>CM035139.1:67419589-73061009 GCA_020205605.1 Panax ginseng
AACTTTAGCTTTCTATTTATAGGCAAATGAAATGGAGGGCAATTTGGTCAATACACCATCACCTCCTTACTATTACACACTTTGTCACCAAGTAAAATACTTGGTGACCAAGTGTTATGCTTGCCTTGCACACCAAGGGCCGGCTCACCATGCCTATGGGTCATCCCCATGGGTTTTACCCATTTAGTGACCCACCGGTTTGATCTACGGTTTGGTTTTCTTGCATTGGGCTTGCCTATACAATCGATTGGACTAAACATAATCCAACTCAAATGAATTATCATTAAGTCTTAACTTAATTACATAATACTAATCGTATTCTGTACGCACAATTCACGTATTTTTTCCGTATAATACTAGTATGATAATCGTATTGTACTATGTATTATCTCTTCGTATTTACGTAGATACTAAATAGTATCATAATTGTATAACACACACATTATCAATGACGTAATTCCTTCCACGCGTTTCATTTCCTTCTCGGAAAACCTTTCACTCAACCCTTAGGTTTTAAGTCCGCAGGCAAAAATTTCATTTGCCATAAATGAAATATTATTAGATATTTCATCTAATATCGATATTCTATCATTACGCGTTTCTCGGAATTTCAAAATAATTCCCCGAGCAGAAACGGATGAATAATGTTTTTACGGGAATTTCTCGGAAAACATTTATTTTCGTCTTGGAAATGCTAAACAATTAATTCTAGCACGAAGCAAGATTACTAACTACATTAGCACATTCTAGGTCATAGAACGACCTTCACATAGCTTACTCACAAAATAAATCTATTAAATTCATTTAATTCACATAATCAAATAAAAATTTAATTATCATAAAAATCCGATTTTCTCCGGCGTTACATTCTCTCCCCCTTATAAGGATTCTGTCCCCAGAATCTAGCTTATAATTACATAAACAAATGAGGAAAATCTTCCTTCATTTTACTCTCGAGTTCCAAAGTTACTTCTTCAGCATTGTGGTTTCTCCATAACACCTTCACTGAAGGTATGACTTTATTTCTTAATACTTGTTCCTTCCTAACAATAATTTGAATTGGAAGTTCCTCATAGGATAAATCTTTCTCTATCTGGATAGATTCATAATCTATTACGTGTTTATAGTCCGGTTTATAAGGATTTGAACATGATATACATGAAACACATTATGAATGCGTTCCATTTCTGGAGGTAAGGCTACTTCATAAGCCACCTCTCCTACCCTTCTTAAAATCTCAAAAGGTCCTACAAACCTTGGACTTAACTTCCCTTTATTTCCAAAACGTATCTTCACCTTCCAAGATGATACGTTTAGAAAACAAAAGATCCTACATCGAATTCTCTCTTGTCTTTGTGAGGATTTGCATACTTCTTCTGCCTATCTTGGGCCGCAACTAATCGAGTACGTATTATCTTCACCATGTCCAAATTCTTGTCATCCATCTCGTGTCCCAACATCCAACGTTCACCCACCTCATCCCAACACAATGGAGTTCAACACTTCCTTCCATACAACGCTTCGTAAGGCGGCATGCCTATACTAGCGTGAAAACTATTGTTGTACAAAAATTCCACCAACGGTAGATATTCGTCCCAACTCCCTTTAAAATCCATAACGCAAGATCTTAACATATCTTCCAGCATTTGAATTGGCCGTTCACTCTGACCATCCGTCTGAGGATGATACACCGTACTCAATCTTAACTGCGTTCCCATTTGCTCTTGCAAACTCCTCCAAAAGTTTGATGTGAATTGTGGATCACGATCTGACACAATCAAAACAGGTACTCCATGTATGGAAATAATTTCCTTGACATACAGCTTAGCTAACTGATCTAGGTTATACCTATCTCCTATTGGTAAAAAATGAGCCAATTTCGTCAATCGATCCACTATCACCCAAATAGCATCATATCCTTTCCTTGTTGTTGGAAGTCCCACCACAAAATCCATTATGATGTGCTCCCATTTTCATTCTAGAATTTCTAACGGTTGTAACAACCCGCTAGGTTGTTGGTGTTCAACCTTAACTTTTTGACAAGTTAAGCACCTACTAACGTATTCTGATATCTCCCTTTTCATGTTCGGCCACCAAAAGTTCTGACAAAGGTCTTGATACATCTTCGTACTACCGGGATGTATCGAGTACCTCGAACTATGAGTCTCCATCATTATCTCCTCTTTTAATTCGTAATCATTTAGAGCCCAAATTCTTCCTTCAAAATGAAGTAATCCCTCCTTATCGAGGTTATACTTAGTCTTTTCTTCATCTTCTATCTTCTTCTTTATCTGCTCGCATTCCTCGTTGCTCAATTGTACTCCCCTAACCTGTTCCACTATGGTTGGTTGGGTTTCCATGGAAAATAACATTTCCACCGCTTCCTCCGGTAACTAAACTTCTAAATCCATTCTGGCCATCGCTATATCAACTCATTTTGAGTTGTTAACATTGACAGTTTCTCTCTACCCTTCCTACTTAGTGCATTGGCTACTACATTTGCTTTTCCTGGATGATATAAAATATCACAGTCATAATCTTTTATTAACTCTAACCAGCTTCTCTGTCTCATGTTCAACTCCTTCTTTGTGAAGATATATTTCAGACTTTTATGGTCCGTGTATATCTCACACTTCTCACCATATAGGTAATGCCTCCATATCTTCAAGGCAAAAACTACAGCTGCCAATTCCAGATCATGAGTAGGATAGGCCTTCTCATAAACCTTTAATTGACGTGACGCATACGCAATGACTTTGTCGTGCTGCATGAGCATGCAACCAAGTCCTTTATACAAAGCATCGCTATACACTACAAAGTTCCCTATATCGTCGGGTAAGGATAATACAGGTGCCTCACTTAACCTCTTCTTCAACTCCTGAAAACTGTTCTCACATTTTTCAGGCCACACATACTTCACCGACTTTCTTGTCAGATTTGTCAACGGAGTAGCTATTTTCGAAAAGTCCGGAATGAACCTTCTATAGTATACCGCTAACCCCAGAAAACTCCGAACCTCAGTTGACATTTTTGGTTGTTCCACTCATTAACTGCTTCTACATTTACTGGATCTACGGAAATGTCATCTTTATCAATAATATGTCCTAGAAACTGCAATCGCCCAAGCCAAAATTCACACTTGTTGAATTTCGCATACAACTTCTCCTTCCTTAGTGTTTCCAATACTATCCTTAAGTGTTCAGCATGATCTTCTGGCGTCTTTGAATAGACTAGAATATCATTAATGAACACTACGACGAACTTGTCCAAATACTGTTTGAACACTCTGTTCATCATATCCATAAATGCGGCTGTCGCATTATTTAACCCAAACGACATCACCAGAAACTCGTAATGACCAAAACGAGTTCTGAACGTCGTCTTAGGAACATCCTCCTTCCTCAACTTTAACTGATGATACCCCGTGTGCAAATCTATCTTAGAAAAATACTTTGCCCCTTTCAACTGATCAAATAGATCATCGATCCTGGGCAACGGGTATTTATTCTTAATCGTTAACTTGTTCAACTCTCGATAGTCGATACAAAGTCTTAACGACCCATCCTTTTTCTTTACAAATAATACCGGTGCTCCCCAAGGAGACACACTCAGTTGAATGTACTTCCTATCTAATATTTCCTGTAATTGAACCATTAACTCCTTCATCTCAACTGGTGCCATTCGATATGGTGCCCTTGAAACTGGTGCCGTTCCCAGTAACAGATCAATTAGAAACTTAACCTCCCTATCCGGTGGAATACCCGATAACTCCTCCAGAAATACATCCGCGAACTCTTGCACTATAGGTATCTGGTCCAAGGATGTTCCCACTCTTTGGGTATCCACAACATGGCACAGATAACCTACACACCCTTTTCTCAACATCTTCCTAGCTTGTGTCATCGATAGACAACAAGAGCGTCTTGGTGATTTAGTACCGAAGAACACTACATTGGTTTTCTTAGAAAGCCAAAGATTTACACTTTTTCTATGACAATTTATTATTGCTATATGGTTAACCAACCAATCCATACCAAGAATTACATCGAATTCTTTTAACCTTATCGGTACCAAATCTACCGATAACTTATTCCCTCTAATATCTACACAACAATCCTTATGAATATGTTCAATAGGGATTATCTCTTCGTTTGCTACCTTATCATCTAAAGGTATTGCTAACTTTTCAGGGATTAAACCTAATCTCTTAACAAATTCACATGCTATAAAAGAACAAGTAGCACCAAAGTCAAATAACACGTAAACATTTATTTCATTGACCGAAATGATACCTGCTACCACATCCATTGATGCAACCACATCTTGGACAGTCATATTAAACGTACGAGTTGAGGGTCTACCCACTGATGGTGTTGGTCTAGTAATGGCTAATTTACCACTACCAGAACCCTTATTTCCCTCTAAACCCTTCTTCGGGCAATTTCTTGCCATGTGGTCCAATGACCCACAGATAAAACACCCCTGGTTCTTCTTAGGGTTAGGACAGTTGGGTGACAAATGCCTACCCATAGTTGTAGCAGACTGATTTCTTCTTTTAATAGACTCCCATGTGAGTCTTTCCGCATATCATGCATGCCTCCGTCCTCCGCTTAGGATCTCCCTGTTTTACCCCAGTATCCCAGGATTGAAATTCTTCCTCTTAGGCAAGTTACCACTTCCGCTGGCAACTTCCGCCTTACTACCACTCTCTACCTTATTCTCGTTCTTCCGCTCTTTGTGGTACTGAGACAATGCCTCACCACCACTTTCAATTATTATCGCCTTTTCCAGAATGTTCCTATAGGAAGCACTCTGAAAAATCGATATTCTACTATAGAGCCAGGGTTTTAAGCCCTGCTCAAACCTGCACGCCTTCCTCTCTTCCGTATCCACCTAATGTAGATTAAACCTCGCCAATTCATTGAATTTGGCGGCATACTGGGGAACTGTCATATCCCCCTGCTTAAGTTCTAAGAACTTAATCTCCATCCTACCTTGCATACTAGTAGGGAAGTAGTTCTCGAAGAACACCTTCTTAAACTATTCCCACGTAACAGCTTCTGTCCTAGCCCCACCCTGGTGAGCCTCCGACTAGTAGTTGGCTTCTCCCTTCATCATGTAAGTCGCAAAAGAGGTCTTTTGTGCCTGACCTACATTTGTTATCACAAACGCCTTTTCAATCTCTTTTACCCCTGTCTGGGCCTCTAGTGGGTCCGTCGTTCCTCGGAACTCAGGAGGACCCACACTCTTAAATTCCTTGAAGGTAGTTGTTCTTACTACCGAGGAGCTATAAGAATCCCTCCCCCAACTTGGTTAAATGGATCCGTTAATAAATTAACGAACTCTTGTATAGGGTTATTAGGACCCCCCTAATTCTCATTATGAGACTCGACCTCTTGGTTACGTTGTCTCCTTCTTGGCGGCATAATTCTGATTGAATAAATAAAGTTTTGCTATTATCTATTTAACTGCTTGGTTATCATTCTCAAATAACAACTCATACCACAACAAGCACATTAAACAAAACTTCTTTATATTAATATGCTTTCATAGTCAAAACTATTTACATAATGTTCCCTTAGCCAAAAAGTTATTACATACTATCCCACGATTGCCTTCTACAAAAATTGGGATTTACAAAAAAAAATTACCCTTTAATTAAACAAAAGAGGGTTTTACATCACTACTTATATACAAAATGATCTAACACATTCTCATATTTTTGATTTTCCAGGATCGACACAATATCTTGACTTATGGTATGTCGAGTGTCCGGACTAAATGGAATAACAAGCAATTTTCAGCTTGAAATCCTCATGAGCACATTCGTGGATGTATGACATCCTAGCTATTTTCTGGTCTTTTTCAACCAGTTTCTTTCGAAGCTCTACGGCCTCTTCCTTATAGTCCCGTGCGTCATAAGCACTTTCTTGTCGTGCTCTGACTCAAAATCTGCCTCTGCAGATTCTTTTGCCTCATAAATGGCGGTTATCTCCTCGTTCTGTGTCTGCACTACAGTGCGCAGTTGCATATTCCTATCCAACACAACCAGATACAATGATCTTATTTCATCCGGAGATGTTGGCTCCTGAGTAGGCACCACCATATTAATCGATGTCACCTCCATCTCCTCCTCCACGTCAACCATCACTTTCAAATAGGACACTATCCCCATCGTCTCCTCGGAGTATTCCTCCTTAGAGATGTACTCCTCAATATCTGAGTCTTCTATAACCACTAACGGTAACTCCGCCACTGGCATTGGTATAATCTCCACTTGGTTCACCGAATCCTCACTTATCACTTCAACGTCTCTAAACACAAGCTATCGTTTGACATCTACAAAACACATAACACGTTGATTAGTACATAATACACAATAGTATAAGCACAAATCACATTTAATTTATTTAAGATTAATTTCTGCCGTTTAAATCTTTCGGTACTGAGTTTACTCAATACCTCATTAATCCAATATACTTGAATTTCATTATTCGGACTTTACCTTTCTTATGAGGTTATTAGCCAAAGGTTTCCCCCCTTAAGTTTTATAACCTAATGCTTTGATACCAACCTGTGACGCCCCCAAATTCGAGTATCTTCCAACTCGACATATGGTGCTACACTGTACTCATAACTATACAATCATTCCATTGAAATACAACATAATGAATCTAATTACTATCTTCTTATTATAATCAAAGTATATTCCTTCCCAGGTTCATAAACCGATTACATTGTTTGTTGTTCATAATGTATAATACATACAAACATACTAGTCTATTACACGATGGTTAAGTATCTATCTTAGCTTTGCCCTTATCTCTCTTAGCATTCTCAGTACGTTCATCCTTAACTGCAATCATATAATTCACGCAAGAAGTGAGCATAACGAGCTCAGCAAGTTTAACAAAGGATAACAGAAATACCACATTCATGAATTATATGGCAATTCATACATAACTGAACAAATAGTTATGAAGTATTATGAAACAATAATACTTTAACATGTCATAACATCAATTCCCAAAGTATAGAGTAGATTAGGAATTCTGAACCGGTCGATAGACCATGAACACTAGCTTTCTGTTTTTATACTTGAAAAGGATATCACAAAGACTATGGTCAGACATCTCGCATTACTTACGAGCACTTCTAGGTGATCAAATTTATAGTACTCTATATTGATAAACACTCATTCGCTAAACGATTTACGCTTAACATTTGGCAAATTCGGCGTGCTCATCGAATAATCGATGAAAAATACTTTTGTTTGTTCATAGACAAACCTTACCTTCACATCCGTATTCAATCACTTGGCATAGGATAGCGTTAACATTTCTATATAGAAAGATATGAATATCAATCAATCTATGTCTTCACGTAGTAGTCTAGCCGAGTTAAATCTGGCATTGACCCTTTCTTTAAAATTAGTCGTGCAATTCAGTACAATGAATCACATAAAACTTGGCTAACTTGACAGTTAGACAAGCGTTAAGAAAACTTGCCTTTCAGTGTCTTTAAATAATTTAATCGACTGACCACAGCCTTTATAAAATCTACATTATATATTCACATAGCACACTGTAATTAGCTATCAAACAATTATTCACATTGTTCCTACCAACTTCTTTCTCTTCTATGTCTTTGTTAACTTAATACCATTACTAAAGTCAACTCGACTTATTACCCTTTGTCCGGGCTTATTAACCAACTAACGTTATTAACCGGACTCTATCATCATTGGCAACGTACCAACGTTGTTTCCCCGACTAGGGTTTATTAATAACACTTTGTGATCTTTGTTCATAACTTACTAACATACATTCAATTCCTAAGTTTCAATACCATATACATTAGTATAGGTAGTATAGGAATAGTTTTAATACACTTATGAAGTGCATAAACTTTACTCTTACATGTCTCTAAACAATTGAAGTTCAAAACCTAAGTCATTCAACAATTACCGCATCTTACCATGGCAGAAATCTTAGTATAAGACCAAGACATGCCAGCCAGCATTAGCAAGATACCAGTGTCCTATTTCTCATGCCATACATGAGACTTCTTTATATGCTAAGTGGCTGCTTGCACTTTTCCAATAGCCAACTACACTCAGACAAGCATCATGGTACGACACTTAAAGACTTCAATTTGGCCACACATGCTGCACCTCATTACCAGAAAAATTCCAGAGATGAAATTTTTGGTGAGTTTCTCAGAGCCATAACTTCTTCGTTATAAGTCCAATTTGGTCCGTTCAAAAGCCTACACGTCATAAATGACATACTCTATGCGTTCATATAGGAATTCGACACTTTGTAATTCGTTAACTCAAAATTCACTATTGAGTTCATTTTCTAAGCGTTCGTAAACATTAATAAGCGTTCAATGCTCGTTTTCTTCGTTTTAAGTCGAAATCCGACGATTCTCAAGTCTACAACTCTTAAATACCCTATCTCACGTGTTGACATTGAAAAACAATATTTTCAAGTCTCATGGCAACTTTTGACTATCAATCCAGAATTTCAACGTTTTCGATGTTTAACGTCTATTTCCGTGAAATTTGCCATAACTTTGTTACTAACGTTGTCTAAGCCAAATCACATGGAATACTCCATGGACTTCATATCTACATCCTAACCAAGCAAAATGCACATATTTACGTATTGATGGAGTTCAATTGTTTATCAACAATCAATCTCAACAATCAATATTTCCTTGATTTAAAACTATATCAACCCTTATAATATCATGACTTATAAAGATTGAATCTATAATAAGTCATCCTTATTCCACCATACTAGACATACACCACCCATTTATGATTCTCCATACTAAAAGAAAACCAAAAGAGATGGAATTAGAATTAAGGAGTATTACCTTAAGAACTCTTAGGTAATCTTGAAAAACTCTTAAGCAAAGCTTCAAAGTAGAACTTTTTGTTGAGTCTAGCTTTCTCTCTCTCTCTCTCTCTCAAAATCTAGGTTGGGAATTTGAAAAACTCACAAAAGACCAACTTTAGCTTTCTATTTATAGGCAAATGAAATGGAGGGCAATTTGGTCAATACACCATCACCTCCTTACTATTACACACTTTGTCACCAAGTAAAATACTTGGTGACCAAGTGTTATGCTTGCCTTGCACACCAAGGGCCGGCCCACCATGCCCATGGGTCATCCCCATGGGTTTCCCCATGGGTTTTACCCATTTGGTGACCCACCGGTTTGATCCACGGCTTTGGTTTTCTTGCATCAATAACCAATCTAATCATCGGCCTTGACTTGGGCTTAACACATTAATTCATTGGGCTTGCCTATACAATCGATTGGACTAAACATAATCCAACTCAAATAAATTATCATTAAGTCTTAACTTAATTACATAATACTAATCGTATTCTATACGCACAATTCACGTATTTTTCCATATAATACTAGTACGATAATCGTATTGTACTATGTATTATCTCTTCGTATTTACATAGATACTAAATAGTATCATAATTGTATAACACACACATTATCAATAACGCAATTCCTTCCACGTGTTTCATTTCCTTTTTCGGAAATCCTTTCACTCAACCCTTAGGTTTTAAGTCCGCAGACGAAAATTTCGTTTGCCATAAATGAAATATTATTAGATATTTCATCTAATATCGATATTCTATCATTACGCGTTTCTCAAAATTTCAAAATAATTCCCCGAGCAAAAACGGATGAATAGTGTTTTTACGGGAATTTCTCGGAAAATATTTATTTTCATCTTGGAAATGCTAAACAATTAATTCTAGCACATAGCCAGATTACTAACCACATTAGCACATTCTAGGTCATAGAACGACCTTCACATAGCTTACTCATAAAATAAATCAATTAAATTCATTTAATTCACATAATCAAATAAAAATTTAATTATCTTAGAAATTCGATTTTCTCGGGCGTTACATTCTCTCCCCCTTATAAGGATTCTGTCCCCAGAATCTAACTTCTAATTACATAAAAAAATGAGGAAAATCTTCCTTCATTATACTCTCGAGTTCCCACGTTGCTTCTTCAACATTGTGGTTTCTCCATAACACCTTCACTGAAGGTATGACTTAATTTCTTAATACTAGTTCCTTCCTATCAATAATTTGAATTGGAAGTTCCTAATAGGATAAATCTGTCTCTATCTGGATAGATTCATACTCTATTACGTGTTTATAGTCCGATTTATAAGGACGCAACATAGATACATGAAACACATTATGAATGTGTTCCATTTCTGGAGGTAAGGCTACTTCATAAGCCACCTCTCCTACCCATCTTAAAATCTCAAAAGGTCCTACAAACCTTGGACTTAACTTCCCTTTCTTTCCAAAATGTATCTTCCCCTTCCAAGGCGATACTTTCAGAAAAATAAAAGATCCTACATCAAATTCTTCTCTCTCTACGAGGATCTCGTGATACTTCTTCTGCCTATCTTGGGCCGCAACTAATCGAGCATGTATTATCTTCACCATGTCCGCCGTTTGCTGTACCATCTCAGGTCCCAACATCCGACGTTCACCGACCTCATCCCAACATAATGGAGTTCGGCACTTCCTTCCATACAACACTTCATAAGGCGGCATGCCTATACTAGCGTGAAAACTATTATTGTACAAAAATTCCACCAACGGTAGATATTCGTCCCAACTCCCTTTGAAATCCATAACGCAAGATCTTAACATATCTTCTAGCGTTTGAATTTTTCGTTCACTCTGACCATCCGTCTGAGGATGATACGCCGTACTCAATCTTAACTGCGTTCTCATTTGCTCTTGCAAACTCCTCCAAAAGTTTGATGTGAATCGTGGATCACGATCTGACACAATCGAAACAGGTACTCCATGTCTGGAAATAATATCCTTGACATACAGCTTAGCTAACTGATCTAGGTTATACCTAACTCCTATTGGTAGAAAATGAGCCAATTTCATCAATCGATCCACTATAACCCAAATAACATCATATCCTTTCCTTGTTGTTGGAAGTCCCTCCACAAAATCCATTGTGATGTGCTCCCATTTCCATTCTGGAATTTCTAACAGTTGCAACAACCTGCTAGGTCATTGGTGTTCATCCTTAACCTTTTGACAAGTTAAGTACCTACTAACGTATTCTAATATCTCCCTTTTCATGTTCGGCCACCAAAAGTTCTGAAGAAGGTCTTGATAAATCTTTGTACAACCGGGAAGTATCGAGTACCTCAAACTATGAGCCTCCATCATTATCTCCTCTTTTAATTCAGAATCATTTGGAACCCAAATTCTTCCTTCAAAATGAAGTAATCCCTCCTTATCGAGGTTATACTTAGTCTTTTCTTCATCTTCTATCCTCTTCCTCATCTGCTCGCATTCCTCGTTGCTCAATTGTACTCCCCTAACCCGTTCCACTATGGTCGATTGGGTTTCCATGGAAAATAACATTTCCACCGCTTCCTCCGGTAACTTAACTTCTAACTCCATTATGGCCATCGCTGTTATCAACTCATTCTGAGTTGGTAACATTGACAGTTTCTCTCTACCCTTCCTACTTAGCGCATCGGCTTCTACATTTGCTTTTCTCGGATGATATAAAATATCACAGTCATAATCTTTTATTAACTCTAACCATCTTCTCTGTCTCATGTTCAACTCCTTCTGTGTGAAGATATATTTTAGACTTTTATGGTCCGTGTATATCTCACATTTCTCACCATATAGGTAATACCTCCATATCTTCAAGGCAAAAACTATCGCTGCCAATTCTAGATCATGAGTAGGATAGGCCTTCTTATAATCCTTTAATTAATGTGATGCATACACAATGACTTTTCCATACTGCATGAGCATCGCTATACACTACAAAGTTCCCTGTATCGTCGGGTACGGACAATACAGGTGCCTCACT
The DNA here is from genome assembly GCA_020205605.1 of Panax ginseng. Classification (NCBI taxonomy): domain Eukaryota; kingdom Viridiplantae; phylum Streptophyta; class Magnoliopsida; order Apiales; family Araliaceae; genus Panax; species Panax ginseng. The sequence goes on from CM035139.1 coordinate 67,431,506, forward strand.
TAACCTCTTCTTCAACTCCTAAAAATTGTTCTCACATTTTTCAGTCCACACATACTTCACCGACTTTCTTGTCAAATTTGTCAACGGAGTAGCTATTTTAGAAAAGTCTGGAATGAACCTTCTATAGTATACCGCTAACCCCAGAAAACTCTAAACCTCAGTTGGCATTTTCGGTTGCTCCCACTCATTAACTGCTTCTACTTTTACTGGATCTAAGGAAATGCCATCTTTATCAATAACATGTCCTAGAAACTGCACTCGCTTAAGCCAAAATTCACACTTTGTGAATTTCGCATACAACTTCTCCTTCCTTAGTGTTTCCAACACTATCCTTAAGTGTTCAACATGATCTTCTGGCGTCTTTGAATAGACTAGAATATCATCAATGAACACTACGATGAACTTGTCCAAATACTGTTTGAACACTCTGTTCATCATATCCATAAATGCGGCTGGAGCATTAGTCAACCCAAACGACATCACTAAAAACTCGTAATGACCATAACGAGTTCTGAACGCTGTCTTAGGTACATCCTCCTTCCTCACCTTTAACCGATGATACCCCGTGCGCAAATTTATCTTAGAAAAATACTTTGCCCCTTTCAACTGATCAAATAGATCATTGATCCTGGGCAACAGGTATTTATTCTTAATCGTTAACTTGTTAAACTCTCGATAGTCGATACAAAGTCTTAACGACCCATCCTTTTTCTTTACAAACAATACCAGTGCTCTCCAATGAGACACACTCGGTTGAGTGTACTTCCTATCTAATAGTTCCTGTAATTGAACCATTAACTCCTTCATCTCAACTGGTGCCATTCGATATGGTGCCCTTGAAACTGGTGTCGTTCCTGGTAACAGATCAATTAAAAACTCAACTTCCCTATCCGGTGGAATACCCGATAACTCCTCCGAAAATACATCCACGAACTCTTGGACTATAGGTATCTGGTCCAAGGATGTTCCCACTCTTTGGGTATCCACAACATGGCACAAATAACCTACACACCCTTTTCTCAACATCTTCCTAGCTTGTGTCATCGATAGACAATAAGAGCGTCTTGGTGATTTACTACCGAAGAACACTACCTTGGTTTTCTTAGAAAGCCGAAGGTTTACACTTTTCCTATGGCAATCTATTATCGCCTTATGGTTAACCAACCAATCTATACCAAGAATTACATTGAATTCTTTTAACCTTATCGGTACCAAATCTACCGACAATTTATTCCATCTAATATCTACACAACAATCCTTATGAATATGTTCAATGGGGATTATCTATTCGTTTGCTACCTTATCGTCTAAAGGTATTGCTAACTTTTAAAGGATTAAACCTAATCGCTTAGCAAATTCACATGCTATAAAAGAACAAGTAGCACCCGAGTCAAATAACACGTAAGCATTTATTTCATTGACCGGAATGATACCTGCTACCACATCAGTTGATGCAACCGCATCTTGGACAGTCATATTAAACGTACGAGCTGAGGGTCTACCCACTAATGGTGTTGGTCTAGTAATGGCTAATTTACCACTACCAGAACACTTATTTCCCTCTAAACCCTTCTTCAGACAATTTCTTGCAATGTGGTCCAATGACCCATAGATAAAACACCCCTGGTTCTTCTTAGGGTTAGGACAGTAGGGTGACAAATGCCCCTCCTGCCCACAGTTGTAGCAGACTGATTTCCCCTTTAAATAGACTCCCATTTGAGTCTTTCCGCATGTCTTGCATGCCTCCTTCCTCCGCTTAGGATCTCCCTATTTTACCCAAGTATTCCCAGGGTTGAAATTCTTCCTCTTAGGCAAGTTATCGCTTCAACTGGCAACTTTTGCCTTACTACCACTCTCTACCTTATTCTTGTTCTTCAGCTCTTTGTGGTACTGAGACAATGCCTCACCACCACCTTCAGCTATTATCTCCTTTTCCAGAATGGTCCCGTAGGAAGCACTTTGAAAAACCGATATTCTATTGTAGAGCCAGGGTTTTAAGCCCTGCTCAAACCTATGTGCCTTCCTCTCTTCCGTATCCACCTGATGTGGAGCAAACATCACCAATTCATTGAATTTGGCGGCATACTGGGGAACTATCATATCCCCCTGCTTAAGTTCTAAGAACTTAATCTCCATCCTACCTTGCATATTAGTAGGGAAGTAGTTTTCGAAGAACACCTTCTTAAACTGTTCCCACGTAACAACTTCTGTCCTAGCCCCACCCTGGTGAGCCTCCCACTAGTAGTTGGCTTCTCCCTTCATCATGTAAGTCGCAAAATAGGTCTTTTTTGCCTCACCTATGTTTGTTATCACAAACGCCTTTTCAATCTCTTTTACCCATGTCTGGGCCTCTAGTGGGTCCGTCATTCCTCGTAACTCAGGAGGACCCACTCTTAAATTCCTCGAAGGTAGTTGTTCTTACTACCCCATGAGCTACAAGAATCCCTCCCCAACTTGGTTAAATACAGTCGTTAATAAATTAAAGAACTCTTGAATAGGGTTATTAGGACCCCCCTGATTCTCATTATGAGACTCGACCTCTTGGTTACGTTGTCTCCTTCTTGGCAGCATAATTCTGATTGAATAAATAAAGTTTCATTATTATCTATTTAACTGCTTAGTTATCATTCTCAAATAATAACTCATACCACAACAAGCACATTAAACAAAACTTCTTTATATTAATATGCTTTCATAGTCAAAACTATTTACATCATGTTCCCTTAGCCAAAAAGCTATTACATACTATCCCACGATTGCCTTCTACAAAAATTGGGATTTACAAAAAAAAAAACTTCCCTTTAATTATACAAAAGAGGGTTTTACGTCACTACTTATATACAAAAAGATCTAATGATCTACTAACACAGTCGTACGACATTCTCATATTTTTGATTTGCCAGTATCGACATAATATCTCGACTTATGGTATTTCGAGTCTGTCCGGATTCAATGAAATAATAAGCAATTTTCAGCTTGAAATCCTCATAAGTACATTCGTGGATGTATGCCATCATAGCTATTTTCTGGTCTTTTTGAACCAGTTTCTTTCGAAGCTCTACGGCCTCTTCCTTATAGTCCCGTGCCTTATCTATCAGAAGCACATTCTCGCCGTGCTCTGACTCAAAATCTGCCTCTGCAGATTCCTTCGCCTCATAAAGGGCGGTTATCTCCTCGTTCTGTGTCTGCACTACAGTGCGCAGTTACACATTCCTATCCAACACAGCCACATACAATGATCTCATTACATCCGGAGGTGTTGGCTCCTGAGTAGGCACCACCATATTAATCGTTGTCACCTCCATCTCCTCCTCCATGTCAAGCATCACATTCAAATATGACGCTATCCCCATCCTCTCCTCGGAGTATTCCTCCTTAGAGATGTACTCCTCAATATCTGAGTCTTCTAGAACCACTAACGGTACCTCTACCAATGTCATTGGTAAAATCTCCACTTGGTTCACCGAATCCTCACTTATCACTTCAATGTCTCTAAACATCAAGCTATCGTTTGACATCTACAAAACACATAACACGTTGATTAGTACATAATACACAATAGTATAGCACAAATCACATTTAATTTATTTAAGATTAATTTCCATCTTTTAAATCTTTAAGTACTAAGTTTTCTCAATACCTCATAAATCCAATATACTTGAATTTCATTCTTCAGACTTTACCTTTCTTACGAGGTTATTAGCCTAAGGTTTCCCCCCTTAAGTTTTATAACCTAATGCTTTGATACCAACCTGTGACGCCCCCAAATTCGAGCATCTTCTAACCTGACATATGGTGCTACACTGTACTCATAACTATACAATCATTCCATTGAAATACAACATAATGAATGTAATTACTATCTTCTTATTACAATCAAAGTATATTCCTTCCCAGGTTCATAAATCGATTACATTGTTTGTTGTTCATAATGTATAATACATACAAACATACTAGTGTATTACACGATCGTTAAGTATCCATCTTATCTTTGCCCTTATCTTAGCATTCTCAGTACGTTCATCCTTAACTGCAATCATATAATTCACGTAAGAAGTGAGCATAACGAGCTCAGCAAGTTTAACAAAGGATAACACATTCGTGAATTATATGGCAATTCATACATAACTGAACAAACAGTTATGAAGTATTATGAAACAATAATACTTTAACATGTCATAACATCAATTCCCAAAGTATAGAGTAGATTAGGAATTCTGAACCGGTCGATAGACCATGAATAATAGCTTTCTATTTTCATACTTGAAAAGGATATCACAGCACTAAGGCTGTACATCTGCATTACTTACGAGCACTTCTAGGTGATCAGCCTATAGTACTCTATGTTGATCAACACTCATTCGTTAAACGTATTTACGTTTAACATTTGGCAAACTCGTGTGCCCATCGAATAATCGATAAAAAAATACTTTTGTTTGTTCATAGACAAACCTTACCTTCACATCTGTACCAATCACTTGGAATAGGATAGCATTAACATTTCTATATAGAAAGATATGAATATCAATCAATCTATATCTTACGAGTAGTCTAGCCGAGTTAAATCTGGCATTAACCCTTTCTTTAAAATCAGTCATGCAATTCAGTACAATGAATCACATAAAACTTGGCTAACTTGAAAGTTAGACAAGCGTTAAGAAAACTTGCCTTTCAGTGTCTTTAAATAACTTAATCGACTGACCACAGCCTTTACAGAATCTACATTATATATTCACATAGCACACTGTAATTAGCTATCAAACAATTATTCACATTGTTCCTACCAACTTCTTTCTCTTCTATGTCTTTGTTAACGTAATACCATTACTAAAGTTAACTCGACTTATTGCCCTTTGTCCCGGTTTATTAACCAACTAACGTTATTAACCGGACTCTATCATCGTTGGCGAAGTACCAACGTTGTTTCACCGACTAGGGTTTATTAATAACACTTTGTGATCTTCGTTCATAACTTACTAACATACATTCAATTCCTAAGTTTCAATACCATATACATTAGTATAGGTAGTATAGGAATAGTTTTAATACACTTATGAAGTGCATAAACTTTACTCTTACAGGTCGCTAAACAATTGAAGTTCAAAACCTAAGTCATTCAACAATTACTCGCGCACACGCTATGCACAGCATGACATCTTAGTATAAGACTAATACAAGTGCGGCGCTTAATTATTAATACCAGACCGGTGTCCCGTGTCAAGGCGGCATGAGACTTCCTTATACAAGTGGTGCTGCAGTGCCACTTTCTAGTAGCCAACTACACTGCGGCTTAGTACTACTAAGCAAGACTTAAGGCACTATCCGGTGCCGCCATGGCAGACCTCAGAGACTCAAAAATTCCACAGATGAAATTTCATGAGTTTCTGAGTCATAACTTCTTCGTTATAAGTCCGACGGGTCCGCTCAAAAGCCTACACGCTATAAATGACATACTCTACATCGCTCATATAAGAATTCAACACTTTTGAATCCATTAACTCAAAATTCACTATCGAGTTCATTTTCTAAGCGTCAGAAACGCGTTAATGAGTGTTCAATGCTCGCTTTTATTCGTTTTTCCTTAATCGACGATTCTCAAGTCTACAATTCTTAAATACCCTATCTCACGTGTTGACATTGAAAAACAACATTTTCAAGTCTCACGGCAACTTTCGACTACTAATCCGGAATTTCAATGTTTTTGACGTTTAACGTCTATTTTTGTGAAATTCGCCATAACTCCGTTACTAACGTTGTCTAAGCCAAATCACATGGAATACTCCATGGACTTCATATCTACATCCTAACCAAGCAAAATACACATATTTACGTATTGATGGAGTTCAATTGTTTATCAACAATTAATCTCAACAATCAATATTTCTTTGATTTAAAACTATATCAACCCTTATAATATCATGACTTATAGAGATTGAATCTATAATAAGTCATCCTTATTCCACCATACTAGACATACACCACCCATTTATGATTCTCCATACTAAAAGAAAACCAAAAGAGATGGAATTAGAATTAAGGAGTATTACCTTAAGAACTCTTAGGTAATCTTGAAAAACTCTTAAGAAAAGCTTCAAAGTAGAACTTTTGGTTGAGTCTAGCTCTCTCTCTCTCTCTCTCAAAATCTAGGTTGGCAATTTGAAAAACTCATAAAAGACCAACTTTAGCTTTCTTTTTATAGGCAAATAAAATGGAGGGCAATTTGGTCAATACACCATCACCTCCTTACTATTACACACTTTGTCACCAAGTAAAATACTTGGTGACCAAGTGTTGTGCTTGCCTTTCACACCAAGGGCCGGCCCACCATGCCCATGGGTTGCCCCATGTGTTCGGTGACCCATCGGTTCGATCCACGGTTCGATTTTCTTGCATTGGACTTAACTAATCTAATATTGGGTCTTAACTTGGGCTTAGCACATTAATTGATTGGGCTTGCCTATACAATTGATTGGACTAAACATAATCCAACTCAAATGAATTATTATTAAGTCTTAACTTAATTCCATAATACTAATCGTATTCTATACGCACAATTCACGTATTCTTTCCGTATAATACTATTACGATAATCGTATTGTACTATGTATTATCTCTTCGTATTTACGTAGATACTAAATAGTATCATAATTGTATAACACACACATTATCAATGACGTAATTCCTTCCACGCGTTTCATTTCTTTCTCGGAAAACCTTTCACTCAACCCTTAGGTTTTAAGTCCGCAGGCGAAAATTTCGTTTGCCATAAATGAAATATTATTAGATATTTCATCTAATCTTGATATTCTATCATTACGCGTTTCTCGAAATTTCAAAATAATTCCCCAAGCAGAAACGGATGAATAGTGTTTTTACGGGAATTTCTCGGAAAATATTTTTTTTCGTCTTGTAAATGCTAAACAATTAATTCTAGCATGTAGCCAGATTACTAACAACATTAGGACATTCTAGGTCATAGAACGACCTTCACATAGCTTAGTCACAAAATAAATCAATTAAATTCATTTAGTTCACATAATCAAATAAAAATTTAATTATCATAAAAATACAATTTTCTCAAGCGTTACAGAGTTTCTAAGTTTTTGATAGCCACGGGTTGACTTTTAATCATCACTTCAGTATTTACCATATACTTCATCATCATCTCCCCCATCTCTGACTTTTTCTCCTGCTGAGGTACAGGTGGTGGATGATGTTGTTGTTGAGAAAATCCAGGTGGTTAAGGTGGTCTTGGTGCAAACTATTGCTGAGATGATTGTGCCTGAAATTGATTTTGTGGTTGAAACTGACTTTGTTGATTTCTTTGAATATTTGACCAACTGAAATTTGGATGGTTGCGGTTGTTGGAGTTGTATGTATTCTGAAATTGACCTTGATCCTTCCGGTAGTTGCTCACATATTGTACAGACTCTTAACTGATAGCACATTGGTCAGTTGAATGTGACCCTGCACATATCTCACACACAAAAGCAACTGTCTTTGCCTTAGTCTCCGCCAAAGAATCAATCTTCTTTGCCATGGATGCCATCTATGCTGATAATTGAGTGATAGCATCCACCTCTAACAAACTTGCAACTTTGGGCTGTGGCATCCTAGCTGTAAGATTTTGGAAATCATTAGCTGCAATCATCTCAATAAGATTATAGGCCTCTTCATAGCTCTTCACCCATAAAGCTCCTCCTGCAGCTGCATCTACAATCGGTCTTGACTGCCATCCCAATCCATTATAGAACGTATTAATCACCATCCAATCCGGCATGCCATGGTGTGGACACTTCCTTAACATCTCCTTGTATCTTTCTCGGGCTTTATATAGAGATTCACCATGTTACTGCTTAAACTGGGAAATTGTTGTCCTCATTTTCGCAGTCTTAGCCATTGGAAAAAATTTAGCTAAGAATTTTTGTGCTAGGTCCTCCCATGTGGTGATAGATTCTGAAGGTAAAGAGTGAAGCAAACTTCTTGCTTTGTCCCATAATGAAAATGGAAATAGTCTAAGTCTGATTGCATCCTCTGTCACCCCGTTGTATCTGAAGGTGTCACATATTTCAATGAAACTCAATAGATGCTCATTCGGATCATCTGTAGCAGCACCCCTAAACTGTACTGAATTTTGTACCATTTGAATAATCCCCAGCTTTATCTCAAAAGTGTTGGCTGCTATCACTGACCTGACTGTACTTGGCTATAATCCATTGATGTTCGAAATCGAATAATCTCTCAATGCCCTGTGCTCCTCTCTTTGCTTTTCTACTACCATGTTAGATGTTGTCGTCTCTAAAGCTGCTTGTAAATTTCTACGCACTCTCGTTTTCCAACCTCTTCCGTTAATGTTATCCTGAGCAGGTGTCAACTCTAATTGATGACCAAGCAGCATAAAATATATACAAGACCAAACACAAACAAAAACAAAAATAGAAATAAGATAAGATTAGAATTGTCTAAGTCATACAAATTTATCTTAAAATTGATGATAATAATAATAAAATTAAACGCCTTTCCCCGGCAATGGCTCCAAAAACTTGTTGCCTCCTCTTTAATCTTAATAAAAGGACTCTAACTCATGCAAGCATACATGGGTCAATAAGTAGTACAGAGTAAGAAAAGTATCGATCCACGGAGAAAGGTTTTAAATCTAAAATATCATACATCAATCATATCACTATTTTCATATGCTTTAACAAATACTCGCAATTTTAAATTAAATTAAACTCAACTGATGAATAAAAATATAATACTACAGTAATGAATCAAATTTGGAAAGAATGAGATTCTAACTTCATTTCATACTTCATCTAAATATTACCATCATGTAAGCTTATATATTCATCATGGAAAATTTAGTCAAGAACACAAAGGTGGGCATAACCATTTTCAATGAATTATGACCTATTTACATAACCTCCACATTTGATAGAAATCATGTAATCAACAATATTACCAAAATCACTATATGTCTATGTGAAATTGCAGCAATAATGAATTAAAGCGCAGGCTCTTACATTACTACATACGGTGAAACAATATATTTCTATCCTCGGTTCACGGCTAGTAAAAGCTAAACATCTCAAATTTCATAAACGTATGCTATTATGATTATATCCATACTCATATTTCAGTTTTCAATTCCGTATAAGTATATAAGATGAATGGTGATCAAACATTCATTCATTACACTCAATCATAATAGATAATCTGATGATAAGCATACAATCAAACAATCAGGCATATAGTTATAGACTACATATCAAAATCCGTTAGAATCCCATAATGGAGTTTAGTTCATTTCTGATCCAAAAACCATTATGGGATTGTAGTATTACATGGAATTAAATAGCACAAATGAGAGATGAAAGAGAATTGATTAAACCCAATTGTAGAATCTGTTCCAATGTGCTGTTCCAAATCACTAATAATCTCCAGGAAATGAAATGATTAATTATTCAATAACTAACTTAAAGAGAGGATATAGAATATCTCCAATTTTCATCAAAACCTCCCTAAAACTAGTTTAAAAACTAAGAACCCACATTACTTAGATGAAAAACTGATAAAAACCCAATAATACGCGTCTGGTGCCAACCAGTATTGTTCAGATAAGATCAAGCGCTCAAAATTCAAATTAGAAATAAGTCAACAAACAAACTGCAGAAGACTCACGACAAATGCCAGCGTGATCCTAGTGTAAACGCAAGCTGACGACGCTGATAAGTATGTCTCTTGAAGCTTTAAGCCAAGCGCCATGCCAGTTTTCTTCTTGTTTAAGGTGCGGTCGCGTGTAGGTGCAATTTTGGCTTCAGAGAGGCAAAGTAAGCGGCGGCGCCAGAGTTAACTTGTTTAGCAGCCGGCCGTCGCTTCGTGTCCCGCCCTCTAATGTTCTCATTGCCGATGCTTCTTGTTCGTTGTCTTTCCTTCATCTTGCCTTTTTTGCATAACGCTCATCCACTACTTTAGTTCCTCATCTACCCATGTCCATCATACATAGTCCTTTCTAGCTCGTGTCACCATGCTCGTCCACGTTTTTCCTTGCCGTAGGAGTTGAACTACAAGAAATGCTAAACAAACATAAAATGGATAAAAACATAGTAAAATCTACTTGAGATGAACATAATTCTCGTGAATTGATATCCAATAAGTAGGTATAAAACCTACTTATTAGTGTTAGGTTCCTTAGTTTCTTTATAATTTTCCTTAAACCTTAAATCTTAAAATCATGTTTGATTTGGCACAACTTATTGTTTAATTTGACACAAATTATCAGGGGCTTTATAGGTAAGTTTTGACTTTCTCACATTTATCCATCCATAAAGCTTCCAAAGTAGTTATACTGTTGGACAAAATGACCAACTGAAATAACCTTACAATTCTCTCTTTAACATAGCTCAAGTTCATTATAAACCATGTAGACAATAATTTAGTGACTGTAGATGCTTGCTTTGGATTTTTAATGCGTTTAACATACTCCATTATCCAATTATTATTATTTTTGGTGGGGGTGGGTGTAAGACCCCAACTTTTATGAATACAGATTTAATTTTCTCTAAATATCATTTTGAGTAATAAGGTATGAGTTTGATATAATGTTATAGTTATGGGTAATGTTTACAAAATTTGCAAAGTAAGCAAGTTGTCATAAAATATTCGTTTGGTCGGGGAATATTCTTTTTGTCGGGGAATATCCGTGATTTATTTACACAATCATTATCGACTCCTATAACAAAATTACTGTCGGCTTGATATAGAAAGTGACAGAAATAGCCTTTTTATAAAAATAACGACAAGACTTTTACCGTTAAACCATTGAAATACCTGGTGATAAAAGTACAATAATATGCGTGGTTGCACAGTAGCACACGGTATGGCACAGTATCTTTGATTATTGATGCTTACGTGAGAAGTTACTCAATTTTATTTAGTTATTGCAACAATAGTTGATGTAGTATCTCATATTATTGATTCAATTATTGTCACAGTATCATATGCAAATTATTTTATATTATTAAATCAATAAATGAGATGACATAATTATTCATATTATTATTTGCATTATTGACAATATCTAGAAAGTTCTGTCGAGAAAAAAGGGTTTGGTCATCTAATTGCGCACCAATTAGGAGAAGTCCTTATCGAAAAGCCCCATCTTTCCTAAGAATGATCTGGTTGTTAATATTGCGAGTTATAATATTAATGATAAATAAATGTTATTAAAAATGTGTTTAGTGAAGCCAAGTGAATTGTGATAAATAGAAGGGTTTTTTATGAAGTATTTGTTGTAAGTTTGGCTTATTACATATAAAGACGGGGAATTTTCAAACCATTATATCTATATTTTTACGAATATTTTTTTTATTATTTTATTTTATGAATATTGATATCAGTAATGGTATTTTGAAATATGTGCGATGTGGATTTAGCGGATAGTCAATTTAAAATTTAAGTAGACTTAGGAATGAAAGTAAAGTCGGATATGGTTCAAAACCCTAATTTTGGATTTTGAATAAGGAATGAGAATATTAATAATATTATCACTATATTTCAGTGCTATAAGTATGTATTGTATGGGTGTAATGATAATTGTTGATCAGTATGGTGTTGCATGACAAAACCCTAACGTTAAATTAATAAACCCTAATTTAAAATTTAAATAAGAGTTCAAGATTGTTAAGTAATTATGTTATGTGATTAATGCTAAGAGTATTAAATTATAAATCTAATTAGGGAAACCCTAATTTCTAAGTTTGAAAACCTAATGTTCAATTAGGTAAAACTTAAATGTTAATTTAGAAAGCTAACTGTTAATTAGAAACCTTTAATCCTAATTTGCAAGTTCTAAGTACTTAGGAAACCTAATATGATTAGGAAACCCTAATTTCCAATATTAGAAAGCTTAATTTCTATTTTAAACCCTAATTAGAAATCCTAATAATTTAATTTTTGCAAAACCTAATGGTCAAACCCTAAGGGTTGAGATAAGATGACAAGGATGCCATTAAAATGATAAGTAAATGGACCAAAATGCCCTTTCTCACATTCTTTATTATGTAGCTTGAAAATCTTGCAATATATGTGGTTGGTAACCAACCCTAGATATCCCATGTGACTAAAATCTTAGCAAATCAACCAAGTCCTGACAACATTGCTAGCCAAATTCATTGCATCATATTATATATATATATATATATATTAAAGAGAGAGAAAAGTCTAAAAAGCTAGCCATTTGCTCACATACACTCAACCAAACTCTTCTCTCTCCAAACCTACAAAATTCATTAGCATTTTAGTCCCTTATCAAGTTCCTAGAACACCAAAAACAGATTAGGTAGCCAAGCTCAAGCTTTGTTCAAAGAAAGGTATAACCCTAAAACCAAAATCTGATCTTGTATGCTATGTTAGATTTCATGTTTTTGTGTTTAATCAAGTGTTATTAGATGTTATTTAGTGATCTATAACATTACATCATAGATCCATAACATCAAAATGCTCGAAAATCAAAATTTTTAAATAGTCAAGAACCCTAGATTTATGGCCTGACAACCAAATGTCAGAGGCCATAGATCTAGATTTTTTTATGCTTTTGCTTGTTTAAGGTATTAGACTTATAGTCTATTATGAGGAGAGTGTTCTGGAACTGGAATCATGATCATACCATGTATAGATTGCAAGTTATGGAAGGTCAAAGCACATTGACCGACCATGAATTTCTGTTTCTAGGTAACCCAAAACTTACCCAAAAATGTCTGACAATATGTTCATGGGCTCAGATCGTACATATGTTTGTTGATTTGATTTTGTTGTTGTATCCATGTTATAGTATGTTATATGAACTACAAATTCATGCCTTTAGATCACTTAAACAACAAACATGATGAATTTAGTGGATGGTCAAAGTAGCTAGTATGAACACGAAATCTGTTTTCTGGGTAACCCAAAAAACTCAAGAACACAAATTCTGACAGGATGCCTATTTTGTCTTTTTTCCCGAAAATATTTTGTTCCCAGAAAAATTTTATTCTTGTCTTGAAAATTCTTACTCGTTCAGTCTAGCTCGTAGCTAGAATCCTCGTGATTAATAATCATCCTAGGTTCTAGAACGATAAATAAACACATAGCACAGAATATTATTAATAAAAATTCCTTTTATTAATAACTAATTCTTTAAATCTTAAATTTTGGACAATCCGATTTTCTGAGTTGTCATTAGAAAAACCACGGGCTAAGGTAATGCGGAAAGCTCGCACTCTATTTCTTTTGAACTATTACAGAAGCGTGAAGGGGAGAGGTTGGCTTGGTCTGGAACTGTGATTGACATCAAATTAAGTTAGAATATGTGTATTAGGCTAATAATTAACAAGAGACAACAAGGGAGAAGCTTCATACAATCAATTAACATTCTTTGGAGCCCTAATTTGAGCAAAAGAATTGGAGGGAAGATTGAAGGTTTTGAGTCACAAGAATTGCAAGATTAGAGCTAAGGAGAAGGGTGGTATTACATTCATCTTACTTCTTTATTTCAATAATTGTAATTGGGATGATGATTTCTTTGATTATTTCAGTTTTTAATTCAGCTGTGATGAACTAATTAATTTGTTAGGCTTATGATGGATCTTTATAGTGGAACGATGATCATATAATCTTTAATTTCAGTTTAATAATATATCTTTCAGTTTATCTATATTGATTTATGCTTGAATCTATGAATTGCTTGATCGCCAATTCTATGTGGACTTGTATGGATTCAAGAGAGGAAATATGAGTCTAAACTTAGTCAGTATAGCATGTGTTCTTGAATTCTGTGTTTGAATGGAATCTTGATTAATGTTAAGGTAGAGATATGCCTAGCATCGCATGTAATCGGATAGAGAACTTGAACTTAAACCTTCTTTGATTGTAATTCACATAGAGATACAGTGAATTAGTTAATTACGCTATTTAGCTTAATTCTATCTAATTTGTGGATTTAAGTTAATATCGTATTAGTGCATCGAGAGATGGCTAGTTCTATTTGAGTGTTCTTGATTAATAAACTAGGATAGTGCATTAAACTGGATTAAGGTGTAATAATCAGAGTGATACTTAGAGTGAAGTTATAAGCCTAATTCTCCAATATTTGTTTGAAATTACAGTTATTAAGTTTATTGATTGTTTGGTATTCTTAGTATTTTTAATATTTTTAGTTTTTATAGTTATAATTCTTAAATTGGATAGTTTAATAAAATTTGGATTAAGATAGGGCTAGTAGTTGTGTGGGTTAATATCTTACTAAATCTCTGTGGGAACGATACTCGACTTATCATTATATTACTTGTTGACCACGTGCACTTGCGTGTGAGCGTAATTAGATTTCGACCAACATGATCCGGATGAGAATCTTACTGAATTGGCTGACGATGACATTGATCGCACTATCGGAGATACACCTCAGGCAATGGGTTATGATAATGACAATGAAGATGTAGAGGAAGAAGCGGAAGAAGATGAGTTCTTGCCACCAGTTATTTCTCAAACAAAGGGCCGTAAAAAACAATCAGGATTAAAGAATGCATTCGAGAAAATTATGGGTTCTAAACCTTATCGAAAATGTGCAATTTGTGGATTTGAAACCAACCATGATAAGCACAATCACTATTGAGTGTTAGGGATTCCTGAGCCTAAAAAATAACTCTCAGTTGTATTATTTATGCTATATTTTTATTTATACTCAGTTGTATTATTTATGCTATATTTTTATTTATGCTCAATTGTATTATTATGCTATGTTTTTATTTATGCTCAGTTGTATTATTTACGCTATGTCATTGAGAACATAATTATTATGTTTATGTTATGTCGTAGTAGTAATATTATCTTCTACACTCGTATCTTGAGATAGGTAAACATAACTAGTAATAGGTAAACACTATTTCCTAAATTAATATACATAATAATACTTTTTTCATTCTTTAAAAAATAAATTATCTTATAAAAGAATTAATATTAATTATAACTTTTTAAAATAAATTGTGTAGAGCTAATAATTAAGAAATAATTCACATAACCCTTAAATACACTTAACAACAACATATAAACAACGGTAAACATGAAAATATCATCTGTACATTTATCTAAACAAAAAAACATAATCAGTACACGAATAATATGAAATAAAATATAAGTATAAATATCATCTGCTGGAAGAAGTCTGGCTTGACATCGAAAGAGTTCCCACACAATTCGGTATCGAAATATCGTTAAATCTTCTAAAGACCATTTTTCTTTGCAAATATTTACACTTCCCCTAACAAAGTAGTTACCATATTTGCAAATGAAAATACCACAATCTGTCTTGTTAGGCTGCACATAACTGATCTTTGGTATAAGTACGCGCGGATTTTTAGTTGACCACTCACGCTGCGGATCACCAATTCGCAAACAAAGTAGTATCAATTTGACCTGCGTGCACAAAGTAATATTACTTATGGATATAAATTGTATGACATATGTAAAAGTAGAACACTAAAAATTAATATACATACCACAACTTCAACAAATTCTTTATACATTTGTTGGATCATCAAATACGAGGTATCATCGTAGGCATGGTCAAAGATGCTGACTGCCCATTCGGGCACCGAGAATACGAACAAGATAAAATGCTTGGTATCTTGAGTACACACTGGCATGAATATATATGTGCATTCGTGTAATGTCGGGCCCATATCTGAGTAGACATAGGGGTTGCAAATAATCTCTCTCCCATTTGTCTGGCTTGGGGGCACAAAGCTCTTACCAAGATGCATGAAGAATGATTCCATGAAGGCAAATCTTGCCCACCTTCTAATTCCCCGCGTTATGTAGTATTCCTCTCTATCCCGCAGTAATAGCATATACGCGCCCAGGGAATACTCGAAAATCCAAGTTGTAGGGCTTAAGGCCTTGAATACGTCGTGTTGCAACGTATACAATTATCGCGGATGTGTGACAGGAAATATTGATGGATTACAAAGTGTGTTCCTAAACAAATGATTATTTATAAAATCTACCTTGTATTCCCTAAGTTTTTGGTAGGGCACTTTTTCGTTCCGTAAAAGATGTGTCCTTCCGCTATATCTTGTACCTGGAAAATATATTGATAAAAATAAAAATAATATTAATAATAATTACTAATATTAATATTTTTAAAACATAAAATTAAAAGGGAATAGTAATAGTAACATGAGAATAATAGTACCTGTTTAATTACCCGCCTTCTCTATGAAGCCAGACTCGGATGAGTAGGAGGGAACATAAGCCTAGGTGGTGGGACTGGGGATGTACCCATCAGTTATATCTTGTACCTGAAAATTGATATTGATATTGATAAAAATAAAAATAATATTAATAATAATTACTAATATTAATATTTTTAAAACATAAAATTAAGAGGGAATAGTGATAGTAACATGAGAATAATAGTACCTGTAATTCTGCCTGCTTTATGAAACCAGACTCGAATGAGTGGGAGGGCACATAAGCCTGGGTGGTGGGGATGTACCTTTCCACTATATCTTGTACCTAAATAATATTCATGTTTTTATTATTTTTAATAATAATAACAGTTATATTAATATTTCTAATAATATGAATAATAATATTATTCAAATTATTAATATTATTCATAATATTAATATTAATATTAAGCATCCTAATTACTATTACTAATATTATTATTAATCATTAATAATATTAATATTAACATTTGATGAGTGGGTTTCATACCTACGAATTAGGTTTCTATTTGGATTTAAACGGTGTTTAATCCAGTTATGTATGTACAGTTGTACTTATTTTTGTTTTGTTTTGTGTGTAGGTTGCATTATGTGTTAGTTGTGGTATATTGGTGGCAATGTGGAGGGACTTGGTAGGACAAAGCAAGGAAATCAGTAAGTGTGCAGCTTGACCCCCGTCGGGGCGGGCAATTAACAAAGAGAAACCCTCGCCGGGGCGGGGGTACGCGGACAAAGAGGAGCTGTTCTGATGCAATTCAAACACTGTAGAGGCATGGACTGAGCAACTTTGGCTTGGATTGGGACTGTGTGTGGACATCTTTATCAGTTTCTACATGACTTATGCAAGAAAGAATACAAGAAGAATCAATCACACCTTTGAGCCCTAGTTCACTGAAGATCATTGGAGGAGTGGAGCAGAAGATCAAGATCACGAGAATTGCAGAATTGAGTGAGGATAAGGGTGGTTCTATACTAGTCTTTGTCTTTCAATTTAATTTCTGTAATTTGAATGATTAATTCTTTTATCTATTCAATTTTTAATTCATTGATTATGAACTAAATTTCTTATTAAGCTTGCAATGGATCTTTAATGTGGAATGATGATTATCGTACTTTGAATTCAGTTCAATAAATATATCTATTCAGTTTATCTATTGTGATTTGTACTTAATTTATGAATTGCTTGATCAACAATTTTATGTGGATTTGTATGGACTCGAGAGATGAGATATGAATCTAGACTTAGTCATAATAGCATGTGTTCATAATTTCTGTGTTTGATGGAATTCTTGATGTATGTTTAGGATATAGATTTACCTATCATCTCATGTAATCGTGAAAGAACTTGGGATTTAAACCTTATTTGATTTTAATTCACATAGAGATATAGTGAATTAGTTAATTAGGGTGTTTGGCTTAATTCTATCAATTGTGGATTTAAGTTAATATGGTGATAATGCATTGAGAGATGGCTAATTCTACTTTTGTGTTCTTAATTAATGAACTGAGATAGTTAGTTGAACTGAAAAGAAGTGTGATAATCTGAGTGAAACTTAAAGTGAAATTGTAAGCTTAATTCTCCATTATCTAATTGAAATTTATGGTAACTAGTTGTGTTGATTTGTTTTGATTTTTAGTTATTTAGTTTTCCTATAATTGAAATCATTAATTTGAATAGTTTATGAAAATTGAAATAATATAAAGCTGGTAATTGTTAGACTAAAATTCATACTTGTCTCTGTGGGAACGATATTCTACTTATCATTATATTATTTGTTGATCATGTATACTTGCGTGCTGTGCGTATTTTAGAATTTACCCAATAAGTTTTTGGCGCCGTTGTCGGGGACTAGTTTTGATTTTATTACTTTCAATATCAGTTTAATTAGTTCAGTTTTAGTTAAACATTTTTTTCTTTTATTTTTGTTATTTCTTGTTTCAGGTTCTCTTACTTAGAGCATTCAAACTCGGTCAAAGAAACCAGACTTACTTCCTTACGAGGATGACATCGAGAAAAGGTTTCAGAGACTTAGTAAGTGGATTAAGGAAAATCAAGAGAACTTTGATAAACAGGAAAATATGGCTGCAGAGGATTAGAAAGCATTGAGGAATTATGTTACTCCTAGAGTCCCTAAAATTCAGTCGAGCATTACCAGGCATGCGATAACAACAAATAATTTTAAGATCAAGCCTGGGACGATACAAATAATACAAAATTCAGTGCAGTTTGGGGGATTAGCCAATAATGATCCAAATGAGCACCTCATAAACTTTCTGGAGATTTACGACACATTTAGGTACAACGGGGTGACTGATGATGCAGTTAGACTTTGCTTGTTTCCATTCACATTACGAGATAAGGTGAAGAGTTGGTTACACTCACTACCACCAGGGTCAATTATAACTTGGGATGACCTTGCTCAGAAATTTTTGGCTAAATTTCTCCCACCGGTGAAGACGGCTAAGATGAGGAATGAGATTACGTTGTTTGAGCAGCAGCATGGGGAGTGTCTGTACGAAGCTTGGGACGGGTACAAGGAACTGCTAAGAAAGTGTCCGCATCACGGACTACCCAAGTGGCTACAGATGAATACTTTTTATAATGGGCTGAATGAGAATCTTCGTACGAGTATTGATTCAGCGTCTTGGGGAGCATTTATGGCTAAAAGTTTTGAGGAAGCATATGAATTGATTGAAATGATGGCGGATAACAACTACTAGTGGCCCATAGCGAGAATGACACAGCCGAAGGCAACTAGGGTGTTATAAGTGGATGTGGTGATAGCATTAACAGCTCAGATATCAACATTGTCAAAGAAGATGGATGCCCTCACAGGTGCACAGGGTCAGCAGGTGGCCTATGTGTAAGACCCCAACTTTTTACGAATAAAGATTTAATTTTCTCTAATTATTAATTTAAATAATAAGGTGTGATTTGATATAATGCTATAGTTGTGGGTGATATATGCAATTTTTGCAAAGCAAGGAGGTTGTCATAAAATATTTGCGTTGTCGGGGAATATTTTTTTTATCAGGGAATATTTGTATGACGGAACAATCATTGGTGGACCCCACAACGAAATGATTGTTGGATATAGAAAGCGATAAAAATAACTTTTTTATAAAAATAACGGCAAAACTTTTACTGTTAACTGTTGAAATACTCGGCCATAAAAGTACAGTAATACGCATAGTTGCATAGTAGCACACGGTATTGTACAATATCTCTAATTATTGATGCTTACGTAAAAAGTCACTTAGTTCATTTAATAATTTCCACAGTAGTTGCTGCATAATGTCTCATATTATTGATTCAATTATTGTCACAGTATTATTTGCACAATATTTTATATTATTAAATCAATAATTGAGACGATATAGTTATTCATATTATTATTTGCATTATTGACAATGTCTAGAAAGTTCTATCGAGAAAAGTGGCTAGGTTATTTAATTACGCGCCAATAAGGAGAAATCCTTATCAGAAAACCCCCTTTTTTCTGGGAATGATCTAATTGTCAATATTGTGAGTTATAATATTAATGATGAATAATTGTTGAAAGATTACAAATGTGTTGATTGAAAATAAGTGATTTGTGGTAAATATTTATTCAAATTTTGATATAAATAGAGGGATTGTCATGAAGTATTTGTTGTAAGTTTGACTTATTACATAGACCCCCACTTACTCATTTTTCAAAACAGTCGGTAAAAAGTTATCTCAGTTTTGTTTTATTATTATTATAATAGTAATAAAGTAGAAAACTTTTTATATATAACAGAATACTTTTTATATTAAATATAAAGTTATTTGTTTTATTATATTATAATTAGAATATACTATATTTTATATAAAGTTTTGGTTTTATTAGAATATTTTATTGCATAGTGATAAAAATCAGAAAATCGCACGAATTCGTCGAATTCTTCGCCTGTGAATTTTTTTCAGTGTATCCGTGATTTTCTTAAATAGTTTCTTGCCATTCTCCTATAAATAGGATGCTTAGTTAAGAAAAGAAAATCACACATGAATAAGAGAAATTTTCTTCTATAATATTATGCGTATTTCTTTTGAGTACAAGGATACTTTGAGTGTAGCAAATACTGTAAGTTTTTCTCAAGAATATCTCCGCTATACCAGTCAGATTTAGTCTCCTACTAAGGTAAGTGATATTATTTTCATTCAATATTCGTAAAAAATATTTTTCTTCTATACTCTATAGTATGTAAGTAATATTATTTCGTTTCATATTCCTAAATCTACACTTACTTTGATAAGTATTGCTTCTATATTCCCTGAAATTGGTAGAATATCTTTGAGTTTTGCGCTTCATATAGTATCATTTCATTGGAATATTGGTCTAAACTTTCTTATTAAATTAATTTTAATATTTTCATTCGGGGTACTATTCACGGGGTGCTATTCACTCGGGTATTATTTACTCGGGGAGTAATTCACGGGGTATTATTCACGACAAAATTGGTTTCTTTTCTGTCCAAATTATTTTTGATACATGAATATCATTCTTGAATTTTACTCCACAATTAATTATCATGTTTACAATTTGGACATTCTTGAACTCTGGATAAATTGAATTATAAATCTCTAATATTTATTCTTGATCTCACTTGATTCATTCTTTATATCATTATCATCATCCTCATGTTTATATTGTGGTGAAAGTCATCTTTGGCCCGTAGTGCATAGATGGACTGTTGATTGATATGATTATGACCAGGAATTGTGTATTGGTATGACCTATAATATTACAGACAAATGATGTGGTGAAAGTCCTCTTTGGCCCGTAGTGCATAGATGGACAGTTGTTTGGCATGATCATGACCATTGGTGATACAAACGAATATCCTTGCCCCGTAGTGTATGGATAATTTGTTGATTTGAAATATTTATTGATTGTTGTTACAAGGATAAAATATTGATGATGGACTTTTAAATCATAGAAGATAGTAGACTTTACGCTCTACTTGATTCTTCTAATGGATTGCTTATTCCGCTGCAATGTTGATCTAAAACTTGTTGTCTATTGTATTCTATCAGATTTTTCAACGTTGAGGACTAAGGATAATTTATTATACATTATCTTAGTCATAATATTCTTTACTGGGCTAGTTGAGCTCACCCTTTTCTTTCATTGTTCTCTTCAGGAAATGAGAATATAGCGGGGACTAGTCGGGGAATGGAGTGATGGTCCAAGATGGTTGCTATAGTCCTCACTATTCTATAAAATAGTGTGATAATAATTGTAATAGAGACTTTATTTGAGTTTGGATATTGTCTACGAGACAATATTTGTATTAAAACTCATAACTTACATTTTGTCGTATTTTACACGACAATTAATATTTGTATAAATGAAGTTTGTATTTAAATTTTGTACCATAAATTCGGTGACTCGAAATGGGTTGTATGGACCTATTTTGGGGTGCGTCACACTATGTTTGTGAATTTTTTGCGGGGGAACATCCTACAGAGCAGTGCGCCATCAATCCTACAATGGTACAATTCGTAGGCAGCTATAACAGAATTCCACAAAATCCATATCAGAATGCCTCCAATCCGGGGGCTAAGAACCATCCAAAATTTTCATGGAGTAACAACCAAAATAGTAGGCTCCACGATCATCTTATCCCCCCGGTTTCCAAAATCAACATCAACGGTCAGCTCCACAGCATGACAAAAAGTCAGACTTAGAGGAGTTGTTGTTGAAGTACATATCGGGTAATGAGGCAGCCATGAAAATGCAAGCAGCGATTATCAAGAATTTAGAAAATCAGATGGGACAGCTTGCATTAGCGTTGAATAACAGGCCTCAAGGGACTCTACCAAGTGACACTGAATAAAATCCGAGGGAGAATCATGAATAGTGTCAAGGAATCACATTGAGAAGTGGAAAACATCTTGAGGGACAGAGTGCAGAGATTTTTTTCAAAGAAAGATCTTAAAGAAGGTGAAGACAAAGTGGTTGAGGAGAAACAGGGTGAAGATAACCATGTGGACAAGAATTAGGCAAATGTTGAGCTAGTTGTCTATCCTCCACCACCGTTTCAGCAGAGAGTTCAGAAACATAAATGAGACAAGCAGTTCTCTAAGTATTTAGAAGTTTTCAAGAAATTACAGATTAACATTCCTTTCACAGAAGCCCTAGAACAAATGTCGAGCTATGCAAAGTTTATGAAGGGTATTCTATCGAGAAAGAAGAAGTTAGAGGACTATGAGACTGTGGCATTGACGAAGGAATGCAGTGCAGTATTACAGAGAAAGTTGCCTCCGAAGTTAAAGGATCCGGGGAGTTTTACCATTCCTTGCACAATTGGGAACATGGCCTTCAACAAATGTTTGTGTGACTTAGGGGCGAGTGTGAACCTTGTGCCGTTATCAGTGTATACTCATTGGGTTTGCCAACTCTGAAACCTACAAACATATCACTACAGTTGGCGGATAGATCAGTGACTTATCCAAGAGGAATTGTTGAAGATATTTTAGTTAAGGTGGATAAGTTCATATTTCTAGCGGACTTCATTATTTTGGATTATGAAGAGGACAAGAATATCCCAATCATCTTAGGAAGGCCATTCTTGGCTACTAGGAGGACTCTTATTGACATTCAGAAAGGGGACTTAACAATGAGGGTACACGACCAAGAAGTAAAATTTAATGTAATTAAAGCCATGGCGTTCCCTACAGATGATGAAGAGTGTTTTTGAATGTATGTAATCGACAAGATGGTTAATGAAGACCTGATAAAAGGTTTAGACATGGATCCATTGGAAAACACTTTGATGGGGGATGATGACTTGGATGATCCAGAATTCATGGATTACTTGCATATGTTGGATGCTTTACCTAGAGTGAGGAGATTTAAGGTACCATTCGAGCCATTACACATGGAAGAAAAAGCATCGATACAAATGAAACCTTCACTTGAGGAACCAGCCATTCTTGAGCTTAAGCCTCTTCCTAAACACCTCAGGTATGCATTTTAGGAAATTCTAATAATTTACCTATTATTATTGCATCTCTGCTTAACGAATTGCAGGAAAGTAAGTTGTTGAGGGTGCTTAGAGAGTACAAGTCTGCGATATGATGGACAATCGCTGACATCAAGGGGATAAACCCTTTATTCTATATGCATAAGATACTATTGGAAGAGGACTCAGGGACGACAGTGGAACAGCAAAGAAGACTCAATCCAATCATGAAAGAGGTTGCGAAGAAAGAGATCCTGAAATGGTTGGATGCTGGGATAATTTACCCCATTTCAAATAGTTCATGGGTAAGTCAAGTTCAGTGTGTCCCGAAGAAAGGTTGAATGACAATTATGATGAACGACGACAATGAACTTATTTCGATGAGGACAGTGACCGGATGGAGGGTTTGTATAGATTACATGAAGCTTAACATGTGACACCCCCAAATCCAGGTACTTCATTCCCACAGGATCTGGTGTTCACTTAATCAAACATTCATATCTAAGGTAATCACAATAAAACTGGATAAATAAAACCTTTCCCATTAAAGGGTTACATAATAAAATCTCCCAGGTTATCTAACCTTTAATTACAATCATTCAAATGCGGAAATTAAATAAACTTCATTAAAACCAAGTCTAAGATCATCATAATAAAAATCTAACATCTCAATCAAAGTAAAATTACAAGTCTTCATCACTTACACATTTTTCCCTTTCCTTTGCTAGACGAAGGTTCATCTACCTTCTCTTCTTTAGCTGCAATGAGTTTTAAAATATGCAAGAGTGAGCAAAACAATTGCTCACTGGATACAATATGAAATCAACAGGAGTATAGTAATAATAACTGCCAATAATAGGCTCATCAACAATGAATATTACTCTATCATCAATAATCAGAAACTGAAATCCAAAATGTGGAATAAATATAACTGAGGGTCATAAGACCATGAACTATGTCCACAGCTTACAAGTAATCTTTCAAATCCAACTTTAACAAATCATAAGACTATAGGACTCCCTCGTCTTAGGGGAATCAAATTTAACGCACTCATGTATTGTGCACAAACATTTAACGCTATTGCGTAAGTTAACCCCTAATCATAACATTAGGGTTGTTCATCTCAATATTTAGAGTACAAGTCCGCACTAAAGGAAGTTTGGTTTGAATAAGCTTTCGGTAATTTGAATTCAACGAACATCAACTAAGGATTAGTTGAATGAAACCAAGAACATTTCACTATAGAATAATCGTGATTGAATCAATCATAGTAAACTAAAGTCATGCTTTAGGAATAATCTAAGAGCATACAATTTGAATAACAATAACACCTTGCTTGAACAATACTAAGCCAAGGTTAATTAGAATTGAATACTAAGCATGCATAACAATTTGATAGATAAAAAAGTTCAACATTATAATATATAAATTTGCATGCTAAACAACAAGTTAAATACAAGAATAACTTGCTCAAGAATAACTTACATCATTATATCATAATCGAATTGAAAACCATAATTAGTTCAACAAGATAAAGGATTAGAAAAACTTGCTCAAAGAAAATATAAGCGATTGCACAATTCTAAAAGTAGAGTTAAAGAACTTGCATTACTATATTAGGAACAATAATTGATTCCAATTACAAAAGTAGAGTTAGAGAACTTGCTCAATGTAAAAAGAAAGTTTAGAAAACTTGTCTTGCTCGTAAGCTAAACCAAATCAATACGAATCACAATATCCTATAAACATATGTCATCATGACATAATTAGTCATTACCATCTTACAAACATAACTAAGTACGTTCATCATTTAAAATTGGATTTTTAATCACATAATCAAGTTATAACACAAGTTAATTGTTAATAACATACTTATTCATAGTATAAAAATACTAAAATCAACATTTTACAGTCCTACTATCATCACATAATAATTCCTTAAAACTTCAAGTACAAAATCAACACTGTTAGACCATTCTCGCTAACTTCATGGCATTACACATACGCTTACTTTGTGGCATTACGCGCCTGACGTGACATGAATATATGTACATGGAGATCAGATAAAGGCTACAAGGCTAGCGTGAGCATGGCGGTCAAGGTTGCCACAAAGGTATCAGAACAAGTGTCATGCATGTTTAATTACCACTTCGGCAGACAAACCTCGACAACAAAGACAGAAAAAATTCAAATTTGGCCTACAAGCTCGTTTCTAACAGATCAAATATCATATAAATCATAGAAAAACTTCATGTAAACATATTTCACAAACTCTAAACATGATTCTACCCATACAACCACATAAACAACAAAATTAACACACCCAAATTCACTGTTTTTGGCTAAAACTCATTTTTTTTATATTTCAATGAAAATCAACACTGTAACTTTTGTTTTTCAACCAAAACCACTAATTCAAAGTGTCTTTATCAATGATTATACATACTCTAACAAATTAAACGATCAATTTATCAACTAAACCACTAATTCACCCTCAATTTCTACTTTAAGCTAAACAATAAATTTTCATAAAAACTCTCTGTAAAAACATTTTCTTCACAAACATATACATAACAACAATTCTGTGATTATAACCCATGAAAATAGTTTTAACATCACTATTATGACATATAAAGCCACATAACAACAAAAATTCATGCTTACACAAAGATTCTACAGAGAATTTGGGAAGATAAAACTAAACTTTTAAGAACTAAAAGGAATAGGAGAATACCTTGATAGAAGATGATATGGCTAATATTTTCTACCCTCAAGCCTCCTTCTCCAATCTCTAGCCTTCTTTTCTCTCTTCTTTCTTCTTTCTTCTTCTTCTCTCGAGTTTTCTTTCTTCTCTCTAACCTCTCTCCTCTAACATACATCTTAACCAAATAACGTATATAGATATTATATATATTAATTATATAATATAATTATAAACATAACTGATATCAGTTATATGAATTTTAAAATCAAAAGCCATAAGGCTTGTTTGGTTAACCACTAACAAAATAACCCATTAATCCTAACACCTTGTTTGGTAAAACTCAAATAAATTAAAGACTTAATAGGCCTTAGGCCTTGTTTGGCAAAAATGAATTAAAACTCCTTTAAGTTATTTTAGTAACTCCTTTATAACAAGGTTATTTGTCACACATTAATTTAATTAAATTAATCATAATAACAATTTATTAAATCACTTCATCACATAAATCAATACCACAAAATTATAATTTTCTATATAATTATAACTTTATTTAATCAACTAACACATCCTTTTAAATTTACAAGTTCCAATAAAAAGAATAGTAATTCAATTAATCAAAATTCTCTAACTTAATAATTAAATTAAATTAGCAAAATAATTAATTTTCCTTAATTATTTATTTAACAAATAATTAACCACATCAATTCAAATTTGAACAATTATTTATTCAATAATAAACACATCCATTAAATATTTAAATAATTCAATAAATATTTAATATCACAATTAAAATTCTAGAATATTACATAACAAGGCAACCCGGAAGGACCACTTTCCTCGACCGTTCATTGATCAGATATTGGACTGTTTGGCTGGGCATGAGTATTATTGCCTATTGGATGGATATTCAGAGTATAACCAGATCGTCATCGCTCCTAAGGATCAAGAAAAGACTACCTTCACGTGTCCATACAACGACACCTTTGCTTTCAGGAGGATGTCCTTTGGGTTGTGTAACGCACCGACGACTTTCTAGAGATGTATGATGGCCATATTTTCAGACATGGTGGAACGGAATGTTAAAGTCTTAATGGACGACTTTTCAATTTATGGGAACACCTTTGATATTTGTCTTAAAAATCTGATCATGGTTTTAAAATGCTGTGTGGAAACCAACCTTGTGCTGAACTAGGAAAAGTGCCACTTTATGGTCGAAGAAGGAATTATTCTTGGGCACAAAGTATCTTCGAAGGGGTTGGAAGTTGATTGAGCAAAGTTGGACACAATCAAGAATCTTCCACCTCCGACCTCAATTAAGGGAATTCAAAGTTTCCTTGGACATGCTAGATTCTACCACAGATTTATTAAGGATTTCTCTAAGATTTTAAAACCACTATGCAGTCTATTAGAGAAAGATGCAGTTTTTAGTTTTGATGAAAAGTGTATGACAACGTTTGAACAGTTGAAGAAGAAATTGACGACAGCTCCCGTGATCGTAGCACCAAACTGGACAATGTCGTTTGAATTGATGTGTGATGCTAGCGATTACGCGGTATGGGCTAGTTTGGGTCAACGCCGAGAGAGGATCTTTCATGCCATATATTATGCAAGTAAAACCCTAACGGATGCTCAATTGAACTATACAACCACCGAGAAGGAGTTACTTGCGCTTGTGTACGCTTTTGATAAATTCAGAGTTTATTTGAGAGGAACAAAGGTTGTGGTATACACAGACCACTCGGCGATATGGTATCTTGTAAGACCCCAACTTTCATAAATAAAGATTAATTTTTTTCTCGAAATATATTTTTGAATATTATGGTGTGGATTTGATATAATGTTATAGTTATGGGTAATATTTACAAATTTTGCAAACTATGCAAGTTGTCATAAAATATTCGATTGGTCGGGGAATATTCGTTTTAACAGGAAATATTCGCATGACGGCAAAATCATTGGTGGACTCCATAACGAAATTATTGTCAGAGTTAGAAAATGACAGAAATATCTTTTTATAAAAATAACGGCGGAAGTTTTACCGTTAACTGTTGAAATACCTGGTGATAAAAGTACAATAATACGCGTGGTTGCATAGTAGCACACGGTATTGATTATTGATGCTTACATGAGAAGTCACTCAGTTTTATTCAATTATTGCCAAAGTAATTGCTACATAGTATCTCACATTATTGATTCTATTATTGTCACGGTATCATCTGCACAATATTTTATATTATTAAATCAATAATTGAGATGACAAGTTATTCATATTATTATTTGCATTATTGACAATGTCTAGAAAGTTCTGTTGAGGAAATGAGTTTGGTCACCTAATTGCGCGCCAATAGGGAGAAATCCTTATCAGTAAACCCCCTCTTTCTTGGGAATGATCTGGTTGCTAATATTGCAAGTTATATTATTGATGAATAAATGTAGTTAAAAATATTGAGGGGATTTTTATGAGGTATTTGTTGTAAATTTTGATTATTATATAGACCCCCCACTTATCCATTTTTCAAAATTATCAGGAGAAGTTATCTCAATTTTTTTTATATATATATATTTGTGTTGGCAGGAAATAGGGGGGGTAACGTAAAGTGAAGGGAATGTATATATATATATATATATATATATATATTATAATAAGATTTGTTTTTTATGAAAAATAAAATATATTATATTTTATTATGCATAGTATCTGCATAGTATTTGCATAGTAAATCATGTGAATTTCGAATTCAGCCGATTCAGTCCGTGATTTTCTTTTTCAAATAGTGCCATGCCATTCTCCTATAAATAGGATACTTAGTTTAGAATTGAAAATCACACCAGAATCAGAAAATTCTTCTTCTATAATATTGAGCGTATTTCTTTAGAGTTTAAGAAAGCTTTGAGCGTAAAAAATAGTATAAGTTTTCTTCAAGAATATCCCCGCCCTACCACTCAGAAATATTCTCATTTTAAGGTAAAGGATATTATTTTTGTTCAATATTCGTATGAAATAATATTTTCTTCCATACTTTGTAGCATGTAAGTAATATTATTTCGTTTCAGATTCCGAATTCTACACTCATTTTGTTAAAGTATGGCTTATATACTCTTTGAAATTACTATAATATCCTTGAAATTTGTGCTTCATCTAGTATCTTTTCATAGAAATATTATTCTGGGCATTCTTGATAATTTTTAATCTTTTTATGACGGGGTACTATTCACGGGGTATTATTCCTGAAGTACTATTTACGGGGTACTATTTACGTGGGTACTATTCACCCGGGGTACTATTCATGATAAAAATTAAATTTTTTGGTCCAAATCATTTTTGATACAATATTATTCTTGAATTTTACTCCACAAAGTAGTATCATGTTGACAATTTAGAAATTATTGAATTATGGAAAAATTGAATTTTAAATCTTTAAAATTTATACTTTGCTTTCATTTAATTGAATTCTTATATCATTGTCATCATCCTCATGCTTATATTGTGATGAAAGTCATCTTTGGCCCGTAGTGCATAGATGGACTGTTGATTGATATGATTATGACCATGGATTATTCGGTATAATCATGACCCGTAATGTTACAAATGATGTGGTAAAAGTTTTCATTGGTCCGTAGTGCATTGATGGACAGTTGTTGGCATGATCATGACCATTGGTGATAACATGTATATCCTTGGCCCGTAGTGCATGGATAATTCGTGGATATGATACTAGTGAATATCCTTGGCCCGTAATGCTTGGATAATTCAGTGATGTGGATTATTTATTGAGCTGAGTCTCAGTGATAAAATTGTTGACAAACTTTTTAATTCATAGATGATATTAGATATCACGCTCTACTTGACTCTTCTAATGGATTGCTTGTTCCGTTGTAGTTAAACTTGATGTTTATTGTATTTTATCAGTTTAACACTGTTGAAGGCTAACGATAATTTATTCTGCATTATCTTAGTCATAATATTTCTTACTTGGCTAGTTGTGCTCACCCTTTTTGCTTTCATTGTTTTCTTCAGGAAATGAGAACGTAGCCGGGACTAGTCGGGGAATGGAGTGATGGTCCGAGATGGTGGCTATAGTAGTCCTCACTATTCTACGAAATAGTGTGATAATAAATGTAATGAAGACTCCATTTGAGTTTGGATATTATCTAGAAGACAATATTCGTGTTAAAACTCTCAGCTACGTTTTGTCGTATTGTATAAATTAAGTTTGTATTTGATTTCTGTACCATGTATTTGGCGAACCAAGATGGGTGATGTATACCTATTTTGGGGGAGTCACAGTTGGTATCAAAGCTTAGGGATATGATCCCTGGCTGAGATGTGAGACTAGAACTAGGAGGTGAGAGACGGGTAAATCCTTCGCTAGTATGACCTACCTAAGTTTATTTGTTATTTATTTGGTCGGTCAGAATATAGGGATAATATGTGGCATATCAATTAACCCTTATTTTGTTGCAATGAAAATGTCGACTTAAGCAATGGAGCACATGAGACTGTTGAGTCACCGTTGATCAATACCTAGGATAATGTGTATCAGGAAGGCAATAATCCTCAGGTAAACAACAACACCGACCAAATGATGAATGATAGGATGTTCAGAGGCTTTATGCAATTCTTGCAACATCAGGCGAGAGAGACTCCTGTTCAAAATGCAGGTGGAAACACTGGCAACTCTCGAATGGTCACCGTTAAGCAGTTCAAGAAGCTGGTGCCACCAGAGTTTTTAGGAAAACCAGAACCACTTAAGTCGGAGACGTGGATAAAGAAGATCACCAAGATATTTGATGTCTTGGGATGCTCCAAGGAGAAAAAGGTTCCCTTTGCCACCTTCATGTTTTGAGGAGAGGCAGATTGCTGGTGGGAATCTATAAAGCGTACTCACCCTGCCGCACTAAAGATGTCTTGGGAGAAGTTCCAAGAACTGTTCAATGATAAGTACTTTCCCGAAAGTATTCATCACATGAAGGAGGTGGAGTTCATCAAGCTGGAGCAAAACAATATGACCGTATCGTAGTACGAGGCTAAATTTATGGAGTTATCCCGATTTTCATCCCATTTGGTCGATAATGAGGAAAGAATTACGCGAATGTTTCTGCTGGATTTAAAACCCGAAATACGTTAATACCTCATTTTTCACAAACTTTGCTTGTATTCATATGTGAATAGGGCTCAGTTATTAGAGCGCGATAATGAGTCAACCAAACCAAGAGAGAGCAACAGACAAAATGATAATAGTAGTGGTAGCAGTCATCGAAGCGGTGACAACAAACATGGAGGGAATCAACATGCCAGAAATGGTAACCACTTTGGTGGTAATCATGGACAAGACAATAGAAGTGGAAATTTCAAGAAGAGAAGGTTCAACAATGATGGAAAGACAGCAGAACCATCACCCGTTTTTAAGGAAGGAGAACGACCACCGATCGTATGCTTCAAATGTAGAGGGAGGGACACATCAGTCTAAACTACACGATGCAGTCCAAAGCATGTTATAATTGCGAAAGAGAAGGTCACCTAGACCGATTTTATCATGCAGTGAAGTCAAGTCTAGCTGGGATGGAGACACCAAAGGCCATCCCAGACAAGTCAAAATTGGTAGTTCAAGGGAGAGCGTTTGTCATGACCTTCCAAAAAGCGAGGAACCCGAATAAAGTTATTACTGGTAAGCTAATCATAAACTCTAGCAAAGTCTATACCTTATTGGATACAAGCTCTACCTATTCTTTTATTTCTCCTACTTGCGCTCAACGTTTAAATTTGACTCCGGAGAATAATACTTTGACTTATCTGTTGAAACTCCATTGGGAGAAACCTTCATTACATCCACTGTTTATATGTCTTGTTTGATTTAAATCGTCACCCGCACGTTACCTGTCGATCTTATCTCTTTGAAAATACTTGCATTCGATGTGATTTTAGGAATTGATTGGTTAACTAATCATCATGCTAAAATTGATTATTTTTGTAAGGTTGTTTGTTTTCATATTCTTAACCAACCTATTATGCGAATTCAAGCAACCAAACTACTAAAGTCAATCACAGTTATCAAGCCATAAAGTTATTCGTTTATTGAAAAATGGATATCAAGATTTCTTAGCCCATGTCACAGATTTAAACAAAAATAGGTAAGATTTGAATGACATTTCTATTATTAATAAATTTCCTGACGTATTCCCTGAAGAACTTCTTGGCCTACCCCCAGAGCGTGAAATTAAATTTTGTATCGACCTTGAACCTAGTACAAAACCCATTTCCAAAGCCCCATATCGAATGGCTCCTATTGAACTTCAGGAGTTAAAAACCCAACTGTAGGAGTTATTAGACATCGGTTGCATTCATTCTAGTACGTCTCCTTAGGGTACTCCTGTTCTATTCATAAAGAAGAAAGATGGACGTATTCGACTTTGTATTGAATATTGGGAGTTGAATTATGTCAGCATCAAAAATAGGTACCCGTTGCCTCGCATTGATGACCTATTTGACTAGTTGCAAGGTGCCAAATTCTTTTCAAAGATTGATCTTCATTTCGAATATCATCAGTTAAAGATTAAAATTGATGAAATTCCAAAGACTTCTTTTAGAACTCTATACGGGCATTACAAATTCCTAGTAATGTCTTTTGGATTGATTAATGCTCCTGCTGCCTTCATGGATATGATGAACCGAGTATTCAAGGAATATTTAGATCATTTTGTGGTTGTCTTTATTGATGACATCCTAATATAATCCTAAAGTCGTGAAGATCATGAGCAACACTTGAGGGTGATACTCTAAAAGCTTCTTGAAAATAAGTTATACGCCAAATTGAAGAAATGCGAGTTCTGGCTTGAGGAAGTAGTATTCCTTAGGCATGTGATATCAAATCACGGAATATCTGTTGACCCAGCACATATTAAAGCAATACAAAGTTGGGAGCAACCTAAGTCAGTAACCAAAGTACATAGCTTTCTGGGCTTAGCTGGTTATTATCAGAGATTCGTGGAAGGATTTCTCGAATCCATTAACTCAGCTGACTCAAAAAGATACAAAATTCGGTTAGAGCGAGGAATGTGAGAAGAGTTTTCAAGAACTCAAGAGTAGACTCATTTCAGCACCTGTTCTGACAATACCATCTGGTTCGGAGGGATTTGTCATCTATAACGATGCTTCAAGCAGAGGGTTAGGATATGTTCTCATACAACATGGGAAAGTCATAGCCTATGCCTCACGACAACTTAAATAATATAGGAGGAATTATCCTACTCATGATCTAGAGTTGGCAGCAGTCATTTTTGCACTTAATATCTGGAGGCATTACCTGTATGGGGAGAAAGTGGAGATCTATACGGATCATAAAAGCCTCAAATATTTCTTCACCCAAAAGGAACTCAACATGCGACAACAATGTTGGCTTGAGCTATTGAAGGATTATGATCATAACATTCAGTACCATCCTGGAAAAGCAAATGAGGTAGCTGACTCATTGAGTAGAAGATCACATGCGGGTACGAGTGCGATCTTGTCAATGCAAAGGCCCATTTTGTATGACTTACAAAGGATGAAGATAGAGTTAAAGACTCCAGGGACCCATGTAATGATGTCAAATATACGAGTAGAATCGACTTTAATCGATAAAGTTAAAGCTGCTCAGGTCATGGACCTGGAGCTGATGCGTATGAGGAAGAAAGTATAAGAAGGTGCTATTTCAGAAGCAAGAATCGATGAAGAAGGAATGCTTCGAGTCAACTCTAGACTTTGTGTTCCTAACGACTCTAACTTAAAGTATAAAATCATGATGGAGGCACATAACACACTGTTTGCAATCCATCCTGGGAGTACCAAAATATATCGTGATCTTCAACATACATTTTAGTGGAGCAATATGAAGAGAGAGATAGTGGAGTTTATCTCAAGGTATCTAACTTGTCAACGAGTCAAGGCAAAGCATTAAGTGCCAAAAGGTCCATTGCAACCACTTAAAATTCCAGAATGGAAGTGGGAGCACATTATCATGAATTTCGTTACTGATTTTCCCAAGGTTTCTCAAGGCATAGATGCGATTTGGGTCATTATCGATAGATTAACCAAGTCTGCTCATTTTTTACCTATACGAGAAATTTATTCACTTGAACGTCTTGCTCGTATATACATAAATAAGATTTTAAGACTGCATGGTATGCCAGTATCCATAGTTTTTGATCGAGACCCAAGATTCACTTCACAATTTTGGGTTAGTTTGCAAAAAGCTATGGGCACAAATTTATGATTCAGTTCGGCATATTATCCTCAAACGAATGGGCAGTCAGAGAGGACTATTCAAACTCTTAATGATCTATTAAGACTCTGTGTCCTATAATTCAAAGGAAGTTGGGACAAGTTCTTGCCATTAGTGGAATTCTCTTACAATAACAGTTATTAAGAAAGTATTGGCATGGCTCCATTCGAGGAGTTGTATGGACGCAGGTGTCGTTCTCCAGTATGCTGGGACGAGGTGGGTTAAGTAACGTTGTTCGGACCAGAATTGATATGTATGACTACGGAGAAGATTCAAACGACCCGATAACGTATAAAGACCTCATAAGATCGACAAAAAAGTTATGTTAATCTTCATCGAAAGGACGCGGAATTCAATATTGGAGATCATGTATTGTTACGTATTGCTCTATGGAAAAGAGTTACAAGACTTGGTAAGAGAGGAAATCTCAATCCTCGATTCATTGGCCCATTCAAAATCCTCGATCGAGTAGGAACTGTGGCCTATAGACTCGCTTTATTGCCAAGTATGTCTCGTGTTCATAACATTTTTCACATATACATGTTACGTAAATATGTGAAAGATCCGAACCACATTATTGAGTTAGAACCAGACAAAATAGCGGAAGATTTAACGTATGAAGAGGTACCTGTTAAAATTTTGGATAAGAAGGAACATATTCTATGCTCCAAGGTTATACCTCAAGTCAAAGTTTTATGGAGAAACCACGATATTGACGAAATGACCTGGGAGTTAGAATCTGAAATGAAGTAAAGGTATCTTCACCTCTTCGACATACCAGGAACGTACCCTAATTTTGAGGATGAAATTTCATAAGAAGTGGAGGTTGTAAGACCCCAACTTTCATAAATAAAGATTAATGTTTTTCTCGAAATATATTTTTGAATATTATGGTGTGGATTTGATATAATGTTATAGTTGTGGGTAATATTTACAAATTTTGCAAAGTAGGCAAGTTGTTATAAAATATTCAATTGGTCGGGGAATATTCGTTTTAACAGAAAATATTCGTACGATGACATATCATTGGTGGACCCCACAACGGAATTATTATCGGAGTTAGAAAATGATAGAAATATCTTTTTATAAAAATAACAGCAAAAGTTTTACCGTTAACTGTTGAAATACCCGGTGATAAAAGTATAGTAATACGCGTGGTTGCATAGTAGCACACAGTATTGATTATTGATGCTTACGTGAGAAGTCACTAAGTTTTATTCAATTATTGCCACAGTAATTGTTGCATAGTATCTCACATTATTGATTCTATTATTATCACAGTATTATCTGCACAATATTTTATATTATTAAACCAATAATTGAGATGACAAGTTATTTATATTATTATTTGCATTATTGACAATGTCTAGAAAGTTTTGTCGAGGAAAGGGGTTTGGTCACCTAATTGCGAGCCAGTAGGGAGACATCCTTATCGGAAAGCCCCTCTTTCTTGTGAATGATCTAGTTGTTAATATTGCAAGTTATATTATTGATGAAAAAATATTGTTAAAATTATTGAGGAGATTTTTTATGAGGTATTTGTTATAAATTTTGATTATTATATGGACCCCCACTTACCCATATTTCAAAACTGTTGGGAGAAGTTATCTCAGTTTTGTTATATATATATATATGTATTAATAAGTTCTATTTTTTATGAAAAATAGAATATATTATATTTTATTATGCATAGTATTTGCATAGTAAATAATGTGTCAAATTCAGTCGATTCAACCCGTGATTTCTTCCACTGTGCAGTTTGTGATTTTCTTTTTCAAATATTATTCTCCCATTCTCCTATAAATAGAATGCTTAGTTTAGAATTGAAAATCAGACTAGAATCAAAAAATTCTTCTTCTGTTTTGAGTGTAATTCTTTAGAGTTTAAGAAAGCTTTGAGCATAGAAAATAGTATAAGTTTTTCTTCAAGAATATCCCCGCCCTACCGGTTAGAAATACTCTCATTTTAAGGTAAGAGATATTTTTTTTTCAATATACATATGAAATAATATTTTCTTTCATACTAGTATGTAAGTAATATTATTTCGTTTCAGATTCTGAATTCTACACTCATTTTGTTAAAGTATGGCTTATATACTCTTTGAAATTAGTAGAATATCCTTGAAATTTGCGTTTCATCTAGTATCTTTTCATGAAAATATTATTAAGGGCATTCTTGATAATTTTTAATCTTTTCATGCCGGAGTACTATTCACGAGGTACTATTCCTAAAGTACTATTTACGGGATACTATTCACCTGAGGTACTATTCATGATAAAAATTGATTTATTTTCGGTCCAAACTATTTTTGATACAATATTATTCTTGAATTTTACTCCACAAAGCAGTATCATATTGACAATCTGGACATTATTGAATTCTTGATAAATTAAATTTTAAATCTTTAAAATTTATCATTTGCTTTCATTTAATTGAATTCTTATATCATTGTTATCATCCCCATGCTTATATTGTGATGAAAGTCATCTTTGGCCCATATTTCATAGATGGATTGTTGATTGATATGATTATGACCAACGATTATTCGGTATAATCATGACCCGTAATGTTACAAATAATGTGGTAAAAGTCCTCATTGGCCCGTAGTACATTGATGGACAGTTGTTGGCATTATCATGACCATTGGTGATAACATGAAGATCCTTGGCCCATAGTGCATGGATAATTCGTGGATGTGATACAAGTGAATATCCTTGGCACGTAGTGCTTAGATAATTCAGTGATGTGGATTATTTATTGACTTGAGTCTCAGTGATAAAATTGTTGATAAACTTTTTAAATCATAGAAGATAGTAGATATCATGCTCTACTTGACTCTTCTAATGGATTGCTTGTTCCGCTGCAATTAAACTTGATGTTTATTAAATTTTATCAGTTTAACACTGTTGATGGCTAACGATAATTTATTCTGCATTATCTTAGTCATAAAATTTCTTACTGGGCTAGTTGAGCTCACCCTTTTTGCTTTCATTGTTCTCTTCAGGAAATGAGAACGTTGTAAGACCCCAACTTTTATGAATAAAGATTAATTTCTATAATTATCATTTTTAAATATTATGGAATGAATTTGATATAATGTTATAGTTGTGGGTAATATTTACAAATTTTTCAAAGTACGCAAGTTGTTATATTATATTCGATTGGTCGGAGAATATTCGCTTTTAACAGAGAATATTCGCATTTACGGCACAAAAATCATCGGTGGACCCCACAACGGAATTATTATCGGATTGAGAAAAATGACAAAAACATTTTATGAAAATAACGGCGGAAGTTTTACCGTTAATCATGCTTGAACTACTTTCTAGTAGTAAAAGTACAAGAATACGCGTGGTTGCATAGTAGAACACGGTATTGATTATTAATGCTTACGTGAGAAGTCACTTAGTTTTGTTCAACTATTACTATAGTAATTGTTGCATAGTATCTCACGTTATTTGATTCAATTATTGTCATTATTTTATATATTATTAAATCAATAATTGAGATGACAGAGTTAATAATATTATTATTTGCAATATTAACGATGTCTAGAAGTTCTGCCAAGGAGAGGTTTGGTCACCTAATCATGCGCCCAATAGGGAGAAATCCTTATTGAAAGCCCCTCTTTCCGGGAACGACCGGTCGATTAATATTATGAATTATAATAATGATGATAAATGTTGTTAAAATATTGAGGTAATTTTTATGAGGTATTTTGTTACTTATTATTTAGATTTCCACTCACTCATTTTTCAAAATTATCTAAGAAAGTTATAAATATATATATATATATATATATATATATATATATATATATATATATATATATATGTAGTGATTTTGTTGTGGAATGTTGATAGTATTAGAAAAGGGGACAAAAGTGATGAAGAGTGGTGGGTGGAGAATGATGGTATTGATATAAATTATATATATATATATATATATATATATATATATATATATTTTATATTTTTGTTTTTTTTTGGTTTTATGCAAATTATTTTCATCCGTGATTATTAATGTATAATTTGTGAAATTGTTCATATTATATCTGTGATAATTCCTCATGTAGCCCTTCTTTCAATTCTCCTATAAATAGGATGCTTAGTTAGAATTGAAAACACACCGTAAATTTTAGAGAATTCTCTTCATAAGCTTTGAGTGTAGTAGTGCAAGTTTTCTTAAAGAATATCCTCGCCTACCAATATGGAATACTTTTTTACTTAAGGGGTATTATTTCTTTTGTATTCATGAAGAGAACTTCATTATTCCATTCTTTATTATTCTGTTGAATAACTCAGATACGCTGCTACCCTATACTTGGTGAAATTCTTCTCATTATTCTTCTTTATTATTCTGTTGGAATATCCTCATCTATCGTACGCTTACTGGCAGGACCGGGTTCCGCCTTTTTATTATTCTCGCTGGAATATCCTCATGTCCGTCATGCTTACGCCGGACCGGTTCCGCCTCGTTTTATTATTCCTTATTATTGTGTTTGAACATCCCATCGGCAGTGAATTTCTTTGACCGGTTCGTTATTTATTATTCTTAGAATAACTCTTGCTTGGCGCGTATCGCATGCATGGTGATTTCTTTTGTTATTCCATTCTTTATTATACTTAGTTGGTTAAAGTTTTGACTTCTATACTCCATGAAATTAGTGGAATATCCTTGATATTTGCGCTTCATCCAGTATCTTTTCATGAAAATATTCTTCTGAGCATTCTTAAATTTTACTTTACAAAGAAGTATCATGTTGACTATTTGGACGTTATTAGTTCCTGAATAAATTAATTCTTGAACTTGTTTTACTGAATTTTTATATCATTGTCATCATCCTTATGTTTATATTTTTTTGAAAGTTATCTGTGGGCCTCAGTAGTGTGCATAGATGGACTTGGTACGATTATGACCAGGATTATTCTGTAATCATGACCGTAATGTTACAAATGATGTGGTAAAAGTCCTCATTGGCTGTAATGCATTGATGGACAATTGTTGGCATGATCATGACCATTGATGAATACACAAATATCCTCGGCCCGTAGTGCATGGATAATTTGTGGTCGTGACCTTAATGAATATCCTCAGGTCGAAAAGTGTGGATGATGTGGATTATTTATTGTCGAGTCTCAAATGATAAAAGTGATGAAAACCTTTTTAAATCATAAAAGATGGTAGACTTTATTCTCTACTTGACTCTTTTAATGGATTGAATGTTCCGTCCGCAGCTTAAACTTGATGTCTATTGTATTTTATCGCTTTAACACTCGTTGAAGACTAATGATAATTTATTCTCGCATTATCTTAGTCATAATATTTTCTTCGGGCTAGTTGAGCTCACCCTTTCTTTCACTGTTCTCTTCAGGAAATGAGAACGTAGCCGGAACTAGTCGGGGAACGGAGTGACGGTCCAGATTATAGCATTAGCAGTCCCTCACTATTCTGTTAAATAGTGTGATAATAAATGTAATGAGGACTTATTCTGAGAGTGGATATTGTCTAGAAGACAATATTTGTATTAAAACTCACAGCATGTATTTTGTCGTATTTTACACGACTGTTGTATAATTAAGTTGTATTTGAATTTTGTACCATGTATTTGGCCACTCAAGATGGGTGATGTATACCTATTTTGGGGGAGTCACAGTTGGTATCAAAGCTTAGGATATGATCCTGGCTAAGATGTGAGACAAGAACTAGGAGGGGAGAGATGGGGAATTCTTCACTAGTATGACCTACCTAAGTTTATTTGGCATTTAATTGGCTCACGAGTATAGGGATAATATATTGCATGTCAATTAACCTTTGTTTTGTGGCGTGATTTGAAAATGGCATCCGAGAATGTTGAGATTAGCAATGGAGCAAAGGAGACCGCTGAGTCTCCATAGATCAATAATCGTGGATAATGTGCATCGTGAAGGCTGATAATCCTCGTGCAAACAACAACACCGACTAGATGATGAACGATGGAATGTTCAGAGGCTTTATGCAATTCATGCAACATCGTGCAAGAGCGGCTCCTCGCCCAAAAAATGCGTGTGGAATCACCGCAACTCTCCTGACGGTCACCGCCAAGCGCTTCAAGGAACTGGGACCACCGGAGTTTTTTGAGAGCCAAAACCACTTAAGGTAGAGACGTGGATAAAATAGATCCGCAAGATATTTGATGTCTTAGATGCTCCGAGGAGCAAAAGGTTCCTTTGCCACTTTCATGTTGCGTGCAGAGGCGATTATCGGTGGGAATCAGAAAGCGACTCAACCTCGCCGCATCAAGATGTCTTGGGAGAAGTTCTAAGAATCGCTCAACGACAAGTACTTTCCCCAAAGTATTCATCACATGAAAGAGGTAGAGTTCATTAAATCGAACAAAACAACATGACCGTGTCGCAAAGACGGGCCAAGTTTGCCGAGCTACCCGGCCAAGGCCCCATTTGGTTGATAATGAGGAGAGAATGACGCTAATGTTTCTAAGAGGTTTGAAACCCAAGATACGCCAATATCTTATCTCTCATAAACCGTGTTTTGTATTCAGATGTTGTTAATAGGGCTCAGCTTATTGAGCGATAATGAGTCAACCCAACCAAAAGAGAGAGCAACCGCAAAATGATAACACCAAAGGATAAAATACCATCGGCGGTGATAATAAGCGTGAGGGAATCAACATGCCGAAATGGTAACCACTTCAGGTGGTAATCATGGCCAAAGCAATAAGAATGGACATTTCAAAAGAGGAGATTCAACAATGATGGAAAGACGTCAAAGATCAAAGACCGTTGTTAAGGAAGGAGAACAACCACCTATCATATGCTTCAAATGCGAGGGAGGGACACATCACCAAACTATGCGATGCCATTCCAAAGCATGTTATAATTATGGAAGAGAAGGTCACCTAGCCCGATTTTGTCGCTCACCAAGACAAGTTCATCTAGGATGGAGGCACCAAAGGACGCCCCAAAAAAGTCAAAGCCAAGAGTGTGGGAGAGCGTTTGTCGACTCCTCCTGTAAAAGCAAGGAACCCAAACGAGGTCATCACGGTAAGCTTATCATAAACTCTAGCGAAGTTTATACCTTATTTGATACC
Source organism: Panax ginseng (assembly GCA_020205605.1). Taxonomy (NCBI): domain Eukaryota; kingdom Viridiplantae; phylum Streptophyta; class Magnoliopsida; order Apiales; family Araliaceae; genus Panax; species Panax ginseng. The sequence continues at coordinate 67,472,816 of CM035139.1, forward strand.
GGCTCTACCCATTCTTTTATTTCTCCTACTTGCGCTCAACGCTTAAATTTGACTCCGTGAGAAATTAGACTTTGACTTATCTGCTGAAACTCCATTGGGAGAAACCTTCATTACATCCACTGCTTATAAGTCTTGTTTGGTTCAAATCGGCACCTCACATTACCCGTCGATCTTATTTCATTAAAAATACTTGCATTTGACGTAATTCTAGGGATTGATTGGTTAACTACTCATCATGCAAAAATTGATTGTTTTCGTAAGGTTGTTAGCTTTCATATTCCTAAACAACCTATTATGAGAATTCAAGCAACTAAACCATTAAAATCAATCACCGCTCATCTCAAGCCATAAAGCTATTCGCTTATTGAAAAATGGATGTCAAGCTTTCTTAGCTCATGTTACTTGATCTAAACAAAAATACGCCGCTTTTGAATGATATTTCTATTGTTAATGAATTTCCGACGATTCCCCAAGAACTTCCCCTGGCCTACCCCGTGAGCGTGAAATTGAATTTTGTATCGACCTTGAACCCAAGACAAAACCCATTTCCAAAGCCCCATATCGAATGGCTCCTATTGAACTTCGTGAGTTAAAGACCCAACTACAGGAATTGCTAGACATCGGCTTTATTCATCCCTAGTACGCTCCATGGGGTGCTCTCTGCTCGCTCGTGAAGAAGAAAGATGGGAGTATGCGACTTTGTTTTGATTATCGGAGTCAATCATGTCACCATCAAAATAGGTACCCATTGCCACGTATTGATGACCTGCTTTGACCAGCTTGCAAGGAGCCAAATTCTTTTCAAAGATTGATCTTCGCTTTGGATATCACCAATTGAAGATTAGAACCGGCGACATTCCAAAGACGGCTTTCGTAACTCTAAGACGGCATTATGAATTCCTATTCATGTCTTTTGATCGACTAATGCTCCTACCGCCTTCATGGATATGATGAACCGAGTATTCAAGGAATATTTGGATCACTTTGTGGTCGTCTTTATTGATGACATCCTTATTTATTCCAAAAGCTGCGAAGATCATGAGCAACACTTGAGTCTAAATCTCCAAAAGCTTTGTGAATATAAACTTTATGCCAAGTTGAAGAAATGTGAGTTCTGGCTTGAGGAAGTAGCATTCCTTGGGCACATGGTATCAAGTCATGGAATATATGTTGACGCGATAAAGATTGAAGCCATTCAAAGCTGGGAACAACCTAAATCAAGGATCAAGTACGTAGCTTTCTGCTTAGCCGGTTTATTATCGAGATTCGTAGAAGGGTTTTCTCGAATCGCTACTCCCTTAACTCAAATGACTTGGAAAGATACAAAATTCGGTTGAACGAGGAATGTGAGAAGAGTTTTCAAGAACTCAAGAGAAGACTCATTTCAAAGACTGCTCGACAATACCATCCGCCTCGAGGGATTTGTCATCTACAAGATGCTTCGTGCAAAGGGTTAGGATGTGTTCTCATGCAACATGGGAAAGTCATAGCCTATGCCTCTCGATTAACTCAAAGAATATGAGAGGAATTATCCTACTCATGATCTAGAGTTGGCAAATTGTTGTCTTCGCACTTAAAATTTGGAGGCATTACTTGTATGGGGAGAAAGTGGAGATCTTTACGGATCATAAAAGCCTCAAATATTTCTTTTCACTCAAAAGGAACTCAACATGCGATAAATGACGCTGGCTTGAACTGTTGAAATATTATTATCATACCATTCAATATCATCATGGAAAAGCAAACGTGGTAGCTGTCGCATTGAGTAGAAGATCATATGCGGGTACGAGTACGATATTGTCAACGTAAAAGCCCATTTTGTATGACTTGCAAAGGATGGAAATAGAGATAAAGACTCCAGGGACCCACGTGATGATGGCGAATATACGAGTAGAACCGACTTTAATCGATAAAGTTAAAGCTGCTCAAGCTACAGACCTGGAGCTGATGCGTATGAGGAAGAAAGTACAAGAAGGTGCTATGCCGGAAGAAAGAATCGATGAAGAAGGAATACTTCGAGTCAACTCCAGACTTTGTATTCCTAACGACCCTGAGTTAAAGTATAAAATCATGATGGAGGCGCACAACACACCGTTTGCAATCCATCCTGGGAGTACCAAAATGTATCGTGATCTTCGACATACATTTTGGTGGAACAATATGAAGAGAGAGATAGCGTTGTTTATCTCAAGGTGTCTAACTTGTCAACGAGTCAAAGCGCGAGCATCAAGTACCAAAAGGTCCATCAGAACCACTTGAAATTCCGAATGGAAGTGGGAGCACATTACCATGGATTTCATTATCGGGTCTTCCCAAGGTTTCTCAAGGCATAGATGCAATTTGGGTCATTGTTGATAGATTGACCAAGTCCGCTTATTTCTTACCTATACGAGAAACTTATACACTTGAACGCCTTTGCTCAGATGTACATAAACGATTGTAAGATCTGCATGGTATGCCAAGATCCATAGTTTCGATCGAGACCCAAGATTCACTTCACGATTTTGGGTTAGTTTACAAAAAGCTATGGGCACGGATTTATGATTTAGTTCGCATATCATCCTCGCATTTGACGGGCAATCGTAGAGAGGACTATTCAAACTCTTGAAGATTTATTAAGACTCTGTGTCCTTGACTTCAAGGGAAGTTGGGATAAGTTCTTACCATTGGTGGAGTTTTCCTACAACAACAGCTTATCAAGCAAGTATCGCATGGCTCCATTCGAGGCGTTATATGGAAGAAAGTATCGCTTCTCCAAGATGCCGGGATGAGGTGGGTGAAGCAACGTTGTTGGGACCGGAGTTAGTACGTATGACTACTTTTAAAAGATTCAAACGATCCGAAGAACGATAAAAACCTCACAAGACCGATAAAAGAGTTATGCCGATCTTCATCGAAAGGACGTGGAATTCGATATCGAGATCATGTGTTGTTACGTGTTGCTCCATGGAAAGGAGTTACGAGATTTGGAAAGAGAGGAAAGCTCAATCCTCGATTCATCGCCCATTTTTAATCCTCGATCGAGTAGGGGATCAGAGCCTATAGACTCGCTTTTACCCGCCAAGTATGTCTCGTGTTTATAACGCTTTTCATATATCCATGTTACGTAAATATGTGAAAGACCAACCACATTATCGAAGTTAGAACCGATTTAAATAGCGGAAGATTTAACGTATGAAGAGGTTCCTGCTCAAATCTTGGATAAGAAGGAACATATTCTACGCCCCAAGGTTATACCTCAAGTCAAAGTTTTATGGAGGAACCACGATGTTGAGGAAATGACCGGGAGTTAGAATCAAATGAAATCAAGGTATCCTTACCTTCTTCGATACCACCAGTACGCACTTAATTTCGAGGGGAGAAATTTCATAAGAAGGGGAGATTGTAAGACCCCAACTTTTATGAATAAAGATTAATTTCTATAATTATCATTTTTAAATATTATGGAATGAATTTGATATAATGTTATAGTTGTGGGTAATATTTATAAATTTTTCAAAGTACGCAAGTTATATATTATATTCGATTGGCTCTGAGAATATTCGTTTTAACAGAGAATATTCGTATTTATGGCACAATCATCAGTGGACCCTACAACGAAATTATTGTTTGATTGAGAAAAACGATAAAAACATTTTATGAAAATAACGGCGGAAGTTTTACCGTTAATATTGTTGAACTACTCTTGGTAGTAAAAGTACAAAGAATACGCTGCTGGTTGCATAGTAGTACACACACCATTGATTATTAATGCTTACGTTAGAAGTCACTTAGTTTTGTTCAATTATTGCTATAGTAATTGTTGCATAAAGATCTCACGTTATTTGATTCAATTATTGTCGATATTTTATATATTATTAAATCAATAATTGAGATGACAGAGTTATTAATATTATTATTTGCAATATTAACGATGTCTAGAAGTTCTACCAAGGAGAGGTTTGGTCACCTAATCAACGCCAATAGGAGAAATCCTTATTGAAAGCCCCTCTTTCCTCGAAACGACCGGTCGATTAATATTGTGAATTATAATAATGATGATAAATGTTGTTAAAAATATTGAGGTAATTTTTATGAGGTATTTTCTTACTTATTATTTAGATTTCCACTCACTCATTTTTCAAAATTATCTAAGGAAGGAGTTATATAATATATATATATATATATATATATTATATATGTGTGTATGTGTGTGTTTATGTGTGTAAGAGAATGTGTGCGTGGTAGTGGGTTTTGGTGGAAAAGTGGAATGGTTGATAGTTAATGTTGGTTGTTTTATTATAAATTGATTAATGGTGGTGGGAGATTTATATATATATATATATATATATATATATATATATATATATATATATATATATATATATATATATATATAACATGTGCGTATTAGAAAAAGGGACAAAAGTGATGAAAAGTGGTGGGTGGAGAATGATGGTATTGATATGTAATTATATATATATATATATATATATATATATATTATATAATATTTTTTTTTTTTTTGCATGCAATTATTTTCATCCGCGTGATTATTAATAGACAAATGTGAAATTGTTCATGTTGCAGTCCGTGATAATTCCTCACAAGGTTCCTTCAATTCTCCTATAAATAGGATGCTTAGTTAGAATTGAAAACACACCAAAATTTTAGAGAATTCTCTTCTATAAGCTTTGAGCGTAGTGCAAGTTTTCTTAAAGAATATCCTCGCCTACTACCAGTTGGAATACTTTTCTTTACTAGTAAGGGGTATTATTTCTTTTCAGATTCATGAAGAGAACTTCATTATTCCATTCTTTATTATTCCGTTGAATAACTCAGATACGCTGGCTACCCTATACTTGGTGAAATTCTTCTTATTATTCCTTCTTTATTATTCTCATTGGAATATATCTTCGTCAATGCGTTTTATTATTCCTGAATTGAATATCCTTTTGCTTATTATTCTCGTTGGAATATCTATTTATTATTCGTGCGTATCTCTTTACGGAAGTATCGCCGGACTGGTTCCGCCTTTTATTATTCCATATTATTCTCGTTGAACATCCTCGCTTGGCAAGTAATTTCGCCGACCGTTCCGTTATTTATTATTCTGTTGGAATAACCTGTCTATGCGAAGTACCGCATGCATGGTGATTTCTTTTGTTATTCCATTCTTTATTATACTTAGTTGGTTAAAGTTTTGACTTCTATACTCCATGAAATTAGTGGAATATCCTTGATATTTGCGCTTCATCCAGTATCTTTCATGGAAATATTCTTCTGAGCATTCTTAAATTTTACTTTACAAAGAAGTATCATGTTGACAATTTGGACGTTATTAGTTCCTGAATAAATTAATTCTTGAACTTGTTTTATTGAATTCTTATATCATTGTCATCATCCTCATGTTTATATTTTTTTGAAAGTCATCTGTGGCCTGTAGTGCATAGATGGACTTGGTATGATTATGACCAGGATTATTCTTGTGTAAATCATGACCGTAATGTTACAAATGATGTGGTAAAAGTCCTCATTGGCCCGTAGTGCATTGATGGATGCTTGTTGGCATGATCATGACCATTGATGAATACACAAATATCCTCGCCCGTAGTGCATGGATAATTTGTGGTCGTGACCTAATGAATATCCTCGGTCGAAAGTGTGGATGATGTGGATTATTTATTGTCGAGTCTCAAATGATAAAAGTGATGAAAACCCTTTTTAAATCATAAAAGATGGTAGACTTTATTCTCTACTTGACTCTTTTAATGGATTGAATGTTCAAGCAGCTTAAACTTGATGTCTATTGTATTTTATCGCTTTAACATCGTTGAGGACTAATGATAATTTATTCTCGCATTATCTTAGTCATAATATTTCTTCATCGGGCTAGTTGAGCTCACCCTTTCTTTCACCGTTCTCTTCAGAAATGAGAACGAGCCGGACTAGTCGGGAACGGGGAGTGACTATCCGTATTATAGCATTAGTAGTCCTCACTATTCTCATTAAATAGTGTGATAATAAATGTAATGAGGACTTATTCTCGAGAGTGGATATTGTCTATAAGACAATATTTGTATTAAAACTCACAAAGATGTATTTTGTCGTATTTTACACGATCGTTGTATAATTAAGTTGTATTTGAATTTTGTACCATGTATTTGGCGACTCAAGATGGGTGATGTATACCTATTTTGGGGGCGCCAAGTTTCACCGGCAACTCTCGGACGGTCACCGCTAAGCAGTTCAAGGAACTGGGACCACCGGAGTTTTTTGGAGAGCCAAAACCACTTAAGGTAGAGACGTGGATAAAACAGATCTGCAAGATATTTGATGTCTTAGGATGCTCCGAGGAGCAAAAGGTTCCCTTTGCCACTTTTATGTTATGCGGGCGGATCTTGGTGGGAATCAGAAGCGTACTCAACTCCGCCGCTATCAAGATGTCTTGGGAGAAGTTCTAAGAACTGTTCAACGACAAGTACCTTCCCGAAAGTATTCGTCACATTAAAGAGGTAGAGTTCATTAAACTGGAACAAAACAACATGACCGTGTCGCAGTACGAAGCCAAGTTTGCCGAGCTATCCCGGTTTGCGTCCCATTTGGTTGATAATGAGGAGAGAATGACGCGAATGTTTCTAAGAGGTTTGAAACCCGAGATACGTCAATATCTTATCTCTCATAAACTGTGTTTGTATTCAGATGTTGTTAATAGGGCTCAGTTATTGGAGCGCGATAATGAGTCAGCCCAACCAAAAGAATGCAGTTGGAAAATGATAACACAGTGATAACAGTCATCGAAGCAGTGACAATAAGCGTGGAGGGAATCAACATGCCAGAAATGGTAACCACTTCGGTGGTAATCATGGCCAAAGCAATAAGAATGGACATTTCAAAAAGAGGAGATTCAATAATGATGGAAAGACGTCAGCATCAGCATTTGTTGTTAAGGAATGAGAATAACCACCTATCATATGCTTCAAATGCGGAGGGGAGGGACACATCATCAAACTGCGATGATGCCGCCCAAAGCATGTTATAATTGTGGAAGAGAAGGTCACCTAGGCCCGATTTTTGTCGTTCAATCAAGACAAGTTCATTTAGGATGGAGGCACCAAAAGGACGTCCCCAAAAAGTCAAAGTCGTGATTGCGGGGAGAGCATTTGTCGTGACCTCCCGTAGCAAGGAACCCGAATGAGGTCATCACGGGTAAGCTTATCATAAACTCTAGCGAAGTTTATACCTTATTTGATCTGGCTCCTACCCATTCTTTTATTTCTCCTACTTGCGCTCAACGCTTAAATTTGACTCGGAGAAATTAGACTTCGACTTATCCGTTGAAACTCCATTGGGAGAAACCTTCATTACATCCAATTGTTTATAAGTCTTGTTTGGTTCAAATTACCCTCACATTACCTGTCGATCTTATTTCATTGAAAATACTTGCATTTGACGTAATTCTAGAGATTGATTGGTTAACTACTCATCATGTGTGCGTTTACGTGTGTGTAGGAATGTGTGTGTGGTAGTGGGTTTTGGTGGAAAAGGGAAATGGTTGATAGTTAATGTTGGTTGTTTTATTATAAATTGATTAATGGTGGTGGGAGATTTATATATATATATATATATATATATATATATATATATAACATGTGCAGATTAGAAAAAGGGGACAAAAGTGATGAAAAGTGGTGGGTGGAGAATGATGGTATTGATATGTAATTATATATATATATATATATATATATATAATATGCTTTTTTTTTTGTTTTGCATGCAATTATTTTCATCCGTGATTATTAATGACAATTTGTGAAATTATTCATGTTTAATGTCTGTGATAATTCCTCACAAAGGTTCCTTCAATTCTCCTATAAATAGGATGCTTAGTTAGAATTGAAAACACACCAGAAATTTTAGAGAATTCTCTTCTATAAGCTTTGAGTGTAGTGCAAGTTTTCTTAAAGAATATCCTCGCCCTACCAGTTGGAATACTTTTCTTTTTACGGTAGAAGGGTATTATTTCTTTTGTATTCATGAAGAGAACTTACATTATTCCATTCTTTATTCCATTGGAATAACTCAGATATCATGAGCTACCCTATACTTGGTGAAATTCTTCTATTACTCCTTCTTTATTATTCTGCTTGGAATATCCACATAAGGCGTTCTGTGGGACCGGTTCCGTCTTTATTATTCTGTTGGAATATCATGTTCATGCGCTTACGCCTGCTGTGTTCCGCCCTTTATTATTCCTTATTATTCGGCTGGAACATCCTCACTTGCGCTTAATTTACTTTGACTTGGTTCCGTTATTTATTATTACGTTGAATAACTTGCATCATGATCTACCGCATGCATGGTGATTTCTTTTGTTATTCCATTCTTTATTATACTTAGTTGGTTAAAGTTTTGACTTCTATATACTCCATGAAATTAGTGGAATATCCTTGATATTTGCGCTTCATCCAATATCTTTTCATGGAAATATTCTTCTGAGAATTCTTAAATTTTACTTTACAAAAAAGTATCATATTATTTGGACGTTATTAGTTCCTGAATAAATTAATTCTTGAACTTGTTTTATTGAATTCTTATATCATTGTCATCATCCTCATGTTTATATTTTTTGAAAGTTATCTGTGGCACAGAGTGCATGGATGGACTTAATATGATTATGACCAGGATTATTCTATGTAATCATGGTAATCGTAATGTTACAAATGATGTGGTAAAAGTCCTCATTGGCCCGTAGTGCATTGATGTACAGTTGTTGGCATGATCATGACCATTGATGAATACACAAATATCCTTGGCCCGTAGTGCATGGATAATTTATGGTCGTGACCCTAATGAATATCCTTGGTCGTAGACTTTATTCTCTACTTGACTCTTTTAATGGATTGCATGTTCCGCTGCAGTTAAACTTGATGTCTATTGCATTTTATCAGTTTAACACTATTGAGGACTAATGATAATTTATTCTGCATTATCTTAGTCATAATATTTCTTACTGGGCTAGTTGAGCTCACCCTTTCTTTCACCGTGCTCTCTTGAAATGAGAACGTGGCTAGAACGGACTAGTTCGGGGAGCGAGTGACTCGGTCGAGATTATAGCATTAGTAGTCCTCACTATTACATTAAATAGTGTGATAATATATGTAATGAGGACTTATTCGAGAGAGTGGATATACAATATCGTAGATAAGCGGATATTACAAATCCTTTTCAAGAGAGGAATGATGAGGACATGGCATGCGTGGAGTCAAACAAGACTAAAGGGACGTGGGGATCAAGCAAGGCTAGGACAAAGAGGTTCAAACAAAGTCTCAACGGATTGATCCAAGATGTTTAATAAGATAACGCAAGGAAGGATGAGACACAAATTTGGGTCCATTTAATACAAGCCCAAATTAAAGTCCAATCTCACAATTAAGGACAAAATCAATTTAGCAGATGTGGGCCGGATTAGTTTTAATTATATTACTAATATTCATATGGGATATGTCATATGTGGGTATAGCAATCAAGGAGATCAAGAAATTGTAATGCATGGGTCAACAACTTATTGTCTTCGTGGGCCACGCTACCATCATCAAGTCGGATTATTTAGTTTCCTAGCAAAGACACCTGGATCGGCTTATAACAGTAATATCAGCTTTGACACAATTCCTAACGCAACTTGGAAAATATCATAATAATTGGCACACGACTGGAAAATCTTTGGGGTTTAGAATTAATTTTAAAATTTATTATAATTAGGATTTTTTTTCCAAATTAATTTCTATTTCCTTATAGAAATTAGGGTTATAGTTTATAAATTCCTATTAGGATTTGGATTGTTTTGAGTAGTATAAATAGAGGTTCAAGTTATGTAATCAAACACATTATTCATTATTCAATATATTTTTGAGGTTATTCTCTTCTTTTGGCTCTTTGAAGAATTCCTAAGTATTTTTCTTAGTTATTTCTTTGAGATTCAATTTGACTTATCATACAACAATTCATAGTTGTGTGTGGCGTCTTCTACCGCATCAATCGTCGATTGTACCGAGATTACCGCTTCAATATAAGCGAGGGGTCAAGGTGTCGTTGGTGTCCATTCAACGCAGAATTCCGAACGCGAGCAATTGTGCCAAGATTACCGTCTACATATAGGCGAGGGGTTAAGGTGTTGCAAGCAATTCACCCAACAACTGTGCTAGAAACGATCGGGGCGGCGACCACCTCACGCAAGCGTGCCGTGGAGTCTATCATTTGGTATCAAAGCTAAGCATTTCTAGCAAGTTACTTATCTTTAATTTTCTGTCGAAATATATATAGCAAAAAAAAAGAGCAAAAAAAAAAGAAAGAAAAAAAAGAAAGAATTCTATTTTCATCATTTTGTATTTTCATCAAACCATCAAATTCCAACGAACTTTCAAATCTGGTATTGATTTGACACACCATCAAACCATCAAATTCCAACGAAGATTTCTTATACCATTTCCTAATTGTTCATCATCAATTCTTTAACTGGAAAAGCTGTGGGAGCACAAATTACAAATTTGAGGCATACCAGAGGAGTACAAGACAATCAATCGGTGATTTTGTGGTATTTTGATAGTTACACCATCTATAATTTTGTTTCGTGATAAGTAATTTTGAATTGATTAGTAAAATCAAGAATTTTGCTAGGGAATTCAATAAGAACCTATTAGAGAGAATATTTGAGGTAAAAGGCTTAGTGGTGAGATTAATCGAGGGTAAAAGCCAATTTATTGAGAGTATACACGAGTGAACCATTGATTCGAGCGAAACACGTAAGGGAGTGGTGAGGAAACTATTTTCTACTAACCCTTATTTTGCAGGAAATATGTCTAGCTCAAAGGATAAAGGAACTCATGAGGAACAACCTTCAAAAGCTGAATTAAAATTCCAGATGGAAGCAATGCATAAAGAATGGGATCGAAGATTGAGAAAGACTATAGAGCAAATGCAAGAACAATTAGAAGAGATGAGGGTGTTTATGGCTGAGCTATCCCAAAACACTATTGGGATTCAAAACAAGACGAGGACACAACAAATTGACGCAAGAAAGGAAGACCCTTACAGAAGAGGACAAGAAGGCAAATGAAGATCGTGAATCTAATTTCCGACATCAAAGACACGGAGGTGCTAGGGAAAGAAGAGGTCGTGATGCAGAAGATGGCAATTTGGATAACATAAAAATGAAGATTCCAGCTTTCCAAGGCACGGGTGATCCTAAGGCTTATTTAGATTGGGTAACCAAGATGGAGCGAATCTTTGACTGTCACAACTATTCAGACCTCAAGAAAGTCAAACTTGCCATTACGGAATTTTCTGGATATGCATTGATATGGTGGGATCAGTTGACAGCTAATCGGAGAAGGTGTGACGAGCGGCCGATTACAACGTGGGCGGAGATGAAAGCTATAATGAAAAAGAGGTTTGTACCAGCATACTATCAATGGGAGATCATTCGTAATTTATAAACTCTTAAACAGGGAAGTCTGAGTGTGGATGAATATTACAGGAGATGGAGATGTTGAAGGATCTAAGCTAACTTGATTGAGGACAATGAAACATCGATGGCTAGGTTCTCAAGCAAGATTGAACCGAGATTGCGACTTGGTCGAACGACAACATTATTTAGAGTCGAGGAACCGTCCATATGGCTACTAAGATAGAGAAACAACTCAAGAGGCGAGGAGGACAACGAGGACAATCTAATGCTAGTTCATCATGGAGACCCAATTTGGCAAAGCGAGAGGAAAAGACAGCTGTGTTCAAGCCAAGGGTGGAACCCAAGCAAGGATCAACTAGCCGAGAAACTCAAGGTAAAACTGAACAACCTTCTTTTGGTCGTAATCGAGATATTGTATGTTTTAAGTGTCAAGGCAGGGGACATATTTCTAGCCAATGTCCAAATCAGAGGAAAATGTTGTTACTTGACAATGGAGATGTGGAGACCGAGGGGGAAGATAGCGACACCGATTCTATGCCACCATTAGAGGAGATAGGTGAAGATGCAATACATGGTGAAATTCTAGTTACAAGAAGAGCACTTAGTACACAGGTTAAGGAGGAGAGCAAAGGAACAAATGGAAAAATCTATTTCATACTGGATGTCTTGTGAATGGGAAAATTTGTTACATAGTTATAGATGGAGGCAAATTTGTACAAATGTGGCAAGCACTACGATGGTGGAGAAATAGGGGTTAACTACTACCAAACATCCGCAACCAGATCGCTTGGTAAAGGGCTCAATGATAATGCGTATATTAAAGTAACCAAACAGTGTTAGTTCCATTTGCTATTGGTCAGTATATTGATGAGGTATTGTGGTGATGTGGTGCCCATGCAGGTGACATATATTGTTGGGTAGACCATGGCGCTTTGATAGAGGGTTCAACATGACGGGTTTACTAACGTATATTCATTCGTTCACGACAAGAAGAAGATCTCTTTGCGTCCTTTGTCACCACAACAAGTACATGAAGATCAAATTCATTTGTAGAAAAATAATGTACAAAGAAAAGAGAGTGAAGAAAAGAAAAATCAAGAAGAAAAAAAGAGAGAAAAAGAAAGAAGAGAAAAAAATAAATATACTGGCAAAAAAGAGTGATGTGAGAAGAGCTTTGATTTCTAAACAGCCTATGATTTTACTTCGGTATAAAGAGGCGCTTTTGAATACTAACGCTAATGATTCTTTGCCTAGTGTTGTTTCATATCTCTTACAAGAATTCAAAGATGTATTTCCCGAGGAGCTTCCTCATGGACTACCACCTATTCGGGGAATTGAGCATCAAATTGATTTTGTTCCCGGTGCGACGATTCCAAACCGTCCAGCTTATCGGAGTAATCCCGAGGAGACGAAGGAGTTACAAAGGCAAGTTGACGAGCTGATGGAGAAAGGATTCGTGAGAGAAAGTATGAGCCCATGTGCAGTTCCGGTGATCCTAGTGCCGAAAAAGGATGGAAAATGGAGGATGTGCATCGATTGTCGAGCCAGAAATAACATTACTAAAATATCGACATCCCATTCCTCGCTTAGATGACATGTTAGATGAATTATGGGTCTTGCATATTTTCAAAATTGATTTAAAAGTGGTTATCATCAAATTAGAATGCAAGAGGGTGATGAATGGAAAATAACGCTTAAAACTAAATACTATTTTTATGAATGGTTAGTATTACCTTTTGGTTTAACTAATGCACCGAAAGCACTTTCATGAGATTAATGAACCATGTTTTAAGGCCCATTCATCGAAAATTTGTCGTAGTTTATTTTGATGATATCTTGATTTATAGCAAAAATTCAAGATCATGCATTGCATTTAAAATCTGCTTTAGATGTACTTAGAAAGAAAAGTTATTTGCTAACATGGAGAAATGCACGCTTTGTCTTGGATAGAATTGTTTTTCTTGGGCTTTGTTGTGAGTTCACAGTGAGTCCAAGTTGATGAGGAGAAAATACGTATGATCCCGGGATCGGCTAAGTCCAACCAATGTGAGTCAAGAAATCACGAAGCTTTCATGGACTCGCAAGTTTCTACCGACGCTTTGTTCGGAATTTCAAAGAGATTACAAAGACCATCGACCGAGGTCATCAAGAAAAGTGTGGGCTTTAAGTGGGTGATGAACAGAAAAGCATTTAATTTGATTAAGGATAAATCGACAAATGCTCTTTACTTATTTTGCCTAACTTTGCTAAACTTTTGAGATTGAGTGTGATGCTTCATGTTTAGGGATTGGAGTCAGGTTGATGCAAGAAGGGAAACCAAAGGGCGATTTTAGCTTAAAAGTTGAGTGGGCAAATTTGAACTATCCTACATATGACAAAGAGATGTACGCTTTTGTTGGAAGCTTTGGAGACATGGCAACATTACTTGTGGCCTAAGGAGTTTGTGATCCACACCGATCATGAATCGTTGAAATATTTGAAGGGTCAACACAAGTCGAACAAAAGATATGCACGATGGATGGAATTTATCGAGACATTTCCATATGTTATTCGATATAAGCAAGGTAAGGAGAACGCCGTCATTGCAGACATGCTTTGTCTTCGCATGTATGTTTTGTTAAATACTCTTGATACAAAATTGCTTGGGTTTGAAACGAATTAAAGAGTTATATGATAATGACCTTGATTTCAAATAAGAGTTTAAAACTTGTGAAAAGAATGTTGTGGGTAAATACTTTAGAATTGATGGATTCTTGTTTTGAGAAAATAAACTATGTATTCCCCGCATGTTCTTTCAAGCGAGTTGTTGGTTGTGGAATCACATGGGGGCGGGCTTTAATGGGACATTTTGGTGTCGACAAAACTTTTGCTGTTTTAAAAGAACATTTTTATTGGCCTCATATGAAACGAGATGTGGAAAGAATATGTGATAGATGTATTACTTGTCGCCAAGCTAAATCTCGTGTTCAACCCCATGGATTGTATACACCATTGCCTATTCCTAATGAACCTTGGATTGATCTTTCTATGGACTTTGTGTTGGGTTTACCTAGGTCTAAGCATGGTTATGATTCGATATTTGTGGTCGTAGATAGATTTTCAAAATGGCACATTTTATTCCATGTCATAAAACCGATGACGATCTCATGTCACGACTTGTTCTTTAGGGAGATTGTAAGGTTTGTATGGTATGCCTAAAACTATTGTTTCCGATAGAGATACAAAGTTCTTAAGTTATTTTTGGAAGACCTCAGGGGTAAATTGGTACTAAATTGTTATTTTCTACTACTTGTCATCCACAAACCGACTACCAAACCAAGTAGTAAATAGGACTTTGCTCGGATTATTACTTGCTATCATTAAAAAGAATATCAAGCAATGGGAAGAATGTTTACCACATGTTGAGTTTGCATATAACCGCTCTGCTCATTCTCGCTACTAATTTTTCTCCATTTGAAATTGTATATGGTTTTAATCCTTCGACACCGCTGGATTTATCACCACACTCGCTTCAATATACTAACATGGATGGAACGAAAAAGGTTGATCTTGTTAAGCGATTCATGAAAGAGCCAAAGCTAAACATTGAATCTGAGGACGAAACAATACATTAAGCACGCGAACAAGGGACGACATCAAGTGATCTTTGAGCCCGAGATCGGGTGTGGTTACATACGCGAAAGAAAGATTCCCCATTCAAAGACGCTTCAAATTGCTTCCGAGGGGAGATGGTCCATTTCAAGTTCTCGAGCGATCAATGACAATGCCTATAAATTGATTTGCTGGTGAGTATAATGTTAGTGCTACATTTAACGTTACGATCTAAGTCCGTTTGATGTAGGTGACGATTTGAGGACAAATCCTTTTCAAGAGGAGAGGAATGATGAGGACATGGCACGCGGGAGTCAAACAAGACTAAAGGGACGTGGGGATCAAGCAAGGCTAGACAAAGAGGTTCAAACAAAGTCTCAAATCGGATCGATCCAAGATGTTCAATAAGATAACGCAAGGAAGGATGAGACACAAATTTGGGTCCATTTAATACAAGCCCAAATTAAAGTCCAATCTCACAATTAAAGACAAAATCAATTTAGCAGATGTGGGCCTTTGATTAGTTTTAATTATATTACTAATATTCATATGGGATATGTCACATGTGGGCTAGAAATCAAGGAGATCAAGAAATTGAATGCATGGGTCAACAACTTATTGTCTTCGTAATACGCTACCATCATCAAGTCGATTATTTAGTTTCCTAGCAAAGACACCTGATCGCTTATAATGTAATATCACCTTTGACACAATTCCTAACGCAACTTGGAAAATATCATAATAATCGGCACACTGGTCGAAAAATCTTTGGGGTTTAGAATTAATTTTAAATTTTATTATAATTAGGATTTTTTTTTCCAAATTAATTTCTATTTCCTTATAGAAATTAGGGTTATAGTTTATAAATTCCTATTAGGATTTGGATTGTTTTGAGTAGTATAAATAGAGGTTCAAGTTATGTAATCAAACACATTATTCATTATTCAATATATTTTTGAGGTTATTCTCTCTTTTTCGCTCTTTTCAAGAATTCCTAAGTATTTTCTTAGTTATTTCTTCGAGATTCAATTTGACTTATCATACAACAATTCATAGTTGTGTGTGCTGGCGTCTTCTGCATCGATCAATCGCCGATTGTAGACCGAGATTACCGCTTCAATATAAGCGAGGGTCAAGGTGTTGGTGTCCATTCAACGCAGAAATTCAACGCGAACAATTGTGCCAAGATTACCGCCTCACATATAAAAGGCGAGGGGTTGCTGTTAAAAAGCAATTACCAACAATCAATCTTCTAAAAACGACGGGAGGGAGGACGACACCTCACGCAAGCGTGCCGTGGAGTCTATCAATTCCCATTCCTTTTTGACAACACATAGCCACTGATCTTGAACTCATGGGACCCAATTTGCTGTGTTGGTGAGAGAGGTGGAACTGGTGGTTTGGGAGGAGATTGGGGATTTTGAGATGGAGGGTTTTAGGGTTTGCTTTAAAAACCTAATCGTGCCCATGGAAGCTTCTGGGTTTGCTAGGGTTTGTATTGTGGAATTGAGGAATTGGGGATTGGGATTATTGGGTAAATGATGCATTCTGAAGGAAAATCGGAGGGTTTTGATTTAGAATTTAGGTTGGGGATTGAAGGGATTTGAAGCTATTGACGATTATGACTAACCTACCGTAAACTCAATTGGATATTTGAGATATACGAGCTCTGAATTTGGAATTTGCAGGATTTATATATGGTTTGTTATATGATCAATAGAGAAATTATACGGGAGAAAGGGTGGAAGAGTCGGAGGCGGAGCGTGGACTTTTCAAATGTGTACAGTGTGTGGAGCGGAGAATGCCTTTTATTAGATGAGAACTAGTCCGACCCGGCACGTTTCTTTCTCATTTTTCTTTGTTTCCGTTGAAGAAGTGAATATGTAAAAGGGAAATCATAATTGACGTACATAATAGTGGAACCCATTCTACTACTTTATTATTAGACAAAATTACGTGGAAATATCAAAATTATGTGTAGAAATAGTACTCCTAATATAAAATTATTTTCTCACGTCACCGTGGCGATCACACATGATTAATTAATACTAATTGAAAATTGATATTTTTATATATTTTCACATAAAAAAACTTTATTTTTTTTTAAAAAAAGCTTTAATTTTTTTAAATTTTTTTTATTTTTAAACGAATATTTGTTAAAAAATAAAAACTTCAACTACTGTCGTTAAGAGTAAAGGCTCTCACATATAATTTGGAAAAAAACTATTGAACGCCATTTGAAATAGCGTTGAATTTTTAAAAAAAAATTTGGCTAAAAATCAGAAAGGCAACCAACGCCACTTTAAAAAATATTTTTTAAAAAAATGAATTTAAAAAAATATTATCTTACTTTTTTTAAAATGATTTTATTTTTTAAAAGAAATTTGAAAAAAATAAAAATGTGATTCAATGCTAAATTAACCGGCATTGTAACTTTTTTTAAAATGTTTTATAAAGAAAATTTGTAAAAAAGAATAGTAAGATGTAACATCACTTTAACTGACATTGTAATCTTTTTTTTTTAATTACTTTGATCTCTTGTACTTGTTTACAAACATCAATATTTTTTTATGTTTATTCTTTGCATCGGCGTTGGAAATGAAGGAGTATATAAGACTTCAACTATAAAAAAAATAAAAATAAAAATTTTAACGCCAATTAAAGTGACGTTGCATTTTACTCTTCTTTTTTATAATTTTTTTTTAAAATTTAAATAAAATAGGGATAAAATTGATATTACATTAATATGGGTCAAACTAACTTATTATGAATGACTTATAAGTCATTTTTAAATAACTTTATTCTGTTTTAGTTCATAAAATATAATAATTATTTTTTTCATCTTTTATGTTTTCTCTTATAATTAATATTATTATAATTTAATTTTATAATATATTTGGGAAAAAGGTAAAAGGAGAACTAGGAATAGCTAGTATATACCATTACTATTCTTCTTTTTATGTTTTATTTTGGACATAAAAATATGTTCATGATTTAAGTTAAGATCCCCATCTAAAGTTAAATATTTACTTATATTAAATAATTTATTTTTTTACAATAATTTTTTATGTAATATCCTTAGTATTAAATGTCATATTTTTATTATTTATAAATATTTATATAATATCACTAGTCATGTATAGAAAAATATGCAATTAGATAAGAATTTAAATATGAATAATTTTATCATTTGATATTTTTTTTTAAATTCGCATAAAATCATTCATCATTTTCATTCTCGAAATGAGGGAGTACTTGTAAGTAAATCCTACTTCTATCTAGAAATAAGAAACATTGGAAGCATAGATATAATAATCAGGTTTGATGAGGTTGTGTTTATTTGGGTCGGAGGCCCGGAATTAACATGCTTGGCAATCGGTTGTCACGGGTACAATTTTAACAACCATAATCTCTACCGTTGATCGCAACATTGGATGGCACGGACACATCGGTTGTCATTGAATTTCATCTGATATTTAGATATGAATATTTTTTTATAAATATTTATATGAATATTTGTTTACATATATATATATATATATATATATATATATATATATATACACACACACACACACACATATATCAGTAGAATAAATTTTAAAATATTAAAGACTACAAGTTATGGTGTTAGTTTAGTTAACTAATAAATTAGAATGACTTAGTGGTAGCTTAATGGCCCAATAACCCATAAGGCTTAGGTTCAAAACCTAGTTGTGAAATTTTTGCTTCTTATGTTATATTTTTTATGTATTATGTTATATGAATATTTGTTTACATATATATGTAAAGTAACTATGAATATTTATTTAACGTAACTATGAATATTTTAATATATATATATATATATATATATATAGTTACTTTATATATATTTAGTTACTTTATAAATATTCATAGTTACTTTATAAATATTCATAGTTACTTTATATATATGGCGTTAGTTTAGTTAACTAATAAATTAGAATGGCTCAATGGTAGCATAATGGCCTAATAACCCATAGGTCTTAGGTTTAAAACCTAGTTGTGATATTTTTGCTTCTTATGTTATATTTTTTATGTATTAGATAAATTTTATTACCATCTATATATATATATATATATATTTATAAATTTATCTCTAAATATTCATATAAATATTTATAAACAAATATTCATATAAATATTTATGCATGAAATACAAATATATTATCTTATAATAATAACACACTAATTTGTCATTTTATTCGATGATATATAAGATCGTTAGTATGGAAAGACCTGTTTGACTTCTTTTTTTCCCTTTTTTTCACAAGCGCTAATTATTATATCTAATCTTTTTTCTTACAAAATAAAAAAGCAGTAGATTTTCGGGAAACAATATCATTAATTATTCCTTATTTTAAAATGTCCAATATTAAAAAACTAATTAATTAACTTGGCTATTAATTTACGTTATAATCTTCTATATATTGATCATGTATGATCATCGATATGTCATTTAATTATTTCATTACCATTTTTCATCAAAAAAGTGTTTGATCGCCTATTAATTATTTGCTGCAAAAGAAGAAGATAATTGAAAAGAATAACTTATACTATATTCCAAGGCAAAATAAATAAATTAAAGAACAGGTAAGATAAATATCATAATTTTGTAAGTGTTTGACATATATAAACATAAATTATAGTGTTATTATATTTATTTATTTTATTATTATTATTATTATTTTTATTGTTATTATTTTTATTGTTATTATTATTCTTATTATTATTATTATTATTATTATTATTATCATTATTATTATTATTATTATTATTATTATTATTATTATTATTATTATTATTATTATTGTAGTATATAACTTCCTGAGATTATATTAATGGTATGTAGTGAAGGAGAAGAAATGAATATATGGGAGAAATCTCATGTTTTGAAATAAATATTAATCCTTGCAAGATATTTACAGATAACTTGTGTTGCTCCAATGATTAAATGACCAAAGTTCCAAATGATAGGTCACAGGTTTGAATATATTTCACATTTGGACATAATTTTTAAATACTAAATACGAATATTGTTTGACAATTCTCTGAATACTGAATATGATCTTACAAAAATATGCTTATTGGGATTATCTTAATTTAAGACAACATTTTAATAGTCATTGCAAAAAGTTGTATAAAATATGCAAAAAAAATAAAAATTATTGCCAATGAATGTGGTCCATATTAGGCAACGAAATATAGAACCAAATAAACTTTCGTTGCCTACGATGAGGAGAAATCAAGTGGTTAGAAATTTTTCAACGAATTTCTAACGAATTTTGTTTCCAAATTTTGCAACGATTTATAAATTTCGTTGCAAAAAGTAAAAGCCTGACACAATCTACAACGAAGGACAAGTTTCGTTGCTAAACTTACACTTTTAACAACGACTTATAAAGTCGTTGCCTGAAAAATCGTTGCTAAAGCCCTATTTTTAGCAACAAAAAAACTTTCGTTGCCCACGATGACAGGAAATCAAGTGGCCAAAAATTTTGGAACGAATTTCTAACGAACTTTTTTCCCGCCAATGAATTAGCAACGAAATTTTGCAACGACTTATGAATTTCGTTGCAAAAAGTAAAAGCCTGACACAATCTGCAACGAAGGACAACTTTTGTTGCTAAACATATACTTTTAGCAACGACTTATAAAGTCGTTGCCCAAAAAATCGTTGCTAAAGGCCCATTTTTTTGTAGTGGGGAGAAAGGGTGGCACCTTGTTCATGATCAATGATTTGAGCCTATACGGTAAAATTTGGTATGCATTTTTGTGTGCAAAGCTATATCATTCGACGCATACCAGTGAGGTCACCAAGGAAAAGGTGATGCTCCTCTACGTGATAGTGAAAGATTTCAACATTGACATCGGTTCTATCATCAGTTTCTCCATCCGACGCTGTTTGCGCGGGCCATTTTTAGGAGGACTGCCACACCCATTTCTCATTTGTGGGTTGTGCAGACAATCCGGCGTTAGATGGTTAGGTGACGAACCTGTTCAGTAGCCCCTCCAGCTCCTTGATTCAAGGATGATTTCTCGATACTCAGTATGGGCTGGAGGGGAGTCACATCCTCGAGGTTTAGGCTTTGTGTTTCCAGACGCTCCTGAGAAGGAGGAGGCAGAGGATACCTCTGAGGATGATGAGTTCAGAGCTGATGAGGTGGCTGGTGATGAGGAAGCTGCAGGGGGTAGTAGGTCTGGCAAGTATATGTTCAGTACCCAATTTCGCAGTCTTTAGAGGCATCTTGATGAGAGGGATAAAGAAGCTGATAGAAAGATGAACAGACTGGTGGAAAGGTAGGATCACATGTTCAATACAATAACTAGTTCCTTTGCCTCATTGAATGCGGCATTGCAAAGATTAAATCCAGCCGCTGCAGACCAGTTCCAGTTCCCGACTCTTGAGCCAATGCCACAGTACCCTCCTTTCGATTCTGATGTGGAGAAGTTTTCGGTCTTTATTCCACAGCCTCCACCACCACCACCACAAGCTTATCATATTACATGAAAGTCCTGTGTTCTTTTAATGCAATGTTTTTTACAATGAGGGCATTGTAAGTGTTAAGTTTGGGGGATTATAGTTATTTGTTTAAATTTTAGTTTTGTTTTTAGGTCATGCATTGCTTTGCTTGTATTAGTTAATGTTTGCATTTAGTTAGTCATGTCAGTTAGTTTGCATTCATGTAGTTTCATCTTTAGTTAATTTAATTTAGTTTGCATAATCGTTTAGCATTGTAAATTATTTTTCTGTTCTTATGATCTATAAAAAAATTGAAAAATTGAAAAATCCCAAAAATATTAGTTAGTTTATTTTTTTTGTATTGCATTTAGTTCATACTTGCATGATTCCAGCTGTTAAATAGTTACAATCTGTGTTAGCCAATGATGAGATTGGAATTGTGTAGAAAAGTATAGTATTGATTATTAAGGCTTTGATGTGATTTGTTATCATGAATTAGATCCTTATCTGTTTGAAACTAATATAATCAGGATAGCACGTTAGAAACCACTATGTTGACGGATTGAGTTTAAATGGATACATAATGGAATTCTTAAGGATAATGGTAGTTTAAATGAAATAAAGTCATGAATAGGCAGAGATGTTTACGATTAGACAGGAACCTAAGTTTGGGAGAAAATTTGGAATATATAAGCTATAAAGAAAGAAAATAAAAAAATGAATAAACATCGTGGCTAGTCTAGTTTTGTGGCCTTTGTTACTTGAGTAAGTACGCCCGATGGGATGTCTCTACACCTAGCGGCCTAAAGCTTGCCGGTTTGGGAGTTGTTGGTCGAAAGCTCGTTAAAAGGTAGCACTAATAAGCCTAAGGGAATTAGACATTGCACAACCATGAGAAATAAACGGGAAAAAGAGCGAAAGGCCCCCGTATGTGAATAAATAAAGCATAAGTATCCCATTTTGACCTTTAAAATTAATAAATGTTTGATTTTAGTCGGGTCTTGCTTATTTTTGGATTTCTTGACTTTATATGTATGATTACTTCAAAGAGGTTTATTATGTGTTGTATTTAGCTCTATATAAATTAGCATGGTTGTTAAGCACACACACATTATATCAATGATAACATGTTAAGATTTGATGATTGTTTGAGAAGTTATTGATTTGTCTTTATATGATGTACTATCGTGTTTATTGTGATTTCTTTGAGGTCATGTGAATAGACTTTGTTCTGTCTTACTGCTGGATTCGTAGGCATGTAATTAGTTGCATTGCATATATTGTTGTGCTCGAGGACTAACACATTTTAAGTTTGGGAGAGTTTGATGAGTGGGTTTCATACCTACGAATCGAGTTCCTATTTGGACTTAAACATTGTTTAATCCAGTTATTTTTGTATAGTTTTACTTGTTTTTGTTTTGTTTTGTTTTGTGTGTAGGTTGTATTATTTGTTAGTTGTGGTATATTGGTGGCAATGTGGCGCGACTTGGCAAGACAAAGTAAAGAAATCCATAAGTGTGCAGCTTGACCCCCGCCAAGGCGGACAATAACAAAGAGAAATCGTCTTGGGCTAAAGAACATGTCAAAGAATTCAGACCACGGGCCAATCAATTATAAAGGCATAAACCCCAAGGGTACGCGGACAGAGAGGAGCTATTCTTATGCAATTCAAACACTGTGGAGGCATGGACTGAGCAATTTTGGCTTGGATTGGGTGTAATAACCCGAAGTTTTTTATATAATTAAATCAAAAATTTTGCGTATAATTTTTTTTTTATTTTAAAGGTGAGATTACGTACTAGGTAAAGTATATGTATATATGTGATAAATAAAAATTTATTAATTACATGAATAATTTCAAATAATTTTTTTGTATTATTGACCATTATAATTATATTTTTATAATTAATTTTGTAGTAAAAAATATTTTTATTATTTATTTTCTATGAAAATATGATTATATATTATTTAAATAATATATGAAATGATTATTGGAATTATTATAATAATTATTTTATTATATGAATTTTAGTTCAAATTATTTAAGTTAATTATTTTAACTTCATTAATAATTCTATATATGCAACATAAATCAGATATGGAATCCAAACCCTAATTTTGGATTTTAAACAAGGAATGAGAATAATAATATTATATTAATTATATTTTAGTGCTATAAATATGTACTGTATGTGTGGACCGATAATGGTTGGTCAATTATGTTGTATCATGACCAAACCCTAGCAATACTCTATTAAACCTTAATTTAAAACTCAAGCCAGAGTTTAAGATCGGTCAGAAATTGTGTTAATGTGATTAACAACAAGTGGTAAAATTATAATCCAAATTAGGGAAAACCCTAATTATTATTTAGGAATCCTAATTATCAAATTGTAAGACCTGATTGCTAAATTAGCGATCTTAATTATAATTTGTAAAGCCTAAACCTAATTTTCAAGTCTAATGTAATTAGATAACCTATGTTAGTTAAGAAATCCTAATTTGGAATTTTAGAAACTTTAATTTTCATTTTAACCTAATTTGGAAAATCCTATAAACTAATTATTTTTTTAACCTTAGGGTTAAACCCTGAGGGTTAAACCCTAAGGGTTTGCCAAGATTATAAAATGGCCATTAAAATCAGCATATAATTGTCCAAAATGCCCTTATGCACATTCTTTATTAGATTACTTGTGTATCTTGCCAAGATTGGAGTTGTTCAACAACTATATATTATCCCACATGCTCAATATAACACAAATCAGCCACATATCTCAGTCAACTTCATTACACATCAATATATATATATATATAGATCAAGAGAGAGAAAGTTTACTAACTTGGCTCATTTTCTTACAAACACGCAACTCACTTCTCTCTCACCCAAACCCACAAAATCCTAAGGTGATTCAGTTCTCAAATCAAGCCCCACTAACACTCATAACAAATCAGAAGCATTGAATCAAGAATTGGTTCATAAAGGTATAAAACCCTAACTAAGAATATGACCCTTAATGTTGTGTTAAATCTGGTGTTTATATGTTGTAATATGTTCTATATAGTGTTAATCAATGATCTGAGTTGGTATTTTGTAGATCCATAACATCTAAGTGCTCAAAATTGAAGTTTTTGAAAATCTGGAAAAAGTTAAAAAAGTTGTCTGACAATGAATGTCAGGCCTTATAGATCTTTGTATGTTTATGTTTTTTGGTCATTTAAATGTTTTAACATGTAGTATGCTATGTGATCTTTGATCTGGAACAGGAATCATGCTTAGATCATGTATATATTACAAGTTATTAGTGGTCAAAGGTCGTTGACCGGCCATGACCAAACTGATCTGGGTAACCCAGATTGTTACCCAGAAACGCCTGACTAGAAATGTGTGGCCACAGATCTTTCATATGTTTGATGATCTGTTCTTGTTATTATATCTAATCTGTAATATGTTATATAGACTGCACGTTAAGGCCTTTAGAACACATAAACCTCAAATCGACTGAATTCAGTGGCCGATCAAAGTACCTTGGTCGAACACAGTTCATGTTTTCTGGGTAACCCAGAAAACTGATGAACATATGTTCTAACATGGGTTGACGGGCACAGATCTTCTTGTTGTGATGTTGTTATAATGTTTTTATGTAATGGATATGTTGTCTTGTATGTTAGCTACAATCTGGAACTTTTAAATCACAAAAAGAACACAACGATCACAAGTTGTGGAAGCCCAAAGTAGGGCAGTCGAACTGTTCTTCATTTTTGGGTAACCCAGAAAATGAAGAACAACTCTGACAGCCACTTTGCATGCTCAGATCTCATTCGTGTTATGCTTTTTGATCATGTTTGTTGTTGGATCTTGTAGTATTACACTAGTACTACAAGATCAATATCATAACTTGCCCAGAAACTGCATGAACTAATAATCAATGTTGGTCAAACCTAGCAACTTGAACACTGACATGAATATCTAGGTTTGGCCAAGAACACTGAAGAACACCTATAGCGGCCAGTTACCTAAGTCATATAGCACCTTTTAATGATGCTTACTTTCCAAAATTAATTATTTTAATAAATAAATAGAAAAATAGTTTTTAATTATTAAAAATACAAAATAAATTACTAAAATTTATTTTAAACCTAAAAATTGGTTTTTAATAATTTTGAATATATTTCATTAATATTTAATATTTTATATATTAATGGTATTTAATTTATTTAATTATGATATTAAATAAATTGTTTAAAATGATTTTAATACTCAAAAATCATTTAAAATTATAAGAAAATATATTTTAAGTTGTTTTAATGACTTTTAATATTTTGTGATGAATTTCATTAATTAATTAATATTAATAATAATTAATTTATTTAATAAATTGATTAAATAAATTTTGAAAAAATAGAATTAATGATTTAAAATCATATAAAAATTATTTAAGTATTATAAAAGTATTTTAAGTTATAAAATATAACTTTTAATATTTAAAGGATAATTTCATTAATAATTTAATATTAATAATATTAGATTTATTTATTAATTATATTAAATAAATAATTTAAAAATAATTTTATTTATTTAAAAATCATTTAAAAGGATATAAATGAATTAAAAATATTTTAAGTTATAATTAATGACTTTTAATATTTTGATAAATAATATATTAATATTTAGATATTAATGGTAATTATTTAAAATGATTTTAATTATTTTAAAAATTATTTAAGGGTAATATTAATACTTTAAAAAATATTTTAAGTTATTATCAATAACTTTAATATTTAGTAATGGTTTCATTAATATTTTAATATTGTTTAAATATTAATGATAATAGTATTATTTAATATTTAAATCATTTAATAATGATTTCTTGTTTGAAAATTATGATAAATTATAATAATTATTTAAAAATTATTATAAGTCATTTAAAATTAATTTGACCGATGTTTAAGTTATATTGAACTTTAGTATAAAGTTTTAGACTCAATAATTATCCGATAAAGCTATCGGTACACCAAAATGTTTCAAAAAGTGATCTGGACTTAGATAGGTTGACTTGATAAGTGTTTGTTTGTGATCCAAAACGACCGCTAAATATATATGTGACAATGTTATTAGGTTATGTCTTTGATTGTAAATAGCGATTACTATGTGATATGATATATTATTCTAATCAAACGAATGATCTTATTAATGATTGGTCTTGATATAAAAGATAAAAATAAGTCAGATATAGCACCGGATCGGTAAGTATCTTAACCTCTTGATTTACTTTATGCAATGAACATGTATGTAAGCTAATATCCTGAACTATTCTTTTCATTGTTCAAATATCATAACCTTGTATATATACTTATGCAATGATTTTGTATAAGTAAGTTATTAAATTATAATCTATTGTATGTCTTCCTTAAATCATTATTATAAATCAAGATATATATTTTGTTCGTTAATTTCTAAGCATGGTTATACAAGTGACCTCACTTGGATAATCATTATATTTTATCACATGTTAATACATACTTATTGGTTTCCAATATGTATACATTGACTTAAAAGCTATTTAAACTATTTGATTTAGCTAGACACAGATTTAAAAATATTGTTAAACAAGATAGAACTTTATTGTATCCAACCAAATTATTTTGGTTAGGATTCTAGACTAGTATGAACATCCCAAATCTGGGAAACTTATGTGCCTAAGGCGGATATGCTGGACGAAAATATTGTTCAAATATGTAGTATTGATCAATATAAGGTATAACGGGTTGAGCACCCCCGTGCTTGTAAGTTATGACAGTTTACAGATGAAGTTTTGTTTAACCTTTTTGAAAATAGAAAACAATGTTCATAGTCTATCGACTGATCTCCATTTATAGTCAGTACATAGTTTCAAAAATTTGAAATCGAAATGGTATGTTGTTTATTATTGGTTTAACTTACTTCACAACTGTTGATTCGTTGTAGAAGTGTCATTCAAAGAAAATATTTAATCCTTTCAGCTAACTTTTATTGCTTGCTATTACTTGTTGGGCACTCAAATGCTCATCCTTGCTTAATTTAAATGTTTTTAGCTAAGTGTGATCAACCAAAAGGCTCGGCCAAAAACAAAGGGAAATGAAAGGTTGCAGAATAAGTTGGTGTTATATTATGTAATAGTTTGACTTTATTAAGATAAGGTTGATATTTATTATTATCATGTATTTTAATGTATTAAAGGTTGCGTACTTGGGATTAGACTCTGATATATGTAAATTAAGTTTGGTATTTATATTGTTGTTATTATTATTATTATTATTATTATTTTGCTCATAGAAATGGTATCGTGAAGCACCGAGTTCGGGTTTCTAGTACCTGAATTTGGGGGCGTCATATTGGGACTGTGTGTGGACGTCTTTATCAGTTTCTACATGACTTATGAAAGAAAGAGTACAGACATTAATTAGAGAAGAATCAATCACACCTTTGAGCCCTAGTTTACTAAAGATCAGTGGAGGAGTGGAGCAGAAGATCAAGATCACGAGAATTACATAATTGCGTGAGGATAAGGGTGGTTCTATACTAGTCTTTATCTTTCAATTTAATTTGTATAATTTGGATGATGAATTCTTTTATCTATTCAGTTTTTAATTCATTGATTATGAGCTAATTTTTTTTATTAAGATTGCAATGGATCTTTAATGTGGAATGATGATTATCGTACTTTGAATTTAGTTCAATAAATCTATCTATTCAGTTCATCTATTATGATTTATACTTAATTTATGAATTGCTTGATCACCAATTTTATGTGGATTTGTATGGACTCGAGAGATGAGATATGAATCTAGACTTAGTCATAATAGCATGTGTTCATGATTTCTGCGTTTGATGGAATTCTTGATGTATTTTTAGGATAGAGATATACATATCATCTCATGTAATCATGAAAGAACTTGGGTTTAAACCTTATTTTATTTTAATTCACATAGAGATATAGTGAATTAGTTAATTCAGGTGTTTGGCTTAATTCTATCAATTATGGATTTAAGTTAATATGGTGTTAGTGCATTAAGAGATGGCTAATTCTACTTTAGTGTTCTTGATTAATGAACTGAGATTGTTAGTTTAATTGAAAAGAAGTGTGATAATATGAGTGAAACTTAAAGTGAAATTGTAAGCTTAATTCTCCATTATCTAATTGAAATTTGTGGTAAATAGTTGTGTTGATTTGTTTTGATTTTTAGTTATTTAGTTTTTCTTTAATTGAAATCATTAATTTGAATAGTTTATTAAAATTAAAATAATATAAAGCTGGTAATTGTTAGACTAAAATTCATACTTTTCTTTATGGGAACGATACTCTACTTATCATTATATTACTTTTTGATCACGTATACTTGCGTGTTGTGCATATTTTAGAATTTACCCAACAACATTCATATTAAGTATCTGAACTTTCGCCTTCTCTGTGAAGTCAGACTCGAATGAGTAGGAGGGAACATAAGTCTGGGTGGTGGGGATGTAACTCTCTTGTACTGCAACATTACTTGGCTTCTCTCGCTCTTTACCATTGATCCCCCCTGCTGAGTTCCATTGTTCCCTTTAACTTCAGAGTTGTATACACTGTAATGGTGGTCCCATACCCGTTTCTCAACTACATAGTTTGGAGGCATCTTAATAAAAGTAAAGCACTTATCAAGTAAGGACTTTGCACTCTCAACCTGTCATGTAAGATGAACATAATATTAGTATGAGTAAATAAGATAGGATGTATAAATGTAATATGCATAAATTAATGCATGACACAGAAGTTAAAATATGCAAATGTTAGTGTACCATATGTATAAGATGATGTTGCTGGCTGTAAAAAGTTTGGGGCTTGTAAGTAAGGTCTAGGTCCCCTTCTCGTCGAGGGCGATGCAGTTTCCTACGTGTAATTTTCCTGTACCAAGCCATGTATGAATCAAGTTTCACGTAGTTGGAAATTTCGTATTGTTGTCCCTTAAGATGCTCCATGTAAGCCTCATAATGTGCGATGTACTCTCGCCTCAAGGCCATGCAATCAACGACGACAAATCTATGTTCTTTTTTCTTTCTAAGATCGTTGTGATTTTTTGTCGGAGATGGTGTACCCTGTAGGAGCCCATACTGTCTCATCACCTTGTCTGGCATCTGATATTCTACAATATCAAAATGGATCAAGGGGATTCTACCAGATCCCAACAACCTTCCTTAAAAATTAAATCCATTCATATTGTCATCCCACCACATGTAAGGGCGGCAAACTACTTGTCATTCAGGCTGAACATCTAACTCCCCTCGGTAAAATTTCAAATGATGATGGGGATTTTGTTGTCTATCAGGGTAGCAGTGATTTTCTGAGTATTTCCACCCTAGGACCCTATGTAACAATCCGGAATTTCAAATTATAATTTTAAATATTTGTTGAATTATATAAATATTTATTTGAGGTGTTTATTGTTGATTAAATATTTATTGATGTGATGGTTGTTAATAAATATTTATGAATCTAAATTTATTAGATAATGTTCTAAATTAAATTAATTTATAATTTAGAGAGTTGTAACATAACGTGAGATGTTATATTGTTGTGTTGATTTAATAATTTAAATGTAATTTAAATGGTATATTAAATTATTAAATAAAATTATAATGAAATTATAATTTTGTGTTATTTGTTTAAATGGTATATTTATTTAAAATATAATGTGTATAATTAATCTACTTGATTAATGTTGGATATAGAAATCCAAATAAATAAGATGAAATTATAAATTATAAACTAAATTATTTATTAAAATAATTAAAGTATTTTTAAATTAATTTAACCTAGACAAGGCTTAAATATATTAAGTCTTTAAATTTTAAAGAGTTTTGCCAAACAAAGACTTATGACTTTTGTTTTTTTTTTTTTTTTTAAATTTTGAATTTAAATAATATAATTATAACATATACGTTAGATGTAGTAACTGATATTGTGTTTTGTATGCGTATTAAGGTTATTAGTTTTATTTCTTACGCTTAATTATCAGTTTGAGTTTTTACGCATAACCTTAGTTGCCTAAGAAGAACACTGAGAGTTCAGAGAGAGCTTGATAGAGCTTGACAGAGAGAATTGAGAGAGATTGAGAGGAAACCTAAGGATTTCACGACAATTCAGTGATGTTAGCAAGGATTTTAAAGCAACAAAAAAGTATTTTCCATAATCTCTCTCTCTCTATATATATATATATATATGAGTTTACGGCAAAAAAATGTTATATATTCTGTGAATTTCAAATTTGTTGAATTATTGCTATACAATGGGATAATTGTGATTATACGTGTTGTGATGGTTGAGTTTGTATGTAAACAAGAGTTTGCTATGCTAATTATAGTTTAGAAGTAGAAGAAAATAATGACAGTATATATTTTCTTATGTGGCTTATGTAAGTAAATTTTTAGTGGTCAAATTGTATGTGAAATTGTAAATTGGGTCTTATTTATGCTAGTTCATTAAGAAACGAAGAAAACGTAATTTGAACGAAGCAATTTGGACAAGAATTGTGTTTATAATGTGAATTTTTGTGAAGGAGTTCAAACATAGAGTTTTATATGAAAATATGGAATTTGAGGAAATTAAACTAGTATAATTGTTGTTAAATTGTTCTATGTTGAGGAATATGTTGGCAAACATGTTTATGATAATTTTATATCAATTGTTTGTGGTAATATCACTGTCTAGTGGGTGAAATTCGTGTTTGTTTGGCTAAAGTTTGCCATCTTGTTCATAGCCGTTTTACGCCTCTCTCATAGTGTTATCATGCCGTGCATGCTAACGGCTGCCAAAGGCAAAAATTACGCAGTTGCATATTTAAGTATGATTCTGTGGGTCCCAGGCTTGTGTATGGCACAACTGCGCCATACCCTGTCCTGAGACAGTTTGTTTTGTTGTTACTGCAGACTTGGGATAGAAACATAACATGGGATAAGGTTGTGTTAGCATGTCAAATGAGTAATGATAGGGTTAAAACAACATAGTGAAATGTGGTTAGTAATTCAAACGTTATAAGAAGTTAGTAAACTATGAAAGTGACATGTTGTGATTTATTAAGCCTGATGAATAGTAAACAGGTGTTGTGAAGGTTAACATTTAGGAATTCCTGATATTTGTATGGTAGCATAAGACTTGTGCTAAAATAATAAGTCTAACTAAAAATGCGTGTTATGATGGAACGTGAATGTTAGTATATCTAATAAATGGTGGTTTTATACCTATGTGTAGGTGAACGTGAGTTTAATATTATAGCTTATGCTCGAGGCAAGTTTCTAAACCTTATCTTTTTACATTGAGCAAGTTTCTAAACTTATCTTTTTACATTGAACAAGTTCTTTTTCTACGCATGGATTAAGTAAATTCTTTTATTCTTAATCTTTATTCGAGCAAGCTCTAATTCTAGTGTTATCCAAGAAAGTTTTGTATTCTTATCATGATTGAGTTATTCTAACTTGTTTATAACTAAGCAAGTTTTTTAAGTTCTATTTCCTTAAAATGGATATAACTACTTGAACTCTCGTCCCTAATATTGAGCTGTTTATTTTAAAATTTCTATGCACAAGTTATTATCATGTTGAACAAGTTTTAGTTTTAAGCTTGCTATCATTTATTGTATGTTCGGTAATTTCATTTCTAATTTTATAAGATCATAGCCTTAGCTTAATATTGTTCAAGCAAGGTACGTTATGATTATTCGATGTTTATGCTATTAGTTTATTCCTAAAGCATGATCTTAATTTACAATATCGATTTAGTTATGATTATTCCATAGCATGACGTTATCAATATTGTATTCAACTAATCCTTAGTTAATGACCGTTGAATTCTAAATTACCCTTGAAATGTATCCAAACCAAAATTACTTTGGTGCGGACTTGTACTCTAAATACTGAGATGAACAACCTTATTATTAGGGGATAATTTACGCTTAGCGTTGAAATATTTGTGCACAAAACATTGTACGAAGGGCTGATCCCCCTAAGTACGATGAGTCCTTATAGTCTTATGACTGTTAAAGTTGAAGTTGAAAGATTACTTGCAACTGTGGACATAGTTTGTGGTCTTATGACCCTCAGATATATATTCCATATTTTGATTCTAGTCTTTGGTTATCATTGATAGAGTACTATTTAGTTTTGATGAGCCTATTCATTGGCAGTTATTATTATCTTGTTGATTCATTGCTATATCTAGTGAGCAGTTGTTTTGCTCACTCTTGCATATATATACACTCATTGCAGCTAAAGTTGAGAAGGTAGATGAACCTACAACTAGCAAAGGAAAGGGAAAAATGTACAAGTGATGAAGACTTGTAATTTTTCATTTATTGTTATGATGATAGACTTTTAAATAATGATGTGATATAATAATTTATTTCCGCACTTGTATGATGTTTAAGGTTAGGCAACCTGGGAAGATTTTTATTTAAACGATGTAACCCTATTTAAAGGGAGGATTTATGATTTAATTTTTATTATACTTAGGTAGATAGATATGAATGAATGGAACGTGAACACCAAGTCTTATGGGAATGAAGTACCTAGATTTGGGGGTGCCACAGGTTGGTATCAAAGCTTTAGGTTATGAACCTTAGGTGGGGAAAAGCCTTAGGAAGTAACCTTTGAAAGATAGTGATGATTCTTATCGAGTTTTAAGGAAAAAGTAATAAAATACTTATGTGCTTATGTGGTTATAACTTATGTGCTTGTGAGTGTCGAGTAGGAATGATTAGTAATTAAAACTTAAAATTTGGTTGACAGGATGGCTAATATAGGAGGATCCAGTCAGGCTAGGGAGGAATGATCCCAGATGCCTAGAGAGGAGGAGTCTTGAGATATTCAGGTGGTGTGGGAACAACTACTGCCATGGGAAGCAACTCCGTTGGTCACAATAGTTGAGCAGGAGCGAATACCTGATGAGGATGATGAGATAGAGACGAATGAGGGAAGACCCCGTTGAGCTGCCACAATCGGAGGACGAGGAGGAAGAGATCCCACTTAATTCGATTGCCGCCCGTATGTAAGAAGAGGTGTATTACCGCAATGTGGAACTTCAAGATACTGTCGAGGAACTTCAAGATACTGTCGAGGAGTTGCAAGAGATAGTAGCTGAACAACAGACCTCGATGGCACGTATGAAGAGACTTAGATCCGAGGATCGAGAGGAACGTCTAAATAATGCTGAAGAGAAGCTGGTCCACACTGACGTAGAAAACGAGCGAATGATAGCAGAGATTGCAGAGTTGAAGAATATGTTGAAAGAGGAATCTACTAAGAGGGCAAGAGCTGAAGACGCATACAATGAAGCTTATCAACGAGCCGGAATAGCAGAGAGACACACACAAGCAAAGAGGATGAAGATGGAAGAGATGAATAACGTGTTCAACACCGTGATCAATCGAGCTCAGGATCGGGTCATGTGTTATCCAATTCAGTTCGAGATGTTGCCATCGTACATATTAGATCGTCGAACAATGTTCCGAATTATGGAAGAGGAGCGTCGTAAGCCTATGCAACATTTTAATAGAACGTCATAAATGTAATTATTATGTGATTAGTAAGTAAATAAGATGTAATTCCCGGGTATGATATAACCAATGGGATGTGATGATGATGAAGTAATCCCGCAACGTTTGTAGTTTAGGAAAGTAATGTAAATAGCAGTGATGCTATTGTTTTGATGTTTTTAAAAGATTATGAATGAATAAAAGTTATTGTTTTATTCAAAGTGTTATGTGTTATGTGATAATCTTTTATGATGTGAAACTTAAGTACGTAACACTTAAAAGGTTGAATAGAATCTAATGGGTGTATTTTAATAGAAAATGCCTCCAAGACGCCAACCACGAGAAAGGAACCCCGAGAATAACAAGAATATTGAGGATAATCCAGTTCAGCAATTCGTAACGCTACTGACGGAGCATTACAGAATCAACCACAGAATCAAGCTACGACTTTTAAGGATTTCAAGGCAGTTGGGCCACCAAAATTCCATGGGTCCATGAATCTGGTTGAGGCACAGAACTGGATCATGGAAATAGAGAAGGTTTTTGATATTGCTAGGGTAGAGGATAACCAGAAGATTACTTTTGCAATATTCATGTTGAAAGCAGAGGTGAGTTATTGGTGGGAAGCCAATAAAACCCGAGGAGGTCAAGGGGTAATGTCTTGGGAAAGGTTCAAGGAAATATTCTTTGAGACCTATTTTCCAGAAAGTTTGAAGAATCAGATGGAGGTGCAGTTTCTAGAGCTGAAGCAGGGCACCGTGACAATGTCGAAATATGCAGCAAGGTTCAACGAGTTAGAAAGGTTTGCGCCATATCAACTGAATACGGATGAGCGCAAGGCAAGGAGATTCGAGTAGAGACTAAAGCCCTGGTTGTACAGCAGGGTTTCCCTGTTCTAATTGAAGACGTTTGCAACGGTGCTTGAGAAAGCAATTCTCGCTAAAAGTGGAGGGGAGGCTGTAACAAAACACAACCAAGAGCAGAGAAAGAAGAAGAATGAAGGTGAAGTTAAGAATGGTGGAGGTAGTAACAGTGGAAATGGCAACAATAATTTGAAAAGGAAGTGGAATGGAAATGTGGGTTCAGGAAATCAGCAAGGTAACCAACAAAGGAAGAAGATTGACGCATTTGCTACATGTATGAAGTTTCACATGGGTATGTGCTTAAGGGGGAAGCGGGTATGCTTTAACTATGGCCAGGAGGGTCATATTGCCCCAAACTGCACTCAACCCAAGAAGAATGTTTGCTACACCTACGGGTCGAAGGATCATTTTGCTCGCGAGTGTCCAAAGAAGAAAACTGGTGAGACAAATGGAAGCAAGGAAAATGTTAGTGGAGGTGCGCTGACTATTGCTGGACCAACGTCAACAAATAAGCCCACAACAAGAACCTTCAACATGGCGGTGTAGGACGCGGTGCAATCAAAAGATGTCGTGTCAGGTATTATCCCAATCAATGATATAAATGCATATATATTATTTGATTCGGATGCTACTTGCTCGTTTATATATGATGAATTTGCTAAGAGGTTAGAAATACCTAGTGAAGAATTGAATTTCCCTTTAAATATAGAAATTGCGAATAGGGAGGTAATTCCTGTTAGATTCATATACAAGAACTGTAGGGTGAACATTAAGGGGAATGTCATGAAAGTAGATTTAGTCCTGATAAAACTTGGAGAGTTTGACGTGATATTGAGAATGGATTGGCTATTCAATTATGGAGCGATAATTGACTGCCAAAAGAAGTGTGTAAACCTTATGACTCCGTCAAAGGTAGTTTTTCATGGTAGCAAATCGCCTAGATAAATGAGATGTCTGACGATGATGCAGGCCAAGAAGTTGTTGAGTCAAGGTTGTGTAGGGTACTTAGCTTACATAGTCGATACTCAAAAGAAGGAGAGTGTAAAATTGGAGGAAATACTAGTGGTTAGGGAATTCGGGGATATGTTTCCGGAATATTTTCCAGGACTTCCGCCTGATCATGAGATCAAATTCGTGATCGACTTAGCGCCAGGAACCGCTCCGATATCAAAGGCCCCGTATAGAATGGCTCCGATAGAGATGAAGGAATTGCTGGTACAACTGTAAGAACTGTTAGATAAGAAGTACATTCAGCCTAGCGTATCACCGTGGGGAGCACCGGTGTTACTCCTGAAGAAGAAGGATGGGTCAATGCGTCTTTGCATTGATTATAGAGAATTAAACAAAGTCATTATTAAAAACAAATATCCATTGCCAAGGATAGATGACTTGTTTGATCAATTGAAGGGTGCTAGATATTTCTCAAAAATAGATTTGAGAAGTGGGTATCACCGATTGAAAGTAAGGAAGGAGGATGTACCAAGACTTTGATTCCGAACTTCGGTATGGACATTCTGAATTTTTTGGTGATGTCTTTTGGTTTGACAAACGCCCTGCAAAGATTCATGGATTTGATGAGCAGGTGTTTAAACCATTTTTAGACAAGTTTGTGGTGGTATTTATCGATGATATCTTGATGTACTCCAAAACTCAAGAAGAACACGTGGACCACTTACGTCTAACGCTGGAGACGCTAAGAAAAGAAAAGTTATACACGAAATTCTCTAAATGTGAATTTTGGCTAGAATGTGTACAATTTCTTGGGCACGTAATTGACAAAGATAGAATTTCAGTGGATCCATCAAAAGTCGCAGCTGTGATAAATTGGGAACAACCAAGAAGTCCATCAGAAGTGAGAAGTTTCTTGGGATTGGCAGGTTATTACAGACGATTTATTTAGGATTTTTGCAAGATTGCCACTCCGTTGACAAATTTGATAAGGAAAGTTGTAAAATTTGTTTGGACGGAGAAGTGTGAAGAAAGTTTTCAAGAATTAAAAAAGAAGTTAAGTGTGGCACCTATGTTATCATTGGCAGATAATACAGGAAATTTTGTGGTATATAGTGATGCTTCACACAAGGGTTTAGGATGCGTCCTTATGCAAAACGGCAAGGTCATTGCGTATGCATCAAGGCAATTGAAAGACTACGAGAAAGGGTATCCGACTCATGATTTAGAGTTGGCAGCAGTAGTATTTGCTCTGAAGATATGGAGACACTATCTCTATGGAGAGAAATATGAGATCTACACAGACCATAAGAGTCTGAATTATATCTTCACTCAAAAGAACTTGAACATGCGTCAAAGGAGATGGATAAAATTGATAAAGGATTACGATTGTGAGATCTTTTATCATCCAGGCAAAGAAAACGTGGTTGCAGATGCCTTGAGTAGGAAAGGCTGAGATAAGTTGATGTTGTTAACCGATAAGGAGGAGCTCATTTCAGCAATGGAAAGGCTAGAGCTGGAAATCAAATTTCCAAAAGAAGTTGATGAAAAATTATACCAGATGGAAGCTAGTCCAACTTTGCTGGACAAGGTGAAGAATGCCCAACTACAAGATGAAGAATGCAGAAAAATAAGGGAAAGTGTGGTCGAGTTAAAGAAGTGAAGTATAAGCTTGATACTGAGAGAATGCTAAGATTCGAAGGACGAATTTGGGTTCCAATAATACAGAGTATTAAAGAAGACATCTTGACAGAAGCTCATAGCTCAAGATATTCAATTCATCCGGGAAGTACGAAGATGTATCAAGATTTGCGGTGACATTTTTGGTGGCCAAATATGAAAAGAGACGTTGCAGAATGCGTTGCAAAATGCTTGACATATAAGAGAGTGAATACAAAACATCAAAGGCCAAGCGGATTACTTCAACCGTTGGAGATACCGGAATGGAAGTGGGAATATATCACAAAGGATTTTGTGGTAGGTCTTCCAATGACTCAAAAAGGATACGATACGATATGGGTGATAGTGGACAGATTGACAAAATCTGCACACTTTTAGCCAATAAAGATTAGATTTAATCTTGATTAGTTGGTGAAACTGTACGTTAAGGAGATCGTGTCAAGACATGGAGTTCCAATATCAATTGTGTCAGACAGAGATCCAAGCTTCACATCAAATTTCTGGAAGAGATTACAAGAATGAATGGGAACACAATTGAAGATGAGTACGACATATCATCCATAAACCGATGGGCAAAGAAAATGAACAATTTAGACGCTGGAAGATATGATTAGAGCGTGCATCATGGATTTCAAAGGAAACTGGGATGAT
This sequence comes from Panax ginseng, assembly GCA_020205605.1. Taxonomy (NCBI): domain Eukaryota; kingdom Viridiplantae; phylum Streptophyta; class Magnoliopsida; order Apiales; family Araliaceae; genus Panax; species Panax ginseng. Next base: position 67,511,022 of record CM035139.1, read on the forward strand.
TATCTACTGTTGGTGGAATTTGCATACAACAATAGTTACCATGCAAGCATTGGCATGCCGCCATACGAGGCATTATACGACAGGAAATGCAGAACTCCACTATGTTAGGATGAAGTTGGTGAACATCAACTGTTAGGACCAGAACTAGTACAGCAGACTGCTAAAATTATCAAACTCATCAAAGCAACACTGATAGCTGCTCAAGATCGACAGAAAAAGTATACTGATCAACATAGGCAGAATCATGAATTTGAAGCAGGAAGTTTTGTGTTCCTGAAAGTTTCTCCCTGGAAGGGGAAAATTTGTTCACAACGTTTTTCATGTGTTGGTGTTGCGACCGTATAAACCCGATTATAAGCATGTGATCGAGTATGAACCGTTGCAGTTCAGTAAAGATTTGTCTTATGAAGAAATTCCTATCCAGATAGTCTACAGGAAAGAACAAGTGCTTAGGAATAAAGTGATACCTTCTATGAAGGTGATATGGAGGAACCACAATGTCGAAGAGGCTACGTGGGAACTGTAACGCCCCGAAATCTGGTCTATCTTCACACCCAGATTTCGTACGTCATGAGTACATCATTCATGCAAATATACATCATTATATACTGAAATATAACAACATACATTCTAAATTCCCAAGTTCTAAAACCTTATAACCTCTTTCATTACAAATAATGGTAATTACATTATTCTTTACATCTTGTACGAGTGACTTTTATCCACCACCAAGGATACATAATCGTTTATTAAACTATTCTATAGTTTAATTCTATCATTCTATATTACAAGTCTTCAATTGATCTTCTCATTCATTCTCATTCTGAATGACATTACATCTAGATACCGTTAGCTTGATCTTTACGGGATCCTTAAGTTCGTCTAAACATCATTCGCTAAAAATGTTTTTCATTTAAAGCAAGTGTGAGCATTCAATTGCTCAACAAGTCATAGTAGTTGAATAAACAACTTCAAGAGTTTAACATTCCTTTGGAACTTCGATAACCGAACAAAGGTTATGAAGCAGCTTGAACAATAGGAATAATCTCAATTCCTATCATTTTAAAACATTAGTCACATTCACTTTGAAATACTTTCATTCTCTACTCTCTTTCATACACATTCTGTCTGGCTAGAATCAATAGCACAGACTTAACAATAACGGTTCATGTATAAATAGAACATTATCATATTGAACAGTTCAATCATAAAACAGTTCATATCATAGAAATACCGAAGTGTTCACATTATGGCACAAGGCCTCATACATTCTACCAGCTTGCACAACTATCACACATTTGCACATAGACAGAACTTCTCAAGTTCAATATTTGAGAAGTTTTAGAAACTAGCATTCATTTAAAATATGAATGAAGTTAGGAAACTTGTCTTACGCACAACTACATCTTACGCTGAACTGCTCCTTCCAATCCCTATAACACATAAGGAAATAACACATACACCAATTAGTTATATACTTGACTTACACATTGGTTTACTTAACTTTACTTCTTAGGGTTCGCGTTCTTGCAATATAATTTTATGCGACTAACTTTCATTACCGGTTTATGGCTTCATGACATACGGAGATGTCTTACTCAAAAATGTTCTTCATCTTTGATGATTTACATTCTTATCTTTTTCTTATAACTTCTCTAGGACTCAGCACACATCGCTTCTCTGTTGGTAGTCCATATGGTACTCTGAGTGATTTCCCACAAACAACCAACAAACAGGTTCCCGTCTCATCTACACTACCATCACAGTGAGTTAGATCGGTTGCCAGTTTTGTATATACCTTCGCTCTCTGAAGGAATTGTTTAGCCCAGCTCCCATATGTCAACCATCAAAGGTTACGATTGTACCACAACCTAAACTTATCTTAACTTATACGAACTATTAACTATAATGTTCGTTAAGTCAATTTCTTATTCCTTTTGGCTTTCTGACAACTAAATGCCATACCTCAGGATTTGTTCTTATTCGACTCACATTCGGCTTTTAATACTCTTATTACCGTTCGTTATGGCTTTCTCGATAATTCATATCTTACTTACTACCTTCGTCAACGTCTATGTCATACAACTAGGGTATACTTAGAACATTCGTCCAACGTGAATACGATTTACGAGGATCGTTTACGTATTCAACATTCACGCTGTTCGTCTCTTAATCTCTCATTCAACCTTTACTCAAGGTTTTAATCGCTTTCGATCGTTATCCATCCCATGAACCCCATGTTCATTATTCTTTTTTAATGTCGAAGCCATACAAATCATTATATGCTAAGACCAATCGTTCATCGCAACAACATTACGTTCACAACGTCTATACACTTTACACTTATCTTTCATTACCACCACATAACATCGAAATGTTATTCATTACATTCGTCACTCAACGTAATAGGAATCACAATCATAGCAATCCCTCATGTTCGTTTATTACAACTACGGTCCTCGGACATCGGCTCCGTAACTCGCATCTACATTCTTTGTCTTTTAATCTCGTTTAATCTTTTTGTTCGACCTTCATCAAAGGTTTAATACACTTGATTAAGTATTACATTAGTTGAACATTGTGTTCTTATTTCTTTCTTGCACATCCCCCAGTACTTGAGTAGTAAAAATCTCATTTTTGGGCATTGCCTGCCGTGTTCTATTGCCACTCTCTTCACTAAGACTCGCGCTACGACGCAAGTTAGCGATGTCGGCTCTCCTATTACGATGATTTGCATACTACACTACAAAGGCATGGTTTAGCCGCATGCCAAGCCCTTCTTCTCGAAAATTTTTCTAAGTGTTAATTTCATTTTGAGACACTTACTTTTTGATCTCATAACTTCTTCGTTATAACTCGGAACGAGGTCGTTCCAAAGTCGTTCTCTTCCTTATCTTATGTACTTCAATCCCCCTCAGACAGAACTTCATTCTAAATCTATTAGCATGCCATTTGATTGGCTTAATCTTCGCCCTTCGTTCGTTTTATGTTTTTAACGCTCTTCGTTCGTTCGTCCGTAATTCTGTCATCCGAACTCGGAACTCGTTCGTTCTTAAGTCCATGACTCACGTTTTCTACATTATCTTACATTCTTATGAAACCCTACATGCTAGGGTTCATTTACTAACTTTCTAATTCTCGTTCGTCTTTTACGAATTTCTCGCCATAACTTCGTTATAGCTCAATTTAATCCGTTCTTCATGAACGTTTCTACTGTGCCTAACCAAGCAATAAGCATCTAACTTATACGCGATGGTTTTAAACTTGTCCATCAACAACAATTATACTATGATGGTTTTAAATTTGTCCATCAACAACGTTCTTCGCGTGTTCTTCACGTTCTTCGCTTGTTCTTCGTTTTTAATCGATATTTTGGATTACGATTTTACTTTTTCTTGGAATTTGATGTTATAGAACATCATTCCTTACTTATTTGATCTACTCATTCATAAGGTTCATTCGGATTGCTCAAAATCCTTTCGAATCTTACAGTTCCTTAAGAAATTTATAAACTAAATTTCTAATTTCTAATTTCTTCATTTTCTTACTATTTCAACCATATGAAATCATTTTTAACATCTTTTACTTCCTATTCTCGTTAAGATATGTTTTTAACATATAAACCTTAAAGAAAATTTATAGAAGAATAGGTTTCGGATTACCTTTCTTCTTTAATCTCCTTTCGTCGGACAAAGCGTGCAATCAAGCAAGTTTGTCCTCATTCTCTCCCATCCGAACTCTCTCTCTCTCTCTCTCTCTCTCTCTCTCTCTCTCTTAAGTTGTAGGATTTTCAAAATCCCATTTGAATGAGAGTTAGCTTCCTATTTATAGAAAATCCAAGCTAAGGGTATTTTAGTCTTTTCACCCCCTTAACCTCCTTACTATTCACACCTCCTTACTATTCACGTAGCTTGAAGCTTCATGCTTCTGTCTTTCGGATTTCGTCCGACAGTTCAAAAACTGCTATTCTCGGAATCCAAATATTTTTGGATATTTCGTCTTTCCTTTACCGATTAACTTTTACGTATTCTTCGAATTTCTGAAAAATTGAAAAACACTTTTTGGTGTCAAGAGTTTTCCTTCACGTTTTTCCTTAACGTAGTTAAACGAGTGAAAAGTACGTAACATTACTTTTCGTCATTTTTATTTTATCCGATTTTTGCACGTTTTTTGAGAAAAACTTTTATCGGCTTACTTAACATTTCACGATATATTATCGTCAAATCTTTCGACGAAATGTCATTTCGACATACCTAACCCTAACCCTTAGAGTTTTGTCGGGTGAATAGTGCCTATTTCGTCTTTTTCCCCAGAAATATTTTGTTCCCGAAAAAATTTTATTTTTGTCTTAAAAATTCTTACTCGTTCAGTCTAGCTCGTAGCCAGAATCCTCCCGATTTATAATCATTCTAGGTTATAGAACGATTAATAAACACATAGCACATAATAGTATTAATAAAATTTCATTTTATTAATAACTAATTCTTTAACTCTTAATTCTGGACTATCCGAATTTCCGGGTTGTCACAGGAACTCGAAGCTGATATGATGAAGAATTACCCTGAGTTATTTGTTTAGTCCGTGTCTTCGATTCTGGGGACAGAATCTTCATAAGTAGGGAATAATGTGACGATTTGATTGTTTGAGTTGTGATTCTGGGAACAAAATCCTTGTAAGGAGGGAATGATGTAACAATCCAGAATTTCAAATTGTAATTTTAAATATTTATTGAATTATATAAATATTTATTTGAGGTGTTTATTGTTGATTAAATATTTATTGATGTGATGGTTGTTAATAAATATTTATGAATCTAAATTTATTAGATAGTGTTCTAAATTAAATTAATTTATAATTTAGAGAGTTGTAATATAATGTGAGATGTTATATTGTTGTGTTGATTTAATAATTTAAATGGTATATTAAATTATTAAATAAAATTATAATGAAATTATAATTTTGAGTTATTTGTTTAAATGGTATATTTATTTAAAATATAGTGTGTATAATTAATCTATTTGATTAATGTTGGATATAGAAATCCAAATAAATAAGATGTACTTATAAATTATAAACTAAATTGTTTATTAAAATAATTAAAGTAGTTTTAAATTGATTTAACCCAAACAAGGCTTAAATATATTAAGTCTTTAAATTTTAAAGGGTTTTGCCAAACAAAACCTTATGGCTTTTGGATTTTTTTTTAATTTTTGAATTTAAATAATATAAATAAAATAAATAAAATAATAAATAAAATATAATTATAACATATACGTTAGATTTAGTAACTGATATTGTGTTCAGTATGCGTATTAAGGTTATCAGTTTTATTTCTTACGCTTGATTATCAGTTTGGGTTTTTACGCATAACCTTAGTTGCCTAGGAAGAACACTGAGAGTTCAGAGAGAGCTTAATAAAGCTTGACAGAGAGAATTGAGAGAGATTGAGAGGAAACCTAAGGATTTCACGACAATTCAGTGATGTTAGCAAGGATTTTAAAGCAACAAAAGGTATTTTCCATAATCTCCATATTATATATATATATATGTGAGTTTACGACAAAAAAATGTTATATATTCTGTGAATTTCAAATTTGTTGAATTGTTGCTATACAATGGGATAATTGTGATTATACGTGTTGTGATGGTTGAGTTTGTATGTAAACACGAGTTTGCTATGCTAATTACAGTTTAAAAGTAGAAGAAAATAATGACAGTATATATTTTCTTATGTGGCTTATGTAAGTAAAATTTTTAGTGGTCAAATTGTATGTGAAATTGTAAATTGGGTCTTGTTTATGCTAGTTCATTAAGAAATGAAGAAAGCGTAATTTGAACGAAGCAATTTGGACAAGAATTGTGTTTATAATGTGAATTTTTGTGAAGGAGTTCAAAAATGGAGTTTTATATGAAAATATGGAATTTGAGGAAATTAAACTAGTATAATTGTTGTTAAATTGTTCTATGTTGAGGAATATGTTGGCAAACATGTTTATGATAATTTTATATCAATTGTTTGTGGTAATATCACTGTCTAGTGGGTGAAATTCGTGTTTGTTTGGCTAAAGTAGTGCCATCGCTCATAGTCAAGTTTACGCCTCTGTCAATACATGCCAAACGCACAAGCTTGTATAATTTGCGTGCAAGGCAAAAAATTACAATGCAGTATGCAGATCCCAAGCTTGTATATGGCAATCAATGCGCTTCCCTCAATCTGAGATAAATGTTCTCACAAGCTATCGCAAACTTGGGATAGCAACGTAACATAGATTAAGGTTGTGTTAGCATGTCAAATGAGTAATGACAAGGTTAAAACAACATAGTGAAATGTGGTTAATAATTCGAACGTTATAAGAAGTTAGTAAACTATGAAAGTGACGTGTTGTGATTTATTAAGCATGATGAATAGTAAACACGTGTTGTGAAGGTTAACACTTAGGAATTCCTGATATTTGTATGGTAGCATAAAACTTGTGCTAAAATAACAAGTCTAACTAGAAATGCGTGTTATGATGGAACGTGAATGTTAGTATATCTAATAAATGGTGGTTTTATACCTATGTGTAGGTGAACGTGAGTTTAATATTATAGCTTATGCTCGAGGCAAGTTTCTAAACCTTATCTTTTTACATTGAGCAAGTTTCTAAACTTATCTTTTTACATTGAGCAAGTTCTTTTTCTACGCATGGATTAAGTAAATTCTTTTATTCTTAATCTTTATTCAAGCAAGCTCTAATTCTAGTGTTATCCAAGCAAGTTTTGTATTCTAATCATGATTGAGTTATTCTAACTTGTTTATAACTAAGCAAGTTTCTTAAGTTCTATTTCCTTATAATGGATATAACTCCTTGAACTCTCGTCCCTAATATTGAGCTGTTTATTTTAAAAGTTCTATGCAAAAGTTATTATCATGTTGAACTAGTTTTAGTTTTAAGCTTGCTATCAGTTATTGTATGTTTAGTAATTTCATTTCTAATTTGATAAAATCATAGCCTTAGCTTAATATTGTTCAAGCAAGGTACGTTATGATTATTCGATGCTTATGCTATTAGTTTATTCCTAAAGCATGATCTTAATTTATAACGTCGATTCAGTTATGATTATTCCATAGCATGACGTTATTAATATTGTATTCAACTAATCCATATTTGATGACCGTTGAATTCTAAATTACCCTTGAAATGTATCCAAACCAAACTTACTTTGGTGCGGACTTGTACTCTAAATACTGAGATGAAAAACCCGATTATTAGGGGATAATTTACGCTTAGCGTTAAAATGTTTGTGCACAATACATTGTATGAAGGGCTGATCCCCTAAGTACGAGGAGTCCTTATAGTCTTATGACTATTAAAGTTGAAAGATTACTTGCAACTGTGGACATAGTTCGTGGTCTTATGACCCTCAGATATATATTCCATATTTTGATTCTAGTCTTTGGTTATCATTGATAGAGTACTATATAGTTTTGATGAACCTATTCATTGGCAGTTATTATTATCTTGTTGATTCATTGCTATATCCAGTGAGCATTTATTTTGCTCACTCTTGCATATATATACACACTGTTGGTTTGTTAATATTCTAATCTCTTTGTTTTGATGATGACTTGATTATATGGACTAATTTATTTATTGAGAAATTTTAGGAAGTTGATGAAAAGAATATTGCCAAAGGAATTTGAAGGATTGAGTCATAAGAAAAATATGTAAGGTCATTGCAATTATTTAATTTTTCAACACAAGGCTCTAGGACATTTTATGTGTGCATTAAAATGTGATTTAATATTTTGTGCATGCCTAAAATATGTTATTTCTAACTGATATTAAGAGAACTGGTTTTATTTTGTTAGCATGCATGCATAATAGTTTTGTTCGTATTAATTATCCATGTGTACTAATATTTGTGTAACATGAATACATATCTTGGTAAATTAAAAAGGCAGTATGGCGGTAGAGTTTTTAAATGAGCTCAAGCCTTGGAAATATGAAATCATGATTATCTTTGAAGAGTTGGAATTTGTTACGTTATTATCATGATAACTGTTGGCGTCAGACTTTATTGGAATTAAAAAGTCTAGAAGTACTTTTTGTATTTGACTTAGTCTCTTTTTGGATTACTGTTTGAAGAGTCCAACATATATGTGTAGATATTTGGATTTGTTTTCAACGACTATATTGTTGGAACGCTTTACGATCACCAAGCAAACGAAAACAAAGTTTGATAATGAACAATAAATTAGCAACGAAATTATTTTATGGAGAAAGCGGTAGAATATATTTTGGCTATAAAAGAAACTGAGAACAGTGATAAAGTTACAACACTTACAACACTTGAATTAATATTTTGCACTCACATACTTGGAAAGCTATTCTATTCTTGGTGCAAATTTTGAGCTGCTGATCAATTGATATTTTCAGTCAACTTTCGTGAGCTTCATATTGGTGATATCTATCTTTTATTACTTGATCATTGCATTCACTAGTTGAGCCTTGCATTGTTCAATTGTTTATTTGCTTTGATCATTAGACCTCTATTATTGTAATCTTAATTATTTTAGACTAAGTGTTGTCTAAAGGAATTTAATCCAGGTGGATTAAGGTTTGTTTACAAATAGGTTCAAGGAAGGATATGTGCTTAAGGGGTGCATTGGTGCACAAGGAGCAAGAGTGCTCAAGTGAATTATTGTAATTCAGTTTTATAGAATCTATTTTGTAACAAGAGTCTTTTAAAGAAATAAAAGTGAGTCTCCAATACTAGTTGGTATTGGACGTGGAGTAGGCTATTATTATATAGGGTAATAGCTGAACCAAGTAAAAATCTTGGTGTTATTTTTATTACTTGCTTTAACTTATTTTCACTCAAGATAATCAACTTTGATTAATTTAATTATTTGATTCATCAAAAGAAATTTTGTTATTACATTTATAAAATCACCAAGATATTTTCTTAAACAAAAATTTAATTCGGTAGACTATATTTTTTCAGCAAGCTGCATTCAGCAATATAGTAGGCTATATTCAATAATTTGATTTAAAATTTTAAATTGGTCATAGTTTATATCCACACTTATTCAACCCCCCCTTCTAAGTGTGCCTTATCTGAATTTCATTTGGTATCAGAGCTTGGCTCTACTTACTTGGTCTTAAAGGTGACTTGTAAGGAAAGATTCTGACATGGCACAGTTCGGGAACAACAATCAAGAAGGTCAATCAACCAATAAACCTCCACTGCTGCATGGAACAGAAAACTACAATTTCTGGAAATTTCAAATGAGGATCTGCCTTAAAAGAGATCCTTGGGAATGGTGGGTTGTGGAGAATGGACAAGTTATTCCAAGGAAAGATGACGGTACTCCAAAGACTCTGCTAGAGATGGATTCAACTGAAACCTTCATGGTTTTGTATGATTCAAGGGCTATGAATACTCTACTAAGCGGCATGGTGCAGTCCGAGATTGACAAAGTATCATCATGCAACACAGCTAAGGAGATTTGGGACACTCTAGTGGTGAGTCATGAAGGAACATCAAAAGTTCGAGATGTTAAACTAAGCATGCTTATGCATGACTATGAAATGTTTAAACTCGAGAAAGATAAAACTATAAAGATGGCCCAAGCAAGATTCCTTGTTCTTCTAAACTCCTTAAAGCTACTGGACAAATCTATTCCACAAAGTGAGATTAATCGTAAGTTACTTCGAGCTATGCCCAAGAGGTTTGCATCTAAAATAACTACTCTTCAAGACTCCTGTACTATATCTACTATGGATACACTAACCCTTTTTGGTGAACTTGAGGAATATGAACATCAGTTAAAGAGGTATGACGATGAGGAGGAAACTCCTCGTAGAAAGGTTCTAGCTCTTAATCCGGGAAATGAAGAAGAGCTTGATGATGATTCTGATGAAGAGATAGCTATGATGTTAAGGAGACTCAAAGGACTTCTACAAAGGAAGAATAAACGAAAGAATATCTTCATCTCAAATAAAGGCAAAGGAAAGAAAACTGAAGAGACGTGTTTTGAATGTGGACGTCCAGGGCACTTCAAGAAGGACTGTTTTCAACTAAAGAATAAAGGAAAAACTGGCTTCAAGGATAATAAGAGAAACAAGGCATTGGTCACTTGGAGTGACGAAGAAGAATCTGAGGTTGAGGTCGACGCCAAGGATGAGATAGCTCAAGTATGCTTCATGGAAATAGAAGGTGATTCAAACGAGGTATCTGATGTTGATTCTTTAAAACAAGAAAATGCTAAATTAAAAGAAAAGAATGCATATTTGAAAGACTTAGTAAATACATTAATGTGTGAAGTTGATTCTTTAATAGATGAAAATAAGGAAATTGAAAAGGAGTCATCATATAAAGAAGAGAAGGTTTTGATTGCTAAAAATGATTATCTTGAGAATTATAACAAAATTCTTTTTAACAAGGTGACTTACTTGAACAATGAGGTTGGAAAATTGACTAATGAACTGAAAATGCGAGATGTATGTATTGATGCATTTAGTAATGAATCTCAGTCTAAACCCATTCATACTAATGAACTTCAAAAGGAAGTAGATTCATTAAAAATATCTCTTGCTAGATTTGTTCAAGGAGAAGAAAATTTAACTGTCATGTTAGGAAAGCAAAGGCCTAGTTTTGATAGACAAGGAATAAGTTATAATCCCACTCATAAAACTAGAAATGTGAATATGCTTAAATCCAAGTATCATTTCAAATTGAATTACTGTTCTCCTTTCACGACATGCAAAAACTGTGGTATTAAAGGTCACTTGGATATAAATTGCTTTAAGAAAAATAAGATTAAAAAGGTATGGGTTAAAAAGGTTGATTTACTTGCAACTAACACTAAAGGACCCAAAAAGATGTGGGTACCAAAAGGATAAATTAATTTTTCTTGACATGTATGCTTTAAGGCTAAGATTCCATCTCAAAAATGGATTCTTGATAGTGGATGCTCTCGTCACATGACTGGTGACAAATCAAAGTTCGTGGAACTAAAAATCAAGAAGAAAAATGGAACGATCACATTTGGAGATAATCGAACATGTGAGATTGTTGGAAAAGGTAAAATCGGTAATGGTAAGGTTAACATTGATAATGTTCATCTTGTTAGCTGACTTGAAATTAATCTTATAAGTGTTAGTCAGTTAATGGATAATGGACATCAAGTTAGTTTTGAAAAAGATAAATGTACAATCTCTCATGGTACTAACAACACTCTTCTAGTTGCACAAAGGGAAGGAAATATATATACTCTTGATTTTGAGCAACAGGAAGAAGAACTATGTCTTGCCTTAGTACAAGATGAGGCTAACCTATGGCATAAAAGGATGGGACATGTTCACATGGATTTAATCAAGAAATTGTCCTCTAAAAACCTTGTCAAAGGTTTGCCAAAGATAAAGTTCAAAAAGAAAGGAGTATGTGTTCCTTTCCAACTTGGAAAACAAGTAAGAACATCATTCAGTGCAAAGAATATGGTATCAACCTCCTCTCCTTTACAATTACTTCATCTTGATTTATTTGGTCCAGAAAGGCATGCTAGTATTAATGGTAAATTTTATGCATTTGTAATAGTTGATGATTTTTCTAGATATACATGGGTATTATTTTTAAGAACCAAAGATGAAGCATTTAAAGAGTTTGAGAAATTGATAAGAAATTTAGAGACTAAGTGTGGTCTCAAGCTTATAAAAATTCGAAGTGATTATGGTACCGAATTTCAAAAGGACTTTATTATATTTTGTGATCAAAAAGGTATAAGTCATGAGTTTTCAGCTCCTAGGACTCTTCAGCAAAATGGAGTAGTGGAAAGAAAGAATAGAACAGTTCAAGAAACAGCTAGAATGCTTTTACAAGAAAGCAATCTTCTAAAGAAATTTTGGGCTGAAGCTGTTAATACTTCATGTTATGTGTTAAATAGAGTTCTCATTCGTCCTATAATTTTGAAAACTCCTTATGAGCTTTTGAATAACAAAGTTCCTAATATAAGTTATTTCAAAGTATTTGGGTCTAAATGTTATATACTAAATACTAGTGATAATTTGGGAAAATTTGATGCTAAATCCTATGAAGGTATTTTCATTGGTTATTCACATAACAACAAGGCATATCGTGTATTTAATATTTACAAGTTGTGTTGAAGAATCAATTCATATAATTTTTAATGAGACTAAAAATGATCTTCCAAAAGAAAGAGAAGAGGATGTAGGAAATTTGGAGATTTTCACAAATCTAGTAAACCGAAGAGAACTAATCAGCAGACCGAATGGACAAATTCAACAGGCTGAATTGAATAGTTCACATGAAAATGAACAAGAAGTAACACAAGATTTTGAAGAAAATTTTCCTCAACAAGAAAAGGTAATACATGATGTTCAAATGCCAAAGACAGCAAGGTATCTCAAGGATCATCCACCGGAAAATATCATCGAACATATAAACAAAGGAGTTACCACACGAAGAAGCCTACAAAATTAATGTGCGTTTTCAAAATAAGAAAACTAAATTAAGCAATTAAAAATAGGTTATTCTAAAATTAATTTAATAAATAAAAACTCAGATTTGACGAATGGATTCAGATAAATAAGGTTAAGACTCCAATATCCCCAATTATGAACTATAAACCAATTATCCAAGTATCCCAATTATTATGCCCACTAAATTGTTAAAAATAATTCTAAGTGTCAAAAGCCCTTTTCCAAGTGATCAATTAACTTTTATTTAATCCAATTAATCTTGCGATATTCCTATGCAAAACAATTAAATTAAACTCCTTCAATCCCAATTCCCAACTTGTTACATGCAATGAATAGATATTCCTATTCAATTCACGACCCTAATTATTCGTCATGCAAATAATCAAGCATACATGTTATTATGTCCAGTTCTAACCCTAGGTCTCCTCTCCCAAATCCTTCTAGAGTAACAAGGTAATTACTGGCCAAATAATTAATCAATAAGCACGAGACATAATAAACAATTCACTTTGACATAAATAATTGGAATAAATCAAATAATTAATTTATAGACATGAAAGGTTCAACTGTAGTCTTAATTAAAGAATTAGTTCATAATAGAAATAAAAACCAATAATCTTTTGCAAAACATCCTTAAGGAATTACACAAATGGAAAATAAGGAGAAGAAGAAACTCTTAGAGTAAAATTCTTCAATCTTCAAGTAATCCCTTGCTCAGCCTTCAATTATGGTGGATCCCCTTTTAATTTAGCAAAATAGCCTTTATACACTCTTCTCATCTCACCACAATCCTTTGTCAAATTAACCTCTCAATTAGCTCCTAAATCCCTGGTCAACAGTTTGAACGATGTCAAGTTTGGGAATTAATGCCTCCTCCTAAAGATGTTTCTGTCATTGGAACAAAATGGGTGTTTAAAAACAAGCTTGATAAGCATGGAACAATCACTCGCAACAAAGCAAGGCTAGTGGCTCAAGGTTACAATCAACAAGAAGGAATCGACTATGAAGAAAATTATGCTCTAGTTGCAAGATTAGAGTCTATTCGAATCTTGTTAGCATTTGCTTGTTACAAGAAATTCAAGCGTTATCAAATGGATGTAAAGAGTGCGTTTCTTAATGGATACATCAATGAAGAAGTCTATGTCAAACAACCTCCTGGATTCGAACATGAGAAATATCCAAATCATGTTTTTAAGCTAAAAAAAGCTCTCTATGGTCTCAAACAAGCTCCAAGGGCTTGGTACGAGAGGTTGAGTAAGTATCTTATTTTAAGTGGTTTTACTAGTGGTAAAATAGATTCTATATTATTTATTAAACATGAAAAATAAGAAATAATCATTGTTCAAATATATGTAGATGATATAATATTTGGTGCTACTAATGATTTTCTTTGTGAGCGGTTTTCAAAGTGTATTCATAAGGAATTTGATATGAGCTTAATGGGAGAGCTAAATTACTTTTTGGGACTTCAAATCAAGCAAACAAAAGAAGGAATCTATATTCATCAAACCAAGTACACAAAAGAGCTACTCAAAAGATTCGGCTTTGAAGGAACCAACCCAAAGGCTACACCGATGAGTACGTCAATAAAGCTCACATCAGATGATAAAGGTATAGATGTAGAGTTAACTAAATATCAAGGTATGATTGGTTCTTTATTATATTTAACTGCATCTAGACCTGATATAATGTATAGTGTATGTCTTTGTGCTCAATTTCAAGCAAAACCAAAAGAATCCCACTTACAAGTGGTTAAAAGAATTTTTAAATATTTAAGTGGTACTATAAATTTAGGTTTATTTTATCCAATAAGTAACCATTTTGAACTAATGGGTTATTCAGATGCTGACTATGTAGGGTTTCAAATTGATAAAAAAAGTACTAGTGGTGCTTGTACATTTTTGGGACAAAGTCTTGTTTTATGGCATAGTAAAAAGCAAACTTCAGTTGCTTTATCAACCACTGAGGGTGAATATTTAGCTGCAGGGAGTTGATGCTCTCAAATATTATGGATGAAACAAACTTTATGTGATTTTGATATAATATGCAATAATGTGCCTATATATTGCGATAATTCAAGTGCTATTGACATATCAAAGAATCCTGTATTGCATTCACGTACAAAACATATAGAGGTAAGGCATCATTTTTTAAGGGATAATGTTTCAAAAGGGTTAGTTAAATTAATTTTTATTCCTACAGAAAAACAATTAGCTGATATTTTTACTAAATCCTTAAGTGAGGAAAGGTTTTGTATGCTAAGGAGGAACTTGGAATGTGCATGGTACAGTCGTGTTTTACGTACTTAAAATTTTATGACATGCATATTATATTTTATACATATATGTATCATTTATTTTCTGCATGATATCTGATAAAATATTTGTTTGCCATTCTTTATCTGTTTACACGTCTCTATTAATATCGCCGGATGTCATTTAACGTAAAGGTTTATACCTTGAGATACGGAACAACAACCGAACAGACTTTCAAAATTGAAAAGACGCACGTCTTTCAATGACAGACTTTTAATTGATTTCTATTTCTTATATTTTTAGCCTTCTTCTTCTTAAATCAGATTATCCACCTCCATCATTTACCAAAAACCCTTCGTTTCATTTTCACAAATCTGTAACACCATGAAAACCAGGGCTAGCAAGCGATCGTCCAGTAAATCAAATGATGAAGGATCTTCGTTGAAGAACGCTACTGGACTAAAAATGAAATCCAAGCGAGTGCAAAAGAAATCTTCTATGCATGTGTTGTCTGATGCCACAATATTATCTGACGATTCAGATTCAATTTTTTCTTTCTTAAAGGCTACAGAAGCAGAACCATCTCAACAAGACAAGTTGAAGCAGCCAGCGTATGAAGAACATCTCTCTTCACAGCCAGAATCCCTTTCAAATCTGGTAAATCCATTTTCATCATTCCCTGATTTGCCAGAAAGTTTCTTCAGAGGGTATAGTTTTGAAACTCATTTTTAAAAATTCAATTGCTACAAAGCAATTTGTTTATGAAAAATCTCTGGATTTATTTTATTTCAAAAACTCTGTTCTGGAAAAACTTTTCACCGATTGCGAAATATCCTCTATGCTGCTTCCTTATACTATTGCTTATCCTAGATTAGTTCAACAGTTCTACACTAATCTTGAATGCAATGGGGATTGTTTTACAACATATGTTAAGGGAAAGTCAATATTTTTCACTAGTATTGATTTTGGTAGCATTCTTGGTATATCTTCTGCTGGACCTTGTCCTTTTACTCTTAAAGGTGTTGCTAATATTCCTTTTCCTCCATTGGAACAACTTCATATTGTTATGAATGATTTTTCTCTTACAACTTTGTTTCTTCCAAAAACTGTGAATGTGTGCCCTACTGCCTGTGTATTACATAAGGTGGTTAGGTATAATTTGTTTCCACGACTTGGTGGTGGAGCATATTTTCAAGATTTAGTGGTTATGGCTATGATTCTTAAGGGAAAATCTTTCAATGTTTCTCAAATGATGTTGTCTCATATGCTAAGTTGCATTCGTCAAACCAAAAAGTGTCTTCCTTATAATAAGTTTTTAACAAAACTCTTCCAACATTTCAAAATATCATTTGATGATGAAATCTCTGTCACAATTAATGAGTTTATAGATACTGCTAATCTGACAAAATCTCATATTACTTTTCTCGCTGGTGAGTTTGTTCGTCTTCTCCCTGATCCTCCTCCTATTTCTCCTAATAAAGACTCATCTTCATCTTCTCTGCCAAATTCTCATGGGCCTGACATTATGAATGTTCTAAATGAGATTCTGCAAAATCAAAATTCTATGAAAACTGATTTGGTCGATATCAGAAATCGACTTGTGTTTCTTGAGAAAGGAAAACTACCGATGGACGCTCCAGAAATTAATAAGCTATATCATCGGGTTGAGGATGAATTCATTGATCTTCAGGCAGGTTTTGAGATTCAAACAATGGCTATGGTTGAAGCACTTCAAAGAAAATTCAATAGGAACACCTGTCAGTTAAGTCAAGAGGTTAAGTTTATTAGTTATCAACTCGGGGAGCTTGCAGATTTCATGGCGACCAGATTCAATGATGTGGGACAGAGGTTCCATGTTCCGACAATGTATTCCCCAATCCTGGAATGGCCAATGTGCAATTAGATGGAAGAATACAAGGGTGATTTTCTTGACATGGACCTTCCTCCTACAACTTTTATCCCACGACCTCCTCGGTTTGCAGCTAATTATTCTTTAGAAGAACATCTTCATCGCATTCGCCATTGTCCTTACTTCACTTCCCGTGCTGAACAGAGGGCTAACCTTGAGGACATTGACTAAGTTTGATCCTATCCTTTTTCCTTTTTTCCTGATGACAAAGGGGGAGAATTAGTTTTTTCATTTTAAAAGACTATGGGTTTTTGATTGGCATGTCTGCCTGTGTTTTAAAGACTATGGGTTCATATGGTTTCATTTTCATTTGGTTTTTGATAGGCATGTCTGCCTGCATGTTAAGATTGATGGTTTCATTTTGTTTTTAAACATGTTAGTATTATGATCTGTATTGAATACATTATTTTTTTTGGTATGATACTAACACATGCAGGTCATACAAAATTTTCCTGAAATAAGCTATATGCATGAATTTAGGGGGAGTTTTCATTTACTTATGTTGTCATCATCAAAAAGGGGGAGAATGTTGGTTTGCTAATATTTTGATCTCTTTGTTTTGATGATGACTTGATTATATGGACTAATTTGTTTATTGTGAAATTTCAGGAAGTTGATGAAAAGAATATTGCCAAAGGACTTTGAAGGATTGAGTCTTAAGAAAAAGATGTAAGGTCATTGAAAATATTTAATTTTTCAATACAAGGCTCTAGGACATTTTATGTGTGCATTAAAATATGATTTAATATTTTGTGCATGCCTAAAATATGTTATTGCTAACTGATATTAAGAGAAATGGTTTTATTTTGTTAGCATGAATGCATAATAGTTTTGTTCGTATTAATTATCCATGTGTACTGATATTTGTGTAACACAAATACATATCTTGGTAAAATAAAAAGGCAGTATGGCGGTAGATTTTTTAAATGAGCTCAAGCCTTGGAAATATGAAATCATGATTATCTTTGAAGAGTTTGAATTTGTTACGTTATTATCATGATAATTGTTGGCGGCAGACTTTATTGGAATTAAAAAGTCTAGAAGTACTTTTTGTATCCGACTTAGTCTCTTTTTGGATTACTGTTTAAAGAGTCCAACATATATGAGTAGATATTTGGATTTGTTTTCAACGGCTATATTGTTGGAACGTTTCTTATCAGTTGGTAACGAAAACAAAGTTTGATAACAGAACAATAAATTAGCAACGAAATTATTTTATGGAGAAACAGTAATATATTTTGGGCTATAAAAGAAACTGAGAACAATGATAAAGTTACAACACTTACAACACTTGAATTAATATTTTGCACTCACATACTTGGAAAGCTATTCTATTCTTGGTGCAAATTTTGAGCTGCTAATCAATTGATATTTTCAGTCAACTTTCGTGAGCTTCATATTGGTGATATCTATCTTTTATTACTTGATCATTGCATTTACTAGTTGAGCCTTGCATTGTTAAATTATTTATTTGCTTTGATCATTAGACCTCTATTATTGTAATCTTAATTTTTTTAGACTAAGTGTTGTCTAAAGGAATTTAATTCAGGTGGATTAAGGTTTGTTTACAAACAGGTTCAAGGAAGCATAGATGCTTAAGGGGTGCATTGGTGCACAGGGAGCAAGAGTGCTTAAGTGAATTATTGTAATTCAGTTTTATAGAATCTGTTTTATAACAAGAGTCTTTTAAAGAAATAAAAGTGAGTCTCCAATACTAGTTGGTATTGGACGTGGAGTAGGCTATTATTGTAGAGGGTAATAGCTGAACCACGTAAAAATCTTGATGTTATTGTTATTACTTGCTTTAACTTATTTTCACTCAAGATAATCAACTTTGATTAATTTAATTATTTGATTCATCAAAAGAAATTTTGTTATTACATTTATAAAATCACCAAGATATTTTCTTAAACAAAAATTTAATTAGGTAGACTATATTTTTTCAGCAAGCTGCATTCATCAATATATAGGCTATATTCAATAATTTAATTTAAAATTTAAATTGGTCATAGTTTATATCCACACTTATTCAACCCCACTTCTAAGTTTGCCTTATCTGAATTTCACACTCATTGTAGCTAAAGTTGAGAAGGTAGATGAACCTACAACTAGCAAAGGAAATGGAAAAA
Source organism: Panax ginseng (assembly GCA_020205605.1). Lineage (NCBI taxonomy): Eukaryota > Viridiplantae > Streptophyta > Magnoliopsida > Apiales > Araliaceae > Panax > Panax ginseng. The sequence continues at coordinate 67,529,800 of CM035139.1, forward strand.
TGTACAAGTTATAAAGACTTGTAATTTTCATTTATTGTTATGATGATATACTTTTAAATAATGATGTGATGTAATAATTTATTTCCGCACTTGTATGATGTTTAAGGTTAGACAACCTGGGAAGATTTTTATTTAAACGATGTAACCCTATTTAAAGGGAGGATCTATGATTTATTTTTTATTATACTTGGGTGCCATATATGGCCATATTCTATACTCTGTAATCATATACTGTATAATTTTATGAAACTGATGATATGGAAATCTATAATATATAATAAAACATACTACGCTAACATATTATCACATTTACATTCACAAAATCAATAAGATTTCCAATTACAGAGATTTAACAAAGAAATTGAAAACCATTTTCATAAAACCATAATGACGTAAAAATTAGAATTGGGTTGGAGAAAATTACTCAGAGCGTAAAGTGAGTAAAGATAACAATTTCTTTTTTAGATACTACTTCAATCACAGATTTTTCTCCCACAATTCCTCTGAATTCTCTTTGAAATCTCTCTAAATTCTCTTACTCTCAAGTTGAACACTTAATAGCAAAATATGTAAAACAAAACAAACTGATCCTTTATGCGCACAGTTGAGGTCAGTTAATCCTACGTGGTTTAACTGCCCTCAACTCCTCATAAGGCCTCGTTTGGTTTGGAAACATGAATAACCCTTCTAATTATTTTAATTAATCTCTTATACTATAGTTTAATAATGTCACACCCAATTAAATAATAAATCAATATCTCATTTAATTTATTTTAAATAACATATAATAATTTCTCATTAATTCACATAGTCACATAATTAAATTTGTCATTTATTAACTATGTCAAATTATTAAATCTCTAATTACATATTAAATTAATTAAAATACTATTAGGCTTATTAAATATTTCTTTTACTACAATAAGCTCACATAATTACATACTTCGAATAATAAAAATTCTCCACATTAATTTAATAAATATAACACATATAATTAAATTAATCTACCACAATTTCATTAATTAATTATTTAATCTAATAATTAATTCATCGAAAAATATTTATTTAATCCAATAAATATTAAAATTAAATTACAAAATCTCAGTTGTCACACATAACTTATCTATGAACAACGTGCTTATTCACGGCTTATTAAGACTTAAGTACTTAGATTATTCATTATTACTTCTTCTTAGCATACCAATCCTACCACTACTCACTTCTCTAGCAAATTAAGAGAAAGCGATTCATGGTTTAAGTTCTTACCCTTTGAAGATTACTTGGTTAAGCTTTAATCTTCTTCTTCTCGCTTCTTGAATTGAAAAGTCTAACTTTCTAGCTTTTATAGCTTTTTCTCTCTAACCAATAAGCTATAAAGTTATTGGTGGAAAATCTAACAACTAAGAAATGAACTAAGGCATCTCTTATTTATAGGAAATCCTAATTGAAGGCTTAATGGTCAATAAGCCATTCCACCTCCTTACTATTCCTAGCTTAACCATCAAGTTAACTTGGCCGCCACCTTATTTGCTTGCTCATCACTTTTACTTAGCCACCAAGTACTTTACTTGGCCACTAATTTGGGTCATCCATTTGATCATGGGTTTCCCCATGGATCAACCTTGCTTTGGACTTTAAATTCAATTAATCTCATTTTATACTTTGGGCTTGCATTAACAAATCTTTGGGCTTTACCATTAGCTTGCATTGACTTCAACATTAATCCCTATTGGACTTACCCATTCCTACATTTGGGCCTCATCATAATTCCCATTGGACTTTACAATTTCCTACTCAATCCTACAAGTCCATTACATATGGCTTAAAGCCTTAGAACGTATTGTCTACGTATTAATCTCGTATTCTAACTCATATACTTATTCATATACGACATATCATCATTCATACATACTCTTATAATACATCGTATTATACTCGTATTCATTACCTCGTACATTACCTACGTATTATACGATCATCACTTTAATTCATTATACGCATTTCAATTCCTTTTCGAAAATCACTTTCCCTAACTGTTAGATTTTAAGTCCGCAAGCGAAAACTTCGTTTGCCAAAATTGAAATTTTATTGGATATTCCATCTCGACTTAAAATTCTATCATTACGCATTTCTCGGAAATTCAAAATAATTCCTGAGAAGAAATGCGTGAATTTATGTTTTTCGGAAAATTTATCAGAAAACTTTTATTTTCGTCTTGAAAATTCAAACACTTTAATTCATTCATGTAGCCACAATACTATGATGTTCTGACGTATCTAGGTTATAGAACGACCTTCATCTTATTATCACATATAATCTAATTGTATTCATAATTAAATCAAATAAAATTATTTTACAATTTTTTCAATTTTCTGGGGCGTTACACTCTTCCCCCCTTATAAGGATCCTGTCCCTAGAATCACGCTAATAATACATACACCATTGAGGAAATTTTTTCCTTTATTTTAATCTTAAGTCCCCACGTTGCTTCTTCGGCATTGTGGTTCCTCACATTTACCTTCACCGAAGGTATTATCTTAATTTACATGACTTGTCACTTCCTATCAATAATTTGAGTTGGAAGTTAAACACTTATTAACATATTACGCTATCTTCCTTTTATTAGTCCTTCTTTTAACTCGGAATTATATGAAACTCAAATTCCTCCTTCAAACGAGATGATACTTGATCTTCTCTTCATCCCTCATCCTTTTTTTTCATTCGCTTGCATTCCTAGTTACCTAGTTGTACTTCCTTAACTCATTCCATTTTCGTGGATTGAGTCTACATTGTGAATAACATTTCTACCACTTCATTTCGTAATTCAACTTCTAACTCTGTTCTCTCCATCTCCATTACTAACTCATTCTGAGTCGTTAACATCGATAGCTTTTCCCCTACCCTTCCCATAATATAAGATATCACAGTCATGATCATTTATCCATTCTCATCACCTTCCCTACTTCATAATCAACTCCTTCTGTGTGGAGATATATTTCAGACTCTTATAGTCCGTGTATATCTCACACTTCTCCCCGTATAAAAACTATCTTCAGATTTTTAACTCAAAAACTACAACTGCCAATTCTAGATCATAAGTAGGATAAACCTTCTCATAATCCCTTAACTGACGTGATGCACACGCAATTATCTTGCCATGCTACATGAGCACGCAACCTAGTCATCTATATGAAGCATCGAGATACACTACAAAATTCCTCGTATCATCTGATAAAGATAATACAGGTGCCTCACTTAACCTTACTTTTTAGTTCCTGAAAACTCTTTTTCTTATTTCTCATTTCCAACATACTTATCAATAACAATTCTGTATATCTTTTAAGCTAAAATTCACACTTAGTTAATTCCGTATCCAACTTCTCCCTCCATAGTGTTTCCCACACTATCTTCAAATGTTCAGTGTGATCTTCTGGCGTCTTAGAATAGACTAAAATATCATCAATGATCATTTCGACAAACTTGTCCAAATATTATTTGAACACTCTGTGACGCTAATGGTACTTCAACTATAGCACCTCACAAGAGAACCTATCAGCTTACCACCGACTTGCTCGGCGCCCCTTACGGGAAGTCTAACTTCAGTACATTAGCCAACCCAAATGACATAACCAGAAACTCATAATAACCATAACGAGTTTTGAATGTCGTCTTAGGTACATCCTTATTCCTTACTTTCAACTAGCGATACCCCGTACCCTAATCTATCAAAAAAATACTTTACCCCTTTTCAACTGATCAAATAGATCATCGATCCTGGGCAATCGGTATTTACTCTCAACCGCTAATTTACTCCACTCATGACAGTTGATACGTAAACGTAACTACTCATTCTCTTTCTTAACATCCTGCTAGCTTGCGTCATGGTTAGGCAACAAGATCATCCCAGCGATTTATTACCGTAAAATACTACCTTGGGTTCCTTAGAATTCCAAAGGTTTACACTTTTCTTATGACAATTATTAAAGTTCTACCCATTCATACCGAGAATTACGTCAAATTCTCTCAACCTTATCTATACTTATCTACCGATACTTTATTACCTCTATTATCCATGAAACAATTTCCATGAATATATTCACAAGAGTTATTTCCTCATTCTCTACCTTAACGTTTAAAGATATTTATAATCCTTCAGGAGTGAACTTAATCACTTAGCACATTCACATGCTATAAAAGAACAAGTAGCACTCCAATCAAACATCACTTAAGCATACATTTTATCGATCAGAATGATACCTATTACTACATCCGCTGATGCAGCAGCATCTTGGACCGTCATATTAAAAGTATGGGCCATAGGTCTACCCGAGGATGGTGGTCCAGTAATGGCTAACTTACCACTACCAACACCTTTACTTTCCTCTGACCCCTTTTTTGGGCAATTTCTTTCCATGTGGTCCAACGACCCACATACAAAACAACCATGGGTTTTCTTAAGATTAGGATAATTGTGTGATATATGACCCTCATGTCCACAGTTATAAAAACTCGACTTTCCTTCCGCATGCACTCCTAAATGAGTCTTTCCACATGTCTTGCTTGCTTCGATCCTACGCTTAGGATCCCCTTGTCCCACTCTAGTATTACCAGAGTTAAAATTCTTTCTTTTTGGCATACTGCAACTACTACCTACTCTCTCAAATTTTGTTCCTCCCTCTCCTTGCTTTTATTCTTTCTCTCTTTGTGGTATTGGGTCAACGCCTCACTACCGCCTCCGCTATAATCACTTTCTCCGTAATGGTCCCATAGGAAGCACTTTGGAACACGTAATTCTACTATAGAGCCAGGGTTTCAAGCCCTGCTCAAACCTACGAGCCTTCCTCCCCTCAGTGTCCACTTGGTGTGGAGAAAACCTTGCCAATTTATTAAATTTGGCTGCATACTGGGGAACTGTCATGTCCCCTTGCTTAAGTTCTAAGAACTTAATCTCCATCATCCCTTGCATGCTTTTAGAGAAATAGTTCTAGAAGAATACTTTCTTGAACTATTCCCACGTAACCGCATCTGTTCTAACCCCACCCTAGTGAGCCTCCCACCAAAAGTTGGCTTAACCTTTCATCATGTAAGTCGCAAAAGAAGTCTTTTGCGACTCACCTATGTTTGTAATAACAAACGTCTTCTCTATTTCTTTTACCCAAGTTTGGGCCTCTATTAGGTTCGTCATTCCTTTGAACCCCGACGAACCTACGCTTTTAAATTCTTTAAAGGTAGTTGTTCTGGCTACCCTAGGTTCCGCGGGTACTCTACCCCCGGTTTGGTTAAATGCAGCCATTAATAAATTAACGAACTCTTGCATAGGGTTGTTCTGACCCCTTTGGTTATCATTATGTAATTCTACTTCTTGATTACGTTGTCTTCTCTGTGGCAGCATTTTCTGATTTAAATAAATAAAATTTCATTATTATCTATTTTCTTACTTAGTCATTATTCACCAAACAACAACTCATACCATAACAAAGCATATTAAATGAAAACATCATTATATTCATACGTTTCTTCATAGTTTGAAACTATATATACTTTGCTTCCATAGCCAAAAACTATTACATTTCTATCCTGCAATTGAACTTCACAAAAGTTGGGGATTTACAAAAAGAATACCCTTTTATACAAAAGAGGGTTTTACATCACTACACACATATTTATAACTCTAGACTTCTAATAATGCATAACAGCGTCCTCATGTTTCTCATCGTCAGAATCGACACAATATCCCGACTAATAGTATGTCGAGTTTGTCCCGACTCGATGGAATAACAAGAAATTTTCAGATTGAAATCCTTATGAGCACTCTCATGGATGTAAGACATCTGTGCTATCTTCTGGTCTTTTTCAACCAGTTTCTTACGAAGCTCATCGGCCTCCTCCTTATAGTCCCTAGCCTTATTTATCATAAGCACCTTTTTATCGTGGTTCGATTCAAAATTTGCTTCGCGGTAATCCTTTGCTTCATAAAGATAACTAATCTCTTCATTCTGATTCTGCACAACTGTACTCAGTTGCACATTCCTGTCAAGCACTGCCAGATACAATACTCTCATTGCATCTGAAGGTGTTGACTCTTGTACAGGTGCCACCGTATTAACTGCTGCTACCTCCATTTCTTCCTCCACCTCCATCATCATATTAAGATATGACGCTATATCCATCTCTCCCTCGGAGTAGTTCTCCTCAGAAAAGTACTCCTCTGGCTCCGATTCTTCTAGAATCACTAATGCTACCCCCGCCACTGGCATAGGTACAGGCTCTACTCTGTTCATAGTTTCTTCGCTCACCACGTGTATATCTCTATACATCAAGCTATCGATCGACATCTATAATAACACATAACATGTTGATTAGTACATAATACACAATAGTATAAGCACAAATCACATTTAATTTATTTAGGATTAATTTCCATCTTTTAAATCTTTTAGTACTGAGTTTCCTCAATACCTTATTAACTCATTCAACTCACGTTTACTTCCTTCGGACTTTTCCTTCCCTAACGAGATTATTAGCCTAAGGTTCTTCCCCCCTTAAGTTTTATAACCTATTGCTTTGATACCAACCTGTGACGCCCCAAAATTCGGGTATCTTCCAACCCGGCGATGGTGCTACACTAAGTACTCATAATCAGACATTCATTCTATTGAAACAACATTAAAATGTGTGTATCAACGACATTCTTATTACATTAATAATAATACATCCCGTTCCTAGGTTCTGAAACAGTTACATTCTTTGTTTATTGTAATATAATTCATACAAACATACAAGTCTATTGCAGAATAAACTAATCGTTCATCTTCGTCTTACCTTTATCTCTATTAGAACTCTAGGTTCACTCGACCTTAGCTGCAATCATATGATTCAAGCAACAAGTGAGCATAACTAGCTCAGCAAGTCTAATAATATATTATAAAGATACCACTTTGAGAATCATATGATTATTCTTCATTAACTGAACAATGGTTATGAAGTACTACGAAACATTGATTAGCACTTCTCATCTCATAAAACAATTCCAAAGAACATATAGTATATTGGAAATTCTGAGTAGGTCCATAGACCATGAACATTCTCTTTAGCTTTTATTCATGAAAAAGACAACCCGGTACTAAAACCATAAGTCCGATATTTCTTACGAGCACTTCTAGGTGATCAGCCTATAGTACTCTATGCTAATCAACACTGTGACAACCCGAGAAATTAGAAAATTATTAAAATCTTAAATGATTGGTTTAAGGTCAAATAATAGACCTAGACAGAGAATAAGTGTATGTGTTTGATGTTTTCGTAGAAGGAATTTTGAGGATTTAAAATTTCTTTTTAGTGGATTATTCGAGATTAAGGGTATGTATATATATATCCTGTGATTACGGTATTATGTGTATGTAATGTGGTTATGGTCAAGTGTTGACCGATAAATTATATCTCGTGTCAAACCCTAATATTATTAAAACGTCAATGTTCGGTTATAAAATTATTACGATTTATAAGAAACCCTAGAAATCGGCTACGAAACCCTAATTTCAAAGATCGAATCCAAATCCTAATTCAAGATTTGAAACCCTAATTTGGGAAGTCAAAGGCTAAATATAATGGCTTAAGTATTTGTGATTATATATTAGGATAACCCTAATTGTTAAATTAGAAATCCTAATGTTTAGTATAAAACCCTAAGGGATTAAAAGTTATGTGTGTAATGAATATGAATTATGTGTATGATTAAATAAATATACATTATATAATGTGAATACATTTATTTTGTATATAAAAGTGAAGTAAGAATTAAATTATGTAACCTAATATATATATTAGGTGTGATAATTAAATAACCTAAATGGTTATCGTTATTTAGTGGTCCTAATATTTTATTTTTATATTAGTGACCTAATTTAAGAGAATTGTGGAACATGTCACAATTTATTAAATTATTTTGTTCGAATAGGTGAGTAAAGGAATATGAAGATTATGTGATGGTTTATATTGTTTATTATATAAACAAATAAAAGAAACTAATGTGATCCTAATTATATATTAGGAATGAAGAATTTAATAACTTAAGGGTTATGAGATGAGAAAATTATGGTATTTAGAATATATACTAATTATGAGAGATTTATTTTATACATCTCGCTTAATTAATTTTATAACCTAATTTTAGCAAGTCTAATTGGGTTAAGGAAATAAATGTGCATGAGTAAGGATTTAATTTATAATTGAGGAAAATGAAAACCCCTAAATTAATGATTTGGGTTGGAAAAGAATTAATAGTATTGGACTATGTTAATTTACATGGCCCAAAGAATTAAATTTTAAGTCCAATATATTATTTATTGATAGCCCAAAAGATGGAAATGGTGACCCAAATTTAAGCCCAATTAAGGAGGGACATATTGACATTTGGTATGCTAAATAGGAAATAAAAAAAAAAAAAAGAAATCAAATATTAATGTGGAAATGTCCATTTTACCCTTTTTGTCCCATTTTGATGAATAATTGCTAAAGAATCCTATGTTATCTTACAAATCTAGCAAATAATGAGTGTGAATATTTCTAGCCTAGCCATGTGCTCTATATTAAGTAGCATCCAATGTTAATACCTAGCAACTAGATACATTAAACCTAAATTAGAGATTTAAAGTAAGAAAATACTTACTTTTACTCCTCATTATTGCCAAGCTATTCTCTCTCTTACATTTCAAGAATTAGAGTGAGAGAGAGAGATGAGCTAGGAACATCATGTAGCAAGCCAAGAACAACAACAAAGATCATCATCTACTTTGAAAGATTAAGAAGGGCTAGCAAGATATTAAGGTATTAAACTACATTTAGCTAGTTATTCTTGTTGTTTTAAATCAAAACATGTAGTTATGTTCTTGATCTTCAAAACTCTAGATCTACATGATTTAGAGTGTTTTATGAGTAGATCTAACCATTTTTGGTAGTGAAAAGCTTAAATAAGGAAGGGAAAGAAAACTAATTTTTTTTAGTGTGAAAACTAGTAAACTGCTGACCTAAAAAGGAAATTTCGGGGTTAGCTAGCTTGCTCTAAAAATTCTGAACTTGTGATATGTTATAGTACACTCAATAAGCTTTCCATAGACTCCGAAACGGACTAAATCCGACATCGGAGGAGAGAGTTATGAAATTTCTCCCAAACTACTCAAAGGTAAGAAAAACTGTTAGAGTAACAGTTTGTAACAGCCACTTCCGGGCTAATTTCCGGGAGTTTAACATGTCCAAATATGGATTGTGATAGATGAAAACTGTAGTTCGGAAAGATACGAATCCAAAAAAATTGACGGATCATTAATCGGAGTTACAGATTTCGTTTTATTTAAGTTTTGGTGAAGGACTCCAAAACTGCCAAAGTGCAAAAAGTTTCTGGCCAAAATTTTCCGAGGGCTGTTTTGGACATTTAGTTAATGAGAAAAATTACAGGCTTTTGGGAAATGCAAATATATGGTAATATGTAGCTCGTGTCCAAAAATGAGCTAATTCCGCTTAAAACGACCAAGTTATGACCATTTCAATTTTGTGATTTTCCGACGGAAATCGCTATAACCGAGTTCTACAACTCCGATTGCCACAAAATTTAAAATGGAGCATCACGTTAATATATATAAGGTTATGTCAAAAGATGGGCATCTCTGAGTTAAGCACAAGGTAGCTAATTTTCTTAAGTCACGCACTAATTATGATTTTTGGAAAATAGTAAAAAGAAATTGAAAAATTACGAAAAATATTTTTTATGTATGAAATACATGTATATATGTTTGACCAAAGGATAAAAAAATAATAAGTTGATTTGGTATTTTTCGTGAAAAAGAATAGTGATTTCGGGATACTGAAATAAAATCCGTCTTACTGAAATGGTATTTCGGTTTACTAAGATGTTATCTAATTTACTAGGATAACATATAAAATGAATAACTTATAAGTATAAGTTATGATGTGATTAAAAGAATATCAAAGTATAATAATAATATTAAGACTTAAAACTAATGTCTAATACTTAACTATATGTTATGACTAACCGAAAGATCTATTATAGGTTTTATATGTTGTATAGACTGATAGGAGTATGTGGAAATGTGTTTACGTTATTTTATAACTATGATTTATATTATTCTAATATTGAGATCTATATCATTAATATTAGGTCTTCGTGAGAAGCGTATTATATCAAGGTTACTAAGAATCAAATCTGCTCGTGCAAGTTTTTCAAGTTCTTTTTACTTAAACTCTTTTAAGAGTGGTTTCGCATGTATATGCTTATGAATTGTACTCTGTATATATTGCATGTATTCATCAGTATGAAAGGCGATCACCTTCATTACCAAATACCGGAGATATAATTGTTATGTTCATTTTCAATGTTCATTCAGCTTTGAAATTTTGTTCATGCTAATTCACAACTACATTGTGAAGGATAGCCAGCTTATTATTCAAACTCTTTCAATCATGATATATCTTTACCTTGTTTTTTTTAAACTTGCTGGGCAACTTTCATGCTCACCTTGCTATATCATGATAAAACATTGCAGATAAGGCGAATACTGACGACATCTGTGAAAAGGATAATGTCAAGTTCAGCTTGGGATAAGATGTGAAGTTAAGTTGTAAAGTATGTTGAAGAATAGTATTGTCATTTGTTAGACAGTTCACGATTGTGTATTAGTTAAGGTTACTCGATTTTGGAAATAGTGTGTAAAGTTTAATGTATAAACAATTTATGTTTATATCTTCCGCAACAGTTGTAGAAATAGCAAACCGGATCCGCGGCGATTCGGGACCCGGATTTCGGGGACGCTACAAACACTACATCCGTTAAACGTATTTATGTTTAAGTTATTTTAGCAACCTCGCATGCCCATCGAATAATTGATAAAAAAAATACATTTGTTTATTCATACTAAGGCTTACCTTGAATCAGTACTAAACAATTGGTGTAGGATAGCGTTATCAATTTTATATTGAAGGACTTGTAAATAAATCAATCAATCTTTCAAGAGTAGTCTAGCCGAGTTAAAATTGGAATTGTCCCTTTCTTTAAAACCATTCATACATCTCATAACATGAATCACTGAAAAACTGGCTAACACGAAGGTTAGACAAGCGATAAGAAAATTTGCCTTCAGCGTCTGCTATAGTAAAATTACTTTCTCTTTGAGTCTTTACAGTCTCTACAACACATAACCACATAACATATCACATTAGGTCATGAAGGAACATACATGGTTCCTAATGAATCTTACCCTTCTTCTCAATCTAATCATATATTAGATTTGTTATTTATTTGTTCGCTTGCCATTGTTCTTTATTTCATTCTTACTTCTCTTCTCTTCTATAACTTAACTGAAATTATTTCATTAATACAACTCATTTCGAGTTAATCATCCTTTCTCACGGCTTACTAACGTTCTTACGTTATTAATTAAAACTCGATCGTCATTGGTTAAGTACACTTATTACATATCGTTAACGTTCACGTAATATTCAACAACTTTAAGTTGGAACTCTCAATGTTATAGTCATCATCATTATTGAATACAGTTCACTTTCTTATACTATACGTTCTTCGTTTAACTACTCATTAAACAACCTTAAATTCCTAAAGTCATCACTATAAAAGTGATTTAGGAAATGTCTTAACATGTTCATTAAGTAATTACATGTCCCATACTGGTATTGCAAACCATTGGATTCATAATCAACTGGGTCAACAAATTTCCACAACCGCACAATGGCTGTTGCATCCTTTTTGTACTAGTGGGCGCTTCTACCGCTTTTCCAAAGCATCCAAATTTAATCGTTTCATGGCGTATTTATGCGACGACTTAGTGTTATAATCGAGTTTTCGCTATGGCGTGAAACTCCAGAGGGCAACCCTTCGCTTCCAAAGATTACTAAGACGGCCTAACAAGCTCGGTTCGAGTCGCTATGCTGCATTTCATTCCAAAAAATTTGATGCTTAAATTTTTCTATGAACTTCTCGATCTCATAACTTCTTCGTTATAAGTCCGAATTGGCTTGTTCAAAAGCCCTTAGCTCACAAATTACATACTCTACGTGTTCATGCAAGAATTTTCCATTTTTGAATCCGTTAACTAAAAATTCACCTATTAGTTCATTTTAACGAAAACGATAAACGTTCGTGAACGTTCAACGCTCGTTTCTTCGTTCTAAGTCAAAATTTGGTCAGTTTTGAGTCCACAACTCTATAATGCCAAATGAGACTATACTCCATCGAAAACCAACATTTTTGAGCTCAATGTCAAAAAATTTCATCCATTCCGAGAAGTTCACGATTTCGACGATTATCGTCTAATCGCGTGGATTCCGGCATAACTTCATTACTTATGATTTGTTCATCATTTCAAATGGATTCTATCCATCATATTAACATCTTAACATACATAATAAATTAACTTATTTACATGATAAGTTATTACTTATTCTTTATGAGTTTATAACTTATAAAAGTATAAACTACTTATGATTTTACTTCACATGACTTATCATAGTTTAAGTCTTCTAACCATCATCCTGTCCTCTTATAATCATACAATTTCATTTATGTAAACATATTACAAGTTCTTAAAAGTTCTTCCTTGGTTCATAACTTATCTATGAACAAAGTACTTATTCACGGCTTATTAAGACTTAAGTACTTAGATTATTCATTCTTACTTCTTCTTAGTATACCAATCCTACCACTACTCACTTCTCTAGCAAATGAAGAGAAATAGATTCATGGTTTAAGTTCTTACCCTTTGAAGATTACTTGGTTAAGCTTTAATCTTCTTCTTCTTGCTTCTTGAATTGAAAAGTCTAACTTTCTAGCTTTTCTAGCTTTTTCTCTCTAACCAATAAGCTATAAAGTTATTGGTGGAAAATCTAACAACTAAGAAATGAACTAAGGCATCTCTTATTTATAGGAAATCCTAATTGAGGGCTTAAGGGTCAATAAGCCATTCCACCTCCTTACTATTCCTAGCTTAACCATCAAGTTAACTTGGTCGCCACCTTATTTGCTTGTTCATCCCTTTTACTTAGCCACCAAGTACTTTACTTGCCCACTACTTTGGGTCATCCATTTGATCATGGGTTGCCCCATGGATCAACCTTGCTTTGGACTTTAAATTCAATTAATCTCATCTTATACTTTGGGCTTTACCATTAGATTGCAATGGCTTGCACATTAATCCCTATTGGACTTACCCATTCCTATATTAGGGCCTCATCATAATTCTCATTGGACTTTACAATTTCCTACTCAATCCTACAAGTCCATTACATATGGCTTAAAGCCTTAGAATGTATTATCTACGTATTAATCTCGTATTCTAACTCGTATACTTATTCATATATGACATATCATCATTCATACATACTGGTAAAATACCTCATATTATACTCGTATTCATTACCTCGTACAATACCTACGTATTATACGATCATCGCTTTAATTCATTATATTCATTTCAATTCCTTTTCGGAAATCACTTTCCCTAACCGTTAGATTTTTAGTCCGCAAGGGAAAAATTCACTTTCCATAATTGAAATATTATTGGATATTCGATCTCGTCTTAGAATTCTATCATTACACGTTTCTCGAAAATTCAAAAATAATTCCCGAACAGAAATGCGTGAATAGTATTTTTCCGAAAATTTCTCGGAAAACTTTTATTTTCTTCTTGGAAATTCAAACACTTTAATTCATTCACATAGCCAAAATACTATGACGTTCTGACATATCTAGGTTATAGAATGACCTTCATCTTATTATCACATATAATCTAATTTTATTCATTATTAAATCAAATAAAATTATTTTATGATTTGCTCGATTTTTTGGGGCATTACAGTCACCGTAGTAATACGGATGTCGAGGGGTTCCTAACACCTTCCCTCCGCATAAGCAAGTCCCCAGACCCTAATGAATCTCGGTTTTACAGACCCGTTTAGCAGTGTCACATCACTGGATCAATGTGCAAACCTTTTCTCGGTTGCGTTGGTGCAACCATTTAAGAACACCAACTGACGACTCTCACAATCAAATTGTCGACATATAAATGTCGGACCTTTTCACAACTTGTTTTTTCAAACAAATCTCACCTAACATGAGAACACCAAAAGACAAGAACAGAAAAAGGGACAAATAAAAATCCCGACGTCGACAGGTGGCGACTCTGCTGGGGAATTCAGTAAGAGGACTTAAGCCGCCACTACAAGCTTTTCAAAATTATTATATGATTATGTGTGGATGTTGCATTTACATTTTGATGAATGTATAAGAATGCATTCTACTTACTGTACTGTAGTATATCTATCTGTGATATTAGTGCTTCACACATGTCATCATTCCCATAATGGTGAGACACGTTGTATGTGAATGTATGTTGTGTGGTTCCTCAACCAGGAGGCTATCATGTTGGTGTTTGATTACTGGACTCTTAGGGAGACTAATTCCAACGAGGCTCAGGAAAGGAACTACCTAGATTCACTAAAGTTGAAAGACCAAATTAACATCCCGTCAAGTAAATTGCGATGATCTGGGAACCTTCATGCTAAAAAGCCGCGAGAGTAACCTAAGATAGGTTAGCCTCTGATAAACCAAACGTGGAGGAAAGTCTCTTCATGCTTTCCATTTTCAATTACTTGTAAAAACAATTACATGTAATTTTATTCCATGTCAATCTCTATGTAATGGAAAATATGAAGAATATGTGTACATGCATATTAAAGCCTGGCATGTTATCATGTATTATAAACAACTGACACCTGTTTTGCAGGATAATACTCCTAAAACAGACATATTATGATAGCATGTAAATATTTATACCTTCCCTAAAACTAAACTATGCAAGTTTTTGTAGGGAAATATTTGGGCCTGTTACCTGTTCAAAGTCCAAAAAGGACACGAGCATACAACTAATTATGTCTTCATCTGACCAATCTAATCCTGCTCCTATCTCTCTTGAAGAGTTTGATAGATTAAGCAAACAAATTATAGATTTGGTTGTTCTGCTTAAAGAACTACACCGCCTACCTGTGGTTTCATGAATACCGTCGCATATACAAAATCCTCTGCACAAGGAGGATCCTAAGGTTTGGATAAAACAATTCTGGAACTTCAGTTGGATATAACCAATAAAATTCCTGAAAACACCCATCTCAAAGAAGATCCAAACTACGGTGATATCAGGAAAAAAGTCCTTCAAATGGAAGATACAATTCGGTCTATCAAAGGGATTAGAGCACACGAGAGTGTCTCATATGCCGATCTCTGTATATTCCCCGGTGTTCATTATCCAGAGAAATTCAAAACTCCTGACTTTAAAAAGTATGATTGGTTGGGAGATCTTTACACCCATTTGAAGGTATTCATTGGAGAACTTGGATCTTATGCAGAAGATGAAAAGCTCAGAATGCAGCTATTCCAAAAGAGTCTAACTGGAGAAGCCCGATCATGGTATACCAGATTAGATAATTCTAAGATCCATAGCTGGGAAGAGTTAGCTCATGCCTTCCTCACTCAATACAGCTTCCAGTCTCAGATGGCTCCAGATCGGTACCAAATTACCAAGGTTAAGAAACAGTCTAATGAGTCTTTTAGAGAGTATACTCAAAGGTGGAGGCGCCTTGCTGCTGATAAGTAGGTTTTATACCTACATATTGGTTACTAACTCATGAGAATTATGCTCAACTTAAGTAGTTTTTTTTTTTTTTTTGCTAAATTGTTAGTATTATAAACCAAAGAAAGAAAAACATATCTAGGGGCATACCCCATGAAAGAAATATAGCAACCACATCAGAGACAAGCCAATGATGTACTAGCTATATCCAAGGCTATAACTACCAACATCTAAGATTGGGATATTTTATAATATAAGAGCTAAAATTTTTAACTCAATAAAATTTGCATTTAATGATCCTAACACGCCTTTGAGCAAGATCAAGAGCAAACGGGGGGTTTCACCATGGGCTCGCCTATTCCTTTCATTCCATACTTTATAGATAATGATGCTGCAAGCAGCTTTATAATCCGAGATGACATTTGGTCTATTTGAGAATGTTGTATGTGATGAATCGCTGTGTCCCAAATCAAAAGGAACAAGAATCCAACCATGAACAAAGAAGCACTAAACCAAGAAGTCATTGGGAAAGGCACAATCAAAGAAAAGGTGGGAGAATGATTCGGGGCATGAGTACAGAGACAACAGAAGCTAATGGTCGTCACCACCTCTCTTATGAAGAGCCAACCCGAAGAAGAAAGAATAACGTGGGACTGCAGATTGTGCCATAAGAGTTTGAACCAAGGGACAAGGGCACTCCCACAACGAATAGAAGACCAGATATGGGAAGCTTTAACCGAGGTAAGGCCCACTTAACACACCGATCCTGATCGGAGAAGGCAGCGGTGATACTGAAGTAGTTTATCCTTCATCTACATAAGGCTATGGTAATTAGATATAGGAGGTTGCCATGAGCATTGTGTGATGATGTCACCGACTTTGGCCGAGAAATGGCGGACTGTAATTTGAGACTATAGGATCCGTATGGATGGTCGGCAAGAGGGTGGTTATCTAGCCAAGGGTCTTGCCATAAATTGATGTTCGCCATTACCCACTTTATATGTAACAAAATTGATGGTTAAACTTCTAAGGTTCAGGACTTTGCGCCAAATCTAGGAAGCATTGTAGGGGATGGGGTAGTCCGTAAGTCAGTGCTTCAAGAGGAGAGTTTTGTTAACCCATTGAGCCCGTAGAAGAGGAACATTTGAAACAGTATAATCGCCACAGGTGGAGCATAATCATGCTTTGTTCCATTCAACAACTTTTTTTTAATACATAACCCACCTTCGAAAGGGGCAAGGTGACACTATTCCCAAGAAACCTTTGAACCATGTTTGTCGAAATGAGGAGCCCTTCCAAAGAAATCTAGACAGAGTCGTTCAATTTGCTTGGTGACCGATTTGGGAAGAACGAAATAAGCGCACCAATATGATTGAATAGCAAACAAAATGGATTTAATAAGTTGCGTACCACCCGCAGCGGAGAGGAAGCAGTTAGCCCAGGACTTAATTCGAAGGGTGATCTTTTGAATGAGGGGCAAGAAAGCAGCTGAAGAAAGCTTCGATGTAATGAGGGGCACTCCTAAGAATTTGACAGGCAAGGAGCCCAGGCCTATATTGAGAGATATAAGAATGGTAGCAAATGATTAGGAGGGACGTTAGCGAGGAAGCACCGACTTTTCTTTGAGATTGATGGATAAAGGCCGGAGAAGCAGTGTGAAAGCATCAAGGCTATGCTTTAGAAGGTTGACAGATTTCATGTCACCGTGACAAAATAGAAGGAGGTCATCTGCAAAGCAAAGGTTGGTAATTTAAATGCCTTTGTTCTCCAATGGAAAAAAAAATTTGGAGAGGAAGAAGCTTTATCAAGAAGGAGAGCAAGGACTTCCATGACTAAAACAAACAGATATGGAGAGAGAGGGTCGTCGTGGCGGATACCTTGTTTGCCTTGGAAATAGCCACACAACTGACCATTAACTTTAACAGAGAACATAGCCGTAAATATGCAACTTCTGATCCATTGTATAAATTTAGTAGGGTAGCCAAAGAGGGTCAGAACATCAAAAAGGAACTCCTATCGAACAGAGTCAAAGGCTTTCTTCAAATCAATTTTAACCGCACATCTAGATGGGCCAGATGGTCTATGGTAATTTCAATGAATCTTGGGCCAAAAGAATGTTGTCACCAATTTTACGTCCCCAGATAAAGGCAAAATGAGAGTATGAGATGAGGTCGTGGAGAGTAGCTTTGAGTCTAGTCGCTAGGATTTTGGATATGCATTTATATATAGAATTGCAACAGATATAGGCCTAAGTCGACATAGAGGTGGGGTTTGGGACCTTAGGAATAAGAACGACAACAAAGGGCATTGGACTCTTTAAGCATATGTCCGTAAATGAAAAAAAAAGATTGAACAAATTTGACAAAATCATCCCCACAAAGTGTCCCAAGAATGAAGAAAGAAGTTCACGTTAAGCCGCCGGGGCTGTGGCTTTTGTTTCTCTGCATGCCTTTAAGAGTAGATAGAATTTCCTCAGGAGTAACAAGAGCTGCAAGAGAGGGAATCATATCGGGGTTGATACGCTTTGTAATCACTTCAGCTAAGGACACCCGACCAGGGTAGGAGGAGGTGTTTTTGGTACCCAAAAGATTTTGGAAGTAGCCAACAACAGTGGACTTAATCTGCTCCGGATCATGAGTCAAGACACCCTGTTTATCCTCGACAGCAAGTATCTTATTTGAATTCCACCGACTTTTGGTTTTGGCATGAAAGTATTTGGTGTTTTTATCCCCTAAGGAGAGCCACTGAATTCTGGATTTTTGTTGTAAAAGTTTCTCTTCTATAGTAAGGGCATCCCATAAATCCTTGGTAATTTTCCGGGGAGATAGGAGTATTAGACAGTTGAATGGTCATTTGAAGAGCATGAAGAGCTTGCCTACCCATTTGGACATTTGTAACAGCAGAGCCCTGTTGCTTATTCAGATCAATAAGAGCTCGTTTGGTTCTCCGAAGCTTTTCCGCAAGAACAAAAAGAGGGGAGCCAATGATATTGCGCCCAAGCTTGGGAAACTACCTCCTCGTAAATCCATCCAAGAGGGTAAGATGATTGAAAAATTGAAAAGGCTTGAAGGATTTGGGAGCAGGGAGACCAGTAGACAAAATAGTGGGATTATGATCTCGAGAAACCTCTAGCCCCAAAAGTAGCCGTGGAGTGAGTCATTTGAGTGAACCATGCAAGCATTCCCAAGAGCTCTGTCCAAACTTTTTAGAAATAGTTCTATCCCTCGAGAGTTCCACCAAGTGAAGTAAGGACCAATAACTCTAATGTCATCCGGACACGCTTGTTCAAGACATGATTTAAAATCGACATGCCATTGACCACATGTCGTTACCCCTCTGCGATTCATCAAGGCTGCAAATTTCATTAAATCCCCTAGAACGCACCATCTAGAGTGATGGAATGTGCGAGGAAGAGAGCTCATGCCATAATCCGCTTACCGTAGGGAGTGTTAAGACCGTAGACGATAGTAACTGTAAAAGTATCAACAGATCCAACCAAATTTAATTCACAATGTATAAGTCGGAGATTTGTGCAACACGTTAATGATCCAAAGAGCTGGGTCCCAAACAACCCATATTCTACCATTGTCATGATAATCATAATTAAAAGCCCGCCCAATGAGCAAAAAGATTAGAGAAATAGCCCCGGATTTGTGACATTTGACTCTAGTTTCCACAAGGCCAACAAAAGATATGTGATTGTCCAACAAAAAGGCATGAACATCACTGCTTTTTAAGACTTATTTAAACCTCTAACATTATAGGAACAGAGCTTAGACATAAAAAGATAAAGAATTAGGGAGGGGAGTTTCTCCCCTACCTTTGTTCCTCCTTTTAGCAAAAAAGGAGAACCAACAACCTCAACCTTTACTTTCAAATTTAAGATCTCCGCCTTCCTTTTCACAACGATTTTGAGTTTATCAAGAAGAGGGTTGAGAAGGGTGGCAAAGAGTTGCAATTGGGAAATGCGTCCGGATCCCCAAGGTCATGCGAAAGGATTACTAACAACATGCAGGAGAAGGGAAGAATTCAAAGGGATGAGAGGGGAAACGAAGGCATGGGGATTTTTTGGGCAATAAATCAAATTTCTCTTGAAGCCACAGAGGGAGAGGTGAAATTAGAGAGCACTGCAGCGGTAGAGGAAGAAGGACCAAGGCCAACAGCAGCTTTAGTGGAGGATTTTGGAACCCATTGATAGTTGGAGTTTAGACATTTAATCAGAGAGTGCCCAAAAGTTTTGCAAACCGAGCAGGATGGGTGTCTATTCTGATATTCAACAATGACATCCACTGATCGTTCCTCATGCTCATCTTCATTCAAAATAATAATAGGGAGAGAACGGGGCAGAGGGGCTGCAACATCAATTTCCACACAAATCTGAGCATAAGGAAGAGGGTCGAGTCTTTCCGTGACTTTATCCAAGAAAAGTGGCTTCCCCACCCCACTAGCAATGTAACTAAGGCCTTCGTCTGTCCAATAAGAGAGAGGAATGCCATGAAATTTTACCCAGACAGGGGCTTTAGAGCAAGCCTCTCTAGTAATGTCAATACCCTCCTTCCATTTCTCCAACAAGATTTGCTTGTTTGAGATATACCAGGGGCCCATAGCAAGGATGTTTTTGCGAGCTTCAGCTGAGTTGAATTTGAAAATGTAATACCCTTTTTCATGCAGGAGCACTTTAGATAAACCCATCGAGCCCCAAAGTTTTTGAACAATAGGCTCCACTACCTTGAAAGGGAGCTTTGAGTGAAGAAAAATAGCCCACAAGGCTATTGCACCACTGTGTCACGCCTTTTTTAGTACCTCCCATGGAGGTCTAAATGGAGAGAAGGCCTTGACTTTTCGACGGGGAAAAAACTTTAAAGTAGACTTCCTAGAGCATCATTCACAAAGAACCTCACTCCAAGAGGGCTTATCGAGAACGGAGTTGGCGGTGGGGAAGAAACAACCTTAGCAGGGTTGTAACGAGGACAATCCAATGTGTTGGGCTTCTCAAAGTATTTGAGGAGTTAGGCATATGAATGGAGGAGCATCATCTACATTAGTAGAGATGTTAGCTTTCAACAAACTTTTGTCAAGAAGATTGAGATCATTATCATCCCTATGCAGGACACCGGAGGTTGAAAATTCATTTAACTCTTTAACGGAGAAACCATGGGCTATAAGAAAATCTAATAACTTTTGATTTTTATGCCTTTCATCTGCAGCTGAAATTCTATCCTGAGAGGAGAAATGTTGGGTAGCAGCGAATATTTCCTTCATTTCATACCTATGCCCAAGGCCCATATGGTCGCCCCAATCACTATTGGCAGACGAGCCATCTGAATCCACAACAAGATCAGTAGAAGGGGGAAGAGGGGCAAAGTCCGATTCAACCATCTTAGGCGAGTTAGGGTTCGAGACCCCAAAATCAGCAAAAAGGTCACGAGAAATGCTAGACTTAGAGTTCCCAGCAGAGAGATGAGAGTGGCTAACCATGGAGAAGGAAAGATCTGAAGAGATCGACAGGAAGGGAGAGGACGGAGGAAAAGGAGAGACCTGCAGAGAATGCACGGAGCAGGCGGAGGGGGAGATCGGCAGGAAAAGGAAAAGACCAAAATGGTAAACGGAAAAATTTGGAGAGGATGAGGAAAATAGGTAGGAGAAGACAGAGACCAAAGAGGGAATTTTTTTTTAAAAAAGAGAGTAACGGAAATAAACAGAAGGGAACGGCTGGAGGAATGGCAAAAGAAAAAAGAAAAAGAGAAAGAGGATAGTAGAGAGAGGGGGAGCAAAGATCTAGAGAGAGAAACTAACCCATAAATGTAGTTGGAACCCCTCTTAGAAACATAAGGAATGAATTGGCATGGAAAAGCATGGTTTGGCATGGTGGCATGAAGCTAGCAAAAGCATAACAAGGTGAACATGAGCATATGAGGAACTGAAGCAGTGGAGAAATGCAGTGCAGAAGAAAAGGAATGAAGAGCAAGCAAGCAACAAACAAAAGCAAAGAATAAAGAAGACAAAGAAAGGCATAGAGCAAAGAAGAATACCGCCATATCAAGCTGACATGGCGCTACCAAGCCATACATGAAGATAGAGACAAATTTACACCATCGCGCGGTCGCGCTCCAACAATAAAGGAACTTGGTGCGCTCGCGCTAGGCACTCGTCAGATAAACACATGGCGCGCCCGCGCTTGTTTTATAGTGTAATCTCACGCGGCCGCGCGAGTCTTCTACAGTTAATTTTTGCTAAATTTTTTTAATTTGAAATTGAGCGTATTTGGCTCAACTGAAACGATATGGTTGGCACCAGACGTTGTTTTTAAAAGTGTTTTTATCAGTTTTCACATTATTATTAGGGTTCTGAGGTTTTACCTATTGGAGGGAGGTTTTTGATCATTGATGATACATTTTATCTCCTCTCTTTGGATAGATTACTAAATAAAATTAGCTTTTCATTTCTGGAGATTTTGGTGACTTGGAACAAGCTGGAAACAGAACTTGCATTAGAGATTAATAGATTTATTTTATCATTCCTATTACATCTATTGATTGCATTTCTTAATTCCATGTTTTGCCTTGAACCCATAATGGCTTTTGGTTCAGAAATGAACTAAACTCCATTATGGGATTCTAATGGATTTTGATGCGTAGTTTAAATAGGTATATCTGATTATATTGTTGTATATTTATTATTGGATTACCCATTATGATTGATCTTAATGAATGAATGTTTGATCACCATTCACATTGTGTGCTTATATGGAGTTGAAAAATGAAATATAAGTATGGATTAAATCATAATGGCATATGTTCATGAGGTTGATTTGTTTAAGCTTTATGATTCGTGGACCGGATAGACATATACCATTTCATTATGTGTAGTCATTAAAAGAGCTTGCATTTAAATCATATTTGCTTTAAACTCACATAGAAATATAGTGATTTTGATAATTGTGATGCTTACATGATTTCTATCAAACGTGGAGGTTATGTGAATTGGTCATAGTTCATTAAAAAATGGTTATGTCCACTTTTGTGCTCTTGACTAGTTTTCCATGATAATTATTTAAACATTACATGAGGGTTTTAGTTTAGATGAAACATTGAATGAAATTAGAATCTCATTCTTCTCCAATTTGATTACATCACTTTAGTAATTATAATTTTGATTTCATGAATTAATTTAGAATTAAAGTTAATTGTGAGTTGATCGTTTAAGCATATAAAAATAGTGATATAGTTGTTGCATGATAATTTAGATTTAACACCTTTCTCCGTGGATCAATACTTTTCTTACTATGTACTACTTGTTGACCCATGTATACTTGCATGAAGTTAGAGTCCTTTTGTTAGACTAGAAAGGAGTCAACAATCGCTCAAGTTATTCCTTCTATAATGTAATCGAAATGGTGATGACATTCATGACATACAAGAAGCTCCTTTCTATGAGAGAGTCTTAGCTGGTATTGACAAGCCATTTTCTAAAATTATCAAACATGGAGAGGTGGCTGAGATGGGATTGAAGTCGGGAAAAATTCAAGACCTGGCCGCTCTAAAAGTTGTTGCTGTGTACATCCAATTCGAAACTTATGGAAACAACCCACGGAGGGTCCATAAAAAGAAAGAAGTGGATGCTTCCTTAATACTACAAGGTCAGAAAGGTAGTCATAATATACCTATCCAGAGGAGGAACTACTTCCCTTTTCAAGCACAGTCTTCTAACCCCACATTATCAAAGGGTGGAGAAGTCCGACGCAATTGAGTGTTCACACCCCTAGGGGATTCACTCAAGAATGTTCTCAATCTTTTGACTACTTAGAAGAAAATTACACATCTTCTTCCACCAGCCAACCCGAATGGGAAGGGTTTCAATGCTACACGGAAATATGCTTATCATGCCGGGGCACCGGGACATGATACGCAGGATTGCTGGGCCTTGAAACACAAGATCCAAGATTTAATTGACAACGGGGAAATTGTGGTAACTAAACCTGACCAACCTCATGTGCAAGACACCCCTCTTCCTCAACATAAAGAAGAAGAGGTTAATATGATTAATTGAAGTAGTGGACAGAGTTCCAATTACGTTGTTGAATCTTCCCAAAACAGCAAGGATGGTGCTGACAAATGGGATTACGCACAATTCTAGTTTATGATGGAACGAAAGATGAAAGCTCTTTGTAAGCAAGTAAAGTAATTGGCGGAACTGGTAATCATCAACACCAATTCACACGACAATTAGTCAATCGAGATCATGCTAGTCTCCTTTCTTTTGTTATGAATACTCCATCATCGCCTTTAGAAAGTGAAACACTGGAGGATAAAGTTGCAAAAAGAGAAAGTGCCAAAGCCCGTCGAGATTTTGCCAACAAAAGGGAATTTACATACCTTGGCCAATGTATGGAGGAGATATTTCAGATGTTGATCAATGAAGGAAGAATTACATCCCTTCTACCTCCAATCAATCCCCGTTCAAGACAGTTCAATTATAATAAAGTATGCCAGTACCACTCCCATTCTCGCGGACACAGCACAAAAGAATTCTAGGCACTCCACCACCTCATTCAGAATTTAATTGATAGCGGCGTCCTGTAAATGGCAGATGATGACACTTTGTTACTCGAGAGTGGGAACATATGTCCTACAAAATGGAAGGATGTCGTAGCAGTTATATCCGCTAAGGATGATTTGGCTGCCAGACCACTCACAATACAAGCAATTCAACTCAAAGGTGTTAATAATCCTTTGAAAGTGGCTGCACCAGAGCCAATTCTCTTGCCATCTAGGCCACAGTATCCTATTTTTAGCCTACACAAAGTACCATGGAATTATGGAAAGGATAAAGGATCTACATCACACACAACGACTGCAGTGTCGAAGGAAAATCCACTTTATCTTCCCCATCGGGTGATGAAGCCTATCATCAAATCAAAGGGGAAAGTTTCGATGGAGAAAATTGAAGAGTTCCTCTGTACCATGGGCCATAACGAAGCCAAGGTGGTTTTAAGCTTGAGAGAAGCTCCACAACAAATTTTCATATTAGACTTTGTTTTCTCTTTCGAAGATCACAGGAAGATCTTGCTAAAGGTCTTGGAAGAAGCCCATTTTCCAAAATCAGTGGATGTGGAAAAATTACAACATTTGGTTGATCACATTTTTAACAATAATGTGATATCTTTCATTGATGACGGCATACCCGCTGAAGGGACTGGTTATTGCATGCCGTTGCACATAGCGGTTTTGTCCTCCGAATATAATGTGACAGGAGTTTTGATAGATGGTGGGTCATCTTTGAATAAATGTCCTTATGCTACCTTGGAAAAGATGAATATTAACCCCAAGAGGATCAAAAGCAGCCATACGATTATCAAAGCTTTTGATTAGAAGTTGAGCCGATCAGTTTCCATGCCCTGGAGGGGAGCAACACTCATAACCATCCCATTGGGGTGCCACCTCTCACACCCAAGATTTTTGCCGAAGTAATGTCGGCCACTCAAGAGATGATGACATTGGGTCATCAACTTGGACAACGGTTGGGCAAAGATCATCAGGGGATTAAGCACCCAATTCAAGTTCCTAGTCAAACAGGGATAGCTGGATTAGGTTATACGGATAGTTCTAGACACAAGAATCCTCACAAGCAGAAACAAATTCCTTCATCTTCAGCCACACGGTGATTACCTCCATCTACAGATCTTGAGCCTATATAGTCTCCAGTAAAGATTCCTGCCCATGTTATGGCTATGCTATTTCCCAAACCGATACCGATTAGAGAAAAAGAGGTCCTAATTCCTGATCCCAAAGTGGAAGAAAGGGAACAGAGACGTAAACAAGACATTACTAGGAGTTTGTCTCACCTATGCATCCTTTTACATGATGAGCACACAAATAGATACACTTGAAATGATGAGTGTCCTGATATTATGGTCATTATTTGGGAGAAGGAGGACGATGATAGCAACTTCATTACTGCCGTCCACCAGGACTTCACCCTTGACAATTGAAGCAGCACTCCTTGCATTTATCGCCAAGGGTAAAAAGGCCAGAAACCCCTCTGCCCTGTAGATAGCTTCAACTGCTTACTTTTATGTACAGTATTAGTAGTTATTTTGTCAGTACATGCTAACACTTTGTATGATTGAACAGTTTCATATATTAAGTGAAAGCATATTTTGTTTTAGGACTCTAAATTTAGATGTTCATGTACTTGCTGATGAGGTGCCTTTTCTCCACAAGGACTGTAACTTTGATGAAAAGTTTGACTCAGACTTAATGGAAATACAAGATGACATTGAGATACCTCAAGAGATTAAGGAATGGGTCGAAGATAGACCCAAACCAAATCTTGATCAAACCACCTCATTCAATCTCAGAACCTTAGAAAGCCCTAGGTTGATCTAGATTTGTACAGACCTCACTCCAAAGCAAAAGAATGAAATGGTTGGATTATTAACCCAATTCCAGGATGTGTTTTCATGGTCTCATGAAGACATGGTGGGTTTGTCCACTGACATCATCATCCATCGCCTTCCCATTAAAGAGGGATTCAAGTCAGTCAGGCAGAAGCTCAGGCGATTAAAACCTGAGTGGAGTTTAAAGGTTAAAAAAGAAATTGTGAAATAATTTCAAGTAGGCATCATCATGGTGTCTACATACCCTGAATGGCTATCTAACATAGTCCCCATGCCTAAACCAGGAGGAAAGGTGCGAGTTTGCGTGGATTAGCGGGATCTGAATAAAGCTTGCCTTAAGGATAGCTTTCCTGTGCCATTTATCCACATTCTCATTGACAATACTGCTCAATATGACATGTACTCCTTTACTGACTTCTTTGCGGGGTACCATCAAATCATGGTTTCTTAGGAGGATCGTGAGAAAACTGCTTTCATCATGCCTAGGGGAACCTTTTGCTATAGACAGTTGTCGTTTGGCCTCATCAATTTCGGAGCTACCTACCAGTGGGCCATGATGGTTTTCTTCCATGACTTAATGCACAAAGAGATAGAGATCTATGTGGATGACATCATTATCAAATCCCGAAGGGAAGATGACCACTTAGACCATCTCAGAAAGATCTTCAACAGGTTCTGTAAGTAAAACTTGAAGTTGAATCCCGCCAAGTGCGCCTTTGGTGTTAAATCAGGCAAGTTGTTAGGATTCCTAGACAGCCACAAACGGATTGAGTTGGATCCCACCAAAATCCAGGCCATCACGGAAATGCCCATTCCTCAGACAAAGAAGAAAATACTGGGATTTTTGGGAAGGATCAACTTCATTAGTAGGTTCATTTCCCAACTCACAGCAACTTATGAGCCTATCTTCAAGCTATTAAGGAAGAACTCCTCCATGAAATGGAACGATGAGTGTCAAAAAGCCTTCCTTACTATCAAAGAGTAGCTGGTTAACGCTCCTGTTTTGGTACCACCTAGGGATGATGTTCCCCTATTCATATACCTGTCCATTAATGACAATGCCATGGGCTGCATGATAGGACAGAAGGACGATAGAGGCCAAGAGTGAGCTATCTACTACCTCAGCAAAAGATTCAACAGTAGTGAACACAAGTACACTCTGATTTAGAAGACTTGTTGTGCTTTAGCATGGGCTTCCATGAGGTTACAACATTACCTTCATGGTCACACAACCCATCTTATATCCCGCGTGGATCCTCTCAAGTACGTGTTCAGTAAACCTATATTGAATTATCGGTTGTCCAGATGGTATTTGATCCTACAACAATTTGACATCGTCTACATGACGCAGAAGTCTATTAAGGGTCAAGGAATTGCGAATCAACTGGTCGTCGCACCTGTAGGGGATTTCAAACCCTTGGAAACATAATTCCCCGATGAAAGGGTAATGACAATGCAGCAACACCATCAGTACAATGCATGCCATACGTGGAAAATGTATTTTGATGGAGCTGTAAATATGGAAGGTTCTGGAGCTAGAACTGCTCCAGTATCCGGTATGGGGGAGCAGTATCCTGTTGCCGTCAAATTGTAATTTATCAGCACCAACAACACTACTGAGTATGAAGGTTGTATCATGGGGCTAAAACTTGCCTAATCAATGGGTATAAGGTGGTTAACTATCTTTGGAGATTCAAAATTGGTAATCAAGTAGACCACAGGAATCTATCACACCAAAGAGCTACATTTGCTGCCTTACCATCGACAAGTTCTACAGATGGCTTCAGAGTTTGAAGAGGTAAACTTCCTCCACATTCCTCAGAATAGGAATGATTTTTTGCAGATGCGCTAGCAACTTTGGCCTCCTTGATGAACATACATGACAAGGAAAACATGCCAAGCATCCCATTTGCCCTAAAAAAGGCTCCAACCTTTGGGAATTACATTGGAGAAGTATCAGATGAGATACTTGGTATCAGCACATCAAGGAATACTTACGAGATGGATCTACACCCACTGAGACGAGCCCAACTGAAAGAAGGCGGATCTATCGAGTAGCTATGAAGTTCTACCTGAGCAGAGATGCACTCTACAAAAGAGATGCAGGACTAGGTCTCTTTATATGTCTGGACAAAGACCAAGCTCAGAAGCTCATGGATGAAATCCATGGTGGAGTATGTGGCCCACACATGAGCGGCCCTCTACTTGTTATAAAGATCCTCAGAACAAAGCACTATTGGCTCTTGCTTAAATCTGACTATGATAATCACGTCAAGAGATGCTATCATTGCCAAATTCATGGGAATACTATCCATGCCCCTCCGAGAGAACTCCACAATATGAGTTCACTTTGGCCCTTTTTAATGTGGGGAATAGATATGATCGGGCCCATCGAGCCTAAATCCAGTAATGGGCATCAGTTTATCTTCACCATGATCGACTACTTCACCAAATGGGTAGAAGCAGCCTCCTTCCCCAAGGTTATCGAAGAAGTCGTCATTACTTTCAGCAGAAACAATGTCATTTGTCGATATGGACAACCAGAGGTGATTGTATCAGACAATGCTAAGAACCTCAACAACAAAATGATGTAGGAGTTATGCAATCAATTCCACATCAAACACCTTAACTATGTCATTTATCGTCCAAAGATGAATGGTGCTGTTGAAGCGGCTAATAAGAACATCAGGAAAATCATGCAAAAGATGATCGCCAATCAT
Source organism: Panax ginseng (assembly GCA_020205605.1). Classification (NCBI taxonomy): domain Eukaryota; kingdom Viridiplantae; phylum Streptophyta; class Magnoliopsida; order Apiales; family Araliaceae; genus Panax; species Panax ginseng. The sequence goes on from CM035139.1 coordinate 67,558,572, forward strand.
AAAGGATGGCCTGACCTCTTGACTCTGACTCTATTAGCCTATAGAACTTTGTTGGTTGATTTCGTAATCAATGAATTTGTGCAAGTGTACACAGTCAACAAGTAATAAAGTGATAAGATAAAGTGTCGATCCCACAAAGAATTCCAATTAACAAATTCCAACTACTAGCACTATATCAATTCAATTTTATTTAAACTAAGAAAGTGTGATTTTTCAAAATAAGAAAAACTAAATTAAGCAATTAAAATAGGTTATTCTAAAATTAATTCAATAAATAAAACTCAGATTTGACGAATGGATTCGGGATAAATAAGGTTAAGACCCAATATCCCCAATTATGAACTATAAACCAATTATCCAAGTATCCCAATTATTATACCCAATTTAATTGTTAAAAATAATTCTAAGTGTCAAAAGCCCTTTTCCAAGTGATCAATTAACTTTTATTTAATCCAATTAATCTTGCAATATTCCTATGCAAAACAATTAAATTAAACTCCTTCAATCCCAATTCCCAACTTGTTACATGCAATGAATAGATATTCCTATTCAATTCACGACCCTAATTATTCGTCATGCAAATAATCAAGCATACATGTTATTATGTCCAGTTCTAACCCTAGATCTCCTCTCCCGAATCCTTCTAGAGTAATAAGGTAATTACTGGCCAAATAATTAATCAATAAGCACGAGACATAATAAACAATTCACTTTGACATAAATAATTGAAATAAATCAAATAATTAATTTATAGACATGAAAGGTTCAATTGTAGTCTTAATTAAAGAATTAGTTCATAATAGAAATAAAAACCAATAATCTTTTGCAAAACATCCTTAAGGAATTACATAAATGGAAAATAAGGAGAAGAAGAAACTCTTAGAGTAAAATTCTTCAATCTTCAAGTAATCCCTTGCTCAGCCTTCAATTATGGTGGATCCCCTTTTAATTTAGCAAAATAGCCTTTATACATTCTTCTCATCTCACCACAATCCTTTCTCAAATTAACCTCTCAATTAGCTCCTAAATCCCTGGTCAACAGTTTGAACGATGTCAAGTTTGGGAATTAATGCCTCCTCCTAAAGATGTTTCTGTCATTGGAACAAAATGGGTGTTTAAAAACAAGCTTGATAAGCATGGAACAATCACTCGCAACAAAGCAAGGCTAGTGGCTCAAGGTTACAATCAACAAGAAGGAATCGACTATGAAGAAACTTATGCTCTAGTTGCAAGATTAGAGTCTATTCGAATCTTGTTATCATTTGCTTGTTACAAAAAATTCAAGCTTTATCAAATGGATGTAAAGAGTGCGTTTCTTAATGGATACATCAATGAAGAAGTCTATGTCAAACAACCTCCTGGATTCGAACATGAGAAATATCCAAATCATGTTTTTAAGCTAAAGAAAGATCTCTATGGTCTCAAACAAGCTCCAAGGGCTTGGTACGAGAGGTTGAGTAAGTATCTTATTTTAAGTGGTTTTACTAGAGGTAAAATAGATTCTACATTATTTATTAAACATGAAAAACAAGAAATAATCATTGTTCAAATATATGTAGATGATATAATATTTGGTGCTACTAATGATTTTCTTTGTGAGTGGTTTTCAAAGTGTATTCATAAGGAATTTGATATGAGCTTAATGGGAGAGCTAAATTACTTTTTGGGACTTCAAATCAAGCAAACAAAAGAAGGAATCTATATTCATCAAACTAAGTACACAAAAGAGCTACTCAAAAGATTCAGCTTTGAAGGAACCAACCCAAAGGCTACACCGATGAGTACGTCAATAAAGCTCACATCAGATGATAAAGGTATAGATGTAGAGTTAACCAAATATCGAGGTATGATTGGTTCTTTATTATATTTAACTGCATCTAGACCTGATATAATGTATAGTGTATGTCTTTGTGCTAAATTTCAAGCAAAACCTAAAGAATCCCACTTACAAGTGGTTAAAAGAATTTTTAAATATTTAAGTGGTACTATAAATTTAGGTTTATTTTATCCAATAAGTAACCATTTTGAACTAATGGGTTATTCAGATGCTGACTATGTAGGGTTTCAAATTGATAGAAAAAGTACTAGTGGTGCTTGTACATTTTTGGGACAAAGTCTTGTTTCATGGCATAGTAAAAAGCAAACTTCAGTTGCTTTATCAACCACTGAGGGTGAATATTTAGCTGTAGGGAGTTGATGCTCTCAAATATTATGGATGAAACAAACTTTATGTGATTTTGATATAATATGCAATAATGTGCCTATATATTGCAATAATTCAAGTGCTATTGACATATCAAAGAATCATGTATTGCATTCATGTACAAAATATATAGAGGTAAGGCATCATTTTTTAAGGGATAATGTTTCAAAAGGGTTAGTTAAATTAATTTTTATTCCTACGTAAAAAACAATTAATGATATTTTTACTAAATCCTTAAGTGAGGAAAGGTTTTAGTATGCTAAGGAGAGAACTTGGAATGTGCATGGTACAGTCGTGTTTTACGTACTTAAAATTTTATGACATGCATATTATATTTTATACATATATGTATCATTTATTTTCTGCATGATATCTAATAAAATATTTGTTTGCCATTCTTTATCTGTTTACACGTCTCTATTAATATCATTTTTATGTCATTTAAATGGGAAACGAAAGGTTTATACCTTGAGATACTAACAACAATATTCTAATAGACTTTCAAAATTGAAAAGACGCACGCCTTTCTAAGTGATGACTTTTTAATTGATTTCTATTTCTTATATTTTCACCTTTCTTCTTCTTAAATCGCATTATCCACCTCCATCATTTACCAAAACCTTTCGTTTATTTTCACAAATCAGAACACCATGAAAAACCGTGGCTAGCTGTTTATCGCTCTAAGAAATCAAACGATGAAGGATCTTCGTTGAAGAACGCTACAGGACTAAAAATGAAATCCAATCGAGTGCAAAAGAAATCTTCTATGCATGTGTTGTCTGATGCCACAATATTATCCTCGATTTATTCTTCGATTTAATTTTTTCTTTCTTAAAGGCTACGTATGTAACCATCTCAACAAGGCAAGTTAAGCAACCAAATAGATGAAGAACATCTCTTCACGTACCAGAATCCCTTCAAATCTGGTAAATCCATTTTTGTCTTTCCCTGATTTGCCAGAAAGTTTCTTCAAAGGGTATAGTTTTGAAACTCATTTTTAAAAATTCAATTGCTACAAAGCAATTTGTTTATGAAAAATCTCTGGATTTATTTTATTTCAAAAACTCTGTTCTGGAAAAACTTTTCATCGATTGCAAAATATCCTCTATGCTGCTTCCTCCTACTATTGTTTATCCTAGATTAGTTCAACAGTTCTACACTAATCTTGAATGCAATGGGGATTGTTTTACAACATATGTTAAGGGAAAGTCAATATTTTTCACTAGTATTGATTTTGGTAGCATTCTTGGTATATCTTCTGCTGGACCTTGTCCTTTTACTCTTAAAGGTATTCCTAATATTCCTTTTCCTCCATTGGAACAACTTCATATTGTTATGAATGATTTTTCTTTTACAACTTTGTTTCTTCCAAAAACTGTGAATGTGTGCCCTACTGCCTCTGTATTACATAAGGTGGTTAGGTATAATTTGTTTCCACGACTTGGTGGTGGAGCAGATTTTCAAGATTTAGTGGTTGTGGCTATGATTCTTAAGGGAAAATCTTTCAATCTTTCTCAAATGATGTTGTCTCATATGCTAAGTTGCATTTATCAAACCAAAAAATGTCTTCCTTAAAACAAGTTTTTAACAAAACTCTTCCAACATTTCAAAATATCTTTTGATGATGAAATCTCTGTCACAAGTAATGAGTTTATAGATACTGCTAATCTGACAAAATCTCATATTACTTTTCTCTCTGGTGAGTTTGTTCGTCTTCTCCCTGATCCTCCTCATATTTCTCCTAATCAAGACTCATCTTCATCTTCTCTGCCAAATTCTCATGGGCCTGACATTATGAATGTTCTAAATGAGATTCTGCAAAATCAAAATTCTATGAAAACTGATTTAGTCGATATCAGAAATTGACTTGTGCTTCTTGAGAAAGGAAAACTACTGATGGACGCTCCAGAAATTAATAAGCTATATCATCGTGTTGAGGATGAATTCATTGATCTTCAGGCAGGTTTTGAGATTCAAACAATGGCTATGGTTGAAGCACTTCAAAGAAAATTCAATAGAACACCTGCCGCTTAAGTCAAGAGGTTAAGTTTATTAGTTATCAACTCGGGGAGCTTGCAGATTTCATGGCGACCAGATTCAATGATGTGGGACAGAGGTTCCATGTTCCGACAATGTATTCCCCAATCCTGGAATGGCCAATGTGCAATTGGATGGCAAAATACAAGGGTGATTTTCTTGACATGGACCTTCCTCCTACAACTTTTATCCCACGACCTCCTCGGTTTGCAGCTGATTATTCTTTAGAAGAACATCTTCATCGCATTCGCCATTGTCCTTACTTCACTTCCCGTACTGAACAGAGGGTTAACCTTGAGGACATTGACTGAGTTTGATCCTATCCTTTTTCCTTTTTGCCTGATGACAAAGGGGGAGAATTAGTTTTTTCGTTTTAAAAGACTATGGGTTTTTGATTGGCATGTCTGCCTGTGTTTTAAAGACTATGGGTTCATATGGTTTCATTTTCATTTGGTTTTTGATAGGCATGTCTGCCTGCATGTTAAGATTGATGGTTTCATTTTGTTTTTAAACATGTTAGTATTATGATCTGTGTTGAATACATTATTTTTTTTGGTATGATACTAACACATGCAGGTCATACAAAATTTTCCTGAAATAAGCTATATGCATGAATTTAGGGGGAGTTTTCATTTACTTATGTTGTCATCATCAAAAAGGGGGAGAATGTTGGATTGTTAATATTTTGATCTCTTTGTTTTGAAGATGACTTGATTATATGGACTAATTTGTTTATTGTGAAATTTCAGGAAGTTGATGAAAAGAATATTGCCAAAGGACTTTGAAGGATTGAGTCTTAAGAAAAAGATGTAAGGTCATTGCAAATATTTAATTTTTCAATACAAGGCTCTAGGACATTTTATGTGTGCATTAAAATATGATTTAATATTTTGTGCATGCCTAAAATATGTTATTGTTAACTGATATTAAGAGAAATGGTTTTATTTTGTTAGCATGCATGCATAATAGTTTTGTTAGTATTAATTATCCATGTGTACTGATATTTGTGTAACACAAATACATATCTTGGTAAAATAAAAAGGCAGTATGGCGGTAGATTTTTTAAATGAGCTCAAGCCTTGGAAATATGAAATCATGATTATCTTTGAAGAGTTTGAATTTGTTACGTTATTATCATGATAATCAGCACATGGCAGACTTTATTGGAATTAAAAAGTCTATAAGTACTTTTTGTATCCGACTTAGTCTCCTTTTGGATTACTGTTTAAAGAGTCCAACATATATGAGTAGATATTTGGATTTATTTTCAACGGCTATATTGTTGGAACGTTTCTTATCAGTTGGTAACGAAAACAAAGTTTGATAACAGAACAATAAATTAGCAACGAAATTATTTTATGGAGAAATGAAGAATATATTTTGGGCTATAAAAGAAACCGAGAACAGTTGATAAAGTTACAACACTTACAACACTTGAATTAATATTTTACACTCACATACTTGGAAAGCTATTCTATTCTTGGTGCAAATTTTGAGCTGCTGATCAATTGATATTTTCAGTCAACTTTCGTGAGCTTCATATTGGTGATATCTATCTTTTATTACTTGATCATTGCATTTACTAGTTGAGCCTTGCATTGTTAAATTATTTATTTGCTTTGATCATTAGACCTCTATTATTGTAATCTTAATTTTTTGTAGACTAAGTGTTGTCTAAAGGAATTTAATTCAGGTGGATTAAGGTTTGTTTACAAACAGGTTCAAGGAAGCATAGGTGCTTAAGGGGTGCATTGGTGCACAGGGAGCAAGAGTGCTTAAGTGAATTATTGTAATTCAGTTTTATAGAATCTGTTTTATAACAAGAGTCTTTTAAAGAAATAAAAGTGAGTCTCCAATACTAGTTGGTATTTGACGTGGAGTAGGCTATTATTGTAGAGGGTAATAGCTGAACCACGTAAAAATCTTGATGTTATTTTTATTACTTGCTTTAACTTATTTTCACTCAAGATAATAAACTTTGATTAATTTAATTATTTGATTCATCAAAAGAAATTTTGTTATTACATTTATAAAATCACCAAGATATTTTCTTAAACAAAAATTTAATTCGGTAGACTATATTTTTTCAGCAAGCTGCATTCATCAATATAGTAGGCTATATTCAATAATTTAATTTAAAATTTAAATTGGTCATAGTTTATATCCACACTTATTTAACCCCCCTTCTAAGTTTTCCTTATCTGAATTTCACACTCATTGTAGCTAAAGTTGAGAAGGTAGATGAACTTACAACTAGCAAAGGAAATGAAAAAATGTACAAGTTATAAAGACTTGTAATTTTCATTTATTGTTATGATGATAGACTTTTAAATAATGATGTGATGTAATAATTTATTTCCGCACTTGTATGATGTTTAAGGTTAGACAACCTGGGAAGATTTTTATTTAAACGATGTAACCCTATTTAAAGGGAGGATTTATGATTTAATTTTTATTATACTTGGGTGCCATATATGGCCATATTCTATACTCTGTAATCATATACTGTATAATTTTATGAAACTGATGATATGGAAATCTATAATATATAATTAAACATGCTACGCTAACATATTATCACATTTACATTCACAAAATCAATAAGATTTCCAATTACAGAGATTTAACAAAGAAATTGAAAACCATTTTCATAAAACCATAATGACGTAAAAATTAGAATTGGGTTGGAGAAAATTACTCAGAGCGTAGAGTGAGTAAAGATAACAATTTCTTTTTTAGATACTACTTCAATCACAGATTTTTCTCCCACAATTCCTCTGAATTCTCTCTAAATTCTCTTACTCTCAAGTTGAACACTTAATAGCAAAATATGTAAAACAAACAAACTGATCCTTTATGCGCACAGTTGAGGTCAGTTAATCCTACGTGGTTTAACTGCCCTCAACTCCTCATAAGGCCTCGTTTGGCTTGGAAATATGAATAACCCTTCTAATTATTTTAATTAATCTCTTATACTATAGTTTAATAATGTCACACCCAATTAAATAATAAATCAATATCTCATTTAATTTATTTTAAATAACATATAATAATTTCTCATTAATTCACATAGTCACATAATTAAATTTGTCATTTATTAACTATGTCAAATTATTAAATTTCTAATTACATATTAAATTAATTAAAATACTATTAGGCTTATTAAATATTTCTTTTACTACAATAAGCTCACATAATTACATACTTGAATAAGAAAATTTTCCACATTAATTTAATAAATATAACACATATAATTAAATTAATCTACCACAATTTCATCAATTAATTATTTAATCTAATAATTAATTCATCGAAAAATATTTATTTAATCCAATAAATATTAAAATTAAATTACAAAATCTCGGTTGTCACACATAACTTATCTATGAACAACGTGCTTATTCACGGCTTATTAAGACTTAAGTACTTAGATTATTCATTATTACTTCTTCTTAGCATACCAATCCTACCACTACTCACTTCTCTAGCAAATTAAGAGAAAGAGATTCGTGGTTTAAGTTCTTACCCTTTGAAGATTACTTGGTTAAGCTTTAATCTTCTTCTTCTCGCTTCTTGAATTGAAAAGTCTAACTTTCTAGCTTTTTATAGCTTTTTCTCTAACCAATAAGCTATAAAGTTATTGGTGGAAAATCTAACAACCAAGAAATGAACTAAAGGCATCTCTTATTTATAGGAAATCCTAATTGAAGGCTTAATGGTCAATAAGCCATTTCACCTCCTTACTATTCCTAGCTTAACCATCAAGTTAACTTGGCCGCCACCTTATTTGCTTGCTCATCACTTTTACTTAGCCACCAAGTACTTTACTTGGCCACTAATTTGGGTCATCCATTTGATCATGGGTTGCCCCAAGGATCAACCTTGCTTTGGACTTTAAATTCAATTAATCTCATCTTATACTTTGGGCTTGCATTAACAAATCTTTGGGCTTTACCATTAGCTTGCATTGACTTCAACATTAATCCCTATTGGACTTACCCATTCCTACATTTGGGCCTCATCATAATTTCCTACTCAATCCTACAAGTCCATTACATATGGCTTAAAGCCTTAGAACGTATTGTCTACGTATTAATCTCGTATTCTAACTCGTATACTTATTAATATACGACATATCATCATTCATACATACTCTTATAATACATTGTATTATACTCATATTCATTACCTCGTACATTACCTACGTATTATACGATCATCGCTTTAATTCATTATACGCATTTCAATTCCTTTTCGAAAATCACTTTCCCTAACTGTTAGATTTTAAGTCCGCAAGCGAAAACTTCGTTTGCCAAAACTGAAATTTTATTGGATATTCCATCTCGTCTTAAAATTCTATCAGTACGCATTTCTCGGAAATTCAAAATAATTCCTGAGAAGAAATGCGTGAATATGTTTTTCGGAAAATTTATCAAAAAACTTTTATTTTCGTCTTGGAAATTCAAACACTTTAATTCATTCATGTAGCCAAAATACTATGATGTTCCGACGTATCTAGGTTATAGAACGACCTTCATCTTATTATCACATATAATCTAATTTTATTCATAATTAAATCAAATAAAATTATTTTACAATTTTCTCAATTTTCTGGGGAGTTACACTCTCCCCCCCTTATAAGGATTCTGTCCCCAGAATCACGCTAATAATACATACACCATTGAGGAAATTTTTTCCTTTATTTTAATCTTAAGTCCCCACGTTGCTTCTTCGGCATTGTGGTTCCTCACATTTACCTTCACCGAAGGTATTATCTTAATTTACATGACTTGTCACTTCCTATCAATAATTTGAGTTGGAAGTTAAACACTTATTAACATATTACGCTATCTTCCTTTTATTAGTCCTTCTTTTAACTCAGAATTATATGAAACTCAAATTCCTCCTTCAAACGAGATGATACTTGATCTTCTCTTCATCCCTCATCATTTTTTTTTTCATTCGCTTGCATTCCTAGTTACCTAGTTGTACTTCCTTAACTCATTCCATTTTCGTAGATTGAGTCTACATTGTGAATAACATTTCTACCACTTCATTTCGTAATTCAATTTCTAACTCTGTTCTCTCCATCTCCATTACTAACTCATTCTGAGTCGTTAACATCGATAGTTTTTCCCCTACCTTTCCCTATATGATATAAGATATCACAGTCATGATCATTTATCCATTCTCATCCCCTTCCCTACTTCATAATCAACTCCTTCTGTGTGGAGATATATTTCAGACTCTTATAGTCCGTGTATATCTCACACTTCTCCCCGTATAAAAACTATCTTCAGATTTTTAACTCAAAAACTACAACTGCCAATTCTAGATCATAAGTAGGATAAACCTTCTCATAATCCCTTAACTGACGTGATGCATACGCAATGATCTTGCCATGCTACATGAGCATGCAACCTCGTCATCTATATGAAGCATCGAGATACACTACAAAATTCCTCGTATCATCTGATAAAGATAATACAGGTGCCTCACTTAACCTTACTTTTTAGTTCCTGAAAACTCTTTTTCTTATTTCTCATTTCCAACATACTTATCAATAACAATTCTGTATATCTTTTAAGCTAAAATTCACACTTAGTTAATTCCGTATCCAACTTCTCCCTCCATAGTGTTTCCCACACTATCTTCAAATGTTCAGTGTGATCTTCTGGCGTCTTAGAATAGACTAAAATATCATCAATAATCATTTCGACAAACTTGTCCAAATATTATTTGAACACTCTGTGACGCTAATGGTACTTCAACCATAGCACCTCACAAGAGAACCTATCACTACTACCAATCGACTTGTTCTGTCAGCTCTTACTGAAGTCTAACTTCAAAGATATTAGCCAACCCAAACGACATAACTAGAAACTCATAATAACCATAACGAGTTTTGAATGTCGTCTTAGGTACATCCTTATTCCTTACTTTCAACTGGCGATACCCCATACCCCAATCTATCAAAAAAATACTTTACCCCTTTTCAACTGATCAAATAGATCATCGATCCTGGGCAATCGGTATTTACTCTCAACCGCTAATTTACTCCACTCATGACAGTTGATACGTAAACGTAACTACTCATTCTCTTTCTTAACATCCTGCTAGCTTGCGTCATGGTTAGACAACAAGATCATCCCAGCGATTTATTACCGTAAAATACTACCTTGGGTTCCTTAGAATTCCAAAGGTTTACACTTTTCTTATGACAATTATTAAAGTTCTACCCATTCATACCGAGAATTACGTCAAATTCTCTCAACCTTATCTGTACTTATCTACCGATACTTTATTACCTCTATTATCCATGAAACAATTTCCATGAATATATTCACAAGAGTTATTTCCTCATTCTCTACCTTAACGTTTAAAGGTATTTATAATCCTTCAGGAATGAACTTAATCACTTAGCACATTCATATGCTATAAAAGAACAAGTAGCACTCCAATCAAACATCACTTAAGCATACATTTTATTGACTGTAATGATACCTATTACTACATCCGCTGATGCAGCTGCATCTTGGACCGTCATATTAAAAGTATGGGCCATAGGTCTACCCGAGGATGGTGGTCCAGTAATGGCTAACTTACCACTACCAACACCTTTACTTTCCTCTGACCCCTTCTTTGGGAAATTTCTTTCCATGTGGTCCAACGACCCACATACAAAACAACCATGGGTTTTCTTAAGATTAGGATAATTGTGTGATATATGACCCTCATGTCCACAGTTATAAAAAACTGACTTTCCCTTCAGACAGACTCCTAAATGAGTCTTTCCACATGTCTTGCATGCTTCGATCCTACGCTTAGGATCCCCTTGTCCCACTCTAGTATTACCAGAGTTAAAATTCTTTCTTTTTGGCATACTGCAACTACTACTGGCACTCTCAGCCTTGGTTCCTCCCTCTCCCTTGCTTTTATTCTTTCTCTCTTTGTGGTATTGGGTCAACGCCTCACTACCGCCCTCTGCTATAATCGCTTTCTCCAGAATAGTCCCATAGGAAGCACTTTGGAACACAAAAATTCTACTATAGAGCCAGGGTTTCAAGCCCTGCTCAAACCTACGAGCCTTCCTCTCCTCAGTGTCCACTTGGTGTGGAGATAACCTTGCCAATTTATTGAATTTGGTTTTACATCTTTGAATCATCATGTCCCCTTGCTTAAGTTCTAAGAACTTAATCTCCATCATCCCTTGCATGCTTTTAGAGAAATAGTTCTCGATGAATACTTTCTTGAACTGTTCCCACGTAACCGCATCTGTTCTAACCCCACCCTAGTGAGCCTCCCACCAAAAGTTGGCTTACCCTTTCATCATGTAAGTCGCAAAAGAAGTCTTTTGCGGCTCACCTATGTTTGTAATAACAAACGCCTTCTCTATTTCTTTTACCCAAGTTTGGGCCTCTATTAGGTCTGTCATTCCTTTGAACCCCGACGAACCTACGCTTTTAAATTCTTTAAAGGTAGTTGTTCTGGCTACCCTAGGTCCCGCGGGTACTCTACCCCCAGTTTGGTTAAATGCAGCCGTTAATAAATTAGCGAACTCTTGCATAGGGTTGTTCTGACCCCTTTGGTTATCATTATGTGATTCTGCTTCTTGATTACGTTGTCTTCTCCGTGGCAGCATTTTCTGATTTAAATAAATAAAATTTCATTATTATCTATTTTCTTACTTAGTCATTATTCACCAAACAACAACTCATACCATAACAAAGCATATTAAATGAAAACATCATTATATTCATATGTTTCTTCATAGTTTGAAACTATTTACACTTTGCTTCCATAGCCAAAAACTATTACATTTCTATCCTGCAATTGAACTTCACAAAAGTTGGGGATTTACAAAAAGAATACCCTTTTATACAAAAGAGGGTTTTACGTCACTACACACATATTTATAACTCTAGACTTCTAATAATGCATAACAGCGTCCTCATGTTTCTCATCGCCAGAATCGACACAATATCCCGACTAATAGTATGTCGAGTTTGTCCCGACTCGATAGAATAACAAGAAATTTTCAGATTGAAATCCTTATGAGCACTCTCATGGATGTAAGACATCTGTGCTATCTTCTGGTCTTTTTCAACCAGTTTCTTACGAAGCTCATCGGCCTCCTCCTTATAGTCCCTAGCCTTATTTATCATAAGCACCTTTTTATCGTGCTCTAATTCAAAATTTGCTTCTGCAGAACTCCTTTGCTTCATAAAGATAACTAATCTCTTCATTTTGATTCGCACAACTGTACTCAGTTGCACATTCCTGTCAAGAACTGCCAGATACAATACTCTCATTGCATCTGAAGGTGTTGACTCTTGTCTGAAAATGCACCGTGATTAATCATTGCTACCTCCATTTCTTCCTCCACCTCCATCATCATATTAAGATATGACGCTATATCCATCTCTCCCTCGGAGTAGTTCTCCTCAGAAAAGTACTCCTCTGGATCCGATTCTTCTAGAATCACTAATGCTACCCCGCTTACTCGGCATAGTACAGTGCTCTACTGCTCATAGTTTTTCTTGGCCACCACGTGTATATCTCTATACATCAAGCTATCGATCGACATCTATAATAACACATAACATGTTGATTAGTACATAATACACAATAGTATAAGCACAAATCACATTTAATTTATTTAGGATTAATTTCCATCTTTTAAATCTTTTTAGTCTTGAGTTTCCTCAATACCTTATTAACTCATTCAACTCACTTTTACTTCCTTCGACTTTTCATTCCCTAACGAGGTTATTAGCCTAAGGTTCTTCCCCCCTTAAGTTTTATAACCTATTGCTTTGATACTGAACCTCATGACGCCCAAAAAATTCGTGTATCTTCCAACCCGATGGATGGTGCTACACACGGTACTCATAATCACTACATTCATTCTATTGAAACAACATTAAAATGTGTGTATCAACGACATTCTTATTACATTAATAATAATACATCCTGCTCCTAGGTTCCTCAAACTGTTACATTCTTTGTTTATTGTAATATAATTCATACAAACATACTAGTCTATTGCAGAATAAACTAATCGTTCATCTTCGTCTTACCTTTATCTCTATTAGAACCCTAGGTTCACTCGACCTTAGCTGCAATCATATGATTCAAGCAACAAGTGAGCATAACTAGCTCAGCAAGTCTAATAATATATTATAAAGATACCACTTTGAGAATCATATGATTATTCTTCATTAACTGAACAATGGTTATGAAGTACTACGAAACATTGATTAGCACTTCTCATCTCATAAAACAATTCAAAAGAACATATAGTATATTGGAAATTCTGAGTAGGTCCATAGACCATGAACATTCTCTTTAGCTTTTATTCATGAAAAAGATAACCCGGTACTAAAACCATAAGTTCGACATTTCTTACGAGCACTTCTAGGTGATCAGCCTATAGTACTCTATGCTAATCAACACTACATCCGTTAAACGTATTTATGTTTAAGTTATTTTAGCAACCTCGCATGCCCATCGAATAATTGATAAAAAAAAAATACATTTGTTTATTTATACTCAGGCTTACCTTGAATCAGTACTAAACAATTGGTGTAGGATAGTGTTATCAATTTTATATTGAAGGACTTGTAAATAAATCAATCAATCTTTCAAGATTAGTCTAGCCGAGTTAAAATTGGCATTGTCCCTTTCTTTGAAACCATTCATGCATCTCATAACATGAATCACTGAAAAACTGGCTAACACGAAGGTTAGACAAGCGATAAGAAAATTTGCCTTCAGCGTCTGCTACAGTAAAATTACTTTCTCTTTGAGTCTTTACAGTATCTACAACACATAACCACATAACATATCACATTAGGTCATGAAGGAACATACATGGTTCCTAATGAATCTTACCCTTCTTCTCAATCTAATCATATATTAGATTTGTTATTTATTTGTTCTGGCTTGCCATTGTTCTTTATTTCATTCTTACTAACTTCTCTCTCTTCTATAACTTAACTGAAATTATTTCATTAATACAACTCATTTCGAGTTAATCATCCTTTCTCACGGCTTACTAACGACGTTCTTACGTTATTAATTGAAACTCGATCGTCATTGGTTAAGTACACTTATTACATATCGTTAACGTTCACGTAATATTCAATAATTTTTAGTTGGAACTCTCAACGTTATAGTCATCATCATTATTGAATACAGTTCACTTTCTTATACTTTACGTTCTTTGTTTAACTACTCATTAAACAACTTTAAATTCCTAAAGTCATCACTACAAAAGTGATTTAGGAAATGTCTTATCATGTTCATTAAGTAATTACATGTCCCATACTGGTATTGCAAACCATTGGATTCATAATCAACTGGGTCAACAAATTTCCAACCGCACAATGGCCCGGTAAGATCCTTTGTACTAGTGGTCTTCATGCTTACCACTTTCCAAGACTCAAATTTAACCGTTCATGGCGTCCATGACGCTGAGTGTTATAATCGAGTTTTCATTTGTGGTGCGAAAATCCAAGAGAAACCCTTCACTCTCTGTGACATTACTACGCACGGCCTATAACAAGCTCGGTTCGGCCATTGCGCCAGACTTCATCCCAAAAAATTTGATGATTAAATTTTCTATGAACTTCGATCTCATAACTTCTTTATAAGTCCGAATTGGCTTGTTCAAAAGCCCTTAGCTCACAAATTACATACTCTACGTGTTCATGCAAGAATTTTCCATTTTTGAACCCTTTAACTAAAAATTCACCTATTAGTTCATTTTAACGAAAACGATAAACGTTCGTGAACGTTCAACGCTCGTTTCTTTGTTCTAAGTCAAAATTCGATCATTTTTGAGTCCACAACTCTATAATGCCAAATGAGACTATACTCCATCGAAAACCAACATTTTCGAGCTCAATGTCAAAAAAATTCATCCATTCCGAGAAGTTCACGATTTCGACGATTATCGTCTAATCGCGTGGATTCCGGCATAACTTCATTACTTATGATTTGTTCATCATTTCAAATGGATTCTATCCATCATATTAACATCTTAACATACATATTAAATTAACTTATTTACATGATAAGTTATTACTTGTTCTTTATGAGTTTATAACTTATAAAAGTATAAACTACTTATGATTTTACTTCACATGACTTATCATAGTTTAAGTCTTTTAACCATCATTCTGTCCTCTTATAATCATACAATTTCATTTATGTAAACATATTACAAGTTCTTAAAAGTTCTTCCTTGGTTCATAACTTATCTATGAACAAAGTGCTTATTCACGGTTTATTAAGACTTAAGTACTTAGATTATTCATTCTTACTTCTTCTTAGCATACCAATCCTACCACTACTCACTTCTCTAGCAAATTAAGAGAAAGAGATTCATGGTTTAAGTTCTTACCCTTTGAAGATTACTTGGTTAAGCTTTAATCTTCTTCTTCTTGCTTCTTGAATTGAAAAGTCTAACTTTCTAGCTTTTCTAGCTTTTTCTCTCTAACCAATAAGCTATAAGTTATTGGTGGAAAATCTAACAACTAAGAAATGAACTAAGGCATCTCTTATTTATAGGAAATCCTAATTGAGGGCTTAATGGTCAATAAGCCATTCCACCTCCTTACTAGTCCTAGCTTAACCATCAAGTTAACTTGGTCGCCACCTTATTTGCTTGTTCATCCCTTTTACTTAGCCACCAAGTACTTTACTTGCCCACTACTTTGGGTCATCCATTTGATCATGGGTTGTCCCATGGATCAAACTTGCTTTGGACTTTAAATTCAATTAATCTCATCTTATACTTTGGGCTTTACCATTAGATTGCATTGGCTTGCACATTAATCCCTATTGGACTTACCCATTCCTACATTAGGGCCTCATCATAATTCTCATTGGACTTTACAATTTCCTACTCAATCCTACAAGTCCATTACATATGGCTTAAAGCCTTAGAACGTATTATCTACGTATTAATCTCGTATTCTAACTCGTATACTTATTCATATACGACATATCATCATTCATACATACTGGTAAAATACCTCATATTATACTCGTATTCATTACCTCGTACAATACCTATGTATTATACGATCATCACTTTAATTCATTATATTCATTTCAATTCCTTTTCGGAAATCACTTTCCCTAACCGTTAGATTTTAAGTCCACAAGCGAAAAATTCACTTTCCATAATTGAAATATTATTGGATATTCCATCTCGTCTTAGAATTCTATCATTACACGTTTCTCGAAAATTCAAAAATAATTCCCGAATAGAAATGCGTGAATAATATTTTTCTGAAAATTTCTCAGAAAACTTTTATTTTCTTCTTGGAAATTCAAACACTTTAATTCATTCACATAGCCAAAATTCTATGACGTTCTGACGTATCTAGGTTATAGAATGACCTTCATCTTATTATCACATATAATCTAATTTTATTCATTATTAAATCAAATAAAATTATTTTATGATTTGCTCAATTTTTTGGGGCATTACAGTCACCGTAGTAGTAATACGGATGTCGGGGGGTTCCTAACACCTTCCCTCCACATAAGAAAGTCCTCAGACCCTAATGAATCTCGGTTTTACAGACTGCTTAGCGATTGTCACATCATTTGGGTCAATGTGCAAAACCTTTTTCTGTTGCGTTGGTGCAACCATTTAAGAACACCAATCGATTTACTCTCACGGTCAAAATCGTCGACATATAAATGTTGGACCTTTTCACAACTTGTTTTTTCAAACAAATCTCACCTAACATGAGAACACCAAAAGACAAGAATGTAAAAAGGACAAATAAAAATCCCGACGTCGGCAGTGTATGCACTCACTGGGAATTCAGTAAGAGGACTTAAGCCGCTACTACAAGCTTTTCAAAATTATTATATGCTTATGTGTGGATGTTTCATTTACATTTTGATGAATGTGTAAGAATGCATTCTACTTACTGTACTGTAATATATCTATCTGTGATATTAGTGCTTCACACATGTCATCATTCCCATAATGGTGAGACACGTTGTATGTGAATGTATGTTGTGTGGTTCCTCAACCAGGAGGCTATCATGTCGGTGTTTGATTACTTGACTCTTAGGGAGACTAATTCCAACGAGGCTCAGGAAAGGAACTACCTAGATTCACTCAAGTTGAAAGACCAAATTAACATCCCGTCAAGTAAATTGCGATGATCTGGGAACCTTCATGCTAAAAAGCCACGAGAATAACCTAAGATAGGTTAGCCTCTGATAAACCAAACGTGGAGGAAAGTCTCTTCATGCTTTCCATTTTCAATTACTTGTAAAAACAATTACATGTAATTTTATTCCATGTCAATCTCTATGTAATGGAAAATATGAAGAATATGTGTACATGCATATTAAAGCCTGGCATGTTATCATGTATTATAAACAACTGACACCTGTTTTGTAGGATAATACTCCTAAAACAGACATATTATGATAGCATGTAAATATTTATACCTTCCCTAAAACTAAACTATGCAAGTTTTTGTAGGGAAACATTTGGGCCTGTTACCTGTTCAAAGTCCAAAAAGGCCACGAGGATACAACTAATTATGTCTTCATCTGACCAATCTAATCCTGCTCCTATCTCTCGTGAAGAGTTTGATAGATTAAGCAAACAAATTACAGATTTAGTTGTTCTGTTTAAAGAACTACACCAGTCTACTCAGGGTTTGCGAATACCCGTATATACAAAATCCTCTGCACAAGGAGGATCCCAAGGTTTGGATAAAACAATTCTGGAACTTCAGTTGGATACAACCAACAAAATTCCTGAAAACACCCATCTCAAAGAAGATCCAGACTACGGTGATATCAGGAAAAAAATCCTTCAAATGGAAGATACAATTCGGTCTATAAAAGGGATTAGAGCACACGAGAGTGTCTCATATACCGATCTCTATATATTCCCCGGTGTTCATTATCCAGAGAAATTCAAAACTCCTAACTTTAAAAAGTATGATTGGTTGGGAGATCTTTACACCCATTTGAAGGTATTCATTGGAGAACTTGGATCTTATGCAGGAGATGAAAAGCTCAGAATGCAGCTATTCCAAAAGAGTCTAACTGGAGAAGCCCGATCATGGTATACCAGATTAGATAATTCTAAGATCCATAGCTGGGAAGAGTTAGCTCTTGCCTTCCTCACTCAATACAGCCCTACCCTCAGATGGCTCCGCATAGCATCAAATTACCAAGGTCAAGAAACAGTCTAATGAGTCTTTTAGAGAGTATACTCAAAGGTGGAGGTGCCTTGCTGCTGATAAGTAGGTTTTATACCTACATATTGGTTACTAACTCATGAGAATTATGCTCAACTTAAGTAGTTTTATTATGTTTTACTTGCATTTTATGTTAGTTTTGCAATAAATGTAGTTGGAACCCCTCTTAGAAACATAAGGAATGAATTGGCATGGAAAAGCATGGTTTTGCATGGTGGCATGAATCTAGAAAAAGCATAACAAGATGAACATGAGCATATGAGGAACTGAAGCAGTGGAGAAATGCAGTGTAAAAGAAAAGAAATGAAGAGCAAGTAAACAAACAAAAAAGCAAAGAATGAAGCAAAGAAAAGGCATAGAGCAAGAAGGCGGTACGCCAAGGCCGCCATTCAAGCTTGACATGACGCGCCCGCGCCACATGAAGATAGAGACAAATTTACACCATCACGCCGCAAGGCCCATCAATGAAGAAGAACTTGGCGCTTCGCCAGGCACTCGTCACCGATAAATACACGGCGGCGCCAAGGCTGCTTTTATAGTGTAATCTCGGCATGCCATGTCTCTTCTACGCTTAATTTTTGCTAACTTTTTTTAATTTGAAATTGAGCGTATTTAGCTCAACTGAAATGATATGGTTGGCACCAGACGTAGTTTTTAAAAGTGTTTTTATCAGTTTTCACATTATTATTAGGGTTCTGAGGTTTTAGCTATTAGAGGGAGGTTTTTGATCATTGATGATACATTTTATCTCCTCTCTTTGGCTAGATTACTAAATAAAATTAGCTTTTCATTTCTGGAGATTTTGGTGACTTGGAACAAGCTGGAAACAGAACTTGCATTAGAGATTAATAGATTTATTTTATCATTCCTATTACATCTATTGATTGCATTTCTTAATTCCATGTTTTGCCTTGAACCCATAATGGCTTTTGGTTCAGAAATGAACTAAACTCCATTATGGGATTCTAATGGATTTTGATGCGTAGTTTAAATAGGTATATCTGATTATATTGTTGTATATTTATTATTGGATTACCCATTATGATTGATCTTAATGAATGAATGTTTGATCACCATTCACATTGTGTGCTTATATGGAGTTGAAAAATGAAATATAAGTATGGATTAAATCATAATGGCATATGTTCATGACGTTGATTTGTTTAAGCTTTGTGATTCGTGGA
The DNA here is from genome assembly GCA_020205605.1 of Panax ginseng. Taxonomy (NCBI): domain Eukaryota; kingdom Viridiplantae; phylum Streptophyta; class Magnoliopsida; order Apiales; family Araliaceae; genus Panax; species Panax ginseng. The sequence goes on from CM035139.1 coordinate 67,578,245, forward strand.
CTGGATAGACATATACCATTTCATTATGTGTATTCATTAAAAGAGCTTGCATTTAAATCATATTTGCTTTAAACTCACACAGAAATATAGTGATTTTGATAATTGTGATGCTTACATGATTTCTATCAAACGTGGAGGTTATGTGAATTGGTCATAGTTCATTAAAAAATAGTTATGTCCACTTTTGTGCTCTTGACTAGTTTTCCATGATAATTATTTAAACATTACATGAGGGTTTAAGTTTAGATGAAACATTGAATGAAATTAGAATCCCATTCTTCTCCAATTTGATTACATCACTTTAGTAATTATAATTTTGATTTCATGAATTAATTTAGAATTAAAGTTAATTGTGAGTTGATTGTTTAAGCATATAAAAATAGTGATATAGTTGTTGCATGATAATTTAGATTTAACACCTTTCTCCGTGGATCAATACTTTTCTTACTATGTACTACTTGTTGACCCATGTATACTTGCATGAGTTAGAGTCCTTTTTGTTAGACTAGAAAGGAGTCAACAACTGCTCAAGTTATTCCTTCTATAACAGAATCAGAAATGGTGATGACATTCATAGACATACAAGAAGCTCCTTTCTATGAGAGAGTCTTAGCTGGTATTGACAAGCCATTTTCTAAAATTATCAAACATGGAGAGTTGGCTGAGATGGGATTGAAGTCGGGAAAAATTCAAGACCTGGCCGCTCTAAAAGTTGTTGCTGAGTACATCCAATTTGGAACTTATGGAAAAAAACCCACGGAGGGTCCATAAAAAGAAAGAAGTGGATGTTTCCTTAATACTACAAGGTCAGAAAGGTAGTCAGAATATACCTATCCAGAGGAGGAACTACTTCCCTTTTCAAGCACAGTCTTCTAACCCCACATTATCAAAGGGTGGAGAAGTCCGACGCAATTGAGTGTTCACACCCCTAGGGGATTCACTCAAGAATGTTCTCAATCTTTTGACTACTCAGAAGAAAATTACACATCTTCTTCCACCAGCCAACCTGAATGGGAAGGGTTTCAATGCTACACGGAAATGTGCTTATCATACCGGGGCACCGAGACATGATACGCAGGATTGCTGGGCCTTGAAACACAAGATCCAAGATTTAATTGACAACGGGGAAATTGTGGTAACTAAACCCAACCAACCTCATGTGCAAGACACCCCTCTTCCTCAACATAAAGAAGAAGAGGTTAATATGATTAATTGGAGTAGTGGACAGAGTTCCAATTACGTTGTTGAATCTTCCCAAAATAGCAAGGATGGTGCTGACAAATGGGATTACGCACAGTTCTAGTTTATGATGGAACGAAAGATGAAAGCTCTTTGTAAGCAAGTAGAGTAATTGGCGGAACTGGTAATCCATCAACACCAATTCACACGACAATTAGTCAGTCGAGATCATGCTAGTCTCCTTTCTTTTGTTATGAATACTCCATCATCGCCTTTCGTAAAGTGAAACAACTCGGAGGATAAAGTTGTAAAAGAGTAAGTGCCAAAGCTTGGTCCGAGATTTTGCCAACAAAAGGGAATTTACATACCTTGGCCAACGTATGGAGGAGATATTTCAGATGCTGATCAATGAAGGAAGAATTACATCCCTTCAACCTCCAATCAATCCCCGTTCAAGACGGTTCAATTATAATAGAGTATGCCAGTACCACTCCCATTCTCGCGGACACAGCACAGAAGAATGCTAGGCACTCCACCACCTCATTCAGAATTTAATTGATAGCGTAAATCCCTATAAATGGCGAGATGATGACACTTTGTTACTCGAGGAGTGGGGAACACATGTCCTACAAAATGGAAGGACGTCGTAGCAGTTATATCCGCTAAGGATGATTTGGCTGCCAGACCACTCATAATACAAGCAATTCAACTCAAAGGTGTTAATAATCCTTTGAAAGTGGTTGCACTAGAGCCAATTCTCTTTCCATCTAGGCCACAGTATCCTATTTTTAGCCTACACAAAGTACCATGGAATTATGGAAAGGCTGAAGGATCTACATCACACACAACGACTGCAGTGTCGAAGGAAAATCCACTTTATCTTCCCCATCGGGTGATGAAGCCTATCATCAAATCAAAGGGGAAAGTTTCGATGGAGAAAATTGAAGAGTTCCTCTGTACCATGGGCCATAACGAAGCCAAGGTGGTTTTAAGCTTGAGAGAAGCTCCACAACAAATTTTCATATTAGACTTTGTTTTCTCTTTCGAAGATCACAGGAAGATCTTGCTAAAGGTCTTGGAAGAAGCCCATTTTCCAAAATCAGTGGATGTGGAAAAATTACAACATTTGGTTGATCACATTTTTAACAATAATGTGATATCTTTCATTGATGACGGCATACCCGCTGAAGGGACTGGTTATTGCATGCCGTTGCACATAGCGGTTTTGTCCTCCGAATATAATGTGACAGGAGTTTTGATAGATGGTGGGTCATCTTTGAATAAATGTCCTTATGCTACCTTGGAAAAGATGAATATTAACCCCAAGAGGATCAAAAGCAGCCATACGATTATCAAAGCTTTTGATGGGTCCCGACGAAATGTCGTTAAAGAGATTGAACTGCCAGTGGAGATTGGTCCACATACATTCAATGTATCCTTTCATGTGCTCAAAATAGCTAATTGATACAATCTGCTCTTGGGAAGACCGTGGATTCATATGGCTAGAGCCATCCCTTCCACCCTTCATCAACAACTTAAATACATTATCAACAATAACCTAATCACTGTCAATGCTGAGCTGGAATTTCCTGAACAAGGTGACATACCACTCATCAGCTTCAATTTAGAAGTTGAGACGGTCAGTTTCCATGCCCTGGAGGGGAGCAACACTCATAACCATCCCATTGGGGTGCCGCCTCTCACACCCAAGATTTTTGCCGAAGTAATGTCGGCCACTCAAGAGATGATGACATTGGGTCATCAACCTGGACAACGGTTGGGCAAGGATCATCAGGGGATTAAGCACCCAATTCAAGTTCCAAGTCAAACAGGGATAGATGGATTAGGTTATATGGATAGTTCCAGACACAAGAATCCTCACAAGCATAAACAGATTCCTTCATCTTCAGCCACACGGCGATTACCTCCATGTACAGATCTTGAGCCTATATAGTCTCCTGTAAAGGTTCCTGCCCATGTTATGGCTATGCTATTTCCCAAACCGATACTGGTTAGAGAAAAAGAGGTCCTAATTCCTGATCCCGAAGTGGAAGAAAGGGAACAGAGACGTAAACAAGACATTACTAGGAGTTTGTCTCATCTATGCATCCTTTTACATGATGAGCACACAAATAGATACACTTGAAATGATGATTGTCCTGATATTATGGTCATTATTCGGGAGAAGGAGGAGGATGATAGCCACTTCATTACTGCCATCCACTAGGACTTCACCCTTGACAATTGGAGCAGCACTCCTTGCATTTATCGCTAAGGTAAAAAGGCCGTAACCCATCTCAGAGATAGCTTTTAATCGCTTACTTTTATGTACAGTATTAGTAGTTATTTTGTCAGTACATGCTAACACTTTGTATGATTGAACAGTTTCATATATTAAGTGAAAGCATATTTTTTTTTAGGACTCTAAATTTAGATGTTCCTGTACTTGTTGATGAGGTGCCTTTTCTCCACAAGGACTATAACTTTGATGAAAAGTTTGACTCAGACTTAATGGAAATACAAGATGACATTGAGATACCTCAAGAGATTAAGGAATGGGTCGAAGATAGACCCAAACCAAATCTTGATCAAACCACCTCATTCAATCTCAGAACCTTAGAAAGCCCTAGGTTGATCCAGATTTGTACAGACCTCACTCCAAACCAAAAGAATGAAATGGTTGCATTATTAACCCAATTCCAGGATGTGTTTTCATGGTCTCATGAAGACATGGTGGGTTTGTCCACTGACATCATCATCCATCGCCTTCCCATTAAAGAGGGATTGAAGTCAGTCAGGCAGAAGCTCAGGCGATTAAAACCTGAGTGGAGTTTAAAGGTTAAAAAAGAAATTGTGAAATAATTTCAAGTAGGCATCATCATGGTGTCTACATACCCTGAATGGCTATCTAACATAGTCCCCATGCCTAAACCAGGAGGAAAGGTGCGAGTTTGCGTGGATTAGAGGGATCTGAATAAAGCTTGCCTTAAGGATAGCTTTCCTGTGCCATTTATCCACATTCTCATTGACAATACTGCTCAATATGACATGTACTCCTTTACCGACTGCTTGGAGGGGTACCATCAAATCATGGTTTCTTAGGAGGATCGTGAGAAAACTGCTTTCATCATGCCTAGGGGAACCTTTTGCTTTTGACAGTTGTCGTTCAGCCTCATCAATTTCGGAGCTACCTACCAGTGGGCCATGATGGTTTTCTTCCACGACTTAATGCACAAAGAGATAGAGATTTATGTGGATGACATCATTATCAAATCTTGAAGGGAAAATGACCACTTAGACCATCTCAGAAAGATCTTCAACAGGTTCTGTAAGTACAACTTGAAGTTGAATCCTGCCAAGTGCGCCTTTGGTGTTAAATCAGGCAAGTTGTTAGGATTCCTAGACAGCCACAAACGGATTGAGTTGGATCCCACCAAAATCCAGGCCATCACGGAAATGCCCATTCCTCAGATAAAGAAGAAAATACTGGGATTTTTGGGAAGGATCAACTTCATCAGTAGGTTCATTTCCCAACTCACAGCAACTTGTGAGCCTATCTTCAAGCTATTAAGGAAGAACTCCTCCATGAAATGGAACGATGAGTGCCAAAAAGCCTTCCTTACTATCAAAGAGTAGCTGGTTAACGCTCCTATTTTGGTACCACCTAGGGATGATGTTCCCCTGTTCATATACCTGTCCATTAATGACAATGCCATGGGCTGCATGATGGGACAGAAGGACGATAGAGGCCAAGAGTGAGCTATCTACTACCTCAGCAAAAGATTCAACAGTAGTGAACACAAGTACACTCTGATTGAGAAGACTTGTTGTGCTTTAGCATGGGCTTCCATGAGGTTACAACATTACCTTCATGGTCACACAACCCATCTTATATCCCGCGTGGATCCTCTCAAGTACGTGTTCAGTAAACCTATATTGAATTATCGGCTGTCCAGATGGTATTTGATCCTACAACAATTTGACATCGTCTACATGACGCAGAAGTCTATTAAGGGTCAAGGAATTGTGGATCAACTGGCCGTCGCACCTGTAGGGGATTTCAAACCCTTGGAAACATAATTCCCCGATGAAAGGGTAATGACAATGCAGCAACACCATCAGTACAATGCATGCCATACGTGGAAAATGTATTTTGATGGAGCTGTAAATATGGAAGGTTCTGGAGCTGGAGCAGTTCTAGTATCCGGTATGGGGGAGCAGTATCCTGTTGCCGTTAAATTGTAATTTGTCAGCACCAACAACACTACTGAGTATGAAGGTTGTATCATGGGGCTAAAACTTGCCTAATCAATGGGTATCAGGTGGTTAACTATCTTTGGAGATTCAAAATTGGTAATCAAGCAGACCACGGGAATCTATCACACCAAAGAGCTACATTTGTTGCCTTACCATCGACAAGTTCTATAGATGGCTTCAGAGTTTGAAGAGGTAAACTTCCTCCACATTCCTCGGAATAGGAATGATTTTTTGCAGATGCGCTAGCAACTTTGGCCTCCTTGATGAACATACATGACAAGGAAAACATGTCAAGCATCCCATTTGCCCTACAAAAGGCTCCAACCTTTGGGAATTACATTGGAGAAGTATCAGATGAGATACTTGGTATCAACACATCAAGGAATACTTACGAGATGGATCTACACCCGCTGAGACGAGCCCAACTGAAAGAAGGCGGATCTATCGAGTAGCTATGAAGTTCTACCTGAGTAGAGATGCACTCTACAAAAGAGATGCAGGACTAGGTCTCTTTATATGTCTAGACAAAGACCAAGCTCAGAAGCTCATGGATGAAATCCATGGTGGAGTATGTGGCCCACACATGAGCGGCCCTCTACTTGTTATAGAGATCCTCAGGACAAAGCACTATTGGCTCTTGCTTAAATCTGACTATGATGATCACGTCAAGAGATGTTATCATTGCCAAATTCATGGGAATGCTATCCACGCCCCTCCGAGAGAACTCCACAATATGAGTTCACTTTGGCCCTTCTCAATGTGGGGAATAGACGTGATCGGGCCCATCGAGCCTAAAGCCAGTAATGGGCATCGGTTTATCTTCACCATGATCGACTACTTCACCAAATGGGTAGAAGCAGCCTCCTTCCCCAGGATTACCGAAGAAGTCATCATTACTTTCAGCAGAAACAATGTCATTTGTCGATATGGACAACCAGAGGTGATTGTATCAGACAATGCTAAGAACCTCAACAACAAAATGATGGAGGAGTTATGCAATCAATTCCACATCAAACACCTTAACTATGTCATTTATCGTCCAAAGATGAATGGTGTTGTTGATGCGGCTAATAAGAACATCAGGAAAATCATGCAAAAGATGATCGCCAATCATAAAGGATGGCCTGACCTCTTGACTCTGACTCTATTAGCCTACAGAACTTTGTTGGTTGATTTCGCAATCAATGAATTTGTGCACACAGTCAACAAGTAATAAAGTGATAAAATAAAGTGTCGATCCCACAAAGAATTCCAATTAACAAATTCCAACTACTAGCACTATATCAATTCAATTTTATTTAAACGGTAAAGTGTGATTTTTCAAAATAAGAAAACTAAATTAAGCAATTAAAAATAGGTTATTCTAAAATTAATTCAATAAATAAAAACTCAGATTTGACGAATGGATTCAGATAAATAAGGTTAAGACTCCAATATCCCCAATTATGAACTATAAACCAATTATCCAAGTATCCCAATTATTATGCCCACTGAATTGTTAAAAATAATTCTAAGTGTCAAAAGCCCTTTTCTAAGTGATCAATTAACTTTTATTTAATCCAATTAATCTTGCGATATTCTTATGCAAAACAATTAAATTAAACTCCTTCAATCCCAATTCCCAACTTGTTACATGCAATGAATAGATATTCCTATTCAATTCACGACCCTAATTATTCGTCATGCAAATAATCAAGTATACATGTTATTATGTCCAGTTCTAACCCTAGGTCTCCTCTCCCGAATCCTTCTAGAGTAACAAGGTAATTACTGGCCAAATAATTAATCAATAAGCACGAGACATAATAAACAATTCACTTTGACATAAATAATTGGAATAAATCAAATAATTAATTTATAGACATGAAAGGTTCAATTGTAGTCTTAATTAAAGAATTAGTTCATAATAGAAATAAAAACCAATAATCTTTTGCAAAACATCCTTAAGGAATTACACAAATGGAAAATAAGGAGAAGAAGAAACTCTTAGAGTAAAATTCTTTAATCTTCAAGTAATCCCTTGCTCAGCCTTCAATTATGGTGGATCCCCTTTTAATTTAGCAAAATAGCCTTTATACACTCTTCTCATCTCACCACAATCCTTTCACAAATTAACCTCTCAATTAGCTCCTAAATCCCGATCAAATCACCGGTTGACAACACGCTACCGTCAACATAAATCAAGCTCAAATACCATTACCATTAACACTAGAATCGGTACCGGTTGCTACTTCTTCAATTATTTACCAAAATACCATTTTTAGCTCAAAATTCCCAAATTGCCCCCACAGCTCCCGAATCGGCAAAATAACCACTAGACACAGTAAAAATGCTTCTAAAAGCCTCGAGAATACAACAATTTAAGCCCACGTGTATCCAATTCATGGGTATATTACCCAATCATCAAATACCCCCAAACTTAAATCATTGCTTGTCCTCAAGCAACAAAACACAAGACAACACGAAAAACTAAACAAACCATGCAAATGCACCTAAAACTAACTACATGTTTGTAATTCCAGCAATCAAATAGCACACCGTATATTCATTAGGCCTCTGAAAAATCACAATAACATGCTAATACATCATATTAAAGCATAACAATAATATCTCAACAATAAATAAATCTAAATCTGTTATTATTGATATCGTGTGTGTGTGTTCAACAACCATGCTAACCAATGAAAAGCAAAATATGAGACATAATAGATTTCTTAGAAGGCATCACATAGTGCAAACTCAGAAACTACTCAAATAAACTAGATTTGGCTAAAATCAAACATTTACTAATTTTTTTTTATTAACGGGGGCTTTTTGCACTTTTTCGCTTTATTATTATTATTATTATTTCTCATGGGTATGCTGTGAGACCCCAAATTTTATGAATAAAGATTTAAATTTCTCGAAATATTTTTTTTAATATTATGGAGTAAATTTGATATAATGTTATAGTTGTGGGTAATATTTAGGAATTTTGAAAAGTATGCAAGTTGTTATATAATATTCGATTGGTTAGGGAATATTCGTTTTATCAGGGAATATTCGTACGACGACACAATCATTGGTGGACCCCACAACGGAATTATTGTCGGATTGAGAAAACGACAAAAATATTTTTTATGAAAATAACTATGAAGTTTCTTTGTTAAAACTATTGAACTACTTCGTAGAGTAAAAAGTGCGATACGCTGTGGTTGTATAGTAGCACACTAGTATTGATTATTGATGCTTACGTGAGAAGTCACTCAGTTTTGTTCAATTATTGTTACAGTAATTGTTGCATAGTATCTCACGTTAATTGATTCAATAATTGTCAATATTTTATATATTATTAAATCAATAATTGAGGTGATAGAGTTATTAATATTATTATTTACAATATTAACGATGTCTAGAAGTTCTGCCAAGGAGAGGTTTGGTCACCTAATTACGCGCCAATAGGGAGAAATCTTTATTGGAAAGTCCTCTCTTTCCTGGGAACGACCTGATCGATTAATATTGTGAATTATAATAAAGGTGATAAGTTTTGTTTTACTATTATTATAAATGTAATAAAATAGAATAATTTTATAAAGTTATTTATTTTATTAGACTATAAATAGAATATATAATATTCTATTATGCATAGTGTTTGCATAGTGTTTTCATAGTAAAATCTTTTTATATAAAATAGAATACTTTTATAAAGTTATTTGTTTTATTAGACTATAAATAGAATATATAATATTCTATTATGCATAGTATTTGCATAGTGCCCTGCGTGATAGTATTTGCATAGTAAATCTTTTTATATAAAATAGAATACTTTTATAAAGTTATTCATTTTAATAGATTATAAATAGAATATATTATATTTTATTTAAAAGATTTTGTTTTATTAGAATATTTTATTAATAATGGATAGTAAATCAATATGGACCATTCTGCTTAAAAGTAAATCAATCTGACTGCTCATGAATTAGTTACTATTCACCATTCTCCTATAAATAGAAGCTCATTCTTCATTATTTCTTACTTGAATATACCAAACTTAGAGAGAGAAATCAGAGAGAGAAGAAGAAAAGTATTCTACTACTTCACTACTCTTATATCCAATTTCTTCTAAGGTAAGGGGTATTATTTCTTTCGTATTCATGAAGAGAACTTCAGTTATTCCATTCTTTATTATTTTGTTGGATTAACCTGTATACGCGGGCTACCCTATACTTGGTGAAATTCTTCTGTTATTCCATTCTTTATTATTATGGTGGAATAATCGGTTTATGCGAAGTACCGCATACATGGTGAAATTATGTTGTTATTCCATTCTTTATTATTCGCCGTAATATCCCGCATCGCGGCGCTTCTGGCATGACCTGGTTCCATTCTTTATTATTCTATTGAAATATCTTGTCTGTGCGTTTACGCATGACCTGGTTCCATTCTTTATTATTATATCGGAATATCCTGTCTGTGCGTTTACGCATAACCTAGTTCCATTATTTATTATTCTGTTTGGAATAACCTGTCTATGCGATCTATCGCATGCATGGTGAATTCTTTTATTATTCCATTCTTTATTATTCTGTTGGAATAACTTGTCTATGTGGATTACCACATGCATGGTGAATGATACTTTGTATTCATTCCTTGTTAAATTGTGGAAATGATCTGTATACGTGGATTACCGCATGGTGGGTGAAAATCCATTTGCAGTTTCATATATTCTATCATACTTAGTTGGTTAAAGTTTTGAATTCTATACTCCATGAAATTAGTAGAATATCCTTGATATTTGTGCTTCATCCAGTATCTTTTTGTGGAAATATTCTTCTGAGCATTCTTGAATTTTACTCCACAAAGTAGTATCATGTTGACAATTTGGACATTATTGAGTTCAGGATAAATTAACTTATAAATCTTTAAAATTTATTCTTGAACTTGTTTTATTAAATTATTATGTTATTGTCATCATCCTCATGTTTATATTTTGTTGAAAGTCATATGTGGCCTGTAGTACATAGATGGACTTGGTATGATTATGACCAGGGATTATTCAGTGAATCATGACCGTAATGTTACAAATGATGTGGTAAAAGTCTTCATTGTCCCGTAGTTCATTGATGGACAGTTGTTGGCATGATCATGACCATTGATGAATACACGAATATCCTTGGCCCGTAGTGCATTGATAATTTGTGGTTGTGATACTAATGAATATCCTTGGCCGTAGTGCAGGGATGATGTGGATTATTTATTAGATGAGTCCCAGCGATAAAAGTGATGAAAAACCTTTTAAATCATAAAAGATAGTAGATTTTATTCTCTACTTGACTCTTTTAATGGATTGCTTATTTCGCTGCAGTTAAACTTGATGTTTGTTATATTGTATCAGTTTAACACTGTTGAAGGCTAACGATAATTTATTCTGCATTATCTTAGTCAAAATATTTCTTACTGGGCTAGTTGAGCTCACCCTTTCTTTCACAGTTCTCCTCAGGAAATGAGAACGTAGCCGAGACTAGTCGGTGAACGGAGTGATGGTCCAGATGATAGTATTTGTAGTACTCACTATCCTGTTAAATAGTGTGACAATAAATGTAATGAGGACTCCTTTGAGTATGGATACTGTCTAGATGACAATATTCTTATTAAAACTCTCAGTTTATGTTTTGTCGTATTTTACACGACAGCTATATTATTAAGATTGTATTTGAATTTTGTACCATGTATTTGGCGACTCAAGATGGGTGATGTATACCTATTTTGGGGGCGTCACAGTTGGTATCAAAGCTTAGGGATATGATCCCTGGCTGAGATATGAGACAAGAACTAGGAGGGGAGAGACGAAAAATTCCTTCGCTAGTATGACCTACCTAAGTTTATTTGGTATTTAATTGGTTGGTCAGAGTATAGGGATAATATGTGATATGTTAATTAACCCTTGTTTTGTGGCAGTATTTGAAAATGACAGCTGAAAATGTCGAGATAAGCAATGGAGCACATGAGACCGTTGAGTCACCGCTAATCAATAGCCAAGGCAATGTGCATCAGGAATGCGATAATCCTCCTGTAAATAATAACACCGATCAAATGATGAATGATGGAATGTTCAGAGGCTTTATACAATTCATTCAACATCAGGTAAGAGAGACTCCTGTTCAAAAATATAGGTGGAAATAATGGCAACCCATGGTCGGGCCACCATCAAGCGCTTCAAGGAGCCGGGACCACCAGAGTTTTTGGGAAAGCCAGAACCACTTAAGGCGGAGACGTAGTTAAAGCAGATCACCAAGATATTTGATGTCTTGGGATGCTCCGAGGAGCAAAAGGTTCCTTTTACCACCTTTATATTGCGTGAAGAGGAAGATCATTGGTGGGAATCTGTAAAACTTACCCAGCCTGACGCACTCAAGATGTCTTGGGAGAAATTTCAAGAATTGTTCAACGACAAGTACTTTCCTGAAAGTATTCATCACATGAAGGAGGTGGAATTTATCAAGCTGGAACAAAATAATATGACCGTGTCGCAATACGAGGCTAAATTTGCGGAGTTATCCCGGTTTGCATCCCATTTGGTCGATAATGAGGAGCGAATGATGCGAATGTTTTTGCGAGGTTTGAAACTCGATATACGTCAATACCTCATTTCTCACAAACTTTGTTTATATTTAGATGTTGTGAATAGGGCTCAGTTATTGGAGCGCGATAATGAGTCAGCACAACCAAAAGAAAACGACCAACAACACGATAATAATTGTACTGGTGGCAATGGCCATCGGAACAATGATAACCATCGTGGGGGAAATTATCACGCCAAGAATGGTAACCACTTCGGTGGTAATCATGGCCAAGATAATAGAAGTGGAAATTTCAAGAAGAGGAGATTCAATAATGATGGAAAGACAGCAGCATCAACACCCATTTCAAAGGAAGAAGAACGACCACCTGTCGTCTGTTTCAAATGCAGACAGGAGGGACACATCCGTCCAAACTGTAGACAAAAATCCAAAGCGTGTTTCAATTGTGGAAGAGAAGGTCACCTAGCTCGATTTTATTGTGTAGTAAAGTCAAGTCCAGCTGGGATAGTGATGCCAAAGGATGTCCCAGACAAGTCAAAATCGGTAGTTTAAGAGAGAACATTTTTTTTTCTTGTGACGAGGAACCTGAACAAAGTTATCACGGGTAAGTTAATCATAAACTCTTGCGAAGTCTATACGTTATTCGATACCGGTTCTACCTATTCTTTTATCTCTCTTGTTTGCGCTCAACGTTTAAATTTGACTTCGGAGAAATTAGACTTTGACTTATTTGTTGAAACTTCAATAGTAGAAACCTTCGTTACCTCCACTGTTTATAAATCTTGTTGATTCAAATCGACACTTTCACGTTACCTGTCAATCTTATCTCTTTGAAAATACTTGCCTTTGATGTGATTTTAGGAATCGATTGGTTAACTACTCATCAAGCTTTTTGTAAGGTTGTTAGCTTTCATATTCCTAACCAACCTGTTATGCGAATTCAATCAACCAAACCACTAAAGTCAATCATTGTGATATCAAGCCATAAGTAAAGAGCCCCGAGCCTTTCGCTGGTGACTTCCTTGTATGGAATGCACCGAAGCCAGACTTTCTGTAGGGAAAGTCATGAATAACGGTGGCAAGTTGATAGGTATCAATGTGACGTGCTATCCAAGTCTTAGATGAGAGTCACAGTTTTGAATGATATTTCTATTGTTAATACATTTCCTGACGTATTCTTGAAGACTTCTTAGCCTACCCTAGAGCGTGAAATCGAATTTTGTATTGACCCCAGTACAAAACCCATTTCTATAAACCTCAAATATTTTCTTCACCAAAAATGAACATGTAATGTGCCAAAGACGTTGGCTAGAGCTGTTGAAGATTACGATCGTACCATTCAATATCATCATGGGAAAAGCGAACGTGGTAGCTAACGCGTTGAGTAGAATATCATATGCATTTACGAGTGTGATGTCGTTAACATAAAAATCCATTTCGTATAACTTATAAATGATGAAGATAGAGTTAAAGACTCTAGGAAACCACATGAAGATAACAAATATATGATTATAACCGACTTTAGTCGATAAAGTTAAAGTCGCTCAAGCTACAGACCTAGAGATGATGAACATGAAAAAGAAGGTTCAAGAGGGCGTTATTCTAGAAGCAAGAGTCAACGAAGAGAGGAAATCTCAACCCTCGATTTTATTGGCCCATTTGAAATCCTCGATCAAGTAGGAACTGTGGCCTATAGACTCGTTTTACCGCCAAATATGTTGCGTGTTCATAACGTTTATCATGTACCGATGTTACGTAAATATGTGGACGACCCGAACCACATTATTGATTCAGAACCGAACAAGATAGTGGAAGATTTAACGTATGAGGAAATATCTGTTAAAATCATGGATAAGAAGGATCGTATTCAACACTCAAAGGTTATACCTCAAGAGTTAGAATCTGAAATGAAGTCAAGGTATCCTCATCTCTTCTACATACCAGTAAATGACGTAAATTTCAAGGGCGAAATTTCATAAGGAGGGGAGATTGTGAGACCCCAAATTTTATGAATAAAGATTTAAATTTCTCGAAATATTTTTTTTAATATTATGGAGTAAATTTGATATAATGTTATAGTTGTGGGTAATATTTAGGAATTTTGAAAAGTATGCAAGTTGTTATATAATATTCGATTGGTTAGGGAATATTCGCTTTTATCGTGGGAATATTCGCATTTACGACACAATCATTGGTGGATCCAGACAACGGAATTATCATTTGGATTGAGAAAACGACAAAAATATTTTTATGAAAATAACGGTACCAAGTTTTACTGTTAAAACTATTGAACTACTCGGTAGTAAAAAATACGATGTACGCATGGTTGCATAGTAGAGCACACCAGTATTGATTATTGATGCTTACGTGAGAAGTCACCTCGGTTTTGTTCAATTATTGTTACGATAATTGTTGCATAGTATCTCACGTTAATTGATTCAATTATTGTCGATATTTTATATATTATTAAATCAATAATTGAGATGACAGAGTTATTAATATTATTATTTGCAATATTAACGATGTACCACAAAATGATCCAAATATTCCTTGAATACTCGATTCATCATATCCATGAAGGCAGCAGGAGCATTAGTCAATCCAAAAGACATGACTAGGAATTCATAATGCCCGCATAGGAGTTCTAAAAGTCGTCTTTGAATGTCATCGGTTCTAATCTTCAATTGTTGATATCTAGAATGAAGATCAATCTTTGAAAAGAATTTGGCGCTTGTAACTAGTCAAACAGTCATCAATACGCGGGTAATGGGTACCTATTTTTGATGTCGACATGATTTAACTCCCGATAATCAATACAAAGTCGCATACTCCCATCTTTCTTCTTCACGAATAGAACATGAGCACCCCAAGGAGAAGTATTAGGACGAATAAAGCCAATGTCTAACAATTCCTGCATTTGGGTCTTTAACTCCTGAAGTTCAACAGTAGCCATTCGATATGGGGTTTTAGAAATGGGTTTTGTACCGGGTTCAAGGTCGATACAAAATTCAATTTCACGCTCGGGGTAGGCCAGAAGTTCTTCGAGTGGAATACGTCAGGCAATTCATTAACAATAGAAATATCATTCAAAACTGACGTATTTTTGTTTAGATCCGTGACATGAGCTAAGAAAGCTTGACATCCGTTTTTCAATAAACGAATAGCTTTATGGCTCGACATGACAGTGATTAATTTTAATGGTTTGGTTTCTTATATTCGCATAATAGGTTGGTTAGGGATATGAAAGCTAACAATCTTACGAAAACAATCAATTTTGTATGATGAGTAGTTAACCAATCAATCCCTAGAATTACGTCGAATGCAAGTATTTTCAATGAATTAAGATTGACAGGTAATGTGAGGGTGCCGATTTGAACCAAACAAGACTTATAAACAGTGGATGTAATGAAGGTTTCTCCCAACGGAGTTTCAACAGATAAGTCAAAGTCCAATTTCTCTGGAGTCAAATTTAAACGTTGAGTGCAAGTAGGAGAAATAAAAGAATGGGTAGAACTGGTATCAAATAAGGTATATACTTTGCTAGAGTTTATGATAAGCTTACCCGTGATGACCTCATTCTGGTTCCTTGCTTTCTGGGAGGTCACAATAAACGCTCTCTCTTGCTCTACCGATTTTGTCTTGTCTGGGATGGCCTTTGGTGCCTCCATCCTAGCTGAACTTCTCTTCGATGAACAACAAAATTGGGCTAGGTGACCTTCTCTTCCACAATTATAACATGCTTTGGACGGCATCGCGCAGTTTGGACTGATGTGTCATTCCCTCCGCATTTGAAGTATATGATAGGTGGTCGTTCTCCTTCCTTAACCACGGGTGTTGGTGCTGACGTCTTTCCATCATTGTTGAATCTCCTCTTCTTGAAATGCCCATTCTTATTGTTTTGGCCATGATTACCAATCAAGTGGTTACCATTTCGCATGTTGATTCCTCCACGCTTATTGTCACCGCTTGATGATCAAGTATCACCGGTATTATCATTTTGTCACCGCTTTCTTTTTGGTTGGGTTGACTCATTATCGCGCCAATAATCGAGCCCTATTAACAACATCTGAATACAAACACAGTTTATGAGAGATAAGATATTGACGTATCTCAGGTTTCAAACCTCTTAGAAACATTCACATCATTCTCTCCTCATTATCAACCAAATGGGACGCAAACCAGGACAACTCGAAAAATTTGGCTTCGTACTGCGACATAGTCATGTTGTTTTGTTCCAGTTTAATGAACTCTACCTCTTTCATGTGACGAATACTTTCAGGAAAGTACTTGTCGTTGAACAGTTCTTGGAACTTCTCCCAAGACATCTTCTGTGTGGTAGGTTGAGTACGCTTTACAAATTCTCACCAATAATCTACCTCTACCCACAACATGAAGGTGGCAAAGGGAACCTTTTGCTCCTAGGAGCAACCCAAGACATCAAATATCTTGTTGATCTGATTTATCCACGTCTCCGCCTTAAATAGTTTTGGCTCCCCAAAAAACTCCGGTGGTCCCAGCTCTTTGAACTATTTGGCGGTGACCGTCCGAGAGTTGTCAGTGTTTCCACCGCATTTTGGATGTGAGCCGCCTCTACTTTGATGTTACATGAATTGCATGAAGCCTCGTAACATTCCATCGCTCATCATTTGGTCGGTTTTGTTTGTTTGCATGAGGATTGTCGCCTTCACGATATACATTGTCCGGTTATTGATCCGTGGAGACTCAATGGTCTCCTGTGCTCCATTGATGTTCTCAACATTCTCGGATGCCATTTTCAAATACTGCCACAAAACAAGGGTTAATTAACATATCACATATTATTCCTATACTCTGACCGACCAATTAAATACCAAATAAACTTAAGTAGGTCATACTAGCGAAGGAATTCTCCGTCTCTCCCCTCCTAGTTCTTGTCTCACATCTTAGCCAGGGATCATATCCCTAAGCTTTGATACCAACTGTGACGCCCCCAAAATAGGTATACATCACCTATTCTGAGTTGCCAAATACATGGTACAGAATACAAATACAATCTTAAATATACAACAAGAGAGTTGTGAGTTTAATACAAACATTATCTTCTAGACAATATCCACTCTCAGAATAAGTCATCATTAAATTTATTAACACACTATTTAATGTAATAGTGAGGACTACTAATACTATCATCCGAACCGGCCTGCATTTCCCGACTAGTCCCGACTACGTTCTCATTTCCTCAAGAGAACAAAGAAAGAAAGGGTGAGCTCAACTAGCCCAAAGAAGAAATATTGTGACTAAGATAATGCGTAATAAATTATCGTTAGCCTTCAAATGATGTTAAACGATAAAATATAACAAACATCAAGTTTAACTGCAATGAACAAGCAATCCATTAAAAGAGTCAAGTAGAGAATAAAATCTACTATCTTTTATAATGTAAAAGGTTTTTCATCACTTTTATCACTGGGACTCAGCTTAATAAATAATCCACATCATCCCTGCACTACGGCCAAGGATATTCATTAGTATCACAACCACAAATTATCAATACACTACGGGCCATGGATATTTGTGTATTCATCAATGATCATGATCATACCAACAACTGTCCATCAATGCACTACGGGCTAATGAGGACTTTTACCACATCATATGTAACATTACGGTCATGATTACACCGAATAATCCCTGGTCATAATCATACCGAGTCCATCTATGCACTCTGTGCCATGTATTGACTTTAAAAAAATATAAACATGAGGATGATGACAATGATATAAGAGTTCAATAAAATAAGTTCAAGAATTAATTTATTCAGGAACTAATAACATCCAAATTGTCAACATGATACTTCTTTGTAGAGTAAAATTTAAGAATGCTCGGAAGAATATTTTCATGAAAAGATATCGGATGAAGCACAAATATCAAGGATATTCCACTAATTTCATGGAGTATAGAAGTCAAACTTTAACCAACCGAGTATAATAAAGAATGGAATAACAAAAGAAATCACCATGCATGCGGTACTTATGCATAAAAGTTATTCCAATGAATAATAAATAATGGAACTAGGTCAAAGCGTAATACGCACTCAACAGGATATTCCAATAGAATAATAAAGAATGGAATAATAACAGAATCACCATGCATGCGGTATTTGCATGATAGATAAAAGTTATTCTAACGTAATAATAAATAACGGAACCAGTCCGGCGAAAACGCATGCATAGACATGATATTCCAAACCAATAATAAATAATGGAATAATGTAAGAATTTCACCAAGTATAGGGTAGATCTAGCATATACAAAAGTTATTCCAATGTAATAATAAAGAATGGAATAATGAAGTTCTCTTCATGAATATGAAAAAAATATCCCTTACCTTATAAAGAAGAGTACTCAACGATAGGCGGGAATATACTTGAAGAAACTTGCACTACGCCAAAGCTTTCTTAAACACTTAAAGAAATACACTCAAGATAGAAGAATAATTCTCTCTACGCTTTCTCTAGAGTTTCAGTGAATTCGTAAGAAATAATGAAGGAATGAGCTTCTATTTATAGAAGAATGGATTGAATAGTAACCAATCCATGAACAATCCAGATCGATTTACTTTAAATGGACGGTCCAGATTGGTTTAAAATATAATATAATATATTCTATTTATAATCTAATAAAATGAATAACTTTAAAAATATTTTACTATGCAAATACTATGCAGGCACTATGCAAACACTATTCATAATAAAATATAATATATTCTAATTATTGTCTAATAAAATGAATAACTTTATAAAAGTATTCAGTTTTATATAAAAAGATTTTACTATTAGCCTAATAAAATGAATAACTTTATAAAAGTATTCTGTTTTATATAAAAAGCTTTTCTGTTTTATTACATTAATAATACTAATAAAACAAAACTTCATTATTATTATTATTATTCACACTATTAATCGATCAGGTCGTTCCCAGGAAAGAGAGAGCTTTTCAATAAGGATTTCTCCCTATTGGCTCGCAATTAGGTGACCAAACCTCTCCTTTGCAGAACTTCTAGACATCGTTAATAATACAAATAATAATATTAATAACACTGTCATCTCAATTATTGATTTAATAATATATAAAATATCGACAATAATTGAATAAAATTGAATGACTTCTCACGTAAGCATCAATAATCAATACCGTGTGCTACTATGCAACCACGCGTATTCCTGTACTTTTAACGCCGGGTGTTTCAACAGTTAACAGTAAAACTTTCGTCGTTATAAAAATAATTTTGTCATTTTCTCAATCCGATAATAATTCTGTTGTGGGGTCCACCAATGATTGTGTCGTCGTACGAATATTCCCTGTTAAAACGAATATTCCTCGATCAATCGAATATTATATAACAACTTGCGTACTTTCAAAATTTAAAAATATTACCCACAACTATAACATTATATCAAATTTATTCTATAATATTCAAAAATGATAATTACAGAAAATTTATTTTTATTCATAAAAGTTGGGGTCTTACACTTCTTACACCTTTTCAAGTCTTTCTCTGCTACTGTGCACACACTGTTCTTCACATTGAGAGTCGTGTTGCGTGTGTATGCCCGAACTTCGGTCCATGGATTTTATTTCATTTTGTGTATGTGTGTGTGTATATATATATATATATATATGGACTAACATTATCGAGTTACATTCGATTGAGCTGCCTCTCGGACTCGTTCCTAGCGTTTATATATATATATATATATATATATATATATATATATATATATATATATATATATATAGACAATTGGTGAAATAATAAACCGAGTCGGGATCAATATATATCATGTGCATTTACCGCTTATATATATATATATATTTCTGTCATGCTTGGTGTTTACTTTGTGGCCTTTTATTGCTTTATTTACATTTCGCCCCGCCTGGAGTTTACTTTGTGGTGGCTGATCGTCTTTACTACTTTATTTACATTTCTGATCCCCTGCGGAGGTGCTTCGTGGTGGTTGATCTTGTCTCTATATATATATTTACCACTTTCATATATTTACGTTTATAGTCCCCCATGAAGTTCGCTTTGTGGTGGTTGACAGTCTGTATATATATATATATATATATATATATAGCTTTTATATATATAATTGCTTACAGCTTTTATATAAATTACGATATCATGTGAGCCTAGGAATCATGTGATCACTGATTCAGTTTACTGAATCTAGATTCGGTTCCCGTGATGGACATTTTCAGCTGTAATTAGCTTGTAAATTATTCACGGTGTTTGAATTTCCTTAGGTGGCTTTCATGCCCATGAGGAGTTCGACACTGCTTTGTACATTATTTTCTCGAAGATGCTTTGTATCTCAAAAATAAAAGTAATCAAGCCGAACATTTAATAAAATGGAAGTATCAAAGGCCTCAATTACTATTGAGCATAAGTGTTTGAAAAACCTCTTTTACAAAACCTCACTGCTATATCTTGTTTAAAACTGAATTTTTATACAAATTCAAACCATGTGTATATAGCTGCGAACGAGGCATAGCACTACTTCCAAATAATTGCACATTGACCCACACACACTCACACATTCATATAACAGTTTAATTGAAAAGTGATGGTCACCGTAGTAATACGGATGTCGGGGGGTGCCTAACAGATTCCCTTTGCATAAGTAAGTCCCCAGACCCTAATGAATCTCGGTTTCACAGACCCGTTTAGTAATGTCACGTCACTGGGTCAATGTGCAAACCTTTTCTCGGTTGCGTTGGTGCAACAATTTAAAAACACCAACTGGCGACTCTCACAGTTAAATCGTCGACATATAAATGTCGGACCTTTTCACAACTTGTTTTTTCAAACAAATCTCACCTAACATGAGAACACCAAAAGACAAGAACAAAAAAGGGACGAAAAAAAATCTTGACGTCGACAAGGAGGATCAATCGAATGATTGAAAATTATACGGTAAAATTGTTGTGTGTCAATGGTACTATGAATTGGTACTGTGCCAACTCAGAAAAAGGATTGGGGGTGATGTAGTACGGATTAAAAAAAATTCGTATGGAGTAAGTATGGAGCTAGGATTATGTGGGATTTTAATTGAGGACTCATGTCAGCAGCTAAGTTATATGATTCTTTGTATGGATTGGGAATTTGTACTTGGTTATAGAACCACTTAGCTTCCTACTCAATATAGTGGTTACGTTAAACAATTCTTTGTATGGGCGGGGAATTGTCCTTGGTTTAACGACCGCTTAGCTTCCTATATTGATTAGTGGCCGAATTAGGTTTGACAACCACTTAGTTTCTGGTATTGATAATCATTGAAATGTTTATGTCGCGTTATTTGCTATATGCGTGATGAGAAGGTGATTCTTTTCTCATGTGTATAACAGATAGGTAGAGAATACAAGGTTAGGTACGAGTTCTTAAAACTCATAATCATATGGTATGTTTTTGAACCCCTCAGGGAATGGACGCCTATGGTCTGACTAGGATAAGTTCTTAAACTCATATTATTGTGGCAAGTTCCTGAACTTCCAAAGTGTGGTACGTTTGATGGACTAGGATATAGCTAAGTTGTGAATGGAGTATTGAGGATAATAGGAATAGATAGATTTATTAAGTAATGGATTATTAATGGAAACGTATGTATTCCAAATCTTCTAGCTATGCTAGATTTCGAAATTTTTGACATCAAGCTAAATATGCACTATGTGTGTAAGACCCCAAATTTTATGAAATGAAAGTATTCAATTTTCTTATAATTATTATTTTATTTAGTAAATGGTTAAATTGATAAAAGGTTAAAGTTAATGGTGATATTTGAAAATTTTGCGAACTAAACAAGTTGATATAAAATATTCGTTGTGTCGGGAAATATTCGATTGGTCGGAGAATATTCGTTTTAACAGGGAATATTCGTATGACGGCATAATCATTGGTGGAACCCACAATGGAAGTATTGTCGTAGTTAGAAAACGATAGAATTATCTTTTTATAAAAATAACGGCGAAAGTTTTACCGTTAAACCGTTGAACTACCCTGCTTAAAAAATGCGATAAGAATATTCGTGGTTGCATAAGAGCACACGGTATTGATTATTGATGCTTACATGAGAAGTCACTTTCGATTATACTCGATTATTGCTCTGATATTCACGATATAGTATCTCATGTTATTTGATTAAATTATTGTCACACTATCATCTGCATAATATTTTATATTATTAAATCAATAATTGATATAACAAAGTTATTCATATTATCATTTGCAATATTGACGATGTCTAGAAAATTCGGTCGAGGAGAGGTTTGGTCACCTAATTGCGCGCTAATAGGGAGAAATCCTTATCGGAAAGGCCCCTGTTTCCTGGGAATGATATGGTTGTTAAATATTGTGAGTTATAATATTAATGATGAATAATTGTTGAAGTATTAAGAATGTGTTTACTAAAGATAAATGAATTACAAAAGTTAGAAGGGAATAATGTAAACTTGGAAAACTTTTGGGGTACTAAAGCGTATTAACTTAAATCAATCTGGACCATTGGTGGTGGTTTTATTAGTAAACCAATCTGGACCATTGATGGTGGTTTTAATAGTAAATCAATCTGGACCGTCGGTGGTGGTTTTAATAGTAAATCAATCTGGACCGGTTTTAATAGTAAATTAATCTGGACCGTCGGTGGTGGTTTTAAAAGTAAATCAATCTGGACCGTCGGTGGTGGTTCTAAAAGTAATCAATCTGGACTGTCGGTGGTGGTTTTAAAAGTAAATCAATCTTGATCGTCGGTTGTAGTTTTAATAGTAATCAATCTGGACAGTCCATTCTAATAGTAAATCAATCTGGATCGTTCGTGAATTAGTTACTATTTAGTCCATTCTCCTATAAATAGAAACTTAATTCTTCTTTCATTCTCACTAATTCACTAAGACTCACAAGAGAAGCTATAAAGAGAGAAACTATAGAGAGAAAGAAGAAAAGTATTCTGCTACTTCACTATTGCAGTATCTAGCCTTCTACTAAGGTAATGGATATTATTTGTTGTATTCGTAAGGGATGTTATTTTCATTTGGTAAAGGGTATTATTTCTTTCGTATTCATAAGGAATACTATTTTTCTTATTCATCCTTTAATATATCGAATAACTTTTGCTCACGCGGATTACGTCTTATATGGCGGTGAAAATCCATTCTGCGCTTTAGTATGTTATTTCTTTTCATATTCTTAAATCTAAACTTACTATGGTAAGTATTGCTTCTATAATCCTTGAAATTAGTGGAATATCCTTGAGTTTTGCGCTTCATCCAGTATCATTTTATTGGAATATTGATATGAACTTTCTTATTAAATATCAATATTTTCACCCGGGATACTATTCAAGGGTTACTATTCACCCAGTTACTATTCACTATAATATTATTCACTCGGGTATTCGGGGCACTTTTCATGTCGAGGTACTATTCACGAGTTACTATCCATGGGTTACTATTCACTCGATTACTAGTCACTCTAGTATTATTCACTTAGGTATTTGGGGCACTTTTCATGCCGAAGTACTATTCACAAGTTATTATTCACGAGTTACTATTCATCCGGTTACTATTCACTCTAGTATTATTCAATCGGATATTCGGGGTACTTTTTACGTCGGGGTTACTATACACGGGACACTATTCCCGAAGTACTATTCACTCAAAAAATTTATTTCTTTTCTGTCCAGATTATTTTGATACGTGGATATTATTCTTGAATTTTACTCCACAAAGCAATATCATGTTGACAATTTGGATATTTTTAAACTCTAGATAAATTTAAAGTCTTTAATAATTATCCTTGATTTTGTTTGATTAATGCTTATATCATTGTCATCATCATCATGCTTATATTGTGATGAAAGTCATCTTTGGCTTACATGCATAGATGGACTGTTGATTGGTATGATTATGACCAGGTATCATTCGGTATAATCATGACCCGTAATATTAGAAATGATATGGTAAAAATCATCATTGGCCTGTAGTGCATTGATGGATAGTTGTTGGTATGATTATGACCATGGATTATTCGGTATAATCATGACCATTGATGATTACATGAATATCCTTGGCCTGTAGTGTAGGAATGATTTGATGATGTGGTTTATTTATTAAGCTGAGTCTCTGCGATAAAACTGTTGAAAAACTTTTTAAATCATAGAAGATAGTAGATATCTTGCTTTACTTGACTCTTCTAATGGATTGCTTGTTCCGCTGCAGTTAAACTTGTTGTCTATTATATTCTATCAGTTTAACATTGTTGAAGGCTAATAATAACTTATTCTGCATTATCTTAGTCATAAAATTTCTTACTGGGCTAGTTGAGCTCACCCTTTTACTTCCATTGTTCTCTTCAGGAAATGAGAACGTAGCCGGAACTAGTTGGGGAATGGAGTGATGGCCCGAGATGGTGTTATAGTAGTCCTCACTATTCTATAAAATAGTGTGCCAATAAATATAATGAGGACTCTATTTGAGTTTGGATATTGTCTAGATGACAATATTCGTGTAAAAACTCTCAGCTCATGTTGTATAATTAAGTTTGTATTTGTATTCTATACCATGTATTTGGCGACCCAAGATGGGTGATGTATACCTATTTTGGGGGTGTCACAGTTGGTATCAAAGCTTAGGGATATGATCCCTGGTTGAGATGTGAGACAAGAACTAGGAGGGGAGAGACGGGGAATTCCTTCACTAGTATGACCTACCTAAGTTTATTTGGTATTTAATTGGTCGGTCAGAGTATATGGATAATATTTGATATGTCAATTAACCCTTATTTTGTGGCAGTGTTTGGAAATGGCAGCTAAAAATGTTAACAATGGAGTGAATGAGACCGTTGAGACACCTTTAATCACCAACCAAGTTAATGTGATGTTAGACGAAGAAGAAATTAGAGATATCTACGTGGTGAGTGAAGAACTAATAGTTGCACCTGAGCTAGTCGCAGAGGTAGCAGCTGAGAGTGAGGAAGAAGAGGAACCTTAGGAGAATTTATTAGAAGAATCTTATGATCGAAATTTAGAATTACAAAATTGTATTCATGAGTTAGAAGTGTAGGTTGAAGAACGGCAAGCAGTTGTGGAGCAAAGAGATGCAATAATTCAAAATTGTGTTACCCGATGTGCAATGCTTGAACAGAAGCACTCTTTTGCAGAGTATAAGATATTAGAGCTGGAATCTGAGAATGCTATGATCAAAGTTCTGATGAAAGAAGAAGAAACTAAACGAATGAGAATAGATGATGCATGGGTAAAAGTCACACGACGTGTTGATATTGTAGAAAAAGACGTCTGATCCAATAAGGTCAAAATAGATGAAATGGATTTTTCTTTTTGGAGAACAATTGGGAGAATCCAACATCGAGTTCAGAATTACCCTGTGCAGAGCGGTCAACCCCAATTCGATATGGATCGGAGAATAACGATTCGAATCATGGATCAAGAATATGACGAAGCAATTAAGGGTGGAATGTAGTCTATAGCAAAGTTAAGTCCAACTGGGATAGTGACACCAAAGGATGTCCCAGACAAGTAAAATTCGGTAGTTTAAGTGAGAGCGTTTATCGAGGAACCCGAATGAAGTTATCACGGGTAAGTTAATCATAAACTCTTACGAAATCTATACCTTATTCGATACCGGTTCTACCCACTCTTTTCTGTCACCTAGTTGTGTTCAACGTTTGAACTTGGCTGTTGAGAAATTAGACTTTGACTTATCAGTTGAAACTCCGTTGGGAGAAACCTTCATTACATCCACTATTTATAAATCTTATTTGATTCAAATCGGCACCCGTACGTTACCTGTCGATCTTATATCTTTGAAAATACTTGCATTCGATGTGATTTTAGGAATTGATTGGTTGACTACTAATCATGATAAAATTGATTTTTTTTCATAAGGTTGTTAGTTTTCATATTCCTAACCAACCAGTTATTCGAATTCAAGTAACCAAACCATTAAAGTCATTCACTATCATCTCAAGCCATAAAGCTATTCGTTTATTGAAAAATGGATGTCAAACTTTCTTAGTCCATGTCACAGATTTAAACAAAAAAAAAATACGTCAGATCTGAATGATATTTCTATTGTTTAAAAAATTTCATGACGTATTTCCTGAAGAACTTCCTAGCCTATCCCCAGAGCGTGAAATTGAATTTTTTTATCGACCTTGAACCGATACAAATCCCTCAATTATTTTTTTCATCCAAAACGAGCGTGACATGCGCTGAAGACATTGGCTCGAGCTATTGAAGATTACGACCATACCATTCAATACCATCTTAGAAAAATGAACGTGGTAGCTGACTTGTTGAGTGGAAGATCATATGCATTTACGAGTGCGAAATTGTTATCACAAAGACCCATCTCGTACGACTTACAAAAGATGGAGATAGAGTTAAAGACTCCAAGAACCTACGTGAAGATAGTGAATGAACCAACTTTAATCGATAAATTTAAACTCGCTCAAACTACAGACTTAGAGCTGATGATTGTGAAGAAGAAGGTTCAAGAGGGCGTTATTTTAGAAGCAAGAATCGACGAAGAGAGGAAATCTCAACCCTCGATTTTATTAATCTATTTGAAATCCTCGATTGAGTAGGAATTGTGGTCTATAGACTCGCCTTACAGCCAAGTATGTCGCGTGTTCATAACGTTTTTCACATATCGATGTTACGTAAATATGTGGATGACCCGAACCATATTATTAGAACCGGACGAGATAGCGGAAGATTTAACGTATGAGGAGATACCTGTTAAAATCTTGGATAAGAAGGAACATATTATACGCTCAAAGGTTATACCTCGAGAATTAGAATCTGACGAGGTATCTTCATCTCTTTGGCATACCAGGTACGTACGTAAATTTCGAGGGCGAAATTTCATAAGGAGGGGAGATTGTAAGACCCTAAATTTTATGAAATGAAAGTATTCAATTTTCTTATAATTATTATTTTATTTAGTAAATGGTTAAATTGATAAAAGGTTAAAGTTAATGGTGATATTTGAAAATTTTGCAAACTAAGCAAGTTGATATAAAATATTCGTTGTGTCGGGAAATATTCGATTGGTCGGAGAATATTCGTTTTACAGGGAATATTCGTACGACGACACAATCATTGGTGGAACCCACAACGGAAGTATTTTCGTAGTTAGAAAACAATAGAATTATCTTTTTATAAAAATAACGGCGAAAGTTTTACCGTTAAACTATTGAACTACCCGGTGGTAAAAGTACAGTAATACGCGTGGTTGTATAGTAGCACACGATATTGATTATTAATGTTTACGTGAGAAGTCACTCAGTTATACTCAATTATTGCTACAGTAATCGCTGCATAGTATCTCACGTTATTTGATTCAATTATTGTCACAGTATCATCTTCATAATATTTTATATTATTAAATCAATAATTGAGAGAACAAAGTTATTCATATTTTTATTTGCAATATTGACGATGTTTAGAAAATTCTGTCGAGGAGAAGTTTGGTCACCTAATTGCGCGCCAATAGAGAGAAATCCTTATCGAAAAGCCCCCTCTTTCCTGGGAATGATCTGGTTGTTAAATATTGTGAGTTATAATATTAATGATGAATAATTGTTGAAGTATTAAGAATGTGTTTATTGAAGAAAACTGAATTACAAAAGTTAGAGGGGAATAATGTAAACTTGGAAAACTTTTGGGGTACTAAAGCGTAATAACTTAAATCAATCTGGACCATTGGTGGTGGTTTTATTAGTAAACCAATCTGGACCATTGATGGTGGTTTTAATAGTAAATCAATCTGGACCGTCGGTGGTGGTTTTAATAGTAAATCAATCTGGACCGGTTTTAATAGTAAATCAATCTGGACCGTCGGTGGTGGTTTTAATAGTAAATCAATCTGGACCGTCGGTGGTGGTTTTAAAAGTAATCAATCTGGACCGTCGGTGGTGGTTTAAAAAGTAAATCAATCTGGACCGTCGATTGTGGTTTTAATAGTAATCAATTTGGACAG
Organism: Panax ginseng; assembly: GCA_020205605.1. NCBI lineage: Eukaryota > Viridiplantae > Streptophyta > Magnoliopsida > Apiales > Araliaceae > Panax > Panax ginseng. Next base: position 67,606,275 of record CM035139.1, read on the forward strand.
TCCATTCTAATTGTAAATCAATCTGGATCGTTCGTGAATTAGTTAATATTTACTTCATTCTCCTATAACTTAATTCTTCTTTCATTCTCACCAATTCACTAAGACTCATAAGAGAAGTTATAGAAAGAGAAACTATAGAGAGAAAGAAGAAGATTATTCTGCTACTTCACTATTGCAGTATACAGTCTTCTACTAAGGTAAGGGATATTATTTGTTGTATTCGTAAAGGATGTTATTTTTGTTTGGTAAGGGGTATTATTTCTTTCGTATTCATAAGGAATACTATTTTTCGTATTCATCTTTTAATATGTCGGAATAACCTATCTACGCGGATTACGTACCGTATGACAAGTGAAAATCCATTTGCAGTTTTGTATGTTATTTCTTTTTATATTCTTAAATCTAAACTTACTATGGTAAGTATTGCTTCTATAATCCTTGAAATTAGTGGAATATCCTTGAGTTTTGTGCTCCATCCAGTATCATTTTATTGGAATATTGATCTGAACTTTCTTATTAAATATCAATATTTTCACCCGGGATACTATTTAAGGGTTACTATTCACCTAGTTACTATTCACTATAATATTATTCACTCGGGTATTCGGGGCACTTTTTATGCCGGGGTACTATTCACAAGTTACTATTCATGGGTTACTATTCACCCAATTACTATTCACTCTAGTATTATTCACTCGGGTATTTGGGACACTTTTTATGCTGAAGTACTATTCATGAGTTACTATTCACCCAGTTACTATTCACTCAAGTATTATTCAATCGGGTATTCGGGGTACTTTTCATGTCAGGGGTACTAATCACGAGGTACTATTCTTGAAGTACTATTCATGGGGTACTATTCACCCAAAAAATTTATTTCTTTTCCGTCCAGATTATTTTGATATGTGGATGTTATTCTTGAATTTTACTCCACAAAGCAGTATCTTGTTGACAATTTGGATATTTTGAAACTCTAGATACATTTAAAATCTTTAATAAATTATCCTTGACATTGTTTGATTAATGCTTATACCATTGTCATCATCATCATGCTTATATTGTGATGAAAGTCATCTTTGGCTTACCTGCATAGATGGACTGTTGATTGGTATGATTATGACCAGGTATCATTCTGTATAATCATGACCCGTAATATTACAAATGATGTGGTAAAAATCCTCATTGGCATGTAGTGCATTAATGGAAAGATGTTGGTATGATTATGACCAGGGATTATTCGGTATAATCATGACCATTGATGATTACATGAATATCGTTGGCCCGTAGTGCAAGGATGATTCGATGATGTGGTTTATTTATTAAGCTGAGTCTCAGCGATAAAACTGTTGAAAAACTTTTTAAATCATAGAAGATAATAGATATCTTGCTCTACTTGACTCTTCTAATGGATTGCTTGTTCCGCTGCAGTTAAACTTGTTGTCTATTATATTATATCAGTTTAACATTGTTGAAGGCTAACGATAACTTTTTCTGTATTATCTTAGTCATAATATTTCTTACTGGGCTAGTTTAGCTCACCCTTTTACTTCCATTGTTCTCTTCAGGAAATGAGAACGTAGTCGGAACTAGTCGGGGTACGGAGTGATGGCCCGAGATGGTGTTATAGTAGTCCTCACTATTCTATCAAATAGTGTGCTAATAAATATAATGAGGACTCTATTTGAGTTTGGATATTGTCTAGATGACAATATTCGTGTAAAAACTCTTAGCTCATGTTGTATAATTAAGTTTGTATTTGTATTCTGTACCATATATTTGGCGACCCAAGATGGGTGATGTATACCTATTTTGGGGCCGTCACAATGTGCCTTTTAAAAATAAATTTTTATTCTCAACACACAGTGACAATTGTGTATGTGTGGACTTCGGGACACTGACACATCGTTACCTGTTGAGATGATAAAACTAATTTGCAATGATTTTTGAATTGTTTAAAGTATAGTCTATGCTATTTATTTTGCCTAGATGACAATGATTTGAAATATCAAAATGTATTTTATTTATCATTAATGCATCATGTAACCAGGTGCAAAGATGATAAAAAGATGATGGAGTTGTAAATGCAGAAGTACTTAGTGTTGAATTCGATCTAAAAATTGTTGTGCCAGTATAGTATGATGTGTTATGACAAAGTCACACCATGACGGAATCCTTAAACGGGCTGTTAACACAGTACGGCATCATGACGTCATAAAATCTTTTCAAAATTTTAAAGATAATTAATTACCAACGGGGTTTGGCTATATATATTTCGAGTGAAATTAAATTATTGGTATAAGTCTTAGCTATTTTGAAACGCCCCCAAATTCAGGTACTTGAAACCCGAACTCGGTGCTTTACGATACCATTTCTTTGAGCGGAATAATACTAATAATAATAACAATAATATGAATATCAAACTTAACTTACATTTATCAGAGTCTAATCCCAAGTACGCAACCTTTACTACATTCTTTACGTGATAAATAATATATATCATTATCTTAATACAGTCTAACTATTACAAAAGATACTATGAAACATATTCTGTTTGCTTTCCATTTCACTTGATCTTGTCTGAACCTTCAGGCTAATCATGCTTAGTTGAAAACATTTAAATTTGAAGCAAGAATGAGCATTTGGGTTCCCAGCAAGTAATAACAATTATAAATATATTTAACTAAAAAAATTAAATATTTTCTTTGTACATCACTTCTACAACAAATCAATAGTTGTGAAGTAAACTGAACCGATAATAATAACATAACAATTCTATCTCAAATTCTTGAAACTACGTATTGACTATAAATGGGGTTTAGTTGACATACTATGAACATTGTTTTCGATTTTCGAATAGGTTTAGAAGAACTTCATCCGCAAACCGTCATAACTTACGGGCACGAGGGTGTACATCCCACGGACCCTGTATTGATCAATACTACATACAAGAACGATATTATCATTCACTCTGTCTGCCTTGGGCACATAAAAATTTTCCCATGTTTGGGATGTTCATACTTAGTCAGGAATCCGAACCAAAATAATTTGATTGGATACAAATGGTTTTTATCATATTCAACGATGTTTCTAAATCTGTGTCTAGCTGATCAAATAGCTTGGAGGTATATATATATATATATATACATATACATATACATATACATATATATATATATATATATATATGTGTGTGTGTGTGTGTGTGTAATTAAATACAATGGTTATCCAAGTTGGGACACTTGAATAACCATATTTAGAAATTAACAAACAGAATATATATCTAAATTACAATATAGTATCATGTTGATAATCAATGATCGGATATAACATATATAACAATTATGACGCCCCCAAAATAGGTATACATCACCCATTTTGAGTAGTCAATAACATGGTACAGAAACAACTACAACTTTATTAATACAACATATAAACTGTGAGTTTAAATACAAATATTGTCATCTAGACAATATTCACACCCAAATAAGTCCTCATTACAATTATTGGTACATTTTTTACAAAAATGGTGAGGACTACTAAAACAACTCTCTAGAACCATCATTCCACACTCTGACTAAAACTCGCTACATTCTCGCCTCCTGAGAAGAAAAATGGAACAAAAAGGAAAATGGTGAGCTCAACTAGCCCAATAAAGAATATTATAACTAAGATAATATAGAACAAATTTTCGTTAGTCTTCAACAGGGAAAAATCTGATAAAATACAATAGACAACAAATTTCATATCAATATTCAGCATGTAAATAAATAATAATTCATAGAAGAGTTATGAGAGAATGAAATCTACTATTATCTATGAATTTAAAAGTCCATCATCAATATTTTATCCTTGTAACGTCAATCAATATACATCTTGAATCAAATATTCATCTTTGCACTACATGCCAAAGATATTCATCAGTTAGTCATGTTCATCTCACCACTTGTTCATCTTTGCACTAAGGGTCAAAGAAAATCAACCATCTTTGCACTACATGCCAAAGATATTCAGTAATCTCATCATTTAGGACTGAGGATGATGAAAAATATTTTAAAGAAAACGAATCCAGTGAAACAAAAGAATAAATATTAAGGATTCGTATTTCAAACAATCCAAGTTCAAAAATACTTCATAAATAACCGTAGTGGAGTAAAATTCAAGAATGATCAAAACATGGATACAATCAAAGTTAGTATCCATAATAGATATTTTGGACAAAAAACGATAATTTAATTTTTCTGTGAATAGTGTCGTATTCGTGAATAGTGTCGTATACGTGAATAGTGTCGTATACGTGAATAGTAACCCCAACACTAAAAGACAAGAATTTCACAAGAAAAATCTTACCAATATTCTGGTATAATGATATTAGAAGAAATAATATCATTTAAAAAAAAATAACATCCCTTACCTCGAAAAGAATAGTACTTACATTTGGAATATCGATATAACGTTGAAGGAACTTGCATCGTATAGCAACACTCAAAAGTATCGTAATACTAACAAGAATACGCCGATAATATAGAGAGAAAACTTGATTTACGGTGTGATTTTCAATTCTAACCTAAGACCCTATTTATAGAAATTGCTAGAACACCAAAGCGTAAAATTTAATAAAATATTAATATTATTTATTTAAATTCTTACGCCCACCTTGACCATCCAATTAGGTCACCACTAATGACAAAAACAAAAAAAAACGTTTTTGTTATTAAAAATAATTAAAACTTTAAAAAATCAATTATTTTAGAACTACGGAACTTCAATAATTCATAATAAATAGCCATTTTATCAGAAAATTCAAACCTTTTGTCCTTTCCATAGGAAATTTCATTCTCTACAACTTTGCAGAAGAGAGTTTTTCCAAATTCCAAATGTAAATTGGCCATCAAATCCACATACGAACGATTTTACAAAGCATAATAAAATTTCAGTCCAAGAAATGGGCCCACGAACATGTTTAATATGTTTTAAACAACTTTTGCAACAAAATATTCTTCCTCCTCATATATTCATATATCCCACATTCATTGTAAAATATCACCATTATTATATTATTAAAATATAATAATATATTTAAATGAATTATTTTATCGAAAAGATAAAATATCAATTTTCAACAATTGTCACATTAAAAATTTTCCATCTATATCCACATAAAATGAATATTTTCCTTATCATATAAATCAATAATTAATTATTCACAAATAATATTACGGAATCACAATCTTTCGGCAACTGTGTTGCTCCTCAGAAAGAAGGGCTTTCCAATAAGGATTTCTCCTTATCATGCGCAATTAGTGACCAAAACTCTCCTTAGACGCAAACTTTCTAGACATTGCCAATAATGTTATCTAATAATATTATTCAAATAATATGAATTATTGATCCGATAATGAAAATATCGTAGTGTAGTGACAATTATTGAAACAACAATAATATAAAATATCAACGTAGCAATTATTGAATCAATAAAATAAAATATTGAATGAAGAATTACTATAACAATTATTAAGTAGTGCCTTCTTACGTAAGAATCAATAATTGGTGTAATACTGCGTGTCTTCTCGTGTTTAACCAATTTAGTATTTTAACAATATTAACTTGAGATCAACTATGCCGTTATTTATAAACAACTTATATTTATCGCTTTCTTCATCCAATCGCTTTTATGGGGCCCACACAAGGGTCACAAGTACCGTCGTGATTTAATATTCCCCGACAATAAGAATATTCCATTACCAAACGAATATTCTCGATAACAATGAATATTTTATAACCACTTGCTTATTTGAAATATTTGCGCATTTTACCCATAACTAACCACATTAATCAAATCAACCCTTACTATTTCAAAATAATAAATAGATGAAATTTAATTTCACTTATAATAAGTTGGGGTCTTACAACAATAGGGTTAATAATCATATAATAATAATATAATTCTGAATCTTCTTACTCATGTCCATTGCATAAAGAAAATGCAAAGGTAGGATATTTGTCTGTTCTGTTGCTTACAATACGCAACTTAGTTTTATCTTTTATACCGAAACCTATCATTAATAAGATCATTCTATCTATTAGAATAACATACTATACACATAGCACTGCTTATTACAGTCAACACATAACCTAATCACCTTGTCACACACATTCAACTGTCATTGAATCACAAACAAATACAAATACATTTAAAATATCTAAGTCTAGATCAATTTCTAGAATCTGTCGGCGTACCGACGACTTTATCGGGTAATTATCGAGTCTAAAACTCTATATCGAAGTTCAATATCTATTTAGACTGTTTAAATAACAGTCATATCATTTTTAAATGACTTACAATAATTTTTAAATAATAATTATAATTTATTCTAATTTTTCAAACACCGGAATCATTATAAAATAATTTAAATATCAAATAATTCTATTATCATTAATATTTAATTAATATTAAACTATTAATGAAACCATTAAAAAAAATATTAAAGTTATTTATAATAACTTAGAATACTTTTAAAGTATTAATATTACCCTTAAATAATTTTTTAAAACAATTAAAATCATTTTAAATAATTACCATTAATATTAAAATATTAATGCATTATTTATCAAAATATTAAAAGTCATTAATTATAACTTCAAATATTTTTAATTCATTTATATCCTTTTAAATGATTTTTTTAAATAACTAAAACCATTTTTAAACTATTTATTTAAAATAATTATTAAATAAATTTAATATCATTAATATTAAATTAATATCAAATTATTAATGAAATTATCCTTTAAATATTAGAAGTTATATTTTATAACTTAAAATATTCTTAAACACTTTATTTTCATTTAAAATAATTTTTCTAATATTAAAATCATTTTAAACTAATTTATGTAATATAAATATTAAATAAATCTAATATCATTAATATTAAAATATTAATATTTTTTATGACAAAATATCAAAATTTATATTTTATAACTTAAAATATTTTTATAAACTTTAAATCATTTTTATATTATTTTTAAATCATTAATTCTATTTTTAAAATATATTTAATACATTTATTAAATAACTTAATTATCATTAATATTAATTTATTAATGAAATTTCATCACAAAATATTAAAAGCTATAGAAAATAACTTCAAATATTTTCTTATAACATAATATAATTTTTAATAATTTTTAAAGTATTAAAATCATTTTTTAAATAATTTATTTAATATAATAATTAAATAAATTAAATACCTTTTAATATTCCAAAAATATTAAATATTTATGAAATATATTTAAAATAATTAAAATATAATTTTTGGATTTTAAAATAATTTTTAATAATTTATTTTGTATTTTGATAATTAAAAACTAATTTTTCTATTTATTTAATAAAAAATTAATTTTGAAATAAACTGTCAAAAAGATTTGCCTATAGCGACAGGAATAAATCATATAAATTGTTCTTCATGTTCTTGAGCCCGTCCGAGAATTCATGATGCCTATCAAGGTACTGGGTTTGACCCGTTTTGATTCTTTGTTAATGCAAGTTCTGGACCATATTAGACATTGATCATGTAGTATTTATGTAATACTACATGATCCAACCTTTATCTAGGCCATAACATCAATCCAGTGCAAGATCTAATTCCCCAAATATGATGTCAGAGCTGATCTGAGTTTTCTGGGTAACCTAGAAACCCAAACAGTTTCACGGTATCATTTTGAAGATCGATTATCATTATGTTTTGGTAATAAAAATGATTTTCTTAAGGTTTAAAGTTATAGTACATATGTAAAGGAACAATTATATATCATGATCTCAGTCCAACAACATCACATGTTCAAGATTAATCACAGTCAAACCTTGTCAGAAGGTTCATTCATACCTTTTCTGGAAATTCCATAAAACATAAATCCAAACCGAGTATGCTAGTTTGACCAGCCACTCCAGTCGATACATTAATGGTTTGAAGAATCTAAGGACACATATATATAGTAGATGTAACAGGCTACAACTTGGTTACAAACATGTCATCATAATATGTAACAACTGACAGATATATGCTTTCCAAAACATTGTTAGACGCTGCTATTTGATTTCTGGGTTACCCAGATATCATCCGGTCAAGCTCGGTCAACGATGTTTGACCAATAATATCTTTCAATCTACAACTGATCTAGCTTTGAATCAAGTTCCAGATGAAAGATCACATAAAAAACTACATATTTAAACATTTAAATAGCTAAAACACATAACAAATTAAGATCTACAAGGTCTGACATTCGTTGTTAGACCACAAAAAATATTCCCAGATTTTTGAAAAACTTAAATTTTGAACACTTTGATGTTATGGATCTAACATGTGCCAACCCAGATCACTAATATACACTATATAGAACATATTTTAACACTTAAACACCAAATCCAAAATAGCATACAAGATCAATATTTTGACTTAGGATTTTATACCTTTAAGTTTTGATTTTGATTCTGACCTTCTGATATGTTAATGGTAAACGTGGGGCTTGTTTATGGGACTGATATACATATATATTTCGTGGGTTTGAGCTTGAGAGAGGTAGGTTTGGTGTTTGAACCAAAAAAGGGCAAAAATGTGGCTTTCACTCTCTCTCTTGATTCTATATATATTGTGTTGGATACATTGCATTGGCTGAACAATGGCTGATGTACTGGAGATTTAGTACAAGAGTAAGTCAAGGGTTGGTTACCAAATAAAGTTATGGCCAAATCTACAAGTTATTTCAAAAATAATGCAAGGAAGGCATTTTTGTCATTTGGCTACCCAATTTAATGGCAATCTTGTAACATGGCCAACCCTTAGGGTTTAGCACAAAAATTGTAGGATTTCTAGTTAGAGTTTAAAATATAAAATTTTAGTTTTTAAAAATTGTAATTTAGGTTTTCCTAATTAAATTAGGTTTCTAATTATCTTAAACTTGAAATTAATTTTATTAGTTCACTAATTAGCATTAAGGCTTAAATTTAGCAATTAGGGTTATCCAATTAGCAATTAGGGTTACTAATTAAAAATTAGATTTTCTAATTATAGAAAATAGAGTTTCTAAATTTTAGGATTTCTAAATATTAATTAGGGTTTACCTAATTAACATAAAATTCTATAATTGAGTTGAAGGGTTTACATTTAGCAATTAGCTAATTACTGTTTAAGATTTCTAATTCAAGAAATTAGGGTTTTAAATCACTAATTAGGGTTTCCTATAATTAGGGTTTTCCTGATTATCATTAATAATTATAATTATCATGAATCACATAACACAATTACTAACAGATTTTAAAGTCTCATTTGACTTCAAAACTAGGGTTTTCAGTAAAATTAGGGTTTTACATGTAACATTAAAACTGTTGCACACATTAACATTACACACATACAGTACACATCTATAAAACTGATAAATAATAATATAATATTTTTATTTCTCATTCCTTGTTCTAAAACCCGAATTAGGGTTTGGATTCCATATCATATATAATAATATTAATTAAGTAAAATAATTAGCTTAATTAATCTGAAATAAATTTATATAATAAAATAATTATTATAATAATTCTATAATCATTTTATATATTATTTAAATAATATAATAATCATATTTTCATTGAAAATAATTAATAAAAATATTTCTACTATAAAATTAATTATTATAAGAATATAATTTATAATTATTGATAATTCTAAAATAAAATTATTTGTAATTATTTAAGTAATAAATAAATTTTATATTCATCACATAAATACATACACATTACCTTGCACGCATTCTCACCTTTAAAATATATAATAATAATAATAATAATAATAATAATAATAATAATAATAATAATAATAATAAAAAAAAAAATTATACGCAAAATTTCTGATTTAATTATATAGAAAATATCGGGTTATTACATTCACCCTCCCTTATAAAGATTTCGTTCCCGGAATCACCGTTTTAAAACCTATACATACAAGGGTACATAGCGTACACAATCATTGCAATTAGATCTCGATCATAATTGATCGAACCGATCTTTAACTATTCAGCATAAAGCTTATCTATCATCTTAAACAGAAATTTGATTTCTAAAAGAACTCAAATTCCTCCTTCAAAATAATTTATAAAATAATATACGATATATATAAGAAAATCATATATAAGAAAATAAAATTGATTAGAAGAATAACTGGAGTTGCATCCCCTACCGCTTACCAGCGGTATCTTGAATCTATTATATTGAAGACACTTGCGGTTGATTTCGTTGGTTTGTTCGTTGAAGTTGGTCTATTATGCGCCATGTCCCGCCGCTTTTTCCGTATTCGCATACCCTACCTCCCTTCCCCTTCTTGGACAGTCTTTCACCTTATGCTCCATTGATCCACACTTGAAACACCCATTGTACATTCTTGGATTGGGGCAGTTAGGAGAGACATGTCCCTTCTGCCCACAAAAACTTTCCCTTTATCTTCTTTCCTTTTTTCAGTCCTACTACCACTACTCCCTTTTCCAGCTCTAGCTTGATTTTCCTTCCACCAAAAATTGGTTTTCCCCTTTTCATCGCATAGGTGACAAAAGCTGTCTTTTACCCCTCCATTATCCTAGCTATCACAAACGCTTCTAATGGGTCAGTTTATCCTCTATATCCTGGCGGTCTAATTGCATTGAAGTCTTTGATGTTGGTCGTTCGATTATTTGGCTAATTTTCTGCAACTGGTATTCCGTTCTGCATAGCTTGAGCGTCCATATTCGCAAAATTGCATCTGCATCGATGCGTTGTCCTCCAGCATTGTTGTCAGGTTCTTCTACCCTTGGGTTTCATTTTTGTCTTGGCGGTATTATCGTAAATTATTATTTATTAACTTACATTCTAAGCCTTATCGTATCCGTTTGGCATATAACGCAAAATTTTCTACTTAAATAATCATGTATTCAAAATATTAAATTTTGAAAATTTGGTTTACTTTATTAACCAGTGAGCAGATAATTAATTACTATCTTTATACAAACTTATTTCATTAATCCAACATAGATCCATATTCATAACACTTGACATACCATAGCACATACTACTTTAAACATCCGCTATCCTTTTGTGACTTAAAATTCGGGATTCATTACCATAACTTATACCAAATATTACATTACACTGACATACTTATCGTATATGCATCATAGAATCAGACATATTCAAGTAATATTAATACTACCTATTTCTTACGCCTTCACCAAGGATCAATTGCTTAGTATTCTATATATTCCCATTATCCTCAATAATCCATTCACACCTAACTATACCTAGTTCGTCAAACTTACCACACATTATGAGTTTAAGAACTCATCATAAACATATGAATTTAAGAACTCGACATTGACCATATATTCTTTAACTATACTCTACATATCAGCTATACTATTATTTTTGGATCTGGTACTACACTTTCCAAAATAACCACCTCATTGAGGTAGCTTTCAATGTGAGCCTCTATTTTAGCTATTGGCTTTGATATAGGCTCGGTTATAGAGGTTGACTCTTTCTTTATGATCTGAGGGTATTCTAATCCTTTTCTATCTAACATCTAAACACAAACTATCTTGATTAGCACATAATATATACATACAGCAAATAATAGTTTTATATAAGTTATCTTTTATTTGTTTGACGATGAATTTATTCGATTCATCTCTTTTTAAACTCTATAAGAGTTATTTGTATTTTCAACGTTTCCCTCTGTCCCAAGGTTATAGCCTAAGGTCTATCCCACCTAAGGTTTCTAACCCTATAACTCTGATACCACAACGTAACGCCCCTAAATTTAGGTACTTGAAACCCGAACTCGGTGCTTTACGATACCATTTCTTTGAGTGGAATAATACTAATAATAATAACAATAATATGAATATCAAACTTAACTTACATTTATTAGAGTCTAATCCCAAGTACGCAACCTTTACTACATTCTTTACATGATAAATAATACATATCATTATCTTAATACAGTCTAACTATTACAAAAGATACCATTAAACATATTCAGTTTGCTTTCCTTTTCACTTGATCTTGTCTGAACCTTCAGGTTAATCATGCTTAGCTGAAAACAGTTAAATTTAAAGCAAGAATGAGCATTTGGGTGCCCAGCAAGTAATAACAATTATAAATATATTTAGCTGAAAATACTAAATATTTTCTTTGTACATCAATTCTACAACAAATCAATAGTTGTGAAGTAAACTGAACCGATAATAATAACATAACAATTCTATCTCAAATTTTTGAAACTATGTATTGACTATAAATGGGGTTTAGTTGATATACTATGAACATTGTTTTCAATTTTTGAATAGGTTTAGCAGAACTTCATCCATAAAATATAACTTAACTTACGCACGGGTGTAAATCCCATGGACCCTGTATTGATCAATACTACATGCAAGAACGATATTATCGTTCACTCTGTCTGCCTTGGGCACATAAAAATTTTACCATGTTCGGGATGTTCATACTTAGTCAGGAATCCGAACCAAAATAATTTGATTAGATACAAAAAGGTTTTATCATATTCAACGATGTTTGTAAATCTGTGTCTAGTTGATCAAATAGCTTGGAGGTATATATATATATATATATATATATATATATATATATATATATATCAACATATGATTAAATGCAATGGTTATCCAAGTGGGAACACTTGAATAACCATATTTAGAAATTAACGAACATAATATATATCTAAATTACAATATAGTACCATGTTGATAACCAATGATCGGATATAACATATATAACAATAGAGTTAATAATCTGGTACAATAATAATATAATTCTGAATCTTCTTACTCATGTCTATTGCATAAAGAAAATGCAAAGGTAGGATACTTGTATGTTCTGCTGCTTATAATACGCAACTTAGTTTTATCTTTTATACCAAAACCTATCATTAATAAGATCATTCTATCGATTAAAATAACATACTATAACACATAGCACTGCTTACTACAGTCAGTACATAACCTAATTACCTTGTCACACATATTCAACAGTCATTGAATCACAAACAAACATGAATACATTTAAAATATCTAAGTCTAGATCAATTTTTGAAATCTGTCGGCGTACCGACGGCTTTATCGGGTAATTATCGAGTCTAAGACTCTATATCGAAGTTCAATATCTATTTAGAGTATTTAAATAACAGTCATATCATTTTTAAATGACTTACAATAATTTTTAAACAATTATTATAATTTATTCTAATTTTTTAAACACCGGAAACATTATAAAATGATTTAAATATCAAATAAATCTATTATCATTCATATTTAATTAATATTAAACTATTAATGAAACCATTGCCAAAATATTAAAGTTATTTATAATAACTTATAATACTTTTAAAGTATTAATATTACCTATAAATAATTTTTAAAACAATTAAAATCATTTTTAAATAATTACCATTAATATTAATAAATTATATTTTATAACTTAAAATATTCTCAAACACTTTATTTTCATTTAAAATGATTTTTCTAATATTAAAATCATTTTTAAACTAATTTATTTAATATAAATATTAAATAAATCTAATATCATTAATATTAAAATATTAATATTTTTCATGACAAAATATCAAAAGTTATATTTTATAACTTAAAATATATTTTATAACCTTTACATCATTTTTATATTATTTTTTAAAATCATTAATTCTATTTTTCAAAATTTATTTAATACATTTATTAAATAACTTAATTATCATTAATATTAATTTATTAATGAAATTTCATCACAAAATATTAAAATTTATAGAAAATAACTTAAAATATATCCTTATAACATAATATAATTTTAAATGATTTTTCAAGTATTAAAATCATTTTTTAAATAATTTATTTAATATAATAATTAAATAAATTAAATACCTTTAATATTTCAAAATATAAAATATTTATGAAATATATTTAAAATAATTAAAATATAATTTTTGGATTTTAAATAATTTTTAATAATTTATTTTATATTTTTAATAATTAAAAACTAAATTTTCTATTTATTTAATAAAAATAATTAATTTTGGAAATAAACTATCAAAGATCGCTTTATATGCAGCAACAAATCGCTTATAGGTGTTCTTCATGTTCTTGAGCACCTTGAGAAATTCATAGACAACTATCAAGTCTTTGGGTTTGACCGATTTTGATTCTTTGTTAAAGCAAGTTCTGGACCATATTAGACATTGATCATGTAGTATTGATGTAATACTACATGATCCAACCTTTATCTAGGCCATAACATCAATCCAATACAAGCTCTAAGTCCCCAAATATGATGTCAGAGTTTATCTGGGTTTTCTGGGTAACCCAGAAACCCAAACAGTTTCATGGTGTCATTTTGAAGATCGATTATCATTATGTTCTAGTAATAAAAATGATTTTCTTAAGGTTTAAAGTTATAGTACATATGTAAAGGAACAATTATATATCATGATCTCAGTCCAACAACATGACATGTTCAAGATTAATCACAGTCAAACCTTGTCAGAAGGTTCATTCATACCTTTTCAGGAAATTCCAGAAAACATAAATCCAGACTAAGTAGGCTAGTTTGACCAGCCACTCCAGTCGATACATTAATGGTTTGAAGGATCTAAGGACACACACACACACACATATATATAACACGTAACAACTGACAGATATATGCCTTCCAAAACATTGTCAGACACTGCTATTTGATTTTTGGGTTACCCTCCGGTCAAGCTCGGTCAACGATGTTTGACCAAGAATATCTTTCAATCTACAACTGATCTGGCTTTGAATCAAGCTCCAGATGAAAGATCACATAACAAACTACATGTTTAAACATTTAAATAGCTAAAACACATAACAGATTAAGATCTACAGAGTCTGACATTCGTTGTCAGACCACAAAAAAATATTTCCCAGATTTTTAAAAAACTTAAATTTCGAACACTTTGATGTTATGGATCTAACATATGCCAACCCAGATCACTTATATACACTATATAGAACATATTTTAACACTTAAACACCAAATCCAACATAGCATACAAGATCAATATTTTGACTTAGGATTTTATACCTTTAAGCTTTGATTTTTATTCTGACCTTCTGATCTGTTAATGGTAAACGTGGGGCTTGTTTATGGGACTGATATACATATATATTTTGTGGTTTTGAGCTTGAGAGAGGTAGGTTAGGTGTTTGAACCAATAATGGGCAAAAATGTGGCTTTCTCTCTCTCTTGAATCTATATATATTGTGTTGGATACATTGTATTGGCTGAACAATGGCTGATGTGCTGGAGATTTAGTACAAGAGTAAGTCAAGGGTTGGTTACCAAATAAAGTTATGGCCAAATCTACAAGTTATTTCATAAATAATGCAAGGAGGGCATTTTTGTCATTTGGCTACCAAATTTAATGTCAATCTTGTAACATGGCCAACCCTTAGGGTTTGACCCTTAGTGTTTAAGCCTATGGTTTAGAACAATAATTGTATGATTTCTAGTTAGAGTTTAAAATATAAAATTTTAGTTTCTAAAAATTGTAAAATAGGTTTTCCTAATTAAATTAGGTTTCTAATTATCTTAAACATGAAATTAAGTTTATTAGCTCACTAATTAGCATTAAGGCTTAAAATTAGCAATTAAGGTTATCCAATTAGCAATTAGGGTTACTAATTAAAAATTAGATTTTTTAATTTTAGAAAATAGAGTTTCTAAATTTTAGGATTTCTAAATATTAATTAGGGTTTTACCTAATTAACATAAAATTCTATAACACTTGACCTTAATCATAACAACACAATAACATAACAGTC
Source organism: Panax ginseng (assembly GCA_020205605.1). Taxonomy (NCBI): domain Eukaryota; kingdom Viridiplantae; phylum Streptophyta; class Magnoliopsida; order Apiales; family Araliaceae; genus Panax; species Panax ginseng. Next base: position 67,622,136 of record CM035139.1, read on the forward strand.
TTGAACTCATAATTGAGTTTCAAATTAGGGTTTACATTTAGCAATTAGCTAATTACTGTTTAAGATTTCTAATTCAAGAAATTAGGGTTTTAAATCACTAATTACGGTTTCCTATAATTAGGGTTTTCCTGATTATCATTAATAATTATAATTATCATAAATCACATAATACAATTACTAACAGATTTTAAAGTCTCATTTGACTTCAAAACTAGGATTTTCAGTAAAATTAGGGTTTTACATGTTACATTAAAACTGTTCCACACATTAACATTACACACATACAGTACACATCTATAAAACTGATAAATAATAATATAATATTATTATTTCTCATTCCTTGTTCCAAAACCAGAATTAGGGTTTGGATTTTATATCTGATTTATCATCATATATAACATTATTAATTAAGTTAAATAATTAGCTTAATTAATCTGAAATAAATTCATATAATAAAATAATTATTATAATAATTCTATAATCATTTCATATATTATTTAAATAATATAATAATCATATTTTCATTGAAAATAATTAATAAAAACATTTCTACTATAAAATTAATTATTATAAGAATATAATTTATAATGATCGATAATTCTAAAATAAAATTATTTGTAATTATTCATGTGATAAATAAATTTTATATTCATCACATAAATACATACACATTACCTTGCACACATTCTCACCTTTAAAATATATAATATTAAAAAAAATATACGCAAAATTCCTGATTTAATTATATAGAAAATATCGGGTTATTACATATTTGATTCAGCTAGACCAAAGTTTATGAAAATTCAAAGCGTTCTTTGAAAATTTTCTCGAACCGAATTATTTTGGTGCGGAATCCTATGATAAGACTGAGGTGAACATCCCAAAATTGGGAAACTTTTGTGTGCCCAAGGCTGATATGATGAACGAAAAAATCGTTCTAACCAGCAGTACTTGATCAGTAAAGGGCATAACGGGCTAATCACCTATCGTGTTCGTAAGTCATGACGGTTTGCGGATGAATTTCTGTATAACATTTTCAAAAATTGAAAATGAAAGTTCATGGTCTATATGACTCCTCAGCATGATTTTTACTCTTTGGAGAGATGTTTTGGGTAATTTATGATGATGTGCATGAAATAGTATGAAGTCATTGCGTATGGGTAGAATATGACATGACTGAATAAAGGTTATTGTGAAAACCAAGTTTTGGTGAATGAAAGGAGTAGGGTGTCGTATGATTTAATTTCAAGGATGAAATTCTTATAAGAAAAGGTTAAATATATGTACTTTTGTTGCAATAGTGATCCCAGGGACGGAATTCTTATAATGGGGGAAGAATTAATGTGACATCCCAAAAATTTATAAGATTTTGATTGATTAAATTCAAGGTTAAAGAATAAAACCTAGAGTGAAAATCGAGGAATGATTAAAAAAATTAAAGAAAAACCTATATAGTTTGTTATTTGAATAGAATTGAGAAAATAAGGATTTAAAAAATTCAAAACCTCGAATGAAATTATGTTGAAAGTATGTATATGATTAAATAAATAAATATATTAGGTATATATATATATATATATATATATATATATTATTTAAAGAAAAAGTTAAATAGAAAGTTACCTAACCTAGTTATAAATTAGGTATTGGAATTAAATCGCCTAAATGGTTATCTTTATTTAATGGTCCTAGTATTTAATTTTATACTAGTGACCTAATCTAAGAGATTCGTGGATCATGTCTCCACCTACTAAATACTTTGTGAATATGTGAGTAAATGAATATAAATATTATGTGTTTATTTTTATATGTTTATTATAAATAAATAAAAGAAACTAAGGTAACCTAATTATATATTTGGAATGAAAATTTGAATAAATTAAGGGTTATGGTATGGGGGAATAATAGTATTTAAAATATATACTAATTCCAAAAGATTTATTTTATACATCTCAATTAATTAATTTTATAACCTAATTAAAGCAAGTCTAATTGGGTTAAGAAATTTAGTGTATGTAAGTAAGGATTTAAATTATAATTGAGAAAATGAAAACCCTAATTAAATGATTAGGGTAGGATAAAATTAAAAGTGTTGGACAATGATAATTTTCCATAGCCCAAAGAATTAAATGGGAAAGCCCAAAAGACTTGAGTGTAAAAGCCCAAAATTTGATCCAAGTATAGAGGGACATTTTTGGACAAGGAAAGGAAAAGGATGGACATTTTTGGACAAAGAAATTAAACCAAATGGTGGAAGAATAAGGAGGCCACATGGATGGCTAAGGAGGAAGAAGAGTGGTTCATGAATGTAATGATTTCAAGCTACTAACTCCCACCACTTATCCCATTTGTGTCACCCCATGAAATAAGCCATAACATTTGATTTAAAATGTGCAAGCAACCATTTAATATGTGTGGGAGAGAGAAAGCAAGTGTGACACCACCAAAATAGGTCCAATCCATCCAACCTATTCTGAGTCGTCAAATACATGGTACAGAAAACAACTACAACTTTATTACTACAATTGTCGTGCAAAATACAACAACACATATACTGTGAGTTTTAATACCAACTGTGACTCATGTCCCAACTATGGACAACACCTCATAGTGATACCTTACATAAAGGTACAATCTAGAACTGTTTTAGGAATTAAAATCTTTAAAAAATACTCAAGAAAACCTTCGTACATAGGAGGCCATGAATCTAAGTTATGATAGATATCATATGTCCAGAGAATTATCCTTGGTTGATCCAATAGACCCCAAAGAAAAATGAGAAGATTACTATCATGTTCCTTCCAATGGTGAGTCTTCTCTTGACATATAACTATCTCCACCGTCTGCGATTAAACATTATGTTTCAACCCAACTCCAAGATCATATAGGTAGTGCTCGTAGATATACTCAGCAAGTGGATGTGCACAACCCTTTCTTATGATAACACGAGATTGTATGTCATTAGACATCTTGTATGATAGTGGCAAAACACCCTTCCAAAGTTGGGTTCACCTCACCCTATTGTTGTTCCCCAAAATCAATTATTAAGTGACGTATAATATACGACATACACACATCTAGGTCCTCAATACAATTATATATTGTATGTCATGCCGTTTTATAATGTGTTGAGAAACTTTGATAGTCTCGGACCACCACACTATTCCCCTGTTATCCCCACTCGACCCAGCTACACTTTTATTACCTGAAAGGAATTGTGAAGCAAAAGGGGTGAGCACAACAAGCCTAATAAAGAATATCATAACTAAAGATAATTAAATTATCAATAGCCTTCATCACTAATAAATCAGAGATTTAGAATATATGGTAGATGATAAAACTTTTCAACCATAGTTGCAGCGGAATGAGAAATCCATTAGAAGAGTCAAATAGACTATAAAGTCTATTATCTTCTCCATGTTAAAAGTCCACCAACAATGCTTTAACCCTGTAACATTATTCAACAGATCCTGTTCACAGTCATGTGAATAACTCATAATCATAATTGTAGTTCTAATTTTCTCTTCTCATCAAAGACGAAGATATTTTTCATCAAAGATCATGGTTATACCAAATCACAGTTCCTGCTCATAATCATACTAATAAGTTCATCTTTTACCACTGGACAAAGATATTCATTAACATTCATCTTTGCACTACATGCCAAAGATATTCAACAACAGTCATCTTTGCACTCACGGGCCAAAGATATTCAACAACATGTCATCTTTGCACCACACGCCAAAGATATTCATCAACAATTCATCTTTTGCACTCACAGCCAAAGATATTCATATCTCAAAGAAATATATAATCATTTCGAATTTATATAAACAATAATTATAACCATGTTGATCAATTCACCTTTGCACTTAAGCTAAAAATATTCAATTGTAAATTCAATGGTCATGATCATACCAGTCAATAATTCATCTTTGCACTACTGGCCAAAGAGAACCCATAGTCACGATCATACCAATAATCTACCCATCTTTACACTTAAGTCAAAGAGAAATTTCATCACCGGGATTATAAAAATGTTATATATGATAATAAAAAACAATACGATCAACAACTGCATTTAATTTCAAGAGTAAGATTCATAAATCAATGATTTCATAACACCTTAATCCAAATGTTATAAATCACTTAATAATCTCCTAATCTAATACTATTAATACTACCACAATATTTTAATCATTTCTTAAACTTATAAATAATTTATTTTAATTGTTTACACTTTACTAATTAATGCATTTAATCATACTAAAATGCCAAACTCATAAGATTTCATCACCAATAACCAACAACCTCATTAAAAATCTGCATATACCATATATATGATTCCCAAGCCATATAATCCTATTTTTCAATTTTATTACTTCACATAAAATATTTAATTTATTTAATCATAACTAGTCCATTTTCATGAAAAATACCAAATCAGTTCCAAAAATATTTCATTTCTGGGATTTAGCATAATCTCCCATATTGAACATATATTTTTCTAAAAATTTTTAAAATTCATTTACTATTTTTCACATGGCCAAAACTGTCAAATATTTATGATCTTCTACTCAATGCATCAGCTACCATGTTTGCTTTTCCAGGATGGTATCGAATGGTGTGGTCATAATCTTTTAACAGCTTGAGCCAACGTCGTTCTTGCATGTTGAGTTCCTTTTGGGTGAAGAAATATTTGAGGCTTTTATGGTGCGAATATATCTCCACTTTTCTCCCATATAGATAGTGCCTCCAGGATCTTTAAGCGTGAAAACGATCAATACGCTAACTCAGGATCATGGTGTAGGATAATTCCTCTCATATTCTTTAAGTTATCGCGAGGCATAGGCTATGACTTTCCCATGTTGCATGAGAACACGGCTAACCTATGCTCGAAGCATCGTCAGATATAACAAATCCATCCAGACCGGATGGTATTGTCGAAACAGTCTTAAAATGAGTCTCCTCTTCAACTCTTGGAAACTCTTTTGCATTCCTCGCTCCATACGAATTTTGTATCTTTCCGAGTCAGTTAAGTTAACGGGGTAGAGATCCGAGAAAATCCTTCCACGAATCTCTGATAATAACCAGTTAGGCCCAGAAAGCTACGTACTTTGGTCACCGACTTTGGTTGCTCCCAACTTTGTATTTCTTCAATCTTCGTCGGGTCGATAGATACTCCATGTTTTGACACCACGTGCCTAAGGAATGCTACTTCCTCAAGCCAGAACTCGCATTTCTTCAACTTGGCATATAGCTTGTTTTCACGAAGCCTTTGGAGTACCAGCTTCAAATGGTGCTCATGATCTTCACGGCTTTTGGAATATATGAGGATGTCATCAATAAAGACAACAACGAACTGATCCAAATAATCTTTGAATACTCGGTTCATCATATCCATGAAAGTCGCAGGAGCATTAGTCAATCCAAAAGACATGACTAAGAATTCATAATGCCCGCATTTAAGTTACTCAAGGCGTTTTTGGAATATCCTCGGTTCTAATCTTCACATGATGATATCGAGCGAAGATCGATCTTTGAGAAGAATTGTGCTCCTGGCTCGGTCAACGCAGTCATCAATGCGAGGTAGGTGGCGGATACTATTCTTGATGGTGACATGGTTCAATTCCGGTAGTCAATACAAAAGTCGCATACTCCGTCTTTTCTTCTTTACAAATAAAGCAGGAGCACCCAAGGAGATGTACTTGGGGCCAGAATGAAACAGAGTGTCAATAATTTCTATAGTTGGACTTTTAACTCAAAGTTCAATCGAGCCACTCGACACGGGTTTTTAGAAATGGGCTTTATAACAGTTCAAGATCAATAAAGAATTCAACTTCACATTACGGGGTAGACCAGGAAGTTCTTCAGAAATACGTCGAAAATTTACTAACAACGGAATATTATTCAAATTCGACGTGTCTTTATTCAAATCCATAATATGGGCTAAGAAAGCTTGACATTCGTTTTTCAATAAACGAATAGCTTTATGACTTGATATGATAGTGATTGATTTTAGTGGTTTAGTTTGTTGAATTCGTACAACATGTTGGTTAGGAATATGAAAACTAACAACCTTACAAAAACAATCAATTTTGGCATGATGAGTAGTTAACCAATCAATCCCTAAAATCACATCAAAAGCAAGTATCTTTAAAGAGATAAGGTCAATAAGTAATGTGATGGTGCCAACTTGGATCAAACAAGATTTATAAACGAGTGGATGTGATGAAAGTTTCTCTAACGAGTCTCCACGAGATAAATCAAAGTCTAATTTCTCCGGAGTTAAGTTTAAACATTGAGCACAAGCAGGAGAGATAAATGAATGGGTAGCACCGGTATCTAGTAAGGTATAAACTTCGCAAGAATTTATGATTAGCTTACCTGTGATCAACTTGTTTGGGTTACTCGCATTTTGACCAGTCACGACAAACTCTCTTCCAGGAACCGTTGACTTTGACTTTTATGGGACAGCCTTTTGAGTCACCATCCCCGCTGGACTTGGTTTCGTTACCATACAATCTCGAGCGATATGTCCTTCTTTCCATAATTATAGCATACCTTGAACTGCTAAAGGCGGTTTGGGGTGCGATATGTCCCTCTTTCCACATTTATAGCATCTGACGGTGGTCGTTCTCCTCCACCAGAACCGATTCTTTCACTGTGGCGGCGTCTTCACATAGTCGTTGTTGAATCTCCTCTTTTTAAAATCTCCTCCCACTTCGCTTCTTTTTATTCTCATGGCCATGATTACCACGGAGTGGTTCTTGGCTTTTACCCATATTTTCTTTTTCCGTTTGGTTATCATTGTTCTAATATTCATTCGCATCACCGGTATGATCCTGGGTTGTGGTCCTCAAATTTGAACGTTCTCGTTATCTCTCTCTAATAATTGAGCCATGTTGTCAACATCTGAGTAGAGAGAAAATTTATGAGAAATGAGATATTGACGTATGTCGGGTTTCAAACCTCTCAGAAACATCTGCGTCATACGTTCCTCATTCTCCACCAAATAAGGTGCAAACCTGGATAACTCTACAAACTTCGCCTCGTACTGGGACACCATCATGTTGTTTTGTTCCAATCTAATAAACTCTAATTCCTTCATATGACAAATACTTTCAAGAAAGTACTTGTCATTGAACAGTTTCTGAAATGTCTCCCAAGACATGCCGAAAAGTGTATTGATGGGGTACACCTTCATAGATTCCCACCAGTAATCTGCCTCATTACGGAACATAAAGGTGACGAATGGAACCTTTTGTTCCTTCGTGCATCCCAAGACATCGAATATCTTGGTGATTTGTTTGACCCACGTTTCTGCCTTAATCGGATCTGGCTTTCCCCGGAATTCTGGTGGTCCCAACTCTTTGAACTGATTGGCTGTGACAAACCGTGCGTTGTTATCATTTCCACCGATATTTTGTGCACGAGTCTCCCTTGTCTGATTTTGGATGAACTGTAAAAAGCTTCTAAACATCCGTCGTTCATCATACGCTTTCAATGGTGTTGTTCACGGAGGAACATTACCCGACTGCCATTGCTGCGTTCTCCTCGTTGGTGAGTAAAGGTGTCTCCACGGTCTCATTTACTCCATGTTAACATTCTCGATCGACATTCTCAAATCATCGCCATAAAACAAGTGTTAATTAAAGAAATCAACATATCACATAATATCCATATATCTTGACCAACCAACAAATAAGCTTAGGTAAGACACATTAGCAAAGGTTTTTGCTCTCTCTCCCCTCCTAGTTCTATTCCCGATCTCACCAGAGAGATCATATTCCTAAGCTCGATACCAATCATGGCGCCCCCAAAATAGGTATACATCACCCATTTTGAGTCGTCGATAACATGGCATGTAAATAACTAAAACTTTATTAATACAACATATAAGCTGTGAGTTTAAATACGAATATTGCCATCTAGACAATATTCACACCCAAATAAGTCCTCATTACAATTATTGGTACATTATTTTACAAAATGGTGAGGACTACTAAAATAACTCTCTAGAACCATCATTCCACACCCCTAAGCTAGAACTCGCTACATTCTCGCCTCCCGAGAAGAAAAATGGAACAAAAGGAAAAGGGTGAGCTCAACTAGCCCGATAAAGAATATTATGACTAAGATAATATAGAACAAATTATCGTTAGTCTTCAACGAGGAAAAATCGATAAAATATAATAGACAACAAATTTCGAGATCAATATTACATGGAAATAATAATTCATAGAAGAGTTAAATAGAGAATGAAATCTACTATTATCTATGAATTTAAAAGTCCATCATCAATATTTTATCCTCAGTAACGTCAATCAATATACATCTTGAATATAATATTCATCTTTTACTTTCTAAGGCCAAAGATATTCATCGATCCAAATGTTCATCTCAACACATGTTCATCTTTGCACTATGGGCCAAAGATAATCAAAAGAAAATCAACCATCTTTGCCTTTCTGAGGGCTTTGATATTCAATAATCTCATCATTTATGGTGAGGATGATGAAAATATTTTAAAGAAAAAGCGAATCCGATTGAAACAAAAGAATAAATATTAAGGATTAAGATTTCAAACAATCCAAGTTCAAATACTTCATAAATAACCGTAGTGAAGTAAAATTCAAGAATGATCAAAACATGGATACAATCAAAGCTAGTATCTATAATAGATATTTTGGACAAAAAATGAAAATTTAATTTTTTGTGAATAGTCTTGTTAAATGAATAGTCTGACGTATTCATGAATAGTGTCATATATCGTGAATAGTAACCCCTGACGATAAAAGATAAGAATTTCACAAGAAAAGTCTTACCAATATTCCTAAGATAATGATATTAGAAGAAATAATATCATTTTAAAAAAAAAACATCCTTACCTCGAAAAGAATAGTATACGGTGAAATATCGGATATAACCTTTGAAGGAACTTGCACCAGTATAGTAACACTCAAAGTATCAAAATACTCACAAGAATACGCTCGATAATATAGAGAGAAAACTTGATTTACGGTGTGATTTTCAATTCTAACCCTAAGAACCTATTTATAGGAAATTGCTTAGAACACCAAAGCGTAAAATTTAATAAAATAGTAATATTATTTATTTAAATTCTTACGCCCACCTTGACCATCTAAATTCAGCCACCACTAATGACAAAAACAAAAAAAACGTTTTTGTTATTAAAAATAATTAAAACTTTCAAAAATCAATTATTTCGGAACTACAGAGCTTCAATAATTCATAATAAATAGCTCTTTTATCAGAAAAATTCAAACTTTATGTCCTTTCCATAGGAAATTTCATTCTCAAAGACTTTGCAGAAGAAAGGTTTTCAAATTCAAGCGAAAATTGACCGGAAATCGGAAAACGAGGTTGTTCAGAGAAAAGAGGGCTTTCCAATAAGGATTTCTCCTTATTGGCGCCAGCAATTAGGTGACCAAACCTCTCCTTGTAGATGAACTTTCTAGACATTGCCAATAATGTTATCTAATAATATTATTCAAATAATATGAATTATTGATCCGATGATGAAAATACTGTGTAGTGACAATTATTGAAACAACAATAATATAAAATATCAACGTAACAATTATTGAATCAAAAAAAAAAATATTGAACAGTAACTACTGTAACAATTATTAAGTAGTGCCTTCTTACGTAAGAATCAATAATTGGTGTAATATCGTGTGCTACTGTGTTTTAACCACCTAGTATTTTAACAGTATTAACGGTAACAACTACGTTGTTATCTATAAACAACTTATATTTGTCGTTTTCTTCATCCAATCGCTTTCTGTTATGGGGCCCACAAAGGTCATATTTATGTCATTTACGAATATTCTGAAGCGGTAGAGAATATTCCACGACCAAACGAATATTCCCCGACAACAATGAATATTTTATAACCACTTGCTTATTTGAAATATTTGCGCATTTTACCCATAACTAACCACATTAATCAAATCAACCCTTACTATTTCAAAATAATAAATAGATGAAATTTAATTTCACTTATAATAAGTTGGGGTCTTACAACAATAGGGTTAATAATCTGTTACAATAATAATATAATTCTGAATCTTCTTACTCATGTCCATTGCATAAAGAAAATGCAAAGGTAGGATATTTGCCTGTTCTGCTGCTTACAATACGCAACTTAGTTTTATCTTTTATACTGAAACCTATCATCAATAAGATCATTCTATCGATTAGAATAACATACTATACACATAGCACTGCTTATTGCAGTCAACACATAACATAATCACCTTGTCACACATATTCAACTGTCATTGAATCACAAACAAATATGAATACATTTAAAATATCTAAGTCTAGATCAATTTCTAAAATCATCTACGTCATTTAGCGACTTTATCGAAGTAATTATCGAGTCTAAGACTACATATCAAAGTTCAATATCTATTTAGGCCGTTTAAATAATACTATATCATTTTTAAATGACTTACAATAATTTTAAATAATTATTATAATTTATTCTAATTTTTCAAACAATTTAATCATTATAAAATGATTTAAATATCAAATAATTCTATTATCATTAATATTAAACTATTAATGAAATGAAACCGTTACAAAATATTAAAGTTATTTATAATAACTTAGAATACTTTTAAAGTATTAATATTACCCTTAAATGATTTTTAAAATAATTAAAATTATTTTTCAATAATTACCATTAATATTAAAATATTAATGCATTATTTATCAAAATATTAAAAGTCATTAATTATAACTTTAAATATTTTTAATTCATTTATATCGCTTTTTAAAATGATTTTTAAATAACTAAAACCATTTTTAAACTATTTATTTAAAATAATTATTAAATAAATTTAATATCAAATTATTAATGAAATTATCCTTTAAATATTAGAAGTTATATTTTATAACTTAAAATATTCTTAAACACTTTATTTTCATTTAAAATGATTTTTCTAATATTAAAATCATTTTTAAACTAATTTATTTAATATAAATATTAAATAAATCTAATATTAAAATATTAATATTTTTATGACAAAATATCAAAATTTATATTTTATAACTTAAAATATTTTTATAACTTTTAAATCATTTTATATTATTTTTAAATCATTAATTCTATTTTTCAAAATTTATTTAATACATTTATTAAATAACTTAATTATCATTAATATTAATTTATTAATGAAATTTCATCACAAAATATTAAAAGCTTATAGAAAATAACTTAAAATATTTTCTTATAACATAATATAATTTTAAATGATTTTCAAGTATTAAAATCATTTTTAAATAATTTATTTAATATAATAATTAAATAAATTAAATGCCTTTAATATTCCAAAAATATTAAATATTTATGAAATATATTTAAAATAATTAAAATATAATTTTTGGATTTTAAAATAATTTTTAATAATTTATTTTGTATTTTTAATAATTAAAAACTAATATTTCTATTTCGTTTAATAAAAATAATTAATTTTGGAAATAAATTGTCGCTAAAGACTGCCTATAGCGACGGAATCGTCGCTATATGTGTTCTTCATGTTCTTGAGCACATTTAAATTCATAGATAGTATCAAGTCTTTCGGGTTTGACCGATTTTGATTCTTTGTTAAAGCAAGTTCTGGACCATATTAGACATTGATCATGTAGTATTGATGTAATACTACATGATCCAACCTTTATCTAGGCCATAACATCAATCCAGTGCAAGATCTAATTCCCCAAATATGATGTCAGAGCTGATCTGGGTTTTCTGGGTAACCCAGAAATCCAGATAGTTTCATGGTGTCATTTTGAAGATCGATTATCATTATGTTCTGGTAATAAAAATGATTTTCTTAAGGTTTAAAGTTATAGTACATATGTAAAGGAATAATTATATATCATGATCTCAGTCCAATAACATCACATGTTCAAGATTAATCACAGTCAAACCTTGTCAGAAGGTTCATTCATACCTTTTCTGGAAATTCCATAAAACATAAATCCAAACCGAGTATGCTAGTTTGACCAGCCACTCCAGTCGATACATTAATGGTTTGAAGGATCTAAGGACACATATATATAGTAGATCTAATAGTCTACAACTTAGTTACAAAAATGTCATCATAATATATAACAACTGACAGATATATGCCTTCCAAAACATTGTCAGACGCTGCTATTTGATTTCTGGGTTACCCAGAAATCATCTGGTCAAGCTCGGTCAACGATGTTTGACCAATAATATCTTTCAATCTACAACTGATCTGGCTTTGAATCAAGTTCCAGATGAAAGATCACATAACAAACTACATATTTAAACATTTAAATAGCTAAAACACATAACAGATTAAGATCTACAAGGTCTGACATTTGTTGTTAGAGCACAAAAAAAAAATTCCCAGATTTTTGAAAAACTTAAATTTTGAACACTTTGATGTTATGGATCTAACATGTGCCAACCCAGATCACTTATATACACTATATAGAACATATTTTAACACAAACACCAAATCCAAAATAGCATACAAGATCAATATTTTAACTTAGGATTTTATACCTTTAAGCTTTGATTTTGATTCTGACCTTCTGATATGTTAATGGTAAACATGAGGCTTGTTTATGGGACTGATATACATATATATTTCGTGGGTTTGAGCTTGAGAGAGGTAGGTTTGGTGTTTGAACCAAAAATGGGCAAAAATGTGGCTTTCTCTCTCTCTCTTGAATCTATATATATTGTGTTGGATACATTGCATTGGCTGAACAATGGCTGATGTGCTGGAGATTTAGTACAAGAGTAAGTCAAGGGTTGGTTACCAAATAAAGTTATGGCCAAATCTACAAGTTATTTCATAAATAATGCAAGGAAGGCATTTTTGTCATTTGGCTACCCAATTTAATGGCAATCTTGTAACGTGGCCAACCCTTAGTGTTTGACCCTTAGGGTTTAGCATAAAAATTGTAGGATTTCTAGTTAGAGTTTAAAATATAAAATTTTAGTTTCTAAAAATTGTAATTTAGATTTTCCTAATTAAATTAGGTTTCTAATTATCTTAAACTTGAAATTAAGTTTATTAGCTCACTAATTAGCATTAAGGCTTAAAATTAGCAATTAGGGTTATCCAATTAGCAATTAGGGTTACTAATTAAAAATTAGATTTTCTAATTTTAGAAAATAGAGTTTCTAAATTTTAGGATTTCTAAATATTAATTAGGGTTTACCTAATTAACATAAAATTCTATAACACTTGACCTTAATCATAACAACACAATAACATAACAGTCTCGAACTCATAATTGAGTTTCAAATTAGAGTTTACATTTAGCAATTAGCTAATTACTGTTTAAGATTTCTAATTCAAGAAATTAGGGTTTTAAATCACTAATTAGGGTTTCCTATAATTAGGGTTTTCCTGATTATCATTAATAATTATAATTATCATGAATCACATAACACAATTACTAACAGATTTTAAAGTCTCATTTGACTTCAAAATTAGGGTTTTCAGTAAAATTAGGGTTTTACATGTAACATTAAAACTATTCCACACATTAACATTACACACATACAGTACACATCTACAAAACTGATAAATAATAATATAATATTATTATTTCTCATTCCTTGTTCCAAAACCAGAATTAGGGTTTGGATTCCATATCTGATTTATCAGTCATATATAACATTATTAATTAAGTAAAATAATTAGCTTAATTAATCTGAAATAAATTTATATAATAAAATAATTATTATAATAATTCTATAATCATTTCATATATTATTTAAATAATATAATAATCATATTTTCATTGAAAATAATTAATAAAAACATTTCTACAATAAAATTAATTATTATAAGAATATAATTTATAATGATTGATAATTCTAAAATAAAATTATTTGTAATTATTCATGTAAAAAATAAATTTTATATTCATCACATAAATACATACACATTACCTTGCACGCATTCTCACCTTTAAAATATATAATAATAATAATAATAATAATAATAATAATAATAATAATAATAATAATAATAATAATAATAATAAATTATACATTGAAATTTCCTCGATTTAATTATATAGAAAATATCGGGTTATTACATTCACCCTCCCTTATAAGATTTCGTCTCCGGAATCACCGTTTTAAAACCTATACATACAAGGGTACATAGCGTACACAATCATTGCAATTAGATCTCGATCATAATTGATCGAACCGATCTTTAACACAGCATAAAGCTTATCTATCATCTTAAACAGAAATTTGATTTCTAAAAGAACTCAAATTCCTCCTTCAAAATAATTTATAAAATAATATACGATATATATAAGAAAATCATATATAAGAAAATAAAATTGATTAGAAGAATAACTGGAGTTGCATCCCCGGCTGCCACGGTATCTTGAACGGTCATGTTGAAGACGCTTGCGGTTGATTTCGTTGGTTTGTTCGTTGAAGTTGGTCCTATTGTCGCCAATGTCCTGCTGCCTTTTCCCGTATTCGCATACCCTACCTCCCTTTCCCTTCTTGGACAGTCTTTCACCTTATGCTCCATTGATCCACACTTGAAACACCCATTGTACATTCTTGGATTGAGGCAGTTAGGAGAGACATGTCCCTTCTGCCCACAAAAACTTTCCCTTTATTTTCTTTCCTTTTTTCAGTCCTACTACCACTACTCCCTTTTCCAGCTCTAGCTTGATTTTCCTTCCACCAAAAATTTGTTTTCCCCCTTTCATCGCATAGGTGACAAAAGCTGTCTTTTACCCCTCCATTATCCTAGCTATCACAAACGCTTCTAATGGGTCAGTTTATCCTCTATATCCTGGCGGTCTGATTGCCTTGAAGTCTTGACGTTGGCCGTTCGATTATTTGGCTAATTTTCTGCGACTGGTATTCCGTTTTGCATAGCTTGAGCATCCATATTCGCAAAATTCTGTACCGGGTCTGGTTGTCCTCCAGCATTGTTGTCAGGTTCTTCTACCCTTTTTCATTTTTGTCTTGGCGGTATTATCGTAAATTATTATTTATTAACTTACATTCTAAGCCTTATCGTATCCGTTTGGCATATAACGTGAAATTTTCTACTTAAATAATCATGTATTCAAAATATTAAATTTTGAAAATTTGGTTTACTTTATTAACCAGTGAGCAGATAATTAATTACTATCTTATACAAACTTATTTCATTAATCCAATATAGATCCATATTCATAACACTTGACATACCATAGCACATACTACTTTAAACATCCGCTATCCTTTTGTGACTTAAAAGTCGGGATTCATTACCATAACTTATACCAAATATTACATTACACTGACATACTTATCGTATATGCATCATAGAATCAGACATATTCAAGTAATATTAATACTACTTATTTCTTACGCCTTCACCAATGATCAATTGCTTAGTATTCTATATATTCCCATTATCCTCAATAATCCATTCACACATAACTATACCTAGTTCGTCAAACTTACCACACATTATGAGTTTAAGAACTCATCATAAACATATGAGTTTAAGAACTCGACATTGACCATATATTCTTTAACTATACTCTACCTATCAGCTATACTATTATTTTTAAATCTGGTACTACACTTTCCAAAATAACCACCTCATTGAGGTAGCTTTCAATGTGAGCCTTTATTTTAGCTATTGGCTTTGATATAGGCTCGGTTATGGAGGTTGGCTCTTTCTTTATGATCTGAGGGTATCCTAATCCTTTTCTATCTGACATCTACACACAAACTATCTTGATTAGCACATAATATATACATACAACAAATAATAGTTTTATATAAGTTATCTTTTATTTGTTTGACAATGAATTTATTCGATTCATCTCTTTTTAAACACTATATGAGTTATTTATATTTTTAACGTTTCCCTCTGTCCCAAGGTTATAGCCTAAGGTCCACCTAAGGTTTCTAACCCTATAACTCTGATACCACAATGTAAAGCCCCTAAATTCAGGTACTTGAAACCCGAACTCGGTGCTTTACGATACCATTTCTTTGAGTGGAATAATACTAATAATAATAACAATAATATGAATATCAAACTTAACTTCATTTATCAGAGTCTAATGCCAAGTACGCAACCTTTACTACATTCTTTACATGATAAATAATACATATCATTATCTTAATACAGTCTAACTATTACAAAAGATACCATTAAACATATTCTGTTTGCTTTCCTTTTCACTTGATCTTGTGAGAACCTTTAGGTTAATCATGCTTAGCTTAAAACAGTTAAATTTAAAGCAAGAATGAGCATTCGGGTGCCCAGCAAGTAATAACAATTATAAATATATTTAGCTAAAAATATTAAATATTTTCTTTGTACATCAATTCTACAACAAATCAATAGTTGTGAAGTAAACTGAACCGATAATAATAACATAACAATTCTATCTCAAATTTTTGAAACTACGTATTGACTATAAATGGGGTTTAGTTGACATACTATGAACATTGTTTTCAATTTTCGAATAGGTTTAGCAGAACTTCATCCGCAAACCGTCATAACTTACGGCCACGAGGGTGTACATCCCATGGACCCTGTATTGATCATTACTACATGCAAGAACGATATTATCGTTCACTCTGTCTGTCTTGGGCACATAAAAATTTTCCCATGTTCGAGATGTTCATACTTAGTCAGGAATCCGAACCAAAATAATTTGATTAGATACAAATAGGTTTTATCATATTCAACGATGTTTGTAAATCTGTGTCTAGCTGATCAAATAGCTTGGAGGTATATATATATATATATATATATATATATATATACCATTTGGGGGCGGAAGCAGAGAAAGAGAGAGATGAGGCAGAGATGCATATATGTAGAAAGAGAGAGATGAGGCAGAGATGCATATATGTTGAATACACAAATAAATTAATAAATAAAAAGCAGCTTTATTGATTCTTTGAACTATATACAAACGAAATGAAATTAACTTACAACTTAGAACATTTAATCGGAGAAGTAGAAGAGAGGGTTAAGTAGGTTAATCGGAGGTAGAAACTAAAGATTTGTGCGAGAGAGAGCTCGAGTCTTTCTAAGTTTGAAGTCGATGAACTAATTGAGTTCGGTTTCTTTTTATAATGCAAGGAAAGAGAACCGTTACAATGACTGGGTAAAATAAAAACATTTTACTTAAGTGAAAACATGTTACTTAAGTAAAGGGAAAGTAAAAGTAAAAGTAAACAAGAAACTACTTTTGACTAAAGGCAAACACTTTCGCTACTTTTTGGAAAATCGTAAGACAAAGATTGATTAATTGGGACGCGATAAATAATCATGAGTCGCTTCGGTTGAAAGCAGATTCCTTTGGTCGAGTGGTACTTGCGAAGCGGAATCACCAACCGGAACAGAACCTGGTTTCGGAATAGGGCCGGGCCGACCAGCAGAATAACCGAACTCGAGCGAATGGGTCTGGGCATCTGAAGGTTGATCGTGTCCGTAGGGATCATACTCGCCATCATCATCGGAATCCGACCGATTGAGTCACCCCGGAAGAATGATTAAAGCCTCTTCATGCAAAGCTTCATCAATTCTTTTATTGAGTACACGGGCAATTTTAATAACTCTTCTTGGTGCAATCTTTAAAATCAAAATACTACGGAACAAGTTGAACTCCAAGGATGACTTTGGATATTGACTTTGTGGCGATTCGACTCCTTTTCTTTAATGGCGGGAGAAGCGGGCCTTGTTGGGAGAGGCTGGGATCGGGGCAGGAAATTCTCTTTGAACACGAGTGACTATTCTATCAATGTTGAATTTATCCCACCACTTAATGTAAAAGAGGCGAAAAACTCGGGAAGTGGATCATTAGGAATCTTTGGTATTTGGAGATCCACGGGGTGAGAGACAAGATACTCCCATTTAAGGATCCAAGGAATTTTGTATTTATTGTGAATAAAAGAGTGGGAGGAACCCCTTCATTCAAAGGGATAGGTTTATAATGGTTATTGAAATGATTTAATTGGACCTTTAAAGGGTCGGGAAGAAGATCATAACAAGATCCTAACCTATACCACCGGAGCGACGAACCAATAGGAAATGGACTTTTGAATTTATGGTCAAATTGTATGAACCATGAATGACTGAGGGACTCATTCTAGTGAAGGAGGACCTTATACCAGGCTTCAATGTAATCATAATAGCAAAATTGATGATCTTGACTAGAAAGGTTCATGAGATCGGAGGGATTTTTCCCCCAATCAGAGATTTGAATAAACTATTTAATATACATAGAATGATAAAGAACTTTTGATTTATCATTACGTGCATAAATGGGTTTGATGTTTACTGACTCGGTTTCAAGCAAAATATCCTTATAGTACACAAGGGACTTATAAGGAGCTAGAGGTGAAATGCCATCCAGGGGAAAAATCATGCAAGCAAGTTTATTGGGATCGATCTTTGGTTTCATCTTTGGGTTCAATATGGAATAAGTAACTTTCCCATCGAGCATATACTCGGCAGGAGAATGACTAGAAGTCGAGGACGAAGAAGCCTTAGCGGATTACCGAATGGGTCAATCGGACAGGTTGACCGCCAAAGCCGAATCAGTAAGGCTTAGGCATGGTGCCAGAATAGTGAATTTGTTACTAGTTTGCACTTGTAGGGTTAATCAGGTGAGGAACCATAGCTCCTCCTGGTCGATTAATTCGCCGCGGAAAGGCGACCCCGCCACGTGAGGACGATGCTCTCTAGTGCTCATTTATGAATGGTACCAGATTAATAAATTCTCCGGTAAGAAAATCGAGAACTGAATTGTTACTTCCTTTGATGTATTCTATTTCAAAATCAAAATGCTTAATAGAGCTTGCCATCTAGCGAAAAGAATGCTTAGAGGCTAGATTTTCAACATCTTTTCTAATATATATTTTCTTTTCTTACGATCAATACTGAACTAAGAATTTTGGTTTAATAAATCATTACAAATTTAGAAATACATAATACAAGTGAAAGTATTTCTTTTTTAATAGTACTATAATTTAATTGTGTATTATTCCATGCACTAGAATGAAAACGAACAATTTGTTCAATGAGAATTAGGTGTTAACTTTTGTTTCGTAGAATGCCTCGACCAATATCTGAGGCGTCGGTTTCAACAATTTTAAACGCTGAATCATTGGAAATGCCAAGACAGGGTAATGCCTTGACGTAATTTTTAACTTGTTGGATGACGGAAGTATGAATGTCAGTCCAAGGTGGAGGATTGTCTTGCAAACGCTGAAAAAGAGGTTTGCAGATCTTCCTGAGATTCTTGTAAAACTTGCCTATGTAATTCAAATGAGCCAAGAAATCTTTGCGATTGGGTTTTATTGGTTATCTTGTCGGAAACTTGTCGTGAATTGAATAGCTAGTTCAATGGGTGGACTTGTCCTCTAAAGATATTAAGACCAAGAAACCTTATTCGACTGAAACAATTTGCATTTGGAAGGTGAAAGAACTAGACCATTATCTTTTCTTGTCTTCAAGAAGGATTTCAAGTGTTTAATGTGTTCTTCAATGGTCATTGAAAAAACAAGGATATCGTCAATATAGACTACAATAAAATGACTGAAAGGGTTTAATATATCATTGAGAATATTTTGAAATTCACTTGGGGCATTTTTCAGGCCAAATGCCTGGACATTCCATTCGTAATGTCCGAATGGAGTGGTGAATGCAGTTTTATAACTATCGTCAGGATGAATGGCAATTTGCCAGAAACCGGATTTAAGGTCAAATTTACTGAAAATAGTGGCATTACTTAATCTATTGACTAGGTCGTCTTTATTGGGAAGGGGGTATCTAATCCATTCCAAAACTTTGTTCAATGGTTTATAATTGATGACTAGACGAGGAACTCCTCTTTCTTTCTCTGCTTCATTGTTTACGTAAAATGCAGGGCAAGACCGTGGAGATTCTTTGGGTTTGATAAGGCCTTTACTAAGGAGATCATTGATTTCCTTTTTGCATAATTCCATTTGTTCGTGATTCATCTGAATAGGCCTAGCCTTAGTAGGAATTAAATGTTCTTTGAATTCCTTAGCATAAGGGAGCCTAACCATATGCTTCTTCCTATACCAAAAGGCATTGGGAGAATCAGAACAAAGATTATCTTTCAAATATGTTTTTAATTTTTCAATTTCTTCTTGAACTTTACTATTAAGAAGTTGTTCTTCAATTCTTTTTATATTTAACTTCTTCTTTAAGAAATTCAAATGTGTTATTTTACAATTGAGTAGATTTATTGATTTCGAGATGGATTCTTCTTGAATGAATTTTAAATCTCTTTCTTTTGGTTTAATAAGAAATTTAAATGTTATTTTCTTACCTAAATGTTTCTGACTTAGGCCTTCATTATTAGTAGTAAATGGGTAAAGTAAATATATAAATGGTAATCCTAAAATGACTTTTATCGGTGAGGTTATGATCAAAACAAATGATGTTTTGAAACACATATTGTCTTGATGATATGTACTTTTGGTAATTTATATTTAATTTCCATTTGATTTGCCATTAGTCGAGTTTAATCTTTCAACGGTTTTTCCTAAAATATTTGGTTGGGATCAAGCCTTCCTCAGATGCGGTTTAAATACACTTTTGTGTCAACCAGAGCGAGTCAGTCGATAGAGAAGCTTTTATCAACAACCGAAGTAAGCGGAGATGTACCATTTTTGAATGGTAATGTCTTTAATTCTTTTAAGCGTGAGACCTTGAACAAAAAGATCAGGATCATTTTTAACGCCAGAAGACTCAGGCTCATTATCATGATTTTCATCACTAGATGAGGAGTCGTTAACTTGAAGACCAGATCTTTTATCTTCAAAATCCTTTTTAAATTAGAAACTTCTAATTTGAGATTAGTAATTTCTTTTTAAGTTTATTAACTTCTAGATTCAATTAAGGAGGGTGATTTCTTTAATAGAGTTTTAAATCTTTCTAATGTTTTATTAAGGCTAAAATTGGTTTTCTTTTGGCTTTAATGAATTTTCATTACTATCCTTAGTTAATGAATCCTTTAACTGTTTAGTGTACTGAGCCTTTAGTTTGGGATCAGTAATTTTACTAATTAGATCAATTAATAAAGAACTTTCTTCGTCATCTTTGTTAATTACATTAATTCTTTTTGTGCAACATTGCTCATTGCAATTGTCTGCGCAAATAGTGACTTCTCCCTTGTATCACTGCTAGACGTGTTATTGCTTTTATTACTAGAGGGACTAGAAGATTCTTCATTACTACTGACATCATTTTCTATTCGCATAAGTTCTAGGATTTGCTCAGTGTCTTCACTAGAAATATTTAATTGATTTAATTTTTGTTTTATTTTACATTCATTTTGTAATGACCCTTTTGTCCACAATTGTGGCAAATAACTTTACTTTTATCATATTTTTTAGACTTAGATTTTTTAATATTCTTTTTATTAGTAGTTTTGGGCTTATTATAATAATTGTCTTGATTCCTGTTTTCGTGGAAACGACGCTTTCTTTTATGATGTTTAGTAATTTTGTGAGATTCAATATGTTTATGCCTTGGCTTCCTTACGGAGGAGCTACGAGGAGTAAAACCATATTGTTCACAAAAAGTGCCTAATTCATATTTAGCTTTCTTCTTATCTTTACTAGCTTGTTTAGCTAATTTGAAATCAATACACATTTTTAATCCAATTTTTTGAATGTGACTTATTATATCACCGTAGGTTAAGTTATCATAATCAATGTAGCCAAGATTTTTACCCAATTCTTCACGAACCTTATGGGCAAATAAAGAGGGTAAACCGTTGATGAATTTTTCTTTCGAGAAAGGTTTATTCTTTGTCATTGCTTGTGAACATAACTCTAGGCGTAAAAACATCTTTGTACCACCTAAAGTCACTTAGAGGGACAAGTGAGATTATTAATCGATCGTGAATTCTTTACGTTATATTCTTTGAGTGCCAATGAAGTGTTTTATTATTGTAAATATAAGTGTATTAACTCCATCAAAGTGATCGATGCCAATATCTTCATTGAAGATAGGGTTGCCATCATCATCCAAATTGGATAAGCATGGATTATTGATACTCCTAGTATCTTCATTGAGATGTTTTTCCACCAAGATCCGAGAATACGGTGAATCCACTAACAATTAATTCAACAATATCTGGTTGAGATAGATTGTTGAATTTGGTGATGTAACTGTTGCCACCATAGACATATGGTTTAATTTATTTAAAATTTCTTGTTCACTAAATCCATCAATGTTCCATTCAGTAAATTTTATTAGATGAAACTGAGAACTGTTTATCTAGGTTTCTCTCTTCGAACTGTAAGTCCGGAGGAGTAGGTCTAGAATACCAATTCCTAGTTATACTAGTGTTTTTAACTGTTAATTTGTTAAGCTGATTAGTTAAATCTGGTATTGAATCAAGATGTCGAATTATCGATTGATAAGCGCTTTCAACATCGGTTTAACTTGATCAATCGCTAGCAATAGTACCACTTGTACCGAGGCTCATTTTAAGTTTTTTGAATAACTTATCAATGGATTTAACTAAATTATCATCATCGGATGGTAATCCTAACTTGTGTCTATTTTTCCAGTAACTTTATTAAAGGATGTTCAATTTTTAAATCGGGTTTTTAATAATAGATTCTTCAAACTTTTCTTCAATTCTATCGTCGCTTTTCCCACTATTATGCTAGATATTGATTACTAAAGTTTAATTGTTCAATAATTTTTTATCATTGTTATTAGCATCAAAATTTTGAATGGGTGGCAATCACGATTTATATTTTAAGCGAGATTAGAACTGTTTCTAAAGGGGATGACTAGAAGAAACTTTTGACTTATCTTCTTTAACCCAATCGTGTTTTTTGGTAATTACGTTACATTTACTTTGAAATTGTTCATACCAATCATAAAATGAAATATTCATTCTTTCATTTTTAATAAATCTTTTCCATCTATTTATTATTTTATCAATGTTCCTTTTCATTGGGGTGATTGGATCTAAATAGATGTCTTTTTTTCTTTATTAGATTTAGCATTAAAATCTTTTACTAGATTATCCCAAACTAAAACGAACTCCTTTTTGATAACTCTTAATTGATTGTTAATGGGGATATCAAAATCAATCGAAAGTGGGCATCACGAAGAAGTGGGAGAAGAAGAACTTTCTTCTTCAAAGAAAATCTTTATGAGCATAACAAGGGTGGTAGCTTGACCTTGATTAAGAACGCCTTTTAACTTAACATTTTTGATTGAAGGATTACTGAGTACTTCAGTGTCTCTTCTAGTATGGATAACTGAAGGGGCTGAAGAACTGGAAATATCTTCAATAATTATTGGTGTCTTAGTACGCTCAAAACTAATTTTAATTGATTCCATCGAAAAAATTGTTGAATATTTTCAATATTTAATAAATTATTAACTACTAAATTTGTTGGGGTAATTCATTAGGTAAAGTCCACCGACTGGGAAGCGTAATATCCTTCCAGAGAATTGTTCTTGGAACTTGAATATTAGCATCAGTAGTAGAAATTTATAATCTTTCATACCATATAACAGCGACGATTAAGTTTTTAAAAGAAAAACTTAAACAGAAAAGAAAAGATTAAGAAGATGACCGGTGAATCGGTAAAGTAATCTCTTTCTTTTATTTATAAACATTTAGGGAAGGGATTACAGTATATCCTAGATCTAAATGTTTGAGATGGAAGATCGAAGTATTAAGGACTTCGTCTTCATCTTCTAACTAAGAAGATCGGTCAAAAGCTTCGCCTCCCGCTAACTAAGAGAGGCGGGAGAGGACCTCAAGAGCTTTCTAGAGAGAGAAGCTACGAGGCTACATTGAATTAAGCCTAAAGAAACTCTAACACTTGAGTTTCTTTAAATAGAAAAACCTAAAAGTAAATTACTATTTGATTCACGCAGAATCACTATTACATCGATTTGAGTAAAAGTAATTTACTTAAGTAAAAGTAAAACGTAGAAACATTTTACATTTACTTTTACATGGGTAAATGTAAGAAACATTTAACTAAGTTAAAAACATTTAACTTAAGTAAAAGCAAAAGTTTATTCTTTTACTTTTACTTTTACATTTACTAAAGTAAAAGACTTTTGCTTTTACTTGAAAGCAAAAGCTTATCTCGACGGGCTTTGGGCCATCACTGT
Source organism: Panax ginseng (assembly GCA_020205605.1). Taxonomy (NCBI): domain Eukaryota; kingdom Viridiplantae; phylum Streptophyta; class Magnoliopsida; order Apiales; family Araliaceae; genus Panax; species Panax ginseng. The sequence continues at coordinate 67,646,342 of CM035139.1, forward strand.
CGATTGATCAAGACTCTCCGGGCGTCTTCTTCGTTGGATAGTCCGAATCTCACGTGGATGCTTGGGTGGCGCTGTTGATCATCTTCTCGGATGAGTCACCATCCCTACTATTCCGCCTTAAAATTTTTATCCAGAAATAACCCTATCAACCCCAAAAATTTGGTTTATAATGAAGGAGGAAAAATTTTTCACCGAAAAATTGGTCAAAATCTTCAAAATTTCTTAAGTTTTGTACAAGATTTTTTGTTTAAAACAAATCGATCGAAATCAAACAAAGGATCACTTTCGATTGGTCCCGATCTATCGCTGAAATCGATCTAAACAGTAAGACTAATTTGTTAACTCGCTTAAACAAAAATTCTTTTTCTTGAAGGTCTACTTAGAAAGCCTTACTTTTAAACTCATACCAGAGATCTAAAGATCCCTTTGGCCATTCAACGCTCCCACACCGGAGACTTACAAACAGGCACTAATCGGGACTTAAAGCGATCTTGGGTGTTTTCCGTGAAGGTCGGGACTTGTAGAAGTAGATGCGAAAAACTCAAAAGTTTGAAAAAACATTTAAGTCCACAAATCAAATGTTTTTTAATCAAGATCATGGATAGCATCAAGAACCAACCGTGTGGCTCGATACCATATAACGATGGCGATTAAGTTTTTAAAAGAAAAACTTAAATGAAAAGAAAAGATTAAGAAGATGATGGGTGAATCCAGTAAAGTAATCTCTTTCTTTTATTTATAAACATTTAGGGAAGGATTACGGTATATCCTAGATCTAAATGTTTGAGAGGGAAGATCAAGTATTAAGGACTTCGTCTTCATCTTCTAACTAAGAAGATCGGTCAAAGCTTCGTCTCCTAGCCAACTAAGAGAGAAGGAGAGGACCTCGGAAGAGCTTTCAGAGAGAGAAAGCTCGAGGCTACATTGAATTAAGCCTAAAAGAAACTCTAACACTTGAGTTTCTTTAAATAGAAAACTGAAAAGTAAATTACTATTTGATTCACGCAGGAATCACTATTACATTGACTGAAGTAAAAGTAATTTACTTAAGTAAAAGTAAAACGTAAGAAACATTTTACATTTACTTTTACATGGGTAAATGTAAGAAACATTTAACTAAGTTAAAAACATTTAACTTAAGTAAAAGCAAAAGTTTTATTCTTTTACTTTTACTTTTACATTTACTAAAGTAAAAGACTTTTGCTTTTCGGAAAGCAAAAGCTTGACTGATGGCTTTGGGCCATCACTGTCGATTATTCAAGACTCTCCCATGTCTTCTTCGTTGGGACCGTCCGTCCCTGTGGATGCTTGGGTGGTATTTGATCATCTTCTCGGATGAGTCACCATCCCCCTATCAACCCCAAATTTTTTGGGGTTGATAGGGTTATATATATATATATATATATATATATATATATATATATATATATCAACATATGATTAATGCAATGGTTATCCAAGTGGGAACACTTGAATAACCATATTTAGAAATTAACGAACATAATATATATCTAAATTACAATATAGTACCATGTTGATAATCAATGATCGGATATAACATATTTAACAATAGAGTTAATAATCTGGTATAATAATAATATAATTCTGAATCTTCTTACTCATGTCTATTGCATAAAGAAAATGCAAAGCTAGGATACTTGCATGTTCTGCTGCTTACAATACGCAACTTAGTTTTATCTTTTATACCAAAACCTATCATTAAGAAGATCATTCTATCGATTAGAATAACATACTATAACACATAGCACTGCTTACTACAGTCAGTACATAACCTAATCACCTTGTCACACATATTCAACAGTCATTGAATCACAAACAAGCATGAATACATTTAAAATATCTAAGTCTAGATCAATTTTTGAAATCTGTTGGCGTACCGACGGCTTTATCGGGTAATTATCGAGTCTAAGACTCTATATCGAAGTTCAATATCTATTTAGAGCATTCATATCATTTTTAAATGACTTACAATAATTTTTAAACAATTATTATAATTTATTCTAATTTTTCAAAAAACCGGAAACATTATCAAATGATTTAAATATCAAATAAATCTATTATCATTAATATTTAATTAATATCAAACTATTAATGAAACCATTGCCAAAATATTAAAGTTATTTATAATAACTTATAATACTTTTAAAGTATTAATATTACCCATAAATGATTTTAAAACAATTAAAATCATTTTAAATAATTACCATTAATATTAATAAGTTATATTTTATAACTTAAAATATTCTCAAACACTTTATTTTCATTTAAAATGATTTTTCTAATATTAAAATCATTTTTAAACTAATTTATTTAATATAAATATAATAAGTTCATCTTTGCACTATTTTTAAATAAAAAATATTCATTAATAGTCATCTTTGCACTACATGCCAAAGATATTCAACAACAAAATCATCTTTGCACTACATACCAAAGATATTCAACAATGTCATCTTTGCACTACATCTTTGCCAAAGATATTCATCAACAATTCATCTTTGCACTACTAAAGCCAAAGATATTCATATCTCAAAGAAATATATAATCATTTCGAATTTATATAAACAATAATTATAACCATGTTGATCAATTCACCTTTTGCACTTAAGCTAAAAATATTCAATTATAAATTCAATGGTCATGATCATACCAAATAAATTCATCTTTGCACCATCGCCAAAGAGAACCCATAGTCACGATCATACCAATAATCTACCCATCTTTACACTTAAGTCAAAGAGAAATTTCATCACCGGATTATAAAATGTTATATATGATAATAAAAACAATACGATCAACAACTCGCATTTAATTTCAAGAGTAAGATTCATAAATCAATGATTTCATAACACCTTAATCCAAATGTTATAAATCACTTAATAATCTCATAATCTAATATTATTAATACTACCACAATATTTTAATCATTTCTTAAACTTATAAATAATTTATTTTAATTGTTTACACTTTACTAATTAATGCATTTAATCATACTAAAATGCCAAACTCATAAGATTTCATCACCAATAACCAACAACCTCATCAAAAATCAGATATACCATATATAGATTCCCAAGCCATAAAATCCTATTTTTCAATTTTGTTACTTCACATAACATATTTAATTTATTTATTCATAACTAGTCCATTTTCATGAAAAATACCAAATCAGCCCAAAAATATTTTTTTTTCTGGATTTAGCATAATATAGTCCCATATTGAACATATATTTTTCTCTAATTTTTAAAATTCATTTACTATTTTTCATATGGCCAAAATCACGAATATTTAGACATTTATCATAAATTGTACTTTTGTCCAAAAATTCAAATTTATAGAATATACTGATGTTATATAGATGTACTCCCAATAAAAATTTCACCAATTTTGAGTTAACCACAAGGAGTTATAAGGGTTTACTTTTAAAATAGTCTTTTCTCATAAAATCCATAACTCCTAATCTATACATCCAAAAATCGCCATTTTTGGACACAATCAAGAAAACTCATCAAATTATCATTTTAAATTTTTCTAGAATTTTTGAAGGTCCAAAAAATTACGAAACTGAAAAACATAATAACCCTTAAAATCCCTTACCTCAAAAGAGCAGTATTTCTGACCGGAACATCGGATGTAAAGCCGAAGGAAACTTGCACTGAATAGTAACTCTCAAAGTATCTAAATACTTACAAAAATATGCTCGATAATATAGAGAGAAAAAAAACTTGTTTCTGGTGTGATTTTCAATTCTAACTTAAGCGCCTATTTATAGGAAAATGCTAGAACGCCAAAGGAGACTAAATTAATAAAATATTAATTTATTTTATACGCATGCCATTTTGAAAAAAATGGCAGCCATCACCTTTGAAAATCCAATTCAAAGACATGCATTCAATCACCAACCAAAAAAAATGGGGCCCGCTTTCTAGAATTTTCCACTAAAATCATTTATAAAAACAATTTCCTAATCACCACCTCTTAAAATTTATAACAAATCATACGTTAATTTTTAACGGTTCAAAATTTGTGGACATATACTCAACTCATATATGTATAACATATCCAAAAATCACAACGATCCAACGGTCGGATTAAAAATTATAACTCACGCAATATATCTCAAGAACACTGATTTTTCGAATTATTAGTCCTTCGGACCAGTTTCATTCAAAAATTCACCACGATAAATCTACAAAGGATTTTTGGGTGATTCAAATTTCTACATTTAGATTACTTCCAGGGCTTTCTTTTGATATATGGCTCATCTCCTAACTCATTATACACAAAGAGTTATAGATTTTACAAAATCAAGTAATAAACTAATTTTTCTGAAAATCCCATATTTTGTTCTTCATTTCGACAAAATACTAATAAAACACTTCAAAAGATTAATTCCTTCATTTATAACCACATAAATAAATCCATCATTTATATCCACATCAAATAAATATTTCCTTATCATATAAATTAATAATTAATTATTCACAAATAATATTACGTAATCACAATTATGACAACCAAAGCAGCTTCCTCAGAAAGAGGGGGCTTTCCAATAAGGATTTCTCCTCATCAAGGCGCAAGCAATTAGGTGACCAAACCTCTCCTCGATGTAACTTTCTAGACATTGCCAATAATGTTATCTAATAATATTATCCAAATAATATAAATTATTGATCCGATAATGGGAATATCGCAATGACAATTATTGAAATAACAATAATATAAAATATCAACGCAAAGAATTATTGAATCAATAAAATAAAATATTGAATAAAGAATTACTATAATAAATTATTGAGTAAAGCCTTCTCACGTAAGAATCAATAATTCAAAAATACTCGTAATACCAGTGCTATCGCAAACAACGCCAGACATTATATATTTTAACCACCGTGTATTCCAACAAAGTTGTTAATTCAGAATAACTACGCCATTATTTATAAAAACTTAAACTTGTCGCTTTTCTTCATCCGACTATTATTCTCATTATGGGGCCCATAAATGGTCAAGGCATGCATTTAATATTCCCCCGACAACAAGAATATTCCACGACCAAACAAATATTCCCCGACAACAATAAGTATTTTATAAATACTTGCTTATTTTGAAAAAAAATTCATATATCACCCTTAACTTTACTTTTTATCAATTTAACCATTTACTAAATAGAAAATTGAATACTTTTATTTCATAAAATTCGGTCTTACAATCTCCCTCCTTATGAAATTTCGTCCCCGAAATTTACGTACTCGGTATTTCAAAGAGTTGAGAATACCTTTTGCTTTCATCTCGATTCCATCTTCCCTGTCCTCATGATTTCTCCATTACTCATCTCCTCGTATTTCGATATCATTCTAGAATACAAATTCAAAACAAAGGTTAATTGAACAAATTAATATATCACATAATATCCCGATATTACGACCGACCAACAAATAAGCTTAGGTAGGACACACACTAACGAAGGATATTACTCTGCCTCTCCCTCCTAGTTCTAATCCCGGATCTCCGCCAGAGATCATATCCCTAAGCTCTGATACCAAATGTGACACCCCCAAAATAGGTCCAATCCATCCAACCTATTCTGAGTTGCCAAATACATGGTACAAAAAAAACAACTACAACTTTATTACTACAATTGTCGTGAAAAAATACAACAACACATATATATCGTGAGTTTTAATACCAACTCGTGACTCATGTCCCAACTATGGACAACACCTCACAAAGGATACCTTACATAAAGGTACAATCTAGAACTGCTTTTAGAAATTAAAATCTTTGGGAAATGCTCAAGAAAACCTTCGTACATAGGAGGCCATGAATCTAAGTTACGATAGATATCATATGTCCAGAGAATTATCCTTGGTCGATCCAATAGACCCCAAAGAAAAAATGAGAAGATTACTATCATGTTCCTTCCAATGGTGAGTCTTCTCTCATATATAACTATCTCCACCGCTCTCACATTGAACATTATGTTTCAACCCAACTCCAAGATCATATAGTAAGTGCTCGTAGATATATACTCAAGAAGTGGATGTGCACAACCCTTTCTTATGATAACACGAGATTGTATGTCATTAGACATCTTGTATGATAGTGGCAAAACACCCTTCCAAAGTCAGTTTCACCTCACCCTATTGTTGTTCACCAAAATCAATTATTAAGGACGATAATATACGACACACACATCTTAGGTCCTCAATACAATTATATATTGTATGTCATGCCGCTTTTATAATGTGTTGAGAAACTTTGATAGTCTCTTGACCACCACACTATTCCCTCATATCCCCGCCAACCCAAATACACTTTTTTTATTACCCTAAAGGAATTGTGAAGCAAAAGGGTGAGCACAACTAGCTCAAGAAAGAATATCATAACTAAAGATAATTAAATTATCAATAGCCTTCATCAAGAATAAATCGTAGATTTAGAACATATGGTAGATGATAAAACTTTTCAACCATAGTCATAATGAAACGAGCAATCCATTAAAGAGTCAAATAGACCATAAAGTCTATTATCTTCTCCATGTTAAAAGTCCACCAACAATGCTTTAACCCTAGAACATTAATCAATGATCCTGCTCACAATCATGTGAATAACTCATAATCATAATTGTAGTTCTAATTTTCTCTCTCATCCAAGACGAAGATATTTTTCATCACATGTCTTTACCTACCAAAACATCAAAGATCATGGTTATACCAAATCACAGCTTCCTGCTCATAATCATACTAATAAGTTCATCTTTGCACTACGGCCAAAGATATTCATTAATAGCTCATCTTTGCACTACATGCCAAAGATATTCAACAACAAGTCATCTTTGCACTACGCCAAAGATATTCAACAACAGTCATCTTTGCACTACACGCCAAAGATATATTCATCAACAATTCATCTTTCATCTACTACCAAAAGATATTCATATCTCAAAGAAATATATAATCATTTCGTAATTTATATAAACAATAATTATAACCATGTTGATCAATTCACCTTTGCACTTAAGCTAAAAATATTCAATTGTAAATTCAATGGTCATGATCATACCAAATAACAATTCATCTTTGCACCATCGCCAAAGAGAACCCATAGTCACGATCATACCAATAATCTACCCATCTTTACACTTAAGTCAAAGAGAAATTTCATCACCGGATTATAAAATGTTATATATGATAATAAAAAATACGATCAACAACCGTGATTAATTTCAAGAGTAAGATTCATAAATCAATGATTTCATAACACCTTAATCCAAATGTTATAAATCACTTAATAATCTCATAATCTAATATTATTAATACTACCACAATATTTTAATCATTTCTTAAACTTATAAATAATTTATTTTAATTGTTTACACTTTACTAATTAATGCATTTAATCATACTAAAATGCCAAACTCATAAGATTTCATCACCAATAACCAACAACCCTCATCAAAAATCAGATATACCATATATAGGATTCCCAAGCCATAAAATCCTATTTTTCAATTTTGTTACTTCACATAACATATTTAATTTATTTATTCATAACTAGTCCATTTTCATGAAAAATACCAAATCAGCCCCAAAAATATTTCTTTTCTCGATTTAGTATAATATAGTCCCATATTGAATATATATTTTTCTCTAATTTTTAAAATTCATTTACTATTTTTCATATGGCCAAAATCACCAAATATTTAGACATTTATCATAAATTGTACTTTTGTCCAAAAATTCCAAAATTTACAGTAATATACTTGATGTTATATAGATGTACTCCCAATAAAAATTTCACCAATTTTGAGTTAACCACAAGGAGTTATAAGGGTTTACTTTTAAAATAGTCTTTTCTCATAAAATCCATAACTCCTAATCTATACATCCAAAAATCGCCATTTTTGGACACAATCAAGAAAACTCATCAAATTATCATTTCAAATTTTTCCAGAATTTTTGAAGGTTCAAAAAATTTTGAAACCCAAAAAACATAATAACCCTTAAAATCCTTTACCTCAAAAGAGCAAGATTTCCGACCTAAATATCTGATGTAAAGTCAAGGAAACTTGCACCTAATAATAGAACTCTCAAAGTATCTAAATACTTACAAAAATATGCTCGACAATATAGAGAGAAAGAAAACTTGTTTCTGGTGTGATTTTCAATTCTAACTTAAGCGCCTATTTATAGGAAAATGCTAGAACGCCAAAGGAGACTAAATTAATAAAATATTAATTTATTTTATACGCATGCCATTTTGAAAAAAATGGCAGCCATCACCTTTGAAAATCCAATTCAGCACATGCATTCAATCACCAACCAAAAAGTGGGGCCCGCCTTCTAGAATTTTCCACTAAAAAATATTTATAAAAAATAATTTCTAATCACCACCTCTTAAAATTCATAACAAATCATACGTTAATTTTAACGGTCAAAATTTGTGGACATATACTCAACTCATATATGTATAACATATCCAAAAATCACAACGATCCAACGGTCGGATTAAAAATTATAACTCACGCAATATATCTCAAGAACACTGATTTTTCGGATTATTAGTCCTTCGGACCAGTTTCATTCAAAAATTCACCACGATAAATCTACAAAGGATTTTTGGGTGATTCAAATTTCTACATTTAGATTACTTCCAGGGCTTTCTTTTGATATATGGCTCATCTCCTAACTCATTATACACAAAGAGTTATAGATTTTACAAAATCAAGTAATAAACTAATTTTTCTGAAAATCCCATATTTTGTTCTTCATTTCGACAAAATACTAATAAAACACTTCAAAGATTAATTCCTTCATTTATAACCACATAAATAAATCCATCATTTATATCCACATCAAATAAATATTTCCTTATCATATAAATTAATAATTAATTATTCACAAATAATATTACGTAATCACAATTATGACAACCAGCAGCTTCCTGTGAAAGAGGGGGCTTTCCAATAAGGATTTCTCCTCATCAAGCCGCGCAATTAGGTGACCAAACCTCTCCTCGATGTAACTTTCTAGACATTGCCAATAATGCTATCTAATAATATTATCCAAATAATATAAATTATTGATCCGATAATGGAAATATCGTGCAAATGACAATTATTGAAATAACAATAATATAAAATATCAACGCAAAGAATTATTGAATCAATAAAATAAAATATTGAATAAGAATTATCGTAATAATTATTGAGTAGTGCCTTCTTACGTAAGAATCAATAATTCAAAAATATCAGGTAATACCGCAGCTACGCGGCAACAACGCCAGACATTATATTTTAACCACTGTGTATTCCAACAAAGGTTAATTCAGAATAACTACGCCATTATTTATAAAAACTTAAACTTGTCGCTTTTCTTCATCCGACAGCTATTCTCATTATGGGGCCCACAAATATCAAAGCGCCGCCGCATTTAATATTCCCCAACAACAAGAATATTCCACGAATCGAACAAATATTCCCCGACAACAATAAGTATTTTATAACCACTTGCTTATTTTGAAAAAAAATTCATATATCACCCTTAACTTTACTTTTTATCAATTTAACCATTTCAAAGGTTCAAGAGGTCTCGCATAAGGGGACCCCTTATCTCCCTTCCTCTTTGTGATTGTCATGGAAATGCTCTCTCTAAAAAGCTCAATAATGCTACCTCGATCCGGGCTTCCTTTACCATTGTAAAGCTAAAGTATGCAAGCTTACTCACTTATTCTTTCTGGATGACATCATGATCTTCCGTAAAAGCTTGCTTGCAATCTATTTCTATCGTAAACTCATGCATTCTTTCCTTCTCTCTATACTCTGGTCTGATTCCCAACTCCCACAAAAGTCATTTTTTCCTCTCAAACTCGGCAAACATAGATGTTAGTGATATTTCTCTCATCCTTGGGTTCCACTCTGGAACCTTACCTTCAAAATTTTTGGGTGTTCCTCTCCTGTCCAGGAAGCTATCGCCGGCTGATTGCATCCCCTTAATCCAAAAGATCACAAATCGGGCTTCTTCTTGGACATCAAAGGTGCTTTATCTTACTGGGTGCAGACTTCAACTTATCGGATCCATTCTTTGTTCTATCCAAATATTCCGGAGCTCCCACTTTACATTGCCAAAAGGGTTCTCGGAGATATTCAATCAATCTTGACACAATTTCTTTGGAAGGGAGCAACTCTTGACAAGTATGGTGCAAAGGTTGCATGGTCCACTATTTCACTTCCCTTCACCAAGGTGGTCTTGGCATCAAAAATCGGTGGAACTAATTACGCTCTTATCCTCCAAAGACTTGGTTCGCATTATTCAACCCCATTCCAACTCTATATGGATGAATTGGATCAAAGCAACTTCATTAAAACATACATCCTTTTGGCAGGTTCGCAACACAGCAACATGTTCTTGGGTCTGGAAACAAGTTTTAAAATGTTGACCACTTGCTCTTCGACACCTTCACTATCATGTTGGTAATGGGCAGGATACAAGCCTATGGTTCGACCCTTGGTTAAATGACACAGCTATCAATCCTCCCCAATATTTTATGTCTTCCTCTGGGCTACAACGATCTGCAACTATTAGCCACCTTATCAGTAACAACAGATGGGTCATGCCCCAAGGCAATTACCATGATATGATCATCCTGAGGAGAAAACTAGCTCTCCTTCCCCATCCTTCTCAGTAAATGGATAAGATTCTTTGGGACTCTTGGGATACAAAGAATATAAAAGCTAACCAATTATGGGACTCTATTCGCACGAGGCAGCAGTCGGTTTTTTGGTGCTCCATTGTCTGGAATAAATGCCATGTTCCAAGGTACTCTTTTATTTTGTGGCTTGGCATTCTTAAAAAGCTCCCCACCAATGATGTAATGATCAGATTCTCTAATGAGATCCTCGAACCGCCCACTATGCAACCTTCATCCGGAGACCTTTGATCATATGTTCTTCAACCGTGTATTCTCCAAATCGGTTCTTCCGAATGCTATAAGCCTTGAAATTGGACCGCTTTTCCCAATTCGTGGGGATGACATTATGGAGTTTCTCACTTCTTATCAAGGTTCTAAATTGTCACGTAATATCCTAAGTTTGACGGTGGCAGTCTGTTTTTACAAAATTTGGGAAGCAAGGAACAAAAAGCTTCATGATGATCAATTCCCTCCACCCACCAGGATCACACAGGATGTTATCCACATTATTAAGTCTAGGCTTTCCACTTGCAAATCATTTATCAAAGCCACAAATAACCAATATTTTTGCAATTGGCTATTAACTAGTAAGAGAAGTTTGGGCGTTCCCTTTTCGTGGCTTCCGCGAATATTGGCAAGATCTTTTGAGTGGGCTTGAGTCAAGAAACCATGTTATAGCTTCGGACGAAGTCTTCCGAGCGAGGACAATGAGGTGGGCTTCGGGCGAGAGGGCTTCGGGCTTCGGGTGAGGTTCATTGATCGAGGTCCTTCGGGCTTGAGCTTCGAAGCCGGAGCCACGGCGGGCTTGAGGCAGAACCCAAGTCTTCAGGCGAGGTGGCAAAGGAAATGTAGCTTCGGATTCGAAAGAGGTAGTGGTACAGGTCTACGCCTTTGGGCAAGTGGCGGTTCGAGATCCTTGTAATTCTCTTATCTAAGATAGAAATATTTAATGATTCTGTAATAGGCCTATTACTAGCTAGTTTGGTTTCTGGCATAGTCCCTTGTATATTTTCCTCATCTTGGGCTTGTCCATAGATGATGTAGCTATATTGTGGGTATGCCCCTTGTCTATGTAATTTGGTTCTTTTCTATACAAACAAAATTTAGCAAAAAAAAAAAAATAAAAAATTGAATACTTTTATTTCATAAAATTTGGGGTCTTATAGCAAGAGAGATATCAGAAGATGTATATAGATATATATCATATATCTATATACATTTTTACTAACAACCACTAAAAATATTGGCCACTTTAACAAATAAATCCATTCCATTTCTCTTTCATCTCTTACTAGCTAACACAAAGAAAAGAACCAACTAGAGAGAGAGAGAGACCATTTTCGGTCAGCCATAGAGAGAGAACGAGGGAGAGTTTTTGCAAGCCATCTAGCTCCATAATCAAAGCTTAGCATGAAGGAAAAGAAAATCAAGCAAAGGTATAACTTTAAACTAGCTTATGTAATTTTATTTTGATTATTCTAAATCAAAACTTGGATTTATGTTATTGATCTTCAAAACTCTAGATATAAATGATCTAGAGTGTGTTATTTATGGATCTATCCATTTTGTGTATCAAAAGTTAGATCTAAAGTAAAGGAATAAAAACTATGTTTTGAAAATTAGAACACCCTAAATTTTTTCTACTTTGAGGGGTTATAACTTGAGATCTACATCTTCTTTTTGGTGATCCGTGAAAGAGGGGTGTTAAATATGTAAGTTAACTACTAAAACCAAGTGGTAGAACTCAAAAATATTGAGTACACAAGTCGTAGTAACTGTTTTAGGAAAAATAGTCCCGAGTTTTAGAAGAGGAAATAAACTATTTTGGTCCAGTCATTGCTAGGGGTAATTTCATAATTTTTCTAACATTTAAACATTCTTGAAAAATTTGGAATGATAATATTATGAGTTTTCTAACATCTCCAAGTGGAATCACTGAAAAAGGAGATGTATATTTCCGTATGGACTGTTTTTAGCAAAGTACGAAAAAGTCATTTTTCCAAAATAGTTACTATTCCATAATTTGAAAGGGCAGTTTCAGCCACTTAATTTGTGAAAAAAATTTCGGCCTTTTGGGACATGAAAATATATGTTATAAAGTAGCTCCTGTCCAAAACTAAGCTCATTCCGACTTAAATTGACCAAGTTATGGCCATTTCAATATTTGGGTTTTTCAAATGAAAATCACTATAACTGGAGTTCTATAACTCCGATGGCCACGAAATTTAAACTGGAGGCTCACATTAACACATATAAGATTATGTCAAGAGATGGGGATTTCTGTAGTTGAGCATGATAGGGCTAATTTCTTAAGTTACGAACTAAAAATGATTTTTGAAAAATACTAAAGGAAGTTGAAAAATTATGAAAAAAAAATACTTTTTGTGTATGAAATATATGTATATATGTTTGGAAAAAGGATAGAAAATTAATAAGTTGATTTGATATTTTCGTGAAAAGGATAATGAATCCAGCTTGCTGGATTGAAGGATTTATGAATCCAGGCTTGCTCGATTGAAGGATTTATGAATCTAGACTTGCTGGATTGAAGGATAATGAATCCAGCTTGATGGATTGAAGGATTGGTGAATCCAGGCTTGTTGGATTGGAAATTAGTTGAATCCATGCTTTGGATTGGAATCCAATTCTTTGGATTGCAATTTAGTTTCTTTGGATTGGCCATCCGTTCTTTGGATTTGGAATCCAGTTCTTTGGATTACAATTTGGGTTGCTGGATTGGTATGTTTGGATAATCCAGGTTGCTGGATTAGTATTTGACTTATTGGATTTTAAAGAAGAACTTATTAATATATAAGATTAAAGTGTTAAATCATAATGTATATGATATAGTGATTAAAGAATTATCAAAGGACGATAATAATAATGAAGTTTTAAGGAGTAATCTAATATTTGATTATGTGAAGTGTTTAAGTTGTATAATGACTGTAATTAACAATAAGTATGTGATGATATTATTCTAATTGAGAGATCGATATTATCAATAATAGGTCTTTCAACTGAAGCTAAAATAGATTGCATAGTAATAGTCGACGATACATGTAAGTTTCCTTAACTCTAACTTGAGTTATTATTTTTCAAGCACAGTAGTGGATAATTATTGTTGATTATACCACGTCTATGATTTATTGATTCGCACGTTGTGCATGTTGTATATGTTCATCGGGTATGAAAGGTTGATCACTTTCATTACCATATTGTTCAGTTATATTTGTTCATGTTCATTGTTGGCCATTCATTATTTTTGACTCGGTCATTCAGTTATGAAAATTGATTCATGTTCTTTCACAATTATTATATTTTTGAAAGTTTGTCAGCCAGCTTATTATTCATTCTTTCAAACATGATATATCTTTCTTTGAACTTATGTAAGGCCCCCGTATCTATACTCCCATGGTATCAGATATGGTGCCTACTATGAGCCAATATATATAACGCATTTAAATCTATACACTCATGCTATCTGATTATATGCTTATATCTAATAGAGTGACTATACAATTTATAACCAGATACAATTCCCATATATCCAAGATTCACAGTATCCCATAACAAATGAAAATTCTCAAAAGAACTATTACTGTGTTTGGATACCCTCACTTGGATATATGAACTATATCTGTGAATGGTATCTATCTATCTAAAATTCAGAGTATCAGTAATAACATGAACAGTTCATATTACCAATACCCTCACTCAGATGTATAGTCTATGTCATGCGAATTACACTATCGTATCGATAGTACCTATTTATCCAAAATCCAGAGTATCAACAACAACATGAACAGTCCATGTTATCAATACCCTATATGTAAGAAAACACGGTTGCGGAAATAGAGGATGTTATATATATATATATATATATATATATATATATATATATATATCACTAAGGTTCGATTACATGATTCTTCATAAAGAATTTCTTATTACAAAGTATTACATTCACCTAGACAGTAATATAAGCTAATCTAAGTAGGGACGCTTCCCTTTATCTACTCCAGATGTTCCAGGGTTACCATCTAATACTGCAAAGGAAATAATTTGCAAGGGTGAGCTATGACATGCTCAGTAGGTTTTATATTTATAACAATATATGATTTGAAGAAGTATAACAATTCAAAATTCAAATTCAACTGATAGTTGCTACCATTTACGAATTTCTTTTCAACCATTTACGGACTTTTTATTTCACATACGATCACACGGACTTTGAAATTTTGTTTAGATATGAGATAGAGATCAACCTACTCAATATCCTGGGAGTATGCATCTCATCCTACTAGTGCTCAAATGCACCCAAATTAATGTCAATTTATTATTGACCAAACCTCGATCCCTTACGGGATACCCAACTTGTAAGACCCCAACTTTTATGAATAAAATGGAATTTCCTCTATTTATTATTTTAAAATAGTAATGGTTGATTTGATTAATGTGGTTAGTTATGGGTAAAATGCGCAAATATTTTAAATAAGCAAGTGGTTATAAAATATTCATTTTTATCGGGGAATATTCGTTTGGTCGTAGAATATTCTTGTTGTCGGGGAATATTCGTACGATGGCGCTACCTTTTGTGGGCCCCATAACGAAAGTCTCGGATGAAGAAAATGACAAGTATGAGTTTTTATAAATAACGGCGTAGTTGTTACCGTTAACACTATTGGAATACCCGGTGGTTAAAACACAATAATACGCGGTGTTGCATAGTAACACACGGTATTGCACCAATTATTGATTCTTACGTAAGAAGGCACTACTCAATAATTGTTACAGTAATTACTGTTCAATATTTTATTGATTCAATAATTGCTACGTTGATATTTTAATTATATTATTGTTGTTTCAATAATTGTCATTGCACAGTATTTCCATTATCAGATCAATAATTCATATTATTTGAATAATATTATTAGATAGCATTATTGGCAATGTCTAAGAAAGTTCTGTCTAAGGAGAGGTTTGGTCACCTAATTGCGTGCCAGTAAAGAGAAATCCTTATTGGAAAGCCCCCTCTTTCTTGGGAACGACCTGGTTGTCATTATTGTGATTCTATAATATTATTTATGAATAATTAATTATTAATTTATATGATAAGGAAAATATTTATTTATGTGGATATAAATGGAGGAATTTTTAGAAAAGTGACAATTGTTGAAAATTGATATTTTATCTTTTCTGATAAAATAATTCATTTAAATATATTATTATATTTAAATAATATAATAATGGTGATATTTTTACAATGAATGTGTCATATATGAATAAATGAGGAGGAAGAGTATTTTTGTTACAATAAATGTTAAAATCATGTTAAACATGTTAGTGGACCCCATTTTTGACAGAAATTTGATTATAGCCTGTAAAATCGTCCGTATGTGGATTTCGGTCAATTTCTGTTTGGAATTTGGAAAAACTTAAACTTACAAAGTTGTAGAGAATTGAATTTCCTATGAAATGAACATACGATTCAAATTTTTCTGATAAAAGGACTATTTATTATGAGTTATTGAAGTTTCAGAATTTTGGGTCTAAATTAATTTTGTTATAAAAATGTTTAAAACATGTTTTTCATTTTGGTGGGCCCCACTAGCATGTGTAAAATTCTGAATTCTGAATTCTAAGGTGTGCATAGGAAAAATTTAATAAATAATATTATTTTATTAAATTTTCTGCTTTGGTGTTCTAAGCATTTTCCTATAAATAGGGTTCTTAGGTTAGAATTGAAAATCACACCAGAAATTGAAGTTTTCTCTCTCTAAATTATCGAGCGTATTCTTGTGAGTATTTTGATACTTTGAGTATTGCTATACAAGTTTCCTTCAACACTATATACGGTATTCTAGTCAGAAGTACTTTTCTTCTGAGGTAAAGGATGTTATTTATTTAAAATGATATTATTTCTTTCAATATCATTATGTTGGAATATTGGTAAGATTTTTTTTCTTGTGAAATTCTTTTCTTTTAGTGTCAGGGTTACTATTCAGGTATACGACACTATTCACGTATACGACACTATTCACGAATACGACACTATTCACAGAAAAATTAAATTTTCACTTTTTTGTCCCAGATGTTTATTTTTGTTACTATCTTTGATTGTATCCATGTTTTGATATTCATTCTTGAATTTTACTCCACATAGTATATTATAGGGTGTTTTTGAACATGGATAAACCGAAGTACGAATCCCTAATATTTGTTCTTTTGTCGCACTGGATTCATTTTCTTTAAAATATTTTTTATCATCCTCAGTCCTAAATGATGATATAACTGAATATCTTTGGCATGTAGTGCAAAGATGAATGATTTTTTGATGAACATCTTTGGCCCATAATGCAAAGATGAACAGGTGTTGAGATGAACATGACTAACTGATGAATATCTTTGGCATGTAGTGCAAAGATGAGTATTTGATTCAAAATGTAGATTGATTGATATTACAGGGATAAAATATTGATGATGGACTTTAAAATCATAGAAGATGGTAGATTTCATTCTCTACTTAACTCTTCTAAATGAATTGTTATTTCCGCTGTGAATATTGATTTAAAACTTGATGTTTATTATATTCTATCAGATTTTTCCCTGTTGAGGACTAACGATAATTTGTTATATATTATCTTAGTCATAATATTCTTTATTGGGCTAGTTGAGCTCACCATTTTCCTTTTTGTTCCATTTTTCTTCCCAGGAGGCGAGAATGTAGCGAGTACTAGTCGGGGTATGGAATGATGGTTCTAGAAAGTTGTTTTAGTAGTCCCCACTATTTTTGTAAAATAATGTATCAATAATTGTAATGAGGACTTATTTGAGTGTGGATATTGTCTAGAAGATAGTATTTGTATTTAAGCTCACAGTTTATGTGTTGTCGTATTTTGCACGACAATTGTATTAATAAAGTTATAGTTGTTTCTGTACCATATATTTGGCAAATCAGAATGGGTGATGTATACCTATTTTGGGGGCGTCACACAACTTCAGAATAAAATATCTTACCAAAGCAATTTGGTTTGACACAATAGTTTATGCTCAATAAACAATATCATATGAATAACCAATTCATTTTTGAGTTATGCTGAACTATAGCAATAACTTTACAACAATTGGCAATTCAAGTTTAGGTTTGCTATATCATATCAACAGTAATTCAAGATAGAAATCTTGTTCAATAAATAAACAGGGTTTGAGAAATTTGTGTAAATAAGTAAAATAGGGTTTAGTAACTTGCCTGAGCGAAGATCAGTCAAGCAATGTTCCTCGATTCGTCAATAAATACATAAGATGTTCATTCATATAGCTCTAACACATTAGTATTGATAACAATACTCAAATACAAAATTTACATATGTTCGGGTTAAGTTTGATATGGTTTTTCGGTGTCCAAAGACTTTACCGAATATTAAATAAGATGATAAATTGACTAAATTCTATTTATAAGCTTTATTATATTTTTAGATAATTTAATTATCCTTTATAATAATTTTTAGAAGCTTATAATAATTTTTAAGTATTCTTTAAATGATTTTTATATTATTTATTTCAATTTTTAAATAATTAATATTTACTTTGACTTTTATAAAACTTTGTGTACTATTTTAAATAATTTTTAAATATTTATAATATTTTTCAATACTTATTTATTATTTATAAGTAATTATTCTAATTAATTTATTATTAACTAAATTATTAATAATATCAAAATAAAATTAAATATTTATGTAATTTATGTAAAAATATTAAAATTAATTATAATAACTTAATATAATTTTTAAAACTGTTTTTATATTTATTTATTAATTATTTCTAATTTTTATTAATTAATTTCAAAAAAAAAACAATTTCTGTGTGTCGCTAATGCCCTATAGTGACAGGAAGTGTCGCTATAGATGTTCTTGAGTTTCTGGGTTTCAGCTGGTTGTGGCCAAGGGACCATTTTGACCTTGATTTCTTTTGCTACTATTAATAATTCTGGTTTGAACAAGTATAGATGTTATAGTACTCATACAGTAGTACAACATCAGATAAATTTCGTGCTATAACCTACATATAACAAGAAGTTATAGAGGCTCAAAGTCAACTTAATTCTAATTTCTTCTTGAGTTTACGGGTAACCTGAAAAAGTGGTCATGGTCGGTCAACGGTTTTGTGGCTTTCATATTTTTGAATTTGTGTAATAGATTTGTGTTGTGTTTGTTGTAATAGGTAGTCTATATGTAAAGGTACATATATATAACACTGGTTTGGACAAATCATAAGTCTAAGGTCTCGATCTATGTTGGTCAAAGTACAACCAAAGGTTGTTCTACATGTTCATCAATTTTCTGGGTAACCCAAAAAACTTGGTCAAGCTCGGTCAACGACTTTTGACTGTTAATTCCAGTAATCCTATGGACTGTTTAAGCAATTTAAGATCATAGATCTGTATTAGGTATGTCAAGGTATTAATTCATTACAAAAAGTCATTATAACAACAACCAAAAAGTGATTAAAAGGTTGGTCAAAGTAGCCGGTTCAACCTGTTCTTGAGTTTTCTGGGTAACCTAAAAAATAGAACTTCGTGATCGATCAACCAACTTTGACCACCTATATCTTGAAATATATGGTTCTAATGAACCTGTTTTCTTTTCCAGATTAAAGACCTCATGTCATACTTCAAATAACATATAATTAACAGACCTAACTATTAACATACATAAATCTACAAGCTCTAACATTCGACTGTCAGACTTATTTTTCCAAAATTTCCAGATTGCTTAAAACACTAATTTGAGACATCTAGATGTTATGAAACATGTTCTATCAACCTAACTTACTTTCTAACATGCTAATACACAACTCTAAACATCTAAACAATAATTTGAACAAAGCATCAAAGATCTAGCTATGGATTAGGGTTTTCACCTTTCTTTCTTAATTTTAATTTCTGGCTACTGAATTTGATGCTGCTATCACCCAGGCTTGATTTGGTATGTTTATAAGAGTGTATAGGCTTATATAATTCGTAGGTTTGTCTAGAGGATGTGTTGCTATTTATAGACTTTAGAAACTTAGGTTTTTTTGTCTTTTCACCTACTTGTCTCCCTAAATATCTGATGCTAAGTTACTTGTGCTGCTTAGGGTTTTTTACCAGCTCATGTGCAGCCTTGAAACTTGGTTCAGTGACTCCTAACCTACTTGTGAGCTAGTTAGGTTAGATTAGTATCTTAATTATGCCCTAATCCTCACCAATCTTGATTAGGGTTTTGTTTTTCATGATTAGGGTTGCTTAATGATGTTTATTAGTACCTAATTGAAGTTTAGTAATCATGATTAGGTGTTAGGATAACCTAATTAGGGTTTAGTTTAGCTAATTAGGGTTAGGGTGTACAAATTAGGGTTAGGATTTGTAATCTAGGGTTGGGGTTTATAATCTAGGGTTCCTAACCTAGATTTTACACAAATCCTAACAAGCACGATAAAGCGTTTTGTCAGTGTAAGCACGATAAAGCAGCTTGTCAAAATAAATATACCGAAAAGTCCGTTTTCGGAAGAAAATTTTTAAGCACGAGGTGCACGTCAATTTTCGGACGAAAATTTATTTGACATAATTTGTTAAACATGGTATATATTAACACATAAAACTTTTAGAACGGAGAGATTTTATTAATATAACTGAATTTACATATCTGATTCTTATTAGGGTTTTGGGTTTTTACATTCACCACAACTAATAAGAATTTCATCCTCGAAATTACAGTACATGTTAAGTAAATAGTTGGGGATAGTTCTCTTGCATTTTATCTTCGAGCTCCCATGTAGCCTCTTGGCGTTCGATTCCTCCGGATCACTTTGGCCAAATGCTATCACTTTATTTCTCAGGACTTGCTCTTTACGATCGACGATCTTCACAGGTTCTTCTACATAAGAAAGATCTTCTTCGATTTGGATTGGCTCATAATTTATAACGTGTTTATAATCAGGTTTGTATGGTCATAATACGGACTCATGAAACACATTATGAATATGGTTCAACTTAGGAGGTAGTGTTATTTCATAAGCAACTTCACCTATCCTCCTCAAAATTTCAAAAGGTCCAATGAATCTCGGACTTAGTTTTCCTTTCTTGCCAAAACGTATCTTGCTTGTAGCGAATTGCATTTTTCCTGAGTAAATAAAATAGATTTTTGCTATAATTTTTTTTTTTATATATATACTTATGTATGTGCTATTATATTATCATGTGCAGAGTAATTTGTGACGTGATGATATGTCAAGTATAATATTTAATATTTATTATATTTAATAATACTCTCCACTTTGATGAAAATGATTTATGGATATTTTATCCAAAATTTTGAAATGCATTTTGGTATATCTAAAATACATTATATATGGTGCAATAAGTACAGAAAGGGGAGGTAATTGCTTGTTCTTGCCAAACACTGCTATAAATAGAAGCTTAGCAGTAGAAAAATTAAAACTCAGCTTAACGTGGATACATGTCTTTTAATAAGGAAATGATCTATTAGCTGGCATTTAATCAGAAGTCTAGCTTCAACAACTCAGTTAGCCTATAAACGTAGTAATCACGTACATACTCCTTTTAAGTGTAAATCTCCGATAAAGATATCAGAACATAGATATATTATAGTCCTTCTTCAGTTCATGTTCTAGTAAAAGGCTTTATGTTGTTAAAAGAAAACTTGTTAGACGCTTTAGGTTCTGTTAATGTTGGAAAAGTTTTCCTGGTAATTGATAACTACGAAAGGTTACGCTATCAAGTGGGAGAGACTAAGAAGAATTTGGGTTGCAACCAATTAATTCAGAAATCAAGACTTGGAAAGGTAATGCATCTTTGTTATATGTTTATTTCAAGATGTTTAATATGTGCTAATTGATGGTTATGGATATTGCTACAAGTTGATTGGGAAGGGGTGCTACTGATTTGATTTTTATAAAGCAGTGTAACCATTCGGGGATAACATGCTAAACACAGTGGGATTTTTCTATTTGATATGAATGTGTTATCAAAAGTATTGCATGTTGTAAAAAAATTAATTAATTAGATTGTTAACTAGTTGACATGCATGTGGCTGTGTATTTGACTGCTGTGAATATAATTTAGGCACAAGGAGATAGGTGACTGTGAAGTAATAAGGAAGTTAAACTGGGTATTTAAAGAAAATAAATAGCTATAACACTTGTGTTGCAAAGCAGTGCCTGTAAAGAGTTTGATAAAATTCCTCAATGAACTGTTTTGCTTAACAATTGTTTATTTGTCAGAATTAAAGCTTGGGTTATATATATATGCCATGCTTGAGGGTAATTAAAGTGTTACACCTTGTTAATGGAATTCAAACTATTTTTTAAGCTAAAACAAAGAGGGGGATTTTGGTATGACAACCTATGTTGGCTAACTGTTTTGGGCAGCTTAAGATGTTGAATTTGGGAACTTAGTATGTTTTGTTATTTAGTTGCTATCATATCTAAATTTACTGCAATTTGGGTGCAATAAAAAGAAAAGAAGTAGCATGTGTAGCTAAGGAAATGTAGCAAGCAAAAGATGAAATTTGGGAGGTTTGGGTTTTGCAGTCTTCTTCTAGGAAATGACTAAGCGCCAAATGTTGTCTTTGCTTCTGTCTTCTCAGCAGAGTCGGTCGACCAGTTTGTCATCAATTTGGTTTGCATATCATAGTGATTATAGATTGCATGTTTTTTTAGGGTGGGGTGTATTATGTAAATATTTTGATAAAATGTTGTGAATAATTTACTAATTAGTTGCTAAAAATGACATTGAATAATAGCAGGGCTGCTGCCCACGGTGGCAGTCATGTCTGTTTATGGCATCAGATGAGGGTTTCCTTGGACTCTCATTTAGTGTAGATAAATTTCTAAGATAGCCCAGTTGATATTGATCTATAATAAGTGTAAATACCAGTTATGTAATGTCCAAAACTTAGTGTAAAGGGGGTCAGTAATATAGGGGTTAAAGCTGGGCTAAAGCACTAGGAGGATCAATTCTTTTAGCAGCGTGACTGATTAGAATAACCGTTTTAGGTAACACAAAAGAGGTGTTTCTTGCTCTTATGGATATTAAATTATAGTAACCCATATTAGTTGGCTAGTATTTTTTTTAAAGGGGTGAGTACACCACCGAATTGATATTCAAAATGTGGCGACACATGAGCCAAAAAGGTGAGAATTATGATCTCTTAAAGTATGGGAATGGGAAAAAGGGACTGCTGTGTAATAACAACAATGAGCAGCAGTGAGCAGCTACTATTGCTCCATTAATAAACCATTTTTATTTTGGCAACATGTTGTAATTTGAGAATTTACTTGTAACTCTTAACTTCTGAATTTCAAAAAGGAATGTATACATAATTTATAATAAAACCATAACTTAAATAAGATGGGCAACAAAGGAAGGACCTACTGTATAATGGTGGCAACATATAGCTAATACCAGTAACCATAACAAAGGGAATGAGCACTAACAACTATTGTTTAGCGGCTACAGTAATGACTGTTTCGTGAAAGAATAACCATACAAGTGAAAATTATTTTTGATGAATAAGATGCTATCAAGTTACTTTGTGAAACATGAAATACCTTAGGTGTTCACCTTTAATACCTAATTATAAGGAAAATTGTAAAATATACTTATGTCAAATGAAGGAAGTAAAAGAAATTATGTCATACCCTTTAAAAGAAAGAAATGGCTATTGTAAGAACATGAATGAGATATTTGAAAAATGTAAATAAATATCTCAAGTATGAAAATATAAACTAAAAACATGGTCACTGTGCTTATGTGTTATGTGAACATACAAGCTATATGACTTGTCTATTTGGCTAATATGCTTGCAGATGCAAATAATTGTGTAGGATCTATGAGAATACACAAGTTAAGCTAAAATTGTACAAATAGTCTACACACAAGGCAAGTATCTAAATCTTACTCTTTAATGAGCAAATATTATGAGATTATTCATACGTTGACAGGTTCTCTAATTTCTGAACTGTCTTTCCTTATTTATGAATATTATAAGATTGAATAATCTTTTTATTCCAATCAGCTTCAAAAGATTGAGTAATGTATTATCATGTATATCAAATGCAATTCAATATGCATGAAAAAGGTTGCAAAGAAGTCCAAAGCCATTCCTTACGGCCGACACATATATAAAAATATTTCAATTTCTTTATATTGAGTCTTGAAATATTATTGTGCCATGATTTAAGCTATCCAGCTGTATTGTTGTAGTTTGGATTCTGAACTGAGAATGAACATACCCTTATATGGGATATTTTTATTGCACTCTGGGAGTGGTGATGTAGAACATGAAAATTATTCTGGAAAAGATAGTATTGATCAATACAGGGCATAAAGGGATGATCACCCTACGTGCTCGTAAGTTAAGATGGTTCATCTGATAAAATTCTTATTGAACCTTTTCAAGAAAAGAAAAATATGTTCATGGTGTTAAAACCTCTCAGTTATTCAACGTTGTTATGATATTACAGAAATGCGAATGATTCAAGATTTATTGCTTTACAGTTTTGATTCACTGTCAAAGCATGTTTCAAAGAAAACATTTATTTCTTGTTAAACCTTAAAGAATGCGATTTGCTGAGCAATTAAATGCTCATACTTGTTTAATTATGAATGTTTTCAAATGAAAGGGACTTTGGCGGAAGGGTGCGGAAAAAGACAAGGGAAAAGAAAAATAGTAGAATAGCTGAAGGTTGATGTAATAGGTAGTTTTCATGTTTGTAAATATTAAACTATCATGTAATAAACGTGTAAAGGTCTACGTACCTGGGACTACAAGAACTTTGATGTAATGACTTTACTAAGTTTATGCTTAATATGTTTTGAAACTTTTATATCGTGAGCACTGAGTAAGGGTTTCAAGTACCCGAATTTGGGGGCGTCACAGGTTGGTATCAATGCTTTAAGTTAGAAACCTTAGGATGGGAACCTTGGGTTATAACTTTAAGTTAGTGAGACAGATATGAAATAAATAACTCATATGGAGTTAAACAAAGATGAACTATGGAAGTTCATTTAAAAATAAATAAAAAATAATAATTTAAAAATAACTGTTATTTGTTATTTGTTGTATATCTTGTATTAAGTATTAATCAAGTTATTTGTTTATGTATAGGATGGCAGAAAACCAAGAAGAACCAGACCTTATTGAGGAGCAGATCGCTCCACCACCAATAGATCCAGCGCATCTGATAGATTTAGATCCAGAGGAAGAGATAAATGAGGTACCAAATGTTGGACCTCAACATAACGAAATGGATCCATTACTTGATGGATCAGAACAACGAATTGTTAGCTAGACTTCAGGTATCCGAAGATAAGGTCCAGAATTTGGAAGAACAAATCCTGGGATTGCATAAAGAACGACATGGAATGGAAAACATTTTGTCGGCCTCTAATGGATATATCCACCATTTGGAGGGTCGATTGGATGAGTGCAAGAGACAAAAGGAAATGATGAGTTTTCTATATACTCATTCCATGGAGAGGGTCCAGACAGCTGTCTGGAATTACCCTTAGGAACTAGGACAGTCTAGATATTCCATCTCGCGAGCCAGAGTCATGGCTATCACTGAGGACGAGCGAGTGTGTTCCATCACTCCAGTGCGGGATAGGAATATTTGAGTGTCAGTTTGGAGATGTATATGGCATGTGTATGTAAATATTGTAAATGTGTTGGTATGTGTAGGATGTGAATGTACCCCACTTTTGGTAGCTCTATGGGGATATCTTTTGGGAATCCTAACCAGATAGTGGTTAAGGATTATTATATGTAAATCTTTTGTTAGCAAGACAAAAATGTTATGTAAATAGTAAATGTAAATGCTATGACATATGCCAGAAGAGTTAGCAATGAAAGAAATGTTTAAGGCATGTTTAATACATAGTAATATCAAATATGTTTTGGATGTTATTGCTTTACATTTTGTATGAATGTTTATGTAATAAATGGTTTAATAATAATAAATGTTATTAAGCAGATAAATATGCCACCCATAATTAGAGGAGGAAGAGTACCTAGGGTGCGACGAAATGTTAATGAGGAACCTAACAATGAAAATAGAAATGAAGAGGTTTATAATGAAAATGAAAACAGGAATGAGGCCCAAGAGAATCCTATATAGCAATTTGCACGTGTTATGATGAAAGCTTTTCAAAACAGGAATGCTCCACCACCTGTTGCGAATGTACCACTACCACTAGCAGCTATTCACCAAGCTAGCTTCAAATATTTTAAAAGTGTAGGACCTCTTGAGTTTAGAGGGACTACCAAACCAATTGAGGCTCAGTCATGGATTCAAGAAATGGAAAAAGCCTTTGAGATAGCTAGAGTAAGTAGGGAGTAGAAAACTTCATTTGCTGTCTATATGCTGAAAGGGGAAGCAAATTTTTGGTGGGAAACGAATAAAACAAGAGTCGGTACATGTATAATAAGGTGGTCCAAGTTTAAGAAACATTTCTTTGAAAATTACTTTCCTCCTGGAATGCAAAGAAGAATGGAAGTCCGATTCCTTGATCTTAAACAAGGTGATATGACTGTATCTGAATATGCAGCCAAGTTCAATGAGTTGACACAATTCTCTCCACATCAAGTGAATACAGAAGAACGAAAAGCGAGACGGTTTGAGTTAGGCTTGAAGCCTTGGATCTACAACAAGTTATCAGTATTACAAATAAGAACTAATGCCGCTCTCCTTGAGAAAGCAATCATAGCAGAAAGTGGTAGCGAAACAGCAGGTATGTATAAAAAAGATAAGAAGAATAAAGGTCAGACAGAAGGGTTGGTTAAACCCGAGGGTACCACTAAGTGGAATAAGAAAAGGAAATGAAATAATGTTGGCAACATGAGTAATGTTCAGGGTGGACAACAAAAGAAGAAGATTGAAGCGTGCAAGAAATGTGGGAAGAATCATTTAGGCATTTGTTTAAAAGGGCAGACGGTTTGTTACAAGTGTGGATAGGAGGGACACATTTCTCCTAACTGTCCAAATCCAAAAAAAAATTCCGGGTGTTATGTTTGTGGATCGATGGATCACCCCCAACGATGGGGTGGAACGCAGCGTTCGACTCTTCTGGCGTGTCTTGTGAAGCCAACTCTTGTTTGCAGAATTTTCGCCTTTTCCGGCCGAGCTATTTCCGCTTCAGAAATAGAATAAGGGGACACCACTCTTGAGCCCAACCTCCCCCGAGGGGAGATGAGCAAAGCTCGGAGGGGGAAACAGTCCGCTCTATCTACTTCCCGACTATTTCCTCACAAGAAATAGAGTAAGGGAAGACCTTACTGTCTGCTACTGACCTGCGCTTACAATTGGCACAACTACACCAAATACGCCAACTGCTAGAACCTTTAATATGACGACAAAGGATGCGGTAACATCTAAGGATGTGGTTTCAGGTATTGTCCCAATCAACAATATTAATACTTATGTATTATTTGATTCCGAGGCAACCTGTTCTTTTGTATCACATGAATTCGCTAAGCGCATAGAAATGCCCTTATTGAATTTAGAAATACCCATGAATATAGAAGTGTCTAATAAAGAAGTGATTCCTATAGAGCATGTCTATAGGGATTGTTGCATTAATATAGGAAAACTTGAACTTATAGTAGATCTAATTCCGATACAACTCGGGGAATTTGACATTATTTTGGGAATGGATCGGTTATTCAAGCATGGAGCAACCATCGATTGCCAAAGAAAATCTATGAGTTTTAAACCTGCAAAGCAACCGAAGATCGTGTTTTACGACAGTAAATCACCAAAGCAGTCACGATGCTTAACGATGATGCAAGAAAAGAAGTTGTTACAAAAAGGTTGTATGGGTTATCTCGCATATGTGATAGACACTTAGCAAAAAGGAGCGAAAATAGAAGACATTGTGATAGTAAATGAGTTTGCAGATGTTTTCCCTAATGAGATACCAGGCCTTCCGCCAGACAGAGAAATAGAATTTGTTATTGATTTTGTACCTGGCACGACACATATTTCAAAAGCACCGTATAGAATGGCTCCTATAGAAATGAAGGAATTGATGATACAATTGCAGGAATTGCTGGATAAGAAATACATTCAACCCAATACATCTACTTGGGGAGCACCTGTGTTATTTGTAAAGAAGAAAGATGGATCGTTAAGACTTTGTATTGACTACAGAGAGTTAAACAAAGTGACGATCAAGAACAAATATCCTTTGCCCAGGATCGACGATCTTTTTGATCAACTGAAAGGGGCAAAATATTTTTCAAAGATAAACTTGAGAACTGGATACCATCAGCTGAAGGTAAGAGATGAAGATGTTCTAAAGACAGCATTCCGGACTCGTTATGGTCACTACGAGTTTTTGGTTATGTCTTTTGGATTAACGAATGCACCAGCTGCATTCATGGATATGATGAACAGACTATTCAAACCATACTTGGATAAGTTTGTGGTAGTATTCATAGATGATATTCTGATCTATTCCAAGACACAGAATGATCATGCTGACCATTTGAGAATAGTGTTGGAAACACTAAGAAAAGAAAAGTTATATGCAAAATTTAGTAAATGTGAATTTTGGCTAGAAAGAGTTCAATTTTTGGGTCACGTGATTGACAAAGATGGATTATCTGTGGATCCAGCAAAAGTATAAGCAGTTATGTACTGGGAGCAGCCGAAGACACCTACTGAAGTGCGTAGCTTCTTAGGGTTAGTGGAATATTATCGGAGATTCATTTAAGATTTTTCAAAGATAGCCACCCCGTTAACTAACCTGACAAGGAAGACAGTTAAGTTTTTATGGAATGAGAAATGTGAAGAAAGTTTTCAAGAACTTAAGAAAAGATTGAGTAATGCTCCAATGTTGTCCTTACCCGATGAAACAGGGAATTTTGTTGTATACACTGACGCATCACATAAAGGCTTGGGATGTGTCCTTATGTAGCATGGGAAAGTTATTGCATATGCATCACGGCAGTTAAAGGATTATGAGAAAGGATATCCTACTCACGATTTAGAATTGGCAGCCGTGGTGTTTGCTTTAAAAATTTGGAGGCATTACTTGTATGGAGAAAAATGTGAAATATATACAGATCATAAAAGTCTGAAATATATTTTCACATAGAAGGAACTAAATATGAGACAAATAAGATGGCTGCAACTGATTAAGGATTATGATTATGAAATCCTTTATCACCCATGTAAGGCAAATGTGGTAGCTGATGCTTTAAGCAGGAAAGGTCGTGAGAAATTGATGTTGCTGATAGCTCAAGATGAGTTAGTGATAGCTATGGAAAGAATGGAATTAGACATTAAACTTCCACAATAATCAGATGAAAAGTTGTATTCAATAGAGACATGTTCAACTCTTTTGGATAGAATCAAGGAAGCGCAATTTAAAGATGAGGAATGTTAGAAATTAAAAGAGAAAATCTCATCGGGAAGAGAAGGAAAGTTTAATATCGATAAAGATGGAATTATTAGATTTGAAAAAAGAATCTGGGTTCCGACAGAACTGGAACTGAAAGAAGAAATATTATAAGAAGCTCATTGTTCAAGATATATAATTCATCCTGGCAGTACCAAAATGTATCAAGACCTTCGACAACATTTCTGGTGGCCAAATATGAAAAGAGAGGTTGCAGAGTATGTTAGTAGATGTTTAACTTGTCAACGAGTAAAAGCTGAACATCAGAAACCTAGTGGTCTATTGCAGCCATTAGAAATTCCTGAATGGAAATGGGAGCATATCACAATAGATTTTGTGGTAGGACTTTCGAGGACGCAAAAGGGATTTGATGGAATCTGGGTTATAGTTGATCGATTAACAAAATCAGCACACTTTTTGCCAATCAAGATCAGATATAACCTAGATCAGTTAGCTAATCTCTATATCAAGGAGATTATTTCTCGACATGGAGTGCCAGTATCCATTGTTTCGAACAGGGATCCAAAATTTACTTCAATTTTTTGGAGAAGCTTACAAGAACATCTGGGAACACAGGTAAGATTAAGTACAACTTATCATCCACAGACAGATGGACAGAGTGAAAGAACAATATAGACTCTAGAGGATATGCTACGTGCATGTGTTATAGACTTCAAGGGAAGTTGGGACGATCACTTACCACTGATAGAATTTGCATACAACAACAGATATCACGCTAGTATAGGCATGCCACCTTATGAAGCATTGTATGGAAGAAAATGCAGAACACCCTTGTGTTGGGATGAAGTGGGCGAACGTCATCTACTAGGTCCCAAACTGGTACAACAAACTGCAGAAGTAGTTAAGTTGATACGAATACGACTAATAGCTGCTCAAGATCGTCAGAAGAAGTATGCAGATTTACGAATGCGACTAAAGGTACGTTTTGGAAAGAAAGGAAAGTTGAGTCCTCATTTTATAGGACTGTTTGAAGTTTTGAGAAAGGTGGGAGAAGTAGCGTATGAAGTAGCTTTACCTTCGGAACTAGAGCATGTTCATAACGTGTTTCACGTGTCAGTTTTATGACCATACAAGCCAGATTATAAACATGTGATCGAATATGAGCCTATCCAATTTGAGAAAGATTTAACCTACGAAGAGGTTCCTGTGCAAATATTGGATAGAAAAGAACAAATTTTGCGAAATAAGACTACCTTCAGTAAAGGTATTGTGGAGAAATCACAACATTGAAGAAGCAACGTGGGAGGTAGAGGAAAAAATGAAAAAGAATTATCCGCATTTGTTCGGGTAATTATATTTTTCGATTCCGAGGACGGAATCTTTATAAGGGAGGGAAAATGTGGCGAATTGCATTTGTCCTGAGTAAATAAAATAGATTTTTGTTGTAATTTTTTTTTATATATATATATACTTATGTATGTGCTATTATATTATCATGTGCAGAGTAACTTGTGATGTGGTGATATGTCAAGTATAATATTTAATATTTATTATATTGAATAATACTCGTCACTTTGATGAAAATGATTTATGGATATTTTATCCAAAATTTTGAAATACATTTTGGTATATCTAAAATACATTATATGTGGTGCAATAAGTACAGAAAGGGGAGGTAATTGCTTGTTCTTGCCAAACACTGCTTTAAATCTAAGCTTAGCAGTAAAAAAATTAAAACTCAGCTTAACGTGGATACACATCTTTTAATAAGGAAATGATCTATTAGCTGGCATTTAATCAGAAGCCTAGCCTCAACAACTCAGTTAGCCTATAAACGTAGTAATCACGTACATACTCCCTTTAAGTGTAAATCTCTGATAGAGATATCAGAACATAGATATAATATAGTCCTTCTTCAGTTCATGTTCTAGTAAAAGGCTCTATGTTGTTAAAAGAAAAACTTGCTAGACGCTTTATGTTCTGTTAGTGTTGGGAAAGTTTTGCTGGTAATTGATAACTACGGTAGGTTACGCTATCAAGTCGGAGAGACTAAGAAGAATTTGGGTTGCAACCAATTAATTCGGAAATCAAGACTTGGAAAGGTAATGCATCTTTGTTATATGTTTATTTCAAGATGTTTAATATGTGCTAATTGATGGTTATGGATATTGCTACGGGTTGATTGGGAAGGGGTCTTACTGATTTGATTTTTATAAAGTAGTGTAATCATTCGGGGATAACATGCTAAACACAGTGGGATTTTAATATTTGATATGAATGTGTTATCAGAAGTATTTCATGTTGTAAAGAAAATTAATTAATTAGATTGTTAACTAGTTGACATGCATGTGGCTGTGTATTTGACTGCTATGAATATAATTTAGGCACAAGGAGATAGGTGACTGTGAAGTAATAAGGAAGTTAAACTGGGTATTTAAAGAAAATAAATAGCTATAGCACTTGTGTTGCAAAACAGTGCTTGTAAAGTGTTTGATAAAATTCCTCAATGAATTGTTTTGCTTAACAATTGTTTATTTATCAGAATTAAAGCTTGGGTTATATATATGCCATGCTTGAGGGTAAGTAAAGTGTTGCACCTTGTTAATGGAATGAAAACTATTTTTTTTAAGCTAAAACAAAGAGGGGGATTTTGGTATGACAACCTATGTTGGCTAACTGTTTTGGGAAGCTTAAGATGTTGAATCTGGTAAGTTAGTATGTTATGTTATTTGGTTGCAATCATATCTAAAATTTACTGCAATTTGGGTGCAATAAAAAGAAAAGAAGTAACATGTGTAGCTAAGGAAATGTAGCAAGCAAAAGAAGGGGTTGGGGAGGTTTGGGGTAGTGTCTTTCATGCTGCAGGCACAGTAATACCAAAGACTTCTTGAGTCGATCACCACCAGTTTGTCATCAATTTGGTTTGCATATCATAGTGATTATAGATTGCATGTTTTTTTTAGGGTGGGGTGTATTATGTAAATATTTTGATAAAATGTTGAGAATAATTTACTAATTAGTTGTTAAAAATGACATTGAATAAGAGCGGTACTTCACTGCCATGATGGCGATCATATACTGCTTATAACATCGAGATGGGGGCTTCCTTGGACTCTCATTTAGTGTAGATAAATTTCTAAGATAGCACAGTTGATATTGCTCTGTAATAAGTGTAAATACCAGTTATATAATGTCCAAAACTTAGTGTAAAGGGGGTCAGTAATATAGGGGTTAAAGCTGGGCCAAAGCACCAGGAGGATTGTTGCCTAACGGCAGCAGCAGTTGACTGTTTTAGGTAACACAAAAGAGGTGTTTCTTGCCCTTATGGATATTAAATTTTAGTAACCCATATCAGTTGGCTAGTATTTTTTTTAAAGGGGTGAGTACACCACCGAATTGATATTCAAAATGTGGCGACACATGAGCCAAAAAGGTGAGAATTATGATCTCTTAAAGTATGGGATTGGGGAAAAGGATCATTGTGTAATAACAACGGTGGAGCAAAGAAAGATGAAGCACCATTATTGCTCCATTAATAAGCCATTTTTATTTTGGCTACATGTTGTAATTTGAGAATTTACTTGTAACTCTTAACTTCTGAATTTCAAAAAGGAATGTATACATAATTTATAATAAAACCATAACTTAAATAAGATGGGCAACAAAGGAAGGACCTGTTGCATAATGGTGGCAACATATAGCTAATACCAGTAACCATAACAAAGGGAATGAGCACTAACAACTATTGTTTAGCGGCTACAGTAATGACTGTTTCGTGAAAGAATAACCATACAAGTGGAAATTATTTTTGATGAATAAGATATGCTATCAAGTTACTTTGTGAAACATGAAATACCTTAGGTGTTCACCTTTAATACCTAATTATAAGGAAAATTGCAAAATATACTTATGACAAATGAAGGAAGTAAAAGAAATATGAACTAAAATCAATAAGCAGAAATTATGTCAGACCCTTTAAAAGAAAGAAAAGGTTATTGTAAGAACATGAATGAGATATTTGAAAAATGTAAATAAATATCTCAAGTATGAAAATATAAACTAAAAACATGGTCACTGTGCTTATGTGTTATGTGAACATACAAGCTATATGACTTGTCTATTTGGCTAATATGCTTGCAAATGCAAATAATTGTGTAGGATCTATGAGAATACACAAGTTAAGCTAAAATTATACAAATAGTCTACAAACAAAGCAAGTATCTAAATCTTACTCTTTAATGAGCAAATATTATGAGATTATTCATATGTTGATAGGTTCTCTAATTTCCGAATTGTCTTTCCTTATTTATGAATATTATAAGATTGAATAATCTTTTTATTCCAATCAGCTTCAAAAGATTAAGTAATGTATTATCATGTATATCAAATGCAATTCAATATGCATGATCAGGTTGCAAAGAAGTCTGAGCCATTCCTTCTGGCCAGACACAGATGTAAAATATTTCAATTTCTTTATATTGAGTCTTGAAATATTATTGTGCCATGATTTAAGCTATCCAGCTGTATTGTTATAGTTTGGATTCTAAACTAAGAATGAACATACCCTTATATGGGATATTTTTATTGCACTCTGGGAGTGGTGATGTAGAACATGAAAATTGTTCTGGAAAAGATAGTATTGATCAATACAGGGCATAAAGGGCTGATCACCCTACGTGCTCGTAAGTTAAGACGGTTCATCTGATAAAATTCTGATTGAACCTTTTCAAGAAAAGAAAAATATGTTCATGGTCTTAAAACCTCTCAGTTATTCAATGTTGTTATGATATTACAGAAATACGAATGATTCAAGATTTATTACTTTAAAGTTTTGATTCACTGTCAAAGCATGCTTCAAAGAAAACATTTATTTCTTGTTAAACCTTAAAGAATGTTATTTGCTGAGCAATTAAATGCTCATACTTGTTTAATTATAAATGTTTTCAGTTGAACAGACTCGAGCGGAAGGGTCTGGAAAAGACAAGGGAAAAAGAAAAATAGTAGAATAGCTGAAGGTTGATGTAATAGATAGTTTTCATGTTTGTAAATATTAAACTATCATGTAATAAACATGTAAAGGTCTACTTACCTGGGACTAGAAGAACTTTGATGTAATGACTTTACTAAATTTATGCTTGATATGTTTTGAACCTTTTATATTGTGAGCGCTAAGTAAGGGTTTCAAGTACCCGAATTTGGGGCCGTCACATTGCCCTTCCAAGGAGATACTTTTAAGAATACGTGGATTCCTACGCTAATGTTTCATTGTTGATGATGTGGATCAGCGTATTTCCTTTGTCAATCTTGAGATGCTTGTAATCGTTTATGTATAATTCTGATGGTTTCAGTAGTTTGTTGAATTATCTCAGGTCCTAACATTTGTCTTTCCCTGACTTCATCCCAATATAAGGGTGTTCTATACTTTCTCCCATATAAGGCTTCATAGGGTGGCATGCCTATGCTAACATGATAACTATTGTTATAGGCAAATTCTACCAAAGGTAATTGATCTTCCCAACTTCCTTTGAAATCAATGATACATGTTTGTAACATATCCTCTAATATTTGTATGGTTCTCTCACTTTGCCCATCAGTCTGAGGGTGATAAGTTGCACTCAATCTTAATTACGTTCCTAAGTGTTTTTGAAGGCTCTTCCAAAAATTTGAAGTAAAATGTGGGTTTCAATCTGATACTATAGAAACAGGTACTATGGACCTAGAAATGATTTCATTAATGTATAGCTTGGCAAGGTTGTCTAAGTTATGGGTAATTTTAATAGGTAGGAAGTGAGCTAATTTAGTTAAATGGTCAACTATTACCCAAATGGCAGTGTGGCCCTTTTGTTTAGCTGGAAGGACTACCACAAAGTCCATGGTTATATGTTCCCACTTCCACTCAGGAATTGATAAGGGTTGAAGTAAACCACTTGGCTTTTGATGTTCATCCTTAACCCTTGGACACATGAGACATTTTCTTACCCATTCAGCTATTTCTCTTATCATATTCGACCACCAAAAGTGTTGACTTAAGTCCTTGTAAATTTTAGTACTGCCAGGATGTATGGAAAATTTAGAATTATGAGCTTCGTTTAAGATTTCATCTTTTAAGGCTTGGTTTAACGGAACCCAAATTCTATCTTCATATCTTATTATTCCATCCTTATCTATTCTGAATTTGTTATACTTAATATGAGTTAGACTAGACTTATACTTTAGACATTCTGCATCCTTTTCATGCATCTCTTTGATTTTATCAAGTAGAGACGAAACTCCCTCTATAATGAATAATTTTTGGGTAGAGGTAGTTGGACATCCCACCTCAATTTCTAATTTTTCAAAATCTTTTATTAACCTTTCATTGGTGGTTATTACGTTCAACTTTTCTTGATACTCTCTACTTAACGCATCAGCTACGACATTAGCTTTACCGAGATGATATAAGATTTCACAATCAAAATCCTTTATCAATTCTAACCATCTTCTATGCCTTAAATTCAGTTCCTTTGTGTAAAAATATATTTTAGACTTTTATGATTTGTATATATCTTGCACTTCTCCCCATACAAGTAATGTCTCCAAATATTTAGAGCAAAAACTACCGCGGCTAACTCTAGGTCATGAGTAGAATACCTCTTCTCATAATCTTTGAGTTGTCGTGATGCATATGCAATCACTTTCCCATGTTGCATCAATACACACCCTAAACCTTTGTGTGACGCATCACTAAAAACTACAAGGCCTCATGTATCATCTGGTAAGGATAACACTGGAGCCATGCTCAGTTGCTTCTTCAACTCTTGAAAGCTCTCTTCACATTTATCTGTCCAGATGTATTTTACCATCTTTTGAGTTAAATTGGTTAGCGGAGTTGCCATTTTTGAAAAATCTTTTATAAACCGTCGATAATAACCTACTAAACTGAGAAAACTTCTTACTTTCGTTGGAGTTGTTGGTTGTTCCCAATTCACAACCGTTTTGATCTACTGATATTCTATTTTTGTTAATTACATAACCTAAAAATTTAACTCTTTTTAACCAGAATTTACACTTGGAGAACTTTGCATAAAGTTGTTCCTTTCATAATATCTCCAAAATGACTCTCAAGTGTTCAGCATGCTCTTCCCGTGTTTTCGAGTATGCCAGAATATCATCGAAAAACACTACAACAAATTTGTCCAAGCATGGTTTAAACACTCGATTCATTTAATCAATAAATTCTGTCGGTGCATTTGTCAACCCAAAAGACATTACAAGAAACTCATAATGTCCATTGCGTGTCCTAAACGCTGTTTTTGGCACATCTTCCTTTCTTACCTTTAACTGATGATAACCTGTTCTAAGGTCAATCTTTGAGAAGTGTTCGGCCCCTTTTAATTGGTCAAATAAATCATCAATCCTTGGTAAATGATATTTATTCTTAATGGTTAATTTATTTAATTCTCTATAGTCTATACATAACCTCATGGTTTCATCCTTCTTCTTTACAAACAACACTGGTGTTCCCCAAGGTGAAACACTAGGTTGTATGTACTTTTTATCTAAGAGTTCTTGTAATTGTATAAGTAACTCTTTCAGTTTTACAGGTGCCATTCTGTACGGTGCCTTAGAAATTAGTGTCGTTCCCGGTGCAAGATCAATGAAAAACTCAATTTCCCTATCTAGAGGTAAACCTGGTAAGTCATCCGGAAATACATCGAGAAAATCCTTAACTATAGGTATTTGATCTAGTTTTACTCCTTCATGTCGAGTATCAACTATATAGGCCAAATATCTTGAACAACCTTTTCTAAGTAACCTTTCTGCCTGAGTTATAGTCAAGCATCTAGATTGCTTAGGTGAACAACTTTCGTTGAACACTACCTTTAACTTCAATGTAGTCAAAAGGTTTATACCCTTTTGATGACAATCAATCATCGCGTATAATATCTAACCAATCCATTCATAAGATTACATCAAATTCTCCCAACTGAATTGGTATAATATCTACCAGAAAATTATGTCCCTTTATCTCCACACTACAGTTCATATATATGGTCTTAAGTAGAATCTTTTCATTGTTTGTAATTTCTACACAAAACAGTTTGTCTAAATTTTCACATGGTATATTCAGTTTTTTAGAAAAACTATTAGACACAAAGGAACAAGTAGCACCAGAATCAAATAACACATGCATTTAAAGTGTTGATAGGGATGATACCTGTCACTACGTCCTATGAAGCAACAACATCCCTCACTGGCATATTAAAAGTTCTCGCGGTTGGTCGATTCTGAACTCCAATTATAGCTATTGTTGACTGATTATTGTTATTCTTCGGTACTCTATTCCCCTTTCCTCCCTAGTTCTTGGGTTTGGAACAATTCCTTGAGAAATGTTCTGACGAACCATGCACAGTTGAAACATTTATTTTTATTAAGGAGAGGACACTGTGGAGAAAGGTGTCCCATTTGTCCACAATTGTAACATTTACTATTAAAACATACCCCTTTATGTTTCTTTCTACAGGTAGAACAAGGTTTAATGTTATTATTACTAAAGTTATTATTGTTATTACCCATCTTTCTTCGCGAATTGTTGGAAAAAGTAGTATCCCATTTCCGCTTATTATTAAACCCACCTGAACTGGGTTCGGTCTTAAGTTTCCTTTTCTCATTTTGACTCTTCTTTCCTTGATGAAATTTAATGAGACTTTCGTTTTCACTTTCAGCTATAGAAGTTTTCTCTAGTATTTCTAAAAAAGTCTTTATTTGCAGTACTGATAATTTACTTCATATCTGAGGTTTCAAACCTTCTTGATACCTCTGAGTCTTTCTAAGTTTGGTATTAACTTGGTGAGGAGCAAACCTGGACAGTTCGTTAAACTTGGCTATATACTTGGATACAGTCAGGTCTCCTTGTTTTAGTTCTAGAAATTTTACTTCCATATGATCCTTCAGAGATCGGGAAAAATAGTTTTCAAAGAAAAACTCTTTGAATCTATCCCAAGGTATAATTTCAATTTCTACCCGACCCTTAGTTGATTCCCACCAGTAATTAGCCTCACCTTTCAAGAAAAAGGTTACAAAAGTCGTCTTTTGATTATTATTGACATTGGTTACTAGAAAGAATTTTTCTATTTCAGTAATCCAAATTTGTGCATCGACAGGTTCAGATGTACCTTTAAACTCAGGTGGACCAACTAATTTAAAATCTTTAAAAGAAGTGTTTTGGGTTATAGGTCTATTCATAGCTCCAAACATAAGGTCTACGAACTGTTGGGTAGAATTATCATTCATTATTAATCTCTCGTTGGGGTCTTCTAGTTGGTGGCATGATTCTATATAAAACAATAACAAAAATCCACATAAGAATTTGAATAATACAAACATACCGTTTATTCATATATCACAAGAGTCGTACAAAACAACTTAGTATTTTACACATACTACTAGCTATATTACAAACTTTAAATGCTCCTTTATTAATACTAATATAGAGCATTTACACTTCTTTACTACCCTCTAAAACTCATTAACATTATCAAAGGAATTTTGGATCATGTGGCATACCACAGATCGATCTATAAGATAGGCAGTTTTCTTATCCTCCACCGGGTATCGAACTACTCAACCCTGCAAATCATTACAAACATCTCGAGTACCCAGAGCAGATTTGAGTAGCCTCGACTGTATTTCCTTCATGCCCCTTTGTGCATGGTGCAGTTGTACTTTCAGTCGATTATTAGTTCCCCTCTCATGTTCTAGCATCCCTTTAGATAAATGTGCCCTAAACATTATTTTATTATTCTCATATTCTGTTGTCTTCAATAGTGATGCTATTGCTTCATCATGTTCATCAATTCTCATTAATTTCCTTACTACTAGATCTTCCTCTTCCTCAGCATCTAGCAGTTGTTGATCATGAAGCAATTCTTCATCCTCTGCATCACTAGCTATAAATGACTCAATTTATGGTGGATTGTTTACTATCACCATCTCTTCAACACTGGAGTTGGCCATCTATAAAATAAAAACTCCTTTAATACTGGTATGGAAATTTACAAAACATAATATTTTTAATGTTATTTTTATATATACTTTAAATTTTTTACGGACAAAGACTATATACTAAGATTTCTCTTCCTTATATCTATAGCCTTAACAGCTCTGATTCCAAAATTATTAGGCCCCCATATCTATACTCCCACGGTATCTGATATGGTGCTTACTATGAGCCAATATATAACGCATTTAAATCTATACACCCATTGTATCTGATTATATGCTTATATCTAATAAAGTGACTATACAATTTATAACCAGATACAATTCCCATATATCCAAGATTCACAGTATCCCTTAACAGATGAAAATTCTCAAAAGAACTATTACTGTGTTTGGATACCCTCACTTGGATATATGAACTATATCTGTGAATGGTATCTATCTATCCAAAATTCAGAGTATCAGTAATAACATGAACAGTCCATATTATCAATACCCTCACTCAGATGTATAGTTTATGTCATGCGAATTACACTATCATATCGATAGTACCTATTTATCCAAAATCCAGAGTATCAACAACATGAACAGTCCATGTTATCAATACCCTCACTCAGATAAATAGTTCCCAACGATCTCAAACTAGATTAATAATTCTAATTACATCTATATATGTAAGAAAACACGGTTGCAGAAATAAAAGATGTTGTATATATATATATATATATATATATATCATTAAGGTTCGATTACATGATTCTTCATAAAGAATTTCTTATTACAAAGTATTACATTCAACTAGACAGTAATATAAGCTAATCTAAGTAGGGACGCTTCCTTTTATTTACTCCAGATGTTCCAGGGTTACCATCTAATACTGCAAAGGGAATAATTTGCAAGGGTGAGCTATGACATGCTCAGCAGGTTTTATATTTATAGCAATATATTATTTGAAGAAGTATAACAATTCAAAATTCAACTGATAGTTTCTACCATTTCTGGAATTTCTTTTTCAACCATTTCTGGACTTTTTATTTTCGTCAGTCACACAGACTTAGAAATTTTGTTTAGATATGAGATAGGGGATCAACCTACTCAATATCCTAAGAGTATGCATCTCATTCTACTAGTGCTCAAATGCACCCAAATTAATGTCAATTTATTACTGACCAAACCTCGATCCTTTACGGGATACCCAACTTCAGAATAGGATATCTTACCAACGCAATTTGGTTTGACACAACATTTTATGCTCAATAAACAATATCATATGAATAAACAATTTATTTTTGAGTTATGCTGAACTATAGCAATAACTTTACAATAATTGGCAATTAAAGTTTAGGTTTGGTATATCCTATTAACAGTAATTCAAGATAGAAATCTTGTTCAATAAATAAAAAGGGTTTGAGAAATTTGTGTAAATAAGTAAAATAGGGTTTAGTAACTTGTCTGAGCAAAGATCAGTCCAGTAATGCTACTCGATTCGTTAATAAACACCTAAGATGTTCATTCATATAGATCTAACACATTAGTATTGATAACAATACTTAAATACAAAATATACATATGTTCGGGTTAAGTTTGATATGGTTTTCAGTGTCCAAAGACTTTACCGAATATTAAATAAGATGATAAATCGACTAAATTCTATTTATAAGCTTTATTATATTTTTAAATAATTTAATTATCTTTTATAATAATTTCTAGAAGTTTATAATAATTTTTTAATTATTTATTTATTCTTTAAATGATTTTTAAATTATTTATTTCTATTTTTAAATAATTAATATTTAATTAGAATTTTATAAAAACTTTGTGTACTATTTTTAAATAATTTTTAAATATTTGTTTTTCGAAACTTCAATAATTCATAATAAATAACCCTTTTATCAGAAAGATATGAATTTTATGTCCATTCCACACGAAATCAAATTCTCTACAACTTTATAGCTTTAAGTTTTTCCAAATTCCAAACAAAAAATATCTGAAATCCACAAACGGATGATTTTCAACACCTCTTAAAATTCATAACAAATCATACTCTAATTTTTAACAGTTCAAAATTTGTGGAAATATACTCAACTTATATATGTATAACATATCCAAAAATCACAACGATCCAACGGTCGGATCAAAATTATCACTCACGCAATAGAGCCTTAAGAACACCGATTTGATTTTTTAATACCTCCAATCCGACGAAATACTGATAAAATACCTCAACATTAATTCCTCCATTTATAACCACATAAAATAGTATTTTCCTATCCATCATTTTATGTCCACATAAAATAAATATTTCCTCATCATATAAATTAATAATTAATTATTCACAAATAATATTACAGAATCACAATAATGTCAACCAGGCCATTCCCAGGAAATAGTGGGCTTTCCGATAAGGATTTCTCCTTACTGGCGCGCAATTAGGTGACCAAACCTCTCATTGACAAAACTTTCTAGACATTGCCAATAATGTTATCTAATAATAATATTCAAATAATATGAATTACTGATTTGATAATGGGAAATACTGTGCAGTGACAATTATTGAAACAACAATAATATAAAACATCAACGCAACAATTATTGAATCAATAAAATAAAATATTGAGCAAGAATTATTTGTGAATAATTATTGATAGTGGTGCTTCTTACATAAGAATCAATAATTCAAAATCTTTATAATAATCTGGTATGCCTCTTTATGCTGACAACAAATAAGGTATTATTATATTTTAACCACCGAAAATGAAGTGTTAATTGTAACCACTACTGTAGATTATTTATAAAACTCAAACTTGTCGCTTTTCTTCACACTGACGGTTATTACATTAGGGGCCACAAATGGTTGCTCAAAATCGAGCGAATATTCCCCGACAACAACAATATTCCACGAGCAAACAAATATTCCCCAACAGAAATGAGTATTTTATAACCATTTACGTATTTTGAAAATTTTATATATATCCCACGACTATAACATTATATCAAATTCACTCCATAATATTCAAAAATGATATTTATAGAAAATTCATCTTTATTCATAAAAGTTGGGGTCTTACAACCTCCCCTTCTTATGAAATTTCGCCCTCGAAATTAAGGTACGTACCTGGTATGTTGAAGAGGTAAGGATACCTTGATTTCATTTCAGATTCTAACTCTAAGGTCATTTCCTCAACATCGTGGTTTCTCCACAAAACTTTTACTTGAGGTATAACCTTAGAGCGTAAAATATGCTCCTTCAGATCCAAGATTTTAACATGAACCTCTTCATACGTTAAATCTTCCGCTATTTCATCCTGGTTCTAACTTCGATAATGTGGTTCGGTCTTTCACATAATTATGTAACATAGATATATGAAAAAGGTTATGAACACGAGATATACTTGGCGATGGCCCGTCTATATAGCCGCGATTCCTACTCGATCAAGATTAAAATGGGCCAATGAATCGAGGATTGAGC
The DNA here is from genome assembly GCA_020205605.1 of Panax ginseng. NCBI lineage: Eukaryota > Viridiplantae > Streptophyta > Magnoliopsida > Apiales > Araliaceae > Panax > Panax ginseng. The sequence continues at coordinate 67,688,926 of CM035139.1, forward strand.
TTTCCTTTCTTTCCAAATCTCGTAACTCCTTTCCATGGAGCAACACGTAACAACACATGATCTCTAATATCGAATTCCACGTCTTTTCGATGAAGATCAGCATAACTCTTTTGTCGATCTTGTTAGGTTTTTATACGTTGTCGGATCGTTTGAATCTTTTTCGTAGTCATACGTACCAACTCACGGTCCCAACAACGTTGCTTCACCCACCTCATTCCAATATCTTTGGAGAACGACACTATCTTCCATACTGGCGCCTCGAATGGAGCCATGCCATACTTGCTTGATAACTGTTGTTATAGGAAAACTCCACCAATGGTAAGAACTTGTCCCAACTTCCCTTGAAGTCAAGGACACAGAGTCTTAATAGATCTTCAAGAGTTTGAATAATCCTCTCTTACTATCCGTCCGTTTGAGGATGATAAGACGAACTAAATCGTAAATCCGTGCCCATAGCTTTTTTGCAAACTAACCCAAAATCTTGAAGTGAATCTTGGGTCTCGATCAGAAACTATGGATACTGGCATACCATGCAATCTTACAATCTCATTTATATACATATGAGCAAGATGTTCAAGTGTATAAGTTTCTCGTATAGGTAAGAAATGAGCAGACTTGGTAAATCTATCAACAATGACCCAAATTACATCTATGCCTTGAGAAACCTTGGGAAGACTAGTAACAAAATCCATGGTAATGTGCTCCCACTTCCATTCTAAAATTTCAAGTGGTTGCAATGGACCTTTTGGTACTTGATGCTCTGCCTTGACTCGTTGACAAGTTAAACACCTTGAGATAAACTCCGCTATCTCTCTCTTCATATTACTCCACCAAAATGTATGTCGAAGATCATGATAAATTTTGGTACTCCCATGATGGATTCCAAACGATGTGTTGTGCACCTCCATCATAATTTTATACTTTAAATCAGGGTCGTTAGGAACACAAAGTCTGGAGTTGACTCGAAGTATTCCTTCTTCATCGATTCTTTCTTCCGGCATAGCACCTTCTTGCACTTTCTTCCTCATACGCATCAGCTCCAGGTATATAGCTTGAGTAACTTTAAATTTATCGATTAAAGTCGGTTCTACTCGTATATTCGCCATCATCACATGGGTCCTTGGAGTCTTTAACTCTATCTCAATCCTTTGCAAGTCATACAAAATAGGCCTTTGCGTTGACAATATCGCACTTGTACCCGCATATATGATCTTCTACTCAATGCGTCAGCTACCACGTTCACTTTTCCAGGATAGTATTGGATGGTATGATCATAATCTTTCAACAGTTCAAGCCAACGTCGTTGTCGCATGTTGAGTTCCTTTTGAGTGAAGAAATATTTGAGGCTTTTATGATCTGTAAAGATCTCCACTTTCTCCCCATACAAGCAATGCCTCCAAATCTTTAGTGGAAAAACGACTGTTGCCAACTCTAAATCATGAGTAGAATAATTCCTCTCATATTCTTTGAGTTTCCATAAGGCATATGACTTTTCCATGTTTCATGAGAACACATCCTAACCCTTTGCCCGAAACATCACTGTAGATGAAAAATCCTCAGAGCAGGATGGTATTAATCGAGCGGTCTTTGAAATGAGTCTCCACTTGAGTTCTTGAAAACTCTTCTCACATTCCACACTCCAACCAAATTTTGTATCTTTCTGAGTTAGCTAAGTTAATGGAGTAGCGATTCGAGAAAACCCTTCTATGAATCTCCATATAATAACCGACTAGCAGAAAGCTACGTGGTTCGATCATTGATTTAGGTTGCTCGACTTTAAATAGCTTCAATCTTTGCTTAAGTCAGCGGATATTCCATGACTTGATACTACGTTGCCCAAGGAATGCTACTTCCTCGAAGCTAGAACTCGCATTTCTTCAACTTGGCATAGAGCTTGTTTTCACGAAGCTTTTGGAGTATCAGCCTCAAGTGTTGCTCATGATCTTCATGACTTTTGGAATATATGAGGATGTCATCAATAAAGACAACCACAAAGTGATCCAAATATTCCTTGAATACTTGGTTCATCATATCCATGAAGGCAGCAGGAGCATTAGTCAATCCAAAAGACATGACTAGGAATTCATAATGCCCATACCGAGTTCAGAAAGTTATCTTTGGAATGTCATCGGTTCTAATCTTTAACTGATGATATCCGGAATGAAGATCGATCTTTGAAAAGAATTTGGCGCCTTGCAACTGGTCAAATAGGTCATCAATACGTGGCAATGGGTACCTATTTTTTATGGTGACATGATTCAACTCACGATAATCAATACAAAGTTGCATACTCCCATCTTTCTTCTTCACGAATAGAAACAGGGAGCACCCCGAGGAGGCGTCTTTAGGGCCAGATAAACCGATGTCTAACAATTCTGCAATTGGGTCTTTAACTCCACGAAGTTCAATAGAGCCATTCGATATGGGGCTTTGGAAATGGGTTTTGTCTGCAGGGTTCAAGTTCGATACAAAATTCAATTTCACGCTAAGGAGTAGGCAGGGAAGTTCTTGAGAATACGTCAGAAATTTATAAAACAATAGAAATATCATTCAAAAGCGGCGTATTTTTTGTTTAAATCAAGTGACATGAGCTAAGAAAGCTTGACATCCGTTTTTCAATAAATGAATAACTTTATGGCTTGAGATGATGTTGATTGATTTTAATAGTTTGGTTGCTTGAATTCGCATAATAAGTTGGTTAGGAATATGAAAGCTAACAACCTTACGAAAATAATCAATTTTTTCATGATGAGTAGTTAACCAATCAATCCCTAAAATTACGTCGAATGCAAGTATTTTCAATGAAATAAGATCGACAGGTAATGTGAGGGTATCGATTTGAACCAAACAAGACTTATAAACAGTGGATGTAATGAAGGTTTCTCCCAATGAAGTTTCAACAGATAGGTCAAACTCAAATTTCTCAGGAGTCAAATTTAAACGTTGAGCGCAAGTAGGAGAAATAAAAGAATGGGTAGAACTGGTATCAAATAAGGTATAGATTTAGCTAGAGTTTATGATAAGCTTACATTGATGACCTCGTTTGGGTTCCTTTCTTTTGGGAGGTTATGGCAAACGCGCTCCCTTGAACTCTGGCTTTGACTTTTACGGGAATGACTTTTGGTGCCTCCATCCCAGCTGGACTTGTCTTTAGTGCATGATAAAATTAGGCTAGGTGACCTTCTCTTCCACAATTATAACACGCTTTGGGTACGCATCATCGCGGTTTTGGTGATGTGTCCCTCCCTCTTGCATTTGAAGCATATGATGAGGTGGTCGTTCTCCTTCCTTAACAACAACGGGTCTTTGGTCTTTGATGCCTTTCCATCATTGTTGAATTTCCACTTCTTGAAATGTCCACTCTTATTATACAGGCCCATGATTTCCACCGAAGTGGTTACCATTTACGGCTTTTGTTGATTCCTCCACTCTTGTTATCACCGCTTAGATGACTACTACCACTAGTATTATCATTTTGCGGTTGCTCTCTCTTGGTTGGGTTGACTCATTATCGCGCTCAAACACAGTTTATGAGAGATAAGGTATTGACGTATCTCGGGTTTCAAACCTCTTAGAAACATTAGCGTCATTCTCTCTTCATTATCAAACAAATGGGGCAAAGCCGGGACAACTTCGGCAAACTTGAGCCCGTCGTCTTTGCGACACGGTCATGTTGTTTTTCTCGGTTTAATGAACTTTACCTCTTTCATGTGACGAATACTTTTGGGAAAGTACTTATCGTTGAACAGTTCTTGGAACTTCTCCCAAGACATCTTGATGGCTTGGCGGAGTTGAGTACGCTTTCTGATTCCCACCATGAATATACCTCTGCCCACAACATGAAGGTGGCAAAGGGAACCTTGCTCTCGAGCATCCCAAGACATCAAATATCTTGTTGGTCTGCTTTATCCACGTCTCCGCGTTAAGTGGTTTTGGCTCTCCAAAAACTCCGGTGGTCGAGCTCATGAAGCTGCTTAGCGATGGCCGTCCGAGAAGTTGCAGTGTTTCCACCTACATTTCGAACAGGAGTCTCTCTTGCCTAATGTTGCATGAATTGCAGAAAGCCTCTGAACATTCTATCGTTCATCATTTGGTCAGTGTTGTTGTTTGCATGAGTATTATTGTCTTCCTGTTGCACATTATCCTGGGTATTCATCTGTGGTGACTCTACGGTCTCCTGTGCTCCATTGCTATTCTCAATATTATCGGATGTCATTTTTAAATACTGCCATAAAACAAGGGTTAATTGACATGTCACATATTATCCCTATACTCTGACTAACCAATTAACTACCAAATAAACTTAGGTAAGTCATACAAGTGAAGGATTTCTCCATCTCTCCCCCTAGTTCTAGTCTCACATCTTAGCCAGGGATCATATCCCTAAACTTTGATACCAACTGTGACGCCCCCAAAATAGGTATACATCACCCATCTTAAGTGGCCAAAAACATGGTACAAAATTCAAATACAACTTAATAATACAGCTGTCGTGTAAAATACGACAAAACATAAGCTGAGAGTTTTAATACGAATATTGTCTTCTAGAAAGTATTCAACTCAAATGGAGTCCTCAATACATTTATTATCACACTATTTCATAGAATAATGAGGAATACTAATGCTATCATCTGGACCATCACTCCATTCCCCGACTAGTCCCAGCTAACGTTCTTATTTCCTGAAGAGGACAATGAAAGTAAAAGGGTGAGCTCAACTAGCCTAGTAAGAAATATTATGACTAATATAATGCAGAATAATTTATCGTTAGCCTTCAACAGTGTTAAACTGATAAAATATAACAAACATCAAGTTTAACTGCAGCGGAACAAGCAATCCATTAGAAGTGTCAAGTAGAGCATAAAATCTACTATATCTTCATGATTTAAAAGGTTTTCATCACTTTTATTCTTTGAGACTCGACAATAATTAATCCACATCATCGAATCACCCCGCACTACTGACCAAGGATATTCTTTAGTATCACAACCACAAATTATCCATGCACTACGGGCCAAGGATATTCGTGTATTCATCAATGGTCATGAGCATGCCAACAACTGTCCATCAATGCACTACGGGCCAATGAGGACTTTTACCACATCATTTGTAACATTACGGTAAGTGATTATACCCCTAATAATCCTGGTCATAATCATACCAAGTCCATCTATGCACTATAGGCCACAGGATGACTTTCAACATAATATAAACATGAGGATGATGACAATGATATAAGAATTCAATAAAACAAGTTCAAGGATAAATTTTTAAAGATTTATAATTTAATTTATCAAGAAATCAATAACATCCAAATTGTCAACATGATACTGCTTTGTGGAGAAAAATTCAAGAATAATATTGTACCAAAAATAATTTGGACCGAAAATGAATAAATTTTTATCATGAATAGTACCCCGGGTGAATAGTACTCGAGTGAATAGTACCCTGTGAATAGTACTTCGGGAATAATAACCCTGTGAATAGTACTCCGACATGAAAAAGTTAAAACTTATCAAGAATGCTCAAAATAATATTTCTATGAAAAGATACTAGATGAAGCACAAATATCAAGGATATTCTACTAATTTCATGGAGTTTAGAAGCCAAAACTTTAACAAAACGAGTATAGAATTTGAAATCTGAAACGAAATAATATTACTTACATACTACAGAGTATGGAAGAAAATATTATTTCAAGCGAATATTGAACAAAAATAACATCCCTTACCTTGAAAAGAAGTGTATTCCAACTGGTATATCGGGGATATTATTGAAGAAAACTTTCATTGTTTTCTACACTCAAAACTTTCTAAAACTCTAAAGAAATATGCTCAATATTATAGAAGGAGAATTCTCTGATTCTAGTGTGATTTTCAATTCTAACTTAAGCGCCTATTTATAGGAAAATGCTAGAACGCCATAGGAGACTAAAATAATAAAATAATATTATAATTTTTCTACGCATGAATTCTTTGAACAAAACTCAGCCACCACAGTGGCGCCCACCCAAAATCAGCACATTTTTCTACACCAACCAAAAGTGGGTCCCACCAAATTTTAATAAAAATTATTTTATTTTTTGAAACTTAAGTAATTCATAATAAATAGCCCTTTTATCAGAAAAATACGAATTTTATGTCCATTCCACACGAAATTGAATTCTCTACAGCTTTGTAGCTTTAAGTTTTTCCAAATTCCAAACAGAAAATATTCGAAATCCACAAACGGATGATTTTCAACACCTCTTAAAATTCATAACAAATCATACGGTAATTTTTAACGGTTCAAAATTTGTGGACATATACTCAACTTATATATGTATAACATATCCAAAAATCATAACGATCCAACGGTCGGATCAAAATTATCACTCATGTAATAGAGCTTTAAGAACACCAATTTGATTTTTTAATACCTCCAATCCGGCAAAATACTAATCAAACACCTCAACATTAATTCCTCCATTTATAACCACATTAAATAATTTTTTCCTATCCATCATTTATGTCCACATAAAATAAATATTTCCTTATCATATAAATTAATAATTAATTATTCACAAATAATATTACAGAATCACAAAAATGACAACCAGGCCGTTCCAAGGAAAAATGGGGCTTTCCGATAAGGATTTCTCCTTACTGGCGTGCAAGTATGTGGCCAAACCTCTCCTTGACAGAACTTTCTAGACATTGCCAATAATGCTATCTAATAATATTATTCAAATAATATGAATTATTGATTTGATAATGGAAATCTTGTCGCGTTGACAATTATTGAAACAACAATAATATAAAATATCAACGCAAACAATTATTGAATCAATAAAATAAAATATTGAGCATTAATTCACTGTAACAATTATTGATTAGTGCCTTCTTACGTAAGAATCAATAATTCGAAATCTCATCTTCTTAATCTGGTATCTTCTACTATGCAACAATGCGATATCGTATTTTAACCACCGTGTATTCCAACGAAGTGTTAACAGTAACAACTACGCCAAGTTATTTATAAAACTCAAAGTTGTCATTTTCTTCATCCGATAGTTATTCTGTTAGGGGCCCACAAATGGTTGCGCCGTCGTATAAATATTTCACGACCAAACGAATATTCCCCAATAGAAATGAGTATTTTATAACCACTTGCGTATTTTGAAAATTTTATGTATATCCCACAACTATAACATTATATCAAATTCACTCCATAATATTCAAAAATGATATTTATAAAAAATTTATCTTTATTCATAAAAGTTGGGGTCTTACACAACGTAATCAAGATGCTAATGTAAATCAACCGGAGGGAGGTCCGGTAAACCCAATACAGGAATTCGTTAATTTGTTAATGGTAGCGTTTAATAGAAATGGGGCTAATATCCCCGTAAGTCCTGAAGTAGTATGAGCTATTACTTTTAAGGATTTCAAGAGTGTCGGTCTGCCAGAATTCAAAAGAACTACGGACCCCATAGAAGCCCAAACGTGGTTGAAAGAAATTGAAAAGGCATTTATTATTGCCAATGTCTTTAAGGGTTAGAAGGTTGCTTTGCAACCTATATGATGAAAGGAGAAGCCAACTTTTGGTGGGAGGCTAACCAGGCTAGGGTTGATATTGAAAATCTAACGTGGGTAAGGTTCAAGGAGATTTTCTTCGAGAACTACTTTCCCGCGAGAATGTAGGGGAGAATGGAGATGCGGTTTCGTGATTTGAAACAAGGGGAGATGACAGTTCCCCAATATGCTGCCAAGTTTAATGAACTGACAAGGTTTGTTCCACACCAAGTGGACATTGAAGTTAGGAAAGCTCGACGGTTCGAGCATGGATTGAAACCCTGGCTCTATAACCGGATATCTATGCTCTAAAGTACTTCATTTGGGACCATAATAGAAAAGGCGATAATCGCCGAAGGTGGGAATAAGGCTCTAAGCCAGTACCACAAGGATAAGAAGAATAAGGGAAAGATCGATGGGGGAGTGAAGATTGAAGGATCCAGTGGGAGTGGCAAAGGACAAAAGAGGAAAGGGTTTAACTCTGGGAATACCAGAGTGAAACAAGGAGATCTGAAGAGAAGGATGGAGGTCTGTAAATCATGTGGGAAGACTCATTTAGGAGTCTGTCTCAAGGTAAAGGTTGTATGCTACAACTATGGACAGGAGGGGCACATTTCGCCTAACTGTCCAAGTTCGAAGAAGAATTACGGATGCTTTGTACGTTGGTCAACTGACCACATATCAAAGAACTACCCGAAGAAGGGGACGAATAGGAATAAGGGCGCTAATAGCAGTAAGTTAGCTATTGGTGGTCCAGCGCGCCCGGGTAGGCCGATGGCACACACCTTTAACATGACGGTCCAAGATGCAATTGCATCAGGAGACGTAGTTGTAGGTATTATTCCGATCAATGACATAAATGCTTACGTGTTGTTTAATTCGGGTGCTACTTGTTCGTTTATAGCATGTGATTTTGCTAGACGATTAGGATTACTTTCCGAAAAGTTGCCTATACCTTTGAATATTAAGGTAGCAAACGAAGAGATAATTCCTGTTGAAGATATTCATAGGAGTTGTTGCGTAGACATACGGGGTTATAAATTATCGGTAGATGTGATACTGATAATGTTAGGAGAATTCGATGTAATTCTCGGAATAGATTGGTTGTTTAACCATGGGGCGATTATAGATTGCCAGAAGAAATTTGTAAATATTAGAACGTTGAGACAACCTCAGGTAGTATTTTACGATAATAGATCATTGGGACGTTCGTGTTGTCTTACCATGACACAAACTAGGAAATTATTGAGTAAGGGATGTGTAGGTTATCTGTACCATGTTGTTGATACCCAGATACCCAGAGAGTGGGAGCGACCATGGAACAAATACCTATAGTTAAAGAATTCAGGGATGTATTTTTGAGTGAATTACCGGGTCTTCCACCGGATAGGGAGACCGAGTTTGTAATAGACATTGTGCCAGGAGTGGCACCAGTTTCCAAGGCACCGTATCGTATGGCACCAGTGGAGATAAAGGAGTTAATGGCATAGTGACAAGAACTGTTGGACAAAAAGTACATACTACCGAGTGTTTCACCGTGGGTAGCACCAGTACAGTTTGTTACGAAGAAGGGCAGATTGTTAAGACTTTGTATCGACTACCGAGAGTTGAACAAGTTAACGATAAAGAATAAATACCCATTTCCCAGGATCGATGATCTTTTTGATCAGTTGAAAAGGGCAAAGTATTTTTCTAAAATAGATTTGAGGATGGGGTATCATTAGTTGAAGGTTAGGAAGGAGTATGTACCAAAGATGGCATTCAGGACTTGTTATGGTCATTACGAGTTTCCGGTGATGTCATTTAGGTTGACTAATGCACCGGATGCATTTATGGATATGATGAACAGAGTGTTCAAATAATATTTGGACAAGTTCATCGTGGTGTTTATCGATGATATTCTAGTCTATTCTAAGATGCCATAAGATCATGCTGAACACTTAAGATTAGTGTTGGAAACATTAAGGAAGGAGAAGTTATATGTGAAGTTCTCTAAGTGTGAATTTTGGCTAGAAAGGGTACAGTTTTTAGGTCATGTCATTGACCATGATGATATTTTGGTAGATCCAGTGAAGGTGAAAGCCGTGATGAATTGGTAACAACCGAAAACGCCGACTGAGGTGCAGAGTTTCCTAGGGTTATCGGGATACTATCGAAGATTCATCTAGGATTTTTTGAAGATGGCTACTCCGTTGACTAACTTGACAAGGAAGACGGTGAAATATGTGTGGACTGAGAAATGTGAGGACAATTTTCAAGAACTGAAGAAGAGGTTAAATGAAGCACCTGTTTTATCATTACCCGATGACACAAGAAATTTTGTAGTTTGATGCTTCGCATGGAGGACTTGGTTGTGTGCTCATGCAGCATGACAAGGTCATTGCTTATGCATCAAGGAAGTTGAAGGATTATGAGAAAGTTTACCCTACTCATGATCTGGAACTGGCCGTAGTAGTTTTTGCCTTGAAGATATGGAGACATTATCTTTACAGAGAAAAATATTAGATATACACTGACCATAAGAGTCTAAAATATATCTTCACACAGAAGGAGTTGAATATGAGACAAAGGAGATGGCTGGAGTTGATAAAGGATTACGACTATGAAATCCTATATCACCCTGGAAAAGCCAATGTAGTTATCGACGCCTTAAGTAGGAAGGGTCAGGAAAAGTTGTCTATGTTAATGGCTCAAACTGAGTTAATAATAGAGATGGCTAGGATGGAGATAGAGGTAAAGTTTTTAAGTGAATCGGGACAGAAACAATTTGCGATAGAGATTCAATCTACTATCATAGAGAGAGTCAAGGAGGTGCAGCTCAAAACTGATGAGTGTGACCGGATGAAGAAGCGGTTAATCAATGAAAAAGATTTAAAGTATAGCCTTGGTAACAAGGGGTTATTGAGATTTGAAGTATGAATTTGGGTTCTGAATGAGATGGAATTAAAGGAGAAAGTCTTGCAAAAAGCTCATAGTTTGAGGTACTCGATTCATCTTAGTAGTACTAAGATGTATCAAGACTTTGGACATAGTTTTTGGTGGTCGAACATGAAGAGAGAAATAACCGAGTATGTGAGTAGGTGCTTGACTTGTCAAAAAGTTAAGGACGAAAATCAACGACCAAGTGGCTTGTTACAGTTATTGGAGATTCCAGAGTAGAAGTGGGAGCATATTGATGAGTGAGTTTTATACCCATGAATTGGATACATTCGGGCTTAATTTATTGTTGTTCTTAAGTCTTTTAGGATTTTTTTATGTGTTTGTTTCTATTCATGCATGTTTTATGTTATTTTATAGGAATTGGGACAAAAGTTACATGGATCGATGTTTGGGGTGGCTAGATTCGGGTTTTCGGCTTGCCATTTACACAGCAGCCACTTCGGAGCCAATTTTACTATAGCTCCTGACATTATTTTGACAAACTTCAAGAATAAAAGTTGTAGATCTACTTCTCCTCTTATCGGAACATATTGAATCATAAAAATCGGAGTTCGGACGAAGAAGTTATGGCCATTTTCCCAAAGGACGTCGAGGCGAAAAATGTTGATTTTGGGCCAAGGCAATGGGAGTGCGATTTTAGTGTATTTTACTGTGGCGTGGAGTGATGAGGCATGAACTCAATATACCATTGCCCGGTATTTGAGAACCTTTGGGAAGGGGTTTGGTGCGGCTGGAGGGCGTGTTTTGGGCTAATTTTGACACATTTTTTGACTCCAAATAGGATGGGGTTGTTCCAAAACTAAAAATTGTACTTGTAACCTATAAATACATGATGTAAGCCATAAAATAAAGGAGATTACATAGCTTAGCCTAGATTAAATACTCTTTTAGATTAGAAAATAACCCTAGTTTTTATATTAGTTTTGGAGATTGAAGCAACTTGGAGACCATTGAAGATCAAGAAGCAAGAGCAAAGCGAGAGGGAGCATCAGTTTTTGACAACAGATTCTATTTTCTTCTCTCATCTTACTTTTATCTTTTGATGTCTATTCGATTTGTGGATTCTTCATTTTAATTCATTAATTATGAACTAACTATTTTGAGATTTCAATTGAACTTTTTATGGCTATGAATTAGTTATTCATTATATTCTAATTATTTATGTTAAAGTGAGTTATTTATCTTGTCTTGTGCTTATTGCTTAATTATTTGATCGATAATTACTTTGTTACTCTAGAAGAAATTGGAAGAGGAATTCTAGGGTTAAATGGGCATGATATCATGTGACTTAGTTATTTGCATGGTGAAAAATTAGGTTTGTGAATTGAATGGAAATATCTCGTGGCATGTAACACGTAAGGAATTGGGATTGGAAAGAGTTTAATTCAATTGTTTTGCATAGGAATATAGCAAGATTAATCTGGATAAAATAGAAGGCAATTGATCACTTTGAAAAGGACTTTTTTTGGCATTTGAGAATTCACTGTTAACAATTCAAAGAGGCATAATAATTGGGATAATTGGATAATTGATTTATAATTCATAATTGGGGATATTGAAGTCTTAATCTTTATTTATTTGAATTCATTCGTTAAAATCTTAGTTTTAATTAGTTAATTTAGTTTTCTTAATTAGAAAAACACGATTTGAGATTGTTTAAATAAAATTAGTTTGGTTAAAATTAGTACTTGGTGATTTTATTAAATAATTCCTCGTGGAAACGATACTCTACTTTCACTTTATTACTTGTTGACTGTGTATACTTGCACGTATTCATTGATTATGAAATCGATCAACAAGTTTTTATTTGCTGTTCTTGAATTAATTTAATAATTAGTTTCCAATATTAATTTCAATCAAATTAGTCTTAATTTAAACATTTTTATTTTATTTTTATTTTAATTCTCTTTCTATATTTCTCTCTTTTGGTACCATGGATGGCTTTGTGTATCAATGGCCATACTACGAACATGACTCAACCAAGGGGAGCGGAGATTGAAAGACTAGAAACTTTCTCGCATTGTCGACAGATTGAGACACTTTCGAGGATGTTTTGAGCTCTCATTGTCGTCAAAGTATGGCGGTTACTTGTGATTATTGTCTGTCTTGAAATCATACACGAGTCATCAATGCGCCCATCGATTTTGAGTGCGATACGATTATAGTGGTGATTACCCCAATAATTATGTCTATCCAACAACTATCATCGAGTTGGGGGTATCACCCAGATTTTCATGGAGTAACAATCAAGTGCGCAACTCCACCTGAACAACAAAACACCTCCGGATTTCAAAATCCGACTCAACAACCGAGAGGATATCAAGTTTGGAAGAAGCCTTGGAAAAATTCATTAGAGCTTGACAAAAGAACGAGAACAAGATAAGAAATTGAATCAAGTAGATCTTACTTTTGCAATGCCATGGGCATCGTTAAATAATCTGGAAAATCAAAGTGGAGCAGATATACATCGTTGAATATTAAATCCTCAATACACCGGACCTATGACATGGATTTGAGGCCCGATGGAGAGCCTTTGAGCCAAATCTACAAATTGGATGAGCCACGAGATGAAAAGAGGAGACAAGTGGGGATAATGACAACAAGGTAGGTGAAGAACTAATTGTGAGAACCAATGATGATGAGCCAATGTTATTTATGCCTCAAGTGCCTTCTCCTCCATGTACCTAAGAGTCCTAAGTAGATTTGCAAAAACCTTGTCCGATTGGTAGTCATACGTCGGCAATACTCTACTGTGATGTAAAAGCAAGTACACCTTGAAACCATAGTGCGATGAAAATTGAAGATAGAAGAAAGAAAGCTGCTGTATCCGATAAGCTTCAATACCGAATATATTCGCAGACACCTAATGGAGAAACCACCTAGATGCTTGGGCGTTCTTGAATGTGATCTTATCTAAAGAAAGCATGCTAGGTGACTTTAATAATAGCTATCGTAAATGGGAACCTACCAAAGCTATATTATTTCCGATGGATGGAGGTTCCTCAACTTTCGTGGGGAATTGGATAGAGAATTGAAGAAGTCAGTGAGACTATAAAACAAGCGCTTATCGAGGCAACCCAAGTTTAATTTTTATTTTTAGTTTTTATTAAGTTTTATATTAGTAGTTTTGAATTTGCATTTATTTAGGATTTAATAAAATTGCTTCTATCATGGTTTTACTGTGTTATTCAAGTCAAATTCAAGTGTGGTGCTCAATTTGTTCCATGTGCTTAGCCTATTCTCCAAACTTAGCGAGGCAAGGAGGAAGATTACTATATTTTCGAAGTCCCCCTTTAATTTTTTCTATTTTACTCATTGAGGACAATGTCTAGTTTAAGTTTGGGGGCATTTTAGTGTCGTGATCAGCATATAGTTAGTTATTTACATTGTAGTTCGTTATGTTTTCGGGTTATTTACATTTAGTTGTTGCATTCGCTTTTTTTTTTTTAAAAAATAATTTAAAAATCGCAAAAAAATAGTAGTTAGTTTACTATATTTATGTTGCGATTAGTTTATATTTGCATGATTCCAACCGTTAGATAGTAAAAGTCTATTTTGGCCAATGATGAGACCCGGAGTTAAGTAGATAAGTATAGTATTGAATATTCGAAGCTTTGATGTGATTTCTTGTTATAAATTGAATATTTTCCTGTTTGAAATCGGGTATAATCAAGGTTAACGCGTTAATAACTTGACTATATTAACCGATTAAGTTTAAATTGATACATAATGGATTTCTTAAGTATAATACTAGTGTGAAGGAATGAAAGACATGAATAAAGTGAGATGGCTAAGTTTTGATAAAACTTAAGTTTGGGGAAATTTTGGGGTATATAAGCTTTAAAAAAAAACATGTTGAGTCTTGTGGTGGGTTGAGGAGAAACACTCCCCATAAACACAAGCGTGAGATGGAGCGTGAAACGCACTCACCAACCATCTATAAAAAAAAAGAGAAAAAAAAAAAAATTACTGCGTGGCTAGTTTTTCTTCTTGGGGCCTTTACTTACTTGAGGCATCATGAAAGTATCTTCAAACCTAGCGCCCTAAGGTCTTATATAATCCGGGAGTCGTTGGTGAAAAGCTCGCTAAGGGGTGACATTTGTTAGCCTAATGGAATGAGACATTGCACGATTATGGTTAAAAAAAACAATAAAAGCAGGAAAGAAACAAAAGCCCCGTAATGAAAAGTAAAGCATAAGTATCCCAGATTGGACTCTTGAACTTGGTGGATGTTTGACTTTAGTTGGATATAGCTTGTTCGTGAATTTTGTGAATTTGCACCGCATGTATTGCCTTCAAAGATATCTATTATGTCTTAAATTTGATTTTATATCGATTAACATTGTTGTGGGAAGCGGAACGCGCACTATATCGATGATAACAATCTAAGATTTGATGATTGATTGGGAAATTACCGATTTGCTTTAATATGATGTATTATCATGTTTACTTGATTTCTCTAAGCCAGTTGAATAGACTTGTTTCTATCATTCTTTGTTGGATTCAGTAGGCATATAGATTAGTTTAATTACATTACATTGCATAACATTTTTGTGTTTTTGCTTGAGACGACAAAAGATTTAAGTTTGGGGGTATTTGATGAGTGAGTTTTATACCCATGAATTGGATACATTCTGGCTTAATTTATTGTTGTTCTTAAGTCTTTTAGGATATTTTTATGTGTTTGTGTCTATTCATGCATGTTTTATATTATTTTATAGAATTGGGACAAAAGTTACATGGATAGATGTTTGGGGTGGCTAGATTCGCGTTTTAAACTTGCCATTTACATTAAATAAGAGCTACTTAGGAGCCAATTTTACTATAGCTCTGACATTATTTCGACAAACTTCAAGAATGAAAGTTGTAGATCTACTTCTCCTCTTTGGAACATCTTGAATCATAAAATTGGAGTTCTGGACGAAGAAGTTATGGCCATTTTCCCAAAGGACGTCGAGTAGAAAATGTCGATTTTTGGACCAACATGCGCGCGATTTTTTTAGTGTATTTTACAAAATACGGCGCTAGGGGGAAGACTCAACAGTCGTTGCTTGGTAACAAGCATACTGAGGAAAGGGTTTGGTGCGGCTTCGAGGCGCGTTTTGGTAATTTTGACACCTTTTGACTCCAAATAGGATAGGGGTTGTTCCAAAACTAAAATTGTACTTGTAACCTATAAATACATGATGTAAGGCATAAAATAAAGGGAGATTACATAGCTCGACCCTAGATTAAACACTCTTTTAGATTAGAAAATAACCCTAGTTCTTATTAGTTTTGGAGATTGAAGCAACTTGGAGACGATTGAAGATCAAGAGCAAGAGCAAGAGCAAGAGCAAGAGGGGAGCATCAGATTTGCTGACAACAGATTCTATTCTCTTCTCTCATCTTACTTTTATCTTTTGATGTCTATTCAGTTGTGGATTCTTGATTTTAATTCATTAATTATGAACTAATTATTTTTGAGATTTCAATTGAACTTTTTATGGCTATGAATTAGTTATTCATTATATTCTAATTATTTATGTTAAAGTGAGTTGTTTATCTTGTCTTGTGCTTATTGCTTAATTATTTGATCAGTAATTACTTTGTTACTCTAGAAGAAATTGGAAGAGGAATTCTAGGGTTAGAACTGGGCATGATATCATGTGACTTAGTTATTTGCATGGTGAAAAATTAGGTTTGTGAATTGAATGGAAATATCTCGTTACATACGCATGTAACACGTAAGGAATTGGGATTGGAAAGAGTTTAATTCAATTGTTTTGCATAGGAATATAGCAAGATTAATCTGGATTAAATAGAAGGCAATTGATCACTTGAAAAGGACTTTTGGAATTTGAGAATTCTGTAACAATTCAAGAGGCATAATAATTGGGATAATTGGATAATTGATTTATAATTCATAATTGGGGATATTGAAGTCTTAATCTTTATTTATTTGAATTCATTCGTTAAAATCTTAGTTTTAATTAGTTAATTTAGTTTTCTTAATTAGAAAAAACACGATTTGAGATTGTTTAAATAAAATTAGTTTGGTTAAGAATTAGTACTTGGTGATTTTTATTAAATAATTCCTCGTGGGAACGATACTCTACTTTCACTTCATTACTTGTTGACCGTGTATACTTGCACGTATTCATTGATTGCGAAATCGATCAACACATATCACGATGGATTTTGTGGTGGGACTTTCGATTACAACGAAAGGCTATGATGCGATTTGGGTAATAGTGGATTGGTTGACGAATTCGGCTCACTTTTTGCCAATAAGGGTTAAGTATAACTTAGACTAGTTAGCTAAACTTTATGTTAAGGAAGTTATTTCCAGACATGGAGTACCAATTTCGATTGTGTCAGATCGTGATCCACGATTCACATCAAACTTTTGGAGCAAGAACAGTTGGGGACGCAGCTGAAGTTGAGTACGGCTTATCATCCACAAACTAATGGCCAGAGCGAGAGAACAATTCAGACGTTAGAAGATATGTAAAGATCTTGCGTCATAGATATCAAGGGTAGTTGGGATTATCATCTACCATTAGTAGAGTTTGCGTATAACAATAGTTATCATGCAAGCATAGGTATGCCGCCTTATGAAGCCTTATACGAAAGAAGGTGCAGAACACCATTGTGTTAGGATGAAGTGGGAGAACGTCGAAGGCTAGGGACAAAATTGGTGCAGCCGAAAGCGGATGTAGTGAAGTTAATACGAATGCGTCTCGTAGCAGTTCAAGACAGATAGAAAAACTATGCGGAATTGCATCGAGTAAATAGGATGTTTGAAGTAGGTTTTTACGTGTTTCTAAAGGTATCTCCCTGGAAAGGGAAGATACACTTTTGAAAGAAGGGAAAGTTAAGTCCAAGGTTTATAGAACCTTTTGAAGTGTTAAAACGGGTAGGCGAGGTACCTTATATGATAACATTACCTCCAGACCTATAACGAATACATAACGTGTTTCACGTATCTGTGTTACGTCCTTATAAGTCGGATTATAAGCACGTAATAGAGTATGAGCCTATTCATATCAAGAAGGACTTAACATACGAAGAGATGCCGATTCAAATTATCGATAGAAAAGAGCAAGTTCTACGGAACAAAGTTATACCTTCTGTAAAGGTTTTATGGAAGAACCACGATGCCGAAGAAGCAATGTGGGAATTAGAGGAAAAGATAAGGAAGGATTACCCTCAGTTATTGGTGTAATGTAAGACTAGATTCCGGGTACAGAATCTTTATAAAGGGAAAGAATGTAACGATCGAGAAATTTGGATCTATTGTAAAATAATTTTATTTAATTAAATAATGAATAAAATTATATTATTTGTTATTATTATGTGTTAATAAGATGAATGTTGTTCTATAACCTAGAAACGTCGGAATGTCGTAGTATTTTGACTACGAGAAGGAATTAAAGTGTTTGAATTTTCAAGACGAAAATAAAAGTTTTTAGAGAAATTTTTCGAAAAACACTATTCACTAATTTCTGCTCGGGAATTATTTTTGAACTTCCGAGAAATACTTAATGATAGAATATCGAGGTGAGATAGATTATGTAATAATAATTCAAGTATGGAAAACATAGTTTTTCATATGCGGACTTAATTTGAGAATGTTAGGAAAAGGTAAAGCGTTAACTAGTTAAAGCAATGATCGTATAATACGTAGGTATTGTACGAGGTAATGAATACGAGTATGATACGAAGTATTATACGAGTATGTATGAATGATGGTATGTCGTATATGTTGAATAAATATACGAGTTAGAATATAAGATTAATACGTAGACAATATGTACTAAGGCTTTAAGCCATGTGTAATTGTACTTATGAGATTGTGTAGGAAGTTTATAGTTTAATTGGGATTGTGATTAAGCCCAATGTAAACTATTGTTAAAGCCCAAGTGTTTGTTAATGTAAAGTCCAAAGTGAATTAATACAAGCCTAAAAGCATAAGTTAAGCTAATTGAATTAAAGCCCAAATTAAGATCCATTAGGTAAAGAAGATCCGTGGGGCAACCCATGTGGGGCCATGATCACATGGGTGATCTTGGTGGCCAAGCAAGTAATGTGATGAGAAAGAAAAAGATTTGATGAGCAAGTTAACTTAATAGCTAAGTAATGAATAATAAGGAGGTGATTAAGGAGGTGGGATTTGGCTATTGACCACTATACCCTAATATAGAAATTCCTATAAATAGAGAGCTTGGATTTCATTTGTTGATTGTTCAAAATACACCAACAACTTAAGTGATTATTTATTAGAGAGAATAAGTAAGAAAAAGCTAGACTTTTATTAGCAGAAAAGAAGAAGATTAAAGCTTGATCATCAAGGGTAAGACACCTATACCATTAATCTTCCAAATCTTCAATACTAGTTTGATAGAGAAGTGTAGATTAGTGAAGTATGTATGCTAAAAAGTAAAGAAAATGGATAATCAAAGGACTTAAGTCTTAATAAGCTTGAATAAGCAATTTATTCATATATAAGTTAAAAACTAAGGAAGAACTTGTAAGAACTTGTAATATGTTTACATTAATAAAGTTTATATGATAAGAAGAAGCAAGGATGGTGGTTAAAAGATTGAAACCATGATAAATCATGCAAAATGAAATCATAAGTAGTTTATACTTTTATAAGTTATAAACTCATGAAGAACCAGTAATAAATTATCATGTAAATAAGTTAATGAAATATGTATGTTAAGATGTTAATATGATGGATAGAATTTTGACATTTAGCTCAAAAATGTTAGTTTTTGATGGGAATAAATCATATTTGGCATTATAGAGTTACGGACTCAAAAATGATCGAATTTCGACTTAAAACGAAGAAACGAGCGTTGAACGCTCACGAACGTTTATCTTTTTCGTTAAAAATGAACTCAAAGGTGAATTTTGAGTTAACGAAGTCAAAAATATAAAATTCTTGCATGAACACATAGAGTATGTGATTTGTGAGCTAATGGCTTTTGAACGAGCCAATTCGGACTTAAAATGATCAAATTTGGAGTCTGGGAAGTTCACAAAGTTCAAAACCGCTCATCATTGTAATCAGGTGCATGAGTCGGCCCTGCAGGTGCCATTGAAGGCTAAAAAGTGGTGTTGGCAAAGATTTGGTACCATGCCCGCACCTATCTGCAGAAGTCGCGCACCACAAAGATGAAAGTTAGTACTATGACTCGGCCAGAATACCGAGTCGGGATTTTAGACAACTTGAAGAGAGGCGCCACAAAGGCGCGCTAATTGAACTAGGACTCAGTCAGCAGTTACCGAGCCCTCGACCCTTGACCACTTTTTTAACTCATGCCAGAAAGCACGACACAAGGAAGTAAAGTTGGCACCGCAGCGCCAGCCTTAGGGTTTGCACAGTGAAGGAAGATTATGAAGATAAAAAGAAATTTAATTGATTAATAACAAACTAAAACTTAATGTAATTTTATTTAAGACATTTTTAAACCTTAAGTATAATAACTAAAGGTTGAAGATAATCAATCGAACGTGAACGTAAGAACGATGTAAATTATAAATTCAAGTGTTCTAACCAATAAATAACAAATCTAATACATGATTAGATTGAGAAGAAGGGTAAGATATATGAGTAACCATACTTGGTTATATATGATCTAATGTGTTACATTATGTGGTCATTTATTGTAGAGACTTAAAGACTTAACGAGAAAGCGTATTAACAGTAGTAGACGATGAAGGCAAGTGTTCTAACCCTTGTCTATGTTTAATCTGGACAAGTTTTGTGATTCATGTACTCTTACGCATGAATTGATGTATGATGAAGTCAAAGCCAATTCTTTCGGCTAGACAACGATATGTTGGATTTCTTATAATCTATCAAAGTATTGTCAATGTTTTGCCAAACTATGTTTGTATGGTTTTTAAATGACGATTGAGTATGCTAAACAAATGTTTTATCGTTAAACGACAGGCACGTGAGGTTGCCACAATTTATACGTATATATGTTTAAAGAATGTAGTGTTGATCAACATAGAGTACTATAGGCTAATCACCTAGACGTGC
Organism: Panax ginseng; assembly: GCA_020205605.1. Taxonomy (NCBI): domain Eukaryota; kingdom Viridiplantae; phylum Streptophyta; class Magnoliopsida; order Apiales; family Araliaceae; genus Panax; species Panax ginseng. The sequence goes on from CM035139.1 coordinate 67,709,455, forward strand.
TCGTAAGTAATGCCGGACTTACGGACTTAGTGTCGGGTTGTCCTTTTCAAAGAAAGTATGAAATGTTCAAGGTCTTGGACCGAAATTGATGTTTTACTGAATGTTGTTATTGTAAAACATTTTAAAGAAAATAGAAGTGCTATTTTGAATTATCGATTGTACTTCATAACTATTATTCAGTTATTGCAGATATAAGATTTGTATGTTTAAAGCATGTCGTTTAAATGGAATTGTTATACTTGCTGAGCTAGTTATGCTCACTCTTGCTTGAACCATATGAATGCAACTAAGATCTAACGGACCGAAGGATCCGGTAAAGATAAAGGAAAGGCTAAAGTAAATCGTTGAACTATCTATGTAATAGTATAGGTTTCATGTTGTAATGTAATTGATATTATGGCAAAGAACTTATGTATTGGTTATAAAGAACCTAGGAAGGGAATATTGTTTGAAATATATATAAGATATATTCATTCTTTTGAGGCATTTCAATTGAATGTATGTGTGAATTGTAGCACCGTGTAGAACCATATGTCGGGTTAGAAGATACCCGGATTTGGGGGCGTCACAACCCGAGTGAATAGTACCCTATGAATAGTATTTCATGAATAGTACCCCGTGAATAGTATTCTGGCATGAAAATAGTAAAAATTATCAAGAATGCTCAGAATAATATTTTCATAAAAAGATACTGGATGAAACACAAATTTCAAGGATATTCTACTAATTTCAGGGAGTATAGAAGCAATACTTTAACAAAATGAGTGTAGAATTAAGAATCTAAAATGAAATAATATTACTTACATACTATAGAGTATGGAAGAAAGTATTATTTCTTAAGAATATTAAACAAAAATAATATCCCTTACCTTAAAAAGGAGAGTATTCCAACTGGTATAGCGGGGATATTCTTGAAGAAAACTTATACCGTTTTCTACGCTCAAAGCTTCCTTAAACTCTAAAGAAATACGCTCAAGAAGAAGAATTTTCTGATTCTGGTGTGATTTTCAATTCTAAACTAAGAATCATATTTATAAGAGAATGGCAGGATACTATTTGGATGCACCGTAAGGGAAAAAAAATCACTGACGCATAGTAGACAATCACGAATTTTTGACGAATTTCTGACGAATTTTCTGATTTTACTAAGTAGTCACTATGCAAACACTATGCACACACTATGCAAATACTATGCATAATAAAATATAATATATTCTATTTTTCATATAAAACAAAACTTATTATAATATATATATATATATATATATATATATATATATATATATATATATATATATATACCTGAATAACTTTCTACCGATTATTTTAAAAAATGTGTAAGTAGTGGTCCAATTAATAAAAAAAATTTACAACAAATACTTCATAAAAAATCCCCTCAATATTTTTAACAATATTTATTCATCAATTATATAACTTGGAATATTAACAACCAGATCATTCCCAGGAAAGAGGGGGCTTTCCGATAAGGATTTCTTCCTATTGGCGCGCAATTAGGTGACCAAACCCATTTCATCGACAGAACTTTCTATACATTGTCAACAATACAAATAATAATATGAATAACTTGTCATCTCAATTATTGATTTAATAATATTAAATATTGTGTAGATGATACTGTGACAATAATTAAATCCATAATGTGATGTACTATGCAATAATTACTGTGGCAATAATTGAGTATAACTGAGTGACTTCTCACGTAAGCACCAATAATCAATACCGTATGTTACTATGCAACTACGCGTATTACTTTATTTTTATCACCAGGTATTTCAACAGTTAACGAAAAACTTTCGCCGTTATTTTTATAAAAAGGTATTTCTGTCATTTTTTCTCCGATAATAATTCTGTTGTGGGTCCACCAATGATTGTGCTGTCAGCATTTAATATTTCTCGTTAAAACGAATATTCCCCAACCAATCGAATATTTTATAACAACTTGCTTACTTTACAAAATTTATAAATATTACCCACAACTATAACATTATATCAAATCCACACCATAATATTAAAAACAAAATATTTCGAGAAAAAGTAATCTTTATTAATAAAAGTTGGGATCTTATAGTATGGACCTATTTTGGGGTTGTCACACCTTCCCCCTCCCCTGCCACCTACCACCGGTCCCCCACCTCATCCCCCTCAAGATAGCCCCCACCCCCGCCTCTTCCCAAGTATCGTAACCCCACCCCCGCCCACCCCACACTGCCACCGGTACCACCCACCCCCCCCTACATGCCACCTTCACCACGCCACCGCCACCTATCACCGGCCTCCCTACTTGGAATAATTTCTGCCCTAATTGTTCAACATTCAAATTTGTCTGCCCTAATTTCCAGAAATCAAGTACAAACCATCTTCCCCTTCAAATTTTTCTGCCCTAATTTTTACCACGTTGGAATTATTTCCTAATTTCTGCCTAATTTGGACGGCCTTATTTGGTATATATCAATTAAATTGGGATTGTTATTGTTATTGGTATATATCAATTAATTTGGGATTGTTATTATGTTTTTGGATTACAACGACTGATTTTTATTGATAGTGTTTGCTAATTCATGACTCAATTGGGACTGAACATCAGAATATTCATTTATTTTACCACTAATTTTGGGTTTACCTTATTAAACTTGTCACTGATTTTGGGACTGTTCATGTTTAAATTGTTTATTGTGTATATGGATTTGGTATATTTGCTATTTTTGACAGAATTCTCGACGAAATTTCTATCATAATTATTCATTTGTAAGATTTGTGGGCACTTCATGTATTGTATTAGTAATTAGTAATTAGTTTCCCAATATTAAAATATAAACTATGATCATTTACTTAGTTTTTTACTACTAAAATAAAATAAAATAAATTTAATTTAATTTAGTTTATGAAATAATATAATATAAAATAATATAATAAATTGAATTAGATAATATAATATATTACAAAATAAAATAAAATAATAAATTGAATTAAATTGAATAAAACTAAATAAATTTGATTTAATTTAATTAATAAATTAAATTTAATAAAAAATATTTCAAAAAATAAAAAATAAAAAAAATAAAAATAAATCTAATTTAATTAAATAATTTAAATTAAATTAAATTTAAAATAAATTTAATTTAATAAAAAATTAATAATTATATAATATAATACAAAATATAATTAAATTAATTTAAATATAATAAAAATTTAATCCAATTTAATAAAATAAAACAAAATGAATTTAATTTAATTTAATAAAATAACCAAAAATATATATTATATATTATAATACAAAATAAAATAAAATAATAAATTAAATTAAATTGAATAAAAAAATTTGATCTAATTTAATAAATAAATATAATTTAATAAAAAATATTTTTAAATATATAATATAATAAAAATAAAACATAATACAATAAAACATAATAAAAAATAAAATAAAATAAAATAAAATAATTAAAATAAATTAAATTTAATTTAATTTAATTTAATTTAATCAAAAAATTAAAATTTATATAATATAAAAATAATAATAAATTAAAAAAATAATAATAAATTTAATATGATTTAATAAAATAAAAATGGATTTAATTTAATTTAATAAAATAATCAAAAATTATATTATATATTATAGTACAAAATAAAATAAAATATAATTAAATATAATAATAAATATAATTAAATTTTATAAAATAAAATAAAATATTTTAATAGTAGTCTCCTTATATATTCCAAATAATAGCTCTTATAAACTAAGTAACACTTAGTTTTTCATCGGGCAAAATAAACTAAGTATCATTTGTTTAGTTTGCCACAATATTCAATAAACCTAATAAGTACTATATGTATATATATATATATATATATATATATATATATATATATATATGTACTATAATATGAAACTTAGAAACCCGTTTGACAAGTATGTGTGAATGTCGAACAGTAGTCTCCATATATTCTAAATAACAATTCTCATAAACTAAGTAGCATTTACTTTGTATTTTATTGGCAAAATAAACTAAGTAGCATTTGCTTAGTTTGCCACAATTTTTAATAAACTAAATAATACTTTCTCTTTATCTTCAATACACTCAATAATATATATACTATACTTTGGAACTTAGAAACCCATTTGACATTCACTTAGTAGGAGTGAATGTTGAACAGTCCCCAGTTTGGGATTGTTACTGGATGTAATGTCTCTCACTTAGGTTGGTGCCAATACGAAACGGTACGTTTTTGTTGTTTTGAGGATTTTTCGACTATTATCTCTATATGTTCTTCGAGTGCATACTTAGATTAAGTTATCTTAGTTTATTTCGTGTGCTTGGAGACCATGGGGAGGTGCTGCCGAAATTTTCTTAAAACTCGTGAAACATACTCAAGGTGTTGGCACTAGTGACAAGACGCATCCAAGAACGGGATAGAAGCCTTACCCATGTCCTGTAGAGTGGAGATACTAGGTAAATCTAATTCATGCATGAATATCCCTGTAATGAATGCTTCTTCTGTGTAGTTAAAAATGTTAGCCGATTAGAGTTGGATGTACAGTAGGATACCCAGTGATGGGAGGGGATTAGCCTTAGTTTATCTTGATGGGGTGTCAGATTTATTGAACAAAGCAATAGATCATGTTGATGATCCGAACAGGAAGATGCGATGCCGATGTGTCAAGTGTAAAAACCTAATCTGGAAGAAAGTCGACAAGATTAAATTCGACTTATTTTCATGTGGATTTGTGGATGGGTAATTCATATGGACTCATCACGGGGAATTAGCTGAGCTGAGAGAAGTGATTGACAGTACTGTGGAACAACTAATTCTACGGGATTCATACGCCGAAAATAATGATCCGGTGGAGATTTTAGTCGATGCTTATGGCCCTACTAATATTTACTGGGCTGAAAATGAGCCTTCTTCAAGCAGTGCTAAGCAAGTGCCAAATGATACAGCTGTTTCCTTTTATAAGTTGCTATCTAAATTTGGGGTCACGTTGTATCTGGGAAATGATATGAACACCAAGATTTATGCAGTGACGATGCTCTTACACTTCAAGAATAAGCACAACTGTGGTGAGAGAGGTTTCAACGATTTGCTTGTTATAGTTGGACAGTTCTTACCCAAGGATCATACTCTTCCTACGAATTATTACGAAGTGAAGAAGATGGTCAAGGGGTTAAATACTGAAAGTATCGTAAAATCGATGTCTTGTGAGTAGGATTGCATGTTATACTATGGGAGGATGAGATAAGGAACAATGTGATTTATGCAGCTTATCGCGATAAAAGCTGACAAAACGCGGGGAGGAGAAATACGTTCCTGTGAAGATCTTACGGTACTTTCCTTTTGTGCTGAGGCTTCAATGACTATTCATGTCATCTCATACGGCTTAACATATGAGTTGGCATCAAACAAGGGATGTCGTGCCTGGTTAGCTAACTCACCTAGCGGATGGAGATGAATGGAAGAGATTTGATGCAAATTATCTTGAGTTTGCGTATAGTCGTGAATGTTAGGCTTGGCATGGCTACCGATGGCTTTTTTCCTTTAATAATTTAGCCATCTCGCATTTTAGTTTATCCAGTCATTATGGTCGCTTATAATCTTCCACCGTCAATGTGCATAAGGGATCCTTATTTGTTCTTGACTTTACTCATACCGAGGCATAAAAGTCCTACAAAAGACATTAACATGTACCTTCGACCGTTAGTAGATGAAGTAAAGATGTTGTGAGAGACAGGGGTCCAGACGTATGATAAATCAATATTCGAGAATTTTGTGATGAAGGCAGCCCTGTTATGGACTATCACTGACTTTTCGGCTCTTGTGATGGTTAGTGGTTGGTCAACTCATAAGAAGTTGTCATGTTCAGTGTGTACATGGGATGTGCAAGGAAATCATTTGTAGCATGGGCGAAAATGTAGTTTCTTTGGAACTGCTCGTAGATTCTTGCCTTTTGATCATAATTACATAAAGTTGTCCGCACAGTTCAACAGAAAGATAGAGAAGAAGGGGGGTTATTGGTCGACTTTCGGGCAGTGAGGTCTTTGGTTGGTTGAACCAGCTTGATTTTCCTTTGCCGGGGAAGGAGAAAAGTAAATTGAGAGCAGCCGGGTACGGGAAGACTCATAATTGGTCACACTCGCCCATATGGTTTGAGTTGCCGTAATGGGGCACACTTTCAATTTGTCATTGTATGGATGTCATGCATACCGAAAAGAATGTTTTCAAGAACTTATTTTACACCGTTTTAGTTGCGATTGGTAAAACCAAAGACAATGACAACGCTCAAAAAGATTTGGAGGCATTGAACATTAGGCCAGAATTGTGGCTTCGCCCTAACAATACGAAACCTAAAGCTCCATTTTGTCTTACTAAGCAACAAGTTGAAGACATGTGTAAGTGGGTTAGTGGGTTGAAGCTCCCAGATGGATATGCATCGGACATAACACGTTGTTGTAAGGTCGAGCAATTGAAATTTTTTGGATTCAAGTGTCACGATTGTCATGTATTCATGCACAAGTTGATCCCAATTGCATTTTGTGAAATGTTACCTAGAAAAGTTTATGGATGCATTAACCGAGCTTTTAAATTTCTTTCGAGATCTTTGCTCAACTGTAATTAAGTACAGTGATGTGGAGCAGATGGAGAACAATATTGTGCTTACCATTTGCAAGCTCGAAATGATCTTCCCTCCAGAATTCTTTAACTCGATAGAACATCTGCCTATTCATCTACCTTATGTACTCAAACTTGGAGGACTGGTGCAATATCGTTGGATGTATCCTTTTGAGAGGAAATATAAACTACTAATTGCTTTATGTTGCTCATATTAATAATACTCATATATATTTGTCATAATATTTATCTTAGGTATATGCGTCAATTAAAATAAAAGGTTAAGAACAAAGCTTATGTAGAGGGTTCTATTGTTGAATGCTATATAGAGGAAGAGCTTGTCAACTTCTGCTCATTGTATTTTGATGATGTTGTCTCAATGAAGCATAACTATTTAAGTAGGAATGAGGTCGTTGGTCCATTGTCTCATGCCGATGATGAGTTAGCATTATTTACATATCCGACTAAGCCATTTGGCCATGAGACGCTGACTTACTTAAGCAACAAAGAGTTAAAGATTGTATCTACATACGTGCTTTTAAATATGCTCAAAGTATCATCATACATCAGGTATGAATAATTATTTGTGGTATTTAGTGCAATTTATAAGTGTAGTTATCTATATATGTTAAAGACATTTTACTATTTTCGCAGTTCATTCGAAGAGGAAGTGTATGCTTCTAACCCAACTTTTACTATAGCAGAGTTGGAAACATTCACTAATGCTAATTTCCAACAGAGGTTTAAGAAAAGGGTTGAAGCATAGAATATTTCTGAGCATTTTATAGATGTCATCCGAGGACCTTACAAAGTTGTTAGTTCTTTTCCCGGCTACATCGTGAATGGGTATAGATTTAGGGTCAATGACTTGAATGAACTCACATCAGTCAATTATGGGGTTGTGGTGTTGGGAAGCTGCTACTAAGATTCTAAGTTCAATTACTATGGTCGTTTATAGGATGTGGTTGTGCTCAATTGTCACGGGGGTAAAAAGGTAGTTACATTTAAGTGTAGCTGGTTTGATACTGAAAATGGGGTTAAAGTTGATCGTAATAGAATCACAACCGTAGATATCAAGTCGGTGTTAAACTCTGATGACGTGTTCGTGTTTGTAAGTCAAGCGACTCAAGTGTATTACGCTCCTAATGTCATAACTACTCGAAGTCCCTGGTACACAGTAGTCACAACTAAAACATGTTCATTTGATGTTGAGAACATGTTTAGTATAGATGAGGTGTTGCAAGAAGATGTTAACAACCCTTTGGCCGTAGTGTTAAATGCTGAAGATGTGATGAATACTGATGTTATTGACATACCTGACGATGAGGATGTCGAGGAAAACGTCGTCGTGAATATGTAGTTGTTGAGGATGATAACAATGACAAAACTGATCTCGAAATTGAGGATGAGGAAGATAACGAATCCGAGAATGATATACACGTTGATTCTGATGGGTTGATGACGTAAGTAATTGAAAATGAGCATTCATATTACTAAATACGATATATTGTTAAACCTTTCGTATTCATAATCTACCAACTTGGTTATTGCAGTAGGACATTCATGGCTAGACATAGCGGTGGAGGTTGCCGAGTTTTATTTTTTTATTTTTATTTTTTTAATATTTTTTTATGTAATTTAAGAATTGTTAATAAACGAATTTATATGAAACTTTGGGGTGATTTCATTTATTAGATGTATGTATGTGGTACATATATGTGTTATTTCAAGATATGTGATGAGATGTATTTAAATGGTCGGGGTTTAGTTTTATTTAACTATTTAAATAAAATTAAGTAGGAATTATTCTATTTTATTACGTGGGATGGTATTAAATCATGAGTTTGGAGTTAGAGGTGTGAACAGTATTCGAGTCCTAACGTCAAATTAGTCAGGATAGACTGTAATCACGAAAAAAGTGTCACATTTGACTTTTTGGTCAAAGTCAACATGTTGACTTTTTAGAGATGAATTTGAATAAACGGATAGTCCAATGACGTCCGGAACGTCGACTTTAGTAGGAATCGATATATGGTTCGCAAATTTTGGTTCCGAATGGTAAAATAGTCAAATAGCTTATTAATTGATTAATTGATTAAAATAATATATGTATTTTTTTTTATAATAGAAATCAGCTGAACTCATGAGACTATTAAATTGGGACAAGGGAGGGAGTATACGTATATTACATAATAGCTAAGGTGGGAGTAATTTATTTTATTCCTTAAAATCAAAATTCTTTTTTATTTTTCTAACTCCCACATTCATTTTCTCTAACTCCCACATTCTTCCTATTAATTAACTATATTATTGTAGTATTAAGTATTGTGAGTAACTAATCATTAGAGTTGGGGGTTATGGGAGTTGGGGGTTATGGGAATCAAAAGACTCTAACAAAGCTATACATATATACAAACACACTTTTCTTTTAAGAAAATTCCACCAAGTGAGTAAACATGGAGGGAAATTGAAAGCCTAAGAGAGTTAGAACTAATTTTGGAGGATTACTGAGGATTTGACAAGCAAGGAGAAGGAGCATCATATTAAAGCAAGAAGAAATTCATCAAAAGGTAATTCATGAACCAATTTTATTTTTATAACAAAAATGAGAAGAAAATGCATATAAAATTGGTAAATGATTTGTTGTGGCTTTGTGTTGCCATGTTACTGTTGTTTGATGATTATAGATCATTAACAACAAAAGATATGGGTTAATCATGCATCAAATTCATAGAAAATCAAAGAAATAAGCAATGCATGCTCCACCTTTGATAAAATGTCTCTAAGGTGCTAAATTAATCAAAAAGGTGGAAGTTTGTTGAAGTTTGATGTTGTGAAATGTGAAAACATGTGAGAGTAGATGATCTGGACATTAGGAATAATTTAATTGCATGTTAGAAGCAAAATCCTCGATTTTTGTCAAATTGGGTTTAACTAGTAATCTGTGATTTTGGGGTTTTTCTAGAGCCCTGGATCATGGTGTATATGACTCGATTAACGTATGTAATAATTTTATAAAATAGTATGTAACATGAGGTACAACCTTGTCCAAATTTCATAGGAAGGAGTTAAATTGAGCAAGTTATGAAAATCGTAAGAATGCATGTTGGTAATAAAATCAAGAATTTTGGAAATTCCAGAATTTTTGTCTAAGTATAAAACTAGCGCTTGCACGTTTTTCTATGCAGTTGGTTTGTGGTCTTAGCATGCTAGTTTTATGAATGTTATATTTTTGTAAAATACCTTGATGTATGAAGGTTATTGTGTCCAAGTATCATGGTCATATCATCTTTAGATTAGCGAGAATAAAATCGTAGAGTCAGTGAAAATCGTAGAGTCAGTGAAAATTGTAGAGTAAACTCTGAAAATCGTAGAGTCAGTGAAAATCATAGAGTAAACTCTGAAAATCGTAGAGTCAGTGAAAATTGTAGAGTAAACTCTGAAAATCGTAGAGTCAATAAAAATCGTAGAGTAAACTCTAAAAATCGTAGAGTCAGTGAAAATCGTAGAGTAAACTCTGAAAATCGTAGAGTGCAGATAGTAGAGTGAAAATCGTAGAGTCAACACTGAAAATAGTAGAATCAGTGAAAATCATAGAGTGAACTCTGAAAATCGTAGAGTGCAGATAGTAGAGTGAAAATCATAGAGTGAACTCTAAAAATTATAGAGTAAAGTTTATATTACAACTACTATGTGTTGCTAATAGTTGATGTGCATGATTATACAATTGTGTAGGGCACGTGAAGTGCAGATAGCTGTAAGCTGTTAATTTGTTATTGGTAAACAACGATCAAGGCAAGTTTCTTACCCTATTTTTCATTATGAATTTATTCAACTCTTATTCAGTTGATTGCAGCGAGGGTAAGTTTGGGCTTGTGATTAAGTAATCATTCGTGCAAGCTCCTCTATTGTAAAGTTCTATAACTTCAATTGTGATGCGAAACGTTATTGATGATTATTCAGTTCCTATTGTAACTGCTATACTTTAAAGTTCGTATACCCTTAATGAACTATATTCAAGCATGCTTTCTAGCTTTCATTTCAGCTAGATGTTATTGATGTAAACGTAGTATATTGTTTGAACAATTCAAATCCTTTGAAGCTATTAAATGTTTACCAATCCAAATTGCTTTGGTGAGGTCCCACATGAATACTAAGATGAACAACCCGAATAACGGGGTAACTGATGTCGGGCATATAGTCCAATTTACGCTTATGCGTTTAAACTTTATACTTGTGCACAATGTAGGGTACGATAGGCTGATCACCTGGAGTACTTGCAGAGACCGTTTACAATCTATTTGATTGTTAAATCGTCTGATGGTTTTTGATGAAACAAAGTAATGTTCAGGGTATCTAACACCCCTTAGTATGCTATTGAGAATTCCAGAACTCTTATCTTGATATTCCAGTTTATCTCTTGATATTTATTTCAACTGTTGAGAAATATTCATACTAATGCTTCTACTTCTGATGTATGTTCTCAAACTACTTTATATACTTGCTAGGCAATTTGTACTCATTCTTGCTTAAACTTTTCAGTTAAGGCTGATAACGATGAGGGCTCGGGCAAGGACAAAGGAAAGTCTAAGATGAAATGATGAGAGTTATTTATGTAATAATTATATTTCCGCATATAATGTGATGTAGCGATAAACGCTAAGTTTAAGTTTCAGTTTATTAAAGGTTGTAAAGACTTGGGACTTTATTTTGAATAAGTATGTAATAGTTAATATTATTATTATTATTATTATTATTATTATTATTATTATTAGAGTTACTTAGATAGATGATGATGTATGTTACATATCGTGAGCACCATATCCTGTAGTCGATGTTACACGGATTTGGGGGCGTCACAGTAGCCACGATGGAGGCTCGTTTTCAGGAGCTAGTAAGTTATCTTAACTAGGATTTAAATATATCTCAAGCTACATTAGTTTATGTTTATTGACTTAGTTAAATAAAATTATTACAGATGCACCTCATCGACGATACCGAGGGACGAACCTCGATATCTTTGGTCGTCCGCCGGAAATTCCACTTACAGTACCGGTGGATGTTGCTTCTGGACAGTAAGTGTTAATATATTATTAATATTTTTGTTAGTTATTGCAACACATAATTCACATAACACATAGTTATATTTTTTTGTAGTATACTACACCCGGTGGCTAAGCACACCCTATATGTGATCTGTTTGACGCGCCTCCCGAGAGGGTGCATGTGGTTCAGCCAGTATGCGGGACAGCTGGCCAACTTTATGCAGACTGTCTTGCGGGAGTTTTATATAAGTTAAGCATATTATATTAATTACTACATAGTTGTATAAGGATGAAGAAATCAATTGTTCCTAATTTTTAAACTTTTGTTATAGGTTGATTATAGATTTTACCCGAGCATCTCTCAGACAGCTGGTGATGATGTGATTATTTCACATGTTTCTAAGAATTACTCTGGCTGGCTGTATGAGATACGAGAAAGGGCAGATCGGGCAGCTGAGGACCAGCCCGGAACCACCATCAGAGATCACCAGCCCCATATAGCCTTCAATTTAGCCTGGAAGGCTATGTGTGCGCACTGAGATGTTGATGACTTCAAGAAAAAGTCTAAGCAGGTGAAGAAGAACCGTGGTCAGCTCCGCATAGTACACACCACTGGTTCTTAGTCATTCGACGAGGCAAAGATGGTAAGTGCACTGTATTTAGTTGTTTAGTTATCAATTTCTCACACAAATACTTAATACCTATTTTATGAATGTTTTTATTAGGCCTTGAGGAGGACCTTGGGCCGAGATTCCACCATTTTAGAGTTTTGGGATCGAGCCCACATGCCTAAGGACGAGTGTGCTTTGTCTCAGGCAATTTTAGTTATACGGGTAAAACTCATCTTACTATTAAGCTTTTAGTAATATTCAATCGTAAATAAAATGATATAATTAACATACGTATACAAAATTAATTACAGGACCGATTTCAGAGGCTTCGGGACTAGCGTATAATTGAGCTAGAGGCTATTAAGAGGGGTTCTGAGCCATTAGATTTTGCCACCCCTTCCCGATATTGTATTAGATCGGAATGAGGAGCTGAGACTATGGTCGAGTCTCAAGATCCCCCTACTAGCAGTACCGGGAGATATCGAGTGTTGGGTCTGTCGAGGATACCCACATATACACTTCCTGGAGGTAAAAAATTTTATGTTTCACGAAATTATCAAAATTTATCAGATTATATAAATTATTATTAGTAATCGAATTTGTCTCTTTTTGTAGGCTCCAGCCAGCGTCCGAGAGCACATGTCAGACCATCTCATACGGACGCTGGCTTGGATGACAAGATCTTCCAGAGGGTGATAGTGGCTGTGTCGAATAAGTTTCGTACCGATCTGGTCTTTCGGTGTCAGCAGTTGCCTAATAGTTCTCGTCTTCACCAGGTTGCTCAGGATATTATAGTAGGGGACTCCGCAAAGAGTACGGGATTACCGCAGGAGCAGTTCGATGCTTTCAGTGGCGTGATGCTCTAGATGGTGATTACCCTCTTGGAGGAGGCTTTTCGTCCGCCCTTGCCTACTCAAGTATTCTTATTGTTTATGTTTTTTTCAATTAAGGCTAGCTTGTTAATTCTCACATATATATGGACTAATGATTTTTATTTATAATTCTTTCAACAGGGTGGCGATGATGAGTGGACTGATGTTGACGACCAGGAGGACGACTAAGATTTTCAGACACCAGACGGGCGTCGTCCACCTCCGCCCGATGACGATACTATTACTAGATTATAGTTCATTAGTATTTATGTTATTCATTCTAGTTCATTAGTACGTATTTATGTTATTCATTTGTAGAACATTTGAACATATTGTAGTTTATATAGTTGCGTCTGTATAATTAGATTTCGTTGTATTCATTCATTTGTAGAACATTTGTAATATCGTTGTTGATGTGATGATACATTAGCTTATATTTGCTATCATTGTTGATGTTATTTGTTATCAGTTAGTCGATTACATTGTTGTTGCAACATGGTATAGGGTTTTAGCACTACATTGAATATTTGAATGTGAAATATATTATTATATGTCTATATTGGGATAAAATAGGTTACAGGTACTTAAATGGGTTTAAATACCTAGAAATTGCATTTTTCAGAAAATTTATTTTTAAAAAATTCCTTAATTTCGACGGAATAAGCTATTTCCAACTGATATTCCATCAAATTTATAAGCCCATATTAATTTCCATATAATTTATTATTTTTATTTTTCCATCGGAAATAACTTAGTTTCGAGGGAATATTCCGTCGAGAATAGAGGTTAAATATATATATTTCGTGTATTTTATTTTTTCGTCGAAGATAAGCTATAACCGAGAGAAGATTCCGTAGGAAATAATTTGGTGTTAGCCTCGATTGAAGTGGTCCCTCGTAATTAATCAGTCGAAGATATGATATATCCGACAAAAATTATTCAGTAATATGTCAATCGAAGATAACATAAGTTTGACGGAATTTACAACGGAATTTATCTCTGACGTGTATATATACGATCGAATTTCCGACGGAATAGTCCCTCAGAAATAATCTAGTTCCGGTAGAATAGTCTTATGTTTGAGGGAAAATTCCGTTAGAATTAGGGCTTTTTCTTGTAGTTAATAAGATTGCGTAGTAGTAATCGACGGTCAAGGTAAGTTCCCCAACTTAAACTTGAGTTATTATTTCAAAGCATGTTAGTGGATAATTATTGTTGATTATTTCACATCTATGATTATTGATTTGTACTTAGTGCATGTTGCATATGTTCATCAGGTATGAAAGGCTGATCACCTTCATTACCATAAGGTTCAATTAAATTTATTCATGGTCATGTTGACCACACACCATTATTGGTTCAGTCATTCAATTATTGAAATTCTGATTCATGCTTTTTCACAATTATTATATTGTTGAAAATTTCAAAAGCATATTCATTCTTTCAATCATGATATATCCTTTTTTTATTTAAACTTGCTGAGTAAAGTAGTCGCCCACCTTGCTATATCGTGATAATAAATTTCACATTAAGATGAAGGCTCGAAGAAAGACAGAGGCAAAAAGGCAAATTCCAAGAGTAGATTATTATGCATTTAGAACAATTAAGTTATCTGATGCAAATGATATTGTAAACATTTTTATTTATTGAAGGTATGTATTAAGTTAAGGTTGTAGACATTGGGTATTTTTATAGAATCCTTTAAAATAAACAATGTATGTTTATATATTCCGCATTAGTTTATAGAATGAGTATAAAGATGTTGTATCGTGACGCACCAGGTTCGAGGTAAAAGGGGCTCAGATTTAGGGGTGCTACATTTGGTATCAGAGCTGTAGGTTATAAACCTTAGGTAGGGGTACCTTAGACTATAACCGCATAGATAAGGATAAGGAATAAACTCAAATAGAGTTTAAGCGATAAGAGATGAATTTTTGGAAATTCATTGTTATGTAATGGAGAAGATAAATAAGATTCAAAGAAGAATATTGAAAAGTTGTAAAGATAAGAATCAAGAGTTACCTAACTCTAATATTGTAGATGAAGAGTAATAATGAATAGATAGAGCCTATAAGACTAAAAGCATAAAGGAAATCATAATTTAATATGATTAAAGAGAAAAATAAAAAGTTCGTAAAAAAAATGATCATAAGGAATCATAATATAACACGATCATAACGTGATCTAATGAGGTTATAGAAGGATAGAGGAATAATTGATTGATTAAAAACTTTATAGCAGAATTGTTGTAAGAAAGTTGAACTATGGAATTATACTATGTAAACTCAAGAAAGAGTAATAAATGCTAAAGATACGGATTAAAGAAAATTTGTATTGAGTAAAGAGAAAGCTAGGATTATATGGGATTTCAATTGAGGACTCATGTGATAGTCGAGTTGTACAAACCTTTGTATGGGCATGGGTTTGTGCTTGGTCTAATGACTACTCAACTTATCACATTGATAATCATTGGAATATTGGTGTCATGCTATTCGCTACATGCATGTTGAGAAGGTGATTCTTTTCTCATGTGTATTACGGATAGGTAGAGAATATAAGGGTGAGAGTTCTTAAAACTCATACTTATGGTAAGTTTGTGACTCATAATCGTATGGTATGTTTTTGAACCCATAAGCATATGGACAGTCCCTTATTGGTTCTTGGACTACGTATTGCTAGGATAAGTTCCTAAACTCATATTATTGCGAAATGTTCTTGAACTCATAACGTGTGGTATGTTTAATGAACTATACTAGGGTATAGAAAAGTTGTGGATGAAGAATTGAGGATTTTTAGTGTAATAAGTTTTAATGATGATAGAAATAGATAGAATTATTAAGCAAAGAATTATTGGAGAGTTTGCAAGTAAAGAGTTTACTCATTTTCATTTCATTCTCCAAGTTAACTTGCAAAAGAAAATCAAAAAATAGAGAAAGAGAGAGAGGTGCTTCGGGTATACCAAGAGAAAAAATGAGAGGGTTTGATCTTCCATGCCACCCAAGTTCCTTAATTATTTTTGTAGAAGAAGAAGAGACTTAAAGGTATAAATCCTAAACTTAAGCTTGTTTTAATTATTTTGTTTTTCAAAATAAAGATCTTATGTTTCTAAACTCAAACCCTAAGTTAGATCTATGTGATTTATTGTGGTTATTTTTGACAAAATAATGAACTTATGATCTTGAACCCTAAAGTACTAGATCTACATGTTTTACGATGTTTCATGCTTAGATCTAACCATTTCATGTGTTGAAAAGTTTGAAAATCAAATATGCACAAAAAACTGATTTTTAACCATAAAAACCCTAAAAATCAGCCTACTTTGAGGCTTTACCATTTGTAATCTATAATTTTTTTTTTTATAATCTGTCAAAGAGGTATGTTAAATACATGAGTTATTTGTTAAACCCAAGTAGTAGCACTCATAAATATTAAGTGAGCAAGTCGTGACATACGTTTTCCCAAAACTATCCAAACAACAACAAAAATCTGGAAAAAAGAAAAGTTTCCTAGTCTTATTTTTGAAAAGGCTGTTTCGGCCACTTAGGAGGCTCTAAAAATTCTAGCCTTTTGTGTTAAGATAGCATATCAAGTTACAATGTCATTTCCAAAGATGGGAAATTTTGGTTGTCCTGAAGTGGAGATCTATCTTTTACAAGAAAGTGTGATTTTAAAAGTAAAATGTTATAACTTGAAATGTACATCCCAAAAAACTGTGAAATTTTTACACGGATCAGTGTTTAATGAGATTATTCTACCATATTAATTTCAGAATTGTTGGACAAAAAATCGATTTATGAAAAATGTTGCAAGATCTGACTATTTTAGGCATTTTAAAATTAGTAAATGAAATTGGAAAATTCCCAAAAAAAATCTATGTTCATAAGGGAAGCATATGCTGATATTTTCCAAAAAAAAAGAAATATTTTTGGAGATGTTTTTGGTATTTTTCATGTAAATGTTTGAGTTATGAATAAATGAGAAAAATAGGCTATATGATATTAAAAATTATGAAAATGTGATTTTATGGCTTGAAGACCCTATATATGATGTAATCAGATTTTTGGAAGGTACTTTGGTCATTTTTGATAAAATGTTATATTTATGACATTTTAGGTTTATTAAATAAGTGTTATAGTAAAGGATAAATAATTAATTAAATTATTTATAAGTATAATAAATGATTAAAATATTATTAAAAGATTAATAATATTATATTAAAATATTATTAAGTAATTAATAATATTTGATTATGTGGCTAAATGTTAGATAATTTATTTATAAAGTAGTAGTATTATAAGGTATGATATTATATGCTGATTGAAAAATCAATCTTAACAATGATATGTCTTTTCAATAAAGAGGTTAAATTGGATTGCGTAGCAGTAATCTACGGTCAAGGCAAGTTCCCTTAATCAAACTCGAGTTATTATTTCAAAGCATGTTCGTGGATAATTATTGTTGATTATTCTACATCTATGATTATTAATTTGCACTTAATGCATGCTGCATAAGTTCATCAGGTATGAAAGGCTGACACCTTTGTGACTCCCCCAAATTCGGGTATTTTCCAACCCGACATATGGTGCTACACGGTACTCATTACTATACAATCATTTCATTGAAATACAACATAATGAATGTAATTACTATCTTTTATTACAATCCTTTCCCAGGTTCATAAACCGATTACATCGTTTGTTGTTCGTAAGGTATAATACATACAAACATACTAATCTATTACACGATGGTTAATTATCCATCTTAGCTTTGCCCTTATCTCTCTTAGCATTCTCAGTACGTTCATACTTAACTGCAATCATATAATTCACACAAGAAGTGATTATAACAAGCTCAACAAGTTCACAAAATGATAACATTAATACCACATTCGTGAATTATATGACAAATCATACATAACTGAACAAATAGTTATGAAGTATTATAAAGCATTAATACTTTAACAATTCATATCATCAATTCCCAAAGTATAGAGTAGATTAGGAATTCTGAACCGGTTGATAGACCATGAACAGTAGCTTTCTGTTTTCATACTTGAAAAGGACATCACAACACTAAGGCTGTACATCCGACATTACTTACGAGCACTTCTAGGTGATCAGCCTTTAGTACTCTATGTTGATCAACATTCATCCGTTAAACATATTTACGTTTAAGTTTTGGCAAACTCGCGTGCCCATCGAATAATCGATGAAAAAAACTTTTATTTGTTCATAGACAAACCTTACCTTCGAATCTGTACCAATTACTTGGCATAGGATAGCGTTACCATTTCTATATAGAAAGATATGTAGACAAATCAATCTATATCTTATGAATAGTCTAGCTGAGTTAAAACTGGCATTGACCCTTTCTTAAAACCAGTCAGGCAATTCAGTACAATGAATCACATAAAACTTGACTAACTTGAAAGTTAGACAAGCATTAATAAAACTTACCTTTCAGCGTCTTCAAATAACTTAATCGACTGTTCACAGCCTTTACAGAATCTACATGATATATTCACATAGCACACTGTAATTAGCTAACAAACAATTACTCACATTGATTCTACCAACTTCTTTCTCTTCTATGTCTTAGTTAACTTTATTTCATTAATAAAGTCAATTCGACTTATTACCCTTCATACCAGCTTATTAACAATCTTACGTTAATAACCGGACTCTATCATCATTGGTGAAGTACCAATGTTGTTTACCAATTATGGTTCATTAATAACACTTTGTGTTCTTTGCTCACCACTTACGTTAAATTCCTAAGTTCATTACCATATACACTAGAATATGTAACATAGAAATAGTCTTAGTACATTTATTGAGTATATAAACTCAACTTATATAGGTCTTGGAACAACTGAAGTTCAAAACCTAGCTTCTATAACAACATCTCGCATCGGCTAGCATGCACAAGTGGTCTTTATACTTAATATCAAGGCCCATGCGACGCCATTCTAAAGATGACTAAACTTTGATGTCAAGTCATATGCAAGCAACATTTCTTCACATGAGTAGCGGCATGTGGGCCACTCTCCAAAGAGGTAATGACACTCGCATTCTGTGCACGGCGTGGCATTATTAGTCCTTGTCAGCCAGCCATACTGCACCTCAACACCAGAAAAATTTAACAGATAAAAATTTTGGTGAGTTTTCCGGATTCATAACTTCTTCGTTATAAGTCTGATTTGGTCTGTTCAAAATCCTACAACTCATAAATTACATACTCTAAGCGTTCATATAAGAATTCTACAATTTCGAATCCGTTAACTCAAAATTCACTATTAAGTTCATTTTCGAGCGTTCGTTAAACGTTAATGAGCGTTCAATACTATTTTTCTTCGTTTTAAGTCAGAATTCGACGATTCTTGAGTCCACGACTCTTAAATACCCTATCTCACGAGTTGACATTGAAAACCAACGTTTTCAAGTCTCACGGCAACTTTCGACTATCAATCTGGAATTTTTACGTTTTCGACGTTTAACGTCTATTTCTGTGAAATTCAGCATAACTTCGTTACTAGTGTTCTATAAGCCAAATCACATGGAATACTCCATTGATTTCATATCTACATCCTAACCAAGCAAGATGCACATATAATAGTATTGATGGAGTTCAATTGTTTCTCAACAACCAACCTCAACAATCAATAATTCGTATGGTTTAAAACTTAAGTCAACTCTTACGATTTCTATTCCTTCGTGACTTATAAAGATTGTATATATTACAAGTCATCCTTATTCCTCCATAAGAGGCATACACCACCAATTTATGATTCTTCATACTCAAAGAAATCAAAAGAGATGGAAACTATTATCAAGGAATATTACCTTTTTGTTCTTGATGTTCTTGCTAAATTCTCTAAAGAAAAACTTCAAGGTGAGATGATGGCTTAAGTTTAGCTCTTTCTCTCTCTCAAAATATATGTTAGACAACTTGAAAAACCCTCAAATGACCAACCTTTTCTCTCTATTTATAAGCAATTGAAATGGAGGGCAAGAAGATCATTTCTCCCACCTCCTTACTATTCACTACTTTATCACCAAGTAAAATACTTGGTGATCAAGTAGATTTCTTAGCTTTCACACCAAGTGGCCGGCCCACCATGCCCATGGGTCATCCCCATGGGTTGCCCCATGTGTTTTACCCATTCGGTGACCCACTGGTTCGATCCACGGTTTGGTTTATGGGATCGGGCTTAATTAATTCTAACATTGGGCTTTAATTTGGGCTTAACCACTTAATTCATTGGGCTTACATACTCAATTGCTTGGACTTGGCATAATCCAAATCTAATTGGATCACTTTAAGTCTTAACTTTAATTCCATAATACCCGTCGTATTCTACACGTATAATTCATGTATTCTTTTTGTATACTACTCGTATGATAATCGTATTGTACTTCATATTAACTCTTCGTATTATACATAGATACTAAATAGTATCATACTTATATAACGCATGCTTTATCAGTATCGTAATTCCTTCTACGCGTCTCATTTCCTTCTCAGAAATCTTCTTACTCAACCCTTAAGTTTTAAGTCCGCAGGCGAAAACTTTGTTTGCCATAAATGAAATATTATTAGATATTTCATCTCGTCTTCATATTCTATCATTACACGTTTCTCAGAATTTCAAAATAAATTCCCGAGTAGAAACGGATGAATAGTGTTTTTACGAGAATTTCTTAGAAAATATTTATTTTCGTCTTGGAAATTCAAAACAATTAATTCTAGCACGTAGCCAGATTACTAACCACATTAGCACATTCTAGGTCATAGAACGACCTTCACATAGCTTACTCACAAAATAAATCAATTAAATTCATTTAATTCATATAATCAAATAAAAATTTAATTATCATAAAAATCCAATTTTCTCGGGCGTTACAACCTTCATTACCATAAGGTTCAAATAATTTTGTTTATGGTCATTGTTAACCACCCAACATTATTGGTTCAGTTATTCAATTATTGAAATTCTGATTCATGATCTTTCATAATTAATATATTATTGAAAAATTTGAAAGCTTATTCATTCTTTCAATCATGATATATCGTTCTTATATTTGAACTTGTTGAGCAAAGTATTTGCTCACTCTTGCTATATCATGATAATAAATTTCAGATTAAGACGAAGGCTCGAAGAAAGACAGAGGCAACAAGGTAAATTCCTAGAGTAGATTATTATTCATTTATAACAATTAAGTTATCTGATGCAAATGAAATTGTAAACCATTTTAGTTATTGAAGGTATGTATTAAGTTAAGGTTGTAGACCTTGGGTATTTTTGTAGAATCGTTTGAAATAAACAATGTATGTTTTTATATTCCACATTAGTTTATAGAATGAGTATAAAGATGTTGTATCGTGACACACCAGGTCCGAGGTAAAAGGGGCTCGAATTTGGGGGTGCTACATGAGCTATTCTGCATATCTCATTTTTTTGTTCTGTTGCAATGTCTTTTGGTAAAACGACTATAACTTTTGATCCAAGATTCGTTACGAGGACTGCCATCTATTAAATCGAAGATCTCGACAAGCACTACAACTTTCATTCTTTGATAATTGAGAAATAATGGCTGAATGAAGGTCGAAATTGGGCTCGAAGTGACTGCTATGTAAATGGGTGCCAACTCTAAACTTTGAGGTTAAATGTTCGTTGGTACAAAGGTCATAAATCTCGCATATAAACTCTGATTGAGATGATTCAAGATGTTTCGGAAAGCTAAAAAGTATCTCTACAATAAAATCTAAGTCCCAAGCCAAGAATCAAAACTGGCTTTGAAAACTCTACATTCGCTCCTTCTCACATTTGCTTGCATATTGTACTCCAACTGATGTCCAGATTGCTTTTCCTTGATAATCATCATTCGCACAGTTCCCAAGTATAATATCTACAAAATGAACATAGAATGCATGAAAATAACTACAAAACATAGGTTTAAGCAACTAATCCAAGAAATAGATGTAACTCAATAACTATTACGGAAGATATAAACATAAATTTTTATACATTAAACATTACACACTAATCCCAAGGTCGAGAACCTTCACATAATACCTGAATCAATATCCTATCTAACATACATTGTTATTATCATACATTACTGTTACAAACTTTATCTGTGAGGTCCCCGAATCCAGATACTTGAAACCCGAACCTAAGACATCACGATACCATTTCTATGAGCGGAATAATATTAATAAAAATCACAATAATATAAAACTTAAACTTAAATTTTTCATATACATTAGAGTCATTCTCCCAAGTACGTAACCTTTAAACATTCATTACATGTCATTATATATATATATATATATATATATATATATATATATATATATATATATATATCATAGTCTTCATAGTCTTATAAAACTATTACAAATACGCCAGCAATTTTATTTGGTTAGCTTTCCTTTCCTTTGTCTCTACCGAACTTTCGGTCCTTCACACTTAGTCAAAAACATTTAAATTAAGCAAGGATGAGCATTTGAGTGCTCAAAGAAGTATTATATATATATATATATAGGCTAAAAGAATTTAAATGTTTTCTTAATAATATTCTTCTACAACTAGTCAAGAGTTGTGAAGTAATCTGTACTAATAATAATTCATAACAACCCTCTTTCAAACTTTTGAAACTACGTATTGATCAGATATATGGGTTTCATGACATACCATGAACATTGTTTTTCATTTTCAAAAGGTTTGAACAGAAATTCATCCAGAACCGGCCATGACTTACTTAGTACGGGAGGGTGATCTCATCTCTGTTGTACTGTCATATTGATCAATACTACATGTACATGAACGATGTTATCGTTATTCTGTCTTCGCTTAGTATGCATAAAATTTTTTTCCATTTTCGGGATGTTCATATCATCATGGGTTTTCATAACAAAGGTCTTATATAATTCAACATATATGTATATCAAAGGTGTATCAACATGCGATGAAAAACAATGATTGTCCCAAAAGTGGGGACACTTGTATAATCATTTATAAAAATTAACTAATGAATATATTTATCCGAATTATCATATACTAGCATGTTGATAATCAATGGGCTTATATAATATAAGTTTAACAATCAGATAATAATATAACTTTGAAACATTCTTACACTTGTCCATTGCATAAAGAAAATGCAAAGTTAGGATACTTTATTCGATACCGCTTACTATTCTCAACTTAGTTTTATCTTTTATGAAATCACCTATCATTAATCGATCATTTTACCGATTAGTATATCATAACGTATTACATAACACCGCTTATCATATAACAAAGACATAACCTAATCACCTTATCACACATGTTTAACAATCGTTGACTCATAATCAAACATCAACACCTTCCTAATCACATTGTCATACAACCTTAACAACCATTGAATCACAAATAAACAATTAACTAACTAAATTTCTAAGTCTGCAGATCAATTTCAAATATGTCGATCTACCGACAAGCTTTTTTTTAGGATAATTATCGAGTCTAAGACTCTAAACCGTAGTTCAATATCCATTTGGATAACTTAAACATTAGTCACACTATTTTTTCATGGCCTTATAATAATTATTAAATAATTATTATCATTTATCATAATTTTGAAATATCGTAATCATTATTAAATGATTTAAATATTAAACAATTCTATTATCATTAATATTTAATTAGTATTAAACTATTAATGAAACCATTGCCAAAATATTAAAGTTATATATAATAACTCAAAATATTTTTAAAGTATTAATATTACCCTTTAAATGATTTTTAAAATATTTAAAATCATTATTAAATAACTACCATTAATATTTAAATATTAATGAACTATTTATCCAAATATTAAAAGTCAATAATTATAACTTCAAATATTTTAAATCATTAATACCCTTTTTAAATGATTTTTAAATAAATAAAACCATTTTTAAACTATTTATTTAATATAATTATTAAATAAATTTAATATCATTTATAATAATTAATAATCATTAATATTAAATTATTAAAAAATTATCCTTTAAATATTAAAAGTTATATTTTATAACTTAAAATATCTTTAAACACTTTATTTTTATTTAAAATGATTATTATAATAATAAAATAATTTTTAAACTAAATTATTTAATATAATTACTAAATAACTTTATTATCATTAATCATAATTAATTAATGAAATTTACCTTTAAATATTAAAAGTTATATTTTATAACTTAAAATATTTTAAATACCTTCTTATTATTTAAGATGATTTTTAATATAATAAAATCATTTTTAATTCATTTATTTAATTCATTTAACAAATAACTTAATTATCATTAATATTCCTTTATTAATGAAAATTATCAAATAATATTAAAAGTTATCAAAATATCTCAAAAATATTTTCTTATATCATAAGATAATTTTAAATGATTTTTATGAATTAAAATCATTTTGAAATAATTTATTTAATATTATAATTAAATAAATTAATCACTTTTAATATTCCAAAATATTAAATATTTATGAAATATATTTAAAATAATTAAAAACTAATTTTCTAATTTAAAATAATTTTTTTATAATTTATTTTGTATTTTAATAATTTAAAACTAATTTTCCATAATTATTAATTAATTTCCTAAAATAATTTATTTTCGTCATAAAGACCACCTATAGCGACGTAACTCGCTCACTATAGGTGTTCTTCATGTTCATCATCGAAACCCAGATCTTCATACACCGCCTCAAGTATGCTACTTTAATCGAAGTTTAGTTTTCTTTTCTATTCCGCTTTACGGACAAACTATGATTTAGATATTGCAGTATTAGTGTACATCTACAAGATCCAAAGAATAAAAATGGCAATCAAGCATGAAACAACCAAGATCTAAGCCTCTAAAGAAGTTATCGATCGTTTTTCACTTTCTACAGGTTGCCCGTAAATGAAGAACGATTCAATTCGCCCCCTTTGCTCCTACAACTTGCTAACATGTTAATGTTTAAGTGATATTAAGCATCCAAAGATATACCTAACATGATAAGGAAGAGATCTAACACAAACAACCATTAAATCATCAACACAATCATAAAATCTAGCTTCGGTCAAACTATGTCAACCGTGTATACTCTTATGTTTTCCAGGTTACCCGGAAAAAATGTAAAACACGATCGACTTGACTAGTTCGACCACCACCACCCAAATCAATATGTTCATTACTTATGTGATCTTAAGGCATGATGATGTGTAGTCTAACAAACATACTACAACTTATATGCAAGAGCAAACACATATCATAAAACACACCTTACGATCTAAGATCGCAAATCACTTTGTCGACTGCTTTACTGGCGAATCTGGGTTTTCCAGAATCGATAGTCATGGTCTGGTCAACCATGTTTGAACCCGTAATAACTTGAATTCTAAAATGTATCTAAGCTTGATTCTTATTACAGATTAAAGATCACATACTAGACTACAAAATCCAATACTTAAACAACAAAAACATAAAACACACTACAATCTACGGCTTTGACATTTGATGTCGAACACAAAAATAATTTTTCAGATTTTGAAAAAATGCAAATTCGAAACACTTTAATGTTATGGATCCGAATGCTACCAACCCAGGATCATCACTAGAGACTAAATACAACATATTCTAACAACAAAACTAACATCTAACAATCGAAATTTTGGATGTAAATTAAAGCTTGAGTTTCATACCTTTAATGTCCAAGATCCGATTTCGCTAGTGATTTGTTGTTGGATTTCGTCAGGGCTTCAATAATAGATGAATAACTATATATTTTCGCTGGTACTAGTGGGAGAAGTTCTTGATTGAGTGTTGACAATTTTAGGTTAGTAAACTTACTTTCTCTCCTTTAATCCTTAAATAGACCCACAAAGGTGCAATGAATGACCGATCTCAGAGTCGATTTGGCCGGTAAATTCGCAGCATATTGAGTTATTGGGAGTTGTTGATTTGGTGAACCACTCTCTCCTATTGTCAAAACCTATGCTTCTAGCTTCTTTTAATGCTAAAAGGGCATTTGGTCCTTTAATAATTTATTTTATGGCAAAATTAGTAACTTACCAAACCCTTAGGGTTAGGGTTTGATTTAGGGTTTAGGTTTTGAGCCAATTTGGGTAAACAAAATCTAGGATTTCCAATTTAGGGTTTGCACACAAAAAAAATAAATAAAAATTAATTAAATAATTAAAATTAAATAACTTTTAGTTTCTAAAATTTTGAAAAATAAATTTGTTAATTAAATTAAGTTTGTAATTACATGAACATTAGGGTTTATTACCCTTAATCATAATGAACTTTGCTAATAAAGCAATTAGGGTTTAAAATATCGATAATTACGCTTTCTAGAAATACAATTAGGGTTTCTAGAAATTAAATTAGTGGTTCTAGGTTTTAGGGTTTGAATTTACTAATTAAGTTTATTTTAATTAGCAATTAAAGTCTAACACACGTGTTATTAATCAATGTGTAACATACAACTCTTGATGCATCAAACCTCCAGCTTTAGGTTTTCCTGATTAGGGTTTCTAATATTGAAATTAGGGTTTAACATTATTAGGGTTTCCGGAATTTTTAATTAGGGTTTACCTAATTAATACATTTAATACACGACATAAATGGTATTACATGCTTATAAAACAATCTCACACTCTAATTTGGATCTCAAATTAGGGTTTAACATTATTACTAGGGTTTGGGTCAAAATACACGTAATTGACCAACCATTATCAATACTGGACATACCGTATATATTCATAAAGACTGAAAAATCAAAATATATGTAATATTATATTATTATTCTCATACCTTGATAATAATCCAAATTAGGGTTTGATTCCATATCTCGATTATTCTTTCATATTTAACCTTAATAATTAAGGTAAAATAATTAACTTAATAATCATGACAAAAATTCATATAATAAAATAATTATTATATTTATTCTAAAAATCACTTCATATATTATTTAAATAATATATGATTATATATTCATGGAAAATAATTAATCAAAACATTTCTATCATAATATTAATTATTATAAGAATATACTTTATAATAATCAAAATTCAAAATAAATTTACTTATAAATATTAATATAATAAATATATTTTTATTTACCACATAAATACATATACACAAATCTTGTACAAATCCTCATCCTTAAAATAAAAAAATAAAATAAAAAAAAATTATACGCAAAATATGTGATTTATTTATATAGAAAATATCGGGTTGTCACATTCACCTCCTTATAAGGATTCCGTCCCCTAATCACCACTTAAAAAACTCTACACATAATCGGGTTCATAAAGCATACACGATCTTCGCAGAAATAGATCTCGATTAACTTTAATCGAACCGATCTTTAATTAATCACATTAAGCTTATCTTTTACGATTAAACTGAAATTTAATTTCTAAAAGAACTCAAATTTCTCCTCAAAATTTCTTTATAAAATAATTTACTATAAATAGAAAAATTCTAATTATGCAAATAAAAGTTATTCAATATTACAGGAATCGCATTGCCACCGCCACCGTGTCTCGAACTGGCCATGTTGAAGACCCTTGATGTTGACTTTGTTGGTTTGTTCGATGACGCGTTGGTCTGCTGCGATTGCTAATGTCCCACTATTCTTACCAAAGATTCACACTACCCCTCTACCCTCCCTGCTTGGACAATCCTTCACCCACAGGCTCCAATGATCCACAAATAAAACAACCACTTGTTCATTCTAGGATTGGGGCGCTGGGAGAGATATAGCCCCTGCCTGCATTTATAACACACAAATTTCCCCTTTAAACACTCCCCAGAGTGGTTCTTTCCACATGTCTTGCACTGAACTGCCTGCTTTTTCACTCCCTCTTGCTTCACCTGCACGTTTCCAAAGTAGTTTCCCTTTCTTTTTCCATCAGCACTCATGCTTCCACTATTAATTCTCACCTTCTCAGCTCCCTCGACCTCGCTCTTATTTTTCCTTTCCTGGTTGTAGAGGCTCCTAGCCTCACTCCCTTCCTCGGCAATTATTGCCTTCTCCATGAGTGCTGCAAATGTTGGGATCTGCAACACTGCCACCTTATTATAGAGCCAAGGTTTTAATCCCAGCTCAAATCTCCTAGCCTTCCTAGCCTCCGTATCGACTTGATGCGGAGCAAACCTAGCTAACTCATTGAATTTCGCGGCATATTCCGCCACAAACATATCCCCTTGCTTCAACTCCAGAAATTTTACCTCCATTCTAGCCTGCATACTAGATGAAAAATAATTTTCGAAAAATAAGGTCTTAAATCTATCCCATGTTACCACACCTCGCCCCCGCTCACCGATTCGGCTTCCACCATAAATTTGCCTCACCCTTCATCATGTAGGTGGCAAAAGAGGTCTTTGCCCTCACCACCCTAGCTATTACAAACGCCTTCTCAATTTCCTTAACCCAAGTTTGGGCTTCTACAGGTCGGTTGTACCTTTTGAATTCGCAGATAGACCACTTGAAGTCTTTAACGCTCGACGCTCGATTATCCGTTTAGTAAAAACCATAAATTAACTTACATTCTAAACCTTATCATATAAGTTTAAACTTATTAAACTTGTTTCATAACTCAAACTTTGATTCATATTCATTCATTGCTTTCAAAATATTTTACATATCACAAAGACATAGTGCTTTAAACATCATCATCCCATCAGACTACAAAAGTCTGGATTTACATCACTACTTGCACAAAAGTTTTATAATAATGTATTACATGTATATACTAAACACACATATTATATTAAATATACTTACACCCATATAACCTATACTACCTATTCATTACGCCTTCTTCTTCTTGGGCGACTTTTTCACCGATGATCTTCTTTTTCCACAAACAAAACATGCTCCCCGCTTATAATCAGATGATGATGATATAGTGGTATGCCCTTCATATCCACAAAGATAACATATTCTTTTCCATTTCTTCTTCCCAGGTTTTCCTAAATCATGGTCTTCTACCTTCCTTTTTCCCTTATCTTTTGGAGCTGCAAACGAAGTGTTGCTTGAGGCTCCCATCCGATTGATTTGGATTTGAAGCTTATCCCGCTCTTTCATTGTTTCTAATAACGCTTGACGCAATTGACTGTTAAGCAGTTTCTCTGTCTTCCACAACCCTTCTAGAGAAGAAACCTTGTTCCTTAATTCTTGCATCTCCATTGATGCTTGATCAACTTCAGCTTTAGGGTCTGAATCACTATCTCGCCGATCCACTATTTCCTGATCTGGTACTATGTTTTCCACGATAACCACCTCGTCTGAGTTTGTTTCATTGTGAGCTTCTATTTCGCTTATCGGCTTCGATATTAGCTCCTTCTTTACAATCCGTGGATATCCTAATCCTTTTTCACCGACATCTACACACAAAGAATTATCCCGATTAGTATATATATTATATACATAGTCAAATAATAGTTTTGTATGAATTATCTTTTATTTTGTTTGACGATGAATTTATTCAATTCATCTCTTTTTAAACTCTATATAAGTTATTTATATTTTCAACGTTTCCCTCTGTTCTAAGGTTATAGCCTAAGGTCTATCGCACCTAAGGTTTCTAACCCTATAGCTCTGATACCATTCTGTGAGGTCCCCGAATCCAGATACTTGAAACCCGAACTCGGTACATCACGATACCATTTCTATGAGCGGAATAATATTAATAAAAATCACAATAATATAAAACTTAAACTTAAATTTTTCATATACATTAGAGTCATTCTCCCAAGTACGTAACCTTTAAACATTCATTACATGTCATTATATATATATATATATATATATATATATATATCATAGTCTTCATAGTCTTATAAAACTATTACAAATACTGCCGCAATTCTTATTTGGTTAGCTTTCCTTTTCCTTTGTCTCGGCCTGAACTTTCTGGTCCTTCACACTTAGCTGAAAACATTTAAATTAAGCAAGGATGAGCATTTGAGTGCCCAGCAAGTATTATATATATATATATATAGGCTAAAAGAATTTAAATGTTTTCTTAATAATATTCTTCTACAACTAGTCAGTAGTTGTGAAGTAATCTGTACCAATAATAATTCATAACAACCCTCTTTCAAACTTTTGAAACTACGTATTGATCGTATATGGGTTTCGTGACATACCATGAACATTGTTTTCATTTTCAAAAGGTTTGAATGAAATTCATCTGTGAACCGTCATGACTTACTTTTACACGGAGGGTGATCATCTCCGCTAGCACCACAGATTGATCAATACTACATGTACATGAACGATGTTATCGTTTCATTTCTGTCACTTTAGGTAGCGTAAAATTTTTTCCATTTTCGGGATGTTCATATCTCATCAAGTTTTCATAACAAAGGTCTTATATAATTCAACATATATGTATATCAAAGGTGTATCAACATGCGATGAAAAACAATGATTGTCCCAAAGGGGGACACTTGTATAATCATTTATAAAAATTAACGAATGTAATATATTTATCCAATTATCATATACTAGCATGTTGATAATCAATGGGCTTATATAATATAAGTTTAACAATCAGATAATAATATAACTTTGAAACATTCTTACACTCCGTCCATTGCATAAAGAAAATGCAAAGTTAGGATACTTGCCGATGATGCTTTACTATTCTCAACTTAGTTTTATCTTTTATGAAATCACCTATCATTAATCGATCATTTTACTTGATTAGTATATCATAACGTAATACATAACAATCGCCTATCATTGCAAAGACATAACCTAATCACCTTATCACACATGTTTAACAATCGTTGACTCATAATCAAACATCAACACCTTCCTAATCACATTGTCATACAACCTTAACAACCATATCAATCACAAATAAACAATTAACTAACTAAATTTCTAAGTCCAGATCAATTTCAAAAATATGTCGATCTACCGACTGCCTTTTTTTTCTAATTATCGAGTCTAAGACTTTAAACCGTAGTTCAATATCCATTTGGATAACTTAAACATTAGTCACACTATTTTCATGGCCTTATAATAATTATTAAATAATTATTATCATTTATCATAATTTTTGAAATATCGTAATCATTATTAAATGATTTAAATATTAAATAATTCTATTATCATTAATATTTAATTAGTATTAAACTATTAATGAAACCATTGCCAAAATATTAAAGTTATATATAATAACTCAAAATATTTTTAAAGTATTAATATTACCCTTAAATGATTTTTAAAATATTTAAAATCATTACTAAATAATTACCATTAATATTTAAATATTAATGAACTATTTATCCAAATATTAAAAGTCAATAATTATAACTTCAAATATTTTTAAATCATTAATACCCTTTTTAAATGATTTTTAAATAAATAAAACCATTTTTAAACTATTTATTTAATATAATTATTAAATAAATTTAATATCATTTATAATAATTTAATAATCATTAATATTAAATTATTAAAAAAATTATCCTTTAAATATTAAAAGTTATATTTTATAACTTAAAATATCTTTAAACACTTTATTTTTATTTAAAATGATTATTATAATAATAAAAATAATTTTTAAACTAAATTATTTAATATAATTACTAAATAACTTTATTATCATTAATCATAATTAATTAATGAAATTTACCTTTAAATATTAAAAGTTATATTTTATAACTTAAAATATTTTTAAATACCTTCTTATTATTTAAGATGATTTTTTAATATAATAAAATCATTTTTAATTCATTTAACAAATAAATTAATTATCATTAATATTCCTTTATTAATGAAAATTATCAAATAATATTAAAAGTTATCAAAATATCTCAAAAATATTTTCTTATATCATAAGATAATTTTAAATGATTTTTATGAATTAAAATCATTTTGAAATAATTTATTTAATATTATAATTAAATAAATTAATCACTTTTAATATTCCAAAAATATTAAATATTTATGAAATATATTTAAAATAATTAAAAACTAATTTTCAGAATTTAAAATAATTTTTTTATAATTTATTTTGTATTTTTAATAATTTAAAACTAATTTTCCATAATTATTAATTAATTTCCAGAAAATAATTTATTTTCTGTCGCTAAAGACCACCTATAGCGACAGAACCGTCACTATAGGTGTTCTTCATGTTCATCACTGAAACCCAGATCTTCATACACTGCCTCAAGTATGCTACTTTGACCGAGTTTAGTTTTCTTTCTATTCCGTTTCTGGACAAACTATGATTTAGATATTGCAGTACTAGTGTACATCTACAAGATCCAGCAATAAAAATGGCAATCAAGCATGAAACAACCAAGATCTAAGCCTCTAAAGAAGTTGTCAGGACTGTTCTTCACTTTCTGGGTTGCCCAGAAATGAAGAACAGTTCGACCTGTCCCCTTTTGGCTCCCACAACTTGCTAACATGTTAATGTTTAAGTAATATTAAGCATCCAGTATATACCTAACATGATAAGGAAGAGATCTAACACAAACAACCATTAAATCATCAACACAATCATAAAATCTAGCCTGGTCAAACTATGTCAGTCGTCATGCTCTTATGTTTTCTGGGTTACCCAGAAAACAGAAAACATGATCGACTTGACTAGTTTGACCAGCCACCCAAATCAATATGTTCATTACTTATGTGATCTTAAGGCATGATGATGTAGTCTAACAAACATACTACAACTTATATGCAAGAACAAACACATATCATAAAACACCTGCACGATCTAAGACCGCAAATCGGTTATCGTCGACTGCTTCTCGGCTTAATCTGGGTTTTCCAAACCGATAGTCATGGTCAATAACCATGTTTGAACCAGAATAACTTGAATTCTAAAACAGATCTAAGCTTGATTCTTGTTACAGATTAAAGATCACATACTAGACTACAAAATCCAATACTTAAACAACAAAAACATAAAACACACTACAATCTACGTTTTGACATTTGATGTCGTATCACAAAATAATTTTTTCAGATTTTGAAAAATGCAAATTCGAACCACTTTAATGTTATGGATCTGAATGCTACCAACCCAGATCATCACTAGAGACTAAATACAACATATTCTAACAACAAAAACTAACATCTAACACCGAAATTTTGGACAGAAATTAAAGCTTGAGTTTCATACCTTTAATGTCCAAGATCTGATTTCTGGCTAGTGATTTGTTGTTGGATTTCGTGGGGCTTCAATAATAGACTGAATAACTATATATTTTCGTTGGTACTAGTGGGAGAAGTTCTTGATTGAGTGTTGGACAATTTTAGGTTAGTAAACTTATTTTCTCTCTCCTTTAATCCTTAAATAGACCCACAAAGGTGCATGAACGATCGATCTAGAGCCGATTTATTTGGTAAATTAAATTGCATATTGAGTTGTTGGGAGTTGTTGATTTGGTGAACCACTCTCTCCTATTGTCAAAACCTATGTCTAGCTTCTTTAATGCTAAAAAGGGCATTTTGGTCCTTTAATAATTCATTTTATGGCAAAATTGTAACTTACCAAACCCTTAGGGTTAGGGTTTGATTTAGGGTTTAGGGTTTGAGCCAATTTGGGTAAACAAAAATCTAGGATTTCCAATTTAGGGTTTGCACACAAAAAAATAAATAAAAATTAATTAAATAATTAAAATTAAATAACTTTTAGTTTCTAAAATTTTGCAAAATAAATTTGTTAATTAAATTAAGTTTGTAATTACATGAACATTAGGGTTTATTACCCTTAATCATAATGAACTTTGCTAATAAAGCAATTAGGTTTAAAATATCGATAATTACGGTTTAGAAATACAATTAGGGTTTCTAGAAATTAAATTAGGTTCTAGGTTTTAGGGTTTGAATTTACTAATTAAGTTTATTTTAATTAGCAATTAAAGTCTAACACACGTGTTATTAATCACCGTAACACAACTCTTGATGGCATCAAACCTCCGCTTTAGGTTTTCCGGATTAGGTTTCTAATATTGGAAATTAGGGTTTAACATTATTAGGGTTTCGAATTTTAATTAGGGTTTACCTAATTAATACATTTAATACACGACATAAATGGTATTACATGCTTATAAAACAATCTCACACTCTAATTTGGATCTCAAATTAGGGTTTAACATTATTACTAGGGTTTAATCAAAAATACACCGTAATTGACTGAACCATTATCAATCTTTTACATACCGCATATATTCATAAAGTACCAAAATCAAAATATATGTAATATTATATT
Source organism: Panax ginseng (assembly GCA_020205605.1). Taxonomy (NCBI): domain Eukaryota; kingdom Viridiplantae; phylum Streptophyta; class Magnoliopsida; order Apiales; family Araliaceae; genus Panax; species Panax ginseng. The sequence continues at coordinate 67,743,894 of CM035139.1, forward strand.
ATTATTCTCATACCTTGATAATAATCCAAATTAGGGTTTGATTCCATATCTGATTATTCTTTCATATTTAACCTTAATAATTAAGGTAAAATAATTAACTTAATAATCAGACAAAAAATTCATATAATAAAATAATTATTATATTTATTCTAAAAATCACTTCATATATTATTTAAATAATATATGATTATATATTCATGGAAAATAATTAATCAAAACATTTCTATCATAATATTAATTATTATAAGAATATACTTTATAATAATCAAAAATTCAAAAATAAATTTACTTATAAATATTAATATAATAAATATATTTTTATTTACCACATAAATACATATACACATAATCTTGTACAAATCCTCATCCTTAAAAATAAAAGAAAATAAAAAAAAAAAAATTATACGCAAAATATGTGATTTATTTATATAGAAAATATCGGGTTGTCACATTATCTGTTCTATCAACTATTGTTGGATCTGTCCTTAACTTTTCTTGTATCTGACATATTCGTTCTAATCTTCAATGTTTATCATGATATAGCAAGGGTGAGCAAAAAGTTTGCCCAGCAAGTTTAAGTTCAATAAATTAAGGATATATCATGATGGAAAGAATTGAACAATAAGATGCCTAAAATTCTACAATATAATTGTGAACTAGCATTAACAAATTTTTATAGCTGAACGAACATTAAACATGAACAACTATATCTGGACTGAATGGTAATGAAAGTGATCAGCCTTTCATACCTGATGAACACATGCAATATGCATAGAGTGCGATTCAATAATTCATAGGCATGGTAATCAACAATGATTAACCATAAACATTTTTGAATTAAATAACTCGAGGTCGAGTTAGAGAAAACTTGCATGTTCCGTTGATTACCGTTACGTATGCAACCTATTTAGCTTTATCTGAAGACCTAATATTAATAATACTGATCTCTAAATATTAGAATAATATCAACACAATATAATACTATTATATATATTTACAAAATAATCTAAACACATAACACATAACCCTATCAGTCTATACAGCACATAAGACCTAGTATTAAATGTCTGAGTTGAATCTGGCACAATTCTGACATCCCGGCGGCCTAGTCGAATTAATATCGAGCCTATTATCACTAAGACTCTGTCTAAAATGGTTCACAAATATCTTAGATAATTTATTATCAGTCAAAATATTTTTCATAGGCTCATAATAATTTTTAGATAATTATTACCATTTATCATGATTTTTCAATCATTAATATCGTATTTATATTATTTAAATACCACATTACTCTATTATCATTAATACGTATTTAATATCAAATATTAATGAAAATCATGACATAATATTATAATATTTTTATAATATCTTAAAATAATTTTATGCTTTATTATTACCTTTTAATGATTTTAAAGTAATTAAAACTATTATTAAATAATTGCCATTAATATTAAATATTAATGTATTTCATGACAAAATATCAAAAGTTATATTTTATAACTTCAAATATTTTTCTAACACTTAAATCATTTTTATATGATTTTTAAATCATTAATTCTATTTTTCCATAATTTATTTAATATATTCATTAAATAAATCAACTACCATTAATAATAAATTATTAATGAATTTCATCACAAAATATTAAAAGTCATTAAAATAACTTAAATATTTTCTTATAATATAATATAATTTTAAATGATTTTTCAAATATTAAAATCATTTTAAAGTAATTTATTTAATATTATAATTCAATAAATTAAATATCATTAATATTCCAAAAATATTAAATATTAATGAAATATATTCAAAATTATTAAAAACCCATTTTTAGGCTTTAAAATAATTTTTATGAATTTATTTTGTATTTTTAATAATTTAAAACTATTTTTCTCAATTTATTTAATAAAAATAATAATTTTATGAAGAAACTGTCATTAAGTAGCTAGCTATAGCTATATGTAACTGGCAATCTATAGGTGTTCTTCATGTTCTTCATCAAATCCAGAAATTCATAGATAGTTTGCAGGGTAGGTAGTTTGACCAGCATTTGATCAATGATCATAGTGTTTTCTGGTCATTTCAAAGTATTAATGTCAGTAATCTTCGATGTAATCTTACAACCCTAAACAAGTTCGATGGTCATTCTATATCATATCACAGAGATTAAAGCCTCAGAAAACCTGTCAAAAGTTGTTCTTCATTTCTGGGTTTTCCAGAAATGAAGAACAGTTTGAGTTGGCTACTTTTGATCTCTATAACTTGCATTCTGGGTTCACTTAGTGTGATTTAAAGGTTCATGCATGTAGTACACATATCAAGGAACAATTCTATAAAACTTGTATTGTAACGCCCCGAAATTCGGTCTATCTTCACACCCAGATTCCGTACGTTACACATCATTCATCCCAACATACATCATTATATTCTGAAATATAATAACATACATTCTCAATTCTCATGTTCTAAAACCTTATAACCTCTTTCATTACAAATAATGATAATTACATTATTCTTTATCTCTTACAAGAGTAACTTTCATCCGCCACCAAGGATACATAACCGTTTATTAAACTATTCTATAGTCTAATTACATCTTTCTACATTACAAGTCTTCATTTGATCTCACGCTCATTCATATACTGAATGGCACTTCATCTGGATACCGATTAACTTGATCTTTACGGGATCCTTAGGTTCTTCTAACATTGTACGCTAAAAATGTTTTTCATTTAAAGCAAGTGTGAGCATTCAATTGCCCAACAAGTCATAATAGTTGAACAAACAACTTTAAGAATTTAACATTTCTTTATAACTTCGATAACTGAACAAAGGTTATGAAGCCGCTTGAAAATAGGAATAATCTCGATTCCTATCATTTTAAAACATTAGTCACATTCACTTTGAAATACTTTCATTCTCTACTCTCTTTCATACACATTATGTCTGGCAATAATCAATAGCACAGACTTAACAATAACGGTTCATGTATAAAAAGAACATTCTCTTATTGAACAGCCTCAATCACGTAATTCTTCATATCATAGAAACACGTAAGTGTTCACATTGTGGCACAAGGCCTCATACGTTCTACCACCTTGCACAAATATCACACATTTGCAGACATGTATGAACCTCTCAAGTTCAACATCTGAGAAATTTTAGAAACTAGCATTCATTTAGAATATGAATGAAGTTAAGAAACTTGCCTTACACACAGCTATAGCTTACGCTGAACTGTTCATTCCAATCCCTATAACACATAAGGAAACACATACACCAATTAGTCCTGTATATTTGACTTATGCATTGGTTTACTTCACTTTACTTCTTAGGGTTCGCGTTCTTTCAACCTAAAGTTTGCGCGACCACTTTCATTACTGTTCTACGGCTTCATGACATACTTTGAGATGTCTTACTTAATAATTCATCATCTTTGATGATTTACATTCTTATATTCTTCTTATAACTTCTCTCTAGGACTCAAAGATACATCGCTTCTCTCGCTAGTAGTCCATATGGTACTCGTGGTGGTTTCCCACAAACAACAAACAAACAAGTTCTGTCGCTTCGCCTACACCGCCATCACAATTGAGTTAGATCGATTGCCGGGCCAGTATATACCTTCACTCTCTGAAGGAAATGTTTAGCCCAGCTCTCATATGTCAACCATCAAAGGTTACGATTGTACTACAACCTAACTTATCTTAACTTATCCGAACCATTAAACTATAATGTTCGTTAAGTTAATTTCTTATTCCTTATGGCTTTCTGGCAAATAAATACCATACCTTAGGTTTCATTCTTTATCGTCTAAGTCATACAGTCTTTTTTATACTCAGAACGATCATTCAAGGTAATCATTAACTCGGCTTCGGTACGTTATGCGTACTAGTCTTTAATTCAGCTTCTTCATCGTTCACGGTTTAATAATTAGTCTTTATTATCTTACGGTCAAACCATACATGGGGTGTAGGTTCTACCCATTTAATATCTGCGTACACTCAACCTTCACGTCGGTTAAAGTGTTCAACACTTACATTTCATTCGTATCCTTCTCTATCCGACTCACGCTCGAACTTTCATTGATCTCATTACCATTCGTTACGAGTTTCATTCGTTTTTCATTACATGAACCCCCCCCCCCCCCCATTCATTATCCTTTCTTAATGTCGAAGCCATACTGTTCAACGCAACTGCATTGCATTCACAACGTCTATACGCTTTACACTTATCTCTCATTACCATCACATAACATCAAAATGTTATTCATTACCCTCGTCAATCAACGTCTAAGGAATCACCATCATAGCAATGCCTCACGTTCGTTTATCGCTACTACGGTCCCCGGATATCGGTTCCGTAACCCGTATTCACATTCTTTGTGTTTTAATCTCGTTTAATCTTTCCATTCAACCTTCATTAAAAGTTTAAAACACTTGATTAAGTGTTACATTCGTTGAACATTATGTTCTTTATCTTTCCTTACGTTTCCCCCAAGAGTTGAGCAGTTAAAATCTCTTCTCTGGCTTTTTCCCCACACCGGTGCTGCGACGCCACTCTCCCTTCTATCTCTCGCACCACGACGCAAGTCTACAGTGGCTAATAGCCCGGCCTTGGCGCTACGGCGCCTCCTCCCAAGGCTTGGTTGGCGCTGCGGCGCCAGGCCTTCATCCTCGAAAATTTTTCCAAGTCTCAAATAAAATTTGAGACGCTCACTTCCCGCTTCCATAACTTATTCGCTATAACTCAGAACGAGGTCGTTCCAAAGCCATTCTCTTCCTTATCTTACATACTTCAATCCCCCTTGGATAGAACTTCATTCTGAATCCGTTAACATTCCATTCGATTGGCTTAATCTTTGCCCTTCGTTCATTTTACGTTTTTAACGTTCTTCGTTCGTTCGTAATTCGGCCATCTGAACTCAGAATTCGTTCGTTATTGAGTCCACGACTCACGTTTTCTATGTTCTCTTACATTCTTATGAAACCCTACACGTTCGGGTTCATTTATTAACTTTCTAATTCTCATTCGTCTTTTACGAAATTTTTGCCATAACTTCATTATAGCTCAATTTTAATCCGTTCTTCATGAACGTTTCTAGCATTCCTAACCAAGCAATAAGCATCTAACTTATACGCGATGGTTTTAAATTTGTCCATCAACAATGTTCTTCGCGTTCTTCGCGCGTTCTTCGCGTTCTTCATTCATTCTTCATTTATAATCGATATTTTGATTATAATTTCACTTTTTCTTTGAATTCGATGTTATAAAACTCTATTCCTTACTTATTTCACCGAATCGTTCATATGATTCATTCGGATCGCTCCAATTCATTACGAATTGTACACTTTCTTAAGAAATTTTTAACAAAAACTTTAAATTCTTATTTCTTCTTTTATCAATGATTTCAACTATATGAAATCATTCCTAACATCATTTACTTCTTATTCTCATTAAGTTATGTTTTAAACATAGAAAACTTAAAGAAGAAGAAAAAAAATATAAGAGACTAGGTTTCAGATTATCTTTCTCCTTTAATCTCTTTCCATCGGACAAAGTTTGCTTGTGACGACTCCAAATCCAGGTACTTGAAACCCGAACTCGGTTCTCCACGATACCATTTCTTTAAGCTGAATAATACTAAATAATAATACATTCGAACTTAATTTACATACATCAAAGTTTACTTCCCAGTGCACGTGACCTTCAAATACATTCCTTACAATACTTGAATAGATACTAATACAACTATAACCATTAACTCATAATACACACTTATTCAATCGCCTTTCCTTTTCTTTTGTTCGTGCAGAGCCTTCGTGTTGCTCATACATAACCGAAAACATTTAATTTAAGCAAGGATGAGCATTTAAGTGCCCAAAGAAGTAATAGCAATTATATATAAAGTTTGAAAGAATATAAGTATTCTTTACATAACACTTCTACAATCTAATTGAAAGTTGTGAAGTACTCTATATCTTGATAAAAATTCACATAACAACTCTCTTTCAAATTCTTTAAATTTGGCTCGCTTCTACCCTTGGATGAGGTTTAAAGAAACATACTATGAACATTCTTTTCATTTTCTAAAAGGTTTAGCGAATTCTATCCTCAAACCGTCATAACTTACGGGCATGGAGGTGATCATTTCAATTGTACCTCTACATTAATCAATACTACATAACTTGAACGAAATTCATCGCTTCTCTATCCGCCTTGCAAGAAAAATCTTCCCATATAGGGATGTTCATACATGCACAGTTCCAAACCCAAAGGTTTTTAATCTTGCTCAACAATAATATGTAATTCAACATATATATACGGGTAATTGACAAAGGTGTATCAACATGTGAACAAATGCCATGATTATCCAAGTGGGGACACTTGTATAACCATTTATAGAAATCAATGAATGTAATATATATCGAGCTAACATGTCGATAATCAAAAGTACATAATGCATATTGAGGATAGAATAATTACAAACTTCTTACTCATGTCCATTGCATAAAGAAAATGCAAAGGTAGGATACTTTTGCACGATTCGACATTACAAATCTCAACTTAGGTTTTATCTCTTTATCACAACCTATCAATAATCGGATCATTAGATTCGATTAGAACAATATATCTTAACACATAGTACATCTTTATACGATTGACATAGTCTAATCACATAATCACAAAGTGATAATACTTTTAGTTCATATTCTATACTTGAAATATTTTTATACATTTTTCAAATATCTCATCCATGCTCTTCTGATAGCCTTTTCTTTCTATTATAGAGTCTGACATTTGTCGTGTCATCGAACAAACTTTTATCGGGTAAATACTAAGTCTAAGACTCTTATTCTATACCTCAACATCTGCTAAATATCGACATCTTATTTTTTTAACCATTTTCAAAATTTCCGAAAATTGAAAAATTTAAAATAATTCAAATCATCACTCAAGGGCTTATATTGATATAATCATTACTATGGGTCCTCTTCATCAAATCTGGACTTCATACCCGGGTTCTCTGGTCGACTAGTTTGGTAAATTATAACTTTCAAACATCGGAATCATAATTAAATGACTTAAACATTAAACAATTCCTTATCATTAATAATTAATTTATATTAAACTATTAATGAAAGCATTACCAAAATATAAAAGTTATTTATAATAACTCAAACTATTTTTAAAACATTTATATTACCCTTAAATGATTTTTAAAATAATTAAAATCATTTTAAATAATCACCATTAATATATAAATATTAATGTACTATTCATCCAAATATTAAAAGTCATTAATTATAACTTGAAATATTTTTAAATCCTTAATATCCACTTTAAATGATTTTAAATAAATAAAACCATTTTTAAACTATTTATTTAATAATAATTATTAAATAAACTCAATATCATTAATATTATCTTAATATCATTAATATTAAATTATTAATGAAATTATCCTTTAAATATTAAAAGTTATATTTTATAACTTAAAATATTTTTAAATACCTCAATTTTATTTAAAATGATTTTTATAATATTAAAATTATTTTTAAACTAAATTATTTAATATAATCATTAAATAACTTTAATATCATTAATATATAATTAATTAATGAAATTCATCACAAAATATTAAAAGTCATGGAAAATAACTCAAAATATTTTCTTATACCATAAAATAATTTTTCATGATTTTCATGAATTAAAACTATTTTTAAATCATTTATTTAATATTATAATTAAATAAATAAATACCTTTATATTCCAAAATATTAAATATTTATGAAATATACTCAAAATAATTAAATAATATTTTTAGGACTTTAAAATAATTTTTTCGAAATTTAATAAGTATTTTTAATAATTAAAATCTATTTTTTCTAATTTTAAATCATTTTCCGTAAAATCGAAAATTAAAATAATTAAAAGCGTATTTAAAGGCCCCTATAGTGACGTAATCCCATCGCTATAGGTGTTCTTCACCAAGCCCCGAAATCCTAAGCGGTGAAATGCGAGTGGAGCACGCGTTTGGCAAAGTATAACTCTCTTGTTCCGAACGAATTTGGATAATCTATAAATTGGATCTTGTAGAGAAATAACGTAATACAATTACCAATAATCATAACGTTTAAACAACATCGATCCGGAGAAATCGGCCATCAAAGTAGCTTCCAAAATCGTTCTTCATTTAAGAACGGTTTGAGGTGCCTACTTTGGACCTCTATAACTTGATGATCGTGAATTGTTTACGTGATCTATCAATTCAAGTGTGTAGAAAACATGTAGGACTACAATGCTAACACTTAACATCATCATAACAACAAGAAATCAAGCGAGATAAAGTATGGTCAAACCTTGTCGGAAAAATCAAGACTTAGAAAATTAAGAATTTTGCCCGAAATTTTCCGGAATTGATCTTACAATCCACCCACTTTGACCTTAAATAACTCTTAATCCATAATATATATGGACCTGATTCTTTTTGGAGGTTAAATACAACATAACAAGCTACATAAAAACCTTTAGAACACAAAACACATTAAAGATAACAAGGATATAAGGCCCGACATTTTCCAAAATAATATTTTCGGACACTTAGAATATTTTACGGGTTTGAAGAACAAATGGTTATAATGCTTAATAACCCACTTTTGACCGCTTATAAATACCGATCTACAATAGCTATGAACTTTATTCCTTTTGGAGATTAAAGACCACATATCGGGCTACCTATAACAACTTTTAAACAACAAAACTCGAGATCGACCAAAGAGTTATAGCCTCTGACATTTGGTGAAAAATAACAGAATTCGTTTTTTTCCAACTTGCTTAAATCTTCAAATTCGTGCACTTTGATGTTATGGATTCATGATTTATCAACCCAGATCATCAATTGACACCCTATTACACAACTTTAAATAATCAATTATAAAATTTACATAAGATCACAGGATTTCAAAAATTTAGGGTTTTAATACCTTTTAGCTTTGATTTTGATTTTGATCATTTGTTGCCGATCTTGTCTTGCTTTTGATTCTCGATATTAGCTTATCTCCTCACTCTCTCACACTCTATAATTGGATTTCTAGAGAGAAAGGGTTTGGGAGAAATGAAAAATTAAAGTAGCTCGTTTCTTTCTCTTTAATCATGTAATTAATTAATCTAGATGAATTGGATGCTCACAATGGTACGATAATTGATGGTGTAATAGCATAGTAGCATGAGGGAATTCTAGAAGGTGGTGGTTGGCTAGCTTTTGCAAAGATTCTAGCAACAATGCTACTCATAATACACTAAAATGGACAAAAGGGTATTTTGGTAATTTCCCATATAATTTCAAGGGCAATCTTGTACAAGGTAATTAAATATAATATTTAATCACTAGATTTTAATTCTTACCATTTACCAATTAATTTCTATCCTTTGGTAAATTAAAACACTTATATAATAACATCAAATTAAACCCGATAATTTAAAATTAGGGTTTTTGATTGAAAATTTAGGGTTCTATAATTATCTCGTGTGTGTTACTAACTACGGTCATTACTATTTTCTAACTTCAACTGATTAAGGTTATAATAATTAGGGTTTGTCCTAATTATCGGCGTAAAAATAGTAATTAGGGTTTATTCTAATTACCGACATCCTTATACACAAGAATTTTCATATACATCACTACTACTCGATTATATCTCATAATCTGAGCTTAATAATTAGGGTTTCACAAAGACGCATTACTATGCTATGACCTAATTGGTAGTAATTGCTCAACATTATCTCGTTCGCATACATACACAAAGACATATTTATAGTATCAGAAAATTATAATATCAATAATATTATATTGATATTCTTATCTCTTAATCACAATCCCAATTTCGTGGTTTGGATTCCATATCGGACTTATTCTTCGTTCAATAGACAAGTTAAAATAATTAACTTAAATATTCGGCAATTCATATAATAAAATATTTATTATATAAATCTAATTATCACTTCATATATTATTTCCAATCATGTTTTCATGGAAAATAATTAATAAAAACATTTCTAAAAGATCTGAAATTTATTACCGTATAATTTGTGGTAATTAATAATTCCAAAATTATTTCTAATTTTTTTCAAGTAATAAATGTATTCGCGTTTATCGCTCACTTTACTTGACACTTAGTCTCGCCATTAAATAAATAAAAAAAAAAATTTATCGCAAAATTTCTTATTTATTTTATATAGAAAATCTCGGTTATTACATTCACCCTCCCTTATAAGGATTCCGTCCCCTAATCACCGCTTTTAAACTCATATACGGAAGGGTACATAGCATATAATCATTATAATGTAGATCTCGATCATACTTGATAGAATCGATCTTTAATTATTCATCATAACACTTGTCTATCCGATTAAGCGAAATATAAGATATATAAGTGATTCACATAAGACCGGAGTTCTATTTCCAAATTGCCGCCACCGTATCTGAGACCGTCTATTTGTAAACCCTTGGAGTTGCTTTTCGTTGGATTCTTGGTTGAGTTTAATCTCGAAATTGCTAACGTCCCCATCGCTTCTCCCCGTGGTTACGTTCCCCTCGCCTCCATTCCCTCGTGGGATAGCTTCCTCCTTATGCTCGGTCGATCCACATATGAAGCATCCATCGATCATCCTTGAGTTGGGGCGGTTGGGAGAGATATGACCCTCTTCGCTCAAGATCAGAGCATACAAACTTGCCCTTCGAGACACTTTCGCCAGAGTGATTCTTCCCCGGTAGATTCTTGCATTGCACCACTGCTTTCTTTATACCTTCCTCGCTTTACTTTCATTTTCTCGAAAAATTCATCATTCTTTTCTCACCCCTATTCCCACTACTACTTTCTATCTTTCTCGCTCCTCCCGACTTGCTTTTGTTCTTCTTCTCCTTATGGTAGAGGCTCATGGCCTCACTTCCTGCTCAAAGAATGATAGCCTTCTCCATGAGTCTTTGCAAAAGTATTAATTTGCAAGATCGACACTTTTTATCAGAGCCGGGTTTTAAGCCCAAATCAAATCTCCTTGCCTTCCTAGCCTCCTCTGATCCACTTGATGTGGAGCAAAACCTAGCCAACTCATTAAATTTTACGGCACTGCCGCAGCAATATCGTGTTATCCTGCTTTAACTCCGTGAATCTCACCTCCATTCTAGATCGCATACTTACAAGAGAGATAGTTTTCAAAAATAAATCCTTAAACCTATCCTAAGTAATTTCTTCTTCTCTGTCTGAGGTCTTATTGCCTCCCACCAAAAGTTAGCTTCCCTTTCATCATATAAGTGGCAGCGGTCTTTTTCCCTCATCTACTTTTAGCGATTATGAACGCCTTCTCTATCTCGTTCACCCAAGTCCGGGCTTCTATAGGTCACCATCCTCTGAATTACGTGGTCCTACTGACTTTGAAGTCATTGAATTTTGCTGAGCGATTGTCAAGCAATACGTTTCCAGAATCGGTGTTCCTCACTGCATAGCCTGAGCTACCATGTTTGCAATGTTTTGCATCAGTTCTGGCTGTCGTTCCCCAGCATTAGTAGATTCTTCTATCCTTTGGTTTCGAGTTTGACATCTTGGCGACATTATCTGGTTAAATAAAACCATAAATTATACCCTTACATTTTAAACCTTATTGCATAAGATTAATGTATTAAACTCGTTTCATTTCTCAAACTTAGATTCATATTCATTTATCGAATATTTACACAAACATCCTCGCTTTAATCAACAACTATCCCTTTGTGACTACTGAAAGCCTGGATTTAAAATCTTAACCAACATAAAAGTTAAAAATAGTTCATTACTTATCACATATATTACATACATAACCCATACTACTTATTTACCAATCCTTTTTCTCGGACATTCATTCGCTCGATGTCCTTCCATCCCATAATTAAAACATCCACCTTTCTTATAGTCGGGGCAACGAGGAGAGGTGTGTCCTTCACGGATGTGTCGCTTGAGGCTCCATCTGGTCAATTTGGATTTTGAGCTTATCCTACTCTTCCATTGTTTCCATTAACGCCTGACGCATTAACTTTTCTATCTCCCACAACCTTTCTAATGAAGAAACCTTGTTCTCCAAATCCTGCACCTCCGTTGATGCTTGGCGGCTTCAACTTTAGTGTCTCGAATCACTATCTCATCAAATCCAACATTTACGGATCTCGATGCTATGTTTTCCACGATAGCCACCTCGTCCGATTTGGGTTCCTGGTGAGCTTCTATTTCATCTGGTGGCCTCGATATTAGCTCGGGTGTGAATATGATCCTTCTTATTCCACATATCTTTCTCACCAGTACATCTACATACATAAGTTACCCCGATTAACATATAGTATATATACGACAAATCAAGAGTTCTATATACGTTGTCTCTTATTTTGATTGACGATAAATTTATTCAATTCTCATCAACGCCTATCTCTCCGGAAGGCGCTCCATCCACTCTGCGCATCGAATCGCATGAAGGTGATGACTAAAGCACAGTCCAAGGTATATATCTGGTGTCTTTGGCTTCTATTTCAACCTTCAACCTGTCTTATTTGAATATCTCCCTCTGCTCCAACCTCCTTCATAACTTCATTAACTCTATACTGCATCTTACAACATTCACACATATCATCACATGCTACCCAATACACCTCTCACAAGAGTAAAAGTTTTCAAATTGTGCTAAGGGGTCATATAGACCATGAACACATAGTTTTAACTTGAGTATTCATACCAAGAAAACAAAATATTACAGGTATGTTTACAATCACAAAGAAGGTAAACTACCATTAATAGTACTTTTAGGTGATTAGCCTATTGTACCCCTACGTCATGCATAACGTATTAATCATACCTAGCGAATATTTACGCCATTAGATTGGATCATTTATCCAAACAACATTGTTCACCTCAGTCTTATCATAGGATTCCGCACCAAACAATTTGGTTCGAAATTTCTTTCAATGAACACTTAGAGTTTTCATAAACATTAGTCTAGCTTATTCAAATAGCATAGACTCATATCAATAATTCAATTCAATCGAATTATTTAGATGTAGCCAAACCAGTTGCAAATTAAACTTTTGAAAACATTTTCGAGAATGACGTCATGATGCGCGTCTTTGTATTAACAATCCGTTGAGGATGCTTGAAGTCATTGTATGACTTTTTGTCATAACACATCATACTGATAGTGGAATAGCGACTTGGTCAAATTCACACTAAGTATTCCCCAGATTTACAACTCCATCACATTTTTATCATCTCTGCATCAGGTTACATGGTACATGAGTGATAATTAAAACAAATTTTGATATTTCAAATCATTTATGCTCTAGCCAAAATAAGTAGCATAGGCAGTACTTTAAACCATTTCAAAAATGATTACGAGTCTACATTTTGTTTTCAAAAGCACATAGTGCGTATTTAGCTTGATGTCAAAAATTTTGAAGTTTAGCATAGCTAGAGTTTAGGAAAACCTAACACCTTCACTAAAATCATTTACTTAACAATCTATCTATTCCTCGTAATCCATAACACTCCATTCACACAAAAACTATACCCAGTTCATCAAACCACACTTATGAGTTCATAAATTGCCACAATCATATGAGTTTAAGAACTTATCCTAGTCGGACCTTTGGCGTCCATTCACGAGAGGGTTCATAAACATTTCATATAATTATGAGTCAAGAATGTCTCATAGGTATGAGTTTTAAGAACTTCGAACTTAATCTTATATTCTCTATCTATGACCTATCTACCGTTATACACACGAGAATGGAGTCATCCTCTTAATGTGCATATAACAAATAGCGCGACACGGACATTTCAATGATTATCGATGCGAAAACTAAGTGGTTTTTACACCAAGTACAATTCGGCTCCCATACGAAGAATCATACAACTCAAATTTATTTACATGAGTCCTCAATTGAATCCCCATCTAACACTTAACCCCATTCTCCATACGAATTTAATTCGTGATTTATAATTCTCTTCTCGGATCTGTACGCAATTGATAGTATAATTCATACACGTTAATCTTCTCATAAACTTTCCAATCATCGATTGATTCTTTACGTCATTATAGCCTTATCGGATCACGGGGTGATCTCATCGTATATAATACGATTTAGTTCTATATCTTGATCGTTTTATTTTACGATCTCTCATAATCGCACTTTCGGTCTTTTAGACTCAATCTATTCCCCACTCTTCGCTTAACTTTATAATCGAGTTAGGGAACTCTATGTCTTTACACTCGCCGAGATTCATCTTTGAATCTTATCGACCAACTAACTCCTGTAAGATTTAATATTTATCCTAATCATTGCGGTTATTAGTCTCGGTATTCCTACCTAAGCTTCATAACCAACAACTTTGATACCAACTTTGTGGCGACCCCAAATCCGGTACTTGAAACCCGAACTCGGTTCTCCACGATACCATTTTCTTTAAAATTTGAATAATACTAAATAATAATACATTCGAACTTAATTTACATACATCAAAGTTTACTTCCCAGTGCACGTGACCTTCAAATACATTCCTTACAATACTTGAATAGATACCAATACAACTATAACCATTAACTCATAATACACACTTATTCAATCGACTTTCCTTTTCTTTTTTGTAGGTGCTCGAGCCTTGGTTTTGCTCATACATAATGAAAACATTTAATTTAAGCAAGGATGAGCATTTAAGTGCCCAAAGAAGTAATAGAAATTATATATAAGTGAAAGAATATAACTATTCTCTTTACATAACACTTCTACAAATCGAATTGAAAGTTGTGAAGTAATCTATCTTGATAAAAATTCACATAACAACTCTCTTTAAATTCTTTAAATTTGGCTCGCTCTACCTTGAATAGGGTTTAAGAAACATACTATGAACATTCTTTTCATTTTCGAAAAGGTTTAGCGAATTCTATCCTCAAACCGTCATAACTTACGGGCATGGAGGGTAATCACTTCCATTGTACCTGTGTTGATCAATACTACATAACTCGAACGAAATTCATCGCTCACTCTATCCGCCACTTGCATAAAATCTTCCCATATAGGGATGTTCATACATGCACAGTTCCAAACCCGAAGGTTTTAATCTTGCTCAACAATAATATGTACTTCAAACATATATATACGGGTAATTGACAAAGGTCTATCAACATGTGAATAAATGCCATGATTATCCAAGTGGGGACACTTGTATAACCATTTATAGAAATCAATAAACAGTTATATATCCGAGCTAACATGTCGATAATCAAAGAGTACATAATGCATGCAGGATAGAATAATTAAAACTTCTTACTCATGCCCATTCATAAAGAAAATGCAAAGGTAGGATACTTGCACGATTCATTGATTACAAATCTCAACTTAGGTTTTATCTCTTTATCACAACCTATCAATAATCGGATCATTCGTTCGATTAAAACAATATATCTTAACACATAGATCATTTCTTTATAACGATTCGATATAGTCTAATCACATAATCACGGTGATCATACTTTTAGTTCATATTCTATACTTGAAATATTTTATACATTTTCAAATATCTCATCCATGCTCTTCTGTAGCCTTTTCTTTCTATTATAGAATTAGACATTTGTTTGTGTCATCGAGCAACTTTATCGGGTAAATCTTGAGTCTAAGACTCTTATTCTATACCTCAACATCTCGCAAATATCGGACATCTTATTTTTAACCATTTTCTAAATTTCCGAGAAATTGAAAAATTTAAAATAATTCAAATCTTGTCACTCAAGGGCTTATATTGATATAATCATTACTATGGGTGCTCTTCATCAAATCCTGGACTTCATACAGGTTCTGCAATCGAATGCCTAGTTTGGTAGAAATTATAACTTTCAAACATCTAATCATAATTAAATGACTTAAACATTAAACAATTCCTTATCATTAATAATTAATTTATATTAAACTATTAATGAAACCATTGCCAAAATATAAAAGTTATTTATAATAACTCAAACTATTTTTAAAACATTTATATTACACTTAAATGATTTTTAAAACAATTAAAATCATTTTAAATAATCACCATTAATATATAAATATTAATGTACTATTCATCCAAATATTAAAAGTCATTAATTATAACTTAAAATATTTTTAAATCCTTAATATCCACTTTAAATGATTTTTAAATAAATAAAACCATTTTTAAACTATTTATTTAATAATAATTATTAAATAAACTCAATATCATTAATATTATCTTAATATCATTAATATTAAATTATTAATGATATTATCCTTTAAATATTAAAAGTTATATTTTATAACTTAAAATATTTTAAATACCTCAATTTTATTTAAAATGATTTTTATAATAATAAAATCATTTTTAAACTAAATTATTTAATATAATCATTAAATAACTTTAATATCATTAATATATAATTAATTAATGAAATTCATCACAAAATATTAAAAGTCATGGAAAATAACTCAAAATATTTTCTTATACCATAAAATAATTTTTCATGATTTTTCATGAATTAAAACTATTTTTAAATCATTTATTTAATATTATAATTAAATAAATAAATACCTTTTATATTCCAAAATATTAAATATTTATGAAATATACTCAAAATAATTAAATAATATTTTTAGGACTTTAAAATAATTTTTCGAAATTTAATAAGTATTTTTAATAATTAAAATCTATTTTTTCTAATTTTAAATCATTTTCCGAAAATCGTAAATTAAAATAATTAAAATCGTAAGCTAAAGGCCCTATAGTGACCCAGTAACCGTCATATAGGTGTTCTTCACCAAGCCCAGAAATCCTAAGGCAGTGAGCGAGTGGGCACGTTTGACCGAGTATAACTCTCTTATCTGAACGAATTTGGATAATCTATAAATTGGATCTTGTAGAGGAAATAACAGAATACAATTACCAATAATCATAACGTTTAAACAACATCAGATCCGGGAGAAATCAGCCATCAAAGTAGCTTCCAAAAGTCGTTCTTCACGAAGAACAGTTTGAGGTGCCTACTTTGGACCTCTATAACTTGATGATCGTGAATTGTTTACGTGATCTATCAATTCAAGTGTGTAGAAAACATGTAGGACTACAATGCTAACACTTAACATCATCATAACAACAAGAAATCAAGCGAGATAAAGTATGGTCAAACCTTGTCGGAAAAAATCAAGCACTTAGAAAATTACAGTCATTTGCCCGAATTTTCCGGTCAAATCTTAAATCAACCCACTTTGACCTTAAATAACTCTTAATCCATAATATATATGGACTGATTCTTTTGGAGGTTAAATACAACATAACAAGCTACACATAAAACCTTTAGAACACAAAACACATTAAAGATAACAGAGATATAAGGCTCGACATTTTCCAAAATAATATTTTCCGGACACTTAGAATATTTTACGGGTTTGAAGAAAAAACGGTAGGTGCTTATGACCCACTTTGACCGCTTATAAATACCGATCTACAATAGCTATGAACTTTATTCCTTTTGGAGATTAAAGACCACATATCAGGCTACCTATAACAACTTTTAAACAACAAAACTCGAGATCGACCAAAGAGTTATAGCCTCTGACATTTGGTGAAAAATAACAGAATTCGGTTTTTCCAACTTGCTTAAATCTTCAAATTCGTGCACTTTGATGTTATGGATTCATGATTTATCAACCCGCATCATCAATTGACACCCTATTACACAACTTTAAATAATCGATTACAAAAATTTACATAAGATCAAAGGATTTCAAAAATTTAGGGTTTTAATACCTTTTAGCTTTGATTTTGATTTTGATCCTTTATTCTTGATCTTGTCTTCTTGATTCTTGATATTAGCTTATCTCCTCACTCTCTCTCACTCTATAATTGGATTTCTAGAGAGAGAAGGGTTTGGGAGAAATGAAAAATTAAAGTAGCTCATTTCTCTCTTTTAATCATGTAATTAATTAATCTAGATGAATTGGATGCTCACAATGGTACGATAATTGATGGTGTAATAGCATAGTAGCATGAGGGAATTCTAGAAGGTGGTGGTTGGCTAGCTTTTGCAAAGATTCTAGCAACAATGCTACTCATAATACACTAAAATGGACAAAAAAAGGGTATTTTGGTAATTTCCCATATAATTTCAAGGGCAATCTTGTACAAGGTAATTAAATATAATATTTAATCACTAGATTTTAATTCTTACCATTTACCAATTAATTTCTATCCTTTGGTAAATTAAAACACTTATATAATAACATCGAAATTAAACTTAGATAATTTAAAATTAGGGTTTTTGATTGAAAATTTAGGGTTCTATAATTATCTGTGTGTGTTACTAACACAGTCATTACGGTTTCTAACTTCAACCGATTAAGGTTATAATAATTAGGGTTTGTCCTAATTATCGACGTAAAAATAGTAATTAGGGTTTATTCTAATTACCAACATCCTTATACACAGTAACTTCATATACACAAATCACTACTCGATCATATCTCATAATCGAAAGCTTAATAATTAGGGTTTCACAAAGACACGATTACTATGCTATGACCTAATTGACCGTAATTGCTCAACATTATCATCACTCCACACATACACACAAGTACATATTTATGGTACTGTAAAATTATAATATCAATAATATTATATTGATATTCTTATCTCTTAATCACAATCCCAATTTCAGGGTTTGGATTCCATATCTGACTTATTCTTCGTTCAATAGACAAGTTAAAATAATTAACTTAAATATTCTGACAATTCATATAATAAAATATTTATTATATAAATCTAATTATCACTTCATATATTATTTCCAATCATGTTTTCATGGAAAATAATTAATAAAAACATTTCGGCATACAGAAATTTATTACCATATAATTTGTGGTAATTAATAATTCCAAAATTATTTCTAATTTTTTTCAAGTAATAAATGTATTCGCATTTATCGTTCACTTTACTTGACACTTAGTCTCGTCATTAAATAAAAAAAAAAATTTATACGCAAAATTTCTTATTTATTTTATATAGAAAATCTCGGGTTATTACATTGCTCACGAGCAAGCTTTTCCTTTTCCTTTTCCTCTTCCATCGCATCCAAATTCTTTCTCTCTTTCAAGGTGTTGGTTGATTTTGAAAAAACTCAAGTAACACCTTTCTTATATAGAGTTCTAAAGCTAGGGGAAAAATAGTCATTTCACCCCTAGATTTACTATCCACACCTCCTCAACAAACCTCCTTACTATTCATGAACCTTCCCTTGGAAGCTTCATGCTTCCGTCTTGCAGAATTAATCTAACAACTCGAAAATTGCGATTCTCGGAATCCAATTTTTTTTGGATATTTCGTCTTTCCTTTACCGATTAACTTTTACGTATTCTTCGGATCTCCAAAAAAATGAAAAACACTTTTCTACGATAAGTGTTTTCCTTCACGTTTTCCCCTAACGTAGTTAAACGAGTGAAAAGTACATAACATTACTTTTTGTCATTTTTATTTCGTCCGATTTCTGCACATTTTTTGTGAAAAACTTTTATCGGCTTACTTAACTTTTCACGATATATTATCGTCAAATCTTTCTACGGAATGTCATATCGACATACCGAACTCTCGGAAAGGCTTAGGTTATTCAAACCCTAACCCTTAAGGTTTCATTGGGTGAATAGTGCCTATTTCGTCTTTTTCCCCAAAAATATTTTGTTCCCGGAAAACTTTTATTTTCGTCTTTAAAATTCTTAATCGTTCAGTCTAGCTCGTAGCTAGAATCCTCCCGATTAATAATCATTCTAGGTTCTAGAACTATTAATAAACACATAGCACATAATAGTATTAATAAAAATTCATTTTATTAATAACTAATTCTTTAAATCTTAAATTCTGGACAATCCGATTTTTCGGGTTGTCACATGTATCACATTTTAACAGCACATGAAAGAGATCTAATTAGGTCAAACCTTGTTAGAGCAGCTGTTCTTGAGTTTTCTAGGTTTTTCCAGAAAACTCATCCAGCTGATGGTCAACGCTTGTTTGACCAGCCACAATTTTGATCCTTTTAAACATCTAAGTGTTATATAGGCATGGATCGATAGTCCATATGTCAATCTACAAGTCTATAACTACAACATGGCCTAACCATCAAAGATAAAAAAGATCAAAGGCCTTAAAAGTCTTGTCAGAGGCTTCCTCAAAAATCTGGGTTACCCAAAAATAGTTTGTTGTGGTCGGTCAACGCATTTTGACCCTTAATAACTCGCAATCTATACATGATCTGGGCTTGATTCAAGTTCCAGATCAAAGCCCTTACAACATACAAGTCCATAACTTAAAACACACCTAACCATTAACACAGAGAGATCTATGAGCCCTGACATTCGGCTGTCAGAGCACAAATTAGGGTTCATAGATCAGTTCTAAAAACTTGATATTCGTGCCTCTAGATGTTATGGATCTAGGATGTAACAACCCAGATCACTAAATAACACCCTTAAACACAACTTAAAACAACAAATCATAATATCTAACACAAATTATAAGAATTAGAAGTTTTAGGGTTTTATACCTCTTTAACTTTGATCCTTGACTTCTGATCATGGATTTTGTTCTTGGAAGGCTATGAACTGATCATGATTTAGTTTATCACTTCCTCTCACTCTAAGTCCCGAAAATTATAGAGAGAGAATGGCTTGGTGAAAATGAGAAGTAAAGTAAGTAACTTACTTAAACTTACTTACTTTTTAAGTTTTAAAACTTTGATTCATTGCATTTGGCTGATATAGCTGTCAAAATTGGCTGATTGGAGTTAAATTAAGTCAAATGGCTAGAGCTAGGGTTGGTGAACAACTAATATAGGGAAAGATCTATACTCCATCTTATAAAAAAATGCAAAAAGGGTAGTTTGGTCATTTGGCCCATTTTAATAGCTTAAATGTCATTTGATACAACCCTTAGGGTTTAAAAAATAAAATTTTAAGGATTCTAATTAGGTTTTCAAAATAAAAAATTAATATTTCCAAATTATAATTATGGTTCCTAATTATATTAAAGTTTACTAATCACATTAAGGTTTGTTAATTAGGATTAAGGTTTCCTAATTAACATTAAATTATTAAATTAACTATTACGTTTTTCCTAATTATACATTAGGGTTTTTAATTTATGAATTAGCTAGGGTTTTCTAACTAATTCGTTAGGTTTTACCCTAATTAAGTATGTAACCAATACACTTAAACCTTATACTTAGCTTTTAAATTCCCAAATTTAGGGTTTCTAATATTCTGAATTAGGGTTTCGGATTCCCGGAACTGAATTTAGGGTTTCGAAGCCAGTTTTATGGTTTCTTGTCAATCGTTAGAATTTTCTAAGTGAACTTCTATATTCTTAATATAATACTAGGGTTTGTCATTGATATAAATTATTTGGTCAACCCTTGACCCTTAATCACGTACTGTACACATAAAACCACATACATAGATTCTTATACACTTAAGACACTTAACCCTAACAATCTTCACCAAAAGATTTTAAATCCACCAAAATCCTTCACAAAATTTTGAAATCCTTAAAATTTCCTCATAGAAATGTCAAATCCATACACTTATTTTCTTTCTAGGTCTATTATTTAGCCTCAATTCAATCTTTTAAGATTTTTATAAATTGGCTAAATTCTCAAGTCGTCACATTCACCCCTTCTTCTAAAAATTTTGTCCCCGAAATTCAACTTACACCTTATACCTATACCATTTATACATAGCATAACATGCTACCCAATACATTCCTCACAAGAGTAAAAATTTTCAAATAGTGCTGAGGAGTCATATAGACTATTATCTGTCATTTTCGAAAAGGTTTATACTTCATCTGCAAACCGCCATAACTTATAGACATATAGGGTAATTAGCCCGGTATGCCCTGTACTGGCCAAGTACTGCTGGTCAGAACAATTTTCCCCGTTCCTCTTATCCGCCTTGGTCGCACAAATTTTCTTACCTCGGTCTTAATCGGAATCCGCACCAAAACAATTTGATTCGGGAAAATTTTCAAAGAACGCTTAGAGTTTTCATAAACATTGGTCTAGCTGAATCAAATAGCTTAGACTCATATTAAGAATCAATTTCAAATGAAATATTAATGTATAGCCAAAACCCCGTTGGCAAATTAAAATTTTGAAAATAATTTTATGACATCATGATATACCGTACTGTATTTACAGTCCGTTTGAGGATTCCGTCATTGAATGACTTTGTCATAACACATCATACAATAGTGGGATGACTATTTTTAGATCGAATTTAACACTAAGTATTCCTGTATTTATAACTCCATAATTTTTTATCATCTGTGTACCAGGTTACATGATAAATAAATGATAAATAAAATATATTTTGATGTTTCAAAACATTGTCGTCTAGCCGAAACAAGTAGCATAGACTATTCTTTAAACCGTTCAAAAATTGTTGCAAATCAGTTTTATCATCCCAACAAGTAATGAGGTGTCGGTGTTCCGAAGTCCATACATACACAAGGGTCACTAGAAGTTGAGAATAAAAATTCATTTTTAAAAAGCACATAATGCGTATTTAGCTTGATGTCAAAAATTTCAAAGTCTAGCATAGCTAGGAGTTTTGGAAAACCTATGTCTCCACTAATGATCAATTGCTTAAACAGTCTATCTATTCTTATTATCCTCAATTCTCCATTCACATATATCTATACCTAATTCGTCAAACTCACCACACTTATGAGTTTAGGAACTTGCCACAATCATATGGGTTTAAGAACTTATCCTAGTCAGACCTTTGGCGTCCATTCGCTGAGGGGTTCAAAAACATTTAATATAATTATAAGTCACGAACGTACCATAAGTATGAGTTTTAAGAACTCGTACCTAATCCTATATTCTCTACCTATACCCTACCTATCTATTATACATTTGAGAAAAGAATCACCTTCTCAACAGGTGTCGATGTCAAGATTTTTATTGTCCCTTTTTTGTTCTTATTTTTTGGTGTTCTCATGTTAAGTGAGATTTGTTTGAAAAAACAAGTTGTAAAAAGGTCCGACATTTATATGTCGACGATTTGACTATAAGAGTCACCAGTTGGTTTTTTAAATGGTTGTACCAACACAACCGAGAAAAGATTTGCACATTGACCCAGTGATGTGACACTGCTAAACGAGTCTGTGAAACCGAGATTCATTAGGGTCCGGGGACTTGCTTATGTGGAGGGAAGGTTGATAAGTAGGTTTTATACCTACTTATCTGGTATCTGTTACTTGAATTAGTTGCTTATATTCATGTTCTTAGTTACTTTTCATACATTTTATGTTATTTTGTAGGCTATGACACGACATGGGCATGAAGAAGCAAGGAAAAGCAATTCGGACATCTTTTGGACTAAAATACGCAAGCAAATGCAAGGGAATATTGAAGGACTTTTAATACTAATTTGGATGCATGCTCTTGGCTTGAAACTTGGATTTTATTGAAGCTCTACGTCTTAGCTTTCTGGAACATCTTGAATCATCCCAATCGGAGTTAGGATGTGAGAGTTATGGTCTTTTTATCAACGAAGATCAAAGCTAAGAGTTGTCATGTTTTCCATTTACATAACATCTACTTAAAGCCCGATTTCCGCCTTGATTGAATTCGAATTTGTCAAAGCACAAAGAATGAAAGTTATATATCTCGTCGATATCTTCGATTTGATAGGTGACAGGACCCATAACTCCAAGCAGATCAAAAGTTATGCCTGTTTTACCAAAGGACGTCGCAACAGAAAATAGCGTAACGCGGACTGCGCTAGGGACGCACTAGGCCACCAGATTCTCTCACCCGATTAGCGCGGAGCGCCGCCTGAAAAAAACTTAGCAGCGTGGTGGAGCGCCGCTAGGGCAGCGGGAGGAGAGTTAAATTGGGTTATTTGATGTCCAATTTGAGCTAGAATAGGATTCTTAGTTGCCTAACTTGCTAGGGTGTCCATTAGAACTCTAAATGCTTGAGTTTAACTTGGATTGGGAGGCTAATTCTAAGACTTTATAAAATCCCTCTTGGGATAGATTTCATTTAACTTATTCTTTACTTCCTTTCTTAGATTAGGAACCCTAGATTAGATTAGAATTGGAGATTGAAGCAACTTGGAGACCATTGAAGATCAAGAGAAGGAGCTTGAGGAAGATGGAGATTTGCTGACAACAGATTTATTCTTTACTCTACTCTTATTCTTATCTTTTAATGTTATTTCAAGTATGGATTCTTAGTTTTAATTCAATGAACTAATTCTTTGTTTGAGATTACAATGAATCTTATTGTGTAGTTTATTTTAATATGCTTCGTTATCAATTATTATGTTCTATCATGAGAATTGTCTATTGTGATTTGGACTTAATTGTTTAATTGATTGGCCATTAATTACCGTGATAATCTATATGAACTCGAGAGATGAAGTTTAGATTTAGATCGATCATGATAACATATGTTTGTGATTTCGCATAGATTGAATTCATAATTGTGTTTAGGATAGAGATATGCCTTTACGCCTATATGTAATCTTATAGAGAACTTATGCTTTAAATCCTTTTTTAATTATAATTCACATAGAGATATAGTGGATTAGTTAATTAGGGTGTCTTGCTTAATTCTATCATCTGTGAATTTAAGTGAGTATGGGTATTATGCATCGAGAGGTGGTTTTATCTGCTTTAGTGTTCTTGATTAACAATTCAGGATAGAATAATTGATGAGAAGTGTGTTAACTTAAATGAAGCAATAGGTGAAGTTGTGATCTTAAATCTTCGTAATCTTAATTTAACTAGTGGTAATTAGAATTAGTTTAATTATAAATTGAAATTCATTCGTTTAAATAAGATTGAGTTGATTACGAGTTAATACTTGGTGATTTTTATTAAATAATTCTCTGTGGGAACGATACTCAACTTATCACTTTATTACTTGTTGACCACGTATACTTGCGTGTTGTGCGTAATTAGATTTTACCCAACAAGTTTTTGGCGCCAGATTCTTGAATTAGTTTAATATTTTTTACCAATATTAATTTCAATCAAATTAGTCTTAATTTAAACATTTTATTTTTTATTTTAATTCTCTTCCTATATTTCTCTCTTTTTCGGTACCATGGATGACTTTCGTGATCAATGGCCATACGAACATGACTCAACCAAAGGAAACATGGATTGATGGACTTAAAGCATTTTCCATGAGAGTCGGTACAAATTTAGGCAAATTCGAAGACCTCGGAGGTTATCGCAACCTCAACGGAGGCGAAGGATGGCGATTACATGTGACTATTGTCTTGGCAACCATCAAAGTCATCAATGCACCATCAATTTTGAACCTAAGATAATATAGTGGTGATTACCTCAATAACTATGTTGATCCTAACTATCACCAAGTTTGGGGTATCACCCGGATTAAATCATGGAGCTATACTTATGAAGACCAATACTACGCCCAAATCCAACATACATGCGAAATTCTCATATCAACCTCCATTAAATGAAGAAAAGTCAAAGTTGGAGGAATTATCGTGAAAGGATCCACCGACCACCAAATAGCAGTACAATCATGCAGGCTTGTAAGTGTACCAAGCGCCATCGGTTCTATAAATATAAAATGAAATTCACTATTTGAAGAGAGGAGAGAAAGGAAAAAAGCGAGGAAGCCCTCGTCCATTTTACTCGTGCATACACATCTTTTTTGAGTGTTTCCTCTTCTTTAAACACTAGTTAGCTCACATATAACTATCTTTTATCCGAAGGAGTCGAGTGTTTATCCATTTAAAGTCATAGAAGTCTACTTTGGCAGCCCACTATAAGCCTTCTTATATTTTATAAAGCCTTCTTCTCATATAACACACACTGTTATACACATTGAGAGTCGTGTTGTGTGCGTTTGCCGCACTTCCTATCTCGTGGTTTTCATTTACATACGTATATATATACTAATATATGTATATATTTCATATATATGGACTAACATTATCGAGTTATGCCTCGATTGAGCCTGAACTTGATGCCTCGAGCATTTAATTGCTTTTATATATATATATATATATATATATATAAATCGTGGTCGACTACATCGATGAGCCTAGATTTTATATCCTGCGTGCTTAATTGCTTATATATATATATATATACATACGGTTCGATTTCTAAAGCAAACCTTAAGAGCGAACCAAAGATTTAACCGTCGTCTTTGGTTGTCTATGTAACGGCTCGATCCGTTACCATAGCCATCGTAGTCTTTAGCGATGGGTCGAACAAATGTCGCCATGTACACCAAAGACGATAGTTCTTCTTTGATTCGCTTTTAAGGTTAGCTTTAAAGCCTCTTCGTATATATATATATAATTGTTGTGGACATATCCAGATGAGCCCGGATTCACATCCGGTGCATTTACTGTTTATATATATATATATATATATATATATATATATATATATATATATATATTTGTACATATATATATATATATATTTACATTCATGTCAGGCCTGGAGTTTCCTCCGTGGCTTTTTACAGCTTTTTTACATTTTGTCCTGTCTGGAGTTCACTTCGTGGCAGTTGATCGCTTTTTACAACTTTATTTACATTTTGTCCTGCCTGGAGTTTACTTCGTGGTAGTTGATAGCATTTACTGCTTTATTTACATTTCTGATCCCCCATGGAGTTGCTTTGTGGTGGTTGATCATGTACACATATATATATTTATTGCTTATATATATATATATAACCGTTTATTGCTTTCCATACAAATTGCATTATCACGTGAGCCTAGGAATGTACATGCTAACACTTTTGTATGATCGAACACTTGCATATATTAAGTGAAAGCATCTTTTGTTTCATGACTCTGAATTTAGATGTGCCTGTCCTTGCTGATGACATGCCTTCTCTCCACAAGGGCTGTAACTTTGATGCAAAGTTAGACTCAGACTTGATGGACATCCAAGAGGACATTGAGACACCTCAAGAGATTAAGGAATGGGTCGCAGACAAATCCAAACCCAATCTTGATCAAACCACTCCTTTCAATCTCGGAACCTTAGACAAACCTAAGCTAATCCAGATTGGTTCAGACCTTACCACAACTCAGTGGAATGACATGGTTGCAAGCTTATTAACCCAATTCCATGATGTGTTTGCATGGTCTCATGAAGACATGGTGGGTTTGTCCACTGACATTGTTCTTCATCGCCTTCCCATTAAAGAAGGATTCAAGCCAGTTAGGCAAAAACTCAGGCGATTGAAACCTGAGTGGAGTTTAAAAGTCAAAGAGGAAATTGTGAAACAATTTCAAGCTGGCATCATCACGGTGTCTACATATCCGGAGTGGATATCCAACATTGTTCCTGTGCCTAAACTAGGGGGAAAGGTGCGAGTCTGCGTGGATTACAGGGATTTGAACAAAGCTTGCCTTAAAGATAGTTTTCTCGTGCCTTTTATCCACATTCTTATTGACAATACTACTCAATATGACATGTACTCCTTTGCTGATTGCTTTGCGGGGTACCATCAAATTATGGTCGCTGAGGAAGATCGTGAGAAGATTGCTTTCATCACGCCTTGGGGAACTATTTTCTGCAGACGGTTGTCCTTCGGCCTCATCAATGCTTTAGGGCAACCTATCGTGAGCTATGATGGCTCTTTCCACGATTTAATGCATAAGGAGATAGAGATCTACGTGGATGACATCATTGTCAAATCCCAGAAGGAGGATGACCACTTAGACCATCTCACAAAGCTATTCAACAGTTGCATAAAGTACAACTTGAAGTTGAATCTCGTAAAAGTCGCCTTTTTGGTGTTAAGTCATGCAAGTTGCTTAAGCTTCCTAGTCGACCACAAAGGGATTGAATGGATCCTACCAAAATCCAGGCCATCAAGGAAATGCCCACTCCTCAGACAGAGAAGGAAATACGGGGATTTTTGGGAAGGATCAACTTCATTAGCAGATTCATTTCTTAACTCACAACAACCTGTAAGCCTATCTTCAAATTCTTATGGAATAACTCATCCATGAAATAGAACGATGAGTGTCAGAAAGCATTCCTTACCATTAAAGAGCAACTGATTAACGCTCCTATTTTGGTACCTTCCAGGGATGATGTTCCCCTGTTCATGTACCTGTCCATAAATGACAATGCTATGGGCTGCATGCTGGGGCAAAAGGACAATAGAGGCCAAGAACGTGCTATCTATTACCTCAGCAAAAGATTCAGTATCAGTGAACACAAGTACACTCTGATCGAGAAGACTTGTTGTGATTTAGCATGGGCTTCCATAAGGTTACAACATTACCTCCATGGTCACACAACCCATCTCATAGCCCACGTGGATCCTCTCAAATATGTATTCAGTAAACCCATACTGAATTGTCGATCGCCGGATGGCGCTTGATCCTACAACAATTTGACATCGCTTCACGTGATTTAAAAATCATCGAAAGGTCAAGGAATTGCGGATCAACTGGCCGCCGCACCTGCAAGGGATTACAAACCCTTAGAAACGTACTTTCCCGATGAAGGGGTAATGACAGTTCAATTACAACATCAGTACGATACATGCCATGAGTGGAAAATGTATTTTTCTTGGAGCTCATTAATTAAGGCTCCGAGTGGAGCAATCTTATTTATCCAAAGACGGGAGCAAAGATATCCGTCCTCGATCAAATTGTAGTTTGTTAGCACCAACAACACAACTGAGTATGAAGGATGTATCATGGGGCTAAAACTTACCCATTCAATGGGCATCAAGCGGTTAACTGTCTTTGGGGATTCCGAATTGGTAATAAAGCAATCCACAGGAATATATCAAACCAAAGAATTACATTTGCTGCCTTACCATCGACAAGTTCTACAGATGGCTTTGGAGTTCGAAAAAATCTCCTTTCTACACATTCCTCATAATAGGAATGATTTTGTAGACGCATTAGCAATGTTGGCCTCCTTGGTTTACATATCGGACAAGGAAAACATGCCGTGCATCACGTTTGCTCTGCAAAAAGCCCCAATCTATGGGAATTACATTGGAGAAGTATTGGATGAGCTACCTCCCATCCACAACCCTTGGTACCAACACATCAAGGAGTATCTGCGAGATGGATCTACACCCGCTGAGGCGAGCCTAATTGAAAAGATGCGGATTCATCGACTTGCTATGAAATTCTACTTGAGCGGGGATGCACTCTATAAAAGAGATGCAGGATTAGGTCTCCTCAGATGTATAGACAAAGACCAAACTCAGAGACTCATGGATGAGATCCATGGTGGAGTATGCGGCCCACACATGAGCGACCCCTTACTTGTCAAGAAAATTCTCAGAACGGGACATTATTGGCTTACACTCAAAGTTGACTGTGATGATCACGTCAAGAGGTGC
The DNA here is from genome assembly GCA_020205605.1 of Panax ginseng. Taxonomy (NCBI): domain Eukaryota; kingdom Viridiplantae; phylum Streptophyta; class Magnoliopsida; order Apiales; family Araliaceae; genus Panax; species Panax ginseng. The sequence goes on from CM035139.1 coordinate 67,773,351, forward strand.
TATCAATGCCAGATTCATGGGAATGTTATCCACGCCCCTCTAAGGGAACTCCACAATATGAGTTCACCATGGCCCTTCTCAATGTGGGGAATGGACGTGATCAGGCCCATCGAGCCCAAAACCAGTAATGGACATCGATTCGTATTCAACATGATCGACTACTTCACCAAATGGGTAAAAGCAACTTCCTTCCCCAAGGTTACTAAAGAAGTTATCATTGTTTTCATTAGAAACAATGTCATCTGTCGATATGGAGGATTTATGCAGAAAATTCCACATCAAACATCTCAACTCCGTCATCTATCGTCCAAAGATGAATGGTGCTGTTGAAGCGGCTAATAAAAACATCAAAAAGATCATGCAGAAAATGTCCGCCAATCACAAAGGATGGCCTGACCTCTTGCCTTTGACTTTATTAGCCTACAGAACTTCCATGCGAACTTCCACTAGGGCAACCCCCTACTCATTAGTCTATGGGATGGAAGCAGTGCTCCCCATAAAAGTGGAAATGGAATCCCTCAGAGTATTGATGGATGCTCAGTTGGATGAAGACCTATGGGTACAAGAAATGTATCACCAATTGTCTTTGATAGACGAAAGGTGAACCGCGACAATCTTCCATGGTCAGTTATATCAGCAAAGGATCGTACGATTCTACAACAGAAAAGTCCGACTACGGAAATTCAAACAACATGACTTGGTTTTGAAGAAGGTCATTGACAACCAAGATCAATCTAAGGGAAAATTCTCTCCTAACTGGGAAGGCTCACTTGTTGTCAAAGAAGCATTGATAGGAGGTGCTCTTAGATTACAGGAAATGGATGGCGATGAATTTCCACAGCTTATCAACTCGGACACCGTGAAACGGTACTATGTCTGAAGTTACCATCAAACAAACATCCTGGTTTTGATCCTCAAATCACCAGTCATTCTGGTTTTGAACCCTTTCTACATACTTTTCTGCCCCTCAGGGAAATATGCACTTCAAGCCAGCAGCCTAACTTCACTTCATTTCAAACCTTTCATACAATCTCGGTTATCCTGAAGATGGGATTTAACCGTTCACAATTTCGGTTATCCTGAAGACAGGATTTAACCTTTCACACCTGCAGTTTGTCCTGAAGATGGGATTAAACTTTTCTCGCTGCGCAGTTTGTCCTCGAAGATCGGATTAAACTTTTCTACGCTGCGCAGCTTTGTCCTCGAAGACGGATCAAACTTTTTACACACTTGTAGTTTGTCCCCGTTATGGGATTAAACTTTCCTCTCCCCGCAGTATAGCCTGCACATGGGATTTACACTTCTCTTTGCCTTCAATTCGTCTTGAGGGGCGAACTACGTCGACCTGATCTCCCTGATACCCGGGGGTACGTAGGTAACCATATGCTATATGGCCCGGTCGCAATAAAGAAAAACAACAAAAACATTTCTATCTTTTCTCTACAAAACAACAAAAACAACAAAAATACTTCTACACTCTTTTGCCTTCCGCATTCAGCGTTGAACCTCCTACACTAGGTTCGAACTACGCAGACTTGATCTCCTCTTCAATAGGAGTACGTAGGCAGCCATTCATGATGCAGTCTAACCCTACCAGAACAACATACTTATCACACGGTACTGGGATCAATCTTCAATCTGCCCTATTTCATCGGTTTCAGATCAAAGGGATGGAATTACCCAACCTCTTCTCATAAATAGAAGATTCGGTGACCATCTAAGCTGCGATAGTGCCTCAAAGAGCAATACCAACCCATAAGAGATGGAATTAACTAGGCTTCTCACAAATAGAAGTATTGGCGACCATCTGTGGTGCGGTCAATCTCAGAGAGGAAGAAACCATCCTCCTCTCCACTTTTCCATCTGAGATACCGATTCCCAAGACACCAAAGATGGTAGGATATATAGAAATCAATGATCCATTCCGAGAGATCTTGCACGCGTCTCAATGTCCATCTATCAAGGATAAGTTCGAGAATGCATCAAGATCACAAGGCCCTGGAGAAACAGACAAATATCAAGCAAGTATCAAGGCATAACTAAAAGGGAAGTGAATCAAAATATATTTCCCAACCATATATAATACTGTTTGGTATATACATATGTGTTGTACATGACAAAATGGCTAAGCTAGTCTGTGCAGGAAAATACAAAGCTATCTATAGATCTGTATGATTGCGGACTATCAGATCTAACATAGCATCCCTCTCTAAAGACAGAGGTAGCACTGCAAGCTCCTGCCCAAGGGTATCTACACGAGCTAGCAAATCAGAGGCTAACTGCATGGTGGCAAAATGCTCATCAATGTAAGCACTCATGTCGGCCAGACTGACAGTCATTTGGGATCTAATGGAAGTGTTATCTGTAATGGCCACATCCCTAGCAGATAAGGCGGCATCCCGCTCTCCAATCAATACATCCCTGGCTGATCTAGCCTCATCCCTCTCTAACAGAGTGGTATCTCTCTCATCAAGAGCTGTCAACATCGCGGACCTAGCCTGATATCTATCATAGGTCATTAGATGTAAGCTTTGCTCCAAATGTTGTCTTGAATCTTGAAAATAACAAATGGCACTTCGTGGTGGGAAAAATCCATCACAAATCTTTGGCGACCCATCGATCAAATCGTCGGTGGAAATAATAGCCTCCTCTATTGGCTCCTCATCATCAAGATCAGTCCCCTATATTGTGGATCTTCCGCCATGGCGATGATCTGCGTCTGTCTCCATCCATGCAGAATACTCTGCGAGAACAACTCGGATGGATCGACAGAAAACTTCGGCCGACTCTCGGCCGATCCCAACAGTATACAACTTGGATCTGCCTTTCAATCGACAAAGTAGATGACGCGCTTGTGACTCGACTCACCCTTCATATGGGTGAAAGTCCTAGAATCGGTCAAATCGACACATCACGGCCAATGGGTGGTAAGTGATCATGCCCTCAATCCAAATGGAGGGAGATAATCCATGCCTAGAGCATGAGTAATGAAGTCAGAGGGTGAACTAAGCCTGAAACTAACGGCAATATAGCAAATGGATCTCTAATCCCTGCCAGAAAAACTAACCATGATGCAGCATCTGTACACTCCGTAGGCTGAAAGGAGTATGACATGTCTATATCATGGGTGAAAGAAAACCTCTGCCGTCTAAATGTGTCAATCGGTCTCAAGTGTGACATAAACCACACGTACAACATGACCGAAGCTACACAGAAACACTCACGGATAAGTCAAAGACAATATATAGCTGACCTCAAGGTCTCTGCGATGATCATCCGTACAATGGTATGACCCTCCCTGAGAGCTCTACTTGCCATAATAACGCCGATATCTAGCTCATCCATGTACCGCGGCATGTAGACGTATGACAATACGCATAGAAGCAGTACATCTACTCTGGCTGAATGACATTGATCCTCTGGTGTGTTGAAATCCCCAGAATGCCGTGCATAGCTGTCCTCAGAGCCAAACCTGTCAAGTAGGAAACGCTGGGATATAACATGGCCGGATGTAATCTCATCCTGCACCACTCTGCGCCTCAATCCTGTGAGAGTCGTGAACTGTCTACTCATGTCTCCCATCACCATATGCACACAAGGTCTGTCCATAGGAAGCATCGTCAATCGTGCATACTCCTGGTCCCAAATCGGAATACCTGTCGGTCTAGTACCCAGTGCTCTAGCATTGCCTCTACAAATCCTGGAGGAACCTAAAACATCAGTAAGGTCATAGTATGCTGCAGAAAATCATCTACGATCACCATATTCCGATGGTGATATACTATCATACCATGAAGACATACCATTACCACCATAAATGGTGGGTATGATCAATCGACTAACTGTCAAGAAGAAGACATCTGTGACGCCGTGTCATAAGACCACCAAAGAATTCAATGCTTTGAATATCTCGGACATACATACATATGCATAACATAATAACATGCATGATACAATAGATGGCAATATGATATAGGGAATGGAAGCGTACATACATTCCTAAGTATATCATCATCTAATACATCTTTGTATAGCTAAAATGTGGAAATGGGGTGGCTACCCAACATACAACAGAGGCCTATCAAAAGAGATGGCAAGAAATACATCATAAAAGTTAAGAGTGTCGATGTCACATCATCGATCATCGTCCACTGATGTAACTCCTCCCCGAGTCATTTGGATCTCTATATCTGAGGGATGTCGGTAGATACTGAAAGGAGGATCTGCTATTTGGAAAAACCATATGGGTCACTTAAGGGATCGGCGCGAGAGCTAGAAGGATCAAAAGTATCTACCTCTGCGGGATCTCTCGCCGGATGCTTAGAATGAAAAGATGTGATTGGTCCATTGCATGAGTCGATCATGTCGATTTGTGTCACATGAGTCGGATCTCGACACGCAAAGCTAGCCAATCTCTCATCATCACGAATCCTGGAACCATATCCCCCATAAACTGTGTGGCGCGGGTCTGAGCTCCAATCGTACGAGGGATCCACCAATGTTAGAACATCTCCTGAGAACAGGGGCCCTCTGACAATGTAAAATTGTCAATCTCCATCAATGGGATGTCAATGACGGGTGACTGCAAAACATGCCAATAACGCTTGGAAGGAGGCAAGATCGGCATACGGATCTCTCTTGTAGTGCTCCTAATAGCACGCTCTCCTAAATAGAGCTCCCATTCTCCATCTCAGAAGAGAGGAATCCTTCTGGTGGAAATGACGTACTCTACTCTCAATTAATACCCATCCTCAAATCCAACTCCCAAATGCTCTCCGTAGTAGGGAATCCATGTGATGACATCACCGTCCCAATAGCTCTAGTCATGGCGACAAATGAGTGAAACCCTCAAAGAATGGGGACCTCCGCCAGTATGGAATGATGCCATCTCCATCCTCGTGGATAGGTATCTAAACCTAACACACTCACATGATGCAAACAAGAAAGCCTCTCATAGACCCAAAACTGCCAATATAAAGGCAAACATCTGGTGTCAGTCAACACTCTTAACCCATACATGGGAAAAGACAAGAGAAACACTCACCAGCAAAAATGGGTAGAATCCTAACCATGCCTCGGTCAAGCCCTACGATCGCATGCGCATTCCCCTGAGGAAATAGGCAAGGGTGTAGGAACCCCAATCATACTCTCTTATACGGTCCACGTGTCGAGTGGCACTGATCAAAGCAAAAGACACCGTAGAAGAGTTATCTGCTATGAAGCAGCCCCTAATGATCATCAGGAACAATCGCCGAAGAATGCGATCCCTGAATCTAACATCATCGGGTATGGGCTCACTCAATGACCCATTTCATCTAGCATCTACACTCAAAGGACACATGTCTGAAACGAGTCCGCGCCTTGAGCGCCTCTGCCCTTAACCTGCTTAGTACTCAATTCTATATAACCTTGGCTTAATATTGTTCAAGCAAGGTACGTTATGATTATTCGATGTTTATGCATATTAGTTTATTCCTAAAGCATGATCTTAAATTTATAATGTCGATTCAGTTATGATTACTCCATAGCATAACATTATCAATATTGTATTCAACTAATCCTTAGTTGATGACCGTTGAATTCTAAATTACCCTTGAAATGTATCCAAACCAAACTTACTTTGGTGTGGACTTGTACTCTAAATACTGAGATGAACAACCCTATTATTAGGGGATAATTTACGCTTAGCGTTGAAATTTTTGTGCACAATACATTGAACGAAGGGTTAATCCCCCTAAGTACGAGTAGTCCTTATAGTCTTATGACTGTTAAAGTTGAAGTTGAAAGATTACTTACAACTGTGGACATAGTTCGTGGTCTTATGACCCTCAGTTATATATTTTCCATATTTTGATTCCATTCGTTGGTTATCATTGATAGAGTACTATTCAATTTTGATGAGCCTATTCATTGGTAGTTATTATTATCTTGTTGATTCATTGCTATATCTAGTGAGCATTTGTTTTGCTCACTCTTGCATAAATATAATCATTACAGCTAAAGTTGAGAAGGTAGATGAACCTACCACTAGCATATGAAAGGGAAATATGTACAAGTGATGAAGACTTGTAATTTTATTTTATTGTTATGATGATAGACTTTTGTTTAATGATGTGATGTAATAGTTTTATTTCCACACTTGAATGATTGTATTTAAAGGTTAGATAACCTGGTAGATTTTTATTAATGTAATCCTTTAATGGGAAAGTTTTATTATTCAATTTTATTATGATTGGGTAGTTAGGTATAGATGTTTTATCAAGTGAACACCAAATCTCGTGGGAATGAAGTACCTGGATTTGGGGGTGTCACAAGTTGGTATCAAAGCTTTAGGTTATGAACCGTAGGTGGGGGGGAAAGCCTTAGGAAGTAACCTTGGAAAAGATAGTGGTGATAAATTCTTATCGAGTTTTAAAGAAGAAGTAATAAAACACTTATGTGCTCGTGAGTGTCGAGTAATGATGATTAATAATTAAAACTTAAATTTTATTGTCAGGATGACTAATGTCGGAGAATCCAGTCAGGCTAGGGAGAAAGGACTTCAGATGCCTAGAGAGGAGGAATCTCATGACATTCAAGTGGTTTGGGAACAACTACTTCTGTAAAATCCCAAATTTTACGAATAAAGATTTAAATTTCTCGATTTTTTTTTTAATATTATGGTGTGGATTTAATATAATGTTATAGTTGTGGATAATATTTATAAATTTTTCAAAGTATTCAAGTTGTTATATTATATTCGATTGGTCGGGGAATATTCATTGTGTCGGAATATATTCATACGACAGCACAATCATTGGTGGACCCCACAACGGAATTATTTTTGGATTGAGAAAACGACAAAAATATTTTTATGAAAATAACGGCAGAAGTTTTACCATTAATACTGTTGAAACACTCGGTGTTAAAAGCACAAAGATGTCTGGCGTGGGTCGTGCATAAGATCACACGGTATTGATTATTGATGCTTACGTGATAAGTCTCTCAGTTTTATTTTATTGATATTATTAATGTAATAAAATAGAAAAGCTTTTTATATAAAACAGAATACTTTTATAAAGTTATTCTATAAATATATTATATTATATTATATTATGCATAGTGTTTTGCATAGTAAAATATTTTTATATAAAACATAATATTTTTATAAAGTTACTCGTTTTATTAGATTATAAATAGAATATATTATATTTTATTTAAAAGATTTTGCTTTAAATCTGGACCGTCCGATTAAAAGTAAATCAATCTGGACCGTTCATGAATTAGTTACTATGCAGTCCATTCTTCTATAAATAGAAGCTCATTCCTTCATTATTTCTTACGAATTCATTGAAACTCTAGAGAGAAAGCGTAGAGAGAATTCTTCTTCTATAATCTTGAACGTATTTCTTTAGCGTTTAAGAAAGCTTTGAAAGCGTAGTGCAAGTTTCTTCAAGTATATCTACGCCTACCTTGAGTACTCTTCTTTATAAGGTAAGGGATATTATTTGTTGTGCAGTAAGGGTATTATTTCTTCGTATTCATGAAGAGAACTTACATTATTCCATTCTTTATTATTCATTGAATTAACTTTATACACCTGTAAATTCTATACTTGTGAAATTCTTACATTATTCCATTCTTTATTATTCATTTGGAATATCTCTTGTTCATGCGCTTTTCTGTGGGACACGGTTTTAAATCTTTATTATTACATTGGAATATCTTGTCTTGTGCATGCGTTTTTACGCCGGATCCGGATTCATTATTTATTATTCTATTGGAATAACTTTGTCTATCTGCAATACCGCATGCATGGTGATTTTTTTGTTATTCCATTTTTTATTATTCTCATTGGAATATCCATGCGTGTGTTTTACGCCGGACCTGGTTCCATTTGCCACCTTTATGTTACGTGAAGAGGCAAATTACTAGTGGGAATCTGTAAAACATACCCAGACTGACGCACTCCTGATGTCTTGGGAGAAGTTCTAAGAGCTGTTCAACGACAAGTACTTTCCCAAAATTATTCGTCACATGAAGGAGGTGGAGTTCATCAAGCTGGAGCAAAACAATATGACTGTGTCGCAATACGAGGCTAAGTTTGCCGAGTTGTCTCGGTTTGCATCCCATTTAGTTGATAATGAGGAGCGAATGACGCGAATGTTTATAAGAGGTTTAAAACCCAATATACGTCAATACCTCATTTCTCACAAACTTTGTTTATATTCAGATGTTGTGAATCGGGCTCAGTTATTGGAGCGCGATAATGAGTCAGCACAACCAAAAGGTAACGACCAACAACACGATAATAATCGTACCGATGGCAACGATCATCGGAACAATGATAACAATCGTGGGGGGAAATTATCATACTAAGAATGGTAACCACTTCGGTGGTAATCATGGCCAAGATAATAGAAGTGGAAATTTCAAGAAGAGAAGGTTCAATAATGATGGAAAGACAACAACACCAGCACCCGTTTCAAAGTAAGAAGAACGGCCACCGGTCGTATGTTTCAAATGCGGATAGGAGGGATACATCCGTCCAAACTGTACGCAACAATCCAAAGCGTGTTTTAATTGCAGAAGAGAAGGTCACCTAGCTCAATTTTGTCATATAGTGAAGTCAAGTCCAGCTGGGATGGTGATTCCAAAGGATGTCCCAGACAAGCTAAAGTCGGTAGTTTAAGAGAGAGCGTTTTTTTTTCGTGACGAGGAACCTGAATAAAATTATCACGGGTAAGTTAATCATAAACTCTTGTGAAGTCTATACCGTGTTAGATATCGGTTATACTCACTCTTTCATTTCACCTAGTTGTGTTTAATGTTTGAATTTAGCTCTGGAGAAGTTACACTTTGATTTATATGTTGAAACTCAGTTGGAAGAAACCTTTGTTACCTTCCACTATTTATAAATCTTGTTTAATTCAAATCGACACTTTCACGTTACCTGTCGATCTTATCTCTTTAAAAATACTTGCCTTTGATGTGATTTTAGGAATCGATTAGTTAACTACTCATCATGCTTTTAGTAAGGTTGTTAGCTTTCATATTTCTAACCAACCTGTTATGCGAATTCAAGCAACCAAACCACTAAAGTCAATCATTGTCATATCAAGCCTGTAAAGAGCCCCGGTCCTTTCGTTGTTGACTTCTTTGTATGGAATGCACCGAAGCCAGACTTTCCGTAGGGGACGTTGTGAATAATGATGGCAAGCTGATAGGTATCAATGTGACGTGTTATCCATGTCTTGGATGAGAGTCACAGTTGTGAATGATATTTCTATTGTTAATAAATTTCTTGATGTATTCTTGAAGACTTCTTAGCCTACCCCAGAGCGTGAAATCGAATTTTGTACTGACCCCAGTACAAAACCCCATTTCTAAAACTCTTAAATATTTCTTCAACTAAAACGAACGTAACATGCGCCAAAGACGTTGACTCGAGCTGTTGAAGATTACGATCTTACCATTCAATACCATAGTGGAAAAAACAAACGTGGTAGCTGACGCATTGAGTAGAAGATCGTATGCGTTTACGAGTGCGAATATATGAACCCACATGAAGATAACGAATATACGATTAGAATCGACTTTAATCGATAAAGTTAAAGCCGCTCAAATACTCAGAGCTGATGAATGTGAAGAAGAAAGTTCAAGAAGGCGTTATTCTAGAAGCAAGAATCGACGAAGAGAGGAAATCTCAACCCTCGATTTATTTAGCCCATTTGAAATCCTCGATCAAGTAGGGACTGTGGCCGATAGACTCGTTTTATCGCCAAGTATGTCGCGTGTTCATAACATTTTTCACGTATCGATGTTACATAAATATGTGGACGACCCGAACCACATTATTGATTTAGAACCGGATGAGATAGCGGATAATTTAACGTATGAAGATGTACCTGTTAAAATCCTGGAATGTATTCAACACTCAAAGGTTATACCTCAAGAGTTAGAATCGGATGAAGTGTCCTCATCTGTTCGGCATACCAGGTACGTACGTAAATTTCGAGGGCAAAATTTCATAAGGAGGGGAGATTGTAAAATCCCAAATTTTACGAATAAAGATTTAAATTTCTCGAATTTTTTATTTTGAATATTATGGTGTGGATTTAATATAATGTTATAGTTGTGGGTAATATTTATAAATTTTGCAAAGTATGGAAGTTGTTATATTACATTCGATTGGTCGGGGAATATTCTTTGTGTCAGAAAATATTCATACGACAGCACACTCATTAGTGGACCCCACAACGGAATTATTATCGGATTGAGAAAACGATAAAAATATTTTTATAAAAATAACGGCGGAAGTTTTACCATTAATACTGTTGAAACACTTTATTGTTAAAAGTAAAGAATACGCTGTGGTTTCATAAGAGAAGCATTACGGTATTGATTATTGATGCTTACATGATAAGTCACTCGGGCTTTGTTTTATTGATATTATTAATGTAATAAAATAGAAAAGCTTTTTATATAAAATAGAATACTTTTATAAAGTTATTCTATAAATAGAATATATTATATTCTATTATGCATAGTGTTTTGTATAGTAAAATCTTTTTATATAAAATGCGAATACTTTTATAAAGTTATTAGTTTTATTAGATTATAAATAAAATATATTATATTTTATTTAAAAGATTTTACTATAAATCGAACCGTCGATTAAAAGTAAATCAATCTCGACCGTTCATGAATTAGTTACTATCAAATCCCATTCTTCTATAAATAGAAGCTCATTCCTTCATTATTTCTTACAAATTCACTTTGAAACTCTAGAGAGAGAAACTGTAGAGAGAATTCTTCTTCTATAATCTTGAGCGTATTTCTTTAGTGTTTAAGAAAGCTTTAAGCGTAGTGCAAGTTTCTTCAAGTATATCTCTGCCCTACCGTCGGAGTACTCTTCTTTATAAGGTAAGGGATATTATTTGTTGTATCCGTAAGGGGTATTATTTCTTTCGTATTCATGAAGAGAACTTCTGTTATTCCATTCTTTATTATTCTGTTGAAATAACCTGTATACGCGGTCTACCCTATACTTGGTGAAATTCTTCTATTATTCCATTCTTAATTATTCTGTTGGAATATCCTCGTCACAAGCTGCGTTTTCTTGTAGGACCTAGTTCCGCTCTTTATTATTCATTTGAATATCTCTTTCTGCATGCGTTTTACCTGACCGGTTCGATTATTTATTATTCATTGGAATAACCTGCCTGTGCGCCAAGCACCGCATGCATGGTGATTTTTGTTGTTATTCCATTCTTTATTATTCATTGGAATATCATGTATGCAAAGCGTTTTCTTACGCTGGACCTAGTTCCTTTATTTATTATTCATTAGAATAACCTATCTATCTGCAATCCGCATGCATGGTGATTTCGCTGTTATTCCATTTTTTATTATTCATTTGAACATCCTCCGATTTAATTTACTTTGGCCGCCCGTTCCGTTATTTATTATTCTGTTGAATAACTCATATCCTATGCTACGCATCTAGCATGCATGGTGATTTCGTTGTTATTCCATTCTTTATTATTCATTTGGAATATCATGTGGAAGCGCGTATTTACCGACACGGTTCCATTATTTATTATTCCGTTGGAATAACCTGTCTATGCAAAGTTCCACATGCATGGTGATTTCTTTTGTTATTCCATTCTTTATTATACTCAGTTGGTTAAAGTTTTGACTTCTATACTCCATGAAATTAGTGGAATATCCTTGATATTTGCGCTTCATCCAGTATCTTTTCATGAAAATATTCTTCTGAGCATTCATGAATTTTACTCTACAAAGAAGTATCATGTTGACAATTTGGACGTTATTAGTTTCTGGATAATTTAATTCTTGAACTTGTTTTATTGAATTCTTATATCATTGTCATCATCCTCATGTTTATATTTTGTTGAAAGTCATCTGTGGCTTTGTAGTTCATAGATGGACTTGGTATGATTATGACCGTGGATTATTTGGCCTAATCATGACCGTAATGTTACAAATGATGTGGAAAAAAGTCTCATTGGCCCGTAGTGCATTGATGGATGATTTTTGGTATGATTATGGCTATGGATTCTTCTTCGACCAAGGAGCAAAGATGAATTGTTTTATGGCATGATTAGACTGTTGATGAAAACACGATTATCTTTGGCCGTAGTGCATAGATAATTCGTGGTCGGATACTAAATAATATCCTTGGCCTATAGTGCGGGGATGATTTGATGATGTGGATTATTTATTGTCGAGTCTCGCCGATAAAAGTGATGAAAAACTTTTTAAATCATAAAAGATAGTAGATTTTATTCTCTACTTGACTCTTTTAATGGATTGTTTGTTCATTGCAGCTTAAACTTGATGTCTATTGTATTTTATCAGTTTAACATTGTTGAAGACTAATGATAATTTATTCTGCATTATCTTAGTCATAATATTTCTTACTGGGCTAGTTGAGCTCACCCTTTCTTTCACTGTTCTTTTCAGGAAATGAGAATATAGCTGGGACGAGTCGGGGAATGGAGTGACGGTCCAAATGATAGTATTAGTAGTCCTCACTATTCTGTTAAATAGTTTGAAAATAAATGTAATGAGGACTCAATTGAGTGTGGATATTTTCTAGATGACAATATTCCTATTAAAACTCTCAGTTTATGTATTGTCGTATATTACACGACGGTTATATAATTAAGTTTGTATTTGTATTCTGTACCATGTATTTGGCGACTCAAGATGGGTGATATATACCTATTTTTGGGGGCGTCACAACTTCCACGGGAGTCAGGCCCGTTGCTCACAGTGGTTGAAGATGAGGATGATGATGTAGAAACAGATGAGGAAGACCTCAGTTGAGTTACTTGCCAGCGTAACGAATGAGGATGACGAGGACGAGGAGGAAAAGATTCCACTGACCTCGATAGCTGCTCGTATGTACAATGAAATCTACGACTGCAACGTGGAACTTCAAGATACTGTCAAGGAGTTACAAGAGATAGTAGCTGAGAAACAGACCTCGATGGCACAAAAGGACGACGAGATCCAGGATCGAGAGGAACGTCTGAACAATGTTGAAGAAGAGCTGGTTCACACTGAAGGAGAGAACGACCGAATGATAGCAGAGATTGCAGAGTTGAAGAACAAGTTGAAAGAGGAATCTAATAAGAGGGCAAGAGCCGAAGACGCGTATGAGGAAGCTTATTAACGAGCCAAAATAGCAGAGGGAGATGCACAAGCAAAGAGAATGGAGGTGGAGGAGATGAATAACGTGTTCAACACCGTGATTAATCGAGCTCAGGATCGGGTCATGGGTTATCCGATTCAGTTTGAGACGCTTCCATCGTACATATTAGATCGTCGAACAATATTCTGAATTATGGAGGAAGAGTGTCGTAAGGCTATGCAGTATCTTAGTAGGACATCGTAGGGAATGTACTTGATATGTGATTTATGATATGATAAATAATATGTAAATCCCAAGTGTTATGTAACCTATGGGATATGATGATGATGTCCTAAAACTTTAGTAGTTCAGGAAAGTAATGTAAATAGCAGTGATGCTATTGTTATGATGTTTTCAAAGAAATTATGAATGAATAAAAGTTATTATCTTATTTTATCCAAAGTGTGATGTGTTGTGTGATTATTACTTTTATGGGAACAAGTTAAGTAAAAATTACTTAAAAGAGTTGAGTAATAATCTAATGAGTGTATTTTTAACAGAAAATGCCTCCAAGACGTCAACTACCCTGACAGAGAACCACTGAAGGAACTAATAATAATAATGCTGAAGCTAACCCCGCTTCAAAGAATTGGCGATTACATCGATGTGCAATCAACGCATAATCAACCACAAAATCAAGCTATAACATTTAAGGACTTCAAGGCGGTTGGACAACCAGAATTCTGTGGGTCCATGAATCCAGTTGAGGCACAGACCTGGATCATGGAGATAGAGAAAGTATTCGATGTTGCGGGAGTAGGAGAGGATCAGAAGACTGTTTTCCCAACATTCATGTTAAAAGTAGAGGCTAGTTATTGGTGGCAGGCCAATAAAACTCGAGGAGGACAAGGGGTTATGACTTGGGATAGGTTTAAGGATATATTCTTCGAGACCTATTTCCCAGAGAGTTCGAAGAGTCAGCTAGAAGTGCAATTTTTAGAGTTGAAGTAGGGAATGATGACGGTATCTAAGTATGCCACGAAATTCAACGAGTTGGCGAGGTTTGCACCATATGAAGTCAGCACAGATGAAAGCAAGGTGAAGAGGTTTGAACAGGGACTGAAGCTCTGGTTGTACAGTAGGGTTTCCCTGTTCTAGCTGAAGACATTTGCAGCGGTAATGGAGAAGGTGATTCTCGCTGAAGGTGGAGGTGAGGCTGTAACTAAGTTCAATCAAGAATAGAAAAAGAAAAAGAATGAAGTGGAGGTTAAGAATGGAAGTGGTGGAAGTGGAAATGGTAACAATAATCTGAAAAGAAAATGGAATGGAAATGTGGGTGCTGGAAATCAGCAGGGTAACCAGCAGAATAAGAAGTTCGAAGCATGTGCTACATGCGGGAAGTTTCATAAGGGTGTATGCTTAATGGGAAAACGAGTATGCTTTAACTGTGGCCAAGAGGGTCATATCGCCCCAAATTGCAATCAACCCAAGAAGAACGTTTGCTTCACATGCAGGTCCAAGGATCACTTTGCTCGTGAGTGCCCTAAGAAGAAAGTTGGAGAGGCAACGAGAAGCAAGGGAGGTAGCAGTGGAGGTATATGAGCCATTACTGGACCAACGACATCAAACAAACCCACAACCAGAACCTTCAACATGACTGTGCAAGATGTTGTGTAATCAAAGGATATGGTGTCATGTATTATCCCAATCAATGATATTGATGCTTATGTATTATTTGATTCGGGTGCTACTTGCTTATTTATATCTAATGAATTTGCTAAAAGATTAGGATTACCTAGTGAAGAATTGAATTTCCCTTTAAACATAAAAATGGCAAATAACGAAGTAATTCCTGTTAGGTTCGTATACAAGAACTGTAGGGTGAATATTAAGGGAAATGTTATGGTGGTATTTAATTCCAATAAAACTTGGAGAGTTTGATGTTATTTTGGGAATGGATTGGTTGTTCAATTATAGAGCAATAATTGATTGCCAAAAGAAATGTGTAAACCTTATGACTCCGTCAAAGGTAGTGTTCTATGGTAGCAAATCGTCAAGACAAATGAAATGTCTGACGATTATGCAGGCCAAGAAGTTGTTGAGTCAAGGCTGTGTGGGCTATTTAGCTTACATAGTCGATACTCAGAAGAAGGGTATAAAACTGGAAGAGATACCAATGGTTAGGGAATTCGTAGATGTTTTTCCAGAGAATTTTCCAGGACTTCCGCCTAACCGAGAGATTGAGTTTGTGGTCGATTTAGCGCCAAGAACAACACCGATATCGAAGGCCTCGTACAGAATGGCTCCGGTAGAGATGAAGGAACTGATGGTACAACTGCAGGAGCTATTGGAGAAGAAATACATTCAGCCGAGTGTGTCACCATGGGGAGCACTAGTGTTATTCGATCATAAAGAAGAAGGATGGGTTAATACGTCTTTGCATTTATTATAGGGAATTAAACAAAGTCACTATTAAGAATAAATTTCTGTTGCCAAGAATAGATGACTTGTTTGATCAATTGAAGGGTGCTAGATATTTCTCGAAAATAGATTTGAGAAGTGGGTATCATCAACTAAAAGTAAGGAAGGAGGATGTACCAAATACGACATTCCGAACTCGGTATGGACATTACGAATTTTTGGTGATGTCTTTTCGTTTGACCAATGCCCCTGCTGCATTCATGAATTTGATGAACAAGGTGTTTAAACCATTCTTAGACAAATTCGTTGTGGTATTTATCGACGATATTCTGGTGTATTCCAAAACTCAAGAAAAACACGTAAAATATTTACGTTTGACGTTGAAGACACTAAGAAAGGAAAAGTTGTACGCGAAATTCTCTAAGTGTGAGTTTTGGTTGGAGCGTGTACAAGTTCTTGGGCATGTGATTGATAAAGATGGGATTTCAGTGGATCCATCAAAGGTTGAAGCTGTAATCAACTGGGAACAACCAAGAACACCTTTTGAGGTGAGGAGTTTCTTGGGACTGGCTGGTTATTATAGACGGTTTATTCAGGACTTTTCCAAGATTGCCACTCCATTAACAAATTTGACAAGGAAAGTCAGAAAATTTGTTTGACTTTAGAAGTGTGAGGAAAGTTTTCAAGAATTAAAAAAGAAGTTAAGTGTGGCACCTGTGTTGTCATTACCAAATAATACAGGAAATTTTGTGGTGTATAGTGATGCCTCACATAAAGGGTTGGGTTGTGTTCTTATGTAGAACAACAAAGTTATAGCTTATGCATCAAGATAATTGAAAGACTATGAGAAAGGATATCTGACTCATGATTTAGAATTGGCTGCAGTGGTATTTGCTCTGAAAATATGGTGACACTATCTCTATGGAGAAAAATGTGAGATCTACACAGATCATAAGAGTCTGGAGTATATTTTCACTCAAAAAGACCTAAAACATGTGTCAAGGGAGATGGATGGAATTGATAAAAGATTACGATTATGAGATATTTTATCACCCAGGCAAAGCTAATGTGGTTGCAAATGCCTTGAGTAGGAAAGGCAGAGAAAAGTTGATGTTGTTAACCAACCAGGAGGAGCTTATTTCAGCAATGACAAGACTAGAGTTTGAAATCAAATTTCCAAAGGAAATCGATGAAAGATTGTTCCAGATAGAAGCTAGTTTAACTTTGGTTGACAAAGTTAAGAATGCTCAACTACAAGATGAGGAATGTGGAAAAATCAATGAGAAAGTGGTTGAGGATAGTGATGTGAAATACAAGATCGATACCAAAGGACTTCCATGGTTCGAGGAAAGAATCTGGGTTCCAGTAGTACCAGATATTAAAGAAGAAATATTGACCAAAGCTCATAACTCAAGATATTCGATACATCAGGGAAGTACGAGGATGTATCAAGATTTACGACAACATTTTTGGTGGCCAAACATAAAAAGAGACGTTGCAGAATGCGTTGCAAAGTGCTTGACATGTCAGAGAGTGAAGGTCGAGCATCAACGACCAAGCGGATTACTTCAACCGTTGGAAATACCATAATGGAAATGGGAACATATCACAATAGATTTTGTGGTAGGTCTTCCAACAACTCAGAAAGGATACAATGTGATATGGGTGATAGTGGACAGATTAACAAAATCTGCACACTTTTTGCCAATAAAGATTAGATTCAATCTTGATTAGTTAGCAAAGTTGTAAGTTAGAGAAATTATTTCGAGACATGGAGTGCAAGTGTCAATTGTGTCAGATAGAGATTTGAGGTTTACATCAAACTTCTAGAAGAGACCACAAGAATGTATGGGAACACAGTTGCGAATGAGTACGACATATCATCCGCAAACAGATGGCCAAAGTGAACGAACAATCCAGACATTGGAAGATATGCTGAGAGCATGCATCATGGATTTCAAAGGGAACTGGGATGAACATTTACCATTGGTGGAATTTTCCTACAATAACAGTTACCATGCAAGCATCGCATGTCGCCTTCTACGAAGCATTATATGGCAGGAAGTGCAGAACTCCACTGTGCTGGGATGAAGTCGGTGAACGTCAAATGTTAGGACCATAACTGGTACAATAAACTGTTGAGGTGGTCAAACTCATCAGGACAAGATTGATAGCTGCTCAAGACAAACAAAAGAAGTATGTTAATCAACACAGACAAGATCTTGCATTCGACGTAGGAAATTATGTATTCCTAAAAGTTTCTCCTTGGAAGGGAAAAATTCGGTTCCGTACAAAGGGAAAACTAAGCCCGAGGTTTATTGGACCCTTCGAAGTGCTGCGAAGAGTTGGAGAGGTGGCTTACGAGGTAGCTCTACCTCCTGAATTGCAAAACATTCATAACGTTTTTCACGTTTCGGTGCTACGACCGTGTAAATCCGATTACAAGCACGTGATCGAGTACGAACCATTGCAGTTTGATAAAGACCTGTCCTATGAAGAGGTTCCTATCCAGATAGTCGACATGAAAGAACAGGTGCTCAGGAATAAAGTAATACCTTCTGTGAAGGTGATATGGAGGAACGACAATGCTGATGAAGCTACGTGGGAACTCAAAGATAAAATGATGAAAGATTACCTTGAGCTATTTATTTAATCTGTGTCTTCGATTCTAGGGAAGAATCTTTGAAAGTAGGGAAGAATGTGACGAATGATTTGTTTGAATTGTGATTCTGGGGACAGAATCCTTATAAGCAGGAAAGGATGTAACAATCCAGAATTTTAAATTATAATTTTAAATATTTATTGAATTATATAAATATTTAATGGATGTGGTTAGTGTTGAATAAATATTTAATTTGATTTGACTTAATTGGTTAATTATTTATTAACTAAATAATTAAGGAGTTAAGAAAAATAATTGTTATGAGATAATATACTAATTTAATTTAATAATTAAATTAGAGAGTTTATAATGATTAAATGAATTATTATATTTTAATTTGAATTTGTAATTAAAAGGATGTGTTAGTTGATTAAATAAAGTTATAATTATAAAGAAAATTATAATTATGTGGTATTGATTTATGTGTTAAAGTAATTTAATAAATTATTATTAGAATTAATTAAATTGATTATTGAAAATTTGATTAAATAAAAATGTGACAAATAACCTTAGTATAAAGGAGTTATTAAAATAAATTAAAGGAGTTTAATTTAGTTTTGCCAAACAAGGCTTAATGCATATTAAGTCTTTAATCTAATTGTATTTTACCAAACAAGGCATAAGGATTAAATGATTATATTTTAAGTGGGTAGCCAAACAAGCCTTATGGCTTTTGATTTTCAAAAATATTATAACTGATATCAGTTATACATATAATTATATTATATAATTAATATATATTATATCATATACGTTATAATTTTGTTAGTACGTTAGTTAGAGTTAGGAAGAAAGACTCAGAAGAAGAAAAAGAAGAGAAGAAGAAAGGCTAGAGAATTTGAGAGAGAAGTTGGAGAAAAGGAAGCTTGAGAATCAAAGAAGTTATCATCTTTTAGAAAATAAGGTATCATCCTACCATTTTTAAGTTTCTTTAAAGTTTTAGTTTTCTCTTCCAAAATTCTCTGTAAAAATTTTTGTGAAGGATAAATTGTTTGATTATATATGGCTTTATATGATAAATTAGTGTTGTGAAACTGTGTTCATAAGTTTATATATGAGTATAGTCAATGAATTCATGTTATGTATGTAATTTATGAAGAAAACCATATTATAGTGAGTTTATATGAATATATATTAATATGGCTTAGTTTAAAGTAAAATTAAGGTTTAATTAGTTATTTAATTTATAAATTGACTATTGAATTTGAAAGAGGATGAATAAACATAAACAAGGTACTTTGAATTAACTGTTTTGGTTGAAAAACAAAATCACAGTGTTGATTTTCACTGGAAAAACGTCAAAAAGTGAAGTTTTATCAAAAATAGTGAAATTGGATGTTTTAAATTCTATTTTTATGTTTTTTTATGGGTAGAAACATGTTAAGAGTCTTTGAATTATGTTTATATGAAGTATCTGTATGAATTACATGTTAATTAGGTTGTTAGAAAGTAGCTTGTAGGCCAAAACTGGCTTTTATTCATCTTGTCTTTGAGGTCGGTCGTCAGAAGTCTCAGTAGTTCGCACAATAGTAATGACCCAAAGAAGATTATTGTCGCCACCATAGTGCCAAAGACCATGTCACAGTTGCTTAATCGTTAGCCCGTGTCTCACGTCATAAATGCCTTGACCATCACATTAAGCATACAGCCCAAGTAAATCGGAAAATAAAATAGTCATTGTTAAAGTTAATGGTCGACGATGCAGGTGATTTATTTACACAAAGTCTTGAAAAAGATGTTATGTGTTAATAGTAGAATCGTTAAATTATGATTTTAGTATTTCTATACCAAGAATGAGCATGTTATTAGCAATTAACTAGTTTTGTTACTAATGTAATTTGATTATGTGATTAAAAATCAAATCTTACATGATGAATGTACTTAGTATGTATATAATGTGGAAGTGGCTAATTATGTCATGATGACATATATATATATATATATATTGGGTATTGTGATTAGAGTTATTACGGTTTAGCCTACAAGCAAGGCAAGTTTTCTATCTCCACACTTCCGTTGAGCTAGTTTATTTACGATTTTTGCAAATTCTCTAAATCTATTATTTCATTGAGCTAGTTCTATTATTATTACATTTTGCAATTTTATTCTTACGATTGAGCAAGTTCTTGTATCTAGTTTGTTTATGATGCTGCAAGTTGTCTAAATCTTATTTCTATATTGAGCAAGTTATTCTTGTCTTTAACTTATTATTTAGCATGCAAGTTTATATATTCTAATATACCAATGTTGAACAAATTTTATCGTTCAATTTACTATTTGTTATGCATGTTTAGTACTCAATTCTATATAACCTTGGCTTAATATTGTTCAAGCAAGGTACGTTATGATTATTCGATGTTTATGCTTATTAGTTTGTTCCTAAAGCATGATCTTAAAGTTATAATGTCGATTTAGTTATGATTACTCCATAGCATAACGTTATCAATATTGTATTCAACTAATCCTTAGTTGATGACCGTTGAATTCTAAATTACCCTTGAAATGTATCCAAACCAAACTTACTTTGGTGCGGACTTGTACTCTAAATACTGAGATGAACAACCCTATTATTAGGGGATAATTTACGCTTAGCGTTGAAATGTTTGTGCATAATACATTGTACGAAGGGTTGATCCCCCTAAGTAAGAGGTGTCCTTATAGTCTTATGACTGTTAAAGTCAAAGTTGAAAGATTACTTACAACTGTGGACATAGTTTGTGGTCTTATGATCCTAAGTTATATATTTTCCATATTTTGATTCCAGTCTTTGCTTATCATTGATAGAGTACTATTCAATTTTGATGAGCCTATTCATTGGTAGTTATTATTATCTTGTTGATTCATTGCTATATCTAGTGAGCATTTGTTGTTCTCACTCTTGCATAAATATAATCATTGAAGCTAAAGTTGAGAAGGTAGATGAACCTACAACTAGCAAAGGAAAGGGAAATATGTACAAGTGCTGAAGACTTGTAATTTTATTTTATTGTTATGATGATACACTTTTGTTTAATGATATGATGTAATAATTTTATTTTCGCACTTGAATGATTGTATTTAAAGGTTATACAACCTGGGAGATTTTTATTAATGTAATCCTTTAATGGGAAAGTTTTATTATTCAATTTTATTATGATTGGGTAGTTAGGTATGGATGTTTTATCAAGTGAACACCAAATCCCGTGGGAATGAAGTACCTGGATTTGGGGGTGTCATAAGTTGGTATCAAAGCTTTAGGTTATGAACCTTAGGTGGGGGGAAAAGCCTTAGGAAGTAACCTTGGAAAAGATTGTGGTGATAAACTCTTATCAAGTTTTAAGGAAGAAGTAATAAAACACTTATGTGCTTACGTGATTACAACTTATGTGTTCGTGAGTGTCGAGTAATGATGATTAATAATTAAAACTTAAATTTTGTTATCAGGATGACTAATGTCGGAGAATCCAGTTAGGCTAGGGAGGAAGGACTTCAGATGCCTAGAGAGGAGGAATCTCGTGACATTCAAGTGGTTTGGGAACAACTACTTCCATGGGAGTCAGCCCCGTTGCTCACAGTGGTTGAGTATAAGAATAATGATGTAGAAAGAGATAAGGAAGACCCCGTTGAGCTGCCGCAGGCGAATGAGGATGACGAGGACGAGGAGGAAGAGATTACACTGACCTCGATAGCTGCTCGTATGTACAATGAAGTCTACGACCGCAACGTGGAACTTAAAGATACTGTCGAGGAGTTACAAGAGATATTAGCTGAGCAACAGACCTCGATGGCACAAAAGGACGATGAGATCCAGGATCGAGAGGAACATCTGAAAAATGTTAAAAAAGAGTTGGTTCACACTGAAGGAGAGAACGAGCGAATGATGGCAGAGAATGTAGAGTTGAAGAACAAGTTGAAAGAGGAATCTAATAAGAGGGCAAGAGCCGAAGACGCGTACGAGGAAGCTTATTAACGAGACAAAATAGCAGAGGGAGATGCACAAACAAAGAGACTGAAGATGGATGAGATGAATAATGTGTTAAACACCGTGATTAATCGAGCTCAGGATCGGGTCATGGGTTATTCGATTCAGTTTGAGACACTGCCATCGTCTATATTAGATTGTCGAACAATGTTCCAAATTATGGAGGAAGAGCGTTGTAAGGCTACGCAATATCTTAGTAGGACATCGTAGGGAATGTACTTGATATGTGATTTATGATATGATAAATAATATGTAAATCCCAAGTGTTATGTAACCTATGGGATATGATGATGATGTCCTAAAACTTTAGTAGTTCAGGAAAGTAATGTAAATAGCAGTGATGCTATTGTTATGATGTTTTCAAAGAAATTTTGAATGAATAAAAGTTATTATCTTATTTTATCTAAAGTGTTATGTGTTATGTGATTATTACTTTTATGGGGGCAAGTTAAGTAGAAATTACTTAAAAGAGTTGAGGTCAAATTGGTTGGACAATTGACACGATGGTTGGGACAAAGTGGAAGTGGAAGTGCAATCCCAATCATCCGAATCCATCGAAGAAGCCTCTACATTGCATGCAGGTACTTCCCTCTAAGTGAACGCTCCCCTACCGATGTATTTTTACATCCCATGATGGCGCCAATCATGAACCCAGGAGCTCCAACTCAGACTCATAGTTAAGCGGCAGGCAAGACTAAGAAGGGCAAGAGCCAGAGCTTCTATTTACTCAATCACCGATTCAATTCGCGACAAGAGCGTTAAAGGAGAGTAATAATCTAATGAGTATATTTTTAACGTAAAAATGCCTCCAAGATGTCAACCACCCCGACAGAGAACCACTAAAGGAACCAATAACAATAATGTTGAAGCTAACCCCGTTTAGCAGCTGGTGACGTTACTGACGGGTGCACTACAGAATCAACCACAAAATCAAGCTACAACGTTTAAGGACTTCAAGTATGTTGGACCACCAGAATTCCATGTGTCCATGAATCCAGTTGAGGCACAGACCTGGATCATGGAGATAAAGAAAGTATTCAATGTTGCGGGAGTAGGGGAGGATCAGAAGACTTCTTTTGCAACATTCATGCTGAAAGCAGAGGCTAGTTATTGGTGGCAGGCCAATAAAACTCGAGGAGGACAAGGGGTTATGACTTGGGATAGGTTTAAGGAGATATTCTTTGAGACCTATTTCCCAGAGAGTTCGAAGAGTCAGCTAGAAGTGAAGTTTTTAGAGTTGAAGTAGGGAACGATGACGGTATCTGAGTATGCCACGAAATTCAACGAGTTAGCGAGGTTTGCACTATATCAAGTCAACGTAGATGAACGCAAGGCAAATAGGTTTGAACAGGGACTGAAGCCCTGGTTGTACAGTAGGGTTTCCCTGTTCCAGCTAGAGACATTTGATGCGGTAATGGAGAAGACAATTCTCGATGAAGGTGGAGGCGAGGGTGTAACTAAGTTCAATCAAGAACAGAAAAAGAAGAAGAATGAAGTGGAGGTTAAGAATGGAAGTGGTGGTAGTGGAAATGGTAAAAATAATCTGAAAAGAAAATGGAATGGAAATGTGGGTACTGGAAATCAGCAGGGTAACCAGCAGAATAAGAAGTTCGAAGCATGTGCTACATGCAATAAGTTTCACAAGGGTGTATGCTTAATGGGAAAGCGAGTATGCTTTAACTGTGGCCAGGAGGGTCACATCACCCCAAATTGCAATCAACCCAAGAAGAACGTTTGCTTCACATGCGGGTACAAGGATCACTTTGCTCATGAGTGCCCTAAGAAGAAAGTTGGAGAGGCAACGGGAAGCAAGGGAGGTAGCAGTGGAGGTACATGGACCATTACTAGACCAACAGCATCAAACAAAACCACAGCTAGAACCTTCAACATGACTGTGCAAGATGCTGCGCAATCAAAGGATGTGGTGTCAGGTATTATCCCAATCAATGATATTGATGTTTATATATTATTTGATTCGGGTGCTACTTGCTCATTTATATCTGATGAATTTGCTAAGAGATTAATATTACCTAGTGAAGAATTGAATTTCTCTTTAAACATAGAAATTGCGAATAAGGAAGTAATTCCTGTTAGGTTCGTATACAAGAACTGTAGGGTGAATATTAAGGGAAATGTTATGGTGGTAGATTTAATTCCGATAAAACTTGGAGAGTTTGATGTTATTTTGGGAATGGATTGGTTATTCAATTATGGAGCAATAATTGATTGTCAAAAGAAATTTGTAAACCTTATGAATCTGTCAAAGGTAGTGTTCTATGGTAGCAAATCGTCAAGACAAATGAAATGTTTGACGATTATGCAGGCCAAGAAGTTGTTGAGTCAAGGTTGTGTGGGTTATTTAGCTTACATAGTCGATACTCAGAAGAAGGGTGTTGTGACGCCCCCAAATTCAGGTACTTGAAACCCGAACTCAGTGCTTCACGATACCATTTCTATGAGCGGAATAATACTAATAATAATAACAATAATATACATTATCAAATTTAATTTACATATTATCAGAGTATAGTTCCCAAGTACGAAACCTTTAAACATTCGTTACATGATAATAATATTATATATCATCCTTAACCTAAAGTCAAACTATTACAATAAGATAGCATAAACTTTTATTTTGCGACCTTCCCTTTTCCCTTGTTCTTAGCAGATCCTTCAGGTTGTTCACACTTAGCTGAAAACATTTAAATTAAGCAAGGATGAGCATTTGAGTTCCCAACAAGTAATAGCAAATAATAACAATTAGCTAAAAGGATTAAATGTTTTCTTTGAACGATACTTCTACAACGAATCAACAGTTGTGAAGTAAGCTGAACCATTAATAAACAACATGTCATTTCGATTTCAAACTTTTGAAACTACGTATTTACTATATATGAATATAGTTGACAGACTATGAACATTGTTTAATATTATAATTAAATAAATTAAATACTTTTAATATTCCAAAAATATTAAATATTTATGAAATATATTCAAAATAATTAAAATATAATTTTCGGACATTAAAATAATTTTTTACTAATTTAATTTGTTATTTTAATAACTTAAAACTAATTTTCTATAATTATTTAATAAAAATCTAATTTTTATAATTAATTGTCATCTAAAGACCACCTATAAGCGGCGTAACTATCGCTATAGGTGTTCTTCATGAAACCCAGATCATCGAAGCCGATGTAAAGTGACCACGTTTGACCAAGATTCTAGATCGGATCGTGATGTTTAAGTGAGTGTTTACGGTCCGATCGTAGTATAATAAAGTATAAATGTAACATTCAATTCAAGAAACATGATCAACAACATCACAATCGAGAAGATATAAGCCTTCAAAGTGGTACATCGGAGTACATTCTTCATTTCTAGGCAAATGGGTTTGCCTGAAATGAAGAACAAACGATCAACTTACTCTACTGGGCTTCCACAACTTGCAAGATATGATATGTTTTAGTGATTTAAAAGATGCATTGTGTAGACCACATGTAAAAGAGTAGATCGATCACAAAACATAACAATAACAACAACAGAATAGTCAGATCCATCTCGGTCAAACCATGTCAGAAATAAGCCTCAAAAAATTTTGGAAATTTCCCAAAAACCGAAAATATGACCGGATGGTCTACTTTGACCATCCACTACCTTTGATTCGTATACTTTTAAGGAGATTTGAAGGCATAATATTGAAGTTCATATACAAGACTACAATTTAGATGCAACCAACACAACAAATAATTAACACAACAAACGTGTTGTCAGAACGATCTGGGCATGTTCTTGACTGCCCAGATTTCTTCCGGTCAATGCTGGTCAACGGTATTTGACCATTAATAACTTTTATTCTAGACATCAAATAAACCTGATTCTTTTTGCAGATTAAAGACCACATTACAGGCTACCAATAACAACTTAAAACGAACTAAAACCATAATCGAGCAAGGATCTGTGGTCACTGTCATTCGTTGTCAGACCACAGATTTAACTTTTTCCAGATTTTGCAAATCTTCAAATCCGAGCTTCTAAATGTTATGGATCCAACATCTAGCTATCCAGATCATCATTAGACACTACTAACAACACATTTAACACAAAAAAACTAACATCAAACAACATATTATAGAGAGAATTAAAACTAGGGTTTTTATACCTTTCTTTGAAAAATCTTGTTTCTGGGCTACTGATTTGTTATATGTATTAGTGGGGCTTGGTTTAGGACTGATATATCTAGATAATTTAGGAGGTGTGGGGCTTGAGAGAGTTAGTTTGAGTATTGTGCAAAAATTGGCTAACAAATGACTTTCTCTCTCCTTCAATCTATAAATAGACATACAAGGTGCATGAATGGTTGATTAAAATGGCTGATGGCTGTCATTTAACATCATATGGGGTTGTTGGGTTTGGTCACCAACTTCCCCTAATTTTCAAAACCTATACTAGCCAAAATAATGCAACTAGGGGCAAAATGGTCAATTGGTAAATCATTTTAATGGCATTCAAGTAATTTGCCAAACCCTTAGGATTTGACCCTTAGGGTTTAACCCTAAGGTTTTAACACAAAGAAATTTTTTAAAATTTAGCAATTAGGGTTTGTAAAATAAAATTTTAGTTTCTTAAATTTGTAATTAGAGTTTCGTTAATTAAGTTTCTAATTATGTTATACAGGAATATTAAGGTTTAATATCCCTAATTATAATTAATCTTGCAAATAAAGCAATTAGGGTTTAGGATTTTGATAATTAGGGTTACTAATACGTAATTAGGGTTTCTAATAATTAACTTAGGGTTCTAATCATTAGGGTTTTAATTTACTAATTAGGTTTACCTTAATTAGCAATTAAAGTCTATCATACATGTTATTAATCACAGTAACACAATTTTTGACTGATCACAAGTTCCAGTTTAGGCTTCAAAGTAGGGTTATAATTATTAAAAATTCAAATATAACTTAGGGTTTTAAATTTACAATTAGGGTTTCCTAATTAGCATATTGTTATGTAACACTTAACATAAATCATATAACACAGGTTATATAACAAGATTAAATTTCCCATTTAAATTGAAAAAGCAGAAATCAACGAATTAATGCTTGGGTTTGGTCAATATACACCATAATTGACCAACCATCAATGATCTTGTACATACGATACATATTTATATAGCTGAAAAATTAATAATATTATAATATTATTACCATTTCTTGATCAAAACCGAATTAGGGTTTGGATTCCATATCTGATTTATCATGTTAAAATTAACTTAACTTATTAATTAAGTTAAAATAATTAACTTAATAACATTGAAAAGAATTGAAAATTCATATAATAAAATAATTATTATAATTATTCTAAAATCATATCATATATTATTTTAATAGATAAATAAAAAAAAATTTATCATCATAAAATTTATGATTTATTTATATAGAAAATATCGGGTTATTACATTCACCCTCCTTATAAAGATTTTGTCCCCGGAATCACCGTTTTAAAACCCATACATACCGAGGTACATATCATACACATCATTGCAAGTAGATCTCGATCAAATTTGATCGAATGATCTTTAACTATTCACGTAAAGCTTGTCTTTTTGATTAAGCGAAAATTTGATTTCTAGAAAACTCAAATTCCTCCTTCAAAATTTATTTATAAAATAATTTATTATTTATAGGAAAATCATATATAAGAAAATAAAAGTTATCTGAAAAAGTACACAGAGTTCCATTGCCATTTGCCAGAATCTCGAATCGTCATGTTGAAGACCCCGTCGATGAGATCTTGTCGACTTCTTTGGATGAAATTGGTCTGTGATTGCCAAAGTTCATCGCTTTTCCCCATGTTCACGCTTTTACGCCTCCGTTCTCCTTTTGACCAGATCCTTCACCTTATGCTCCTTGATCCTTACGAAAACACCTACTAATCATTCTAGGATTGGGGCAGTTAGGAGAGATATGGCCCTCCCCCCACACTTGAAACATGAAAATTTACCTTTCGGACATTCCCCAAATGGTTCTTCCCACAATTCCACATTACTTACTGCAAGCTTCTTCTTTGCACCTTCTTGCTTTACCTGCACACCCCCAAAGTTGTTCCCCTTCCTCTTTTCACTCCTATTCCCCTTGTTTGTTTCCACCTTCTCTGCTCCCTCAACTTTACCCTTGTTCCTTCTTTCCTTGTTATAGAGGCTCATGGCCTCACTCCCCTCCTCAGCAATAATCGCTTTCTCCATGTGTGCTGCAAATGTGGGGATCTGCAACACTGCCACCTTGTTGTAGAGCTAGGGTTTTAATCCCAGCTCAAACCTTCTCACTTTTCTAGCCTCCGTATCAACTTGATGCGGGGCAAACCTAGCCAACTCATTAAATTTTGCGGCATATTCCGCAATAGTCATATTCTCCTATTTTAATTCAAGAAATTTTACCTCCATCCTAGCTTGCATACTAGATGAAAAATAGTTTTTGAAAAACAAAGTTTTAAACCTATCCCAAGCAATTACACCTTCTCCTGCCCTCGCCTGATTTGCTTCCCACCAAAAATTTGCATCACCCTTCAACATATAGGTGGCAAAAGCGGTCTTTTGCCCCTCAGCTACCCTACCTATTACAAACGCCTTTTCGACTTCTTTAACCCAAGTTTGGGCTTCTATAGGGTCAGTTGTACCTCTAAATTCGGGTGGTCCTACAGCCTTGAAGTCCTTAAAGTTTGCTACGTGGTTGTCCTGCTGGTTCCATGCGGCTGGTATTCCTTGTTGCATGGCCTGAGCTACCATGTTTTCAAATTGCTGCATTGGATCTGGTTGTTGTCCCCCAGCGTTATTGACAGATTCTTCTACCCTTTGATTTCTAGTTTGACGTCTTGGCAGCATTATCTGATTAAATAAAAAATAATTTAACTTTCATTCTAAACCTTATCACATAAGTTTAATATATTAAACTTGTTTCATTACTCAAACATATATTCGTTTTCATTAATTCAAAGTAATTTACATAACATAGCCCATATTGATATCCTTTGTGACCACAAAAGTCGAGTTCTGACTTTGACCCAACACAAAAGTTGAGAATATTACATTACACGGTCATACTTTTCACACATATTATATTAAATAGACCTACACACCACGGAACCTATACTACCTATTCACTTTCGCCTTTTCTTGATCTTGGACAACCTTTTGCTGATGACCTTCTATCCCACAAATAAAATGACACATTGCTTTGGATTGGGACAATGAGGAAAAAAATGTCCCTCACGTCCATGAATTGTAGCAAACATTCTCCCTTTCCTGCATACACCTTCATGTTTCTTATCATAATTTGTACACTTTTCTATTAGGTTAAAGTTTCCATGGTTGTTATCGAGTTTCCTATATCACGATCTTTCATTTTTCTTTTCCTTCCTTCTTGTTGAAGCTGCGCTTTTTGACTTGTTGCTTTTAGCTCCCATTTGGTCGATTTGGATTTTAAACTTATCTTGTTCTTCCATTGTTTCAATTAATGCTTTTTCGTAATTGACTATTTAATAGTTTTCTATTTCCCACATTGTTCCAAAGAGGAACTGGTCCGTGATTACGCACTTGATTGATGTTGATCGGCTCCAACTTCGATGTCTGAATGAATCACTACCCCAAATTCGGTACTTGAAACTTAGAACTCGGTGCTTCACGATACCATTTCTATGGCGGAATAATACTAATAATAATAACAATAATATACATTATCAAATTTAATTTACATATATTATCGAGTTTAGTTCCCAAATCTGAAACCTTTAAACATTAGTTACATGATAATAATATTATATATCATCCTTAACCTAAAAGTCAAACTATTACAATAAGATAGCATAAACTTTTATTCTGCGACCTTCCCTTTTCCCTTGTTCTTGGCGAGATCCTTGAGGTTGTTCACACTTAGTGAAAACATTTAAATTAAGCGAGGATGAGCATTTGAGTGCCCAACAAGTAATAGCAAATAATAACAATTTAGTTTGAAAGGATTAAATGTTTTCTTTGAGCGATACTTCTACAACGAATCAACGATTGTGAAGTAAAATTTGAACCATTAATAAACAACATGTCATTTCGATTTCAAACTTTTGAAACTACGTATTTACTATATATGAAGATCGGTTGATGGACTATGAACATTGTTTTCTATTTTGAAAAGGTTAAACAGAACTTCATCATAAGCCAAATCATAACTTACGACGCAGGGGTGATCGGCTGTTATGCCTGTATTGATCAATACTACATTGCTAGAAACGATATTATCGTTCATCCTTTATCATATTAAGCGCGTAAAAATTTCCCATAATTGGGATGTTCATATGATCTTGAATCGAAACCAAAACAATTCGGTTGGATAAGTTTTATCTTGTTCAACAACAACTTTAAATTTATGTCTAAATTTGGATCAAATAGCTTAGGCGACTTTTAATTCAACTTATATACTACTTGACAAATAGATAAGTATGTATCAACATGTGATAAAATATAATGATTATCCAAGTGAGGACACTTGTATAACCATGTTTTAGAAATTAACGAACAGAATATATATCTTGATCATCAATAACAGAATAAAGGAATTTGTACAACAATTATAATTTAATAACCTACTTATACAGAATCATTGCATAAGTATATACAAAGGTTGGAATATTTGAACAATTGAAATGAACAGTTCAGATATTATCTTACATGTCCGTTGCATAAAGTAAATGCAAAGGGTTAGATACTTTTTGTCTGCTACTTACACAACTTAGATTTATCTTTTATATCAAGCCCTATCATTAAATAGATCATTAGTTTGATTAGAATAACATATCATATCATATTGTCTTTATATTTGCGATTAGTACATAACCTAAACACATTTATCATATAAGTTTAACAACCATTGAATCACAAATAAACATTCATCAAACCAATTTTTCTAAGTCGAGATCAATTTACGAAATATGTATATTATATTGACAACTTTATCGAATTATCTATCGAGTCTAAGACTCTATCTGATAATTTATTATCCATTTAGATAACTTAAACACCGATTATACTATTTTTCATGGCCTTATAATAATTTTAAAATAATTATTACCATTTATCATAATTTTTAAAATATCGGAATCATTATTAAATGATTTAAATATTAAACAATTCTATTATCATTAATATTCAATTAATATTAAACTATTAATGAAACCATTGCCAAAATATTAAAGTTATTTATAATAACTAAAAATATTTTTAAAACATTTATATTACCCTTAAATGATTTTTAAAACATTTAAAATCATTTTTAAATAATTACCATTAATATTAAAATATTAATGTACTATTTATCTAAATATTAAAAGTCATTAATTATAACTTAAAATATTTTTAATTCATTTATATCCCTTTTAAATGATTTTTAAATTAATAAAACCATTTTTCAACTATTTATTTAATGTAATTATTAAATAAATTTAATATCATTAATATTAAATTAATATTATTAATATTAAATTATTAATGAAATTATCCTTTAAATATTAAAAGTTATATTTTATAACTTAAAATATCTTTAAACACTTTATTTTCATTTAAAATGATTTTTATAATATTAAAATCATTTTAAACTAATTATTTAATATAATTATTAAATAACTTTAATTATCATTAATATTAATTTATTAATGAAATTTATCACAAAATATTAAAAGTCATTAAAAATAACTTAAAATATTTTCTCTTATATCATAATATAATTTTAAATGATTTTTCATGTATTAAAATCATTTTAAATAATTTATTTAATATTATAATTAAATAAATTAAATACTTTTAATATTCAAAAATATTAAATATTTATGAAATATATTCAAAATAATTAAAATATAATTTTTTGGACATTAAAATAATTTTTACTAATTTAATTTTTTATTTTAATAACTTAAAACTAATTTTCTATAATTATTTAATAAAAATCTAATTTTTATAATTAATGCATCATTAAAAGACCACTATAGCGATAGAGCGAAATCCATTATAGGTGTTCTTCATGAAACCCGATCATCAAGAGCGATGGCAAGTGACCACGTTTGACGAATTCGGATCGGATCGTGATGTTTAAGTGAATGTTTACGGTCCGATCGTTGTAGTATAAATGTAACACTACAAGATTGACAAAAACATGATCAAACAACATCACAATCGAAGATATAAGCCTTGAAAGTGGTTGTCGAGAGTACATTTCTTCATTTACGGGTTTGCCCGAAATGAAGAAACGATTCAACTTCTCTACTTTGAGCTTCCACTTTGAAGATATGATATGTTTTAGTGATTTAAAAGATGCGATTATGTAGACCACATGTAAAAGTGTAGATCGATCACAAAACATAACAATAACAACAACGAGAATAGCGAGATCCATCTCGGTCGAACCATATGAAATAAGCCTCAAAATTTTGGAAATTTCCCGAAAAAAAATATGGCCGGGATGGTCTACTTTGACCATCCACTACCTTGATTAAGTATACTTTTAAGGAGATTTTAAGGCATAATATTGAAGTTCATATACAAGACTACAATTTAGATGCAACCAACACAACAAACAATTAACAACGAGAAAGATCAAAGGCGAAAGCGTGTTGTCGAGCGATGCGGGCATGTTCTTGGGCTTGCCCAGATTTCTTCCGGTCGATCTTGGATCAGCGGTATTTGACCATTAATAACTTTATTCTAGACATCAAATAACCACGATTCTTTTTGCGATTAAAGACCACATTACGGGCTACCAATAACAACTTAAAACCAACTAAAACCATAATCGAGCAAGGATCATGGTCGCGACATTCGTTTATCGGACCACAGATTCAACTTTTTCCATTTTTGCAAATCTTCAAATCAGAGCTTCTAAATGTTATGGATCCAACATCTAGCAACCCGGATCATCATTAGACACTACTAACAACACATTTAACACAAAAAAAAAACTAACATCAAACAACAGTTATGGATGAATTAAAACTAGGGTTTTATACCTTTCTTTGAAAAATCTTGTTTACGGAGCTCTTGATTTGTTATATGTATTAGTGGGGCTTGGTTTTGGGGTGATATATCTAGATAATTTTGGAGGTGTGGGGCTTGAGAGAGTTAGTTTGAGTGTTGTGCAAAAATTGGCTAACAAATGACTTTCTCTCTCCTTGATCTATAAATAGACATCTGAGGTGCATGAATGGTTGATTAAAATGGTGATGGCTTTGTCATTTAACATCACATGGGGTTGTTGGGTTTGGTCACCAACTTCCCCTAATTGTCAAAACCTATACTAGCCAAAATAATGCAACTAGGGGCAAAATGGTCAATTGGTAAATCATTTTAATGGCATTCAAGTAATTTGCCAAACCATACTTGAGGGTTTAACCTAAGGTTTTAGCATAAAAAAATTTTTAGAATTTAGCAACTAGGGTTTGTAAAATAAAATTTTAGTTTCTAAAATTTGTAATTAGAGTTTAGTTAATTAAGTTTCTAATTATGTTATCTGACAGAATATTAGGGTTTAATATCCCAAATTATAATTAACCTTGCAAATAAAGCAATTAGGGTTTAGGATTTTGATAATTAGGGTTACTAATACATAATTAGTGTTTCTAATAATTAACTTAGGGTTCTAATCATTAGGGTTTAAATTTACTAATTAGGTTTACCTTAATTAGCAATTAAAGTCTATCATACATGTTATTAATCATGATAACACAATTTTTGGTGATCACAAATTCAGTTTAGGTTTCAAAGTAGGGTTATAATTATTAGAAATTCAAATATAACTTAGGGTTTTAAATTTACAATTAGGGTTTCCTAATTAGCATATTGTTATGTAACACTTAACATAAATCATATAACACAGTTATATAACAGATCTTAAATTTCCCATTTAAATTGAAAAAGCGAGGTCAAACCAATTAATGCTTTGGGTTTGGTCGATATACACCATAATTGACCAACCATCAACAATCTTGTCATATCTGATTACATATTTATAGCCTTTGAAAAATTAAAATATTATAATATTATTACCATTTCTTGATCAAAACCGAATTAGGGTTTGGATTCCATATCGATTTATCTCGTCGTAATTAACCTTATTAATTAAGTTAAAATAATTAACTTAATAACTTTGAACAAAATTCATATAATAAAATAATTATTATAATTATTCTAAAAATCATATCATATATTATTTTAATAATAAATAAAAAAAAAAATTTATCATAAAAATTTATGATTTATTTATATAGAAAATATCGGGTTATTACATTCTCCCATGTGCTCAAATCTCGTGATCTTATCCCTTTGACACCTTTCAAGTTTATATTCAATGCATCTAAGATATATAAATAGGTTAAGAAAGAGAAAAGTGCACATTTTTGCTCATTCATACACTTATACTCAACCTAGACCTTATCTCTCTAGAACCAACGAAATCCTGAGGTGTTTCAGTCCCCAAATCAAGCCCCACTAACACATATAACAAATCAGTAGCAAAGAAGTCAGAATTTGTTCATAGTGAGGTATAAACCCTAAACTAAATCTAACTTTTGATCTAATGTTAGATGTTAGTTTTTTTGTGTTAAACATGTTGTATGTAGTGTATATTGATGATCTGGGTTGATAGATGTTGGATCCATAACATCTATAGGATCAGATTTGTCATTTTTAAAAATTTGGAAAAAACTGGAATTTGTGTCTGACAAGCATAAGTCAGAGGCTGTAGATTCTTGCATGTTAATGATTTTATATGTGTGATGCTTTAGACTTATAGTTTGTTGTATGGACTTTGATTTGGACTTGAAATCATGCCTAGATCATGTCCAGGATGAAAGATATTCATGGTCAAACTCAGTTGACCGAGCATGACCAAGAGTTTTTGGGCAGCCCAGAAACTCAAAAATAGTGTCTGACAAGATTTTTCAAGACTCATATCTGTTAGATGGAGATTTGGAACTGTTGTTGTATCTAGTTTGTAGCCTGTTAGATATACTCTAGTTTATGCCTTTAAATCACTCAAACAATCAACAGATTGTAAGTAGTGGATAGTCAAAGTAGCCTACTCGGCATTGACTTTTATTTTCTGGGTAACCCAGAATGTGTTTTTCAGTGTTTGACAAGAACTTCATGGTTCCAGATCTTGCATGTGTTTGATGATTTGCTTGTGTTAGTGTTATAAGATTATACTCTTGTACGTATACTATACACTGACTGTCAGTGTGTCGACGTCGGGAATTTTAGTTGTCCCTTTTCGTTAATTGTTCTTTGGTGTTCTCATGTTAGGTGAGATTTGTTTGAAAAAACAAGTGAAAAAGGCCTGACATGTATAATGTCGACGATTTGACTTTAAGAGTCGCCAGTTGGTATTTTTAACTGGTTGCACCAACGCAACCGAAAAGGTTTACACATTGACCCGATGATTTGACAACTGCTAAACGAAGTCTGTGAAACCGAGATTCATTTGGGTCCGGGGGCTTGATTATGCGAAGGGAAGGTGTTAGGCACCCCCCGACATCCATGTTGCCACGGTGACCGCCACTTTTCAAAGAAACTGTTATATAAATGTGTGTGTGTGTGTGTGTGAGTGTGGATCAATGTGCAATTATTTGAAAGTAGTGTGAGGCCTCGTTCGCACCTATATACACAGGGTTTGAATTTATAGAAAAATTCAGTTTTAGCAAGATATAGAAATGAAGTTTTGTAAAAAGAGGCTTTTCAAACCCTGTGATCAATACGAATTGAGACCTTTTCATACTTCCATTTTATTGTTAAATGTTCGGCTTGTTTGCTTTTATTTTTGAGATGTGAGGCATCTTCGAGAAATTAATATACAGCGGTGCCGAACTCCTTATGGGAATGACAACCATCCAAGGAAATTCATACACTGTAAATAATGTACAAGTTGTTTACAACTAAAAATGTCCATCACGGGAACCGAATCTAGATTCGATGAGATGAATCATGATCACATGATTCTAGGCTCACATGATCTAGTAGTTTGTATGAAAGCGATGGCGTGTAATATATATATAAAAAGTACATTAATATATATATATATATATATATATATATATATATATATATATATATATACGATACATGATCAACCACCACTTGCAACTCCATGGGAGATCGGAAATGTAAATATATAAAAGCGGTAAATATATATATGAACATGATCAACCACCACGAAAAGCGACTCCCATGGGGATCGAAATATAAATAAAGCGATAAATGTGATCAACCGCTCTGAAGTAAACTCGAGCGGGACTAAATGTAAATAAAAGCGGTAAAAGGCCTCAAGTAAACTCCGGGCTGAGAAAGAAAATAAATATATATATATATATATATATAAGCTATTTTACATCTGGTGCATTTATTGCTTATATATATATATATATATATATATATATATATATATATATATAAGCAAGTAAACGCTCCGGACATAAGTCTAGGCTCAATCGAGGCATGACTCGATAATGTTAGTCCATATAAAAATATATACATATATAAGTATATATATATATATATATATATATATATATATATATATATATACAGATAGAAATGAAAACCACGGATCAAAATGCAGACATCACACAACACGACTCTCAATGTGTAGAATAGTGTGTGCAAAGATGAAAAGAAAGGCTTTATAGAGTGTGAGAAGGCTTACAGTGGGCTGCCAATGCATGCTTCTATGACTCTAAATGGATAAACACTCAGCTCCCGCCGGTAAAAAGATAGCTATATGTGAGCTAACAGGTGTTTAAAGTGAGGAAATGCTCAATATGGGGTGTGTACAGAACAAATTTGACAGGGCTTCCTTGCCTTTTTTTTAAATGGCAACCCCAAGCCCTCTATTTATAGAGGGGGAGTCGCAGGTGTACCTGCGGTAGCAGCAGATGCACCTGCGGCTACCCGGGGTGCCCCGGGCTCCGTGGGTCCCGTCGTCTCGAAGTACGTGCACTCGTGCACTATGATGTCCGCTTAAACTTGTAGAACTTCAATCCGAGCATCCGAACGAGGTATATAAGACCTTTTCAGACCGCTTTTGTTGAGAGTTACGCAATGCCATGGGATTAGAGGTTGTAAGAAGTCAGGAAGAGGGGACCATGCCCATGATCTTCAAGCTTCAAATTCTATCTGGTGTGTTGCAACGCATAATAGTCACTCAGGATTGGAACTCCTTGGTTCTTGAAGTACATTATTGTTTGTATATATGTATTAAGTGTTGAGAAGACGCGCAGTTATTGAGGTGGCAAGATGACAGTTTGACTCCTCACCGTGGTTATCACCGATTTGAGTTTAAAACAGACGTTGCTCAGGGTTATATCTGAGATTGGACTACTGCAAGTATTTGAATGCTGCAAGGTCATTTGTAAGGGTGCATGTCTGCCCGGTGTTAGCTTCGGGTCTGAGGAATGAGTACCTCGGCAGGAGGTCTGAGATTGAAGCTGATTACATTTGAAACAATCATTTCTAGAGTTATCACCGAAACTGAAACATCATTCCTTGGGGTTATCTCCAAGGATGAAACTCGGGGTTATCTCCGAGGTTGGAAATGATACACCTGGTGTGTGTTCTGGTGTTGAGACTGAACTTCCTGTAGTATCCGGAATGGATGTGAGTCATCTTCCGAGGTTATCTCTGAAGAAGAATACGCCTCTGCAATGTTAGTGCTTGAGTGTGCAAAAAATTTTGAGTGTCTACAGATGCCCCTCTTTATCATATTCATGCAATGCAAGGCATGGATGGGATAAAGAATCCTAGACACTTGAAATGCAACAAGATAAACATGATGTTGTGTGCAACAAAATGATGCAAATGTATGATGGAATGAATGATTGTCGGTTCCCTGTTAATCCTGTTGGGATGATAATCAGTGATATCTTGGACATGTGATCCAAGTCTTCAAGGATGTTGACGTTGGGGTTATCAGCAAAGTCGTGAATCCTAGACACAGACTTCTACTCCATAGAGGTTCCTCTTGTGTGAAAGAGATCTATGGGGAGAAATCTTTGTCTGTTTGAGGATGTGTATAACATATTCCATCATCGGTCCTCTTTGATAAGGAAGGTCTTCTCTGGCTTGTATCACCAGCATATACCACAGTCTTGTTGGAGTTACTACCAAAAGTATATATCATCAGGGTTTCCTGACCTACGCTGATGTATGTATCACCGAATAGATCCCTGCTAGTCGCATTGTCAAGGCTGCTTGACCTTCATTGATGTGTGTATCAATGGTTGCATTGCGTTGTGACCCTTGTTGGGGAGTGTGTCAAGGCTTCTTGACCTTCGTTGATGCATATATCAACGGTTGCATCGCGTTGTGACCCCCGTCGAGGATACATAGACATGGATACATTGCTTCGATGCGTTTACTTACCACCGGATGAAATAACGTCAAGGTTGTTTGACCTTCATTGATGTGTGTATCAATGGTTGAGAATGTGTTGTAACCCCCGCCAGGGATACGTGGATGCTTGAATTTCTGCGTTGTAACCCCCGCCGGGGATACGTAGATGTTCATACCTTCGGCGTTGTAACCCCCGCCAGGGATACGTCTTTAATTCATAATTTCGGTGTTGTAACCCCCGCTGGGGATACGTCTTAGGGATATGACCCTGTGCTGACGGCATCAGACCTTTGTGAGGTATTGCCGAGCATGATTTGTAAAAGTTGAGGCCACTGGTATAGTATACTTTGTCTGCAGGTGAATACCAATGTGTGACATGTGGAGCCAGAGTTTGACCCATGAAAACCAGGATTTCAGTTAGCCTCGGATCATGAGCATCATGCAGTTAGCCTCGGATCTGCTAGCTCATGTAGATACCCTTGGGCAGGAGCTTGCAGCATTACTTCCTTCTTCGGAGAGGGATGTTATGTTAGATCTGATAGTCTGCATACACATAGATCCGTAGATAGCTTTGTATTTTCCTACACGGACTAGCTTAGCCATTTTTTCATATATAGCACAAATGTATATATCAAACAATATTATATATAGCAGAGAAATATATTTTGATTTACTTCCCTTTTAGTTATGCCTTGATACTTGCTTGATATTTGCCCGTTTCTTCAAGGCTTGTGATCTTGATGCATTCTGAAGTTATCCTTGATATGTGGATATTGATCCATCGCAGGATCTCTCAGAACGGATCATTGATCTGTATGTATCCCTACCATCTTTGGTGTCTTGGGATTGGTTTCTGTATGGAAATGGGGAGAGGAGTGTGGCTTTTCCTCTCTGAGATTAACCGCACCACAGATGATCGCCAATACTTTTATTTGTGAGAAGCCTAGTTAATTCCATCTCTTATGGATTGATTTTGCTCTTTGAAGCACAACCGCAGCTTAGATGGTCACCGAATCTCCCATTGGTGAGGAGAGGTTGGATAATTCCATCCCTTTGGTCTGAAGCCGATGAACTGTAATGGATTGAAGTTTGATCCCAGTACCGTGTGACAAGTATTTTTTGTTCTGGTAGGGGTTAGATTGAACCACAAATGGCTTCCTACGTACGCCTATTGAAGAGGAGATCAAGTCTACGTAGTTCGAACCTGGTGTAAGAAGTTCAACGCTGACTGTGAAAGGCAGATGGGTGTAGAAGTTTTATTGATGAAGAAGGGTGTAGAAGTATTTTTGTGGTTTTGTTTTTGTAGAGAAAGGGAAGAAATGTTTTTGTTGTTTTTGTTTATTGCGACCG
The DNA here is from genome assembly GCA_020205605.1 of Panax ginseng. Lineage (NCBI taxonomy): Eukaryota > Viridiplantae > Streptophyta > Magnoliopsida > Apiales > Araliaceae > Panax > Panax ginseng. The sequence continues at coordinate 67,813,299 of CM035139.1, forward strand.
GGCCATATAGAATATGGTTGCCTACGTATTCCAAGTGTATCGGGGAGATCAGTCGAACGTAGTTAAGCCCCGATAAGTTGATTTTATACATACTTATTTGGTATCTGTTACTTAAATAAGTTGCTTATACTCATGTTTCTTAGTTACTTTTCATGCATTTTGTGTTCATTTTGTAGATCTTATGCCTGGGAACGATGTGAGCGACTATTTGTATGAAAACGCAAGGAAAAGTAATTCGGGCATCGTTTGGGCTATCATATTCATTGTATGTTCTTGGCTTGGAACTTGGATTATGTTGTAGAGCTTCTTCTTAGCTTTTCGGAACATCTGGAATCATTCCAATCGGAGTTCGGATGCAAGAGTTATGACCTTTGTACCAACGAACGTTGAACGTCACTGTTTTGGATGGCCATTTGCATACCTTTCACTTCCAACCCAATTTCATCTTTCATCCTTGCATTATTTCTGACTTCTCAAAGAATTAAAGTTGTAGATCTCGTCGAGATCTTCGATTTGATAGGTGGCAGGCCCCGTAACTCCTTCCGGATAAAACGTTATGGCCGTTTTACCAATAGACACTGCAGCAGAAAACCAATGGCGCGGGCGCGTGGATTTCTAGTGCTTTTTATGCGCGGCCGCCCGAGTCCCTGGAGCAAAAAAATGTGATTTATTAATTGCGCGCGGGCATGCCCAAATTTAGGCCAATTCCAGCACGGCCGCGCCACTTCAGAAGTTGACTAGAGATGACTTTTTCACTAGATAGTGCGATGGAAGCGTAACTGAGAGGGGAGTTCAATTAGGGATTATATATTAGACATATTTTCATTATGTAAAGCATATTCCACCCCTTGGGGGATCACGTTGTATGTGAATGTATGTTGTGTGGTTCCTCCACCAGGAGGCTATCCTGTCGGTGTTTGATTACTGGACTCGTAGGGAGACTAATTCCAACGAGGCTCAGGAAAGGCACCACCCAGATTCGCTCCAGTTGAAAGACCGGATTAACTTCCCGTGAAGTAGATTGCGATGATTTGGGAACCTTCATGCCAAAAAGCCGCGAGCGTAAACCTAGGATAGGTCAGCCTCTGATAAACCAAACTCGAATGGAAGTCTCTTCATACTTTCCCATTTAAATTACTTGTAATTTCAATTACTTGTCAATCTCAATGTAATGGAAAATATGAAGGAATGTGTGTATATGCATATTAAAACCTGACATGCTATAAACCGCTTGCATCCGTTTTACAGGATAATATTCCTAAAATAGATACATCACGTAGCATGTAACATTTATACATTCCCTAAGGCTAAACTATGTAAGTCTTTTTGTAGGGAAGCAATTGATCCCGTTTCCCGTTCAAAGTCCAAAAGGGCATTAAGCCCACAGTCAGACATGGATAAAAGTGCCCAACCCGATCCAACTTCCATCTCTCCATGAAGAGTTCAAAAATTAAGCTATCAAATAACGAGTTGGTCATTATGCTCAAAGAACTACACCAATCTATTCAGGTCCACAAATACCCATCCACACGTAATCCTCTGCATATATGGAGGAATCCAAATAAAACAATGCCTACTCAACCAGAGTCATCCACACCAGGGGGCAGTCAAGGTATTGTTAAAAATATGGAAACCCAGATACCTAAACCTCATTCCAATAAAGAAATCATAAATCTCAGGGATGATCGAGAAACTGGGGATATAAGAAAGAAAGTCCAACAAATGGAGGAGACCATCCGGTTAATCAAAGGGACTGGAAATTATGGGAGTGTCACCTATTTAGATCTTTGCGTATTCCCAGGGACTCGCTATCCTGCCAAATTCAAAGTCCCAGAGTTTGAAAAGTACAATGGGGAAGGTGATCCCTATACGCACCTGAAAGTGTATATTGGCGAACTGGAATCTTATGCTGGAGATGAAAGCCTCAGAATGCTGCTTTTCCAAAAGAGTCTCACTAAAGAGGCTAAAGCCTTGTATGCCCAACTTGACAATGCCGAAATTCACAACTGGGAAGAATTGGCCCACGCCTTTCTAAATCAGTATAATTTTTTGTCACAAATGGCACCTGATCGATACCAAATGACTAAAGTCAAAAAGAAAAATACTGAATCTTTCCGAGAATATGCCCAAAGGTGGAGACATCTAGCAACGCAAGTCATTCCATCAATGATAGAAGCTGAGATGGTAATGACGTTTATTGATATCCAAGAGGCTCTGTACTACGAGAGGATCCTAGCAGGCATAGGAAAGCTGTTCTCGGAAATGATTAAACACGGCGAAATGGCAGAGATGGGCCTGAAGACAGGCAAGATTAAAGATTTCACTGCCTTGGAAGCAGTTGCCAAGCATATACATACTGGCAAGTATGCGAGTGATCCCAAGGTTGTACCCGATAAAGGCAATGAAGATGTATCCCTTGTTGTACAGGGGCAAGTTAGGAGACCAACCTACAGTCCCCCCCATTCGAAAAATACAAGACAATCTGCCAGCTCACCAACAGGCTGCATTCAACCAATACCCAAACAGGAAAAGAAAATTTGAAAGAATGGAAAATCGGGTGTTAACTCCACTAGGCGATTCCCTTGAGCATGTCTTGGCGATATTAATGGATCACAAGAAAATTACCGAACTGGCTCCACCTCTAGAACTAGGGAGCAAAAGATATAATCCGTGCCAAAGATGTGCTTACCCCAAAGGCACAGAACAAATGTCCTAACGTGGGAAAACTCGGAGGAAGGTATAATGGTAATGCAAAAATTAGAGACGATCCAGAATCAAGTAAATCTGCTAGCTAAGCTGATAGTGCACCAACATCAGGATACGAGACATTTCTTAACTTAACTATTAGAAGGCCAAAAAAGGGGGATGATAAAATTGCTAGCAGACCTCGCCAACAGAAAAATTGCTTGGGGGAATGCGAATTCTCAAAGAAGAAAGATCTAACAACCTCCACAAGAGTCCAAAAATTCAACCCTCTAAGCAAACCCAATGAAGAAATGCTACACTTTTTAATAAGCGAAGGAAGGATTACTGAGTTACTGCCTCCTATAAATCCCAAGATAAAGAGTTATGATTCCACCAAGATATGTCTCTACCATTCTAACTCACTTGGACATACGACTGAGGAATGCTGGTCTTTGCGACATAAAATCTAGGATCTTATTGAAAATGGAGAGCTGAAGGTAGAAATTTGCATGACCAAAAAAGGCGAGAAGGCAATAAAAAGCTTAAGATGTCCACTTGAGACAAGCATTGCAAATGAGGTGAAGGCTATGAGCGATAATCCCAGCAGAACCCAAGATGGAATGATCCTAATGCAGAAAATGACAGAGGAGACAAGGGAATCCCCAAAGGAGATTCCTCCGCCAACCTCCAACATCCTGTGGTCCACAGATGACAACCACAGTCCAGATCTTATAACCTTGGATGATGCGGAGGAAATACTGATCCTTTCCAAGGAAGAAAAAGAAAAAAAGGAAGGTTCCTTGCAATAAATGCGACAACAGTTCGAGGGAGATTTCATGGTCGACTCCTCTCAAGCTCAGGAAAAGCGTGAAGGAACAGATGAAGGAAAAGGTGGTGAGGTTGTTGGGGAAACCAATCCATCAAAGAATCAAGAGTTCATACCTTTTTGCGATGGGTCCAACTCAAGCATCCCTGGGGAATGTACTGAACCAGGAAGCGATCAAGTTATGTCCATAAGTGAAGACATTCAAAACCAAGAAGTAACCTCTGTTGCGAGCCTTGAAGGCAACACAACCACTAAAAACTGGACTATCAGGCCTCAACTAGCCAAAAGATGTAGATCTAGGGGATAAAGTTGTGAGTTCCAGAAGATGTTGGGACGGTATCAATTCCTTCGCAGTATGCTTTTATTTTCCATGCATGTAAAGAAAAAAAAAACAAAAAAGAAAAGAAAAAAAGAAAAAAAGAAAAAAAGAAAAAAAGAAAAAAAAAGAAAAAAAGAAAAAAAACAAAACAAAACAAAACAAAAAACAACATAAAGAAAAAAAAGAAGAAAAAGAACAAAAAATCATCAAAAAATCAAAAATCAAGTCATTCAGGTTTCAGCTCATCAAGCCTGAACTACGAAAGACCTGATCTCCCCTCATCAATGGGAGTACGTAGGCAGTCATTGATGGTGTGGTCAAACCAAACAAAAATCTCAAACAAACACTCCCAAAACAAACACTTCTCAAACAAACACTTCTCAACACAAACGCTTCTCAAACAAACACTTGTCAAACCATTTATCTTATCAAGTCGGAACTACGCAGACCTGATCTCCCTCACATACAGGAGTACGTAGGCAACCATCAGTGGTGCGGTCTGATCCTCAAAAGAAACATCCAAACCCAAAACATCAATCTAAAGTCTACGCCCAAAGTCAGCCCTCCAAGTCAGCGACCCATGTGGAGAAAACCCAACAACACTTCAATGTCACTCCATCAAAATTAGCACAAATCCCAAAAAGGAAGAAACAACGATATGCCAAGACAACTAGTAGCGAGGACCTTCAAAGAGCCAATCACAAGGCTTCATCAAATAAAAAGAAAACCATCAAGTCTGATTGCGCAAATAAGTCAAGAATAATGATTGAAGGCATCAAAGCCTAACGCTACTGTCTGTTCATCATCTAGTACAGAGGTAAAAGCCTCTTGTGATCTCAGCATCTTATCAGCCCATCTGTCAAAGCGACTATCCCAAACAACAAGCAAGGTGGGGCAATTTCAAAATCGACGACAACCTGATATTGTGACCCCTACAACAAGACTTGGGCAATCTTGGAAACAGCGACAACTCAACACTGGGGCATTTATCAACCATCCTAAAGAGGAAAATGCCCCAGTCAACACCATTAGCATGGTCCATCATCATCAAAGCTTCCCTCACATTAGCTCATTAGCGATTTGGATATTACTCACTTGCGACTTCATCAACAAAGAGAGTTTCTCGTATGAATCCCCGACATCAGTATGCGAAAGGACTAGGGCATTTTTTGATTCCAGGAAAGCGAAGGATTTTAAGGCGGGATCAAGCCTCTCATCAAAAGAAGGAAAACTCCTGAAAGAAATCATGGCGACATTAGCTTGCCCCTACAGACGAAGGGGAAAATTCTCAACAAAGTTCTTAACTTAAGAGTAGAAGCCCAATGACAAAGGGTCTGGCGAATGAAATCTACACCACCAATTTGTGCTAAATCCTCATATGTTGAGGCCTTTACACTAAAGTTCAAATTTTGGCAGCAAAAGTACAGATGGAACCCTCCAGGGATATCAGCGGCATTCAGGTCATCAGTTCAGCCGGGTTGCAAATCAAATGTTCAAGGAAATGGGGCACAAACACCCAACAGCGAAAAGAAACTCCAAATCACCTCAAACAGGGTGAGAAAAATATTTTTACTCCATATAAATTACAATCTGCATCAATATAGGACAATAGGTTCCTAAGAAAATCTAGATCATCACATCATGTGTGATCTGTACGTGTGCAAATATGCTACATCAACGTACATCTCTATCAAACATCACATCAGGCAGAGTCTGGTGAAGTAAACCTTTGAATCTTACTTTAGCGAATGTATCGGAAGATCCGATATTCTAAACCATTGGCATCAATTCAGTGCAACATCAAGACAGTTTAGCGATGAAAGCTTTGTATATCACCGTTCGAGTGGGAGCCAAAATAAATGGGTAGGATCTGTTATCAAACTACCATCAGGGTAGGCAGCATTATAAACTACCAACGTATGCATCAGTGATATCTCAATTTCTCTTTATCAAATAGGCATTAGCGACACCGACAAAAAGCCAAACCGTTGTAGTCAACACCAGCATAGGCATCAGCAATCCTCGATAAAGGTAAAGCGATTTGCGAAAACATTTTTAACATGCATCATAACATTCATTACATTGTGATTTGCGATTTGCGATATGCGATATGTGAAATGTGATGTGCGAGTTGCGAAGTGCGATTGGCCTAAAGCAAAATGCGAAGTGCGAAATGCGATGTGCGATTTGTGAAAACATTTTAACATTCATCATCACATTCACTACATTTTGCATCGTTAAAAATACCTTGTCATATTTCAAGTGTCTACTAATCTTTATCATGTCCATTCCATTGCATTGCATGAACATGATAAAGAGGGGCATCTGTAGACACTCAAAATTTTCTTTTCCTATTACTAACTATGCAGGAGGGAAAAAGCATATTTTTCACACTCTAGAGGTAATCCTGGAGGACCACAACATCAATTCCAACCTCAGAGATAACCCTGAGTACATTTAGAGTCAACAACATGACCATCTCAGAGATAACCCTGGGAAAAACCCACTACAACTGTGCGAAAATCAGAGATAACCCCGGGAGGGGCAAAATGGTCATTTTGTGAACTCAACTTCACTTCAAATCAAATACACTCATGTCAAATTAAATTGATTCAAAAGTAGTCCCACAAGACTCATATCATAACTTCAGAGCGAAAACTACGCAAAATGGCTTGCCAGATTGCCTAACGGAAACCCGAGAATGCTATTTTGGTCATGGACCTATCTTCCCAAAATAAAAAAATAAATAAATCATATGTCATTTTGTAGCTCTCGAAAAGAGCTTTCCGGAATGGTATGGCAAGCTTCCATCGGACTCCCGGATTGAAAGTTACTGACGCATCCGAAATAATCGGTAGCGTTGTCCGAAAGTAATGTCTTCTTGCGACACTACGGGACCCACACTGCCCTGGGCAGCTTGGGAAGCCTCGGCAGTCGCAGGTGTACCTGTGGTAATCAGTTCTATAAATATGGGGCTTGGGCTAGCCATTTTGGAAAGAGAAATAGCGAGGAAACCTTGTCCAATTGGCTTTATACACCCCATAAACTGAGTGTTGTCTTATTTCAAACACTTTTGAGCTTATATTTTGTCATATTTTTACCGGCGGGATGGGAGCCGAGTATTCATCCATCTAGATTCATAGAAGCCTGCTTTGGCAACCTACTGTAAGCCTTCTTACACTCTATAAAGCCTTCCCCTTCCTCTTTGCACACACTGTTCTTCACATTGGGAGTCGTGTTGTGTGTGTATGCCCGAATTTCCATCCGTGGTTTTCATTTCGCATCTCATATATATATATACTTTATATGGATATATTTATATATATGGACTAACATTATCGAGTTATGCCTCGATTGAGCCTGAACTTGATGCCCGAGCGTTTATTTGTTTATATATGTATATATATATATATATATATATTATTCGTGGAACTATCATTCGATGAGCCCGAACGCACTAGATATAAAATTCATATATATATATATATATATATATATATATATATATATATATATATATATATATATACATTCATTCTATCTAGCTTGGAGTTTACTTCAGTGGCCTTTAATCGCTTTATTTACATTCCATCCCGCCTGGAGTTTACTTCGAGGCAGTTGATCGCTTTTACCGCTTTCTTTACATTTCATCCCGCTTGGAGTTTACTTCGTGGCGGTTGACCGCATTTACAGCTTTATTTACATTTTGTCCCACCTGGAGTTTACTCCGTGGTGGTTGATCATGTCTATATATATATATATATATATATATATATATATTTACCGCTTTTATATATTTACATTTTCGATCCCCCATGGAGTTGCTTCGTGGTGGTTGATCATATCTGTATATATATATATTTACAGCTTTTATATATATAATATACTTGCTTTTCTTATAAATTGCGATATCATGTGAGCTTTAGAATCATGTGATCACAGATTCGATTTCTTCAATCTAGATTCGGTTCCTCGTGATGGACCTTTTTTTCACCGTGGCGCAAATTAGTACATTATTACAGTGTCTAAATTTCCTTGGATGGCTGTCATGCCCATGAGGATTTCGACACTGCTGTATATTATTTTTTTTGAGGATGTTTCGCATCTCGAAAATAAAAGCAAACAAGCCGAATATTTTAATAATAAAATGGAAGTATGAAAAGGTCTCAATTCCTATTGAGCATGGGGTTTAAAAAACCTCTTTTTACAAAACTTCATTGCTATATCTTGCTTAAAACTGAATTTTTCTATAAATTCAAACCCTTTGTATATAGGTGCGAACGAGGCCTCGCACTACTTTCAAATAATTGCACATTGATCCACACACACACACACATTCATATAACAGTTTCTTAAAAAGTGGCGGGCCATCACTGGTAAGGCTACGGATGCCTGGAGGTGCCTAACACCTTCCCCTCCGCATAATCAAGCCCCCGAACTCAAATGAATCTCGATTTCACAGACCCGTTTAGCAGTGGCATATCACTGGGTCAATGTGAAAATCTTTTCGGTTGCGTTGGTGCATCCAATTAAATACTCCAACTGGCGACTCTTAAAGTCAAAAAGTCGACATTATACATGTCGAACCTTTTTCACTTGTTTTTTCAAACAAATCTCACATTAACATGAGAACACCAAAGAACAAGTAACGAAAAGGGACAAATAAAAATCCCGACGTCGACAACTATGATCTAAACTCTATTTTGGGATTGCAATGAATTCTATTGCTTAGTTTAATCTGATATACTTCAATGTTAACCTTATTGATTGCTATTGGATTGTCTATTAAGATTCATGCTTATTTGCTTAGTTGATTGGCCATCAATTACTGTGATAACCCATATTGAAAGACGAAGTATGGGTTTAGATTTGATCTTGATAGTTTGTGATTGTATGTTCTACATTTTGATGGGATGTATGATTTGTTCTTAGGATAGACATATATCGAGGCATTGCTCTTAGTTAATTGAGAACTTGGGCTTAAACCCTAATTATTTGTAAATCACATAGACATATAGTGGTTTAGGTAATTTGGGTGTTCATGTGTATTCCTTCAACTGGGGATTATATTTGATATGGTATGGTACATTGAGATATGGATGTACTTTACTTTCGTGTTCTCGACTAGCAATCCAGTGCAAGTAATTTGGCTTAACATGGAGTGCGTTAATTTAAATTATTCAATATATGAAATTGTAATCTCAGGTTTTCCTTATCTAATCTTACTCTAGGAATAGTTAGATTTATTTAATTTCACAGTTTAAATATAAAATATCAAATCATTCGTTTAAATAAGACTGAAATGGTTATGGGTTAGTGCTTGGTGAACATTATTAGTTAATTCTCTGTGGGAACGATACTTTACTTACTCTTTATTACTTGTTGACCGTGTATACTTGCACGCATATATTGATCGGTAAAACGATCAATAAGTTTTTGACGCCGTTGCCGGGGAATTAGCTTAATAAATTTTTGCAAACATTAATTTCAATCAAATTGGTCTTAATTTAAACATTTTTTTGTTTTAATTATCTTCTTATATTTCTCTCTTTTCAGGTACCATGGGTGACTTTGCTTATCAATGGCCTTATGCAAATAGGATTAAACCAAGGGACACAAGAACTGAAGGACTCAATGCATTTTCTACATTGTCAGCACAAATTGCAACACTTTCGGAGAGGTTGGATATTCTTGCAGCCCAACGCACTCGAGAGATAGTAGTTACATGTGAATATTGTGCTGGCGAGCATCCGAGTTATCAGTGCAACATTAGTGTTGGACAAGTACAATTTGGGGGTGATTACCTCAACAACTATGTTTATCCCAATTATCATCAAGGTTGGGGGTATCACCCAGATTATGACCAAGACTGCATTCTAGGTCCAATATATCCATCAGATTTCTCATATCCACCTCCAATGCAACAAGAAGAAAATTCAAGGTTGAAGGAATTCATTTCAAAGATCATAGAAGACCATAAAGAGATGATAATAAGTCAGGAGTTATCAACCCAAAATCTTAACAGACAGATGGAACAACTCATTAACTCCTCAATGAATGGTCCTCAATACATGGATTTTGAAACTGAACAAGATAATTCAAGATTGGAGAATTTATGGTTCAAGTTTGTAGCATCAACTGAGGAGAAGATGATTGAGCAAGAGAGGTCAATTCAAAATCTTCAGAATCAGATCAATCAAATGTTCAAAGCCTTGAACAATTTCCCTCCAAACAATTGGTGCTATGACATGGACGATGAAACTGATGGAGAGCCAGAAATGTACATGCCACTGAATGAACTGAAAGGAGTGGACATTGAGGAGAAAACTGGGGCTATGGAAAATGAAGATCATGAGCTGACTTGTATAATACCCCAAGTGCCTTCTCAGTTAGAGTTAAAAAATTCAGTGAACTTTACACACCCATGTCCCCTTGGTAGTCACATCCAAAGCAAGAATTTCTACGATTATGAGGCCTTTTACAAACCATAGTGGGCAGAGGAAGAGATAATAGAAGAAGAAAAGCCCGTTGAATCTTTCATGCCTCAATGTAAAAATCTATTCACAGATGCAATGGGAGAAGCACCTGGCGATGCAATAGAAATGGAGACATCATGTACAGGAAATATGCTAGGTGGCTTCAATTCACAGACTATCATGATGGGGAACCTACCTACACACATTGCAGTTCTAATGGATGGAGGGTTCCTAGCTTATAGTAGAGGAATTGGATAGCGGTGTCAAGAAAAGAGTCCAGCTAACGGACTATAAACCGAGCGCTAGATGGGAGGCACCCCATCCAATCTTTCTCCCTCCTTGTTTAATTCTTATTTACATTTCATTTACTTCTTCTGCTATGTTTAATTCTTCATGCTTTCTATATTTCGTAGATTTTTGATAGTTGTAAATCTTAATAATAGTTTTATTGTTTCTCCTCTCAAGTTCAATCCAATTGTTATAAGCATTCAGGATAAAACAAAAGTCAAAAATATTGAAAGCACGCCAGATCAATAAGTAAAAATAACAAGTACCTAACTTAGCCACTACAAGCCAAACACAACGCCAAACACTCATGCCCATAGCTCAGTCATAGAAAAAAATTATAATGCTAAATTTTTAGAATTTCTGACTCAAGAATTCGGACAATTAGAAGCCCACACTCAGTTTCCAACTATAGAATATCTCAAACTTATCCATCGCCTGATATACCATAGGATCATAAGGAGGCGGATGGAGATGACATTGCCACTTAGGGGAGTATTTTTTTTACTTTTAATTACAATGAGGGCATTGTTAATTTTATGTTTGGGGGTATTGGGTTGTAGTGAGTAGTTGTTGCATATAGTTAGTTGCGTATAGTTTGATTGCATGTTTAAGTTGCATAGTAGGGGTATTTGCGTATCTTTGTAGTTAAATTCTACATGATTTTTTTTAGTTTTCTTTTGTCTTGTTTACTTAGTATGTGTTTAGTTGCATTACATAGCATATTCCCAAGTTTTTAGTTAGTTGAATTCTAATTTGGCCAATGATGACATAGAAATTTGATAGATTTTTGAATTTAGTGGATAACATGAGCGTAGTTATAATGTTATACATGATTAAATTCATGCTTGTTGTTTAGATGCTATCGGTTAGCACATAGGTGTTCATATCTGCTTGTTGGTTTAAGAATAACTTGCTTGTTTGCTGAGTAGAAAATGTTATTTTTAAAGATGGAATTGTGTATAAAGTAGACATAGACTATGAAAACACAGATACTCAAACTTTGGGAACACATGGGTATGCTTGCTATTGGGACGAGATGGAGCGTAAAACGCACTCGTTTAAATGGAAATGGAAAGTGAGATGGAGCATAAAACGCACTCGCTATATATAAAAAAAATTAAAAAAAATCAATAAACACCGCGAGAAAGTGCGAAAATCGCCCTCGTGAGTAAAAACAAAGCAGAATAAATCCGTTGTTGAACCTTAGTTTGTATTGATGTGTTGGAGTAGTTGATGTCTCATTAGTATATGCAGTTCTTTATTTAAACTTCAATTTTCTGTCTTAAGCAATTTAGCATGTGGTATCTTCACCTTTGTCAAGCGTATCTGTGAACACATCACACACACATACAACATCTTTATAGCAGGAGAGGATTATCTGATTGTATGTCATTATGCCTTTAGCTTAGTTTGATGCTTTGTCCTTGGATCTTGATATTTCTCTGAGGCATATCTTATTAGAATTCTCAACATGGCTGGAAATCTTGGGATTCATTGTCATAGTAGCGTAGCTTGCATAGCATGTAGAATGCATTATGTTATGTTGCTTGGGGACAAGCAACGGTTTAAGTTTGGGGGTATTTGATAAGTTGATTTTATACATACTTATACGGTATCTGTTACTTAAATTAGTTTCTTATACTCATGTTTATTAGTTACTTTTCATGCATTTTGTGTTCATTTTGTAGATCTTATGCTTGGGAACGATGTGAGGGACTATTGTTATGAAAATGCAAGGAAAAGCAATCCGGATATCGTTTGGGCTATCATATTCATTGCATGTTCTTAGCTTAGAACTTGGATTATGTTGTAGATCTTCTTCTTAGCTTTTCAGAACATCTTGAATCATTCCAATCGGAGTTCGGATGCAAGAGTTATGACCTTTGTACCAACGAACGTTGAACGTCACTGTTTTGGATGGCCATTTTCATAGCTGTCACTTCCAATCCAATTTCATCTTTCATCCGTGCATTATTTCTCAATTTTCAAGGAACGAAAGTTGTAGAACTCGCCGAGATCTTCGATTTGATAGGTGGTAGGCCTCATAACTCCTTCCGGATCAAAAGTTATGGTCATTTTACTAGAGGACACTATAGTAGAAAACTAATGGCGCGAGCGCTCGGATTTCTAGTGCTTTTCATGCGCGGCCGCACGAGTCCCTGGAGCAAAAAAACGTGATTTATTAATTAAACACGGGCGCGCCTAACTTCAGGCCAATTCCAGCGCGGCCGCGCCACTTCGTAAGTTGACTAGAGATGACTTTTTCACTAGATAGTGCGATGGAAGCGTAGTTGAGAGGGGAGTTCAATTAGGGCTTATATATTAGACATATTTTCATTATGTAAAGCATATTCCACCCCTTCGGGGATCACGTAGCTAATATTTCTTTCTTCTCTTTAATTTCCATATTAGATTAGAGTAGATTAGAATAGTGATTTCTAGAGTTGATTAGATTGAAGACTTGAAGCAATTGGAAAGCATCAGAGATTCCATCTTGGAGCAGGAGAACAGATTTGCATTTTAATTCTCTACACTTAACCTCTCTTTGATTCCTATTTGTAATTTTATGATGTTTATTCAATATGTGAATAGTGGGTTTGATTCAACTATGATCTAAACTCTATTTTGGGATTGCAATGGATTCTATTGCTTAGTTTAATCTGATATACTTCATTGTTAACCTTATTGATTGTTATGGGATTGTCTATTAAGATTCATGCTTATTTGCTTAGTTGATTGGCCATCAATTACTGTGATAACCCATATGAACTTGAAAGACGAAGTATGGGTTTAGATTTGATCTTGATAGTTTGTGATTTTATGTTCTACATTGTGATGGGATGTATGATTTGTGCTTAGGATAGACATATACCGAGGAATCGCTCGTAGTCAATTAAGAACTTGGGCTTAAACCCTAATTATTTGTAAATCACATAGACATATAGTGGTTTAGGTAATTTGGGTGTTCATGTGTATTCCTTCAACTGGGGATTATATTTGATATGGTATGGTACATTAAGATATGGTTGTACTTTACTTTCGTGTTCTCGACTAGCAATCCAGTGCAAGTAATTTGGCTTAACAGGGAGTGCGTTGATTTAAATTATTCAATAGATGAAATTGTAATCTCAGGTCTTCATTTTCTAATCTCACTCTAGGAATAGTTAGATTTATTTAATTTCAGAGTTTAAATAAAAAATATCAAATCATTCATTTAAATAAGACTGAAATGGTTATGGGCTAGTGCTTGGTGAACTTTATTAGTTAATTCTCCGTATGAAACGATACTTTACTTACTCTTTATTACTTGTTGACCGTGTATACTTGCACGCATATATTGATCGGTAAAACGACCAACAGCCCCTCAGGATGAATCGCAGCCAAAGAGAAGTGTGAATCCCATGCGCAGGCTATACTGCGGGGAGAACAAAGTTTGATCCCATAATGGGGACAAACTGCAGGTGTGGAAAAAGTTTGATCACGTCTTCAAGATAAACTACAAGCGTAGAAAATTTTAATCCCATCTTCAGGATAAACTGCAGGTGTGAAAGGTTCAATCCCATGTTCAAGATAACCAAAATTGTATGAAAAGTTTGAAATGAGGTGAAATCAGGCTGCTGGTTTGAAATGTATGTTTCCCCGAGGGGCAGAAGAGTTTGAAGAGAGAGTTAAAAAACCAGAATGACTGGTGATTGGATGATCCATACCAGGATGTTTGCTTGATGATCTCCTCAGACATAGTACCGTTTCACGGTGTCTGAGTTGATAAGCTGTGGAAATTCATTGTCATCCATTTCTTGTAGTCTGAGAGCGCCTCCTGTCAATACCTCCTTGACAACAAATGGGCCTTCCTAGTTAGGAGAGAATTTTCCCTTAGATTGATCTTGGTTGTTAATGATCTTCTTCAAAACTAAGTCATGTTGTTTGAACTGCTAGAGCCAGACTTTTCTATTGTAGGATCTTGCGATCCTTTGCTGATATAACTGACCATGGAAGATTGTCGTGGTTCACCTTTCTATCAGAGACAATTGGTGATACCTGTCTTGTACCCATTGGTCTTCATCCAACTGAGCATCCATCAACACTTTGAGGGATTCCATTTCCACTTCTATGGGGAGCAGTACTTCCATCCCATAGGCTAATGAGTAGGGAGTTGCCCCAGTGAAAGTACGCATAGAAATTCTGTAGGCTAGTAAAGTCAGAGGCAAGAGGTCAGGCCATCCTTTGTGATTGGCGAACATTTTCTGCATGATCTTCTTAATATTTTTATTAGCCGCTTCAACAGCACCATTCATCTTTGAACGGTAGATAACGGAGTTAAGGTGTTTGATGTGGAATTTACTGCATAACTCCTCCATCATTTTGTTGTTGAGGTTCTTAGCATTGTTTGACACAATGACCTCTGGTTGTCCATATCGACAGATGATATTATTTCTGATGAAAGCAATGATGACTTTTTTGGTAACCCTGGGGAAGGAGGCTGCTTCTACCCATTTGGTGAAGTAGTCAATCATGGTGAATATAAATCGATGTCCATTACTGGCTTTGGGCTCGATGGGCCCGATCACGTCTATTCCCCACATTGAGAAGGGCCATGGCTAACTCATATTGTGGAGTTCCCTTGGAGGGGCGAGGATAACATTCCCATGAATTTGGCATTGATAGCACCTCTTGACGTGATCATCACAGTCAGCTTTGAGTGTAAGCCAATAATGCCCTGTTCTGAGTATTTTCTTGACAAGTAGGGGGTCGCTCATGTGTGGGCCACATACTCCACCATGGATCTCATCCACGAGTCTCTGAGTTTGGTATTTGTCCAGACATCTGAGGAGACCTAATCATGCATCTCTTTTGTAGCGCTCAGGTAGAATTTCATAGCAAGTCGATGGATCCGCCTCTTTTCAGTCAGGCTCACCTTAGCTGGTGTAGATCCATCTAGCAGATACTCCTTGATATGTTGATACCAAGGGTGGTGGATGGGAGGTATCTCATCCGATACTTCTCCAACATAGTTCCCATAAGCTGGGGCCTTTTGCAGGGCAAATGTGATGCTTGGCATGTTTTCCTTGTCAGGTATGTGAATTAAGGAGGCCAATGTTGCTAATGCATCCGTAAAATCATTCCTATTCCGAGGAATGTGTAGAAAGGAGATTTCTTCAAACTCCAAAGCCATCTGTAAAACTTGCCGATGGTAAGGCAGCAAATGTAATTCTTTGGTTTGATAGATTCCCGTGGATTGTTTGATTACCAATTCGGAATCTCCAAAGATAGTTAAATGCCTAATGCCCATTGAACAGGCAAGTTTTAGCCCCATGATACAGCCTTCATACTCAGCTGTGTTGTTGGTGTTGATAAACCGCAATTTGACGACGATTTAGATATCGCTTCCCCGCACTTGGATATTAGAATCGCTCGGCTCCAGAGCCTTCCATGTTAATGACCCATCAAAATACATTTTCCATGTGTGGCATGCATCGTACTGATGGTATTGCTGAACTTCCATTACCCCTTCATCGGGGAAGTATGTTTACTAGGGTTTGTAGTCCCCTACAGGTGCGGCCAGTTGATCCGTAATTCCTTGACCTTTGATAGACTTTTGCGTCACGTAGACGATGTCAAATTGTTGTAGGATCAACAGCCATCTGGACAGCCGACAATTCAGTATGGGCTTACTGAACACATATTTGAGAGGATCCACGCGGGATATGAGATGGGTTGTGTAACCATGGAGGTAATGTTGTAACCTCATGGAATCCCATGCTAAAGCACAACAAATCTTCTCAATTAGAGTGTACTTATGTTCACTGATGCTGAATCTTTTGCTAAGGTAATAGATAGCTCGTTCTTGGCCTCTATCACCTTTCTCTCGCTTCAAAGATACAAATTTCCATGGCATTGTCATTAATGGACAGGTACATGAATAGGGGAACATCATCCCTGGGAGGTACCAAAATAGGAGCGTTAACCAACTGCTCTTTAATGGTAAGGAAGGCTTTCTGACAATCATCGTTCCATTTCATGGAGGAGTTCTTCCTTAACACCTTGAAGATGGGCTCACAGGTTGCTGTGAGTTGAGAGATTAACCTGCTAATGAAGTTGATTCTTCTCAAAAATCCTCGTATTTCCTTCTCTGTCTGAGGAATGGGCATTTCCTTAATGGCCTGGATTTTGGTGGGATCCAGCTCAATCCTTTTGTGGCTGACTAGGAAACCTAGTAACTTGCCTGATTTGACACCAAAGGCGCACTTGGCTGGATTCAACTTCAAGTTATACTTACGCAACCTATTGAAAAGCTTTTTGAGATGGTCTTAGTGGTCTTCCTCCCTTCGGGATTTGATAATGATGTCATCCATGTAGATCTCTATCTCTTTATGCATTAAATCGTGGAAAAGAGCCATCATAGCTCGCTGGTAGGTTGCCCCGACATTGATGAGGCCGAATGACAACCGTTTATAGCAAAAGGTTCCCCAAGGCATGATGAAAGTAGGTTTCTCACGGTCTTCCTCAGCAACCATAATCTGATGGTACCCCGCGAAGTAATCCGCAAAGGAGTACATGTCGTATTGAGCAGTATTCTCAATGAGAATGTGGATAAAGGGTACGGAAAAGTAATCTTTAGGGCAAGCTTTGCTCAAATCCCGGTAATCCACGTAAACTCGTACCTTTCCTCCTGGTTTAGGCAGGGGAACAATGTTGGTTATCCACTCCGGATATGTAAACACCATGATAATGACGGCTTGAAATTGTTTCACAATTTCTTCTTTTACCTTTAAAACCCACTTAGTTTTAAATCGCCTGAGCTTCTGCCTAACTGGCTTGAATCCCTCTTTAATGGGAAGGCAATGAAGAACAATGTCAGTGGACAAACCCACCATATTTTCATGAGACCATGCAAACACATCCTAAAATTGGGTTAATAGCACAACTATGTCATTCTGTTGGGTTGGGGTAAGGTCTGAACCAATCTGGATTAGCTTAGGTCTTTCTAAGGTTCCAAGATTGAAAGAAGTGGTTTGGTCAAGGTTGGGTTTAGGTTTGTCTGCGACCCATTCCTTAATCTCCTGAGGTGTTTCAATGTCCTCTTGTATTTCCATCAAGTCTGAGTCCAACTTTGCATCAAAATTACAGTCCTTGTGGAGAGAAGGCACCTCATCAACAAGTACATGCACATCTAAATTTAGAGTCCTGAAACAAAATATGCTTTCACTTAATATATGAAACTATTTAATCATACACAAGCGTTAGCATGTACTGATAAAATAACTGCTAATATTGTATAGAAAAGTAAGCAATTAAAGCTATCTACAGGGAAGAGGGATTTTCTTCCTGTTTTACCCTCATCGACCAATGCATGGAGTGCTGCTCCAATTATCGAGGGCAAAGTCCTGATGGACTGCAGTGATGGAGGGATTGTCATTGTCCTCCTTCTCCCGAATGATAACCATGACATCTGGGTAATCATCGTCTGGGGTATATCTATTTGTATGTTCATCATGGACAATGATGTGTATGTTTGACATCATCAAGGCGATGTTGTGTTTACGTTTCCGCTCCCTTTCTTCCACTTTGGGATCGGGAATCAGCACCTCTTTTGCTTTGAATGGTACGGGTATGGGAAATAGCATAACCATAACATGGGTTGGCACCTATACTGGAGATTGTATCAGCTCATGCGGTGCAGATGGAAAAAATCGTTGTGTGGCGGAAGCTTGAGGAACCTGCTTGTGCTTATGAGGATTCCCATGACTAGAACTGGCAGAATAGCCTAGTCCAGCTATCCCGATTTGACTGGACACTTGAATAGGGAGCTTAATACCCTGCTGATTTTTACCAAGCCCTTGTCCAGGCTGATGACCCAATGACATCATTTTTTGTGTAGCCGACATAACCTCGGCAGAAATCTTGGGTACGGGAAGTGGTGCTCCAATAGGATTGTATTGCGCGTTACTCACTTCCAAAGTATGAAAACTGGCCGGCTCAACTTCTGAATTAAAGCTGATGATTGGAAGATCTCCTTGTTCAGGACATTCCAGCTCAGCGTTGACAATGACTAAACTGTTGTTGACAATGTATTTGAGTTGTTGATGTAGCATAGAAGGAACGACTCCAGCCATGTGAATCCATGGTCTCCCCAACAGCAGGTTGTATCCTGAATCTATCTTGAGGACATGAAAGGATACATTGAATGTATTTGGACCAATCTCAATTGGCAGCTCAATCTTTCCGACGGAATTTCGCTGGGATCCATCGAAAGCTTTGATAATCGTATGGCTGCTTCGGATCCATTTAAGATTGACATTCATCTTCACCAAGGTGGCATAAGGACAGATATTCAGAGATGAACCTCCATCTATCAAAACTCCAGCTAACATATACCCGGAGGACAAAATTGCAATTTGTAATGGCTTGCAATGACCGGTCCCTTCGGGCGGTATGTCATCATCAGTGAAGGATATCACATTGTTGTTGAAAATGTGATCAACCATATGTTGAAATTTTTCCAAATCCACTGATTTCGGTAAGTAGGCTTCTTCAAAAACCTTGAGTAAGATCTTCTGGTGATCCTCAGAAGAGAAAACCAAGTCCAATATTGATATCTGATGTGGAGCTTCTTTTAAGCTTAAAACCATCTTGGCTTCATTATGGTCCATAGTGCGGAGGAATTTTTCAATCTTCTCCATGGGAATCTTCCCCTTTGCTTGGATAGCGGGTTTCATCACCCTCTGAGGAAGATACAGTGGATTTTCTTTCGACACTGTAGCAGTAGTATGAGACGTGGATCCTTCAACTTCTCCATAATTCCATGGAACTTTGTGTAAGCTAACAACAGGATATTGTGGTCTGAAAGGTAAAGAAATTGGCTCTGGTGCGGCCACTTTCAAAGGATTTTCAGCTCCTTTGAGTTGAATTGCTTATATAGGAAATGCTTTAACAGTCTCATCATCCTCAGTGGATATAACTGCTACTGATCCCTTCCATTTGGTAGGACATGTATTCCCACTCTCGAGTTGCACAGTGTCATCGTCTGCTAGCTGCAGGACACCGCTATCGATAAGATTCTGAATGAGATGGCGGAGTGCCCAACATTCTTCTGTACTGTGACCGCGAGAATGTGAATGATATTGACATACTCCATTGGAGTTGAACCATCTTAAACGGGGATTGATTGGAGGTAGAAGGGAGGTAATTCTTCCTTCATTGATCAGCATTTGAAATATCTCCTCCATAGGTTGGCCAAGGTATGTGAATTCCCTCTGATTGGCAAAATCCCGACGGGCTTTAGCATTTGCTCTCTTTGCAACCTTATCCTCCATAGCTTCGCTTTCTAAAGGTGAGGGTGGAGCATTCATAACAAATGACAGGAGATAAGCATGCTCTTGGCTGACTAATTGGCGTGTGACTTGATGCCGATGGGTCACCAGTTCTGCCAATTTCTCAATTTGCTTGCAAAGAGCTTTCATCTTTCGTTCCATAGAAAATTGGAACTTTGCATAATCCCATCTATCAACACCGTCTTTGATGGTCTGGGATGATTCACCATTAAAATTGGAACTCTGTCCTGCGCTTCAACTAATCATGTTGACCTCTTCTTCTTTGTGATGAGGAAGAGGGTTGTCTTGCACATGAGGCTGATCTGGTTTGGTGACCACGATCACCCCGTTGTCTATTAAATCTTAGATCTTGGGTTTTAAGACCCAACAATCTTGAGTATCATGTCCAGGTGCCCCGGCATGATAAGCACACTTCCGAGTAGCATCAAAACCCTTCCCATTAGGGTTGGCTGGTGGAAGAAGACGTGTGATTTTCTTCTGAGTAGTCAAAAGAACAAGAATATTCTCGAGCGAGTCCCCTAAGGGTGTGAATGTTCGAGGGAGCTTTACTTCTCCACTTTTAGGCAATGGAGGGTTTGAAGATTGTGCTTGGAAAGGGGAGTAGTTTCTCCTCTGTATAGGCATGCTCTAACTGCCTTCTGACCTTGTAGTATCAAGGAAACATCCTCCTCTTTCTTTTTATGGACCCCCCGGGGGTTGTTTCCATAAGATCCGGACTGGATGTGCTCAGTAACTGCTTTAAGGGCAACTAGGTCTTGAATCTTACCGGACTTCAATCCCATTTCATCCATATCTCCGTGTTTGATCATTTCAGAGAATGGTTTGCCAATACCAGCTAAAACTCTCTCATAGAAAGGAGCTTCCTGTATGTCTATGAAAGTCATGACCATTTCTGATTCCGTCATGGATGGAATAACTTGAGCGACCAAAGCGCCCACCTCTCGAAAGCATACTCTCTTAAAGACTCATTAGACTATTTCTTGACCTTGTAATCTAGTATCACCCGGCCAGAGCCATTTGAGATTGAAAACTCAGATTGAGTGAGGAAGGCGTGAGCTAGCTCTTCCCAGCTATGGATCTTTGAGTTGTCTAATCTGGTATAACACAAACGGGCTTCTCCAGTCAGACTCTTCTGGAACAGCTGCATTCTGATCTTCTCATTTTCCGCATAAGGTCTAAGTTCTCCAATGAACACTTTCAAATGTGTATAAGGATCCTCTAACCCGTCATACTTTTTAAAGTCAGGGGTTTTGAATTTCTCTGGATAATGAACACCAGGAAATATGCAAAGGTCAACATATGAAACACTTCCATATGTTCCAATCCCTTTGAGAGCACGAATACTTTCCTCCATTTGTAGGACCTTCTTCTTGATATCACCGGTGTCTGTATCTCCTTTGAGATGGGTGTTTTCAGGGTCTTTGTTGGTCGTATCCAACTGAGGTTCTGGAATTGTTTTTTCCAAACCTTGAGATCCTCCTTGTGCAGAGGATTCTGTATGTGTAGGCATCTTTGTACCCTGAGTAGACTGATGCAATTCTTTTAGCAAAATAGCCAAGTTTATAATTTGTTTACTTAATCCGTCAAATTCTTCTCGAGAAACAGGGTTAGATTGGTTGGAAGAAGACATGATTGGCTGTAGCCTCATGGCCTTTTTGGATTTTAAGCGGGTAACAGGCCCAATGATTTCCCTAAAAAAGACTTACGTAGTTTAGTCTTAGGGATAATGTAAATGCTATCATAATGTGCCCTTTTTAGGAATATTGTCCTGTAAAAACGGGCGTTAATTGACAACATGTCATGTATACACAGATATTCTTCATATTTTCCATTACATATGGATGAACATGGAATAAAATTACAAGTAAATGCTTTTACAAGTAATTGAAAATGGAAAGCATGAAGAGACTTTCCTCCGCATTTGGATTATCAAAGGTTGACCTATCTTAGGGTTACTCTCGCAGCTTTTTGGCATGAAGGTTCCCAGATCATCGCAATCTACTTGACGAGAAGTTAATCCAATTTTTCAACTAGAGTGAATATGGGCGGTGCCTTTCCTGAGCCTCGTTGGAATTAGTCTCCCTACGAGTCCAGTAATCAAACACCGACAGGATAGCCTCCTAGTGGAGGAACCACACAACAACATTCACATACAACATGTTTCACCGTTTATGAAAATGATGACATATGCGAAGCACTAATATCACAGATAGATATTTAGTAGTGCAGTAAGTAAAATGCATTCATACACATTCATCATAAATGTAAATGCAACATTCACACACAAGCATATAACAGTTTTGAAAAGCTTGTAATAGCGGCTTAAGCCCTCTTACTGGAGTCCCCAGCAGAGTCTCCACCTGTTGACGTCGGGATTTTTAGTTGTCCCTTTTCGTTACTTGTTCTTTGGTGTTCTCATGTTAGGTGAGATTTGTTTGAAAATACAAGTTAAAAAGGTCTCACATGTATAATGTCGACGATTTGACATTAAGAGTTGCTAGTTGGTGTTTTTAAATGGTTGCACCAACGCAACCGAAAATGTTTGCACATTGACCTAGTGATTTGACACTGCTAAACGGGTCTGTGAAACCGAGATTCATTTGGGTCCGGGGGCTTGATTATGCGGATGGAAGGTGTTAGGCACCCCCCCGACATCCGTGTTGCCACGGTGACAACCAATTTTCAAAGAAACTGTTATATGAATGTGTGTGTGTGGATCAATGTGCAATTATTTGAAAGTAGTGTGAGGCCTCATTCGCACCTATATACATAAGGTTTGAATTTATAGAAAAATTCAGTTTTAGCAAGATATAGCAATGAAGTTTTGTAAAAAGAGGTTTTTCAAACCTCGTGCTCAATAGAAATTGAGACCTTTTCATACTTCCATTTTATTGTTAAATGTTCTTGGCTTTGTTTGCTTTTATTTTCTAGATGTGAGGCATCTTCGAGAAAATAATATATAGCGCAGCCAAACTCCTCATGGGCACGATACCATCCAAGGAAATTCGCACAATCAGAAATAATGTACAAGTCGCTTATAAATTTGAAATGTCCATCAAGGAACCAATCTAGATTCAAGAGACTAAATCATTGATCACATGATTCCTAGGCTCACATGATACCGCAGCTTGTATGAAAAGTAAGTAGTTATATATATATATATATATATATATATATATATATATATATATATATATATATATACAGATATGATCAACCACCACGAAGCAACTTCATGGGGATCGAAAATGTAAATATATAAAAGCGGTATATATATATATATATATATATATATATATATATATATATATATATATATATATATATTGACATGATCAACCACCACGTTTACGACTCCACGGGGGATCAAAATGTAAATAAAGCAAGACATGCGATCAATCGCCACAAGTAAACTCAAAAGAGACTAAATGTAAATAAAGCAAAGAAAATACCTCAAGTAAACTATAGGCCCGACAGAAATGTAAATATATATATATATATATATATATATATATATATATCAGAGCGCTTACACTGCTTATATATATATATATATATATATATATATATATATATATATATATATAAAAGCAAGTAAACGCTCCAGACATAAGTCTAGGCTCAATCGAGGCATAACTCGATAATGTTAGTCCATATATAAAATATATACATATATAACCACGGACCAAAGTCCCGGCATACGCACACAACACGACTCTCAATGTGTAGAATAGTGTGTACAAAGATGAAGAGAAAGGCTTTATAGAGTGTGAGAAGGCTTATAGTGGGCTGCCAATGCAGGCTTCTATGTCTTTAAATGGATAAACACTTAGCTACCGCCGGTAAAAAGATAGCTATATGTGAGCTAACAGGTGTTTAAAGTGAGGAAACACTCAATATGGGGTGTGTACAGAATAAATTTGACAGGGCTTCCTTGCCTTTTTTCTTTTTTTAAATGGTCACCTCAAGCCCTCTATTTATAGAGGGGGGGAGCCGCAGGTGTACCTACAGTAGCCGCAGATGCATCTGCGGCTACCCGGGGTGTCCATGGCTTCGCGGGTCCTGTTGTCTCGAAGTACGTGCACTTGTGCACTGTGATGTCCGCTTGAACTTGCAGAACTTCAATCCGAGCATCCGAAGAAGGTGTCGAGAGTTACGCAATGACATGGGATTAGAGGTTGAAAGAAGTCAGGAAGAGGGGACCATGCCCATGATCTTCAAGCTTCAAATTCTATCCGGTGTGCTGCCACACATTATAGTCACTCGAGATTAGAACTCCTTGGTTGTTGAAGGACATTGTTGTATGTATGTATGTATGAAGTGTTGAGACGACGTGCAGTTGTTGAAGTGGCAAGATGACAGTTTGACTCCTCACCAGGGTTATCACCGGTTTGAGTTGAAAGCAGACATTGCTTAGGGTTATATCTGAGATTGGACTGCTACAAGTGTTTGAATGCCACAAGGTCATCTGTAAAGGTGCATGTCTTCCCGGTGTTAGCTCCGAGTATGAGGAATAAGTGCCTCGGCAGGAGGTCTGAGATTGAAGTTGATTGCATTTGAAACAAGCATTTCCGGAGTTATCACCGGAACTGCAACAAGGGGTTATCTCCAAGGACGAAACTCGGGGTTATTTTTGAGGTTGGAAATGATACACCCGGTGTGTGTTCCGATGTTGAGACTGAACTTCCGGTAGTATCCGGAATGGATGTGAGCTGTCTTCCAAGGATATCTCCGAAAGACGAATCGCCTCCCCGCAATGTTAGTAATAAAAAAGTGTAAAATTTTGAGTGTCTACACAAGTTCTTGAGCCTCAAGAACACCTATCATGAGTATAAACTGTCGCTAAAGCCTTTAATGATTTAATTTAATTATTTTATTTTCTAATTTCTCAAAAATTCATTAAAAATAGAAATAAATTTCCAAAAATTACAAAATAAGTTTTAAAATTATTTTAAATTATGAAATTAACTTTTGATAAATTAACATTTTTCATTAATATTGTTATTTATTTAAATATTAATGATATTAAATTCATTTAATAAATGTATTAAATAATGGGTTAAAATAATTTTAGATTATAAAAATTATTTTAAATGATAATAAGATTTTTAAAAATATTCTAAGTTATAAATCATAACTTTTAATATTTTAAGGTAATTTTCATTAATAATTTAATATTAATGATAATAAGTTTATTTAATATTTATGTTAAATAAATAGCTTAAAATGGTTTTAATGATTTAAAAATCATTTAAAAGGATATCAAGGATTTAAAAATATTTTAAGTTATAATAAATGACTTTTAATATTTTCATGAATAATACATTAATATTTAAATATTAATGGTGATCATTTAAAAATAGTTTTAAATGTTTTAAAAAATCATTTAAGGGAAAATTAATATTTTAAAAATATTTTAAGTTATTATAAATAACTTTAATATTTTGTCAAGTATTTCATTAATATTTTATATTATTAATGATAATGGAATTATTTTGTATTTAAATCATTTAAAAATGATTTCAGTGTTTGAAAAATTATGATAAATTATAATAATGATTTAAAAATTATTATAAGACCTTGAAAAATAATATGATTAATATTGAAGCTACGGAATAGAGTTTAAGTAAATATAAACTCGATTATTACCTAATAAAGTCATCGGTACACCGACATGTTTCAGAAATTGATTTAAACTTATATAATTTATCTATATATGTGTTTGTTTATGATCCAATGACTGCTAAACCTATGTGACAGATGTGATTAGGTTATGTGCTGACTAAAAATAGCAGTACTATGTGTTACGATATGTTATTCTAATTGAATGAATAATCTTATTAATGATAAGTTTCAATATAAAAGATAAAACTAAGTTGTGTAAGCAACAGATGAGGCAAGTATCCTTACTCTTTGTATCTACTTATGCAATACTTCTGTGTAAGTAAGTTATCGAATTATACTCCTATTATATAAGTTTTTAAAATATACTATTTTCGATCATGTATTTCAACATTAGTATGCATGCCAGTTATCAAACTCTATTCGTTTACCAGTATAGTAATAATGTATGATCAATATATACCCTGTTGATAGATAGTTAAGTTAGATTATTCAAGTGCCCTTACTTGGATAATGATTGTATTTAATCACATGTTGACACGTACCTACTAGTTTTCAGGTATGTATATGTTATTTAAAAACTGTCTAAGCTATTTAACTCAGCTAGACATAGAGTTAAAAATACTATAGACCATGATAGAACATTATTATTATTGAACTGTTTTAATTCAGATTCCAGATTAATTATGAACATCCCGAACAGGGAAAACTTTTATGCGCCAAAGGCGGACCAGCTGAACGAACTTATCGTTCAAACACGTAATATTAATCAATACAGGGCATAACGAGCTGATCACCCTCCGTGTGCGTAAGACATGACTGTTTTTAGATGAAGTTCTGTTTAACCTTTTTGAAATTTAATATAAAGTTCATAGTTTATTAAACTCTTTCCAAATTTATAGTCATTACGTAGTTTCAAAAAAATTAAATAGAATTAATACGTCTTTCGGTATTGTTTAACTTTACTTCACAACATTTACTTCATTGTAGAAGTGTCGTCCAAAGAAAACATTTAAATCGTTCAAATAATCTTTATTCATTGTTATTACTTGATGGGCACTCAAATGCTCATTCTTGTTTTAAATTTAAATGTTTTCAGCTAAGCTAACACGACCTGAAGGTTCCGGCAAGGACAAAGGGAAGGGGAAATTGAAGGATTAGGTTACATTATGTTATTTGTAATGACTGCTTGTAGTAGGATAATATAATATTTATCATGTAATGTAAGACTTAAAGGTTCTCGAGACTGGGAAGGTAGATAACTTTGATATAATACTTCTGTTTAATTAATACATTAAGTAGTTGAATGAATGTTATCGTGAAGCACCGAATACGGATTTCAAGTACCCGGATTTGGGGCGTCACATGTCCGCTCGAACTTACAGAACTTCAATCCGAGCCTCCGATTGAGGTGTATAAGACCTTTTACGGAGTTCTATTGTTGAGAGCTATGCCATGACATGGGATTAGAGGTTGTCAGAAGTCAGGAAGATGGGACCATGCCCTTGGTCTTCAAGCTTCAAATTTTATTTGGTGTGCTGCCTTGTGTAGTAGTCACTCGGGATTGGAACTCCTTGGTTCTTGTGGGACATTGTTGTATAGAATGTATGTTGAGATGTTGTTGAGATGGTGCAATGTGGGATCAAGGCGGTAAAAATGATGATTTTGCCCCTCATCGAGGTTATCTCCTATTTAATGATAAAGCGATGCGTTGCTTCGCTGCCGTCGGTTATCTCTAAGATTGGGATCTTTGTAAGTCTTCGGACGTCCTCAAGGTTGTCTCTGAGGTGTACCTAACCTCCCGGAGTTATCTCCGGGTTTGGAGATGAATGCCTCGGTGTGACTCCCGAGGTTGGAGCTGACTGCATCGGTTGAAACGAGCATCTCTGGGGTTATCTCTAGAACTGCAACTGCACTCCTTGGGGTTATCTCCAAGGTTGACATTGTCTTTCCTGGTGTTTTTTCTGGGACTGAGACTGAGTATCTCGGGGTTATCTCTGAGATTAAACGGCCTTCTTCGGTGTGATTTTCAGTATTATAACTGCATGCCTTGGGATTATCTCCGAGGTTGGAATTGAAACTTTCGGTGTTATTTTTGGGAATAAGCTGAGCTGTCCTCCAGGGTTATCTCTGAAAGATGATTCTGCCCTCCCACAATGTTAGTAACAGGTATGCAAAAAATTTTGAATGTCTACAACAGGTAAATAGTAAATAGCGCGACACAGACATTTCAATGATTATTAGTGCTAGAAACTAAGTGGTTTTTACACCAAGTATAATTCCCCTCCCATACGAAAATCATACAATTTAGCTGCTGACATGAGCCCTCAATTGAAATCCCCACCTAATCTTAGTTCCCTTCTCAATACGAATTTCATTTAATTCGTATTCATAATCCTTTCCTGAATTTGTCTCATACTAATCCATAGAACAACTGACACAGAATAATTTTGATGTAAACTTTTCAATCATTTGATTGATTCTATTCCTTGCTGTAACCTTATCAGATCACAGGGTGATCTCATCGTATATATTACGATTCATTTCTATGCTATGATTGTTTTATTTTATGATCTCGTATCCATGTACCTTTAGTCTTTCAGACTCTATCTATTCACCACTACTATTCACCTTTATTATCAAAGTTAGGGAACTCCATATCTTTATAACTCATTGAGATTTATCTTTGAATCTTACTGACATAGTAACTTGATGTGAGTTAAATCTTAATCCTAATCACTACGGTTATTAGTCTCAGGTAAACCTACCTAATTAAGGTTTATAAACTACAGCTCTGATACCAAGTGTAATATCCCAAAAACTCGGCTTTGATACCAACTGTTCATCCCCAGATCCTGGTCCTAATCACCAAGGATCTAGTATACTAATTCTATAACTATTGCGGAAGATATAAACATAAATTGTTTATACATTAAACATTACACACTAATCCCAAGGTCGAGAACTTTTACATAATACCTAAATCAATATCCTATCTAATATACTTGATGAACACATGCAATATGCACAGAGTCCGATTCAACAATTCATAGACATGGTAATCAACAATGATTAACCATAAACATTTTTGAATGAAACAACTCGAGGTCGAGTTAGAGAAAACTTGCATGTTCCATTGATTACCGTTAGGCAACCTATTTAGCTTTGTCTGAAGACCTAATATTAATAATACCGATATCCAAATATTAGAATAATATCATCACAGTATAATACTATTATATATATTTACAAAATAACCTAAACACATAACACATAACCCTATTAGTCTATACAGCACATAAGACCAAGTATCAAATCAAACTATTGCAGTCTGAGTTGAATCTGACACAATTCTGACATCCCAACGACCTAGTCGGATTAATATCGAGCCTATTATCACTAAGACTCGGTCTAAACTGGTTCACAAATATCTTAGATAATTTATTATCAGTCAAAATATTTTTCATAGGCTCATAATAATTTTCAGATAATTATTACCATTTATCATGATTTTTCAATCCTTAATATCGTATTTATATGATTTAAATACCACATTATTCTATTATCATTAATACTTATTTAATATCAAATATTAATAAAAATCATGACATAATATTATAATATTTTTATAATATCTTAAAGTATTTTTAATACTTTATTATTACCTTTAAATGATTTTTAAGTAATTAAAACTATTATTAAATAATTGCCTATAATATTAAATATTAATGTATTTCATGACAAAATATCAAAAGTTATATTTTATAACTTAAAATATTTTTCTACCACTTAAATCATTTTTATATGATTTTTAAATCATTAATTTATTTTTCCATAATTTATTTAATATATTCATTAAATAAATAAATTACCATTAATAATAAATTATTAATGAATTTCATCACAAAATATTAAAAGTCATTAAAAATAAATTAAAATATTTTCTTATACCATAATATAATTTTAAATGATTTTTCAAATATTAAAATCATTTTAAGTAATTTATTTAATATTATAATCAAATAAATTAAATACCATTAATATTCCAAAATATTAAATATTAATAAAATATATTCAAAATTATTAAAACCCCATTTTTAAGCTTTAAAATAATTTTTAGAATAATTTTTAGGAATTTATTTTGTATTTTTAATAATTTAAAACTATTTTTCTCTATTTATTTAATAAAAATAATAATTTTATGAAGAAACTGTCGCTAAATGGTACCTATAGCAACAGAACTGTCGTTATAGGTGTTCTTCATAAAACCCAGAAATTCATAGACAGTTTCCAAGGTAGGTAGTTTTGACCAGCATTTGATCAATGATCATAGTGTTTTCTGGGCTGTCTAAAGTGTTAATGTTGTAATACTGATGTAGTACTACAACCCTAAACAAGTTCCATGGTCATTCTATATCATATCACATAGATTAAAGCCTTAGAAAACTTGTCAGAAGTTGTTCTTCATTTCTGGGTTTTCCAAAATTGAAGAACAGTTCGAGTTGTCTACTTTTGATCTCCATAACTTGCATTCTGGGTTCACTTAGTGTGATTTAAAGGTTCATGCTTGTAGTGCACATGTCAAGGAACAATTCTATAACACTTGTATCACATTTTATCAGCATATGAAAGAGATCTAATCGGGTCAAACCCTGTCAGAGCAGCTATTTTTGAGTTTTCTAGGTTTTCCAGAAAACTCATCCGGCTGATGGTCAACGCTTGTTTGACCAACCACAATTTTGATTCTGTTAAGCATGTAAGTGTTATAAAGGCATAGATCGATAGTCTATATGTTAGTCTACAAGTCTATTACAACAACATGGCCTAACCATCAAAGATCAATAAGATCAGAGGCCTTAAAAGTCTTGCCAGAGGCTTCTTGGGAAATCTGGGTTGCCCAGAAACAGTTTCCTGTGATCAGTCAACGCACTTTGACCCTTAATAACCTGCACTCTATACATGATCTGGGCTTGATTCAAGTTCCGGATCAAATCCCTTACAACATACTACAAGTCCATAACTTAAAACACACCTAACCATTAACACAGATAGATCTATGAGCCCTGACATTCGGCTGTTAGAGCATAAATTAGGGTTCATAGATCAGTTCTAAAAACTTGATTTTTGTGCCAATAGATGTTATGGATCTAGGATGTAACAACCCAGATCACTAAATAACACCCTTAAACATAACTTAAAATAACAAATCATAACATCGAACACAAATTACAAGATTTAGAAGTTTTAGGGTTTTATACCTCTTTAGCTTTGATCCTTATCTTCTGATCATGGATTTTGTTCTTGGAAGGCTATGAACTGATCATGGTTTAGTTTATCACTCCCTCTCACTCTAAGTCCCGAAAATTATAGAGAGAATGGCTTGGAGAAAATGAAAAGTAAAGTAAGTAACTTTACTTACTTTTTAAGATTTAAAACTTTGATTCATTGCATTTGGCTGATATAGCTATCAAAATTGGCTGATTGGAGTTAAATTAAGTCACATGGCTAGAGCTAGGGTTGGTGAACAACCATAAGGTTTTAAAAATTAAAATTTTAAGGATTTCTAATTAAGTTTTCAAAATAGAAAATTAATATTTCCAAATTATAATTAGGGTTCCTAATTATATTAAAGTTTACTAATCACATTAAGGTTTGTTAATTATGATTAAGGTTTCCTAATTAACATTAAAATTGTTAAATTAACAATTAAGTTTTCCCTAATTATACATTATGGTTTCTAATTTATGAATTAGGGTTTTCTAACTAATTCGTTAGGTTTTACCCTAATTAAATCTGTAATCAATACACTTAAGCCTTATACTTAGCATTTAAATTCCCAATTTTAGGGTTTCTAATAGTCCGAATTAGGGTTTCAGATTCCCAAAACTGAATTTAGGGTTTCAGAGCACATCGCCCCAAATTGCACTCAACCTAAGAAGAATGTTTGTTACACCTGCGGGTCGAAGGATCATTTTACTCGCGAGTGTCCCAAGAAGAAATCTGGTTAGGCAAATGGAAGCAAGGGAAATGCTAGTGGAGGTACACTGACTATTGCTGGACCAACGTCAACAAATAAGCCCACAACAAGAACCTTCAATATGACGATGCAGGATGCGGTGCAATCAAAAGATGTCGTGTCAGGTATTATCCCAATCAATGATATAAATGCATATTTATTATTTGATTCGGGTGCTACTTGCTCGTTTATATCTGATGAATTTGCTAAGAGGTTAGAAATACCTAGTGAAGAGTTGAATTTCCCTTTAAACATATAAATTGCGAATAGGGAGGTAATTCCTGTTAGGTTCGTATACAAGAACTGTAGGGTGAATATAAAGGGGAATGTTATAAAAGTAGATTTAATCCCGATAAAACTTGGAGAGTTTGATGTTATATTGGGAATGGATTGGTTATTCAATTGTGGAGCGATAATTGATTGCCAAAAGAAGTGCATAAACCTTATGACTCCGTCAAAGGTAGTTTTTCATGGTAGCGAAATGCCTAGACAAATGAGATGTCTGACGATGATGCAGGCCAAGAAGTTACTGAGTAAAGGTTGTATAAGGTACTTAGCCTACATAGTTGATACTCAAAAGGGAAAGAGTGTGAATCTGGAGGAAATACCAGTGGTTAGGGAATTCATAGAAGTGTTTCAGGAAGATTTTCCAGGACTTCCGCCTGACAAAGAGATTAAGTTCATGATTGACTTAGCGCCAGGAACCGCTCCAATATCGAAGGCATTGTACAGAATGGCTCTGGTAGAGATGAAGGAATTGATGGTGCAACTGCAAGAACTGTTAGATAAGAAGTGCATTCAGCCGAGTGTGTCACCGTGGGGAGCACCAGTGTTATTTGTGAAGAAGAAGGATGGGTCAATGCGCCTTTGCATTGATTATAGAGAATTAAACAAAGTCATTATTAAGAACAAATATCCATTGCCATGAATAGATGACTTGTTTGATCAATTAAAGGGTGCTAGATATTTCTCGAAAATAGATTTGAGAAGTGGCTATCACCAACTGAAAGTAAGAAAGGAGGATGTACCGAATACGGCATTCCGA
The DNA here is from genome assembly GCA_020205605.1 of Panax ginseng. Classification (NCBI taxonomy): domain Eukaryota; kingdom Viridiplantae; phylum Streptophyta; class Magnoliopsida; order Apiales; family Araliaceae; genus Panax; species Panax ginseng. Next base: position 67,845,908 of record CM035139.1, read on the forward strand.
ACTCGCTATGGATATTAAGAATTTTTGGTAATGTCATTTGGTTTGACAAACACCCCTGCAACGTTCATGGATTTGATGAACATGGTGTTTAAAAAAAATTTGGACAAATTTGTGGTGGTATTTATCGATGATATTCTGGTGTACTCTAAAACTCAAAAAGAACACGTGGAACACTTACGTCTAACGTTGGAGATGTTAAGAAAGGAAAAGGTGTACGCAAAATTCTCTAAATGTGAATTTTGGCTGGAACGTGTACAATTCCTTGGGCATGTAATCGATAAGGATGGGATTTCTGTGGATCCATCAAAAGTCGAAGCTGTGATAAATTGGGAACAACCAAGAACTCCATCAGAAGTGAGAAGTTTCTTGGGATTGGTAGGGTATTATAGACGGTTTATCCAGGATTTTTCCAAGATTGCCACTTCGTTAACAAATTTGATAACGAAAGCTGTAAAATTTGTTTGGACGGAAAAGTGTGAAGAAAGTTTCCAAGAATTGAAAAAGAAGTTCATTACCAGATAATACAGGAAACTTTGCGGTGTATAGTGATGCTTCACACAAGGGATTAGGATGTGTTCTTATGCAGAACGAAAGAGTTATTGCGTATGCAACAAGACAATTGAAAGACTACGAGAAAGGGTATCTGACTCATGATTTAGAATTGGCGACAGTAGTATTTACTTTGAAAAATGGAGACACTATCTCTATGGAGAAAAATGTGAGATCTACACAGACCGTAAGAGTCTGAAGTATATTTTCACTCAGAAGGACCTGAACATGTGTCAAAGGAGATGGATGGAATTGATAAAAGATTATGATTGTGAGATCTTTTATCATCCAGGCAAAGAAAACGTGGTTGCAGATGCCTTAAGTAGGAAAGGAAGAGAAAAGTTGATGTTGTTAACCGATAAGGAGGAGCTTATTTCAGCAATGGCAAGGCTGGAGTTGGAAATCAAACTTCCAAAAAGAAGCTGACGAAAGATTGTAGTAGATGGAAGCTAGTCCAAATTTGGTGGACAAGGTGAAGAACGCTCAACTACAGGATGAAGAATGCAGAAAAATAAAGGAAAGCGTCGTCGAAGGTAAAGAAGTGAAGTATAAGCTTAATACTGAGGGAATACTGAGATTCGAGGGACGAATTTGGGTTCCAGCAGTACAAGACATTAAAGAATAAATCTTGGCAGAAGCTCATATCTCAAGATATTCGATTCATCCGGGAAGTACAAAAATGTATCAAGATTTGCACATTTCCCCCATAACCAAAGTATTATATCAAATTAACTCCTTATTATTTCAAGATAATAAATAGAGAAAATTTAATTTTATTCAAAAAAAATTCAGGGTCTTACAACCTCCCTTTTTTATGAAATTTCGTCCTCGAAATTGACTTACATATAAGGGTACCTCACTTTCATTTTCGATTCCAACTCCCATGTCATTTCCTCCATAGCATGGTTCCTCCACAAAACCTTGACTTGTGGTATAACATTTGTTCGTAGGACATGCTCTTTCCTATCAAAGTTCTTGACAGGTACCTCCTCGTACGTTAAATCTTCGGCTATCTCGTCTGGTTCTAACGCAATAATATTGTTTGGGTCGTCCACATATTTACATAACATCGATACGTGAAAAATATTATGAACACGCGACATCCTTAGCGTTAAGGCGAGTCTATAGGCCACAGTTCCTACTTGATCGAGGATTTCAAATAAATCGAAGGTTTGAGCTTTCTTCTCTTCATAGACTCTTATTTCTAGAATAACGCCTTCTTCCACCTTCTTCGTTATATTCATCAGCTCCGGTGTGTAGCTTGAGCGGTTTTAACTTTATCAATTAAAATCGATTCTACTCGTATATTTAACATCATAACGTGGGTCCCTATAGTCTTTAACTCTATCTTTATCATTTTTAAATCGTACAAAATGGGTTTTTGTGTTAACAACATTGCACTCGTACCCGTATACGATCTTCAACGCGTCAGCTACTACGTTTGCTTTTCCAGGATGGTATGGTCAGAACAGGTGCCGAAATGAGTCGCCTTTTGAGCTCTTGGAAAATCTTCTCGCATTCCTCGCTCCATACGAATTTTGTATCTTTCCGAGTCAATTAAGTTAACGGAGTAGCGATTCGAGAAAATCCTTCCACGAATCTCCAATAATAACCAGCTAAGCTCAGAAAGCTAGATATTTCGATTACTGACTTAGGTTGCTCTCAACTGTGACTCATATCCCAATCTTGGATAGCACGTCACAATGGCACCTATCGTTTTACCACCACACAAATATAGAGTCCCCTACGGAGAGTCTGGCTTTGGTGCATTCAACAAAGGAAGTCACCAGATAGAGGCTCGGGTACCAACTCTTGTACTTGGGTTTTTAACTCCTGAAGTTCAATAGGAGCCATTCGATATGAGATTTTAGAAATGGGTTTTATACCGGGTTCAAAGTCGATACAAAATTCAATATCACGCTCTGGGGGGTATGCCAGGAAATTCTTCAGGAAATACATCAGGAGATTTACTAACAACAGAAATATCATTCAAATCTGACGTATTTTTGTTTAAATCCATAACATGGCTAAGAAAGCTTGACATTCGTTTTTCAATAAACGAATGACTTTATGGCTTGATATGAAAGTGTTTGACTTCAATGGTTTGATTGCTTGAATTCGAATAACAGGTTGCTTAGGAATATGAAAACTAACAACCTTACGAAAGTAATCAATTTTGGCATGATGAGTAGTTAACCAATCAATCCCTAAAATCACATCAAAAGCAAGTATCTTTAAAGAGATAAGATTAACAGGTAATGTAATGGTGCCAACTTGGATCAAAAAGATTTATAAATAGTGGATGTAACGAAAGTTTCTCCTAACGGAGTCTCCATAGATAACTCAAAGTCTAATTTCTCCGGAGTCAAGTTTAAACGTTGAGCACAAGCAAGAGAGATAAAAGAATGGGTATAACCGGTATCTAATAAGGTATAGATTTCGTAAGAATTTATAATTAACTAACCCGTGATACCTTCATTCGGGTTCCGCACATTTTGGCCGCCATTTACAAACGCTCTTCTAAAAACCGCTTGACTTTGACTTGTCCAGATCCGCCTCGGTGCCACCATCCCAAATTTGGACTTGATTTCGCTCTGAGGACAAAAATCGAGCTATGTGACCGCTCTTTCCTCAACTAAAACATACCTCTTCTTCGCATCCAGTAGCAGAGATCTAACTCAAGGCCGTCGTTCTCCTCCCCTAGAATTTATCATTGCATCTTGGTCTTTCTTTCTTGACGTCTTCCCGTCATCGTTAAATCTTCTCTTCTTGAAATCCACTTGAATTATTTCTTCTATTATCTTAGCCATGATTACCACCGAAGTGGTTACCATTTCTGGCATGATAATTTCCTCCACGATGGTTATCATTGTTCCGATGACCGTTGCCACCGATACGATTATCATTGAGTTATTGGTCGTTATTCTTCGGTTGAGCTGGCTCATTATCGCGCTCCAATAACTGAGCCCTATTCACAACATCTGAATATAAACAAAGTTTGTGAGAAATGAGGTATTGACATATTTCGGGTTTCAAACCTCGCAGAAACTTTCACGTCATTCTCTCCTCATTTGGTTTTGCATGAATTCTAGAAAGTTCCTAAACATACCATCATTCATCGTTTCCTCGTTAATGTTGTTTACATGAGGAATATTGCTATCCTGTTGCACGTTCTCTTGATTGGTGACTAAAGGTGTTTCCATAGTCTCATACACTCCATTGTTAACGTTCTCAGCTGCCATTCTTAAATACTGCCATAAAATAAGGGTTAATTAAACAAATTAACATATCACATAACATCCTTATATTATGACCGACCAACAAATAAGCTTAGGTAGGACACACTAGCGAAGGATTTACCCGTCTCTCCCCTCCTAGTTCTAGTCTCACATCTCAACCAGGGATCATATCCCTAAGCTTTGATACCAACTGTGACGCCCCCAAAATAGGTCCAATCCACCCAACCCATTCTGAGTCGTCAAATACATGGTACAGAAATAACTACAACATCATTAATACAATTGTCGTGAAAAATACGACAACACAAATACTGTGAGTTTAAATACAAATATTGTCTTCTAGACAATATTCACACTCAAATAAAATCCTCATTATAATTATTGATACACTATTTTATAAAATAGTGAGGACTACTAAAACAACTTTCTAGAATCATCACTCCATACCCCGGCTAGATCATGCTATATTCTCACCTCCTGAAGAAAAATGGAACAAAAAGGAAAAGGGTGAGCTCAACTAGCCCTGTAAAGAATATTATGACTAAGATAATATACAACAAATTATCCTTAGTCTTCAACAGGAAAAAATCTGATAGAATATAATAGACAACAAGTTTTAGATCAACAACTGCAGTAGAAACAACAATTCATTAGAAGAGTTAAGTAGAGAATAAAATCTACTATCATCTATGAATGTAAAAGTCCATCATCAATATTTTATCTCTGTAACATCAATCAATATACATCTTGAATCAAATATTCATCTTTGCACTACGGGCCAAAGATATTCATTTATATCACCACTTGGTCATGTTCATCTCAACACATGTTTATCTTTGTACTATGGGCCAAAGATATTCATCAGGTAATCATACATCTTTGCACTACAGGCCAAAGATATTCATCAAGTATCACTATTAAGGACTGAGGACGATGAAAAACATTTTAGAGAACGAATCCAGTGAAACAGAAGGACAAATATTAGGGATTCGTATTTCGGTTTATCCAAATTCAATAATACTCCATAATAACCAATTGTGAAGTAGAATTCAAAAATAAAGATTAAAACATGGATACATTCAAAGATAGTAACCATAAAAGACATCTGGGACGAAAAAGAGAAAATTCATTTTTCAAATGAATAGTGGTCGATTTGTGAATAAGTATCGATATCGTGAATAATGTCGTATACATGAATAGTAACCCCGACACAAAAAGGTAGAAATTCCACAATAAACTTCATAACAATATCTCAGCATAATGATATTGAAGAAAATAATATCATTTAAGAAGAAAATAACATCCTTTACCTCAAAGAAACAGTACTTCGGAATGAAAGGTTGGATATGATGTTGAATGAAACTTGTATTGAATAGCAACTCTCAAAGTATCTAAATACTCACAAAACACCCTCGATAATATAGAGAGAGAGAGAGAGAAAGAGAGAAAGCTTATGTTTCTGGTGTGATTTTCAATTCTAACTTAGCCCTCTATTTATAGGAAAATATTAACACGCCGAAGCACAACTTGACCTGCTACCTGATGGCTTTACCTGCTACTATTGCCACCCACCATATTTGAAATAAAATTCAGCACATTTCTTCACCAACCACAAGTGGGGCCCACTCATTCTAGAATTTTCCACCAAAAATCATTTATAAACCTAATTTTCGAATCAGCCACCTCTTAAAATTCATAACAAATCATACGTTCATTTTTAACGGTTCAAAATTTGTGGACATATACTCAACTTATATATGTATAACATATCCAAAAATCACAACGATACAACGGTCAGATTAAAAATTATAACTCACGCAATAGAGCTTTAAAAACACCAATTTGATCTTTAATACCTCCATTCCGAAAAAATACTGATAAAACACCTCAACATTAATTCCATCATTTATAACCACATAAATAAATCAATCATTTATATCCACATAAATTAAATATTTCTTTATCATATAAATCAATAATTAATTATTCACAAATAATATTAAAGAATCGCAATTATGACAACCAGGCCGTTGCCAGAAAAGAGGGGGCTTTCCAATAAGGATTTCTCCATACTGGCGCGCAATTAGGTGACCAAACCTCTCCTTAGGCAAAACTTTCTAGACATTGCCAATAATGCTATCTAATAGTATTATTCAAATAATATGAATTATTGATCTGATAATGGGAAATACTGTGCAGTGATAATTATTGAAACAACAATAATATAAACTATCAACACAACAATTATTGAATCAATAAAATAAAATATTGAACAGTAATTACTGTAACAATTATTGAGTAGTGCCTTCATACGTAAGAATCAATAATTCAAAAATACTGTGCAATACCATGTGCTACTGTGCAACCACACGTATTACTGTATTTTAACCACCGGGTATTCCAACAGTGTTAACGGTAACAACTACACCGTTATTTATCAAAATTCAAACTTGTCATTTTCTTCATCCGACAGTTATTCTGTTATGAGGCCCACAAATAGTTGCGCCGTCGTACGAATATTCCCCGACAACAAGAATATTTCACGACCAAACGAATATTCCCCAAAAAAATGAATATTTTATAACCACTTGCTTATTTTGTAAAATTTACACATTTCACTCATAACCAAAGTATTATATCAAATTAACTCCTTATTATTTCAAGATAATAAACAGAGAAAATTTAATTTTATTCAAAAAAAAATTCGGGGTCTTACAGAATCTTTGTAAGGAAAGGAGAATGTGACGATTTGATTATTTGAGTGGTGATTCTGGGGATAGAATCCTTGTAAGAAGGGAAGGATGTAACAATCCGGAATTTCAAATTATAATTTCAAATATTTATTGAATTATATAAATATTTATTTGATGCGTTTATTGTTGAAATTGATGAAATAAATATTTTATTGATGTGGTTATTATTAGTAAATGTTTATGAATTAAATTTATTAGATAATATTCTAAATTTATGTGATTTATAATTGACAGAGTTGTAATATAACATGAGATGTTATATTGTTGTGTTGATTTAATAATTTAAAATGATATCTTAAATTTCAACAATAAAATTATAGTGAAATTATAATTTTGTGATATTTGTTAAAGTGGAATATTTAGTTAAAATATAGTGTGTAACTAATTTATTTGATTAATGTTGGATATGGAAATCCAAATAAATAGTATGTTATTATAAATTATAAACTAAATGGTTTATTAAAATAAAATTAAAGGAGTTTAATTTAGTTTGGTCAAACAAGGCTTAAATATATTAAGTCTTTAAATTTTAAAGGGTTTTGCCAAACAAAGTCTTATGGCTTTTGGATTTTGAATTTTTGAATTTTTAAATAAAATAATAAATATAATATATTTAAAACTATACGTTTATTAGCTTGTAACCGATACTATTTAGTATGCCTATTATGGCTATATCAATTTTTGTGTTATTACGCATATCAGTTGGTTTTAGCTAAGTCTGAGAGGGAGGTTGTAAGACCCCAACTTATTATAAATAATTGAATTTCCAATATTTATTATTTTGAAATAGTAAGGGTTGATTTGATTAATGTGGTTAGTTATGGGTAAAATGCGCAAATATCTTAAATAAGCAAGTGGTTATAAAATATTCATTGTTGTCGGGGAATATTCGTTTGATTGTGGAATATTCTTACTGTCAGGGAATATTTGTACGACGGCGCAACCTTGTGTGGGTCCCATAACAGAAAGCGATTGGATGAAGAAAACGGAAACTATGAGTTGTTTATAAATAACGACGTAGTTATTACCGAAATTATCTTGTTGGAATACCTTATGGTTAAAACACAAGAAGATATTTCAAGATTGCACCAATTATTGATTCTTACGTAGCATAGGTACTACTCAATAATTGTTGCGTTAATTATCGCTCAATATTTTATTTTATTGATTCAATAATTGCTACGCTGATATTTTATATTATTGTTGTCTCAATAATTGTCACTACACAAAGATTTTCCATTATCGATCAACAATTCATATTATTTGAATAATATTATTAGATAGCATTATTGGCAATGTCTAGAAAGTTCCGCCTAAGGAGAGGTTTGGTTACCTAATTGCGCCGCCAAGATGATTGGAAAGCCTCCTCTTCGGGAACTACTTTGTTGTCGTGATTGTGATTCTCGTAATATTATTTGTGAATAATTAATTATTGATTTATATGATAAGAAAAATATTCATTTTATGTGATATAGATGGAGAAAATTTTAAATGACAATTGTTGAAAATTGATATTTTATCTTTTGTGATAAAATAATTCGTTTAAATATATTATTATATTATAATAATATAATAATGGTGATATTTTTATAATGAATGTGTGGTATATGAATAAATGAGGAGGAAGAGTATTTTTGTTACAAAAATTGTTTAACACATGTTTTGTGTTAGTGGACCCATTTGTGACTGAAATTGGATTATAGCCCGTAAAATCGTCCGTATGCGAATTTCGGTCAACTTCTGCTTGGAATTTGGAAAACTTTTCTTCAACAAAGTTGTAGAGAATTAAATTTCCTATGGAATGGACATAAGATTTGAATTTTTCTGATAAAAGGACTATTTGTTATGAGGTATTGAAGTTCCGGAATAATTAATTTTTGAAGTTTTAAATATTTTTTTAAAGAAAAACATTTTTTACATTTTGGTGGGCCCTACCTGTGTGGTAAATGAGCTGAATTCAATTTTCTTTGGTGTGCGTAGGAAAATTTTATAATTATATTAATATTTTATTAAATTTTCTGCTTTGGTGTTCTAAGTATTTTTCTATAAATAGGGTGCTTATGTTAGAATTGAAAATCACACCAAAAACTGATGTTTTCTCTCTCTATAATATTGAGCATATTTTTGTGAGTATTTTGATACTTTGAGTGTTGCTATATGGTGCAAGTTCCTTCAGCACTATATTCAGTATTCCAGCCAAAAGTACTGTCTTTTCGAGGTAAGGGATGTTATTTTTTTTATAAATGATATTATTTCTTTCAATATCATTATGCCGGAATATTGTAAAGATTTTTCTTGTGAAATTCTTGTCTTTTAGTGTCGGGATTACTATTCACGTATATGACACTATTCACGTATACGACACTATTCACAGAAAATTTAAAATTTTCATTTTTTGTCCAAGATATCTTTTATGGATACTAACTTTGATTGTATCCATGTTTTGGTCTTCATTCTTGAATTTTACTCCACTATGGTTATTTATGAAGTATTTTTGAACTTGGATTGTTTGAAATACGAATTCTTAAAATTTGTTCTTTTGTTTCACTGGATTCGTTTCTTTAAAAATATTTTTTATCATCCTCAGTCCTAAATGATGATATTACTGAATATCATTGGCCTGTAGTGCAAAGATGAATGATTTTCTGATGAATATCTTTGGCCCGTAGTGTAAAGATGAACAGGTGTTGAGATGAACATGACCAACTGATGAATATCTTTGGCCTGTAATGCAAAGATGAATAATTTACTGATGAATATCTTTGGCCTGTAGTGCATAGATGAATATTTGATTCAAGATGAATATTGATTTATGTTACATGGATAAAATTTTGATAATGGACTTTTAAATTCATATATGTTAGTAGATTTCATTCTCTACTTAACTCTTCTAATGAATTGTTATTTCCGCTGTAAATATTGATCTGAAACTTGTTGTCTATTATATTCTATCAGATTTTTCCCTATTGAGGACTAACGATAATTTGTCCTATATTATCTTAGTCATAATGTTCTTTACTGGGCTAGTTGAGCTCACCCTTTTCCTTTTTGTTCCATTTTTCTTCTCAAGAAGCGAGAATATAGCGGGGAGTACTCGGGGTGTGGAGTGATGTTCCATGGAAGTTGTTATAGTAGTCCTCGCTATTTTGTAAAATAGTATATCAATAATTGTAATGAGGACTTTATTTGAGTGTTGATATTATCTAGAAGACAATATTTATACTTAAACTCACAGTTTATGTGTTGTCGTATTTTGTACGATAATTGTATTAATAAAGTTGTAGTTGTTTCTATACCATGTATTTTGACGACTCAGAATGGGTGATGTACACCTATTTTGGGGGCGCCACAGCTGGTATCGATTCACTTGATATGGTCTCCGCGTAGATCTAGAATAGAACTAGAGGGAGAGACGAGTAAATCCTTCGCTAGTATGTCCTACCTAAGCTTATTTATTGGTTGGTCAGAGTATAGGGTTATTATGCTGCATGTCAATTTCTTTAATTAACCCTTGTTTTATGGCAATATTTGAGAATGACAATTGAGAATGTTAACAGTGGAGTGAACGAAACCGTGGAGACAGCTTTACTCACCAATCAGGAGAACGTGCAACAAGACGACAATGTTCCTCCTGTAAACAACACCACTGATCAGACGTTGAACGATGGGATATTTAGAAGCTTTTTGCAGTTCATGCAAAATCAGATGAGGGAGACTCGTGTACAAAATACAGGTGGAAATGATAGCAATGCATGGTTTGTCACAGCTAAGCAGTTCAAAGAGTTGGGACCACCAAAATTCTGGGGAAAGACGGATCCTATTAAGGCAGAAACGTGGGTCAAGCAAATTACCAAGATATTCGATATCTTGGGATGCACGGAGGAATAGAAGGTTCCATTCGCCACCTTTATGTTCCGTAATGAGGCGATTATCGGTGGAATCTATGAAGCGCACCCATCCACCAAGACTCAAAGATGTCTTGGGAGACATTTTAGAAAATGTTCAATGAAAAGTACTTTCCTGAAAGTATTCGTCATATGAAGGAGGTGGAGTTTATTAGACTAGAGCAGAAAAACATGACGGTGTCCCAGTACGAGGCAAAGTTTATAGAGTTATCCAGGTTTGCACCTCATTTGGTGGAGAATGAGGAACGTATGACGTGGATGTTTCTGAGAGGTTTGAAACCCGACATACGTTAATATCTCATTTCTCATAAATTTTCTCTATATTCAGATGTTGTCAACAGGGCTCAATTATTAGAGCGAGATAACGAGTACGCTCAACCGAGGGACCACAACTGTGGTCATACTTTGAAAGGATGCTAAATCATCGGAGCAACGATAACCAGCGGGAAAAGAAAAATACGGAAAAAATGGTAACCACTCTAGTGGTAATCGTGGCCATGAAAATAAAAGAAGCGAGTCGGGGGAGATTTTAAAAAAAAGGAGGTTCGACAATGATAATGTGAAGACGTCAGTACCAGCAACAACTGGTTCTAAGGGAGGAGAACGACCACCGATCGTATGATATAAATGCGGGAAAGAGGGACATATCAGCCCAAACTGCTCACAACAGTTCAAGGGATGTTATACTTATGGAAAGGAAGGACATATCGCTCGAGATTATACTATAGCGAAACCAAGTCTAGCGGGAATGGTGACTCAAAAGGTTGTCCCAGAAAAGTCAAAGTTAACAGTTCCTGAAAGAGCTTTTGTTATGACTGGTTAAAATGCGAGGAACCCAAACGAGGTGATCACGGGTAAGCTAATCATAAATTCTTTCGAAGTTTATACCTTACTAGATACCGGTTCTACCCATTCATTTATCTCTCCGCTTGTGCTCAACGCTTAAACTTGACTCGGAGAAATTAGACTTTGACTTATCTCGTGGAGACTCATAGTTAGAGAAACTTTCATTACATTCACTGTTTATAAATCTTATTTGATCCAAGATGGCACCATCACATTACCTGTTGACCTTATCTCTTTAAAGATACTTGCTTTTGATGTGATTTTAGGGATTGATTGGTTAACTACTCATCATGCCAAAATTGATTGTTTTCGTAAGGTTGTTAGTTTTCATATTCCTCACCAACCTGTTGTATGAATTCAAACAACTAAACCACTAAAATCAATCACTGTCATATCAAGCCATAAAGCCATTCGTTTATTGAAAAACGGATGTCAAGCTTTCTTAGCCCATGTTATGGATTTGAATAAAGACACATTAGATTTGAATAATATTCCTATTTTTAGTAAATTTCCTAACGTATTTCCTGAAGAACTTCCCGGTCTACCCCCTGAACGTGAAGTTGAATTCTTTATTGACCTTGAACTTGGTACAGAGCCCATTTCTAAAACCCCATATCAAATGGCTCCTATTGAGCTTCAGGAGTTAAAGGTCCAACTACAGGAGTTATTGGACATCGATTTCATTCGTCTTAGTACATCTCCTTGTGGTGCTCCTGCTTTATTCAGAAGAAGAAAGACGGGAGTATGCGACTTTTGTATTGACTAATCGAATTGAACCATGTCACCATCAAGAATAGGTATCCGCCACCTCGCATTGATGACCTGCTTGACCAAATGCAAGGAGATATAATTCTTTTCAAAGATCGATCTTCGCTCGATATCATCACCAAGATTAGAACTGAGGATATTCTGAAGACTTCTTTTAGAACTCGGTATGGGCATTATGAATTCTTAGTCATGTCTTTTGAGTTGACTAATGCTCCTGCGACTTTCATGGATATGATGAACCGAGTATTCAAGGAATATTTGGATCAGTTCGTTGTTGTCTTTATTGATGACATCCTCATATATTCCAAAAGCCATAAAGATCATGAGCACCATTTGAAACTAGTACTCCAAAGGCTTCGTGAAAATAAGCTATATGCTAAGTTAAAGAAATGCGAGTTCTGGCTTGAGAAAGTAGCATTCCATGGGCACGTGGTGTCAAAACATGGAGTATCTGTTGACCCGGCGAAGATTGAAGCAATACAAAGTTGGAGCAACCAAGTTTGCAGAATCAAGTATCGTAGCTTCCTCGGGCTTAATGGGTTATTATCGGAGATTCGTGGAAGGATTTTCAATCGCTATCTGCTAAGTCACCGACTCGGAATGATACAAAATTCGTGATGGAGTGAGGAATGCGAGAAGAATTTTCAAGAGCTCAAAAGGAGACTCATTTCAAAGACTGCTCGACAATACCATCTGTTCAGATGGATTTGTTATCTAAAGCGATGCTTCGCAAAGGGTTAGGATGTGTTCTCATTCAACATGGAAAAGTCATAGCCTTATGCCTCATGACAACTTAAAGAATATGAGAGGAATTATCCTACTTATGATCTAGAGTTGGCAGCAGTCGTTTTCGCGCTAAAGATTTGGATGCACTATCTATATGGAGAGAAAGTAGAGATATATTCAGACCATAAAAGCCTCAAATATTTCTTCACCCAAAAAGAACTCAACATGCAGCAATGACGTTGGCTCGAGCTGTTGAAAGATTACGACCACACCATTCAATATCATCCTGGAAAAGCGAACGTGGTAGCTAACGCGTTGAGTAGAAGATCATATGCGGGAACGAGTGCGATGTTGTCAACATAAAGGCCCATTTTGTGTGATTTGCAAAAGATGAAGATAGAATTCAAGACTTCGGGGACCCATGCGATGATGTCAAATATACGCATAGAACCAACTTTAATCGATAAAGTTAAATTTCTCAAACCACAGACCCGGAGCTGATGCGTATGAAGAAGAAAGTACAAGAAGGTGTTATCCCAAAAGAAAGAATCGATGAAGAACGAATACTTCGAGTCAACTCCAGACTTTGTGTTCCTACTCTAATTTGAAGTACAAGATCATGATGGAGGCACACAATACACCGTCTGCAATCCATCCTGGAAGTACAAAAATGTATCATGATCTTCGACATACATTTTGGTGGAACAATATGAAGAGAGAGATCGCGAAGTTTATCTCGAGGTGTTTAACTTGTCAACATGTAAAGGCGGAGCATCAAGTGCCTAAGGGCCCATTGCAACCACTTGAGATTCCAAAATGGAAGTGGAAACACATTACCATGGATTTCGTTACGGGTCTTCCCACAATTTCTCAAGGCATATATGCGATTTGGGTTATTGTTGATAGATTAACTAAGTCTGCTCATTTCTTACCGATACAGGAGACTTATTCCCTTGAACGTCTTGCTCGTATGTACGTAAATGAGATTATGAGATTGCATGGCATGCCAATATCCATAGTTTTGGATTGTGACCCAAGATTCACTTCACGATTTTGGGTTAGCTTACAAAAAGCTATGGGCACGAATTTACAATTTAGTTCAGCATACCATCCTCAAACGGATGAACAATCAGAGAGGACTATTCAAACTCTTGAAGATCTATTAAGACTCTGTGTCCTAGACTTCAAAGGGAGTTAGGATAAGTATTTACCATTGGTAGAATTTTCCTACAACAACAGTTATCAAGCAAGTATAGGTGTGGCTCCATTCGAATCATTGTATGGACGAAAGTGTCGCTTCCAAAGATGTTGGGATGAGGTGGGTGAAGCAACATTGTTGGGACCAGAGTTGGTACGATTATTACGTAAAAGATCCAAATGATTTGACAACGATACAAAACGGCACAAGATCGACATAAAAAGAGTTATGCGGATCTTCATCGAAAGGACGGGAATTTAGTATCGGGGATCATGTATTGTTGCGTGTGGCTCCATGGAAGGAGTTACAAGATTTGGGAAGAGAGGAAAGCTCAATCCACGATTTATTGGTCCATTTCGATTCTTGACCGAGTAGAAAATGTGGCTTATAGACTCGCGTTACCTCCAAGTATGTCTCTCGTTCATAATGTTTTTCATATCTCGTGCTTCCAGAAATATGTGAAAGACCCAACAACGTTATTGAATTAAAACCGCATACAAAATAGTCGATGATTTAACGTACGAGGAGGTACCTATCAAGATCTTGGATAGGAAGGAGCATGTCCTACGCACAAAGATCATACCACAAGTCAAAGTTTTGTGGAGGAACCATGCTATTGAGAAAATGACCGGGAGTTAGAACGGAATCGAAAGCGAGGTATCCTCACCTTTTGAAACACTGCAGTACGACGCCAATTTCGAGGACGAAATTTCATAAGGAGGGGAGGTTGTAAGACCCCAACTTATTATAAATGAAATTGAATTTCCTCTATTTATTATTTTGAAATAGTAAGGGTTGATTTGATTAATGTGGTTAGTTATGGGTAAAATGCGCAAATATCTTAATTAAGCAAGTGGTTATAAAATATTCATTGTTGTCGGGGAATATTCATTTGGTCGTGGAATATTCTTATTGTCGAGGAATATTCGTACGACGGCGCAGTCTTGTGTGGGCCCCATAACGGAAAGCGATTGGATGAAGAAAACGACAAGTATGAGTTGTTTATAAATAACGGTGTAGTTGTTACCGTTAATACTGTTGGAATACCCGGTGGTTAAAACATAGTAGTACACGGTATTGCACCAATTATTGATTCTTACGTAAGAAGGCACTACTCAATAATTGTTACAGTAATTACTGCTCTATATTTTATTTTATTGATTCAATAATTACTACGTTGATATTTTATATTATTGTTGTCTCAATAATTGTCACTACACAGTATTTTCCATTATCAGATCAATAATTCATATTATTTGAATAATATTATTAGATAGCATTATTGGCAATGTCTAGAAAGTTCTGTCTAAGGAGAGGTTTGGTCACCTAATTGCACGCCAGTAAGGAGAAATCCTTATTGGAAAACCCTCTCTTTCTTGGAAATGTACTTGATTATCAAAGATTGTGATTCTATAATATTATTTGTGAATAATTAATTATTGATTTATATGATAAGAAAAATATTCATTTTATGTGGATATAGATGGAGAAATATTTTAATGTGACAATTGTTGAAAATTGATATTTTATCTTTTGTGATAAAATAATTCGTTTAAATATATTATTATATTATAATAATATAATAATGGTGATATTTTTACAATGAATGTGTGGTATATGAATAAATGAGGAGGAAGAGTATTTTGTTATAAAATTGTTTAACACATATTTTGTGTGTTGGTAGGCCCATTTTGTGACCTGAAATTGATTATAAAATTTCAGTAAATCGTCTGTATGTGAATTTCTACCAACTTCGCTTGGAATTTGAAAAACGTTTCTTCTGCAAAGTTGTAGAGAATTAAATTTCCTATGGAATGGACATAAGATTTGAATTTTTCTGATAAAAGGACTATTTGTTATGAGGTATTGAAGTTCCAGAATAATTGATTTTTGAAGTTTTAAATATTTTTTTAAAGAAAAATGTTTTTTACATTTTGGTGGGCCACACATGTGTGGTAAATGAGCTGAATTCAGTTTTCTTTGGTGTGTGTAGGAAAATTTTATAATTATATTAATATTTTATTAAATTTTTTGCTTTGGTGTTCTAAGCATTTTTTTATAAATAGGGTGCTTAGGTTACAATTGAAAATCACACCAGAAACTGAAGTTTTCTCTCTCTATAATATCGAGCGTATTTTTGTGAGTATTTTAATACTTTTAGTGTTGCTATACGGTGAAAGTTCCTTCAGCACTATATCTAGTATTCCAATTAGAAGTACTGTCTTTTCGAGGTAAGGGATGTTATTTTTTTTATAAATGATATTATTTCTTTCAATATGATTATGCCGGAATATTGAAAAGATTTTTCTTGTGAAATTCTTGTCTTTTAGTGTCGAGATTACTATTCACGATATATGCACTATTCACGATACTGATCTTATTCACGAATACGACACTATTCACAGAAAAATTAAATTTTCATTTTTTATCCAAGATATCTATTATGGATATTAGCTTTGATTGTATCCATGTTTTGGTCTTCATTTTTGAATTTTACTCCACTATGATTATTTATGAAGTATTTTTGAACTTGGATTGTTTCAAATACGAATCCTTAAAATTTGTTCTTTTATTTCACTGGATTCGTTTCTTTAAAAATATTTTTCATCATCCTCAGTCCTAAATGATGATATTACTGAATATCTTTGGCCTGTAGTGCAAAGATGAATGATTTTCTGATGAATATCTTTGGGTCGTAGTGCAAAGATGAATAGGTGTGGAGATGAACATGACCAACTGATGAATATCTTTGGCCTGTAGTGCAAAGATGAATGATTTACTGATGAATATCTTTGGGCTATAGTGCAAAGATGAATATTGATTTATGTTACATGGATAAAATTTTGATAATGCACTTTTAAATTCATAGATGTTAGTAGATTTCATTCTCTACTTAACTCTTCTAATGAATTGTTATTTCCGCTGCGAATATTGATCTGAAACGTGTTGTCTATTATATTCTATCAGATTTTTCCCTGTTGAGGACTAACGATAATTTTTTGTATATTATCTTAGTCATAATGTTCTTTACTGGGCTAGTTGAGCTCACCCTTTTCCTTTTTGTTCCATTTTTCTTCTCAGGAAGCGAGAATATAGCGGGGAGTAGTCAGTGTGTGGAGTTATGTTCCATGGAAGTTGTTATAGTAGTCCTCACTATTTTGTAAAATAGTATATCAATAATTGTAATGAGGACTTTATTTGTGTGTGGATATTGTCTAGAAGACAATATTTGTACTTAAACTCACAGTTTATGTGTTGTCGTACTTTGCACGGCAAATGTATTAATAAAGTTGTAGTTATTTCTGTACCATGTATTTGGTGACTCAGAATGGGCGATGTATACCTATTTTGGAGGCGTCACATCAGAGAGAAACTTGATAGAGCTTGAGAGAATTTGGGAGAGAGCTTGAGCAGAGAAAAACAATTTCAGTGTTTAACAAAGAGGATTTCCAAGCTAATTGAAGATATTTTATCTAAACCTTAGTATTGAATATATATGTATATGCGTATATGAGTTTACGGCAAAAATGTTATATATTCTTTGAATTTCAAATTTGTTGAATTGTTGCTATACAATGGGATAATTGTGTTTATACGTGTTGTAATGGTTGAGTTTGTATGTAAACAAGAGTTTTCTATGCTAATTATAGTTTATAAGTAGAAGAAAATAATGACAATATATATTTTTTTATGTCGCTTATGTAAGTACCAATTTTGATGGTTAATTCGTATGCTAAACTGTAAATTGAATTTTGTTTATGCTAGTTCGTTAAGAAACGAAGATAACGTAGTTTGAACGAAGTGATTTGGTGAAGAATTGAGATTACAGTGATGATTTTTATCTAAGGAACTCAAAATTGAAGTGTTATATAAAAATATGGAATTTGAGGAAATTAAGCTAGTATAATTGTTGTTAAATTGTTCTATGTTAAGGAATATGTGAGGAAATATGTTTGTGATAATTCTATACCAATTATATGTGTTAATATTACAGTTTAGTGGGTAAAATTCATGTTTGTTTGGCTAAAGTCGGCTACTATTCATTGTTGTCTCTGCCTTTGTTTGTGCACCGGTCACTAACTGGCCAGTGCCAAGGCTAAAATTGTGTTCATATTGGTCCCATCGCTTTGTACGGGCAGCAGTGCCGCCCATACCTATCCCGAGACATGCTGACTTCGTTGTTGCTGCAGATCTTGAGTACCCTTACCACTTGGTCTAAGGTTGTGTTAAGGTGTCAAACATGTAACAAGGAGGTTAATTCATTACCGTGTCATGTCATTGATAATTTCAACTTTGTAAAATGAATTATAAGTTATGAATGTAATATGTTAGAACTTAGCATATATAATGAATAGTAAACAAGTTTTGTGAAGGTTAACACTTGAAATTTCTGATATTTACCTAATAGCATAAGACTTGTACTAAATTAACAAGTTTAACTAGAAATGTATATGTTATGGTATGTTAGTATATCTAAATAGGTATTGTGGTTTTAAACCTATGTGTAGGTGAACGTGAGTTTAATATTATAGCTTACACTCGAGGCAAATTTCTAAACTTAACTTTTTACATTTGGCAAGTTCTCTAATTCTACTTTTACAATTGAGCAAGTTTTCTAACTCTACACTTTCGTTGAGCTAGTTCATTTATTACATTGTGCAAGTTTATTCTTACGATTGAGCAAGTTCTTGTATCTAGTTTGTTTATGATTTCTAAATCTTATTCTGATATTGAACAAGTTATTCTTGTCTTTAACTTGTTATCTAGCATGCAAGTTTACATATTCTGATATACTAATGTTGAACAAGTTTTATCGTTTAAATTACTATTTGTTATGCATGCTTAGTACTCAATTCTAAATAACCTTGGCTTAATATTGTTCAAGAAAGGTACATTATGATTATTCAATGTTTATGCTATTAGATTATTCCTAAAGCATGATCTTAATTTACAATGTCGATCCAGTTATGATTATTCCATAGCATAACGTTATCAATATTGTATTCAACTAATCCTTAGTTGATGACCGTTGAATTCCAAATTTCCCTTGAAATGTATCCAAACCAAACTTACTTTGGTGCGGACTTGTACTCTAAATACAGAGATGAACAACCCTATTATTATGGGATAATTTACGCTTAGCGTTGAAATGTTTGTGCACAATACATTGTACGAAGGGCTGATCCCCCTAAGTACGAGGAGTCCTTATAGTGTTATGACTGTTAAAGTTTAAGTTGAAAGATTGCTTACAACTGTGGACATAGTTCGTGGTCTTAAGACCCTCAGATATATTTCATATTTCAATTTCAATTTTGATTATCATTGATAGAGTACTATTCAGTTTTGATAAACCTATTCATTGGCAATTATTATATTCTTGTTGATTCATTGTTATATCTAGTGAGGATTTGTTTTGCTCACTCTTGCATAAATATAATCATTGCAGCTAAAGTTGAGAAGGTAGATGAGCCTTCAACTAGCAAAGGAAAGGGGAAAATGTACAAGTGATGAAGACTTGTAATTTTATTTATTGTTATGATGATAGACTTTTTACTTAATGATGTAATGTAATTTTCAACACTTGATTGATGTTAAGGTTAGACAAACTGGGATGATTTTGAATTTAATGATGTAACCCTTTTATAGGGAGGATTTATGAATTAATTTCTATTATGTTCGGGTAGATATATATGAATGAATGGATAGTGAACGCCAAATCTTGTGGGAATGAAGTACCTAGATTTGGGGGTGTCACATATGTCCTAGGTTAACAGGTGTTTCTACTGTAACCTTTAACAATCTAAACGACTATGTGGACCATCATCTTGTACTCCAGGTGATCAGCCCTTTGTACTATGTATTGCGCAAATATTTTAACACCATTGCGTAGCTCTAAAATAATCCCCTGATATAGGGTTGTTCATCTCAGCTTAGATTATCAAGTTCCGTACCAAAGGAAGTTTAGTTTGGAATTAACTTCAAAGGAATTCTAAATCTTTAGAACGCTCCTCAACCAAGTATTGGTTGAATCAAGTAGGGATCAATAACTATTCAAGAGTTTGATTGCAAACGAATTATGTCAATATATCAATAAGAGATAGGTTATCAATGGTTTATCAGCTGAACAAATATTAGTCATCGATTACACATTCTTAAGACTATACTGATTCATAAGCAAACCAAAGGAAGTTTGGTTTGAACTGACTTTAAGGGTAATTTAGAGTTTAGAACATTCATCAACTAAGGATTAGTTGAATCAAAATCACTAGTCAACTAAGAGTTTGGTACAATAATGTAAGATAGTGCAATGACATTGGTGATCAGATATTTAACAATGATTAATTATAGCCGAACAAATATTTTTCAACAAGATCAAGCTTTCTAATAATAGTACAAACTTTGAATAAACAAAACAACCTCGCTTGAGATGAAGGAGTAAAGATTAATTAACTAACTCAAAGAAAAAGCGTAGTTTAGAAATTTACTCAACAATAATTCAGAGTTAAAGAATACGCATAACAATAACAAGTTAGGAACAAGAACTCGCATAATGAAAGATTAAAGTTAGAGAACTTGCTCAATTGAATAATAACTTCAAGAACTTGCATAACGTAAAATTAAGGTTAGGAAACTTGCATAACAATAATAGCTTAACTGCTCAATAAGATATTAGAGATAGAGAACTTGCATAAGTATAACATGACAGTGAAAAGTAAACCTTGTTGAATAATAAAGTAGCAAAGGTTAAGGAACTTGCCACTCACATAAGCTATATAATTACAACTCACGTACTCCAATATCCGACACATACCATTAGGATTATCACATAAATTAGCTACATACACATTATCCTCATAGATTAAATTATCATCTTAGTTAAGTTGTAACCTTTAGCTTAAGGTTTAACCATATTAATCAACCACATAACACAAATCTGAAAACTCACTAACATATAACATAAGAATTTTAGCATCCCAATCACATTCTCAACTCTTACAACGTTGAGTTTCAATCTATTATAACTTATTAATTAATACTATTTTTCTTCTTAGTCAAACTCGAAGTTCATTCAAGTGTTTAAGTCTTCCTAGGACTCCTTATTGGTTTTATATTAATCATATTCTATATCTTATAATGTTCAATTCTTTTTAATTAAAACACTTTTTAAGTTCATTAACACTTGTCATGGCGTTTCGACGTTCATTTGTCGCACACCCGATTTGTCTCGCTTGCATACGCTTAGTATGCTTATACAACTTATCTAATACATTATGTATAAATGTTAAGCACCATTATATTTATTAATATTCATGTTTTATAACTTAGAATAACATCTTTTATCGTCAAAAGCACTACATTTGCATATGTGCATGCCTGACGCCCTCTGATTGCCTTTGAATACATATTAGTCCTAAAGATTGGCATTTTGACCCCTAATAACGACAGCAAATTAAAAAACTTAAAGAATAAAAGTTATAGGCATATTCGTCTTCATTTCGGATCATCTTGAATCGCATCAATCGGAGTTCGTATGAAAATGTTATGCTCATTTTAGTAAAACATGTCCGGACAGAATTTTTTTTAAAATTTTTGCAAGACAGAATACCCCCCCAACCGGGTCTGGGATTTTTGTACTACAATAGCCAGCCGGGGCAGGGGTACATTCTACCATTTTCGCGAATGAACAACACGAACACTACAAAAAGCCAAATTAGGCCTAAAAACCCATTTCTAATAACCATACCAACCTACCCAAGGTGTAATATGT
This sequence comes from Panax ginseng, assembly GCA_020205605.1. NCBI lineage: Eukaryota > Viridiplantae > Streptophyta > Magnoliopsida > Apiales > Araliaceae > Panax > Panax ginseng. The sequence continues at coordinate 67,867,660 of CM035139.1, forward strand.
TTATAGAAACATACACTAATGTTTCTAACACGTTTCTAATCACATAAAAAAAATAAACATCCACATTAAAACCTTTAATTTCATTATTTCTATTATTTCTTCTTCTTTTGACATTTATAGCGAAATTCTTCACTGTGAATTCTTTTCACAACCAAAACAGATAGTTTCAATTACGTTGTTTTCGTTTCTTCATATATTTTCACAATCTATAAACAATTTTCACTTATACTATGAATTGAGTACAAATTTTAATTCTAATTTAAGCCATATTCAACATATGTTAATGTAAACTTACTGTAATATGATTTCCTCCATAATAAAATATATTACATGAATCAATTTTCTCTAAATCATCTATAAACCATGAAAACAATTTATATCGATAATTATCATATAAAACCACATAATAACCAATTAATCCTTCACACCAATTTTACAGAGAACTTTTCATACAATAGAAAACTAGAACTTTAGAAGAAAATTAGAAATAAGAAAAGTAGGGTTATACATTTGCTAGAAGATGATTACAACAACTACTTCTTCTAAATTATCAACTCACAGATAATTTTCTCTTCTTCCTTCTCTTTTTTCTTTCTTTCTTTCTTCTCTTTTTTCTTCTTTTTCTTCTTCTTTGTTCTTTCTCTCTTTTCCAACTTACGTAACTTAGAAAATATAACGTATAATATAATACGTATTAATATATAATATAAATATGTGTAACTTATATCAGTTATATCTTTTTGAAAATCAAAAGCCCTAAGGCTTGTTTGGCTAAACCACTTTAAAAATTAATAACTTAAAATCTTTATGCCTTGTTTGGTAAAACCTATTTAAATAAAAGACTTAATCATTCCTTAAGCCTTGTTTGGCAAAACCGAATTAAACTCCTTGTTTTAATAACTCATTTATAGTATAGTTCATGGTCACACTTTATTTAATCAAATTCTAATATTCAATTTAATTAAATCTAATAACAATTATTAAATCAATTTACCACATAAACCACTACAATAAATTTATAATTTTCCTTATAATTATAATTTTATTTAATAAATTAACACATCGCTTTAATTACAAAATCAAATTATAATAACATTATAATAATTCATTTAATCATTATAAACTCTCTAATTAATTATTACTTTAAATTAGAATATTATCTCATAATAATTAATTTCCTTAATTCATAGATTATTTATTTAACAAATAAATAATCAAATCAAATCACATTAAACAAATATTTATTCAACAATAAACACATCAATTAAAATATTTATATAATTCAATAAATATTTAGAATTACAATTTAAAATTACGAATTGTTACAATATATATATATATATATATATATATATATATATATATATATTAACACAACCACACACACAGCGTTATATATATATATATATATATATATATATATATATATATATATATATATATAAGTAATAAACAAAACTAAGATAACTTTCTAACGACAATTTTGAAAAATAAGTAAGTGGGGGTCTATGTAATAAGCCAAACTTACAACAAATACTTCATAAAAAAACCCTCTATTTGTCACAATTCACTTGAATTCACTAAACACATTTTTAATAACATTTATTCATCATTAATATTATAACTCACAATATTAACAACCAGATCATTCCCAGATCAACTAGATAAAGCACAAATTTCAAGGATATTCTACTAATTTCAAAGAGTACAGAAGCAATACTTATCAAAATAAGTGTAGAATTAGGAATATGAAACGACATAATATTATTTACATACTACAGAGTATGAAAGAAAATATTATTTCTTACGAATATTGAATAAAAATAATATCCCTTACCTTAAAAGGTGAGTATTTCTGACTGGTATAGCGATGATATTCTTGAAAAAAATTTGTACTGTTTTCTATACTCAAAGCTTCCTTAAACTCAAAAGAAATACGCTCAACATTATAGAAGAAGAATTCTCTAATTCTAGTGTGATTTTTATTTCTAAACTAAGCATCCTTTTTATAGGAGAATGTCATGGTACTATTTGAATTAGAAAATTACGGGTGCACAGTAACAACATTCACGGGCGAATGAATTGGCGAAAATTTGATTTTACTATGTAGCACTATGCAATAAAATATTCTAATAAAACAAAAAATTTATATAAAATATAATATATTCTATTTATAATCTAATAAAACGAATATCTTTATATATAATATAAAAAGTATTCTATTTTATAAAAAGTTTTTTGTTTTATTACTATTATATATATATATATATATATATATATATATATATATAAATACTAAAACAAAAGCTGAGATAACTTTCTACAGGCGATTTTAAAAAATGAGTAAGTGGGGGTCCATGTAATGTGACGCCCCCAAATCCGAGTACTTGAAACCCGAACTTGGTGCTATAAGATATCATTTCTTTGAGCAAAATAATATAAATAACAAACTTAATATACATACCAGAGTTGTCTAATTCCAAGTACGCGACCATTAAAGCATTTCATTACATGATAGTTAATAAATATTATTGTCTTAATAAAATCTAATTATTACATAAGATACCATAAAACTTATTCTGTCTGCTTTCCTTATCCGTTGTCCTTGTTAGAACCTTCAGGTCGCTCATGCTTAGCTGAAAACATTTAAATTTAAAGCAAGAATGAGCATTTGATTGCCCAGCAAGTAATAGCAAATAATAAATATTAGCTGAAAGAATTAAATGTTTCCTTTGAACACACTTCTACAATGAGACAACAACTGTGAAGTAAACTGAAACAATATTGAACAACATATCAATTCTATTTCATTTTTAAAACTACGTGCTGAATATAAATGGAGAGCAGTCAACAGACTATGAACTTTGTTTTTAATTTTCAAAAAGGTTATATAGAACTTCATCTACAAACTGTCATGACCTACGGGCACAGAGGGTGATCAACCCATTATGCCCTGTATTGATCAATACTACGTATTAGAACGATATTTTCGTTCATCATATCCGCCTTTGGAGCATTAAAGTTTCCCAGATTCAGGATGTTCATACTTAGTTTGGAATCCGAACCAAAATAATTCAGTTGGATAACAATAATGTTCTATCATGTTTAACGATATTTTAAATCTATGTCTATCTGAGTCAAATAACTTAGATGGCTTTTAATTAACATATACATACCATAATTCAATAAGTATGTATCACAAGTACAATAATTATTCAAGCGAGGACACTTGTATAACCAAACTTAGCTATTAACGAACATAATATATATCTTGATCATACAGTAATACTACACTTGTAAATAATGAACAAATAGAGTTCGAGAACTGGTACGGATACAAAGGTTTAGATTCATGATCAATAACAATAGAGTTCAGAAACTTGTACAACAGGAATATAATTCAATAACTTACTTACACAGGTTCATTGCATAAGTAAATGCAATGAGTATGGACACTTGCACAATGAAAAAGAATAGTTTAGATACTTGCCTTGATAACTGATTACTGCTACATAGTATAGCTTACATTTTTATCTCTAATATGTAGTCATATCATCAATAGAATTATTCTTTTAATTAGAATAATATATCGTAACACATAGTACCACTATTTCCAGTCATTACATAGCTTAAACACATTATCACATATGTATATCAGTCATTAGGACATAAACAACCATTTATAAAGTCAAACTATATAGGTTCAGATCAATTTCAGAATCAATTCAGTGTACCGACATCTTTATCGGATAATCATCGAGTTTATTTTTAAGTAAACTTTATTCTGTAGCTTCAATATTATATTAGATAATTCAAATATCAGTCAAATTATTTTTCATAGACTTACAATAATTTTTAAATAATTATTAAAATTTATCATAATTTTTCAAACACCAAAATCATTTTTAAATAATTTAAATAGTAAATAATTTCATTATCATTAATATTAAAATATTAATGAAACCATTGCCAAAATATTAAAGTTATTTATAATAACTCAAAATATTTTAAAACATTAATATTACCCTTAAATGATTTTTAAAATATTTAAAATTATTTTTAAATAATTACCATTAATATTCAAATATTAATGTATTTTTCATTAAAATATTAAAAGTTATTTATTATAACTTAAAATATTTTTAAATCATTTATATCATTTTTAAATAATTTTAAATCAATAAAACCATTTAAAACTATTTATTTAATATAATTATTAAATAAATCTAATATCATTAATATTAAAATATTAATGAAATTTGCCTCAAAATATTAAAAGTCACATTTTATAACTTAAATATTTTTAAACTTTTTATTCTTATTTAAAATAATTTTATAATATTAAAATCATTTTAACTAATTTATTTAATACATTTATTAAATAAATTAAATATCATTAATATTTTAATAAATAATACTATTAATGAAAAATATGCCAAATTATCAAAAGTTAATTTTTATAACTTAAAATAATTTTTAAAACTAATTTTGGAATTTTTAGAAATTACATTCTATTTTTAAATGATTTTTAGAAATTAATTTAATTAATATTAATATAATTGTCGCTAAATCCTTTAGCGACAGAAACTGTCGCTTAATGTGTTCTTGAGCCTCAAGAACATTCATAATCAGTGTTCATGGGGTCTAGTTTGACCAACATTAATTCTCTATTCAAAGTGTTTCTTGGCTAGCTAATGGTCAGATCTTGTAGTATTGATGTAATACTACACGATCCAACAATCATCAGGGTTATTCTACATCATACAAAGGAGATCTAAGCTTGCAAAGTAACTGTTAGAGCTATTATTCATTTTCTGGGTTACCCAGAAAATAAGAACAGTCTAAGGGTTCACTTTTGGGCTTCCACAACTTGCTTTCCAGGTAATGTTTTGGTGTTTTAATGGTTCAAGATTGTAGTATTCATGTTAAAGAATATATCTATTACACTAAGTTAGTTTAACTACATCAAAATCACCAGATCCAAGCTGGTGGCAATATTCACCCGACGAAATCCTAAGGGTTAGGGTTTGAATAACCTAAGCCTTTTCAAGAGTTCGGTATGTCGAAATGACATTCCGTCGAAAGATTTGATGATATTATATCGTAAAAAGTTAAGTGAGCCGATAAAAGTTTTTCCTCGAAAAACGTGCAGAAATCGAACAAAATAAAAACGACGAAAAGTAATGTTATGTACTTTTCATTCGTTTAACTACGTTAGGGGAAAACATGAAGGAAAACACTTAACATCAAAAAGTATTTTTTAGTTTTTCGGAGGTCCGAAGATTTCGTAAAAGTTAATCGGTAAAGGAAAGACGAAATATCCAAAAATATTTGGATTTCGAGAATCGCAGTTTTCGGATTGTCGAACGAATTCCGCAAAACGGAAGCACGAAGCTTCCAAGGGAAGCTACATAAATATTAAGGAGGTGGGAATAGTAAGGAGGTGTGAATAGTAAGGCGGTTTGGCCAAATGACCAAAACGCCCCTAGCCTTGAAAATCTATAAAATGAGAGCTTAATTCATTTGTTGGTGATTTTGAAAATCACCAACACTTGAGAGAGAAAGAGTGAGAGATGAAGAGAGAGAGAGAGAGAGAGAGAGAGATGAAAAGCTAGCCCGGGTGCACGCTTTGTCCAACAGAGGAAGATTAAAGAAGAGAGGTAATCCGAAAACCTAACTTCTAATCAATTTTCTTTAAGTTTTTTATGTTAAAGCATAGCTTAATGAGAATAAGGAGTAAAAGATGTTATGAATGATTTCATATGGTTGAAATCATGAGAAAAGAAGAAATAAGAAATTAGAAGTTTAGTTTATAAATTTCTTAAGGAAGTATAAGATTTGTAATAAATTTGAGTGATCCGAATGAATCATATGAACGATTCGATGAAATAAGTAACAAATGGTGTTCTATAACATCAAATTCCAAGAAAAAGTGAAATTGTAATCAAAATATCAATTAAAAATGAAGAACTAACGAAGAATGCGAAGAACATGCAAAGAACACGAAGAACGTTGTTGATGGACAAATTTAAAACCACCATAGTGTAATTGTTGTTGATGGACAAGTTTAAAACCATTGCGTATAAGTTAGTTGCTTATTGCTTGGTTAGGAACAGTAGATATAATACCCAAGAATTTCCACGTATTAATAAATGGAAATATCAATGGAAATTAAAATTTATTTAAATATAAACCATTTTTTTTATATTTCAAAATGAGTTCACTCAATTATAATTAAATAACTGAATAATTGAGAATATGTGGAGTTTGTGGTAAACTCGTTGAAAGCCGTGTGTGGCATGGTGATGGGAAATACTAATAGTAATGCTAATCGGCGAAGAAATTATAAAATGACCAATTAAGTAATATTAATTATTAATTGTTGTTGTAGAATACTATTAGTTGTTAATTGATGTGTGGTATATTAATTATTTGATAATGAGGATTAATTAATATATGATTATTAATTGTTATATTAATTAATTGATAATGATTGTGGTAGAATATTGATTAATTAATAATATATGATCATTATTGTTAGCAAATGTAATAAGGATTAATGGCTATATACAGCAATCAATGAATAGAATGGTATGATTTATTTAATTTATAAAGACATGTGATATTATATAATTCTTACAATTAATAAGAAGATGTGGTGTGACACATTAGTATGACTATGTAATATATATAAACTATATAATAAAGTGTAAGGAATTATAAGTTACATAAACAATTATTTATGTGACAATAAGTATGAGTGGAAATATTAAAAGATATATTCTGTCAAAGAATTATAAATTATTTCAATAAGTGAGTCTACTTGAAATAATAAAGTTTTAAAGAGATATTAATTACTAGTGGGTAATTAAATGGAGTCTATACATATAATAATTAGACTGGAATAATGTACATGGATTATATGATGTGAGCACATAAATAATCCCTAACTTCCCATTTGTGCAGTAGCATTAACACATTAAAATTACATTTTGGGAATTAAAGGAACCAAACTAAGCATTATAAACATAGTTGCTGGGAGTTAAAACTCGTGTCCCAAAATCAGTGACCTTCATAGTACGTAAACAGTAGCCTACTCCTTCATTGCGTGAACTCTAGCAAAATCAAAAGGCTACAAATCCATGGTTATGATGGCTACGATTTTGGGCAGTTGGCCGACTCTTCTTTATTCCACATTTCTTCTCAATTTCTGTTGGATCAAACCATGGTGTAATGCCATGAACTGGACACTCTATTCTCTATAAATGACACCCCTCCTTCTCCATTCTCTGATTGCTTAAATTGTCTGTTAAGTGTGAATTAAGAGTGTGAGTTGCTGAGCTTTCAGGAGGGTATAATCAGAGTAGTGAAGAAGTTTAATTCAATCTTCAAGAGGTAGCATTTCTATTCTCATGTTCTTAATTTTGAAGTTTGTCAAATTCTTGCGATTGTATGAAATCTCTGTTAATTGATAGCATGCCATTGTGTTATTTGAGTTGGTACACATGTTTTGGAACAAGGTAGTTGGTCTGGTTGCAGGTTTAGCATCTCATGTGTTAAGGCTCTGAAGAAGCAGAGCCATTTTTTTTGGTGCATTACTGAGTGGCGGCCGCCGCCACTTCCATAAACTAATCTGGCATGTGATTCTGTGGTGTTTTCATAGATACTGCTTTAATGTTTTTGATTTGTTCTGAGCATACTATGATAGTTAGGTTAAGAATATAAATAACCCTAGCATGTGGTTAGATATTGTTTTGAATATAGTACGTTGTTTTAGCTTGATTTAAGTTAAGTTTTCAAGAAAACTTCAAGATTTGGAGAACTAGAAATCGTGAACTTGAAGTAATGCATATTCTGATCTTGCGAGCATGTTAGTATGGTTTTGAAATGCGTGTCGAACATACTAACTTAAGTATATGGATTTCATATTGAAGCATGATCATATTGGACTTAGTAGTAAGCTTTGCTAATGAAATACGAACTTAAACGTGAATGTTAACATGCTACTTTGAAAGTTAGAATTTGATGATTATGAACATGTTTGATGATACTCTTAGACTCACTTAGGTATCATAAATGTATATATACCATGCTTAGGTATCATAATTCAAGGAAAGCATAAACGAAGCATATTTCAAAATAAAACGATGTTAATTACACATATGTGATATGAATACCTGCAAGCATGTCTCATATGAGTTATATGACTACTTTATCTGTTTAAGAATCAAGCATGTTGGACTTTGTGATTTCATAACCTTAAATGGCCTTAAATTGTGAGATGTCCAAACTTAGGACCATATTATGCAAAGTGGGACCTAGATTAAACTAGGAAAATATGAAAGGACCCTTAACATGTTAATATGTGTTATGTATGTAAGGATGTGCAAGCTAGGCCAATCAAATAATTGCTCAGTCCTGATTTGAACTGGGAGCCACGTGGCCTCGCGTCTCCTTAGTACAAATCAGGCGCAGCCGCACCATTCTGCATACTTGGAAAGTAACTTCTGTGATTTCTGAAGTATGTAGCATGCTAGTATAATTTCATTATGCTTATTTCAGTCCATGATACCCTGACAAAGGTAGCTTTGCATGTTAACACCTATCTTAGCTTGAATTGACAAGGTGTTTTAAAATGATGATGTCTAACGATAGATTCGAGCTACGTAATAACATACGTATAAGGTTCCTTGATTTAGTTGTGTGTGTACACTTGATCTATATATATCAAGACTGTTTACCGAAAATGTTTAACTAATGAATATCTTATATACATATTACATTATGTTAGGATTTGAAAGAGTATTGTTAAGCGATATTTTGGTAAACTTCGCTTGAGGCAAGTATCTTAAACCCTTGCATTACTTTATTCGACGCATATCGTAAGCAAGTTCTCTAACCTTATTCAATTCTATATTGAACAAGTATCCGAACTATCCTTTTATAGTACAAGTATCCTAACTTACACGACTTTGGATGTTGTGCAAGTTCTTGAAATTCTTGTAATATACATATAATGAATGCAAGTTATCTTACTTATTCGTTCAATTGAGCTAGCATGTTTAAAACTCTTGTGGAAACTATTATCCATGTTGAACTTGGTATCGTTCTCAAATATTGTGAAAGGGTCTATGCCATTGATTCGGCTAGACTATATGCATGTTTATAAAACTGTCCAAACCAATCGACTGGTGCGAAAATCTTGAAAACTGAGTTGAACAACCCTTATGGTAAGGGGAGTGTATGTTGTTGGAAATCCCAACACATGAGTGGTTTATTATTGTGGTGTTATGCATAACTTAGAGTATTGTAGACTAATCATCTATAGTACTTGATTCTTTTAGGTTATCAGTTTAATATTGGTAATTCTAGTAGATGTTCAACAGTCCTTAGTGACTTCTCATTATGAATTGTTTATCCAGTTGGATACATTGATAGTCGTTGAATTCATATATACCTGATGATTTATATTGAATTATCGTTCTTATTCCGAGAATTATTGATATTCATTTTTCATGATATTATTCTAAAACTCTGAACTATCTTAGAAATGATACTTCGATATTTCAAACTCGTGTTACAAAACTCTTTACCCTTGTTTTATATTACTTGATGGGCAATTTGTGCTCATCCTTGCTTATTTAAAACCTTTCAGTTAAGGAGGAACGAGGAGGTGTCTCTGGAACAGACAAGGGCAAGGGCAAGGGCAAGGGCAAGGGCAAGGGCAAGGCTAACGACTAGCTTGTCCCTTTTATGTTAAAACTATCATGTTGTGTTAAGACTATTTTCAAACGATGTTTAAACTTAAGTAGGATTATGTAATATGTCTTTATTCGATACTATTATGTAATCTATTAAGTATTGTAGGTTGCAAGACTTGGGGGAATAATTATAATAAATCATTGTACATTATTCTAATTTAGATTTTTCGTTGTGAATGTATAATTTTAGTTATTATGGTAATACTTTGAGCACGTGATGAACCGAATTCGAGTGACCAAGTGGAGGTCCGTGTGACAAGCCGAAAATTCGGATTGTCCTAAAATTAAGATTTAAAGAATTAGTTATTAATACAATGATTTTTTATTAATAATATTATGTGTTATGTGTTTATTAATTGTTCTAGAATCTAGGATGATTATAAGTTGGGAGGATTCTGGCCACGAGCTAGACTGAACGAGTAAGAATTTTCAAAATAAAAATAAAGATTTTTCGGGAACAAAATATTTCTGGGAAAAAAGACGAAATAGGCATTATTCACCCGACGAAACCCTAAGGGTTAGGGTTTGAATAACCTAAGTCGTTCCGAGAGTTCGGTATGTCGAAATGACATTCCGTTAAAAGATTTGACGATAATATATCATAAAAAGTTAAGTAAGCTGATAAAAGTTTTTCTCGAAAAATGTGCAGAAATCGGACGAAATAAAAATGACGAAAAGTACTGTTATGTATTTTTCATTCTTTTAGCTACATTAGGGGAAAATGTGAAGAAAAACGCTTAACGCCAAAAAGTGTTTTTCAATTTTTCGGAGATCCGAAGAATACGTAAAATTTAATCGGTAAAGGAAAGATAAAATTTTTCAATATTTGGATTTCGAGAATCGTAGTTTACAGACTATAAAGTGCTTATGCTTAAGAACTAAGTAAAGGATAAGTTACTTAATGAGTAAGTAAACTTAAGGGTTAAGCAAACCTAAAGGCTAAGTAAACTTAAGGGCTAAGTAAACTTAGTGCTTAAGAAATGAATAGTAAGGAGGTTTGGGGGGGCGAAATGACTATTTTGCCCTAGCTTTGGATTTTCTATAAATAGGAAGCTAACTTTCATTTAAATGAGATTTTTGAAAATCCTATAACATGAGAGAGAGAGAGAGAGAGAGAGAGAGAGCTTGGAGAAGGAAGAGAATGAGTATGAATGATCGGATCGAAGGTGATCGTGAAATAGAAAAGCTTGTGAATCGCCGGCTTTGTCTAGCGGAAGAAAAATAAAGGAGAGAAATAACCTAAAACCTAGTCGAATTTAAATTCTCTTTAAGTCATATATGTTTAAAACATAAATTAATGAGAATAAGAAGTAGATAAGGTTATGAATGATTTCATATGGTTGAAATCATGGGAAATAATGAAAATAAGAATTTGAAGTTTAGTAAATAAATTTCTTAAGGAAGTATAAGATTTGTAATGAATTTGAATGATCTGGGTGGATTATATGAATGAGTAGATGAAATAAGTAAGGAATGGTGTTCTATAACATCAAATTCTAATAAAAAGTAAAATCGTAATCCAAAAGATCGATTAAAAATGAAGATCGAACAAAGAACACGAAGAACACGCGAAGAACACGAAGAACGTTGTTGATGGACAAATTTAAAACCATCGTAGTATAAATGTTGTTGATGGAAAAGTTTAAAACCATTACGTATAAGTTAGTTGCTTATTGCTTGGTTAGAAACGGTAGAAACGTTCATGAAGAACGAATTAAAACTGAGCTATAACGAAGTTATAGCAAAAATTTCGTAAGAGACGAACGAGAATTAAAAAGTTAGTAAATGAACTAGAATGTGTAGGGTTTCATAAGAAAGTAAGAGAATGTAGAAAATGTGAGTCGGGGACTCAAGAACGAACGAGTTTCGTGTAACGCCAGAGAAAATCGAATTTTTATGAGAATTAAATTTTTATTTAATTTTGTGGATTAAATAAATTTAATTGATTATTAATGTGAGTAATATATTTGAAGGTCGTTCTATGACCTAGAATGTGTGGATGTGGTTAGAATTTTGGCTATGTGGTAGAATTAAAGTGTTTGAATTTCTAAGACGAAAATAAAAGTTTTCCAAGAAATTTTCTGTAAAAACACTATTCACTGATTTCTGCTCGGGAATTATATTTGAATTTTCGAGAAACGCATAATGATATAATTCTAAGACAAGATGGAATATCCAATAATATTTCAGTTATGGCAAACATAGTTTTTCGCCTGCGGACTTAAAACCTAACGGTTAGGGAAATTGATTTCCGAGAAGGAAATGAGATGCGTATAAGGAATTAAAGCGATGATAGTATAATACGTAGGTATTGTACGAGGTAATGAATACGAGTATGATACGGGGTATTATACGAGTATGTATGAATGATGGTATGTCGTATATGAATAAGTATACGAGTTGGAATACGTAGATTATACGTTATAAGGCTTTAAGCCAAATGGATTGGACTTGTAGGATTTGTTAGGAATTGTACAAGCCCAAGTATAGGAATGGTTAAGCCCAATGGTAGAAATGGTTAAGTCCAATTGGAATTAAAGGTTAAGGTCCAAAGTTATTTAATGAACAAGCCCAATATTTGTTTAATTGTAAGCCTAATGTATAAGTTAAGATTGGTTAAGCTAAAAGGCCAATGTAAGAACCAATGGGTTATTGAATGGTTTAAACTCATGGGGCAACCCATGGATGACCCAAAGTGGTGAGCAAGCAAAAGATATAAGTTGTGGAGGCTAAGTAAACTTGGTGAGCAAATAAGGAATAGTAAGGAGGTGGAGTTAAGGAGGTGGAATGGCTTATTGACCATTAAGCCCTCATTTAGTGATTCCTATAAATAAGAGATGTCCTAATTCATTTCTTACTTGTTATATTTTCCACCAATAACTTATAGCTTATTGGTTAGAGAGAAAAAGCTAGAAAAGCTAGAAAAAAATTAGCCTTTGTTAATTCAAGAAGCAAGAAGAAGATTAAAGCTTAATCAAGTGATCTTCAAAGGGTAAGAACCTAAACCATGATTCTTTTTCTCTTTAATTGTTAAAGAAGTTAATAGTGGTAGAGCATGTATGCTAAGAAGGAGTAGGAATGATTAATCAAAGGACTTAAGCTGTGAATAAGTCATGTGGTAAGATAAGCAATAAATGATGTTTTGAACTTATGAAGAACAAGTAAGAACTTATTATATTTTTAAGTTAATGAAATATGTATGTCAAGATGTTAGTATGATGGAATGAATCCATTTGAAATGAAGAACAAATCATAAGTAACGGAGTTTTGGCGGAATTCACGAGTTTGGACGATAATCGTTGAATTCGTGAAATTCTCGGAAAAGAAGTCAAATATTAATTTTGAGCTCGGAAATGTTGGTTTTTGATGGAGTATAGTCTTATTTGGCATTCTAGAGTTGCGAACTCGAAAATGACCGAAATCCAGCTTAGAACAAAGAAACGAGCGTTGAACGTTCACGAACGTTTATCGTTTTTTTTAAAATGAACTAAAAGGTGAATTTTAGGTTAATGGATTCGAAATTGTAAAATTCTTGCATGAACACGTAGAGTATGTAATTTGTGAGCTATTGGCTTTTGAACGAGCCAATTCGGACTTATAACGAAGAATTTATGAATCTGGGAAATTCGTTTATGTAATAAAAATGTCAAAATTGTCTAATCTCGAGGTCTTAAATAGCTCATGTTGTAATCAAAAGCACCATAAGTGGCGCCACAACGCCAAGGATGTCCAGAAGAGCTCTATCGAAGTCTCATGTGCGGCATGCCGAATGAATTAAGATTAGTCTTGCCACAGTAAGGTTCGGTTTCAAATACTTCGACTTCATACATAACGCCAAGATAGAGAAGGAAAGTTAAGCACATGGCGTGCCAACACTAGAAGGTAGATAGAGAAGAAGGATTTTGAATGTAAAGTGAAGGAGAAGTGAATGGAGAGTGAATTAAATCTTTAATCAACTTAATGTAACATCATTTAGGATGTTATAACCTTAAGTATAACACTAAGGTTGGAGGTAAGTCAATTGGACGTAAGTTATTAATAATGAAGCGATGAACGAACGTGAGGGATTGCTATGATTATGATTCCTTAGACGTTGAGCGATGAGGGTAATGAATAACATTTTGATGTTATGTGGTAGTAATGAGAGATAAGTGTAAAGCGTATAGACGCTATGAACACAACGCTATTGCGATGAACGATCGGTCTTAGCATACAATGATCAGTATGGCTTCGACATTAAGAAAAAATAATGAACATGGGGTTCAAGTAATGGATAACGAAAGTATTACGTAAGATACAAATGGTAGTAAGAAAGCCGTAATGAACGGTAATAAGATTAATGAAAGCCGAAAGTGAGTCGTATAAGAATGAATCCTGAGGTATGGCATTTAGTTTCCAGAAAGCCGTAAGGAATAAGAAATTAACTTAACGAATGTTATAGTTAATGGTTCGGATAAGTTACGATAAGTTAGGTTGTGGTACAATCGTAACCTTTGATGGTAGACATATGGGAGCCGGGCTAAACAATTCCTTCAGAGAGCGAAGGTATATACGAAATTGGCAACCGATCTAACTCACTGTGATGGCAATGTAGATGAGACGGGAACTTGTTTGTTGGTTGTTTGAGGGAAACCACTCAGAGTACCATATGGACTACTAGCAGAGAAGCGATGTGTGCTGAGTCCTAGAGAAGTTATAAGAAGAAGATAAGAATACAAATCATCAAAGATGATGAACGTTTTGAGTAAGACATCTCCATATATCATGAAGCCGTAAACCGATAATGAAAGTTGGTCGCGTAGACTTAGATTTCAAGAACGTGAATCCTAAGAAGTAAAGTTAAACTTAAACCAATGTGTAAGTCAAGTATATGACTAATTGGTGTGTGTTATTTCCTTATGTGCAATATAAGGATTTGAAATGAGCAGTTCAGCGTAAACTCTAAGTTGTAGCTGTGCGTAAGGCAAGTTTCCTAACTTCATTCATATTCTAAATGAATGCTAGTTCTTAAACTTCTCAGATATTAAACTTGAGAAGTTCTGTCTATGTGTGAATGTGCGATATTTGTGCAAGGTGGTAGAACGTTTGAGGCCTTGTGCCACAATGTGGACACTTCGGTGTTTCTATGATCTGAACTGTTCTGTGATTGAACTGTTCAATAAGAGAATGCTCTGTCTATATATAATTCGTTATTGTTAAGTTTGTGCTAATGATTCTAGCCATATAGGATGAGCATGAAAAAGGTAGAAGAATGAAAGTATTTCAAAGTGCATGTGAATAATGTTTTAAAATGATAGGAATCGAAATTATTCCTATTGTTCAAGCTGCTTCATAGCCATGTTCGGTTATCAAAGTTATAAAGAATATTTGAATTCTTAAAGTTGTTTATTCAACTGCTATGACTTGCTGGGCAATTGAATGCTCACACTTGATTTAAATGAAAAACATTTTCAGCGAACGATGTTAGAAGAACTTAAGGATCCCGTAAAGATCAAGCTAACAGTATCTAGATGAAGTGCCATTTATAATGTAAATGAGCGAGAAGATCAAGTGAAGACTTGTAATGTAGAAAGATGAAATTGAACTATAGACTAGTTTAATGAACTATTATGTATCCTTGGTGGTGGATAAAAGTCACTCTTGTAAGATGAAATGAATAATGTAATTATCATTATTTGTAATGAAAAAGGTTATAAGATTTTTAGAACCTGGGATGTGAGAATGTATGTTGTTATATTTTAGTATATAATGATGTATGTTGGATGAATGATGTACTAGTGATTCACGGAATTCAAGTGTGAAGATAAACTGGATTTTGGGGTGTTTCAGTCCGAATTTGGGGGTGTCACAGTAGAAACGTTCATGAAGAACGGATTAAAACTTAGATATAATGAAGTTATGGCAAAAATTTCGTAAAAGATGAACAAGAATTAAAAAGTTAGTAAATGAACCCAAACGTGTAGGGTTTCATAAGAATGTAAGAGAATGTAGAAAACGTGAGTCGTGGACTCAAGAACGAACGAGTTACGAGTTCGGATGACCAAATTACGGACGAACGAATGAAGAACGTTAATAATGTAAAATGAGTGAAGGGCAAAGATTAAGCCAATTGAATGGCATGTTAACAGATTCAAAAAGAAGTTATATCCGAGGGTAATCAAAGTACGTAAGATAAGAAAAGGAATGACTTTGGAACGACCTCATTCCGAGTTATAACAAATAATTTATGAGATCGGGAAGTAAGCGTCTCAAATTTGATTTAAGACTTAGAAAATTTTTCAAGGATGAAGGCTTGGCAACGCGAACCTGAAATCGTGCCTTGGGAGAAAATAGCCATGGGCCAACCCCAAAGAAGATTAAACAACATATAGATAGTAGCCTTTGCGCATAGTGATAAAGAGGGAAATGGCGTGCATGATGCTTGGATCTGAAGTAAGCCCGATAATGAGCTTTTAAGCTGCTCAAAACACGGGGATGTGTGTAGCAAGCTAATGAACATATAGTTCATCAAATGTAACACTTAATAAAGTGATTTAAACCTTTATTGAAGGTTAAATGGAAAGAATGAAAGGGATTAAAAGACAGAGAATTTAAGCGGTAGATTACGTAACCAGTATCCGGGGATTGTAGTCTCGAAAATGAATGTGGGGGATTGCTTTGATTGTGATTCCTTAGAAGTTGAGTAACGAGGGTAATGAATAACATTTTGATGTTATGTTGTAGTAATGAGAGAAGTGTAAAGCGTATAGATGCTGTGAACACAACGCAGTTGCGATCAGTGATTGGTCTTAACATACAACGAACTGTATGGCTTCAACATTAAGAAAGAATAATGAACATGGGGTTCAGGTGATGAGTAATGAATGAAAGTGATTAAAACCTTAGGTAAGGGTTGAATGAAAAATTAAGAGATGAACAACGTGAACGTGAATTACATAAACGATCCTCGTGAATCATATTTGCGTCGAGCGAATGTTCTATGTGTACATTGGTTGTATAACTTAGACGTTGACGAGTAAGTAAGTAAGATATGAATTACCAAGAAAGCCATAATGAATGGTATCAAGATTAATGAAAGCCAAATGTGAGTCTGATAGAGAATGGTTAGAATGAAATGTAATCATTAAACACTTTAATTAATGTGAAGGTTGAGTGTACGCGAAATTAAACGGGCAGAACCTACACCCCGTGTATGGTTTGGATAATGAAGACCAATGATTAAACCTGTGAACGGTGAAAAAGCTAAATTAAAGATAAGTACGTATAACGTAAAGAAGCCGAGTTAATGTTTATAACTTGAAAGATGTTCCGAGTCGAATGGACCAGACGTTGTAAGATAAGAATAAGGTAACATAAAATGCTTAACGTTATAAATGCATAGAATGAATATTGAATAATCGTTCTGAGTATACAAAAGACTGTATGACTTAGAAGATAAAGAATGAATCCTGAGGTATGGCATTTAGTTGCCAGGAAGCCATAAGGAATGAGGAATTGACTTAGCGAACGTTATAGTTTTAATGGTTCAATATGTTAAGATAAGTTTCGGTTGTGGTACAATCGTAACCTTTGATGGTTGACATATGGGCGCTGACTAAACAATTCCTTCAGAGAGCGAAGGTATATACGAAACTGACAACCGATTTAACTCACTGTTGTGGGCAGTGTAGATGAGACGGGAACTTGTTTGTTGATTATTTGTGGGAAACCACTCAGAGTACCATATGGACTACTAGCAGAGACGCGATGTGTGCTGAGTCCTAGAAAAGTTATAAAAAGAAGATAAGAATGCAAATCATCAAAGATGATGATAGTATGAGTAAGACATCTCCGTATGTCATGAAGTCGTAAATCGGTAGTAACGGAAGTTAGTCGCGTAAACTTAGATTGCAGGAACACGAACTCTAAGAGGTAAAGTTAAGTAAACCAATGTGTAAGTCAAGTATATGACTAATTGCTGTATGTGTTATTTCCTTATGTGCTACATAGGAATTGGAATGAGCAGTTCAACGTAAACTATAAGTTGTAGCTGTGCGTAAGGCAAGTTTCCTAACTTTATTCATATTTTAAATGAATGTTAGTTTCTAAAACTTCTCAAATGTTGAACTTAAGAAGTTCTGTCTATGTGCAAATATGTTATATTTGTACAAGGTGGTAGAACGTATGAGGCCTTGTGCCACAATGTGAACACTTCGGTGTTTCTATGAGATGAACTGTTTAATAAAGGAATGTTATGTTTATACATGAACCGTTATTGTTAAGTATGTGCTATTGATTCTAGCTAGACATGATGAGTATGAAAAAGGTAGAAGTATGAAGGTGTTTCAAAGTGTATGTGAATAATGTTTTAAAATGATAGGAATCGAGATTATACATATTATTCAAGCTGCTTCATAACCTTTGTTCGGTTATTGAAATCTTAAAAGAATGTTTAAATTCTTAACTACTATGACTTGCTGAGCAATTGAATGCTCATACTTGCTTTAAATACAAATATTTTCAGCGAACGATGTTAGAAAGAACTTAAGGAAACCGTAAAGATCAAGCTGGCCGGTATTCAAAAGAAGTGTCATTCAGTGTATGAATGTGCATGAAGATCAAACCAAGACTTGTAATATAGAACGATAGGATTAAACTATAGACTAGTTTAATGAACGATTATGTATCCTTGGTGGCGGATGAAAGTCACGCGTGTAAGATGTAAAGAATAATGTAATTATCATTATTTATAATGAAAGAGGTTATAAGGTTTTAGAACTTGGGAATTAAAAATGTATGTTGTTATATTTCAGTATATAATGATGTATGTTTGGAAAGAAGTGGAACCGTGACGTACGGAATCCGGGTATGAAGATAGACTAGACTGGATTTTGGGGCGTTACATTTAATCTCTAAATGTTCACTTCTACGGTATGCTCTACTAAATCCTCAGGTATCCTACCTTGTTGGTTTTACCTTCATAATGTCCGTTGTGAGAGCCCCAAATCCGGGTCCTAAATCACCACGGATCCTATACAATCATTCTATAACTATTGCGGAAGATAAAATTATAAATTGTTTATACATTAGACATTACACACTATTCCCAAGGCCGAGAACCTTTATATAATACCTGAATCAATATCCTATCTAACATACAATGTTATTATCATACATTACTGTTACAAATCTAGCTGCACACATAAACTAAAGTTGGAACTGTCTTTGACTTTTCCTTGTATCCGACGTATTCGTCTTAATCTGAAATGTTTATCATGATATAGCAAGGGTGAGCATAAGTTTGCCCAACAAGTTTAAGTTTATTTGAGGATATATCATGATTGAAAAAAATTGAATAATAAGCTGGCTATAATTCAACAATATAGTTGTGAATTAGCATGAACAAATTTTTATAACTGAACGAGCATTGAGCATGAACAAATATATCTGGACCGAATGGTAAGGAAGGTGATCAGCCTTTCATACCTGATGAATACATGTAGTATGCACAGAGTGCGATTTAATAATTCTTAGGCATGGCAATCAGCAATGATTAACCACAAGTTATATTTGAATAAACAACTCAAAGTTGAGTTAAGGAAAACTTGCCTGATTCGTTGACTACTGCTACGCAATTTAAGTTAACTTCTTTTGTAAGACCTATCATTAGTAAGATTAGTCTTTTAACCAGCATATCATACTTTGTATCATAATACAATTACTTTATAAATCAATTATCTAACACTTAATCACATAATTAAATATTAGATAATTCCTTACAACATTATCATATTATCATCCTTTGATAATCCTTTAATCATTATGTCATATACATTATGATTTAACATTTACTTTTTCATTTCATAAGTTATTGTTTAACATTTAATAAGTCAAATACGAATCCTGCAACCTGGATTCTAAATCTAGCAACTAAATTTCTAATTCAGCAACCTGGATTCCAAATACATCATCTAGATGACCAATCCAGCAAACCAAACTGCAATCCAGCAAGCTGGATTCAACATATTTTCAATTCAGTAAACTGCTTTTTAATCCAGCAAGCTGGATTCCATATCCTTTTCATGAAAACACCAAATCAACTTATTATTTTTCTATCCTTTGTCGAAACATATATACATATATTTCATACACAAAAAGTATTTTTCCATAATTTTCCAACTTTCTTTAGTATTTTTCAAAAATCATTTTTAGTTAATTCCTTAAAAAATTAGCTACCTCACGTTTAACTCCAGAAATTCCTAACTCTTGGCGGGGTCTTACACATGTTAACGTGAGCCTCCAGTTTAAATTTCGTGGCAGTCAGAGTTATAGAACTCCGGTTATAGCCGTTTTTATCGAAAAATCACAAAAATTGAAATGGTCATAACTTGGTCATTTTAAGTCGGAATGAGCTCATTTTTGGACAGGAGGTACTTTATATTGTATATTTTCATGTCCCAAAAGGCCAGAATTTATTTCATAAATTAAGTGGCCGAAAATTCTCTTTTAAATTTCTGGGCAGTAGCTTTTTCTACTTTAACAGTTTTTTACTCCTTTGCTAAAATCAGTCCACATGAAAATCTACAACTATTTTTTCAGTGATTCCACTTGGAGATGTTAGAAAACTCATAGATATAACTCTAGGACTTGACCACACTCAAAATTTCAAAATATAATAGGAGATATGGTCATTTGAATTTCGTGTTTCATTTTCACAAAAATCTACTTTTTTTAACTCTTGGTGTCTTCTAAGAAAACTTTCATGTTTTCACATAATAACCAACATAACTAATCATAACACTTACTAATACCTCATATACTCATGATTCTACCATGATAAATGATTTATTTCATCAAACAAATATCAAACACAAGATTAAACACCATCAAGGCTAAGAAAATTAGGATTTTCTACATTGAAAAACCTAACTTCCATTTCATTCTTTAGATCTAACTTTTGATCCTCAAAAGGGTTAGATCTAAACATGAAACACTTATATACACATAGATCTAAGGTTTTAAACCTCAAGATCATAAACTTTAAATCACCAAAATAAACCAAAATAAAAAGGATTAAGCTAGTTTAATTCTTTTCACCTTGATTTTTAGGAACACTTTCTTTCCTTTCCAAAGTATAAAATGGACTTATGGAGCATCAATGGTGGATCTCCTTCTTCCTTCTCTCTTCATGCCACCGAATTTCTATCTCTCTCTTCCCTCTCTCTCTCTCTCTCTCTCTCTCTCTCTCTCTCTTATGTTGGTAAAAAAAATAATGAAATGGAAGAGATATTAGCTTAGAGATTATTTTATTTTTCTTTTGATTGTAGTAAAATGTATAGATATATTGTATATATCTATCTATTATTACTCCATTCTAGCTTTCTCTCTCTCCTTAATCATTACATAGATATATGGGAGATTATTAAGTAATGTGGCTTCATAAATAGATTGACACATGGCTAAATTGTGAAATATCTTTGCAAATTGTGGCTTAAATGATTACATGCCATCCTCTCTTTTCTCCTCTTCCATATCCGGCCAAGTGGCCAATTTCTCCTCCACCACATTCTCTCTTTCTCTCACACTTAATCATTTCATTAGTATGTGGATTATTAGCAAGCAAAGTGGCTCCTTTATTAATGTGACACCTAGCTTAATTTGGAAAAATCTTTTGCCAATGTGTGGCTTATAAAGGGATGATGTGCATGCATATTTTCCTCTCCTTTTCTTCCTACATAAACCGGCCAATGTGGCCCTTATTCACCCACATGTTGGTTTAATTTTATTGCTTTTATTTTTCTTATCAAATGACCAAAAAGTCCTTCCATAATTGGGCCAACACTTGGACATTTTAATTTATTGGTTTGGCTACTACTTAAAATGAACTTGGGCCTCCATAATTAGATAATTGTGCTACTAGCATACTTGCCCATTAAATTTAATATTGGGCTAGTTTAACAATTTAGTTGTTCTTAAATCAAATTATCTACAAGTCCAACGCTTAAATAAATTATTGGGCTTATTTACATTACTTGCCATCCTTAGTAATATTAAATCTATTATCACCTAAACTATTACTCATTATTATAGATATTTACACATTCTCATCAATTAATAATGTTAATTAATTTACATATTCCAACACTCTTAATATTACCATTCCCTAATTATTTAATTAGGGTTTTCATTTCCTCAATTATAACATAAATACTTACTCATGCACATTTATTTTCTTAACCCAATTAGACTTGCTATAATTAGGTTATAAAATTAATTAACTGAGATGTATAACATAAATCTCTTAGAATTAGTATATATTTTCTATACTAATATTCTCCCGTAACATAACCCTTAAATTATTTAATTTTTCATTCCTAGTTTATAATTAGGTTACCTTAGCTTCTCTTATTTGTTTATAATAAACAAATAAAAACAAACACAAATTATTCATATGCACTTATACCCTTAATCCTGAACAATTCACCACAAAAATTTTAAACCCACCAAAATCCTTCACAGAATATTAAAATCCTTAATATTTCTTCACATAAATATCAAATCCATACATTTATTTTCTGTCTAGGTCTATTATTTAACCTTAATTCAATCTTTTAATATTTTAATAAATATCCAAATTCTCGGGTTGTCACATCCGCCCCGACGGGGGTCCCTTCTGCTATTGCCCAAGTTAATCTCCTTTTCTTGCCAAGTTTTGCCATGAATCCACCCTTTAAGACCAAATTCCATACCACCACACCTAAACACAAAACAACATTAAACAAGTAAAACTAAACATAAAAAACAAAGAATTAACACAGTTTAAGCTCGAATTAGTGGCCAATTCGTAGGTATAAAACCCACTCATCAAACTCCCCCAAACTTAAACATGTGCTAGTCCTCGAGCACGAAACAAAAAAAATGATATGCAATGCAATGCAATGAAATGGAATGGAATGCAACTAATCTATATGCCTACGAATCCAGCAGTATTGATAAACACAAGTCTATTCAACCGGCCTCAGAGAAATCAAACAAACATGACAATAATTCATATCAAAACCAATCCACAATTCCTATCAATCCTCAAATCTTAAATTGTTATTACTAATATAGTGCGTGTGTGCTCAACACTCATGTTAATTGACACAATTCAAATTTAATACATAACAAATCTCTTTGAAGGCATCATACAGTATAAACTCAAGAATTTCAAAAATAGACGAGATCCAACTAAAATCAAACAATTACCAACATCAAGGGTCCAAATAGGGTACTTATGCTTTTTTTTTCTTTTTCATTTACGGGGGCCTTTTGCTCTTATTTCCCTTTTTATTCATATTTTTTTTAGATATTTCCCATGACTGTGCAATGTCTTATTCCATTAGACTAATAGTGCTACCCTTTAGCGAACTTTCGACCAACGACTCCCATACCATAAAGACCTTAGGACGCTGCTAGGTGTAAAGACAATCCCCTCGGGCGTACTTGCTCAAGTAAAAAAGGCCCTGAAACAAGACTAGCCACGGTATAATATATATATATATATATATATATATATATATATATATATATATATATATATATATATATATAAGCTTTATATACCCAAAATTTTCCTTCCTGACCGGTCTTCTTTTCTTGTTTGAATCGAGCGATGGCTTCATTGCCTCCTTCGGCAATGATAGCCCTTTCCAATAGATCAGAGTAAGTCTTAATCTTTAATATAGCCATTGCTTTCTGCACCCATGGTTTCAGTCCTAATTCAAACCTTCTTGCCTTCCTGGCCTCCGTGTCAACCTGATGTGAAGCGAATCGGGCCAACTCGTTAAATTTTGATGTGTACCCTGCGCAGACATACTACCTTGCTTCGGTTCCAGAAACTTAACTTCCATATCCTGTTGCGTATTTTCTGAGAAGTAATTCTCGAGGAATAGCTCCTTAAATCTATCCCAAGGAATAACTCCTTCGTCTGCTCGTCCCCCTTTATTGGCTTTCCACCAATAGTTAGCTTCGCCTTTCATCATGAAAGTGACAAAACTCGTCTTCTGTGCTTCTGCCACTCGTGTGACCTTAAACACCTTCTCCATTTCTTCTATCTATGCCTGGGCTTCAATTGGGTCCAAGGTTCCTCAGAACTCCGGTGGTCCTACCAATTTAAAGTCCTTAAAGCTAGCCAAGTGTTGTCTGGTACGCCTACCTTTTCTTCTTGTGGGTTTGTTTTTCATTGCCTCGCTTATTAACGGAGTTAATGAAGTTCTGCATTGGATCAACATTTTCCCCTCCACCATTTTTAATGGATCCTTCCTCCCTCTGGTTCCGTGGTAGTCTCCTAGGTGGCATGATATGAGGAAAGGAAGAAATTATTAGGCTTTATATGATATGATATCCATGTTAGCATTAAGAAGTTTAAGATGTCTATCAATCATTTTTGATTTAAATAAACAACTTTAATATCACAATAAAACTCGATGGATTTCCTCAACCCATCACTTACATACTTTACTTGAGTTTTCTACTAAGGTTATAACCTAGTTTTCACATTTTTAACGTTTATAACCTATAGATCTGATACCAACCTGTGACACCCCCAAATTTGGGTCCTCTGACCCCGGTCCAGTCATCACGATAAAATACAAACATCCACCTCTAAACAACATACGATAACTAAAATGCAGAATATAATAAACGTATGTCGTTCATTCAAAAGGTGTTACTAGTCCCAAGATTCGATAACCTTAATAAAATCTTACAAATATACCCTAAAATAATCGTTAGGGTTCATATTATATAATAGTAATTTAAACTAGGCATAAAGTAAAGTCTATTCCTCGCATCTATCCTACATCTTTCCTTTACCCTTGTCCTTTCCTGAGGTCTCGGGCTTAGCTGCAATATAATTCATGATATAGCAAGGATGAGCAACAAGTTTGCTCAGCAAGTTTAAATACAACAATAAGGATATATCATGATGAATAAAAAATATCTGACAATGAATTCAACAATCTTTATATCTAAAGGATTCAACAATATGATTATTAGAAGCAAAGATAATGATTGCTTTTAGAATAACTGATAGTCAAGTAGACTTTGAACTATAAAACTCCAATGGAATCAATAACTAATTGACCTTTTGGTTCTCGGCTACGAGATAAGTACTTGAGGGATCACCTTCATACACCATACATGTATATATACATTTAAATATGCTCTTTGTATCTTATATTAGATACATGGGGTACTCCCCTATCATAAAAGGGGTGTTGTTTCAGTCTAAGAATCCTTACCATCAATTGGTTTGGATAGCTTTTATAAAACTTCATACATTTGTCTGACCGAACAAAGGTTCAGACTCTTTCTGACACAGTTCAAGAATTATAGAACTTTAAATGATGTACAAGTCCAAGACTATACGAACTCGAGTGCACTAAGTGTGAATATCAATAATATCGATGTGGAATAATTGTAAAGTAATTAAACCACTTAATAGCTTGCTTGGAAATAAAGTTTAAGCTTAAATGAATAACTTTCCTTTCATGTTGAATTCATCTTGGCATAAATTTAATTCATGTTGAATACATTTGCGAATATCATAAATTTCTTTTAATTGAATTCATGTTAGCATGATCATGACCATTGATGAAAACACGAATATCCTTGGCTCATAGTGCATGGATAATTCGTGGTCGTGATACTAATGAATATCATTGGCCATAGTGCAGGGATGATTCGATGATGTGGATTATATATTAAGCTGAGTCTCAGCGATAAAATTGATGAAAAACTTTTTAAATAATAGAAGATAGTAGATATCATGCTCTACTTGACTCTTCTAATGGATTGCTTGTTCCGTTGCAGTTAAACTTGTTGTCTATTATATTCTATCAGTTTAACCTTGTTGAAGACTAACGATAACTTATTCTACATTATCTTAGTCATAATATTTCTTATTGGGCTTGTTGAGCTCACCCTTTGCTTTCATTGTTCTCTTCAGGAAATGAGAATATAGCTGGGACTAGTCAGGGAACGGAGTGATGGTCCAGATGATAGCATTAGTAGTTCTCACTATTCTGTTAAATAGTGTGATAATAAATGTAATGAGGACTCCATTGAGTGTGGATATTGTCTAGATGACAATATTCATTTTAAAACTCTCAAATTATGTTTTGTCGTATTTTACACGACAGTTGTATAATTAAGTTGTATTTAAATTTTGTACCATGTATTTGGCGACTCAAGATGGGTGATGTATACCTATTTTGGGGGCGTCACAATTGGTATCAAAGCTTAGGGATATTATCATTGGCTGAGATGTGAGACAAGAACTAGGAGGGGAGAGACGGGGAATTTCTTCGCTAGTATGACCTACCTAAGTTTAATTGGTATTTAATTGGTCAGTCAAAGTATATGGATAATATATGACATGTCTATTAACCCTTGTTTTGTGGCAGTATTTGAAAATATCTGAGAATGTTGAGAATAGCAATGGAGCACAGGAGACCGTTGAGTCACCACAGATCAATAACCAGGATAATGTGCATCAGAAAGGAAATAATCCTCAGGTAAACAACAACACCGACCAGATGATGAATGATGGGATGTTCAGAGGGTTTATGCAATTCATGCAACATCAGGCGAGAGAGACTCCTGTTTAAAATGTAGGTGGAAACACTGGCAACTCTCGGACGATCACCGCTAAGCAGTTCAAGGAGCTGGGACCACCGAAGTTTATTGGAGAGCCAAAACCACTTAAGGCGGAGACGTGGATAAAGCAAATCACCAAGATATTTGATGTCTTGGGATACTCCGAGGAGCAAAAGGTTCCCTTTGACACCTTCATGTTGCGAGGAGAGGCAGATTACTGGTGGGAATCTGTAAAGCGTACTCAACCTGCTGCACTAAAAATATCTTGGGAGAAGTTCCAAGAATTGTTCAACGACAAGTACTTTCTCGAAAGTATTCGTCACATAAAGGAGGTAAGTAAGTAAGTAATGAATAGTAATGAGGTTTGATTAAGGAGGTAGTATGGCCGAAATGACTAAACTACCCTAACCTTAACAATCCTATAAATAGAGATCTTGGATTTTATTTGTTGGTTGCTCATTTCGTCCAATAACTTTCAACTTGCAAAGTGCTTATTGGTTAGAGATAATAAGTTAGGAAAAGTTAGACTTTGAAGCAAGAAGTAAGAACAAGAAAGATTCAAGTGATTATCAAGGGTAAGACTCTTGTCCATTAGTCTTCCATCTCTATCATTGTAGGTTGATAAGAGAAGTGTGGATTAATGGACATATATGCTAAGAATGATAGGAATAAATAATCTAAGGACTTAAGTCCTAATAAGCCGAGAATAAGTATTTTGTTCATAGATAAGCTATGAATTAAGGAAGAACTTATAAGACTTGTATCATGTTTACATGAATGAATTTAGTATGATAAAAGTATGTAAGAATGATGGTTAGAAGATTTAAACTATCATAATCTATGTGAAACAAAGCTATATATAGTTTATACTTTGATAAGCTATAAACTCATGAAGAATAAGTCATAACTTATCATGAAAATAAGTTGATGTAATGTGTAGGTTAAGATGTTAATATGATGGATAGAATCCATTTGAAATGATAATCAAATCATAAGTAATGAAGTTATGCCGGAATTCTAACGATTGGACGATAATCGTCGAATTCATGAAATTCTCGGATTAGAAGTCAAATTTTGATTTTGAGCTCGGAAATGTTGGTTTTTGATGGGAACAAGTCTTATTTGGCATTATAGAGTTGCGAACTCAAAAATGGCTGAATTCCGACTTAGAACAAAGAAACGAGCGTTGAACGCTCACGGACGTTTATCATTTTCGTTGAAAATGAACCAATAGGTGAATTTTGTGTTAACGAAGTCAAAAATATAAAATTCTTACATGAACACAGAGTATGTGATTTGTGAGCTAATGGTTTTTAAACGAGCCAATTCTGACTTAAAATGAATAAGTTATGGCCCCATAAAATTCACAGAATAAATTAACTAAAGTAATCGTATCGAGGCTTAGGGTCAGGCAAGCGTTGCTTCCATAGAGTTGATGTTTGTTTTGCCGCAACGCGAGGTATATATATTGTATACTGGGAAGTGGCATCGTAGCGCGAGTCTCGGTACTGAGAATGGCATCGCAGCTCTAAGGTCGGATGGGAGCTACTAGAAACCCGCACCGTAGCGCGAGTTGTATAGTAATGACTGGCGCCGCAGCGCCAGCCTTAAGGAGTGCACAGTGAAGAAGGTTTGTAAGTAGAGCAAGAATGGTAACTGATTAACAACGAAGTAAAGCTTAATTATAACATTGTTAAGGCACTGTTAAACCTTAATTATGATACATAAAGGTTGAAGATAAGTAATCGAACATAAACGTAAGGATAATGTGAATTATAAACGGCAAGCCGGAACCAATAGTAGCAAATCTAATACAGAATTAGATTAAGAAGAAGAGTAAGATTCATTAGGAACCATGTAAGTTTATTCATGACCTAACATGTTATGTGATGTGATCATCTATTGTAGAGACCTTAAAGACTTAAAGTGAAGTATAATAATAGTAGCAGACGTTGAAGGCAAGTATTCTAACCCTTGTCTATGTTCAATCTAGACAAGCTTTGTGGTTCATGTATTCTTACGCATGAATTAATGTATGATGAAGTCAAAGCCAATTCTTTCGGCTAGACTTATGATATGTTGGATTTCTTATAATCTATCAAAGTAGGGTCAATGTTTTACCAAGATATATTAGTGTGGTTTTCAAATGAAGACTGAGTATGCCAAAATTTTTTGTCGTCAAACGACAGGCAACTTAAACGTACATACGTTTAATGAATGTAGTGTTGATCAACATAGAGTACTATAGGCTGATCACCTAGAAGTGCTCGTAAGAAATGCCGGACTTACGGACTTAGTGTCGAGATGTCCTTTTTAAAGAAAGTATGAAATGCTCAAGGTCTTGGACCAGAATTGATGTTTTACTGAATATTGTCATTGTAAAACGTTTTAAAGAAAAGAGAAGTGCTATTTTGAATTATCGATAGTACTTCATAACTATTATTCAGTTATTGAAGATATATAATTTGTATGATTCAAACATATTGTTAAATAGAATTGTTGTACTTGCTGAGCTAGTTATGCTCACTCTTGCTTGAACCATATAAATGCAGCTAAGACCGAACGGACCGAAGGATCCGACAAGTATAAAGGAAAGGCAAAGGAGAACCTATAGATTTACTTATGTTTGTATAGGTTTGTAATGATAATATTTGATATTATGAAAAGAACAAATGTGTTAGTTCCCATTAGGCACAATAGATCTAGAAGGGAGGTTGTATAGATCATTTTTCTTTCTAATACTTTTCTGGTTTATTTTGTATTGCTAATAATTTAGCATATGACAAACATAAGAATCTTTTCAAGCACATCGGAATAAGTAAAAGATCCCCTTCATTGATATTTTCATAATCGTACATACATTATTCGTAGAGTTAGTTCAGTGGTAAGCATGTAAGACATACATAGCAATTATAACAGTTAATGTGCATAATGTAAATGACATAAGGTAAAAGACACAAGGGATTTTAAGTGGTTCAGAGACTCAAGCTCCTAATCCACTCTTCTGCTTTCAACTAGCAGGATTTCAACTAAGGAAGGGCAGCACCCTGAATCACTAAGATTCCTTCAAGGCCAACAGCCTTGGGACTTCAGTTCACTAAGAACTCTTCAAGGCCAGCAGCCTTGAAACTTCTCTAGTTCCCTAGGAACTCTTCAAGCCTAGCAGACTTGGAACTTCATTTAGTCCTTCCGGACAAGGACCCCTCAAGCCCTGGCTTCTTATTGTTGAGTTGTTTATTTATTTGTTGGAGTTGGTGCTGAGCTGCTAAGATGTCTTTAAGCTCTAAACATCTTCTGTACTTAGCAGCTTGGCGTGATCATCTTTGAAGTGCAGTTGAGTGTTGCATGATGCTCAGCTTCTTCAGTTACTCAACCACTTCTGATGATCCCTTGATGAACTGCCTTGAAGATCATTCTTCTTGATTCTTAATGGCTGCACATGATGGGTTTCTAAGATGACTGTAAGCTCTTCTGCTAGGTACTTAGAAACTTTCTCATGCTTGACACCATGATGGCATTGGTGATCTTCTCTTTTGATACTTGATGCCTTCTCATGATGGACTTGCTAAGATGACTGTAGGGTCTTCTCTCTGGTACTTAGAGTCTTCCCATGATGGACATCAAGATGACATGATGCTCTTCTTTCTCTCGGCAGTTCAAAACACTCTTCTTGTAGTAGGACTCTCAATTTTACTTCTTTCTTTGTTTGTCTCTAAGTGCTCTTAGTGGATCGTAGAGTGAGCCTTCGTACCTTCATTGGTCACTCACTATTTTACGTTGGTTAGATCAGTCCACCATTTCTCCAAACTCAACAACTCCAGCAACCTTTGATCTTTGAAGCTTTAACTAATTTATACTCCTTCCCAATCTTCCCGTTGGAAAGTAGCCGTTGAAAGCTATTCAAATTGCTTCACAGATCTCGAGTTGTTTAGTGTAAACTGCATATGTGATATGACATGGCTTTTTGACACTGTAGTCTACTGTTTCACCAAACCTGTCAGAGTTGTCAGTTTGATGTCTTGGGCAGGTCGACGACTTTATTTCCCCCTTCTGATTTCTAGATCAGAGGTTGTCCTTTTGAATTGATGCTCTCAATAAGCTCTTGTCCGAATACCAACCTTCAGATTAAACCATTGCCAATACTTCAATCTTTGGGTGGCCGAACTCTATGATTCTGATGCATGCATTTCTTGGACCTGATCGTAGTGTCTAGTTGACGATAGAGATAACACTACGATCTTGAAGAGTGTTCATTGGATATGCAATGTAGAACACTTCTTCCTTCTCTTGTGCAGTGCCTCAACACTTCTGTTTGCCTCGACTGCTCTCAGATACTGATGGCTTGACTCTTTACTCTGGCCCTTTCTGAATAACAAGACACTTCAGATTTGTGGCGTGTCCAGCTCGCTTTCTCCTTGTGATCTCCCATTCACTTATCATAAATGGACTAACCCAATACTTAATCACTTTAGCCTTGTTCTTCAGAGGCTAACCAGTATCTCTGTGTACACTCCATCAGTTTTTTCTTTGTTTGGCAAACACTACGATCCTGGTTGCTTCCTAGATTGTTGTCTTCTGTGTACTTGAAAGTTACTGCACTTGCTGACTTTCCTTAGTCAGTTACTGAAGTCTTCTTCTGATCAACTTGTGGAAGACTTCATCTCGAATGGCTTCACAACTCAATCTGGATGCTGATTGGGTTGGTTCTTAGATCTTTCTTTAGCTTGCATGCCATTCGTTGAGTGCTCTCTGGTTTCCTTCAGGTGGGATGTATCTTTGCAGTTTAGACCAGAGGCTTCATTCCTTTGGATATTATGGGACTGCTTATTTGTTGAGAATCGTATTTGCTTTACGATTCTGCCTTATCATTGTGAGCACATCTGTTGAGGTCTTCGTTCTGCACTCTACGATTCACTTTGGCTGTGCAGTTACTACGACTCTGAGATCAGATCTTGACACTCTACGATTTCTGTCATTGTGCTTGTTGTCTTCATCTGATCTTGCTTGACTACAATCTCTGCCTCTGATACGATCAGTAGACTCTATGGCTTCGAGTGTAGTCTACGATTCTTAACTTGGCTTCGGCAGTTGCTCTGTCGGCTCGTGGGCAGGTTGTCTCTATGATTCTGAACATGACTTCCTCAGCAGACTACAGCTCCGAGGAAGTGCTCCTCGACACACTACGATCCTTCTTCGTCTCTCATGGCAGTCTACGAACTCCGAGATCTACTATCTTGCAGACTACGAATCTGCCTCAATAGCTCTAGAGTTATCCTTGACTCTCATGGCAGACTACGATTTCTGGTGTAGTGCTTGACGATCAGACAAGCCTATCTATTACATCATAAGATCAACCTAGCATGCTTGATCTTTCTATATTTATAGTCCTTGTACATCATTTCTTTTTAAGGACTTTACAAAGCCGTTTTGCTTATGTAGGATCAACCTAACATATTTGATCAATTCATTTTAAGTCCTTGTACATATGTTACTATTATCTATCAAAGGACTTTACAGCTTTTCTTAATGCAAGCATACTTGCATATTCATTCATATATATATCATAATCAAATCATATTTAAATAGGAATATCATCCACATGCATTTCCTATCAATCTCCCCCTATTTAATTATGACAAAAACAATAAATGCATATGCATGTTATGAATGAATCTTATATACAGTGAGCACCTGTATTTCTAAAACATATAATTATGAATGTCTGTTATAATGATATGGAATTTAATACACTATGACATTATACATCCTGGATCCAGAACATATCTAACTAGTTAGAGATGTACCTCTTTGGCTCTATGTATGTTTCCAGGATGTATGTTGATCAGCTATTCATCTATTTGATTTGTTTACTCCTGCTCCCCCTGTGATGTTGACTTTATTTCTTTTGCCTGCCCCTCTTCTTCTGGTTTTGGCTCCCCCATCAGCCTCTGGCTCATCATCCTTTGGCTCCCCCTTAGATGATGACCTTCTTCTTGGTTGCTTCTTCTTGTCTTGCTTCTTCTTCTTTTCTTTCCTTCTGTTCGTCTTGCCCTTTCTTGAGTACCTCTTACTCTGCCTCTTTTTATGCCTCTTTTTCTCCCCCTTTTTGTCATTAATAACTTGGGAGAGCTGGTCCATTTTGGACATAAGCTGCTCCATCAGATAGGAGGAGTTAGCAACTTCAAACTTTAGTTCTTGTTGACTCAGCTCAAGTTGCACGGAGAAAGACTGATTCATGTTATCAATATTGTCAAAGAGGACTTAGAGTTGTTCTTTATTTGCCTTCTGTACTCGTAGTGCACCTGCCTTCTGATCATTCATAGCCTTCAGATAGATGTGATCTCTCTCTTTGATTTTGAGAGATACATCAATCATCGTTGCTTGGAGTCTGTCTTGAACTGAATTATCTCCAACTGCTTTCAACCTCTTTGATTCTTCATGGATTAGAGATATCTTCTCAAACAGCTCATCAGAGTTTTTCATCAGCTCCTGCTCCATAGGAATTTGGTCATTTGGTTGGGCAGCCTCTTGTTGAACACCATATTGGACTCTACGATTTTCATCCTTGGACAGATTTTCGAAGGTATTATGAATCTGAACAATTGTTGAGTACTAATCGCTATTGGTGGATGAAGAAATGTTGGGTAATTGTGCTTGAGCAGATGGAGGCTTCTCATTTTGGACTTGAACGCCATCAGTAGTAGAGTGAACAGACTCTACAATTATTTCCTTGGTCATGATCCTTCTTCCTTCAGAGTCCACTCTACGATCATAAGGAATATAATGGTTGCCAACATGTCTGTAGACTTTGTAGTGGGGCTTGTCTTTGATCATCATTGTTGCAAAATTCTTCACCCTTGGGAAGTTCTGAGACACCAACTCCAGAGTTGGAAACTGAGAGAAGCACCAACTGAGGTAACTTTCATCTTTTTCAATATGTGCCTTTAACCAAGGCATCCATTGGAAGAACCATCTTTCTGGAGGTACTTCTGGTGGTTCATTTGATACTTCCACCACTATTCTTTTGTCAATTCTAGCCGGGGAGAGAACATGGTAGTATTCTGGTTCCTCTGATTCCTGATGTGCAGAATCAGAATCTTTCTCCATTTCTTCTCTTTTGGAACCTGAATCATTCTGATCAGATTCATCAGTGAATCCTTCTTGTTGGTTTTCATTTTCAGAACCTTCTTCAGCAATATCTTCCTTGGATTCATCATCCTCTTCATCACTAGTCCCACCTTCAGCACTTTCTTTCTATGATTCAGATTCATCATCACTTACTTCAATGACTGCAGTAGAGTGATCACTTTTCTTGTTTGAGGCAAATTTAGCCAGAAGTCTGTAGCTCTTCCTTCTCCTTGGAGGTTCAGCTATAGGAGAGTCAGACTCTTCTTTCTCTTCAGACTCTGAGGCCTTTGGATCATCAGACGAACTTCCTTGAGGTTCAGCATTGGCGAAAGGTATTTCTTCTTGGACTCGTCATCTTTTGAACCATCATGAGGGCTTGTTGGAGCATTTGCATTTGGAGATGCAGATGGGTCATCTTGTAGATTTTCTTCATCATCAGAGTGAGTACTCTGAGAGTTAGCCATAGGGCTTATATATTCTTCTTCATTAGAAGGGTTTACATTTTCTTCCATGAATTCAGTTCCACCTTCATCTCTGGATTTGTTCTTTGGGGACTCATTCTTGTCATCATCAGTTCCCTTTTCTTCTTCTGACTCTACCACCTTAGCTTTCTTCCTTGATGGCCCTTGAAGCAGTCTGTTGCTTCTTCTCTTTGTGGTTTCTAGTGCAGTTAAGACCTTTTCACCTTCATCTTTATCTTCAGTGGACAAACTCTTTGGTGGAGCCTCTATTTTCTTCCCACTCCTGGATCTCTTCCTTATTGGTGTGGCTGTTACTAGTGCAGAGTTACCAGACTCAGAGCTTTCCACCTCTTTCGCCTTCCTCTTCTTTATAGAGACCTTGTTTCTGCTCCCAGTTGTTGTTAGTTTCTTGTTTTCCTTTGGGTTCTTGTTCCAGTTCACGAACAGCTGTGGAGACATCACTTTATGAACATTTAGAGGCTCTCCTTCATCATCCTTGATTTTGCCTCCCAGCTTCTTCTTCATCACAATACTCAGCAGTCTTCCATGAAAGACCTTAGTTAGGGGTCTATCTGTAGACTTCTTTATCTCAGCCTTTTCTACCCATTTGGAGATCTGATCGAACAAGATAGCTCCAAAGTTGATTCGCTTCTTCAGAACTATTGCAGACATAATCTTCAACTGCTGATCAAGCACAGTGTCATGTGATGTATCCTTGCATAGGATTCATTTTCCCACTATCTCAGCAAGGAACTTGAATTCCTCAGGGAACTCCTTCTTCTTCATGTCCTTCAAACTAGGGTTTCTTTGGTACCCCCATAATCTCCTTTGCTTGCTCAGTGTCGATCTCATCAAGGTTTTTTAGTCCTAGGTCAGGAAAACCTAAGTAGAGATTGATATCGGATGGTTTCAGCTTTAGAGACTGACCTTTAACTTTGGTTGAAAGGGTTTTGGCATTTATGGAAGCATTTGAGTAGAACTCCTTAACCAGTTCAGTATATACTCAAGTGCTTGCCTCAAGACATTCTGAGAATCCAGCTTTCTTCACAAGTTCAAGAATGTCTCTGAACTTCTTTTCAGATTTCTCAAACGACTTGGTTCTGAGCTGAATGCCAGTGATTACTCGCCAATCTTCCATTTGAATGGTTCGAGGAATATGGGTTTTTGATTCAGAAAGATTTATGAGAAATAGCTGATTGTGATTTGGGCTCTGGAGGTTTAATTGATTTTGGCTTCGAAGAGGATTTTAGGGTTTGAAAATGGGAGGGAGAAAGTTTCGATAGTTTTTGATAACTGTTTGCAGATTTTGAATTTGTCTTTATGGCAGTTCCCTCTGACTCTGCATAAAAAGTTATGTGTCAACCAACCATTGGTTACACGATGTCCAGTAACGAGCTGTACCTCCCCATAACCTTTTCGGTTTTATATTCCTTTTAAGAGAATAAACATTACTGACATGGATTTACCGTTGACCTTTTTGGTTCGTAGAGTAGCATGGTAAGGCAGTTGTGGACTCTACGTTTTCCTTTGTTGATTCAACGATCATCTTTTGAGAGATGTTGTAGTAGATAGTTTTGACATTACTCCTCATTTTGAAATTGCATGGCTCACCCACTGATGTACTTCATGAAACCTTGGGCACTTTTCTTCAGCAGGACATCTTTCCAACCAGCATTCGAACTTATCTCCTTATAATCTGAATGGTTGAGTAATTGTCCCATTCTTCCAAGCTCCTCATGAGCTAGAGTATCCTCTTGTAATACTGCGATCGTCGAGTCTGCTTCTACGATCGTTGAGGTTTCTCCACGATCGTTGAGTTTGCTTCTACCTTTACTCTATGATAGTAGACTGCCTTGGTTCTTGAGATGAACTTGAATAAGCAATCCTTTTGGGTTAAGGTAGCTCAGGAAGGGCCAACCTCTTAGAGTGATCTAAGGGTCAGGTTTGTCCCTGAGGCGCTTTCCAGATGAAATACTTTAAAAGTGAATTGCGCTGATATCTCATTTGGTCTTTTCTGCTGGGGAGTTCCTCTGCCAACTTTAGACATTTGCATTTGCTGTAATCGTGGTGTCCTCTTGCTCTTACATTACGATCAGATGTTTGATCGTAGGCACTCCACGCTTTTGAGTTGGGTGACTAATCGGTTATCAGTAGTACATTTTGAGACGTTCCTACTAACTATGGATCTTCATTTGGTTCATCAGCCACAAAGTTTTGGGACTTTGTAGCTGGTACATTGCTTTATAGTATATCTCCGATGTTTTAGAGCTTCATCTTTGTTAGCGATTCTTTGCTCCCCATAGTTGATATTGTCTTCTCAAAGAGACATAAGTTCTTCTTCTTCATGTGTAGCAGAAATCAGCCATGCATATCTCATTCTGGCTGAAGTTATTAAATCTTCTTGTATCGTAGAAATGGGCATCTTCAGGGTTGATCATTCTACGATCCTTTGACAACCTTCTGACGTAGTCTTCCTTTGTCGATTTGTGCTTGTGAGTTCTGCTTCCATAATGAGTTCCTCATGATTGATGCTCGATGATCCTCTGATATAAACTTCCTTGAGGATTCTTCTTATATGATGTGCTTTGCATGATTGAGCATATATGACCCTTTTCATCTTTGGTTAAATGGCCTGCTTCCATATAAAGATCAGCAGCCATGTGAGCTTCATTCAGATTAGCTCGAGAGGTCTTCAAGGACGAGCTTTTTGACATATAGGAGTTTTATCAAAATCATTTACGAATAGTCTTAAGCCTTCCTGTTTGGTTGAATCTTTCTTGATGAAGTCTTCTACTTGAAAGATTCCTTAGTGTGGCCGGATAGACCAAGTACCTGCAGGTTATAAATTTCTATTTTGGTACCCATAATTAAATGGGTCTCTGCTAGGTTAGTTTTCTAAACCTGTTCCTCATATATTTGGATAATCATCATATATCACCATAGTCATATTCATGCATGTAACTAATTTGAATAATACATTTTGAGATGCATGATGGTGAGTGTGTGTAAGATTTGCTATTTTAATAAAACACTCCTTTTCTTTGATGGTTTTATCATTTGATGGGTTATGTTCATAGGGTTTAAATGTTCACAGAGTGAGAATCAACTCTACGACTTATTTATATCTAGTTGATTCATGGAGGTGATCAGTTTCTACGAATCTTCAAGATACTCTTGTAGAACTGATCATACTTTGTGTGTTATTAAACACTTAGAACATAGGTTATACATATATACTAACCCATCAACAAAGATTACTTCACATAAAGTTAATTCGACTTTTGATGCTCTTATGACCCATTTCAGATTTCCTTCAAGATGTCATCTTCAACCTAAAACTTGGATGGAGAGAAAGTTTATAAGCATTTGAGTTTCCACCCTCAATGTACTTTCTCTCTCCTTTTAGGTAGATTATGATTCCTTGAAAGAATCTTTATTATAGTTCATAAGGAGGTGCAATCATGATGTACATATTTATATTAGTGAGGAACCGTACCTTTTTCTTTGTCGGTTTCTTAATATCATTTATCTTAGATATACTGAGTTTAGGAATTGATGTGCATAGTTTCTCATTTGCTCCTGACAGCTAGTTGCTCCAGTTGACCTTCAATCAATCAGTCGTGGTTTTGAAGATCCAAGCTAAGAGGATATCAGCATCTTTAGTTCTTTGACATCCTTGAGTTCACAAGGTTTACATCCAGCTGCTGGTTGGCGAGATTCATGTTTGAGAAGTTCTTCTTTCTTCTCTAGATAAGCATTTCTTAGCATGTGTGGCCTTTTCATCTTTTCTGTCTGGTGGATGTTTGACTCTTTTCTGTTGATGTCTCTTGAAATTTCTAGCCTAGTCTTCAAACTACAAGATTGACCGCGAGCAAGGATTGGTCTTGTTGATATGATAATCAAGGGCATGGACCAATCTGAGAAACTTCAGGTGTATATACACATTTTACCTGTACACAGTATTTCTAACATGTGAGCTCATCTGCATACAACAATTGACTTACTACTAAACTAAGTCTAGAATAATGTTTGTGCCTAGGATCAGACTCAAAGCGATTAGCTTTAGAATATAGCGTGAGAACCTGCTCTGATACCAATTGTTAGTTCCCAATAGGCACAATAGATCTAGAAGGGGGTGTTGAATAGATCCTTTTTCTTTCTAATACTTTTCTGGTTTATTTTGTATTGCTAATAATTTAGCATATGACAAACATAAAATCTTTTCAAGCACTGATGGAATAAGTAAAAGATCCCTTCATTGATATATTCATAATCATACATACATTGTTCGTAGAGTTAGTTCAGGTGGTAGCGGTTAAAACATACATAGCAAGATTATAGTAGTTAATGTACATAATGTAAATGACATAAAGTAAAAGACACAAGGGTTTTAAGTGGTTCGAGACTCAAGCTCCTAATCCACTCTTCTACTTTTTCAACTAGCGAGATTTCCACTAAGGAAGGCGCACCACTCTAATCACTAAGATTCCTTCAAGGCCAGCGACCTTGGGACTTCAAGTTCACTAAGAACTCTTCAAGACCAAAGCCTTGGAACTTCTCTAGTTCCCTAGAACTCTTCAAGCCCAAAGAGACTTGGAACTTCATTTAGTCCCTCCCGGACAAGGACCCTCTCGAATACAGCTTCTTGTTGTTGAGTTATTTTGTTTGTTTGTTGGAGTTGGTCTTTGAGCTAGTAAGATGTCTTTAAGCTCTAACATCTTACATGCTTAGCGACTTGGCGTGATCATCCTTGAAGTGCGCAGTTGAGTGTTGCATGATGCTCGACTTCTTGATTACTCAACCACTTCCGATGATCCCTTGATGAACTACCCTTGAAGATCATTCTTCTTGATACTTGATGGTTTGCACATGATGGGTTTCTAAGATGACCGTAAGCTCTTCCGCTAGGTACTTAGAAACTTTCTCATGCTTGACACCATGATGGCGTTGGTGATCTTCTCTTTGATACTTGATGCCTTCTCATGATGGACTTGCTAAGATGATCGTAGGCTCTTCTCTCTGGTTACTTAGAGTCTTCCCATGATGGACATCAAGATGACATGATGCTCTTTCTTTCTCTCGGCGATTCGTAACACTCTTCTTATAGTAGAACTCTCACTTCTACATTGTAGAACTCTCACTTCTTTCTTTCTTTGTCTGTCTCTAAGTGTTCTTGGTGGATCGTAGAGTGAGCCTTCGGACCTTCATTGGTCACTCACTATTTTACGTTGGTTAGATCAGTCCACCATTTCTCCAAACTCAGCAACTCCAACAACCTTTTGATCTTTGAAGCTCTTTCTGATTTATACTCCTTCCCAATCTTCCCGTTGGAAAGTAGCCGTTGAAAGCTATTTGAATTTCTTCACAGACCTCGAGTTGTTTGGTGCAGACTGCAGATGTGACAAGACATGACTTTTTTCCGACTTTCCGACATCTCTCACTATTTCACCTACCCCGTCAGAGATGTTACTTTGATGTCTCGGGCAGGTCGACGACTTTATTTCCCCCTTCTGATTTCTAGATCAGAGGTTGTCCTTTTGCATCGATGCTCTCAATAAGCTCTTGTCCGAATACCAACCTTTAGATTGAACCATTGCCAATGCTTCAATCTTCGGGTGACCGAACAACTCTCGATTACGATGCATGCTTTCTTGGACTGATCGTAGTGTCTTGTTGATGGTAGAGACAACACTACGATCTTGAAGAGTGTTCATTGGATCTGCAATGTAGAACACTTCTTCCTTCTCTTGTGCAGTGCCTCAACACTTCTGTTTACCTCGACTGCTCTCAAATACTGATGGCTTGACTCTTTATTCTGGCCCTTTCTGAATAAAAAGACACGTCAGATTTGTGGTGTGTCCAACTCACTTTCTCCTTGTGATCTGCCGTTCACTTATCATCAATGGACTGACCCAATGCTTAATCACTTTAGCCTTGTTCTTCAGAGGCTAACCAGTATCTCTGTGTACACTCCATTAGTTCTTTCTTTGTTTGGCAAACACTACGATCCTGGTTGCTTCCAAGATCGTCGTCTTCTGTCTACTTGATAGTTACTACACTTGCTGGCTTTCCTTAGTCAGTTACTAAAGTCTTCTTCTAATCAACTTATGGAAGACTTCATCTCGAATGGCTTCACAACTCAATCTGGATGTTGATTGGGGTTGTGCTTAGATCTTTCGTTAGCTTGCATGCCATTCGTTGAGTGCTCTATGGTTTCCTTCAGGTGGGATGTATCTTTGCAGCTTAGACCAGAGGCTTCATTCCTTTGGATATTCTGGGAGTGCTCATTTGTTGAGAATCGTATTTGCTTTACGATTATGCCTTGTCATTGTGAGGACATCTATTGAGGTCTTAGTTCTGCACTCTACGATTCACTTCAACATCAGACACTACTGACTCGAGATCGAGATCTTGACACTTTATACGATTTATCGTTGTGCTTTGTTATCTTCATCCCGATCTTTCTCGACTCGATCTCTCCTTTGATATCACGATCGATGGACTCTACGGCTTTGAGTGTAGACTTGGCTTCGATTCTTGACTTAACTTCGGTAGATGCTCGGTCGGCTCAGAGCGATGTTATCTCTACGATTCTCGAACATGACTTCCTCGATGACTACGGCTCAGAAGAAGTTCCTCGACACACTACGATCCTTCCTCGTCTCTCCCGGCGTTCTATGAACTCCGAGATCTACTATCTTGCGAGACTACGATTACGCCTCGATAGCTCTCGAGTTATCCTCGACTCTCTGCGCGGACTACGATTTTTGTGCGAAGCTCGGCGATCAAACAAGCCTATCTATTACATCATAAGATCAACCTAACATGCTTGATCTTTCTATATTTATAGTTCTTGTACATCATTTCTTTTTAAGGACTTTACAAAGCTGTTTTGCTTATGTAGGATCAACCTAACATATTTGATCAATTCATTCTAAGTCCTTGTATATATGTTTCTATTATCTATCAAAGGACTTTACAGCTTTTATTAATGCAAGCATACTTTTTTCTTTTTCTTTTTTTTTTGATAATGTGGGGTTTCCCAACCGCAGTCGGACTAATCCCCAGTAGGACTCGACCATTTTGCTTCACTTTTGACTTGTCTTTGGTAAAATCAGCCACCACGTAATTAAAGAATTCTCACACTTGAATGCAAGCATACTTGCATATTCATTCATATATATATCATAATCAAATCATATGTAAATAGGAATATCATTCACATGCTTATTCCTATCAAAATGTAATGGTTATAAAGAACCTGGGAAATGGTAATATTGTTTTGGAATATATATATAAGACATATTCATTCTTTTGAGGCATTTCAATTGAATGTTTGTGTGAACTGTAGCACCGTGGAGCACCATATGTCGGGTTGGAAGATACCCGAATTTGGGAGCGTCATAAATATCTCGCAGAAGACTAGTGGTGGAAGTCAGTAATGAACCACGAAATGTGATTCCATGAAGATGGATAGATCATGGGAATGAACGACTCAAGGTAGCGACGATGACTACAGACGAACTGTTCAAAAAATTTCACAACATGGATTTAGATCGTACTGTACAATCGTGACAATCCTTTGATAAAATGGTTCTACCCGTGGATGCCCTGGCTAAAGGAGTATATTGCTGAAGATGAGAGTTACATCAGTTGGTGTTATTCATACTTTCCTAATTTGTATCTGGTCTCTTATAACTTCCCAAGGTTCAAGACATTTCACACCAAACTGATCAAGAACGTCCCTCATTTCAAAGTTTATCGCCATGCTGGTAACATCTACATTCCCTACTATCTCTTAGAAAACTTAGATAGTGGAAAGGCCACACCAAAGCCCACAATCGTAGAGGTCTCATACTCTGCGATTGCAAATAATTAAGATCATCGTGTTACCCAAGCATTAAACCCCACTTTCAGTACTCCAAGTCTCAATCCCAACATACCTTCTGATATCCCCTCTTCATCCAACAATAATTTCTTTGACATTCTCACTGCCTTTGAAAACATCTACCAAAGTGAGAAACTTAAACATACTGCCCAAAGCTCTCAAGACTCTTGAAAAACTCTAAAGAATTGGCTGAGAAATTTTCCTATATCACTGAGGAAGCAAAGAGCCTGTCAAAAAGAAAGGACAATGAGGTCCACAAGAAGCTTTAAGCAACCATTTCTGATATATCTAATAAGCTTCATTAGAGAGATCAGATTTACTTGGAATCCAATAAGCAACAGAGGAAAGAAGCCCTACCACTTCAGAAGAAAAATGAAGAATTTATTGGGTATCTCTCCGAGAAAATAGATACCCTGAACCATTCTCTTTCCCAACAACTAGAGCTCAGCCAGTAGGAGCTAAAGATTGAAGTTGGAAATTCATCCCTACTTGAGCAGCTTATGTCCAATGTCCAGCATCTCTCTCAAGTGATTGATGAAAAAAGGGGGATAAAAAGAGAAGGTACTCAAAGGGACATTAGAAGAAACGAATGAAGACAAAGAAGAAGATTCAAAAGAGGAGCAAGAAAGGTTGAAGGCAAAGCAAGAAGAAGAGGACTCATCATCTGAGGGGGGGCTCAAAGGAGATGAATAAATGAAGCCATCATCTCATGGGGAGCAGGAACCAGGAGAACAAGCAGATGAGTAGCAGCAACAGAAAGTAGATCCAGAAGGCATACACATGAAAAAGAAGGTACATCTCAAATTGTAATAGTTAGCTCTGGATCCAGAATTTAGATTTGATCTGCCATCTGTAATCAAATGTTTTTTAATATCATTAATATTACATGTTCTAACAATACAGCAGCTCACTGTATCTTAAGATTCCTTCATCTCATACATATGCATTCAGTATTTTTGTCATCATCAAATAGGGGGAGATTATTAGGATTATGCATGTTAATGTTATTCCTTTATTCGTATAATTTGATGATGAAGATGATGGAGTAAATGAATGAATATGCAAATATGTCTGCATTGATAAAAGTTGTAAAGTCCTTAATAGATGATAGATAATATGGACAAGGACTTAGATTGATATGATCAAAATTTTTAGGTTGATCCATGCTTAATGTTTATCCTTCTGTAAATGAATGTATAGAAGAAAAGATCAAAGCTATTAGGTTGATTTATTTTGAAGTGTAATAGATAGGCATGTCTGATCACAGAGTTTTGCACAAGTCATGTTAGCCTGCCAAGAAAGTAAAGTAGAATCGTAGTCTGCACTCGGAATCATAGAAGATGTCTACCGAGCGCCTGTCATGCTAGAATCGTAGACTTGACTCTGAATCATGAAGTTTACATGCCACCCATCAGGATCACAGTTTGCATAACCAGAGCCAAAGTCACAGATAGCGAGATGCTTACATAGCTAAGGCATAATCGTAGAAGCATTCTACAATTCTCTACATAAGTAAACCTAAAGTATATTCGTAGATCGCTCTCTCTGGTAAGAACAGTCAAGCTTAAGAATGCAGCCTACTCGAAGAATAGTAGAAAGCATTCTCTAAATGATCTGCAAGCAAGTGGAAGATCAAAGCATCAACAGGAGGACTGATAGTGAAGTAAAAATCCAGTCAGAAGGAGTCTCCAACAAGTGCTAAACAGAAAACTACGATCGTAGTGCTCACCAAAGACAAGAAGAGCCTGACAAAGGAAATACAAAGATTATGGTAGACCTTTCATAGAGCAAAGGACAAAAAAGGAGAATGTCAGTTCTTATCCTTATCATGGAGTATTATCAAGAGATCACATGGCTGAAAGTTATGAAAGCTGAGCATGACAAACCAAATGAGATTGCAGAAGCTAAGACAGAATCGTAGAGTATCAAAGAAGTTTCTTGAGAATCGTAGTCTGTCTTAAAAGCCACTCAGAATCTTAGAGTTGGGAGTGTCTGCTGAGCCAAGTCAAGAATCGCAGTCTGCTCTTGGCAACGTAGAGTCTATAATACAAGCAAGTAAAGATCGTAGTCTACCAGTACTAAAGAGAAATCGTAGTTTTCTCTTTGTTCAGGCTGAATCAAGCAGGATCGTAGAATAGACTGTGAGGGAAAGTTACAAGATGGCACAACGTTGAACACT
The DNA here is from genome assembly GCA_020205605.1 of Panax ginseng. NCBI lineage: Eukaryota > Viridiplantae > Streptophyta > Magnoliopsida > Apiales > Araliaceae > Panax > Panax ginseng. The sequence continues at coordinate 67,911,697 of CM035139.1, forward strand.
CTCAGAATCATAAAAGGTGTCAAGGTTAAGTCACCCTACGATTTCCACAAAGAAGCACTCGTAGAGTTCATAAAGGTCAAAATCGTAGAGGGCATTCATTTGAAGAGTGAGAATGTCCAAGCAAAGAAGAATAACATTTGAACATTGAGAATTGGGGATCCTGATATCCTTTTCAAGCATCCTTGATGAGAATTGAGGAAACAAGAGAAGAAGGTGACTACCTAATAGCCTGCTGAAAGTAACGTCTATGAAGTGTTAAGTGATAAAGCAGGCTGATGTGTCAGGAAAGTCAAAAAAAAATTATCACATCAACCCGGCATATCTACATCAGTGCTCAGAAATGTCTGTTGCATTAATTGTCACAATGGATGCCTTTAACAGAGACACTTCAAAGGCTACTTCACAAGCAGAGATTTAAAAAGGGAGCTCATCAATAGAAGACCTCCAACGGCTATATTCCAATGGAAAGATAATAGATGAATCTATAAATAACCGAAGCTTCATAGAAGAAAGTGGTTGTTGACTTGAAGAGAAGCAAGTCATATAGAGTATAACAAAGAAAAGGTCTTCACAAGATTGAAACCACTAAAATAGAATGAAGAAAAACTGATGAGAGTTCTATAATGATAAAGCTTCACTCCATACAAAGGAGTATGACAATGAGATGGCATCTGTACTGAGAGCTGGAAGGCCAAGAAGGATACAACCCAAGTGGCAGATCAGAAAGCAGAATACTTGAGCCACCTTATGTCTCATCATGAACACACTGAGCTGAAGAGAAGAAGATACAGAACTAAATCTGTGCACAAGATAACTAGTGTTCAAGGACCGCTAAGTACCCAAAGAAGCTAAGCTGATAAGCAAAGACTTAGTAGTACCTCAACAGTGATGGTGCACAATACTGAATATCAGATGAAGATAAGCATCAACAACAAAGAACAGCAGCACTAAAGGATGAGTCAGATTGTTAAGTACCAACAAGATGTCAAGCTGAACGTACATCTTAGTAGTTCAGTAGATATGGTCAAAAACCAATGTTAAATGTCCTATGATCACAAGAAGCTACTAAGTACAAGAAGATGAACAAGCTGAATGTCATCTTAGCAGCTCAATAACAAACAAACAACCAAGCAACCAGGGCCTGCAAGGTCCTTGTCTTTTTGACTAAACCAAAGTCAAGTCTGCTGGACTTGCTGAGTACCATAGGGTACAAGAGATTCTAAGTCTGCTGGGCTTAGTCTACGGTTTCCAAGGCTACTGGTCTTGAAGAGTTCTAAGTGAACTATAGTTCCAAGGCTGCTGGTCTTGAAGGAATCTTAGTGATTCAAAGTTGTTCAAATCCTAGTGGAATCCCTGCTTGTTGAAGCAGAAGAATGGATTAGGAGCATTCAGTCTCTAAACCACTTAAAACTTCTGGTGTCATTTACTTTATGTCATTTACTTTATGTCATTTATATTCAGCACTACAACTGCTATATCTGCTTATAATTAACTCTACATTAGAACTGTGTTTAATGCTATATCTCTAAAGGGTAACTTAATCTATTTCGTTGTGCATGAATTGATCCCTCTAGTCATTATATGTTAATCACTTAACAAGATAAAAGAAAACAAAGAAAAAGTTTTAAAGGATCTATTCAACCCCCCCTTCTAGATTTATTGTGTGCCTCCGAGAACTAACAACCACCAATCCCCTTACTGGCACTGGCCCATTGGGCTCAATAGATTCTACATAGATAAGGCCTTCAGCCCATATAGGGGTCGATAGATCACTCCCGAACATTGCCCCCTAGTCTCTTGTTATAAAAAAAACTTATAATGAGAGACTTAGAGTTAAGCATGAAGAATCCAAATGGTCCCTTTAAATAGCACACGACACCCAAGAAATGGGTCCCACACATTATCATTAGCCACCCTAGGGATCCGTGATACAGCACAATATAAAACCCCCACCCAACAAACGACCATCACTTTTTCCAGAAGTTTTCTCTCTCAACTTTCTCTGCAATTTCATTTTCCGGCAAAGCATCCTCCTCACCAGTTTTCTCCGATTAAAGATTCCTTTCCCCCAATCATCACATCTCTATTATTTAAATCTCAATGACAGATTCTAGCCTTCCATACTCCTCAAACACTAAGCAAAATCTGGTCGTCGACATCATTCCCAAACCCAACACCATCATTGCCACCAATTTGGTTCCGGTCAACTTACCGGCTCCACCGTCTGACATTCCTACCCCTATATGGGCCGAAGGCCTTGTCTATGTAGTATCTATTGATCCCAATGGGCCAGTGCCAGTAAGGAGATTTGTGGTGTTCGGGGTCGGGTGACCGAGTCCTTTGGGGCAGGGTCCAGATCTGTTTTGTGGTATTTAGGGTCGGGCGACCGAGTCCTTTGAGTCGGGGTCCCGATCTGCTTGGAGGGGTTTGGGAGACTCGAGCCCATACAGATGGTTATTCCTCATATAAAGTCTGGTGTGATAAGAAGTTTGAATGGTTAAGGATTTCAGTCATAACCGTATTTAAATACCAACTCCAAAGGTAGGTGTTAGGATTATATCCAACTTCCACCTTTTAAGGAGATTGAGTTTAACTCAAACATAGATAACTATCATGTTTAAGAGTCCTAATACAATTCGAAAATCAACTTTAAGGTGGTGAGATTGGCTATAAATACAAGGCTTAACTTCAATTAACAGTTAATACACTTTAGAGTACTAAATACTAAAGTCTCCATTGTTAAACCTTGTTCAGTCTGTACTCATTCTCACACCGGAGCTATCACCCGGCGACCCAAGCCGTCAAGCTTCTTGTGTAATTTTGTTATTGTGCAGGTTTAAGCGCGTGGATTTAGTGATTGGACGCGCAGGCGAAACTTGAAGTTATCATAGAGGTTTATTAATGAAAGTAGTTATTATTATAAATTTGAGTAATAGAAGGGAGAAGATGATTGCGAGTGTAGTGTGAGAGGTTTATCAACAGAGTTAGTTTCATGGTTCTTCTTCCATTCTAGGGTTTTTGCTTCTGATTCTGGACCTTTTGTTACTAATTTTGTATGGGAATGATCAGAATAGGAAATGGGTATAAATTATTATTACATGGGTGGGATTTTTTTGACTTGGGAGAATTTTTTTGGTGTGAGATAAAATATGAGTTTCTAAATTAAGTTAGAATCAATCTGAACCGTTCTCGTGCTTTAAAATGAGAAAAGATTTTAAAATGGGGATAAGGTTCAAAAATGCCCTTGACTTTTACTGCGATGTCTATCGAGCACCCTATACTTTTTTTTTGGTCCAAAAATACCCTTAACGTTACATTTTTTGGGTCGCTTGTGCCTCTGCCGTTAACAGAAGACAAACGAGGTTAAAATTTCGCTGACGTGGCTAACACATGGAGGCTTAAATATAAAACATATTCTAAATAAAATAATATATATCATTTAATCAAAACAAAAAAATACTAAATTTCAAAAATAAAAAAAGCATAACATATTTACATAATGTAATCAAAATACTAAAATTCAAATTATTTTGTTAACTAATCAAAACAACTAATTAAATAAAATAAGTTGTATAACATATTTACATCATTTAATCAAAATACTAAAATTAAAAACATAACATATTTACATCAAATACTAATTAAAATAATACTAAAATACTAAAAAAGAAGCAAATTAAAAATACTAAAAAAATTATTTTTTAATTAATCAAAATAACAAAAATTCAAATTACATCATTAAAATACTAAAATCATAATACTAAATATTAATAGATATAAAAATTTTAAATTACTAAAATTATAATACTAAATAATATTTTTAAAATTCAAAATACTAAATAACGTTATCAACTAATTGATATAATATTTTTAACGTTAATATTCAAAATACTAAATAACGTTATCAATTTTTTTAACGATATATTTTTTGATGATGTAATTAGTTGAATTTTAAAATTATTATTTTTGAATTTTAAAATATTCAAAAATTCAACTAATTCAAAATAATTAACATTATTTAGTAAAAAAATATTAACGTTAATTATTTTTTGATGATTTTAACGCTAATATTTTTTTAAATTCAAACTTTAAAATGTTTGGAAATTCAAAAATAATTTTAACGTTAATATTTGAAAATTAACGTTGAATATTAAAAAATTAACGTTAATATTTTTAGTATTTTGAAAATTCAACTAATATTTTTAGTATTTTGATCTTTTGGTTGATTTTAAGTATTTGTGTCTATTCATGCATGTTTTATGTTGTTTTGTAGGAATCGGGACAAAAGTTACTTGGATCGACGTTCGGGGTGGCTAGATTCGCGTTTTCGGCATGCCATTTACATAGCAGTCATTTCAAAGCCAATTTGAGTATTTCTCCTGACCTTATTTCGAAAAACTTAAAGAATGAAAGTTGTAGATCTACTTCTCCTCTTTCCGGATCATCTTTAATCATCAAAATCAGAGTTCGGACGAAGAAGTTATGGCCATTTTCTCAAAGGACATCGGAGTAGAAAACGTCGGAAAAGGGGCCGGTAAAAGGCGCCATTTTATTTCTATGCCCAGCGTCAGGCTTTGACTGGGGAGCAATGTCTTAAGCGTCGTGCTGTGTCGTTGCTAATGGCTACCGAGGGAAGAGGTTAGTTGGGCTGGACACGTTTTTTAAGCGAATTTTGACACCTTTTGACTCAGGTGGATTGGGTTTGTTCCTAAGCTAAAAATTGAACTTGTAACCTAAAAATACATGATGTAAGACATAAAATAAGGAGAGATTACACAGATTAGATTAAATAAAACACTCCATTAGATTAGAATATAAACCCTAGTTCATATTAGCCATTGAAGATTGAATCAAATTGAAGAACACTGAAGATCAAGAGCAAGAGCAAGAGGGGAGCATCAGATTTGCTAACAACAGATTCTATTCTCTTCTCTTATCATAATTTTATCTTTTAATGTCTATTCAGTTGTGAAATCTTTGTTTTAATTCATTAATTATGAACTAACTCTTTTATTAAGATTTCAATTGAACCTTTTATGGCTATAAATTAGTTATTTGATTTATTCCAATTATTTGTGTCAAAGTGAGTTGTTTATATTGCCTTATGCTTATTAATTAATTATCTGGTCAGTAATTACCTTGTTACTCTAGAAGGAATTGAAAGAGGAATTCTAGGGTTAGAACTGGGCATGATATCATGTGACTTAGTTATTTGTAAAATGAATAATTACGTTTGTGAATTGAATGGAAATATCTGGTCACCGCATGTAACACATAAGGAATTGGGATTGAAAAGAGTTTAATTCAATTTTTTTACATAGGAATATAGCAAGATTAATCTGGATTAAATAGAAGGCAATTGATCACTTGGAAAAGGACTTTTGGCATTTGAGAATTCACATTAACAATTCAATAGGCATAATAATTGGGATAATTGGATAATTGGTTTATAGTTCATAATTGGGGATATTGAGTCTTAACCTTTATTTATTTGAATTCATTTATAAAGCAATTCAGGTTTAATTAGTTAATTTAGTTTTCTTAATTAGAAAAATCACGATTTGAGATTATTTAAATAAAATTAGTTTGGTTAAGAATTAGTACTTGGTGATTTTTATTAAATAATTCCTCATGAATGATACTCTACTTTCACTTTATTACTTGTTGGCCGTGTATACTTGCATTCATTGATTGATTGAAATCGATCAACAAGTTTTTGGCCTCGATTCTTTGAAATTAATTTAATAATTATTTACCAATATTAATTTCAATCAAATTAGTCTTAATTTAAACATTTTTATTTTTATTTTTATTTTTCATTCTCTTCCTATATTTCTCTCTTTTTAGGTACCATGGATGACTTTGCGTATCAATGGGCATACACGAACATGACTCAACCAAGGGGAGCGGAGATTGACAGACTCGAGAGACTTTCTGCATTGTCAGCACAGATTGAGACACTTTCGAGGATGTTTGAAGCTTTTGAAGCTCAACATCATCAAAGTGTGGCGGTTACTTGTGATTATTGTGCTGGAAATCATATGAGTCATTAATGCGCCATCAGTTTTGAGCCGGTACAGTATAGTGGTGATTACCCCAATAATTATGTCTATCCCAACAACTATCATCATGATTGGGGGTATCACCCGGATTTTTCATGGAGTAACAATCAAGCTCAAGCTCAAGCGCCGAGACAACAAAACACATCCGAATTTCAAAATCAGACTCAACAACCAGAAAGGAAATCAATTTTGGAAGAAGCCTTGGAAAAATTTATTAGAGCGTCTGACAAAAAGAACGAGGAAAAAGATAAAAAATTTAATCAAATAGAGCTGAATATGCAAAGCTTAGGTGCGTTGATCAAGAATCTGGAAAATCAATTGGGGCAGATAGCACATGTGTTGAAAAACCGTCCTCAATACACTTGGCTCTATGACATGGATGCCGAGACTGATGGTGAGCTCGAACCAAATCTGCAACCGGATGTGCCAAATGATATAGATGTTGAAAGAGAGGAAAGACTTGGGGACCAAGAAAAGGAGATCGGCGAAGATCTAACTTTGAGTACTAACGAAGATGAGCCAATTTCATTAGTATCCCATGTGCCTCCTCCACCAAAATTCAAGAATCCGGGCAGTTTTGCAAAACCATGCCCAATCGGAAGTCATGTCGTAGGCAAAGCTCTTTGTGACATAAGAGCTAGTACAACTGTGGAGTCATGGTGGGTTGAAAAGGAGAAGATAGAGGAAGAGCCCATTGTGTTTGACAAGCTTCCATGCCATTATTTGATCACAAACACAATGGGGAAAGCACCTAGTGGTTTTCCATTCTTAATGGGGATCCTATCTACAAAGAGCATGTTAGGTGACTTTAATTCAAGGGTTTTTGCTAATGGGAACCTCCCAAAAGAGACATTGCTACTGATGGATGGAGGATTCCTCAATTTTCAAAGGGGAATTGGATAGAGAATTGAAGAAGTCAGGCTGAGACTACAAATAAGCGCTTATTGGGAGGCAACCCAAGTTTAATTTTTATTTTTAGTTTTTATTAATTTTTATATTAGTAGTTTTGAATTTGCATTTATTTAGGATTTAATAAAATTGTTTCTATCATGGTTTTACAGGTTATTCAAGTCAAATTCAAGTGTGGTACCCAATTTGTTCCATGTGCATAGCCTTTATTCTCCAAACTTAGCAGACGAGGGAGGAAGATTGCTATATTTTTCGTGGGAAGTCCTCTACTTTAATTTTTATATTTCATCCATTGAGGACAATGTCTAGTTTAAGTTTGAAAATATTTTAGTGTCGTGTTGCATATAGTTAGTTATCCGCATAGTAGTTCATTTTTTTTATGTGTTAGCATTGTGTTTTTTAGGTTGCATATAATACATGGTAGTTATTTACATATTCATATATGTATTGCATTAGTATGTGTTCATGTAGTATAATTGCATTTTTTATTTTTTTGCATGAATACATGTGATCGGTTGGTCTTAGCTACTACTGATAAGATTGGTATTAAATGTTAACTTGAATAAAGTGTTGATAATTGATGATGAGTTCTAATTTTAATCATGATGATAATCTGAGCACTGTCTAAAACTTATGTAACAAGTTAGCACTTAAAGTTTAACTTTGTTTTAATCCACTTGGTTCAAGGGTTTCATAATTTATTTCGAGAGAAAATCTTTGTTAAAATTTAAGGAAATTAGTGAACTGGCGGTAAAGGTTGGAATAGCGTAAAAGCTTGAGTTTGGGGAATCTATGAGATATATATATTACAAAAAGAAAAAAAAAAAGAAAAAAGGAATGATGAAAAGAAAAAAAAATCCGAGAAGAAAGAAAAAAAGAATAAACACCATGGCATGCTTGTCTAGTTTTGTGGCATTTGTTACTTGAGTAAAAGTAAGCTTAGGGGATTGTCTTTACACCTAAGCGCCTAAGGTCTTAATGGCTTGGGAGTCGTTGGTGAAAGCTCGTTAAGGTAGCACTGAAAAGCCTAAGGGAATAAGACATTGCACAGCCATGAAAAAAAATGAATAAAACACGAGAAAGAGCAAAAATGCCCTCGTGGTTAAATAAAAGTATAAATAAATCTTGTATTTACCCTTAGACTTGGTAATTGCTTAGTTTTAACCGGAGTTGTCATGTTCACAAAAGTAATTGAATTGGAACTGAAATTTTTCTTCTAAGAAGTTTGTTATGTGATTATCTTGAACTGTGGTTGGTTAGAATGGTTAACAAACACACACGCACAACATGGGTGATGACAGGTTTAGATTGACTAATTGGTTAGAGTTATGGATTTTGACTTGATTGGATATATTGTTTGAGTATCAATGGTATCTTTGAGGCCTGTTGCTATATATATCATAATCTTGATTTATTCTTTGGGTTCGTAGGTATATTAGAAAGTAGATCATGCATATGCATTCATGTAGTTGAGTTAGGTTGTTTATTTTTAGTTCTTTTGTGTTTTTGCTTGAGGACAAGCAAATGTTTAAGTTGAAATTATTTGATGAGTGAGTTTTATACCCATGAATTGAGCGCGTTTGAGCTTAATCTTTTGGTTGATTTTAAGTATTTGTGTCTATTCATGCATGTTTTATGTGGTTTTGTAGGAATCGGGACAAAAGTTACTTGGATCGACGTTCGGGGAGGCTAGATTCGCGTTTTCAGCTTGCCATTTACACAGCAGTCACTTCAGAGCCAATTTGAGTTTTTCTCTGGATCTTATTTTGAAAACCATAAAGAACGAAAGTTGTAGATCTACTTCTCCTCTTTCCGGATCATATTGAATCATCGAAATCGGAGTTCGGACGAAGACGTTATGGCCATTTTCCCAAAGGACGTCGGAGCAGAAAATGTCGGAAAAGGGGCCGGTAAGGCGCCCATTTTTACCTATGCCCAACATCGGTATTTGGGGAGCAAAGTGCTAACATCGTGCCCATTATTTGGTATTTGAGGAAGAGGTCGGTTGGGCTGAGACGCAGCGTTTTGGAAGTAATTTTGACACCTTTTTTACTCCAAATTGGATTGGGTTTGTTCCTAAGCTAAAAATTGGACTTGTAACCTATAAATACATGATGTAAGACATAAAATAAGGACAGACATAGATTAGATTAGATAAAACACTCCATTAGATTAGAATATAAACCCTAGTTCTTATTAGCCATTGAAGATTGAATCAAATTGAAGAACACTGAAGAATAAGAGCAAGAGCAAGAGCAAGAGAGGAGCATCAGATTTGCTAACAACAGATTCTATTCTCTTCTCTTATCATACTTTTATCTTTTAATGTCTATTCAGTTGTGGAATCTTGGTTTTAATTCATTAATTATGAACTAACTCTTTTATTAAGATTTCAATTGAACCTTTTATGGCTATAAATTAGTTATTTGATTTATTCCAATTATTTATGTCAAAGTGAGTTGTTTATCTTGCCTTATGCTTATTGATTAATTATCTGATCAGTAATTATCTTGTTACTCTAGAAGGAATTGAAAGAGGAATTCTAGGGTTAGAACTGGGCATGATATCATGTGACTTAGTTATTTGCAAAGTGAATAATTAGGTTTGTGAATTGAATGGAAATATCTGTTCACCGCATGTAACACATAAGGAATTGGGATTGCAAAGAGTTTAATTCAAGTGTTTTGCATAGGAATATAGCAAGATTAATCTGGATTAAATAGAAGGCAATTGATCACTTGGAAAAGGACTTTTTGGCATTTGAGAATTTACATTAACAATTGATGAGCATAATAATTGGGATAATTGGATAATTGGTTTATAGTTCATAATTGGGGATATTGGAGTCTTAACCTTTATTTATTTGAATTCATTTATAAAGCAATTCAGTTTAATTAGTTAATTTAGTTTTCTTAATTAGAAAAATCACAATTTGAGATTGTTTAAATAAAATTAGTTTGGTTAAGAATTAGTACTTGGTGATTTTTATTAAATAATTCCTCGTAGGAACAATACTCTACTTTCACTTTATTATTTGTTGACCGTGTATACTTGCACGTATTCATTGATTGCGAAATCGATCAACAGTATCATTTTACCAAGTAAAATTTATTTAAAATTCCATCACTACCCCTTTATGAGAAGTTGAAAATTATTAATACAAGAGAGAGAATTTCTTGGGACAATGAAAGATGGTAGGGGTAATATAGGAAAATAAATAATTTATTCTCCTTGAAAGTTGTAAACGACAAATATTTTGGAATAAATTTTTTCTTCTAAAACGACAATTTTTTAGGAACGGAGGGAGTATTTTTTTTAATTTGATTTTTTTAGTATTTTAGTATTTTTTTTAAATTAGTATTTTAGTATTTTTTTTAATTAGTATTTTATGTAAATATGTTATGTTTTGAATTTTAGTATTTTAATTAAATGATGTAAATATGTTATACAACTTATTTTATTTAATTAGTTGTTTTGATTAGTTAACAAAATAATTTGAATTTTAGTATTTTGATTAAATGATATAAATGTGTTATACTTTTTTATTTTGAATTTTAGTATTTTTTATTTTGATTAAATGATATATATTGTTTTATTTAGAATATGTTTTATATTTAAGCCTCCAAGTGTCAGCCACGTCAGCAAAATTTCAACCCCGTTTGTCTTCTATTAACGGCAAGCGCACGAGTAATAGACACGTAATTCATACATTTTATTATCTCTAATTTTGTCCTTTTATTTATATTAGTTTATTAAATTAATATATTTTATTTTATTTTGTAGGGTTTAATATTTGTTGCAATAAAGTCAAAATCTTAGTGATCAAGCGATATTTAATGCTCTTATTCATATAAGGAATGTCCAAGAAGAATCTTACAAGGAGAAGGAAAGAGGTGGAACAATCTTGGTATGCAAGTCTAATCCAACAAGAGAAAGGAAAGTAAAGATCTCTTTGAGAAGTTGATTGTTATTAGGAAGTTGAAACCTACATGAAAATGGAATAAAAGTGTCCAAGTTCAATGAATCTAAATTAGGGTTCAAAATTTATTTTTCCTATAAATAGGTCTCTTGTTTTAGAGATAAGGATTAGGTATTGTATTACTTTAGGTTAGGAGCAGGAGTAGATTAAATTACGTATGTTCGTTGGATGATCGTTAAGAAAGGGAGCTTTCTTATTTATTTTCAATCTTCTACTTCTTTATTATTTTAGTTAGTTTATTTATTTTCATGTCTAGTTAATTTTTTATATCTAGGATGAAGATGAAATTAAATACTTATTCGTGATAATATATTTCATCTCTTCTATTATTTATGCTTTTATGCTTAATTTATTTCTCCTTCATGTTTCGTTATTGAAATACCTTCGTTTTATAGTTTTTATGTGATTTTAAATTAATTAAGAGGTTTTGATAGATTATTGTTAAAATATGAGTTTTTCATAATCCATGCTTGCTCAAAGAAGTTTTGATGGGTTATAGTTAATCCTTAAATTTTTATAGTCTATTCTTGCCCACGTTAATTGTAAAATTACTAAATTAAAGGGAATGGAGATCAAAATCATAGTGAGTTATAAAAATAGAATAGATTGAATTATATGTTATATTTATTATTTAATGGATTTGGATTCCTAGATTGTTTTCTCATTATTATTTTTCATATTCTAGTTAATTAATTCTCAAACTTTATTTCTGATTCTCCTAAAATAGATATTAAGGATATATTAAAATTAATCTAGTCTATGTGGGTTCGACCTGTACTTGACAGTTCTTCAATTAGACACTGTGCACTTGCAGTTACATAATTTTAACACATCAAGTTTTTGGCGCCGTTGCCGGGGATTAGAATTGATTTTTATTTATTCCCTAATTTTTATTTATTCGAATTAGTTTTAACTCTAATTTTTTTTTCTTTCAGGATTATTGAAGCGGATCGAAGGAGCGAAAAGATAAAAATTTTGTTGTTGCGCTTTCTTCGGTACTTCGTATCTTCATATTTAAAAAAAATAGTAGTTTAGTGTTTTATTTTTTTTTTAATATTTTTTTTTGTGCGACTTTCGTGGTTAGTTGTCTATTTGTTTTGTGATTTGTAGAATAATGAATTCTTATTATAGTTGGAATAATAATTTTACTTGGAATCAAGAACCCTACGAAAATTTTAATGCACACCAAGTAAATCAATATTTTTCAACTTATGAAAATTCTTATCTAAGTCCATATCCATATCCATATCCATATTCGGATCCAAAGAATTAACAAATGAAGAAGAGGAAAGACTTAGTGCCTTAGAGAAAATTATGAAAGTTTTAATGGAAAATCAATTTAGCATGGATCAAGTTATATCTCGTCTAGAAATTCAAATGAATAGATTAGCCACTATAATAAATGAACAAAAGGTGAGTGAATTTTCTAGTAACTCTGAGGTTAATTTTGAAAGTTTTGATGGTTGTGGAAAGGATGAGGAAAATGAAAATCTTATATTAAATTCTACACAGTTTGAGTCAAGCCAATTTGAGGAGTTTAAAAATTATGAGTCTATGCCTAAAATTGATCATGTTGCATTTAATGAGTCGATTGAAAAAATCTATAAGCCTAAAGTTCCATACCCTTAAAGACTTACTCCTAAAAATTCACCTAATGATTTTTTGGACCAACCCATTAAAACAAACATGATACAAGAGTTGTCAATGACCTAAGAAATAATTGAAAATAGACTCTTGATTGAAAAAGATCCAATTCATTTTTTCTTAAATCACCTTGACCAAAATTGGAATGAATTCGAATATTTAGATAATGCCAATGAGCTGTTGAGATCCACTACAAATAAGTCAACTAAACTAGAACATGTATTTAAACCAATTCTTCCATCATTTGAACATGTTAGTGAAAGTTTTCTTGAGGTAAATTTTAAGCATAACTGTGATAAAAATTCTGACTATTTTCAATTTTTTAGACCTCCTGAAAATAATGAAAAGTTCACACTCACTTACCTATTTGTATCATTCATGTATAGTCAAATAATTTTTAGGATTTATGAAATTTATAGATATGTACATTTGTTTTCTTTTTCACCACATTTTCTTACAGAACAAATGCCCCGCATACAAGGTACAATTCTTTCACATCATTGTTCTCTTTTCTTCATTTGCATATATTGAGGACAATGCATGATTTAGGTATGGGGGGGAGTTTCTTTGTATATTATTGTATTAGATTTTTTTTTCTTTTTAGGAAAATATAGTAAAAAAACACAAAAAATTAAAAAAAAAATTAAAAATTAAAAATTTTATTTGACTTTTTATGGATTGAATTAATTCTAATAAGTGTTTGTGGAGCAAAACTCATTAAGATTGAAAGATTTAGAACTCTTGAATCTTTGATAAGGTACGAAATCTTAGTTCGAAACACCATCTGGATTAAAATTGATTTCACAAGCATTTTTGCACTTCACGTTTGCACTAATTCTTAGTTGTGGGGTATAAACCATGATTCAACTAATTTCGAAAAAAAGGGGAAAAAATTGAAAGAAATCTTAGTTATGTTTATTATTTAATGGATTTGGATTCCTAGATTGTTTTCTCATTATTAGTTTTCATATTCTAGTTAATTAATTCTCAATCTTTATTTCTGATTCTCCTAAAATAGATATTAAAGATACATTAAAATTAATCTAGTCTCGTAGGTTCGACTTCATGCTTATGGGTTCTTGATTTAACATTTTGTGCACTTGCAGTTACATAATTTTAACACATCAACGGGCGACCCAAAAAATGTAACGTTAAGGATACTTTTGGACAAAAAAAAAGTATAAAGTACTCGATAGACATCGCAGTAAAAGTCAGGGACATATTTGAACTTTTACCATTTAAAAATGATGTTATACAAGTGTTGATTTGCTAGAGTAAAAATGATGTTACCAAAATAATTATGCATTTAACATACTTTTGTAATTATTCTAGCCATATTTAACACTTTAAAAAAAATTATTATTATGAGAACAATATTTTTGCTATGGTAATTATATGGTATAATCTCATAAGATCTAAACAAGTAAATTCATAACTTAAAAAATACTAATTAGAGAACTCTACTTTTCTTGTTTCATCTTTATTCTCTAATCCCTTGATTTTCTTATCTAAGACCTTCAAATCTTTTATACATCCAATGAGATGTTTCATATTCAAATGAGATGATTCAGACTAGAGTAACTCGTATTTAACTAAAAAAAACTCGAGTAACTGAATAATAACTCATATTTATTTATTAGAATAGAATCTACTTATTTACCCTTATCTTCTAATTTTTTAAATACACATTCAACAACATAAATATTATATTCAATAATATCATAAATTCTTCGCAAATTTTAGATACACAATAAAATTCGCCATAAAAAATGTCACTTTTACTTTTTTTAAAATTAATATTTGTGTGTCGTTAAATATATAATAAAAAAAATTAAAAAATAAATATAATAAAAGGAATTTTAACCCATATTTATACGACTCGACACTCGAGAGTGAGAGGCTATTTATTTAGAACTGAATACATCTGAATGACTGAATAGATTAAGTGCGTTTGTTTTTAGATTTTTTTGACTGAATAGCTGAATGAGCAGTTGAATAAAGTAAAAAAAAAAAAATTAAAAAATATTATCTATTATATTAAGTAATATTAAATAAATTTACAACAACTTTAAATTTTTTTCAAAGGAGTATAATAATAAAAAAAAAATTATTCAAATATTTTAGATATATTAATTATCAAATAATTTTTTTTATTTAAATTCAAATTCAAATTTAAAATTTAAATTTATTTAATTTTTATCAAATAGTGCTGAAGTTCGAATAACCGGTCAATGGAGTATGGACTTGATTAGAAACACCTAACCGTTAAGAGATTCAGTAGGGGTAAAATCGTTCTTTAAAGGGTGGCGTGCTTTAACGGTATAAAGCTCATTCAAAAAGTTTTCGAGTCACCCTGTAAATGCACAGTCCCCTACTCCCTATACACACAGTCACACACAATACAGTATAGTACTACACACAGAATCCCTCTCTCTTCTTTTTCTTTTCCTGCAAAATTCAGGTATAGAGCGACAGCTTCATCAGAATAGCCACTGATCATTATCATTCATCACAATACGTATATATAGATATAGAGAGATAAAGAGAGAAAATGAGGGAGATATATATAGAGAGAAATCAAGGAGATCTCGAGATTCGCGCCTTAGAGATCTTCGCGGATCAGGAGGATTAAAGGCGAAGGCGGCGAGAATTAAGACCATTTTCTACTGATGAAACATGGATGAGCTGGGTCCTGTAGATTTTATTGGGTTGTTGGCGTATAATTATGTGATTGTATCATCAATGTGAATCATAAAGGCTTTGAAAAATTAATTCAATTGGGGAAAATTGCATTCAGCTCCATTCTCGAGGCGTGGTTGTTTAAGAATATTTTTTGTGGGTTCTATAGAGAGCCAGACAATGAATTTTGTCTCTCTACGATTTCTAGGGAGAGAAACATCCAAAACCCTCCAGTTTGTTGTTTGTCCTTCTGTACACTGTGAGTTGGTGCTTGAAGGTCTGTGAAGAGGGTTGCTGGGGTAATTTTAGAGGACTGCGGTGGGTAATTTGGGAAGAAAATGAAGTTTATGAAGTTGGGTTCCAAGCCTGATACATTTCATGCTGAAGGCAACTCAATCAGGTAATTGGGTTTTTTGTTTTTTACCTTTTTTTTCTTTTCCTTGCATTCAGTTTCTAAGATCTTATTTAATTCTCCATTACTATAATTTTTTAGTCTGTATATCATACAAATTTTTGCATATTTGCTTCCTGGCCTAACTGTTTAATGGCAAGAGTTGTAGCATATATTTTTATTTATCTTAAATTTCATATTTTTCTTGCAATTTTTTTGGTACAAGTTTCTAGCAATTTCTTATTATGACATGATGACTCTTTTTATTTTGTTTGCCAAAATTAGAAAAATATATGTATATTACACATGAAGGTGTGATTATTTAGTCAAAAGCTTCCAGGTGTGATTCTGAATCCTTTAAATAAGTTGAAAAAATGATCCTTTAGTGCATGGGAGAATATAAATTTACTTTTTACGTCTTTTTCTAGAGGTTTTGGCTTGGGTTGCATGAGACCACCCAAAGAGGTGGTCCAAGTCTTGAACTGTCCTTGATTTTGATGAGGTGGTGGACCAGTTATGGATAAAGTCATATAGACCACATGAGCCAAGTCATTATCAGAGTATAAACCACTATAATTTTTGAGGAAGGATGATGTTAAGGGTTTTTAATTTTTGGTCTCAAAAAATGACTTAAACGATGTGTCAACATAATATTAGTCGGGTAGATCTCATTTGATTGACAATGTTCTAAATTATTATTAAAATATTTAATGTCATGTCTTGAAAATCATTTAAGACCAAAAATTGAGGCTCATGACATTACTCTTGGAGGAATACGAGTACTCGCCGGTTCCATATTATTTGATTATTATTGACTTTTTAAAGTTATCTTTAAGAGATTTTTAAACTTAAAATTGACATAGACTCTTTTAATTTTAATCAAATAATTAATATTTTAAACTAACTAAAAAGTATTATGCATTGTAAGTTTTTTTGTTTTATTAATAAGTATTATGCATTGTAAGTTTTTTTGTTTTATTAATTTTAATAAGTCATCTCAAATTTGAATTTAAAATATCTCAAATTAACTTTTAAAAGTCAATAATGGTCATATAATTTGAAACGGAGGGAGTATAATATAAGGGAAGGGGGAGTACATATTTGCATACTTATACACATAACATCCAGATCCACCACCTTCCATTGACCTTCCCTATAAAAGATAGTCTTTTTGGATAATTACATATTTTGATTTTTTTCAATTGGCATGAATTTTGGAGGTATTAAAATGGAGTTCCTAGTTTGTTATTTGGATATCTTCCAGGTGGTGACCCAACTTTTGTGGGGCCATCTTTAAAGAAATTTTATATATTTACTTAGAGTATCCTTAGACGTATACATGTCAAATGATGGGATGGAACAAAGTTAAATTAGTTGTTTTGTTCATATTGATTGAGAATGCCTATCCCTGTAACTTACCTTGTTTGTTTGTATTAATAGAAGTTTTGAATGGCCTTGCACACCAATTGATCTCAGTTGGGCAATCAAGGCATAAAGAAACATAAAATTGTATAATTCATCACCCAAGTTTTATTTTAGTAGAGTAAATTTAGCAAATTTGTAGCTAATCCTAAATTATCATTCTATATTATTTATGTAGATTTTTTGGTTTTTGTGATATTTTATCCGACAATGGTTATTGGATATTAGTTTTAGCTTGTATCTATATATGATTTTAAGCGTACCTAAAGTAAAGTATCATGTGAGGCATCCTTATTCAGAAGCATCTTTCCTCTTGGGCCATTAAACCTTTGATTATCTGGGGAGCTAGAGTTAGTTCCAGTTGTGGGAGCTAAAGGTTGATATGAAACATTTTTTCTTTATGGTGGCTGAGTGAACTCAGATTGACTTTTAAAATTGTAAATTGATTGCAAGCACAATTTCTTTATTTGGAAAGTAAACTGATTAAAGACTCGAAGTCGAAGCAAACAGTCTTGACTTTTCTGTGAACATGTTGAATCAATTCAATCCTCCCGATACACAAGCCATTTGTTAGTGGAAGTTCACATAAAAATCTAAGTAAGCCAACATTGTATGCCTTCACTTTAAGAAGCTAGTAAATTGAAAATTCTAGGGAATATATAGTTGACCTCTTTAACATTACACACAAACCATTTGTTAGTGGAAGTTCACATAAAAATCTAAGTAAGCCAACATTGTCTGCCTTCACTTTAAGAAGCTAGTAAATTAAAAATTCTAGGGAATATATATTTGACCTCTAACATAATACCTTTCGACAAAATCATATTAGAGTTTTTTTTTGTTTTTAAAAATTAGTAAAAGCCATATTAGAGTTTTGTCCTTGTATTCTCCCCTTTCATAGCAACTCTGTAACCATGGGTGGGTCATTTCAGGCCATTTTTTAGAGATGGTCTAAGACATATAAAGGTATTAAGGGATGCACTTTTTTTGTTGGTTGGTACTCCACTATATTGATTTGATGAGGCTTCATTGATGGTCAACTACCAACAGTTCGTAAAAGTGTAAGCTTCTAGAGTAGAAGGTTTGATTTTGATGATCATCGTTTTTTAAATTGGTCAAAGTTGCAATAATCTCTAGCTGCTAGTAGTATATGCAGTTTCATACTTCCATGAATGTTAAGGTGCAAGCAGTCCTTTATGTGTGGTATAGCATAGTTATGAACTTTAGCAACTTTAGTTTGTCATTGCCGTGCTAACCTGTAAGCTGTGAATTTGTGATAGATAGTACAGGTGTATTTAATTCTTTATCACTCAATTTGTAGATAAGATTTTATACATTATGTAGTCCTGTTTTTACATCTATATAAAAATAATGTAGTTAATAATGCAGGTATATGTCATCGGATTTGGCAACAGATGTTACAATCATAGTTGGCGAAGTGAAGTTTTATTTACACAAGGTAATACTTGTTCAACTATTTTATTAAATGAAACCACTAAATCTGTATGTTTGAAGTACCTCTTCTCTCTCTTTCTCTCCCTCTCCCACCAGTGGCGGAACCAGAACATTTTTAGAGGGGGTCAAAATACATTAGTAAAGAAAATTATTTAGTAACGTTTGGAGTGTTTCTTTCAAATTCATTTTGCCCAATTATAGTATTTCACAACATCATATTCCAACCCTTGTCAACTTTTGTATTTTGAGTCTAATGGTTTTAAATACACACACACACACACACACACACACACACACATATATATATATATATATATTAATTTTTCCCGAACTATGAGACTATTAATCAGATTTTGAAATTTTTAGTCAACTGATTAGCTATATAAATTATAAATTATAATTTTATATATTTAAAACTTTATATTGTGGTTCATGAGATTAATTAGCTTGAAAGAATGAATTCCAACAACAAAAACAAAAAAAAACAAAAAATAGAAAAAGAGAGATTTAATAATCTTGATAAGATAGAAAACTATAGTAGGATTCAAAAAAAATTGTTTTATTTCTTTTGCTTTTTTTTTTAATTAATTAGTTTACAGAGAGAATTGTTACCACTTTTTTTTTGCCTCACTTTAATGATAAAGCAAAAACAAAAGAAAAGTAAAGGAGAAAAGAAAATACATAAAAAAAAGAAGGGAAAGGAAAACAAATAACTCCCAAAAATTCCAGGGTGGGGGGTTATATGACCCCCTGAACCCCCCTAGTTCTGCCTATGTCTCCCACTGTGCTTTAAATTTCCTGTACAAATTTAACCGTGGTGATGTTTTCGGATTAACTTATACATTATATATCAGTTATGCTTGAATAAATGTAAAGTTTTCATTTTTATATGCTCTTTGGTGAAAATGTGGTGGAACTGCCCCGAACCATGTCACCTCAAAAATCCTTAAAAGATTTGTAAACATTATGTACTGCTTGTATTCAACGGCCAATCAGAGTTTTGGCTGTGTCGGAATAACTGAAATTGGTAATTAGTGGATCCTGTTCATTCTTTATTGTAGCTTAGAGATGTGGCAGAAGGAAACTTCACTTGATATATTTTGATACTCTTTGTGACTGTTTGTTCCATTTCCAGTTTAAATCTACCTGCAATGTCTTTCCCACTTGTTCATAGGTTTTTAAGGTAACACAATTTCCTTGGAAGAATATTGCACAAAATCTGTACATAACAAGAAGTAATTTTCAAGGGGAAAGAAATTAATTAGATCTTCAAAACAAATGTACCATGTTCCATGACTAGGTAATGCAACTGGTCAATTATTAAAGGTTTCACCAGAAAAATAATCATAATGTTCTGCGCTTGCACTCTTATACCTAAAGATCATCTTCAATGCAGCACCAGTAATGAGAGGCACTCATTGAAAAAAAAAAGATTGTATGCATCTTTGTTTTATGCTGTCAATATCTCATGCACGAGAAGATCCATTAAGTTTATTTTTCTTATTTTTTCCCCCATCATTTAGTTTCAAAAAATTTGTGGCAAAAAGTTCTTGAGACAAAAACGTCTCAACTCTGGTGCTCGTGGTGCTCAAAGAGCATGTTTCTTGACTCAAGATTGTTGATTTTCAAATTACCAAAGATAAGTATAGATCTCTGCTCCTTCTATTCTGTGCACAAACCACAGAAACGTACTGTGAGGATCGGTAGCACCATGTAGTCCCAATTGTTCAGTGTTTGATTAGCATTAGAAACAATTATTTATATATTCCTAAAATGAGATCCTGCTTATTTTATTTTTCTGGTTTTCATAGACTGATTATATTTATATATATGTTGTTAAATTTATTACCTTTGCAGTTCCCTCTCTTGTCCAAGAGCAATCGCTTGCAGAAACTAGTATCAAAAGCAAATGAGGATGATTCCAGTGAAATTTACCTATCTGATTTTCCTGGTGGGGCGAAAGCCTTTGCAATTTGTGCCAAATTCTGCTACGGAATAACTGTCACTCTCAATCCATACAATGTTGTGGCTGTCCGTTGCAGTGCAGAATACCTTGAGATGACTGAGGATGTTGACAGGGGAAACCTAATTTTTAAAATTGAGGTATTTCTCAATTCCGGTGTTTTTCGTAGCTGGAAAGATTCTATTATTGTTCTACAAACAACCACTAAACTTCTACCATGGTCTGAAGATCTAAAGGTTGTTGGGAGATGCATTGATTCCATAGCGTCTAAAACTTCTGTCGACCCCTCAAGTATACACTGGTCCTATACTTATAATAGGAAATTAGCACTACCAGATAAAATAGTAATTGAAAACACAATGAAGTTCCATGAGAAACTTGATTCTGTTCCGAAGGATTGGTGGATTGAAGATACATGTGAACTGGAGATTGATCTCTATAGGCGAGTTATGATTGCTGTTAAATCAAAGGGAAGAATGGATGCCAATGTGATTGGGGAGGCATTGAAGACTTACACAATAAGATGGTTGCCAGATTCATTGGATGCTTTGGTGTCTGAAGTTCATCAGAGGAGAAACAAATCTTTAGTAGAAACAATTATATGTTTATTGCCTTCTGACAAAGGCATTGGTTGTTCTTGTAGTTTCTTACTCAAATTATTGAAAGTTGGTATTCTGGTTGGAGCAGAAGATTTGTCAAGGGAAGATTTGGTTAAAAGGATCAGTTTGAAGCTGGATGAGGCTTCTGTTAATGATATAATGATCCCGGCACAAACTCCACAAACTACTATTTATGATGTTGAACTTGTGCACTGCCTTGTTCATCGATTTTTGATGCGTGATAAATTTGGCCAGGATTTCGGTATTGTTGAGAAGGACGAGAAGCATAATGATGATTTTGTTTTAGGACATGGGTCATTGTTTAGTGTTGGCAAATTGATTGATAGGTATCTTGCAGAAATTGCTGGTGATCCAAATCTCACTCTCTCCAGTTTTGTTGACTTATCGCAGTCGATTCCCCCGGCAGCAAGACCAATTCATGATGGACTGTATTGGGCCATTGACATCTATCTGAAGGTATGCTTTGTAGCACATATTCATTATGTTTATCTCCTTTTTTATTAGTAAGCTATAAAGGGCACCTTTTTGGGTTTCCTTTCTCTCAAAATTTTTACTTAAGACTATCAAGAAAGTTTTTAGATCTTTCCACCTTCCAAGGCTAAATGAATATAATGCATTTGCAATTGGTGGAGAAATTTATATTCCCATAACTAATCATATGAACCAGAGTTACCAGATTCTCTTATTGACCTAGCGAACCACGTATTGGTACCCAAATATGGGCATTCTTATGTACAAATACTCTAAATTTATTGTACTGAATTAGTTATACGAGTTTTACCTATAGTTGCACAAATATTAATATTCTAATTTAGTATTGAATGCTCAAACATCACATTTGTACTAAATTATTTATAAAACAATTCAACTAAAAATCTTCTATTAAACTTAGGTATATTACATTTAGTTTGAAGGAGAGTTGCCAACTATAAACACTCATATAAAGTTTCCTAGTGTATATGTAGTGTACTGGTACCTGTATAGGTTCCATGAAAACAAACCGCGTTCCAGGTGACACTCATCTGAACTCAACTGATTAGTCTTCCAAAAATATGTTGTCAAAAGGGCAATTGACATAAACTACAACCTCAGTCCATTAATTTCTCCATCCTTTTGAATATGAAAACTATTATTGAACAAAATACTTTTATTATGTTTGCAGGAGCACCCAAGCTTGACAAAATCAGAAAGAAAGAAGTTATGCGGGCTGATGGATATCAAGAAATTGACTACGGATGCATCCATGCATGCAGCACAGAACGAGAGGCTCCCAATCCGTGTTGTGGTACAAGTTCTCTTTATTGAGCAGGTTAGAGCAGCTGCCGGGGTTCAAACCATTCACAGCAGCAGTCGGGATGTTTCTCGTTCCACAACCAACACCGACGAAGATTTGGACAAATCCGAGCCAGAGCAGTGCATTTCCCTCCAGAAACAGACGAGTCAGCTGAAAATAAAAGACAGGATTTTTCGAAAAAATGGCAAGTTACTTAAGAATGGCAGCAAAAACAAAAGAGCTATACAGTTGCTGCCATCTCGATCACGGAGAATTTTCAATAAGTTGTGGGTTGTAGGTAAAGGGCATGGAGTAGGGGAGAATAAGAGCTCTGAGACATCTTGTAGTTCCCAGAGTCCAACTTCAATGATTCAAGGGGAGACCAAGTCTTTTACTAGAGACAGGAGGCATTCCATATCCTAGAGAAATATTTAGTGGTTTGTATGAACTGAAAAAAAGTGAAGAAGATTCATCCATTGAAGTGTACAAAGTCGTAGGTTTTTATTGTATTAGATGATGTTTAATCTGCCAAGTGATCCATAATGTGGTTATGCTGAATAAAAGTTATCGTTATCATTTTCATTTCTTGTGCTTTGTATTTTTTGTTACTGTGACATTTTTAAATTCGGGTACTTTATTTTTATCAGATTTGGTGGTGTTCACTTGCTAAAAATATTCATATCTAACTATTCAATCATAATAAAATTTAATAATAAACCTTCACGTTAAAGGATTATATCAAAAAGTCCAATAAAAATCTCTCAGGTTATCTAACTTTTAAATACAAACATCATAGACGGAAAATTAAATAGTTACATCACAGAATTAAGTCTAACAATATAAAAGTTCACACGTTTACAAGTCTTCAATATTTACTTATCTTCCCTTTCCCTTTACTGGTTGTAGGTTCATCGACCTTCTCAATTTTAGCTATAATATTTATATAAGCAAGTGTGAGCAAACAAAACTCACTTGAAATGATAATGAATAAACATCATATCAATTGCCAAATGAATAGGCTTAATAGAAATAAATAAGGTACTTCATCAATAATAATCAGGAACAGAACTTGAAATATATAACTGAGGGTCAAAAGACCACGAACAATGTCCATAGTTATAAGTATTCTTTCAACTTAAACTTTAACAGTCATAAGACTATAAGGACCTCTCGTACTTAGGGATCGACTTATAAAACAATGTATATTGTGCACAAACATTTCAACGCCATGCGTAAATTATCCCCTGTGACAGGGTTGTTCATCTCAGTATTTGGAATACAAGTCCGTACCAAAGTAAGTTTGGTTTGGATAAGTTTCAAGGTAATTTAGAATTTAACGAACATCAACTAAGGATTAGTTGAATAAAATGTAATAACAATACACTATGTAATAAGTCATAAATAAATCAACATTGCATAGTAAAGTCATGCTTTAGGAATGAACTAGAAGCATAAGTATTGAATAACATAACATACCTTGCTTGAACAATATTAAGCTAAGGTTCAAATCTTATTCAGAATTGAGTATTGAGCATGCATAACAAATAGTAAATTGAACGACAAAACTTATTCAATATTAGTGTATCAGAATTTAGAAACTTGCATGCTAAATAACAAGTTAAATATTAGAAAAACAAATGGCTCAATATCAAAAGGTAAGATTTAGGAGCTTGCACGATATAATTAAGGTTAAGAAACTTACACAAAGAAAGTTTAGGGTTAGAAAAACTTGCCTTGCGTGTAAGCTAAACCGTAACAGTTTGATTCACAATACCCTAAGCACATGTCATTATGACACAATAGTCACTACTAATACTCTGTATACAAATAAATTTCTATTTTATGTATGGCTTGATTTTTAATCACATAATCAAGTTACATAAATAAAATAATAATAAAACTCGTTAAATATTAATAATATGCTCATTCTTATAATACCACAATAATAAAAATTACATTTTTAACAGTCGTAGTATTGCATTATATCAACAATTACACTCTGTGTAAAAGAAAAATCATTTAAAGCCCATTCTCGCTAAGAAGCGTTCTTGCCAGTTTGCTTTACATTAATGGACGGATTTGTGCCATGATTACGACTTGGCTGGTAGCGAATCACGAACCGCCATGGTAAATATTTGCATCGCTAATTTTAAGCATAAAGCGTAGAATTACGAGCAGAAACACGAAGAATGTAACACATGTAATTTTTAACTGTTTAGCACCTAAATTAACACGTATAACTTACGTAAATTACACATAACCTTTACCCATCATACATATACTAATTTAAAACAACTAAACAACAATTTTAGAAAGATTAAATCCTTGAATGCCATGCTTTAAACCAAAAGCTCCATTTTTGAGACAAAACTAACACTGTAATCCCTATTATACACCAAATTGATTCCTTTGAACTATGTTCTCTTTATTTCTTAACATATTGACATATTCAAGGTTCAATTTATCTATTAGCTCACAATTAAATATCAGTTTTGGTACTCCCACAAGCCATGTTCACACATATATTCACTGTAAATCTATTTTCTTATTTTTTAACGTAAAGAAAGCAATTTAGTACACTAAATCCCTATCTAGATGTTAGTTCTAACATCACAATTACATATAATCATCAAAACAAGCTGTATATCAACAATTCCAGAAAACTTGATTCACAGAGCTTGAAAATTCATGTCGTAAAACACACACACACACACACACACACACACACACACACACATATATATATATATATATATATATATATATATATATAATAATGTTATGATCATACCTTCTTTTGCTTGATAATCCTTGATCACCACTGAAATCTCTCACAAGTCTCTCTCAAACTCTCTATTTTTTTCTTCTTAGGCTTAATAAATAACTAGAATGCGTAAACAAAACTGATAACCCAGTATGTGTAAAATAAAAGAAACTAATAAGTAATAATAATGCGCGCACTTAATATATCAGTTACCTATAAACGTATAGGTTATAAATATATTTTATTTATTATTTGATTTATTAAAATTTAAAATTCAAAATGTAAAAGCCATAAGGCTATGTTTGGCAAATCTCTTTAAAAATTAAAGACTTAATATCTTTAAGCCTTGTTTGACAAAACTAAATTAAACTTCTTTAATTTATTTTAGTAACCCATTTATAGCCTAGTTTATTGTCACACTTTTATTAAAAAATTAAATTAAAAACATTATAATAATCCATTTAATCCCTATCAACTCTCTAATTTAATTATTAAATTAAATTAGAATATTATCTCATAATAATTAATTTCCTTAACTCATTAATTATTTATTTAACAAATATTAAATAAATATTTATTCAATAATAAACACATCCATTAAATATTTATATAATTCAATAAATATTTAAAATTAAAATTTAAAATTCTGGATTGTTACATCCTTCCCTCCTTACAAGGATTTTGTCCGTAGAATCACAACTCAAACAAATTATTTGTCACATTCTTCCCTCCTTACAAAGATTCTGTCCCCAGAATCGAAGACACATATTAAACAAATAACTCAGGGTAATTCTTTATCATTTCAGCTTCGAGTTCCCACGTAGCCTCTTCGACATCCTAAGCACTTGTTCTTTTCTGTCAACTATCTGGATAGGAACCTCTTCATAAGACAAGTCTTTATCGAACTGTAATGGTTCGTACTCACATGTTTGTAATCGAGTTTATACAGTCGTAACACCGAAACATGAAAAACATTATGAACGTGTTCCAACTCTGGAGGTAGAGAGCTACCTCATAAGCCACTTCTCCTACTCTTTCCAACACTTCAAAGGGTCCAATAAACCTCGAGCTTAGCTTCCCTTTTTTACCAAAATGAATTTTTTCCTTCCAAGGAGAAACTTTTAAGAACACGAAATTTCCTACATCGAATTCACGATCTTGCCGATGTTGATCAACATACTTCTTCTGTCTGTCTTGAGCAGCTACTAATCTTGTCCTGATGAGTTTAACAACATCAGCAGTTTGTTATACCAGTTTCGGTCCTAACAGTTGGCGTTCACCGACTTTATCCCAACACAGTGGAGTTCTGCACTTCCTGCCATACAATGCTTCATAAGGCGGCATGCCGATGCTTGCGTGGTAACTGTTGTTGTAGGCGAATTCCACCAATGGTAAATGTTCATCCCAGCTCCCTTTGAAATTCATGATGCATGCTCTAAGAATATCTTCCAATGTCTGGATTGTTCGTTCGCTTTGGCCATCTGTTTGCGGATGGTATGCCGTACTCATTCTCAACTGTGTTCCCATGCATTCTTGTAATCTTTTCCAGAAGTTTGACATGAATCGCGGATCTCTATCTGACACAATTGATACTGGAACTCCATGTCTCGAAACGATCTCTTTAACATACAACTTTGCCAACTGATAAAGATTGAATCTAATCTTTATTGGCAAAAAGTGTGCTGATTTTGTTAGTCTGTCCACTATCACCCAAATTGCATCGTATCCTCTATGAGTAGTTGGAAGATCTACCATAAAATACATTGTGATAAGTTCCCACTTCCATTCTGGTATTTCCATCGGTTGAAGTAATCCGCTTGGTCTTTGATGTTATGCCTTTAGTCTTTGACATGTCAAGCATTTCGCAACACATTCTGCGACATCTCTTTTCATGTTTGGCCACCAAAAGTGTAAGTAAGTAAATCTCGATACATTTTCGTACTTCCCGAATGAATCGAATATCTTGAGTTATGATCTTGATTCAATTTAAAGTCTTTAATATCTGTCTTCTTTGAACCCAAATTCTTCCCTCGAATCTTAGTAACCCTTTGGTATCGATCTTGTATTTCACTTCACTACCCTCAACCACTTTCTCTTTGATTTTCCCACATTCTTCGTCTTGTAGTTGAGCATTCCTTACCTTGATAACCAAAGTTGGACTACCTCCTATTTGGAATAGTCGTTCATCAGATTCTTTTAGAAATTTTATTTTCAACTCTAGCTTTGTCATGGCTGAAATAAGCTCCTTCTGAATGGTTATCAGCATCAACTTTTCCCGACCATTCCCGTTTAAAGCAACTGCAACCACATTAGCTTTGCCTGGATGATAAAAGATCTCACAATCGTAATCTTTTATCAATTTCATCCATCTCCTTTGACACATATTCAGGTCCTTCTGAGTGAAAATATACTTCAGACTCTTATGGTCTGTGTAGATCTCACATTTCTCTCTATAGAGATAATGTCTCCATATTTTCAAAGCAAATACCACAGCAGCCAACTCTAAATCATGAGTCAGATATCCTTTCTCATAATCCTTCAGTTGTCTTGATGCATATGCAATAACTTTGTCGTTCTACATAAAAACACAACCTAATCCTTTTATGTGAGGCATCACTATACACCACAAAGTTTCCTGTATTATCTGGTAATGACAACCCAAGTGCCACACTTAACTTCTTTTTCAATTCTTGAAAACTCTCTTCACACTTCTCCATCCAAACAAATTTTACAGCTTTCCTTGTCAAATTTGTTAACAAAGTGGCAATCTTGGAAAAATCCTGAATAACCCGTCTATAATAGCTGGCCAGTCCCAAGAAACTCCTCACCTCCGAAGGTGTTCTTGGTTGTTCCCAGTTGATTACGACTTCAACTTTTGATAGATCCACTGAAATACCATCTTTGTCACTTACATGCCCAAGAAATTATACACGTTCTAGCCAGAATTCACACTTAGAGAATTTTGCGTACAATTTTTCCTTAGTGTCTCCATCGTCAAACGTAAATGTTTCATGTGTTCTTCTTGAGATTTGGAGTACACCAGGACGTCATCAATGAATACCACCACAAACTTATCTAAGAATGGTTTGAACACCTTGTTCATCAAATCCATGAATGTTGCATGGGCATTTCTTAATCCGAAAGATTTCACCAGAAACTTGTAATGTCCATACCGAGTTTTGAATGTCGTCTTTGGTACATCCTCCTTTCTTACTTTCAATTGGTGATACCCACTTCTCAAATCTATTTTTGAGAAATATCTAGCACCCTTCAATTGATCAAACAAGTCATCTATTCTTGGCAATGGATATTTGTTCTTAATAGTGACTTTGTTTAATTCCCTATAATCAATGCAAAGACGCATTGATCCATCCTTCTTCTTCACGAATAACACACTGTCCCCACGATGACACACTGGGTTGAATGTACTTCTTTTCTAATAGATCCTGCAATTGTACTATCAGTTCCTTCATTTCTACCGGAGCCATCCTGTACGGGGCCTTCGATATCGGAGCAATTCCTGGTGCTAAGTCGATCACGAACTCAATCTCTCGGTCAGGCGGAAGTCTTGGCAAATCCTCCGGAAACACATCTACAAATTCCCTAACCACTGGTATCTCTTCCAGTTTCACCCCCTTCCTCTAAGTATCGACTATGTAAGGTAAATAACCCACACAGCCTTGACTCAACAACTTCTTGGCCTGCATTATCGTCAGATATCTTTCATGTCTAGGCGATCTGTTACCATAGAAAATTACCTTTGACGGAGTCATAAGGTTTACACATTTCTTTTGGCAATAAATTATTGCTCCATAATTTAACAGCCAATCCATTCCCAAAATAACATCAAACTCTCCCAGTTTTATCGGAATTAAATCTACCATCATGACATTCCCCTTAATGTTCACCCTACAATTCTTGTATACAAACCTAATAGGAATTACCTCCCTATTCGCAATTTCTATGTTTAAAGGGAAATTCAATTCTTCACTAGGCAATCCTAACCTCTTAGCAAATTCATCAGATATAAATGAGCAAGTAGCACCCGAATCAAATAATACATAAGCATCAATATTATTGATTGGGATAATACCTGACACAACATCTTTTGATTGCACTGCATCCTGCACAGTCATATTGAAGGTTCTGGCTGTGGGTCTGTTTGATGACGTTGGTCCCGCAATGGTCAATGTGCCTCCACTGCTACCTCCCTTAGTTCCTGTTGTATCTTCAGCTTTCTTCTTAGGGCACTCACGAGCAAAATGATCCTTTGTCCCGCACGTGTAGTGATAAGTAGGTTTTATACCTACTTATCTGGTATCTATTACTTGAATTAATTGCTTAAACCTATGTTTCTTAGTTACATTTCATACATTTTATATTATTTTGTAGGCTATGACATAACATTGGCATGAAGAAGCAAGGAAAAGCAATTCAGACATCTTTTGGACTAAAATATGCAAGCAAATACAAGAATAGAAGATTGTAGGGCTTTTAACACCAAGTTGAATGCATGTTCTTGGCTTAGAACTTGGATTATACTACAAAGATTCTTCTTATCTTTTCGTAACATCTTGAATCATCCCAATCAGAGTTCGGATGCGAGAGTTATGGCCTTTTTATCAACGAAGATCAAAGCTAAGAGTTCTCATACTTGCAATTTACTAAGCATCTACTTCAAACTCGATTTCGATCTTGTTCCGGCCATACTTTCTCAGTTCTCAAAGAATGAAAGTTGTAGAGCTCGTCGATAGCTTCGATTTGAT
Organism: Panax ginseng; assembly: GCA_020205605.1. NCBI lineage: Eukaryota > Viridiplantae > Streptophyta > Magnoliopsida > Apiales > Araliaceae > Panax > Panax ginseng. The sequence continues at coordinate 67,941,624 of CM035139.1, forward strand.
AGGTGGCATGCTCCATAAATCCTCACGGATCAAAAGTTATGGCCGTTTTACCAGAGGACACACCGAATGGAAAAGTGACCCCGTAAAGGCAACACTTTCCTTCACAAAATGCCCGCTTGGTGGGCATACTAATTTTACAAATAAAGAAGGGACCCTACGGGGCTGGCCCTTTTAGTTTTATAACCCCGTAAGGAAATGGTATCTTGTGAAAAAAAGCCATTTTTTGCCCGAATTTGAGTTGGAGAAGGATTGTTTCGATTCGATTGACTCAAGGACTTCCAAGAGGACTTAAAGACAGAAAAAGAGACTTATAAAAGGAGGAGAATCACATAGATTAGAGGGGAGATAGAGGATTCCATTAGATTAGATTAGAGTAGAATATAATAGGAGAAAAGACTAGTTTTTATGAGATTTGGAGATTGAAGCACTTGGAAGCCATTGGAGATCAAGATCAAGAGCAAGACGGAGGACGAATTTGCCGACAATAGATTCACTTCTTTTCCTTAATATTATTCTTATTTTTTAATGTGTATTCAAGTGTGGATTCTTAGTTTTAATTCAATGAACTAATTCTTTGTTTGAGATTACAATGGATCTTATTGTGTAATTTATTTTAATATGATTCGCTATCAATTATTATGTTATATTGTGAGGATTGTCTATTGTGATTTGGACTTAATTGTTTAATTGATTGGCCATCAATTATCGTGATAATCTATATGAACTCGAGAGATGAAGTTTAGATTTAGATCCGATCATAATAGCATCTGTTTGTGATTTCTTCATAGATGGAATTCATGATTCGTGTTTAGGATAGAGATATGCCTTTACACCATATGTAATCTGTAGACACTCAAAATTTTCTGCACACCTGTTACTAACATTGCAGGAGGGCAGAATCGTCTTTCGGAGATAACCTTGGAAGACAGCTCACAATCAATTCCGGATACTGTCGGAAGTTCAGTCTCAAACCTGGAACACACATCGGGAGTATCATTTCCAACCCCGGAACACACACCGGGAAAATCATTTCTAACCTCGGAGATAACCCCGAGTTTCGTCCTTGGCGATAACCCCAAGGAATGCTGTTGAAGTTCCGGCGATAACCCCGGAAATGTTTATTTTAAAAGCGACCAGCTTCAATCTCAGACCTCCTGCCGAGGCACTCATACCTCAGACCCGGAGCTAACACCGGGAAGACAGGCACCCTCACAGATGACATTGCGGCATTCAAACACTTGCAGCAGTCTAATCTCAGATATAACCCTGAGTAACGTCTGCTTTCAACTCAAATCGGCAATAACCGCGATGAGGAGTCAAACGTCATCTTGCTACCTCAACATCTGCGCGTCGTATCAACATTTCATACATACATACATACAACAATGTCCTTCAAGAACCAAGGAGTTCCAATCCCGAGTGACTATTACGCGTGGCAGCACACCGGATAGAATTTAAAGCTTGAAGATCATGGGCATGGTCCCCTCTTCCTGACTTCTTACAACCTCTAATCCTATGTCATTGCGCAACTCTCGACATAAGCAGTCCGAAGAAGGTCTTATATACCTCGTTCGGATGCTCGGATTGAAGTTCTGCAAGTTTGAGCGGACATCACAGTGAATGAGTGCACGTACTTTGAGACGATAGGACCCGCGGAGCCCGGGGAACCTCGGGTAGCTATAAATAGAGGGCTTGGGGTAGCCATTTTAAAAAAAAAGGCGAGGAATGTGACGCCCCCAAAATAGGTATACATCACCTATTCTGAGTCGCCAAATACATGGTACAGAATACAAATACAATCTTAAATATACAACAAGAGAGCTATGAGTTTTAATACAAATATTGTCTTCTAGATAATATCCACTCTCAGAATAAGTCCTCATTACATTTATTGTCACACTATTTAACAGAATAGTGAGGACTACTAATACTATCATCTGGACCGTCACTCCATTCCCCGATTAGTCCCGGCTACGTTCTCATTTCCTGAAGAGAACAATGAAAGAAAGGGTGAGCTCAACTAGCCTAGTAAGAAATATTATGACTAAGATAATGCAGAATAAATTATCATTAGTCTTCAACGATGTTAAACCGATAAAATACAATAGACATCAAGTTTAATCTGCGGTGAACATCTGATCCATTAAAAGAGTAAAGTAGAGAATAAAATCTCACTGTCTTTTATGATTTAAAAGGTTTTCATCACTTTTATCGCTAGGACTCACTTTAATAAATAATCCACCTCATCCCACCGCACTGACGGCGAGGATATTCATAAGTATCACAACCACAAATTATCCATGCACTTCTACGGGCCAGGATATTTGTGTATTCATCAATAGTTATGATCATACCAACAATCGTCCATCAATGCACTATGGGCGGTGAGGACTTTTACCACATCATTTGTAACATTACGGTCATGATTACACCGAATAATCCCGATTATAATCATACCGATTAAATACATGCACTACAGAAGCCACAAATGACTTTCAACAAAATATTAATATGAGGATGATGACAATGGTATAAGAATTGATAAAACAAGTTCAAGAATTAATTTATTCGAGGAACTAATAACGTCAAATTATCAACATGATACTTCTTTGTAGGATAAAATTCAAGAATGCTCGGAAGAATATTTCCACGAAAAATCTTTGGATGAAGCGTAAATATCGAGGATATTCCACCAATTTCATGGAGTATAGAAGTCAAAAATTTAACCTTGACTAAGTATAATAAAGAATGGAATAACAAAGAAATCACCGTAAATGCGGTGCTTGCATAGGCGAGTTATTCCAACGAATAATAAATAACGGAACCCGGTCGGTAATATCATTGCAAAAAGGATATTCCAACGAGAATAATAAAGAATGGAATAACAAATGAAATCACCATGCATGCGGTACTTCACATAGAGCGAGTTATTCCAACGAATAATAAATAACGAGTATCGGTCCCAGTAGTAAAACACAGATAAAGATATTCCAACAGAATAATAATAAAGACGGAACCGAGTCCTACGTAAAATACCACGAGCGAGGATATTCCAACGAGAATAATAAAAGATTTTAACCCGAGTCCGGTATAGCGCATGACGGATGTTCCAAATGTAATAATAACGAATGGAATAACAACAGAAATCACCAAGTATAGGGTAGAATGGCGTATACGAGTTATTCAATGAATAATAAAGAATGGAATAACGAAGTTCTCTTCATGAATATGAAAAAATAATACCCCTTACCTTATAAAGAAGAGTACTCACGGTAGGTAGAGGCGGGATATACTTGAAGAAACTTGCACTACGCTCAAAACTTTCTTAAGCAGCTAAAGAAATACGCTTCAAGATAGAAGAATAATTCTCTCTACGCTTTCTCTCTTTAGAGTTTCGGTGAATTAAAAGAAATAATGAAGGAATGAGCTTCTATTTATAGAAGAATGGACCTGAATAATAAATTAATCCATGAAACGGTCGGATCGATTTACTTTAAGCGATTTTGTCAGTTGGTTTACAATAAAATATAATATATTCTATTTATAATCTAATAAAACGAATAACTTTTAAAAGATTTTACTATGCAAATACTATACGAAACTATGCATAATAAAATATAATATATTCTAATTATTGTCTAATAAAAGCGAATAACTTTATAAAAGTATTACATTTTATATAAAAGATTTTACTATTAGCCTAATAAAACGAATAACTTTATAAAAAGTATTACATTTTTATATAAAAAGCTTTTCTATTTTATTACATTAATAATACTAATAAAACAAAACTTCATCATCATTATTATTATTCACACTATTAATCGACCGTGTCGTTCCTGGAAAGAGGGGGCTTTCAATAAGGATTTCTCCCTATTGGCGCCGATTAGGTGACCAAACCTCTCATTGGCGTAACTTCTAGACATCGTTAATATTGCAAATAATAATATTAATAACTCTGTCATCTCAATTATTGATTTAATAATATATAAAATATCGACAATAATTGAATAAAACTGAATGACTTCTTACGTAAGCATCAATAATCAATATCGTGTGCTACTATGCAGCCACACGTATTCCTGTACTTTTAACACCGGGTGTTTCAACAGTTAATGGTAAAACTTCCGCCATTATTTTCATAAAAATATTTTTGTCATTTTCTCAATCCGATAATAATTCCGTTGTGGGGTCCACCAATGATTGTGCCGTCGTACGAATATTCCCCGACAAATCGAATATTATAAACAACTTGCGTACTTTGCAAAATTTCTAAATATTACCCACAACTATAACATTATATCAAATTCATTCCATAATATTTAAAAATGATAATTATAGAAAATTCATCTTTATTCATAAAAGTTGAGGGTCTTACAATCTCCCTTCTTATGAAATTTAGCCCTCGAAATTAGGGTACGTATCTCGGTATGTCGAAGAGGTAAGGATACCTTGATTTCATTTCAGATTCTAACTCCCAGGTCATTTCCTCAACATCGTGGTTCCTCCATAAAACTTTAACTTGAGGCATAACCTTGGAGCGTAGAATATGTTCCTTCTTATCCAAAATTTGAATAGGAACCTCTTCATACGTTAAATCTTCCGCTATTTCGTCCTGCTTCGACTCAATAATGTGGTTGGGTCTTTCACATATTTACGTAACATGGATATATGAAAAACGTTATGAACACGAGACATACTTGGCGGTAAAGCGAGTCTATAGGCTACAGTCCCTACTCGATCGAGGATTAAAAATGGGCCAATGAATCGAGGATTGAGCTTTCCTCTTTTTCCAAATCTCGTAACTCCTTTCCATGGAGCAACACGTAACAACACATGATCTCCAATATCGAATTCCACGTCCTTTCGATGAAGATCAGCATAACTCTTTTGTCGATCTTGGGAGGTTTTTATACGTTGCCGGATCGTTTGTATCTTTTCTGTAGTCATACGTACTAACTCCGGTCCCAACAACGTTGCTTCACCCACCTCATCCCAGCATACTGGAGAACGACACTTTCTTCCATACAACGTTTCGAATGGAGCCATGCCAATACTTGCTTGATAATTGTTGTTGTAGGAAAACTCCACCAATGGTAAGAACTTGTCTCCGTAACCAGTCATCCATAATATCAAATAAATCCTTTTCGTCTTCGGTAAATTTACCAAGGGCTATAGTTCCCTTCTTTGTTTGTATGATTTTAGGGGAAAGGTCCGTTGAGTTCTTACGCTTTCATGGATCTGACTTATGACTCAATTCATCCGATTACTACGAGGATGAAAACAAGTTGAGGATATCTAATCTCTGAAAATATATAGTATGTCATCCGAAGTCGAGTGACTCCTTCTTTCTTCTAACTTTGAAAGTATCGATAGATACTATTGAGGAACAATGAATCAATCAATGAAGTTCATTTTTCAAAACATCATCGAAAAAAGCGGAATGGGTCTTTTTGAAGCAAAGAGAAAAAAGAAATTCGTTTTGCTATTTAGGAAAAAAGATTCTAATTCAATGCATTTACGATTCATGTGACGGTATTGATACTTCTGAAGGGTGTTCTATTTGCTCGTAGCTCCCGTTTGATACCGGATAAAGCAAATCTTGGTTTTCGTTTTCCTTGTGATGGACCCTTGAAGTCACGGATATAGAGTCTTAATAAATCTTCAAGAGTTTGAATAGTCCTCTCTGATTGTCCGTCCGTTTGAGGATGATATGCCGAACTAAATCGTAAATCCGTGCCCATAATTTTTTGCAAACTAACCCAAAATCGTGAAGTGAATCTTGGGTCTCGATCAGAAACTATGGATACTGGCATACCATGCAATCTTACAACCTCGTTTATGTACATACGAGCAAGACGTTCAAGTGTATAAGTTTCTCGTATAGGTAAGAAATGTGCAGACTTGGTCAATCTATCAACAATGACCCAAATCGCATCTATGCCTTAAGAAACCTTGGGAAGACCAGTAACAAAATCCATGGTAATGTGCTCCCACTTCCATTCTGGAATTTTAAGTGGTTGCAATGGACCTTTTGGTACTTGATGCTCCGCCTTGACTCGTTGACAAGTTAAACACCTTGAGATAAACAGCGCTATCTCCCTCTTCATATTGCCCCACCAAAATGTATGTTGAAGATCATGATACATTTTGGTACTCCCAAGATGGATTGCAAACGGTGTGTTGTGCGCCTCCATCATGATTTTATACTTTAAATCAGAGTCGTTAGAAACAAAAAGTCTGGAGTTGACTCGAAGTATTCCTTCTTCATCGATTTTGCTTCCTAAAGCGCGCACCTTCTTGTACTTTCTTCCTCATATGCATCAACTCTAGAGTCCGTAGCTTGGCGACTTTAACTTTATCGATTAAAAAGTCGGTTCTACTACTCAGATATTCACCATCATCACGTGGGTCCCGAGTTTTTATCTCTATCTCCATCCTTTGCAAGTCATACAAAATGGGCCTTTGCGTTGACAATATCGCTTTTCGTACCCGCATATGATCTTCTACTCAATGCGTCAACTACCACGTTTACTTTTCGAGGATGATATTGGATGGTATGATCATAATCTTTCATCAGTTCAAGCCAACATCGGCTGTCGCATGTTGAGTTCCTTTTAGTGAAGAAATATTTGAGGCTTTTTATGATCCGTAAAGATCTCCACTTTCTTCCCATACAAGTAATGCCTCCAAATTTTAAGTGTGAAGACAATCGCCGACTCTAGATCATGGTAGGATAATTCCTCTCATATTCTTTGAGTTGTTGAGAGGCATAAAGCTATGACTTTCCCATGTTGCATGAGAACACATCCTAACCCTTTGCACGAAGCATCACTTGTAGATGACAAATCCTCCGATCCGGATGGTATTGTCGAGAGCAGTCTTTGAAATGAGTCTTCTCTTGAGTTCTTGAAAACTCTTCTCACATTCCTCACTCCAACCGAATTTTGTATCTTTCCGAGTCAGTTGAGTTAATGGAGTAGCGATTCGAGAAAACCCTTCTACGAATCTCCGATAATAACCAAATGTTCTAGAAAGCTACGTGCCAGATCATTGATTTAGGTTGTTCCCAGCTTTGAATGGCTTCAATCTTTGCCGGGTCAACAGATATTCCATGACTTGATACCACGTGTCCAAGGAATGCTACTTCCTTAAGCCAGAACTCGCATTTCTTCAACTTGGCATAAAGCTTATATTCACGAAGCTTTTGGAGTATCAGCCTCAAGTGTTGCTCATGATCTTCATGGCTTTTGGAATAATACTGTTGAACTACTCGGTAGTAAAAGTACAGTAATACGCGTGGTTGCATAGTAGCACACGGTATTGATTATTAATGCTTACGTGAGAAGTCACTTAGTTTTGTTCAATTATTGCTATAGTAATTATTGCATAGTATCTCACATTATTTGATTCAATTATTGTCGATATTTTATATATTATTAAATCAATAATTGAGATGACAGAGTTATTAATATTATTATTTACAATATTACCGATGTCTAGAAGTTCGCCAGGAGAGGTTTGGTCACCTAATTGCGCCAATGTGGAGAAATCCTTATTGGAAGGCCCTCTTTCACAGGAACGACACGGTCGATTAATATTGTGAATTATAATAATGATGATAAATGTTGTTAAAAATATTGAGGTAATTTTATGAGGTATTTTGTTACTTATTATTTAGATTTCCACTCACTCATTTTCAAAATTATCTAAGGAAGTTATAAAGTGTATATATATATATATATATATATATATATATATATATATATATATTGACATGTGTGTGTGTGTGTGTTTTACGTGTGTGTAGGAATGTGTGTGTGGTAGTGGGTTTTGGTGGAAAAGTGGAATGGTTGATAGTTAATGTTGGTTGTTTTATTATAACTTGATTAATGGTGGTGGGAAATTTTTATATATATATATAACATGTGCAGATTAGAAAAAGGGAACAAAAGTGATGAAAAGTAGTGGGTGGAGAATGATGGTATTGATATGTAATTATATATATATATATATATATATATATATATGTTTTATTTGGTTTTGCATGCAATTATTTTCATCTGTGATTATTAATAGACAACTGTGAAATTGTTCATGTTGCGTTCGTGATAATTCCTCACAGTGCCACTTCAATTCTCCTATAAATAGGATGCTTAGTTGGAATTGAAACACACCAGGAAATTTTAGAAATTCTCTTACATAAGCTTTGAGCGTAGTCAAGTTTTCTTAAAGAATATCCTCGCCTACCGGTTAGAATACTTTTCTTTTTACGGTGAGGGTATTATTTCTTTTGTATTCATGAAGAGAACTTCATTATTCCATTCTTTATTATTACATTGGAATAACTTTTGTATCTGTGGGCTACCCTATACTTGGTGAAATTCTTACATTACTCGTTCTTTATTATTCATTTGGAATATCACATGCATGCGTTTACGTCCGGACTGAGATTCTGTCTTTATTATTCCTTATTATTACATTTGGAACATCCTCGCAACAAGTCTTGAATTTTGCTCGACTGGTTCCGTTATTTATTATTACTGTTGGAATAACTTTGTCATCATCTGAAGAACCGCATGCATGGTGATTTCTTTTGTTATTCCATTCTTTATTATACTCGGTTGGTTAACGTTTTGACTTCTATACTCCATGAAATTAGTGGAATATCCTTGATATTTGCGCTTCATCCAGTATCTTTTCATGGAAATATTCTTTTGAGCATTCTTTTGAATTCTTATATCATTGTCATCATCCTCATGTTTTTATTTTTTTGAAAGTCATCTCATGGCTTTTGTAGTGCATGTAGATGGACTTGGTATGATTATGACCGAGGGATTATTCTTGTGTAATCATGGTAGTAATGTTACAAATGATGTGGTAAAAGTCCTCATTGGCCCGTAGTGCATTGATGGACAGTTGTTGGCATGATCATGACCATTGATGAATACACAAATATCCTTGGCCCGTAGTGCATGGATAATTTGTGGCCGTGACCCTAATGAATATCCTTGGCCGTAGTGCAGGGATGATGTGGATTATTTATTAAGCTGAGTCTCAGCGATAAAAGTGATGAAAAACTTTTTTAAATCATAAAAGATGGTAGACTTTATTCTCTACTTGACTCTTTTAATGGATTGCATGTTCCACTGCAGTTAAACTTGATGTCTATTGTATTTTATCAGTTTAACACTGTTGAGGACTAATGATAATTTATTCTGCATTATCTTTGTCATAATATTTCTTACTGGGCTAGTTGAGTTCACCCTTTCTTTCACCGTTTTCTCTCTTGAAATGAGAACGGTAATTGGATTAATCGGGGAACGGAGTGATGGTCCAGATTATAGCATTAGTAGTCCTCACTATTCTGTTAAATAGTGTGATAATAAATGTAATGAGGACTTATCCTGAGAGTGGATATTGTCTAGAAGACAATATTTGTATTAAAACTTATAGCATGTATTTTGTCATATTTTACACGACTGTTGTATAATTAAGTTGTATTTGAATTTTGTACCATGTATTTGGCGACTCAAGATGGGTGAGGTATACCTATTTTGGGGGCGTCATAGTTGGTATCAAAGCTTAGGGATATCATCCCTGGCTAAGATGTGAGACAAGAACTAGGAGGGGAGAGACGGGGAATTCTTTCGCTAGTATGACCTACCTAAGTTTATTTGGCATTTAATTGGTCGGTCAGAGTATAGGGATAATATATTGCATGTCAATTAACCTTTGTTTTGTGGCGATTTGAAAATGGCATCCGAGAATGTTGAGATTAACAATGGAGCACAGAGGAGGCCGTTGAGTCTCCACGGATCAATAATCGGGATAATGTGCATCGGATGATGAGCGATGAAATGTTCGGAGGCTTTATACAATTCATGCAACATCGAGGCAAGAAGCGGCTCACATACAAAATGCGGTGTGGAATCACTGGCAACTCTCGGACGATCACCGCTAAGCAGTTCAAGGAACTGGGACCACCGGAGTTTTTGGTGAGCCAAAACCACTTAAGGCGGAGACGTAGATAAAACAGATCTACAAAATATTTGATGTCTTAGGATGCTCCGAGGAGCAAAAGGTTCCCTTTGCCACTTTCATGTTGCGTGCAGAGGCAGATTACTGGTGGGAATCTATAAAGCGTACTCAACCTGCCGCACTGAAGATGTCTTGGGAGAAGTTCCAAGAACTGTTCAACGACAAGTACTTTCCCAAAAGTATTCGTCACATGAAAGAGGTAGAGTTCATTAAACCGGAACAAAACAACATGGCCGTGTCGTAATCTGAAAGCCAAGTTTGCCGAAATTTCTGTTTTGCATCCCATTTAGTTGATAATGAAGAGAATGGCGAATATTTCTAAGAGGTTTGAAACCGAGATATGTCAATATCTTATCTCTCATAAACCGTGTTTGTATTCGGATGTTGTTAATTGGGCTCGATTATTGGGCGCCGATAATGAGTCAACCCAACCAAAAGAGAGCGGTAGTCAAAATGATAACACGGTGATAACGATCATCGAAGCGGTGACAATAAGCGTGGAGGGAATCAATATGCGAAATGGTAACCACTTGGTGGTAATCATGGCCAAAGCAATAAGAATGGACATTTCAAAAGAGAGATTCAACAATGATGGAAAGACGTTAGCATATTTTTGTTGTTAAGAAAGGAGAACGACCACCTATCATATGCTTCAAATGCGGAGGAGGGACACATCGGTCTAAAAAGCGTGCGATGCCGTCAAAGCATGTTATAATTGTGGAATAGAAGGTCACCTAGCCCGATTTTGTCGTTCACCGAAGACGAGTTCACTAGGATGGAGGCACCAAAGGGCGTCCCCGAAAAAGTCAAAAGCCGATGGTGCGGGGAGGCGTTTGTCGTGACCTCCCGGAAAGCGAGGAACGAATGAGGTCATTACGGGTAAGCTTATCATAAACTCTAGCGAAGTTTATACCTTATTTGATACCGGTTCTACCCATTCTTTTATATCTCCTACTTGCGCTCAACGTTTAAATTTGACTCCGGAGAAATTAGACTTCAACTTATCTGTTGAAACTCCATTGGGAGAAATCTTCATTACATCCACTGTTTATAAGTCTTGTTTGGTTTAAATCGGTACCCTCACATTACCTGTCGATCTTATTTCATTGAAAATACTTGCATTTGACGTAATTCTAGGGATTGATTGGTTAACTACTCATCATGAAAAAATTGATTGTTTTCGTAAGGTTGTTTGCTTTCATATTTCTAAACAACCTATTATGCGAATTCAAGCAACTAAACCATTAAAATCAATCACTGTCATCTCAAGCCATAAAGCTATTGGTTTATTGAAAAACAGATGTCAAGCTTTCTTAGCTCATGTTACGGATCTAAACAAAAATACGTCAGTTTTGAATGATATTTCTTTTGTTAATGAATTTCCTGACGTATTCCCTGAAGAACTTCCTGGCCTACCCCCAGAGCGTGAAATTGAATTTTGTATCAACCTTGAACCCAGTACAAAACCCATTTCCAAAGCCCTATATCGAATGGCTCCTATTGAACTTCAGGAGTTAAAGACCCAAAGACCCAACTACAGGAATTGCTAGACATTGGCTTTATTCGTCCTAGTACGTCTCCATGGGTGTTCCTATTCTGTTCATGAAGAAGAAAGATGGGAGTATGCGACTTTGTATTGATTATCGGGAGTTGAATCATGTCACCATCAAAAATAGGTACTCATTGCCACGTATTGATGACCTGTTTGACCAATTGCAAGGAGCCAAATTCTTTTCAAAGATTGATCTTAGATTCGGATATCACCAATTGAAGATTAGAATCGATGACATTCCAAAGCGGCTTTCGAACTCCCAGATGCGGGCATTATGAATTCCTAGTCATGTCTTTTGGATTAACTAATGCTCCTACCGCCTTCATGGATATGATGAACCGAGTATTCAAGGAATATTTGGATCACTTTGTGGTCAATCTTTATTGATGACATCCTTATTTATTCCAAAAGTCGCGAAGATCATGAAAGCAACACTTGAGGTGATACTCTAAAAGCTTCGTGAATATAAGCTTTATGCCAAGTTGAAGAAATCGAGTTACGGCTTGAGGAAGTAGCATTCCTTGGGCATAATGGTATCAAGTCATGGAATATCTGATTGACCCGACAAAGATTGAAGCCATTCAAAGCTGGGAACAACCTAAATCGGTGACCGAAGTACGTAGCTTTCTCGGCTTAGCTAGTTATTATCGGAGATTCAAAGAAGGGTTTTCTCGAATCGCTACTCCTTAACTCAGCTGACTCGAAAAGATACAAAATTCGGTTGGAACGAGGAATGTGAGAAGAGTTTTTAAGAACTCAAGAGAAGACTCATTTCAAAGACTGCTACGACAATACCATCCGCTCGGAGGGGATTTGTCATCTGAATGATGCTTCGAGCAAAGGGTTGGATGTGTTCTCATGCAACATGGGAAAGTCATAGCCTATGCCTCTCGACAACTCAAAGAATATGAGAGGAATTATCCTACTCATGATCTAGAGTTGGCAGCTGTTGTCTTCGCACTTAAAATTTGGATGCATTACTTGTATGGGGAGAAAGTGGAGATCTTTACGGATCATAAAAGCCTCAAATATTTCTTCACTCAATAGGAACTCAACATGCGACAGCGACGTTGGCTTGAACTATTGAAAGATTATGATCATACCATCCAATACCATGATGGAAAAGCAAACCTGGTAGGTAACGCATTAAGTAGAAGATCATATGCGGGTACGAATGCGATATTGTCAACGCAAAAGCCCATTTTGTATGACTTGCAAAGGATAAAAATAGAGATAAAGACTCCAGGGACCTACGTGATGATGGCGAATATACGAGTAGAACCGACTTTAATCGATAAAGTTAAAACTGCTCAAGCTACGGACACGAGCCGATGCGTATGAGGAAGAAAGTACAAGAAGGTGCTATCTTAGGAAGCAAGAATCGATGAAGAAGAAATACTTGAGTCAACTCCGGACTTTGTGTTCCTAACGACCACGGTGAAAGTATAAAATCATGATGGGGCGCTGACACAATCGCTTTGCAATCCATCACGGGAGTACCAAAATGTATCATGGTCTTCGACATACATTTTGGTGGAACAATAAGAAGAGGGAGATAGCGCTGTTTATCTCAAGGTGTCTAACTTATCAACGAGTCAAGGCGGAGCATCAAGTACTAAAAGGTCCATCGCAACCACTTGAAATTTCAGAATGGAAGTGGGAGCACATTACCATGGATTTCATTACTAGTCTTCCCAAGGTTTCTTAAGGCATAAATGCAATTTGGGTCATTGTTGATAGATTGACCAAGTTTGCTCATTTCTTACCTATACGAGAAACTTATACACTTGAACGTCTTGCTTGTATGTACATAAACGAGATTGTAAGATTGCATGGTATGCCAGTATCCATAGTTTCTGATCAAGACTCAAGATTCACTTCACGATTTTGGGTTAGTTTACAAAAAGCTATGGGCACGGATTTATAATTTAGTTCGGCATATCATCCTCAGACGGACGGGCAATCAGAGAGGACTATTCAAACTCTTGAAGATTTATTAAGACACTGTGTCCTTGACTTCAAGGGAAGTTGGGACAAGTTCTTACCATTGGTGGAGTTTTCCTACAACAACAGTTATCAAACAAGTATTGGCATGGCTCCATTCGAGGCGTTATATGGAAGAAAGTGTCATTCTCCAATATGCTGGGATGAGGTGGGTGAAGCAACGTTGTTGGGACCGGAGTTAGTAAGTATGACTACGAAAAAGATTCAAACGATCCGGCAACGTATAAAAACCTCACAAGACCGACAAAAGAGTTATTTTGATCTTCATCGAAAGGACGTGGAATTCGATATTGGAGATCATGTGTTGTTACGTGTTGCTCCATGGAAAGGAGTTACGAGATTTGGAAAGAGAGGAAAGCTCAATCCTCAATTCATTGGCCCATTTTTAATCCTCGATCGAGTAGGGACTATAGCCTATAGACTCGCTTTACCACCAAGTATGTCTCGTGTTCATAATGTTTTTCATATATCCATGTTACGTAAATATGTGAAAGACCCGAACCACATTATTGAGTTAGAACCGGACGAAATAGCGGAAGATTTAATGTATGAAAGGTTCCTATTCAAATCTTGGATAAGGAGGAACATATTCTACGCTCCAAGGTTATACCTCAAGTCAAAGTTTTATGGAGGAACCACGATGTTGAGGAAATGACCCGGGAGTTAGAATCTGAAATGAAATTAAGGTATCCTTACCTCTTCGACATACCAGGTACGTACCCTATTTTCGAGGGAGAAATTTCATAAGAAGGGGAGATTGTAAGACCCCAACTTTTATGAATAAAGATTAATTTCTATAATTATCATTTTTAAATATTATGGAATGAATTTGATATAATGTTATAGTTGTGGGTAATATTTATAAATTTTGTAAAGTACGCAAGTTGTTATATTATATTCGATTGGTCGGAGAATATTTGTTTTAACAGAGAATATTCGTATGACGGCACAATCATTGGTGGACCCCACAACGAAATTATTGTCGGATTGAGAAAACGACAAAAACATTTTATGAAAATAACGGCGGAAGTTTTACAGTTAATACTGTTGAACTACTCGGTCGTAGAAAGTAAAATCTGATGTCTGGCGTGGTTGCATAGTAGCACACGGTATTGATTATTAATGCTTACGTGAGAAGTCACTTAGTTTTGTTCAATTATTGCTATAGTAATTGTTGCATAGTATCTCACGTTATTTGATTCAATTATTGTCGATATTTTATATATTATTAAATCAATAATTGAGATTACAGAGTTATTAATATTATCATTTGCAATATTAACGATGCCTAGAAGTTCTGCCAAGGAGAGGTTTGGTCACCTAATTGCGCGCTAATAGGGAGAAATCCTTATTGGAAAGCCCCCTCTTTCCTGGGAACGCCCAGGTAGATTAATATTGTGAATTATAATAATGATGATAAATGTTGTTAAAAATATTGAGGTAATTTTTATGAGGTATTTTGTTACTTATTATTTAGATTTCCACTCACTCATTTTTCAAAATTATCGGAAGGAAGTTATAAAGTATATATATATATATATACGTATTATATATATATATATATATATATATATATATATATATATATTGGACATGTGTGTGTATGTGTTTACGTGTGTGTAGGAATGTGTGTGTGGTAGTTGGTTTTGGTGTAAAAGTGGAATGGTTAATAGTTAATGTTGGTTGTTTTATTATAAATTGATTAATGGTGGTGGGAGATTTATATATATATAACATGTGCAGATTAGAAAAAGGGGACAAAAGTGATGAAAAGTGGTGGGTGGAGAATGATGGTATTGATATTTAATTATATATATATATATATATATATATATGTTTTATTTGGTTTTGCATGCAATTATTTTCATCTGTGATTATTAATAGACAACTGTGAAATTGTTCATGTTGCGTTCGTGATAATTCCTCACAGTGCCACTTCAATTCTCCTATAAATAGGATGCTTAGTTGGAATTGAAAACACACCAGAAATTTTAGAGAATTCTCTTCTATAAGCTTTGAGCGTAGTGCAAGTTTTCTTAAAGAATATCCTCGCCCTACCAGTTAGAATACTTTTCTTTACGGTAAGGGGTATTATTTCTTTTGTATTCATGAAGAGAACTTCATTATTCCATTCTTTATTATTCATTGGAATAACTTTTGTATCATGCCACTACCTATACTTGGTGAAATTCTTTTGTTACTCCATTCTTTAATATTACATTTGGAATATCACATTCGTGCGTTCACGCTGACTGGTTCCGCTTTATTATTACTGTTGGAATATCCTGTCTATCGTTTGTTCTTGGGACACGGTTAAAATCTTTATTATTACATTGGAATATCCTATCTCGTGCGTTCTGGCGGGACCGGGTTCTGTCTTTATTATTCCTTATTATTACATTGGAACATCCTACAACCGGTTTAAATTTCGCTTTGACTCGGTTCCGTTATTTATTATTACATTGGAATAACCTTTGTCTGTCATGCAATCGCATGCATGGTGATTTCTTTTTGTTATTCCATTCTTTATTATACTCGGTTGGTTAAAGTTTTGACTTCATACTCCATGAAATTAGTGTTAGAGTTTATGCCTAGAGGCCAATTATTTGATATAATTGCTAACGCTTTGATATTATATTTGATTGAATAAATATATGATTTTATTATGGTTTTATTTATCTGCGTAATATAATTGTTAACATAATAAAATTCCTTAGAATAGTGATACAATTATATAGTTTCAAGTATGTGACTTGAACATGAGATTATATATTACCATTAGTATCGGTGTTCTTAAATGTCCTAATCGAGTATCATTGTTGATGGGACAACAATGATGCATTGAGACTAGTATGTGGATGTTGATGACCAAATCTCATTGGTCATAAATATATGAGATATTAAGTCAATGCATAGGTACATGTTAGAAAACGATGTCTTGGACGGACCCACCATGAGAATTATATATGGAGCATTACGCTAAGTGTCATTAGCAATTCTCATAGTGATAATGATGTAATGGTCCTCCGAATTGAAATCACTATATTACTACATGAGAATTTATGTACTTTGATATCATCAAATGTCACCTTTAATAGGGTGGACTATAAAGGTGATTATTGGGTTCATCATTAATCGTGTGAGAAATATGAGTGATCTAGATGGAATTTAACCATCCTATATATTATGGGTGATATCCATAGGCCTCTTGATTGAGTAGGACTATGAAATGCATGGCTATGCTCAAATAGTGATTTGTCTCATATAGTCTACTCATTGATCAAGAAAACTCAAATTAAATTATGAAGAGTATGACACATTCCATGACTCGAGTTTAATCTAGGATATTAAGGTTAAAAGGTTAAAAGGATTAAATTCCATGATGCATTACTAGATGCCGCTCACTGTTTATAATTTTATAATATGATTTTAAAATTATTGCCAACGTAATAATAACCTATAGCGTCACACACATAGAACGTTATTTAAAAGGGAATTAATTTAAATTTTAAGGATTTAAATATATTAATATGATTAATAGTATTTAAATCACAAATTTAAATTAAAAGGATAATTGTATATATGTATATTAATTAAGTAAGACTTAATTAAGAGATATATATATATATATATAAATTCGGATTTTATGAAATTAGGTTTTGATTTGATTAATTCCTTTTAACTACTATATATATGATATATAGCAGCTACTTAGGGATATATCATAATTGAAAAACCCTAGCCGCTCTTAGAGAGAGACTAGAGAGAAAATAGTTTAGAAAATCCATTCCTTTTGGTGGCTAGTACATGCAAGTCCTTCTTATTATGAGAATCGTTTCGATTGGTTCGATGCGGCGTTCAATGTGGATAAGTAGAGAGGCGCATCTCCTTGTATTGCATTAGAGATTCGAGGCGCAGTCGGTTTCAGATTATTATTTTTTTAATATCTGGTATAATCTCTAAACCTCTGAATTAATTGATTTTTCGCATGGATCCTGTTTTAGGGTTTCAGAAATTGCTTTAAAATTTTAATTTTTATTTGTATGCTTCATGTTAGAAGACCAGCGATTAGGGAATATCCTTGATATTTGCGCTTCATCCAGTATCTTTTCATGGAAATATTCTTCTGAGCATTCTTAAATTTTACTTTACAAAGAAGTATCATATTGACAATTTAGGCGTTATTAGTTTACGAATAAATTAATTCTTGAACTTGTTTTATTGAATTCTTATATCATTGTCATCATCCTCATGTTTATATTTTTTGAAAGTCATCATGGCACACTGTGAGTGCATAGATGGACTTGGTATGATTATGACCGAGGATTATTCGATTGTAATCATGGCCGTAATGTTACAAATGATGTGGTGAAAGTCCTCATTGGCTCGTAGTGCATTGATGGATAGTTGTTGGCATGATCATGACCATTGATGAATTCCCAAATATCCTTGGCCCATAGTGCATGGATAATTTGTGGTCGTGACCACAATGAATATCCTTGGTCAGTAGTGCGAGGATGATGTGGATTATTTATTAAAATTTGAGTCTCGGCGATAAAAGTGATTGAAAACCTTTTTAAATCATAAAAGATGGTAGACTTTATTCTCTACTTGACTCTTTTAATGGATTGCATGTTTCGCTACAGTTAAACTTGATGTCTATTGTATTTTTATCGGTTTAACATCTTGTTGAGGACTAATGATAATTTATTACGCATTATCTTAGTCATAATATTTCTTCTTGGGCTAGTTGAGCTCACCCTTTCTTTCTTTTATTCTCTTGAGAAATGAGAGCGTGGCCAAGGGACTAGTCGGGGAGCGGGTGACGGTCCAGATTATAGCATTAGTAGTCCTACCTATTACATTAAATAGTGTGATAATAAATATAATGAGGACTTATTACGAGAGTAGATATTGTCTAGAAGACAATATTTGTATTAAAACTCACAAAGATGTATTTTTTTCGTATTTTACATTTGTTGTATAATTAAGTTGTATTTGAATTTTTGTACCATGTATTTGGCGACTCAGGATGTGTGATGTATACCTATTTTGGGGGTGTCACACGTACCGAGTTTTGAAAGCCGTCTTTGGAATGTCTTCGGTTCTAATCTTCAAGTGGTGATATCCGGAACGAAGATCAATCTTTGAAAAAAAATTGGCGCCTTGCAACTGGTCAAATAGGTCATCAATACGTGGCAATGGGTACCTATTTTTTATGGTGACATGATTCAACTCCCGATAATCAATACAAAGTCGTATACTCCCATCTTTTTTCTTCACGAATAGAGCGGAGCACCCCAAGGAGAAGTACTGGAGACGAATAAAGCCAATGTCTAACAATTCCTATAGTTGGGTCTTTAACCCCAAGTTCAATAGGAGCCATTCGATATGGGGCTTTGAAAATGGGTTTTGTCTGCGGGTTCAAGGTCGATACAAAATTCAATTTCACGTTAAGGGTAGGCCAGAAGTTCTTCGTGAATACGTCGGAAATAAATTAACAATAGAAATATCATTCAAAAGCGATGTATTTTTGTTTAGATCCGTGACATGAGCTAAGAAAGCTTGACATCCGCTTTTCAATAAACGAATAGCTTTATGGCTTGAGATGAGCAGTGATTGATTTTAATGGTTTAGTTGCTTAAATTAGCATAATAGGTTGGTTAGGAATATGAAAGCTAACAACCTTACGAAAATAATCAATTTTACATGATGAGTAGTTAACGAATCAATCCACAGAATTACGTCAAATGCAAGTATTTTCAATGAAATAAGATCGACGGTGTAATGTGAGGGTGCCGATTTGAACCAAACAAGACTTTTAAGCGTTGGATGTAATGAAGATTTCTCCCAATGGGTTTCAACAGATAAGTTGAAGTCTAATTTCTCCTGAGTCAAATTTAAGCGTGAGGCCAAGTAGGAGATATAAAAGAATGGGTAGAACCGGTATCAAATAAGGTATATACTTCGCTAGAGTTTATGATAAGCTTACCCGTGATGACCTCATTCGGGTTAGGTGACCTTCTCTTCCATAATTATAACATTCTTTGGATGGCATCGCGCAGTTTGGACTGATGTGTCCCTCCCCTCCGTATTTGAAGCATATGATAGGTGGTCATTCTCCTTCCTTAACAACAAAAAGCAGTCTTTGGCGTCTTTCCATCATTGTTGAATCTCCTCTTCTTGAAATGTCCATTCTTATTGCTTTGGCCATGATTACCACCAAGTGGTTACCATTTCGGCATGTTGATTCCTCTCCACGCTTATTGTCACCGCTCATGATGTTATCACTTTAGTATTATCATTTCTTGGTTTGCTCTCTTTTGGTTGGGTTGACTCATTATCGCTACTCCAATAACCGAGCCCTATTAACAACATCTCAATACAAACACGGTTTATGAGAGATAATATATTGATGTATCTCGGGTTTCAAACCTCTTAGAAACATTCACGTCATTCTCTCCTCATTATCAACCAAATGAGACGCAAATCGGGACAGCTCAGCAAACTTGGCTTCGTACTGCGACATGGTCATGTTGTTTTTTTCTAGTTTAATGAACTCTACCTCTTTCATGTGACGAATACTTTTGGGAAAGTACTTGTCGTTGAATGCTTCTTGGAACTTCTCCCAGAGACATCTTGATCAAGGCGAGGTTGAGTACGCTTTACGATTCCCACCAAGAATCACCGCCTCGCATAACATAAAGGTGGCAAAAGGAACCTTTTGCTCCTCAAGCATCCCAAGACATCAAATATCTTGTTGATCTATTTTATCCACGTCTCCGCCTTAAGTGGTTTTGGCTCTCCAAAAAACTCCGGTGGTCCCAGCTCCTTGAACTATTTGGCGGTGACCGTTTGAGAGTTGCCAGTGTTTCCACCTGCATTTTGGACAGGAGCCGCTCTCGCCTGATGTTGCATGAATTGCATGAAGCCTTGGAACATTCCATCGTTCATCATTTAGTCAGTGTTGTTGTTTGTATGAGGATTGTCGCCTTCCTAATGCACATTGTCCTGGTTATTGATATGTGGAGACTCAACGATCTCCTGTGCTCCATTGATGTTCTCAACATTCTCGGATGCCATTTTCAAATACTGCCACAAAACAAGGGTTAATTAACATATCACATATTATCCCTATACTCTGACCGACCAATTAAATATCAAGTAAACTTAGGTAGGTCATACTAGCGAAGGAATTCCCCGTCTCTCCCCTCCTAGTTCTTGTCTCACATCTTAGCCAGGGATATCCCTAAGCTTTGATACCAACTGTGACGCCCCCAAAATAGGTATACATCACCTATTCTGAGTCGCCAAATACATGGTATAGAATACAAATATATACAACAAGAGAGCTATGAGTTTTAATACAAATATTGTCTTCTAGACAATATCCACTCTCAGAATAAGTCCTCATTATATTTATTGTCACACTATTTAACAGAATAGTGAGGACTACTAATACTATCATTTGGACCGTCACTCCGTTCCTCAACTAGTCCCGGCTACGTTCTCATTTCTTGAAGAGAACAGTGAAAGAAAGGATGAGCTCAACTAGCCAAGTAAGAAATATTATGACTAAGATAATGCAGAATAAATTATCATTAGTCTTCAACGATCATTAAACGATAAAATACAATAGACATCAAGTTTAACTACAATGGAACATGCAATCCATTAAAAGAGTCAAGTAGAATAAAATCTACTATCTTTTATGATTTAAAAGGTTTTCATCACATTTATCATTTGGGACTCAACTTAATAAATAATCCACCTCATCCACACTTTTCGACCAAGGATATTCATAAGTATCACAACCATATATTATCCATGCACTATGGGCCAAGGATATTCGTGTATTCATCAATGGTCATGATCATGCCAACAACTGTCCATCAATGCACTACGGGCCAATGAGGACTTTTACCACATCATTTGTAACATTACGGTCATGATTACACCGAATAATCCCTGGTTATAATCATATCAAGTCCATCTATGCACTACGCTCAAAACTTTCTTAAACACTAAAGAAATACGCTCAAGATAGAAGAATAATTCTCTCTACAGTTTCTCTCTCTAGAGTTTCAGTGAATTCGTAAGAAATAATGAAGGAATGAGCTTCTATTTATAGAAGAATGGACTGAATAGTAATCAATCCATGAACGGTCCATATCGATTTACTTTAAATGGACTGTACAGATTGATTTACAATAAAATATAATATATTCTATTTATAATCTAATAAAATGATTAACTTTTAAAAAGATTTTACTATGCAAACACTATGCAGGCACTATGCATAATAAAATATAATATATTCTAATTATTGTATAATAAAACAAATAACTTTATAAAAGTATTCTGCTTTTATATAAAAAGATTTTACTATTGCTTCTTTTCCATAATATTTAAAATGATACACACCTTATATTGAGTGCTTGCTCTTTTTAAACACTGTTAGCTCACATATAGCTATACATTTTGCAGGCGGGGAGCTGAGTGTTTATCCATCTAGAGTCATAGAAGCTGCATTGGCGTACTTTGTAAGCCTTCTCACACTCTATAAAGCCTTTCTCTTCATCTTTGCACACACTATTCTACACATTGAGAGTCGTGTTGTGTGTGTATACTGGACTTGATCCCATGGTTTTCATTTATGTACGTATATATATACTTATATATATATATATTTTATATATGGACTAACATTATCGAGTTATGCCTCGATTGAGCCTAGACTTATGTATGGAGCGTTTACACTTGCTTATATATATATATATATATATATATATATATATATATATAATTAGCATTATATATACGATGAGCACAGTTTACTTATAGGCCTTTTATATATATATATTATTGTACATTCATCCACTTTGATAGTTTACTTATATGGCGGTTGATACGCATTATATATATTTATTTACATTTTGATCCCCATGGAGTTACTTTACGTGGTGGTTGATCATGCATATATATATATATATATATATATATATATATATATATATATATATATATATATATATATATATATATATTACTTGCTTTTCATACAAATTGCGATATCATGTGAGCCTAGGAATCATGTGATCACAGATTGATCTCTTGAATCTAGATTGATTCCCATGATGGACCTTTTTAAATTTTATAAGCGACTTGTACATTATTCTGATGATTGTGCGAATTTCCTTAGATGGCTATCATGCCCATGAGGAGTTCACGCTTCTTTGTATATTATTTTCTCGAAGATGCCTCGCATCTAGAAAATAAAAGCAAACAAAGCCCAGAACATTTAACAATAAAATGGAAGTATGAAAAGGTCTCAATTCCTATTGAGCACGGGGTTTGAAAAACCTCTTTTATAAAACTTCATTGCTATATCTTGCTAAAAGCGAATTTTTCTATAAATTCAAACCTAGCGTATATAGGTGCGAATGAGGCCTCACACTTTACTTTCAAATAATTGCATCCACATCACACACACACACATTATTCATATAACAGTTTTCTTTGAAAGTGGCGGTCACCAGTAGTAACACGGGATGTCGAAGTGCTAACACCTTCCCTCTCGCATAATCAAGCCCCGGACCCATAATGAATCTCGGTTTCACAGACCCGTTTAGCGATGTCAAATCACTTGGTCGATGTGCAAACCTTTTTTGATTGCGTTAGTGCAACGATTAAAAACACCAATGGCGACTCTTAACGGTCCATAAATCGACATTATACATATGGACCTTTTTCACTTGTTTTTCAAACAAATCTCACATAACAATAGAACACACCAAAGAACAAATAACGAAAAGGACAACTAAAAATCCGAAACGTCTCGACGGTGGCGACTCTGCTGGGGACTCGATAAGAGGGCTTAAGCCGCTATTACAAGCTTTTCAAAATTGTTATATGCTTGTGTGTGAATGTTGCATTTACATTTATGATGAATGTGTACTAATGCATCTTTTACTTCTTTGCTTTGCTAAATATCTATACATGATATTAGTGCTTCGCACATATCATCATTTTCATAAGCGGTGAGACACGTTGTATGTGAATGTATGTTGTGTGGTTCCTCCACCGGGAGGCTATCACATCGGTGTTTGATTCTTTGGACTCGTAGGAAGACTAATTCCAGCGAGGCTCGGAAAGGCACCACCAGTTAAGCTCCGGTTGAAAGATAGGATTAACTTCCGTCAGTAGATTGCGATGATCTGGGGACCTTCATGCCAAAAAAGCATGAGAGTAACCCTAAGATAGGTTGACCTCGATAATCCAAAGCGGAGGAGGAAAAAGTCTCTTCATGCTTTCCATTTTCAATTACTTGTAAAAGCATTTACTTGTAATTTTATTCCATGTTCATCCATATGTAATGGAAAATATGAAGAATATATGTGCATACATAACATGTTATCAATTAACACCCAGTTTTTGCGGGACAATATTCCTAAAATGGACACATTTTGATAACATTTACATTATCCCTAAGACTAAACTACATAAGTCTTTTGTAGGGAAGCAATTGGGCTGTTACCGCTCAAAATCTAAAAAGCCCACGAGCCTACTGACCAATCATGTCTTCTTGACCCGGTCTAATCTGTTTCTCGAGAAGAATTTGTGGATTGAGTAAACAAATTACAGACTTGGTTGTTACTGCTTAAAAAAGCGCATCGATCTACTCGAGAGTGCGAAGATACCTACACATACGAAAATCCTCTGCCACAGGAGGATCTCAAGGTTTGGAAAAAATAATTCCGAACCTCGGTTGGATCGACCAACAAAGACCACGAAAACACCCATCTCAAAGGAGATCCGAACACGGTGACATCGGGAAGAAGGTCCTCCAAATGGAGGAAACTATCCAAGTGTTCTCAAAGGTTGGAACACATGGAAGTGTTTCATATCTTGACCTTTGCATATTTCACGGTGTTCATTATCCGGAGAAATTCAAAACCCACGATTTTGAAAAATATGATGGATTAGGGGATCCTTATACACATTTAAAAGTGTTCATTGGAGAACTTGGATCTTATGCGGAAAAATGAGAAGCTCGAGAATGCATTTTGTTCGAAAAGAGTCATTTGGAGAGCTTGGTTCGTGGTATACAGTTAGACAATTCAAAGATCCATAGGTTGGGAAGAACTAGCTCACGCCTTCCTCACTCAATCTGATTTTCAATCTCGGATGGCTCTGGCCGGTGCCAGTTACCAAGGTCAAAAAAGATCTAATGAGTCTTTTAGAGAGTATGCTCGAAAGGTGGGCGCTGGTTTGCTCAAGTTATTCCTTCCATGATGAGAATCGAAAATGGTCATGACTTTCATAGATGTCTGAGAAGCTCCTTTCTATGAGAGAGTTTTAGGCTGGTATTGGCAAACCATTCTACGAAATGATCAAACACGGAGAGATGGTGAGATGGGATTGAAGTCGGTAAGATTCAAGACCTAGCCGCTCTTAAAGCGATTCTTGAGCACATCGATCCGGATCTTATGGAAACAACCCCGGAGAATCCATAAAAAAAAAAGAGGAGGATGTTTCCTTGATACTACAAGGTCGAAAAAGCGATCGAGCATGCCTATCTGAGGAGGAAAACTACTCCCTTTTCCAAGCACGATCTTGAAACCCTCCATTGCCTAAAAGTGGAAGTAAAAGCGCCCTCGAGCGTTCACACCCTTAGGGGACTCGCTCGAGAATATTCTTGTTCTTGACTACTCGAGAAGAAAATCACCGTCTTCTTCCACCCGTGACCCCTAATGGGAAGGGTTTTGATGCTTTACTCGGAAGTGTGCTTATCATGCTTGGGGCACACTGGACATGATACTCAAGATTGTTGGGCCTTGAAACACAAGATCCAAGATTTAATAGACAATGGTGAGATCGTGGTCACCAAACGGATCAACCTCATGTGCAAGACAACCCTCTTCCTCAACCTGAAGAAGAAGAGGTCAACATGATCGATTGGAGCCCTTTGGGCCCGAGTTCCGTTTTAATGGTGAATCATCCCGGACCATCAAAGGCGGTGTTGACGAGATGGGATTATGCAAAGTTCAATTTACTATGGAAACGAAAAATGAAAGCTCTTTGCAAACAAATTGAGCAATTGGCGAGCGGTGACCCATCGACATCAAGTCACACGCCAATTAATCGACCGAGGATGCTTATCTCCTTCCTTTTGTTATGAATGCTCCACCCTCACCTTGAGAAAGCGAAGCTATGGAGGATAAGGTTGCAAAGAGCAAATGCTAAAAGCCCGTCGAGGATTTTTGCCAATCGAGAGAATTTACCTATCTTGGCCCAATCTATGGAGGAGATATTTCAAATGCTTATCAATGAAGGAAGAATTACCTCCCTACGCCTCCAATCAATCCCCCGTTTCAAGATGGTTCAACTCGATGGAGTGTGTCGATATCATTCACATTCTCGCGGTCACAACACGAGAAGAATGTTGGGCACTCCACCATCTCATTCAAATCTTATTGATAGCGGTGTCCTGCGGTGGCGGAACGATGACAACTGTGCAACTTGAGGTGGGAATACATGTCCTACCAAATGGAAGGATCGATGGCGATTATATCAAGCGAGGATGATGATGAGGCTGTCAAAGCATTTCCCATACAAGCAATTCAACTCAAAGGAGGCGACAATCCTTTGAAAGTGGTACACAGAGCCAATTTCTTTACATTTGAACCACAATATCCTGTTGTCGAAACACACAATTTCCATGGAATTATGGAAAAATTTGAAGGATCCACGTCTCATCTCTTTTACTCGATTGTCGAAGGAAAATCCACTTATATCTTCCTCGGAGGGTGATGAAAGCCCCCATCGAAAGCAAGGGAAGATTCCCATGGAAAGATTGAAAAATTCCTCCGCACTATGGGCCATAATGAAGCCAAGGTGGTTTTAAGCTTAAGAAAGCTCCACATCGGATATCAATCTTGGACTTGGTTTTCTCTTAGAGATCACATAAAAGATCTTATTAAAGGTTTTGGAAGAAGCCTACTTACCAAAATCGGTGGATGTGGAAAAATTTCAACATATGGTTGATCACATTTTCAACAACAATGTGATATCCTTCACTTGATGATGACATACCTCCAGAAGGGACCGGTCATTACAAAGCCATTGCACATCATGATGTTTGTCCTCCTCGGGTATATGTTAGTTTTGGAGTGTTGATAGATGGAGGTTCATCTCTGAATATACATCCTTATGCCACCTTGGTGAAGATGAATGTCAATCTCAAAGGATCCAAAGCGACCATACGGTGATCAAAGCTTTTGATGGATCCGTGAAATTCCATCGGAAAGATTGAGTTGCCAATTGAGATTGGTCCAAATACATTCAATGTATCCTTCCATGTCCTCAAGATAGACTCGGGGATACAACTTTTGTTATTGGGAGACCATGGATACACATGGTGGGGTAGTTTCCTCCACATTACATCAACAAATCAAATACATTGTCAACAACGAGTCTAGTCATTTATCATCGGCGGGCGGAATGTCACGAACAAGGAGATCTACCAATCATATACTTTCAATTGAAAGTTGAGTAGGCCGATTTTTCATACTTTGGAAGTGAGTAACACTCAATATCAACCTATTGGAGCACCACTTCCCGTACCCAAGATTTACTGTTGAGGTTATATCGGCTACACAAAAAATGATGTCATTGGGTCATCGGCTGGACAAGGGCTTGGTAAAATCAGGCGGGTATTAAGCACCCTATTCAAATGTCGATCAAATTGGGACGGTGAGACTAGGCTATTACGCGATTCGATCATAGGAATCCGCTGAAAAACAAGCGGTTTCCTCAAACTTCCACCACGGCGATTTTTTCCATCTGCCACCTCATGGTGTCTGATCTCGATGAAGGTGCCGACCCATGTTATGGCTATCTTTGTTTCCCAAACCAGTACCATTCAAAGCAAAAGAGGTGCTGATTCCTGATCCCGAAGTGGAAGAAAGGGAGCGAAAACGTAAACATGACATCGCCTTGATGATGTCGGGCATACGCGTCATTGTTCATGAATGAACATACAAACAGATATACCCAGACGATGATTGCCCAGATATCATGGTTATCATTCGGGAGAAGGAGGACAATGACAACCCCTCCATCACTGCAGTCCATCAGGACTTTGCCCTCGACAATTGGAGCAGCACTCCATGCATTGGTCGAAGAGGGTAAAATGGGCGAAAAATCCTCTGCCCTGTAGATAACTTTAATTGCTTACTTTTCTATACGATATTAGCGATTATTTTATCGATTACATACTAACACTTTTGTATGATTAAGCAGTTTCATATATTAAGTGAAAGCATCTTTTGATTTGGGACTCTAAATTTAGATGTGCTGTACTTTGCTTTGATGTGCCTTCTCTCCACAAGGGTTGTAACTTTGATGCAAAGTTGGACTCGAGACTTGATGGAAATACTGAGAGGACATTGAGACACCTCGGAGATTAAGGAATGGGTCATGAGACAAAAACTAAACCCAACCTTGACCAAACCACTTCTTTCAATCTTGGAAACTTAGAAAAAACCTAAGCTAATCCAGTTGGTTCGGACCTCACCCCAAACCAGCGGAATGACATGGTTGTGCTATTAACCCAATTCGGGATGTGTTTGCATGGTCTCATGAAGACATGGTGGGTTTGTCCATGACATTGTTCTTCATCGCCTTCCCATTAAAGAAGGATTCAAGCCCGATTTAGGAGAAGCTCGAGGCGATTGAAACACAGTGGAGTTTAAAAGTCGAAAGAAGAAATTGTGAAACAATTTCAAGTTTTGCATTATCATGGTGTCTACATATCCGGTGGATATCAACATTGTTCCGTGCCTAAACCCGGGAGGAAAGGTGCGAGTTTGCGTGGATTATCGGGATCTGAACAAAGCTTGCCTTAAAGATAGCTTTCCGTACCTTTTATCCACATTCTCATTGACAATCTTTTCTCGATGCGGCATGTACTCCTTTGCGGATTGCTTGGCGGGTACCATCAAATTATAGTTCTTTGAGGAAGATCGTGAGAAACTTTTCTTTCATCACGCCTTGGGGAACTTTTTGCTACTGAGAGCGGTTGTCATTCGGCCTCATCAATGCGGGCAACCTACCGTGAGCTATGATGGCTCTTTTCCATGATTTAATGCATAAAGAGATAGAGATCTATGTGGATGACATCATCGTCAAATCCGAAGGAGGAAGACCATAGACCATCTCGAAAAAGTTATTCAACGAGTTTAACGTAAAATACAACTTGAAGTTGAATCCGACCAAGTCGCCTTTGGTGTCAAATCGAGGAAGTTGCTAGGTTTCTAATCGACCACAAAGGGATTGAAATGGATCCTACCAAAATCCGAGCCATCGAAAATGCCCATTCCTCGAACGAGAGAAGAAAAATACGGGGATTTTTGGGAAGAATCAACTTCATTAGCGGGTTTATCTCTCAACTCACGACAACACAGTGAGCCCATCTTCAAGCTATTAAGGAAGAACTCCTCCATGAAATGGAATGATGAGTGCGAAAAGCCTTCCTTACCCATTAAAAAGCGGTTGGTTAATGCTCTGTTTTTGTACCTCCGAGGGATGATGTTCCCCTATTTATGTACACATCCATTAATGACAATGCCATGCCAAATTTTGCATCTTTGAGGCAAAAAAAGATGATAGAGGCGAAAAGCAGAGCTATCTATTACCTCGACAAAAGATTGACATCGGTGAACACAAGTACACTCTCTATTGAGAAGACTTGTTGTGCTTTGGCATGGGCTTCCATGAGGTTACAACATTACCTCCATGGTCACACAACCCATCTCATATCCGCGTGGATCCTCTCAAGTATGTGTTGATAAGCCCATACTAAATTGTCATTTATCCGGATGGCGATTGATCCTACAACAATTTGACATCGTCTACGTGATGCAAAAAATCATCGAAAGGTCAAGGAATTGCGGATCAATGGCCGCCGCTTTTGCGAGGGGACTACAAACCCTTGAAACATACTTCCCAGATGAAGGGGTAATGGCGATTCAACAATACCATCGATGCGATGCATTCCACACATGGAAAATGTATTTTGATGGGTTATTAACACAGAAGAAGCTCTGGGGGGAGCGATTCTAATATCGATGCAGGGAGGCGATATCCGTCGTCGTCAAATTGCAGTTTATCAGCACCAACAACACAGCTGAGTATGAAGGCTGTATCATGGGGCTAAAACTTGCCCGTTCAATGGGCATCAGGTGGTTAACTGTCTTTGGGGATTCTGAATTGGTAATCAAACAATCCACGAGAATCTATCAAACCAAAAATTACATTTCTTTGCCTTACCATCGACAAGTTTACAGATGGCTTTGGAGTTGAAAGAAATCTCCTTTCTACACATTCCTCATAATAGGAATGATTTTGCGGATGCACTAGCAATGTTGGCCTCCTTGATTCACATACGACAAGGAAAACATGCCAAGCATCACATTTGCCTAAAAAGGCCCGACTTATGGGAACTACGTTGGAGAAGTATCGGATGAGCTACCTCCCATCCACCACCCTTGGTATCGACATATCGAGGAGTATCTGCGAGATGGATCTACACCCGTTGAGGCGAGCTAAGCGAGAAGAGGCGGATCCATCGACTTGCTATGAAATTCTACTGCGGAGATGCACTCTACAAGAGAGATGCGAGGATTAGGTCTCCTCGGATGTGCGGACAAAGACCAAGCTCGAGGCTCATGGATGAAATCCATGGTGGAGTATG
Source organism: Panax ginseng (assembly GCA_020205605.1). NCBI lineage: Eukaryota > Viridiplantae > Streptophyta > Magnoliopsida > Apiales > Araliaceae > Panax > Panax ginseng. Next base: position 67,971,977 of record CM035139.1, read on the forward strand.
TGGCCCACATGGCGGCCCTTACTTGTCGAAAAAATCCTCGAGCAGGCATTATTGGCTAACACTCAAAGTATTTGTGATGATCACGTCGAGAGGTGCTATCAATGCCAAATTCATGGGAATGCTATCCACGCCCCTCGAGGAACTCCACAATATGAGTTCACCATGGCCCTTCTCAATGTGGGGAATGGGCGTGATCGGGCCCATCGAGCCCAAAGCGATAATGGACATCGATTCATATTCACCATGATCGATTACTTCACCAAGTGGGTAGAAGCGGCCTCCTTCCCCAAGGTTACCAAAGAAGTCATCATTGCTTTCATCAAGAAACAATGTAGTGCATCGATATGGACAACGAGGTCATCATTGTGTGGAACAATGCTAAAAACCTCAACAACAAAATGATGGAGGAGTTATGCGATAAATTCCACATCAAACACCTTAACTCCATCATCTACCATCCAAAGATGAATGGTGTTTGTTGAAGCGGCTAATAAAAATATCAAGAAGATCATCACGAAAAATGTCAGCCAATCACAAAAGGATGGCACGACCTCTTGCCTCGACTTTATTAGCCTCTGAAACTTCCATGCGTGCTTCCACTGGGGCAACCCCTACTCATTAGCCTATGGGATGGAAGCGGTGCTCCCCATAGAGGTGGAAATGGAATCCCTCGAGTGTTGATGGATGCTCGGTTGGATGAAGACCAATGGGTACAAGGCGGGTATCACCAATTGTCTACGATAGAGAAAAAGAAACCGACAATCTTCCATGGTCAATTATCGACAAAAGGATCGCACGATCCTACAACGAAAAAAAATCGACTACGGCAATTCAAACAACATGACTTGGTTTTGAAGAAGATCATTGACAACGAAGATCAATCTAAGGAAAATTTGCTCCTAACTTGGAAGGCCCATTTGTTGTCAAGGAGGTATTGACGGGGAGGTGCTCTCGGACTACGAGAAATGGATGGCGATGAATTTCCACGACTTATCAACTTCGGACACCATGAAACGGTACTATGTCTGAAGTTACCATCAAGCAAACATCCTGGTATTTATCATCCAATTACCAGTCATTCCGGTTTTTAACCCTCTTTTTACAAACTCTTCTGCCCCTCAGGGAAACATACACTTCAAACCAGCAGCCTGGTTTCACCTTACTTCAAACCCGCGACTGGTTTCACCTCACTTTCACCCGGTGACTGGTTTCACCTCATTCAAACCTTCCATACAATTTTGGTTATCCTACACACGGAGATTGAACCTTTCACACTGCGGTTTATCCTAAATGGGGGATTAAACTTTTCTACGCTTGCGGTTTGTCACGAAATAGGATCAAACTTTTTCCACATCTGCGGTTTGTCCCCATTATGGGATCAAACTTTCTTCTCCCCATGATATAGCTGCGCACAGGATTCACACTTCTCTTTGGGCTTGCGATTAATCACGAGGCGAAACTACGTCGACTGATCTCCACGATACATAGAGAGTCGTAGGCAACCATATTCTATATATGCCCGGTCATGATAAACAAAAAAAAAAAACAAAACATTTCTCTTTACTTTTCTCTACAAAAAAAAAAAAACACAAAAAATTTCTACACCCATCGCCTTTCACATTCGGTTTGAACCTCTTACACGAGTTGAACTACATGAGACTTGATCTCCTCTTCAATAGAGTGCGTGGCGACCATTTATGGTTCGATCTAACCCCTACCGACAAAAATACTTGTCACACGATCTTTGATCAACCTTGATCCACCACATTTCATCGACTTGGACCAAGGGATGGAATTACCCAACCTCTCCTCACAAATAGGAGATTCGGTGACCATCTAAGGCTGCGGTTGTGCCTCGAAGAGCAATACCAATCCATAAAAGATGGAATTAACTAGGCTTCTCACAAATAGAAATCTTGGCGACCATCGTAGTGCGGTCGATCTCGAGAGAGGAAAAGCCACACTCCTCTCCATATTTCCATCTGAAACCGGTCCCAAGACACCAAAAGATGGTAGGGATACATACGGATCAATGATCCGTTTACGAGAGATCTGCGATGGCTCAATGTCCACATATCGAGGACAAGTTCAGAATGCATCAAGATCACAAGCCACGAAGAAAGCAGGCAAATATCAAGCAAATATCATGGCACTGACTAAAAGGGAAGTAAATCAAAATATATTTCTACTGCATATATAATCTTTGTTTGATATATACATATGTGTTGTACATGACAAAATGGCTAAGCTAGTACATGCGAGGAAAAAAATACAAAGCTATCTACGGATACGTGTGTATAACGGACTATCGGATCTAACATAGCATCCCTCTCTCGAAGAAGGAGGTAAAGGCTGCAAGCTCACCTTGAGGTATCTACACGAGCTAGCGGATCTGAGGCTAAGCGCATGATGGCATGATGCTCATCATGTGTATGCACTCATATCGGCAAAAATGCCGGTCGTCATGGGATCTCACGGAAATCTTATCTGCAATGGCCACATCCCTAGCAGATATAGGCGGCATCCTCTCTCCCTGATCAATGCATCTCTGGTGATCTAGCCTCATCCCTCTCTAATAGGCGGCGTCTCTCCCATCAAAAGTTGTCACATCATGGCCTAGCTTTGATCTCTCTCATAGGTCATCGGATGTAGCTCTGCTCCAAATCTTGTCTTGAATCTTGAGTAATAGTGGCACTTTTCGGGGTGGGAGAATCCATCACATATCTTTGGCGACCCAGTGATCGAAGTCCCCATCGATGGGAATGTCGGCCTCCTCCATAGGCTCCTCATCGTCGGACTCAATATCTGCTGCCTTGTGGATACTACCATAGTCGATCTGATCTCTGTCTCCATCCATCTTTGAATACTCTGCGAGAATAACTTGGATGGTGACGAAAAAACTCGGCTAGCTCTCGTTGATCCCAACAGGCATACTGACTGGATCACATCTGCTGATGATGATAGGTGGCGAAAAGCGAAGCTTGACTCCACTGCCCCCTCAAATGGATGGAAATCCTGGGCCTGTCAAACCGACACATCACGGCCCGATGGGTGGTAGGTGATCATCCCTCTCAAACCGACTGAGAGGAAGATAATCCATGCCCGGAGCATGAGTAATGAAGGCTGTAGGGTGAGCTAAGCCTGTACACGACAATATATAGTGAATGGATCTCAATCCTGCAAGGAAAAGTGACCAAGATCGACATCATGTACACTCCTCATGAGAAATTTGGAAGGAGTATGACATGGCTATATCATGGGTGAAACAATATCCATGCCATCTGCGAATGTGCCAATCGGTCCCAAGTGTGACATAAACCACACGTATATAGCATGGGTAGAGCTACTATGAACACTCTGTGCGGACAAGTGCGGCGGTATGTAGGCGACCTCGAGTCTCTGCGATAATCATCGATGCGATGGTATGACCCTCCACGAGAGCTCTCACTTTGCCATAATGACCCCGATGTCCAACTCATCCATGTATGCAGTGGCATGTAGGCGTGTGATGATAATATGCGATGGCGATATCATCCACTCTGGCAAACCATGATGATCCTCGGTGTGGTGAAATCCCGGAATGTGGTGCATAACTATCCTCGAGCCAAATCATCAATCGAAAAATCTTTGGGATATCACGTGGCGGATGTAATCTCATCTGTACCCACTCTACGCCTCAAGCCGGTGAGGGTCATGAGCGCCTACTCATGTCCCCAATCGCCATATGTGCTGCACAAGAAGGTCTATCCAGCGGCGACATCGTCGAATCGTGCATACTCCTCCAGTAGTAGAGTCGACTCTTGGGTCCCAAATCGAAAAACACATCTCATCCGTACCCGATGCTCTAGCATACCCTCTATGAACCACAGGGAACTGAAACATCAACAAGGTCATAGTATCTTTGCGACAAAAATGATCTCTGATCACCACATGCGGTGGTGACATACTATCATACCATGGCGCATACGGATGCCACCAAAAATGGTGGGGTATGATCAATCTGACTAAGCTGTCGAAGAAGACATCATGCGGGCCGTGTCATAAAAGACCATCCGAGGGTCAATCTTTGAATATCTCTGGACATACATACATATGCATAACATAATAACATGCATGATACAATAGATGGCAATATGATATAGGGAATGGAAAAGCTATACATACATTCCTAAGTATATCATCATCTAATACATCTCTGTACTGACTAAAATACGGAAATGGGGTGAAGCTACCCAACATCTCAACGAGAGGCCTATCAAAAGATATAGCGAGAATGGGGCGAAGCTACCCGGCCCGACTAACGAGAGCCTATCAAAAGAGATAACGAGAAATATACATCGAGAAGAAGTCAATGGTATCGATGTCCACATCATCGATCCTATCCATCGATGTAACTCCTCTGAGTCACTGGATCTCTATCTACGGGGATGTCGAGGCCTATACTGAGGAGGATGCTGCCAGCAAAAAGCCATATGGGTCACTGAGGGCCGGCGCTTGATGGAAGGATCAAAAGTATCTGCCTCTGAAGGATCTCTACCCAAATGCGGGATAAAGAAATGTGCGGTCCAATTATTAGGGTCAAGCTTGTCAATCTGTGTCACATGAGTGGGATCTCGACACGAGGCTAGCCAATCCGTCATCATCATCACGGATCACTGGAACCATATCCCCCATAAAGCGTGTGTGCGCGCAGTGCGAGCTCCAATGGTGCGAGGAACCACCAATCTTGGAACATCTCACACGAGTGCGAGGGGCCTCGATAATGTGTAACCATCGATCCCCAACAATGGGATATCGGTGATGGGTGATTGCGAAAATAGGCCAATAACGCTGCTGGCGGGGAGGCAAGATCGGCATCTGAATCTCTCTGTAGTGCTCTGATATAGCACTCTCTCTAAATAGAGCTCCCATCCTCCATCTGTGAAGAGAGAATCCTACGGGTGGAAATCACGTGCTCGACTCCGATCGGTACCCATCCTCAAATCCAATGCTCAAATGCTCCCCGAGTAGGGAACCCATGTGATGACATCCGTGTCAACAACTCCGGTTGTGGCGACAATGGGTGAAACCCTCGACAACGAGGGACCTCACCCGATATGGAATGATGCCATCTCCATCCTCGTGGATAGGTATCTAAACCTAACACGCTCACGGGGCGTAAACATGGAAGCCTCTCATAGGCCCCAAAGCTTACAACACAAAAAGGCAAACATCTGCTTTGTCGATCAACGCTCTTAACTTTGTACATGGGAAAAGATAAGAAAATACTCACCGGAAAAATGGGTAGAATCTAAACCAAGCCTCGGTCAAACCTGCGATCGCATCGCATTCCCACGAGGAAGTAGGCAAAGGTGTAGGAACCCCAATCATAGTCTCTATCACGGTCCCGCGTGTCGAGTGGCGGCGATCAAAGCGAAGGACAAGTAGAAGAGTTATACGCTATGAAAGCGACCCCCTAATGATCATCGAGGAACAATCGCGAAAGAATGCGATCCACGACTCTCACATCATCGGGTATAGGCTCACTCAATAGCCCTCTCATAGCATCTACGCTCAAAGGACACATGTCGTATGATCCTACCCTTGGCGCCTCATGAACTCTAACAAGGATCGGCGGCGGCGGTAGGGGTGATATCCGTCGTGCAAGAGCACGGATCCCCTCAAACTCCATACACTGTGATAAATCGCCAATCCATCGGCGTCATCATCACCTCACGATCCAACAAATGGAGTGGTAGAGTGCAGTGAAACCAGCTTTCGAGACAATGCCACGAGAGTAACCCGAGGAACGACGGGGGAAGGATGGAAAAAAGATCGTCCCGAATCCCCAGACCATCTACAATCTCTCTATAGTCATCATGCAAGGCACGATACATAGAGTGGATCTTGAACCAATTCCCTCGAGGTTGTGTAAAGCCGGAACCCTACATCAAATCTGAGATCAACATCGAGAACCCTTTCCTCATCATCATAGGAAATAAGGAAGATTAAGATCTAACTTCATACCTCGTTTGCGTGCGGGTATCTTGAAGGATGCCGACTCAAGTCACCCGGAAGATGGGTTACACCACTTGAATACTGGCAACTCCCTACGGGGAACACGTGCGGCGAGGCGGGAACCTCAATGGTACATCCTCCTCCTCGTCCTCGACATCCGGCACTTCAACTGGATAGGGCGAATCACGCCTCCACCAAGCAGCGAGGTTTCTCTAACGAGCAGGGGTCGAGGTACTTGAAAGCCCTCCTCCGTACACGAGAAGTGGTCTGCGGGAACTACTCGGTGATCCGGGATCCATAATATCTGGACAACAAGTCTCCAATCACCTCGAAAAGGGTGTGGTAAAATTCTTACAGGAGCTTTTCAAAATGCATCTTATGACTACATGCATGCATGCATTATTTTAACATACATCTCTGATGAGAGTTAAAAATGCATGACTACCCAATACCTACGTTTTGGAAAAATTTTTTGCATAGCCCCCTTTGTAAATGGGACTATCCACATGCACATAGGCATGACTAGGTGGCCATTCGATGCTAGCACACCTACCAGCGATCATATACATCCTACATGCATTTAATACATCACGATAAAAATCCATAAGTGTAATCTAATTACGGGGTTATTTTACTTTTCTACCTTTACTCATTTGTCCTCAAATAGGATAAGAAATGACGATAAAAGGTGCCAATTTGGTATTTCAAAAGTCAAAATTTTTCACATCATTATATTGACATGGTTTAATACTAACATTTACTATGTTGAATATTTTTTATCAAATCATATCGGCATGCATATTCACTACTATATGTCTAAATGCATTTCATGTGATAAGTCATTTTCAACGGATAGAAAGCTGAAAAAGAATACATGCATATGTTACGGGGATGATGAAAATGCTTGCGGTGGCGAAATATGCGAAAAGTTGCTCGAACTCAAGCGGAGTGCGAAGAAGAGCTCTCGAGATCCTTCGTCGTGCGACTTGAAAATGACTTATAAAAGCAACCCATGGGCTTTGTATAGCCACGGTTGGCCATGAGTCCACTGCGGCTACTGCTGAAGTGTACTGCGGCACCCTTATGTGGGTCCCACACCTCCAGCTCGCTCGATTAGAGTTGCAAAGGAGGTCTCATAAGGTGAAAAGGCCAAATCGGGAATAAAAAGCTTCTACGCGATTGGGCGGAATAACACGAAATCACGGTTTTCATGGGTCAAACTACGGCTCCACATGTCACACATTGGTATTACGCACTGCATACAAAGGTATCTACTATACCGATGGCCTCGACTTTCACAAATCATGCTCGATAATACCTCACAAGGTCCGATCTTGTCGATGAGCGTCAAGCGACCTTGACACTTCCCACCTATCCCCGTGAAGTTATAAATTAAAGATTATCCCGATGAGAATTTACAATCTACAAAAGCTACGAATTATCGTATCCCCGGCGGGGGTTAAAATGCTTAAATTTCAAACATTACGTATCCCGTGAGGTTTACATAAATAATTCAACCATTGATACACAAATCAATGAAGGTCAAACAACCTTGACGTTATTTTATTGATACACAAATCAATGAAAACCATCAAAGCAACCTTGACATATGTATCCTGGTGAATGATCACAACGTGATGCAACCATTGATATACGCGTCAACGAAGGTCAAAGCAACCTTGACACACTCCCCAACAAGGTTACAACTCGATGCAACCATTGATACACACATCGATGAAGGTCAAGCGACCTTGACAATTTGCCCAGCGAGGATCTATCGGTGATACATACATCGGTGAAGGTCGAGCGATGACCACGACAAATACATATTGTTGGCGATAACTTTCAAGCGGGATGGTGGGATATGTTATACACATCCTCAAATAGACAAAGCTTTCTCCCCACGGATCTCTTTCACACAAGAGGCACCTCTATGGAGTAGAAGTTTGTGTGTCTAGGATTCACGACTTTGGTGATAGCCCCAACGTCGACATCCTTGAAGACTTGGATCGCATGTCCAAGACATCATGATTGTCATCCCAACGAGATTAACGAGGGAACGACAATCATCTCATTCATACATTTGCATCATGTTGCTGCACATAGCATCATGTTTATCTGTTGCATTTCAAGTGTCTAGGATTCTTTATCCTATCCATGCCTTGCATTGCATGAATATGATAAAGAGGGGCATCTGTAGACACTCAAAATTTTTCTGCACAACTGTTACTAACATTACAGGAGGGCAGAATCGTCTTTTGCGAGATAACCCTGGAAGATAGCTCACATCCATTCCGGATCTCTTGAAAAGTTCATTCTCAACCGGAACACACACACACAAGGAGTATCATTCTCAACCCCGAACACACACAGAACATCATTTCCAACCTCGGAGATAACCCCAGAGTTTTGTCCTTGCGATAACCCCAAGGAATGTTGTTGCGATTCGGCGATAACCCGAAATGCTTGTTTCAAATGCGATCGACTTCAATCTCGGACCTCTCTGTTGAGGCACTCATACCTCGGAACCGGGAGCTAACACCAGGCGGTGACGAGGCACCCTCATGAGATGACATTGCGGCATTCAAACACTTGCGGCGATCCAATCTCGGATATAACCTGACGAGCAGCGTCTTTTCAACTCAAATCGGCGATAACCCGATGAGGAGTCAAACGTCATCTTCTACCTCAACATCTGCGCGTCGTCTCAACATTTCATACATACATACATACAATGTGTCCTTGAAGAACCGGGGAGTTCCAATCCGAGTGACTATTACGCGTGGCGGCCTGCAGGATAGAATTTGAAGCTTGAAGATCATGGGCATGGTCCCTCTTCTTCGACTTCTTACAACCTCTAATCCCATGTCATTGCGTAACTCTCGACACAAGCGGTCCAAAGAAGGTCTTATATACCTCGTTCGGATGCTCGGATTGAAGTTACGCAAGTTGACGGACATCACGATGCTGCGAGTGCACGTGCTTGAGATGATGGGACCCATGGGACCCGGGAGCCGGAGCCAGGGGCGCATGCCGGTACATCTGCAGTACAGTAGTACACTGCGGCTCCCCCTCTATAAATAGAGGGCTTGGGGTAGCCATTTTAAAAAAAAAAAAGCGAGGAAGCCTGTCCAATTTGCTTTATACACACCTTATATTGAGTGCTTGCTCTTTTTAAACACACATTAGCTCACATATAGCTTATACATTTACCGGTGGGGTGAGTGTTTATCCATTTAGAGTCATAGAAGCTGCATTGGCGACCCATTGTAAGCCTTCTTACACTCTCTATAAAGCCTTTCTCTTCATCTTTGCACACACTTATTCTACACATTGAGAGTAGTGTTGTGTGTGTATGCAGGACTTGATCCAAGTGGTTTTCATTTACATACATATATATATATATTATATATATATATATTTATATATATGGACTAACATTATCGAGTTATGCCTCGATTGAGCCTAGAACTTATGTGCAGGCGTTTATTTGCTTTATATATATTTATATATATATATATATATATATATATATATATATATATATATATATGCGATGAGCTATTTACATGAGCACAGATTTTATATCCATTTTATTTGCTATATATATATATATATATATATATATATATATATATATATATATATATATTGTCGGACATATATCAGATGAGCACAGGATTTTATATCAGATGCGTTTACTTATTTATATATATATATATATATATATATATATATATTATATATATTTATATATACAGAGTTTACTTGAGGCCTTTTATATATTTATTTACATTTACTTACGTGGCTTTGATAGAGTTTTTTACTTACATGGTCGGTTGATTTACATTTTGATTTTATTGCTTTATTTACATTTTGATCCCCATGGAGTTGCTTCGTGGTGGATCATACACACATCATACACATATATATATATATATATATATATATATATATATATATATATATATATATATATATATATTTTACTTTTTTCATACAAATTGCAGTATCATGTGAGCCTAGGAATCATGTGATCACAGATTCAGTCTACTGAATCTAGATTCGGTTCCCATGATGGACCTTTTTTTATTTTATGGCGACTTGTACATTATTTACAGTGTATGAATTTCCTTAGATGGCTATCATGCCCATGAGGAGTTCGACACTGCTGTATATTATTTTCTCGAAGATGCCTCGCATCTCGAAAATAAAAGCAAACAAGCCGAACATTTAACAATAAAATGGAAGTATGAAAAGGTCTCAATTCCTATTGAGCACAGGGTTTGAAAAACCTCTTTTTATAAAACTTCATTGCTATATCTTGCTTAAAACTGAATTTTTCTATAAATTCAAACCCTGTGTATATAGGTGCGAACGAGGCCTCACACTACTTTCAAATAATTGCACATTGATCCACACACACACACACACATTCATATAATGAGTTTCTTTGAAAGTGGCGGTCACCATGGCAACACGGATGTCGGGGTGCTAACACCTTCCCTCGCATAATCAAGCCCCGGACCCATAATGAATCTCGGTTTCACTGAGACCCGTTTAGCGATGTCAAATCAACTGGGTCGATGTGCAAACCTTTTGATTTAAATCGTTAGTGCAACGATTAAAAAACACAGTTAATGGCGACTCTTAACGATCCATCGTCGACATTATACATATCGGACCTTTTTCACTTGTTTTTTCAAACAAATCTCACTTACCTAACAAGTTCTTGGTGCCGTTGCCGGGGAATTGGTTTAATATTTTTTGCCAATATTAGCTTCAATCAAATTAATCTAAATTTAAATATTTTTTTATTTTATTTTTTAATTCTCTCCCTATTTTTCTTTCTTTTCAGGTACCATGGATGGATGCAATCATCAATGGCCATACACAAATATGACTCCACCAAGGGACACATGAATTGATGGACTCAATGCAATTTCTGCATTATCAGCGTTGCTTGAGGCACTTTCGGGGAGGTTGGATGTAGTTGCAGCCCAATGTAATCGAAGGATAGCAGTTATGTGCAATTATTGTGCTGGCAATCACCCGAGTAATCAATGCACCATCAGTCTTGGGCCGGTACAATATGGTGGTAACTACCTCAACAACTATTCTTATCCTAGTTATCATCAAGTTTGGGGGTATCACCCGGATTCTTCACGGAGCTATAATTATCAAGATCAATACTCTACTCCAAATCCAACATACATGCGGAATTCTCATATCAACCTCCATTAAAAGAAGAAAAGTAAAAGTTGGAGGAATTACTATCAAAGGTCATAAAGAAACCAAGAGGAGAGGATGATGAGTCAAAATATCGAGCCACAATTTTCAAACACCGGATGGAACAACTCATCACCACTTTAACTCATGGTCCTCAATACAAGGATTCCAAAACCGAGATGAGATAATTAGAAGATTGGAGGAATTGTTGTCCAAGTTCATAGCATCAAATGAGGAGAGGAGGATTAATCAAGAGCGGTCAAGATAGCAATTCAAAATCTGTAGAACCAGATGGATCAAATGCTCAAAGCCTTGAACAACTGTCCTCAAAACAATTGGTGTTATGATCAGGATTCTGAGATGAAGTGCCCGAGCCAAATCTACAACTAGATGAGCCACGAGATGTTGAAAAGGAGGAGACAAGTGGGGATAATGACAACAAAGTCCATGAAGAATTAACTATGAGTACCAACAAGGATGAGCCGTTGTTATTAGTGCCTCAAGTTCCTTCTCCGCCAAAGATCAAGGGTCTAGTTAGATTTGCAAAACTGTGCCCGCTTGGTAGTCATGTCGTTGGCAAGGCTCTTTATGACATGAGAGCTAGTACAAATGTAAAGCCATGGTGGGATGAGGAGGAGAAGATAGAGGAAGAGCCTGTTGTTCTTGCCAAGCCTCAAAGCCCCAATCGAATCATAGGCTCAACGGACGGAAAAGCACCTAGTTATTCAACATTCTCAATTGGGCACATATTTAAACAAAGCATGCTAGGTGACTTTAATTCGATAACCATCACAAATGGGAACCTACCAAAAGCTACATTATTTTCGAAAGATGGAGGGTTCCTCAATTACCAAAGAGGAATTGGATAGCGTTGACGGACAAAGTCAAATAAGATCAAGATTCAATTACCGATCGGGAGGCAACCCAGGAATTATTTTTTATATTATATGTTTTCCTAGTTTATTTAGTAGATAGGAATCACGTTATATTCCAAAGTGCTATTCTAATCCATGTTGTCTCTCTTAATTGCAGGTATTGGAGGTTCAATGGACAAACAAAAGATTATGAAAAGGTTATTCAACTCCAATTCAAGTGTGGTGCCTAATTTGTTCCATTTGCCTAATCTATTCTCCAAACTTAGCGGACAAGGAGGAGGATTGCTATATTTTCAGGGAAGTCCTCTACTTTACTTTTTTCTATTTCAGCCATTGAGGACAATGTCTAGTTTAAGTTTGGGGGCATTTTAGTGTCGTATTGCATATAGTTAGTTATTTACATTGTAGTTCGTTATGTTTACGGGTTATATACATTTAGTTTTTGCATTTAGTTTTTTGTTTAAAATAAAAAATTAATTTTTTTTTGAAAATTTAGTTTACTATGTTTATATAGCATTTAGTACATCTTGCATGAGTCCAATTGTTTGATATTTACAGTTTATTTTGGCCAATGATGAGATTGGAATTGGGTAGACAAGTATAGTACTGAATATTAGAGCTTTGATGTGATTTTTTGTTATGAATTGAATCTTTTTCTATTTGAAACTGGTATAATAAGGATAACACAGTAAAAACAACTTGTTGATTGATTGAGTTTAAATTGATACATAATGGGACTCTAACGGATAATGCTAGTTTAAATGAAAGAATGACAAGAATAAGTAGTGATGGCTAAAGTTAGATAAGAACCTAAGTTTGGGGGAATATTTGGGGTATATAAGCTATATAAAAAAAAGAAAAAAAAAGAAAAAAGAAAAAAAAATATGAATAAACACTGTGGTGTGTTTGTCTAGTTTTGTGGCCTTTGTTACTTGAGTAAGTAAGCCTGAGGGGATTGTCTTTACACCTAGCGCCCTAAGTTCTTAATGTTCTGGAAGTCGTTGGTCAAAAGCTCGTTAAGGTAACATTGAAAAGCCTAAGAGAATAAGACATTGCATAGCTATGTGAATAAAAAAATTAATAAAACGGGAAATAAGAGCAAAAAGCCCCCGTAGATGAAAAATGAAGCATAAGTATCCCATGTTAACCCTCGATATTGGTAATTGTTTGATTTTAGTTGGATCTAGCTTGTTTTTAGATTTCTTGAGTTTACAATGTATGATGCCTTCGAAGAGACTTATTATGTGTTAAATTTGATTTTATATCAGTTAACATTTTTGTGGAGCACACACGCACTATATTAGTGATAACAGTCTAAGATTTAATGATTGATTGGGTAATTATTGATTTATTTTGATATGATGTATTATCATGTTTACTTGATTTCTCTAAGGCCAGTTGATTAGACTTGTTTCTGTCATTACTGCTGGGTTCATAGGCAGGTAGATTAGTTGCATTGCATAGCATTTTTGTTTTGTATTTTTGTTTGAGGACAAGCAAATGTTTAAGTTTGGGGGTATTTGATAAGTAGGTTTTATACCTACTTAGCCGGTATCTATTACTTGAATTAGTTGCTTAAACCTATGTTTCTTAGTTACGTTTCATACATTTTATGTTATTTTATAGGCTATGACATAACATTGGCATGAAGAAGCAAGGAAAAGCAATTTAGACATCTTTTGGACTAAAATATGCAAGCAAATACAAGAATGGGAAGATTGGAGGGCTTTTCACACCACGTTGGATGCATGTTCTTGGCTTGGAACTTGGATTATACTGTAGAGCTTCTTCTTAGTGTTTCGGAACATCTTGAATCATCCCAATCAGAGTTCGGATGCGAGAGTTATGGCATTTTTATCAACGAAGATCAAAGCTAAGAGTTCTCATGTTTGCAATTTACACAACATCTACTTCAAGCTCGATTTCGATCTTGTTCCGGCCAGAATTTCTCAATTCTCAAAGAATAAAAGTTGTAGAGCTCGTCGATAGCTTCGATTTGATAGGTGGCAGGCCCCATAACTCCTCACAGATGAAACGTTATGGCCGTTTTACCAGAGGACCCTGCAATAGAAAAGTGACCCCCACCGGGGCGGGCTTTCCCTTCACAAAATTCCCGTCGGGGCGGGCATACTAGCTTCAAAATAGTAAGGACCCCCACCGGGGCTGGCCCTTTTAGCCTTATAACCCCCGTCGGGGCGGGGGTATATGCAGAAAAGCCATTTTTTGCCCGAATTTGAGTTGGAGAAGGATTGTTTCGATCTGATTGACTCAAGGACTTCCAAGAGGACTTAAAGACAGAAAAAGAGACTTATAAAAGGAGGAGAATCACATAGATTAGAGGGGAGAGAGAGGATTCCATTAGATTAGATTAGAGTAGAATAGGAGAAAACACTAGTTTTTATGAGATTTGGAGATTGAAGCACTTGGAAGCCATTGGAGATCAAGATCAAGAGCGAGACGGAGGATAATTTTGCCGACAATAGATTCACTTCTTTTCCTTAATCTTATTCTTATTTTTTAATGTGTATTCAAGTGTAGATTCTTAGTTTTAATTCAGTGAACTAATTCTTTGTTTGAGATTACAATGGATCTTATTGTGTAATTTATTTTAATATGATTCGCTATCAATTATTATGTTCTATTGTGAGGATTGTCTATTGTGATTTGGACTTAATTGTTTAATTGATTGGCCATCAATTACCGTGATAATCTATATGAACTCGAGAGATGAAGTTTAGATTTAGATCCGATCATAATAACATGCGTTTGTGATTTCTACATAGATGGAATTCATGATTCGTGTTTAGGATAGAGATATGCCTTTACGTCATATGTAAACTTATAAAGAACTTGTGCTTTAAATCCTTTTTAATTGTAATTCACATAGAGATAAAGTAGATTAGTTAATTAGGGTGTCTTGCTTACTTCTATCATCTGTGGATTTAAATGAGTATGGATATTATACATCGAGAGGTGGTTTTATCTGCTTTAGTGTTCTTGATTAACAATTTAGGATAAAAAATAATTGATGAGGAGTGTGTTAACTTAAATGACGCAATAAGTGAAGTTATGATCTTAAATCTCTATAATCTGAGTTTTAATTAGTGGTAATTAGAATCAGTTTAGTTAAATAATTTAATTTATAACATTAAATTCATTCGTTTAAATAAGACTGACTTGGTTACGGGTTAGTACTTGGTGATTTTTATTAAATAATTCTCTGTGGGAACGATACTCAACTTATCACTTTATTACTTGTTGACCACGTATACTTACGTGTTTTGCGTAATTAGATTTTACTTAACATGTAACAAATATTATTCTTGGGTTAACTATAATTTGGGGCAATGTAACCCTTCTGGCCACAGTTAAAGCATACATGCTTCCCCCTTAAGCACACACCCGCGTGAAACTTCCCACATGTAGCACATGCTTCGAACTTCTTCTTCTCCTGATTACCCTGCTGGTTTCTAGCACCCACATTTCCATTCCATTTTCTCTTCAGGTTATTGCTACCATTTCCACCACTGCCACCACCATTCTTACCTTCACCCTCAATCTTCTTATTTCTTTGTTCTTGATAGTACTTTGTTATAGCCTCGCCTCCACCCTCAGCGATAATTGCCTTCTCAAGCACCCTCACGTGAATGTCTTCAATTTGGAATAGGAGACCCTCTCATTGCACAACTATGGTTTCAAATTTCGCCTCAAACCTCCTAGCCTTGTGCTCATCTGTGTTGACTTGATATGGCGCAAACCTCGCCAATTCATTAAATTTTGTGGTATACTCCGATACTGTCATTGATCCCTGCTTTAGTTCCAGAAACTGTACCTCCATCTGATTCTTCGAACACTCTAGGAAATAGGTCTCAAAGAATATCTCCTTAAACCTATCCCAAGTCATCACCCCTTGTCCTCCTCGAGTTTTATTTGCTTGCCACCTATAACTATCCTCTGCTTTCAACATGAATGTTGCAAAAGTAGTCTTCTGATTCTCACCTACTCAGGCTACATCAAACACTTTCTCTATCTCCATAATCCAAGTCTGTGCCCCAACCGGATTCATGGACCCACGGAATTCTGGTGGTCCAACTGCCTTGAAGTCCTTAAATGTCATGACTTGATTCTGCGGTTGATTTTGTAATGCACCCATTAGTAACGTCACTGCTGAACGGGGTTAGCTTCTGCATTGTTATTGTTGGTAGATCCCTCAAGGGTTCTTTGTCATGGCTGGCGTCTTCTTGGAGGCATTTCTGTTAAAATACACTCATTAGATTATTACTAAATTCCTTTTAAGTATTTTCTACTTAATTTGCATGCAATAAAAGATTATCATGTAACACGTAACTCTTTGAATAAAATAATAACTTTTATTCATTCATAATATTTTAGAAAATATAAGAACAATATCATCACTGCTATTTACATTACTTTCCTGAACTACTAAAGTTCCAGGATAACATCATCATCATATCCCATAGGTTACATAACACTTGGGATTTACATATTATTTATCATATCATTAATCACATATCAAGTACATTTATGACGACCTACTAAAATACTGCATAGCCTTACGATGCTCTTCTTCCATAATACGGAACATTATTCGATGATCAAATGACCATTCAACTGTCTAATACTCCTATCTCCCCGGAAAATTTTGATCTTCAGAGGAAACTTACCAAGGATTTATGGGATGCCCTTACTATAGAAGAGCAACTTTTACAACAAAATCCGTAATTCATTGGCTCTCCTTGGGGATAAAAACACCAAATACTTTTATGCCAAAACCAAAAGTCTCATGGAATTCAAATAAGATACTTGGTCATCGAGGATAAGCAGGTGTCTTGACTTCATGATCCTGGAGCAGATTAAGTCCACTTCTTTGTTGGCTACTTCCAAAATCTTTTGGGTACCAAAAACACCTCCTCCTCACAGTCGGGTGGCCTTAGCGGGCCTTAAGTGATTACAAAGCGTATCAACCTTGATATGATTCCTCTCTTTGCAACTCTTGTTACTCTCGAGGAAATTTATCTACTCTTAAAGGCATACAAAGAAACAAAAGCCCCGCCCTGACGGCTTCAACATGAACTTCTTTCTTCATTCTTGGGACACCTTGGGGATGATTTTGTCAAAATTCGTTCAATCTTTTTTTTCATTTCGGACATATGCTTAAAGAGTCCAATGCCACATCATTGTCCGCTCTTATTCCTAAGGTCCCAAACCCCACCTCTATGTCTGACTTCCGCTATATCCTGCTGCAATTCTATATATAAATGCATATCCAAAATCCTAGCAGCTAGACTCAAAGCTACTCTCCCTGACCTCATCTCATACTCTCAAGCTGCCTTTATACCGGGACGTAAAATTGGTGACAACATTCTTTTGGCCCAAGAGCTGTTCAGAAATTACCATAGACCATCTGGCCCATCTAGATGTGCGGTTAAAATTGATTTGAAGAAAGCCTTCACTGCTACATTCGGAGTTCCTTTTGATGTTCACCCTCTTTGGCTACCCTACTAAATTTATACAATGGATCAGAAGTTGCATATCTACGGCTATGTTCTCTGTTAAAGTTAATGGTCAGTTGTGTGGCTATTTCCAAGGCAAACAAGGTATCCGCCAAGGCAACTCTCTCTCTCTATATCTGTTTGTTTTAGTCATGGAAGTCCTTGCTCTCCTTCTTGATAAAGCTTCTTCCTCTCCAAATTTTTCTTTACATTGGAGAACAAAGGCATGTAAAATTACCAACCTTTGTTTTGCGGATGACCTCCTTCTATTTTGTCACAGTGACATGCAATCTGTCAACCTTCTAAAGCATAGCCTTGATGCTTTCACCTGCTTCTCCGGCCTATCCATCAATCTCAAGAAAAGTCGGTGCTTCCTCACTAACGTCCCTCCTAACTGGGTCATTACCATTCTTACATCTCTCAATATAGGCCTCGGCTCCTTGCCTTATCAAATTCATAGGAGTGCCCTCATTACATCGAAGCTTTCTTCAGCTGATTGCTTGCCCCTCATTCAAAAGATCACCCTTCGAATTAAGTCCTGGGCTAACTGCTTCCTCTCCTTTGCGGGTAGGCTGCAACTTATTAAATCCATTTTGTTTGCTATTCAATCATATTGGTCTGCTTATTTCGTTCTTCCCAAATCACCACCAAGCAAATTGAATGACTCTGTCTAGATTTCTTTGGAAGGGCTCCTCGCTCGACAAACATGGTTCAAAGGTTTCTTGGGCCCGTGTCACCTTGCCCTTTCTGAAGGTGGGTTAGGTATTAAAAAAGTTGTTGAATGGAACAAAGCACGATTATGCTCCACCGTGGCGATTATCTGCTTCAAATGTTCTCTTCTGGCTCAATGGGTTAACAAAACTCTCCTCTTGAAGCACAACTTCGGACTACCCCATCCCCTCTAACGCTTCCTGGATTTGGGCGCAAAGTCCTCAACCTTAGAAGCTTAGCCATCAATTTTATTACATATAAAGTGGGTAATTGCGTAACATCAATTTATGTGCAAGACCTTTGGCTAGATAACCACCCTCTTTGCCAAACCATCGCACGGATCCTATAGTCTCAAATTCGGTTACTCATATTCTCACCAAAGTCGGTGACATCATCACACAATGCTCATGGCAACCTCCTATATCCAATTACCATAGCCTTATGCAGATGAAGGACAAACTACTTTGTATCTTCACGCCTTCTCATCGATCCCGGATCGGTGTGTTGGGTGCCTTACCTCGGTTAAAGCTTCCCATATCCTGGTCTTCTATTCGCTTGTGGGAGTGCCACCATCCTGGTTTAAACTCTTATGGCACAATCACCAAGTCCCACGTTATTCTTTCTTCTTCCGGTCATTGGCTCTTCATAAGAGGTTGGTGACATGGCCATTAGCTTCCCCGTTGTCTCTGTACTCATGCCCCGAATCATTCTCCCACCTTTTCTTTGATCGTGCCTTTTCCCAACAACTTCTTGGTTTAGTGCTTGTCTTTGTTAAATGGTTGGTTTGGTGTTCCTTTCGATGGACACACCGATTCATCACATACAACATTCTCAAATAGACCAAAATGTCATCTCGGATTATAAAGCTCATTGCACATCGTTATATGTTATTTAAATCCATGGCTTTAGATTCCACAAACAATCAACAGGATCGGTGTAGTGGATGGTCAAACTAGACCATCCGATCACGGTTTAAGTTTTTGGAAAACCTAGAAACGGTATAAACGAATTTTTCTGACAAGGTTTGACCGAGCTGAATATGGAACATGTGATGTACTCGGACTGATATGTTAATGTATATGTGCTCCTTGACATAAGGACTACAGATTTGAATCATACAATTAGCAAACCAATAACCAGAACTTATAGAAAATTGAACTAGAAAGTACCTAGTCAAACTGCCTAGGTTTCTGGAAAACCCAGAAATGTTCTGACAGTGATTTAGAATGGCCAGATCTTTGTGGTGTTGTGTGTTATGACATGGATAAAGGTTGGATCATGTAGTATTACACAAATACGACATGATCAATGTCTAAGATTTCCCAAATCTTGCTTTACCAGAGAATTAATGATGGTCAAAGTAAGGACCTTGAGAACCGACCTGTCAATGTTCTTGAGACTCAAGAACACCAACAGCGACAGAAAGTGTCGCTATATGCTACAGCGATAGTTTTTATTATTTTTATTTTCAGAATTTTCGAAAAATAATAAAAAATAGAAAATAAATTCTAAAAATTACAAAAATGGTTTTAAAAATTATTTTAAATTATGGAAAATAACTTTTAATAAATTGGGACGTTTTTCATTAATATTTAAAATTATTTGAATATTAATGGTAATTAATTAATTTAATTAATATATTAAATAAATTAGAGAAAAATAATTTTAATATTATAAAATTATTTTAAATAAGAATAAAGTGTTTAAAAATATTTTGAGTTTTAAAATGTAACTTTTAATATTTTTAGAGAATTATCATTAATAATTTAATATTAATGATATTAGATTTATTTTATTATTTTATTAAATAAATGAGTTAAAAATAATTTTAATATTATAAAAATTATTTTAAATAATAATAAATTGTTTAAAAAATATTTTAAATTATAAAATATAATTTTTAATATTTTTGGAGAATTCTCATTAATAAATTATTATTAATGATATTAGATTTATTTAACTATTATATTAAATAAATGATAGAAAAATGATTTTATTGATTTAAAAGTCATTTAAAAATGAGAAAAATAATTTAAGTTATAATTAATGACTTTTAATATTTTTATGATAACTCCATTAATATTTAAATATTAATAGTTATGGTTTAAAAATGATTTTAATTATTTTAAAAATTATTTAAGTATAATATTGATGATTTAAAAATATTTGAAGTTATTAATAATAACTTTAATATTTTGATTTTGATAAGTGTGTTATTAATATTTTAATATTATTAAGCATTAATGATGATGGGATTAAATAATAATTAAATCATTTAAAAATGATTCCAGTGTTTGAAAAATTACTATAAATTATAATAATTGTTTATAAATTATTAAAGGCTTCCAAAAATATTATAAATGGTATTTGACTTATCTAAATAATATTAAAGCTTAAATACCAAGTTTAATTGATAATAAATATGTTAATTGTCGGATAGGGTGACCAGAACACCGAGAATAGACCGAAGTCCAACCAGACCAAACTAGTTAGACTTGAGAAGTGTTTATATAAGTTATAAACACTGATGTCACTACGTGGTAATGTGCCTAGGAGAAAGATTGACTGTAAATTACAGTGATATGTGTTGTGATTTATTATTCTAATTGTGAGACCGATATTATGGTTATAGGTCTTGTGAACCCAGATAAGTATATTATGTAGCAGCAATCAACGTGGAAGGCAAGTTTCCTTAACTCAACCTTGAGTTATATCTGTTCAATTATTATGGTGGTTAATTATTGTTGATTAGACCACGTCTGAGAATTATTGTTGATTATTTGCAGTTAGTGCATGTTTATTAATTCAAATTGAATTAGTGATTCTTAGAATATATTTGGAGAATAACTGTTGTTGGATATCTACATCCGTAGAAGCTATTAGTGATTGCAAATAGTACAGATAATTCTTGTCTATTGTTGAATCGTGTTGAGATGTGTCTTAGCTAATTATTCTGGCTAGACGAACATTTGTTAGAACTTGATAGGTTCGAGAAGAGAAGATAAGAGAAATCAATTATTATTGATAGATTAATGCTAATTGTTTCAGCTAGATCGAAAAAGAAAACTTGATAGGTTTGAGAAGAGAAGAGAAGAGAAGAGAAGTGATTAGATATTGAAATCATAGTATTTCGTTGTTAAATCAAATTCTGATTCTAAAACTGAGAAGAACAACCTTTTATATAAAGGGGACATTTTTGGTCTTATATTCGGCCTTTGCGCGCGTGTAAGTATTATGCATAATATAGGGTATAATAAATTTGATCACTTGTTATACTTGTATAGGGGTATGATTTAATCTTTATGGTTATCTGATACACCTGGGTATATCAAAGTAAATCTTTGATAGCTACTCGAGAAGAGAAGTTCTAGATCTTGTGAGATCACTCAGCATAAACTCTGGAAAATATTTACATCCTATTATTTGGGTATATCAGAGTAAATCTTTGATAGTTACTCGAGAAGAGAATTTCAAGATCTTGTAAGATAATTCAGCTTAAACTTTGGAGAATTCTTCTAAATTATTATCCAATCGAATAATGTAGAAACTTTGAAAGTGTTGTACCCTTTCATTATTGAACTATTGTGTTGCATAGATTTCGAGAAGATCTGTTAGAGTAGAACAAATTGTTCAGCTATTTCAAAGTTCCCTGAACTTTGTTGTTATTCTATCAAAATAGATAGTCTATTATTTTGATTCTTATACATTCATTGTATATCTTAACTTGCGGGGCAAATTTGTTGCTCACCTTTGCTAAATAAAACATTTCATTTGGGGACGATGAAGTATTTGGAGGTCTTTGTGAAGAACAAAGGCAAAGGTCTTTATCTTTGATAATAGCTATGGCTAACATTATTATTATGTTGTATTTGTAAACCCTTTTTGTATATCTAAAGGGTATGTTTGTAATATAAAGGTTAGATAACCTGGGACAAATGTATTAACTATATCAGTTAATGTGATGTAAATTTCTATTCATAATTAAATGGGTAGTTAGATATTATATTTATTGTGGATCGTGAGCACCAAACTCGGGAGTTAGGTAATCCGGATTTGGGGGCGTCACATTATTTAATTAATTAAATTTTTTTAATTAATTAAGCTCCCTAATCTTATTAGGGATAATTAATTAAACTCTTTTAATTAATTTGCCTCCTAATCTTATTAGGAATAAATGAGAGTACTTTTATTAATTAATTCCCAAACTCCTTTAGGAATTAAATAATAATAATAGTATTAATAGTAATAATAATAATAATAAGACTCCTCTTATTAATTTATATTTAATATTTCCAAAATATTAAATAATAAATATTAAGCTATTTAGTTTATTCTATCACCATAAATTAAATTAAATATACTTAACTTATTATTACGATTATGCCATTAACTTCTTAAATAATTATTCTTCCTTTTATGGTGTGACCCTTTAGGTTCTCCATATTAAGCAGATTGTGAATAAATCAATTAGAATAATTCTAATCTTATTTAAATAAATAAATTAAATTATTAATTTATTTAAATAAATAATATTTATTCTACAATAGGGATAAGCCTCCTAACGATTAACGACTTTCCGAGATAATATAGATTTTAACATTAATCATAAAAGAATATTTGAGTAAATAGTTACCGCAATTCAATCCTTCCACCATACAATGTCTCAATTAAATATAAGACAAGAATTCTTTGTCAAGTCTTATTTTATTTAATTATATGTATTTTCATTCTTAAATGCACAACACCAATTAGAAACTCCTTTCAATTTCATTACGCCTTATTGCCAAGGATTCTTGGAGTTTGTCATTTATCGAATCACATAGGACATTCTCTTCTTTTACTAGAAGTGGTAGATTCTTTATTGATCATACATTTTCTCCATGTACAATTTATTATACCCAAGCATACCCTTTGATATACCCTAAGGGTCTTAAGGAATAAGTCAAAGTATAACTCATCATACACAAGATACTATGATGATCTCAAGTCCAAGGATCACTTGTACTACTATCACTACAGGAATTCCTATTGACAGACAAGTAAAACTCCATTAGGTATTCCTTAGCGAGCCACGTTCAATGAACTTATTCACTAATAAACACCTACATACTTGCTTTAGTGTCTCCACACAAATGATCATGAGATCAATCATCCTCGTCCAATGAGCAAGCAACGTATGTACCAATCTATCCGGATCCACTAATCCCCAATTTAGTAATCCAACGATTGGGAACTATTTTAGTTTTAAGCTTTCTAAGAATTTAGATATTATTAGAATGATCATCATCTTTATTCTAAAAGCATTGCTTAAAACTATGGGTTTATCATGTGATGCCCCCAAAATAGGTATACATCACCCATCTTGAGACGCCAAATACATGGTACAAAATTCAAATACAACTTAATAATACAACTGTTGTATAAAATACAATAAAACATAAATTGAGAGTTTTAATACGAATATTGTCTTCAAGATAGTATTCAAACTCAAATGGAGTCCTCAATACATTTATTATCACACTATTTCGGAGAATAGTGAGGACTACTAAATAAAACATTTGGACCGATCATCTCTGCTTTTCGACTTAGTCCCTACTACGTTCTCATTTTCTGAAGAGAACAATGAAAGCAAAAGGGTGAGCTCAACTAGCCCAGTAAGAAATATTATGACTAAGATAATGTAGAATAATTTATCATTAGGATCGGTGTAGTGGATGGTCAAACTAGACCATCCGATCACGGTTTAAGTTTCTGGAAAACCCAGAAACGGTATAAACGAATTTTTCTTATTTGACCGAGCTGAATCTGGAACATGTGATGTACTAGGATTGATATGTTAATGTATATGTGTTCATTGACATAAGGACTACAGACTTGAATCATAAAATTAGCAAACCAATAACCAGAACTTATAGAAAATTGAACTAGAAAGTACCTAGTCGAACTGTCTGGGTTTCTGGAAAACCCAGAAACGTTCTGACATTGATTTAGAATGGTCAGATCTTCGTGGTGTTGTGTGTTATGACCTAGATAAAGATTGGATCATGTAGTATTACACAAATAAGACATGATCAATGTCTAAGATTGCCCAGATCTTGCTTTACCAGAGAATTAATGATGGTCAAAGTAAGGACCTTGAGAACCGGCCTGTCAGTGTTCTTGAGGCTCAAGAACACCAACATCGACAGAAAGTGTCGCTATAGGCTATAGGGACGATTTTTATTATTTTTATTTTCTGAATTTCTGAAAAATAATAAAAAAATAGAAAATAAATTCTAAAAATTACAAATATGGTTTTAAAAATTATTTTAAATTATGGAAAATAACTTTTAATAAATTAGGATGTTTTTCATTAATATTTATAATTATTTGAATATTAATGTTATTTAATTTAATTAATTAATATATTAAATAAATTAGAGAAAAATGATTTTAATATTATAAAAATCATTTTAAATAAGAATAAAGTGTTTAAAAATATTTTGAGTTTTAAAATGTAACTTTTAATATTTTTAGAAAATTATCATTAATAATTTAATATTAATGATATTAGATTTATTTAATTATTATATTAAATAAATGAGTTAAAAATGATTTTAATATTAGAAAAATCATTTTAAATAAGAATAAAGTGTTTAAAAATATTTTGAATTATAAAATATAATTTTAAATATTTTTGGAGAATTCTCATTAATAAATTAATATTAATGATATTAGATTTGTTTAACTATTATATTAAATAAATGATAGAAAAATGATTTTATTGATTTAAAAATGAGAAAAATGATTTAAAATTATTTTAAGTTATAATTAATGACTTTTAATATTTTTTATGATAACTCCATTAATATTTAAATATTAATGGTGATGGTTTAAAATGATTTTAATTATTTTAAAATTATTTAAGTAGAATATTAATGATTTAAAAATATTTTAAGTTATTAATAATAACTTTAATATTTTGACAAATGTGTCATTAATATTTTAATATTATTAAGTATTAATGATGATGGGATTAAACAGTAATTAAATCATTTAAAAATGATTCCAGTGTTTGAAAAATTACTATAAATTATAATAATTGTTTATAAATTATTAAAAGCTTTCGAAAAATATTATAAATGATATTTGACTTATCTAAATAGTATTGAAGCTTAAAGACCAAGTTTAATTGACAATAAATGTGTTAATTGTCGGATAGGGGTCACCGAGAATAGATCGAAGTCCAACCAGACCAAACTAGTTATACTTGAGAAGTGTCTATATAGGTTATAAACACTGATGTGCCTAGGTGGTAATGTGCCTAGGAGACAGATTGACTGTAAATTACAGTGATATGTGTTGTGATTTATTGTTCTAATTGTGAGACTGATATTGTGATTATAGGTCTTGTGAACGCAGATAAGTATATTGTGTAGCAGTAATCAACGTGGAAGGCAAGTTTTCTTAACTCAACCTTGAGTTATATCTGTTCAATTATTATGGTGGTTAATTATTGTTGATTAGACCACGTCTAAGAATTATTGTTGATTATTCGCAGTTAGTGCATGTTTATTAATTCAAATTGAATTAGTGATTCTGAGAATATATTTAGAGAATAATTGTTGTTGGATATCTACATTCGTAGAAGCTATTAGTGATTGCAAATAGTAAAGATAATTCATGTCTATTGTTGAATCGTGTTAAGATGTGTCTTAGCTAATTATTCTGGCTAAACGAACATTTGTTAGAACTTGATAGGTTCGAGAAGAGAAGATAAGAGAATTCAATTATTATTGATAGATCGATGCCAATTATTTTGGCTAGATCAAAAAAGAAAACTTGATAGGTTTGAGAAGAGAAGAGAAGAGAAGTGATTAGATATTGAAATCATAGTATTTCGTTGTTAAATCAAATTCTGATTCTAAAACTGAGAAGAACAACCTTTTATATAAAGGGAACATTTTTGGTCGTATATTCGGCCTTTGCGCGCGTGTAAATATTATGCATAATATAAGGTATAATAAAGTTAATCACTTGTTATACTTGTAGAGGGGTATGATTTAATCTTTATTGTTATCTGATACACCTGGGTATATCAAAGTAAATCTTTGATAGCTGCTCGAGAAGAGAAGTTCTAGATCTTGTGAGATCACTCAGCATAAACTCTAGAAAATATTTCCATCCTATTATTTGGGTATATCAGAGTAAATCTTTGATAGTTACTAGAGATGAGAATTTTAAGATCTTGTAAGATCATTCAGCTTAAACCTTGGAGAATTCTTCTAAATTATTATCAATCGAATAATGTAGAAACTTTGAAAGTGTTGTACCCTTTCATTATTAAACTATTGTGTTGCATAGATTGCGAGAAGATTGGTTATAGAAGAATAAATTGTTCAGCTATTTCAAAGTTCCACGAACTTTGTTGTTATTCTATCAAAATAGATAGTCTGTTGTTCTGATTCTTATACGTTCATTGTATATCTTAACTTGCGGGGCAAATTTGTTGCTCACCCTTGCTAAATAAAACATTTCGACTAGGGGCCGAAGTATTTGGAGAGTCTTTGTGAAGAACAAAGGCAAAGGTGCTATGCTGTGATAGCTATGGCTAACATTATTATTATGTTGTATTTGTAAACCCTTTTTGTATATCTAAAGGGTATGTTTGTAATATAAAGGTTAGATAACCTGGGACAAATGTATTAACTATATCAGTTAATGTGATGTAAATTTCTATTCATAATTAAATGGGTAGTTAGATATTATATTTATTGTGGATAAATGAGCACCAAACTCCAAGGAGTTAGGTAATCCGGATTAGAGGCGTCACATTATTTAATTAATTAAATTTTTTAATTAATTAAGCTCCCCTAATCTTATTAGGATAATTAATTAAACTCTTTTAATTAATTTGCCTCCTAATCTTATTAGGAATAAATGAGAGTACTTTTATTAATTAATTCCCAAACTCCTTTAGGAATTAAATAATAATAATAGTATTAATAGTAATAATAATAATAATAAGACTCCTCTTATTAATTTATATTTAATATTTCCAAAATATTAAATAATAAATATTAAGCTATTTAGTTTATTCTATCACCATAAATTAAATTAAATATACTTAACTTATTATTACGATTATGCCATTAACTTCTTAAATAATTATTCTTCCTTTTATGGTGTGACCCTTTAGGTTCTCCATATTAAACCGGTTGTGAATAAATCAATTAGAACAATTCTAATCTTATTTAAATAAATAAATTAAATTATTAATTTATTTAAATAAATAATATTTATTCTACAATAGGGATAAGCCTCCCTAACGATTAACGACTTTCCAGATAATATAGATTTTAACATTAATCATAAAAGAATATTTGAGTAAATAGTTACCGCACAATTCAATCCTTCCACCATACAATGTCTCAATTAAATATAAGACAAGGAATTACTGTCAAGTCTTATTTTATTTAATTATATGTATTTCGATTCTTAAATGCACAACACCAATTAGAAACTCCTTTCTAATTTCATTCTGCCTTGGCCAAGGATTACTGGGTTGTCATTTATCGAATCACATAGGACATTTCTCTTCTTTTACTAGAAGTGGTAGATTCTTTATTGATCATACATTTTCTCCATGTACAATTTATTATACCCAAGCATACCCTTTGATATACCCTAAGGGTCTTAAGGAATAAGTCAAAGTATAACTCATCATACACAAGATACTATGATGATCTCAAGTCCAAGGATCACTTGTACTACTATCACTTCAGAGAATTCCTATTGATGACAAGTAAAACTCCATTAGGTATTCCTTAGCGAGCCACGTTCAATGAACTTATTCACTAATAAACACCTACATACTTGCTTTAGTGTCTCCACACAAATGATCATGAGATCAATCATCCTCGTCCAATGAGCAAGCAACGTATGTACCAATCTATCCGGATCCACTAATCCCCAATTTAGTAATCCAACGATTGGGAACTATTTTAGTTTTAAGCTTTCTAAGAATTTAGATATTATTAGAATGATCATCATCTTTATTCTAAAAGCATTGCTTAAAACTATGAGTTTATCATGTGATGCCCCCAAAATAGGTATACATCACCCATCTTGAGACGCCAAATACATGGTACAAAATTCAAATACAACTTAATAATACAACTGTTGTATAAAATACAATAAAACATAAATTGAGAGTTTTAATACGAATATTGTCTTCAAGATAGTATTCAAACTCAAATGGAGTCCTCAATACATTTATTATCACACTATTTCAGAGAATAGTGAGGACTACTAATGCAAACATTTGGACCGTCACTCCGTTTTTCGACTAGTCCCTACTACGTTCTCATTTTCTGAAGAGAACAATGAAAGCAAAAGGGTGAGCTCAACTAGCCCAGTAAGAAATATTATGACTAAGATAATGTAGAATAATTTATCATTAGTCTTCAACAGTGTTAAGCTGATAAAATATAACAAACATCAAGTTTAACTGCAGCGGAACAAGCAATTCATTGGAAGAGTCAAGTAGAACATGATATCTACTATCTTTTATGACTTAAAAGGTTTTTCATCACTTTTATCGCTGAGACTCAACTTAATAAATAATTCACATCACCGAATCACTTACACTTTCTGACGAGGATATTCTTTAGTATCACGACCACAAATTATCCATGCAATTACGGGCGAGGATATTCGTGTATTCATCAATGGTCATGATCAATGCCAACAACGGTCCATCGAATGGCAATGATATAAGAATTCAATAAAACAAGTTCAAGGATAAATTTTAAAGATTTATAATTTAATTTATCTAGAAATTAATAACGTCCAAATTGTCAACATGATACTGCTTTGTGGAGTAAAATTCAAGAATAATATTGTACCAAAAATAATTTGGACCGAAAGCGAATCAATTTTTATCATGAATAGTACCATGGGTGAATAGTACTTGAGTGAATAGTACTCTGTGAATAGTACTTTGGGAATAGTAACTCCATGAATAGTACTCCGGCATGAAAAAGTTAAAACTTATCAAGAATGCTCAGAATAATATTTTCATGAAAAGATACTGGATGAAGCGCAAATATCAAGGATATTCTACTAATTTCATGGAGTATAGAAGCCAAAACTTTAACCAAATGAGTATAGAATTGAATTGCGAAGCGAAATAATATTACTTACATACTATAGAGTATGGAAGAAATATTATTTCAAGCGAATATTGAACAAAAATAACACCCTTACCTTAAAAAAGAAGAGTATTAATTGATATAAGCGGGGATATTCTTGAAAAAAACTTATACTATTTTTTACGCTCAAAGCTTTCTAAAACTTCGAAAGAAATAAACGCTCGATATTATAGAAGAAGAATTCTCTCTGATTAAGGTGTGATTTTCAATTCTAACTAAGCATCCTATTTATAGGAGAATGGAAAGGATACTATTTGAAAATTTTAATCATAGACGCACAGTATGGTTCACGGGCGCCGAATTCGTTCGGCTGATTTTTTGAAAAATTTGATTTAGTATTCATTACTGTGCAATCAAATATTCTAATAAAACGAAAACTTTAAATAAAATATAATATATTCTATTTATAATCAAATAAAACAAAACTTATAATATATATATATATATAATCATAACCTTTGCCTTACGGCAAACGCAAAGCCTTCAATTCCTCTTCCCTTTTAATTTTCCAAAAAATCACTTATATATATATATATATATATATAATACCCTCCACTTCATGATACATTTTGGTACTCCCGAGATGGATTGCAAACGGTGTATTGTGCGCCTCCATCATGATTTTATACTTTAAATCAGGGTCGTTAGGAACACAAAGTCTGGAGTTGACTTGAAGTATTCCTTCTTCATTGATTCTTGCTTCTGGAATAGCAGTTTCTTGTACTTTCTTCCTCATACGCATCAGCTCCAGGTCTGTAGCTTGAGCAGCTTTAACTTTATCTATTAAAGTCGATTCTACTCGTATATTTACCATCATCCATGGGTTCCTGGAGTCTTTATCTCTATCTCCATCCTTTTGCAAGTCATACAAGATGGGCCTTTGTGTTGAAAATATCACACTCGTACCCGCATATGATGTTCTACTCAATGCGTCAGCTACCACGTTCACTTTTCTAGGATGGTATTGGATAGTATAATCGTAATCTTTCAACAGCTCAAGCTATCGTTGTTGCCGCATGTTAAGTTCCTTTTGAGTGAAGAAATATTTGAGGCTTTTATGATCCATATAGATCTCCACTTTCTCCCCATACAGGTAATGCCTCCAGATCTTTAGTACGAAAAATGACTGCTGCCAACTCTAGATAATGAGTAGGATAATTCCTCTCATATTCTTTAAGTTTTCGTGAGGCATATGCTATGACTTTCCCATGTTGCATGAGAACACATCCTAAACCTTTTCCCCAAGCATCACTATAGATGACAAATCCTCAAGGCGAGATGGTATTGTCGAGCAGTCTTTGAAATGAGTCTCCTCTTGGAGTTCTTGAAAACTCTTCTCACATTCTTCGCTCCAACCAAATTTTGTATCTTTTTGGTCAATTTGAGTTAATGGAATAGCGATTGGAGAAAATCTTTCCACAAATCTCCAGATAATAACCACTAATTTCGAGAAAGCTACGTCTTCATCCATCGACTTAGGTTGTTCCCACTTTGAATTGCTTCAATCTTTAACCGGGTCAGCGATATTCCATGATTTGATATTACGTTCCCAAGGAATGCAACTTCCTCAAGCGAACTTCGTATTTCTTCAACTTGGCATAAAGCTTGTTTTCACGAAGCTTTTTAGAGTATCGACCTCAAGTGTTGCTCATGATCTTCCACGGCTTTTTGGAATATATGAGAATGTCATCAATAAAGACAACCACAAAATGATCCAAACATTCCTTGAATACTCGGTTCATTATGTCCATGAAGGCAGCAGGAGCATTAGTCAATCCAAAAGATATGACTAGGAATTCATAATGCCCGTACCAAGTTCTGAAAGCCGTCTTTGGAATGTCATCAGTTTTAATCTTTAACTGATTATATTCGAAATGAAGATCGATCTTTGAAAAGAATTTGGCGCTTTGCAACTGGTCAAACAAGTCATCAATACATGGCAATGGGTACCTATTTTTTATGGTGACATGATTCAACTCCCGATAATCAATATAAAGTCGCATACTCCCATCTTTCTTCTTTATAAATAGAACAGGAGCATCCCAAGGAGACGTACTAGGACGAATAAAGTTAATGTCTAACAATTCCTGCAGTTGGTTCTTTAACTCCTGAAGTTCAATAGGAGCCATTCGATATGGGGCTTATGAAATGGGTTTGGTACCGGGTTCAAGGTCGATACAAAATTCAATTTCACGCTCTGGGGGTAGGCTAGGAAGTGCTTCAGGGAATACGTCAGGAAATTTATTAACAATAGAAATATCATTCAAATTTGACATATTTTTGTTTAAATCTATGACATGGGCTAAGAAAGCTTGACATCCGTTTTTCAATAAACGAATAGCTTTATGGGTAGAGATGATAGTGATTGATTTTAATGGTTTGGTTGCTTGAATTCATATAATAGGTTAGTTAGGAATATGAAAGATAACAACCTTACGAAAAACAATCAATTTTTCCATGATGAGTAGTTAACCAATCAATCCCTAGAATTACGTCAAATGCAAGTATTTTCAATGAAATAAGATCGACAGGTAATGTGAGGGTGCCGATTTAAACCAAACAAGACTTATAAACAGTGGATGTAATGAAGGTTTCTCCCAGCGGAGTTTCAATGATAAGTCAAAGTCTAATTTCTTGAGTCAAATTTAAGCGTTGGTAGTAAAGTAGGAGAAATAAAAGAATGGGTAGAACCGATATCAAATAAGGTATAGACTTCACTAGAGTTTATGATAAGCTTACCCGTGATGACCTCATTTGGGTTCCTTGCATTCTTGGAGGTCATGACAATCGCTCTCCCTTGAACTACTGGTTTTGACTTTTCTGGAACGGCCTTTGGTGCCTCCATCCCAGTTGGACTTGGCTTCCCGGAACGAAAAAATCAAGCTAGGTGATCTTCTCTTCCATAATTATAACACATTTTGGACTGCTGCGCACAGTTTAGACTGATATGTCCCTCCCCTTCGCATTTGAAGCATATGATAGGTGGTCGTTCACCTTCCTTAACAATGGGTGCTGATGCTGACGTCTTTCCATCATTGTTAAATCTCCTCTTCTTGAAATGTCCATTCTAATTGTCTTGGCCATGATTACCACCGAAGTGGTTACCATTTCTGGCATGTTGATTCCCTCCATGTTTGTTGTCACCGCTTCGATGACTGCTACCACTGGTATTATCATTTTTTTGGCTGCTCTCTCTTGGTTGAGTTGACTCATTATCGTGCTCCAATAACTGAGCCTTATTAACAACATCTGAATAAAAGCAAAGTTTGTGAGAAATGAGGTATTGATGTATCACGGGTTTCAAACCTTTTAGAAATATCCGCGTCATTCTTTCCTCATTATCAACTAAGTGGTACGCAAACCGGGACAACTCGGCAAACTTGGCTTCGTACTGCAACACAGTCATGTTATTTTGCTCCAATTTAATGAACTCTACCTCTTTCATGTGACGAATACTTTCAGGAAAGTACTTGTCGTTGAACAGTTCTTGGAACTTCTCCCAAGTCATCTTCAGTGCGGCAGGTTGAGTACGCTTTATAGATTCCCACCAGTAATCTGCCTCTACTCGCAACATGAAGGTGGCAAAAGGAACCTTTTACTCCTCGGAGCATCCCAAGACATTAAATATCATGTTGATCTACTTTATCCACGTCTCCGCCTTAGTGGTTTTGGCTCTCCAAAATCTCCGGTGGTCCCAGCTCCTTGAACTGTTTAGCGGTGACCATCCGAGAGTTGCCAGTGTTTCCACCTGCATTTTGGACAGGAGCCGCTCTCGCCTGATGTTGCATAAATTGTATAAAGCCTCTGAACATTCCATCATTCATCATTTGCATAAGGATTGTTGCCTTTCTGATGCACATTATCCTATTATTGATCTGTGGTGACTCAACGGTCTCCTGTGCTCCATTGCTATTCTCGAATGTCATTTTCAAATACTGCCACAAAACAAGGGTTATTTGACATGTCACATATTATCCCTATACTCTGACCGACCAATTAAATACCAAATAAACTTAGGTAGGTCATACTAGCGAAGGAATTCCTTGTCTCTCTCCTCCTAGTTCTTGTCTCACATCTCAGCCAGGGATCATACCTCTAAGCTTTGATACCAACTGTGACACCCCCAAAATAGGTATACATCACCCATCTTGAGTCGCCAAATACATGGTACAAAATTCAAATACAACTTAATAATACAACTGTCGTGTAAAATACAACAAAACATAAACTGAGAGTTTTAATACAAATATTGCCTTCTAGACAGTATTCAAACTCAAATGGAGTCCTCAATACATTTATTATCACACTATTTTATAGAATAGTGAGGACTACTAATGCAAACATCTGGACCGTCACTCCATTCCCCGACTGGTCCCGCCTACGTTCTAATTTCCTGAAGAGAACAATGAAAGCAAAAGGGTGAGCTCAACTAGCCCAGTAAGAAATATTATGACTAAGATAATGTAGAATAATTTATCGTTAGTCTTCAACAGTGTTAAGCTGATAAAATATAACAAACATCAAGTTTAACTACAGCGGAACAAGCAATCCATTAAAAGAGTCAAGTAGAACATGATATCTACTATCTTCTATGATTTAAAAGGTTTTTCATCACTTTTATCGCTAAGACTCAGCTTAATAAATAATCCACATCATCGAATCACCCCTTTTCTACTACGAAGATATTTCTTTAGTATCACGACCACAAATTATCCATGCACTATGGGCCAAGGATATTTGTGTATTCATCAATGGAAATGATCATGCCAACAACTGTCCATCAATCCACTACGGGCTAATAAGGACTTTTACCACATCATTTGTAACATTACGGTCATGATTATACCGAATAATCCATGGTCATAATCATACCAAGTCCATCTATATACTTCTGAATACAAATGACTTTCAAAATAATATAAACATGAAGATGATGACAATGATATAAGAATTCAATAAAACAAGTTTAAGGATAAATTTTTAAAGATTTATAATTTAATTTATCCAGAAATCAATAACGTCCAAATTTTCAACATGATACTGCTTTATGGAGTAAAATTCAAGAATAATATTGTACCAAAAATAATTTGGACCAAAAAGCGAATCAATTTTATCATGAATAGTACCACAGGTGAATAGTACTTGAGTGAATAGTAACCTCGTGAATAGTACTGAATTACTGGCATGAAAAGTTAAAACTTATCAAGAATGTTCGAATAATATTTTCATGAAATATATCTTTGGATGAAGCGCAAATATCAAGGATATTCTACTAATTTCATGGAGTATAGAAGCAAAAACTTTAACCAAATGAGTATAGAATTGAAATCAAAGCGAAATAATATTACTTACATACTACAGTATGGAAGAAAATATTATTTCAGCGAATATTGAACAAAATAACATCCCTTACCTTGAAAAGAAGAGTATTAATTGATATAGCAGGGATATTCTTGAAAAAAACTTATATTGTTTTCTACGCTCAAAGCTTTCTAAAACTCGAAAGAAATACGCTCAATATTATAGAAGAAGAACTCTCTAATTCTGGTGTGATTTTCAATTCTAACTAAGTATCTTATTTATAGGAGAATGGAAAGGATACTAATTGAAAATTTTAATCATGTAGGCATTTTTATGGTTCACGAGGCGTCGAATTAATTCATTAATTTTCTGAAAAATTTGATTTACTATTTATTACCGTGCAATAAAATATTCTAATAAAACAAAAATTTTAAATAAAATAATATATTCTATTTATAATCAAATAAAACAAAACTTATAATATATATATATATATATAATACCCTCATGTTCACATAACCTTCCTCCCACCCATTTCATTTCATTCATTCTTCTACACGTGGGCCCCACATGTGGCCCCCACATAAATAATTTTCTACCGATTATTTAGAAAAATGAGTAAATGGGGGTCCATAAAATAAGCAAAATTTACATCAAAGACTTCATAAAAATCCCTTCAATATTTTTTAACAACATTTATCATCATTATTATAATTCATAATATTTAACGACCAGGTCGTTCCCAGGAAAGATGGGATTTTCCAATAAGGATTTCTCCCTATTGGCGCGCAATTAGGTGATCAAACCTCTCCTCGATAGAACTTCTAGACATCGTCAATATTGCAAATAATAATATTAATAACTTTGGCGTCTCAATTATTGATTTAATAATATAAAATATTATGCAAATGATACTGTGACAATAATTGACAATAATTGAATCAATAATATGAGAGATATGATGCAACAGTTACTGTAGCAATAATTGAGTATAACTGAGTGACTTCTCACGAAAGCATCAATAATCAATACCGTGTGCTACTATATCAACCACGCGTATTCATCGTACTTTTAACACCTTGTTATTTCAACAGTGAAAGGTAAAACTTCGGCCGTTATTTTCATAAAAAGATATTTCTGTCATTTTCTCATTCCGACAATAATTACGTTTTGGGGTCCACCAATGATTGTGTCGTCGTACGAATATTCCTTGTTAAAATGAATATTCCCCGACCAATCGAATATTATATAACATTTTGCTTACTTTGCAAAATTTATAAATATTACCCACAACTATAACATTATAACAAATTAAAACCTTAATATTCAAAAATGATATTTATAGAAAATTCATCTTTATTCATAAAAGTTGGGGTCTTACATATCACATATTATAAAACAGCATCATGTAGATAATTAAAAGCCTTTAATAAATTAATACTTTTTATTAATAAATGAAAAAGATTGTTACAAAGTATATGCTTTATCATCAAACATGATTGGCTTGTGTGCATACTATTTTCAATCTCCCACTTGCATTTAAAGCCAATCGTGTGGTATCTCATACCCTTCTTCTCTGAAAGTGGCGATTATCCTGTTTTGTTGGATAAGCTTTAGTTAATGGATATGTAATTTTGTTCTTGAGAATCCACTATCTCTATAGTGATTTTCCATCTTTTAATGATTCCTATAATCAAATGAAAGTGTCACATCACATGTTTAGATCCAAGATGAGACTTAGGAACTATTCCTAGTTCTGTAATGAACTTTTCATCCAAACAATCAATTTGCAGCTTCATTTATAGCTATATACTTTGTCTTTATCTCTAAACCATCAACACTTTGCTATCTGAAACCTTTTTCAATTCACTGCACCACTGTTCAAGGTAACACTTTACCTTAAAGTGGATTTTCTATCGTCTTGGTCTGTCTGAAAAAACTCGAGTATGTTAAGCCCTCTAGTTTTAATCCAGACCCACCATGAATATGATCACATCCTTAGTGTCGGTTAAGTACTTTAAAATGTTTTTCACTGACTCATAGTGAACTTCTCCAGAATATGACTGATCAACATCAACTCTCGTATATTTCATTGCATACATGATAATTACTCATGTGATTTCTCTTGTATGAGTCTATGGGGACTATTAAGAGAGATACACTCCAAGACTCATCAACATGAGACATCCCATGGAGTTTGCCATTCTAAACGAGTTTAGCATCAAATGAATATATGTTTCTTTAAGTCGAGCATCCTCTTAAATCTATCTATATAGATTTTATCCTCAATTACGATACTTTTCCCAAATCATTCGTAGAGGAATGTTTAGACAACTTTATCTTTACTAATTGTAGAATTGGTATTTCATTCCTTATCCATAGTATATCAACATATAATACTAGGAATGTCACGACGCTCCCACTGACCCTTTTGTACACATTAGGTTCATCAAAAATCAAACTCTTTTGATTATTTTATGAAAACGAATGTTCCATTTTTGAGAAGCTTGCTTCAATCCATTTATCTTAGTGTCTACAACTCTTAACTCATCATATGTAACTGGATCATCATCTTTCATGATGTGTACCTCATCATCATCATCTATGATGAATCTATACCTCCTAGGTATATTCGGTACTATTTCAGATTTACGATTCAGTTATGGTACAATAAGTCTATCTACATGTTCCTCTTATTTGACTTATAGTGTTTTCTAGTTCTTGAACTCTTCAAGATGTATTATCCTTCCACTAGCCCCTTCAATGATAAACATCTTTATCATAGAAGGTAGCATGTTTCGCAACAAACACCTTTTGCTAAGTAGGATTATAGAACATATACCCTAAACTTACTTTAGGATGTCCCACAAATCCGTACTTGTCAAATCTTGTCCCAAGTTTATCCTTTGAAACGTTTTCACATAAGTTGGACAACCCCTTATCATAACATACTTAAGATTATGAATCCTCCCTGTCCATAACTTTTATGGAGTCTTGGGTCGGATTTTGAGGTTTCCTTTTGCAGATTTGGACCATACCATGTCCAACAAGGTACGATTTTTCCTTTCAGATACATCAATCAATTATTGCGTATCAGGAGGCATCCATTATGAGAAAACCATTTGAGATGATCTAGAAACTTATTGCACAAGTATTTATTCCTTGATCTAATCAAAGAATCTTAATACTTTGCCAATTTGTTTCACTTCTGAATTCTTTGAACCTTTCAAATAATTTACACTTGTATTTCAGCAAATACACACATTCAACTCTTTGAATGATCATCTAATTTTCTTATACTAGTTTGTTCAATTTGCAAAATTATTTTCACGTAAGTCAAGTATACAAAATCCATTAAGTAATATTTCAGTTCTATACAAAACATTATTATTATAAATAGAACAACAATTGTTCTTAAATATAATACCAAAGATTTCATTGTCTAACAATAAAATAGAAATAATGTTTCTAACGAGAACTGGAATACAATAACAACTTATTGACTTAATAGGTTTGCCCGTAGGAAATGCTAAACTATAAGTTTCTATGGCTAATGCAGCAACCTTTGCTTCATTTCCCACATAGGATTACTTATCTTTGTTTAGCTTTACTTACTGCCAGTCCCTTCATAAATCTATATTTATGATAACCAAAGTCGGTATCCAATAATCAAAGTAGAACCTTGACTCACGAGAAAATTAAATCATGAACAAAATTGTATTTATGTAATCAAACTTCACTAAACCTTCTTCTTTATCCTCTGCAAGATGCTTCTTGCGGTTTCTTTTCTCGATTATCAGGCTTATTGCGGTGGAAGCAAACTCCTTTCTTATCCGTGACGTCTTTGTTCTTATTATCCTTTGTTTTGCCTTTCTATTTACCTTCTTTGAATAGTTCTTCTTTTTCGAATATCATTTGGCCCCTACCGGTAAGACTTGGTCTTTCTTGGTTGAAAGTGACTCTCGACTATTTTTCAACATATTAAGCAAATCGTGAAGGCGATATTTAGCTTGTTCATATGAAAAATTCACAACAATTGTGAAAGAGTCCGGGGTGAGTGCGAGATCAAATCTTGCTCAACTATCCATCCATGACAAAACTTCGTTGTCTAATTGATCAATCAAATTGATTATGTTAAGGACTTTTATTTGTACTGTAGTGTCATCGGTCATTTTAGATTGGAAGAGCTCTTTAGATATCTAATATCTATTAGTCCTATTTTCCTCACCATAAACTACTTGACGTACAGGAGTATAGTAGGAGCATCCATAGTTTCATACTGACGTTGAAGCTCGTTACTCATGGATACGAGCATGATGCATTGAGCCAACTGTGCATCATCTTGCCACTTTCTAAAAGTAGCAATCTCTTCCTCAGAAGCATTTTCTGCAACCATTGCAGGGATAGACGTATTAAGGACATAAGATAGCTTTTCAGTTGTGAAAACTATTTTCAAATTCCTTAACCAATCCGTTTAATACGGTTCGGTTAAATAGCATCTAATATGCTTCACGGTGATAGTAATTTAGACATTGTAAAATTCTGTAAATGAATTTGTAATTTAACAATATTTTAGCATATATTCTTTTATTAATTACCAAAATAATTTAGGTTTTGTTTTAAATTGTTATCTCCCACTATTTTCTTTAAACTATATTACCCTCAATTATATAGTTCGGCAAAATCTAATTAAAGATTTGCTAGTGAGAATAAGGATCTCATTTCAAATGCATATAGCCTTGTGGTGACACAACAAACTATATATAAATAAATAGGTAGACAACTCTTGTCAATTACATCAACTATGAAACTCCTTGTATTTTTCCTCTTAGATTATTTTGATCAAGTGGTGGCACATCCGAATCAAAATTATCCAAGTTAAGTTCAACCTAGCACTCCATATATTCAAAAAAGAAAAATATTGTCCTTGTGGTGACACAACAAAACAATATTGTTTAATTTTCTTTATAAGCATCAAATGTGATAAATTAACGCCTTAAATACTTAATACTTTCCTTGTCACCAGTACAAAGTACTAAATAGACAACATTTAAACCACAACGTTTTTTATAAAAACGTTGTGGTATTTTTTTCACAACGTTTTTAAAAAAAACATTGTAGATATATACATAAAAACGTTATCTATTTAAGGTTATAATTTTTTTTTAAAAGAAAACGTTATTTATTTAAAAAACACGGAGGTATATGACCAGGAGTCGGGTAAGAAAAAAAAACACGGAGGTCTTCATTTGTTCCCTTCTCCTTTTCGAAGTCGTCAAACCCTAACTCCATTATCTTACAAAATGGGTATCCTCTTGTGAGTTTGCAAATCTCTCTCTTTTTCTGGTTGGCATGAAAAATGGGAAAGAAACATAGCCATGTCAAGAAAAATGGTGAATCTAAACATGCGCGCTGCTGATAATTACTACTGTAGCTTGTAGTAGTACCTGTAAGTTTAGTGGTCTGAACACGCACGCCGCTCGAGCTCAAGTCTCGGACCGATAAATTTTTGTCCGGGGTGCTACAAAAATATCTGACTACAAGGGTTTTGTGACAGCGCTCTATTCCTTCAACACTCCTCTTTCGCTCTTCAAATAGGTATACTAACACTAACCCTAATTTTCACTTTCTAATGGTTCTTTGTTTGATTTTTTCTAAAATTGGATATGGGGTTTGCTTAATTTCTTTCAGGCCCATTGATGGTAAAGAAAATGGACAGATCAAAACACCTGGCAAAGTTTTGCATGTATCGCTGTCCGATTTCCTTAATCGTAAGCTGCAAAAAGGGTCTGTTCTGCCCAAATTTGTTCAGGTACCTTGTCATGGCCTAATAAAGGAAAAAAATGATTTAATTTTGTTATAGAGAAAACACAGGAAATGTAACAGAAATTGAAAGTTTAAATTTGTCATTTGTATGTTTTTTGGTACTTTTTTGCTAATTTTATTTTAGCAAAATTATTTGATTAGGGAATTCGATACTGGAGTTAAGGATTTAACACTACCTTTGCAACCAATAGACGCAAGAATTTCTCATTTTATTGTGAAAAGTAGCCAAATTTGTATGTCATTTGAGTTTGTTTTGTCGAAAATGAATGGCTGAACGAAGTTGAATTTGGGTTAACTTTAGAGATATTTCAGAAATTTTAGCAATATCTCAGCAGCCAAACGTAATGTAAGGAGTAATATGTTTTCTGGTACTAATTCTGTTAATTTTATATAGTAGATATGGGTTTTTGAATGGCTGGATTAAAGATGAAAGAATATAATTATTGGAGGGGGAAGCAGAAGCCATTTTCATCACCTGGGAGTGGTGGGGGTGTTAGTGGATCTAGTAAAGGAGAGAATTTTGAATATAAAATATGAGAATCAGAGGTTAGATGTGGACTTGATGTAGCTTTTGAACAGCTTAAGAATACTAGAAAAGAAAATGTTGATTGTGCTGGTTTAAAGTTCTAGCATAAAAGATACACAAGGATCAAGAAAAGACAAAACACATTTGAAGGTCTGTCATTGCATCTTAAATCTTTTTGGTGCAAATGGTTTTTATGATTCAATAAGTTTTGATGTATTATTGGTGTTGATGTTTGAATCAGTTCACATCTATTGCTCTTTTGTTTAACTAACGAGTAGTGAGCATATTCAAATGGAATGAAACTTTTCATGCTAGTCGGATCTTTTACACCAGCTGATATATTATCGAGGCTTGGCAACTATTGATAGTTGATAGTCAGTTATCATCTTTTGGTGCTGGGTAGTAGTATTGTTTAATAGTATTATCCAAATCACTTATTTTTTACTATTCTAGTGGCCTAAATTCAAATGAAGGTAACTTAGTTGTGTGTCTTTTGGGCTCGTGCAGGAGCTGATGGATGAAGCTTGAGCTGATCAGTGGCCTAAATCACAAAAAGAGGTTGCACTTGAGTTTTGTGCTAGTTAGGTAAAATGGTTAATATATTGGTGTGATATAAATTGTGTGAAAAGACTTTTAATCTACCCAAACCCCTTTATCTCTATCAATATGCAGCGTGACACCCCCAAATCCGGTACTTCCATTTCCACAGGATTTGGTGTTCACTGTACAAGCATCATCTATCTATCTATCCATAAATAAATTTCAAACTATGCAATAGATAGAATAAATAATAAATCTCTCCCCTTATGGGTTTACATCAACTAAATAATAAATAGATCCTATGTTACTCTAACCTTAAAACATCTGCGCGGAAAACATAAACAAATAAGTCTTAGTAACATCAACTCTAATTACATCGCATAACTACATTAATAAAACAGTCTTCATTACTTGCTAAGCTTGCCCTTGCCCTTACTAGTGGAAGGTTCGTCTGCTCTTTCGTTCTTAACTGCAATGTTATTATTACGCAAGAGTGAGCACGATTGCCCACAAGTATAACAATATAACAATGAATAATAACATGCGAGAGAAATAATAACCCGATATAAAGTTCAACTTTTGAATCAAGAATGAATAACAAGAATCAAAAGAAATTACGAGGGTCATAAGACCTTAAACTATGTCATAGGTTGTCAAGTGTTTTTACTTGAAACCTTTATGATCGTAAGACTATGGACTTTTCTTCTCGTACTTAGGGGATCACCCCTTAGTACCATCTCATGCACAATATCTTAACGCTAAAGCGTAAATAATCCCCTATCTGAGGTTGTTCCTCTCGGTTTGACATTCAAGTCCGCACTAAAGGAAGTTTGGTTTGGATAATTCATCGAGGATTCTAAAATTTAGAACGCTCATCAACTATGGACTATTCGAATCAATAAGGGTTCGCTAGTCTAATAATGTTTAACAGTAAATGAATATTTAACTTGAATAACATCTCAAAAGGTATACAATAGAATAATTATTGTATAACAACATCATGCTTGAAGTTTAATAAACTTTAATATACAAGATATGCTTGATCAATAATAATGAGAACTTGCTCAATATCGAAAGATGAATTAATCAACTTATATAACGATAACAAGTAGGGTTAGGAAACTTGCTCAACGAAAGTTTAGGGTAAGAAACTTGCTCAACGTAAATGTAGTGTTAGAAAACTTGCTCAATGTAACAAGATAAGGTTTCTTTAGAAACTTGCCTCGTGCGTAGATTACACTTAAACAAACTCGTTCTTTGAATTAAATCCTACATACCAATTATGTTCACAATACCAGTCAATAATAACGTACTAAACATCATAAATTATTCTTTGTCTAATCTCGACTTCTTGACTATACTTGGTCAATTATTACACTTAGTGTAAAATTAAGACTTCACGAAAAATTAAACTAATTATGCATTCGATCATTCAATCCACACGTAATTGTGTTATGGACATGTTAAGAACTTATTTTAACATCTCATTATAGGTCTAACAAGTCTTTATAATCATTAGACTAAGTTGCTAACATATTTCTATACTTGAACAATTAAAAAATTATTTTCGGACATTACGCTAAAAGTAATCTGCTGCCACTTTTGTCTTGACAACTCTCTTGTTATTTGCTTGTATTGGTATATTGTATTAACACTTAAGCTATTGCTTATGCACATGGCTTTGCTCTATGGAAAAGAACTAGGAGTTGGCGGCCGCCAAGGCTGAGACTCGATTCGATTCGCATTTAAGTGAAAATTGCGAACACGACTAAAAATTTCAATCAACTTATTTTTACATGAATTTAGACATACCCACATGCTAGAATTCATAAATAATCAATACTTAACATCTATGGAGTGATTTTCACCCATTAAAACACATAATCAAAATTAAAGCATGCAAATTGAATTTGTTCTTGATGTTCTTAAAGTTCTTGAACAAAAACATGGATTTTAATGCTACGGATTCGTTATAAAGCCAAATCCAACCATTCAAGTTTCATTTTGTTCATTTTAACATGCATAATCATATCAATGGGTGAATTTTGCAAAATAATTTATATTTGACATATAAAAATCACGTATAAGGCCATATCACGTACTCTGAAATCTTTTACTGTATAATTTCATGAAACTGAAGATATGGAAACCCACAATATATACATAAAATATGCCATACAACTCGAATTATTACATATATTCTTATAACAACTGAATTTCCCAAATATAGAGACTCACAAAAAACTTAAGCCATATTCATGAAACTTAAAAGACGTAAAATATATAAATTGGGTTGAAGAGATTAGCCAAGCGTAGATTAATTTACTAGGAAGTGAATTCCTCCACCAAAACTCTGAATTCTCAACTCTCTCTTGTATCTTTCTCTGAAAAGGAAAACTAATGAAGAAAAAGGGAGGGGAAGGCGTATAATAAAGAAGCATCTGACGAGTTGTGGTCAGTTACCCACTGGGTAACTGCTCTCAACTCCCTCTAAGGCCATGTTTGGCTAGCAAGGAAATAATTCAAAAACCATTTAATTTAATAAATCATTATCATATAGTTTAAATAATGTCACATCCATATAAAATAAATCCAATATCTTATTTAATTTACTTTAAATAAAATATAATAATTTCTCATTAATTCACATAGTCACATAATTCAAATTCTCTTTGATTAATAATGTCAAATTATTAAATCTCTAATTAATAATTAAATTAATTAAAATAACATAGGCTTATTAAATATTTCTTTTAATCCAATAAGCTCACATAATCACATACTTCGAATAAAATAATTCTCCACATTAATTTAATAAATGTAACACATATAATTAAATTAATCTATCACAACTTCATCAATTAATTATTTAATCTAATAATTAATTCATCGAAAAATATTTATTCAATCAAATAAATATTAAAATTAAATTACAAAATTACGGTTGTCACATGCAGTGTATTTTGTCTTACTATTATACCTATTGCAGTTGCCGATATTT
Source organism: Panax ginseng (assembly GCA_020205605.1). Taxonomy (NCBI): domain Eukaryota; kingdom Viridiplantae; phylum Streptophyta; class Magnoliopsida; order Apiales; family Araliaceae; genus Panax; species Panax ginseng. Next base: position 68,016,688 of record CM035139.1, read on the forward strand.
TCCTATGGAGAAACAAGAAGATTTCTGTTGGCTTGCTTGGTTTTGCCACTGCTATTTGGTTACTTTTCGAATTGATTGAATACCACTTGTTCACTTTAGTATACCATATCCTAATACTAGCTCTGGCAGTCCTTTTTCTATGGTCAAATGCATCCAACTTTATCAACAAGTAAGCTTGTCAGTGCTCTTCACACTCTTGTTGTTCAATCTGATGCACTTGCTATGTTTACATAAACTGCCATCACGTTTGTCTTCAGGTTTGTAGATTTCAAACTCTCTATTAGAGATTTTTAAAATCAGCAGATATTTGTGGGGACCATTTGTTACTTTGTGTTCTATCTGCAGATATATGTGGGGACAATGGTATTCCTTAGCTTATATAGAAGCTAATTATTCCTTTGGGTTCCTAAATTCTTGCTTAGAAAATAATGCAAAACTCAGAAGGTAACAATGCTTTTCACTTTGTAAAGTTTTCATGTCTAAAGCTTATTTGGTTTATCCTTTTACTATTTAGGTGATTAACTTTTAATTACACCAAGATTTCTATTCTCGTAGAGAGATACAAGATGAAAAAGCAATATCTCAATGAAAGGAATCCCTCTCACATGAATTTATGGTTTATTAAATATAGATAAGATATTTTACTGTCTTTTGGATTAATTGAGACAGAGAGTGGTGTTTTCACATCACATCTGTGGTACTCCTAGTGTTGGGAAGTTATGGCCTGAACCCACTGAGTAAATTTGTATCATCATTCAGTAGATTTGTTAACAGAGGAATGGTTATTTCTCCTAAATCATCTTATCTCTCCTTCATTATATATGATTATGCAGGCATTTTTCTTCATAATATGTTCATTTTTTGGTTTGTAATTGTGTTGGTCATGGATTCTGCCTCTAATTTCTTGATGTTGTGCTTACTATCCACCAACCATACCATAGTGTGTTTGAATTTAGACATTACCATATCAGTATGAAGATCTGTTAAGTGTCAGTCGGGATATTTTTCATTTTGTTTCCAAATTATCTTGTACCTATTTTATGTGATAAATATGCATGCGAATGTGTTGCTAATTCATCCAAAATAGACATTGACCAATTAAATTGGCATGGATACAGGTTGTTATTTGGTGCTCTGCAATTAAATGGGTGGTTATAGGATTCCTCATGTGACACTGAAGGGACCAAATTTGGTGAAGGAGATAGTTGTGGCAGCTTTAATGGGCTATATTGCTGGTTTGGCATGGAAGAAGTATCACTGGAATGAGCAGAAGAAAGCCAGAGTTTTCTATCATCTGCTTGAGAAAGGTGAGGTCAGTACCGTGGTTGCGGAAGATAATTAAGTAATTACTAAATACCCCTACGAAAGATAATCTGTGTGATGTGAATTTGAGATGTATATATGGATAGTTTGGTATATATTTTGTGGATGTAGTAATTTGAAACCTATAAACGAATGGTATTATTGGGATGTATTTTTAATGGTTGATACATTTTGGCTTTAAATTTAAATGAGAATTTAGACCTTTTAGCTATATATCATGGCATTAGCATATTGCAGGTGAATTGGTAATGTAGGTGAATTATAACTTTTTTTTTCTTTTTTTTAATCTACAACATTTTATAAAAGTTATGTAAATGTGTCTAAACATTGTCTAATATATTAAACTACAACATTTTCAGTTAGAAAACGTTGTGGAGTCATACTTTTTACAACGTTTTCAAGCTTTTACTAATTTATGAAAAATAAATCTACAACGCTTTTTTTTTAAAAACGTTATAAAAGGTGTCTAATTACAACGTTTTAAAAACGTTGTGTAAGGATGTCAAATAGATGACACCCTTAACCACGATGTTTTTCTGATTGAAACCACAATGTTTTTTTTGCATTATCTATTTACTGTTTTGTAGTAGTGTGTGGTAACACAATAAACTCATATTAAATATTTAATACCCTATTAATTTTATCATGCTAGAAGGCAACGTTCGATATTCCAAATATTTTTGAACGTTTAGGACTTAATATAAAATCTTTGAGGGATTTATTATTAATTTGTTTCATCTTGTTTAGCGCACATGTACATATAAACATGCATATATAGAATACTATATTCTACCCGAATTGATTATGGACTTTATTCTAGTTTGGTTCACTAGAGCCACCAAGTGAACCAAAAGGTCAAACCCTAGGGGTGCAAGAATTAATATTTAAATATAACTATTACATTTAAACCCGGGCTCCATTACAAACGGGTCTTCAAGCGCTCCTTGTTCCTTAATCTCTAATTCTTCAAAATTAATTCTAACTATTCCTATTACAAAACTATTTAAAATAAATAGAAACCTTGATCGATGATCGAGGGAAGTACATAGGAGTGAGATATAATTTACATTAAGAAAAATTAGAGAAGGCGAGTACATGAGACCCCATTTAATAAAGCCCATATATTCATGCATCCAACTAAAATAAAATCCAATCACATTGGTCAATAGTCCATAATCAATCCCATTTATTATCATACACATCACTATATGCATCAATAAATAACATTCATCTCATGAATAATAAACATTCAATATATATATTGATATCATTTAATGGACAAATTTAGTTAGCATAAAATCTAATTTTGAATCAAAATAAACCTCTTTTATTTTAATTTATCCAATTTTGAATAAAATAAACTATTTTATTTTAATCAAAATCTTTAATCAAAATAAACTCATTTATTTTAATTAATTATGGAATCCAATTCCACGAAAAAAAAATTATTAAAGGAAGCACGGATTCTTTTCCTATTCACAAATAAACTCCTTTATTTTGAATAATATGAAATCTTATTTCATATCTAAATAAACTCCTTTATTTAAGAGAATACAAATTCTCTTTCCTATTCACAAATAAACTCCTTTATTTTGAATAATATGAAATCTTATTTCATATCTAAATAAACTCCTTTATTTAAGAAACATTAAAGAATTACCGATTTTTCAAAAATAGATTCCTCTTTTTTTTTTAAAAAGTAAAAAATTATACAATAAATTATGCCCTATTAAATTATTCTAAACATATATCAATATACATATCAAATTAAAACAATTAATAATTAGCATAAAGGTTTGGCTCGATGCTATCAAGGGTTTGTAATATTCATGAACCTAATCAAATTGCACAAAATAAGCGGAAGAATGGAAAACAAAGTTTTAAAAATTTTGCAAACCATATATCCGGATCATCCTTTATGCGTAATTATTAATTAAACGAAAAGATAAAGAACAAGAATCATACCCTTGAAGATCGTGCTTCCTCGGTCACAAGTTCACCTCCAAATCTTTTTCGCGTTCAACTTAAATCCTCCTAAGGTTTGGTTCCTTCCTTTGATCAACGTTAGCCACCCAAGTGTTTGGCTCTCAGAGGTGATCCACCAAGAGAAGAAGAAAGATTCAAGAAGATGGGTATTTGGTAAAACCCTAGTTTTTCTATCACTCATAGATAGAAAAAAGAGCATACTCTCCAATAATTGGAATCACGTCTATTGATATCTGATATAAGACTCTTATAAAGATATCAGTTAACCCTTCTAATCTAATTAGAAAATAGAGTATTATTTAATTAATTAAATTCCTTTGATTAATTAAACTCCCTAATTTTATTAGGAATAATTAATTTGCCTCCTAATCTTATTAGGAATAAGTGAGAGTACTTTTATTAATTAATTCCCAAACTCCTTTAGAATTAAATAATAATAATAATAATAATAATAATAATAATAATAATAATAATAATAATAATAATAATAATAAGACTCCTCTTATTAATTTATATTTAATATTTCCAAAATATTAAATAATAAATATTAAGCTATTTAATTTATTCTATCACCATAGATTAAATTAAATATACTTAACTTATTATTACGATTATGCCATTAACTTCATAAATAATTATTCTTCCTTTTATGGTGTGACCCTTTAGGTTCTCCATATTAAACCGGTTGTGAATAAATCAATTAGAACAATTCTAATCTTATTTAAATAAATAAATTAAACTATTAATTTATTTAAATAAATAATATTTATTCTACAATAGGGATAAGTCTCCCTAGCGATTAACGACTTTTCAGATAATATAGATTTTAATATTAATCATAAAAGAACATTTGAGTAAATAATTCTTAAGCATAATTCAATCCTTCTACCATACAATGTCCCAATTAAATATAAGACATGGAATTACTGTCAAGTCTTATTTTATTTAATTATATGTATTTCGATTCTTAAATGCATAACTCCAAATAATGCAAATTAGAAACTTCTTTCTAATTTCATTACGCTTAGTCAAGGACTATTGGGTTGTCATTTATCGAATCACATAGGACATTTCTCTTCTTTTACTAGAAGTGGTAGATTCTTTATTGATCATACATTATCTCCATGTACAACTTTAAACCTTTGCTCCATTACAAATCGGGTCTTCAAGCGCTCCTTGTTCCTTAATCTCTAATTCTTCAAAATTAATTCTAACTATTCCTATTACAAAACTATTTAAAATAAATAGTCGAGGGAAGTACATAGGAGCGAGATATAATTTACATTAAGAATAATTATAGAAGACGAGGTCATGAAACCCCATTTAATAAAACCTATATAATCATGCATCCAACTAAAATAAAATCCAATCACATTGGTCAATAGTCCATAATCAATCCCATTTATTATCATACACATCACTATATGCATCAATAAATAACATTTATCTCATGAATAATAAACATTCAATATATATATTGATATCATTTAATGGACAAATTTAGTTAGCATAAAATCTAATTTTGAATCAAAATAAACCTCTTTTATTTTAATTTATCTAATTTTGAATAAAATAAACTATTTTATTTTAATCAAAATCTTTAATCAAAATAAACTCATTTATTTTAATTAATTATGGAATCCAATTCCACGAAAAAAAAATTATTAAAGGAAGCACGCAGATTCTTTTCTATTTCACAAATAAACTCCTTTATTTTGAATAATATGAAATCTTATTTCATATATAAATAAACTCCTTTATTTAAGGGAATACAAATTCTCTTTCCTATTCACAAATAAACTCCTTTATTTTGAATAATATGAAATCTTATTTCATATCTAAATAAACTCCTTTATTTAAGGAAACATTAAAGAATTACCGATTTTCAAAAATAGATTCCTCTTTTTTTTAAAAAGTAAAAAATTATACAACAAATTATGCCCTATTAAATTATTCTAAACATATATCAATATATATATATATCAAATTAAAACAATTAATAATTCGCATAAAGGTTTGGCTCTGATGCTACTGTTAGGTTTGTAATATTCATGAACCTAATTAAATTGCACAAAATAAGCGGAAGCATGGAAAAACAAAGTTTTAAAATTTTGCAAACCATATATCCGGATCATCCTTTATGCGTAATTATTAATTAAACGAAAAGATAAAGAACAAGAATCATACCCTTGAAGATACGTGCTTCCTCAGGTACAAGTTCACCTCCAAATCTTTTTCGCGTTCAACTTAAATCCTCCGGGTTTGGTTCCTTCCTTTGATCAACGTTAGCCACCCAAGTGTTTGGCCTCTAGAGGTGATCCACCAAGGAAAAAGAAAGATTCAAGAAGATGGGTATTTGGCAAAACCCTGGTTTTTCTATCACTCATAGATAGAAAAAGAGCATACTCTCCAATAATTGGAATCACGTCTATTGATATCTGATATAAGATTCCTCTTATAAAGATATCAGTTAACCCTTCTAATCTAATTAGAAAATAGAGTATTATTTAATTAATTAAATTCCTTTGATTAATTAAACTCCCTAATTTTATTAGGGATAATTAATTAATTTGCCTCTAATCTTATTAGGAATAAGTGAGAGTACTTTTATTAATTAATTCCCAAACTCCTTTAGGAATTAAATAATAATAATAATAATAATAATAATAATAATAATAATAATAATAATAATAATAATAATAATAATAATAATAATAATAATAAGACTCCTCTTATTAATTTATATTTAATATTTCCAAAATATTAAATAATAAATATTAAGCTATTTAATTTATTCTATCACCATAGATTAAATTAAATATACTTAACTTATTATTACGATTATGCCATTAACTTCATAAATAATTATTCTTCCTTTTATGGTGTGACCCTTTAGGTTCTCCATATTAAACCTAATGTGAATAAATCAATTAGAACAATTCTAATCTTATTTAAATAAATAAATTAAACTATTAATTTATTTAAATAAATAATATTTATTCTACAATAGGGATAAGTCTCCCTAGCGATTAACGACTTTTCAGATAATATAGATTTTAATATTAATCATAAAAGAACATTTGAGTAAATAGTTACCGCATAATTCAATCCTTCTACCATACAATGTCCCAATTAAATATAAGACATGGAATTACTGTCAAGTCTTAGTTTATTTAATTATATGTATTTCGATTCTTAAATGCATAACTCCAAATAATGCAAATTAGAAACTTCTTTCTAATTTCATTCTGCCTTGGTCAAGGACTATTGGGTTGTCATTTATCGAATCACATAGGACATTTCTCTTCTTTTACTAGAAGTGGTAGATTCTTTATTGATCATACATTATCTCCATGTACAACTTTAAACCCGGGCTCCATTACAAACGGGTCTTCAAGCGCTCCTTGTTCCTTAATATCTAATTCTTCAAAATTAATTCTAACTATTCCTATTACAAAACTATTTAAAATAAATAGTCAAGGGGAAGTACATAGGAGCGAGATATAATTTACATTAAGAATAATTATAGAAGACGAGGTACGCAAACCCCATTTAATAAAACCCATATATTCATGCATCCAACTAAAATAAAATCCAATCACATTGGTCAATAGTCCATAATCAATCCCATTTATTATCATACACATCACTATATGCATCAATAAATAACATTCATCTCATGAATAATAAACATTCAATATATATATTGATATCATTTAATGGACAAATTTAGTTAGCATAAAATCTAATTTTGAATCAAAATAAACCTCTTTTATTTTAATTTATCCAATTTTGAATAAAATAAACTATTTTATTTTAATCAAAATCTTTAATCAAAATAAACTCATTTATTTTAATTAATTATGGAATCCAATTCCACGAAAAAAAAAATTATTAAAGGAAGCACGGATTCTTTTCCTATTCACAAATAAACTCCTTTATTTTGAATAATATGAAATCTTATTTCATATCTAAATAAACTCCTTTATTTAAGAGAATACAAATTCTCTTTCCTATTCACAAATAAACTCCTTTATTTTGAATAATATGAAATCTTATTTCATATCTAAATAAACTCCTTTATTTAAGGAAACATTAAAGAATTACCGATTTTCAAAAATAGATTCCTCTTTTTTTTAAAAAGTAAAAAATTATACAATAAATTATGCCCTATTAAATTATTCTAAACATATATCAATATACATATCAAATTAAAACAATTAATAATTCGCATAAAGGTTTGGCTCTGATGCTACTGTTAGGTTTGTAATATTCATGAACCTAATCAAATTGCACAAAATAAGCGGAAGAATGGAAAAACAAAGTTTTAAAATTTTGCAAACCATATATCCGGATCATCCTTTATGCGTAATTATTAATTAAACGAAAAGATAAAGAACAAGAATCATACCCTTGAAGATACGTGCTTCCTCAGGTACAAGTTCACCTCCAAATCTTTTTCGCGTTCAACTTAAATCCTCCGGGTTTGGTTCCTTCCTTTGATCAACGTTAGCCACCCAAGTGTTTGGCCTCTAGAGGTGATCCACCAAGGAAGAAGAAAGATTCAAGAAGATGGGTATTTGGCAAAACCCTAGTTTTTCTATCACTCATAGATAGAAAAAGAGCATACTCTCCAATAATTGGAATCACGTCTATTGATATCTGATATAAGACTCTTATAAAGATATCAGTTAACCCTTCTAATCTAATTAGAAAATAGAGTATTATTTAATTAATTAAATTCCTTTGATTAATTAAATTCCCTAATTTTATTAGGAATAATTAATTAATTTGCCTCCTAATCTTATTAGGAATAAGTGAGAGTACTTTTATTAATTAATTCCCAAACTCCTTTAGGAATTAAATAATAATAATAATAATAATAATAATAATAATAATAATAATAATAATAATAATAATAATAATAAGACTCCTCTTATTAATTTATATTTAATATTTCCAAAATATTAAATAATAAATATTAAGCTATTTAATTTATTCTATCACCATAGATTAAATTAAATATACTTAACTTATTATTACGATTATGCCATTAACTTCATAAATAATTATTCTTCCTTTTGTGGTGTGACCCTTTAGGTTCTCCATATTAAGCCGGTTGTGAATAAATCAATTAGAACAATTTAATCTTATTTAAATAAATAAATTAAACTATTAATTTATTTAAATAAATAATATTTATTCTACAATAGGATAAGTCTCCTAGCGATTAACGACTTTTTCGGATAATATAGATTTTAACATTAATCATAAAAGAACATTTGAGTAAATAGTTATCATATAATTCAATCCTTCCACCATACAATGTCCCAATTAAATATAAGACATGGAATTACTGTCAAGTCTTATTTTATTTAATTATATGTATTTCGATTCTTAAATGCATAACTCCAAATAATGCAAATTAGAAACTTCTTTCTAATTTCATTCTGCCTTGGTCAAGGACTATTGGGTTGTCATTTATCGAATCACATAGGACATTTCTCTTCTTTTACTAGAAGTGGTAGATTCTTTATTGATCATACATTATCTCCATGTACAACTTTAAACCCGGGCTCCATTACAAACGGGTCTTCAAGCGCTCCTTGTTCCTTAATCTCTAATTCTTCAAAATTAATTCTAACTATTCCTATTACAAAACTATTTAAAATAAATAGTCAAGGGGAAGTACATAGGAGCGAGATATAATTTACATTAAGAATAATTATAGAAGACGAGGTACGCAAACCCCATTTAATAAAACCTATATAATCATGCATCCAACTAAAATAAAATCCAATCACATTGGTCAATAGTCCATAATCAATCCCATTTATTATCATACACATCATCATATATGCATCAATAAATAACATTTATCTCATGAATAATAAACATTCAATATATATATTGATATCATTTAATGGACAAATTTAGTTAGCATAAAATCTAATTTTGAATCAAAATAAACCTCTTTTATTTTAATTTATCTAATTTTGAATAAAATAAACTATTTTATTTTAATCAAAATCTTTAATCAAAATAAACTCATTTATTTTAATTAATTATGGAATCCAATTCCACGAAAAAAAAAATTATTAAAGGAAGCACGGATTCTTTTCCTATTCACAAATAAACTCCTTTATTTTGAATAATATGAAATCTTATTTCATATATAAATAAACTCCTTTATTTAAGGGAATACAAATTCTCTTTCCTATTCACAAATAAACTCCTTTATTTTGAATAATATGAAATCTTATTTCATATCTAAATAAACTCCTTTATTTAAGGAAACATTAAAGAATTACCGATTTTCAAAAATAGATTCCTCTTTTTTAAAAAGTAAAAATTATACAACAAATTATGCCCTATTAAATTATTCTAAACATATATCAATATATATATATATCAAATTAAAACAATTAATAATTCGCATAAAGGTTTGGCTCTGATGCTACTGTTAGGTTTGTAATATTCATGAACCTAATTAAATTGCACAAAATAAGCGGAAGCATGGAAAAACAAAGTTTTAAAATTTTGCAAACCATATATCCGGATCATCCTTTATATGTAATTATTAATTAAACGAAAAGATAAAGAACAAGAATCATACCCTTGAAGATACGTGCTTCCTCAGGTACAAGTTCACCTCCAAATCTTTTTCGCGTTCAACTTAAATCCTCCGGGTTTGGTTCCTTCCTTTGATCAACGTTAGCCACCCAAGTGTTTGGCCTCTAGAGGTGATCCACCAAGGAAAAAGAAAGATTCAAGAAGATGGGTATTTGGCAAAACCCTGGTTTTTCTATCACTCATAGATAGAAAAAGAGCATACTCTCCAATAATTGGAATCACGTCTATTGATATCTGATATAAGATTCCTCTTATAAAGATATCAGTTAACCCTTCTAATCTAATTAGAAAATAGAGTATTATTTAATTAATTAAATTCCTTTGATTAATTAAACTCCCTAATTTTATTAGGGATAATTAATTAATTTGCCTCCTAATCTTATTAGGAATAAGTGAGAGTACTTTTATTAATTAATTCCCAAACTCCTTTAGGAATTAAATAATAATAATAATAATAATAATAATAATAATAATAATAATAATAATAATAATAATAATAATAATAATAATAAGACTCCTCTTATTAATTTATATTTAATATTTCCAAAATATTAAATAATAAATATTAAGCTATTTAATTTATTCTATCACCATAGATTAAATTAAATATACTTAACTTATTATTACGATTATGCCATTAACTTCATAAATAATTATTCTTCCTTTTATGGTGTGACCCTTTAGGTTCTCCATATTAAACCTATTGTGAATAAATCAATTAGAACAATTCTAATCTTATTTAAATAAATAAATTAAACTATTAATTTATTTAAATAAATAATATTTATTCTACAATAGGGGATAAGTCTCCTAGCGATTAACGACTTTTCGATAATATAGATTTTAATATTAATCATAAAAGAACATTTGAGTAAATAGTTACCAGATAATTCAATCCTTCTACCATACAATGTCCCAATTAAATATAAGACATGGAATTCTTCACAAGTCTTATTTTATTTAATTATATGTATTTGATTCTTAAATGCATAACTCCAAATAATGCAAATTAGAAACTTCTTTCTAATTTCATTCTCGCTGTCAAGGACTATTGGGTTGTCATTTATCGAATCACATAGGACATTTCTCTTCTTTTCTAGAAGTGGTAGATTCTTTATTGATCATACATTATCTCCATGTACAACTTTAAACCCGGCTCCATTACAAACGGGTCTTCAAGCGCCTCCTGTTCCTTAATCTCTAATTCTTCAAAATTAATTCTAACTATTCCTATTACAAAACTATTTAAAATAAATAGTCAAGGGAAGTACATAGGAGCGAGATATAATTTACATTAAGAATAATTATAGAAGACGAGTCATGCAAAACCCCATTTAATAAAACCTATATAATCATGCATCCAACTAAAATAAAATCCAATCACATTGGTCAATAGTCCATAATCAATCCCATTTATTATCATACATCACTATATGCATCAATAAATAACATTTATCTCATGAATAATAAACATTCAATATATATATTGATATCATTTAATGGACAAATTTAGTTAGCATAAAATCTAATTTTGAATCAAAATAAACCTCTTTTATTTTAATTTATCTAATTTTGAATAAAATAAACTATTTTATTTTAATCAAAATCTTTAATCAAAATAAACTCATTTATTTTAATTAATTATGGAATCAATTCACAAAAAAAAAAAAATTATTAAAGGAAGCACTGATTCTTTTCCCTATTCACAAATAAATCCCTTTTTTTTGAATAAAAGGAATTTTAATTCAATATATAAAAAAATCCCTTAATTAAAGGAATACAAATTCTCTTTCCTATTCACAAATAAACTCCTTTATTTTGAATAATATGAAATCTTATTTCATATCTAAATAAACTCCTTTATTTAAGGAAACATTAAAGAATTACCGATTTTCAAAAATAGATTCCTCTTTTTTTTAAAAAGTAAAAAATTATACAACAAATTATGCCCTATTAAATTATTCTAAACATATATCAATATATATATATATATATCAAATTAAAACAATTAATAATTCGCATAAAGGTTTGGCTCTGATGCTACTGTTAGGTTTGTAATATTCATGAACCTAATTAAATTGCACAAAATAAGCGGAAGCATGGAAAAACAAAGTTTTAAAATTTTGCAAACCATATATCCGGATCATCCTTTATGCGTAATTATTAATTAAACGAAAAGATAAAGAACAAGAATCATACCCTTGAAGATACGTGCTTCCTCAAGTACAAGTTCACCTCCAAATCTTTTTTCGCTCAACTTAAATCCTCCGGTTTGGTTCCTTCCTTTGATCAACGTTAGCCACCCAAGTGTTTGGCCTCTGAGGTGATCCACCAAGGAAAAAGAAAGATTCAAGAAGATGGGTATTTGGCAAAACCCTAGTTTTCTATCACTCATAGATAGAAAAAGAGCATACTCTCAATAATTGGAATCACGCTCTATTGATATCTCGATATAAGATTCCTCTTATAAAGATATCGCTTAACCCTTCTAATCTAATTAGAAAATAGAGTATTATTTAATTAATTAAATTCCTTTGATTAATTAAACTCCCTAATTTATTAGGATAATTAATTAATTTGCCTCCTAATCTTATTAGGAATAAGTGAGAGTACTTTTATTAATTAATTCCCAAACTCCTTTAGGAATTAAATAATAATAATAATAATAATAATAATAATAATAATAATAATAATAATAATAATAATAATAATAATAATAATAATAATAAGACTCTCTTATTAATTTATATTTAATATTTCCAAAATATTAAATAATAAATATTAAGCTATTTAATTTATTCTATCACCATAGATTAAATTAAATATACTAACTTATTATTACGATTATGCCATTAACTTCATAAATAATTATTCTTCCTTTTATGGTGTGACCCTTTAGGTTCTCCATATTAAACCTATTGTGAATAAATCAATTAGAACAATTCTAATCTTATTTAAATAAATAAATTAAACTATTAATTTATTTAAATAAATAATATTTATTCTACAATAGGGATAAGTCTCTAGCGATTAACGACTTTTCGGATAATATAGATTTTAACATTAATCATAAAAGAACATTTGAGTAAATAATTCACGCATAATTCAATCCTTCCACCATTACAATGTCCCAATTAAATATAAGACATGGAATTCTTTGTCAGTCTTATTTTATTTAATTATATGTATTTCGATTCTTAAATGCATAACTCCAAATAATGCAAATTAGAAACTTCTTTCTAATTTCATTCTGCCTTGGTCAAGGACTATTGGGTTGTCATTTATCGAATCACATAGGACATTTCTCTTCTTTTACTAGAAGTGGTAGATTCTTTATTGATCATACATTATCTCCATGTACAACTTTAAACCCGGGCTCCATTACAAACGGGTCTTCAAGCGCTCCTTGTTCCTTAATCTCTAATTCTTCAAAATTAATTCTAACTATTCCTATTACAAAACTATTTAAAATAAATAGAAACCTTGATCAGTAGTCAAGGGGAAGTACATAGGAGCGAGATATAATTTACATTAAGAAAAATTAGAGAAGACTAGGTACGCAAACCCCATTTAATAAAACCAATATATTCATGCATCCAACTAAAATAAAATCCAATCACATTGGTCAATAGTCCATAATCAATCCCATTTATTATCATACACATCACTATATGCATCAATAAATAACATTCATCTCATGAATAATAAACATTCAATATATATATTGATATCATTTAATGGACAAATTTAGTTAGCATAAAATCTAATTTTGAATCAAAATAAACCTCTTTTATTTTAATTTATCTAATTTTGAATAAAATAAACTATTTTATTTTAATCAAAATCTTTAATCAAAATAAACTCATTTATTTTAATTAATTATGGAATCCAATTCCACGAAAAAAAAAATTATTAAAGGAAGCATGATTCTTTTTCTATTCACAAATAAACTCCTTTATTTTGAATAATATGAAATCTTATTTCATATATAAATAAACTCCTTTATTTAAGGGAATACAAATTCTCTTTCCTATTCATAAATAAACTCCTTTATTTTGAATAATATGAAATCTTATTTCATATCTAAATAAACTCCTTTATTTAAGGAAACATTAAAGAATTACCGATTTTCAAAAATAGATTCCTCTTTTTTTTAAAAAGTAAAAAATTATACAACAAATTATGCCCTATTAAATTATTCTAAACATATATCAATATACATATCAAATTAAAACAATTAATAATTCGCATAAAGGTTTGGCTCTGATGCTACTGTTAGGTTTGTAATATTCATGAACCTAATCAAATTGCACAAAATAAGCGGAAGAATGGAAAAACAAAGTTTTAAAATTTTGCAAACCATATATCCGGATCATCCTTTATGCGTAATTATTAATTAAACGAAAAGATAAAGAACAAGAATCATACCCTTGAAGATACGTGCTTCCCTCGTGTACAAGTTCACCTCCAAATCTTTTTCGTTCAACTTAAATCCTCGGGTTTGGTTCCTTCATTTGATCAACGTTAGCCACCCAAGTGTTTGGCCTCTAGAGGTGATCCACCAAGGAAAAAGAAAGATTCAAGAAGATGGGTATTTGGCAAAACCCTAGTTTTTCTATCACTCATAGATAGAAAAAGAGCATACTCTCCAATAATTGGAATCACGTCTATTGATATCTGATATAAGACTCCTCTTATAAAGATATCAGTTAACCCTTCTAATCTAATTAGAAAATAGAGTATTATTTAATTAATTAAATTCCTTTGATTAATTAAACTCCCTAATTTTATTAGGGATAATTAATTAATTTGCCTCCTAATCTTATTAGGAATAAGTGAGAGTACTTTTATTAATTAATTCCCAAACTCCTTTAGGAATTAAATAATAATAATAATAATAATAATAATAATAATAATAATAATAATAATAATAATAATAATAATAATAAGACTCTCTTATTAATTTATATTTAATATTTCCAAAATATTAAATAATAAATATTAAGCTATTTAATTTATTCTATCACCATAGATTAAATTAAATATACTTAACTTATTATTACGATTATGCCATTAACTTCATAAATAATTATTCTTCCTTTTATGGTGTGACCCTTTAGGTTCTCCATATTAAACCGGTTGTGAATAAATCAATTAGAACAATTCTAATCTTATTTAAATAAATAAATTAAACTATTAATTTATTTAAATAAATAATATTTATTCTACAATAGGGATAAGTCTCCCTAGCGATTAACGACTTTTCAGATAATATAGATTTTAACATTAATCATAAAAGAACATTTGAGTAAATAGTTACCGCATAATTCAATCCTTCCACCATACAATGTCCCAATTAAATATAAGACATGGAATTACTGTCAAGTCTTAGTTTATTTAATTATATGTATTTCGATTCTTAAATGCATAACTCCAAATAATGCAAATTAGAAACTTCTTTCTAATTTCATTCTGCCTTGGTCAAGGACTATTGGGTTGTCATTTATCGAATCACATAGGACATTTCTCTTCTTTTACTAGAAGTGGTAGATTCTTTATTGATCATACATTATCTCCATGTACAACTTTAAACCCGGGCTCCATTATAAACGGGTCTTCAAGCGCTCCTTGTTCCTTAATCTCTAATTCTTCAAAATTAATTCTAACTATTCCTATTACAAAACTATTTAAAATAAATAGTCAAGGGGAAGTACATAGGAGCGAGATATAATTTACATTAAGAATAATTATAGAAGACGAGGTACGCAAACCCCATTTAATAAAACCTATATAATCATGCATCCAACTAAAATAAAATCCAATCACATTGGTCAATAGTCCATAATCAATCCCATTTATTATCATACACATCACTATATGCATCAATAAATAACATTTATCTCATGAATAATAAACATTCAATATATATATTGATATCATTTAATGGACAAATTTAGTTAGCATAAAATCTAATTTTGAATCAAAATAAACCTCTTTTATTTTAATTTATCTAATTTTGAATAAAATAAACTATTTTATTTTAATCAAAATCTTTAATCAAAATAAACTCATTTATTTTAATTAATTATGGAATCCAATTCCACGAAAAAAAAAATTATTAAAGGAAGCACGGATTCTTTTCCTATTCACAAATAAACTCCTTTATTTTGAATAATATGAAATCTTATTTCATATATAAATAAACTCCTTTATTTAAGGAATACAAATTCTCTTTCCTATTCACAAATAAACTCCTTTATTTTGAATAATATGAAATCTTATTTCATATCTAAATAAACTCCTTTATTTAAGGAAACATTAAAGAATTACCGATTTTCAAAAATAGATTCCTTTTTTTAAAAAAGTAAAAATTATACAACAAATTATGCCCTATTAAATTATTCTAAACATATATCAATATATATATATATCAAATTAAAACAATTAATAATTACGCATAAAGGTTTGGCTCTCATACTCTCAACATTAGGTTTGTAATATTCATGAACCTAATTAAATTGCACAAAATAAGCGGGCTTGTGGAAAACAAAGTTTTAAAATTTTGCAAACCATATATCCGGATCATCCTTTATGCGTAATTATTAATTAAACGAAAAGATAAAGAACAAGAATCATACCCTTGAAGATACGTGCTTCCTCAAGTACAAGTTCACCTCCAAATCTTTTTCGCGTTCAACTTAAATCCTCCGGGTTTGGTTCCTTCCTTTGATCAACGTTAGCCACCCAAGTGTTTGGCCTCTAGAGGTGATCCACCAAGGAAAAAGAAAGATTCAAGAAGATGGGTATTTGGCAAAACCCTAGTTTTTCTATCACTCATAGATAGAAAAAGAGCATACTCTCCAATAATTGGAATCACGTCTATTGATATCTGATATAAGATTCCTCTTATAAAGATATCAGTTAACCCTTCTAATCTAATTAGAAAATAGAGTATTATTTAATTAATTAAATTCCTTTGATTAATTAAACTCCCTAATTTTATTAGGGATAATTAATTAATTTGCCTCCTAATCTTATTAGGAATAAGTGAGAGTACTTTTATTAATTAATTCCCAAACTCCTTTAGGAATTAAATAATAATAATAATAATAATAATAATAATAATAATAATAATAATAATAATAATAATAAGACTCCTCTTATTAATTTATATTTAATATTTCCAAAATATTAAATAATAAATATTAAGCTATTTAATTTATTCTATCACCATAGATTAAATTAAATATACTTAACTTATTATTACGATTATGCCATTAACTTCATAAATAATTATTCTTCCTTTTATGGTGTGACCCTTTAGGTTCTCCATATTAAACCGGTTTAAATAAATCAATTAGAACAATTCTAATCTTATTTAAATAAATAAATTAAACTATTAATTTATTTAAATAAATAATATTTATTCTACAATAGGGATAAGTCTCCCTATGATTAACGACTTTTCAGATAATATAGATTTTAACATTAATCATAAAAGAACATTTGAGTAAATAGTTACCGCATAATTCAATCCTTCCACCATACAATGTCCCAATTAAATATAAGACATGGAATTACTGTCAAGTCTTATTTTATTTAATTATATGTATTTCGATTCTTAAATGCATAACTCCAAATAATGCAAATTAGAAACTTCTTTCTAATTTCATTCTGCCTTGGTCAAGGACTATTGGGTTGTCATTTATCGAATCACATAGGACATTTCTCTTCTTTTACTAGAAGTGGTAGATTCTTTATTGATCATACATTATCTCCATGTACAACTTTAAACCCGGGCTCCATTACAAATCTAGGTCTTCAAGCGCTCCTTGTTCCTTAATCTCTAATTCTTCAAAATTAATTCTAACTATTCCTATTACAAAACTATTTAAAATAAATAGAAACCTTGATCAGTAGTCAAGGGGAAGTACATAGGAGCGAGATATAATTTACATTAAGAAAAATTAGAGAAGACTAGGCATAAACCCCATTTAATAAAACCAATATATTCATGCATCCAACTAAAATAAAATCCAATCACATTGGTCAATAGTCCATAATCAATCCCATTTATTATCATACACATCACTATATGCATCAATAAATAACATTCATCTCATGAATAATAAACATTCAATATATATATTGATATCATTTAATGGACAAATTTAGTTAGCATAAAATCTAATTTTGAATCAAAATAAACCTCTTTTATTTTAATTTATCTAATTTTGAATAAAATAAACTATTTTATTTTAATCAAAATCTTTAATCAAAATAAACTCATTTATTTTAATTAATTATGGAATCCAATTCCACGAAAAAAAAAAAATTATTAAAGGAAGCACTTTGATTCTTTTCCTATATTCACAAATAAACTCCTTTATTTTGAATAATATGAAATCTTATTTCATATATAAATAAACTCCTTTATTTAAGGGAATACAAATTCTCTTTCCTATTCATAAATAAACTCCTTTATTTTGAATAATATGAAATCTTATTTCATATCTAAATAAACTCCTTTATTTAAGGAAACATTAAAGAATTACCGATTTTCAAAAATAGATTCCTCTTTTTTTTAAAAAGTAAAAAATTATACAACAAATTATGCCCTATTAAATTATTCTAAACATATATCAATATACATATCAAATTAAAACAATTAATAATTCGCATAAAGGTTTGGCTCTGATGCTACTGTTAGGTTTGTAATATTCATGAACCTAATCAAATTGCACAAAATAAGCGGAAGAATGGAAAAACAAAGTTTTAAAATTTTGCAAACCATATATCCTGGATCATCCTTTATGCGTAATTATTAATTAAACGAAAAAGATAAAGAACAAGAATCATACCCTTGAAGATATCGTGGCTTCCTCGTGCACAAGTTCACCTCCAAATCTTTTTACGTTCAACTTAAATCCTCCGGTTTGGTTCCTTCATTTGATCAACGTTAGCCACCCAAGTGTTTGGCCTCTAGAGGTGATCCACCAAGGAAAAGAAAGATTCAAGAAGATGGGTATTTGGCAAAACCCTAGTTTTTCTATCACTCATAGATGAAAAAGAGCATACTCTCCAATAATTGGAATCACGCCTATTGATATCCGATATAAGACTCTCTTATAAAGATATCGATTAACCCTTCTAATCTAATTAGAAAATAGAGTATTATTTAATTAATTAAATTCCTTTGATTAATTAAACTCCTAATTTTATTAGGATAATTAATTAATTTGCCTCCTAATCTTATTAGGAATAAGTGAGAGTATTTTTATTAATTAATTCCCAAACTCCTTTAGGAATTAAATAATAATAATAATAATAATAATAATAATAATAATAATAATAATAATAATAATAATAATAATAATAATAATAAGACTCCTCTTATTAATTTATATTTAATATTTCCAAAATATTAAATAATAAATATTAAGCTATTTAATTTATTCTATCACCATAGATTAAATTAAATATACTTAACTTATTATTACGATTATGCCATTAACTTCATAAATAATTATTCTTCCTTTTATGGTGTGACCCTTTAGGTTCTCCATATTAAACCGGTTGTGAATAAATCAATTAGAACAATTCTAATCTTATTTAAATAAATAAATTAAACTATTAATTTATTTAAATAAATAATATTTATTCTACAATAGGGATAAGTCTCCCTAGCAATTAACGACTTTTCAGATAATATAGATTTTAACATTAATCATAAAAGAATATTTGAGTAAATAGTTACCGCATAATTCAATCCTTCCACCATACAATGTCCCAATTAAATATAAGATATGGAATTACTGTCAAGTCTTATTTTATTTAATTATATGTATTTCGATTCTTAAATGCATAACTCCAAATGATGCAAATTAGAAACTTCTTTCTAATTTCATTCTGCCTTGGTCAAGGACTATTGGGTTGTCATTTATCGAATCACATAGGACATTTCTCTTCTTTTACTAGAAGTGGTAGATTCTTTATTGATCATACATTATCTCCATGTACAACTTATTATACCCAAGCATACCCTTTAATATACCTTAAGGGTCTTAAGGAATAAGTCAAAGTATAACTCATCATACACAAGATACTATGATGATCTCAAGTCCAAGGATCACTTGATTACTATCACTCTGAGAATTCTATTGATGCACAAGTAAAACTCCATTAGGTATTCCTTAGTGAGCCACGTTTAATAAACTTATTCTCTAATAAGCACCTACATACTTGCTTTAGTGTCTTCACACAAATGATTATGAGATCAATCATCCTCATCCAATGAGCAAACAACGATGTATACTAATCTATCCGGATTCACTAATTCCCAATTTAGTAATCCAACGATTGAGAACTATTTTAGTTTTAAGCTTTTTAAGAATTTAGATCTCATTAGAATGATCATCATCATTATTCTAAAAGCATTGCTTAAAACTATGGGTTTATCACATATTATAAAACAACATCATGTAGATAATTAAAAGCCTTTAATAAATTAATACTTTTTATTAATAAATGAATAAGATTGTTACAAAGTATATGTTTTATCATCAAACATGATTGGCTTGTGTGCATACTACTTTCAATCTCCCACTTGCACTAAAGTCAATCACCATGGTATCTCATACCCTTCTTCTCTAAGTGACGATTATCCTGCTGTTGGATAAGCTTTAGTTAATGGATATGTAATTTTGTTTTTGAGAGTCCACTATCTCTATAGTAATTTTCCATCTTTCAATGATTCCTATAATCAAATGAAAGTGCTATAACACATGTTTAGATCCAAGATGATACTTAGGAGCTATTCCTAGTTCTGTAATGAACTTTTCATCCAAACAATCAACTTGTAGCTTCATTTATAGCTATATATTTTGTTTTTATCACTAAACCAGCAACTCTTTGCTATTTGAAACCTTTTTCAATTCACTGCACTACTATTCAAGGTAACGCTTTACCTTAAAGTGGATTTTCTATCGTCTTGGTGTAACGCCCCAGAAAATCAAACAATTGTAAATACTTTTAATAATGAATAAAATAATATTATTTATTATTATTACGTGTTGATAAGATGAATGTCGTTCTATAACCTATAAATGTCAGAATTTCGTAGTATTTTAACTACGTGAATGAATTAAAGTGTTTGAATTTCTAAGACGAAAATAAAAGCTTGCCGAGAAATTTTCTGAAAAATACTATTCATCGATTTCTACTCAGAAATTATTTTTGAACTTCCGAGAAATACGTAACGTTATAATATCAAGGTGATATTGATTATGTAATAATAATCCAAGTATGGAAAACGTAATATTTTGCATGTGGACCCAATTTGGGAACGTTAGATTTATTAAGCGTTAAGGAAGAAAGTTGTGATCGTATAATGTGTATTCATTATATGAAGGTTGTAAGACCCCAACTTTTATGAATAAAAATATATTTTCTATAAATATCATTTTTGAATATTATGGAATAAATTTGATATAATGTTATAGTTGTGGGTAATATTTATAAATTTTGCAAAGTCACGCAAGTTGTTATATAATATTAGATTGGTGGGGAATATTCATTTTAACGGGGAATATTCGTTGAGACGACGCAATCATTAGTGGACCCTACAAATCGAAATTATTATCTGATGAAGAAAAAACAAAAATATTTTTATGAAAATAATTGGTGGAAGTTTTACCAATTAATCTTTGTTGAACTACTCGATAGTAAAAGTACACAAAGAATATGCGTGGTTGCATAAGAGCACACTTGCAGTATTGATTATTAATGCTTACGTGAGAAGTCACTCAGTTTTGTTTCAGTAATTGTTGCATAGTATCTCACGTTATTTGATTCAATTATTGTCGATATTTTATATATTATTAAATCAATAATTGAGATGATAGAGTTATTAATATTATTATTTTCAATATTAACGATGTCTAGAAGTTTTGCCAAGGAGAAGTTTGGTCACCTAATTGCGCGCCAATAGGGAGAAATCCTTATTGGAAAGCCCCCTCTTTCTTGGAAACAACCTGGTCGATTAATATTGTGAATTATTATAATGATGATAAATGTTGTTAAAAATATTGAAGGAATTTTATGAAGTATTTGTTGTAAACTTTTACTTATTATTTGGACCCCATTTACCCATTTTTCAAAATAATCTAGTAGAGTATATATATATATATATATATATATATATATATATATATATATATATATATATATATGTATGAAAGGGACTTGTGGGGTAGAAATTGGAAAATGTGTGTGTGTGTATGCAGGTGTGTGTAGGAGTGTGTAAGTTGAATTAATGGTGGGAAAGTGTTCAGTGATGATAGTGATAGGTGGATGAATTATGGATGGTTTTGTTAAAACCATGTGTTATATATATATATATTATTTTTGTTTTACTCAATAATGGCTTTGAAATTCAAGCACCGATTATTGCAAAGGACATCCGTGATTTATAAAATATTATTGCGTCCGTGATATTTTCTAAACAGTACCCCTTCAATTCTCCTATAAATAGGATGCTTAATTAGAATTGAAATCACACCAGAAATTTAGAGAAAATTCTATTCTATAATCTTGAGCGTATTTCTTTAGAGTTTTAAGAAGCTTTGAGCGCAGTGCTAACTTTCTTAAAGAATATCCTTGCCCTACCAGTCAGAATACTCTTTTTTTTACGGTAAGGGGTATTTTTTTTCATATTCATGAAGAGAACTTCGGTTATTCCATTCGTTATTATTCAGTTGGAACATCCTCTGTCACATGCATTTCTACGACCGGTTCCGCTCTTTATTATTCTCGTTGGAATATCCTCGTCTGCATGCGTTTCTGTTGGACTGGTTCCGTCTTTATTATTCCATTGGAATATCCCGTTCTGCATGCATTTTACGCTGGACTTGATTCCGTTATTTATTATTCCGTTGAATAACTTTGCTCTCTGGCACAAGCACCGCACGTATGGTGATTTCATTTGTTATTCCATTCTTTATTATTCTATTGAAATATCATGTTTGGCAAGCGTATTACGCTTTGACACGGTTCCGTTATTTATTATTACGTTAGAATAACTTTTATACGCATCTGATATTGAATGCATGGTGATTTCTTTTGTTATTCCATTCTTTATTATACTCAGTTAGTTAATGTTTTGACTTCTATACTCCATGAAATTAGTGGAATATTTTTGATATTTGCGCTTCATCCAGTATCTTTTCATGGAAATTTTCTTCTGAGCATTCTTGAATTTTACTTTACAAAGAAGTGTTATGTTGACAATTTGGACGTTATTAGTTCCTGGATAAAATATTTCTTGAACTTGTTTTATTGAATTCTTATATCATTGTCATCATCCTCATACTTATATTTTGTTGAAAGTCATTTGTGGCCTGTAGTGCATAGATGGACTTGGTATGATTATGACCATGGATTATTCGGTGTAATCATGACCGTAATGTTACAAATGATGTGGTAAAAGTCCTCATTGGCCCGTAGTGCATTGATGGACAGTTGTTGGCATGATCATGACCATTGATGAATACACAAATATCCTTGACCCGTAGTGCATGTATAAATTGTGGTTGTGATACTAATGAATATCCTTGGCCGTAGTGTGGATGATATGGATTATTTATTAAGTCGAGTCCCAAAATGATAAAAGTGATGAAAACTTTTAAATCATAAAAGATAGTAGATTTTATTCTCTACTTGACTCTTTTAATGGATTGCATGTTCCCATCTGCAGATTAAACTTGATGTCTATTGTATTTTATCGGTTTAACATCATTGAGGACTAATGATAATTTATTCGCATTATCTTAGTCATAATATTTCTTCTTTGGGCTAGTTGAGCTAACCCTTTCTTTCACCGTTTTCTCTTAGGAAATGAGAACGTGGCAGGACTAGTCGGGGAACGGAGTGATGGTCTGAGATGGTGTCTTAGTAGTCCTCACTATTTTGTTAAATAGTGTGATAATAAATGTAATGAGGACTAAATTGAGTGTGGATATTGTCTAGATGACAATATTTGTATTAAAAACTCACAGCATGTATTTTGTCGTATATTACACGACTGTTGTATAATTAAGTTATATTTGAATTTTGTACCATGTATTTGGCTACTCAAGATGGGTGATGTATACCTATTTTGGGGGCATCACAAAGGTAATGAATGTAAGTATAATACGACGTATTGTACTATTATGTATGAAGAATGAGATAACATATATTACTAATTAATATACGAGTTAGCATACGAAAATTATACGTGGGGTATAAATGTTAAGTTGTTTAATTAAAGGTAATGGACTTGTAGGATTATTAACCTAATAGTAGAAGTCCAATAGAAGTGACAATCAAGCACAAGTGTTTGATAAATCATAGGTCCAAACTATAGTAGCACAAACCCAACAAGAAAGTAGTTAGATTAATTAACAAAGCCCAATGAAAAGCCATGATCCATGGGGCAAACCAAGGGTGAAATGGGTAAACTTGATGGGCAAGAACTTTGTGTAATGCCCAAGTGTTGTGATGATCAAGTACTTTATGTGGCTAGCAAGTTTACTTAGGACTAAGGTAATGAATAGTAAGGAGGTGAAATGAGGAGGTGGAATAAGGAGGTGGGATGGTATTATTGACCATTTTTCCCTAACCTTAAGTTTCCTATAAATACCAAGCCTCATTTCATTTTTATGGGTTGTTTCATTTCCTTCAACTCCTCTCAAAGATAAGCTACTTAATTGGTAGAGAGAGAATAAGCACATAAGTCAAGAATAAGTCAATCATCATTTGATAAATCTTCAAGGAAGAAAAGCACAAGTGCTTCTAGGGTAAGACTCATGTCTATTATATCTTTATCTCTTCTATGATAAGATTGATAGAGAAGTGGGTTTGTGCGATAATAACATGTAATAAGTTATTAATAAATGAACTTAAGCCGAATAAGTTGAATAAGCAACTTGAACATAAATAAGTTGATAATTTTGTGAAGAACTTATCATATGTTTGTCATATGATGATTAGTATGTTGAATATAGCATAAGAGCATTGATTAATGGACTTAAGTTCATAATAAGTCATGAGCATGAGAATTTTATAGTTCATAAGTTAAATAAGTCATTGATTTATGAGAATAAGTCAAAACCTACTTTGACTATAAGTTGGTATAATAAGTAACTTGTAATGATCATATGTTGGTTGATATCCATTTAGAATCATTAAGAATATAGTTTTGTCGGAATTCACACGATTGGACGATTATCGTCGAATTCGTGAACTTCTCGGAATGGAAGTCGTATTTTGTGTTTGAAGTCAGAAACATTGGTTTTCGATGGAGACAAGTCATATTTGGCATTATAGAGTTGCGAACTCGAAAATGACCGAATTCTGACTTAGAACGAAGAAACGAGCGTTGAACGTTCAGGGACGTTTATCGTTTTCGTTAAAAATAAACTCATAGGTGAAATTTCAGCAAACGAAGTTGAATAGGATGAAGTCGAATAGATAAAATTCTTGCATGAATGCATAGAGTATGTAATTTGTGAACCGTAGGCTTTTGAACGAGCCAATTCGGACTTATAACGAAGAAGTTATGAGTCCAGGAGTTTCGTAAAATTTTCAAACTTTGCAAACAATCCGAGGCACAGAGTTGGCGCCGCGGCTCCAACCCAAGGCCAAATGAGTGACACCGCAGCGCCATAATAGTGTCTAAGCACACTGCTAACTCGCACTGCAGCACGAGATGAAGAACAAAATGTGGCTCCGCAGCGCCAGATCCGGATGTTAGCCATTGCTAACTCGCACTGTAGCGCGAGATGAAGGGTTATGGGTGGCGCCGCAGCGCCAACCCTAGTCCATGGGCAGTAAAGAATGTTTTCAAGTGTAGAATGAAAGGGAACTTGATAGTAATGAACTGAGATATAAACATAACATTGTAAGGTACTTGTAAGACACTAATGCATGCTGATTAAGAGTTAATAATCAATCAAAGATGATCGAAATGTGAATGATGTAATGAAATCTGGAAACCCATAATAGTAGATCTAAGTCAGGATTTACATTGAGATGAAGGGTAAGATATAATAGTGTACATACTTAATTATATATTACCTAATGTGGTACGTTATATGATCATGTATTATAGAAATGTAGAGACTTAAAGTGTACGTGTGTTAATCAGTAAGCAGACGCTAAGGGTAAGTATTCTAACCCTTGTTCAAGTTTAGTCTGGATAAGTTTTGTAATTCATGTATTCTTTCACATGAAGTCTTGAATGATGAAGTCTAAAGCCAACTCTTTCGGCTAGACTTATATTATGATTCTGTCAAGCATGATTTATGTTTACCGAGATATATTGGTATGTTTTTCAATCGAAGACCAAGTATGCTAAAATGTTTTTGTCGTTTAACGCACGTGAGGTTGCCATAGCTTAAACGTATACACGTTTAATGAATGTAGTGTTGATCAATATAGAGTACTATGGGCTGATCACCCAGAAGTGCTCGTAAGCTATACCGGACTTACGGACTTAGTTCCGGGTTGTCCTTTTCAAAAGAAATTATGAAATGCTCATAGTCTTGAGCCTTAGTTTATATTCTACTGAATATTGTTGTTTGGAAAAATGTTTTGAATGAAAAGAAGTGCTATTTTGAATTATCGTTAGTACTTCGTAACTATTGTTTAGTTACTGAAGATATATGAGTTCTATGCTTCAAGCATGTTGTTTATTAGAATTATAGTACTTGCTGAGCTAGTCATGCTCACTCCTTCTATGCTCACTCCTTTATTAGAATTATAGTACTTGCTGAGCGGCCCGAAGGCTCAGGCAAGGACAAGGGCAAGGCGAAGACGAACCCTTAGATTACTTATGTAATAGTATAGGTGAACGATTGTAATATATTTGATATTATGACAAGAACAAACGAATGGGTTACAAAGAACCTGGGAAATGTAATATTATTTTGGATATATAGAAGTTATATTAGTCCTTTTTGAGACTTTTCAATTGAATGAATGTATGAATGGTAGTACCGTGTAACACCATCTGTCGGGTTGGACGACACCCGGATTTGGGGGCGTCACAGGTTGGTATCAAAGTAATAGGTTATAAAACTTAAGGGGGGATTAAAAACCTTAAGTCATAACCTTAAGAGAAGTCAAAGAAATACAAGAAGAAAATAACCTTATAAAAATGCATTATGATTATGTTATGTGTTTTTATTATTCTACTGACGTGTACTAATCAACTTAATTATTTTGTGTAGATGTCAGGAGTAAACGGAATGTTTGTAGATGGTCAAGCCATTAGTGAAGAATCGGTGAACCAAGTAGAGGTTATACCGAACCCCATAGCGACAGAGCCTGAAGTTGTGATTATTGAGTCTGGAGACTCAGATAATGTTGACTGCATGTCAGTATTCGACGGGATGATAGAGGAAGAAGTAGAGACAGTGTCCTTTAATCGAGTGGCTATAGCAGCAGAGATAGCTCCTGGGGGGGGGTCGATGATGTCTCTTTTAATGTCAGTGTTGGATAGAAATATCTATTACTGTCAGGAAGTCAAGGAGCTGAAAGTAGAGCTCCAAATGGTTATAGAGGACAAGACTGATGTCGAGTCCATGTGGGAGCGGGAGCATGATGAACGGATTTTGGCTAAGGACAAAGTCCACGATTTAAAGCACGAGGTCTTTGAGCTCAAAGAGGAGCTAAAGACCAAGGTACAAAAGATAGGGAGGACGTCCTATATCTATAGGAGTTCTCGTACAGATTTCCAACAGCAGGTAGCTGGATATCCTATGGAGGTGGGGCAAACACAGCATACTATTAGCCGTGATATCATTGCCGGTCTTACCAAGGCAGATTTCGAGAATGCTTTGAGGCAGATATAGACTAGTGGTAGTTAGAGTAGTATATATTTTGTAAGTAGTAGTGACGTAAAGCCCTTTTTGTATAGTAAAGGGTAGTCTTTTGTAAATCTCAATTTTAGGAAAGCGATAGCGGGAAAGTAATGTAATCAGCTTAGGCTGTGTATGTAACTAATGTAGTATTATACTACGAATAATTAATATAAGTCCTTTTTATGGAAAACAATGAGTTATGGATGCTGGAGTTATTGTTAATATTAATGATAACTAATAAAGATAGGAATAATAATGAAATGTGTTTATTGTATCAGCAAAATGCCGCCGAGAAGAGTGCAACGTAATCAAGGTGCTAACAAGAATCAACAGGAGGGAGGTCTGTTTAACCCGATGCAGGAGTTTGTTAATTTAATAACAGCTACCTTTAATAGAACAGGGGCTAATATCCCCGTAAATCCAGGAGTAGCACGAGCTACTACCTTTAAGAATTTCAAGAGCGTGGGTCTGCCGGAGTTCAAAGGAACTACGGACCCTATTGAAGCCCAAATGTGGGTTAAGGAAATAAAGAAGGCATTTGTAAGAGCAAATGTCGATGAGGCCCGAAAGGTTGCCTTTGCGACCTATATGATGAAGGGAGAGGCCAACTTTTGGTGGGAAGCCAATCAGGCTAGGGCCGGGATAGCGAATCAGACGTGGGAGAGGTTCAAGGAGATTTCTTCAAGAACTACTTTCCCACGAGCATGCAAGGGAGGGTGGAGATGTGGTTTTTGAAGTTGAAACAAGGGGACATGATGGTTCCCCAATACGCCGCCAAGTTTAATGAACTGGCAAGGTTCACTCCACATCAAGTGGATACGGAGGTGAGGAAGGCGCGATGGTTCGAGCAGGGCTTGAAACCCTGGCTCTATAACCGCATATCGGTGTTCCAAAGTACTTCTTTTAGGACAGTTTTAGATAAGGCAATAATCGCCGAGGGTGGTAGCGTGGCGTTGAGCCAGTACCATAAAGAAAAGAAGAATAAGGGGAAGATTGACAGGGGAGTCAAGATAGAAGGAGCTAGTGGCAGTGGTGAGAAGAGGAAGGTATTTAGCTTTGGGAATACCGGAGTGAAGCAAAGAGACCCGAAGAGAAGAATGGAGGCCTGTAAGACCTGTGAAGACTCACTTAGGAGTCTGTCTCAAGGGGAAGGCCGTCTGTTACAACTGTGGATAGGAGGGGCATATTGCGCCTAATTGTCCGAGTCCGAAGAAGAACCTTTGATGCTTTGTGTGTGGGTCAACTGACCACATGGCAAAGAACTTGCTAGAAGAAGGGGACCAGACGGGGGCAGGGGCACTAATAAGCGGTAAGTTAGCTATTGGGGGTCCAAAGCAGTAAAAGGTAAAGCCGATGGGTCGTTTTTAACATGATGATCCAAGATGCGATCGCATCGGGGATGTCGTTGCGTGTATTATTCCGATCAACGATATCAATGCTTACGTGCTGTTTGATTCGGGTGCTACTTGTTCGTTTATAGCGTGCGATTTTGCTAGACGATTAGGATTACTTCCCGAAAAGTTGCATATACCTTTAAATATTAAGGTAGCGAACGAAGAGATAATTCCTGTGGAAGATGTTCATAAGAGTTGTTGTGTAGATATACGGGGTTGTAAATTATTGGTAGATTTGTTACCGATAAAGTTAGGAGAATTTGATGTAATTCTCAGAATTGATTGGTTAGTAAACCATGGGGCAATTATAAATTGTCAAAAGAAATGTGTGAACATTAAGACGTTAGAACAACCTCAGGTAGTATTTTACGGGAATAGATCGTCAGGACGTTCGTGTTGTCTAACCATGACATAAACTAGGAAATTATTGAGGAAGGGATGCGTAGGCTATCTGTGTCATGTTGTTGATACCCAGAGAGTGGTAGCAACCATGGAATAAATACCTATAATGAGAGAATTCGCCGATGTATTTTCGAGCGAATTGTTGGGACTTTCGCCAGATAGGGAGACCGAGTTTGTGATAGACATTGTGCCAGGAGCGGCACCAGTTTCCAGGGCACCGTATCGTATGGCGCCAGTGGAGATGAAGGAGTTGATGGTGCAATTGCAAGAACTGTTGGACCGGAAGTACATTCAACCTAGTGTTTCGCCGTGGGGAGCACCGGTACTATTTGTCGAGAAGAAGGATGGATCATTAAGACTTTGTATCGACTACCGAGAGTTGAACAAGTTAACGATAAAGAATAAATACCCATTGCCCAGGATCGATGATCTCTTTGATCAGTTGAAAGGGGCTAAGTATTTTTCAAAAATTGATTTAAGAATGGGGTATCACCAGTTGAAGGTTAGGAAGGAGGATGTACCAAAGATAACATTCAGGACTCGTTATTGTCATTACGAGTTTCTGGTGATGTCGTTTGGGTTGACAAATGCACCAGCTGCATTTATGGATATGATGAACAGAGTGTTCAAACAATATTTGGACAAGTTCATCGTGGTGTTTATAGATGATATTCTAGTCTATTCTAAGACGCCAGAAGATCATGCTGAACACCTTAGATTAGTGTTGGAGACACTAAGAAAGAAGAAGTTGTATGCGAAATTCACTAAGTGCAAATTTTGGTTGGAGAAGGTAGAGTTTTTAGGTCATGTCATTGACCATGAGGGGATTTCAGTAGATCCAGCGAAGGTGGAAGCCGTGATGAATTAGGGAACAACCAAAAACGCCGAAATTCGAGGTCGCGGAGTTTCTAGGGTTAGCGGGTTACTATCGGAGATTCATCCAGGATTTTTCGAAGATAGCTACTCTGTTGACTAACTTGACAAGGAAGACGGTGAAATACGCTTGGACTGACAAGTGCGAGGATAGTTTTCAAAAACTAAAGAAGATATTGAGTGAAGCGCCTGTTTTGTCATTACCCGATGACACAAGAAATTTTGTAGTTTATAGTGATGCTTTGCATAGAGGACTTGGTTGCGTGCTCATGCAGAATGCAAGGTCATTGCGTATGCATCTAGGCAGTTGAAGGATTATGAGAAAGTTTACCCTACTCATGATCTGGAACTGGTTGCAATAGTTTTTGCTCTAAAGATATGGAGACATTATCTTTATGGAGAAAAATGTGAGATATACACGGACCACAAGAGTCTAAAATATATCTTCACACAGAAGGAGTTGAATATGAGGCAGAGGAGATGGCTGGAGTTGATAAAGGATTATGACTGTGAAATCCTGTATCACCCGGGAAAAGCCAATGTAGTTGTCGACGCCTTAAGTAGGAAGGGTCGGGAAAAGTTGTCTTTGTTGACGACTCAAACTAAGTTGATAATAGAGATGGCTAGGATGGAGTTGGAAGTGAAGCTGCCAAGTGAAAGTGGACAAATTCTATTTGCAATGGAGATGCAATCGACCATTGTAGAAAGAGTTAAGGAGGTACAACTCAAAACTGATGAGTGTGACCGGATGAAGGAGCGGCTAGACAATGAAAAAGATACTAAGTATAGTCTTGATAATGAGGGATTATTGAGATTTGAAGGAAGAGTTTAGGTTCCGAATGAGACAGAATTAAAGGAGGTTCTACAAGAGGCTCATAGTTCAAGGTTTTCGATTCATCCTGGTAGCACTAAGATGTATCAAGATCTTCGATAGAGTTTCTGGTGGCCGAACATGAAGAGAGAAATAGTAGAGTACGTGAGTAGGTGCTTGACTTATCAGAGAGTTAAGGCCGAACATCAACAACCAAGTGGTTTGCTACAGTCATTAGAAATTCCGGAGTGGAAGTGGGAGAATATCACGATGGATTTTGTGGTAGGACTTTCGACTACTCAGAAGGGGTATGATGCGATCTGGGTAATAGTAGACCGATTGACGAAGTCGGCTCACTTTTTACCAATTAGGGTTAAGTATAACTTAGATCAGTTAGCTAGACTCTATATTAAGGAAATAATCTCTAGACATGGGGTGCCAGTATCGATTGTGTCAAATCGTGATCCGCGATTCACGTCGAACTTTTGGAGGAGTCTACAAGAGCAGTTGGGAACGCAGTTGAAGCTGAGTACGGCGTATCATCCACAAACAGATGGACAGAGTGAGAGGACAATTCAGACGTTAGAAGATATGCTGAGATCTTGCGTCATGGATTTCAAGGGTAGTTGGGATGATCATCTACCATTAGTGGAGTTTGCCTATAACAATAGTTATCATGCAAGCATAGGTATGCCGCCTTATGAACCTTTGTATGGAAGGAAATGCAGAACGCCACTATATTGGGATGAGGTAGGGGAACGTCGAATGTTGGGACCAGAGTTGGTACAATAGATAGCGGACATTGTCAAAAAGGTACAAATGCGTCTTCTAGCAGCTCAAGACAGACATAAGAAGTTTACGGATCCGTATAGAGAGAATCGGGAGTTTGAAGTAGGTTCGTACGTATTCCTAAAAGTATCTCCCTGGAAAGGAAAGATACGTTTTGGGAAGAAGGAAAAGTTAAGTCCAAGGTTCATAGGACCTTTTGAGGTATTAAAACGGGTAGGTGAGGTAGCTTATATGATGGCCTTACCTCCAGACCTAGAACGAATACATAATGTATTTCACATATCCGTGTTACGTCCTTATAAGTCGGATTATAAGCACGTGATAGAATATGAGCCTATTAATATCGAAAAAGGATTTAACGTATAAGGCAAAGCCGATTCAAATTGTTGATAGAAAAGAACAAGTTTTGCAAAATAAAGTCATACCTTCGGTAAAGGTGATATGGAAGAACCACGATGCAGATGAAGCAATGTGGGAGTTAGAAGAAATGATGAAAAAGAATTACCCTCATTTATTTGTGTAATTTTTTTTATATAGCGAGATTCTGGGGACAGAATCCTTATAAGGGGGAGAGAGTGTAACGCCCCGAAAAATCAAACAATTGTAAATACTTTTAATAATGAATAAAATAATATTTGTAATGCCCCCATATCTATACTCTCACGGTATCTGATATGGTGTTTATAGAAAATCAACATAATTCTTTTAAATCTATACACCCATGGTATCTGATTATAAAATTACATTAAATTGAGGGACTAGCATATATAATTCCCATAGATCCAAAATTCACTGTATCCCATAACAGATGTCAATTCTTAAAAGAACTTTTTCTGTGTTTGGATACCCTCATTTGGATATATGAACTGTATCTATGACTAGAGTCTATCTATCCAAAATTTAGAGTATCAGCAATAACATGAAGAATCCATATTACTAATACCCTCACCCAGATGTATAGTTTAAGCCAAACGAATTTATATTATCGTATCGATAGTAACTATCTATCTGAAATCCAGAGTATCAATAACAACATGAACAGTCCATGCTATTAATACCCTCACTCAGATAAATAGTTCCCAAGGATCTCAACTAGATTTGAAGAAGTCTAATTTTACATCTATGTATGTAAGAAAATTTGGTTACGAAAATAAAGATGTTATATATATATATATATCATAATATTAAGATTCGATTACATGATTCTCATAACGAGTTTTTATTACAAGGTATTCAAACAAACAAGAATAAAATCTAATCTATGTAGGGACGCTTTCCTTTATCTACTCTAGAAGTTCTAGGATTACCATCTAAAACTACAAAGGGAATAATTGGCAAGGGTGAGCTATGACATGCTCAACAAGTTTTGTATTTATAACAATATAGGATTTGAAGAAATATAACAGTTCAAATTTTAACTGATAGTTGTACCATTTCTGGATTTTTAATTTCAACCATTTCTGGAATTTTCTTTATTTCTGTCAGTCACACAGAATTAGAAATTTTGTTCAGACATGAGATAGGGGATCAACCTATTCAACATCTTAGGAGTATGCATATCATCCTACAGTGCTTAACATACACTAAAATTACTGTCAATATATGAATTGACCAAATTTCCATCCCTTACGGGATACCCAACTTCAGTATAAGATGTCTTACCAAAATAATTTGGTTTGACACAACAGTTTATGCTCAATAAACATTATCATATGAATAAACAATTCATTTCTTAGTTATACTGAAGCTATAGCAATATCTTTACAATAAGAAGGTAATTCAATTGTAGGTGTAGTGTATTATATCAACAGCTTATCAAGATAAAAATCTTGATCAATAAATAAACAAGGTTTAAGAAATTTGCTTTATAAGAGACTTAAGGATAGAGAACTTGCCTGAGCGTAGATCAATCAAGTTATGTTATTCAAACGTTAATAAGTACCTACGATGTTCATATATATAAATCTAACACGTTAGTATTGATAACAATTCTCAATTATAACACTTATATAATATCGGTTAGATTTAATAGGGTTTGGGGTTTAATACCTTTGATAAATGGACCAAATTTTATTTATAATTTAAAATACCTTTTTAGAAATTTTAAAGTATTTAAAATATTTATTTTGATTTTTAAATCATTTATTTCTATTTATAAGTAATTAATATTTACTTAAATTTTACAAAAACATTGATTATAATTTTTAAATTATTTATATTCATTTATTATAATTTTTATATCATTAATAATATTTTTCCATAATTATTTAGCATTTCAAAATAATTATTCTAATTTCTTTATTAATAAGTTAATTATTAATAATATCAAAATAATATAAAATAATTATTAAATTTATGTAAAAATATCAAAATTTATTTATAATATTTTAATATCATCTATAAAACTGTTTTTATATTTATTTATATTTATTTATTAATTATTTTTAATTTTTATAATTTATTTTTAGAAAAAATAATTTCTGTCTGTCGCTAAAGCCCTTCAATGATAGAAAGTGTCGCTGTAGGTGTTCTTGAGTTTCTGGGCAATAGTTTGGTCATGGCCGAGTGACTGGTTTGACCATTAATTATATGGCAGAGTTAATGAGTTTTGGTTTGTTTAAGAGTTGATGTTTGTAGTACTCATACAGTAGTATAACATGAAACAAAATTTAGACTTTAACCTACACATAACAAGAAGTTATAGAGGCTCAAAGTAACTGTCAGAGCTGTTCTTGAGTTTCTGGGTAACCCAGAACAGAAGTCATGGTTAGTCAACGGTTTTGTGGCTTATATATCTTCGATTCTGTGTATTTGATGTGTGTAATATTTGTTGTAACATGTAGTATATATGTCAGGGTACATATATATAACATTAACATAAATCAAGCCTAACTCTAAGGTCTCTAATTATGTTGGTTAAAGTACAGCCAGACGATGTTCTTCATGTTCTTCAGTTTTCTAGAGAACCCAGAAAACTTAGTCATGCTCGGTCAATGGATTTTGACCATCAATTCCAGTAAACCTATACGTTGTTTGTTCCATTAAAGATTATAGATATGTAGTACATATAATGAGTATTGATCTATAACAAAACTTACAAAATAACAAATGTAAGACGATTAAATGATTGGTCAAAGTAGCCGACTCACTCGTTTTTGAAGCTTTTAAGGTAACCCAAAAAGCGCAATCCGTGAACAATCAACCCACTTTGATTGCTTATAACTTGAAATCTATGGTTCGATGAACCTGTTTTCTTTTCCAGATTAAAGACCTCCTAACAGGCTACAAATACCAAACAATTACCAAACCAAAAAATAAACACATATGAATCTATAAGCTCTAACATTCGACTGTCAGACTTAGTTTTCAAAATTTCCAGATTTCTTAAAACACTTAATTAAGGAATCTAGATGTTATGAAAACGTGTTCTACCAATCTAACATACTTTCTAACATACTAATACATAATTCTAAACATCTAAACAACAAATCTAACATAGGATCAAAGAGCTAATTATCAACTAGGGTTTGTACCTTTTTTTTGAGCAAATTTTGATTCTAGCTTCTGATGTTGTTGCTGCAATCACCCAAGCTTGATTTGGTAGGTTTATAAGTGTATCTAGGCTTAGGAATTTCATGAGTTTGCTTAGCCCTAAGGTTCCTATTTATAAAATTCTTCAACTTGGCTTTTTGGTCATTTTTGAGCAACTTGCCTCTACAAAGATCTGATCTAATGACTATGGTGATGCTTGGGAGTTACAAGCATGTCATGTGCTACCTTGGAACTTTCAATGGTGACTCCTAACCTACTTCTGAGCTAGTTAGGTTTGTTTAATAGCTTAATTAGGCTTTAATCTTTACTAATCTTGATTAGGGTTTTGTTTCTAATGATTAGAAATGTTAAATAATGTTAATTAGTACCTAATTGAAGTTTACTAACCATGATTAGGTGTTAAGATAATCTAATTAAGGTTTATTTAGCTAATTAGGGTTTAATTTATAAATTAGGGTTAGGGTTTTGCTAATTAGGGTTAGGGTTTGTTAATCTAGGGTTATTAACCTAAATTCTCACTAATCCTAACAAGCACGACAAAGCATTTTGTCAGTGTAAGCAGGACAAAGCAACTTGTTGAAATAATTTTACCGAAAAGTTCGAATATGAAAAAAAAATTAAGCACGTGGTGTCAAGCACGACGTTTTTCGGACAAAAAATTATTTGGTTAAAATTGTAAAACCAAGTATATATTAACACATAACACATTTAGAACAGAGAAATTTTATTTATATTATGGGATTTTACACTTACGAGTCTTATTAGGGTTTTGGGTATTTACATTCACCCCTACTAATAAGAATTTCGTCCTCGAAATTACGGTACAAGTTAAGTAAATAATTGAGGATAATTCTCACACATTTTATCTTCAAGCTCCCATGTAGCTTCTTCAACGTTTTGATTTCTCCAGATTACTTTGACCGATGCTATCACCTTATTTCTCAGGATTTGCTCTTTACGGTCGACTATCTGCACATGTTCTTCTACATAAGAAAGATCTTCCTCTATTTGGATTGGCTCATATTGTATAACGTGTTTATAATCAGGTTTATATGGTCATAATACGGACACATGAAACACATTATGAATATGATTTAACTCAGCAAGTAGTGCTATTTCATAAGCAACTTCACCAACCTTTCTCAAAATTTCAAAAGGTCCAATGAATCTCGGACTTAATTTTCCTTTCTTGCCAAAACGTATCTTTCCTTTCCAAGGAGATACTTTCAAGAATACATGACTTCCTACGTTAAAGTTTCGTTGTTGACGATGTGGATCGACATATTTCCTTTGTCGATCTTGAGATGCTTGTAATCGTTGACGAATAATTCTGATAGTTTTAGTTGTTTGTTGAATTATCTTAGGTCCTAACATTTGTCTTTCCCCAACTTCATCCCAACATAAAGGTGTTCTACATTTACGCCCATATAAAGCTTCATAGGGTGGCATACCTATGCTAGCATGATAACTATTTTTATAAGCAAATTCAACTAAGGGTAACTGATCTTCCCAACTTCCTTTGAAGTCTATAATACAAGTTCTCAGCATATCTTCTAATGTTTGTATGGTTCTCTCACTTTGACCATCAGTCTGAGGATGATAAGTTGTACTTAATCTTAGTTGTGTTCTTCAGTGTTTCTGAAGGCTTTTCCAAAAATTAGAAGTAAATCTTGGATCTCGATCTGATACTATGGACATAGGTACTCCATGCCTAGAGATAATTTTATTGATATAAAGTTTGGCAAGGTGATCTAGGTTATGAGTAATCTTAATAGGCAAAATGTGAGCTGATTTTGTTAAACGGTCAATTATTACCCAAAATGGCATTATGTCTCTTTTGTGTATCTGGAAGACCAACAACAAAATCCATAGTTATATGTTCCCACTTCCACTGGAATTGGTAAGGGTTGAAGTAAACCACTCGGCTTTTGATGCTCAAATTTAACCCTTTCACACGTGAGACATTTACTTTACCCATTCAAATATTTCTCTTTTCATGTTCGACCACCACCAAGTGTCGACTTAAATCCTTATACATTTTGTAATCGCCAGATGTATGGCAAATTTAGAGTTATGAGCTTCATTTAAAATTTCATCTTTTAAAGCTTGGTCTAATCTAACCCAATTTCTATTTTCATATCTTATTATTCCATCCGTATCTATTCTAAATTTATTATACTTATCATGTGTTGAATTAGATTTGAACTTCTGACATTCTTCATCCTTCTCCTGTATCTCTTTAACTTTATTAAGCAGAGATGAAACTCCTTCTAAAATATACAATTTTTGGGTAGAGGTAGTTGGACATTCCACCTCAATTTCTAAATTTTCCTAATTCTTCCTACTTAACGCATCAGATACAACATTGGCTTTACCGGGATGATATAAGATTTCACAGTCATAGTCTTTTATCAGTTCTAACCATCGTCTCTGTCTTAAATTTAATTCCTTTTATGTAAAAATATATTTCAGACTTTTATGATCTGTATATATCTCGCACTTCTCCCCGAAGAAATAATGTCTCCAAATCTTTAAAGCAAAAACTACTGCAGCTAACTCTAGGTCATGAGTAGGATACCTCTTCTCATAATCTTTGAGTTGTCGTGATGCATAAGCTATCACTTTCCCATGTTGCATCAACACACAACCTAAACCTTTGTGTGATGCGTCACTATATACTACAAGACCTCCTGTATCATCTGGTAAGGATAACACTGGAGCCATGCTCAGTTGCTTCTTTAACTCTTGGAAGCTTTCCTCACATTTATCTATCCATGTGACAACCGAGATTTTGTAATTTAATTTAAATATTTATTGGATTAAATAAATATTTTTTGATGAATTAATTATTAGATTAAATAATTAATTGATGAAGTTGTGATAGATTAATTTAATTATATGTGTTACATTTATTAATTTAATGTGGAGAATTTTTATTATTCGAAGTATGTGATTATGTGAGCTTATTGAATTAATAGAAATATTTAATAAGCCTATGTTATTTTAATTAATTTAATTATTAATTAGAGATTTAATAATTTGACATTATTAATCAAAGAGAATTTGAATTATGTGACTATGTATATTAATGAGAATTTACTATATTTTATTTAAATAAATTAAATAAGATATTAGATTTATTTTATAATGGGTGTGACATTATTTAAACTATATAATAAAGCTTTATTGAATTAAATGATTTTAAAACCTATTCTAACTAGCCAAACATGGTCTTAGAGGGAGTTGAGAGCAGTTACCCATGACTGGGTAACTGACCACAACTCGTCAGACGCTTCTTTATTATACGCCTTCCCCTCCCCTTTTCTTCATTATTTTTCCTAAGTCTAGAAAGTGTCAGAGAAAGTTTCAGAGAAAGATTCAAGAGAGAGTTGAGAATTCAGAGATTTGGTGGAGGAGGAATTCACTTTCTAGTAAATTAATCTACGCTTGGGTAATCTCTTCAACCCAATTTATATATTTTACGTCATTTAAGTTTCATGAATATGGCTTAAGTCTTCTGTGAATCTCTGTAAATTGGAAAGTTGTTATAAGAATATATGTAATAATTCGAGTTGTATGGCATGTTTTATATATATATTGCATAATTCCATATCTCCAGTTTCATGAAATTATACAGTAAAAGATTTCAGAGTATGTTATATGGCCATATGGCCTTATACGTGTTTTTAGTATGTCAAACATAAATGGTTTTGCAAAATTTCCACTTGTATATGATTATGCATGATAAAATGAACAAAACGAAATTTTGAATGGTTGGATTTGGTCTTATAACTAATCTATGGCGATGAATTTTAGAATTTATGTTAAAACTTCAAGAACATCAAAAAACAAATTCAATTTTCATGTTTTAATCTCAGATTATGTGTTTTAATGGATTAAAATCACTCCATAGATGTTAAGTAATGATTATGTACAATTTTAACATGTGGGTATGTGTAATTTGGTGAAATTAGTGTTTAGGATGTGTTGTTTTCATTTGAATTTCATGTTCGTCGCGAATCGAAATTGTGCAGGGGTTTCAGCGCCATGGCCAACTCCCGATTCATTTCTCATGCCATGGCCTACCACATACAGCCTCCTAGATCACCCTACACTGCCGCAATACCAAGACATAAAGTATAAAAGTAAGTAATACAGCCTTTTCAGCGAAATGGTCGAAAATGAGTTTTTAAAAGTGTACAAGTATGGAAATGTGATAGTAACTTAGTCTAATGATTATAAAGACTTGTTAGACCTATAATGAGATGTTAAAATAAATTCTTAACATGTCCATAACACAATTACGTGTGGATTGAATGATCGTCGAATGCATAATTAGTTTATTTTTTTTGTGAAGTCTTAATTTTACACTAAGTGTAATAATTGACTAAGTATAGTCATGAATTCGAGTTAAACAAAGAGTAAAGTTATGATGTTAGTACGTTGTTATTGACTGGTATTGTGAACGTAATTGGTATGTAGGATTTAATTCAAAGAACGAGTTTGTTTAAGTGTAATCTACACACGAGGCAAGTTTCTAAACCTTATCTTGTTACATTGAGCAAGTTTTCTAACTCTACATTTACGTGGAGCAAGTTTCTTACCCTAAACTTTCGTTGAGTAAGTTCCTAACCCTACTTGTTATCGTTATATAAGTTGATTAATTCATCTTTCGATATTGAGCAATTTTTCATTATTATTGATCAAGCCTGTCTTGTATATTAAAGTTTATTAATCTTCAAGCATGATGTTGTTATACAATAATTATTCTATTGTATACCTTTTGAGATGTTATTCAAGTTAAATATTCGTTTACTGTTAAACCTTGTTAGACTAGCGAACCCTTATTGATTTGACTAGTCCATAGTTGATGAACGTTCTAAATTTCAGAATCCCTTGATGAATTATCCAAACCAAACTTCCTTTGGTGCGGACTCGAATGTCAAACTGAGATGAACAACCCAGTATAGATAGGGATTATTTACGCTTTAGCATTAAGATATTATGCATGTGATGGTACTAAGGGTGATCCCCTAAATGCGAGAAGAAGAAGAGTCCATAGTCTTATGATCATTAAAAGTTTCAAGTAAAAACACTTGACAACGTAGGACATAGTTCAAGGTCTTATGACCCTCAGAATTTCTTTTGATTCTTGTTATCCATTCTTGATTCAAAAGTTGAGCTTTATATCAAAAGTTATTATTTCTCTCGCATGTTATTATTCATTGTTATATTGTTATACCTGTGGGCAATCGTTCTCACTCTTGCGTAATAATAACATTGCAGTTAAGAACGAAAGAGCAGACGAACCTTCCACTAGTAAGGGCAAGCTTAGAAAGTAATGAAGACTGTTTTATTAATGTGGTTATGCGATGTAATTAGAGTTGATGTTACTAAGACTTATTTGTTTATGTTTTCCGCACAGATGTTTTAAGGTTAGAGTAACCCGGGATTTATTATTATTCAGTTGATGTAACCCCATATGGGGAGAGATTTATTATTTATTTATTCTATTGCATTGTTTGCAATTTTTTTATGGGTAGATAGATAGATGATGTTTGTATAGTGAACACCAAATCATGTGGAAATGGAAGTACCAGATTTGGGGGTGTCATAGTCCAGACGTATTTCACCGTCTTTCAAGTTAAATTGGTTAATGGGGTTGCTATTTTTGAAAAATCTTTTATAAACCGTCGATAATAACCCGCTAAACCGAGAAAACTTCGTACTTTTGTTGGAGTTGTTGGTTGTTCCCAATTCACAACTGTTTCGATCTTAGCTGGATCTACAGATATTCCATTCTTATCAATTACGTGACCTAAAAATTGAACTCTCTTCAACCAGAATTCACACTTGGAAAACTTTGCATAAAGTTGTTCCTTTCGTAATATTTCCAATATGACCCTCAAGTGTTCAGTATGCTCTTCCCGTGTTTTCGAGTATATCAGAATACCATCGATAAACACTACAACAAATTTGTCTAAGCATGGTTTAAACACTTGGTTCATTAAATCCATAAATGCTGCCGGTGCATTTGTTAATCCAAAAGACATTACAAGAAACTCATAATGTCCATAGCGTGTCCTAAACGCTATTTTCGGCACATCCTCCTTTCTTACCTTTAATTGATGATAACCTATTCTAAGGTCAATTTTTGAAAAATGTTCAGCCCCTTTTAATTGGTCAAACAAATCATCAATCCTTGGTAAATGATATTTATTTTTAATAGTTAACTTATTTAGCTCCCTATAGTCTATACATAGTCTCATAGTTCCATCCTTCTTCTTTACAAAATGTAATCTGTGCTCCCGGTGGTGAAACACTAGGTTGTATGTACTTTTTATCTAAGAGTTCCTGTAATTGAATAAGTAACTCTTTCAGTTCTATAGGTGCCATTCTGTACGGTGCCTTAGAAACTAGTGTCGTTCCTGGTGCAAGATCAATGACGAACTCAATTTCCCTATCTGGAGGCAAACCTGGTAAGTCATTCGGAAATACATCAGGAAATTCCTTAACTATAGGTATTTGATCTAGTTTTACTCCTTCATGTCGAGTATCAACTATATAATTCAAATATCATAAACAACCCTTTCTAAGTAATCTTCTGCCTGAACTATAGTCAAACATCGAAATTGCTTAGGTGAACAACTACCGTTGAACACTACCTTTGACTTCGAAGCAGTCAAAAGGTTTATACATTTTTGATGGCAATCAATCATTGTGTTATGATTAACTAACCAATCCATTCCTAAAATTACACCAAATTCTCCCAACTAAATTGGTATCAAATCTACCTTAAAATTATGTCCTTTTATTACCACACTACAGTTTCTGTAAATAGTTTTAACCGGAATTCTTTCATTATTAGCAATTTCCACGCAGAATGGTTTGTCTATATTTTCACAAGGTGTATTCAAGTTTGTAGAGAAATTACTAGACACAAAAGAACATGTAGCACCAGAATCGAATAACACATATGCATTTAAAGTGTTGATAGGGATGATACCTGTCACCACGTCCTGTGAAGCAACAACATCCCTCACCGACATATTAAATGTTCTCACGATGGTAGGTCGATTCTCGAACTCCAACTGCGCACTCATCAAGATTGATTATTCTCTGGTATTCTAACCCTTTTCCTCCTTGATTCCTAGGTTTGGGACGCCCTTGAAAAAATGGTCTAAAAGGAACCACAATTAAAATCTTTATTTTCCTTGAAGAGAGACACTGTGGAAAATAATGTCCCGACCGTCCCACAATTAAAACATTTGTTATGAAGGAATTCTCCTTTATGTTTCTTACCGCAATTAGGACAAGGTTTAATATTATTATTACTAAAGTTATTGTTAGTATTTCCTATCATTTTCCCCAGGTTGTTAGAAAAAGAATTATCCCACTTATATTTGTTATTAAACCCACTTGAACTGGGTTCTGTTCTAATTTTTCCTTTTTCATTCTGACTTCTCTTGTCCTGATGAAATTTAGCAAGACTGTCATTCTCACTTTCGACTATAGTGGCCTTCTCTAGTATTTCAAAGAAAGTTTTTCTTTGAAGTACTGACAATCTACTCCGAATCTGAGGTTTTAAACCCTCCTGAAACTAACGAGTCTTTCTAAGTTTAGTAGTTACTTGATGTGGAGCAAACCTGGATAGTTCATTAAACTTAGCTGTATACTGGGTTACAGTAAGATCTCCTTGTTTTAAGTCCAAAAATTTTATTTCCATTCGGTCTTTCAGGGATTGGGAAAAATAGTTTTCAAAGAACAACTCTTTGAATCTATCCCAAGGAATAATTTCAGTTTCTACCCGACCTTTGGTTGATTCCCTCCAATAATTAGCCTCACCTTTTAAGAAAAAGGTTGCAAAAGTTTTCTTTTGGTTATTATTAACATTGGTTACTAGGAAAAATTTCTCTATTTTAGAAATCCAAATTTGTGCATCAACAGGTTCTGATGTACCCTTAAACTCAGGTGGTCCAACTAATTTAAAGTCTTTAAAAGTCGTGTTATGATTTACAGGTCTATTTATAACTCCTAGCATAAGGTCTATTAACTGCTAGGTAGAATTATCATCATTCATTTCTCTTTGGGGTCTTCTGGTTGGTGGCATGATTTTATATAAACCAATAAAAATTCACATAAAAATTTGAGTAACACAACATATTGTTTATTGCATATATCACAATAGTATTACACAACAACTTCATAATTAAACATACTACAAAGTATTGATTACAAACTTTGAATGCTTCTTTATTGTACTAATATAAAGCATTCAACCACCTATGCTACTCTCTAGAATTCATTGATATCATCAACGGAATCCTGGATCATGTGAGAACCACAAATCGATCGATGAAACAAGTCGTCTTCTTCTTCTCTACTGGATATCGAACTACATGGCGTTGTAAATCATTAAAAGTATCTCAACACCCGTAGATGTTTTTTTAAGAAGCCTTGATCAATTTCCTTTACGCCCCTCCGTGCATGGTGCGCTTGTACTTTTAGTCGCCGACTATGTCCCTCTCATGTTGTAGCATTCCTCAAATTATA
Source organism: Panax ginseng (assembly GCA_020205605.1). NCBI lineage: Eukaryota > Viridiplantae > Streptophyta > Magnoliopsida > Apiales > Araliaceae > Panax > Panax ginseng. Next base: position 68,060,907 of record CM035139.1, read on the forward strand.
TCAAATTTCTAAACCTCATTTTATTACCCTCATGTTCTATTGTTTTCAACAATGATGCCATTGCCTCATCATGCTCATCAATTCTCATTAACTATCCTGCCACTGGATCCTCTTCTTCCTCAGCATCTAATAGTTGTTGATCATGAAGTAATTCCTCATCTTCTCGCATCAATCGGGCTATGTATGACTCTCTATTTGTGGTGGATTATTACTAATATCATTTCTTGAAAGATTGGAGTTGGCCATCTATAAAAGAAAACTCCTTTAATACTGTATAGAAATTACATAACATAATAATTTTAATGTTATATTTTATGTATACTTTTTTTTAAAAAAATCGGACTCGAAGACTATATACTAAGATTTCTCTTCCTTATATCTATAGCCTTAACAGCTTTGATACCAAAATTGTAACGCCCCCATATCTATACTCCTACGGTATCTGATATGGTGTTTATAGAAAATCAACATAATGCTTTTAAATCTATACACCCATGGTATCTGATTATAAGATTACATTAAATAGAGGGACTGGCATATATAATTCCCATAGATCCAAAATTCACTGTATCCCATAACAGATGTCAATTCTTAAAAGAACTTTTTCTGTGTTTGGATACCCTCACTTGGATATATGAACTGTATCTATGACTAGAGTCTATCTATCCGAAATTCGCAGTATCGTTAATAACATGAGCAGTCCATATTACTAATACCCTCACCCAGATGTATAGTTTAAGCCAAACGAATTTATACTATCGTAACGATAGTAAATATCTATCTGAAATCCAGAGTATCAATAATAACATGAACAATCAATGCTATTAATACCCTAACTCAGATAAATAGTTCCCAAGGATCTCAACTAGATTTGAAGAAGTCTAATTTTACATCTATATATGTAAGAAAATTCGGTTGTGGAAATAAAGATGTTATATATATATATCATAATATTAAGATTCGATTACATGATTCTCATAACGAGTTTTTATTACAAGGTATTTAAACAAACGAGAATAAAATCTAATCTATGTAGGAACGCTTCCCTTTATCTACTCCAGAAGTTCCAGGATTACCATCTAAAAATGCAAAGGGAATAATTTACAAGGGTGAGCTATGACATGCTCAGTCTAATCTATGTAGGGATGCTTCCCTTTATCTACTCCAGAAGTTCCAGGATTACCATCTAAAAATGCAAAGGGAATAATTTACAAGGGTGAGCTATGACATGCTCAGCAAGTTTTGTATTTATAACAATATAGGATTTGAAGAAATATAACAGTTCAAATGTCGACTGATAGTTGTACCATTTCTGGATTTTTAATTTCAACCATTTCTGGAATTTTCTTTATTTCTGTCAGCCACACAGACTTAGAAATTTTGTTCAGGTATGAGATAGGGGATCATCCTATTCAACATCTTAGGAGTATGCATATCATCCTACAGTGCTTAACATACACTAAAATTACTGTCAATATATGAATTGACCAAATTTCCATCCTTACGGATACCCAACTTCAAAGATAAGATGTCTTACCAAAACAATTTGGTTTGACACAACAGCTTTATGCTCAATAAACATTATCATATGAATAAACAATTCATTTCTTAGTTATGCTGAAGCTATAGCAATAACTTTACAATAAGAAGGTAACTCAATTGTAGGTGTAGTGTATTATATCAATAGCTTATCAAGATAAAAATCTTGATCAATAAATAAACAGGGTTTAAGAAATTTGCTTTATAAGAGACTTAAGGATAGAGAACTTGCCTGAGCATAGACCAGTCAAGTTATGTTATTCAAACGTTAATAAGTACCTACGATGTTCATATATATAAATCTAACACGTTAGTATTGATAACAATACTCAATTATAACACTTATATAATATCTATTAGATTTAATAGGGTTTAGTGTTTAATACCTTTGATAAATAGACCAAATTTTATTTATAAAATTTAATTATAATTTAAAATACCTTTTTAGAAATTTTAAATTATTTAAAACATTTATTTTGATATTTATATCATTTATTTCTATTTATAAGTAATTAATATTTACTTCAAATTTTACAAAAACATTGATTATAATTTTTAAATAATTTATATTCATTTATTATAATATTTATATCATTAATAATATTCTTCCATAATTATTTACAATTTAAAAATAATTATTCTAATTTCTTTATTAATAAGTTAATTATTAATAATATCAAAATAATATAAAATAATTATTAAATTTATGTAAAAATATCAGAATTTATTTATAATATTTTAATATCATTTTTAAAACTATTTTTATATTTATTTATTAATTATTTCTAATTTTTATAATTTATTTTTAGAAAAAATAATTTTTGTCTGTTGCTAAAGCCCTTCAAAGGATGTAAAGTGTCATTTGTAGGTGTTCTTGAGTTTCGGGCTACAGCTTTGGTCGTATGAGAGCATCGGTTTGACCATTAATTATAAGGCTACTCAAGTTAATGAGTTTTGGTTTGTTTAAGAGTTGATGTTTGTAGTACTCATACAAAGTATAACATGAAACAAAATTTAGACTTTAACCTACACATAACAAGAAGTTATAGAGGCTCAAAGTAATCACCGCCGAGTCGTTTCTTGAGTTTCTGGTAACCTGCAATGTAAGTCATGGTCAACAACTGTTTTTGGGCTTATATATTTCGATTTGTGTATTTTGATGTGTGTAATGTTGGTTGTAACATGTAGTATATATGTCAGGGTACATATATATAACATTAACATGAATCAAGCCTAACTCTAAGGTCTCTAATTAAGTTGGTCAAAGTATAGTCAGACGTTGTTCTTCATGTTCTTCAGTTTTCTGGAAAACCCAGAAAACTTAGTCATGCTCGGTCAATGGATTTTGGCCATCAATTCTAGTAAACCTATACATTGTTTGTTCCATTAAAGATTATAGATATGTAGTACATATAACAGACTATTGATCTATAATAAAAACTTACAAAAATAACAAACAGAAGACGATTAAACAGATTGGTCAAAGTAGCCGGTTCAACTGTTCTTGAGCTTTCTGGGTAACCAAAAAACAGCAATCTATGAACGGTCAACCCTCTTTGACTGCTTATAACTTGAAATCTATGGTTCAAATGAACATATTTTCTTTTCCAGATTAAAGATCTACTAACAAGCTATAAATACCAAACAATTACCAAACCAAAACATAAACACATATGAATCTATAAGCTCGACATTCTGGATCGCCGACTTTAGTTTTCAAAATTTCCAGATTTCTTAAAACACTTAATTAAGGCATCTAGATGTTATGAAAATGTGTTCTACCAATCTAACATACTTTCTAACATAATAATACATAATTCTAAACATTTAAACAACAAATCTAACATATGATCAAAGAGCTAATTATCAACTAGGGTTTGTACCTTTTTTTGAGCAAATTTTGATTCTAGATTCTGATGTTGTTGTTGCAATCACCTAGGTTTGATTTTGGTAGGTTTATAAGTGTATCTAGGCTTAGGAATTTCGTGAGTTTGCTTATCCCTAAGGTTCCTATTTATAGAATTCTTCAACTTGGCTTTTTGGTCATTTTTGAGCAACTTGCCTCTACAAAGATCTGATCTAATGACTATGGTGATGCTTGGGAGTTACAAGCATGTTATGTGCTACCTTGGAACTTGCAATGGTGACTCGTAACCTACTTCTGAGCTAGTTAGGTTTGTTTAGTAGCTTAATTAGGCTTTAATCTTCACTAATCTTGATTAGGGTTTTATTTCTAATGATTAGGAACGTTAAGTAAAGTTAATTAGTACCTAATTGAAGTTTACTAACCATGATTAGGTGTTAAGATAATCTAATTAAGGTTTATTTAGCTAATTAGGGTTTAATTTATAAATTAGGGTTAGGGTTTTGCTAATTAGGGTTAGGGTTTGTTAATCTAGGGTTATTAACCTAAATTCTCACTAATCCTAACAAGCACGACAAAGCGTTTTGTCAGTGTAAGCATGACAAAGCAACTTGTCGAAATAATTTTACCGAAAAGTCCGAATATGAAAAAAAATTTAAGCACGAGGTGTCAAGCACGACATTTTTCGGACAAAAATTTATTTGGTTAAATTTGTAAAACCAAGTATATATTAACACATTCAGAACAGAGAAATTTTATTTATATAATGGGATTTTACACTTACGAGTCTTATTAGGGTTTTGGGTTTTTACAATATTATTTATTATTATTACACGTTGATAAGATGAATGTCGTTCTATAACCTAGAATCGTCGGAATGTTGTAGTATTTTAACTACGTGAATGAATTAAAGTGTTTGAATTTCTAAGGCAAAAATAAAAGCTTTCCGAATTTTTTTTCGAAAAATACTATTCATCAAAAAATATTATTTTTGAACTTCCGAGAAATACGTAACGTTATAATATCAAGGTGATATTGATTATGTAATAATAATCCAAGTATGGAAAACGTAATATTTCGCATGTGGACCTAATTTTGGAACGTTAGATTTATTAAGTGTTAAGGAAGAAAGTTGTGATCGTATAATGTGTATTCATTATATGAAGGTAATGAATGTAAGTATAATACGACGTATTCTACTATTATGTATGAAGAATGAGATAACGTATATTACGAATTAATACACGAGTTAGCATACGAAAATTATACGTGGGGTATAAATGTTAAGTTGTTTAATTAAAGGTAATGGACTTGTAGGATTATAAACCTAATAGTAGAAGTCCAATAGAAGTCACAATCATGCTCAAGTGTTTGATAAATCATAGGTCCAAGCTATGGTAGCACAAACGCAACAAGAAAGTAGTTAGATTAATTAGCAAAGCCCAATGAAAAGCAATGATCCATGGGGAAAACCAAGGGTGAAATGGGTAAACTTGATGGGCAAGAACTTTGTGTAATGCCCAAGTTTTGTGATGATCAAGTACTTTATGTGGCTAGCAAGTTTACTTAGGACTAAGGTAATGAATAGTAAGGAGGTGAAATGAGGAGGTGGAATAAGGAGGTGGGATGGTATTATTGAGAATTTTACCCTAACCTTAAGTTGCCTATAAATACCAAGCCTCATTTCATTTTTGTGGGTTGTTTCATTTCCTCCAACTCCTCTCAAAGATAAGCTACTTAGTTGGTAGAGAGAATAAGCACATAAGTCAAGAATAAGTCAATCATCATTTGATAAATCTTCAAGGAAGAAAAGCACAAGTGCTTCTAGGGTAAGACTCATGTCTATTATATCTTTATCTCTTCTATGATAAGATTGATAGAGAAGTGGGTTTGTGTGATAATAACATGTAATAAGTTATTAATAAATGAACTTAAGCCGAATAAGTTGAATAAGCAACTTGAACATAAATAAGTTGATAATTTTGTGAAGAACTTATCATATGTTTGTCATATGATGATTAGTATGTTGAATATAGCATAAGAGCATTGATTAATGGACTTAAGTTCATAATAAGTTATGAGCATGAGAATTTTATAGTTCATAAGTTAAATAAGTCATTGACTTATGAGAATAAGTCAAAACCTACTTTGACTATAAGTTGGTATAATAAGTAACTTGTAATGATCATATGTTGGTTGAAATCCATTTAGAATCATTAAGAATGTAGTTTTGCCTTAATTCAAACGATTGATTTATTATCGTCGAATTCGCGGAAATTCTCTTGAATGGAAGTCGATTTTGTGTTTGAAGTCCAAAACGTTGGTTTTCAATGGAGACAAGTCATATTTGGCATTATAGAGTCATGACTCGAAAATGACCGAATTCGACTTAGAACGAAGAAGAACGAAAGTTGAACGTTCACGAACGTTTATCGTTTTCGTTAAAAATGAACTCATAGGTGAAATTTTAGCAAACGAAGTCGAATAGATAAAATTCTTGCATGAACGCATAGATTATGTAATTTGTGAACCGTAGACTTTTGAACGAGCCAATTCGGACTTATAACAAAGAAGTTATGAGTCTGGGAGTTTCATAAAATTTCCAAACTTTGCAAACTATTTGAGGCACAGAGTTGGCGCCAGCCACCAACCTAAGGCCAATAAGTGAGGCGCAGCCATAATTGTAATAACGATGTCTCGAGCACACTGCTAACTCACGCCGCATCGCGAGATAAAAAACAAAATGTGGCGCCGCAACACCAAATCCGGATGTTAGCCACTGCTAACTCGCGCCGCTGCGCGAGATGAAGGGTTATGGGTGGCACCGCAGCGCCAACCCTAGTCCATGGGCAGTAAAGAATGTTTCCAAGTGTAGAATGAAAGGGAACTTGATAGTAATGAACTGAGATATAAACTTAACATTGTAAGGTACTTGTCGTTTAACGCACGTGAGGTTGCCATAGCTTAAACGTATACACGTTTAATGAATGTAGTGTTGATCAATATAGAGTACTATGGGCTGATCACCCAGAAGTGCTCGTAAGCTATGCCGGACTTACGGACTTAGTTCCGGGTTGTCCTTTTCAAAAGAAATTATGAAATGCTCATAGTCTTGAGCCTTAGTTGATATTCTACTGAATATTGTTGTTTGGAAAAACGTTTTGAATGAAAAGAAGTGCTATTTTGAATTATCGATAGTACTTTAAACTATTGTTCGATTCATCAAGATATATGAGTTCTATGTTTCAAAGCATGTTGTTTATTAGAATTGTAGTACTTGCTGAGCTAGTCATGCTCACTCTTGCTTTAACCATATGAACACAGCCAAGATCGAGCGGACCGAAGGCTCGGGCAAGGACAAGGGCAAGGCTAAGACGAACCCTTAGATTACTTATGTAATAGTATAGGTGAACGATTGTAATATATTTGATATTATGATAAGAACAAATGAATGGCTTACAAAGAATTTGGGAAATATAATATTATTTTGGATATATAGAAGTTATATTAGTCCTTTATGAGACTTTTCAATTGAATGAATGTATGAATGGTAGTACTGCAGTAAAGCACCATCTCGCTTCTGTTGGAAGACACCCGGATTTGGGGGCGTCACAGGTTGGTATCAAAGCAATAGATTATAAAACTTAAGGGGGGATTAAAAACCTTAAGTCACAACCTTAAGAGAAGTCAAAGAAATACAAGAAGAAAATAACCTTATAAAAATGCATTATGATTATGTTATGTGTTTTTATTATTCTACTGACGTGTACTAATCAACTTAATTATTTTGTGTAGATGTCAGGAGTAAACGGAATGTTTGTAGATGGTCAAGCCATTAGTGAAGAATCGGTGAACCAAGTAGAGGTTATACTGAACCCCATAGCAATGAGAAAGCTGAAGTTGTGATTATTGAGTCTAGAGACTCAGATAATGCTGACTACATGTCAGTATTCGACGGGATGATAGAGAAAGAAGTAGAGACAATGTCCTTTAATCCAATGGCTATAGTAGCGGAGATAGCTCCTGGGGGGTCGATGATGTCTCTTTTCATGTTAGTGTTGGATAGAAATATCCATTACTGTTAGGAAGTCAAGGAGCTGAAAGCAGAGCTCCAAATGGTTATAGAGGACAAGACTGATGTCGAGTCCATGTGGGAGCAGGAGCATGATGAACGGATTTTGGCTAAGGACAAAGTCCACGATTTAAAGCACGAGGTCTTTGAGCTCAAAGAGGAGCTAAAGACCAAGGTGCAGAAGATAGGGAGGATGTCCTATATCTATAGGAGTTCTCATACAGATTTCCAGCAGCAGGTAGCTGGATATCTTGTGGAGGTGGGGCAAACACGACATACTATTAGCCGTGATATCATTGCCGGTCTTGCCAAGGCAGATTTCGAGAATGCTTTGAGGCAGATGTAGACTAGTGGTTGTTAGAGTAGTATATATTTTGTAAGTAATAGTGACGTAAAGCCCTTTTGTATAGTAAATGGTAGTCTTTTGTAAATCCCAATTTTTGGAAAGCGATAGCGGGAAAGTAATGTAATCAGCTGAGGCTGTGTATGTAACTATTGTAGTATTATACTACGAAAAATGAATATAATTCCTTTTTATGGAAAACAATGAGTTATGGTTGCTGGAGTTATTGTTAATATTAATGATAACTAATAAAGAAAGGAATAATAACGAAATGTGTTTATTGTATCAGCAAAATGCCGCCGAGAAGAGTGCAACGTAATCAAGGTGCTAACGAGAATCAACTAGAGGGAGGTCCGGTTAACCTGATGCAGGAGTTTATTAATTTAATAATAGCTGCTTTAATAGAACAAGGGATAATATCCCCGTAAATCCAGGAGTAGCACGAGCTACTACCTTTAAGGATTTCAAGAGCCTGGGTCCCCCGAAGTTCAAAGGAACTACGGACCCTATTGAAGCCCAAATGTGGGTTAAGGAGATAGAGAAGGCATTTGTAAGAGCAAATGTCGATGAGGCCCAAAAGGTTGCCTTTGCGACCTATATGATGAAGGGAGAGGCCTACTTTTGGTGGGAAGCCAATCAAAGCTAGGCCGGGATAATGAATCCCGACGTGGGAGAGGTTCAAGGAGATATTCTTGAGAACTACTTTCCCACGAGCATGCAAGGGAGGATTGAGATGCAGTTTTTGGAGTTGAAACAAGGGGACATGATGGTTCCCCAATATGCCACCAAGTTTAATGAACTGGCAAGGTTCGCTCCACATCAAGTGGATACTGAGGTGAGGAAGGCGCGACGGTTAGAGCAGGGCTTGAAACCCTGGCTCTATAACCGCATATCGGTGTTCCAAAGTACTTCTTTTGGGACCGTTTTAGAGAAGGCGATAATCGCCGAGGGTGGTAGTGAGGCGTTGAGCCAGTACCATAAAGAAAAGAAGAATAAGGGAAAGATTGACGGGGGAGTCAAGATAGAAGGAGCTAGTGGCAGTGGTGAGAAGAGGAAGGTATTTATCTCTGGGAATACCGGAGTTAAGGAGACCCGAAGAGAAGAATGGAGTTCTGCAAGACCTTTGGTAAGACTCACTTAGGAGTCTGTCTCAAGGGGAAGGCCGTCTGTTACAACTGTGGACAGGAGGGGTATATTGCGCCTAATTGTCCGAGTCCGAAGAAGAACCATGGATGCTTTGTGTGTGGGTCAACTGACCACATGGCCAAAAACTGCCCGAAGAAGGGGACAGACGCGAACCGGGGCACTAATAGCGATAAGTTAGCTATTGGGGGTCTAGCGCAGCCGGGTAGGCCGATGGGTCGTACATTTAACTTGACAGTCCAAGATGCAGTCGCATCAGGGGATGTCGTCGCAGGTATTATTCCGATCAACGATATCAATGCTTACATGCTGTTTGATTCGGGTGCTACTTGTTCGTTTATAGCGTGCGATTTTGCTAGACGATTAGGATTACTTCCCGAAAAGTTGACTATACCTTTAAATATTAAGGTAGTGAACGAAGAGATAATTCCTGTGGAAGATGTTCATAAGAGTTGTTGTGTAGATATACGGGGTTGTAAATTATTGGTAGATTTGTTACCGATAAAGTTAGGAGAATTCGATGTAATTCCCGAAATGGATTGGTTAGTAAACCATGGGGCAATTATAGATTGTCAAAAGAAATGTGTGAACATTAAGACGTTAGAACAACCTCGGGTAGTATTTTACGGGAATAGATCGCTGGGACGTTCGTGTTGTCTAACCATGACACAAACTAGGAAATTATTGAGGAAGGGATGTGTAGGCTATCTGTGTCATGTTGTTGATACCCAGAGAGTCGTAGCAACCATGGAACAAATACCTATAGTGAGAGAATTCGCCAATGTATTTTCGAGCGAATTATCGGGACTTCTGCCGGATAGGGAGACCGAGTTTGTGATAGACATTGTGCCAGGAGCGGCACCAGTTTCAAGGGCACCGTATCATATGGCGCCAGTGGAGTTGAAGGAGTTGATGGTACAATTGCAAGAACTGTTGGACCGAAAGTACATTCAACCTAGTGTTTCACCGTGGGGAGCACCGGTACTGTTTGTCAAGAAGAAGGACGGATCGTTAAGACTTTGTATCGACTACCGAGAGTTGAACAAGTTAACGATTAAGAATAAATACCCATTTCCCAGGATCGATGATCTCTTTGATCAGTTGAAAGGGGCTAAGTATTTTTCAAAAATTGATTTAAGAACGGGGTATCACCAGTTGAAGGTTAGGAAGGAGGATGTACCAAAGAGAGCTTTTAGGACTCGTTATGGTCATTACGAGTTTCTGGTGATGTCGCTTGGGTTGACAAATGCACCAGCTGCATTTATGGATGTGATGACAGAGTGTTCAAACAATATTTGGACAAGTTCCTCGTGGTGTTTATAGATGATATTCTAGTCTATTCTAAGACGCCAGAAGATCATGCTGAACACCTTATATTAGTGTTGGAGACACTAAGAAAGGAGAAGTTGTATGCGAAATTCACTAAGTGTGAATTTTGGTTGGAGAAGGTACAGTTTTTAGGTCATGTCATTGACCATGAGGGGATTTAGTAGATCCAGCGAAGGTGGAAGCCGTGATGAATTTGGGAACAACCAAAATGTCTTCGGTGAGTGTGCGAGTTTCCTAGGGTTAGCGGGTTACTATCGGAGATTCATCCAAGATTTTTCGAAGATAGCTACTCCGTTGACTAACTTGACAAGGAAAACGGTGAAATACGCTTGGGCTGACAAGTGCGAGGATAGTTTTTAAGAACTAAAGAAGAGATTGAGTGAAGCGCATGTTTAGTCATTACCCGATGACACAAGAAATTTTGTAGTTTATAGTGATGCTTCGCATAGAGGACTTGGTTGCGTGCTCATGCAGCATGGCAAGGTCATTTCATATGCATCTAGGCAGTTGAAGGATTATGAGAAAGTTTACCCTACTCATGATCTGGAACTGGCCCCAGTTGTTTTTACTCTAAAGATATGGAGACATTATCTTTATGGAGAAAAATGTGAGATATACACGGACCACAAGAGTCTAAAATATATCTTTACACAGAAGGAGTTGAATATGAGGCAGAGGAGATGGCTGGAGTTGATAAAGGATTACGACTGTGAAATCCTGTATCACCCGAGAAAAGCCAATGTAGTTGCCGACGCCTTAAGTAGGAAGGGTTGGGAAAAGTTGTCTTTGTTGACGGCTCAAACTGAGTTGATAACAGAGATGGCTAGGATGGAGTTGGAAGTGAAGCTACCAAGTGAAAGTGGACAAATGCTGTTTGCAATGGAGATGCAATCGACCATTGTAGAAAGAGTTAAGGAGGTACAACTCAAAACGATGAGTGTGACCTGGATGAAGGAGCTGACTAGCCAATGAAAAGATACTGAAAGTATAGTCTTGATAATGAGGGATTATTGAGATTTGAAGGTAGAGTTTGGGTTCAATGAGGCGAAATTAAAGGAGCGGTGTTCTACTGAGAGGCTCATAGTTCAAGGTTTTCGATTCATCCCGGTAGCACTAAGATGTATCAAGATCTTGATAGAGTTTACGGTGGTAGAACATGAAGAGAGAAATAGTAGAAATGCATTGGTAGGTGCTTGACTTATCGAGAGAGTTAAGGCCGAACATCAACGACCAAGTGGCTTCTGCTGATCGTTAGAAATTCCGGAGTGGAAGTGGGAGAATATCACGATGGATTTTGTGGTAGGACTTTCGACTACTCAGAAGGGGTATGATGCGATCTGGGTAATAGTAGACTGATTGATGAAGTCGACTCACTTTTTACCAATTAGGGTTAAGTATAACTTAGATCAGTTAGCTAGACTCTATATTAAGGAAATAATCTCTAGACATGGGGTGCCAGTATCGATTGTGTCAAATCGTGATCCGCGATTCACGTCGAACTTTTGGAGGAGTCTACAAGAAGCGGTTGGGAGCAGATTGAAGCTAGTCTGCGTATCATCCACAAACAGATGGATGAGTGAGAGAGGACAATTCGAGACGTTAGAAGATATCTTTGAGATCTTGCGTCATGGATTTCAAGGGTAGTTGGGATGATCATCTACCATTAGTAGAGTTTGCATATAACAATAGTTATCATGCAAGCATAGGTATGCCGCCTTATGAACCTTTGTATGGAAGGAAATGCAGAACGCCACTATATTGGGATGAGGTAGGGGAACGTCGAATGTTGGGACCAGAGTTGGTACAATAGATAGCGGACATTGTCAAAAAGGTACAAATGCGTCTTCTAGCAGCTCAAGACAGACATAAGAAGTTTACGGATCCGTATAGAGAGAATCGGGAGTTTGAAGTAGGTTCGTATGTATTCCTAAAAGTATCTCCCTGGAAAGGAAAGATACGTTTTGGGAAGAAGGGAAAGTTAAGTCCAAGGTTCATAGGACCTTTTGAGGTATTAAAACGGGTAGGTGAGGTAGCTTATATGATAGCCTTACCTCCAGACCTAGAACGAATACATAATGTTTCACATATCCGTGTTAAGTCTTTATAAGCCGGATTATAAGCACGTGATAGAATATGAGCCTATTAATATCGAAAAAGGATTTAACGTATAAGGAAAAGCCGATTCAAATTGTTGATAGAAAAGAACAAGTTTTGCAAAATAAAGTCATACCTTCGGTAAAGGTGATATGGAAGAACCACGATGCAGATGAAGCAACGTGGGAGTTAGAAGAAATGATGAAAAAGAATTACCCTCATTTATTTGTGTAATTTTTTTTATATAGCGAGATTCTGCGGACAGAATCCTTATAAGGGGGAGAGAGTGTAACGCCCCGAAAAATCAAGCAATTGTAAATACTTTTAATAATGAATAAAATAATATTATGTATTATTATTACGTGTTGATAAGATGAATGTCGTTCTATAACCTAGAAACGTCGGAATGTCGTAGTATTTTAACTACGTGAATGAATTAAAGTGTTTGAATTTCTAAGACGAAAATAAAAGCTTTCCTAGAAATTTTTCGAAAAACACTATTCATCGATTTCTGCTCGGGAATTATTTTTGAACTTCCGAGAAATACGTAACGTTATAATATCAAGGTGATATTGATTATGTAATAATAATCCAAGTATTGAAAACGTAATATTTCGCATGTGGACCTAATTTGGGAACGTTAGATTTATTAAGCGTTAAGGAAGAAAGTTGTGATTGTATAATGTGTATTCATTATATGAAGGTAATTAATGTAAGTATAATACGACGTATTGTACTATTATGTATGAAGAATGAGATAACGTATATTACGAATTAATATACGAGTTAGCATACAAAAATTATATGTGGGGTATAAATGTTAAGTTGTTTAATTAAAGGTAATGGACTTGTAGGATTATTAACCTAATAGTAGAAGTCCAATAGAAGTGACAATCAAGCCCAAGTGTTTGATAAATCATATGTCCAAACTATGGTAGCACAAACCCATCAAGAAAGTAGTTAGATTAATTAACAAAGCCCAATGAAAACCAATGATCCATGGGGCAAACCAAGGGTGAAATGGGTAGACTTGATGGGCAAGAACTTTGTGTAATGCCCAAGTGTTGTGATGATCAAGTACTTTCTGTGGCTAACAAGTTTACTTAGGACTAAGGTAATGAATAGTAAGGAGGTGAAATGAGGAGGTGGAATAAGGCGGTGGGATGGTATTATTAACCATTTTGCCCTAACGTTAAGTTGCCTATAAATACCAAGCCTCATTTCATTTTTGTGGGTTGTTTGATTTCCTCCAACTCCTCTCAAAGATAAGCTACTTAATTGGTAGAGAGAATAAACACATAAGTCAAGAATAAGGCAATCATCATTTGATAAATCTTCAAGGAAGAAAAGCACAAGTGCTTCTAGGGTAAGACTCATGTCCATTATATCTTTATCTCTTCTATAATAGGATTGATAGAGAAGTGGGTTTGTGTGATAATAACATGTAATAAGTTATTAATAAATGAACTTAAGCCGAATAAGTTGAATAAGCAACTTGAACATAAATAAGTTGATAATTTTGTGAAGAACTTATCATATGTTTGTCATATGATGATTAGTATGTTGAATATAGCATAAGAGCATTGATTAATGGACTTAAGTTCATAATAAGTCATGAGCATAAGAATTTTATAGTTCATAAGTTAAATAAGTCATTGACTTATGAGAATAAGTCAAAACCTACTTTGACTATAAGTTGGTATAATAAGTAACTTATAATGATCATATGTTGGTTGAAATCCATTTAGAATCATTAAGAATGTAGTTTTGTCGGAATTCAAACGATTGGACGATTATCGTCGAATTCGTGAAATTCTCGGAATGGAAGTCGTATTTTGTGTTTGAAGTCGAAAACGTTGGTTTTCAATGGAGATAAGTCATATTTGGCATTATAGAGTTGCGGACTCGAAAATGACCGAATTCCGACTTAGAACAAAGAAACGAGCGTTGAACGTTCACGGACGTTTATCGTTTTCGTTAAAAATGAACTTATAGGTGAAATTTTAGCAAACGAAGTCGAATAGATAAAATTCTTGCATTAACGCATGGAGTATGTAATTTGTGAACCGTAGGCTTTTGAACGAGGCAATTCGGACTTATAACGAAGAAGTTATGAGTCCGGGAGTTTCGTAAAATTTTCAAACTTTGCAAACTATCTGAGGCACAGAGTGGGCATGTATGGCTAAACCCAAGGCCAAATGAGTGGCGCCAACGCCGCCGTAATATGCGATGTCTGAAGACATCTTAACTCAACTTCGCCATAGCCGCCAGGATGAAGAATAAAATGTGGCCATGGCAAGCTGAGATCCAGATGTTAATATCTGCTTAACTTTGGCCATAAATACGAGATGAAGGGTTATGGGTGGCGCCGTAGCGCCAACCCTAGTCCATGGGCAGTAAAGAATGTTTTCAAGTGTAGAATGAAAGGGAACTTGATAGTAATGAACTGAGATATAAACATAGCATTGCAAGGTACTTGTAAGACACTAATTCATGTTGATTAAGAGTTAATAATCAATCAAAGATGATCGAAATGTGAATGACGTAATGAAAGCCGGAAACCCATAATAGTAGATCTAAGTCAGGATTTACATTGAGATGAAGGGTAAGATATAATAATATACATACTTAATTATATATGATCTAATGTGGTACGTTATATTATCATGTATTGTATAAACGTAGAGACTTAAAGTGTACATGTGTTAATCAGTAAGCAGACACTAAAGGCAAGTATTCTAACCCTTGTTACAATTTAGTCTGGACAAGTTTTGTAATTCATGTATTCTTTCACATGAAGTCTTGAATGATGAAGTCTAAAGCCAACTCTTTCGGCTAGACTTATATTATGATTCTGTCAAGCATGATTTATGTTTACCGAGTTATATTGGTAAGGTTTTCAATTGAAGACCAAGTATGCTAAAATGTTTTTGTCGTTTAACGACAGGCACGTGAGGTTGCCACAACTTAAACGTATACATGTTTAATGAATGTAGTGTTGATCAACATAGAGTACTATGGGCTGATAACCCAGAAGTGCTCGTAAGCTATGACAGACTTATGGACTTAGTGCCGGGTTGTCCTTTTCAAAAGAAATTATGAAATGCTCAGTCTTGAGCCTTAGTTGATATTCTACTGAATATTGTTGTTTGTTAAAATGTTTTGAATGAAAAGAAGTGCTATTTTGAATTATCGATAGTACTTCGTAACTATTGTTCAGTTACTGAAGATATATGAGTTCTATGTTTCAAGCATATTGTTTATTAGAATTATAGTACTTGCTGAGCTAGTCATGCTCACTCTTGCTTGAACCATATGAACACAGCCAAGATCGAGCGGACCGAAGGCTCGGGCAAGGACAAGGGCAAGGCTAAGATGAACCCTTAGATTACTTATGTAATAGTATGGTGAACGATTGTAATATATTTGATATTATGACAAGAACAAACGAATGGGTTACAAAGAACTTGGGAAATGTAATATTATTTTGGATATATAGAAGTTATATTAGTCCTTTTTGAGACTTTTCAATTGAATGAATGTATAAATGGTAGTACCGTGTAGCACCATCTGTCGGGTTGGAAGACACCCGGATTTGGGGGAGTCACACTTGGTCTGTCTGAAAAAACTTGAGTCTGTTAAGCCCTCTATTTTTAATTCAGACCCATCATGAATATGATCACATCCTTAGTGTCGGTTAAGTACTTTAAGATGTTTTTCACTGACTTATAGTGAACTTCTCCAAAATATGTATGATCTACATTAGGTCTCATAAATTTCATTGCATACATGATAGTTACTCATGCGATCTCTCTTGTATGAGTCTATGGGGACTATTAAGAGAGATACACTCCAAGGCTCATCAACATGAGACATCCCATGGAGTTTTCCATGCTAAACGACTTTAGCATCAAATGAATATACGTTTCTTTAAGTCGAGCATCCTCTTAAATCTATCTATATAGAATTTATCCCCAATTACGATACTCTTCCCAAATTAATCATAGAGGAATGTTTAGACAACTTTATCTTTACTAATTGTAGCATTGGTATGTCATTTCTTATCCATAGTATATCAACATATAATACTAGGAATGTCACGACGCTCCCACTGACCCTTTTGTACAAATTAGGTTCATTCTTATTTTTGATAAAATCAAACTCTTTTGATTGTTTTATCAAAACGAATGTTCCATTCTTGAGAAGCTTGCTTCAATCCATTTTTGTGAGTGTCTACAACTCTTACCTCATCGTATATAACTGGATCATCATCTTTCATGATATGTACCTCATCATCATTATCATCTATAATAAATCTATACCTCCTAGTTATATTCGGTACTATTCTAGATTTACGATTCGGTTATGGTACAATAGGTCTATCTACAGGTTCCTCTTATTTTACTTATAGTGTTTTGTAGTTCTTGAACTCTTCAAGAAGTATTATCCTCCCACTAGCCCCATCAATGATAAACATATTTATCCTTTGAACATATAACCTAAACTTACTTTAGGATGTCCCACAAATCTGTACTTGTCAAATGCTTATCCTTTGAAACCTTTTCACATAAGTTGGACAACACCTTATCTTAACATACTTAAGATTAGGAATCCTCCCTGTCCATAACTTTTATGGAGTCTCGGGTCAGATTTTGAGGTTACCTTATGCAGATTTGCAACCATTTTTAGAGTTTTACCCCAGAAGGATACTGGAATGTCGGTAAAATCATTATGAACCGTACCAAGGTACAATTTTTCCTTTCAGATACATCAATCAATTATTTTGTATCGGGAGGCGTCCATTATGAGAAAACCATTTGAGATGATCTAGAAACTTATTGCACAAGTATTTATTCCTTGATCTAATCAAAGAATCTTAATACTTTGTTAATTTATTTCACTTCTGAATTCTTTGAACCTTTAAAATAATTCACACTTGTATTTTAGCAAATACACACATTCAACTCTTTGAATGATCATCTCATTTTCTTATACTAGTTTGTTCAATTTGCAAAATTATTTTCACGTAAGTCAAGTATACAAAATCCATGAAGTAATATTCTAGTTCTATACAAAAAATTATTATTCTAAATAGAACAACAATTGTTCTTAAATATAATACCAAAGATTTCATTATCCAACAACAAAATAGAAATAATGTTTCTACCGAGAACTGGTATACAATAACAAACTTATTGACTTAATAGGTTTGCCCGTAGGCAATGCTAAACTATAAGTTTCTATGGCTAATGCAGCAACCTTTGCTTCATTTCCCACACATAGGATTACTTATCTTTGTTTAGCTTTCTACTTCTGCTTGGTCCCTTCATAAATCTATATTTATGATAACCAAAGTTGGTATCCAATACCCAAGTAGAACCTTAACTTAAAGAAAAATTTATTTTAAATCATGAACAAAATTGTATTTGTAACCGAAACTTCACTAAGCTTCTTTTGGTTATCCTCTGCAAGATGTTTCTTGCATTTTCTTTTCCAGTGTCCAGGCTTATTGTAGTGGAAGTAAACTCCTTTGCTATTCGTATCAGTTTTGTTCTTATTATCCTTTGTTTTTGCCTTTCTATTTACCTTCTTTGAATCGTTCTTCTTTTCAAAAGATCATTTGGCCCTTATCAGTAAGACTTGGTCTTTCTTGGTTGGAAAATGACTTTCAGCTATTTTTCAACATGTTAAGCAAATCAGTGAAGCTGATATTTAGCTTGTTCATATGAAAAATTCACAACAATTGTGAAAGGAATCCGAGAGTGAATGCAAGACCAAATCTTGGCTCAACTATCCATCCATGATAAAACCCGTTGTCTTAATTGATCAATCAAATTGATTATGTTAAGAACTTTTATCTGTACTGTAGTGTCATCAGTCATTCCAGATCGGAAGTGCTCCTTAGATATCCGATATCTATTAGTCCTACTTTTCTCTCCATCAACTACTTGACATGCAGGAGTATAGTAGGAACATCCATAGTTTCATGATGACACTAAAGCTCGTTACTCATGGATACGAGCATGATGCATTGAGCCAACTGTGCATCATCTTGCCACTTTCTAAAATTAGCAATCTCTTCCTCAGAGGCATTGTCTGCAACCATTGCAGGCATAGACGTATTAAGGACATAAGATTGTTTTTCAGCTATGAGAACTATTCTCAAATTTCTTAACCAATCCGTTTAATACGGTCCAATTAAATAGCATCTAATATGCTTCACAGTGATAGTAATTTAGACATTGTAAAATTTTGTAAATGAATTTGTAATTTAACAACATTTTAGCATACATTCTTTTATTAATTACCAAAATAATTTAGGTCTTGTTTTAAATTGATATCTCCCACTATTTTCTTCAAACTATATTACCCTCAATTATATAGTTCGGCAAAATCTAATTAAAGATTTGCTAGTGAGAATAAAGATCCCATTTCAAATGTATATAGCCTTTTGGTGACACAACAAACTATATATAAATAAATAGGTAGACAACTCTTATCATCAGTTTATCTTCACCATGATTGACTACTTTACCAAGTGGGTAGAAGCAACCTCTTTCCCCAGGGTTACTAAAGAAGTCATCATTGCTTTCATCAGAAATAATGTCATTTGTTGATATGGACAACCAGAGGTAATTGTGTCAGACAATGCTAAGAACCTCAACAACAAAATGATGGAGGAGTTATGCAATAAATTCCACATCAAACACCTTAACTCCGTCATCTACCGTCCAAAGATGAATGGTGTTGTTGAAGTGGCTAATAAAAATATCAAGAAGATAATGCAGAAGACTTCAATGACTTTATTAGCCTAGATAACTTCAATGCGTACTTCCACTGGGGCAATCCCCCCCCCTACTCATTAGCCTATGAGATGGAAATAGTGCTTCCCATAGAGGTGGAAATGGAATCCCTCAGAGTGTTGGTGGACGCTCAGCTGGATGAAGACTTATTGGTACAAGACAGATATCACCAATTGTCTCTAATAGACAAAAGGCAAATCGCGGCTATCTTCCATGGTCAGATATATCAACAAAGGATCGCCAGATCCTACAACAGAAAAGTCTGGCTACGGCAGTTTAAACAATATGACTTGGTTTTAAAGAAAATCATTGACAACCAAGATCAATCTAAGGGAAATTTCACTCCAAACTGGGAAGGACCGTTTGTTGTCAAGGAAGTATTGATAGGAGGCGCTCTCAGACTACAGGAAATGGACGGCGATTAATTTCCACAACTCATCAACTCGGACACCGTGAAACAGTATTATGTCTGAGGTTACCATCAAGTAAACATCCTGGTTTTGGATCATCAGATCACCAGTCATTCTGGTTTTCTAACCCTTTCTTACATATAAAATCTTCTGCATACTTTTCTGCCCCTCCGGGAAACATACTCTTCAAGCCAGCATCCTGGTTTCACCTCATTTCAAACCTTTCATACAATTTCGATTATTCCACCAGGGATTGAACCTTTCATACCTGAAGTTTGTCCTGAACTTAGGATCAAACTTTTTCACACTTGCAGTTTGTCCTGAACTTAGGATCAAACTTTTTCACACCTGCAGTTTATCCCAAACATGGGATCAAACTTTCTTTCCCCCGCAATTTAGCCTTTACATGGGATTCAGACTTCTCTTCGGCTGCAAATAATCTTGAGGGGCAAACTATGTTGACCTGATCTCCCGATACCCGGGAGTACGTAGGCAACCATATTCTATATGGCCCGGTCGCAATAAAAAAAATAAAAACATTTCTATCCTTTCTCTATAAAAACAAAAATAACAAAAACACTTCTACCCTTTCTCTACATAAACAAAAATAACAAAAACATTCCCACACCCTTCTACACCATTCAATATTGAACCTCTTACACCAGGTTTGAACTACGCAGGCCTGATCTCCTCTTCAATAGGAGTACGTAAGCAGCCATTTATGGTTTGGTCTAACCCCATACCAAAACACAAATACTTGTCACATGGTATTGGGATCAAACTTTAATCCACCATATTTCATCGGCTTCAGACCAAAGGGATGGAACTACCTGACCTCTCCTCACAAATAGGAGATCCGGTGACCATCTAAGCTGCGGTTGTGCCTTAAAGAGCAACAATAATCCATAAGTGATGGAATTAATTAGACTCCTCTTAAATAGGAGTACTGGCGACCATCTGTGGTGCGGTCAATCTCAGAGAAGAAAAGCTACACTCCTCTCCACATCTACATACAGAAACCAGTCCCAAGACACCAAAGATGGTAGGGATACACACAGATCAATAATCCATTCTAAAAGATCCTGTGACGTCTCAATGTCCACACATCAAGGATGAGTTCAAAATGCATTAACATCACAAGTCTTGAAGAAACAGGCAAATATCAAGCAAGTATCAAGGCACAACTGAAAGGGAAGTGAATCAAAATATATTTCCCTGCAATATATAATGTTGTTTGATATATACATATGTGTTTTACTTGACAAAATGGCTAAGCTAGTCTGTGCAGGAAAATACAAGTTTATCTACGAATCTGTATGTATGCGAATTATCAGATCTAACATAGCATCTCTCTCCGAAGAAGGAGGTAACGCTGTAAGCTCCTGCCCAATGGCATCTACACGAGCTAGCAGATCCGAGGCTAACTGCATGGTGGCATGATGATCATCAATTTATGCACTTATATCAGCAAGGATGCCAGTCGTAAGGGATCTCACTGAAGCAATATCTATGACGGCCACATCCCGGGCAGATAAAGCAGCATCCCGCTCTACAATCAATGCATGGCCTCCTCCCTTTCTAATAGAGTGGCATCTCTCCCATCAAGAACTTTCAACATCAAGGCCCTAGCCTGATCTCTCTTAAAGGTCATCAGATGTAGACTCTGCTCCAGATACTATGCTAAATGCTGAATTACAGTAGCACTAATAGTGGGAGAATCCATCACAAATGCTAGCAACCCAGTAAACAAATCCTCCTCGATGGGAATATAAGTCTCCTCCATAGGCTCCCCATCATCGGAATCAATCCCCTGCACTGTGGATACTGCCATAGTTATTGTCATCTCTATCTCCATCCATACGGAATACTTTGTAGAACAACCCGGATGGCTAACGGAAAACTCAGCTAGCTCACAATGATCCCAATAGGCATACAACCTGGATCTATCCTCTGCTGATAAGTGGCGAGAAGCTAAATGCTAACTCAATGCCCCCTCAAAAGGATGGAAGTCCTGGAACTGGTCAAACTGACACATCACGGCCAGTGGGTGGTAAGTAGTCATACCCCTCAAACCAGCTAGAGGGAGATAATCCATGCCCGGAGCATGAGTGATGAAGCTGTAGGGTGAGCTGAGCCCTGTACATGACAATATATCAAACGGATCTTCGATCCCTGCCAGGAAAATGGACCAAGATGTAGGATATGTACACTCCGCAGGCTGGAAGGAGTATGACATAGCTATATCATGGGTGAAATAATACCCATGCCGTCTAAAAGTGCCAATCGGTCTCAAGTGTGACATAAACCACACATACAATATGACTGAGCTGCCTGAGAATACCTATAATGACCGTGAATTTTAAACTCCTTATTAATTAAATATGTGAGTTAATTTTAATGAGTTAGTTTTGTGAGTTTATTAAACCTTATGTGGTTATTTGAATTTATAAACTAATTAAAGGGAGTCACTAATAGTTACTTAAATTGGTGGACTAACCCTAAGAGTTTGATATCAAAGAATTGTTAGGATTCTTAATGATTAAATATTCAATCTATTTGAATATAGTGACAGGATTTGAACATATTGATTCATTTCAATTAGGGGTATATCACCGCTATAGAAGTTAAATCATCCCATATAAAACTTATGTGGAGATAGAAATTTGAACTGGCTTGAAGCTAACCCATTTTGGCACTGCCAAGGACCCAAGCAAATTGCGCCCTCCCCAAAGATACAAAATGGGCGAAATGCCATGAGTGTTCAATATGAGAAATATTAGTTCGTTTACTGTAGAAAATGAAATGGAACACTTTGTTGTATGTGTGACATTAATAAATCATATGGATAAAGGTACATTATGTTGATATGAAATATCAAGTAGTACAAGAAATCCAATGTGATCCTTTATATAAAAATAATTAAATATCTGTGTATTCCAGAAATTGGAAAAGAAATTATGTGTGTACACTTGATATATAATATTAAATAATGTTATAATGTGGAGAGTAGTAAAATATAATTATGGAGATACCCAGATAATAATACCCAACTGTGTTATTTTAATTGCGTGTATTTAATGTACATGGATTTTATGATGTGAGTATCTAATTAATCCCTAAATTCCCAATATAGTAACACTTGGACATTAAAACCCATTTTTGGTTAGTAAAGTAGCTAAACTTGGAATTTGCTAAGCTTGTTGTTGATATTTGCTCTTGTCCCAAATTGAGTGTCACAGGGTACATGAACAGTAACCTATGCTCTATATATATAACTTCCAAGTCTGTGATCATTGTCTAGGAAGGTAGATGATGGTGGGTGGTTGAGAAACCCCTCATGAACTAGTGTATTCTCCTTCTACATTTCAGTCTCAACCTTCCATACAAAGCTAATTCCCAGTTCAAAATTCTTCTATAAATAGTACCCTAATTTTTAGTTTTTACGTTACTTTTATTTGTCTATTGAAACTCTGAGAAATTGAATTTGAGCGTGTGTTGTCTAAAGAAGAGGTTATCAATCTCAGAGGAAAGAAACTAAGTTCAATTAGCTCCAAGAGGTATAAAATCCTAAGCTTTTGTTCTTAGTTGGGTTTTGTTAATTTCTTGGAATTCCTTAAAATTCTTTGTTAATCAAAGTGAATTAGCATGCTATAATATGTTTATGAAGTATGTTTACATGTTTGAACTCTTAAATAATGGATTGGAACATGTTTAAACTAAAAAGAATCAAAGTGGTTAAGGCTCTGCAGAACAAAGTAAGTTATTGCCTCCAGTGCGAGTAAATGGCGCTTGATTACTTATTATTTATCTTAGGGTGTGCGTGCAAATCATCCGCACTTTGAATTAGTTTATGATTTTTGTATGTAATATATGTTAATAACTTGATGTTATGACTTAGATACATACCTATAAAGGAGTATAACATGATATGTACAGCTTTCATATGTGGTATGTAGTAATCAACTTGGATTAGTAAGGAAGTTGTAGCAAAACTTAAAGTTTTCAAAACTAACCTTGTGGAAAACTTGTGTTCACGAGTTTTGAACTTAGTGACTCATTTATATGACTAATTTGGAACCTAATTACGCATGATATATGATGCATAGTGTCTTTATCATGATTAAACTTGATAAGCTTGGTGTTAGAAAGAAAAGCTTAATATAATAAGCTAATGGGAATGAATGATTACAAGATATAGTTTCTGATTTTGAAATGAGATTATCATAACTTATTTACTTATGATAAAGGTTTTAGATTTGTCTTATGTGTGTTGGATTGCACCATTCGTGCTAATATGATTTCAAAGACGACCTTAAATATGTTTTCAAACTTAAGTTGCATATTATTTGAGTATTTAGATACTAAAGTAGTAAGATGTCATGTTATGGCTATAATACTCCTAAACATGATTCATATGTATTAAGCATAATGATTACATGACCTTTCTAAGTTTTAATGACATATAAATTGTAAGTTAAACTTGTGGTAATGAACTCAAGAATGATCATGTGTTATGTATGAAACTCTAGCATGTACGTATGTTAAAATATATGTGTAATTGGTATGTTAAAGTTAGACTGAGGTCAGGAGAGCAAAGCTCAACCTTGTCTGCGGCCAGGGGGACAACAGTAGCGGACTATGCTGGCCCTTAAGCTGAGACCAGGCACAATCTTGCGCCCATCCTGCAGTCTTACCAAGATTCTGTTTTTGGTTTGAAGTTTCAAGGCATGCTTATATGATTACTTTAGCATGTAATATGTGACCAATATGCCATATAATGTGCTGAGAAACATGCTATGTGATGACTTGATTCTTGTAAGTTTAGACTCATATTAGTTCACATACTAATTGAAAGACACACTTGTTAATGTTAGGTCGTTTCAACGCAAGTTAGTTAAAGCTAGTATTATATTATAGTTGAGCAAACAGGAAAGTTTCTTAATTCTTACTCTTTTACTTGAGTAAGTATCTGAACCCTACTTTTATTGAGCAAGTTCCCTAATCTCACTCAAATTATTATTGAGCAAGTTTCCTTGAACTTTACTCTCTGGTTGTGCAAGTTTCTTGAACCATACTTTTATTGTGAAAGTTTCCTATCCTTCTCATATTGTATTGAGCAGGATATTGTTGAATTGAAAGTTATTCAATTAAGCTTGAACTTTATTTCCAAGCATGTTATTAAGTGGTTTAATTACTTTACAATTATTCCACATCGATATTATTGATATTCGCACTTAGTGCACTTGAGTTCGTATAGTCTTGTACTTGTACATCATTTAAAGTTCAATAATTCTTGAACTGTGTTAGATAGAGTCTGAACCTTTGTTTGGTCAGACAAGAGTATGAAGTTTTATAAAAGCTATCTAAATCAATTGATGGTTAGGATTCTTAGACTGAAAGAACACCCTTTTTTAATAGGGCAGTACCCCAAGTATCTAATATAAGATACAAAGAGCAGATTTAAATGTTATGCATATACATAGTGTACGTGAGGATGATCCCCTCAAGTACTTATTCTGTAGCCAATAACCAAAGGGTTAATTAGCTATTGATTGTATTGGAGTGTTATAGTTCAAAGTCTACTTGACTAGCAGTTATTCTAAAAGCAATCATTATCATATTGTTGAATTCATTGACAAATATTTTCCATTCATCATGATATATCCTTATAGTTGTAATTAAACTTGTTGGGCAAACTTGTTGCTCATCCTTGCTATCATCATGAATTATATTGCAGCTAAGCCTGAGACCTCAAGGAAGGACAAGGGTAAAGGAAAGATGTAGAATAGTGGCAAGGAGCAGACTTTACCTTACGCTTAGTTTAAATTACTGATATGTAATATGAAACCTAATGTTTATTTTAGGGTAAGTTTGTAAGATGATATTAAGGTTATCGTATCTTGGGACTAGTAACACTTTTTGAATGAACGACATACGTTTGTATTTTTCCGCATTTTAGTCATCGTATGTTGTTTAGAGGTGGATGTTTGTACTTTATCGTGATGACCGGACTAGGGTCAGAGGACCCAGATTCGGGGGTGTCACAATACCCCTGCAGGGTAAGTGCTACAATATGTGGCCGACCTCAGTGTCTCTGCGATGATCATTGGTACAATGGTGTAACCCTCCCTGAGAGCTCTCACTGCCATGATGACGCCAATATCTAGCTCATCCATGTACCGGGGCATGTATACATACGAAAATACTCACAGTAGCAAGACATCTACTCTAGCCGAGTGCCAATGATCCTTCAGCATGGTAAAATCCCTGGAGTGTTGTGTGTAACTATCCTCAGAGCCAAATCTATCCATCAGAAAACATTGGGATACAACGTGACCGAATGTGATCTCATCCTGCACAACTCTCCGCCTCAGCCTGGTGAGAGTCATAAACTATTGGCTCATATCGCTGATGGCCATATACACGCAAGGTCTGTCTAATGGCAGCGCCGTCAACCGTGCATACTCCTCAAGAGTAGGAGTCAACTCGTGGATGCCAAACTGAAAGACCAGATGTCCAGGATTCAATGCTCCAAGATACCTCTATGAAGCTCAGGGGAACTCAAAACATCATGAGAGTCATAATATGTCAGAATAATCGATCTACAGTCCACCTTATGCAAGGTGACATACTATCATACCACGATCTTAGACGGGATGCCACTAACACTGGTTGGGTATGATAAATACGGCTAACTGTTGAAGAAGACATCTGTACGGGCCGTGTCATAAGACCATCCAGGGGTCAATGCTGAATATCTCTGGAGATACATATATATGCATAACATAATACATGCATGATGAACAATAGATGGCAATATGATATAGGGAATGGAAAACTGTACATACATTCCTAAGTATATCATCATTTAATACATCTTTGTATAGCTAAAAATACAGGGAAATGGGGCACAGATGCCCTACATCTAACAGAGGCCTATCAAAAGATATAGCAAGAATGGGGGAAAGCCACCCAATGTCTAACAGAGGCCTATCAGAAGAGATAACGATAATATACTTCAGAAGAAGATAATGGTGTCAATGTCTACATTATCAATCTTGTCCACCTGATGTAACTCCACCCGAGTCACTGGATCTCTATCAACAGGGATGTCAAGCTTTATATGAGGAGGATCTCATCACTTAAAGCTTAGCCATATGGGTCACCTGAGGGGCCAGCGCCAGAGCTAGAAGGATCAAAAATATCTGCCTCTGAAGGATCTCTGTCCAAGTTCCGGATAAAGAAATGTGCCCGGTCCAACTGCCGGGTCAAACTGTCAATATGTGTCAAATGGGTTGGATCTTGGACACAGGCTAACCAATTTATCATCATCATGGATCCAGGAACCATATCCCCCATGAACTAAGTGGCACGGGTCTGGGCTCCAATGGTACGAGGGAACCACCAATGCTAGAATATCTCCTGAGTGTAGGGACCCTCTGATATTGTAAAACTGTCAACACCCAACAATGGGATATCAATGACGGGTGACTGCGAAACAAGCCAATAACGCCTGGAAAGAGGCAAGATCGGTATATGAATCTCTCCTGTGGTGTTCCTGATAACACGCTCTCATAAATAGAGCTCCCATCCTCTATCTGTGAAGAGAGGAATCCTACGGGTGGAAATCACATACTCGACAGGTACCCCATCCTCAAATCTAATACTCAAATGCTCCCCTGAATAGGAAATCCATATGATGACATCAGACGTTAACAACTCCAATCAGAAAGTACAATGAGTGAAACCCCTCACCATTTCTGGGGACCTCTCTGCTAGTATGGAATGATGCCATCGTCGTCCTCGTGGGTAGGTATCTAATCTTAACACAGTCATTAGACGTAAGAATGGGAGCCTCTCTTATAGGCTCAAAACTACCAACACAAAGGCAAACATCTGCTGTTAGTCAACACTCTTATCCTGTACATAGGAAATTACAAGAGAAATACTCACGAGCAGAAATGGGTAAAATCCTAGCCAAGCCTCTGTCAAGCCCTGCGAACGCATGCGCATTCCCTTGAGGAAATAGGCACAGGTGTAGGAACCCCAATCATACTCTCCAATACGGTCCACGTGTCGAGTGGCGCTGATCAAAGCGAAGAACACCGTAGAAGAGTTATCAGCTATGAAGTAGCCCCTAATGATCATCAGGAATAATCACCGAAGAATGCGATCCCTAACTCTCACATCATCGGGCATGGGCACACTCAACAACCCGCTCATAGCATCTACACTCAAAGGACCTGTACGAACAATCCTGCCCTTGAGCACCTCCACCGAATTTCCTAGCAAGGATCTGACGGCAGTCGGGGTAATATCCGTTGTACAAGGCATTGGTGCCCCTCCAAACTCCATACCTGTGATAAACTGTCAATCCATCGGCGTAATCATCACCTCACAGTCAAATAAATGGGGTGACTGAGTCTGGTGAAACCAACACTCAGACAATGACCTGAGGTAACCCCAGGGACAACGACGAGGAAGGATGGAAAAGAATGCTCCAAATCCCCAATCATTCACGATCGCTTTATAGTCAAGATGCAGAACCTGGTACATGGAGTAAATGATGAACCAGTTCCCTCTAGGCTGTGTAAAGCCGGGAACCTACATCACAAAGAAGATCAACATCAGAACCCTTTACTCCTCATCAATAGGAAAGAAGGAAGATCAAAATCTAGCTTTGTACCTCATTTGCATGCAAGTAAACTGAGGGATGTCGACTCAAATCACCCAGAAGCTCTGGTTTCACCACCTGAATACTCGGGAGGTCCCTATGGGGAACATGTGCAGCAGGAGTGGGAGCCTCAACCGGTACATCCTCCTCCCCGTCCTCCACATTCGGTACATCAACCCGAATAGGACGTATCACCGCCTCCGCCAAACGACAAGGATGTCTAACAGAACGGGGTCGAGGCACTTCAGAAGCCCTCCTGCACACACCAGAAGTGGTCCTGCGGGAACTACTCGACTGATTCGGATCCATATATCTGGATAGCAAGTCTCCAAATCACCTCAGAAAGGGTGTGGTAAATTCTAACCTGGAGCTTTTCAAAATGCATTTTTATGACTACATGTATGCATGCATTATTTTAACATACATCTACAGTAGAGTTAAAAATGCATGACTACCCAATGCCTATATTTTGGAAAATTTTTGCCATAGTCCCCTTTGTAAATAGGATTATCCACATGCACATAGGCATGACTAGGTGTCCATTCAGTAGCACACCTACCCACAGTCATATACATCCTACATGCATTAATACATCAAAGTAAAAAATCCGTAAAGGTAGCTTAATTACCAGGATTATTTTGCTTTTTCTCCTTTGCTCATTTGTCCTCAAATAGGATAAGAGATATCATAAAAAGGTGTCAATTTGACTGTCTTAAAAGTTAAAATTTTTCACATCATTATGTTCAGCATGGTTTAATACTAACATTTACTATGTTGAATATTTTTTATCAAGTCATTTCAGCATGCATAATCACTACTATGTGTTTAGATGCATTTCATGTGATATTTCATTTTCCAACGGATAAAAACTAGAAAAGAAGACATGCATACATTACCAGGACAGTGTAGAACACTTGTATAGTGACAAAATTTATGGAAAGTCATCCGAACTCAACAGATCTGAAGAAGAGCTCTCAGGTTTCCTTCACGACGTAACTTGAAAATGACTTGGGACATCAACCAGCCCATTTAAAGACATCCACGGTTGGCCGCAGGTGTACCTATGGCACCCCTATGTGGGTCCCACCCCTTCGGCTCGATCCCGTTCGAGTTGCAAAGGAGTTCTTACAAGCTGAAAAGGCCAAACCAGGAATAAAAATGCTACGCGATTGAGCGGAATAGCCTGAAATCCTGGTTTTCACAGGCCAAACTGTGGCTTTACATAACACTCATTGGTCTTCGCCCAAACACAGGGTACACTATACCAATGATCTAAGTTGTTGCAAACTATATTTGGCAATACCTCACGAAGGTCCGATGCCGTCAGTTCAGGGTCGTAGCCCTAAAACCTTATCCCCGGCAAGGGTGTTACGCATTTTCAACCGTTGATGTACACGTTAATGAAGGTCAAGCAGCCTTGACATTTTCCCCGGCGGGGGTGTCAAGCATTTTCAACCATTGATGTACACGTCAATGAAGGTTAAGAAGCCTTGACATTTTCCCCAGCGGGGGTGTCACGCATTTTCAACCGTTGATGTACACATCAATGAAGGTCAAGCAGCCTTGACATTTTCTCTGGCGGGGGTGTCATGAATTTACATCCATTGATGCACACGTCAATGAAGGTCAAACAGCCTTGACATTATCCCAAGTAGGGATCTCATCCGTTGATACACATGTCAATGAAGATCAGCTAATCCTGACAACACCAGAGTAGCGAAAAGACCTGGAGATACAAACCAAGGAAGAACGTCCTCATCGGGGAGGACAGATGATGAAATATGTTATACACATCCTCAACCGACAAAGATCTATCCTCACAGAATCTCTTATACATGAGAGATGCATCTTCAGGATAAAGTATGTATCAAGGATTCAAGACTTTGGTGATAACCCCAACGTTAACAATCCTAGAGATTCCTGGTAGCTGTGGATAATGCGTCCAAGACAGTTCATCAGGCTGGTTATTTATTGTCGCCCCCGGTAGAAGCAACAGGAAGCCGGCAATCATCCCATCATGTTAGAGGACAATCCAACAAACCACATACATTTACATCATGTTGTTATGCATTGCATCATAATCATCATGTTGCATTTCAAGTGTCTAGTATTCTTTATCCTTTCCATGTCATTGCATCGCATGAATATGATAAAGAAGGGCATTTGTAGACACTCAAAATATTCTACCTACCTGTTACTAACTTTGTAGGAAGTCCAGAATCTTCTTTCAGAGATAACCCTAGAAAACAGCTCAGCTTAATCTCGAAATACCACCAGAAGTTCAGTTTAAACCCCGAAAAACACATCGGGAGTATCATTTCCCCACCTCAGAGATAACCCCAAGGATAGCAGAGCAAATACCGTAAATTCCACCGGAGAAGGCCGATTCATCTTGGAGATAACCCCGATATATTCAGTCTTAGTCCCAGAAACAACACTGGGAAACACAATATCAACCTTGGAGATAACCCCAAGGAGTGAAATTGCAGTTCCAGAGATAACCCCGGAGATGCTCGTTTCAACCCAAGCAGTCAGCTTCAACCTCGGTACTCATATCGAGGCACTCAACTCCCAAACCCAAAGATAACCCCGGGAGGACAGGCACACCTCAGAGGTAACCCTGAGGGCATTCAACACTTGCAGCAGCCCAATCTCAGAGATAACTCTGAGCAACGTCTGCTTTATTAGCCAAAATCAGAGATAACCCCGATGAAGAGAAAAGTCGTCAAATTGCCACCTCAACCCCACATGAAGCCGTCTCAACAAACAACAATCAACATACATTTTACTCAACAATGTCCCATAAGAACCAAGTAGTTGCAATCCTGAGTGACTACTACATAGGCAGCACACCGAATAGAATTTGAAGCTTGAAGAGATAGGACATGGTTCCATCTTCCTGAATTCGTACAACCTCTAATCCCATGTCATTGCATAGCTCTCTACAACAGCAGTCCAAAACAGGTCTTATACACCTCAATCGGATGCTCGAATTGAAGTTCTGCAAGTTCGAGTGGACATCATGTTGCACACGTGTACATACTTCGAGACAGTAGGACCCACGGAGCTCGGGGCACCCTGGGCAGCCGCAGGTGCATCTGCGGCTGCTGTAGGTACACCTACGACTCCTAACTCTATAAATATAGGGCTTGGGGTGGCCATATTCAAGAGAAAAAAGGCGAGGAAGTCCTGTCAAATTTGCTATGTACACACCTTATATTGAGTGCTTTCTCATTTTAAACACTTATGAGCTCACATATAGCTATATTTTTACCGGCGGGAGCCGAGTGTTCATCCACTTAAAGTCATAGAAGTCTTCTTTGGCATCCCACTGTAAGCCGTCTTACACATTATAAAGCCTTTCTCTTCATCTTTGCACACACTCTTCTTCACATTGAGAGTCGTGTTATGTGTTTATGCCTGAACTTGGTTCGTGGTTTTCATTTCATTATATATATATATATATATATATATATATATATATATATATATATATATATATATATATATATACAAATCATTGAAATGATAAACCGAAATAGATCGATATATATCCTGTCATTTACTTACTTACTATATATATATATATATATATATATATATATATATATATATATATATATATATTTACATTTCGCCAAATTTTCGTGGCCTTTTAATGCTTTATTTACATTCCGTCCCGCCTAGAGTTTACTTCGTGGTGGTTGATCGTTTTTACTGCTTTCTTTACATTTAGACTCACCTGGAGTTTACCTCGTGGCGGTTGATCACATTTATTGCTTTATTTACATTTCTGATCCCCCATGGAGGTGCTTCGTGGTGGTTGATCATGTCTCTATATATATTTACATTTCCGATCCCCCATGGAGGTGCTTCGTGGTGGTTGATCATGTCTGTATATATATATTTACAGCTTTTATATACATATAACTGCTTACTGCTTCTTATATAAACTGCGGCATCATGTGAGCCTAGGAATCATGTGATCACAGGTTCAGTCTACTGAATCTAGATTCGGTTCCCGTGAAGGACATTTTCAGCTGTAAGCAACTTGTAAATTATTCACGGTGTTTGAATTTCCTTAGATGACTTTCATGCCCATGAGGAGTTCGACACTGCTATATATTATTTTCTCAAAGATGCTTCACATCTCAAAAATAAAAGCAACCAAGCCGAACATTTAATAATAAAAATGGAAGTATTAAAAGGTCTCAATTACTATTGAGCACAGGGTTTGAAAAACCTCTTTTACAAAACCTCATTGCTATACCATGTTTAAAACTGAATTTTTCATACAAATTCAAACCCTTTGTATATAGGTGCGAACGAGGCCTTGCACTACTTCCAAATAACAGCACATTAACCCACACGCACACACACACATACACATTCATATAACAGTTTCTTGAAAAGTGGTGGTCACCGTGGTAACACGAATGTCGGGGGGTGCCTAACACCTTCCCTCCACATAAGTAAGCCCCCTAACCCAAATGAATCTCAGTTTCACAGACCCGTTTAGTAGTGTCATATCACTGGGTCAATGTGCAAACCTTTTCTCGGTTGCGTTGGTGCAACCAGTTAAAAACACCAACTAGCGACTGTTACAGTCAAATCGTCGACATATACATGTCGGACTTTTTTCACTTGTTTTTTCAAACAAATCTCACATAACATGAGAACACCAAAGAACAAGAACAGAAAAGGGACAAATAAAAATCCCGACGTCGACACCTTACGTAGCCATCAAGAGTTGCTCATTAAATAACTTATTCTTTACTTGGTACCAAGTATAAGCACTTTACTTAGCCACCAAGTATAAGCACTTTACTTAGCCACCACTTTGGGTCACCCATGGGTTGCCCCATTGGTTTTAACCATCCGATAACCCATCGGTTCTTACTTTGGGCTTTTAGTTTAATTAACTTACTTATGATTTGGGCTTGCATTTAACAAACATTGGATTGTTCATTAATTCACATTGGACTTAACCATTTCTACCATTGGGCTTAACCATTCCTATACTTGGGCTTGTACAATTCCTAACAAATCCTACAAGTCCAATACATTTGGCTTAAAGCCTTATAAAGAATAATCTACGTATTAATCTCGTATTCTAACTCTTATACTTATTCGCATATGACATACCATCATGCATACATACTCGTATAATACCTCATATCATACTCGTATTCATTACCTCATACAATACCTACGTATTATACCATCATCACTTTAATTCATTATACGCATTTCAATTCCTTCTCGGAAATCACTTTCCCTAACCGTTAGGTTTTAAGTCTGCAAGCGAAAACTCCATTTGCAATAACTGAAATATTATTGGATATTCCATCTCATCTTATAATTCTATCGTTATGTATTTCTCAGAAGTTCAAAAATAATTCCCGAGCAGAAATTAGTGAATAGTATTTTTACGAAAATTTCTCGAAAAACTTTTATTTTCGTCTTGGAAATTCAAACACTTTAATTCTATCACGTAGTCAAAATCCTAACCACATCTGCACATTCTAGGTCATAGAACAACCTTCCAATAGCTTACTCACATAAATAATCAATTAAATTCATTTAATCCACATTATCAAATAAAAATCTAATTCTCATAAAAATCTGATTTTCTCGGACGTTACATCTACAAACTGCCTTCGAAGATTTTTGGGTTACCCAAAATCTTCATACGGTCGTTTGGTCAACCATACTTTGACCACCAATTAGTTCAATTTTGTGTATGATTTGGGGGTTCTAGAGGTATGGATCAATAGTTCATATACTAGTCTACAAGATCCAGCCAACAACATGACCTAACTAACAAATATCAGCAAGATCTAGGGCCTGCAAAAATGCTGTCAAAAAATTCTGGAAATCTAGAAAATTTTTGGGTTTTCTAGAAACAGATTTCGTGCTCGGTCAATGCACTTTGACCGTTTATAACTTGAAATCTATACATGATCTAACCCTGATTCAAGTTCCATATCAAAGCCTACATGGCATAGAACAGATCTACAACTTTAAACACACTAAACATCTAACATACACAGATCTACGAGCCCTGACATTAGGCTGTCAGATAACTTTTTAGGGTTCATGAGTCAGTTCTAAAAATATGATTTTCGTGCATCTAGATGATATGGATCTAAGTTTTAACAACCCAGATCATTATGTGACACCCTCTAACACATATCTAACCAACAAATAACAACATTAACATCAATCTTTAAGGATTTTGAAATTTTAGAGTTCATACCTCTTTCTAGCTTTGTTCTTGAATCTAATCCTTAGATCCTCATCCTTGAGAGATAAGATATGATATTAGATGATATAATCACTCCCTTTCACTCTCACTCCCGAATTTTTAGAGAGAGAAAAGAGGTTGGCTATTATGAGAAATAAAGTGAATTTTCTCTCACTTTAATCTTATATATTTTGATCCATTGAACTTGTATGTCATAAATGACCAATGTTGGCTGATATAATGAGATATATAACACATGGGATATATGGAGTTGGTGAATTTTGGCTAGATCTACACTCCATCACATTAAAGAATGTAAAAGGGCAAAATGGTCATTTAATTTCTAATTTTAATGCCAAAGATGTCATTTGATCAAACCCTTAGTGTTAAAACCATTAGGGTTAAAACCCTTAGGGTTTGACCCTTAAGGTTTAAACCTAAGGTTTTTAAAAATTAATTTCTAGGATTTTCTAATTAGATATTAAAATAAAAAATTAAGATTTTCATATTATAATTAGGGTTTCCTAATTATATTAAAATTTCCTAATCATATTAGGACTTGCTAATTAGGATTAATATTTCCTATTTAACATTAAAATTACCAATTAGGTTATCCATAATTGTACATTAGGGTTTATAATCTAAAGTTAGGGTTTTCTAAACAGTCAATTAGGGTTATCTGTAAGACCCCAACTTTTATGAATAAAGATTAATTTCTATAATTATCATTTTTAAATATTATGGAATGAATTTGATATAATGTTATAGTTGTGGGTAATATTTATAAATTTTGCAAAGTACGCAAGTTGTTATATTATATTTGATTGGTGGAGAATATTCGTTTTAATAGAGAATATTAAATGCGACGGCACAATCATTAATGGGACCCCACAATGTAATTATTGTTTGATTGAGAAAACGACAAAAAACATTTTATGAAAATAACGGCGGAAGTTTTATCGTTAATATTGTTGAACTACTCGGTAGTAAAGAAATGATGTCTGGCGTGGTTGCATAGTAGCACACAATTGATTATTAATGCTTACGTGAGAAGTCACTTAGTTTTGTTCAATTATTGCTATAGTAATTGTTGCATAGTATCTCACGTTTTTGATTCAATTATTGTCGATATTTTATATATTATTAAATCAATAATTGAGATGACAGAGTTATTAATATTATTATTTGCAATATTAACGATGTCTAGAAGTTACGCCAAGGTGAGGTTTGGTCACCTAATCGTGCGCCAAAATAGAGAGAAATCTTTATTGAAAACCCCTATTTCCTGGGAACGACCTGGTCGATTAATATTGTGAATTATAATAATGATGATAAATGTTGTTAAAAATATTGAGGTAATTTTTATGAGGTATTTTGTTACTTATTATTTAGATTTCCACTCACTCATTTTTCAAAATTATCAGAAGGAAGTTATAAAGTATATATATATATATATATATATATATTGTGTGTGTGTGTGTTGTTTACGTGTGTAGGAATGTGTGTGTGGTAGTGGGTTTTGGTGAAAAGTGGAATGGTTGATAGTCAATGTTGGTTGTTTTATTATAAATTAATTAATAGGTGGTGGGAGATATATATATATATATATATATATATATATATATCTTTTTGGTTTTTGGTTTTGTGCAATTATTTTCATCCGTGATTATTAATAGGCAATTTTTAAAATTGTTCATGTGTTAATCAAGTGATAATTCCTCACAAGGCTGCCTTCAATTCTCCTATAAATAGGATGCTTAATTATAATTGAAAACACACCGAAAATTTTAGAGAATTCTCTTACATAAGCTTTGAAAGCGTAGTGCAAGTTTTCTTAAAAATATCCTCGCCCTACCGGTTAGAATACTTTTCTTTTCTAGTGAGGGGTATTATTTTCATGTATTCATGAAGAGAACTTACATTATTCCATTCTTTATTATTACATTGGAATAACTTGTATCATGAGCTACCTATACTTGGTGAAATTCTTCATTACTCCATTCTTTATTATTCATTGAATATCCTATCATGCGTTACGTTGGGACACGTTCCGCCTTTATTATTCTCATTGGAATATCATGTATTACGTTTATTGGGACTGATTCCGCCTTTATTATTATTCTATTGGAATATCACACATACGTATGCGTGTCTGACCGGTTTCGCGTTTTTATTATTCCTTATTATTACATTGGAACATCCCGTTGCTTGCGAATTTCACTTTGACTCACTCCGTTCCGTTATTTATTATTACGTTGGAATAACTCATGTCTATCTAAGTAACGCATGCATGGTGATTTCTTTTGTTATTCCATTCTTTATTATACTTAGTTGGTTAAAGTTTTGACTTCTATACTCCATGAAATTAGTGGAATATCCTTGATATTTGCACTTCATCCATTATCTTTTCATGGAAATATTCTTCTGAGCATTCTTAAATTTTACTTTACAAAGAAGTATCATGTTGACAATTTGGACGTTATTAGTTCCTGAATAAATTAATTCTTGAACTTGTTTTATTGAATTCTTATATCATTGTCATCATCCTCATGTTTATATTTTTTTGAAAGTCATCTATGGCCTGTAGTGCATAGATGGACTTGGTATGATTATGACCAGGGATTATTCAGAGTAATCATGACCGAAATGTTACAAATGATGTTGTAAAAGTCCCCATTGGCCCGTAGTGCATTGATGGATGATCATGACCATTGATGAATACACAAATATCCTTGGCCCGTAGTGCATGGATGATGTGGATTATTTATTAAGCTGAGTCTTAGCGATAAAAGTGATGAAAAACCTTTTTAAATCATATAAGATGGTAGACTTTATTCTCTACTTGACTCTTTTAATGGATTGCATGTTCCGCTGTACTTAAACTTGATGTCTATTGTATTTTATCAGTTTAACACTGTTGAGGACTAATGATAATTTATTCTGCATTATCTTAGTCATAATATTTCTTACTGGGCTAGTTGAGCTAACCCTTTCTTTCACTATTCTCTTCAGGAAATGAAAACGTAGCCAGGACTAGTCGGGGAATGGAGTGACGGTCCAGATTATAGCATTAGTAGTCCTCACTATTATGTTAAATATTATGATAATAAATGTAATGAGGACTTATTCTGAGAGTGGATATTGTCTAGAAGACAATATTTATATTAAAACTCACAACATGTATTTTGTCATATTTTACACGACTGTTGTATAATTAAGTTGTATTTGAATTTTGTACCATATATTTGGCGACTCAAGATGGGTGATGTATACCTATTTTGGGGGCGTCGCAGTTGGTATCAAAGCTTAGGGATATGATCCCTAGCTAAGATGTGAGACAAGAACTAGGAAGGGAGAGACGGGGAATTCCTTCGCTAGTATGACCTACCTAAGTTTATTTGGCTTTTAATTTGTCGGTTAGAGTATAGGGATAATATATTGCATGTCATTAACCTTTGTTTTGTGGCAGTATTTGAAAATGGCATTCGAGAATGTTGAGATTAGCAATGGAGCACAGGAGACCGTTGAGTCTCCACAGATCAATAATCAGGATAATGTGCATCAGGAAGGCGACAATCCACTGGCAAACAACAACACTTACCAAATGATGAACGATGGAATTTTCAAGGGCTTTATGAAATTCATGCAACATCAGGCAAGATCGGCTCCTGTACAAAATGCAGGTGGAATCACTGGCAACTCTCGGACGGTCACCGCTAAGTAGTTCAAGGAACTGGGACCACCGGAGTTTTTTGGAGAGCCAAAACCACTTAAGGCGGAGACGTGGATAAAACAGATCTGCAAGATATTTGATGTCTTAGGTGCTTCGAGGAGTAAAAGGTTCCCTTTGCCACTTTCATGTTGCGTGCAGAGGCAGATTACTGGTGGGAATCTGTAAAGCGTACTCAACCTGCCGCACTGAAGATGTCTTGGGAGAAGTTCCAAGAACTGTTCAACGACAAGTACTTTCCCGAAAGTATTCGTCACATGAAAGAGGTAGAGTTCATTAAACTGGAACAAAACAACATGACCGTGTCGTAGTACGAAGCCAAGTTTGCCGAGTTGTCCCGATTTGCATCCCATTTAGTTGATAATGAGGAGAGAATGACGCGAATGTTTCTAAGAGGTTTGAAACCCGAGATATGTCAATATCTTATCTCTCATAAACTGTGTTTGTATTCAGATGTTGTTAATAGGGCTCAGTTATTGGAGCGCGATAATGAGTCAACCCAACCAAAAGAGAGCGGTATTAAAAATGATAACACCGGTGATAACATGATCAACGAAGCGGTGACAATAAGCGTGGAGGATCAACATGCGAAATGGTGGTAACCACTTTATGGTAATCATGGCCAAAGCAATAAGAATGGACATTTCAAAAAAGGAGATTCAACAATGATGGAAAGACGTCGACATCGAAGACCGTTGTTAAGGAAGGAGAACGACCACCTATCATATGCTTCAAATGCGGAGGGGAGGGACACATCAGTCCAAACTGTGCGTTGCTATCCAAAGCATGTTATAATTGTGGAAGAGAAGGTCACCTAGCCCAATTTTATCATTCACCGAAGACAAGTTCAGCTAGGATGGAGGCACCAAAGGACGTCCCAGAAAAGTCAAAGCCAGTAGTGCAGGGGAGAGCGTTTGTCGTGACCTCCCAAAAAGCAAGGAACCCGAATGAGGTCATCACGGGTAAGCTTATCATAAACTCTAGCAAAGTTTATACCTTATTTGATACCGGTTCTACCCATTCTTTTATTTCTCCTACTTGCGCTCAACATTTAAATTTGACTCCAGAGAAATTAGACTTCGACTTATCTGTTGAAACTCCATTGGGAGAAACCTTCATTACATCCACTGTTACAAGTCTTGTTTGGTTCAAATCGGTAACCTCAAATTACCTGTCAATCTTATTTCATTGAAAATACTTGCATTTGACGTAATTCTAGGGATTGATTGGTTAACTACTTATCATTCAAAAATTGATTGTTTTCGTAAGGTTGTTAGCTTTCATATTCCTAAACAACCTATTATGCGAATTCAAGCAACTAAACCATTAAAATCAATCACTGTCATCTCAAGCCATAAATCTATTCGTTTATTGAAAAATGGATGTCAAGCTTTCTTAGCTCATGTTACGGATCTAAACAAAAATACATCAGTTTTGAATGATATTTCTATTGTTAATGAATTTCCTGACGTATTCCCTGAAGAACTTCCTGGCCTACCCCCATAGCGTGAAATTGAATTTTGTATCGACCTTGAACCCGGTACAAAACCCATTTCCAAAGCCCCATATCGAATGACTCCTATTGAACTTCAGGAGTTAAAGACCCAACTGCAGGAATTGCTAGACATTGTCTTTATTCGTCCTAGTACGTCTCCATGGAGTGCTCTGCTACATTAAATGAAAGAAGAAAGATGGGAGTATGCGACTTTGTATTGATTATCTGGAGTTGAATCATGTCACCATCAAAAATAAGTACCTATTGCCACGTATTGATGACCTGTTTGACCAATTGCAAGGAGCCAAATTCTTTTCAAAGATTGATCTTCGTTCCGGATATCACCAATTGAAGATTAGAACCGATGACATTCCAAAGACGGCTTCGAAACTTCGATGCGGGCATTATGAATTCCTAGTCATGTCTTTTGGATTGACTAATGCTCCTATTTGCCTTCATGGATATGATGAACCGAAGTATTCAAGGAATATTTGGATCACTTTGTGGTCGTCTTTATTGATGACATCCTTATTTATTCAAAAAGCCAAGATCATGAGCAACACTTGAGGCTGATACTCCAAAAGCTTCGTGAATATAAGCTTTATGCCAAGTTGAAGAAATGCGAGTTCTGGCTTGAGGAAGTAGCATTCCTTGGGCACGTGGTATCAAGTCATGGAATATCTGTTGACCAGGCAAAGATTGAAGCAATTCAAAGCTGGGAACAACCTAAATCAGTGACCGAAGTACGTAGCTTTCTCGGCTTAGCTGGTTATTATCGAAGATTCGTAGAAGGGTTTTCTCAAATCGCTACTCCCTTAACTCAAATTGACTCGAAAAGATAAAAAATTTGGTTGGAGCGAGGAATGTGAGAAGAGTTTTCAAGAACTCAAGAAGACTCATTTCAAAGACTGCTTACGACAATACCATCCGCTCGGAGGCATTTGTCATCTATGGTGATGCTTCGGTGGCAAAGGGTTAGGATGTGTTCTCATGCAACATGGGAAAGTAATAGCTTTATGCCTCTCGACAACTCAAAGAATATGAGAGGAATTATCCTACTCATGATCTAGAGTTGGCATTTATTATCTTCGCACTTAAAATTTGGAGGCATTACTTGTATGGGGAGAAAGTGGAGATCTTTACGGATCATAAAAGCCTCAAATATTTCTTCACTCAAAAGGAACTCAACATCGCGATAACGACGTTGGCTTGAACTGTATTGAAAGATTATGATCATAACATCCAATACCATCCTGGAAAAGCAAACGTGGTAGGTATTACATTGAGTAGAAGATCATATCTTGGAATGCGAAAAGCGATATTGTCAACGCAAAGCCCATTTTGTATGACTTGCAAAGGATGGAATAGAGATAAAGACTCAGGGACCCATGTGATGATGGCGAATATACTGAGTAGAACGTTTAATCAATAAAGTTAAAGTTGCTCAAGTTACTGGAGACACAGGAGCCGATGCGTATGAGGAAGAAAGTACAAGAAGGTGCTATGCGGAAGTAAGAATCGATGAAGATGGAATACTTGATTCAACTCCGGACTTTGTGTTCCTAACGACCACGAGTTAAAGTATAAAATCATGATGGGCGCCTAACACACCGTTTGCAATCCATCACAGGAGTACCAAAATGTATCGTGATCTTGACATATATTTGGTGGAACAATATGAAGAGAGAGATAGCGTTTGTTTATCTCAAGGTGTCTAACTTGTCAACGAGTCAAGCGGAACATCAAGTACCGTAAAAGGTCCATTGCAACCACTTAAATTCCAGAATGGAAGTGGGACCATATTACCATGGATTTCGTTACTGGTCTTCCCAAGGTTTCTCAAGGCATATATGCAATTTGGGTCATTGTTGATAGTTGACCAAGTTAGTTCATTTCTTACCTATCTGAAACTTATACACTTGAACGTCTTGCTCAGTATGTACATAAACGAGATTGTAAGATTGCATGGTATGCCAATATCCATAGTTTACGATCGAGACCCAAGATTCACTTCACGATTTTGGGTTTAGTTTACAAAAAGCTATGGGCGCGGTTTATGATTTAGTTCGACATATCACCCTCGAGACGGATTGGGCAATCGGAGAGGACTATTAAAACTCTTGAAGATTTATTAAGACTCTGTGTCCTTGACTTCAAGGGAAGTTGGGACAAGTTCTTACCATTGGTGGAGTTTTCCTACAACAACAATTATCAAACAAGTATTGGCATGGCTCCATTCGAGGCGTTATATGGAAGAAAGTGTCGTTCTCCAGTATGCTGGGATGAGGTGGGTGAAGCAACGTTGTTGGGACCGGAGTTAGTACGTATGACTACGGAAAAGATTCAAACGATCCCAAGAACGTATAAAAACCTCACAAGGCGAATGAAAAGAGTTATCTTGATCTTCATCGAAAGGGCGTGGAATTCGATATTGGAGATCATGTGTTGTTATGTGTTGCTCCATGGAAAGGAGTTACGAGATTTGGAAAGAGAGGAAAGCTCAATCCTCGATTCATTGGCCCATTTTTAATCCTCGATCGAGTAGAGACCAAGTATGTCTCGTGTTCATAACGTTTTTCATATATCCATGTTACGTAAATATGTGAAAGACTCGAACCACATTATTGAATTAGAACCGGACGAAATAGCGGAAGATTTAACATATGAAGAGGTTCCTGTTCAAATCTTAGATAAGAAGGAACATATTCTACGCTCCAAGGTTATACCTCAAGTCAAGTCAAAGTTTTATGGAGGAACCACGATGTTGAGGAAATGACCTGGGAGTTAGAATCTGAAATGAAATCAAGGTATCCTTACCTCTTGACATACCGTGTATCGCATACCCTAATTTCGAGGCGAAATTTCATAAGAAGGGGAGATTAGAAGACCCCAACTTTTATGAATAAAGATTAATTTCTATAATTATCATTTTTAAATATTATGGAATGAATTTGATATAATGTTATAGTTGTGGGTAATATTTATAAATTTTGCAAAATACATGAAGTTGTTATATTATATTCGATTGGTGGAGAATATTCGTTTTAACAGAGAATATTAAATGCGATGGCACAATCATTAATGGACCCCCTAACGGAATTATTGTCGGATTGAGAAAGCGATAAAACATTTTATGAAAATAACGGCGGAAGTTTTACCGTTATCTTTTGTTGAACTACTTTCGGTAGTAAAAGTACGATGTCTGGCGTGGTTGCATAGTAGCACATTGTATTGATTATTAATGCTTACGTGAGAAGTCACTCAGTTTTGTTCAATTATTGCTACAGTAATTGCTGCACAGTATCTCACGTTATTTGATTCAATTATTATCGATATTTTATATATTATTAAATTAATAATTGAGATGATGAGAGTTATTAATATTATTATTTGCAATATTAACGATATCTAGAAGTTACGCCAAGGAGAGGTTTGGTCACCTAATTGCGCTAATAGGAGAAATCCTTATTGAAAAACCCCTTTCACAGGAACGACTGTCGATTAATATAGTGAATTATAATAATGATGATAAATGTTGTTAAAAATATTGAGGTAATTTTATGAGGTATTTTGTTACTTATTATTTAGATTTCCACTCACTCATTTTTCAAAATTATTGGAGGAAGTTATAGAGTATATATATATATATATATATTGGACATGTGTGTGTGTGTGTGTTTACGTGTGTGTAGGAATCTGTGTGGTAGTGGGTTTTGGTGGAAAAGTGGAATGGTTGATAGTTAATGTTGGTTGTTTTATTATAAATTGATTAATGGTGGTGGGAGATATATATATATATATATATATATATATATATATATATATATATATATATATAATATGTGTTTTTTGTTTTGCATGCAATTATTTTCATCCGTGATTATTAATAGACAGCTCTGAAATTGTTCATGTTACGTCCGTGATAATTCCTCACAGTGCCCCTTTAATTCTCCTATATATAGGATGCTTAGTTAGAATTGAAAACACACCAGAAATTTTAGAGAATTCTCTTCTATAACCTTTGAGCATAGTTCATGTTTTTTTTAAAGAATATCCTCGCCCTACCAGTCGGAATACTTTTCTTTTACAGTAAGGGGTATTATTTCTTTTGTATTCATGAAGAGAACTTCTGTTATTCCATTCTTTATTATTACATTTGGAATAACTTATATATCGCTGAACTACCCTATACTTGGTGAAATTCTTCACATTACTCCATTCTTTATTATTACATTGGAATATCACATGCATGCATGCATTCTGTGGGACTGGTTCCGTCTTTATTATTACATTGGAATATATCCTGATATAAGCTGTTTACCGGACACGGTTCCATCTTTAT
The DNA here is from genome assembly GCA_020205605.1 of Panax ginseng. Lineage (NCBI taxonomy): Eukaryota > Viridiplantae > Streptophyta > Magnoliopsida > Apiales > Araliaceae > Panax > Panax ginseng. The sequence goes on from CM035139.1 coordinate 68,104,992, forward strand.
TATTCGTTGGAATATCCATGTCATGTGCTTACTGTGCCTGACTTGGTTCCGCCTTTATTATTCCTTATTATTATTACATTTGGAACATCCTCATGGGGTGCAATTTACTTTGACCGTTATGTTATTTATTATTATGTTGGAATAACTTTGTATGCATGAGTACCGCATGCATCTTTGATTTCTTTTGTTATTCCATTCTTTATTATACTCGGTTGGTTAAAGTTTTGACTTATACTCCATGAAATTAGTGGAATATCCTTGATATTTACACTTTATCCAGTATCTTTTCATGGAAATATTCTTCTGAGCATTCTTAAATTTTACTTTACATAGAAGTATCATGTTGACAATTTGGACGTTATTAGTTCCTGAATAAATTAATTCTTGAACATGTTTTATTGAATTCTTATATCACTGTCATCATCCTCATGTTTATATTTTTTTGAAAGTCATCTGTGGCTTGTAGTGCATAGATGGACTTGGTATGATTATAACCAGGGATTATTCGGTGTAATCATGACTGTAATGTTACAAATGATGTGGTAAAAGTCCTCATTGGCCTTTAGTGCATTGATGGACAGTTGTTGGCATGATCATGACCATTGATGAATACACAAATATCCTTGGCCCGTAGTGCATGGATAATTTGTGGTCATGACCCTAATTAATATCCTTGGCCGTAGTGCAGGGATGATGTGGATTATTTATTAAGTTAAGTCTCAGCGATAAAATTTATGAAAAACCTTTTTAAATCATAAAAGATGGTAGACTTTATTCTCTACTTGACTCTTTTAATGGATTGCATGTTCCGCTGCAGGTAAACTTGATGTCTATTGTATTTATCAGTTTAACACTGTTGATGACTAATGATAATTTATTCAACATTATCTTAGTCATATTATTTCTTATTGGGCTAGTTGAGCTCACCCTTTCTTTCATTGTTCTCTTCAGGAAATGAGAACATAATTAGGGACTAATCGGGGAGCGGGTGATGGTCAGATTATAGCATTAGTAGTCCTCACTATTCTGTTAAATATTGTGATAATAAATGTAATGAGGACTTATTCTGAGAGTGGATATTGTCTAGAAGACAATATTTATATTAAAACTCACAACATGTATTTTGTCATATTTTACACGACTGTTGTATAATTAAGTTGTATTTGAATTTTGTACCATATATTTGGCGACTCAAGATGGGTGATGTATACCTATTTTGGGGGCGTCACATTATCCCTAATTATATTTATAATCATAAATACTTAAATCATTAAATTTAGCCTTTGAATTCCCAAATTAGGGCTTTCATACACCAAATTACGGTTTTGGATTCCCGAAATCTAAAATTAGGGTTTTTTGGTCCGATCGTTAGTGGTAAAGTTTATGCCCTAGAGGCCAATTATTTGATATAATTGCTTAACATTTTGATATTATATTTGATTGAATAAATGAATGATTTTATTATGGTTTTATTTACTGCATTATATAAATGTTAACATAATAAAGTTCCTTAGAATAGTGATACAAATTATATAGTTTCAAGTATGTGACTTGAACATGAGATTATATAATTAAAATTAGTATCATTATTCTTAAATGTCCCTAGTCGAGTATCATTGTTGATGGGACAACAATGATGCATTGAGACTAGTATGTGGATTGACAGATGACCAAATCTCATTGGTCATAAATATATGAGATATTAAGTCAATGCATAGGTACGTGTTAGAGAACGATGTGTCTCGACGCACTCCACCATGAGAATTCTATGTGGAGCATTATGCGAAGTGTCATTAGCGATTCTCATAGTGACAATGATGTAATGATCCTCTAACCTGAAATCACTATATTACTACACAGGAATTTATGTACTTTGATATCATCAAAGGTCACCTTTAATAGGGTGGACTATAAAGGTGATTATTGGGTACATCATGAATCATGTGAGGAATATGAGTGATCTAGATGGAATTTAACCCTCCTATGTATTAGGGGTGATATCCATAGGTCTCTTAATTGAGTAGGACTATGAAATGCATGGTTATGCTCAAATAGTGATTTGTTTCATATAGTCTACTCATTGATCAAGAAAAACTCAAATTAAATTATAAAGAGTATGACACATTCCATGACTCGAGTTTAATCTAGGTTATTAAGGTTAAAAGGATTAAATTATAATTAAATATTGGTCACGAAAAGGTTTCATCGAATCATTGATCTTATTATAACTTGGGTATCTGTGATGCATTACTAGATGTCGCTCACTGTTTATAATTTTATAATATGATTTTAAAATTATTGCCAACGTAATAATAACCTATAGGGTCACACACATAGAACGTAATTAAAGGGGAATTAATTTAAATTGTAAAGATTTAAATATATCAATATGATTGATAGTATTTAAATTACGAATTTAAATTAATAGGATAATTTATATATAGGTATATTAATTAAGTAAGACTTAATTAAGGTATATATATATATATATATATATATAAATTTGGATTTTATGAAATTAGGTTTTAGATTAATTCCTTTTAACTAGTATATATATGATATATAGAAGCCATTTAGGTAATATATCATTAACTAAAACCCTAGCCGCTCTTAGAGAGAGACTAGAGAGAAACAGTTTCAAAAAGGAAAAATCCTTATTCTTGTGGCTAGTGCCGCAGTTCCTTTTACTGCAGATCGTACGACGATTCACAGGGCGTTGGTGTGGATACCGTAGAGATGCGATTTGTTTAGATTGAGTTGGAGATTCGAGCGCATCAATTCTATTTTCATAATCAATATAATTTCTAACCACTGAGTTAATTTGTTTTTTGCATGGATCCTGTTTTAGGGTTTCAGAATTGCCTTTAAATTGGTTGATTTCCGCTGCGTTTTATGTGCCGAAACCCTTCAGTGGTATCACAGCTACTTGCGACATGATTAATTCAGATTACATGTTTTATTTTTTTCGATATATATGATATATGATGATACAATTTTACCGATCTAAAATTAATTATATTTTTTTCGATATATATGATATATGATGATACAATTTTACTGATCTGAAATTGCATATATTATGTTCTGTCTGTAGGCGTATTTTGGTATTATGAATATCAGTAATAAATATGCATGTATATGGTGTTCTGTTAATTGTATCTTATATGGCGTAATAACAGTATACAACTTATGTTCTAATTGGATTAGAAGCATGTGTAGACACTCGAAATTTTCTGCACAACTGTTACTAACATTACAGAAGGGCAGAATCGTCTTTCAGAGATAACCCTAGAAGACAGCTCATATCCATTCCGGATATCACTGGAAGTTCAGTCTCCATTTCGGATACTACCGGAAGTTCAATCTTAACCCCGGACCCCACACCGGGAGTATCAGTCTCAACCCCGGAACACACACCGGGACCATCATTTCCAACCTCGGAGATAAACCCGAGTTTCATCCTTGGCGATAACCCCAACAAATGTTGTTGCAGTTCCGGCGATAACCCCGGAAATGCTTGTTTCAAATACATGTGATCAGCTTCAATCAAACCTCCTGCAGAGGCACTCATATTGCAGACACTGGATCTAACACCGGGCAGATAGGTATCGACATTGCGACATTCAACACTTGCAGCAGTTCAATCTCAGATGTAACCCTGAGCAACGTCTGCTTTCAACTCAAATCGGCGATAACACCGATGAGGAGTCAAAACGTCATCTTGTTACCTCAACATCTGCACGTCATCTCGACACTTCAATACATACATATATACAACTATGTCCTTCAAAAACCAGGATATCCAATCCCGAGTGACTATTACGCGTGACAGCACACCGGATAGAATTTGAAGCTTGAAGATCATGGGCATGATCCCCTCTTCCTGACTTCGTACAACCTCTATTCCATGTCATTGCGTAACTCTTGACCCAAGCAGTCCAAAAAAGGTCACATATACCTTGTTCGGATGCTCGGATTGAAGTTCTGCAAGTTCGAGCGGATATTACAGTACATGAGTGCACGTACTTCGAGACAACAGGGACCATGGAATCTGGGCAACTTCGGGTAGCCAGCGGTGTTCATCTCTGACGGCAATCAGCAGACACTGCGGTAGATCGCAGAGATACACCTAAATGAAGCAGTCTATAAATATGGAGCTCGGGGTCAGCCATTTGAAAAAAAAGCGAGGAAGCCCTGTCCAATTTGCTTACTACACACCCCATATTGAGTGCTTGCTCTTTTTAAACACCTGTTAGCCCACATACAGTTATAAATTTTACTGCGGGATCTGAGTATTCATCCATATAGAGTCATAGAAGTCCGCCATTGGCATGTTCCCAAACGTAAGCCTTCACTCTATAAAGCCTTTCTATTTATATTTGCACATGATTCTACACATTGAGAGTCGTTTTGTGTGCATATGCCCGGACTTCGGTCCGTGGTTTTCATTTCTGTATGTATATATATACTTATATATATATATGTATATATTTTTATATGGACTAACATTAACGAGTTATGCCTCGATTGAGCTTGACTTGATGCTGGAGGCGTTTATTGCTTTTTATATATATATTTATATATATAAAATCTGCTGTCGACTTTGTCCGATGAGCCTGAACTTGATGCGAGCGTTTAATTGCTTTTATATATATATATATATACTTATATATATGAATTGTGGTCAGACTCTATCTGATGAGCCTGGATTTCATATCCTAGCATTTCATCGCTTATATATATATATATGTATATATGTATATATATATGTATATATGTATATATATATATATATATATTTACATTTCATCCTTCCCAGAGTTCACTTACGTGGCAGTTGATAGCTTTTACACTTTATTTACATTCAAGTCCTTTTGGAGTTTACTTATATGGCGGTTGATGGCATTTACTGCTTTATTTACATTTCTGATCCCCCATAGAGTTGCTTCGTGATGGTTGATCATGCACATATATATATATATTTATATTTATCGCTTATATATATATATATATAACTGCTTATTGCTTTCCATACAAATTGCAGTATCATGTAAGCCTAGGAATCATGTGATTATAGATTCAATCCACTGAATCTAGATTCGGTTCCCATGATGGACTTCTTTAGCTGTAAGCAGCTTATACATTATTTACAGTGTACGAATTTCCTTAGATGGCTGTCATGCCCATAAGGAGTTCAGCACTGCTCTATATTATTTTCTCATAGATTATTCGCATCTGGAAAATAAAAGCAAACAAGCCAAACATTTAATAAAATGGAAGTATCAAAGGCCTCAATTACTATTGAGCACAGGGTTTGAAAAACCTATTTTACAAAACTTCATTGCTATATCTTGGTTAAAACTGAATTTTTTCTATAAATTCAAACCTTGTGTATATAGGTGCGAACGAGGCATCACACTACTTTTAAATAATTGCACATTGATCCACACACACACACATTCATATAATGAGTTTCTTTGAGAAGTGGCGGTCACTGTGGTAACACGGATGTCGAGGGTGCCTAACACCTTCCCTCCACATAACCAAGCCCCGAACCCATAATGAATCTTTGTTTCACCAACCCGCTTAGCAAAGGTCACATCACCGGTCAATGTGCAAAACCTTTTCATTGCGTTAGTGCAACCAAATTAAAAACACCAATGGCGACTCTTAAAGTCCAATCGTCGACATTACACATGTCGGACCTTTTTCACTTGTTTTTTTCAAACAAATCTCACATTAACATGAGAACACCAAAGAACAAGTAACGAAAAGGGACAAATAAAAATCCCGACGTCGATAGGTGGCGACTCTACTGGGGACTCCAGTAAGAGGGCTTAAGCCGCTATTACAAGCTTTTCAAAATTGTTATATGCTTGTGTGTGAATGTTGCATTTACATTTATGATGAATGTGTACTAATGCATATTAATTACTACACTGCTAAATATCTATCTGTGATATTAGTGCTTCGCACATGTCATCATTCTGCATAAACGGTGAGACACGTTGTATGTGAATGTATGTTGTGTGGTTCCTCCACCAGGAGGCTATCCTGTCGGTGTTTGATTCTCGGACTCGTGGGAAGACTAATTCCAACGAGGCTCGTGAAAGGCACCACCTAGATTCGCCCAGTTTGAACAATTCAGATTAACTTCCCATCAAGTAAATTGCGATGATCTGGGAACCTTCATGCCAAAAAGCCGCGAGAGTAACCCTAAGATAGGTCAACCTCTGATAATCCAAACGTGGAGGAAAGTCTCTTAATGATTTCCATTTTCAATTACTTATAAAAGCATTTACTTGTAATTTTATTCCATGTTCATCCATATGTAATAGAAAATATGAAGAATATATGTGCATGCATGACATGTTATCAATTAACAACCGGTTTTTGCAGGACCATATTCCTAAAAATGGACACGTTTCGATAACATTTACATTATCCGTAAGACTAAACTACATAAGTCTTTTGTAGGGAAGCAATTTGGCCTGTTACCCACTCAAAATCCAAAAAGGCCACAACCCTACAGCTAATCATGTCTTCTTCTGACCAGTCTAATACTGTTTCCCGAGGAGAAATTAACGGATTGAGTAAACAAATCACAGACTTGGTTGTTCTTCACAAAGAGTTGCATCAGTCTACTCAGGGTACAAAGATACCTACACATACAGAATCCTCTACACAAGGGGGAGCCCAAGGTTTAGAAAAAACAATTCCAGAACCTCAGTTGGATACGACCAACAAAGACCCTGAAAACACCCATCTCAAAGGAGATCCAGACACTAGTGACAACAGGAAGAAGGTCCTCCAAATGGAGGAAACTATCCATGTTCTCAAAGGGATTGGAACACATGGAAGTGTTTCATATGCTGACCTTTTCATATTTCCTGGTGTTCATTATCCAGAGAAATTTAAAACCCCTGATTTTGAAAAGTATGACGAATTAGGAGATCCTTATACACATTTAAAAGTGTTCATTGGAGAACCTGGATCTTATGCGGAAGATGAGAAGCTCAGAATGCAGCTGTTCCAGAAGAGTCTAACCGGAGAAGCCCATTCATGGTATACCAGATTAGACAATTCAAAGATCCATAGTTGGGAAGAACTAGCTCACGCCTTCCTCACTCAATACGGCTTTCAATCTCAGATGGCTCCTGACCGGAACCAAATTACAAAGGTCAAGAAACAGTCTAATGAGTCATTCAGAGAGTATGCTCAAAGGTGGAGGCGCATGGCTGCTCAAGTTATTCCTTCCATGATAGAATCAGAAATGGTCATGACTTTCATAGATGTACATGAAGCTCCTTTCTATGAAAGAGTTCTAGCTGGTATTGGCAAACCATTCTATGAAATGATCAAACACGGAGAAATGGCTGAGATGGGATTGAAATCTAGGAAGATTCAAGACCTAGCCGCTCTCAAAGCAGTTGCTGAGCACATCCAATCCGGATCTTATGGAAACAACCCCCGGAGGGTCCATAAAAAGAAAGAGGAGGATGTTTCCTTGATACTACAAGGACAGAAAGGCAATTAAAACATGCCTATCTGGGAGGAAACTACTCCCTTTCCAAGCACAGTCTTTCAAACCCTCCACCGCCTAAAAGTGGAAAGTAAAAGACCTCGAACGTTCACACCTTTAGGGGGACTAAACTCGAGAATATTCTTGTTCTTGACCACTCGTAATAAAATCACCGACTTCTTCCACCGGCGACGAAATTTCTAATGGGAAGGGTTTTAATGCTACTCTAAGTGTGCTTATCATGCAGAACAAGCGGACATGATACTCAAGATTGTTGGGCCTTGAAACACAAGATCCAGGACTTGATAGACAATGGTGAGATTTTAGTCACTAAAACAAATCAACTTCATGTGCAAGACAACCCCCTTCCTCAACACAAAGAAGAAGAGGTCAACATGATCAGTTGGGGCGCTGGACAGAATTCCAGTCTTAACGGTGAAACATCCCAAACCATCAGAGACGGTGTTGACAAATGGGATTACGCAAAGTTCCAGTTTACTATGGAACGAAAGATGAAAGCTCTATGCAAACAAATTGAGCAATTAGCAGAACAGGTGACCCATCAGCATTAAGTCACACACAAATTAATCAAGCAGGAGCATGCCTATCTCCTTCCATTTGTTATAAATGATTCATCCTCACCTTCAGAAAGCAAAGCTATGGAGGATAAGGTTGCAAAGCGAGCAAATGCTAAAGCCCATTGGGAATTTGCTAACCAGAGGAAGTTCACCTATCTGGGCCAACCTATGGAGGAAATATTTCAAATGTTGATCAATGAAGGAAGAATTACATCCCTTCTGCATCCAATCAATCCCCGTACAGGACGGTTTAACCCTGATGGAGTGTGTCAGTATCATTCATATTCTCGCGGTCATAGCACAGACGAATGCTGGGCACTCCGCCATCTCATTCAAAATCTCATTGATAGCCATATCCTGTAGCTGGCAGACGATAATACCATGCAACTTGAAAGTGGGATTACATGGAAGGGATCAGTAGTAGTTATATCTGACGAAGATGATAAGACTGTCAAAGCATTTCCCATTCAAGTAATTCAACTCAAAGGAGCTGACTATCCTTTGAAAGTGTCCGCACCCGAGCCAATTTCCTTATATTGCAGACCACAATATCCTGTTGTCAGCTTACACAAAGTTCCATGGAATTATGGAGAAGCTGAAAGATCCACGTCTCATACTACTGCTATAGTGTCGAAGGATAATCCACTGTATCTTCCTCACAGGGTTATCAAGCCTACCCTCAAATCAAAGGGGAAGATTCCCATAGAGAAGCACAACTTCTGGACTACCCCCATCCCCTCTAATGCTTCCTGGATTTGGCACAAAGTCCTGAACCTTAGAAGCTTAGCCTTCAATTTTGTTACATATAAAGTGGGTAACGGCCAGAACATCAATTTATTGCAAGACCCTTGGCTAGATAACCACCCTCTTGCCAGCCATCGCACGGATCCTATAGTCTCAAATTCTGGTATGCCATTCTCGGCCAAAGTCAGTGACATCATCATACAATGCTCATGGAAACCTCCTATATCCAATTACCATAGCCTTATGAAGATGAAGGACAAACTACTTAAGATGTCATTTGCCTTCTCTCTCTGGATCCGGATCGGTGTGTTGGCGGGCCTTACCTCGGTTAAAGCTTCCTATATCCGGTCTTTTATTCATTGTGGGAGTGCCACTTGTCCCTCGGTTCAAACTCTTATGGCACAACTGTGGGTCCCACGTTATTCTTTCTTCTTCCTCGTCGGCTCTTCATAAGAGGTTTGGTGACATGGCCATTGGCTTCCTGTTGTCTCTGTACTTCATGCCCCGAATCATTCTCCCACCTTTTCTTTGATGTGCCTTTTCCCCAACAACTTCTTGGTTTAGTGCTTCTTTGTTCATGGTTGGTTCGGTGTTCCTTTTGGTAGGACACTTTGATTCATCACATACAACATTCTCAAATAGACCAAATGTCATCTCGGATTATAAAGCTCATTGCTCTCACATATCTATAAAGTATGGAATGAAAGGAATAAGCGAGCCCATGGTGAAACCCCCGTCTTTATTCTTGATCTTGCTCAAGACCGTGTTAGGGACATAAATGCAAATTGTATTCGAGTTAAAATTTTTAGCTCTTATATCGTAAAATATCCCAATCTTAGATGTTGGCAGTTATAGCCTTGGATATAGCAAGTACATCATTGGCTTGTCTCTGATGTGGTTGCTATATTTATTTCACGGGGTATGCCCCTAGATATGTTTTTCTTTCTTTGGTTTATAATACTCACAATTTAGCAAAAAAAAAAAAAAAAAAAAAAATTCCTCCGCACTATGGACCATAATGACGCAAAGGTGGTTCTAAGCTTAAGAGAAGCTCCACATCAGATATCAATTCTGGACTTAGTTTTCTCTTCCGAAGATCATCGGAAGATTTTACTCAAGGTTTTGGAAGAAGCCTACTTACCAAAATCAGTGGATGTTGAAAAATTTCAACATATGGTTGATCACATTTTCAACAACAATGTGATATCCTTCACTGACGATGATATACCTCCCGAAGGGACTGTCATTGCACACCACTGCACATCGCAGTATTATCCTCCGGATACATGTTAGCTGGAGTTTGATAGATGGAGGTTCATCTCTGAACGTCTGTCCTTATGCCACCCTGGTGAAGATGAATGTCAATCTCAAGCGGATCCAAAGCAGCCATACGGTGATCAAAGCTTTTGATGGATCCCTACGAAATTTCGTCGGAAAGATTGAGCTGCCAATTGAGATTGGTCCAAATACATTCAATGTATCCTTCCACGTTCTCAAGATAGACTCAGGATACAACCTGCTATTGGGGAGACCATGGATACACATGGTTGGAGCTGTTCCATCCACATTACATCAACAACTCAAATACATTGTTAACAACAGTCTAGTCACTGTTAATGCTAAGCTGGAGTATCCTGAACAAGGAGATCTGCCAATCATCAGTTTTAACTCTGAAGTTAAGCTGACCAGTTTTTATACCTTGGAAGTGAGTAACACTCAATATCATCCTATTGGAATACCACTTCCCGTACCCAAGATTTCTGCCGAGGTTATGTCGGCTATTCAAGAATTGATATCATTGGGTCATCAACCTGGACAAGAGCTTGGTAAAAATCAGCAGGGTATTAAGCACCCTATTCAAGTGTCCAGTCAAACTGGGACAACCGAACTAGGCTATTCTGCCAGTTCCGGTCATTGGAATCCGCATAAACATAGGCCGATTCTTCAAACTTCCGCCACACAGCGATGTTTTCCATCTGCACCTCATGAGCTGATATAGTCTCCAGTCAAGGTGCCAGCATATGTTATGATTATGTTGTTTCCCAAACCAGTACCATTCAAAGCAAAAGAGGTGCTGATTCTTGATCCCGAAGCAGCCCATCAGGACTTTTCCCTCGATAATTGGAGCGGCACCCTATGCATTGGTTGACGAGGGTAAAACGGGAAAAAATATCTCTACCCTGTAGATAACTTTAATTGCTTACTTTTCTATACAGTATTAGCAGTTATTTTATCAGTACATGCTAACACTTTGTATGAATAAACAGTTTCATATGTTAAGTGAAAGCATCTTTTGATTTCAAGACTCTGAATTTAGATGTGCCTGTACTTGCTGGTGATCTGTCTTCTCTCCACAAGGGCTGTAACTTTGATGCAAAGTTGGACTTAGACTTGATGGACATACAAGAGGACATTGAGACACCTCAGGAGATTAAGGAATGGGTCACATATAAACCTAAACCCAACCTTGACCAAACCACTCCTTTCAATCTTGGAACCATAGAAAACCCTAAGCTAATCCAGATTGGTTCAGACCTCACTCCAAACCAACGGAATGACATGGTTGTGCTATTAACCCAATTCTAGGATATGTTTGCATGGTCTCATGAAGACATGGTGGGTTTGTCCACTAACATTGTTCTTCATCGCCTTCCCATTAAAGAAGGATTCAAGCCAGTTAGGCAGAAGCTCAGGCGATTAAAACCTGAGTAGAGTTAGAAAGTCAAAGAAGAAATTGTGAAACAATTTCAAGCTGGCATCATCATGGTGTCTACATATCCAGAGTGGATATACAACATTGTTCCCGTGCCTAAACCTGGAGGAAAGGTGCGAGTTTGCGTGGATTTCCTGGATTTAAACAAAGTTTGCCTGAAAGATAGCTTTCTCGTGCCCTTTATCCACATTTTCGGGACAAATCTCTGCTCGATGCAGCATGTACTCCTTTGCATGATTAACCACGGGTACTATCAAATTATGGTTGCTGAGGAAGAGCGTGAAAAACTGCTTTCATCACGCCTTGGGGAACTTTTTGCTATAAATGGTTGTCATTCGGCCTCATCAATGCCGAGGAAACCTACCAGCGAGCTATGATGGCTCTTTTCCACGATTTAATGCATAAAGAGATAGAGATCTACGTGGATGACATCATTGTCAAGTCCCAAAAGGAGGAAGACCACCTAGACCATCTCAGAAAGTTATTTAACAGGTTATGTGAGTACAACTTGAAGTTGAATCCAGCTAAGTGCGCCTTTGGTGTCAAATCAGGCAAGTTGCTAGGTTTTCTAGTCAGCCACAAAGGAATTGAACTGGATCCTACCAAAATCCAGGCCATCAAGGAAATGTCCATTCCTCAGACAGAGAAGGAAATACGGAGATTTTTGGGAAGAATCAACTTCATTAGCAGGTTTATCTCTCAACTCACAATAACCTGTGAGCCCATCTTCAAGCTATTAAGGAAGAACTCTTCCATGAAATGGAATGATGAGTGCCAGAAGGCCTTCCTTACCATTAAAGAACAGTTGGTTAATGCTTCTATTTTGGTACCTCCCAGGGATGATGTTCCCCTATTTATGTACCTGTCCATCAATGATAATGTCAAGGGCTGCATGTTGGGGCAAAAAGATGATAGAGGCTAAGAACGAGCTATGTATTACCTCAGTAAAAAATTCAGCACCAATGAACATAAGTACACTCTCATTGAGAAGACTTGTTGTGCTTTGGCATGGGCTTCCATGAGATTAAAGCATTATCTCTATGGTCACACAACCCATCTGGTATCCCACGTGGATCCTCTCAAGTATGTGTTCAGTAAGCCCATACTGAATTGTCGACTGTCCAGATGGTAGTTGATCCTACAGCAATTTGACATCATCTACGTGACACAAAAGTCTGTCAAAGGTCAAGGAATTGCGGATCAACTGGCCGTTGCACCTGCAAGGGACTACAAACCCTTGGAAACATACTTCCCCGATGAAGGGGTAATGACAGTTCAACAATAGCATCAGTACGATGCATGTCACACATGGAAAATGTATTTTGATGGAGTTGTTAACACATAAGGCTCGAGCTGGAGCAGTTCTAATATCCGGTACGGGGGAGTAGTATCCCGTCGCCGTCAAATTGCAGTTTGTCAGCACCAACAACATAGCTGAGTATGAAGGCTATATCATGGGGCTAAAACTTGCCCGTTCAATGGGCATCAAGCGGTTAACTGTCTTTGGGGATTCCGAATTGGTGATTAAACAATCCACGGGAATCTATCAAACCAAAGAATTACATTTGTTGCCTTACCATCGACAAGTTTTACAAATGGCTTTAGAATTTGAAGAAATCTCCTTTCTACACATTCCTCGCAATAGGAATGATTTTACGGATGCACTAGCAACCTTGGCCTCCTTGGTTCACATACCTGACAAGGAAAACATGCAAGCATCACATTTGCTATGCAAAAGGTCCCAGCTTATGGGAACTACGTTGGAGAAGTATCAGATGAGCTACCTCCCGTCCACCATCCTTAGTATCAGCATATCAAGGAGTATCTGCGAGATGGATCTACACCCGCTGAGGCGACCCTAACTGAGAAGAGGCGAATCCATCGACTTTCTATGAAGTTCTACCTGAGCGGAGATACTCTACAAGAGAGATGTAGTATTAGGTCTCCTCACATGTCTGGACAAAGACCAAGCTCAGAGGCTCATGAATGAGATCCATGGTGGAGTATGTGGCCCACACATGAGCGGCCCCTTACTTGTCAAGAAAATTCTCAAAATAGGACATTATTGGCTAACACTCAAAGTTGACTATGATGATTACGTCAAGAGGTGCTATCAATGCCAAATCTATGGGAATGTTATCCACGCCCCTCCAAGGGAACTCCGTAATATAAGTTTACCATAACCCTTCTCAATGTGGGGTATGGACGTGATCGGGCCCATCGAGCCCAAATCTAGTAATGGACATCGATTCATATTCACCATGATCGATTACTTCACCAAGTTGGTAGAAGCAGCCTCCTTCCCCAAGGTTACTAAAGAAGTCATCATTGCTTCCATCAGAAATAATGTCGTCTGTCGATATGGACAACCAGAGGTCATGTTGTTAGACAATGCTAAAAATCTCAATAACAACCCCCTACACAACTCTTGCCTCTTTCCTCTGACTTTATTAGCCTACAGAACTTCTATGTGAACTTCCACTGGGGCAACCCCCTACTCATTAGCCTATAGGATGGAAGCAGTGCTCCCCATAGAAGTGGAAATGGAATCCCTCAAAGTATTGATGGATGATCAGTTGGATGAAGACCAATGGGTACAAGACAAGTATCACCAATTATCTCTGATAAACGAAAGGCGAACCGTGGCAATCTTCCATGGTCAATAATATTAGCAAAGGATCGCACGATCCTATAATAGAAAAATCTGACTACGACAATTCAAGAAACATGACTTGGTTTTGAAGAAGATCATTGATAACCAAGATCAATCTAAGGGAAAATTCGCTCCTAACTGGGAAGGACCGTTTGTTGTCAAGGAAGTATTGACAGGAGGTGCTCTCAGACTACAGGAAGTGGATGGCGATGAATTTCCACAACTTATCAACTCGGACACCGTGAAATGGTACTATGTCTGAAGTTACCATTAAGCAAACATCCTGGTATTGATCACTTCTGCCCCTCAGGGAAACATACACTTCAAACCAGCAGCCTGGTTTTACCCCACTTGGAATCGGTGGCCTGGTTCCACTTCGTTTCAAACCTTCATCCAATTTTGGTTATCCTACACACAAGATTGAACCTTTCACACCTGCAGTTTTTCCCAAATATGGGATTAAACTTTTCTACGCTTGCAGTTTATCCTAAAAACAGGATCAAACTTTTTCCACATCTGCAGTTTGTCCCCATTATGGGATCAAACTTTTTTCTCCCCGCAGTATAGCCTGCGCACGGGATTCACACTTCTCTGTGGCTACGATTCGTCCTGAGGGGCGAACTACGTCGACCTGATCTGCACTCGATGCAGTCTATGTCTCCATCCATGCTGAATACTCTGCAGAACAACCTGGCTGGCTAATGGAAAACTCAGCTAGCTCTCGTTGATCCCAACAGGCATACAACCTGGATCTGTCTGCTGATGATAAGTGGCAAAAAGCGAAACGCTGAATCATTGCCCCTTCATATAGGTGAAAATCCTGAAACTAGTCAAACTGACACATCACGTCCAGTGGGTGGTAGGTGATCATCCCTCCCAAACCTACTAGAGGAAGATAATTCATGCCCGGAGCATGAGTAATGAAGTTGTAGGGTGAGCTAAGCCCTGTACACGATAATATAGTGAATGGAGCTACAATCCCTGCTAGAAAAACTGACCAAAACGCAGCATCTGTACAATTCGCAGGCTGGAAGGAGTACGACATCGCTATTGTGATGCCCCCAAATTTGGACCTCTACATGGTCACAAATTTGGTTCATCACGTTCTCATGGTAAAACCATAATAACTAAAATAACGCATACACAACGGAAAATCTACTTTAGAATAATATACAATGATTTATTATAATTATTCCCCCAAGTCTCTCAACCTACAGTACTTAATAGATTACATAATAGCATCGAATAAAGACCTATTACATAATCCTACTTAAGTTTAAACATAGTCCACAAATAGTCTTAACACATCATAATAGACTTTAAACATAAAAAGGACAAGCTAGTCGGTAGCCTTGCCCTTGCCCTTGTCTGTTCCAGAGACAGCTCCCTGTTCTTCCTTAATTGAAAGATTTTAAATAAGCAAGGATGAGCACAAATTGCCCAGCAAGTAATATACAACAAGGGTGTAGGATATAATATCATAAGGTTTGAAATATCAAAGGGTTATTTCTATGATAGTTCAAAGTGTCAGAATAACATCATGAATAAGGGATATGAAAATTCAATATAAATCAACAGATATATATGAATTCAATGGCTAACAATGTATCCAACTGGATAAGCAATTTATACTAAGCAGTCACTAAGGACTATGGAACTTCCACTAGAGTTACCAATATTAAACTGATAACCACAAAATATCAAGTACTATAGATGATCAATCTACAATACTTTACGTTATGCATAACACCACAATAATATTTATTCATGTGTTGGGGTTTCCAACAATATACACTCCCCTTACCAAAAGGGTTGTCCAACTCAGTTTTCAAGATTTCTACACCTATCAATTGGTTTGGATAGTTTTTATAAACATGCATATAGTCTAGCCGAATCAAATGGCATCGACTTTTTCACAATATTCAAGGATAATACCAATTTCAACATGAATAATAACTTTCACAAGGGTTTAACATACTAGCTCATTTGAACGAGAAAGTAAGGTACCTTGTATTCAAAGGGATAAGCTTACGGTATTTGTCAAATAATAATGCAATGATATTGCACAACAGTAATAGTAGGGTTCGGATACTTGCTCAATAAAAGTAAGGTTCAAGGAAACTTGCCTTAAGTGTAGTTTATCCACGTTTAATAAATCAACACTTTCGAATCCTATTTATAGCGTATTATAAGTATACAATGTTCATTAGTTAACACAATCTTTAATCAAGCTCTATACGATTCAAGTATGCACATATGGTACAAAATCAGTTCATAAGTCATCATGAATTAAAGTTATACGCAAATCAAGAGTGCTCAAGGTTAAGACTTTCTTACTCATGGACTTTCCATTACAATGCAACACCAACTTATCAACTAAGCATCACACACACACACACACACACACACACACACACATATATATATATATATATATATATATACATCAGTAGGTTTTTAGATCACAATTAGCATCATAGGCATCATACAAGATATTTGCCAAAAAATCGAACTCATTTTTTTCTGATTGTGATCGGCACAATTGGCCATGGCTAAAGCTTCCAGGACCAACGCAGATTCTGTGCCTCGTCCCCCGACTTCAAGCCAAGATGCAATTCTTACCTTGTGGTCTCTGTTTCACTTGAACACACAATCATATTTTGTCATGTTAAAGGCTTTCACATGCTTCTTAGATCAATCTAGGTCCCTTCTTGCATAACATGGTTCTAAGTTTGATCATTTCAATAATTTAAAGTCATTCAAGGTCATGAAACCACAAGGTCTAGCAAGCTTGCTTTCTAAATCATACAAGATAGTTACAACACTCATATTATACATGCTTGTGTGTATTCATAACACATACGTGAAACTAACATCGCTTTAGTTGAAAATATGCTTTGTTCATGCTTTATTTGAAATATAACATACAAGCATAGTATATCCATGGTTACACTACATGAGTTAGTCTAAGAGCATCATCAAATATGATCACAAATGTCAGATTATTCTAGTCTTCAAGATATTATGTCACTATTCATATTCTAAACTTACTAGTAAGTCCAATTTGTTCACGTTTCTTTACTAATCACATAAATATAAGCTAAAGGTTTATTCATGCATGTCTAAGTCACACTAATATGCTTTGCAAAGTCAGAATATACAACATGTAGAATTCATGCAAGTTAGCATACTAGGCTAAGTCTTTTCTTGAAAATATTTCTAACACAAGGCTTAATAAGTTTGATCATGCTCAAAGGACTATGTACACTACAACATGCTCATCTATGTGCAAAGTCAGTCATGTATAGCTCACTAGGTTCACAACTTGTAGAACATGATCTTTTACATAGTTTATTTTTAAAACGCATGGTTCAAATCGCCATGTAAACCATATACTTTCGTTAATCATGCAAACCTAGAAAACATGCTTACATTAGCGTAATATACTTACTCATACATATTACACATGCTTGCATGCTATCATAAGTCATAGTACTATATCAGCTTTCAAAACAGAAACCAAAAACTAAACTCAACCAGCGGTATGATTCTTTTGCACCCGATAAGAAGCAATTGCGCTTGGTCGAATTCGAAGCGATAAGGTTACTTTCTGCTTTTGCGAGTAACTACCAACTTAGTTTCCATTGATTCCAAAGATGCTTCAAACCTTTACTAAAGTGTTTATACATGCTAGTAAACTTCCTAAACATCTTATAACATGATTATTCATATCAATTAACAAATGAATTCAAGAATTTTCAAGAATCAAACAAAACCCATTTAAGGAGCATAAATAGAAATTATACCTTCCTAAGCTTAAATTGGACTTCCTATTCACTGAATATGCTTCTACAATGCTCAGCAACTTATACTCTCCAATTTAGACTATGAAGAACTTCTAGCAATCATAAAAATCTGCATTTGGGCTTGTATTTATAGAGAAATCATGGACTAGGCATTGTCATTACACAATCTTGGAATCCATGGTGTAATGAAAAGAAGCAATGGTTCATGAAGAGTAGTTTAACAACTCTTACCAGTCACCTAGCTTAGCAATGATCTCCTATGATTTAGCAGCTAGAAAGTTTACGTAATATAGCTTCAAGTTACTATTCATTGTACTTGGTGACACTTATTATGGGACAAGAGAGAAAATCCCAGCATTCTTAATATCTAGGCTTGGTTTGGTCTACTTAATTTCCCACAATGAAATCTTAATGTACAATTGCTACCCTCTTAGGAATTTTAGGGATAAATTTTACACTCACATCATATAGTCCATGTACACTAAATATACGCAATAAAATAATGCATTCGGATATTATTGTCCGGGTAGTTCCATAATTATTCCTACTACTCATATAATCATATTTTAAATGTCTACTCACCTTCATATTGTTATATACACATTTCATGATATATTTATACCATATAGTTTCAATATGTTTAATTACATGGCTTCATTCAATTTGGTTTCATACAACAAAATATATAGTCACATAAATGCCATAATACATTATATAGTATAGTTGTATTATTATTCACATGCACATAACTATCAATATAATATTATTATATTAATAACTCACTTAATTATGTTAAATAAATAACCATGCTCTTCCTTAATTAATTAACACTAGTATTAATTAATCCAACCATTGATTAATGTAATTATGGACTTTCACAATCATTATTCCTTGATAATATTCTCATTCGTATATTACGAATTAATTACCAAGTAACCCATATTCTACCACAATTCATTAATATTAATTAATGGATTAACGATTTCGTTATCGGACATAACATACTTTAATTCATAGTTTATCAATGTCACACATATCACATAATTGTTCCATTTAATTTCCAAAGTTGAAAATTTTATTTTTCCTCAATGACCCTTTGGCAATTGCGCGCTTGATTTGTATTATTATTGACAATAACCTTGTTTGTCTGCGTACTCGATTGATGCAAAGACTGGTTTAGCTCAAGCCAGTGTCAACTCCTATCATCATACTCATCTTACACGACATGAATAGTCCACAAAGGTGTTGCTACATGTCTACGAGTGTATTGATTAATCACATAATCATTACCGATTAATCTTTCTAATTCTTGTTTTAATTCTCTTAATGAATTTTCTCGTTTCGCATTATGCCAGATAAGGCATTTCACAATTCTCATTGTCACTTAACACATCTTAGTACGAATTGGTCTAATATGAATCAATTGAATTAACCAACTCACAAAATAATAACACTTTTATTCACAACAATTTTATGTCCATTAATATATTCATTTTATAATACGTGGAAATTATCGGGTATTACATCCTCCCCCCTTATAAAAATTCTGTCCCGGAATTGCTACAAGGTTACACAAATAGATGGTGATAATCCCTCATCATCCTATCTTCTAACTCTCACGTTGCCTCTTCGATATCATGGTTATGCCAAAGTACTTTTACAGAAGAAATAACTTTATTTCTCAAGGTTTGCTCTTTCCTATCTAGAATTTGGACAGGAATTTCTTCATATGCTAAGTTTTTCTCCACTTGAATGGGTTCATAAGAAACCACGTGTTTGTAGTCGGGTTTGTACAGATGCAACACAGATATGTGAAACACGTTATGGATGTGCTCCAACTCAGGTCGTAGTGCAACTTTGTATGCTACTTCGCCCACTTGTTGTAGTATCTCGAACGGTCCTATGAATCTTGGACTCAGTTTTCCTTTCTTACCGAAATGGATTATCCCCTTCCACGGAGATACCTTCAAGAATACAAAACTGCCGACTTCAAAGTCTCGGTCTTGCCGATGCAAGTCTCACAGATACTTCTTACAGCGATCTTGAAATTTCTTCTACAAGTCCGGCCCTTATCACTTTCACCACATCTGCGATCATTGTACTAACTCTGGCAGAGTATTAAATGGTTCTCCGACTTTGTCCCAACATAACGGCGTTCTGCACTTCTTTCCGTAAAGAGCTTCATACGGTGGCATGCCGATACTCGCATAGTAACTATTATTATACGCAAATTCGACTAAGGGTAGATGGTCATCCCAATTTCCCTTAAGCCCATCACGCAAGTCCTAAGCATGTCCTCTAGCATTTGTATTGTTCGCTCACTTTGTCCATTTGTCTGAGGATGATAAGCAGTACTTAACCTCAACTGTGTTCCTATCCTCTCTTGCAAGCTTTTCCAAAATTTTGACGTGAAACGCGGGTCTCGGTCAGAAACAATTGATACTAGCATTCCATGTCGTGAAACGATTTCCTTTACGTATAGACTCGCTAATTGATTTAAACTATAGTGGATCTTGATAGGTAGAAAATGTGCAGTCTTCGTAAGTCGATCCATGATGACCCAAATGGCAGCCAAACCTTTATGTGTGACTGGAAGTCCTACCATGAAATCTATTGTAATATGCTCCCATTTCCACTTTGGTATTTCCAACAGTTGTAGTAAACCACTCGGTCGCTGATGCTCTGCTTTTACACATTGACACGTAAGACATCTACTAACGTACTCCGCAATTTCCCGTTTCAAATTTGGCCACCAAAAATGTTGCTTCAAGTCTCGGTACATCTTTGTACCTCTCGGATGGATGGAATACGTCGTATTATGAGCCTCATAAAAAATCTCCTCTCTTAACTTGGACACTACCGGTACCCACACTCTCCCTTTAAATCTTAAGATACCATCTTTATCTATTCGAAATTTTTCTTCCTCTTTTTCCGTGATACTTCTTCTGATTTTCTCACATTCTCCATCTTTCTCTTGAGCTTCCTTCACTCTATCCAATAATGTCCGACAAGCTTTCATTACAAATAACTTCTCCTCAGACCTCTCGGGTCCCTTCACTTCTATTTCCAATTTCTCTATATCTCTTATTAACTCCTTCTGAGTCATCAGTTGAAACAATTTCTCCCTTCCTTTCCTGCTCAGAGCGTCGGCAACTACGTTTGCCTTTCTCGGGTGATAAAGAATGTCACAGTCATAATCCTTGATCAATTCTAACCACCTTCTCTGATGCATATTCAACTCTTTTTGTGTGAAGATATATTTCAGACTTTTGTGGTCTATGTATATCTCACATTTCTCTCCGTACAAATAGTGTCTCCATATCTTCAATTCAAAAACTACGGCCGCTAACTCTAGGTCATAAGTAGGGTATCATTTTTCGTAATCCTTCAATTGTCGTGATGCATACGCAATGACTTTGTCGTGTTGCATAAGCACACAGCCCAGTCCTCTATGTGACGCATCACGATACACCACAAATCCTCCAATATCATCTAGTAATGATAATACAGGCGCCTCGCTCAATCTCTTCTTCAACTCCTGAAAACTCTCTTCGCATTTGTTGGTCCAAACAAATTTCACCGTCTTCCTCGTCAAATTAGTCAACGGGGTTGCTATCTTAGAAAAATCTTGGATGAATCTTCGATAGTACCCAGCTAAACTTAAGAAACTCCTCACCTCCGTCGGTGTTCTTTGTTGTTCCCAATTACTCACTGCTTCGACCTTTTCGGGGTCTACTGAGATTCCATTCTCATCCACCATGTGGCCTAAGAATTGAATCTTCTTTATCCAAAACTCGCACTTAGAAAACTTTACATACACCTTCTCATTTCGTAGTGCCTCCAAAATAATCTTCAGATGTTCGGCGTGTTCTTCCTCCGTCTTCAAGTAAATTAAAATATCATCGATGAGAACTACTATGAATTTATCCAAATATGGCTTAAAAACTCGATTCATTCGTAGTTAAACCGAATTACATTACCAAAAACTCATAATGTCCATAACGGGTTCTAAACGCAGTCTTTGGTATGTCCTCATCCCGTACTTTCAGTTGGTGATATCCCGTTCACAGGTCGATCTTCGAGAAACACTTTGCTCCCTTTAATTGATCAAATAAGTCATCTATCCTCGGTAGCGGATATCTGTTCTTGATCGTTACTCTGTTTAATTTGCGATAATCAATACAAAGCCTCATCGATCCGTCATTTTTCTTAACGAATAACACTGGTGCTCCCCAAGGAGACACACTCGATCGAATGTAACCTTTATCCAATAATTCATGAAGTTGTATCATCAATTCCTTCATTTCTACCGGCGCCATACGATATGGAGCTTTCGAAATTGGTGTCGTTCCCGATGCTAAATCTATTACGAATTATATTTCTCTGTCTGGCGGAAGGCCAGTCAGATCGTCCGGAAACACATCCCAAAATTCACTCACTACGGGTATATCTTTAATCTCTACTCCCTTTTTTTGAGTATCCACAACGTAAGCTAAATAACCTACACATCCTTTCTTTAACAATTTCTTGGTCTGCATCATCGTAACACAACACGATTGCTTAAGCGATAAGCTGCCATAAAACACTACCTTAGACTTACTCGGAGTCTGAAGGTTCACACATTTGTTCTGACAGTCAATTACTACTGCATGGTCATATAACCAATCCATTCCCAGTATTAAGTCAAATTCTCTTAGTCTAATAGGAATCAAGTCTACACTCAGTTCATGTTCTCTAATGTTTACGCGACAATTTCGATAGACGTATTCTACAGGGATTATTTCCTTATTCGCAACTTCTATGTTCAAAGGATCTTCTAAACGTTCTCGGGGTGTACTAAGTTTACTAGCAAATTCTTCAGATACAAACGAATAGGTGGCACCCGAATCAAATAATACATAAGCATTTACATTATTGATTGGGATTATAACTGACACCACGTCCTTTGTAGCTACGACGTCTTGGACGGTCATGTTAAAGGTTCGAGCGGTCGATCGGTTGGGTTACGCAGGTCCACCAATCATTAACTTACTTCCTCCTCCCTGGCTTCCGCCAGCTCCACCGCTTCCTTTCCTCGGGCAATCTTTTATCTGGTGCTCTGTTGATCCACAAGCAAAACATCCTCTGATTTTCTTCGGCTTCGGGCAGTTTGGCGAGATGTTCCCCTCTTGGCCGCAATTATAGCAAGTGTTTTTCCTCCTCCAGCATTCTCCCTGATGGTTCCTTCCACATTTGTTGCAAGCTTTGGTCCTCTTCTTGAAGTTTCCCTGGTGATTCCCACCTTGATTGTTGCTTCTGTTATTGTTTTCCCATTTCCTCTTTCCGGAGTTACTTCCTCCGCTGCTGCTTCCTCCACAATGCTCACTACCAGCGTTCTTATTCTTCTTCTCCTTATGATACAGACTTAAGGCCTCACTACCACCTTCCGCAATGATTGCCTTCTCCAATAAAGTCATAAAGGAATCAATCTGGAAGACCGATACCTTATTGTACAACCATAGTTTTAACCCATGTTCAAAATGCCTCGCCTTCCTCTCCTCATCCACAACTTGGTGTTCTGCAAACCACGCTAGTTCATTGAACTTAGCTGCGTACTGCGCCACCGTCATATCACCTTGTTTTAATTCTAGGAATTTTATTTCCATCCTACTCTTCATACTCTTCGGGAAATAGTTTTTGAAGAATAGTGTCGTAAATCATTCCCATAATATCATTCCTTCCCCCGCTCTCTGCTGATCGGTTTCCCACCAATAGTTCGTTTCGCCCCTCATCATGTATGTGGCAAATACTGTCTTCTGGACTTCACCTACGCGAGCTATAGTGAAGGCCTTCTCGATCTCCTTGATCCAGGTTTGCGCAATTATCAGGTCAGTGGTTCCCGCGAACTCTGGGGGTCCTACACTCTTAAAATCTTATCTTTGAAGGTCATTGCTGGGACAACTTCGAGAACGGGTGGTACGGGTTCGTTTCTTCCCCTCAGAGCTTCTCCCAATAAATCTACCAGTCTCTATATCGTATCTACAGGACCTCTCTCATCATTAACTGACACTTCTGGAACAGTTATTCTACGTCTGGGCGGCATTTTTTGCATCACAAAATTTTCATTCTATTATCTAGTTATAATACTTAGAAATTTCTCAATAGAAAAGAACTACAGGTTTATAACACGTTTCTGAAATAAGATCATTTATATTCATATGCCAAAGGGTTACATTACATGTTCCTTTCTAGCATACTGCTATAAATGATAACACATATCCCCTAATATCACAAAAGACAGTGACATACTATCTTACTACCCCTCTTAACACTTTTCAGAAATTTTGGGGGTTTACCACTATCTTACATCTTACACAAAAGACTTAGATTACAACAACATTTTAATAACACATAAATAAAAATACTACTCTATTAAGTTTTTCCCTCTAGACTCAATCTAACATCCCACGCTCAACGGCGCTCTGATAATCCTTTTGTGTGATATGCACCACCATGTCCCGACTTATGCTATGCCGAGTCTGTCCTTGCTCAGCTGGGTAATGATGTACCCCATCGATCAATCTCTCCATGGCCGTGCGAAGAGCATAACCCATCTTGTTCATCTTCCTCCTCTTGCACCGCAGTTCATCCTCTAGATCATCTGCCCTATCATTGGCTTCCTCCCACTTCTCCTCGAAGTGAATCATGTCCATCACCTCCATTTCTAACTGCGTTCGGAGAGCCTCCTTCTCCGCCCTCTCACTCAAAACCTTCTGTTCTAATTCCTCTAGCTTTCCTGCCACCTCAACATTCCTTGCCATCGCTCGGTGAAACAAAGCTCCCATCTGGATCTCTGCTTCCTTACGGTGAGCAATCTCCACCTCTATCTCTTGCATCACTAGCTGTCTCTGATGGTCCTCGTCCCTCAACTTCTGGAACGTGAACTCCCTCTCCCTAGCCTCAGCCTCTAGCTCCTCCACTCTACACCCTAACTCCAATATCTTCTCCTCATACTCTCCTAACATCCGATCCTCAAAAGTAGCCTCATCGGAGTCCTCCACAGGCTCGGGCTCCTCCTTCAAAGGCTCCTCCTCCGGATCAGACTCTAACTCTTCCTCATCGTCATCATCAAAAGGGACTACTACTGAAATAGGCTCCGTTATCAAGGGTGTCTCAAATACGACGTGAATATCACGCGACTCCTCCTCTACTACTCGGCTAGGTCTTCCCATGTCAGTCATCCTACAATCACCAACATAAGACAACACAAACAACAACTCCATTAGAATGTTAAACGAACATAAGTTCATTGTATAGAATGAAGTTACATTTCATATGTGAGAGCCCCAAATCCGGGTCCCAAATCGAGTAACCTTAACTTATACACAATTCATAAACTATCTAACACCTAACATTATTATCAAACTATACTATTACAAATTAGCTGCACATTTTATCCCAAGCTGAACTTGGCATTAACCTTTTCAGTGTCCGAACGCATTACGCCTTTATCTCGCAATGTTTATCATGATATAGCAAGAGTGAGCATGAAAGTTGCCCAATGAAGTTTAAATACAATTTAAGGATATATCATGATTGAAAGAGTCTCGAATAATAAGTCGGCTATAATTCATCAATATAATTGAGAACTAAGACGAACAAACTTTTGACTAAACAAGTATTAAACATGAACAAATATATCTGGACCAACCCCGGTAATGAAGGTGATCGACCTTTTCATACCGACTTATATATATGCAATATGTACAAAGTACAATTATCCATGGCAATCAAAGAATGATTAACCATAAGCATATCTCGAATGAAACAACTCTTAGTAGAGAGTTAAGTAAAACTTACTGAGCAGATTGATTCTGCGCTCACGCAATTTATAACGCTTTTATCCAAAGACCTAATATTAGTAATATAGATCTACAATATTAGAATAATGTTATCACAAGATAATACTATTTTTTTTATATATATATATATATATATATATATATATATATATATACACACACATAGAATAACCTAAATACATAGCACATAATCCTATCATCTCACAATACACATAAGACTTAGTATCGTGTCAAACTATTTCGGTCGACTTGAAATCGACACAATTCTATCATTCAAATGATTACAATCGGACAAATATCGAGTTTAAGTTCAATTAAACTCGCTTAAACACTAAAATAATATCTTAGATAATCATATTATCAAGAAAAACAATTTTCATAGACTTGTAATAATTTTTAGATAATTAATATCATTTATCAACAGTTTTCAATCATTAAAACCGTATTTAAATGAATTAAATACCACATAATTCCTTAATCATCAATATTTATTATTAATGAAAATCATAACGTAATATTATAATATAATTATAATATATCAAAGTATTATTAATACCTTAAAATCATAATTATATGATTTTTAAACACTTAAATTCATTATCCGATAATTGCTTTTAATATTAAAATATTAATATTTTCATGTCAAAATATCAAAAGTTATATTTTATAACTTAAAATATTTTATAACAACACTTAAATCATTTTTATATGATTTTTAAACCATTAATTCTATTTTCCATAATTTATTTAATATATTTATTAAATAAACTAATTACCATTAATAATAAATTATTAATGAAATTCATCACAAAATGCTAAAAGTCATCAAAAATAACTTAAAATATTTTCTAACACCATAATATAATTTTTCATGATTTTTCATGAATTAAAACTATTTTTAAATAATTTATTTAATATTATAATTAAATAAATAAATACCTTTTATATTTCAAAAATATTAAATATTTTTGAAATATACCCAAAAATAATTGAAAACTATTTTTCAAACTTTTAAAATAATTTTTCATAATTTATTATGTATTTTTAATAATTAAAAACTATTTTTATCTATTTATTAATTAAAATAATTAATTTTCAAAATAAACTGTCGCTATAGGGACATTTGGCGACGAATCCTTTGCTAATGGTGTTAGGTAAAACATTTTTCAACAAACCCGAACACCATGTCGGATTACTTTCGAGATAGGTGGTTTGACCATCAATAGATTCATGTTCTTGAGGTTTTCTGGGCTCTAGAATGTAGTAATGTTGTAGTACTAATGTAGTACTACAACCCTAAGCAAATTACATGGCCAAAACATGAACAACCTGCAAGATCTAAGCTACAGAATCACTTGTCAGACCTGTTCTTCATTTCTGGGTTTTCCAGAAATGAAGAACAGTTCGAGGGTCATACTTTGGTCCGTTGAATCTACACGTTCCCAGTTTGGTTAGTGTGATTTAAAGGTTTCATCGTGTAGATTTCATGTCAGGGTACCATAATTTATCAACAGGTCGGTATAACAACAACATATAAAAGAAATCATGGCTGGTCAAAGTACATGTCAGGTACATGCTTAAGAACAAATCTGGGTTTTCCAGATTGTTCATCAAGCAGTTCGGTCAACAGTGGTTTGACTATTAATTTCTACGATCCTGTTATAGATCTGGGTGATCTAAAGGTTTTAGTATGTACACAACATGTCCCACTACAAGGATCAATCAACAACATAGCCATAACATCAAATAACAGCAAGATTAAGGGCCTGGAAAATCTTATCAGACAACATAGAAAATTTCTGGGTTGCCCAGATTCAACTTTTTGTGACTGGTCAACGACCTTTGACTGCTTATACCGTTCGATCTACACATGATATGGAGTTGATTCAAGGTTTAGATTGAAGTCCTTACAACATACTACAAGTATAAACTCTTAAAACACATAAACAATTAACAAGAAAGGATCTAGAGGTCCGGACATTAGGCTGTCGGCCTTAAATTTCTAGATTTCCAGATTTGAGAAATCTTTAAATTCGAGCATCACAATGATATGGATCTGAGTTTTGTCAACCCAGATCATCAAATGACACTCTATAACATAACTTTTAACAACAAACAACTTCATCTAACATAAGATCTAAGGATTTCAAAGTTAGGATTTTTATACCTTTTTCTAACTTTAATCATGAGTCTGACTTTGATGATCTGATCTTGCCAAGTTAGAGACTAATATAGACTTATCATAGCTCCTTTCTCGCTCTTAATTTCAGATTTGGAAGAGAGAGAAAGGGTTTGAGAGAATGAGAAGTAAAGTGACATTTTCTCTCTCTTTAATCTATATAATAGATATGATTCAAGATATTTGCTAGCAAGTTGTGGCTGATATTTGGACACACATCTAGGTCTAGAGTTAGAGTAGTGTACCATCTCATTTTAGGGCTAGATCTACAAGCAATCTAATAAATAATGCAATAAGGGTAAACTAGTCATTTCCATACCATTTTATTTCTAGAATTGTCATTTGTTACAAACCCTTAGGGTTTAACCCTTAGAGTTAAAACCTAAGCTCTCCATAATTCACCTTTTAGGATTTTTTTAAATTAGGGTTTTCATAAATGGAAATTAACATCTTTAAATTATAATTAGAGTTTCCTAATTACAGAATACTTTCCTAATCACATAAGGGTTAACACAAATTAGAATTACTTGTAAGACCCCAAATTTTATGAAAAAAAGTATTCAATTTTTCTTATAATTACTATTCAGTAAATGGTTAAATTGATAAAAGTTAAGTTAAGGGTGATATATGAATTTTTTTCAAAATACACAAGTGGTTATAAAATATTCATTGTTGTTTCGAGAGAATATTCGTTTGGTCGTGGAATATTCTTTTACATAGGAGAATATTAAATGCAATCGCCAAGTAGCGACCATTTGTGGGACCCATACTTGAATAAGCTTGTGGATGAAGAAAACGACAAAATTAAGTTTTTATAAATAATCTACGTAATCGTTCACAATTAACAACAATGTTGGAATACGGTTGGTAAAATAAAGTAATCTGGCGTTGTTGCCGCAAAGTGGTACCGCGGTATTACGAAGATTTTTGAATTATTGATTCTTACGTAAGAAGGCACGATGTTACTTTTCAATATTTTATTTTTGATTCAATAATTGCTGCGTTGATATTTTATATTATTGTTGTTTCAATAATTATCATCGCACAATATTTCTCATTATCGGATCAATAATTCATATTATTTGAATAATATTATTAGATAGCATTATTGGCAATGTCTAGAAAGTTCTCACATCGAGAGAGGTTTGGTCACCTAATTGCGCCGCCAAAGATGAGGAGAAATTCTTATTAGAAAGCCCCTCTTTCACAGGAGCGGCTGGTTGTCATAATTGTGATTACGTAATATTATTTGTGAATAATTAATTATTGATTTATATGATAATGAAATATTTATTTGATGTGGATATAGATGATGGATTTATTTATGTGGTTATAAATGAAGAAATTAATGTTGAGGTATTTTATCGATATTTTGTTGGATTGGAGGTATTAAAAGATCAAATCGGTGTTCTTAAAGCTCTATTAAGTGAGTTATAATTTTGATCGTAGTTGGATCGTTGTGATTTTTGGATATGTTATACATATATAAGTTGAGTATATATCCACAAATTTTGAACCGATTGAAAATTAACGCATGATTTGTTATGAATTTTAAAAGGTGTTATAAATTCAGATTTAAAATCATCATTTTGTGGATTTCTGGCCAATTTCTGCTTGGAATTTGGAAAACTTCCATACGCAAAGTTGTAGATAATGGAATTTCCTATGGAAATTCGCGAGTTCCGAATTTTCTGATAATCGAGCTATTTTCTATGAATTGTTGAACTTTCGGAGAATAAAATAATTTTTATTATATTTATGGGTGGGACCCACTTTGGTTGGTGTTAATAACATGTGAAATTTGCTATTCCAAGTTAATTTGGGCTTTCTTTGGTGGTGGTAGGTGGCGTAAGAGAAATGAAATAATAATAATATATTTTATTAATTTAGTCTCCCTTGGCGTTCTAGCATTTTCCTATAAATAGAAGCTTAAGTTAGAATTGAAAATCACACTAGAAACATAAGTTTTCTCTCTCTATATTATCAAGCATATTTTTGTGAGTATTTAGATACTTTGAGAGTTGCTATTCGGAACAAAGTTTCCTCCGACTTTTCATCCGATATTAGGTTCGAAATACTAGCTCTTTTCGAGGTAAGGGATTTTAAGGGTTATTATGTTTTCAGATTCGTACTTCTTCCGTCCTTGAAATTCTGGAAAAATTTGAAATGATATTTTGATGAGTTTTATTGATTGTGTCCAAAAATGGTGATTTTTGGATGTATAGATTAAGAGTTATGAATTTTACTGAAAATACTATTTTAAAAGTAACAACTTATAACTCCTTGTGGTTAACTCCAAAATTGATGAAATTTTTATTGGGAGTACATCTATATAATATCAGTATACTCTGTAAATTTTGAAATTTTTTGATAAAAGTACAATTTATGATAAATGTCTAAATATTCGGTGGTTTTGGCCATATGAAAAATAGTAAATGAATTTTAAAAATTCTGAGAAAAATAAGTGTTCAATATGGAACTATATTCTGCTAAATCCCAGAAAAGAAATATTTTTAGAACTGATTTGGTATTTTTCATGAAAATAGACTAGTTATTAGTACATGAATTAAATATGTTATGTGAAGTAAGAACATTGGAAAATAGGATTTTATGGCTTGAGAATCCTATATGAGGTATATGCAGATTTTTGATGAGGGTTTTGGTTATTGGTGATGAAATCTTATGAGTTTGAAATTTTAGGATGATTAAATGCATTATTTAGTAAAGTGTAAACAATTAAAATAAATTGTTTATAAGTTTAAGAAATGTTATTTCAATATCATTATACCAAAATATTGGTATGGATTTTATTGTGGAATTTCTACCTTTTTGAGTCGGGTTTACTATTTATGAGTTACTATTTATGAGTTACTATTCATGGGTACTATTCACGACAAAATTGGTTTCTTTTTCTGACCAAATTATAGTTGAGTTATGAATATTACTCTTGAGATTAAAACTATATGTTGATCATATTATTTTTATTATCATATATAACATTTTTATAACCCTAATGATGATATTTCTCTTTGACGTGAGTGTAAAGATGGGTAGATTTTTGGTATGATCATGACTATGGGTTCTCTTTGGCCAGTAGTGCAAAGTTGAATTGTTGACTGGTATGATCATGACCATTGAATTTATAATTAAATATCTTTAGCTTAAGTGCAAAGGTGAATTGATCAACATGGTTATAATTATTGTTTATATAAATTCTGAAATGATTATATATTTCTTTGAAATAATAATATATTTGGCTGTAGTGTAAATATGAGCTGTTGATGAATATATTTGGCTGTAGTGCAAATATGAATCTGTTGATGAATATATTTGGCTTTATAGTGCAAATATGAATGTTGATGAATATATTTGGCTGTAGTGCAAATATGAATATTGAGGAAAATCTTTGGCACATAGTGCAAAGATGAATTGTTGATGAATATCTTTGGCCCGTAGTGCAAAGATGACATGTTGTTGAATATCTTTGGCCAGTAGTGCAAAGATGAACTGTTGACGAATATCTTCGGCCGTAGTGCAAAGATGAAGTTATTAGTATGATTATGAACATGAATGGTGATTTGGTATAACCATGATCTTTGATGTTTCAGGTAAAGACATGTGATGTAAATTATCTTCGTCCTGGATGAGAAGAGGAATTTAGAACTACAATTATGATTATGAGTTATTCATATGATTGTGGACCAGAATTGTTGATTGATGTTACTGAGGGGATAAAACATTGTTGGTGGATTTTAACATGGAGAGATAATAGACTTTATAGTCTATTTGACTCTTCCAATGGATTGCTTCGTTCATTGCAACTATGGTTGAAATTTTTATCATCTACCATATGTTCTAAATCTCTGATTTATTATTGATGAAGGCTATTGATAATTTAATTATCTTTAGTCATGATATTCTTTACTGAGCTAGTTGTGCTCACCCTTTTCCTTTGCAATTCCTTTCAGGTAATAAGAGTGTAGCTGGGTCGAGCGGGGGTAACAGGGGAATAGAACGGTGGTCATCGTTTAGTAGTTATATTTGGTGAATCTAATAGGGTGAGGCGAACCCAACGTTGGAAGGGTGTTTTGTCACTATCATACAAGATGTCTAATGACATACAACCTCGTATCATCATAAGACAGGGATGTGCTCATCCACTTGCTGAGTATATATACGAGCACTACCTATATAATCTTGGTGTTTGTTTGAAGTATAATTCTCAATTAGAGACAGTGGAGATAATGATATGTCAAGAGAAGACTTACCATTGGGAAGAATATGATAGTAATCTTCTTGTTTTTTCTTTGGGGTCTATTAGGTCAACCAAGGATAATTACGTGGCCATATGATATCTATCATAACCTGGGCACGCACGGCCTCCCATGTCTGAAGGTTTCCTTGAGCACTTCCCAAAGATTTTAGTTTTTAAAGCAGCTTTTGACTATACCTTTATGTAGCGTTTCTTTGTGAGGTCTTCATCCACTTGTTGGGATATGTGTCACATTTGGTATATATTTGTATCCAAACTCACAGTATATGTGTTATTGTATTTTGCACGACAATTGTTGTAATAAAGTTGTAGTTGTTTTCTGTACCATGTATTTGGCGACTCAGAATGGGTTGGATGGAATGGACCTATTTTGGGGGCGTCACATTAATATTTCCTAATTAAGATAGCTAAATTAGCAATTTAAATCCATAATTGTATATTAGGGTTCCATACAGGATAATCAGGGTTTAAAAATTTAAAATTAGGGTTTGCTAATTAATTAAGCTTTACCCTAATTAATATTAAAATTAATAACACTTAAGCAATATAATCATCCTTTAAGTTCCCAGATTAGGGTTTCAAATACCCGAAATTTGAAATTAGAGTTCCCATATTAGATATTAGGGTTTTCTAATAATCAATTAGGGTTTCAAGTAATTCGTTAGGGTTTTCCCTAATAAATTATAATTAATGACGTTAAACCTTACACACATCATTTAAATTCCAGAATTAGGGTTTTAAATTCTGAATTAGGGTTTCGGATTCCCGGAACTGAAATTAGGGTTTCAAAACCGATTTCTAGGGTTTCTTATCAGACGTTAGGGTTTTCTAATTGAACGTTGACGTTCTTAATAATATTAGGGTTTGACACTGATAAAATTTATTTGGTCAACCCTTGACCCCTAACCACATACTGTGCACACGTAATTCCATATTCACAGAACATAAACACATATACACTTAATCCTAAATAATTCACCTAAATCCTTCACAGAATTTTAAAATCCTCAAAATTCCATCCCAAAAATATCAAACGATACACTTATTTTCCATGCTCAGGGTCATTATTTGACCTTAAATCAATCATTTAAGATTTTAAAATTTGTCTAATTTCTCGGTTGTTACATTCACCTTCTTCTAAAAAATTTCATCCCGAAATTTACCTTACACCTTACTCCTTATACCATGCACTATACACCAATCGTACACATCATCACATGCTACCCAATACACCACTCACATGAGTAAAAGTTTTTAAATTGCTGAGGGGTCATATAGACCATGAACACCTAGTTTTAACGGTATTCCTACCGCAAAACTTTACATTACTTGGTAGGTTTACAATCACAAAGAAGGTAAACTACCGTTGCTAGTACTTTAGGTGATTAGCCTATCGTACTCTTACGTCATGCATAACATATTAATTATGTTTAGCGAATATTTACGCTATTAGATTGGATTATTTATCCAAACAACATAGTTCACCTCAGTCTTATCATAGGATTCCGCACCAAAACAATTTGGTTCGGGAAATTTCTTTCAATGAACACTTAGAGTTTTCATAAACATTAGTCTAGCTGAATCGAATAGCGTAGACTCACATCAATAATTCAATTCAATCGAATTATTTAGGTGTATCCAAACCCCGTTGGCAAATTAAAATTTTTAAAAACATTTTCGAGAATGACGTCATGATGCTGCATCTTGTATTAACATCTCGCTTTGAGGATGTCATCATTGTATGACTTCGTCATAACACATCATACAATAGTGGAATAGCGATTTTAGATCAAATTCACACTAAGTATTCCTGTGATTTACAACTCCATCAACTTTTATTATCTACTTTTGAAAGTTACATGGTACATGAGCGATAAATAAAATAACTTTTGATATTTCAAATCATCTTCGTCTAGCTGAAACAAGTAGCATAGACTATACTTTAAACCGTTTCAAAAATGATTACGAGTCTACATTTTTTTAAAAAGCACATAGTGCGTATTTAGCTTGATGTCAAAATTTCGAAGTCTAGCATATCTAGGAGTTTTGGAAAACTTATGTCTCCACTAATAATCATTTGCTTAACAATCTATCTATTCCTATAATCCTCAATTCTCCATTCACACGTAACTATACCCAGTTCATCAAACCATACTTATGAGTTCATAATTGCCATAATCATATGAGTTTAAGAACTTGTCCTAGTCAGATTTTTGGCGTCCATTCGCTGAGGGGTTCATAAACATTTCATATAACTATGAGTCAAGAATGTCACATAAGTATGAGTTTTAAGAACTCGTACTTAGCCCTATATTCTCTACCTATGACCTATCTATCTGTTATACACATGAGAAAGGAATCACTCTCTTAACATGCATATAGCAAATAGCGCGACACAAACATTTCAATGATTATCAGTACCAGAAACTAAGTGGTTCTTACACCAAGTACAATTCCCCGCCCACACAAGGAATCATACAACTCAACTACCGACATGAGTCCTCAATTGAAATCCTCACCTAATCTTAACTCCCTTCTAAATACGAATTTCATTCAACTCGTATTCATAATTATTTCCTGTATTTGTACCAATTCATGGTACACTGCCACACAACATCTTGCTATAAACTTTTCAATCCTTAAATCGATTCTTCTTCCTACTATCACTTTATCAGATCACGGGGTGATCTCATCATATATATTACGATTCATTTTTGCATCTTGATCGTTTTGTTTTACGATCTCCTATCAATGTACTTTCAGTCTTTTAGACTCGATCTATTCCTCATTACTGTTCATCTTTATTATCAGAGTTAGGGAACTCTGTATCTTTACAACTCGTCGAGATTCGTCTTTGAATCTTACAGACCAACTAACTCTATATGAGTTAGATCTTATCCTAATCACTGCGGTTATTGGTCTCAGGTATTTCTACCTAAGCTTTATAACCAACAGCTTTGATACCAACTGTGAGAGCCCCAAATCCGGGTCCCAAATCACCGCGGATTCGGTTTAATCATTCTATAACTATTTGCGGAAGATATAAACATAAATTGTTTATACAGTACACTTTACACACTATTCCCCAAAATTGAGTAACCTTAACTTATACACAATTCATAAACTATCTAACACCTAACATTATTATCAAACTATACTATTACAAATTAGCTGCACATTTTATCCCAAGCTGAACTTGGCATTAACCTTTTCTTGTATCTGAATGCATTCGCCTTATTTGCAATGTTTATCATGATATAGCAAGAGAGAGCATGAAAGTTGCCCAGCAAGTTTAAATACAATTTAAGGATATATCATGATTAAAAGAGTCTAAATAATAAGCTGACTATAATTTATCAATATAATTGAGAACTAGCACGAACAAACTTTTGACTAAACAAGTATTAAACATGAACAAATATATCTGGACCAACTGGTAATGAAGGTGATCAGCCTTTCATACCTTACTTATACATGCAATATGTACATAGTACAATTATCCATGGCAATCAGCAATGATTAACCATAAGTATATCTGAATGAAACAACTCTTAGTAGAGTTAAGTAAAACTTGCCTGAACCGTTGATTACCGCTACGCAATTTATAACGATTTATCCGAGGACCTAATATTAGTAATATAGATCTACAATATTAGAATAATGTCATCACAATATAATACTATTATATATATATATATATATATATATATATATATATATATATATATATATATATACACACACACACATAGAATAACCTAAATACATAGCACATAATCCTATCAGTCTACAATACACATAAGACTTAGTATCAGGTTAAACTATTTCAGTCTGACTTGAAACTGACACAATTCTATCATTCCGACGGTCTAATCGGACAAATATCGAGTTTAAGTTCAATTAAACTCTGCCTAAACACTAAAATAATATCTTAGATAATCATATTATCAGTAAAAACAATTTTCATAGACTTGTAATAATTTTTAGATAATTAATATCATTTATCAACAATTTTCAATCATTAAAACCGTATTTAAATGAATTAATTACCATATAATTCCTTAATCATCAATATTTATTATTAATGAAAATCATAACATAATATTATAATATAATTATAATATATCAATGTATTTTAATACCTTAAAATCATAATTATATGATTTTAAACACTAAATTCATTATCCAGATAATTGCTTTTAATATTAAAATATTAATATTTTTTATGTCAAAATATCAAAAGTTATATTTTATAACTTCAAATATATTTATAACACTTAAATCATTTTATATGATTTTTAAACTTCTATTTTCCATAATTTATTTAATATATTTATTAAATAAACTAATTACCATTAATAATAAATTATTGATGAAATTCATCACAAAATACTAAAAGTCATCAAAAATAACTTAATATATTTTCTAACACCATAATATAATTTTTCATGATTTTTCATGAATTAAAACTATTTTTAAATAATTTATTTAATATTATAATTAAATAAATAAATACCTTTTATATTCCAAAATATTAAATATTTTTGAAATATACCTAAAATAATTAAAAACTATTTTTCAGACTTTTTAAAATAATTTTTCATAATTTATTATGTATTTTTAATAATTAAACACCATTTTTATCTATTTATTAATTAAAATAATTAATTTTCAAAATAAACTGTCGCTATATGAACATTAGGCAACGAATCCGTCGCTAATGGTGTTCTTGGGCTGTTCTTCAACAAACCCAGAACACCATGTCAGTGCTCAAGATAGGTGGTTTGACCATCAATAGATTCATGTTCTTGAGGTTTTTTGGGCTCTAGAATGTAGTAATGTTGTAGTACTAATGTAGTACTACAACCCTAAGCAAATTACATAGCCAAAACATGAACAACCTGCAAGATCTAAGCTACAAAATCACTTGTCGAGACACATTCTTCATTTACGGGTTTTAAAGAAATGAAGAACGATTCGAAAAATCATACTTTAATCCGATTGAATCTACACGTTCCCAGTTTGGTTAGTGTGATTTAAAGGTTTCATCGTGTAGATCTCATGTCAAGGTACCATGGCTGGTCAAAGTACATGTCAGGTACATGCTTAAGAACAAATCTGGGTTTTCCAGATTGTTCATTCAAGCAGTTCGGTCAACGGTGGTTTGACCATTAATTTCTACGATCCTGTTACAGATCTGGGTGATCTAAAGGTTTTAGTTGTACACAACATGTCCTACTACAAGGATCAATCAACAACATAGCCATAACATCAAATAATAGCAAGATTAAGGGCCTGGAAAATCTTGTCAGACAACATAGAAAATTTCTGGGTTGCCTAGATTCAACTTTTAAATGATTTGATCAACGACTTTTGATTTGCCTATACTGCTCGATTCGATCTACATGATATGGACTTGATTCAAGGTCTAGATTGAAGTCCTTACAACATACTACAAGTATAAACTCTTAAAACACATAAACAATTAACAAGAAAGGATCTAGAGGTCCGAACATTAGGCTGTCAGGCCTTAAATTTCTAGATTTCCAAATTTGAGAAATCTTTAAATTCGAGCATCACAATGATATGGATCTGAGTTTTGTCAACCCAGATCATCAAATGACACTCTATAACATAACTTTTAACAACAAACAACTTCATCTAACATAAGATCTAAGGATTTCTAAGTTAGGGTTTTTATACCTTTTTCTAACTTTAATCATGAATCTGACTCTTAATTTCGGATTTGGAAGAGAGAGAAAGGGTTTGAGAGAATGAGAAGTAAAGTGGCATTTTCTCTCTCTTTGATTTATATAATAGATACGATTCAAGATATTTGCTAGCAAGTTGTGGTTGATATTTGGACACACACCTAGGTCTAGAGTTAGAGTAGTGTACCATCTCATTTTAGGGCTATATCTACAAGCAATCTACTAAATAATGCAATAAGGGTAAACTAGTCATTTCCATACCATTTTATTTCTAAAATTGTCATTTGTTGCAAACCCTTAGGGTTTAACCCTTAGGGTTAAAACCTAAGCTTTCCATAATTCACCTTTTAGGATTTTTTTAAATTAGGGTTTTCATAAATGGAAATCAACATCTTTAAATTATAATTAGAGTTTCCTAATTACAGAATACTTTCCTAATCACATAAGGGCTAACACAAATTAGGATTAATATTTCCTAATTAAGATTGCTAAATTAGCAATTTAAATCCATAATTGTATATTAGGGTTCCTGACAGGATAATTAGGGTTTAAAAATTTAAAATTAGGGCTTGCTAATTAATTAAGCTTTACCCTAATTAATATTAAAATTAATAACACTTAAGCAATATAATCATCCTTTAAGTTCCCAAATTAGGGTTTCAAATACCTAAAATTTGAAATTAGAGTTCCTAGATTAGATATTAGGGTTTTCTAATAATCAATTAGGGTTTCAAGTAATTCGTTAGGGTTTTCCCTAATAAATTATAATTAATGACGTTAAACCTTATACACAACATTTAAATTCCAGAATTAGGGTTTTAAATTCTGAATTAGTGTTTCGGATTCCCGGAACTAAAATTAGGGTTTCAAAATCGATTTCTAGGGTTTTTTTATCAGACGTTAGGGTGTTCTAATTGAACGTTGACGTTCTTAATAATATTAGGGTTTGACACTGATAAAATTTATCTGGTCAACCGTTGACCCTTAACCACATACTGTGCACACATAATACCATATTCACAGAACATAAACACATATACACTTAATCTTGAATAATTCACCTAAATCCTTCACAGAATTTTGAAATCCTCAAAATTCCATCCCAAAAATATCAAACGCATACACTTATTTTCTGTCTAGGTTATTTGACCTTAAATCAATCATTTAAGATTTTAATAATTTGTCTAATTTCTCGGGTTGTCACATCATAACACACTAAGTCTCTCAAGGAAAACTCTACATAAGTTTTATCTCCTTCCTAACTTCTAAGTTTCCTTTAGTTATAATCTAAGGACACTCGCTCCTAAGGTTTAAACTAAGGCTTTGATACCAACCTGTGATGCCCCCAAATTCGGACCTCCACTTCGTCACTCAAATTCGGTTCATCACGTTCTCATGGTAAAACCATAATAACTAAACTAACGCATAGACAACGGAAAATCTACTTTAGAATAATATACAATGATTTATTATAATTATTCCCCCAAGTCTCTCAACCTATAGTACTTAATAGATTGCATAATAGCATCGAATAAAGACCTATTACATAATCCTACTTAAGTTTAAACACAGTCCACAAATAGTCTTAATAAATCATAATAGACTTTAAACATAAAAAGGACAAGCTAGTCGGTAGCCTTGCCCTTGCCCTTGTCTATTCTAGAGACACCTCCCTGTTCTTCCTTAACTGAAAGGTTTTAAATAAGCAAGGATGAGCACAAATTGCCCAGGAAGTAATATACAACAAGGGTGTAGGATATAATATCACAAGGTTTGAAATATCGAAGGGTTATTTCTAGGATAATTCAAAGTGTCAAAATAACATCATGAATAAGGGATATGACAATTCAATATAAATCAACAGATATATATTAATTCAATGGCTAACAATGTATCCAACTGGATAAGCAATTTACACTGATCAGTCACTAAGGACTATGGAACTTCCACTAGAGTTACCAATATTAAACTGATAACCATAAAATATCAAGTACTATAGATGATCAGTCTACAATACTTTATGTTATGCATAAC
Source organism: Panax ginseng (assembly GCA_020205605.1). NCBI lineage: Eukaryota > Viridiplantae > Streptophyta > Magnoliopsida > Apiales > Araliaceae > Panax > Panax ginseng. The sequence continues at coordinate 68,145,046 of CM035139.1, forward strand.
ACCATAATAATATTTATTCATGTGTTGGGGTTTCCAACAACATACACTCCCCTTACCAAAAGGGTTGTCCAACTCAGTTTTCAAGATTTCTGCACAAATCAATTGGTTTGGACAGTTTTTATAAAAATGCATATAGTCTAGCCGAATCAAATGGCATCGACTCTTTCACAATATTCAAGGACAATACTAATTTCAACATGAATAATAGCTTTCACAAGGGTTTAACATACTAGCTCATTTGAACGACAAAGTAAGGTAACTTGTATTTAAAGGGATAAGCTTACGGTATTTGTCAAATAATAATGCAATGATATTACACAACAGTAATAGTAGGGTTCAGATACTTGCTCAATAAAAGTAAGGTTCAAGGAAACTTGCCTTAAGCGTAGTTTATCCACGTTTAATAAATCAACACTTTCGAATCCTATTTATAGCGTATTATAAGTATACAATGTTTATTAGCTAACACAATCTTTAATCAAACTCGACACGATTCAAGTATGCTTATATGGTACAAAATCAGTTCATAAGTCATCATGAATTAAAGTTATAAGCAAATCAAGAATGCTCAAAGTTAAGACTTTCTTACTCATGGACTTTCCATTACAATGCAACACCAACTTATCAACTAAGCATCACATATATATACATCAATAGGTTTTTAGATCACACTTAGCATCATAGGCATCATACAAGATAGTTGTCCAAAATCAAAACTCATTTTCTGGGATTCTAGACTAGCACAGCTGCGCCATGGCTAAGCCTAGGACCGGTGCAGCTGCACCGTCCCCTAACCAAGCCAAGATGCAGCTGCTACCTTGTGGTCTCTGTTTGGCTTGAAAACACAATCATATTTTGTCATGTTAAAGGCTTTTACATGTTTCTTAGATCAATCTAGGTCCCTTCTTGCATAACATGGTTCTAAGTTTGATTATTTCAATAATTTAAAGTCATTCAAGGTCAGGAAACCCCAAGGTCTAGCATGCTTGCTTTCTAAATCATACAAGATAGTTACAACACTCATATTATACATGCTTGTGTGTAATCATAACACATACGTGAAACTAACACCGCTTTAGTTAAAAATATGCTTTGTTCATGTTTTATTTGAAATATAACATACAAGCATAGTATATCCATGGTTACACTACATGAGTTAGTCTAAGAGCATCATCAAATATGATCACAAATGTCAGATTATTCTAGTCTTCGTTAATGAGAAAGTAATGTAACTTGTATTCAAAGGGATAAGCTTACGGTATTTGTCAAATAATAATGCAATGATATTGCACAACAGTAATAGTAGGGTTCGGATACTTGCTCAATAAAAGTAAGGTTCAAGGAAACTTGCCTTAAGCGTGGTTTATCCAAGTTTAATAAATCAACACTTTCGAATCCTATTTATAGTGTATTATAAGTATACAATGTTCATTAGCTAACACAGTCTTTAATTAAGCTCGACACGATTCAAGTATGCACATATGGTACAAAATCAGTTCATAAGTCATCATGAATTAAAGTTATACGCAAATCAAGAGTGCTCAAGGTTAAGACTTTCTTACTCATGGACTTTCCATTACAATGCAACACCAACTTATCAACTAAACATCACATATATATATATATATATATATATACATCATTAGGTTTTTAGATCACACTTAGCATCATAGGCATCATACAAGATAGCTGTCCAAAATCAGAACTCATTTTTTGGGATTCCAGATCGGTAGCAATTGCATACGCAGCTTCTAGTCTAGAGGGCCAAGTTCTTGCCCCCCCAGCTCAAGCCAAGATGCGATTCTTTGCCTTGTGGTCTCTATTTGGCTTGAACACGCAATCATATTTTGTCATGTTAAAGGCTTTCACATGCTTCTTAGATCAATCTAGGTCCCTTCTTGCATTACATGGTTCTAAGTTTGATCATTTCAATAATTTAAAGTCATTCAAGGTCATGAAACCACAAGGTCTAGCATGCTTGCTTTCTACATCATACAAGATAGTTACAACACTCATATTACACATGCTTGTGTGTATTCATAACACATACGTGAAACTAACACCGCTTTAGTTGAAAATATGCTTTGTTCATGCTTTATTTGAAATATAACATACAAGCATAGTATATCCATGGTTATACTACATGAGTTAGTCTAAGAGCATCATTAATTATGATCACAAATGTCAGATTATTCTAGTCTTCAAGATATTATGTCACTATTCATCTTCTAAACTTACGAGTAAGTCCAATTTGTTCACGTTTCTTTGCTAATCACATAAATATAAGCTAAAGGTTTATTCATGCATGTCTAAGTCACACTAACATGATTTGCAAAGTCAGAATATACAACATGTAGAATTCATGCAAGTTAGCATACTAGGCTAAGTCTTTTCTTGAAAATATTTCTAACACAAGGCTTAATAAGTTTGATCATGCTCAAAGGACTATATACACTACAACATGCTCATCTATGTGCAAAATCAGTCATGTATAGCTCACTAGGTTCACAACTTGTAGAACATGATCTTTTACATAGTTTGTTTTCAAAACGCATGGTTCAAATCTCCATGTAAACCATATACTTTCGTTAATCATGCAAACCTATGAAAACATGCTTACATTAGCATAATATACTTACTCATACACATTACACATGCTTGCATGCTATCATAAGTCATAGTACTATATCAGATTTCAAAATAGAAACCAAAAAGCGAACTCAAGAAACGGTAGTAATTGGCAACATACCCCGATATAACCAGTAGCGGTACACACGGTCGAATTAAGAAGCAGTAAGGTTACTCTATTTTGCAGAGTAACTACCAACTTAGTTTCCATTGATTCCAGCATGCTTCAAACCTTTACAAAAGTGTTTATACATGATAGTAAACTTCCTAAACATCTTATAACATGATTATTCATATCAATTAACAAATGAATTCAAGAATTTTTAAGAATCAAACAAAACCCATTTAAGGAGCATAAATAGAAATTATACATTCCTAAGCTTAAATTGGACTTCCTACTCACTGAATATGCTTCTACAATGCTCAGCAACTTATACTCTCCAATTTAGACTATGAAGAACTTCTAGCAATCATAAAAATCTGCATTTGGGCTTGTATTTATAGAGAAATCATGGACTAGGCATTGTCATTACACAATCTTGGAATCCATGGTGTAATGAAAAGAAGCAATGGTTCATGAAGAGTAGTTTAACAACTCTTACCAGTCACCTAGCTTAGCAATGATCTCCTATGATTTAGCAGCTAGAAAGTTTACGTAATATAGCTTCAAGTTATTGTTCATTGTACTTGGTGACACTTATTATGGGACAAGAGAGAAAATCCCAGCATTCTTAATATCTAGGCTAGGTTTGGTCTACTTAATTTCCCACAATGAAATCTTAATGTACAATTACTACCCTCTTAGGAATTTTAGGGATAAATTATACACTCACATCATATAGTCCATGTACACTAAATATACGCAATAAAATAATGCAGTCAGATATTATTGTCCGGGTAGTTCCATAATTATTTCTACTACTCATATAATCATATTTTAAATGTCTACTCACCTTCATATTGTTATATACACATTTCATGATATATTTATACCATATAGTTTCAATATGTTTAATTACATGGCTTCATTCAATTTGGTTTCATACAACAAAATATATAGTCACATAAATGCCATAATACATTATATAGTATAGTTGTATTATTATTCACATGCACATAACTATCAATATAATATTATTATATTAATAACTCACTTAATTATGTTAAATAAATAACCATGCTCTTCCTTAATTAATTAACACTAGTATTAATTAATCCAACCATTGATTAATGTAATTATGGACTTTCACAATCATCATTATTCCTTGATAATATTCTCATTACATTTATAGGTATATTGCAAATAATAATAATCGTATATTACGAATTAATTACCAAGTAACCCATATTCTACCACAATTAATTAATATTAATTAGTGGATTAACGACTCCGTTATCAGACAAAACATACTTTAATTCATGGTTTATCAATGTCACACATATCACATAATTGTTCCATTCAATTTCTAAAGTAGAAAATTTTATTTTTCCTCAATGACCATTTGGCGAGCTGCGGCCGATTTATGTCTTTCTTTGAGACGGTAGCGGCCATGCGTTCTGTACAAAGGCTAATACAATCTTGGTTTTAGCTCAAGCCAGTGTCAACTCCTATCATCATGCTCATCTTACATGACATGAATTAATGTCTACAAAGGTGTTGCTACACGTCTACGAGTGTATTGATTAATCACATAATCATTCCCGGTTAATCTTCCTAATTCTCGTTTCAATTCTCTTAATGAATTTTCTCGTTTCGCATTATGCCACACAAGGCATTTCACAATTCTCATTGTCACTTCACACATCTTAGTACGCATTGGTCTAATATGAATCAATTGAATTAACCAACTCACAAAATAATAACACTTTTATTCACAACAATTTTATGTCCATTAATATATTCATTTTATAATACATGGAAATTCTCGGGTATTACAGCTATATCATGGGTGAAACAATATCCATGTCATCTGAAAGTGCCAATCGGTCCCAAGTGTGACATAAACCACACGTACAGTATGACTGAGCTAGTTATGAATACTCCTGCCGGACAAGTGCAACAGTGTGTTGATGACCTCAGTATCTCTGCGACAATCATCGGTACAATGGTATGACCCTCCCTGAGAGCTCTCACTGCCATAACAACCCCGATGTCCAGTTCATCTATGTACCGTGGCATGTAGACGTATGACAATACACACAGCAGCAGTACATCTACTCTGGCCAAATGCCACTGATCCTCTGGTGTGGTGAAATCCCTGAAATTCCGTGCATAACTATCCTCAGAGCCAAATCTGTCAATTATAAAATGTTGGGATATCATGTGGCTGGATGTAATCTCCTGTACCACTCTGTGTCTCAAGTCGGTAAGGGTCATGAACTACCTACTCATGTCCCCAATCACCATCTGCACGCAAGGTCTGTCCAATGGCAGCATCGTCAATCGTGCATACTCCCCCAGAGTAGGAGTCAACTCTCGGGTGCCAAACCGAAAAACCTGTATGTCCGGTACACAGTGCTCTAGCATACCATCTATGAACCCTGTGGGAACCTGAAACATCAACAAGGTCATAGTATGCTCTGACAAAATGATCTCTGATCACCACATGCGGTGGTGATATACTATCATACCATGGCGCATACCGGATGCCACCAAACATGGTGGGGTATGATCAATACTGACTAATCGTCAAGAAGACATCACATGTGGGCGTGTCATTAAGACCATCCAGGTCAATCTTTGAATATCTTTGGACATACATACATATGCATAACATAATAACATGCATAATACAATAGATGGCAATATGATATAGGGAATGGAAAATGTACATATATTCCTAAGTATATCATCATCTAATACATCTCTTTACAGCTAAAATACAGGGAAATGAGGTGAAGCTACCCAACATCTCAACAGAGGACTATCAAAAGAGATAACGAGAAATATACATCAGAAGAAGTCAATGGTATCGATGTCCACATCGTCGATCCTATCCACTTGATGTAACTCCTCCTGAGTCATTGGATCTCTATCTACAGGGATGTCAGGCCTATACAAAGGAGGATCTGCACCGGTAAAGCCATATGGGTCACCTGAGGGGCCAGCACCAGAGCTGGAAGGATCAAAAGTATTTGCCTCTGAAGGATCTCTGCCCAAATACCGGATAAAGAAATGTGCTCGGTCCAACTACCAGGTCAAACTGTCAATCTGTGTCACATGAGTCGGATCTCTTACACAGGCTAGCCAATCCGTCATCATCATAGATCCTGGAACCATATCCCCCATAAACTGTGTGGCGCGGGTCTGAGCTCCAATGGTATGAGGGAACCACCAATGCTGGAACATCTCTTGAGTATAGGGGCCCTATGATAATGTGTAACCGTCAATCCCCAACAACGGGATATCAATGATGGGTGACTGCGAAACAGGCTAATAACACCTGGAAGGAGGCAAGATCGGCATGCGAATCTCTCCTGTAGTGCTCATGATAGCACGTTCTCCTAAGTAGAGCTCCCATCCTCCATCTGTAAAGAGATGATTCATGCGGGTGGACATAACATACTCAACTCCAGTCGGGTATCCGTCCTCAAACCCATCACTCAAATGCTCCCCAGAGTAGGGAACCCATGTGATGACATCTGATGTCAACAACTCCAGCTGTAAGCGGCAATGGGTGAAACCCTCAGCAACAAGGACCTTTGCCAGTATGGAACGATGCCATCTCCGTCCTCGTGGATAGGTATCTAAACCTAACACGCAAACATGGAAGCCTCTCGTAGGCCCAAAACTGCCAACACAAAGGCAAACATCTGCTGTTAGTCAACACTCTTAACCTGTACATGGGAAAAGACAAGAGAAATACTCACTAGCAGAAATGGGTAGAATCCTAACCATGCCTCGGTCAAACCCTGCGATCGCATGTGCATTCCCAAGAGGAAGTAGGCAAAGGTGTAGGAACCCCAATCATAGTCTCCTATACGGTCCACGTGTCAAGTGGCGCTGATCAAATAGAAGGACACCGTAGAAGAGTTATCTGCTATGAAGCAGCCCCTAATGATCATCAGGAACAATCGCCGAAGAATTTGGTCCCTGACTCTCACATCATCGGGTATAGGCTCACTCAATAGCCCGCTCATAGAATCTACGCTCAAAGGACTCATGCGTGCAGATCACGCCTTGGCGCCCTCGCCAAAACTCCCAACAAGGATCTAACAAAGAAGTGGGGTAATATCCCGTGCAAAAGGCTTTGGATCCCCTCAAACTCCATACACAGCGATAAATTGCCAATCCATTGGCGTCATCATCACCTCACGAGTCAAAGAATGGAGTGGTCGAGTGCAGTGAAACCGGCGCTCGAACAATGCCTACGAGGTAACCCGGTGACAACGGACGGGGAAGGATGGAAAAGAACGTCCCGAATTCCCTCGAGGTTATATGAAGCCGGGAACCTACATCAAATACAGATCAACATCAGAACCCTTCACTCCTCATTAATAGGAAATAAGGAACATTAAGATCTAATTTCATACCTCATTTGCGTGCAGGTAAACTGAAGGATGTCGACTCAAGTCACCCAGAAGATCTGGGTTCGCCACTTGAATTCCTGGCCACTCCCTACATGGAACAAGTGCTGTAGGAGCAGGAACCTCAACAGGTACATCCTCCTCCTCGTCCTCGACATCCGACACTTCAACTCGGATAGGACGAATCATCGCCTCCACCAAACGACGAGGCTGTCTAACAGAACGGGGTCAAGGTACTTCAGAAGCCCTCCTCCGTACACCAGAAGTGGTCCTACGGGAACTACTCGGCTGATCCAGATCCATAATATCTGGACAACAAGTCTCCAAATCACCTCAGAAAGGGTGTGGTAAATTCTTACCAGGAGCTTTTCAAAATACATCTTATAACTATAGGCATGCTTGCATTATTTTAACATACATCTACAGTAAAGTTAAAAATGCATGACTATCCAATAACTACATTTTGGAAAAATTTTGCCATAGCCCCTTTGTAAATGGGACTATCCACATGCACATAGGCATGACTAGGTGGCCATTCAATAGCACACCTACCAACAGTCATATACATCCTACATGCATCACAGTAGAAAATCCGTAAGTGTAATCTAATTACCAGGGTTATTTTACTTTTCTACCTTTACTCATTTGTCCTCATATAGGATAAGAAATGATAGTAAAAGGTGCCAATTTGACTGTTTCAAAAGTCAAATTTTTTTCACATCATTATGTTCAACATAGTTTAATACTAACATTTACTATGATGAATATTTTTTTATCAGAGCATATCAGCATGCATATTCACTACTATGTGTCTAAAATGCATTTCATGTGATAAGTCATTTTCCAACTAATAGAAACTGGAAAAGAATACATGTATATGTTACCAAGACAGTGAATAACGCTTGTACGGTGGCAGAATATACAGAAAGTTGCTTGAACTCAACATGACTAAAGAAAAGCTCTCAGATATCCTTCGTCGCGCAGCTTGAAAATGACTTATGAAAGGAACCCATTGGCTTTGTATAGCCACGGTTGACCGCAGGTCCACCTGCGGCTATTGCAGGTATACCTGCGGCACTCTTCTGTGGGTTCCACACCTTCGGCTCGCTCCAGTTAGAGTTGCAAAGGAGGTCTCGCAAGATGAAAAGGCCAAATTAGGAATAAAAGCGCTACGCGATTGAGCGGAATAGCCCGAAATCCTGGTGTTCATGGGTCAAACTCTGGCTCCACATGTTCCACATTGGTATTCACTTGCATACAAGGTATACAATACTAGTGGCCTTAGCTTACACAAATCAATGAACGCCAGGAAACCCTGACGTATCCCCGGCGGGGGTTACCACATAGAATCTACGAAATTACAAATTAAAGACGTATCCCCGACGGGGGTTACAACGCTGAAGTTACAAATTAAAGACGAATCCCCGACGGGGGTTACAACGTCAAAGTCACGAACCGATGACAACAATCCCTGGCGGGGGTTACAACGCAATTCAGCCATTGATACACAAATCAATGAAGGTCAAGCAACCTTGACGTTATCTCAGCTGGTGGCAGATAAATCCATCGAAGCCAAGTATTCATGCTTGTGTATCCACAAAAAGGGGTACGACTCAATGAAATCATTGATACACACATCATGAACGTCAAGCAGCCTTGATGATTTGCCCAACAGGGATTTATCCGGTGATAAACACATCAGTGAAGGTCGGGAAGCCCTGACAAATACATACTGTTGGCAGTAACTCCGATAGGATGGTGGGATATGTTATACACATCCTCAAATAGACAAAGCTTTATCCCCACAGATCTCTTTCACATGAGGTACCTCTATGGAGAATAAAGTCTGTGTCTAGGATTCATGACTTTGGTGATAGCCCCAACATCTACATCCTTGAAGACTTGGATCGCATGTCCAAGGCATCAATGATTATCATCCCAACAGGATTAACTGACAATCATCTCATTCATACATTTGCATCATGTTGCTGCACATAGCATCATGTTTATCTGTTGCATTTCAAGTGTCTAGGATTCTTTATCCTATCCATGCCTTGCATTGCATGAATATGATAAAGAGGGGCATCTGTAGACACTCAAAATTTTCTTCACAACTGTTACTAACATTACAGGAGGGCAGAATCATCTTTCAGAGATAACCCTAGAAGACAGCTCATATCCATTCCGGATACCACCGGAAGTTCAATCTCAACCCCGGACCTCACACCGGGAGTATCAGTCTCAACCCCGGAACACACACTAGGAACATCATTTCCAACCTCAAAGATAACCCCAAGTTTCGTCCATGGCGATAACCCCAAGGAATGTTGTTGCAGTTCCGGCGATAACCCCAGAAATGCTTGTTTCAAATACATGCGATCAACTTCAATCAAACCTCCTGCTGAGGCACTCATCTGCTGCATACATCAAGCTAACACCAGTGCATGGGTATCCACAAGATGACATTGCGGCATTCAACACTTGCAGTAGTCCAATATCAGATCTAACCCTGAGCAACGTCTACTTTCAACTCAAATCGGCGATAACACCGATGAGGAGTCAAAACGTCATCCTGCTACCTCAACATATGCGTGTCGTCTCGCCACTTCAATACATACATACATACAACTATGTCCTTTAAGAACCAGGATATCCAATCCCAAGTGACTATTACGCGTGACATCACACCGGATAGAATTTGAAGCTTGAAGATCATGGGCATGGTCCCCTCTTCCTGACTTCGTACAACCTCTATTCCATGTCATTGTGTAACTCTCGACACAAACAGTCTGAAAAAGGTCACATATACCTCGTTCGAATGCTCGGATTGAAGTTTTGCAAGTTCGAGCGGACATTACAAAGGCACAAGTGCACGTGATTGTCTTGAACGATGAGACCCACGGAATCACAGGATTCGGTTGGCGAGTACATCCGTGACCATGAGTACACTACACTGCGGGTAGCAGTCTATAAATATGGAGCTTGGGGTCATCCATTTGAAAAAAAAGGCGTGGAAGCCCTGTCCAATTTGCTTTCTACACAGCCCATATTGAGTACTTGCTCTTTTTAAACACCTGTTAGCCCACATACAATTATAAATTTACCAGCGGGAGCTGAGTATTCATCCATATAGAGTCATAGAAGTCTGCCTTGGCAGCCCACTATAAGCCTTCACACTCTATAAAGCCTTTCTATTTACATTTGCACATACTATTCTACACATTGAGAGTCGTGTTGTGTGCGTATGCCCGGACTTCGGTCCGTGGTTTTCATTTCTGTCTATATATATATATGCATAACTCGATAATGTTAGTCCATATAAAAATATATACATATATATATATATAATTATTGTCGGACATATCCGATGAGCCTGGATTTCATATCCAGAGAATTTATCTATATATATATATATATATATATATATATATATATATATATTTTACATTTTCCTACTTTTGAGTTCAATTCAGCATCTCGAAAATAAAAGCAAACAATAAACATTTAATAAAAGGGAAGTATCAAAGGCCTCAATTACTATTGAGCACTGGGTTTGAAAAACCTATTTTACAAAACTTCATTGCTATATCTTGGTTCAAACCTTGTGTATATAGGTGCGAACGAGGCATCGTACTACTTTCAAATAATTGCACATTGATTCACACACACACACACACACATTCATTATATTGATTTCTTTGAGAAGTGGCGGTCATAGTGGCAACACAGATGTTTGGGTGCCTAACACCTTCCCTCCGCATAACCAAGCCCCCGAACCCATAATGAATCTCGGTTTCATCGACCCGTTTAGCAGTGTCACATCACTCGGTCAATGTGCAAACTTTTTTGGTTGCATTGGTGAAACCAGTTAAAAACACCAATTGGCGACTCTTAAAGTCCAATCATCGACATTACACATGTCGGACCTTTTTCACTTGTTTTTTCAAACAACTCTCTCATTAAACATGAGAACACCAAAGAACAAGTAACGAAAAGGGACAAATAAATATTCCGACGTCGACAGCATGAAGATTTGGTTTAATATGATTAATTGAAACTAGACATATATGATATGTACTAGGTGTATTGTTATTATGGGTGTTTTGGTGGATTAAATATATATAATTTTGAAACTGTTTCAGAGATTCGTATGGAAAAATTCTACAATACAGATTGTCAGTCGGACCACCACCAGGGGGAGACCCCCCCTTGGACCCCCCCCCTGTGACGCCCCCAAAATAGGTATACATCACCTATTCTGAGTCACCAAATACATGGTACAGAATACAAATACAATCTTAAATATACAACAAGAGAGCTGTGAGTTTTAATACAAACATTGTCTTCTAGACAATATCCACTCTCGAATAAGTCCTCATTACATTTATTAACACACTATTTAATGAATAGTGAGGACTACTAATACTATCATCATCTGACCGACACTCCGTTCCCCGACTAGTCCCGCTACGCTTCTCATTTCTTGAAGAGAACAATGAAAGAAAGGGTGAGCTCAACTATCCCAGTAAAAAATATTATGACTAAGATAATGCGTAATAAATTATCATTAAGTCTTCAACAATGTTAAACCGATAAAATACAATAGACATCAAGTTTAATCTGCAGTGAACATGTCAATCCATTAAAAGAGTCAAGTAGAGAATAAAATCTACATCTTTTTATGATTTAAAAGGTTTTTCATCACTTTTATCGCTGGGACTCAGCTTAATAAATAATCCACATCATCCATGCACTACGGCCAAGGATATTCATTAGTATCACAACCATAAATTATCCATGCACTATGGGCCAAGGATATTCATGTATTCATCAATGGTCATGATCATGCCAACAACTGTCCATCAATGCACTACGGGCCAATGAGGACTTTTACCACATCATTTGTAACATTACTTGGCCATGATTACATGTAATAATCCTCGGTCATAATCATACCAAGTCCATTTATACACACTACAGAGCCATGATGACTTTCAAAAAATATAAACATGAGGATGATGACAATGATATAAGAGTTCAATAAAACAAGTTCAAGAATTAATTTATTCAGGGAACTAATAACATCCAAATTGTTAACATGATACTTTTTTGTAGAGTAAAATTTAAGAATGCTCGTAAGAATATTTCCATGAAAAGATCTTTGGATGAAGTGCAAATATGAAGGATATTCCACTAATTTCATGGAGTATAGAAGTCAAAACTTTAACCAATCGAGTATAATAAAGAATGGAATAACAAAAGAAATCACCATGCATGCGATACTTAGATGTATAAAGTTATTCCAAAAAATAATAAATAACGGAACCAGTCGAGTAAAGTGTAATACGCATTTGGTGATATTCCAACGAATAATAAAGAATGGAATAACAACAAAATCACCATGAATGCGGTATCAAGATAGACAAAGTTATTCCAACAGTAATAATAAATAACTAATCAGTCCGGTGTAAAATGCATGCATGTGATATTCCAATGAGAATAATAAAGATTTTAACCAGTCCGGCGTAAAATGCATGCGACATGATATTCCAATAGAATAATAAAGACGGAACAAATCCTGTAAAATGCATGAGCAGTGATGTTCTAACAGAATAATAAAGAATGGAATAACAACAAATCACCAAGTATAGAGTGGAATCACAGTATATAAGTTATTCCAATGTAATAATAAAGAATGGAATAATGTAAGTTCTCTCATGAATATGAGAAAAAAATAATACCTCTTACCTTATAAAGAAGAGTACTCCGATGGTAGGGCGGGAATATACTTAAAGAAACTTGCACTACGCTCAAAGCTTTCTTAAACGCTTAAAGAAATACGCTCAAGATAGAAGAATAATTCTCTCTACATTTTCTCTCTCTAGAGTTTCAGTGAATTCGTAAGAAATAATGAAGGAATGAGCTTCTATTTATAGAAGAAAGAATTGAATAGTAACCAATCCATGAACGGTCCAGATCAATTTACTTTAAACAGACGGTCCAGATTGGTTTACAATAAAATATAATATATTCTATTTATAATCTAATAAAACAAATAACTTTTAAAAAGATTTTACTATACAAACACTATGCAGGCACTATGCAAACACTATGTATAATAAAATATAATATATTCTAATTATTGTCTAATAAAACGAATAACTTTATAAAAGGTTTCTATTTTATATAAAAGGATTTTACTATTAGCCTAATAAAACGAATAACTTTATAAAAGTATTCTGCTTTATATATAAAAAGCTTTTCCGCTTTTATTACATTAATAATACTAATAAAACAAAACTTCATCATCATTATTATTATTCACACTATTAATCGACAATGTCGCTCCCCGTGAAAGAGGGGCTTTCAATAAGGATTTCTCCCACAGCGCGCAATTAGGTGACCAAACCTCTCTTTGGCGTAAACTTCTGAACATCGTTAATAATGTAAATAATAATATTAATAACTCATCATCTCAATTATTGATTTAATAATATATAAAATATCGACAATAATTGAATAAAACCGAAATGACTTCTCACGTAAGCATCAATAATCAATACCGTGCTACTTATGCAATCGCTGCGTATTCCTGTATTTTTTAACACCGGTGTTTCAAATGCTTAACTGTAAAACTTCCGCCGTTATAAAAATATATTTTTGTCATTTTCTCAATCCGATAATAATTCCGTTGTGGGGTCCACTAATGATTGTCTTGTCGCATTTAATATTCTCTGTTAAAACGAATATTCCCCGACCAATCGAATATTATATAACAACTTGCGTACTTTTCAAAATTTATAAATATTACCCCCAACTATAACATTATATCAAATTTATTCTATAATATTCAAAAATGATAATTATGGAAAATTAATTTTTATTCATAAAAGTTGGAGTCTTACAATCTCCCCTTCTTATGAAATTTCGCCCTCGAAATTAGGATACGTACCTGGTATGTCGAAGAGGTAAGGATACCTTGATTTCATTTCAGATTCTAACTCCCAGGTCATTTCCTCAACATCGTGGTTCCTCCATAAAACTTTGACTTGAGGTATAACCTTGGGAGTATAGAATATGTTCCTTCTTATCCAAGATTTGAACAAGAACCTCTTCATACGTTAAATCTTCCGCTATTTCGTCCGGTTCTAACTCAATAATGTGGTTCGGGTCTTTTACATATTTACGTAACATTGATATATGAAAAACGTTACGAACATGAGACATACTTGGCGGTAAAGCGAGTCTATAGGCTACAGTCCCTACTCGATCGAGGATTAAAAATGGGCCAATGAATCGAGGATTGAGCTTTCCTCTCTTTCCAAATCTCGTAACTCCTTTCCATGGAGCAACACATAACAACACATGATCTCCAATATCGAATTCCATGTTCTTTCGATGAAGATCAGCATAACTCTTTTGTCGGTCTTGTGAGGTTTTTATACGTTGTCAGATCGTTTAAATCTTTTCCGTAGTCATACGTACCAACTCCTGTCCCAACAACGTTGCTTCACCCACTTCATCCCAGCATACTGGAGAACGACACTTTCTTCCATACAACGCTTCGAATGGTGCCAATGCTTGCTTGATAACTGTTGTTGTAGGAAAACTCCACCAATGGTAAGAACTTGTCCCAACTTCCCTTGAAGTCAAGGACACAGAGTCTTAATAAATCTTCAAGAGTTTGAATAGTCTTCTCTTATTGTCCGTCCTAGTCGAGGATGATACATTTAACTAAATCGTAAACCGTGCCCATAGCTTTTTACAAACTAACCCAAAATCGTGAAGTGAATCTTGGGTCTCGATCAGAAACTATGGATACTGGCATACCATGCAATCTTACAACCTCGTTTATGTACATACGAGCAAGACGTTTAAGGGTATAAGTTTCTTGTATAGGTAAGAAATGAGCAGACTTGGTTAATCTATCAACAATAACCCAAATTGCATCTATACCCTGAGAAACCTTGGGAAGACCAGTAACGAAATCCATGGTAATGTGCTCCCACTTCAATTCTAGAATTTCAAGTGGTTGCAATGGACCTTTTGGTACCGATGCTCACTTGACTCGTTAACACGTTAGACACCTTGAGATAAACAAAGGCTTATTATCTCTCTCTTCATATTGCCCCACCAAAATGTATGTCAAGATCATGATACATTTTAGTACTCCCAGGATGGATTGCAAACGGTGTGTTGTGTGCCTCCATTATGATTTTATACTTTAACTCAGGGTCGTTAGGAACACAAAGTTTGGAGTTGACTCGAAGTATTCCTTCTTCTTCGATTCATTCTTCTGGCATAACACCTTCTTGTACTTTCTTCCTCATATGCATCGACTCCAGTCCTCAGCAGCTTGAGCTTTAACTTTATCGATTAAAGTCGGTTCCACTCGTATATTCGCCATCATCACTTGGGTCCTGAGTCTTTATCTCTATCTCCATCCTTTGAAAGTCATACAAAATGGGCTTTTTGCGTTGATAATATCGCACTTCATTACCAAGATATGATCTTCTTCTACTTAATGCGCCTACCACATTCGCTTTTCGAGATGGTATTGGATGGTATGATCATAATCTTTCAACAGCTTCAAGCCAACATCATTGTCGCATGTTTAGTTCCTTTTGAGTGAAGAAATATTTGAGGCTTTTATGATCCGTAAAGATCTCCACTTTCTCCCCATACAAGTAATGCCTCCAAATTTTAAGTGCAAAGATAACACCGCCAACTCTAGATCATGAGTAGGATAATTCCTCTCATATTCTTTGAGTTGTCGAGAGGTATAGGCTATGACTTTTCCGATGTTGCATGAGAACACATCCTAACCTTTGCACAAGATCACCAGAGATGACAAATCCTCCGAGCCGATGGTATTGTCGTAATAAAAATTTTGAAATGAGCCTCCTCTTGAGTTCTTGAAAACTCTTCTCTCATTCCTCACTCTAACCAAATTTTGTATCTTTCCGAGTCAGCTGAGTTAAGGGAGTAGCGATTCGAGAAAACCCTTCTATGAATCTCCGATTATAACCAGCTAAGTCGAGAAAGCTACGTACTTCGGTCACTGATTTAGGTTGCTCCCAGTTTTGAATAGCTTCAATCTTTGTTGGGTCAACAGATATCCATGACTTGATACCACGTGCCCAAGGATGCTACTTCCTCAAGCCAGAACATGCATTTCTTCAACTTGGCATAAAGCTTATATTCACAAAGCTTTTGAAGTATTAGCCTCAAGTTTTGCTCATGATCTTCACGGCTTTTGGAATAAATAAGGATGTCATCAATAAAGACGACCACAAAGTGATCCAAATATTCCTTGAATACTTTGGTTCATCATATCCATGAAGGCGAGGAGCATTAGTCAATGCAAAAGACATGACTAGGAATTCATAATGCTCGCATCTGAGTTCCGAAGCCGCCTTTGGAATGTCATCTGGTTCTAATCTTCAATTGGTGATATCCTAACGAAGATCAATCTTTGAAAAAGAATTTGGCGCCTTGCAACCGGTCAAACGTGTCTTCAATACGTGGCGAGAGGGTACCTATTTTTGATGGTGACATGATTCAACTCCCCGATAATCAATACAAAGTCGCATACTCCCATCTTTCTTCTTCATGAATAGAACAGAGCACCCCAAGGAGAAGTACTAGGATGAATAAAGCCAATGTCTAACAATTCCTGCATTGGGTCTTTAACTCCACGAGTTTAATAGAGCCATTCGATATGGGGCTTTGGAAATGGGTTTTGTATCGGGGTTCAAGGTCGATACAAAATTCAATTTCACGCTCTGGGGTAGGCGAGGAAGTTCTTCGTGAATACGCCGAAATTCATTAATAATAGAAATATCATTCAAAAATCGATGTATTTTTGTTTAGATCCGCGTGACATGAGCTAAGAAAGCTTGACATCCGCTTTTCAATAAACGAATAGCTTTATGGCTCGAGATGACAGTGATTGATTTTAATGGTTTGGTTGCTTGAATTCGCATAATAGGTTGGTTAGGAATATGAAAGCTAACAATCTTACGAAAACAATCAATTTTTGTACGTCGTGCTCTGACTCAAAATCTGCTTCTGCAGATTTTTTTGCCTCATATAGGGCGGTTATTTCATCGTTCTGTGTCTGCACTACAGTGCGCAGATGTACATTCCTATCCAACACAACCAGATACAATGATCCCATTGCATCCAGAGGTGTTGGTTCCTAAGTAGGTACCACTGTATTAATCGATGTTACCTCCATCTCCTCTTCCACATCAAGCATCTCATTAAGATATGATGTTAACCCCATCGTCTCCTTAGAGTATTCCTCCTCAGAGATGTACTCCTTAATGTCTGAGTCCTCTAGTAGTTAACTAACGGTATTCTCTCGCCGCTTAATCGGCATTGGTACAATTTCAACTTGGTTCACTGACTCTTCACTCACAACGTGAATGTCTCTATACATCATGTTATCGATCGACGTTTATAATAGCACATAACAAGTTGATTAGTACATAATACACAATAGTATAAGCACAAATCACATTTAATTTATTTAAGGTTACTTTTTATCTTTTAAATCTTTCGATACTGAGTTATCTCATTACCTTAATAATTCAATGGACTTGAATTTCATTCTTCGGACTTTACCTTCCTTACGAGGTTATTAGCCTAAGGTTCTTCCCCCTTAAGTTTATAACCTAAAGCTTTGATACTAACTCGACGCGACTTTAAATTCGGGTATCTTCCAACCCGGCTATATGGTGCTCCACTATACTAATATCCATACAATCATTCCATTGAAATACAACAAATGAAGGTAATTATTATCTTCTTATTACAATCAAAGTATAATCCTTCCCAGGTTCATAACCCGATTACATCGTTCGTTGTTCATAATGTATAATACATACAAACATACTAATCTATTACACGATGGCTAGGCAACCATCTTAGCCTTGCCCTTATCTCTCTTAGCATTCTCAGGACGTTCATCCTTAACTGCAATCATATAATTCACGCAAGAAGTGAGCATAACAAGCTCAAAGAAGTTTTAACAAAGGATAACAAAGAATACCACATTCGTGAATTATATGACAATTCCTACATAACTGAACAAATAGTTATGAAGCATTATGAAACAATAATACTTTAACATTTCATATCATCAATTCCCAAAGTATAGAGTAGATTAGGAATTCTGAACCGGTCGATAGACCATGAACAGTAGCTTTATGTTTTCATACTTGAAAAGGATATCACAGCACGAAGGCTATACATTCGCATTACTTACAAGCACTTCTAGGTGATCAGCCTATTGTACTCTGTGTTGATCAACACTCATTCATTAAACATATTTACATTTAATATTTGGCAAACTCGCGTGCCCATCGAATAATCGATGAAAAATACTTTTGTTTGTTCATAGAAAAACCTTACCTTCACATCTGTACCAATTACTTGGCATAGGATAGCGTTAACATTTCTATATAGAAAGATATGAATATCAATAAATCTATATATTACGAGTAGTCTAGCCGAATTAAATCTGGCATCGACCCTTTCTTTGAAAACCAATGCAATTCAAGACAATGAATCACATAAAACTTGACTAACATAAAAGTCGACATGCGTTAAGAAAACTTGCCTTTCAAATCTTCAAATAATTTAATCAACTGACCACAACCTTTACAGAATCTACATGATATATTCACATAGCACACTGTAATTAGCTATTAAACAAATGTTCACATTGTTTCTACCAACTTCTTTCTCTTCTATGTCTTAGTTAACTTAATATTAATAATAAAGTCAACTCGACCTACTACCCTTCATCCCGGCTTATTAACCAACTGACGTTATTAATCGGACTCGAACATTGTTGATAAAGTACCAATATTATTTACCAATTAGGGTTCATCGATAACATTTCTTGTTCATCATTCACAACTTACTAACATGCATTCAATTCCTAAGTTCAATACCATATACCTTAGTATATGTAGTATAGGAATAGTTTCAATACACTTATGAAGTGTACAAACAACCCTTATAGATCTATGAACAATAGAAGTTCAAAACCTAAGTTCTCTATCAAAAGCCATGCACTCAATACATGCGTGGGCTTGGGCTTTAGTACTAGATGGAATCAAGGTGCTAGTTAGCGAAAGGGTAAGGCTTCGATCTTATGTCCAGCGCTTTTTACTGACTATTAACCACTGATGAAAATGGCCAGCATTTAATTTCAATAGTTTTAAAAAATTTTATGAAATTCCCGGGGTCATAACTTCATCGTTATAAGCCCGATTTGGTCCATTTAAAAGCCTACACGTCATAAATGACATACTCTATGCGTTCATATAAGAATTCAACACTTCGAATCTGATAACTCAAAATTCATTATTAAGTTCAATTTCTAAGCGTTCGTAAACGTTAATGAGCGTTCAATGCTCGTTTCCTTCGTTTTAAGTTGAAATCCGACGATTCTCGAACCTACAACTCTTAATTACCCTATTTCACGCGTTGACATTGAAAAACAACATTTTCAAGTCTCGCGGCAACTTTCGACCTCCCATCCGGAATTCCAACGTTTTCGACGTTTAACGTCTATTTCCGCTGAAATTCGCCATAACTTCAAGCATTAACGCTTCTTAGGCCAAATCACATGGAATACTCCATGGATTTCATATCTACATCCTATCCAAACAAGATGCATATATTAACGTATTGATGGAGTTCAATCGTTTATTAACAATCGATCTCAACAATCAATATTTTCATGGTTTGAAACTATATCGAACCTTATGATTCTTATGATCTCATGACTTATAGAGATTGAATCTATGGTAAGTCATCTTTAATCCATTATACAAGACATATACCACCCATTTTATGATTCTCCAAAATAAAAGAAAATTAAAAGAGATGGAAATGAAAGATAAGGATTATTACCTCAAGAACTCTTATGAAATCTCTTGAAAACTCTAAGTCAAAGCTTCCAAAATATATGTTTTGTGTAGTCTAGCTCTCTTTCTCTCTCAAATAATCTAAGTTAGGCAATTGAAAAACTCTCAAATGGCCAAACCTAGCTTTCTATTTATAGAAAATAGAATGGAGGGCAATTTGGACAAACTACCATCACCTCCTTACTATTCACTCTTGGTCACCAAGTAAAATGCTTGGTGACCAAGCCTTATTCTTGGCTTTCACACCAAGGTGGTTGGCCCACCCTTGCCCATGGGTCATCCCCATGGGTTGCCCCATGGATTTTACCCATTCGGTGTCCCACCGGTTTGGCCCATGGTTCGGTTTTCATGAATTGGGCTTAACTAATTTAACCTTGGGCTTTGACTTGGCTTAACCCATTAATCCCCTTGGGCTTGCTCATTCAAATAATTGGACTAATTATAATCCAACCCAAATGAATTAACATTAAGTCTTAACTTAATTCTATAATACGAATCGTATCCTATACGTACAATTCACGTATTCTCTCCGTATAATACGCGTACGATAATCGCATTGTACTTCGTACTTACCCATCGTATTACACATAGATACTAATTAGTACCATATTTGTATAACACTCACTCTAACAATAACAAAATTCTTCTACACATTTCATTTCCTTCTCGAAAATCAATATACTCAACCCTTAGGTTTTAAGTCCACAGGCGAAAACTCCGTTTGCCATAAATGAAATATTATCAAATATTTCATCTTATCTTGATATTCTATCATTACGCGTTTCTCAGAATTTCAACATAATTTCCCGAACCAAAACGGATGAATAGTGTTTTTACGGAAATTTCTCAGAAAAAATTTATTTTCGTCTTGGAAATTTTAAACAATTAATTCTAGCACATAGCTAGATTACTAACTACATTAGCACATTCTAGGTCATAGAACGTCCTTCACATAGCTTACTCACATTATAAATCAATTAAATTCATTTAATTCACATAATCAAATAAAAAAAAATTTAATTATCATAAAAATCCGATTTTCTTGGGCTACACTGTGTCGCTCCTGTGAAAGAGGGGCTTTCAATAAGGATTTCTCCATATTGGGCAACGCAATTAGGTGACCAAACCTCTCCTTGGCGTAACTTCTGACATCGTTAATATTGCAAATAATAATATTAATAACTCATCTATCTCAATTATTAATTTAATAATATAAAAATATCGGCAATAATTGAATCAAATAATATGAGATACTATGCAATAATTATCAAGCAATAATTGAACAAAACTCGGTGACTTCTCACGTAAGCATCAATAATCAATATCGTGTGTGCTACTACGCAACCAATGCCAGTGATTCTCCTGCTTTTGAACACCGGTGTTTCTAACAAGCTTAATCTGAGAAAACTTCCGCCATTATTTTCATATAATATTTTTTGTCATTTTCTCAATTCGACAATAATTCCGCTGTGGGGTCTACTAATGATTGTGTCGTTGCATTTAATATTCCCTCGCTCAAATGAATATTCCTGCACTAATCGAATATTATATAACAACTTGCGCATTTTTACAAATTTATAAATATTACCCATAACTATAACATTATATCAAATTCATTCCATAAATTAAAAATGATATTTATAGAAAAATCATCTTTATTAAAAAAAGTTGGGGTCTTACAACCTCCCCTTCTTATGAAATTTCGCCCTCAAAATTAGGGTACATACCTGGTATGTCGAAGAGGTAAGGATACCTTGATTTCATTTAAGATTCTAACTCCCAGGTCTTTCCTCAACATCGTGGTTTCTTCACAAAACTTTAACTTGAGGTATAACCTTAGAGCATAGAATATGTTCCTTCTTATCCAAGATTTTAACAAGAACCTCTTGATACGTTAAATCTTCCGCTATTTCGTCCGGTTCTAACTCAATAATGTGGTTCGGGTCTTTCACATATTTACGTAACATGGATATATGAAAAACGTTATGAACATGAGACATACTTGGCGTAAAGCGAGTCTATACGCCCACGCCTCCTACTCGATCGAGGATTAAAATGGGCCAATGAATCGAGCATTGAGCTTTCCTCTCTTTCCAAATCTCCTAACTCCTTTCCATGGAGCAACACGTAACAACACATGATCTCCAATATCAATTCCAAGGCCCTTTCGATGAAGATCAACATAACTCTTTTGTCGATCTTGTGAGGTTTTTATACGCTCACGGATCGTTTGTATCTTTTCCGTAGTCATACGTGCATTTCAACTCCGTCCCAACAACGTTGCTTCACCCACCTCATTCCAAAGATACTGTAGAATGACACTTTCTTCCATACAACACTTGAATGGACCAATGCCAATACTTGCTTAATAACTGTTGTTGTAGGAAAACTCCACCAATGGTAAGAACTTGTCCCAACTTCCCTTGAAGTCAAGGACACATAGTCTTAATAAATCTTCAAGAGTTTGAATAGTCCTCTCTGATTGTCCATCCGTCTAAGGATGATATGCCAAACTAAATCATAAATTCGTGCCCATAGCTTTTTACAAACTAACCCAAAATTATGAAGTGAATCTTGGGTCTCGATCAGAAACTATGGATACTGGTATACCATTCAATCTTACAACCTCATTTATGTACATACGAGCAAGACGTTCAAGTGTATAAGTTTCTCGTATAGGTAAGAAATGAGCAGACTTGGTCAATCTATCAACAATGACCCAAATTGCATCTATGCCTTGAGAAACCTTGGGAAGACCAATAATGAAATCCATGGTAATGTGCTCGCACTTCCATTCTGAAATTTCAAGTGATTGCAATGGACCTTTTGGTACTTGATGCTCTGCCTTGACTCGTTGACAAGTTAAACACCTTGAGATAAACAACGCTATCTCCCTCTTCATATTCCCCCACCAAAATGTATGTCGAAGATCATGATACATTTTGGTACTCGCAGGATGGATTGCAAACGGTGTGTTGATCGCCATCATGATTTTATACTTTAACTCAGGGTCGTTAGGAACACAAAGTATGGAGTTGACTCGAAGTATTCCTTCTTCATCGATTCTTGCTTCCTAAGATAGTCCCTTCTCGTATTTCTTCTTCCTCATATATATCACCTCCAGTCCTAGTAGCTTGAGCAAATTTTTAACTTTATCGATTAAAGCTTCTACTTCTACTCAGATATTCGCCATCATCACATGGGTCCCTGGAGTCTTTATCTCTATCTCCATCCTTTGCAAGTCATACAAAATGGGCCTTTGTGTTGACAATATCGTACTCATACCCGCATATTATCTTCTACTCAATGCGTTAAGCTAACACGCTTCGCTTTTCAAGATGGTATTGATGGTATGATCATAATCTTTCAATAGCCAAGCTTCACGTCGTTGTCGCATGTTGAGTTCCTTTTCAAAGAAGAAATATTTGAGGGTTTTATGATCCGTAAAGATCTCCACTTTCTCCCCATACAAGTAATGCCTCCAAATCTTTAGTGCAAAAACGACTGCTGCCAACTCTAGATCATGAGTAGGATAATTCCTCTCATATTCTTCGAGTTATCGAGAGGCATAGGCTATGACTTTCTCATGTTTTATGAGAACACATCCTAACCCTTTCGCTCAAGCATCATCAGAGATGACAAATCCTCCGAGCCAAATGGTATTGTGTAACAAAATTTGAAATGAGTCTCCTCTTGAGTTCTTGAAAACTCTTATCGCATTCATCACTCCAACCGAATTTTGTATCTTTCCGAGTCAGCTGAGTTAATGGAGTAGCGATTCGAAAAAATCTTTCCACGAATCTCCGATAATAACCAAATAAACCAAGAAAGCTACGATTTTGGCCATCGATTTAGGTTGTTCCCAACTTTGATTAGCTTCAATCTTTGCTCGGGTCAATGAGATATTCCATGACTTGATACCACGTGCCCAAGAAATGCTACTTCCTCAAGCCGAAACTTGCATTTCTTTAACTCGCATAAAAGCTTGTTTTCACGGCTTTTGGAGTATCGCCTCAAGTGTTGCTCATGATCTTCACTTGATTTTGAATAAATAAGGATGTCATCAATAAAGACGACCACAAAGTGATCCAAATATTCCTTGAATACTCTGGCTCATCATATCCATGAAGGTAGTAGAGCATTAGTCAATCCAAAAGACATGACTAGAATTCATAATGTCCGCATCGAAGTTCGAAAGCCATCTTTGGAATGTCATCGGTTCTAATCTTTAATTGGTGATATCTAGAACGAAGATCAATCTTTGAAAAGAATTTGGCGCCTTGCAATTGGTCAAACAGGTCATCAATACGTGGCAATGGGTACCTATTTTTGATGGTGACATGATTCAATTCCCGATAATCAATACAAAGTCGCATACTCCCATCTTTCTTCTTCACTAATAGAACAGAGCAATTCAAGGAGAAGTACTAGGACGAATAAAGCCAATGTCTAACAATTCCTCGCAGCTGGGTTTTTAACTCCAAGTTCAATATGAGCCATTTGATATGGGCTTTGGAAATGAGTTTTGTAACCGGTTCAAGGTCGATACAAAATTCAATTCCACGCCTGGGTAGGCCAGAAGTTCTTTAGGAATACGTCAGAAATTTATTAACAATAGAAATATCACTCAAAACTGACGTATTTTTGTTTAGATCTGTGACATGAGCTAAGAAAGCTTGACATCCGTTTTTCAATAAACGAATAGCTTTATGGCTTGAGATGACATTGCTTGATTTTAATGGTTTGGTTGCTTGAGTTCGCATAATAGGTTGGTTAGGAATATGAAAGCTAACAACCTTACGAAAATAATCAATTTTTACATGATGAGTAGTTAACCAATCAATCCCTAGAATTGCGTCAAATGCAAGTATTTTCAATGAAATAAGATCGACAGGTAATGTGAGGGTATCGATTTGAACCAAACAAGACTTATAAACAGTGGATGTAATGAAGGTTTCTCCCAACGGAGTTTCCACAGATAAGTCAAAGTCTAATTTCTTCGGAGTCAAATTTAAATGTTGAGCACAAGTAGGAAAAATAAAAGAATGGGTAGAACCAGTATCAAATAAGGTATATACTTCGCTAGAGTTTATGATAAGCTTACCCGTGATGACCTCGTTCGGGTTCCTTTCTTTCTGAGAAGTCACGACAAACGCTATCCCTTGAACTACCAATTTTGTCTTGTCTGGGATGGCCTTTGATGCCTCCATCCCAGCTGAACTTATCTTCAGTGCACAACAAAATCGGGCCAGGTGGCCTTCTCTTCAACAATTGTAACATGCTTTGGATGGCATCGCGCAGTTTGGACTAATATGTCCCTCCCCACCACATTTGAAGCATATGATAGGTGGTCGTTCTCCTTCCTTAACGACGGGTGCTGATGCTGACGTCTTTCCATCATTGTTGAATCTCCTCTTATTGAAATGTCCACTCTTATTGTTTTGACCATGATTACCACCGAAGTGGTTACCATTTCTGGCATGTTGATTCCCTCCATGCTTGTTGTCACCGCTTTGATGATCGCTATCATCGGTATTATCATTTTGTTTACCGCTTCTTTTTGGTTGGGTTGATTCTTTATTATTGCTTTCAAATAACCGAGCCCTATTAACAACATCTGAATACAAGCAAAGTTTATGAGAAATGAGGTATTGACATATCTCGGGTTTCAAACCTCTTAGAAACATTTGTGTCATTCTCTCCTCATTATCAACCAAATGGGACGCAAACCGGACAAATCTCGACAAACTTGGCTTCAGATCATGACATGGTCATGTTTTTGTTCCAGTTTAATGAACTCTACCTCTTTCATATGATGAATACTTTCGGAAAAGTACTTGTCGTTGAACGATTCTTGAACTTCTCCCAAGACATCTTCGTAGGCGGCAAAGTTGAGTACACTTTACGATTTCCACCAAGAATCGCCTCGCATCACAACATGAAGGTGGAAAAGGGAACCTTTACTCCTGAGCATCCCAAGACATCAAATATCTTGTTGATTTGCTTTATCGACATCTCCGCCTTTAAGTGGTTTTGGCTTCCAAAAACTCCGGTGGTCCTAGTTCTCGAATCGCTAAGCGCGACTCATTCGAGAGTTGCCAGTGTTTCCACCGCGATTTTGTACAAGAGCCGTTTTGCCTCGATGTTGCATGAATCGCATAAAGCCTCCTGAACATTCCATCGCTCATCATCCGTCAAGGTTGTTGTTTGCCTAAGGATTGTCACATTCCTGATGCACATTATCCTGATTATTGATCTGTGGAGACTCAACGGTTTCTTGTGCTCCATTGCTAATCTCAACATTCTTGGATGCCATTTTCAAATACTGCCACAAAAACAAAGGTTAATTAACATGCAATATATTATCCCTTTCCTTTGACCGACCAATTAAATGCCAAATAAACTTTGGTAGGTCATACTAGCGAAGGAATTCCCCGTCTCTCCCCTCCTAGTTCTTGTCTCAGATCTCAGCCAGGGATCATATCCCTAAGCTTTGATACCAACTGTGAGGCCCCCAAAATAGGTATACATCACCCATCTTGAGTCGCCAAATACATGGTACAAAATTCAAATACAACTTAATTATACAACATTCATGCAAAATACGACAAAACATATGTTGTGAGTTTTAATAAAAATATTGTCATCTAGACAATATCCACACTCAATTGAGTCCTCATTACAATTATTATCACACTATATAACAGAATAGTGAGGACTACTAATACTATTATCTGGACCGTCACTTCGTTCCCCGACTAGTCCTTGATATGTTCTCATTTCCTGAAGAGAACAATGAAAGTAAAAGGGTTAGCTCAACTAGCCCAGTAAGAAATATTATGACTAAGATAATGCAGAATAAATTATCGTTAGCCTTCAACAAAGTTAAAATCGACACAATATAACAAACATCAAGTTTAATTGCAAATAAAACAAGCAATCCATTAAAAGAGTCAAGTAGAGAATAAAATCTACTATCTTTTATGATTTAAAAGGTTTTTCATCACTTTATCGCTGGACTCAGCTTTAATAAATAATCCACATCATCCCCGCATTATGGCCAAGGATATTCATTAAGATCACAACCACAAATTATCCATGCATTACGGGCCAAGGATATTCGTGTATTCATCAATGGTCATGATCATGCCAACAACTGTCCATCAATGCACTACGGGCCAATGAGGACTTTTACTGTGATAACCCGGGATTTCGAATAATCCAAATTTCACAAATAATTTTTTTTATTATTAAATATTGACATTGACTATTAATATTGTACTGTGTATCTGTGATACGAGTATCGAGAAGTAGTCAATTTGTGTATTGACTGAGAAATTAGAAAGGAGTTGTGCTTAACAGAGAATAGAAACCCTAACCCTAAGTTCGAATAGGGATTCGATTGAAAATATAATTGAAATAATTATAATCGGACGAGCACGGTTTGTGCATCAGATAGAATGTTGATCAATGATTGGCCCGTAGGGTACAATATTGGTAAACCCTAATAAGGGATTGGAAACTCTAATCTCAAGATTTGAAATCCTAACACGTAGTTAGGAACCCTAGTCGAAAGTCGAAAAACCCTAATTTTTAATTCGAAAATCTTAAACCCTAATTAGGAAACCCTAATCCTAATTAGTAAGCTCTAAAGTGATTAGTATTCTTTAATGTGATTAGTAACCTTTAATATAATTAGGGAACACTAATTATATTTTTTGAAAATCTTAATTTTCTATTTTAAAGATCCTAATTTAGAAAATCCTAGAAGCTAAAGTTGTAAAACATTAGGGTTAGAACCTTAGGGTTAAACCCTAA
This sequence comes from Panax ginseng, assembly GCA_020205605.1. Classification (NCBI taxonomy): domain Eukaryota; kingdom Viridiplantae; phylum Streptophyta; class Magnoliopsida; order Apiales; family Araliaceae; genus Panax; species Panax ginseng. The sequence goes on from CM035139.1 coordinate 68,172,963, forward strand.
GGGTTTGGTAAATTCCATGTATGCCATTAAAATTTCATGTACAAAGTCCAAAGTACCCCTTTACTTAGATATTAAGTTAAAAGATTTGCAAGATCTAGTGAGTCATCACTTAAGATTATCCCATGTGCTAGAAATCAGCCCAAATCTTATCCATATCTTGCCAACTTGGATTCATTACATCTAGGATATAAGAGATCTAGAGAGAGAAATTCATAATACTTGCTCATTTTCAACTTTGCTCTCACCAACTCTTATTCTCTCTCACACCTCCGAAATTCTAAGGTAGACCAGTCCTATATGCAACCCCTAGATCAACCAATAAAAGATTGGAGAGTATAGATCAAGGAATGGAAAGCTAGAAGGTATAAACCCAAATTGATTTTTGATCTTTGTTGCTAAGAAAAATTTTATGTTTATGTGTTTATATTTATGTTAGAAGTTGTTTTTAGTTGATCTATGTTGATCCATCATGGATCCATAGCATCAAAGTGGGTAAAATTCAAGTTTTCAAAATCGCTTTGAGAAATTTTGTGGTCTGACAAGATATGTCAGTGGTCCTAGATCTGTCTATGTTGGTGATAATTGTTGTTTTAATGTTGTTATTGGTAGCTCGTTAGGTTGTCTTTAATCTGCAAGTGGTTGTATAGCCATTAGATGTCTGGATTCAAAGTTATTTAAGGTCAAAACCCATTGATCGACGTTGACCGAATGAAAATCTGGATGTTCTTTCGCATTTTAAAAACAACTTTTCCCACAACTTTTTTATAAGGTCCGATCCGCTACCGCTTTGGTTTTTGATGTTGTTATTTGGTACATCTTATAGCTGGTTATGTGTACTATAGATCTGGGTCTGTAGATCTCTCATAACCTCAATAGATCCATCGTGAACGGTGGTCAAAGTAGACCACCCGAGCTGATTTTTACTTTTCTGGAAAAACCCAGAAATCTGGGGAACGCAATTTCTGATATACTTTGACCATACTGATTTTGTAGATTGAGTTGTTTTTGAACTGAAATGTTACTTTGTAATTGTTCTTTGGTACTCAGACTATAACTTTGAGCCTTTATATCACATAAACCATGAGCAGAACATAGATTAAAATGATCAAAAAGGTGCCTAGTCGAGTTTCTGGGTTTCTAGAGAAACCCATATATGGTCTGACAGCTTCTTTGAGAGCCCAGATCGTTATGTTATGTGGTGTTATGACCAAGTTGATGGTTTATAGATGTAGTATTACATGTTTACTACGATTTTGAACTTTAATCTGGCCTAGAAACGATTTTAAACTAAGGATTTAAGTCAATCAAACAAGGCGTGTCGATAAGTTTATTGTCGTTGTTCTTGAGCTCAAGAACACCAACAGCGATGCTTTGTGTCGCTAAAGCCCTATAACGACGATTTTTATTTTTTTTAATTTTTGATATTTTCGAAAAATGATTAAAAATAGAAATAAATTCTAAGAATTACCAAAAATGGTTTTAAAAATTATTTTAAATTATAAAAAATAATTTCTGACTATTTGGAATATTTTTCTTTAATATTTATAATTATTTAAATATTAAAGGTATTTAATTTTTTAATTAGTGTGTTAAATAAATTAGAGAAAAATAATTTAATATTATTAAAATTATTTTAAATAAGAATAAAGTGTTTAAAAAATATTTTGAGTTATAAAATGTAACTTTTAATATTTTTAGAGAATTTTCATTAATAATTTAATATTAATGATATTAGATTTATTTAATTATTATATTAATAAATGAATTAAAATGATTTTATTGATTTAAAAATCATTTAAAAAATAAAAAATGATTTAAAAATATTTTAAGTTATAATTAATGACTTTTAATATTTTGATGATAATTTCATTAATATTTGATTATTAATGGTGATGATTTAAAATGATTTTAATTACTTTTAAAATCATATAAGTAAATATTGATGACTTAAATATATTGTGAGTTATTAAAAATAACTTTAATACCTTGACAAGTATGTTATTAATATTTTTATAATATATTAATAATGATAAGATTATTTGATAAATAAATCATTTAAAATGATTCTTGTAAGACCCCAACTTTTATGAATAAAGATTAATTTCTATAATTATCATTTTTAAATATTATGGAATGAATTTGATATAATTTTATAGTTGTGGGTAATATTTATAAATTTTGCAAAGTACATAAGTTGTTATATTATATTCGATTGGTGGGAGAATATTCATACGACTCAAGACAATCATTAAGTGGACCCTAAAATCTTAATTATTGTCTTTGATCGAGAAAACGACAAAAAATATTTTATGAAAATAACTACGGAAGTTTTACTGTTAATAATCGCTGAACTACTCTAGTAGTAAAAAAGCACAAGAATACGCGTGGTTGCACAAAGAGCACACACGATTGATTATTAATGCTTACGTGAGAAGTCACTTAGTTTTGTTCAATTATTGCTATAAGAATTGTTGCATAAGTATGTCACGTTATTTGATTCAATTATTGTCGATATTTTATATATTATTAAATCAATAATTGAGATGATAGAGTTATTAATATTATTATTTGTAATATTAACGATGTCTGTAAGTTCGCCAAGGAGAGGTTTCGTCACCTAATCATGCTACCAATAGGAGAAATCCTTATCGAAAGCCCTCTTCTCGGGAATGACCTCGGTCGATTAATATTGTGAATTATAAATGATAATAAATGTTGTTAAAATTATTGAGGTAATTTTTATGAGGTATTTTGTTACTTATTATTTAGATTTCCACTCACTCATTTTTCAAAATTATCTCAAGGAAGTTATAAAGTATATATATATATATATATATATATATATATATATATATATATCGACATGTGTGTGTGTGTGTTTTACGTGTGTGTAGGAATGTGTGTGTGGTAGTGGGTTTTGTGGAAAAGTGGAATGGTTGATAGGTAATGTTGGTTGTTTTATTATAAATTGATTAATGTTGGTTTTATATATATATATATATATATATATATATATATATATATATATAATGTGCAAAGTGATTAGAAAAAGGGACAAAAGTGATGAAAAGTGGTGGGTGGATAATGATGGTATTGATATGTAATTATATGTATATATATATATATATATGTTCTTTTTTGGTTTTGCATGCAATTATTTTCATCCGTGATTATTAATAGACATCTGTGAAATTGTTCATGTTGCGTCCGTGATAATTCCTCTTTCCTGGGAACGACCTGGTCGATTAATATTGTGAATTATAATAATGATGATAAATGTTGTTAAAAATATTGAGGTAATTTTTATGAGGTATTTTGTTACTTATTATTTAGGTTTCCACTCACTCATTTTTCAAAATTATCGGAAGGAAGTTATATATATATATATATATATATATATATACGGTCAGGATCAAGAGCATTCTCCTTAAATAGCATTCTTTATCAAAACGATGTAGTTTTGAGGACGCTATGACATTTTTAGAAATACGCTATGGCATCAGATTTACAAAAATGCCACTGCCCTCTCCAAAAACTACGCTGCTTTGATAAAAGAATGTTATTTAAGGCTAATGCTATTTAAGGAGAATGCTCTTTGATCCTTGTCAGATATATATATATATATATATATATATATATATATATATATATATATATATATATATATTGGACATGTGTGTGTGTGTGTTTACGTGTGTGTAGGAATGTGTCTCACTGTGGTAGTGGGTTTTGGTGGAAAAGTGTAATGGTTGATAGTTAATGTTGGTTGTTTTATTATAAATTGATTAATGGTGGTGGGAGATTTATATATATATATATATATATATATATAACATGTGCGTATTAGAAAAAGGGGACAAAAGTGATGAAAAATGGTGGGTGGAGAATGATGGAATTGATATGTAATTATATATATATATATAATATGTCTTTTTTTGGTTTTGCATGCAATTATTTTCATCCGTGATTATTAATAGACATGTAATTGTGAAATTGTTCATGTTATGTCTGTGATAATTCCTCACAAAGGCCTTCAATTCTCCTATAAATAGATGCTTAGTTAGAATTGAAAACACACCGTAAATTTTAGAGAATTCTCTTCTATAAGCTTTGAGCATAGTGCAAGTTTTCTTAAAGAATATCCTCGCTTCTACCAAATAATACTTTTTTTTTACTAAGGGGGTATTATTTTTTTTCATATTCATGAAGAGAACTTCATTATTCCATTCTTTATTATTCTCGTTGAATAACTCAGATACGTGGTCTACCCTATACTTGGTGATTTCGCTGTTATTCCATTCGTTATTATTATGTTGGAACATCCTCGTCGGTATGCTTTTACGCCGGACCGGGTTCCGCCTTTATTATTCTCATTGGAATATCCTCGTTGCATTTTACGCCGAATTAATTCGTTATTTATTATTCTGCTGAATAACTCGTCTATGCTGAAGTATCGCATGCATGGTGATTTCTGTTGTTATTCCATTCTTTATTATTCATTTGGAATATCCTATCGGCATGTATTACCTGACTCGGTTCCGTTATTTATTATTCGTTGAATAACTCATCATATGCGCGGTACCGCATGCATGATGATTTCTTTTGTTATTCCATTCTTTATTATACTCAAATTGGTTAAAGTTTTGACTTTCTATACCCATGAAATTAGTGGAATATCCTTGATATTTGCGCTTCATCCAAAGATCTTTTCATGGAAATATTCTTCCGAGCATTCTTAAATTTTACTTTACAAAGAAGTATCATGTTGACAATTTGGACGTTATTCGTTTCTAAATAAATTAATTCTTGAACTTGTTTTATTGAATTCTTATATCATTGTCATCATCCTCATGTTTATAATTTTTTGAAAGTCATTTGCGGCCTGTAGTGCATAGATGGACTAGGTATGATTATGACCAGAGATTATTCGGTGTAATCATGACCGTAATGTTACAAATGATATGGTAAAAGTCCTCATTGGCCCGTAGTGCATTGATGGACAGTTGTTGGCATGATCATGATCATTGATGAATACACAAATATCCTTCGCCCGTAGTGCATGGATAATTTATGGTCGTGACCCTAATGAATATCCTTGGTAAAAGTGTGGATGATGTGGATTATTTATTGTCGAGTCTCGCCGATAAAAGTGATGCAAAACCTTTTTAAATCATAAAAGATGGTAGACTTTATTCTCTACTTGACTCTTTTAATGGATTGCATGACTTTCACCGCAGCTTAAACTTGATGTCTATTGTACTTTTATCGCTTTAACATCTTGTTGAGGACTAATGATAATTTATTCTGCATTATCTTAGTCATAATATTTCTTTATCGGGCTAGTTGAGCTCACCTTTCTTTCACCGTTTCTTCAGGAAATGAGAACGTAGCTGGACTAGTCGGGAACCAGAGTGACGGTCCGTGATTATAGCATTAGTAGTCCTCACTATTCTCATTAAATAGTGTGATAATAAATGTAATGAGGACTTATTCTGAGAGTGGATATTGTCTAGAAGACAATATTTGTATTAAAACTCACAACATATATTTTGTCATAGTTTACACGACTGTTGTATAATTAAGTTGTATTTGAATTTTGTACCATGTATTTGGCGACTCAAAATGGGTGATGTATACCTATTTTGGGGGCGTCACAGTTGGTATCAAAGCTTAGGGATATGATCCCTGGCCTTATGTGAGACAAGAACTAGGAGGGGAGAGACGGGGAATTCCTTCGCTAGTATGACCTACCTACGTTTATTTGGAATTTAATTGGTCGGTTAGAGTATAGGGATAATATATTGCATGTCAATTAACCTTTGTTTTGTGGCAGTATTTGAAAATGGCATCCGAGAATGTTGAGATTAGTAATGGAGCACAGGAGACCGCTGAGTCTCCACAGCATCAATAATCGTGGATAATGTGCATCGAAGGCGATAACCTCGAGCAAACAACAACACCGACTCGTATGATGAACGATGGAATGTTCAGAGGCTTTATGCAATTCATGCAACATCACGCAAGAGCGGCTCCTGTACAAAATGCATGTGGAATCACTGGCAACTCTCGGACGGTCACCGCTAAGCAATTCAAGGAACTGGGACTACCGGAGTTTTTGGAGAGCCAAAACCACTTAAGGCGGAGACGTGGATAAAACAGATCCGCAAGATATTTGATGTCTTAGGATGCTCCGAGGAGAAAAAGGTTCCTTTGCCACTTTCATGTTATAAGGTGCAGGCAGACATCCGTGGGAATCAGAAGCGACTCAACTCCGCCAGATCAAGATGTCTTAGAGAAGTTCCAAGAACCGCTCAACGAAAGTATTCATCACATGAAAGAGGTAGAGTTCATTAAATCGAACAAAAACAACATGACCGTGTCGCAAAGACGGCCAAGTTTGCCGAAATGTTCCGGCTTATACCCCATTTGGTTGATAATAATGAGAGAATGACGCTAATGTTTCTAAGAGGTTTGAAACCCGAGATACGCCAATATCTTATCTCTCATAAATTGTGTTTGTATTCGGGATGTTTTAATAGGGGCTCGCTTATTGGAGCGCCGATAATGAGTCAACCCAACCAAAAGAGAGCAAATTTTAAAATGATAACACCAAAGGATAATAACATCAAGCGGTGGCAATAAGCATGGAGGAATCAACATCCCGTAAATGGTAACCACTTTTGTGGTAATCATGGCCAAAGCAATAAGAATGGACATTTCAAAAGAGAAGATTCAACATTGATGGAAAGACGCCAAAGATCAAAGACCCGTTGTTAAGGAAGGAGAACGACCACCTATCATATGCTTCAAATGCGAGGGGAGGGACACATCACCAAACTGTATGCGATGTCATCCAAAGCATGTTATAATTATGGAATGAAGGTCACCTAGCCCAATTTTGTCGTTCAATCAAGATAAGTTCAATAGGATGGAGGCACCAAAGGACGCCTTTAAAAGTCAAAGCCAGTAGTACAGGGGAGAGCGTTTGTCGTGACCTCCCAAAAAGCAAGGAACCCGAATGAGGTCATCACGGGTAATCTTATCATAAACTCTAGCGAAGTTTATACCTTATTTGATACCGGTTCTACCCATTCTTTTATTTCTCCTACTTGCGGCCAACCTTAAATTTAACTCCTGAGAAATTAGACTTTGACTTATCTGTTGAAACTCCATTGGGAGAAACCTTCATTACATCCACTGTTTATAAGTCTTGTTTGGTTCAAATCAGTACCCTCATATTACCTATCGATCTTATTTCATTGAAAATACTTGCATTTGACGTAATTCTAGGGATTGATTAGTTAACTACTCATCATGCAAAAATTGATTGTTTTCGTAAGGTTGTTTGCTTTCATATTCCTAAACAACCTATTATGCGAATTCAAGCAACTAAACCATTAAAATCAATCACTGTCATCTCAAGCCATAAAGCTATTCGTTTATTGAAAAATGGATGTCAAGATTTCTTAGCTCATGTTACGGATCTAAACAAAAATACGCCAGTTTTGAATGATATTTCTTTTGTTAATGAATTTCCTGACGTATTCCCTGAAGAACTTCCTGGCCTACCCCCTGAGCGTGAAAATAAATTTTGTATCGACCTTGAACCCGGTATAAAACCCATTTTCAAAGCCCCATATCGAATGGCTCCTATTGAACTTCAGGAGTTAAAGACCCAACTGCAGGAATTTCTAGACATTGGCTTTATTCGTCCTAGTACGTCTCCATGGGGTGCTCCTGTTATGTTCGTGAAGAAGAAAGATGGGAGTATGCGACTTTGTATTGATTATCTGGAGTTGAATCATGTCACCATCAAAAATAGGTACCCATTGCCACGTATTGATGACCTGCTTTGACCACCATATTAAGGAGCGAAATTCTTTTCAAAGATTGATCTTCATTCTTGGATATCACCAATTGAAGATTAGAACCGATGACATTCCAAAGACGGCTTTCGTAACTCCTTGCAGACGGGCATTATGAATTCCTAGTCATGTCTTTTGGATTGACTAATGCTCCTCGCCGCTTTCATGGATATGATGAACCAAGTATTCAAGGAATATTTGGATCACTTTGTGGTCGTCTTTATTGATGACATCCTTATTTATTCCAAAAGCCGCGAAGAACATGAGCAACACTTGAGGCTGATACTCCAAAAGCTTCGTGAGTATAAGCTTTATGCCAAGTTGAAGAAATGCGAGTTCTAAGCTTGAAGAAGTAGCATTCCTTGGGCACGTGGTATCAAGTCATGGAATATCCGACGACCTAAGAAAGATTTAAGCCATTCAAAGTTGGGAACAACCTAAATTAGTGATCAAGTATTTAAGCTTTCTCGCTTAGCTGGTTATTATCTGATAATCGTGAAGGGTTTTCTCAAATCGCTACTCCCTTAACTCAAATTGACTCGGAAGATACAAAATTCAGGCTTGGAACGAGGAATGTGAGAAGAATTTTCAAGAACTCAAGAGAACACTCATTTCAAAGACTTGTTCGGACAATACCATCCGCCTTGAGGATTTGTCATCTACAAAGGATGCTTCAGCAAAGGGTTAGGATGTGTTCTCATGCAACATGAGAAAGTCATAGCCTATGCCTCTCGACAACTTAAAGAATATGAGAGGAATTATCCTACTCATGATCTAGAGTTATGCAAATGTTGTCTTCAGACTTAAAATTTGGAGGCATTACTTGTATGGGGAGAAAGTGGAGATCTTTACTTGATCATAAAAGCCTCAAATATTTCTTCACTCAAAAGGAACTCAACATGCATAAAGAACGCTTGGCTTGAACTATTTAAAGATTATGATCATACCATCCAATACCATCCTGGAAAAGCAAACGTGGTAGCTGACACATTGAGTAGAAGATCATATGCGGGTACGAGTGCGATATTGTCAACGCAAAAGCCCATTTTGTATGACTTGCAAAGGATGGAAATAGAGATAAAGACTCAAGGGACCCATATGATAATGGCGAATATACGAGTAGAACCGACTTTAATCGATAAAGTTAAAGCTGCTCAAGCTACAGACTTGGAGCTGATGCGTATGAGGAAGAAAGTACAAGAAGGTGCTATGCCGGAAGCAAGAATAGATGAAGAAGGAATACTTTGAGTCAACTCCAGACTTTGTGTTCCTAACGACCCTGAGTTAAAGTATAAAATCATGATGGAGGCGTACAACACACCGTTTGTAATCCATCCTGGGAGTACCAAAATATATCGTGATCTTCGACATACATTTTGGTGGAACAATATGAAGAGAGAGATAGCGTTGTTTATCTCAAGGTGTCTAACTTGTCAATGAGTCAAGGCGGAGCATCAAGTACCAAAAGGTCCATTGCAATCACTTGAAATTCCAGAATGGAAGTGGGAGCACATTACTATGGATTTCGTTACTGGTCTTCCCAAGGTTTCTCAAGGCATAGATGCAATTTGGGTCATTGTTGATAGATTGACCAAATCTGCTCATTTCTTACCTATACGAGAAACTTATACACTTGAACGTCGTGCTCGTATGTACATAAACGAGATTGTAATATTGCATGGTATGCCAGTATCCATAGTTTCTGATCGAGACCCAAGATTCACTTCACGATTTTTGGTTAGTTTGCAAAAAGCTATGGGCACGAATTTATGATTTAGTTCGACTTATCCTCCTCAGACGGACGGACAATCAGAGAGGACTATTCAAACTCTTGAAGATTTATTAAGACTCTGTGTCCTTGACTTCAAAGGAAGTTGGGACAAGTTCTTACCATTGGTGGAGTTTTCCTACAACAACAGTTATCAAGCAAGTATTGGCATGGCTCCATTCGAGGTGTTATATGGAAGAAAGTGCCGTTCTCTAGTATGCTAGGATGAGGTGGGTGAAGCAACGTTGTTGGGACCAAAATTAGTACGTATGACTACAGAAAAGATTCAAACGATCCGGCAACATATAAAAACCTCACAAGATCGACAAAAGAGTTATGCTAATCTTCATCGAAAGGACGTGGAATTCGATATTGGAAATCATGTGTTGTTATGTGTTGCTCCATGAAAAGGAGTTAAGAGATTTGGAAAGAGAGGAAAGCTCAATCCTCGATTCATTGGCCCATTTTTAATCCTCGATCGAGTAGGGACTGTAGCCTATAAACTCGCTTTACCGCCAAGTATGTCTCGTGTTCATAACGTTTTTCATATATCCATGTTACGTAAATATGTGAAAGACCCGAACCACATTATCGAAGTTAGAACCTGATTTAAATAGCGGAAGATTTAACGTATGAAGAGGTTCCTGCTCAAATCTTGATAAGAAGGAACATATTCTACACTCCAAGGTTATATCTCAAGTTAAAGTGTTATGGAGGAACCACGATGTTGAGGAAATGACTTGGGAGTTAGAATCAAAAAGAAATCAAGGTATCCTTACCTCTTCGATATATCGTAATGCACTTAATTTCGAGGGTGAAATTTCATAAGAAGGGGATTGTAAGACCCCAACTTTTATGAATAAAGATTAATTTCTATAATTATCATTTTAAATATTATGGAATGAATTTGATATAATTTTATAGTTGTGGTAATATTTATAAATTTTGCAAAGTACGTAAGTTGTTATATTATATTCGATTGGCTCTGAGAATATTCGCTTTTAACAGAGAATATTCAGACGACCAAGACAATCATCATGTGGACCCTACAATGTAATTATTGTCGATTGAGAAAACGACAAAAACATTTTATGAAAATAACGCGGAAGTTTTACCTGCTAATAATCGTTGAACTACTCTCAGGTAGTAAAAGTACAAAGAATACGCTGTGGTTGCACAAGAGTTAGACACGCATTGATTATTAATGCTTACGTGAGAAGTCACTTAGTTTTGTTCAATTATTGCTATAGTAATTGTTGCATAAGATCTCACGTTATTTGATTCAATTATTGTCGATATTTTATATATTATTAAATCAATAATTGAGATGACAAAGTTATTAATATTATTATTTGCAATATTAACGATGTCTGAAGTTCGCCAAGGAGAGGTTTGGTCACCTAATTAGCGCCAATAGGGAGAAATCCTTATTGAAAAGCCCTCTTTCCCGGGAACGACTTCGGTCGATTAATATTGTGAATTATAATAATGATGATAAATGTTGTTAAAAATATTGAGGTAATTTTTATGAGGTATTTTGTTACTTATTATTTAGATTTCCACTCACTCATTTTTCAAAATTATCGGAAGGAAGTTATATATATATATATATATATATATATACGGTCAGGATCAAGAACATTCTCCTTAAATAGCATTCTTTTATCAAAACGATGTAGTTTTGGAGGGACGCGGTGACATTTTTGTAAATACGCCGTGGCATTGTATTTACAAAAATGCCACCGCCATCCCTCCAAAAACTACGCTGCTTTGATAAAAGAATGTTATTTAAGCGGAATGCTATTTAAGGAGAATGCTCTTGATCCTTGTCAGATATATATATATATATATATATATATATATATATATATATATATATATATATATATTGACATGTGTGTGTGTGTTTACGTGTGTGTGTAGGAATGTGTCTCGTGGTAGTGGGTTTTGGTGGAAAAGTGTAATGGTTGATAGTTAATGTTGGTTGTTTTATTATAAATTGATTAATGGTGGTGGGAGATTTATATATATATATATATATATATATATAACATGTGCAGATTAGAAAAAGGGGACAAAAGTGATGAAAAATGGTGGGTGGAGAATGATGGAATTGATATGTAATTATATATATATATAATATGTCTTTTTTTGGTTTTGCATGCAATTATTTTCATCCGTGATTATTAATAGACAGCTGTGAAATTGTTCATGTTGTGTCTGTGATAATTCCTCACAAAGGTTCTCTTCAATTCTCCTATAAATAGGATGCTTAGTTAGAATTGAAAACACACCAGAAATTTTAGAGAATTCTCTTCTATAAGCTTTGAGCATAGTGCAAGTTTTCTTAAAGAATATCCTCACTCTACCAGTCGGAATACTTTTCTTTTACGGTAAGGGGTATTATTTTTTTTTCATATTCATGAAGAGAACTTCTGTTATTCCATTCTTTATTATTCTGTTGGAATAACCTGTATACGTGGTCTACCCTATACTTGGTGATTTTTGTTGTTATTCCATTCGTTATTATTATGTTGGAACATCCTCATCAGGCGCTTTTTTACGCCGACCGGTTCCGCCTTTTATTATTATTCTGCTGGAATATCCCGTCTGTGCATTTTACGCCGAATTTTTGCGTTATTTATTATTCTCGTTGGAATAACCTCGCTCTATGCGCAAGTATCACATGCATGGTGATTTCATGCTTATTCCATTCTTTATTATTCGTTGGAATATCCTATCGGCATGCGTATTACGCTCGACCGGTTCCGTTATTTATTATTCTCGTTGAATAACTTTGCTCATCGCGGGCACCGCATGCATGATGATTTCTTTTATTATTCCATTCTTTATTATACTCACCGGTTAAAGTTTTGACTTCTATACTCCATGAAATTAGTGGAATATCCTCGATATTTGCGCTTCATCCAAAGATCTTTTATGGAAATATTCTCCTGAACATTCTTAAATTTTACTTTACAAAGAAGTATCATGTTGACAATTTGGACATTATTAGTTTCAATAAATTAATTCTTGAACTTGTTTTATTGAATTCTTATATCATTGTCATCATCCTCATGTTTATAATTTTTGAAAGTCATCTATGGCACAGTAGTGCATAGATGGACTTGGTATGATTATGACCGTGGATTATTCTTGTGTAATCATGACCGTAATGTTACAAATGATGTGGTAAAAGTCCTCATTGGCCCGTGAGTGCATTGATGGATGTCTTGTTGGCATGATCATGACTATTGATTTAATACACAAATATCCTTGGCCCGTAGTGTATGGATAATTTGTGGTCGTGACCCTAATGAATATCCTCGTCAGAAAGTGGGATGATGTGGATTATTTATTGTCGAGTCTCAAAGATAAAAGTGAAGAAAAACCTTTTAAATCATAAAAGATGGTAGACTTTATTCTCTACTTGACTTTTTTTAATGGATTGCATGTTCCACCGCAGCTTAAACTTGATGTCTATTGTATTTTATCGCTTTTAATCATCGTTGAGGACTAATGATAATTTATTCGCATTATCTTAGTCATAATATTTCTTACTAGGCTAGTTGAGCTCACCCTTTTCTTTCACCGTTTCTCTTCAGAAATGAGAACGTAGCCGGACTAGCTCGGGGAATGGAGTGACTATCCGTATTATAGCATTAGTAGTCCTCACTATTTTGTTAAATAGTGTGATAATAAATGTAAAGAGGGCTTATTCTGAGAGTGGATATTGTCTAGAAGACAATATTTGTATTAAAACTCACAGCATGTATTTTGTCGTAATTTACACGACTGTTGTATAATTAAGTTGTATTTGAATTTTGTACCATGTATTTGGCGACTCAAGATGGGTGATGTATACCTATTTTGGGGGCGTCACAATTCCGATGTTTGAAAAATTATTATAAATTATAATAATTGATTGTAAATTATTAAAAGCTTCCGAAAAATATTATAAATGATATTTGATTTATCTAAAATAATATTGAAGCTTAGAGACCAAGTGTAATTGACAATAACTATGTTAATTGTCGGATAGGGTGACCAGATCACCGAGAATGGATCGAAATCCAACCAGACCAAAATAGGTAGACTTGTTATGTGTTTATATAGGTTATAAACACTGATGTGGCTATGCGGTAATGTGCCTAGGGGAAGTTTGACTGTGAATTATAGTGTTATGTGTTATAAAATGATTGTGCTAATTGTTAGACCGATATTATTGGTTATAGGTCTTTCAAAGCGTATAAGTTTATCAGTAGCAAAGAATCAATTAAGAGGCAAGTTCTCTAACTCAACCTTGAGTTAATATTGTTTAATTATTATTGTGGTTAATTATTGTTAATTAGACCACGCCTAGGGATTTATTGTTGATTATTCGCAGCTTAGTGCATGCTTAATAATTCAAATTGAATTCATCGATTCGTATATATATACACATTCGTAGAATAACTAATGTTGATATACATATCCGTAGAAGCTAGAATCGATGATGATGTATAATTCCTCGCTTATTGTCGAATTATGTTGAGAAATGTCTTAGCCAATTATTCGTTGAGCTAACATTTGTTAGAACTTGATAGGTTCGAGAAGAGAATTAAATTATTATTGATGATCGATGCCAATTATTTTGGCTAGATCGAGAAGTAAATAGAATTTAAAATCACAGTATTTCGTTGTAAAATCAAAGTCTTGATTCTAAGACTTAGAAGAACAACCTTTATATAAAGGGAATATTTTATCTGATTTGTATTTGGCCTTTCATGCCGATTAAATATTATGCATAATATAGGTATACTAAAGTCGATCACTTTATATACTTCAGAGGGTATGATTTAATATTTTTGGTTATCTGATACACCTGGGTATATAAAAGTTTAACTTTGATAGTTACTCGAGAAGAGAAGTTCAAGATCCAATGGATCGCTTAGCATAAATCTGGAAAACATTCCACTTTGCTATTTCGTAGAATTAATTCTTAATTATTCATTTGAATATCGTAGAAAACCTTGAAAGCGTTGTACTCTTTCATTATCGAATTATTGTTGCATAGAATGTGAGAAGGTTTGATATTGATTTCTATATCTTTATTGTATCTCTTAACTTGTGGAGCAAACTTGTTGCTCACCCTTGCTATAAATAAAACTTTTAAGCTAGGGACGAAGTTGCAGAAGGTGCTGCGAAGAAGAACAAAGGAAAAGGAATATTTATGAATTAGTTATGATGAACAATATTATTATTATGTTGTATTGTATTGTAAACCCTTTTTGTATATCTAAAGGGGTATGTCTGTAATGTTAAGGTTAGTAGACTTAGGACTTATGTATTAACAATCTATGTTAATGAGTTATGTATTCCTATTTATATTAAAATAGGTAGTTAGATGGTATTATATTGTGGATCATGAACACTAAACTCGGGGGTCAGGTAACCCGGATTTGGGGGTGTCACAGGTTGGTATCAAAGGTGTAGATTATAAACCTTAAGTGGGGTGGGGAAAAACCCTAGGATTATAACCCTGAGCGAGATAGAGAATACTCATTTAGAGTACTAAGTGGGGGATTGCTGAAGCGTATCGATAGTGAGATATGTAGACACATAGTGTGAGGAGTGTGCACTGGTGAAGTATTAATCAAGTTGTTTAAACTGATTATAGGATGTCGGGAGAAGATAAGATGAGTACGGAGATGCCACGTCGCCATTCGCACAGATGCAAAGCCGATGAGTCAGGGTGCCAGCCACAGAGCGAGTCAAGTGGAAGAAGTGGAGAAAGATGAACCATCGATCAATCTCTTGGAGTGATCATGATGATTATCCCAGATGTATCTAAGTGGTGATGAGGAGGCGGAGTCTGAAGAAGCTAAGGTGGAGTTGAAGAATAAGATCAAAGTTGGAGAACAAGATCAGCTAACTGTAGAAGTCTAGGAACTCCGGAGTAAGGTATTTCTCTTGGAGGAGTTGTGGAAGACAGAGCGGGCGTTACGCGAAATGACTAAAGAATGGAACGAGCTGAAGGCGCAGGTGGGAGGATGAAGACTAAAGGTAGCAAATCATCTGAAGGAACCATCAAGAAAGACAAGAAGAAGATAAAGAGGGACAACAACATCGACAACTTTGAAAAGTCAAACCCGAAGAAGAGACAAGCTTGCAGCAAGTGTTGAAAGACTCACACGGGAGAATGCATTATGTGGAAGAACGTTTGCTTCAATTGTAAGCAGGAAGGACATATTTTTTTGCATTGTCCTAAGCGGAATATGAGTAAGTGTTTCTCATGTGGAAGAACGGGTCACGGATTTAACAAGTGTCCCAACAAGGAGAAGACTGGTGAAGGGAGTGGTCGGTAGACAACTTAGATATGTGTAATAGTATATTTTAGTAGAAGCTTATGATAGTAAGTGTTATAATATCGAGAATGATGTTTAAGCATATGTAAATATATATGTTTGAATGAAGGAAATCTTTATTTTCTATATGAATATAAGATTAAGATTAAGTTGTGTGTTCTTAAAACTCATACTTATGGTAAGATCATGACTCATGATTATATGAAATATTTTGAACCCCTCAGCGAATGGACGCCAAAGGTCTGACTAGGATAAGTTCATACACTCATATAATTGTGGCAAGTTGCTGAACTCCTAAGTGTGGTAAGTTTGATGAACGGGGATTAGATATGTGAGTTTGGTAAATGGCAACTTTTTGTGTAAAGTTGGGGAATTGTAGCTTCCTATGTAAAGTTGAGTATGTTAATCCTAGAATTATTTTAAAAGGGATAGTAATATGTGTTAAGTATTATACGTACTATGTGCTATTTGAATAAATATGCGATCACATGAGAACTATGTGTTGAATTCTTATTGTGTTAAGAATTTGTATAGAGAATGAAAATTAATATAAGATTTTTATTAGATCATGCCGCCTAGACGACAGAATCGAAACCAACAAGAAGGGCAGTCGGTGAATAACGAAGGAGGTCAAGCTGACCCAATGCAAAACTTTGCAAATATGATAGCCGAAGCTATGGAGAATAGAGCTTCTTCTGCAAGAGGAAGAGCGAGGAATCAGCCAGCTGATAGATTGGCTAACTTCAAAGACTTTAAGGCTGTAGGACCGCCTGAATTCAAGGGAACCACGGATCCGATTGAAGCCCAAACTTGGGTAAAGGAGATGGAGAAAGCGTCATTATCACATGAGAGGGCGTAAGAGCAAAAGACGGTTTTGCAACATACTTAATGAAGGGAGAAGCTAACTCACCGGTGGGAGACTAATCGTGCAAGAGCCGGTACAACTATGGTAAAGGTGGACAAGATTTAAGGAGTTGTTCTTTGAGAATTACTTCTCACTGAGTATGAAAGCTCAGATGGAAGTTAAGTTCTTGGAACTTAAGTAGGAAAACATGTCGGTATCAGAGTATGCTGCCAAATTCAACGAATTAGCAAGATTTGCACCTCATCAGGTGGACACGAAAGCAAGAAAAGCAAGAAGATTTGAGAACGGACTGAAGCCGGGGATATTCAATAAAGTAGCGGTATTGCAGATCAACACGTTCGCGGCTTTGTTGGAGAAAGCGTTAATTGTTGAAGGAGGAAGCGAGGCTGCATCTCGATTTCATCAGGAGAAGAAGAAGACCAACGATGGTGGAAGCAGTGGTGGTAGTAATCAGAATAAGAGGAAGTGGAGTGAGAATACCCAATCGGGTAACAAGACTGAAGAGAATAGGAAAGGAAGGGAACCATGCGCGACTGCATGGAAAGAACCATTCTCGAGTCTGCTTAAAAAAGAAAGGAGTCTGCTATAACCATGGCAAGAGGGAAAATGTCACCCAATTGTCCCAAATTCAAGAAAAATTCAAGGTTGTTTTTTCTGTGGATCAACAGATCATATAGTACTGAACTTTCCAAAAAGGATCATGGAGAAGGAAAGTGTCAACAATGCATCTTGCAGTGGAACCTTGGTGATTCGAGGACTCGCACACTCAGGAAGACCAACTACCGTGCATTTTCAACATGACGACGCAAGATGTAGTGACTACTCGTGAGTTGGCAGTAACAGTTTAGATTTAGAAATTTAATTACGCAAGTAATCTTGGTTAGTTATTGCTGTGAATTGTTTTCTTTTATAGATTCAAGTCACAGGTTAGAATTTGAAACACAAATTAATATTGTGTTCTTAAAAATGAATTGATGATACAACTTTAAAAGATTGTACAGAATAAGAAAGCGGTGATTTCGAGGATGGAATCCTTTTAAGGAAGGGTGGATGTGATAACCCGGGATTTGAATAATCCAAATTTCATGAATAAATATTTTTTTATTATTAAATATTGACTGTTAATATTGTACTATGTATCTATGATACAAGTATCGAGAAGTGGTCAAGTATTGACTTAGAAATTAGAGTAGAGTTGTGCTTAACAGAGAAAAGAAACCCTAACCCTAAGTCCGGATAGGGATTCGATTGAAAATATAATTGAAATAATTATACTGACGAGTATGTTATTGTACTGTATAGAATGTTAATCAATGATTGGTCGGGTAGGGTATAATATTGGTAAACCCTAATAAGGGATTGAAAACTCTAATCTCAAGATTTGAAATCCTAACACGTAGTTAGGAACCCTAATCGAAAGTCGGGAAACCCTAATTTTTAATTTGGGAATCCTAAACCCTAATTAGGAAACCCTAATCCTAATTAGTAAACTCTAAAGTGATTAGTATTCTTTAATGTGATTAGTAACCTTTAATATAATTAGGGAACACTAATTATATTTTTTAAAAATCTTAATTTTCTATTTTAAAGATCCTAATTTAGAAAATCCTAGAAGCTAAAGTTATAAAACATTAGGGTTAGAACCTTAGGGTTAAACCCTAAGGGTCAAACCCTAAAGGTTTGGTAAATTCCATGCATGCCATTAAAATTTCATGTACAAAGTCCAAAGTACCCCTTTACTTAGATATTAAGTTAGAAGATTTGCAAGATCTAGTGAGTCATCACTTAAGATTATTCCATGTGCTAGAAATCAGCTCAAATCTTATCCATATCTTTCCAACTTGCACACTTGGATTCATTACATCTAGGATATAAGAGATCTAGAGAGAGAAAGTTCATAAAACTTGCTCATTTTCAACTTTGCTCTCACTAACTCTTATTCTCTCTCACACCTCTGAAATTCTAAGGTAGACCAGTCCTATATGCAACCCCTAGATCAACCAATAACAGATTGGAGAGTATAGATCAAGGATTGGAAAGCTAGAAGGTATAAACCCAAATTGATTTTTGATCTTTGTTGCTAAGAAAATTTTTATGTTTATGTGTTTATATTTATGTTAGAAGTTGTTTTTAGTTGATCTATGTTGATCCATCATGGATCCATAGCATCAAAGTGGGTAAAAATTGAAGTTTTCAAAATCTGTTCTTGAGAAAATTTTGTGGTCTAACAAGATATGTCAGTGGTCCTAGATCTGTCTATGTTGGTGATAATTGTTGTTTTAATGTTGTTATTGGTAGCTTGTTAGGTTGTATTTAATCTGCAAGTGGTTGTATAGCCATTAGATGTCTGGATTCAAAGTTATTTAAGGTCAAAACCCATTGACCGACGTTGACCGAATGAAAATTTGGGCAGCCCAGAATTTAAAAACAGCTTCTGACAACTTTTTATAAGGTCCGGATCTGTCAGTCGTTTTGGTTTTTGATGTTGTTATTTGGTACATCTTGTAGCTGGTTATGTGTACTATGGATCTGGGTCTTTAGATCTCTCATAACCTCAATAGATCCATCGTGAACGGTGGTCAAAGTAGACCACCCGAGTGATTTTACTTTTTCGAAAAACCCGTAAACTGGGGAACGCAATTTCTGATATACTTTGACCATACTGATTCTGTAGATTGAGTTGTTTTTGAACTGAAATGTTACTTTGTAATTGTGCTTTGGTACCCTGGGTATAACTTTGAGCCTTTATATCACATAAACCATGAGCAGAACATAGATTAAAATGATCAAAAAGGTGCCTAGTCGAGTTTCTGGGTTTCTGGAGAAACCCAGATATGGTCTGACAGCTTCTTTGAGAGCCCAGATCGTTATGTTATGTGGTGTTATGACCAAGTTGATGGTTTATAAATGTAGTATTACATGTGTACTACGATTTTGAACTTTAATCTGGCCCAGAAATGATTTTAAACTAAGGATTTAAGTTGGTCAAACAAGGCAGGTTGATAAGCCGACTGTCAGTGTTCTTGAGCTCAAGAACACCAACAGCGACGCTTTGTGTCGCTAAAGCCCTATAGCAACGGTTTTTATTTTTTTTAATTTCTGATATTTCCAAAAAATGATTAAAAATAGAAATAAATTCTAAGAATTACCAAAAATAGTTTTAAAAATTATTTTAAATTATGAAAATAATTTCTCGATTATTTGAATATTTTCTTTAATATTTATAATTATTTAAATATTAAAGGTACTTAATTTATTTAATTAGTGTGTTAAGTAAATTAGAGAAAAATGATTTAATATTATTAAAAATTATTTTAAATAAGAATAAAGTGTTTAAAAATATTTTGAGTTATAAAATGTAACTTTTAATATTTTTAGAGAATTTTCATTAATAATTTAATATTAATGATATTAGATTTATTTAATTATTATATTAAATAAATGAATTAAAAATGATTTTATTGATTTAAAATCATTTAAAATGAGAAAAATGATTTAAAATATTTTAAGTTATAATTAATGAATTTTAATATTTTAATGATAATTTCATTAATATTTGATTATTAATGGTGATGATTTAAAAATGATTTTAAATACTTTAAAAAATCATTTAAGTGAAATATTGATGATTTAAAAATATTGTGAGTTATTAAAAATAACTTTAATACCTTGACAAGTATGTTATTAATATTTTTATATTATATTAATAATGATAAGATTATTTGATAAATAAATCATTTAAAATAATTCGATGTTTGAAAAATTATTATAAATTATAATAATTGCTTGTAAATTATTAAAAGCTTCAAAAATATTATAAATGATATTTGACTTATCTAAAATAATATTGAAGCTTAGAGACCAAGTGTAATTGACAATAATCGTGTTAATTGTTTGATAGGGTGACCAGATCACCGAGAATGGATCAAATCCAACCTGCACCAAAAATAGTTAGATTTGTTATGTGTTTATATAGGTTATAAACACCGATGTGGCTATGTGTGTAATGTGCCTAGGGAAGTTTGATTTGTGAATTACAAAGTGTTATACGTTATAAAATGATTGTACTAATTGTTAGACCGATATTATTGGTTATAGGTCTTTCAAAGCGTATAAGTTTATCAGGTAGCAAAGAATCGCAGAAGAGGCAAGTTTCTAACTCAACCTTGAGTTAATATTGTTTAATTATTATCGGTGGTTAATTATTGTTAATTAGACCACGCCCAGGATTTATTGTTGATTATTCGCAGTTAAGGCATGCTTAATAATTCAAATTGAATTACTGATTCAGAATATATATACATCCGTAGAATAATTATTGTTGGATATACATATCCGTAGAAGCTAGAATTGACAATACATATAATTCCTGTTTATTATCGAATTATGATGAAAAATGTCTTAGCCAATTATTCTGGTTAGACGAACATTTGTTAGAACTTGATAGGTTCGAGAAGAGAATTAAATTATTATTGACAGATCGATGCCAATTATTTCGGCTAGATCGAGAAGTAAATAGAATTTGAAATCACAGTATTTCGTTGTAAAATCAAAGTCTTGATTCTAAGACTGAGAAGAACAACCTTTTATATAAAGGGAATATAAATAATGGAACCAAGTCATGCGTAAATGCACAAATAAGATATTCCAATGTATTAATAAATAATCGAATCCAAAGGTGCGCAACGCATATATACATGATGTTCCACGTAATAATGAAGAATGGAATAATGAAGAATTTTACACGTATGCAGTATTGACAAAACAAGTTATTCCAACATAATAATAAAGAAATGGAATAATGTAAGAATATCACCAAGTATAGGTAGATCACAGATACATGTTATTCCAACAGAATAATAAAGAATGGAATAACAGAAGTTCTCTTCATGAATATGAAAGAAATAATATCCCTTAGAACAAACTGGATATAGGAGTAGTGAAGTAGCAGAATACTTTTCTTCTTTCTCTCTATAGTTTCTATCTCTAGAGTTTTAGTGAATTAGTAAGAAATGATGAAGGAATGAGCTTCTATTTATAGGAGAATGGACTGAATAGTAACTAATTCCTGAACGGTCCAGATTGATTTACTTTTAAACCTGGACGGTCCGTATTGGTTTTACTATAAAATATTCTAATAAAATAAAATCTTTTAAATAAAATATAATATATTCTATTTATAATCTAATAAAACGAATAACTTTATAAAAGTATTCTCATTTTATATAAAAAGATTTTATTATGCAAACACTATGCAATACTATGCAAACACTATGCATAATAAAATATAATATATTCTATTTATAGTCTAATAAAATGAATAACTTTATAAAAGTATTTTATTTTATATAAAAAATTTTACTATGCAAAACACTATGCATAATAGAATATAATATATTCTATTTATAGTCTAATAAAACGAATAACTTTATAAAAGTATTCTCGCTTTATATAAAAACTTTTCATTTTATTACATTAATAATACTAATAAAACAAAACTTCATATCATTATTATAATTCACACTATTAATCGACTGTGTCGCTCTCGTGAAAGAGGGGCTTTCCAATAAGGATTTCTCCTATTAGCAGCGTAATTAGGTGACCAAACCTCTCCTTGGTAGAACTTCTGACATCGTTAATATTACAAATAATAATATTAATAACTCCGCTTATCTCAATTATTGATTTAATAATATAAAATATCGACAATAATTGAATCAAATAACGTGAGATACTATGCAACACCATCAAGCAATAATTGAACAAAACTGAGTGACTTCTCACGTAAGCATCAATAATCAATACCGTATGCTACTATGCAACCACGTGTATTCACATGCACTTTTAACACCGGTGTTTCAACAGCTTAACAATAAAAACTTCCGCCGTTATTTTCATAAAATATTTTTATTATTTTCTCAATCCGACAATAATTCTATTGTGGGATCCACTTAATGATTGTGTTGGTTGCATTTAATATTCCTGTTAAAACGAATATTCCCCACCAATCGAATATTATATAATAACTCATGTATTTTACAAAATTTATAAATATTACTCTCAACTATAACATTATATTAAATTCATTCCATAATATTTAAAAATGATATTTATAGAAAAATCATCTTTATTAAAAAAGTTGGGGTCTTATAATATATATATATATATATATATATATATATATATATATATATCCCAAATTGAAAAGGAAAGAGATAAGATAGTAAATAGATGGAAAAGATTTATTAAAAATGAAGAGATTAACATTACTTTTTATGATTGGTATGAACATTATCAAAGTAAATGTAATGTTATTAGTAAAACTCAATGGATTAAAGAAGATGATCTAAAGTATCGCCTAGTCATCCGCCTCTTAGAAATGCTTCTAATTCCAGCTTAAAAACACTTCAAATATAGCTAGTCCTTCAAAAATACCCGATGGAACTAATAACGATAAAAAAATAATTGAACAATTAAACTTTTGTAATCAATATCTAGCAACAAAGAGAAAACAAAATAGATAGAATTGAAGAAAGATTTGAAGAAGGTATTATTAAAAACCCGATTCAAAAAATTGAACAACCTTTAATAAATTTACCAGAGAACATATATAATTTAAGTTTGCCTAATAAAGAAGACGAATTAGTCCAATCTATTGAAAAATTATTTAAAAAACTTAAAAATGTAACTCGTCCAAGTGTAACTATTGTTATTATCGATCGTAGAATCAATTGATAATAATGAAAGTTCTTCCCACCACTCATCTATTTCAAACCTTAATGACCAATTAAATAAATTAATCATTAATAATACAAGTATTACCGTAAATTGGTATTCTGCACTCAACTCCTCCGGATTTGCAATTCGAAGAGAGAAATCTAGATAAACAATTTTCTGTGTCCTCTAATAAAATTTATGAATGGAATATTGACGGTTTTAGTGAACAAGAAATTCTTAATAAACTTAATCATATGTCTATGGTAGCCAACAGTTATATCACTAAATTCAACACTTTATCTCAACCAGATATTGTTGAATTATTAGCTAGTGGATTTACAGGCATTCTTAGGTCTTGGTGGGAAAAACATCTCACAGAAGACATTAGAATATCCATAGTTCATGCTATTCAAAGAGATAAAGAAGACAATCCCATCTTTTTGATGAAGATGTCGGTATTGGTCTTCCCGACGAAAGTAATACTTTAATATTTACCATAATTAAACATTTTGTTGGAACCCTAGTAATATTACGTAAAGAATTCATGATCGCCATAATCTTATTACTTGTCCCACTCTAAGTGATTTTAGATGGTACAAAGATGTATTTACTTCTAGAGTTATGATGAGAAATGACAGTAATAAACCATTTTGGAAAGAAAAATTCGTTAATGGTTTACCGTCCTTATTTGCTCACAAAGTTAGAGAAGAATTAAGTAAAAATTTAGGATATATTGACTATGATAATTTAACCTATGGTGATATTATTAGTCATATTCAAAAAATTGGATTAAAAATGTGCATTGATTTTAAATTAGCTAAACAAGCCAGAAAAGACAAAAATAAAGCTAAATACGAGTTAGGAACATTTTGTGAACAATATGGTTTACCGCCGGTTGCTCCCTCCAGAAGAAAGAACAGGCATAAAGATAAACATGTTAAGTCACATAAAAGTCATAGACGCCGTAAGAAAAGGTATAACCAAAATAAACGTAATAATCAAGATACCTATTATAATAAACCTAAGTCATCAAAGAAAAGATCATATAAAAATTCAAAGACATTTGATAAAAGTAAAATTGTCTGTCACAATTATGGTCAGAAAGGTCATTATAAAAGTGAATGTAGAGTTAAACAAAAATTAGCTCAGTTGAATATTTCAACTGATGATACCGAACAGTTATTAGAATTAATGAGGATTGATAATAACAGTAGTAGCAGCAATGAAGAAACTTCTATCCCAGAGTCTTCTAGTAACAACACATCTAACAATGATTCTGATAGTGAAAATGAAGTCACTATATGTACAGAAAATTGCAATAAAAATTGTTGTAAAAGAATTAATGTAATTACAAAAGATGAAGAAGAAAGCTCTTTATTAGTTGATTTAATCAGTAAAATTACAGATCCCGAATTAAAAACTCAGTATCTAAAACAATTAAAAGATTTATTAACTAAAGATAAGAAAGTCACTGACAAGGTTCTTAGAGCCAAAGAAAAGCCCATTTTCAGTTTAAATAAGACTCTTGAAAGATTTAAATCTCCTGTAAAGAAATTACCCTCCCTGAGTTAAATCAAGAAGTTAATATACTTAAGAAAGAAATTTCTAATTTAAAATTAGATATTTCTAATTTAAGAAAAGAGTTCGACGATAAAAAATCAGATCTTCAAGTTCATGATTTCTCTTATGATGAGAGTCACGATGAACCGTAATCATCAAAGCAAAGATTCGATCTCTTTATTCAAGGTCTCTCCTTAAAAGAATTAAAGATATTACTATTCAAAAATGGTATATTTCCATTAATTTAGTCATTGATAAAACTTTCTCAGTACAGCTCCCTGCTCTGGTTGATACTGGTGCAAACTTGAATTGTATTCAAGAAGGTATTGTCCCCACTAGGTATTATAAAAAAAACTAGTGAAAAACTAAATTCAAATTTAACTATGATGTCAAATGGAAATAAAATACAAATTACCTAATGTACATATTTGTCAAAACAGCATGTGCTTTAAGACTTCGTTCGTCTTAGTTCGCAATCTTACTGACAAAATTATTTTAGGTTTACCATTCATATATTTACTATACCCATTTACCACTAGTAATAACGGATTAAGTTGTGAACATTTAGGAAAGAAATTTTTTTTTAAATTCTTAATTAAACCAAAAGAAAGAAATTTAAAATTTATTCAAGAAGAATCAATTTCTAATTCATTGAATCTGTTAAATTATAAAGTTACCCACTTAAATTTTCTTAAAGAAGAAGTTAGGTATCAACAAGTTGAAGAACAACTAAAGAGTAACAGAGTTCAAGAAAAAAATAAAAGAATTAAAAGATTATTTAATAAAAAATTTATGTTCTGATTCTCCCAATGCGTTTTGGCATAGGAAAAAGCACACAGTTAGATTACCCTATGCTAAAGAATTTAAAGAACATTTAATTCCCACTAAAGCTAGGCCTATTCAAATGAGTCACAAACAGATGGAGTTCTGTAAAAATGAAATTAATGATCTTCTCAATAAGGGTTTAATTAGACATAGTAAGTCACCATGGTCTTGCCCAGCTTTCTATGTTAATAATGAAGCTGAGAAAGAGCGAGGTGTCCCTCGGCTAGTCATTAATTACAAGCCATTAAACAAAGTTTTAGAAGGGATCAGGTACCCTTTGCCCAACAAAGATGATCTCCTTGGTAGGTTAAGTGTCTCCACCATCTTTAGTAAATTTGACTTTAAGTCTGGATTCTGGCAAGTTGTTATCCATCCCGATGATAGGTACAAAACTGCATTCACCACTCCGTTTGGACACTACGAATGGAATGTTCAGTCATTTGGACTTAAAAATGCACCCAAAGAATTTCGTAATATTCTTAATAATATTTTGAATCCTTCAGACCATTTTATTATTGTATACATTGATGATATCCTCGGTATTCTCCAAGACTATTGAAGACATATTAAACATTTAAATTCATTCTTCAAAACTAAGAAAACCAATGGTCTTGTCCTTTCCCTTCCAAGTGTAACATTTCTCACTAAAGTCGATTTCTGGATTAATCCTCTATCATGGACTCACGCCGCCAATTGATGAGCTATTCAATTCAATTCCACCGTTCCCGAGATAAGATTACCGAGCGAGAATCGATTCCATGAGGTTTCTTGGCTAGCTCAATTATATTGGCCGCTTTACAAGAACCTCGGAAAATTTGTAAGCCTCTCTTTCAGCCACTACAAGTAATCCACCTCTCCATGATTTGACATTCATACTTCTGTCGTCCAACAAGTTAAAAAGTATGTTAAGGTTTTGCCCTGCCTTGGCATCTCTAACGATTCAGCTTTCAAAATAGTTGAAACCGATGCTTCTGACATTGGCTTCGGTGGCATACTCAAACAAAAGTTAACCATTACTTCCGATGAACAAATTGTTCGTTTCTATTCCGGCGCATGGAACCCTACACAGTTAAAATACAGTACTATTAAAAAAGAGATTTTATCATTAGTTTTATGTATTAAAAAATTTCAGAGAGATTTATTAAATCAAAAATTCCTAGTTAGAATAGATTGTAAGTCAGCAAAATTTATTCTTGAAAAAGACGTTGAAAACGTCGCCTCTAAGCATTCATTCGCTAGATGGCAAGCTATTTTAAGTATTTTTGATTTTGATATTGAATATATTAAAGGTAGTAACAACTCAGTTCCAGATTTTCTCACTCGTGAATTTATTAACACAGGTACAATCACAAAAGAATACGAGAGTATGCGAGGAGGTTCATCATCCCGTGGTCATGGCGCTCTACCACCCGATTAATCAACCAAAAGGAACTGTTGTTCTCATCCAATTACCCAAACCCAATAATAAATTCCGGTGCTTGCATACGGTCCCCAAGCCCTACTCTTCCGTTCTTCTTAATCAACCCAAACCATTCGACATTTTCGCTAGTCAAACCCGCCTACTCTCATCAAAACCTAGTCACCCAAAAATTGTTCGATTATCGTCAGATTTTTGATCAGCACTTATTTCATATTGAGTTACCAATGAAACCCAAGAATGATCCAATTCAGTTAGTTGCCCAGTTTTTTCCTTCTGGTTGGCATTTCCTCCCTCTCGCTCCTTATAAGTCACTTGTATATTATAGGGACATTCTTATTGAAACAGAGTCAGTTTTTATTAAACCTATTTATGCCAACGATGATAAATCAAAACTCCTTTATCATTCGTTGTATATTAAACAAGTTCTCAATCTGACCGATTGGGGTAGTCATCCATCAGATCTCAAGTCACTCTCTAATCAAAATAGCTCCTTTTGATATTATGATTATATTGAGGCTTGGCACAAAATCATGCTTCATCAAAATGATGATCATAGTCATTCGTGATTTTTTCAGTTTGACCACAAGTTCAAGAGTCAGTTCCCCAAATGGTTCATCCTTTGGTGGACAAGGTACGGTTTGTGCCATGATATTTTCCCCAAACCGCTCCTTGCCCAGTTAGAACACTTTTGTCATCATAGTAATTATCATTCCAAATATGAGGAAATTCCAGTCTTCCTTATATTTTGTAGTAAATATAAAATCCCTTGGATTCTCAAATGGCAATATGTCGTTTCAGCTACCCAAGAAGCCACAGTATTTCAGTCTCCATCGTCCATAGGAATTAGGACTGCTCAGACTTATCTTTCCCTTATTTCATGCGTCTCTCGTCGTTTTTCCATTAAATGGTGGGATAAATTCGGTATTGATAGAATAGTTGGCCAAGTTCAGAAAAAATTTCCGCCTTCTCCTCTATTGATTCCTCCAGTAAACACTCCTCCAGTCTCCACGGTCTCTGCCGTTGCATCTTCCAGTAAATCGACCACTAAAACAGTTGATAAGTCAAAAGAAAAATTAATTATTTCACCTTCTTCTGATAAAGTTACTAATGTATCTGACTACTCTAGTTCTGAATTGAGGCGTCTTGCTGATGCCATTCATTTAAGGCTTGATCAGTTACGGGAAGAGTCAGACAAAGCTTCTTCCGATCCAGAGAGAAAATTCTAGTCAAGAGCTTGAAGATCGAAGATGATTGTGATCCTTATGGCACGATCGGCCTCTTCGGGATGCTCAAGATCCATTTTCTTGAGCCCTCCTCAGAATCAATCAAAGTGAAGATGTGATTCTCCATTTCATCGGTCTTCACTCGGTCACCAAAGACTGCCTCCTAAGCCTCGAACACTGCCCGATGAGCATAGTCGTCAAAGATCTTCTTTTTCCACCAAAGCAAGATTCAACAAGCATCAGCCCCACGAATCGCATTAGTCAAAGAAGACGTCCGCTTTTCAATCAAAGCAGATTCTTTTTCTTTTTACTTTAGTAAAATGTTTTTTACTTGTACTTTTACTTTAGTAAAATGTTTCTTACTTTTACTTTACCCCAGTTATTGTAATAGTAATCTTGTAACAATTCGTTTCCTTATTCTATAAAAGGAAATCGAATTCATTTGGTTCAGGCAGACTTAGAAAGACTCAGAGATCCTTCTCTGGCGAATCTTTAGCCTCAACTGCTGTTTAGCCTAATTAACCCCTCTTCATCTAATGTTCTTATTTCAGTAAACTTGTAAGTCATATGAGTTATCATCACTTGTAAATAGTTTGAGTTATCATCAATAAAACTGTTTTTATTTAGTAATTTAATTGTGTTTGTATGCGCACTTGTTCTTCTTTTCTTCTTCTTTTCTTTATCATCTCCTTCTGCCCTCTTATGGTATATATATATATATATATATATATCGTTGTTGTGTTTAAAAAAAATTGTATATTATCATAATACTAGTATCAACATATATACTATATATGTAACTTGTTTTATTATTTTGTTAATTACAGGGTGATCAAAATCAAGGAGAAACTAATTTGAACAATGATGATTGACGACTGATTTAGTGTTGTTTTGTAGTTATTTGAGAATCGTGTACTTTTATATTCATTCTTTGGATGTTTATATATTACTTAAATATTAGATTTGTTTATATTTATTCAATTCATATTGGTTTTTAAAGGTTTATATAGTTTATATACTAGTTTGATGTATGTGGCGGTATATGGATGATGGATGTTTATATTGTTGTGCATGTTTATATGTGTTGGGATAAAGCAGGTACAAAACAGGTACAATTTTTTGGGAATTCTACAAAACAGGAAAAATCTGGTTTCCAAGTTTTTACATCAATGATCGCATCGCTATCAAGCTAATAAATATTAGCTAATCGCTAATCACATGAGGCTATTAGCGATCAAGTCATCATCGGCCGATTGAATTACCGACACGTGGCCCATGTTAACCTTTGGCCCAGAACCATGCTGACTCTTCATAGCGACCGAAATGAAGATTTTGGTCGCTAATATCGGTTGTAGATAGTGTGGTCGCTAATAGTGGTCGCTGATGTGCATCCCAACCACCAGATTTTATGCTACCGCAGTCAGTCGTTGATACTCATTTGCGACCGAATGCGGTCGCTGATAAGCGGTCGTAGATAGGCCTTTTTCTTGTAATGGAATGATCTGGTTGTTAAATATTGTGAGTTATAATATTAATGATGAATAATTGTTAATAGATTAAAAATGTGTTTATTAAAGATAAATGATTTGTGGTAAATATATATTCAATTTTTGATATAAATATAGGGATTTGTTCTGAGGCGTTTATTATAAATATAGGGATTTGTTCTGAGGCGTTTATTACTTCCATGGGAAGATTTACTAATTTTATGGACCGTCGATGGTGGTTTTAATAGTTAACCAATCTGGACCATTGATGGTGATTTTTATAGTTAATCAATCTGTACCATTGATGCTGGTTGTAATAGTAAATCAATCTGGACCATTGATGGTGGTTTTAAAAGTTAATCAATTTGGACCGTCGGTGGTGTTTTTAAAAGTAAATCAATCTGGACCGTCGGTTGTGGTTTTAATAGTAATCAATATGGATTCATCATAGTTCTAATAGTAAATCAATCTGGATGGCTTAAATGAATCGGGTTACTATTTAGTCCATTCTCCTATAAATAGAAGCTTAATTCTTCTTTCATTCTCACCAATTCACTGAGATTCACAAGAGACACTATAGAGAGAAAAATATAGAGAGTAAGAAGAAGAGTATTCTGCTACTTCACTATTGCAGTATCCAGTCTTCTACTAAGGTAAGGGGTATTATTTCTTTCGTATCCATAAGGAATACTATTTTTCGTATTCATCCTTTAATATGTTGGAATAACCTGTCTACGTGGATTATGTACCGCATGACAGGTGAAAATCCTTTTGCAATTTCGTATATTATTTTTTTTATATTCTTAAATCTAAACTTACTACGGTAAGTATTGCTTCTATAATCCCTAAAATTAGTGGAATATCCTTGAGTTTTGCGCTTCATCCAGTATCGTTTCATTGGAATATTGATATGAACTTTTTTATTAAATATCAATATTTTTTCTAGGGTACTATTCATGGGTTACTATTCACCCAGGTACTATTCACTCTATATTATTCACTCGAAGATTCAGGGTACTTTTCATGCTGGGTTACTATTCACGAGTTACTATTCACCCAGGTACTATTCACTCTAGTATTATTCACTCGGGGATTCAGAGTACATTTCATGTTGGGGTACTATTCATGAAGTACTATTCACGGGGTACTATTTAGGCAAAAAAAATGTATTTTTTTTTCTGTCCAAATTATTTTTGATACATGAATATTATTCTTGAATTTTACTCAAGCAGTATCATGTTGACAATTTAGACATTATTAAATTATGGATAAATTAAATTATAAATCTTTAAATTTATCCTTTGCTTTCATTTAATTGAATTCTTATATCATTGTCATCATCCTCATGCTTATATTATGATGAAAGTCATCTCTAGGCCCGTAGTGCGTAGATGGATCATTGATTGGTATGATTATGACTGAGGATAATTGAATTATAATCATGACTGTAATGTTACAAATGAAAAAAGTTCTCATTCGCCCGTAGTTCATTGATAGACAGTTGTTGGCATGATCATGACCATCGATGATTACACGAATATCTTTGGCACGTAGTGCAAGAATAATTTGTGGTAGTGATACTAATGAATATCCTTGTCTCGTAGTGTAGGGATGATTCGATGATGTGATTTATTTATTAAGCTGAGTCCCAGTGATTAAATTGATGATAAACTTTTTAAATCATAGAAGATAGTAGATATCATGCTCTACTTGACTCTTCGAATGGATTTCTTGTTCCGCTGCAGTTAAACTTGATGTCTATTGTATTTTATTAGTTTTACAATGTTGAAGGCTAACGATAATTTATTCTATATTATCTTAGTCATAATATTTCTTACTGGGCTAGTCGAGCTCACCCTTTTGCTTTCGTTGTTCTCTTCAGGAAATGAGAACGTAGCCGAGACTAGTCGGAGAACAGAGTGATGGTCCGAGATGGTTGTATTAGTAGTCCTCACTATTTAGTGTGATAATAAATGTAATAAGGATTGAATTTGAGTTTGGATATTGTCTATGAGACAATATTTATGTAAAAACTCTCAGCTCATGTTGTATAATTAAGTTTGTATTTGTATATAGTACCATGTATTTGGCGACCCAAGATGGGTGATGTATACCTATTTTGGGGGCGTCACATAGTCGATGGATCCGAATCTTCAAGAGTTATCCTTAGGGGTGCAAGAATTAATATTTAAATATAACTATTACATTTAAACACGGGCTCCATTACAAATGGGTCTTCAAGCGCTCCTTGCTCCTTGATCTCCAATTCTTCAAAATTAATTCTAACTATTCCTATTACAAAACTATTTAAAATAAATAGAAACCTTGATCAGCAGTCAAGGGGAAGTACATAGGAGGGAGTTAGAATTTACATTAAGAAAAATTAGAGAAGACGAGGTACGCAGACCCCATTTAATAAAACCCATACATTTATGCATCCAACTAAAATAAAATCCAATCACATTGGTCAATAGTCCATAATCAATCTCATTTATTATCATACACATTTATATATGCATCAATAAATTTCATTCATATCATGAATAATAAACATTTAATACATATATTGATATCATTTAATGGGCAAAATTAGTTAGCATAAAATCTAATTTTGAATTAAAATAAACTCCTTTATTTAAATCCAAATATAAATCAAATAAACCTCTTTTATTTTAATTTATCCAAATTTGAATAAAATAAACTATTTTATTTTAATCAAAATAAACTCATTTATTTTAATTAATTATGGAATCCAATTCCAAGTAAAGATAAACTCCTTTATTTAAGGAAACCTGGATTCTCCTTCCTATCCACAAATAAACTCCTTTAATTTGAATAATATGAAATCTTATTTCATATATAAATAAACTCCTTTATTTAAGGAAACATGGAATCCAATTTTAACTTCAATTAGTTATCATGGAATCTAATTCCAACTCTAATTAGTTAGCATGAAATCTAATTTTATGATTAAAATAAACTCTTTATTTTAATTATAAAATTATTAAAAGTATAATATATATCGGTCCGGATCTTAAGCTCACCTCTTATCTAGCTCACCTTGTTCACCCCCCTTTAGCGACGGACTGGGAGACAATTCGGTCTGTCGTTATATGTTCGGTCTGTCACTATATGTTGTCCGTCACTAAAAGCTAAGACCACGGTTCTATATATAGCGACGGACCGAATCGTCGCCCGGTGCGTCACTAAAGGGGGGTGAGCTAGATAAGGGGTGAGTTTAAGATCTGGACTGTGTGTGTATATATATATATATATATATATATGTGTGTGTGTGTGTGTGTGTGTGTGTGTGTGTGTGTGTGTGTGTGATAAATAAAATTTACTTATTACATTAATTATTGTAAATAATTTTTTTAGAATTATTGATCATTATAAATTGTATTTATAATAAATTAATTTTGTGTAAAAATATTTTTATTATTTATTTTCTATGAAAATATGATTATATATTATTTAACTAATATATGAAATGATTATAGAATTATTATAATAACTATTTTATTATATGAATTTCTTTTAGATTAATTGAGTTAATTATTTAACTTAATTAATAATGTTATATATGAAGATGAATCGATATGGAATCCAAATCCTAATTTTGGATTTTGAGCAATGAATGAGAATGAGAATAATAATATAATATTATTTTTATTTCAAATCTTTATAAATATATACTCAGATATGTGGATGATAATGGTTGGTCAATTATGGAGTATAATGTCAAAACCCTAGCATTAATTTGTGAAACCCTAATTTAAAACTCAAATTAGAGTTCAAGATTGTTTGTAATTGCGTTAAGGTGATTAATGATATATATTATAATTATTAATGTTAAATAGGTAAACCCTAATTAATATTTAGAAACCTTAATTTCTAAAATTAGAAACACTATTTGTTATTTAGTAACCCTAATTATCAAATTAGAGCCCTAATTGCTATATTAGCAATCTTAATTATAATTAGTAAATTCTTAACCTAATTTCCAAGTCTACGTAATTAGTAAATCTAAATTAATTAAGAAACCTTAATTTGTGTTTCTAGAAACTAAAATTTTTATTTTAAAGCCAAATTAGAAAGCCTACAAAATTCTTTGTGCCAAACCTTAGGGTTAAACCCTAAAAGTCAAACCCTAAGGGTTAAAGTAAATGACTAATGTGCCATTAAAATTTCAAGCTAAAAGTCCAAATTACCCTTTTCTTAACTTTTAAATTAAATATGGTTGTGGCCAAAAATTGTGCCACATCTCTTGAGCCATTACCATACACCTTTCATCAGCCAATTTAGGCCACATAACACCAATTTTAACCACAAGTGTAAAGAATGGAGGATTAAAGAAAGAGAAAGTTTAAGCATCTGGCTCATT
This sequence comes from Panax ginseng, assembly GCA_020205605.1. NCBI lineage: Eukaryota > Viridiplantae > Streptophyta > Magnoliopsida > Apiales > Araliaceae > Panax > Panax ginseng. The sequence continues at coordinate 68,207,424 of CM035139.1, forward strand.
CTTACCCAAACACTCAATCAACTCTTCTCTCTCTAAAACCCACTAATTATAGGAGTGTATCACTCCCTAAATCAAGCCCCACTACCTCCATTATCAGATCAGTAGCCAAGAAATCAGAATTGTTCATAGTGAGGTATAAACCCTAAACTAAATCTGTCTTTTGATCTTATGATAGATGTTAGTTTTTTGTGTTAAACATGTTATATGTAGTGTATATTGATGATCTGGGTTGATAGATGTTAGATCCATAACATCTATAGGCTCAGATTTGATGATTTGCAAAATCTGGAAAAAGTTTAAAACTGTGGTCTGACAACGAATGTCAATACTCATAGATCTCTATTTGTTAAGTGTTAGTGGTGTTTGATGTTATAGATCTGTTCTATGTTGCTATGTCTTTGATCTGAGACTTGAATCAAGGTCAGATCATATGTAGATTCGAAGATATAGGCAGTCAAACCTTGTTGACCGTTCATAAAAACTGAGTTTCTGGGTAACCCAGAAACCCAGATTTCGTCTCACAATATTTGTCTAGCATCATATCTTGCTGTATGTTAGTAGTTAGGTCATGATGTTTCTTTAATGTTGTAGTCTGATATAAGGACTACACAATCATGTCCTTAGATCACCCAGATCCTTAACAGAATCGTAGATAATCATGGTTAAACTGGGTTGACAAATCTGCCCGGATGAAGATTCTGGAAAACCCAGAATCTTCAAGAACACGTTCTTGACAGGTACTTTAACCAGCATAGATCTGCTTGCTGTGATTTTGTTAGACTTGTTTTATGTAATGAATTTTTTCCTTGACATGTTATCTACAAACTGAAGCCATAAGAACACAAAAACATCACATAGATCACAAGTTGTGGAAGCCCAAATATGCCTTGTCGAACTGTTCTTCATTTCTGGGTAACCCAGAAAATGAAGAACATCTCTGACAGCCACTTTGCACGATCAGATCTCCTTTGTTGTATGTTGTATGTTGTATGTTGTATGATCATGTTTGTTGTTGGATCATGTAGTATTGTATTAGCACTACAACATCTGAGTCATATCATGCTTAGAAACAGATTACACACTGATTTAATCTAGGTCAAAGTAGCTCACTCATTCACTGACATAAATGTTCTAGGTTTAATAAAGAACATGAGGAACACCTATAGCGGCAGTTACTGCATGCATATAAATGATCTAAAATTGATTATTTTATTAAATAATTACAGAAAAAAAGTTTATAATTATTAAAAATACAAAACAAATTACTAAAAATTATTTTAAAGCCTAAAAATGAGTTTTAATAATTTTGAGTATATTTCATAAATAATTAATATTTTGGAATATTAAAAGGTATTTAATTTATTTAATTATAATATTAAATAAATTACCTAAAAATGATTTTTAATACATAAAAATCATTTAAAAATATATTATGGTATAAGAAAATATTTTAAGTTATTTTTAATGACTTTTAATATTATGTGATGAATTTCATTAATTAATTAATATTAATGGTAATTAATTTATTTAATACATCTATTAAATAAATTATGGAAAAATAGAAATAATGTTTTAAAAATCATATAAAAATGATTTAAGTGTTATAAAATTATTTTAAGTTATTAAATAAAACTTTTAATATTTAAGGATAATTTCATTAATAATTTAATATTAATGATATTAGATTTATTTATTAATTATATTATATAAGTAATTTAAAAGTGATTTTATTTATTTATATATCATTTAAAAAGGATATAAATGAATTAAAATACTTTAAGTTATAATAAATGACTTTTAATATTTTGATAAGTAATGAATTAATATTTAAATATTAATGGTAATTATTTAAAAATTATTTAATTATTTTAAAAAAATCATTTAAGGGTAATATTAATGTTTTAAAATATTTTGAGTTATTATAAATAACTTTAGTATTTTTTAAATGGTTTCATTAATATTTTAATATTAATTAAATATTAATGATAATAGAATTATTTAATATTTAAATCATTTAATAATGATTCCGGTGTTTGAAAAATCATGATAAATTATAATAATTATTTAAAAATTATTATAAGGCTATGAAAAATAATATGACTCATACTTAAATTATTTAAATGGATATTGAACTACAGGATAGAGTTTTAGACTCGTTTATTACCCGATAAAGTCGTCGGTACACCGAAATATTTCAGAAATTGATGTGGACTTAGATAGCTTGACAGGATATGTGTTTGTTTATGATCCAATGATTGTTAAACGTATGTGACAAATGTGATTATATTATGTGCTGACTGCAAATAGCAGTACTATGTGTTACGATATGTTATTTAATCGAACGAATGATCTTATAAATGATAGGTCTTTGTATAAAAGATAAACTAAATTGTGTAAGTAGCAGATCAGACAAGTATCCTTACTCTTTGTATCTACTTATGCAATACTCCTTTGTAAGTAAGTTATCGAATTATACTCCTGTTATATACGTTATTTAAACTCTACAGTTATCGGTCATGTATTTCAACATTAGTATTCAGGCCAGTTACCAAACCCTATTCGCTTACAATTACTGTAATAATGTATGATCAATATATACTCTGTTGATAGATAGTTAAGTTAGATTATTCAAGTGCCCTCACTTGGATAATGATTATATTTAATCACATCTTGACACATACCTACTAGTTTTCAGATATGTATATGTTATTTAAAAATATCGTTGACCAAAATAGAATATTATTGTTACTCAGTTCAATTATTCTAATTCAGATTTCAGATTAATTATGAACATCCCGAATAGGAAAAACTTTTATGCGCCAAAGGCAGACCAGCTGAAAGACTTATCGTTCAAACACGTAGTATTGATCAATACAGGGCATAACGGGCTGATCACCCTCCATGTCTGTAAGACATGACGGTTTGTAGATGAAGTTCTGTTTAACCTTTTCAAAAATTGAAAATAAAGTTCATAGTTTGTCAAACTGTTCCCCATTTATAGTCAGTACGTAGTTTCAAAAATTAAAAAGAATTGATTTGTATTTCAATATTGTTTCAGAATACTTCACAACTATTGCTTCGTTGTAGAAGTGTCGTCCAAAGAAAACATTTAAATCTTTTAGACAAACTTTATTCATTGTTATTAGTTGTTGGGCACTCAAATGCTCATTCTTGCTTTAAATTTTAATGTTTTCAGCTAAGCTAGCACGACCTGAAGGTTTCGACAAGGACAAAGGGAAGGGGAAGCTGCAGGATCAGATTACACTATGTTATTTGTAATACTGTTTGTAGGATAATATATTAAATATTATGTAATGAATGACTTAAAGGTTCTCGATACTGGGAAGGTAGATAACTTTGATATAATAAAAAAATTTAATTAATACATTAAGTAGTTAAATGAATGTTATCGTGAAGCACCAAATACGGGTTTCAAGTACCTGGATTTGGGGGCGTCACAATATGGTATCAAAGCTTTAGGTTTAGAAACCTTAGGTGGGAGTAGACCTTAGGATATAACCTTAGAACAGAGGGAAATGTTGAAATTATAAATAACTCATATAGAGTTTAAAAAGGAGATGAATTGGATAAATTCATCGTCAAACAAAATAAAAGATAACTTATATAAAACTACTATTTGCTGTGTGTATATACTATATGCTAATCAGGATAATTTATGTGTGTAGATGTCAGGCAGAAAAGGATTATTATACGCTTATAACATGAATACGGATCTAATCAATACACACGAGCTAATATTAAAGCCAATAGCTTAAATAGAGGCTCACGTTGAAAGTAACCTTGATGAGGTGATTATTTTGGAAAATATAGTACCAGACCCAGAAACAGTGGAACTAACAGATAGTGATTTGGACACCAAAGTTGGAGCTGATCAAGCCTCAACCGAAGTGCAGAATCTGCGGAACCAGATTTCTTCTTTAGAAAAGTTGTTGGAAATAGAAAAGCTATTTAATAGTTAATTGTAGAAAGCGTTTATCAAAATAATGAAAGAACAAGATAAGCTTAAAATCCAAATTGATCAGATGGGAGCCAAAAAATAGAATATCAGGTGCAGCTCTGAGCAAGAAGGGGAAAAGAAAGATGAACGACTGGGAGTTAGAAAATTCTGATTCTAACCAAGGGATCCTTAGCAAAATAGGAAAGTGTACAAACTGTAAAAGGAAACATAGAGGCATGTGCAAGATAGGGAAAAAGATATGTTACAGTTGCGGACATGAGGGACATTTCTCTCCTCAGTGTCCCAATTTTAAGCAAGGTTCATGTTTTAATTGTGGGTTGGAAGGTCATCAGGCAAAAGATTGTCCAAGATCAGGAGAAGGTGTAGGAAATAAGTAGGATTAGTATTTGAATAGGTATGTTTGATGATATATGATATGTATGAATGTGTAATGTAATATTCCTAACTTTTATATAAGTTGTAGTAGCAAATCTCGACCTTTGTGGTCATAAAGGGATAACGGATGCTTATAACAATATGTGTTATCCAGTGTAAATTATTATGAATGAATGTGAATCTATGTTTGGATAATTAAATAAGTTTTTATGTCTCTATCTGATAATTTGAAAATCTAGTAAACCAATTTTTTAAAATTTAATATTTTGAGTATATGATTATTTGAGTTTGAAATCACGCATTATATGTTAAACATATACGATAAGACATAGAATGTAAGTCAATAAAAGGATAATTTATTATTTTATCAGATAATGTCGCCAAGAAGACGAAATTGAAACCAAAGAGTTGAAGAATCTGTCAACAATGCTGGAGGAGAACAACAACCAGACCTAATACAGAATTTTTCAAACATAATAGCTTAAGCTATGTAGAATACAATACCAGTTGGGGGAAATCAGCCCGATAATCGATTGACAAACTTTAAAGACTTCAAAGCAGTAGGACCGCCAGAGTTTAGAGGAACAACTGACCCAGTAGAAGCTCAGACATGAATAAAGGAGATAGAAAAGGCTTTTATAGTCGCTAGGGTAGCGGAGGGGCAAAAGACATCTTTTGCCACTTATATGATGAAAGGGGAGGCAAATTTCTGGTGGGAGGCCAATCAAACTAGAGCTGGAGTAGGAGAGGTTACGTGGACTAGATTCAAAACACTTTTCTTTGAGAATTATTTTTTGACTAGTATGTAGGCTAGGATGGAGGTGAAATTTTTGGAGTTGAAGCAACGGGACATGTCAGTTGCGGAGTATGCCACAAAATTTAATGAATTAACTAGGTTTGCTCCACACCAAGTGGACACGAAAGCAAGGAAGGCACGAAGGTTTGAGCTGGGCTTAAAACTGTAACGCCCAAAAATTCGGTCTATTTTCACATCCGGATTCCATACGTCACGATCCCATCTTCTTCCAAACATACATCATTCATTAAACTATTCTATAGTTTAATTCTATCATTCTATATTACAAGTCTTCACTTGATCTTCACACACATTCATATAATGAATTTCACTTGTTCTGGATACCGATAAACTTAATCTTTACGGGATCCTTAAGTTCTTCTAACATCGTTCACTGAAAATGTTTTCACTTAAAGCAAGTGTGAGCATTCAATTGCCCAGCAAGTCATAATAGTTGAATAAACAACTTTAAGAATTCAAACATTCTTTTAAGACCTCAATAACCAAAAAAAAGTTATGACACAGTTTGAATAATATGAATAATCTCAATTCCTATCATTTTAAAACATTAGTTACATTCACTTTGAAATACTCTCACTCTCTACTGTCTTTCATACACATTCTGTCTGGCTAGAATCAATAGCACAGACTTAACAATAACGGTTCATGTATAAACAAAACATTCTCATATTGAACAATTCAATCATAGAACAGTTCATCTCACAGAAACACCGAAGTGTTCAAATTGTGGCACAAGGCCTCATACATTCTAACACCTTGTACAAATATCACACATTCGCACATAGACAGAACTTCTCAAGTTCAACATCTAAGAAATTTTAGAAACTAGCATTCATTTAAAATATGAATGAAGTTAGGAAACTTGCCTTATGCACAGCTACAACTTATAGTTTACGTTGAACTGCTCATTCCAATTCCTATGTAGCACATAAGGAAATAACACATACACCAATTAGTCATATACTTAACTTACGCATTAGTTTAAGCTTATCTTTACTTCTTAGGGTTAGCGTTCTTATAAACTAAGTTGACGCGACTAACTTCCTTTACTACCGGTTTACGGCTTCATGACATACGGAGATGTCACACTCAAACATTCATCCTCTTTGATGATTTAAATTCTTATCTTCTTCTTATAACTTTCCTAGGAATCAGCACACATCGTGTCTCTACTAGCAGTCCATATGGTACTCTAAGTGGTTTCCCACAAACAACCAACAAATAAGTTCCCGTCTCATCTATACTGCCCATAACAGTGAGTTAGATCGGTTGCCAGTTTTGTATATACCTTCGCTCTTTGAAGGAATTATTTAGCCCAACTCTTATATGTCAACCATCAAAGGTTACGATTGTACTACAACCTAACTTATCTTAACTTATTTGAACCATTAAACTATAATGTACGTTAAGTCAAATTCTTATTCCTTATGACTTTCTGGCAACTAAATGCCATACCTCAGGATTCATTCCTTATCGTCTAAGTCATACAGTCTTTTATATACTCAGAACGATCATTCAATATTCATTCTATGCATTTATAGCGTTAACCATTTTACATTACCTTATTCTTATCTTAAAACGTTCGATTCATTCAACTCGGAAAGTCATCCATGTTATAAACATTAACTCGGCTTCTTTTACGTTATACGTACTTGTCTTTAATTCAGCTTCTTCATCATTTACAAGTTTAATCATTGATCTTCATTACCTTACGGTCAAACCATACACGGGGTGTAGGTTCTACCGGTTTAATATTCGCGTACACTTAACCTTTACGTCGGTTAAAGTGTTCAACGTTTACATTTCATTCTAACGTTCTTATCCGACTCATATTCGGCTTTCATTAATCTTCTTATTGATCGCTACGACTTTCTTGATAATTCATATCTTAATTACTACCTTCGTCAACGTCTAAGTCATACAACCAATGTAATCATAGAACGTTCGCCTGACATGAATACGATTCACGAGGATTGTTTACGTATTCAATGTTTACGTTGTTCATCCCTTAATCTCTCATTCAACCTTTACCTAAGGTTTTAATCGCTTTTATTCATTACTATGACCTGAACCCCATGTTCAATATCCTTTATTAATGTCAAAGCCATACGGTTCGTTGTATGCTAAGACCGATCGTTCATCGCAACAACGTTGCGTTCACAACGTCTAAACGCTTCACATTCATCTCTCATTATCACATCATAACATCAAAATGTTATACATTACGCTCGTTACTCAATGTCTAAGGAATCACAATCATAGCAATCCCTTACATTCGTTTATCGTGACTACGGTCCCCGAATATCGGTTCCGTAACTCGTATTCATATTCTTTGTCTTTTAATCTCGTTTAATCTTTTCGTTCAACCTTCATCAAAGGTTTAATACACTTGATTAAGTGATACATTTGTTGAACTACATGTTCATATTTCTTTCTTGCACATCCCCTAATAATTGAACAGTTAAAAGCTCATCACTGGGCACTGACTTGCACCGGCGTTGCGGCGCCGTGCTCCTTCTTTTACCTCGCGTTGCAGCGCCACTCTATAGTGTCAAACCTTTCGAAATTTGGCTGTATTGCCCTCTCCTCCTCTCTATTTCTCGAGTCAGCGGCTCCACTCGTGATGGTGATGGCCCAGAACCTCATGCTATGACCCGTCTCCCAAGGCATATCAATGGCCGCTGCGGCCGAGCATAAAAACCTAGAAATTTTTTCTAAGTCTTAGAAATTGCTTAAGACGCTTACTTCCCGATTCCATAACTTATTCGTTATAACTCGGAACGAGGTCGTTCCAAACCCATTCTCCCCCTTATCTTACGTACTTCGATTACCCTTGGACAGAACTTCATTCTGAATCCGTTAACATTCCATTCGATTGGCTTAATCTTCACCCTTTGTTTGCTTTATGTTTTTAACGCTCTTCGTTTGTTCGTCCTTAATTCGGTCATCTAAACTCAGAATTTGTTTGTTCTTGAGTCCACGACTCACGTTTTCTATGTTATCTTACATTCTTATGAAACCCTACACTTTTGGGTTCATTTACATACTTTCTATTTCTCGTTCATCTTTTACGAATTTTCGCCATAACTTCGTTATAGCTCTGTTTTAAACCGTTCTTCATGAACGTTTCTAACGTTCCTAACCAAGAAATAAGCAACTAACTTATACGCGATGGTTTGAAACTTGTCCATCAATAACAATTATCCTACGATGGTTTTAAATTTGTCCATCAACAACGTTCTTCGCGTTCTTCACGTGTTCTTCACGTTCTTTGTTTGTTCTTCATTTTTAATCGATATTTTGATTACGATTTTACTATTTCTTGGAATTTGATTTTATAGAACACAATTTCTTTGATGCCCCCAAAATAGGTATACATCACCCATCTTAAGTTGCCAAATACATGGTACAAAATACAAATAAAAACTTAATTATACAACTGTCGTGTAAAATACGACAAAACATAACTAAGAGTTTAAACAGGAGTATTGCCTTATAGACCATATCAACTCTCAAATAGAGTCCTCATTACATTTATTATCACACTATTTTACAGAATAGTGAGGACTAGTAATACACCATCTCGGACCATCACTCCGTTCCCCGATTAGTCCCGGCTACGTTCTCATTTCCTGAAGATAACAGTGAAAGAAAGGGTGAGCTCAACTAGCCCAGTAAGAAATATTATGACTAACATAATGCAGAATAAATTATCATTAGTCTTTAACAATGTTAAACTGATAAAATACAATAGACATCAAGTTTAACTGCAGCGGAACAAGCAATCCATTAGAAGAGTCAAGTAGAGAATAAAATCTACTATCTTTTATGATTTAAAATGTTTTCATCAATTTTTATCGCTGAGACTCAGCTTAATAAATAAACCACATCATCTAATCATCCATGTACCACGACCAAGGATATTCATTAAATCATCAATGGTCATGACTATACCGAATAATCCTTGGTCATAATCATACAAAAAACTATCCATCAATGCATTACAGGCCACTGAGGACTTTTACCACATCATTTATAACATTACAGGTCATGATTATACCGAATGATCCCTGGACATAATCATACTAAGTCCATCTATGCACGTATCACAATATAAGCATGAGGATGATGACAATGATATAAGAATTCAATAAAACAAGTTCAAGAATTAGTTTATCCAGGAAACAATAACGTCCAAATTGTCAACATGATACTGCTTTGTGGGGTAAAACTCAAGAATGCTCAGAAGAATATTTCCATGAAAAGATACTAGATGAAGCGCAAATATCAAGGATATTCCACTAATTTCATGGAGTATAAAAGCCAAAAATTTAACCAGTTGAGTATAATAAAGAATGGAATAACAAAAGAAATCACAAGGCATGCAATAGACCGCACAGACAGGTTATTCCAATAGAATAATAAATAATGGAACTAGGTCAGGCGTAATTCGCACCGATAGGATATTCCAACAGAATAATAAATAATGGAACTAGGTTATGTGTAAACGCACAGACAGGATATTCCGACAGAATAATAAAGAATGAAATAACAACAGAATTCACCATGCATGCGATAGACCGCACAGACAGGTTATTTCAACAGAATAATAAATAATGGAACCATTCTGACAGAATAATAAAGAATGGAATAACACAAGAATTTCACCATGTATGCGGTACTTCGCATATACAGGTTATTCCAACATAATAATAAAGAATGGAATAATAGAAGAATTTCACCATGTATGTGGTACTTTGCATATACAGGTTATTCCAACAGAATAATAAGAAATGGAATAACAGAAGAATTTCACCAAGTATAGGGTAGTCCCCGTATACATGTTATTCCAAAAATAATAAATAATGGAATAACAAAAGTTCTCTTCATGAATACGAAAGAAATAATACCCCTTACCTTATAAAGAAGAAACTGGATATAGGAGTAGTGAAGTAGCAGAATACTTTTCTTCTTTCTCTCTATAGTTTCTCTCTCTAGAGTTTCAGTGAATTCGTAAGAAATAATGAAGGAATGAGCTTTTATTTATAGGAGAATGGATTGAATAGAAACTAATTCATGAACGGTCCAGATTGAATCACTTTTAAACGGACGGTCCAGATTGATTTAATAAAATATTCTAATAAAATGAAATCTTTTTAAATAAAATATAATATATTCTATTTATAATCTAATAAAATGAATAACTTTATAAAAGTATTACATTTTATATAAAAAGATTTTACTATCAAACACTATCTGCAGCACTATGCAAACACTATACATAATAAAATATAATATATTCTAATTATTGTCTAATAAAACAAATACCTTTATAAAAGTATTATGTTTTATATAAAAAGACTTTACTATGCAAAATACTATGCATAATAAAATATAATATATATTCTAATTATTGTCTAATAAAATAAATAACTTTATAAAAGTATTACATTTTATATAAAAAGCTTTTACATTTTATTATATTAATAATACTAATAAACAAACTTCATCATCATTATTATAATTCACACTATTAATCGACCAGGTTGTTCCTAGGAAAGAGGGGGCTTTCCAATAAGGATTTCCCCCCTATTGGCACACAATTAGGTGACCAAACCTCTCATTGGCAGAACTTCTAGACATCGTTAATATTGCAAATAATAATGTTAATAACCCGTCGTCTCAATTATTGATTTAATAATATATAAAATATTGACAATAATTGAATCAAATAACGTGAGATACTATGTCGTGAATTCTGTAGCAATAATTGAACAATAATGAGTGACTTCTAACGTAAGCATCAATAATCAATACTGTGTGCTACCATGCAACCACGCGTATTACTGTACTTTTATCACCGGGTGTTTCAACAGTTAATGGTAAAACTTCCGTCGTTATTTTCAAAAAAATATTTTTGTCGTTTTCTCAATCCGACAATAATTCCATTAATAAGGTCCACCAATGATTGTGTCGTCGTACGAATATTCCCTATTAAAATGAATATTCCCCGACCAATCGAATATTATATAATAATATTACCCACAACTATAACATTATATTAAATTCACTCCATAATATTTAAAAATGATATTTATAGAAAATTCATCTTTATTCATAAAAGTTGGGGTCTTACAATCTCCCCTTCTTATGAAATTTTGCCTTCAAAATTAGGGTGCATACCTGGTATGTCGAAGAGGTAAGGATACCTTGATTTTATTTCAGATTCTAACTCCTAGGTCATTTCCTCAACATCGTGGTTACTCCACAAAACTTTGACTTGAGGTATAACCTTGGAGCGTAGAATATGTTCCTTCTTATCCAAGATTTGAACAAGAATCTCTTCATACGTTAAATCTTCCGCTATTTCGTCCGGTTCTAACTCAATAATGTGGTTCGGGTCTTCCACATATTTACGTAACATGGATATATGAAAAATGTTATGAACACGAGACATACTTGGCAGTAAAGAGAGTCTATAGGCCGCAGTTCCTACTCGGTCGAGGATTAACACTACACCAAAAATGGCCTCTAGCGAAGGAAATTTTGTGATGGAATTTATTCCTTCACATAAGGAGTTGTTTAGCGAAGGAACAGTGAAGAAAAAAAGTATAGTGACAATATAGTTATTAGCGAAAGAAACATCCTTCACAATTTATATTTTTTTTCTCGTAAAATTGGGGCGATAGAAAGATTTTTGGAGCCAATTTATGATAAAATTTGCGATGAAAAAATCTATTTAGTGAAGGAATTATTACTCACTATATATCATTATTCAGTAGTTTTTTGCGAGGGATAAAATTGGTCGCTATCTTGTTCTAAATAATTTATTTAGAATTAATTGTGGTGAATATAAATACCTTAAATTTTTTACAATAGTAAATTTAATTTTAATAACACTTTTTAAGTAACTTACAATATCAACTATTTATTTTAATAAACTATAAAGTAAATAACTTTACACTATGTTAAACTTTAAAATTTCTCCATAAAAGTTTATTTTTATGATCATAATTAAATAAAGTTAAAGTTAAATAAAAATAAAATTAAATAATCTAAACGACTTTAAATTTTATTTTAAGTATATAATATTAATCCAAAAAAGTCTTTTGGAGATTAATTTAAAGTAACTTTATTTTTTGGTATTGTATTTAATAATAAGTTAAATAACAATTTGGGAGAGTTTTAATTAAGAAAGACTTTTGAATTATTTAATTTTATTTTTAATTAGTTCAGTACTAAACCATAAAAAAAATCAAAAAAACTTAACTTTATTTATTTGAAGTACAATACTGTGCTTGTTTCAAAGAAGAAAAAGAGTATAGTAGTGTGCGTGACTCGTACGAGAAAGGGAAGCAAGCGAGATAGCAAGCAAGCCAGATCAAGCCACATCAAGGTTTCGCTCAATCCTTTCCCTCTGTGTTGTTATTTTTCCATTAACTCTGATTATTTTCCTTCCATTCTTCATTATTGTATTGACAAGCGAACACAAGTACAATTACACAAACACCTATTCATCTCTGTCACACACATTCACACACTAAAAACTAAATCTTAATAGCTGCAACTTTTTTTGCTCATTGTTCTCGATACTGATTTTAATCTTAGGCTGCTTAGGCAGCTCTCTGCAATTGATCCATATATGTTGTCTACCTTTCTAATTTCGGCTTATAAATGATTGATTAGGGTTTCGGAGCTTTTGAATACCATAGAAAATATCAGAGACTTTGAGGTCTCAAGTCAAATCACTCTTGGTCAGGTACAATCATCCTCTTTTAATTTATTTCTCTCTTTCTCACTATTTACCCATTAGTTAGGGTTTTATTTCTTCTAGTTGTAAAATGCACAAACTTTTGCCATAAGTTTTTGATGACTAAGTAATATTCAGTTCTATCTGAATGTTTCATTGAATTGATACAACTATAGCTAGTGCTATGATCATAAAGTTTAATCTTTTATCAACATTGATGCATGTAGTTGAATAAAATTTGGGTAATTTTTGAAGAGTTGAATCCATATTTCTGATTGAATAGCTGTGTGTTTTATTATTGAGTTGTGAGTATTTACATTGGTTTCACAGGTGGTAAAGAGGGCTGGGGATGAATTGGATAGCACCTTTTCTAATTCACATCCGACTGCTGGAAGTAAGAGATCTATCCGTGATAAACTAGGAACTAATGTGGAGTTCAACAATAAAAGGTGTGTTGTTCCCTCCCTCCCTTGAGTTCCCATTAGTGAGGCTTAGCTCAACTCTCTATGTATATATAGTGATTTATAGTGGAGAATATTAATGTTTCTTATAATTTACCCAAAAAGGTTAAAATTATATTGTTTGTTATATAGTCCTCTGTCCGAAAAATAGTACCATTATTTTTTGGAGCAGTGAGAAACTTAGGCATCTTTGCTTCTTTGTTGAGTAATAGATTTTGAATTGTAAGATTTTCTTTCCATATAAGCTGTAACTCAAGTTCAAAATTCTGTGGATGTATTTGATTTTATGTCATAGTTAGAATGGTGAGGGTGTATACGTGTTTGTTTTTATGCGTTGCTCCATAGTAAGCTAATTGAATAATCTTATAAAAATTTAAGGAAGGGAAGATCATCTACAAAGCAATGGGAAAAAACATAAATTTATGAAGGCTTAACCATAAAGTCTGAGATTCTTAGAAACAAACTGCACAATTGACGCCAGGATAAAACATCAAAATAATAAGCTATCACATTTAAATTCATAGCTTAGCCTAGACAATCTGCTTATATATGTAGGATTCTCTCTAGTGGGACCGAAGTTCAGACATATTATTTGGTTTGCATAGTTCTGTTATATATGTAGGATTCTCTCTAGTGGGACCGAAGTTCAGACATATTATTTGGTTTGCTTTAGTTAGCTTCTTGATCATTTTAATCACGAAAGACAAAGTCAAAGTTATAATCTTTTTTAGTATGATAGTGATCAAAGATCTGAAAGAAATTTTATTGAACTGCTTGTATAGTTTAATTTTTTAGTTGTTTTACAATATGTTGTCATTATTGTTAAGCTGGTTGTGATTGGTAGTTTCTGGAAAAAATTTGAGTGAGCGAGCGAGTGAGAGGGAGAAGTAAGAATTTGCATAAATCTTCTATATCCTTTGACTTTCATACATGACATATACAAGAGTTTTACATAACAAACTCTGCTACTTGAATATTCTGTATACATAATTTCTTACGCATACTTTTCTTCTTTTTGTAATCCTTGATAAGTTTGTTAATTGTTAGTAATACTTGAATTTGAGAAGTTTGTTAGTGATTCTATTGTCACGTGAAGTGAGGGACCCATTGCATTTTGTATAACCATAACTGCCTTTTTATGTCTACACATTCTTTAGTTTGATTTGAACAACCATGAAAGGGTAAAAAGAATTTCAGTGGAGAAATATGATGTTTATTAAATACATTTCTGAGTTCTAATTGTTGGCACTTGACACTTGGTTTTTTTTTTATGGAAACTGAAACCTTTGGATTAGGTTTAAAATTTGTATTAGTATTGTGATATTGAGAATCGAGATATTTATTTCTTATTCAATAAAATCTATCAAACATTAGTTATTTCTAAAATACGCAGGGGATGACACATTGTGTATCACAGTACCAGACTGATTGTTGAAATTTGTATAGAATTTGATTTTCTTTTTACACTTTACACATGCATGTTGCACAAAATATATGTGATTTCTTGATGCGGCATTATATATTTATATACATAAACATATAAGGTCATTATCCTTGTTCAATGTCTGCTTCCCTTCTTTTTTATTAGATTATAATAAATAGTCATCCAATTGCTGCAGTTTAAGCCACAGTCTTGTGAAATCAAGGCTCACAAAAGTGATAAAGTCAAAGTACACCATCGGGTAAGATCACAGAACTTTAATTTTCTTTCTTTTCATTTTCTTCATCTCCTTCCTATGCAGCGTGGGTCAAAGTCTGCTGTAAAATCTCAAACAACTGTTTTTGGTAAATAGGTTTTTTGGTAAACCAATTATTAATTAGATGAACGGACGCTATCACATTTTCCAATACTTTTTAGGTTTTAAGTACCCTAGTTTTAGCAGGATGTATATCTGTGCATAGGATATTTCTTGTTTCATGCACTTATTATCTGTTCTTTTGTCACATCTTATTAAATAAAAGGTTTCTTTCTTCTAGCTCATCAAAGAAAAAAAGGGGAAGAAGTTGTTTCATACTTATGTCAATGTGTAAACTTTAAGGGAGAGTATCTTAGATAAAAAAAATAGGCAAATTTTATACTGGTTGTCACTCATCATTGCAGGGGAAGCTTACAGATGGAACAATATTTGATTCTAGCTTTGAAAGGGGTGACCCAATCGAGTTTGAGCTTGGTACTGGTCAAGTGATTAAAGGTATGTATAAAACTATCATGTTCTTCCCCCCCCCCCCCCTTCCTCAAGCTGTTAATATATACTTACTTCACATATTTAAGGGAATTTATTTAAAAAAGAAGAGCCGATGTGATTTTCTGCTGCAGTGCTCCAATAATCAGATGGACTCGTATGTTGTGAAGGGATTAAATTTTATGATGTACACCCCCACCCGATTAGCCCAACAACATTTTTCTTCCCAAAGTTCTCTGTCTGTTTGTTTAAGATGAGGAGATTATTTTATATATTTTTTGGTTGAACTACCTTGATGATCAACTTAGATTCAGTTGTCCTCCTAAGTCCTAAGGACTGGGATCTACTTTTCTGTTTTAAGGCTCGGGCTCTTGCCAGTTTGGTACTGGAACCGTATGACAGGCTATTATCCTACTTCAGAGTGAACTACCAATAATAATAATTATGTCAGCCATACTGTATTAAGGCACTTCAGCTTTTAAATGTCCTTTAGCCTTTAAGGAAAGCTCTCAGGGAAATACTTGAAAGTAAGAATGGGCACAATTGCAATAAAATGTCTTGTACTCTCGTTACTCTTCTTCTACCGTTGGCTCTCCTTTATAACCCAAATCATTTTCTGCCGCTCGTTACTCAATCAGCCGCTCTAGTATCGTCTATCGCTCGGTACTCGATCAGCCGCTTGTCATCTTCATCTCCCTCCAATGGTTCGTTTCGTAATTCGACCTTTCTCTTTAATTTTATGTAATTAATTTGATTAGTGCTTCTTTGCGTGTTATTTTGCTGCAAATTATGGTGTTGCGCTACAAGTTTTCTAGATCTAGGGCTAGATTGTTGTATTTGCATCTATAATTTGTAATTTTGAATTTTGATTGAAGTCGTTATGGACATGTAAAATTATGTGCTGAGCTTGTTTGTTGAAGCTTACTATAGCTGCTAAATTATTCATGATGACTCTATTACCTAACATCAAGTTTTGAAAGTGATTTTTTTTTGGGGTGACCTGTGTTGAAGGAGAATATGTGAAAATAGAGATAAATAAGCAGCATACCTAGGTACATAGTTAAGCTCTCTGCCTAGGCAACTAGAAAGTGAATATATGCTACATTATAGTGTAAGTTATAGGGAGATGAAACTGGGGAATTACATTCATAAGTACACCCATTAGCTATAGTTTTCCTTTGGAATGCAAACAATTTAATTAAATGTCTCATCTGTAATTCTATATTCTCCCACTAACTAAGTTGAAGAAATTCTTAGATTAATGTTTTATTAATGTTTTGGAAGGCAAAACACTATGCATAATAAAATATAATATATTCTAATTATTGTCTAATAAAACAAATAACTTTATAAAAGTATTCTGTTTTATATAAAAAGCTTTTCTGTTTTATTGTATTAATAATACTAATAAAACAAACTTCATCATCATTATTATAATTCACACTATTAATCGATCAGGTCGTTCTTAGGAAAGAGGGGGCTTTCCAATAAGGATTTCTCCCTATTGGCGCGTAATTAGGTGACCAAACCTCTCCTTGGCATAACTTCTAGACATAATTAATATTGCAAATAATAATGTTAATAACTTCGTCGTCTCAATTATTGATTTAATAATATATAAAATATTGACAATAATTGAATCAAATAACGTGAGATACTATGTCGTGAATTACTATAGCAATAATTGAACAAAAGCGAGTGACTTCTCACGTAAGCATCAATAATCAATACCGTGTTGGTACTAGGCAACCACGTGTATTCTTGTACTTTTATCAATGGGTGTTTCAATAGTTAACGGTAAAACTTCCGCCGTTATTTTCATAAAATATTTGTGTGCGTTCTCTCGATCAAATGAATAATTCCGTTGTTAGGGTCCATCAATGATTGTGTCGCGGTAGATGCAATATTCCATGTTAAAACGAATATTCCCCGACCAATCGAATATTATATAACAATATTACCCACAACTATAACATTATATTAAATTCACTCCATAAAATTTAAAAATGATATTTATAGAAAATTAATCTTTATTCATAAAAGTTGGGATCTTACAATTCCTTACTTAATTCACCTACTCATTCCACTCGGATCGTTCTAATTCATTACGAATCTTACACTTCATTAAGAAATTTATAAAATAAATTTCTAATTCTTATTTCTTCATTTTCTCATGATTTCAACCATATGAAATCATTTCTAACATCATTTACTCCTTATTCTCATTAAGCTATGTTTTTGACATATAAACTTAAAGAAAATTAATCAAAAACTAGGTTTTCAGATTACCTCTCTTCTTTAATCTTCCTCCGTTGGACAAAGCGTGCACTCGGCAAGCTTTTCCTTCTCTTCTCCCATCCGAACTCTCTCTCTCAAAGTTGTAGAATTTTCAAAATCCTTAAATAATGAAATAAGCTTTCTATTTATAGATATTCAAGGCTAGGGGCTTTTTAGTCATTTCGCCCCCCTAACCTCCTTACTATTCAAAACATAAGGACTAAGTTAACTTAGCCCTCAAGTTTTGTAGTTCCGTCTTTTGGGTTTCGTCCGACAGTTTTAAAAACTGCGATTCTCGGAATCCAAATATTTTTTGATATTTCGTCTTTCCTTTACCGATTAACTTTTACGTATTCTTTGGATTTTTGAAAAACTAAAAAATACTTTTTGGTGTCAAGCGTTTTCCTTCACGTTTTCCCCTAATGTAACTAAACGAATGAAAAGTACATAACAGTACTTTTCGTCATTTTTATTTCGTCCAATTTCTGCACGTTTTTCGAGAAAAACTTTTATCGGCTTACTTAACTTTTTACGATATATTATCGTTAAATCTTTCAACGGAATGTCATTTCGACATACCGAACTCTCAGAAAGGCTTGGGTTATTCAAACCCTAACCCTTAGGTTTCGTCAGGTGAATAGTGCCTATTTCGTCTTTTTTCCCAAAAATATTTTGTTCCCTGAAAAATTTTATTTTCATCTTGAAAATTCTTACTCGTTCAGTCTAGCTCGTAGCCAGAATCCTCCCTATTAATAATCATTCTAGGTTCTAGAACGATTAATAAACACATAACACATAATAGTATTAATAAAAATTTATTTTATTAATAACTAATTCTTTAAATATTAAATTCTGTACAATCCGATTTTCAGGGTTGTCACATTCTTCCCAACTTATAAAAATTCTGTCCTCGGAATTTCTAAAACCACACCCATACCCGGGTGCCTACAACCTTTAGCAAAGGTTTAATCTTAATTCATCCTTCTCACAAGGATCATCTGTTGACATAATCGTCATTAGTTAAACCTCACGCTTAACTATACTTTCAATCTTTCGGGTCCTCACATTCACCCTTTCTTCATAGAATTTCATCCTCGAAATTTTAGCTTACCCTTCTTCTCAACTTCTCTTCAAAGAAGTTCTTATCTTTCATACATTCCCTACCCTTCATAACTTATCAAGAATCATGAAGTGAAAGGAATAAATAGGAATATAAGGATTCCTTTAAAACATTTCATACTTTTGCTGAGTGGTCAAATTGACTATGAACTCTTACTAGGTTTAACAACATTTCACCATAAACCCTTCTTACATGGTCAGTTTACAATCACAAAGAAGGTAAACTACCTCTTCCATAATGAGGGCGATCGTTATCGATATAACCCCATTTCAAGGTATGTTCACCTCAGACTTAATCATTAGATTCCGCACCAAAAAAGTTTAGTTCGGCATAACTCTTCAAAGAAAGCTCGATTTTCTTTTAATCATGACATACCATTTGTCTTAGCCAAATCAAGTAGCTTAGACCATACCAATAAATTGGACATCAACTTAAAACATTCGTCTAGTCAAATCAATTGACATCGACTACTTCTTTAAATTCTTTTGCAATACATCAAAATGTTTTATGACGTAATGATACCGTACTTTTCACAGTACATTGAGGACATCATCAGTTTATGACTTCATCATTATACATCATACCATAGCTGGCTGTTGATCCTAAGATCAAATCCAACACCAGGTTTAATTGCATTAATAACTCCATCCTTTTACCATATTTGCATCAAATGCACTGATGATATAAAATTCATTTTGATATTTTAAATCAATTTCTGTCTAGTCGAATCAACTAGCATAGACATATCAAGAATATTTCTTTTAAAATCCATTGGTTCTAAAAGTTGAACCAATTATTTACTTTTCAAAACGCGGCACTTCAGCACGATTTCAAGAAACTATGAAATCTAGCATAGCTAGATGACTTGGAATATCCTATTCTCCATCTTCCTTCATTGTCTTAATTGTGACAATACTTAATCTTCTCTAGCACCTTCAATGCTAAGTCTACTGAAAATAACTCATTTTTAGTCCACACCTTCCTATACCTCAGTACAGTCCATCAACTTACCACACATTATGAGTTCAGAAGCTTTCCACAATAATATGAGTTTAAGAACTATCCTAGTCAGACCATAAGCGTCCATTCCCTGAGAAGTTCAAAAACATACCATATAATTATGAGTCACGAACTTACCATAAGTATGAGTTTCAAGAACTCACACCTTATCTTATCGTTCTCTAACTATCAAGTATATACATGAGAAAAGATTCACCTTCTCGTCATATACATCTTGATAGCGCAACCAATTTTAATGATTATCACTGTAATAAACTGAGTGGTTGTTACACCAAGCACAAACCTCTGCCTATACAAAGATTTATATAACTCAGCTATCACATGAGTTCTTAATTAAAATTTTACAACTTCTAACTTTCTCTTTACTTAATACGAATTTTCTTTAATTCGTATGCTATCCTTTACAACTCAATCTGAGTTCTTCTTCCCGTACTACTTCGTAGTACCATTCATTCATAACATTAGCTACGAATCATTCATCGTTTAACAGCTCGTCTGTTATTACGATTTACTATGATCACATGGTGATCTTCTTTCCAAATCGTTGAACTCAACGATCATCTTATCCTTCTCTCTACGATTATAGTCTTAGGTACTCATACCTAAGGTTTATAACCTATCAGCTTTGATACCAATCTGCAACGCCTCAAAATCCGGTCTATTTTCACATCCGGATTCCGTATGTCACGATCCCATCTTATTCCAAACATACATCATTATATAGCCAAATATAACAACATACATTCTCAAATACCAGGTTCTAAAACCTTATAACCTATTTCATTACAAATAATGATAATTACATTATTCTTTACATCTTGCACGAGTGACTTTTATCCGCCAACAAGGATACATAATCATTCATTAAACTATGCTATAGTTTAATTCTATCATTCTATATTACAAGTCTTCACTTGATCTTCACGCACATTTATATAATGAATGTCACTTATTCTGGATACCGATCAACTTGATCTTTACGGGATCCTTAAGTTCTTCTAACATCGTTCGCTGAAAATGTTTTCATTTAAAGCAAGTGTGAGCATTCAATTGCCCAACAAGTCATAACAGTTGAACAAACAACTTTAAGAATTCAAACATTCTTTTAAGACCTCAATAACCGAAAAAAAGTTATGACACAACTTGAATAATAGAAATAATCTCGATTCCTATCATTTTAAAACATTAGTTACATTCACTTTACTCTCATTCTCTATTGTCTTTCATACACATTATGTCTGGCTAGAATCAATAGCACAGACTTAACAATAACGGTTCATGTATAAACAGAACATTCTCATATTGAATAGTTCAATCATAGAACAGTTCATCTCACATAAATACCAAAGTGTTCAAATTGTGGAACAAGGCCTCATACATTCTAACACCTTGTACAAATATCACACATTCGCACATAGACAGAACTTCTCAAGTTCAACATCTGAGAAGTTTTAGAAACTAGCATTTATTTAAAATATGAATGAAGTTAGGAAACTTGCCTTACGCATAGCTACAACTTATAGTTTACGCTGAACTGCTCATTCCAATTCCTATGTAGCACATAAGGAAATGACACATACACCAATTAGTCATATACTTGACTTACACATTGGTTTAAACTTATCCTTACTTCTTAGGGTTCGCGTTCTTATAAACTAAGTTTATGCGACTAACTTCCTTTACTACCGGTTTACGACTTTATGACATACGGAGATGTCACACTCAAACATTCACCCTCTTTGATGATTTACATTCTTATCTTCTTCTTATAACTTTCCTAGGACTCAGCACACATTGTGTCTCTACTAGTAGTCCATATGGTACTCTGAGTGGTTTCCCACAAACAACCAACAAACAAGTTCCCGTCTCATCTACACTGCCCATAACAGTGAGTTAGATCGGTTGCCAGTTTTGTATATACCTTAACTCTCTGAAGGAATTGTTTAGCCCAGCTCCCATATGTCAACCATCAAAGTTTACGATTATACTACAACCTAACTTACCTTAACTTATCCAAACCATTAAACTATAATATTCGTTAAGTCAAATTCTTATTCATTATGGCTTTCTGGCAACTAAATGCCATACCTCACGATTCATTCCTTATCGTCTCTAAGTCATACAGTCTTCTGTATACTCAGAACGATCATTCAATATTCATTCTACGCATTTATAGCGTTAACCATTTTACATTACCTTATTCTTATCTTACAACGTCTGATTCATTCGACTCGAAAAGTCATCCGAGTTATAAACATTAACTCGGCTTCTTTTACGTTATACGTACTTGTCTTTAATTCAGCTTCTTCATCGTTCACAAGTTTAATCATTGATCTTAATTACCTTACGGTCAAACCATACACGGGGTGTAGGTTCTACCCATTTAATATCCGCGTACACTTAACCTTTACGTCGGTTAAAGTGTTCAACGCTTACATTTCATTCTAACATTCTTATTCGACTCACATTCGGCTTTCATTAATCTTCTTACCGATCGCTACGACTTTCTTGATAATTCATATCTTACTAACTACCTTCGTCAATGTCTAAGTCATACAACCAATGTATACTTAGAACATTCACCCGACATGAATACGATTCATGAGGATTGTTTACGTATTCAACATTTACGTTGTTCATCCCTTAATATCTCATTCAACCTTTACCTAAGGTTTTAATCATTTTTATTCATTACTATGACCTGAACCCCATGTTCAATATTCTTTCTTAATGTTAAAGCCATACGGTTCGTTGTATGCCACTGATCGTTCATTGCAACAGCATTGCGTTCACAGCGTCTAAACGCTTCACATTCATCTCTCATTATCACATCATAACATCAAAATGTTATACATTACGCTCGTTACTTAATGTCTAAGGAATCACAATCATAGCAATCCCTTACGTTCGTTTATCGCGACTACGGTCCCCGAATATCGGTTCCGTAACTAGCATTCACATTATTTGTCTTTTAATCTCGTTTAATCTTTTCGTTCAACCTTCATCAAAGGTTTAATACACTTGATTCAGTGTTACATTAGTTGAAATACATGTTCATATTTCTTTCTTGCACATCCCCCAGTAATTGAGCAGTTAAAAGCTCATCACTGGGCACTGACATGCACCTGCCATGCTACTGGTTCTTTCTTTACCTTCATTACCGCAATTCCACTCTCATGATGTCAAGCTGCGAGTGAAATGGCGGCCTAGCTCCTCCACTTCTCTTTCTCGCTCTGCGGTGCCACTCAATAGTATCTGATGGCCAGGGCCTCGCTCTGCAGCCTTTGCCTCCCAAGGCTTGTTATCTGGCCAAGCGCCTGAAGTACAAACCTAGATCTGGGTTGATAGATGTTATATATGTTCTGGGAATGTAGTGTATATTGATGATCTGGGTTGATAGATGTTAGATCCATAATATCTATAGGCTCAGATTTGATTATTTACAAAATCTAGAAAAAGTTTAAAACTGTTGTCTGACAACGAATGTCAATACTCATAGATCTCTCTGTGTTATGTGTTAGTGGTGTTTGATGTTATAGATTTGTTCTATGTTGCAATGTCTTTGATTTGAGACTTGAATCAAGCTCAGATCATTGTAGGTTCGAAGATATAGGCAGTCAAACCTCGTTGACTGTTCACAAAAATTGAGTTTCTGGGTAACCCTACCCAAAAACCCAGATTTCGTCTGATAACATTTGTCTAGCATCATATCTTGTTGTATGTTAGTAGTTAAGTCATGTTGTTGCTTTAATGTTGTAGTCTGATATAAGGACTACACAATCATGTCCTTAGATCACCCAGATCCTTAACAAAATTGTAGATAATCATGGTCAAACTGGGTTGACCGATCTGCCCATATGAAGATTCTGGAAAACCCAGAATCTTCAAGAACACGTTCTTGACAAGTACTTTGACCGGCATAGAACTGCTTGCTGTGATGTTGTTAGACTTGTTTTATGTAATAAATTTGTTCCTTGACATGTTATCTACAAACTGAAGCCATAAGAACACAAAAACATCACATAGATCACAAGTTGTGGAAGCCCAAATATGCCTTGTCGAACTGTTCTTCATTTATGGGTAACCCAGAAAATGAAGAACAACTCTGACAGCCACTTTGCACGATCAAATCTCCTTCGTTATATGTCGTATGATCATGTAGTATTGTATTAGCACTACAAGATCTCGAAATAAAGATGCCCGAAAACACATTACACAACACGATTTATTCCAGGTCAAAGTTCTTTCACCTGCTCATCGATGACATGAATGCTCTAGGTTTAATGAAGAACACGAAGAATACCTATAGAGACGGTTCTGTCGCTATAGGCAGTCTTTAGCGGTATTTTATTTTTAAAATTGATTATTTTATTAAATAATTAGAGAAAAATAGTTTTTAATTATTAAAAATATTAAATAAATTACTAAAAATTATTTTAAAGCCTAAATATGAGTTTTTAATAATTTTGAGAATATTTCATAAATAATTAATATTTTTGGAATATTAAAAAGGTATTTAATTTATTTAATTATAATATTAAATAAATTACCTAAAAATGATTTTAATACATGAAAATTATTTAAAATATATTATAGTACAAGAAAATATTTTAAGTTATTTTAATGACTTTTAATATTATGTGATGAATTTTCATTAATTAATTAATATTAATGGTAATTAATTTATTTAATAGATGTATTAAATAAATTATAGAAAAATAGAAATAATGTTTTAAAAATCATATAAAAATAATTTAAGTGTTATAAAATATTTTTATTTATAAAATATAACTTTTAATATTTAAGGATAATTTCATTAATAATTTAATATTAATGATATTAGATTTATTTATTAATTATATTAAATAAATAATTTAAAAATGATTTTATTTATTTAAAATCATTTAAAAAATGGTATAAATGAATTAAAAATATTTTAAGTTATAATAAATGACTTTTAATATTTTGATAAGTAATGCATTAATATTTACATATTAATGGTAATTAGTTAAAAATGATTTTAATTATTTTAAAAAAATCATTTAAAGGGTAATATAAATGTTTTAAAAATATTTTGAGTTATTATAAATAACTTTAATATTTTGGCAATGGTTTTATTAATATTTTAATATTAATTAAATATTAATGATAATAGAATTATTTAATATTTAAATAATTTAATAATGATTCTGGTGTTTGAAAAATCATGATAAATTATAATAATTATTTAAAAATTATTATAAGGCTATGAAAAATAATATGACTCATACTTAAATTATTTAAATGGATATTGAACTACATAATAAAGTTTTAGACTCGTTTATTACCCGATAAAGCCGTCGATACACCGAAATATTTCAGAAATTGATGTGGACTTAGATAGCTTGACAGGATATGTGTTTGTTTATGATCAAATGACTGTTAAACCTATGTGACAAATGTGATTAGATTATGTGCTGACTACAAATAGCAGTACTATGTGTTACGATATGTTATTCTAATCGAACGAATAATCTTATAAATGATAGGTCTCTGTAAGTTATCGAATTATACTCCTGTTATATAAGTTATTAAACTCTATAGTTATCGGTCATGTATTTCAACATTAGTATTCATGCCAGTTATCAAACCCTATTCGTTTACCGTTACTGTAATAATGTATGATCAATATATACTATGTTGATAGATAGTTAAGTAAGATTATTCAAGTTCCGTCACTTGGATAATGATTATATTTAATAACATATTGACACATACCTACTAGTTTTCGGATATGTATATGTTATTTAAAAATATCGTTGACCAGAATAGAATATTATTGTTACTCAGTTGAATTATTCTAATTCAGATTTCAGATTAATTATGAACATCCCGAACAGGAAAAACTTTTATGCCCCAAAGGCGGACCAGCTGAATGACTTATCGTTCAAACACGTAGTATTGATAAATACAGGGCATAACAGGCTGATCACCCTCCATGTCCATAAGACATGATAGTTTGCAGATGAAGTTCTGTTTAACCTTTTCGAAAATTGAAAATAAAGTTCATAGTTTGTCAAATTGTTCCCTATTTATAGTCAATACGTAGTTTCAAAAATGAAAAAGAATTGATATGTATTTCAGTATTGTTTCAGAATACTTCACAACTATTGCTTCGTTGTAGAAGTGTCGTCCAAATAAAACATTTAAATCTTTCAGATAAAATTTATTCATTACTATTACTTGTTGGGCACTCAAATGTTCATTCTTGCTTTAAATTTAAATGTTTTCAGCTAAGCTAGCACGACCTTAAGGTTTTGGCAAGGACAAAGGGAAGGGGAAGCTGCAGGATTAGATTACACTATGTTATTTATAATATTGTTTGTAGGATAATATATTAAATATTATGTAATGTATGACTTAAAGGTTCTCGAGACTGGGAAGGTAGATAACTTTGATATAATAATTTTGTTTAATTAATACATTCAGTAGTTGAATGAATGTTATCGTGAAGCACCAAATACGGGTTTCAAGTACCCAGATTTGGGGGCGTCACATACCCGGATCATCCTTTATGCATAATCAAATTGCAAAAAATAAGCAGAAACGTGATAAAATAGAGTTTTAAAATTTTACAAACCATATACCCGGATCATCATTTATGCACAATTATTAATTGAACAAAAATATGAAGAATAAGAATCATACCCTTGAAGTTTTGAGCTTCCTCAGGTACAAGTTCACCTCCAATCTTTTCACGTTCCACTTAAATTCACCGGGTTTGGTTCCTTCCTTTGATCAATGTTAGCCACCTAAGTGTTTGGCCTCTAGAGGTGATCCACCAAGGAAGAAGAAATATTCAAGAAGAAGGGTGGTTGACTAAATCCTAGTTTTCTATTATAACGCCCCCAAATTTGGGTATCTTCCAACCCGACATTTGGTGCAACACGGTACTCATAATCATACAATCATTCCATTAAAACTATAACACAATGAATGTATTAACTATCTTCTTATTACAATCATAGTAAAATCCTTTCCCAGGTTCATAAACTGATTACATCATTTGTTGTTCATAAGTATAATACATACAACCATACTAATCTATTACAAGACATTTTAACTATCCATCTTAGCTTTACCTTTATCTCTCTTAGAATTCTTAGTACGTCCGGCTTTAGCTACAATCATATAATTCACGCAAGAAATGAGCATAACTAGCTTAGCAAGTCTAACAAAGTATAATATCAATACCACATTCGTGAATTATACGATTACATTCCATAACTGAACAAATAGTCATGAAGTACTATGAAACATTGACTAGTACTTATCAATTCATAGCATCAATTCCAAAGTATATAATAGCTTAGGAATTCTAACCGGTCAAAATCTTAAACGTATTTACGTTTAAGATTTGGTAAACTTGCGTGCACATCGAATAAATGATGAAAAATACTTTTGTTTGTTCATAGACAAACTTACCTTGAATCCATACCAAATACTTGGCATAGGATAGCGTTATCATTTCTATATAGAAAGACACGTACACAAATCAATTTAACTCTTAAGAATAGTCTAGCCGAGTTAAAACTGGCATTGACTATTTCTTTAAAATCATTCATGCAACTCATTACATGAATCACAGAAAACTCGGCTAACACGAAGGTTAGACAAGCGTTAAGAAAACTTGCCTTCAAGCGTCTCCGAATAAAATATTCAACAGTTCTCAGTCTTTACATAATCTACATGATATATTCACATAGCACACTGTAATTAGCTACCAAAAAATATCATCACATTGTTATTACCAGCTTCTTTCTCTTCTATGTTTTAATTGAAATTATTTCATTAATAATGTCAATTCGACTTACTACCCTTCATCACGACTTGTTAGCGTTCTTACGTTACTAACCGAAACTCGATCATCATTGGTGAAGTACCAACGTTAAATACCGTTCACGGTTTACTTATTTTACACTTCACGTTCTTCGTTTACTTACTAACAACTTGTGTTCGATTCCTAAGTTTATCGTAATATATGTTAATAAATGTAACATAGGAATGGTTTTAGTATGTACATTAAGTATATAAACTTAGCTAATAGTGGTCTTTAAACATTTGAGTTCAAACCTAACTTGCCCAATATTTTCCCTATCTTGGAGCCGCAATAGCAGCCCTTATATGCAACACCAAGTCATGCGTGCCCTTACAAGAGTTAAACCTCGTCCCGACATCATCGCTGCTTGAACTTATATGTGTGAATGGCGCTATACTAAGACTACTACTTTTCAAAGAGCTCTTACCACTCGCATGGAATCATAGCAGCTTCCAAGAGCTTTATCCAATGACTGTTGGCTGGTTACTTCAGCCTCGAAATTGTTTGACAAGATTAACTTTTTTCGACGAACTTCCCGGCTTCATAACTTATTCATTTTTCATCCGAATTGACTCTTTCAAAATTCCACAAATCATAAATTACATACTATACGTGTTCATGTAAGAGTTTTACATTTTTGAATTCGTTAAATCGGAATTCACTTTTAATTTTATTATTAAGCGTTCGTTTATCGTTCTTGAGCGTTCAATACTCGTTTTCTTCGTTCTAAGTCGGAATTTGACGATTCATGAGTCCATGACTCTTAAATACATTAACTCACGTGATGACATTGAAAATCAACATTTCTAAGTCACGCGACAACTTTTGACTACTAATCCAGAATTTCTACGTTTTCGACGTTTAACGTCTAATTCCGTAAAATTGACCATAACTTTGTTACTCGTGTTCTATATGCCAAATCAAATGGAACAACTGCATTGATTCCTTATCTACATCCTAACCAAACAAGATGCACATATCCTATTAAATGGTTTCTATGGTTTAAATTTATGTAAACCCTTAAGATTTCTACTTAGACATAACTTATCAATGTTTTAATTCATGAAAGCCATCCTTATTCCTCAATAAGAGGCATGCTCCACCAATCTATGATTCTTTATGACAAAGAAATCAAAAGGATGGAAATTTAATTATTACAAAATTTTACCTCTTCGTTCTTCACGTTCTTGGTAAAACTTGTTATGGTTTGCTTTAAAGTAGGATGATTACTTGTTTCTAGCTCTTTCTTTCTATCAATATAAGTTGGACAATTCTTGTAAAACAACTAATGAACAACCTAAGCTTGCTTTTATAGAAAAACCAAATGGAGGGCATATTGGTCATCCTCCCCAACCTCCTTACTATTCAAGTCTTAGCCACCAAGTAATCACTTTACTTGGTGGCCAAGTGGCCGGCCCACAAGGTCCATGGGTCATCCCCATAGGTTGCCCCATGGGTTTTATCCATTCGGTGACCCATCGGTTCGATCCGCGGTTCGATTTCTTGGATCGGGCTTAATTAAACTTAACATCGGGCCTTAACTTGGGCTTGATATAATCCAAGTCCAATTGGATTATACAAAGTCCTTAAACTCTAAGTCCATTAAAAACCAATTGCATTCTACACGTATAACTCACATATTCTCTTCGTATAGTACTCGTACTATATTTGTATTGTACGTCATATTAAATCTTCATACTATACTCGTATACTAAATAGTATCACACTCGTATATCGTACGAATAATAATCTTAATCATTATACGTATTTTATTTCTTTCTCGAAAATCATTTTTTCCAACCCTTAGGTTTTAAGTCCGCAGGCGAAAATTTCATTTGCCATAACTGAAATATTATTGGATATTCCATCTCATCCACGTGTTCATTATGCGTTTCTCAGAATTTCAATCTTAATTCTTGAGCAGAAATAAATGAATAATGTTTTTACGAAAATTTCTCGGAAAACTTTTATTTTCGTCTTGGAAATTCAAAACAATTAATTCTAGCACATAGCCAGAATCCTAACCACATATGCACATCCTAGGTCATAGAACGACCTTCACATAGCTTACTCACATAAAGAATCAATTAAATTCATTTAATTCACATAATAAAATAAAATTTTAATTCTCATATAAATCTAATTTTCTCGGGCGTTACATTCTCCCCCCCTTATAAGGATTCTGTCCCCAGAATCTCGCTATAATTACATAAACAAATGAGGAAAACTTTCCTTCATTTTACTTTCGAGTTCCCACGTTGCTTCTTCAGCATTGTGGTTTTTCCAAATCACCTTCACCGAAGGTATTATCTTATTTCTCAAAACTTGCTCCTTCTAATTAATAATTTGAACTGGAAGTTCTTCATACGATAAATCTTTTTCTATCTAAATAGATTCATACTCTATTACGTGCTTATAGTCTGGTTTATAGGGACGCAACACAGACATGTGAAACACATTGTGTATACGTTCCATTTCTGGAGGTAAAGCTACTTCATAAGTTACCTGTCCTACCCTTCTTAAAATTTCAAAAGGTCCTATAAACCTTAGACTTAACTTCCCTTTCTTCCTAAAATGTATCTTTCCTTTCCAAGGCGATACTTTCAGAAATACATAAGACCCTACTTCAAATTCCCTACTCTTCTCTCGGTAAGGATCAACATACTTCTTATGTCTATCTTGAGCCGCTACCAATCAAGTACGTATTAGCTTAACCATGTCCGCCGTCTGTTGTACCATCTCAGGTCCCAATATTCGACATTCACCTACTTCATCCCAGCATAGTGGAGTTCTACACTTCCTTCCATACAAAGCTTCGTAAGGTGCCATGCCTATACTAGCGTGAAAACTATTGTTGTACACAAATTCTACCAACGATAGATGTTCATCCCAACTCCCTTTAAAATCCATAACGCAAGATCTTAACATACCTTCAAGCGTTTGAATTTTTCACTCACTTTGTCCATCCGTTTGAGGATGATACGCCGTACTCAATCTCAACTGTGTTCCTATTTGATCTTGCAAACTCCTCCAAAAGTTTGATGTGAATCGTGGATCACGATCTGACACAATCGAAACAGGTACTCCATGTCTTGAAATAATTTCTTTGACATACAGTTTAGTTAATTATTCTAGGTTATACCTTACTCTTATTGGTATAAAGTGAGCCAATTTTGTCAATCGATCCACTATCACCCAAATAGCATCGTATCCTTTCCTTGTGGTTGGAAGTTCCACCACAAAATCCATTGTGATGTGCTCCCATTTCCATTCTGGAATTTCTAATGATTGTAACAACCCACTAGGTCATTGGTTTTCAACCTTAACTTTCTTACAAGTTAAGCATCTACTAACCTATTCTACTATCTCCCTTTTCATATTTGGCCACCAAAAGTTCTGACGAAGGTCTTGATACATCTTCGTACTACCATGATGTATCGAATACCTCGAATTATGGGCCTCACTCATTATCTCCTCTTTTAATTCAGAATTATTTGGAACCCAAATTCTTCCTTCAAAATGAAGCAATCCCTCTTTATCGAGGTTATATTTAGTCTTTTCTTCATCTTCCATTCTCTTCTTCATATGTTAGCATTCCTCACTGTTTAATTTTACTTTCTTAACCCGTTCCACTATAGTCGGTTGAGTCTCATTGAGAATAACATTTCCATTGCTTCATCTGGTGATTTAAATTCTAACTCCATTCTCGCCATCTCTGTTACTAACTCATTCTGAGTCGTTAACATTGAGAGTTTCTCTCTACCCTTCCTACTTAGCGCATCAGCTACTACTGTGACAACCGAGATTTTGTAATTTAATTTAAATATTTATTGGATTGAATAAATATTTTTCGATGAATTAATTATTAGATTAATTAATTAATTGATGAAGTTGTGATAGATTAATTTAATTATATGTGTTATATTTATTAAATTAATGTGGAGAATTTTATTATTCGAAGTATGTGATTATGTGAGCTTATTGTATTAAAAGAAATATTTAATAAGCTTAATGTTATTTTTTTAATTAATTTAATTATTAATTAGAGATGTAATAATTTGATATTATTATTAAATGAGAAATTTAATTATGTGACTATGTGCATTATTGAGAAATTATTATATTTTATTAAATTAGATATTGGTTTTATTTATAAAGGAGGGTGACATTATTTAAACTATATAATAAAGCTCTATTAAATTAAATGGTTTTTGAATTATTTTCTTGCTAGCCAAACATGGCCTTAGAGGGAGTTGAGGGAAGTTACCCATGACTAGATAACTGACCACAACTCGTCAGACGTCTTCTTTATTATACGTTTTCCCCTTCCTTTTCTTCATTAATTTTCCTAAGTCTAGAAAGTGTCAGAGAGAGTTTCAGAGAAAGATACAAAGAGAGAGTTGAGAATTCAGAGTTTTGTGGAGGAGGAATTCACTTCCTAGTATATTAATCTACGCTTGGGTAATCTCTTCAACCCAATTTATATATTTTACGTCTTTTAAGTTTCATGAATATGGCTTAAGTCTTCTGTGAATATCTGTAAATTGGAAAGTTGTTATAAGAATATATGTAATAATTCGAGTTGTATGGCATGTTATATATATATATATTGTGTGTTTCCATATCATCAATTTCATAAGATTACAACGTATGATTATGGCTTGTTATTTTAAAAATTTGCAGAGTACGTGATATGGCCATATGACCTTATACGTGATTTTTATATGTCAAATATAAATTATTTTACAAAATTCACACATTGATATGATTATGCATGTTAAAATGAACAAAATGAAACTTGAATGGTTGGATTTGGCTTTAAAACGAATCCGTAGCATTAAAATCCATGTTTTTGTTCAAGAACTTTAAGAACATGAAGAATAGTATAATTTGCACGTTGAATTCTGTAATTATATGTTTTTATGGGTGAAAATCACTCTATATATGTTGGGTAATGGTTATGTATAAATTCTAGCATGTGGGTATGTTTAATTTAGTGAAATTTATGATTATGTAGAGTTTATTTCGCTGAATTCTGTGTTCTTCGCGAACTGGAAATTCAGAATCTGGAGTGTCACGCCGCGGCACCAACTCCAGGCTTGAGACTTGCGCCGCAGTGATGCGGCACACTACAAATCCGCAGCCTTGATGAGTATAAATAAAAGTGGCAATACTTGGTACCATTAGCGATTGTCCAGAAAATACAAATTTTTAATGTTCAAGTATAGAAATGAGTTAGTGACCTAGTCTAATGAACATAAAAACTTGTTAGACATATAATGAGATATTAAAATGAGTTTTTACCAAGTCAAGAAGACAATTACATGTTATTTGAATCGTTGATTATGTAATTAACTTGTTATTCGTGTAGTATTATATTATGTGAAAACAAGTATGGTAATTTGACTAAGTATGGTCATGAAGTCGAGATTAGACAAAGAATAACTTATGATGTTTAGTACGTTATCATTGATTGGTATTGTGAACGTAATTGATATGTAGGATTTAATTCAAAGAACGAGTTTGTTTAAGTGTAATCTACGCACGAGGCAAGTTTCTAAACCTTATCTTGTTACATTGGGCAAGTTTTCTAACACTACATTTACGTTGAGCAAGTTTCTTACCCTAAACTTTCATTGAGCAAGTTTCCTAACCCTACTTGTTATCATTATATAAGTTGATTAATTCATCTTTCGATATTGAGCAAGTTCTCATTATTATTGATCAAGCCTGTCTTGGATATTAAAGTTTATTAAACTTCAAGCATGATGTTGTTATACAATAATTATTCTATTGTATACCTTTTGAGATGTTATTCAAGTTAAATATTCATTTACACATTATTAGACTAGCGAACCCTTATTGATTTGAATAGTCCATAGTTGATGAGCGTTCTAAATTTCAGAATCCCTTGATGAATTATCCAAACCAAACTTCCTTTGGTGCGGACTTGAATGTCAAATCGGGATGAACAACCTCAGATAGGGGATTATTTACGCTTTAGCGTTAAGATATTACATGTGATGGTACTAAGACGATCCCCTAAATGCGAGAAGAAGAGTCCATAGTCTTATAGTCATTAAAGGTTTCAAGTATAAACACTTGACAACCTAGGACATAGTTCAAGGTCTTATGACCCTCAAAAATTCTTTTGATTCTTGTTATTCATTCTTGATTCAAAAGTTGAGCTTTTATATCCGAAGTTATTATTTCTCTCGCATGTTATTATTCATTGTTATATTGTTATACTTGTGGGCAATCGTGCTCACTCTTGCGTAATAATAACATTGCGCTTAAGAAACTAAAAGAGCGCATTTAACCTTCCACTAGTAAGGGGTAAGGGCAAGCTTAGCAAGTAATGAAAGACTGCTTTATTAATGTAGTTATGCTATGTAATTAGAGTTGATGTTACTAAGACTTATTTGTTTATGTTTTCCACTGCAGATGTTTTAAGGTTAGAGTAACTCGGATTTATTTATTATTGATTGATGTAACCCCATAAGGGGAGAGATTTATTATTTATTCTATCTATTGCATAGTTTGAAATTTATTTATGGATAGATAGATAGATGATGTTTTGACTGAAGGAACACAAAATCTCGTGGAAATGGAAGTACCTGGATTTGGGGTGTCACGGAGTTAATATCGTGAGTCAGAGGGTTATGAACCTTAGGTGGGGAACAACCTTAGTAGTAGCCTTGTAGGAGATCGAGAACATAGTGGTGGTAAACTCTTGAAAGAGTTCTAAGAAATGAATTTACGAATTCATTGAAGATAATAAAAGACTTTATGTGCTTATGTGTTTAATCTATGTGTTTGCTAGCAATCGATTAGTAACTAAAACTTAAAATTTTGTTGTCGGGATGTCGGATGTTGGAGGAGCTAGTCGAAATGGGAGGAGGAACCCGATTACCTATAGAGGAGGAGCCGAGACATTCATGTCGTCAGGAAACAACTTGTACAGAGAGAGCCATCTCCGTTGATCACTATTGCTGGTCAGGAGCATGAACCGGAGACAGATCCAGAGGAGGATCCTGAAGAAGAGGAAGAAGAAGAGGAAGAAGAGGAGTTCCCACCGAACTCCATTGATGCAGAGATGTATGATGCACTCTATGATCGTAACGTAGAGTTGCGGGATCTTGTCGGGATCCGGCCCGAAGCAGCGGTTAGTCACGGGATTACTATTGAGCAGAAGGATAGAGAGATTGTGACTCTTCACACACGTTTGGGAAACGTAGAGTGGGATCTGGTTCACGAGAAGGGTCAGACCGAGGATAAGTCCGTAGAAATAGAAAAGTTAAAGAAGGATCTGAAGGAGAGCTCGGAGAGGCTTGCCATAGCAGAGGAGGGCTGGGTACGAGAGTACGTCGTGCTGATCTTGTAGAAGATGATCGTCGTGCGAAGAAGGCTAAACTTGAAGAGACGTACTCTAAATGCGGTCCAAGATTGAGTTAGGAAGTATCCAATCCAGTTTGAGGATCTACCATCATATATGCTAGATCGCAGAACAATGTACCGCATCATGAAGGAGGAACGTAGCAAGGCCATCCAGCGCCTTAACAGACAGTGATAGTATTTGATAGTTAATGATGTGAAAACTATTTGATAGTTAATGATGTAAATTCCGATGTGATTATAAACAAAGGAATATGTTGATGTTTTAAATCCTGTAGATTCCTTATCTCGGGATAGTTGATGTAAATAGCAATGATGCTATCTTTTTATGTAAAGACTTTTGAATTAAATGAAATGTCAAAGTTTATTTGAAGTAATGTGTTAAGTGAGTTATGATTAAATGTTTAGTTAAGTCTTAAATGTTTTAGAGATTGAGTAAAGATCTAATAAGCATATATTCTTAACAGAAATATGCCGCCTAGAAGACAAAATCGTCAACAAGCCCAGGAAGGGTCAACAAACAATAACAACTACGCCAATGCTAACTCCGTTCAGCAATTGGTAAACCTTTTAAGCCGGAGCACTTAATAATCAACCTCAAGCTCCATCAAATACTTCGTTTAAAGACTTTAAGGCGGTGGGACCGCCAGAGTATGTCTCGTGTTCATAACGTTTTTCACATATCCATGTTACGTAAATATGTGAAAGATCTGAACCACATTATTGAGTTAGAACCGGACGAAATAGCGAAGACTTAACGTATGAAGAGGTACCTGTTCAAATCTTGGATAAGAAGGAACATATTTTACGCTCCAAGGTTATACCTCAAGTTAAAGTGTTATGGAGGAATCACGATGTTGAGGAAATGACCTGAAAGTTAGAATCTGAAATGAAATCAAGGTATCCTTACCTCTTCGACATGCAGTGCATGCCACTTAATTTCGGGTGAAATTTCATAAGAAGGGAGATTGTAAGACCCCAACTTTTATGAATAAAAATGAATTTTCTATAAAATATCATTTTTGAATATTATGGAATAATTTGATATAATGTTATAGTTATGGGTAGTATTTATAAATTCTGCAAAGTATGTAAGTTGTTATATTATATTCAATTGGTCGGGGAATATTCGTTTTAGCAGGGAATACTCGTACAATGGCGCAATCATTGGTGGACCCCACAACAGAATTATTGTCAGATTGAGAAAACGACAAAAAATATTTTATTAAAAATAACGGCGAAAGTTTTACAGGTTAATCTAATGTTGAACTACTCATTAGTAAAAGTGCGATGAATATGTGGTTTGCATAGTAGTAGCACACGGTATTGATTATTGATCTTTACGTGAAAGTCACTTAGTTTTGTTCAATTATTGCTATAGTAATTGTTGCATAGTATCTCACGTTATTTGATTCAATTATTGCCGATATTTTATATTATTAAATCAATAATTGAAATGACAGAGTTATTAATATTATAAATTGCAATATTAACGATGTCTAGAAGTTACGCCAGAGAGGTTTGGTCACCTAATTGCTTGCCAATAGGGAGAAATCCTTATTGGAAAGCCCCTCTTTCACAGGAACGACACAGTCGATTAATATTGTGAATTATAATAAAGATGATAAATGTTGTTAAAATTATTAAGGTGATTTTTATGAAGTTTTGCTTATTTTATGGACCCTTATTTACCCATTTTTCAAAATAATCGGTAGAAAATTATTTAAAGGTGGGGCCCACATTTGGGGCCCATATGTGTTGAAGAATTGATTTTGAAATGGGGATTACGTTATAGGGAGAATTGTTATATATGATGTGTATATATATATATATATATATATATATATATATATATATATATATATATATATATATATATATATATGTGTGAGTGGAAAATGGTGGGGAAAAGAAAGAGTGAAAGTGAAAGTATGATAGTGATGGGTAAGAGTGTAATGAATTTGATTATTGGGTGTGTGGGGGATTGATGTTGGTTATGGGGAGAAAAAAATAAGTGGTTGATATATTATATATTTATTTGGCATGTATATATATATATATATATATATATATATATATATATATATATATATATATATATATATATATTATATTATATAGTGGTTTGAATTAAGTTGAATTATATTATATAAATATAATATATATTATATTTTATTTAAAAGATTTTTACTTTAAATATGAACCGTCTCCATTAAAAAGTAAATCAATCGGGACCCTTCATGAATTAGTTACTATGCATTCTATTTTTCTATAAATAGAAACTCATTCCTTCATTATTTTTTACAATTCATTTGAAACTCCGGAGAGAAATTATAGAAAACTATAGAAAAGTATTACTAACTACTTCCCTACTCTTATATCCAGGTTCTTTTACGGTAAGGGATATTATTC
Organism: Panax ginseng; assembly: GCA_020205605.1. NCBI lineage: Eukaryota > Viridiplantae > Streptophyta > Magnoliopsida > Apiales > Araliaceae > Panax > Panax ginseng. Next base: position 68,245,071 of record CM035139.1, read on the forward strand.
TTTTATATTCATGAAGAGAAACTTACATTATTCCATTCCTTATTATTACATTGGAATAACTTTTGTATAAGCGGGCTACCCTATACTTGGTGACATTCTTCTATTATTACTGTCTTTATTATTAAGTTGGAACATCCGCATATTTCTTTTTCGCCGGACTTGGTTAGTCTTTATTATTCTCGTCTTTTTATTATTACATTGGAATATCACATGCATGTGTTTACACGACACTGGTTCTATCTTTAATATTACGTATTTATTATTACATTGGAATAACTTTACATACATCTGCAAATGCATCATGGTGATTTCTGTTGTTATTCCATTCTTTATTATTCTTTGGAACATCACAGCCGATTGTGATTTTCACGACTGGTTCCGTTATTATTATTACATTTGAATAACTTTGTCTGTCTGAGTACCGCATGCATGGTGATTTCTTTTGTTATTCCATTCGTTATTATACTCGGTTGGTTAAAATTTTGACTTATACTCCATGAAATTAGTGGAATATCCTTGATATTTACGCTTCATCGATTTTTTCATGGAAATATTCTTACGAGCATTCTTGAATTTTACTCTACAAAGCGGTATCATGTTGACAATTTAGGCGTTATTAGTTCCTGAATAACTTAATTCTTGAACTTGTTTTATTGAATTCTTATATCATTGTCATCATCCTCATGTTTATATTTTTAAAGTCATCTATGGCTGTATAGAGCATGGATGGACTTGGTATGATTATGACCGAGGATTATTCTTGTAATCATGGACCGTAATGTAACAAGTGATGTGGTAAAAGTCCTCATTGGCCCGTAGTGCATTGATGGACAGTTGTTGGCATGATCATGACCATTGATGAATACACAAATATCCTTGGCCCGTAGTGCATGGGATTTGTGGTCGTGAACCTAATGAATATCCTTGGCCGTAGTGCAGGGATGATGTGGATTATTTATTAAGCTGAGTCCCAGCGATAAAAGTGATAAAAAAAAACATTTTAAATCATAAAAGATAGTAGATTTTATTCCCTACTTGACTCTTTTAATGGATTGCTTGTTCCGCTGCAATTAAACTTGATGTCTATTGTATTTTATCAGTTTAACATTGTTGAAGACTAATGATAACTTATTCTGCATTATCTTAGTCATAATATTTCTTTACGGGCTAGTTGAGCTCACCTTTCTTTTCATTGTTCTCTTCGAGAAATGAGAACGTGGAAATGGGACGAGTCGGGGAGCGGAGTAATGTTCGGAGGATAGTGTTAGCTAGTAGTCCTCATCGCTCGTTAAATAGTGTGACAATAAATGTATTGAGGACTTATTCGAGAGTGAATATTGTCTAGTAGGCAATATTTGTATTAAAACTCACAAAGATGTATTTTTTCGTACTTTACACGATGTTGTATAATTAATTTGTATTTGAATTTTGTACCATGTATTTTGGCGACTCAAGATGGGTGATGTATACCTATTTTGGGGGCGTCACGGTTGATATCATCAGCTTAGGATATGATCCACAGCTAAGATGTGAGACAAGAACGAGGAGGAGAGGCGGAGAATTCTTTTCGCTAGTATGACCTACCTAAGTTTTTTATTATTTAATTAGTCGCCGGAGTATAGGGATAATATGTGATATGTTATTTAACTCTTGATTTATGGCAGTATTTGAAAATGGCATCCGAGAATGTTGAGAACATAAATGGAGCACAGGAGACTGTTGAGTCTCCACAGATCAATAATCAGAATAATGTGCATCAGGACGGAGACATTCCTCAGGCAAACAACAACACTGACCAAATGATGAACGATGGAATGTTCAGAGGCTTCATGCAATTTATGCAACATCAGGCGAGAGTGGCTCCTGTCCAAAATGCAGGTTGAAACGTTGGCAACTCTCGGATGGTCACCGCCAAGCAGTTTAAGGAACTGGGACCACAAGAGTTCTTTGGAGAGCCAAAACCACTTAAGGCGGAAATGTGGATTAAACAGATTAACAAGATATTTGATGTCTTGGGATGCTCTGAGGAGCAAAAGGTTCCCTTTGCCACCTTCGTGTTTGCGTTGAGGCGACATTCTTTGGTGGAAATCAGTAAAGCGTACTCAACTTCTTTGAAGATGTCTTGGGAGAAGTTCCAGGAACTATTCAACGACAAGTACTTTCCCAAAAGTATTCGACATATGAAAGAGGTAGAGTTCATCAAGTTTGCCGAGTTGTCCCGATTTGCGTCCCATTTGGTTGATAATGAGGAGAGAATGACACGAATGTTTTTAAGAGGTTTGAAACATGAGATACGACAATATCTTATATCTCATAAACTATGTTTGTATTCAGATGTTGTTAATAGGGCTCAGTTATTGGAGCGTGATAATGAGTCAACCCAACCAAAAGAGAGCAGCCGACAAAATGATAATACCAGTGAGAACAGTCATCGAAGCGGTGACAACAAGCGTGGAGGGAATCAACAGGCCAAAAATGGTAATCACTTCGGTGGTAATCAAGGCCAAAACAGTAAGAATGGACATTTCAAGAAGAGGAGATTCAATAATGATGGAAAGACGACAGCACCAACACCCGTTGTGAAGGAAGGAGAACGATAACCTATTATATGCTTCAAATGTGGAGGGGAGGGACACATCAGTCCAAACTGTGCGATGCCGTCCAAAGCATGTTATAATTGTGGAAGAAAAGGTCACCTAGCCTGATTTTGTGGTTCACCGAAGACAAGCTCAGCTAGGATGGAAGCACCAAAGGCCGTCCCAGAATAGTCAAAGCCGGTAGTGCAAGGAAGAGCGTTTGTTATAACCTCCTAAGGAACCCGAACGAGGTCATTACGGGTAAGCTTATCATAAACTCTAGCGAAGTTTATACCTTATTTGATACCGGTTCTACCCATTCTTTTATTTCTCCTACTTGCGCTCAACGTTTAAATTTGACTCCGGAGAAATTGGACTTTGACTTATCTGTTGAAACTCCATTGGGAGAAACCTTCATTACATCCACGGTTTATAAGTCTTGTTTGGTTCAAATCGGTACCCTCACATTACCTGTCGATCTTATTTCATTGAAAATACTTGCATTTGATGTAATTCTAGGGATTGATTGGTTAACTACTCATCATGCAAAAATTAATTGTTTTAGTAAGGTTGTTAGCTTTTATATTCCTAACCAACCTATTATGCGAATTCAAGCAAACAAACCATTAAAATCAATCACTGTCATCTCAAGCCATAAAGCTATTCGTTTATTGAAAAATGGATGTCAAGCTTTCTTAGCTCATGTCATGGATCTAAACAAAAATACGTCAGTGTTGAATGATATTTCTATTGTTAATGAATTTTCTGACGTATTCCCTGAAGAACTTCCTAGCCTACCCCTAGAGCGTGAAATTGAATTTTGTATCGACCTTGAACCCTATGATGACAAAACCCATTTCAAAGCCCCATATCGAATAGCTCCTATTGAACTTCAGGAGTTAAAGACCCAACCGCAAAATTGTTAGACATTGGCTTTATTCGTCCCTAGTACTTCTCCTTGGGGTGCTCTTGTTCTATTCGTGAAGAAGAAAGATGGGAGTATCGACTTTGTATTGATTATCGGGAGTTGAATCATGTCACCATCAAAAATAGGTACCCATTGCCCGCGTATTAATGACTGTTTGACCCGATTCTGAGGAGCCAAATTCTTTTCAAAGATTGATCTTCATTAGGATATCACCGGTTGAAGATTAGAGCCAAGACATTCCAAAGACGACTTTAAACTCATTACGGATATTATGAATTCCTAGTCATGTCTTTTGGATTGACTAATGCTCCTCTTTGCCTTCATGGATATGATGAACCAAGTATTCAGGAATATTTGGATCACTTTGTGGTCGTCTTTATTGATGACATCCTTATTTATTCAAAAGTCGTGAAGATCATGAGCAACACACGAGGCTAATACTCCAAAAGCTTCAGTAAATATAAGCTTTATGCCAAGTTAAAGAAATGCGAGTTCTGGCTTGAGGAAGTAGCATTCCTTGGGCACGTGGTATCAAGTCATGGAATATCTGTTGACCCAACAAAGATTGAAGCTATTCAAAGTCGAGCAACCTAAATCGTCGTTCAAGTAATCGTAGCTTTCTCGGTTTAGTGGTTATTATCGGAGATTCGTGGAAGGATTTTCTCGAATCGCTACTCCACTAACTCAAATGACTTCGGAAAGATACAAAGTTCTATTGGAGCGAGGAATGTGAGAAGAGTTTTCAAGAACGCAAGAGAGACTCATTTCAAAGACTTTTGTTACGACAATACCATCCGGTTCGGAGGGGTTTGTCATCTCATGATGTGATGCTTGAGCGCAAAGGGTTAGGATGTGTTCTCATGCGACATGGGAAAGTCATAGCCTATGCCTCACGACAACTCAAAGAATATGAGAGGAATTATCCTACTCATGATCTAGAGTTAGCGTACCGTTGTCTTCGCACTAAAGATATGGAGGCATTACTTGTATGGGGAGAAGGTGGAGATCTTTACGGATCATAAAAGCCTCAAATATTTCTTCACTCAAAAGGAACTCAACATGCGACAATGATGTTGGCTTGAACTATTGAAAGATTATGATCATACCATCCAATACCATCCTAGAAAAGCGAACGTGGTACCTAACGCATTGAGTAGAAGATCATATGCGGGTACGAGTGCGATATTGTCAATGCAAAGGCCCATTTTGTATGACTTGCAAAGGATGGAGATAGAGATAAAGACTCCAGGGACCCACGTGATGATGGCAAATATACGAGTAGAACTGACTTTAATTAATAAAGTTAAATCTGCTCAAACTATAGACCTGGAGCTGATGCGTATGAGGAAGAAGGTGCAAGAAGGTGCTATGCCGGAAGCAAGAATCGATGATGAAGGAATACTTCGAGTCAAATGGAACAACTCCATTCATTCCTTATCTACATCCTAACCAAGCAAGATGCACGTATCCTATCAAAGATGGTTTTTAATTTGTCCATCAACAACCAAGATAATGTTAAATGGTTTCTACGGTTTAAATTTATATAAACCCTTATGATTTCAACTTAGACATAACTTATCAATGTTTTAATCCATAAAAGCCATCCTTATTCCTCCATAAGAAGTATGCTCCACCAATCTATGATTCTTTATGACAAAGAAATCAAAAAGATGGAAAGTTAATTATTACGAAATTTTACCTCTTTTTTCTTCACGTTCTTGGTAAAACTTGTTATGGTTTGCTTCAAAGTAGGATGATTACTTGTTTCTAACTCTTTCTTTCTGTTAATATAAGTTGGACAATTCTTGCAAAACAACTAATGAACAACCTAAGCTTGCTTTTATAGAAAAACCAAATGGAGGGCATATTGGTCATCCTCCCCAACCACCTTACTATTCAGGCCTTAGCCACCAAGTAATCACTTTACTTGGTGGCCAAGTGGTCGGCCCACAAGGTCTATGGGTCATCCCCATGGGTTGCCCCATGGGTTTTACCCATCTAGTGTGTAACACCCCCTTTCCAAAATAGAAAGAGAGGTTACTCAAAACACAACAGAACTACGAAAGATCACAAAGCTCTAAACCACAACAGAATAATCTCATAATAATTCAATGTCATAAGACAAACCATAATAAATGCCACACTAGCTTAAACCAAAATCTAAAATAATTATTATAACTTTAAATAAATCAATGTATCGAAGCCTAACAAAATATATCAAAACTATTGGTTTAAAGGAAGCTCTCGTCACACTTGCCCTTGATCCCCCTGATTACCTGCCGGAAGAAAAACACAGCATGAGCCAAATGCCCAGTACGGATATAGAATACAAGAAATGAACCGAAATAACTAACTCAATTAAATGAATTGAAACAAAACGAACTGAAATGAAATGAACAAAACTAGCACAGTAAAATGGTAGGCTGAATCAAATAGCTGGGTGTTATTTCATACCGAGCTCAAAATAAATAGTAATATACCTTGCCACATAGGCAAGTCAAATAATGCCACACAGGCAATCAAAATAATGCCACACAGGCAATCACACATCGGACTGCACAATCCAGATGCGTGAAAAATCGGAAGGTGTGTTTGGCACAAACATCACCAATCCGCAGAACAGAACAGAACAGAGAACTAGGGTCGACCCATACGCCTCCCACAACAAAACACCAAATGGCCAACTCCCACTAGAGCACAAAACGGAGACGTCGTGGACTGATCACACCGCCACGGAAGGTGTCATGCCTCGATGCCAAGAGGACATGCCTGTGGTACCCCCACAGGTGGTTATAGCTCAGGTATACCCTACGGTATTCTAACAAGGATACCATGTCACAACACATGCGATATAATATCAACAAAGAGGGTTTCTAATATGTACATGTGTTAAACTGAAATGAATCATCAACTCAAAGTTTCCAAAAATATTAACATGTACTTTCTACGAGAATCAAAATAAATACAAAAGATGATACACTAGATCAAGAGTACAAACACGAGTTCTAAGTATCAATACCAAGACGAAACTATCAAAATAAAATTAGACATGTTGTATTATTCTAAAGAGTACAAATATGAGTTTCAACTCTGAACTCCAAAACGAACTATCACAATAAATTTGATAAGGAATAATTATGGAAACAATAATTAATTTCGAAATGAGAAACAAAACAAACAAATTAAATTTAATAAGAATATCATTTGAAGTATCGGAATCCGTGCACGGATTAAGTAATGTAATACCAGATTATATTTCAAATGAAACTCTTTAAATTTCCTCTTGTTAGAACTAATTACACAAATTAATAAAATAAAATTAATAAACTATCGTTAAATTATTAATTACAATTTTACTTTTCCTAAAGCTATTATTATTATTATTATTATGATTATTATTTTAACTTACACGTTGTTAAACTAGTAAACTAACTGACTTTTCCTGTTAGTAGTAGTATGATGGCCAACATATATATATAATATCTAAATTATTAACCTGGATCAAGCATTCAAAAGAAGTACAAGTATATTTATAATGATTGCTAGCTACCCCCAATAATTCTGATAACAAACTAAAAACAGACTTACGTGTAAGATATAAATGAATTTCAGTTCCTCTTCCTCCTCTTATGTTGACGCCGCAATTCTTCTGTTCTTTTCTGCCTCACGCACAATCAATTTTAATCCGAACAGAACTAAATAACATAGGGTTAGGTTTTAGATATTTATTTATTAATTTCCCTTTTTTATATATATTTTTACCAACTCTCCTAATTTTGATAGAATTTTAATTTGACCCACATATAAATTAAATCAAATTAATTATATGGCCCAATTTTATCAACTAAATTTATTCGTCAATTATTAATACTTATTAGCCCAAAAGTAAATGATTAGATTGACCCAAACAAAATAATAGCCCAAATAAGAAAACAGAGTCCAATTAATATGTTTTAAAACAAAACAAATTTTTTTTTCAATTTTTATTTATTTATTTATTACTGGGTATTACATCACCTACCCCTTAAAAAGGATTCCGTCCCCGGAATCAAAAGAATGAACGTACCTAATTATCAAAAAGATGCGGATATTCCGCTCGAATAGACTCTTTCATCTCCCAAGTAGCCTCCATTCAGAATGATTCCTCTACAAAACCTTAACAAACGGAATAGTCTTCCTCCTCATGATCCTTTCTTGACGATCCAAAATCGCCTCGACATTTCCTCACAAGTAAGATCCTCTCGAATCTTATCGAGCGGATATTGCACCACGTCTGACGGATGATAATGATAACTCCTCAACACCAACACATGAAATACATTATGCACGTGAGCTAGTGGAGGCAAAGCTAACCTATATGCAACCTCACCAACCTCTCCGGAATCTCAAATGGTCGAATATAACGCGGACTAAGTTTCCCTTTCAAGCCAAATCGTAGAATGCCCTTCCAAGGAGAAACTTTTAGAAACACATGCTCACCAGGTTCAAATTCTAAAGTCCTCCATGCTTATCAATTATAACACTTCCGCAGTTGATCAAAGTGACTTCAATTTCTCCTTAGCCACCGCTACCTTCTCCGTAGTGATTTGAACCAACTCAGGCCCTTCTATGGCCCTTTCACCAACCTCATCCCAACAAGTGGGTGCCCGGCATTTCTTACCATACAATTCCTCAAAAGGTGCCATTCCAATACTTGCATGCCAGCTGTTGTTATAAGCAAACTCAACTAGGATCAAGTAATCATCCCAATTACCCGAGCACTCAAGTGCACAAGACCTCAACATGTCTTCTAATGTCTGAATAGTCCGCTCGGATTGCCCATCGGTTTGCGGATGGAAAGAAGTACTGAAGTTGAGCCGAGTGCCCCAAGCTCGTTGAAACCCTTTCCAGAACCGTGAAGTAAACCGTGGGCCCCGATCTGAAACAATAGCCACCGGAGTACCATGAAGTCTAACAATCTCCTGCTGAAAGATATGTTGCAATCTATCCACCGAGTAACCCTCATGGATAGCCAAAAAGTGTGCCGATTTGGTTAGACGGTCAACTACTACCCAAATGGCATCATTCTTCTTAAAAGTCTTCGACAAACCAGTCACAAAATCCATCGTAATATCCTCCCACTTCCACACTGGAATGTCTAACTGTTGCAGCAAACCACTAGCTCGTTGGTGTTCTATCTTCACTTGTTGACAAGTGAGGCACTTCCCAACATATTCAGCCACGTCTCGTTTCATCCCATTCCACCAAAAATTCTTCTTCAAATCCCTACACATCTTCATAGAACCTGGATGAATTGAAAATGGCGAACTATGAGCCTCAGCCAGCACAGCCTCTCGAATGTTGGATCTAATGGTACACACAACCGCTCACCCAACCAAATCACACCCTGGTCATCAATATGAAACTCAGACTACTTGCCCTCCTCTAAATTCTGCGCCATACTCCATAACTCCCCATCTTCCTTTTGAGCTTCTATGACCCGCGAGATAAGAGAGGGCACCACTCTCATACTCGCCAAAAGCCCATCTGAACCTCGTACATACAACTCCAACTCAATCCGCTCCATATCCGAAATAAGCTGAGGTTGTGTAATAATGGCAGCTACACTCCCTGAACTCTTTCGGCTAAGATCATCTGCAACCACATTTGCCTTCCCCGGGTGATACTGAATTCTAGCATCATAATCTTTTAGAAGCTCCAATCAACGCCTTTGCCTCATATTGAGCTCCTTCTGAGTGAAAATGTATTTAAGACTTTTGTGATCGGTGAAGATATCACAAGTCTCTCCATACAAATAATGCCTCCAAATCTTTAAGGCAAAGATCACCGCTGCCAACTCTAAATCATGTGTGGGGTAATTCACCTCGTAAGGTTTAAGCTGCCTAGAAGCATAAGCAATCACCTTACCGTGTTGCATCAAAACACACCCCAAGCCCTTCTTAGAAGCATCACTATAAATTTGGTAACCTCCCGTCCCCGACGACAATGCAAGTATAGGAGTCAGCACAAGTCGCTTTCTTCAACTCCTCGAAACTCTTCTCACGCCCTCATTCCACACAAAACTTCGTGTTCTTTTCTCATCAACTGGTCAATGGCAAGGCAAACAAGGAAAACCTTCCACAAACCGCCTATAATACCGCCAAACCCAAGAAACTCCTAATCTACGTCATCGTAGTAGGTCTCGCCATTTAGTGATACCTCAACCTTCGCGAGGATCCACTTTAATGCCTTCACGAGAAACAACATGTCCCAAAAATGCGACTCGCTTCCAACCAAAATCGCGATTTAGAGAATTTAGCATACAATTTCTCTTCTCGCAAAATCCCCAACACCGCAAGCGTAAGATGCTCCTCATGCTCTTCCTTAGACTTAGAGTACACCAAAATATCATCAATAAAGACAATGACAAATTGGTCTAAGTACTCTCCGAACACCCGATTCATCAAATCCATAAACACCATGGGAAAGCGTTATCAACCAATGGCATCACTAGAAACTCGTAATGCCCATATCGAGTACGAAAAGCCGTCTTAGGGATATCCTCATCCCTCACCCTCAACTGATGATAGCCCGACCTCAAGTCTATCTTTGAAAAATGCTTAGCCCCGGTTGGTCAAACAAGTCATCAATCCTCGTGAATGGATACCGATTCTCTCGATGGTGATCTTGTTCAACTCTCTGTAGTCTATACACAGCCTCAGAGACCCATCCTTCTTCTTCACAAACAAGACTGGAGCACCCCATAGCGAAACACTCGGTCGAATCACACCACGATCCAACAGTTCCTGCAACTGTTCCTTCAACTCTTGCAACTCCAATGGTGCCATCCGATACGGCGCCTTAGAGATAGGATCCACACCAGGAACAAGCTCAATAGCAAACTCCACTTCCCGCTGCGGTGGCAACCCTGACAACTCCTCAGGAAATACATCGGGAAAGTCACGAACAATAGGAACATCTTCAATACGAGACTCACCCTTAGAGGTATCCTTCACAAACGCCAAATATCCCTCATAACCCTTTGCCACCAACTTTCCAGCCTTCAAAGCAGAAATTAATTTCACCACCCTACTCGACTGTGAACCCTGAAACACGAACTCTGGAGACTTCACATTTCCAAATATAACCTTCTTCGCCTGACAATCGATAGTGGCCTGATGCTTATCTAACCAGTCCATCCCAAGAATGACATCAAAATCGTGCATACTCATCGGAAGAAGATTAACGCTACGGATCTTATCCCCAAAACTGATCGGACACCCTCGATACAAATCAGAAATAACAACAGAAGTCCCCATCGGGGTAGAAATAGACATAACAGAATATAAAGACTGAGATGGCAAACCCAGGTGCCGAACAAAAGACTGAGCCACAACGGAATGAGTAGAACCCATATCAAACAAAATAGATGCCTCACGATTGTCAACTAAAAGAGTACCCAAAGCAATTAGACTGAGCACTACTTAGCGCTGGTTATAAGTCATCCGCGGTTCGGTTTCTTGGATCAGGCTTAATTAAACTTAACATTGGGCCTTAACTTCGACTTGATTACATAATTTATTTTGCTTGATATAATCCAAGTCCAATTGGATTATACAAAGTCCTTAAACTCTAACTCCATTAAAAACCGATTGTATTCTACACGTATAACTCATGTATTCTCTTCGTATAGTACTCGTACTATATTTGTATTGTACGTCATATTAAATCTTCATACTACACTCGTATACTAAATAGTATCACACTCGTATATCATACGCATAATCATCTTAATCATTATACGTATTTTATTTCCTTCTCGAAAATCATTTTTCCCAACCCTTAGGTTTTAAGTCCGCAGGCAAAAATTTTATTTGCCATAACTGAAATATTATTGGATATTCCATCTCATCCTCGTATTCTATCATTACGCGTTACTCAGAATTTCAAATTTAATTCCCGAGCAGAAACGAATGAATAATATTTTTACGGAAATTTCTCAAAAAACTTTTATTTTCGTCTTCGAAATTCAAAATAATTAGTTCTAGCACATAGCCAGAATCCTCACCATATCCGCACATCCTAGGTCATAGAACGACCTTCACATAGCTTGCTCACATAAAGAATTAATTAAATTCATTTAATTCACATAATCAAATAAAAAATTATTTCTCATATAAATCCAATTTTCTCGGACGTTACATCTATCTCTCATAGAAAAAGAGCGTACTCTCCAATAATTGGAATCACGTCTGTTGTGAAAAAGTCAACCACCTCACCCATAATAAGACTCCTCTTATTTATAGATGTGGGCAACCCTCCTTAACAATTAAGGAATTTGGTTTTATTTTAATTAATTAAACTCCTTTAATTAATTAGGCTTCTAATCTTATTAGGAATAGTAATATCCGAGATTTTCTATGTAATTTAATAATTATCAATAAACGAACTTATGTGAAACTCTTGTGTGATTTCATTTATTAGATGTATATGTGTTATGTTAAGATATGTGATGAGATGTATTTAAATGGTTGGTTTAGTTTTATTTAACTATTTAAATTGATTAAGTGGGGAATTAATTCTTTTTCTTACGTGGGTTGGTATTAAATCATGAGCCAGAGTTCAGAGCGGAATTTAGAGACACGGACTACGTATTCGAGTCTGGAACGTCGAAATTAGTTAGGTTAGACTGTAACCACGAAAATGTGTCACAGTTGACTTTTATGTCAAAGTCAACCGATTAACTTTTTTGGGGAAAAAGTCAACCACGAAATTTTGAAGGTAAATTTGACAAAACGGATAGTCCCATGACGTCCGGAACGTCGAATTAGTAGGAATCGATATTAGTATCAAAACGTTTGGCTACGGAGGGCAAAATGTTTAAAATAATGTATTAAGCGATTAAATTGATTATAGTAATATTTTAATAGAAAAGTGCAGCAGTCATGGGGCCCACGTGACAACCAAATTGGGACAAGAGAGGGATTATTCACATTATAAGGTAATGAGGGGGGGAGGGAGTTACAAACTCCTTACAAATCCAAGACCTTTCCTTTCTCTAACCCCCACCCCATACTAAATTGAATTTATACAATATACTTAATACATATAACTTATATTGGAGATGGAAGGGCTGGAAAATCAATTGATATCATATTTTATATATACTCCCAATCCAAGTCTCTTCTTCCTCTTTGTAAAAAATTCTATCGTGAGTGAAGTTGAGAGTGAGAGAGGAATGAGCTTGAGAGAGTGGCGAATTCTGGAGTTTTTCAGAGACTAATCAAGCAAGGAAAATCATTGGATGAGTTCGAGCAAGTAGAATTCATTAAAGAGGTAAGCCATGAAGTCTCTTTTCCATGTTCTTTAGTAAAAATGAGAGAATATGCTTATGTGACTTTTTGGGTTTTTTGGAGCCTTGGATTCGTGGGTTATATGACTCGATTAACGTATGTAATAATTTTATAAAATAGTATGTAGTATGAAGTCTAATATGTCCCAAATTTCGTTAGAATCGGAGTTATAATGAGCAAGTTATGAAAATCGTAAGCAAGCATGTTCATATCAAAATCTGCAGAAAATCTGGATTTCCAGATTTTTTCTAAGTATAGAACCAGTGCTGACACGCTTTTTTATGCAGTTGGTTTGTGGTCTTAGCATGCTAGTTTCATGAATGTTATATTTTTGTAAAATACCTTGCTGTATGAAGTTTATTGTGTCCAAGTATCATGGTCATATCATCTGTACATTAGTCGAAATAAAATCGCAAAAGTGGCTGCAAGAAACGAAAATTTGATGTCTTTCTTGGGACTGTTTTGGATCAGTCTGACTCGGGGGAATTTTCGTCCACTAATTTACTTTAAAAATTCCGGAAAAAATTGGAGTATTAATATAAGAAGATATGAAGGTCCTGTAAAAAATTGAGAATTGTTGGTCATACGGTTTGAGAGTTATGGATTTTACAGCTAAGGACATTATTTGAAAAGATACCCGAATAAGTCCAAATATTACGAAGTTGTTACTAGATGTACATGCATATAACAGGAGCTAACCCTGAAAATTTCAGAATTTTTGGAGCTAATCTCGATTTATGAAAAATCTGAGAATATTTGGCTATTATGGACTATTAAAAAATAGTAGATGGATTTTAAAAATTCCGGGAAAAATATATGTTCAATGTGGGACGAGATTATGCAAAATTCCAAAAAAAAAATATTTTTGAGACTGATTTGGTATTTTTCATATAAATGATGTTATATGGATAAACGAGTTTAATTAAATATGTGATGTCAAAAATAAGGAAAATAAGGTTTTCCGACTTGAGACCTCTAAGCATGTTTTATGCAGATTTTTGATGGAGGTTTTGGTCCATAAAATGTTAGAAATTTATGTTTCCCAGATTCTTTTATTTAACCACGTGGCCTATACGTAGCAACATGTTATGTAATTGAATTGTATTTGAATACGTGCGAGTTTAATCATCTTATTAAAATAAAAGGGAACCATTACACTTCGAAGTGGTGTTCGAGAACCAAATTGCTTAACGTGACACATGTGAATAGGTTACGTGAATGGCTAGTAGATATTGGTAAATTGTAGAAGATGTATCAGGCAAGTTTCCTAACCCTAAGTTCTATTGAGCAATTATTCAATCCTTACTCATTGTTATTGCTGTAACGACCGAGAAATTTGGATTTTATTATAAAATAATTTTATTGAATTAAATAATAATAACATTATATTTTATGTGATATCAATATGGTTATCTTTCTATAACCTAATGATGTTGGAATGTCGTAGTATTTTAGCTACGTGAAGGAATTAAAGTGTTTGAATTTTTAAGACGAAAATAAAAGTTTTTCGTGAAATTTTCTGAAAAACACTATTCATCGATATTTGTTCGGGAATTATTTTTGAATTTTTTAGAAATACGAAATGATAGAATATCAAGGTAAGATGGATTATGTAATAAGTTATGGAAAATGTAATATATCGTTTGCGGACTTAATTTATGAATATTAAGGAAAGCGAAGTATTAGTAAGTAATTAATAATTGTATGATACTTAGGTATTGTACAAGATACTTAGGTATTGTACAAGGTAATGAAAATGAGTATAATACGAAGTATTATACAAGTTTGTATGAAGGATGGAATATCATATATAATAAATTTCTATACGAGTTAGAATACGAAAATGATACATAGACAATATGTATATGTATTGAGCAATGATAATGGACTTGGAAGATTGGTTAGAATTTGTACAAGCCCAAGTGAATTAAATGGTGAGGCCCAACTATTGATTAATAAACAAGTTAGTGTTTGTTAATGCAAAGCCAAAAGGTTAAGTAAATCTAAGCCCAAGCTAGGATCGAATAAGTTGATTGACCCATGGGGCAAACCATATTAATAAGGTTAATGTGTTGTGATCAAGTTTAATGTGGTGACCAAGTTTAATGTGTAATGACCAAGTGTTAGGAGTAATGACCAAGCAAAGGATAAGATTTGTGATTAGCAAGTAATGAATAGTAAGGAGGTGGCTTAAGGAGGTGGGTTGGTATAATGACTAAACTACCCTAGCTTTGTAAGTTCTATAAATAGAGGAAGCTTGCTAGCCATTTTTTTTACTTGTTTAAACAATCCAATATATTACATAGTGCTTAAGTGTTAGAGAGAATAAGCCACAATAAGTTACTTTCATTTTTAAGAAGAAGAAGAAGAAGGCTACTTTACAAAGACTTCAAAGAGTAAGACTTCTTCTCCAATTATCTTCTATCTCTACCATGATAGGTTGATAAGAAAAGTATGGATTAAGGAACATGGATATTAAGAAGAAAGAAGAATGAGTAATCAATGAACTTAAGCCGTATAAGTAGGAAATAAGTCATTTACACTTGTATAAGTTATGAACCTATGAAAAAGTTATATGAACTTAATATGAGTTTATCTTAAGAAGTAGTATGAAAGTGAAGAACTTGTATGAATATGTATCATGTATACATGAATGATATTATATGTTGAGAACATATAAGTATGGGAATAAAAAAAGACCTTAACTTTCATAAGTTATGAACAATGAAGCTATAAGTAGTTTATACTTTAATAAGTTATAAGCTCAAAAAAGGATAAGTCAAAATCCAACATAAAAATAAATTGTTGTAGTAAGTATGTTGAGATGTTTATATGATAAATTGAATTCATTTGAAGTAATGAACAAATTATAAGTAATGAGGATTTGCCGGAAATTGCACGATTAGACGATAATCGTCGAATTCGTGAAATTCTCGGAATAGAAGTCAAATTTTGTGTTTGAACTCAGAAACGTTGGTTTTCGATGGAGACAAGTCATATTTGGAATTCTAGAGTTGCGGACTCGAAAATGATCGAATTCCGACTTAGAACGAAGAAACGAGCATTGAACGTTCACGAACGTTTATCGTTTTCGTTAAAAATGAACCAATAGGTGAATTTTTAGCAAACGAAGACAAATAGATAAAATTCTTGCATGAATGCGTAGAGTATGTAATTTGTGAACCATAAGCTTTTGAACGAGCCAATTCGAACTTATAACGAAGAAGTTATGAGCCCGGAAAATTCGCAAGTTGAAAAAGCTGCCCAAGTTATTCTGGTGCACGTAGTCAGCAGCCACTACGCCAAATTTCTAAACCATTTTGTCATGCCGCAGCGTGAGTCTAAAATCGAGCATACTGGAAAGTGGTAGCCATAAATATGCCTAACGAAATAAGAACTCACCAAGTCCGGGCATCCTTATCTGTTAACTCATGTAAATACGAGATGTAGAATATATCAGCCATATACATGTTCAAATTTCTAGAATAAAGATAGTGATAAATGTTTACAAACACAAGGCAAGGAATGTAATTGATTTAAAAGTAAACACACCTTAAGGAACTTGAAGTAACATTGTTAAAACTTTGTTAAACCTTAAGGATAGTGCATAAAGGTTGAGATAACCTATTCAGATATGAATGCAAGTATAATGATAACCGGAATTGATAGTAAATAAATCTAATACATAATTAGATTGAGATGAAGGGTAAGATATAGTCATATACATACTTGATTATATATGACCTAATATGAGGCATTATGTGATCATGTGTTGTAGAGACTTGAAAGACTCGAACATAAAGTAATTAAATAATAATAATAGTAATAGTAATAATAATAAGATTCCTCTTATTAATTTATATTTAATATTTCCAAAATATTAAATAATAAATATTAAGCTATTTAATTTAATCTATCACCATAGATTAAATTAAATATATTAACTTATTATTACGATTATGTCATTAACTTCTTAAATAATTATTCTTCCTTTTTATGGTGTGACCCTTTAGGTTCTCCATATTAAAAGCAGGTTGTGAATAAATCAATTAGAACAATTCTAATCTTATTTAAATAAATAAATTAAACTATTTATTTATTTAAATAAATAATATTTATTCTACAATAGGGCTTCCTTAGCGATTAACGACTTTCTAGAAAATATAGATTTCAACATTAATCATAAAAGAACCTTTGAGTAAATAGTTACCGTACAATTTAATTCTTCCACCATACAATGTCCCAATTAAATATAAGACATATAATTACTGTCAAGTCTTATTTTATTTAATTATATATTTTTCGATTCTTAAATGCACAACACCAAATAATGCAAATTAGAAACTCCTTTCTAATTTCATTCTGCCTTGGCCAAGGACTACTAGGTTGTCATTTATCGAATCACATAGGACATTTCATTTCTTTTACTAGAAGCGGTAGATTCTTTATTGATCATACATTATCTTCATGTACAACTTATTATACCAAAGCATACCCTTTGATATACCCTAAGGGTCTTAAGGAATAAGTTAAAGTATAACTTATCATACATAAGATACTATGATGATCTCAAGTCCAAGGATCACTTGTACTACTATCACTACAGGAATTCCTATTGACAGACAAGTAAAACTCCATTAAGTATTCCTTAGCGAGCCACGTTCAGTGAACTTATTTTCTAATAAGCACCTACATACTTGCTTTAGTGTCTCTACACGAATGATCATGAGATCAATCATCCTTATCCAATGAGTAAGAAACGTATATACCAATTTATCCGGATTCACTAATCCCCAATTTAGTAATCCAACGATTGGGAACTATTTTAGTTTTAAGCTTTCTAAGAATTTAGATCTCATTCGAATGATCATCATCATTATTCTAAAAGCATTGCTTAAAACTATGTGTTTATCGCATATTATAAAGCAACGTCATGTAGATAATTAAAAGCCTTTAATAAATTAATACTTTTTATTAATAAATGAATAAGATTGTTACAAAGTATATGATTTATCATCAAACATGATTGGCTTGTGTGTATACTGCTTTCAGTTTCTTGATAGATATAGGTTTGTTCATGATTAAAATAAATTTTTCTATAAGTCAAGGTTCTACTTGGGTATTGGATATCGACTGTGGTTCTCATAAAAATAATTTTATGTAGTGACCAAGCATAAGTAAAAAGATAAACAAAGGAAAGTAATCCCACGTGTAGGAAATAGAGCAAAGGTTTCTACATTAACCGTAGGAACTTATAGTTTAGCATTGCGTACAAGCAAGTCTATTAAGTTAATAATTTGTTATAATGTTCCAGTTCTTGTTAGAAACATTATTTATATTCTGTTGCTGGACAAGGAATGTTTTGGTATTATATTTAAGAACAATAGTTGTTTTATTTATAATAATTTTTTGTTTTGAACTGGAAAATTACTTAATGAACTTTATATACTTGACTTATACGAAAATTATTTGCAAACTAAACAAACTTTTAAAAGAAAAAGTTATGATTATACAGTAATTAAATATGTGTATTTAATGAAATATAATTCTGAATCATTTAAAAGGTTCAAAGAATTCAGAAGTGAAACAAATTGGAAAAGTATTAGGATTCTTCGATTAGATCGATCTTATGCATTAAGTTTATATGTAATAACTAGAAATATTAGGTCACACTGTAAATGAGAATATTAATTATTTATCAATGAAGTAGAAAACTTTGTGACTTATGTAGAGTATGCATGTGACTTTGTGAATTATATATATATATATATATATATATATATAGGGGTAAGGAAAAGAAAAGCCTTGTAACCTAATTATATATATTAGGTATGAGAAATTAAATAACCTAAGTGATATATTTATTTAAGAGTCCAAGTATTTAAATTATATACTAGTGGACTAGCCTAAGAGATTTATTTTATTATCTCAACCTATTTATTAGTTTAACCTAATTAAAGCAAGTCTAATTGGGTTATATAATTAAACCAATAAGAGTAATTATTTGAAGTCCAAACTAAGTGCACTAGAAACCCTAATTAAATAACAAGGGTAAGGTATTTTATGTATTAGGTATATGTTGGTGGATGTGGCCCAAATAATTTAAATGTTAGCCCAAATAAATGAGGATTGGCTCAAACCCTAGCCCAAATTGGATGGACCTTCTAGATGATTAAAATTTACAAATAAAGTATTAAAGAAAAAAATCAAAAATGGGGCAAATAGAGGGGGAGAATAGTCGGGCTAAAGAGGACCTATAGGAGAATTAATTCATTTCATCTCATTTTTCAAAGTTTACTCAACAACTCTAATAGCCTTTGTCCCTATAGTACTAACTTCACTAAAAGGAGATCCATAATTCATTGATTTGCAAGTAAAAAATGGAGATTTGTGATGAGTATATGTAACGACCCCAAAATTCATACAATTTAATTCTCGACTTCGGTCGTTAATAATACATTCAACCTCTAAGTTTACATTATTAAACAATAATACAACCATTAAAATTTGTGGAATAATTAAAATTTTATACATTTCCCTTCCGTATTACCCTAAATCGCAACCTTTACAATTCATTTCCTTGATTCAAAATTTATATCATGATCGTTACAATAAAATAACTTTACAAAATTCTTACATCATAAATAGATATCCAAATACACCAGATAGCTCAACTTATAATTTAACAACATGTTACATACAAAATATCAAATACATTTCTCGTAAAACATAGATAATCTTCATGAATATGGTTCTCTAAAATTCACTTAGCACATATCTTTACCTTGAATCTTTAACCTGCAAAAGTGGTTATTTGCAAGGTTGAGCTCGACAGCCAAGCAAAATCTAACAGTTTTTATTCATCACGTAGCACATAATAACATGCTCAACATATATCTCATAAACATTGAACTAACCTAAAATACATGATACAGTTCATATTACAAGTATAAAGATTGAGTTCCTTACTCAATCAGCATGCTTTATTCAATCAACGTAGTCATAAGTTGACTTTACCATTTCATACATTCACATATATACAACACATCATGCTCTTTACAATAAAACTTTAAAATAATTAATCATCAAGTTCACATAACAAATAGGAACTAAAAGACTTGCCTTGATCGTTGTTTACCAATAACAGTTTAACAGCTTACAGATATCTACACTTCACGTGCCCTACACAATTATATAATCATTCACATTAACTATTAGTCACATAGCAACGCATAGTAGTTATAATGTAAACTTTACTCTACGACTCATAACCCTTCCTATCATAAATACACAATGTTCAATTTGATTGTGTTAACTTTCAACTTATATCTTTCATATTTGAAGTTCATTCAAATGTTTAAGTCTTACTAGGACTACTTATTGGTTTTATATTAACACTATTCAATATCTTATAATATTCATTTCATTTGATTTAAAACACTTTTTACGTTCATTATCACTTATCACGGCATTTTGACGTTTATTCGTCACACGCCCAAATTGTGTCTCTTGTGTGTGCTTAGTATGCGCATACAACTTATCTAATACATTATTTATTAATGTTAAACATCATTATACTTCATAATATTCATGTTCTATAACTTGGAACAACATCTTTTATCATCAAAGAGCACAACACTTGCATACGTGCATGCCCGACGCCCCCGATTGCCTCCGAAAACACAACAGTCCTAAAAATAACCATTTTTACCCCTATTCCCGACCTCAAATTGAAAAATGTAAAGAATAAAAGTTGTAGGTCTATTTTCCTCATTTCGGATCATCTTGAATCACCTCAATCGGAGTTCGTATGAAAAATTTATGACCGTTTTACCAAAGCAGGTCAAAACAATCCATGATCGAGAACACATGGGGGCGGTGCGACCTTTTTTAACGCCGCCGCAACTTGGCGTTTCTGGATGCATGCACGCCGTAGCGACTTAGCGGTGCCAGATAGCGCGCCGCTCTCCTGGACGCTGCGGCGTGGCTTGCTTACGCTACAAATTCTGTGTTTTTTGCGATTTTTTGACCTTTTCTCCTACTAATCTTCATAACTTGAGTTATACACATCCAAATTAGTCCGTTTTTGATTCTATGGATTCGTAATTCATAGAAATAAAACATACTAGAATTCTAACAATTTATAAAAACATTAACCAACTTAAAATTTGACCCAAAACACATGTTCATACTCTATTTTTATGTTTTAAACACATTTAGCGAATTTGATCGTCACGACTTCGTTACTTAACCGATTATCATGATTTAAGCTACGCCGCTTTCGTTTCTTAACATATTAACACATTCTAACATCAAATAACAGATTATAACACATATTAAGCATGAAATTTTGTACTTTCTAAAGCCATTTTTGAACAAAAACACTGTTATTTACTTGTTCATCTTATAAACCCAAATTTCATGTATTTGAACACCAACATAGACTTATAGAGGATAACTAACAGATTTAGTAAGAGAATACATACATATAAACAACATCGTCTACAAAAATTCAACCAAAACCTAATTTCCAGAGAATAGAAAATTATAAGACTACAAATTAAAATTAGGGGTAGATTATACCTTAAACCCTTGATTAAATGCTACCAAAAGATAGTATTAGGGCTTAGAAATTCTCCTTCTTTCTCCTGACAATCCTAGAAACTCACAATCACAATGTTTTCTCTCTTGCTTCCAAGTTCTTTCTATGCTCTTCACTGATAACTAGACTTAGAGAAAATAAGACGCATAATATAATTGGCCTCCCACTAACCCACGCACACTACAGTTATAAAAATAAATAGTTTGCGTTAGTTAAAATAAACCAAAAGCCATAAGGCTACGTTTGGTTACACACTAATTTCCCATACTAGATTATTTAAATAATATTTATATTAATAGTTACACTTGTCACATATGTAACCATTTTAATAGCTTATAATTTATAATTATAATAATTATATTCTTATTATAATTATGCTTATAATAAATAATTAAATAATTATATATCTAATTTAATTAATAAATTAGAAACATCACTTTGTTTAATTTATTTACTTCCTTTAAATTAAACAATTCATTTAATTTAATTATCTTCTTAAATATTAAGCAATTGATTTAATTTAATTATTTCCTTAAATTAAATCCATCAAATAAAATTAACATTATTCAATTTAATTTACATTAATCAATTTAGTTACTAAATTAATTCACCACAATTTTATCAACCATTTATTTATCTCAATAAATAAATAAATTTAAAATATTTATTTAATTCAATAAATATTTAAAATTAATTACTAAATTCATTTAATTCCTTCAATAGTTAACTCAACTATTAAACCTCACTTTCCCAATATATGAATATATATTTTTTTTCACACCAGATCATATATTTCAATATATATAGCACGTATATATAGATATATACTTAAACTCAAAACATCTCATAATAAGAATTTTAATTATTAAATTCTTATTTTAATAATTTATAAAAATTCGGGTTATCACATCCTTCCCTCCTTATAAGGATTCCGTCCTCGGAATCACCGAAACCCTACCTTACACAGGTTTTCATCAAATCTCTTCGTTGAATAACTTCAACACATTACCTTAATATAGATTTTATATTTCTTACTAGCTCCCACCATTCTTGATAATAAATTCTTGTAAGTTTTATTTCATAACCTTTACTTATACTCAATTATATACTTGAGTATTACATATTCTTTGACCCGTTCATTATCTTTCTCTAAGGATCATTATCATGTACTAGATTCTCAAACTCTCGGGACATTACATTCACCCCTTCTTCTAAAAATTTCGTCCTCGAAATTTTGACTTACTAATATTTGTTCATTCCATTTATCAAAATAGATTTTATGTTAATGTTTATTTATTCATTATGTTCTACAACCAAGTTCTTTCTCTAAGGATCTTTCTAAGATCATTATATTCCTCACCTCTTCCTCTTCTAAGAGTTTCACATTTCTCTTCTTTCTGAAATTTCATTTCTTTCCTGAAATTATTATGTTTTGCATAATTTTCTCATCCTTTTCACTTTCACCTTTTAGAATAATAAGAATCTTCCACAATTGCTCAATAATTGGGAAGCGATATAAATAATAGGAATTTAAAAGATTCCAAATCGTGTTGAGGGGTCATAAGACCTTGAATTACGTCCCTAGGTTATCAAGTATCTCGACTTGAACCTTTAACAGTAATAAGACTATACGGACCTTGAACTCTTCTCCAGGTTTAACAGTGCATCACCACCATAAACCATCTTTAACAGAATATTTAGCAATCACACAGACTGAAAGCACTCTGCAAGTACTCTAGGTGATCACCCTATCGTACCCCTACGTCGTGTAAAACGTATTACATCTTAACATCGTAATGACTATATGCATTACTTTCGGAACCATTGTCTCCGATAACATGTCCCCTTTTACGAGGTTGTTCTCCTCGATTTTTCAACATCTCGAATCCGCACTAAAACAATTTGGTTTGGCATAACTTCTCAAGAAACGCTTGAATTTCATGAACATCTTTGAATATTCGTCTAGCTGAACCAAATAACATAGAATTCTACAACAATCCGGACATCAATCGAAATATATATATATATATATATATATATATATTCTCATATCTTAAAGAAATCTCAAAAATATTTTTATGACGTCATGATACCATACTGTATTTACAGTCCGTTTGAGGACTCCGTCATTTGGTGATTTTATCATACTACATCATACCATAGTGGGCTGACGATCCTTAGATCACATTCAACACTAAGTAATATTGTATTGATGACTCCATCATTTTTATCATCTCTGCACCAGGTTCCAAGATACATTGATGATATAGAAATACATTTTGATATATTTCAAATCATTTTGGTTTAGCCGAAGCAATTAGCATAGATATACGAATAACGGTATTTTTTTTTAAAACTCATTGGTTTCATTATTTGATCCAATATTTTCAAGAAAATAGAAGTGCAAACATCAAAGACAAAGTCAATAAATTTCAAAAATCTAGCAACGCTAGAAGATTTGGAATACCTAATTTTCTCCATCAATTTCAATCTTTACACTAAATATTCTTGTATTTCAACTTATAATCCTCCTATATACCCAAAGATAGTTCATCAAACTTACTGCATACATGGAAGTTCAAGAACTTGCCACAATAAAGTATGAGTTTAAGAACTTATCTTAGTCAGACCATAGGTGTCCATTCGCTGAGGGGTTCAAAACATACCATATTATTGTGAGTTACGAACTTACCATATGCATTAGTTTTAAGAACCACACTTAATCCTAATAATATCTGACTAATCTTAATAGTTTCTAACTATCAAATATACACATGAGAAAAGCATCACCTTTTCGCCACATATACATTGATAGCGCGACACCAACATTCCAATGATTATCAATGTGATAAAATAAGTGCAAGCACAAAACCCTCGCCCATACAAAGATTTGTACAACTTAGCCATCACATGAGTCCTCAATTGAAATTCCACCTAACTCTATCTTACTCTTCACTTTCTCTTTGCTCGATACGAATTCCTCATATCACATTATCTATAACTCCTTATGAGTTATCTTGTACTATTTCATAGTACATCATCTTCATAGCATCAAGCTATAATTATTCAAACATTACATACCATATTTCTCTTATAACTTAAACAGATCACGTCGTGATCTTATTCCATAATCATCTCCCTTAAAATTCTTTTCTTAACTCGTGATCGTTTTGTTTTACGATCCTCTTTCTTTCCCTTTTTCATCATTTACGACATTATTCGTTATATTGGCTATTGGAGTTAGGCAACTCCCATTTCTTATCTTTATATATCTTCAAGATTTTTCTTTGAATTTTTTTGTTTATATAACAATTTTTACTTTAAGAATTTCTAGCTTCATTTACATTGCTCAACATTTTATTTGAGTTCTACATTTTCATCATACGCATCCATTTTCTACACTTGGTACACATCGAGTCTCTAATAGTTTCAATATAGTACACTGAGTGGTTTCCTACAAACAACCAACAAACTAGGTTCAGAGTTGCTAGTTCGTATATACCTGCGCTCTATGAAGGAATCATAGCCCAGATACCATACATCAACCATTAAAGAGTACAATTGTACTATACTTAAATATAACTTCTTATTCTTAACTTCTTTATCATTCTCTTCTTATAGACATTTTCTATTTATTATCACCTTACATGCTTAATATTGGAGTTGGGTAACCCCACATTCATACTCCTTATAACTCAACGAGATTCTTCTTTGAATCCTCTCACGCATGTTTTAATCCTTTCTTTATAAATTTCTTAAATTACTTCTTATTATTCAAACTCTACTTGAGCTTATTCTTTCATTATCTTCACATATCTTCTCTAAGGTTATAGCCTAAGGTACTCTTACCTAAGGTTTCTAACCTATCGGCTTTGATACTAACTGTAACGACCCCAAAATTCATATAATTTAATTCTCGACTTCGGTCGTTAATAATACATTCAACCTCTAAGTTTACATCATTAAACAATAATACAACCATTGAAATTTGTGGAATAATTAAAATTTTATACATTTCCCTTCCATATTGCCCTAAATCGCAACCTTTACAATACATTTTCTTCATTCAAATTTATATCATGAATCGTTACAATAAAATAACTTTACAAAGTCTTACATCATAAATAGATATCCAAATACACCAGATAGCTCAACTTATAATTTAACAACATGTTACATACAAAATATCAAATACATTTCTCGTAAAACATAGATAATCTTCATGAATATGGTTCTCTAAAATTCACTTAGCACATACCCTTACCTTGAATCTTTAACCTACAAAAGTGGTTATTTGTAAGGTTGAGCTCGACAGCCAAGTAAAATCTAACAGTTTTCATACATCATGTAGCACATAATAACATGCTCAACATATATCTCATAAACATTGAACTAACCTAAAATACATGCTACAGTTCATATTACAAGTATAAAGATTGAGTTCCTTACTCAATCAGCATGCTTTATTCAATCAGCATGCTTTATTCAATCAACGTAGTCATAAGTTGACTTTAACATTTCATACATTTACATATATACAACACATCATGCTCTTTACGATAAAACTTTAAAACAATTAATCATCAAGTTCACATAACAAATAGGAACTGAAAGACTTGCCTTATTCGTTGTTTACCAATAACAGTTTAACAGCTTACAGATATCTACACTTCACGTGCCCTACACAATTATATAATCATTCATATTAACTATTAGTCAAATAGCAACGCATAGTAGTTGTAATATAAACTTTACTCTACGACTCATAACCCTTCCTATCATAAATACACAATGTTCAATTTGATTGTGTTAACTTTCAACTTATATCTTTCATATTTGAAGTTCATTCAAATGTTTAAGTCTTGCTAGCACTACTTATTGGTTTTATATTAACACTATTCAATATCTTATAATATTAATTTCATTTGATTTAAAACACTTTTTACGTTCATTATCACTTATCATGGCATTTTGACGTTTATTCGTCACACGCCCAAATTGTCTCTCTTGTGTGTGCTTAGTATGCACATACAACTTATCTAATACATTATTTATTAATGTTAAGCATCATTATACTTCATAATATTCATGTTCTATAACTTAGAACAACACATTTTATCGTCAAGAGCACAACACTTGCATACATGCATGCCCGACGCCCCCCGATTGCCTCCGAAAAGACAACAGTCCTAAAAATGACCATTTTTACCCCTGTTCCCGGCTTCAAATTGAAAAAGGTAAAGAATAAAAGTTCTAGGTCTATTTGTTTTTGTTTCGGACAATCTTGAATCACTTCAATCGGAGTTCGTATGAAAAATTTATGACCGTTTTACCAAAGCAGGTCAAAACAGTCACAATCAGAACACATGGGGCGCGACCATACTTTTTTCGCTGCCACGCAACTTGGCAATGATCGGATGGCGTATGCTGACTTGGCGATGCCAGATCCCTAGCGCTCTGGGCGCAGCGGCAGCTTAGCTACGCCTAAATTACAGTGTTTTGCGATTTTTTGACCTTTTCTCCTACTAATATTCATAACTTGAGTTACACACATCCAAATTAGTCCGTTTTTGATTCTATGGATTCGTAATTCATAGAAATAAAACATACTAGAATTCTAAAAATTTATAAAAACATTAACCAACCTAAAATTTGAACCAAGACACATGTTCATACTCTATTTTTATGTTTTAAACACATTTAGCGAATTTGATCGCCACGGCTTCGTTACTTAACCGATTATCATGATTTAAACTACGCCGCTTTCGTTTCTTAACATATTAACATATTCTAACATCAAATAACAGATTATAACAAATATTAAGCATGAAATTTTGTACTTTCTAAAGCCATTTTTGAACAAAAACACTGTTATTTACTTTTTCCCCTTATAAACCCAAATTTCATGTATTTGAACACCAATATAGACTTATAGAGGATAACTAACAGATTTAGTAAGAGAATACATACATATAAACAACATCTTCTACAACAATTCAACCAAAACCTAATTTCCAGAGAATAGAAAATTACAAGACTATAAATTAAAATTAGGGGTAGATTATACCTTAAACCCTTGATTAAATGCTACCAAAAGATAGTATTAGGGCTTAGAAATTCTCCTTCTTCCTCCTGACAATCTTAGAAACTCACAATCACAATGTTTTCTCTCTTGCTTCCAAGTTCTTTCTATGCTCTTCACTGATAACTAGACTTAGGGAAAAATAAGACGCATAATATAAATGGCCTCCCACTAACCCACGCACACTACAGTTATAAAAATAAATAGTTTGCGTCAGTTAAAATAAACCAAAAGTCATAAGGCTACGTTTGGTTACACACTAATTCCCCATACTAGATTATTTAAATAATATTTATATTATATAGTTACACTTGTCACATATGTAACCATTTTAATAGCTTATAATTTATAATTATAATAATTATATTCTTATTATAATTATGCTTATAATAAATAATTAAATAATTATATATCTAATTTAATTAATAAATTAGAAACATCACTTTGTTTAATTTATTTACTTCCTTTAAATTAAACAATTCATTTAATTTAATTATCTTCTTAAATATTAAGCAATTAATTTAATTTAATTATTTTCTTAAATTAAATCCATCAAATAAAATTAACATTATTCAATTTAATTTACATTAATCAATTTAGTTACTAAATTAATTCACCACAATTTTATCAACCATTTATTTATCTCAATAAATAAATAAATTTAAAATATTTATTTAATTCAATAAATATTTAAAATTAATTACTAAATTCATTTAATTCCTTCAATAGTTAACTCAACTATTAAACCTCACTTTCCCAATATATGAATATATATTTCTCTTCACACCGAGATATTTCAACATATATTTCATATATATATATACTTAAACTCAAAATATCTCATAATAAGAATTTTAATTATTAAATTCTTATTTTAATATTATAAAAATCAAACTTCTTCCAAAATATCACCGAAACCCACCTACATAAAAATTTTAATTATTAAATATAGATTTTACATTTCCTATAGCTTTTGAATAATAAATTCTTGTAAGTTTTATTTCAAACATTTACTTATACTCAATTATATACTTGAGTATTACATATTCTTTGACCCGTTCATTATCTTTCTCTAAGGATCATTATCATGTACTAGATTCTCAAACTCTCGGGATATTACAGTATATATATATATATATATATATATATATATATACACACACACACACACATATATTTATATAGGAGACCTCCCAAGTGTTAGAAAAGTTTACTTCATTTCACATTTCCTTATTTTCAAAGCGAGAGAACAAAACATTAGAGAGAAAGAAGGAAGGGGGCTGTCGACCTTAAGGGACTAAAAGAGGGGAGAGCTTGTTTATATCTCCAAGGTTTATTACATACTTTAGAAGAAGAAGAAGAAGAAGTGCATCCAAATCAAGGTTTAAAAGTTTTCTAACTCAACCGTAATTAACTTTATGTTTATCTTTGTGGTTGTTTTGAAATCAAATGAAGAGTTTATGTTTTTAAGCCATATGGTGGTAGATCTATATGTAAGATGATGTTTTATTGTTAGATGTGTATGTGTTGATGAGCTTTGATAGCAATGGAAATTAGAAACAGTTTTTAACTAAGAAACACTAGAAGTTTTGTCCACTTTAGACAACTACCATTTTGATCCATAACTTATTTTTGAGAACCATCAAAGTCGTGAGTTAGATCCATGATTTATATAATGAACCTCGCTAGAATCACTAAAAAAATATTAAACGAGCCGACCATAGCGTGATTTCTACCAAAACAGTTTTCTGCCAGAAAAATCCCTAAACCCCTTGGCCATTTTTTTCTTGAGAGCTGTTTCGGCAAGTTAGTTAGCTTTAAAAATTCTGTTCTTCTGGGATATGTTAATAAATGAGGTTATCTAGTTGCTATCAAAGAAATGAGCATTTTTTGACTTCATGAGACGGAGTTATAGTTCGTTAAAGATTTTGCAATTTTTGAAAGAAACTGTTATAACTAGGATCTATTGCTCAGAAAATTATGAAATTTTTGCAGGAGTCAGTTTGCGATTATATGAGGCTAATGTATGAATGACGATTTTTTTTAATAAAAGGATAATTAATAATAAATGTGGTTCTTTCGAATAAAAATGACCTATTTAAAAATAGAAAATTAACTAAATTTCAAGAAAATTGTTTTGTGACTAAAATATAATATATTAAAGTTTTCCAGAAGATAAAAAAATAATAAGTTGAGTAGGTATTTTTAATGCCTGTGAATGAGTTAAGAATAATAGAGGAAATTAAGTTATATTAAGTCATAAAATTTGTTAATATAATTTTATTGACTAATGATCATTAAAATGATGTATTAAGACTATATAAAGGGTAAATTGGTCATTTTAATGAAATGAAAAAAGAATGATCAGATGTTTGTTAAATAAATTAAATAGTTGGAGATAAATAATTAAATTAAATTGTTTATAATTTTATAAATGATTAAAATATTATTAAATGATTAATATTATTAGTAAGTAAATAAAATATTATTAAATGATTAAAATCTTATTAAATGTTTAATAATATTAGTAAATAATTAAAATATTTGTAAATAATTAAAATAGTATTAAATAAATAATAATATTAGTACATGATTAAAATATTATTAAATCATTAATAATATTAGGAAGTGGATAAAATATTATTAAAAGATTAATAATATTAGGTGAGAGTTTAAGATGAGAGTAAAGTGATAGCAATATTATCAAAGGATGATAATATTACTAATGGTTTAAGGATGAGAGTAAAATATAATGTTTAATTATGTGACTAAATCTTAGATAAAATATTATAGAGTAGTAGTATTATGAATCAAAATATGTTATGCTAATTGAAAGATTAATCTTACTAATGATATGTCTTTTCATAAGAGGTTAAATTAGAAATCAGCGGAACATTTAAGTTTCCTAATTCAAACTTGAGTTATTATTTTTTAAGCATGTTAGTGGATTAATTATTGTCAATTATTCCACATTAATGATAATTATTGATATTTGCACTTAGTGCAAGTTTCTTATATTTAGAATTGTATTTATTTTGAAGATCTCTAAGTGCTTTAATTATTGAAAATTATTCCACAACGATATTATTATTGTTTATTGTACTTTTGTGACTTTAAAAAATTGTTTCATTATTGAACTATGAAACAATTAATGTTCTATTATTCATGAACTGTTTAAGACTCTTATAGTAAGACTGAAAAAAATTGCAAATTTTATTAAGCTAATATATCGAAAAAACAAATATTTACCATTTCCTAAGTGCTATGCATATTCACCGGGTATGAGAGGTTGATCCTCTTGAGTACCAAAACCTACAAAAAGGTTCAGTTTAATTATTATAAACCTTCGTATTTGTTCATGGTCATTGTTGGCCAATCAACAGTATTGATTCAATCTTTTATTTATTGAAACTTGATTCTCGTTCTTTCACAATCATTATATATTGTTGAAAATTTAGAAGATAGTTTTTTTTTTCAATCATAATATATCATTCTTGTATTTAAACTTGTTGAGCAAATTAGTTGCTCAATCTTGCTATATCATAATATTTATTTCAGTTAAGCTCAAGTGCTGAAAGAAGGACAAAGACAAGGAAAAAGTTCAAGAATAGTTTAATATGTGTTTAACTATTTTGTTAACTTATGTAAGTTGTTTATATAAACCTTTTGAGAAATTAAGGGTATGTATTAAGTTAAAGTTGGTAGACCTTGGGAATGATTTAGAACCATTTATATTGAACAACCTATGTTTATATATTCCACGTTAGTTTATAGAATGTGTTTGAAGATGATGGATCGTGAGCACCAAACCCGAGGTTATGGAACCCGAATTTTGGGGTGTCACAGGTTGGTATCAAAGTTGTAGGTTATAAACATTAGGATGCGAAACCTAGGTTATAACCTCAGAAGATAACTCGTATAGAGTATGCTAGGAGATAGATTGTGGAAATTCATTAAGTATGTGTTGTGCATAATAAATTATCATTTCATTTCATCAATGAATATATTTTATTGTGATGCTGATGTTTCTTGTTTATCTGTTGCAGGTGTTATGATTATCGGATGTCTAAGATTGGACAAGGTAGTCATGCAGTTGAGGATGAGCCGCTGGACAAGTATGTAGTGTGGGCGGAGTTAGTTGCATTTGAGCCAATCCAGCATGTTGCCCAGGATGAGTCAGAGACTGAGATGAATCCCATAGAGGATCCTGATTCTGAGCCAAAGATGGAACCATAGGAGGACCCAATATCCGAGGAGATGGGTCCGATATAGTATGAGGAGACTGAGGGCACTACTGAGGGTGTCATGATTGAGGATCTGATGGACAAAAATTCAGAACTAGAAGAGAGGAATGCAGAGCTGAAGGATCGAATTGGTCATTTGGAATAGAAAAATATGACACAAAAATTCATGGAGGTTCAGTATAAGGAATTTTCTTATCACTTAGAGGATTAGTTGGCTTAGATGAAGGTACAGGTACAAGGATACGAGACTTCGACACAGCAGATTGGGCCATTACTGCATCAGTTGTTTGCCAAAAATACTGAGCTGAGGGAGAAATTAGAGTAGGAAGAATTAAAGTTAAGAGAACTAACAGTTGAGTATGAGGCTATGAAGCTCAAGTTTGACTTAGAGATTGCAGATAAGATCTGGATAGAGGTTGCTTGGGTGCGGGCTGCCAGAAGAGTAGACCAGTTAGAAAGAAAGGTTCAGGCAAGTGCAGTTAGGATTGAGACTCTGGGATTAGCATTGGATATAGCCTATGGGAGTCAGAGAGGCGGGGATAGGAGGTATCTCACAGAGGAAGGATAGTCTATTCGCTTATACGTCAATGAGTGATAAGAGTTGCGTAGAAGGAACATGTAGATGCGGTTCGCCATGACATGCAGTGATGTTATGGTTTAGTTATCGTAAGTTGTAAATAGATGCAAATAGAACCCCTTTTATTTATAGGGTTATATATATGATGTAAACCTCAAACTATGAGAGGTGGTATGTGAATATGATACATTCCTACTTTATGTGTTTAGGGGAATGTAGTTTTTGTAAATCCCATCTTTTGTTGCCTAAGTGGGATAGATAACATTTATAGGAATATGTCAAAAAATTATAAATGTATGACATTATTATTTGTTATATGGATATAATGCGACAATATGATTACATGTTTTTCTAAGCTTAAATTTCACGTTAAATTTTAAATGTTAACACTAATAAGATGTGGCATAAAATTTAAAACATGAAGAAATAATTTAAGGTTTTGTTTAATCAAACAATGCCATCGAGAAGAGAACCACAAAATCGAAAGGTGGGATAATATGTTAATAATGAGGAAAGTCACGTGGACCCGATGCAGAATCGAGCACCAGCTACAAGGTAAACCGCTAGAGAATTGTTTGGTGAATTTTAAAG
This sequence comes from Panax ginseng, assembly GCA_020205605.1. Taxonomy (NCBI): domain Eukaryota; kingdom Viridiplantae; phylum Streptophyta; class Magnoliopsida; order Apiales; family Araliaceae; genus Panax; species Panax ginseng. The sequence goes on from CM035139.1 coordinate 68,278,003, forward strand.
ACTTTAAGGCTGTCAATTCTCTAGAGTTCAAGGGATCAAAGAACAAAATCGAATCTCAAATATGGGTGAAGGAAATGGAAAATGCCTTTATTATTGTGAGAGTCACTGAGGAGAAAAAGACTGCTTTTTCTAACTACTTGATGAAAGGTGAGTCGAATTTTTGGTGGGAATTGAATTAAAATAGGGTCGGAGGAGTTTTAATATGGGAAAGATTCAAAGAATTATTTTTTAAAAATTACTTTCTGTTAAGTATGTAAGGAAGGATGGAGGTTAAATTCTTAGAATTAAAGTAGGAGAGAATATGTCAGTTTCGGAGTATGCCGTCAAATTCAACGAGTTAGCTCAATTCGCTCCACATCAAGTGGACACGGATGAACAAAAGGCGCGACATTTTGAGAATAGACTGAAGCCATGGATATTTAACAAAGTAATTATGTTGCAGATTGATTCATTTTTGACTCTATTAGAAAAAACAAGCATTACAAAAGTAGGAAGTGAAGAAGTATCAAAGTATAATTGAGAGAAAAATAAGAAAAAGAACGAAGGTGGAAATAAGAATGTCAGCAGTTGTGGTAGCAACAACAAGCGCAAGTGGAAGAAAAATAGTGACAATAACTCAAGAAACCAGTAAGGAAATTCACAGCAGAAAAAAAAGGCATGTAATACATGCAAAAAGAATCATTTGGGGAATGTATAAAGGGAAAGAATGTGTGCTATAATTTTAGACAAGAAGGGCATATTACTCCCAATTATTCCAAACCTAAGAAAGGATGATATTTTTTTGTACGAAGAAAAAGGTCATCAATTCAAGGAATGTCCATTAAAGAAGGGTAATGATTGAGGAAGCATTAACAAAGGTAGAAATAACAAGTTAACTATCAGAGGGCCAGTTTAAAAAAGCAAGCTGATAGCTCGCACGTTTAACATGACTGTGTTGGATGCGATAGCATCAAAGGAAGTGATGTCAGGTATTATTCTAATCAATAATATAAATGCCTATGTAATATTTGATCTGGGAGCTACCTGATCATTGTTTCTGATGATTTTGCTAGAAGATTAGATTTACCTCGTCAAAAGTTAGAAAACCCAATGAATATAGAGGTTGCAAATAAATAAGTAATCCCTTTTGAGTATATATGTCGATGCCAAGAATTTTTCCTATCGCTTTCTCTACCCTTTATATATTCGCTATGTTATTTAAATTATCTTTATTATAGGTTGAGATTTTTGGAAAGACCGACATACAATGTCGACGATTTAAAAAGTTTGATTTTAAAGGTTGGGCTGAATTAGACAGAGCTTATAGTTGGTATGAGTTCCAATGGTTGTACCAATTTAGCCAAATTTTGATAGGTTTTCGCAATATGTTCCAATATGTGACTCTATTTAATTGGTTTGGAAACTGAGATTCATAGAGTTCGGGGGCTTACTTAAGTGAGGGAAAGATGATAGGCACCCTTCGACATCCGTGAAACACAGTTACCACTACTTTTTCATTTACTAAGCATGTGAAGTGTGTATGTGTATGTGTGTGAGATGCAGAAAATGTTCTTGAGTGCTTTGAAAGTAGTGTTATGCATCTTTGGACATATATACGAAAGGGTCTGACTTATCTGATGAGCCTGGATTTTACATCCAGTGCGTTTATTGCTTATATATATAATTGTTGTCGGACATATCCGATGAGCCTGGATTTTATATCTGGTGCGTTTACTTCTTCTATATATATATATATATATACATTTACATAGAACACGAGTTTACTTTGAGGCCTTTTTACTGCTTTTATTTCCATTTAGTCCGCGCTTTTGTTTACTTCGTGGCGGTTGATTACATTCTTGCTTTATTTACTTTTTGATCCCCATGGAGTTGCTTCATGGTGGTTGATCATGTCCATGTATATATATATATATATATATATATATATATATATATATATATATCGCTTTTATATATTTACATTTCTGATCCCCCATGAAGTTGCTTCGTGGTGGTTGATCATGTCTGTAACTGCTTACTGCTTTTCATATAAATTGCGGTATCCTGTGAGCCTAGGACATTTTCAGCTGTAAGCAGCTTGTACATTATTTACAATGTACGAATTTTCTTGGATGGCTGTCATGCCCATGAGGAGTTCGGCACTGCTGTATATTATTTTCTCGAAGATGCCTCGCATCTCGAAAATAAAAGCAAACAAGCCGAACATTTAATAATAAAATGGAAGTATGAAAAGTTCTCAATTCCTATTGAGCACAGGGTTTGAAAAACCTCTTTTATAAAACTTCATTTCTATATCTTGCTTAAAATTGAATTTTTCTATAAATTCAAACCCTTTGTATATAGGTGCGAACGAGGCCTCACACTACTTTCAAATAATTGTACATTGATCAACATACACACACACACATTCATATAACATTTTCTTGAAAAGTGGTGGTCACCGTGGCAACACGGATGTCGGGGGGTGCCTAACACCTTCCCTCCGCATAATCAAGCCCCCGAACACAAATAAATCTCGGTTTCACAAACTCGTTTAGCAGTGTCACATCACTGGGTCAATGTGCAAACCTTTTCGGTTGCGTTGGTGTAACTAGTTAAAAACACCAACTGGTGACTCATAACAGTCCATCGTCGACATTACACATGTCGGACCTTTTTCACTTATTTTTTCAAACAAATCTCACCTAACATTAGAACACCAAAGAACAAGTAACGAAAAGGGACAACTAAAAATCCTGATGTCAACAACTGGGAAGTAGCATCATTGCCATAACTGAGCAGCTGGTTGGTGTAATTGTTGATTGCCCCTGCCACACATCTTCCACTTACTCCATCTTCATCTTTGCAATCCCCTGCAAATTATCACAATTTTCATTATTGCTTTTCTTTTTAGTTGGCGAATTTGTTTGAAAATTTGGTGTAAATTTCATGTTACAGATTTGAATTCTAATTTTTTTTTGCTCAATAATTTTCCAGAACATATGCAGTGGGAAAGTTAAGCTATAGTCTATCATAATGCCGTTATCTGAGTTTGATCATGCTTAAAAAGGAGATGCATTGTATGGTAAGTTCTCTATGTTCTTGGTACATTTAAATTCTAATCTGTTGAAGAATGTTACTCATCTAGTGATGGTAAACTTTTATATCTCTTTCACTAAAACAATTTATCATATGTTCATTAAGGAGTTGCCTTTTTAGTGTTTTTTGTTCCCCTCTCTCTCTTTGACCACGTAATATGTAAATAATTATGAACAATTATGCAAATTTGTTTTTGCTGGGTAGTCTTCTGAGAAACAAGAATCATTCACGCTGATTGCAGTTTGTTCCTCTACATTACGTGTTTTCTTGCACCCATGTTTGTAGTTTTAATACATGGCATTGATCAGAAACATTAGTTTCTTAAGTAGTAGGTCTAATGATCTCTTTTACTTGCAATACAACAATTGAGCTTGCATTGTCTTTGGAAAAAATGACGAATGAAAAACTTGTACACTTGAACGAGGTAACCATTTTTTAGATCCATCGTATTTTGCATAGTCATATTTAGAAATGTAGTTTGTTGTGTCTATGCATTTTAATACTTCCTCCATCCAAAAAAGACGGTCCTACTTTTGTTATAACGTGATAGACTCCATGGCACGCTTGCGTGAGATGGTCGTTTCCCGGATCATTTCTAAGACAGTTGTTGGGTGAATTGCTTGCAACACCTTAACCCCTCGTCTATACTTTAAACGGTAATCCTGGTACAATTGCTCGCGTTCAGAATCTGCGTTGAATGGACACCAACAACACATTGACCCCTCGCTTATATTGAAGCGATAATCTCAGTACAATCGACGATTGATGTTGTAGAAGACGCCACACATAACTATGAATTGTTGTATGATAAGTCAAATTGAATCTCAAAGAAATACCTTAGAAAATACTCTTTTCTTAGGAATTCTTCATAGAACCAAAGTAGAGAATAACCTCACAAGTTTATTGAATAATGAATAATGTATAATGTTTTTGATTACATCAACTTAGACCTCTATTTATACTACTCAAAACAATCTAAATTGTAATAGGAATTTATAAACTATAACCTTAATAGAAGTCAATTTGGAAAAAAATTCTAATTAAAAAAAAATCCTAATTAAAAAGGAATACTAATTAGAATAGAATTATAAAAATCTAAAAATCCTTCCAAGTAAACACAATTCTTTGCCGCGTGGATTATCTGGTAACTTGCCGCGTGAAGGCTGCTGAAACCGCGTGAATTAATTTGCATGACGTGTGAATTGATTTACATGACTTAATGTAATTATTAAATATAATATATCAAGTGACTCCTTTGCATGCTATATATGTTACCTTTGTCCACGTGAATATATGATGCCCATATTATTCTCCATGCTATTTCCATGCTAGCAGTATGTTTAGAAGGCAAGTGGGCCACGTGATATAATAAATTTCCTTTTGCATATAAAATCTGTTTGCTATCATGATTTTCATGGTTTCTGAAATCAATTAGGAATTCGTGAATGGACTGAATTAAATGGGCCAATTGGATCGGCCCAATAATTCTTGAATTGTACTCCTTTGAATAATCTTCAACCCAATTATTTAAAATTATTTGATGAACCACTGACACTTGAATTGGGTTATTATCGTTTGATGAGAGCTTGATCAGGATTGTATCATCCCCCTCCTCTTCAAAAGGATTTGTCCTTAAATCTGGCACATCGTCCTCTCGAAAATGATTCAACCACAAAATTGATCCTACATAAAAATAAACTAAGTTAGTAGCATCAAACCAATCATAATGCCAAAACTCAACTTTCAAATGACATGTATAAGCAACAATAACTCCAACTCCTGCCAAGAACATAGCAATGTCTGACTTCTCTCCCGACCTGACAATTTGTAGACCAATTACTCCTAAAACACTAATTATATAAACTAATCTACTATCTACTAAAAAAAATCATGAATGCAAAGTAAGAAAGAATATGAAAAGTCTTATATCTTCCTGGATCAAAAATCCTCACGCAAAACTCTTCATGTGGTAGATTCTCCCAATGATGAATCCCCAGATCAAAAGTCAATATAATGATCTCAATCCTTCGCAGAAACACATTTGTCAATGCTCCCGGATCAAATATCGATACTTGAAATTCTCCATGCTTCTCACGCAAACTCTCTTGAATTCCTGGATTAAACACAAAACAAAACAAACCAACAAGTTCTTTTTGTCTAATCACAGAGAAATCAAATAAACCAAAATCATATGCATAGTCTACTAAAACAATATTCAAAAAAGTTTATTGTAGACTCTCAATGCATTGATCGAATTGAATTGCACAATCCATGTTAACCTAAATGAATATGATCTTATCACGAATCTGCAAAACACAACCAACCATCCTCTTTCCATTGACATTGACAATTTCAAGATCAACTAGTAGCATCAATGGAACAAAAAGGTCACAATCATAAGTTGAAAATTTAATAGCATATCGACGATAATCACAAATAAACTCAACACATGCTAAAGAATTTCCCAAAGTTTTGACAAACATCGGAATATCATCAAAATAGAGAATAACAAATTTTTCCATGAAAGAATGAAAAATATAATTCAATAATTCCGTAGAAGTATGCAATGCCTTGGCTAATCCAAGTGAACTAACTAAAAATGCAAATAACTCATCTCTCAAACCATCTTGATGATAAACACTCCTTGAATCAAAACCATATGATAGCAAATCATGCAATGAAGATTGCTCTAACGAAACAACATGATTACTACCATTGTCAACTAACGATAATTCATGTGAAGATTGAATAACATGAAACCCTAAGTCAATATTTGAATAAGAAAACCTAGAATTAATTTCATGTAAGTAAGCACATCAAAAACGAGAATATATATCATGATCATAAACTAACTCAACATAAATCAAATATTCTCCATAGTTTATGACAAAGACGATTTTACCATCAAAATAGCTAACAATAAATTCAATGGAAGCATGCAAAACATGTTTTAAATAACTCATGAAAACACTAGATGCATCAATTAATCTAACATAAATAACTATCCATCTAAACAACTCACATGTTAAAACGATTTCCCATTTATCACAGTCATGCACACTAATTTGATTAGGTATTTTCATCACATGATCACCTTCAAGCTACATAAAACACAAGTACTATGTAATCTATCAAGCATATTATCCAAACAAGAAAAAGAATAACGATACTTGTTTACCATTTCAAAATCGACGAACAAACTCGTTGTCCCATCCTCCTTAGGTACTATGATATCATAATCAACACATGAACTCATGACTTCTCTCATGATACTCACTTTCACCAACTCTCCAACCTGCCTCGGTAACTCCGTCGTCTCCTCGAGAATACTATTAGCTGATTAATATGGAACGATAACGCCAGGTAGATCATCAACAACCTGTACAATAGATCAAACAGAACTAGACAAAGAAGAATCGTTAGTGTTAGTTACTTCTGTTATGCGTTTTTTGCTTTACCCTAATGGGCTTTGGATCCCATAAAATTGATATACAAATTACATATTTTCTTTGCCTTTATCAAGGTGGGAGCGATCAAGAAGATCTCTGAATATGTTGCCCAGCTGAGAAGAGTGGGCAAAGGACATGATAAGAATTAATTCTACAACAAATCACTTCAGTTGTTGCTCCAAAGTTTGCACAAATTCAGTTGTTGCTCCAGAGTACTGTACTCAGATCTTACCAAAACAACAGTCAAATCTTATCTTCATTGTCTTTGAAAGAAATTTAGATTCACTTGTATTCTTTAATTCATGTTGTTTCATAATCAATGCTTGAGACATCAATTCATATTACTAGCCAAGAAAAACCTTTCCAAAGTTATATGGAGTATCAAAAACCAGCATCTAAAGTTGTACTACTTCTAACTAAATTTGTTGTTCTTTTATTTCAGTGGTATAAGGTAAATGGATTAACACACAAGAACAAATTGACGAAGTACGGGATGAGTGGGCAGCATATGTGAGCAGCTACATGTAGAGCCTTGAGTTAACGGTGGATATGTACAGTGTTAGATGAATGTACTTATTTTGGGAGAACCTAGGCTTTTTTGCACATGCTTAGGTAGTAGCTTAATTTTATGGATAGTTTGATTTATTTTATGGATTGAAATGTGAATTTGAGATGTATATATGGATAGTTTGGTATATATTTTGTGGATATAGTAATTTGAAACTGTAAACGAATGGTATTATTGGGATGTATTTTGAATGGTTGATACATTTTGGCTTTAAATTTAAATGAGAATTTAGACCTTTTAGCTATATATCATGGCATTAGCATATTGCAGGTGCATTGGTAATATAGGTGAACCACAACCCTTTTTTTTTATCTACAACATTTTAAAAATGTTGTATATTTGTATAAACTACAACATTTTTATCCAAAAAACGTTATGGAATCATACCTTCTACAACTTCCACATCGTTTTCAAGCATCTACTAATTTATAGAAAACAAATCTACAACGTTTTTTTTCTTAAAAAATGTTGTATAATATGTCTAACTACAACGTTTTAAAAACGTTGTGTAAGGGTGTCAAATAGATGACACCCTTCACGACGTTTTTCTGATTGAAACCACAACATTTTTTTCGCGTTATCTATCTACTGTTTTTTAGTAGTGTGAGCTCAACTAGCCCAGTAAAAATATTATGACTAAGATAATGCAGAATAAATTATCTTAGCCTTCAACAGTATAACAACTGATAGAATACAATAGAAAACAAGTTTTAGATCAACGACTGCAGCGGAATTAGCAATCCATTAGAAGAGTCAAGTAGAGCATGATATCTTCTATGATTTAAATGTTTATCATCAATTTTATCGATGAGACTAAACTTAATAAATAATCCACATCACTGAATTATCGATGCACTACGGGCCAAGGATATTCATGAGTATCACGACCACAAATTATTCATGCACTACGGGCCAAGAATATTCGTGTTTTTACCAATGGTCATGAACATGCTAAACAACAATTCATCTTTGCACCCTTGGCCGAAGAGAACGCATGATCATGATTATACCAATAACAGTCGCTGAGACTCAGCTTAATAATCCACATCACATGTAACATTACAGGTCATGATTACACCAAATAATCTGTGGTATAAATCATACCAATCAACAGTTCATCTTTGCACCCTTGGTTGAAGATAACTTTAATCACAATATAAGCATGAGGATGATGACAATGATATAAAAATTCAATCAAATGAGATCAATGATAAATATTAATGATTTTATAATTTAATTTATCCAGAATTCAAGAATATCTAAATTAGGCGACCAAACCCCTTTCCTTAACAGAACTTTCTAGACATCGTTAATTATGCAAATAATAATATGAATAACTTTGTTGTCTCAATTATTGATTTAATAATATAAAATATTGTGACAATAATTGAATCAAACAACGTAAGATACTACTATGCAGCAATTACTGTGGCAATAATTAAAATAAACTGAGTGACTTCTCGCATAAGCATTAATAATCAATACTGTGTGCTACTATGCAACCACGGGTATTATTGTACTTTTACCACCGGGTATTTCAACAGTTAACGGTAAAACTTTTCGTCGTTATTTTCATAAAAGATATTTACGTAGTTTTCTCATTCCAACAATTAATTTTATTGTGGGGTCCACTAATGATTAAGGTCGTTAGCATTTAATATTCCCCGATAAAACGAATATTCCCCGACCAATCGAATATTTTATAACAACTTGCATACTTTGGAAAATTTATAAATACTACCCACAACTATAACATTATATCAAATTCACACCTTATTATTCAAAAAAAAATATTTCGAGAAAATTAAATCTTTATATCAAAAGTTATATTTTACAACTTAAAATATTTTTATAACCTTTAAATTATTTTATATAATTTTTAAATCATTAATTCTATTTTTCATAATTTATTTAATACATTTATTAAATAACTTAATTATCATTAATATTAATTTATTAATTAATCACAAAACATTAAAAGTCATTAAAATAACTTAAAATATTTTCTTATACCATAATATAATTTAAAATGATTTTTCAAGTATTAAAATCATTTTTAAATAATTTATTTAATATAATAAATAAATTAATTAATTACCATTAATATTCCAAAAATATTAAATATTTATGAAATATTTTCAAAATTATTAAAAACTAATTTTTAGGCTTTAAAATAATTTTTAGTAATTTATTTTATATTTTTAATAATTAAAAATTAACTTTCTCTAATTATTTAATAAAAATATAATTTTCAAAAATTAAGTGTCGCTAAATGGCCCTATAATGAAGAAACTGTCGCTATAGGTGTTCTTGAGCTGTTTTTCATCAAACCTAGAAATGCATGTCAGTGTGTAGGGTGTCTGGTTTGACCACAATTTTTTCTATGATCCTAAAGTATGTTGGTCAGCCTAAAGTGTTTAGATCGTAGTATAAGTGTAATACTACTATCATCAATCAAGTTCATGGCCAACACATATCTTATCTGAGAGATCTAAGCTCCCAAAAACGTTGTCAGACATGTTCTTCAATTTCTAGGTTTTCCAGAATTGAAGAACAGTCTTAGGTTCCCACTTTCGATCATTGTAACTTCCTCTACATGTCTAATTTGAATGATTTAAAGATTCTTAATTGTAGAATACATGTTCAGGTACAATAACATATCATTCGATCATCATAACATTAACACATGCAAGAGATATTGGCCAGTCAAAGTAGTGCCCAGATACTGTTTATGAAGATTTTTGGGTTACCCAGAAACTTCATCCGTCAGTTTCGTCCACACAACTTTGACCACTGATTTCTATGATTTTGAGAAGATTCTAAAGATTCTAGAGGCATGGTCATTTAGCCTACATGTCAGACAACAACATTAAAACAGTAACATGGTCTAAAACTTAAACACAAGCAAGATCAAGGCCCTGCAAAAACCTTGTCAGACCTCTGGAAAAATTTTGGGTTACCCAGATTTGTAAAGTCATGGTCGGTCAACGACCTTTGACCACTAATAGCTTGCAATCTATGCATGATCTGGTCCTATTACAAGTTTTTTTTTTTTTTTTTTTAAATTTGTTTGTATATAAAGGACCAAAAACAATGGCTAAGGGGCATACCCCAGAATATATAGTAGCATCATCTAAGTTATGTAGATGATGATACGATACATGGAAGAGAACCCATCATAACAATTTGAACTAACAACCCAATACAAAAATGATTACAAAATGAGGCCTTGATGAAAATACGAGATATAAATTACCCACCTTTGTTCACACACTCATACCATGCACATGCATACACACCACAAGGCCATAACTTGGACACAATCCCCACCTCGCCCGAAACCATGCTCGGCCGAAGCCCAAAACATGCACCATGCTTGCCCGAAGCCTCATGCTCGTCCGAGCATACCTTATTGTCGCTTTCCCGAAGCCCAAAACTTACACCATACTCGCTCGAATCCTTAAGCTCGCCCGAAGCCTCCTGTATTATGGGACAAGGGAGAAAACCCAACCATCCTAGTGAGTTATCAACCAATTACAAAGGTGATTACAATTTATGGCTTTGAGGAAGGCTTTGCTAGTAGAAATCCGGGACTTGATAAGATGGATGGTATCCTTTGCAAGGGACCTAGGAGGAATGATATTACCCTTATGCATCTTAGTATTTCTAGCTTCCCAAACTTTGTAGAAACAAGTGGCAACTGTGAGGTTCAAAATGTTCTTTAACAAATTAGAGCCTTGGTAATTGGTGAGGTAGCTAATGAGAGCATCCCAAGTGAGTGGGATGGAAGTCCAATTACCCAAATCAAGAGCACTTTGAAGGATAATCGAAGAATAGGAACATTCAAAGAACATGTGCTCAAAGGTTTCCATGTGTTGGTTGCATAGGAGATAGCTCCATGTCCTTCCCGTGTAGTGCTTGGTTCGATCTTTAGTAGAAATTTTCTTTAGTAGTCCAAGCCACAACATAAACGAGTATCTTGGCACATGGAGGTTGTGCCAAAGGATTGAGCTCCATGATGTCAATTGGGTTCTAGCCCTAATGGAATCCCATATCTGATTAGCCGTTACTGAATGAATGGCTTTATCATCCCACAATATTATGTCATTCTGCCTTGGAGTGATGGAAGCTTGTAGAATTTGCTGCCTAAACATGATCACATCGTGGTGATTGCTATTTGGGAGATTCCATTAGAGGTCCTGAATAATGTGGCTCACCTTAGCAAATGAAGGGATACCAGAGTTGGATAATAATGAGGTAGAGGGGTTGATTGGGGCACCGTTCAACCAAGGATCATACCAAAGAGAAGTCTGATTTCACGCCTTGATAATGTATTTAAGGTGTTGTAAAGCCACAGGAGGCGAAGCTTTAGGATTTGTTTCCATGTCCACGAGCAATCATTCCCTGCCATGACCTGCCATATAGACTTGTCTTTTAGGAGAGTGGTTTGTACCCATTTTGCCCAGAGAGACTTAGTATCGTGGTTGATGATTTGGAGGAAGTCTTTGCAATCAGTAAAGAAATGTTCCAAATCAAGGATATTCTTTATGCCTAAACCCCCTTCATTCCTTGGAAAAGTGATTTTCGACCAGGCCACTTTAGCCCAAAACTTACTAAGATTCGGTCCCTTCCACAAAAACCCGCCAAGGAGGGAGTTAATCTCCCGAAGTACAGCTTTAGGTAGCATGAAATGCTTGCACTAGTAGATTTGGAAGGAACAAAGAACATATTTTATCAACTGAAGGCGACCAGAGTAGGCAAGAACTTTGGATGTCCAAGAAGAAATACGGGAGGTTGTCCTTTGAATAAGAGGAGCACAGTCGGCATGAGAGAGCTTCCGAGATAGCAGTGGAACTCCGAGGAATTTGGAAGGTAGAGAACCTAATTGAAATCCCATTAATGATAGGATGCTATCTTTGGTTGAGGGTCCGTATTTGAGAGATATGCCACTTTTATGAGAATTGGGATCACCCAGAGTAAAGAGAGAGGATTGGATGCAAGAATTAATAATATTAACCGAAGGTAAACTCGCATGGCAGAAAATCAGGATATCATCCGCAAACAGTAGATGAGTAAGGTATGGTTGGAACCAGTTCTAAGGTCGTGGCTAAGACTGGGAATGAATGGGTAACAGTGGGAAGGGGAGCTAAATCTAGCTCACATATCTAATCTGTTGCAATGAATTGACTGTCTCCAACACGTTTGCCCCTATGGTTATTTATGACTGGGACCACCGCCTTGATCACGCACTCTCTGTTGCAATGAATACTCTTCTAATGAACAAGATCAAGGCGATAGATTTAAAAAGAAGGAAAAGATCTCAAAAACAACAAATCTCGGTGTATGGAAAATCCAAAGGTCGCCAAGAAGAGAAAAGGCAAGGAAAAAATGGCAACACCCCCTCCATTAGTTTAATTATGTTAGCCTCCTATAATATTAGAGGGTTAAATAAAAAGCCTAAACAGGGCTTATGTTAAGCAAATCATTACGCATAATAATATTTCAATTATAGGTTTACTTGAGACTAGAGTTAAATCTTCTAAAGCTTCCAGAATTTCCAGGAATTTGTGTAGGAACTGGGAATGGGCTTTTAATTATGACTTCCATAATAATGGTAGAATTTGGGTAGGATGGAATCCTCTCCTTTGGAAATTAGATATCATTTTGTTTCCTCTCAAATTATGCAATCGTAAAAGTTCGATCAAGCTAGATTTTAACAAGAAATTGCTTCATGGTTTCTTTTGTGTATGGGATCAATACTTATATCGAAAGAAGGACTCTCTGGAATGAAATTGTTACTCTGTCCACTAATGATTGTTGGTGTTTATTGGGGGACTTCAATGTTATAAAGGACCTGAAGGAAACTAACCAACCAAATGCTAATTGGGATATTGGTAAAGAAGAGTTCAAAGATCGCATCACGGATATTAGGGTGGATGACATTCGAGAAATCGGGCGAATCTTTACTGGTGGAACAACCAACCTTTGCAACCATCCACAAAAAATGGGATGAGCCATGGAAACTTAGAATGGTTCTCTAAGTTTGATCTCTCACACATTATCTTTTATGTCTCGTGGGCTTTCGGACCACTCCTTGGTTTTACTAAACACTGGGACTACGTTTACTAAACCCCGGAGATAGTTTCAATATTTCAATCACATGTCTCTCCTTGATGGGTTCCATGAAGTTGTTAGGTTGGCTTGGGATACCCACATTATTGGGAACCCTTTCTATGTTTTCTCTGAGAAATTGAAATGCACCAAGAAAGCCTTATTCTCCCTCAATAGTTCTGTGGGTAATCTGACCACTCTTGTAAAGACAGCAAGGGAAGACCTCCACTCGGTCCAGAACCTCCTTCATGTCAATCCCTATGACTTGGACCTTTTGGCATACGAAGAGAGCTGCTCGAAACAACTTTGGCAAGCTATGGATAGGGAAGAAGTCTTAATGCAACAAAAATCCAGAGCTACATGGATGGCCTTAGGTGACCGCAACTCAAGCTACTTCTCAAATATGATGAAGCAACGGTGGAACTCTAACAAAATCCTCTCGATCCTTAATAATGAGGGTCTTATGGTCCATGACAAGGAACAAATTGAGGCAGTAGCTGTGGGGTATTTCTCTAGCCTTTTTTCTGATTCGGGCCCTTCGTATGATGGATTTTCCAACCTGGGCATCTCCCCAACTAAATTGATAGACCCATCTCAAGCTTCGATCCTTAGTGCTCCTATTTCTGATTCTGAGATATTAAAGGTTCTAAACTCCATGAACCGTAACAGGAGCCCAGGTCCAGACGGATTCAATGTGAACTTCTTTATCAGCTGTTGGTCCATTGTGGGGGAAACCTTTACTAAAGTTGTCCAGTACTTTTTCTCCTCTAGCCGGCTAACCAAAGGGATTAACTCCACTGCGTTGGCCTTGATTCCCAAATGTCCAAATCCAACTGCCATAATTGATTTCCGTCCTATCTCTTGCTGTAATACTATTTATAAATGTATAGCAAAAATCTTTTCTAATAGGCTAAAAGTGGTTTTGCCCAAGATCATTGATCAAGAACAATCGGCTTTTGTACAAGGTCGAAGTATAAGTGATAATATTCTCTTGGCTAAAGATATCTTCAAAGGTTACAACAGGAACTCTGGCCCATCTCGATGTGCCCTCAAGATTGACCTAAGAAAAGCCTTTAACACGGTGAGATGGGAGTTCCTTCTTGATGTACTTAAAGCTTTTCATTTCCCCCCCAATCTTCATTGGATGGATCAGGGCATGTATATCTTCTGCCATGTTCTCTATCAAGTTGAATGGAACCCTCGCAGGATTCTTTAGCAATACAAGTGGGCTTCGTCAAGGAGATCCCCTATCCCTCTTCCTTTTTGTTCTTGTGATGGAAATGCTTTCTCTAAAGTCCTGTTACAAGTTCCAGAACACAGATCTCACAGCATACTACAATATCACACATTTAAACAACAAAAACACATAACATACAAAGATCTATGAGGTCTGACATTCATTGTCAGACAACTTTTTAGCCTTTTCCAAATTTTCAAAAACTTCAAATTTTGAATACTTAGATGTTATGGATCTAAAAGATACCAACCCAGATAACTTATATACACTACATTCTACACATTTAAACATAAAATCACAACATTTCACATATCAATCAAGATTAGAATATAGTTAGGGTTTTTATACCTTTCTAAGAACTCACTTGAATCTGGGCTTCTAGATCTGTTATTGTAATAGTGGGGCTTGATTTTGTGACTGATATAGCAAAAGTTTTCATGGGTTTAGAGAGAGAGAGAGAGAGGCTTGGTATGGTGTTTGTGTACAAATGAGACTAACAAATGACATTTCTCTCTCTTGATCTATATATAATTTGGTGCAATGTATTGGCTGGTATAATGTTGCTTGTTTTGTGTTATTCAATGTCACATGGTAGGTTAAGAGTTGGCCAACAACTCCATATTTTGGTAAGATACACAAGCAACATAATAAAGAATGGACATAAGGGTATTTTGGTCAATTGCATTGAAAATTTAATGGCATTTTGGTAATCTTGGTAAACCCTTAATGTTTTATCCTTAAGATTTAACCCTAAGGTTTACATATTAAATTTATAGAATTTCCAATTTAGGGTTTGTAAAAATAAAATTTTAGTTTCAAAAATTATAAATTAGGGTTTTCTAAAATAGTTTAGGTTTCTAATTACTTTAAACTTGAAATTAGGTTTAATAGCTCACTAATTAGCATTAAGGCTTAAAATTAGCAATTAGGGTTACCCAATTAACAATTAGGGTTATCAATTTGTAATTAGGATTTTCTAACAATTAGAGTCTTCCTAATTATCATTAAATTCTATAATACTTATCATTAATCATAATAACACAGTTATATAACAGTCTCAAACTCATAATTGAGTTTCAAATTAGGTTTTCCATTTAGCAATTAGCTAATCACTATTTAAGGTTTCTAATTTTAGGAATTAGGGTTTTAAATTACTAATTAGGGTTTTCCATAATTAGCGTTAAAACTTATAATACATATCATATACCACATAACAAAGTGACTTAACAGATTTTAAAGTCTCATTTGACTTTGAAACTAGGGTTCATCAGTAATACTAGGGTTTTGTCAGGTTATAATAAAACTGCTCCCCATATTAACCTTACACACATAACATACATATCTATAGCACTGAAATATACTTAATATAATATTATTATTCTCTTTCCTTATTCTAAATCCAGAATTAGGATTTGGATTCCATATCTGATTTATCTTGCATATATAACATTATTAATTAAGTTAAAATAATTAACTTAATTAATCTGAACTAAAATTCATATAATAAAATAATAAATATAATAATTCCAATAATCATTTCATATATTATTAAAATAATATTATAATCATATTTTCATGGAAAATAATTAATAAAAACATTTTTACTATAAAATTAATTATTATAAGAATATACTTTATAATGATCAATAATTATAAAATATTATTTGTAATTATTTATGTAGTAAATAAATTTTATATTTATCACATAAATACGTACACATTACCTTGCATTCCCATCATTAAAAAAAATATACGCAAAATTTCTGATTTAATTATATAAAAAATATCGAGTTATTACATTCGCCCTCCCTTATAAAGATTTCGTCCCCGGAATCACCATTTTATAACTTATACATACAAGGGTATATAGAATACACAGTCATTGTAGGTAGATCTTGATCATAATTGATCGAACCAATCTTTAACTTTTTAGCATAAAGCTTATCTATCTGATTAAACGGAAATTTGATTTCTAATAGAACTCAAATTCCTCCTTCAAAATTTCTTTATAAAATAATTTATTATATATAAGAAAATAAAAGTTATACGAATAATACTTGGAGTTGCATCCCCATCCGCTACGGTATCTTGAACAGTCTTGTTGAAGACTCTTGCGGTTTGTTCTGTTGGTTTGTTGGTTGAAGTTGGTCTCGTTGTCGCCAGCGTCCCGCTACTTTTCCCCGTATTTACGCTTCCTGCCTCCATTCTCCTTTTTGGAAAGTCCTTCACCTTATGCTCCGTTGATCCACACTTGAAACATCCATTGTTCACCCTACGATTGGGGCAGTTGGGAGAGATATGTCCCTTCTGCCCACACTTATAACATACAAACTTACCTTTAAGACACTCTCCCAAGTGTTTCTTTTTGCAATTTCTACATTACATAACCTGTTTCTTTCCATCTCCTAGCCTAATTTCGGTATTCCCAAAATTATCTCTTTTCCTTTTTCCAGTCCTACTACCACTACTCCCTTCTCCGGCTCTAGCTTGATTTGCCTCCAACCAAAAATTTGCCTCCCCTTTCATCGCATAGGTGGCAAAAGTTATCTTTTTCCCCTCCGTTACCCCAGCTATCACAAACCCTTCTACAGGGTCAGTTGATCCTCTAAATCCTAGCGTTCCGACTACCTTGAAGTCTTTGAAGTTCGCTAAGCAATTATCTGACTGATTTCCTGCGGCTGGTATTCTGTTCTGCATAGCTTGAGCGACCATTATTCGCAAAATTCTGCATCGGGTTTGGTTGTCCTCAAACTTTGTTGACAGGTTCTTCTGTCCGTTGGTTTCATTTTTCGTCTTGGGTTACATTCTAAGCCTTATCATATACGTTTAACATATAACGCGAAATTCTCTATTCATATAATCATGTACTCAAAATATTAGATTTTGAAAATTTGGTTTACTGTATTAACCAGTGTTCAGATAAATGATTACTTTATACCAACTTATTTCATTAATCCAACATAGATTCATATTCATAGCACTTGGTACATACCATAACACATACTGCGTTAAACATCCGCTATCCCTTTGTGACTCAAAAGTCGGGAATCGCTGCCACAACTTATACAAAAGTTGAGAATATTACATTATACCCACATACCTATCATATACACATCATAGATTCATACATATTCAAGTAATACTAAAACTACCTATTTCTCACGCCTTCAATAAGGATCAATTGCTTAGTATTCTATATATTCCCATTATCCTCAATAATCCATTCACACCTAACTATACCAAATTCGTTAAACTTACCACACATTATTAGTTTAAGAACTCACCACAAATATATGAGTTTAAGAACTCGGGCTTGACCATCTATTCTCTAACTATACTCTAACTATCTGTTATACTATCGTTTCTGGGTCTAGTACTACACTTTTCCACAATATCCACTTTAACAGGGTTGCTTTCAAAATGAGCCTCTATTTCAGCTATTGTCTTTGACATTGGCTCAATTATGGAGGTTGGCACCTTCTTTACGATCTGAGGGTATCCTAATCCTTTTCTATCTAACATCTATACACAAACTATCTTGATTAGCACATAATATATACATACAGCAAATAATAGTTTTATATAGGCTATCTTTTATTTGATTTGATGATGAATTTATTCAATTCATCTCCTTTTTAAACTCTATATGAATTATTTGTATTTTCAATGTTTCCCTCTCTCCCAAGGTTATAGCCTAAGGTCTATCCCACCTAAGGTTTCTAACCCTAAAGCTCTAATACCAAGATGTAACGCACCCAAATTCAGGTACTTGAAACCCAAACTCAGTGCTTTACGATACCATTTCTATGAGTGAAGATAATACTAATAATAATAATAATAATAATATAAATATCAAACTTAATTTACATATATCAGAGTCTAATCCTAAGTATGCAACCTTTACTACATTCATTACATGATAATTAATAGATATCATTGTCTTAATAACGCCATACTATTATATAGAATACCATAACACTTATTCTGTTTGCTTTCCTTTTCCCTTGTTCTTGGCTGAACCTTCTGGTTGTTCACACTTAGCTCAAAAATATTTAAATTAAGCAAGGATGAGCATTTGAGTGCCCAACAAGTAATAACAATAATAAATATTAGCTGAAAGAAGTAAATATTTTCTTTGTACGACACTTCTACAATGAATCAACAGTTGTGATGTAAGTTGAACTAATAATAATAACATATCAATTCTATATCAAAATTTTGAAACTACGTACTAACTATAAATGAGTATTAGTCGACAGACTATGAACATTATTTTTAATTTTCGCTAAGGTTTAGCAGAACTTCATCCGCAAACCGTCACAACTTACGGGCGCGAGGGTGATCATCCCAATGTGCCCTGTATTGATCAATACTACATGCAAGAATGATATTATCGTTCATCTTTTCTGCCTTCGGCACATAAAAGTTTTCCCATATTCGGGATGTTCATACTTAGTCGGGAATCCAAACCAAAGCAATTTGATTGGATACAATAATGTTTTATCGTGTTCAATGATATTTCTAAATATGTGTCTAGCTGGGTCAAATATCTTAGATAGCTTTTAATTAATGTATACATATCGGAGATTGATGGGTGTGTATACCTATCTCTATAGGTGTTCTTGAGCTATTCTTCATCAAACCTAGAAATGCATGTCAGTGTGTAGGGTGTCTGGTTTGACCATAATTTTCTCTATGATCCTAAAGTATTCTAGCCTAAAATGTTTAGATTGTAATATAAGTGTAATACTTGTAGACACTCGAAATTTTCTGCACACCTGTTACTAACATTGTAGGAGGGCAGAATGGTCTTTCGGAGATAACCCTGGAAGACAGCTCACAATCCATTCCGGATACTTCCAGAAGTTCATCCTCAACCCCGGAACACACACCGGGAACATCATTCTCAAACCCAGAACACACACCGGGGGTATCATTTCCAACTCCTGAACACACACCGGAAACATCATTTCCAACCTCGAAGATAACCCCAAGTTTCGTCCTTGGAGATAACCCCAAGGAATGTTGTTGTAGTTCCGGCGATAATCCTGGAAATGCTTCATTCAAATGCGACCAGCTTCAATCTCAGACCTCCTGCCGAGGCACTCATACCTTAGACCCGGAGCTAACACCGGGCAGACAGGCACCCTCGTAGATGACATTGCGGCATTCAAACACTTGCAGCAGTCCAATCTCAGATATAACCCTGAGCAATGTCTGCTTTCAACTCAAATCGGCGATAACCCCAATGAGGAGTCAAACGTCATCTTGTTACCTCAAACATTTGTGCGTCGTCTCAACATTTCATACATACATACATACAACAATGTCCTTCAAGAACCAGGGAGTTCCAATCCCGAGTGACTATTGCGCGTGGCAGCACACCGGATAGAATTTAAAGCTTGAAGATCATGGGCATGGTCCCCTCTTCCTGACTTTTTACAACCTCTAATCCCATGTCATTGCGCAACTCTCAACACAAGAATTCCGAAGAAGGTCTTATATACCTCGTTCGGATGCTCAGATTGAAATTCTGCAAGTTCGAGCGGACATCACAGTGCATGAGTGCACGTACTTTGAGACGATGGAACCCGCGGAGCCTGGGGCACCCCTGGTAGCCACAGGTGGCTCCCTCTATAAATAGAGGGCTTGGGGTAGCCATTTCAAAAAAAGAAAAAGGCGAGGAAGCCCTGTCCAATTTGCGTTATACACACCTTATATTGAGTGCTTGCTCTTTTTAAACACCTGTTAGCTCACATATAGCTATACATTTACCAGCGGGAGCTTAGTGTCCATCCATATAGAGTCATAGAAGTCTGCATTGGCAGCCCACTATAAGCCTTCTCATACCCTATAAAGCCTTTCTATTCATCTTTGCACACACTATTCTACACATTTAGAGTCGTGTTGTGTGCGTATGCCCGGACTTCGGTCCGTGTTTTCATTTCTGTCTGTATATATACACTTATATATGTATATATTTATATATGGACTAACATTATCGAGTTATGCATCGATTGAGCCTAGACTTATGTCTGGAGCGTTTACCTACTTATATATATATATATATATATATATAACTGTTGTCAGACATATCTGATGAGCCTGGATTTTACATCCGGAGCGTTTATTGCTTTTATATATATATACACTTATATATATAATTGTTGTCAGACATATCCGATGAGCTTGAATTTTATATCCGGTGCGTTTACTACTTATATATATATATATATTTACTATACAAACAACATGCATAATAAAATATAATATATTCTATTTATAGTCTAATAAAATGAATAACTTTATAAAATTATTCTATTTTATATAAAAAGATTTTACTATGCAAAACACTATGTATAATAGAATATAATATATTCTATTTATAGTCTAATAAAACGAATAACTTTATAAAAGTATTTTGTTTTATATAAAAAGCTTTTCTGTTTTATTACATTAATAATACTAATAAAACAAAACTTCATCATCATTATTATAATTCACACTATTAATCGACCAGGTCATTCCCAGGAAAGAGGGGCTTTCCAATAAGGATTTCTCCCTATTGGCGCACAATTAGGTGACCAAACCTCTCCTTGGAAGAACTTCTACACATCGTTAATATTGTAAATAATAATATTAATAACTTTGTCATCTCAATTATTGATTTAATAATATAAAAAATATCGACAATAATTGAATCAAATAACGTGAGATACTATGCAACAATTACTGAATCAATAATTGAACAAAACTGAGTGACTTCTCACGTAAGCATCAATAATACATACCGTGACTTCATGTACTTTTAACACCGAGTGTTTCAACAGTTAACGGTAAAACTTATGTCGTTATTTTTATAAAAAAATATTTTTATCGTTTTCTCAATCAAATGATAATTCCGTTGCTATGGGTCCACTTTGATGATTGTCTTGGTCGTATGAATATTCCTGTTAAAAGCGAATATTCACCGACCAATCGAATACTATATAACAATCTGCATACTTTTCAAAATTTCTAAATATTACCCACAACTATAACATTATCTCAAATCCACACCATAATTTTGAAAAAAATAATTCGAGAAATTTAAATCTTTATTCATAAAATTTGGGGTCTCACACATACGAACCTACTTCAAACTCTCGATTTATTTTATGCGAGTCTGCATACTTCTTCTGTCTATCTTGAGCGGTGATAAGATGCATTTGTATTAACTTCACTACATCTGATGTCTGTTGTACCAATTCTACTCCTAGCATTCGGCATTCTCCCATCTCATCCCAATATAATGGTGTTCTACACCTCCTTCTGTACAAAGCTTCGTAAGGTGGCATGCCTATACTTGCATGATAACTATTGTTATACGCAAACTCTACTAGTGGAAGATGATCATCCCAACTACCCTTGAAATCCATGACGCAAGATCTCAACATATCTTCCAACGTCTGAATTGTCCTTTCACTCTGTTCATCGGTTTATGGATGATACAATGTACTTAACTTCAGCTGCGTTCCCAACTGTTGTTGCAAACTCCTCCAAAAGTTTGATGTGAATCGTGGATCACGATCTGACACAATAAATCTTGGTACTCCATGTGCGGAAATAATTTCCTTAACATAAAGTTTAGCTAATCGGGTCTAAGTTATACTTGACCTAATTGGCAAGAGTGAGCCGACTTTGTTTAATCGGTCCCACTATTACCCAAATCGAATCGTACCCTTTAGTAAATGATGCAAAGTCCCACCACAAAAGTCCATCATGATATGCTCCACTTCCATTCGAATTTCCAATGATTGTAACAAGCCACTTGATGCGTTGATGTTCAAATTTTAACTTTTGACAAGTTAAGCATCTACTCACATATTCATATTTCCCTTTCATATTCAATACACCAAAACTACGTCGAAGGTCTTGATACATCTTATCACTACCAGGATGTATCGAGTACCTTGAACTATGAGCTTCTTGTAACACTTGTTCCTTTAATTCTGTTTCATTCGGAACCCAAATTCTTCCTTCAAATCTTAATAATCCCTCATTATCAAGATTATACTTAATATCTTTTTCATCGACTAACCGCTTTTTCATTTGGTCACACTTATCAGTTTTGAGTTGTACCTCCTTGACTCTCTCTACGATGGTAGATTGCATTTCCATCGTAAAAAGTATATGCCCCGAGTCACTTGGCATCTCCACTTCTATTTCCATTCTAGCCATCTCTGTTATTAACTCATCTTGAGTTGTTAACATAGATAACTTTTCCCGACCCTTCCTACTTAAGGCATCAGTAACTACATTGTCTTTTCCAGGATGATACAGGATCTCACAATCATAATCCTTTATCAACTCTAGCCATCTCCTCTGTCTTATATTCAACTCCTTCTATGTGAAGATATATTTTAGACTCTTATGGTCCGTATATATCTCACATTTCTCCCCATAAAGATAATGTCTCCATATCTTTAAAACAAATACAACCGCGGCCAGTTCTAGATCATGAGTAGGGTAAACTTTCTCATAATCCTTTAACTGCTGTGATGCATACACAATGACCTTGCCATGCTGCATGAGTACGCAACCAAGTCCTCTATGCGAAGCATCGCTATAAATTACAAAATTTCATGTGTCATCGGGTAATGACAAAACAGGTGCTTCACTTAATCTTTTCTTCAGTTCTTGAAAACTGTCTTCACATTTATTCGTCCATGCATATTTCACCGTCTTCCTTGTCAAGTTAGTCAACGAAGTAGCTATCTTCGAAAAATCTTGGATGGTATGAGTGTGTGAACAAAGGTGGCCGGCTATATTTGTATTTTCATCAAGGCCTCATTTTGTAATCATTTTTGTATTGGGTTGTTAGTTCAAATTGTTATGTTGGGTTCTCTTCCATGTATCCTATCATCATCTTCACAACTTAGATGATGCTACTATATTCTGGGGTATGCCCCTTAGCCATTGTTTTTGGTCCTTTATATACAAAAAATTTAGCAAAAAAAAAAAAATTATAAATCTTTAAAATTTTTCCTTTACTTTCATTTAATTTAATTCTTATATCATTGTCATCATTATCATGCTTATATTGTGATGAAAGTCATCTTTGGCCCATAGTGCATAGATGGACTATTAATTGATATGATTATGACCAGGGATCATTCGGTATAATCATGGCATGTAATGTTACAAATGATGTGGTAATAGTCCTCATTGGCCCGTACTGCATTGATGAACATTTGTTGGCATGATCATGACCACGGGTTCTCTTCGGCCAAGGGTGCAAAGATGAATTATTTTTTGGCATTATCATGACTATTGGGGATAATAACGAATATCCTTGGCCCGTAGTGAATGGATGATTCGTGAATGTGATAATAATGAATATCCTTGGCCCGTAGTGCATGGATAATTCAGTGATGTGAATTATTTGTTAAGCTTAGTCTCAGTGATAAAATTGATGATAAACTTTTAAATCATAGAAGATAGTAGATAGCATGCTCTGCTTGACTCTTCTAATGGATTGCTTGTTCTGCTGCAGTTAAACTTGTTGTCTATTGTATTCTATCAGTTTAACACTGTTGAAGGCTAATGCCTTACCGCTAAGTATGTTGCGTGTTCATAACGTTTTTCACGTATCGATGTTACGTAAATAGGTGGACGACCCAAACCACATTATTGAATTAGAACTAGACGAGATAACAGAAGATTTAACGTATGAGGTGATACCGGTTAAAATCTTAGATAAGAAGAAACATATTCTACGCTCAAAGATTATACCTCAAGAGTTAGAATCTGACAAGGTATACATCTTCGACATACTAGGTACGTTCGTTAATTTTGAGGATAAAATTTCTTAAGAAGGGGAGGTTGTAAGACCCCAAATTTTATGAATAAAGATTAATTTTCTCAAAATATTTTTTTGAGTATTAAGGTGTGGATTTGATATAATATTATAATTGTGGGTAATATTTATAAATTTTGTAAAGTAAGCAAGTTGTTATAAATATTCGATTGGTCAGGGAATATTCGTTTTATCAGAGAATATTAAATGATAACGACGCTAATCATTGGTGGACCCCTACAAATGTAATTCATTGTCGGAGTTACAAAACGACAGAAATATCTTTTTATAAAAATAACGTCAAAAGTTTTACCATTAACTGTTGAAATACCCGATGATAAAAGTATAATAATACATGTGGTTACATAGTAGCACACGGTATTGATTATTGATGCTTACGTGAGAAGTCACTCAGTTTATTTCAATTATTGCCACAGTAATTGCTGCATAGTATCTCACGTTATTGATTCAATTATTGTCACAATATTTTATATTATTAAATCAATAATTGAGACGACAAAGTGAGTTGGCGATGTTTAGAAAGTTCTGTCGAGGAAAGGGGTTTGGTCACCTAATTGCGCGCCAATAGGGAGAAATCCTTATCGGAAAGCCCCCTCTTTCCTGGGAATGATCTGGTTGTTAATATTGCGAGTTATCATAATGATGAATAAATATTATTAAAAATATATTTTGTGAAGCCAAGTGAGTTGAGATAAATAAAGGGGATTGTTATGAAGTATTTGTTGTAAATTTTGCTTATTATATGGACCCTCACTTACTCATTTTTTAAAATAATCTGTAGAAAATTATTCAGTATATATATATATATATATATATATATATATATATATATATATTATAATCACCACCACCACCACACACACCTCAGACATACACACACCTCACACATCCCTATCACACACACACACACACACACACATCCACATCACACTCACACACATATTATATATATATATATATATATAAAGTTTTTATTTTATTAGAATATTTTATTGCACAATAATGAATAGTAAATAAAAAAAATTCCGTCGATTGCAGCCCATGATGGTTTTACTGTGCGTCCGTGATTTTATTTTCTAAATAGTATCCTTCCATTCTCCTATAAATAGGATGCTTAGTTTAGAATTAAAAATCACACCAAAATCTGAGAATTCTTCTTCTATAATATTGAGTGTATTTCTTTTGAGTTTAAGGAAGCTTTGAGTGTTAGAAAATTGTTAAAGTTTTCTTCAAGAATATATCCGCTGTACCAGTCAGAATTGCTCTCTTTTTGAGGTAAGAGGTATTATTTATTTCATATTCGCTTACGATATTATTTTTCGTATTCATTAAGAAATTTTATTTCGTTCAATATTCGCAAGAAATATTATCTTCGTTTAATATTTGTAAGGAATATTATCTTCCTTCAATATTCGTAAGGAATATTATTTTCGTTCAACAGTCGTAAGGGATATTACTTTTTGTTCAATATTCATATGAAATAATATTTTCTTCCATATAGATAGTATGTAAGTAATATTATTTCGTTTCAGATTTTGAATTCTACACTCATTTTGTTAAGTATTGCTTCTATACTCCTTGAAATTAGTAGAATATCCTTGAAATTTGCGCTTAATCTAGTATCGTTTCACAAGGATATTTTTCTGAACATTCTTGTTAAATTTTAATCTTTTCATGCCGGAGTACTATTTATGAGGTACTATTCATGAAGTAATTCACGGGGTACTATTTACTCGGGTATTATTCACCCGTGGTACTATTCATGACAAAAATGGATTTCTTTTCTATTCAAATCATTTTTGATACAATATTATTCTTGAATTTTACTCCACAAAGCAGTATCATGTTGACAATTTGGACATTATTGAATTATAAATCTTTAAAATTTATCATTTGCTTTAATTTAATTGAATTCTTATAACATTGTCATCATCCTCATGCATATATTGTGATGAAAGTCATCGTTGGCCCATAGTGCATATATGGACTATTGATTCGTATGATTATGACCAAGGATCATTTGGTATAATCATAACCTGTAATGTTACAAATGATGTGATAAAAGTCCTCATTGGCCCGTAGTGTATTGATGGACAGTTATTGGTATGATCATGACTAAGGGTTCTCTTCGGCCAAAGGTGCAAAGATGAATTGTTGTTTGGCATGATCATGACCACTGGTGATAATAACGAATATCCTTGGCCCGTAGTGCATGGATGATTCGTGAATGTGGTAATAATGAATATCATTGGCTCGTAGTGCATGGATTATTCAGTTATGTGGATTATTTATTAAGCTGAGTCTCAGCAATAAAATTAATGATAAACTTTTAAATTATATAAGATAATAGATATCATGCTCTGGTTGACTCTTCTAATGGATTGCTTGTTCCACTGCAGCTAAACTTGTTGTCTATTGTATTCTATTAGTGTCGACGTCGGGATTTTTACTGTCCATTTTCTGTTCTTGTCTTTTGGTGTTCTCATGTTAGGTGAGATTTGTTTGAAAAAACAAGTTGTGAAAAGGTCCGACATTTATATGTCGATTTATTTATGTAAAGAGTCGCCAGTTGGTTTTTTAAATGGTTGTACCAACACAACCGAAAAAAGGTTTGCACATTGACCCAGTGATGTGACACTGCTAAACGGGTCTGTAAAACCGAGATTCATTAGGGTCCAGGGACTTGCTTATGCGGAGGGAAGGTGTTAGGAACCCCCCGACATTCGTGTTACCACGGTGACCACCACTTTTAATTAAACTGTTATATGAATGTGTGTGTGTGGGCCAATGTGCAATTTATTTGGAAGTAGTGCTATGCCTCGTTTGCACCTATATATATACACAGTGTTTGAATTTGTATAAAAATTTAGTTTTAAACAAGATATAACAATGAAGTTTTGTAAAAGAGGTTTTTCAATCCCTGTGCTTAATAGTAATTGAGGCCTTTGATACTTTCATTTTATTAAATGTTCGGCTTGATTGCTTTTATTTTTGAGATGCGAAGCATCATCGAGAAAATAATGTACAAAGTAGTGCCGAACTCTTCATGGGCATGAAAGTCATCTAAGGAAATTCGAACACCATGAATAATTTACAAGCTTCTTACAGCTGAGAATGTCCATCACGAGAATCAAATCTAGATTCAGTAGACTGAATCTGTGATCACATGATTCCTAGGCTCACATGATGGCGCAATTTATATGAAAGTAGTAAGCAGTTATATATATAAAAGTTGTAAATATATATACAGACATGATCAACCACCACGAAGCACCTCTATGGGGGATCAGAAATGTAAATATATAAAAGGCCTGATATATATTTACATTTCTGTATATAGAAGTCAGGAAGATGGGACCATGCCCTTGGTCTTCAAGCTTCAAATTCCATCTGGTGTGCTATCCTATGTCACTCAGGATTGTAGCTATTTGGTTCTTGTGGGACATTGCTATGTAGAATGTATGTTGAAATGTGTTAAGACGACGCGCATGTGGGATTGAGGTGGCAAAATGATGATTTTTCCCCTCACCGGGGTTATCTTTGGTTTGGGATGATAAAGCAGTCGTTGCTCAGGGTTATCTCTGAGATTGGGCTGCTGCAAGTACTGGATGTCCTCAGGGTTATTTTTGAGGTGTGCCTAACCTCCCGGGGTTATCTCTGGAACTGCAACTGCATTCCTCAGGGTTATCTCTGAGGTTGACAATGTCTTTCCCGGTGTAGTTTCCGGGACCATAAAAGTTTGAAATATATCTTTACACAAAAAGATTTGAACATGCGACAAAGAAGATGGTTGGAGCTGATCAAAGATTACGATTGCGAAATTTTCTATCATCCCGGAAAGGCAAATGTTGTTGCTGATGCCTTAAGTAGGAAGGGACAGGAGAAGTTAATGTTGTTAATCGTCAAGAGAAGTTTAGTGCTCAAAATGGCTAAGATGGAGTTGGAAATTAAATATCCGACAAAATCCGATGAAAAGTTATTCCAGATGGGAAATAGTTCAACATTAGTAGATAAGGTGAAAAATGCACAACTTCACGATGAAGACTGCGAAAAGATAAAACAGAAGATCTCTGAAGGTGAGGAAAATAAATTCAAAATCGATTCGGAAGGGTTACTTCGATTCGAAGGGAGAATTTGGGTTCCGCAAGTACCAAAAGTTAAAGAAGAAATTTTGAGTGAAGCTCACAACTCAAGATATTCGATTCACCCTGGGAGTACAAAGATGTACCAAGATCTTAAACATCATTTCTGGTGGCCGAATATGAAGAGGGATGTGGCTGAGTGTGTGGCAAAATGCTTAACGTGTCAGAAAGTCAAAGCTGAACATCAAAGGCCAAGCGGATTGTTATAACCATTGGAGATACCAAAATGGAAATGGGAGCATATCACAATGGATTTTATGGTAGGTCTTCCAACGACTCAGCAAGGTTACGATGCCATTTGGGTGATTGTCGATTGATTGACGAAGTCGGCACACTTTTTACCAATCAAGATTCGATTTACCCTAGATCGGTTAGCAAAACTGTACGTGAAGGAAATTGTTTCAAGGCACGGTGTACCTGTGTCCATTGTATCAGACAGAGATCCACGTTTCACATCTAATTTCTGGAAACGACTACAAGAATGTTTAGGAACACAGTTGAAAATGAGCACAGCGTACCATCCTCAGACCGACGGACAAAGTGAGAGAACCATCCAAACACTAGAAGATATGCTTAGAGCTTGTATCATGGATTTCAAGGGAAATTGGGATGACCATCTACCATTGGTGGAATTTGCTTATAATAATAGTTATCAGACGAGTATTGGCATGCCGCCTTATGAAGCGTTATACGGTAGAAAGTGTAGGACTCCGTTATGTTGGGACGAGGTAGGTGAACGTCAGCTATTGGGTCCGGAATTGGTACAACAAACTGTCGAGATCATCAAAGTTATTCGAGCTAGATTGATCGCAGCACAAGATAGACAAAAGAAATATGCCGATCAGCATCGCCAAAATAGGGAATTCGATGTTGGTAGTTATGTTTTCGTGAAAGTATCTCCCTGGAAGGGAAAGATTCAGTTTGGCAAGAAGAGGAAATTGAACCCTTGATTTATAGGACCTTTTGAAGTGCTTCGACGAGTTGGCGATGTGGCGTATGAGGTAGCTTTACCTCCAGAATTGGAGCATATTCACAATGTTTTCCATGTCTCGGTATTGAGACCATATAAGCCTGACTATAAACATGTTATAGAATATGAGCCTTTACAGTTCGAGAAAGATTTATCCTATGAAGAAGTCCCTGTTCAAATTATTAACAGAAAAGAGCAAGTACTGATGAATAAGGTAATACCTTCTGGTAAGGTAATCTGGAGAAACCACAATGCTGAGGAAGCTACGTGAGAACTTGAAAGCGTTATGATGAAGAATTATCCTCAGTTATTTGCTTGATCTTGTATAGCGATTCTGGGGACAGAATCTTGTTAAGTAGGGAAGAATGTAACGAATAAATTTTTTGAGTTGTGATTCTGGGGACAAAATCCTTTTAAGGAGGGAAGGATGTAACGATCGAGAAATTTGAAATCTAATTAAAATATTTATGGAATTAAATAAATATTTTAAATAATTTATTTATTGAAGAAAATAAATAATTGATGAATTGTAGTGAATTAATTTTGTAATTAAATTGATTATTGATAATTAAATTGAGTGTTGATAATTTTATCTGCATGATTTAATTTAAGGAAATAATTAAATTAAATCAATTGCTTAATATTTAAGAAATTAATTAAATTAAATGAATTGTTTAATTTAAAGGAAATAAATAAATTAAATATAATGATGTGTCTAATTTATTAATTAAATTAGATATATAATTATTTATTAATGATAATAAGATTTTTGTTATTAGTATTATAAGTTATTTAAATTAACTAAACTAAGTTATTTAAATTAATCAACTAAAAATGTGACATAAAACTATATAATATAAATAATATAATAATAATTTAATTTGGGGGAATTTTGGTTAGCCAAACAAGGCCTTGTGGCCTCTTGCTTTTCAGTGACGGACGCCACTGTTGGGTTTTTTTTACAGCGTTGAGGTTGGAGTTAGTATATCTCAACGCATTCTATTTTTTCTCTAAGGCTTAGCTAGATATCACAGAGTGTTGAGAGAGAGAGCTTGAAGGAAGAGAACTCAGTAATATTGGCTTGGAGGAGAAGGGTTTTGGAAAAAGGATTGCTATCAATTGCTTCCATAAACAAGGAATAAGGTATATTGTAATTCTAATATTTTGTGCTTTTGAGTTCTCTGTGGGAATTTCCTGTGAATTATTAAGTCATGTAAATGATGGTTGTATATATATATATATGCACTTATAGGTTTGCAAACTCTATTGATTATCATTTGTACATGTTATTTGTTATCAAATTTATGAGGAATTGGGTTGAGGAAGAAAAGGAAAATCATAGTGTTTGTGTTCTTATAATATGGCCATAAAAAGTACCAAATTTCTTGTTCAATATATGATGTAATCTGTAATTTGTTGATGGATTATAATAATATGTTAAGAAACGAAAATAACGTAGTTTAAATTATGCCAATTGATTGAAAAACGAATACGTGGTGATCAAATTCGCTAAAGGTGTCAAAAATGGAGTTTTCATGAGAAAACATGAAATTTAAGGAATTAAAATAGTTTAATTTGATGTTTAATTGTTCTAAGTTAATGAATATGTGAGGAAACATGTATGTGTTAGTTTTATATCAGTTGGATGTGCTAATTTCACCGTTTGATGGGTGAAATTTATGTTTGTTGGGCTAAAAAATAGCCATCACTCATCGCTTAGCCTCTACTACCGTGTCAACAACAAGCAAGCAATTTTGCATTCTATCCCAAGGCAAAAAATGGCGCAGCCTACGCATACCTACTGAATCGGGACGTTGAGGTCTCGCTTGTTTGCGGTGTCGCACAATGGACTATTATTAGAATCGTAAGCATGTTATTGACGTTGAGGCATGATATAAACTAGAATAGCAGGTTGTCATGCGTTATAATACAAAGTATAAAAGATTTTGAAGTGATTGTTAATTGAGTTATAAAATGAAATCTATTAAGATGTTTTCGAAAGATAGAGTTGAACGATTAAGTTATGTTGATCAATGCGTAATTTCAGAAGCGTTAAGTATGTTAGCTTACGTGGTTAGGTGCTAAGTTAGGGTTGTGACTTAAATGATGGTTTAAACCCTAAAGTTAATATTCATACGTTTAATTGTTGTTGCGATTTCAATGATATATGTAGGATAATTGGAGATTATTTTCATTTGTGTAGCTTACAATCAAGGCAAGTTCTCTAACTCTACTTTTATATTTGTGCAAGTTTCTAAACCTTATCTCTTTACAATTGAGCAAGCCTTCGAACTTCATTCTTTTCATATCGAATGCAAGTTTCCATTCATATATTATTATTCTGCAAGTTCCTAACATTCTTTATGAATTTGAGCAAGATTAACCTATCTTGTGTATGTTTGTACAAGCTTATGTAACCTAATTCGTTACATTGAGCGAGATTTAGTTTCCTAATTATTATTCAAGGCATATATTGTTCTAATACATTGATTCAAGGGAGATTGTTTTAACTCTTCTATAGCGCTTTGCATGTATGTCATGTTTACTCAATGATATATTATTGTTATTCAATCTTTGACTTTGATAGTCTTGTTCAAAGCTTTATCATTGTATTAAACCTTCAAGTAGTAAGCAAACCAAACTGAGACGAACATAGGGGATTTTGTACGTGTAACGTTTAGATGTTTGTGCACAATACATGGTACAAAGGGCTGATCCCCCTAAGTACATTAAGAAGGGTCCGTATAGTCTAAATGACTGTTAAGGTTAGGTAATAATACCTAAGTACCAGGGACATAGTTCGTGGTCTTAAGACCCTCAAATAATTAAAATTCGAACTTTTTTTCTATTTTGATTTGTAGAACAAGTTCCTTATTGTTCATCTTTTGTTGTTCACTCTCATGTTATTACCATTGCTACTTTCTATATCAGTGAGCATTTGTTTGCTCATTCTTGCGATTAACACTGCAGCTAAAGTGGAGAAAGTTCATGAGCCATCGACTAGCAAAGGCAAGGGCAAGATGTCCAAATGATGAAGACTTTTGAGAATTTTATTTTAATAAATTATGTTAAAGACTTGTTTTAATATGTGATGTATCCCGCAAACTTATGTAATAATTTTAAGGTTAGATTACCTGGGATTTAATTTGAGATGATGATGTAACCCTTTAATGGGAGAGATTATTGTTAAGTTATTTTAATTATGTTTTTATCCTTTATTATGGGTAGTTAGATGTAATAGTTTTTGATAAGTGAGCACCAAATCATGTGGGAATGAAGTACCTAGATTTGGAGGTGTCACACATATGGTGCAGTCATGCGAGCATAAAATGTGATTTTATGTTACATCGTACAAGATAACTTGTATATCTTGGATAATATGTGTTTTCAAAGAGAAATTTAAAAGTTTTAGAAACTAACTTTGATGAGCATTGTTACTTGCATTATGACCTTATAAGCAAGCATGATAGCGTTATTTATGCCTTTGAACATGAATGATATGTGCACTCAACCAGTCAAGCATGACATAAGTTATTTAAGCACGTTTTAAAAGTATGAACTATGCTATGTCTATGTAAATGAGATAGATACATGTGAACATGCGTATTAAACGTTGTTAGTACAAATATAAGGTTTAAAAGCTTATAAACCTTGAATCTTTGTTAAAAGAAGTTGTTAAGCTTTGTTAATATAAATAATTCAACATAGAACTATGCAATTCAAAACTAAATGATTTAAAATGTGAACTTGAAGAAATATCAGAACCTACTTGATGTATGTTTATAGTATATATCAGAATGCAAAGTAGGTTAGGACTAAACTGAGCAATGAAAAGATCAAGTCTGATTTTGGGCACGGGAGTAAGCGTCATTCAGCATGTTTCTGAATGACGAAGAGCGCTTTTGTTAATCGCATGGTCTTAAGTTATGGTTATATATTGTCTTTAAGGACTACAAGATATGAAACAAGATTGTTTAGATAAATATGATAATAGAATGAACTAGTCTTATGGTTATCCTAAGTTCAAGTAAAAATGAAACCAAGTTAGGAAATAATATTGGTTTTTATATTAATAGCGTATGAAATATATGACTAATGGATGTGAATCCATGATTATATAACTGTGTAGGAATACACGAAGTGCAGATAAGCGTTAAGCAGTTAAGTCGTAGTTCATAAACTACGAATAAGGCAAGTCTTTCAGTTCCTATTTGCTATGTGAACTTGATGATTAACTATTTTAAATCTTTATTGCAAAGAGCATGATGTGATATGTATGGAATGTTAAAGTCAATTTATGACTACGTTGATTGACTAAAGCATGCTGATTGAGTAAGGAACTTAATCTTTATACTTGTTATATGAACTATATAACATGTATGTTTTGTTAGTCCGATGTTTATGAAATATATGTTGAGTATGTTATGCAACGTGATGCATGAAAATTGTTAGATTTTGTTGGGCTATCAAGCTCAACCTTGCAAATAAACACTTTTACAGGTTCAAGATTGAAGGTAAAGTTATGTGTTACTTGAAAGACATGAATCAGATGTGATACTTGAAGATTTATACACTTTGGTTATGTTATTATTATTTGAACCATGTTTAAAGTTCCGAATAATGTATTAATGTTGAATTGTAATATCGTTTTGCGATGTAAACTATTGTAGTATTAAAATAATTCTGAGATATTTAGATGTAAAGATTGAAGGTTTTGGGAACGAGGATAATTTGTAATAGAAAATTTTAATTATTCCTCAAATTTTAATGGTTGTATTATCGTTTAATGATGTAAAATTAGAGGTTGAATGTATTATTAACGACCGAAGTCGAGAATTAAATTGTATAAATTTTGGGGTCGTTACAGCACTTTGTCTGAATACCGATCAACTTGATCTTTACGAGATTCTTAAGTTCTTCTAACATCGTTTGCTGAAAATGTTTTTCATTTAAAGCAAGTGTGAGCATTCAATTGCTCAGCAAGTCATAGCAGTTAAACAAACAACTTCAAGAGTTTAAACATTCCTTTAGAACTTCAATAATCGAAACAAAGGTTATGAATCAGCTTGAATAATAGGAATAGTCTTGATTCCTATCATTTTAAAACAATATTCACTTTTATTTTAAAATACTTTCA
Organism: Panax ginseng; assembly: GCA_020205605.1. NCBI lineage: Eukaryota > Viridiplantae > Streptophyta > Magnoliopsida > Apiales > Araliaceae > Panax > Panax ginseng. The sequence continues at coordinate 68,312,554 of CM035139.1, forward strand.
TTCTTCTACCTTTTTTATACACATTCTGTCTGGCTAGAATCTTTAGCATATAATTAACAATAATGGATCACATTATAAACAGAGCATTCTCTTATTGAACAGTAAAATCACAGAACAGTTCATCTCATAGAAACACCAAAGTGTTCACATTGTGGCACAAGGCCTCATACGTTCTACCACATCGTACAAATATCACATATTCACACATAGACAGAACTTCTAAAGTTCAACATCTGAGAAGTTTAAGAAACTAGCATTCATTTAAAATATGAATGAAGTTAGAAAACTTATCTTACGCACAGCTACAGCTTACGCTGAACTGCTCATTCCAGTTCATATGTAACACATAAGAAAAACAACACATACACCAATTACTCATGTATATTTGACTTATGAATTAGTTTGTTTAACCTTACTTCTTAGGGTTCGCGTTCTTACAACCTAAATTTACGCGACCACTTTCATTACCGTTCTACGGCTTCATGACATACGGAGATGTCTTACTTTAACGTTCATCATCTTTGATGTTTTACATTCTTATCTTCTTCTTATAACTTCTCTAGGACGCAACACACATCGCTTCTCTACTAGTAGTCCATATGGTACTCTGAGTGGTTTTCCACAAACAACCAACAAACAAGTTCTCATCTCGTCTACACTACCATCACAGTGAGTTAGACCGGTTTCTAGTTTTGTATATACCTTCGCTCTCTGAAGGAATTGTTTAGCCCAGCTCCTATATGTCAACCATCAAAGGTTACGATTGCACCACAAACTAACTTATCTTAACTTATCCGAACTATTAAACTATAATCTTCGTTAAGTCAATTTCTCATTCCTTATGGCTTCCTGGCAATTAAATGCCACACCTTAGGATTCACTCTTTATCGTCTAAGTCATACAATCTTTCGTATACTCAGAGCGATCATTCCAGTTAATCATTAACTTGGCTTTGATATGTTAAACGTTATTGTCTTTAATTCAACTTCTTTACCGTTCACGGTTTAATCAGTGGTCTTCATTATCATATGGTCGAACCATACACGGGGTGTAGGTTCATCCCGTTTAATATTTGCGTACACTCAACCTTCACGTCGGTTAAAGTGTTCAACGCTTACATTTCATTTTAACATTCTCATCCGACTCACATTCGGCTTTCGTTAATCTTCTTACTGTTCACTACGTCTTTCTTAATACCATTCGTTATTCTTCCTTAATGTCGAAGCCATACGGTTCGCGGTATGCTAAGACCGGCCATTCAACGCAATTGTGTTGCGTTCACAGCGTCTATATGCTTTACACTTATCTCTCACTACCATATCATAACATCGAAATGTTATACGTTACTCTCATCACTCAACGTCTAAGGAATCACAATTATAGCAATCCTTCACGCTTGTTTATCGCGACTACGGTCCCCAGATATCAGTTCCGTAACTCGCGTTCATATTCTTTTAATCTCATTCAATCTTTCCGTTGAACCTTCATTAAAGGTTTAAAACACTTGATTAAGTGTTAAATTAGTTGAACATTATGTTCTTTATCTTTCCTTACATTTCCCCCAAGAGATGAGCAGTTAAAAGCTCTTTTTTGGCTTTTTCCCTACACTGGCGCTGCGTCACCACTCTCCCATCTATCTCTCATGCCGCGGTGTGAGTTTCCAGTACTCGGCTCCCTGGTCTGGCACTGCAGCGCCACCTTACAAGGCATGACTGGCGCCATGGCGCCAAGCCCTAACCCTAGAAAATTTCTCTAAGTGTTAAATCCAATTTTAGACGCTTACTTCCCGCTTTCATAACTTATTTGTTATAACTCGGAACGAGGTTGTTCCATAGCCATTCTCTTCCTTATCTGACGTACTTAAAAACCCCTCAGACAAAACTTTGTTCTGAATTTGCTAACGTGCCATTTGATTAGCTTAATCTTCACTCTTCGTTCGTTTTATGTTTTTAACGCTCTTTGTCCGCTCGTCCGTAATTTGGTCATCCGAACTCGGAATTCATCGTTCTTGAGTCCCCGACTCACATTTCCTACTTTCTCTTACATTCTTATGAAACCCTACATGTTCGGGTTCATTTACTATCTTTCTAATTCTCGTTCGTCTTTTACGAAATTTTTGCCATAACTTCGTTATAGCTCAGTTTTAATCCGTTCTTCATGAACATTTCTACTGTTCCTAACCAAGCAATATGCATCTAACTTATACACGATGGTTTTAAACTTGTCCATCAACAACAATTATCCTACGATGGTTTTAAATTTGTCCATCAACAACGTTCTTCGTGTTCTTCGCGTGTTCTTTGTCCGTTCTTAACTTTTAATCGATATTTTGGATTACGATTTCACTTTTTCTTGGAATTTGATGTTATAGAACACCATTCCTTACTTATTTCATCTAATCATTCATATTATCCACTAGGATCGTTCTAATTCATTATGAATCATACACTTCCTTAAGAAATTTATAAACTAAACTTCTAATTCTTATTTTCTTCATTTCTCATGATTTCAACCATATGAAATCATTCCTAACATCATTTACTTCTTATTCTCATTAAGTTATGTTTTTGAACAAAGAAACTTAAAGAAAAGTATATAAAAGTTAGGTTTCGGATTACCTTCCTTCTTTAATCTCCATCCGTCGGATAAAGTTTGCTCACAAGCCAACTTTTCCTCCTCCTTTTCCTCTTTTTTCTCCCATCCAAAATCTCTCTCTTTCTCTCTCTCTCTCTCTCTCTCAAATGTTGTAGGATTTTCAAAATCCTAAACAAATGATTTAAGCTTCCTATTTATAGAAAATCAAGGCTAGGGGTATTTTAGTCATTTTTCCCCCCAAACCTCCTTACTATTCATGACTTAAGCACTAAGTTTACTTACTCCTTAATTTTACTTAGCTCTTAAGTTTACTTAGCCCTTAAGTTTACTGTTTCCACCTCCTTAGTTAACCTCCTTACTATTCACGAAACTTAGCCTGTAAGTTTCGTGGTTCCGCTCTTCGGGTTTAAATCGATGCGTTTTAAAATCGATTCTCGAAATCCAAATATTTTTAGATATTTCGTCTTTTCTTTACCGATTAACTTTTATATATTCTTCGGATATCCGAAAAATTGAAAAACACTTTTTGGTGTCAAGCGTTTTCCTTCACGTTTTCCCCTAACGTAGTTACACGAGTGAAAAGTACATAACAGTACTTTTTGTCATTTTTATTTCATCCGATTTCTACTCGTTTTTCGAGAAAAACTTTTATCGGCTTACTTAACTTTTCACGACATATTATCGTCAAATCTTTGGAGGAAATGTCATTTCGACACATACCGAACTCTCGAAAAAGCTTAGGTTATTCAAACCCTAACCCTTAGGTTTCGTCGGGTGAATAGTGCCTATTTCGTCTTTTTTCCCAGAAATATTTTTGTTCCCGAAATTTTTTTATTTTCGTCTTGAAAATTCTTATTCGTTCAGTCTAGCTCGTAGCTAGAATCCTCCCGACTTATAATCATCCTAGGTGCTAGAACGATTAATAAACACATAACACATAATATTATTAATGAAAATTCATTTTATTAATAACTAATTCTTTAAATCTTAAATTCTGGACAATCTGAATTTCAGGGTTGACACAAGTTCTCTAACTATATTATTACGATTGTGCAAGTTTTCTAATTCTAAACCTTACCTCTTGATATTGAGCAAGTTTTTCTGATCTTTAACTTGTTCTCAATATGTAAGTTTCTTAACTCTGATACACTTACGTTGAACAAGTTATATCGTTCAAATTACTATTTATTATGCATGCTCAATACTCAATTCTAAACAAAATTCTAACCTTAGCTTAATATTAATCAAGCAAGGTACGTTACGTTATTCAATGCTTATGCTTTTAGTTTATTTCTAAAGCATGACCTTAATATACAATGTTGATTCATTTATGACTTATTCCATAACACATTGTTATTACATTCTTATTCAACTAATCCTTAGTTAATGTTCGTTAAACTCTAAATTACCTTGAAACTTATCCAAACCAAACTTACTTTGGTACGGACTTGTATTCTAAATGCTGAGATGAACAACCCTATTTCAGAGGATAATTTACGCATAAGCGTATAGATGTTTGTGCACAGTACATTGTACTAAGGGCTGATCCCCCTAAGTACGAAAAGTCCCTATAGTCTTATGACTGTTAAAGTTTACGTTGAAAGAATTCTTATAACTATGGACATAGTTCGTGATCTTTTGACCCTCAGATATATATTTCAAATTCTGTTCTTGATTATTATTGATAAAGCACATTATTCAGTTCTATTGAGCCTATTCATTTGGCAGTTGTTATGATAGTTTATTCATTGTCATTTCAAGTGAGCATTGTTTGCTCACTCTTCTTGCTTATATAAATAGTACAGCTAAAGTTGAGAAGGTCAATGAACCTACCACCAGTAAAGGGAAGATGAAAAAGTATTGAAGACTTGTAAACCTGTTGACTTTTATATTGTCAAACTTTATTTTATATCTTATGATGTAGTTATTTAATTTTTTGCGCATGATGTTTGTATTTAAAGGTTAGATAACCTGGGAGATTTTATTGAACTTATTGATGTAATACTTTAATGGGAAGGTTTATTCTTAAATTTTAGTATGTTTGGGTAGTTAGACATGAATGTTTTTATCAAGTGAACACAAAAACTGGTGGGAATGAAATACCCGGATTTGGAGGTGTCACAAGTTGGTATCAAAGCTTTAGGTTATGAACCTTAGGTGGGAAAAAGCCTTAGGAAGTAACCCTTGAAAAGATAGTGGTGATAAACTCTTATTGAGTTTTAAGGAAGAAGTAATAAAACACTTATGTGCTTATGTGATTGCAACCTATGTGCTCGTGAGTGTTGAGTAATAATGATTAGTAATTAAAACTTAAAATTTTGGTTGTCAGAATGGCTAATGTAGGACAATTCAGTTAGGCTAGATAGGAAGGATCCCTAATGCCTAAGGAGGAAGAGCCTCGAGATATTCAGGTGGTTTGGGAACAACTACTGCCACGGGAAACATCTCCGTTGGTCACAGTGGTTGAGCATGAGGGTTTACCTTATGAGGATGATGAGATAGAGACGGACGAGGAGGACCCTGTGGAGCTGCCACAGTCGAATGAGGATGAGGAGGACGAGGAGGAAGAGATTCCACTAAACTCGATCGCTGCCCGTATGTACGACGAAGTATACGACCACAATGTGGAACTTCAGGATAGCGTCGAGGAGTTGGAAGAGATAGTAGCTGAACAGCAAACCTCAATGGCGCAGAAGGACAACGAGATTCAGGATCTAGAGGAACGTCTGAGTAATGTCGAAGGGAAGCTGATTCACACTAAAGGAGGAAATGAGCAACTGACAGAGGAGATCACAGAGCTGAAGAACAAATTGAAAGAAGAGTCTACTAAGAGGGAAAGAGCCGAAGACGCATATGAGGAAGCTTCTCAACGAGATGGGGTAGTAGAGAGAGGTACAAGTAAAGAAGATCAAGATGGAAGAGATGAATAGTGTTTTTAACACTATGATCAATCGGGCTCAAGATCAGGTCATGTGTTATCTGATTCAGTTCGAGACTCTGCCATCGTACATGTTAAATCGCCGAACAATGTTCTGTATTGTGGAAGAAGAGCGTCGTAAGGCTATGCAGTATTTTAGTAGGTCGTCATAAATGTACTTGATATGTGATTAATGATATGATAAATAATATGTGAATCCCAAGTGTTATGTAACCTATATGATATGATGATGATGTTATCCTGGAACTTTAGTAGTTCGGGAAAGTAATGTAAATAGCAGAGATGTTATTGTTCTTATGTTTTCTAAAAGATTATGAATGAATAATAGTTATTATTTTATTCAAAGTGTTATGTGTTATGTGATGATCTTTTATGGTGTGCAAGTTACATAGAAAATACTTAAAGGAATTGATTAATAATCTAATGACTGTATTTTAACAGAAGATGCCTCCAAGAAGACGTCAACTATAATAACCCAATATTTTTAATAAGAAATTTTGAATAAATTTATATATATATATATATATATATATATATATATATATATAAAAGGTGGGAATATGTGCAAAGTAAAGTATATGTATGTATGTGATAAATAAAATTATTTATTACATGATTAATTGTAAATAAATTCTTTTTAAGAATTATTGATCATTTTAGATTATATTTTTATAATAAATTAATTTTGTAATAAAATATTTATTATTTATTTTCCATAAAATATGATTATTGTATATATGATATGATTATTATGATATGTATTTTATTATATTAGTTAAGTTAATTATTTTAACTAAATTAATAATGGTATGTATGAAGGTTATGTCAGATATGAATTCAAAATCCTAAGTCTGAATTTTGAATAAGGAATGAGAAAAATAATATTATATTATTTGTAAGACCCCAACTTATTATTAAATGAAATTGAAATTCCTCTATTTATTATTTTGAAATAGTAAGGGTTGATTTGATTAATGTTGTTAGTTATGGGTAAAATGCCAAATATTTCAAATAAGCAAGTGGTTATAAAATATTCATTGTTGTCTGGGAATATTCGTTTGGTCGTGGAATATTCTTACTGCGTGAGGGAATATTAAATGCGAAAGGCGCGACCTTGTGTGGGCCCCATATGTGAAAGCGATTGGATGAAGAAAATGACAAGTATAAGTTGTTTATAAATAACAGCGTAGTTATTCACAAGATTATCTTTGTTGGAATACACGATGGTTAAAACATAGTAGTATTACATGGTATTGCACCAATTATTGATTCTTACGTAGAAGAAGAACTACTCAATAATTATTACAATAATTATTTATTCAATATTATATTTTATTGATTCAATAATTGCTACGTTGATATTTTATATTATTGTTGTTTCAATAATTATCAACGCATAATATTTTTCATTATCGGATCAATAATTCATATTATTTGAATAATATTATTAGATAGCATTATTGGCAATGTCTAGAAAGTTCTACAAAGAGAGGTTTGGTTTGGTCACCTAATTGCGCGCCCGATGAGAGAAATCCTTATTGGAAAGCCCTTCTTTCTGGAACGGCTGGTTGTCAGATATTGTGATTCTGTAATATTATTTGTGAATAATTAATTATTGATTTATATGATAAGGAAAATATTCATTTTATGTGGATATAGGTGGAGAAAATTTTTAATGTGACAATTGTTGAAAATTGATATTTTATCTTTTCTGATAAAATAATTCATTTAACTATATTATTATATTATAATAATATAATAATGGTGATATTTTACAATGAATGTGTGATATATGAATAAATGAGGAGGAAGAGTATTTTTTTACAAAAATTGTTTAAAACATGTTAAACATGTTTGTGGGCCCATTTCTTGATTGAAATTTGATTATAGCCTGTAAAATCGTCCGTTTGGGAATTTCGGTCAACTTCTGCTTCGAATTTGGAAAAAACTTAAACTTATAAAGTTGTAGAGAATTGAATTTCCTATGAAATGGACATAAGATTCGAATTTTTCTGATAAAAGGGCTATTTATTATGAGGTATTGAAGTTCCGGAATAATTAATTTTTGAAGTTTTAATTATTTTTAATAACAAAAACTTTTTTTTTTGATTTTGTCATTATTGTGGGCGTAAGAAATTTTAAAAAATAAATAATATTTTATTAAATTTTCTACTTTGGTGTTCTAAACATTTTCCTAATAGGGTGCTTAGGTTAGAATTGAAAATCACACCAGAAACTGAAATCTTTTCTCTCTATATTATCGTAACATTCTTGTGAGTATTTTGATACTTTGAGTGTTGCTATACTGGTTGCAAGTTCCATTCAAAGACTATATCCATATTCCAGTTAAATCATTGTCTTTTTCGAGGTAAGGGATATTATTTTTTTAATAACGATATTATTTCTTTCAACATCATTATGTCGAAATATTGGTAATATTTTTCTTGTGAAATTGTTGTCTTTTAGTGTCGGGGTTACTATTCACGTATATAGCACTATTCATGTATACGGTACTATTCACGAATACGACACAATTCACAAAAAAAATAAATTTACGTTTTTTGTCCAAAATATCTATTATGGATACTAGCTTTGATTTTATCCATGTTTTGGTCCGCATTCTTGAATTTTACTCCACTATGATTATTTATGAAGTATTTTTAAACTTGGATTGCTTGGTAACGAATCCTAAAAATTTGTTTTTTTGTTTCACTGGATTCGTTTCTTTAAAAATATTTTCATCATCCTCAGTCCTAAATGATGATATTACTGAATATCTTTGGCATGTAGTGCAAAGATTAATGCTTTTCTGATGAATATCTTTGGCCCGTAGTTCAAAGATGAACAGGTGTTGAGATGAACATGACCAACTGATGAATATCTTTGGCCTATAGTGCAAAATGAATATTTGATTCAATATGAATATTGATTGATATTCTGAGGATAAAATATTGATGATGGACTTTTAAATTCATAGATTATAGTAGATTTCATTCTCTCACGTAACTCTTCATGAATTGTTATTTTATTACGAATATTGATCTGAAACTTGTTGTCTATTATATTTTATCAGATTCTTCCCTGTTGAAGACTAACGATAATTTGTTTTATATTATCTTAGTCATAATATTCTTTACTGGGCTAGCTGAGCTCACCCTTTTCCTTTTTGTTCCATTATCTTCTCAGGAGGCGAGAATGTAGCGAGTTCTAGTCGGGGTATGGAATGATTGTTCTAAAAAGTTGTTTTAATAGTCCTCACCATTTTTGTAAATTAATATATCAATAATTGTAATGAGGACTTATTTGAGTGTGGATATTGTCTAGAAGACAATATTTATATTTAAACTCACAGTTTATGTGTTGTCGTATTTTACACGACAATTGTATTAATAAAGTTGTAGTTATTTCTTTACCATGTTATTGGCGACTCAGAATGGGTGATGTATACTTATTTTGGGGGCGTCACAGTTGGTATCAGAGCTTAGGGATATGGTCTCTGGCAGAGATCGGGGAATAGAACTAGGAGGGGAGAGACGAGTAAATCCTTCGCTAGTGTGTCCTACCTAAGCTTATTTGTTGGTTGGTTAGAATATAGGGATATTATGTGATATGTTAATTTCTTTAATTAACCCTTGTTTTATGGCATTATTTGAGAATGACAACTGAGAATGTTAACAGTGGAGTAAATGTGACTACGGAGACACCTTTACTTACCAATGAGGAGAAACGTCTACACAGTGACAATGTTCCTCCCATGTGAAACAACACCATCGAAAGCGATAATGAACGACAGGATGTTTAGAAACTTTTTTGTAGTTCATGCAAAATCAGACGAGGGAGACTCGTGTACAAAATACAGCTGGAAATGATAGCAACACACGGTTTGTCACAGCTAAGCAGTTCAAAGAGTTGGGACCACCAGAATTCTAGGGAAAGCCGGATCCAATTAAGGCAGAGACGTGGGTCAAGAAAATTACCAAGATATTCGATGTCTTGGGATGAACGGAGGAACAGAAGGTTCCATTCGCTACTTTTATGTTCCATAATGAGGCAGATTATTGATGGGAATCTGTGAAGCGTACCCATCCAGCCGCACTTAGCATATCTTGGGAAACATTTCAGAAACTGTTCAATGACAAGTACTTTCCTGAAAGTATTCATCATATGAAGGAGGTAGAGTTTATTAGACTGGAGCAGAACAACATGGCCAGTGCCCAAAGACGAGGCTTAAGTTCTTGAGTTATCCAGGTTTGCACCTCATTTGGTGGATATATATATATATATATATATATATATATATATATAACACATGGTTTTAACAAAACCATCCATAATTCATCCACCTATCACTATCATCAGAACACTTTCCCACCATTAATTCAACTTACACACACTCCTACACACACGGTACACACACACACACATTTTCCAATTCTACCCCCACAAGTCCCTTTCATACATATATATAGATATATATACTCTACCGATTATTTTGAAAAAATGGGTAAATGGGGGTCCAAATAATAAGTAAAAGTTTACAACATATACTTCATAAAATTCCTTCAATATTTTTAACAACATTTATCATCATTATTATAATTCACAATATTAATCGACCTGTGTCGTTCCCAGAAAGAGGGGCTTTCGATAAGGATTTCTTCCTATCAGTAGCATGATTAGGTGACCAAACCTCTCCTTGGCGAACTTCTAGACATCGTTAATATTGCAAATAATAATATTAATAACTCGTCATCTCAATTATTGATTTAATAATATATAAAATATCGACAATAATTGAATCAAATAACGTGAGATACTATGCAACAATTCTTTGAAACAAAATTGGTGACTTCTCACGTAAGCATTAATAATCAATATTGTGTGCTACTATGCAACCACGTATTCTTTGTACTTTTACTACTGAGTAGTTCAGCAAGATATTAACGGTAAAATTTCTCGCCGTTATTTTCATAAAAAATGTTTTTTGTCGTTTTCTTCATCCGACAATAATTCCGTTAATGGGGTCCACTTATGATTTATTGTGCAGCATCTGAATATTCCTGTTTAAAACGAATATTCCCCGACCAATCGAATATTATATAACAACTTAAGTACTTTACAAAATTTATAAATATTGCCCACAACTATAACATTATATCAAATTTATTCCATAATATTCAAAAATGATATTTATAGAAAATACATTTTTATTCATAAAAGTTGGGGTCTTACAATCTCCCTTCTTATGAAATTTTGCCCTCAAAATTAGGGTACATACCGGTATGTCGAAGAGGTAAGGATACCTTGATTTTATTTGATTCTAATTCCCGTGTCATTTCCTCAACATCGTGGTTCCTCCATAAAACTTTAACTTGAGGTATAACCTTGGAGCGTAGAATATGTTCCTTTCTTATCCAAGATTTGAACAGAACCTCTTCATATACGTTAAATGTTCCGCAATTTAAATGCGGTTCTAACTCAATAATGTGGTTCGGGTCTTTCACATATTTACATAACATGGATATATGAAAAGCGTTATGAACACGAGACATACTTGGCGGTAAAGTGAGTCTATAAAGGCTCTGATCCCTACTCGATCGAGGATTAAAAATGGGCCAATAAATCGAGGATTGAAGCTTTCCTCTCTTTCCAAATCTCGTAACTCCTTTCCATGGAGAAACACGTAACAACACATGATCTCCAATATCGAATTCCACGTCCTTTCGATGAAGATCGGCATAACTCTTTATCGGTCTTGTGAGGTTTTTATCGTTTGTCGGATCATTTGAATCTTTTAGTAGTCATAAATGCATTACTAACTCCGGTCCCAACAATGTTGCTTCACCCACCTCATCCCAAAGATCTTTGGAGAACGACACTTTCTTCCATACAGCGCCTCGAATGGAGCCATGCCAATACTTGCTTGATAAGCTGTTGTTGTAGGAAAACTCCACCAATGGTAATAAACTTGTCCCACTTCCCTTGAAGTCAAGGACACAGAGTCTTAATAAATCTTCAAGAGTTTGAATAGTCCTCTCTGATTGTCCGTCCGTCTAAGGATGATATGCCGAACTAAATCGTAAATCCATGCCCATAGCTTTTTGCAAACTAACCCAAAATCGGGAAGTGAATCTTGGGTCTCGATCGAAAAACTATGGATCTTTGCATATACCATGCAGTCTTACAATCTCATTTATGTACATACGAGCAAGACGTTCAAGTGTATAAGTTTCTCGTATAGGTAAGAAATGAGCAGACTTGGTCAATCTATCAACAATGACCCAAATTGCATCTATGCCTTGAGAAACCTTGGGAAGACCAGCAACGAAATCCATGGTAATGTGCTCCCACTTCCATTCTGGAATTTCAAGTGGTTGCAATGGACCTTTTGGTACTTGATGCTCTGTCTTGACTCGTTGACAAGTTAGACACCTTGAGATAAACAACGCTATTTCTCTCTTCATATTGCTCCACCAAAATGTATGTCGAAGATCACGATACATTTTAGTACTCCCAAGACGGATTGCAAACGGTGTACCCAAGATGGATTGCAAACGGTGTATTGTGCGCCTCCATCATGATTTTATACTTTAAATCAGGGTTGTTAGAAACACAAAGTCTGGAGTTGACTCGAAGTATTCCTTCTTCTTCGATTCTTGCTTCCGGCATAGAACCTTCTTGCACTTTCTTCCTCATACATATCAGCTCCAGGTCTGTAGCTTGAGCATCTTTAACTTTATCGATTAAAGTCGGTTCTACTCGTATATTCTCCATCATCACGTAGGTCCCTGGAGTCTTTATCTCTATCTCCATCCTTTGCAAGTCATACAAAATGGGCCTTTGCGTTGACAATATCTCACTCGTACCCGCATATGATCTTTTACTCAATGCGTCAGCTACCACATTTGCTTTTTCAGGATGGTATTGGATGGTATGATCATAATCTTTCAACAGTTCAAGCCAACGTCGCTGTCGCATGTTGAGTTCCTTTTGGGTAAAGAAATATTTGAGGCTTTTATGATCCGTAAAGATCTCCACGTTCTCCCCATACAAGTAATGCCTCCAAATTTTAAGTGCGAAGACAACAACTGCCAACTCTAGATCATGAGTAGGATAATTCCTCTCATATTCTTTGAGTTGTCGAGAGGCATAGACTATGACTTTCCCATGTTGCATGAGAACACATCCTAACCCTTTGCACGAAGCATCATCAGATGACAAATCCCTCAAGGCGGATGGTATTGTCGAGCAGTCTTTGAAATGAGTCTTCTCTTGAGTTCTTGAAAACTCTTCTCACATTCCTCATTCCAACCGAATTTTGTATCTTTTCGAGTCAATTTGAGTTATGGGAGTAGCGATTAGAAAACCCTTCTACTGAATCTCCGATAATAACCCGACTAAGCCGAGAAAGCTACGTGCGCTTGATCATCGATTTAGGTTGCTCCCGACTTTGAATAGCTTCAATCTTTCTTTGGGTCACGGATATTCCATGACTTCATACCATGTGCCCAAAGAATGCTACTTTCTCAAGCCAGAACTCGCATTTCTTCAACTTGGCATAAAGCTTATATTCACGAAACTTTTGGAGTATCAGCCTCAAGTGTTGCTCATGATCTTCACGGCTTTTGGAATAAATAAGGATGTCATCAATAAAACAACCACAAAGTGATCCAAATATTCCTTGAATACTCGGTTCATCATATCCATGAAGGCGGTAGGAGCATTAGTTAATCCAAAAGACATGACTAGGAATTCATAATGCCGTCATCGGAGTTACGGCCGCCTTTGGAATGTCATCCGGTTCTAATCTACAATTGGTGATATCCAGGAGCGAAGATCAATCTTTGAAAAGAATTTGGCGCCTTCAATTTGGTCAAAATAAGTCATCAATACGTGGCAATGGGTACCTATTTTTTTTGTGGTGACAATGTTCAACTCCCGATAATCAATATAAAATCGCATACTCCCATCTTTCTTCTTCACGAATAGAGCACAGAGCACCCCAAGAGAAGTACTAGGGCGAATAAAGCCAATGTCTAACAATTCCTGCAATTGGGTCTTTAACTCTGAAGTTCAATAGGTGCCATTCGATATGGGGCTTTGGAAATGGGTTTTGTCTACGGATTCAAGTCGATACAAAATTCAATTTCACGTTCTGGGGTAGGCCGGAAGTTCTTCAGAGGAATATGTCGGAAATTCATTAACAATAGAAATATCATTCAAAAGCGGCGTATTTTTGTTTAGATCCGTGACATGAGCTAAGAAAGCTTGACATCCGCTTTTCAATAAGCGAATAGCTTTATGGCTTGAGATGACGATGATTGATTTTAATGGTTTGGTTGCTTGAATTCGCATAATAGGTTGATTAGGAATATGAAAGCTAACAACCTTATGAAAACAATCAATTTTTGCATGATGAGTAGTTAACCAATCAATCCTTTAGAATTACGTAAAATGCAAATATTTTCAATGAAATAAGATCGACGAGTAATGTGAGGGGACCGATTTGAACCAAACAAGACTTATAAGCAATGGATGTAATGAAGGTTTCTCCCAATGGAGTTTCAACGAGATAAGTTAAAGTCTAATTTCTCCGGAGTCAAATTTAAGCGTTGAGCGCAAGTAGGGAAATAAAGAATGGGTAGAACCGGTATCAAATAAGGTATATACTTCGCTAGAGTTTATGATAAGCTTACCCGTGATGACCTCGTTCGGGTTCCTTGCTTTCTGGGAAGTCACGACAAACGCTCTCACTTGAACTACTGGTTTTGTCTTGTCTGGGATGACCTTTGATGCCTCCATCCCAGCTGGACTTGTCTTCGGTGCACGACAAAATCGGGTCAGGTGTCTTTCTCTTCCATAATTGTAACATTCTTTGGAGGGCATCGCGCAGTTTGGACTGATGTGTCCCTCCCCTCCACATTTGAAGAATATGATAGGTGGTCGTTCTCCTTCCTTAACGACAGGTGCTGATGCTGACGTCTTTCCATCATTATTGAATCTTCTTTTCTTGAAATGTCCATTCTTATTGTTTTGGCCATGATTACCACCGAAGTGGTTACCATTTCTGGCATGTTGATTCCCTCCACGTTTATTGTCACCGCTTCAATGACTGTTATCACTGGTATTATCATTTTGTCGGCTGCTCTCCTTTGGTTGGGTTGACTCATTATCGCGCTCCAATAACTGAGCCCTATTAACAACATCTGAATACAAACACGGTTTATGAGAGATAAGATATTGACGTATCTCGGGTTTCAAACCTCTTAGATACATTCGCGTCATTCTCTCTTCATTATCAACCAAATGGGACGCAAACCGGGACAGCTCGGCAAACTTGGCTTCGTACTGCGACACGGTCATGTTGTTTTGCTCCAGTTTAATGAACTCTACCTCTTTCATGTGACGAATACTTTAGGGAAAGTACTTGTCGTTGAATAGTTCTTGAAACTTTTTCCAAGACATCTTCAGTGCGGCAGGTTGAGTACGCTTTACAGATTCCCACCAGTAATCCACTACAAAAAAAGGGTCATTGCCGATGGCCTCTGCCGTCACCAATGGTCTTCTTGCCGTCGGCGATAGCGTCGTTATGACGGCGAGTCCGTCATCGCCAAGTTAGTTGCCCTTGTTGCTTCGATCAAGCTCGCATTGTCGGGAGAAGATAGTCACTAGCGACGGGGGCATTGCCGACGGTAGTGGCGACAGATATACTGTCGCTAATAAGTATTATTTAATTTTAATTTTACTGTCATTGCCGACGGCATGCCGTCGCCAATGAGTCAATATCCCGTCAGCCATGATGACTGCAGGTCATTCTTGCCGACCACCGTCATCACGATGACTGCGGTCATTGTGCGACGACCCCCGTCACCAATGAGCCCATCACCAATGACCTGCTTAAAAAAAATTTAAAAATTGCAAAACTCCCCTGTTCATTTACATATACATAATTGTACTTGTTAAAAATTAAAGAAAAACAAATAATGACAATGCACGCAAATCAATAACATTCATATCTTTTACCATCAACAATCAATATATTTAGATACAAAAGTCTAATCTGTACAACTCAATAGCTATATAAATACATACATGAAAGTCAAAATATAAACAAAAACTAACTACAACCCAAGATCAGGAATGTCAGTGTCACCATCACCGCCATCTATCGTACGATCGTCGGTCCCATCGCATGTCCCACCCTCCATAGTCTCATCAGCAAGATCAGCTCGGTGGTCATCACCATCTCCACAACGAGCATCGCCTATGCCGCAGCCTCCACCCCCATGAGTCTCCTCAACAAGACCCTACAAAAGTAAAATATTAAAAACGAAGTCGAAAACTAAGCATATTTAAATTATTTTAGTTTGTGTTCTACAAGTGTGGCAAACGGACTGATAACTCGGCATCCGTATATCGGAATTGAGTCCCGTAAGTTTCAACGCGTGGCAAATGCCTATGTGGTGCTATGTGTGTGTGTGTGCGTGTCGTTCGAACGACCGAGGCGGGTTTTGGTCTCTTTTCGGCTTTTTGCCTAACTGTTGGTTCATCGGGCAAACGGGGTGATAACTCGGCATCCGTATATCAGAATCGAGTCCCGTAAGTTGAAACGCGTGCCAAATGCCTATGTGGTGCTATGTGTGTGTTTGCGTGTCCTTTGAATGACCGAGGCGGGTTTTGGTCTCTTTTTCGGCTTTTTGCTTAACTGTTGGTTCATCGGGCAAACGGGCTAATAACTCGACATCCGTATATCGAAATTGAGTCCCGTAAGTTGCAACGCGTGCAAAATGCATATGTGGTGCTATGTGTGTGTTTACGTGTCATTAGGACGACCGAGGCGGGTTTTGTTCTCTTTTTGGCTTTTTGCCTAACTGTTGGTTCATCGGGCAAACGGGTTGATAACTCGGCATCCGTATATCGGAATTGAGTCCCGTAAGTTGTAATGTGTGCCAAATGCCTATGCAGTGCTATGTGTGTGTTTGATACGCAACTTTATATAAGTAATATAATTACAAATTTCATAAATTAAATAAAGAAATACACGTATAATTGTTTTTACCTGTCGAATATGTGGTGGGAAGATGTTGGACAAGACAACCGCATATCAATAGCAATTGTTCCCTGGTCAAAGTATAATCAGCTTTAGGCGTTATCGTCTTGCTACCTTCCTGATACAGCCACAGATGTTCCCTAATGTTCATTTCTACCAAATCAAGCCTCGACTTGTTGTTTCCCTTTGTTCTACCACTTGAATCTAGGACTGTATAAAAAACATTATCAAATACGTTTTTCTCAGTATGCATCGGATCTAAACAATGACGGATGCATAGTGTAGCCCAATAAGGAAGGTCAAAGAACATGGATCTGTGTGTCCGATTCTGAACCTTGTCGTAACCATAAGCTTGCTCTAATCTGTGATTCTTCCCTGGAGGTGGAAATTTCAAGTGAGTAATCCAACTCAAAGACCTTTGTCCCAGAAAGACGTCCAGGTACTTGACATTTCTCTATTTTTTGATTGAATTGTCTATTCATTCGTCGATAACAATGTTCAATTGGCAAAAACTATCTGGATGTTGCAAAGAAACTCATTTTCCCCCAATGTTTGAGTCGCATAGCTTTAACTGACCCCATGCACACGGGACATGACAAGGCCCCGTGAGTCGTCCATCCACTGATCATTCCTAACGCCGGGAAGTCATTTATGGTCCACAGTAAAGCTGCCCTCATGTCAAAGTTCTGTTTAAGAGATACATCATAAGTTTGAACCCCTTTATCCCACAACATCTTCAACTCATCAACTAACGGACTAAGGTATACATTGATGTCTTTACTCGGACTCTTATCACCCGGAATCAGTAAAGGCATGAACATGTAGGGATCTTTCATGCACATCGAAGGTGGGAGGTTATACACAACAATAATCACCGGCCATGTTGAGTAGGGCTTGGTGTAAGGCCCATTAAACGGATTAAACCCATCCGTAGCAAGTCCAAGCCTAACATTGCGAACATCTTCAGCAAACGAGGGGTGATTTTTATCAAAAATTTTCCACTCAAGCCCATCTGTCGGGTGCGTCAGTTGACCATCAACTATATTCCGTGTAGAGGGCCATCTCATATACTCGGTGGTATGTGTTGACATGAACAAACGCTGAAGCCTCGGTGCAATGGGAAAGTAACGTAAGATCTTTGTCGGCACGTCTTTTCCCTTTTTCTTACGCTGTTCACAGTATCTACTTGTACCGCAAATATCACATGACCTCTTATCTTTATTGACATCACTATAATACAACATACAGTCATTCTCAAAAGCATCAATCTTCTCATACCCTAGATTAAGCCTTTTGACCATTTTCTTTACATCGTAGTACGACTCCGGTAACTTATTGCCTGTAGGTAAGCACTCCTTCACAATGTTTAGCAGTTCATTAAAACCTCTCTCGCTACAGTCATGCTCGTTCTTGAAGTGTAAAAACTTAGTCACGACAGATAAGACGGTGTGCTTTTCATGCCCGTCATACAATGGCGTCGCTGCTTCATGCAATAACTCATAGAAACCCTTAGCCCCGAATCATTCTACTCTTGACGCCATCATTATCATACACATCAGTATTCCACTAGAAGTATGAACCAGCAACTTCGACTATCATGTTAGTACATTCAAAGGTTTCGTCACCTCTAGATTCCGGTTCTGATTCATGTTCATCCAACCAGGTTTCCCCATGATAGATCCATGTCGTATAACCCTGCTTGAACCCATATGCAAATAAGTCGCACATGACATCACTCCTTTCCTTCCACACTTCATTCACACACCTCTTACAAGGACATCTGATCTCATCGCCGCTGACTTTCTCAAACGTGAAATTGAGAAACTATTCAACCCCACTACGGTACTCAGAGCTAAGCCCACTCTTATCAGTGGCTACCCTACGTTCCATCCAACTTCGATCAACGGACATCTTGGACAACTGTCTGCCATATATATGGAAAGTTAGACAAACACAATCAAGTCTCCAAGTTAATGTATATGCAAGCTTATGAGTTTTCTAAATTCATCTCCCACTCTAACGGGTCAGGCTTGTATCCCATTCCCGGATGTGTCGCCTCACTGATGCCAACAACTTGAACACATCTTTAAATTTTTTAGAAATTTCGGTAGCACCTCCCCATGGTCTTCAAGTACACGAAATAGACTAACATATCGTAGTCTAAATATGCACCAAGAACATTAAGAGATATATCTTGATCAAAAATTCAAAAAAATATAAAGACGCGCTCAAGTCGTCATTAACAAACTTAACCTAAGTGAGATCGAAACATACAAGAACAGATCCCAAAACGGGGACTATTTGAGATTCACTCCTACTAAGTGAATCTCAAACCGTTTCTAAGCTTCCTAAACTATATGAAAATATGCACATGTCAAAGTAAGGATTATTTTGTATAACAAAAGAATATTAGATTTTTATCGAGAAAATATGCACATGTCACTTTGTACTACTAAACTATATGAAAATATGCACATGTCACTTTGTACAAAAGCATTAACAAAAGCAATAACAAAATATCCACGCAAACCTAAAATGGAAAGAAAAAGCGTTACAAAGATTGCCGCATACACACTAATATTATATTTGTAATCTTTAGTAATCAAGTGTTTCCTTTCACACAACCATTTCCAATTTACAGTCAGTTTTGATACAACATCATCATGATTCATGAGATATTGAAATTCATGAACAAATTAGCAAAATGCATTGTATAAATGTTTACGTTTGCCTCGCCATACTTTTTTTTTTTATTTTGATAAAACTTCTACATTCTTGATAGTTGGTCATATTAAACACAACAACTGTAGAGCACTCATAAAGATTTTAATTAAAATAGAATACTATCCCTAAATTCAATTTTAATAGGATTTTCATCTAATATGTAAACCAAATTACCAAAATCAGATCATAAAATCATTGAATTTAATGTGTTAAACAATTTGACAAACATGAACAAAGAGAAAAAGTTTAGTGACATGGCTATTACCTCACAAAGTATACCAGTATTATCTTTGGCCATTAATAAAGATTTTAACATATAAAATAAACTATGGGGAACTGATATGAAGGGGAATCAAATCAAGATTTAACGAAAACAATTGAGCACACATTACACATGCTATCAACAAAATTCTAAAACCAAAAATGGACATTGCCCATGAAATCTTAAAAACGGATACTCTTGTATAATAGATTGGTATATAAATACTCTTGTATATATACGAATTAAGATTTTTGAGTGGAGTTTAAACAATAAATAAGCTAGATTTGAAAGTCAATTTGGGGATACAACAATGAACAACCCAATAAATCCAACATTTGAAGCACAATGAAATGCGATTGAATATAGTGAGCCTACCAAAAGCAAAGCACCCCTTTGTACAATTACGAAGTTGCGTGACGAATGGCTTGGATGTGCGACCGGGAGGTTCAATCGGAGGCCTCGATTGCAGCGACGAAATGGATAAGGGGAGGGGTTGCAACAGGGATGAGAGAAATGTCCGAAATGGGAAGAAATAAACCGAAATGGGTGAACTTTTAGAGAATGAATAACCCGAATTTGAGATTCACTGGGGAAATTAGGAGCGAAAAATGGTTTGAATTTAAGAGGAAAAGAAATATAGAGAGAAATTTTTTATAAAAGGAGTCGCTAAAGTCATGGGGAAGAGGTTTTATTTATCATTCTTGATGGCATTCCCGTCGCTAATGATCTGCGTCGTTATTAAGTCACTCTCGGCTGACACTACTCTGGTCGATACTAAAATAATTGTCGTCGTCAATAAGCTTTTCCCTCCACCGGGAATGTCTGGCGCCAAAAAAAGGATCATTCTCGACGGCATTCATAGTTGACGGCTTGCCCGTCGGCAATGAGTCTATTAGCGACGGTACTGTTGCCGTCGGCAGAGTGCCCGTCGCCATTGACCCTTATTTTTTGTAGTGATCTGCCTCTGCCCGCAACATGAAGGTGGCAAAGGGAACCTTTTGCTCGGAGCAACCCAAGACATCAAATATCTTGTTGATCTGTTTTATCCACGTCTCCGCCTTAAGTGGTTTTGGCTCTCCAAAAAACTCTGGTGGTCCCAGCTCCTTGAACTGTTTGGCAGTGACCGTGCGAGAGTTGTCAGTGTTTCCACCTGCATTTTGGACATGAGCCGCTCTCGCCTGATATTGTATGAATTACATGAAGCCTTGGAACATTCCATCATTCATCATTTGGTCAGTGTTGTTGTTTGCATGAGGATTGTCGCCTTCCTGATGCACATTGTCATGGTTATTGATCTGTGGAGACTCAACGGTCTCCTGTGCTCCATTGATGTTCTAAACATTCTCGGATGCCATTTTCAAACACTGCCACAAAACAAGGGTTAATTAACATATCACATATTATCCCTATACTCTAACCGACCAATTAAATATCAAATAAACTTAGGTAGGTCATACTAGCGAAGGAATTCCCCGTCTCTCCCCTCCTAGTTCTTGTCTCACATCTTAGCCAGGGATATCCCTAAGCTTTGATACCAACTGTGACGCCCCCAAAATGGGTATACATCACCCATCTTGAGTCGCCAAATACATGGTACAAAATTCAAATACAACTTAATTATACAACAGTCATGTAATATACGACAAAATACATGCTGTGAGTTTTAATACAAATCTCATCATCTAGACAATATCCACGCTCAATTTAGTCCTCATTGCATTTATTATCACACTATTTAACGAAATAGTGAGGACTACTAAGACACCATCTCTGGACCATCACTTTCGCTTCCCGACTAGTCCTAAGCACGTTCTCATTTCACTAAGAAGGCAGTGAAAAGAAAAGGGTGAGCTCAACTAGCCCGATAAGAAATATTATGACTAAGATAATGCGAGAATAAAATATCATTAGTCCTCAACGAAGTGTTAAACCGATAAAATACAATAGACATCAAGTTTAATCATGCGGTAAATATGCAATCCATTAAAAGAGTCAAGTAGAGAATAAAATCTACTATCTTTTATGATTTAAAAAGTTTTCATCACTTTTATATTCCATAATATTCCCCGACCAATCGAATATTATATAACAACTTACGTACTTTACAAAATTTATAAATATTACCCACAATTATAACATTATATCAAATTTATTCCATAATATTCAAAAATGATATTTATAGAAAATATATTTTTATTCATAAAAGTTGGGGTCTTACAATCTCCCTTTCTTAAACTGATAATCTACGAATATTCCCTGTTTAAAACGAATATTCCCCGACCAATCGAATATTATATAACAACTTGCGTACTTTGCAAAATTTATAAATATTACCCACAACTATAACATTATATCAAATTTATTCCATAATATTCAAAAATGATATTTATAGAAAATACATTTTTATTCATAAAAG
Organism: Panax ginseng; assembly: GCA_020205605.1. Classification (NCBI taxonomy): domain Eukaryota; kingdom Viridiplantae; phylum Streptophyta; class Magnoliopsida; order Apiales; family Araliaceae; genus Panax; species Panax ginseng. The sequence continues at coordinate 68,334,539 of CM035139.1, forward strand.
TTGGGGTCTTACAATTTTAATGTAAATTTTATTAATTATTTAATATTGATGATATTAGATTTATTTAATAATTATATTAAATAAATTTGTTTAAAAAATGATTTTAATATTATAAAAAATCATTTTAAATGAAAATAAAGAGTTTAAAGATATTCTAAGTTATAAAATATAACTTTTAATATTTTGAGATAAATTTCATTAATTATTTAATATTAATCATGTTAGATGTATATAATAATAATATTAAATAAATAGTTTTAAAATGGTTTTATTGATTTAAAATTATTTAAAAAGGATATAAGTGAATTAAAAATATTTTAAATTATAATTAATGACTTTTAATATTTTGATAAATAATACCTTAATATTTAAATATTAATGGTAATTGTTTAAAAAATGATTTTTAATGTTTTAAAAATCATTTAAGGGTAGTATTAATACTTTAAATATATTTTGAGTTATTATAAATTACTTTAATGGTTTCATTAATATTTGGATATTAATTAAATATTAATGATAATAAAAATTATTTAATATTTAAATCATTTATTTATGATTCTAGAGTTTAAAAAATTATGATAAATTATAATAATTAAATTGAACTTATTATAAGTCATGGAAAAATAATACGATTGATATTTAAATTATCCAGAATAATATTTAAGATATAGATTAGAGTTTTATTAATAAATAAACTGGATAATTACCCGATAAAGCAGTCGGTACACTGAAATGTTACCGAAATTGATCTGAACCTATATAGTTTGACTGTATAAGTGTTTGTTTGTGATTCAATGACTTTTGAATATTTGTGACAATATGATTAGGTTATGTATTGACTGCAATAAGCAGTATTATGTGTTACGATATGTTATTCTAATCAGTAAAATGATCTTATTACTGATAGGTTGTTATACAAAAGATAAGAACTAAGTTGCGTATTATAAGCAGCAAACCAGGCAAGTATCCTACCTTTGCATTTTCTTTATGCAATGGACATGAGTAAGAAAGTTTCAGAATTATATTATTATTGTACTAGATTATTAACCCCATTGTTATATATGTTATATCCGAGCATTGATTATCAACATGGTACTATATAGTAATTCAGATATATATTCTGTTCGTTAATTTTTAACTATTGTTATTCAAGTGTCCCCACTTGGATAATCATTACATTTACTCACATGTTGATATACATTTCTAACCAGTATATATACAATAAGTTAAAGTCGTCTAAGCTAATTGACCAGCTAGACACAGATTTAGATATATTGTTGAATATGATAAAACCTTTTTGTATCCAATCAAATTGTTTTAGTTCAGATTCCCGACTAAGTATGAACATCCCGAACATGTGAAAACTTTTATGCGCCCAAGGCGGACATAGTGAACGATAATATCATTCTTGCATGTAGTATTGATCAATCTGAGGGGCATAATGAACGATCCCCACCCCCACCCGTGCCTGTAAGTAAGTTATGACGGTTTGTGGATGAAGTTCAGCTAAACCTATTTGAAAATTGAAAACAATGTTCATAGTATGTCACCTTAACCCTATTTATAATCAGTACGTAGTTTCAAAAATTTGATAGAGAGTTGTTATGCTATTATTATCGGTTCAGATTACTTCATAACTTTTTATTTGTTGTAGAAGGGTAGTATAAAAAAAACATTTAATCCTTTCAGCTAATATTTATAATTGTTATTACTTACTGGGCACTTAAATGCTCATTCTTGCTTAAATTAAATGTTTTCAGTTAAATATGACCAACCAGAGGGTTCTACCAGGAACAAAGGGAAAGGAAAGCTGTAAGAATAAGTTTGTGTTACCTTATGTAATAGCTAGACTTAAATGAGATGATGATATCTATTATCTATCATGTAATGAAATGTTTTAAGGCCGCGTACCTGGGATTTAGACAACTCTGATATGTAAATTAAGTTTGATATTTATGACAAAATTATTATTATTCCGCTCATAGAAATGGTATCGTGAAGCACCGAGTTCGGGTTTCAAGTACCCGAATTTGGGGGTGTCACAGGTTGGGGTGTCTTAAAGGCAAGTTTGTGTGCTACAAGTGTGGGCGAGAGGGACATATCTCTCCTAACTGCCCCAATCCTAGGATGAGCAATGGGTGTTTTCTGTGTGGATCCATGGAGCATAAGGTGAAGGACTGTCCAAAAAGGAGAATGGATATAGGAAGCGTGAATGCGGGGAAATGCAGTGGAACAATGACGATAACGGGACCAACTTCGATGAAATCAACCGCAAGAGTTTTCAACATAATGATTCGCTCGGATACTAGAAATGTAGGGATGGAACTTCAGGTATTATTCGTATGAATTGTATTTTCGTATATATGATTTTTCTTAAATATAATTAAATTATGTTATAACGAAATTTTGAAGGAGAAATTTGAGTTCTGTTAGAAATCATATTTCTGTATAATTAGATAGACAAGCTTTATGTTGAGTAGTCAGTTCGATCGAATCTGATCGAGATCTACTTCAAAATGACTATGCATGCTATTTGCCCTAGTGTCTATAGGTTTTAAAGCGGTGATTCTGGGGACGGAATCCTTATAAGGGAGGGTGGATGTAATAACCCAATATTTTCGAATAAATTTATATATATATATATATATATATATAAAAGGTAGAATATGTGCAAAAGTAAAGTATATGTATGTATGTGATAAATAAAATTATTTATTACATGATTAATTGTAAATAAATTCTTTTTAAGAATTATTGATCATTTTAAATTATATTTTTATAATAAATTAATTTTGTAATAAAATATTTATTATTTATTTTCCATGAAAATATGATTATTGTGTATATGATATGATTATTATGATATGTATTTTATTATATTAGTTAAGTTAATTATTTTAACTTAATTAATAATGGTATGTATGAAGGTTATGTCAGATATGAATTCAAAACCCTAAGTCTGGATTTTGAATAAGGAATGAGAATAATAATATTATATTATTTATATTTCAATAATATAAACATGCCTGATATGTGTGTAATGTTAATTTATGGAACAGTTACAGTAAAATAGTACAAAACCCTAGCATTACAAATAAACTATAGTACAAAAGTCAACTATGACTGTAAGATTTGTTAAGCTATGTGTTATGCAATTAATGACCATTAGTACGTTTAATGTTAATTAGGTAAACCCTAATTAATATTTAGAAACCCTAATTACCAAATCAAAACCCTAATTACTAATTTATAAACCCTAATTATTAATTTAGCAAGTTTATGGTGATTAGTACATTATAAAGCCTAATTTATAAGTCCTAAGTGATTAGGAAACTTAATTTAATTAAGGAACCCTAATTCACCTTTTTAGAAGCTAGGATTTCCATTTTTTCCCTTAATACACAATCCTATATTTAGAGCTTAGGAAACCTTAGGATTAAACCCTAAGGGTTAGAAATGAATTGACAACCTTGCCATAAAAAGTAAAAGCCAAATGACATAATTGCCCTTTTTATTATTTTAATGAGGTGTAGTGTAGATCTAACCCTAATAAGGAGTTGGTGACCAACTCTAGCTAGCCATGTGTTCTAGTAGTAAGCAAGCTTTAATCATTCAAAATCTGATTAGCTATAGCATTACACCATATTATATATAGATTATGAGAGAGAGAATGTCATATTCAAGCCTCATTTGATCACAACACTCAACCAAAACTCTCTCAACTCCAAACCGTTGAATTATAGAGTTGGACTAGTCCCTAATCAAGCCCCACTATCACTTATAGCAGATCAGAAGTCAAATTCAAGGATCAAAGATAAAAAGGAGGTATAAACCCTAATCTTTAAAATCTTATGATTTGGTGTTAGATGTTGTTAATGATTAGTTAGATATGTGTTAGAGGGTGTCTTTTAATGATCTGGGTTACTAAATAGTGGGTCCATAACATTTATATGCTCGAATTTAAGTTTTTATAAAATCTGGGAAATTTTCAAAAGTGGTTTGACAACCGAATGTCAGACCACATAGATCTTTATTTGGTTATCATTTTTGTTGTTTAAATGTTTAAACTTGTAGTATGTTATGATATATTTAATCTAGAACTAGAACTAGGGTCAGATGATATGTAGATTTCATGTTATTGTTGGTCAAACTCGGTTGACTGAGCATGACTGGGCAATTCTAGGTAATCCAGAAACTGCCCAGAAGCGTCTAACAACGTATTTGTAGTCTCTGATCTTGAAGGTGTTTTGTGATATGAGTTTGTTGTTATATTCATGTTGTAGTATGGTAGATTAACTACAGATCTATGCCTTTAGAACACATAAACATCAAACTGTGTAGATTTTGTTAGAGTTTATGCCCTAGAGGCCAATTATTTGATATAATTGCTTAATATTTTGATATTATATTTGATTGAATAAATGAATGATTTTATTATGGTTTTATTTACTGCGTTATATAAATGTTAACATAATAAAATTCCTTAGAATAGTGATACAAATTATATAGTTTCAAGTATGTGACTTGAACATAAGATTATATAAATGCCCAAAAGAATATTTCCATGAAAAGATACTGGATGAAGCACAAATATCAAGGATATTCCACTAATTTCATGGAGTATAGAAGTCAAAACTTTAACCAACTGAGTATAATAAAGAATGGAATTACAAAAGAAATCACCATGCATGTGGTACTTGGCAAGATGCAGAGTGTTATTCCAACGAGAATAATAAATAACGGAACTGGTCGAAGTGTGTCACGCACCCTACAGGATATTCAACAGAATAATAAAGAATGGAATAATAACAGAATCACCATGCATGCAGTGCGTCAGATAGACAGAGTTATTCCAATAGAATAATAAATAACGGAACCAGTCGTGCAAAATTACTTGCGATGTGGATGTTCCAACAGAATAATAAAGAATGGAATAACAACAGAAATCACCATGCATGCGGTAATTCACATAGACATGTTATTCCAACAGAATAATAAATAACGGAACCAGGTCAGGCGTAATACGCACCGACAGGATATTCCAACAGAATAATAAAGAATAGAATAACAACAGAAATCACCAAACATGCGGTACGTCGCATAGACAGGATATTCCAATAGAATAATAAAGAATGGAATAACAACAGATCACCATACATGCGGTACGTCGCATATACAGGTTATTCCAACAGAATAATAAATAACGAAACCGAATCAAAGCGAAATTCGCACTAACAGGATGTTCAGCGAATGAATAATAAAGAATGGAATAACAACGAAATCACCATGCATGCGGTATTGCGCCAGACATATTATTCCAACGAATAATAAATAACGGAACCGGTCAAAGCGTAATAAGCGCAAACAAGATATTCCAACGAGAATAATAAAGAATGTAATAACAACATAAATCACCATGCATGCGACGTCGATAGAAAGGTTATTCAATGAATAATAAATAACGGAACCGTGTCGGATGAAATTACATGCAAGCGGTGATGTTCCAACAGAATAATAAAGAATGGAATAACAACGAAAATCACCATACAAGCGGTACTTTGCATAGACGCAAGTTATTCCAATGTAATAATAAATAACCGAACCGGTCCGTCGTAAAATGCACGAGACGAGGATATTCCAAGAGAATAATAAATAATGGAACCGGTCAGGTAGAAATTACATCCGGCCGAGATGTTCCAACGAGAATAATAAATAACGGAACCAGGTCATGCGTAAACGCACAGACAGGATGTTCCAACAGAATAATAAAGAATGGAATAACAACAGAAATCATCGTGCATGCGGTAATTCGCATTGACATGTTATTTCAACAGAATAATAAATAACGGAACCAGGTCAGGCGTAATACGCACTGACAAGATATTCTAACAGAATAATAAAGAATGGAATAACAACAAAAATCACCATACAAGTGGTACGTTACATAGACAGGATATTCCAACAGAATAATAAAGAATGGAATAACAACAGATCACCATACATGCGGTACGTCGCATAGACAGGTTATTCCAACAGAATAATAAATAACGAAACCAGGTCAGGAGAAATTTGCACCGACATGATGTTCCAACAGAATAATAAAGAATGGAATAACAACAGAAATCACCATGCATGCGGTACTTCGCATAGACATATTATTCCAACAGCATAATAAATAACGGAACCAGGTCAGGCGTAATAAGCATCGACGGGATATTCCAACGAATAATAAAGAATGGAATAACAACGAAATCACCATGCATGCGATGCGTCGCGTAGATGCGAGTTATTCCAACGAATAATAAATAACGGAACTAAATTGTCGGATAAAATTACGCCGACCGGCGAGGATGTTCCAATGAATAATAATAAAGAATGGAATAACAATGAAATCACCATGCATACGGTACTTTGCATAGACAGGTTATTCCAACAGAATAATAAATAACCGAACCAGGTCCGGCGTAAAATGCACAGACAGGATATTCCAAGAGAATAATAAATAATGGAACCAAGTCAGGCGAAATTCGCACCGACAGGATGTTCCAACAGAATATAAATAACGGAACCAGGTCATGCGTAAATGCACAGACAGGATGTTCCAACAGAATAATAAAGAATGGAATAACAGAAGAATTTCACCATGCATGTGGTACTTCGCATAGACAGGTTATTCCAACATAATAATAAAGAATGGAATAATAGAAGAATTTCACCATGTATGCAGTACTTCGAATAGACAGGTTATTCCAACATAATAATAAAGAATGCAATAACAGAAGAATTTCACCATGTATGCGGTATTTCGCATAGACAGGTTATTCCAATAGAATAATAAAGAATGGAATAAGAGAAGTTCTCTTCATGAATACGAAAGAAATAATACCCCTTACGAGTACAACAAATAATATCCCTTACCTTTGAAAGAAGAGTACTCCGGCCGGTAGAAGCGAGGATATACTCGAAGAAAACTTCACGCTACGCCAAAAGCTTTCTTAAACTCCAAAGAAATATGCTCAAGATTATAGAAGAAGAATTCTCTATAGTTTCTCTCTCTGAGAGTTTCATGAATTAATTCGTAAGAAATAATGAAGGAATGGGCTTATTTATAGAAGAATAGAATTCGCATAAGAACTAATTCATGAACAATCCAGATTGATTTACTTTTTAATCGGATTTGCCTAGATTTAAAAGCAAAATTTTTAAATAAAATATAATATATTCTATTTATAATCTAATAAAATGAATAACTTTATAAAAGTATTCATTTTTTATATAAAAAGATTTTACTATGCAAAACACTATGCGAGACACTATGCAACAACCATAATAAAATATAATATATTCTATTTATAGAATAACTTTATAAAAGTATTCATTTTTTATATAAAAAGTTTTTACTATGCAAAACACCATAATAGAATATAATATATTCTATTTATAGAATAACTTTATAAAAGTATTACGCTTTTATATAAAAAGCTTTTCTGCTTTTATTACATTAATAATATCAATAAAACAAAATCGAGTGACTTATCACATAAGCATCAATAATCAATACCGTGTCTTACTACTATGCAACCACGCCAGTATTATTATTTTTACTACCGAGTAGTTCAACAAAGATAACGATGAAACTTCTCAACATTATTTTTCATAAAAATATTTTGTCATTTTCTCAATCCGACAATAATTCCGTTGTGGGGTCCACCAATGATTTTACCGTCGTACGAATATTTCCCAACCAATCGAATATAATATAACAACTTGAATAATTTGCAAAATTTATAAATACTACCCACAACTATAACATTATATCAAATCCATACCATAATATTAAAAAAAATATTTCGAGAAATTTAAATCTTTATTCATAAAATTTGGAGTCACAATCGTAGTGATGTCTCAACCAATAGATGAGCAACATTCAACTAGACACTACGATCAAGTCCAAGAAGAAAAGCATCAGAATTGTAGAGTTCGATCGTCTGAAGATTAAAGCATTGGCAATGGTTCAATCCGAAGATTGATGGTCGAACAGAGCTTATTGAAGAGCATCAATGCAAAAGGACAACCTCTGATCAAGAAATCAGAAGGAGGAAATAAAGTTGACTACCTGCCAAAGACATCAAAGTGACATCTTTGACAAGGTAGGTGAAATAGTAGACTGCAGTGTTAGAAAGTCTGAAAAGGAGATGTCATGTCACATCTGCAGTCTACACCAAATAACTCGAGATCTGCGAAGAAATTTAAAAAGCTTTTAACGGCTACTTTCCAACAGGAAGATTGGGAAAGAGTATAAATCAACAGAGCTTCAAAGATCAAGAGTTGCTGATGATTGCTAAGTTGTAGAATCATTGAGTTATTGGAATGCTATTGTTGACTCTATGAGTTCCACCAGAGATCAACAAGAACAAGCCTCGGTGATAGTGAGACTACATAGGTGGAAGTGAAGCAGCCTTGAAGAAGGACTTAAACAAATTAGAGCTTCACTCAATAAATATAAGAATGCCACTGAAGATGGCAGCTAAGCTGAGAGCCGAGATGGACAAGATGATAGCATTTAAAAAAGTGGCAAAGTACAAAGAAGATTAAGAAAGTCACTCTACAGATCACCATGAACCAAAGGCTGAAAAAGAACAAATGTAGAATCATGTCTGCAAAGTATTCAAGAAGGGTTCAGGAATTGCTAAGTGCTAGACGAAGTCTACCAAAGGCTCAAAGACTTAGTAAATCCAGATGGTGATGGTGCACAGCTGACATCAGATGAAGATGAGCAGAAAAGAGTAAAGATCAGCTGCACCAAAGAAAATCTAGTTCAGACTCCAAGCAGAATGCCAAGAGGACTACGCCAAGCTGCTAAGTAAATAAGATGTTCAAGCTTAAAGACATCTTAGCAGCTCAGCACTAACAACAACAACAACAACTGCAATAATAAGAAGCTAGGGCCTAAGGGGTCCTTGTCTGGAGGGACTAAAAAGAAGTTTCAAGCCTGCTGGGCTTGAAGAGTTCCTAGGGAACTAGAGGAGTTTCAAGGCTGCTAGCCTTGAAGAGGTCATTAGTGAACTAAAGTCCCAAGCGTATTGGCCTTGAAGGAATCTTAGTTATTTAGGGTGCTGCCCTTCCTTAGTGGAAATCCTGCTAGTTGAAATCAGAAGAGTGGATTAGGAGCTTGAGTCTATGAACCACTTAAAATCCATTGTGTCTTTTACTTTATATCATTTACATTATGTACTTAACTGCTATAACTGCTATGTATGTATTAACTGCTTACAACTTAACTAATTCTAAGAACAATGTCTGTATGATTATGAATATATCAATGAAGGGGATCTTTTACTTATTTCGCTATGCTTGAAAAGATTCTTATGTTTGTGATATGCTAATGTATTAGCAATACAAAATAAAAGTGAAAAGTATTTGAAAAGAAAAGGATATCTATTTAAACCCCCCCCCCCCCTTCTAGATCTATTATGTGCCTACTGGGAACTAAAACTTTTGCCAAACAAAGCCTTATGGCTTTGTAATTTTGAATTTTAATTAAAATAACTAAAATAAATAAAATATAAATAATATATATTAAAATTTATAACTGATAACTTATTATTATATTTATTGTAACGTCGGTTTTAGAAGTTTGGGTGTGTGCGTTGATTTGAGTTTTATTTTACATAAAAAAGCATTTGGCCTAAGCCTAAGAAGAAAGGAAGAAAGAAGATTACAAAGAATAGAGAGAGAGTTTGAGACAGTTGAGAGAGAATTGAGAGAAGATTTTTGAGATTTCCCAAGCAATTGTCTGAGTTTATCCAAGATTATCCAAGAAAATAAAGGTATTTTTACATATCCTTAATATATATATATATACGTATATATGTTTTACGGTAAAAAAAATTTCAAGTTTCCAAGTTCTGTGAATTCAATATTTTTAAAAAAATTGTTGATATTCAACTGATAACTTGTGATTATATGTATTGGTGGTGTTAGAGTTGTATTTAGACAAGGAATTGTATGCTAATTTTCGTTCAAAAAGAAAGAAAATAGTTTTACAGTGAATATGTGTATGAGCATGGCTTGTAGGAGTACCAAAATTGATATTTGATTGTGAGCTAATAGATAAATTGAACCTTGAATATGTTAATTCTGTAAGAAATGAAGAGAACTTAGTTTGAATGAATTAATTTGGTGTCTAATTGTGTTTACAATGTTAATTTTGTTAACAATGTCAAAAAATGGAGTTTTGTATAAAACATGGAATTGAAAGGTTTTAAATTTGATGTTTTATGTTATTTATGTGGGTAAAAAAACATGCTAGAGACATTAAGTTATGTTTATGTGAAATCCCTGTAAGTTATACATGTTAAATTGGGTGCTAGAAATTAAGATTAGCTTCGTTTCTGTTCTTCATGCCCAGTTCTGTGATTTATCATCGCAGCGCTAAACTTAGCGTCGCAGCGCCAAGCCTCGTAAGTGGCGTAACTCGAACTGCGTCTCGTGCCTACAATACCAAAGACCGCGTCCTGATCTTGCCCTAGTGTAAAGCCCAGGTTACATGCCATGATCTTGGATTAGCGAGATAGCCAAAAAGTTTGTTTTTATTACACAAACTTTGTAATTGTTAATAAGGTGAAATATTTTGACTGTGAAGATGTGATTTTCGTATTATATTACTAAGAATGAGCATATAATTAACAATTGATGAGTTTTGTTATTAGGTTATTAATGTAATTTGACTATGTAATTAAAACCAATCCATACATGAAATAGATACTTATTTGTATATAGAAACTAATTGTGTCATAATGACATGTGTATAGGATATTTTTAATCGAATCATTACGGTTTAGCTTACACAAAAGGCAAGTTCTCTAACTCTATTGTTACGATTGTGCAAGTTTTCTAATTCTAAACCTTACCTCTTGATATTGAGCAAGTTTTTCAGATCTTTAACTTGTGCTGAATATGTAAGTTTCTTAACTCTGATACACTTACGTTGAACAAGTTTTATCGTTCAAATTACTATTTATTATGCATGCTCAATTCTCAATTCTAAACAAAATTATAACCTTAGCTTAATATTGATCAAGCAAGGTATGTTATGTTATTCAATGCTTATGCTTTTAGTTTATTTCTAAAGCATGTCCTTAATATACAATGTTGATTCATTTATGACTTATTCCATAGCACATTGTTATTTTACATCTTATTCAACTAATCCTTAGTTGATGTTCGTTAAACTCTAAATTACCTTGAAACTTATCCAAACCAAACTTACTTTGGTGTGGACTTGTATTCTAAATGTTGAGATGAACAATCCTATTTCAGGGGGTAATTTATGCTGAAGTGTTTAGATGTTTGTGCACAATACATTGTACTAAGGGCTGATCTCCCTAAGTACGAGGAGTCCCTATAGTCTTATGACTGTTAAAGTTAAAGTTGAAAGAATACTTAGAACTATGGACATAGTTCGTGGTCTTTTGACCCTCAGATATATATTTCAAATTTTGTTCCTGATTATTATTGATAAAGCACATTATTCAGTTCTATTGAGCCTATTCATTTGGAAGTTGTTATGATGTTTTATTCATTGTCATTTCAAGTGAGCGTTGTTTGCTCACTCTTGCTTATATAAATATTACAGCTAAAATTGAAAATGTCGATGAACCTACCACCAATAAAGGGAAAGGGAAGATGAACAAGTATTGAAGACTTGTAAACCTGTTAACTTTTATATTGTCAAACTTTATTTTATATCTTGTGATGTAGTTATTTAATTTTCCGCGGATGATGTTTGTATTTAAAGGTTAGATAACCTGGGAGATTTTATTGAACTTATTGATGTAATCCTTTAATGGGAAGGTTTATTATTAAATTTTAGTATGTTTGGGTAGTTAGACATGAATGTTTGAAATTTTACTAGGCACACTTAGAAGGGGGGGGGGGGTTGAATAAGTATAGGAACAAACTATGTCCAATTTTTATTTAACTAAAAATTCCCTTGGATATTCAATGCAGCAAGCTGGATTCTATATCTTTATAAGTAAAAATGTTAGGACAATGTATTGAATTTATGTAACGTTTTCCACAATGTATAGATATTGAATGCAGGCTGCTGGATTGTTAACAGAATAATATAGCACAAAATGCAATCACATAAACACCGAGATTTTTACGTGGTTCAACTACTACCCTCTATAATAGTAGCCAAATCAACATCCAATACCAACTAGTATTGGAGACTCACTTTTATTAAACTCTTCCAATTACAATGCAGTTCCAACAACTTGAGCACCTTTGCTCCTTGTGCACCTATGCACCCTCAAGCATATATGCTTTCACACTTGATTGTAATAATACAATAATCCAGTCTGAATCACAATTTATAGAAAAATTGATGTATTTGACAAAGTAAAATACATAATAGAGGTCTAATGATCAAGCAATATATCACTAACCAATTCAAGGCTCTAGTATGTAATGATATGCAATAAAAATTATTACAATAGTATTTTCTACAATATCACCTTAGCAATAGCTCTTTCAAGTATAATCAGCAGTAAACCGAAGAAACACACTTTCGTAAATTTGTATGTATACAAGTTCAGTATGTATTTCTTATTCTTTTATTATCGTTAGGTACAACTCTTTTATAGCCAATTATGATAAGCTACCGTTGTTTAATTTCCAATTCGTAATATGACTGTTTGGGACACATTTCACAAATCACGTAATCTGAGAGTAACATCCAGATATTGTTCCAATGATCAAGACTCTTTTCCAGTTGTATACTAATGTAGGACATTGTCATGATCAGTATAAAATATAGTGGTTAGAGAGAAGATTTTTCCTGAATGAGTGCTCACCACGTGATAACATATCTCCTAGATTTTATCCCATCTTGTCATATGTAGATTTGATATATGTCAACTACCGGATTAATATCATGCAATCAATTTCTATCTTATGCAGTCTTTAAAAACAACACAACTAAAAAGATTACCATATCGATTTGTCAAACACGTGGTTTGAATATAGTCTAATACCTTCCCTAAAATAATGCATTTATATGACGCATGATTCATGGTATATATTTAACCAATTATTTATATTAAGTTACCTTATTTTATTAATCGGAAGTAGTTTCCTTAATTCGTGAAACACATAGTAAACCAATTACTGTTATCCCATGATTATAGCAAATATGCCTAATACAAAATTAGTATGTTGCTAATTTTTGGATATATAATTATGTGTATATGAAATGCATATGCCCTAAAGCCTTGTATTGGAAAGTAATTAATGTTATGATCTTACATATATTCCTAGGACTCAAAAAGGCCCTTCATCCTTCAAAGATCTCGAGACTTTATATTTTCCTCCTCAATATTCACGTAATGCCATTTCTTTTCCTGAAATTTCATAGAACATGATTAGAGGAATAATATGGTCATCATCAAAACATTTAGAGTGGAGTGTGACATAAGTCAACAATGTTTTTATCAAGTGAACACCGAATCTGGTGGGAATGAAGTTCCCGGATTTGGGGGTGTCACAGTTATTGCGTATACATCACGTCAATTGAAAGATTACGAGAAAGGGTATCCGACTCATGACTTAATATTTTGCTCTAAAGATTTGGAGATTACGACTCATGACCACCACCAACTGGCTGCGGTGGTGTTTGCTCTAAAGATTTGGAGACATTATCTTTATGGAGAGAGGCGTGAGATATATGCCAACCATAAAAGTCTGAAGTATATCTTTGCATAGAAAGATTTGCATATGAGGCAGAGAAGATGGTTGGAGTTGATTAAAGACTATGATTGCGAGATTTTCTATTATCCCGGAAAGGTGAATGTTGTTGCTGATGCTTTAAGTAGGAAGGGACGGGAGAAGTTAATGATGTTGACTGCTCAGGAGAAGCTAGTGTCATAAATGGCTAAGATGGAGTTGGAAATTAAATATCCGACATAATCAAACGAAAAATTATTCCAGATGGGAAACGGTTCAACGTTGATAGATAAGGTGAAGAATGCACAACTTCAGGATGAGAACTGTGAAGAGATAAGAAGAAAAATATCTAAAGGTGAGGAAAACAAATATAAAATCGATTCGGAAGGGTTACTTCGATTCGAAGGGAGAATTTGGACTCCATCAGTATCGAAAGTTAAAGAGGAAATTCTAAGTGAAGCTCACAACTCAAGATATTCGATTCACCCTGGAAGTACAAAAAAGTACCAGGATCTTAGACATCATTTTTGGTGGCCGAATATGAAAAAGGATGTGGTTGAGTGTGTGGCGAAATGCTTAATGTGTCAAAAAGTAAAAGCTGAGCATCAAAGGCCAAGAGGATTATTGCAACCGTTGGAGATACCAGAATGGAAATGGGAGCATATCATAATGGATTTTGTGGTAGGTCTTCCAACGACTCAGCAAGGTTACGACGCCATCTAGGTGATTGTCGATCGATTGATGAAGTCGGCACACATTTTGCCAATCAAGATTAGATTTAACCTAGATCGGCAAAATTGTACGTGAAGGAAATTGTTTCAAGACACAGTGTATCGGTGTCCATTGTATCAGACAAAGATCCACGTTTCACAACAAATTTCTGGAAAAGGCTACAAGAGTGCTTGGGAACACAGTTAAGAATGAGCACAGCGTATCATCCGCAGACCGACAGACAGAGTGAGAGTACCATCCAGAGACTAGAAGATATGCTAAGACCATGTATTATGGATTTCAAAGGAAATTGGGATGACCATCTACCAATGGTTGAATTTGCCTATAATAATAGTTATCACGCGAGTATAGGCATGCCGCCTTACGAAGCGTTATGGAAGGAAAATTAAAACTCTGTTATACTGGGATGAGGTAGGTGAACGACAGCTATTGGGTCTAGAGTTGGTACAACAAACTTTTGAGATCATCAAGGCGATTCAGACAAGATTGATAGCTGCACAGGATAGACAGAAGAAATATGCCGATCAACACCGATAAAATCAAGAATTCAATTTCGATAGTTTTGTTTTCTTAAAAGTGTCTTCCTGGAAGGGGAAAATTTGGTTTGGCAAAAAGGGGAAATTAAGCCCTAGGTTTATAGGACCTTTTGAAGTGCTTCGACAAATTGGTGAATTGGCGTACGAGGTAGCTTTACCTCCGGAATTAGAACATATTCATAGTATTTTCCATATCTCGGTATTGAGGCCATATAAGCCTGATTATAAGTATATTATAGAATATGAGCCCTTATAGTTTGAGAAAGATTTATCATATGAAGAAGTCCTTGTTCAAATTATCGACAGGAAAGATCAAGTACTAAGGAATAAAGTGATACCTTCTATTAAGGTAATCTGGAGAAACCACAATGCTGAAGAAGCTACGTGGGAACTAGAAGATGTTCTGATGAGAAATTATCCTCAATTATTTGCTTAATCTTGTATAGCGATTCTGGGGACAGAATCATGTTAAGGAGGGAAGAATGTAACGAATAAATTTATCGAGTCGTGATTCTGGGGACATAATCCTTTTAAGGAGGGAATGATGTAACGATCGAGGAATTTGGTAATTAATTTAAATATTTATTGAATTAAATAAATATTTTTATTAAATTTATTTATTGAGAGAAATAAATAATTTATGGAATTGTTGAATAATAATTTAGTTAAGTGTGTATGTTAACTAAATTAAAACAATGGTAATTTTATTATTCAAAGATTTAATTTAATGAAATAATTAAATTAAATGAATTGCTTAATATTTAATGAAATAATTAAATTAAATTAAATGATGTTCTAGTCTAATTTAATAATTAAATTAGATATATAATAATTTATTAATCATAAGTATAATTATAATAAAATTATAATTATTATAATTATAATTATAAGTTATTAAAATTAATTAAATTAAAATGTGTGACAAAAGTAACTATATAATATAAGTGTTATACAAATAAATTAAAAAGGGGGGGGGGGAATTTATGTGTAGCCAAACATGTCCTTTGGTATAACATAACTGATAAGGCGTATTGTTTTTATTTACCTGACGTACTTGGGAGTCCGTTTAGCCAGTTTATATCTATGCAAGTTTTCTAAGGCTAAGGTTAAGAGAGCTTGGAGAGGAAAGGAAAACACAGAGAGAAAACACAGTGGTTTGAGAGAGAAATCTCTGTGATTTTGTTAAGAAGAAGGAGAAGAATTTCTAGAACATTTTTACATCAAGAACTAAAGGTATACTTTACTCCTAATGTTCATGTTTTGAGTTTCCAATGATTATTTTCTGTAAATTGCTATGTCACGTTTATATATATATATATATATATATATATATATGTGTGTGTGTGTGTGTGTGTGTGTGTGTGTGTGTGTGTGTGTGTGTATGGTGTTATAATCTGTTAATAATCATATATGAGTGTTATTCGATGATCAAAAACATGAAAATTGGATTGTAGGAAGAAAAGTAAATAATAGTGTATGTTCATGTAAATGGCTTGTGTAAGTCCAAAATTTGATGTTCAATACTTGATATAATTTGCAAATTTATGTTAGATTGTGTTAATACGTCAAGAAACATAAACGACGTAATTTGAATCGTGTCAATTGATTAAGAAACAAAGTTATGGTAATCAAATTCGCTAAAAGTGAAGAAATTGGAAAAAATGTGGGTTTAATCCTTAAAAGTTAATTATATATAATGTTTATGTGGTTAGAATTGTGAGTGGCATGCTTATTGATGCTATTATAAAGTTTTAGTTGTTAAGTTTTGGGAATTTCTGTGGAATTGGGAGAAATTTGCGATGTAGGTACGTTTAATAATAGAAACATTGCTTTATCTATGTGACTGTTGCACCGATACCACAGTGAAAGCTTGGCCTTGTTTATGTCTTATGTATACAATTTACGCACCCGGTAGCTTGTTGTCTTGCTATGCAAAGAGCTTGGGGACGGTAACCATTATTTGAGCTGTTGCACAAGCAAAAGCGATGAATTCGATTATTTGTGGACTATTGTAGACTATAATATAAGGACCTAATATAGTTTGACATGCATGATAAAGATGTTAAATGATAACATGGCATACAATAACAAATTTGTAATGTCATGTAATACTAAATGTGAAGATTTTAAATGGTTATTTAACAAGTTATGAAATGAATAAAAATTGATGTTTACAAGAGTTGGAGATGAATGATAAAACTTATAGTGGGCGATAGTGAGATTTCAGGTTCGTATGAATGGTGAACCAACGTGATTAGACATTATGTTAAGGTTATGGCTTAAATGGTGGGTTGAACCTATAAAGCTAATGTTGATACAACTAATTGGTATTGCAATTTCAATGGTATTGTAGGGTAATTGACGAACATTATTATACTTTGTGTAGCTTACAGACGAGGCAAGTTCCCTAACTTCATTCTCTTTATAATGAATGCAAGTTCCATAATTCTATTATTTTTTTATTGTCAAGCAAGCTTTCTAGTCCTAAATTATCATTATGTAAATCCTATATTACAGTTGAGCAAGCCTATTGATTCTATCTTATGTATGGTTGTATAAGCTCTTGTAACCTAATTCGTTACATCGAGCGAATTTCACTTTCCTTATTCTTGTTATTGATATTCAAAGCATATACTAATTTAACACATTGTTTCAAATGGGCTTTTCCTAACTCTTTTGGATGTAGTACTTTGCATATATACCATGTCTATTCAAATTTCTAGTGTTTTTATTCAATCTTTGATTTAAATAAACTTGTTTAATTCTATATTGTTGTATTGAATCTTCCAATAGCAAACAAACTCTTATTGATTGGACTAATCTATAATTGAACAGTGTTCTAAAATTCTAGAACCACTGATAAGCTAGTTCCGAGCTAAACTTTCTTTGGTGCGGAAATCCTAAAGTCAAACTAAGATGAACAACCCTAACATAGGGATTATGTACGTGTAACATTTAGATGTTTGTACACAATACATGGTACAAAAGGCTAATCCCCCTAAGTACGTAAAGAAGGGTCTGTATAGTCTACATGACTATTAAGGTTGAGGTAATAATACCTAATTATCGGGGATGTAGTTCGTGGTCATAAGACCCTCAGATACTAAACTCGAACTTGTTTTCTATTTTTGGATTCGTAGAACAAGTTCACCATTATTCAGCATTCGTTGTTCAAACTCATGTTGTTATTATTATTACTCTTTCTCAGTGAGCAATTGTTTTGCTCACTCTTGCAATTAACACTGCAGCTAAAGTTGAGAAAGTCGATGAGACATCTTCCAGCAAAGGAAAGGGTAAGATGTCCAAGTGTTGAAGATCTATGAGAATTTATTTGAATGAATTATGTTATAAAACTTAATTTATTTTGTGATGTATTCTGTAGACTTATGTAATAATTTAAGGATAGATTACCTGGGATTGTTTAAAGTTGATGTAACCCTTTAATGGGGAAGAGTATTGTTTAAGTTATTTAAATTATGTTTTTATCCTTTATTATGGGTAATTAGATGTAATAGTTTTGGATAGTGAGCATCAAATCCTATGGGAATGAAGTACCTGGATTTGGGGGTGTCACAAACCCTAACTTTTTAGGTTAGTTATGAACATTTATTTTTTGTTTAGAAATCCTAGTTAACTATGATTTCAACGATTAATGCATTTTCTTAGAATTTTAGCCATAACTTCGTTATACGAGATTTTTAGTCCGCTCAAAATGGATTCATTCAATTATTCAAACATTTATCATTCTAACCAAGCATATAACATCTAATCCTATGCAAGATGGTTTTAAACTTGTCCATCAATAACATGCGTTAAGTTTTCATGTTTTCTTCATTATGTTCTTAATCATTCGATTACGATTTCACTTGATACATGGTTATTAATGTTTTAGTCCACTAATAGCCATCCTTATGACTCCTTATGATATATACACCATTAATTTCACTTCTCTACTAAATAAAAATAGAAAAGAGAAGGAACATAAATGATTTAAGTGTTTATACCTCTTGCGTTCTTCGCGTTCTTAAGTTTTGTTCTTGACAAAAGACTTAACTAGCTTCTTTTCTCTTTGATTCCTTGTTAATGCTCTCCCTTCTCTCTCTCAATATATTGCTTTAGTTGTTGGTGATTTGAACAAATAACAAATGAAGTAATCTATCTCTTATTTATAGAATTTGAAAAGTGGGGGTATTTTGGTCAAAAGTCCCACCTTACTATTCCACCTCCTTAACCAAGCATCTTGTAACGCCCGAGAAAATCGTATTTATATGAGAATTAAATTTTTATTTGATTATGTGAATTAAATGAATTTAATTGATTAATTATGTGAGTAAGCTATGTGAAGGTCGTTATATGACCTAGAATGTGCAGATGTGGTTAGTATTCTGGCTATGTGCTAGAATTAATTGTTTTGAATTTCCAAGACAAAAAAAAAAATCGAGAAATTCCCGTAAAAACACTATTCATCCATTTCTGCTCGGGAATTAAGTTTGAAATTCTGAGAAACGCGTAATGATAGAATATGAAGACGAGATGGAATATTTAATAATATTTCATTTATGGCAAACAAAGTTTTCTCCTGCAGACTTAAAACCTAAGGGTTGAAAAGAATGATTTCCGAGAAGGAAGTGAGATTCGTAAGACGAATTATGATAATGATTATGCGTACGTTATACTAGTGTGATACTATTTAGTATACAAGTATAGTATAAAGATTTAATACGAAGTACAATACGATTATCGTACGAGTATTATACGAAGAGAATACGTGAATTATACGTGTGGAATACGATTGGTGTAATGGACTTAGAGTTTAGGACTTAGTATAATCGAATTGGATTTGGATTATATCAAGCCCAAGAAGTTGAGTAATCAAGCCCAATGAATTATGTGTTTAAGCCCAAGTCAAGGCCCAACGTTATGTTTAATAAAGACCGATCCAAGAAACTGAACCGTGGATCGAACCGATGGGTCACCGAATGGGTAAAATCCATAGGGCAACCCATGGGGATGACCCATGAGCATGTGGGCCAGCCACTTGGTGGCCAAGTAAAGTGAACTACTTGATCACCAAGTATTTTACTTGGTGATGAAATAGTGAAATAGTATTTTACTTGGTGATGAAATAGTGAAATAGTGAAATAGTGAAATAGCTAGAATGAAGTAATCATCCTACTTTGAAGCAAAACATTAGAAGTTTTAGCAAGAACACAAAGATCGGAAAGGTAATATTCCATTAATAATAGTTTTCCATTCCTTTTGATTTCTTTGTTATAAAGAATCATAGATTGGTGGAGCATGCCTCTTATGGAGGAATAAGGATGGCTTTTAATATGTAAAACCTTTATAAGTCATGTGTAAATGAAAATCGTAAGGGTTTACGTAAGTTTAAATTATAGGAAATATTGATTTATGAACTTGATTGTTGATGGACAAATTGAACACCATCGCTATTAGGATATGTGCATCTTGCTTGGTTAGGATGTATATATGAAATCAATGGAGTGTTCCATTTGATTTGGCATATAGAACACAACACTAGTAACGAAGTTTTGGCGAATTTTACGGAATTAGACGTTAAAACGTCAAAAATGTAGGAATTACAGATTAGTAGTCGAAAGTTTCTGTGAGACTTGGAAACGTTGGTTTTCGATGTCAACATGTGAGATAGGGTATATAATAGTCGTGGGCTCAAGAATCGTTGGATTCTGACTTAAAACGAAGAAAACAAGTACTGAAAGCTCGAAAGCGTTTAATGAACGCTCGATAATGAACTTAGAAGTGAATTTTGAGTTAACGAATTCGGAAATGTAAATTTATTATATGAACGCGTAGAGTATGTAATTTATGAGTTGCAGGCTTTTGAACGGAGCAAATCAAACTTATAACGAAGAAGTTATGAAGCCGGGAAGTTCACTAAAAATGTTATATGTAAAATTCTTTTGGTGCTGAGGTCTGGCGCCACAGCGCCAGACAAGGCTTGTTGTGCCGCGCCGGAACAACAAGCGCCATTTGTACAAAGAAGTTTCAGTGCCATACTTAAACGAACCGTGCTTTAGCTCAGAAATCGGGCGTTGCGTGCGATGTTAAACATAGATGCCACGCCACGCATTGCGGCGGGCATTTGTTAGACAAGTTAGGTTTGGACTCCAAGGTTTCAAGACCTGTATAAGTTAAGTTGATATACTTAATAAGCGTACTAAAACTATTCCTATGTTACATATACTAGTGTATATGGTGATAAACTTAGGAATTAAACGCGAGTTGTTAGTATGGTAACGAAAAACATGAAGTGTTAATTTATAAACCGTGAACGGTAATCGACATTGTTACTTCACCAATGATGATCGAGTCTGGTTAATAACATAATATCGTTAATAAGTCGGGATGAAGGGTAGTAAGTCGAATTGACTTTATTAATGAAATGAAGTCAATTAAGACATAGAAGAGAAAGAAGTTAGTAGAAACAATGTGATTGATTGTTTGGTAGCTAATTACTGTGTGTTATGTGAATATATCATGTAGATTCTGTAAAGCTGAGATCAGTCGAATAAATTATTTGAAGATGCTTGAAGGCAAGTTTTCTTAACGCTTGTCTAACCTTCGTGTTAGTCGAGTTTTCTGTGATTCATTGTACTGAGTTGCAATGAATGATTTTAAAGAAATGGTCAATGCTAGTTTTAACTCGGCTAGACTATTCATAAGAGATAGATTGATTTGTATACATATCTTTCTATATAGAAATGATAACGCTATCCTATGCCAAGTATTTGGTACAGATTCAAAGGTAAGTTTGTCTATGAACAAACAAAAGTATTTTTCATCGATTATTCGATGGGCACGCGAGTTTTCCAAAACTTAAATGTAAATACATTTAACGGATAAATGTTGATCAACATAGAGTACTATAGGCTTATCACCTAGAAGTGCTTGTAAGTAATGCTGGATGTACATCCTTAGTGTTGTGATGTCCTTTTCAAGTATGAAAACAGAATGATATTGTTCATGGTCTTTCGACCGGTTCAGAATTCCTAAACTATTATATACTTTGGGAATTGAGATTATAAATTGTTGAGTATTGATGTTTCGTAATGCTTCATGACTATTTGTTCAGTTATGGAAGATTGTCATATAATTGACGAATGTGGTATTGATATTATTCTTTATTAGACTTGTTGAGCTTGTTATACTCACTTCTTGTGTGAATTATATGATTGCAGTTAAAGCTGAGCGTACTGAGAATGCTAAGAGAGATAAGGGCAAGGCTAAGATGGATAGTTAACCATCTTGTATTAGATTAGTATGGTTGTATGTATTATATTTACGAACAACGAATGATGTAATCGTTTTATGAACCTAAGAAAGGATTTTATTATATTTGTAATAAGAAGATAGTAAATACATTCTTTATGTTGTGTTTTCAATGGAATGATTGTATAGTTATGAGTACCGTGTAGCACCATATGTCGAGTTGGAAGATACCCGGATTTGGGGGCGTCACAGGTTGGTATCAAAGCTATAAGCGCAATGCGTGAAGAACCCCGAGTCTTTTGCTGGTGACGTCCCTATAAGGGAATGCACCGAAGCCAAACTTTTCGTAGGGGATGCCGAGCAAGTCGGTGGCAAATTTATAGGTACCCTTGTGAGGTGATATGGTTGAAAGTACCATTAGCGTCACAGCTTGGTATCAGAGCATTAGGTTATAAAACTTAATGGGGGAAGAACTTTAGGCTAATAACCTCGTAAGGATGGTAAAGTCCGAAGAAAGAAATTCGAGTCGAATGAATTAATAAGGTATTGAGAAAACTCAGTACCGAAATATTTAAAAGATGGAAATTAATCCTAAATAAATTAAATGTGATTTGTGCTTATACTATTGTCTATTATGTACTAATCAACATGTTATGTGTTTTGTAGATGTCAAACGATAGCTTGATGTATAGAGACATTCACGTGGTGAGTGAAGAATCAGTTAATCGAGTGGAGATAGTACATATGCCAGTGGCGGAGGTACCGATAGTGGTTCTAGAAGATTCTGATCCAGAAGAGTACATTTCTGAGGATGAGTACTCCGAGGAAACAATGGGAATAACATCATATCTGAATATGATGATAGATGTGGAGGAGGATATGGAGGTAACATCGATTAATACGGTGGTACCTACTCAGGAGTCAACACCTCCAGATGCAATGAGATCATTGTACCGGCGGTGGCTTGATAGGAATGTGCATCTGCGTTTGGTGGGTGCGTATATTGTAACCAGCATGATTACCACCCTATATGAGGCAAAGGAATTTGCAGAGGTAGATTTTGAGTCAGAGCACGATGAGAAAGTGCTGATGACGGATAAGGCTAAGGATTATAAGGAAGTGGCCGTAGAGCTTCGAAAGAAACTGGTTGAAAAAGACCAGAAGATAGCACGAATGTCGT
Organism: Panax ginseng; assembly: GCA_020205605.1. Taxonomy (NCBI): domain Eukaryota; kingdom Viridiplantae; phylum Streptophyta; class Magnoliopsida; order Apiales; family Araliaceae; genus Panax; species Panax ginseng. The sequence continues at coordinate 68,357,966 of CM035139.1, forward strand.
ACATCCATGACTGTGCTCACGAGGATTTCAAGCTAAAAATTTCTTGTTATTCTATTGAGTCAGGGCAGACTCGACATACGATTAGTCGAGATATTATTTCAATTTTAGTAAATCAAAAACGTGAGAATGCCGTAAGGTAGTGTTAGTAGATCATTAGATCTTTTTGTATATGTGTTGTGACATAAAACCCTCTTTTGTATAATTAAAGGGTAGTCTTTTTGTAAATCCCAATTTTTGTAGAAGTCAATCGCGGGATAGTAATGTAATAGCTTTTTAGCTATGGAAGGCACCTGTATTGTCTTTGTCAGATGATATAGGGAATTTTGTAGTATATAGCGATGCTTCGCATAGAGGACTTGGTTGTGTGCTCATGCAGCATGGCAAGGTCATTGTGTATGCGTCACGTCAATTAAAGGATTATGAGAAGGCCTATCCTACTCATGATCTAGAATTGGCAGCTGTAGTTTTTTCCTTAAAAATATGGAGGCATTATCTATACGGGTGAGAAGTGTGAGATATACGCGGGCCATAAAAGTCTGAAATATATCTTCACACAGAAGGAGTTGAATATGAGGCAGAGAAGGTGGTTGGAATTAATAAAAGATTACGATTGTGATATCTTATATCATCCGGGGAAAGCAAATGTAGTAGGCAGTGCTTGCGCTAAGTAGACGACGGAGAGAAAGCGTCAATGTTAACAGCTCAGAATGAGTTAGTAACAGCGATGGCAAGGATGGAACTAGAAGTTAAATTACCAGATGAAGCAGATGAGATGTTATTTTCCATGGAGACTCAACCGACCATAGTGGAACATGTTAAGTAAGTGCAATTGAGAAACCAGGAATGTGAGCATATGAAGAAGAGGATAGAAGATGAAGAAAAGACTAAGTATAACCTCGATAAGGAGGGATTACTTTGTTTTGAAGGAAGAATTTGGGTTCCAAATAATTTCGAATTAAAGGAGGAGATAATGAGTGAGGCCCATAGTTTGAGGTACTCGATACATCCCGGTAGTACAAAGATGTATCAAGACCTTCGTCAGAACTTTTGGTGGCCGAACATGAAAAGGGAGATAGCAGAATATGTTAGTAGGTGCTTAACTTGTCAAAAGGTTAAGGCTGAACACCAACGACCAAGCGGGTTGTTGAAATCATTAGAAATTCCGGAGCGGAAATGGGAGCACATCACAATGGACTTTGTGGTGGGACTTCCAATGACAAGGAAAGGATACGACGTTATTTGGGTGATAGTGGATCGATTGACGAAATTGGCTCACTTTCTACCGATAGGAGTTAGGTATAACCTAGACCAATTATCTAAGCTTTATGTCAGGAAAATTATTTCAAGACATGGAGTACCTGTTTCGATTGTGTCAGATCGTGTTCCACGATTCACATCGAACTTTTGGAGGAGTTTGCAAGAGCAAATGGGAACGCAGTTGAGATTGAGTACAGCGTATCATCCTCAGACGGATGGACAAAGTGAACGAATAATTCAAACGCTTGAAGATATGTTAAGATCTTGCGTTACGGATTTTAAAGGGAGTTGGGACAACCATCTACCGTTGGTAGAATTTGCGTACAACAATAGTTTTCACGCTAGTATAGGCATGCCGCCTTACGAAGTATTGTATGGAAGGAAGTGTCGAACTCCAATATGTTGGGATGAAGTGGGTGAACGTCAGATGTTGGGACCTGAGATTGTACAACAGACGGCGAACATGGTAAAGATAATACGTACTCGATTGGTAGCGGCTCAAGATAGGCAAAAGAAGTATGCCGATCCTCACAGAGAAAAAGAGAGATTTGATGTAGGGTCTTATGTCTTTCCTACGAAAGTATCACCTTGGAAAAGGAAGATCGTTTGGAAAGAAAGGGAAGTTAAGTCCAAGGTTTATAGGACCTTTTGAGATTTTAAGAAGGGTAGGAGATGTAGCTTATGAAGTAGCCTTACCTCCGAAATGGAACGATACACAATGTGTTTCAAGTAATCGGTCATGTTCGTCCTATAAGCCGGACTATAAACACGTAATAGAGTATGAATCTATTCAGTTAGAGAAAGGTTTATCGTATGAAGAACTTCCAATTCAAATTAATGCTATGAAGGAACAAGTTTTGAGAAATAAGGTAATACCTTCAGTGAAGGTGATATGGAGAAACCACAATGCTGAGGAAGCAACGTGGGAACTCGAAAATAAAATGAAGGAAAATTTTCCTCATTTGTTTATGTAATTATGAGCGAGATTATGGGGACAGAATCCTTATAAGGGGGGAGAATGTAACGCCCGAGAAAATCGGATTTATATGAGAATTAAATTTTTATTTGATTATTTGAATTAAATGAATTGAATTGATTATTTATATGAGTAAGCTATGTGTTCTATGACCTAGAATGTGCAGATGTGGTTAGTATTTTGGTTATGTGCTAGAATTAATTGTTTTGAATTTCCAAGACGAAAATAAAAGTTTTCTGATAAATTCCCGTAAAAACACAATTCATCTGTTTCTGCTCGGGAATTAAGTTTGAAATTTCGAGAAACGCGTAATAATAAAATATGAAGACGAGATGGAATATTTAATAATATTTTATTTATAGCAAACAAAGTTTTCGTCTGCGGACTTAAAACCTAAGGGTTGAGAAGAATGATTTCCGATAAGGAAGTGAGATTCCTAAGACGAATTACGATAATGATTATGCGTACGTTATACAAGTGTGATACTATTTAGTATACGACTATAGTATGAAGATTTAATACGAAGTACAATACGATTATCGTACAAGTATTATACGAAGAGAATACGTGAATTATATGTGTGGAATACGATTGGTGTAATGGACTTAGAGTTTAGGACTTAGTATAATCGAATTGGATTTGGATTATATCAAGACCAAGCAATTGAGTAATCAAGCCCAATGAATTATGTGTTTAAGCCCAAGTCAAGGCCCAACGTTATGTTTAATTAAGCCCGATCCAAGAAACCTAACCGTGGATCGAGCCAATGGGTCACCGAATGGGTAAAATCCATGGGGCAACCCATGGGGATGACCCATGAGCATGTAGGCCGGCCATTTGGTGGCCAAATAAAGTGAACTACTTGATCACCAAGTATTTTACTTGGTGATGAAGTAGTGAATAGTAAGGAGGTGGGGGAAAATGACCAAAAAGCCCTCCATTTGGTTGTTTATAAAATAGAAGCTTATGTTGGTCATTTCATGGTTTTTCAAAGATTTTCCAACTTATATTGAGAGAGAGAAATAGCTAGAATCAAGTAATCATCCTACTTTGAAGCAAAACCTTAGAAGTTTTCGTAAGAACACAAAGATCGGAAAGGTAATATTCCATTAATAATAGTTTTCCATTCCTTTTGATTTCTTTGTTATAAATAATCATAGATTGGTGGAGCATGCCTCTTATGGAGGAATAAGGATGGCTTGTAATATGTAAAACCTTTATAAGTCATGTGTAAATGAAAATCGTAAACACGTAAGTTTAAACCATAGCAAATATTGATTTATGAACTTGATTGTTGATGGACAAATTGAACACCATCGCTATTAGGATATGTTCATCTTGCTTGGTTAGGATGTAGATATGAAATCAATGGAGTGTTCCATTTGATTTGGCATATAGAACACTAGTAACAAAGTTATGGCGAATTTTACGGAATTAGACGATAAAACGTCGAAAACGTAGAAATTTCGGATTAGTAGTCAAAAGTTGTCGTGAGACATGGAAACGTTGGTTTTCAATGTCAACACGTGAGATAGGGTATTTAAGAGTCGTGAGCTCAAGAATCGTCAGATTCCGACTTAAAACGAAGAAAATGATTATTGAACGCTCGAAAGCGTTTAATGAACGCTCGAAAGCGTTTAATGAACGCTCGATAATGAACTTAGAAGTGAGTTTTGAGTTAACGGATTCCGAAATGTAAAATTCTTATATGAACGCATATAGTATGTAATTTATGAGTTCTAGGCTTTTGAACGGACCAAATCGGAATTATAACGAAGAAGTTATGAAGCCGGGAAGTTCACTAAAAATTTTATCCAAAATTTTTCTGGTCTTTGGTCTGCGCGCCATGTGCCGCGAAAAGGTTTGTTGTGCTATGACAAGCAAAGACCGCAAGCATGCAATGATCTACTAAAGAGTTAGTGTGCAATACCATTCATACAAAGGAGTTTCGCGTTGCGGCAATTAACCGGATCAGATTGCTTTACTTTAAATCGGCGTCGTGGCGCCAAGATAGGTATAGATGCCATGCCACCTGCCGCCGAAAAGCGGGGGGCATTTGTTAGACAAGTTAGGTTTGGACTCCAAGGTTTCAAGACCTGTATAAGTTAAGTTGATATACTTAATAAGCGTACTAAAACTATTCCTATGTTACATATACTAGTGTATATGGTGATAAACTTAGGAATTAGACGTGAGTTGTTAATATGGTAACGAAGAACACGAAGTGTTAATTAATAAACCGTGAACGGTAATTGACATTGGTATTTCACCAATGATGATCGAGTCCGGTTAATAACATAAGATCGTTAATAAGTCGGGATGAAGGGAAGTAAGTCGAATTGACTTTATTAACGAAATGAAGTCAATTAAGACATAGAAGAGAAAGAAGTTGGTAAGGCACCTGTTTAACGGATGACTGTTGATCAACATAGAGTACTATAGGCTGATCACCTTGAAGTGCTCGTAAGTCATACCGGATGTATAGCCTTAGTGCTATTGTGACGCCCCCAAAATAGGTATACATCACCTATTATGAGTCGCCAAATACATGGTACAGAATACAAATACAATCTTTAATATACAACAAGAGAGCTGTGAGTTTTAATACAAATATTGTCTTCTAGACAATATCCACTCTCAGAATAAGTCCTCATTACATTTATTGTCACACTATTTAATAGAATAGTGAGGACTACTAATACTATCATCTGGACTGTCAATCCGTTCCCCGCCTCGTCCCAGCTATATTCTCATTTCCTGAAGAGAACAGTGAAGGAAAGGGTGAGCTCAACTAGCCCAGTAAGAAATATTATGACTAAGATAATGCAGAATAAATTATAATTAGTCTTCAACAGTGTTAAACTGATAAAATACAATAGACATCAAGTTTAACTGCAGCGGAACATGCAATCCATTAAAAGAGTCAAATAGAGAATAAAATCTACTATCTTTTATGATTTAAAAAGTTTTTCATCACTTTTATCGCTGAGACTCGGCTTAATAAATAATCCACATCATCAAATCATCCCTGCACTACAGGCCAAGGATATTATTTAGTATCACGACCACTAATTATCCATGCACTACGAGCCAAAGATAATCGTGTTTTCATCAACGGTCCTGATCATACCATAAAACAATTCATCTTTGCTCCCGTGGCCGAAGAGAAACCATAACCATAATCATACCAAAATCATCCCATCAATGCACTACGGCTAATGAGGACTTTTTTCCACATCATTTGTAACATTACGAAATATGATTATAACGAATAATCCTCGTCATAATCATACCAAGTCCATCTATGCACTTACAAGCAGCAGTATGACTTTCAACAAAATATAAAACAATGAGGATGATGACAATGATATAAGAATTCAATAAAACAAGTTCAAGAATAAAATTATTCGGGAACTAATAACGTCCAAATTGTCAACATGATACTTCTTTGTAGAGTAAAATTCAAGAATGCTCAGAAGAATATTTCCATGAAAAAATACTGGATGAAGCGCAAATATCAAGGATATTCCACTAATTTCATGGAGTATAGAAGTCAAAACATTAACCAACTGAAAATAATAAAGAATGGAATAACAACAGAAATCACCATGCATGCGGTACGTCACATAGACAAGTTATTCCAACAGAATAATAAATAACGGAACCAGGTCAGGCAAAATTCGCACCGACAGGATATTCCAACAGAATAATAAAGAATTGAATAACAACACATATCACCATGCATGCGGTACTTCGCATAGACATGTTATTCCAACAGAATAATAAATAACGGAACCAGGTCTGGCGTAAAGCGCACAGACAGGATATTCCAACAGAATAATAAACACGGAACCAGTCCCACGAAAACGCATTGCATGTGATATTCCAATGAATAATAAAGAATGGAATAATGTAAGAATTTCACCATGTATGTGGTACTTAGCGATAAAACAAAGTTATTCCAACATAATAACAAGGAATGGAATAACAGAAGTTCTCTTCATGAATACAAAAGAAATAATATCCCTTACAAGTACAATAAATAATATCCTTACCTTTGAAAGAAGAAGAGTACTCTCTGACGCGGGCGGGGCGAGGATATACTCAAGAAAACTTACACTACGCCAAAAGCTTTCTTAAACTCCAAAGAAATACGCCAAGATTATAGAAGAAGAATTCTCTCTATAGTTTCTCTCTAGAGTTTCAAAGAATTCGTAAGAAATAATGAAGGAATGAAGCTTATTTTTAGAAGAATGGACCGCATATAGTAACTAATTCATGAACTATCTGCATTGATTTACTTTTAATCGGATGGTCTAGATTTAAAGCAAAATCTTTTAAATAAAATATAATATATTCTATTTATAATCTAATAAAACGAATAACTTTATAAAAGTATTCTCGCTTTTATATAAAAAGATTTTACTATGCAAAATACTATGCGAGCACTATGCAACACTATGCATAATAGAATATAATATATTCTATTTATAGAATAACTTTATAAAAGTCTTACATTTTTATATAAAAGCTTTTACGCTTTTATTACATTAATCCTAATATCAATAAAATAAAACCGAGTGACTTATCACGTGAGGCATCAATAATCAATACCGTATAGTGCTACTATGCAACCACGCATATTATCGCTTTTCTTTACTACCGAGTAGTTCAACAGTATTAACGGTAAACTTCCGCCGTTATTTTCATAAAAATATTTTTGTCATTTTTTCAATCCGATAATAATTCTGTTGTGGGGTCCACCAATGATTGTGTCATCGTACGAATATTCCCCGACACAAAGAATATTCCCCGACCAATCGAATATAATATAACAACTTGCATACTTTGCAAAATTTATAAATATTACCCACAACTATAACATTATATTAAATCCACACCATAATATTCAAAAAAAATTCGAGAAATTTAAATTTTTATTCGTAAAATTTGGGATTTTACAATCTCCCCTCCTTATGAAATTTCGCCCTCGAAATTTACGTGCGTACTTGGTATGCCGAACAGATGAGGATACTTCGTCCGATTCTAACTCTTGAGGTATAACCTTTGAGCGTTGAATACATTCCAGAATTTTAACAGGTACATCTTCATACGTTAAATTATTCGCTATCTCATCCTAAATCAATAATGTGGTTCGGGTCGTCCACATATTTACGTAACATCGATACGTTAAAAATGTTATGAACACTTGACATACTTGGCGGTAAAACGAGTCTATAAGCCACAGTTTCTACTTAATCGAGGAATTCAAATGGGCCAATAAAATTGAGGGTTGAGATTTCCTCTCTTCATCGATTCTTGCTTCTAGAATAACGCCTCTTGAACCTTCTTCTTCACATTCATCAGCTCTGAGTATGTAGCTTGAGCGGCTTTAACTTTATCGATTAAGTCAATTCTAATCGTATATTCGTTATCTTCACGTGGGTTCATATATTCGCACTTGTAAACGCATACGATCTTCTACTCAACGCGTCAGCTACCACGTTCGCTTTTCCACGATGGTATTGAATGGTACGATCATAATCTTCAACAAAATGAGCCAACGCCTTTGGCGCATGTTACGCTCATTTTAGTTGAAGAAATATTTAAGGTTTTAGAAATGGGGTTTTGTACCGGGTCGCATAAAAATTCAATTTCACGCCTGGGTAGGCCAAGAAGTCTTCGTAAATACGTCAAGAAATTTATTAACAATAGAAATATCATTCACAATTGTGACTGTCATCCAAGACTTGGATAACACGTCATATTGATACCTATCAACTTGCCATTGTTATTCACAACGTTCCCTACGGAAAGTCTGGATTCGGTGCATTCCACACAAGGAAGTCAACAACGAAAGGATCGAGGCTCTTTACTTATGGCTTGATATAACGTTGATTGACTTTAGTGGTTTGGTTGCTTGAATTCGCATAACAACAGTCAAGGTTAGAATATAAAAGCTAACAACCTTACGAAAAGCATGATGAATAGTTAACCAATCGATTCCAAAAATCACATCAAAGGCAAGTATTTTCAAAGAAGATAAGATCGACAGGTAACGTGAAAGTGTCGATTTGAATCAAACAAGATTTATAAATAATGGATGTAACGAAGGTTTCTCCTAACAGAGTTTTAACAGATAAGTCAAAGTCTAATTTCTCAATAGCCAAGTTCAAACATTGAACACAACTAGGTGAAATACAAGAGTGGGTAGAACCGGTATCAAATAAGGTATAGACTTCGTAAGCGTTAATGATTAACTTACCCGTGATAATTTTATTCAGGTTCCTCGTCACGAGAAAAAAATGCTCTCTCTTAAACTACTGGCTTTGGCTTGTCTGTATCCGCCTTTGGTGACACCATCCCAGCTGGACTTGACTTCACTATACGACAAAATCGAGCTAGGTGACCTTCTCTTCCACAATTATAACACGCTTTGGATTGCTACGTACAGTTTGGACGGATGTGTTCCTCCTGTCTGCATTTGAAACATACGACCGGTGGTCGTTCTTCTTCCTTTGAAACGGGTGCTGGTGCTACTGTCTTTCCATCATTATTGAACCTTCTCTTCTTGAAATTTCCACTTCTATTATCTTGGCCATATTACCACCGAAGTGGTTACCATTCTTGGCATGATAATTTCCCCCACAATGGTTATCATTGTTCCGATGACTGTTGCCACTTGTATGACTATTATCGTGTTGTTGGTCGTTGCCTTTTGGTTGTGCTATCGCGCTCCAATAACTGAGCCCTATTCACAACATCTGAATATAAACAAAGTTTGTGAGAAATGAGGTATTGACGTATATTGGGTTTCAAACCTCTTAGAAACATTTGCGTCATTCGCTCCTCATTATCGACCAAATGGGATGTAAACCGAGACAACTCGGCAAACTTAGCCTCGTATTGCAACACGGTCATATTGTTTTGCTCGAGCTTGATGAACTCCACCTCCTTCTTGTGACAAATACTTTCGGGAAAGTACTTGTCGTTGAACAGCTCTTGGAACTTCTCCCAAGACATCTTGAGTGTGTAAATGGGTTCATTTTACAGATTCCCACCAGTAATCTACCTCTTCATGCAACATAAAGGTGGCAAATGAAACCTTTTTCTCCTCTGAGCATCCCAAGACATCAAATATCTTGGCGATCTGCTTTAACCACGTCTCCGCCTTAAGTGGTTCTGGCTTTCCCAAAAACTCCGGTGGTCCCAGCTCCTTGAACTGCTTAGCGGTGACCGACGGGTTGCCATTATTTTCACCTATATTTTGAACAGGAGTCTCTCTTACCTATTGTTGCATGAATTGCATAAAGCCTCTAAACATTCTATCGTTCATCATTTGGTCAGTGTTGTTGTTTGCCTGAGGATTGTCGCCTTCCTGATGAACATTATCCTGATTATTGATGTGTGGAGGCTCAACGGTCTCCTGTGCTCCATTGCTATTCTCAACATTCTCGAATGTCATTTTCAAATACTGCCAGAAAACAAGGGTTAATTAACATATCACATATTATCCCTATACTCTGACCGACCAATTAAATACCAAATAAACTTAGGTAGGTCATACTAGCGAAGGAATTCCCAGTCTCTCCCCTCCTAGTTCTTGTCTCACATCTCAGCCAGGGATCATATCCTTGCTTTGATACCAACTGTTACGCCCCCAAAATAGGTATACATCACCTATTCTGAGTCGCCAAATACATGGTACAGAATACAAATACAATTTTTAATATACGACAAGAGAGCTGTGAGTTTTAATACAAACATTGTCTTCTAGACAATATCCACTCTCAGAATAAGTCCTCATTACATTTATTATCACACTATTTAACAGTAATAGTGAGGACTACTAATACTATCATCCGACCGTCAATCTGCTTCCCAGACTCGGCCCCAACTATATTCTCATTTCAAGAAGAGAACAAAGAAGGAAAAGGTGAGCTCAACTAGCCCAAGAAGAAATATTATGACTAAGATAATGCGTAATAAATTATCATTAGTCTTCAACAAATGTTAAACCGATAAAATACAATAGACATCAAGTTTAATCAAGCGCCGAATATGCAATCCATTAAAAGAGTCAAGTAGAGAATAAAATCTACTATCTTTTATGATTTAAAAAGTTTTTCATCACTTTTATCGCTGAGACTCAGCTTTATAAATAATCTACATCATCAAATCATCCCTGCACTATAGGCCAATGATATTATTTAGTATCACGACCACGAATTATCCATGCACTACAGGCCAAAGATAATTGTGTTTTCATCAACGGTCCTGATCATGCCATAAAACAATTCATCTATGCTCCCTTGGCTGAAGAGAATCCATAGTCATAATAATCATACCAAAAACTATCCATCAATGCACTACGGGCCAATGAGGACTTTTTCCACATCATTTGTAACATTACGGTCATGATTATACTGAATAATCCCTGGTCATAATCATAGCAAGTCCATCTATGTACTACAGGCCACATATGACTTTCAACAAAATATAAACATGAGGATGATGACAATCATATAAGAATTCAATAAAACAAGTTCAAGAATTAAATTATTCAGGAACTAATAACGTCAAAATTGTCAACATGATACTTCTTTGTAGAGTAAAATTCAAGAATGCTCAGAAGAATATTTCCATGAAAAAATATTGGATGAAGCGCAAATATCAAGGATATTCCACTAATTTCATGGAGTATAGTAGTCAAAACTTTAACCAACTGAGTATAATAAGGAATGGAATAACAAAAGAAATCACCATGCATGCGGTACTTCGCATAGATAGGTTATTCCAATAGAATAATAAATAATGTAACCCGTGTCGAAGCGTAATATGCGCAATCGATGGATATTCCAATAGAATAATAAAGAATGGAATAACAACAGAAATCACCATGTATGCGATGCGTCAGATGACATGTGTTATTCCAATGTAATAATAAATAATCGGAACCGTGTCAAAGTAAATTGCGCACCTAAGCGTGATGTTCCAATGTAATAATAAATAATGGAATAACAATGAAATCACCATGCATGCGGTTGCAGATGATAGGCAAAGTTATTCCAATGTAATAATAAATATCTGAAATCAGTCCCACAGAAAAACGCATTGCATGTGATATTCCACCGGTAATAATAAAGACGAAACTGTGTTCTACAGAAAACGCATTGCATGTGATATTCCAATGTAATAATAAAGAATGAAATAACAGAAGAATTTCACCATTTGCAACTTAGATGATGATACTATATTCTGGGGTATGCCCCTTAGCCATTGTTTTTGGTCCTTTATATACAAACAAATTTAGCAAAAAAAAAAAAAAAATTCACCATGTATGCGCAGATTGTGATAAACAAAGTTATTCCAAAATAATAACAAGGAATGGAATAACAGAAGTTCTCTTCATGAATACAAAAGAAATAATAATATCCCTTACGAGTACAACAAATAATATCTCTTACCTTTGAAAGAAGAGTACTTCAATCGGTAGTATGAGGATATACTCGAAGAAAACCTCAAGACTACGCTTCAAAGCTTTCTTAAACTCCAAAGAAATACGCCAAGATTATAGAAGAAGAATTCTCTCTATAGTTTTTCTCTCTAGAGTTTCAAAGAATTGTAAAGAAATAATGAAGGAATGAACTTCTATTTATAAAGAATGGACCGTAGTAACTAATTCATGAACGGTCCAGATTGATTTACTTTTAATCGAGACGGTCGCATTTAAAGTAAAATCTTTTAAATAAAATATAATATATTCTATTTTTAATCTAATAAAATGAATAACTTTATAAAAGTATTCTGCTTTTATATAAAAAGATTTTACTATGCAAAACACTATGCAGATACTATGCAACACTATGTATAATAAAATATAATATATTCTATTTATAGAATAACTTTATAAAAGTATTCTGCTTTTATATAAAAGATTTTACTATGCAAAATATGCATAATAGAATATAATATATTCTATTTATAGAATAACTTTATAAATGTAATAACTCGAGATTTTCTATATAAAATAAATAAGAAATTTTATGTATAAATTTTTTTATTTATTTAATGACGAGACTAAGTGTCAAGTAAAGTGAACGATAAATGCGTAATACATTTATTACTTGAAAAATTAGAAATAATTTTGAATTATTAATTACCACAAATTATATGGTAATAAATTTCAATAGTCAAATGTTTTTATTAATTATTTTCCATGAAAACATGATTGGAAATAATATATGAAGTGATAATTAGATTTATATAATAAATATTTTATTATATGAATTGTTCGTAATATTTAAGTTAATTATTTTAACTTGATTATTGATGTTGTGGTACGAAGAATAAGTCGTATATGAGATCCAAACCTCGGATTGGGATTGTGATCAAGAGATGAGAATAATAATATTATATTATTTATATAATGATTTTACAAGACTATAATTATGTAATCGGGTATAAAGTGACAGATAATATTGAGCAATGACTACCAATTAGGTCATAGCATATTACCGTGTCAGAAACCCTAATTATTAAACTCGCTTATGGGATATTTCAGAGTGACCGTGTATATGAAGTTACTGTGAATAAGAATATCTGTAATTAGAAGAAACCCTAATTATCGTCAGTACGTCGATAATTAGGACAAACCCAATTATTATAACCCTAACCGGCTTGAAATTAGAAACCGTAATAGATCGTGTTAGAAACATACATAGATAATTAAAGAACCACTAATGGTCAATTAGAAACCCTAATTGATGACGTTGAAAAATCCTAATTTTAATTAATGGGTTTAATTTCGATGTTATCAGATAAGTGTTTTAATTTACAAAAGGATAGAAGTTAATTGGTAAATTATAAGAATTAAATCTAATGATTAAATATTACATTTAATTGCCTTGTACAAGATTGCCCATACACTCTTAAACAAAGCCCAACCATCACCTATAACAAATCGAAGCAAGAATCAAGAATTTTTGGCAAAAGGGTATAAGAATACTAAACCTAGAAATCCTTTTGATTCGATGTTATTTGATGCAATTGATTGTTTAAAGTTGTGTAATAGAATGTTAATTGATGATATGGGTTGATAAATCAAAGACCCATAACATCAAAGTGCACCTAATTTGAAGATTTAAGCAAGTTGGAAAAACCGAATTGCTATTTTTCACCAAATGTCGAGGCCATAACTCTTTGCTCGATCATGAGTTTTGTTCTTCAAAAGTTGTTATGTGTAGCCCGATATGTGGTCTTTAATCTGCAAAAAGAATCAAGTCCATATCATGTATAGATTAGAAGTTATAGATGGTCAAACATGGTTGATCGATAATGATAAACTATTTTTGGGCAATTGTAATGGGGCATTCTCGTCTACTTTTGTGCTTTAAAAGGTCTGAGCTTTTGATATATTGTAGTGCACTGAGTTAGGAAGCCATAGGTTTTGGAATGACCTCATTCCGACCCTCGGATGAGGAATTACGGTGATTGGAAGGAAATGTGTCAAATTTCTCAAAACCGAAAGTCAGCAAGCGGGATGTGCTATTCGGGACACTGCTTCGATCAATTAATGTTTCCAAAACCTTCTGGGCTTTTGGTATGTTATAGTACACGGAATAAGCTTTTCTATAGACTCAAACGGACTAAATCCGATATCGGAGGAGAGAGTTATGACATTTCAAAGTAGTAGTGTCAAAACTTCCCAACAAGTGCGGTGCAGTCCATTTGAACGGAATTTCGGGCTGATGTGTTCGGAATTTGGAAATGGTCAAAGAATAAAAGTTGTAGCCCCAGTGGTTAGCTTGGCGTGAGCTCAGTGAATCGCTCAAAAATATTTTAAAATGAAAGAGTTATGGACTGCTTTTAGCGAAAGAGGGTAAAGCTGAAACGAGATTGAAAACTGTTATGAACGCCCACTTTTGACGACCGCTTGGGCTATATAATGAACCCGAATTGGGTAATTCAGATTTTTTAAAATAGTCTTACATACCATGTATAACATATCCAAAAATCGATTAATCGGAGTTATGAGCAATGCGTTAGAAAATCGCAAAAGTGAGCTATTGAAAAATTAGTATAAACCAAGTCTCACATCGACTAAATTGAGAACTTCACCTTTTCTAAACCTATAAATAGAAGGGCTTGGCCTTTGTTTCATTCACCAACAATAAGGCCTCCAATTTTGAGAAAGGCTTTGTTGTGGGAGAATTTTTATAAAGATCTCCTTAGTTAAATTTTGGGCGTGGAAGTGCGATTCAATCACCGTGGGAATTCAGTATTTCGTATGTTTCTTATTTAATTTTTGTAATGTTATTATTTTTAATTGTTAGTTAAAGTTGAAATTTTGAAGTTTAGTTAGTGTTGTTAATAAACTAGTTAGTTTACTATGTTTATTTTGGCTTGGAATTGATTATGTAAATGAGTTATTTGTGATTTACTTTTAATATTTTGTGATGAATTTCATTAATTAATAATTATTAATGATATTAAAGTTATTTAATGATTATATTAAATAATTTAGTTTAAAAATGATTTTAATATTATAAAAATTATTTTAAATGAAAATAAGGTATTTAAAAAATATTTTAAGTTATAAAATATAACTTTTAATATTTAAATGATAATTTCATTAATAATTAAATATTAATGATATAAAGATAATATTAATGATATTTAGTTTATTTAATGATTAATATTAAATAAATAGTTTAAAATGGTTTTACTTATTTAAAAACCATTTAAAGAGGATATTAAGGATTTAAAAATATTTTAAGTTATAATTAATGACTTTTAATATTTGATAATTAGTACATTAATATTTAAATATTAATGGTAATTATTTGGGTAATATAAATATTTTAAAAATAGTTTGAGTTATTATAAATAACTTTTATATTTTAGCAATGGTTTCATTAATAGTTTAGTATTAATTAAACTATTAATGATAATGGAATTGTTTAATGTTTAAATCATTTAATTATGATTCTCGATATTTGAAAGTTATAAATTACCAAACTAGTCGATTTGAGACCGATTATGAAGTTCTGAATTTGAAGAAGAACACCTATAGTAACAGTTATATCACTATAGGCCCTTTAGTGACATATTTGAATTATTTTAAATTTTTCAATTTCTGGAAATTGCAAAAATGATTAAAAATAAGATGTTTGATATTTACGTATGTTGAGGTATAGAATAAGAGTCTTGCACTCAGATTTACCCGATAAAGTCATTTGACGCCGGCAAACAAATGTCGAATCTTTATAAAAGAAAGAAAAGACTACCGTAAGAGCATGGATGAGATATTTGAAAAATGTATAAAATATTTCAAGTATAGAATAGAACTAAAAGTATGATCACCGTGATTATGTGATTAGACTATGTGCTAACCGTAATGCATACATGATTTATGTGTTAAGATATATTGTTCTAATCGAATCTAATGATCCGATTATTGATAGGTTGTGATAAAGAGATAAAACCTAAGTTGAGATTTGTAATCGGCCGAATCAAAAGTATCCTACCTTTGCACTTCCTTTATGCAATGGACATGAGTAAGAAGTTTTTCGTAATTATTCTATCCTCCATGCATGTATTATGTACTTTTCGATTATCGACATGTTAGCTCGTATATATATTCTGCTTCATTGATTTCTATAAATGGTTATACAAGTGTCCCCACTTGGATAATCATGGCATTTGTTCACATGTTGATACACCTTTGTCAAGTACCAGATATATATATGTTGAATTACATATTATTGTTGAAAGCAAGATTAAAACCTTCTGGTTTGGAACTGTGCATGTATGAAACATCCCTATATGGGAAGATTTTTGCAAAGTGGATAGAGTGAGCGATGAATTTCGCTCTCAAGTTATGTAGTATTGATCAATACAGGTACAACGGGCCGATCACCCTCTGCGTTCGTAAGTTATGACAGTTTGAGGATAAAATTCCGCTAAACCTTTTCAAAATGAAAAGAATGTTCATAAGATGTTTCTTAAACCCTATTCAAGGGTAGAGCCAGAGCCAAATTTTAAAGAATTTGAAAGAGAGTTGTTATGTGAATTTTTTTATCAAGATGCATTACTTCACAACTTTCAATTCATTGTAGAAGTGTTATGTAAAGAGAATACTTATATTCTTTCAAATTTATATATAATTGCTATTACTTTATCGGGTACTTAAATGCTCATCCTTGCTTAAATTAAATGTTTTCGCTTATGTATGAGCAACCTCAAGGCTCTCAGTACCAACAAAGGAAAAGGAAAGTCGATCGAATAAGTGTGTATTATGAGTTAATGGTTATAGTTGTATTGGTATCTATTCAAGTATTGTAAGGAATGTATTTGAAGGTCACGCACACAGGGAAGTAAACTTTGATGTATGTAAATTAAGTTCGAATGTATTATTATTTAGTATTATTCACCTTAAAGAAATGGTATCGTGGAGAACCGAAGTTCGTTTCAAGTACCGGATTTGGGGTCATCACAGTTGGTATCAAAGTCATTGGTTATGAAGCTTAGGTAGAATACCGGACTAATAACCGCAATGATTAGGATAAGTATTAACTCATATAGAGTTAGTTGGTTGATAAGATTCAAAGATGAATCTCTGAGAGTGTAAAGACATAGAGTTCCCTAACTCGATTATAAAGTTAAACAAAGAGTGGGGGAATAGATTGAGTCTAAAAGACCGAAAGTGCAGAGTTATGAGAGATCGTAAAATAAAACGATCAAGATATAGAACTAAATCGTAATATATACGATGAGATCACCCGTGATCCGATAAGGCTATACATGACGGTAAGGAATCAACTCGATGATTATAAAGTTTACAACAAGATTGCTGTGTATGAATTGTACTATCAATTGGTACAGATCCAGAAGAGAATTATAAATACGAATTAAATTCGTATGGAGAATGGGGTTAGTGTTAGATGGGGATTCAATTGAGGACTCATGTCACAAATTGAGTTGTATGATTCTTCGTATGGGAGTCAATTGTACTTGGTGTAAAAACCACTTAGTTTCTGGCACTGATAATCATTGAAATGTTTATGTCGTGCTATTTGTTATATGCACATTAAGAGGATGACTCCATTCTCAGGTATATAATAGGTAGATAGGTCATAGATAGAGAATATATGATTAAGTTCGAGTTCTTAAAACTCATACCTATGAGACATTCTTGACTCATAATTATATGAAATGTTTATGAACCCCTCAGCGAATGGACGCCAAAGGTCTGACTAGGATAAGTTCTTAAACTCATATGATTGTGGCAATTTATGAACTCATAAGTGTGGTTTGATGAACTGGGTATAGTTTTGTGTGAATGGAGTGTTATGGATTACAGGAACAAATAAATTGTTAAGTAAATGATTTTTAGTGAAGGTGTTAGGTTTTCCTAAACTCCTAGCTATGCTAAACTTCAAAATTTTTGACATCAAGCTAAATACGCACTATGTGCTTTTGAAAACAAAAATGTAGACTCGTAATCATTTTTGAAACGGCTTAAACTACTGGTCATGCTACTTATTTCTATTAGACGAAAATGATTTGAAATATCAAAATTTATTTTTAATTATCATTCATGTACCATGTAACTCAAAAGCGGAGATGATAAAATGTGATGGAGTTGTAAATACAGGAATACTTAGTGTGAATTTGACCTAAAGTCGATGTTCCACTATCAGATGATGTGTTATGACAAAGTCATACAATGACTCAGATCCTCAACGGATTGTTAATACAATGACGACATCATGACGTCATTCTCTAAAAAATGTTTTCAAAAGTTTAATTTACCAAACTGGTTTGGCTACATCTAAATAATTCGATTGAATTGAATTATTGATATGAGTCTATGTTATTTGAATCACCAGACTAATGTTTATGAAAAACCCCTAAGTGTTCATTGAAAGAAATTTCCCGAACCAAATTGTTTGGTGTGGAATCCTATGATAAGATCCGAGGTGAACAATGTTGTTTGGATAAATGATCCAATCTAATGGCGTAAATATTCGCTAGGTATGATTAATAATACGTTATGCATGACGTAGGGGTACAATAGGCTAATCACCTAAAGTACTATTAATGGTAGTTTACCTTCTTTGTGATTGTAAACATACCGTGTAATGTTTTGTTTTACAGGTATGAATACTGCTAAAACTATGTGTTCACTTGGTCTATATGACCCCTCAAAGACAATTTGAAAACTTTTACTCTTGTGGAGAGGTGTATTGGGTAGCATGTGATGATATGTGTGAATGTTGTAAGCACAGATAGAGTTAACCGAGTTATGAGGGAGGTTGGAGCAGAGGGAGATATTCAGATAAGACAGTTAAAGGTTGAAATAGAAGCCAAAGACACCAGATATATACCTTGGACCAGGCTTTAGACATCACCTTCATGCGATTCGATGCAGAGTGGATGGAGCTTCCTTTCAACAGAGATAGGCGTTGATGAGAATTGAATAAATTTATCGTCAATCAAAATAAGAGACAACGATATATAGAACTCTTGATTGGTCGTGTATATATATACTATATGTTATTCTGTGGTAACTTATGTATGTAGATGTCTCGTGAGAAAGATATGTGGAATAAGAAGGATCATATTAACACCCCGAGCTAATATCGAGGCCAACAGATGAAATAGAAGCTCACTAGGAACCCAAATCGGACGAGGTGGCTATCGTGGAAAAATGTAGCATCGATCCGTAAATGTTGGATTTGGACAGATAGTGATTCGGACACTAAAGTTGAAGTCGCTCAAGCATCAACGGAGGTGCGGATTTGGAGAACAAGGTTTCTTCATTGGAAAGGTTGTGGGAGATAGAAAAGTTGATGCGTCAAAGTTAATGGAAACAATGGAAGAGCAGGATAAGCTCAAAATCCAAATTGACCGTGATGGAGCCTCAAGCGACACATCCGTGAAGGACACACCTCTCCTCGCCAGCCTGACTATGAGAAAGGTGGATGTTTTAATTGTTGAATGGAAGGACATCGAGGGAATGAATGTCCGAGAAAAAGGCTTGGTAAATAAGTGTGTATTATGAGTTAATGGTTATAGTTGTATTAGTATTTATTCAAGTATTGTAAGGAATGTATTTGAAGGTCATGTACCTAGGAAGTAAACTTTGATGTATGTAAATTAAGTTCGAATGTATTATTATTTAGTATTATTCAGGTTAAAGAAATGGTATCATGGAGAACCGAGTTCAGGTTTCAAGTACCTGGATTTGGGGTCGTCACAGCTTTGCTTCCCCAGGTACGTGACCTTCAAATATATTCCTTACAATACTTGAATAGATACCAATACAACTATAACCATTAACTCATAATACACACTTATTCAATCAGCTTTCCTTTTCCTTTGTTCGTGCTTGAGCCTTTAGGTTGCTCATACATAACTGAAAACATTTAATTTAAGCAAGGATGAGTATTTAAGTGCCCATCAAGTAATAACAATTATATATAAGATGAAAGAATATAAGTATTCTCTTTACATAACAGTTCTACAACGAATTAAAAGTTGTGAAGTAATCTGTACTGATAAAAAATTCACATAACAACTCTCTTTCAAATTCTTTAAATTTGGCTCGCTCTACCCTTGAATAGGGTTTAAGAAACATACTATGAACATTCTTTTATTTTCAAAAGGTTTAGCGAATTCTATCCTCAAACCAAATGTCATAACTTACGGCACGGAGGGTGATCACTTCACAGTACCAGATTGATCAATACTACATAACTTGAACGAAATTCATCGCCACTCTATCCGCCTTAGCAAAAATCTTCCCATATAGGGATGTTCATACATGCCCAGTTCCAAACCCGAAGGTTTTTAATCTTGCTCAACAATAATATGTAATTCAACATATATATACTGGGTAATCGACAAAGGTGTATCAACATGTGAACAAATGCCATGATTATCCTAGTGGGGACACTTGTATAACCATTTATAGAAATCAATGAATGTAATATATATCTATGCTAACATGTCGATAATCAAAGAGTACATAATGCATGTGGATAAAATAATTCTGAAACTTCTTACTCATGTCCATTGCATAAAGGAAGTGCAAAGGTAGGATACTTGCCTGATTAGCTGATTACAAATCTCAACTTAGGTTTTATCTCTTTATCACAACCTATCAATAATCGATCATTCGCTCGATTAGAACAATATATCTTAACACATAGTAATCGCCTTATTACAAATAAAGACATAGTCCAATCACATAATCACAGTGATCATACTTTTAGTTCCTATTCTATACTTGAAATATTTTATACATTTTTCAAATATCTCATCCATGCTCTTACAGTAGTCTTTTCTTTCTTTTATAAGGTCTGACATTTGTTGGGCATCTGAAGCTACTTTTATCGGGTAAATACTGAGTCTAAGACTCTTATTCTATACCTCAATATCTGTAAATATCAGACATCTTATTTTTAATCATTTTCGCAATTCCCAGAAATTGAAAATTTTAAAATAATTCAAATCATGTCACTAAAGGGCCTATAGTGATATAAGCATTATTATAGGTGTTCTTCTTCAATTCGAACTTCATAATCGGTTTCAAATCATTTAGTTTGGCCATTTATAACTTTCAATATCGAATCATAATTAAATGATTTAAATATTAAACAATTCCATTATCATTAATAGTTTAATTAATACTAAACTATTAATGAAACCATTGCAAAAATATAAAAGTTATTTATAATAACTCAAACTATTTTAAAACATTTATATTACCTAAATAATTACCATTAATATTTAAATATTAATGTACTATTTATCCAAATATTAAAAGTCATTAATTATAACTTAAAATATTTTTAAATCCTTAATATCCTCTTTAAATGGTTTTTAAATAAGTAAAACCATTTTAAAACTATTTATTTAATATTAATCATTAAATAAACTAAATATCATTAATATTATCTTTAGTTTATTTAATGATTAATATTAAATAAATAGTTTTAAAATGGTTTTACTTATTTAAAAACCATTTAAAGAGGATATTAATGATTTAAAAATATTTTAAGTTGTAATTAATGACTTTTAATATTTGATAAATAGTACATTAATATTTAAATATTAATGGTAATTATTTGGGTAATATAAATGTTTTAAAATAGTTTGAGTTATTATAAATAACTTTTATATTTTGAAAGAATGGTTTCATTAATAGTTTAGTATTAATTAAACTATTAATGATAATGGAATTGTTTAATGTTTAAATCATTTAATTATGATTCCGATATTTGAAAGTTATAAATTCTAGCCAAACTAATCGACTTGAGAACCGATTATGAAGTTCTCAATTTGAAGAAGAACACCTATAGTAATAAATATATCACTATAGGCCCTTTAATGACAGATTTGAATTATTTTAAAATTTTCAATTTCTAAAATTATAAAATAATTAAAAAATAAGATGTCCGATATTTACGATGAAATTATATCATTATATCATTAATATTTAATTATTAATGAAATTATCATTTAAATATTAAAAGTTATATTTTATAACTTAAAATATTTTTTAAATACCTTATTTTCATTTAAAATGATTTTTTATAATATTAAAAACATTTTTAAACTAAATTATTTAATATAATCATTAAATAACTTTAATATCATTAATAATTATTAATTAATAAAATTCATCACAAAATATTAAAAGTCATCACAAATAACTCATTTACATAATCAATTCCAAGCCAAAATAAACATAGTAAACTAACTAGTTTATTAACAACACTAACTAAACTTCAAAAATTCAAACTTTAACTAACAATTAAAAATAATAACATTACAAAATTAAATAAGAAACATACCCTAAATACGAAATTCCACAGACTGAAAACGCACTTCCACGCCAAAATTTAACTAAGGAGATCTTTATAAAGAGTTCTCCCACAACAAAGCCTTTCTCAAAATTTGGAGGCCTTATTGTTGGTGAATGAAACAAAGGCCAAGCCCTTCTATTTATAGGTTTAGAAAATGGTGAAGTTCTCAATTTAGTCGATGTGGGACTTGGTTTATACTAATTTTTCAATAGCTCACTTTATGCATTTTCTAACGCATTGCTCATAACTCCGATTAACTGCTTTTTGGATATGTTATACATGGTATGTAAGACTATTTTTGAAAAATATGAATTACCCAATTCGGGTTCATTAGGTAGCCCAAACAAGGCGTCAAAGTGGACGCTCATAATAGCTTTTCAATCCTGCTTCAGCTTTTACCTCTTTCGCTAAAATACAAATATAACTCTTTCATTTTAAAACATTTGTGAGCGATTCTTGAGCCCACGCCAAGCTAACTTTTGGGGCTACAACTTTTATTCTTTGACCATTTCCAAATTCAACACATCACCCCGTAAATTCCGTTAAATGGACCTCCACCGCACTTGTTGGGAAGTTTTGACACTATAACATACCAATAGCCTAGAAGGTTTTTGAAACATTAACTAATCAAACAAAGATCCCGAATAGCACATCCCATCAATGACTTTCGGCTTTGAGAAATTTGACACATTTCCTTCCAATCACTTTGAATTCCTCATCCGAGGCTCGGAATGAGGTCATTCCAAAGCCTATGGCTTCCTAACTCAAAGGCACTACAACATATCAAAAGCCCAGACCTTTTAAAGCACAAAAGTGGACGAGAATGCCCCCATTACAGATCGCCTAAAAAATAGTTTATCATTATCTCCACAACCATGTTCACCATCTATAAATTCTAATCTATACATGATATGGACTTGATTCTTTTTGCAGATTAAAGACCACATATCATCGTGCTACACATAACAACTTTTGAAGAACAAAACTCATGATCGAGCAAAGAGTTATGGCCTCGACATTTGGTGGAAAAAATAATGTAATCTTGCTTTTTCCAACTTGCTTAAATCTTCAAATTGCAGCACTTTGATGTTATGGGTCTTTGATTTATCAACCCATATCATCAATTAACATTCTATTATACAACTTTAAACAATCAATTGCATCAAATAACATCGAATCAAAGGATTTCTAGGTTTAGTGTTCTTATACCCTTTTGCCAAAAATTCTTGATTCTTGCTTCGATTTGTTACGGGTGATGGTCAAGCTTTGTTTTAAGAGTGTATGGGCAATCTTGTACAAAGCAATTAAATGTAATATTTAATCACTAGATTTAATTCTTATAATTTACCAATTAACTTCTATCCTTTGGTAAATTAAAACACTTATACAAAGAATATCGAAAATTAAACCCCCTAAGAATTAAAATTAGGTTTCAACGCCATCAATTAGGGTTTCTAATTGACCATTAGTGGTTCTTTAATTATCTCGTATGTTACTAACAAAGTCGTTATTACGCTTTCTAATTTCAACCTAAGTTAGGGTTATAATAATTAGGGTTTGTCCTAATTATCGACGCATAACAAGAATTGTGGGTTTCTTCTAATTACCGATATTCTTATTCACAGTAACTTCATATACACAAATACTACTCGTAAATACCCCATAACCGAAGTTTAATAATTAGGGTTTCACAAAGACGCAGAATATGCTATGACCTAATCGACCGTCATTATTGCTCAATATTATCTCGTCTCACATACCAAAGACATAATTATGGTAATCAGAAAATCGAGATATATATAATATAATATTATTATTCTTCATCTCTTGATCACAATCCCAATCCAGGGTTTGGATCACATATCCGACTTATTCTTCGTACACAGCATCAATAATCAAGTTAAAATAATTAACTTAAATATTCTGAACAATTCATATAATAAAATATGGGAAAAGGGTCAAAAAAGCCCCTGATGTTTACCCCGATGTCCCACTTGCACCTCTAAACTAATTTTTTTTTAAAGTAGTACCCTTAACGTTACATTTTTTTCGCGTTGTTTGTTAACGAGAATACAAATCGGTGTTAAAATCATGACGTGGCAAGCTTAATTATAAAATATATTTTAAATAAAACAATATATATCATTTAATCAAAACAAAAAATGCTAAAATTCAAAATAAAAAAAAGCATAACATATTTACAAAAAATTTTAAAATGATTTGTTTAAAAAAACATAATTTTTAAAAATAGAATTTTTAAAAACAAAATTTTTAAAAAAGCAGGAACTTTTTTAAAAGCGCTTTTTAAAAAATATAGAATTTTTAAAAATAGCTTTTAAAAAAATGTAATTTTTAAAAACAATTTTTTAAAAAATTGATTTTTTTAAAACAAACTCTTTAAAAAATGAAAGCGCATTTTTTAAAAAAATAGAATTTGCTTAAAAACAACATTTTTTAGAAAACTAAAACATGTATTTTTTAAAAAAATAGATTTTTTTAAAATAAACTTTAAAAAAAAGCGAAACTTTTTGAAAAATGCTTTTTTTAAAAATTAGAATTTTTAAAAACAAATTTTTTAAAAAAAATGTAATTTTTAAAACAAATTATTTTTAAAAAAAAGAATTTTTAAAAACAAATTTTTTAAAAATAGAATTTTTTAAAACAAACTTTTAAAAAAAACGTAACTTTTTAAAAGCAGTATTTTTTAAAAATTAGATTTTTTTTAAAACCATTTTTTTTATAAAAGGAACTTTTTAAAAATAGTTTTTTTTTAAAAAAAAAGTAATTTTAGTATAATAGAATTTTTAAAAAAGTCTTTTTAAAAATAGAATTTTTAAAAAATGTAATCTTAGTATTTTAGTATTTTTTAATTTAATTTTTTAGTATTTTTAGTATTTTTTAATTAGTATTTTAGTACTAAAATACTAATTAAAAAAATAATTCTAAACTACTAATTAAAAAATAATACTAAAAATACTAAAAAATTCTATTTTTTTAAAAAGTCGCTTTTAAAAATTCTATTTTTTTTACAAAAACTTCTTTTAAAAAGTTCCGCTTTTTTAAAGTTTGTTTTAAAAAAAAATCTATTTTTTAAAAAATCTGCTTTTTGCTTTTCTAAAAAGTTTGTTTTTAAGCAAATTTATATTTTTTAAAGTTTGTTTTTAAAAAATTCTATTTTTTTAAAATTATGTTTTTTTTAAAAATTGTTTTTAAAAATTTCGCTTTTTTTAAAAGCTATTTTTAAAATTTATATTTTTTTCTAAAAAAATGCTTTTAAAAAGTTCCGCTTTAAAAAAAAATCTTTTTTAAAAAATTATGTTTTTTTTAAACAAACTGCTTTTAAAAAATTTTTGTAAATATGTTATGCTTTTTTTATTTTGAATTTTAGCATTTTTTGTTTTGATTAAATGATATATATTGTTTTATTTAAAATATATTTTATAATTAAGCCTCGCCACGTCATCGATTTTTAACACCGCTTGTATTCTCGTTAATCTATAGGGTACAAGCAATTCAAAAAATATAAAGTTAAGGGTACTTTTGGAAAAAAAAATTAGTTTAGGGTGCAAGTGGGACATCGGGGTAAACATCGAGGGCTTTTTTGACCCTTTTCCCAATAAAATATTTATTATATAAAGCTAATTATCATTTCATATATTATTTCCAATCATGTTTTCATGGAAAATAATTAATAAAATATTTCTATTACGTAAATTTATTACCATATAATTTGTGGTAATTAATAATTCCAAAATTATTTCTAATTTTTCAAGTAATAAATGTATTCGCATTTATCGCTCACTTTACTTGACACTTAGTCTCATTAAAAAAAAAATTTATACGCAAAATTTCTTATTTATTTTATATAGAAAATCTCGGGTTATTACATTCACCTCCTTTATAAGGATTCCGTCCCCTAATCACCGCTTTAAAAAACTCATATGCGTAAGGGTACATAGCATATAATCATCAGACGTAGATCTCGATCATACTTGATCGAATCGATCTTTAATTTTCATCATAACACTTGTCTATCCGATTAAGCGTAAATATAAGATATATAAGTTATTCAAATAAAGACTCGAGTTCTCGCTTTCAGTCGCCACCGTATCCTCGACTGGCATGTTGTAAACCCTCGGTTGCTTTCATTGGGTTACTTGGTTGAGTTTGGTCCTCAAATTACTAACGCCCCACTGCTTCTCCCGTGGTTACGCTTCTTCGCCTCCATTCCCCTCTCGCGGACAGCTTCACCTTATGCTCACGATCCACATATGAAGCATCCATCGATCATCCTTGAGTTGGGGAAGGTGGGAGATATGACCCTTTTCCCGCACTTGTAGCATATAAACTTGCCCTTCGTGACACTCGCCAGAGTGATTCTTCCCGCAGCTTCTTGCACCGCACTACCGCTTCTTTATACCTTCCGCTTTTACTTGCATTTTCTCGTAAAAATTCTCATTCTTTTCTCACCCCTATTCCCACTACTACTTTCTATCTTTATTGTTCCTCCCGACTTGCTTTTTGTTCTTCTTCTCCTTATGGTAGAGGCTCATGGCCTCATTTCCTGCTCAACAATGATAGCCTTCTCCATGAGTGTCAGTAAAAGTATTGATTTGCAAGATCGACACCTTATCAGAGAGCCGCAGAGTTTTAAGCCCAAATTTCAAATCTCCTCGCCTTCCTAGCCTCCTCAGATCCACTTGATGTGGAGCAAACCTAGCTAACTCATTAAATTTTATGATACTCCGCAATAGTCATGTTATCCTCGCTTTAACTCCGTGAATCTCACCTCCATTCTAGATCGTGATACTAACAGAGAGATAGTTTTCAAAAATAAATCCTTAAACATATCCCAAGTAATTTCTTCTTCTCCTCGCCTTTAGTCTTATTTGCCTCCCACCAAAAGTTAGCTTCCCTTTCATCATATAAGTGGCAAAAGCAAGTTTGCCTGCCATCTACTTTTAGCGATTACTTACGCTTCTCTATCTTCGCTCACCCAAGTCCTGGCTTTATCAGGTCACCGATCCAATCAATTCCGGTGGTTCTACTGGCTTTGAAGTCTTTGAATTTTGCCAAGCGATTGTCTGGCCGGGTTTCCCATGAATCGGTGTTCCTCGCTACATCGCTTTGAGCTACCATGTTTGCAAAGTTTTGCATCGCACGCCGCTGCCCTCAAAGATTAGTAGATTCTTCTATCCTTTGGTTTCGAAGTTTGACGTCTTGGCATTATCTCGGTTAAATAAAACCATAAATTATACCTTACATTTTAAACCTTATTGCATAAGATTAATGTATTAAACTGTTTCATTTCTCAAACTTAGATTCATATTCATTTATCGAATATTTACACAAGACATCCTGCTTTAATCAACAGCTATCCCTTTGTGACTACGTAAAGCTCTGGATTTAAAATCTTAACCAACATAAAAGTTAAAAATAGTTCATTACTTATCACATATATTACATACATAACCCATACTACTTATTTACCAAGCCTTTTTCTCGACATTCTTTCGCTCGATGTCCTTCCATCCGGACAATTAAAACATCCACCTTTCTCATAGCTGGGCAACGAGGAGAGGTGTGTCCTTCACTTGATGTGTCGCTTGAGGCTCCATCTCGTCAATTTGGATTTTGAGCTTATCCTCGCTTCTTCCATTGTTTCCATTAACGCCGACGATCAACTTTTCTATCTCCCATAACCTTTCCAATGAAGAAACCTTGTTCTCCAAATCTCGCACCTCCGCTGATGCTTGAAAGCAGTTTCAACTTTAGTGTCCGAATCACTATCTCACAAATCCAACATTTCGGATCTCGATGCTACGCTTTTTCCACGATAGCCACCTCGTCCGATTTGGGTTCCTAGTGAGCTTCTATTTCATCTGCTGGCCTCGATATTAGCTCGGGTGTGAATATGATCCTTCTTATTCCACATATCTTTCTCACCGTACATCTACATACATAAGTTACCCCGATTAACATATAGTATATATACACGCAATCAAGAGTTCTATATACGTTGTCTCTTATTTTGATTGATGATAAATTTATTCAATTCTCATCAACGCCTATCTCGCTGAAAAGGCGCCCATCCACTCTGCATCGAATCGCATGAAGGTGATGACTAAAGCCCGGTCCAAGGTATATATCCGTGTCTTTGGCTTCTATTTGAACCTTAAACCGCCTTATCTCAATATCTCCTCCGCTCCAACCTCCTCATAACTCCTGGCTTAACTCTATCTCGTGGCTTACAACATTCACACATATCATCACATGCTACCCAATACACCTCTCACAAGAGTAAAAGTTTTCAAATTGTCCGAGGGTCATATGTAGACCGTGAACACATAGTTTTAACCAGATTCATACCAAGAAAACAAAACATTACCCGGTATGTTTACAATCACAAAGAAGGTAAACTACCATTAATAGTACTTTTTAGATGATTAGCCTATTGTACCCTACGTCATGCATAACGATTAATCATACCTAGCTTAATATTTACGCCTATTAGATTGGATCATTTATCCAAACAACATTGTTCACCTCGCCTTTATCATAGGATTCCGCACCAAACAATTTGGTTCGGGAAATTTCTTCAATGAACACTTTAGAGTTTTCATAAACATTAGTCTAGCCGATTCAAATAGCATAGACTCATATCAATAATTCAATTCAATCGAATTATTTAGATGTAGCCAAACCCCTCGTTGGCAAATTAAACTTTTTGAAAACATTTTCGAGAATGACGCCATGATGTCGTCATCAGATTAATAATCCGCTGAGGATGCCGCTATTGTATGATTTTGTCATAACACATCATACAATAGTGAACAAATGACTTCAGTCAAATTCACACTAAGTATTCCCAGATTTATAACTCCATCACATTTTTATCATCTCTCGCAAAGTTGTTACATGGTACATGAATGATAATTAAAACAAATTTTGATATTTCAAATCATTTTCGCTCAGCCGAAATAAGTAGCATAGACCAGATTTTTTAAACCGCTTTCAAAAATGATTACTTAGTCTACATTTTTGTTTTCAAAAGCACATAGTGCGATTTAGCTTGATGTCAAAAATTTTGAAGTTTAGCATAGCTAGGAGTTTAGGAAAACCTAACACCTTCACTAAAAAATCATTTACTTAACAATATATTTGTTCCTCAGTAATCCATAACACTCCATTCACACAAAAACTATACCCAGCTCATCAAACCACACTTATGAGTTCATAAATTGCCACAATCATATGAGTTTAAGAACTTATCCTAGTCGACCTTTGGCGCCCATTCACCGAGGGGTTCATAAACATTTCATATAATTATGAGTCAAGAATGTCTCATAGGTATGAGTTTTAAGAACTCCGAACTTAATCATATATTCTCTATCTACGACCTATTTACCTCATTATATACACCCGAGAATGGAGTCATCCTCTTAATGTGCATATAACAAATAGCGACACAAACATTTCAATGATTATCGATGCCGTAAACTAAGTGGTTTTTACACCAAGTACAATTCACTCCCATACGAAGAATCATACAACTCAAATTTGCCGACATGAGTCCTCAATTGAATCCCCATCTAACACTAACCCCATTCTCCATACGAATTTAATTCAGATTTATAATTCTCTTCCGGATCTGCATGCAATTGATATTATTAATTCATACACAAAGAATCTTGTCAGTAAACTTTCCAATCATCGAGTTGATTCCTTCCGGGTCATTATAGCCTTTATCGAGATCACGGGTGATCTCATCGTGATATATTACGATTTAGTTCTATATCTCGATCGCTTTATTTTTACGATCTCTCATAATCGCACTTTCAGTCTTTTTAGACTCAATCTATTCCCCACTACTGCTTAACTTTATAATCGAGTTAGGGAACTCGTGTTCTTTACACTCGCCGAGATTCATTTTTGAATCTTATCAACCAACTAACTCTATATGAGTTAATACTTATCCTAATCATTATACATTAGTCCTCGTGTATTCCTACCTAAGCTTCATAACCAACAATTTTGATACCAACCTGTGGATTTACCCAAATCCAGTACTTGAAACCCTAACTCTGCTTCTCCACGATACCATTTCTTTAAGTCAATAATACTAAATAATAATACATTCAACTTAATTTACATACATCAAAGTTTACTTCCCTGTGCACGTGACCTTCAAATACATTCCTTACAATACTTGAATAGATACCAATACAACTATAACCATTAACTCGTAATACACACTTATTCAATCGCCTTTCCTTTTCCTTTGTTCGTGCTCGAGCCTTCAAAGTTGCTCATACATAACTCGAAAAACATTTAATTTAAGCAAGGATAAGCATTTAAGTGCCCAAGTAAGTAATAGCAATTATATATATATTTGAAAGAATATAAGTATTCTCTTTACATAACACTTCTACAACGAATTAAAAGTTGTGAAGTAATCTATAATTGATAAAAATTCACATAACAACTCTCTTTCAAATTCTTTAAATTTGGCTCGGGCTACACCCTTGAATAGGGTTTAAGAAACATACTATGAACATTCTTTTCATTTTCGAAAAGGTTTAGCGGAATTCTATCCTCAAACCGTCATAACTTACGCAGCACACTGAGGGGTGATCACCCAGTTGTACCTCAGATTGATCAATACTACATAACTTGAATGAAATTCATCGCTCACTCTATCCGCCTTTGTGCAAAAAACTTCCCATATAGGGATGTTCATATGTGCGGGTTCCAAACCCAAGGTTTTTAATCTTGCTCAACAATAATTTGTAATTCAACATATATATACTGCAATTGACAAAGGTGTATCAACATGTGAATAAATGCTATGATTATCCAAGTGGGGACACTTGTATAACCATTTATAGAAATCAATGAATGTAATATATATCTGAGCTAACATGTCGATAATCAAAGAGTACATAATATGTACAGGATAGAATAATTCAAACTTCTTACTCATGTCCATTGCATAAAGGAAGTGCAAAGGTAGGATACTTTTCGATTCACCGATTACAAATCTCAACTTAGGTTTTATCTCTTTATCACAACCTATCAATAATCGATCATTCTGCTCGATTAGAACAATATATCTTAACACATAGTAATCGCCTATTACAAATAACACATAGTCCAATCACATAATAATGTTGATCATACTTTTAGTTCCTATTCTATACTTGAAATATTTTTTATACATTTTCAAATATCTCATCCATACTCTTACAGTAGTCTTTTCTTTCTTTTATAAAGGTCTCGACATTTGTCAAATGCATCGATAGCTTTATCATGTAAATACCGAGTCTAAGACTCTTATTCTATACCTCAACATCTCAGAAATATCGTACATCTTATTTTTTAATCATTTTCGCAATTTCCTAAATTGAAAATTTTAATATAATTCAAATCATTACTAAAGGGCCTATAGTGATATAATCATTATTATAGGTGTTCTTCTTCAAATTCGAACTTCATAATCGGTTCTCAAGTCACCTAGTTTGGCCGGCTATAACTTTCAAATATCTAATCATAATTAAATGATTTAAACATTAAACAATTCCATTATCATTAATAGTTTAATTAATACTAAACTATTAATGAAACCATTGCTAAAATATAAAAGTTATTTATAATAACTTAAACTATTTTAAAAACATTGATATTACCCAAATAATTACCATTAATATGTAAATATTAATGTACTATTTATCCAAATATTAAAAGTCATTAATTATAACTTAAAATATTTTTAAATCCTTAATATCCTCTTTAAATGGTTTTTAAATAAGTAAAACCATTTTTAAACTATTCATTTAATATTAATCATTAAATAAACTAAAGATAATATTAAGTAAAACAATTCTTCCAACCCGACAGATGGTGCTACACGGTACTCATAACTGTACATTCATTCTATTGAAACGACATCAAAATGTGTGTATCACTGACATTCTTATTACATTAATAATATTACGTCCCGTTCCTAGGTTCTAAAACCATTACATTCTTTGTTCATCATATTATAATATATACAACTTATTAGTTTATTACAAGGTAAACTAATCGTTCATCTTCGCCTTCGCCTTTTAACCTTGTCGTAATCCTCGGCCTCGTTTTGGCCCTAGTCGCATTCATATGGTTCAAGCAAGAGTGAGCATAACAAGCTCAAAGAAGTACACTAATTTCTTTTAAAGAACATGCTTGAAACATAGGAATCATATATCTTCAATAACTGGATAATAGTTATGAAGTACTATCAATAATTCAAAATAGCATTTCTTTTCCTTCAAAACGTTTTACAATAACAATATTCAAGAAAACATCAATTCTGGCTCAAGACCATGAGTATTTCATAATTTCTTTGAAAAGGACAACCCGACACTAAGTCCGTAAGTTCGGTTTATCTTATTTAGCACTTCGGGTGATCAACCCATAGTACTCTATGTTGATCAACACTACATCCCGTTAAACGTATAGACGCTTAAGTTTTGGCAACTCAAGTGCCCATCGAATAATCGATGAAAAATATATTTGTTTATTCATACTCAGGCTTACCTTGAATCCGTACCAAATAATTGGCGTAGGATAGCGTTAGCAATTCTATATTGAAAGACTTGTAAATAAATCAATCAGCTCTTTAAGATTAGTCTAGCCGAGATAAAACTGGCATCGGCCGTTTAGTAAAACACTTCATGCATCTCATAACATGAATCACATAAAACTTGGTTAACACGAGGGTTAGCGTTTAAGAAAAACTTGCCTTTCAAATACCTCTGCCACAAAGAAAATAACTTTTCCTTTCGCCTTTACTTTCGCCTCTACATAACCACATAACATACCACATTAGGTCATGAATGAATATACATGGTTCCTAATGAATCTTTTTTTTTTTGCTAAATTCCTAATGAATCTTACCCTTCTTCTCAATCTAATCATGCATTAGATTTGTTATTTATTAGTTCTGGCTTATCGTTATAACTTACATCATTCTTACTAACTTCTTTCTCTTCTATGTCTTACTTGGATTTACTTTATTAATACAACTCGTTTCTAGTTAATCATCCTTCTTCACGTCTTACTAACGTTATCACGTTCATTAATCGAAACTCGATCGCCATTGGTTAAATATACTTACTGCATATCATTCACGTTCAATTACTTATCTTCAACCCTAAGTGATCATACTTTAGGTTTAAGAATATTCTAATAATGCCACCTTATGTTTGTTAAGGTTGTGTTACTTCATTTGCCTTTCCTTTTATCTTCATAATTATTCATCTCTATGCAATCCCTAAAGTCAATTCAAGTTCATGTCAATGAAGATTTCTTCTTTATGTCACGTCATGCGGCGTGACTTAACAATGTAGTGCATGTCTCGGACTCTCGGAGTCATGCTAGCTGAAGTCTCCTTTTGTTATGGCCTAGTCATGGGCCCAAATAGCAATGTAGTATTCTATCTCTGGCCTCGTCAAGCATGCTAGAGCTTTTTGTTTTGAAAGTCGTATTGCGGCGCGGACTTTGTGCCTTAGAAAAATTTGACAGATTTTTAACTCTGCGAAATTCCCGAACGCATAAATTCTTCATTATAAGTCTGAATGGGCTCGTTCAAAAGCCTACGGTTCACAAATTACATACTCTATGCGTTCATGCAAGAATTTTATCTATTTGACTTCGTTTAACGAAAACGGTAAACGTTCGTGAACGTTCAACGCTCGTTTCTTTGTTCTAAGTCGGAATCCGATCATTTTTGAGTTCGCAACTCTATAATGCCAAATATGACTTGTCTCCATTGAAAACCAATGTTTCCTAGCTCAATATCAAAAATTCGACTTCCATTCCAAGAATTTCACGAATTCAACGATTATCGTCCAAACTCGTAAATTTCGCCTTAACTTTATTTCTTATGATTTGCTCATCGTTTTAAATGGATTCAATCCATCATATTAACATCTTGACATACATACTTCATTAACTTATTAACATGATAAGTTATTACTTGTTCTTCATTAGTCTATAACTTGTAAAAGTATGAACTACTTATGAATTCACTTTGCATGACTTATCATAGCTTAAATCTTTTAACAATCATCCTTACTTCTTATTATCATACAACCTTACTATTTCAACATAAAACAAGTTCCTACAAGTTCCTCCTTGTTTCATAACTTATATGATTACGAATAGCTTATTCATGACTTATACGGCTTATTAAGACTTAAGCTCTTTGATTACTCATTCCTATCATTCCTTAGCATACATGTTCTACCACTACCCATCTCCCTACCAATAGAAGAGAAAGAGATTCATGGTTTAAGTTCTTACCCTTGAATCTTGACTAAGCTTTAATCTCCTTCTTGCTTCTTGAAAATTTTATAATGGAAGTTTGACTTATAAGTGCTTATTGTCTCTAACCAATAAGTTGCTTAACTTGAGAGGAGTTGGGAGAAATTTTAACAAGCAACAAATGAAATCCTAAGCTTGCTATTTATAGGCAATCCTAAATGAGGGCTTAATGGTCAATAAGCCATTCCACCTCCTTAACTCCACCTCCTTACTATTCCTTATTTGCTCACCAAGTTTACTTGGCCTCCACAACTTTTATCTCTTGCTTGCTCACCACAAAACTTATCCTTTACTTAGCTTTTAAGTTATTTGGTCATCACATAACTTATCTCTTGCTTAGCCACCAAGCATAAGCACTTTACTTTGCCACCACTTGACTTATCCATTGCTTAATCATTAAGTTTACTTGCTCATTACTTTTACTTAGCCACCAAGTACTTTACTTGGCCACTACTTTGGGTTATACATGTGATCATGGGTTGCCCCATGGATCCTCCTAATCCATTGGATTATTACATTGGGCTTAAGTCTAATTAACTTAGCTTATTCATTTTAGGCTTACATTAAGTTACTTTGGGCTTCTCATTAATCAACCACTTGGGCTTACACCTTAATTCTAATTGGACTTATCCATTCTTACATTTGGGCTTTACCAATTCTCATTGGACTTTACAACGTTCTACATAATCCTATAAATTAAATTCATTCAACTTAAAGCCTTATAACGTATAATTTACATATTAATCTTGTATTCCAACTCGTATACTTATTTAATATACGATATTCCATACTTCATTCATACTCGTATAACACCTCGTATCATACTCGTATTCATTACTTTGTACAATACCTACGTATTATACAATCATTACTTTAATTCATTACACGCATTAAAATTCCTTCTCGGAATTCATTTTCCCTAATCGTTAGGTTTTAAGTCCGCAGGCGAAAAACTGCGTTTGTCATAACTGAAATATTATTGGATATTCCATCTCACCTCGATATTCTATCATTACGTATTTCTCGAAAATTCAAAAATAATTCCCGAGCAGAAATGCGTGAATAGTGTTTTTCGGAAAATTTCTCAGAAAACTTTTATTTTCGTCTTAGAAATTCAAACACTTTAATTCTACCACGTAGCCAAAATACTACGGCATTCCGATATGTCTAGGTCATAGAACGACCTTTGAATAGCTTACTCCCATAATTAATTAATTAAATTCATTTAATCCACATAATTAAATAAAAAAATTAATTCTCAAAAATCCAAATTTTCTGGGGCGTTACACTCTTCCCCCCAGAATCACTCTAATAACACATACACCATTGAGGAAACATTTTCCTTTATTTTAAGCTCAAGTTTCCACAATGCTTCTTCGACATTGTGGTTCTTTCATTTCACCTTCAACGAAGGTATTATCTTATTTTTCATGACTTGTCACTTCCTATCAATAATTTGAGTTGGAAGTTTAAATACTTATTTACACATTACGTTATTACCCTTTCATTAGCTTTTAACTTAGAATTATCTAGAACTCAAATTCCTCCTTCAAAACAAGATTATACTTGATCTTCTCTTCATCATGCATCCTTTTCTTCATTCGCGTACATTCCTCATTACCTAGTTGTAGTTACTTAACTCATTCAAGTATCGTGGATTGAGTCTACGTTGTGAATAACATTTCTACCACTTCATTCCACCATTTAACCTCTAACTCCGTTTTTTGCCATTTCCGTTATTAACTCATTCTGAGTTGTTAACATCAATAGTTTTTCCCTACCCTTCCTACTTAACACGTCGGCTTCTACGTTAACTTTCCCGGATTGATATAACATATCAACGTCGTAATCTCTTATCCATTCTAATTATTTTTTCTACCTTATATTCAACTCCTTTTGTGCGAAGATATATTTCAGACTCCTAGAGTCCGTGTATATCTCACACTTTTCCCCGCCTAAATAATATCCTCAAATTTTTAATTCAAAAACTACAGCTTCCAATTATAGATCATAAGTAGGATAGACCTTCTCATAATTCATTAACTAGAGTGATGAATACCTAATGACTTTGCCATGCTACATAAGCACACAATCTCGTCATCTATGCGAAACATCGAGATACACTACAAAATTCCCCATATCATCTGATAGAGACAATACAGGTACCTCACTTAACTTCCCTTTTTAGTTCCTGAAAACAATTTTTCTCACTTCCCATTTCGACAATACCAACCTGTGACGCTAATGGTACTTTTAATCATAACACCTCATAAGGGTACCTATCAATTTACCCCTGACTTGCTCAGCGCCTCTTACGAAAAATCTAGCTCCCGTACATTAGTCCACCCAATTGACATAACCAGAAACTTGTCATAACTATAACGAGTTCTGAATGTCATCTTAAGTACCTCCTCCTTCTTCCTTACTTTCAACCGACTATACCCCGTACGCAAATCTATCTTAGAAAAATTCTTTGCCCTCTTCAACTGATCAAATAGATCATTGATCCTAGGCCATGGGTATTCATTCTTAACCGCTAACTAACTCCTATTATGATAGTCGATACGAAACCGTAACGACTCATCCTCTTCCTTAACATCCTCCTAACTTGTTTCATCGTTAGACAACCAGAGCATAGCGGTATTTTATTACCATAAAATACTACCTTGGGTTACTTAGAAAACCGAAAATTCAAACTTTTATTCTAACAATTTATTAAAGTTCTATGATTAATCAACCCATTCATACCGAGAATTACTTCAAATTCTCTCAACATTATCGGTACTTATCTACCGATACTTACTTACATTCCTTATTCATGAAACTTTTTCAACAAATATAATTAACAAAAGTTATTTCCCGATTTTCTACCTTAACGTATAAAGGTACTTATAATCCCTTTCGGACATACTCCTAGATGAGTCTTTCCACATGTCTTACACACTTCGATCTTACGCTTAGGATCCCCTTGTCCCACTCCAGTATTCCCGGAGTTAAAATTCTTTCTTTTTGGCTTACCATCACTACCACTGGCACTCTCTGCCTTGGTTCCTCTTATTCTTTCTCTCTTTGTGGTATTGAGTCAACGTTT
The DNA here is from genome assembly GCA_020205605.1 of Panax ginseng. Lineage (NCBI taxonomy): Eukaryota > Viridiplantae > Streptophyta > Magnoliopsida > Apiales > Araliaceae > Panax > Panax ginseng. Next base: position 68,395,530 of record CM035139.1, read on the forward strand.
TCACTACCACCCTCGGCTATAATTACCTTTTCCAAAATGGTCCCACAGAAAACACTCTGGAACACAGAAATCCTATTATAGAGCCAGGGTTTCAGGCCCTGCTCAAACCTACGAGCCTTTCTCTTCTCCACTGCATACTTGTAGGGAAATAATTCTCGAAGAAAACCTTCTTGAATTGTTCCCACGCTATCAAGATCTATTCTAGCCCCACCTCGGGTGAGCCTCCCACCAAAAGTTGTCTTCCACTTTCATCATGTAAGTCGCCAAAAAGAAATCTATTATGCTTAACCTACGCTTTGTAATAACAAACGCCTTCTATTTCATTTACCAATGTCTGGCTTCTAATGGGTCTGTTGCCCTTTGAACTCCGAATTTTAACCTATGGTTTTAAATTCTTTAAAGGTAGTCATTCGCTAACCTAGGTTCCGCAGTACTCTACCCCCTTGCTTAGTTAAATGTAGTCGTTAATAATTTAACGAACTCTTGCATAGGTTAATTTAACCCCCCCTGATTATTATTACTTGATTCCGCATCCGATTACGTGTCTCTTCTCATTGACGATTTTCTCGATTAAATAGAATTTCATTATTATCTATTTACTTATTTCGTTATTATTCACCACATAACAACTCATACCATAACAAAGCTTATTAAATGAAAACTTCATTATATTCATATGCTTCTTCATAGCTTGAAACTATTTACACTGCTCCTATAGCCAGAAGCTATTACATTTCTATCCCGCAATTGAACTTCTCAAAAGTTGGGATTTACAAAAAGACTACCCTTTTATACAAAAGAGGGTTTTACGTCACTACACATATTTATAACTCTAGATTTCTAATCATGCATAATAAATGTCTCGTGTTTCTCATTCGCAATCTTCGCTACAGTATCCCGACTAATAGTATGTCGAGTCTGCCCCGACTCAGTGGAATAACAAGCAACTTTCATTTTGAAATCCTTATGAGCACTCTCATGGATGTAAGACATCCGCACTATCTTCCGATCCTTCTCCCTCAATTCTTTACGAAGCTCATCGACCTCCTTCTTATAGTCCCTAGCCCGCTTCTCATTATAAGAACTCGCTTCATCATGTTCTAACTCAAAATCATTTCTACGCACACCTTAGCTTCATGGAGATAATTAATCTCTTCACTCGATTCGCATAACCGCATTTCATTGCACATTCTCTCGTTATAATCGCCAGATACAATGCCTCATTGCATCCGGAGGTATTAACTCTAGTGTAGGTACCACCGTATTAACCGATGTTACCTCCATTTCCTCCTCCTCATAGACCATCATATTAAGATATGACGCTATATCCGTATCTCCCTCGGGGTAGTCTTCCTCAGAAAAGTACTCCACTATCTCCGACTCCTCTAGAATCACTAACGGTACCTCCGCCACTGGCATGGGTACAAGTTCTACTGTGTTCATAACTTCTTCGCTCACCGCGTGTATATCTCTATACATAAAGCTATCGATTGACATCCTACAATAACACATATGTTGATTAACACATAACACACAATAGTATAAGCACAAATCATATTTAATTTATTTAGGGTTACTTTCCATCTTTTAAATCTTTCGGTACTGAGTTTCCTCAAAACCTTATTAACTCATTCGACTGAAGTAAAGCTTGAGTTTACTTCTTTCGGACTTTTCTTACTTAACGAGGTTATTAGCCTAAGGTTCTTCCCCCCTTAAGTTTTATAACCTAATGCTTTTATACCAACCTGTGACGCCCCCAAATTCGGGTATCTTCCAACCCGACAGATGGTGCTACACACATAACTATACATTCATTCTATTGAAACGACATCAAAATGTGTGTATCAACGACATTGTTATTACATTAATAATATTACGTCCCGTTCCCAGGTTCTAAAACCATTACATTCTTTGTTCATCATATTATAATATATACAACTTACTAGTTTATTACAAGGTAAACTAATCGCTCATCTTCGCTCTTGCCTTTAACCTTGTCGTAATCCTCGCTCGTTTTGGTCCCTAGCGCAATATATGGTTCAAGCAAGAGTGAGCATAACAAGCTCAAATAAGTACAATAATTTCTTTTAAACAACATGCTTGAAACATAGGAATCGTATATCTTCAATAATCGGATAATAGTTATGAAGTACTATCAATAATTCAAAATAGCATTTCTTTTCCTTCAAAACATTTTACAATAACAATATTCAAGAAACATCAATTTTGGCTCAAGACCATGAGTATTTCATAATTTCTTTGAAAAGGACAACCCGGCACTAAGTCCGTAAGTCCGGCATATCTTACGAGCACTTCTGGGTGATCAGCCCATAGTACTTTATGTTGATCAACACTACATCCTGTTAAACGTATGTACGTTTAAGTTTTGGCAACCTCATGTGCCCATCGAATAATCGATGAAAAATACATTTGTTTATTCATACTCAAAGCTTACCTTTTGAATCACATATCAAAACAATCATGCGAGGGATAGCGTTAACAATTCTATATTGAAAGACTTGTAAATAAATCAATCACCTTTTCAAGATTAGTCTAGCCGAGATAAAACTGGCATCGACCCTTTAGTAAAACACTTCATGCATTTCATAACATGAATCACATAAAACTTGGCTAACACAAAGGTTAGACAAGCGATTAAGAAAAACTTGTCGTCAACGTCTGCTACAGTAAAAATAACTTTTCCTTTCAGTCTTTATGGTCTCTACATAACCACATAACATACCTCATTAGGTCATGAATGAATATACATGGTTCCTAATGAATCTTACCCTTATTCTCAGTCTAATCCTATATTAGATTTGTTATTTATTGGTTCTGGCTTATCGTTATAACTTACATCATTCTTACCAACTTCTTTCTCCTCTATGTCTTACTTGGATTTACTTTATTAATACAACTCATTTCTAGTTAATCATCATTCTTCACGTCTTACTAACGTTATCACGTTCATTAATTGAAACTCGATCGCCATTGGTTAAATACACTTACTGCATATCGTTCACGTTCAATTACTTATCTTCAACCCTAAGTGATCATACTTTAGGTTTAAGAATATTCTAATAATGCCCCCTTATGTTTGTTAAGGTTGTGTTACTTCATTTGTCTTTCCTTTTATCTGCATAATTATTCATCTCTATGCAATCCCTAAAGTTGAAGTCATACTGCACAACGATTCTTTCTTTATGTCACGCCACAGCGTGACTTAACAATACAGTGTATGTTCGGACTCTAATTGCACAAGCGAGTCTCCTTTGTTATAGCCGCGCTACGACGCCAATTAGTAGTGTACCCTGTCTCGACCTCACAACATGCATGCGGGCCTTTTTGTGTTTTGAGTCGTATCAAGCATACGACTCGTGCTTTAGAAAAATTTGACAGATTTTCAACTTTGCGAAATTCTCGGACGGATAACTTCTTCGTTATAAGTCCGAATGGGCTCGTTCAAAAGCCTACGGTTCACAAATTATATACTCTATGCGTTCATGTAAGAATTTTATCTATTTGACTTAGTTTGCTCAAAATTCACCTATTTGTCCATTTTTAACGAAAACGTTAAACGTTCGTGAACGTTCAACGCTCGTTTCTTCGTTATAAGTCGTAATCCGGTCATTTTCGAGTCCGCAAATCTATAATGCCAAATATGAATTGTCTCCATTGAAAACCAATGTTTCCTAGCTCAATATCAAAATTCAACTTCCATTCCGAGAATTTCACGAATTCGACGATTATCGTCCAAACTCGAAAATTTTGCCATAACTTCATTTCTTATGATTTGCTCATCGTTTTAAATGGATTCAGTCCATCATATTAACATCTTGACATACATACTTCATTAACTTATTGACATGATAAGTTATTACTTGTTCTTCATTAGTCTATAACTTGTAAAAGTATGAACTACTTATGAATTCACTTTGCATGACTTATCATAGCTTAAATCTTTTAACCATCATCCTTACTTCTTATTATCATACAACCTTACTATTTCAACATAAAACAAGTTCCTACAAGTTCCTCCTTGTTACATAACTTATATGATTACGAATAGCTTATTCATGACTTATACGGCTTATTAAGACTTAAGCTCTTTAATTACACATTTCTATCATTCCTTAGCATACATGTTCTACCACTACCCATCTCCTTACCAATGGAAGAGAAAGAGATTCATGGTTTAAGTTCTTACCCTTGAATATCACTTGACTAAGCTTTAATCTCTTTCTTGCTTCTTGAAAATCTCATAATGGAAGTTTGACTTATAAGTGCTTATTGTCTCTAACCAATAAGTTGCTTAACTTGAGAGGAGTTGGGAGAAATTTTAACAAGCAACAAATGAAATCCTAAGCTTGCTATTTATAGGCAATCCTAAATGAGGGCTTAATGGTCAATAAGTCATTCCACTTCCTTAACTCCACCTCCTTATATTCCTTATTTGATCACCAAGTTTACTTGTCCTCCACAACTTTTACCTCTTACTTGCTCACCACAAAACTTATCCTTTACTTAGCTTTTAAGTTACTTGGTCATCACATAACTTATCTCTTGCTTAGCCACCAAGCATAAGCACTTTACTTTGCCACCACTTGACTTATCCATTGCTTAATCATTAAGTTTACTTGCTAATTACTTTTACTTAGCCACCATGTACTTTACTTGGCCACTACTTATGGTTATACATGTGATCATGGGTTGCCCCATCATTTTGGGCTTGCATTAAGTTACTTTGGGCTTCTCATTAATCAACCACTTGGGCTTACACCTTAATTCTAATTGGACTTATCCATTCTTACATTTGGGCTTTACCAATTCTCATTGGACTTTACAACGTTCTACACAATCCTATAAATTAAATTCATTTAACTTAAAGCCTTATAATGTATAATTTACGTATTAATCTTGTATTCCAACTCGTATACTTATTTAATATACGATATTCCATACTTCATTCATACTCGTATGCATTACTTCGTACAATACCTACGTATTATACAATCATTACTTTAATTCATTACACGCATTAAAATTCCTTCTCGGAATTCATTTTCTCTAATCGTTAGGTTTTAAGTCCACAGGCGAAAAACTGCGTTTGCCATAATTGAAATATTATTGGATATTCCATCTCACCTCGATATTCTATCATTACGTATTTCTCGAAAATTCAAAAATAATTCCCGAGCAGAAATGCGTGAATAGTATTTTTCGGAAAACTTTTATTTTCGTCTTAGAAATTCAAACACTTTAATTCTATCACGTAGCCAAAATACTATGGCATTCCGATATGTCTAGGTCATAGAACGACCTTCGAATAGCTTACTTCCATAATTAATTAATTAAATTCATTTAATCCACATAATTAAATAAAAAAATTTAATTCTCAAAAATCCAAATTTTCTAGGGCGTTACAATAAATATTACCCACAACTATAACATTATATTAAATCCACACCATAATATTCAAAAAAAATTCGAGAAATTTAAATTTTTATTCGTAAAATTTGGGATTTTACAGCTGTGATGTCCTTTTCAAGTATGAAAACAGAAAGATACTGTTCATGGTCTTTCGACCGGTTCAGAATTCCTAAACTATTATATACTTTGGGAATTGAGATTATGAATTGTTGAGTATTGATGTTTCGTAAGACTTCATGACTATTTGTTCAGTTATGGAAGATTGTCATATAATTCATGAATGTGGTATTGATATTATTCTTTGTTAGACTTGTTGAGCTTGTTATGCTCACTTCTTGCGTTAATTATATGATTACAGTTAAAGCCGAGCATACTGAGAATGCTAAGAGAGATAAGGGCAAGGCTAAGATGGATAGTTAACCATCTTGTAATAGATTAGTATGGTTGTATGTATTATATTTACGAACAACGAATGATGTAACCGATTTATGAACCTGAGAAAGGATTTTATTATATTTGTAATAAGAAGATAGTGAATACATTCATTGTGTTGTGTTTTCAATGGAATGATGGAATAATTATGAGTACCGTGTAGCACCATATGTCGGGTTGGAAGATATCCGAATTTGGGGGCGTCACACTTCTCAAAGAATCTTGGCCACCTCATGGCTATTATGGCCGGCCACATGGGTTGTGGGGCCCCCAAGGGTTGACCCATGGGTTAATACCCACTCGGTGATCCAACAGTTCGACCCACGTGTTCGGTTCTTGGTTTGGGCTTAGGTTTAATTTAATTTGGGCCTAACCTTGGGCTTGAATTAAGTTATCTTTTGGCCTTGATTAAGTTTGTCATTGGGCCTCACTCATCTTTCATTTGGGCTTGCCAAAGTTCAAATTTAATCTTTACTAGTTCATTAAGAATAGTTTGTACTCTTAACGTATAATGTTCGTATTCTTCTCGTATAATAGTGATACTATACGTGATATTATCTTTCGTATCATACCTGTACAATACCCTATATTATACTTGTATTCTTTCCACGTATAATAACTTTCTTATTATACATAATCATTACTTATTCCAATCATCACTTTCCCTAACATTCTCGAATTTAGTACGCAGGCGAAAAATTGTGTACGTTTTCCATAACTAAATTATTATTAGATAATCCATCTTTCCTCAGAATTCTATCGTTACGTCTTTCCCAGAAATTCAAAATAATTCCCAACCAAAAATGGATGGATAGTGTTTTTCGGAGAATTTCTTGGAAAGCTTTTATTTTCATCTTAGAAATTCATACACTTTATTTCTAACACGTAGCCAAAATCCTACAATCATACATCTTTTCTAGGTTATAGAATGACCTTCTTCTTGCTTACTCATTATAATATACATATAATATAATTTTATTCAATATAATCAAATAAAATTTATTTACATTATAATCTGATTTTCTCGGTCGTTAAAAATGAGGAAGAAGGGAAGTAGGGGAGAGTGGGTGGGCCGGATGAAGAGCCAGTGAAAAATGGAAGACCACCGCAAAACACCCCCACTTCTACACACACCCAAAGAACTCATGCTCTACCGGATCAGATCCAAAGGATGGGTGGGCCGCAGGTAAGAGGGAGGAGAGCTGGGAGTTGGATAAGACGGTGGGCGGAAGAGAAAGGGGGATTTTTGTGACACCCCCAAATCTGGGTACTTCAATCCCTCAGATTTGGTGTTCACTGTCCAATTAAATCATCACTAACTATCCATAAACAAGGATATAATTAAACTCACAAGTTTAAATAATAAGTCTCCCATTATAGGGTTACATAGTCTCAAATAAATCCCAGGTCATCTTAACCTTTATTAATACAGTCATCAGCAGAATATTAAAATATAATCATAATCAAATCTATTACATAAGCTTCATAAATAAATGGTAAATTAAATATCTTCTAATCAAGCACTTTTCCCTTGCCCTTGCTTGTAAAAAGTTATTCAAACTTCTTAACTTCATCTGCATTGTTTTGTGCATGAGTGAGCAAACAATTGCCCACAAGAAAGATGGTATGAAATAAAATTCTATAAATGACAATTAACTGAGCTTTCAATGGTAAATTACCCTTACTAGAATAATAAACTCTAATTCAAAAGCTATGAGTTCAAAGGAATAATGAATTTTAAGTTAACAACAGATATCAACTTCAAAAGAATACACTGAGGGTCACAAGACCACAAACTATGTTATAGGTTGTCAAGTATTTCTACTTTAACCTTTAACAGTCTAAAAGACCATAATCATCATCTATATCATAGATTAACAGGTGTTTCTACTATAACCTTTAACAGTCTAAACGACTATGTGGACCATCATCTCATACTCCAAGTGATCAATCCTTTGTACTATCTATTCCGCAAACATTTTAACGCTATTGTGTAGCTCTAAAATAATTCCCCGATATAAGGTTGTTCATCTTAGCTTAGATCATTAGGTTTCGTACCAAAGGAAGTTTGGTTTGGAATTAACTTCAAAGGAATTCTAGATCTTTAGAAAGCTCATCAACCAAGTACTGGTTGAATCAGATAGGGACCAATAACTATTCAAGAGTTTGATTACAATATCTTCGTGAACAAGGTATATCGATGAATCAATAAGAGATAGAGTATTAACGGTTTCTAAATTGAACAAGTGTTAATCATCGACTACATGCTTTCATATTGTGTGGGTACATAAGCAAACCAAAGGAAGTTTGGTTTGGATTGACTTCAAGGGTAATTTAGAGTTTAGAACATTCATCAACTAAGGATTAGTTGAATCAGTAAAGAATCGCTAGTCAACTCAGAGTTCGGTACAATAATGTAAGATAATACAATTAATGACATTGGTGATCAGAGATCAAACAACAATTATTCGTAGCTGAATAAACACATTGCTTACAATAAAATTACAGACTTTGAATAACCAAAGTAATCTCGTTTGGAATGAAGAAACAAAGATTAATGAACTTGCTCAACAATAAATTAGGGTTAAAGAACTTGCATAACAATAACAAGTTAGGAAAAGGAACTTGCATAATAAAAGATTAGGGTTAGAAAACTTGCTCAATTGAATAATAGATTCAAGAAACTTGCATAACGTAAAAGTAAGGTTAGGAAACTTGTGTAACAATAATAACTTAACTGCTCAATAAGAGATTAGAGATAGAGAACTTGAATAAGTATAACATCAGCGAAAAGTAAACCTTTTTGAATAATAAAGTAGCAAATTTTAGGGAACTTGCCTCTTGTGTAATCTATACAATTATAACTCACGTACTCCAATATCCTACACATACCATTAGGATTATCACATCAATTAGCAACATACACTTTATCCTCATAGATTCAATTCTCATCTTAGTTAAGTTATAACCTTTAGCTTAGGATTTAATCATATTAATCAAACACATAACACGAATCTGACAACCCACTAAAATATAACATAAGACTTTTAGCATCCAAATCACATTCTCGACTCTTACAACGTTGAGTTTCAAACTTATTAATCAATATTATATTTCTTCTTAGTCATATTCGAAATTCATTCAAGTGTTTAAGTCTTATGAGGACTCCTTATTAGTTTTATATTAATCCCATTCTATATCTTATAATGTTCATTTCATTTTAATTAAAACACTTTTTAAGTTCATTAACACTCATCACGGCGTTTCGACGTTCATTCATCGCACGCCCGATTCGTCTCTCTTGCGTACACTTAGTATGCTTATACAACTTATCTAATACATCATGTATTAATGTTAAGCATTATTATATTAACTAATATTCATGTTTTATAACTTATAACAACATCTTTTATCGTCAGAAGCACTACACTTGCTTACGTGCATGCCCGACACCCTACCTCTGAATACACATCAGTCCTAAATATGGCCATTTTGACCCCTAATGACGACATCAAATTGAAAACCTTAAAGAACAAAGTTTTTGGTCTACTCGTCTTCGTTCTGTATCATCTTGAATCACATCAATCGGAGTTCGTATGAAACAGTTATGCCCATTTTAGTAAAATATGTCCGGTTAGATTTTCTCAACATATGTAAGTCAAACTACCCCCCCAACCGGGGCAGGGGGTTTTGCACTATAATAGTCCGCTGATGCGGAGGTACCTTCCGCAGTTCGCGAACGAACACTGCAGAAAGCCAAATTAGGCCTAAAAGCTCATTTCTACCAACCATTCCAACTTACCCAAATTGTAATATGTTTACAGAAACAAAACTAATGCTTCTAACACGTTTCTAACCACATAAACAACATAAACATCATAATTACAACCTTTAATTTCACTATTTCTATTATTTCTTCTTCTTTTGACATTCATAGAAAAATTCCTGTTAATTCGTTTTACATGAACCAAAACAGTCCGTTTAAATCATATTGATTTTGTTTCGTCATGTATTTACTTAATTAACAAACAATTTATAGTTTAACACATGAATTGTGTAAGACCCCAACTTATTATAAATAAAATTAAATTTTCTCTATTCATTATCTTAAAATAATGAGTTAATTTGATATAATACTTTGGTTATGTGACAACCCGAAAAATCGGATTGTTTACAATTTAAGATTTAAAGAATTAGTTATTAATAAAATAAATTTTTATTAATACTATTTTGTGCTGTGTTTATTAATCGTTCTAGAACCTAGGATGATTATTAATCGGGAGGATTCTGGCTATGAGCTAGACTGAACGAGTAAGAATTTTTAAGACGAAAATAAAATTTTTCCGAGAAGAAAATATTTTCGGGGAAAGAGACGAAATAGGCACTATTCACCCGATGAAACCCTAAGGGTTAGGATTTGAATAACCTAAGCCTTTCCAAGAGTTCGGTATGTCAAAATGACATTCCGTCGAAAGATTTGATGATAATATATCGTGAAAAGTTAATTAAACCGATAAAAGTTTTTCTCAAAAAACGTGCAGAAATCGAACGAAATAAAAATGACGAAAAGTACTGTTATGTACTTTTCATTCGTTTGGTTAAGGGAAAATGTGAAGGAAAACGCTTAATGGTGAAAAGAGTTTTTCAGTTTTTCAAAAATCCGAAGAATACATAAAAGTTAATCGGTAAAGGAAAGGCGAAATATCCATAAATATTTGGATTCCGAGAATCGCAGTTTTTGAACTCTCGGACGAAACCTAAAAGACGGAAGCACGAAGTTTCCAATGGAAGCTATGTGAATAGTAAGGAGGTAGGAATAGTAAGGAGGTGTAAATAGTAAGGTAGTTTGGTCAAATGACCAAAACACCCCTAGCCTTGAAAATCTATAAATAGAAAGCTTATTTCATTGTTTAAGGATTTTGAAAATCCTACAACTTTGAGAGAGAGAGTTCAGATGGGAGAAGAGAAGGAAGAGGAAAAGCTTGCCCGAGTGCACGCTTTGTCCAACAGAGGAAGATTAAAGAAGAGAGGTAATTCGAAAACCTAGCTTCTGATTAATTTTCTTTAAGTTTATATGTTAAAAACATAGCTTAATGAGAATAAGAAGTAAATGATGTTAGGAATGATTTCATATGGTTGAAATCATTGATAAAAGAAGAAATAAGAATTAGAAGTTTATTTTATAAATTTCTTAAAGAAGTGTAAGATTCGTAATGAATTAGAACGATCCGAGTGGATTATATGAATGAGTAGATGAATTAAGTAAGGAATGATGTTCTATAACATCAAATTCCAAGAAAAAGTAAAATCGTAATCAAAATATCGATTAAAAAGTAAGAAATGATGTTTTAGAACGAACGAAGAACGCGAAGAACGTTGTTGATGGACAAATTTAAAACCACCGTAGGATAATTGTTGTTGATGGACAAGTTTAAAACCATCGTGTATAAGTTAGTTGCTAATTACTTGGTTAGAAACATTAGAAATGTTCATGAAGAACGGATTAAAATTGAGCTATAACTAAGTTATGGCAAAAATTTCGTAAAAGAAGAACGAGAATTAGAAAGTTGGTAAATGAACCCGAACATGTAGGGTTTCATAAGAATGTAAGAGAACGTATAAAACATGAGTTGTGGACTCAAGAACAAACGAATTCTGAGTTCGGATGACCGAATTACGGACGAACGAATGAAAAGCGTTAAAAACATAAAACGAACGAAGGGCGTAGATTAAGCCAATTGAATGGCATGTTAACGGATTTAGAATGAAGTTCTATCCATGGGTAATAGAAGTAAGTACGATAAGGAAGAGAATGGCTTTGGAATGACCTCGTTCCGAGTTATAACGAATAAGTTATGGAATCGGGAAATAAGCGTCTTAAGCAATTTTCTAGGTTTTGTGCTTCAGGGCGTAGTCAGCCAGGTTAAGCTTCAGGGAGGCGCTACACAAATATGAGGGCCCAAGGCCATCAACATCTTCTTGAGTGGCGCCCGACATGAGAAATAGAGAAGAGAGTGGCGCCCAGATTGCCACCTCGTGAGCTTGACATCAAGAGTGAAATGCAAATATGAAAGTTAAAGGAAGGGCAAGTATGACGGCATGCGGAAAAAGCCAGTGATGAGCTTTTAAGAGCTTAATTACTGTGGGTTGTGCAATAAAAAAAATATGAACATGTAGTTGAACTAATGTAGCACTTAATCAAGTGTATTAAACTTTTGATGAAGGTTGAATGAAAAGATTAAATGAGATTAAAAAACAAAGATTTTAGACGCGGGTTACGAAACCAATATCCGGGGACCGTAGTCGTAAAAAACGAACGTGAGGGATTGCTATGATGGTGATTCCTTAGACGTTGAGTAACGAGGGTAATGTATAACATTTTGATGTTATGACGTGGTAATGAGAGATGAATGTAAAGCATTTAGACGTTGTGAACGCAACGTTGTTGCGATGAACGATCGGTCTTAGCATACAACGAACCGTATGGCTTTGACATTAAGAAAGAATATTGAACATGGTGTTGAGATAATAGTAATGAATAAAAGTGATTAAAACCTTAGGTAAAGGTTGAATGAGAGATTAAGGGATGAACAGCGTAACTGTTGAATATGTAAACGATCCTCGTGAATCGTATTTACGTCGGGCGAACGTTCTAAGTATACATTGGTTGTATGACTTAGACGTTGACGAAGGTAGTTAGTAAGATATGAATTATCAAGAAAGTCATAGTAAACGATAATAAGATTAATGAAAGCCGAATGTGAGTCAGTGGAGAATGTTAGAATGTAATGTAAGCGTTGAACACTTTAACCGACGTGAAAGTTAAGTGTACGCGAATATTAAACGGGTAGAACCTACACCCTGTGTATGGTTTGACCGTAAGATAATGAAGACTAGTGATTAAAGCTGTGAATGGTGAAGAAGCTGAATTAAAGACAAGTACGTATAACGTAAAACAAGTCGAGTTAATGTTTATAACTTGGATGACATTCTGAGTCGAATGAACCGAACGTTGTAAGATAAGAATAAGGTAACGTAAAATGGTTAATGCTATAAATGTGTAGAATGAATATTGAATGATCATTCTGAGTATACAAAAGACTGTATGACTTAGACAATAAAGAATGAATCCTGAGGTATGTCATTTAGTTGCCAGAAAGCTAGAAGGAATAAGAAATTAACTTAACGAACATTATAGTTTAATAGTTTAAATAAGTTAGTTGAATTTAGGTTGTGGTACAATCGTAACATTTGATGGTTGACATATGGGAGCTGGGCGAAACAATTCCTTCAGAGAGTAAAGGTATATACAAAACTGGCAACTGATCTAACTCCTTTATTATGGCGATGTAGATGAGACAGGAACTTGTTTGTTGGTTGTTTGTGGGAAACCACTCAGAGTACCATATGGACTACTAGTAGAGACACGATGTGTGTTGAGTCCTAGAGAAGTTATAAGGAGAAGATAAGAATGTAAATCATCAAAGATGATGAACGTATTGAGTTAGACATCTCCGTATGTCATGAAGCCGTTAACCAGTAAGGAAGTTGGTCGCGTAAACTTAGTTTATAAGAACGCGAACCCTAAGAAGTGAAGCTAAGTAAACCAATGCATAAGTCAACTATTTGACTAATTGGTGTATGTGTTATTTTCTTATGTGCTACATAGAAATTGGAATGAGCAGTTCAGCGTAAACTATAAGTTGTAGCTGTGTGTAAGGTAAGTTTCCTAACTTCATTCATATTTTAAATGAATGATAGTTTCTAAAACTTCTCAGATGTTGAACTTGAGAAGTTCTGTCTATGTGCAAATGTGTGATATTTGTACAATCTGTTAGAATGCATGAGGCCTTGTGCCACTATTTGAACACTTCGGTGTATCTATGAGATGAACTGTTATGTGATTTAACTCTTCAATAAGAGAATGTTCTGTTTATACATGAATCGTTATTGTTAAGTTTGTGCTATTGATTCTATCCAGACAGAATGTGTATGAAAGAGAGTATAGAATGAAAGTATTTCAAAGTGAATGTGACTAATGTTTTAAAATGATTGGAATCAAGATTATTCCTATTATTCAAGCTGCTTCATAACCTTTGTTCGGTTATTGAAGTCTTAAAAGAATGTTTGAATTCTTAAAGTTGTTTGTTCAACTATTATGACTTGCTAGGCAATTGAATGCTCACACTTGCTTAAATTAAAAAACATTTCCAACGAACGATGTTAGAAGAACTTAAGGATACCGTAAAGATCAAGCTGATCGGTATCCAGAAGAAGTATCATTCATTATATGAATGAGCGTGAAGATCAAGCGAAGACTTGTAATATAGAATGATAGAATTAAACTATAGAATAGTTTAATGAATGATTATGTATCCTGGTGGCGGATAAAACTCACTTGTACAAGATGTAAAGAATAATGTAATTATCATTATTTATAATGGAAGAGGTTATAAGGTTTTAGAACCTGGGATTTGAGGATGTATGTTGTTATATTTAGCTATATAATGATGTATGTTTGGAAGAAGATGGGATCGTGACGTACGAAATTCGGATGTAAAAATAGACCGAATTTCAGGGCGTTATAGATTGGTATTAGAGCCGATAGTTTATAAATCTTAGGTATGAGTACCTAAGACTATAATTGTAGAGAGAAGGATAAAAAGATCACCACGTGATCATAGTAAATCGTAGTAACAGATGAGCTGTTAAACGATGAATGATTTATAGCCAATGCTATGAAAGAATGGTACTGCAAAGTAGTATGGGAAGAAGAACTCAGATTGAGTTGTAAAGGATAGCATACGAATTAAAGAAAATTCATATTAAGTAAAGAAAAAGTTAGAAGTTGTAAGATTTCAATTGAGGACTCATGTGATAGTTGAGTTGTATGAACCTTTGTATGGGCAGAGGTTTGTGCTTAGTGTAACAACCACTCAATTTATTACAGTGATAATCATTGAAATTGGTCGCGCTATCAAGATGTATATGACGAGAAGGTGAATCTTTTCTCATGTATATACTTGATAGGTAAAGAATGATAAGGTAGCTGTGAGTTCTTGAAACTCATACTTATGGTACGTTCGTGACTCATAATGATATGGTAGGTTTTTTAACTTCTCAGCGAATGGACGTTTATGGTCTGTCTGGGATAGTTCTTAAACTCATATTATTGTCGAAAGTTTCTGAACTCATAATGTGTGGTAAGTTGATGGACTGTATTAAGGTATACGAGTTATTTTCAGTAGACTTAGAATTGAAGGTGCTAGAGAAGATTAAGTATTGTCACAAGTAATACAATGAAGGAAGATGGAGAATAGGACATTCCAAGTTAGCTATGCTAGATTTTGAAGTTTCTTGAAATCATGTTGAAGTGCGCATTTTGAAAAGGAAAGAATTGGTTCAACTTTTGAAACTAATGGATTTTAAAAGAACTATTATTGGTATGTATGCTAATTGTTTTGGCTAGACAGAAATTGATTTGAAATATCAAAATGAATTTTAAATCATCAGTGCATTTGATGCAAGGATGGTAAAAGGATGGAGTTTTTAATGCAATTGAACCTATTGTTGGAAGTGATCTTAGGATCAACAACCACCTATGGTATGATGTATAATGACGAAGTCATAAACTGACGAAGTCCTCAACGTACTGTGAAAAGTGCTGTAACGTCCCCAAATTCGGGTCCTAAATCACCACGGATCTGGTAAACTATTTCTATAACTATTGCAGAAGATATAAACATAAATTGTTTATATATTAAACATTACACACAATTCCCCAAGGTCGAGTAACCTTAACTTATACAAAATTCATAAACTATCTAACATATAACATTATTATAATACATAACTGCACACATAAACTTAAAGTTGGAACTGTCTTTAACCTTTCCTTGTATCTGACACATTCGTCTTAATCTGCAATGTTTATCATGGTATAGCAAGGGTGAGCATATGTTTGCCGAGCAAGTATAAGTTTATTTGAGGATATATCATGATTAAAAGAGTTTGAATAATAAGCTGGCTATAATTCAATAATATAGTTGTGAAATAGCATGAACAAACTTGCATAGCTGAAGAACCTTTAATATGAACATATATATATATATATATATATATATATATGGACCGAATGGTAATGAAGGTGATCAGCCTTTCATACCTGATTAATACGTGCAATATGAACAGAGTACAATTTAACAATTCTTAGACATGGTAATCCAGCAATGATTAACCATAAGTATATTTGAATAATACAACTCGAGATCGAGTTAAGGAAATCTTGCACAATAATTAAAAGTTCAAGTTTAGGAACTTGCATGTTCGGTCGATTATTGTTACGCAATTTATTAAGCTTTGTTTGAAGACCTAATATATAAATAATATCGATATACAAATTAGAATAATATCATCACAATATAATACTATTATATATATATATAATAACCTAAACACATAACACATAACACACAATCCTATCAGTTTATGACACACCTAAGACTCGGTATCATGTCAAACTATTTCAATCTGAGTCGAAACCAACACAAATCTGACATCCCAATGGTCTAGTCAGACAATTATCGAGTTTAAGTTCAATTAAACCCTACCTAAACACTTAACAATTATCTTAGATAATTTTATTATCAGTCAAAATAATTTCCATAGACTTGTAATAATTTTCAAAAAATTATTACCATTTATCATGATTTTTCAATCATTTATATCGTATTTATATTATATAAATACCACATTATTCTATTATCATTAATATTTATTTAATATTAAATATTAATGAAAATCATATCATAATATTATAATATATTTATAATATCACAAAGTATTTTTAATACTTTAAAATCATATTTATATGATTTTAAACAATTAAATTCATTATCCGATAATTGCTATTAATATTAAAATATTAATATTTTCATGACAAAATATCAAAAGTTATATTTTATAACTCAAAATATTTTTTTAACTCTTAAATCATTTTTATATAATTTTTAAAGCATAAATTCTAATTTTCCATAATTTATTTAATATATTCATTAAATAGATTAATCACCATTAATAAAAATTTATTAATGAAATTCATCACAAATATCAAAAGTTATTAAAAATAACTTAAAATATTTTCTAACGAGTAATAATATAAATTTTATGATTTTTCAAGTATTAAAATTATTTTTAAATAATTTATTAAATATTATAATTAAATAAATTAAATACCATTTATATTCTAAAAATATTAAATATTTATGAAATATACTCTAAATAATTAAAAACTAATTTTCTGGACTTTAAAATAATTTTTAGGAATTATTATTAATTTTTAATAATTAAAAAACATTTTCTCTATTTAATAAATAAAATAATTGATTTTAGAAATAAACTGTCGCTAAAAGTGGCCTATATCTCGGGTTTTAGACCTCTCAGAAACATCCGTGTCATACGTTCCTCCGTGAACTTTGCCTCGTACTAGGACACCGTCATGTTGTTCTATTCCACACTAATAAATTCTACCTCCTTCATATGATGAATACTTTCAGGAAAGTACTTGTCATTGAACAGTTTTTGAAATCTTTCCCAAGACATATTTGACTGCGGCTGGCTGGGTACGCTTCACTGATTCCCACCAGTAATATGCCTCACCACGGAACATAAAAGTGGCGAATGGAACCTTCTGTTCTTCTGTGCATCCCAAGACATCGAATATCTTGGTAATTTGCTTGACCCATGTTTTCGCCTTAATCGGATCCGGCTTTCCCTAGAATTCTGGTGGTCCCAACTCCTTGAACTGCTTGACTATGACAAACCGCGTGTTACTATCATTTCCACCCGTATTTTGTACACGAGTCTCCCTCGCCTGATTTTGCATAAACTATACAAAGCTTCTAAACATCCCATTCATCGTTTACTCGGTAGTGTTGTTTACAGGAGGAATATTGCCTTCCTGTTGCACGTTCTCCTGGTTGGTGATTGAAGGTTGTTCCACGGTCTCATACACTCCATTGTTAACATTCTCAGCTGTCATTCTTAAAACCTGCCATAAAATAAGGGTTAATTAAACAAATTAACATATCACATAATACCCCTATATTATGACCGACCAACAAATAAGCTTAGGTAGGACACACTAACGAAGGATTTACTCGTCTCTCCCCTACTAGTTCTATTCCCCGATCTCCGCCAAAGACCATATCCCTAAGCTCTGATACCAACTATGACGCCCCCAAAATAGGTATACATCACCCATTCCGAGTCACCAAATACATGGTACAGAAACAACTACAACTTCATTAATACAATTATCGTGCAAAATACGACAACACATAAACTGTGAGTTTAAATACAAATATTGTCTTCTAGACAATATCCACATTCAGATAAAGTCCTCATTACAATTATTGATACACTATTTTACAAAAATAGTGAGGACTGCTAAAATAACTTTCTACAACCATCACTCTATACCCCGGCTAGATCTTGCTATATTTTTACATCCTAAGAAGAAAAATGGAACAAAAAGGAAAAGGGTGAACTCAATTAGCCTAGTAAAGAATATTATGACTAAGATAAAAAACAACAATTTATCGTTAGCCTTCAACAAATTAGATAAAATATAATGGACAACCAGTTTTAGATCAATATTCGCAGCCAAAATAACAATTCATTAGAAGAGTTAAGTAGAGAATGAAATCTACTATCATCTATGAATTTAAAAGTCCATCATCAATATTTTATCCCTGTAACATCAATCAATATATAACTTGCATCAAATATTCATCTTTGCACTACGAGCCAAAGATATTCATTTGTATCACCAGTTGGCCATGTTCATATCAACACATGTTCATCTTAGCACTACAGGCCAAAGATATTCATCAAGTATCACCATTAAAGACTGAGGATGAAGCAAAACATTTTAGAAAACGAATCAAGTGAGATAAAAGGACAAAGATTAGGGATTCGTACTTTAGATAATCCAAGTTCAAAAATACTCCATAATAAACTATAATGGAGTAAAATTCAAGAATGAAGATCAAAACATGGATACAATCAAAGATAGTAACCATAATAGACATCTGGGACAAAGAAGAGAAAATTTTATTTTTTGGTGAATAGTGTCGTATTCGTGAATAGTGTCGTATTCGTGAATAGTGTCGTATTCGTGAAGAGTGCCGTATACGTGAATAATGCCGTACATGTGAATAGTAACTCCAACACAAAAAGTTAGAAATTCCACAATAAAATTCATACCAATATTTCAGCATAATGATATTGAAAGAAATAATATCATTTATAAAGAAAATAACATCCCTTACTTCAAAAGAACAGTACTTCTGACTGGAATATTGGATGTAAAGCCGAAGGAAACTTGCACCGTATAGCAACACTCAAAGTATCAAAATACTCACAAAAATACGCTCGATAATATAGAGATAGAAAACTTATGTTTCTGGTGTGATTTTCAATTCTAACCTAAGCACCTATTTATAGAAAAATGCTAGAACGCCAAAGGAGACTAAATAATAAAATATTAATATTTTATTTCAAGCACACCACTTTGAATATTAAGAATCCCACTTTGAATTTGCAGCCTACCATTTCAGCATTTTGCACAAAAAAAAACAAAAGTGCCCCACACCATGTTTTAATAAAAATATTTATTTCTGAAACTTCAATAATTCATAATAAATATCCCTTTTATTAGAAAAATACGAATTTTATGTACATTCCATAGGAAATCGAATTCTCTACAACTTTGTAGCTTTAAGTTTTTCCAAATTCCAGACGAAAAATGCCTGAAATTCACATACGGACGATTTTTAATACCTCCATTCTGACAAAATACTAATAAAACACCTCAACATTAATTCCATCATTTATATCCACACAAAATAAATATTTTCCTATTCATCCACATAAAATAAATATTTTCATATCATATAAATCAATAATTAATTATTCACAAATAATATTACAAAATCACAATTATGACTACCAGGTCGTTCCCAGGAAAGAGGTGGCTTTCCGATAAGGATTTCTCCTTACTGACGCGCAATTAGGTGACCAAACTCCTTTCCTAGACAGAACTTCCTTAGACATTGCCAATAATACTAACTAATAATATTATTCAAATAATATGAATTATTGATCTGATAATGGAAAATAATGTGTAGAGACAATTATTGAAACAACAATAATATAAAATATCAACGCAACAATTATTGAATCAATAAAATAAAATATTGAATAGTAATTACCGTAACAATTATTGAGTAGTGCCTTCTTACGTAAGAATCAATAATTTAAAAATATTGTGCAATCTGGTAATATTCTTGTGCAATCACGCCAGATTATTATATTTTAACTACCAGGTAATCCAACAGTGTTAACGGTAACAATTATGCCGTTATTTATAAAAACTCAAGCTTTTCATTTTCTTCATCCGATAATTTTCTGTTATGGGGCCCACAAATGGTTGGGCCATCGTACTAATATTCCCCGACAGCAAAAATATTCCACGACCAAACGAATATTCCCCGACAACAATGAATATTTTATAACCACTTGCTTCTTTTGCAAAATTTGCACATTTCACCCATAACCTGTAACGCCCCAAAATTCGGTCTATTTTCACATCCGGATTCCGTACGTCATGATCCCATCTTCTTCCAAACATATATCATTATATAGCTAAATATAAAAACATACATCCTCAATTCCAAAGTTAAGATTAAATGTCTAAGTGATATATGTTATGGGATAAAAGGGAAATGTCCAAAATTTCCTTCAAGTTGTAGAGGAAAACACCAAATTACCCTTAGTAGGTGCAAAATGACCGAAATACCCTTTTACTTAAAGATTAAGTAAAAGATATACCAAATCTTTGGTGACTCATCCAATTGTTTATCCCATTTGCTCTATATATATTTTATATCAGATATGTGTGCCACCTATACCAACTTGATACATTGAATTAAAGAAATCAAAGATTAAAGTAAGAAAAGTTACTTACTTTCCTAAGCAAACCAACCTAGACCTTCTCTCTCTTTATTTTTGAAATCTTAAGAGAGAGTGAGACCAAAAGATGAAACAATATCAGTTTATAGCTTTCCAAGAACAGCAACAAGGATCAAAAATCAAAGATCAAGGTTAAAGAGGTATAAAACCCTAACTTGCTAAATCTATGTGTTTGATGTTAGAGTATGTTATTTGTTTGTTAAAGTTGTGTTAAGAGATGTTATTTAGTGATCCAAGATGTTACATCAAGGATCCATAACATCTAGGTGTTAGAAAATCAAGTTTTAAGGACTGACTATGAACCCTAAAATATGGTCTGACAGCCATATGTTAGGGCTCATAGATCCTTATGTGTTAGTGATTTATGGTGTTTTAAGGTGTTCTTGAGTCTTTTCCAGAACTTCATGTCAGTGACTAAGGTAGCTAGTTTGACCAGTTCTAATCCTATGTTCTAGTTGATTTTTGGACTAGTAATGGTGTTATAGTTGTAGTACTAATGTAATACTACAATCATAAACCAAATTGATGGTCATCCTGCATCAAATCAAGAAGATATAGTGCATCAAAGTCTTGTCAGAGACTGTTCTTCATTTTCTGGGTTACCCAGAAATGAAGAACAACTCAAGGTGTCACTTTTGAAGCTTTGTAACTTTAATTTTGTTTATTATTTCAGTGATCTAAAAGTTCAAATATGAAATATAAATGACAAGGTACAACAACAAATCACCAGATTAACTTAACAACATCAAAACAGTAAGATCTAGGTTGGTCAAATAGATGTCAGAATCGTGTTCTTTAGAAATCTAGGTTTTCCGGATTTCTTCAAAAACTGGTGGTCAACGCAAGTTTAACCTGGATTATTTTTCATTCTAGTTATGATCTAAGTTATATAATGACTTGTATGTGTAGTCTACATATCAGACTACAACATCAAAACAACATCTTGGCCAAACTACTAACATACAGCAAGATCTAAGACTCGAAAAACGTTGTCAGACCTAAACTGGGTTTCTGGGTTTTCCAAAAACAGTTTGGTCATGGTCAGTCAACTGACTTTGACCATCAATAACTTGCAATCTACACATTATCTAACCCTGTTTCCAGTTCCAGATCATACTCCACATGTCATACTACAGATCTATAACTTAAAACACCATAAATTACTCACACACAAGGATCTATGAGCCCTAACATATGGCTGTCAGACCATATTTTAGGGTTCATAGTCAGTCCTTAAAACTTGATTTTCTAATACCTAGATGTTATGGATCCTTGATGTAACATCTTGGATCACTAAATAACATCTCTTAACACAACTTTAACAAACAAATAACATACTCTAACATCAAACACATAGATTTAGCAAGTTAGGGTTTTATACCTCTTTAACCTTGATCTTTGATTTCTGATCCTTGTTGATGTTCTTGGAAAGCTATAAACTGATATTGTTTCATCTTTTGGTCTCACTCTCTCTTAAGATTTCGAAAATAAAGAGAGAGAATGTCTAGGTTGGTTTGCTTAGGAAAGTAAATAACTTTTCGTACTTTAATCTTTGATTTCTTTGATTCAATGTATCAAGTTGGTATAGGTGGCACACATAACTGATATAAAATAGATATAGAGCACATGGGATAAACAATTGGATGACTCACCAAAGATTTGGTATATCTTTTACTTAATCTTTAAGTAAAAGGGTATTTCGGTCATTTCACACCTACTAAGGGTAATTTGGTCTTTTCCTCTACAACTTGAAGGGTATTTTGGATATTTCCCTTGTATCCCATAACATATAACACTTAGACATTTAATCTTAACTTTAGAATTCCCAAATTAGGGTTTTTAATATCCGAATTATAGTTTTGGATTCCTGGAACTAGAATTAGGGTTTCCAATCCGATCGTTAGGGTTTCTAACAGTTCGTTAAAGTTTTCTAACTTAATAAACATATCTTTTTAAAATAACTTTAGGGTTTGCTAAAGTTACAACTTATCTGATTAACCCTTGATCCTTATTCACAAACTGTACATATAAAATCTCTAATTAGGGTTTAATAACTGAACGTTGACGTTCTTGAGATATACTTAGGGTTTAATAACTTAACCTTAATGTTCTCATTATAATTTTAGGGTTTGTAACCTATATAACTTATCTGATCAAGACTTGATCCTTAATCACAAACTATACACATAAAAATTTACTGTTCACATATATGATCACATATACCGACTTGTATACGCTTAGATACTTAACCCTGATAATTCTTCACAAGAATTTTAAGTCCACTAAAATCTTATACCTCATTACTAGACTATCATTTACAGTCTACCAAATTATTCAAGTCTTGTCCAAAAATTTGAAATCCTTAAAATTTCTTTACAGAACTGCCAATTTCATACACTTATTTTCAGTCTAGGTCCTAATATTGAACCTTGAATCAATCAATTATGATTTTTAAAATTTTTAAATTCTCGGGTTGTCACATTCACCCCTTCTTCTAAGAATTTCGTCTCCGAAATTCACCTTACACCGTACACCATACTACTTACACCATTCATACACATCATTACCTGCTACCCAATACACCACTCACAAGAGTAAAAGTTTTCAAATATTGCTGAGGAGTTATATAGACTATTTGTCTATCATTTTCGCAAAGGTTTTATGGAAATTCATCCGTAAACCGTAATAACTTACGGACATAGTGGGTGATTAGCCCGTTATGCCTGTCTTGATCAAGCTTTCTTTGGTCGAAACCATTTTCTTGTTCCTCTTATTCGCCTTGGGCGCATAAAATTTTCTTACCTCAGTCTTATTGGATTCCACACCAAAACAATTTGGTTCAAGAAATTTCTTTCAATGAACACTTAGAGTTTTCATAAACATTAGTCTAGCTGAATCGAATAGCATAGACTCATATCAATAATCAATTTACGAATGTGTATAGCCAAACGCCGTTGGCAATTTAAATTTCTGAAAATATTTTTGAGAATGACATCATGATGCTGTACTGTATTAACAGTCCATTTGAGGATGCCGTCATTGTATGACTTTGTCATTGTTATAATAGTGGAACAATGATTTTTAGATCAAATTCACACTAAGTATTTCTATATTTATAACTCTATCACCTGTTTATCATCTCTGCACCAGGTTACATGGTACATAAGTGATAAATAAAAATATATTTTGATATATCAAATCATTATCGTCTAGCCGAAACAAGTAGCATAGACTATTCTTTAAACCGTTCCAAAAATCTTTGCGAATATATATATATATATATATATATATATATATATATATATATATATATTTTCGAAGCACATAATGCGTATTTAGCTTGATGTCAAAATTTCGAAGTCTAGCATAGCTAGGAGTTTTGGAAAACTTATGTATCAACTAATAATCATTTGCTTAAACAGTCTATCTATTCCTATTATCCTCAATTTTCCATTCACACGTATCTATTCCCAGTTCGTCAAACCACACTCATGAGTTCAGGAACTTTCCACAATTATATGAGTTTAAGAACTTACCATAGTCAGACCTTTGGTGTCCATTCGCTGAGGGGTTCTTAAACATTGCATATAATTATGAGTCACAAACGTAACATAAGTATGAGTTTTAAGAACTTGTACTTAACCTTGTATCCTATACTTATAACCTATCTATCTGTTATACACCTGAGAATAGAATCACCTTCTCAACATGTATATAGCAAATAGCGCGACACAGACATTTCAATGATTATCAGTGCCAGAAACTAAGTGGTTATTACACCAAGTACAATTCAACTCCCATACGAAGAATCGTACAACTTAGCTGCTGACATGAGTCTTCAATTGAAATCCCCACCTAATCTTAACTCCCTTCTCAATACGAATTTCATAGTACCACTGACACACAACAATCTTGCTTTTCAATCATTAGATTGATTCTTTTCCCTGCTATCACCTTATCAGATCACGGGTTGATCTCATCATATATATTATGATTCATTTCTTTGTCTTGATCATTTTGTTTTACGATCTCTTATCCCGGTTCTTTTAGTCTTTTAGACTCTATCTATTCACCACTACTGTTCAACTTTATTATCAGAGTTAGGGAACTCCGTATCTTTACAACTCGCCGAGATTCGTCTTTGAATCTTACAAACCAACTAACTCTATGTGAGATAGATTTTATCCTAATCACTGAGGTTATTAGTCTTAGGTATTCCTACCTAAGGTTCATAACCTACAGCTCTGATACTAAATGTAACGTCCCCAAATCCGGGTCCAAAATCACCACGGATCTGGTAAACTATTTCTATAACTATTGCGGAAGATATAAACATAATTTGTTTATACATTCAATATTATACACTATTCCCCAAGGTCGAGTAACCTTAACTTATACAAAATTCATAAACTATCTAATATATAACATTATTATCATACATAACTGCACACATAAACTTAAAATTGGAATTGTCCTTAACCTTTCCTTGTATCCGACGTATTCGTCTTAATCTGCAATGTTTATCATGATATAACAACGGTGAGCATATGTTTTCCCAGCAAGTATAAGTTTATTTGAGGATATATCATTATTGAAAGAGTTTGAATAATAAGCTGGCTATAATTCAACAAATAGTTGTGAATTAGCACGAATAAACGTGCATAGTTGAAGAACTTTTAATATGAACATATATATATATATATATATATATATAGACCGAATGGTAATGAAGGTGATCAGCCTTTCATACCTGATTAATACGTGCAATATGTACAGAGTACAATTTAACAATTCTTAGACATGGCAATCAGCAATGATTAACCATAAGTATATTTGAATAATACAATTAGAGATCGAGTTAAGGAAAACTTGCACAATAATTAAGAGTTCAAGTTTAGGAACTTGCATGTTCGGTCGATTACTGTTACGCAATTTATTAAGCTTTGTCTGAAGACCTAATATATAAATAATATCGATATATAAAATAGAATAATATCATCACAATATAATACTATTATATATATATATATAAAATAACCTAAACACATAACACATAACACATAATCCTATCAGTCTATGACACACCTAAGACTCGGTATCATGTCAAACTATTTCAGTCTGAGTCGAAACCAACACAAATCTGACATCCCGACGGTCTAGTCAGACAATTATCGAGTTTAAGTTCAATTAAACCATGCCTAAACACTTAACAATTATCTTCGATAATTTTATTATCAGTCAAAATAATTTTCATAGACTTGTAATAATTTTCAGAAAATTATTACAATTTATCATGATTTTTCAATAATTTATATCGTATTTATATTATATAAATACCACAGTATTCTATTATCATTAATATTTATTTAATATTAAATATTAATAAAATTATATCATAATATTATAATATATTTATAATATCACAAAGTATTTTAAATACTTTAAAATTATATTTATATGATTTTTAAACAATTAAATTCATTATCCGATAATTGCTATTAATATTAAATATTTATAAAATATACTCTAAATAATTAAAAACTAATTTTTGGACTTTCAAATAATTTTTAGGAATTTGTTATTAATTTTTAATAATTAAAAAAATATTTTTCTCTATTTAATAAATAAAATAATTGATTTTAGAAATAAACTGTCGCTAAAAGTGTCCTATAGCGACGAAACCGTCGCTATAGGTGTTCTTGAGACTTTTACAGAATTTCATGTCAGTGACTAAGGTAGCTAGTTTGACCAGTTCTAATCCTATGTTCTAATTGATTTCTTGACTGGTAATGGTGTTATAGTTGTAGTACTAATGTAATACTACAATCGTAAACCAAATTCATTGCCATCCTGCATCAAATCAAGAAAATATAGTGCATCAAAGTCTTGTCAGAGACTGTTCTTCATTTTCTGGGTTACCCAGAAATGAAGAACAACTCAAGGTGTCACTTTTGAAGCTTTGTAACTTTAATTTTGTTTATTATTTCTGTGATCTAAAAGTTCAAATACGAAGTATACATGACAAGGTACAACAACAAATCACCAGATCAACTTAACAACATCAAAACAGTAAGATCTAAGAAGGTAAATAGATGTCAGAATCGTGTTATTTAGAAATCTGGGTTTTCGAGATTTCTTCAAAAAATGGTGGTCAACGCAAGTTTGACCTGGATTATTTTTCATTCTAGTTATGATCTAAGTTATATAATTACTTGTATGTGTAGTCTACATATCAGACTACAACATCTTGGCCAAACTACTAACACACAACAAGATCTAAGACTCGAAAAACGTTGTCAGACCTAAACTGGGTTTCTGGGTTTTCCAGAAACAGTTTGGTCATGGTCAGTCAACTGACTTTGACCATCAATAACTTGCAATCTACACATGATCTAACCCCGAGATTCGTCAATACCTTATCTTTCACAAATTTTCTCTGTATTCAGATGTTGTCAACAGGGCTCAATTATTAGAGCAAGATAATGAGTATGTGCAACCAAGGGACCACAACCAGGGTCATACCAGTGCAGCAGTCATCGGAACGATGATAACCAGCGAGGAGGGAAAAATACGAACAAAAGCAGTAACCACTCTGGTGGTAATCGTGGTCATGACAATAGGAGGGGTGAGTCAAGTGGAAATTTCAAAAAGAGGAGATTCAACAATGATGGGAAGACATCTGCAGCAGCACTAGCACCAGCAACAAATTCTAGGGGAGGAGAACGACCGTCAGTTAGATGCTACAGATGCGGAGAGGAGGGAAACATAAGTCCAAACTGTTCACAGCCTTCCAAACCCAATTTTGTCCGGTAGCGAAGTCAAATTCAGCTAGGACGGCGGGACCAGAGGGGACTACGGACAAAACAAAGTCGGTGGTGCATGGGAGAGCATTTGTCGTGACCTGCCAAAACGCGAGAAACCCGAATGAGGTGATCACGGGTAAGCTAATCTTGAACTCTTGTGAAGTTTATACCTTACTAGATACCGGTTATACCCATTCTTTTATCTTTCCTGCTTGTGCTCAATGTTTAAACTTGACTCCGGAGAAATTAGACTTTGACTTATCTGTGGAGACTCCGTTAGGAGAAACTTTTATCACATCCACTGTTTATAAATCTTGTTTGATCCAAGTTGGCACCATGACATTTCCTGTTGATCTTATCTCTTTAAAGATACTTGCATTTAATGTGATTTTACGGATTGATTGGTTAACCACTCATCATGCTAAAATTGATTATTTTCGTAAGGTTATTAGTTTTCATATTCCAAACCAACCTGTTATGCGAATACAAGCAATCAAACCACTAAAATCAATCACTGTCATATCAAGCCATAAAACCATTCATTTATTAAAAAACGGATGTCAGGCTTTCTTAGCCCATGTTATGGACTTGAACAAAAACACGTCAGATTTAAATAATATTTCTGTTGTTAGTGAATTTCCTGACGTATTTCCTGAAGAACTTCCTGGTCTACCCCAGAACGTGAAATTGAATTCTTTATTGACCTTGAACCGGGTACAAAACCCATTTCTAAAACCCCATATCGAATGGCTCCTATTGAACTTCGTGAGTTAAAAGTCCAACTACGTGAATTGTTAGACATCGCCCATTTCATTCCTAGTACATCTCCTTGGGGTGCTCCTATTTTATTTGTAAAGAAGAAAGACGGGAGTATGCGACTTTGTATTGACTACCGAGAATTGAACCATGTCACCATCAAGAATAGGTATCCGCTACCTCGCATTGATGAATTATTCAACCACTTCCAAGGAGCATAATTCTTTTCAAAGATCGATCTTCGCTTACGGATATCATCACCAAAGATTAAAACTGAGGATATTCCAAAGACTGCCTTGAACTTCGACGGGCATTATGAATTCTTAATCATGTCTTTTGGATTGACTAATGCTCTTGCTGCTTTCATGGATATGATGAACCGTGTATTCAAGGAATACTTGGATCAGTTCGTTGTTGTCTTTATTGATGACATCCTCATCTATTCCAAAAGCCGTGAAGATCATGGGCACCATTTGAAGTTGATACTTGAAAGGCTTCGTGAAAACAAGCTTTATGCCAAGCTAAAGAAATGCGAGTTCTGGCTTGAGGAAGTAGCATTCCTTGGGCACGTGGTGTTAAAACATGGAGTATCTGTTGACCCAGCGAAGATTGAAGCAATACAAAGTTAGGAGCAACCGAAGTTGGTGACCTAAGTGCGTAGCTTTTTGGGCTTAGCTGGATATTATCGGAGATTCGTGGAAGGATTTTCTCAAATCGCTACTCCGTTAACTCAGCTGACTCGGAAAGATACAAAATTCATATGGAGCGAGGAATGCGAGAAAAGTTTCCAAGAGCTCAAAAAGAGACTCATTTCGGCACTTGTTCTGACAATACCATCTGGTTCGGATGGATTTGTTATCTACAGCGATGCTTCATGCAAAGGGTTAGGATGTGTTCTCATGCAACATGGGAAAGTCATAGCCTATGCCTCGCGACAACTCAAAGAATATGAGAGGAATTATCCTACTCATGATCTAGAGTTGGCAGTAGTCGTTTTTGCGTTGAAAATCTGGAGAAACTACCTGTATGGGGAGAAAGTGGAGATTTATACGGATCATAAAAGCCTCAAATATTTCTTCACCCAAAACGAACTCAACATGCGGCAACGACGTTGGCTCGAGCTGTTAAAAGATTACGACCATAGCAATCAATATCATCCTGGAAAAGCAAACGTTGTAGCTGATGCATTAAATAGAAGATCATATGCGAGTACGAGTGCAATGTTGTTAACACAAAGACCCATTTTGAATGACTTGCAAAGGATGGAGATAGAGGTACAGGCTCCAAGTACCCACATGATGATATCAAACATACGAGTAGAACCTACTTAATCGATAAAGTTAAAGTTGCTCAAGCCACAGACCCATAGATGATACGTATGAAGAAGAAAGTATAAGAATGTGTTATTCTAGAAGCAAGAATCGATGAAGAAGGAATACTTTGAGTCAACTCCAGACTTTACATTCCTAACGATTCTGACTTGAAGCATAGAATCATGATGGAGGCACACAACACATCATTTGCAATCCATCCTGGGGCTACCAAAATGTATCATGATCTTCGACATACATTTTGGTGGAGCAATATGAAGAGAGAGATCGCGGAGTTTATCTCGAGGTGTTTAATATGTCAACGTGTAAAGGCGGAGCATGAAGTGCCAAAGGGAACACATTACTATGGATTTCGTTACGGGTCTTCCCAAGGTTTCTCAAGGTATAGATGTGATTTGGGTTATTGTTGATAGATTAACCAAGTCTGCTCATTTCTTGCCTATATGTGAGACTTATTTCCTTGAACGTCTTGCTCGTATGTACGTAAATGAGATTGTTAGATTTCATGGCATGCCAGTATCCATAAATTCAGATCGTGACCCAAGATTCACTTCACGATTTTGGGTTAGCTAGCAGAAAGCTATGGGCACAGATTTACGATTCAGTTTGGCATACCATCCTCAAACGGACGGGCAATCATAAAGGACTATTCAAACTCTTGAAGATCTATTAAGACTCTGTGTCCTAGATTTCAAAGGAAGTTGGGATAAGTACCATTGGTGGAATTCTCTTACAACAATAGTTCTCCAATATGTTGGGACGAGGTGGGTGAAGCAACATTGTTGGGACCAGAATTAGTACGCATGACTACAGAAAAGATTCAAATGATCCGGCAACGTATAAAGACCTCACAAGATCGACAAAAGAGTTATGTTGATCTTCATCGAAAGGACATGGAATTTAATATTGGAGATCGTATATTGTTACATATTGCTCCATGGAAGGGAATACAAGATTCGGGAATAGAGGAAAGCTCAATCCACGATTTGTTGGTCCATTTAAGATTCTTGACCGAATAGGAAATGTGGCCTATAGACTCGCATTACTTCCAAGCATGTCTCGTGTTCATAATGTTTTTCATATATCTATGCTTCGTAAATATGTGAAAGACCCAAACCACATTATTGCGTTAGAACCAGACGAGATAGTCGAAGATTTAACGTACGAGGAGGTACCTGTCAAAATCGTGGATATGAAAGAGCATGTCCTACGAACAAAGGTTATACCACAAGTCAAGGTTTTGTGGAGGAACCATGCTATGGAAGAAATGATCTGGGAGTTGGAATCGAAAATGAAAGCGAGGTACCCTCACCTTTTCGAAACACTAGGTACGTACATCAATTTCGAGGACAAAATTTCATAAGGAGGGGAGGTTGTAAGACCCCAACTTATTATAAATAAAATTGAATTTTCACTATTCATTATCTTGAAATAATGAGTTAATTTGATATAATACTTTGGTTATGGGTGAAATGTGCAAAATTTATAAAATAAGCAAGTGGTTATAAAATATTCATTGTTGTCGGGGAACATTTATTTGGTCGTGGAATATTCTTGCTGTCGGGGAATATTCGTACGACGGTGCATCCATTTGTGGGCCCCATAACAGAATAACTGTCGGATGAAGAAAACGACAAGCTTGAGTTTTTATAAATAACGGCGTAATTATTACCATTAACACTGTTCGATTACCTGGTGGTTAAAATACGATGTCTGGCGTGGTTGCACAAGAGCAGTTACCAGTATTGCATGTATAATTATTGATTCTTACATAAGAAGGCACTACTCAATAATTGTTACAGTAATTACTTTTTAATATTTTATTTTATTGATTCAATAATTGTTGCGTTGATATTTTATAGTAGTGTTGTTTCAATCATTATCTTTGCACAGTATTTCCCATTATCAGATCAATAATTCATATTATTTGAATAATATTATTAGATAACATTATTGGCAATATCTATGGAAGTTCTGTAACGAATGATTTGTTTGAATTGTGATTCTGGGGACAGAATCCTTGTAAGGAAGGAATGATATAACAATCCAGAATTTTAATTGTAATTTTTTAATATTTATTGAATTATATAAATCTTTAATGGATGTGTTTATCGTTGAATAAATACTTGTTTAATTATTTGTGAAATAAATAATGAATGTGTGAAGGAATTTTATTATTATTAGGAAATTTTCTAATTTAATTTAATTATTAAGTTAGAGAATTTATAATGACTAAATGAATTATTATATTATTCAATAAATTGTTATTAGAATTAATTATATTAAGTATGAAAAATCAATTAAATAATGTGTGACAAATAACTATAATATAAAGGAGTTTAATTTAGTTTTGCC
Organism: Panax ginseng; assembly: GCA_020205605.1. Taxonomy (NCBI): domain Eukaryota; kingdom Viridiplantae; phylum Streptophyta; class Magnoliopsida; order Apiales; family Araliaceae; genus Panax; species Panax ginseng. Next base: position 68,427,670 of record CM035139.1, read on the forward strand.
AAACAAGGCTTAAAACTATTAGGTGTTTAATTTTAAAAGGGTTTTGCCAAACGGAGCCTTATGGCTTTTGGATTTCTTTTGAATTTTAAATTATAATAAAATAAAATATAAATATAATATATATATTATTTTGGTAACTGATAATTTTTTAGTATATTAAGTATAGCGTCGGTTTAGACGTTTTAAAAATCGTGCGTTGTTTGTGTTTTTATTTTACGTATAGTGTAATTAGTTTAAGTCTAAGAAAAGAATAGAAGAAAGGTTTGTCAGAGGCTTGAGAGAGAGTTTGAGAGAGAAAAACAAGAAAAAGTTCTGAGTTCTTCAAGCTATTCTCAGAGGATTAGCAATGATTTTAAAAGCAACAAAAGGTATTTTTCCAATAACCTTAATGTTATATTTACATATATGCGTTAATATGTTTTACGACATAGTTTGAAGTCTCTGTGTTCTTGACGGTAGTATAAAGTTTTTACAAAATTTCTGTAATTGTTGTTATATAACTGAACTATGGTGACTATAGTTTCTTGATGTTAGAATAGTGTTTAAACAAGGGTTATTGTGTTAATTTTGTTTAAAAAGAAAGACAAACTGTTTCTCAGTGTATGTTCTTATACATGGATAATGACAGTAACAAATTTGATGGTTGAGGTGTATACAAATTGCAAAATTTAACTTTGAATTCTTTAATTGGGTAAGAAATACAAAGGACATAGTTTAAAGGCATCAAATTGGTTTATCATTAGCATTTACAGTGTCACTATGTTAAAGAATTGTCAAACATGGAGTTTTGGGTTTTAAACTATGGTTTGAAGGATTAAGTTTTCTGAAATTGTTGTTTAATTGCTTTAAATTGGTATATGTATGATAAGTAAATGTTTATGAGTAATCTATATAAGTTTTGCGTCTTAATTTAGATTTTAGCAGTGTTAATTAGTCCAAAATTTAGTTATTCTGTTCTTCGTGTGGTTGGTTACAGAATTGGTACCAACAAGAAAAATCGAGAGCCCCCAAATTTCACTTTTCGCTACCGAATCGCTAAGCTCACTACCAAGCGCCACTTCCACGCCATCATTTGGTTAATGTATCGTCCGTAAATGACTTTTGTTTTGCACTGAGTCTCAGAATTGTTGATGTAATGCAATACTACGATCAAGTAAAATATAGTTTTGGTTATTATGGTATAGTGAATGAGCATACAATTAACACTTAACAAATGTTGTTTTAATTGATGTAACTTGATTATGTGATTAAACATCAAACCATACATGAAATAGATATGTATTATGAGTAGTGGCTAATTGTATCTTAATGGCATATGAATAGGATATTGTGAATTGAATTGTTACGGTTTAGCCTACTCTCAAGGCAAGTTTTCTGACTCTACACTTTCGTTGAGCTAGTTCTATTGTTATTATTGTACAAAGTTTACTTCTCCTATCTCAATTATAATTACGCAAGTTTCTTACTCTACCTTGATTATTATTGTGCAAGTTTCCTATCTCCACACTTTCGTTGAGTTAGTTTATTTACGATTTTGCAAGTTCTCTAAATCTATTGTTACATTATACTAGCGTACACTTTTGTTAAGTTAGTTTGTTTATTCTCGAGCAAGTTATTGTTTCTTGTTCGATTACATTATGCAAGTTTTTCCAAACCTAAACTTATCATTCTAGCATGCAATAATTTTCATTCTGATAAACAAGTTTTATCGTTCAAGTTATTACTTATGATGCATGCTTAAGATTCAATTATAAGATCTTAACCTTAGCTTAACGTTGTTCAAGCAAGGTAGGTTATATTCTTCAATATGTATGCTATTAGATTATTCCTAAAGCATGATCTTAATTTACAATGTCAATTCGGTTATGATTTATTTCATAACATAAAGTTGTTACCTTTTTATTCAACTACTCCGTAGTTGATGACCATTGAATTCTAAATTACCTTGAAATGTATCCAAACCAAGTACTCTAAATACTGAGATGAACAACCCTAATATTAGGGGATAATTTACGCTTAGCGTTGAAATGTTTGTGCACAATACATTGTACGAAGGGTTGATCTCCCTAAGTACGAGGAGTCCTTATAGTCTTATGACTGTTAAAGTTGAAGTTGAAAGATTACTTACAACTGTGGACATAGTTCGTGGTCTTATGACCCTCACATATATATTCCATATTTTGATTCCAGTCATTGGTTATCATTGATAGAGTACTATTCAATTTTGATGAACCTATTCATTGGCAGTTATTATTATCTTGTTGATTCATTGCTATATCTAGTGAGTATTTATTTTGCTCACTCTTGCATAAATGCAATCATTGCAGCTAAAGTTGAGAAGGTAGATGAACCTACAACTAGCAAAGGAAAGGGAAAAATATATAAGTTATGAAGACTTGTAATTTTATTTTATTGATATGATGATAGACTTTTGTTTAATGATGTGATGTAATAATTTTATTTCCGCATTTGAATGATGTTTAAGGTTAGACAACCTGGGAAGATTTTTATTTAATGATGTAACCCTATTTAAAGGGAGGATTTATGATTTAATTTTATCATATTTGGGTAGATAGATATAAATGTTTTTATCAAGTGAACACCAAATCTTGAGGTAATGAGGTACCAGGATTTGGGGGTGTCACAAGTTGGTATCAAAGCTTTAGGTTATGAACCTTAGGTGAGGGAAAAAGCCTTAGGAAGTAACATTTGAAAAGATAGTGGTGATAAACTCTTATCGAGTTTTAATGAAGAAGTAATAAAACACTTATATGCTTATGTGTTTAAAACTTATGTGCTCGTGAGTGTCGAGTAGTAATGATTAATAATTAAAACTTAAAATTTTTGTTTGTCAGATGACTAATGTCGAGAATTCATTCAAAGTTAGGGAGGAAGGACCTCAGATGCCTAGAGAGGAGGAATCTCGTGACATTCAGGTGGTTTGGGAACAACTACTTCCACGGGAGTCAGCCTCGTTGGTCACAGTGGTTGAGTAAGAGAGGTTACCTGATGAGGATAATGAGATAGAGACGGACGAAGAAGACCCTGTGGAGCTGCCACAGTCGAATGAGGATGAGGAGGACGAGGAGAAAGAGTTTCCACTGACCTCGATTGCTGCTTGTATGTACGATGAAGTCTACGACCGCAACATGGAACTTCAGGATACCGTCGCGGAGTTGCAAGAGATAGTAGCTGAGCAACAGACCTCGATGGCACAGAAGGACGACGAGATCCAGGATCGAGAGGAACGTCTGAACAATGTTAAAGAAGAGCTGGTCCACACTGAAGGAGAGAATGAGCGAATTGTAGCAGAGATTGCAGAGTTGAAGAAAAAGTTGAAAGAGGAATCTACTAAGAGGGCAAGAGCCGAAGACGCGTACGAGGAAGCTTATTAACAAGACGGAATAGCAGAGAGAGAGAGACACAAGCAAAGAGGATGAAGATGGAAGAAATGAATAACGTGTTTAACACCGTGATTAATCGAGCTCAGGATCGGGTCATGGGTTATTCGATTCATTTCGAGACGCTGCCATCGTACATGTTAGATTGCCGAACAATATTTCGAATTATGGAGGAAGAGCGTCGTAAGGCTACGCAGTATCTTAGTAGGACCTTGTAGGGAATGTACTTGGTATGAGATTTATGATATGATAAATAAAATGTAAATCCCAAGTGTTATGTAAGGATATGATAATGATGTCCTAAAACTTTAGTAGTTCAGGGAAGTAATGTAAATAGCAGTGATGTTATGACCCTTATATTTTTCTAAAAGATTATGAATGAATAAAAGTTATTATTTTATCCAAGGTGTTATGTGTTACGTGATAATCTTTTATGGGTGTAAATTAAATAGAAAATACTTAAAGAAATTGAGTAAAAGTCTAACGAGTGTATTTTAACAGAAAATGCCTCCATGACATCAACCACCCCGACATAGAACCACTGAAGGAACCAATAAAAATAATGCTGAAGCTAACCCCGTTCAACAACTAGTGACGTTACTAATAGGAGCGTTGCATAATCAACCTCAGAATCAAGGCACAACGTTTAAGGACTTCAAGGCAGTTGGACCATCAGAATTCCGCAGGTCCATGAATCTAGTTGAGGCACAGACCTGGATCATGGAGGTAGATAAAGTATTCAATGTTGCGGGAGTAGGGGAGGATCAGAAGACTTCTTTTGCAACATTCATGTTGAAAGTAGAGGCTAGTTATTGGTGGCAGGCCAATAAAATCCGAGGAGGACAAGGGGTTATGACTTGGGATAGGTTTAAGGAGATATTCTTCTAGGCTTATTTCCTAGAGAGTTCGAAGAGTCAGTTAGAAGTGCAATTTTTAGAACTGAAGCAGGGAACGATGACGGTGTCTGAGTATGCCGCAAAATTCAACGAGTTGGCGAGGTTTGCGCCATATCAAGTCAGCACTGACGAACGCAAGGCTAAGAGATTTGAGCAGGGACTGAAACCCTGGTTGTACAGTAGGGTTTCCCTGTTCCAGCTGAAGACATTTGCAGCGGTAATGGAGAAGGTAATTCTCGCTGAAGGTGGAGGCGAGGCTGTAACTAAGTTCAATCAAGAACAGAAAAAGAAGAAGAATGAAGTGGAGGTTAAGAATGGAGGTGGTGGTAGTGGAAATGGTAACAATAGTCTGAAAAGAAAATGGAATGGAAATATGGGTGATGGAAATCAGCAAGGTAACCAGCAGAATAAGAAGTTTGAAGCATGTGCTATATGCGAGAAGTTTCACAAGGGTGTATGCTTAATAGGGAAATGAGTGTGCTTTAACTGTGGCCAGGAGGGTCACATCTCCCCAAATTGCAATCAACCTAAGAAGAACATTTGCTTCACATCCAAGGATCACTTTGCTCATGAGTGCCCTAAGAAGAAAGCTGGAGAGGCAACGGGAAGCAAGTGAGGTAGCGATGGAGGTACATGGGCCATTCTTTGGACCATCTAAGATCAAACAAACCTACGCCCGGAACCTTCAAATACGACCGCGCAAGATGTTGTGAAATTAAAGGATGTGGTGTCAGGTATTATCCCAATTAATGATATTGATGCTTATGTATTATTTGATTTGGGTGCTACTTGTTCATTTATATCTGATGAATTTGCTAAGAAGTTAGAAATACCTTGTGAAGAATTCAATTTTCCTTTAAACATAGAAATTGCGAGTAGGGAAGTGATCCTTGTTAGGTTCGTATACAAGAACTATAGGGTGAATATTAAGGGGAATATCATAAGGGTAGATTTAATTCCAATTAGACTTCGAAAGTTTAATGTTATTTTGGGAATGGATTGGTTGTTCAATTATGGACCAATAATTGATTGTCAAAAGAAATGTGTAAACCTTATGACTCCGTCAAAGGTAGTTTTCCATGGTAGCAAATCGCCTAGACAAGCAAGGTGTCTAGCGGTTATGCAGGCCAAGAAGTTGTTGAGTCAAGGATGTATAGGTTATTTAGCTTACATAGTCGATACTCAGAAGAAAGGGGTAAAACTGGAAGAGATACCAGTGGTTAGGGAATTCATAGATGTGCTTCCAAAGGATTTGCCAGGACTTCCGCCTGACAGAGAGATTGAGTTTGTGATCGACTTAGCGCCAGGAACAACACCAATATCGAAGGCCCCGTACAGAATGGCTCCGGTAGAGATGAAGGAACTGATGGTACAATTGCAAGAACTGTTAGATAAGAAATATATTCAACCAAGCGTACCACCTTGGGGAGCACCGGTGTTATTCATAAAGAAGAAGGATGGGTCAATGCGTCTTTGCATTGATTATAGGGAATTAAACAAAGTCACTATTAAAAATAAATATATGTTGCCAAGAATAGATGACTTGTTTGATCAATTGAAGGGTGCTAGATATTTCTCAAAAATAGATTTGAGAAGTGGGTTTCATCAACTGAAAGTAAGGAAGGAGGATACACCAAAGACGGCATTTCGAACTGGGTATGGACATTATGAATTTTTGGTGATGTCTTTTGGTTTAACAAACGCCCCTGCAAGGTTCATGGATTTGAGGAACATGGTGTTTAAACCGAATTAAACAAATTTTTTGTGGTATTTATTGATGACATCCTGGTGTACTCCAAAACTCAAGAAGAACACGTGGAACATTTACGTTTAACGTTGGAGACACTAAGAAAGGAAAAGTTGTACGCGAAATTCTCTAAGTGCGAATTTTGGTTAGAACGTGTACAATTTCTTGGGCATGTGATTGACAAAGATGGGATTTCAGTGGATCCATCAAAAGTTGAAGTTGTAATCAACTGGGAACAACAAAGAACACCTTCGGAGGTGAGGAGTTTCTTGGGACTGGCCGATTATTATAGAGGTTTATTCAGGACTTTTCCAAGATTGCCACTCCGTTAGCAAATTTAAAAAGGAAAACTGTAAAATTTGTTTGGACAGAGAAGTGTGAGGAAAGTTTTCAAGAATTGAAAAAGAAGTTAAGTGTGGCACCTATGTTGTCATTACTAGATAATACAGGAAACTTTGTGGTGTATAGTGATGCCTCACACAAAGGATTGGGTTGTGTTCTTATGCAGAACGAAAAAGTTATTGCTTATGCATCAAGACAATTGAAGGACTATGAGAAAGGATATCTGACTTATGATTTAGAGTTGGCTTCAGTGGTATTTGCTCTGAAGATATAGAGACATTATCTCTATGGAGAAAAATGTGAGATCTACACAGACCATAAAAGTCTGAAGTATATTTTCACTCAGAAAGACCTGAACATGCGTCAAAGGAGATGGATGGAATTGATACAAGATTATGATTGTGAGATCTTTTATCACCCGGGCAAAGCTGATGTGGTTGCAGATGCCTTGAGTAGGAAAGATTGTTCTATATGGAAGCTAGTTCAACTTTGGTTGACAAAGTTAAGAATGCTCAACTACAAGATGAGGAATGTGGGAAAATCAAGGAGAAAGTGGTTGACGGTAGTGATGTGAAATACAAGGTCGATACCAAAGGACTTCTACGATTCGAGGAAAGAATCTGGGTTCTAGAAGTACCAGATATTAAAGAAGAAATCTTGACTGAAGCTCATAACTCAAGATATTCGATACATCTAGGAAGTACGAAGATGTATCAAGATTTATGACCACATTTTTGGTGGCCAAACATGAAAAGAAATGTTGCAGAATGTGTTGCAAAATGCTTAACATGTCAAAGAGTTAAGGTCGAGCATCAACGACCAAGCGGATTACTTCAACCGTTGGAAATACCAGAATGGAACTGGGAACACATCACAATGGATTTTGTGGTGGGTCTTCCAACTACTCAGAGAGGATATGATGCGATATGGGTGATAGTGGACATATTAACAAAATCTGCTCACTTTTTGCCAATAAAGATTAGATTTAATCTTGATCAGCTGACAAAGCTATACGTTAAAGAGATCGTGATGAGACATGGAGTTCTAGTGTCAATTGTGTCAGATAGAGATTCGAGATTCACATCAAACTTCTGGAAGAGACTACAAGAATGTATGGGAACATAGTTGCGAATGAGTAAGGCATATCATCCGCAAACAAATAGCCAGAGCGAATGAACAATCCAAATATTAGAAGATATGCTGAGAGCATGCATCATGGATTTCAAAGGAAGCTGGGATGAACATTTACCGTTGGTGGATTTGCCTACAACAACAGTTACCACGCAATCATCGGCATGCCGCCTTACAAAGCATTATACGGCAGGAAGTGCAGAACTCCACTGTGCTGGGATGAAGTCGGTGAACGTCAACTATTAGGACCAGAACTGGTGCAGCAGACTGCTAAAGTTATAAAACTTATCAGAGCAAGACTGGTAGCTGCTCAAGATCGACAGAAGAAGTATGCTGATCAACACAGGCAGAATCATGAATTTGAAGCAGGAAATTTCGTGTTCCTGAAGGTTTCTCCTTGGAAGGGGAAAATTTGTTTCGGCAAGAAGGGAAAGTTAAGCCCAAGGTTTATTGGACCTTTCGAGATTCTACGGAGAGTGGGAGAGGTGGCTTACGATATAGCTTTACCTCCAGGATTAGAACATGTGCACAACATTTTTCATGTGTCGGTGTTGCGACCTTATAAACCCGATTGTAAGCATGTAATTGAGTATGAACCATTGCAATTCAGTAAAGATTTATCTTACGAAGAGATTCCTATCCAGATAGTTGACAGGAAAGAATAAGTGCTCAGGAATAAAGTGATACCTTCTGTGAAGGTGATTTGGAGGAACCACAATGCTGAAGAAGCAACGTGGGAACTCGAAGATAAAATGATGAAAGATTACCCTAAGCTATTTGTTTAATCCGTGTCTTCGATTCTGGGGACAAAATTTTGTAAGTAGGGAAGAATGTAATGAATGATTTGTTTGAATTGTGATTCTGGGGACATAATCCTTTTAAGGAGGGAATGATGTAACAATCCAGAATTTTAATTATAATTTTTAAATATTTATTGAATTATATAAATATTTAATGGATGTGTTTATTGTTGAATAAATATTTGTTTAATTATTTGTAAAATAAATAATGAATGTGTGAAGGAAATTTATTATTATGAGGAAATTTTCTAATTTAATTTAATTATTAAGTTAGAGAATTTATAATTGTAACGCCCCGAAATCCGGTCTATTTTCACATCCGAATTCCGTACGTCACGATCCCATCTTCTTCCAAACATATATCATTATATAGCTAAATATAACAACATACATCCTCAAATCCCAGGTTCTAAAACCTTAAAACCTCTTTCATTACAAATAATGATAATTACATTATTCTTTACATCTTGTACAAGTGACTTTTATCCGCCAACATAATCGTTCATTAAACTATTTTAAAGTTTAATTCTATCATTCTATATTACAAGTCTTCATTTGATCTTCACGCTCATTCATATAATGAATGAGACTTCTTCTGGATACCGATTAACTTGATCTTTACGGGATCCTTAAGTTCTTCTAACATCGTTTGTTGAAAATGTTTTTATTTAAGGCAAGTGTGAGCATTCAATTTCTCAGCAAGTCATAACAATTGAACAAATAACTTCAAGAATTTAAACATTCTTTTAAGACTTCGATAACCGAACAAATGTTATGAAGCAGCTTGAATAATAGGAAAAATCTCAATTCCTATCATTTTAAAATATTAATCACATTCACTTTGAAATACTTTCATTCTCTACTCTTTTTCATACACATTCTGTCTGGCTAGAATCAATAGCACAGACATAACAATAATGGTTCATGTATAAACAGAACGTGCTCATATTGAATAATTCAATCACAGAACAGTTCATCTCACAGAAACACCGAAGTGTTCACATTGTGGCACAAGGCCTCATACATTCTAACACCTTGTACAAATATCACACATTTGCACATAGACAGAACTTCTCAAGTTCAACATCTGAGAAATTTTAGAAACTAGCCTTCATTTAAAAATATGAATGAAGTTAGGAAACTTGCCTTACGCACAGCTACAGTAGTTTACGCTGAACTGCTCATTCCAATTCCTATGTAGCACATAAGGAAATGACACATACACCAATTAGTCATATACTTTACTTTACGCATTGGTTTACTTAACTTCATTTCTTAGGGTTCACATTCTTATAAACTAAGTTTACGTGACCAACTTCCTTTACCGGTTAACGGCTTCATGACATACGGAGATGTCTTACTCAATACATTCATTATCTTTGATGATTTATATTCTTATCTTCTTCTTATACTTTCCTAGGACTTAGCACCCAACGTGTCTCTGCTAATAGTCCATATGGTACTCTGAGTGGTTTCCCACAAACAACCAACAAACAAGTTCCCGTCTCATCTACACTGCCCATAACAGTGAGTTAGATCGGTTGCCAGTTTTGTATATACCTTCTCTCTCTGAAGGAATTGTTTAGCCCAGTTCCCATATGTCAACCATCAAAGGTTACAATAGTACTACAACCTAAATTCATCTTAACTTATTTGAACTATTAAACTATAATGTTCGTTAAGTAAATTTCTTATTCCTTATGGCTTTCTGACAAATAAATGTCATACCTCAGGATTTATTCATCATCGTCTAAGTCATATAGTCTTTTTGTATACTCAGAACGATCATTTAATAATTATTCTACGCATTTATAGCGTTAAGCATTTTACTTTACCTTTTTCTTATCTTACAACATCCGATTAATTCGACTCGGAATGTCATCCAAGTTATAACCATTAACTCGGCTTCTTTACGTTATACGTACTTGTCTTTAATTTAGCTTCTTCACCGTTCACAGGTTTAATCATTGGTCTTTATTATCCTACGGTCAAACCATACACGGAGTGTAGGTTTTACCCGTTTAATATTCGCATACACTCAACCTTTACGTCGGTCAAAGTGTTCAACGCTTACTTTTCATTCTAACATTCTCCTCCGACTCACATTCGGCTTTCATTAATCTTATTACCAATCACTACGGCTTTCTTGATAATTCATATCTTACTTACTACTTTCGTCAACGTCTAAGTTATACAACCAATGCATACTTAGAACGTTCGCTCGACGTGAATACAATTCACGAGAATCGTTTACGTATTCAACGTTTATGTTTCTTGTCACTTAATTCTATTCAACCTTTATCTAAGGTTTTAATCGCTTTTATTCATTACTCGCACGAACCCCATGTTCATTATTCTTTCTTAATATCAAAGCCATACGGTTCGTTGTATGCTAAGACCGATCGTTCATCGTAATAAATATATGCTCACAAAATAGCGTCTAAACGCTTTACATTCATCTCTCATTACCATGACATAACATCGAAATGTTATTCATTACCCTCGTCAATCAATGTCTAAGGAATCACCATTATAGTAATCCCTCACGTTCATTTATCGCGACTACGGTCCTCGAATATTGGTTCCGTAACCCGAGTCTACATTCTTTGTCTTTTAATCTCGTTTAGTCTTTTTGTTCAACCTTCATCAAAGGCTTAATACACTTGATTAAGTGTTATATTAGTTGAACTATATGTTCACATTTTTTTCTGCACATCCCCCATTAATTGAGCAGTAAAAATCTCATTTCTGGGCATTGCTTGCCACTGGCCGCGGCATGCCGTGCCTCTTCGTTACCTCATTCATACAGCCACTCTGCAGTGTCAAACTGCCGAGGCTGAAGCTGCGACGCCACTCCCTTCACATATTCTCATCATTCATGGCGCCACTTAGCGATGGTGATGGCGAGCTCATATGTTCATGGCCACGGTCCCCAAAGGCACGACTTCGTACTGCGGCCGGAGCATGAAACCTAGAAAAATTTTCTAAGCTTTTACAAGCTTGAGACGCTGATTTTGAAATCTCATATCTTATTTATATAACTCGGAACGAGGTCATTCCAGAGCAATTTTCTTCCTTATCTAACGTACTTCGATTACCCCTTAGACAGAAGTTTGTTCTGAATCCGTTAACGTGCCTTTCAATTGGCTTAATCTTCGCTCTTCGTTCGTTTTACATTTTTAACGTTCTTCATTCGTTCGTCTGTAATTCGGTCATCCAAACTCGGAACTCGTTCATTCTTGAGTCAACGACTCACGTTTTATACATTCTCTTACATTCTTAAGAAACCCTACACGTTCGGGTTCATTTACATACTTTCTATTTCTTGTTCATCTTTATGAATTTTCGTCATAACTTCGTTATAGCTTAGTTTTAATCAGTTCTTCATGAACGTTTCTAACGTTCCTAACAAAGCAACAAGCAACTAACTTATACGCGATGGTTTTAAACTTGTCCATCAACAACAATTATCCTACGATGGTTTTAAATTTGTCCATCAACAACGTTCTTCGCGTGTTCTTCATTTTTAATCGATATTTTGATTACAATTTTACTTTTTCTTGGAATTTGATGTTATAGAACACCATTCCTTACTTATTTGACATACTCATTCATAAGATTCATTTGGATCGCTCAAAATCCTTACAAATCTTACACTTCCTGAAGAAAATTATAAACTAAATTTCTAATTTCTTATTTCTTCATTTTCTTACGATTTCAACCATATGAAATCATTTCTAACGTCTTTTACTTCCTATTCTCGTTAAGCTATGTTTTTAACATATAAAGCTTAAAGAAAATTTATAGAATACTAGGTTTCGGATTACCTTCCTTCTTTAATCTCGTTCCGTCGAATCAAGCGTGCACTCGGGCAAGCTTTTCCTCATTTTCTCCCTCTTCATCCAAACTCTCTCTCTCTCTCAAGTGTTGGTTGAAATTTTAAACCAAACAAATGAGCTTAAGACTTCTTTATATAGAAAACTAAGGCTAAGGGCATTTTAGTCATTTCAACCCACCTTCTTACTATTCACACCTACTCAATAGACCTCCTTACTATTCACGAAGCTTCCGTTGGAAGCTTCGTGCTTCCGTCTTGCGAAATTCATTCGATAATTCACAAACTACGATTCTCAAAATCCAAATATTTTTTAATATTTTGTCTTTCCTTTACCGATTAACTTTTACGTATTCTTCGGATTTCCAAAAAACTGAAAAACACTTTTCCATGATAAGCATTTTCCTTCACGTTTTCCCCTAATGTATCTAAACGAGTGAAAAGTACATAACAGTACTTTTCGTCGTTTTTATTTTATCCGATTTTTACACGTTTTTCGAGAAAAACTTTTATCGACTTACTTAATATTTCACGATATATTATCGTCAAATCTTTCGACGGAATGTCATTTCGACATACCGAACTCTCAGAATGGCTTAGGTTATTCAAACCCTAACCCTTAGGGTTTCGTCGGGTGAATAGTGCATATTTCGTCTTTTTTCCCAAAAATATTTTATTCCCGGAAAAGTTTTATTTTCGTCTTGAAAATTCTTACTCGTTCAGTCTAGATCGTAGCCAGAATCCTCCCGAATAATAATCATCCTAGGTTCTAGAACGATTAATAAACACATAGCACAGAATAGTATTAATAAAAATTTATTTTATTAATGACTAATTCTTTAACTCTTAAATTCTGGACAATTCGATTTTTCGGGTTGTCACAATAATGACTAAATGAATTATTATATTATTCAATAAATTGTTATTAGAATTAATTAAATTAAGTATGAAAAATCAATTAAATAAAGTGTGACAAATAACTATACTATAAAGGAGTTTAATTTAGTTTTGCCAAACAAGGCTTAAAACTATTAGGTTTTAATTTTAAAAGGGTTTTGCCAAACGGGGCCTTATGGCTTTTGAATTTCTTTTGAATTTTGAATTATAATAAAATAAAATATAAATATAATATATATAATTTTGGTAACTGATAATTTGTTAGTATATTAAGTATAGCGTCGGTTTAGACGTTTTAAAAATCGTACGTTGTTTGTGTTTTTATTTTACGTATAGTGTAATTGGTTTAAGTCTAAGAAAAGAATAAAAGAAAGGTTTGTCAGAGGCTTGAGAGGGAGTTTGAGAGAGAAAAACAAGAGAAAGTTATAAGTTCTTCAAGCTATTCTCAGAGGATTAGCAAGGATTTTCAAAGCAACAAAAGGTATTTTTCCAATAACCTTGATGTTATATTTACATATATGCGTTAATATATTTTATGACATAGTTTGAAGTCTCTATGTTCTTGACGGTAGTATAAAGTTTTTACAAAATTTCTGTAATTGTTGTTATATAACTGAACTATGGTGATTATATAGTTTCCTGATGTTAGAATAGTGTTTAAACAAGAGTTATTGTGTTAATTTTGTTTAAAAAGAAAGACAAATTGTTTCTCAGTGTATGTTCTTATACATGGATAATGACAATAACAAATTTGGTGGTTGAGGTGTATACTAATTGCAAAATTTAACTTTGAATTCGTTAATTAGGTAAGAAATACAAAGAACATAGTTTAAAGGCATCAAATTTGTTTATCATTAGCATTTACAGTGTCATTGTGTCAAAGAAATATCAAACATGGAGTTTTGGGTTTAAAACTATGGTTTTAAGCATTAAGTTTTCAAAAATTATTGTTTAATTGCTTTAAATTGGTATATGTATGATACGTAAATGTTTATGAGTAATCTATATAAGTTTTATGTCTTAATTTAGATGTTAACAGTGTTAATTAGTCCAGAATTCAGTTATTCTGTTCTTCGTGTGGTTGGTTCTGTAATTCGGCGCCTCAGTGCCAAAATCAAAGCCCCAAATTTCCACTCTTGTGCAACAGTAGTGCCACCGACCGGTTTGCTCCTCATAGCCGTAGCGCCTACTTCCGCCAAGCCAATTAACCGTCCGTAAATAACTTTTGTTTTGCACAAAGTTTGTAATTGTTGATGTAATGCGATACTATAACTGTTAAAATATAGTTTTGGTTATTATGGTATCGTGAATGAGCATACAATTAACACTTAACAAATGTTGTTATTTTAATCGATGTAACTTGATTATGTGATTAAACATCAAACCATACATGAAATAGATATGTATTATGAGTAGTGGCTAATTGTATCTTAATGGCATATGAATAGGATATTGTGAATTGAATTGTTACGGTTTAGCCTACACTCAAGGCAAGTTTTATAACTCTACACTTTCGTTGAGCTAGTTCTATTGTTATTATTGTACAAAGTTTACTTGTCCTATCTCAATTATAATTACACAAGTTTCTTACTCTACCTTGATTATTATTGTGCAAGTTTTCTATCTCCACACATTCGTTGAGTTGGTTTATTTACGATTTTGAAAGTTCTCTAAATCTATTGTTACATTGTACTATCTTACACTTTTGTTGAGCTAGTTTGTTTATTCTTGAGTAAGTTATTGTTTCTTGTTCGATTACATTATGCAAGTTTTTCCAAACCTAAACTTTTCATTCTAGCATGCAATAATTTTCATTCTGATAAAATAAGTTTTATTGTTCAACTTATTACTTATGATGCATGCTTAAGATTCAATTATAAGATCTTAACCTTAGCTTAATGTTGTTCAAGCAAGGTAGGTTATATTCTTCAATATGTATGCTATTAGATTATTCATAAAGCATGATCTTAATTTACAATGTCGATTCGGTTATGATTTATTCCATAACATAAAGTTGTTACCTTTTTATTCAACTACTCTGTAGTTGATGACCGTTGAATTTTAAATTACCTTGAAATGTATCCAAACTAAACTTACTTTGGTGCGGACTTGTACTCTAAATACTGATATGAACAACCCTAATATTAGGGGATAATTTACGCTTAGCGTTGAAATGTTTGTGCACAATACATTGTACAAAGGGTTGATCCCCCTAAGTACGAGGAGTCATTATAGTCTTATGACTGTTAAAGTTGAAGTTGAAAGATTACTTACAACTGTGGACATAGTTCGTGGTCTTATGACCCTCAGATATATATTTCATATTTTGATTCCAGTCTTTGGTTATCATTGATAGAGTACTATTCAGTTTTGATGAACCTATTCATTGGCAGCTATTATTATCTTGTTGATTCATTGCTTTATCTAGTGAGCATTTATTTTGCTCAATCTTGGATAAATTCAATCATTGTAGCTAAAGTTGAGAAGGTAGATGAACCTACAACTAGCAAAGGAAAGGAAAAAATGTACAAGTGATGAAGACTTATAATTTTATTTTATTGATATGATGATAGACTTTTGTTTAATGATATGATGTAATAATTTTATTTTCGCACTTGAATGAAGACTTGTAATTTTGATTATTGTTATGATGTTAGACTTTCAATTTGATGATAGACTTTTACTTAATGATGTGATGTAATAATTTTATTTCCGCACTTGAATGATGTTTAAGGTTAGACAACCTGGGAAGATTTTTATTTAATGATGTAACTCTATTTAAAGGGAGGATTTATGATTTAATTTTATCATATTTGGGTAGATAGATATAAATTTTTTTATTAAGTGAACACCAAATCTTGAGGTAATGAGGTACCAGAATTTGGGGGTGTCACAAGTTCTGTCTAGGAAAGGGGTTTGGTCACCTAATTGCTCGCCAGTAAAGGGAAATCCTCATCGGAAAGCCCCCTCTTTTCTGGGAATGATCTGGTTGTCATAATTGTGATTATGTAATATTATTTGTGAATAATTAATTATTGATTTATATGATAAGAAAATATTTATTTTATGTGGATGGATATGGAAATATTTATTTTGTGTGGATATAAATGAAGGAATTAATGCTGAGGTGTTTTATTAGTATTTTGTCGGAATGGAGGTATTAAAAATCGTCCGTATGTGGATTTCAGGCATTTTTCGTTTGGAATTTGGAAAAACTTAAAGCTACAAAATTATAGAGAATTCGATTTCCTATGGAATAGACATAAAATTAGTATTTTCTGATAAAAGAGCTATTTATTATGAAATATTGAAGTTTCAGAAATAAATGTTTTTATTAAAACATAGGGGGCCCACTTTTATTTATTTTTTTGTGGAAAATGCTGAAATGGTAGGCTGCAAATTCAAATTGGGATTCTGAATATTCAAAGTGGAATGCTTGAAATAAAATATTAATATTTTATTATTTAGTCTGCTTTGGCGTTCTAGCATTTTCCTATAAATAGGTGCTTAGGTTAGAATTGAAAATCACACCAGAAACATAAGTTTTCTCTCTCTATATTATCGAGCATATTTTTGTGAGTATTTAGATACTTTGAGAGTTATTATTCAGTGTAAATTTTCTTCGACTTTACATCCGATATTCCAATCAGAAGTACTGTTCTTTTGAGGTAAGGGATGTTATTTTCGTCGTAAATGATATTATTTCTTTTAATATCATTATGCTGAAATATTGGTATGAATTTTATTGTGGAATTTCTACCTTTTTGTGTCGGGATTACTATTTACATATATGACACTATTCACGTATACGATACTATTCACGAATACGACACTATTCACCAAAAAATAAAATTTTCTCTTCTTTGTCCCAGATGTCTATTATGGTTACTATCTTTGATTGCATCCATGTTTTGATCTTCATTCTTGAATATTACTCCATTATGGTTTATTATGGAGTATTTTTGAACTTGGATTATCTAAAGTATGAATCCCTAATCTTTGTCCTTTTATCTCACTGGATTCGTTCTCTAAAATGTTTTTCATCATCCTTAGTCTTTAATGGTGATACTTGATGAATATCTTTGGCGTGTAGTGCAAAGATGAATGATTACCTGATGAATATCTTTAGCCCGTAGTGCAAAGATGAACAGGTGTTGAGATGAACATGACCAACTGGTGATACAAATGAATATCTTTGGCCCGTAGTGCAAAGATGAATATTTGATGCAAGTTGTATATTGATTGATGTTACAGGAATAAAATATTGATGATGGACTTTTAAATTCATAGATGATAATAAATTTCATTCTCTACTTAATTTTTCTAATGAATATTATTATTTTCGCTGCGAATATTGATCTAAAACTGGTTGTCCATTATATTTTATCTGATTTGTTGAAGGCTAACGATAAATTGTTGTTCTTTATCTTAGTTATAATATTCTTTAATGGGCTAGTTGAGCTCACCCTTTTCTTTTTTGTTCCATTTTTCTTCTCAAGAGGTGAGAATATAGCAGGATCTAGTCGAGGTATGGAGTGATGGTTCTAGAAAGTTATTTTATCAGTCCTCACTATTTTTGTAAAATAGTGTATCAATAATTGTAATGAGGACTTTATCTGAGTGTGGATATTGTCTAGAAGACAATATTTGTATTTAAACTCACAGTTTATGTGTTGTCGTATTTTGCACGACAATTGTATTAATGAAGTTGTAGTTGTTTCTGTACCATGTATTTGGCGACTCAGAATGAGTGATGTCTATTTTGGGGGCGTCACAAATTGAACATCAATTTTAGTTTTAAAATAAGTCATATCATATATATACCACTGTAATTCAAGTTCTTTAATACTAAACATGTTTCTATGAATTTGATTACTCTACATCATGAATGAATGACATAAAATAGTTTATAATCCTCTATTAACACATAAAATATCATATTTTCAATAAGCATACTCAAAACTAATTTACAGAGAATTTTTATAAAAACCCCAAAACGTAGAGAACTAAGAACAAAAGGGGTTAAATTACTACCTCAACTTTCTTGTTTGAGCAACACAGATGATAGCAACCTCCTTTGATTATCTCAAACTCATAAAAATCTTCTCTTCTTCCTTCTTTCTTTTCTCTCTATTTTCTTCTTTTCTCTCCTCTGTTCTTTCTTTTCTCTCTTCTAGCTTTACACATTGTAAAATTGATATAATCTAACTAATACATATTATTACGTATAAAAAAACTAACATATAATAATGATAATACTTAATATATCAGTTATAGAATTTTAAATTCAAAACCCACTAGGGCTTGTTTGGAAAAACAAAATTAAAATAATAAGGATTAACAAGCCCTTAAGCCTTGTTTGGTAAAACCCATTAAAACTCCTTTTAACTTATTTTAATAACTAAATTATAATATAGTTTAATTGTCACACTCTATTTACTTAAATTCTAATTTTCAAATTTAATTAAATTAAAGCTAATAACAACTTATTAAATCAAATTTCCACATAATTACATTACCACAAAATTATAATTTCCTTATAATTTTATTTAATAAATTAGTACATTACTTTCATTACTAAATAAAATTAAAACAACATTATAACAATTCATTTAATCCTTATCAACTTTCTAATTTAATTATTAAATTAAATTAGAATATTACCACTACGTAACATTATAATTAGTTCAACAATCATTTAATTTAATTAACTTCAAAATACCTCATTACCAATTATCAACTTAGTTTACAAATTAAGCTAATTCCCTTAACTCATAAATTATTTATTTAATAAATAAATAATCAAATCAAATCAAATCAAATTAATATTTATTCAACAATAAACACATCAATTAAAATATTTATATAATTCAATAAATATTTAAAATTATAATTTAAATTTTTGGATTGTTACAGTTTTTCTAGAGTTCTAGTAGAGCTTCTCTCTCTACCCTACTTGGAGCACTTTCAACTTACTTAGAAACTTATTCAAATGTTGTATCTGAGTAAGTTATAATTTTTGTGCAAACGTGTTATATTTGTACAAGACGTGTATCATGAATTGTTCTATGTGCCAATTATTTTGACTTATATGCTTTTGAAATGAAATGGTCTATGATTAAATTGTTAAATTTGTAAGATTTTTGCTTAGACAAGGAACGTGTCTGTGTTGATTGCTTTAACAAGATAAAAGTAAGGATGGTAAGTTATGTTAATTTAAGTTGTTGTATAATCGTATTCTTTAATTGTTGATGGGTAGTATCTGAGTTAAACGACTTCTTTGTTTAAGACGAACAAGTAACCGATCTAACTCACTATGAAAGACAGTGTAGATGAGACGGGAAACTAATTCATTAGTTTTTGATGGGGAGCCCTCTCATTTCTTCTAAGCTATCCTACCTGGACTGTGTTCCCCCTATTCACAATGTAACACAACGAGCCTCCTCATGGACCACTAATGTTCTGGCTTTCACGGGGAGATTGCAATTGGTAAAGTCCATTCTCTTTGCAATTTAGACATATTGGAGTAATCATTTCATCCTCCCTAAAGTAGTGATAAGATTCATACAATCCATTCTTGGTCAACTATCTCTTGCTATCCATGGTGCAAAAGTGCCATGGTCAACTATCTCTTTGCCATACTCTGAAGGAGGGCTAGGAGTAAAAAATATTTTGGACTGGAACAGGGCTCAAATCATGATGCATCTTATTCATATTATCCAATTCAACACAAAATCTACCTGGGCTCTTTGGGTCAAAAGCACTATTCTAAAAGATAAATCTTTTTAGCAAATCCCTACCCCAGCTGATTGTTCCTGGATTTGGAAGTAAATGTTGAAGCTCAGAGCTCTTGCTAGACAACATTTATAGTACAATATCAGGTAAGGGGATAAAATCAGTTTATGGTATGGTCCATGATTGAATGCTAATTCTTTGAAGCCTAGCCTTATCCTACTTTCTAATTCTGGTCTTCATGGGAAAGCAACTGTTAGTAATATTCTGCAGGACTCAACATGGCACTTTCCCACTAGCAACCATCATGTGGTTATCTTTTTTTGTCACTTGATTGAAGCATGCCCTCCTGCTTCCACGCGGAATGACAGTATTTCATGGGGTACATTTGATGTGCAGAAGGTAAAAGCTACACAAATTTGGGAGAACATGCGTACTAGACAAAACCAGGTACATTGGCACAATATTCTTTGGAATAAACTTCATGTCCCTCGTTATTCGTTCTTCATGTGGTTGGGCCTCCACAAGAGACTATAAACTAATGATCTAACCAAACACTACTTTGGAAGAATATACAACTCCTCCCTAATATAGTATGACATTACTTGTGTCGTCCCCAAAATAGGTCCAATCCATCCAACCTATTTTGAGTCGCCAAATACATGGTACAGAAAACAACTACAACTTTATTACTACAATTGTCGTGCAAAATACAACAACATATATACTGTGAGTTTTAATACCAACTGTGACTCATAAAGGTGATACCTTACATAAAGGTGCAATCTAGAACTGTTTTAGAAATTAAAATCTTTGGGAAGTGCTCAAGGAAACCTTCGTACATAGGAGGCCATGAATCTAAGTTATGATATATATCATATGTCCAGAGAATTATCCTTGGTTGATCCAATAGACCCCAAAGAAAAATGAGAAGATTACTATCATGTTCCTTCCAATGGTGAGTCTTCTCTTGACATATAACTATCTCCAATCGTCTCGCGATTGAACATTATGTTTCAACCCAACTCCAAGATCATATAGGTAGTGCTTTCGTAGATATACTCAAAGAAGCGGATGTGCACAACCCTTTCTTATGATAACACGAGATTGTATGTCATTAGACATCTTGTATGATAGTAGCAAAAATACCCTACCAAAGTTGGGTTCACTCACCTATTGTTGTTCACCAAAATCAATTATTAAGTGACGATAATATATGACACACACATCTTAAGTCCTCAATACAATTATATATTGTATGTCATGCCATTTTATAATGTGTTGAGAAACTTTGAAAGTCTCGGACCACCACACTATTCCCCTTTATCCCTCAGCTCGACAAATGGCCTACACTCTTATTACAGAAAGGAATTGTGAAGCAAAGGGTGAGCACAACTAGCTTCGAGAAAGAATATTATGAATAAAGATAATTAAATTATCAATAGTCTTCATCAAGAATAAATCGTAGATTTAGAACATATGGTAGATGATAAAACTTTTCAACCATAGTTGCGGTGGAATGAGCAATCCATTAGAAGAGTCAAATAGACCATAAAGTCTATTATCTTCTCCATGTTAAAAGTCCACCAACAATGCTTTAACCACAGAACATTAATCAGCGATGATCCTGCTCACGATCCATGTGAATAACTCATAATCATAATTATAGTTCTAATTTTCTCTTCTCATCCAAGACGAAAATATTTTTCATCACATGTCTTTACCTGAAACATCAAAGATCATGGTTATACCAAATCACAGTTCTTGTTCATAATCATACTAATAAGTTCATCTTTGCACTACGAGCCAAAGATATTCATTAACATTTCATATTTGCACTACATGCCAAAGATATTCAACAACATGTCATCTTTGCACTACGGGCCAAAGATATTCAACAACAGGTCATCTTTGCACTACGGGCCAAAGATGTTCATCAACAATTCATCTTTTTTTTTTGCTAAGTTTGTTTGTATATTAAAAAAGAAAAGAGATAAAACAATCGCTAAGGCAGATACCCCGAAGCTTTTGATAGAACCACATGGGACAACCCCAAAATGGACAACAAAAAGACTAACAACCAAGCCAAATGAAAGAACAAGGAGCATTACTAAGCGGGACAATAGTAAATACAAGCATGGGAACTTAAACAACTTAAACAACCAATCGATTGAAACCAAGCGACCAAATGAATGGAGCCAAGATCGAATCGAATCGCACTCAGATGGTCAAGAGGATCTTCAAGCATAGAAAGAACTACGAAAAGCCCGATGAGAGAGGGCGAAACCATATAAATCGAACCTCGGCCAAAACCAAAGATCCCCAAAGATCCCAAGACAAGAGGTTTGAACCGAAGGGCCGAACCATATAAACCGAAACCGAAGCCGAAACCAAAGATCCCCAGCGTCCAAGACAAGAGGTCAACCTCAAGCCGAACCAAGATGCTAAGCCAGATGTCGGCCTCAATCCTTTTATCGCCAAAAGCCAAACCCAAAGATCGGATCAAGATGCTATCAACCCATAACGAATGAAGCAATAAATTTGAACCAAACCATTGAAGAGGCTAGAATCGCCATGGAAGCCGAATCGCTGAACTCGCCATGTGGAAGCTAAATTGCCAACATAGAAGCCGAATAATCAAATGTCAAGCGTGTCTGCAAAGCAAAGCGGCCAACCAACTTCTGCAAAGAACCAACCATACAACACAAGGAAGCAACACAAAAGAATACCAACATAGCAGGACCCAAGTCCGTTCCAACAAACCAAATCACAACACGGACATGTATTAGACCATTGTCTAAGCCAATTGATGAAGTATTGGCAATAGTTGGTAACTTTGAGAAAGGATGGACTAGTAGATAATCTAGATTTAATAATACTAATTACATCAAGTAGAAGACATCTTGGAGGAATGAGTGTCCCATTATGTAGCTTTTTGTTTCTTGCTTCCCATATCTTATAGAAAGAAACGGCCAAAAAGAGGTTGAGGATATGTTTTGATAATTTCCTCCTTGGAAAGATGAGATAAAGTCGGTGAGTCCATCCGATCCGGGTGGGTAATGAGAGCCATCCACCCAGTTGGAATGTCGCTTTTATAATAACAAATGAGGGTATTCACGGATGAAGAAAAGATGTGAAAAAGTTTGAGGTGCTTGTTGCATAGGCGATAATTGAAGGTCCTTCTGTATAGGCTCGAGTGATGTCGTTAGTTTGGAGCTTTCCATGAAATCCAAGTCAGAGCATGAAAGAGTATCTCGGCACATGCAGTTTATGCCAGAGAATTGTGTGCCACTGAACAACCTGTTTCCTGATCCTGATGCTTTCCCAAATGTGTCTTGCTTTAATGTAGCTGATATCCATTGAGTCCCAAAAAATACAGTCCATCTCAACAATTCATCTTTGCACTACAGGCCAAAGATATTCATATCTCAAAGAAATATATAATCATTTTAGAATTTATATAAACAATAATTATAACCATGTTGATCAATTCACCTTTGTACTTAGCTAAAAATATTCAATTGTAAATTCAATGGTCATGATCATATCAGTCAACAATTCATCTTTGCACTACTGGCCAAAGAGAACCCATTGTCATGATCATACCAATAATCTACCCATCTTTACACTTAAGTCAAAGAGAAATTTCATCACCGGGATTATAAAAATGTTATATATGATAATAAAAACAATACGATCAACAACTGCATTTAATTTCAAGAGTAAGATTCATAAATCAATTATTTCATAACACCTTAATCCAAATATTATAAATCACTTAATAATCTCATAATCTAATATTATTAATACTACCACAATATTTTAATCATTTCTTAAACTTATAAACAATTTATTTTAATTGTTTACACTTTATTAATTAATGCATTTAATCATACTAAAATGCCAAACTCATAAGATTTCATCATCAATAACCAACAACCTCATCAAAAATCTGCATATACCATATATAGGATTCCCAAGCCATAAAATCATATTTTTCAATTTTGTTACTTCATATAACATATTTAATTCATTTACTTATAACTAGTCCATTTTCATGAAAAATACCAAATCAGTTCCAAAAATATTTCTTTTCTGGAATTTAGCAGAATATAGTCCCATATTGAACATATATTTTTCTCGGAATTTTTAAAATTCATTTACTATTTTTCACATGGCCAAAACTGCCGAATATTTAAACATTTATCATAAATTGTACTTTTGTCCAAAAATTTCGAAATTTACAGAGTATACTGATATTATATAGATGTACTCCCAATAAAAATTTCACCAATTTTGGAGTTAACCACAAAGAGTTATAAGGGTTTACTTTTAAAATAGTCTTTTCTCATAAAATCCATAACTCATAATCTATACATCTAAAAATCGCCATTTTTGGACACAATCAAGGAAACTCATCAAATTATCATTTCAAATTTTTCAGAATTTTTGAAGGTCAGAAAAATTACGATACATGATAAACATAATAATTCTTAAAATCCCTTACCTCGAAAAAAGCGATTTAAATAAATGTAAAGTCAAGGAACCTTGCCCTTTGAATAAGAACTCTCAAAGTATCTAAATACTCACAAAATACGCTTGATAATATAGAGAGAGAAAGGGAGAAAGCTTATATTTCTGGTGTGATTTTCAATTCTAACTTAGCCCTCTATTTATAGAAAAATGTTAGCTCGCCGAAGCAGACTTGACCTGTAACCTGATGGCTTTATCTGCTACTATTGTCACCCACCACACTTGAAATAAAATTTCAGCACATTTCTTTACCAACCATAGGTGGGGGCCCACGCATTCTAGAATTTTCCACCAAAATGATAAATTCCGAAACTTCAATAATTTCTGAACCACCACCTCTTAAAATTCATAACAAATCATACGTTCATTTTAACGGTTCAAAATTTGTGGACATATACTCAACTTATATATGTATAACATATCCAAAAATCACAACGATCCAACGGTCGGATTAAAACACTGGTTTAATTTTTTAAATCTCCATTCCAACAAAATACTGATAAAACACCTCAACATTAATTCCTTCAATTATAACCACATAAAATAAATAAATCCATCATTTATATCCGCATCAAATAAATATTTCCTTATCAATAATTTATTATTCATAAATAATATTACAGAATCACAATAATGACAACAGTAGGGTTTCAGAAAGAGGGGGCTTTCAGATAAGGATTTCTCCTTCTTTGGCGGCAGTAATTAGGTGACCAAACCTCTCCTTGAGGCGAACTTTCTAGACATTGTCAATAATGCTATCTAATAATATTATTCAAATAATATGAATTATTGATCTGATAATGGGAAATACTGTGCAGTGACAATTATTGAAACCACAATAATATAAAATATCAACGCAACAATTATTGAATCAATAAAATAAAATATTGAGCGAAGAATTCTTTGTAACAATTATTGAGTAGAGCCTTCTTACGTAAGAATCAATAATTCAAAATATCGCAAAATACCGGTAATGCTCTTGTGTGCAACCACGCGTATTACTATATTTTAACCACCATTCCAACAAATTGTTACTTGATAATAACTACGCCAAGTTATTTATAAAACTCAAACTTGTCATTTTTTTTCATCCGGCGGGTTATTACATTATGGGGCCCCTGAAATGGGTCGTGCTGGTCGTATTTAATATTCTCAAGCGACAAGAATATTCCACGACCAAACGAATATTCCCCGACAACAATGAGTATTTTATAACCACTTGCGTATTTTGAAAATTTTACATATATCATCCTTAACTTTTTATCAATTTAACCATTTACGAAATAGAAAAATTGAATAATTTTATTTCATAAAATTCGGGGTCTTACATTACTGAATACATCACTTTGTTCCAACTTACTAAGCTCACAAAACAGATCATGTGAACATCCATTGGGGTTTCTTTCTACAAGATTTGGGAGGCCATGAATTCTATGATACACAGGAAGGTTCTTATCCCACCAAAATGTCTTGCAAATGATGTTATAAATCTTATTAATTCTATAATTTCAAGTTGTAAATATTTCCTTAAAGCTACCATCTTTTGTCAATATTATTGCAATTGGTTAGGCCAGGAATTATATAATACAATGGTTAGGGGTATGCCCCTAACCATTATACTTTTATTTTATCAATACCAAAACACATTTAGCAAAATAAAATTAAAAAAATTATTCACGTTGTTCATGTTGCTTCATAACTCTTGTTCAATAGTGAAGTTTTCTAAAGAAAGATTATATGATTCTTGATTTTGTTGTTATACAACTGCTAGAACTTGCTGAGCAAATGAATTAATGTGCACACTTGCTTAAAATAAAAACATTTTCAGCGAAGCTAACGAGAATTAAAGAATCCAGTGAAGATTTAGCTGATAAGTATCATTCTGAGGTGCTATGGTATATCCATGAATGCTACAAGTTCATTATATAGATGAACGTGAAGATTTGAAAAGAAGATCAAGCTGAGTTTTGTTTTATGTAATTAGTTAAACCTTTATGTATCTGTTATGGCGGATGAAAGTCACACTTGTAATTTAAAGAATAATATAGTTAACATTATTTGTAATGAGATGAAGATTTTAAATTAATACAATATGGATTTTAAAGAAATATAGTGTTATATTTGAGTTTTTAATTATATCTTAAAGATATACGAATGTATGTATGGAATGGAACTCCTGACGCTCCAAACTTGGGTTTGAAGATAGACCGGGTTTGGGTGTGACGCCCCCAAAATAGGTATACATCACCCATTTTAAGTCGTCAAATACATGGTACATAATACAAATACAAACTTAAATATACAACATGAGCTGTGAGTTTTAATACAAATATTATCTTCTAGACAGTATTTAAACTCAAAATAAGTCCTCAATACATTTATTATCACACTATTTCACAGAATAGTGAGGACTACTAATGTAAACATATGGACCGTCACTCCGTTCCCCGACTAGTCCCAGATATATTCTCATTTCCTAAAGAGAACAATGAAAGCAAAGGGTGAGCTCAACTAGCCCAGTAAGAAATATTATGACTAAGATAATGCAAAATAAATTATCGTTAGCCTTCAACAGTGTTAAACTGGTAAAATACAATAGACATCAAGTTTAACTGCTGCGGAACAAGCAATCCATTAGAAGAGTCAAGTAGAGCATGATATCTACTATCTTCTATGATTTAAAAGAATTTATCATCAATTTTATCACTGAGACTCAACTTAATAAATAATTCACATCATCGAATCACCCCTGCACTACGGCCAATGATATTCATTAGTATCACAACCACAAATTATCCATGCACTACGGGCCAAGGATATTCGTGTTTTCATCAATGGTCATGATCATTCCAACAACTGTCCATCAATACACTACGGGCCAATGAGGACTTTTACCACATCATTTGTAATATTACGGTCATGATTATACCGAATAATCTCAAGTCATAATCATACCAAGTCCATCTATGCACTACGGCTAAAGATGACTTTCATAGCAATATAAGCATGGGGATGATGACAATGATATAAGAATTCAATTAAAAGAAAGTAAAGGATAAATTGTTAAAGATTTATAATTTAATTTATCCAGAATTCAATAATGTCCAAATTGTCAACATAATACTGTTTTGTGGTGTAAAATTCAAGAATAATATTGTATCAAAAATGATTTGGACAAAAAAAAAATTTTTTGTCATGAATAGTACCCCGGGTGAATAGTAGCCAAGGGAATAGTACCCCGTGAATAGTACTTTAGGAATAGTAACCCCGTGAATAGTACTCCAGCATGAAAAAGTTAAAACTTATCAAGAATGCTCAGAATAATATTTTCATGAAAAGATATTGGATGAAGCGCAAATACCAAGGATATTCTACTAATTTCATGGAGTATAGAAGCCAAAACTTAAATAAAATGAGTGTAGAATTTGAAATCTGAAATTAAATAATATTACTTACATACTACAGAGTATGGAAGAAAATATTATTTCATATAAATACTGAATAAAAATAATATCCCTTACCTTAAAAAGAAGAGTATTCCAACTGGTATAGCGGGTATATTCTTGAAGAAACTTTCACTGTTTTCTACGCTCAAAGTTTTCTAAAACTCGAAAGAAATGCACTCAATATTATAGAAGAAAAATTCTCTGATTCTGGTGTGATTTTCAATTTTAACTAAGCATCCTATTTATAGGAGAATAGAAGAATACTATTTAGAAATTTTTATTCACGGGCCAACAATTATGCCATTCACAGTTGAAAATTTTGAGAAATCACGGATGCCAATTTCAAGCAATCATCCAATAAGAACAAAAAAAAATATAATACACACACACACACACACACACACACATATATATATATATATATATATATATATATATATAAACACATCTTTGGCCACCATTTTGGTTTCTCCCCCATGACTAACATCATTCCCCCACCCCAATGTCACTTTCATCATATATATATATATATATATATATATATATATATATATATATATATATATATATATATATATAGCATACTCATAACACACACTATTTTGAAAATTGAGTAAGTGGGGGTCCAAATAATACATAAAATTTACAACAAAGACCTCATAAAAATCCACTCAATATTTTTAACAATATTTATTCGTATTATTATAACTCACAATATTTAACAACCAGATCATTCCCGGGAAAGAGGGGGCTTTCCGATAAAGATTTCTTCTCATTAGCGCGCAATTAGGTGACCAAATCTCTCATTGACAAAACTTTCTAGACATCGTCAATATTGCAAATAATAATATGAATAACTTTATCGTCTCAATTATTGATTTAATAATATATAAAATATCGACAATAATTGAATCAAATAACATAAGATACTATGCAGCAATTACTGTAGTAATAATTGAACAAAACTGAGTGATTTCTCACAAAAGCATCAATAATCAATATTGTGTGCTACTATGCAACCACGCGTATTACTGTACTTTTAACACCGAGTATCTCAACAGTTAACGGTAAAACTTTCGTCGTTATTTTTATAAAAAGATATTTTTGTCATTTTCTCATTCCGACAATAATTCCGCTGTGGGGTCCACCAATGATTGTGCCGTCGTACGAATATTGAAAGTAGTATGCACACAAGCCAATCATGATTGATGATAAAACATATACTTTGTAACAATCGTTGGATTACTAAATTGGGGATTAGTAAATCCAGATAGATTGGTACATACGTTACTTGCTTATTGGACGATGATGATTGATCTCATGATCATTTGTGTGGAGACACTAAAGCAAGTATGTAGGTGCTTATTAGAGAATAATTTCACTGAACGTGGCTCGCTAAGGAATACCTAATGGAGTTTTACTTGCGTGTCAATAGGAATTCTGCGTCAATAGATAGAATTCCTCAGAGTGATAGTAGTCTGAAGTGATCCTTGGACTTGAGATCATCATAGTATCTTGTGTATGATGAGTTATACTTTGACTTATTCCTTAAGACCCTTAGGGTATATCAAAGGGTATGCTTGGGTATAATAAGTTGTACATGAAGATAATGTATGATCAATAAAGAATCTACCGCTTCTAGTAAAAGAAGAGAAATATCCTATGTGATTCAATAAATGACAACCCAGTAGTCCTTGGCCAAGGCAGAATGAAATTAGAAAGGAGTTTCTAATTTGCATTATTTGGAGTTGTGCATTTAAGAATCGAAATACATATAATTAAAAAAAATAAGACTTGACAGTAATTCCATGTCTTATATTTAATTGGAACATTGTATGGTGGAAGGATTGAATTATATGGTAACTATTAACTCAAAGGTTCTTTTATGATTAATGTTGAAATCTATATTATTTGGAAAGTCGTTGATCGCTATGGAGGCTTATCCTTATTGTAGAATAAATATTACTTATTTAAATAAATTAATCATTTAATTTATTTATCTAAATAAGATTAGAATTGTTCTAATTGATTTATTCACAACCGATTTAATATGGAGAACTTGGTCACACCATAAAAGGAAGAATAATTATTTAAGAAGTTAATGACATAGTCGTAATAATATGTTAAGTGTATTTAATTTAATCTATGGTGATAAAATAAATTAAATAGCTTAATATTTATTATTTAATATTTTAGAAATATTAAATATTAATTAATAAGAGGAGTCTTATTAATATTATTACAATTATTATTATTTTAATTTCTAAAGGAGTTTGAGAATTAATTTAATATTAATACTCTCATTTATTCCTAATAAGATTAGGAGGCTAATTAATTAAATGGTTTTAATTAATTAAAATAAAATTCAATTCCTTAATTGTTAAGGAGGGTTGCCCACATCTATAATTAAGAGGAGTCTTATTATCGGTGAGGTGGTTGTTAACTTTTTCACAACAGACGTGATTCCAATTGTTGGAGAGTACGCTCATTTTCTTTGAGAGATAGAAAAACTAGAGTTTTGCCAAACACCCATCTTCTTGAATCTTTATTCTTTCTTGGTGGATCACCTCTAGAGACCAAACACTTGGGTGGCTAACGTTGATCAAAGAAAGGAACCAAAACCGGTGGATTCAAGTTGAACGCGAAAAGATTTGGAGGTGAACTTGTACCTGAGGAAGCTCGAATCTTTAAGGGTATGATTCTAGTTCTTCATATTTTTTTCGTTTAGTTAATAATTGTACATAAAGGATGATCCGGATATATGGTTTGTAAAATTTTAAAACTCTGATTTTTCTACGTTTCCGCTGATTTTATGCAATTTGATTGTGTTCATGAATATTACAAATCTAACATTGGTATCAGAGTTAAACCTTTATGCGAATTATTAATTATTTTAATTTCATATATATATTGATATATATTTTGAATAATTTAATTGGACATAATTCGTTGTATAAAATTTATTTAAAAAAAATTATCGCAAAACTGCTGGATCCTGTTCCTTCGGTAATCCTGTTGCTGAACGGATATGATGCAGTATGATTTAGTGGAGATTCACGTGAACCATGATTTCTAATATACAAGGTAACGTGACCCATGAATTCCAAGGGAGAGTTATTATATATTAGTAATCAAGTTATCTCATTTTAACTTCCTGCATGTACGGATTCGAGGATAGGATATATATATATATATATATTATAACGTTATATATATATAATATTCTTAATTATTTTATAATTAAAATAAAAAGTTTATTTTAATCTTAAAATAAAAGGTTTATTTTAATATTAAAATATAAAGTTTATTTTAATTTTAAAATTAAATTTTATGCTAATTAATTGGATTTCATGATAACTAATTGGAGTTGAAATTAGATTTCATGTTTCCTTAAATAAAGGAGTTTATTTAGATATGAAATAAGATTTCATATTATTCAAAATAAAAGAGTTTGTTTGTGAATAGGAAAGAGAATCCTAATTTCCTTAAATAAAGGAGTTTATTTATATATGGAATAAGATTTCATATTATTCAAAATAAAAGAGTTTATTTTTGAATAGGAAAGAGAATATGTGTTTCCTTAAATAAAGAAATTTTTTTACTTGGAATTGGATTCCATAATTAATTAAAATAAATGAGTTTATTTTGATTAAAATAAAATAGTTTATTTTATTCAAAATAGGATAAATTAAAATAAAAGAAGTTTATTTTGATTTAAATTTGAATTAAAATAAAGGAGTTTATTTTGATTCAAAATTAGATTTTATACTAACTAAATTTGCCCATTAAATGATATCAATATATATATTGAATGTTTATTATTCATGAGATGAATGTTAATTTATTGATGCATATGGTGATGTGTATGATAATAAATGGGATTGATTATGGACTATTTGACCAATGTGATTGGATTTTATTTTAGTTGGATGCATGAATGTATGAGTTTTATTAAATGGGGTCTGCGTACCTCGTCTTAATGTAAATTATATCTCCCTCCTATGTACTTCCCCTTGACTGCTGATCAAGGTTTCTATTTATTTTAAAATAGTTTTGTAATAGAAAAAGTTAGCATTAATTTTGAAGAATTGGAGATCAAGGAACAAGGAGCGCTTGAAGACCCATTTGTAATGGAGCCCGGGTTTAAATGTAATAGTTATATTTAAATATTAATTCTTTCACCCCTAGTGTTTGACCTTTTGGTTCACTTGGTGGCTCTAGTGAATCAAACTAGAATAAAAGTCCATAATCAATCCAGGTAGAATATAGTATTCTATATATATATATATATATATATATATATATATATATATATATATATATATTATAACGCAAACATGCTTTGCATGTTAATTAATATGACGCGTATTTTAAATATATATATGTGCATGCGCGCTAAACAAAATGAGACAAATTAATAAAAAACCCCTCAAATATTTTATATTAAGTTGTAACGTTCAAAGATATTTGGAATATCGAACGTCACCTTCTAGCATGATAGAAACAATAGAGTATTGAATATTTAATATGAGTTTGTTGTGCACACACAAGGCAAGTATTAAATATTTAAGATGTTTTTATTACATATGATGTTTATAAGGAATTGAACATTACTGCTTTGTTGTGCACACACAAGGGATGTAGTTTTCTCTTCACTTATATAGAAATGTTGGGTCTGACTTAACTTAAATCATTTTAGTTCAGATGTGCACAAACTTGACCATTATGATTTAAGAGGTAAAATACAAGGAGTTACACAGTTGATGTAATTGACAAGAGTTGTCTACCTATTTATTTATATAGTTTGTTATGCATACACAAGGCTATATACATTTAAAACGGGATCCTTATTCTCACTAGCATATCTTTAATTAGATATTGCCGAACTATATATATTGAGGGTAATATAGTTTGAAGAAAATAGTGGGAAATACCAATTTAAAACAAGACCTAATTTATTTTAGTAATTAATAAAAGAATGTATGCTAAAATGTTGTTAATTACAAATTCATTTACAGAATTTTACAATGTCTAAATTACTATGACTGCAAAGCATATTAGATGTTATTTAACCGGACCGTACTAAACGGATTGGTTAAGGAAATTGAGAAAAGTTCTCACGGCTAAAGAGCTATCTTATGCCCTTAATACGCTTATCCCTGTAATGGTTGCAGACAATGCCTCTGAGGAAGAGAATGCTACTTTTAGAAAGTAGCAAGATGATGCACAGTTGGCTCAATGCATCATGCTCGCATCCATGAGTAACGAGCTTCAGCGTCAGCATGAAACTATGGATGTTCCTACTATATTCCTGCACATCAAGTAGTTGATGGTGAGGAAAGTACGACTAATAGATATCAGATATCTAAGGAGCTCTTCCGATCTAGAATGACCGATGACACTACAGTACAAATAAAAGTTCTTAACATTATCAATTTGATTGATCAATTAGGACAACATGTTTTGTCATGGATCGTTGAGCCAAGATTTGATCTTGCACTCACTCCCGGACTCCTTTCACAATTGTTGTGAATTTTTCATATGAACAAGCTAGATATCAGCCTTGCTGATTTGCTTAACATATTGAAAAATGTTGAGAGTCACTTTCCAACCAAGAAAGACCATGTCTTACTGGTAGGGGTCAAAGGATCTTCTGAAAAGAAGAACGATTCAAAAAAGGTAAATAGAAAGGCAAAAACAAAGGATAATAAGAACAAAACTGATACGAATAACAAAGGAGTTTGCTTCTACTGCAATAAGCCTGGACACTGGAAAGAAACTACAAGAAGCATCTTGCAGAGGCTAACCAGGTGAAGCTTAGTGACGTTTCGGTTACAAATACAATTTTGTTCATGATTTAAAATAAATTTTTCTTTAAGTCAAGGTTCTACTTGGGTATTGGATACCAACTTTGGTTATCATAAATATAGATTTATGAAGGGACCAAGCAGAAGTAGAAAGCTAATCAAAGATAAGTAATCCTATGTGTGGGAAATGAAGCAAAGGTTGCCACATTAGCTATAGAAACTTATAGTTTGGCAATGCCTACGGGCAAATCTATTAAGTCAATAACTTGTTATTGTATTCCAGTTCTTGTTAGAAATATTATTTCTATTTTATTGTTGGACAATGAAATCTTTGGTATTATATTTAAGAACAATTGTTGTTATATTTATAATAATAATATTTTGTATAGAACTGAAATATTACTTAATGGATTTAGTATACTTGACTTATGTGAAAATAATTTTGCATATTGAACAAAGAAGTATAAGAAAAGGAGATGATCATTCAAAGAGTTGAATGCTTGTATTTGATGAAATACAAGTATAAATAATTTGAAAGGTTCAAAGAATTCAGAAGTGAAACAAATCGGCAAAGTATTAAGATTCTTTGATTAGATCAAGGATTAAATACTTGTGCAATAAATTTCTAGATCATCTCAAATGGTTTTCTCATAATGGACGCCTCCTAATACGCAATAATTGATTTATGTATCTGAAAGGAAAAATCATACCTTGTTGGACATAGTACGGTCCATAATAATTTTACCGACATTCCAGTATCCCTTTGGGGTAATGTCCTAGAAATGACTGCATATCTACGAAAATGGTAACCTCAAAATCCAGCCCCAAGACTCCATAAAAGTTATGGACAGGGAAGATTCCTAATTTTAAGTATGTTAAGATAAGGGGTTGTCCAACTTATGTGAAAAAGGTTTCAAAGGTTAAGCTTGGGACAAGATTTGACAAGTGTCAATTTATGGGACATCCTAAAGTAAGTTCAGGGTATATGTTCTATAATCCTACAAAAAGGTGTTTGTTGCGAAATACGTTACCTTATAAGATAAAGGTGTTTATCATTAAAAGGGTTAGTGGGAGGATAATAGATCTCGAAGAGTTCAAGAACCACAAAATACTATAAGTCAAATAAGAGGAACCTGTAGATATACCTATTATACCACAAATAAATCAGTAAATGCGGAATAGTCACAAGAAGATACATGGGAGGTATGGATTCATCATAGATGATGATGATGAGGTACACATCATAGAAGATGATGATCCAGTTACATACGATAAAGTAAGAGTTGTAGACACTCAGAGAAATGTATTGAAACAAGCTTCTCAAATACGGAACATTCGTTTTGATGAGACAATCAAAAGAGTTTGATTTTATCAGAAACAAGGATGAACCTAGTGTGTACAAAAAGGGTCAGTGGGAGAGTCGTGACATTCCTAGTATTATATGTTGATATACTACGGATAAGGAATGACATGCCAATGCTAGAATCAGTAAAGATAAAGTTGTCTAAACATTCCTCCATGAATAATTTGGGAAGAGTATCTTAATTGGGGATACAAATCTATATAGATAGATTCAAGAGAATGCTCGACTTAATTCAAAGAACGTATATTTATTTGATGCTAAAATTGTTTATCATGGCAAACTCCATGGGATGTCTCATGTTGATGAGCCCTGAAGTGTATCTCTCTTAATAGTCCCCATAGACTCATAAAAGAGAGATCACATGAGTAACTATCATGTATGCAATGAAATGTACGGGACCTGATGCTGATCAGTCATATTCTGGAGAAGTTCACTATGAGTCAGTGAAAAACATCTTAAAGTACTTAACCAGCACTAAGGATGTGATCATATTCATGGTGGGTCTAAATTAAAACTAGAGGGCTTAACAGACTCAAAATTTTCAAACAGACCAAGACGACAGAAAATCCACTTTAAGGTAAAGCGTTACCTTGAACGGTGGTGTAGTGAAATTAGAAAGGTTCCAAATAGCAAAGAGTTGTTGGTTTAGTGTTAAAGACAAAGTATATAGCTGTAAATGAAGCTGCAAGTTGATTGTTTGGATGATAAGTTCATTACAGAACTAGGAATAGTTCCTAAGTCTCATCTTGGATCTAAACATGTGTTGTGGCACTTTCATTTGATTAGAGGAATCATTGAAAGATGGAAAATCACTATAAAGATAGTGGACTCTCAAGAACAACATTACATGTCCATTAACTAAAGCTTATCCAACATCATGATAATCGTCACTTAGAGAAGAAGGGTATGAGATACCATGGCGATTGGCTTTAGTGCAAGTGGGAGATTGAAAGTAGTATGCACACAAGTCAATCATGATTGATGATAAAGCATATACTTTGTAACAATCTTATTCATTTATTAATAAAAAATATTAATTTATTAAAGGCTTTTAATTATCTACATGATGTTGTTTTATAATGTGTGATAAACCCATAGTTTTAAGCAATGATTTTAGAATAACGATGATAATCATTCTAATGAGATCTAAATTCTTAGAAAGCTTAAAACAAAAATAGTTCCCAATCGTTGGATTACTAAATTGGGGATTAGTAAATCTGGATAGATTGGTACATACATTGCTTGCTCATTGGATGAGGATGATTGATCTCATGATCATTTGTGTGGAGACACTAAAGCAAGTATGTAGAGTGCTTATTAGAGAATAAGTTCATTTGAGCGTGGATCGCTAAGGAATACCTAATGGAGTTTTTACTTGCTCATCAATAGGAATTCACAGTGATAGTAGTATAAGTGATCCTTGGACTTGAGATCATCATAGTATCTTGTATATGATGAGTTATACTTTGATTTATTCCTTAAGACCCTTAGGGTATATCAAAGGGTATGCTTAGGTATAATAAGTTATACATGGAGATAATGTATGATCAATAAAGAATCTACCGCTTCTAGTAAAATAAGATAAATATCTTATGTGATTCGATAAATGATAACCCAGTAGTCCTTGGCCAAGGCAGAATGAAATTAGAAAGGAGTTTCTAATTTGCATTATTCGGAGTTGTGCATTTAAGAATCGAAATACATATAATTAAATAAAATAAGACTTGATAGCAATTTCATGTCTTATATTTAATTGGGACATTGTATGGTGGAAGGATTGAATTGTACGGTAACTATTAACTCAAAGGTTCTTTTATGATTAATGTTGAAATCTATATTATCTGAAAAGTCGTTGATCGCTAGGGAGGCTTGTGACAACCAAGATTTTGTAATTTAATTTTAATATTTATTGGATTAAATAAATATTTTTTGATGAATTACTTATTAGATTAAATAATTAATTGATGAAGTTGTGGTAGATTAATTTAATTATATGTTTTATATTTATTAAATTAATGTGAAGAATTTTATTATTCAAGTATGTATTTATGTGAGCTTATTGAATTAAAAGAAATATTTAATAAGCTTAATGTTATTTTAATTAATTTGATAATTAATTAGAGAATTAATAAATTAGACATACTTAAACAGATAAGAAATTTAATTATGTGACTATGTTAATTAATGAGAAATTATTAGATTTAAAATAAATTAAATAAGATATTGGATTTATTTTATACAGGGGTGTGACATTATTAAACTATATTATAAAGGATTAATTAAATTAAATGGATATAAGCTTTTTAAGGCTATCCAATCATGGCATTAGTGGGGGTTGAGAGCAGTTAACCCATGATTGGGTAACTGACCACCACCACGCCAGTTCTTATACGCATCAGGCGTATTAAGTTGAGAGCTCAAAGAGAATTCAGAGGAATTGTGGGAGAAACTCTGTGATTGAAGTAGTATCTGAAAAAGGGATTTTCATCTTTACTCATCCACGCTTTGGGTAATCTCTTCAACTCAATTTCTATTTTACGTCATTAAGATTTCATGAAAATGGCTTTCAATTTTTCTGTTAAATCCATGTAATTGGAAAGAGTAATAATTATGTGTATATATGTGATAAGATGTTGTTATAATGTGTTTTACTATATATTGTATGGTTCCATATCATCAGTTTCATAATATTATAACGTATATTATTGTTTCAAAATTTATAGAGAATAGAAATATGGCCATATAGCCTTATAATCAAATTTAATATATCGAGCAAATATATATGTCTCGTAAATTTCACACTCAGTATATAATTATGTATGTTCAAACGAGGAAAACAAACTTCGAATGGACGGATTTGGTGTTATAACGAACTCGTGATGTTAAATTTTATGTTTTGTGTTCAAAACCTTCAAGAACATCAAGAAGAGTGAAATTACATGATTTGATTCTGTAATTATGTGTTTTAACTTGTTAAAATCATGCTAGAAGGGTTGAGTAGTAGTTGTTTGTGTCTTACAATGTTTGGGTATGTCTAATTTCGTGTAAAAAATAAATTAATTGGAAGTTTTGGCCATGTTCTGCAATTTTCAGAATTGCAGAACTGAAACTGGATTGTCGCGCCGTGGCGCCAACTCCATGCCTTAAGTCCCGCACTTACACTTATTGCATGGCACCAATAACAAACCTAACGGTGGCCAACAGCCGCCAAGCCAATTTCAGC
Source organism: Panax ginseng (assembly GCA_020205605.1). Taxonomy (NCBI): domain Eukaryota; kingdom Viridiplantae; phylum Streptophyta; class Magnoliopsida; order Apiales; family Araliaceae; genus Panax; species Panax ginseng. Next base: position 68,465,823 of record CM035139.1, read on the forward strand.
ATAGATTATCCAGAAATGATTTTTTTAAGTGTCCAAGTCTAGAAATGTGATAGTAACCAAATCTAAGGAACATAAAATTATGTTAGACGTTAAGATAAATCCTTAACATAGGAATAACACAATTACGTGTGAATTGAATTATTGAATGCATAATTAGCTTATTTTTCGTGTAGTGTGATAGTATGTGAAAATAAGCATGATAATTGGACTAAGTATAGTCATTACCAGAGTTTAGACCAAAGAATGAACGTACGATGATTAGTTACGTTATAATTGACTGGTATTGTGAATGTAAATGATATGTAGGATTAAATCAAGGAACATGTATAAATTAACGTGTAATCTACGCACGAGGCAAGTTTCCTAACCTTACTCGTAATCATTATATGATTTTATAAGTTTATCTCTTTACATCAAGCAAATTCTTGTTATTATTGATCAAGTCCATTTTGTTATATTAAAGTACATTAATCTTTCAAAGTACAATTCTATTATACAATATTTATTCTATTGTATACATATTGAGATTACTATTCGATTTAAATTATCAGTTACTGTTGAACCAGTTAGACTAGCGATCCCCTAATGATTTGACTAGTCCATAGTTGATGAGCGTTCTAAATTTCAGAACCCTTGTTGAATTATCCAAACCAAACTTCCTTTGGTGCGGACTCTAATGTCAAACTAAGATGAACAACCCTGTATAGGGGATTACTTATGTGTTAGTGTTAAGATATTGTGCACAGTATGGTACTAGCATCCCCTTAAGTACGAGAAGAAGAGTCCATAGTCTTATGACTATTAAAGGTTTCAAATATAAACACTTGACAACCTAGGATGTAGTTCAAGGTCTTATGACCCTCAGAAGTTCTTTTATTTCTTGTTATTCATTCTTGATTCAAAAGCTGAATTTTCCTATTTCAGAAGTCTTTGATTTATTCGCATGTTATTATTCATTTGTTATATTGTTATACTTGTGGGCAATCCTGCTCACTCTTGCGTAATAATAAGATTGCAGTTAAGAACGAAAGATCTGACGAGCCTTCCACTAGTAAAGGCAAGGGCTAGATTAACAAATGAAGAAGACTTGTTATTATTATGTATTTATATTTAGAATTGATGTTGTTTAAGACTTGTTATTTGTTTATGATTCCGCACAGATGTTTAAGGTTAGAGTGACCTGGGATTTTATTTTTAATGCAGATGGTGTAACCCCATAAGGGGAAGATTCATTTATTTATTTCTATCTATTGCATGGTTTGCATTTATTTATGGATAGATAGATAGATGATATTTGTATAGTGAACACCAAATCCTACGGAAATGGAAGTACCCAAATTTGGGGGTGTCACAGGTTGGAATCAAAGCTGTAGGTTATGAACCTTAGGTGGGGGAACAACCTTAGGTAGTAGCCTTGTAGGAGATTGAGAACATAGTGGTGGTAAACTCTTATCGAGTTTTAAGAAATGAATTTCTTAATTCATTGAAAATAATAAAAGACTTTATGTGCTTATGTGTTAAATTATGTGCTCGCTAGTACGGATTAGTAACTAAAACTTAAAATTATGTTGTTAGGATGTCGGATGTTGGAGGAGCTAGTCGAAATTTGGGGAGGAGGAACCCAGAGTACCTACTGGAGGAGAGCCCCGAAATTCATGTCGTCGAGGAACAGTTAGTGCAGAGAGAGCCATCTCCGGGTGATCATTTATTATTAGTCGGGAGCATGAACACGAGGCCCGATCCGAGGAGGATTCTGAAGAAGAAGAGGAGGAAGAGGAGTTCCCACCGAACTCCATCGATGATGAGATGTATGATGTGCTTTATGATCGTAACATAGAGTTACAAGACACTGTTCAAGAGCTGAAGGAGCGGACTATTATCCAGCAGATTACCATCGAGCATAAGGATGGGGAAATTGTGACTCTTCACACACGTTTAGGAAACATGGAGTGGGATTTGGTTCACGAGAAGGGTCAAACCTAGGAGAAGTCCGAAGAAATAGAAAAGTTGAAGAAGGATCTGAAAGAAAGCTCAAAAAGGCTGGCCATAGTAGAAGAGGGCTGGGTAAGAGAGTCACGTCGTACTGATCTTGCAGAAGAGGATTGTCGTGCAAAGAAGGCTAAGCTTGGGGAAACGTACTCTACACTTCAAATGCAATGGATGAGGCCCAGGATCGAGTTATGAGATACCCAATTCAGTTTGAAGGACTACCATCATATATGCTAGATCGCAGAACGATGTCCCGCATCATGGAAGAGGAACGTGGCAAGGCTATGCAGCGCCTTAACAGGCAGTGATAGAATTAGTTTAATTATGTGAAAACTATCTGGTAGTTAAAGATGTAAATTTCGATGTGTTTATAAACAAAGGAATATTTTAATATTTTAAATCCTGTAGATTCTTTATCTCGGGATAGTTGATGTAAATAGCAGTGATGCTATCGTATGATGTTAAAACTTTTGATTTGAATAAAATGTCAGAGTTTATTCGAGATAATGTGTTAAATGAATTATGATTAAATGTTTTAGTTAAGCCTTAAATGTTTAAGGGATTGAATAAAAACCTAATAAGCGTATATTCTTAACAGAAATATGCCGCCTAGAAGAAGACAAAACCGTCAACAAGCTCAAGGAGAACCGATGAATAACAACAACGACGCCAATGCTAACTCTATTCAGCAATTGGTGAACCTATTAGCCGGAGCAATTAACAATCAACCACAAGCTCCACCGAATACATCGTTTAAGGATTTCAAGGTGGTGGGACCGCCAGAGTTTAAGGGCTCCATAAACCCAATCGAAGCTCAAACCTGGGTTATGGAGATGGAGAAGGTGTTTGATGTCGCCAGAGTAAGAGAAGACTAGAAGACCGCATACACAACATTTATGTTGAAATTCGAAGCCAATTATTGGTGGTAGGCAAACAAAGTACGAGGAGGAAAAGGTGTGATAACCTAGGAGAGTTTCAAGGAGATGTTTTTTGAGATGTATTTTCTGACCAGCTCGCAAAACCAAATGGAAGTTCAGTTTCTAGAGTTGAAATAGGGGAATATGTCCACAGCAGATTATGCGGCAAGATTCGATGAATTAGATAGGTTTGCCACATACCAAGTGCATACTGATGAGAGAAAGGCAAGACGTTTCGAGCAGGGACTGAAGCCCTGGTAGTATAGCAAGGTGTCAATGTTTCAATTAAACACTTTTGCTGGAGTGTTAGAGAAGGACATACTCGCTGAAGGTGGAAGTGATGCAGTAACTAAATATAATCAGGATCATAAGAAGAAAAAGATTAAAAATGAAGGAACTAACAAGACTGGTGGAAGTAGCACGAGAGGTAGTAATAATCAGAAGAGAAAGTGGTTTGATAACTCGTCAGCTGGAAATCAACAAGGAGAGCAAAAGAAGAAGATCGAAGCGTGCCCAACCTGCGGAAAAGCTCACCTGGGAGTTTTCATGAAGGGAAAACAAGTGTGCTACAATTGTGGTTAGGAAGGCCACATAGCACGTAACTGTCCTAACCCAAAGAAGGGTGCCTGTTTCACTTGTGGCTCAAAGGATCATCTTGCAAGGATTGTCTAAGAAGGGATCTGGAGGGACGGGATCGGGGAGGTATAGAAAGCAATGGTGGAAGCACTCGACTATCACAGGGACCAAGCAACCAACCGATCCATCGCCCGGAACATTCAACATGATAAAGATCTTGAATGTAGTGCAGTCTCGTGATGTGGTGTTAGGTATCATTCCGATAAATAAAATTAATGCTTATGTATTATTTGATTCGGGTGCTACTTGTTCATTTATATCCGATGACTTTGCTCAGAACTTAGAATTACTTAAGGACGAGTTAGAATACCCCATGAACATAGGAATTGCGAATAGAGAAATAATCCCTGTTAAGTACGTACATAAGAATTGTAGAGTGGATATTAAGGGTAATATCATGAACGTAGATCTTATCCCTATTCGACTTGGTGAATTCAACGTTATCTTGGGTATGGAATGGTTATCCAATTATGGGGCGGTAATTGATTGCCAGAAGAAGCGTATTAACCTTATGACCCCGTTTAAGGTTGTGTTTTATGGTAGCAAGTCGCCTAGACAAGCGAGTTGTCTGATGATGATGCAGGCCCGAAAGTTGTTAAGACAAGGCTGTGTAGGATATCTAGCTTACATAGTAGATAGTCGTAAAGAAAATCCAAAAATAGAGGAGATACCAGTAGTGAGGGATTTCGCAGACGTTTTTCCCGACGATTTACCAGGACTCCCACCAGATAGAGCAATTGAATTTGTGATCGATTTGGCTCCAGGAACTGCCCCAATATCGAAGGCACCGTACCGAATGGAACAAGTAGAGATGAAAGAACTGATGGTCCAACTACAAGAATTACTGGACAAGAAGTATATCCAACCAAGCGTATCGCCGTGGGGAGCGCCGATTTTGTTCGTGAAGAAGAAGAATGGGACAATGCGGCTCTGCATCGACTATAGAGAACTGAATAAGGTCACGATTAAGAATAGATATCCATTACCACGAATTGACGACCTGTTAGATCAGTTAAAGGGAGCAACCTAGGACATAGGTCAAGGTCTTATGACCCTCAGAAGTTCTTTTGTTTCTTGTTATTCATTCTTGATTAAAAAGCTGAGTTTCCTATTTCAGAAGTCTTTGATTTATTCGCATGTTATTATTCATTTGTTATATTGTTATACTTGTGGGCAATCGTGCTCACTCTTGCGTAATAATAACATTGCAGTTAAGAACGAAAGATCTGACGAGCCTTCCACTAGTAAAGGCAAGGGAAAAATTAACAAATGAAGAAGACTTGTTGTTATTATGTATTTATATTCAGACTTGATGTTGTTTAAGACTTGTTATTTGTTTATGTTTCCGCACAGATGTTTAAGGTTAGAGTGACCTGGGATTGTATTTTTATGCAGATGATGTAACCCCATAAGGGGAAGATTTATTTATTTATTTCTATCTATTGCATGGTTTGCATTTATATTTATGGGTAGATAGATAGATGATAGTTGTACAGTGAACACCAAATCCTGCAGAAATGGAAGTACCCAGATTTGGAGGTGTCACATTTTTTCACAACAGACGTGATTCCAATTGTTGGAGAGTACGCTCATTTTCTATGAGAGATAGAAAAACTAGGGTTTTTCCAAACACCCATCTTCTTGAATCTTTATTCTTTCTTGGTGGGTCACCTCTAGAGGCCAAACACTTGGGTGGCTAACGTTGATCAAAGAAAGGAACCAAACCCGGTGGATTCAAGTTGAATGCAAAAAGGATTAGAGGTGAACTTGTACCCGAGGAAGCTCGAATCTTCAAGGGTATTATTCTAGTTCTTCATATCTTTTCGTTTAATTAATAATTGTGCATAAAGGATGATCCGGGTATATGGTTTGTAAAATTTTAAAACTCTAATTTTTCCACGTTTCCGCTTATTTTCTGCAATTTGATTGCGTTCATAAATATTACAAACCTAACAAATATTCACTATTAAAACGAATATTCCCTGACTAATCGAATATAATATAACAACTTGCGTACTTTGCAAAATCTATAAATATTACCCACAACTATAACATTATATCAAACTCACTCCTTAATATTCAAAAATTATATTTTTAGAAAATTCATCTTTATTCATAAAAGTTGGGGTCTTACAACCTCCCCTTCTTGTGAAATTTCTCCCTCGAAATTAGGGTACATACCCGATATATTGAAGAGGTGAGGATACCTTGATTTCATTTCAGATTCTAACTCCCAGGTCATTTCCTCAACATCGTGGTTTCTCCACAAAACTTTGACTTGAGTAACCTTGGAGCATAGAATATGTTCCTTCTTATCCAAGATTTTAACAAGAACCTCTTCATACGTTAAATCTTCTGCTATTTCATCCGGTTCTAACTCAATAATGTGGTTTGAATCTTCCACATATTTACGTAACATGGATATGTGAAAAATGTTATGAACACGAGACATACTTGGTGGTAAAGCGAGTCTATAGGCCACAGTTCCTACTCGGTCAATGATTTCAAATGGGCCAATGAGTCAAGGATTGAGCTTTCCTCTCTTTCCAAATCTCGTAACTCCTTTCCATGGTGCCACACGGAACAACACATGCTCTCTAACATTGAATTCCACGTCTTTTCGATGAAGATCAGCATAACTCTTTTGTCGATCTTGTGAGGTCTTTATACATTGCCGGATCATTTGAATCTTCTCCGTAGTCATACGTACTAATTTCGGTCCTAACAAAGTTGCTTCACCCACCTCATCCCAACATACTAGAGAACGACGCTTTCTTCCATACAACGCCTCAAATGGAGCCATACCGATACTTGCTTGATAACTGTTGTTGCAGGAGAATTCCACGAATGGCAAGAACTTGTCCCAACTTCATTTGAAGTCAAGGACACAGAGTCTTAATAGATCTTCAAGAGTTTGAATAGTCCTCACCGACTGCCCGTCCGTTTGAGGATGATAAGCCGAACTGAATCGTAAATTCGTGCCCATAGCTTTTTGTAAACTAACCCAAAATTGTGAAGTGAATCTTGGGTCTCTATCAGAAACTATGGATACTGGCATACCATGTAGTCTTACAATCTCATTTATGTACATACGAGCAAGACGTTCAAGTGAATAAGTTTCTCGTATAGGTAAGAAATGAGCAGACTTGGTCAATCTATCAACAATGACCCAAATTGCATCTATGCCTTGAGAAACTTTGGAAAGACCAGTAACAAAATCCATGATAATGTGCTCCCACTTCTATTCTGGAATTTTAAGTGGTTACAATGGACCTTTTGGCACTTGATGCTCCGCCTTGACACGTTGACAACTTAAACACCTTGAGATAAACTCCTTGATCTCTCTCTTCATATTCCTCCACCAAAATGTATGTCGAAGACCACGATACATTTTAGTACTCCCAGGATGGATTTCAAACGGTGTGTTGTGTGCCTCCATCATGATTTTATACTTTAAGTCAGAATTGTTAGGAACACAAAGTCTGGAGTTGACTTGAAGTATTCCTTCTTCATCGATTCTTGCTTCCGGAATAACACCTTCTTGCACTTTCTTCTTCATACGCATTAGCTCCTGGTCTGTAGCTTGAGCAGCTTTAACTTTATCGATTAAAGTTGGTTCTACTCGTATGTTTGCCATCATCACGTGGGTCCCTGGAGTCTTTAATTCTATCTCCATCCTTTCAAGTCATACAAAATGGGCCTTTGCATTGACAATAATGCACTCGTACCTGCATATGATCTTCTACTCAATGCGTTAGCTACCACGTTCGCTTTTTCAAGGTGGTATTGAATGGTATGATCATAATCTTTCAACAGTTCGAGCCAACGTCGTTGTCGCATGTTGAGTTCCTTTTGGGTGAAGAAATATTTGAGGCTTTTATGATCCGTATAGATCTCCACTTTTTCCCCATACAGGTAATGCCTCGAAATTTTAAGTGGGAAGACACAAGGAGCACAATTCTTTTCAAAGATCGACCTTCGTTCTGGATATCATTAGCTGAAGATTAAAACTGAGGATATTCCAAAGACTGCCTTTAGAACTCGGTACGGGCATTATGAATTCTTAGTCATGTCTTTTGGATTGACTAATGCTCCTGCTGCTTTCATGGATATGATGAACCGTGTATTCAAGGAATACTTGGATCAGTTCGTTGTTGTCTTTATTGATGACATCCTCATCTATTCCAAAAGCCGTGAAGATCATGAGCACCATTTGAAGTTGATACTTGAAAGGCTTCGTGAAAACAAGCTTTATGCCAAGCTGAAGAAATGCGAGTTCTGGCTTGAGGAAGTAGCATTCCTTGGGCACGTGGTGTTAAAACATGGAGTGTCTGTTGACGTGAAGATTGAAGCAATACAAAGTTAGGAGCAACCGAAGTTGGTGACCAAAGTCGTGACTTCTGGCTTAACTTGGGTTATTATCGAGAGATTCGTGGAAGGATTTTCTCGAATCGCTACTCAGATTAACTCGGTGACTCCAAAAGATACAAAATTCGTATGGGCGAGGAATGTGAGAAGAGTTTCCATGAGCTCAAGAGGAGACTCATTTGACACTGCTTACAGCAATACCATCTCGGTTCGGATGGATTTGTTATCTCTGACGATGCTTCATGCAAAGGGTTGGGGCGTGTTCTCATGCAACTTGGGAAAGCCATAGCCTTATGCCTCGCTGACAACTCAAAAGAATATGAGAGGAATTATCCTACTCATGATCTAGAGTTGGTAGCAGTCGTTGTCGCGTTGAAGATATGGAGACACTACTTGTATGGGGAGAAAGTTGAGATTTATACGGATCATAAAAGCCTCAAATATTTCTTCACCCAAAAAGAACTTAACATGCGGCAACGACGTTGGCTTGAGCTATTGAAAGATTAAGATCACACTATTCAATATCATCCTGGAAAAGCGAACGTAGTAGCTGACGCATTGAGTAGAAGATCATATGCAAGTACGAGTGCGATATTGTCAACGCAAAGGCCCATTTTATATGACTTGCAAAGGATGAAGATAGAGTTAAAGACTCCAGGGACCAACGTGATGATGGCGAATATACTAGTAGAACCGACTTTAATCGATAAAGTTAAAGCTGCCCAAGCTACGGACCTGGGGCTGATGCGTATAAAGAAGAAAGTGCAAGAAGGTGATATCCCAGAAGAAAGAATCGATGAAGAAGGAATACTTTGAGTTAATTCTAGACTTTGCGTTCCTAACGATTCTGACTTGAAGCATAGAATCATGATGGAGGCACACAACACCCCGTTTGCAATCCATCACAGGGAGTACCAAATGTATCATGATATTCACACACATTTTGGTGGAACAATATGAAGAGAGAGATCGCGGAGTTTATCTCGAGGTGTTTAACTTGTCAATGTGTAAAGGCGGAGCATCAAGTACCAAAAGGTCCATTGTAACCACTTGAGTTTCTGGAATGGAAGTGGGAACACATTACTATGGATTTCATTACGGGTCTTCCCAAGGTTTCTCAAGGTATAGATGCGATTTAGGTTATTGTTGATAGATTAACCAAGTCTGCTCATTTCTTGCCTATACGTGAAACTTATTCCCTTGAACGTCTTGCTCGTATGTACGTGAACGAGATTGTGAGATTGCATGGCATGCCAGTATCTATAGTTTTGGATCGTGACCCAAGATTCACTTCACAATTTTGCGTTAGCTTCTACAGAAGCTATGGGCACGGATTCTGATTCGGGTCAAGCATACCATCCTCAAACGGACGGACAATCAGAGAGGACTATTCAAACTCTTGAAGATCTATTAAGACTATGTGTCCTAGACTTCAAAGGGAGTTGTGATAAGTATTTACCATTGGTGGAATTCTCCTACAACAACAATTATCAAGCAAGTATAGGCATTGCTTCATTCGAGGCGTTGTATGGACGAAAGTGTCGTTCTCCAGTATATTGGGACGAGGTAGGAGAAGCAACGTTGTTGGGACCAGAATTAGTACACATGACTACAGAAAAGATCCAAATGATTCAACAATGTATTCAAACCTCATAAGATCGACAAAAGAGTTATGCTGATCGAAAGGACGTGGAATTTAATATTGGAGATCATGTACTGTTACGTGTTGCTCCATGGAAGGGAGTTACAAGATTTGGGAAGAGAGGAAAGCTCAATCCAAGATTTATTGGTCCATTTGAGATTTAATCGAATAGGAAATGTGGCCTATAGACTCGCATTACCTCCAAGCATGTCTCGTGTTCATAATGTTTTTCATATATCTATGCTTCGTAAATATGTGAAAGACCCAAACCACATTATTGAGTTAGAACCAGACGAGATAGGCGAAGATTTAACATACGAGGAGGTACCTGTTAAGATCTTGGATAGGAAATATCATGTCCTACGCACCAAGGTTATACCATAAGTTAAGGTTTTTTGGAGGAACCATGCTATTGAGGAAATGACCTGGGAGTTGGAATTAGAAATGAAAGCGAGGTACCCTCACCTTTTTGAAACACCAGGTATGTACGTCAATTTCGAGGACGAAATTTTATAAGGAGGGGAGGTTGTAAGACCCCAACTTATTATAAATAAAATTGAATTTTTCCTCTATTCATTATTCTAAATTAATAAGGTGTTAATTCTATATAATGCTTTGGTTATGGGTGAAATGTGCAAAATTTGCAAAATAAGAAAGTGGTTATAAAATATTCATTATATCGGGGATTATTCGTTTGGTCGTGGAATATTCTTTTTGTTGAGAATATCCGTACGACGACGCAGTCAATTGTGGGCCCCATAATGGAATAATTTTCTGATGAAGAAAATGACAAAGTTTGAGTTTTATAAATAACGGCGTAGTTATTCACGATTAACAATTTGTTGGAATACACGGTGGTTAAAATACTGATGTCGTGTGGTTGCATAGTAGTACCGCAGTGTATTGCACAATATTGTTGAATTATTGATTCGTGCGTCGGAAGGCTACTACTCAATAATTGTTACGAAGAATTCTTGTTCAATATTTTATTTTATTGATTCAATAATTGATGCGTTGATAGTTTATATTATTGTTGTTTTAATAATTGTCACTGCATAGTATTTTTCATTATCAGATCAATAATTCATATTATTTGAATAATATTATTAGATAGAATTATTGGCAATGTCTAGAAAGTTCTGTCAAGGAGAGGTTTGGTCACCTAATTGCGCGTCAGTAAGGAGAAATCCTTATTGGAAAGCCCCATCTTTCCTGGGAACTTCCTGGTTGTCATAATTGTGATTCTGTAATATTATTTGTGAATAATTAATTATTGATTTATATGATAAGGAAATACTTATTTGATGTGGATATAAATGATGGATTTATTTATGTGGTTATAAATGAAGGAATTAATACTGAGGTGTTTTATCAGTATTTTGTCGGAATGGAGGTATTAAAAATCATCCGTTAGTGGATTTCGTATATTTTATGTTTGGAATTTGGAAAAACTAAAAGTACAAAGTTGTAGAGAATTCGATTTCGTGTGGAATGGACATAAAATTTTTATTTTTCTGATAAACGGGCTATTTTCTATGAATTACTAAAGTTTAAGAAAATAAAATAATTTTTATTAAATTATGGGTGGGACCCACTTTTATTTTAACACATGCGGGCTGCTGAATTTCTTCCAAGATGGCTCCTAAAAAATTCAACAAAGCATGCGTAGGAATTTTGAATAATAATATTATTATTTTATTATTTAGTCTCCTGTGGCGTTCTAGCATTTTCCTATAAATAGGCGCTTAGGTTAGAATTAAAAATCACACCAGAAACAAGTTTTCTTTCTCTCTAGATTATCGAGCGTATTTTTGTGAGTATTTTGATACTTTGAGAGTTGTTGTTCGGTATAAGTTTTCTTCGGCTTTCTATCCGATATTCCGATCAGAAGTACGATTATTTTGAGGTAAGAGATGTTATTTTCTTCTTAAATGATATTATTTTTTTCAAAATCATTATGCCGAAATATTGGTGAACTTTTTAATCAAATTTGGAACTTTTGTGTCGGGGTTACTATTCACGTATACGGCACTATTCACGATCGACACTATTCACGAATCTGCATATATTCACTTTCAAAAATAAAATTTTCCTTTTTGTCCAAGATGTCTATTATGGTTACTATCTTTGATTGTATCCATGTTTTGAACTTTATTTTTGAATTCTGCTTCATAATTGGTTATTACGAAGTATTATTGATCTTGGATAAACCGTATGTCTTAATCCCCGATATTTGTTCTTACATCTCAACGATTCGTTTTCTTTAAAATATTTTTCATCATCCTCGGTCTTAAATAATGATATTCTTTGAATATCTTTGGCACCTGTAGTGCAAAGATGAATGATTAATCGATGAATATCTTTGGCGTCAGTAGCGAAGATGAACATGTGTTGAGATGAACATACGACTAACCGGTGATCTGAATGAATATCTTTGGCATGTAGTGCAAAGATGAATATTTGATTAAAGATGTATATTGATTATTGTTACAGGGATAAAATATTGATGATGGACTTTTAAATCTTAGAAGATAGTAGAACTCATTCTCTACGTGACTTCTAATGGATTGCTGTTTCCGCTGCATTTGTTGATCTAAAACTTGTGTATTATATTTTATCAGATTTTTCCATGTTGAAGACTAATGATAATTTGTTGTATATTATCTTAGTCATAATATTCTTTACTGGGCTAGTTGAGCTCACTCTTTTCCTTTTTGTTCCATTTTTCTTCTCAGGAGGTGAGAACATAGCAGGATTTAGTCGGGGTATGGAGTGATGGTTCTAGAAAGATATTTTAGTAGTCCTCACTATTTCTGTAAAATAGTGTATGAATAATTGTAATGAGGACTTATTTGAGTGTTGATATTGTCTAGAAGACAATATTTGTATTTAAACTCACAGTATGTGTTGTCGTATTTTGCACGACAATTGTATTATTGAAGTTAGAGTTTTGCTTTACGTACCATGTATTTGGCGACTCGGAATGGGTGTTGTATACCCTATTTTAGGGGCGTCACATGATAAATGAAAACGATAAGGTAAGTCTGCGAGTTCTTGAAACTCATACTTATGGTATGTTCGTGACTCATGTGTAATGATATGGTAGGTTTTGAACTTCTCGAAGAAATGGACGCTTATGGTGCATGCAGGATAGTTCTTAAACTTATATTATTGTAGAAAGTTCCTGAACTCATAATGTGTGGTAAGTTGATGGACTGCACTAAGGTACATGGATTTTTAGACTGAAAATAAGTTATTTTCAGTAGGCCTAATATTGAAGGTGTTAGAGAAGGTTAAGTATTATCGCAGTAAGACAATGAAGGAAGATGGAGAATAGGATAGTCCATATCATCTAGCTATGCTAGATTTCAAAGTTTATTGAAATCGTGCTTATGTGTTCATATTTTGAAAATGAAAGAATTAGTTCAACTTTTGGAACCAATTGATTTTTAAAAGAACTATTCTTGGTATGTCTATGCTAATTGTTTCGGCTAGACAAAAATTGATTTGAAATATCAAAATGAATTTTATATCATCAATGCATTTGATGCAAGGATGGTAAAAGGATGGAGTTATTAATGAAATTTAACCTACCGTTGGATGTGATCTTAGGATCAACAACCCGTTATGGTATGATGTATAATGACGAAGTCACAAACTGATGAAGTGCTCAACATACTATGAAAAGTACGGTATTATGACGTCATAAAATGTTTTGATGTATTGCAAAAAGAATTTACAGAAGTAGTCGATGTCAATTGGGTTGACTAGATGAATGTTTCGCGTTGATATCTAATTTATTGGTATGGTCTAAGCTATTTGATTCGGCTGGACAAATGGTATGTCATGTTTAAAAGAAAATCGAGCTTTCTTTGAAGAAGTTGTGCCAAACCAAATTATTTTGGTGCGGAATCTAATGATTAAGTCTGAGGTGAACATATCCCGAAATGGGGTATACTGTGACGCCCCTAAAACAGGTAAACATCACCCCTCTTGGGTTGCCAGATACATGGTACATAAATTCAAATACAACTTAATTATACAACAGTCGTGTAAAATACGACAAAACATAGCTGAGAGTTTAAACAAGAATATTGTCATCTGAGACAATATCCACACTCAATGGAGTCCCCATTACAATTATTATCACATTATTCCGTAGAATAGTGTGAGGACTACAAAAGCCATTTATCCCGGACCATCACTCCATTCCCCAGGCTAAGTCCAGCCTATATTCTCATTTCACGAGAACAATGAAAGAAAGGGTGAGCTCAACTAGCCCGATAAAAATATTATGACTAAGATAATGAAGAATAAATTATCCTTACCCTTCAATAGTATAACAATTGATAGAATACAATAGACAACAAGTTTTAGATCAACAACTACAGCGGAAATAAGCAATCCATTAGAAGAGTCAAGTAGAGCATAAAATCTAGTATCTTCTGTGATTTAAAAAGTTTTTCATCAACTTTATTCTTTGAGACTAAGCTTAATAAATAAAATCGAATCATCCTCGCACTACTACCAAGGATATTCATGTAATCATCAATGGTCATGATTATACCGAATAATCCACTGGTCATAATCATACCAACAATGTCCATCAATGAACTACGAGGGCCAATGAGGACTTTTACCACATCATTCGTTACATTACGGTCATGATTATACCGAATAATCCCGGGTTATTATCATACCAAGTCCATCTATGCAAGTAAGCCAAAGATGACTTTAATCACAATATAAGCATAAGGATGATGACAATGACATAATAATTCAATAAAACAAGTTCAAGGATAAATTTTACAGATTTATAATTTAATTTATCCAGAAATCAATAACGTCCAAATTGTCAACAAGATAATACTTTGTAGAGTAAAATTTAAGAATAATATTCAAGTACCAAAAATAATTTGGACATAAAAAAGAAATATATTTTTCGGGTGAATAGTACCCCATGAATAGTACTTCGAGAATAGTACCCCGTTAATAGTACCACAACACAAAAAGTGTCCCGAATACCCGAGTGAATAGTAATCAGGTGAATAGTAACCTGTGAATAGTAACTCATGAATAGTATTCCGACACGAAAAGTACCTCGAATACCCGAGTGAATAATACTAGAGTGAATAATAATCTGGGTGAATAATAATCAAGTGAATAGTAACTCGTAAAAAATACCAAAGAAAATGATATTCCATGATTGAGTACAAAAGAAATGATATCTCGAGGGCAGTATAATAGAATATCTGAAAGCTATGCAAATGGATTTTCACCCGCCATGCGGTAATCCATGTAGACCAGATCATTTCCACAATTTAATAAGGAATGAATACGAAGGATCATTCATCATGCATGTGGTAATCCACATAGACATGTTATTCCAACAGAATAATAAAGAATGGAATAACAGAAGAATTCACCATGAATGTGGTAGTCCACATAGACAGGTTATTCTAACAGAATAATAAAGAATGAAATAACAAAAGAATTCACCAGGCATGCAATAGACTGCACAGACAGGTTATTCCAACAGAATAATAAATAATGGAACCAGGTCATGCGTAATCCGCACAGACAGGATATTCCAACAGAATAATAAAGAACGGAACTAGGTCATGCATAATCCGCACAAACATGATATTCTAATAAAATAATAAATAATGGAATAACAACAGAATTCACCAGGCATGCGATAGACCGCACAGACATGTTATTCCAACAAAATAATAAAGAATGGAATAATAGAAGAATTTCACCATGTATGCGGTACTTCGCATAGACAGGTTATTCCAACATAATAATAAAGAATGGAATAACAACCCTTATGAGTATTGAAAGAAAATAACTCTCTTCATGAATACGAAAGAATAATACCCCTTACCTTAGAAGAAAACTGGATACTGGAATAGTGAGGTAGCAGACTTTTCTTCTTCTTTCTCTCTATAATTTGTCTATAATAATTGCTCTTGTGAGACTTAGTGAATTGGTGAGAAATGAAGGAAGAATGAGATTCTATTTATTGGAAAATATAGTTTCAATAATTGCACATTTTGGGGCTCAAAATATTATAGTATAATACCTTCATCTTTTCCTTCATTTTTAATTTAGTCATGCAAGTATTATCAAACTTGCACCACATCCCCTCATAGTAAATCATGTGAATCAATAGTAAAGCATGTGACTCAATAGTTCTAAACATGTGAAAAAACTAATTATAGTATAGTACCTTCATCTATACCTCTATTTTTAATTTAGTTATGCCAGTATTATCAATCTTGCACTAACTCCCCTAATAGTAAATCATGTGAATCAATAGTACACACATGTGAACACATATTTATAAACATGTGAATTAATAGCAATTAATTGCTCATTTATTCAGTGAATTACCCGATTGATCAATATAACCTCCAGACATTAATTATTATCGAAATAAATGTCGATTCCCATTAATACTAATAATTCCCAAACCATTATCAATTTCATCTTTAATCAACACGAACTTATTCATCATTAATATTATAACTCATAATATTTAACAACCAGGTCTTTCCCAAGAAAGAGGGGGCATTCCGATAAGGATTTCTCTTTATTGGCGCATAATTAGGTGACCAAACCTCTCCTTGACAGAACTTTTAGACATTGTCAATATTGCAAATAATAATATGAATAACTTTGTCGTCTCAATTATTGATTTAATAATATAACATATTATACAGACGATATTGTGACAATAATTGAATCAATAATATGAGAGATATGATGCAGCAATTACTGTAGTAATAATTGAGTATAACTGAGTGACTTCTTACGTAAGCATCAATAATCAATACTGTAGTGCTATTATGCAACCATCGCCATTCTTTATTGTACTTTTACTACAAGGGTAGTTCAACAGTTTTAACGGTAATACTTTTCGCGTTATTTTTATAAAAGATAATTACTGTCATTTTCTAACTACGAAATAATACTTCCGTTGTAGGGTCCACTAATGATTGTGCTTGCATATGCGAATATTCCTGTTAAAATGAATATTCCCTACCAATCGAACATTATATAACAACTTGCATACTTTGCAAAATTTATAAATATTACCCACAACTATAACATTATATCAAATCCACACCATAATATTTAAAAAAAAATATTTCAAGAAATTTAAATCTTTATTCATAAAATTTAGGGTCTCACATATACGATGGGTAAGAGGTAGTTTTCTTTCTTTGTGATTGTAAACTGACCGTGGAAGAAAGGTTACGGTGTCATGCTGTTTAACCTAGTAAGAGTTCATGGTCGATTTGGCCCCTCAACAAAAGTATGAAATATTTTAAAGGAATTCTTATATTCCTCATTGTTCATTCTACTTCTTTGAAGAGAAGTTGAGAAGAGGGGTAGGCTAAAATTTCGAGGACGAAATTCTGTGAAGAAGGGGTGAATGTGATGACCCGGGTTTGGGTGTGGCTTTAAGAAATTCCAAGGACAAAATTTTTATAAGAGGGGAAGAGTGTAACGACCCGGAAATTTGGATCGTCCAGGATTTAAGTTTAAAGAATTAGTTATTAATAAAATGAATTTTTATTAATAATATTATGTGCTATGTGTTTATTAATCGTTCTAGAACCTAGGATGATTATAAGTCAGGAGGATTCTGGCTACAAGCTAGACTGAACGAGTAATAATTTTCAAGACAAAAATGAAAATTTTCCGGGAACAAAAATATTTCTGGAAAAAAAGACGAAATAGGCACTATTCACCCGACGAAACCTAAGGGGTAGGGTTTGAATAACCTAAGCCTTTCGAGAGTTCGGTATGTCGAAATGACATTCCGTCGAAAGATTTGGCGATAATATGTCGTGAAAAGTTAAGTAAGGTGATAAAAGTTTTTCTCGAAAAACATGTAGAAATCAGACGAAATAAAAACGACGAAAAGTACTGTTATGTACTTTTCATTCGCTTAACTATGTTAGGGGAAACGTGAAGGAAAACGCTTAACACCAAAAAGTGTTTTTTAGTTTTTCGGAAATCCGGGTAAAGGAAAGACGAAATATCCAAAAATATTTGGATTCCAAAAGACGGAACCACGAAACTT
The DNA here is from genome assembly GCA_020205605.1 of Panax ginseng. Taxonomy (NCBI): domain Eukaryota; kingdom Viridiplantae; phylum Streptophyta; class Magnoliopsida; order Apiales; family Araliaceae; genus Panax; species Panax ginseng. Next base: position 68,483,470 of record CM035139.1, read on the forward strand.
AAAGGCTAAGTAGACTTAAGGGCTAAGTTAACTTAACACTTAAGTCATGAATAATAAGGAGGTGTGAATAGTAAGGAGGTTAGGGGTGAAATGACTAAAATACCCTTAGCTTGGAAATTCTATAAATAGGAAGCTTAAATCATTTATTTGAGATTTTGAAAATCCTATATCTTGAGAGAGAGAGAGAGAGAGAGAGAGAGAGAGTTCAGATGGGAAGATGAGAAGGAGAAGGAAGCAGAAAAGTTTGCTTGTGAGCAACCTTTGTCTGACGGAAAGAGATTAATTGAGAACGGTAATCCGAAACCTAGTCTTTTATAAATTTTCTTTATGTTTTTATGTTTAAAAATATAACTTAATGAGAATAAGAAGTATATGATGTTGGGGTTGATTTCATATGGTTGAAATCATGAGAAATAAAGAAAATAAGAATTTAAAGTTTAGTAAATAAATTTCTTAAGGAAGTATAAGATTCGTAATGAATTAGAACGATCTGAGTGGATTATATGAATAAGTAGGAGAAATAAGTAAGGAATGATATTCTATAATATCAAATTCCAATAAAAAGTGAAATCGTAATCCAAAATATCGATTAAAATGAAGAACAAACAAAGAACACGAAGAACATGCGAAGAACACGAAGAACATTGTTGATGGACAAATTTAAAACCATCGTAGGATATTTGTTGTTGATGGACAAGTTTAAAACCATCGCGTATAAGTTAGATGCATATTACTTGGTTAGGAACGGTAGAAACATTCATGAAGAATAGATTAAAACTTAGCTATAACGAAGTTATGACGAAAATTTCATAAAAGACACACGAGAATTAGAAAATTAATAAATGAACCCGAACGTGTAGGGTTTCATAAAAATGTAAGAGAACATAGAAAACGTGAGTCGTGGACTCAAGAACGAATGAATTCCGAGTTTGGATGACCGAATTACGGACGAACAAACGAAGAGCGTTAAAAACGTAAAACGAATGAAGGGTGAAGATCAAGCTAATTGAATGGAACATTAACTGATTCAGAACAAAGTTCTACCTGAATGGTATTGAAGTACATAAGATAAGGAAGAGAATGGCTTTGGAACGACCTTGTTCCAAGTTATAACGAATAAGTTATGGAAGTGGGAAGTAAGCGTCTCAAATTGGATTTAACACTTAGAGAAATTTTCTAGGGTTAGGGTTTGGCGCGCAAGGCTGCCGACCATGCCTTATAGGTAAATGACAAAATGCTGCACTGAGAAGCTTCGCATCGCAAATTCGCCACCGCAAAGACGAGAGATAAAGAAGAGAGTGGCGCCGCAGTGAAACGTAAGGGAAGATAAAGAACATAATGTTCAACTTATGTAACACTTAATCAAGTGAATTAAACCTTTAGTACGGGTTGAACGAAATGATCGAAAGAGATTAAAAGATTAAGAAGGGAATAAACATAAACGTAACGCAGTTGCAAGCAGTCTTAGCATACAACGAGTAGTATGGCTTCGACATTAAGAAAGAGTAATGAACATGGGGTTCAGGTAATGGATAATGAAAGTATTAAGTAAGATAAAAATGGTAACAAGAAAGCCGTAACGAACGGTAATAAGATTAATGAAAGCAGATTGTGATTCGAATAGAAAATGATATAATGAATTGTAAGTATGGAACATTTTAACCAATGTGAAAGTTAACTATACGCAAATTATTAAGCGGATAGAACCTACACTCCGTGTATGGTTTGACCGTATGATAATGAAGACCAATGATTAAACCATGAATAGTAAAGAAGTTGAATTAAAGATAATAACGTTTAACGTAACGAAGCCGAGTTAAGGATTAAATGGAATGATTGCTCTGAGTATACAAAAGACTGTATGGCTTAGACGATAAAGAGTGAATCCTGAGGTGTAGCATTTAGTTGCCAGGAAGCCAAAAGGAATGAGAAATTAAGTTAACGAAGATTATAGTTTAACAGTTCGGATAAGTTAAGATAAGTTAGGTTGTAGTACAATCGTAACCTTTGATGGTTGACATATGGGAGCTGGGCTAAACAATTCCTTCAGAGAGAGAAGGTATATACAAAACTGGCAACCGATCTAACTCACTGTGATGGCAGTGTAGACGAGACGGGAACTTGTTTGTTGGTTATTTGTGGGAAACCACTCAGAGTACCATATGGACTACTAGCAGAGAAACGATGTGTGTTGAGTCCTAGAGAAGTTATAAGAAGAAGATAAGAATGTAAAACATCAAAGATAATGAACGTATACGTAAGACATCTCCGTATGTCATGAAGCCGTAGAATGGTAATGAAAGTGGTCGCGTAAACTTAGGTTGCAATAACGCGAACCCTAAGAAGTAAAGTTAAGCAAACTAATGCATAAGTCAAATATACATGACTAATTAGTGTATGTGTTGTTTTTCTTATGTGCTACATAGGAACTGGAATGAAGCGAGTTCAAATAAGTTGTAGGCGTATGTAAGGCAAGTTTCCTAACTTCATTCATATTTGAAATGAATGCTAGTTTCTTAAACTTCTCAGATGTTGAACTTGAGAAGTTCTGTATATGTGCTAATGTGTGATATTTGTGCAAGGCGGTAGAACATATGAGGCCTTGTGCCACAATGTGAAAACTTCGGTGTTTCTATGAGATGAACTGTTCTGTGATTTAACTGTTCAATAAGAGAATGCTCTGTTCATACACGATCCGTAATTGTTAAGTCTGTGCTAATGATTCTAGCCAAACAGAATGTGTATGAAAAAAGGTAGAAGAATGAAAGTATTATAAAATGGAAGTGAATATTGTTTTAAAATGATAGGAATCGAGATTATTCCTATTATTCAAGCTGCTTCATAACCTTTGTTCGGTTGTTGGAGTCTTAAAAGAATGTTTGAATTCTTGAAGATGTTTATTCAAATGTTATGACTTGCTGGGCAATTGAATGCTCACACTTGCTTTAAATGAAAAACATTTTCAGCGAACGATGTTAGACGAACTTAAGGATCCCGTAAAGATCAAGCTGACGGTATCCAGATGGAATGTCATTCAGAATGAGAATGAGCGAGAAGATCAAGTGAAGACTTGTAATATAAAATAAGTTAAATGAACTTTAGATTAGTTTAATGAACTATTATGTATCCTTAGTGGCGGATGAAAGTCACTCGTGTAAGATGTAAAGGATAATGTAATTATCGTTATTTGTAATTAATGGAGTTATAAGGTTTTTAGAACTTGGAAATTTAGAATATATGTTGTTATATTTTAATATATAATGAGATGTTTGGAAGAAGATGGGATCGTGACGTACGGAATCCGGGTGTAAAGATAGATCAGATTTCGGGGCATTACAATGTTGACCCAACACAGCCCCTATTGCATAGTCGCTTGCATCACACATTAACTCAAAAGGCTTATTCCAATCTGGTGCGACAATAACTGGCGCTGTAGTCAACTTTTTCTTCAACAAGTCAAATGCTAACTTACAATCTTCATCAAACTTAAAAACTGAATCTTTCTCTAAGAGACTGTACAATGGTTTTGCAATCTTAGAGATATCTTTTATAAATCTCCTATAGAACCCGGTATGTCCAAGAAAGCTATGGATTCCTTTTAATGAAGTTGGCGGTGGAAGATTTTCAATCATTTCTAGCTTTGCTCTATCAACTTCTAACCCTCTCGTTGAAACCTTGTGCCCTAAAATTATTCCTTCATCAACCATAAATTGTCACTTTTCCCAGTTAAGTACCAAATTTGTCTCCATGCATCGCTTTAGGACCATCCCCAAATTATCTAGACAAGCATCAAAATCATCTCCATAGACAGAAAAGTCGTCCATAAAGACTTCCAAATTTTTCTCCACCATGTCCAAGTAGATGGCCATCATACACCGTTGGAAGGTTGCGGGAGCATTACATAAGCCAAAAGACATTCTCCTGAATGTGAATGTGTCGTATGGGCACGTGAAAGTAGTCTTTTCTTGATCTTCGGGAGCAATGACTATCTAATTATCTCTTGAATATCCATCTAGTAAGTAGTAAAATTTGTGGCCCGCCAATCTATCCAACATTTGATCGATGAAAGGTAAAGGAATCATTGCGGGTTACCTTATTCAACTTCCTGTAGTCCATGCAAACCCTCCAACCAAACACTGTCCTCGTCGAAATTAGCTCATTGTCATCATTTTGTACCACGACATTCCTCCCTTTTTCGGCACATATTGAACCGAACTGACCCACTTACTGTCTAAAATTGAGTAGATGATTCATGCATCCAACCATTTTAGGATTTCTTTCTTCACTACTTTTTTCATGATTGGATTAAGCCGTCTCTGTTGCTCCACTGTTGGCTTTACATCCTCTTCCATAAGAATTTTGTGTGTGCAAAAGGATGTTCTCTAAGCACTCTTAGCAATTTATTTTCCTACAATTCATTAACGCAATAGAAATAATAATAGGTAAGTATTCGAATTGCCTAAATATGCACACTTGAGGTGTTTAGGGAGTGGCTTAAGCTCAAGAGCAGACGGTTCCTCCAATGAAGGTTTCATCCTTGCTGTGACTCTTTCCTATGTGTGCAATGGTTCAAATGGTGCTTTGAATCTGCTAACTCGTGGCAAAGAATTTAACATTTGCAAGTAATCCACAAACTCTGGATCATCCAAATCTTCGTCACCCAATAATGTAGTTTCCAATGGATCATTAACCAAATGTTTAACCATGTCTTCGTTGATTATCTGATCAATGACATCGATCTTGAAGCACTCGTCTTCATCCGTAGGGAACTTCATAGCTTTGAATATGTTGAACTTTACTTCCTGATCTTGGGCCCTCATAGTTAGTTCTCCTTTTTGCGCGTTGATGAGAGTCCTACCCGTAGCCAAGAACGGTCTCCCTAAGATAATTGGGATATTCTTATCTTCCTCAAAATCCAAAATTATGAAGTCCGCGGGAAATATGAATTTGTCTACCTTGACCAAAATATCCTCTATAATGCCTCTTGGGTACGTGACTGACCTATCTGCTAACTGCAAAGAGATGTTCGTAGACTTTGGAGCTGGTAAACCCAATTTTGTATAAACTGATAACGGCATAAGGTTCACCCTTGCCCTCAAATCACATAAACACTTGTTAAATGTCATGTTCCTAATTGTGCACGGAATGGTAAAACTCCCCAGATCTTTCAACTTAGGTGGTTACTTTTGTTGTAAAATGGCACTGCACTCCTATGTTATTGCCACAGTTTCAAAATCTTCCAACTTCTTTTTCCTTAACAAAATTCCCTTCATGAATTTAGCATAACTTGGCATCTGCTCCAGGGCTTCTGTGAAAGGGATGTTAATTTGAAGTTTCTTAAAAACTTCTAAAAATTTTGCGAATTGCTTGTCTAATTTATGTTTTTGGACTCTTTACTAAAACGGCGGTGGAGGATAAACAACTGGCTTATCATCTGACTTTTTTTGTTCCACTTGCTTTTCCTCACCATGTTTTTCTTCAACCACTTTGTTTTCATCAACCTTATAATCTTTTATAACTGAATTTTCTGCAATTTCCCCATCTAGATGTTTTCCACTTCTCAAAGTGATTGCCTGACACTGCTCGTGATTTCTCTTCGGATTTCTTTCAGTGTCACTTGGTAGAGTCCCTTGCAATCTATTATTCAATGCTAAGGCAAGATGTCCCATCTGATTCTCTAGGTTCTTGATGGCTACATCTTGTGATTTCTTAACTGCCTCATTGCTCGTTATATACTTCGATAACAACTCCTCTAAATATATTTTTCTCTCTTGATGTTGAGCTGGTTGTTGATGTTGATTCTGAAATCATGGGGGTTAAGGTTGTCATGGAGCTTGCTGATGCTGATTATTACTCCACAAAAAATTAGGGTGATTCCTATTCCCCGGATTGTATGCATTCTTGTACATGTTATGTGAAATTCTGTTGTAGCTACCCACCAATTGCACTAACGCTGGGTTGATTGCACATTGATCTGTAGGATGTTCACCAGCGTAAAATTCAAAAATAACTGCAACTTACTGAGTCTGTACCCCCGACAAAGCATCCATTTTTTTTGATAACGCTGAAATTTGGGCTGCTAATGTCGTCACCCCATCTACCTCTAACACTCAAACTACCTTAGGTTGTGTCAATCTTGGCGTGGGCCACTGGTAGTTGTTAGTCGCCATTGTCTCTATCAATTGATACACCTCTTTATAACTCTTTGCCATAAATGCTCCACCCTATGTTGCATCAATACTGGTCCTGAGATTCCCATGTAACCCATTGTAGAATGTGTTCATCTGCAGCCATTGGGGTAATCCATGATGTGGCCACTTTCTGAGTAATTCCTTATATCTTTCACATGTCTCATACAGTGATTCCCCATGCTGCTATTCAAACATGGTAGTCTTGTTTCTCATCTTAGCAGTCTTCGCTGGTGCGAAGAATTTTGCTAGAAATTTTTGAGTAAGGTCTTCCCATGTAGTTATGGATCCCGGTGGTAGAGAATGTAACCAACTCTTCGCCTTGTCCCATAAAGTGAATGGGAACAAGCGAAGCCTAACTACGTCATCTGACACCCCATTATACCTGAAGGTGTCACAAATCTCCAAAAAGTTAACCAAATGTTCGTTCGGATCATCATTTGCCAATCCCCCAAACTGAACTGAGTTTTGGATCATCTGAATAGTCCCAGGCTTAATCTCAAATGTGTTCAAAGCTATAGTGGGCCTGGTGATACTCGATTGAAGTTCAGTCACTTTCGGAGTAGCAAAGTAACTCAATGTTTTCTAGTCTTCGGCAACCATTGCTTCTTCTTTTTCAGAATTCTCGAAGTTTTCCCTTGTATCCTTCCACTTACTTAGCCTTTGGAAGTGTCTCTCAATGTCGTCCTCAAAATGAAGCAAGTTTTGATTTTTGGACCGAGTAATCATAAACCAACTTCAAAAACCTGAAATAAGAATGAACAAAACAAAAGGAAAAAATGTTTAAATAAAACTGATCTAATTAAACTGATATCGCAAGATTATTAAAATCTATACTCAGTTCCCCGGTAACGGCGCCAAAAACTTATTGGGTAAAATCTAATTACGCACAACACGCAAGTATACGTGGTCAACAAGTAATATAATAGTAAGTAAAGTATCGTTCCCATATAGAATTATTATGAATTTAGTCCTAACAATTACCAGCCTTATATTAATCCAATTTTATTAAACTATCCAATTCAATGATTATAATTGTAAAAACCAAAATTATTAAAAATACCAAACAATCAACAAATATAAAAACTAAATCTTTCAACAATTATTGGAGAATTAGGCTTACAACTTCACTTTAAGCTTCACTCTGATTATTACTCTTTATTCCAGTTTAATTCACTGTCCCAGATTATTAATCAAGAACACTCAAGTAGAATTAGCCACCTCTCGATGCACTAATACCATATTAACTTAAATCCACAAATTAGATAGAATTAAGTTAAAAACCTTACTAAACTAACTCACTATATCTCTATGTGAATTCCAATTACAGAAGATTTAAGTTCAAGATCTCTATTTAATTAAATGCGATGTTAAGCATATCTCTACCTTAACATTCATCAAGATTCCATTCATTCACAGAATTCAAGAACATATGTTATATTAACTAAGTCTAAACTCATACTTCCTCTCTTGAATCCATACAAGTCCACACAGAATTGGTGATTAGGAAATTCATAAATTTAAGCATAAATTAATATAGATAAACTGAGGAATATATTATTAAACTGAAAATCAAAGTTACATAATCATCGTTCCACTTAAAGATCCTTTATAAGCCTAAAAAGTAATTTAGTTCATCATTAATGAATTAAAAACTGAATTAATTAAAGAAAACATCATCCCAATTACAAATAATAAACTAAAGAAGAAGAATAAATCCAAGACCACCCTTCTCTATATCCCAATCTGCAATTGTTGTGAAACTCCTTCAAAAACTCTCTCCAATGCTTTTACTACAAATTCTGGCTTTAATGAACTTAATTGCCTCTCTCTCTTCAATCTTGTTGTTTGTTGTTAATTATACGCTTAGACACGTATTCTGATTAAAATTCCATGCACAGTTAAGTCCCAAGCCATTGCCAACACTTAAGCTTACGTTTATAACATTTGAAAAGAACTAGGAGACTTCTCTACCTCGTACCCCCGCCCCGGCGGGGGTTTTACTATGTAACTAGCCATCCCCGGCTGGCATACAAGCTGTCAAATTAGTTGCACCCCCCTGCCCCGGCGGGGGTTTTGTAGTGGAAATAGCTAGCCCCGGCTGGCTTGTAAGCTGTTAACTGATCCATTTTGCTCTCTTTCTTGCCAAATTCCACCATAAGTCGACCCTTTTTATCCAAATGCCACTCCACCGCACCTAAACACAAAACAACACAAAATAAGTAAAAACAAAACATATAAACAAGGAATTAACACTGATTAAGCTTGAATTAGGAGCCGATTCGTGGGTATAAAACCCACTTATCAATGGCATAATACTATTTCATTATAATTTAGATACAACAATTCTGCTATAAAGTTTTTAATCATTTGATTGATCCACCTCCCTGCCACGACCTTATCAGATCACGGTGTGCTCTCATATTATAATCGTATTATATTACGATTCTTTTTTATGTTATGATCGTTTTGTTTTACGATCTCATTTCTCTTTATACTTTTAGTCTTTTAGACTTTATATATTCATTACCACAGTTCATCTTTATTATCAGAGTTAGGTAACTCTGGATCTTTATAACTTTTCAAGATTCTTCTTTGAATCTTATTGACTTATTAATACCTTGCCCGAATTCATCGCTTAAAACTTAAACTCTATTTGAGTTAGTCCTTATCCTTATCCCTGCAGTTATAGCCTAAGGTAACCCTACCTAAGGTTTATAACCTATAGCTTTGATACCAACTGTAGGGTCTCCAAATTCGGGAACTAATCACCTCGAACCTGGTACATCATTTCTATAATAATTGCTGAAGATATAAACATAAATTATTTATACATTAAACATTTACACATAACTCCCAAGGTCGGTAACCATAACTTAATACACAATTCATAACCTATATGACTTACAATGTCATTAGCATCCAATTCCATTAGAAGTTTAACTACAACGCAATCCAATTCTAGACTTTGTCGTCTTTGCCTGTATCCGAAGTTTTCATCTTAATCTGAATGTTTCATGATATAGCAAAGGTGAGTAACAAATTTTCCCAACAAGTTTAAGTTCAAAGAAAGATATATCATGATTGAAAGAATGAATAATAAGCTGACAAACTTTTAACAATATAATAATTATGAAAGAATATGAATCAATTTCCATAACTGAATGACCGAGTCAATAATGATGAATGGCCAATAATAAACATTAACAAATTTTGCTGAACCAAATGGTAATGAAGGTGATCAACCTTTCATACCAGATGAACATATGCAACATGCATAACGTGCGAATTAATAAACCATAGATGTGATATAATCAACAATGATTAATCACGAACATGCTTTATTATAACAACTCGAGTTCGAGTGAGAGAACTTGCTTAATTAAAAGTATAGCTCGAGAACTTTCACAATAAAAGTATAAGAACTTGCCTGTACTGTTGACTACTGCTACACAAGGCTAATTTAATTTCAGTTGAAAGACTTTTGCTTGATTTTCTTTCTCCTTCTTCCTAGGTTTGCTTATAGAGCTTTGAAACTTACAAAAAACTCTCTTTTCCCTTCTCTATGTGGCTATCGTTCCTCCTCCTCCTCCTCCTCCTCCTCCTCCTCCTCCTCTCTCTCTCGTTAGTTCTTTTTGTTAGAAAAATAAGAGAAGAAAGAAAGAAATAAGATATACTTTTTATTAGATATAGATATATTACAAATATCTACTTCCTCCTCCTTTTCTCTTCCACATAACATCTGGCTATGTGGCCCTTTATTCCTCCTCTAATTAGCCAACCATGTGGCCTTTCTTTAACCCACATTTTAATTTAATTCCACTGTTAATGTTTTATTAATTGCCCAACATATGTCCTCCTTTTCCTTTCTTTGTGGCCAATTATTGGCATCTCCTTTTCTCCCTCCAATAACCATCCACTTGTCCTTTCCATTCACCACATTATTATTTTATTTAATTACTTTTATTTAGTATACTAAAGGTCTAAAATACCCCCCCTTCAATTGGGCTAAACTTGGGCCACCATATTTAATCTAGGAAATTGTTAAATTATCATAGTCCAACACTTTTATTTTTATCCTACCCTAATCATTTAATTAGGGTTTCCATTCACTCATTTGTAATTTTAATTCCTTACATGCCCTTAATTTATTAACCCAATTAGACTTGATATAATTAGGTTATAAAATTAATTAATTGAGATGTATAAAATTAATCCCTTAGAATTAGTATATATTCTAAATACTATTATTCTCTCATACCATAGCCCTTATGTTATTTGATGAGTGGAATTTATACCCGCGAATCGGATACTTTATGACTTAAATACTTGCCTGAATTCGTAGTTTTTATATATTTATAGTGTTATTGCGCTTAACATATATATTGTAGAGCTTTACAGATGTTTTCTAGCATACAGGGGGAAAAAGGTCAAATCCTTACATACCACCTGCGCATGGCCAAAGCAAAAGCTTTGGTCCTCATGCCATGCACAAACTCTTTTGTCCATGTTGACGTCATCTATGCGCCGCGACGCCACTATTCCTTTATGGGCTCGCGCTGCAGCGCGAGTTCCGTGTCCATCTAGAGTGCCACCTCCATCAGCAGACCTAGAGCCTTCTCAAGCACCTGAGGCAGGCCCAGCTAGTCAGGGTCTTTTGGCAGACATCATGGCATCCCTCACCCTGCTGCATTAGAAACAGGACGCCGAGGCGCAGAGGTAATGGAGGCACATAGCAGCTGTGGCTCAGAGGCAGGAGATAGCGATGCAGTACCAGGCTGATCTGGTGAACACTATGCAGATCATCTACATAGACTATTGTGGCGAGATCACTGAGTTCACACCATACCAGTTTCCAGAGCCTCCTGTCTTCCCACCTTACCCTCCACCATCACCATGCAAATCGGGCGGTCAGACGCAGCTGATGAGGATGAAGCCGATGCCGCTGCTGAGTGAGCGATCTTCAAGGAAGCCCTCTTGTATTAAATTGCTTTATGTTTAGCAATGAGGGCATTGCTCACCTCAAGTTTGGGGGTATTTTTGGTTTTTATCTGTTTATTTCCGTACTGCTATGTTAGGATTGCCAGACTTTAGTACTTTATTATGTTTTTATTTATCAGTATTGTGGTGCAGTCTTTTGAACTGCGGGATTATGCTTGAATTTTTATCATTATGGATGCCATAAACTATTTTTGGTTTTATTTATTTATGCTTTGATTATTTTTAGCATGATTGTGGTTTATAGCCATCTTTTGGGGCTTATATAGATTATATGCTTGTGCCATGTGAATGGCTTTTTCACCCTATTTTGAGCTGCTATTTAGCAATGGTGTTATAGTTATCATTATTTTTTGATTATGGCTGTTGACTAGCACCAAGTTTTATGGTCTATCTCTTAGAGGCATGATATGCATGTATGAGTTAGGGGTTTTTCAATTGATAAGTTTAGACTGTTATTGATCCGTTCTTCTAGCAAGCACCGACCAACTGTGTTAACTAGTAATTTTTTTCAAAATTTAGTTCGCGTGTTTATTGCTTTGAGCATTTGTTCACTCTTATAAATTTTCATTTTTCCAAGGTAATAAAAGACTTAGACATTTTTACAGTTGTGGATCTTGGATTCGTGCATGTTTAGATATATATATATATATATATATATATATATATATATATATAAAATAAATAAAAATAGAATAATTTGTTATTGAAGATTGAATATCGAAAGTCTTGCGGTGGGTCGAGATGGAGCGTAAAACGCACTCGCCCATAAACGCAGGACCGATATTGAGATGGAGCATAAAATGCACTCGCCTAATAATCTCTGGTGCTCATAAAGTCTAATCTGGCTTATGTTGATTACGTGGCCTTTGCTACTCGAGTTACTAGATTCTTAGGGGTGTTTTACACCTAGTGCCCTAAAGCCATCTGGCTTGGGAGTCACTGATCAAAAGCTCATTAATGGGTAGTTCTGATTAGCCTAAGGTAATTAAGGACTGTCCGAGTCAGGTTTTACAGTCTTCATGCTAGAGTCTTTTGATCCGTTACTGTACTTGTGTCTTATTCTTAATGCTTGTTGAATGTTTAAGTTGTGGAGTGTGTATATTTGTGTTAACAATTGATTGTGCGAACTTATTTGGAAGCTATGATTAGTCAGGACGGTTGGTCTCCACACACACACATAGAATGGATCGAATACAGTCTTATGCTTGAAATTAATTGAACCCTTATTCATGTTTGTGATTGCCATGTTCTCTTGGAGTAGCATTATGCTTTGAGGCCATGATGCTATATTACAGTTTTATTTGTCCTTTGCGTGTGTTTTACTTTTGTTAATGTGTATTAGATAGTTTGCTTGAGGACAAGCAAAGACTTAAGTTTGGGGGTATTTGATGAGTGGAATTTATACCCGCGAATCGGATACTTTATGACTTAAATACTTGCCTGAATTCGTAGTTTTTATATATTTATAGTGTTATTGTGCTTAACATATATATTGCAGAGCTTTACAGGTGTTTTCTAGCATACAAGGGGCAAAACAATCAAATCCTACCATGGCCATGGCTGCCCAAAGCAAAGCTTTGGTCTCGTCTTAACAAAGACCTCTCCTTTGTCCTCTCACGACATCATCAACGCTACCAGTAGTACCATTTGTTCCTTTATGGGCTCGTGACTGCGTACATGAGCTCCGTGTCCATGGTACTAAAGTGGCGCTGCAACACCATCTAAAGCTTGGTGGCCCGCGCCGCGGCACCACCTCCGATACCGAGGCAGAGAAGGCTTGTTTTTGACCTAGAAAAGGAGCAGAAGATATATAAGGAAAGGGAGGCTACATATCAGACATCAGATATCAGAGAGAGGGAGAAGAGCACATATCATATTCCTTAGTATTTAGCTTAGGATTTTGTTTAGTTTTCTTTGGTAATTTCTCTTCCTTTCTTCTAATAAATGTTTGTAAATATAGATTAGCTAGATTAGGGAGAAGTTTGGGTTTCTTTGGAGCATCAAGAGCAATGATCTACACGGACTGGAGAGCTTGATTCGAGCAGAATAGTTAGAGATTGAAGGTCCTTGACAGAGTTTCTTCTTATCTATTTATTTTCTCTGATTTTGTAATCCATAAATGTTATCTTTATTGCTACTTGTATTTTATTCAATAGCTATGAACTGAATATTTGCTCTAAGGTTATAATGGAACCATTTGTGATTTAAATTGACTGTCTTATCTCTTTGGTTGGCACCATATGATTTGGTTCGATATATTTATGCTTAATGATTCTCGCTAAGACATTAGCGATGATTTTGGTAATTTACATGATATCGACAGAAGAATTCTAGATTTACACCTGAATATATTGGCATGTGATTGTGGGTTTCGACTGCATAAGTTGCGCGTAGAATAGACATATATCTGTGCACCACGTGCGACCTAATTGAGAGCTTATGCTTAAATCCTTGTAATGATCAATTCGCATAGACATATGTAGGATTGTACCTAGCTTGGGCGTTCTTTTCAATTCTATTCCCTATCGGGTGGATCTGGAAAGGATATGTTCGTACATACCTCGATATAGGTGTATGAGCACTTGTGTGTTCTCGGTCGACAAATTGTCGTGACCATTTAGACCAGAGAGAGAAGGGTAGCTAGTTTGATGAAACATAGCACGCCAGGTGTTCGACAGAATGCCTGAGTGGGGTGAAGTTGTAACCTTAGCTTGTTATTCCTTAGATTACCATTCGTTATCCATTTACTTGCTTTGATAATTAGTTATGCTTAGATTAATCACTCTTTCATTTATTGTTATTCGAATAAGACTTTAGCGATATAAAGTTGGTATTTGGTAAATATTAGTGATAGTTCCTCCTGGGTATGAAACCCTACTTATCACTGTATTACTTGTTAGACCAGATATACTTGCGCGTGTTTAGTGATCGGTTATCCGACCAACAAGTTTTAAGCGTAGTTATCCGGGAACAAGTTTTTTAGCGTATTGTTAATAAACCTGTTATTCTAATATTGTCCAATACTGATTTCAATCAATTTAGTCTTACTTTGAACGTATATATATTTATTTCTTTTGTTTTTAAGTTATAGATTATGGACGATCAATGTTATCAATGGCCTTAGGAGTGGACGATGCCACCAAGCTCGGAAGAAGGACTCGAGAAATTGCAAGTTCAAATTGCCAATGCCTTGAGGTTTTCTGACAATCTTGAGTGTCAGTCCACTCAGAATGCCTACTGTTAGGAACGAACTGACTTTGAACCAATCTCCTATCATCCAAACTTCCAGGGTTATCCAACCTCTTGGGACTACAGTTAAGAGCAATATCATAATCCGAATCATGCCTCTCAGTTTGAATATCAGTCTCCATCGCCCTATGAGTGGACATCTCAGCCGAATGATAACTTTTCTGAGTCCTCAACACTTGAAGAAGAGAACAGGCTTGAGGAGCTTCTCACCATCTTTATCGAAAGAAATGAGGTTCGGATGGCAAGCCAAGAAGCCGCATTGCACATCCTTGAGAATCAATTGGGGCAACTCGTCAATGCCATCACAAATCCACCGCAAGGCAATCTTTCGGTCTTAATTGATCTCGACGACGAAGCAATAGAGTATTGCACGGTGGATACGCAAGGAAAATGCGATGAGTGTCACACAGATGTTGAGGGAGATGTCATAGTGCAAACTAACCAATCGATGGAGTCTGAAGTTGAAGACAAACGGAGCAACAATGGTTGTATTGTCATTGCTGATCTGCAGTCAGAAACCACGCTCCCGACTGTGAAAACCCTGGAGGGCCCAATTGAGCATGAAGAACGCTTTTAATTTAATAAAGCAGGTGAATTAATGGATAATTCCAGTGACGAGCGATTCTTTGTGCCGAAAGATGACTGGATGGAGGAGGGAAAGAAGAATGGCAAATTACCTTTGTCGACCAAATTTTTAAGAGAATTGACGAATAGGCGGCACGAAAAGGTCATTTTCGCCTATGAGCCAGATTGAACGGCATCGATATAGTCAAGCCGACGACTTTAAAACAAGCGCTTGGTGGGAGGCACCCCCATCTCGATATAAATTTTATCTGTTTCTTTACTCATTTCTAGTTTACTTTGTGTCTGTTCGTTTTATTTACTAGCATAGCTGTCAGATTTTGTGTTTTGTGTCTATCATCTGCAGGCAGCATGTTTATTATGATGTATCGTATTTTATCATAGTGTTTTTAAGTTTGTAAAAATGCATTTTTGCTTCCAAGTGCTTCTGTTATACTTGTCCTGACTTGTGCAGATAAAAGACAGTGAAATCTTAGAAAAATGGCACTCGCGCCGCGGCGCCATCAAATGAGTTGCATCTCGCGTCGCGGCGCCATGATCTTTTCTAGCCCACTGCTAACACGTGCCACAGCGCCATCCAACAAAGAGGATCTCACGCCATGACGCCACGGTAATTGCTCGGCTCTCGCTAACTTGCTTGCAAATACCAACGAAAGAAGGATTCCTTGTGCACAAGCGTGAGCTTTAAAAATTGAATTTTAAATGCAGTGTTCCAGCGTTTCAGGCTCTACATCTCACCCTCTCTCTCGGCAGTTACCAGAACTGAATCGCCCTAAACAGTTTCTTTTTCTCCACAAAACCCCCACCCTCTACAAAGCAACCGATTCCTCATACACAGATTCAGACCCAATTGAAGTCAGGCGTGAGTCCAATTGGGGATCAGCAGCAGCTTGTTTCTTTTCCCCATCAAGGTATTCTATTTGGAATTCAATCGTTCACAAAAATATTTTTGCTTGAGTTGTTGGGTTGGTTCTCTCTTAGTGTTTGTATTTGTATATGATTTAGGGTGATTTCCACTGACGGAAATCTGGATAGAGCAATCACAAACAAAGGCTATCCAAATTGGTTTTGAAAAGCGCACTCTAGGTGTTCGATAAATTGCCTGAGCCAAAATTAGACTGATTTGGGGCTGTTCGGGCTTAGAATCACTGAGAGTTTCATTGGGGGCTTGTTTGTGCTTTGCTTCAACGGTAGTTCCAGTAGATTTTGGCACGGTTTTGATCTTCATCAGCTAAGACTTAGACATGGCACCCAAAAGACAATGACTTAGCGTCGGCGGTTCTTCATCTTCCGCAGCACCACCACCCACGGATTTGGACAGAGCCAAGTTTATCAATGAGGAGGCTTGGAAAAGGTACAAAAGTTCCTTCGGCTCACGAAATCTGATTCCGGAGCGGGGGTTTAGGCCGGATAAGAAAGATGGTGAGCTAAACACCATGATACTAGAGCGACATTGGATCAACTTCACAAAACCACCCATCTCAGCTGTTGTGTCTGTGGTTCGGGAGTTTTATGCAAATGCCAATCCCGAAGGCCCAGCTGTTGTTCGAGTTCGGGGGAAGCAAGTGGCGTACAGTAGTCAGGCCATCAATGCTTTGTTCGGAACACCCAACTATGCAGGAAATGATTATCTGCAGCCGGGACTCCACAGTTATGATCTTGAAGATATCATTAGGCGACTTTCCAAACCCGGGACTGACTGGAAGAAAAATGATTACACGGGGAAAGGACCAGCTTCCGTCGTTTCAAGACTCGATCATTTCGGGAAGGCGTGGTTTGGCTTCATTTGTGCCAACATGATCCCAACCCGTCATTTGAGCGACGTGACTAAGGATAGGGCGATCCTGCTTTTTGCCATTGTCACAGGCCTACATGTGGATATTGGTGTGCTCATTCATGACTCCATTCAGAAGGCAATCAAAAGTATCGTTGCTGCCGGACTTCCTCATCCATCATTGATCACTATATTGTGCAAGCAGGAAGGTATCCAGTGGGGGACCGAGGAGATAGACTCTCCACCAATGACAGTCATTGACCACCTGACTATCAAACGCTACTATGAGTGGGATGGGGGAGAGTCTCATGCCAGAGGTGAGGGATATGGGCCACCTAGAGTGCCACCTCCATCAGCAGACCTAGAGCCTTCTCAAGCACCTGAGGCAGGCCCAGCTAGTCAGGGTCTTTTAGCAGACATCATGGCATCCCTCACCCTGCTGCATTAGAAACAGGATGCCGAGGCGCAGAGGTAACGGAGGCACATAGCATTGTGGCTCGGGAGGCGGAGATAGCGATGCGATGCAGTCGAGGTGGTGAACACTATCAGAGATCTACATAGACTATTGTGGCGAGATCACCGAGTTCACGCCATACCGCCTTCGAGCCTCCCGTCTTCCCACCTTACCCTCCACCACCGCCCACCGTCGATCAGACGCAATGATCGGGGATGAAGCCGTCGCCATCTTTGAGTGAGCGATCTTCAAAGAAGCCCTCTTGTATTAAATTGCTTTATGTTTAGCAATGAGGGCATTGCTCACCTCAAGTTTGGGGGTATTTTGGTTTTATCTGCTTATTTCGTCTTTGCTATGTTAGGATTGCTGACTTTAGTACTTTATTATGTTTTTATTTATCAAGATTGTGGTGCGATCTTTTTGAATCATGGATTATGCTTTGAATTTTATCATTATGGATGCCATAAACTATTTTTGGTTTTATTTATTTATGCTTTGATTATTTTTAGCATGATTGTGGTTTATAGCCATCTTTTTGGGGCTTATACAGATTATATGCTTGTGCCATGTGAATGGCTTTTTTCACCCTATTTTGAGCTGCTATTTAGCAAAGGTGTTATAGTTATCATTATTTTTTTATTATGGCTGTTGACAAGCACCAAGTTTTATGGTCTATCTCTTAGAGGCATGACATGCATGTATGAGTTAGGGGTTTTTCAATTGATAAGTTTAGACTGTTATTGATCCGTCCTTCTAGCAAGCACCGACCAACTGTGTTAACTAGTAATTTTTTTCAAAATTTAGTTCGCGTGTTTATTGCTTTGAGCATTTGTTCACTCTTATAAATTTTCATTTTTCCAAGGTAATAAAAGACTTAGACATTTTTACAGTTGTGGATCTTGGATTCGTGCATGTTTAGATATATATATATATATATATATATATAATAAATAAAAATAGAATAATTTGTTATTGAAGATTGAATATCGAAAGTCTTGCGGTGGGTCGAGATGGAGCGTAAAACGCACTCGCCCATAAACGTAGGACCGATATTGAGATGGAGCATAAAATGCACTCGCCTAATAATCTCTGGTGCTCATAAAGTCTAATCTGGCTTATGTTGATTACGTGGCCTTTGCTACTCGAGTTACTAGATTCTTAGGGGTGTTTTACACCTAGTGCCCTAAAGCCATCTGGCTTGGGAGTCACTGATCAAAAGCTCATTAATGGGTAGTTCTGATTAGCCTAAGGTAATTAAGGACTATCCGAGTCAGATTTACAGTCTTCATGCTAGAGTCTTTTGATCCGTTACTGTACTTGTGTCTTATTCTTAATGCTTGTTGAATGTTTAAGTTGTGGAGTGTGTATATTTGTGTTAACAATTGATTGTGCGAACTTATTTGGAAGCTATGATTAGTCAGGACGGTTGGTCTCCACACACACACATAGAATGGATCGAATACAGTCTTATGCTTGAAATTGATTGAACCCTTATTCATGTTTGTGATTGCCATGTTCTCTTGGAGTAGCGTTATGCTTTGAGGCCATGATGCTATATTACAGTTTTATTTGTCTTTCGCGTGTATTTTACTTTTGTTAATGGGTATTAGATAGTTTGCTTGAGGACAAGCAAAGACTTAAGATTGGGGGTATTTGATGAGTGGAATTTATACCCACGAATCAGATACTTTATGACTTAAATACTTGCCTGAATTCGTAGTTTTTATATAGTTTTTATATATTTATAGTGTTATTGTGCTTAACATATATATTGCAGAGCTTTACAGGTGTTTTCTAGCATACAAGGGGCAAAAGAGTCAAATCCTACACCGTCTTGGCTATGCCAAGCAAAGCTTTGGTCTCGTCTTAAAGACATGGCTCTTTGTCCCTCACGACATCATCAACGCCAGAGTAGCACCACTGCTTCCTTTATGGGCTTCTTATTTAGCAGAGCTCGAGTCCCATAGTACTAAAGTGGTATTTGCAACACCATCTAAAGCTTGGTGGCCCGCGCCGTGGCGCCACCTCCGATACCCAGGCAGAGAAGGCTTGCTTTTGACCTAGAAAAGGAGCAGAAGATATATAAGGAAAGGGAGGCTACATATCAGACATCAGATATCAGAGAGAGGGAGAAGAGCACATATCATATTCCTTAGTATTTAGCTTAGGATTTTGTTTAGTTTTCTTTGGTAATTTCTCTTCCTTTCTTCTAATAAATGTTTGTAAATATAGATTAGCTAGATTAGGGAGAAGTTTGGGTTTCTTTGGAGCATCAAGAGCAATGAGCTACACGGACTGGAGAGCTTGATTCGAGCAGAATAGTTAGAGATTGAAGGGCCTTAACAGAGTTTCTTCTTATCTATTTATTTTCTCTGATTTTGTAATCCATAAATGTTGTCTTTATTGCTACTTGTATTTTATTCAATAGCTATGAACCCAATATTTGCTCTAAGGTTATAATGGAACCATTTGTTATTTAAATTGACTGTTTTATCTCTTTGGTTGGCACCATATGATTTGGTTCGATATATTTATGTTAATGATTCTCATTAAGACATTAGCGATGATTTTGGTAATTTACATGATATCGATGGAAGAATTCTAGATTTACACCGAATATATTGGCATGTGATTGTGGGTTTCATTTGCATAAGTTGTGTAGAATAGACATATATCTGTGCACCACGTGCGACCTAATTGAGAGCTTATGCTTAAATCCTTGTAATGATCAATTCGCATAGACATATGTAGGATTGTACCTAGCTTGGGCGTTCTTTTCAATTCTATTCCCTATCGGGTGGATCTGGAAAGGATATGTTCGTACATACCTCGATAGAGGTGTATGAGCACTTGTGTGTTCTCGGTCGACAAATTATCGTGACCATTTAGACCAGAGAGAGAAGGGTAGCTAGTTTGATGAAACATAGCACGCCAGGTGTTCGACAGAATGCCTGAATGGGGTGAAGTTGTAACCTTAGCTTGTTATTCCTTAGATTACCATTCGTTATCCATTTACTTGCTTTGATAATTAGTTATGCTTAGATTAATCACTCTTTCATTTATTGTTGTTCGAATAAGACTTTAGCGATACAAAGTTGGTATTTGGTAAATATTAGTGATAGTTCCTCGTGGGTATGACACTCTACTTATCACTATATTACTTGTTAGACCGTGTATGCGCGTGTTTAGTGATCATTTATTCGACCAACATTATTAAATTTTTCATTCCTAATATATAATTAGGTTACCATAGTTTCTTTTATTTGTTTAACAAATAAAAACAAACACATAATATTCATATTCATTTACTCACATATTCACACAAATAATTCAATAGCTTAAGACATGATCCGTAAATCTCTTAGATTAGGTCACTAGTATATAATTAAATACTAGGACCACTAAATAAAGATAATCATTTAGGTTATTTAATCCCAATACCTAATTAATAATTATGTTATGTAACTTTATATTTAATTTTTCTTTATAATATATATATATATATATATATATATATATATATATTTAATCACATACATACTTTAAATACATATATAAATCCATTCTAGGGTTTTGAATTTTGTAACCCTTATTTTCTCAATTCTATTCAAATCGTAAACCATATAGGTTTTTCTTTAAAATTTTTAAATCCATACCTTATTTCCAGTCTAGGTCTTATTATTTAACCTTTATTCAATCAATTAAGATTTTATTAATCATCTAAATTCTCGGGTTGTCACAAAAGCCATCTTCATCGTGGGGGACCAATGATGGAATCTGTTATACAAATCTCCATCTGAAACACTGCGAAGGTTTGGTGATTTCCAGACCGTTGTAAACTACTATTCAAGTAGGCACCGAGGAAAGTCGATGATTGTCAACCTTCACAAAACTATCGTTCAAGTAAATATTGTGAGGATGTAATGAAAAACAAGTAGTTAAAATCTTATCTCCAGTCAAGCTATCAGCATCAACCTGACAGAAATCCAAGACGGTGGTGATAATGCCAGCGTAATGGTAGGAAAAATCCAAGCTATCATCATGATAAACTTCAAAGATCCCTAGAGAATCAAAAAGCACCAGAGGTGACAACCCCAATGTTAGGGTATGATGGTCTCAAACATGGGAAAACCTCCGTAGCAGGGATTTTGAGAGCATCTCTGCGACTTGTCGTCGAATCAGTCTCAAATAGCACTGATGGACATTTCAAACTTTTAGCGACAACCTCAATGTAGCATCGGGAAAGATCCGGTGATGAAAGCTTTGTAAACTACCGTTCGAGTAGACATCAAAGCGGTTCAAGAGAAACCATCATTGGCAACTCCAACCCAACAGAAGTGGCGTGGAGCAGGCAGTTATAAAATCCCATTGGGAATAATTCCAACAAAAATATCCAGCATTCATAACATCACATCATGCTGCATTGCATGACATCATATTAATCTTGTCATATTTAAAGTATCTAGTAATCTTTATCATGTCCATGCCATTACATTGCATAAACATGAAAAATAGGGGCATCTGTAGACACTAAAAATTTTGCATTCCTGTTACTAACCATGCAAGAGGACAGAATTGTCATTCATCTTCTAGAGACAACCCTAGAAGTTAGATCTAATCCAATCCCGGAGAAAATCCTGGGAGATCAAACTAGTCCCAGAAATAACACCGGGAGATAAAATCCAAGCCCCAAAGATAACCCCGGTAGAACAAATTGAAGTCCTGGAGATAACCCTGGGAGATCAAATCCAAGCCCCGGAGAAAACCCCGGGAGATCAAATCCAAGCCCCGGAAACAGCCCAGGGAGATCAAGATCTAGCCCCAAAGATAACCCCGTCCAAACCTAACCCCGGAGATAACCTTGGGAGATTGAGTTCAAAGCCCAGAGACAACCCCGGGAAATCCAACCAACCTCAGAGACAACCCTGAGGACTGTCAGAAGTCAAAGTCAAAGTCAAACCAACCTCAAAGATAACCCTGAGGACTGTCAGAAGTCAAGGTCAAACCAACCGTAGAGACAACCTTGACGACTGTCAAAATCAACAGTAGTCCAATCTCAAAGACAACCCTGAGAAAAGACAGCTACAACTACATCAAGACCGGAACCAACCTGGGAGGGGAAAAATAGTAATTTTTCTAACTCAACATCAAATCAACTCAAATCAATGCAAAAGAAGTCCTGTAGAACTATAACTTCAATCCCGAGTGAAAATAATACAAGACAACTCAACAGATAGACTGCGAAGACCTGTAGATCTGGTCATGGACCCATCATCCCGGATTTAAAAAATTTCTAAACTCATGTCGTTGTGTAGCTCTTGTCAAGGTCTATCTGAGAAGGTATAGCATGCCTCCATCGGATACCCGAATTGAAAGTTATGAAGGTTCGAGTAGTTCGACACAACGGGACCCACGGGGCCTCGGGAAACCCGGGGAGCCACAGGTAGACCCGCGACCATCTTGTTCTATTAATAGACCGCCTCACTAGCTCATTTGAAAAAGATGAGAGAGAGAAAACTCTGTCTATTTCAGCCCTGAACCTCTTCTAGAGTGCTTCAAACTTGGATATTTTTCTTTCTAAACACTTGTAAGCTCATATTCTACAACAAATCAAAATTTAACCGGTGGAAACCGAGTTTTCAAGTTCCAAAAGTGATATGAAGTTCTCTTGGCGACCCATTGTAAGATTTTTCTTTGATTTTTAAGCTTTTTATTGCTTTGATATATATATATATATATATATATATATATATATATATATATATATATATATATATATATATATATATATATATGCGTCTTCGCATATTGCATTTAAATATCTGTTTTAACTGCTTTTGCAATGTAAATCTTTAATATTCCAGCATGTGGACTAGATTTATCTAAATCTAACCATCTCTAACTTTCAACTAGTTTAAAAGTTGCTAAACTGGAATCCTTGAGCTAGAATGGCTAAGATTTATTTAAATCTAGTTTTATTTCTAGTTTTTGTAAATATTTATCAATCATGTGACCGTAGGAGCCATGAGGTCTAAGATCCAACTAACGGATCTAGATCTAGTTCCCACAATGGACACTTTCCAGCTGTGCAACAAGCTTCTAAATTATTTATGGTGTCTGGACATCCTTGGATGGGTTTCATGCCCATAAGGAGCCCGACACTGCTAT
Organism: Panax ginseng; assembly: GCA_020205605.1. Taxonomy (NCBI): domain Eukaryota; kingdom Viridiplantae; phylum Streptophyta; class Magnoliopsida; order Apiales; family Araliaceae; genus Panax; species Panax ginseng. The sequence goes on from CM035139.1 coordinate 68,506,886, forward strand.
ATATCTTATTTTCTCGAACATGCTTCACATTTTAAAAATAAAATAAAATCAAGCCGAATACGTAATAAAATGGAAGTATCAAATGCCTCAATTACTATTGACCATAAGGGTTTGAAAATTTGTTTTCAAAACATCACTTCTATATCTTGTCTAAAACTAAACTTTTATACAAATCAAACCCTTTGTATATAGGTGCAAACGAGGCACAACACTACTTCCAGATAACTGCACATAGGCCCAATAAACAAATACACATATTCAGATATATGATATTACGAAAGTCGGGGGTGCCTAACACCTTCCCCCCACTTAATCAAGCCCCCGAACTCTATAAATCTCAGTTTCCAAAGCCTGTTAAACAGAGTCCAACCATTGGGCCTTTGTGTAAATCTTTTCAAAATTGGTTGAGTTACTACAACCATTTCAAATCTACCAACTGGCGACTATGATTTTAAAATCTTCGACATTTTTATGTCGGACTCTTTTCAAACTCGCCTTTTCAAACAAAACTCAACAAAATAGAAAACATAAAGGGTAAGGAAAAGGAAAGGGTAAATTTTTCCTGACGTCGATAGTGTCATTGGTCATCCTAGATCGGAAGAGCTCTTTAGATATCTCGTATTTAGTCGATCTACTTTTCTCACCATAAAACTCCATGAGGTGTAGCAGCATAGACAGTGCACCCATTTTCTAATGTTTATGTTGTAACTCATTACTCATGTATGGTAACATAATGCACTGAGCCACCTGTGCATCATCTTGTCACCTTCTAAAAGTAGCTTGCTTTTCCTCGGAGGAATTTTCTTCAACAATTGCAAGAACAGGCGAGTTAAGGTCATAAACCTGCTTTTCAGTTGTAGGAATAATTCTCAAATTCCTTAACTAGTCCGTGTAATTTAGTCCGGTTAATTTGTTTTCATCAAGTATGCTTCGCACTGATAGTGAATTAGCCATTTGTAAAATTCTATAGGGGAATTAATTTTAACAAAATTAGGAAGAATTCTTTTTTTTAATCACGTTATTAATTTTGCCTCTTAGATTATAATGGTTAAGTGTGCGCACATCCTTTTACAATTTCTTGAACAATTTTATGCAATTAATTACACAAACAATGATAGGAAATAATGAGAAATGTGTAATAACAAAGACTAATCCCATCAAATTTTGATCATGCCCAATTACTAACAATATCATTACCAAAGATAATAATAAACAAATCAAACTAATAAACAGTCTTACTGGCTAATCAGGGAAGACTAATTATAGATGTTAATTAGTTCCAAAAATCACGAAGCAAATTGTTTTAGTATAATTAGTAGACAATATTAATAGTAGCTTCTTTGAAGGAAATTATATGAAAGAGGCTATTAATAGATGTAGAGCATTCATACTACAAACTGAGTAAAACAACTTGTAAGAAATAACCATGAAAGAGCAGCGAGAGACAACGAGTTGTTGACTCCACGCCTCCAACATACTCCTTGTAGACTTCATGCCCTTGTACTCCATCCACCCATACATACATGCATACACACACATGGTATGGTTTCGGCTTTATGCGTACAGATTTGACTTTTAACCAAATCGAAACCGTAAATTTAATTTTTTAACTCACCTAAAATCGCCATGTACGCCAAAACCGTTGGTGTGATTTGTGTTATTTTTTGTGCAGTTTCGATTCTAATTTGGTTTCTTGCTCAGCCCTAATCAACAGTCTAAGGAAAGTACATAGGAGGAAGATAAAGTTTACATAAGAATATTAGAGAGACGAGGTACGCAGTCCTGATTTATAAAAACCACATTCATTCAAGCATCTATTAAAATTAAATCCAATCACATTGGTCAAAGGTCCATAATGATCCCCTTTATTATCAAATATATTAGTATATGCATCAATAAAATAAACATTAAGTATATATGTGGATATAATTTAATGGGCAATAAAACTTTTGCTAGAAATCCAGTTTTTTGTAACAAAACAAACTCCTTTATTTTGACCAAAAACCAAATTAAAATAAATTCTTTTATTTTTAGCAACATGGAATCCAATACATATTAAAATAAGCATCTTTAGTTTAATACTATTTTAATTCAAAAATAAACTTTTTATTTTAATTGAAGTAAGATTGAAAAATTAAAAAAAATCCAAAACCTGAAGATGGGCGCGACCGCAATACAACTTCATAATCGAATTCTGGCAACAGGCGCAGTCGTGCTCTAAGAAAGGCTTGAGCAATGACGAGGTCATCTTCTGTATGTAATCAAATCCATGCATGCCTATTTTGCCCGTAAAATCGCCTCTAAACCCATATCAACATATATTCAATCAATAACAATTAATGATTTGCATAAGGAGGCTCTGATACCACTGTAGGATTGCGAAGGATGAAGATATAACATTATGAAAAATTGATATTTTATCTTTTCTGATAAAATAATTCATTTAAATATATTATTATATTTTAATAATATAATAATAGTGATATTTTTACAATAAATGTGGGATATATGAATATATGAGGAGGAAGAGTATTTTTGTTGTAAAAGTTGTTTAAAACATGTTAAACATGTCTGTGGGCCCATTTCTTGACTGAAATTTGATTATAGCCTATAAAATAGCCCGTTTGTGAATTTCGATCAATTTCTGTTTGGAATTTGAAAAAACTTTCTTCTGCAAAGTTGTAGATAATGGAATTTCCTATGAAAAAGACATAAGGTTCAAATTTTTCTGATAAAAGGGCTATTTATTATGAATTATTGAAGTTCTGAAATAATTGATTTTTGGAAGTTTTAATTGTTTTTAATAAGAAAAACATTTTTTTTTATTTTGGTGAGGTGGGTCTCACTTGGTGGCTGATGTTTTGAATCAAATGAGGTGTGCGTTGGAATAAAAAAAATATATTGATATTTTTATTAAATTTTCTACTTTGGAGTTCTAAGAATTTTCCTATAAATAGGGTGCTTAGGTTAGAATTAAAAATTACACCAGAAACTGGAGTTTTCTCTCTCTATATTATCGAGTGTATTCTTGTGAGTATTTTGATACTTTGAGTGTTGCTATATGGTGCAAGTTCCTTCAAAGACTATATCCAATATTCGGTCGTATATCTCGCATTTTTTCGAGGTAAGGGATGTTATTTTTTTTATAAATGATATTATTTCTTTCAATATCATTATGCCGAAATATTGGTAAGATTTTTCTTGTAAAATTCTTGCCTTTTAGTGTCAGGGTTACAATTCACGTATACGACACTATTCACGTATACGATACTATTCACGATTACGGCACTATTCACAGAAAAATTAAAATTTTGTTTTTTGTCCAAAATATCTAGTATGGATACTAGCTTTGATTGTATCCATGTTTTGATCATTCTTGAATTTTTCTTCACTATAGTTATTTATGAAGTATTTTTGAACTTGGATACATTTAAAGTACAAATCCTTATTATTTGTTCTTTTGTTTCACTGGATTTGTTTTCTTTAAAATATTTTTCATCATCCTTAGTCCTAAATGATGATATTACTGAATATCTTTGGCCTGTAGTGCAAAGATGGTTGATTTTTTTATGAATATCTTTGGCCTGTAGTGCAAAGATGAGCAGTGTTGAGATGAACACGACTGAATCGATGAATATCTTTGGCTCAGAGTGCAAGATGAATATTTGATTCAAGATGTATATTAATTAATGTTACAGGGATAAAATATTGATGATGAACTTTTAAATTCATAGATTATAGTAGATTTCATTATCTACGTAACTCTTCTATGAATTGTTATTTTCGCTGTGAATATTGATCTGAAACTTGTTGTCTATTATATTCTATCAGATTTTTCCCTGTTGAAGACTAACGATAATTTGTTCTATATTATCTTAGTCATAATATTCTTTACTGGGCTAGTTGAGCTCACCCTTTTCCTTTTTGTTCCATTTTTCTTTTCAAGAGGCGAGAATGTTGCAAGTACTAGTCGGGGTATGGAATGAAGGTCTTAGAAAGTTGTTTTAGTAGTCCTCACCATTTTTGTAAAATAATATATCAATAATTGTAATGAAGACTTATTTGAGTGTTGATATTGTCTAGAAGATATTATTTGTATTTAAACTCACAGTTTTCATGTTGTATTAAAAAAGTTGTAATTATTTCTGTACCATGTTATTGACGACTCAGAATGGGTGTTGTATACCTATTTTGGGGGCGTCACAGTTGGAATCAGAGTTTAGGGATATGATCTCTGGATATCGGGGAATAGAACTAGGAGGGAAAAGACGAGTAAAACCTTCGCTAGTGTGTCTTACCTAAGCTTATTTGTTGGTTGGTCAGTATATAGGGACATTATGTGATATGTTGATTTCTTTAATTAACCCTTGTTTTATGGCAGTATTTGAGAATGTCGACTGAGAATTTTAACAGTGGAGTAAATGAGACCGTGGAGACACCTTTACTCACCAACGAGGAGAATGTGCAACAGGCTGGCAATGTTCCTCCTGTGAACAACACCACTGAGCAGATGATGAACGACGGGATGTTTAGAAGATTTTTGGAGTTCATGCAAAATCAGACGAGGGAGACTCGTGCAAAAAATACAGGTGGAAATGATAACAACGCACGGTTTATCACAACCAAGCAGTTCAAAGAGTTGGGACCACCAGAATTCTGGGGAAAGCCGGATCCGATTAAGGCAGAAACGTGGGTCAAACAAATCACTAAGACATTCGATGTCTTGGGATGCACGGAGGAATAGAAGGTTCCATTCGCCACCTTTATGTTCCATAATGAGGCAGATTACTGGTGGGAATCTGTGAAGCGTACCCATCCAGCCGCACTCAGCATGTCTTGGGAGACGTTTCAGAAACTATTCAATGATAAGTACTTTCCTGAAAGTATCCGTCATATGAAGGAAGTGGAGTTTATTAGATCGAACAAAACAATACGGCGGTGTCCCAAAGACGAGGCGCGAAGTTTGCGAGTTATCCGTGTTTGCACCTCATCCGGTGGAGAATGAGGAACGTATGACGCGGATGTTTCTGAGAGGTTTGAAACCCGGCATACGTCAATATCTCATTTCTCATAAATTTTCTCTCTATTCAGATGTTGTCAATAGGGCTCAATTATTAGAGCGAGATAACGAGTACGTTCAACCGAGGGACCACAACCAGGATCATATGGGTGATGCGAAATCATCGGAACAACGATAACCAAATGAAGAAAGAAAAATACGGACAAAAGCGGTAACCACTCACTCCGTGGTAATCATGGCCATGAGAATAGAAGAAGCGAGTCGGGAGGAGATTTTAAAAAGAGAAAATTCAACAATGACCATGTGAAGACGTCAGCACCAGCAGCAACTGGTTCTAAGGGAGGAGAGCGACCACCGGTCGTATGCTATAAATGCGGGAAAGAGGGACATATCAGTCCAAACTGCCCACAACAGTTCAAGGTATGTTATAATTGTGGAAAGGAAGGACATATCGCTCGAGATTGTACAATAGCGAAACCAAGTCCAACGGGGATGGTGACTCAAAAGGCTGTCCCAGAAAAGTCAAAGTCAACGGTTCCTGGAAGAGCGTTTGTCGTGACTGGTCAAAATGCGAGGAACCCAAACGAGGTGATCACGGGTAAGCTAATCATAAATTCTTGCGAAGTTTATACCTTACTAGAATATCGGTGCTACCCATTCATTTATCTCTCCTTGTGCTCAACGTTTAAACTTGACTCGGAGAAATTAGACTTTGATTTATCTCGTGGAGACTCAGTTAGAGAAACTTTCATCACATCCAACGTTTATAAATCTTGTTTAATCTAAGTTGGCACCATCACATTACCTGTTGACCTTATTTCTTTAAAGATACTTGCTTTTGATGTGATTTTAGGGATTGATTGGTTAACTACTCATCATGCCAAAATTGATTGTTTTCGTAAGGCTGTTAGTTTTCATTTTCCTAACCAACCTGTTGTACGAATTCAAGCAACTAAACCATTAAAATCAATCACTGTCATATCCAGTCATAAAGCTATTCGTTTATTGAAAAACTGATGTCAAGCTTTCTTAGCCCATGTTATGGATTTGAATAAAGACACGCTCGATTTGAATAATATTCCGTTGTTAGTAAATTTCCGACGTATTTCTGAAGAACTTCCCGCCTACCCCGAGCGTGAAGTTGAATTCTTTATTGATCTTGAACTGATACAAAGCCCATTTCTAAAACCCCATATCGAATGGCTCCTATTTAACTTCAGGAGTTAAAGGTCCAACTACGGGAGTTGTTGGACATCGGTTTCATTCGTCCTAGTACATCTCCTTGGGGTGCTCCTATTTTATTTGTAAAGAAGAAAGACGGAAGTATGCGACTTTGTATTGACTATCGAGAATTACACCATGTCACTATCAAGAATAGGTATCCATTACCTCGTATTGATGACATGTTTGACCAGTTGCAAAGAGCACAATTTTTTTCAAAGATCGATCTTCGTTCTGCATATCATCAGCTGAAGATTAGAACTGAAGATATTCCAAAGACTACTTTCAGAACTCGTTATGGGCATTATGAATTCTTAGTCATGTCTTTTGGATTGACTAATGCTCATGCGGCTTTCATGGATATGATGAACCGAGTATTCAAGGAATATTTGGATCAGTTCGTGGTTGTCTTTATTGGTGACATCATCATATGTTCCAAAAGCCGTGAAGATCATGAGCACCATTTGAAGCTTACTAAAGGCTTCGTGAAAACAAGTTATATGCCAATTTGAAGAAATGCGAGTTCTGGCTTGAGGAAGTAGCATTCCTTGGGCACGTGGTGTCAAAACATGGAGTATCTGTTGACCCGACGAAGATTGAAGCAATACAAAGTTGGGAACAACCAAAGTCGGTGACCGAAGTACGTAGCTTTCTGGGCTTAGTTGGTTATTATCAGAGATTTGTGGGAGGATTTTCTCGAATCGCTACTCCGCTAACTCAGCTGACTCGGAAAGATACAAAATTCGTATGGAGCGAGGAATGCGAGAAGAGTTTCCAAGAACTTAAGATGAGACTCATTTCGACACCTGTTTTGACAATACCATCTGGTTCGGATGGATTTGTTATCTACAGCGATGCTTCAGGAAAAGGGTTAGGATGTGTTCTCATGCAACATGGGAAAGTCATAGCCTATGCCTCGCGATAACTTAAAGAGTATGAGAGGAATTATCCTACTCATGATCTAGAGTTAGCGTGCTTGTTTTCGCGCTTAAAGATCCGGAGGCACTATCTATATGGGAGAAAGTGGAGATATATTCGAGACCATAAAAGCCTCAAATATTTCTTCACCCAAAAGGAACTCAATATCTTGACAGCGACGTTGGCTCGAGCTGTTAAAAGATTATTACCACACCATTCAATACCATCTTGGAAAAGCAAATGTGATAGCTGACGCGTTGAGTAGAAGATCTTATGCAGGAACGAGTTCGATGATGTCAAGTATACGTATAGAACCAACTTTAATCGATGAAGTTAAAGTTGCTTAAGCCACAGACCCGGAGCTGATGCGTATGAAGAAGAAAGTACAAGAGGGTGCTATTCCAGAAGCCAGAATCGATGAAGAAGGAATACTTCGAGTCCACTCCAGACTTTGTGTTCCTAACGATTCTGATTAAAAGAACAAGATCATGATGGAGGCACACAATACACCATTTGCAATCCATCCTGGAAGTACCAAAATGTATCGTGATCTTCGACATACATTTTGGTGGAACAATATGAAGAAAGAGATTTCAAAGTTTATCTCGAGGTGTTTAACTTGTCAACGTGTAAAGGCGGAGCATCAAGTGCCTAAGGGTCCATTGCAACCACTTGAGATTCCGAAATGGAAGTGGGAACACATTACCATGGATTTTGTTACGGGTCTTCCCACGGTTTCTCAAGGCATAAATGTTATTTGGGTTATTGTTGATAGATTAACCAAGTCTGCTCATTTCTTGCCGATACGAGAGACTTATTCCCTTGAACGTCTTGCTCATATGTATGAGATTGTGAGATTGTATGGCATGCCGGTATCCATAGTTTCGGATGGTGACCCAAGATTCACTTCATGATTTTGGGTTAGCTTGCAAAAAGCTATGGGCACGGATTTACAATTCAGTTCGGCATACCATCCTCAAATGGACGGACAATCAGAGAGGACTATTCAAACTCCTGAAGGTCTATTAAGACTCTGTCCTAGATTTTAAAGGGAGTTGGGATAAGTATTTACCATTTGTGGAATTCTCCTACAATAATAGTTATCAGGCAAGTATAGGTGTGGCTCCATTCGAAGCATTGTATGGACGAAAGTGTTGCTCTCCAATATGTTGGGATGAGGTGGGTGAAGCAACATTGTTGGGACCCGAGTTGGTACGTATGACTACAGAAAAGATCCAAATGATTCGACAACGTATACAAACAGCACAGGATCGACAAAAGAGTTATGCGGATCTTCATCGAAAGGACGTGGAATTTAGTATTGGGGATCATGTATTGTTGCGTGTTGCTCCATGGAAGGGAGTTACAAGATTTGGAAAGAGAGGAAAGCTCAATCCACGATTTATTGGTCCATTTCAGATTCTTGACCGAGTAAGAAATGTGGCCTATAGACTCGCATTACCTCCAAGTATGTCTCGTGTTCATACTGTTTTTCATATATATGTGCTACGTAAATATGTGAAAGACCCGAACCACGTTATTGAGTTAGAACCGGCCGAGATAGCTGAAGACTTAACATATGAAGAGGTACCTGTCAAGATCTTGGATAGGAAGGAGCATGTCCTACGCACAAAGGTCATACCACAAGTAAAAGTTTTGTGGAGGAACCATGCTATTGAGGAAATGACCTGGGAGTTGGAAACGGAAATGAAAGCGAGGTATCCTCACCTTTTGAAACACACCGTGCGATCGCGTCGTCAATTTTGAGGACGAAATTTCATAAGGAGGGAGGTTGTAAGACCCCAACTTATTATTAATAAAATTGAATTTCCTCTATTTGTTATTTTGAAATAGTAAGGGTTGATTTGATTAATGTAGTTAGTTATGGGTAAAATGTGCAAATATTTTAAATAAGCAAGTGGTAATAAAATATTCATTGTTATCGGGGAATATTCGTTTGGTCGTGGAATATTCGTATGCAAGAATATTAGCAGCCTTGTGAAATGGCCCATATGCTTGAGCGATTGGATGAGGAAAACAACAAATATAAGTTGGTTATAAATAACTGGCGTAGTTATTCAAGTATTATCTTTGTTAGAATACCGTGGTTAAAACACGATAGCATACGGTATTGCACCAATTATTGATTCTTACGTAAAAGGTACTTTACTCGATAATTGTTACAGTAATTACTGTTCAATATTTTATTGATTCAATAATTGCTGCGTTTATATTTTATAATGTTGTTATTTCAATAATTGTCACTACAGAGTATTTTTCATTATCAGCTCGATAATTCATATTATTTGAATAATATTATTAGATAACATTATTGGCAATGTCTAGAAAGTTACATCTAAGGAGAGGTTTGGTCACCTAATTGCTTGGCGCATGAAGGAGAAATCCTTATTGAAAGCCCTCTTTCCTGAGGAACTACCGGTTGTCGATATTGCGATTCTCAGAATATTATTTGTGAATAATTAATTATTGATTTATATGATAAGGAAAATATTCATTTTATGTGGATATAGATGGAGAAAATTTTAAAGTGATAATTGTTGAAAAATTGATATTTTATCTTTTCTGATAAAATAATTCATTTAAATATATTATTATATTTTAATAATATAATAATGGTGATATTTTTACAATGAATGTGGGATATATGAATATATGAGGAGGAAGAGTATTTTTGTTGCAAAAGTTGTTTAAAACATGTTAAACATGTCTGTGGGCCCATTTCTTGACTGGAATTTAATTATAGCCTGTAAAATTATCCGTTTATGAATTTCGGTCAATTTCTGTTTGGAATTTGGAAAAACTTTCTTCTGTAAAGTTGTAGATAATGGAATTTCCTATGAAAATGACATAAGGTTTGAATTTTTCTGATAAAATGGCTATTTATTATGAATTATTGAAGTTCCGAAATAATTGAGTTTTGAAAGTTTTAATTATTTTTAATAAGAAAAATGTTTTTTTTTTTATTTTGGTGAGGTGGGTCTCACTTGGTGGCTGATGTTTTGAATCAAATGAGGTGTGCGTTGGAATAAAAAAAAAATATTAATATTTTATTAAATTTTCTGCTTTGGTGTTCTAAGAATTTTCCTATAAATAGGGTGCTTAGGTTAGAATTAAAAATTACACCAGAAACTGGAGTTTTCTCTCTCTATATTATCGAGTGTATTCTTGTGAGTATTTTGATACTTTGAGTGTGGCTATACTATCTGATGCAAGTCCTCCAAAGACTATATCCAAAGATTTTCGATCGGAATCTTTTGTTTTCGAGGTAAGGGATGTTATTTTTTTTATAAATGATATTATTTCTTTCAATATCATTATGTCGAAATATTGGTAAGATTTTTCTTGTGAAATTCTTGCCTTTTAGTGTCAGGGTTACAATTCACGTATAATTACTACTATTCACGCTATTCACTTACTGACCTATTCACGTAAAAATTAAATTTTTGTTTTTGTCCAAAATATCTATTATGGATACTAGCTTTGATTGTATCCATGTTTTGATCATTCTTGAATTTTACTTCACTATGGTTATTTATGAAGTATTTTTGAACTTGGACTATTTAAAGTACGAATCCTTATTATTTGTTCTTTTGTTTCACTGGATTTGTTTTCTTTAAAATATTTTTCATCATCCTTAGTCCTAAATGATGATATTACTGAATATCTTTGGCCTGTAGTGCAAAGATGGTTGATTTTTTTATGAATATCTTTGGCCTGTAGTGCAAAGATGAACAGGTGTTGAGATGAACATGACCAACTGATGAATATCTTTGGCCTGTAGTGCAAAGATGAATATTTGATTCAAGATGTATATTGATTAATGTTACAGGGATAAAATATTGATGATGAACTTTTAAATTCATAGATTATAGTAGATTTCATTATCTACGTAACTCTTCTATGAATTGTTATTTCCGCTGTGAATATTGATCTGAAACTTGTTGTCTATTATATTCTATCAGATTTGATCTATATTAACTTAGTCATAATATTCTTTACTGGGCTAGTTGAGCTCACCCTTTTCCTTTTTGTTCCATTTTTCTTCTCAGGAGGCGAGAATGTAGCGAGTACTAGTCGGGGTATGGAATGAAGGTCTTAGAAAGTTGTTTTAGTAGTCCTCACCATTTTTGTAAAATAATATATCAATAATTGTAATGAGGACTTATTTGAGTGTTGATATTATCTAGAAGACAATATTTGTATTTAAACTCACAGTTTTCATGTTGTATTAATAAAGTTGTAGTTGTTTCTGTACCATGTTATTGATGACTCAAAATGGGTGTTGTATACCTATTTTTGGGGCGTCACAAGGAACCTATTCCGTGAATTGTTACCATACAATTCAATACTTCTACCATACAATGTCCCAATCAAATATAAAACATGGAATTTCTATCAAGTTTTATTTATTTGATCGTATATATTTCGATTCTAAAATGTACACTAATAGTTAATGTCCATTCAACCATAGCCAGGGATTTCTGAGTTGTCACTTTATTGAATCACATAAGATATTATCTCCAAATTTACTTTATAATATTTTAGAATACCAAAAATTTGAGAGATGTCGTTAACACACCTAAATTAACCTCAATTTCACTTCATAAATTTTAACAATTAGCACAGTAGCAAGCAAGGATCGATCCCACAGAGAGTAAGTTGTTTCAAATTTATTCTACTATATAAATAATGATGGGGTTCTTTTTTTGGAAATTGTTTTAAACCAATAAAACAGAATTAAATTGATGAGTTTAACAAAATATTTGACAACTTCAGTTCTGCAGTTTAATTTCACCAAGTTACATCAATCAATTAATCAAGTTGTTACTATTTACCTTTCAACGAAACTATTAGACTTAGATAACAATAAGTTCTTCTATCCAAAATTCTCCATAGATAGTCAATGTATGAAACAAGCTCTCCACCAGATTCTAACTATAATATAACCTAGAATAAGCTCTCTAGATTTAGTATGACAGCATCATTAAGAAATAGAGAATTAGGCTAATCCAAGAAACAAACACATAAGCTCGATTTGTTTAACTTGTTTCCTGGTAAATTTAGCAATATACAAAAGCTTGTCCACAATTAGTATTACTAATTTGCTACTTATGATGAAGAGTTATATCTGTGACTCCCCCAAAATATGTCCACACAATCCATTCTGAGACGCCAGATATACGGTACCGAATTCAAATACAGACTTCATTTATACAACTGTTGTGCAAAATACGACAACACATAAGCTGTGAGTTTCCATACAAATATTGTACTGAATATAATACGACAATATACACACCCTAAATATTATAATTCCATATAAAATATAGCAACAAATATTTCAAGTTTTCAAAGGGGCACGAGAAGATTTCTGTCCTCCTCATTCTAATGGGGTGTATTTTTGACAATTTCAAAGTCTGGTTCTCATCACCCTATTGTTGTTCACCAAAATCAATTATTAAATGACGTATAAAATATAACACACATATTTTAAGTTCTCAATACAGTTATAAATTGTCATGTTGTTTTATAATATATTAAGAAACTTCAACAGTCATTGACCATCACTCTATTCCCCTGTTATCCCCACTCGACCCAGGTACACTCTTATTACCTGAAAGGAATTATGAAGCAAAAAGGGTGAGCACAAATAACCCAGTAAAAAATATTATGACTAAGATTACGTAGAACAAATTATCCTTAGTCCTCAATAGAGAAAAATCTGATAGAATACAATAGACAACAAGTTTTAGATCAACAACTGCAGCGGAAATAACAATCCATTAGAAGAGTCAAGTAGAACGAATGTCTACTATCTCCTCCAAATTAAAAGTCCATCATTAATATTACATCCCAGTAATATCCATCAACAGTTCTTTGTTGTACCCAAGACAAAGAGAACTTTCATCACATGGATTATAATTAAATTCACAATTCATGTTTATAATGCTACGCCCCCAAATCCGGGTACTTGAAACACGTACTTGGTGTAATAACCCGATATTTTCTATATAATTAAATCAAAAATTTTAGGTATAATTTTTTTTATTATTTTAATAATGGGAATATGTCCAAGGTAATGTGTATGTATTTATATAATAAATATAAATTTTATTTATTACATGAATAATTACAAACAATATTTTAGAATTATTGATCATTATAAAGTATATTCTTATAATAATTAATTTTATAGTAAAAACGTTTTTATTAATTATTTTCCATGAAAATGTGATTATAATATTATTTTAATTATATATGAAATGATTATTGGAATTATTATTTTATTATATGAATTTTAGTTTAGATTAATTAAGTTAATTATTTTAACTTAAATAATAATGTTATATATGCAAGATAAATCAGATATGGAATCTAAACCCTAATTTTGGATTTGGAATACGGAAAGAGAATAATAATATTATATTAAGTATATTTCAGTGCTATAGATATATATGTTATGTGTGTAAGGTTAATCGGGGGAGTAGTTTTATTATAACCTGACAAAACCCTAGTATTACTGATGAACCCTAGTTTCAAAGTAAGATGAGACTTTAAAATCTGTTAAGTCACTGTGTTATGTGGTATATGATATGTATTATAAGTTTTAATGCTAATTATGGAAAACCCTAATTAGTAATTTAAAACCCTAATTTCTAAAATTAGAAACCTTAAATAGTGATTAGCTAATTGCTAAATGAAAACCCTAATTTGAAACTCAATTATGAGTTTGAGACAGTTATGTAACTGTGTTATTATGATTAAGGTGAAGTATTAAAAAATTTAATGATAATTAGAAAGACTCTAATTGTTAGAAAACCCTAATTACGAATTGATAACCCTAATTGTTAATTGGGTAACTCTAATTGCTAATTTTAAGCCTTAATGCTAATTAGTGAGCTATTAAACCTAATTTCAAGTTTAAAGTAATTAGAAACCTAAACTATTTTAGAAAACACTAATTTATAATTTTTGAAACTAAAATTTTATTTTTACAAACCCTAAATTGGAAATTCTACAAATTCAATGTGTTAAACCTTAGGGTTTACCCTAAGGGTTTGCCACGATTACCAAAATGCCATTAAATTTACAATGCAATTGACCAAAATATCCTTATGTGCATTCTTTATTGTTGCTTGTGTATCTTACCAAAATATGGAGTTGTTGGCCAACTCTTAACCTACCATATGACATTAAATAACAGAAAACAAGAAACATTATATAAGCCAATACATTGTACCAAATTATATATATAGATCAAGAGAGAGAAATGCCATTTATTAGCCTCATTTGTACACAAACACCTTACCAAGTCTCTCTCTCTCTCTCTCTCTAAACCCACGAAAAATTTTGCTATATCAGTCACAAAATCAAGCCTCACTATCACAATAACAGATCTAGAAGCCCAGATTCAAGTGATTTCTTAGAAAGGTATAAAAAATCTAACTATATTCTGATCTTGATTGATATGTGAAATGTTGTGATTTTATGTTTAAATGTGTAGTCTATAGTGTATATAAGTGATCTGGGTTGGTATCTTGTAGATCCATAACATCTAAGTATTCAAAATTTGAAGTTTTTGAAAATTTGGAAAAGATTGAAAAAGTGGTCTGACAATGAATGTCAGATCTCATAGATCTTTGTATGTTATGTGTTTTTGTTAAATGTGTGATCTTGTAGTATGCTGTGAGATTTGTGTTCTGGAACTTGTAACAGGACCAGATCATGCATAGATTGCAAGCTATTAGTGGTCAAAGGTCGTTGATCGACCATGACTTTACAAATCTTGGTAACCCAGAATTTTTCCAGAGGTCTGACAAGGTTTTTACAGGGGCCTTGATCTTGCTTGTGTTTCTGTTTTAGACCATGTTACTGTCTTAATGTTGTTGTCTGACATGTAGGCTACATGACTATGCCTCTAGAATCTTTAGAATCTTCTCAGAATCATAGAAATCAGTGGTCAAAGTTGTGTGGACGAAACTGCTGGATGAAGTTTCTGGGTAACCCAGAAACCTTCATAAGCAGTTTCTGGGCACTACATTGACCGGCCAATATCTCTTGCATGTGTTGATGTTATGATGATCGAATGATATGTTATTGTACCTGGACATGTATTCTACAATTAAGAATCTTTAAATCATTCAAACTAGACATGTATAGGAAGTTACAAGGATCGAAAGTGGGCACCTAAGACTGTTCTTCAATTCTGGAAAACCCAGAAATTGAAGAACATGTCTGACAACATTTTTGAGAGCTTAGATCTCTCAGATAACATATGTGTTATCCATGAACTTGATTGATGATAGTAGTATTGTCGACGTTAGGATTTTTAGTTGTCCCTTTTTGTTACTTGTTCTTTGGTGTTCTCATTGTTAGGTGAGATTTGTTTGAAAAAACAAGTGAAAAAGGTCTGACATGTATAATGTCGACGATGGACTGTTAAGAGTCGCCAGTTGGTGTTTTTAACTGGTTGCACCAACGCAACCAAAATGTTTTGCACATTGACCCAGTGTTTTGACACTACTAAACGGGTCTGTGAAACCGAGATTCATTATGGGTCCGGGGGCTTGATTATGTGGAGGGAAGGTGTTAGGCACCCCCCGACATCCGTGTTACCACGGTGACCACCACTTTCCAAAGAAACTGTTATATGAATATGTGTTTGTGTGTGGATCAATGTGCAATTATTTGAAAGTAATGCGAGGCCTCGTTCGCACCTATATACGCAGGGTTTGAATTTATAGAAAAATCAGTTTTAGCAAGATATAACAATGAAGTTTTATAAAAAAAGGTTTTTCAAACCCTGTGCTCAATAGGAATTGAGACCTTTTCATACTTCCATTTTATTGTTAAATGGTCGGCTTGTTTGCTTTTACTTTCGAGATGTGAGGCATCTTCGAGAAAATAATATACAGCAGTGACGAACTTCTCATGGGCATGATAGCCATCTAAGGAAATTTGTACACTATAAATAATGTACAAGTCGCTTCATAATGAAAAAAAGTCCATCATGGAACCAAATCTAGATTCAAAGATATCTTTGAATCTGTGATCACAAGATTCCTAGGATTCACATGATCTGCAGCTTATATGAAAAGCGATGGCGATTATATATATATAAGCAGTAAATGCACCGGATATAAAATCCAGGCTCATCGGATATGTCCGACAACAATTATACATATAAGTATATATATATAAAAGCAATAAACACTCCGGATGTAAAATCCGTATTCATCGATATATATACGATAATTATATATATATATATATATATATATATATATATATATATATATATTTAAGTAGGTAAACGCCTGGACATAAGTTCAGGCTCAATCGAGGCATAACTCGATAATGTTAGTCCATATATAAATATATACATATATAAGTATATATATCTCTGCACAAAAAATTAATACCACTAATCGGTATGGGCATACACACATAACACGACTCTCAATGTGTAGAATAGTGTGGAAAGATGAATAGAAAGGCTTTATAGAGTATGAGAAGGCTTATAGTGGGCTGCCAATGCAGACTTCTATGACTCTATATGGATGTCTGATCGACTCCATTTGGTAAATGTATAGCTATATGTGAGCTAACATGTGTTTAAAAAGAGCAAGCACTCAATATAAGGTGTGTATAAAGCAAATTGGACAGGGCTTCCTTGCCTTTTTCTTTTTTTGAAATGGCTACCCCAAGCCCTCTATTTATAGAGGGGGGAGCCACAGGTGTACCTGCGGCTACCAGGGGTACCCCGGGCTCCGCGGGTTCTATCGTCTCGAAGTACGTGCACTCATGCACTGTGATGTCCGCTCGAACTTGCAGAATTTTAATTCGAGCATCAGAACGAGGTATATAAGACCTTCTTCGGACTTCTTGTGTTGAGAGTTGCACAATGACATGGGATTAGAGGTTGTAAAAAGTCAGGAAGAGGGGACCATGCCCATGATCTTCAAGCTTTAAATTCTATCCGTGTGTCTTTGCCACGCCATAATAGTCACTTTCAGATTGGAACTCCCTGGTTCTTGAAGGACATTGTTGTATGTATGTATGTATGAAATGTTGAGACGACGCGCAGATGTTTGAGGTAACAAGATGACGTTTGACTCCTCATCGGGGTTATCGCTGATTTGAGTTGAAAGCAGACATTGCTCAGGGTTATATCTGAGATTGGACTGCTGCAAGTGTTTGAATGCCGCAATGTCATCTGCGAGGGTGCCTGTCTGCCCAGTATTAGCTCCGGGTCTAAGGTATGAGTGCCTCGTGCAGAGGTCTCGAGATTGAAGTCGGTCGCATTTGAATGAAGCATTTAAGGATTATCGCTTTAACTACAACAACATTCCTTGGGGTTATCTCCAAGGACGAAACTCGGGGTTATCTCCGAGGTTGGAAATGATGTTTTTGGTGTGTGTTTCGGAGTTGGAAATGTTACCCATGGTGTGTGTTCCGGGTTTGAGAATGATGTTCCTGCTGTGTGTTCCGGGGTTGAGGATTAACTTCCGGCAGTATCCGGAATGGATTATGAGCTGTCTTCCAGGGTTATCTCCGAAAGACCATTCTTCCCTCCTACAATGTTAGTAACAGGTGTGCAAAAAATTTTGAGTGTCTAAAGATGCCCCTCTTTATCATATTCATTCAATGCAAGGCATGGATAGGATAAAGAATCCTAGACACTTGAAATGCAACAGATAAACATGATGTTATGTGCAGTAACATGATGCAAATGTATGAATGAGATGATTGTCAATTCCCTGTTAATCCTGTTGGGATGACAATCAGTGATGTCTTGGACATGCGATCCAAGTCTTTAAGGATGTTGACGTTGGGGCTATCAGCAAAGTCTTGAATCCTAGACACAGACTTCTACTCCATAGAGTTGCCTCTTGTGTACAAGAGATCTGTGGGGAGAAAGCTTTGTCTATTTGAGGATGTGTATAACATATCCCACCATCCTGTCGGAGTTACTGCCAACAACATGTATTTGTTAGGGTTTCCTGACCTTCGTGGATGTATGTATCAGTGGATAGATCCCTGCTGGGTGCATTTTCAAGGCTGTTTGACCATCACTGATGTGTGTATAAATGGTTGTATCGCATTGTAACCCTTGTTGGGGAATGTGTTGAGTCTGCTTGACCTTCGCTAACGCGTATATCAATGGTTGCATTAACGTTTATGACCCCACGGGGACACGCTTGATGAGTTATTCGATGGGTTTACTTGCCAATTTGTTGAAATAACGTCAAGGTTGCTTGACCTTCATTGATTTGTGTATCAATGGTTAAATTGCATTGTAACCCCCGCTGGGGACATGTAGATGCCTGTAGCTTTGTGCGTTGTAACCCCCGCCGGGGACACTTCTTTAATTCATAACTTCGGCGTTGTAACCCTCGCCGGGGATGGTGTCAAGGCTGCTTGACACTGTACTGACGGCTTCGGACCTTTGTGAGGCATTGCCGAGCATGATTTGTGAAAGCTGAGGCCACTAGTATAGTATACCTTGTATGCAGGCGAATACCAATGTGTGGCATGTGGAGCCAGAGTTTGACCAATGAAAACTAGGATTTCAGGCAATTTCGTTTAATCGCGTAGCGTTTTGACTCTTAATTTGGCCTTTTCAGCTTACGAGACCTCCTTTGTAACTCTAACTGGAGCAAGCCGGAGGTGTGGGACCCATATAAGGGTGTTGCAGGTACACCTGCAGAAGCCGCAGGTGGACCTGCGGCCAACCGTGGTTATACAAAGCTCACAAGTTGCTTTCATAAGTCATTTTCAACCTGCACGACAAAGGAAATCTGAGAGCTTTTCCTCGTACCTGTTGAGTTCGAGCAACTTTCTGCATATTCTACCACCGTACAAGCATTCTTCACTGTCCTGGTAACATATGCATGTATTCTTTTCCAGTTTCTATCCGTTGGAAAATGACTTATCACATAAATGCATTTAGACACATAGTAGTGAATATGTATGCTAATATGTTTTGATAAAAAATATTCAACATAGTAAATGTTAGTATTAAACTATGTTGAACATAATGATGTAAAAAATTTGACTTTTAAAACAGTCAAATTGGCACCTTTTACTATTATTTCTTATCTTATTTGAGAACAAATGAGTAAAGGTAGAAAAGTAAAATAACCCTGGTAATTAGATTACACATATGGATTTTTTACTATGATATATTAAATGCATGTAGGTTGTATATGACTGTTGGTAGGCCACCTAGTCATGCCTATGTGCATGTGGATAGTCTCATTTACAAAGGGGGCTATGGCAAAAAATTTCCAAAACGTAGGCATTGGGTAGTCATGCATTTTTTAACTCCACTATAGATGTATGTTAAAACAATGCATGCATGCATATAATCATAAAATGCATTTTGAAAAGCTCCAGGTAAGATTTTACCACACCCTTTCAGAGGTGATTTGGAGACTTGTTATCCAGATATTATGGAACCGAATCAGCCGAGTAGTTCCCGCAAGACAACTTTTGGTGTACGGAGGAGGGCTTCTAAAGTACCTCGACCCCATTCTGTTAGACAGCCTCATCATTTGGTGGAGGCGGTCATTCGTCCTATCCAGGTTGAAGTGCCAGATGTCGAGGACGAGGAGGAGGATGTACCAGTTGAGGTTCCTACTCCTGCTGCACGTGTTCCCCGTAGGGAGTTGCCAGGTATTCAAGTGATGAACCCAGATCTTCTGGGTGACTTGAAATCGATCATCCTTGATCTACGCACACAAACGAGGTATGAAGTTAGATCTTAATCTTCCTTGTTTCCTATTGATGAGAAGTAAAGGATTCTGATGTTGATCTGCATTTGATGTAGGTTCCCGACTTCACATAACCTCGAGGGAATTGGTTCAACATCCAGTCTATGTATCAGGCTTTGCATGATGACTATAGAGCAATTGTAGATGGCTGGGGATTCGGGACGTTCTTTTCCATCCTTCCCCATCGTTGTCCTTGGGGTTACCTCAGGGAATTGTCTGAGCGCTAGTTTCAACAGACTCAGTCACTCCATTTGTTGGACTGTGAGGTGATGATGATGCCGATGGATTGGCGATTTATCACAGGTATGGAGTTTGAAGGCGATCCGGTGCCTTGCACAACGGATATCACCCCTACTGCCATCAGATCCTTGTTAGGAGTTCGTGAGGCGCCGAGGCGTGTCCGTGCGTATGTGTCCTTTGAGCGTAGATGCTATGAGCGGGTTGTTGAGTGAGCCTATACCCAATGATGTGAGAGTCAGGGATCGCATTCTTCAACGATTGTTCTTGATGATCATTAGGGGCTGCTTCATAGCAGATAACTCTTCTATGGTGTCCTTCGCTTTGATCAGTGCCACTCGATACGTGGACCGTATAGGAGACTATGATTGGGGTTCCTACACCTTTGCCTACTTCCTCAGGGGAATGCGCATGCGATCGTAGGGCTTGACCGAGGCTTGGTTAGGTTTCTACCCATTTCTGTTGGTGAGTATTTCTCTTGTCTTTTCCCATATACAGGTTAAGAGTGTTGACTGACAGCAGATGTTGCCTTTGTGTTGGCAGTTTTTGGACTATGAGAGGCTTCCATGTTTGCGTCATGTGAGCATGTTAGGTTTAAATACCTATCCACGAGGACGGAGAGGGCATCATTCCATACTGGCGGAGGTCCCTGTTCCTGAGGGTTTCACCCATTGCCGCATTCAGCTGGAGTTATTGACAGCGGATGTCATCACATGGGTTCCCTACTCTAGGGAGAATTTGAGCATTAGATTTGAGGATGGGTACCCGACTGGTGTCGAGCACGTGATTTCCACCCGTAGGATTCCTCTTTTCACAGATGGAGGATGGGAGCTCTACTTAGGAGATCGTGCTATCAGGAGCACTACAGGAGAGATTCGCATGTCGATCTTGCCTCCTGCCATGCGTTATTGGCATGTTTCATAGTGACCCGTCACTGATATCCCATTGTTGGGGATTGACGGTTACATTATCGTGGGAGCCCTATACTGGGGAGATGTTCCAAAGATTGGTGGTTCCCTCATACCATTATAGCTCGCACCACACGCCACACGCTTTATGGGGATATGGTTCCGGATCCGTGATAATAACGGATTAGCTAGCTCGTGTCAAAGATCCACTCATGTGACACAGACGACAGTGATTTGACCCCAAGCAGCTGGATCAAGGCACATTTCTTTATCCGGCATTTGGGTAGAGATCTTTCGTAGGTAGATACTTTTGATCCTTCCATCAAGCCGCCGCCCTCAGTGACCCATATGGCTTTGTTTCAAGCAGATCCTCCTTGTATAGGCCTCGACATCCACAGAGATAGAGATCCAATGACTCGGGAGGAGTTACATCGGATGGACAAGATTAACGATGTAGACATCGATACCATTAACTTTTTCTGATGTATATTCTCGTTATTTCTTTTGATAGGCCTCTGTTAGATGTGGGGTAGCTTCACCCCATTCTTGTTATATCTTTTGATAGGCCTCTGTTATTTGTTGGGTAACTTCACCCCATTTTCCTGTATTTTAGAGATGTCTTCTTCGACAGTTATCCGTATTGATCATACCCCACCATTTTTGGTGGCATCTGGTATGCGCTTAAGGTATGATAGTATGTCACCACCAGACAGGGTGACTATAGATCATTTTTTGCAGCACACTATGACCTTGTTGATGTTTCAGTTCCCACTTTGGTTCATAGAGGGTATGCTAGAGCATCAAACCCAGATGAGACGGTTTTTTTTGCTTTGGGACCCGAGAGTTGACTCTACTACGGAGGAGATACGGCCGTTGCCGGCTACGCTGCCAATGGATGACCTTGCGTGCACATAGCGATTGGGGACATGAGTAGGCAATTCATGACCCTCACCGTCTTGAGGCGTTGAGTGGTACAGGATGAGATTACATCTAGCCACGTGATATCCCATTATTT
The DNA here is from genome assembly GCA_020205605.1 of Panax ginseng. Classification (NCBI taxonomy): domain Eukaryota; kingdom Viridiplantae; phylum Streptophyta; class Magnoliopsida; order Apiales; family Araliaceae; genus Panax; species Panax ginseng. The sequence goes on from CM035139.1 coordinate 68,529,002, forward strand.
TTTGTTTAACAGATTTGGCTTTGAGGATAGTTATGCACAACATTCTGGGGATTTCACCACGCCGGAGGATCATTGGCGTTCAGCCAGAGTGGATGTACTGCTACTGTGCGTATTGCCATAAGTCTACATGCCACAGTACATGGATGAGCTGAACATCGGGGTCATTATGGCAGTGAGAACTCTCAAGGAGGGTCATACCATCGTACCGATGATTATCGTAGAGACTCTGAGGTCAGCTACATGCTGCTGCACTTGTCCGACAGGAGTGTTCATAGGTAGCTCGGCCATGCTATACGTGTGGTTTATGACACACTTGGGACCGATTGGTACATTCAGATGGCATGGGTTTTGCTTCACCCATGATATAGCCATGTCATACTCCTTCCACTACTTGAATTTGACCGCATATCTTGTCGATCTTGGTCACCTTTCCTTGCGAGATTGAGATCCATTCGCTATATTACCGCAGGCTGTGGCTTAGCTCACCCTACGGCTTCATTACTCATGCTCCGGGCATGGATTATCTTCCTGTAGCTGGTTTGAGAGGGATGATTACCTACCACCCACTGGCCGTGATGCGTCAGTTTGACCAGTTTCAGGATTTCCATCCATTTGAGGGGGTGGTGAGTCAACCGCTTCTCTAAGACCTATCATCGCAGCAGATCCAAAGTCAGTATGTATGCTGGGATCAGATGAGAGCTAGCTACATTTTATGTAAGTCATCCAGGTTATTCTGCAGAATATTCAACATGGATGGAGACAGAGACTGCATCGACTATGGTAGTATCCACAGTGTAGGAGATTGATTTTGATGATGAGGAGCCTATAGAGGAGGCTGACATTCCCATCGATGGGGACTTGACTGCTGGGCTGCCAACATATGTGATGGATTCTCCCACCCCGAAAAGTGCCACTTTATCAAGATTCAAAGACAAGATTTTGGAGCAGAGCCTACATCTGATGACCTATGAGAGAGATCAGGCTAGGACCTCGATGTTGACAGCTCTTGATTGGAGAGACGCCTCTCTAGTAGAGAGGGAAGAGGCTAGATCAGCCAAAGATGCATTGATTGTGGAGCGGGATGCCGCCCTATCTGCTAAGGATGTGGTCATTGCAGACAGTACTTCCGTGATATCCCATACGACTGGCATTCTTGCTGACATGAGTGCATACATTGATGAGCATCATGTCACCATGCAATTAGCCTCAGATCTGCTAGCTCGTGTAGATACCCTTGGACAGGAGCTTGCTGCTTACCTTCGTCTTCGGAGAGAGATGCTATGCTAGATCTGATAGTCCGCATACACACAGATCCGTAGATAGCTTTGTATTTTTCTTCACAGACTAGCTAAGCCATTTTGTCATGTACAACACAGATGTATATATCAAACAATATTATATATGGCAGAGAAATTTATTTTGATTTACTTCCTTTTCAGTTGTGCCATGATATTTGCTTGATATTTGCCTATTTCTTCAGGGCTTGTGATCTTGATGCATTCTGAACTTGTCCTTGATATGTGGACATTGAGCCATCACAGGATCTCTCAGAATGGATCATTGATCTGTATGTATCCCTACCATCTTTGGTGTCTTGGGACTGGTTTCTGTATGGAAATATGGAGATGAGTGTGGCTTTTGCTCTCGAAGATTGACTGCACCACAGATGGTCGTCAGTACTTCTATTTATGAGAAGCCTAGTTAACTCCATCTTTTATGGATTGGTATTGCTCTTTGAGGCACAGTCGTAGCTTAGATGGTCACCGAATCTTGTATTTATGAGGAGAGGTTGGGTAATTCCATCCCCTTGGTCTGAAGCCGATGAAATGTGGTGGATTGAAGGTTGATCCCAATACCGTGTGATAAGTATTTTTGTTCTGGTAGGGGTTAGACTTAACCATAAATGGCTGCCTACGTACTCCTATTGAAGAGGAGACCAAGTCTACATAGTTCAAACCTGGTGTAAGAGGTTCAACGCTGAATGTGAAAGGCAGATGGGTGTAGACATGTTTTTGTTGTTTTTGTTTTTGTAGATAAAGGGCAGAAATGTTTTTGTTGTTTTTGTTTATTGCGACCGCCATATAAAATATGGTTGCCTACGATCTCCAGTGTATCGTGGAGATCAGTCGATGATTAGTTCGCCCCTCGTGACGAATCGTAGCCAAAGAGAAGTGTAAATCCATCGCGAGAAGCTATATCATGGGAGAGAAGAAAGTTTGATCCCATAATGGGGACAAACTGCGGCAGTGTGGAAAAGTTTGATCCTATTTTCAAGACAAATCGCAAGCGTGAAAAGTTTAATCCAGATTTAGGATAAATCTGCAGTGTGAAAGGTTCAATCTCGTATGTAGGATAACCAAAATTGTATGGAAGGTTGAAATGAGGTGAAACCAGGTTGCTGGTTCAAAATGTATGTGAAACCAGGCTGCTGGTTTGAAGTGTATATTTCCCTGAGGGGCAAAAGAGTTTGTAAAAAGAGGGTTAAAACCGGAATGACCGGTAATTGGATGATAAATACCGGGATGTTTTGTGATGGTAACATCGCATATAGTACCGCTTTCACGATTGTCCGAAGTTGATAAGTCGGAAATTCATCGCCATCCATTTCACCGTGATCCGAGAGCACCTCCCGTCAATACCTACTTGACAACAAACGGGCCTTCCCAGTTAGGAGCAAATTTTCCCTTAGATTGATCTTGGTTGTCAATGATCTTCTTCAAAACCAAGTCATGTTGTTTGAATTGCCATAGTCAGACTTTTCTGTTGTAGGATCTAGCGATCCTTTGCTAATATAATTCACCATGGAAGATTGTCGCGGTTTGCCTTTCGTCTATCAGAGACAATTGGTGATACCTGTCTTATACCCATTGGTCTTCATCCAACTGAGCATCCATCAACACTTTGAGGGATTCCATTTCCACTTGTATGGGGAGCACTGCTTCCATCCCATAGGCTAATGAGTAGGGGTTGCCCCAGTGGAAGTACGCATTGAAGTTTCTGTAGACTAATAAAGTCAGAGGCAAGAGGTCAGGCCATCCTTTGTGATTGGCGGACATCTTTTGCATGATCTTCTTGATATTTTTATTAGCCGCTTCAACAGCACCATTCATCTTTGGATGGTAGATGACGGAGTTAAGGTGTTTGATGTGGAATTTATTGCATAACTCCTCCATCATTTTGTTGTTAAGGTTTTTAGCATTGTCTGACACAATGACCTCTGGTTGTCCATAACGACAGACTACATTATTTCTGATGAAAGCAATGATGACTTCTTTGGTAACCTTGGGGAAGGAGGCTGCTTCTACCCACTGGGTGAAGTAATCGATCATGGTGAATATGAATCGATGTCCATTACTGGCTTTGGGCTCGATGAGCCCGATCACATCCATTCCCCAAGTTGAGAAGGGCCATGGCGAACTCATATTGTGGAGTTCCCTTGGATGGACGTGGATAGCATTTCCATGAATTTGGAATTGATAGCACCTCTTGACGTGATCATCACAGTCAGCTTTGAGTGTGATCCAATAATGCCCTGTTCTAAGGATTTTCTTGACAAGTAAGGGGCCGCTCATGTATGGGCCACATACTCCACCATGGATTCCATCCATGAGCCTCTGAGCTTGGTCTTTGTCCAGACATCTGAGGAGACCTAATCCTGCATCTCTCTTGTAGAGTGCATCTCCGCTCAAGTAGAATTTTGTAGCAAGTCGATGGATCCGCCTCTTCTCAGTTAGGCTCACCTCAGCAGGTGTAGATCTATCTCGCAGGTACTCCTTGATATGCTGATACCAAGGGTGGTGGACGGGAGGTAGCTCATCCGATACTTCTCCAACGTAGTTCCCATAAGCTGGGGCCTTTTGCAGGGTAAATGTGATGCTTGACATATTTTCCTTGTCAGGTATGTGAATCAAGGAGGCCAACGTTGCTAGTGCATCCGCAAAATCATTCCTATTGCGAGGAATGTGTAGAAAGGAGATTTCTTCGAACTCCAAAGCCATCTGTACAACTTGCTGATGGTAAGGCAACAAATGTAATGCTTTTGTTTGATAGATTCATGTGGATTGTTTGATTACCAATTCAAAATCCCCAAAGACAGTTAACCGCTTGATGCCCATTGAACGGGAAAGTTTTAGCCCCATGATACAGCCTTCATACTCAGTTGTATTGTTGGTGCTGACAAACTGTAATTTGAGGATGACGGGATACTGCTCCCCCGTACCGGACACTAGAACTGCTCCAGCTTCAGATCCTTCTGTGTTAACAGCTCCATCAAAATACATTTTCCATGTGTGGAATGCATCGTACTGATGGTATTGTTGAACTGTCATTACCCCCTTCATCGGGGAAGTATGTTTCTAAGGGTTTGTAATCCCTTGTAGGTGCGGAGGCCAGTTTATCCGCAATTCCTTGACCTTTGATAGACTTTTGCGTCATGTAGATGATGTCAAATTGTTACAGGATCAACTGCCATCTGGACAGTCGACAATTTAGTATGGGCTTACTGAACACATACTTGAGAGGATCCATGCGGGATATGAGATGGGTTGTGTGACCATGGAGGTAATGCTGTAACCTCATGGAAGCACATGCTAAAGCACAACAAGTCTTCTCAATCAGAGTGTACTTGTGTTCACTGGTGGTGAATCTTTTCTTTGAGGTAATAGATAGCTCATTCTTGGCCTCTATTATCTTTTTTGCCCTCAAAGATGCAATTTCATGGCATTGTCATTAATGGACAGGTACATAAATAGGGGAACATCATCCCTGGGAGGTACCAAAACAAAAGCATTAACCAACTGCTCTTTAATGGTAAGGAAGGCTTTCTGGCACTCATCATTCCATTTCATGGAGGAGTTCTTCCTTAATAGCTTGAAGATGGGCTCGCAGGTTGCTGTGAGTTGAGAGATAAACCTGCTAATGAAGTTAATTCTTCCCAAAAATCCCTGTATTTCTTTCTTTGTCTGAGGAATGGGCATTTCCTTAATAGCCTGGATTTTGGTGGGATCCAGCTCAATCCTTTTGTGGCTGACTAGGAAACCTAGCAACTTGCCTGATTTGACACCAAAGGGGCACTTGGCTAGATTCAACTTCAAGTTATACTTACGCAACCTGTTGAATAACTTTCTAAGATGGTCTAAGTGGTCTTCCTCCCTTCGGGATTTGACGATAATGTCATTCACATAGAACTCTATCTCTTTATGCATTAAATCGTGCAAGAGAGCCATCATAGCTCGTTGGTAAGTTGCCCCAGCATTGATGAGGCCGAATGACAACCGTCTGTAGCAAAAGGTTCCCCAAGGCGTGATGAAAGCAGTTTTCTCACTGTCTTCCTCAGCAACCATGATTTGATGGTACCCCGCGAAGCAATCTGCAAAGGAGTACATACCGTACTGAGCAGTATTGTCAATGAGAATGTGGATAAAAGGTACGGGAAAGCTATCTTTAAGGCAAGCTTTGTTCAGATCCCGATAATCTATGCAAAATTGCACCTTTCCTCCTGGTTTAGGCACGGGAACAATGTTGGATATCCACTCCGGATAGGTAGAAACCATGATAATGCCAGCTTGAAATTGTTTCACAATTTCTTCTTTAACTTTTAAACTCCACTCAGGTTTCAATCGCCTGAGCTTCTGTCTAACTGGCTTGAATCCTTCTTTAATGGGAAGGCGATGAAGAACAATATCAGTGGACAAACCCACCATGTCTTCATGAGACCATGCAAATACATCCTGGAATTGGGTTAATAGCACAACCATCTCATTCCGTTGGTTTACGGTGAGGTCTAAATCAATCTGGATTAGCTTAGGGCTTTCTAAGGTTCAAAGATTGAAAGAAGTGGTTTGGTCAAGATTGAGTTTAGGTCTGCGACCCATTCCTTAATCTCCTGAGGTGTCTCAATGTCCTCTTGTATTTCCATCAAGTATTGAGTCCAACTTTGCATCAAAGTTACAGCCCTTGTGGAGAGAAGGCACATAACCAGCAAGTACAAGCACATCTAAATTTAGAGTCCTGAAATCAAAAGATGCTTTCACTTAATATATGAAACTGTTTAATCATACAAAAGTGTTATCATGTACTGATAAAATAACTGCTAATACTGTATTGAAAAGTAAGCAATTAAAGTTATCTACAGGGTAGAGAGATTTTTCTGCTCGTTTTACCCTCTTTAACCAATGCATAGAGTGCTGCTCCAATTGTCGAGGGCAAAGTCCTGATGGACTACAGTGATGGAAGTGTTGTCATTGTCCTCCTTCTCCCGAATGATAACCATGACATCTGGGCAATCATCGTCTGGGGTATATCTGTTTGTATGTTCATCATGAACAATGACGCGTATGCCTGACATCATCAATGCTATGTCATGTTTATGTTTCTGCTCCCTTTCTTCCACTTCGGGATCAGGAATCAACACCTCTTTCGCTTTGAATGGTACTGGTTTGGGAAACAGCATAGCCACAACATGGGCTGGCACCTTCATCGAGATCAGATCAACTCAATGCGTCACCGTGATGGAATAAATCATCGTGTGGCGGACGCTTGAGGAACCTGCTTGTGTTTGTGTGGATTCCTATGATCGGGCTCGCGAGAATAGCCTAGTCCTACATCCCAATTTGACTGGACATTTGAATAGGGTGCTTAATACCCTGTTGATCTTTACCAAGCCCTTGTCCAGGCTGATGACCCAATGACATCATTTCTTGTGTGGCCGTCATAACCTCAGTAGAAATATTATGTATGGGAAGTGGTGCTCCAATAGGTTGATATTGAGTGTTACTCACTTCCAAAGTATGAAAATTGGCCGTCTCAACTTCTGAATTGAAGCTAATAATTGGTAGATCGCTTGTTCGAGACATTTTTTCTCAAGATTGATGGTGGCGATTTAGACCGTTGTTGACAATGTATTTGATTTGTTGATGTAATGTGGAGGGAACGACTCCAGCCATGTGTATCCATGGTCTCCCCAATAGTAGGTTGTATCCTAAGTCTATCTTGAGGACATGGAAGGAGACATTGAATGTATTTGGACCAATCTCAATTGGCAACTAAATCTTTCCGACGGAATTTCGCCGGGACCCATCAAAAGCTTTGATCACCGTATGGCTGCTTTGGATCCGTTTGAGATTGACATTCATCTTCACCAAGGTGGCATAAGGACATATATTCAGAGATAAACCCCTATGTATCAACACTCCAGCTAACATATACCCAGAGGACAACACCGCGATGTGCAGTGGCTTACAATGACCGGTCCCTTCGGGCGGTATGTCATCATCAGTGAAGGATATCACATTGTTGTTGAAAATGTGATCAACCATATGTTGAATTTTTTCTTCATCCACTGAATTCGGTAAGTAGGCTTCTTCCAAAACCTTTAATAAGATCTTTTGGCGATCCTCGAAAGAGAAAACTTGTTGATCGATTTCACAATCAATGAATACGTGCAAGTATACACAGTCAACAAGTAATAAAGTGAAAGTAGAGTATCGTTCCCACGAGGAATTATTTAATAAAAATTACTAAGTACTAATTCTTAACCAACAATTTGGCAAATAATTAAAAGAGATTATTCTAAAATAAAGCAAATAAACAAAACTAAGATTTGATTGAATTCAAATAAATAAGGATTAAGACTCCAACATCCCCAATTATGAACTATAAATCAATTATCCCAATTATTATGTCTACTGAATTGTTAACAGGAATTCTCAAATGCCAAAAGCCCTTTTCCAAGTGATCAATTGCCTTCTATTTAATCCAGATTAATTTTGCTATATTCCTATGCAAAATAATTGAATTAAACTCGTTACAATCCCAATTCCTTATATGTTACATGCAGCAAATAGATATTTCCATTCTATTCACAAACCAATTATTCACTGTACAAATAACTAAGTCACATGTCACCATGCTCAGTTCTAACCCTAGAATTCCTCTTCCAATTCCTTCTAGAGTAACAAGGTAATTATTGATCAGATAATTAATCAATAAGCATAAGGCAAAATAAACAACTCACTTTGACATAAATAATTAGAATAAATTGAATAACTAATTTATAGCCATAAAAGGTTCAATTGAAATCTTAATAAAAGAGTTAGTTCATAATTAATGAATTAAAACCAAGAATCCACAACTGAATAGACATTAAAAGATAAAAGTATGATAAGAAAGAGAATAGAATCATTGTCAAGAAATCGATGCTCCCTCTTTTCTTGCTATTGATCTTCAGTGTTTTTCAATTTGCTTCAATCTTCAATGGCTAATAAGAACTAGGGTTTATATTCTAATCTAATGGAGTGTTTTATCAAGTCTAATCTATGTAATCTCTCCTTATTTTATACCTTACATCATGTATTTATAGGTTACAAGTCCAATTTTTAGCTTAGGAACAAACCCAATCCAATTTGGAGTCAAAAAGGTGTCAAAATTTATCCAAAAACGTGTCCAGGCCATCACCAAGCCCTTCCCCAGCGCCCCATCGCTGGCCTTGATGCTCAAACATCGCTCCCCACAGACTTCTATACCGGGCATAGGGCTAAAATGGGCGCCTCGGCCATGTTCATTAACATTTTCTACTCCGACGTCCTTTGGGAAAATGGTCATAACTTCTTCGTCCGAACTCCGATTTCGATGATTCAAGATGTTCTGGAAAGAGAAGAAGTAGATCTACAACTTTCATTATTTAAGATTTTCGAAATAAGGTCGGGAGAAATACTCAAATTGGCTCTGAAGTGACTGTTGTATAAATGACAAGCCAAAAACGCGAATCTAGCCACCCCGAACGTCGATCCAAGTAACTTTTGTCCCAATTCCTACAAAACAACATAAAACATGCTTGAATAGACACAAACACTTAAAAACTATTCTAAAAGACTTGAGAACAACAATAAATTAAGCCCGAATGTATCCAATTCATGGGTATAAAACTCACTCATCAAAAACCAAGTCCAGTATTGATATCTGATGTGGAGCTTCTCTTAATCTTAAAACCACCTTGGCTTTATTATGGCCCATAGTGCGGAGGAATTTTTCAATCTTCTCCATGGGAATCTTCCCCTTTGCTTTAATGGTGGGCTTCATCACCCTTTGAGGAAGATATAGTGAATTTTCCTTCGACACTGTAGTAGTAGTATGAGATGTGGATCCTTCAGCTTTTCCATAATTCCATAGAACTTTGTGTAAGCTGAAAACAAGATATTGTGGTCTGAAATGTCAAGAAATTGGCTCTGGTGCGGCCACTTTCAAAGGATTGTCAGCTCCTTTGAGTTGAATTGCTTGTATGGGAAATGCTTTGACAGTCTCATCATCCTCGTCGGATATAACTGCTACTGATCCCCTCCATTTAGTAGGACATGTATTCCCACTCTCAAGTTGTACAGTGTCATCGTCTGCTAGCTGCAGGACACCACTATCAATAAGATTCTGAATGAGATGGCGGAGTGCCCAGCATTCTTCTGTACTGTGACCGCGAGAATGTGAATGATATTGACAAACTCCATCAGAGTTGAACCGTCTTGAACGGGGATTGATTGGAGGCAGAAGGGAGGTAATTCTTACTTCGTTGATAAACATTTGAAATATCTCCTCCATAGATTGGCCAAGATAGGTAAATTCCCTCTGATTGGCAAAATCCCCGACGGGCTTTAGCATTTGCTCTCTTTGCAACCTTATCCTCTATAGCTTCGCTTTCTGTAGGTGAGGGTGGAGCATTCATAACAAAAGGTAGGAGATAAGCATGCTCTTGGCTGATTAATTGGCATGTGACTTGATGCTGACGGGTCACTAGTTCTGCCAATTGCTCAATTTTCTTGCAAAGAGCTTTCATTTTTCGTTTCATAGTAAACTAGAACTTTGCATAATCCCATTTGTCAATACCATCTTTGGTGGTCTGGGATGGTTCTCCATTAAAACTGGAACTCTATCCAGCGCTCCAACTGATCATGTTGACCTCTTCTTCTTTGTGTTGAGGAAGATAGTTGTCTTGCACATGAGGCTGATCTAGTTTAGTGACCACGATCTCTCCGTTATCTATTAAATCTGGGATCTTGTGTTTCAAGGCCCAACAATCTTAAGTATCATGTCTAGGTGCCCTGGCATGATATGCACACTTCCGAGTAGCATCAAAACCCTTCCTATTAGGGTTGGCTGGTGGAAAAAGACGTGTAATTTTCTTCTAAGAGGTCAGAAGAACAAGAATATTCTCGAGCGAGTCCCCCAAGGGTGTAAACGTTCGAGGGCGCTTTACTTCTCCATTTTTAGGCAATGGAGGGTTTGAAGATTGTTCTTGGAAAGGGGAGTAGTTTCTCCTCTGTATAGGCATGCTCTGATTGCCTTTCTAACCTTGTAGTATCAAGAAAACATCCTCCTCTTTCTTTTTATGGACTCTCCGGGGGTTGTTTCCATAAGATCCGGACTGGATGTGCTCAGCAACTGCTTTAAGAGCGGCTAGGTCTTGAATCTTGCCTGACTTCAATCCCATCTCAGCCATCTCTCCGTGCTTAATAATTTCAGATAATGGTTTACCAATACCAGCTAAAACTCTCCCATAGAAAGGAGCTTCTTGTATATCTATGAACGTCATGACCATTTCTGATTCCGTCATGGAAGGAATAACTTGAGCAGCCAGACGCTTCCACCTCTGAGCATACTCTTTGAAAGACTCATTAGACTGTTTCTTGACCTTGGTAATCTTGTACCGGTCAGGAGCCATCTGAGATTGAAAACTGTATTGAGTAAGGAAGGTGTGAGCTAGCTCTTCCCAGCTATGGATCTTTGAATTGTCTAATCTAGTATACCACGAACGGGCTTCTCCAGTCAGACTCTTCTGGAATAGCTGCATTCTGAGCTTCTCATTTTCCGCATAAGATCTAAGTTCTCCAATGAACACTTTCAAGTGTGTATAAGGATCCCCTAATCCTTCGTACTTTTCAAAATCAGGGGTTTTGAATTTCTCTGGATAACAAAAACCAGGAAATATGCAAAGGTCAGTATATGAAACACTACCATGTGTTCCAATCCCTTTGAGAACACAGATAGTTTCCTCCATTTGGAGGACCTTTTTCCCCGATATCACCCTAAATTCTGGATCTCCTTTGAGATGGGTGTTTTCAGGGTCTTTGTTGGTCGTATCCAACTGAGGTTCTAGAATTGTTTTTTTCCAAACCTTGAGATCCTCCTTGTGCAGAGGATTCTGTGTGTGTAGGTATCTTCATACCCTGAGTAGACTGATGCAGTTCTTTAAGAAGAACAACCAAATCTATAATTTGTTTACTCAATCCGTCAAATTCTTCTCGAGAAAGCAGGATTAGGCGGTCGAGAAGAAGACATGATTGGTGGTAGCTCGTGGCCTTTTAGATTTTGAGCGGTGTAATGTGAGGCCCAATTACTTCCCTACAAAAGACTTATGTAGTTTAGTCTTAGGGATAATGTAAATGTTATCATAATGTGTCCATTTTAGGAATATTATCCTGCAAAACTGGGTGTTAATTGATAACATATTATGTATGCACAGATATTCTTCATATTTTCCATTATATATTGATGAACATGGAATAAAATTACAAGTAAATGCTTTTACATGTAATTGAAAATGGAAAGCATGAAGAGACTTTCCTCCGCATTTGGATTATCAGAGGCTGACCTATCTTAGGGTTACTCTCACGGCTTTTTGGCATGAAGGTCCCCAGATCATCGCAATCTACTTGACGGGAAGTTAATCCAGTCTTTCAACTAGAGCCTCGTTGGAATTAGCTTTCCTACGAGTCCAGTAATCAAACACCGACAGGATAGCCTCCTGGTGGAGGAACCACACAACATAGATTCACATACAACATGTGCGAAGCACTAATATCATAGATAGATATTTAGCAGTGCAGTAAGTAAAAATGCATTCGTACACATTCATCATAAATGTAAATGCAACATTCACACACAAGCATATAACAATTTTGAAAAGCTTGTAATAGCGGCTTAAGCCCTCTTCTTGAGTCCCCAAAGAAGTAGTCGCCACCTATCGGCGTCGATTTTTAGTTGTCCTTTTTATTTACTTGTTCTTTGGTGTTCTCATTGTTAGGTGAGATTTGTTTGAAAAAACAAGTGAAAAAGATCGACATATATAATGTCGACGATGGATTTATTAAGAGTCGCCATTGGTATTTTTGATTGGTTACACTAATAGCAATAGAAAAGGTTTGCACATTGATTGATGTTTGACAACACTAAGCGTCCGTGAAACCGAGATTCATTATGGGTCCGAAATTTGGATTATGTAGAGGGAAGGTGTTAGGCACCCCCCGACATCCGTGTTACCATGGTGACCGCCACTATCTAAAGAAACTGTTATACGAATGTGTGTGTGTGTGTGGATCAATGTGCAATTATTTAAAAGTAATGCGAGGCCTCGTTCACACCTATATACGCAGGGTTTGAATTTATAGAAAAATTCAATTTTAGCAAGATATAACAATGAAGTTTTATAAAAAGAGGTTTTTCAAACCCTGTGCTCAATAGGAATTGAGACCTTTTCATACTTTCATTTTAATGTTAAATGTTAAATTAGTTTACTTTTACTTTTCGAGATCTTGAGGCATATTCGAGCAAATAATATATCTGAAAGTCTTAGGAACTCCTCATGGGCATGATAGCCATCTAAGAAATTCGTACATTATAAATAATGTACAAGCTGCTTGTTAGTGAAAAAAATCCATCATGGGAATCAATCTAGATTCAAGGGCAGAATCACATCATGGATCACATGATTCCTAGGCTCATGTATATCTTTGCGGTTTGTATGAAAAGCGATGTTACATATATATATATATATATATATATATATATATATATATATGTGTGTGTGTGTGTGTGTGTGTGTGTGTGTGTGTGTGTGTGTGTGTGTGTGTGTGTGCATGATCAACCACACGCGAAGAAACTCCATGGGGATCGAAATGTAAATAAAGTAATAAATGCGATCAACCGCAACAAAGTAAACTCCAAGCGGGACTGAATGTAAATAAAGCAGTAAAAGGCCACTAAGTAAACTCTAGGCCTGACAGAAATGTTAAAATCTTTTTTATATAAAACAGAATACTTTTATAAGGTTATTCATTTTATTAGATTATAAATAGAATATATTATATTTTATTTAAAAGATTTTGTTTTATTAGAATATTTTATAGTAAACCAATGTGGACCGTTCGTTTAAAAGTAAATCAATCTGAACCGTTCAGGAATTAGTTACTATTCAGTCCATTCTCCTATAAATAGAAGCTCATTCCTTCATTATTTCTTACGAATTCACTGAAACTATAGAGAGAATTCTTCTTCTATAATCTTGAGCGTATTTTCTTTAGAGTTTAATAAAGCTTTGAGCGTGGTGCAAGTTTCTTCAAGTATATCGTCGCCCTACCCGTCGGAGTACTCTTCTTTATAAGGTAAGGGATATTATTTGTTGTGAGAACTCATAAGGGATATTATTTGTTGTACTTGTAAGGGGTATTATTTCTTTCGTATTCATGAAGAGAACTTCTGTTATTCCATTTTTTATTACTGTCGAATAACTTTTGTATCTGTGGTCTACCCTATACTTGGTGAAATTCTTACATTATTCCATTCTTTATCATTATGTTGGAATAACTTTGCCTATGTGAGTATCGCATACATGGTGAAATTCTTACATTATTCCATTCTTTATTATTCATTGGAACATCTTGTGCGTGCGTTTACACATGACCGGTTCCGTTATTTATTATTTTGTTGGAACATCTTGTTAAGTGCGTAATTTCACTCGCCCGTTCCGTTATTTATTATTCTATTGGAATATCCTGTCTGTGCGTTTACGCATGACCTGGTTCCGTTATTTATTATTCTGTTGGAATAACCTATCTATGCGGTCTATCATATGCCTAGTGATTTCTTTTGTTATTCCATTCTTTACTATACTCAGTTGGTTAAAGTTTTGACTTCTATACTCCATGAAATAAGTGGAATATCCTTGATATTTGCGCTTCATCCAGTATCTTTTCATGGAAATATTCTTCTGAGCATTCTTGAATTTTACTCTACAAAGAAGTATCATGTTGACAATTTGGACGTTATTAGTTCCTGGATAAATTAATTCTTGAATTTGTTTTATTGAATTATTATGTCATTGTCATCATCCTCATGTTTATATTATATTGAAAGTCATCTGTGGCCTGTAGTGCATAGATGGACTTGGTATGATTATGACCAGGGATTATTCGGTATAATCATGACCGTAATGTTACAAATGATGTGGAAAAAGTCCTCATTGGCCCGTAGTGCATTGATGGTCAGTTTTTGGTATGATTATGGCTATGGATTCTCTTCGACCAAGGGTGCAAAGATGAATTGTTTTATTGACATGATCAGGACCGTTGATGAAAACATGATAATCTTTAGCCCGTAGTTCATGGATAATTCGTGATCGTGATACTAAAGAATATCCTTGGCCTGTAGTGCATGGATGATTTGATGATGTGGATTATTTATTAAGCTGAGTTTCAGCGATAAAAAGTGAATAAAAACCTTTTAAGTCCTAGAAGATAGTAGATTTTATTCTCTACTTGACTCTTCTAATGGATTACTTATTCCGCTGCCGTTAAACTTGATGTTTGTTATATTGTATCAGTTTAACACTGTTGAAGGCTAACGATAATTTATTCTGCATTATCTTAGTCATAATATTTCTTACTGGGCTAGTTGAGCTCACCCTTTTTGCTTTCATTGTTATCTTCAGGAAATGAGAACGTAGTAGGGACTAGTCGGGGAACGGAGTGACGGTCCAGATAATAGCATTAGTAGTCCTCACTATTCTGTTAAATAGTGTGATAATAAATGTAATGAGGACTCAATTGAGTGTGGATATTGTCTAGATGACAATATTTGTATTAAAACTCACAGCACATGTTTTGTCATATTTTTACACGACTATTGTATAATTAAGTTGTATTTGAATTTTGAACCATGTATTTGGCGACTCAAGATGGGTGATGTATACCTATTTGGGGCGTCACGGTTAATATCAAAGCTTAGGGATATGATCCTAGCTAAGATGTGAGACAAGAACTAGGAGGAGAGACAGAAATTCCTTAGCTAGTATGACCTACCTAAGTTTATTTGGTATTTAATTGGTGGATTGCGGTATAGGGATAATATGTGATATGCTAATTAACCCTTGTTTTGTGGCGGTATTTGAAAATGACATCCGGAATGTTGAGAATATCAATGGAGCACAGAGACCGTTGAGTCTCCACATATCAATAATCGGGATAATGTGCATCGAGGCGACAATCCTCGTGCAAACAACAACACCGACCAAATGATGAACGATGGAATGTTCGGGAGGCTTTATGTAATTCATGCAACAACAGTAAGAGACTCGTTCAAAATATAGGTGAAAATAATGGCAACCCACTTACGGTCACCGCTAAGCAGTTCAAGGAGCTGGGACCACCGGAGTTTTTGGGAAAGCCAGAACCACTTAAGGCGGAGACGTGGTTAAAGCAAATCACCAAGATATTTGATGTCTTGGGATGCTCAAATGAGCAAAAGGTTTCATTTGCCACCTTTATGTTGCGTGAAGTGGCGATTCTTGGTGGAATCAGAAACGCACCCAATTTGGCCGACGCGACTCAAGATGTATTGGGAGAAGTTCCAAGAGCTTTTCAACGACAAGTACTTTCCCGAAAGTATTCGTCACATGAAGGAGGTGGAGTTCATCAAGCTGGAGCAAAACAATATGACCGTGTCGCAGTACGAGGCTAAGTTTGCCGAGTTGTCTTGATTTGCATCCCATTTGGTCGATAATGAGGAGTGAATGATCTAATGTTTCTAAGAGGTTTGAAACCCAATATACGTCAATACCTCATTTCTCACAAACTTTGTTTATATTCGGATGTTGTGAATAGGGCTCGATTATTGGAAGTAGCGATAATGAGTCGAGACAACCAAAAGGCAACGACTAACAACACGATAATAATCATACCGGCAGTAACTACGGTCATCGAACAATGATAACCATCGTGGGGAAATTATCATGCCATGAATGGTAACCACTTGGTGGTAATCATGGCCAAGATAATAAAGTGGAAATTTCAAGAAGAAGGTTCAATAATGATGGAAAGACAGATGCACCAAACACCGCTTTAAAGGAAGAAGAACGACCATCGGTCGTTATGTTTCAAATCGGACAAGAGGACACATCCGTCCAAACATGCTACGCATAATCCAAAGCGTGTTTTAATTGCGGAAGAGAAGGTCACCTAGCTCGATTTTGTTGTATGGTGAAGTCGAGTCCAAATTGGGATCGTGATGCTAAAGGATGTCCCGTATGAGACAAAGCCAATAGTTTAAGAAAGAAGATTTTTTTTAAGTGACGAGGAACTTTGAATAAAATTATCACGGGTAAGTTAATCATAAACTCTTGCGAAGTCTATACCGTGTTGAATACCGGCCTTCTACTCACTCTTTCATTTCACCTAGTTGTGTTCAATGTTTGAATTTAACTCGGGAGAAGTTAGACTTTGATTTATCTGTTGAAACTCAGTTGGGAGAAACCTTCGTTACCTCCACTATTTATAAATCTTGTTTGATTCAAATCAACACTTTCACATTACCTGTCGATCTTATCTCTTTGAAAATACTTGCCTTTTATGTGATTTTAGGAATCGATTGGTTAACTACTCATCATGCTTTAGTAAGGTTGTTAGCTTTCATATTCCTAACCAACCTGTTATGCGAATTCAAGCAACCAAACCATTAAAGTCAATCATTGTTATACAAGCCATAAATAAAGAGCCCCGGTCCTTTCGTTGTTGACTTTCTTGTAATGCACCGAAGCCAGACTTTCCATAGGGGACGTTGTGAATAACGATAGCAAGTTGATAGGTATCAATGTGACGTGCTATCCAAGTCTTGTTTGAGAGTCACAGTTTTGAATGATATTTCTATTGTTATTAAATTTCCTAACTTATTCTTGAAGACTTCTTAGCCTACCTTAGAGCGTGAAATCGAATTTTGTATTGACCCCAATACAAAACTCATTTCTAAAACCCTCAAATATTTCTTCAACTAAAATGAACGTAACATGCGCCAAGGACGTTGGCTCGAGCTATTGAAGATTACAATCATACCATTCAATATCATCGTGGAAGAGAGAATGGTAGTGGTAGGCGGCGCGTTGAGTAGTAAGATCGTATCGTTCT
The DNA here is from genome assembly GCA_020205605.1 of Panax ginseng. Classification (NCBI taxonomy): domain Eukaryota; kingdom Viridiplantae; phylum Streptophyta; class Magnoliopsida; order Apiales; family Araliaceae; genus Panax; species Panax ginseng. The sequence continues at coordinate 68,546,221 of CM035139.1, forward strand.
GAGTGCGATGTTGTTAACATTAAAACCCATTTCGTATAACTTACAAATGATGAAGATAGAGTTAAAGACTCTAAGGACCTAGGTGGTGATATCAAATATACGAGTAGAATCGACTTTAATCGATAAAGTTAAAGCCGCTCAAGCTACATACTAAGAGCTGATGAATGTGAAGAAGAAGGTTCAAGAGGGCGTTATTCTAGAAGCAAGAATCGACGAAGAGAGGAAATCTCAACCCTCAATTTAATTGGCCCATTTGAAATCCTAGATTGAGTAGGAACTGTGGCTTATAGACTCGTTTTACCGCCAAGTATGTCTCGTGTTCATAACGGTTTTAACGTATCAATGTTACGTAAATATGTGGATGACACAAACCACATTATTAATTTAGAACCGGACGAGATAGCAGAAGATTTAACATATGAAGATGTACCTGTTAAAATCTTGAAATATATTTTATGCTCAAACGTTATACCTTAAGAGTTAGAATCTGACGAAGTGTCCTCATTTGTTCGGCATACCAGGTACATACGTAAATTTCGAGGGCGAAATTTCATGAGGTGAGATTGTGAGACCCCAAATTTTATGAATAAAGATTTAAATTTCTCGAATTATTTTTTTCAAAATTATGGTGTGAATTTGAGATAATGTTATAGTTGTGGGTAATATTTAGAAATTTTGAAAAGTATGCAAGTTGTTATATAATATTCTATTGGTTTGGGGAATATTCGCTTTTAACAGGAATATTCAGACTTACGACTACAATCATTGGTGGACCCTACAACGGAATTATTGTTTGATTGAGAAAATGACAAAAATATTTTTATAAAAATAACTATTAAGTTTCACTCAGTTTTGTTCAATTATTGATTCAATAATTGTTGCATAGTATCTCACGTTATTTGATTCAATTATTGTCGATATTTTTATATTATTAAATCAATAATTGAGATGACAGAGTTATTAATATTATTATTTACAATATTAATGATGTCTAGAAGTTACGCCAAGGAGAGGTTTGGTCACCTAATTAAGCGCTAATAGGGAGAAATCCTTATTGAAAAGCCCCCTTTCCGGGAGCGACACAATTAGATTAATAGTGTGAATTATAATAATGATGATGAAGTTTTGTTTTATTAGTATTATTAATGTAATAAAATGTAAAAGCTTTTTATATAAAAGCAGTAATACTTTTATAAAGTTATTCGTTTTATTAGACTATAAATAGAATATATTATACTATATTATGCATAGTGTTTTGCAAGTAAAATCTTTTTATATAAAAATGAGAATACTTTTATAAAGTTATTCATTTTATTAGACTATAAATAGAATATATTATATTTTATTATGCATAGTGTTTGCATAGTAAAATCTTTTTATATAAAACAGAATACTTTTATAAAGTTATTCGTTTTATTAGATTATAAATAGAATATATTATATTTTATTTAAAAGAGTTTGTTTTATTAGAATATTTTATAGTAAACCAATATGGACTGTCCTTTTAAAAGTAAATCAATCTGGACCGTTCAGGAATTAGTTATTATTCAGTCCATTCTCCTATAAATAGAAGTTCATTCCTTCATTATTTCTTACGAATTCATTGAAACTCTAGAGAGAGAAACTGTAGAGAGAATTCTTCTTCTATAATCTTGAGCGTATTTTCTTTAGAGTTTAAGAAAGCTTTGAGCGTAGTGCAAGTTTCTTCAAGTATAGTCCTTTCCGATTGCCCGTACGTTTGAGGATGATATGCCAAACTGAATTATAAATCCATGCTCATAACTTTCTACAAGCTAACCCAAAATCGAGAAGTGAATCTTGGATCACGATTCGAAACTATGGATACTGGAATACCATGCAATCTCACAATCTCATTCACATAAGTACGAGCAAGACGTTCGAGGGAATAAGTCTCCCGTATCGGCAAGAAATGAGCAAACTTGGTTAATCTATCAACAATAACCCAAATCGCATCTATGCCTTGAGAAACGTTGGGAAGACCCATAAAAAAATCCATGGTAATGTGTTCCCACTCAAGTGGTTGCAATGGACCCTTTGGCACTTGATGCTCCGCCTTTACACATAGACAAGTTAAACACCTCGAGATAAACTCTGCTATCTCTCTCTTCATATTGCTCCACCAAAATGTATGTCGAAGATCATGATACATTTTGGTACTCCCAGTGTGACTCCCTCAAAACAGGTATACATCACCCATCTTGAGTCGCCAGATACATGGTACATAAATTCAAATACAACTTAATTATACAACAGTCATGTAAAATACGACAAAACATAGATGAGAGTTTAAACAAGAATATTGTCATCTAGACAATATCCACACTCAATGGTGTCCTCATTACAATTATTATCACATTATTCCGTAGAATAGTGAGGACTACTAAAGCCATTTATCACCATCACTCCATTCCCCGACTCGTCCCATCTATATTCTCATTTCTTGAAGAGAACAATAAAAGAAAGGGTGAGCTCAACTAGCCTAGTAAGAAATATTATGACTAAGATAATGCGTAATAAATTATCCTTAGCCTTCAACAATTATAACAACCGATAGAATACAATAGACAACAAGTTTTTAGATCAACAAGCTGCGCGGAAAATAAGCAATCCATTAGAAGAGTCAAGTAGAGCATAAAATCTACTATCTTCTATGATTTAAAAGTTTTTCATCAACTTTATCACGAGACTTCGACTTAATAAATAAAATTGAATCATCCTACACACCACTACCAAGGATATTCATGCAATCATCAATGGTGCGTGATTATACCAATAATCCTGAGGTCATAATCATACCAACAACCGTCCATCAATGAACTACAGGTAATGAGGACTTTTACCACATCATTCGTCACATTACGGTCATTATTATTATACCGAATAATCCTCGGTCATAATCATACCAAGTCCATCTATGCACGTAAGCCAAAGATGACTTTAATCACAATATAAGCATGAGGATGATGACAATGACATAATAATTCAATAAAAACAAGTTCAAGGATAAATTTTAAAGATTTTTAATTTAATTTATCCAGAATCAATAACGTCCAAATTGTCAACATGATATCTTTTGCTTTGTAGAGTAAAATTCAAGAATAATATTCATGTACCAAAATTAATTTGGACGTAAAAGAAATATATTTTTGGGTAAATAGTACCCAAAATAGTACCCTATGAATAGTACTTCAGAACGATTACCTGCTAATAGTACCCCGAATAAAAAAGTACCCCAAATACCCGACTCGAATAATATCTAATAGTAAATTAGAGGAACATTAATCAGTAAATAGTAACTAAGTGTGAATAGTACTCTACGACACAAAAAAAGCCCCCAAATACCCGAGTGAATAATACTAGAGTGAATAGTAATCGGTGAATAGTAACTTAGTGAATAGTAACTCGTAAAAAAATACCAAAGAAAATGATATTCCATGAATGAGTACAAAAGAAATGATATCTCATACGAGTATAATAGAATATACTGAAACGCAAATGAATTTTCACCGCCATGCGAGTAATCCATATAGACAGATCATTTCCACAATTTAATAAAGAATGAATACGAAGGATCATTCACCATGTATGTGGTAATCCACATAGGCAGTGTTATTCAACGTAATAATAAAGAATAGAATAACGTAAGAATTCATCATGCATGCGATAATCGCACAAACAAAGTTATTCCCAACAAAATAATAAAGAATGGAACCAAAGTTATGCGTAATCCGCATGCAGAGGATATTCCAAATGTAATAACAAAAGAATGGAATCGAATTCATGCGTAATCAAGACGTACGGATATTCAACGTAATAATAAAGAATGGAACCAAAATGCGTAATCGCACGCACAAGATATTCCAATGTAATAATAAAGAATGGAATAATAATAGATTTCACCAGTACATACGATAGATCAAAAAAAAAAAAAGTTATTCCAACAGAATAATAAAGAATGAAATAACAATAGAATTCACCGGTATGTGATGATAAAGATGTATGTAGTTATTCCAACAAAATAATAAAGAATGGAATAACGTAAGAATTTCACCATGTATGCAAGATTAAGATAGACAAAGTTATTCCAACATAATAATAAAGAATGGAATAACAACCCTTATGAGTATTGAAAGAAAATAACTCTCTTCATGAATATGAAAGAATAATACCCCTTACCTCAAAATAAGACTGGATACTGGAATAGTGAGGTAGCAGACTTCTCTTCCTCTTTCTTTCTATAATTTCTCTCTATAATAATTGCTCTATAGCTTTAGTGAATTGCTGAAAAATGAAGGAAGAATGAGCTTCTATTTATATGAAAATATAGTTTTGATAATTGCACGTTTTGGGGCTCGAAATATTAATCCTGCAAGTATTATCAAACTTGTACCACCTCCCCTAATAGTAAATCATTTGAATTACTAGTAAATCATGTGACTCAATAGTTCTAAACATGTGAAAAAATTAATTATAGTATAATACCTTCATCTATACCTCCATTTTTAATTTAGTCATGCAAGTATTATCAATCTTGCACCAACTCCCCTAAAAGTAAATCATGTGAATCAATAGTACAGACATGTGAACACATAGTTATAAGCATGTGAATTAATAGCAATTAATTGCTCATTTATCCGTTTAATTACCCGATTGGTCAATATAACCTCCAGACATCAATTATTATCGAAATAATTGTCGATTTCCACTAACACTAATAATTCCCACACAATGGAATTATCAATTTCATCTTTAAATCAACACGAACTTATTCATCATTAATATTATAATTCACAATATTTAAAAACCAGGTCGTTCCTAGGAAAGAGGGGGCTTTCCGATAAGGATTTTTTCCGATTGGTGCCATGAATTAGGTGACCAAACCTCTCCTCGATGTGAACTTCTAGACATTGTCAATATTGCAAATAATAATATGAATAACTTTGTCGTCTCAATTATTAATTTAATAATATAACAAATTATACAGATGATAATCTTTGTGACAATAATTGAATCAATAATATGAGAGATATGATCGAAGCAATTATCAGAGTAATAATTGAGTATAACTGAAAGTGACTTCTTACGTAAAGATCAATAATCAATACAGTGTGCTACTATGCAACCACGCATATTATTGTACTTTTAATACCGGTAGTTCAACAGCTTTAATCTGTAACACTTTCACAAATTATTTTTATAAAATGATAATTCTTTCATTTTCTAACTACGACAATACTTCCGCTGTGGGGTCCACTTATGATTGTGTTGTCGTATTTAATATTCATTTGTTAAAACGAATATTCCCCGACCAATCGAATATTATATAACAACTTGCTTACTTTGCAAAATTTATAAATATTACCCAGAACTATAACATTATATTAAATCCACACCATAATATTCAAAAAAATATTTCGAGAAATTTAAATCTTTATTCATAAAATTTGGGGTCTCACACCCAAGATGGATTGTTAACGGTGTATTGTGTGCCTCCGTCATAATTCTATACTTCAAGTTAGAATCGTTAGGAATGCAAAGTCAGGAGTTGACTCGAATTATTCCTTCTTCATCGATTCTTGCTTCTGGAACCACACCTTCTTCATCTTCATTAACTCCAGGTCTGTAGCTTGAGCAACTTTAACTTTATCAATTAAAGTCAGTTGTACTCGTATATTTTCCATCATCATGTGGGTCCCTGGAGTTTTTAACTCTATCTCCATCCTTTACAAGTCATATAAAATGGGCCTTTGCATTGACAATATGGCACTCGTACCCGCATATGATCTTCTACTCAATGCGTCAGCTACCACGTTCACTTTTCCAAGATGGTATTGAATGGTATAATCGTAATCTTTCAACAGCTCAAGCCAACGTCGTTGCCGCATGTTGAGTTCCTTTTGGGTGAAGAAATATTTAAAGCTTTTATGATCCGATTAAATCTCCACTTTCTCCCCCATACAGGTAGTGTCTCCAGATTTTCAACGTAAAAATGACTGTTGCCAACTCCAGATCATGAGTAGGATAATTCTTCTCATATTTTTTGAGTTGTCACGAGGCATAGGCTATGAGTTTCCTATGTTGCATGATGACACATCCTAACCCTTTGCCTGAAGCATCATTGTAGATAACAAATCCATTCGAACCAGATGGAATTGTCAAAACAAGTGCCAAAATGAGTTTCCTCTTGAGCTCTTGGAAACTCTTCTCGCATTCCTTGCTCCATACGAATTTTGTATCTTTCCGAGTCAACTGAGTTAATGGAGTAGCGATTCGAGAAAATCCTTCAACGAATCTCCGATAGTAACCAGCTTAAGCCCGTAAAGCTACGCGCATTCTGTCCCCTCGACTTCCGCCTGTTCTAACTTTGTATTGCTTCAATCTTCGCCGGGTCAATAGATACTCCATGTTTTGACACCACATGCCCAAGGAATGCTACTTCCTCAAGCCAGAACTCACATTTCTTCAGCTTGGCATATAGCTTGTTATCACAAAGCCTTTGAAGTACCAGCTTCAAATGGTGCTCATGATCTTCATGGCTTTTGGAATAGATGAGGATATCATCAATAAAGGCAACAACAAACTGATCAAAATATTCCTTGAATAATCGGTTCATCATATCCATGAAAGTAGCAGGAGCATTAGTCAATCCAAAAGACATGACTAAGAATTCATAATGCCCGTCTTTGGAGTTCAAGGCGCCTTCTAATATCCTCTATTTTAATCTTCAGCTGATGATATCTAGAACGAAGATAGATCTTTGAAAAGAATTGTGCTCCTTGCAACTGGTCGAACAGGTCATCAATGCGAGGTAGTGGATACATATTCCTAATGGTGACATGGTTTAATTCTCGGTAGACAATACAATGTCGCATACTCCCGTCTTTTTTCTTTATGAATAAAATAGGAGCACCACAAGGAGATGTAATAGGACAAACGAAACTGATGTCTAACAACTCCTGTAGTTGGACCTTTAACTCTTGAAGTTCAATATGAACCATTCGATATGGGGTTTTAAAAATGGATTTTGTACCAGGTTCAAGGTTAATAAAGAATTCAACTTCTCGTTCTGGGGGTAGACCGGGAAGTTCTTCTGGAAATACGTCAGGAAATTCACTAACAATAGAAATATTATTCAAATCTGACGTGTTTTTGTTTAAATCTATAACATGGGCTAAGAAAGCTTGACATCCATTTTTTAATAAACGAATGGCTTTATGGCTTGATATGACAGTTATTGACTTTAGTGGTTTGGTTGATTGAATTTGCATAATAGGTTGGTTAGGAATATGAAAACTAACAACCTTACAAAAATTATCAATTTTGACATGATGAGTAATTAACCAATCAATCCCTAAAATCACATCAAATGCAAGTATCTTTAAAGAGATAAGATCAATAGGTAATGTGATGGTGCCAACTTGAATCAAGCAAGATTTATAAACAGTGGATGTAATGAAAGTTTCTCCTAATGGAGTCTTAACAGATAAGTCAAAGTCTAATTTCTCCAGAGTCAAGTTCAAACATTGAGCACAAGTAGGAGAGATAAAATAATGGGTAGAACTAGTATCTAATAAGATATAAACTTCGCAAGAGTTTATGATTAGCTTACCCGTGATCACCTTGTTCGGATTCCTCATGTTTTGGCTAGTCAGGACAAATGCTCTTCCAAGAACCGCTGACTTTGACTTGTCTGGGAATGCCTTAGGAGTCACCATCCCCGCTTGACTTGATTTCGCTACTGAACAAAATTCGGCTATATGACCATCTTTTCCATAACTAAAACACACCTTGGAAGGCTATACAGTTTAGACTTATGTGTTCCTCATCTCCGCATCTGTAACATCTAACTGGCGGTCGTTCTCCTTCCCTAGAATTTGTTGTTGGTGCTGGTACTGGTGTCATCCCGTCATTGTTGTTGTTGTACTTTATCTTTTTGAAGTCTCCCCCCGAGTCTCTTCTTTTACTATTATGGCCTCGATTACCACCATAGTGGTTGTTGCTTTTGTCCGCATATTTTCTTCTCCGCTGGTTATCATTGATTCGATGACTGCTACCATCGGTATGACTCTGGTTGTGGTCCCTTGGTTGAACATACTGATTATCTCGCTCTAATAATTGAGTCATGTTGACAACATCTGAATATAGAGAAAATTTATGAAAAATAAAGTACTGACGAATTTAGGGTTTTAGACCTCTCATAAACATCCGCTTCATACATTCCTCATTTTCTACCAAATGAGATGCAAACCTGGATAACTCCGGGAACTTAGCCTCGTACTGGGACACAGTCATGTTGTTTTGTTCCATTCTAATAAACTCTACCTCCTTCATATGACGAATACTTTCAGGAAAGTACTTGTCATTGAACAGCTTCTCAAACGCTTCCCAAGACATATTGAAAAGCGGCCGGTGGTGAGTGCACGCTTCACGATTCCCACCAAAGAATATGCCTCACCATGGAACATAAAGGTGGTGAATGGAACCTTCTGTTCCTCCGTGCATCCCAAGACATCAAATATCTTGGTAATTTGCTTAACCCACATTTTTGCCTTAATCGGATCTAGATTTCCCCAAAACTCTGGCGGTCTTAGCTCTTTGAAGTGTTTGGCTGTGACAAACCGCTCGTTGCTATTATTTCCACCCGTATTTTGTACACGAGTCTCCCTCATCTAATTTTGTATGAACTGCAAAAAGGTTCTAAACATCCCATCATTCATCGTTTGTTCGGTAGTGTTGTTTACAGGAGGAATATTGCCTTCCTGTTGCACGTTCCCCTGGTTGGTGATTAAAGGTGTCTCCACAGTCTCATTCACTCCATTGTTTACATTTCCAACTGCCATTCTCAAATACTGCCACAAAACAAGGGTTAATTAAAGAAAATTACATACCACATAATACCTCTATATTCTGACCGACCAACAAATAAGCTTAGGTAGGACACACTAGCGAAGGATTTACTCGTCTCTCCCCTCCTAGTTCTATTCCCCGATCTTGGCCAGAGACCATATCCCTAAGCTCTGATACCAACTGTGACTCCCCCAAAATAGGTATACACTACCCATTGTGAGTTGCAAAATACATGGTACAGAAATAACTACAACTTCACTAATACAATTGTCACACAAAATACGACAACACATAAACTGTGAGTTTAAATACAAATATTGTCTTCTAGATAATATCCACACTCAAATAAGTTCTCATTACAATTATTGATACATTATTTTACAAAATAGTGAGGACTGCAAAAAGAACTATCTTGAAACATCACTCTATACCCCGATTGGTTCCCGTTATATTCTCGCTTCCTGAGAAGAAAAATGGAACAAAAAGGAAAAGGGTGAGCTCAACTAGCCCAATAAAGAATATTATAACTAAGATAAAGTAGAACAAATTATCGTTAGCCTTCAATAAATCATATAAAATATAATGGACAACAAGTTTTAGATCAATATTCGCAGTGAAAATAATAATTCATTATAAGAGTTAAGTAGAGAATAAAATCTACTATCTTCTATGATTTAAAAGTCTATCATCAATATTTTATCCCTGTAACATCAATCAATATACATCTTGAATCCAATATTCATCTTTACACTATGGGCCAAAGATTTTTATCAGGTAATCATTCATCTTTGCACTACAGGCCAAAGATATTCATTAAGTAATCATTCATCTTCGCACTACATGACAAAGATATTCAGTTATATCACCTTTTAGGACTGAGGATGATGAAAAATATCTTAAAGAGAGTAACCATAATAGATAACTTGGACAAAGAAAAGAAAATTTAGTTTTTCTGTGAATAGTGCCGTATTCGTGAATAGTGTCGTATACGTGAATAGTGCCATATACGTGAATAGTAACCTCGGCATGAAAAGGTAAGAATTTCACAAGAAAGTTTAGACCAATATTCAAGTGAATTGACATTAGATGAAGCGCAAAACTCAACGAATTTCTGATCATTTCAGGAATTATAGAAGCAATACTTACCATAGTAAGTTTAGATTTAGGAATCTGAAATGAACAATATATGAAACTATAAATAGATTTTCAACTGTCATACGGTAGTCCGCGTAGACAGATCATTTCCATAATTTAATAACAAATGAATACGAATCGTTATTCACCAAGCATGCAGTAGTCCGCGTAGACAGGTTATTCCCATAGAATAATAAAGAATGGAATAACAAAAGGATTTCACCATGCATGTTGTAGTCCGCGTAGACAGGTTATTCCAACAGAATAATAAAGAATGAAATAACAACCATTACGAGTATTGAAAGAAATAACTCTCTTCATGAATACGAAAGAAATAATACCCCTTATCTTAATAAAAATTCGGAGGATCTGTACTTAGTGTAATAGCGCGAATCACGCTTTTCTTTCTCTTTTATTCTCTCTATACTTTCTCTCTCTATAGCTTTAGTGAATTGGTGAAAAATAATGAAGAAATGAGCTTCTATTTATATGCATGGCAGAGTAAGGGTAAGTAAAATAGTCTTTTCGCCATAATCTATGACATCGTCGCTTACCTCATCAGTTCGATGACATCATTTCATACCTCATCGCTCTGATGACATCATTGCATACCTCATCGCTCTGATGACATCATTGCTTATATCATACGAATTCAAATTCAATTTATTCTCTTCCACCTCATTTTACTTTATATCATGAATTTAATATAATAATGTTACCACTCAAATTATAAAAATCATACTATTATATAATCACATCGTACTACTATAATGTAATATTATAATAATATATTTAAATAAATTATTTTATCAAAAAAGATAAAATTCCAACTTTCAACAAATGTCACATGCTAAAAATTTCTCCGTTTAAATCTACATTGAATAAATATTTTCTTATCATATATATCAATAATTAATTATTCATAAATAATATTACAGAACTACAATATTGACAACCAGGTCGTTCCCAGGAAAGAGAGGGCTTTCCGTTAAGGATTTCTCCTTACTGACGCGCAATTAGGTGACCAAACCCCTTTCCTAGACATAACTTTCTTAGATATTGCCAATAATGCTATCTAATAATATTATTCAAATAATATGAATTATTGATATGAAAGTGGAAAATACTGTGCAGTGACAATTATTGAATCAATAATATAAAATATCAACGTAGCAATTATTGAATCAATAAAATAAAATATTGAATAAAGAATTAATTCGTAATAATTATTGAGTAGTGCCTTCTTACGTAAGAATCAATAATTCAAGAATCATCAGTGCAATCACCGTATGCTACATTGCAACCACGCCAGATTCATCGTATTTTAACCACTGTGTATTCTAACAACAGGTTGTTAACGGTATCAACTACGACGTCATTTATAAAAACTCAAACTTGTCGTTTACTTCATCCTACCATTTTCTGTTATGGGTCCCACAAATGGCTGCGCCGTCGTACGAATATTCCCCCCGACAACAAGAATATTCCACGACCAAACGAATATTCCCCGACAACAATAAACATTTTATAACTACTTGCTTATTTCGCAAAATTTGCACATTTTACCCATAACTAACCACATTAACCAAATCCACCCCTTACTATTTCAGAATAATTAATAGAGAAAAATTAATTTTATTTATCAAAAGTTGGGGTCTTACAATATATATATATATACACACACTAAGTTTTATTTTTTATGAAAAATAGAATATATTATATTATGCATATTATTTGCATAGTATCTGCATAGTAATTGCATAGTAAAAATTAGAAAAATCAGACGAATTTTTCTGCGCCCGTGAAGTTGTCACTGTGCAGTCCATGAATAAAATTTCTAAATAGTATCCAGCCATTCTCCTATAAATAGGATGCTCAGTTTAGAAAAGAAAATCACACCAAAATTAGAGAAATCTTCTTCGATAATATTGAGCGTATTTCTTTTGAGTTGAAGGAAGCTTTGAGTGTAGAAAATAGTGAAAACTTTCTTCAAGAATATATCTGTTATACCAGTCAGAAATACTCTTCTTTTGAGGTAAGGGGTATTATTTATTTTATATTCGCTTACGATATTATTTTTCTTATTCGTAAGAAATTTTATTTTGTTCAATATTCGTAAGGAATATTATCTTTGTTCAATATTCGTAAGGAATATTATTTTCATTCAACAGTTGTAAGGGATATTATTTTTGTTCAATATTCGTAAGAAATAATATTTTCTTCTATACTTTGTAGTATGTAAGTAATATTATTTTGTTTTAGATTTCGAATTCTACACTCATTTTTATAAGTATTGCTTCTATACTCCTTGAAATTAGTAGAATATCCTTGAAATTTGCGCTTCATCTAGCATCGTTTGACAAGGAATTTTTCTGAATATTTTTGTTAAAGTTTTAAGCTTTTCATGCCAGAGTATTATTCATGGATACTATTCATATATACGACACTATTCACAAAGTACTAGTCACAGGATACTATTCATGAGGTACTATTCACGGGGTACTATTCACTCGGGTACTATTTACTTGGGGTATTATTATTCATGACAAAAAATTAATTTCTTTTCTGTCCAAATTATTTTTGATACGTGAATATTATTTTTGAATTTTACTCTACAAAGCAGTATCATGTTGACAATTTAGACATTTTTAAACTCTGGATAAATTTAAAGTCTTTAATATTTATCATTGATTTCGTTTGATTGAATTCTTATATTATTATCATCATCATCATGCTTATATTGTGATAAAAGTCATCTTTGGCCCGTAGTGCATAGATGGATTGTTGATTGGTATGATTATGACCAGGGATTATTCGGTGTAATCATGACCTGTAATGTTACAAATTATGTGGTAAAAGTCCTCATTGGCCCATAGTGCATTGTTGGACAGTTGTTTGGTATGATCATGACCATGCGTTCTCTTCGGCCAAGGGTGCAAAGATGAATTTTTATTTGACATGATCATGACCACTGGCGATAATAACGAATATCCTTGGCCCGTAGCATGGATGATTCATGGATGTGATAATAATGAATATCCTTGGCCCATAGTGCATGGATAATTCAGTGATGTGGATTATTTATTAAGCTGAGTGTCAACGATAAAATTGATGATAAACTTTTAAATCATAGAAGATAGTAGATACTCTACTTGACTCTTCTAATGGATTATTTCTTCCACTGCAGTTAAACTTGTTGTCTATTGTATTATATCAGTTTAACATTGTTGAAGGCTAACGATAATTTATTCTGCATTATCTTAGTCATAATATTTCTTACTGGGCTAGTTGAGCTCACCCTTTGCTTTCATTATTCTCTTCAGGAAATGAGAATATAGCTGGGATTAGTCGGGGAATGGAGTGATGGTCCAAATGGTTGCTTTAGTAGTCATCACTATTCTGTAAAATAGTGTGATAATAATTGTAATGAGGACTTATTTTGAGTTTTGATATTGTCTAGGAGATAATATTTGTATTAAAACTCATAGCTTATGTTTTGTCGTATTCTGCACGACACTTAGAAGTTGTCTAAATTAAGTTTAATTGTATTTGAATTTTGTACCATATATTGGTGACTTAAATTGGGTGATGTATACCTATTTTGGGGGCATCACAATTGGTATCAAAGCTTAGGGATATGATCCCTGGCTGAGATGTGAGGCTAGAACTTGGAGATAATGTGCATCAGGAAGGCAATAATCCTCCTGTAAACAACAACACCAACCAAATGACGAATAATAGTATGTTTAGGAGTTTTTCTAGAATTAATGCAAAACCAAACGAGAGAGACTCCTGTTCAAAATATAGGTGGAAACATTGGCAACTCACGGCTGGTCACCGCTAAGCAGTTCAAGGAGCTGGGACCACTGAAGTTTTTGGGAAAGCCAGAACCACATAAGATAGAGACGTGGATTAAGCAGATCACCACCTTTATGTTGTGTGAAGAAGCAAATTACTGGTGGGAATTTGTAAAACTTACCATCTTGCCGCACTGAAGATGTCTTAGGAAGAAGTTCCAAGAATTGTTCAACGACAAATACTTTCCTGAAAGTATTCGTCACATGAAAGAGGTGAAATTCATCAAGCTGGAGCAAAACAATATGATCGTGTCGCAATACGAGGCTAAGTTTTCAGAGTTGTCCCGGTTAGTATCCCATTTGGTTGATAATGAGGAACGAATGAAGCAAATGTTTCTAAGAGGTTTGAAACCCGAAATACGGCAATACCTCATTTCTCACAAACTTTGTTTGTATTCAGATGTTGTGAATAGGGCTCAGTTATTAGAACACGATTATGAATCAGCTCAACCAAAAGGCAACGACCAACAACACAATAATAACCGTACCGATGGCAACGACCATCAGAACAACGATAACCATCGTGGAGGAAATTATCATGCCAAAAATGGTCACCACATCGGTGGTAATCATGGCCAAGATAATAGGAAATGAGAACTAAGTGAGAACAACTTCAAGAAGAGAATGTTCAATAATGATGGAAAGACAGCATCACCAGTACCCATTTCTAAGGAAGGAGAACGACAACGGGTCATATGTTTCAATTACTATGACACCCCCAAATCTAGGTACTTCATTCCCACAAGATTTGGTGATCACTATCTATACAGTCATACTATCTACCCAAATAAAATAATATTTAAACCATAATCCTCCCTTTAAATAGGGTTACATCAATTAATTTAAAAACATCCCAAGTTATCTAACCTTAACACATCATTCAAATGCGGAATTAAATTATTACATTACATCATTATTAAAAATCTATGATCATAACAGTAATCAAAAGTACATATCAGCATCACTTGTACATTTTTCCCTTTCCTTTGCTAGTTGAAGGCTCATCTACCTTCTCAACTTTAGCTGCAATGAGTATATAAATATGTAAGAGTGAGCAAAACAATTGCTCACTGGATATAATAATGAATCAACAGGAGAATAACAATAATAACTGCCAACAATAGGCTAATCAAAATTGAATGGTACTCTAACGATGATAATCAAAAACAGGAATCCAAAATATGGAATATATCTAATCGAGGGTCATAAGACCATGAACTATGTCCACAGCTATGAGTAATCTTTCAACTCCAACTTTAACAAATAAAGACTATAAGGACTCCTCGTATTTAGGGGGATCAACCCTTCGCACAATGTATTGTGCACAAACATTTTAATGTTAAGCGTAAGTTATCCCCTAATAATAATAGGGTTGTTCATCTCAAGATTTAGAGTACAAGTCCGCACTAAAGAAAGTTTGGTTTGGATAAGCTTTCAAGGGTAATTTGAAGTTTAACTAACATCAACTAGAGGACTAGTTGAATCAATAGTGTTTGATAACACAATGACGCTTGTTTAATAACAACATAACATAGAATAATTGAGAATCATAAATGAACCGATTGTATATATTAAACTCATGCTTGAAATAACTATAAAGCATAAGTATTCAACAAAATGAATAAAATGGTAAACCTTTACTTGAACAATAAATAAGCTAAGGTTGGAGTCTTATAACATTAGAAATGAAATTACTGAACATACATTAACTGATAGCAAGCTGGAAACTAAAAACTTGCCCAACAAGGTATTAACTCATGCAAAGAAATAAAACAGTTCAATAATAAAGACGAGAGTTCAAAACTGTGTTCATTATTCAAGAATGTAACTTAAGAAACCTGCTTAACTATAAACAAGTTAGAATGAATCATCCAAATGAGAATTTCAAATAACATTAGAGTTAAAGTTTGCTCGAATGAATGTTAGAAACAATCGACTTATTCAATAATAGCTAAAATAGAAAGTTTGCTCAATCAAAAGAACAAAGCTACACAATGTAATAATGGAACTAACTCAACGAAAAGTAAGAGTTAAGAAACTTTCTCAATGTAAAAGATAGGGTTTAGAAACTTGCCTTGAGCGTAAGCTATAAAATTAAACTCACGATCACCTACACATAATTTTAGAACCACAATACCTATTAGATATGCTAACATACCATAACATGTTCATTTCTAGCTAAACTTATCATTTAAGCACAAGTCTTTCATTAACATTTACATTTCAAAAATTTCAAGTGTTTTACTTCGCAACACTTATCTAACGCTCATTGTGTATACTAAGTTATCACATAACGCGTTCTCAATTCACTTCTCATTTTTGCAACTTTGAACTTACTAACCATAATTCTCCATGTTATGTTAACCTTAACATTACACATTTAACATGCTAACCCAATTTCAGACCACACCATGTTGCTATATCAAGTCTGCAAAGAATAATGTAAACCGTAATCTCAAACTGTAGTATGGCGCAATTGCATTGCCGTACCATACAAAGGCTTTGGGACCTGCAAGCAATTGCTATGCATTTTTTGCCTTGGCATACACAAGCACAAGCTACAGGTGTTCGATTTTAGATGCAGAGAAGGCTAATGAACAAGAAATGAATTTTAGCCCAACAAACACAAATTTCACCCACCAAATAGTGATAATAACACGTAAAATAAATATACAACTATCATAAACATGATTGCTAACATATTCAACCACTTAGCACAATTTAACAACAACTAAAACTATTTTAATTTCTCAATTTTCATGTTTTTCATATAAAACTCCATTTTTGATATTCATCCCAAAAATCATCATTGTGAATTCATTATTTGGCCAAATCACTCCATTCAAATTACGTTATGCTCGTATCTCAAAGAACTAACATATACAAGCTTCAATTTATAATTTCACATACTAATTGGCCACTAAAATTGATACTTTTCATAAACATATGAAAAAATACATACACTGTCAAAATTTCTACTGATATCCGAAATTAGCATGAATTTCTTGTTTAAGCACAACCTCCAGTCATCATATACTCATATAATCACAAGTAATCCCATTATATAGCAACAATTCAACAATTTGAGATTCACAGATTATATAAAAGTTTGTCGTAATACTCATAAACATATATAATATCAAAGTTGTAGTACATACCTTCAAATTAGCTTGCACAAACTTGCAATTGCAGACAATTTCCTCAGGTTTCACTCTCAAACCCACTCAATTCTCTCTGTTGTCTCTAGTCTAGCAAAACTAGAATGAAAGCTCTGATAACCAATATGCATAATAACCAAAATACAAAACTGATAGCTAGCGTAGGAAATAAACTGATAGTCTTAATACACCAACTTAATTAAAATGGCAGTTACAAAACTAACGTATATATTATAATTATATTATACTTATTATTTTATTTATTTTATTTTATTACAAAAATTAGAAATTCAAAAGCCATAAGGTTTGTTTGGCAAAAACCCTTTAAATTTTAAAGAATTAATATATTAAGCCTTGTTTGACAAAAAAACTAATTTAAATCCTTTTTAATTTATTTTAATAAACACTTTCATTTATAAATTATAATCACATATTATTTATTTGGATTTCCATATCCAATATTAACCAATTAAATTAATCACATACTATATTTTAATTAAATATAGCCTTTTAACAAATATCACCAAATTATAATTTTATTATAAATTTATTTAATAATTTAATATACCATCTAAATTATTAATCAACACAACAATATAACACCTCATGTTATAATACAAACCTCTAAATTATAAATTAATTTAATTTAGAAATTTATCTAATAAATTTAGATTTACAAATATTTATTAATGATCATCACAACAATAATTATTTATTCCTTCAATTCAATAATAGACACATCAAATAAATATTTATATTATTCAATAAATATTACAATTTGAAATTTCAGATCGTTACATCCTTCCCTCCTTACAAGGATTCTATCCCCAGAATCACAATTCAAATAATCAAATCGTCACATTCTCCCCTACTTACAAAGATTCTGTCCCCAGAATCGAAGACATAGACTAAACAATTAACTCAAGATAATTCTTCATCACATCAGCTTCGAGTTCCCACGTAGCCTCTTCGACATTGTGGTTCCTCCATATTACCTTCACAGAAGGTATCACTTTATTCCTGAGCACTTGTTCTTTCCTGTTGACTATCTGGATAGGAATCTCCTCGTAAGACAAATCTTTACTGAACTACAACGGTTCGTACTCGATCACATGCTTGTAATCGGGTTTATAAGGTCGTAACACCAACACATGAAAAACGTTGTGCACATGCTCTAATTCTGGAGGTAAAGCTACCTCGTAAGCCACTTCTCCCACTCTGCGTAAAATTTTGAAAGGTCCAATAAACCTTAGGCTGAGCTTTCCTTTCTTACCAAAACGAATTTTCCCCTTCCAAGGAGAAACTTTCAGGAACACGAAATTTCCTGCTTTAAATTCATGACTCACTGTGTTAATCAAAGATACTTTTTTCTCATTAATCTTGAAGCACTACTAATCTTGCTCGATGAGTTTCGACAACTTCGTAGGTCTCATTGCATCAATTCTGGGCCTAGCGCTTACGCTCACCAACTTCATCCCAAAGATAGTGGAGTTCTCGCATTTCCGCCAGATAATGCCTCGTATGGCGGCATACCAATGCTTGCATGGTAACTGTTGTTGTATGTAAATTCCACCAATGGTAGATGATCATCCCAGTTTCCTTTGAAATCCATTATGCATGCTCTAAGCATATCTTCAAGCGTCTGGATCGTTCTTTCGCTTTGCCCATCTGTTTGCGGATGATATGTTGTACTCATCTTCAGTTGTGTTCCCATGCATTCTTGTAGTTTCTTCCAGAAATTTGATGTGAACCTCGGATCTCTGTCTGATACAATTGACACTGAAACTTCATGTCTTGAAACGATCTCTTTAACGTATAGCTTCACCAGCTGATCAAGATTAAATCTAATCTTTATTGGCAAAAAGTGTGTAGATTTTGTCAATCTGTCCACTATCACCCATATAGCATCGTATCCTTTCTGAGTCGTTGGAAGGCCTACCACAAAATCCATTGTGATATGCTCCCACTTCCATTCTGGTATCTCCAACGGTTGAAGTAATCCGCTTGGTCGTTGATGCTCGGCCTTCACTTTCTGACATGTCAAGCACTTTGCAACGCATTCTACAACATCTCTTTTCATGTTCAGCCACCAAAACTGACGTCATAAATCCTGATACATTTTCGTACTTCCTGGATGAATCGAATATTTTGAGCTATGAGCTTCCATCAAGATTTCTTCTTTAATATCTTGTACTGCTGGAACCCAAATTCGTCCCTCGAATCTTAGTATTCCCTCAGTATCGATCTTGTACTTCACTTCTTTACCCTCGACTATACTTTGCTTTATTTTCTTGCATTCTTCATCCTGTAGTTGTGCGTTCTTCACTTTGTTCACCAAAGTTAGACTAGCTTCTATCTGGAATAATTTTTCAACGGACTCATCTGGAAGTTTGATTTCCAACTCTAACCTTGCCATTGCTGAAATGAGATCCTCCTTATCAGTTAACAACATCAACTTTTCTCTGCCTTTCCTACTCAAGGCATCTGCAACCACATTAGCTTTTCCTGGATGATAAAAGATCTCACAATCGTAATCCTTTATCAATTCCATCCATCTCCTTTGCCGCATGTTCAAATCTTTCTGTTTGAAAATGTACTTCAAACTTTTATGGTCCGTGTAGATCTCACATTTCTCTCCGTAGAGATAGTGTCTCTTCAGTACGAACACAATTGCTGCCAACTCTAAATCATGAGTCGAATATCCTTTCTCGTAGTCTTTTAGTTGCCTTGATGCATACGCAATAACCTTGTCGTTCTGCATAAGGACACAACCCAATCCCTTGTGTGACGCATCACTATACACCACAAAATTTCCTATATTATCTGGTAATGACAACACAGCTGTCACACTTAACTTCTTCTTCAGTTTTTGAAAACTTTCCTCACACTTTTCCGTCCAAACAAATTTTACAGATTTTCTTGTCAAATTCGTCAACGGAGTAGCAATCTTGGAAAAATCTTGAATAAATCATCTATAATAACCTGCCAATCCCAAGAAACTTCTGACTTCTGATGGAGTTCTTGGTTGTTCCCAATTTATCACCGCTTCGACTTTTGATGGATCCACCGAAATTCCATCCTTGTCGATTACATGTCCAATAAATTGTACACGTTCTAGCCAAAATTCACACTTAAAGAATTTCGTGTACAACTTTTCCTTTCTTAACATCTCCAGCGTCAGACGTAAGTGTTCCACGTGTTCCTCTTGAGTTTTAGAATACACCAAAATATCATCGATGAACACCACCACAAATTTATCCAAAAATAGTTTAAGCACCCTGTTCATCAAATCCATGAACGTTGCAGGGGCGTTTGTCAAACCAAAAGACATTACTAAAAATTCATAATGCTCATACCGAGTTCGGAATGTCGTGTTCGGTATATCCTCCTTCCTTACATTTAGTTGGTGATAGCCACTTCTCAAATCTATTTTTGAGAAATATCTAGCACCCTTCAATTGATCAAACAAGTCATCTATTCTTGGCAAGGGATACTTATTCTTAATAGTGACTTTATTCAACTCCCTATAATCAATGCAAAAACTCATTGACCCATCCTTCTTCTTCATAAAGAATACAGGTGTTCCCCACGGTGACACACTTGGCTGAATGTAGTTCTTGCTAATAGTTCTTGCAGTTGCACCATTAGTTCCTTCATTTCCACCGGAGCCATTCTGTACGGGGCCTTCGATATCGGAGCAGTTCCTGGCGCTAAGTTGATCACGAACTCGATTTCTCGGTCAGGCGGAAGTCCTGGCAAATCCTCTGGAAACACGTCCACGAACTCCCTAACCACCGGTATTTCCTCTAATTTCACACCCTTCTCCTTTTGAGTATCGACTATGTAGGCTAAGTACCCTACACAGCCCTGACTCAACAACTTCTTCAGATTATCGTCAGACATTTCATTTGTCTAGGCGATTTGCTAACATGAAAAACTACCTTTGACGGAGTCATAAGGTTTACACACTTCTTTTGGCAATCAATTATCTCTCCATAATTGAATAACCAATCCTTAACATGTTAGAGAGTGCTTAACATGAAAAGAGACGTTACAGAATGCGTTGCAAAGTGCTTAACATGTCAGAGAGTCAAGGCCCGAGCATCAAAGACCAAGCGGGTTACTTCAACCGTTGGAGATACCGGAATGAAAATGGGAACATATCACAATGAATTTTGTGGTAGGTCTCCCAACGACTCAGAAAGGATACGATGCAATTTGGGTGATAGTGGACAGATTGACAAAATCTGCACACTTTTTGCCAATAAAGATTAGATTCAATCTTGATCAGCTGGCAAGGTTATATGTTAAAGAGATCGTTGCAAGACATGGAGTTCCAATGTCAATTGTGTCAGATAGAGATCTGAGGTTCACATCAAACTTCTGGAAGAGATTACAGGAATGTATGGGAACACAGTTGCGAATGAGTACGACATATCATCCGCAAACAGATGGCCAAAGTGAACGAACGATTCAGACATTGGAAGATATGCTAAGAGCATGCGTCATGGATTTCAAAGGAAGCTGGGATGAACAATTACCGTTGGTGGAATTTATCTACAATAACAGTTACCACGCAAGCATCGGCATGCCGCCTTACGAAGCATTATACGACAAAAAGTGCAGAACTCCACTGTGCTGGGATGAAGTTGGTGAACGTCAACTGTTAGGACCAGAATCGGTATACAACAAATCCGCCGAGGTTGTCAAACTCATCGTAACAAGATTGATAAATCTTTCAAGATGCATAAAAGAAATATGTTGATCAACACATACAAGATCGTGCATTCGATGTAGGAAATTACGTTTTCCTAAAATGTTTCACCTTGGAAGGGAAAAATTCGATTTGGTAAAAAGGGGAAACTAAGCCCGAGGTTTATTGGACCCTTCGAAGTGCTGCGAAAGGTTAGGGAGGTGGCTTACGAGGTAGTTGTACCTCCAGAATTGCAAAACATTCATAATGTTTTTGATGTTTCGGTGTTACGACCATATAAACCTGATTACAAGCACGTGATTGAGTACGAACCATTGCACTTTGAGAAAAACTTGTCTTATGAAGAGGTTCCTATCCAGATAGTCGAGTGATGAATTGTTTGAATTGTGATTTTGGGGACATAATCCTTGTAAGGAAAGAATGATGTAACATTCGAATTTTTTATTGTTATATTAAATATTTATTGAAATATTTAAGTATTTAATGGATGTGTTTATTGTTAAATAAATAATTGTTCAAATTTGATTCAATTTGGTTAACTATTTGTTAAATAAATAATTAAGAAAATTAATTATTTTATGCTAATTTAATTTAATTATTAAGTTAGAGAGTTTGATTAATTGAATTATTATTCTTTTATTTGAATTTGTAATTAAAAGATGTGTTAGTTGATTAAATAAAGTTATAATTATATAGAAAATTATAATTTTGTGGTATTGGTTTATGTGATGTAGTGATTTAATAAATGGTTATAAAGTGTGACAAATAACCTTTTATAAAGTAGTTATTAAAATAACTTAAAGGAGTTTTAATTGATTTTTGCCAAATAAGGCCTAATGCTATTAAGTCTTTAATCTAATTGTGCTTTTCCAAACAAGGTGTAAGGGTTAATGGGTTATTTTTAGTTAGTTAACCAAACAAGCCTTATGGCTTTTGATTTTCAAATCTATTATAAGCGATATCGATTATATTAATATTTATGTTATATAATTAGTACATATTATATTATATATATCGTTATTTTGTTAGTACGCTTAGTTAGTGTTAGGAAGAAAAAACTTAGGGAGGAAGAAGAAGAAGAAGAAGAAGAAGAAAAGTGAGAGAGAAAGAAGAAAGAAAGAAAGAAAGCTAGAGAATTGGAAAAAGGAATTAGAGAAACGCTTGATAATCAAAAGGATAACTATCATCTTCTACAAGCAAGGTATTCTTCTACCCTTTTTAAGTTTTAAAAGTTTTGGTTTTCTCTTCTCCTATTTCTCTGTAAAATTCTTGTGATAGGATAAATTGTTGATTGTTTGTGTATTTATATGATCAACTAATGATTGTAAAACTATTTTTATAGGTTATATATGCTTATAGTCAATGAATTGATGTTATGAATGTGGTTTGTGAAGAAAAATATTTTACAGAGAGTTTATGTGAATGAATATGGGTTAATTTAAAGGTGGAAATTGAGGGCTAATTAGTTGTGTGTGTAATTGATAAATTGGCTATTTAAATTGATAGAGTATGTATAAATATTGATAAAGATGCTTTGAATTAACTATTTTGGTTGAAAAACAAAATTACAGTGTTGATTTTCATTAAAAACATCAAAAAGTGAGTTTTTATCAAAAACAGTGAAATTGGATGTTTTAAATTTGTTGTTTATGTTGTTGTATGGGTAGAATCATGTTAGGAGTTCTTGAATTATGTTTACATGAAGTCTTTGTATGAATTACATGTGAATTAGACTTGTTAGAAACGAGCTTGTAGGCCAAAATTGGCTTTTCTTATCTTTATTGTTAAAGTTTGTCGATTGCTGATGATTTCTGCATGGTGTGGCCCAGATGAGTTCATTTTTCGTGCTGTAACATTTGCGCCATACCATGCATGTGACATTCCTTTGTAGCTTTATTCTCGCGCGCTATTGCGCCTCATCGCCTTATTTCACTACACCATTATACAAGATATAGCGTAATATGCAATACCAGCGAAGTTAGCGAATGGTTACGACGATTGTACTTTTTGTACTCGAAATTTTAAGGAATTGTTATGTGATGATAGTAGGACTGTAAAATATTGATTTTAGTATTTTTATACTATGAATAAGTATGTTATTAATGATTAACTTGTGTATAACTTGATTATGTGATTAAAAATCCAATTTTTACATGATGAGCGTGCTAGTTATGTTTGTAAGGTGGTAATGACTAATTATGTCATGATGACATATGTTTATAGGATATTGTGGTTTGAATTGTTCGGTTTAGCCCACGAGCAAGGCAAGTTTTCTAATCCTTTATCTTGTTGAACTAATTATGGTTTCCAATTCGATTACCTTATAAATAATGCAAGTTCTCTAATCTATTTTATTGTTGAATCAATTATTGTTTCCAATATAATAATGCAAGGTTTCTAAACTTTGTTTTTGATATTGAACAAGTTATTCTTGTATTTAACTTGTTGTTTAGCATGCCCGAATATATTTGAATAGTTTATCGTTCATATTGCCATGCATGCGTAGTATTCAATTCTAAATAACCTTGACTTAATATTGTTCAAGCAAGGTGTGTTATAGTTATTCAAGTTGTATGCTATTAGATTATTCCTAAAGCATGATTTTAATTTACCATGACTATTCAATTACGAGTATTCTATAATATGATGTTATTAGTATTAATTCAACTAGTCCTCTAGTTGATGATCATTGAACTTCAAATTACCCTTGAAAGCTTATCCAAACCAAACTCTCTTTTAGTGCGGACTTGTACTCTAAATCTTGAGATGAACAACCCTATTATTGGGGATAACTTACAGCGTGGCGTTAAATGTTTAATGCACAATACATGAATGCGAAGGTGATCCCCTAAGTCTGAGGAGTCCTTATAGTCTTATACTATTAAAGTTGGAGTTGAAAGATTACTGTATGAATCTGTGGACATAGTTCATGGTCTTATGACCCTCGGTTATGTTTATTCCATATTTTGGATTTTAGTTCACGATTATCATTGTTAGAGTACTATCTAGTTTTGATGAGCCTACTCATTGGCGGTTATTATTGTTATTCTTACATTGATTCATTATTTTATCCGATTGAGCAATTGTTGTGCTCACTCTTGCATATTATAAACTCATTGCGGCTAAAGTGGAGAAGGTAGATGAACCTTCAATTAGTAAAGGAAAGGGAAAATTGTACAAGTGATGCTGATTTGTACTTTTATTTATTGTGATGATCTTAGACTTCTTAATAATGATGTTATGTAATAATTTTAATTCCGCATTTGAATGATTGTATTTAAAGGTTAGACAACCTAGGAGATTTTATTATGTAATCCTTTAATGGGAAAGGTTTTATTTATCTAGTTTTATTGTGATTGGGTAGTTAGATATGAATATTTGATTAAGTGAACACCAAATCTTGTGGGAATGAAATACCTGGGTTTGGGGGTGTCACACCAGATCTCTTCTTAGGGCATTCACAAGCAAAGGATCCTTGGGGTGAAGCACACATCATTTTCTGTTAAAAAAATACACTCATTAGCTTTTATTCAACCTCTTAAGTATTATATACTTAAGTTTCACATCATAAAAGTTTATCACATAACACTTAACACTTTGAATAAAATATTAACTTTTATTCATTTATACTCTTTTAAAAACATCAAAACAATAGCATCACTGCTATTTACATTACTTTCCTGAACTATAACAGTTGCAGGATAACATCATCATCATCATCTATCCCATTTGTTATATCATACCTGGGATTTACATTTCATTTATTTTCTATTCACATGTCAATTACATTCTCTACAATGTTCTACTAAGATACTGCGTAGCCTTTCGATGCTCTTCCTCCATAATTCGGAACATTGTTCGGCGATCTAATATGTATGGTGGTAGCGTCTCGAACTGAATTGGATAACCCATGACCCGATCCCGAGCTCGATTGATCACCGTGTTGAATACGTTGTTCATTTCTTCCATCTTCCTCCTCTTTGCTTGTGTGTCTCTCTCTGCCATTTCGGCTCGTTGATGAGCTTCATTGTACTCGTCTTTAGCTCTTGCCCTCTTAGTAGATTCCTCCTTCAGCTTATTCTCTAGTTCTGCAATCTTCTCCATCAGTTGCTCGTTTTCCCCTTCTGTGTGGATCAGCTTCTCCTCAACGTTGTTCAGTCGTTCTTCTCGATCTTGGATCTCATCATCCTTCTACGCCATCGAGGTCTGTTGCTCAGCTACTATCTCCTGTAACTCCTCGACGGTATCTTGAAGTTCCACATTGCGATCATACACCTCGTCGTACATACGGGCAGCTATCGAGTTAAGTGGAAGCTCTTCCTCCTCGTCCTCCCCATCCGTCTGTGGCAGCTCCACGGGGTCCTCCTCGTCCGTCTCTATCTCATCATCCTCGTCAGGTACTCTCTCCTGCTCAACTACTGTGACTAACGGAACTATTTCTCGTGACAGTAGTTGTTCCCAAATCACCTGAATATCTCGAGGCTCCTCCTCTCTAGCCTGACTGGATCCTCTTACATTAGCCATCCTGTCAACAAAAGTTTAAGTTTTAACTACTAATCATTACTACTCGACACTCATGAGCACATAAGTTGTAAGCACATAAGCACATAAGTGTTTTATTACTTTCTCTTTTCTAAAACTCGATAAGAGTTTATCATCGCTATCTTTTCAAAAGCTACTTCCTAAGGCTTTTCCCCACCTAAGGTTCATAACCTAAAGTTTTAATACCAACCTGTGACACCCCCAAATCTAGGTATTTCATTCCCACAAGATTTGGTGCTCACTATCTATACAGTCATAGTATCTACCCAATTAAAATAATATTTAAACCATAATCCTCCCTTTAAATAGGGTTACATCAATTAATTTAAAAACATCCCAGGTTATCTAACCTTAAAACATCATTCAAATGCGGAATTAAATTATTACATTACATCATTATTAAAAATCTATGATCATAATAAAGAATCAAAAGTAGTACAAATCAAAGATCACTGCATACATTTTTCCCTTTCCTTTTGCTTAGTTAAAGGCTCATCTACCTTCTCAACTTTAGCTGCAATGAGTATATAAATATGTAAGAGTGAGCAAAACAATTGCTCACTGGATATAATAATGAATCAACAGGAGAATAACAATAATAACTGCCAACAATAGGCTAATCAAAATTGAATGGTACTCTAACGATGATAATCAAAAACAGGAATCCAAAATATGGAATGTATCTAACTGAGGGTCATAAGACCATGAACTATGTCCACAGTTGTGAGTAATCTTTCAACTCCAACTTTAACAGTCATAAGACTATAAGGACTCCTCGTACTTAGGGGGATCAACCCTTCGTACAATGTATTGTGCACAAATATTTTAATGCTGCGCGTAAGTTATCCCCTAATAATAATAGGGTTGTTCATCTCAGTATTTAGAGTACAAGTCCGTACTAAAGAAAGTTTGGTTTGGATAAGCTTTCAAGGATAATTTGAAGTTTAACGAACATCAAATAGAGGACTAGTTGAATCAATAGTGTTTGATAACACAACAGTTGTTTAATAACAACATAACATAGAATAATTGAGAATCACAAATGAACTGATTGTACATATTAAACTCATGCTTGAAATAACTATAAAGCATAAGTATTCAACAAAATGAATAAAATGGTAAACCTTTACTTGAACAATAAATAAGCTAAGGTTGGAGTCTTATAACATTAGAAATGAAATTACTGAACATACATTAACTGATAGCAAGCTGGAAACTAAAAACTTGCCGAACAAGGTATTAACTCATGCAAAGAAATAAAACAGTTCAATAATAAAGACGAGAGTTCAAAACTGTGTTCATTATTCAAGAATGTAACTTAAGAAACTTGCTTAACTATAAACAAGTTAGAATGAATCATCCAAATGAGAATTTCAAATAACATTAGAGTTAAAGTTTGCTCGAATGAATGTTAGAGTCAATTGACTTATTCAATTAACAGTTAAAATAGAAAGCTTGCTCAATCAAAGAACAAAGCTACACAATGTAATAATGGAACTAGCTCAATGAAAGTAAGGAGTTAAGAAACTTTCTCAATGTAAAAGATAGGGTTTAGAAACTTGCCTTGAGCGTAAGCTATAAAATTAAACTCACGATCACCTACACATAATTTTAGAACCACAATACCTATTAGATATGCTAACATACCATAACATGTTCATTTCTAGTTAAACTTATCATTTAAGCACAAGTATTTCATTAACATTTACATTTCATAAATTCCAATTACTTCGCAACACTTATCTAACGCTCATTGTGTACACTAAGTTATCACATAACGCGTTCTCGATTCAATTCTGATTTTTGCAACTTTGAACCTGTTGTTATATCAAGTCTGCAGCAACAACAGAAACCAGAATCTCAAACTGCAGTATGGCGCAATATTGCTACCATACATAAAGAAGCTTCAGACCGGCCAAGTAGCTAGTTGATTCTTGTAGCAGATTGCATCGTTTTTGCCTTAAGACTTACAAGAATTCTTGGCTGGTGTTCAGACAGACGCAGAGAAGGCTAATGAACAGTAGCCGACTTTAGCCCAACAAACACAAATTTCACCCACCAAATAGTGATAATAACACGTAAAATAAATATACAACTATCATAAACATGATTGCTAACATATTCAGCCACTTAGCACAATTTAACAACAACTAAAACTATTTTAATTTCTCAATTTTCATGTTTTTCATATAAAACTCCATTTTTGATATTCATCCCAAAAATCATCACTGTGAATTCATTATTTGGCCAAATCACTCCATTCAAATTACGTTATGCTCGTATCTCAAAGAACTAACATATACAAGCTTCAATTTATAATTTCACATACTAATTGGCCACTAAAATTGATACTTTTCATGAACATATGAAAAAAATACATATACTGTCAAAATTTCTACTGATATCCGAAATTAGCATGAATTTCTTGTTTAAGCACAACCTCCAGTCATCATATACTCATATAATCACAAGTAATCCCATTGAATAGCAATAATTCAACAATTTGAGATTCACAGATTATATAAAAGTTTGTCGTAATACTCATAAACATATATAATATCAAAGTTATAGAACATACCTTCAAATTAGCTTGCACAAACTTGCAATTGCAGACAATTTCCTCAGGTTTCACTCTCAAACTCACTAAATTCTCTCTGTTGTCTCTAGGCTAGCAAAACTAGAATGAAAGCTCTAATAACCAATATGCGTAATAACCAAAATACAAAACTGATAGCTAGTGTAGGAAATAAACTGATAGTCTTAATACGCCAACTTAATTAAAATGACAGTTACAAAACTAACGTATATATTATAATTATATTATACTTATTATTTTATTTATTTTATTTGATTTCAAAATTTAGAAATTCAAAAGCCATAAGGCTTGTTTGGCAAAAACCCTTTAAATTTTAAAGAATTAATATATTAAACCTTGTTTGACAAAAAACACTAATTTAAATCCTTTTTAATTTATTTTAATAAACACTTTCATTTATAAATTAGAATCACATATTATTTATTTGGATCCCCATATCCAATATTAACCAATTAAATCAATCACATACTATATTTTAATTAAATATAGCCTTTTATCAAATATCACCAAATTATAATTTTTATTATAACTTTATTTAATAATTTAATATACCATCTAAATTATTAAATCAACACAATAATATAACACCTCATGTTATAATACAAACATCTAAATTATAAATTAATTCAATTTAGAAATTTATCTAATAAATTTAGATTTAAAAATATTTATTAACGACCATCACAACAATAATTATTTATTCCATCAATTCAATAATAGACACATCAAATAAATATTTATATTATTCAATAAATATTACAATTTGAAATTTTGAATCATTACAATTACGGACAGGAGGGATACATCCGTCCAAACTGTACGTAGCAACTCAAAGCGTGTTTCAATTGCGGAAGAGAAGGTCACCTAGCTTAATTTTATCGTGTAGTGAAGTCAAGTCCAGCTGGGATGGTAACGCCAAAGGATGTCCTGCATAAGTCAAAGCCGATGGTTTAAGTGAGAAGCGTTAATCGAGGAACCCGAACGAGGTTATCACTGTAAGTTAATCATAAACCGTCATGTTCATACCTTATTCGACAATCTGCTATATACCCACTCTTTTAATTTACCTAATTGTGCTCAACGTTTAAACTTGACTCCGGAGAAATTAGACTTTAACTTATCTGTTGAAACTCCGTTAGGAGAAATCTTAGTTACATCCATTGTTTATAAATCTTGTTTGATGCAAATTGGCACCCTAATGTTACCAGTCGATCTTATCTCTTTGAAAATACTTTCCTTTGATGTGATTTTAGGAATCGACTGGTTAACTATTCATCATGCTAAAATTGATTGTTTTTATAAGGCTGTTAGTTTCGTATTCCTAACCAACCTATTATGTAAATTCAAGCAACCAAATGACTAAAGTCAATCACTGCCATATTAAGCCATAAGTAAAGAGCCCTGAGCCTTTATCTGATGACTTCCAAGTCTTGGGATGCACCGAAGCTAGACTTTCTGTAGTGGACGCCGTGAATAATGGTGGCAGGTTAATAGGTATCAATGTGAGGTGATATCCAAGTCTTGAATGAGAGTCAAAGTTTTGAATGATATTTCTATCGTTAATAAATTTCCTGATGTATTCCTGAAGAACTTCCTAGCCTACCCCAAGAGCGTGAAATCGAATTTTGTATTGACCTTGAAACCGGTACTAAACCCATTTCTAAAACCTCAAATATTTTTTCAACTAAAATGAAAGTATCATGCGCCAAAGACGTTGGATTGAGTTGTTGAAAGATTATGATAATACCATTTAATACCATCTTGGAAAAGCGAACGTGGTAGTTGACGCATTGAGTAGAAGATCATATGCGGTTACGAGTGCGACGTTGTTAACACAAAGACCCATTTCGTACGACTTACAAAAGATGGAGATAGAGTTAAAGACTCTAGGGACACACGATGATGTCAAATATACGAGTAGAATCAACTTTAATTAATAAAGTTAAAGCCACTGAAGCTACACACCCGGAACTGATGAATATGAAGAAGAAGGTGCAAGAAGGCGTTATTCTAGAAGCAAGAATCGACGAAGAGAGGAAATCTCAACCCTTGATTTTATTAGTCTATTTGAAATCCTCGATTGAGTAAGAACTATGGCCTACAGACTCCCTTTACCGCCAAGTATGTTGTATGTTTATAACGTTTTTCACGTATCGATGTTACGTAAATATGTGGACGACCCGAACCACATTATTGAATTAGAACTAGACAAGATACAGAAGATTTAACGTATGAGGAGATACTTGTTAAAATCTTAGATAAGAAGAAACATATTCAACGCTCAAAGGTCATACCTCAAGAGTTAGAATCTGAAATGAAAATGAGATATCCTCACCTTTTCGACATACTAGGTACGTACAACAATTTCGAGGATGAAATATCCTAAGGAGGGGAGGTTGTAAGACCCCAACTTTTATGAGTAAAGATTAATTTTCTCTAAATATCTTTTTGAATAATAAGGTGTGGATTTGATATAATGTTATAGTTGTGGGGAATATTTACAAATTTTGCAAAGTAAGCAAGTTGTTATAAAATATTCGTTTTATCAGGGAATATTCGTATGACGGCACAATCATTGATAGACTCCACAACAGAATTACTGTCAGAGTTAGAAAACGACAAAAATAACTTTTTATAAAAATAATGACAAAATTTTTACCGTTAACTGTTGAAATACCCGGTGATAAAAGTACAGTAATACGCGTGGTTGCATAGTAGCACACAATATTGATTATTGATGCTTACGTGAGAAGTCACTCAGTTTATTTCAATTATTGCCACAGTAATTGCTGCACAGTATCTCACATTATTGATTCAATTATTGTCACAATATTTTATATTATTAAATTAATAATTGAGACAACATTATTATTTACATTATTGACAATGTGTAGAAAGTTCTGTCAAGAAAAGGGGTTTGGTCACCTAATTGCACGCCAATAAGGAGAAATCTTTATCGGAAAGCCCCCTCTTTCCTGGGAATGATCTAGTTGTTAATATTGTGAGTTATAATATTAATGATAAATATTGTTAAAAATATGTTTTGTGAAGCCAAGTGAGTTGAGATAAATAGAGGGGATTTTTAGGAAGTATTTGTTATAAATTTGGCATATTATATGGACCCCGACTTACCCATTTTTTAAAATAGCCGGGAGAAAGTTATCTCAATTTTTGTTATATATATATATATATATATACACATATATATATATATATATATATATATATAAAAAATAGAATATATTATATTTTATTATGCATAGTGTCTGCATGGTAATTACATAGTAAAAATTAGAAAAATCAGACGAATTTTTTTGCGCCCGTGAAGTTGTCACTCTGCAGTCCATGAATAAAATTTCTAAATAGTATTAAGCCATTCTCTTATAAATAGGATGCTCAATTTAGAAAAGAAAATTACACCAGAATCGGAGAATTCTTCTTCTATAATATTGAGCGTATTTCTTTTGAGTTTAAGGAAGCTTTGAGTATAGAAAATAGTGAAAATTTTCTTCAAGAATATATCCGCTATACCAGTCAGAAATACTCTTCTTTTGAGGTAACAGGGTATTATTTATTTCATATTCGCTTACGATATTATTTTTCATATTCATAAGAAATTTTATTTTGTTCAATATTCACAAGAAATATTATTTTCGTTCAATATTCGTAAGGAATATTCTCTTCGTTCAATATTCGCAAGGAATATTATTTTCGTCTAACAGTTGTAAGGGATATTTTTTTTCAATATTCACAAGAAATAATATTTTCTTCCATACTCTGTAGTATGTAAGTAATATTATTTGGTTTCAGATTCTGAATTCTACACTCATTTTGATAAGTATTGCTTCTATATTCCTTGAAATTAGTCTAATATCCTTAAAATTTGTGCTTCATCTAGTATCGTTTCATAAGGATATTTTTCTAAACATTCTTGTTAAAGTTTTAAGATTTTCATGCTGGAGTACTATTCATGGGTACTGTTCATACATTCAACACTATTCATACGTACGGTACTATTTATACGTACGACACTATTCACAAAGTACTATTCATATGGTACTATTCATAAAGTCCTATTCAAGGGGTACTATTCTCCCATGGTATTATTCATGACAAAAAATTGATTTCTTTTCTGTCTAAATTATTTTTGATACGTGAATATTATTTTTGAATTTTACTCCACAAAGCAATATCATATTGACAATTTGGACATTTTTAAACTCTGGATAAATTTAAAGTCTTTAATATTTATCCTTGATTTTGTTTGATTAAATTTTTATATCATTATCATCATCCTCATGCTTATATTGTGATAAAAGTCATCTTTGGCCCGTAGTGCATAGATGGACTGTTGATTGGTATAATTTTGACTAGGGATTATTTGGTGTAATTAGAAATGATGTGGTAAAAGTCCTCATTGGCCCGTAGTGCATTGTTGGACAGTTGTTTGGTATGATCATGACAATGCGTTCTCTTCGGCCAAGGGTGCAAAGATAAATTGTTGTTTGGCATGATCATGCCCACTAGTGATAATAACGAATATCCTTGGCCCGTAGTGCATGGATGATTCATGGATGTGATAGTAATGAATATCCTTGGCCCGTAGTGGATGAATAATTCAGCGATAAAATTGATGATAAACTTTTAAATCATAGAAGATAGTAGATATCATACTCTACTTGACTCTTCTAATGGATTATTTGTTCCACTATAGTTAAACTTGTTGTCTATTGTATTCTATCAGTTTAACACTGTTGAAGGCTAAGGATAATTTATTCTGCATTTTCTTAGTCATAATATTTCTTACTGGGCTAGTTGAGCTCACCATTTGTTTTCATTATTCTCTTCAGGAAATGAGAATATAGTTGGGACTAGTCGGGGAATGAAGTGATGGTTCAGATGGTTGCTTTAGTAGTCCTCACTATTCTATGAAATAGTGTGATAATAATTATAATGATGACCTATTTTGAGTTTGGATATTGTCTAGGAGACAATATTTGTATTAAAGTTCACATCTTATGTTTTGTCGTATTCTGCACGACACTTAGCAGTTATATAAATTAAGTTTGTATTTAAATTCTGTACCAAGTATTTGGCGACTCAGAATGGGTGATGTATACCTATTTGGGGGGGTCACAAGTATATCTTCTATAACTGAACCAATAATTATGAAATACTGTGA
The DNA here is from genome assembly GCA_020205605.1 of Panax ginseng. Classification (NCBI taxonomy): domain Eukaryota; kingdom Viridiplantae; phylum Streptophyta; class Magnoliopsida; order Apiales; family Araliaceae; genus Panax; species Panax ginseng. The sequence continues at coordinate 68,580,272 of CM035139.1, forward strand.
ATAAATCAAAATAATACTTCTCTTTTCTTTAAAATGTTTAACAATGATCAACATCAGTTAAACCTTGAGTTTGGTCAAAGACCATGAGCATTTCATTCATTCTTTCTTTGAAAAAGACAACCCTACACTAAGTTTGTAAGTTCGATATTTCTTACGAGCACATCTAGGTGATCAACCTATAGTACTCTATGTTGTACAACACTACTACATTAAACGTATTTACATTTAAGTTTTGGCAAACTCACGTGCTAGTGGATTTACGACAAAAACGTTTGCTTTTTGAATCCATACCAAAGCAATTGCCACAGGATAACAATAACAATAGTATTTTAAAAGATGATAAAGAAATCAACAAATATTTTAAGTCTATTCTAGCCGAATCAAATGGCCTCGACTCTGTCTTTAATTCAGTTCATGCATATCATACATGAATTATAAAACTTGTCCAACATAGAGTATAGGCAAGGGTTTAGAAAACTTGCCTCAAGCATCTTCTAGCGCTAATTCACTTTCCTTTTGAGTTTTTATAGGTTCTAAATGCCATAATCACATAGCATACCATGTTAGGTCACATAACAATCAATAAGTATTTCCATTAACCTATTTTCTTATTCTTCTCAATATAAACTATTCATTTTGTTAACTTAATAACATTCGTTAGGTTATTTACATTCATTATGACTTTATAACATTTTATTGTTATAAGTTAACACATTTGTTCAATGTTTAAGTAACTACACTCTAAGTAATCTCAAACATTCATTTGATGTGAATACAGTTTGCCGTATTACTAAATACATGACCCCGTATTACAAAACTTACTTTGTTTTCACATTTTCATAACCTTTTGTTAACTTTTAATTGTTAAACTTAAGGTTTTAATCATCATTTAAGATGTTACTTTAAGTTTCATTAAGGTCATAATTCACTTTCAATCAACTTACCTTTCTTTTATGTTCATATTTATTTTTCTCTACCTTTGCTTCAGGAATCTAGCCATGTATGCTATATCCTTTTGTTATGGGCTCTGTTGCATCACGTATTTACAAGTGGGTCGGGATCCCGTTATTAGCGTTGCAGACACCCCAATTTCACGGTCCTCAATACGTTTACAAAACCCTAACTTTTTAGGTTCGTTATTAACATTTCATTTTTGTTCAAAAATCCTAGTTAACTATAATTTCAACGTAATATCTTTTCTTAGAAATTTTGCCATAACTTCGTTATATGAGATTTTTACTCCACTTAAAATGATCTCATTCCATTATTCAAACATCTATCATCCTAACCAAACATATAGCATCTAATCCTATACACGATAGTTTTAAATTTGTTCATCAACAACATGCGTTAAGTTTTCATGTTTTCTTCATTATGTTTTTAATCCTTCGATTACGATTTCACTTGATACATGGTTATTAAGGTTTTAGTCCACTAATATCCATCCTTATGACTCCTTATGATAAATACACCACCAAATTCACTTCTCTACAAAATCAAAATAGAAAAGAGAAGAAAGATAAATGATTTTAAGTGTTTATACCTCTTGCGTTCTTCGTGTTCTTGGGTTTTGTTCTTGACAAAAGACTTAACTAGCTTTTTTTCTCTTTGATTCCTTGTTAATGCCCTCTTTTCTCTCTCTTAATATATTGCTCTAGATGTTGGTGATTTTAACAAATAACAAATGAAACAATTTCCAAAGAATTTCCAAAGTGGGTGTATTCTGGTCAAAAGTTCCACCTCCTTGCTATTCCACCTCCTTAACCAAGCTTCTCAAAGAAGCTTGGCCACCTCATGGCCATTATGGTCAGCCACATGGGTTGTGGGGACCCCCATGGGTTAATACCCACCTGTTGATCCAACAGTTTGACCCACTTGTTCAGTTCTTGGTTTCAGGCTTAGGTTTAATTTAATTCAGACCTAACCTTGGGCTTGGATTAAATTATCTTTGGGCCTTGATTAAGTTTGTCATTAGGCCTCTCTCATCTTTCATTTGGGCTTGCCAATGTTCAAATTCAATATTTACTAGCCCATTAAGAATAGTTTGTACTCTTAGCGTATAATGTTTGTATTCTTCTCGTATAATAGTAATATTATATGTCATATTATCTTTCGTATCATACTTGTACAATACCCTATATTATACTCATATTCTTTCCCCGTATAATAACTTTCTTATTATACATAATCATTACTTATTCCAATATTCACTTTCCCTAACATTCTCAAATTGAGTAAGCAGGTAAAAAACTGTGTTTGCCATAACTAAATTATTATTAGATAATCCATATTTTCTCAGAATTCTATTGTTACGTATTTCCCGAAAATTCAAAATAATTTCCAAGCAAAAATGGATGAATAGTGTTTTTCGGAGAATTTCTCAGAAATCTTTTATTTTGGTATTGGAAATTCATAAACTTTATTTCTAGCACGTAGCCAAAATCTTACAATCATACATCCTTTCCAAGTTATACAACGACCTTCATATTGCTTACTCATTTTAATAAACATATAATATAATTTTATTCAATATAATCAAATAAAATTTATTTACAGTATAATTCGATTTTGTTGGTCGTTACATTCTTCCCCCCTTATAAGGATTCTATCTGCAGAATTCCTATATAATTTAGTTAAAAAACTGAGAGTAATTCTTCTTCATCTCTTCTTCGAGTTCCCACGTTGCTTCCTCGGCATTGTGGTTTCTCCATACTACCTTCATTGAAGGTATTACTTTAGTCCTTAGGACTTCCTATTTCCTATCAATAATTTGAATATGTTCATACGTTAAGTCCTTAGGAATTTCTTCGTACGTTAAGTCCTTCTCAACCTGAATATGCTCATACTCTATTACGTGCTTATAATCTGGCTTATAAGGACGTAATACATATACATGAAATATATTATGTATACATTCTAACTTTGGAGGTAATGCTACCACATAAGCTACCTTTCCTACCCTTTTCAATATCTCAAAAGGTCCTATAAACCTTGGACTTAACTTTCTCTTCTTTTCGAAGCGTACTTTCCTTTCCCAAGGAGATACCTTCAGAAACGCATACGAGCAAACTTCAAATTCTCTATTCTTTCGATGTGGATCGGTATACTTTTTCTGTCTGTCTTGAGCTGCTACCAATCGCGTTCGTATTAACTCAACTATATCTGATGTTTGTTGTACCATTTCAGGTCCTAGAATTCGACATTTTCCTACCTCATCCCAGCACAGTGGAGTTCTACACTTCCTTCTGTATAACACTTCGTAAGGTGGCATGCCTATATTGTAACGCCCCGAAATCCAGTCTATCTTCACACCCGGATTCCGTACGTCACGATCCCATCTTCTTCCAAACATACATCATTATATACTGAAATATAACAATATACATTCTAAATTCCTAGTTTCTAAAACCTTATAACTTTTTTTTTATTACAAATAATGATAATTACATTATTCTTTACATATTACAAGAGTGCTTTCATCCGCCACCAAGGATACATAACTGTTCATTAAACTAATCTAAAGTTCACTTAACTAATTTTATATTACAAGTCTTCGCTCGATCTTCTCGCTCATCCATATTCTGAATGACACTCCATCTGGATACCGTCAAACAGATCTTTACTTTAATCCTTAAGTTCGCTCTAACATCGTTAAAATGAAAATGTTTTTCATTTAAAGCAAGTGTGAGCATTCAATTGCCCAGCAAGTCATAACAGTTGAACAAACATCTTTAAGAATTCAAACATTCTTTTAAGACTTCAATAACCAAATAAAGGTTATGAAGTAGCTTGAATAATAGGAATAATCTCGATTTATTAAAACAATATTCACTTTCATTTTAAAATACTTTCATTCTTCTACCTTTTTCATACACATTCATGCTGCAAGAATCATTAAAGACGCATTTCAACAATAATGGATCATGTATAACAGAGCATTCTTTTATTGAACAATTAAATCACGAGCATCGCTTCATCTCATAGAAACACCGGTGTTCACATCAGGCATAAGGCCTCATATGTTCTACCACCTTGCACAAATGTCGCACATTAGCACATAGACAGAACTTCTTAAGTTCAAAATCAGAGAAGTTTAAGAAACTAGCATTCATTTCAAATATGAATGAAGTTAGGAAACTTGCCTTACGCACAGCTACAGCTTACGCTGAACTGCTCATTCCAGTTCCTATGTAGCACATAAGAAAAACAACACATACACTAATTAGTCATGTTTGACTTATGCATTAGTTTAAGAAACTAATGCATATTTGACTTATGCATTAGTTTGTTTAACTTTACTTTTTAGGTTTCGCGTTCTTGCAACCTAAGTTTACGCGACCACTTTCATTACCGTTCTATGGCTTCATGACATACGGAGATGTCTTACTTATACGTTCATCATTTTTGATGTTTTTACATTCTTATCTTCTTCTTATAACTTCTCTAGGACACATCACTTCTCTGCTAGTAGTCCATATGGTACTCTGAGTGGTTTCCCACAAATAACCAACAAACAAGTTTCCGTCTCATCTACACTGCCATCACAGTGAGTTAGATCGGTGGCCAGTTTTGTATATACCTTCACTCTCTAAATGAGTTGTTTAGCCTCCCATATGTCAACCATCAAAGGTTACGATTGTACCATAACCTAAACTTATCGTAACTTATCTTAACCATTAACTATAACATTTGTTAAGTTAATTTCTTATTCCTTACGGCTTTCTGGCAACTAAATGCCACACCTCAGGATTCACTCTTTATCGTCTAAGTCATACAGTCTTTTGTATACTCAGAGCGATCATTCCATTTATTCCTTAACTCGGCTTCGTTACGTTAAATGTTATTATCTTTAATTCAACTTCTTTACTATTCACGGTTAAATCATTGGTCTTCATTATTATACGGTCAAACCATACACGGGGTGTAGGTTCTATCCGTTTAATATTTGCGTACACTCAACTTTCACATTGGTTAAAATGTTCCATACTTACAATTCATTCTATCATTTTCTATCCGAAACACGTTCGGCTTTCCTTAATCTTATTACCGTTCGTTATGGCTTTCTTGTTACCATTTTTATCTTACTTAATACTTTTGTTATCCATTACCTGAACCCCATGTTCATTACTCTTTCTTAATGTCAAAGCCATACTACTCGTTGTATGCTAAGACTGCTTGCAACTGCGTTACATTTACGTTTATCCCCTTCTTAATCTTTTAATCTCATTCGATAATTTCATTCAACCCATACTAAAGGTTTAATTCATTTGATTAAGTGTTACATTAGTTGAACATTATGTTCTTTAACTTCCCTTATGTTTCCCCCAAGAGTTGAGTAGTTAAAAGCTCATCTCTGGCTTTTTCCCTACACTGGAATCTGGCTATCCACTCTCTTCTTTATCTCTTTGCCATGTGGCATGAGTTTCATAGATACTCGGCCCCTAGTCCGGCTGCCAAGTTGCCACCTTACAAGGCATGGTTGGCACCGTGGCGCCAAGCCCTAACCCTAGAAAATTTCTCTAAGTGTTAAATCCAATTTGAGACGCTTACTTTCCGCTCCCATAACTTATTCGTTATAACTCAGAACGAGGTCGTTCCGAAGCCATTCTCTTCCTTATCTTATGTACTTCAATCACCCTTCGATAGAACTTCATTCTGAATTCATTAACGTGCTATTCAATTGGCTTAATCTTCACCCTTCGTTCGTTTTACATTTTTGTTTGTTCGTCCGTAATTCGATCATTCGAACTCGGAATTAGTTTGTTCTTGAGTCCACGACTCACGTTTTCTATGTTCGAACTTTCTTATGAAACCCTATACATTCGGGTTCATTTACTGTCTTTTTAATTCTCGTTTATCTTTTACGAAATTTTTGCCATAACTTCATTATAGCTCAGGTTTAATCCGTTCTTCATGATCGTTTCTACCGTTCGTAACCAAACAATATGCATCTAACTTATACATGATGGTTTTAAACTTATCTATCAACAACAATTACCCTACAATTGTTTTAAATTTGTCTATCAATAACGTTCTTCGGGTTCTTCGTGTTCTTCGTTCGTTCTTCATTTTAATCGATATTTTGGATTACGATTTCACTTTTTATTGGAATTAGATGTTATAGAACATCATTCCTTACTTATTTCACCTACTTATTCATATAATCCACTCGGATAGTTCTGATTCATTACGAATCATATACTTCCTTAAGAAATTTATAAACTAAACTTTTAATTTATTTCTAAATTTTCTTACGATTTCAACCATATGAAATCATTCCTAACATCATTTACTTCTTATTCTTATTAATCTATGTTTTTAACATAAAACTTAAGAAAATTTATAAAAGACTAGGTTTCGGATTACCGTTCTCAATTAATCTCTTTCCTTCAGACAAAGGTTGGTCACGAACAAACTTTTCTGCTTCCTTCTCCTTCTTATCCTCCCATCCAAACTCTCTCTCTCTCTCTCAAGATATAGGATTTTCAAAATCCCAAATAAATGATTTAAGCTTCCTATTTATAGAATTTCCAAGCTAAGCGTATTTTAGTCATTTCACCCCTAACCTCCTTACTATTCACATTTCCTTACTATATTCATGACTTAAGTGTTAAGTTAACTTAGCCCTTAAGTCTACTTAGCATTTAAGTTTCGTGGTTCCGTCTCTTCTAACTTTTTTACGTATTCTTGATTTCGAAAAAGCTAAAAACACTTTTTGGTGCGTTTTTCCTTCACGCTTTCCCTAACGTAGTTAAACGAATGAAAAGTACATAACAAGATTTTTTTTAAATGCTTTTTATTTCGTTCGATTTCTGCACATTTTTCGAGAAAAACTTTTATCAGCTTACTTAACTTTTCATGATATTTTATCGTCAAATATTTTGACAGAATGTCATTTCGACATACCTAACTCTCGGAAAGGCTTAGGTTATTCAAACCCTAACCCTTAGGTTTCGTCGGGTGAATATTGCCTATTTCGTCTTTTTGTCTTGAAAATTATTTTTGTCTTGAAAATTATTACTCGTTCAGTCTAGCTCGTAGCCAGAATCCTCCCGACTTATAATCATCCTAAGTTCTAGAACTATTAATAAACACATAGCACATAATATTACTAATAAAAAATTATTTTATTAATAACTAATTCTTTAAACTTAAATTATGGACAATCCGAATTTCCGGGATGTTACACTCTTCCCCTCTTATAAAAATTTCATCCTCAGAATTTCCTAAAACCACACCCTTACCCGGGTCATCACATTCACCCCTTCTTCACAGATTTCATCCTCGAAATTTTAGCTTACCCTTCTTCTCAACCTCCCTTCAACAGAGTTCTTATCTTTCCATCATTCCTAACCTCCATAACCTATCAAGAATCCTGAAGTAGAAAGAATAATTGTGACGCCCCCAAATCCGGGTATCTTCCAACCCGACAGATGGTGCTACACGGTACTACCATTCACACATACATTCAATTGAAAAGTCTCAAAAGAAAGAATCTGTCTTCTATATATTCAAAATAATATTACACTTCCCCAGGTTCTTTATAACCAATACATTCGTTCTTATCATAATATTCAATATATTACAAACATTCACCTATACTATTACATAAGAAATCTAAGGGTTCGTCTTCGCTTGCCCTTATCCTCTTTTGAGCCTTCTCTTGATTCGATCGATTTAGTGCAGTGTTCATATGGTTCAAGCAAGAGTGAGCATGACTAGCTCAAAGAAGTACTACAATTTTAATAAACAACATGCTTGAAACATAGAACTCAGATATCTTCAATAATCGAATAATTGTTACGAAGTACTATCGATAATTCAAAATAGCACTTCTTTTCATTCAAAATGTTTTACAACAACAATATTCAAGAAAACATCAATTCCTACCCAAGACCTTGAGCATTTCATATGTTCTTTTGAAAGGACATCCACGGCACCAAGTCCGTAAGTCCAACATTACTTACAAGCACGCTCTGGTGATCACCTTTATAGTACTCTATGTTGATCAACACTACTACATTCATTAAACGTGGTATACGCTTAAGTTGTAGGCAACCTCACGCAGCACTGTTAAACGACAAAACATTTTAGCATACACAGTCTTCGTTTGAAAACCACACCAATATAACTCGGTAAACATTAAACATGCTTGATAGAATCATAATATAAGTCTAGCCGAAAGAATTGGCTTTGACTTCATCATTCAAGACTTCATGTGAAAGAATACACGAATTTCAAAGCTTGTCCAGACTGAACTGGAACAAGGGTTAGAATACTTGCCTTTAGCGTCTGCTTACTGTTTATCACACATACACTTTAAGTCTCTAAGTCTCTACAATACATGATCACATTAACGTACCACATTAGGTCATATATAATCAAGTATGTATGCCACTAGATCTTACCCTTCATCTCAATCTAATCCCGACTTAGATTTGTTATTATTGGTTCCGGCTTTTCGTTACATTGTTTCATTACATTCATGTTTGATTACTCATCTTCAACCTTTAGATAACATAAATAAGGTTTAACAATACCTTACAATACCTTATTAAGTTCCTCAGTTTATTATTACTGAGTTACTGTTCATGCTATACTTGTAAACCTTCATCACCGTTCAAACCCTAGGTTGGCGGCGCACACCACCTTTTCTCTTTTAAACGCATGCGGCGCCAGCTAGCAATGTGCCTTCGCTTGGCCTCACGCCATACCGGGCATTAAAGTCATGAGTCGCATCGCACATGAGTTTTAAAGTCGTGAGTCGCCATGCCACCGCGGACTCGCGGCTTAGACAATTTTTGCAGATTTTGAAATTTTGCTAAACTCCCGGACTCGTAACTTCTTCGTTATAAGTCTGAATTAGCTCATTCAAAAGCCTACGGTTCACAAATTAAATACTCTATACGTTCATGTAAGAATTTTATCTATTTGACTTCGTTTGCTAAAATTTCACCTATTAGTTCATTTTTAACAAGAACGATAAACGTTCGTGAACGTTCAACGCTTGTTTCTTCGTTCTAAGTTGGAATTCGGTCATTTTCGAGTCCACAACTCTATAATGCCAAATATGACTTGTCTCCATCGAAAACCAATGTTTCTGAGTTCAAACACAAAATACGACTTCCATTCCGAGAATTTCACGAATTCGACGATTATCGTCCAATCGTGTGAATTCCGGCGAAACCTCATTACTAATGATTTGATTATCATTCTAAATGGATTTTAATCAACATATGAACATTTCAAGTTACTTATTACACCAACTTATTATCAAAGTAAGTTTTGACTTATCTCATAAGTTAATGACTTATTCAACTTATAAACTATAAATTTCGTTGCTTATGACTTAATATGGACTTAAGTCCATCAATCAATGTTTTCATACCATATTGAACATGCTAACATCATATGATAAGTTCATCACAAGTTTATCAACTTATTTAAGTTCAAGTTGCTTATTCAACTTATTCGGCTTAAGTTCATTCATTAATTATTTCTTATATGTTCTTAGCATACAATCACACTTCTTTATCAATCTTATTATGGTATAGATAGAAGACTAATAGATCATAAGATCATTACATTTGATGACTACTTCTTCTTCTTTGAAATCTAGCAAAAGGTTGATTTGGCTTTAAAAGTGCTTATTCTCTCTAACACTTAAGTTACTTTATAAGGAAAATTATTTGTTGAAAAATAACAAGCAACAAATGAATCCAAGCTTCTCTATTTATAGGCTTGACAAAGTGAGGGTAGAATGGTCATTATTCACTCCCCCTTCTCAACTAACCTCCTTACTATTCCTTACTTTGGCTCTAAGTTAACTTGCTAGCCACTCCCCTTTCTTGCTCATCACAACACTTGATCATCACACAAAGTACTTGCCCATCAAGTCTAACCATTTCACTCTTGGTTTGCTCCATGGATCATGGCTAACCCATTGGGTCAAAACCTTGGGCTTGCTTAATAATCTAGCTTATTTCTTGTTTGGCTTGTACCACAATATTTTGGACTCTTACTTATGTAATACTTGGGCTTACATGTCACTTTCTATTGGACTTCTACCAATATGCTAATAATCCTACAAGTCCATTCCATTTAATTAAGAACCTTGACATATATACTATACGTATAATTCTTGTATGCTAGCTCGTATATTAATTCATAATATTCGTTATTCCATTCTCCATACATAATAGTATAATACGTCGTATTATACTTACGTTCAATACCTCGCACAACGCATACACATCATACGATTAATACTTTTTTTCCTTAACGCTTAATATTCCTAACGTGCTCAAATTAAGTCCGTATGCGAAATATTGTGTTTTCCATACTTAGATTATTATTACATAATCCATCTCACCTTGATATTATAACTTTACGTATTTCTCGAAAATTCAAAAATAATTCCCAAGCGGAAATCGATGAATAGTATTTTTCAGAAAATTTCTCGAAAAGCTTTTATTTTCATCTTAGAAATTCAAATACTTTAATTCTCTCACGTAGTTAAATTACTACAACGTTCCGATGTTTCTAGGTTATAAAACGACATTCATCTTATCAACACGTAATAATAATAAATAATATTATTTTATTCATTATTAAAAGTATTTACAAAATGTTCAATTTTCTGGGGCGTTACACTCTCTCCCCCTTATAAGGATTCTGTCCCCAAAATCTTGCTATATAAAAAAAATTACACCAATAAATGAGGGTAATTCTTTTTCATCATTTCTTCTAACTCCTACGTTGCTTCTTCTGCCTCATGGTTCTTCCATATCACCTTCACGGAAGGTATGACTTTATTCTGCAGAACTTGTTCTTTCCTATCGACAATTTGAATCGGCGTTTCTTCGTATGTAAAGTCCCCCTCGATATGAATAGGCTCACATTCTATCATGTGCTTATAATCTGACTTATAAGGACGTAACACGGATATGTGAAACACATTATGTATTCGTTCTAGGTCTGGATGTAATGCTATCACATAAGCTACCTCACCCATCCGTTTTAATACCTCAAAAGGTCATATGAACTTCGGACTTAACTTTCCCTTCTTTCCAAAATGTATCTTTCCTTTCCAGGGAGATACTTTTAGAAATGAGTACAAACCTACTTCAAATTCTCTATTCTCTTTATGCGAATCTGTAAACTTCTTCTGTCTGTCTTGAGCTGCTAGAAGACGCATTTGTATCTTCTTAACAATGTTCGACATTGCTTTTCGCACCAATTATGGTCCTAGCATTAGCCTGTTCTCCTACCTCATCCCAATACAAAGGGTGTTCTGCATTTCCTCTCATACAAAGCTTAGTATAAGCGGCATACATATGCTTGCATGATAACTTCATCAATATACATAAACTCCACTAATGGTAGATGATTATCCCAACTACCCTTGAAATCCATGATGCAAGATCTTAACATATCTTCTAATGTCTGAATTTTTCTCTCGCTCTGTCCATCGATTTCTGGATGATACGCCGTACTCAGCTCTAATTGCGTTCCCAACTGCTCTTGTAGACTCCTCCAAAAGTTCGATGTGAATCGTGGATCACAATCTGACACAATCGATACTGGTACGGGTCTGGAAATTATTTCCTTAATATAGAGTCTAGCTAACTGGTCTAAGTTATACTTAACCCTAATTGGCAAAAAGTGAGCCGACTTCATCAATCGATCCACTATTACCCAAATCGTATCATACCCCTTTGTTGTAGTCGGAAGTCCTACCACAAAGTCCATCGTGATATTCTCCCACTTCCACTCTGGAATTTCCAATGACTGTAACAAGCCACTTGGTCGTTGATGTTCGGCCTTAACTTTCTTGCAAGTCAAGCACCTACTCACGTACTATGTTATCTCTCTCTTCATGTTCGACCACCAAAAACTCTGTTGGAGGTCTTGATACATCTTAGTACTCCCAGGATGAATTGAAAACCTCGAACTATGAGCCTCTTGTAACACCTGTTCCTTTAATTCCGTCTCATTTGGAACCCAAATAAACCTTTAAATCTTAATAATCCCTCATTATCAAGACTGTACTTAATATCTTTTTCATTGGCCAGCCGCTCCTTCATCCGATCACACTCACCAGTTTTGAGTTGCACCTCCTTAACTCTCACTACAATGGTAGATTGCATCTCCATCGTAAACAGCATTTGTCCTACTTCACTTGGCAGCTTCACTTCCAATTCCATCCTAGCCATCTATTATTAACTCAATTTGAGCCGTTAACAAAGACAACTTTTCCCGACCCTTCCTACTTAAGGTGTTGGCAACTACATTGGCTTTTCTAGTGTGATACAGGATTTCACAGTCATAATCCTTTATCAACTCCAACCATCTTCTTTGTCTCATATTCAAATCCTTCTATGTGAATATATATTTTAGACTCTTGTGGTCCGTGTATATCTCACATTTTTCTCCATAAAGATAATGTCTCCATATCTTTAGAGCAAAAACTACTGCGGCCTGTTCCAGATCATGAGTAGGGTAAACTTTCTCATAATCCTTCAACTGCCTAGATGCATACGCAATGACGTTGCCATGCTGCATGAGCATGCAACCAAGTCCTCTATGCGAAGCATCGCTATAAACTACAAAATGTCCTGTGTCATCGGGCAATGACAAAATAGGCGCTTCACTCAACCTCTTCTTTAGTTCTTGAAAACTGTCGTCACACTTATCAGTCCAAGCGTATTTCACCGTCTTCCTCGTCAAGTTAGTCAACGGAGTAGCTATCTTTGAAAAATCCTGGATGAATCTCCGATAGTAACCCGCTAACCCTAGGAAACTCTACACCTCGGTCGGCGTTTTTGGTTGTTCCCAATTCATCACGGCTTCCACCTTCGCTGGATCTACTGAAATCCCCTCATGGTCAATGACATGACCTAAAAATTGTACCTTCTCGAACCAAAATACACACTTAGTGAATTTCGCATACAACTTCTCCTTTCTTAGTGTCTCCAACACTAATCTTAGGAGCATGATCTTCTGGCGTCTTAGAATAGACTAGAATATCATCAATAAACACCACAATGAACTTGTCCAAATATTGTTTGAACACTCTGTTCATCATATCCATAAATGCAGCTGGTGTATTTTTCAACCCAAATGACATCACCAGAAACTCGTAATGACCATAACGAGTCCTGAATGTACATCCTCCTTCCTAACCTTCAACTGGTGATACCACATTCTTAAATCTATTTTAGAAAAATACTTAGACCCTTTCAACTGATCAAAAAGATCATCGATCTTGGGCAATGACTATTTATTCTTTATCGTTAACTTGTTCAACTCTCGGTAGTCGATACAAAGTCTTAACGATCCATCCTTCTTCTTGACAAACAAGACTTGCTTCTTACTTACGAAACACTTTCGGTTGAATGTACTTCCCTGGCCCAATGGTTCTTGTAATCGCATTCATCAACTCCTTCATCTCCACCGGGCGCCATATGATACGGTGCCCTGGAAACTTGTGCCGCTCCTGGCACGATGTCTATTACAAACTCTGTCTCCCTATCCGGAGGAAGACCCGACAATTCACTCGAAAATACATCAGCGAATTCTCTCACTATAGGTATTTGTTCCATGGTTGCTACCACTCTCTAGGTATCAACAACATGACACAGATAACCTACACATCCCTTCCTCGGTAATTTCATAATTTGTGCCATGGTTAGACAACATGAACGTCCCAATGATCTATTCCCGTAAAATACTACCTGAGGTTGTCTTAATGTTTTAATGTTCACACATTTTCTTTTGACAATCTCTAATTGCACCATGGTTAACTAACCAATCCATTCTGAGAATTACGTCAAATTCTCCTAACTTTATCGGTATCAAATCTACCGATAATTTACAACCCCGTATATCTACTCAACAACTCCTATGAACATCTTCAACAGGAATTATTTCTTCGTTCGCTACCTTAATATTTAAAGGTATAGGCAACTTTTTGGGAAGTAATCCTAATCGTCTAGCAAAATCGCATGCTATAAACGAACAAGTAGCACCCTAATCAAACAACAGACGTAAGCATTTATGTCGTTGATCGAATAATACTTATGACGACGTCCCCCGATGCAACCTGCATCTTGGATCATCATCTTAAAGGTACGGTCCATCGGCCTTACCCGGGCCAGGCTTGGACCACTAATAGCTAACTTACCGCCATTAGTGCCCTTTGTTCCCATCCGTCCCTTTTGAGCGCTTCTTTGCCATGTGGTCGATTGACCCACACAAAAGCATCCGTGATTCTTTTTCGAACATGGACAGTTAGGTGAAATGTGCTCTTCCTGTCCACAGTTGTAACAGACGGCCTTCCCCTTGAGACAGACTCCTAAGTGAGTCTTTCCACAGGTCTTCCAGGTATCCATCCTCCTCTTTGGGTCTCCTTGTTTCACTACGATATTCCCAGAGCTAAATGCCTTCCTCTTTTGCCCCTCATCACTATCGCTGGCTCCTTCAACCTTTACTCCCCCATCCACTTTCCCCTTGCTCTTCTTGTCCTTGTGGTATTGACTCGGAGCCTCATTACCACCTTCGGCGATTATCTCTAAAATGGTTCCAAAAGAAGTACTTTGGAACACCAAAATACGGTTATAGAGCCAGGGTTTCAAGCCTCTTTCGAACCGTCAAGCATATCTGTTACCTCGGTATCAACTTCTGGTGTGGAGCCGAACCTCGTTAGTTCATTAAACTTGGCGGCGTGTATTGGGAACCGTCATGTCCCCTTGTTTCAACTCCAAAACCGCATCTCCATCCTTCCTCGCGATGCTCAGGAAAGTAGTTCTCGAAGAATATCTCCTCGAACCTCTCCCACGTTAGATTCGCTTATCCCAAATTTCTAGCCTTGATTGGCTTCCCACCAAAAGTTGACCTCTCCTTTCATCATATAGGTTGCAAAGGCAACCTTTTGTTCTCACGCCTCGTCATTTGCTATCACAAATGTCTTCTATTTCCTTCACCCACGCTTTGGGCTTCAATATGGTCTCAGTAGTTCTTTGAACTCCTGCTGGACCCACGCTCTTGAAATCCTTAAAGGTAGTAGCTCGTGCTACTCCTCGGATTTACTGAGGATATTAGACCTCGTTTTTTAAAGGCGCTTGTTGACAACTCAAGAGATTTTGTAATTTAATTTTAATATTTATTGGATTGAATAAATATTTTTTGATGAATTAATTATTAGATTAAATAATTAATTGATGAAGTTATGGTAGATTAATTTAATTATATGTGTTATATTTATTAAATTAATGTGGAGAATTTTATTATTGAAGTATGTATTTATGTGAGCTTATTGAATTAAAAGAAATATTTAATAAGCTAATGTTATTTTAATTAATTTAATAATTAATTAGAGATTTAATAATTTGACATAATTAATAAATGAGAAATTTAATTATGTGACTATGTGAATTAATGAGAAATTATTATATATTATTTAAAATAAATTAAATAAGATATTTGATTTATTTTTTAATTGGGTGTGACATTATTAAACTATAGTATAAGGAGATTTATTAAATTAAATAGAATGAGTTATTTAAAGCTAAATAAACAGGCCTTAGTGGGGAGTTGAGGCGGTTAAACCCATGATGGATTAAGCCCGACCTCAATGTCGATTCATTTCCTTTATTATTATCGTCTTCTTTTCTTTTCATTATTTTTTAAATTAAGTGAAAAACAAAGCAGAGAGAGAGAGAGAGAGTTTGAGAATTTGAGAGAATTTGAGAGAAATAGAGAAAGCTGTTGTGAATTATTGTGGTATTGTAGAAGAATTGTGAAAGTTAGAGAAATTATTTTAAGGGTAATCTCTTGACCCAATTCTCATAATTACGTTATTAAAGTTTTTATGAATATGGCTTTCAAAATTTACTGTTAAAGTCTCTGTAATTGGAAATTTGTATTGTTTATGTGGATATATGTGATAATATGTTAGCATAGCATGTTTTACTATATATTATAGATTTCCATATCATCGGTTTCATAAAAATTATACGTTATATGATTACTGAGTATAGAATATATATATATATGGCCCTATCGTAAATTTAATATGTCAAAACATACATTGTTTTGTAAAATTCACATTTGTATATAATTATGCATGTTAAAACGAAGAAAACAAACCTTGAATGGATGGATTTGGTGTTATAACGAATCCGTAGTGGTAATTTTTATGTTTTGTGTTCAAAACCTTCAAGAACATCAAGAACAGTGAAATTCCATGTTCTAATTTTGTGATTATGTGTTTTAATTGGTTAAAATTACTCTTTAAAGGTTGGGTAATGATTATGTACGAATTCTAGTATATGGGTATGTTTAATTTGATGAATTTAATGACCATGTAATTATAAATTCGCTTTGATTACGTGTTCTTGTGACTGGAAATTCAAGCTGGAGTTTAGCATGGCCATGACGCCAACTCCATGCCTAAAACTCCCATGCCATGCATGGCTCATGCTAATTCATGCCATAGCACCATGGCTTGACGCCGTGTCTCAACATTGATATAATATATACATGATATAAGCATATATGCGCCTTATGCGTAATGGTCGTCGAAATGAATTTTTAAATGCTCAAGTCTAGCAATGTGTTAGTAACTTAATCTAATGAACATAAAAACATGTTAGACATATAATGAGGTGTTAAAATAAATTCTTAACATGTCAATAACACATTTATGTGTGAATTGAATGATTGAATGCATAGTTAGCTTATTGTTCATGAAGTGTAAATTATGTGACAATGAGTGTAGTAGTTTGACTAAGTATAGTCATAATTCGAGTTAGACAAAAAGAATGAACTTGTGATGATTAGCTACATTATAATTGGTATTATTGTGAGCGTAAATGATATGTAGGATTTAAATCAAGGAGCAGTATAATTAACGTGTAATCTACATGCGAAGCAAGTTTCTAACCCTACTCGTTATCTTTATATGAGCTTATAAGTTGTCTCTTTACATCGAGCAAATTCTCGTTATTATTGATCAAGTACATTTTATTATATTAAAATGTATTAATCTTTCAAAGTATGATTCTGCTATACAATAATTATTCTATTGTATACCTTTTGAGATTGCTATTCAATTTTAAATTATCAGTTACTGTTGAACTTTGTTAGACTAGTGAACCCTTAATGATTCGACTAGTCCATAGTTGATGAGCGTTCTAAATTTGAGAACCTTGATGAATTATCCAAACCAAACTTCCTTTGAGTGCGGACTCTAATATCAAAGCGAGATGAACAACCACATATAGGGGATTACTTATCGTTAGCGTTAAGATATTATGCACATATGGTACTAAGGGTTGATCCCCTAAGTACGAGAAGAAGAGTCCATAGTCTTATATTTGTTAAAGGTTTCAAGTATAAACACTTGACAACCTAGGACATAGTTCAGGTCTTATGACCCTCGAAGTTCTTTTGTTTCTTGTTATTCATTCTTGATTCAAAAGTTGAGTTTCTCTTTTTGAAGTCTTTGATTTATTAGCATGTTATTATTCATTTGTTATATTGTTATACTTGTGGGCAAATCGTGCTCACTCTTGCGTAATAATAACATTGCGATTAAGAACGAAAGATCGAGCAGAGCCTTCCACTAGTAAAAGCAAGGGCAAGATTAACAAATGAATGAAGACTTGTTATTATGTGGTTATGTAATGATATTTAGACTTGATGTTATTTAAGACTTGTTATTGTTTATGATTCCATACGGATGTTTAAGGTTAGAGTGACACAGGATTGTATTTTATCTGCGAGATGATGTAACCCCATAAGGGAGATTTATTTATTTAATTCTATCTATTGCATGGTTTGCTTTTATTTATGGGTAGATAGATAGATGATATTTGTCAGATGAACACCAAATCCTGCGGAAATGGAAGTACGGATTTGGGGTGTCACGAGTTAGTATCAAAGTATGTAGGTTATGAACCTTAGGTGGGGAACAACCTTAGGTAGTAGCCTTATAGGAGATTGAGAACATAGTGGTGGTAAACTCTTATCGAGTTATAAGAAATGAATTTCTTAATTCATTGAAGATAATAAAAGACTTTATGTGCTTATGTGTTAAATTATGTGTTCATTAGCTAGTATGGATTAGTAACTAAAACTTAAAATTTTGTTGTCGGGATGTGGATGTTAGAGGAGCTAGTCGAGTTTGGGAGGAGGAACCAGAGTACCTCTGGAGGAGAGCCCCGAGACATTCATGTCGTCGAGGAAGCAGTTAGTACAGAGAGCCATCTCCTTTGATCACTTTGTTGTTGGTGGGAGCATGAGCACGAGGCCCGATCGGAGGAGGATTACGATGAAGAAGAGGAGGAAGAGGAGTTCCCACAAGAACTCCATCGATCTTTGAGATGTATGATGCACTTTATGATCGTAACATAGAGTTGCAAGACCTTTGTTCGGGAGGTGAAGGAGAGGAATTTATTATTGAGTTACCATCGAAGCGAAGGATGGGGAAATTGTGACTCTTCACACGTTTAGGAAGCGTGGAGTGGGATTTGGTTCACGAGAAGGTCAAACCGAGGAGAAGTCAGAGAAATAGAAAAGTTGAAGAAAGATCGAAGAGAGCTCGAAAAAGGCGGCCATAGCGAGAGGAGGGTTTGGGTAAGAGAGTCACGTCGTGCTGATCTTGCTGAAGAGGATTGTCGTGCAAAGAAGGCTAAGCTTGGGGAGACGTACTCTACACTTCACAATGCAATGGATGCGGCCCAGGATCGAGTTATGAAGTATCCAATCCGGTTTGAAGGTCTACCATCATATATATGCTAGATCGCGAGACGATGTCCGCATCATGGAAGAAAAAGCATTGGCAAGGCTATTGAGCGCCTTAATAAAGCGATGATAGGATTAGTTTATTTATGTGAAACCTATCGGTAGTTAAAGATGTAAATTCGATGTGTTTATAAACAAAGGAATATTTTAATGTTTTAAATCCAGTAGATTCTTTATCTCGGGATAGTTGATGTAAATAGCGGTGATGCTTTATCGTTATGATGTTAAAACTTTTGAATTGAATAAAATGTCGAGTTTATTTGAAATAATGTGTTAAGTGAATTATGATTAAATGTTTTAGTTAAGCCTTAAATGTTTAAGAGATTGAATAAAGACCTAATAAGCGTATATTCTTAACGAAATATGCCTTTAGAAGAAGACAAAAAGCGTCAACAAGCTCAAGAAGAACCATGAATAACAACAACGACGCCAATCTTAACCTGTTCGTGATTGGTGAACCTATTAAGCGGAGCAATTAACAATCAACCACAAGCTCCACCAAACACATCGTTTAAAGGATTTCAAAGCGGTGGGACCGCTGAGAGTTTAAGGGTTCCATAAACCCAATCGAAGCTCAAACATGGGTTATGGAGATGGAGAAGGTGTTTGATGTCGCTAGAGTAAGGAAGACGAGAAAACCGCATATGCAACACATTCATCTTTGAAGTCTGAAGCCCGATTATTGGTGGCGAAGCAAACAAAATATGGGAGGAGAAGGTGTAATAACACAGGAGAGATTCAAGGAGATGTTTTTGAGATGTATTTTCCGACCCGATTCATAAAACCAAATGGAAGTTCGGTTACGGAATTGAAATAGGGGATATGTCCAGTAGCAGATTATGCGGCAAGGTTCAACGAGTTGGCTAGGTTTGCCACATACCAAGTGCATCTTGATGAGAGAAAAAGCAAGAGCGTTTGACGAGGGGTTGAAGCCACAGTTTGTATAGCAAGGTGTCAATGTTCCAATTGAACACTTTTCTTTGGAGTGTTAGAAAGGCCATACTATTTGAAGGTGGAAGCGATCACGGTAACTAAATATAATCGGGATCGGAAGAAGAAAAAGAGTGAAAATGAAGGAATTAACAAGATTGGGTGGAAGTAGCAGGAGGTAGTAATAATCGAGAGAAAAGTGGTGCGATAACTTTCGTCGGTTTGAAAGTCAACAAGGAGGCGGAAGAAGAAGATCAAGCGTGCCCAACTGCGAAAAAAAGCTCATCTGGGAGTTTGCATGAAGGGGAAAATGAGTGTGTTACTGATTGTGGTCGGGAAGGCCACATAGCACCTAAGCATCTAACCCAAGAGAAGGGTGCTGCTTCACTTGTGGCTCAAAGGATCATCTTGCAAGGATTGTCCTAAAAAGGGATCTGGAGGGGCGGGATCGGGAGGAATAGAGGAAGCAGCGGTGGAAGCACTCTCGACTATCGCGGGACCAAGCTACAACCAACCGATCGAAGCCGCGAACATTCAACATGATAGTCTGAGGATGCGGTCTGCGGTCTCGCGATGTGGTGTCGGTATCATTCCGATCAATAAAGTTAATGCTTATGTATTATTTGATTAAGGTGCTTTACTTGTTCATTTATATCCAGATGACTTTGCTAAGAACTTAGAATTGCTTAAGGATGAGTTAGAATACCCATGAACATAGAAATTGCGAATAGAAAAATAATCCTGTTAAAATGCGTGCATAAGAAGCGTAGAGTGGATATTAAGGGTAATATCATGAGCGTAGATCTTATCCTATTCGACTTGGAGAATTGACGTTATTTTGGGTATGGAATTTGGTTATCAATTATGGGGCGGTAATTGAATTGCCGGAAGAAGCGTATTAACCTTATGACTCCATCAAAGGTTGTGTTTTATAGTAGCAAATCGCCTAGACAAGCGAGTTGTCTACGATGATGATGCGAGCGAGGAGGTTGTTAAAGGCAAGGTTGTGTAGGATATCTAGCTTACATAGTCGATAGTCGTAAAGAAATCCAAAAAATAGATGAGATACCGATGTGAGAGATTTCGCGGACGTATTTCGGATGATTTGCGGGACTTCCTCCGGATAGAGCGATTGAATTTGTGATCGATTTGGCTCGAGAAGCGGCTCCAATATCGAAGGCACCGTCTCCAGAATGGCACCGGTAGAGATGAAAGAAGCGATGGTCCAACTACAAAATTCTTGGACAAAAAGTATATCCAACCAAGCGTATCATAGTGGGGGGCGCCGGTTTATTAAATGAAGAAGAAGGATGGGACAATGCGGCTCTGCATCGACTATAGAAAGCTGAATAAGGTCACGATTAAGAATAGATATCCATTCTGAGAATCGATGACACATTCGATCGATTAAAGGGAGCAAGATACTTTTCAAAGATAGACTTGAGGAGTGGTTATCATCAAGCGAAGGTGAGACCGGAGGATGTCTAGAAGACAACGTTGAGAACACGATATGGTCACTCACAATTTTTGGTAATGTCATTTGGTCTAACAAATGCTCTCTGCAACATTTATGGGCTTAATGAATGGAGTGTTCAAGCCGTTTTTGGACAAATTAATAGTGGTATTTATAGATGATATTTTGGTATATTCAAAACCAAGGAAGAACATGAAGAGCATTTGAGGGTGACATTAGAGACATTGAGAAGGGAGAAGTTGTATGCGAAGTTTTGAAATGTGAATTACGGATTGAAAGAGTACAATTTCTTGGACATGTGATCGATAGGGATGAAATTTGATGGATCCCTCAAAGTCGAAAATTGTGATTAAGCGGGATCGGTAGAAGATACGCCAAATCGAAGTAAAGAAGTTTTCTTGGATTGGCGGGGTTATTACTGAAGATTCATTCGAGATTTTTCCAAGATCGCGACTCAGTTGTGAAATTTGACTAGAAAATCGGTGAAATTTGTTTGGATGGAGAAGTGTGAGAAAGCTTTCAAGAATTAAAGAAGAGGTTGAGTTCGACACTGTGTTATCTCTTAGGATGATCTGAGGAAATTTTGTGGTTTATAGTGATGCATCGCATAAAGGACTTGGTTGTGTGCTTATGCAAAAAAGCGAGAGTCATTATTGTATGCGTCACGACAATTGAAAGATTATGAGAAGGGTATCAGACCCATGACTTGGAGTTAAATTGCGATGGTTTTTGCTTTGAAAATCTGGAGCACTATCTCTATGGGGAGAAGTGTGAAATATATCTGAGACCACAAGAGTGCAAATATATTTTACGAAAAAGACTTGAACATGCATTGCCAAAGAAGGTGGTTGGAGTTAATTAAGGACTATGATTGTGAGATTCTATACCATCAGGGTAAGGCAAATGTGTTCTTGATGCGCCTTAAGTAGAAAGAATTAGGAGGCGATGATGTTGACCAAGAGAGGAGGAGTTAATTTCAACAATGGAAAAATTTGGAATTGGAAGTGAAGTGTCTATGGAGATTGATGAGAAGTTGTTTGAGATGCAATCTGGTACAACTCTCTTAGACAAGGTTAAGGAGGCTCAACTTGGGATGACGAATGTAAAATGGTGAAAAGAAGATATCAGAAGGAACCGAATCAAGATTCAAGATGGATAAGGAAGGAATATTGAGATTTGAGAGTAGAATTTGGGTACCACTTGATTACGAGATTAAGGAAGAAATTTTGAGCGAGGCTCATAACTCACGATATTCGATTCACCTGGTAGTACCAAGATGTACCAAGATCTTGACAACATTTACGGTGGCCAAATTTGAAGCGAGAGGTTGCGAAATGTGTTGCCAAGTGCACGACATGTCGAGAAAGTGAAAGCGAGAACATCGAGGCCGGTGGGTTACTACAACCTTTAGAGATTCCAGAATGGAAATGGGAACATATTACGATGGATTTAAGTGGTTGGCCTACTGACAACTTTCGAAAAGGCTATGACGTTGATATGGGTTATTATTGATGGGATTGACGAAATCCGCACTTCCTTCCTTGATCAAAATCAGATTCAACTTAGATCGGTTGGCAAGGTTATATGTGAAAGAGATTGTTTGAAGGCATGGAGTTAAAGTGTCAATTGTTTTATAGAGATCCGCTTTTCGTCGAACTTGGAAAACGTCTACAAGAATGCATGGGTACCACGATTGCGAATGAGCACGACATATCACCCTCGAGAGCGGATGGGCCGAGTGAAAGAACAATTGAGACATTAGAAGACATGTTAAGAGCTTGTATAATGGACTTTAAAGGAAATTGGGATGACCATCTACTTCGTGAGTTCGGCTACAACAACGATTACCACGCTAGTATTGGCATGCTGCCTTATATGAAGCGTTATCTGGCGAAAGTCTGAGAACTCCACTATCTTTGGGATGAAGTTGGCGAAAGACAATTACTAGGCCCGAATTGGTACAACAAAGCAATGTGAAAATAGTCAAAGTGATCCGAACAAGATTGATAGCATTTCAAGATGAGCGGAAGAAATCATTGATCCACACCGTAAAAATGTTGAGTTTGAATCGGGTAGTTATGTGTTCTTAAAGGTCTCTCCTGGAAGGGAAAGATCGAGTTAGGAAAGAAAGGAAATTAAGCCCAAGATTCATTGGACCCTTTGAAGTTCTGCGAAGGGTCGGAGAAGTTTTCTTATATGAGGTAGCCTTACCTCCGACTCTGAAAATGTCCACAACATTTTCCATGTTTGATTCTACGACCCTACAAACTCGATTACAAACACGTGATTGAATATGAACCCCTACATTTTGACAAAGACTTATCTTACGAAGAAATTCTGTTTTCAGATTATCGAATAGAAAAGAGCAAGTTCTAAGAAATAAAGTAATACCTTACATTAAGGTAATTTGGAGGAACCACAATATTTGAAGAAGCTACGTGGGAACTCGAAGAGAATATGATGAAAAATTATCCTCATTTATTTACTTAGATTATTATTATAAGCGATTACTGGGGACATGAAATCTTTGTAAGGGGAGAATGTAACAGGACGAATTGTTTGAGTTGTGATTACGAGGGCAGAATCCTTTTAAGGGGAAAAGATGTGACAATAAGATTTTTGTAATTTAATTTTAATATTTATTGGATTAAATAAATATTTTTCGATGAATTAATTATTAGATTAAATAATTAATTGATGAAGTTATGGTAGATTAATTTAATTATATGTGTTATATTTATTAAATTAATGTGGAAATTTTATTATTTGAAGTATGTATTTATGTGAGCTTATTGAATTAAAAGAAATATTTAATAAGCCTAATGTTATTTTAATTAATTTAATAATTAATTAGAGATTTAATAATTTGACATAATTAATAAATGAGAAATTTAATTATGTGGCTATGTGAATTAATGAGAAAATATTATATGTTATTTAAAATAAATTAAATAAGATATTTGATTTATTTTATAAAGGGGTGTGACATTATTAAACTATAATATAAGCGATTTAGTAAATTAAATGGGTATAAGTTTTTTAAAGATAGCCAAACATGGCCTTAGTGGGAGTTGAGGGCAGTTAACCCATGATTGGGTAAGCCACCTCAACTATCGTTCGTTCCTTTCCTTTATTATTATACGTCTTTTTTCTTTTCATTATCTGCTAAGTTTGGAAAAGTAAAATAGAGAGAGAGAGAGAGAGAGAGAAATTGAGAGAGAATTTTGAGAAATAGAGAAAGTGAGTGTGAATTATTGTGGCATTGTAGAAGAACATGAAAGTTAGAGAAATTGTTTTAAGGGTAATCTCTTCACCCAATTTTCAAATTCGTTATTAAAGTTTTTATGAATATGGCTTTCAAAATTTTACAAAAGTCTGTAAATTGGAAATTGTATTGTTTATGTGGATATATGTGATAATATGTTAGCATAGCATGTTTTACTATGTATTATAGATTTCCATATCATCGGTTTCATAAAAATTATACAATTATATGATTACTGAGTATAGAATATGGCCATATAAGCCCTTATAATGTAAATTTAATATGTCAAACATACATTGTTTTGTAAAATTCACACTTGTATATAATTATGCATGTTAAAACGAAGAAAACAAACCTTGAATGGATGGATTTGGTGTTATAACGAATCCGTAGTGTTAATTTTATGTTTTGTGTTCAAAACCTTCAAGAACATCAAAAAACGGTGAAATTACATGTTTTAATTATGTAATTATGTGTTTTAATTGGTTAAAATCACTCTATAAAAGGTTGGGTAATGATTATGTACGAATTCTAGTATATGGGTATGTTTAATTTGATGAATTTAATGACCATGTAATGATAATTTTACTTATTACGTGTTCTTGCGAACTGAAATTGACTGGAGTTTATGTGTGTGACAACTCATACTAATTCATGCCTAAAAAACGGTATGCATAAAACGACCATGCATGTCTCAAATGGCCTGCGGCTGCGCTTGCAGCGATGACAAACAACTAAATATAAGATGGCGTGGCATTTACACCACTTAGCGAATAGTCGAAATGAATTTTTTAAATGCTCAAGTCTAGCAATGTGTTAGTAACTTAATCTAATGAACATAAAAACATGTTAGACATATAATGAGGTGTTAAAATAAATTCTTAACATGTCAATAACACATTTATGTGTGAATTGAATGATTGAATGCATAGTTAGCTTATTGTTCATGAAGTGTGTAAATTATGTGACAATGAGTGTAGTAGTTTGACTAAGTATAGTCATAATTTGAGTTAGACAAAAAGAATGAACTTGTGATGATTAATGCGTTATAATTGGTGATATTGTGAGCGTAAATGATATGTAGGATTAAATCAAGGAGCAGTATAATTAACGTGTAATCTACGCTTGCGAGGCAAGTTTCCTAACCCTACTTGTTATCATTATATGAGTTTATAAGTTGTCTCTTTACATCGAGCAAATTCTCGTTATTATTGATCAAGTCCATTTTATTATATTAAAATGTATTAATCTTTCAAAATATGATTCTGCTATGCAATAATTATTCTATTGTATACCTTTTGAGATTATTATTCAATTTAAATTATCGATTCTTTGTTGAACTTTGTTAGACTAGTGAACCCTTAATGATTCACTAGTCCATAGTTGATGAAGCGTTCTAAATTTGAGAACCCTTGATGAATTATCAAAACCAAACTTCCTTTAGGTGCGGACTCTCTAATGTCAAAGCCGAGATGAACAACCTGTATATGGGGATTACTTATGCGTTAGCGTTAAGATATTATGCACGCGATATGGTACTAAGGGCTGATCCCCCTAAGTACGAGAAGAAGAGTCCATAGTCTTATGACTGTTAAAGGTTTCAAGTATAAACACTTGACAACCTAGGACATAGTTCAAGGTCTTATGACCCTCAGAAGTTCTTTTGTTTCTTGTTATTCATTCTTGATTCAAAAGTTGAGTTTCCTATTTCAGAAGTCTTTGATTTATTCGCATGTTATTATTCATTTGTTATATTGTTATACTTGTGGGCAATCGTGCTCACTCTTGCGTAATAATAACATTGCAGTTAAGAATGAAAGATCGAATGAGCCTTCCACTAATAAAGGCAAGGCAATATTAGCAAGTAATGGCTGATTATATAAAATGAAGATTTAAGACTTGTTATTGTTATTATGATTATGTTTAAGGTTAGAGTATTGGAGACTTGATGTTGATTTAAGACTTGTTATTTATTTTATGATTCCGGATTTACGGATGTTTAAGGATTAGAGTGACATGGAAGTACAGATTTGATTGTATTTTATGCCTTGAGATGATGTAACCCCCACATAGACTAAGGGGAGATTTATTTATTTCGACAAAGATTATATCTATCCATCTATTGCATGGTTTGCATTTATTTATGGGTAGATAGATAGATGATATTTGTACTTTTTAGTGAACACAATTCACTGCGGAAATGGAATAAATGATAATGTAAAAAAAAATTACCTTCAATTAACGTGTAATTCTTGCTAAAATCACTAGAATTTGCTTGAAACTCTTAGGTTCTCTCTCAATTCTCTCACAGCTTCTCTGTATTTCTCTTAGGCTTAGCAACTAGAATGCGTATAATCCAAAACTGATTATCAAGAATACTTAATAATAAAAGAAAACTGATATGGCCATAAATGATATGTAGGATTTAAATCAAAAGAATAAACTTGTGATGATTAGTACGTTATAATTGACTAGTATTGTGAACGTAAATGATATGTAGGATTTAAATCAAGGAACGAGTTTAATTAAAGTGTAATCTACGCACGAGGCAAGTTTCCTAACCCTACTTGTTATCGTTATATAAGTTGATAAATTCACCTTTCTACATTGAGTAAGTTATCATTATTATTGATCAAGTCTGTTTTGTTATATTAAAAAGTTTATTAATCCTTCAAGCATGATGTTGTTATACAATACTTATTCTATTGTATACCTTTTGAGATTTTATTCAAATTAAATTATCGGGCCATCGTTAAATCTTGTTAGAACTTGCTTAACCCTAAATGATTCGACTAGTCCATAGTTGATGAGCGCTCTAAATTTGTAACCCTTGATGAATTATCCAAACCAAACTTCCTTTAAAAGTGACTCTAATGTCAAATTGAGATGAACAACCCTATATAGGGGATTACTTATGCGTTAGCGTTAAGATAGTGTGCACAGTATGGTACTAAGGGTTGATCCTCCTAAGTACGAGAAGAAGAGTCCATAGTCTTATGATCTATAAAGGTTTCAAGTAAAAACACTTGACAACCTAGGACATAGTTCAAGGTCTTATGACCCTCGAAGTTCTTTTGTTTCTGTTATTCATTCTTGATTCAAAAGCAAGTTTCCTATTTCAGAAGTCTTGATTTCTTCGCATGTTATTATTCATTTGTTATATTATTATACTTGTGGGCAATCGTGCTCACTCTTGCGTAATAATAACATTGTAGTTAAGAACGAAAGATCAGACGTATTTAGCCTTCCACTAGTAAAGGCAAGGGCAAGATTAGCAAGTACCGAAGTCAGCATTCAGAACACGATATGGTCACTACGAATTTCTGGTAATGTCATTTGGTCTAACAAATGCTCCTGCAGTATTTATGGGCTTAATGAATAGAGTGTTCAAGCCGTTTTTGGACAAATTCTTAGTGGTATTTATAGATGACATTTTGGTATATTTGAAAACCAAGGAAGAACACGAAGAGCATTTGAGGGTGACATTAGAGACATTGAGAAGGGAGAAGTTGTATGCCAAGTTTTCGAAATGTGAATTTTGGATTGAAAGAGTACAATTTCTAGGACATGTGATTGATAGGGGACTAATTTCGGTGGATCCTCCAAAAGTCGAACTCGTGATTAAACCGGGATCACCAAGACACCGTCGGGCAGTAAGAAGTTTTCTTGGATTGGCGTGTTATTACGTAAGATTCATTCGTGATTTTTCCAAGATCGCAACTCAAGTAACGAATTTGACTAAAAAAATCGAAATTTGTTTGACGGAGAAGTGTGAAGAAAGCTTTCAAGAATTAAAGAAGAGGTTGAGAGTACAACACCGTGTTATCTCTTCCGCATGACACAGGAATTTTGTGGTTTATAGGATGCATCGTGATAAAGGACTTGGCGTGTTCTTATGCAAAATGGCGAGTCATTCAAGATGCGTCCACGACAACTAAAAGATTATGAGAAGGGGTATCCGGCCCATGACTTGGAGTTAGCTGCAGTGGTTTTGCTTTGAAAATCTGGAGGCACTATTTTTATGGGGAGAAGTGTGAAATATATACAGACCACAAGAGTCTGAAATATATTTTTGCACAGAAAGACTTGAATATGCGCCAAAGAAGGTGGTTGGAGTTAATTAAGGACTATGATTGTGAGATTCTATACCATCCGGGTAAGGCAAATGTGGTGGCCGACGCCTTAAGTAGAAAGGGTCGGGAGAAACTGATGATGTTGACCGAACAGGAGGAGTTAATTTCAGCAATGGAGAAGCTAGAATTGGAAGTAAAGTGTCCTATGGAGGTCGATGAGAAGCTATTTCAGATGCAATCTGGTACAACTCTACTAGACAAGGTTAAGGAAGCTCAATTTCATGATGACGAATGTCAATCGGTGAAAAAGAAGATATCCGAAGGAACCGAATCAAGATTCAAGATGGATAAGGAAGGAATAATTGAGATTTGAGAATAGAATTTGGGTACCGCCAAGATATGAGATTAAGGAAGAAATTTTGAGCGAAGGCTTACAACTCAAGATATTCGATTCACCCCAGTAGCACCAAGATGTATCAAGATCTTCACAACATTTTGGTACGAATTTGAAATGAGAGGTTGCGTAATGTGTTGCCAAATGCCCCATATGTCGTAAAAGTGAAAGCAGTAACATCGTGAGGCCGAGTTGGTTGCTATAACCTTAGAGATTCCGTAATGGAAATGGGAATATATTACGATGGATTTCGTGGTTCGCCCACCAAAACTCGTAAAGGCTACGACGTAGTATGGGTTATCATTGACCGATTGACAAAATCCGCACACTTTCTTCCGATCAAAATCAAATTCAACTTAGATCAGTTGGCAAGGTTATATGTGAAAGAGATTGTTTCAAGGCACAGAGTCCCGGTATCAATTGTTTCTGATAGAGATTTGCGCTTTACGCCGAACTTCCGAAACGCCTACAAGAATGTACAATACACACCATAATGAGCACGGCATATCACACTCTGTGAAGATGGATGAGTGAAAGAACAATTCGAGACATTGAAGATATGTTAAGAGCTTGTATAATGGACTTTAAAGGAAATTGGGATGACCATCTACCGCTCGTAGAGTTCGGCTACAACAACAGTTACCACGCTAGTATTGGCATGCCGCCTTATGAAGCATTATACGGCAGAAAGTGCAGAACTCCGCTATATTGGGATGAAGTTGGCGAAAGACAATTACTAGGCCCGGAATTTGTACAACAAACAACAGAAATAGTCAAAGTGATCAGAACAAGATTGACAGCAGTTCAAGACAGACAGAAGAAATACGCCGATCCACACCGTAAAAATGTTGAGTTCAAGCCGGGTAGTTATGTGTTTTTAAAGGTCTCTCCCTGGAAGGGAAAGATCAGATTAGGAAAGAAAGAGAAATTAAGCCCAAGATTCATTGGACCCTTTAAAGTTCTACGAAGGGTCGGAGAAGTTGCTTATGAGGTAGCCTTACCTCCAGCTCTAGAGAATGTTCACAACGTTTTCCATGTCTCAGTCCTACAACCCTACAAACCCGATTACAAGCACGTGATTGAATATGAACCCCTACATTTCGACAAAGACTTATCTTACGAAGAAATTCATGTTCAAATTGTCGACCGAAAGGAACAAGTTCTTAGAAATAAAGTAATACCTTCTGTTAAGGTAATTTGGAGGAACCACAACGCTGAAGAAGCTACGTGGGAACTCGAAGAAAATATGATGAAGAATTATCCTCATTTATTTACTTAGATTATTATAAGCGATTATTCTCGGGGACAAAATCTTTGTAAGGGGAGGGAGAATGTAACAGACAAATTGTTGAGTTGTGATTCTAAGGACAGAATCCTTTTAAGAGGGGAAAGATGTGACAACCGAGATTTTGTAATTTATTTTAATATTTATTGAATTGAATAAATATTTTTTTCGATGAATTAATTATTAGATTAAAGAATTAATTGATAAAGTTGTGGTAGATTAATTTAATTATATGTGTTATATTTATTAAATTAATGTGGAGAATTTTATTCAAGTATGTAATTATGTGAGCTTATCAGATTAAAAGAAATATTTAATAAGCCTTCCAATAGCATTTTAATTAATTTAATTATTAATTAGAGATTTAACAATTTGACATTATTAATAAAGGAGGAATTTAATTATGTGACTATGTGAATTAAGGAGAAATTATTATATTTTATTTAAAATAAATTAAATAAGATATTGATTTATTTTACAACGGGGTGTGACATGATTTAAACTATATTATAAAGGTTTTATTAAATTAATTTAATATAAGCCTTTAAGGCTAGCCAAATGAGGCCTTAAGAGGAGTTGGGGCAGTTAAACCACGTATAGAGTAACTGACCTCAACTCTGCGCATAAAGGCTCAGTTTGTATTATTTTACGTATTCTTCATTTTAGAGTTAACTTGAGAGTTAGAGAGAATTCAGAGAATTGTGAGAGTCAAGAAGAATGTGAGAAGGAATTCATCTCCTGCAAATTTACATTCTACGCTTTGGGTAATCTCTTCAACCCAATTCATATTTTATGTCATTTAGTTTTTATGAAAATGGCTTTCAAGTTAACTGTTAAAATCTCTGTAGTTGGGAAGGGTAACAATTATGTGAATATATATGTTAATATAACATCATAGCATGTTTTAATATATATTGTATATGGTTCCATATCATCAGTTTCAGAATATCAACGCTTCAAAAGTTACAGAGTATGTTATATGGCCATATGACCCTTATACGTGATTTTAATATGTCAAACATAAATTATTTTGTAAAATTTCCACTTGTATATAATTATGCATGCTAAAATGAAGTAAACAAAACTTGAATGGTTAAATTTTATGTTTTTGTTCAAAAACCTTCAAAAACACCAAGAATAGTGAAATTATATGTTTTAAATCTGTGATTATGGGTTTTAATTGGTTAAAATTAGTCTATAAATGTTGGGTAATGATTATGTACAAATTCTAACATGTGGGTATGTTTAATTTGGTGAATTAAATGACCATGTAGTGTTTAATTCGATGAACTCTATGTTCTTCGCGAACTGAGATTCAAAATCTGGAGTTTCGCGCCGCGACGCCAACTCCAGAACTAAAGTCCCGTACATAGTCATATTTCTTAAGTTTAACGCCATCAACAAGCAAAAGAATAGAATAGCTTAATAAAGGGCGCCATGTAACGCCACTTTCAGCGTAATGTCCAGAAATGCATTTTTTTAAGTATTCAATTATAGAAATGTGATAGTAACCAAATCTCATGAACATAAAAACTTGTTAGACATATAATGAGGTGTTAAAATAAAGTCTTAACATGTCCATAACACATTTACGTGTGAATTGAATGATTGAATGTATAGTTAGCTTATTGTTCGTGAAGTCTTAATTTTGACAATAAGTGTAGTAATTTGACTAAGTATAGTCATGAATTCGAGTTAGACAAAAGAATAAACTTGTGATGATTTGTACATTATAATTGAATGGTATTGTGAACGTAAATGATAGGTAGGATTTAAATCAAGGAACGAGTTTAATTAAAGTGTAATCTACGCACGAGGCAAGTTTCCTAACTCTACTTGTTATCGTTATATAAGTTGATAAATTCACCTTTCTACATTGACCAAGTTCTCATTATTATTGATCAAGTCTGTTTCGTTATATTAAAGTTTATTAATCCTTCACATGATGCTGTTATACAATACTTATTCTATTGTATACCTTTTGAGATTTTATTCAAATTAAATTATCAGTTACTGTTAAACCTTGTTAGACTAGTGAACCCTTAATGATTCGACTAGTCCATAGTTGATGAGCGTTCTAAATTTCAGAACCCTTGATGAATTATCCAAATCAAACTTCCTTTGGTGCAGACTCTAATGTCAAACTGAGATGAACAACCCTATATAGGGGATTACTTATGCGTTAGCATTAAGATATTGTGCACAGTATGGTACTAAGGGTTGATCCCCCTAAGTACGAGAAGAAGAGTCCATAGTCTTATGACTGTTAAAGGTTTCAAGTAAAAACACTTGACAACCTAGGACATAGTTCAAGGTCTTATGACCCTCAGAAGTTCTTTTGTTTCTTGTTATTCATTCTTGATTCAAAAGCAAGTTTCCTATTTCAGAAGTCTTGATTTCTTCGCATGTTATTATTCATTTGTTATATTATTATACTTGTGGGCAATCGTGCTCACTCTTGCGTAATAATAACATTGTAGTTAAGAACGAAAGATCGTATTTGTGCCTTCCACTAGTAAAGGCAAGGGCAAGATTAGCAAGTAATGAAGACTGATTATTTATGTGGTTATGTAATGATATTTAGACTTGATGTTACTTAAGACTTATTATTTGTTTATAATTTCACACAGATGTTTAAGGTTAGAGCAACCTGGGATTTTATTATTATGCAGTTGATCTAACCCCATGAGGGGAGATTTATTTATTATTTCTATCTATTGCATGGTTTGCTTTTATTTATGGGTAGATAAATAGATGATATTGGTACAGTGAACACCAAATCCTGTGGAAATGGAAGTACCGGATTTGGGGGTGTCACATTTGTGACTGATGCGTATTCAGAGGCAATCGGAGGTGGTCGGACATGCACATACACAAGTATAGTGATGTCGACGATAATAGATGTTGTTCTAAGTTATAGAACATGAATATTATGAAGTATAATGATGCTTAACATTAATAAATGATATATTAGATAAGTTGTATACGCATACTAAGCACACACAAGAGAGATAAATTGGGCGTAGGATTTATAAAAAACGTCAAAACGCCGTGATAAGTGTTAATGAACGTAAAAAGTGTTTTAAATCAAATGAAACGAATATTATAAGATATTGAATAGGGTTAATATAAAACCAATAAGTAGTCCTAGCAAACTTAAACACTTGAATGAACTTTGAGTTTGACTAAGAAGAAATATAGTGAGTTATAAGTCTAAAGTTAACACAATCAAATTGAACATTGTGTATTGATAATATAAAGGGTTATGAGATGTAGAGTAAAGTTTACATTACAACTACTATGTGTTGCTATGTGACTAATAGTTAATGTGAATGATTATATAATTGTGTAGGGCACGTGAAGTGTATATATCTGTAAGCTGTTAAACTGTTATTGGTAAACAACGATCAAGGCAAGTCTTTCAGTTCCTATTTGTTATGTGAACTTGATAATTAACTGTTTTAAATCTTTATTGCAATGTGTTATATATATGTTGAATGTATGAAACATTAAAGTCAATTTATGACTACGTTGATTGGGTAATGAATGTTGATTGAGTAAGGAACTCAATCTTTATACTTGTTCTGTTAGTTTAATGTTTATGAGATGTATGATAAGTATGTTATTATGTGCTACGTGATGCATGAAAATTGTTAGATTTGTTGGGTTGTCGAGCTCAACCTTGCAAATAATCATTTTTACAGGTTAAGGATTGGAGGTAACACTATGTGCTACTTGAATGATGTGGATCAGAAATAATACATGAAGATTAATATTTTAGCTAAAGTTGTTTTTTCTTTAAACCATGATTAAGATTCATGAGATGTACTAAATGTTTTATGATGTATAGTTTTATGTTGAGTTGTAAAGTTAAAGTTTGAGTTATCTGATATGCAAAGGTTATCGAATTGAAATGTAAAATTTTATATAATAACTGTGATGAAGTAAATCATATATATGATTCAAAGACATGTAAATGATAAAAGTTTTGATTCAGGGAATTAAAGTAAGAAGATAGAAAAGTTTAAATTATTCCGCATATTATTAAGTTTAACATCGAATAATGATGTAAAATCAGAAGTTAGATGTATTATTAACGACCAAAGTCGGTAATTGAATTGTATGAAATTTGGGGTCGTTATAGTTGGTATCAAAACTATAGGTTATAAACCTTAGGTAAGAGTACCCTGGGCTATAACCTTAGAGAATAAAGGAGAAGATGATAAAGAAGTTAAGAATTAAAAAGGTTATATTTAAGTATGGTACAATAGTACTCTTTAATAGTTGATGTATGGTATCTGGGCTAAACGATTCCTTCATAGAGCGGAGGTATATACGAACTAGCAGCTCGAAACTTAGTTTGTTGGTTGTTTGTGGGAAACCACTCAGTGTATCATATTGAAACTATTAGAGACTCGATGTGTACCAAGTATAGAAATGGATACGTATGATAAAAATGTGGAATTCGAATGAAATGTTAAGTAATATAAATGAAGTTAGAAATTCTTAAAGGAAGAATTGTTATATAAACAAGAAAATTTAAAGAAGAATCTTGAAGAGATATAAAGATAAGAAATGGGAGTTGCTTAACTCCAATAGCCAAGATAACAAATAGTGATGAATAGACAAAATCTGTAAGATTAAAAGCATAAATGAAATCGTAAATGATGAAAAAGGAAAGAAAGAGGATCGTAAAACAAAATGATCATGAGTTAAGAAAAGAATTTTAAGGGAGATGAGTATAGAATAAGATCACGACGTGATCTGTTTAAGTTATAAAAGAAAGATAGTATGTAATGTTTGAATAATTATAGCTTGATGCTATGAAGATGATGTACTATAAAATAGTACAAGAAAAACTCATGAGGAGTTATAGATAATGTGATACGAGGAATTCGTATCGAGCAAAGAGTAAGTTAAGAGTAAGATAGAGTTAGGTAGGATTTCAATTGAGGACTCATGTGATGGCTGAGTTGTACAAATCTTTGTATGGGCGAGGGTTTTGTGCTTGCACTCAGTTTATCACATTGATAATCATTGGAATGTTGGTGTCGCGCTATCAATGTATATGTGGCGAAAAGGTGATTCTTTTCTCATGTGTATGTTTGATAGTTAGAAACTATTTAGATTAGTCAGATATTATTAGGATTAGGTGCGGTTCTTAAAACTAATGCATATGGTATGTTTGTGACTCATAATAATATGGTATGTTTGGAACTCCTCAGCGAATGGACGCCTATGGTCTGACTAGGATAAGTTCATAAACTCATATTATTGTGGCAAGTTCCTAAACTTCCAATGTGCGGTAAGTTTGATGAACTATACTGGGGGTATAGGAAGATTGTAAGTTGAAATACAAGAATATTTAGTATAAGAGCATTGGTGGTGCTAGAAATAAAAAGAATTAGTTAGTAATGAGGTACTGGAGTAAAGATGAAAATTAATGGAGAAAATTAGATGTTCCAAATCTTCTAGTTTTGCTAGATTTTCGAAATTTATTGACTTCGTGCCGATGGTTATATTTTTAATTTTTGAAAAATGTTGGATCACATTAGTGAACCAATGAATTTTTAAAACAGTGCTATTATTCGCGTATCTATGTTGTTTGTTTCGGCTAGATAAAAAAAATATATAATTTTTAAATTTTCAAAATATATTTTCATTATATATATCGGGTGATATGATAAACGATGGAGTCATCAATGCAATGGAACCTGGTGTTGGATGTGATCATATGATTGTCAGCCCACTATGGTGAGATGTAGTATGACAACGTCATAATCATGACGCCATAAAAGGATTTTTGAGATTTCTTTAAGATGTGAGAATATATATATATGTACATGTATGTTTTAATTGATGTCCGAGTTGTTGTAGAAGTCTATGCTATTTGATTCAGCTAGACGAATATTGAAAGATGTTCATGAAATTCAAGCGTTCTTTGTCAAACTATACCAAACCAAATTGTTTTGGTGCGGATTCAGATATTAAGAAGCTGAGGTGAACAACCCTATAAAAGGGGACATGTTATCGAGACAATGGTTCCGGAAGTAATGCATATAGTCACATTACGATGTTAAGATATAATACGCCAGTACACGACGTTTAGTGGTTTGATAAATTTGATCACCTAGAGTACTTATAACAGAGGGTGTTTCACCTTTGTGATTGATAAACATTCTGTTAAAAAGGTTTAAAGTGTATGAAGAATTGGGGGTGAAGCACTATTAAACTTAGAGATGAGTTCATGGTCTTGTAACCCCTCAGTATGATTTGGAATCTTTTAAATTCCTGAGTTATTCATACTGCTTCCCAATTATTGAGCAATTTGTGGAAGATTCTTGCTATTCTAAAAGGCGAATGTGGTAAGGATGATATTCCTTAGAAAGAAGTAAGCCGTAGAAAGCGACACTGAATGATGAATATATTGAATAAGTGAGAAAAGAAATTTTGAAATGAAAAGGAAATGAGTTATCGAAGAATAATGTAAAACTTTTAATAGAAAAGTTTAATAATTGTAGAAAGATCTTTGTGGAAAGGAAGTGGTTATATAGAACCCGATGAATTAATAAAGTATTAACATAAAATCTATTTTGATAGATTTAATGAATGAAGATTAATAAATAAAATTTTGAGGACGAAATTCTTAGAAGAATAGGTGAATGTAATATCCCGAGTGTTTACGATAATGATCCTTAGAAAAGGAGATGAATGGGTTAAAGAATATATAATACTCAAAATATAATTGAGTTCAAGTGAAAGTTATAAAATAAAACTTACAAGAATTTATTATCAAGAATGGTGGGAGTAGGAAATATAAAACCTATATTAAGGTGATGTGTTGAAGTTATTCAACGAAGAGATTTGATGAAAACCTGAGTAAGGTAGGGTTTCGGTGATTCCGAGGATGAAATCCTTATAAGGAGGGAAAGATGTGACAACCCGGATTTTTATAAGTTATTAAAATAAGAATTTAATAATTAAAATTCTTATTATGAAATATATATATTTTGAATTATGTGTTTTGAGTGTGGGTAAGTATATATATTTGCAATTTATCTTGAAATATATGATTTGGTGTGAAGGGATTAAGTGTGAAAATAAAAGAGATGTATATGTTTGGAAAATAGGGTTTAATAGTTAATTTAACTATTAAAGAAATTAAATGAGATTGTTACGGGAAGGTAATTAACTAAATAATATTAGTTAATTTAATTAAGTTGAAAATTATATTATGAAATAATATAATTCGATTATTATGCTTTATGGCAATGAAATTGGTATGCATTAAAATTTCATAAATAATGAGAGTAATTCACTTAATTAAAATGGTGAATTAATATAAATATATTTGATGGTAATTGTTATGGAAGTTGGGTGGAAATTATTGATGGAAATATTCTAATTTAATTAAATAGTTAAATTAGAGGATTGAGAATTTGTTAAATAAAGTTATAATTATAATGGTTGAAAATAAATTATAGTTATATTGATAAGGCTTGACTTAATTTAAGAATGTAGGATATTATTTAATGGGTGTGACAAATGGATCATATAGGAATGAAAATTATAAAAATAAATTAAAAAGAGTTTGTGGGTCTAGCCAAACATGGCCTTGTGACCCTTTGCCTTTTGTAATAGCTGGGATAAAGCTACGTAAAGACTACTTTTCAGTTATTTTGTGTTACGCGTATTATTTTCATAAGTTTGAGAGCAGAGAAGAAAAGATGAATTGAGAGAGGAGATAGATTCTCTGAGAAATTGAGAGAGGTTTGAGAGTATAAGGAGGAAGAAGAATGAGATTAATATCATCTAATTGAGCTTAGAAGAATCAAAGGGAAGTTTCAAAGTTTTTTTTGTTTACTTTCTAAAGTATACTTCTCTAAAAATGAATTTCTATGGTTAATCTATTAAGGAATTTGTTATATATGTTCTTGAGTATGTATAATATGTTCTATATTGTTTATTATTGAGTTTTTGGTAAACAAATTCATATTATTGATGATAAATAAGAAGAGTTTGGTTTTGGCTTAAAATATATATTTTGGAACTGTTTTGAGACTAAAATTGGTTAGGAGTTTATGTAATAATTGTAAAATTGATGTTGGATTATATTAGTATGTGAACAAACGAAAGCAACGGAAGTTAAACGAACCAATTTGGTTGAGAAACGAATTCGTAGTGAACGAATTCGCTAAATTGTCAAAACATGAACAATTAGTATGAACATGAGTTTTAAATTCATATTTGGGTTAGTTAATGTTTATGTTAATTATTGGGTAGTTGGTATGTTGTAGTTAGATGAATTACGAATCCATAGAATCAAAAACGGACTAATTTGGATGTGTATAACTCACGTTATGAAGATTAGTAGGAGAAAAGGGCCAAAAAATCGCGAGAACAATAACTTCAGGTCCCGTTTCTGCTAATGGGCACAAATAAATGGCTGCGTTCTTGTCATTTGGTGCAAAGAATCGGCTTTAGGCGCAGTCCATTGCGCCAAATTATGTCCAAGGCTTAATTACGCAATGCTACCAAACTATGTCAAGTGTGACTGTGTTGACCTGGTTTAGTAAAATAGGCATAACATTTTCATACAAACTCCGATTGAGGCGATTCAAGATGATCCGGAACGAGGACGAATAGACCTACAACTTTTATTCTTTAAGGTTTTCAATTTTAGGTCTTGAACAGTAGTAAAAATGGTCATCTGTGTGACTAATGCGTATTTGGAGGCAATCAGAGGGCGTCGGACATGTACATACACAAATATAGTTATGTCGACGATAATAGATGTTGTTCTAAGTTATAGAACATGAATATTATGAAGTAGAATGATGCTTAACATTAATAAATAATATATTAGATAAGTTGTATACGCATACTAAGCACACACAAGAGAGACAAATTGGGCGTGTGACGAATAAACGTTGAAACGCCGTGATAACTGTTAATGAACGTAGAAAGTGTTTTAAATCAAATGAAATGAATATTATAAGATATTGAATAGGATTAATATAAAACCAATAAGTAGTCCTAGCAAGACTTAAACACTTGAATGAACTTAGAGTTTGACTAAGAAGAAATATAGTGAGTTATAAGTCTAAAGTTAACACAATCAAATTGAACATTATGTATTGATAATTGGAAGGGTTATGAGATATAGAGTAAAGTTTACATTATAACTACTATGTATTGCTATGTGACTAATAGTTAATGTGAATGAGTATATAATTGTGTAGGGCACGTGAAGTGCAGATATCTGTAGCTGTTAAACTATTATTGGTAAACAATGATCAAGGCAAGTCTTTCAGTTCCTATTTGTTATGTGAACTTGATAATTAACTATTTTAAATCTTTATTGCAAAGAGCATGATATGTTATATATATGTTGAATGTATGAAACATTAAAGTCAATTTATAACTACGTTGATTAAGGAACTCAATCTTTATACTTGTTATGTGAACTGCAGCATGTTTGTTATGTTAGTTTAATGTTTATGAGATGTATGATAAGTATGTTATTATGTGCTATGTGATGCATGAAAACTGTTAGATTTGCTGGGCTGTCTAGCTCAACCTTGCAAATAACCATTTTTGCAGGTTAAGGATTGAAGGTTGTATGTGCTACTTGAATGATGTGGATCATAAATAATACACGAAGATTAATATTTTAGCTAAAGTTGTTATTTCTTTAAACCATGATTAAGATTCATGAGATGTACTAAATGTTTAATGATGTATAGTTTTATGTTGAGTTGTAAAGTTAAAGTTTGAGTTATCTAATATGCAAAGGTTATCGAATTGAAATGTAAAATTTTATATAATAACTGTGATGAATTCAATCATGGATTATATATGATTCAAAGACATGTAGATGATAAAGGTTTTGATTCAGAGAATTAAAGTAAGAAGATAGAAAAGTTTAAATTATTCTGCATATTATTAAGTTTAACATCGAATAATGATGTAAAATCAGAAGTTAGACGTATTAGATGAATTTGAAATCATAATTTCATTATAATTTTTATTTAACAATTTAACATAACATTTTAAAATATTAACTAACAACATAACACCTCATGTCATATTACAACTCTCAAAATTATAAATTAATTAATTTAGAATATATTTAATAACTTAATTCATAAACATTTATTAATAATAACCACATCAATAAAATATTTATTTCATCAATTTCAACAATAAACACATCAAATAAATATTTAAAATTACAATTTGAAATTCCG
Source organism: Panax ginseng (assembly GCA_020205605.1). NCBI lineage: Eukaryota > Viridiplantae > Streptophyta > Magnoliopsida > Apiales > Araliaceae > Panax > Panax ginseng. The sequence continues at coordinate 68,620,750 of CM035139.1, forward strand.
GATTGTTACATCCTTCCCTCCTTACAAGGATTCTGTCCCCAGAATCACAACTCAAACAATCAAATCATCACATTCTCTCTTCCTTACAAAGATTCTGTCCCCAGAATCGAAGACATAGACTAAACAAATAACTCAGGATAATTCTTCATCATTTTCGCTTCGAGTTCCCACGTAGCCTCTTCAACACTGTGGTTCCTCCATATCACCTTTACAGAAGGTATCACTTTATTCATGAGCACTTGTTCTTTCCTGTCGACTATCTGGATAGGAATCTCTTCGTAAGACAAATTTTTACTGAACTGCAATGGTTCATACTCGATCACATGCTTGTAATCGGGTTTATATGGTCGTAACACCGACACAAGAAAAACGTTGTGCATATGTTCTAACTCTGGAGGTAAAGCTACCTCATAAGATACTTCTCCCACACTTCGTAGTATCTCAAAAGGTCCAATAAACCTTGGGTTTTGCTTTCCTTTCTTGCCGAAACGAATTTTCCCTTCCAATGATAAAACTTTCAAGAAAACGAATTTTTTTACTTCAAACTCGCGATTCTGCCTGTGTTGATCAGCATACTTCTTCTGTCGAACTTGAGCAGCTACCAGTCTTGCTCTGATGAGTTTGATAATTTTAGCGGTCTGCTGCACCAGTTCTGGTCCTAGCAGTTAACGTTCAACAACTTCAACCCAGCATAGTGGAGTTCTGCATTTCATGTCGTATAATGCCTCATATGGCGGCATGCCAATGCTTGCGTGGTAACTGTTGTTGTATGCAAACTCCACCAATGGTTGATGATCATCCCAGTTTCCTTTAAAATCCATGATGCATGCTTTAAGCATATCTTCTAGTGTCTAGATTGTTCATTCGCTTTTGCCCATCGGGTTTATGGATGATATGTTGTACTTCATCTTGATTCATGTTCCCACGCATTCTTGTAGTCTCTTCCAGAAATTTGATGTGAATCTCGGATCTCTGTCTGATACAATTGACACTGGAACTCCATGTCTCGTCACGATCTCTTTGACGTAAAGCTTCGCCAGCTAATCAAGATTAAATCTAATCTTTATTGGCAAAAAGTGTGCAGATTTTGTCAGTCTGTCCACTATCACTCAAATCGCATCGTATCCTTTCTGAGTTGTTGGAAGACCTACCACAAAATCCATTGTGATATGCTCCCATTTCCATTCCGGTATTTCCAACGGTTGAAGTAACCCGCTTGGTCTTTGATGTTCTGCCTTCACTCTCTGACATGTCAAGCACTTTGCAACGCATTTTGCAATGTCTCTTTTCATATTTGGCCACCAAAAATGTCGCCGCAAATCTTGATACATTTTTGTACTTCTCGAATGAATCGAATATCTTGAGTTATGAGCTTCTGCCAAGATTTCTTCTTTAATATCTTGTACTTCTGTCAAGATTTCGACCACACTTTCTTTTATTTTTCTGCATTCTTCATCCTGTAGTTGTGCGTTCTTCACCTTGTCCACAAAAGTTGGACTAGCTTCCATCTGGTATAATTTTTCATCGGATTCTTTTAGAAATTTGATTTCCAACTCTAGCCTTGCACTCCATGTCTCGTCACGATCTCTTTGACGTAAAGCTTCGCCAGCTAATCAAGATTAAATCTAATCTTTATTGGCAAAAAGTGTGCAGATTTTGTCAGTCTGTCCACTATCACTCAAATCGCATCGTATCCTTTCTGAGTTGTTGGAAGACCTACCACAAAATTCATTGTGATATGCTCCCATTTCCATTCCGGTATTTCCAACGGTTGAAGTAACCCGCTTGGTCTTTGATGTTCTGCCTTCACTCTCTGACATGTCAAGCACTTTGCAACGCATTTTGCAATGTCTCTTTTCATATTTGGCCACCAAAAATGTCGCCGCAAATCTTGATACATTTTTGTACTTCTCGAATGAATCGAATATCTTGAGCTATGAGCTTCTGCCAAGATTTCTTCTTTAATATCCTATACTTCTATCAAGATTTCGACCACACTTTCTTTTATTTTTCTGCATTCTTCATCCTGTAGTTGTGCATTCTTTACCTTGTCCACAAAAGTTGGACTAGCTTCCATCTGGTATAATTTTTCATCGGATTCTTTTAGAAATTTGATTTCCAACTCTAGCCTTGCCATTGCTGAAATGAGCTCCTCATTATCGGTTAACAGCATCAACTCTTCTTTGCCTTTCCTACTCAAGGCATCTGCAACCACGTTTGCTTTGCCTGGATGATAAAAGATCTCGCAATCATAATCTTTTATCAATTCCATCCACCTTCTTTGACTCATGTTTAGGTCCTTTTGAGTGAAAATATACTTCAAACTCTTATGGTCTATGTAGATCTCACATTTTTCTCCATAGAGATAGTGTCTCCATATTTTCAAAGCAAACACTACTACAACTAACTCCAAATCATGAGTTAGATACCCTTTTTCGTAGTCTTTCAATTGTCTTGATGTATACACAATAACTTTGCCAGGACACACCCTAAACCCTTGTGTGAAGCATCACTATACACCACAAAATTTCATGTATTATCTGGTAATGACAATACACCTGCCACACTTTTTCAATTCTTGAAAACTTTCTTCACACTTCTCCGTCCAAACAAATTTTACAGCTTTCCGTGTCAAATTTGTTAACGGAGTGGCAATCTTGGAAAAATCTTGGATAAACCATCTCTAATACCTTGCCAATCCCAAGAAACTTCTCACTTCTGATGGAGTTCTTGGTTGTTCCCAATTTATCACAGCTTCGACTTTTGATGGATCTACGGAAATCTCATCCTTATCGATTACATGCCCAAGGAATTGATCCAAAATTCACATTTAGAGAATTTCGCGTATAACTTTTCTTTTCTTAGCGTCTCCAGCGTCAAACGTAAGTGTTCCACGTGTTCTTCTTGAGTTTTGGAGTACACCAAAATATCATCGATAAATACCACCACAAACTTGTCCAAAAATGGTTTAAACACCCTATTCATCAAATCCATGAACGCTGCAAGGGCGTTTGTCAAACCAAAAGACATTACCAAAAATTCGTAATGTTCCATACCGAGTTCGGAATTCCATCTTCGGTACATCCTCCTTCCTTACTTTTTTTTGCTAAATTTAGACTGAAATAAATAAATGGGGGATTACAAAACCTCATGGGAGAAACCCAATTAGAATATAGCAAGGACATCATAGGACAGGCCCTATGATGTAAGGACTATAAAAGATTATCGGGAGATGCCCAAACATAAAGAAACAGTGCGTGCCAAAGCATAAACAAGAACAATTGACAAGACGCCCGAACATGGAACTACTGTCTAGAACAAAACCAACCCACAAAACCATCCCGAGCACCAAACCTTGGAATAGCCCTCTGAACCCAGCTACTGATGCCCGAAGTCGAAGATATCCCTGCCGAAGCCGATGCCCACTAGACACACCAATAAACTGAAGGCCGAAATTGACTGAAGGCCAAAGACCGAAGACCGAATGGACCAAGATGAAGCCTCACCCACTGAACCAATAGACCGAAGATCTAATGGACCAAGATGAAGCTCCGTCCACTGATCAAAACCAAAAGACTGAAGACCGAATGGTCCAAGTCGAAGTCCCTAAATGCCGAAGTCCATCCTAACCTAGCCCCTCTTGACCGAAGCCCCACACTTTCACAACCAGCTGATGGCCGATCGCCAAGCACTTTCGATCTAAAGCTTCTTCCAAATAGCAAGAAGAAGCGACTTAAGACTAAGGCTCCTCACCCAATAGCGCCTCTCGCCAATAGAAGTTCTCTGTAATCTGAATGACTTTTAAATCTAACTCGCCGCCAAAGACCATAGCAACTCACCCAAATTGCAAAGCAATTTCAAAACAATGAGATAAACGACCTTGAGTTAAAGCGATTGCCTCATGAAAAGACAGTCCAGGAAGCACCAAGCAAATGCCTCCCCCAAGTAGCTCATGCCAGATAGAGCATCTACTTCTAAACTGCTAGAGTAACAGATGATGGAAGCAAGCCTTAGATTTAGGCTTTTGAAATCTAGTATAAGTGTGAAGGCGACATTTGATGATATGGATAAGATCACGAAGAATGACCCGAACTGGAGTAGCCTTGTTGGAGAAAATCCTAGAATTACTCATGCCAAATCTGATACACAACTGCAAAGCCAAAAATTAGTAAACCATGTTTGAAATTGGGGCCAGAGCTACAACAAAGAATATCGATAATAGAGGACCAACTTCGATTCATCCTACGCTAGCCACAACGTCTTAGGATAGCGACCAAGAGCTGAAAGGAAAATCTACATTGAAAGAAGAGGTGATGAAATGTTTCCCTTTTTGTAGAGCAGAGAACACAAAGGGGGTTCACTTCCATACCAAACATGATAAGCCTATCAATAGTCCGAAGCCCATTGTGGAAAGCAAGCCAAAGAAGGAAAGTGTGCCGAGGAGGCACCATGGTATGCCACACCTTATTATGCCACCCCACAGTTAAACCAACTTTGCGGATGGAACACTAGAGTGTAGAGGTTTTAATGTCCTTAGCCTTGGTGCCATCCTGAGCATCAGAGTTACAAATCCTTGACATATCAAAAGCATTTCTGAATTCAATAAGATCATTATGGTTGGATGCTGGGAGGACCCAGCTAGAGTTAATGATGATTTGGCTAACAGAGGCAGCCGGACCAAGGCTAGAGTTGATAATCAAAGGAGAGTGGATAGTTGAAGCTAGAGGAGAATGACCTAGCCATAGGTCAAACCAAAGACTAGTACAAGCACCATTACAATTAGAAAAGGAGATGTGCCTGCAAGCAATAGGTCGAAGATTGAGAACTTTCCTCCAAATCCAAGAACAATCCAAGGGAATAGGCTGAATCCAGAAGAATTTGTTTTTAAGATGGACAACACGCACCCATTTAGCCCAGTAAGAAGAGGAGGGAGAAATGATCTGCAAGAGATGTAACAAGATCTGAACTTTGTTCCAATCTTCAAGATTCTTAATAGCCAACCCCCCTTCAGCAAAAGGAAGACAAATTTTGCTCCAAGCAACTTTAGTGCCAAATTTACCCATAGAAGGCCCTTTCCATAGGAATCTGGACATGGATGATTTCATGTCATTGATAGCAGTGGCAGAGAGAATAGAGTGAGCTGACCAATAGGCTTGGATGGAGTGGATAACCGATTTGATCAATTGCAATCTACCAGCATAAGAGAGGAATCGATTAGTCCACAAAGATATTCTGGATTTCATCTTTTCGAGGAGAGGTTGGCAGTCCACAAGACTAAGTTTGGTTGTGATCAAAGGAACACCAAGGAATTTTGTAGGAAATGAACCCAACTGGAATCCCAGGGAAGACAGAATATCATCACTAGTGTCAGGAGGGACATTGGAAAAAGCACATGCTCTTCGAGGCATTTATAAGCAGGCCAGACTGAGAGGTGAACTGATCAAGACAAAGTTTGATGGTACTAATGGAGCCAATGTCACCTCGGCAAAAAATGATGAGATCGTCCGCAAAACAGAGATGAGTGAGGGAGATGGCAGCCGTCTTCCAGTGGTAATGAAAGGAGGGAAGCTTGGATGCCCTAGAAAGCATAAGGGAAAGAGCTTCTAAGATAATGACAAAAAGATAAGGTGAAAGGGGGTCACCTTGCCTAAACCCCTTGTATCCTTTAAAATAGCCACAAAGAGCACCATTGACCTTGACAGAGAAGGTAGTAGAGGTAATGCAAGCTTTAACCCAGAACAGGAATTTCGGGGGAAAGTTAATGGCACGAAGAGCAGCCATTAAGAAATCCCAAGAAATGGAGTCAAAAGCTTTTCTAAAGTCAATTTTCAGAGCACATCTAGGTGGCCCGAAGGGTCTATGGTAATTCCTGAAAAGTTCTTGAGCAAGAAGAATGTTGTCACCAATCCTTCTACCTTTTATAAAAGAAGCTTGGTTTGGAGAAATGATAGAAGGAAGGATACCCATGAGACGCGAGGCAATGATCTTAGATATGCATTTATATGTGGTATTACAACAAGAAATTGGTCTGTAGTCATTCATGGACGAAGGGTTAGCAATTTTTGGAACAAGAGCAATGGCCATAGCATTGGTACCTCTAAGGAGACATCCTTGACGGAAGAAAGATTTAATGGCAGCAGTGAAGACCAGGCCCACAATATCCCAAGTTAATAAAGAAATTAACATTAAAACCATCCGGGCCAGGACTCTTATTCTTTTTCATGTGTTTCAAAGTATTAAGAATGTCCTCATCAGTAATGTCCCGTTCAAGCAACATAGCTTGTTGTGATTATACCTTGGAAGAGACTAAGGACTCCAGGTCCGGGGGAGCTTGGTCCTCGAGAAGAGGAGGATCGCCAAAAGAGAGAGGCGAAAATGGTCAACAAAGAATACCTTGGATAGCCGAAGGAGTGCATATAGACAAATCCCCTCAACATTTTCAATATATAGGATTTTATTATGGTTCCATCTGTTTTGATTTGGTTATGAAAACCTCCGAAGATTCTTGTCCCTTCCTTAAGCCATTGAATCCTAGACTTCTGCCTCAGAAGTTTTTCTTCACAAAAGGTCAGCCCAAAGAGTAGCCGATTGGGACTGCTGGAGAGAAAGGAGATGGGGATCGGTAGGGTTCAAAGTAATAGCCTGCTGCGTAGCATGAAGGAGAGCTCTAGATTTCTCAACATTAGAGGAGAGGTTACCATTAACACGATTCAGAGAAATTAAGGCCTTCTTGACAGCACTGAGCTTACCCGAAAGAATCTGCAATGGGTCCCCAAATGCAGGAGTATTCCAAGCAGATTGCACAACATCCATGAAATTATCTAGCCCAACCATGAAATTGAAGAACTGGAAAGGCTTCGGGAGGTGAGGAATAGCCAGTCCAAGTTGAACCACTACAGGGCAATGGTCAAAAAGCTCACGAGGAGTAAAAAAGGCCTGAGAGGTAGGGAAAAAATCCAGCCATAGGTGATTAACCAAAGCTCTGTCCAGCTTTTTGTAGGTCGGATTAGCTAACTGAGAATCCCACCAAGTGAGGAGGGGACCAGAGGCTCGAAGGTCCACCAAGAATAAATCAAAGAGAAGGTCTTTGAAGTCTTGCATTCCATAGTCCCAAGTGATTGCACCTCCATTGGTTTTGGACAGAGATTGAACAACATTGAAGTCACCCAGAAGGGACCAAGGTTTATTAATATTCTGAGCAAGATCCCGAAGATCTTTCCACAAAACCTTCCTCTCAGTAGGAGTGTTGAGCCCATAAATAATAGTAACAAAAAATTGGGAATCAAGACTAATAGAGGAGACAAAATAGTGACTAAATTGAGAAGACTTAGAAATTATATTGACTTTCCAAATATTAAGGTCCCAACCAACCCAAATTCTACCATTAATATGAAAGTCATAGTTAAAATGTCATTCCTAGTGTTTACAAATAGACTTAAAGATTGCAATGGCCTTAGTGCTCTTCACCCTAGTCTCTATGAGACCAACAAAAGAGAGGCTATGTTTAACAATGAGAGCATGGACACTATCCTGCTTGGGAGACTTATTAACACCTCTAATATTCATAGAGCAAAAAGATATAATAAAAGATGAGAGATTTAAGTAGGGGACTTGTGGTCCCCCCCCCCCCTTGATCTTTTTCTTAGAAACTTGGCCCGTGTCAGCAGAAGTTTTGGCCTTATGCTTGAGGTCACGGACATCCTTCTCATCAATTTGTCTTAGCTTGGTCACAAGAGGGTTGGGCGGAGGAGTGGTATCTGTATCCGAATAACCATTAGCTGGCGAAATAAGGTTAAAAGGATTAGGGATAGGCACCACCAAGGAGGGGGGGAAGCTGAAGGGCCAACAAGCTTGGGACCTTTAGCCACCAAAGTCCAACTATCCGAAGGCAAGCCGTGAGGAGGGGAAGACGGGATAACAAAAGCTCCAAAAGGTCCAGAAGCTCCAGAAATAACCGCTAAGTCAGGAACCAAAGGGGGAGGCTTAGGAACCCATTTGAAGTTAGCGGAAGGGCAACGAAAAAGAGAGAGTCCAAAGGATTTACAGTGAGAACAAAGCTGAGGTTTATTCTGGTATTCAACTTTAACAACAACAACTTTTTCTATCTTAGATTCCTCATCAAGAACCACAACATCCAGACTAGATGGGAAGGCAGAGGAAGAAGAGACTTCAATGCATCCTAGCAAAGTTCATTGGTTCCAGTTTTTCGGTAACTTTATCCATAAACAGAGGCTGCCCTATTCCACTGGCAAGGTAGCTCAAACGAGGGGCAGATAAATAAGACATGGGAATGTTATGAAATTTTACCCAAACAGGGGTCTTAGTGCAGGATTTTGATTGGAAATCCAATCCCTCCTTCCAGTGTTTGAGATAAAGAAGCTTATTAGAGATGTACCAAGGGCCAAGAGCAAGAATATTATCTCGTTCGGCAGGGGAAGAGAACTTAAACACAAAATATCCTTTATCCTGAAGGAAGATCTTCTGCAAGCCAAACTTATCCCATAGCTTATGCACACTCTCTTCAACAAGTTTAAAAGGAAGCCTGGAGTGAACGAAGCTACCAATTAAACGAGAGTTCCAAAGACTATTCCCTAGTAGAAGAACCTTAGAAGGAGGTTTGATAGTAATGGTGTGAGACCCCAAATTTTATGAATAAAGATTTAAATTTCTCGAAATATTTTTTTTGAATATTATGGTGTGGATTATAATGTTATAGTTGTGGGTAATATTTATAAATTTTACAAAGTAAGCAAGTAGTTATATAATATTCGATTGGTCGGGGAATATTCTTTTTGTCGGGGAATATCCGTACGACGGCACAATCATTGGTGGACCCCACAATGGAAGTATTGTCATAGTTAGAAAACGATAGAATTATCATTTTATAAAATAACGGCAGAAGTTTTACCGTTAAAATTGTTGAACTACCCTAGTAGTAAAAGTCACGATAATGCTGTTAGTTGCATAGTAGCAGCCACACAAGATTGATTATTGATGCTTACGTAAAAGTCACTCAAATTTATACTCAATTATTACTACAATAATTACGATCATATCTCTCATATTATTGATTCAAATTATTGTCACAAAGATCATCTCATAATATGATATATTATTAAATCAATAATTGAGATGGCAAAGTTATTCATATTATTATTTGCAATATTGATAATGTCTAGAAGTTCATCGAGGGAGGTTTGGTCACCTAATTGCGCGCCCAATAAGGAGAAATCCTTATCTAAAATCCCTCTTCCAGAACGACACAGGTTGTTAAATATTATGAATTATAATATTAATGATGAATAAGTTCGTGTTGATTAAAGATGAAATTGGTAGTTCCATTGTGTGGGAATTATTAGTGTTAGTGAAAATCGGCATTTATTTCGATAATAATTGATGTCTGAAGGTTATATTGACCAATCGGATAATTAACCAGATAAATGAGCAATTAATTGCTATTGATTCACATGATTATAACTATTTATTCACATGTGTGTACTATTGATTCACATTCACTTACTATTAGGGGAGTTGGTGTAAGATTGATAATACTTGCATGACTAAGTTAAAAATGGAGGTATAGATGGAGGTACTATATTGTAATTCGTATTTTCACATGTCTAGAACTATTGATTCACATGATTTACTATTAGGGGAGGTGGTGCAAGTTTGATAATACTTACAGGACTAAATTAAAAATGAAGGAAAAGAGGAAGGTATTATACTGTAATATTTCGAGCCCCAAAATGTGCAATTATCAAAACTATATTTTCCTATAAATAGAAGCTCATTCCTTCATTATTTTTCACCAATTCACTAAAGCTATAGAGCAATTATTATAGAGAGAGAAGAAGAGAAGTCTGCTACCTCACTATTCCAGTATCCAGTCTTCTTTTGAGGTAAGGGGTATTATTCTTTTGTATTCATGAAGAGAGTTATTTTCTTTCAATACTCATAAGGGTTGTTATTCCATTCTTTATTATTATGTTGGAATAACCTGTCTATGCGAAGTACCGCATACATGGTAAAATTCTTCTGTTATTCTATTTTTTATTATCTTGTTGGAATAACCTGTTTGTGCGGTCTATCGCATGCTTAGTGAATTCTGTTGTTATTCCATTCTTTATTATTCTATTGGAATATCCTGTCTATGCGGATTATGCATGACCTGGTTCCATTCTTTATTATTCTGTTGGAATATCCTCGTCTGCGCGATTACGATTTGACACCGTTCCATTCTTTATTATTTTCTCATTGGGAATAACTCATGCTGCATGCGATTATCGCATGCATGGTGAATTCTTATGTTATTCCATTCTTTATTTTTCTATTGGAATAACCTATCTATGTGGATTACCGCATGCATAGTGAATGATCCTTCGTATTCATACCTTATTAAATTATGAAAATGATCTGTCTACGTGGATTACCGCATGGCAGGTGAAAATCCATTTGCAGTTTCGTATATTCTATTATACTCGTATGATATATCATTTCTTTTGTACTCGTCATGGAATATCATTTTCTCGGTATTTTTTTTACAAGTTACTATTCACGGAGTTACTATTCACCCGCTTACTATTCACTCTAGTATTATTCACTTTGTATTCGGGACATTTTTGTGTCGAGTACTATTCACGAAAGTTACTATTCATAGGTTACTATTCACCCAAATTACTATTCACCCAATATTATTCACTTTCGAATTATTTGGGGTACTTTTCATGTCGGGTACTATTCCTCAAGTACTATTCATAGGGTACTATTATTGCGAATACTATTTCCTAAAAAATATATTTCTTTTCTGTCCAAATTATTTTTGGTACATGAATATTATTCTTGAATTTGACTCCACAAAGCAGTATCGTGTTGACAATTTGGATATTTTTAAACTCTGGATAAATTTAAAAGTCTTTAATATTTATCCTTGATTTCGTTTAATTAATGCTTATATCATTATCATCATCCTCATGCTTATATTATGATGAAAGTCATCTTTGGCTCACGTGCAAAGATGGACTATTGATTATTGGTTTTACAGTTGTATATCTTTGGTTCACGTGCAAAGATGGACTGTTGATTATTGGTTTTACAGTGGAGTACCTTTGGCTTACGTGCAAAGATGGACGGTTGATTATTGGTTTTACAGTTGCATATCTTTGGTTGCATATATTTCTTTTCTGTCCAAATTATTTTTGGTACATGAATATTATTCTTGAATTTTACTCTACAAAGCAGTATCATGTTGACAATTTGGACGTTATTGATTTCTGGATAAATTAAATTAAAAATCTTTAAAATTTATCCTTGAACTTGTTTTATTGAATTATTATGTCATTGTCACCATCCTCATGCTTATATTGTGATGAAAGTCATCTTTGGCTTACGTGCATAGATGGACTTGGTATGATTATGACCAGGGATTATTTGGTATAATCATGACCGTAATGTGACGAATGATGTGGTAAAAGTCCTCATTGGCCTGTAGTTCATTGATGGACAGTTGTTGGTATGATTATGACCAGGGATTATTCGGTATAATCATGACCATTGATGATTACATGAATATCCTTGGTCGTGGTGTAGGGATGATTCGATTTTATTTATTAAGCTGAGTCTCAGCGATAAAGTTGATGAAAAACTTTTTAAAACATAGAAGATAGTAGATTTTATGCTCTACTTGACTCTTCTAATGGATTGCTTATTTCCGCTACAGTTATTGATCTAAAACTTGTTTTCTATTGTATTCTATCGGTTGTTATCTTTGTTGAAGGCTAAGGATAATTTATTCTGCATTATCTTAGTCATAATATTTCTTACTGGGCTAGTTGAGCTCACCCTTTCTTTCATTGTTCTCTTCAGGAAATGAGAAAATGGCTGGGACGAGTCGGGGAATGGAGTGATGGTCCAGGATAAATGACTTTAGTAGTCCTCACTATTCTACAAAATAATGTGATAATAATTATAATGAGGACACCATTGAGTGTGAATATTTTCTAGATGACAATATTTTTGTTTAAACTCTCAGCTATGTTTTGTCTTATTTTACACGACTGTTGTATAATTAAGTTGTATTTGAATTTATGTACCATGTATCTGGCGACTCAAGATGGGTGATGTATACCGCTTTGGGGCGCTATAGTTGAATCAAAGTTAGGGATATGATCCCCATTTGAGATGTGAGACAAGAACTAGGAGGGAGAGACGGGGAATTCCTTCATAGTATGACCTACCTAAGTTTATTTGGTATTTAATTGGTCAGTCAGAGTATAGGAATAATATGTGATATGTCAATTAACCCTTGTTTTGTGGCAGTGTTTAAAAATGGCATCTAAAACTGTTGAAATAAGCAATGAAGCACATGAGACCGTTGAGTCACCACATATCAATACCCATGATAATGTGCAACAGGAAGACAATAATCCTCAGGTAAATAACAACACCGATCAGATGATGAACGATGGGATAATCAGAGGCTTTATGCAATTCATGCAACATCAAAGAGAGAGACTTGTTCAAAATGCGGTGGAAACACCGCAACTTCGGATGGTCACCGCTTAAGCGAGTTCAAAGAGTCGGGACCGCCAGAGTTTTTGGGAAAGCCAGAACCACTTAAGGCAGAGATGTGGTTAAAGCAGATCACCAAGATATTTGATGTCTTGGGATGCTCCAAGGAGCAAAAGGTTCCCTTCGCCACCTTTATGTTGCGTGAAGAGGTAGATTACTGGTGGGAATCAGAAACGCACTCAAACCGACGGCCCTTGCTTAAGATGTCTTGGGAGAAGTTCCAAGAGCTTTTCAACGACAAGTACTTTCCCGAAAGTATTCGTCACATGAAGGAGGTGGAGTTTATCAAGTTGGAACAAAACAATATGACCGTGTCGTAATACGAGGCTAAATTTGCGGAATTATCCTGGTTTGCTTCCCATTTGGTCGATAATGAGGAGCGAATGGCGCGAATGTTTCTAAGAGGTTTGAAACTCGATATACGTCAATACCTCATTTCTCACAAACTTTGTTTATATTCAGATGTTGTGAATAGGGCTCTCAGTTATTGGAGCGCGATAATGAGTCAGCACAACCAAAAGGTAATGACTAGCAACACAATAATAATCATACCGGTGGCAACGGCCATCGGAACAATGATAAGCATCGTGGGGGAAATTATCATGCCAAGAATGGTAACCACTTCGGTGGTAATCATGACCAAGATAATAGGAGTGGAAATTTTAAGAAGAGAAGGTTCAACAACGATGGAAAGACAGCAGCACCAACACCCGTTTTCAAGGAAGGAGAACAACCACCAATTGTATGCTTCAAATGCGAAGGGGAGGGACATATCAATCCAAGCTGCATGATGCAGTCCAAAGCATGTTACAATTGTGGAAAAGAAGGTCACCTAATTGGATTTTGTCATGCACCAAAGTCAAGTCCAATTGACTAAGGGTGGCACCAAAGGCGATACTGGACAAAACAAAGTTTGTGGTTTCAAGAAGAGCGTTTTTCGTGACTTCTCAAAAGAGTAACCCGAACGAAGTTGGCACGGGTTTAGTTAATTATAAATTTTTGTGAAGTCTATACCTTATTAGATAACTAGCCTACCCATTCTTTTATCTCTCTTGCTTAATGCTTTCAACGCTTAATTTTGACCCCAGAGAAGTTAGACTTTGACTTATTGGTTGAAACTTCGTTAGTAGAAACCTTCGTTGCCTCCACTATTTATAAATCTTGTTGATTCAAATCGACACTTTCACGTTACCTGTTGATCTGATCTCTTTGAAAATACTTGCCCTTGATGTGATTTTAGGAATTGATTGTTAACTACTCATCATGCCAAAATTAATTATTTTCGTAAGGTTGTTAGCTTTCATATTCCTAACCAACCTGTTATGCGAATTCAAGCAACCAAACCACTAAAGTCAATCATTGTCATATCAAGCCATAAGTAAAGAGCCTCGAGCCTTTCGCTGGTGACTTCCAAGTCTTGGAATACACCAAAGCCAGAATATCCATAAGGGACGTCGTGAATAACGGTTGCAAGTTGATAGGTATCAATGTTACGTACTATCCAAGTCTTGGATGAGAGTCACAGTTTTGAATGATATTTTTATCGTTAATAAATTTCTAACGTATTCTTAAAGACTTCCTGGCCTACCCCCAGAGCGTGAAATCGAATTTTGTATTGACCCCAGTACAAAATCCATTTCTAAAACCCTCAAATATTTCTTCAACCAAAACGAATGTATAATGCGCCAAAGATGTTGGCTCGAGCTGTTGAAGATTACGACTATACCATTCAATATCATCGTGGAAGAAATGAAACGTGGTAATCGACGCGCGTTGAGTAGAAGATCATATGCGTTTACGAGTGCGATGTTGTTAACATAAGAACCCATTTTGTATAACTTACAAATGATGAAGATAGAGTTAAAGACTTTAAGGACCCACGTGGTGATATCAAATATACGAGTAAAATCGACTTTAATCGATAAAGTTAAAGTCGTGCAAGCTACACACCTGGAGCTGATGAATATGAAGAAGAAGGTTCAAGAAGGCTTATTCTAGAAGCAAGAGTCGATGAATAGAGGAAATCTCAACCCTCGATTTAATTGGCCCATTTGAAATCCTCGATCGAGTAGGAACTGTGGCCTATAGACTCGCCTTATCGCTAAATATGTCGCGTGTTCATAACATTTTTCACGTATCGATGTTACGTAAATATGTGGACGACCCAAACCACATTATTAAATTAGAACTAGAGGAGATAGCAGAAGATTTAACGTGTGAGGAGATACGTGTTAAAATCTTGGATAAGAAGGATCCTATTCGACACTCAATAGTTATACCTCAAGAGTTAGAATCTGAAATGAAGTCAAGGTATCCTCATCTCTTCGGCATACCAGGTACGTACGTAAATTTCAAGGGCGAAATTTCATAAGGAGGGGAGATTGTGAGACCCAAAATTTTATGAATAAAGATTTAAATTTCTCGAAATATTTTTTTGAATATTATGGTGTAGATTTGATATAATGTTATAGTTATTGGGTAATATTTATAAATTTTGCAAAGTAAGTGTTGTTATATAATATTCGATTGGTCGGGAATATTCTTTTTATCGGGGAATATCCGTGCATGGCACAATCATTGGTGGACTCCACAATGTAAGTATTGTCTTAGTTAGAAAACAATGTAATTATCATTTTATAAAATAACATACGTAAGTTTTACCGTTAAAACTGTTGAACTACCCTTTGAGTAAAAGTAATGCGAATAATCGTGTGGTTGCATAGTAGTACACCGGTATTGATTATTGATGCTTACGTAAGAAGTCACTCGCTTATACTCAATTATTACTACGAGTAATTCTTTGCATCATATCTCTCATATTATTGATTCGGTTATTGTCACGGTATCATCTGCATAATATGATATATTATTAAATCAATAATTGAGATGACAAAGTTATTCATATTAATATTTGCAATATTGACAATGTCTAGAAGTTCTGTCAAGGAGAGGTTTGGCCACTTAATTGCGCGCCAATAAGGAGAAATCCTTATCGGAAAATCCCATCTTTCCTGGGAACGACCTGGTTGTTAAATATTGTGAACTAGCGATAACCCGTGCCTGAAGGCACGACGTAACGAAAAATTAAATTAAAATTTGAAAGATATTACATTATCTAAAGACACATACCACCATAACAATTAATACATACTCAATCATCAATACATATCCAACCACCAAAACATCGAGCTAGTCGGTACTAATTTTAAGAAATTTCGGCAAAATTTCCTTTAAAAATAGATATCCAAAAAATTCTAAACCTGTCTACAAAAATTACAATCATCAATACATATCCAAACCACCAAAAAAACCATCATTCCATACCCAAAAATCATCTTAACCATGTATAATTAGTTAACTTTACAAAAGATCCGCCTTTAAATATTAAGGTAGCAAACGAAGAAATAATTCATGTTGAAGATGTTCATAGGAGTTGTTGCGTAGATATACGGGGTTGTAAATTATCGGTAGATTTGTTACCGATAAAGTTAGGAGAATTCGATGTAATTCTCGGAATGGATTGGTTAGTAAGCCATGGGACAATTATAGATTATCAAAAGAAATGTGTGAACATTAAGACTTTAAAACAACCTCGGGTAGTATTTTACGGGAATAGATCGTCGGGATGTTCGTGTTGTCTAACCATGACACAAACTAAGAAATTATTGAGGAAGGGATGCGTAGGCTATCTGTGTCATGTTGTTGATACCCAGAGAGTGGTAGCAACCATGGAACAAATACCTATAGTGAGAGAATTCACCAATGTATTTCTGAGTGAATTGTAGCAGATCTTCCACGGATAGGGAGACCAAGTTTGTGATAGACATTGTGCGGGAGCGAGACCGGCTTCGAGGCACCTTAGTATCGTATGGCGCCAATGGAGATGAAGGAGTTGATGGTGCAGTTACAAGAACTGTTGGACCGAGAGTACATTCAGCCGAGTGTGTCGTCGTGGAGAGCACCGGTACTATTTGTCAAGAAGAAGGACGGATCATTAAGACTGTGTATCGACTATCGAGAGTTGAACAAGTTAACAATAAAGAATAAATACCAGTTAAAGGTTAGGAAGGAGGATGTACCAAAGACAGCATTCAGGACTCGTTACGGTCATTACGAGTTTCTGGTGATGTCGTTTGGGTTGACAAATGCACCAGCTGCATTTATGGATATGATGAACAGAGTGTTCAAACAATATTTGGACAAGTTCATCATAGTGTTTATAGATGATATTCTAGTCTATTCTAAGAAGCCAGAAGATCATGTTGAACACCTTAGATTAGTGTTGGAGACACTAAGAAAGGAGAAGTTGTATGCGAAATTCACTAAGTGTGAATTTTAGTTGGAGAAGGTACAATTTTTAGGTCATGTCATTGACCATGAGGGGATTTTAGTAGATCCAGCAAAGGTAGAAGCCATGATGAATTGAGAACAACCGAAAACGCCGATTGAGGTGCGGAGTTTCCTAGGGTTAGTGCGGGTTACTATCGGAGATTCATCCAGGATTTTTCGAAGATAGCTACTCCGTTGACTAACTTGACGAGGAAGACGGTAAAATATGCTTGGACTGATAAATGTGAGGACAGTTTTCAAGAACTGAAGAAGAGGTTGAGTGAAGCGCCTGTTTTGTCACTGCCCGATGACATAGGAAATTTTGTAGTTTATATTGATGCTTCGCATAGAAAACTTGGTTGCGTGCTCATGCAACATGGCAAGGTCATTGCATATGCATCTAGGCAGTTGAAGGATTATGAGAAAGTTTATCCTACTCATGATCCGAATCGTCAGCATGATGTTTTTGCTCTAAAGATATGGAGACATTATCTTTATGGAGAAAAATGTGAGATATACATGGACCACAAGAGTAAAATATATCTTCACCCAGAAGGAGTTGAATATGAGGCAAAGGAGATGGCTGGAGTTGATAAAGGATTAGGACTGTGAAATCCTGTATCACCCGGGAAAAGTCAATGTAGTTGTCGACGCCTTAAGTAGGAAGGGTCGGGAAAAGTTCTCTTTGTTAACGGCTCAAACTTAGTTAATAACAGAGATGGCTAGGATGGAGTTGGAAGTGAAGCTGCCAAGTGAAGGTGGACAAATGTTGTTTGCGACGGAGATGCAATCTACCATCGTAGAAAGAGTTAAGGAGATACAACTCAAAACCGATGAGTGTGACCGGATGAAGGAGCGGCTGGCCAGTAAAAAAGATAGTAAGTACAGTCTTAATAATGAGGGATTATTAAGATTTGAACGAAGAATTTGGGTTCCGAATGAGACGGAATTAAAGGAGCAGGTATTGCAAGAGGCTCATAGTTCGAGGTTTTCGATTCATCCTGGTAGCACTAAGATGTATCAAGACCTTCGACAGAGTTTTTGGTGGCCGAACATGAAGAGAGAGATAGCAGAGTATGTGAGTGGGTGCTTAACTTGCCAGAAAGTTAAGGCCGAACATCAACGACCCAGTGGCTTGTTACAGTCATTGGAAATCCCGGAGTGGAAGTGGAAAAATATCACAATGGATTTTGTGGTAGGACTTCCGACTACAACAAAGGGGTATGATGCGATTTGGGTAATAGTGGATTGATTGACAAAATCGGCTCACTTTTTGCCAATTAGGGTCAAGTATAACTTAGATTAGTTAGCTAGACTCTATATAAAGGAAATAATCTCTAGACATGGTGTACCAGTATCGATTGTGTCAGATCGTGATTCACGATTCACATCGAACTTTTGGAGGAGCCTACAAGAGCAACTAGTTAGGAACGCAGTTGAAGCTGTGTACGACGTATTATCCACAAATGGATGGACAGAGCGAGAGAACAATTCAGAAGTTAGAAGATATGTTAAGATCTTGCGTCATAGATTTCAAGGGTAGTTGGGATGATCATCTACCATTAGTGGAGTTTGCGTATAACAATAGTTATCATGCAAGCATAGGTATGCCGCCTTACGAAGCTTTGTATAGGAGGAAATGCAGAACACCACTGTATTGGGATGAGGTAGGAGAACGCTGAATGTTGGGACCAAAGTTGGTACAACAGACAGCGGACATTGTCAAGAAGATACAAATGCATCTTCTAGCAGCTCAAGACAGACAGAAGAAGTTTACGGATCCGCATAGAAAGAATCGAGAGTTTGAAGTAGGTTCGTACGTATTCCTAAAAGTATATCCCTAGAAAGGAAAGATACATTTTGGGAAGAAGGGAAAGTTAAGTTCGAGGTTCATAGGACCTTTTGAGGTATTAAAACGGGTGGGCGAGGTAGCCTATATGATAGCATTACCTCCAGACCTAGAACGAATACATAATGTATTTCACGTATCCGTGTTACGTTCTTATAAGCCAGATTATAAGCACGTGATAGAATATGAGCCTATTCATATCGAGAAGGATTTAACGTACGAGGAAATGCCAATTCAAATTATCGATAGAAAAGAACAAGTTCTGCGGAATAAAGTCTACCTTCCGTGAAGGTGATATGGAAGAACCACGATGCAAAAGAAGCAACGTGGGAGTTAGAAGAAATGATGAAAAAGAATTACCCTCATTTATTTGTGTAATTTTTTTTATATAGCGAGATTCTAGGGACAGAATCCTTATAAGGGAGAAAGAGAGTAACGCCCCAGAAAATTGAACCTTTGTAAATACTTTTAATAATGAATAAAATAATATTATTTGGTATTGATAAGATGATTGTCGTTCTATAATCTAGAAACGTCGAAATGTCGTAGTATTTTAACTACGTGAATGAATTAAAGTGTTTGAATTCTAAGACGAAAATAAAAGCTTTCCGAGAAATTTTTTGAAAAATACTATTCATCGATTTTTGCTCGGGAATTATTTTTGAATTTTTGAGAAATACGTAATGTTATAATATCAAGGTGACATCGATTATGTAATAATAATCTAAGTATGAAAAACGTAATATTTTGCATGTGGACCTAATTTGGGAACGTTAGGTTTATTAAGCGTTAAAGGAAGAAAGTTGTGATCATATAATGTGTATTCATTATATGAAGGTAATGAATATAAGTATAATACGACGTATTGTACTATTATGTATGAAGAATGAGATAACGTATATTACAAATTAATATACGAGCTAGCATACGAGAATTATACGTGGGGTATAAATGTTAAGTTGTTTAATTAAAGGTAATGGACTTATAGGATTATTAGTCTAATGAGAGAAGTCCAATAGAATGTGACAATCAAGCCCAAGTGTTTGATAAGTCATGAGTCCAAACTATGGTAGCATGAGCCCAATAAGGAAGTAGTTAGATTTAATTAACAAGCCCAATGAAAAGCCATGATCCATGGGGCAATCCAAGTATGAAATGGGTAAACTTGATGGGCAAACATTATGTGTGATGACCAAGTATAAGAAGCGGTTAGCAAGTAGACTTGGAGGTTAAGTTATGAATAGTAATGAGGTGTAAAGTGAAGAGGTTATTAAGGAGGTGGGATGGTATTATTGACCATTTTACCCTAGCTTTGAGTGGCCTATAAATACCAAGATTCATTTCATTTTGCTGCTTGTTCAAATTTCATCCAACTCCTCTCAAGATAAGCTACTTATTTGGTAGAGAGAATAAGTCACTTAAGCACTTATAAGCCACTTCAACTTTTGCTAGATTTTCCAAAGTGAATTGAAGTCATAGTCTTCAAGGGTAAGACTCATATCTTTTATCTACATCTCTTCTATGATAGGATTGATAGAGAAGGGAGATCGTTTGTTAAGAACATGTAATAAGTTATTAAGGAATGAAATTAAGCCGAATAAGTTGAATAAGCAACTTGAACTTTAATAAGTTGCTAGAATCATGAAGAACTTATCATATGTTTGTCATATGATGTCAGTATATTGAATATAGCATGAGAACATTGATTGATGGACTTAAGTTCATAGTAAGTCATAAGCATGAGGAATTGTAGTTCATAAGTTAAATAAGTCATTGACTTATGGGAATAAGTCAAAACCTACTTTGATTATAAGTTGGTGTAATAAGTAACTTGTAATGATCATATGTTGGTTAAAATCCATTTAGAATCATTAAGAATGTAGCTTTGCCAGAATTCACATGATTGGACGATTATCGTCGAATTCGTGAAATTCTCGAAATAGAAGTCGTATTTTGTGTTTGAAGTCAGAAACGTTGGTTTTCGATGGAGATAAATCATATTTGGCATTATAGAGTTGCGGACTCAAAAATGACTGAATTCCGACTTAGAATGAAGAAACGAGCATTGAACGTTCACGAACGTTTATCGTTTTCGTTAAAAATGAACTAATAGGTGAAATTTTAGCAAACGAAGTCAAATAGATAAAATTCTTGCATGAACGCATAGAGTACATAATTTGTGAACCGTAGGCTTTTGAACGAGCCAATTCGGACTTATAACGACGAAGTTATGAGTCCGGGAGTTTCAGAAAATTTTCAAAAATGCAAAACTATTTGAGGCACGCAGAGTTGCGCCATGGCAAGGCCAACCCAAGGCCAAATGAGTGGCGCCATGATCTTAGTTGAATAAAGGTCATCTTTGCAAGATCATAACTCTGTACCGTGAGATGAAAAAGATGAAGAACTAATGTGGCGCTTGCCAGCCATTTCATCCTAAGCCAGAGACCGCTAACTCAGCATGCTATGCAACGAGTTGAAGAACAATGGGTGTACCGCATAAATGACCAACCCTAGGCAATGATCGAGAAAGAATGTTTTCAAGTCGTGAATGAAAGAAAACTTGTTAGTAATGAACTAAGATATAAGCATAACATTGTTAAGGCATTGTAAGACAAATAAGTATGATGATTAAGAGTTAATAATCAATTGAAGATGAATGCAATGTGAATGACGTAATTAAAGCCGAAAACCCATAATAGTAGATCTAAGTCAGGATTTACATTGAGATGAAGGGTAAGATATAATAGTATACATACTTGATGATATATGACCTAATGTGGTACGTTATATGATCATGTATTGTAGAAATTTAGAGACCTAAAGTGTACGTGCAATAATCAGTAAGCAGACGTTGAAGGCAAGTATTCTAACCCTTGTTCTAGTTCAGTATGGACAAGTTTTGTACTTCATGTATTCTTTCACATGAAGTCTTGAATGATGAAGTCTAAAGCCAACTCTTTCGGCTAGACTTATATTATGATTCTGTCAAGCATGATTAATGTTTACTGAGTTATATTGGTGTGGTTTTCAATCGAAGACCGAGTATGCTAAAAATGTTTTTGTCGTTTAACAACAGGCACGTGAGGTTACCACAACTTAAACGTATACACGTTTAATGAATGTAGTGTTGATCAACATAGAGTACTATGGGCTGATCACCCAGAAGTGCTCGTAAGATATATCGGACTTACGGACTTAGTGTCGGGTTGTCCTTTTCAAAAAAAATTATGAACCGCTCATAGTCTTGAACCTTAGTTGATATTCTACTGAATATTGTTGTTGTAAAACATTTTGAATGAAAAGAAGTGCTATTTTGAATTATCGATAGTACTTCGTAACTATTGTTCGATTCTTGAAGATATATGAGTTCTATGTTTTTAAGCATGTTGTTTATTAGAATTGTAGTACTTACGAGCTAGTCATGCTCACTCTTCCTTGAACCATATGAACACGCCAAGATCGAAGCGAATTTGAAGGCTCTTGCGAGGATAAAGGCAAGCGAAGATTTAACCTGTGGCGCCCCAAAATTGAGACACCCATATCTCGAATTTTTTGGTGCATCACGTCTTCTTACAAATATCTTACAAAATCATTAACAACGGAAATAATAGAATAATTTACATTGATGTAATATAAATATTCACGTCCCAAGGTAAAGTAACCATTACTACAACAATTACGTGATTTGTTAACCTAGCTTAATCATTCTTGAATACATCATAACAATCATAACAATAATAATAATACTTCTAGTCTTAAGGACTAAGTTATTTTATTAGCATTGCCCTTTCCCTTTGTCCTTTCTCAAGTACCACCTTGCTCGCTGTCTTAAGCGTAATGTTTTAGGAAGCAAGAATGAGCAACAAGTTTGCTCACAAAGTAATATAGCTAAGAAGAACAAGCGGTTATAGCATTTGAATCTTTCAAGGTATAATAATAATTGATAGTTTAAGGATATCAAGAATATCAAGAATATTCAATAGAGTTAGTTATAGATGAAGGATATCAACAAAATCTCGTGGATTTATCTATTTCGAGGTTCAACACGAATGAGTCTTTGCAAATCACTAAGGACCAAGAACTCTTACTAGAATTAACAGTATTACACTGTAATCCAATATCAACGAGTATAATAGGTGATCAGCCTAAAGTACCCTATGTTATGCATAACATTTAATCATACTCATGTGCGCATATCGGTTCCCCGACAATATATAATTTCCCCTTCTATGAGGGTTGTTCATCTCAGTAGATTTACGATAAATCGCACCAAATCAATCGGTTTGGATAGCTCTTTAACTCATAATAATAGTCTAGCCGAATCAAGGGCTTAGACAGTTTTTCATCATGCATTTAGGAATGATAAGTCCAATGCTTACAACAACGTCAAGGTATACAAGTGATTTTCGAATAGAAGCAGATATTTGCTTGATAAAATATGATTGATATGACAACAATTCAACGTATAAAGTGTGTGAATTAAGGAACTTGCAACACAGTAATAATAGTGTTCGGATACTTGCTCAATGTAAATTTGAGTGAGGTTAGGGAATTTGCCCAACAATAACAATAAGTTAAGGATAGAAACTTGTATACTTGAAATCAAGGTAGAGTAAGAAACTTGCCTTTAGCGTTGATTACTACTAATAGCGAAAATCACCTCAACGAACTATGTCTGTCCTATTCATGTAAGCATAGGTATTCATTAGCCAAACACACTTGATATATATCAACAACATGTACACATAACACATTTTTCTTTCTATCTGCTGTACCCATCAAAACTCATAACTGTACACTAACATGCTCATACTATTGACCACTTCTAGTTTATTCATAATCTTTCTTCCTCGAAGTTCTAAGAGGTTCATTGCTTTAAGTAGACCATAACGTCTATTAATCCCACCGACCTTTTTCTACGCATGTTTACAAGCATTAGATTTATTTTCCCGAAGTTAGTAAAATTCTCTACTTAGAACTTATTCGTGTACTAATAGTTTATAACAGTATAGGAGTATTTATTAATCCATCCTTATATTAAGTTATGATGTTGTCTCCAAGTCCCGGGACATCTCGCTATGTCCGAAGATATTATGACTTGTCCGAAGACAACATGCTTCGTCCGAAGACATCACGCTTTGTCCGAAGACATCACGCTTTGTCCAAAGACATCACGCTTTGTCCGAAAGACATCACGCTTTGTCCGAAGACATCGTGCTTTGTCCGAAGACATCACGCTTTGTCCGAAGACATCACGCTTTGTCCAAGCCGAGCCCTTCAGAGACTTGATTCTACACTATTTCGACAAAGTTTGGTTAATTTCATTAAGACTTTACTATATGCATACAACCTAAGGGAATTTCTTAATACATGGTCTAACATGACCGAACCCATCAGTTGGTTCCTAACGGCAGGCAAACAACATTTTGCACCCATTTCGAAGCGGTGAACATGCTCACATTTTGCGTAGTAGCCACAACTTGATTCCGCACAAAAAAAATTTTTAACGTATTCATGCACGAAGGTAAACTTTCTAAACACCCTATATCATGCTAATTCATCATACTTGACCTATTAATCTGAAAACCAAGAATCAACAAGACTCGAGTTAAGAACGGATTAGAAATTATACCTTCTCGAGCTTTAACCTTGATATCTCACACACCGATTTGGTAATGCTTAAAGCAACTAAGAATTCTTTACTCGATTTCTCCAACACTTTTATCACTAAAACAATTTTCCTCGGTGGCTTGTATTTAAAGAGAAAACATGGACTAGACACTTGCTTTTACCCAATGTTGGGATTCATGGTAATATAAAATGAACAATGGTTACTTAAGGAGTTGTTCAACCACTCCATACCAAATGCACTCACTAGCCATGCATACCTAGGATTAGCGACTTGAAGTTTAATAGTAAAGAGAGTTTAGAGCTCTTGTTCTTTGTACTTGGTGACCCTAATTTGGGGACAAGAGAGTAGATCTCAGACATAGACAAGGGGCTAGTCGGTCAGGCCCACTGCCCCACGCCACATTTTAATTTAACCAATACCTTGTACTCTCAGTTAACTATTTGGTTGGATTCCGAATTGGATTCTAAATATCCCAAGTTTATTGGGCTAACTCAAAAGTCCATCAATTAACTTATTGGGCTAGACTCCCAATTTATTATTTGGACTTTAAACATGCAAATACTTAATCATCCTTCACTAAGTCCATCCTTGTCTCACACAAGACATTTCATGAACCTATCATAATTCTCCACATCCTAGCAATCATTAAGAGTTCAATTTTAATACAATTGAGTTACTCCCCTCATGCCACGTAAGCATTTATAAAATAAATAATTCACTGGCTCTATTTAATAATAATATTAAATCATAAAATTTACGGGTATTACAAACCCTTAGAGTTCTTATGTAATAATATAGAGGGATGATTGTAATATATTTGATATTATGACAAGAACAAACAAATGGGTTATAAAGAACCTGGGAAATGTAATATTATTTTGAATATATAGAAGATATATTAGTTCTTTTGAGCTCTTCAATGGAATGAATGTATGAATGGTAGTACCGTGTAGCACCATCTGTCAGGTTGGAAGATACCCGGATTTGAGGGCGTCACAGTTGAGAGCAACCTAAGTTAGTAAGCGAAATACGTAGCTTTCTAGGCTTAGTTGGTTATTATCGGAGATTCATGGAAAGATTTTCTCGAATCGCTACTCCATTAACTCAGCTGACTCGTAGAGATATAAAATTCGAATGGAGCAAGGAATGTGGGAAGAGCTTCGAAGAACTCAAGCGGAGACTCATTTCGGCACATGTTCTGACCATACCATCTTGGAAAAGTGAACGTGGTAGCTGATCGTATACGAGTACAAGTGCAATATTGTCAAAGACCAATTTCGTATAACTTACAAATGATAGAGATAGAGTTAAAGACTCTAGGGACCCACGTGATGATATACGAGTAGAATTGAATTTAATCGATAAAGTTAAAACCGCTCAAACTACATACCGGAGCTGATGAATATGAAGAAGGAGGTGCAAGAAGTTGTTATTCCAAAAGCGAGAATCGGCGATGTGAGGAAAGCTCAAACCTTCGATTTATACCATTTGAAATCCTCGATCAAGTAGAAATTGTGGCCTATAGACTCATTTTACCCCCAAGTATGTTTTGTGTTTATAACGTTTTTCACATATCCATGCTACGTAAATATGTGGACGACCCGAACCACGTTATTGAGTTAGAACCAGACGAAATAGTCGAAGATTTAACGAACGTACGAGGAAGTACCAGTAAAGATCTTGGATAGGAAGGAGCATGTCCTACGCACAAAGGTCATACCACAAGTCAAAGTTTTGTGGAGAAACCATGCTATTGAAGAAATGACCTGGGAGTTGGAATTAGAAATGAAAGTGAGGTATCCTCACCTTTTCGAAATATCAAGTACATACGTCAATTTCGAGGACGAAATTTCATAAGGAGGGGAGGTTGTAAGACCCCAACTTATTATAAATGAAATGGAATTTCCTCTATTTATTATTTTGAAATAGTAAGGGTTGATTTGATTAATTAGGTTAGTTATGGGTAAAAGCGCAAATATTTTTAAATAAGCAAGTGGTTATAAAATATTCATTGTTGTCGGGGAATATTCGTTTTGTCGTGGGATATTCTACTGCCGGGGGAATATTAAATGCGACTGGCCAGTCTTAATAATGGGCCCATAATGAAAAGATTGGATGAAGAAAACAACAAGTATAAGTTGTATATAAATAACGACGTAGTTGTTACAGTTAATACTATTGGAATACCTGGTGGTTAAAACACGATGTCTGCGTTGTTGCGATGAGTTACACACTTATTGCACCAATTATTGTTTTTTACGTAAGAAGGCACTACTCAATAATTGTTACAGTAATTATTGTTCAATAATTGTAATGAGGACTCATTTGAGTGTTGATATTGTCTAGAAGACAATATTTTTATTTAAACTCACAGTATGTGTTGTCGTATTTTGCACGACAATTGTAATAATGAAGTTGTAGTTGTTTCTGTACCATGTATTTGACGACTCAGAATAGGTTGGGTGGATAGGAAAAACCTTCTTATCTTTGAGAGGATGATTAGTAGAATTTTCAATAATATGACGTATCATGGAAGTACCTGGATAACCGAGTCTTTCATGCCAAAGCATAAAGGATTTGGGATCTATAATTTTTGGAATCATAACATTATGAGACTCAATTGCTCTAATTTTCATAGTATATAATCCAGAAGAAATTGAATGAAGTTTTTCTAGGATATTCTTTTTTCCAGAAATAGTAGAAGTGATGAGAAGATATTCATTATCATTCTCATTGGTTGTTTCAATATGAAAACCATTTAGTCGAATATCTTTAAAACTAAGCAAATTTCTTCTTGATTTACTAGAATATAGAGCATTTTTGATAAAAACTTGTGTCTCGTTTGGTAGAAAGAAACTAGCTTTTCCAAATCCCTCGATTAAATTTGATGTGCCAGAGATAGTTCCTACATTTCCATTAGCTTTGATCAGTTGTGAAAAATATTTCTCATTTCGAAGGATTGTATGAGTTGTTGCACTGTCTGCTAAACATATATCCTCCATATCCATTAAAAATGGTCTGACATATATAAAAACATAAATAAAAAAAGTTAGATTTCAAATATAATTTTATTCATGAGAAACACATACCACATATAGAATGAAAACTAACAATATTATACATGCAGGGCGTTTAATTAAAACAAGAAATTAAACGATATCCCAAAAGATACTCTCAGAAGGTTCAGTAATATCAACAACCTTTTCCTCAATGTTGGTCATTGGTGAAACATCAACAATATTCAATTGATGATTAACAAAGTTTGTTTCTACCTCCATTACTTTGTTCTTCTGAGACTCCTGGAATAAATTAACCAGATGCCTCGGCGTACGACAGGTACGCGACCAACGCCCATTCATCCCAAACCTAAAACAAACATCTGGTTTGTTCTTTATCTGTGTTGCATTTTCTTTATTTTTACCCGACCCAGACATTTGCCACTTTTGGTGGCTTGAATTGTCGTGGTTCTGGAATTTGTTGGTATGATTGCCTCGTTTATTCTTTCGTCCCCAAGACTTCTTATTATATGACCATCTCTTGTCACGTTTATTCTGCTGGAATGACGTGTTGTTAATATCTGGCAATGGGGTAGCACCTGTTGGCCGTACTCGATGGTTTTTCAACAACAATTCATTATTCTTTTCTGCAGCAAGGAGAATAGATAACAAGTCACTGAATTTTGTGAACTTACTCTGTCTATATTGTTGTGACAGAATCATGTTGGTGGGATAAAAAGTTGAGAGTGTTTTCTCTAACATTTGGGTTTCAGAAACTGGATCTCCGCACAAATCCAAAGTAGAGGTTATTCTATAAACATTGGAACTATATTCCGTAATTGATGTATAATCTTGTAGCCTTAAATTAAGCCACTAAAATTTGGCATTAGGGAGAACAACCAATTTTTGGTGATCAAATCTTTCCTTCAGTTGTGTCCATAAAGATAAAGGATCTTTGACTATTAAATACTCAGTCTTTATGTGAGACCCCAAATTTTACGAATAAAGATTTAATTTTCTCGAAATATTTTTTTTAAATATTATGGTGTGGATTTGAGATAATGTTATAGTTGTGGGTAGTATTAATAAATTTTGTAAAGTCTGCAAGTTGTTATATAATATTCGATTGGTCGGGGAATATTCGTTTTAACAGAAATATTAAATACAACCAAGCGTAATCATTGGTGGACCCCACAAATCAATTATTATGGAATAAGAAAATGACAAAAATATATTTATAAAAATAATCATGGAAGTTTTGAATTAAAACTATTGAACTACCCGGTAGTAAAAAATACGATGTCTGGCGTGGTTGCATAGTAGCACTACGGTGTTGATTATTGATGTTTGCGTGAGAAGTCACTCAGATTTGTTCAATTATTGCTACAATAATTGTTGCATAGTATCTCACATTATTTGATTCAATTATTGTCGATATTTTTTATATTATTAAATCAATAATTGAGATGACAAGTTGTTAATATTATTATTTGTAATATTAACGATGTCTAAGTTACTGCCAAGAGAGAGGTTTGGTCACCTAATTGCTTGCGCATAATAAGGAGAAATTCTTATTGGAAAGCCCCATCTTTCCGGAACGACACAATTACGATTAATAATGTGAATTGTAATAATGATGATGAGTTCTGTTTTATTAGTATTATTAACATAATAAAACAGAAAAGCCTTTTATATAAAACAAAATACTTTTATAAAGTTATTCGTTTTATTAGACTATAAATAGAATATTTATATTCTATTATGCATAGTGTTTTGCATAGTAAAAGCTTTTATATAAAACATAATACTTTTATAAAGTTATTAGTTTTTATTAGACAATAATTAGAATATATTATATTTTATTATGCATAGTGTTGCATAGTGCACGCATAGTGTTTTGCATAGTAAAATCTTTTTATATAAAAACAGAATACTTTTTAAAGTTATTCGTTTTTATGAGATTATAAATAGAATATATTATATTTTATTTAAAAGATTTGTTTTATTAGAATATGTTATAAGTAAATCAATCTGGACCGTCCCATTTAAAAGTAAATCAATGCTGATAGTTCATGGATTAGTTACTATTCGGTCCATTATTCTATAAATAGAAGTTTATTCCTTCATTATTTCTTACTTAATTCAACAAAACTCTAGAGAGAATTTTTCTTCTATAATCTTGGGCGTATTTCTTTAGAGTTTAAGAAAGCTTTTGAGCGTAGTGCAAGTTTTCTTCAAGTATATCCTCGCCTACTACCGGTAGGAATACTCTTCTTTTTATGGTAAGGGTATTATTTCTTTCTTATTCATGAAGAGAACTTACATTATTCCATTCTTTATTATTACATTGGAATAACTTTTGTTATCAAATCACCGCATACATGGTGAAATTCTTCCATTATTCCATTCTTTATTATTATGTTGGAATAACTTTTGTTTATGCTAATACCGCATACATGGTTAAATTCTTCTATTATTTCATTCATTATTATTCTGCCTAATATCACGTCGTGGCGTTCTGGCGGGACTGGGTTCCATTATTTATTATTTTGTCGAATATTACGTACGCGCGTTCTGTGGGACTGGGTTCCATTATTTATTATTACATTGGAATAACTTTTGTACATGCGATCTATCGCATGCGTGGTGATTTCGTTGTTATTCCATTCTTTATTATTACATTGGAATATCCTCAGCCGGTGCGTTTACGCGTGACACAGTTCCATTATTTATTATTATGTTGAATAACTTTGTTTGTGCGATCGTCGCATCGCGTATGGTGAATCCTTACATTATTCCATTCTTTATTATTTTGTTAGAATAACATGTCATGTGGATTACCACATGCATGGTGAATGATCCTTTGTATTCATTCCTTATTAAATTGTGGAAATGATCTGTATACACCGCATAGCGGGTGAAAATCCATTTATAGTTTCATATACTATTATACTCGTATGATATATCATTTCTTCTGTACTTGTCATGGAATATCATTTTCTCTGGTATTTTTTTTACGAGTTACTATTTACGGGTTACTATTTACCCGGTTACTATTCACTCTAGTATTATTCACTTTCGAGTATTCGGGGACACTTTTCGTTATTAGAGTACTATTCACGATTCTTATATTCATGGGTTACTATTCACCTAAATTACTATTCACCCATATTATTCACTTTCGGGTATTTGGGGTACTTTTCATGTCGGTACTATTCACGGTACTATTCTGAAGTACTATTCATAGGGTACTATTGTAGTACTATTTACACGAAAATATATTTCTTTTACTCATCAAATTATTTTTGGTATATGAATATTATTATTGAATTTTACTCCACAAAGCGATATCATGTTGATAATTTGGATATTTTTAAACTCTGGATAAATTTAAAGTCTTTAATATTTATCCTTGATTTCGTTTGATTAATGCTTATATCATTGTCATCATCCTCATGCTTATATTATGATGAAAGTCATCTTTGGCTCACGTGCAAAGATGGACTATTGATTATTGGTTTTACAGTTGTATATCTTTGGTCACGTGCAAAGATGGACTGTTGATTATTGGTTTTACAGTGGAGTACCTTTGGCTTACGTGCAAAGATGGACGGTTGATTATTGGTTTTACAGTTGCATATCTTTGGTTGCATATATTTCTTTTCTGTCCAAATTATTTTTGGTACATGAATATTATTCTTAAATTTTACTCTACAAAGCAGTATCATGTTGACAATTTGGACGTTATTGATTCCTGGATAAATTAAATTATAAATCTTTAAAATTTATCCTTGAACTTGTTTTACTAAATTATTATGTCATTGTCATCATCCTCATGCTTATATTGTGATGAAAGTCATCTTTGGCTTACGTGCATAGATGGACTTAGTATGATTATGACCAGGGATTATTCGGTATAATCATGACCGTAATGTGACAAATGATGTGGTAAAAGTCCTCATTGGCCTGTAGTTCATTGATGGACAGTTGTTGGTATGATTATAACCAGGGATTATTCGTTATAATCATTACCATTGATGATTACATGAATATCCTTGGCCGTGGTGTAGGGATGATTCGATTTTATTTATTAAGCTGAGTCTCAACGATAAAGTTGATGAAAAACTTTTTAAAACATAGAAGATAGTAGATTTTATGCTCTACTTGACTATT
Source organism: Panax ginseng (assembly GCA_020205605.1). Classification (NCBI taxonomy): domain Eukaryota; kingdom Viridiplantae; phylum Streptophyta; class Magnoliopsida; order Apiales; family Araliaceae; genus Panax; species Panax ginseng. Next base: position 68,652,296 of record CM035139.1, read on the forward strand.
CTAATGGATTGCTTATTTCCGCTGCAGTTGTTGATCTAAAACTTGTTTTCTATTGTATTCTATCAGTTGTTATACTGTTGAAGGCTAAGGATAATTTATTCTGCATTATCTTAGTCATAATATTTCTTACTGGGCTAGTTGAGCTCACCCTTTCTTTCATTGTTCTCTTCAAGAAATGAGAAAATAGCTGGGACGAGTCGGGGAATGGAGTGATGGTCCAGGATAAATGGCTTTAGTAGTCCTCACTATTCTACGGAATAATGTGATAATAATTATAATGAGGACACCATTGAGTGTGGATATTGTCTAGATGACAATATTTTTGTTTAAACTCTCAGCTACGTTTTGTCGTATTTTACACGACTGTTGTATAATTAAGTTGTATTTGAATTTATGTACCATGTATCTGGTGACTCAAAATGGGTGATGTATACCTGTTTTGGGGGCGTCATAGTTGGAATCAAAGTTAGGGATATGATCCCTGGCTGAGATGTGAGACAAGAACTAGGAGGGGAGAGACGGGGAATTCCTTCGCTAGTATGACCTACCTAAGTTTATTTGGTATTTAATTGGTCAGTCAGAGTATAGGAACAATATGTGATATGTCAATTAACCCTTATTTTGTGGCAGTGTTTGAAAATGGCATCTAAAAATGTTAAGATAAGCAATGAAGCACATGAGACCGTTGAGTCACCACAGATCAATACCCATGATAATGTGCAACAGGAAGACAATAATCCTCAGGTAAATAACAACACCGATCAGATGATGAACGATGGGATGGTCAGAGGCTTTATGCAATTCATGCAACATCAGGCGAGAGAAAATCCTGTTCAAAATGCAGGTGGAAACACTGGCAACTCTCGGATGGTCACCGCTAAGCAGTTCAAGGAGCTGGGACCGCCGAAGTTTTTGGGAAAGCCAGAACCACTTAAGGCGGAGACGTGGTTAAAGCAGATCACCAAGATATTTGATGTCTTGGGATGCTCCGAGGAGCAAAGGTTCCTTCATACCTTTATGTTGCGTGAAGAGGTAGATTACCGGTGGGAATCACATAAAATGTACTGACTGATGCACTCAAGATGTCTTGGGAGAAGTTCCAAGAGCTGTTCAACGACAAGTACTTTCCCGAAAGTATTCATCACATGAAGGAGGTGGAGTTTATCAACTTGGAACAAAACAATATGATCGTGTCGCAATACGAGGCTAAATTTGTGGAATTATACCGATTTGCATCCCATTTGGCCGATAATGAGGAGCGAATGACGTGAATGTTTCTAAGAGATTTGAAACTCGATATACGTCAATACCTCATTTCTCACAAACTTTGTTTATATTCAGATGTTGTGAATAGGGCTCTCAGTTATTGGAGCGCGATAATGAGTCAGCACAACCAAAAGGTAATGACCAAACAACACAATAATAATCATACCGTGTGGCAATACCATCGGAATAATGATAAACATCGTGGAAATTATCATGCCAAGAATGGTAACCACTTGATGGTAATCATGACCAAGATAATAGGAGTGGAAATTTTAAGAAGAGTAGGTTCAACAACGATGGAAAGGCAAAGCTGACACCAACACCCGTTTTCAGGAAGGAGAACAACCACCAATTGTATGCTTCAAATACGAAGGGAGGACATATCAATCCAAGGCGCATGATCACGGTCAAAGCATGTTACAATTGTGGAAAAGAAGGTCACTTAGCCCGATTTTGTATACACCAAAGTTAAGTCCAGTGGGACGGTGGCACCAAAGGCGGATCTGGACAAAACAAAGTCGGTGGTTTCAAGAGCATTTTTCGTGACTTCTCAAAAGCTTAGTAACCCAAACGAAGTTGGCACGGGTTAGTTAATTATAAATTTTTGTGAAGTCTATACCTTATTAGATACCGGTTCTACCCATTATTTTATCTCTCTTGCTTGCGCTCAACGTTTAATTTTTACCCCAGAGAAGTTAGACTTTGACTTATTGGTTGAAACCTCGTTAGAAGAAACCTTCGTTGCCTCCACTGTTTATAAATCTTGTTGATTCAAATCGACACTGTCACGTTACCTGTCGATCTGATCTCTTTGAAAATACTTGCCCTTGTTGTGATTTTAGGAATCGATTGGTTAACTACTCATCATGCCAAAATTAATTATTTTCATAAGGTTGTTAGCTTTCATATTCCTAACCAACCTGTTATGCGAATTCAAGCAACCAAACCACTAAAGTCAATCATTGTCATATCAATCCATAAGTAAAGAGCCCCAGGCCTTTCGCTGGTGACTTCCAAGTCTTGGAATACACCAAAGCCAGAATATTCGTAGGGGACGTCCTGAATAACGGTTGCAAGTTGATAGGTATCAATGTGACGTACTATCCAAGTCTTGGATGAGAGTCACAGTTTTGAATGATATTTTTATCGTTAATAAATTTTCTAACGTATTCTTGAAGACTTCCTGGCCTACCCCCAGAGCGTGAAATCGAATTTTGTATTGACCCCAGTACAAAACCCATTTCTAAAACCCTCGAATATTTCTTCAACCAAAACGAATGTATAATGCGCCAAAGACGTTGGCTCGAGCTGTTGATGATTACGACTATACCATTCAATATCATCGTGAAAGAGAGAACGCGGTAACTGACGCGTTGATTAGAAGATCATATGCGTTTACGAGTGCGATGTTGTTAACATAAAAACCCATTTCGTATAACTTACAAATGATGAAGATAGAGTTAAAGACTAAGGACCCACGTGGTGATATCAAATATACGAGTAAAATCGACTTTAATAGATAAAGTTAAAGCCATACAAGAAACACACCTGGAGCTGATGAATATGAAGAAGAAGGTTCAAGAAGGCGTTATTCTAGAAGTAAGAGTCGATGAATAGAGGAAATCTCAACCCTCGATTTAATTGGCCCATTTGAAATCCTCGATCGAGTAGGAACTGTGGCCTATAGACTCGCCTTATCGCTAAGTATGTCGCGTGTTCATAACATTTTTCACGTATCAATGTTACATAAATATGTGGACGACTCGAACCACATTATTAAATTAGAACTAGATGAGATAGCAGAAGATTTAACGTGTGAGGAGATACGTGTTAAAATCTTGGATAAGAAGGATCCTATTCGACACTCAAAGGTTATACCTCAAGAGTTAGAATCTGAAATGAAGTCAAGGTATCCTCATCTCTTCGGCATACCAGGTACGTACGTAAATTTCGAGGGCGAAATTTCATAAGGAGGGGAGATTGTGAGACCCAAAATTTTATGAATAAAGATTTAAATTTCTCGAAATATTTTTTTTAATATTATGGTGTAGATTTGATATAATGTTATAGTTGTGGGTAATATTTATAATTTTTACAAAGTAAGCAAGTTGTTATATAATATTAGATTGGTTGGGGAATATTCTTTTTGTCGGGGAATATCCGTACGACGGCACAATCATTGGTGGACCCCACAACAGAAGTATTGTCTTAGTTAGAAAACGACATAATTATCATTTTATAAAATAACGGCGGAAGTTTTTTAAATTAAAAACTGTTAAACTACCCGATAGTAAAAATCAAAGATGTCGTGTGGTTGCATAGTAGCACCGGTATTGATTATTAATGCTTACGTAAGAAGTCACTTTCGGTTATACTCAATTATTGCTAAAGAATTTATGATCATATCTCTCATTTCAGATTATTGTCACAGATATCATCTGCATATAATATGATATATTATTAAATCAATAATTGAGACGGCAAAGTTATTCATATTATTATTTGCAATATTGACAATGTTTAGAAGTTCTGTCAAGGAGGGGTTTGGTCACCTAATTGCGCGCCAATAAGAAGAAATCCTTATCGGAAAGCCCCATCTTTCCTGGGAACGACCTGGTTGTTAAATATTTTGAACTAGCGATAACCCGTGCCTGAAGGCACGACGTAACTAAAAATTAAATTAAAATTTGAAAAATATTACATTATCTAAAGACACATACCACCATAACAATTAATACATACTCAATCATCAATACATATCCAACCACCAAAACATCGAGCTAGTCGATACTAATTTTAAGAAATTTCGGCAAAATTTCCTTTAAAAATAGATATCCAAAAAATTCTAAACCTGTCTACAAATATTACAATCATCAATACATATCCAAACCACCAAAAAAACCATCATTCCATACCCAAAAATCATCATAACCATGTATAATTAGTTAACTTTACAAAAGATCCGCCTTTAAATATTAAGGTAGCAAACGAAGAAATAATTCATGTTGAAGATGTTCATGGGAGTTATTTAAGTGAGATATCACGGGAGTTTTAAATTATCGGTAGATTTATTCTGCAGAATAAAGTTAGGAGAATTCGATGTAATTCTCGGAATGGATTGGTTAGTAAACCATGGGGCAATTATAGATTATCAAAAGAAATGTGTGAACATTAAGACTTTAAAACAACCTCAGGTAGTATTTTACGGGAATAGATAGATAGTGGAGACGTTCGTGTTGTCTAACCATGACACAAACTAAGAAATTATTGAGAAAGGATGCGTCTGCTATCTCGTGTCATGTTGTTGATACCTGCAGAGTGGTAGCAACCATGGAACAAATACCTATAGTGAGAGAATTCACCATGTATTTACGAGTGAATTGTAGGGTCTTCCACGGGATAGGGAGACCAAGTTTGTGATAGACATTGTGCCGGGAGCGACACTGATTTCGAAAACCGTGTCGTATATGCGCCCGATGGAGATGAAGGAGTTGATGGTGAAGTTACAAGAACCTGCTGGACCTAAGTACATTCAATAGAAAGTGTGTCGTGCAGTGGGGAGCACCCCAGACTATTTGTTTATCGAAGAAGGACAGATCGTTAAGACTGTGTATCGACTATCGAGAGTTGAGCAAGTTAACAATAAAGAATAAATACCCATTGCCCAGGATCGATGGCTCTTTGATCAGTTGAAAGGGGCTAAGTATTTTTCTAAAATAAATTTAAGAACGAGGTATCACCAGTTGAAGGTTAGGAAGGAGGATGTACCAAAGACAGCATTCAGGACTCGTTATGGTCATTTCGAGTTTCTGGTGATGTCGTTTGGGTTGACAAATGCACCAGCTGCATTTATGGATATGATGAACAGAGTGTTCAAACAATATTTGGACAAGTTTGTCGTAGTGTTTATAGATGATATTCTAGTCTATTCTAAGATGCCAGAAGATCATGTTGAACACCTTAGATTAGTGTTGTAGACACTAAGAAAGGAGAACTTGTATGCGAAATTCACTAAGTGTGAATTTTGGTTGGAGAAGGTACAATTTTTAGGTCATGTCATTGACCATGAGGGGATTTTAGTAGATCCAGCGAAGGTGGAAGCCGTGATGAATTAGGAACAATGAAAAGCAGGAGATTGAGTGCGGAGTTTTCTAGGGTTAATGAGTTACTATCGGAGATTCATCCAGGATTTTTCGAAGATAGCTACTCCGTTGACTAACTTGACGAGGAAGACGGTAAAATACGCTTGGACTGATAAATATGAGGACAGTTTTCAAGAACTGAAGAAGAGGTTGAGTGAAGCGCCTGTTTTGTCACTGCCCGATGACACAGGAAATTTTGTAGTTTATATTGATGCGTCGCATAGAGGACTTGGTTGCGTGCTCATGCAGCATGGCAAGGTCATTGTGTATGCATCTAGGCAGTTGAAGGATTATGAGAAAGTTTATCCTACTCATGATGCAGGCCAGCATGATGATTTTTTGCTCTAAAGATATAGAGACATTATCTTTATGGAGAAAAATGTGAGATATACATGGACCACAAGAGTAAAATATATCTTCACCCAGAAGGAGTTGAATATGAGGCAAAGGATCGGCTGGAGTTGATAAAGGATTACGACTGTGAAATCCTGTATCACCCGGGAAAAGTCAATGTAGTTGTCGACGCCTTAAGTAGGAAGGGTCGGGAAAAGTTGTCTTTGTTAATGGCTCAAACTGAGTTAATAACAGAGATGGCTAGGATGGAGTTGGAAGTGAAGCTGCCAAGTGAAGGTGGACAAATGCTATTTGCGACGGAGATGCAATCTACCATCGTAAAAGGAGTTAAGGAGGTACAACTGAAAACTGATGAGTGTGACCGGATGAAGGAGCGGCTGGCCAGTGAAAAAGATACTAAGTACAGTCTTGATAATGAGGGATTATTAAGATTTCAAGGAAGAATTTGGGTTCTGAATGAGACGGAATTAAAGGAGCAGGTATTGCAAGAGGCTCATAGTTCGAGGTTTTCGATTCATCCTGGTAGCACTAAGATCTATCAAGACCTTCGACAGAGTTTTTGGTGGCCGAACATGAAGAGAGAGATAGCAGAGTATGTGAGTGGGTGCTTAACTTGCCAGAAAGTTAAGGCCGAACATCAACGACCTAGTGGCTTGTTACAGTCATTGGAAATCCCGGAGTGGAAGTGGGAAAATATCACGATGGATTTTGTGGTAGGACTTCCGACTACAACAAAGGGGTATGATGCGATTTGGGTAATAGTGGATCGATTGACAAAATCGGCTCACTTTTTTCCAATTAGGGTCAAGTATAACTTAGATTAGTTAGCTAGACTCTATATAAAGGAAATAATCTCTAGACATGGAGTACCAGTATCGATTGTGTCAGATCGTGATCCACGATTCACATCGAACTTTTGGAGGAGCCTACAAGAGCAACTAGTTAGGAACGCAGTTGAAGCTGTGTACGGCATATTATCAACAAACGGATGGACAGAGCGAGAGAACAATTCAGACGTTAGAATATATGTTAAGATCTTGCGTCATAGATTTCAAGGGTAGTTGGGATGATCATCTACCATTAGTGGAGTTTCAATATAACAATAGTTATCATGCAAGCATAGGTATCTTGCCTACTGAAGCTTTGTATAGGAGGAAATGCGAACACCACTATATTGGGATGAGGTAGGAGAAGCAGCGAATGTTGGGACGAGTTGGTACAATGAGCGGTAGGACATTGTCGAAAGATACAAATGCATCTTCTAGCATTTCAAGACAGACGGAAGAAGTTTACGGATCCGCATAGAAAGAATCGAGAGAGTTTGAAGTAGGTTAAATCGTGATTCCTAAAGTATATCCCTAGAAAGGAAAGATACATTTTGGGAAGAAGGAAAGAAAGTTAAGTCCGAGGTTCATAGGACCTTTTGAGGTATTAAAGCGGGTGGGCGAGGTAGCCTATATGATAGCATTACCTCGGACCTAGAGCGAATACATAATGTATTTCACGTATCGTGTTACGTCCTTATAAGCGGATTATAAACGCGTGATAGAATATGAGCCTATTCATATCGAAGGATTTAACGTGCGGAAATGCCAATTCAAATTATCGATAGAAAAGAACAAGTTCTGCGGAATAAAGTCTACCTTCCGTGAAGGTGATATGGAAGAACCACGATGCAAAAGAAGCAACGTGGGAGTTAGAAGAAATGATAAAAAAGAATTACCCTCATTTATTTGTGTAATTTTTTTAATATAGCGAGATTCTAGGGACAGAATCCTTATAAGGGAGAGAGAGTGTAACGCCCCGGAAAATCGAACCTTTGTAAATACTTTTAATAATGAATAAAATAATATTATTTGGTATTGATAAGATGATTGTCGTTCTATAATCTAGAAACGTCGAAATGTCGTAGTATTTTAACTACATGAATGAATTAAAGTGTTTGAATTCTAAGACGAAAATAAAAGCTTTCCGAGAAATTTTTTGAAAAACATTATTCATCGATTTTTGCTTGGGAATTATTTTTGAATTTTTAAGAAATACGTAATGTTATAATATCAAGGTGACATCGATTATGTAATAATAATCTAAGTATGAAAAACGTAATATTTTGCATGTGGACCTAATTTGGGAACGTTAGGTTTATTAAGCGTTAAAGGAAGAAAGTTGTGATCATATAATGTGTATTCATTATATGAAGGTAATGAATGTAAGTATAATACGACGTATTGTACTATTATGTATGAAGAATGAGATAACGTATATTACAAATTAATATACGAGTTAGCATACGAGAATTATACGTGGGGTATAAATGTTAAGTTGTTTAATTAAAGGTAATGGACTTATAGGATTATTAGTCTAATGAGAGAAGTCCAATAGAATGTGACAATCAAGCCCAAGTGTTTGATAAGTCATGAGTCCAAACTATGGTAGCACGAGCCCAATAAGGAAGTAGTTAGATTTAATTAACAAGCCCAATGAGAAGCCATGATCCATGGGGCAATCCAAGTATGAAATGGGTAAACTTGATGGGCAAACATTATGTGTGATGACCAAGTATAAGAAGTGGTTAGCAAGTAGACTTGGAGGTTAAGTTTTGTTGCTTGTTCAAAGTTCATCCAACTCCTCTCAAGATAAGCTACTTATTTGGTAGAGAGAATAAGTCACTTAAGCACTTATAAGCCACTTCAACTTTTGCTAGATTTTCCAAAGTGAATTGAAGTCATAGTCTTCAAGGGTAAGACTCATATCTTTTATCTACATCTCTTCTATGATAGGATTGATAGAGAAGGGAGATCGTTTGTTAAGAACATGTAATAAGTTATTAAGGAATGAACTTAAGCCGAATAAGTTGAATAAGCAACTTGAACTTTAATAAGTTGCTAGAATCATGAAGAACTTATCATATGTTTGTCATATGATGTCAGTATATTGAATATAGCATGAGAACATTGATTGATGGACTTAAGTTCATAGTAAGTCATAAGCATGAGGAATTGTAGTTCATAAGTTAAATAAGTCATTGACTTATGGAAATAAGATAAAACCTACTTTAATTATAAGTTGGTGTAATAAGTAACTTGTAATGATCATATGTTGGTTAAAATCCATTTAGAATCATTAAGAATGTAGCTTTGCGAATTCACATTATTAGGCGATTATCGTCGAATTAGTGAAAATTAATAGGAATGGAAGTCGATTTTTGTGTTTGAAGTCGAAAGCGTTGGTTTTGATGGAGATAAATCATATTTGGCATTATAGAGTTGCGAGACTTAAAAATGGCCGAATTTAACTTTAGAATGAAGAAAGCGGCGTTGAACATTCACGGCGTTTATCGTTTTCGTTAAAATGAACTAATAGGTGAAATTTTAGCAAGCGAAATCAAATAGATAAAATTCTTGCATGAGCGCATAGAAATACGTAATTTGTGAACCGTAGGCTTTTGAGCGAGCCAATTGAGACTTATAACGGAGAAGTTATGAGTCCGGGGAGTTTCGTAAAATTTTCAAAAATTGCAAACTATTTGAGGCCTGAGTTGTCATGCGGCAGCCACCAAAAGGCCAAATGAGTGGCAGCCCATGTGCAAATATGATGTCTGACTTCTTCGCTAACTCATGGCAAATGGCGTGAGATGAAGAACTAATTGTGGCCTATTTTTCATATCCGGAAGCCAGAACCTTTGCTAACTTGCATTGTGCAGTTGAAGAAAGAATGGGTGGCGCCCAGAAGACCAACCCTAGGCAATGATCAGTAAAGAATGTTTTCAAGTACAGAATGAAAGAAAACTTGTTAGTAATGAACTAAGATATAAGCATAAAATTGTTAAGGCATTGTAAGACACATAAGTATGATGATTAAGAGTTAATAATCAATTGAAGATGAATTAAATGTGAATGACGTAATGAAAGCCGAAAACCCATAATAGTAGATCTAAGTCAGGATTTACATTGAGATGAAGGGTAAGATATAATAGTATACATACTTGATGATATATGACCTAATGTGGTACGTTATATGATCATGTATTGTAGAAATTTAGAGACCTAAAGTGTACGTGCAATAATCAGTAAGCAGACATTGAAGGCAAGTATTCTAACCCTTGTTCCAGTTCAGTATGGACAAGTTTTGTACTTCATGTATTCTTTCACATGAAGTCTTGAATGATGAAGTCTAAAGCCAACTCTTTCAGATAGACTTATATTATGATTCTGTCAAGCATGATTAATGTTTACTGAGTTATATTGGTGTGGTTTTCAATCGAAGACCGAGTATGCTAAAAATGTTTTTGTCGTTTAACGACAGGCACGTGAGGTTGCCACAACTTAAACGTATACACGTTTAATGAATGTAGTGTTGATCAACATAGAGTACTAAGGCCTGATCACCCAGAAGTGCTCGTAAGATATATCGGACTTACGGACTTAGTGTCGGGTTGTTCTTTTCAAAAGAAATTATGAACTGCTCATAGTCTTGAGCCTTAGTTGATATTCTACTAAATATTGTTGTTGTAAAATGTTTTGAATGAAAAGAAGGTCTATTTTGAATTATCGATAGTACTTCGTAACTATTGTTCAGTTACTGAAGATATATGAGTTCTATGTTTCAAGCATGTTGTTTATTAGAATTGTAGTACTTGCTAAGCTAGTCATGCTCACTCTTGCTTGAACAAGTATGAACACGACCCAAGATCGAAGCGAATTTGAAGGCTCCAAAGCAAGATAAAAAGCAAAAGCGAAAGACGAACCCTTAGAGTTCTTATGTAATAATATAGAGGATGATTGTAATATATTTGATATTATGACAAGAACAAACAAATGGGTTATAAAGAACCTGGGAAATGTAATATCATTTTGAATATATAGAAGATATATTAGTTCTTTTAAGACTCTTCAATGGAATGAATGTATGAATGGTAATCTTGTATAGCACCATCCGCCAAGGGTTGGAAGATACCCAGTTTGAGGCGTCACAGTTGAGAGCAACCTAAGTCAGTAAGCGAAATACGTGGCTTTCTAGGCTTAGTTGGTTATTATTGGAGATTCATGGAAAGATTTTCTTGAATCGCTACTCCATTAACTCAGTTGACTCGTAGAGATACAAAATTCAAATGGAGCAAGGAATGTGGGAAGAGCTTCGAAGAACTCAAGAGGAGACTCATTTCGGCACATGTTCTGACCATACAATCTTGGAAAAGCAAACGTGGTAGCTAATCGTATACGAGTACGAGTGCAATATTGTCAAAGACCAATTTCGTATAACTTACAAATGATAGAGATAGAGTTAAAGACTCTAGGGACCCACGTGATGATATACGAGTAGAATCGAATTTAATCGATAAAGTTAAAACCGCTCAAACTACACACCGGAGCTGATGAATATGAAGAAGGAGGTGCAAGAAGTTGTTATTCCAAAAGCGAGAATCGGCGATGTGAGGAAAGCTCAAACCTTCGATTTATTAGTCCATTTGAAATCCTCGATCAAGTAAAAACTGTGGCCTATAGACTCGTTTTACCACCAAGTATATCTCGTGTTTATAACGTTTTTTACATATCCACGCTACGTAAATATGTGGACGACCCAAACTACGTTATTGAGTTAGAACCAGACGAAATAGCCGAAGATTTAACGAGCGTACGAGGAAGTACCAGTCAAGATCTTGGATAGGAAGGAGCATGTCCCTACGCGACACAAAGGTCATACCACAAGTCAAAGTTTTGTGGAGAAACCATGCTATTGAAGAAATGACACGGAGTTGGAATCAGAAATGAAAGTGAGGTATCCTCACCTTTTCGAAATATCAAGTACGTCGTCAATTTAGAGGGACGAAATTTCATAAGGAGGAGAGGTTGTAAGACCCTAACTTATTATAAATGAAATGGAATTTCCTCTATTTATTATTTTGAAATAGTAAGGGGTTGATTTGATTAATGAGGTTAGTTATGGGTAAAAGCACAAATATTTTTAAATAAGCAAGTGGTTATAAAATATTCATTGTTGTCGGGGAATATTAAACTTTGTCGTGGGATATTCTTATCGTCGGGAATATTAAATGCGACGGTAGCGAGTCTTATGTGGGCCCCATAACGGAAAGCGATTGGATGAAGAAAAGCGACAAGTATAAGTTGTTTATAAATAACGACGTAGTTATTACGATTATCTTGTTGGAATAACGTGGCTAAAATACGATGTCTACGCGTTGTTTGCACATGGCGCGCGATATTGCACCAATTATTGATTCTTACGTGAAGGCATTACTCAATAATTGTTACAGTAATTACTGTTCAATATTTTATTTTATTGATTCAATAATTGCTACGTTGATATTTTATATTATTGTTGTTTCAATAATTGTCACTACACAGTATTTTCCATTATCAGATCAATAATTCATATTATTTGAATAATATTATTAGATAGCATTATTGACAATGTCTAGAAAGTTCTGTCTAAGGAGAGGTTTGGTCACCTAATTGTGCGCCAGTAAGGAGAAATCCTTATTGAAAAGCCCCTCTTTCCTGGGAACGGCCTGGTTGTCGATATTGTGATTCTGTAATATTATTTGTGAATAATTAATTATTGATTTATATGATAAGGAAAATATTCATTTTATGTTGATATAAATGAGAAAATTTTTAATATGATAATTGTTGAAAATTGATATTTTATCTTTTACGATAAAATAGTTCATTTAAATATTATTATATTTTAATAATATAATAATGGTGATATTTTTACATTAATGTGTGATATCTGAATAAATGAGGATGAAGAGTATTTTTGTTACAAAAATGTTTAAAACATGTTTTGTGTGTTGGTGGACCCTATTTTTATTTGAAATTTGAATATGTGGGCGACCCAAACTCGTTATTGAGTTAGAACCCGGGCAAATAATAGCAGAAGATTTAACGAGCGTCGAGGAAGTACCGGTCCAAGATCTTGGATAGGAAGGAGCATGTCCTACGCCTGAAAGGTCATACCACAAGTCAAAGTTTTGTGGAGAAACCATCTTATTGAAGAAATGACACGGGAGTTGGAATCGAGAAATGAAAGTGAGGTATCCTCACCTTTTCGAAATAATCGTCGTCGATTTAGAGGACGAAATTTCATAAGGAGGAGAGGTTGTAAGACCTTAACTTATTATAAATGAAATGGAATTTCCTCTATTTATTATTTTGAAATAGTAAGGGTTGATTTGATTAATGAGGTTAGTTGTGGGTAAAAGCACAAATATTTTTAAATAAGCAAGTGGTTATAAAATATTCATTGTTGTTTGAGGAATATTACGCTTTGTCGTGGGATATTCTTCTTGTGGGGGAATATTAAATGCGGCCAGTAGCGATCTTAATGTGGGCCCCATAACTTGAAAGCGATTGGATGAAGAAAACGACAAGTATAAGTTGTTTATAAATAACGACGTAGTTATTACATTATCTTGTTGGAATACACGGTGGCTAAAATACAAGAATACTGCGTTGTTTGCACAAGATGACACGATATTGCACCAATTATTGATTCTTACGTGAAGGCATTACTCAATAATTATTACGAATTACTTGTTCAATATTTTATTTTATTGATTCAATAATTGCTACGTTAATATTTTATATTATTGTTGTTTCAATAATTGTCACTACTACGGTATTTTCCATTATCGGATCAATAATTCATTATTATTTGAATAATATTATTAGATAGCATTATTGACAATGTCTAGAAAGTTACATCTAAAGGAGTTTGTCACCTAATTGTGCGCCATGATGAGAGAAATCCTTATTGAAAAGCCCCTCTTTCTGAGAACGGCACGGTTGTCGATGTTGTGATTACGTAATATTATTTGTGAATAATTAATTATTGATTTATATGATAAGGAAAATATTCATTTTATGTTGATATAAATGAGAAAATTTTTAATATGATAATTGTTGAAAATTGATATTTTATCTTTTCTGATAAAATAGTTCATTTAAATATTATTATATTTTAATAATATAATAATGGTGATATTTTTACATTGAATGTGTGATATACGAATAAATGAGGATGAAGAGTATTTTTGTTACAAAAAATGTTTAAAACATGTTTTGTGTGTTGGTGGACCATATTTTTTACTGAAATTTGAATATGTGGGCGACCCTAAACTACGTTATTAAGTTAGAACCGGATTTAAATAGCCAAGATTTAACGAGCGTCTGAGGAAGTACCGATCAAGATCTTGGATGGAAGAAGGAGCATCCCTACGCACAAAGGTCATACCACAAGTCAAAGTTTTGTGGAGAAACCATGCTATTGAAGAAATGACCTGGGAGTTGGAATCAGAAATGAAAGTGAGGTATCCTCACCTTTTCGAAATATCAAGTACGTACGTCAATTTCGAGGACGAAATTTCATAAGGAGGAGAGGTTGTAAGACCTAACTTATTATAAATGAAATGGAATTTCCTCTATTTATTATTTTGAAATAGTAAGGGTTGATTTGATTAATGAGGTTAGTTGTGGGTAAAAGCACAAATATTTTAAATAAGCAAGTGGTTATAAAATATTCATTGTTGTTAGGAATATTAAGCTTTGTCGTGGGATATTCTTAACGTGGGGAATATTAAATGCGACGCCTTGAGTCTTATGTGGGCCCCATAACGGAAGCGATTGGATGAAGAAAACGACAAGTATAAATTGTTTATAAATAACGGCGTGGTTATTACGATTAATCTTGTTGGAATACACATGGCTAAAAATACGATATCACAGCGTTGTGACAAGAAGATGCTACGATATTGCACCAATTATTGATTCTTACGTAAGAAGGCATTACTCAATAATTGTTACAGTAATTACTGTTCAATATTTTATTTTATTGATTCAATAATTGCTACGTTAATATTTTATATTATTGTTGTTTCAATAATTGTCACTACACAGTATTTTCCATTATCAGATCAATAATTCGTATTATTTGAATAATATTATTAGATAGCATTATTGACAATGTCTAGAAAGTTACTGCTCTAAGGAGAGGTTTGGTCACCTAATTGGCGCCATGAGGAGAAATCCTTATTGAAAAGCCCCTCTTTCTGAGAGGCACTTTGTTATCGATGATTGTGATTACGTAATATTATTTGTGAATAATTAATTATTGATTTATATGATAAGAAAAATATTCATTTTATGTTGATATAAATGAGAAAATTTTAATATGATAATTGTTGAAAATTGATATTTTATCTTTTACGATAAAATAGTTCATTTAAATATTATTATATTTTAATAATATAATAATGGTGATATTTTTACATTGAATGTGTGATATACGAATAAATGAGGATGAAGAGTATTTTTTGTTACAAAAATGTTTAAAACATGTTTTGTGTGTTGGTGGACCCTATTTTGGTGAAATTTGAATATGTGGACGACCCGAACTACGTTATTGAGTTAGAACCGGATTTAAATAGTCAAAGATTTAACGAATCGTCTTTGAGGAAGTACCAAATCAAGATCTTGGATAGGAAGGAGCATGTCCACTACGCACAAGGTCATACCACAAGTCAAAGTTTTGTGGAGAAACCATGCTATTGAAGAAATGACACAGGAGTTGGAATCGAAATGAAAGTGAGGTATCCTCACCTTTTCGAAATATCAATCGTCGTCAATTTAGAGGACGAAATTTCATAAGGAGGAGAGGTTGTAAGACCCTAACTTATTATAAATGAAATGGAATTTCCTCTATTTATTATATTGAAATAGTAAGGGTTGATTTGATTAATGAGGTTAGTTATGGGTAAAAAGCACAAATATTTTTAAATAAGCAAGTGGTTTATAAAATATTCATTGTTGTTTGAATATTCGCTTTGTCGTGGGATATTCTTACTTGTGGGAATATTCGCAATGACTGCCAAGTAGCGATCTTATGGGGCCCCATAACTTGAGGAAAGCGATTGGATTAAGAAAGCGACAAGTATAAGTTGTTTATAAATAACGACGTGGTTGTTACGATTAATCTTGTTGGAATACACAGTGGCTAAAATACGATGTACTGGCGTTGTTACGATGGCACACGATATTGCACCAATTATTGATTCTTACGTAAGAAGGCATTACTCAATAATTGTTACAGTAATTACTGTTCAATATTTTATTTTATTGATTCAATAATTGCTACGTTAATATTTTATATTATTGTTGTTTCAATAATTGTCACTACACGGTATTTTCCATTATCAGATCAATAATTCGTATTATTTGAATAATATTATTAGATAGCATTATTGACAATGTCTAGAAAGTTCTGTCTAAGGAGAGGTTTGGTCACCTAATTGTTGCGCCAATGAGGAGAAATCCTTATTGAAAAGCCCCTCTTTCCTCGAGAACTACTGTTATGTCGATGATTGTGATTCATAATATTATTTGTGAATAATTAATTATTGATTTATATGATAAGGAAAATATTCATTTTATGTTGATATAAATGAGAAAAATTTTAATATGATAATTGTTGAAAATTGATATTTTATCTTTTCTGATAAAATAGTTCATTTAAATATTATTATATTTTAATAATATAATAATGGTGATATTTTTACATTGAATGTGTGATATACGAATAAATGAGGATGAAGAGTATTTTTGTTACAAAAAATGTTTAAAACATGTTTTGTGTGTTGGTGGACCCTATTTTTGACTGAAATTTGAATATGTGGACGACCCAAACTACGTTATTGAGTTAGAACTTACATTTAAAAATAGCGAAAGATTTAACGAAGCGTCTGAGGAAGTACCGACCAAGATCTTGGATAGGAAGGAGCATGTCCTACGCTTGTGAGGTCATACCACAAGTCAAAGTTTTGTGGAGAAACCATGCTATTGAAGAAATGACACGGGAGTTGGAATCGAAATGAAAGTGAGGTATCCTCACCTTTTCAAATATCAAATCGTCACGCCAATTTCGAGGACGAAATTTCATAAGGAGGAGAGGTTGTAAGACCACAACTTATTATAAATGAAATGGAATTTCCTCTATTTATTATTTTGAAATAGTAAGGGTTGATTTGATTAATGAGGTTAGTTGTGGGTAAAAGCACAAATATTTTAAATAAGCAAGTGGTTATAAAATATTCATTGTTGTTTGGGGAATATTCGCTTTGTCGCGGGATATTCTACATCGTTGGGAATATTCGCACGACGGTAGCCAGTCTTAATGGGCCCCATAACTTGAGCGATTGGATGAAGAAAACGACAAGTATAAGTTGTTTATAAATAACGACGTAGTTATTACAGATTAATCTTGTTGGAATACACGGTGGCTAAAATACGAAAGAATACGCGTTTGTTGCAAAGAAGACACACGATATTGCACCATTATTGATTCTTACGTAAGAAGGCATTACTCAATAATTGTTCTGACGGTGAATTATCGCTCAATATTTTATTTTATTGATTCAATAATTTACTCGTTAATATTTTATATTATTGTTGTTTCAATAATTGTTACTACAGTATTTTCCATTATCGGATCAATAATTATTATTATTTGAATAATATTATTAGATAGCATTATTGACAATGTCTAGAAAGTTACGTATCCAAGGAGAGGTTTGGTCACCTAATTGTGCGCAAGAAGGAGAAATCCTTATTGAAAAGCCCCTCTTTCACGAGAACTACCGTTTATCGATTGTGATTCTGTAATATTATTTGTGAATAATTAATTATTGATTTATATGATAAGGAAAATATTCATTTTATGTTGATATAAATGAGAAAATTTTTAATATGATAATTGTTGAAAATTGATATTTTATCTTTTCTGATAAAATAGTTCATTTAAATATTATTATATTTTAATAATATAATAATGGTGATATTTTTACATTGAATGTGTGATAGACGAATAAATGAGGATGAAGAGTATTTTTGTTACAAAAAATGTTTAAAACATGTTTTGTGTGTTGGTGGACCCTATTTTTGACTGAAATTTGAATATGTGGACGACCCAAACTACGTTATTGAGTTAGAACCAGACGAAATAGCCGAAGATTTAACGAGCGTACGAGGAAGTACCAGTCAAGATCTTGGATAGGAAGGAGCATGTCCTACGCACAAAGGTCATACCACAAGTCAAAGTTTTGTGGAGAAACCATGCTATTGAAGAAATGACCTGGGAGTTGGAATCAGAAATGAAAGTGAGGTATCCTCACCTTTTCGAAATATCAAGTACGTACGTCAATTTCGAGGACGAAATTTCATAAGGAGGAGAGGTTGTAAGACCCTAACTTATTATAAATGAAATGGAATTTCCTCTATTTATTATTTTGAAATAGTAAGGGTTGATTTGATTAATGAGGTTAGTTGTGGGTAAAAGCACAAATATTTTTAAATAAGCAAGTGGTTATAAAATATTCATTGTTGTCGGGAATATTAAACTTTGTGTAGTGGGATATTCTTACTGTCGGGGAATATTCGTACGACGGCGCAGTCTTGTGTGGGCCCCATAACGGAAAGCGATTGGATGAAGAAAACGACAAGTATAAGTTGTTTATAAATAACGACGTAGTTGTTACAGTTAATACTGTTGGAATACCTGGTGGCTAAAATACAGTAATACGCGTTGTTGCACAGTAGCACACGATATTGCACCAATTATTGATTCTTACGTAAGAAGGCATTACTCAATAATTGTTACAGTAATTACTGTTCAATATTTTATTTTATTGATTCAATAATTGCTACGTTAATATTTTATATTATTGTTGTTTCAATAATTGTCACTACACAGTATTTTCCATTATCAGATCAATAATTACATTATTATTTGAATAATATTATTAGATAGCATTATTGACAATGTCTAGAAAGTTCATCTAAGGAGAGGTTTGGTCACCTAATTGTGCGCCATGATGGAGAAATCCTTATTGAAAAGCCCCTCTTTCCCCGAGAGCGGCTGGTTTAGTCGATATTGTGATTCTCAGAATATTATTTGTGAATAATTAATTATTGATTTATATGATAAGGAAAATATTCATTTTATGTTGATATAAATGAGAAAATTTTAATATGATAATTGTTGAAAATTGATATTTTATCTTTTCCGATAAAATAGTTCATTTAAATATTATTATATTTTAATAATATAATAATGGTGATATTTTTACATTGAATGTGTGATATCACGAATAAAATGAGGATGAAGAGTATTTTTATTACAAAAATGTTTAAAACATGTTTTGTGTGTTGGTGGACCCTATTTTTGATGAAATTTGAATATGTGGACGACCCAAAACCACGTTATTGAGTTAGAACTGAATGAAATAGCTTCAAGATTTAATTTAGAGCGTCACGAGGAAGTACCACCAAGATCTTGGATAGGAGGAGCATGTCCTACGCACAAAGGTCATACCACAAGTCAAAGTTTTGTGGAGAAACCATGCTATTGAAGAAATGACCTGGGAGTTGGAATCAGAAATGAAAGTGAGGTATCCTCACCTTTTCGAAATATCAAGTACGTACGTCAATTTCGAGGACGAAATTTCATAAGGAGGAGAGGTTGTAAGACCCTAACTTATTATAAATGAAATGGAATTTCCTCTATTTATTATTTTGAAATAGTAAGGGTTGATTTGATTAATGAGGTTAGTTATGGGTAAAAGCACAAATATTTTTAAATAAGCAAGTGGTTATAAAATATTCATTGTTGTCGGGGAATATTCGCTTTGTCGTGGGATATTCTTACTGTCGGGGAATATTCGTACGACGGCGCAGTCTTGTGTGGGCCCCATAACGGAAAGCGATTGGATTAAGAAAACGACAAGTATAAGTTGTTTATAAATAACGACGTAGTTGTTACAGTTAATACTGTTGGAATACCTGGTGGCTAAAATACAATGTCTGCGCGTTGTTACACAAGATGACACGATATTGCACCAATTATTGATTCTTACGTAAGAAGGCATTACTCAATAATTGTTACAGTAATTACTGTTCAATATTTTATTTTATTGATTCAATAATTGCTACGTTAATATTTTATATTATTGTTGTTTCAATAATTGTCACTACACAGTATTTTCCATTATCGGATCAATAATTAAGTATTATTTGAATAATATTATTAGATAGCATTATTGACAATGTCTAGAAAGTTACATCTAAGGAGAGGTTTGGTCACCTAATTGTGCGCCCATGAGAGAAATCCTTATTGAAAAGCCCCTCTTTCCGGTGAACTACTGGTTGTCGTGATTATTGTGATTCTCGTAATATTATTTGTGAATAATTAATTATTGATTTATATGATAAGGAAAATATTCATTTTATGTTGATATAAATGCTAAAAAATTTTAATATGATAATTGTTGAAAATTGATATTTTATCTTTTACGATAAAATAGTTCATTTAAATATTATTATATTTTAATAATATAATAATGGTGATATTTTTACATTGAATGTGATATACGAATAAATGAGGATGAAGAGTATTTTTGTTACAAAAATGTTTAAAACATGTTTTTGTGTGTTGGTGGACCCTATTTTTGGTGAAATTTGAATATGTGGACGACCCAAACTTCGTTATTGAGTTAGAACCGCATTTAAATAGTCAAGATTTAACGAAGCGTCACGAGGAAGTACCACCAAGATCTTGGATAGGAAGGAGCATGTCCCTCGCACAAAAAGTCATACCACAAGTCAAAGTTTTGTGGAGAAACCATGCTATTGAAGAAATGACACAGGAGTTGGAATCGAAATGAAAGTGAGGTATCCTCACCTTTTAAAATATCAAAATCGTCGTCAATTTCGAGGACGAAATTTCATAAGGAGGAGAGGTTGTAAGACCCTAACTTATTATAAATGAAATGGAATTTCCTCTATTTATTATTTTGAAATAGTAAGGGTTGATTTGATTAATGAGGTTAGTTGTGGGTAAAAGCACAAATATTTTTAAATAAGCAAGTGGTTATAAAATATTCATTGTTGTTTGGGAATATTAAACTTTGTCGTTGGGATATTCTTACCGTTTGGGAATATTCGCACGACGCAGCCAGTCTTAATGTGGGCCCCATAACTGGAAAGCGCGATTGGATGAAGAAAACGACAAGTATAAGTTGTTTATAAATAACGACGTAGTTGTTACAGTTAATACTGTTGGAATACCTGGTGGCTAAAATACAGTAATACGCGTTGTTGCACAGTAGCACACGATATTGCACCAATTATTGATTCTTACGTAAGAAGGCATTACTCAATAATTGTTACAGTAATTACTGTTCAATATTTTATTTTATTGATTCAATAATTGCTACGTTAATATTTTATATTATTGTTGTTTCAATAATTGTCACTACACAGTATTTTCCATTATCAGATCAATAATTCGTATTATTTGAATAATATTATTAGATAGCATTATTGACAATGTCTAGAAAGTTCTGTCTAAGGAGAGGTTTGGTCACCTAATTGTGCGCCAGTAAGGAGAAATCCTTATTGAAAAGCCCTCTTCACGAAAACTACCGGTTTGTCGATGTTGTGATTCTCATAATATTATTTGTGAATAATTAATTATTGATTTATATGATAAGGAAAATATTCATTTTATGTTGATATAAATGAGAAAATTTTAATATGATAATTGTTGAAAATTGATATTTTATCTTTTCTTGATAAAATAGTTCATTTAAATATTATTATATTTAATAATATAATAATGGTGATATTTTTACATTGAATGTGTGATATACGAATAAATGAGGATGAAGAGTATTTTTGTTACAAAAAATGTTTAAAACATGTTTTGTGTGTTGGTGGACCCTATTTTTGACTGAAATTTGAATATGTGGACGACCCAAACTACGTTATTGAGTTAGAACTGCATTTAAATAGTCAAGATTTAACGAATTCAGACGAGGAAGTACCAGTCAAGATCTTGGATAGGAAGGAGCATGTCCTACGCACAAAGGTCATACCACAAGTCAAAGTTTTGTGGAGAAACCATGCTATTGAAGAAATGACCTGGGAGTTGGAATCAGAAATGAAAGTGAGGTATCCTCACCTTTTCGAAATATCAAGTACGTACGTCAATTTCGAGGACGAAATTTCATAAGGAGGAGAGGTTGTAAGACCCTAACTTATTATAAATGAAATGGAATTTCCTCTATTTATTATTTTGAAATAGTAAGGTTGATTTGATTAATGAGGTTAGTTGTGGGTAAAAAGCACAAATATTTTTAAATAAGCAAGTGGTTATAAAATATTCATTGTTGTTAGGGAATATTAAGCTTTGTCGTGGATATTCTTACCGCTTCGGGGAATATTAAATGCGGCCCGTAGCGATCTTTCGTAATGGGCCCCATAACGAGCGATTGGATGAAGAAAACGATAAGTATAAGTTGTTTATAAATAACGACGTAGTTATTACAGATAATCTTGTTGGAATACTGGTGGCTAAAATACAATGTCTGCGTTGTTGTTGCAGACAAGAAGATACACGATATTGCACCAATTATTGATTCTTACGTGAAGGCATTACTCAATAATTGTTACATGTAATTACTGCTCAATATTTTATTTTATTGATTCAATAATTGCTACGTTAATATTTTATATTATTGTTGTTTCAATAATTGTCACTACATTATTTTCCATTATCGGATCAATAATTCATTTATTTGAATAATATTATTAGATAGCATTATTGACAATGTCTAGAAAGTTCTATCTAAGGAGAGGTTTGTCACCTAATTGTGCCCCGATGAAGGAGAAATCCTTATTGAAAAGCCCCTTTCCACGAGAACGGCTGGTTGTCGATATTGTGATTCAGTAATATTATTTGTGAATAATTAATTATTGATTTATATGATAAGAAAAATATTCATTTTATGTTGATATAAATGAAAAATTTTTAATATGATAATTGTTGAAAATTGATATTTTATCTTTTTACGATAAAATAGTTCATTTAAATATTATTATATTTTAATAATATAATAATGGTGATATTTTTACATTGAATGTGTGATAGAAGCGAATAAATGAGGATGAAGAGTATTTTTGTTACAAAAATGTTTAAAACATGTTTTGTGTGTTGGTGGACCCTATTTTTGATGAAATTTGAATATGGGACGACCCAAACTACGTTATTGAGTTAGAACCGCATTTAAATAGCCAAGATTTAACGAGCGCGTCGAGGAAGTACCACCAAGATCTTGGATAGGAAGGAGCATGTCCTACTACGACAAAGGTCATACCACAAGTCAAAGTTTTGTGGAGAAACCATGCTATTGAAGAAATGACACGGGAGTTGAATCGTAATGAAAGTGAGGTATCCTCACCTTTTCGAAATATCAATCGTCGCCAATTTCGAGGACGAAATTTCATAAGGAGGAGAGGTTGTAAGACCTTAACTTATTATAAATGAAATGGAATTTCCTCTATTTATTATTTTGAAATAGTAAGGGTTGATTTGATTAATGAGGTTAGTTGTGGGTAAAAGCACAAATATTTTTAAATAAGCAAGTGGTTATAAAATATTCATTGTTGTTTGGGAATATTCGCTTTGTCGTGGATATTCTTACTGCTTCGGGGAATATTCGTATTTACTTGCGGTAGCGATCTTAATGTGGGCCCCATAACCGAAAGCGATTGGATGAAGAAAACGACAAGTATAAGTTGTTTATAAATAACGGCGTGAATAGTTATTCTGATTATCTTGTTGGAATACACGGTGGCTAAAATACGATGTACTGCGTTGTTGCACAAGAAGATACTTGATATTGCACCAATTATTGATTCTTACGTGAAGAAGGCATTACTCAATAATTGTTACAAAGAATTATTGCTCAATATTTTATTTTATTGATTCAATAATTGCTACGTTAATATTTTATATTATTGTTGTTTCAATAATTGTCACTACTACATTATTTTCCATTATCGGATCGATAATTACATTATTATTTGAATAATATTATTAGATAGCATTATTGACAATGTCTAGAAAGTTACTGTCTAAGGAGAGGTTTGGTCACCTAATTTGTGCTTGATGAGGAGAAATCCTTATTGAAAAGCCCCCTCTTTCACGAGCGGCACGGTTGTCGATATTGTGATTCGTAATATTATTTGTGAATAATTAATTATTGATTTATATGATAAGGAAAATATTCATTTTATGTTGATATAAATGAGAAAATTTTTATATGATAATTGTTGAAAATTGATATTTTATCTTTTCCGATAAAATAGTTCATTTAAATATTATTATATTTTAATAATATAATAATGGTGATATTTTTACATTGAATGTGTGATATACTGAATAAATGAGGATGAAGAGTATTTTTGTTACAAAAATGTTTAAAACATGTTTTGTGTGTTGGTGGACCCTATTTTTTATCGAAATTTGAATATGTGGGCGACCCAAACTACGTTATTGAGTTAGAACCTTAAGGCGATTTAAATAGCGAAGATTTAACGAGCGCATTTGGAAGTACCAGTCAAGATCTTGGATAGGAAGGAGCATGTCCCTACGCACAAAGGTCATACCACAAGTCAAAGTTTTGTGGAGAAACCATGCTATTGAAGAAATGACCCAGGAGTTGAATCGAAATGAAAGTGAGGTATCCTCACCTTTTAGAAATATCAAATCGTACGTCAATTTCGAGGGACGAAATTTCATAAGGAGGAGAGGTTGTAAGACCCTTAACTTATTATAAATGAAATGGAATTTCCTCTATTTATTATTTTGAAATAGTAAGGGTTGATTTGATTAATGAGGTTAGTTATGGGTAAAAGCACAAATATTTTAAATAAGCAAGTGGTTATAAAATATTCATTGTTGTTTGGGAATATTCGCTTTGTGGTGGGATATTCTTACTGCTTTGTGGGAATATTCGTACGACGGCAAGGCAGTCTTATGTGGGGCCCCATAATCTGGAAGCGATTGGATTAAGAAAACGACAAGTATAAGTTGTTTATAAATAATCGGCGTAGTTATTACGAGCTTAATCTTGTTGGAATACCTCAGTGGCTAAAATACGATGTACGGCGTTGTTACACAAGAAGACACGATATTGCACCAATTATTGATTCTTACGTAGTTAAGGCATTACTCAATAATTGTTACGATAATTACTTGCTCAATATTTTATTTTATTGATTCAATAATTGCTACGTTAATATTTTATATTATTGTTGTTTCAAATAATTGTCACTACACAAGTATTTTCCATTATCGATCAATAATTATTATTATTTGAATAATATTATTAGATAGCATTATTGACAATGTCTAGAAAGTTACATCCTGCCAAGGAGAGGTTTGGTCACCTAATTGTGCGCCAGTAAGGAGAAATCCTTATTGAAAAGCCCCCTCTTTCCTGAGAACGGCCTGGTTGTCAGTATTGTGATTCTGTAATATTATTTGTGAATAATTAATTATTGATTTATATGATAAGGAAAATATTCATTTTATGTTGATATAAATGAGAAAATTTTTAATATGATAATTGTTGAAAATTGATATTTTATCTTTTCTGATAAAATAGTTCATTTAAATATTATTATATTTTAATAATATAATAATGGTGATATTTTTACATTGAATGTGTGATATACGAATAAATGAGGATGAAGAGTATTTTTGTTACAAAAAATGTTTAAAACATGTTTTTGTGTGTTGGTGGACCCTATTTTTTGATTGAAATTTGAATATGTGGGCTGACCCAAACTACGTTATTGAGTTAGAACTAGACGAAATAGCCGAAGATTTAACGAGCGTCACGAGGAAGTACGGTCAAGATCTTGGATAGGAAGGAGCATGTCCTACGCCTGAAAGGTCATACCACAAGTCAAAGTTTTGTGGAGAAACCATGCTATTGAAGAAATGACCTGGGAGTTGGAATCAGAAATGAAAGTGAGGTATCCTCACCTTTTCGAAATATCTCGTACGTACGTCAATTTCGAGGACGAAATTTCATAAGGAGGAGAGGTTGTAAGACCCTTAACTTATTATAAATGAAATGGAATTTCCTCTATTTATTATTTTGAAATAGTAAGGGTTGATTTGATTAATGAGGTTAGTTGTGGGTAAAAGCACAAATATTTTTAAATAAGCAAGTGGTTATAAAATATTCATTGTTGTTAAGAATATTCGCTTTGTCGTGGGATATTCTTACCGCTTCGGGGAATATTCGTGACATTTACTCCTGCCATCTTTAATGGGCCCCATAACGAAAGCGATTGGATGAAGAAAACGACAAGTATAAGTTGTTTATAAATAACGACGTAGTTATTACGATTATCTTGTTGGAATACGGTGGCTAAAATACACTAATACGCTGTTGTCAGACAAGAAGATACGATATTGCACCAATTATTGATTCTTACGTAAGAAGGCATTACTCAATAATTATTACGATGAATTACCGCTCAATATTTTATTTTATTGATTCAATAATTGCTACGTTAATATTTTATATTATTGTTGTTTCAATAATTGTCACTACACAGTATTTTCCATTATCAGATCAATAATTCGTATTATTTGAATAATATTATTAGATAGCATTATTGACAATGTCTAGAAAGTTCTGTCTAAGGAGAGGTTTGGTCACCTAATTGTGCGCCAGTAAGGAGAAATCCTTATTGAAAAGCCCCCTCTTTCCTGAGAACGGCCTGGTTGTCAGTATTGTGATTCTGTAATATTATTTGTGAATAATTAATTATTGATTTATATGATAAGGAAAATATTCATTTTATGTTGATATAAATGAGAAAATTTTTAATATGATAATTGTTGAAAATTGATATTTTATCTTTTCTGATAAAATAGTTCATTTAAATATTATTATATTTTAATAATATAATAATGGTGATATTTTTACATTGAATGTGTGATATACGAATAAATGAGGATGAAGAGTATTTTTGTTACAAAAAATGTTTAAAACATGTTTTGTGTGTTGGTGGACCCTATTTTTGACTGAAATTTGAATATGTGGACGACCCAAACTACGTTATTGAGTTAGAACCGCATTTAAATAGCCAAGATTTAACGAGCGTGCGAGGAAGTACCACCAAGAGATCTTGGATAGGAAGGAGCATGTCCCTACGCTTGAAAGGTCATACCACAAGTCAAAGTTTTGTGGAGAAACCATGCTATTGAAGAAATGACACAGGAGTTGGAATCGAGAAATGAAAGTGAGGTATCCTCACCTTTTCGAAATATCAATCGTCACGTCCAATTTCGAGGACGAAATTTCATAAGGAGGAGAGGTTGTAAGACCCTAACTTATTATAAATGAAATGGAATTTCCTCTATTTATTATTTTGAAATAGTAAGGGTTGATTTGATTAATGAGGTTAGTTGTGGGTAAAAGCACAAATATTTTTAAATAAGCAAGTGGTTATAAAATATTCATTGTTGTTGGGGAATATTAAACTTTGTCGTGGGATATTCTTACTTGTCGGGAATATTAAATGCGACGGGTAGCGATCTTGTATGGGCCCCATAACTGAGAAAGCGATTGGATGAAGAAAAACGACAAGTATAAGTTGTTTATAAATAACGACGTGGTTATTACGATTAATCTTGTTGGAATACTCGGTGGCTAAAATACTGATGTCTGGCGTTGTTGCAAGAAGATTGCGATATTGCACCAATTATTGATTCTTACGTAAGAAGGCATTACTCAATAATTGTTACAGTAATTACTGTTCAATATTTTATTTTATTGATTCAATAATTGCTACGTTAATATTTTATATTATTGTTGTTTGATAATTGTCACTACACAGTATTTTCCATTATCAGATCAATAATTCGTATTATTTGAATAATATTATTAGATAGCATTATTGACAATGTCTAGAAAGTTCTGTCTAAGGAGAGGTTTGGTCACCTAATTGTGCGCCAGTAAGGAGAAATCCTTATTGAAAAGCCCTCTTCCTAGGAGCATACACGGTTGTCGTGATTTGTGATTACATAATATTATTTGTGAATAATTAATTATTGATTTATATGATAAGGAAAATATTCATTTTATGTGGATATAAATGAGAAAATTTTTAATATGATAATTGTTGAAAATTGATATTTTATCTTTTCTGATAAAATAGTTCATCTAAATATTATTATATTTTAATAATATAATAATGGTGATATTTTTACATTGAATGTGTGATATACGAATAAATGAGGAGGAAGAGTATTTTTGTTACAAAAAATGTTTAAAACATGCTTTGTGTGTTGGTGGACCCTATTTTTGACTGAAATTTGAATATAGCCTATAAAATCGTCCGTATATGGATTTCAGTCAATTTTTGTTTAGAATTTGGAAAAACTTTCTTCTGCAAAGTTGTAGAGAATTA
Source organism: Panax ginseng (assembly GCA_020205605.1). Classification (NCBI taxonomy): domain Eukaryota; kingdom Viridiplantae; phylum Streptophyta; class Magnoliopsida; order Apiales; family Araliaceae; genus Panax; species Panax ginseng. Next base: position 68,680,404 of record CM035139.1, read on the forward strand.
AATTTCCTATTGAATGGACATAAGATTTGAATTTTTTTGATAAAAGGGCTATTTATTATGAATTATTGAAGTTCCGGAATATTGGGTCTGAATTGATTTTGTTGCATTAAATGATAAAAACATGTTTTTCATTTTGGTGGGCCCCACTTGCATGTGTTAGATGCTGAATTTTAGATTTCAAAGAGTGCGTATAATATTTTTATAAATATTATTATTTTATTAAATTTTCTTCTTTGGTGTTCTAAGCATTTTCCTATAAATAGGGTGCTTAGGTTAGAATTGAAAATCATACCAGAAAATGAAGTTTTTTCTCTCTATATATTATCGAGCTTATTTTTGTGAGTATTTAGATATCTTGAGTGTTGCTATACGATGGAAGTTTTCTTCAGCGTTATATCTGATATTCCAGCGAGAAGTACTATTCTTTTGAGGTAAGGGGTGTTATTTTTTTATAAATGATATTATTTCTTTCAATATCATTATGTCGGAATATTGGTAAGATTTTTCTTGTGAAATTCTGATCTTTTCATGTCAGAGTTACTATTCACGAGTTACTATTCATGAGTTACTATTCACGAGTTACTATTCATGAGTTACTATTCACAAGTTACTATTCACGAGTACTATTCACGAAGTATGATGATTTTTCTTGTTTAATTTCTACCTTTTAGTGTCGGAGTTACTATTCACGTATACGGCACTATTCAAGAATACGATACTATTCACAGAAAAATTAAATTTTCTTTTTTGTGTCCAAGATTGTCTGTTATGGTTCCTATCTTTGATTGGATCTATGTTTTGATCTTCATTTTTGAATTCTGCTCCACAATAGTTTATTATGGAGTATTTTTGAACTTGGATTGTCTAAAATACGAATCCTTAATATTTGTTCTTTTGTCTTACTGGATTCGTTTTCTTTAAAATATTTTTCATCATCCTCAGTCCTAAATGATGATATTACTGAATATCTTTGGCCTGTAGTGCAAAGATGAATGATTTTCTGATGAATATCTTTGGCGTAGTGCAAAAGATGAGCAGTGTTGAGATGAACATGACCAATCGATGAATATCTTTGGCCCAGAAAAGTGAAAGATGACTATTTGATTCAAGATGTATATTGATTGATGTTACAGGGATAAAATATCGATGATGGACTTTTAAATTTATAGATGATAGTAGATTTCATTCTCTACTTAACTCTTCTAATGAATTATTGTTTCCGCTGCAGTTGTTGATCTAAAACTTGTTGACTATTGTATTCTATCAGATTTTTCTATGTTGAAGACTAATGATAATTTATTGTACATTATCTTAGTCATAATATTCTTTACTGGGCTAGTTGAGCTCACCCTTTTCCTTTTTGTTCCATTTTTCTTCTCAGGAAACGAGAATATAGCGAGGAGTAGTCGGGGTTTGGAGTGATGTTCCAAGATAGTGGTTATAGTAGTCCTCACTATTTTGTAAAATAGTGTATCAATAATTGTAATGAGGACTCATTTGAGTGTTGATATTGTCTAGAAGACAATATTTTTATTTAAACTCACAGTATGTGTTGTCGTATTTTGCACGACAATTGTAATAATTAAGTTGTAGTTGTTTCTGTACCATGTATTTGACGACTCAGAATAGGTTGGGTGGATAGGAAAAACCTTCTTATCTTTGAGAGGATGACCAGTAGAATTTTCAATAATATGACGTATCATAGAAGTACCTGGATGACCGAGTCTTTCATGCCAAAGCATAAAGGATTTGGGATCTATAATTTTTGGAATCATAACATTATGAGACTCAATTGCTCTAATTTTCATAGTATATAATCCAGAAGAAATTGAATGAAGTTTTTCTAGGATATTCTTTTTTCCAGAAATAGTAGAAGTGATGAGAAGATATTCATTATCATTCTCATTGGTTGTTTCAATATAAAAACCATTTAGTCGAATATCTTTAAAACTAAGCAAATTTCTTCTTGATTTACTAGAATATAGAGCATTTTTGATAAAAACTTGTGTCTCATTTGGTAGAAAGAAACTAGCTTTTCTAAATCCCTCGATTAAATTTGATATGCCAGAGATAGTTCCTACATTTCCTTTAGCTTTGATCAGTTGTGAAAAATATTTCTCATTTCAAGGATTGTATGAGTTGTTGCATGCTCTTTAAACATATATCCTCCATATCCATTAAAATGGTGCGACACATATAAAAACATAAATAAGAAAAGTTACATTTCAAATATAATTTTATTCATGAGAAACATATACCACATATAGAATGAAAACTAATAATATTATACATGTAGGGCATTTAATTAAAACAAGAAATTAAACGATATCCCAAAAGATACTCTCAGAAGGTTCAGTAATATCAACAACCTTTTCCTTAATGTTGGTCATTGGTGAAACATCAACAATATTCAATTAATGATTAACAAAGTTTGTTTCTGCCTCCATTACTTTGTTCTTCTGAGACTCCTAGAATAAATTAACCAGATGCCTCGGTATACGACAGGTACGCGACCAATGCCCATTCATCCGACACCTAAAACAAACATTTGGTTTGTTCTTTATCTGTGTTACATTTTCTTTATTTTTACCCGACCCAGACACTTGCCACTTCTGGTGGCTTGAATTGTCGCGGTTCTAGAATTTGTTGGTATGATTGCCTCGTTTATTCTTTCATCCCCAAGACTTCTTATTATATGACCATCTCTTGTCACGTTTATTCTGCTTTGGAATGACGTCGTTATTAATATCTGGCAATGGGGTAGCTTTTGGTTGGTAGTACTCGATGATTTTTCAACAACAATTCATTATTCTTTTCTGCAGCAAGGAGGATAGATAACAAGTCACTGAATTTTGTGAACTTACTCTGTCTATATTGTTGTGACAAAATCATGTTGGTGGGATGAAAAGTTGAGAGTGTTTTCTCTAACATTTGGGTTTCAAAAAAGCGGATCTCTCTTTAAAACCAAAATAGAGGTTATTCTATAAATATTGGAACTATATTCCGTAATTGATTTATAATCTTGTAGCCTTAAATTACGCCACTCAAATTTGGCATTAGGGAGAACAACCAATTTTTGGTGATCAAATATTTCCTTCAGTTGTGTCCATAAAGATAAAGGATCTTTGACTATTAAATACTCAGTCTTTATGTGAGACCCCAAATTTTACGAATAAAGATTTAATTTTCTCGAAATATTTTTTTTAAATATTATGGTGTGGATTTGAGATAATGTTATAGTTGTGGGTAGTATTTATAAACTTTGCAAAGTATGCAAGTTGTTATATAATATTCGATTGGTCGGGAAATATTCGTTTTAACAGGAAATATTCGTACAACGGCGTAATCATTGGTGGACCCCACAACGGAATTATTGTCGGAATAAGAAAATGACAAAAATATATTTATGAAAATAACGGCGGAAGTTTTACCGTTAAATCTGTTGAACTACCCGGTAGTAAAAGTACAGTAATACGCATGGTTGCATAGTAGCACACGGTATTGATTATTGATACTTACGTGAGAAGTCACACAGTTTTGTTCAATTATTGCTATAGTAATTGTTGCATAGTATCTCACGTTATTTGATTCAATTATTGTCGATATTTTTTTATATTATTAAATCAATAATTGAGATGACAAGTTGTTAATATTATTATTTGCAATATTAATGATGTCTAGAAGTTCTGCCAAGGAGAGATTTGGTCACCTAATTGCGGGCCAATAGGGAGAAATTCTTATTGGAAAGCCCCCTCTTTCCTGGGAACGACCTGGTCGATTAATAATGTGAATTGTAATAATGATGATGATGAGTTCTGTTTTATTAGTATTATTAACGTAATAAAACAGAAAAGATTTTTATATAAAACAAAATACTTTTATAAAGTTATTCGTTTTATTAGACTATAAATAGAATATATTATATTCTATTATGCATAGTGTTTTGCATAGTAAAAGCTTTTTATATAAAACAGAATACTTTTATAAAGTTATTCGTTTTATTAGACAATAATTAGAATATATTATATTTTATTATGCATAGTGTTGCATAGTGCCTGCATAGTGTTTTGCATAGTAAAATCTTTTTATATAAAACAGAATACTTTTATAAAGTTATTCGTTTTATTAGACAATAATTAGAATATATTATATTTTATTTAAAAGATTTGTTTTATTAGAATATTTTATAGTAAATCAATCTGGATCGTCCGTTTAAAAGTAAATCAATCTGGACCGTTCATGGATTAGTTCTTATTCACCCATCTTCTATAAATAGAAGTTCATTCTTTCATTATTTCTTACTTAATTCACTTGAAACTCTAGAGAGAAATTCTTCTTCTATAATCTTGAGCGTATTTCTTTAGAGTTTAAGAAAGCTTTGGCGTGAGTGCAAGTTTTCTTCAAGTATATCCTCGCCTACTACCGGTGGGAATACTCTTCTTTTACTACGGTGAAGGGTATTATTTCTTTCTTATTCATGAAGAGAACTTCCTTATTCCATTCTTTATTATTACATTGGAATAACTTTTGTTATGCAAGTACTGCATACATGGTGAAATTCTTCCGTTATTCCATTCTTTATTATTATGTTGGAATAACTTTTGTTTATGCGGTACCGCATACATGGTAAAATTCTTCTCTTATTCCGTTCATTATTATTACTCATAATATATCACATGCATGCGCTTTGTTGGGACTTGGTTCCATTATTTATTATTTTGTCGGAATATTCTCGTATTACGTGCGTTTACACGTGGGACTCGGTTCCATTATTTATTATTCTATTGGAATAACTCATCTGCGTGCGATTACATCGCATGCATGGGTAATTTCTATTGTTATTCCATTCTTTATTATTACATTGGAATATCGTATGCAACGATGCGTTTACGCACGACTTGGTTCCATTATTTATTATTCATTGGGAATAATGCATGCAGGCGATCCTATCGCACGCATGGTGATCCTTCTGTTATTCCATTCTTTATTATTATGTTGGAATAACCTGTCTATGTGGATTACCACATGCATGGTGAATGATCCTTTGTATTCATTCCTTATTAAATTGTGGAAATGATCTGTATACGTGGATTACCGCATGGTGGGAGAAAATCCATTTGCAGTTTCATATACTATTATATTCAGTTGGTTAAAGTTTTAGCTTCTATACTCCATGAAATTAGTGGAATATCCTTGATATTTGGGCTTCATCCAGTATCTTTTCATGGAAATATTCTTCTGAGCATTCTTGAATTTTACTCTACAAAGAAGTATCATGTTGACAATTTAGACATTATTGAGTTCAGGATAAATTAACTTATAGCTACTGTTCATATTTTTAAAAGGGCATTTTCGGCCACTTAATTTATGAGAAAAATTCTGGCCTTTTGGGATATGAAAATATATGGTATAAAGTACCTCCTGTCCAAAAATGAGCTCATTTCGACTTAAAATGAGCAAGTTATGACCATTTCAATATTTAAGTTTTTCTGACGAAAAACGCTATAACCGAAGTTCTATAACTTCGATGACCATGAAATTTAAACTGGAAGCTCACGTTAACATGTGTAAGATCCTGCCAAGATTTGGGAATTTCTGGAGTTTAACTTTAGGTAGCTAATTTCTTATGGAATTAATTAGAAATTGATTTTTGAAAAATAGTAAATGAATTTTAAAAATTCTAAGAAAAATATATGTTCATGAAAATGATTTAGTTACGAGCATATAAGTTAAATATATTATGTGAAGTAACAAAGTTAGAAAATAGGATTTTATGGCTTGGAAATCTTATATAAGGTATATGCATATTTTTGATGAGGGATTTAATCATTGGTGATGAAATTTTATGAGTATGGCATTTTTTGAATGATTAAATGCATTATTTGGTAAAGTGTAAACAATTGAAATAAATTGTTTATAAGTTTAAAAAGTGATTAAAATATTGTTATGATATTAATAATATTAGATTATGAGTGGTTGATAATATTTGGATAAATTTAAAGTCTTTAATAATTAACTTTGTTTTTCGTTTGATTAATGCTTATATCATTGTCATCATCCTCATGCTTATATGGTGATGAAAGTCATCTTTGGCTTACGTGCAAAGATGGACTGTTGATTATTGAATTGTATATCTTTAGCTTACGTGCAGAGATGGACTTGGTATGATTATGACCAGGAATTATTCGGTATAGTCATGACCATTGATGATTTAATGAATATCATTGGCCCGTAGTGCAGGGGTGGTTCAATGATGTGTTTTATTTATTAAGCTGAGTCTCAGCGATAAAAATAAAAAAAATGGTGACAACATTTTTTTTTTAAAACATAGAAGATAGTAGACATCATGCTCTACATGACTCTTCTAATGGATTGCTTGTTCCGCTGCAGTTAAACTTGATGTCTATTGTATTTTATCAGTTTAACATTGTTGAAGACTAATGATAATTTATTCTGCATTATCTTAGTCATAATATTTCTTCTTTGGCTAGTTGAGCTCACCCTTTCTTTCATTGTTCTCTTGAAATGAGAATATAAATTTGACAACAAGTCGAGAAGCGGAGTGACGGTCCAGATGATAGCATTAGTAGTACTCACTATTCTGTTAAATAGTGTGACAATAAATGTAACGAGAACTCTATTTGAGAATGGATATTGTCTAGAAGGCAATATTCCTATTTAAACTCTCAGTTTATGTTTTGTCATATTTTACACGACAGCTGTATTATTAAGTTGTATTTGAATATTCAGTACCTTGTATCTAGCGACCCAAGATGGGTGATGTATACCTATTTTGGGGGTGTCATAGTTGGTATCAAAGCTTAGGGATATGATCCCTGGCTGAGATGTGAGATAAGAACTAGGAGGGGAGAGACGGGGAATTCCTTCGCTGGTATGACCTACCTAAGTTTATTTGGTATTTAATTGGTCGGTTAGAGTATAGGGATAATATATGACATGTTAATTAACCCTTGTTTTGTGGCAGTGTTAGTAAATGAAATCTGAAAATCAAGAGATGAACTCATATAGAGTTTTAAGTAATAAATTGAGGAGAATTTTATGATCAAAATATAGAACTATAAGATCATATTCGTGAGTTAGAAGTGCAGGGTGAAGAACGACAAGCGATCATGGAACAAAGGGATGCAACAAAGTCAAGTCGAACGACAATGATGACGCCAAAGGATGTCCCAGACAAGTCAAAGCCGGTAGTTTAAGTGAGAGCATTTGTCGAGGAACCCGAACGAAGTTATCACGGGTAAGTTAATCATAAACTCTCGCGAGGTCTATACCTTATTCGATATCAGTTCTACCCATTCTTTTATCTCTCTTGCTTGCGTTCAACGTTTAAATTTGACTCCTGAGAAGTTAGACTTTGACTTATTGGTTGAAACTTCGTTAGGAGAAACCTTCGTTACCTCCATTGTTTATAAATCTTGTTAATTCAAATCGACACTTTCACGTTACCTGTCGAGCTTATCTCTTTGAAAATACTTGCCTCTGATGTGATTTTAGGAATCGATTGGTTAACTACTCATCATGCTTTTCGTAAGGTTGTTAGCTTTTATATTCCTAACCAATCTGTTATGCGAATTCAAGCAACCAAACCACTAAAGTCAATCACTGTTATATCAAGCCATAAGTAAAGAGCCCCAATCCTTTCATTGTTGACTTCCTTGTGTGGAATGCACCGAAGCCAGACTATCCATAGGGGACGTCGTGAATAACGGTGGCAAGTTGATAGATATCAATGTGACGTGTTATCCAAGTCTTGGATGAGGGTCACAGTTTTGAATGATATTTCTATTATTAATAAATTTTCTAACGTATTCTTGAAGATTTCTTAGCTTACCCCTAGAGCGTGAAATCAAATTTTGTATTGACCCCAGTACAAAACCCATTTCGTATAAATTACAAATGACGAAGATCGAGTTAAAGACTCTTAGGACCCACGTGATGATATCAAATATACGAGTAGAATCGACTTTAATAGATAATGTTAAAGCCACTCAAGCTACAAACTCAGAGCTGATGAATGTGAAGAAGAAGGTTCAAGAGGGCGTTATTGTAGAAGCAAGAATCGATGAAGAAAGGAAATCTCAACCCTCGATTTTATTGGCCCATTTGATTGAGTAGGAACTGTGCCCTATAAACTCGTTTTACCGCCAAGAATGTTGCGTGTTCATAACGTTTTACACATATCGATGTTACGTAAATATGTGGACGACCCAAACCACATTATTAATTTAGAACCGGATGAGATAGCGGATAATTTAACGAATGAAGATGTACCTGTTAAAATCCTGGAATATATTCTATGCTTAAAGGTTATACCTCAAGAGTTAGAATCTGACGAGGTATCCTCACCTCTTCTCAAGATACCAGTGCACGTCGTAAATTTCGAGGCAAAATTTCATAAGGAGGGAGATTGTGAGACCCCAAATTTTACTGAATAAAGATTTAATTTTCTAAAAATATTTTTTTAAATATTATGGTGTGGATTTGAGATAATGTTATAGTTGTGGGTAGTATTTATAAATTTTGTAAAGTATGCAAGTTGTTATATAATATTCGATTGGTCGTGAATATTCGTTTTAGCGAGGAATATTCGTGATAACGACGCAATCATTGGTGGACCCCACAACGGAATTATTATTAGGAATAAGAAAAATGACAAAAATATATTTATGAAAATAACGACGGAAGTTTTACTGATTAAATCTGTTGAACTACCCTAAGTAGTAAAAGTACGATGTCTACGCATTGGTTGCATAAGTAGCACACCAGGTATTGATTATTGATACTTACGTGAGAAGTCACTCGCTTTTGTTCAATTATTGCTATAGTAATTGTTGCATAGTATCTCACGTTATTTGATTCAATTATTGCTCGATATTTTTATATTATTAAATCAATAATTGAGATGACAAGTTGTTAATATTATTATTTCCAATATTAATGATGTCTGTAAGTTACGCGAGGAGAGGTTTGGTCACCTAATTGCGGGCCAATAGGAGAAATTCTTATTGAAAGCCCCATCTTTCCAGGAACGACACAGTGATTAATAATGTGAATTGTAATAATGATGATGAGTTCTGCTTTTATTAGTATTATTAACGTAATAAAATGTAAAAAGCTTTTATATAAAACAAAATACTTTTATAAAGTTATTCGTTTTATTAGACTATAAATAGAATATATTATATTCTATTATGCATAGTGTTTCATATAAAAAAGCTTTTTATATAAAATGTAATACTTTTATAAAGTTATTCGTTTTATTAGACAATAATTAGAATATATTATATTTTATTATGCGTAGTGTTGCATAGTATACAGATAGTGTTTTGCATAGTAAAATCTTTTTATAAAAATGTAATACTTTTATAAAGTTATTCGTTTTATTAGATTATAAATAGAATATATTATATTTTATTTAAAAGATTTGTTTTATTAGAATATTTTATAAGAAATCAATCTGGACCGTCTGCTTAAAAAAGTAAATCAATCTGGACCGTTCATGGATTAGTTACTATTCAGTCCATTCTTCTATAAATAGAAGTTCATTCTTTCATTATTTCTTACGAATTCACTGAAACTCTAGAGAGAGAATTCTTCTTCTATAATCTTGAGCGTATTTCTTTAGAGTTTAAGAAAGCTTTGAGCGTAGTGCAAGTTTTCTTCAAGTATATCCTCGCCCTACCAGTAGGAATACTCTTCTTTTACGGTAAGGGGTATTATTTCTTTCTTATTCATGAAGAGAACTTTTGTTATTCCATTCTTTATTATTCTGTTGGAATAACCTGTTATGCGAAGTACCGCATACATGGTGAAATTCTTCTGTTATTCCATTCTTTATTATTATGTTGAATAACTTTGTTTATCTTAATCTGGCATACATGGTGAAATTCTTCTATTATTCCGTTCATTATTATTTTGTGAAATATCACGTCGTAAATGTTTACGCAAAACCCGGTTCCATTATTTATTATTCGCCGGAATATCCTGTTTGTGTGCGTTCTGGCGGACTGGGTTCCATTATTTATTATTACATTTGGAATAACTTTGTTTGTGCCATCTATCGCATGCATGGTGATTTACATGTTATTCCATTCTTTATTATTCTCGCTGGAATATCCTCACGGTGCGTTCTGCATGACCTAGTTCCATTATTTATTATTCTGCATTTGGGAATAACATATACATGCATGCATCTATCGCATTTGGTGAATCCTTCTATTATTCCATTCTTTATTATTCTGTTGGAATAACCTGTCTATGTGAATTACCACATGCATGGTGAATGATCCTTTGTATTCATTCCTTATTAAATTATGGAAATGATCTGTATACGTGGATTACCGCATGGCGAGTGAAAATCCATTTGCAGTTTCATATACTATTATACTTAGTTGGTTAAAGTTTTGGCTTCTATACTCCATGAAATTAGTGGAATATCCTTGATATTTGTGCTTGATCCAGTATCTTTTCATGGAAATATTCTTCTGAGCATTCTTGAATTTTACTCTACAAAGAAGTATCATATTGACAATTTGGACATTATTGAGTTCAGAATAAATTAACTTATAAATCTTTAAAATTTATTCTTTAACTTATTTTATTGAATTATTATGTCATTGTCATAATGAGTTATGTAATACCCCGAATTTTATGAAATAAAAGTATTCAATTTTCCTATTTAGTAAATGGTTAAATTGATAAAAAGTAAAGTTAAGGGTGATATATGAATTTTTTTTTCAAAATAAGCAAGTGGCTATAAAATACTTATTATTTTAGGGGGAATATTTGTTCTAATTAGAGAATATTCTTGTTGTCGGGGAATATTAAATATTTATTATACAGCGATTTAGGGCCCATAATGTAATAATCATTTACGAAGAAAACAACAAGTTTAAGTTTTTATAAATAATGGCGTAGTTATTCTTAATTAACTAACACCGCTGAATACACGGTGGTTAAAATATAGTAATACTGGCGTTGTTTGCACAATGAGCACACGGTATTACATAAAGATTTTTGAATTATTGATTCTTACGTAAAAGGCACTACTCAATAATTATTACAATAATTACTATTCAATATTTTATTTTATTGATTCAATAATTAACTGCGTTGATATTTTATATTATTGTTGTTTCAATAATTATCAACGCACAAGATTTCCCATTATCGGATCAATAATTCATATTATTTAGATAATATTATTAGATAACATTATTGGCAATGTCTAGAAAGTTACATCAAGGAGAGGTTTGGTCACCTAATTGGCTTGATGAGAGAAATTCTTATCGAAAAGCCCCTCTTTCACGGAACTGTACTGGTTGTCATAATTGTGATTACGTAATATTATTTGTGAATAATTAATTATTGATTTATATGATAAGGAAATATTTATTTGATCTTGGATATAAATGATGGATTTATTTATGTGGTTATAAATGAAGGAATTAATCTTTGAAGTGTTTTATTAGTATTTTGTCGAAATGAAGAACAAAATATGGAATTTTCAGAAAAATTAGTTTATTACTTGATTTTATAAAATCTATAACTCTTTGTGTATAATGAGTTAGAGATGAGCCATATATCAAAAGAAAGTCCTGGAAGTAATATAAATGTAGAAATTTGAATCACCCAAAAATCCTTTGTAGATTTATCGTGGTGAATTTTTGAATGAAATCGGTCCAAAGGACTAATAATCCAAAAAATCGGTGTTCTTGAGATATATTAAGTGAGTTATAATTTTAATCAAACCGTTGGATCGTTGTGATTTTTGGATATGTTATACATATATGAGTTGAGTATATGTCCACAAATTTTGAACCGTTAAAAATTAACGTATGATTTGTTATGAAATTTAAGAGGTGACTAATTCAGAAATTATTTTTATAAATGTTTTTAGTGGAAAATTCTAGAAGGCGGGCCCCACTTTTGGTTGGTGATTGAATGCATGTGCTTTGAATTGGATTTTCAAAGGTGATGGTCGCCATTTTTTCAAAATGGCATGCGTATAAAATAAATTAATATTTTATTAATTTAGTCTCCTTTGGCGTCCTAGCATTTTCTTATAAATAGGCGCTTAAGTTAGAATTGAAAATCACACCAAAAACAAGTTTTCTTTATCTTTATATTGTCGAGCATATTTTTGTAAGTATTTAGATACTTTGAGAGTTACTATTCAGTGCAAGTTTCCTTCGGCTTTACATCCGACATTCCGGTCAGAAGTACTGCTCTTTTGAGGTAAGAGATTTTAAGGATTATTATGTTTATCATGTTTCGTAACTTTTCTGACCTTCAAAAATTCTGAAAAAATTTGAAATGATAGTTTGATGAGTTTCCTTGATTGTGTCCAAAAATGGCGATTTTTGGATATATAGATTAGGAATTATGGATTTTATGAGAAAAAACTATTTTAAAAGTAAACCCTTATAACTCCTTGTGGTTAACTCCAAAATTGGTGAAATTTTTATTGGGAGTACATCTATATAACATCGATATATTACTCAAATTTTGGAATTTTGGACAAAAATACAATTTATGATAAATGTCTAAATATTTATAGTTTTGGCCATGTGAAAAATAGTAAATAAATTTTAAAAATTCCGAGAAAAATATATGTTCAATATGGGACTATATTCTGCTAAATCCTAGTAAAGAAATAGTTTTGGTATTTTTCATGGAAATAGACTAGTTATGAGTAAATGAATTAAATATGTTATATGAAGTAAGAAAATTGGAAAATAGAATTTTATGGCTTGAGAATCCTATATGAGGTATATGCAAATTTTTGATGAGGGTTTTGGTTATTTTGGTGATGAAATCTTATGAGGTTGGCATTTTAGGATGATTAAATGCATTAATTAGTAAAGTGTAAACAATAGAAATAAATTGTTTATAAGTTTAAGAAATGATTAAAATATTGTGGTAGTATTAATAATATTAGATTATGAGATTATTAAGTGATTTATAACATTTGAATTAAGGTGTTATGAAATCATTGATTTATGAATCTTACTCTTCAAATTAAATGCAGTTGTTGATCATATTGTTTTTATTATCATATATAACATTTTTATAATCCCGGTGATGAAATTTCTCTTTGACTTAAGTGTAAAGATGGGTAGATTGTTGGTATGATCGTGACTATGGGTTCTCTTTTTGGCCATGAGTGCAAAGATGAATTCTTGATTGGTATGATCATGACCATTGAATTTATAATTGAATATTTTTAGCTTAAGTGCAAAAGGTGAATTGATCAACATGGTTATAATTATTGTTTATATAAATTACGAAATGATTATATATTTCTTTGAGATATGAATATCTTTGGCTGTGATGCAAAGATGAATGGTTGATGAACATCTTTGGCCAGTAGTGCAAAGATGACTGTTATTGAATATCTTTGACCGTGAGTGCAAAAGATGACTTTATTGTTGAATATCTTTTGGCATGTAGTGCAAAGATGAATCGTTAATGAATATCTTTGGCCCGTAGTGCAAAGATGAACTTATTAGTATGATTATGAACAAGAACTATGATTTGGTATAACCATGATCTTTGATGTTTGAGTAAAGACATATGATGAAAAATATCTTCGTCTTGGATGAGAAGAAAATTAGAACTACATTTATGATTATGAGTTATTTACATGACTGTGAACAGGATCTGTTGAATAATGTTACAGGGTTAAAGCATTGTTGGTGGACTTTTAACATGGAGAAGATAATAGACTTTGTTGTCTATTTGACTCTTCAATGGATTAAGGCGTTCACTGCAAACTATGGTTGAAAAGTTTTATCATCTACTATATGTTCTAAATCTCGATTTATTCTTGATGAAGGCTATTGATAATTTAATTATCTTTAGTTATGATATTCTTTATCTTTTTAGTTGTGTTTCACCCCTTTGCTTCACAATTCCTTTCAGGTAATAAAAGTGTAGCTGGGTCGAGTGGGGATAACAGGGGAATAGTGTGGTAGTCCGAGACTATCAAAGTTTCTCAACACATTATAAAACGGCATGACATACAATATATAATTGTATTGAGGACCTAAGATGTGTGTGTCATATATTATACGTCACTTAATAATTAATTTTGGTGAACAACAATAGGGTGAGGTGAACCCAACTTTGGAAGGGTGTTTTGCCACTATCATACAAGATGTCTAATGACATACAATCTCGTGTTATCATAAGAAAGGGTTGTGCACATCCACTTGCTGAGTATATCTACGAGCACTACCTATATGATCTTGGAGTTGGGTTGAAACATAATGTTCAATCGCAGACGGTGGAGATAGTTATATGTCAAGAGAAGACTCACCATTGGAAGGAACATGATAGTAATCTTCTCGTTTTCTTTGGGGGGTCTATTGATCAACCAAGGATAATTCTCTGAACATATGATATCTATCATAACTTAGATTCATGGCCTCCTATGTACGAAGGTTTCCTTAAGCATTTTCCAAAGATTTTAATTTCTAAAACAGTTCTAGATTGTACCTTTATGTAAGGTATCATTGTGAGGTGTTGTCCATAGTTGGGACATGAGTCACAATTGGTATTAAAACTCACAGTATATGTGTTGTTGTATTTTGCACGACAATTGTAGTAATAAAGTTGTAGTTATTTTCTGTACCATGTATTTGGCGACTCAGAATAGGTTGGATGGATTGGATCTATTTTGGGGGCGTCACAAGTTATGTTGGTTATTATGTGAAAACATGAAAGTTTCTTAGAAATCACAAAGGGTTGAAAATCAGATTTTGGTGAAAATGGAACATGAAATTCAATTGACCATATCTCCTATTATATTTTGAATTTTTAAGTGTGGTAAAGTTCTAGAGTTAGATCTATGAGTTTCCTAACTTATCCAAGTGAAATCAATGAAAAAGGTGTTGTAGATTTTCGTGTGGACTGATTTTAGCAAAGCACGAAAAACTGAAAAATGGAAAATAGCTACTGTTCATATTTTTAAAAGGGCATTTTCGGCCACTTAATTTATGAGAAAAATTCTGGCCTTTTGGGATATGAAAATATATGGTATAAAGTACCTCCTGTCCAAAAATGAGCTCATTTCGACTTAAAATGAGCAAGTTATGACCATTTCAATATTTAAGTTTTTTTGACGAAAAATACTATAACTGAAGTTCTATAACTCCGATGACCATAAAATTTAAACTGGAAGCTCACGTTAACATGTGTAAGATCCTGCCAAGATTTGAGAATTTCTGGAGTTAAACTTTAGGTAGCTAATTTCTTAAGAAATTAATTAGAAATTAATTTTTGAAAAATAGTAAATGAATTTTAAAAATTACGAGAAAAATATATGTTCATTATGGGACTATATTTTGCTAAATCCCAGAAAAGAAATATTTTTGGGACTGATTTGGTATTTTTCATGAAAATAGTTTAGTTACGAGCGTATAAGTTAAATATGTTATGTGAAGTAACAAAGTTGGAAAATAGGATTTTATGGCTTGGAAATCCTATATAAGGTATATGCATATTTTTGATGAGGGATTTAATCATTGGTGATGAAATCTTATGAGTATGACATTTTTTGAATGATTAAATGCATTATTTGGTAAAGTGTAAACAATTGAAATAAATTATTTATAAGTTTAAAAAGTGATTAAAATATTGTTATGATATTAATAATATTAGATTATGAGTGGTTGATAATATTTGGATAAATTTAAAGTTTTTAATAATTATCCTTATTTTCGTTTGATTAATGCTTATATCATTGTCATCATCCTCATGCTTATATGGTGATGAAAGTTATCTTTGGCTTACGTGCAAAGATGGACTGTTGATTATTGAATTGTATATCTTTGGCTTACGTGCAAAGATGGACTATTGGTTATTGAATTGTATATCTTTGGCTTACATGCAGAGATGGACTTGGTATGATTATGACCAGGGATTATTCGGTATAGTCATGACCATTGATGATTTAATGAATATCCTTGGCCCGTAGTGCAGGGGTGATTCAATGATGTATTTTATTTATTAAGCTGAGTCTCAGCGATAAAAATAAAAAAATTGGTGACAACAATTTTTTTTAAAACATTGAAGATAGCAGACATCATGCTCTACATGACTCTTCTAATGGATTGCTTGTTCCGCTGCAGTTACACTTGTTGTCTATTGTATTTTATCAGTTTAACATTGTTGAAGACTAATGATAATTTATTCTGCATTATCTTAGTCATAATATTTCTTCTTTAAAATTTGGTTGAGCTCACCCTTTCTTTCAATTTGTTCTCTTCAGAAAATGAGAATATAGCTGGGACGAGTCGGGGAATGGAGTGACGGTCCAGATGATAGCATTAGTAGTCCCCACTATTCTGTTAAATAGTGTGACAATAAATGTAACGAGAACTCTATTTGAGAATGAATATTGTCTAGAAGGCAATATTCCTATTTAAACTCTCAGTTTATGTTTTGTCGTATTTTACACGACAGCTGTATTATTAAGTTGTATTTGAATAATCAGTACCTTGTATCTGGCGACCCAAGATGGGTGATGTATACCTATTTTGGAGGCGTCACACTTTAATCCTTCATCAATATTGTGACGAAGAAAAATTATGGCTTTTGCATTTTGTGTCAAAGTTGCTGTATTTCCTAATTCAATGGTCTTTTCTAACTCATTTGCACTTAAGGTGCAATTACGCATCAACTCGCCTTGAAAGCCAAATAGTTTGTCTCCAGAGATTTTCAAAATAGAAAAATCTATTTTTGCCAAGTTTGCCATCTATTCTGGGTTAAAACACAATTATTATTTATTAAAACAATAAATAATTGCATGTATGATATATATATATATATATAAATAAACCAAATCACGACTTCAAGTGGTGATAAAGTGCAAATATAAATAATATAAATATTCTTATATTTATGTTATTAACATATTATCTTAGTAAAAAAGAATATGCAATCGTTAATGTATATATACAATTATATATATATATATATATATATATATATATATATATATATATATATATATATACACACACACACACAAAAATCAAAATGGATCTTCACACTAAGGCATGCATTAGTTCACGCGTATGCGAGTTATTCCAATGTAATAATAAATAATGGAATAACAGAAGAATTTCACCATGCATACTGATAGATACTGCATTATCTGAGTTATTCCAACAATTTAATAAGAAATGAATACAAATGATATTCACCAGGTATGCGGTATTCCACATATACAAGTTATTATTCCCAACAGAATAATAAAGAATGGAATCAGGTCATTAAGTAATCCACGAGAGGCAGGATATTCCAACGAATAATAATAAAAATGGAACCGAGGTCATGCGTAATCACTTGCAGCATGGATGTTCCAACATAATAATAAAGAATGGAATAACGAATTCACCAGCATGCGATGGTATCGCATGCATACATTATTCCAACAAATTAATAAACGGTAAAAAGGTTCCCACCAAGTCTTGTAAGATCAACAAGGATAGATGGTACCATTGTAAATAACAGAATTTAATAACAATTATAAGAATAAAATTATATTATTGGTGGCATAGCCAAACCCGGTAATATAATAATAAATTGCAAGAATTTAATTTCTGCCTTAGGTTGGTTAGCCTCCTACTTTGATAACGTGTTATAAAATTTTAGCAAAATATAGAAAGATACTCTTATAATTGCTGCATAAATTTAGAGAGAATAAGTAAGAGAAAAGAGAGAGAGAAACCTTCAAGGAAGTTCTACTGATTTTCTTCAGTATGATTCCTTTATATAGAGAATGCATGAGGGGAAGAGGAGGAGAATGAGGGAAAAAGGAGGGAGATAACGGGAGTGATTACTGGAGAAGCAATAAATGAGGAGGGAATCTCATCACATGTGTAATATTTATTTTATTAAAATTTATATTATAGTATTTAAACATTTGTTTTATTTGACTTTACATTAATTTTATATTATAGCATTATAATAATAATGCTATAAATTGATTTAGTATATATCTAATTCATTCATTGTCCAACTGTTAAACCTGTGATGTGCGGGTGGTCTAATGGCCAAAATTTTTAATTTGAGATCTTGGGTTAAAGTTGAGTGCCCAAATTTACATTTTACCCTTAAGAAAAACATATAGTCGGACTAAACAGCTAGGGTTCTATTCAAACCGTTAGTTGTCCGATATCCCCAAACCCACGACAAGGAGAATAAGGGCAAATGGATGCAGTATTGCAGTGATAATAGAGGGAGTAATACGACCCAGACATCCAATTTCAACAACAAAGTAAATACTTTATTGGATTTTCGAGCAATTCTTTCTCTTCCCGTGACCCTAATCATCCAATATGCATTTTTTGAACCGTATCATACCCCAAATCTTTGCTAATTCACTGAAAACTACTTCAAATCCAAATAATTTCCTTCGGATTCAACGCCCCTTTTCGAATCTCCTCCGGATTTATCGACCCTTTTCGTCTGCCGGTCGAAATGGTGAAGAAGGTGATTGGACCGGCAAATTTAACCCAGCTGGTGATGGTTTAGATTGGGGGGCGCTTCCAATTGGTCCACCGGACTTACGACGGAGCATTACGACGGAGAGGTGGTGGGCCACCAAATTACACCGACTAAGCAACCATCTGGTAGTGGTGATAGTGGTGGCAGAGGCGGTGGTGGGAGGTCTAATTTTGCAGGTGCTCGATGGACTGAAAATGAAATGGACAAATTGAAGGAGTTGGAGGAGCAAAATAAGAAGGGGCAGGCTTTTGTGGATGGATGGAATGACAGAATGAGGGAAATGAGTGTTTTGTTGAAGCAGGTGAGGGAGCCGGGGGCGAGGGGTTCGTATTTGAAGGATTCGGAGAAGGATGAGATGTATAGGCTGCATAAGGAGAACCCGGAAGTGTATTCGGTGGAGAGGCTAGCCAAGGATTATCGGATAATGAGGCAAAGGGTGCACGCAATTTTGTGGTTGAAGGAAGACCAAGAGAAAGAAGAGAAAAGACTTGGACATCCGTTGGATGACTCGGTGGAGCTGTTACTTGACACTTGTCCTGAGTAAGCAGTTACTTCAATTCAGTACATTGATTGTTCTTTGAATTTATTGAATATTGATATGGTTGATTACATCAGTAGTTGAGTAGATCATAGGATGAGTCAAGTATAATATAGCTTAATCTGTTAAGAAAAAGGATTTAGTATAGTTGAAGTTTAAATGACATTGTATATCCACCACAAAAGGCCTACTGTAGTTGACAATTGACTTGATTTAAACAATTGATAGATGATCATCGAACAAATCGGATAATGAAATCTCATGTCTCTTGGGAGGCCCATAGTTTGGTAGAATTAATATATATTTTTCCTCCATTCATTATATTCATGTGTTTGATTGATCATATGGGAGGAAAACATTGGATTGCATTTATCGGATAAATGAGATAGATATGTCTTAGAATTTTATCAAAAAAAAGAAGAAGATAGATATAACATGGAGAGTTTTACTTCCATTCCCAATGAATGATGCATTCATATTAGATCTTTATTGTTGAATCTCGTTTATTTTCCTGATAGAATGAATTCCCAAGGGCCTTTTGCTGATTCTGCATCCAACTTCACTTGAGATGTATTTTGTGTGTGCTCTGTTCCATGGTTGTAGGGTTCTTCGGTCTGCCCATGTTTTTTTATATATAAATGTTCTTGGGCAGCATCCTCTTTTAATGCCTTTTTGACATATATGATTATTATATATCCTTAAAAATGTGTTGCATGTTGGTGTCTTAGCCGTCATTATCATCGGGTGGTCATTCTCATAAATTCTTTCTGTTCAACTTTTATAGAAGGCATTTACAACTGGTTGTTTAGTATTTTAATCTGCCTGCTAGTACTGGCCAAACCAACGTATTTATCTGGCTGGCAATGATGCAGGACAGATTTGAAATAAAGAATTAATGGAAAACTGTGAAAAAATAAACTAGAATTTAAACTCCACGTTAAATCACTAGGGTCTCTGTGACACTAAGATGGATAAAAAATGATAATAATAAACTTCAATATCAATAGTCTAATTAACTTGTGGGAATTGCATCACTATTTAAAGAGACTCAACTCTAATATTACTTGGGGAACAATAAAATAACTAATCGACTATTATACCGTTTCTAATCTTAAAAATTCGTAAATACTAATTAATATCTTAAATCCCCACTAATAATACATTTAATGTAAGACGGGGTGGAAAGAAGGAATAAAAATACCTATCTCCGCAGAGAATCGGTAAAGAAACACAAACAAAAGTACACAGTTTTAATCTCAAATCAATTCATATTCATAATGTGTAAAATAATGAAATATTACAATGGTTAAATAGAAAACCCAATACTTGAGGACTAAATAAAAACCCTAATTTAAAAAGGAAACAATCTCCTAATTAAAATCTACTACTATAATTAAAACTCTCCTAATTAAAATTTACTACCATAATTAAAACTCTCTTAATTAAAATCTATTACTATAATTAAAACTTTTAGAATATCCTACTAAAATAATTACATTAATAATCCAACATTTATCTCTATATAACAATACAAATTAATAATAAACTTAATGAATTTCTTCTTTTGTAAAGCATCACCTCCTCGCCTTTGAAAAAAACTCATCCTCGAGTTTTGAAATATTGAAGAATAATAAACACAGTCTGGGAGATGCCTTCAAACAAAACAACCGCATCCAAATAAGGTTGTAAAATGAGCAAACAGTTCGGGCTCGATTCGTACTCACTCGACTAAAAGTTTGATTCAATCTCAACTCGAAATATAAATGAGTCAAATATGAGCACAATTTAAAGTTCGATAAATTACTCTAACCTCCTCAAATTATAATTTTCTATTGATACTCGGGCTTGATTCGGAATCGTGCTCGACTCGGTAGCTAAATAAGCCTCAATCAAACCTTATTTTATACTCGATAAATTTTGTGAACCAAATCTGAGCAACTCAATACTCGGATCGACTCGGTTCGTTTACACCCTTACATCCAAACATTCAATGTCATGAGCACAATTTTCGGGTATAACAACCACAATATAGAAATTTGAAGTACCTTGGGACACATAACAAACATGATTAGCATGAACATTTCTTTGCGCTTACAAAATATGGACGAACGTAGCATGTGGTTATGTATTTGGAATGTGTCTTTAAATTTGCAAGACTTGTTTCGAACGGATGCAAGTTCATCGCATAATTTTCAATACTCGATACTATACATAATTTGATCGAGGCAATATTTAATCAAATAGGGTCGTCCCCAATAAAAGTGTTTCACTTGTGAAAGAAATTTGGACCAGTTCTTGTTTGAACCAATGTGAAGGAATCTCTTTAGTAACTAGGTAGTTCACAATATCAACAAACCAAGGTGTAACAGATATGGAGAAAAAGTCACTCATCCGAGAAAGATTCATTTAAGGCGAGTTAGAGTTGGACAAATGATCAACTACCACATTTTCGGATCTTTTTGTTCCTTATCTCTAGGTCAAATTCTTGAGCAATAAGACCCAACGAATTAAACGGGCTTTTGAGTCTTTCTTGGAGAGAAGATGTACGGGTGTAGCTTGGTCAATGTAAACAATGATTTTAGATCCAATACGATAGGATCAAAACTTTTCTAGGGCAAAAACTATAGCTAGAAGTTCTTTTTTAGTAGTGGAATAATTCAATTGTGCATTATTCAAAGTCGTACTAGCATGGTATATGACATGGGGAATCTTGTTGATTCTTTGCCCTAGAACAACACCAACTGCATCACACATTAACTCAAATGGTTGACTCCAATCGGGTGATTTGATGATAGGAGCTGAGGTCAACTCCTTTTTGAGGAGTTTAAAAGATTGGAGACATTTTCCATTAAATTCAAATTTTGCATCTTTACTTAGAAGATTGGTAAGGGTCTTGCTTAATTTTTTAATGAATTGCTTATAAAAGCCTGCATGTCCTAGGAATGAACGGATTTCTTTTACTGTCCTAGGTGGTGAAAGATTGATAATGATGTCAATTTTGGCTTTATCTACTTCAATTCTCTTTTTAGATATGATATAACCGAGAACAATTTCTTTCTTTTTTCCATGAAAGGACATTTTTCTCAATTTAGTATCAAGTTAGTTTACTTACATCTCCTTAGAACTAAGAAGGTGGTGAATGCACTCATGAAATGTAGACCTAAATATGAAAAAATCATATATAAAAATTTCTAGGAATTTCTCTATCATGTCAGAAAAAATGTTTATCATGTTTCTTTGAAAGGTATCAAGGGCACTACATAGGCCAAAGAGTAGACGACGATTGTTAAGGTTCCATATGGACAAGTGAATTTAGTATTTTCTTGGTCTTTTGGGGCTATGAGAATTTGAAAGTAGCCCGAGTAAGGAAACAATAGTAAGCATGACCAACTAACCTTTCTAGAATTTGGTCTATGAAGGGTAAAGGAAAATGATTCTTTCTTGTGGTCACATTGAGTTTTCTATAGTCTATGCAAATCCTCCAACTAAATTGGACACGAGTGGGAACTAACTCGTTATTCATTTTGAACGACGTTAAAGCTAGACTTTTTAGGCACCACTTGAACAGGACTTACCTAAGAGCCATCAAAAATTGGATAGATGATCCCATTATCTAGACACTTAAGAATTTTCTTCCTAACAACCTCTTTTAGAACTGGGTTCAACCGCCTCTGTGGGTCTTTCACTGGTTTAACATCATTTATTAAGTGGATATTATGTTGGACAATGGCTAGACTGATCCTCTTAATATCTGTTATACTCCATCCTATGGTTTCCTTGTTTTCTTTAAGGATGGTTAATAACTCTTCTTCCCGTGGGTTTGTTAAATCGGAAGCAACGATCAGGAAGTTTTGGAGGGACCTAGATAGCCATATTTAAGATTATTAGGAAGTGGTTTGAGTTCTAACTCTGGTGGACTCTTTTTAAGAGGTTCTTAAGATTGCAAGATTGGCTCAGTCACGGGTTCCCATTTAGAGTAAGACATTGGTGTGGAGGACTCTAACATTTCATTCACCTCATGTACATATTCTGTCTCATCCCAATTTTGACTAAAATGATTTAGACAAAAATTAAGAATTTCATCTCCCGTAAGTTCATTTTTAGACATTTCCTGAATCATGTTCACTTCAGCGAGTTGATCAGAAAAATAACTAGGTTGCTTTCCCACATTAAACACATTTAAGTCAATTGTCATATTTACAAATGTCAATTTCATTAGTCCATTTCTGCAATTGATTAAAACATTAAAGGTTGCTAAAAATGGTCTACCTAAAATGACAGGAATTTGACCATTGAGATTGGCAACATAGTTGGGTTTCAAGGACAAAAAAGTCAACAAGGAACACAAAATCGCCAACCTTAATGAGTACATCCTCAAGTATTCTCTTTGGCACTTTAACGGAACGGTCAGCTAGTTGGAGTGTGATACTTGTCTTTTTCAGCTACCCTAAGCCCAAGGTTTGATACACAGAAAATGGTAAAAGATTCACACTAGCTCCTAAATCAAGCAGTTTTTTCAATTAAGGTGTTACCTATGATGCATGAAATAATATGACAACCGGGGTCCTTATATTTCACAGGGCAATTACATGACAAGATAGAACTAACATGGGTTGTTAGAAAAGCTTTCTTAGGAACATGAGTGGTTCTTTTGTGTGTGCACAAATCTTTTAGACATTTAGCATGAGAGAACTTGTTTAATGACGTCTAGAAGAGGAATATTAATTTTCACTTGTTTTAACACTTTTAGAATTTTGTCTAACTGAGATAACTTCATGTTTGAAATAAATCTTTGAATGGGGCTTTTGGTTTAAAGACTTTTTTGTTTGACTCAGAATGTGGTTTGATCATTTTTTGACACATGCTTAGTAGACGAGCCTACTGACTCAGTTTGTGGGCTTTGCAACTGACTTGGAAGATGGATTGTTAGATTCAACATTTAAATTTTTCTCTTCATTATCAATGTCAGCATGATTGTTAAAATGATTTCCAGACCTTAAATAGATTACATAATTCATATGATTGACTTGATTGTTTTCAAGTGAATTAGCATGATAAGGTTTTTGATTAGGGATTGAAAATTTCGGATTGGTTTCGGGCCGACTAGGAAACTTACCCTTCTCTCTTTCACTAATTGTAGCGACTAATTGACTCATTTGGATCTCTAAAGGAGATAAGTGGTTAGTGTTTTGCATGAAATTATTTTGAGATTTCATTAAAGTTTTCATGCTCTTCTTTAAAGTGCCAAGTCTCTTATCACTTTTATTAGAAAAACATGGTGGATGTCAAGGGTTATGTGAGTAGGGTCTTTGATTCCATACCAAATTAGGATGATTTCTCCAACTTGTATTATAAGTGGCTGCAAATGGGTCATTTCTAGGTTTTTGAAACATTGCATTGACTTGTTTATATTCTTCAGGTTGGGCCATGACTATAGGACATTCCTCTATCAAATGACTCGGTGAATTACACCTTAGACACAAAGGTGTTGATGTAGAGACTTGGTTCTCGTTATGGTCCCCTAGTTTTTAAAGCTTCGAGTCTTTTAATTACACCAGCCAACTTAGTTTCGGTGACAATTGAATTGTCAATTATATGAACACCCCTAGATGAGCTAGGTTTATTTATCTCTCTGTGGTTTCTCATTGTATGTTTTTTTTTGCCAAGTTTTCTAAAAAAGTCCCAAAAAACTCCTTATCATTTTTCAAAAATCCCATGACACATTGACTCTTAACATTGTTTTAGTGGTATAGTTTAATCCTTCAGTGAGCAATTTGACACAATCTCCATTTCTCAATTTCATGGTGTGGGCACTGGGATAACAAATTTTTAAATCTATCAAAATATTTTCAAAAGGACTCTTTTTCAAGTTGGCAAAATTGATGAATTGTTGTCCTAATTTTAGTAGTTTTATGATTTGGAAAATATATTTTTAGAAATGTAACAACAAATCCCTCCCAGGTTGATATGAAATTATTTGATAGGCTATATAACCACTTTTTAGCATTATCTTTTAAAGCAAATGTGATAAATCTTAGCCTAATCAAGTCTACAGATAATTGTTGAATTTTCATTAAAGCTCAAACTTCTTCAAATTCTTAAATGATTAAATATGAATCTTCTATACTAGTGAACCTAGGTAACATATTTATAAAATTTGGTTAAGTTCAAAATTATTACCCGTTACTGATGGTAAACTGATGCATGAAGGTTGGGCAGAGCGGGAAGGATAACATCGATCCCTTAAAGAAATGGTTTGTTTTGTTTGACCTCTATTTTTCTTAAAGTAAGATCTTTTAAAGTGAACTCTGAAACTAATCCACACTTTTTGCATACACTATTTAGCAAATAAAAAGATTAGCACACAAACATAAATAAGAGAAAATATTAATAAATAGGGAAGAAAAAAAAACTTCTAAGGTCGACCTAAATAAAATCTAGACAGTTCCTAACTGTTCCAAGTTACACATTAAGGTCTATCAAATTCAAAATTAATCACACCACTAGTCAGTTAAGTGTAAGAACGGTGGGAGTCTCTCCGTGGTTGATGATTAATTGAATAACCACAAGTTCTTGAGGCGTTTGCCTTTTGAACCACTTGCCTATAAACCAATAGTTTGATTAATTTAAAATTTAGCCTTCTCTTCGAGTCTCTTGCCCTAATTGAGCTTGAGAGTCCTAGGGACTAATGTCTACTTGATTTTATTAAGTTAAGGTTATGCAAGATGCAAGTTGTGTTGTTTGTGGGTTAGGGAAGGGTGATGAAATCCCCACCTTATTTTGTTACAGGTTTTTGCCTTTAATGTTAGATTAAATATGAAAATGCACAAATAAAAAAAACTGTAAACAAATAAAATGTCCTAAAACTATGTAAATTACGAAAGGAGAAATTTGACATACCTTAATCCACCAACAATTTCCATTGTTTATATTTGACAAAAAATAAATAAAATAAAAACCTTAACAGGATGTGCTCTACGTTAGTGAATGGATGAATGCGGTAATTAGTTTTTAAATAATAATAAAAACTAAACTACTATTTTTTTTAAAAAAAAAATGGAGATATGAAGTACATGAAAAACGCAGCAACAAATATTTATCTTTTAGCTCCTTCGATAATCCTGATTTTTTAAAAAAATATTAGAAAAAAGAAAAAAAACTAATTCGAAGAAATAATAATTAAGGATAAAATTAAATCTAGTTCCCGGCAACGGCGCCAAAAACTTGATGGGATAAAAATTAGTAACTGCAACTGCACAACGTCTATTATAAATTTGACAAATGCAGGTCGAACCACAGAGACTGGATCAATTCTTTAATATATCCTTAATTAATATATTTCAGGCAAATTAGAAATAAATATAGTGGAGATGATTAACAACTAAATTATGCAAACTAAAAATTAATAATGAAAACCAGTAATGGGAAAAACTACTTAGGAAACCGAATCCAATTAACATAATAAACAATTTTTTATATTCCAAATTAATTTTCAAATTATTTTTCCTTGCTTTTAAAAATAACGATTCATATAATTAATATGGAGAAAAATAAATTATGAAAGATTCATAAATCAACTATAATATATAAAAACCACTTAATTAATATAAAAACCATATATGAGATTTTGAGCGAAAGTAAATATGAAGGCGAAACCAAGTAGGCGTTAATATGATAGCGGAAAGAAACTATTAATATGCAATTACCTAGTTTCATCAGTAATAAAAATTTAGTTAGCCATACAAATTAAAACCAACAAAATCAAAATTAAAACAACTAATAATAATTGCTTGAATTGAAATTAACTGAAGGAATTAATTTAGTACTGCAAATGAAATAGAAAAATAACTACTTTATTGTTAACCAATTGAAAGGAAGCAAAGTAATATTAAACTATCAATAAACTAAAACCATGTATTAAAGTTACTCCAATTTGAATTTGCTACAAGATGGAGGCAGCAACAATCAACAAGCATTCGAAAAGGGGGAAAAAGTACTGCTCTATCTATCCCTAATATCCCGTGCATGAAGGAGAAAATTAAAAAAAAAATAGAAATCCCCCTTTCTCTAAAACAAGAGATCTATTTATAGGAAAAAATAAAATGTAACATAATTTATGGTACATTGAACTTGGTCTTCTTTTCCTTTTATCTCTAACTTGACTTCAACTTCTTGATGATGAGAAGAGTCGTTTTTTCATCTTTAAAAACTAGAACAATTATTTTTTACTTATTCACCAAGATAAACAAGATAAATCCTGCAAAAAAAATAAAATGTATTAGTTAAATAGAATAAACATATAAAATAATAGAGATGGGAATATTAAAATGTATAAAAAATGTGTATATCACATTCATACATCACTTCTATTTGTTTGACATGGTAATTTATCTACTTATTTATTTTTGGTACTCTCAAAGAGCTTGCATATGATATAATCACAATTTTTACTATCACTAAAACAAAATTTTCACATAAACTGACTGAAAAAGTTAAGAAATTTGCAAGTAATTTAGCTGTTAGCTTGTCATCACATTCTTATATCACAGTCCAGTAACTAAACTTCAGTAAATTGTTCAGAATGTCTTCAATTAAACCATTACTCCTATAATTTATGTATATATATACGCCCCCCATTCCAAAATATAATATACAAGTTTGAATTTTGAAGTTAACTTGAGGCATTATGAAATTCAAAATTAATACAAGTTTATTCAATTTTAGTCAACAAAATTATGAATATTGTACTATATTTAAAAAGTACTACTAGAAACTAAATATATTATTTTCAAATTTTAAATGAAGTACCTCAATTTTGAATTTAAAAATGTCTCAAATTATCTTGAGAGTATTAAACTAGATCCTATATATTAGAAAGGAGAACAGAGTTCTAAGACTTAGGTAGTTAACAAGACGCTTGTAGGTCAATTAAGCAGCGCCTAGGCCACCTAAGTAGGCTTATTTATTACTATTTTTCTATTAGTAGTCTTATTTATTCATCTTTCCCTTATTACTATTTTGGGTATTATATGTTTTACACAATTTTTTATTATATACTATATTTAATAAGTATAATTAGTTATGTGTTTCAAATAAATGTAAATATTCTAACATTTTACATGAAAAATTATGGGCAATTTGTCATTTCAAATCTTTTAATAAGGAATAACAACTTTTATTCCAAGCAAGAGTAAATTAAAACTACATTTTACCTTAAAAATCTAGAATAACACTAATTCAAGCAAGATTCAAACCAAATCGAGGTAATAAAGGACTGCCTCGAGCTTAGGTGGGGCTTAAACAGGCCTAGGAGCCCTTAACTTTAAGGCTATGCCATCCTAAGGTGTTGCTAAATGGATGAATCTTATCAACGTCCATAAATGATAAATCATAGATCGAACCATCGAATCGGAAAAATTGGTTGCTATCATATAGTTTTGTATCGGCTAAACGAGCTGGAGATAAGCGGACTGAACCTGGTTAACATCCGCCTGGGTAAACCATCGCCTCTCGTGTCCCCCGATCCACATATCGACGAAGGGAGTGAAGGCCTGCCGCCGCTTTTCTTTGGCTCACTCTGTTCATTTCAAAAGAAGGAAGTCTAAGATCACGAAGAGAGACTTTGTGAAATAAACATGTCTATGAAGATGCGAATAACCCGCACTGGACAGAAAGACCCCATAAGCTTCACTGCTGGGATTGGCTTTGGGCTTTTCTTGCGTAGCTTAGTGGGAGGCGAAGAAGGCCTCCATATGGGCCATCTCTTTCACTCCACTTCCCTTGCTCGGGCAAAAGGAGTATTTAAAACGTATGTTTTAATATAGTTCAATCTTATCTAAATTTTGGTTTCCCAAGTATGAACTATATTTAGCTTATCATGCAGGGTACAAAGTATAGGCCTATTCCGGTACGTATTAGTTTCATAAGCAATGGTCGATACCAGAGTTGAGTTACTAGATACTCTTATTGACCTTGTGAACCACATATTGGTACTTGCGTGTCCAAACATGGTACTTGTAGATCCCAATACTCTAGATTTAGAATAACGCACTCTTGTATCTCTTTCACGAACCGCTTCGCACTTTAGGCAACATTTCTACTAAAATAAAAATAAATATATAGACTAAGGGGGCAATACCACTCAATTAATTAAACGATACTTGTATTAATACAATACAAATATTTTTATTAAAATAATATGTTATAAGAGACATACGCACACAAGGAGCATACCCTCAATTAATAAGAGTACATACAAGTTATTTACAATGTATAATGTGTGAGGCGTCCTGAATAAGCGTACTGAAGAGAACCGCAAACCTAAACGATGAACCAACTAAACTTACCTCCCACGTACTGCGTACTAGGTAAGCGTACTAGGTAAGTTGACATACCACATCCCGTACTCATACCACGTGTGTTGAAACGCACACAAACCAGGAAACTTTGGTTGATCGTAATGGTTGAAGGTATCATCCCGACATTGGTGCATGCAAGATATAGAAAGAATTCACAATTTTGCACAAAGAAAATGTTAAGAAGTCCTAACTATTTATGATCGACTTTTACGATGATATGTATTAAATGATATCTTTCAATGTATTTAATTCATTATTTACTTATTTTTATTTTTTAGTACATTTTTCAATAATTTTAAGCATTATATAGTTTTTTTTGTTACGTATCGTCCGATGCTGATATCGATACCGATTATCATATGATTTGAGGAATAAATAGTATTCCCTCCCTTTCAAAATTTAAGATCAATATAATTTCAGGACCAATATTTATTTATTTATATTTTTTTTTGCTAAGTATGATGGACAAATATTCTTATTTGCCGATCTATTCAATGCTGGAATCAGACCTTCTATTAATGTGGGTATCGACTTTTCAAAAGCCAATTTGAAATATTATTTTCAAATTCTAAATTGATATGTTTCTATTTAATTTTTTTGAACATAATTATGAATACTATAAACTATCTAAACATACTATTAATTATGAGTTTATTGTTTTCAACACTCAAACAAATCATGTCAATTTTAAAGTTGAAAATGTTTAAGTTGACTTTTAAAATTTCAATAATGATCTTATACTTTGGAAGGGTAGTATAATTTGGCACCACAAAAGTTGACTTGAGGCGGATAATTTGTATCTTAATCATTAAACTTATTTGAGTTGATTAACTAATAAAGCCGATCTACACAAGCGCATAAAATTAAGAAGCATTAAGATTTATTACTGTTATAGGTTGTAATATTGTGCTACATGCACACTTGCACATGCACTACAACAGGACGGACTCAGGATTTAGGCATAACGAGGCGAACTTTGGTACAATATATTTAATAAAAAATATAAATAAGTAATATAAATTTAACTACTATATATAAGAATAAATTATTATTTTTACCATGAATTCATTAACATAAAAGAGAAGCATCTTTATCATAGTTTATATAAAGTGGGTAAATTCATTCTCATAATTTGGGTAAAGGCCAATGAAATATGGAATAGATGATATAAGGATTGCCTGTAAACTAGTGTCAAAACTTTACATTTTGAGAGAAAATTAACTAGTTTTGATTGTATTAAAATAATTAAATAGATTTTATCATGGTAAGTAATATTGTATAATCTGTTAAAA
The DNA here is from genome assembly GCA_020205605.1 of Panax ginseng. Taxonomy (NCBI): domain Eukaryota; kingdom Viridiplantae; phylum Streptophyta; class Magnoliopsida; order Apiales; family Araliaceae; genus Panax; species Panax ginseng. The sequence goes on from CM035139.1 coordinate 68,711,129, forward strand.
AAAATCAAAACTACTTGATTTTCTCTAAAAATACAAAGTTGTCAGAGTTGGAGGGTGTGAAAATATTAATTTATAGGCAATACGTATAAAATTAATTTTTTATTAAATAATATATAAACCGGGGGCGTAAAAAAAAGGTACATTTATCTAAGAAGGAAAAAAAAGAAGCTAGTGTGGGCGGTGGCCCCCACTTGACCCACCTGGTTCCGTCCTTTGCACTACAACATGCTCTTGATCTTTTAATTCAGCACTTATATTGGCCAGCTTTGGACAGATGTATAAAAACGTACATTAGATGAAAGAAAGAGTACGAAGAGCGAGGCCTCAGGCTCTTGGACCTCGCAGATGTCTCAAAAATGTTGATATTGTGATAAAATTTCCATTACTTCACTCTTTTATTGTCTCTCTTCAAATGACCACATTACTAGTATATAAAAGACACCATTGACCCTTGCAGCCACTAGTACCAACTACCAAGTACAATGAAGTAGCTACATTCGTATCTTCGATGCATGTACAATGACCCTTGAGTGAGTTCTTTAAATCATTCATGTACTGATGCATGTGAACAAGATACCAAGGACTGCATTTGATGACTAATTGCGTACTAATAGCCTATTTGTGAGTTTTATTTTGGGGAAGGGAAGGAGAAGTTGGGGACTCCATAGCCAACCATTTTGGAAGGAGGCTCAAACTTTCCCTTCCCTTCTGAATATATAAAACTCAGAAACAGGCCGTAAATGACTCTTTGAAATTTGGTCTTTCTAGAAACACTAAAACAGATTGTATGTAATTTAAACATTACAAAATAAATAATTTAAACCTTATAAAATAAATCCTGCAAGAATTGAATTTTCTGAATTTCTCTTTCTTTGAATAACTAGTGGCCTATGCTCTTAAAAGAAGAACGCCAGTAGATAGCCTTTTACTTGCTCCCATTTATGATGCTGTGGATGCACATCTAGAAAGGGTGTGGAAATCACCTTTTTTTTTCAGTTAGTATTACTTTAAAGACATGATGTCCACCTCCTTCACAGTTTTTACATCTTGTCCAAACAAATTACTATCACTATTATGTTTTGATAAGTACATCTCATCCAGACTATAACACTCTCAATTCTCTAGAATTCCAACATTCAGGGTAAAGTATTTTGAATGTTTGAGAACTCACATCTCTTTAAGAATTATTTTTCTTAACAAAAAGATGGAATCTAGCAATTTCTGGCTTAAAATGAAATGGGTAGACTCGTGATTCCCAACTTATTATCTCTTTGCAGATTTTTCACTTCGCATGATAGAGAGTTTCATGTAGCAACTCTTCCTTACAAACCAGAGTTCAAGGTCATGCCTGAGGGTTGGGATGGCACTACTAGGGACCCTGATGAGGTTCATTACGAGATATCAATGAAGGAAGATGAGATGTTATATCAGGAGTTTGTTCAAAAGATGAACTTCAACAAGATGAAGGTAAGCTTAATGTGATTTTTTCTTCTGCTTCAGTAAATCAAAAAACAAAAATGAAAAGTAATTTGAATGAAGTTCTTGTACATTATTGGTACTATCACTAGTCTTGCCATAGTTTTTTTTCCCCTGTTATGTCTTAGGCTTTTGCGCATACACTCTTCATTGTATATTCTCTGTGTTTCTTGCTTGCTTAAGATGTATAGGGTTACTTTTTTGTAGAAAAGAAGGGATAAAGAACTCAGGAAGCATAAATGAGCGTGATGATTTGAGACTAAAAAACACAATTTTTGGAAATTAGATATCCTTCTTTTATAAACTTTTATAGATCCCTTAATCTTTCTCCATCATCATTTTTTATCAATAATAACTTTTTAGAATGTGGTGTTGCTTTTCTTTACAGATTGCCAAGGAGATAAAATGCCACAAGTATAGCCGGAGGCGTCCTTCAGATGGATGGAACTTCACGGTGGAAAAAATGGGGACACGTGGGAAGCGTGGAAATGGTGGTGGGTGGAAGTTTATCAGTGTGGCTGATGGATCCAGTCGACCACTGAATGAACTGGAGAAGATGTTTGTCAAGAGAGAGACTCCTCTTCTGTGACATTAAAATTCTTCCATGAGGAGAGAGAAATGCATCATGTTGCATTATTAGTTCATGTTATGGTTCTTTAGAGTCAGCATCCACCAGCATAATGTTTTTGGGTTACACCGGACATAAGATCATCTCAAGTTTTTTTTCATCCTAGAATAATGGGTAGGCTCCCAGGGTGAATTTTGAAATATTAATGCCTGGCTACATCTTATTGAAGTATCAAATGCTAGCATGTTCTCTTAGAGATGCCAATTCCTGTGTTATAGATAAATGTTAGAGCTCTTTCCCATTACAAAGCGTCTCGGATTCCAAGTGTTATGACATAAATTAGGATTATTACAAATTTTGCTGTCAAATTTTTACTAGCTCAACTCTTGAATATTTGTCTAATTGCGGTAATTGTTTCTGCTTTCGGGTTTCTTCACTTGTGTTTACTAGTGGAAATATATATCAGGTAAAGGTGTTTAGTAACTATATTTAAACATTAGTTTTTAGGAAATGATATTTCCGCAGGGTATTTTTGTACTTCCACAGTGGTCCACATCTGTCTAACTTAACCTATTCATTGTTGTCCAATTTGCCCTCATTTGATTTAAGACCCAGCTTTCCTCTCTCCCCATCCTCCAACCGCAAATCACTTTCTCACTCTACCTTCCTCACTATTCTACACCCAAAATCTACTGCTAAATTTATTCTTTTTCCCGCTTGTCGTGAGAGTTAGTAGAGTTGATTTCAATTTGAAGGCAGTCTAGCATGATGTAATAGCGGAGAGAAGAGAGATTGTAAGGTTATTCTTCCTCTTTCATAAATTGAGCCTATAGCCCATCGGATCTTCCCCACCTAGACGGTTATAATTTGGATTGAAAATCAAAGTAGACTAAGGGGCGGCTCCAATTGCAATGATTTCAGAGAAAAAAACAGAACAAAAACCACAAAGGAGAATGAGCCACCATGTGCTTCATCTCCACAACTAGAAAATACTGGGGTTACAACCCAAAAAAGGCGGCATAATTTCCACCAAAACCCACAAATGTACACAAAACTTCCAAAATAACTTCAACATAAAGATTGAAAGTAGAAGCAAATTATTAAATGGACACCAAACTTCTAAAATAACTTATGCGTGCCTATCAATTCTCGTGGTGGTTTGTAAAAGAAATTGCCTTTCCTATCAATTATCAAAAACATGATAAAGTTCCAAAATAACTTGTACTTAAATTCCATGTTTGTTTTGGTTTTAATAAATATATAGTTAAGCAAACATGATACAAATACAACAGTCAATAAATAACTACGAACAAGATAAAAATACACGATAACATCACGAATCATACTTTTTTGTTGAATTGGTTACAACAAATGTTACATTTATTCCAATTAAATTCAACATTTTTCTCTAACAAATACAAAAAAAAAGTGTGACAACTTCACTTAAAACCGGATCCGAACATCACCACCCAAGAGCCAAACATAAACCAGCTGATTGTATCTTTCTGGACCCAATTCGACAGAAGCATTATATCCGAGGCAAACATAAACCAACAGCTCTTGGTTGATTGTATCTTTCTGAACACAATTCGATAAAAGCATTATGTCTAGTCTATCGCAGCTGCTGGGCCTGAAATTCCTTTAGCAATGGCAATATTGGTTGATTGTATCTTTCTGGACGCAATTCTATAAAAGCATGATGAGATAATTTAAAATAATCTTATTTTATGTTTACTTTTTTTAAGATTAATTAAAAGATTGGATAAAAAAAATGATTGAGACTATTATACATTTACTAATAATAATATATTTTAAATTATAATTTAAACTTGTTTATATATCAAAAAATAATTTAACAATTAATTATAAACTTTATATAAACTGAATAAATTGTAACAGTTCATATAGCGTGTGGCCTTACTACGTTAATAATGTCTCTTCTTGTTTGTATGTGTAACAGACATTGTTTATATATGATTTCTTCATGTGCCCAAGCACTGTAGATTACGGCAGGAGTAATTTAAATATTTCTCACTTACCAACACTAGACTGTAACAATTTAATAATTAATAATTTTAATATTAAATATTAATTTTGTATAAACAATTAATTATAAACTTTATATACTATGGTCATATAAAAAAAATGCCGAGGTTAGTTTTATCTAGAAATTTTTAGTCCCAAATGGTGGGGTTATAGTCAAGGGCGGAGCCATGAATTTTGCATCTCCTGGGCTACTAAGTACCAACTATATACACAAGAAATTATCCCACCAAGATCAATCATAAATTCAAAATCATACATAATAGTAAGGTTCAAAGGTACATAATATGCAAGGAAAAAGGAAAACAACACACTATTTAAGATGCATCCTTCTATGTTTTGTAGAATAGAATTCATTGATGCACTTCACTGTTTAAGTTTTATACGAGATTTGGAAAGGGGTGGTTGGTGATTTGAGATGTCAACATAAAATGGAGAATGCCCTTCACTAGTTGATGCACTTTCTCTTGGTTTAAAGAAAGAAAACAAAGTTTTTTCTCTGTTGCTTCCTTGACTTTCCATTGTGACTTATTCAAATTGAAACTGCAGATGAAATTTGTGGCAGTGCAACGGATATATGTGCATTATGTCAGTTAATGCATATTAGTATATTATGAGTGAAAAATAACATACTAAATGCTAATAGTATCATTAGATTTCAAAACCTAGAAAGTTTTTAACTAAGTAAATTAGTCAAAGCATGGCATACAACAAGCATAATATCAAACAATTACTCCTATCTTGGTAATGTGCCACAATTAGCAACAAATGATGCATGGACAAGTAAACATCAAAATTAAACATGATAGAGGCCAACATAGCACTAAAAACTACTTCCTCCAGGATGTCAAAAAAAACAACAAGGACATCACAACCTTTGAGGATATTAGATTAAATAAACAGGACTATATCTTAAGGATAAAGATGAAGACGCAAGGGAAAAAACACTTGGATAAAATCATAAACACTTGTTAAAAATTATTGTACACTTGGATAAACACTTGGATAAACAGAACTAAAAATTATTGTACAAACCTTTAAAGACAGATGAGAAGCCCAAGCAATTTCTTACTTCAAAGCAATTTCAGAATCCTTCCGAATCAATTCATCTTCTGAATCCAAGTCAATCCACGAGCTAATCCTGCCTACGTAAATTAGAATTCCATTAGTTGGGATTTTGGGATACCAATGGATAATGAAATATAAATAACTATCAGAGCATACTAAAGAAAACTTAGTGCAAAATTCTGAAATATTTGAACATCCTATATGCATCTGGACATCCACAAGAACATCCAACCAGTTGGTTATTAAAATTAGTGAGATCTTGGCCACCTGATTGAACACTTTAAATATAAACAAACAAACATTGCTTGCATTGAGTAATATTAGAAAAGCCCCAAACATCTAGCAATGTTCTAGATATTACAAATATTAAGGAATGTCCGGTAAAAGGATCGGCTGTGTATAAAAGAAGCCCCAAAAGTTTAGTAAAGTCTCCACAATCAAATGACATTAACAATAACAAACAGACAAATGATAAGAACGCATAAACGAGTGATAAAGAATTGAAGATAGCAGCCACATAAAAAAATTGGGGGTAAAAATAAAACCCTAACCTTGCAATTTGGGGAAATCAGAAAGAGAGGGAGGATGGATGGGTTTGGGGAAAGGACCAAGGTATGCCGCGGGAGACCTGCAAATCAGAGTATTATGGTGGTGAAATTCAATAGCAGTATAGCACATTATTTGGGCTGCAAGTAGCAGACAGGCTCCATAAGTTTTATGCTGAGACTAAACACGGGAAAGCCGAGTTTCAACATATCATCAATACTGCGTATCTCCTCATTGCTTTTAACGGATCACAAGAAAACATGAAAACAATATTGGGCTGGGCTATTGAAGATATATAAGTACTAAATATTTTCCAAAAACTCCACCCGGACTAAAGTCCACTCTAGTCTATACATGCCTCCGCCCCTGGTTATAATACATGGTTGAGCATGGTATTAAATAGTACCCCATATTAAGTTATTTTATAATCTTAGTATTAATAGTCCCAAGTCTAAATTTTAAAAAAAATAAGACATTTGAAATTAATAGTCATATCTAATTCTTGCAAATAAATATAGCCTAAATACCTTGTTCATTTTATCATAGGTAGCATTCCTCAACAACTCCTTGTACCGGTTTCGTTCCATCTACCTAGTAGATCAATGTTCCTGGAGACCACTTATAAGTGATAACCACCATTCCTAGCCAACATAGTGTGTTGTGCTTCAGTCAAATGTCTAACGATAAACTGAACCTCAGTAACACGAGAAAGGTGTTAGAGAAGACCTCGTCAAATTTCTAATTTCCACGCCAAAATAGGCTTACCCAGAGAAGACCTCATCAAATGTTTTTATTGAGAGAAGGAATAATTTAGCACCTATAACTAGAAGAGTAATTCTATTTACACAAACTGCTCACAAACAATTGTATATAAACCTTATTAACCCCATGTATTGAATGATAAAAAAAATGTAAAAGTTAATAAATCTTATCACTAATTTAAATGGTAGGACTCACAAACTATTTTTTTTCTCTATTTGTGTACAACTGTCTATTGTGCACATAGAACTACTCATAACTAGAAGTCCAGAATCTGACTGACTGATCCACAAAACGTTTGCCAGAGGAATGGTGAATTAGTTGTAATCTATTAGATAAATAGTCAACTCATGCAAAATTAAGGGCCAAAAATAGATGTTCACCCGAGCTTGTGCATGCATAGCTGCCGTGTCACAATCTTCTATACGATAGCAGTTTTTAGGCCATCAATTTCACCTCTTTGATTGCTTCTCCAACCCCGATTGGACTATCATAAGAGAGATTGAACATTCCAGCAGGAGATGATGTAACGCCCTCAAATCCGGTTTATCTTTAAAATTGGATTTGGTGCATCACTAGTGCTTCTCATTCTTTACATACATCATTATATCATTAAATATAATTATTCAGGAGCATTTTACTGATACTCATGTCGGCTAAAGGCCTGGCACTAGAAGGGGTTGTTAAGTCCATTGGGCCGAAGCTAACAGGGATGTTGAAGGTGTTCGGATTCGGACATCCGAGTCCTCTGGGCCGGAGTCCTCTTCGGGTTAATGGCGTTCGGGGTCGGGTATCCGAGTCCTTTGGGCTGGAGCCCAGACCGATGTATTTGGGGTTGGTTGGATTGGGCCTGTACAATGGGTTAATCCTTGTATGGAGTCCGAAGTCATAAGGGATCTAAATGGTTAGGGATCCTAATCCTAACCATATTCGAATAATTAACTCCAAAGGCCAAAGGTAGTGTTTGGATTGGATTCCACTTACACCTTTTAAGGAGATTGTGTTGAACCCACGTAATGGAAACTACCATATTTAGGAGTTCTAAAACGACTCGGAGATGGATTCTAAGGTAGTGAGAATTACTATAAATACAAGGCTTGACTTCAATTAGCAGGTAATACACTCTTGAGCACTAAACACTAGAGCCTCCATTGTTAAACCTTCTGAACGACCTGTACTTATTCTCACACCGGAGCTATCCCTAATTGGCACAAGCCAGTCGAAGCTTAGCGTGTGATCTCGTTATTCAGCTGTGATTCGAGTGTGAATTTGGTTATTGACGCCGGCAAATAAATTAAGCGTTAATATTGGCTCTAGAAGAAGGGCTTTTAGTGCTTTTTACAATCACAATAAACTTTTCCGGTGGAAGACAGTTATGATGAGTGGAGATAACAGTGTCTCTGTCCAGGAAAAGGCTAAAACCCACCAGACCACCCAGGTGAGGGGGTCGGTGAAAGATAGGCTGGGTTCCAAAACTTAGGGAGGTCATGCTGAACACGTCCCTTCTCTCCAGCGAAAACTTTTCTCAGACAGCCAACACACACCCATCCCTGTCAGTCATGCTGACAACAATCAGTCTCGGGCACACGAAAGGTAAGGTAGAGATCGGGTGGAAGGTAGCCGAGATCAGCGTGAATTCATTCTGTAGAGGAAACTGCAACAAAACCAAGAAGCCATAAGGGAATTGCACCTTCAGCAGGAGGAGCTTGAGGAGCAGATGGCTAAGATGGCAGGAGAGCAGGAAGTCTCATCCAAGGGGCGAAGACGTCGAAGCCGATCCCGGTCACCTCGTCGGGAGGAGGCAGGAAGAGAAAAGAGCAGACCCAGGAGTCGCTCTCGAGAAGGCAGAAGCCGAAGGAGAAGTCGTTCGGTAGACAGAAAATGTGACGCCCCCAAAACAGGTATACATCACCCATCTTGAGTCGCCAAATACATGGTACAAAATTCAAATACAACTTAATAATACAACTGTCGTGTAAAAATATTTACAAAACATAAACCGAGAGTTTTAATAAGAATATTGTCATCTAGACAATATCCACACTCAATGGAGTCCTCATTACATTTATTGTCACACTAATTAACGTAATAGTGAGGACTACTAATGCTATCATCTGACCATCACTCTGCTTCCCCTACTGCGTCTCCTATATTCTCATTTCTTGAAGAGAACATGTGAAAAGAAAGGGTGACTTCAACTAGCCCAAGAAGAAATATAATGACTAAGATAATGCGAATAAATTATCCTTAGCCTTGAACAATAAACAACCGATAGAATATAATAGACAACAAGTTTTAGATCAACAACTCAGAAGCGAAATAAGCAATCCATTAGAAGAGTCAAGTAGAGCATAAATCTACTATCTTCTATGATTTAAAAAGTTTTTCATCAACTTTATCATTTGAGACTCAAATTAATAAATAAAATCGAATCATCCTCGCACCGCGGCCAAGGATATTCATGTAATCATCAATGGTCATGATTATACCGAATAATCCTCGTCATAATCATACCAACAAACGTCCATCAATGAACTACAAGGCCAATGAGGACTTTTATCACATCATTCGTCACATTACGGTCATGATTATACCGAATAATCCCTGGTCATAATCATACCAAGTCCATCTATGCACGTAAGCCAAAGATGACTTTTATCACAATATAAACATGAGGATGATGACAATGATATAAGCAATAATCAACCGAAATCAAATCAAACCAAATCAAGGATAAAAGACTTTAAATTTATCTAGAGTTTAAAGATATTCAAATTGTCAACATGATACTGCTTTGTAGAGTAAAATTCAAGAATAATATTCATGTACCAAAAATAATTTGGATAGCAAAGAATATATTTTTCGGGTAAATAGTACCCCGTGAATAGTAGTATCTTGTGAATAGTACTTTGGGAATAGTACCTCATGAATAGTACCCCGACATGAAAAGTACTCCAAATACTCGAGTGAATAATATTCGGGTGAATAGTAATTGGGTGAATAGTAACCCGTGAATAGTAACTCGTGAATAGTACTCTGACATGAAAAGTGCCCCGAATACCCAAGTGAATAATACTAGAGTGAATAGTAACCGGGTGAATAATAACCCGTGAATAGTAACTCGTAAAAGAAAAATACCAAAGAAAATAATATTTCATAGACGAGTACAAAAGAAATGATATCTCGCATTTAGAGTATAATAGAATATACGAAACCTGCAAATGGATTTTCACACCCATGCGGTAATCCACGTAGACATATCATTTCCACAATTTAATAAAGAATGAATACGAAATGATCATTCACCATGCATGCGGTAATCCACATAGACAAGAGTTATTTCAATAGAATAATAAAGAATGGAATAACAGAAGAATTCACCATGCATGCGGTGAGTCCGCGTAGATGAAAGTTATTCCAATGAATAATAAAAAGATTGGAATAACAAAGCGAGAATTCACCGAGACATCTCGATCGAATTTATGCATGAGTTATTTCAACAGTAATAATAAAGAATCGGAACCAGTGTCATGCGTAATCCGCATGCAGATAGGGTATTCCAACGTAATAATAAAGAACGGAACCAGTCATGCGTAATCCGCATGCATGTGATATTCCAATAGAATAATAAAGAATGGAATAACAACAAAATTCACCGTGCATGCGATAGATCATCAGATGCATGGGAAAAGTTATTCCAATGTAATAATAAAGAATGGAATAATGTAAGAATTTTACCATGTATGCGGTACTTAGCATGACCGAGTTATTATAACGTAATAATAAAGAATGGAATAACAACCCTTATGAGTATTGAAAGAAAATAACTCTCTTCATGAATACGAAAGAATAATACCCCTTACCTCAAAAGAAGATCTTGATACTGGAATAGTGAGGTAGCAGACTTCTCTTCTTCTTTGTCTCTATAATTTTTCTCTATAATAATTGCTCTATAGCTTTAGTGAATTGGTGAAAAATGAAGGAAGAATGAGCTTATTTATAGGAAAATATAGTTTCGATAATTACGTTTTGGGGGCTCAAATATTACAATTATAATACCTTCCTCTTTTCCTTCATTTTTAATTTAGTCCTCGCAAGTATTATCAAACTTACCACCTCCCCTAATAGTAAATCATGTGAATTAATAGTAAATCATGTGACTCAATAGTTCTAAACATGTGAAAATACGAATTACAGTATAGTACCTCCATTTATACCTCCATTTTTAACTTAGTCATGCAAGTATTATCAATCTTGCACCAACTCCCCTAATAGTAAATGAATGTGAATCAATAGTACACACATGTGAACAAATAGTTATAATCATGTGAATCAATAGCAATTAATTGTTCATTTATCCTTAATTACTCCGATCGGGTCAATATAACCTCCAGACATCAATTATTATCGAAATAAATGTCGATTTCCACTAACACTAATAATTCCAATACAATGGAACTATCAATTTCATCTTTAATCAATATGAACTTATTCATCATTAATATTATAATTTACAATATTTAACAACCAGGTCATTCCCAGGAAAGAGGGGGCTTTCCGATAAGGATTTCTCCTTATTGACGCCATGAATTAGGTGACCAAACCTCTCCTCGATGTAACTTCTAGACATTGTTAATATTTCAAATAATAATATAAATAACTTTGTCGTCTCAATTATTGATTTAATAATATAACATATTATCTGATGATAATCTTTGTGACAATAATTGAATCAATAATATGAGATATGATGCACCAATTCTCGTAGCAATAATAATCGAGTATAACCGAGTGACTTCTTACGTAAGCATCAATAATCAATACCGTGCTACTATACAACCACGCAGACATTCTTCGTGCTTTTACTAATAGGTAGTTCAACAGTTTTAATGGTAACACTTTCACCGTTATTTTTATAAAAAGATAATTCTGTCATTTTCTAAATACGACAATACTTCCGTTGTGGGGTCCACCAATGATTGTGCCGTCGTACGAATATTCCCCAACAAAAAGAATATTCCCCGACCAAACAAATATTTTATAATAACTTGCATACTTTGCAAAAATTTTTACACATCACCCTTAACTTTAACCTTTTATCAATTTAATCATTTACGAAATAAAATAATAATTATAAGAAAATTGAATTCTTTCATTTTATAAAATTCGAGGTCTTATAGAAAATCTGAGCATCAGGGCAGATCGGGACAAAGGAGGAGAAACGAGTCTCCTGAATACGAGATGGATAGGCATAGATCGCCCCCTCGTAAAGAGGAATCAGATCTCCTCGCCAGAAGGGCCGCGGAGTTGGAAAAGCTACTAGCGGCGAAGAACCCGATGGGAACACCCTCGACTTGCCTAGGTTCACCTTTTTCACTAGAAATCAACCACGTCACAGCCAACCCAAAGAAGAAGATGCCCCCGATGGAGACATATGATGGGTTGGGGGATTCCTATGATCATTCAGATGGATATGATAGGTTGATGACTTATTACGGACATTCGGATGCTGCCAAGTGCCACATGTTCGCGACAACTTTGAAGAAGAGCGCCAGATAATGGATGGGGACTTTGGCAGCGGGGTCGATTAGTTCATGGAATGACCTTCGGGAAAAGTTTCATATTCAGTTTGGGAGTAACAGAAGAAGGGGGGTCAGTATGTTAAGAGGTTTTGGGAGGTTGTGGGCTCGGTAGCAGAATTAAATTCCCCTCAAGCCTTGGTATTTTTCACAACCAGTCTGGATATAGGGAGGTCGAAGAAGTTGATGAAGGACCTGGTGATCAACCCTTATGCAGATTTGACCGAAGCCTTTCATCGGGCCGAAGGATTTATTGCGATAGAAGAGGCTATAGGAAACTTCAAACTGCACTCCCAGTCTTATGAGAAGTCCAAGGATCGGGATAAACAAAATTATCAACGTTCAGACAATAATCAGGGGAGGGTGGATAATTCTGGGAAGAAAAACTACAATGGTGGAGGATCGGGAAGTGGCCGACCACCCTTCCCGAATAGAAATGTTAATAAAGTTTATACCCCCCTCAACACAGATCGGGCAAAGATATTGGAGGAGATACAGAATAAATTATTTTATGAACCTTGCTCGACGCATCCAAAGCCCGGGAAGAGAGGTCGGGATAAGTTTTGTGAATACCATCAAAGTTCTGGGCATACAACGGAGATGTGTAATGATATGAAGGAGTTGATAGAGAAAAATGTCCAGAATGGTCATCTAGTACAGTATATAATAGGTCAGGAGAATGCCGAGACTCCAAGGGAGGAAAATTGGCCAACTCGGGATGCACAACCAAAATAGAACCAGCCAGCCCGAGGCGTGATTGATATGATTTTAGGCAGTTCTGTAGGGCGTGTGACTGGAAAGAAGAGAAGCAGGCACCTCGATGCAATGTTATCAGTTGTGGGTTCCTCGCCAAGAAAGGATCGGGCCTACCCGAGAATATCTATCTCTTTCTCTGACGAAGACTATCCTATAGACCTCATAAAACCGCATGACGGGGCATTGGTTATAACAACTCAGGCCGGGTCAGTGGACATGAGAAGGATGATAATTGACAACGGGTCCTCAATCGACATACTATACACTTACGCCTATCAAAGGATGGACCTAGAAGGAAAAAAGATGGAGCTGGGAGGAGAAGGCCCATTGTACGGGTTCGGTGGAGATCTAGTGCATGTGTCGGGCACCATTGAATTGCCTGTCAGGTTCGGCACAGCACCCCAACAGGTAGAGATAATGGTTAGATTCTTTGTGGTCCAGGTGGATTCGGCATACAATGCTATTTTGGGAAGGCTGACCCTGGCAGCTTTGCAAGCAGTAACATTCATACCTCATTTCAAAATCAAGTTTCTAACACCGAAAGGGATTGGGGAGGTGAAAGGCGATCTAGACATTGCCCGGAGGTGTTATTGGAATACTTTGATTTCTTTAGGGGTCGGGGTTAGCAAGCAGAAGTAGACAATGGCCATTAAAATAGAGCCATTCACTGAGAGTAGCACAGAATCGCTTGCCCTGCCTGCCGAGGAGACAAAGGATGTGGAGCCAATCCCGGGGAATACAGAAAAACTAATCAAGATCGGGTCAGGGTTGGAAGAACCGTTCTGAACTGGGCTGAAAGATTTTCTTCGGGTATATGCCGACATCTTTGCATGGGAACCTAGTGACATGCCTGGGGTAAGTGAGTCGGTGGCCCTGCACAGATTACATGTGGACTCGAAGAGAAAGCCAATCATACAAAAAAGAAGAACGTTCGCTCTAGAAAGGTAGCGAATTATAGACGACGAGATTGCAAAATTCCTAAGCAGAGTTCATCTTCGAAATCGATTACCCCGAGTGTGACGCCCCCAAAATAGGTATACATCACCCATCTTGAGTCGCCAAATACATGGTACAGAATATAAATACAAACTTAATTATACAACTGTCGTGTAATATACGACAAAACATATCTGAGAGTTTAAACAGGAATATTGCCTTTCTGCATAATATCCACTCTCAAATAGAGTCCTCATTACATTTATTGTCACACTATTTTATAGAATAGTGAGGACTACTAATACACCATCTCTTGGACCATTACTCGCTCCTCGACTAGTCTCAGCTACGTTCTCATTTCACGAGAAACAATGAAAGCAAAAGGGTGAGCTCAACTAGCCCAGGAAGAAATATTATGACTAAGATAATGCAGAATAAATTATCATTAGTCTTCAACAATGTTAAACTGATATAATACAATAGACATCAAGTTTAACAGTAGCGGAATAAGCAATCCATTAGAAGAGTCAAGTAGAGCTTGATATCTACTATCTTCTATGATTTAAAATGTTTTCATCAATTTTTATCGCTGAGACTCAGCTTAATAAATAAACCATATCATCGAACATCCTTGCACTATGGGCCAAGGATATTCATTAAAGCATCAATGGTCATGACTATACCGATAATCCCTGGTCATAATCATACAAAAATCATCCATCAATGCGTTCATGTGCCACCGAGGACTTTTACCCACATCATTTATAACATTACAGGTCATGATTATACCGAATGATCCCTGGTCATAATCATACCAAGTCCATCTATGCACGTAAGCCAAAGATGACTTTTATCACAATATAAGCATGAAGATGATGACAATGACATAATAATTCAATAAAACAAGTTCAAGAATAAATTTAAAGTTTTATAAGTTAATTTATCCTGAAATCAATAACGTCCAAATTGTCAACATGATACTGTTTTGTGGAGTAAAATTCAAGAATGCTCAGAAGAATATTTCCATGAAAAGATACTGGATGAAGTGCAAATATCCAGGATATTCTACTAATTTCATGGAGTATAGAAGTTAAAACTTTAACCAACCGAGTATAATAGAATATATGAAATCAAAATGGATTTTGCCGCCACGTACGGTAATCCACGTGAACCGGATCATTTCCACAATTTAATAAGGAATGAATACGAAGGATCATTCACCATGCATGTGGTAATCCACATAGGCGAAGTTATTCCAACATGTAATAATAAAGATAATAGAAGAATTCACCAGGCATGTGATAGACCGCACAGCATAAAGTTATTCCCAATAGAATAATAAAGAATGGAACCGAGGTCATACGTAATCCCATACGAGATAGGATATTCTAACAGAGAATAATAAAGAATGGAACCGGTCATACGTAATCCACCACAGCATGGATATTCCAACAGAATAATAAAGAATGGAATAACAACAGAATTCACCAGGCATGCAATAGACTACACAGATAGGTTATTCCAACAGAATAATAAAGAATGGAATAACGAAGAATTTCAACATGTATGCGGTATCTTACATGACGAGTTATTCAACATAATAATAAAGAATGGAATAACAACCCTTACGGTATTGAAAGAAAATAACTCTCTTCATGAATACGAAAGAATAATACCCCTTACCTTAGAAGAAACTGGATATTAGAATAGTGAGGTAGCAGACTTCTCTTCTTCTTTCTCTCTATAATTTCTCTCTATAATTTCTCTCTATAATAATTGCTCTAAAGCTTTAGTGAATTGGTGAGAAATGAAGGAAGAATGGACTTCTATTTATAGGAAAATATAGTTTCGATAATTGCACGTTTTGGGGCTCGAAATATTACAGTACAATACCTTCAACTTTTCTTTCATTTTTAATTTAGTCCTACAAGTATTATCAAACATGTGAATTAATAGTTCATTCATGTGACTCAATAGTATAATCAATAGTACACACATATGAACAAATAGTTATATGCATGTGAATTAATAGAAATTAATTGCTCATTTATCCGATTAATTACCCGATAACTTCCAGACATCAATTATTATCGAAATAAATGTCGATTTCCACTAACACTAATAATTCTCACACAATGGAACTATCAATTTCATCTTTAATCAACACAAACTTATTCATCATTAATATTATAATTCACAATATTTAGCAACCAGGTCGTTCCCGGGAAAGAGGGGGCTTTCCAATAAGGATTTCTTCCTATTGGCACACAATTAGGTGACCAAACCTTTCCTTGACAGAACTTCTAGACATTGTCAATATTGCAAATAATAATATGAAAAAACTTTGTCGTCTCAATTATTGATTTAATAATATATCATATTATGCCGATGATACTGTGACAATAACTGAATCAATAATATGAGAGATATTATACAACAATTACTGTAGCAATAATTGAGTATAACTGAGTGACTTCTCACGTAAGCATCAATAATCAATCTGGTGTGCTACTATGCAGCCCACAGACATTCAGATTTTACTACCGGGTAGTTTAACAGTTTAACGGTAAAACTTCCGCCGTTATTTTTATAAAAAGATAATTATGTCATTTTCTAACTATGACAATACTTCCGTTGTGGGGTCCACCAATGATTGTGCCGTCATACGAATATTCCTTGTTAAAACGAATATTCTCCGACCAATCGAATATTATATAACCACTTGCTTACTTTGCAAAATTTGTAAATATTACCCACAACTATAACATTATATTATATCCACACCATATTATTCAAAAATATATTTTGAGAGAAATTAATCTTTATTCATAAAAGTTGGGGTCTTACACCGAGTGACTGACTAATGTGATTTTGGTTCAGAAACAGAACGGGAAGTGGAGATTATGTACCGATTACACAGATCTAAACAAGGCATGCCCGAAAGATTTCTATCCTTTGCTCAACATAGACCAGTTGATCGACGCCACCTCGGGGTATGGTATGTTAAGTTTCATGGATGATTTCTTAGGCTACCATCAAATCTTAATGAATAAGGAGGATATTCTGAAGACAAGTTTCATCACACATTGGGCCGTCTATGCTTATCAAAAGATGACCTTCGGACTATTAAATGTCGGGGCGACGTATCAGCCAATGATGAACTTTGTGTTCACAAAGCAGTTAGGCTGAAGTATGGAAGTCTATGTGGACGACATGATTGTGAAAAACATGTTAGTCCATGACCACTAGAGGACCTAGAAAGCTTCTTTGAAACAGTCAGAAAATACAAGCTGCGTTTGAATCCGACCAAGTGTACCTTCGGATTGGGGTCTGGAAAGTTTCTGGGGTATTTGATCAGCAAAAGGGGAATCAAAGTGAATCCGAAGAAGATTCAGGCGATCTTAGATATGAAGTCCCCAAAGTCTTACAAGGATGTTCAGAGGTTGACGGGTTGAATAGCTTCCCTTCAGAGGTTTGTCTTAAAATTAGCTGAAAGATGTTTGCCATTTTTTGACACTTTGAAAGGCCCGAAGAATGAGAAAAGTTTTCAGTGGATGTCTGAATGTGAAGATGAATTCCAAGGGATCAAGAAATATTTGTCTTCGGCACCATTATTGATGAAGTTGATCCCTTCAGAACCGTTGTATTTATATCTGGCTGCAAGCTCGATGGTAGTGGGGGTAGCACTGGTACGACACAAGGGGGAAAGTAGTTCCCAGTATACTATGTCAGCCACGTTCTTCGAGATGCAGAGACAAGATACCCGAACCTGGAAAAGTTTGCCTATGCCCTAGTAATTGCAAGCAAAAAGCTTTGGTACTATTTCCAGGGTCGGTTGGTGGTGGTGTATACGGATCAGCCGTTGAAGAAGGTACTGCATAGGCTAGAAGTTTTGGGTTGGTTGGCTGCGTGGGCGATGGAATTGACTTAGTTTGCTTTAGAATACCATCCCCGAACGACAATCAAAGCATATGCTCAGGCAGACTTCATAGTAGAATGTTCCTTCACAGAACCAGATGTGGGTACGTTTACTAAAACTCAACAGGGGCAGACTTTGTGGAATCTATACGTGGATGGATCATCAACTTTGGACATTAGTGGATCAGGGGTTATTCTGACAAGTCCTGAAGGGTTTAAAGTCCAGCAAGCCATTTGGTTTCAGTTCAAAGCCACGAATAATGAAGCAGAATATGAAGCCATTCTAGCTGGACTTCGGTTGGCCTGAAGCCTAGAGGTTCAGAAGTTAGTCATTTATAGTGACTCACAACTGGTTGTCAAATAGATATCTAAGGAGTATGATGCTCGGGGGGCAAGAATGACAAGGTACCTAGCCGAGGTAAAGGAAAAACTTGCATACTTCACTTCGCACAGTTGTCAGGGAGTTGATCGGTCAGACAACACAGTAGCAGATGCATTGGCCCGATTGGCAACCACTTAAGCGAGTTCCTTCAACGGGTCGATATATTTAGAGGTTGATAAGTAAATTTTATACCTACTTATCCGGTATCTTTTACTTGAATTAGTTGCTTATATTCATGTGTCTTAGTTACTTTTTATGCATTTTGTGTTCATTTTGTAGGTTATATGTTTGGGAGCGGTGTGAGCGACTATTGGTAAGGAAAAGCAAGGAAATCGCAAAGAATTAGTAGGAAAACGTAAAGAAAAGCAATCCGAACATCATTTGGGCTTTCATGTTCATTTCATGTTCTTGTCTTGGAACTTGGACTATATTGTAGAGCTTCTTCTTAAGTTTGGGGGTATTTGATAAGTAGATTTTATACCTACTTATCCGGTATCTTTTACTTGAATTAGTTGTTTACATTCATGTGTCTTAGTTACTTTTCATGCATTTTTTGTTCATTTTGTAGGTTATATGTTTGGGAGCGGTGTGAGCGACTATTGGTAAGGAAAAGCAAGAAAATCGCAAAAAATTGGTAGGAAAATGCAAAGAAAAGCAATCCGGACATCATTTGGGCTTTCATGTTCATTTCATGTTCTTGGCTTGGAACTTGGACTATATTGTAGAGCTTCTTCTTAGCTTTCTGGAACATCTTGAATAATTCTAATCGGAGTTCGGATGCAAGAGTTATGACATTTGTACCAATGGACGTTGAACTTCACTATTTTGGGTGGCCATTTTGCATAACAGTCACTTCCAGTCCAATTTCTACCTTCATCCATTCATTTTTCTTAAAACTCAAAGAATGAAAGTTGTAGAGCTCGTCGATAGCTTTGATTTGATAGGGGGCAGGCCCCGTAACTCCTACTGGATCAAAAGTTATGGCCATTTTACCAGATGACACTGCAGTAGAAAAAAACAATTAGCGACTTGCACCCAAGCCGGGGGCTTGCTCTTTTAAACCTTATACCCAAGCTTGGGCTTGGGGTCCCGATTCAAAATCGAAAGCATAGCAAAGGGGCTTGCTTGCTTATTTACAGGCAATACCAATGGGGCTTGGGTTCATCTGAAAAAAGGCAATTTTAACTAGAATTTGAGTTCAAGAAGGATTGATTCGAGCTGTTTGATTCAAGGACTTCCAAGAGGACTTAAAGACATATAAAGAGGCTTATAAAAGGAGGAGATTTACAAGGATTAGAAGAAGTTTTAGTGGAAGAATTCCATTAGATTAGATTAGAGCAGATTAGGATCAAAATCCTAGTTCTTATTAGTTTTTGGAGATTGAATCAACTTGGAGACCATTGAAGATCAAGAACAGGAACTTGAGGAGGATGGAGATTTGCTGACAACAGATTCAATTCTTTTCCTTAATCTTATTCTTATCTTTTAATGTGTATTCAAGTGTGTATTCTTAGTTTTAATTCAATGAACTAATTCTTTGTTTGAGATTACAATGGATCTTATTGTGTAGTTTATTTTAATATGCTTCGCTATCAATTATTATGTTCTATTGTGAGGATTGTCTATTGTGGTTTGAACTTAATTGCTTAATTGCCTAGCTAATAATTACCGTGATAATCTATATGAACTCGAGAGATGAAGTATAGATTTAGATTTGATCATGATAGCATGTGTTTGTGATTTGAAAGAGATGGAATTCATGATTAGAGTGTTTAGGATAGAGATATGCCTTTACGCCATATGTAATCTTATAGAGAACTTGTGCTTTAAATCCTTTTTAATTGTAATTCACATAGAGATATAGTGGATTAGTTAATTAGGGTGTCTTGCTTAATTCTATCAATTATGGATTTAAGTAAGTATGAGTATTATGCATCGAGATGTGGTTTTATCTGCTTTAGTGTTCTTGATTAACAATTCAGGATAGAAAATAATTGATGAGAAGTGTGTTAACTTAAATGAAGCAATAAGTGAAGTTGTGATCTTAAATCTCCATAATCTGATTTGTAATTAGTGGTAATTAGAATTAGTTTAATTAAGTAATTTACTTTATAACATTAAATTGATTGTTTAAATAAAATTAGTTTGGTTAAGAGTTAATAGTTGGTCATTTATATTAATAATTCCTTGTGGGAACGATACTCTACTTTCACTGTATTACTTGTTGACCACGTAACTTGCGTGTTGTGCGTAACTAGATTTTACCCAACAGAGGTGTTGGAATAACCCAGCGTTCCGAAGGTGGATGTGCTAGCATTGGATCGGCTTGATTGCTGGCTTACGCTGTACATCTCTTACTTGGCCGATGGGGTTTTACCTTTGGATTGCATATTAGCAAGAAAGATAAAGCACAAGAGCATAAACTTTATTCTTATCGATGGAGATCTATACCAAAGGGCTTTCAGTTCTCCACTACTCAAGTGCTTGACACCGTTGGAAGCAGATTATACACTTCGGGAAGTGCACGAAGGTATTTGTAGGGATCACATGGGGGCCAAGTTATGGCATACAAGATTTTGAGGCAGGGATACTATTGGCCGACCATCTATCAGGAAGCTAAAGACTTTGTCAAAAAATGTCCCAAATGTTAACTGAACAACGCCATCCCTCATCAGCCTCCCAAAGAGTTGTATTCGGTCTTATTCCCGATTTCGTTTGCTATATGGGGAATTGACATCTTGGGGCCTCTATCGAAGGCCAAAGAACAAGTAAGTTTTGTGATCGCAGCCATCGACTACATGACCAAGTGAGTCAAAGCCAAACCTCTACAGAAGATCACCGAATAGGAATGTCTCAAATTTTTTAAAGAAGGTGTTGTTTATCGATTCGGTATCCCGATGGCATTGGTCTCGGACAACGACTAACAATTCATGGGAACAAAATTCGAGGCATTTTTGAAAGAGTTGGGGATTCAGCATAGAAAGACTTCAGTTGCTCACCCTCAGTCAAACGGTCAAGTAGAAGTCACCAACCTAACTTTACTTAACGGTATCAAGAGGAGGTTGGATGAATTAAAAAGTCGGTGGATTGAGGAGTTACTCAGTGTTTTGTGGGCCTACTAGACTACCCCAAGAACGACGACTGGGAATTCACCATTCAGATTGGCCTATGGGACCGATGCACTCATACCTGTTAAAATCGGATCTCCTACACTTCGGGTCAGTCAGTATAAAGACTTGTACAATGATGATGACCTACGACTAAATTTAGATCTCTTGGAAGAGGTTCGAGACTCAGCTCTGTTGAGGTTGGCAATTTACCAGAACCGAACGTCCTGACACTATAACTAAAAGGTGAAACAAAGAAGATTTGAAGTTGGGGATTTGGTTCTTGAATCGTGAGGCATCAACCCCCGAATCTTTCGGAAAGGCGATCTTTTAGAGGCGGGAGGGCCTTATAAGTAGTAGAGGTGCTGAAGCCAGGTACTTATCGGCTCTGAGAAATGGATGGATCAGAAGTAAAGAACACATGGCATGCTGGAAGACTTAGAAAATATTACCAGTAAAAGTTATGTCGTTCCTTTCTTTATTTATGCAAGTCATGCTATTTATCAATGAAATAAATGAGAATTTCTCTTCGGTAAAACTTTTTACTTTTATATTAATAAGCTTTTACAAATTCGATCAAACAAGCTTCAGACGTAAATCGATTAGAAAGTTAAAAACAACATAACTGATCGGTAAAATTCACAAGTTTAACTGTTAAAAAAAGTACAAAGAAAAATTTTGTACTTTATTCATATCTAGAAGATTTTACAAATCCGATCAGATAAGCCTCGAACAAAATCGATCAAAAAGTTAGAAGCAACATAACTGGTCGATAAAATTTTGAGCATAACTGATCGAGACAGTTACAAACAAAGGAATGAAAAAAGGCCACAAAAAACTATAATTAAAAAACCCAAAAGAAACTATTCTTCGAGGCCCCCATCTTCGACTTCAGATCCTTCATCAAAAGAATCAAGGACGGAAATATCAAGCCCGACATCTTTCATCTTCTCCCGAGCCTTTTCCCGATAAGCTTCATAGCCTTCAGCAAATTGAGACATGATCTTCTCGGTTAAGGAAGAAGATTCTTCATACTCTTTTACGGCTCGCTACTCGACTTCGGCACATTCCTTCCTTAAAGAGTTATTATCCCGAATCACATGCATCAACTTAGCATGCATCCCGTCAAGCTTCTCCTCAAGGGCATGAAGGGCCTGCAGCCCGTCATTGTTTTCCTCTGACAAATGCTCCTTCTCCTGGATGAGTTTCTTGGCATGATTATCGAGACCGACGAACTCTTGCTAAAGTAAGGCGTACTACTTTTTAAGCTCGTCGGTCTGACGTTCAGCCTTGGTCATTTTATTTCGGGTCTCGGCGTGAAGATCCTTCTCCTTCTTCAACTTCGACCGATGACCCCGAAACTCAGCCCCGAGCAGCTCCATATCCACCTTTAATTGGGACTCATTCTTAGTAGCACGGGCCACCTGCGGAATGGCTCAGGCGAAGATAGAATTGGCCTACAACACCAGATGGAATGCATAAGTTATCATAAATAAAGGATGCAAAAAAGTAATTAAGTCTTTGGATTTACTTGACACTGGGCCCTGATATAGGCCACTAAAAGCTCCTCGAAAGAGAATCCCCTGAATCACTCATCGTCTCCATGTAATTTGAAGTGGTCAAGCAGATTAAAGGGAAACACCTCTGAGGGGCTCTTTGGTCATAAGGTGGTCGGCGTTCTATATGAGGAACTGGCGTCGGCAACAAACCTAGATGTTGGGGTCGAACTGGGATGAGGATCGGCCTCAACGATTTGCTATTCGGGACCTTCAGCTAGACGAGGCTTCTTGGAACGAGGTTCAAGAGGAACATCCTCGGTTTCCTTTGAATCTTCGATCACCGCAACTGGTGTAGGGGTTGGAGGAGTTGGTTTCGGCAGGGCCGAAGAAGTGACCTTGGGGGTGGGGCTTTGGTGGAAGGCTTCTTCGTTTTCTTTAACAATGCCATCTTTTCAGCCCGGTTCATCTTCAACACACTCTTGTTGGTAGTATCTGATGCAGAACCTATTGAAAGCTTCGCAATCGGGATAGTATCCTCATCGAGAAAGTCGTCGGTGGCTGGGGGCGGATAGGTTTGGATGCGATCGACAGAGGCATCAAGGAGTCATCGGTCCCCTCGGGCTTGAAGATAGTCACTACAAGAAAAATAAGATGGTCAATAAAAGGCAATGGAAGATAAAGTTAAGGCATGAAAGGGTTAGGAGGTTATGACTTACTACCATGTTTGTAGAGCCAGACCTCTTTAGACACGACCTCCAGACCCCAATCACTCTTCTACAGCTTCTTGTAAAATGCCTTGAAGGCGTCGGCCCGATCTTTCGGAAATTTGGATACCTTTATGATGGGGTCGTCGGCAAAAGTTTGAGGTCGGTCCCCCTCATGAAAAACCACTGTGGGTGCCATCCCTTGTTGCTGGAAGGGGTCTTCATAAAGGTGTCTCGGAAGGCCACACAGTTTAGTTGTCGAAAGCCGGGTTCCTTCGACTTCCCGATAGTAAATAAGACAAAAAAGAAGTCGAGGCCAGGAGTGATCCCGACCTCATGACACAAAGCAATGAAGGAGATTAAGTGGATATACGAGTTCGGCACAAGCTGTGTGAACCCGATCCCCACAAAGCAAAGGAAGGAAGAGATGAACTCATGAAGAGGGAACCGAACCCCATACTTTAGAACCTAGAGAGGGATGGCAACCAAGTCGCCTCGGGGATGCCAGAACATCCTTTCAGAGGGTTCGTGCACTCGAAGTTTGTACTCCTTCGGGATGTTGAAGAGAGTTTGGATGTCAGAAAGTTGGGAGGAGGTAATGGTGGATTTGGTATTGACATGGGAGAAATGAGTTTCAAAAGCGTAAACGCTTTGAATTTTGGATTCGACACCATCCATGGTGGTGTCAGTGGGGGCTATCGGTAAATCGACCGAAATCAAGTCTCCGGCGGCAATGGTGGTGGATGCAGTTGGTGGAACTTGCTCAGAGGTGGGAAGACATTGGAACCTGCCATTTGAGGTAAAAGAAATACGAATATAGAGTTTTAGAAATGAAAATGATCAAAAAAAAAATCTGGAAATGCGAAGATTTAAAACAGAAGAAGTTGAATAAGAAGGAGTTTGAATGGATTGGTTGCTTGTCGAAAATCGCCCTCGCCGAAAAATCTGAGAAAAGGATTTGAAATGAGGAAGATTTGGAAAAGGTGATAATGAGGGGTGAAGTGGGGGTTTTATAGTGAGGCTACACGAATCCATAAGACGACTATTTATGGTAGTTGGGGCCCAATTTTGGGAGAACATGCGCCATTTCGAAGAACGAGAAAGAACTGCTTGGTTTCCCAAACAACTCATCATTTCCTGTCATGACCTTCTAAGTTCGTGTCTTTTCAAGTCTCTAATTATAAATATATTATAACAAGAGACTGAGGGGTAATGTTCGGGAGCATTTTACAGATAATCATGTGGGCTGAAGGCCTGGCACTAAAAGGGGTTGTTAAGCCCATTGGGCCGAAGCCAATAGGGATTTTGAAGGTGTTCGGGTTCGGACATCCGAGTCCTTTGAGCCGGAGTCCTCTTCGGGTTAATGACGTTCGGGGTCGGGTATCCGAGTCCTTTGGGTCGGAGCCTAGACCGGTATATTTGGGGTCGGTTAATTTGGGTCTGTACAGTGGGTTAATCCTTGTACGGAGTCCGGAGTCATAAGGGCTCTAAATGGTTAGGGATCCTAATCCTAACCATATTCGGATAATTAACTCCAAAGGTAGTGTTTGGATTGGATTCCACTTACACCTTTTAAGGAGATTGTATTGGATCCAGGTAATGGTAACTACCATATTTAGGAGTCTTAAACCGACTCGAAGATGGATTCTAAGGTAGTGAGAATGGCTATAAATACAAGGCTGGACTTTAATTAGCAGGTAATACACTCTTGAGCACTAAACACTAGAGACTCCATTGTTAAACCTTGTGAATGGCCTGTACTTATTCTCACACCGGAGCTATCCCCCGACGGCACAAGCCGTCAAGCTTCATGTGTGATCTATTATTGTGCAGGAAGAGCGTGGATTTGGTGATTGGACACGCCAATGAAACTTGGCGTTAACAATAAAAATATATATTGCTTTAATTCCCAAATTCTATTATCTTAAAATCTTCATTCATTACAAATAATAATAATTACATTATTCTTGACTTCTTTACACGTGTAACTTTCATCCACCACAACAGATACATGATAGTTTATTAAACTATTATATAATTTAATTAAACTATTCTACATTACAAGTCTTGGCTTGATCTTCACGCTCATTCATATAATAAATGATACTTCATCAGGATACCGATAAACTTAATCTTCATATGATCCTTTAGTTCATTCTACCATCATTCGTTGAAAATGTTTTTATTTTAAGCAAGTGTGAGCATTCAATTGCTTAGCAAGTTCTAGCAATTGTGTAACAACAAAATAAAGAATTAAATATTCTTTTAAAACTTTAATAACCGAACAAAGGTTATGAAATGAATTGAATAAAAGAAATAAATTTTGATTCCTATCATTTTAGAACATTAATACATTCATTTTAACATAACCTCAATTCTTTTCTTCTATACATCTAGTCTAGCTAACTTCATTAGCGTGTAGACTTAACATTAATAGTTCATGAATAAACAAAACTCTTTTACATTAAACAGTTTAATCACAGAATAATTCATCTCACAGAAACACGTAAGTGTTGAAGATTTGGCACATGACCTCATACATATTAACACCTTACACAAACATAACACATTTATGAATGAAGTAAGGAAACTTTCCTTAAGCGCTGCATACAATTACAATTTACGATGTACGGCTCTTTGAAATCCCTATATATCACGTAAGGATAACACATATCAATTAGTCATATATTTGACTTACGCATTGATTTAAACTTAACTTTACTTCTTATAGTTCGCGTTTTATAACTTAAGTCCACGCAACCAACTTTCTTGACTGTCTTTCGGCGTTACGACATATGGAGATGTATTAATTCTTACCATCACCTCTTATGATGGATTTACATTACCTTTTCCTTCTTCATAGCTTAACTTGTCCGAAGCATTACAACTGTAATGTTCGTTAAGTCAATTATCATTCCTTGTGACTTTGACAAATAAATGTCATACCTCTGGATTATCCTTTATTGTCTAAGTCATACCATCATTGGTATGCCAAGAGTGATCATTCAATGTTAATGTTATGCGTTCATAACTATTAAGCATTTTACATTACCTCCAATTCGTCTCTTACGATGTCCGATTTATTTAAATTAAAACATTATTCAAGTTATTATTATTAACTTGGCTTCTCAATTCTTACACATTATTAATTATTCAAGTTACTGTAACGCTCATGGTACTTACAACCATAACACTTTACAAAATGATCAACTTGTTACCGACTTGCTCGGTATACCCTACTGAGAGTCTACCTGCAGTGCATTCTCATTCCTAGACATCACCAGCGAGATGCTCGGGGTTCTTCATTAATTACACGTCATTAATTACCTTACGTTCAAACCATAGACGAGTGTGTATGCTAAGCACGTTTAGTTTACGCGTACACGAATCGCCTTCGTCGGTTTACGTGTTTTACGTTCACATTATTCATCTTTTAAACTTTCGTTCAACCTTTATTTAAGGCTTAAATCACTTATGTAAGTGTTACATTACATGAACTTTACGTTCACACTCTTTTTGTACACGTTCCCCAAGAATTGAGCAGTTAAAAGCTCATTTCTAGGCATCACCCTGCACTGGCGCTGCAACACTGGTTCCTTTTGTTATTGCTTGTCGCTTGCAATGCGATTCTCAGACAATTGTTGCTGGATCAGCGCTACTGTTGTGTATTTCCAAAGACAAACCGTCGATACTATTACATTGATAAATTCTACAGATTTTCTACAGAATTCTCCTACGTACGAATCACCTACTTTGCAATCTCGTAACTTATTCGTTATAACTCAGAACAGATTCATTCCAAAGCCATTTTATTACTTTCATTACATACTCGGATTTCCCCCAGATAGAATCTTATTCTAAGTCCTTGATGAAGATTTCCATTAGCTCAAATTTCATCATTCATTTGTTTTACGTTATTAACGTTCTTTCTTCGTTCGTCCGTAATTCGATCACGCGAACTCAGAATTCGTTTGTTCTAGAGTCCACGACTCACGTTTTCAATGTTCTCTAACATTCTTATGAAACCTCATTAATTAGGATTCATTAACTTACTGTCTATATTTCGTTCGTCTTTTACAAAATTTTGCCATAACTTCGTTATAGGCTAATTTCAATCTGTTTCAAAGTAACATTTATTTCAATTCTACATTTCCTAACCAAACATATATCAAAAATTATATATATAATGGTTTTAAACTTGTCCATCAACAACAAGCTCTAATTAGGATGTGTTTCAATTTATCAATCAACAACGTTCTTCGTGTTCTTCGTTCGTTCTTCATTTTTAATCAATATTTTGATTACGATTTAACTTTTTCATGGATTTTAGTGTTATAAAACACCAATCCTTCCTTATTACCCCGAATTGTTCTTATGATTCATCCGGATCGTCCACTAACATCAATCAATTCATACTTCATATAAAGGCTTTTAAAAGAAATTTATAAACTAAACTTCAAATTCTTAGTTATTCATTTCCTTATGATTAAACCCTACGAAAATCATTTCTTAACATCTTCTACTTCCATTTTCATTAAGCTATGTATTTTAACATAAGAAACTTAAAGAAAAATTGGATTAAGGATATGTTTTGATACCTTTCTTCTTGTTTCTCTTCATTATTCTTCTTTTAAAGCTTGCGATTTGCTAGCTTTTCCTTTCTTATTCTTCTTCTTCAATCCGAGCTCTAGCTCTCTTTCTCTCAATATTGCTTTCTTTTCTCTTTGAAATGTGTTAGTTGATCAAAATCAACTAACACAAACAAATGGCTTGCTTTATATTGAAAATCAAGAGTAAGGCCACTTTGTTCATTATATTACTTTTCACCAGGTTACATTTTGATCACTTAATTTTCAGTCTTGTATAGTCCAAACCTTTAGGTTTGCAAAACTTACAAAACACCCCCTACTTTCACTATTCACACCTTAGTATTCATAAATACCAACTAAGCTTCTCTTGGAAGCTTCACTGTTATGTGTTTCAAAATTCGCCCGACAGTTGAAAAATTGAATTATCCGAATCTAAATTTGTTTAGATATTTCATCTTTCCTCTACAAATTATCTTTTTCGCATTCGTCAGGAGTTGAAAAATGTTTCTAAGTTTTCTTACTTAACCATTCCTGATTAAACATTAAACCAAGTGTGGTTAAATGGTGGGAAAGTGCAAAAACTAGCCACTTTTGTTGACTTCATTTTTTGACTTTGACTTTTCGTATTCTTACCGTATAATAATTCGTATTATACACATATTCTTCTCATACTGTACCAGTATAATAATTCATATTATACTTGTAATAATCCGAATTTCAAATTGTAATTTAAATATTTATTGAATTATATAAATATTTATTTGAGGTGTTTATTGTTGATTAAATATTTATTGATGTGATGGTTGTTAATAAATATTTATGAATCTAAATTTATTAGATAGTGTTCTAAATTAAATTAATTTATAATTTAGAGAGTTGTAACATAATGTGAGATGTTATATTATCGTATTGATTTAATAATTTAAATGGTATATTAAATTATTAAATAAAATTATAATGAAATTATAATTTTGTGTTATTTGTTTAAATGGTATATTTAATTAAAATATAGTGTGTAAGTAATTTATTTGATTAATGTTGGATATAGAAATCCAAATAAAGGATATGTGACTATAAAGTATAAACTAAATTGTTTATTAAAATAATTAAAGTAGTTTTAAATTGATTTAAACCAAACAAGGCTTAAAATATTAAGTCTTTAATATTTAAAGGGTTTTGCCAAACAAAGCCTTATGACTTTTGGATTATTAATTTTTGAATTTTGAATTATAAATAAAGTAAATAAAATAATAAATATAATATATTTATAATCTATACGTTAGTTTGTAACTGATATTACAATTAGTAGTGGTATTAAGGTTATATCAATTTTTGTATTCTACGCATATCAGTTGAGTTTTGGCCATTTGCTAAGTCTGAGAGTTCAGAGAGAAACCTGAGAGAAAGCTTGAGAGAATTGTGAAGAAGTTCTGAGTTTTCAAAGTAATTAGCAGTTGATTAGCAAGAATTTCTTAAGCAACAAAAGGTATTTGTTTTTCATAACCTTCGTGTGTATATATATATATATATATATATATATATATATATATATATATATGCATATATGAGTTACGACAAAATTTTGTTTATGTTCTGTGAATTCTAATTCTTTCAAAATTGTTGTTATATAACTAAATTATGGTGGTTATATGTGATATAATGCTAGAGCTTATGTTCAAACAAGGAAATTGCATGCTAATTTCGGATACCAGTAGAAAAATAATGACACTGTATGTTTGTATGAATATTTTCTTATGTGGCTTATGAAAGTATCAATGTTGATGGTCAATTCGTATGCTAAACTGCAAATTGAAGCTTGTTTATGCTAGTTCATTAAGAAACAAAGATAACGTAATTTGAACAAAGCAATTTGGACAAGAATTGTGTTTATAGTGTTGATTTTTGTAAGAGATATCAAAAAATGAAGTTTTATATGAAAATATGGAATTTGAGGAAATTAAACTAGTATAATTATTGTTAAATGGTTCTATGTTGAGGAATATGTTGGCAAACATGTTTATGATAGCTTTATATCAATTGTTCGTGTTAATATTATTGTGTAGTGGGTAAATTTCGTGTTTGTTGGGCTAAAGTAAATCTTGTTCATAGCCTCTCGCTTTATCTGTACTAAGCATAATTGCTTACCAAAAGCAAGGCAAAATCACAATTTGCTACTGTTCGAGCTTGTGTATGGGCGTAATTCATAGCCATACCCTAATTTGGGACAATGACTTACATTCTCATAGCTGCGGATTAAATAGCGACATACATTGGACTAATGATGTGTTAGTATGATAAACATGTAACAATAAGGTTAAAACAGAGTCGTGTTATGTGGTTAGTGAATTCAAAGTTGTAAAAATGATTAGTAAGTTATGAACGCGTTATGTGATAACTCAGTATACACAATGAATGTTAGACAAGTGTTGTGAAGTCAACACTTGGAATTTTTGAAATGTAAATGGTAATGTAAGACTTGTACTGAAATAACAAGTCTAACTAGAAATTATGTTGGAACGTGAATGTTAGTATATCTAATAGATGGTGGTTCTAAACCTATGTGTAGGTGAACGTGAGTTTAATATTATAGCTTACGCTTGAGGCAAGTTTTCTAACTCTACATTTATGTTGAGCAAGTTTCTAAACTTATCTTTTTACAATTGAGCAAGTTCTTGTATCTAGTTTACTTATGATTTCTAAATCCTATTTTGATATTGAACAAGTTATTCTTGTCTTTAACTTGTTATCTATCATGCAAGTTTACATATTCTGATATACTAATGTTGAACAATTTTTATCGTTTAAATTACTATTTGTTATACACGCTTAGTACTCAATTCTAAATAACCTTGGCTTAATATTGTTCAAGCAAGGCACACTATGATTATTCAGTGTTTATGCTATTAGTTTATTCTTAAAGCATGATCCTAATTTACAATGTCGATTCAGTTATGATTATTCCATAGCATGACGTTATCAATATTGTATTCAACTAATCCTTAGTTGATGACCGTTGAATTCTAAATTACCCTTGAAGTGTATCCAAACCAAACTTACTTTGGTGTAGACTTGTACTCTAAATACTAAGATGAACAACCCTATTATTAGGGGATAATTTACGCTTAGCGTTGAAATATTTGTGCACAATACATTTATGCGAAGGGGTCGATCCCCTAAAGTACGAGGAGTCCTTATAGTCTTATGACTGTTAAAGTTGAAGTTGAAATATTACTTGCAACTGTGGACATAGTTCGTGGTCTTAGGACCCTCAGATATATTTCTTATTTGGATTCCAGTTTTTGGTTATCATTGATAGAGTACTATTCTGTTTTGATGAGCCTATTCATTGATAGTTATTATTATCTTGTTGATTCATTGCTATATCTAGTGAGCATTTGTTTTGCTCACTCTTGCATATATATACACTCATTGCAGCTAAGGTTGAGAAAGTAGATGAACCCACAACTAGCAAAAGAAAGGAAAAAAATGTACAAGTGATGCAGACTTGTAATTTTCATTTATTGTTATGATGATAGACTTTTAAATAATGATTTGATGTAATAATTTATTTTTGCACTTGTATGATGTTTAAGGTTAGACAACCTGGGAAGATTTTTATTTAATGATGTAACCCTATTTTAAAGGGAGGATTTATGATTTAATTTTATTATATTTGGGTAGATAGTATGAATGAATGGAAAGTGAACACCAAGTCTTGTGGGAATGAAATACCTAGATTTGGGGGTGTCACAAGTTGATATTAGAGCTTTAGGTTATGAACCTTAGGTGAGGAAAAGCCTTAGGAAGTAACCTTTGAAAGATAGTGATGATTTTTATCGAGTTTTAAGGAAGAAGTAATAAAATACTTATGTGCTTATGTGATTATAACTTATGTGCTCGTGAGTGTCGAGTAGTAATGGTTAGTAATTAAAATTTAAAATTTGGTTGACAGGATGGCTAATGTAGGAGAATCCTGTCAGGCTAGAGAGGAAAGATCCCAGATGCCTAGAGAGGAGGAGCCTCGAGATATTCAGGTGATTTGGGAACAACTACTGCCATGGGAAACAACTCCGTTGGTCACAGTAGTTGAGCAGGAGAGAATACCTGATGTGACGAACGAGATTTTTGTAAATTAATTTTAATATTTATTGAATTAAATAAATATTTTTCGATGATTTAATTATTGGATTAAATAATTATTTGATTCAATTGTGGTAGATTAATTTAATTATGTGTTACATTTATTAAATTAATGTAGAGAATAATTATTATTCAAATATGTAATTATGTGAGCTTATCGAATTAAATGAAATATTTAATTAAGCATGATGTTATTTAATTAATTTAATTATTAATTAGAGTTAATAATTTGACATTATTTATTAATGAGAGAATTAATAATGTGACTATGTGAAATTATGAGAAATTATTATATTTTATTTAAAATAAATTAAATAAGATATTGATTTATTTTATGAAGGAGTGTGACATTAATTAAACTATATGATAAAGTTTTATTAAATTAAATATTTTTTTAAATCTATTTTGCTAGCCAAAAACAAGGCCCTATGGGGAGTTGGAGCAGCTACCCATTATTGGGTTAATCACCACTTCAAGGCGTCGCTTCTCTTATTATATCATACGTCTTCTTTTCTTTCTTCATTTTTCCTAAGTCTAGAAAAGTAGAAACAGAGAGAGTTTCAGAGAGAGATTGAGAAGTGTTGAGAAAGAATTTTGATTGAAGAAGAGTTGAGAAGAAATTATTCCCTACTAATCTATACTTATTCTCAAGGTAATCTCCTCTTCCCAAATTCTAAATTTCACGTCATTAGTTTTTATAAAAATGGCTTTCATACATTTTGTAAAATCTCTGTAATTGAGAAAGGGTTTGATTATGAGTTTATATATGGGTTAAGATGTACCATATCGTATTTGATTATATATATATATTATGTGAATTATCATGTCATCAGTTTCATAATACTATGAATTGCTATTTTAAAAATTTACAGAGTATGGGTTTTGGCCTTATGGCCTTATACGTGATATTTTATGTATTGATCGTATGTTATCCCTAAATTTTACACTCGTATATTATTATGCATATTGATACGAAGAGACCAAAGTTTAAATAAACGGATTCGGTGTTATAACGAATTCAGAAGTGACAATTTTCATGTTTTATTTTCAAAACCTTCAAGAACATCAAGAATAAAAAAGTAAATGTGTTGATTTTGCAAATTATGTGTTGTAACTTGTTAAAAATCATGCTAGATGGGTTAAGTAATGATTATATATGTATTACAATGATTGGGTAAGTCTAAATTCGTGTAAAAATAATTAATGGGAAGTTATGGCCATATTCATGTATAATTTTACGTGTGATTGATTTTTTTTTGCCTAATTTGGCCTTATTATGTTCATGGACCGCAGAATCTATGACTAAATCCGCAAAATGAGCACTCGGTAACCCTCACTTCCTGTGCGTTACCAAACTAAATTACCACTTTGCCGGATCAAAAAAAAAATTAAAAAATACAAAAAATAAAATAAAAAATAAATAAAAAAAATAAAAAATAAATATTTGATGAAAATTATTATTAAAATATTTATAAAATAAATTAAATATTTTAATTGAGATATTTATGGAATAAAATAAATATTCGATGAAAATTATTATTAAAATATTTATAAAATAAATTAAATATTTTAATTAAGATATTTATGGAATAAAATAAATATTCGATGAAAATTATTATTAAAATATTTATAAAATAAATTAAATATTTTAATTGAGATATTTATGGAATAAAATAAATATTCGATGAAAATTATTATTAAAATATTTATAAAATAAATTAAATATTTTAATTGAGATATTTATGGAATAAAATAAATATTCGATGGAAATTATTATGAAATAATTTATTCGAGTGTAATAATAGTAAGAGAATGAAAATATTCTAATTTAATTAAGTAATTAAATTAGAAGGGTAATGATTTTTAAATAAAGTGGAGTTTATATTAAATAATTAAGTGAAAATGTAACTAATGAATGTCGTGAATACATATGGTATGTATGTAGGATTTGTGGTGAACGAAAGTAGTAATCGTTTAGCATACGCATTGCGAGGCAAGTTTCCTAACCCTACTTGTCATTATTGTTCAAGTTATTAGTTACCTCGAGTAAATTATCATTACTATTATTCAAGTTCAATTGTTATATTAAAGATTTATTATCTTTTCAAGCATGATTCAGCTTATACAATAATTGTTCTATTGTATACTTCTTGAGATTATTATTCAAATTGAATATCATTATTATTGAACCTTATTAGACTAGTGAACTTTATTGATTCAACTAGTCCTTGGTTGATGAACGCTCTAAATTTCGAAACCCTTATTGAATTATCCAAACCAAACTTCCTTTGGTGCGACTCGAATGTCAAACCGAGATGAACAACCACAGAAAAGGAATTTACTTATCGTTAGCGTTAAGATATTGTGCATGATGTTGTACTAAGGGTGATCCCCTAAGTACGAGAAGAAAGGTCCATAGTCTTATACGATCATAAAAGGTTTCAAGTATAATCCTTGTTAACCTAGGACATAGTTCAAGGTCTTATGACCCTCGTAATTCTTTTTGATTCTTGTTATTCATTCTTGATTCAAAAGTTGAGCTTTTATTCGGATGTCTTTGATTCACTCGCATGTTATTATCTTGTTATTTCATTGTTATACTTGTGGGAAATAGTGCTCACTCTTGCTTTATAATAACATTGCGCTTAAGAACGAAAAGAACTCATTTAACCTTCCACTAGTAAAGGCAAGGGCAAAGTTAGCAAGTGTTGAAGACTTGTTATTTTATTTGATGATGTATTTATGTTAGACTTGAGTTAATGATGTTGTTTAAGACTTATTGTTTATATTTCCAAGATGTATGTTTAAGGTTAGTTCAACCTGGGATTATGTTTATGATTCAGATGTTGTAGCCCTATAAGGGGAAGATTTTTATTTCTATCTATTGCATGGTTTGCATTTATTATGGGTAGATAAATTGATGATATTTGTACAGTGAACACCAAATCCCGTGGAATTGAAGTACCTGGATTTCGGGGTGTCACACCTGATGATGAGGATGAGATAGAGACGGACGAGGAGGATCCCGTTGAGCTGCCACAGTCGAAGGATGAGGAGGACGAGGACAAGGAGGAAGAGATTCCACTTAACTCGATTGTCGCCTGTATGTACGACGAGGTGTATGACCGCAATGTGGAACTTCAAGATACCGTCAAGGAGTTACAAGAGATAGTAGCTGAATAACGACCTCGATGGCACAGAAGGATGACGAGATCCAGGATCGAGAGGAACGTCTGAATAATGTTGAAGAGAAGCTGGTCCACACTGAAGGAGAGAACGAACGAATGATAGCAGAAATTACAGAGTTGAAGAACAAGTTGAAAGAGGAATCTACTAAGAGGGCGAGAGCTGAGGACACATACAATGAAGTTTATCAACGAGCCGGAATAGCAGAGAGAGATGCACAAGCAAAGAGGATGAAGATGGAAGACATGAATAACGTATTCAACACCGTGATCAATCGAGCTCAGGATCGGGTCATGTGTTATCCAATTCAGTTCGAGACGTTGCCATCGTACATATTAGATCGCCGAACAATGTTCCGAATTATGGAGGAGGAGCGTCGTAAGGCTATGCAGTATTTTAATAGAATGTCATAAATGTAATTATTATGTGATTAGTGAGTAAATAAGATGTAAATCCCGGGTATGATATAACCAATGGGATGTGATGATGATGAAATAATCTTGCAACTTTTGTAGTTCAGGAAAGTAATGTAAATAGTAGTGATGCTATTGTTTTGATGTTTTTAAAAGATTATAAATGAATAAAAGTTATTATTTTATTCAAAGTGTTATGTGTTATGTGATAATCTTTTATGATGTGCAACTTAAGTACGTAATACTTAAAAAGTTGAATAGAATCTAATAGGTGTATTTTAACAGAAAATGCCTCCAAGACGCCATCCACGACAAAGGAACCCCGAGAGTAACAAAGCTGAGGATAATACAGTTCAGCAATTCGTAACGCTACTGACGGGAGCATTACAGAATCAGCCACAGAATCAAGGTACAACTTTTAAGGATTTCAAGTCGGTAGGACCACCAAAATTCCGTGGGTCCATGAATCCAGTTGAGGCTCAGACCTGGATCATGGAAATAGAGAAAGTTTTTGATGTTGCTAGGGTAGAGGATAACCAGAAGATTACTTTTACAACATTCATGTTGAAAGCAGAGGCGAGTTATTGGTGGCAAGCCAATAAAACTCGAGGAGGTCAAGGGGTAATGTCTTGGGAAATGTTCAAGGAAATATTCTTTGAGACCTATTTTCCAGAAAGTTTGAAGAATCAGATGGAGGTGCAGTTTCTAGAACTTAAGCAGGGCACCATGACAGTGTCGAAATATGCAGCAAGGTTCAACGAGTTAGCAAGGTTTGCGCCATATCAAGTGAATATGGATGAGTGCAAGGCAAGGAGATTCGAGCAGGGACTGAAGCCCTGGTTGTACAGCAGGGTTTCCCTGTTCCAACTAAAGACATTTGTAGCGGTGCTTGAGAAAGCAATTCTCGCTGAAAGTGGTGGCGAGGCTGTAACAAAACACAAGCAAGAGTAGAGAAAGAAGAAGAATGAAGGTGAAGTTAAGAATGGTGGAGGTAGAAACGGTGGAAATGGCAAAAATAATTTGAAAAGGAAGTGGAATGCAAATGTGGGAGCTGGAAATCAGCAAGGTAACCAGCAAAAAAGGAAGATGGACGTATGTGCTACATGCGGGAAGTTTCACTCGGGTATGTGCTTAAGGGGGAAGCGGGCATGCTTTAACTGTGGCTAGGAGGGTCACATTTCCACAAATTGCACTCAACCCAAGAAGAATGCTTGATATACACCTGCGGGTTAAAGGATCACTTTACTCGCGAGTGTCCAAAGAAGAAAATTGGTGAGACAAATAGAAGCAAGGGGAATGCTAGTGAAGGCGTGCTGACTATTGTTGGGCCAACGTCAACAAATAAGTCCACAGCAAGAACCTTCAATATGACGGTGCAGGACGTGGTGCAATCAAAAGATGTCATGTCAGGTATTATCCCAATCTGATATAAATGCATATGAATTATTTGATTCAGGTGCTACTTGCTCGTTTATATCTGATGAATTTGCTAAGAAGTTAGAAATACCTAGTGAAGATGTGACGCACCCAGATCCGGGTTACCTGACTCCCGAGTTTGGTGCTCACGATCCACAATATAAATAACATCTAACTACCCATTTAATTATGAATAGACATATAAATCACATTAACTGATATAGTTAATACATTCCTCCCAGGTTATCTAACCTTTATATTACAAACATACCCTTTAGATATACAAAAAGGGTTTACAAATACAACATAATATATATGTTAAACACAACTATCACAGCATAACGCCTTTGCCTTTTATCTTCACAGCTCCTCTGGCTTCTTCGTCCCTAGCTGAAATATTTTATTTAGCAAGGGTGAGCAACAAATTTGCCCCGCAAGTTAAGATATACAATAAATGTATTAGAATCAAGACAACAAACTATCTAATTCGATAGAATGACTACAAAGTTCAGGGAACTTTGAAATAACTGAACAATTTGTCCTTCTCTAACTAATCCTCTCGCAACCTATGCAACAAATTAACGAAAGTATACACTGCTTTCAAAGTTTCTACGATATTCAAGAATCAATTTTATGCAATAGCAAAGTGGAATGTTTTTCAGATTTATGCTGAGTGGTCACACAAGACCTTGAACTTTTCCTCTAGAGTAGATATCAAAGATTTACTTTGATATATACACAGGTGTATCAGATAACCATAAAGATTAAATCATACTCCTCTGCAAGTATAACAAGTGATCAGCTTTATTATACCCGATATTATGCATAATATTCAAACATAGCACACAATAGTCGAATTTACGACCAATAAAATGTTCCATTTGTATAAAAGGTTGTTCTTCTCAGTCTCAGAATCAAGATTTTGACTTAACAATGAAATATTTGAATTTCAATATCTAATCCCTTCTATTTTCTTTTCTCCTCGAACCTATCAGGTTTTAACAAATGTTCATCTTGCCAGAACAAATGGCTAAGACATTTCTCAACATGACTTAACAATAAACAGAAATTATCTGTAGTATTTACAATCAATAATAGCTTCTACGGATATGAATTGCCAATAGTAGTTATTCTACAAGTATATTCTCAGAATCAATAATTCAATTTGAATTAATAAACATGCACTAACTGCGAATCATCAACAATAAATCATTGTACGTGGTCTAATTAACAATAATTAACCACCATAATAATTGAACAATATTAACTCAAGGTTGAGTTAAGGAAACTTGCCTTTCGCGTTGATTGCTACACAATATAAACTTAGTTGCGTTCACAAGACCTATATTCACAATATTGGTCTTAACAATTAGCACAATATGTCACAACACATAATACTGTTATACATAATCATTTTTTTTTTCTCTTAGGCACATTAACACATAGTCACATTAGTGTTTATAACTTATATAAGCACCTAACAATTCTAGCTTTTTCGGCCTGGTTAGACTTCGGTCCATTCTCGACGTTCTGGCCACCCTATCCGACAATTAACACTTGTATTGTCAATTAAACTCGGTCTCTAAGCTTCAATATTATTTTAGATAAGTCAAATATCATTTATAATATTTTTCGGAAGCTTTTAATAATTTTCTAACAATTATTATATTTTATAATAATTTTTCAAACACTCGAAATCATTTTTAAATGATTTAAATATCAAATAAATCCATCATCATTAATATTTAATAATATTAAAATATTAATGATATACTTGTCAAAATATTAAAGTTATTTATAATAACCTAAAATATTTTTAAATCACCAATATTCTACTTAAATAATTTTTTAAACTAATTAAAATCATTTTTAAATCATCACCATTAATATTAATGAAATTATTATCAAAATATTAAAAGTCATTAATTATAACTTAAAATATTTTTATATCACTTTTCTCATTTTTAAATGATTTTAAAATCAATAAAATCATTTTAATTCATTTATTTAATATAATAATTAAATAATTCTAATATCATTAATATTAATTTATTAATGTGAATTCTCCAAAATATTGAAAATTATATTTTATAATTCAAAATATTTTTAACACTTTATTCTCATTTAAAGTGATTTTTAAATCATTAAAATCATTTTATCTTATTTATTTAATTTAATAATTAAATAAATCTAATATCATTAATATTAAATTATTAATGAAAATTCTAGAAAAATATTAAAAGTTATATTTTATAACTCAAAATATTTTTAAATACATTATTCTTATTTAAAATGATTTTTATATAATTAAAATCATTTTTACTAATTTATTTAATACACTAATTAAATAAATTAAATACCTTTAATATTTAAATAATTATAAATATTAAAGAAAAATATTCTGAATTACTCAAAATTATTTTTCATAATTTTTCATAATTTTAAAATAATTTTTGATAATTTTTATAATTTATTTTCCATTTTTAATCATTTTCCGAAAATTAGGAAAATAAAATAATTAAAACTGTCGCTATAGGCTTTTAGCGACACTTGCCTGTTGCCTTTGGTGTTCTTGGCTCAAGAACACCGACAATCTCAGTGTTCGAGGGGTAAGGTTTGACCGGCCTTTAATTCTCAAATCAATCATGTTCTGGGCCATCTAAGACTTAGATTTTGTAGTAGAAACATAATACTACACTTATCAATCACCAACTAGGTCATACGACATCACAACAAGGAGACCTAAGTCTCAAAGAGATGTCACTCAGTGAGTTTTCGGGGTTTCAAACCCGTGCGAAGGCAGATAGCACTTTCATGCTTGATTGATTTGGTGTTCTGGTAATCGACTTGTCATTATTATGGTTCAAACATGTAGTACACATGTCAAAGAACACATATGCATCAACATAACAGTCTCACTACATTATAGTTGTAAGATTTAACTCGGTCAAACATGGTTAGAAATCATATTCATACACTTTCTGGAATTTCCAGAAAAGTGCCTTCGTGATCAAATGGGCTACTTTGACCATCGATTACAACCGATCTATTTGTTGTTTATGGAATATAAAGGCAAGGATCTAGAGTCCATACAACACTCTACAACATGTATATAACAACCTCAAAAAACCACTTAATACCTGACAGATAGAGGCCTTAGAAGGTCTTGTCAGACGCTGCTATAACACTTTCTGGGTTACCCAGAAAGTGATGCTCGGTCAACTCTATTTGACCAAGAATAACAACAAATCTAGACATTCACTGACCCTGCTTTCACTTGTAAATAAAAGACAACATAACAAGCTACAAATCCAAACAATAAAACTTTAAAAATCAATAACATAGACAGATCTAGAGCCACTGACATTTCTTGTCAGACCATTAAAAATGCTCAAGAACAGTTTTTTGAAAAAACTCAACTTTTACCCACTATGATGCTATGGATCTATGTTATATCATCATAAAACATCATCTAGAAAAGATCTAAACACATAAACACATATTTCTTCTTAGCAACATGGATCAAAAATTAAAATTATATTTATACCTTCTAGCTTTCCAATTCTTGATCTATACTATCCAATCTTTTCTTGGGTTTCTAGGAGGTGTTAATGTGACTGATATACTATAAAATTTTGGAGGTCTTGAGTGAGAGAGTTGTTAAGAGCTTGAGAGAAAATAAGCAAAATGCGTACATTTTCTCTCTCTCAATCTTATATAATCACTTAGATACATGCATGATCTGATTTTGCTGTCAATAGAAGGTTTAATTGCTGATATTTTAATGCCACAAAGTCAAGTGGTTAGGTTACCAACTAAAGCTCTTGGAAAAATTTACAAGTTACATATTAAAATATACTAAAAGGGTACTTTGGGCATTGCACAAGCAATTTTAATGGCAAAAATAGAATTTAACAAACCCTTAGGGTTTAACCCTAAGGTTCTAACCCTAAGGTTTTACAACTTTAGCTTCTACAATTATTTTCTAATTAGGGTTTTAATTAGAAAAATAAAATTTCTAAATTACAATTAGGGTTTGTAAAATAGAATTTAAAATAACTAAAATATAATTAGGGTTTTCTAATCATATTTAAGTTTAATAAACACCTTAGGCTTGCCAATTAGGATCAGGGTTTCCTAATTTAGGGTTTAGGAATTTCGGATGTGAAATTAGGGTTTCCCAACTCTCGATTAGGGTTTCTAACTATGCGTTAGTGTTTTTACTCCCGAGATTAGGGTTTCTAATCTCTTATTAGGGTTTATAAATTTTAAACCTTATCTGATCAATCATTGATCAACATTTCTACACAGTATAAACACATATTCATCAATACAATTATTTTAATTGCTTTTTCTATCGAATCCCTATCCAGAAATTAGGGTTAGGGTTTTCTAAAGTTGTTAAGCACAACTCTTCTCTAATTTCTCAGTCAATACACAAATTGACTAATTCTCGATATTCGTATCACAGATACATAGTACAATATTAACAGTCAATGTCAATATTAAATAAAAAAAATTTATTCGTAAATTTTGGATTATTCAAAATCCCGGGTTATTACATTCACCACCCCCCCTTAAAAGGATTCCATCCTCAGAATCAACGCTTTTTTATACTCTACAATCTTTTAAAGTTGTAACATCAATTCATTTTTATCAACACATTAATAATTTGTGTTTCAAATTCTAACCTGTGACTTGAATCTATAAAAGAAAACAGTTCACAGAAATCTCTAGCTCATAATTCTCGCGTAATATAAGTATTAAGCGAAATCGTTACTTGTTTCCACCTTCTGAGTAGCCACTGCCTCCTGCGCCGTCATGTTGAATGTACGGGCGATTGATTTTCCTGGCTGTGCAAGTCCTCGAATTTCCAAGGTTCCACTATTGGGTCCCTTTTTGGCATTGCACTTCTTCCTATTCCTTTTTGGACAGTTCCAGACCAGATGATCATTCGATCCACATGCAAAACAACCTTGTATCTTCTTCGGATTGGGACAATTGAACGACTTATGTCCCTCTTGACCACAATTATAACAAACTTCCTTCTTCTTTAGACAAAATCCTGGATGATTCTATCCACTATTCGTACAAGGCTTTCCTCCTTTCTTATTCCCTTCTTTCTTATTACCCGACTGGGTATTCTCTCTCCACTTTCTCTTGTTCGAATTACTACCACCACTGTTTCCTCCATCATTCGTATTCTTCTTCTCCTAATTATAACGGGATGCAGCTTCGCTTCCCCCTTCAACAATTATTGCCTTTTCCAACAGAGCCGCGAACGTATTGATTTGCAATACAGCTACTTTGTTGTATATACCCGGCTTCAATCCATTCTTAAACCTTCTCGTTTTCCGTAACTCTGTATCCCCCTGATGAGGTGCAAATCTCGCTAACTCATTGAATCTAGCAGCATATTCAGACACCTATATATTCTACTGCTTTAGTTCTAAGAACTTAACCTCCATTCGAGCTTGCATACTCGGTGAAAAATAGTTCTCAAAGAACAACTCCTTGAATCTTGTCCAATTCACCACAAATTGTATTCAGCCTTCACCGATTAGTCTCCCACCAAGAATTGGCTTCTCCCTTCATTAAATAAGTTGCAAAAGCTGTCTTTTGCTCTTCTGCCACTCTTGCAATAATAAATGCTTTCTCCATTTCTTTTACCCAAGTTTGGGCTACCATATCCACCAAATTCTGCATCCGGTCCACTTGACCTCCTTCATTATTCACAGACTGCTCTTCTCTTTGATTTCGATTATGTCGTCTAGGCGGCATTATCCGATTTAAATAAAAATCCTATATTAATTATCTTTCTCTACACAAACTCTTATTCATCACACAATAAGAATTTAACACAAAGTTCTCATATAATCGCATATTTATTCAAATAGCACACAATACATTTAGTACTTAACATATACAACTATCCCTTTTTCATAGGATTAATAACACAACTTTAAACAAAAGTTGTAATTCTCCAATACACACAACTATTCCCAGTTCATCAAACTTACCACACCTAGGGGTTCAGGAACTTGCCACAATTATATGAGTTTATGAACTTACCCTAGTCGAACCTTTCAAGCCCATTCACCGAGGGGTTCAAAACAAATTTCATATAATTATAAGTCATGAACTTACCATAAGTATGAGTTTTAAGAACTCACAAATTAACTTAATCTTATATTCATATAGAAAATAAAGATTTTATTCATACAAACATATATATTTACATATGATTACACATCGTTCTCGAAATTACAACACTTAATATCATACATTATCAGAAGATACTATCGCTTATACTTAAGCTGTCTACCTTTCACTCCCTTCACCATTCTTCTTCTTGATGGGACACTTTTTAAATCCGTGACCCGTTCTCCCACATGAAAAACACTTTCTCATATTTAACTTAGAACAATGTAGGGAAACATGTTCTTCCTGCTTACAATTGAAGCGCACATTCTTCCATATCATGCATTCTCCCAAGTGAGTCTTTCCACACTTGCTACAGACTTTCTTTTTCTCCGGGTTTGAATTTTCAGAGTTATCACTGTCGTGATCCCTCTTTCTCTTATTTTTGCACTTCTGCCTAATTATTCCTTCAGACGATCCACCACCTTCAGCCTTCATTCTGTCTACCTGCACCTTCAACTTATTCCTTTCTTCAGTCATTTCACGTAATTCTCGTTCCGTTTTCCACAACTCCTCCAAGAGAAATACTTTACTCCGGAGTTCTTGTACTTTTGCAGATACTTGACCTTGTTCTCCAACTTTAGTCTTATTCCCTTTCTCCATCTTAACTTCTTTGGACTCCGCCTCTTCATCACCACTCAGATACATTTCGGATAATCGTCACGATCACTCCCAAGATTAACCATAGGTTCATCTTTTCCCACCTTCTCAACTGATTCATTTTGCGCTGGCACCTCG
This sequence comes from Panax ginseng, assembly GCA_020205605.1. Taxonomy (NCBI): domain Eukaryota; kingdom Viridiplantae; phylum Streptophyta; class Magnoliopsida; order Apiales; family Araliaceae; genus Panax; species Panax ginseng. The sequence goes on from CM035139.1 coordinate 68,755,153, forward strand.
GCTACCGGCATTGGTGCAACAGCCACTAGTTTCTCCATACTCATCTCATCTTCTCCCGACATCCTACAGTCAGTTATATAACTTGATTAGTACTTCACTAGTACAAACTTCTCACACTATTAGTCCACACATCTTCTTATTAATGCATTTTGACAATCTCTCACTTGGTACTCTAAATGAGTATTCTATATCTCGCTTGTGGTTATAATCCTAGGGTTTTCCCCCCACTTAAGGTTTATAACCTATAGCTCTGCTAACAACAACTTGTGACACCTTGGTCACAACAGCTTTGATACCAACCTGTGACGCCCCCACTCCCGAGTTTGGAGCTCACGATCCACAATATAAATAACATCTAACTACCCATTTAATTATGAATAGACATATAAACCACATTAACTGATATAGTTAATACATTCGTCCCAGGTTATCTAACCTTTATATTACAAACATACCCTTTAGATATACAAAAAGGGTTTACAAATACAACATAATATATATGTTAAACACAACTATCACAAAGATAACACCTTTGCCTTTTTATCTTCACAAGAACTTCCGACTTCTTCATCGTCCCTAATTGAAATGTTTTATTTAGCAAGGGTGAGAAACAAATTTGCCCCGCAAGTTAAGATATACAATAAATGTATCAGAATCAAGACAACAAACTATCTAATTCGATAGAATGACTACAAAGTTTGGGGAACTTTGAAATAGCTGAACAATTTGTTCTTCTCTAACTAATCCTCTCGCAACCTATGTAACAAATTAATGAAAGTATACAATGCTTTCAAAGTTTCTACGATATTCAAGAATCAATTTTATGCAATAGCAAAGTGGAATGTTTTCCAGATTTATGCTGAGTGGTCACACAAGACCTTGAACTTTTCATCTAGAGTAGATATCAAAGATTTACTTTGATATATACATAGGTGTATCAGATAACAATAAAGATTAAATCATACTCCTCTGCAAGTATAACAAGTGATCTAGCTTTATTATACCCGATATTATGCATAATATTCAAACATAGCGCGCAATAGTCGAATTTACGACCAATAAAATGTTCCCTTTGTATAAAAGGTTGTTCTTCTCAGTCTCAGGATCAAGATTTTGATTTAACAACGAAATATTTGAATTTCAATATCTAATCCCTTCTCTTTTCTTTTCTCCTCGAACCTATCAGGTTTTAACAAATGTTCGTCTTGCCAGAACAAATGGCTAAGACATTTCTCAACACGACTTAACAATAGACAGAAATTATCTGTAGTATTTACAATCAATAATAGCTTTTACGGATATGAATTGCCAATAATAGTTATTCTACAAGTACATTCTCAGAATCAATAATTCAATTTGAATTAATAAGGATGCACTAACTGCAAATCATCAACAATAAATCATTGGATGTGGTCTAATTAACAATAATTAACCACCATAATAATTGAACAATATTAACTCAAGGTTGAGTTAAGGAAACTTGCCTTTCTCGTTGATTACTGCTACACAATATAAACTTAGTTGCGTTCACAAGACCTATATTCACAATATTGGTCTTACAATTAGCACAATATGTCATAACACATAATACTGTTATACAAAATCAATTTTTTTCTCCTAGGCACATTAGCACATAGTCACATTAGTGTTTATTACTTATATAAACTCCTAACAATTCTAACTTTTTCGGTTTGGTTAGACTTCAGTCCATTCTCGGCGTTCTGGTCACCCTATCGGACAATTAACACTTGTATTATCAATTAAACTCGGTCTCTAAGCTTCAATATTATTTTAGATAAGTCAAATATCATTTATAATATTTTTCAGAAGCTTTTAATAATTTCTAACAATTATTATATTTTATAATAATTTTTCAAACACTGAAATCATTTTTAAATGATTTAAATATCAAATAAATCCATCATCATTAATATTTAATAATATTAAAATATTAATGATATACTTGTCAAATCCATTGCACATTGCAGTTTTGTCTTCCGGGTACATGCTAGCTGGAGTCTTGATAGGTGGAGGGTCGTCTCTAAATATTTGTGCTTATGCCACCTTGGTGAAGATGAATGTCAATCTCAAGCGGATTCAATGTATCCTTCCACGTTCTCAAGATAGATTCAGGATACAACATGCTATTGGGGAGACCATGGATACACATGGCTGGAGCTGTTCCCTCCACATTACATCAACAACTCAAATACATTATCAACAACAGTCTCGTCACTGTTAATGCTGAGCCGGAGTATCCTGAACAAGGAGATTTGCCAATCATGAGTTTCAACTCTGAAGTTGAGTCGACCAATTTTCATACCTTGGAAGTGAGTAACACTCAATATCAACCTATTGAAGCACCACTTCCCATACCCAAGATTTCTGCCGAGGTTATGTCGGCTACTCAAGAAATGATGTCATTGGGTTATTAGCCTGGACAAGGGCTTGGTAAAGATAAGCAGGGTATTAAGCACCCTATTCAAATGTCCAAATAAATTGGGACTAGGGCTAAGGCTATTACTCGCTGATTTCACCATAGGAATCCACGACAAACACAGGTGATTCTCAAGCTTCCGCCACACGGCGATGTTTTCAATCTTACTTCATGAGCTGATACCGTCTCCAGTCATGGTTCCAGCACGTGTTATGACCCTGCTGTTTCCCAAGCCAGTACCCTTCAAAGGAAAAGAGGTGATGATTCCTGATCCCGAAGTGGAAGAAAAGGAACGAAAACGTAAACATGACATCGCCTTGATGATGGCGTATATGCGTCCATTGTTCATGATGAACATACAAACAGATACACCCCAGACGATGATTTCCTAGATGTCATGGTTATCATTCGGGAGAAGGAGGACAATGACGATCCTTCCATCACTGCCCTCGACAATTGGAACAACATTCCATGCATTGGTCGACGAGGGTAAAATGGCAGAAAATCCCTCTGCCCTGTAGATAACTTTAATTGCTTACTTTTCTTATAGTACTAGCAGTTATTTTATCAAGTACATACTAACACTTTTGTATGATCAAACAATTGCATATATTAAGTGAAAGCATACTTTATTTCAGACTCAATTTAGATGTGCTCAGATTTGCCGATGAGGTGCCTTCTTCCATAAGGGTCAGAATTTTGATGCAAAGTTGGACCTGCACTTGATGGACATTCAAGAGGACATTGAGACACCTCCGGAGATTAAGGAATGGGTCGCAGCATGCTTCAAACTCAACCTTGACCAAACCACTCATTTCAATCTTGGAACCTTAGAAAACTCTAAGCTAATCCAAATTGGTTCGCACCTTTACCACAAATTAACTAATGACATGGTTGCACTATTAAGCCAATTCCAGGATGTGTTTACATGGTCTCATGAAGACATGGTGGGTTTATCCACTGACATTGTTCTTCATCGCCTTCCTATTAAAGAAGGATTCAAGCCAGTTAGGCAAAAACTCAGGCGATTGAAACCTGAGTGGAGTTTAAAGGTCAAAGAAGAAATTGTGAAACAATTTCAAGTCGGGCATTATCATGGTGTCTACATATCCTGAGTGGATATCCAACATTGTTCCCCGCGTTTAAACCAAGAGGAAAGGTGCGAGTCTGTGTGGATTACCGGGATTTGAACAAAGCTTGCCTTAAAGATAGCTTTTTCGTACCTTTTATCCACATTCTCATTGACAACACTGCTCAATACGGCATGTACTCCTTTGCTGATTGCTTTGCGGGGTACCATCAAATTATAGTCGCTGAGGAGGATCGTGAGAAAACTATTTTCATCACGCCTTGGGGAACCTTTTGCTACAGATGATTGTCATTCGGTCTCATCAATGCCGGGGTAACCTACCAGCGAGCTATGATGGCTCTTTCCCACAATTTAATGCATAAAAAGATAGAAATCTACGTGGATTATCAAATCCCGAAGGGAGGAGGACCACCTAGACCATCTCAAAAAGATTTTCAACAGGTTGCGTAATTACAACTTGAAGTTGAATCCAGCAAAGTGCCTTTGGTGTCAAATCAGGCAAGTTGCTAGGTTTCCTAGTCAGCCACAAAGGGATTGAACTGGATCCTACCAAAATCCAGGCCATCAAGGAAATTCCTATTCCTCGTATTGAGAGAAGGAAATATGAGGATTTTTTGGGAAGAATCAACTTCATTAGCGAGTTCATTTCTCAACTCACGCTAGAACTCATGAGCCCATCTTGAAGCTGTTAAGGAAGAACTCCTCCATGAAATGGAACGATGAGTGTCAGAAAACCTTCCTTATCATTAAAGAGCAGTTGGTTAATGCTCCTGTTTTGGTACCTCCCAGGGATGATATTCCCCTGTTCATATACCTGTCCATTAATGACAATGCCATGGGCTACATGCTGGGGCAAAAAGACGATAGAGGCCAAGAACGAGCTATCTATTACCTCAACAAAAGATTCAGCAGCAGTGAACACAAGTACACTCTGATTGAGAAGACTTGTTGTGCTTTAGCATGGGCTTCCATGAGATTACAACATTATCTCCATGGTCACACAACCCATCTCATATCCCGCGTGGATCCTCTCAAGTATGTGTTCAGTAAGCCCATACTGAATTATCGGCTGTCTAGATGGCAGTTGATCCTACAACAATTTGACATCGTCTACGTGACGTAGAACTCTGTCAAAGGTCAAGGAATTGCGGATCAACTGGCCGCCACACCTGCAGGGGACTACGAACCCTTGGAAACATACTTTCCCGATGAAGGGGTAATGACAGTACAACAACAACATCAGTACGATACATGCCGTACGTGGCAAAATGTATTTTAATGGAGTCATTAATACGTATGCCTGGAGCTAGAGCAGCTTCTAATATGCGATGGGGAGCAAGATCCGTCATGCCAAATTGCGGGTTTATCGGCACCAACAACACAAATATGAAGAGGAAGGTATTACATGGGCTAAAACTTGCCCGTTCAATGGGCATCAAGCGGTTAACTATCTTTGGGGATACCGAATTGGTGATCAGGCAATCCACGGGAATCTATCGAACCAAATAATTACATTTGCTGCCTTACCATCGGCAAGTTCTACAGATGGCTTTGGAGTTCGAAGAAATCTCCTTTCTACACATTCCTCATAATAGGAATGATTTTACGGATGCATTAGCAACATTGGCCTCCTTGGTTCACATACCTGACAAGGAAAACATGCCAAGCATCAAATTTTCTATGCAAAAAGCCCCAGCTTATGAGAACTACGTTGGAGAAGTATCGGATGAGCTACCTCCCGTCCACCACCCTTGGTATCAACATATCAAGGAGTATCTACGAGATGGATCTACACCCGCTAAGGCGAGCCTAACTGAGAAGAGGCGGATCCATCGACTTGCTATGAAATTCTACCTGAGCGGAGATGCACTCTACAAGAGAGATGCAGGACTAGGTCTCCTCAGATGTCTAGACAAAGACCAAGCTCAGAGGCTCATGGATGAGATCCATGGTGGAGTATGTGGCTCACACATGAGCAGCCCCTTGTCAAGAAAATTCTAAAAACAGGACATTATTAGCTTAAACTCAAAGCTGACTGTGATGATCACGTCAAGAGATGCTATCAATGCAAGATCCATGGGAATGTTATCCACGCCCCTCCAAGGGAGCTCCACAATATGAGTTCGCCCTAGCATTTCTCAATGTGGGGAATGGACGTGATCGGGCCCATCGAGCCCAAAACTAGTAATGGTCATCGATTCATATTCACCATGATCGACTACTTCACTAAATGGGTAGAAGCAGCTTCCTTCCCCACGGTTACTAAAGAAGTTATCATTGCTTTCAACAGAAACAATATAGTCTGTCGATATGGACAACTAGAGGTCATTGTGCCAGACAATGCTAAGAACCTCAACAACAAAATGATGGAGGAGTTATGCAGTAAATTCCACATCAAACACCTTAACTCTATCATCTACCGTCCAAAGATGAATGGTGCTGTCGAAGCGGCTAATAAAAATATCAAGAAGATCATGCAGAAAATATTCGCCAATCACAAAGGATTGATGGATGCTCAGTTGGATGAGGACCAATGGGTACAAGACAGGTATCACCAATTGTCTCTAATAGACGAAAGGAGAACCACGTCAATCTTCCATGGTCAATTATATCAACAAAGGATCGCACAATCCTACAACAGAAAAGTCCGACTACGGCAGTTCAAAGAACATGACTTGGTTTTGAAGAAGATCATTGACAACCAAGATCAATCTAAGGGAAAATTCGCTCCTAACTAGGAAGGCCCATTTGTTGTCAAGGAGATATTGACAGGAGGTGCTCTCAGATTGCAGGAAATAGATGACGATGAATTTCCACAGCTTATCAACTCGCATAATCCGTGAAGCCGTATTATATGCGTCCGTTACCATCAAACAAACATCCTGGTTTTGATCATCTAATCACCAGTCATTCCAGTTTTGAACCCTTTCTTTCTACATACTCTTCTGCCCCTCAGGGAAACATACACTTCAAACCAGCAGCCTGGTTTCACCTCATTTCAAATCTTGCATACAATTTCGGTTATCCTGAAGACGGGATTGAACCTTTCACACTTGCAGTTTATCTTGAAGACGGGATTAAACTTTTATACACTTGCAGTTTATCCTGAAGACGGGATTAAACTTTTCTACGCTTGCAGTTTATCCTGAAGACGGGATCAAACTTTTTCCACACCTGCAGTTTATCCCCATTATGGGATCAAACTTTCTTCTCCCCGCAGTATAGCATGGGATTCACACTTCTCTTTAGCTGCGATTCGTCTCTCCTCTTCAATAGGAGTACGTAGGCAACCATATTCTATATGGCCCGGTCGCAATAAACAAAAAAACAACAAAAACATTTCTGCCCTTTCTCTACAAAAACAAAAACAACAAAAACATTTCTACACCTCATCTGCCTTTCACATTCAGCGTTGAACCTCTTACACCAGGTTCAAACTACGCAGACTTGATCTCCTCTTCAATAAGAGTACGTAGGCGGCCATTTATGGTTCAGTCTAACCCCTACCAGAACAAAAATATTTGTCACATGGTACTGGGATCAACCTTCAATTCAAAGACATTTCACTCGGTTTTTCGATCAAGGATCAATTATCCAACCTCTTCTCACAAATAGAAGATTCGGTGACCATCTAAGCTGCGATCGTGCCTCGAAGAGAAATACCAACCCATAAGAGATGTAATTAACTAGGCTTCTCATAAATAGAAGTACTAGTGACCATCTGTGGTGCGATCAATCTCAGAGAGGAAGAAACCACCCTCCTCTCCACTTTTCCATACAGATACCAGTTCTAAGACACCAAAGATGGTAGGGATATACAGAAATCAATGATCCATTCTGAGAGATCTTTCGACGTCTCAATGTCCACCTATCAAGGATAAGTTCGTAATGCATCAAGATCATAAGGCCCCTCAAGAAACAAAAATATCAAGCAAGTATCAAGGCATAACTAAAAGGGAAGTGAATCAAAACATATTTCCCGCCATACATAATACCGTTTGATATATACATATGTCTCAGAGCATGACAAAATGACTAATCTAGTTTGTACAGGAAAATACAAAGCTATCTACTGAGATCTATATACATGCGACTACTCGATCTAACATGGCATCCCTCTCAAGAAGAAGGAGGTAACACTCATGAGCTCCTCACTTGAGGGTATCTACATGAGCTAACGAGATCAAAAGGCTAATCGCATGGTGGCATAATGCTCATCAATGTAAGTACTCATGCTTAAGAAGATCGATAAATATCCTGGGATCTCCTTTGAAGTTGTAAGACCCCTCAAAATTTTTTAAATAAAAAGGAATTTCCTTTATTTATTATTTTGAAATAGTAAGGGTGGATTTGATTAATGTGGTTAGTTATGGGTAAAATGCGCAAATATTTTAAATAAGCAAGTGGTGATATAATATTCATTATCGTTTGAGAATATTCGTTTGGTCGTGGAATATTCGTATTATCGGGAATATTCGATATTTACTGGCAAATGCATGTGTGGGCCCCATAACGGAAAGCGATTGGAGGAAGAAAACGACAAAAATAAGTTGTTTAAAAATAATCAGCGAAGTTATTCACAGCATTACATCATGTTGGAATACCCGTGGTTAAAAACACAATGTCACGCGTTATTGCACAAGACAAGAAGACACCAGATTGCACCAATTATTGATTCTTACGTAAGAAGGCACTACTCAATAATGGTTACATAATTACTTATTCGATTTTATTTTATTGATTCAATAATTGTCATGGTTGATATTTTATATTCATTTGTTTCAATAATTGTCATTACACAAGATATTTTCATTATCGAAGCAATAATTCATATTATCTCAATAATATTATTAGATAACATTATTGGCAATGTCTAGAAAGTTCATGTCTAAGGAGAGGTTTGGTCACCTAATTCACGCTACCAATAAGGAGAAATTCTTATTGAAAGCCCCTCTTTCTTGAGAACCTACCGTCGGTTGTCAATATTGTGATTCTCAGAATATTATTTGTGAATAATTAATTATTGATTCATACGATGAGGAAAATATTGATTTTATGAGGATATAGATGAGAAAATTTTTAATGTGACAATTGTTGAAAATTAATATTTTATCTTTTCCGATAAAATAATTCATTTAAATATATTATTTTAATAATATATTAACGATGATATTTTTTTATGATGAATGTGGGATATATGGAGTATATGTGGAGGAGGAGTATTTTTGTTGTAATAAATGTTTAAAACATGTTAAACATGTAAATATGGACCCCATTTATCGATCGAAATTTGATTATACTCAGAAATCGCTTGCGTTTGTGGATTTCGGCCAATTTCTGCTTTGGAATTTGGAAAACTTTCTTCTGTAAAGTTGTAGAGAATTGAATTTCCTATAAAAATCGCTTGTGAGATTCAAATTTTTCTGATAAAAGGGCTATTTATTATGAATTATTGAAGTTCCAAAGTTCAAAATAATTGATTTTGAAGTTTAAAATATTTAAAATATGAAAAACGTTTTTTTGTTATTAGTGGGTCTAGCATGTGGTTTGAATTCAGATTTTCAGAATTCAAAGAGTGGGCGTAAGAATTTATATATATATATATATTATTATTATATTAAATTTTCTCTTTTTGGTGTTCTAAGCAATTTCTATAAATAGGTGCTTAGGTTAGAATTGAAAATCACACCGTAAACCTAAATTTTCTCTCTCTATATTATTGAGCGTATTCTTGTGAGTATTTTGAGTATACTTTGAGTATTGCTATATACGGTGCAAGTTCAAGTCATAGCCTATATCCTGTTTCAACTAAGTAAGTCTTTTTCTTTCGAGGTAAGGGATGTTATTTTCTTCTCAAATGATATTATTTCTTCAATATCATTATCTTTGAAATATTGTTGGAACTTTTTATCAAATTTGGAACTTTTTCATGCTCTGGGTTACTATTCATGAGTTACTATTCACGAGTTACTATTCACAGTACTATTAATGAAGCGTGAAGATGTTTTTTTGAAATTTCTATCTTTTGGTGTCGGAGTTACTATTCACGATATCTGGCACTATTCACGATATCTGGCATTATTCGTGAATACTTGCACTATTCAATTTAAAAATGAAATTTCTTCTTTTTGTCCAAAATATCTATTATGGATACTAGCTTTGATCAGATCCATGTTTTGATCATTCTTGAATTTTACACCACTATGATTATTTTGAGGTATTTTTTTGGGCGTGGATAAAACGCGAAATACTGAATCCTTAATCCTTAATCCTTGTCATTTTGTTTCAATTTGATTCGCTTTCTTTAAAAATATTTTCATCATCCTCGGTCTTAAATGATGATATTATGGAATATCTTTGGCCTCAGTAGTAAAAGATGATTGATTTCTCGATGAATATCTTTGGCACCAGAAGTGCAAAGATGATTGATTTCTCGATGAATATCTTTGGCCCAGAAGTGCAAAGATGATTGATTTCGATGAATATCTTTGGCCCGTGGTGCAAAGATGAACAGTGTTTAGATGAACATGACCAATCGGTGAATGTCCTTGGCCTGCAGAGTGCAAGGATAAATTTTTGATCTCGAATATATATTGATTGATGTTACGGGGATAAAAATAGATTTATGAATTTTAAAATTCATACATGAAGATAGTAGTTTGCATTCTCTACTTAACTCTTCTAATGAATTATTATTTCAACAATAATATTGATTTAAAACTTGTTGTCTATTGTATTCTATTATATTTTTCTGTTGAAGACTAATGATAATTTGTTGTATATTATCTTAGTCATAATATTCTTTATTTGGGCTAGTCGAGCTCACCCTTTTCCTTTTTGTTCCATTTTTCTTCTCGGAGGCGAGAATATAAGCGAGTACGAGCCTGTGGTATGGAATGAAAGTTCTAGGAGAGTTGTTTAGTAGTCCTCACCATTGTTGTAAAATAATGTATCAATAATTATGATGGGGATTTATTTGCGTGTGGATATTGTCTAGATGGCAATATCTGTATTTAAACTCACAGTTTTACTATTGTAATAATAAAATTGTAGTTATTTCTGTACCATGTATTTGGCGACTCAGAATGGGTTGGATGGAATGGACCTATTTTGGGGGCGTCACAGAAGTACTGTCTATAATGGCCACATCCCTAGCAGATAAGGCGGCATCCCGCTCCATAATCAATGCATCCCTGGCTGATCTAGTCTCATCCATCTCTAACAGAGCGGCGTCTCTCCTATCAAGAGCTGTCAACATCGCGACCCTAGCCTGATCTCTATCATAGGTCATCAGATGTAAGCTCTGCTCCAAATGTCGTGCAAAATCGAGTAACAAATGGCACTTCTGGGTGGAGAATCCATCATAAATGCCGCAGCCCAACACCAAGTCATTGATGGAATATCACCCTCCTCATAGGCTCCTCATCATCGAAATCGAGCCTCTTGACCGTGGATACTACCATAGCCGATGCAGTCTCTATCTTCATCCATGCGGAATACTCTACAGAACAACCTGGATGACTGACAGAAAACACGGTGACTCTCAACGATCCCAACAGCATACAACCCGGATCATCCTCCATCGATAAACGGTGTGAAGCGAATCACGACTCACCGCCTCATAAGGATGAAAATCCTGAAATCGTCAAACCGACACATCACACGGCCAATGGGTGGTAAGTAATCATGCCCCTCAATCCATCCAGAGGGAGGTAATCCATGCCCTGAGCATGAGTAATGAAGCTGTAGGGTGAGCTAAGCCCTAAACACGACAATATAGCAAATGGATCCCTAATCCCTGCCAGGAAAGCTGACCACGATGCATCATCTGTACACTCCACAGGCTGAAAGGAGTATGACATGGCTATATCTTGGGTGAAACAAAACCCCTGCCATCTAAGCATACCAATCGGTCTCAAGTGTGACATAAACCATACATACAGCATGACCGAGCTACCTGTGAACACTCCTGCCGGATAAGTGCAGCAGTATGTAGCTGACCTCAGAGTCTCTGCAATAATCATCGGTATAATGGTACGACCCTCCCTGAGAGCTCTCACTGCCATAAGGACGCCGATATCCAGCTCATCCATATATCGTATCATGAAGACGTATGACAATACGCACAATAACAATACATCCACTCTGGCTGAACGCCAATGGTCCTCCGGTGTGGTGAAATCCCCGGAATGCCAAATCTGTCAAACAGAAAACGCTGGGATATCACGTGGCCGGATGTAATCTCGTCTGTACCACTCTACGTCTCAATCTGGTGAGGGTCATGAATTGTATACTCATGTCTTCGATAGCCATATGTATGCAAGTTTTGTCCAGCGGCAACATCGTCAACCGCGCATACTCCTCCAAAGTAGGAGTCAACTCTTGGGTCCCAAATCAGAAAACCTGCCTCTCCGATACCCAGTGCTCTAGCATACCCTCTACAAACTCAGTGAACCTAAAACATCAACGTATCATAAGATGTCATAAAGAAATCATCTACGATCACCATGTCTGATGGTGATATACTATCATACCATGAGCGCATACCAGATACCACCAAAAATGGTGGGGTATGATCAATACGGCTAACTGTCGAAGAAGACATCTGTACGGGCCGTGTCATAAGACCATCTAGGGGTCAATGCTGAATATCTCTGGACATACATACATATGCATAACATAATAACATGCATGATAAAATAGATGGCAATATGATATAGGGAATGAAAACGTATATACATTCCTAAGTATATCATCATCTAATACATCTCTGTACAGCTAAAATACAGGGAAATGGGGCAAAGCTACCCAACAACTCAACAGAGGCCTATCAAAAGATATAACGAGAATGGGGCGAAGCTACCCAGCAGCTAACAGAGGCCTATCAAAAGAGATAACGAGAAATACATCAGAAAAAGTTAATGGTGTCAATGTCTACATCATCGATACTATCCACCTGATATAACTCTTCCCGAGTCACTGGATCTCTATCTCACGGGGATGTCGAGGCCTATATAAAAGGAGGATCTGACTTGCAAGCAAAGCCATATGGGTCACCCGAGGGGCCAAATAGCAGGAGTTGGAAGGATCAAAAGTATCTACCTCTGAAGGATCTCTCCCCAAATGCCGGATGAAGAAATGTGCCTTGGTCCAACTCACCGGGTCAATCTATCAATCAGGTCACATGAAGTCGGATCTACGACGAATAGCCAATCTGTCATCATCATGGATCCTGGAACCATATCCCCCATAAACCGTGTGGGCGCGGGGTCCGAGCTCCAATGGTACGAGGGGTCCACCAATGCTTTGGAATATCTCCCCGAGTCACGGGGGCCCTCTAACAAAGTAAAACCGCCAATCCCCAACAACGGGATGTCGATGACGGTGATCATGTAAAGTGCCAAGAACGCCTAGCAGGAGGCAAGATCGGCATACGGATCTCTCCTGTAGTGCTCCTGATAGCATGCTCTCCTAAGTAGAGCTCCCATCCTCCATCTATATGAAGAGAGGAATCCTGCGGGTGGAAATGACGTACTCAACTCCAGTCGGGTACCCATCCTCAAATCCAACTCCCAAATGCTCCCCAGAGTAGGGAACCCATGTGATGACACCCGCTGTCAACAACTCCAGCTGTAGGCGACAATGAGTGAAACCCTCAGCAACATGGACCTCCACCAGTATGGAATGATGCCATCTCCGTCCTTGTGGATAGGTATCTAAACCTAACATGCTCACAGGATGTAAACATGGAAGCCTCTCATAGGCCCAAAACTGCCAACACAAAGGCAAACATCTGCTGTCAGTCAACACTCTTAACCTGTACACGGGAAAAGATAAGAGAAATACTCACCAGCAGAAATGGGTAGAATTCTAACCACGCCTCGGTCAAGCCCTGTGATCGCATACACATTCCCCTGAGGAAGTAGGCAAAGGTATAGGAACCCCAATCATAGTCTCCTATACGGTCCATGTGTCGAGTGGCACTGATCAAAGCGAAGGACACCGTAGAGGAATTATCTGCTATGAAGCAGCCCCTAATGATCATCAGGAACAATCGCCGAAAAATGCGGTCCCTGACTCTCACATCCTTGGGTATGGGCTCACTCAACAGCCCGCTTATAGCATCTACGCTCAAAGGACCCGTACGAACAGTCCTGCCCTTGAGCGCCTTCGCCGGAATTCCTAACAAGGATCTGACGGCAGTAGGGGTAATATCCGCCGTACAAGGCACTAGATCCCTTCCAAACTCCATACCTGTGATAAACCGCCAATCCATCAGCGTCATCATCACCTCACAGTCCATCAAATGGAGTGACTGAGTCTGGTGAAACCACCGCTCAGACAATGCCCTGAGGTAACCCCAGGGACAACGACGGGGAAGAATGAAAAAGAATGCTCCAAATCCCCAGCCATGTACAATCGCTCTGTAGTCATCATGCAAGGCCTGATACATAGAGTGGATGCTAAACCAGTTCCCTCGAGGCTGTGTGAAGCTGGGAACCTACACCAAATGCAGATCAACATTAGAATCCTTTACTCCTCATCAATAGGAAAATAAGGAAGATTAAGATCTAACTTCATACCTCGTTTGCGTGCAGGTATACTGAAGGATGCTGACTCAAGTCACCCAGAAGATCTGGGTTCGTCACTTGAATACCTAGCAACTCCCTACGGGGAACACGTACAGCAGGAGCAGGAACCTCGACTGGTACATCCTCCTCTTCATCCTCGACATCTGGCACTTCAACCCAGATAAGACGTATCACCACCTCCACCAAACGATGAGGCTATCTGACAGACCGGCATTGAGGCTCTTCAGAAGCCCTCCTCTGTACACCTTAAGTGGTCCTACGGGAACTACTCGGCTGATCCGGATCCATAATATTTGGACAACAATTCTCCAAATCACCTCAGAAAGGGTGTGGTAAATTCTTACCTGGAGCTTTTCAAAATGCATCTTATGCATTTACATGCATGCATGCATTGTTTTAACATACATCTACAGTAGAGTTAAAAATGCATGACTACTCATTCCTATATTTTGGAAAAATTTTGCCATAGCCCCTTTGTAAATGGGACTATCCACATGCACATAGGCATGACTAGGTGGCCATTCAGTAGCACACCTATACACAGTCATATACATTCTATATGTATTTAATACATTACAGTAAAAAATCCGTAATTGTAGTCTAATTACCAGGATTATTTTGCTTGTCTACCTTTACTCATTTGTCCTCAGATAGGATAAGAAATGACAGTAAAAGGTGCCAATTTGACTGTTTCAAAAGTCAAATTTTTTCACATCATTATGTTCAACATGGTTTAATACTAACATTTGCTATGTTGAATATTTTTTATCAAGTCATATCAACATGCATATTCACTACTATGTGTCTAAATGCATTTCATGTGATAAGTCATTTTCCAACGGATAGAAACTGAAAAGAATACATGCATACGTTACCGGAGATGGTTGAAGAGCGCTTGTACCAGGTAGCGAGAATATGCGAAAGTTGTTCGAACTCAACAAGTCCAAGAGAAGCTCTCGATTTCCTTCATCGTGGCGACTTGAAAATGACTTATAAAAGCAACCTTTGGGCTTTACATAGCCACTAGCTTGTCAGTGGTCCGCTTTATTAGGCTGCTTGTGAAATGTACTGCGGTACTCCTACATGGGTGCCATACCTCCGCTCAGCTCGATTAGAGTTGCAAAAGGAGGTCTCACAAATCGAAAAGGCCAAATTAGGGATAAGAATGCTACTGTGATGGGCGAGAATAGCACCGAATCCTGGTTTTGCATGGGTCAATTGAACTCCGTCATCTCATTGGTATTCATTGAATGCGGTGTATACTATGCCAATGAGCTCAGCTTTCACAAATCATGCTCGGTAATACCCCACAAAGGTCTGATGCCGCCATTGCATGGTTACAACCCTAAACCTCCCCGGCGGGGGTTACAACGCAAAAACCACAAAATGCTAAACATCCCCAGCAGGGGTTACAACGCCGAAGTTTCAAACATCCACGTATCCCAGGTGGGGGTCACAATGCACATCTTTCAAGCATCTACGTATCCCCGATGGGGGTCACAACGCACATCTTTCAAGCATCCACTTATCCCCAGCGGGGGTTATAGCGCATTCAACCATTGATACACACATCAATGAAGGTCAAGCAGCCTTGACGTCATGTCAGCCGATGGAAAGTAAACCCATCAAAGCAACTCATCAACCTTTCCCCGGCGGGGGGTTACAACGCAATGCGACCATTGACACATACATCAATGAAGGTCAAACAACCTTGACAATGCACCCAAATAGGATCTATCCGTGATACACACATCAACGAAGGTCGTGCAACCACGACAACAACGGTTATCATGATAACTCTCAAGCGTGATGAGGGAATATGTTATACACATCCTCAAGCAGATAAAGCTTTATCCCCACAAATCTCTTACACACAAGAGGCACCTCTATGGAATATAAGCCAGTGTCTTGAAGACTTGGATCGCATGTCCAAGCCATCACTGATTGTCATCCCAACAGGATTACCTGACAATCATGCATTATACATTTGCATCATGTTGCTGCACATAGCATCATGTTTATTTCACTTGCATTTCAAGTGTCTAGGATTCTTTATCCTATCCATGCCTTGCATTGCATGAATATGATAAAGAGGGGCATCTGTAGACACTCTAAATTTTTCTGCACAATTGTTGCTAACATTACAGGAGGGCAGAATCGTCTTTCAGAGATAACCATGGAAGACAGTTCACATCCATCCCGGATACTACCGGAGGATCAGTTCACAACCTGAAACACACACCGGGAACATCATTTCCAACCCCGGACCACACACCAGGAATCTCATTCTCAACCCCAGAACACACACCGGAAGGATCATTTCCAACCTCAGAGATAACTCTGAGTTTCGTCCTTGGCGATAACCCCAAGGAATGCTGTTGCAATTCCGGCGATAACTCCAGAAATGCTTGTTTCAAATACATGCTATCAGTTTCAATCTCAGACCTCCTGCCGAGGCACTCATCTCTCAAACCCGGAACTAACACCGGGTAGACAGGCACTTACAAGATGAGCTTGAGGCATTCAAACAATAGCAGCAGTCCAATCTCAGATGTAACCCTGAGCAACGTCTACTTTCAACTCAAATCGGAGATAACCCCGACGAAGAGTCAAATGTCATCTTGCCACATCAACACCTGCGCGTCGTCTCAACACTTCATACTACATACATACAACAATGTCCCACAAGAACCGAGGAGTTACAATCCCGAGTGACTATTATGCGTGGCAGTACACCAAATAGAATTTGAAGCTTGAAGACTATGGGCATGGTCCCCTCTTCCTGACTTCGTACAACCTCTAATCCATGTCATTGCATAACTCTCGACACAAGTGATCCGAAGAAGGTCACATATACTTCGTTCGGATGCTCAGATTGAAGTTCTGTAAGTTCGAGCGGACATTATAGTGCGCGAGTGCACGTACTTCAAGACACTGGGACCCGCAAATCCCGGGCCCACCACGACCAGCCGCAGGTGTAACTGCGGCTGCCACAGGTACACCTGTGGCCATCAGTCTATAAATATAGACCTTGGGTCAGCCATTTTGAAAGGGAGAAGAGAGAGAAAAGGCGAGGAAGCCCTGTCCACTTTACTCTGTACACACCCATATTGAGTGTTTTCCTCATTTTAAATATCTGTTAGCTCACATATAACTATATTTTCATCCGGCGGGAGCTGAGTGTTTATCCATATAGAGTCATAGAAGTCTATATTGGCAGCCCACTGTAAGCCTTCTTACATTCTATAAAGCCTTTCTTTTCATAATAATAGCACACACAATCGTTATACACATTGAGAGTCGTGTGTGTGTGTTTGCCTTTTAACTTCGATCCTGGTTTTCATTTACATCAGTATATATATACTTATCTATATATATATATTTTTATACGGACTAACATTATCGAGTTATGCCTCGATTGAGCCCTAGACTTATATGCTGAGCGTTTATTTGCTTATATATATATATATATATATATATATATATATATATATATATATATATATATATATTTAAATCTGCTCAGAGTTTACTTAAAGTGGCAGTTGATAGCTTTTAAAGCTTTCCTTACATTTCGTCTTGCCTGGAGTTTACTTCGTGGCAGTTGATAGCTTTTACAGCTTTATTTACATTCAAGTCCCGCCTGGAGTTTACTCCGTGGCGGTTGATAGCATTTATTGTTTTATCTACATTTCTGATCCCCCATGGAGTTTCTTCGTGGTGGCTGATCATGAACATATATATATATATATATATTTACTGCTTATATATATATATATATATAACTGCTTACTGCTTTCCATACAAATTGCAGTATCACGTGAGCCTAGGAATCATGTGATCACAGATTCAGCCTACTGAATCTAGATTCGGTTCCCATGATGGACTTTTTTCAGCTGTAAGCAGCTTGTACATTATTTACAAAGGTCTCAATTCCTTGGATGGTCATCATGCCCATAAGGAGTTCGGCATCATCAGATATTATTTTCTCGCAGATGCCTCGCATCTCAAAAATAAAAGCAAACAAGCCGAAATTTAATAATAAAATGGAAGTATCAATGGCCTCAATTACTATTGAGTACAGGGTTTGAAAACCTTTTTTATAAAACTTCATTGCTATATCTTGCTTAAAACTGAATTTTCTACAAAATTCAAACCCTATGTATATAGGTGCGAACGAGGCATAGCACTACTTCCAAATAATTGCACATTGATCCACACACACACACATTCATATAACAATTTCTTTGAAAAGTGGCGGTCACTGTGGCAACACGGATGTCGGGGGGTGCCTAACACCTTCTCTCCGCATAATCAAGCCCCCGAACCCTAAATGAATCTCAATTTTACAGACTCGTTTAGTAGTGTCACATCACTGGGTCAATGTGCAAACCTTTTCGGTTGCGTTGGTGCAACTAGTTAAATACATCAACTGACGACTCTTAAAGTCAAATCGTCGACATTATACATGTCAGACCTTTTTTACTTGTTTTTTCAAACAAATCTCACATTAACATGAGAACACCAAAGAACAAGTAATGAAAAGGGACATTAAAAAATCCTGACGTCGACAACTAGGATAAGTTTTTAAACTCATATTATTGTGGCAAGTTCTTGAACTTCCAAAGTGTGGTAAGTTTGATGAACTATACTAGGTATAGAAAACTTCTAAGGTAAGAACTAAGAATTTTTGGTATGGTGAGCATTGATGGTGATAAAGATTAGTAGAATGATTATGTAACAAAGCAGTGGAGTAAGAATTTAAGATGATGGGGGAAAATTGGATATTCTAAATCTTCTAGCTAAGTTAGTTTTTTTTTTGAAATTTATTGACTTCATGCTGATGTTTACACTTCTATTTTCTTGAAAAACATTGGATCAAATGAAATAACCAATAAGTTTTAAAAATAATACCGTTATTCGTATGTCTATTCTAATTGTTTCGGCTAGATAAAAATGATTTTTATTTCTCAAAATGTATTTTGTATAATCGTGTACATCATTTAATATGGTGTAGAAATAATAAAGGATGGAGTCATTAATGCAATTGAACCTGGTGTTGGATGTGATCATCCGATTGTCATCCCACTATGGTATGATGTAGTATGACGAAGTCACAAAATGACAGAATCCTCAACGTACTATTAAGACGGTACGGTATCATAACGTCATAAAAAGTTTTTATTTGGTTTTCCTTAAACTAAGAAAGGTATACTAATTGAATTGGTTAAAAATAATATGGATATATATATCTATATATATATATATATATATATCTTGATTGATGTCTGAGTTATTGGTAGAAGTCTATGCTACTTGATTCAACTAGACGAATATTGAAAGATGTTCATGAAATTCAAGCGTTCTTCATCAAACTATACCAAACCAAATAATTTTTTTTTTGCTAAATTTAAACTGTATTAAAAAGAAGGGAAAATACAAACTCATGGGAACCCGAATAAGAGTATAGGATAGACATCATAGGACATGCCCTATGATGTTATGACTATAAGAGATTTCAGGGCCAGAAGCCCAACAAAGCAAATACAATAAACTTGCAGAACAGATGAAAACAAAAACAAGCTACTAAAAAGCATCTCCAGCAGCCATAGGGACTAGGGAGGGCAAAACCCATCGAGCCAACATGTCAACAAAATCAGCAAAGAAGCAGGATCTGTAAACAATAGTATAAGAAGCAGAAACTAGGGGCATAACAAAGTGGAAGCGTAGGGCAAGACATCAAACTAAATGCTGAAAGAAATCGCACTCAGGTTACAATGAAGAAACTGCACTCACCGATGAATGACCCTCAGACAAGCAAAAAAATAATTGCGGATGTAGCACTTCAACTAGACCAGATTGCACGAAGAATAATCGCCGAATGAACCACCCCACTCATTGCTAGAATGAACAATCGCCAATGAACCACCCCACTCGAAAGGTAAAGAAAAGATCAACAAGCGCAAAACAAAGAACTCCAAAATCAGGTGTGAGACCCAAAGAGAACAACCAGACCAGCATCAAACAAAAGTCGTAGTAGTAGAACTAGCAGAAAACCCATAGGCCAAAATAACTACAACTACTCAAAATCCAACAAAGATTGAATCTGCATCGCACAAAGAATACGTAAGTAGCTAATAGTAGTATTCGAGCAACAGAACATATCAAGATCTTGAATTACGCTCATTGCGAAGAATATGATAGACATGTAGGGGACATGTTTTGGTGTGGATTCAAATGTTAAGAAGCTGAGGTGAACAACCCTGCAAAAGGGGACATGTTATTGGAGACAATGGTTCCGAAAGTAACGCATATAGTCGTTATGATGTTAAGATGTAATACGTTGTGCATGACATAGGGGTACAATAGGCTGATCACCTAGAGTACTTGCAGAGAGTGTTTTCATTCTATGTGATTGCTAAACATTCTGTTAAAGATAGTTTACAATGGTGATGCACTGTTAAACCTGGAGAAGAGTTCAAGGTCTGTATAGTCTTATTACTGTTAAAGGTTCAAGTTGAGATACTTGATAACCTAGGGGACGTGATTCAAGGTCTTATGACCCTCAACATGATTTGGAATCTTTTAAATTCACCGTTATTCATATCGCTTCCACCATTCGAGCAATTGTGGAAGATTCTTATTATTTTGAAAGGTGAAAGTGGAAAGGATGAGAAAATTAAGCAAAACATAATAATTTCAAGAAAGAAATAAAATTTCAGAAAGAAGAGAAATGTGAAACTCTTAGAAGAGGAAGAGGTGAGGAATATGATGATCTTAGAAAGATCCTTAGAGAAAGAATTTGGTTGTAGAACCTAATGAATAAATACTATTAACATAAAATCTTTTTTGATAAATGGAATGAATGAATATTAATAAGTCAAAATTTCGAGAACGAAATTCTTAGAAAAAGGGGTGAATGTAATGTCCCGAGAGTTTGAGAATCCAGTACATGATAATGATCCTTAGAGAAAGATAATGAACGAGTCAAAGAATATGTAATACTCAAATATAATTGAGTATAAGTAAATGTTATGAAATAAAACTTACAAGAATTTATTGTGAAGAATGGTTGGAGTGGTAATAAATAAAACCAATATTAAGGTATTGTGTTGGAGATATTTAACGATAAATTTTAAAAAGAGATTTGGTAAAAACCGAGTAAGGGAGGTTTCGTTGATTCCGAGGATGGAATCCTTATAAGGAGGGAAGGATGTGACAACCCTAATTTTCATAAGTTATTAAAATAAGAATTTAATAATTAAAATTCTTATTAATTATGAGATGTATATATTTTGAATCATGTGTTTTGATGTGAAAAAATTAAATTTGTATGAGATTTAATAGTTGATTAAAGTATTAAAGAAAGTGAAAAAAATTAGTTATAAAAAAGGGATATGGTGGCAAAAGAAATTAACTAAATAATATTAGTTAATTAAGATGGAAATTATATTATGAAATAATATAATTTAATTGGTATGCCTTGATTGGCCATGGAATTGTTATGGATTAAAATTCATAAATAATGTGAGTAGTTCACTTAATTAAAATAGTGAATTAATATAAATATATTTGTTTTAATAAAATGAGAGGGTAATATATTACATATAAATGTAAAACGTTTATGTAATGGCTTAATATATTACATTTGGTCAAGTGAATGTAAATTAACTATGAGAATGACCAATATAATTATAAAGAAATATTGGTTTTAAGATTAATGAATTAAATAAATATTTAAGATGTGATTAAAGGAATGGATTAAATAAATTGTCTTGGGAAAATTTATAGAAGGAAAGAAATTGATTAATTATACATAATAATTGTATAATTTATTAAAATAATTAATGGATTAAATACTAATCATTTTAATGAAATGTTTATTATTTTACATAGAGGTGTTTATGAGTATAATTTCATAATGTATAAGTATAATAATTATACATATTATAATTGTATAATTATTTAGTTTAGCTAGGAAAGCAATTTAATAGTATGGTTAAAGTGTGACACTTAGAGAAAAGAAGATATATTATATAATAAGTGTGACGCCCCCAAAATAGGTATACATCACCCATCTTGGGTCGCCAAATACATGGTACAGAATACAAATACAAACATAACTATACAACATGAGCTGAGAGTTTTTACACGAATATTATCATCTAGACAATATCCAAACTCAAATAGAGTCCTCATTACATTTATTGGCACACTATTTTATAGAATAGTGAAGACTACTATAACACCATCTCGGGCCATCACTCCGTTCCCCGACTAGTTTCGACTACGTTCTTATTTCCTGAAGAGAACAATGGAAGTAAAAGGGTGAGCTCAACTAGCCCAGTAAGAAATATTATGACTAAGATAATGCGAATAAGTTATCATTAGCCTTGACAATGTTAAACCGATAGAATATAATTAACAACAAGTTTAACTCGATAGGAACAAGCAATCCATTAGAAGAGTCAAGTAGAGCATGATATCTACTATCTTCTATGATTTAAAAGTTTATCATTAACTTTATTCTTTGGGACTCAACTTAATAAATAGATCACATCATTGAATCATTCCCTTACTACGGGCAAGGATATTTATTAGTATCATCACGTCCACAAATTATTCTTGCACTCATCGCCAAGAATTATTCGTGTAATCATCAATGGTCATGACTATACCGAATTATCCCTGGTCATAATCATACCAATCAACAGTCCATCTATGCACGTAAGCCAAAGATGACTTTCATCATAATATAAACATGAGATGATGACAATGATATAAGAATTTAATAAAACAAGTTCAAGGATAAATTTTTAAAGATTTATAATTTAACTTATACAGAATTCAATAATGTCCAAATTTTCAACTTGATACTGCTTTGTAGAGTAAAATTCAAGAATAATATCCATGTATCAAAAATAATTTGGACAAAAAATAAATAAATTTTTCGGTGAATACTACCCCGTGAATAGTACCCTGTGAATAGTACTTCGAGAATAGTACCCCATGAATAGTAACCCGACATGAAAAGTGCCCCAAATACCCGAGTGAACAAGATTTGAGTGAATAGTAATCGAGTGAATTACTTATGAATAGTAACTCGTGACTAGTACCCCGGCATGAAAAGTGCCCCGAATACCCGAATGAATAATATTATAGTGAATAGTAAAACTGGGTGAATAGTACCCCGTGAATAGTACCCCGGTATGAAAAGTACCCCGAATACCCGAGTGAATAATATTATAGTGAATAGTAAAATTGGGTGAATAGTAACCTGTGAATAGTAACTCGTGAATAGTACTTCGGGTGAAGATATTGATATTTAATAAGAAAGTTCATATCAATATTCCAATAAAATGATACTGGATGAAGCGCAAAACTTATAGATATTCCACTAATTTCAAGGATTATAAAAGCAATACTTACCATAGTAAGTTTAGATTTAAGAATATGAAAAGAATTAACATAGGAAAATTGCAAATGGATTTTCACCTGTCATACAGTACGTAATCCGCATAGACAGGTTATTCTTGTGAATACAAAAAATAGTATTCCTTATGAATACGAAAGAAATAATACCCCTTACCTTAGTAGAAAGCTGAATACTGCAAAAGTGAAGTAGCAGAATACTCTTCTTTTTGCTCTCTATAATTTCTCTTTCTATAGTGTCTCTTGTGAATCTCAGTGAATTGGTGAGAATGAAAGATGAATTAAAGCTTCTATTTATAGGAGAATGGACTAAATAGTAACTAATTCATGAACGGTCCAAATTGATTTACTATTAGAACGGATGGTCCAGATTGATTACTATTAAAACCACAACCGACGGTCTAGATTGATTTACTTTTAAAACCACCACGACGGTCCAGATTGATTACTTTTAAAATCATCACCGACAGTCCAGATTGATTTACTTTTAAAACCACCATCGACGGTCCAGATTAATTTACTTTTAAAACCACCATCGACGGTCCAGATTGATTTACTATTAAAAACACCATGGATGGTGCAGATTGATTTACTATTAAAACCACCATCAATGGTCCAGATTGATTAACTATTAAAACCACCATCAATGGTCCAGATTGATTTAACTTATTACACTTTAGTACCCCTAAAGTTTTCCAAGTTTGCATTATTCCCCCTTAACTTTTGTAAATCACTTATCTTCAATAAACACATTCTTAATACTTTAACAATTATTCATCATTAATATTATAACTCACAATATTTAACAACCAGGTCGTTCCTAGGAAAGAGGTGGCTTTCCGATAAGGATTTCTCCTTATTGGCGCGCAATTAGGTGACCAAACCTCTCCTTGATAGAAATTACTGTAGCAATAATTGAGTATAACTGAGTGACTTCTCACGTAAGCATCAATAATTAATACCGTGTGCTACTATACAACCACGCGTATTACTGTACTTTTACCACCGGGTAGTTCAACAGTTTAACGGTAAAACTTCCGCCGTTATTTTTATAAAAAGATATTTCTGTCATTTTCTAACTACGACAATACTTTCGTTGTGGGTTCCACCAATGATTGTGTCATCGTACGAATATTCCCTACTATAACGAATATTCTCCGACCAATCGAATATTTACTGACACAACGAATATTTTATATCAACTTGCTTACTGTGCAAAATTTTCCAAATATTTTCCACAACTATAACATTATATCATATCCACACCATAATATTCAAAAAATATATTTCAAGAAAAATTATTCTTTATTCAAAAAAAGTTGGGGTCTTACAATAAGGATATCATAAAAATAAATTAGAAGAGAATAATTGGGCTCTAGCCATACATGGCCTTGGGACCCTTGGTTTTTGCAACTACTGAGACTTTGGGTTTTTGTAACGTGCTGGGAAATAAAACTTACACCTATGTTTCACAAGGCTAAGTTAGAGAGAAATTGAGAGAGAACTCTCTGAGAAAGTTGAGAGTAAGAGGAGTTCTGTGATTCAAGGAACAGGAAGAAGATTAACCAAGTTTTCTACATCATCTAGATATTTTAAAAAGAAGAATCAAAGGTAAATTTTTGGAGTTTGTAGTTTTACTTTTATTTTTCTAAAAGTTCTTTTTTGTAATTGGTTTTGAGGGTTAAATTGTTAAGAGATTGATCATATATGTTAATTGGTATGTATAATTTGTAATATATAATCTATAACATGTTTTTATGGAATCAAATTCGTGGAAACATGTGTTAGAAGAAGAAATTTGGTTTACGGCTTAGTATATATATTTTTGTCTATTTTATGGCTTAAAATGATGGTTAGGTCATGTATATAATTTGAAATTGATAATAGATGTTGTTAGTATGTTGAAAAACAAAAAACAATGAAGTTTAATCAGATTGATTTGGTTAGGAATTGAATTCGCGGTGAATGATGACGCTAAATATGTTTAAAACATGAAAAATTAGCATAAATAATGAATTAGAACCCTTAAATTGATTTGTTAAAGTTTCTGAAATGTTATAATTATTATGTATATGAGTAGTTCAGTGTTTCATGAGTTGATTGAGTCGAAAACCAACTAATTCCGACTTAAAATGAAGAAGTTATGAAGGTTTGAAGTAAAAACATCGTAAAAATTGTAATCTAGGTGAAGCCAAGCGCGGGAACGCTGTCCAGGAGCGCGGGCGCGCATCTGGGCACTGCTAGATGGTGCGGGCATGATTGGGTTGTGAAAGAAATGGGCGCGGCCGCGCCCATAGTGTGCCATGTATGACTATTTTGACCTATTTTGGTAAAACGACCATAACGTTTTCATACGAACTCCGATTGAGACGATTCAAGATGATCCGAAACGAGGACGAATAGACCTACAACTTTTATTCGTTAAGTATTTCAATTTGAGGTTTTTAGAATGGCTCAAAATGGACATCTTTGGGACTATTATGTTTTTAGAGGCGATCGGAGGGCGTTGGGCATGCACGTATGCAAGTGTAGTGCTTCTGACGATAAAAGATGTTGTTATAAGTTATAAAACATGAATGTTAGTAAATGTAATGATGATTAACATTAATAAATGATGTATTAGACAATTTGTGTAAGCATACTAAGCATATATAAGAGAGACAAATCGGGCTTGTGACGAATGAACGTCGAAACGCCGTGACAAGTGTTAATGAACATAAAAAGTGTTTTTAGTCAAATAAAATGAATATTATAAGATATAAAATGGGGTTAATATAAAACCAATAATTATTCCTAGCAAGACTTAAACACTTGAATAAACTTTGAGTATTAAATATAGTGAGATGTAGGTCGAAAGTTAACACAATCAAATTGAACATTGTGTATTGATAATAGGAATGGTTATGAGATGTAGAGTAAAGTTTACATTACAACTACTATGTGTTGATATGTGACTAATAGTTGATGTGCATGATTATATAATTGTGTAGGGCACATGAAGTGCAGATAGCTATAAGCTGTTAAATTGTTATTGGTAAACAACGATCAAGGCAAGTCTTTTAGTTCCTATTTGTTATGTGAACTTGATGATGAACTATTTTAAATCTTTATTGCAAATAGCATGATGTGTTATATATATGTTGAAAGTATGAAATGTTAATGTCAATTTATGACTACATTGATTTAGTAATAAACGTTGATTGAGTAAGGAACTCAATCTTTATACTTGTTATATGAACTGCAACATGTTTGTTATGTTAGTTTAATGTTTATGGGATGTATGATAAGCATGTTATTATGTGCTACGTGATGCATGAAAATTGTAGATTTGCTGGGCTGTCGAGCTCAACCTTGCAAATAACCATTTTTACAAGTTAAGGATTGAAGGTAACACTATGTGCTATTTGAATGAGGTGGATCAAAAATAATACACGAAGATTAATATTTTAGCTAAAATTAATTATTTCTTTAAACCATGATTAAGGTTCATGAGATGTACTCAATGTTTTATGATGTATATTTTATGTTGAGTTGTAAAGTTAAAGTTTGAGTTGTCCAATGTATAAAGGATATCGATTTGATATGTCAATGTATATATATTAACTCTGATAAGTGAGTCATGGATTATATATGATTCATAGACATCTAGATGATAAAGGTTTTGATTCAAGGAATTAAAGTAAAAAGATATAAAAGTTTAAATTATTCCGCATTTTATTAAGTTTAACATCGAATAATGATGTAAAATCAGAAGTTAGACGTGTTATTAATGACCGAAGTCAATAATTGAATTGTATGAATTTTGGGGTCGTTACAATTTTGCGTATAACTATTCTCTTCTTAGCGTCTCCAACGTCAAATGTAAATATTCTACGTGTTCCTCTTGAGTTTTGGAGTACACCAAAATATCATCGATGAACACCACCATAAACTTATCTAAGAATGGTTTAAACACCTGATTCATCAAATCCATGAATGTTGCGGGGTCATTGGTCAAACCAAAAGACATTACCAGAAACTCGTAATGTCCATCAGATACTTATTCTTAATAGTGACTTTGTTTAACTCCCTATAATCAATGCAAAGACGCATTGTGCCATCCTTCTTCTTTATGAATAACACTAGTGCTCACCACGACGATACACTCGGCTGAATGTTTTTCTTATCTAGCAGCTCTTGCAGTTGTACCATCAATTCTTTCATCTCCACCGGAGCCATTCTGTATGAGGCCTTCGATATTATAGCAGTCCCCGGTGTTAAGTCGATAACAAACTCAATTTCCCTATCTGGCGAAAGTCCTGGCAAATCATTTGGAAATACGTCAACAAAATCCCTAACTACTGATATCTCCTCCAGTTTCGCACCCCTCTTATGAGTATCAACTATTTAAGCTAAATATACGGAGCCTTGTCTCAATAACTTTTTGGCTTGCATCATCGTCAGACAACTCGCTTGTCTAGGCGACTTGCTACTGTGACACCCCCAAATCTGGGTACATCTTTCCCACAAGATTTGGTGTTCACTTTCCATTAATTCATATCTAACTACCCAATTATAATAAAATTAAACCATAAATCCTCACATTAAATGGGTTACATCATTAATTCAAAAGTCTCCCAGGTTATCTAACCTTTAACAATAATCAAATGCGAAAATAAAATAATTACATCACATCATTAAATATAAAGTCTATCATCTTCATAATAAATAAATTACAAGTCTTCATCACTTGTTCATTTTCCCTTTTCCCTTGTTAGTTTCATCAACCTTTTCAACCTTACCTGCAATGAGTATATATATACGCAAGAGTGAGAAAAACAAATGCTCACTGGAAATAGCAATAAATAACAATAGCATAATAAATGCCAATGAATAAACTCATCAGAGTTAAACAATACTCTGTCAATGATAATCAAAAATTGATATCAACTTACAAAATGTAATTGAGGGTCATAAGACCATGAACTATGCTCTAGGTAATTGTATTTCTACTTTAACCTTTAACAGTCTAAAAGACTATAATAATCATCTATGTCCTAGGTTAACAGGTGTTTCTACTGCAACCTTTAACAGTTTAAACGACTATGTGGACCATTATCTCATACTCTAGGTGATCAACCCTTGGTACTATGTATTGCGTAAACATTTTAATGTCATTGCGTAGATCTAAAATAATCCCCTGTTATAGGGTTGTTCATCTTAGTTTTAAAGTACAAGTCCGCACCAAAGAAGGTTTGGTTTGGATAAGCTTCAAGGGTAATTTGGAGGTTTACGATCATCAACTAAGTATTAGTTGAATCAACAAGTCTCAACAACACTACAAGTGATCAATAATAATTTAATGTAAAATGATTAAGAAGCATAGGTGAACAACCTATACATTAAACTCATGCTTAGAAATAACTAAAAATCATAAGCATTGAATAGAACAACAAATCTTGCTTGGACAATAGTAAGCTAGGCTATGATGAAAAAAAGAATTGAATTACTGAACATACGTTAACTGATAACAAGCTAGAAATAAAGCTTGCTCAACATGATAATAACGTGTGCAAAGTAAATGAAATATGGTAGCTCAATATTAGAAATTAAAGTTCAAGAAATTGCATTCACTATAAAAGAATGAAACTAAAGAAACTTGCTTAACTATAAATAAGTTAGAATAATCCAACAATGATTAGAATTCAAAACTTGCTAGATAAAAGTTTAGAGTAAAGAACTTACCTCGTACGTAAGCTATAAATTTACAACTCATGGCTACAAATAGTATTAGAATCACAATATCTATTAGATAAACTAATATCCACTTTCCCAAAATAAAACTCTCTTTTAGATAAACTTGTTATGATAGTAGATTTAATCCCGATAAAACTTGGAGAGTTTAACGTTATATTAGGAATGGATTGGCTATTCAATTATGGAGCGATAATTGATTGCCAAAAGAAATGTGTAAACCTTATGACTCAAAATAAAGGTAGTTTTCTATGGTAGCAAATCGCCTAGAAAAAGCAGAGATGTCTCATTTATTATGCAGACCAAAAAGTTATTGAGTCAAGGTTGTGTAGGATACTTAGCTCACATAGTCGATACTCAGAAGAAGAAGGGTGTGAAACTGGAGGAGATACCAGTGGTTAGGGATTTTATGGATGTGTTTCCGGAAGATTTGCCAGGACTTCCACCTGATAGAGAGATCGAGTTTGTGATCGACTTAGCGCCAAGAACTGCTCCAATATCGAAGGCCCCGTACAGAATGGCTCCGGTAGAGATGAAGGAATTATTGGTGCAATTGCAAGAACTGCTAGACAAGAAATATATTCAGCCTAGTGTATCACCATGGGGAGTGTCGATGTTATTTGTGAAGAAGAAAGATGGGTCAATGCGTCTTTGCATTGATTATAGGGAATTAAACAAAGTCACTATTAAAAATAAGTATTCATTGCCAAGAATAGATGACTTTTTGATCAGTTGAAGGGTGCTAGATATTTCTCAAAAATAGATTTGAGAAATGGATATCACCAATTGAAAGTAAGGAAGGAAGATGTACCGAAAATGGCATTCCGAACTCGGTATGGACATTATGAGTTTCTGGTAATATCTTTTGGTTTGACAAACGCCCCTGCTGCATTTATAGATTTGATGAATAGGGTGTTTAAACCATTTTTAGACAAGTTTGTGGTGGTATTTATTGACGATATTTTGGTGTACTCCAAATCTCAAGAAGAACACGTGGAACACTTACGTCTGACGCTGAAGACGCTAATAAAAGAAAAGTTGTACGCAAAATTCTCTAAATGTGAATTTTGGCTAGAATGTGTACAATTTCTTGGGCATGTAATTGACAAAGATGGAATTTCAGTGGATCCATCAAAAATTGAAGCTGTGATAAATTGGGAACAACCAAGAACTCCATCAGAAGTGAGAAGTTTCTTGGGATTGGCAAGTTATTATGGACAGTTTATTCAGGATTTTTCCAAGATTGCCACTCCGTTGACAAATTTGACGAGAAAATCTGTAAAATTTGTTTGGACAGGAAAATGTGAAGAGAGTTTTACGAAATTGAAGAAGAGGCTTAGTGTGACACCTGTGTTGATGAACCTACCACTAGCAAGGGAAAAGGGAAAATGAACAAGTGATGAAGACTTGTAATTTATTTATTGTGATGATGATAGACTTTATATTTAATGAAGTGATGTAATTATTTTATTTTCGCATTTGATTATTGTTAAAGGTTAGATAACCTGGGAGACTTTTGAATTAATGATGTAACCCATTTAATGGGAGGATTTATGGTTTAATTTTATTATAATTGGGTAGTTAGATATGAATGAATGGAAAGTGAACACCAAATCTTGTGGGAAAGATGTACCCAGATTTGGGGGTGTCACAACTACCATAGAAAACTACCTTTGATGGAGTCACAAGGTTTACACATTTCTTTTGGCAATCAATTATCGCTCCATAATTGAATAGCCAATCCATCTCCAATATAAAATCAAATTCCCCAAGTTTAATCGGGATTAAATCTACCGTCATTATGTTTCCCTAATATACGATTGTATACGAATCTAACAGGATTCTAACAAGAATCACCTCCCTAGTCACAATTTCTATGTTAAAAGGGAAATTTAACTCTTCACTAGGAAATCCCAAATTCTTAGCAAAATCATCAGATATAAATGAGCAAGCAGAACCCGAATCAAATAATACATATGCATTTATATCATTGATTGGAATGATACTTGACACCACATCTTTTGACTGTAACTATCTTGCACGGTCATGTTGAAGGTTCTAGTTGTGGGTCTATTTGACAGCGTTGGTCCAGCAATAGCCAAAGTACCTCCACTGCCACATCCCATGTCTCCACTTGTACCTCCAGCTGTCTTCTTAGGACACTCGCGAGCTAGGTGATATTTCGACCTGCATGTGAAATAAGCACCCTTCTTCGGATTAGGGCAATTCGAAGCAATGTGGCCCTTCTGGCCACAGTTGAAGCACACCCGCTTACCTCTCAAGCACATGCCAGTGTGATTTTTCCCACAGGTAGCACACGCTTCAAATTTCTTCTTTCGCTGGCTACTCTGCTGACTTCCAACACCTACACTCTCAGTCCACTTCCTCTTTGGGTTACTCTTCCCGCCACTGCTACCACCAACTTTGCTTTCATTCTCATGCCTCCTCTTCCTCTATTCCTGATTATATTTTGTTAAGGCATCACTTCCACCTTTCGCGATAATCACCTTTTCAAGTCCTGCTGCAAATGTCTTCTGTTGAAAACATAGAGACTCTGTTGTACAACTAGGGCTTCAGTCACTGTTCAAATCTTCTTGCCTTGCGCTCATCTATGTTAACCTGATACGACCCAAACCTCGCCAGCTCATTGAATTTTGCCGCATACTCGAACACCGTCATCACACCCTGCTTCAGCTCTAAAAACTGGACCCCCATCTGATTCTGTGAGCTCTCTAGAAAATAGGTCTTGAAAAATATTTCCTTAAATCTATTCCATGTCATCACTCCTTGTCCTCTTCATGTTTTATTCACCAACCACCAGTAGTTGGCTTCCGCTTTCAGCATGAACGTTGCGAAAGCAGTCTTCTGGTCGTCACCGATTCTAGCAACGATGGACACTTTCTCTATTTCCATGATCCAGGTCTGTGCCTCCACTGGATTCATGGACCCACCAAATTCTGGCTGTCCAACCGCTTTGAAGTCTTTAAAGGTCACAGCTTGATTCTGCGGTTAATTTTGAAGTGCTCCCCTAAGTAAAGTAACCAACTGCTGAACTGGGTTAGCATAGGTATTGTTATTATTGGTAGACCCTTCAAGGGTTCGTTGTCGTGGTTGACATCTTCTTGGAGGCATTTTCTATTTAAAATATACATTTATTAGATCATTACTCAATTTCTTAAGTATTTTCTACTTAACTTGAACATTTTAAAAATCAACACATAACACATAACATCTTGAATAAATATTGACATTTTATTCATTCATAATCTTTTAAAGACATGGAAATGATAGCATCACTGCCATTTACATCACTTTCCTGAGCTGATAAAGTTTCAGGATAACATCATCATATCCCATTGGTCACATAACGCATAGGATTTACATCTAATTTATTATATAAATATTCACATAATAATTACACTTTCTATTAAGGCTTACTAAGACGTTGAATAGCCTTACCATGCTCCTCTTCCATGATACGGAACATTGTTCTACGATATAACATATACCATGACAATTCCTTAAACTGAGTCAGATAGTACATGACTCGGTCTTGAGCTCTGTTCATCGTAGTGTGGAAGAATCAATCTATCTCTCTCATCTTGGCCTTCTTTGCCTACACCTCTTCCCCGGCTACATCTGCACACTGGGAAGCTTTCTCATAAGCATCATCAGCCCTTGCTCTCTTGGCAGACTCTTCTCTCAGATCATCCTTCTGCTTCGCAACCTCTGCCATCAGCTGCTCCTGATCACTCTTTGTGTGAACCAGCTTCCATTCCACATTACTGAGACGTTCGTCAAGATCCTGGATCTCATTGTCCTTCTGTTCCATCGAGGTCTGACGTTCATCTGCCAGCTCCTCCAATTCCCCGACTTTATCCTGAAGCTCAATGTTATGGTCGTACACCTCATCATACATCTGGGTTGAAATAGAGTTCGGTGGAAACTCTTCCCCTTCCTCCTCCTCATCTGTTTGTGGTAGCTCCACAATATCCTCCTCATCCATCTCTATCTCATCCTCGTCATCCGGTAATCGCTCCTGCTAAAACTCTGGGGTACCAATAACTACAACAAACGGAGATGGATCCCTTGGCACTAGCTATTCCCAGACTACCTGAATATCTTGAGGCTCCTCTTCTCTAGGCATTTGAGGTCACTACTCGATACTCACGAGCATATAGGTTGTAAACACATAAGAACATGAAGTGTTTTATTATTTATTCCTTAGAACTCGATAAGAGTTTATCAACACTACCTTTTTAATCTTCTATAAGGTTACTTCCTAATATTTTCTCCCACCTAAGGTTCATAACCTAAAGCTTTGATACCAACTTGTGACACCCCAAAATCTGGGTACTTCAATCTCACAGACTCTGTGTTCACTAATCTAAAATAACACATAGCTATCTACCCATGAATAACGAATGTAAAAGAAATTACTACCTTAATAAAAATCCTCCCTATAAAAGAGTAGCATAACATAATCCCAGGTTGTCTAACCTTAATTATATCATCAAAATGTGAAAAGATAAATACATAACATAATAAAAGTCTGATTACATAAACCATAACAAATTAACAAGTCTTCAACACTTGTTCATCTTGCCTTTTCTTTTACTAGTGGTTGACTCGTCAACCTTCTTGACTTTAGCTGCAATGGTTATATATATATGCAAAAGTGAGCAAAATAAATGCTCACTTGAAAGAACATAATAACTGACAATGAATAAGCTTAATTAAATTGAATAACATTTTCTGTTATTAATAATCAAGAACTGAAATTAGAATTCATTTGAGGGTCACAAGACCATGAACTATGTCCCAGGTTGTAGGTATTTCTACCTAAGACTTTAACAGTCATTAGACTATATGAACCTTCCTTCTCATACTTGGGGGGATCAGCCTTTCGTCTTAACGCTTTCGCGTAAATAATCCCCTACATTAGGGTTGTTCATCTCAGTTTTATTTTACAAGACCACACCAAAGTAAGTTTGGTTTGGATTAACTTCAAGGGTAATTTATAGTTCAAAACGTTCATCAACTAAGGATTAGTTGAATCAACAAAGGGTCACTAGCTATTTAACTTCGATAGCAACATAAGTTTGAACAATGATTTATAATCAAGGTTTAAACAACAACAACTCACTATTTAATAACGGTGTATAACAAGGTGAAGTAAAATAGTTCAAGCTTTGAATAACGAGAAACAAAAGTTAGAAACCTTTCTCATTAACGATTAAAGTTTTAGAGCTTGAACAAGTAAGGATGGCAAACTTGTTGGACCATAAACAAGGTAAAGTAAGAAACTTGCTTAATGTAAGAGTAGGGTTCAGAAACTTGCCTCGTGCGTATGCTAAATAGTTACTACTCACGTTCCCAAATAATCCTACACCATTTAGTACCACAACACCAATTAATTGCAATACAATTACCATAATTGATTCATTTTTTTAGCTTAACTTCATAACTCATAACTGTAACGGGACGAATTAAGTGAATTGTGATTCTAAGGACAAAATCCTTTTAAGGGGGGAAATATGTGACGAACGAGACTTTTGTAATTAATATTAAATATTTATTGAATTAGATAAATATTTTATTAATCTATTTATTGAGTTAAATAAATATTTGATGGAATTGTGGCAGATTAATTTAATTAAGTGTGTCACATTAATTAAATTAGTGAGATTATGTTATAGTT
This sequence comes from Panax ginseng, assembly GCA_020205605.1. NCBI lineage: Eukaryota > Viridiplantae > Streptophyta > Magnoliopsida > Apiales > Araliaceae > Panax > Panax ginseng. The sequence goes on from CM035139.1 coordinate 68,790,138, forward strand.
CAAAGTGTTAATTTAATTAGAATAATTAAATTAAATGAGTTGTTAAATAATTTTAATGTTGTTCTAATTAATTAAATAATTAATTAGAGATTTATCGATTTGTTATAAATAATAAATAAGAATATAAATTATGTGTTATTCTTAATCAATGAGAATTTTAATTATGTGATGATGTGATTTAATGTGTAATATTGGCTTTAATTTAATTAAATTTAAATATTAAAATTTGAGTAATGAAAGTGTGACAAATAAACTATATAATAAACAAGTTAATTAAAATAATGGAAAAAGGAGTTAATTTGGAGCTAGCAAAACATGGCCTTATGAACGGGAGTAGTTAAGTGCGTAATGGCCTTAACGTCCCATGTTGTGCCAATTAATTTATACGTCTTCATTCTTTTAGTTTGGAGAACACAACCTCAAAGAGAAAAGAGAGTGAATTGAGAGAAAAATTGATATTGAGGAAGAAGTTTTGTAGAATCAAGGAGGAAGTTCCTATCACCTTTGTGTAATCTAAGTAGAGAAATCAAGGGTAATCCCTTAATCTCAAGTTTTAAATTACGTTTTTAAAACCTCTTCATGAAAATCAATTTTTAACTTCCTGTAATTGAATTTTTAAGGATGATTGTTGAATATATGATGTCATATATGTCTATAACATGTTTTACATGACTTGTATGTGATTTAGAATAATAAAATCCATGAAATCATGCTTTAGATTGGAGTATTGAGTTTGCAGTGAAAATATTATTTTTAGTTCTCTATAATTGAGTTTTTATGATCAAATTGTTGATAAGTTATTTTTTATGGTTAATATGCATGCATAATCTACCATATGATGTTTATAAATGGTTTTAGAGTAATTAATCCATGAAATTAAGTTTAAATTGGAGTTTTGAAGTTTATAGAGAGATAATATTTGAATATGGCCTATAAGTACAAAAATTGGTGCCTTAATTGTACTATAAACGGTAAATTAATGGGTGATTATGTTTATACATGTAAAAACGAAAAGAACAAAACTTTATGGACTGATTTGGTTGAAAAATGAGTTAGTAGTAGATGATTTCGTTAAGAATGTCAAAAATAGAGTTTTTTATGGCTTTAAATGTTGTTGTTTATGTGACTTAAGTTGTTAAAAGCATGCTAGGAATTTTATAAATGTTTTTGTAAAGTTCTGAACACATGGGTAATATTGAATTCGTTGTTTGAACGAAGTTTTGGCCTAATTTGGCTTTTTCTGTGTTCTTCGCGAACTCTGTTTGCGTCTCAACACAGCGTCATGCAACACTGCCTCGTGAAGAAAAGCAGGTGCCGCAGTTAAAGAGTGCTGACATGGAGTCATGGCGTACCGCAACGCTCTGCTAGTGAGTAAAACAGAAAGCGCCGCAGCGATTTTGACCTTAGTCGTCGAGCCCGTTGTGAAGGCTTAATTAGAAGCGCCAGCAGTCATCAGATTCCGCTTTATTCTAGGGCGCTACAGTGCCATTTATTAGAACTTCCCAAAAAATATTATCTAATTGTTCAAGTCCAGATAATGTAACGACCGAGAAATTCAGATCCATTGAAAAATAATTTTTTTAATGAAAATAATGAATAAATTATATTATTTGTTATTATTACGTGTTAGTAAGATGAATATCGTTCTATAACCTAGAAACGTCAGAATGTCGTAGTATTTCGACTACGTGAAGGAATTAAAGTGTTTGAAATTCCAAGACGAAAATAAAAGCTTTCCGAGAAATTTTTTGAAAAACACTATTCATCGATTTCTGCTCGGGAATTATTCTTGAATTTCCGAGAAATACGTAACGATAGAATATCGAAGTGAGTTGGATTATGTAATAATTATTCAAGTATGAAAAACGTAATTTTTCTCATGCGGACTTAATTTGAGAACGTGTTAGGGAAAATAAAGCGTTAAGAAGTTAATGTAATGATCGTATGATATGTATGTATTGTACGAGGTAACGAATACGAGTATGATACAAAGTATTATACGAGTATGTATAAATGATGGTATGTCGTATATATTGAATAAGTATACGAGTGAGAATACGAGAATAATACGTAAACAATTTGTTATAAGGCTTTTAGCCAAATGAAATGGACTTGTGGATTGTGTAGCAATTTATAAAGTCCAATAGAAATTAATGTGCAAGCCCAAGTGTGAGTAATGTTAAAGCCCAAGTGGTTATTAAAGTAAGGTTCAAAGGGAATTAATGTAAGCCCAAATAAATAAGTTAAGTTAGTTAAACCTAAGCCCAAACTATTGATCCAATGGGTTAGGGTAACCCATGGGGCAACCCACGATAATATGGTAATCTTGGTGACCAAGAGAATAATGTGGTGACCAAGTAAATTATGTAATGACCAAGTAAAAGAAGTAGGGAGCAAGTTTACTTAATAGCTAGGTAATGAATAGTATGGAGGTGTAATAAGGAGGTGGGATTTGCTTTTGACCATTATGCCCTAACTTAGGAAATCCTATAAATACCAAGCTTTGGATTTCATTATTTGGTTGTTAACTTTCATCCAACACTTTCAACTTAATTGTTAGAGAGAATAAGCAAGAATAAGTTAGACTTTTATTTGTTCGAAAAGAAGAAGAAAGCTTGTTCATCAAGGGTAAGACTCTTATGTCATTAGTCTTCCATCTCTACCATTGTAGGTTGATAAGAGAAGTGTGGATTAATGGACATGTATGCTAAGAAAGAATAAGAATGAATAATCTAAGGACTTAAGTCTTAATAAGCTGTAAATAAGCACTTTGTTCATAGATAAGCTATGAACTAAGGAAGAACTTGTACGACTTGTAACATGTTTACATGCATGAAGTTAGTATGATAAAAGGATGATAGAATGTTGGTTAGAAGACTTACACCATTAGAAGTTATGAAAATTGAAACTATATGTAGTTTATACTTTGATAAGTTATAAACTCATGGAGAATAAGTCATAACTTATCATGAAAATAAGTTGATGTAATAAGTAGGTTAAGATGTCAATATGATGGATGGAATCCTTTTGAAATGATGAACGAATCATAAGTAACGAAATTATGCCGGAATTCTCACGATTGGACGATAATCGTCAAATTCGTAAAATTCTCGGATTACAAGTCAAATTTTGATATTGTGTTCAGAAATGTTGGTTTTTGATGGGAACAAGTCTTATTTGGCATTATAGAGTTGCGGACTTGAAAATGACCGAATTCCGACTTAGAATGAAGAAACGAGCATTGAACGTTCACAGACGTTTATCATTTTGGTTAAAAATGAACTAATAGGTGAATTTTGAGTTAACGAAGTCAAAAATATAAAATTCTTACATGAACACATAGAGTATGTGATTTGTGAGCTAATGGCTTTTGAATGAGCCAATTCGGACTTAAAATGAATAAGTTATGGCCCCGGAAAGTTCACAGAAGAAATGAACTGTGGTAATCGCTTAAAGCTTAGAAGGTCTAAAGCGTACGTGGCGACCCATAATGTTGTGGCAAGGCTTGCAGCAAAGACACGAGGCATGAATATGGCATACTGGGAAGTGGTGCCACGCGGAAGCGAGTCTCAAGATCTTGAGAGTGGCACCAAAGGCGCTAAGACCGAATAGAGACATCGAAACCCGAAACCACATGTCATGAAGTTGAAGAATTAAAAGCCAGCCATATACAAATTTTTAGGGTTTTGATAGTAAAGAATGTTTGTAAGTAGAGAAAGGATGTTAATTGATTAACAATGAACTAAAGCTTAATTATAACATTGTTAAGACATTGTTAAACCTTAAGTATGATAACTAAAGGGTGAAGATAGTCAATCCAACATGAATGAAATGATGATTTAAACTATTACGGAAAGCCGGAACCAATAGTAACGAATCTAATATATGATTAGATTGAGAAGATGTGTAATTAGGAACCATGTATGTTTATTCATGACCTAATCTGTTATGATGTGTGAGATCATCTATTGTAGAGACCTTAAAGACTTAAAGTGAACGTGTAATAATAGTAGCAGACGCTGAAGGCAAGTATTCTAACCCTTGTCTATGTTCAATCTAGACAAGATTTGTGATTCATGTATTCCTACGCATGAATTGATGTATGTTGAAGTCAAAGCCAATTCTTTTGGCTAGACTTACGATATGTTGGATTTCTGATAATCTATTGAGGTATGATCAATGTTTTACCAAACTATATTGGTGTGGTTTTCAAATGAAGATTGAGTATGCTAAACTATTTTGTCATCAAACGACATGCACGTAAGGTTGCCACAACTGAAACGTACATACGTTTCAAGAATGTAGTGTTGGTCAACATAGAGTACTATAGGCTGATCACCTAGACGTGCTCGTAAGTAATGCCGGACTTATGGACTTAATGTCGGGATGTCCTTTTCAAAGAAAGTATAAAATTCTCAAGGTCTTGGACCGGAATTGATGTTTACTGAATATTGTCGTTGTAAAACGTTTTAAGAAAGGGAAGTGCTATTTTGAATTATCGATAGTACTTCATAACTATTGTTCAGTTAATTAAGATATATGATTTGTATGATTCAAGCATGTTGTTAAATAGAATTGTTGTACTTGTTGAGCTAGTTATGCTCACTCTTACTTGAACCATATGAATGTAGCTAAGATCGAACGGACCGAAGGATTCGGCAAGGATAAAGGAAAGGCTAAGGTGAACCTGCAGCTTACCTATGTACTAGTATAGGTTTGTAATGATAATATTTGATATTTTGACAAGAACAAATGTAACGGTTATAAAGAACCTGGGGAATGGTAATATTGATTTGCAATATATTTATAAGACATATTCATTCTTTTGAGGCATTTCAATTGAATGTTTGTGTGAACTGTAGCACCGTGGAGCACAATATGTCGGGTTGGAAGATATCGAGATTTGGGGCCATCATAGGTTGGTATCAAAGCATTAGGTTATAAAACTTAAGAGGAAAAAATTAAAACCTTAAGTCAAACCTTAAGAGAAGTCAAAGAAGTAAAAGAAGAAATTAACCCCATAAAAAATGCATTATATATATGTTATGTGTTTTTATTATTCTATTAACGTGTACTAATCAAACTTAATTGTTTTGTTGTAGATGTCAGGTGGAAATGGAATGTATAGAGACGTACATGTAGACAGTGAAGAATCGGTTAATCAGATAGAGGTTATACTGAACCCAATAGCGGAGGAGCCGGAAGTAGTGGTGATTGAGTGTGGAGACTCGGAGAACCACGACCTGATGTCAATTTTCGACGGTATGTCAGAAGAAGAGGTGGAGGTAGTGTCCTTCAACCCGATAGCACTCGCTGAAGAGATACCCCAGGGGGAGTCTATGATTTCACTATTCATGACAGTGCTAGACAGAAACCTCCACTACTGTCAGGAGGTGAAGGAGTTAAAAGCATAGCTCCATGCTGTATTACAGGATAAGACAGATGTGGAGTCAATGTGGGAGCAGGAACATGATGAGCGGGTTTTAGCCAAGGATAAGGTCCATGAGCTAAAACAGGAGGTCTTTGAGCTCAGAGGGGAGCTAAAGACCAAGAAGCAAAAGATAGGGAGAATGTCCTATATTCATAGGAGTTCTCATAAGGATTTCAATGACGGTAGTTGGATATCCAATAAATGTCGCACTCGGCACACTGCTCACGGTAGTGATGTGATCGCCGGTCTTACCACTATGGATTTTGATAATGCCTTAAGACAGATGTAATCTAGTAGTAGCTAGAGTAGTTTTAGATATGTAAATATTGTGTAACTAGTAGTGACGTAAAACCCTCTTTTGTATATTAAAGGGTAGTCTTTTGTAAATCCCAATTTTTGGAAAGCAACTGCGGGATAGTAATGTAATCAGCTTAGGCTGTGTAATGGAACGATGTAGTATTATACTATAAGGAATGAATCAATAAAAGCCTTTTTACGAAACATATTGAGTAATGAATGTTGAAGTTATTGTTTAATCTTGAATAATACCTAACTAACAAGAAGGGAATAATAATGAAATGTGTTATTTATTGTAACAACAAAATGCCACCAAGAAGGAGACAACGTAATCAAGACGTTAATAAACCAGAGGGAGGTCCGGTTAACCCAATGCAGGAATTTGTTAACTTATTAACAGCCGTGTTTAATAGAATTGGGGCTAATATCCCCGTAAATCCGGGAGTAGTATGAGCTACTACTTTCAAGGATTTTAAAAGTGTGGATCCCCCGGAGTTCAAAGGAACTACGGACCCCATAGAAGCCCAGGCATGGGTAAAAAAAATCGAGAAGGCGTTTGTCATTGCAAATGTCGATGAGGGTCAGAAGGTTGCCTTTGCAACCTATATGATGAAAGGAGAAGCCAATTTTTGGTGGGAAGCGAACCAAGCTAGAGCTGGTATTAAGAATGTAACGTGGGTGAGGTTCAAGGAGATATTCTTCGAGAACTATTTTCCCACGAGTATGCAGGATGTAGACGTAATTTTTGGATTTGAAATAAGGGGACATGATGGTTCCCCAATATTCTGCTAAGTTTAATGAACTGGTGAGGTTTTCTCCACACCAAGTGGACATCGAGGTTAGGAAAGCTCGACGGTTCGAGTAGGGCTTGAAACCCTGGCTCTATAACCGTATATCTGTGTTACAAAGTACTTCATTTAGGACCATTTTAGAGAAGGCGATAATCGCTGAAGGTGGTAGTGAGGCTTTAAGCCAGTACCACAAGGACAAGAAGAATAAGGGAAAAATTGATGGGGGAGCGAAGATAGAAGGAGATAGCGGGAGTGGCGAAGTACAGAAATGGAAAAGGGTTTAACTATGGGAATACCAGAGTGAAACAAGGAGATCCGAAGACAAGAATGGAGGCGTACAAAACTTGTGGGAAGACTCATCAAGGAGTCTATCTCAAGGGGAAGGCGATATGCTATAATTGTGGACAAGAGGGGCACATTTTGCCTAACTGTCCAAGTCCGAAGAAAAACCACAGATGCTTTGTCTGTGGGTCAACTGACCACATGACAAAGAATTGCCCCAAGAAGGGGACGGACGGGAATAGGGGAACTAAAAGCGATAAGTTAGCTATTAGTGGTCCAGCGCAGCCGGGTAGGCCAATGGCTCGCACCTTTAACATGACAGTCCAAGATGCAGTTGCATCAGGGGACGTAGTTGCAGGTATTTTTTTGATCAACGGCATAAATGCTTATGTGCTGTTTGATTCGGGTGCTACTTGTTCGTTTATAGCATGTGATTTTGCTAGACGATTAGGATTACTTCCCGAAAAGTTATCTATACCTTTAAATATTAAGGTAGCAAACGAAGAGATAATTCCTATTGAAGATATTCATAGGAGTTGTTGCGTAGACATACGGGGTTGTAAGTTATCGGTAGATTTGATACCGATAAAGTTAGGAGAATTTGATGTAATTCTCGGAATGGATTGGTTGTTTAACCATGGGGCAATTATAGATTGTCAGAAGAAATGTGTGAATATAAGAACGTTGAGACAACCTCATGTAGTATTTTATGGGAATAGATCGTCGGGGCGTTCGTGTTGTCTTACTATGACATAAACTAGAAAATTATTGAGGAAGGGATGTGTAGGTTATCTATGCCATGTTGTTGATACCTAGAGAGTGGTAGCAACCATGGAACGAATATACCTATAGTTAAAGAATTAACTGATGTATTTCCAAGTGAATTACTGGGTCTTCCACCGGATAGGGAGACCGAGTTTGTGATAGACATTATGCCAGGAGCGGCACCAGTTTCCAGGGCACCGTATCGTATGGCGCCAGTGGAGATGAAGGAGTTGATGGTACAGTTACAAGAACTGTTGGATAGGAAGTACATACAACCGAGTGTTTCTCCATGGGGAGCACCGATATTGTTTGTAAAGAAGAAGGACGGATTGTTAAGACTTTGTATTGACTACAGAGAGTTGAACAAGTTAACAATAAAGAACAAATACCCATTGCCCAGGATCGATGATCTATTGATCAATTGAAAGGGGCAAAGTATTTTTCTAAAATAGATTTGAGGACGAGGTATCACCAGTTGAAGGTTAGGAAGGAAGATGTACCAAAGATGACATTCAGGACTCGTTATGGTCATTATGAGTTTCTGGTGATGTCATTTTGGTTGACTAATGTACCAGCTGCATTTATGGATATGATGAACATAGTGTTCAAACAATATTTGGACAAGTTCATTGTGGTGTTTAGTGATGATATTCTAGTCTATTCTAAGACGCCGAAAGATCATGCTGAACACCTAAGAATCGTGTTGGAGATACTAAGGAAGGAGAAGTTGTATGCAAAGTTCACAAAGTGTGAATTTTGGTTGGAAAAGGTATAGTTTTTAGGTCATGTTATTTACCATGAGGGAATTTCAGTAGATCCAGCGAAGGTGGAAGCCGTGATGAATTGGGAACAACCAAAATTGCTGACTAAGGTACGGAGTTTCCTAGGGTTAGCGGGATACTATCGGAGATTCATTCAGGATTTTTCAAAGATAGCTACTCTGTTGAATAACTTGACAAGGAAGATAGATTGAGAAATATGAGGACAATTTTCAAGAACTGAAGAAGAGGTTGAGTGAAGCGCCTATTTTGTCATTACCCGATGACACATGAAATTTATTAGTTTATAGTGATGCTTCGCATAGAGGACTTGGTTGCGTGCTCATGCAGCATGACAAGGTTATTGCGTATGCATCAAGGCAGTTGAAGGATTATGAGAAAGTTTACCCTACTCATGATCTGGAACTGGTCGCAATAGTTTTTGCGTTAAAGATTTGGAGACATTATCTTTACGGAGAAAAATGTGAGATATACACGGACCATAAGAGTCTAATATATATCTTCACACAGAAGAAGTTGAATATGAGACAGAGGAGATGGCTAGAGTTGATAAAGGATTATGATTGTGAAATCCTGTATCACCCTGGAAAAGCCAATGTAGTTGCCGATGCCTTAAGTAAGAAGGGTCGAGAGAAGTTATCTATGTTAACGGCTCAAACTGAGTTAATAACAGAAATGGCTAGGATGGAAATAGAGGTGAAATTGCCAAATGAATCAGGGCAGAGACTATTTGCGACAGAGATTCAATCTATCATAGTAGAGAGAGTCAAGGAGGTACAACTCAAAACTGATGAGTGTGACCGGATGAAGAAGCGGTTATCTAATGAAAAAGATATTAAGTACAGTCTCGATAACGAGGGTTATTGAGATTTGAAGGAAGAATTTGAATCCTGAATGAGACGGAATTAAAGGAGTAAGTATTACAAGAGGCTCATAGTTCGAGGTTCTCAATTCATCTTGGTAGTACTAAGATGTATCAAGATCTTCGACAGAGTTTTTGGTGGCCGAACATGAAGAGAGAAATAGTCGAGTATGTGAATAGGTGCTTGACTTGTCAGAAAGTTAAGGCTAAATATCAATGACCAAGTGGCTTGTTACAGTCATTGGAAATTCTGGAATGAAAGTGGGAGCATATCACGATGGATTTTGTGGTGGGACTGTTAGAGTTTATGCCTTAGAGGCCAATTATTTGATATAATTGCTTAACATTTTGATATTATATTTGATTGAATAAATGAATGATTTTATTATGGTTTTATTTACTGCGTTATATATAAATTTTAACACAATAAAATTCCTTAGAATAGTTATACAAATTATATAGTTTCAAGTATGTGACTTGAACATGAGATTATATAATTACAATTAGTATCATTGCTCTTAAATGTCCCTAGTCGAGTTACATTGTTGATGGGATGACAATGATGCATTGAGACTAGTATGTGGATTGACTGATGACCAAATCTTATTGGTCATAAATATATGAGATATTAAGTCAATGCATAGGTACATATTAGAGAACGATGTACTGGACAGACCCACCATGAGAATTCTATGTGGAACAGTATGCAAAGTGTCATTAGCGATTTTCATAGTGACAATGATGTAATGGTCCTCCGACCTGAAATCACTATATTACTACACGGGAATTTATGTACTTTGATATCATCAAATGTCACCTTTAATAGGGTGGACTATAAAGATGATTATTGGGTACATCATGAATCGTGTGAGGAATATGAGTGATCTAGATGGAATTTAACCCTCCTATATATTAGGGGTGATATCCATATGCCTCTTGATTGAGTAGGACTATGAAATGCATGGCCATGCTCAAATAGTGATTTGTTTCATATAGTCTACTCATTGATCAAGAAAAAACAGATTAAATTATGAAGAGTATGACACATTCCATGACTCGAGTTTAATCTAGGATGTCACGGTTAAAAGGATTAAATTACATTGAAACATTGGTCATGAAAAGGTTGCATTGAATCATCGATCTTATTATTACTTGGGTAGCAGTGATGCATTACTAGATGCCGCTCACTATTTATAATTTTATAATATGATTTTAAAATTATTGCCAATGTAATAATAACCTATAGAGTCACACACATAGAACGTAATTTAAAAGGGAATTAATTTAAATTGTAAGGATTTAAATATATCAATATGATTGATAGTATTTTAAATCACGAATTTAAATTAAAAAGGATAATTTGTATATATGTATATTAATTAAGTAAGACTTAATTAAGATATATATATAAATTCGGATTTTAATTATATTAGGTTTTGATTAATTCCTCCTAACTGCTATATATATGATATATATCAGCCATATTAGGGATTACATCAAAAACAAAACGGGACACCCCCAAAATAGGTCCACACGACCCATTTTGAGTCACCAGATATCATACTATAAAAATCAAATACAAACTTCATTTATATAACTGTTGAACTGATTTAATGAATATCCTTGGCCCATAGTGCAGGGATGATTCGATGATGTGGTTTATTTATTAAGCCGAGTCTCAGCGATAAAAATTGATGAAAACATTTTAAATCATAGAAGATAGTAGGTATCATGCTCTACTTGACTCTTCTAATGGATTGCTTATTCTGCTGCAGTTAAACTTGATGTCTATTGTATTTTATCAGTTTAACATTGTTGAAGACTAATGATAATTTATTCTCTTAGTCATAATATTTCTTATTGGGCTAGTTGAGCTCACCCTTTTGCTTTCATTGTTCTCTTCAGAAAATGAGAACGTAGCCGGGACTAGCCAGGGAACGAAGTAAAGATCCGAGATGATGTATTAGTAGTCCTCACTATTCTATAAAATAGTGTGACAATAAATGTAATGAGGACTCTATTTGAGAGTGGATATTGTCTAGAAGGCAATATTCCTTTTTAAACTTTCAGCTATGTCTTGTCGTATATTACACGACAGTTGTATAATTAAGTTTTATTTGTATTCTGTACCATGTATGTGGCGACTCAAGATGGGTGATGTATACCAGTTTTGGGGGCGTCACAGTTGGTATCAAAGCTTAGGGATATGATCCTTGCCTGAGATGTGAGACAAGAACTAGGAGGGGAGAGTCGGGGAATTCATTCGCTAGTATGACCTACCTAAGTTTATTTGGTATTTAATTGGTTGGTCAGAGTATAGGGATAATATGTGATATGTTAATTAACCCTTGTTTTGTTGCAGTATTTGAAAATGGCATCCGAAAATATTGAGATAAGCAATGAAGCACATGAGACCGTTGAGTCACCACAGATCAATACCCAGGGTAATGTGCAACAGGAAGACACTAATCCTCATGTAAACAATAACACCGATGAAATGGTGAACGATGGGATGGTCAGAGGCCTTATGCAATTATGCAACATCAGGCGAGAGCGGCTCCTGTCCAAAATGCAAGTGGAAACACTGACAACTCTCAGACGGTCATCGCTAAGCAGTTCAAGGAGCTGGGACCACCAGAGTTTTTTGGAGAGCCAAAATCACTTAAGGCAGAGACGTGGATAAAGCAGATCAATAAGATATTTAATGTCTTGGGATGCTCTGAGGAGCAAAAAGTTCCCTTTGCCACCTTCATGTTGCGAGCAAAGGTAGATTACTGGTGGGAATCTGTAAAGCGTACTCAACCTGCCGCACTCAAAATGTCTTGGGAGAAGTTTCAAGAGCTGTTCAACGACAAGTACTTTCCTGAAAGTATTCGTCACATGAAGGAGGTAGAGTTTATCAAGCTTGAGCAAAACAATATGACCGGTGGCGCAATCTGAGCTAAGTTTGCTTTGAGTTGTCCTTGTTCATATATTCCACTTGGTTGAAATTGAGTAGAGAATGACACGGATGTTTCTAAGAGGTTTGAAACCAGAGATACGTTAATACCTAATTTCTCATAAACTGTGTTAGAATTCAGATGTTATGAATAGGGCTCAGTTATTGGAGTGCGATAATGAGTCAACCCAACCAAACGTGGAGGGAATCAACATGCCAAAATGGTAATCTCTTCGGTGGTAATAATGGTCATGACAATAAGAGTGGACATGTCAAGAAGAGGAGATTCAACAATGATGGAAAGACGTCAGCACCAACACCTATTGTTAAGGAAGGAGAACGACCGCCGGTCGTATGTTACAAATGTAGAGGGGAAGGACACATAAGTCCAAACTGCACGATGCAGTCCAAAGCATGTTATAATTGTGGAAAAGAAGGTCACCTAGCCCGATTTTGTCGTGCACCAAAGTTAAGTCCAGCTGGGATGGAGGCATCAAAGGGTGTCCCAGACAAGACAAAACCGGTAGTTCAAGGGAGAGCATTTGTCGTAACCTCCCAAAAAGCGAGGAATCCGAACGAGGTGATCACGGGTAAGCTAATCATAAACTCTAGCGAAGTTTATACTTTATTTGATACCGGTTCTACCCATTCTTTTATTTCTCCTCGCTTAACGTTTAAATTTGACTCCGAAAAAAATTAGACTTTGACTTATCTGTTGAAACTCCGTTGGGAGAAACCTTCATTACATCCACGATTTATAAGTCTTGTTTGATTCAAATCGGTAACCGCACGTTACCTGTCGATCTTATTTCTTTGAAAATGTAACGACCCCAAAATTCATACAATTTAATTCTCGACTTCGGTCGTTAATAATACATTCAACCTCTAATTTTACATCCTTAAACGATAATACAACCATTGAAATTTGAGGAATAATTAAAATTTTCTATTACAAATTATCCTCGTTCCCAAAACCTTCAACCTTTACATCTAAATATTTCAGAATCATTTTAATACTACAATAGTTTACATCGCAAAACGATTTTACAATTCAACATTAATACATTATTCGGAACCTTAAACATGGTTTAAATAATAATAACACAACCAAAGTGTATAAATCTTCAAGTATCACATCTGATTCATGTCTTTCAAGTAACACATAACTTTACCTTGAATCTTGAACACCAAAAGTGGTTATTTGCAAGGTTGAGCTCGACAAACAAATAAAAATCTAACAGTTTTTATGCATCACATAGCACATAATAACATGCTCAAGATATAACATGCATGCTACAGTTCATATAACAAGTATAAAGATTGAGTCATTACTCAATCAGCATACTTTAATCAATCAACATAGTCATAAATCGACTTTAACATTTCATACTTTCAACATATATATAACACATCATGCTTTTTGCAATAAAGATTTAAAATAGTTAATCATCAAATTCACATAGCAAATAGGAACTGAAAGAATTGCCTGATCCGTAGTTTATGAACTACGACTTAACTGCTTAACGCTTATCTGCACTCCGTGTATTCCTACACAACTATAATCATGGATTCACATCCATTAGTCATATATTAACGCATAGTAGTTGTAATGTAAACTTTACGCTATATCTCATAAGTCCGATGACATCCAAATTTGGATATGCTATAAACATCATATTAACCTATTTTTAAAAGTTATTGGACACCCATTTCGGATAAGATAGATAGTCCAAAACAGTGTTTAAAAAGGGCGTTCAAATCTGTTTTTCATTCTTTCCCAGCTTTACCCTCTCTCGCTAAAGCAGTCATAACTAATTCGTTTCAAAACATTTTTGAGCGATTCTTGAGCTCAAGCGAAGCTAACTTCCGAGGCTACAACTTTCATTCTTTGACCATTTCCAAATTCAAAACACAGAATTCCAGAAAATTCGTTCAAGGTGACTGTCCCGAGTTGGTTAGACAGTTTTGACGCGACTACTTTGAATGGTCATAACTTTTTGCTTCAAAGTCGGAATTAGTCCGTTCCAGAGTCTATGGAAAGCTAATTCAGTGTACTATAACATACCAAAAGCCCAGAAGTTTTTAGAAATATTAACTAATTGAAACAATGTCCCGAATAGCACCTCCCGCTGCTAACTTTCAGTTTGACAAATTCGACACATTTCCTTCCAATCACCGTAACTCCCTCATCCGAGATCGGAATGAGGTCATTCCAAAGCCTATGGCTTCCTAACTCAGTGCACTATAACTACCCAGAAATTCAGAATTTTCAGGCAACATAGCTATTCCAGAATTTGACATAGTCACTGTTCATTCAGTTTTCATTTCTAGACATGGTTTACTAAAATCTTCACCACAGATTCATTTTAACTCCGTTTTGGTTCATTCAAGTTAGATAATCTTCAAAACTTAGAGGAATATAACATACAATCATCAAATTAAGCTTTTAGACATAAATCAAAAGCACAAATGGTCCTCAAGCTTAATCCCAAAAACTGTCCAATATGATTCTTTGTAAATATTTTATTTTGTAAGTTTTGGTTACACTTGGATGATGTTAAGGCTTTATATCTCTAATTACAATCATTAGAACTCATTTACATAATCAATTACAAGCCAAAATAAATATAGTAAACTAACTAGTTTACTAACAAAACTAACTAAACTTCCAAAATTTAAGCTTTAACTAACAAACTAAATACAATATTTAAAATAATAACATTACCAAAAATTAAATAAGAAACATACCCGAAAATACGAGTTTCATAAATTGAATACGCACTTCCACGCCAAAATTTAACTAATGAGATCTTTATAAAAAGTCCACCCACAACAAAGCCTTTCTCAAAAATTGGAGGCCTTATTGTTGGTGAATGAAACAAAGGATCAAGCCCTTCTATTTATAGGTTTAGCAAATGGTAAAGTTCTCAATTAAGTTGATGTGGTACTTGGTTGATACTAATTCTAATTTGTTTATACTAATTTTTCCTATTTTCAACATGCTAAGTGTATTCATTCATCACGAATTCGTTTCTTAACCAATTTGATCCGTTCAAGTTGTGTTGTTTTCATTTTATAGAGGAGAACAACAATCATCCATCAGTTTAAAGTTTCCATCATGAATTCATCATCAACTTTAGTCCCAAAGTACACAAAAACACACATTACAATAAAACCCAAAGTCCTCTTCTTTAGTATAAATACATGAATTTGATTTTTGAAAATTTGTTTCTAGATGACCATTATCAAATTATAAATATCTAATAACATATAAAACATCATAACCCACAAATTCATTAACCAAAACTCCAATTTTAAAAGAAACTCAAGAACACATAAACTAGAAATATAAACTAGATTATGTACCTTTAATTCCTTAAGAAATAATATTAACCTTATCAGTAAAATTATAATTTCTATTCAACCATTATAATCATAACATTATTTAACAAATTCTCACTCCTCTAATTTAATTATTTAATTAAATTAGAATATCACAATTATACTCGCGCAATAAAATACGTATAAATCTCATCTATTTTATCACACTTAAATAAACTATCCCATAACAATTTTCATCAAATATTTATTTAATACCATAAATATTCATTTTATTCCATAAAGTTTGCAACTAAAATATTTAATGTACTTAATAAATATTTTACTCGCATTATACTAACATTTATATTTTCATGCAATATATTACCTTCTCACTTTATTAAATCAATTATATTTGTATTAATTCACTATTTTAATTAAGTGAATTATTCACACTATTTATGAAACTTAACTCATAATAATTTTCATTGCCCACAAGGCATAATAATTAAAATTATATTATCTCATAAAATAATTTCAACTTAATTAAATAAACTAATATTATTTAATTTCTTTAATAGTTTAATTAACTATTAAATCTCACATTCTCCAACATATGAATATATAATTCTCTTCACACCAAATCACATAATTCAAAATATATAAACCTCATAATAAGAATTTTAATTATTAAATTCTTATTTTAATAACTTATAAAAATTCGGGTTGTCACAGAAAATACTTGCATTTGATGTGATTTTAGGGATTGATTGGTTAACTACTCATCATGTTAAAATCGATTATTTTTGTAAGGTTGTTAGCTTTCATATTCTTAACCAACCTATTATACAAATTCAAGAAACCAAACCACTAAAATCAATCACTGTCATATCAAGCCATAAGGCTATTCATTTATTGAAAAACGGATGTCAAGCTTTCTTAGCCCATGTCACGGATTTAAATAAAAATACGTCAGATTTGAATGATATTTCTATTGTTAATAAATTTCCTGACGTATTCCCTGATGAACTTCCTGGCTTACCCCAAGAGCGCGAAATTGAATTTTGTATCGACCTTGAATCCGGTACAAACCCCATTTCTAAAGCCCTATATCGAATGACTCCTATTGAACTTCAGGAGTTAAAAACCCAACTACAGGAATTGTTAGACATCGATTTCATTCGTCCTAGTACGTCTCCTTGGGGTGCTCCTGTTCTATTCGTGAAGAAGAAAGATGGAAGTATGCGACTTTGTATTGATTATCGGGAGTTGAATCATGTCACCATCAAAAATAGGTACCCGTTGCCTCACATTGATAACCTGTTTGACCAGTTGCAAGGAGTCAAATTCTTTTCAAAGATTGATCTTCGTTCTGGATATCATCAGTTGAAGATTAAAACTGATGACATTCCAAAGACTGCTTTTAGAACTCGGTACGGGCATTATGAATTCCTAGTCATGTCTTTTTGATTGACTAATGCTCCTGCTGCCTTCATGGATATGATGAACCGAGTATTCAAGGAATATTTGGATCACTTTGTGGTCGTCTTTATTGATGACATCCTCATATACTCCAAAACCCATGAAGACCATGAGCAACACTTGAGGCTGATACTCCAAAAGCTTCGTGAAAACAAGCTATATGCCAAGTTGAAGAAATGTGAGTTCTGGCTTGATGAAGTTGCATTCCTTGGGCACGTAATATCAAATCATGGAATATTTGTTGACCCGGCAAATATTAAAGCAATTCAAAGTTGGGAGCAACCTAAGTCAGTGACCAAAGTACGTAGCTTTCTCGGCTTAGCTGGTTATTATCGGAGATTCGTGGAAGGATTTTCTCGAATCGCTACTCCATTAACTCAGCTAACTCAAAAAGATACAAAGTTCGGTTGGAGCGAGGAATGTGAAAAGAGTTTTCAAGAACTCAAGAGGAGACTCATTTTAGCACCTGTTCTGACAATACCATCTGGCTCGGAGGGATTTGTCATCTACAGTGATGCTTCAGGCAAGGGGTTAGGATGTGTTCTCATGCAACATAGGAAAGTCATAGCCTATGCCTCGCGACAACTCAAAGAATATGAGAGGAATTATCCTACTCATGATCTAGAGTTGGCCGCTGTCATTTTTGCGCTTAAGATTTGGAGGCATTACATGTATGGAGAGAAGGTGGAGATCTATACGGATCATAAAAGTCTCAAATATTTCTTTACTCAAAAGGAACTCAACATGCGACAACGACAATGGCTTGAGCTATTGAAATATTATGATCATACCATCCAATACCATCTTGGAAAATCGAACGTAGTAGTTGACGCATTGAGTAGAAGATCATATGCGGGCACGAGTGCAATATTGTCAACGTAAAGGCCCATTTTGTATGCCTTAGAAAGGATGGAAATAGAGTTAAAGACTCCAGGGACCCATGTAATGATGGCGAATATGCGAGTGGAACCGACTTTAATCGATAAAGTTAAAGCTGCTCAAACTACAGACCTAGAGCTGATGCGTATGAAGAAGAAAGTGCAAGAAGGTGCTATTTCGGAAGAAAGAATCGATGAAGAAGGAATACTTCGAGTCAACTCCAGACTTTATGTTCCTAACGATTCTAACTTGAAGTATAAAATCATGATAGAGGCGCACAACACACCATTTGCAATCCATCCTGGGAGTACCAAAATGTATCATGATCTTCGACATATATTTTGGTGGAGCAATATGAAGAGAGAGATAACGAAGTTTATCTCAAGGTGTCTAACTTGTCAACGAGTCAAGGCGGAGCATCAAGTGCCGAAAGGTCCATTGCAACCACTTGAAATTCCAGAATGGAAGTGGGAGCACATTACCATGGATTTCGTTATTGGTCTTCCCAAGGTTTCTCAAGGCATAGATGCAATTTGGGTCATTGTTGATAGATTGACCAAGTCGGCTCATTTCTTATCGATACAAGAAACTTATACACTTGAACGTCTTGCTAGTATGTACATAAATGAGATTTTAAGATTGCATGGTATGCCAGTATCCATAGTTTCTGATCGAGACCCAAGATTCACTTCACGATTTTGGGTTAGTTTGCAAAAAGCTATGGGCATGGATTTACGATTTAGTTCGACATATCATCCCCAAACGGATGGGCAGTCGGAAAGGACTATTCAAACTCTTGAAGATTTATTAAGACTCTGTGTCCTTGACTTCAAGGGAAGTTGGAACAAGTTCTTACCATTGGTGGAGTTTTCCTACCACAATAGTTATCAAGCAAGTATTGACATGGATCCATTTGAGGCGTTGTATGGAAGAAAGTGTCGTTCTCCAGTATGCTGGGATGAGGTGGCTGAAGCAACATTGTTGGGACCGGATTTGGTACGTATGACTATAAAAAATATTCAAACGATCCGACAACGTATAAAAACCTCACAAGATCGACAAAAGAGTTATGCTGATCTTCATCGAAAAGACGTGGAATTTAATATTGGAGATCATGTGTTGTTACATGTTGCTCCATGGAAAGGAGTTACAAGATTTGGGAAGAGAGGCAAGCTTAATCCTCGATTCATTGGCCCATTTTTAATCCTCGATTGAGTAGGAACTGTGGCCTATAGACTCGCCTTACCGCCAAGTATGTCTCGTGTTCATAACATTTTTCACATATCTATGTTACGTAAATATGTGAAAGACCCGAACCATATTATTGGACTAGAACCTGACGAGATAGAGGAAGATTTAACATATGAAGAGTTACCTGTTAAAATCTTGGATAAGAAGGATCATATTCTACGCTCCAAGGTTATACCTCAAGTCAAAGTTTTTTGGAGAAACGACGATGTGGAGGAAATGACTTGGTAGTTGGAATATGAGATGAAGTCAAGATATCCTCACCTCTTCGATATACCAGGTATGTACCCTAATTTCAAGGACGAAATTTCATAAGAAGGGGAGGTTGTAAGACCCCAACTTTTATGAATAAAGAATAATTTTCTCGAAATATATTTTTGAATATTATGGTGTGGATTTAATATAATGTTATAGTTGTGGGTAATATTTACAAATTTTGCAAAGTAAGCAAGTGGTTATATAATATTCGATTGGTTGGGGAATATTCGTTTTAACAGGGAATATTCGTACGACAACACAATCATTGGTGGACCACACAATGAAAGTATAGTCGTAGTAAGAAAATGACAGAATTATCTTTTTATAAAAATAACGGCGGAAGTGTTACCTTTAAAACTGTTGAACTACTCGGTAGTAAAAGTATAGTAATATGCGTGGTTGCATAGTAGCACACGGTATTGATTATTGATGCTTACGTGAGAAGTCACTCAGTTATACTCAATTATTGCTACAGTAATTGCTGCATCATTTCTCATATTATTGATTCGATTATTGTCACAGTATCATCTGCATAATATGATATATTATTAAATCAATAATTGAGATGACAAAGTTATTCATATTATTAAATTGCAATATTTATAATGTCTAGAAGTTCCGGCTCGAGAGGTTTGGTCATCTAATTGCGCTACCAATAAGGAGAAATCCTTATCTAAACCCCTCTTCTTGGGAACGACACTGTTGTTAAATATTGTGAGTTATAATATTAATGATGAATAAGTTCTTGTTGATTAAAGATGAAATTGATAGTTCCATTGTGTTGGAATTATTAGTGTTAGTGGAAATCGACATTTATTTCGATATTAATTGATGTCTGGAAGTTATACTAACCAGTCGGGTAATTAATCGGATAAATGAGTAATTAATTGCTATTAATTCACATGATTATAACTATTTGTTCACATGTGTGTACTATTGATTCACATTCTTGTACTATTAGGGGAGTTGGTGCAAGATTGATAATACTTGCATGACTAAGTTAAAAATGGAGGTATAGATGGGGAGGTACTATACTATAATTCGTATTTTCACATGATTATAACTATTGATTCACATTATTTACTATTAGGGGAGGTGGTGCAAGTTTGATAATACTTAAAGGATTAAATTAAAATGAAGAAAAAGAGGAAGGTATTGTACTGTAATATTTCGAGCCCCAAAACGTGCAATTATCGAAACTATATTTTCCTTTAAATAGAAGCTCATTCTTCCTTCATTTCTCACCAATTCACTAAAGCTTTAGAGTAATTATTATAGAGAGAAAGAAAAAGAGACGTCTGCTACCTCACTATTGCAATATCTAGTTTCTTCTAAGGTAAGGGGTATTATTTCTTTCGTATTCATGAAGAGAGCTTCTTTTATTCCATTCTTTATTATTATGTTGAATAACTCGCCTATGCTGGCACCGCATACATGATGAAATTCTTCCATTATTCCATTCTTTATTATTATGTTGGAATAACTCATGTCGCGAAGTATCACATACATGGTGAAATTCTTCATTTATTTCATTCTTTATTATTACATTGAATATCCGATGCTCATGCGGATTATGCATGACTGGTTCCATTCTTTATTATTATGTTGGAATATCCTCGCTCTATGCATATTACGCATGATCTGGTTCCATTATTTATTATTCCATTGAATAACTTTGTTTGTGCGGGTCTATCGCATGCCCGGTGAATTCATTGTTATTCCATTCTTTATTATTCTGCTGGAATATCCCGTCTGTAAGCGATTACGCATGACCCGGTTCCATTCTTTATTATTCCTGGTTGAGAATAATCATTTAAGGTGTTGTCTATCACATGCCCGGTGAATTCTTCTATTATTCCATTCTTTATTATTACGCTTGGAATAACTCATACATGTGGATTTCTGCATGCATGGTGAATGATCCTTTGTATTCATTCCTTATTAAATTGTGGAAATGATCTGTCTACGTGGATTACCGCATGGCGGGTGAAAATCCATTTGCAGTTTCATATATTCTACTATACTCAGTTGGTTAAAGTTTTGACTTCTATACTCCATGAAATTAGTAGAATATCCTGGATATTTGCGCTTCATCCAGTATCTTTTCATGAAAATATACTTCTGAGCATTCTTAAATTTTACTCCACAAAGAAGTATCATGTTGACAATTTGGACATTATTGATTTCAGGATAAATTAACTTATAAATCTTTAATATTTATTCTTGAACTTGTTTTATTGAATTATTATGTCATTGTCATCATCCTCATGCTTATATTGTGATGAAAGTCATCTTTGGCTTACGTGCATAGATGGACTCGGTATAATTATGACCAGGGATCATTCGGTATAATCATAAGCTGTAATGATATAAATGACATGGTAAAAGTCCCTAGTGGCCTGTAGTGCATTGATGGACAGTTTTTGGTATGATTATGACCAGGGATTATTCGGTATAGTTATGACCAGTGATGATTTAATGAATATCCTTGGCCTATAGTGCAGGGATGATTCGATGATGTGGTTTATTTATTAAGCTGAGTCTCAACGATAAAAAATGATGAAAACATTTTAAATCATAGAAGATAGTAGGTATCATGCTCTACTTGACTCTTCTAATGGATTGCTTATTCACTAGCAGCTTAAACTTGATGTCTATTGTATTTTATCGGTTTAACATTGTTGAAGACTAATGATAATTTATTCTGCATTATCTTAGTCATAATATTTCTTACTGGGCTAGTTGAGCTCATCCTTTTGCTTTCATTGTTCTCTTCAGGAAATGAGAACGTAGTCGGGACTAGTCAGGGAACGGAGTGATGGTCAGAGATGATGTATTAGTAGTCCTCACTATTCTATAAAATAGTGTGACAATAAATGTAATGAGAACTCTATTTGAGAGTGGATATTCTCTAGAAGGCAATATTCATCTTTAAACTTTCAGCTATGTCTTGTCGTATATTACACGACGGTTGTATAATTAAGTTTGTATTTGTATTCTGTACCATGTATTTGGCGACTCAAGATGGGTTATGTATACCTGTTTTAGGGGCATCAAATATAGAGCATAAGTATTCAATAAAATGAATAAAATGGTAAACCTTTGCTTGAACAATAAATAAGCTAAGGTTAGGGTCTTACAACATTAAAAATGAAATTACTAAATGTACATTAACTGATAGCAAGTTGAAAACTAAAAACTTGTCCAACATGGTATTAACTCATGCAAAGAATTAAAACAGTTCAATAATAGAGACGAGAGTTCAAAAACTGCGTTCGTTATACAAGAATAGAACTTAAGAAACTTGCTTAATTATAAACAAGTTAGAATGAATCAACCATAATGAGAATTCCAATAATATTAGAGTTAAAGTCTGCTCAAATAAAATTTAGGAACAATTGACTTGTTCAATAACAGTTTAAGATAGAAAACTTGCTCAACCAAAAGAATAAAGCTACACAATGTAATAATAGAACTAGCTTAACGAAAGTATAGAGTTAGAAAACTTTCTCAATGTAAAAAGATAAGGTTTAGAAACTTGCCTCGTGCGTAAGCTATAAAATTAAACTTATGTTCACCTACACATAGGTTTAGAACCACAATACCTGTTAGATATACTAAAATACCACAACATATGCATTTCTAGTTAGACTTGTTATGTTAACACAAGTCTTAAGCTACAATTCAAATATCAAAAAATCCAAGTGTTAATCTTTGCAACGCCTATTTACTATTTATCATGCTTAATAAATCAAAACACGTCCCTTTCAGAGTTTACCAATTTTTATAACGTTCGAATTACTAACCACATTTCACTATGTTGTTGTAACCTTGTCATTACTCATTTGACATGCTAACACAACCCTAACCCATGTTATGTTGCTATTCCAAGTCTGCAGCAGCAGCAAAAGGCAGTATCTCAAACCAGGGTATGGCACAGCTGCGCCATACAAAGGCTTGGGATCGGCGCAGCTGCACCATTTTTTGCCTTGGCGTGAAGACGTGAGTACATATGTTAATGCCTAAAACAATGATCGGTTATGAACGATGGTATACTTTAGCCCAACAAACACAAATTTCACCCACTAAACAGTAATATTAACACTAACAATTGATACAAAACCATCATAAACATGTTTGTTGACATATTCCTCAACATAGAACAATTTAACATCAACTATACGAGTTGAATTTTTAAAATATCATGTTTTCATATAAAAACTCAAATTTTTGACATCTCTTGCAAAAATCATCACTGTAATCTCTATACTTGGCCAAATCACTTCATTCAAATTACGTTATGTTCGATTCTTAATGAACTAACATAAACAAAACCCAATTTACAGATTAACATACAACATGACCACTAAAAATTGGTATTTCATAAGCCATATAGAAAATATATACTGTCAATTTTTTTACTGTTAGAACGAAAATTAGCATGCAATCTCTTGTTTAAACATAAACTCTAATCATCATAAACACGTATAAACATCATTACCAACTATATACATCCACAATTCAACAATTGATTTTGCAGAACATGAGAAAATTCTTGTCGTTAAACACATATACATGTATATAATATAGAGATTATGGAACATACCTTCAATTAGCTTACACAACCTTGCAATTGCCGACAATTCTCTCGGGTTTCACTCTCAAACTCTCTCAATTTTCTCTGTAATTCTCTTAGTCTTAGCAACTAGAATGAAAAGCACTGATAGCTATAGTGCATAAACTCAACTGATAGACAAGCGTAGGAAATAAAACTGATAATCTTAATATGCCAACTTAATAAAATGGCAGTTATAAAACTAACATACATATTATAATTATATTATATTTATTATTTTATTTATATTATTTATTTTATTTAAATTCCAAAATTAGAAATTCAAAAGCCATAAGGCTTTGTTTGGAAAAACCCTTTAAATTTTAAAGAATTAATATATTTAAGCCTTGTTTGGCAAAAACTAAATTAAACCCTTTTTAATTTATTTTAATAAACACTTTAGTTTATAATTTATAATCACATATCATTTATTTGGATTTCCATATCCAACATTAACCCATTAAATTAATCACATACCATATTTTAATTAAATATAATATTTTAGAAAATATCACAAAATTATAATTTTCATTATAACTTTATTTACTAATTTAATATACCATCTAAATTATTAAATCAAAACAACAATATAACATCTCATGTTATATTACGACTTTCTAAATTATAAATTAATTTAATTTAAAATATTATCTAATAAATTTAGACTCATAAATATTTACTAACAATCATCACATCACTAAAATATTAATTTAATTTAAAATATTATCTAATAAATTTAGACTCATAAATATTTACTAACAATCATCACATCACTAAACTATTAATTTAATTTAAAATATTATCTAATAAATTTAGACTCATAAATATTTACTAACAATCATCACATCACTAAAATATTTATTTAACAATAAACACCTCAAATAAATATTTATATAATTCCATAAATATTTAAAATTATAATTTAAAATTACGGATTATTCATA
This sequence comes from Panax ginseng, assembly GCA_020205605.1. NCBI lineage: Eukaryota > Viridiplantae > Streptophyta > Magnoliopsida > Apiales > Araliaceae > Panax > Panax ginseng. The sequence continues at coordinate 68,815,027 of CM035139.1, forward strand.
AATTGCTTGGCTATATCTCCTTCTTTTTTATCAATATTACTTCTTACTACTATCTCTCGATGGCTAATGGACAAGCTTGGCGCTGCGACACCACTTAATGTGCTTTAATATGAAAGTGACTTAGCATTTGCACCTCAACACTGAACAACTATAATGATTTCTTAGTTTAATGAACTTCCTGGACTCCTAAATTGTTCATTTTAAGTCCGAATTAGCTCGTTCAAAAGCCATTAGCTCACAAATCACATACTCTAACTTTTCATGCAAGAATTTTAAGTTTTCGAATCCGTTAACTCAAAATTCACCTTTTAGTTCATTTTAACGAAAATGATAAACGTTCGTGAACGTTCAACGCTCGTTTCTTCATTCTAAGTCAAAATTTTGTCATTTTCGAGTCCGCAACTCTAGAATGCCAAATGAGACTATATGAGACACCCCCAAATTCGGGTACTTCATTTCCACCAGATTTGGTGTTCACTTGTTAAAAACATTTATATCTAATTACCCAAGCATAATAAAGTCTAATAATAAACCTTCCCATTAAAGGGTTACATCAAAAAGTTCAACAAAATCTCCCAGGTTATCTAACCTTTAAGTACAATCATCATATGCGAAAAATTAAATAATTACATCACAAGATTTAAAATAAAGTCCAACAATATAAAAGTTAATGGTTTTACAAGTCTTTAATACTAGCTTATCTTCCCTTTCCCTTTACTGGTTGTAGGTTCATCGACCTTCTCAACTTTAGCTGTAATAGTTATATAAGCAAGAGTGAGAAAACAATGCTCACTTGAAATGACAATGAATAAATATCATATCAACTGCCAAATTAATAGACTCAATAGAAATAAATAAGGTACTACACCAATAATAATCAAGAACAAAATGTGAAATATATTACGGAGGGTCAAAAGACCATGAACTATGTCCATAGTTATAACTATTCTTTCAACTTAAACTTTAACAGTCATAAGACTATAGGGACTCCTCATACTTAGGGGGATCAACCCTTCGTACAATGTATTGTGCACAAATATTTCAACGCTATGCGTAAATTATCCCCTGTAATAAGGTTGTTCATGTCAGTATTTGGAATACAAGTCCGCACTAAAGTAAATTTGGTTTGGATAAGTTTCAAGGTAATTTAGAGTTTATCGAACATCAACTAAGGATTAGTTGAATAAAATGTAGTAACAATACGCTAGGCAATAAATCATAAATGAATCAACATTGCATAGTAAAGTAATGCTTTAGGAATGAACTAAAAGTATAAGTATTGAATAACATAGCATACCTAACTTGAACAATATTAAGCTAAGGTTAAAATCTTATTCAGAATTTAGTATTGAACATGCTTAACAAATAGTAAATTGAACGACAAAACTTGTTCAATATTAGTATATCAGAATTTAGAAACTTGCATGCTAAATAACAAGTTAGATATTAGAAAAACAACTGGCTCAATATCCAAAAGATAAGATTTAGGAGCTTGCACGATATAATTAGGATCAAGAAATTTGCACAAAGAAAGTTTAGAGTTAGAAAAACTTGCCTTGTGTTTGATTCACAATATCCTAATCACATGTCATTAGGACACAATTAGTCACTACAGATACTCTGTATACCAATAAGTACATATTTCATGTATGACCTCATTTTAACCATATAGTCAAGTTACATTAGTAGCAAAACTCGTTAAGTGTTAATTATATGCTCATTCTTAGCACTATAATATCACAATAACAAAATTACATTTTTTTTTATTTTTTATTTTTTTTCAGTCATAATATTGCATCATATCAACTATTACAGACTCTGTGAACAAGAAAATAATTTTTGGGCCATCTTGCTAACTTGACGTTAAGCGCCTTGTTAAAAGCGAGGTTAGCGCTACTGTACGAGACACATGCTGGACTATGGCGTGGTGGCCCAATCGCGATGTGGCGTCGAGTTTGGCCCATGGCGACGCGATTCTTTAGTATTTCAAGACACTAAAACACTAAGGCTTGGCCTTCTTGCGTACTGAATTATAGAACCGAGCATGATGAACAAAACAGAGCAAATTTTGACTGTTTAACAACTGCTAGCACCTAAATTATCATGTATAACTTACATAAACTACACATAAACGTTATCCATCATACATATACTAATTTAAAACAACTAAACAACAACTTCAGAAATCTTTGAATGCTATGTTTTAAACCACAACTCCATTTTTGACATTATTTGACAAAATTAACATTGTAACCACGATTATACACCAAAATACCTCATTAAAACTACGTTTTCTCCATTTCTTAACATATTAACATATTCAAGTTTCAATTTATCTATTAGTTCACAATCACATATCAATTTTGGTACTCCTACCATTCATGTTCATATATAATCTCACTGTAAAAACCAATTTCTTCATCTTAAACGTTATTTAGCATATAATTCCTTGTCTAAATACAACTCTAACATCATAATTATATATAATCACCATAAACAGGTTGTATAACAACAATTACAGAAAAATTGACTTCACAGAACATGAAAATTTTATGCAGTATATATATATATATATATATATATATATATATATATATATATATACTAACAACTGAAATCTCCCCAAGTCTCTCTCAACTCTCTCAACTACCCTAAGTATTTTCTTTATTCTTTCTTCTTAGGCTTAGCACTAAATCTTATGCGTAAAACAAAACCAATAGCTAAGCCAATTAACAGTATGCGTACTCTAAAACTGATAAGCCATAATAAGCGTATTTAATATAATATCAGTTACTAAATATAACGTATAGGTTATAAATATATTTTATTTATTTTATTTATATTATTTAAAAAATTTAAAATTCAAAAATCCAAAAGCCATAAGGCTTTATTTGGCAAAAACTCTTTAAAAATTAAAGAATTAATATCTTTAAGCCTTGTTTGGCAAAAACTAAATTAAACTCCTTTAATTTATTTTAATAACCCATTTATAGCATAGTTTATTATCACACTTTTATTACCAAATTAAATTAAAAACATTATAATAATCCATTTAATCCCTATCAACTCTCTAATTTAATTATTAAATTAAATTAGAATATTATCTCATAATAATTAATTTCCTTCACTCATTAATTATTCATTTAACAAATAAATAATTAAATCAAAACAAATTAAACAAATATTGATTCCACAATAAACGCATCAAATAAATATTTATATAATTCAATAAATATTTAAAATTACAATTTAAAAATCCGGATTGTTACACTATACTCCATCGAAAACCAACGTTTCTGAGCTCAATGTCAAAATTTGACTTCCATTCTTAGAATTTCACGATTTCGACGATTATCGTCTAAACTCGTGAATTTCGCCATAATTTTGTTACTTGAGATTTTTAAACCATTTCAAATGGATTCATTCCATCATACTAACATCTTAACCAACATATTTCATTACATCGTATACATGATAAGTTCTTACTTGTTCTTCTTGAGTTTATAACTTATAAAAGTATAAATTACTTATTCATGGATTATTAAGGCTTAAGTCCTTTGATTAGTCATTCTCATCACTTCTTAGCATACATACTCCACTAATCAACACTTCTCTATCAAACTACAATTGAAGAGATGGAAGATTAATGATATAGGATTCTTACCTTTGAAGATCACTTGGTTCTTCTTCTTTTCTACTTGGATTATCAAAGTCTAGCTTTTCTAGCTTTTTCTCTCTAACAAATAAGCACTTCAGTTGTTGGTGGAAATCTAACAAGTAAATAATGATCTAGCAAGCTTCCTATTTATAGGATTAGAAAAGTTAGGGTATAATGGACATTTAGGCCATCCACCTCCTTACTATTCATCACTTGGTGATCAAGTTTACTTGGTCACCAAGATCAACCATGTGCTCATGGGGCCCACATAGGTTGCCCCATGGGTTATCTTTACCCATTGGATCGATCCACGGATCCGGTTTTTACTTTTGGCTTTTTGTTTAATTAACTTAACTTATACTTTGGGCTTGCATTAAACAAACATTTGGGCCTTAACATTAATAAGCATTGGATTTATGGTTAGTGTTGTTAGGCTTCGGGCCTACTATCCTTTTTAGTCATGACATCATAGGGTATATGCTTCTCTGTTTGGGTCTTCCCATGAGGTTTGTAATTCTCTTCTTTTTAATACAGTTTAAATTTAGCAACAAAAAAATTAATAAGCATTGGGCTTTATCATAATTCCAATCAGACTTCACAACTTCCTCCACAATCCGACAAGTCCATTACACTTTGCTCAAAGCCTTATAACGTATTGTCTACGTATTAATCTCATATACTAACTCGTATACTTATTCATCATACACGACATACCATCATTCATACATACTCGTATAATACCTCGTATCATACTTGTATTCATTACCTCGTACAATACTTACGTATCATACGATATTATCATTTAATTCATTAACGCTTTACTTTTCCTAACATTCTCAAATTTAGTCTGCAGGCAAAAAACTGCATTTGCCATACGTGAATTATTATTACATAATTCATCTTCCCTCGATATTCTATTGTTATGTATTTCTCGGAAGTTCAAAAATAATTCCCGAGCAGAAACGGATGAATAGTGTTTTTACGAAAATTTCTCGAAAAACTTTTATTTTCGTCTTGGAACTTCAAACACTTTAATTCTACCACGTAGCCAAAACCCTAACAACATCCTCACATTCTAGGTCATAGAATGACCATCAAATAGCTTACTCACATAAATAATCAATTAAATTCATTTAATCCACATAATCAAATAAAAATTTATTTCTCATAAAAATCTGATTTTCTCGGGCGTTACATTCTTCCCCCCTTATAAGGATTTTGTCCCCAGAATCTCGCTACAATTACCTTCACCGAAGGTATTATCTTATTTCTCAAGACTTGTTCCTTCGTATCATTAATCTGAATTGGAAGTTAAGCATTTACTAACACATTACGCTATCTCTCTTTTCATATATATTTGGCCAACCAAAGTTCCGTCGAAGGTCTTAATACATCTCAGTACTACCTGGATGTATCGAGCACCTCGAACTACGGCCTCACTCACTATTTTTCTTTTAACTTTAGAATTATTTGGAACTCAAAGTCCTCCTTCAAAACAAGATTATACTTGGTCTTCTCTTCATCCTTCATCCTCCATCCTCATTTTCATCGCTTGCATTCCTCGTTACCTAGTTGTACTTCCTTAACGCGTTCCATTTTTATGGATTGAGTCTACATTGTGAATAACATTTCTACCACTTCATTCTGTAATTTAACTTCTAACTCAGTTTTCACCATCTCCGTTATTAACTCATTTTGAGTCGTTAACATTGATAGCTTTTCCCTACCCTACTTAACATGACGGCTACTACGTTTACCTTCCCTGAATGATATAAGATATCACAGTCGTAATCTTTATCAATTCTAACCACCTTCTCTACCTCATATTCAACTCCTTCTGTGTGAAGATATATTTCAGACTCTTATAGTCCGTGTATATCTCACACTTCTCCCCGTATAAATACTATCTTCAGACTTTTAATTCAAAAACTACAGCTACCAATTCTAGATCATAAGTAGGATAAACATTCTCATAATCCTTTAACTAGCGTGATTCATACGCAATGCCCTTGACATGCTACATGAGCACGCAACCTCGTCCTCTATGCGAAGCATCGCTATAAATTACAAAGTTCCTTGTATCATCTTGTAAAGATAATACAAGTGCCTCACTTAACCTTCATTTTTAGTTACTGAAAAATATTTTTCTCACTTCTCATTTCCAACATATTTATCAATAACATGTCCTAAAATCTGTATATCTTTTAAGCTAAAATTCACACTTAGTGAATTCTGTAAGACCCCAACTTATTATAAATGAAATTGATTTTCCTCTATTTATTATTTTGAAATAGTAAGGGTTGATTTGAATGTGGTTAGTTATGGGTAAAATGCGCAAATATATTAAATAAGCAAGTGGTTATAAAATATTCATTGTTATCGGGGAATATTCGTTTGGTCGTGGAATATTCTTCTTTGTCGGGGAATATTAAATGCGATGGCGCGACCTTGTGGTGTAGGCCCCATAACGTAAAAGCGATTGGATGAAGAAAATGACAAGTATAAGTTTTATAAAGAACGGCGTGGTTATTACGCATTAACACTTTGGAATAATACGTTGGTTAAAAACACGATGTCTGGCGATGTTGCATGATAGCACACAGGTTGCACCAATTATTGATTCTTACGTAAGAAGGCACTACTCAATAATTGTTATAGTAATTATTGTTCAATATTTTATTCAATAATTGCTACGTTGATATTTTATATTATTGTTGTTCCAATAATTGTCATTGCACAGTATTTCTATTATCAGATCAATAATTCATATTATTTGAATAAAATTATTAGATAGCATTATTGGCAATATCTAAGGAAGTTCTGTCTAAAGAGAGGTTTGGTCACCTAATTGCACGCCAGTAAGGAGAAATCCTTATTGGAAAGCCCCCTCTTTCCTGTGAACAACCTGATTGTCATTATTGTTATTCTGTAATATTGTTTGTGAATAATTAATTATTGATTTGTATGATAAGTAAAATATTTATTTATGTGGATATAAATGGAGGAATTTTTAGAAAAGTGACAATTGTTGAAAATTGATATTTTATCTTTTCTGATAAAATAATTCATTTAAATATATTATTATATTATAATAATATAATAATGGTGATATTTTACAATGAATGTGTGATATATAAATAAATGAGGAGGAATAGTATTTTTATTACAAAAAATGTTTAAAACATGTTAAACATGTAAATTGGGCACCATTTTGTGATCGAATTGGATTATAAATTTAAAATCGTCTGTATGTGGATTTCGGTCAATTTAGAACGGCTTGGAATTTGGAAAAACTTAAACTTACGAAGTTGTAGAGAATTAAATTTCCTATGGAATGGACATAAGATTTGAATTTTTCTGATAAAAGGGCTATTTATTATGAATTATTGAAGTTCCGGAATAATTGATTTTTGAAGTTTTAAATATTTTTAAAAGAAAAATGTTTTTTTCATTTGGTGGGCCCCACATGTGTGTTAAATGAGCTGATTTCAGATGTCAAGAGGTGGGCGTGAATTTTTTTTATAAACATTATTATTTTATTAAATTTTCTGCTTTGGTGTTCTAAGCATTTTCTTATAAATAGGTGTGAGTGGAGCATTCAGGCCAGGCGTTCTCACTGCACTAATGGGTATCAGCGGTGCTGGTAAAACAACTCTGATGGATGTGCGGGCAGGTAGAAAAATTGGTGGATACATTGAGGGTCACATTACAATTTTTGGTTATCCAAAAAGGCAAGAAACCTTTGCTCGGATTTCTGGATACTGTGAGCAGAATGACATTCACTCGCCTCATGTTACTGTCTACGAGTCCTTGCTCTACTCAGCATGGCTTCGCCTACCTCCAAAATTTGATTCTGAGACCAGAAAGGTTGGAATCTAATCCATGGCAATTTTTTTAACTTCAATTCATGAATGGTATTGAAATTCTGACTAATTTCTGCAGATGTTTGTCGAAGAGGTCATAGAACTTGTGGAGCTGAAATCATTGAGGGATGCACTCGTTGGGTTGCCAGGTGTAAATGGCCTCTCAACTGAGCAGCGAAAGAGGCTAACTATTGGAGTTGAGCTGGTGGCAAACCCATCCATAATATTCATGGACGAGCCAACTTCAGGTTTGGATGCAAGAGTTGCTGCAATCGTGATGAGAACAGTCAGGAATACAGTAGATACAGGAAGAACTATTGTTTGCACCATCCATCAGCCAAGCATTGACATATTTGAAGCTTTTGATGAGGTGAAAATTGCTGATAGATAGATATATAATGACTTGGAACTATATCTACTTCACTTCTTAATTAATATATATATATAGATACTGAATATTGAAACATGGGGTTGCAGTTATTACTGATGAAGCAAGGAGGACAGGAGTTATATGTAGGACTAGTGGGTCGGCACTCTTGCCAGTTAATCAAGTACTTTGAGGTGAGATAACAACGAACAACCACCATAAACTAGAAGCTATAAGTTTTAACTGTGTTAACAAGTAAAGTGAGTTCTAAAACATGAAGTTAGGTTTGGTTATAAGCTACTAACAGAGATGATGTGCTATATTGTGTTGCAGCCTCGCATTTTTATTTTGTTGAGACACTGTCTCTATGACAGTGATGATTAGGTCAGTTGTATTTTTATTTGAAGTCTATAGTTTATGATTCTTATACACTGTAGTGATATTTTATACTAGTTTAGAAGTTGGAGCATAAATTGGGTCTTCTGGTTTGTTTTCCTTGTTCATGGTGGTTTATTCTTTTTACATTCACAAGCTTATCATTTAAAGGTGGAATTCTCAATTGTGATGTTTAATGTAGTGTGGGAAAAGAAGTACGGATGATGAGCTAAGCCCTACTTTTGTCTCTTCCTTATTGGGTATCCGGATAGAAGGTATTGCAGCTGGACTTTGGCACACTGTCTGTATTTCTGATGACGGTGATGTATATGCATTTGGTGGGAATCAGTATGGATAGTTGGGAACTGGTACTGATCAAGCTGCAATACCAATGAGATAAGTAGTGCTTCACTTGCAACGTCTGTGGTCCGCGAACTACGCGTGCAATTAATCTCCATGCCTACACCGATGGTACTGTCTTTGTTCAGGTATTGGGCCTTGATAGTTTAATGGAATGAAGCTGAATATGATTACATGTTAATGCTATAGAAATTGGAAGTTGTATAATGTATAACATATAGTACAATGAAATTGTTCAACATTCAGTTTTGCATTATTAACAGAATAAGCTCTGATGGTGCTCCCTTATTCCTAAATGAGAATGCAAATTTTAAAATCATGCATGTTGAGAAAAGTTGGTATTGAGGAATAAGTTCAAGGTGGTTTCAATCCCCATAAAAATATAACAAAGCAAATACCATTTAAATAAAAAAGAAGGTACTTTGTTTTCTTTTTTTAGGATTACCTTTAAGTGTCATTATTAAACTAAGTGCCCAACCTATGATGTGGGCATAGTGTGAGATCGATCGCAAAAGCTAATGAGTTGAAAAAATTAGGATTGGGAGCATTGCCATTGGTTGTATTGATATTGTCATATTATTTTCTCCTGAGCCTTTTATATTCTCATGTGCATGGGTATGTCCTTGTTTTGACAGTTTCTTTTATAAACTATTTTCATTTATCAAAAAATGAATCTGATTTTACAAGGACTTTTTTGATATTGTTATTATGAACTTTTGGTTTTAAGATATATTTGGTTTGGCTAATAAAAATTTAAAGAAACATTTGTACCGAGAATAATTCAACTTTTAAGTAGAAGAAAAGCTACAACTTTCATGGTTGTGCTCGCTCCATCAGTTTTTAAGGGTTCTGTATATTGTGGATTATTTTTAGTTTACCAAATTTGCACGCATATCATAATGCTTGGATTTTTATTATTTAATTCTTATTTTAAAAAATTCAAAAAGAAAGAAAATCATTATTAACGAAGAAAGGCACATTCTATTATTTCATTTCATATTTTTTTTGTCATACATTCTACAGGGGTTCATGCCAGTCTTGATCAATTGTTCAGAACTATTTTAGCTGATGCACAGATCCACGACATTAACTTTCATGGAATTAGTCCAATATCCGCTAATGGGAATACGGAAACAGCTCATACTGCTAGTTCTCAAGAGGCAGCACCAAGAGCGAGTGATGAAGGAATGTTCTTGTCTAATTTGCTACATCAGATCATACCCATTGTATCTCAAAACATAACTTAGACAAATAGCTTATCTGTAGAGGGAGTGGATGTTATAGAAGATAGAACCATGCAAGTATCTTCAGTACAAGTAAGCTTTCCACAACATTGGAGGATCCAAATGTAAAGCTGGGTAATCTAGTGTTGAAACAAAGTAACCTTGAGCAATCAAATGCAAAGGTTTATATACGATTGTCTGAAGAATTTTGTACATATGTGCAGGCTCATCAGGATAATTCAGATAGAGGGACCTCCTCGCGCCGCCGGAACAACCCCCCATCTCCGGAGAGCTCAAAAAGGCAAAAGGTGTTTTCTTCATTTGTTTTATTTTATATCTAAAATTATATTTTCCTTGGTTGTCTTTGAGGGAACGAGGTCGTTGTTGCCTTGGATGCTACTAAATGGAATACCTGGAATTTTTTAATTAAAACTTGAGAAGTTTGAAGTAATCCATGCTTGCTCTGGACATATTTTAGTTTTTAATTCTAGTTTGCCACTAGTGGTAGGCTTGTTGTCCAAAGAAGGAACCCGCCTATGGCTTTTAAAGTGGGAAAGAGGTGGGTAGTCTACATTTTGAAACCTACAAATTGGATATTTGAATTGGTGATCATTGTGACAACCCGAAAAATCGGATTGTCCAGAATTTAAAAGTTAAAGAATTAGTTATTAATAAAATGAATTTTTATTAACATTATTATGTGCTATGTGTTTATTAATCGTTCTATAACCTAGAATGATTATTAATCGGGAGGATTCTGGCTACGAGCTAGACTGAACGAGTAAGAATTTTCAAGACGAAAATAAAATTTTTTCGGGAACAAAATATTTTCGGGGAAAAAGACGAAATAGGCATTATTCACCCGACGAAACCCTAAGGGTTAGGGTTTGAATAACCTAAGCCTTTCTGAGAGTTCGGTATGTTGAAATGACATTCCGTCAAAAGATTTGACGATAATATATCATGAAATGTTAAGTAAGTCGATAAAAGTTTTTCTCAAAAAATGTGTAGAAATCGGGTAAAATAAAAATGACGAAAAGTAATGTTATGTACTTTTCACTCGTTTAGCTACGTTAGGGTAAAACGTGAAGGAAAACGCTTAATGTGGAAAAGTGTTTTTCAGTTTTTCGGAGATCCGAAGAATACATAATATTTAATCGGTAAAGGAAAGACGAAATATCCAAAAATATTTGGATTCCGAGAATTGCAATTTTTAAAACTGTCGGACGAAACTCGAAAGACAGAAACACGAAGCTTCCAAGGGAAGCTACCTAAGGAGGTGGGGCGGCCACTTGGCCACCAAGTAAACTTGGTGGCTAAGTAATGAATAGTAAGGAGGTTAGGGTGTGAAAAGACCAAAATGCCCCTAGCTTTGAAAATCTATAAATAGAAAGCTTATTTCATTGTTTAAGGATTTTGAAAATCCTACAACTTTGAGAGAGAGAGAGAGAGAGGGTTCGGATGGGAGAAGAGAGGAAAAGGAAGAGGAAAAGCTAGCTCTAATGCACGCTTTGTCCGTCAGAGCGGAATTAAAGAAGAACGGTAATCCAAACCTTAGTTCTTCTAATTTTTCTTTAAGTTTATTATGTTCAAAAACATAGCTTAATGAAGATAAGAAGTTGATAATGTTAATAATGAATTCATATGGTTGAATTCATGAGAAAACGAGGAAATAAGAATTAGAAATTTAGTTTATAAATTTCTTAAGAAAGTATAAGATTCGTAAGGATTTTGAGCGATCCGAATGAATCTTATGAATGAGTAGATCAAATAAGTAAGGAATGGTGTTCTATAACATCAAATTCCAAGAAAAAGTAGAATCGTAATCCAAAATATCGATTAAAAATGAAGAACGAACGAAGAACACGAAGAACACGCGAAGAACACGAAGAATGTTGTTGATGGACAAATTTAAAACCATCGTAGTATAATTGTTGTTGATGGAAAAGTTTAAAACCATCGCGTATAAGTTAGATGCTTATTTCTTGGTTAGGAATGTTAGAAACGTTCATGAAGAACGGATTAAAAGTTAAGCTATAACGAAGTTATGGCGAAATTTTTGTAAAAGAAGATGAGAATTTGAATGTTAGTAAATGAACCCGAACGTGTAGGGTTTCATAAGAATGTAAGAAAACGTAGAAAACATGAGTCGTAGACTCAAGAACGAATGAATTCCGAGTTCGGATGACCGAATTACGGACGAACGAATGAAGAACGTTAATAACATAAAACAAATGAAGAGCAAAGATTAAGCCAATTGAATGGCATGTTAATGGATTCAGAACAAATTTCTATCTGAGGGTAATCAAAGTACATTCGATAAGGAAGAAAATGGCTTTGGAATGACCTCATTCTGAGTTATAACGAAGAAGTTATGAGATTGCGAAGTTAGTGTCTCAAGCTTGTAAAAGACTTAGAAAAAATTTTCTAGGTTTCTTACTCGGTACCACAACATGAAGTTATTGTGCCATTGGGTAATGCAAAGGCAGTGATGAACTGGGACATTAGCTACTTTGCTAATTGGTATGCGACGTGAGTTTTATGAAGAGCACGCAGGCCACAGTGTAGCCAAATCTTGCAACAATGCCCAGAAATGAGATTTTTATTGCTCAATTTCTCGGGGGATGTGCAAGAAAGAAACATGAACATAAAGTTCAAATATTTTAACACTTAATCAAGTGTATTAAACCTTTAATAAAGGTGGAACGAAAAGATTAAACAAGATTAAAAGATGAAGAATGTAAACGCGGGTTACGTAACCGAGGGATTGTTATAAGCGAACGTGAGGGATTGCTATGATAGTGATTCCTTAGACGTTGAGTGATGATGGTAATGAATAACATTTCGATGTTATGTCATAGTAATGCGAGAGGAATGTAAAGCTTATAGATGCCGTGAACGCAATGTTATTGCGATGAACGATCGGTCTTAGCATACAATGATCTGTATGGCTTCGACATTAAGAAAGAATAATGAACATGGGGTTCATGGGATGGATAACAATCGAAAAGCGATTAAAACCTTGAGTAAAGGTTGAATAAGAGATTAAGAGACAAGCAACGTGAACGTTGAATACGTAAACTATTCTCATAAATTGTATTCGCGTTGGACGAACGTTCAAAGTATACCTGGTTGTATGATTTAGACGTTGACAAAAGTAGTAAGTAAGATTTGAGTTATCAAGAAAGCTGTAGGAAACGGTAGTATGATTAATGAAAGCCGAACGTAAGTCGGATGAGAATGTTAGAATGAAATGTAAGCGTTGAACACTTTAACCAATGTGAAGGTTGAGTGTACACAAATATTAAACGGGTAGGACCTACACTCCGTGTATGGTTTGACCGTAAAGTAATGAAGATCAGTGATTAAACCTGTGATGGGTGAAGAAGCTGAATCAAAGACAAGTACGTATAATATAAAAGAAGCCAAGTTAATGTTTATAACTTGGATGACGTTCTGAGTTGAATTAATCGAACGTTGTAAGATAAGAATAAGGTAATGTAAAATGCTTAATGCTATAAATGCGTAAAGTGAATATGGAATGATCGTTCTGAGTATACAAAAGACTGTATAACTTAGACGATGATGAATGAATCCTGAGGTATGGCATTTAGTTGCCAGAAAGCCAAAAGGAATAAGAATTTGACTTAACCAACATTATAGTTTAATAGTTCAGATAAGTTAAGATAAGTTAGGTTGTAGTACAATCGTAACCTTTGATGGTTGACATATGGGAGCTGGGCTAAATAATTCCTTCAGAGAGCGAAGGTATATACAAAACTGGCAACCGATCTAACTCACTGTGTGGGAAGTGTAGATGAGACGGGAACTTGTTTGTTGGTTGTTTGTGGGAAACCACTCAGAGTACCATATGGACTACTAGCAGAGACACGATGTGTGCTGAGTCCTAAGAAAGTATAAGAAGAAGATAAGAATGTAAATCATCAAAGATGATGAACGTATTGAGTAAGACATCTCCGTATGTCATGAAGCCGTTAACCGATGAAAGAAGTGGTCGCGTAAACTTAGTTTGTAAGAACGTGAACCCTAAGAAGTAAAGTAAGTAAACCAATGTGTAAGTCAAGTATATGACTAATTGGTACACATGTTATTTTTTTATGTGCTACATAGGAATTGGAATGAGCAGTTCAGCGTAAACTATAAGCTGTATCTGTGCCTAAGGTAAGTTTCTTAACTTCATTCATATTTTAAATGAATGCTAGTTTCTTAAACTTCTCAGATGTTGAGCTTGAGAAGTTCTGGCTATGTACAAATGTGTGATATTTGTACAAGGTGTTAGAATGTATGAGGCCTTGTGCCACAATGTGAACACTTCGGTGTTTCTATGATATGAACTGTTCTGTGATTGAACTGTTCAATATGAGCATGTTCTGTTTATACATGAACCGTTATTGTTAAGTTTGTCCTATTGATTCTAGCCAGACAGAATGTGAATGAAAAAAACTAGAGAATGAAAGTATTTCAAAGTGAATATAATTAATGTTTTAAAATGATAGGAATCGAGATTATTCCTATTATTCGAGCTGCTTCATAACTTTTGTTCGGTTATTGAAGTCTGAAAAGAATGTTTGAATTCTTAAAGTTGTTTGTTCAACTGTTATGACTTGCTGAGCAATTGAATGCTCACACTTGCTTTAAATAAAAACATTTTCAGCGAACGATGTTAGAAAGAACTTAAGGATCCCGTAAAGATCAAGCTGATCGGTATCCAGAAGGAATGCCATTCGTTATATGAATGAGCGTGAAGATCAAGCGAAGACTTGTAATATATAATGATAGAATTAAACTATAGAATAATTTAATGAACGATTATGTATCCTTGGTGGCGGATAAAAGTCATTTGTGCAAGATGTAAAGAATAATGTAATTATCATTATTTGTAATGGAAGAGGTTTTATGGTTATAGAACCTAGGATTTGAGGATGTATGTTGTTATATTTCAGTATATAATGATGTATGTTGGATGAATGATGTACTAGTGATGCATGGAATCCGAGTGTGAAGATAGACCGGATTTTGGGGCGTTACAATCATACAAGTTTAAAATGAACACCACAATTTGAGTAAAGTAGATGGTAGTCCTGCGTATGAAGCCGTGTGTTAGGTCCATTCGGAGCAGAATTTGTTGGCCTGTAATATCCCTTGCTGTCAAATTGTATCAATTTGAGCTTTTGAATTAAAAAGAAGAAGGCATTATAAATATTAGTTGTTCTTCTCATCTAGTAATCTTCTAGGCTTAAAAGTTGAATTATGGCTCATCGAAATAATTTTGAAATCATTATTTTGGGATAATGATTTCTTGATTCATTCTTCTCAATTACATTGGCTTATATACACAAGTATCCTAATTTACAGTGTACATTAGTACCACGTAGGAACTCTATTGTCTTTTTCTGCTTATGAGCAATACGGTGTACATTAATACCACGTAGCAACTCTATTATCTTTGTGTATTGATTTTGGCACTAAGTGCCTCTGGTGACCTATGTACTTCATTTTCGTGACTTTGCTATTATTTTTAAATATGTGCGGAAAAGACGCTTCTCGACACGCCTTACAATCACGGGTATCAAATTTCCGTTACTCGTTCACGGAAGACAAGGACAAAATTATGAAGTGTACTCTCTATATATGTAGATATATACTTTGATTGAAGAACTCGTGGTAGCTTTAGATGGTTAATTGTAAAGATAATGAATGATTATGTGAGGGATGATTTTATTAAGTTAATAATATTTTAGTTTTTGTATTTTTGCCATTATTTGCTATGGGGACATTGAGCCAACCAGGGTAAACAAAAAGAATGTCAAATTTTAATTTTGCAACAACATAATTACGTTACTAAAGCATTGAACAAGTATTAATATAGGACAATTTTTTTATACATTTAGCAACAAATTTTAAATTTGCTAATGGCATTAAAAATATAATATTTGTAAATCGAAAAATTAACCTAATAACAATGGAGAGGATATTGTTACTAATACTAACATAAAAGGCAACATTTTTATCGTTTGCAAATCATATCAACTTTAGTTTGCACATATAAAAAAAACAACAACATATAATGTCGATTTGCTTAATCGATTTCGACTTTCGTTGCTATTGAAAAATAACTTGACAACAAATATTTTGTTTCTCGATTCAAAGATAATGTCGTTGACAAATAATATAATCAAAGAACGAAAATCGTTGCTAAAAAGTTTACATTCATGAACGAAAAGCAAGCTTTGCAAACAATTTTCATAATTTACTTCAACGAAAAATGTCGTTTTGCAAAATGGTGTCAATTACAACGAAAAAATGCATGGCCGTTGTAAAAAAAAAGAGTTCATTTCGTTGCCAATTAGTAGACTTTAGCAACGAAATGGGGTTTTTAGCAACGAAATTTTAATTATTCTACAACAATATATTTTATTGCTAAAGGATCGATGTCTCTGTATGAAAGCCAAATTTCGTTGCAAAATGTAGTACTTTTGGCAAAAAAAAAATTCGTTCTTGAACAATTAGCAACGCTCATTCATATGAACGAAAGATCTGCAACGACAAAAAAAGTCGTTGCCAAAACCCTTTTGCAACAAAATTTGGCACCTTTAGCAACAAAAATTGGTTGTTGTTGAAGCCCCATTTTTTTATAGTAATTTGATTAATGTGGTTAGTTATGGGTAAAATGCGCAAATATCTTAAATAAGCAAGTGGTTATAAAATATTCATTGTTGTCGGGAATATTCGTTTGGTAGTGAAATATTCTTAGTGTTAGGAAATATTAAATGCAATGGTAGCGACCTTGTGTGGGCCCCATAACGGAAAGCGATTGAATGAAGAAAACGACAAGTATAAGTTTTTATAAATAACGGCGTAGTTGTTACTATTAACACTGTTGGAATACCTAGTGGTTAAAACACAGTAATACGCGGTGTTGCACAATAGGACACGGTATTGCACCAATTATTGATTCTTACGTAAGAAGGCACTACTCAATAATTATTACAATAATTACTATTCAATATTTTATTCGCTAATTGCTACGTTGATATTTTATATTATTGTTGTTCCAATAATTGTCACTGCACAGTATTTCCATTATCAGATCAATCATTCATATTATTTGAATAATATTATTAGATAGCATTATTGGCAATGTCTAAGGAAGTTCTGTCTAAGGAGAGGTTTGGTCACCTAATTGCGCGCCAATAAAGAGAAATCATTATTGGAAAGCCCCCTCTTTCCAGGGAATGACCTGGTTGTCATTATTGTGATTCTGTAATATTATTTGTGAATAATTAATTATTGATTTATATGATAAGAAAAATATTTATTTATGTGGATATAAATGGAGGAATTTTTAAAAAAGTGACAATTGTTGAAAATTGATATTTTATCTTTTCTGATAAAATAATTCATTTAAATATATTATTATATTATAATAATATAATAATGGTGATATTTTACAATGAATGTGTGATATATGAATAAATGAGGAGGAAGGGTATTTTTGTTATAAAAAAATATTTAAAACATGTTAAACATATCGGTGGGCCCCATTTTGTGACTGAAATTGAATTATAGCCCGTAAAATCGTCCGTATGTGGATTTCGGTCAATTTCAGCTTGGAATTTGGAAAAACTTAAACTTACAAAGTTGTAGAGAATTAAATTTCCTATGGAATGGACATAAGATTCGAATTTTTTTTTTGATAAAAAGGGCTATTTATTATGAATTATTGAAGTTCCGGAATAATTAATTTTTGAAGTTTTAAATATTTTTAAAAGAAAAATGTTTTTTCATTTGGTGGGCCCAACATGTGTGTTAAATGAGCTGATTTTTGATGTCAAGTGTTGGGCGTGAAATTTTTTTATAAATATTATTATTTTATTAAATTTTATGCTTTGGTGTTTTAAGCATTTTCCTATAAATAGGGTATTTTGGTTAGAATTGAAAATCACACCAGAAACTGAAGTTTTCTCTCTCTATATTATCGAGCGTATTCTTGTGAGTATTTTGATACTTTGAGTGTTGCTATACGGTGCAAGTTCCTTCAACACTATATCCAGTATTCCAGTCAGAAATACTGTCTTTTTGAGATAAGGGATGCTATTTTTTTTAAAAATGATATTATTTCTTTCAATATCATTATGTCGAAATATTGGTAAAATTTTTCTTGTGAAATTCTTGTCTTTCTGTGTTGGGGTTACTATTCACGTATATGGCACTATTCACATATACGACACTATTCATGAATACGACACTATTCACCGAAAAATGAAATTTTCTCTTCTTTGTCCTAGATGTCTATTTTTGATACTATCTTTGATTGTATCCATGTTTTGATCATTATTCTTGAATTTTACTTCACCATAGTATATTATGGGGTGTTTTTGAACATGGATACACCAAAGTACGAATTCCTAATATTTGTTCTTTGTCTCACTGGATTCGTTTTCTTTAAAATATTTTTCATCATCCTCAGTCCTAAATGATGATATAACTGAATATCTTTGGCATGTAGTGCAAAAGATGAATGATTTTCTTATGATTATCTTTGGCCCGTAGTGCAAAGATGAGTAGGTGTTGAGATGAACATGACCAACTGATGAATATCTTTAGCCTATAGTGCAAAGATGAATATTTGATTCAAGTTGATTATTGATTGATGTTACAGGGATAAAATATTGATGATGGACTTTTAAATTCATAAATGATAGTAGATTTCATTCTCTACGTAACTCTTCTATGAATTGTTAATTCCGCTACAAATATTGATCTGAAACTTGTTGTCTATTATATTCTATCAGATTTTTCCCTGTTGAGGACTAATGATAATTTGTTATATAGTATCTTAGTCATAATGTTCTTTACTAGGCTAGTTAAGCTCACCCTTTTCCTTTTTGTTCTATTTTTCTTCTCAGGAGGCGAGAATGTAGCGAGTTCTAGTCGGGGTATGTAATGATGGTTCTAGAAAATTATTTTAGTAGTCCTCATTATTTTTGTAAAATAATGTATCAATAATTGTAATGAGGACTTATTTGAGTGTGGATATTGTCTAGAAGACAATATTTGTATTTAAACTCACAGATTATGTGTTGTTGTATTTTGCACGACAATTGTATTAATAAAGTTGTAGTTGTTTCTGTACTATGTCTTTGGCGACTCAGAATAAGTGATGTATACCTATTTTGGGGGTGTCACAAATTTCGTATCCAACTTCTCCCTCTGTAGTGTTTCCCACACTATCTTCAAATATTCGGCGTGATCTTCTGACGTCTTAGAATAAACTAGAATATCACCAATGATAATTACGACACCTTGCCCAAATATTATTTGAACACTCTGTGACGCTAATGGTACTTTCAACCATAGCACCTCAGAAGAGTACCTATCAGCTTACCACCGACTTGCTTGGCGCCCCTTACGGAAAGTCTAACTTCAGTACATTAGTCAACCCAAATGACATAACTAGAAACTCGTAATAATCGTAACGAGTTCTGAACGTCATCTTAGGTACATCCTTCTTCCTTACTTTCAACTGACAATACCCCGTACACAACTCTATCTTAGAAAAATACTTTGCCCCTTTCAACTGATCAAATAGATCATCGATCCTGGGCAATGGGTATTTATTCTTAATTGTTAACTTACTCCACTCACGATAGTCGATACACAAACGTAACGATCCAGCCTAATAATATCAGCTCTCCTACTCTCTGGGTGTCCACAACCTAGCACAGGTATTTTATACACCTCTTTCTCAATATCCTCCTAGCTTACATCATGCTTAGACAACAAGAGCGTCCTAGTGATTTACTACCGTAGAACACTTCCTTGGGTTTTCTTAGAAAACTGAAGATTCATACTTATCCTATGATAATTTATTAAAGTTTTATGGTTAATCAACCCATTCATACCGAGAATTACTTCAAATTCTCTCAACTTTATCGGTACTTATCTACCGATACTTTATTACCTCTATTATCCATGAAAAAAATCCCAAAAATATATTCAACTGGAGTTATTTCCTCCTTATCTACCTTAACGTTTAAAGGTATTTATAATCCTTTCCGGAATAAACCTAATCACTTAGCAAATTCACATGATATAATAGAACAAGTAGCACTCCAATCAAACAGCAAATAAGCATACATTTTTTTGACTGGAATGATATCTGTTACTACATCCACTTATGCAACCCCATCTTGGACCATCATATTAAAAGTACGGGCCGTAGGTCTACCAGACAATAGTGGCCCAGTAATGGGGAACTTATCACTACTAGCACCCTTACTTCCCTCTGACCCCTTCTTTGGGTAATTTCTTGCCATGTGGTCCATCGACCCACAAACAAAATAACCATGGTTTTTCTTAGGATTAGGATAATTGGGTGATATATAACCCTCCTATCCACAATTATAACAAACCGATTTCCCCTTCAGACAAACTCCTAAATGAGTCTTTCCACATGTCTTACATTCTTCGATATTACGCTTAGGATCCCCTTGTCCCACTTCAGTATTCCCGGAGTTAAAATTCTTCCTTTTTGGCATACCGCCACTACCACTGGCACTCTCTACCTTGGTTCCTCCCTCTCAAGCCCTTGCTCTTATTCTTTCTCTCTTTGTGGTATTGGGTCAACGCCTCACTACCCCCTTCTGCTATAATTGGTTTTTCCAGAATGGTCCCATAGGAAGCACTCTGGAACACATAAATCATACTATAGAGCCAAGGTTTCAGGCCCTGCTCAAACCTACGAGCCTTCTTCTCCTCAGTGTCAACTTGATGTGGAGCAAATCTTGCCAATTCATAGAATTTGGCCGCGTATTGGGGAACTGTCATGTCCCCTTGCTTAAGTTCTAAGAACTTAAGCTCCATCCTCCCTTACATGCTTGTAGGGAAATAGTTCTCGAAGAAAACTTTCTTGAACTATTCCCACGTTACCACATCAGTTCTAGCCCCACCATGGTGAGCCTCCAACCAAAAGTTAGCTTCCCCTTTCATCATGTATGTCGTAAAAGAAGTCTTTTGCGCCTCAGCTACGTTTGTAATAACAAACGCCTTCTCTATTTCTTTCACCCATGTTTGGGCCTCTATTGGGTCTGTCGTTCCTTTAAACTCCGGTGGACCTACGCTTTTAAACTCTTTAAAGGTAGTCGTTCTGGCTACCCTAGGTACCGCGGGTGCTCTACCTCCGGTTGGATTAAATGCAGCCGTTAATAAATTAACGAACTCTTGCATAGGGTTGTTTTGACCCCCCCCCCCCCTAGTTATCGTTATGTGACTCAGCCTCCTGATTACGTTGTCCTCTCCTTGGTGGCATTTTCTGATTAAATAAATAAAATTTCATTATTATATATTTACTTACTTAGTTATTATTACGCCAAACAACAACTCATACCATAACAAAGCATATTAAATGAAAACTTCATTATATTAATATATAGCTTCATAAGCATGAAACTATTTACAATTTGCTTCCATAGCCAAAAGCTATTACATTACTATCCCGCGGTTGACTTCTACAAAAATTGGGATTTACAAAAAGACTACTCTTTAATTATACAAAAGAGGATTTATGTCACTACACATATACAAAAAGATCTACTGATCTACTAATACTGCCTCACAGCATTCTCCTGTTTCTGATTCGCTAAAATCGAAACAATATCCCGACTAATAGTATGTCGAGTCTGCCCCGACTCAATGGAATAACAAGCAATTTTTAGCTTCAAAATCCTCATGAGCACTGTTATGGATGTAAGACATCCGTGTTATCTTTTGGTCTTTCTTAACTAGTTTCTTACGAAGCTTATCGGCCTCATTCTTACAATCCATCGCCTTATCCTTCATGAGCACCTTCTCGTCATGCTCGATCTCAAAATATGCTACTGCAAACACCTTAGCTTCATGGAGATCACTAATCTCCTTCCTCTGGTTCTGCACAATTGTGTGCAGTTGCACATTCTAGTCAAGTACCGTCAGATACAATGCCCTCATTGCATGTGGAAGTGTTGACTCTTATTAGGTACCACCGTATTAACCGATGTTACCTCCATATCTTCCTCCACATTGATCCTCATATCAAGGTATAATGCTAAATCCATATCTTCCTCGGAGTAGTCCTCCTCAGAAAAATACTCCTCTGGCTCCGACTCTTCTAGACTCACTAATGGTACCTCCACCACTGGCATAGGTACATGCTTTACTCTGTTCACAGATTCTTCGCTGACTACGTGTATATCTCAATACATCAAACTATCGATCGACATCTATAATAACACATAACATGTTGATTAATACATATTACACAATAGTATAAGCACAAATCACATTTAAATTTATTTAGGATTAATTTCCATCTTTTAAATCTTTCGATATTAAGTTTTCTCAATACTTTATCAACTCATTCGACTCGAGTTTACTTCCTTCAGACTTTTCCTCCTTTAACGAGGTTATTAGCCCAAGGTTCTTCCTCTCTTAAGTTTTATAACCTAATGCTTTGATACCAACCTGTGACGCCCCCAAATTCGGGTATCTTCTAACCCGACAGATGGTGTTACACGGTACTCATAACTGTACATTCATTCTATTGAAACAACATCAAAATGAGTGTGTCAACGACATTCTTATTACATTAATAATAATAAATCCCATTCCCAGGTTCTGAAACCATTACATTCTTTGTTCGTCATAATATAATTCATACAAACATACTAGTCTATTACAGAATAAACTAATCATTCATCTTCGCCTTGCCTTTATCTTTACTAGAACCCTCGATTCGCTCGACCTTACCTGTGATCATATGATTCAAGCAAGAAGTGAGCATAACTAGCTCAACAAGTCTAACAATATATTATATAGATACCACTTCGAGAATCATATGATTATTCTTCATTAACTGATCAATAGTTATGAAGTACTATGAAACATTGAATAACACTTCTCATCTCATAAAATAATTCCGAAGTACATATAGTAGCTTAGAAATTCTGAGTAGGTCCATAGACCATGAACATTCTCTTTAGTTTTTATTAATGAAAAGGATAACCCGGTACTAAGACCGTAAGTCCGATATTTCTTACGAGCACTTCTAGGTGATCAGCCTATAGTACTCTATGTTGATCAACATTCATTCGTTAAACGTATTTACGTTTAAGTTTTGGCAACCTCGCGTGCCCATCGAATAATCGATGTAAAATACATTTGTTTATTCATACTCAGGCTTACCTTGAATCCATACCAAACAATTGGCGTAGGATAGCGTTATCAATGCTATATTGAAAGACTTGTAAATAAATCCATCAATCTTTTAAGATTAGTCTAGCCGAGTTAAAATTAGCATCGACCCTTTCTTTAAAACCATTCATGCATCTCATAACATGAATCACTGAAAACCTGGCTAACATGAAGGTTAGACAAGCGTTAGGAAAACTTGCCTTCAAACGTCTTAAAATAAATATTCAACAATTCTTGATCTTTACAGTCTCTATAATACATAAGCACATAACATACCGCATTAGGTCATATATAATCAAGTATGTTTACTACCATATCTTACCCTTCTTCTCAATCTAATCATGCCTTAGATTGTTTATCATTGGTTCCGGCTTGTCGTTATGTTTTACCTCGTTCTTACGTTCACGTTCGAGTAAGTTATCTCCAACCTTTAGTTATATAACTTAAGGTTTTCATCATCTTAATTGATATTACTTTAGGTTTAGTATGGATATAATTCATCATCTTTCTCTTTACATTCACAAACATTCTTCTCTATGTTTCATTTAGTGCTCGCTGCAGCACCAGCTTTTCTTCTTGGACTCGCGTTGCAGCGTGAGTCTCGATCTCGTAAGACCCGGGACTTGGCCATTTAGCAATTTGATGAACCCTTAATTTTTATAAGCTATTAAAATAGAATTTAATAATTAAATTTCTTATTATGAGATGTTTTTGAGTTTGAGTATATATATATACATGCTATATATTTTTAAATATGTGATGCTGGTGTGAAGAAAATATGTATTCATATATTGGGAAAGTGAGGTTCAATAGTTAAGTTAACTATTGAAGAAATTAAATGAATTTGGTAATTATTTTAAATATTTATTGAATTAAATAAATATTTTAAATAATTATCTATTGAGAAAAATAAATAATTTATAAAATTGTGGTATAATAATTTAGTTACGTGTGTATGATAATTAAATTAAAACAAAGGTAAATTTTATTCTTTGAAGATTTAATTTAATGAATTAATTAAATTAAATGAGTTGTTTAATATTAAAGAAAATAAATAAATTAAATAAAGCGTTGTTTAAATCTAATTTATTAATTAAATTACATATATTTATTAATCATCATAAGAATTATAATAAAATTATAATTATTAAAATTATTATTGTAAGTTATGTAAAATGGTTACAAGTGTGACAAATAAAAATGATATAATATAGTCTTATCAAAATAAATTGGAATGAGGGGAATTGTGTGTAGCCAAACAAGGCCTTGTGGCCTTTGGCTTATTATGAATCGATGGGCATAAAAAGCCGTATCGGTTTATTTCTACACATATTATTTCTTTCCCTAAGGTTAGATATCAGTGAAAATACAGAGGGAAAGAGAGAGTTTAGAGAGAATTGGAGAAGAAGGATGAAGAGTCAAGGAGAAGTAAGGAGGAGATTAAGCAATTGTTCTTCATCACCAAACTAAGATTAAGAAGAATCGAGAGGTAAGAATCAATTCTAAACCCTTAAATTTTATTTCTTGAGTTCTTTATTGATAAATTTTATTTCTTAAGGAATTGATTGTAGATGTTAATGGGTTTGTATAATCCATTCTATATCACCTAAAAGTGGTTTTAGAGTAATCAAACTCATGAGAACATGTTAAAGATGAATAATGAGTTTTGTTTAATATATGTATTTTGGGTCTGTTTTGAGACTAAAATTGGTTAGGAGTTTATGTTATAATTGTAAAATTGATGTTGGATTATGTTAGTATGTGAAGAAATGAAAACAACATAGTTTAAATCGTGTCAAATGATTAAGAAACGAAGTCGTGGCGATCGAATTCGCTAGAGATGTTAAAACATGAAAATAGAGTATGAACATGTGTTTTGGGTCAAATTTTAGGTTGGTTAATTTTTTTATAAATTGTTAGAATTACAGTATGTTGTAGTTCTATGAATTATGAATCCATAGAATCGAAAATGAACTAATTTGGATGTGTATAACTCAAGTTATGAAGATTGGTAGGAGAAAAAGGGTCAAAAATCGCGAATAACGATAGCTTGAGGTCCGTTTACGCTAGCAGTTACTTGTGCCCTAAGTCATTTGAGGCGCTTGGTACCTTTATGTAAGAATGTAGTATCTTTGTGCCCAAGGCTTAATTAGGCGCATTTATGCCCAAAATATGTCGGTGTAATATGCATTTTTGACCTATTTTAGTAAAATAGGCATAACATTTTCATACGAACTCCGATTGGGGTAATTCAAGATGATCCGGAACAAGAAAGAATAGACCTACAACTTTCATTCTTTAAGTGTTTCAATTTGAGGTCGGGAACAGGTGTCAAAATGGTCATCTTTAGGACTATTGTGTTTTTGGAGACAATCGGAGGGCG
This sequence comes from Panax ginseng, assembly GCA_020205605.1. NCBI lineage: Eukaryota > Viridiplantae > Streptophyta > Magnoliopsida > Apiales > Araliaceae > Panax > Panax ginseng. Next base: position 68,840,507 of record CM035139.1, read on the forward strand.
TCAGGCATGCACGTATGCAAGTGTAGTGCTCTTGACGATAAAAGATATTGTTCTAAGTTATAGAACATGAATATTATAAGTATAATGATGCTTAACATTAATAAATGATATATTAGATAAGTTGTATGCGCATACTAAGCACACACAAGAGAGACAAATTGAGCGTGTGACGAATAAACGTCGAAACTTCGTGATAAGTGATAATGAACGTAAAAAGTGTTTTAAATCAAATGAAATGAATATTATAAGATATTGAATAGGGTTAATATAAAACCAATAAGTAGTCCTAGCAGTACTTAAACACTTGAATGAACTTCGAATATGAAATATAGTGAGATATAGGTCGAAAGTTAACACAATAAAATTGAACATTGTGTATTGATAATAGGAAGGGTTATGAGATGTAAAGTAAAGTTTACATTACAACTACTATGCATTGCTATGTGACTAATAGTTAATGTGAATGATTATATAATTGTGTAGGGCACGTAAAGTGCAGATAGCTATAAGCTGTTAAACTGTTATTGGTAAACAACGATCAAGGCAAGTCTTTCAGTTCCTATTTGCTATGGGAACTTGGTGATTAACTGTTTTAAATCTTTATTGCAAATAGCATGATGTGTTATATATATGTTGCATTTATGAAATTTTAAAGTCAACTTATGACTACGTTGATTGAGTAAAGCATGTTGATTAAGTAAGGAACTCAATCTTTATACTTGTTATATGAACTGTAACATGTATATTATGTTAGTCCAATGTTTATGAGATATATGTTGCGCATGTTATTATGTGTTACGTGATGCATGAAAACTGTTAGATTTTGCTGGGCTGTTGTTGGTTGATTTCACAATCAAAGCAAACGTGCAAGTATACACAATCAACAAGTAATATAGTGATAAAATAGAGTGTCGATCCCACAGAGAATTCTAATTAATAAACTCCAACTACTAGTACCATATCAATTCAATTTTATTTAAACAACTAATAATTGTGATTTTAAGAACTAAGAAACTAATTTTAATAAAGCAAGAAATTATTCTAAAAGAAAACAAGGAAACAAACTAAGAATTGATTGAATGCAGATAAATAACAATTAAGACTCCAATATCCCCAATTATGATTTTTAAATCAATTATTTAATTATCCCAATTACTATGTCTCTTGAATTGTTAACGAATTTCTCAAATGCCAAAAGCCCTTTCTCAAGTGATCATTTGCCTTTTATTTAACCCAGATTAATTTTGTTATATCTCTATACAAAATAATTGAATTAAACTCGTTACAATCCCAATTCCTTATGTGTTACATTCGGCAAATAGATATTCTCATTCTATTCACAAACCTAATTATTCATTTGTGCAAATAACTAAGTCACATGTCATCATGCCCAGATTCTAACCCTAAATTCCTTTCTCAATTCCTTCTACAGTAACAAGGTAATTATTGGCGAGATAATTAAACAATTAGCACAAAGCAAGATGAACAATTCACTTCAACATAAATAATTGGAATAAATTAAATAATCAATTCATAACCATAAAAGGTTCCATTGGAATCTTAATAAAAGAAATTAGTTCATAACGAAAATAAAAACCAACAATAATTGATAAATCATCCTTAATGAATTACACAAATTAAAAGAATAAAGAAGAAGAAGAACTCCCAATCCTCAAAATCTGCTCTTGCTCCTTGATTAATCTCCCAATTGTGTAGAATTTGAGTCCCCCAATTCAATGCAAATAACCAATTTATACTCTTATTGTCCACTCTAGCAATCCCAATCCAAATATGCTTCAAACCATCTCCAAATAAGAGGTCAAACGAAAAGTTAATGCCGATCAAACGAATCGAACCACGCGCCTTGTCCAATCAATGAAACTTCATTAGCGCCCGTATTTGGGATTATAAAAGAAATAAGCGCCCGTATTTGGTGAATGATGATGCTCAAGCCCTTTTTTTAGCCAAATGCTCCCCATTATTCTCACAGCTCCCAAACCTACAAATCAAAACATAAACACAGTAAATATGATACTAAAAGACTAGAAAATACACAAATCTAAGCTCAAGTATATCCAATTCATGGGTATATTACCCAATCATCAAATACCCCCAAACTTAAATCGTTGTGTGTCCTCAAGCAACATAACATAAACAACACGAAAAACTAGACATCATGCAAATGCAAACAATCTATATGATCTTAATTCCAGCAATTCAATAGTTGACGAATATCCATGGGCCTCAGAAAAATCACAAAAACATGCTAATACATCATGATAAAGTAGATCAATAATATCCCAATCAATCAAATCAATCCAAATCTGTTATTACTGATATTGTGAGTGTGTGTTCAACAACCATGCCAACCAATGAACAGCAAAATATGAGAGATAATAACGTTCTTAATAGGCATCATACGGTTTAACTCAAGAACTCATCAAATAAACTAGATTCAACTAAAATTAAACAATCACCAAAATCCGAAATTGACATGGAATACTTATGCTTATTTATGCTGCTAGGCGGGGGCATTTTGCACTTTTCCAAACTTTATTATTTTGTTTATCTTCTTTTTTTCTTTTTTTTTTCCCATGACTATGCATTGTCTTATTCCCTTAGGCTTTTCAATGCTACCTTAACGAGCTTTCGACCAATGACTCTCAAGTCATTAAGACCTTAGGGCGCTAGGTGTAGAGACAATCCCCTCGGGCTTACTTACTCAAGTAACAAAGGCCACAAAACTAGACAAGCATGCCACGGTGTTTATTCTTTTTTTTTCTTTTTTTTTTTCAAAGCTTATATACTCCAAATATTTTTCCCCCAAACTTGAGTTCATATCTAAAACAGTCTTCACTAGCTATTTAACTTGCTCCTTCATTTCATTAGCATTCCTCCTTTAGAACTCTATTATCTATCCATTTAAACTATCATAGCCAACATGGTCATCTTTCCAAATGTGTTATCCTTATAATATCAGTGTCAAACAGATGAGGATTCAAATCATGTCAAGAAAATCATATCACTGACTCAACAATCCTTACTAGACCTGTTCATGCAATTCTAATTTCATCATTGGCCCCCAAATATACGCACTATCAAAAGCTGGAATTAACATGCATTCCTAAACGTAACATTTATAAAAATCAAAACATCCACAAACTATTAACAATCACAGTTTACTCATGAAAATAAAAATAAACTAAATAACTACCCCCAAACTTATCTAGAGCAATGTCCTCATGCACAATTTTGCCGATTAGATTCATGTATTCGTCGACTTCTTTAATTGGCAAAAGACATACGCAATATTCCCAAGAGTGTTGGCATGTATAAAAAAAAACTATCCATGTATGCAACAATACGATGCACCACTCGCCTACAATAGTGATGAATAGGTGTGATGATAAAGCGTAAACTATTGTGGTGGCGGGGATGACAAATCAATACGATTAATGGAGAAAGGAGATATGTGCACATTGAACCCTTGGCATTGAGTCAGGCAATTTATCGAACATAAAATGTGCAACCCATAAATTGTTTTGAATCACCCTAGTTTTCTATCAAAATACATCCCGAGAAGTCAATTATCCAATATGCATGCTATCACAACCAAACGTGGTGCATAAACAATCACTTATCTTATGCAGGCAACACAAGAGAATCAAAAATCAAAGAAGATGAAAGTGTGCACTTAATATGTGTAGAGTGAAAATCAATCTTACTTGGATCAATCGAACGCAAACATTTGTTGAATGTTCTTATATACGTACCTTTGCAATAGAGAGAATAGATAAAAATGGATTTGTGCAAGGACTCCCAATTTGATATGAAGAGTTATGTTTTGAATGGGGAGTTAAAAAAACACGTTTAGATCGGTTACCAGCTATGAAGTTGAAATGTGTGTGGAAAGTGGAGTGCATGGACTAAAAAACCGAGCAGTTGGAACCAAATAGGATTCTTAAACGCCTCCTCCTCGTGGCAAGAACCTTTGGGATTTGGCTGGAACAATGCGTAAATGGCCGCCTTGAGAACTGGTGATAATGTCTTGTGTTGTGGAAGTATTTATCTTGTCGATAGGTTGTGTGCCTCTCGGTAGCAGGGGCTTAATGTTGCCCTAGAGAATGAGTGTCAGGTGGCCTTTCACGACTGAGTCTCGAAACTTGATGGTATACGGGCGCTAGTTTATAAAGTGAACTTCATTGGCAAGGCGCTATCAAGCAATCGGCATTGACCCTAGGCAAAAGTGCTTTATATACATGCAATTCAAGCGGCAAAGCTCTTGGTCTTTCTCGGTTGCCCTTTTCCTTGCCAATTTCACATGAACAAAAGTTGCGTGTGAGGTCAATGAAGAGTATAAATCTATCATGAAATTAAAGATGAAATAAATGAAGTGTAACTAAATGGACTAAAATAATTGAAATAAACTAAAACTCTAGGGTTTGCCTCCACAAGCGCTTGGTTTATAATAATCGGCCCGACTTTCTTTGTCGTGATCACTTTCGGTTATTGGGTCGAAAAGATTCATGGCCGTAGTCCGGCGTTCGATGGGTCCACTCGATAATGTTTGAGTCCTTGATCGTTAACCTTGAATGTACAATTTGAATTTGGTTTTTACGATCTCGATGTTACCATGGGGTGTAACATTCACAACTTTAAAAGGTCGACCACTAATGAGATTTGATTTCCCGAAATAAACGCAATCTTGAGTTGAAAAGCAAGACTTGTTGGCCCGGTTCAAATGTTTTATCAAGAATTTTCTTATCATGCCAAGCTTTGACTTTCTCCTTGTAGAGTTTTGCATTTTCATAGGCGTTGAACCGAAATTCATCCATCTCGTTTAATTGCAGTAACCTTTTCTCAGCTTGTAAATCAAAATTGAGCTTCCGAATGGCCCAGTGTGCACTATGTTCTAGCTCGACCGGGAGGTGACACGCCTTTCCGTAAACCATTTGATAAGGTGACATGTCGATCGAATTCTTATATGTTGTTCGATATGCCCATAGAGCATCGTCAAGACGTAAAGACCAATCTTTTCGTGACGAATTCACCACCTTTTCCGAATTAAACTACCTCCCTATTCGAGACCTCGACTTGACCATTGGTTTGGGGGATGATCTGTGATTTGCAATTTTATGGCGTACCCATACTTTATGAGTAGCTTTGTGAATTGTTTATTACAGAAGTGAGTCCCCTCATCACTTATTATTGCTCTCGGTGTCCCAAATCGTGTGAAGATATTTTTCTTTAAGAATCGAAGGACGACGTTGGCATCATTTGTGGGTAAAGTTGCGGCTTCTACCCATTTGGAAACATAATCAACCGCCAATAGAATATACTTATTAAAAGATGATGGGAAGGGGCCCATAAATCGATTCCCCATCGTCGAAACGATTCTACCTCCAAAATAGAGTTGAGTGGCATTTCATTTCGCTTGGAGATATTACCTACGCGTTGGCATCGATCACACTTTAGCACAAAGAGGTAAGCATCTTTGAATAGAGAAGGCCAGTAAAATCCTGATTGTAACACCTTGGCCGCAGTTCGATCACCGGAATAATGGCCTCCATAATCTGATGAGTGGCAATGACCCAATATGCTGTCCATCTCTTCATGTGGCATACAACGTCTAATCATTTGATCCGCGCACGCCTTAAACAAGAATGGTTCATCCCAATAGTACTGCTTCACGTCGTGGAGGAATTTCTTTCTTTGTTGTGAGTTCAAATCCGGTGGTAATACCTTAGCAACCACGTAGTTCACATAATCAGCATACCAAGGTAGTGTTGTGGTTACTCGAAGAAGTCGTTCGTCCGAAAATTTCTCATTAATCATTGTGTTATCTTTCTTTTGTACCTCTGCATTCTCCAACCGAGAAAGATGATCTGCTACCTGATTTACGGTGCCCTTTCTATCCCGAATTTCCAAATCAAACTCTTGCGGTAGTAATACCCACAAGTATTAACCTCGGTTTGGCATCCTTCTTCTCAATCGGATATTTGATGGCGGAATGATCCGTGTAGACAATTACCTTGGTCCCGATGAGATATGCTCAAATTTGTCGAGAAAGCAAACCAACTGCAAGTAGTTCTTTTTCGGTGGTTGTGTAGTTCAACTGAGCATCTGTCAACATCTTCCTTGAGTAATAGATTGTGTGAAAGATCTTGTAGTGGCATTGTCCCAAATCGGCTCCCCTTTGCATAGTCAATTGGCATCGCACATCAATTCAAACGGTATAGACCCAATCGGCCACACAATGATGATGGGCGAAACCAACTTCTTCTTTAAAACCTCGAATGCCTCGATACATGACTGATCCATTTTGAAAGGCACGTCTTTCTCCAACAGGGAACATAAAGGTTTTGAAATTTGTGAAAAAATTTAATGATGCGTCTATAGAAACCCGCATGTGCCAAGAAGCTCCGGATTCCCTTCACAGATGATGGAGGAGGTAATTTTTCAATAGTCTCAATCTTTGCTTTATCCACCTCTAACCCTGCTGCAGAAACTTTATGCCCTAGAATAATCCCTTCTTTCACCATAAAGTGACATTTTTCCCAATTAAGAACCAGATTAGTTTCCACGCATCGTTTCAACACTAAAATCAGATTCTTCAAGCAAAGATCAAAGCTAACACCGAATACAGAAAAATCATCCATAAATATCTCTAAATTTTTCTCGACCATATCGGAGAAGATCGCCATCATGCACCGTTGAAAGGTTGTCGGTGCATTGCATAAGCCAAAGGACATACGTCGAAATGCAAACATACCGTATGGGCATGTGAATGTCATTTTCTCTTGATCCTCCGGTGCTATGGCAATTTGATTATACCCAGAATATCCATCCAAGAGACAATAAAACTAATGTTATTTCTTTATACCATGATTAAGATTCATGAGATGTACTAAATGTTTTATGATGTATAGTTTTAGTTGAGTTGTAAAGCTAATGTTAGAGTTATCTGATATGTAAAGGTTATCGGATTGAAATGTAAAATTTTATATAATAACAGTGATAAAGTGAATCATAAAATAAGATTGATTCAAAGACATGTAGATGATAAAGGTTTTGATTCAGGGAATTAAAGTAAGAAAACATAAAAGTTTAAATTATTCCGCATTATATAAAGTTTAACATCGAATGATGATGTAAAATCGGAAAGGTAGATGTGTTATTAATAACAAAGTTAATAATTAAATTGTATAAATTTTGGGGTTAGATTACTGATTTGGTATCAAAGTACATGGGTTATAAACCTTAGGTAGGAGTACCTTAGGCTATAACCTTAGAGAAGGAAGGTGAAGATAATGAAAGAATAAGCTCAAATAGAGTTTGAACAATAAGAATTAATTTAAGAAATTTATAATGAAGGGGATTAAAACTTGTGTGAGAGGATTCAAAGAAGAATCTCATGAGTTATAAGGAATATAAATGTGGGGTTACTGACTCCAATAATAAGGATGTAAGGTGATAATAAATAAATAATGTCTATAAAAGAGAATGATAAAGAAGTAAGAATAAAAAGTTATATCTATGTATGGTACAAACGTACTCTTTAATAGTTGATGTTTGGTATATGGGCTAAACGATTCCTTCATAGAGCGGAGGTATATACGAAGTAGTATCTCGGAACCTAGTTTGTTGGTTGTTTGTGGAAAACCACTCAGTGTACCATATTGAAACTGTTAGAGACTTGATGTGTACCAAGTATAGAAAATGGATACGTATGATGAAAATGTGGAACTCAAATGAAATGTTGAGCAATATAAATGAAGTTAGAAATTCTTAAAGGAAGAATTGCTATATAAACAAGAAAATTCAGAGAAGAATCTTGAAGAGATATAAAGATAAGAAATGGGAGTTGCCTAACCCCAATAGCCAAGATAACGAATAATGTCATAAATGAGGAAAAAGGAAAGAAAGAGGATTGTAAAACAAAACGATCACGAGTTAAGAAAAGAATTTTAAGGGAGATGATTATAGAATAAGATCACGACGTGATCTGTTTAAGTTATAAAGTAAAGATGGTATGTAATGTTTGAATAATTATAGCTTGATGCTATGAAGATGATGTACTATGAAATAGTACGAGATAACTCACGAGGAGTTATAGATGATGTGATACGAGGAATTCGTATCGATCAAAGAGCAATTTATAAGAAAGATAGAGTTAGGTGGGATTTCAATTGAGAACTCATGTGATGGTTGAGTTGTACAAATCTTTGTATAGACGAGGGTTTTATGCTTGCACTTAGTTTATCATATTGATAATCATTGGAATGTTGGTGTCGCGCTATCAATGTATATGTGGTGAAAAGGTGATTCTTTTCTCATGTGTATATTTGATAGTTAGAAACTATTAAGATTAATCGAGATATTATTAGGATTAGATGCGGTTTTAAAACTAATGCATATGTTAACCGTGACTCATAATAATATGGTATGTTTTGAACCCCTCAATGAATGGGCGCTTTATAGTGCATCCCAGGATAAGTTCTTAAACTCATATTATTGTGGCAAGTTCTGAACTTCCAATGTGCGGTAAGTTTAATGAACTATACTGGGGGTATAGGAGGATGGTATATAAGTTGAAATACATGAATATTTAGTATAAAGATTTAAATTGATGGGGAAAATTAGATATTCTAAATCTACTAGCTATCTTAGACTTTCAAAATTTATTGACTTCGTCTTTGATGTTTGCACTTCTATTTTCTTAAAAAACATTGGATCAAATAATGAAACCAATGAGTTTTAAAAACAATCTTTTTATTAGGTAATATACGTACTAATTGCTTGGCTGACAAAAATAATTTGAAATATATCAAATGTATTTTATATCATCAATGCATCATGGAACACAGTGCGAGAGATGATAAAAGCGATGGAGTCATCAATGTAGTATTACTTAGTGTTGGATGTGATCTAAGGATGCATTGACCCACTATGGTATGATGTAGTATGATAAAATCACCAAATGGCGAGAATCCTCAAACGAGCTATAAATACGATGCGGTATCATCATGTCGTAAAAAATATTTTTGAGATTTCTTTAAGATATGAGAATATATATATATATATATATATATATATGTATATGTATATTTTGATTGATGTCCAAATTGTTGTAAAAGTCTATGCTTTTTGATTCAGCTAAACGAATATTGAAAGATGTTCATGAAATTCAAACGTTTCTTGAGAAGTTATGCCAAACCAAATTACTTTCGTGTTGAAAATCTAATATGAACAACCCTTTCATAGGGGATTACGCGAAAGCGTTTAGATGTTTGTGCACAATACATGGTACAAAGGGCTGATCACCCTAAGTACGGGAGTCTCAACAGTTTAATGACTGTTAAGGTTTAAGTTGAAAGAGTACTTATAACCGTGGGAGAGTGCACAATACATCGTACGAAGGGCTTAACACCCTAAGTACGGGAGTCCCTATAGTCTAATGACTGTTAAGATTTAAGTTGAAAGAGTACTTATAACTATGGACGTAGTTCAAGGTCTTATGACCCTCAGCATGATTTGGAATCTTTTAAATTCCTATTATTCATATCGCTTCCCAATTATTGAGCAGTTGTGGAAGATTCTTATTATTCTGAAAGGTGAAAGTGGAAAGGATGAAAAAATTAAGCAAAACATAATAATTTCAAGAAAGAATTAAAATTCCATAAAGAAGAGAAATGTGAAACTCTTAGAAGAAGAAGAGGTGAGGAATATGATGATCTTAGAAAGATCCTTAAAGAAAGAATTTAGTTGTAGAACCTAATGAATAAATAGATATTAACATAAAATCTATTTTGATAAATGGAATGAATGAATACTAGCAAGTCAAAATTTCGGGGACGAAATTCTTAGAAGAAAGGGTGAATGTAATATCCCGAGTGTTTATGATAACCATCCTTAGAAAAGGAAATGAATGGGTTAAAGAATATATAATAGTTGATATATGACTGTGTTTAATTGAAGGTTATGTAATAAAATCTAAAAGTTGTTGAAGAAATGAATGAAATATATATTTATGTAAAACTTTTTGCTAAGTTAACGTGTTGAAGTTATTCAACGATAATTGTGAAAGAGATTTTGTGAAAACCTTTGTAAGGTAGGGTTTTGGTGATTCCAATGACGGAATCCTTATAAGGAGGGAATGATGTGACAACCCGAATTTTTATAAGTTATTAAAATAGGAATTTAATAATTAAAATTCTTATTATGAGATGTTTTGAGTTTGAGTATGTATATATACATGCTATATTTTTTAAATATGTGATACGGTGTGAAGAAAATATATATTCATATATTGGGAAAGTGAGGTTCAATAGTTAAGTTAACTATTGAAGAAATTAAATAATTTGGTAATTATTTAAAATATTTATTGAATTAAATAAATATTTTAAATAATTTATTTATTGAGAAAAAATAAATAATTTATGAAATTGTGGTATAATAATTTAGTTACGTGTGTATGATAATTAAATTAAAGCAAAGGTAAATTTTATTCTTTGAAGATTTAATTTAATGAATTAATTAAATTAAATGAGTTGTTTAATATTAAAGAAAAAAAAGTCAATTAACTAAAGTGTTGTTTAAATCTAATTTATTAATTAAATTAGATATATGATTATTATTAATCATCGGAAGAATTATAATAAAAATTATAATTATTATAATTAATTGTAAGTTATGTAAAATGGTTACAGTGTGACAAATAAAAAACTATATAATATAATCTTATCAAAATAAATTGGAATGAGGGAATTATGTGTAGCAAACAAGGCCTTGTGGCCTTTGGCTTATTATGCTGCCGATCTGGAGCGTAAAAAGCCATATCGGTTTATTTCTACGCATATTATTTCTTTCCCTAAGGTTAGATATCAGTGAAAATGCAGAGGGAAAGAGAGAGTTTAGAGAGAATTGGAGAAGAAGGATGAAGAGTCAAGGAGAAGTAAGAAGGAGATTAAGTAATTGTTCTTCATCACCAAACTAAGATTAGGAAGAATCAAGATGTAAGAATCAATTCTAAACCCTTAAATTTTCTTTCTTGAGTTCTTTATTGATAAATTAGATTTCTTAAGGAATTGGTTATAGAAGTTAATGAGTTTGTATAATCCATTCTATATCATCTAAAAGTGGTTTTAGAGTAATCAAACTCATGAGAACATGTTAAAGATGAATAATATGAGTTTTGTTTAATATATGTATTTTGGGTCTGTTTTGAGACTAAAATTGGTTAGGAGTTTATGTTATAATTGTAAAATTGATGTTGGATTATGTTAGTATGTGAAGAAACGAAAATAACATAGTTTAAATCATGTCAATTGATTAAGAAACGAAGTCATGGCGATCGAATTCGCTAGAGATGTTAAAACATGAAAATAGAGTATGAACATATGTTTTGGGTCAAATTTTAGGTTGGTTAATGTTTTTATAAATTGTTAGAATTCTAGTATGTTGTAGTTCTATGAATTACGAATCCTACACCTGGCAAACATGGCCCAATCCGGCCCGCCCGTCACGGGCTGGGCTATGGGCTGCATATTTTTAGCCCAAAAAAATATGGGCTTTTTTGGCCCGCCCATTTTTGGCTTGGCCCGTTAAGGCCCGGCCCACGGGTGGCCCGTGAACTTTTTTAAAAAAAAAATAAAAATAAAATATTGCTACTTGTGGGTTGTGAGGCTTGAACACAATACTTATAAGTAAATACATAAGAGTTCAAACCAACTAAGCTACAACTATTTGTTTTTAATACAATCTTCAATATATTATTTCTTTACTTTTGTTCAAATTTTACTATTCTTAAAAAATAAATGTTTATTGATGTTTATATTACTATATATTTTCTTGCATCAAAACAAGACATTTATTCTTACAGTAAATGATTTACATCCCTTATATTACTAATAAAATCAAAAAATTAGGGAGTCGTCATACTTCTTACAATAAATGGTTTGCATCCCTTGTTATGTTGAAAAACTTTTGTGGTCAGTGACTCAGTAGTCACAATGAACATACCTTTTAGGATGACGTGCTCAAAATTTGAGAAAACTATGGTGCCCTTTTCACCCAAATTTTTAGCAAGTTCATTGTATAGCAAAATTCTACTTCAAAATAAGTCTAGGAATCAGTTACTCCCTTATATTATTAATAATACTAATTTATAATACTATTAAAAATTTAATTGATTGAGATATGTAGTTAATTATTTAATCGTGTCTATTTGTATTATTGTTTATTATTAATTATTTTATTATTTTTAATATTTATTATTATTACTATTTTTGGTGTAACAAGATTTTGCAAAAAAAAGGAAAGAAGCTTGCTGGTAGCATAATTTCGACCCACAAAACTTAGGGCTTTTTAGGCTATTCTTTTGGCCCACCGTTTTCTTGGTGTAATCGAATCCATAAAATCGAAAATGGACTAATTTGGATGTGTATAACTCAAGTTATGAAGATTAGTAGGAGAAAAAAGGTCAAAAATCGTGAAGAACAGTAGCTTTAGGTCTGTTTTTTTTTCTGCAATATTGTTGCACTATGCCCTAAGTCATTTAGGGTGTAGTACGTGCCTTATGGGACACATAGTCTACTTGTTGTGCCCAAAGGCTTAATTAGGCGCGATTGTTGCCCAAAGTATGTCAGGTGTGACTGTTTTTGACCTATTTTAGTAAAATAGGCATAACCTTTTCATACGAACTCCAATTGAGGTGATTCAAGATGATCCGGAACAAGAACGAATAGACCTACAACTTTTATTCTTTAAGTGTTTCAATTTGAGGTAGGGAACAGGTGTCAAAATGGTCCTGTTTAGGACTGTTGTGTTTTCAGAGGCAATCAGAGGGCGTCGGGCATGCACGTATGCAAGTGTAGTGCTCTTGACGATAAAAGATGTTGTTCTAAGTTATAGAACATGAATATTATGAAGTATAATGATGCTTAACATTAATAAATGATATATTAGATAAGTTGTATACACATACTGTCGACGTCGGGATTTTTTAATGTCCCTTTTCGTTACTTGTTCTTTGGTGTTCTCATGTTAATGTGAGATTTGTTTAAAAAACAAGTGAAAAATGTCCGACATGTATAATATCGACGATTTGATTTTAAGACTAGCCAGTTGGTGTATTTAACTGGTTGCACCAACGCAACCAAAAAGGTTTGCACATTGACCTAGTGATGTGACACTGTTAAACGGGTCTGTGAAACCGAGATTCATTTAGGGTTCGGGGGCTTGGTTATACGGAGGGAAGGTGTTAGGCACCCCCCGATATCTGTGTTGCCACGGTGACCGCCACTTTTCAAAGAAACTGTTATATGAATGTGTGTGTGTGTGTGTGTGTGTGTGTGTGTGTGTGTGTGTGGATCAATGTTGTGAGACCCCAAATTTTATGAATAAAGATTTAAATTTCTCGAAATATTTTTTTCCAAAATTATGGTGTCGATTTGAGATAATGTTATAGTTGTGGGTAATATTTAGAAATTTTGAAAAGTATGCAAGTTGTTATATTATATTCGATTGGTCGGGGAATATTTTTTTTGTCGGAGAATATCCGTACGATGGTACAATCATTGGTGGACCCCACAACGGAATTATTGTCGGATTGAGAAAATGACAAAAATATTTACCCCATAGTTTGGTGTTCACGATCCACAATATAATAGCATCTAACTACCCATTCCATATGTGAATAGTAATACATACCACATTAACATATATTGTTAATACATTAATCCCGAGTCTGCTTAACCTTAACATTACAAACATACCCCTTAAATATACAAAAGGGTTTACATTACAACCATATAATTAATCTTTTTTCATAAAACTAATTTATTACGATGCCTTTGCCTTTATTCTTCTTTATTCTTCTTAAACAAATGCGCTGACTTAGTCCCTAATTTGAAAAGTTTTATTTATAGCAAGGGTGAGCAACAAGTTTGCTCATGAAGTTAAGACATCGATAAAGATATAAAAATCAAAATCAAACCTTCTCACATTCTACTGAACAATAATTCGATAATGAAAGAGTACAACGCTTTCAAAGGTTTCTACCATATTCAAGTGAATAATCAAGAATTATTTCTACGATATAGCAAAGTGAAATGTTTTCCAGATTTATCTTTGAGTGATCCATTGGATCTTGAACTTCTCTTCTCGAGTAACTATCAAAGTTAAACTTTGATATACCCGTGTATCGAGATAACCATAAAGATTAAATCATACCCCTCTGCAAGTATATAAAGTGATCAGCTTTAGTATACCCTATATTATGCATAATACTTAAGTCATGAAGAGATCGAATATCACGATCATAAATGTTCCTTTGTATAAAAGGTTGTTCTTCTCGATCTCGAGAATCAAGATTTTGATTTAACAACGAAATCTTGTGATTTCAAATTCTATTTACTTCTCGATCTAGCCAAATAATTGGCATCGATCATCGATAATAATTGAATTCTCTTTTGAACCTATCAAGTTCAAACAAATGATCGTCTAGCGAAATAATTAGCTAAGACATTTCTCAACATAATTCGACAATAAACAGATATTATACATCTTTGTTAATATTAAACTTCTACGATATATGAATATCCAACAACGATAATTCTACAAATATATATTTTCAAAATCAATAATTCAATTTCAACAATAAATCCACGGACGGTATAATTAGCAATAATTATCCACCAATAATAATTAAATGGAAAATAACTCAAGGTTGAGTTAGGGAACTTGCCTCTTCCAATGATTATGACTACCTGATATAATTTCTTCGCGTTAAGTAAGACCTATAATCAACAATATCGGTCTCCTGATTAACACGATCATTTATAACCCACAACCTTTGTAGTTTTACGATCAAACTTATCCTAAACACATTACCACATAGCCACATCGGTGTTTATAACCTAGATAAACACTTATCAAGTCTAACTATTTTGATGCGGTTGGACTTGGTCCATTCTCGATGTTACGGTCACCTATCAAACAATTAACATAGTCATTGTCAAGCAAAATCGGTTTCTAAGCTTCAATATTATTTTAGATAAGTCGAATATCAATTATAATATTTTTAAAAGCTTTTAAATAATTATCAAACAATTATTATAATTTATAATAATTTTTCAAACATCAGAATCATTTTTAATGATTTAATTATTAAATAATCTTATCATTATTAATATTTAATAATATCAAAATATTAATAACATATCTGTCAAAAATATTAAAGTTATTTTTAATAACTTAAAATATTTTAAATCATCAATATTCTACTTAAATGATTTTTAAAGTAATTAAAAATCATTTGTAAATTATCACCATTAATATTTAAATATTAATGAAATTATTATCAAATATTAAAAGTCATTAATTATAACTTAAAATATTTTTAAATCATTTTTCTCATTTTAAATGATTTTTAAATCAATTTAAAATCATTTTTAATTCATTTATTTAATATAACAATTAAATAAATCTATCATCATTAATATTAATTTATTAATGAGAATTCTCCAAAAAATATTGAAAATTATATTTTATAATTTAAAATATTTTCTAACACTTTATTCTTATTTAAAATGATTTTTCATAATATTAAATCATTTTTCTCTAATTTATTTAATACACTAATTAAATAAAATAAATATCATTTTTATTCAAATAATTATAAATATTAATAAAAATATTTCAATTGGTCAAAATTATTTTTCATAATTTAAAATAATTTTTAAAATCATTTTTGTAATTTTTAGAATTTATTTCTATTTTTTAATCATTTTCGGAAAAAATGAAAATAAAATAAATAGGGCAAATCGCTAAAAGCCTTTAGCGACACAAATCTGTTGCCTTTGGTGTTCTTGGCTCAAGAACAACGACAAAATCGATGTTCAAGGCCCTTACTTTGACCAGATTTTAATCACAATTTAAAGTCGTTTTCTTGGCTAACTTAAAGTTCCAAATCGTAGTACACATGTAATACTACACATATCAATCAACCATTTGGTCATAACACTACATTAAATAACGATCGGGCTTGTCGAAGAAGTCATCGGACCAAATCTGGGTTTCTCGAAACCCGAAACTTCATTTCGATCGATTTCAAGCTCATTTATCTAAGTGTTCGGTTAATTATTTTGGTTGTTTCTTGGTTCAACAACGTAGTATACTTGATGATATAATAACAACATAACAAGATCTGAGTCCAACAACAATAGATTCACAAGATAAGCTTGATTGAAACCACATCGAACAATGTTCATCTGGTTTACGGGTTTACCCGAAAACTATCGTCGATCAAATGGGTCACTTTGACCACTTTCTCTAATCGATCTGTTAACTTTTTATGACAACAAGAAGAATGGATCTATAGTACAACTAACAGGCTACAAGATGTATGAAATAACAACATCAAAGCTCGTAAACACTGACAGATCCGGACACTACAAAATCTTGTCAGAAGTTGATTCATACGTTACGGGCCCCGATTTTTGAAGCGATCAGCGTCGATTGACGATGTTTGACCTTAAATAAAATGAAATCTAGTTATTCAATTACTGTGCTACCACTTGCAGATGAAAGACAACATACCAGGCTACATATTAAAGCTTTAAAAATCCAAAAACAACAAACGAACAAGAATCTGTGGCTCCTGACATTAGCTTGTCAGACCACAAATTTTGTTCTTGGACAGATTTTGAAAAACACTAATTTAAAGCCATTTGATGCTATGGATCCATCATGGATCAACATAGATCAACTAAAAACATCTTATAACATTAATATAAACACTTAAACACAAAAAGTTTCTAAGCAACAAAGATCAAAAATCAAATTTTGATTTATACCTTTCTAGCCCAAATCTTGATCTATACTCTCCAAGTTGTTATTGGTTGATCTAGGAATTGAAAATATGACTGGTCTAATTCTAATTTTCGTAGGTTTGAGAGAGAATGAGAGTTGGTGAGAGCTTTCAAGTAAAATGGCTAAATTATTAACTTTCTCTCTCTCCAATCTAATATATAATCACATGGTACATTGAATTTTACTTGCATAAATGGCGATAATGTAAAATTGAGTTGTTGAAGTTTTTGAGTCATCAAGTCAAATAAGTAGTTCACCAACTAAAGTTGCTAGAAAATTTTACAAGTTACATAATAAAATATAATAAAAGGGCATTTTGGTCATTATCTAAATATTTTTAAGGGCATACAAGACATTCTCCAAAACCTTAGGGTTTAACCCTTAGGGTTTAACCTTAAGGTTTTAGCACTTAGGTTTTAAAATAATAGCTTCCACAATTTTCTAATTAGGGTTTACAAATTTAAAAATTAAAATGTTTAAAACTAAAATTAGGGTTTCCTAATTTAATTAGGTTTTCCTAATCATATTAGTGTTTAATTAACACATTATGCTTGCCAATTGAGATTAGGGCTTCCTAATTAGGGTTTAGGAATCCCGAATTTTAAATTAGGGTTTCTCGTCTTTCGATTAGGGTTTCTAACTGCGCGTTAGGGTTTCTAATCCCAAGATTAGGGTTTTTAATCTCTTAATAGGGTTTATTAATTTTAAACCTTATCCAGTCAATCATTGGTCAACATTCCTATACAGTACAAACACGTATTCATTAGTACAATTATTTTAATCATATTTTCTATCGAATCCCTATCCAAAAATTAGGGTTAGGGTTTCTAGAGCTGTTAAGCACAACTCTACTCTAATTTCTCAGTCAAAACACATATTGACTAAATCTCGAGACTTGTCTCACAAATTCTCAGTACAATATTAACAGTCAATATTAAATAAAAAAAATTTATTCGTAAAATTTTGATTATTTGAAATCCCGGGTTATCACATTCACCCCTCCTTAAAAGGATTTCGTCCTCAGAATCACCGCTTTCTTAATCTCTACAATCTTTTAAAATTGTATCATCAATTCATTTTTATTAACACTATATTAATTTGTGTTTCGAATTCTAACCTGTGACTTGAATCTATAAAAGAAAATAGTTCACATAAATATCTGACTCATATTACTCGCGTAATTTAAGTTCTAAATGAAATCGTTACTTTGCCACCTCCTCTGAAGCATTCTCTGGCTCTGCTGCCGTCATGTTGAATGTACGGGCGGTTGATCTTCTTGGCTGTGCAGGTCCTCGGATCGCCAAGGTTCCACCACCGGGTCCCTTATTGACACTTTCCTTCTCGGCCTCCTCTTTGGATGATTCTAACCAAATGATCGATCGATCCACACATATAACAACCTTGAATCTTCTTCGGACTGGGACAATTGGGTGATATATGCCCCTCGTGTCCATGATTATAGCAGACTCCTTTCTTCTTCAAACAAATACCAAAGCATGGTTCTTTCCACAATTTGCATATGGTTCCCTTCCTTTCCTATTCTCTTTAGATTTACTACCCAATTTGGTATTCTCACTCCACTTCCTCTTATTCTGAATACTATCACCACTAATTCCTCCATCACTTATCTTCTTCTTCTTTTCCTGATGAAAACGAGATGCAGCCTCGCTTCCTCCTTCAGCAATTAATGTTTTCTCCAGTAAAGTCGCAAACGTGTTGATCTGCAATACTGCCACCTTGTTGAATATCCCCGGTTTCAGTCCATTCTCAAATCTTCTTGCCTTTCGTGCCTCAGTGTCCACGATGAGGTGAAAATCTAGCTAATTCGTTGAATTTAGCCGCGTATTGAAAAAAGACATATTCTCTGCTTGATTCCAAGAACTTAACTTCCATCCGAGCTTGCATACTCGGTGAGAAGTAGTTCTCAAAGAACAATTCTTTGAATCTTTCCACGTTACTACCATATAGTTGTCCCACCTCTCGCCTGATTAGTCTCCCACAAATAATTAGTTTCTCCCTTCATCAAGTATGTAGAAAAAGCTGTCTTCTGCTCTTCTGCCACTCGCGCAATCACGAACGCTTTCTCCATCTCCTTCACCCAAGTTTGGGCTTCAATCGGATCCGTGGTTCCCTTAAATTCCGGCGGTCCTACTGCTTTAAAATCCTTAAAATTAGCCAATCTGTCGGCTGGCTGATTCCTTGCTCTTCCCCTGGCTGGAGCCCTATTTTCCATAGCTTGGGCCAGCATATCCACGAAATTCTGCATTGGGTCAGCTTGACCTCCTTCGTTATTCACTGATTGTTCTTCTCTTTGGTTTCGATTCTGTCGTCTAGGCGGCATGATCTGATTTAAATGAAAATCTTATATTAATACACTTTCTCTATACAGATTCTTAACACAATAAGAATTCAACATATAGTTCTCATGTAATCGCATATTTATTCAAATAGCACATAGTACATATAGTACTTAACACATATTACTATCCTTTTAAAAATATTTTTAGGATTAACGTATTCAACTTTACAAAAGCTGCAATTCTCCAACTTTACACAAAAAGTTGACATTCTCCATTTTCACATTACTATTTCCAGTTCATCAAACTTACCACACTTAGGAGTTCAGTAACTTGCCACAATTATATGAGTGTATGAACTTATCCTAGTCAGACCTTTGGCGTCCATTCACTGAGGGGTTCAGAACATTTCATATGATTATGAGTCATGAACATACCATAGGTATGAGTTTTAAGAACACACAACTTAATCTTAATCTTATATTCATATAGAAAATAAAGATTTCATTCATAAAAACATATATATTTACATATGCTTAAACATCGTTCTCGATATTACAACACTTAATATCAAAAGCTTCTACCAAAAGATGCTAACACTTATATCTAAGTTGTCTAACGACCACTCCCTTCACCAGTCTTCTTCTTGCTGGGACACTTGTTGAATCCGTGCCCCGTTTGCCCACAGGAAAAACACTTCCTCAAATTCGGCTTAGGACAATGCAAAGAGATATGTCCTTCCTGCTTACAGTTGAAGCACACGTTCTTCCACATCATGCATTCCCCCACGTGAGTCTTGCCACACTTGCTACAAGCTTGCCTCTTCTTCGGGTTTGAATTTTCAGAGTTGTCACTGTCTTTGTCCCTCTTTCTCTTCTTCTTATCTTTCTTGCTGGCTCCTTCAGATGATCCATCACCTTCGGTCTTCATTTTCTCTACCAGTGCCTTGACTCATTTTCGTTTCTTGATCATTTCACGTAACGCTTGCTCCGTCTTCCACAACTCCTCCAAGAGAAATACCTTATTCTGGAGTTCTTAGACTTCTGCAGATAGCTGATCTTGTTCACCAACCTTGATCTTATTCTTTAACTCCACCTTAGCTTCTTCAGACTCCGCCTCCTCATCACCACTTAGATACATCTCGGGATAATCATCGTGATCACTCCCGAGATTAACCATGGGTTCATCTTTTCCCATCTCTTCAACTGATTCGCTCTGTGCTGGCACCTCGGCTACTGGCACTGGTGCGACAGCCGTTGGCATCTCCGTACTCATCTTATCTTCTCCCGACATCCTACAATCAGTTTAAACAACTTGATTAGTACTTCACCAGTACAACTCCTCTCACTATGTGTCTACATATCTCACTATCGACACGCTTCAGCAATCCCTCACTTAGTACTCTAAATGAGTATTCTCTGTCTCGCTCATGGTTATAATCCTAGGGTTTTCCCCACCCCACTTAAGGTTTATAACCTACAGCTTTGATACCAACCTGTGACGCCCCCAAATCCGGGTTACCTGACCCCCGAGTTTGGTGTTCACGATCCACAATATAATAGCATCTAACTACCCATTCCATATGTGAATAGTAATATATACCACATTAACATATGTTGTTAATACATTAATCCCAGGTCTGCTAACCTTAACATTACAAACATACCCCCTTAAATATACAAAAAGGGTTTACATTACAACCATATAATTAATATTGTTCATAAAACTAATTTATTACGATGCCTTTGCCTTTATTCTTCTTAGCGACCGCCAAATACTGCAACTTAAATCCCCCTAAATTTGAAAGTTTTATTTATAGCAAGGGTGAGCAACAAGTTTGCTCATAAAGTTAAGACATACGATAAAGATATAAAAAAATCAAATCAAACCTTCTCACATTCTACGCAATAATAATTCGATAATGAAAGAGTACAACGCTTTCAAAGGTTTCTACCATATTCAAGTGAATAATCAAGAATTATTTCTACGATATAGCAAAGTGAAATGTTTTCCAGATTTATGCTGAGTGATCCATTGGATCTTGAACTTCTCTTCTCGAGTAACTATCAAAGTTAAACTTTGATATACCCAGGTGTATCAGATAACCATAAAGATTAAATCATACCCCTCTGCAAGTATATAAAGTGATCAGCTTTAGTATACCCTATATTATGCATAATACTTAAGTCGCGCGCAAGGATCGAATATACGATCATAAATGTTCCTTTGTATAAAAGGTTGTTCTTCTCCGTCTCCAGAATCAAGATTTTGATTTAACAACGAAATACTGTGATTTCAAATTCTATTTACTTCTCGATCTAGCCAAAATAATTGGCATCGATCTGTCAATAATAATTGAATTCTCTTTTCGAACCTATCAAGTTCAAACAAATGATCGTCTAGCCAGAATAATTAGCTAAGACATTTCTCAACATAATTGAACAATAAACAGATATTATCTATACTGTCAATATTAGCTTCTACAAATATGAATATCCAACAACAGTAATTCTACAAATATATATTTTCAAAATCAATAATTCAATTTCAACAATAAATCCCTGGACGTGGTATAATTAGCAATAATTATCCACCAATAATAATTAAATGGAAAATAACTCAAGGTTGAGTTAGGGAACTTGCCTCTTCCAATTGATTACGACTACACAATATAATTTCTTTGCGTTAAGTAAGACCTATAATCAACAATGTCGGTCTCACAATTAACACAATCATTTATAACCCACAACACTGTAGTTTACAGTCAAACTTATCCTAAACACATTACCACATAGCCACATCAGTGTTTATAACCTAGATAAACACTTATCAAGTCTAACTATTTGATGCGGTTGGACTTGGTCCATTCTCGATTATTACGGTCACCTGTCCGACAATTAACATAGTCATTGTCAAGCAAAAAATCAATTTTCTAAGCTTCAATATTATTTTAGATAAGTCAAATATCAATTATAATATTTTTTAAAGCTTTTAAATAATTATCAAACAATTATTATAATTTATAATAATTTTTCAAACATCGAAATCATTTTTAAATGATTTAATTATTAAATAATCTTATCATTATTAATATTTAATAATATCAAAATATTAATAACATATCTCAAAAATATTAAAGTTATTTTTAATAACTTAAAATATTTTAAATCATCAATATTCTACTTAAATGATTTTTAAAGTAATTAAAAATCATTTATAAATTATCACCATTAATATTTAAATATTAATGAAATTATTATCAAATATTAAAAGTCATTAATTATAACTTAAAATATTTTTAAATCATTTTTCTCATTTTAAATGATTTTTAAATCAATAAAATCATTTTTAATTCATTTATTTAATATAACAATTAAATAAATCTATCATCATTAATATTAATTTATTAATGAGAATTCTCCAAAAATATTGAAAATTATATTTTATAATTTAAAATATTTTCTAACACTTTATTCTTATTTAAAATGATTTTTCATAATATTAAATCATTTTTCTCTAATTTATTTAATACACTAATTAAATAAAATAAATATCATTTTTATTCAAATAATTATAAATATTAATAAAAAATATTTCAATTGGTCAAAAATTATTTTTCATAATTTTTAAAATCATTTTTGGTAATTTTTAGAATTTATTTCTATTTTTTAATCATTTTCCGGAAAAACAGAAAATAAAATAAATAGGAACCGTCGCTAAAGCCTTTAGCGACACAAATCTGTTGCCTTTGGTGTTCTTGGCTCAAGAACACTGACAAAGTCAGTGTTCAAGGCCCTTACTTTGACCGGATTTTAATCACAATTTAAAGTCGTTTCTTGGCTAACTTAAAGTTCCAAATCGTAGTACACATGTAATACTACACATATCAATCAACCATTTGGTCATAACACTACATTAAATAACGATTTGGGCTTGTCAAAGAAGCTGTCAGACCAAATCTGGGTTTCTCCAGAAACCCAGAAACTCGACCAGTCAGTTTCAAGCTCATTTATCTAAGTGTTCGGTTAATTATTTTGGTTGTTTCTTGGTTCAACAACGTAGTATACTTGACAGATAATAACAACATAACAAGATCTGAGTCCAACAACAACAGATTCACAAGATAAGCTTCGGTCAAAACCCTGTCAGAACAATGTTCATACCGTTTCTGGGTTTACCCAGAAACTGCTATCGTGATCAAATGGGTCACTTTGACCACTTTCTCTAATCGATCTGTTAACTTTTTATGACAACAAGAAGAATGGATCTATAGTACAACTAACAGGCTACAAGATGTATGAAATAACAACATCAAAGCTCGTAAACACTGACAGATCCGGACACTACAAAATCTTGTCGGGAAGGCGATTAATACGTTACGAAATTTGCCCATATTTTTGAGCAGTCAACGTCGGTCAACGATGTTTGACCTTAAATAAAACGAAATCTAGTTATTCAATTACTGTGCTACCACTTGCAGATGAAAGACAACATACCAGGCTACATATTAAAGCTTTAAAAATCCAAAAACAACAAACGAACAAGAATCTGTGGCTCCTGACATTAGCTTGTCAGACCACAAATTTTGTTCTTGGACAGATTTTGAAAAACACTAATTTAAAGCCATTTGATGCTATGGATCCATCATGGATCAACATAGATCAACTAAAAACATCTTATAACATTAATATAAACACTTAAACACAAAAAGTTTCTAAGCAACAAAGATCAAAAATCAAATTTTGATTTATACCTTTCTAGCCCAAATCTTGATCTATACTCTCCAAGTTGTTATTGGTTGATCTAGGGGCTGAAAATATGACTGGTCTACTTCTAATTTTTGTAGGTTTGAGAGAGAATGAGAGTTGGTGAGAGCTTTCAAGTAAAATGGCTAAATTATTAACTTTCTCTCTCTCCAATCTAATATATAATCACATGGTACATTGAATTTTACTTGCATAGCTGATAATGTAGGCTGAGTTGTTGAAGTTTTTGAGTCACCAAGTCAAATAAGTAGTTCACCAACTAAAGTTGCTAGAAAATTTTACAAGTTACATAATAAAATATAATAAAAGGGCATTTTGGTCATTATCTAAATATTTTTAAGGGCATACAAGACATTCTCCAAACCCTTAGGGTTTAACCTTAAGGTTTTAGCACTTAGGTTTTAAAATAATAGCTTCCACAATTTTCAAATTAGGGTTTACAAATTAGAAAATTAAAATGTTTAAAACTAAAATTAGGGTTTCCTAATTTAATTAGGTTTTCTAATCATATTAGTGTTTAATTAACACATTATGCTTGCCAATTGAGATTAGGGCTTCTAATTGGGGTTAGGAATCCCCAATTTTAAATTAGGGTTTCTCGTCTTTTTCGATTAGGGTTTCTAACTGCGTATGTTAGGGTTTCTAATCCAGAGATTAGGGTTTCTAATCTCTTAATAGGGTTTATTAATTTTAAACCTTATCCGATCAATCATTGGTCAACATTCCTATCTGATCTGAACACGTATTCATTAGTACAATTATTTTAATCATATTTTCTATCGAATCCTATCCGAGAAATTAGGGTTAGGGTTTCTAGAAATTTATTAAGCACAACTCTCTACTCTAATTTCTCGGTCAAAACACATATTGACTAAATCTCGAGACTTGTCTCACAAATTCTCGATACAATATTAACGATCGATGTCAATATTAAATAAAAAATTATTATTTGTAAAATTTTGATTATTTGAAATCCGTAAGGGTATCATTTCTTTCGTATTCATGAAGAGAACTTACATTATTCCATTCTTAATTATTACATTGGAATAACCTATATACGCAGGCTACCCTATACTTGGTGAAATTCTTCTGTTATTTCATTCTTTATCATTATGTTGGAATAACCTATCTATGCGAAGTACCGCATACATGATGAAATTCTTCTGTTATTCCATTCTTTATCATTATGTTGGAATAACCTATCTATGCGAAGTACCGCATACATGGTGAAATTCTTCTGTTATTCCATTCTTTATTATTCTGTTGGAACATCATGTCTGTGCGTTTACGCATAACCTAGTTCCGTTATTTATTATTTTGTTGGAATATCATGTTTGTGTGTTTACGCATGACCTGGTTCCGTTATTTATTATCCTGTTGGAATATCCTGTTTGTGCATTTACGCATGACCTGGTTCCGTTATTTATTATTCTGTTGGAATAAACTATCTGTGATTTCTATCATATGCCTGGTGATTTCTTTTGTTATTCCATTCTTTATTATACTCAGTTGGTTAAAGTTTTAACTTCTATACTCCATGAAATTAGTGGAATATCCTTGATATTTGCGCTTCATCCAGTATCTTTTCATGGAAATATTCTTCTGAGCATTCTTGAATTTTACTCTACATAGAAGTATCATGTTGACAATTTGGACGTTATTGGTTCCTGGATAAATTAATTCTTGAACTTGTTTTTATTGAATTCTTATATCATTGTCATCATCCTCATGTTTATATTGTGTTGAAAGTCATATGTGGCTTGTAGTGCATAGATGGACTTGGTATGATTATGATCAGGGATTATTCAGTATAATCATGACCGTAATGTTACAAATGAGTCGTAAAAGTCCTCATTGGCCCGTAGTGCATTGATGGATAGTTGTTGGCTACACGAATATCCTTGGGCCGTAGTGCATAGATGGACTTGGTATGATTATGATCAGGGATTATTCGGTGTAATCATGACCGTAATGTTACAAATGATGTGGTAAAAGTTCTCATTGGCCCATAGTGCATTGATGGACAGTTGTTGG
This sequence comes from Panax ginseng, assembly GCA_020205605.1. NCBI lineage: Eukaryota > Viridiplantae > Streptophyta > Magnoliopsida > Apiales > Araliaceae > Panax > Panax ginseng. Next base: position 68,866,476 of record CM035139.1, read on the forward strand.
CATGATCATGACCATTGATGAATACACGAATATCCTTGGCCCGTAGTGTATGGATAATTTGTGGTCGTGATACTAATGAATATCATTGGCCGTAGTGCAGGGATGATGTGGATTATTTATTAAGCTGAGTCTCAGTGATAAAAGTGATGAAAAACCTTTTTAAATCATAAAAGATAGTAGATTTTATTCTCTACTTGACTCTTTTAATGGATTGTTTGTTTCCCTGCAGTTAAACTTGATTTTTGTTATATTTTATCAATTTAGCACTGTTGAAGGCTAACGATAATTTATTCTGCATTATCTTAGTCATAATATTTCTTACTGGCCTAGTTGAGCTCACCCTTTCTTTCACCGTTCTCTTCAGAAAATGAGAACGTAGTCGGGACTAGTCAGGGAACGGAGTGACAGTCCAAATGATAGTATTAGTAGTCATCACTATTCTGTTAAATAGAGTTACAATAAATGTAATGAGGAATCCTTGAGTGTGGATATTGTCTAGATGACAATATTCCTATTAAAACTCTCAGTTTATGTATTGTCGTATATTACACGACGGTTGTATAATTAAGTTTGTATTTGTATTCTGTACCATGTATTTGGCAACTCAGAATAGGTGATGTATACCTATTTTGGGGGCTTCACAAATGTGCAATTATTTGGAAGTAGTGATATGCCTTGTTCGCACTTATATACATAGGGTTTGAATTTTGTAGAAAATTCCGTTTTAAGCAAGATATAGCAATGAAGTTTTATAAAAAAGATTTTTTAAAACCTGAGCTCAATAGTAATTGAGGCCTTTGATACTTCTATTTTATTATTAAATGTTCGACTTGTTTGCTTTTATTTTCGAGATGTGAGGCATCTATGAGAAAATAATATACAGCAATGCCGAACTCCTTATGGGCATGACAGCCATCCAAGGGAAGTCAGACATTGTAAATAATGTACAAGCTATTAATTTGGAAAAAAGTCCATCACGGAACAGAATCTAGATTCGATGGTAGAATAATGTGATCACATGATTCCTAGGCTCACATGATCTTCGCAAGTTATATGGAAGCGATAAGTAGTTATATATATATAGAAGCGGTACATATATATATATATATATATATGTGTGTGTGTGTGTGTGTGTGTGTGTGTGTGTGTGTGTGTGCATGATCAGCCACCACGAAGTAACTCCATGGGGGATCAAAAATGTAAATAAAGTAGTAAATGCTATCAACCGCCATGGAGTAAACTCCAGGCGGGACTTGAATGTAAAGAAAGTTGTAAAAGCTATCAACTATCACGAAGTAAACTCCAGGCAGGACGTAATGTAAGGAAAGCTGTAAAAGCTATCAACTGCCACGAAGTAAACTCCAGGCAGAACGAAATGTAAATATATATATATATAAGCCAATAAACGCTCCAGACCGAAGGCTAGGCTCAATCGAGGCATAACTTCGATAATGTTAGTCCATATAAAATATATACATATATATAGTATATATATACTAATGAAAATGAAAACCATGGACCAAGTCGAGCGAACACACACACACGACTCTCAATGTGTATAACGATTGTGTCTTATTACGAAGAAAGGCTTTATAGAATGTATGAAGACTTACGATTGAAATTGCCAATATAGACTTCTATGACTCTATATGGATAAACACTTTCGATTCCATGGGATGAAAGTATAGCTATATGTGAGCTAACAGATGTTTAAAATGAGGAAAACACACAATATGGGTGTGTACAGAGTAAAGTAGACAGGGCTTCCTCGCCTTTTCTCTCTCTTCTCCCTCTCAAAATGGCTGACCCAAGGTCTATATTTATAGGTGATAGCGCTTGAGTGTACCTCTGGCACTCGCCTTGACACTACTGAGGTACAGGTCGTGGTAGGCCTGGGCTTTGCGGGTCCCGTCGTCTTGAAGTACGTGCACTTGCGCACTGTAATGTCTGCTCGAACTTGTAGAACTTCAATCCGAGCCTCCGAATGAGGTGTAAAAGACCTTCTTCGGACCGCTTTTGTCGAGAGTTACGCCATGACATGGGATTTGCCCTTTTTGATTCCAGGAAGATGGGTCCATGACCGAAATGGCATTTTCGGGTTTCCGTTATGCAGTCCGTTGAGCCGTTTTGCATAGTTTGCGCTTGGAAGTTAAGATATGGTTCTTGTGGGACATATTTTGATGTGATTTGTATTAAAATGAGTGTATATGACTTGAAGTGAAGTTGAGTTGGCAAAATAATCATTTTTCCCTTCCCGGGGTTATCTCCGATTTTCACTCAGTTGTACCAGTTTTTTCTCAGGGTTATCTCTGAGGTTGTCATGTTGTTGACTTTGAATGTCCTCAGGGTTAACTTTGAGGTTGGCTTGACCTCCTGGGGTTAACTCTAGGGTCGGGAAATGATGTTGTAGTCCTCCAGGGTTACCTCTGGAGTGTGGAAAAGACGTTTTTGCCCTCCTGCATAGTTAGTAACAGGAAAAAAAAAATTGAGTGTCTACAGATGTCCCTCTTTATCTTGTTCATGCAATGCAATAGAATGGACATGACAAAGATTAGTAGACACTTAAAACATGACAAAGTATTTTTAATGATGCAAATTGCAATGTAGTGAATGTGATGATGAATGTTTAAAATAATTTTGCAAATCGCAGTTCGCAAATCGCACATCGCATTTCGCACTTCGCGTTTTGTTTTTTAAATTTGGACAATCGCACTTTGCAAATCTCACATCGCATTTCGCATATCGCGGATCGCAAATCATAATGTAATGAATGTTATGATGCATGTTTAAAATGTTTTTGCAAATGACTTTACCTTTACCGATCATTGTTGATGCCTATGCTGGTGTTGACTCCAATGGTTTGGCATTTAATCGTTAACGCTTATTTGATGAAGATAAGTTGAGATGTTTTCCACATCTCTGATGGGGATGACGTTCTGAAATCACCAGACCTTCCCGATGTATACGCTGGTCGTTTGCAACGGTGCCTACCCTGTTGGTAGTTGAATACGCTGACATCGCCCAACTGTTTCAGTTCCCACTTGAACGGTGGTATACAAAGCTTTCATCGCTGAACTATCTTAATGTTGCGCTGAATTGATGCCAATGGTTTTGAATACCCGATCTCCTGATACTTTCGCTGAAGTAATATTCAAAGGTTTACTTCACTAGACTCTGCCTGATGTTACGCTGGATAGAGATGTATGTTGATGTAGCGTCTCACCCTTTTTGAGGTGATTTGTAGTTTCCTTTCGCTGTTGAGTGCTTGTGCCCCATTTCCTTTAACATTTGATTCGCAACCCGGCTGAACTGATGACCTGAATGTCGATGATATCCTTGGAGGGTGCAGCTCACTCTTTCGCTATCGAACTTTTGAACTTCAGTGTAGAGGCCTTAATTTATGAGGATTTGATGCAAATTAACATGTTTGACGGTGTAGATTTCACTCGCCAAACCTTTTGTCATTGGGCCTTTACTTTTGAGTTAAGAACTTTTTTTTTTGAGAATTTTCCCCTTTTTCTGTAGGGGCAAGCTTATATCGCCGTGATAGGAGTTCTCCCCTTTCTTTTGATGAGAGGTTTGATCTTGCCTTAAAATCTTTCGCTTTCCTGGAATCAGAAAATGCCCCAGTCCTTTCGCATACTGATGTCGAGGATTCATACGAGAAACTCTCTCTGTTGATGAAGTCGCAAATGAGTAATATCCAAATCGCTAATGAGCTGATGTGAGGAAAGCTTTGATGATGTGGACCATGCTGATGGTGTTGACTGGGGCATTTTCCTCTTTAGGATGGTTGATAAATGCCCCAGATGTTGAGTTGTCATTTGTTTACGAGATTGCCCAAGTCTTGTTGTAGGGGTCATGATATCGTCGTTGTCGTCGATTTTGAAATTGCCCCAGCCTTGCTTGTTGTCTGGGATAGTCACTTTAACAGATGGGCTGATAAGATGCTGAGATCGCAAGAGGCTTTTACCTCTATACCAGATGGTGAACAGACAGTGGAGTTGGGCTTTGATGCCTTCAATCATTATTCCTGACTTGTTTGCGTAATCGGACTTTATGGTTTTCTTTTTATTTGATGAAGCCTTGTGATTAAGGGTATCAGCTCTTTGAAGGTCTTCGTTACTGGTTGTCTTGGCATATTGCTGTTTCTTCCTTTTTGGGATTTGTGCCAATTTTGATGGGGTGACATTGAAGTGTTGTTGGGTTTTCTCCACATGGGTCGCTGACTTGGAGGGCTGACTTTGGGCGTAGACTTGAGATTGATGTTTTGGGTTTGGATGTTTCTTTTGAGGATCAGACCGCACCACTGATGGTTGCCTACGTACTTCTGTATGTAAAGGAGATCAGGTCTGCGTTGTTTCGGCTTGATAAGATAAACGGTTTAACAAGTGTTTGTTTGAGAAGTGTTTGTTTGAGAAGTGTTTGTTTTGGGAGTGTTTGAGATTTTTGTTTGGTTTGATCGCACCATAAATGGTTGTCTACGTACTCCCATTGATGAGGGGAGATCAGGTCTTTCGTAGTTCAGGCTTGATGAGCTGAAATCTGAATGACTTGATTTTTGATTTTTTGATGACATTTTTTTTTCTTTTTCTTCTTTTTTTTTCTTTTTGTTGTTTTTTGTTTTTTTTTTCTTTTTTTTCTTTACATGCATGGAAAATAAAAGCATACTACGAAGGAATTGATACCGTCACAACATCTTCTGGAACTCGCAACTTTATCCCCTAGATCTACATCTTTTGGCTAGTTGAGGCCTGATAGTCTAGTTGTTAGTGGTTGTGTTGCCTTCAAGGCTCGCAACAGAGGTTACTTCTTGGTTTTGAATGTCTTCACTTATGGACATAACTTGATCGCTTCCTGGTTCAGTACATTCCTCAGGGATGATTGAGCTGGACCCATCGCAAAAAGGTATGAACTCTTTATTCTTTGATGAATTGGTTTCCCCAACAACCTCATCACCTTTTCCTTCATCTGTTCCTTCACGCTTTTCCTGAGCTTGAGAGGATTCGACCATGAAATCTCCCTCGAACTGTTGTCGTATCTCTTGCAAGGAACCTTCCTTTTTTGCTTTTTCTTCCTTGGAAAGGATCAATATTTCCTCTGCATCATCCAAGGTTATAAGATCTGGACTGTGGTTGTCATCTTTGGACCACAAGAAGTTGGAGGTTGGCGGAGGAATCTCCTTTGAGGATTCCCTTGTCTCCTCTGTCATTTTCTGCATTAGGATCATTCCATCTTGGGTTCTGCCAGGATTATCGCTCATAGCCTTCACCTCATTTGCAATGCTTGTCTTGAGTGGACATCTTAAGCTTTTTATTGCCTTCTCGCCTTTTTTGGTCATGGAAATTTCTACCTCCAGCTCTCTATTTTCAATAAGATCCTGGATTTTATGTCGCAAAGACTAGCATTCCTCAATCGTATGTCCAAGTGAGTTAGAATGGTAGAGACATATCTTGGTGGAATCATAACTCTTTATCTTGGGATTTATAGGAGGCAGCAACTCAGTAATCCTTCCTTCGCTTATCAGAAAGTGTAGCATTTCTTCATTGGATTTGCTTAGAGGGGTGAATTTTCAGACTCTTGTGGAGGTTGTTTGATCTTTCTTCTTTGAGAATTCGCATTCCCCCAAGCGATTTTTTCGTTGGCGAGGTCTGCTAGCAATTTTATCATCCCCTTTTCTTGGCCTTCTGATAGTTGAGTTAAGAAATGTCTCGTATCCTGATGTTGGCGCACTATCAGCTTAGCTAGCAGATTTACTTGACTCTGGATCGTCTCTAATTTTTGCATTACCATGATACCTTCCTCAAGGTTTTCCCACTTTAGGACATTTGTTACGTGCCTTTGGGGTAGTCCTCTATCCTTTGTATGCACTTACGAATTGGATATATTTCAGCTTTCCCGGGATCATGTTTACTTCTTCCGTATCATGCTGCAACGGAAGGTTGGTGTTGACATTTTGTTGATCAGGTTGTTGGACCACAATTCTGCCACATTCGATCAGATTTTGAATTTTATGCTTTAAGGACCAACAATCCTCTGTATCGTGTCCTGGAGACCCTGAGTGGTAAGCACATCTTTGGCTTGGATTATATCTTTTGCTCCCTGGTTCTAGAGGTAGAGTCAGTTCGGTAATTTTCTTGTGATCCATTAATATCGCCAAGATATGCTCAAGGGAATCGCCTAGTGGAGTGAACACCCAATTTTCTGTTCTTTCAAATTTTCTTTTCTTATCTGGGTATTAGCTTAATGCAGCATGTTGTTGAGCTGGCAGATTGTCTTGTATTTTTTGAATGGGGGGACTGTAGGTTGGTCTCCTAACTTGCCCCTGTACAACAAGGGATACATCTTCATTGCCTTTATCGGGTACACCCTTGGGATCGCTCGCATACTTGTCAGTCTGTATATGCTTGGCGACTGCTTCCAAGGCAGTGAAGTCTTTAATCTTGCCTGCCTTCAGGCCCATTTCTGCCATTTTGTCGTGTGTGATCATTTTTGAGAATGACTTTCCTATGCCTGCTAGGATCCTCTCGTAGTACGGAGCCTCTTGGATATCAATAAACGTCATTACCATCTCAGCTTCTGTCATTGATGGAATGACTTACGCTGCTAGATGTCTCCACCTTTGGGCATATTCGAAAAGATTGATTTTTTACTTTTTGACTTTTAGTCACTTGGTATCGATCAAAAAGCCATTTGTGGATCGAAAATCTTGATTGATTTAAAAAGTGTGGGCCAATTCTTCCCATTGTGAATTTTGGCATTGTCAAGTCGGGCATACCAGAGGCTTTAGCCTCTCCATCGAGACTCTTTTGGAAACAGCGCATTACGAGGCTTTCATCTTGACATAAGATCCGGTTCCAGCCAATGTACACTTTCGAGTGCGTATAGGGATCGCCTTCCCCAATGTACTTTTCAAATTACTCGACTTTTGAATTTGGCGGGATAATGCGAGCCCTTGAAATATGCAAAAGATCTGAATAGGTGACACTCCCACAATTTTCGGTCCTTTTGATTGGCCGGGATGGTCTCCTCCATTTGTTGGACTTTCTTTCTTATATCCCCAGCCTCGATCATCCTTGAGATTTGTGATTTCTTTATTGGAATGAGGTTTAGGTATCTGGGTTTCCATCTTTTTACAAATACCCTCCATGTGCAGAGGATTACGTGTGGATGGGTATTTGTATACCCCAATAGATTGGTGTAGTTCTTTGAGCATAACGACCCAACTCGCATTTAATAGCTTAATCTTTTCGAACTCCTCATGAGAGACAGGGGTAGAATCAATTTGGCACTTTTATCCATGTATCGACCGCGGGCTTAATGCCCTTTTGGACTTTGAACGGGAAACGGGATCAATTGCTTCCCTACAAAAGACTTATGTAGTTTAGTCTTAGGGTAATGTAAATGTTATCATAACATGTCCATTTTAGGAATTTTGTCCTTCAAAACCGGTTGTTAATTGATAATATGTCATGCATGCACAGATATTCTTCATATTTTCCATTACATATGGATGAACATGGAATAAAATTACAAGTAAATGCTTTTACAAGTAATTGAAAATGGAAAGCATGAAGAGACTTTCCTCCGCATTTGGTTTATCAGAGGTTGACCTATCTTAGGGCTACTCTCGCGGCTTTTTGGCATGAAGGTTCCTAAATCATCGCAATTTACTTGACGGGAAGTTAATTCGGTCTTTCAACGAGCGAATCTGGATGGTGCCTTTCCTGAGCCCCGTTGGAATTATTCTTCCTACGAGTCCAGTAATCAAACACCAACATGATAGCCTCCTATTGGAGGAACCACACAACATACATTCACATACAACGTGTCTCACCGTTTATGCAAAATGATGACATGTCTTGAGCACTAATATCACGAGATAAATATTTAGCAATCAGCGTAAAGTAAGATGCATTCGTACACATTCATCATAAATGTAAATGAAACATTCACACACAAGCATATAAAAGTTTTGAAAAGCTTGTAATAGCGGCTTAAGCCCTCTTACTGGAGTCCCCAGCAGAGTCGCCACCTGTCGACGTTGGAATTTTTTAATGTCCCTATTCGTTACTTGTTCTTTGGTGTTCTCATGTTAATGTGAGATTTGTTTGAAAAAACAAGTGAAAAAGGTCTGACATGTATAATGTCGACGATTTGACTTTAAAGAGTCGCCATTGGTGTATTTAATCTGGTTGCACTAACGAATCCAGAAAAAGGTTTGCACATTGACCCAAAGATGTGACACTTTGCTAAGCAGTCTGTGAAACCGAGATTCATTTAGGGTTCGGGGGCTTGGTTATGCGGAGGGAAGGTGTTAGGCACCCCCCAACATCCGTGTTACCACGGTGACCGCCACATTTCAAAGAAACTGTTATATGAATGTGTGTGTGTGTGTGTGTGTGTGGATCAATGTGCAATTATTTGGAAGTAGTGTTATGCCTCGTTCGTACCTATATACATAGGGTTTGAATTTTGTAGAAATTCAGTTTTAAGCAAGATATAGCAATGAAGTTTTATAAAAAAGGTTTTTCAAACCCTGTGCTCAATAGTAATTGAGGCCTTTGATACTTCCATTTTATTATTAAATGTTCGGTTTGTTTGCTTTTATTTTCGAGATGAGAGGCATCTGTGAGAAAATAATATCTGATGATCTTAGAACTCCTTATGGGCATGAATGACCATCCAAGGAAGTCGGACATTGTAAATAATGTACAAAATCTTACAAAAAAAAAAAGTCCATCATGGGAATCTGAATCTAGATTGATGATGAATCTATGATCACATGATTCCTAGGCTCACATGATCTTGTAATTTGTATGGAAAGAAATAAGCAATTATATATATATATATATATGTGTGTGTGTGTGTGTGTGTGTGTGTGTGCATGATCAGCCACCACGAAGCAACTCCATGGGGATCAGAAATGTAAATAAAGCAGTAAATGCTATCAACCGCCACGGAGTAAACTCCAAAGGGACTTGAATGTAAAGAAAGTTTGTAAAAGCTATCAAGCGCCACAGTAAACTCTAAGCGGGATTTAAATGTAAGGAAAGTCATAAAAGCTATCAAGCGCCACAGTAAACTCGAGTAAAAGCGAAATGTAAATATATATATATATATAAGAAGTAAATCCAGGCTCATCGGATATGTCCGACAATAGTTATATATATATATATAAGTATATATATATAGACAGAAATGAAAACCATGGACCGAAGTCCGGGCAAACACACACACACGACTCTCAATGTGTATAACAGTGTGTGCTATTATGAGAAGAAAGGCTTTATAGAATGTAAGAAGGCTTACAGTGGGCTGCCAATGTAGACTTCTATGACTCTATGTGGATAAACACTCAGCTTCCGTCGGATGAAATTATAGCTATATGTGAGCTAACAGATGTTTAAAATGAGGAAAACACTCAATATGGGTGTGTACAGAGTAAAGTGGATAGGGCTTCCTCGCCTTTTCTCTCTCTTCTCCCTCTCAAAATGGCTGACCCAAGGTCTATATTTATAAATTGATGGTCGCGGGTGTACTGTGGCGGCCATGATTACACTTACATTTGGTGGTAAGTGGGCCGAACCCGTGGGTCCCATCGTCTCGAAGTACGTGCACTCGCGCACTGTAATATCCGCTCGAACTTGTAAAACTTCAATCCGAGCCTCTAAATGAGGTGTACAAGACCTTCTTCAGACTGTTTTTATCGAGAGTTAATCCATGACATGGGATTTTCCCTTTTTGATTCCAGGAAGATGGGTCCATGACTGAAATGACATTTCCGGGTTTCCGTTATGCAGTCCGTTGATCCATTTTGCGTAGTTTGCGCTTAGAAGTTAAGATATGGTTCTTGTGGAACATATTTTGATGAGATTTGTATTAAAATGAGTGTATTTGACTTGAAGTGAAGTTGAGTTGGCAAAATGACCATTTTGCCCTTCCCGGGGTTATCTCCGGTTTTCGCTCAATTATACCAGTTTTTTCTCAGGGTTATCTCTGAGTTGTCATGTTGTTGACTTTGAATGTCCTCAGGGTTATCTCTGAGGTTGGCTTGACCTCCCGGGGTTAACTCCGGGGTCGAGAAATGATGTTGTAGTCCTCCAGGGTTACCTCTGGAGTGTGAAAAAGACGCTTTTACCCTCCTACATAGTTAGTAACAGAAAAAGAAAATTTCGAGTGTCTACACATACTAAGCACACACAAGAGAGACAAATTGAGCGTGTGATGAATAAACATCGAAACGCCGTGATAAGTGATAATGAACGTAAAAAGTGTTTTAAATCAAATAAAATGAATATTATAAGATATTGAATAGGGTTAATCTAAAACCAATAAGTAGTCCTAGCAGTACTTAAACACTTGAATGAACTTCGAATATGAAATATAGTGAGATATAAGTCAAAAGTTAACACAATAAAATTGAACATTGTGTATTGATAATAGGAAGGGTTATGATATGTAAAGTAAAGTTTACATTACAACTACTATGCATTTCTATATGACTAATAGTTAATGTGAATGATTGTATAATTGTGTAGGGCACGTGAAGTGCAGATAGCTGTAAGCTGTTAAACTGTTATTGGTAAACAACGATCAAGGTAAGTCTTTCAGTTCCTATTTGCTATGTGAACTTGGTGATTAACTATTTTAAATCTTTATTGCAAAGAGCATGATGTGTTATATATATGTTGAATTTATGAAATGTTAAAGTCAACTTATGACTACGTTGATTGTGTAAAGCATGTTGGTTGAGTAAGGAACTCAATATTTATACTTTTTATATGAATTGTAACATGTATATTATATTAGTCCAATGTTTATGAGATATATGTTGAGCATGTTTTTATGTGTTACGTGATGCATGAAAACTGTTAGATTTTCTCATTTGCCGTCGAGCTCAACCTTGCAAATAACCATTTTTTTTGGTTAAGGATTGAAGGTAACACTATATCTATACTTGAATGACGTGGATCAGAAATAATACACGAAGATTAATATTTTAGCTAAAGTTGTTATTTCTTTATACCATGATTAAGATTCATGAGATGTACTAAATGGTTTATGATGTATAGTTTTATGTTGAGTTGTAAAGCTAATATTAGAGTTATCTGATATGTAAAGGTTATCGGATTGAAATGTAAAATTTTATATAATAACAGTGATAAAGTGAATCATAAAATAAAATTGATTCAAAGACATGTAGATGATAAAGGTTTTGATTCAGGGAATTAAAGTAAGAAAACATAAAAGTTTAAATTATTCCACATTATATAAAGTTTAACATCGAATGATGATGTAAAATCAGAAGGTAGATGTGTTATTAACGACCGAAGTTAATAATTAAATTGTATGAATTTTGGGGTCCTTAGAGCGGCACCATCTCCTTCTTTATCAGCCGCGCTGCAGCGCCACTCTTCAGTGGCTAATAAAAAAGCTTGGCCTTGCGGCGCCACTTATAGTGCTTTGGTTGGCGCTGCGGCGCCAGACCTCTGCACCAGACAACTATAATAGATTTCTTAGTTTAATGAACTTCCCGGACTCCTAAATTGTTCATTTTAAGTGCGAATTGGCTCATTCAAAAGCCATTAGCTCACAAATCACATACTCTAAGTGTTCATGCAAGAATTTTAAGTTTTTGAATCCTTTAACTCAAAATTCACCTTTTAGTTCATTTTAACGAAAATGATAAATGTTTATTTCCTTCTTTGGCTTGCTTTCCACAAGGGGCTTCGGACTATTGATAGGCTTATCACATTTGGCATGTAAGTGAACCCCCTTTGTGTACTCTGTTCTTTTGAAAGAGAAACATTTCATTATCTTTTCTTCCAATGTAGATTCTCTTTTCAGCTTTTGGTCGCTATCCTCAGACGTTGTGGCTGGCGTGGGATGGATCGAAGTTGGTCCTTTATTACTGATTTTCTTTGTTATATCTCTGGCCCCAATTTCAAGCATGGTTTACTAATTTTTGGCTTTGCTACTGTTGTGTATCGGATTTGGCATGAGCGTAATTCTAGGATTTTCTCCAACAAGGCTACTCCTGTTCGGGTCATTATTCGTGATAACCATATTATCAAATGTCGCCTCCGCACTTATGCTAGATTTCAAAAGCTTAAATCTAAGGCTTGTTTCCATCATTTGGTACTGTAATCTCAATCAGTCTTATGGTTTGGGAAATTTTTTGGTTGCTCTATGTTGGGTCCGTTTTGGTCAGCTATTTTTGGTCTGCAGTTGCTTGTTGTGAAAGTGTGGGGCTTCGGTCGAGAGGGACTTGGTTGGGATGGACTTCGGCATAGAGGGACTTCGACTTGGACCATTCGGTCTTCAGTCTTTTGGTTTTGATCAGTGGACGGAGCTTCGACTTGGACCTTTCGATCTTCAGTCTGTTGGTTAAGTGGGTGGGGCTTCGTCTTGGTCCATTCGGTCTTCGGTCCTTGGTCTTCGGCCTTCGGTCTATTGGTGTGTTCAGTGGGCATCGTCTTCGACAGGGATTTCTTCGGTATCGGGCATCAGTAAGTGGGTTCAGAGGGCTATTCAAAAGGTTTGGTGCTCGGGATGGTTTCGTGGGTTGGTTTGTTCAGGACGGTAGTTCCGTGTTCGGGCGTCTTGACTATTGTTCTTGTTTATTCTTTGGCACGCACTGTTTCTTTCTGTTTTGGGCGTCTGCCTATAATGTTTTATAGTCCTTACATCATAGGGCCTATCCTATGATGTCTTTGCTATATTCTGATTAGGTTTCTCCCATGAGGTTTTGTAATCCCCCATTTTTTTTATTTCAGTATAAATTTAGCAAAATAAAAAAAGATAAACGTTCGTGAACGTTCAACGCTCGTTTCTTCGTTCTAAGTCGGAATTTGTTCATTTTCGAGTCCGCAACTCTAGAATGCCAAATGAGACAATACTCCATCGAAAACCAACTTTTTGAGCTCAATGTCAAAATTTGACTTCCATTCCGAGAATTTCACAATTTTGACGATTATCGTCTAAACTCGTGAATTTCGCCATAACTTCGTTACTTGAGATTTTTAAACTATTTTAAATGGATTCATTCCATCATACTAACATCTTAACCAACATATTTCATTACATCATATACGTGATAAGTTCTTACTTGTTCTTCATGAGTTTATAACTTATAAAAGTATAAATTATGTATTCATGGCTTATTAAGGCTTAAGTACTTTGATTAGTCATTCTCATCACTTCTTACCATACATACTCCACTAATCAACATTTCTCTATCAAACTACAATTGAAGAGATGGATGATTAATGATATAAGATTCTTACCCTTGAAGATCACTTGGTTCTTCTTCTTTTCTACTTGGATTATCAAAGTCTAGCTTTTCTATCTTTTTCTCTCTAACAAATAAGCACTTAAGTTGTTGGTTGAAATCTAATAAGTAAATAATGATCTAGCAAGCTTCCTATTTATAGGATTGGCAAAGTTAGGGTATAATGGACATTTAGGCCATTCACCTCCTTATTCCACCTCCTTATTATTCATCACTTGGTGATCAAGTTTACTTGGTCACCAAGATCAACCATGTGCTCATGGGTCCCACATGGGTTGCCCCATGGGTCATCTTTACCCATTAGATCGATCCACGGATCCGGTTCTTACTTTGGGCTTTTAGTTTAATTAACATAACTTATAATTTGGGCTTGCATTAAACAAACATTTTGGCCTTAATATTAATAAGCATTGGGCTTTATCATAATTCCAATCGGACTTTACAACTTCCTCCACAATCCTACAAGTCCATTACACTAGCTCAAAGCCTTATAACATATTGTCTACGTATTAATCTCATATACTAACTCGTATACTTATTCATCATATACGACATACCATCATTCATACATACTCGTATAATACCTCGTATCATACTCGTATTCATTACCTTATATAATACTTACGTATCATACGATATCATCGTTTAATTCATTAACACTTTACTTTTCCAAACGTTCTCGAATTTAGTCCGCAGGCAAAAAACTGCATTTGGCATACATGAATTATTATTACATAATACATTTTCCCTCGATATTCTATCGTTACGTATTTCTCGGAAGTTCAAAAATAATTCCTGAGCAGAAACGGATGAATAGTGTTTTTATGAAAAAATTTCGAAAAACTTTTATTTTCGTCTCGGAAATTCAAACACTTTAATTCTACAACGTAACCAAAATCCTAACCACATCCGCACATTCTAGGTCATAGAACGACTCTCAAATAGCTTACTCACATAAATAATCAATTAAATTCATTTAATCCACATAATCAAATAAAAATTTAATTCTCATAAAAATCCAATTTTCTCGGGCGTTACATATATAAATAAAATATATTAAATTTTTATAATATCATTATTATAATTATTGAAACGTCAATTTTTTTAGACGTTTGGGTTTTGGAGTGTTGGTTTGATGTTACGTAAAAGGTCTAGACTATGCTATAGATCTCTTGTGTTGTAGTCTGCTATTGTTGTTGCTGCAGGTTTAGGCTATGCTTCTAGTGGCTACAATGCTCGGTTTCAGCCTACAGACTACTGTTGTGGTTGGGCTCTAGTCTGGTTTTCTGCTGGGCAGTTTGTTATGGGATTGGCAGCTGGGTTTGGGCTACTGGGGACCAACTGTTGTGCTGAGTTGGGCTCAGTTGGGATTATGCTGCTACTTCAGTTCTATCTGGTTTGTCTGGTGCTAGTTTGGGAGCTGCTAGTGGTCGGTTTGGTTGCACTTGCTTGCTCTCATGAATTCCTGCTATTGCTTTTGGGCGTTGATTTGTTGCTGCTTCGTTGCCGCTACGGTCTGGCTAGGTGCTCTTTTTGGCTGATGCACTTAGTGGTTCTTTTTGCTGCTGTTGCCGATGCACTAGGGTCTTTTTGCTGCTGCTGCTGCACTTTTGGCAGCTGCATTCTATGGCTATTGTTTCCAGGCTTAGGACTTCTGCTGTTCTGTTGTGATGATCTGTTTGGGCTAGGGGTGATTTATATGACATCACTGTAGCAAATGTTTGGTTGTTTGTGCTTCATCTGTTACCTTTGCATTTGTAACAGCTGGTTTCAGCTGTTGGTATGCTGGCTGTTTGGGCACTGTTTGGTCTGCTGGGGTTTTGTTTCTCGTGGTTGATCTCGTGCTGCAGCTGGCTATCTGTTGTATTACTGCTTTGGCAACACGCGGCTTCCTGTCTATCATGTTGCTGCAATGAGGTTATGCTGCTATGCTTCTGCGGCCATGGGCAACTCGTGGCTGCCTGTTGATGCTATATGTTGGGATTTCTGTTTTCATTGTGAGCGTATTAGCTATGGGTTAATTCTGTTATGGATAGTTTTGTTGGGCCTTTTTATGTAATAGTCATATTTATCGTTAGTGTTGTTAGGCTTCGGGCCTACTATCCTTTTTAGTCATGACATCATAGGATATGTCCTATGATGTATATGCTTCTTTGTTTGGGTCTTTCCATGAAGTTTGTAATTCTCTTCTTTTTAATACAGTTTAAATTTAGCAAAAAAGAAAAGGGAGAGTTTACAAAGAAAGTTTGAGAGAGAGAGAGAGCTTCAGAAAGGAGAGAAAGAGTTTTGTGATTTCAAAGGAAATCTTCATCTTCTATCAAGGATTAATGTTAGGTAAAATCTATATACGCACAACACGCAAGTATACGTGGTCAACAAGTAATAGAGTGATGATTAGAGTATCGTTCCCACAGAGACTAACTAGCAATATCCTTAACTTATAATTATCAATTTCCTATTAACCCTAATTTTATTAAACAAATCAACTCAATAATTGTAATTAAAGAATCTAAATTAAAGAATAATTAAACTAACACAGAATAATCACAAATATCAAAATTTGAAATTTCAAACAATTAATGGAAAATTAGACTCATGATTTCACCCTAAGCTTCACTCTGATTTTAACACCTTTATTCCAATTCAATGCACTATCCTAGTTTATTAATCAAGAACACGAACGTAGTATTAACCACCTCTCGATGCACTAATACCGTATTAACGTCAATTCACAATTAAGATAGAAATCCGTCAAACACCTTAATCAACTACCCCACTATATCTCTATGTGAATTACAATTGAAGAATGTTTAAGAATAAGTTCTCTATCCGATTACATGCTATGTCAAGCATATCTCTACCTTAACATTCATCAAGATTAAGCTATTCACAAAATCCTAAACACATGCTATATCAACTAGGTCTAGATTTGAATATCCTCTCTAGAGTCCATCCAATTCCACAGAGAATTGTTGATCAGGCAATTCATAGATTCAAGTACAAATCAATATAGATAAACTGGAAATAGTTTAATAATTTTGAAATCAAAGTTACAAAATCATTGATTCACTCAAAGATCCATCATAAGCCTAAAAAGTGAATTAGTTCATACTAAATGAAATAAACACTGAATAAATCATAGAAATCATCCTTAGATTACAAATATTAATCTAACACAAAGATTATTGAAAAACACCCTTCACGTAGACTAGAATTGCAATCGTCTCGAAAATCCCTTCGAAATACTCCTCCATGCTTGCTATCAAAAACTGAGCTTAGATCTTCGTAATATGTCTTGTGTCTTGTCTAATTGTTGTTCATTGAGTATATGTTATCCAACACACAAGTCCCAGTCGAATTCTCCATCAAATAGAGTTACATTGTCATACAAATAGCTAAAACTCGTGCCCAAAAAGAAGTTCAATCACAACAGGACAATGCCAAATTTTCCACCCAGCAGACGCAAGACTTCCTTTCTGTCTAGCTCAGATGGAGACCCAGCCTTCGTTGGTGTATATAGTGTAAATTGGCCCACCCGGTAAGGCTACCCTCCTATTAACTGTAGAGTAAGACCCACCCGGCGTGGGTGTATATAAACTAATAATGCTGCGCCTGGCAGACTTTTCTTCACACGGTGACTTTCTTTGATTTCTAAGTTGTACTCCAATTATGCTCCAATTAACTTCAAATCACACCGAATAGCTCCAAATAACCATTGAATGCTACAACCACCATTCTACACATGAAATAACATAGAACAAGTAAAAATAAACATAAACACAAAGATTTAGCAACAAATAAGCATGAAATGGACATTGAATTGTGTATATGAAATCCACTTATCAAAATCCCCCAAACTTAAACCGTGCTAGTCCTCGAGCACAAAACAACTACATGCAATGCAATGAAATGAAATGACTACGACTTAACTTATATGCTTTCAAATCCAACAACATCGTAGAATTAAGACTATCTTAACGGCCTCAGCGAAAACAAGCAACTATACAATACCAATTATCAATAACCAATCTATAATTCCATTTTAATCTACGAATCTCAATCCATCATCACTGGTATAGTGTGTGTGTGTGTGTGTGAGCGCAACATCCATGATCTCCGATACTGATTCAAATTTCAATACATAACCAATCTCTTAGAAAGAATCATGCAGCCCAAACTTAAAAATTTTAAAAATAGACAACTTCAACTAAAGTCAAACAATCACTAACTCGGGGGTTCAAGCGTGGTACATATACTTTATTCATATTTATATATATTTTATATATATATATATACGGGGGCTTTTTGCTCTTATTTCCCGTTTTATTTTATTTTTTAATTTATTTTTATTATACACATAGCTATGCAATGTCTTATTCCCTTAGGCTTTTCAATGCTACCTTAACGAGCTTTCGACCAACGACTCCCAGACCATTAAGACCTTAGGGCGCTAGGTGTAAAGACAATCCCCGTGGGCTTACTTACTCAAGTAACAAAGGCCACAAAACTAGACAAGCACGCCACGATGTTTATTCTTTCTTTTTTTTCATATAAATAAATAAAGCTTATATACCCCACATAACATCCCTCACTTAGGCTCTTGCCTAACTTTAGCTTTTACTGTCCATCCTTGTCATTTTATCATTCACTCTAGCATTATCCTTTAGAGTCCATTTAGGTATCAATTTGAACTGACCAATTAACATAGATGTTAGTTAATCGTGCTATCCTTTTATACCAGTTTCAAACAAGCTCAAGATTCGATTCATAAACAAAAATTGTATCATAGTTCTAATACTCAATACTGTATTTGTTAACTTATTGTCAATCACATCATAGGCCCACCAACAATATAAACTGCAACATTGATGGACTTACGCAAACACAATATTTACTAACTAATTATATATATATATATATATAGATTGCAAAATGCATTAGAAGATTATCTACTATGCAATGACAAACATTAACCTAAGCTACTATGAATGCACCTAAGCTATCATGCAATACTGAAAATAAAATGCAATACAGAAATTTAAATGACAAAAATTCAAAATGCACCCTAAATGAGCTAAATGCATGTAAACATATATTTAAATCCACCAAACTTAAGTTAGACAATGTCCTCATTGGATGAATAGTCAAAAATAAGGACGTGAGGACTTCCCTTTTATTGCTTAACTCTGAGGAGGTGGTTGTTGTTCTTCTTCATCGGAATCACTAGGTGGGAACCTTGGCATTGGACCGTGCTGTTGGTATGGAAATTGTGTCGTCGGGTTGAAACTTTGAAGAGTTGTGTTCAACGAGGCGAAAGATGTGTGCATATCATCGAACATATGCTCTTGCCTCATTTCCAATTGGCGGATTTCCCGACAAGCTGCCTTGGTATGCGCATTCATTTGATTTTGAAAAACAAGGAATTGAGAACTGGCTATGGCCTCGGCCTATGGTACTTGCTCAGCCCCTTGTTCGCCCATTTCTTCATCTTCATCCCCCGATGTCTCTGTAGCATCTACGTCGTCTTCCGACGATGATGAAAAAATGAATCCAACACCACGTGGATGTGACTCGCCTCCTGCCCATACAGAATACCGCGTTATCATTCTCGAATCAAGCAATGCGAGCGGCATTTGTGTGGGCTCGTCATCGGACCATCTCACCTCACTGACCAAGACAACCCACATATGAGTGATGGGTGTGGTAAGCCTCCAGAAAAATTTCCACGTAGGCATCGGCGGATGGAGAGACAGATTATTGCCGCGACGTCAATGATAAAATCTTGCACAATGGCATACAATAGTAATGCCTTCTCTTTGGTGACGTCTGAGGTATGTTGGGATGGAAGCAATTTAGCGCAGAGGAAGGCATACCAGATTTTGCCATACCGGCTAAGGTCCTTGCTGTTGAACACGGTGCCTCCCTTCCGACCTTTCATCCATGACGTTCCTGGCTTTGTCATCTCCATGATTATAGCATCAAAGTCTGGATCAGAATCTCGGAGGTGCGCATACTGGCAGTGGCGAGGCACCCGTAGTTGGTAGTAGGTGTTAATGGCGTCGACGCTGAATGGAACCAACCGTCCTCACACAAAACCGCGGAATGGTTCTTTGTCCTTAGCATTTGCGTAAAACTCCTTGATAATGTTAACAACGGCTGGTTCTGGCTCCTCGGTGAATTTGGTCCATCCCTTTTGGTAAATTTGCAGCATAAGCTCCCCATCGTTAGCATCCGGTGCCAACCCCCGCTCCGGTGTAAGGGCTTTGGTGAGCATGTAGTCATACCGATCGGCGGCGGTGGCACTTGCAAATTTCTGGCGATCGAAGGTTCATGTTGGTTGCGATGGCCGTGAACTTTCTCCCCTTTGGCGTTTAGAGGATGATTGTGAAGCCATGTCTCTCCCAATTGGTGGTTTTGCCCTAACTCTCCCCCAAACTTTTCAATATTATCTCTCTAGCTCATAATTATACTCTCTCTTTGCTTTATATCAAGTGTGGTGGGAGAGTTTGTATGAGATGGGGTGGTATTTATAGATGGAGAGGGAAGGCTATCATTGGTGGAGTGAAGAGGTGGAGAGGAGTTATGGAGTATTGGGAATGTGGGGAAGAAGTAATGGTAGTGGGTGGTTGTTATGGAGTTATGAAGTAGTGGGGAAGTGGGAAAAGGGGTTTATTGGAAAGTGGAGTGAGTGTTATTGGGAAGGGGAGAAATCTGTATAACTACCAAAGTTGTCTGAATTCCAGGACCCTACGCCCAATGGGGTATTGATAGAAGGCCATGCAAGCCAGGCGTGCATTCTGTCAACCGGATTCGAGGACCCACTTCCCCGTGAAGGTTGGAAATACTAAAAACCCCACGGGCCATGCCTTGCAAATTCTTTGTTCTGCTGCATGTAGTTCTCTTAATGCTATATTTTTCCATCCTGCAAGATTCAACGCATGAGAATTAGTGAGTTTTTGATAACAAAACATAATGTGGAGATGTTAACGAGACTTTTATTATTCTTCTACCTAACAATTTAATGAAAACTATGATTAAACAAATATAAATTGAAAATATGAAACATAAACTAAAGATTGGGTTGCCTCCCAATTAGCATTTTAAGTCGTTTAGCCTGACTACTTCCTACTTATGTTGTGTCGGTCAATGTGATGGCGATCATGTCGGTGTTGGCTTCGCCACCCCAGTAATGCTTTAGAAGTTGTCCGTTGATTTTGAATGTTTCGAGTGGATTACAACTGTAGATTTCGACTATACCGTGAGGGAATACTCGCTTGACCGTGAATGGTCCCGACCATCTCGAGTTAAGCTTTCCGGGGAACAGTCGCAGCCTTGAGTTGAATAAGAGTACTGATTGGCCTGGCTCGAATGTTCGACGCAAAATTTTCTGGTCGTGCCATCTTTTGACTTTTTCTTTGTATAGTTTGGCATTCTCATATGCGTGAAAGCGAAATTCATCGAGTTCACTCAATTGAAGTAGTCTCTTCTCACCTACAGATGTTTGATCAAAATTGAGTTTTTGCACAGCCCAATATGCCTTATGTTGTAGCTCGACTGGTAAGTGACATTCCTTCCCGTACAGTAGTTGATATGGTGACATCCCTATTGGCGTCTTGTATGAAGTCCGGTAGGCCCATAGAGCATCGTCCAATCGAAGTGACCAATCTTTCCGACTCGGATTCACCACTTTCTCTAGTATCTTCTTAACTTCTCTGTTAGACACTACAGCCTGTCCACTGGTTTGAGGGTGATACACTGTAGCTACCTTGTGGTTGACCCCATATTTGACCAAAAGAGCAGTAAATGACTTATTGCAGAAGTGACTACCTTCGTCACTCATAATTTCTCTTGGCGTGCCAAACCTTGTGAAGATGTTCTTTTGAAGGAATTTGAGGACCACCTTGGCATCGTTTGTTGGTAGAGCTGCAGCTTCAACCCACTTTGACACGTAGTCCACTGCGAGTAGAATGTATTGATTGTTCAATGATGAGGGAAATGGTCCCATGAAATCGATACCCCATACGTCAAAAATTTCCACTTCCAGAATCATTTGTAAGGGCATCTCATTACGTTTTGAAATGTTGCCCACCCTTTGACACCTATCGCATTGTTTGACAAACTGGTGGGCATCTTTGAATAATGTGGGACAATAAAAACCACATTGCAGCACCTTTGCTGCTGTCCTCTCACTCCCATAGTGTCCGCCATACGCCGATGAGTGACACTCATGCAGAATATTCTTCACTTCACTATATGGGACACACTGTCGAATCATCTTGTCGGCACACTGCTTGAACAAATATTGTTCATTCCACATGTACCATTTCACGTTGTGAAGAAATTTCCTTTTCTGTTGTCTTGTGAGGTCAGGTGGTAGAATGTTGCTCACAACGAAATTTTCATAATCACCATACCATGGAATCTCTACTAAAATCCCAAACAATTGCTCAACTGGGAATGACTCATTAATCTCACATATGTCATTTTTTGCCTTCTCGTGGTTTTCTAACCTCGACAAGTGATCGGCTACTTGGTTCTCCGTCCCCTTTCTATCCTTTATTTCTAAGTCAAACTCTTGAAGTAGGAGAATCCACCGGATAAGGCGTGGTTTAGCATCCTTTTTCCATCAAGCACCGGAATCATTGCATGGTCTCAGATAGACTATTACCTTAGTCCCGATCAAGTATACAGAAATTTGTCAAACGTTCTTTATTTAAAGATACACCATCGCAGTTCATAATCAAGTCACCGAAATTTGTCAGCTCATTTAAAACGAACGACACCATTGCAAGCAATTCTTTTACGTGATTGTAGTTCATTGAGTTTCGTAAGTGTTTTTCTCATGTAGTATATGGCGTGAAACACCTTGTCTCTACGTATGGCCCAAAATGCCTAGCATGAAGTCACCGCATCACACATAAGCTCGAATGGCATGCTCCAATTTGCATGCATATACTTGAGGTTGTAGTCAATTTCCTCTTTAATAAGTTAAAACCGCCTCTTTTGCATTCTTCAAGTCAACGTCACATCCTTCTCTAAAAGATGCGTGAGGTTTTGCAATTTTAGAAAAGTCTTTATAAATCTCCGTAGAACTCAAAGATGTCCCAAAACTTTTTATACGCTTAGAAGTTCTCGGTGGAGGTAGTTTTCAATAGTTTCGACCTCTTCCGAATTTCCAATTATTGAACCGAAACCTTATGGCCTAAAAGTATGCCCTCTTCAACCATGAAGTGGCATTTTTCCCAATTTAGTACGAGATTCGTGTCCTTACATCTCTGCAACACCATGACCAGATTCTTTAAGCATATATCGAAGCTATCCCCATAAACCAAAAAGTCATCCATGAAGACCTCAACATTTGTCTCCACCATATCTAAAAAAATGGCCATCATACACCATTGGAAAGTTGCAGGTGCATTGCATAGCCCAAATGACATCCTCCTGGATACAAATGTTCCGTAAGGGCACGTGAATGTGGTCTTCTCTT
This sequence comes from Panax ginseng, assembly GCA_020205605.1. Classification (NCBI taxonomy): domain Eukaryota; kingdom Viridiplantae; phylum Streptophyta; class Magnoliopsida; order Apiales; family Araliaceae; genus Panax; species Panax ginseng. The sequence goes on from CM035139.1 coordinate 68,889,257, forward strand.
GATCCTCCGGGGCGATGACTATTTGGTTGTAGCCCAAGTACCCATCCAACAAACGAAGAATATTGGTGTCCCGCCAATCTATCTAACATTTGATCAATAAAAGGTAGCGGAAATGGTCTTTTTCGGGTCAGCCTTGTTCAACTTTCTCTCGTAATCCATGCAAACCCTCCAACTTCACCACTTTTTATTCTTGTTGGTATTAACTCGTTGTCGCCATTCTGCATTCACCGCTATTCCTCCTTTTTTCTAGACGCGACTCAATCGACTAACCCATTTATTGTCGAAATCGTAGATGATGCTCTGATTGTCTAGCGCCTTCAAAATTTCCTTCTTCATAACTTCCTTCATAATTGGATTGAGTTGCCGTTATTGCTCCACCGTTGGTTTTGCCTCATCTTCCATCAGGATCTTGTGCATGCAAAATGAAGGATGATTCCTTTATATCTCATGATTGTCCACCGATTGACGACGACAGGTGTTCCCTAAGAACCCTCAGTAACTTTTCTTCCTGCAATTGGTTAAGTGCAGCAGAAATAATAATAGGTAAAGAATTTGAATTGCCTAAGTATGTATACCTGAGGTGTTTAGGGAGTGGTTTAAGTTCCAGCTTTGGTGGTTCTTCCAATGATGGTTTCAGTCTTTCTGCGGTTACCTCCTCCATGTGCAGGGGTTCAAATGGTGTTCTAAATATGGAAACTCGTGGCAATGAGTCTAGCATTTGTAGATAATCCACCAATTCTGGATCGTCAACCTCTTCATCCCCCAATAATGTTGCTTCTAGCGGATCAGTTACCAAACTCTTTCTCATGTCATCACTAATGATTTCCTCAATTAAATCCATCCGAAAACATTCTTCCTCATCCGTAGGGAATTTCATGGCCTTAAACACATTGAATTTTACTTCTTGATCTTAGACCCTCATCGTGAGTTCTCCCTTTTACACATCTATGAGTGTCCTTCCGGTAGCCAAAAATGGTCTCCCTAGGATAATTGGGATGTTCTTGTCCTCCTTAAAATCTAGAATGATAAAGTCCGCAGGGAATATAAACTTATCTACTTTCACTAAGATGTCCTCTACTATGCCTCTCGGGTATGTGACTGACCTATCCGCCAACTGTAAGGAGATGTTTGTAGGCCTTGGTGCAAGCATACCCAATTCTAAGTATACTGACAATGGCATAAGATTTACACTCGCCCCCAAATCACATAAATACTTGCTAAAATGCATATTCCCGATCGTGCATAGAATAGTGAAGCTCCCCGGGTCCTTGAGTTTTGGTGGTAATTTACGTATGTACTGCATCATACTACACTCTCTCGTTAGTGTCATAGTTTCAAAATCGTCCCATTTCTTCTTTCTTGACAGAATCCCTTTCATAAATTTTGCGTAGCTCGGCATTTGTTCTAGGGCCTCTGCAAATGGTATGTTGATTTGAAGTTTATTGAAAATTTCCAAAAACTTGGCAAATTACTTGTCTAATTTCTGTTTTGGGACCCTCTGCTAAAATGGTGGAGGTGGATAAACAATTGGCTTATCGTTTAGCTTTGTTTCCTTACCTTGCTTATCCTCACCTTTGATTTCTACACTCACATCCCTATCATCAACTTTTTTACCCGGAGTTGCTGAATTTTCTGCATTAGTACCTTCAAGATGTTTTCTACTCCGCAATGTAATTGCTTGACACTGTTCATGGTTACCCTTTGGATTTCTCTCTGTATGTATCACTTGGTAATGTCCCTTGTGGTCTATTATTCAATGCCAACGCAATTTGTCCTATCTGATTCTCTAGATTCTTGATCACCATCTCTTGTGATTTCATAGCCATCTCATATGATTTCATAGCCATTGCTTGATTTTTCATAGCCACGTCATTGCTAGTCATGTATTTTGTCAACAACTCCTCTAGATCTGATTTCCTTTCTTGATATTGAGCTGGTTGTTGCTGGTTCTGAAAACTTGGGGGATATGATTGTTGTGGAGCTTGATTTTACTAGTTGTTGCTCCACAAAAAATTCGGATGATTCCTATTTCCTTGATTGTATGTGTTCTGGTATGTGTTCTGCGAAATTCTGTTGTAATTGCCGATGAACTGCACAGATGCTGGATTAATCGCGCATTAATCCGTTGGGTGCTCCCATGCGCACAACTCGCATATTATTGCCACTTGTTGTGCTTGTGCTTGTGCAGTTGTCACTGAATACAACTTCTTTGAAAGCTAAATACGTGTTGTCATTTAGTCATTATACCATCTACTTAACACTCCAAATTTTTCTTCATCAGTGTCATTCTCGCTGTGGGCCATTGATAGTTATTAGCCTCCATGGTTTCAATCAACTTGTAGCTTCCTCGTAACTCTTAGCCATGAATGCTCCGCCCAACGCTGCATCAATACTTGTCCCGAGATTCCCATGTAGTCCATTGTAAAAGGTGTTCATTTGTAGCCACTTGGGAAATCCATGATGTGGGCATTTTCTGAGCAATTCTTTGTATCTTTCCCAGGCCTCATATAATGACTCCCCATGTTGTTGTTCAAACATCGTTATCTCGTTCCTCATCTTTGCAGTTTTCGCCGGTGGAAAGAATTTTGCGAGGAATTTCTGACCTAAATCCTCCCATGTAGTTATCGAACCGGACGGTAGAGAATGCAACCAACTCTTAGCCTTGTCCCGTAAAGAAAATGGGAACAATCGAAGTCTCACCGCCTCATCCGAAACCCCATTGAACCTAAAGGTGTCGCACATTTCCAAAAAACTGAATAGATGCTCGTTCGGATCGTCATTTGCAAATCCCCCAAACTGAACTGAATTCTGAATCATTTGTATCATCCTTGGCTTAATTTCAAATGTATTCGCTGCTATTGCTGGCCTGGTGATGCTTGATTACAGTTCAGTCACCTTGGGTGTTGCGAAGTCCCTTAATGCTTTCCGATCTTCGGCTGCCATTTCCTCTTCTTTCTCAGGTGTTTCAAATTCTTGTCTCATTTCCTTGATCCACTTACTCAACCTCTGAAACCTTTTCTCAATGTCGTCCCCTAAAGGAAGCAAGTCTGGATTTTTGGACAGAGTTTGCATAAACTGCTTTCACACCTGAAATAGAAGAAATACAACAAAAATAAAAATGTCTAAGTAAAACTGGATTAATTAAACTAATATTGTAAAACTATTAAGAATTATACTAAATAAGTCCCCGGCAACGGCGCCAAAAATTTGTTGGGTAAAATCTATATACACACAACACGCAAGTATACGTGGTCAACAAGTAATAGAGTGATGAGTATAGTATCGTTTCCACAGAGACTAACTAGCAATATCCTTAACTTACAATTATCAATTTCCTATTAATCCTAATTTTATTAAACAAATCAACTCAATAATTGTAATTAAAGAATCTAAATTAAAGAATAATTAAACTAACACAGAATAATCACAAATATCAAAATTTGAAATTTCAAACAATTAATGGAAAATTAGACTCATGATTTCACCGTAAGCTTCACTCTGATTTTAACACCTTTATTCCAATTCAATGCACTATCCCAGTTTATTAATCAAGAACACGAACGTAGTATTAACCACCTCTCGATGCACTAATACTGTATTAACGTCAATCCACAATTAAGATAGAAATCTGTCAAACACCTTAATCAACTAACCCACTATATCTCTATATGAATTACAATTGAAGAAGGTTTAAGAATAAGTTCTCTATCCGATTACATGCGATGTCAAGCATATCTCTACCTTAACATTCATCAAGATTAAGCTATTCAAAAAATCTTGAACACATGTTATATCAACTAGGTCTAGATTTGAATATCCTCTCTCGAGTCCATCCAATTCCACAAAGAATTGTTGATCAGGCAATTCATAGATTCAAGCACAAATCAATATAGATAAACTGAAAATAGCTTAATAAATTGGAAATCAAAGTTACAAAATCATTGATTCACTCAAAGATCCATCATAAGCCTAAAAAGTGAATTAGTTCATACTAAACGAAATAAACACTGAATAAATCATAGAAAGCATCCTTAGATTATAAATAATAATCTAACACAAAGATTATTGAAAAACACCCTTCACGTAGACTAGAATTGCAATCGTCTCGAAAATCCCTTCGAAATACTCCTCCACGCTTGCTATCAAAAACTGAGCTTAGATCTTCGTAATATGTCTTGTGTCTTGTCTAATTGTTGTTTATTGAGTATATGTTATCCAACACACAAGTCCTAGTCGAATTCTCCATCAAATAGAGTTACATTACCATACAAATAGCTAAAACTCGTTCCCAAAAAGAAGTTCAATCACAACAGGACAATGCCAAATTTTCCACCCTTTACCCCTTACGGGGGTTCATATCTTATATAAGCCATTTACGGTAACTTCCTTTCTAATCTAGCTCAGATGGAGACCCCACTTGGTGGGGTGTATAGTGTAATCGTTCTGCCTTACGTGGCTTACCTTCTGTTAACTAGAGAGTAAGACCCATAGCACGGGTGTATAAGTAATAATGCCACTTTTACAGGTTTTTTTCTTCCACAAATGACTTTCTTGATTTCTAAGTTGTACTCCAATTATGTTCCAATTAACTTCAAATCACACCGAATAGCTCCAAATAATCGTTGAATGCTACAACCACCATTCTACACATGAAATAACATAAAACAAGTAAAAATGAACATAAACACAAAGATTTAGCAACAAATAAGCATGAAATGGATATTGAATTGTGTATATGAAATCCACTTATCAATTATCTCCAAGCAATTGAAGGTATAACCTCTCAAACTTGAGTTTTACGTTTATTAAAAGAGTTCATCTTCTTGAGTTTCAATTTTCTATAGTTTCATGTTTGATGAATTGTTGTTGTACAAACTGATTTAGTGTTTATTAGCAAATTGTGATGTTATAACTAGGATCTAGAGAAGATTTTTGTGCACTAATTACGTTCAAAAGAAGGAAAAATTGTTTATAGTGCATGTGTATATATGTGTCTTGTGAAAGTACAAAAGTTGGTAGTTAGTTTGTGAACTAAACTATAAATTGAGTCTAGAATATGTTAATACGATAAGAAACAAAAAGAACGCAAGTTGAATGAATCAATTTGGTTAAGAAACGAACTCGTAGTGAATGAATTCGCTAAATATGTTAAATATGAAAGTTTAGTATGAACATGAGTTTTGGGTTAAGATTTAGGCTAATTTGTGTTTCTATAAATTGTTATAATTCTATTATGTTGTAGTTCTATGAATTACGAATCCATAGAATCAAAAACGGACTAATTTGGATGTGTATAACTCAAGTTATGAAGATTAGTAGGAGAAAAGGGTCAAAAATCACAAGAACAATGAACTTAGAGTCCCGTTTCTGCTAATGGGCGCAGCTGTGCTGTGCCCTAAGTCATTTGGGGCGCAGCTATGCTGTGCCCAAAGTATGTCAGGTGTGACTGTTTTGACCTATTTTAGTAAAATAAGCATAACGTTTTCATACAAACTCCGATTGAGACGATTCAAGATGTAACGGAACGAGGAAGAATAGACCTACAACTTTAATTCTTTAAGTTTTTCAATTTGAGGTCAAAAACAGAGGTCAAAATGGTCATCTTTAGGACTATTGTGTTTTCGGGGACAATCGGAGGGCGTCGGGCATGCACGTATGTAAGTGTAGTGCTTCTGACGATAAAAGATGTTGTTCTAAGTTATAAAACATGAATGTTAGTAAATATAATAATGCTTAACATTAATAAATGATGTATTAAATAAGTTGTATAAGCATACTAAGCATACACAAGAGAGATAAATTGGGCATGTGACGAATGAACATTGAAATGCCGTACCAAATGTTAATGAACATAAAAAGTATTTTAAGTTAAATGAAATGAATATTTTAAGATATGAAATGGGTTTAATATAAAACCAATAATGATTCCTAGCAAGACTTAAACACTTGAATGCACTTCGAGTATAAAATATAGTGAGATGTAAGTCGAAAGTTAACACAATCAAATTGAACATTGTGTATTGATAATAGGAAGGGTTATGAGATGTAGTGTAAAGTTTACATTACAACTACTATGCATTCCTATGTGACTAATAGTTGATGTGCATGATTATATAATTATGTGGGGCACGTGAAGTGCAGATAGTTGTAATGTAACGACCGAGAAATTCGGATTTTATTGTAAAATAATTTTATTGAATTAAATAATAAATTAAATTAAATTAAATTCTATGTGTTATCAAGATGGCTGTCATTCTATAACCTAATAATGTTGGAATGTCGTAGTATTTTAGCTACGTGAAGGAATTAAAGTGTTTGAATTTCCAAGACGAAAATAAAAGTTTTCTGAGAAATTTTTCGAAAAATATTATTCATCGGTATTTGCTCGGGAATTATTTTAAACTTCCGAGAAATACGTAATGATAGAATATCAAGGTAAGACGGATTATGTAATAATAATCTAAGTATGGAAAACGTAATATTTCGCTTGTGGACTTAATTTGAGAACATTAAGGAAAGCGAAGTATTAGTGAGTTAAGTAATAATCGTATGATACTTAAGTATTGTACGAGGTAATGAATACGAGTATAATACGAAGTATTATACGAGTTTGTATGAATGATGGAATATCGTATATGAAGAATTTGTATACGAGCTAGAATACGAGAACAATACGTAAACAATATGTTATATGTATTAAGCAATAGTATTGGACTCGTAGGATTTGTTAGGAATTTGTATAAACCCAAATGAATTAATGGTAAGGCCCAAATGTTAGTTAATGAACAAGTTGATGTTTGTTAATGCAAGCCCAAAAGTTAAGTAAGTTAATCCAAGCCCAAGCTAGGATCCAATGGGTTGTAGTGACCCATGGGGAAAACCATATTAATATGGTTAATCTTGGTAATCAAGCATTTTGTGTGATGACCAAGACTTAAGTGTAATGGCCAAGCAAAAGATAATTGTTGTGCTAAACAAGTAATGAATAGTAAGGAGGTGGCTTAAGGAGGTGGGATGACATAATGACCAAACTACCCTAACTTTGGAAATTCTATAAATAGAGAGAGTTTGCTAGTCATTTTCTAATTGTTCAACTCATCCAAACAAATTTATAAAGTGCTTAAGTGTTAGAGAGAATAAGCTACTTCCATTTGTAAGAAGAAGAAGAAGACTTATTCCAAAGAACTTCAAGGGTAAGACTTCTTGACCATTAATCTTCTATCTCTACTATGATAGGTTGATAAGAGAAGTAGGGATTAATGAACATGAATGTTAAGAAGTAAGAATAATGATTAATCAATGGACTTAAGCCGCATAAGTCGAAAATAAGTCATTTAAACTTGCAAAAGTTATGAACTTATAAAGAATCTATATGAACTTGTTATATGTTTACCTTAAGAAGTTTGTATGAAAACAAAGAATTTGTAAGAATTGTAACATATATACATGAACGAATTTTATATGTTGAGAACATATAAGAATGATGATTAAAAGACTTTAATTATCATAAGTCATGAGCAATGAATCTATAAGTAGTTTATACCATAATAAGTTATAAGCTCATGGAAGAATAAGTCAAAATTCAACATGAAAATAAGTTGTTGTAATAAGTATGTTGAGATGTTCATATGATGAATGGAATTCATTTGAAGCAATGAACAAATCATAAGTAATGAAGTTATGCCGGAAATCGCACGATTGGACGATAATCGTCGAATTCATGAAATTCTCGGAATAGAAGTTAAATTTTGTGTTTGAACTCGGAAACATTGGTTTTCGATGGAGACAAGTCATATTTGGCATTCTAGAGTTACGAACTCAAAAATGACTGAATTCCGACTTAGAACGAAGAAACGAGCATTGAACGTTCATGAACGTTTAATCGTTTTCTTTAAAAATGAAACAATAGGTGAATTTTGAGCAAATGAAGTTGAAAATATAAAATTCTTACATGAACACATAGAGTATGTAATTTGTGAACTGTAGGCTTTTGAACGAGCTAATTCGGACTTATAACGAAGAAGTTATGAGCCCGGAAATTTCGCAAAGTTGAAAAACTGTCAAAATTATTCAGATACAAGAAATAAGCCATGCTTTCATCCAAATTTAAGGCCAATTTGTCATATTGCAGCAAATGTATAGTACTTGACATACTAAGGAGTGGCGCCACAGCGTGGACCACTAAGTAAGGACTCACATATGGCAATACCAAGTCTGGGACATGCCTCTCAGATTCTCACAAGCAGAAGGCTTAGAGAGAGAAATAGTGGCAAGTGCATGCAAATTTCTAGATCAAAGATAGTAAAGAATGTTTATAAATACAAAGTAAGGAATGTGATTAATTCAAATTGAACTTACCTTAAGGAACTTAAAGTAACATTGTTAAAACATTGTTAAACCTTAAGAATAGTATATAAAGGTTGTTGATAACCTATTCAATTATGAATATAAGTATAATGACAAACCGAAATTAATAGTAAATGAATCTAATGTATGATTAGATTGAGAAGAAGGGTAAGATATAATCAAATACATACTTGATTATATATAACCTAATATGGTACATTATGTGATAATGTATTGTAGAGACTCAAAAGACTCGAACATAAAGTAATTATACCGTAGCAAATGCTGAAGGCAAGCATTCTAACCCTTGTCTTAGTTCAATCTGAACAAATTTTGAAATTCATGTATCCTTACACATGAATTGATGTATGATGGAGTTAAAGCCAACTCTTTCGGCTAGACTTAATGTATTTGGTGGATTATTGATAATCTATCCAACTCTTATCAAATGTTGTTATCTTTTGTCAACTACTTGATATGGTTTTCAAAAGAAGACTGAGTATGCTAAACAAATGTTTTTTCGTCAAACGACAGGCACGTGAGGTTGCCACAACTTAAACGTACATACGTTTAATGAATGTAGTGTTGATCAACATAGAGTATTATAGGTTGATCACTTAAAAGTGCTCGTAAGTAATACCAGACTTACGGACTTAGTGTCGGGTTGTCCTTTTCAAAGAAGAATGAAATGCTCAAGGTCTTGGACCGGAATTGATGTTTTACTGAATACTATTATTGTAAAACATTTTTAAAGAAAGATGAAGTGCTATTTTGAATTATCAATAGTACTTCATAACTATTGTTCAGTTATTGAAGATATACGATTCTGATGTGTCAAGTATGTTGTTATTGAAATTATTATACTTGTTGAGCTAGTTATGCTCACTCTTGCTTGAACCATATGAATACAGCTAAGACTGAACGTCCTGAAGGATCGAATAAGGATAAAGGAAAGGCTAAGGCAGATCGTTAAGTTGTCTATGTAATAGTATAGGTTTATTGTTGTAATGTAATTGATATTATGACAAAGAACATTTGTAATGGGTATATAACCTGGGAAATGTAAATATTACTTTGAATATATAGAAGACATGTTCGTTCTTTTGAGGTTTTTCAATTGAATGAATGTATGAATGGTAGTACCGTATAGCACCATATGTCGGGTTGGAAGATACCCGGATTTGGGGGCTTTACATGTAAGCTGTTAAACTATTATTGGTAAACAACGATCAAGGCAAGTCTTTCAGTTCCTATTTGCTATGTGAACTTGGTGATTAACTGTTTTAAATCTTTATTGCAAAGAGCATGATGTGTTATATATATGTTGAAAGTATGAAATGTTAAAGTCAATTTATAACTACGTTGATTGAGTAAAACATGTTGGTTGAGTAAGGAACTCAATCTTTATACTTGTTATATGAACTGTAGCATGTATGTTATGTTCGTCCAATATTTATGAGATATATGTTGAGCATGTTATTATTTGTTATTTGATGCATGAAAACTGTTAGCTTTTGCTGGGCTGTCGAGCTCAACCTTGTAAATAACCACTTTTACAGGTTAAAGATTCAAAGTAAAGTTATTATTATTTGGACCATGTTTAGGGTTCCGAATAATGTATGATATTTAATAGATGTTGAGTTATAAAGTTTAAGTTTTGTTTGTTGTATGAAAGGGTATTGAACCTGAATGTAAGTTTTATTTATTAACTCTGATAAGGTGAGTAATACGCTAAGTATGGTTTAAAGGTAGGTAAAGATAAAGGTTTTGAGATATGTACTTGATAAGTTACAATGATTATGTAATGATAAACTGTCAAGTTTGAGTTATCTGATATGTAAAGGTTATCGGATTAAAATGTAAGATTCTATATAATAACTTTGATGAAACGAATCATAAAATAACTTGATTCAAAAACATGTAGATGATAAAGGTATTGATTCAGGGAATTAAAGTAATAAGATAGAAAAGTTTAAATTATTCCGCATTTTATTAAATTTGGCATCAAATAATGATGTAAAATCAGAATTTAGACGTGTTATTAACGACCGAAGTCGATAATTGAATTGTATGAATTTTGGGGTCGTTACACCCCCTCTAAGGAAACTATTGAAGCGACTAATTGATTTGTTTTGCAACTTTATTTATTTTATCAACAAAGATCACACCATGTCTGGAAAATTGCTTCTTACTTAAATAACAGCATACTCATGAGTAAGTGCGAATATATAACTTAGTTACTAAATGATTTGCCTGGAAATGAGAGCCTTCTGAGAAAATAGAGTTAGCAACATAATAAAAGAAAATGTGTAACCACTATACTAGTTTATCATGCACAAAAGAGGACGCCAACAAAACTAATGGCGTTGCCAAACACAAGAAATGAGGTAAAATTTATTCTTAGTAAATATAAAACTAAACATCTAGTGGAAAAGGATCATTCATGAAGTAACAAAAATAGAAATCTATATCATTCCAATGTGTATAATTTTGTCAAATACTCCACGGCCATGTGTCTTGCATTGCATGAAGGATGGGAATGTAAAGGAAAAGAGAACAAGAAAGGGATAAGGAGCAAAAAAGCAAAAGATGAGAAGGTCTAATAATTTTTCCCTTGGTTCATGTTGGAATAGAAAATGGAGGTAACTCAATAATTTTTCTCATCTTTTTCTTCTCTTTTATTTTAGGACTTTTAGAAATCAAAGAGGAATGGTAAAGAAGTGGAGAAAGCATAGCAACAATGGTATGGAAGAGAAATTTTGTTAAACAAATTGTTCTTATTTTCTTGGTTAGCCAAATAAAAAGATCAGTATATTAATTTTAAAAGAAAACCCCTTTACTTCCCCACCCTTCTCTCCTCCCAAGCACAACCTAAGGTCACACAAAACAAAACATTCTTCTCAGTATAGTAAGGTCTCATCAGCCAATATTTCACACTAATGACACGAATAACACATATTTCAACCAAATTGCAGGTTCTACAAAAATCTAGATGAAAAATACATTCATGAGCCTACTATAATTCATGCCTACTTTTCTAGTTTAGCTGAAAGTTTGATATATTATATGAAAAGTACCTTCACAATATATGATTCTATATCCACTATTTTTCAACCTTCAGACTCTTAGTAGAGCTTGAAAGAAATAATGATCCTTGCAAGTGTTCTAATGTAAATGTCCTTTCAGCTGCTAGGGTCAACTTCATCCAAGATTACATTTCAAAATATATATGTTATATACCAATCTGCATGGACTATCATTTAATCATGTCTAATGTTCAAGGAGAGGATTAACTATTAGGAAAACAGTGCTCTTATAAAAGGAATTTCAAATTCTGTCATACACACTTACAACTCATAAATATTCTTAATTCAAGAGTTCAACAATAAAAACATGCCTGTTTTTGGCTCATTTTTGTACAATATTGCAACCATAGACCAAGGAAATGTATATTCATTTTAGTGGCTAATGTACACACAATTTTATTTTATTTTTTATAATATGTAATTTGGAACCAAGTAGGGGAAACCTTGAGGCAAACTCATGCCCTACATATTACAATGCTCATTCTAATGATTGAAACAATAAATTCTTAAAACATATTGAACCCTTTCTTTTGGATGTGATATACCAGTCCCTTTCAGTTAAAGCAATCAAATCTTTCATTTTCTGAATTCAAATCAAATAAACATTTTAGCTAAGATATAAACATATAACAACCCATACAATTGTAACTTAAAAGTTAAAGTAGACACTTTTTCGCAGGAGGAGGGGGTCATGAACTAATGCAAAAGCCATAGAATCACTGAATGAAAATAAATTGACAGACAAAAACTCTTAAATAATGTGTGCACTTACAAGAACACCCAAACCCCACGACTTGGCAGTAGCAATAACAGTTTGGGAAAGACTGTTCATTCCTCGGCCATCCTCCCCTCCCCATATCCCCATCCTTCCAGGAAATAAGCACTCAAAAGCCATCCTGCATCAAAGCCCTGAAACATCCCAAATTCACAATTACTAAAACACTTTCTCCTATTTAGCATCACAATTGAGACAATAGAAATTAAATCAACTGAAAACAAAAATTTTAGGTTAATACCCAAATTTTTTATCATACTTGGAAAAAACATGTTAAAAGATTACAACATAGATTAAGATCCAAAATTGCAAAATAAAAAGTGCATAATCGTACAATTTCATCACTTAAATTGACTAATCAGAGCAAATTAGACACAGATCGTAACATAACTTTTCACTTTCTCTCTGTAGATTCTCTTTCTAGGTTGAAACGGCTGAAAGTGAGAAAGACTATGAGGGAGAAGGTGGTGGAGATAAAGAGATTGTGACAGAGCAATTACATGGTAGGAGTATCGATTGGAATAGCAGTGAGAGCAACTTCTATTTTGGACGCCATGGAAGGGTTGGCTTGAGTTGGGTTGGGTTGGAGACAAAAGTATATTAGGAGAAAGAACGGGGAAAGGTTGGATTTGGAGTATTTTTTCAAAATTGCCTAAATTATATTAAAACGATATTTTTTTTAAAGAAATTTGAAAAAAATAAAAAATGTGATTCAATGCCAAACTAACTGGCATTGTAACTTTTTTAAAATTTTTTTATAAAGCAAATTTATAAAAAAGAAGAGTAAGATGTAACATCACTTTAACTGACGTTGGAATCTCTCTCTCTTTTTTTAATTTCTTTGATCTCCTGTGTAAGACCCCAACTTTTATGAATAAAGATGAATTTTTCTATAAATATCATTTTTGAATATTAAAGTGTGAATTTGTTATAATGTTATAGTTATGGGTAATATTTATAAATTTTGCAAAGTAAACAAGTTGTTATATAATATTCGATTGGTTGGGGAATATTCTTTTGTTTGAATATTCAGACGATTTACAATAATCATCAAAGTGGACCCCACAACAGAATTATTATCGGAGTTAAAAATTAACAAATTATCTTTTTTATAAAAATAACGGCGAAAGTTTTACCAGTTAATCTGTTGAAATACCGGTGATAAAAGTAATGTCGAGTAATACGCGTGGTTGCATAAGAGTAATACGGGATTAATTATCGATGCTTACGTAAGAAGTCACTCGGTTTTGTTCAATTATTACTACGATAATTGCCGTTTATAAGTATCTCACGTTATTTGATTCAATTATTATCGATATTTTATATATTATTAAATCAATAATTGAGACGATACCGTTATTCATATTATTATTTACAATATTTGACGATGTCTAGAAAGTTATGTTGAGGAGAGGTTTTGTCACCTAATTGCGCGTCAATAGGGAGAAATTCTTATTGGAAAGTCCCCTCTTTTTGAGGAATGATCTGATTGTTAAATATTGTGAGTTATAATATTAATGATGAATAATTGTTGAAAGATTAAATATGTGTTGATTAAAGATAAAATGATTTGTGGTAATATTTATTCAATCTTTGATGTAAATAAGAAGTCTGTTATGAGACATTTGTGGTAAGTTTGGTTTATTCTATGGGGGACCATATGTCATCATCTAAGAGTCACTTTCGCCAATAGTAATTGCCTTTACCAGACGTCAAACCACTTTTCGTTTCACATTACAAGCGTTGAACCAATTGTCATTTCACATTACAAGCGTCAAACCACTTGTTGTTTCACATTACAGGCGTCAAACCACTTTTTTTTTTCACATCACCAGTCGTCAAGCCACTTGCCTTTTCACATTGCAAGAGCTAAGCTAGAAATCTTCTATAAATAGAAGCCTATTTCTTCATTATTTTTCACCAATTCATTCAAGCTATAGAGAGAGAAAGTATAGAGAGAATAAGAGAGAAAGAAGAAGAATATTATGTTACTACACTATTGCAGTGTCCAATTTCTTACTAAGGTAAGGGGTATTATTTCTTTCGTATTCATGAAGAGAGTTATTTCTTTCAATACTCGTAAGGGTTGTTATTCCATTCTTTATCATTCCGTTGAATAACTTTGTCTCACGCGGACTCACCGCATGCATGGTGAAATCTGTTGTTATTCCATTCTTTATCATTACGTTAGAATAACTCATCTACGCGACTCACCGCATGCATGGTGAACTCTATTGTTATTCCATTATTTATTATTCGCGGGAATAACTTTGCCTACGTGATCTACCGCATGCACAGTGAATAACCCTTCAGATTCATTTGATATTAAATTATGGAAAGGATCTATCTCTACGCGACTACCGCATTTACGGTTGAAAATCTATTTGCGCTTTAAGTATATTGTTCATTTCAGATTCTAACTCTAAACTTACTATGGTAAGTATTGTTTATAATTCTGAAATGATCGGAAATTCTTTGATATTTTTCGCTTCATCCAGTATCTTTTCATGGAAATATTATTCTGAGTATTCTTGATAAGTTTTAACCTTTTCATACCAGGGTACTATTCATGACAAAAATTGATTTCTTTTATGTCCAAATCATTTTTTGATACGATATTATTCTTGAATTTTACTCCACAAAGCAGTATCATGTTGACAATTTGGACTTTATTGAATTTTTATATCATTGTCATCATCCTCATGTTTATATGGTTATGAAAGTCATCTTTGGCCCGTAGTGCATAGATGGACTGTTGATTGGTATGGTTATGACTAGGAATCATTCGGTATAATCATGACCTGTAATGTTACAAAGGATGTGATAAAAATCCTCATTGGCCCGTAGTGTATTGATGGACAGTGGTTGAGATGAACATGACTAATTGTGATAATAATGAATATCCTTGTTCTGTAGTGCATGGATAATTCAGTGATATGGATTATTTATTAAGCTAAGTCTCAGCGATAAAATTGATGATAAATCTTTTAAATCATAGAAGATAGTAGATATCATGCTCTACTTGACTCTTCTAATGGATTGCTTGTTCCGCTGCAGTTAAACTTGATGTTTATTATATTTTATCAGTTTAACATTGTTGAAGGCTAACGATAATTTATTCTGCATTATCTTAGTCGTAATATTTCTTACTGGGCTAGTTGAGCTCACCCCTTTGCTTTCATTGTTCTCTTCAGGAAATGAGAATATAGATGGGACTAATCGGGGAACGAAGTGATGGTCCAGATGTTTGCATTAGTAGTCCTCACTATTATGTGAAATAGTGTGATAATAAATGTATTGAGGACTTATTTTGAGTTTGAATACTGTCTAGAAGATAATATTTGTATTAAAACTCACAGCTCAAGCTGTATATTTAAGTTTGTATTTGTATTCTCTGCATCATGTGTTTGGCTTAATCGAATGGGTGATGTATACCTATTTTGGGGGCGTCACAGTTGGTATCAAAGCTTAGGGATATGATCTTTGGCTAAGATGTGAGATTAGAACTAGGAAGGGAGAGGCGGGTAATTCCTTCGCTAGTATGAGCTACCTAAGCTTATTTGTTATTTAATTGGTCGGTCAGAGTATAGGGATAATATGTGGCATATCAATTAACCCTTTTTTGTGGAAGTGTTTGAAAATGACATCCAAGAATGTTGTGATAAACAATGGAACACACGAGACCGTTGAGTCACCAACGATCAATACCCAGGATAATGTGCATCAATAAGGCAATAATCCTCAGGTAAACAACAATACAGATCAAATGACGAACGATGGGATGTTTAGAAGCTTTATGCAATTCATGCAACATCAAGCGAGAGCGGCTACTGTCCAAAATATAGGTGGAAAAACTGACAACTCTCGGACGGTCACCGCTAAGCAGTTCAAGGAACTAGGACCACCGGAGTTTATTGGAGAGCCAAAACCACTTAAGGCGGAGACGTGGATAAAGTAGATCACCAAGATATTTGATGTCTTGGGATTCTCCGAGGAGCAAAATGTTCCCTTTGCCACCTTCATGTTGCGAGGAGAGGCATATTACTGGTGGGAATCTGTAAAGCGTACTCAACCTGCCGCACTAAAGATGACTTGGGATAAGTTCCAAGAACTGTTCAACTATAAGTATTTTTCCGAAAGTATTCGTCACATGAAAGATGTAGAGTTCATTAAACTGAAGCAAAACAACATGACCGTGTCAGCGATCTGAAGCTAAGTTTGCTTGAGTTATCCTTGGTTTAATGTCCCACTTAGTTGATAACGAGAAGAGAATGACGCGGATGTTTCTAAGAGGTTTGAAACCCGAGATACGTCTGATGAGTAAGTTTTATACACATGAATTGGATACATTCGAGCTTAATTTATTGTTGTTCTCAAGTCTTTTAGAATAGTTTTTAAGTGTTTGTGTCCATTCATGCATGTTTTATATTGTTTTATAGGATTTGGGACAAAAGTTACTTGGATCGACGTTCGGGGTGGCTAGATTCGCGTTTTCGGCTTGCCATTTACATAGCAGTCACTTCAGAGCCAATTTGAGTATTTCTATGGACCTTATTTCATAACACTCAAAGAATGAAAGTTGTAGATCTACTTCTCCTCTTTCCGGAACATCTTGAATCATCAAAATCGGAGTTCGGACGAAGAAGTTATGGCCATTTTCCCAAAGGACGTCGGAGTAGAAAATGTCAAAAAAAGTGGTAGCGCTGAGGCGCTAATTTTAGGCTTAATTCGTTGCCGGGCGCTTATAAGGCGATGTTCGATGGTCGTTTTCAAATAACAAGGCCTCGGGAAAGAGGTTGGTGTGCGACTTTGGATGCGTTTGGGCGAATTTTGACACCTTTTGACTCCAAATTGATCGGGTTTGTTCCTAAGCTCAAAATTAGATTTGTAACCTATAAATACATGACGTAAGGCATAAAATAGGAGGAGATTACATAGATTAGACTAGATTAAACACTCCTTTAGATTAGAACATAACCCTAGTTCTTATTAGTTTTGGAGATTGAAGCAACTTGGAGACCATTGAAGATTCAAAGCAGGAGCGAAAGAGGAGTCTCAAGGCTACTGACAATAGATTATATTCTCTTCTCTTCTCTTACATTTATCTTTTAATGTCTATTCAATTGTGGATTCTTGGTTTTAATTCATTAATTATGAACTAACTCTATCATTAAGATTTCAATTGAACTTTTTATGATTATGAATTGATTATTTGATTTATTCTAATTATTTATGTTGAAGTGAATTGTTCATCTTGCTTTGTGCTTATTGATTAATTATCTAATCAGTAATTACCTTGTTACTCTAGAAGGAATTGAGAAAAGAATTCTAGGGTTAGAACTGGGCATGTTGACATGTGACTTAGTTATTTGCACAGTGAATAATTAGGTTTGTGAATAGAATGAGAATATCTATTTGCCGCATGTAACACATAAGGAATTGGGATTGTAACGAGTTTAATTCAATTGTTTTGCATAGGGATATAGCAAAATTAATCAAGGGTTAAATAGAAGGCAATTGATCACTTTAGAGAGGCTTTTGGCATTTGAGAATTCTCATTAACAATTCAAAGAGACATAATAATTGGAATAGTTGAATAATTGATTTATAATTCATAATTGGAGATATTGGAGTCTTAATCCTTATTTACCTAAATTTAATCAAATCTTAGTTGTTTATTTGCGTTCTTTTAGACTAATCTCTTTTAATTGTTTAATTTAGTTTTCTTAACTAGAAAAATCACAATTATTGGTTGTTTAAATAAAATTGATTTGGTTAAGAGTTAGTACTTGGTAATTTTTATTAAATAATTCATCGTGGGAACGATACTCACTTTCACTTTATTACTTGTCGATCGTATACTTCCACGTATTCATTGATCATGCGAAATCGATCAACAAGTTTTTTGCATACCATTGTTTGGGAATTAATTTAATAATTATTTACCAATATTAATTTCAATCAAATTAGTCTTAATTTAAATATTTTTATTTTTATTTTAATTCTCTTCCTATATTTCTCTCTTTTTAGGTACCATGGATGACTTTTACGATCAATGGCCATACACGTAACATGACTCACCAATGGAAACATGGAGTCCACCATCCACACAAAGAAGTAGCAATGGTTTGTGATTATTGTGTCGGAAATCATATGAGTCATCAATGCGCCATCAATTTCGAAGTATGTAGACACTATGGTGGTGATTACCCCAATAATTATGTCTATCCCAACAACTATCATCATGATTGGGGTATCACCCGATTTTCATGGAGTAACAATCAAGCTCAAGCTCAAGCCCCGAGAGACAACAAAAAACAATTCCGGTTTCAAAATCGACACAACAACCAGAGCGGAAAGCAAGTTGGGAAGAAGCCTTGATAGATTTATTACACTTTCGAAAAGAAACACGTGGAACACGAAAGGAAACAAAATAAAATGATCCTCAATACACAAAGCATAAATGCGCCAATCAAGAATCTGGAAAATCAATTGGGGCGAGAAGAGACATGCGTTGAACTTCCATCTTCAATACACTTGGCTCTATATGACATGATTTCGAGACCCGATGGTGAGCCCGAACCAAATCAGAATCGGATGTGCCAAATGATATAGATGTTGAAAGAGAGAAAGACTTGGGGACCAATAAAAAGAGATCGGCAAAGATCTAACTTTGATTACCAACGAAGATGAGCCAATTTCATTAGTATCCCATGTGCGTCCTCCACTAAAGTTCAATAATTCGGGCAGTTTTGCAAAACCATGCCCAATTGGAAGTCAAGTCGTCGGCAAAGATCTTGGTGACGTAAGAGCTAGTACAGTTGTGGAGTCATGGTGGGATGAAAAGGAGAAGATAGAGGAAGATTCCATTATGTTTATTAAGCTTCAATGCCCTAATCTGATCATCAACATAATGGAGGAAACACCTAGTGGTTTGCCGTTCTTAATGGGGATCCTATCTACAAAGAGCATGCTAGGTGACTTCAATTCAAGGGTTTTTACTAATGGTAACCTCCCAAAAGTAACATTGCTTCTGATGGATGGAGGGTTCCTCAATTTTCGTAGGGGAATTGGATAGAGAATTGAAGAAGTCATGCTGAGACTATAAAACAAGCGCTTATTGGGAGGCAACCCAAGTTTATTTTTTTTATTTTTTATTTCTAGTTTTTATTAGGTTTTATATTAGTAGTTTTGAATTTGCATTTTTTAGGATTTAATAAAATTGCTTCTATCATGGTTTACAGGTTATTCAAGTCAAATTCAAGTGTGGTGCCCAATTTGTTCCATGTGCTTAGCCTATTCTCCAAACTTAGCTTTACAAGGAGGAAGATTGCTATATTTTCGTGGAAGTCCTCTTCTTTAATTTTTTCTATTGTAGCCATTGAGGACAATGTCTAGTTTAAGTTTGGGGGCATTTTGTAGTGTCGTCGCATATAGTTAGTTATCCGCATAGTAGTTTTTTTTTTTTATGTGTTAGCATTATGTTTTTTTAGGTTGCATATAATATATGGTATTTTTTTTTTTGCATCTTCATATATGTGTTCATGTAGTATAATTGAATTTTTTCTTATTTTTGCATGAATCAGGTGATAGGTTGGTGTGGTCTTAGCTTTCACTTTTATGATAAGATTGGTTTTGTATGTTAACTTGAATGTGTTGATAATTGATGATGAGTTCTAATTTTAATCATGATGATAACTGAGCCTCGTCTGAAACTTATGTAACCTAAGCACTTAAATTTTAACTATTTTAATCCACTTGGTTCAAGGGTTTCATAATTTGTTTCTGAGGTAAAATCTTTGTTAAAATTTAAGGAAATTAGTGAACTGGCGGTAAAGGTTGGAATGACGTAAAAGCTTGAATTTGGGGGAATCTATGGGATATATATACTAAAAAAAAAATTGATGAAGAAAAAAAAATAGAAAATCCAGAAAAAAAAAGTAAAAAAAAAGAGAAAAATCGTGGTTAGTTTTGTTTTTGGGCCTTTGTTACTTGAGCAAGTACGCTCAAGGGGTGTCTTAACACCTAATACCTAAGGTCTTATATGGTCTCGGGAGTCGCTGGTTGAAAGCTCGCTAAGGGGTGGCAATCGTTAGCCTAATGGAATGAGACATTGCACGTACCATGAAAAAAAAAACACGAAAAGAGCAAAAATGCCTCGTGGTTGAATAAAAGTATAAATAAATCAGATTTACCCTTAGATTTGGTAATTGCTTAGTTTTAACCGAGTTGTCATGTTCACAAAAGTAATTGAATTGGAACCTGAAATTTCCTTTATAAGAAGTTTGTTATGTGATTATCTTGAACTGTGGTCGGTTAGAATGGTTAAAAGCACACACACAACATGGGTGATGACAGTTTGGGGTTAACTAATTGGTTAGAGTTATGAATTTTGAATTGATTGATATATTGTTTGAGTACCAATGGTATCTTTGAGGCATGTTGCTATATATCATACTTGATTTATTACTCTGGCTCAGAGGTATATTAGGAAGTAGATAATGCATATGCATTCATTTAGTTGAGTTATTTTATTTATTTTAGTTCTTTTGTGTTTTTTGCTTGAGGACAAGCAAAGGTTTAAGTTTTGGGGTATTTGATGAGTGAGTTTTATACACATGAATCGATACATTCGCTTAATTTATTGTTGTTCTCAAGTCTTTTAGAATAGTTTTAAGTGTTTGTGTCCATTCATGCATGTTTTACATTGTTTTGTAGGATTTGGGACAAAAGTTACTTGGATCGATGTTCGGTGGCTAGATTCGCTTTCGCTTTGCCATTTACACAACAAAGATCACTTCAGAGCCAATTTGAGTATTTCTATGGACCTTATTTCGAAACACTCAAATAATGAAAGTTGTAGATCTACTTTCTCCTCTTTTCGTAACATCTTGAATCATCAAAATCGAGTTCTGATTTGAAGAAATGCGTTTTCCCAAATGCTCGAGCAGAAAATGTCGAAGTGGTAGCGCCTGGGCGCTAATTTTAGGCTTAATTCCATAGGTTGGGCGCTATAAGGCGATGTCTCGAGTATCGCTCCCAAATCACCGCTGGGGAGAGGTTAAATGCGGCCCGACGCATTTTGGCTAATTTTAACACCTTTTGACTCCAAATTGATCGGGTTTGTTCTAAGCTCAAAATTGGATTAGAACCTATAAATACATGATGTAAGGCATAAAATAAAGGGAGATTACATAAATTAGACTAGATTAAATACTCCTTTAGATTAGAACATAACCCTAGTTCTTATTAGTTTTGAGATTGAAGCAACTTGGAGACCATTGAAGATTCAAAGCAGGAGCGAAAGAGGAGTCTCAAGGCTATCGACAATAGATTATATTCTCTTCTCTTCTTTACTTTTATCTTTTAATGTCTATTCAATTGTGGATTCTTGATTTTAATTCATTAATTATGAACTAACTCTTTTCATTAAGATTTCAATTGAACTTTTTATGATTATGAATTGATTCTTTGATTTATTCTAATTATTTATGTTGAAGTGAATTGTTCATCTTGCTTTGTGCTTATTGATTAATTATCCATCAATAATTACCTCATTACTCTGTAAGGAATTGAGAAAGGAATTCTAGGTTAGAATCAAATGTTGACATGTGACTTAGTTATTTGCATAAAGGAATAATTAGGTTTGTGAATAGAATGAGAATATCTATTTACCGCATGTAACACATAAGGAATTGGGATTGTAATTTGAGTTTAATTCAATTGTTTTGTATAGAGATATAGCAAAATTAATCTGGGTTAAATAGAAGGCAATTGATTACTTGAGAGAGGGCTTTTGGCATTTGAGAATTCCTGTTAACAATTCAAGAGACATAATAATTGAATAGTTGAATAATTGATTTATAATTCATAATTGGGGATATTGGAGTCTTAAGCCTTATTTACCTAAATTTAATCAAATCTTAGTTGTTTATTTGCTTTCTTTTATACTAATCTCTTTTAATTGTTTAATTTAGTTTTCTTAACCGTAAAAATCACAATTATTGGTTGTTTAAATAAAATTGATTTGGTTAAGAGTTAGTACTTGCAATTTTATTAAATAATTCCTCGTGGGAAACGATACTCTACTTTCACTTTATTACTTGTTGACCGTGTATACTTGCACGTATTCAGTGATTGCGAAATCGATCAACAACGTCAATACCTTATCTCTCACAAACTGTGTTTGTATTCTTATGTTGTAAATAGGGCTCAGTTATTGGAGCGCGATAATGAGTCAACCCAACTAAGAGAGAGCAGCCGACAAGTCAATAATACCAGTGGTAGTAGTCATCGAAGCGGTGACAACAAACGTGGAGGAAATCAACATGCCAGAAATGGTAACCACTTAAATTGGTAATCATGGTCAAGATAATAGAAGTGGAAATTTCAAGAAGAGTAGATTTAATAATGATGGAAGACGTCAAAGACCAAAGACCTATTTTTATGAGAAGGTGAACGGCCGTAGGTCAGTATGTTACAAATGCGGAGGGGAGGGATACATCAGTCCAAACTGTACGTAGCAGTCCAAAGCATGTTATAATTATGGAAAAGAAGGTCACCTAGCCTAATTTTGTCGTGCACCAAAGTCAAGTCCAGCTGGGATGGAGGCATCAAAAGAAATCCTTCATAAGACAAAATCGGTAGTTCAAGGAGAGAAGCGTTTGTTGTAACCTCCCAAAAAGTGAGGAATCCTAACGAGGTGATCACTTGTAAGCTAATCATAAACTCTAGCTGAAGTCTATACCTTATTTGATACTCGTTCTACCCATTCTTTTATTTCTCCTACTACAAACCAACGCTTAAATTTGACTCGAGAAATTAGACTTGACTTATCTGTTGAAACTCCGTTGGGGGAAACCTTTATTACATCCACGGTTTATAAGTCTTGTTTGATTCAAATCGGCAACCACACATTACCTGTCGATCTCATCTCTTTGAAAATACTTGCATTCGATATGATTTTAGGGATTGATTGGTTAACCACTCATCATGCTAAAATTGATTGTTTTCATAAGGTTGTTAACTTTCATATTCCTAACCAACCTATTATGCGAATTCAAGCAACCAAACCATTAAAATCAATCACTGTCATCTCAAACCATAAAACTATTTGTTTATTGAAAAACGGATGTCAAGCTTTCTTAGCTCATGTCACGGATCTAAACAAAAATACGTCAGTTTTGAATGATATTTCTATTGTTAATAAATTTCTTGACGTATTCCCTAAAGAACTTCCTGGCCTACCCCCAGAGCATGAAATTGAATTTTGTATCGACCTTGAACCCGGTACAAAACTCATTTCCAAAGCCCCATATCGAATGGCTCCTATTGAACTTCAGGAGTTAAAAAACTCAACTGCAGGAGTTATTAGACATTGGTTTCATTTGTCCTAGTACGTCTCCTTGGGGTGCTCCTGTTCTATTCGTAAAGAAGAAAGATGGGAGTATGCAACTTTGTATTGATTATCGGGAGATGAATCATGTCACCATCAAAAATAGGTACTCATTACCTCGTATTGATGACATGTTTGACCAGTTGCAAGGCACCAAATTCTTTTCAAAAATTGATCTTCATTCCGGATATCATCAGCTGAAGATTAAAATTGATGACATTCCAAAGATCGCTTTCTAACTCCTGCAGACGGCATTATGAATTCCTAGTTATGTCTTTTGGATTGACTAATGCTCCTGCTACCTTCATGGATATGATGAACCGAGTATTCAAGGAATATTTGGATCATTTTGTGGTTATCTTTATTGATGACATTCTCATTTACTCCAAAAGTCGTGAAGATCATGAGCAACACTTGAGGCTGATACTCCAAAAGCTCCGTGAAAATAAGCTTTATGCCAAGTTGAAGAAATACAAGTTCTGGCTTGAGGAAGTAGCATTCCTTAGGCACGTGATATCAAGTCATGGTATATCTGTTGACCCAACAAAGATTGAAGCAATACAAATCTGGGAGCAACCTAAATCAAAGGATCAAGACATAGCTTTCTAGCTTAGCGGGTTATTATCGAGATTCGTAGAAGAGTTTTCTCAAATCGCTACTCCATTAACTCAAATTTCACTTTAAAAGATACAAAATTTGGTTGAGCGAGGAATGTGAGAAGAGTTTTCAAAAACTCAAGAGGAGACTCATTTCAACACCTATTCGGCTAATACCATCCGCTCGGAGGATTTGTCATCTCATGATGATGCTTCAGGAAAAGGGTTAGGATGTGTTCTCATGCAACATGAGAAAGTCATAGTTTATACCTCTCGATAACTCAAAGAATATGAGAGGAATTATCCTACTCATGATCTAAAGTTGGCAACATTCATTTTCGCACTTAAAACTGGAGGCATTACCTCAGTATGGGGAGAAGGTGGAGATCTTTACGGATCATAAAAAGCCTCAAATATTTCTTCACCCAAAAGGAACTCAATACGCTGTAACGACGCCATGGCTTGAACTCATGAAAGATTATGATCATACCATTCAATACCACCGAAAAAGCTTAACGTGGTATCCGACGCATTGAGTAAAAGATCATATGCAGTACAAAGCGAGTTATTGTCAACGCAAAGGCCCATTTTGTATGACTTGCAAAGGATGGAGATAGAGTTAAAGACTCTAAGGACCCACATGATGATAGCAAACATACGAGTAGAACCGAACTTAATTGATAAAGTTAAAGTCGCTTCAAGCTACGCACTCGAGTCCGATGCATGAAGAAGAAAGTGCGAAGGTGCTATTCTAGAAGCAAGAATCGATGAAGAAGGAATACTTAGAGTCAACTCCAGACTTTGTGTTCCTAACGACTCTGATTTGAAGTATAATATCATGATGGAGGCGCACAACACACCATTTGCAATCCATCCTGGGAGTACCAAAATGTATCATGATCTTCGACATACATTTTGGTGGAGCAATATGAAAAGAGAGATAACAGAGTTTATCTCAAGGTGTTTAACTTGTCAACGAGTCAAGGTGGAGCATCAAGTGCCAAAAGGTCCATTGTAACCACTTGAAATTCTAGAATGGAAGTGGGAGCACATTACCATGGATTTTGTTACTGGTCTTCCCAGGGTTTCTCAAGGAATTGATGCAATTTGGGTCATTGTTGATAGATTGACCAAATCTGCTCATTTCTTACCTATACGAGAAAATTATTCACTTGAACGTCTTGCTCGTATGTACATAAATGGGATTGTAAGACTGCATGGTATGCCAGTATCCATAGTTTCTGATCGAGACCCAAGAATCACTTCACAATTTTGGGTTAGTTTGCAAAAAGCCATGGGCACGGATTTACGATTTAGTTTGGCATATCTTCCTCAAACGGATGGACAGTCAGAGAGGACTATTCAAAATCTTGAGGTTCTATTACGACTCTGTGTCCTTGACTTCAAAGGAAGTTGGGACAAGTTCTTGCCATTGGTGGAATTATCCTACAACAACAACATTATCAAGCAAGTATCGGCATGGCTCCATTTGAGGCGCCAGTATGGAAGAAAGTGTCATTCTCTAAGATGTTTGGGATGAGGTGGGTGAAGAAACGTTGTTGGGACCAGAGTTGGTATGTATGACTACTAAAAGATTCAAATGACGATTCAAGAACGATAAAAGACCTCACAAGATCGACAAAAGAGTTATGTTGATCTTCATCGAAAGGACGGGAATTCAATGTCGAGAACATGTGTTGTTACGCTGTTGGCTCCATGGAAAGGAGTTACAAGATTTGAAAAGAGAGGAAAGCTTTCAATCCTCGATTCATCGGCCCATTTGAAATCCTCGACCGAGTAGGAACTCAGAGCCTATAGACTCGCTTTACCGCCAAGTATGTCTCGTGTTCATAACATTTTCACATATCCATGTTACGTAAATATGTGGAAGACCCGAACCACATTATCGAAGTTAGAACTTACAAAATAGTGAAAGATTTAACGTATGAAGAGGTTCCCGTTAAAATCTTGATAAGAAGGAACATATTCTACGCTTCCAAAGTTATACCTCAAGTCGAGTTTTTGTGAAAAAACCACGATGTTGCGGGAAACGACTTGGGAGTTAGAATCTAAAACGAAATCAAGGTATCCTCACCTCTTCGTCATACCGTGTATGTACCCTAATTTTGAGGGCTTAAATTTCATATGAAAAGGGAGGTTGTAAGACCTCAACTTTTGCTTGAATAAAGATGAATTTTCTATAAAATATCATTTTGAATATTAAAGTGTGAATTTGTTATAATGTTATAGTTATGGGTAATATTTATAAATTTTGCAAAAGTAAGCAAGTTGTTATATAATATTCGATTGGTCCCGGGGAATATTCTTTTTGTCAGGAATATTCGTGCGAAGACATAATCATTGAGTGGACCTGACAACAAAATTATTGTCGAGTTAAAAAATGACAAAATTATCTTTTTATAAAAATAACGTACGCAGAAAGTTTTATCGTTAATCGCTGAAATACCCTAAGATAAAAGTACAATGAATACGCCAGTTGCATATAGTAGCACGGTATTAATTATTGATGATTACGTAAGAAGTCACTCGCTTTTGTTCAATTATTGCTACAAGAATTGTTTGCGTAAGATCTCACGTTATTTGATTCAATTATTGTCGATATTTTATATATTACTAAATCAATAATTGAGACAATACCGTTATTCATATTATTATTTGCAGATTGAATGATGTTCAGAAAGTTCTGGCCAGGAGAGGTTTGGTCACCTAATCATGCGGCTACAATAGGGAGAAATCTTTATCGAAAGCCCTCTATTTCCGGGAATGATCCGTCGTTAAATATTGTGAGTTATAATATTAATGATGAATAATTGTTGAAAAGATTAAATATGTGTTGATTAAAGATAAAATGATTTGTGGTAATATTTATTCAATCTTTGATGTAAATAAGAAGTCCATTATGGACATTTGTGGTAAGTTTGGTTTTATTCTATGGGGGCCATATGTCATCATCTAAGAGTCATTTTTTTGCCAATAGTAATTGCATTTACGGGCGTCAAACCACTTGTTATTTCACATTACAAGCGTCAAACCACTTTTCTTTTCACATCACCAACGTCAAGCCATTTGCCTTTTCACATCAGTAAGAAGCTAATTTAGAAATCTTCTATAAATAGGTTTATTTCTTCATTATTTTTCACCAATTCATTCAAGCTATAGAGAGAGAAAGTATAGAGAATAAGAGAGAAAAGAAGAAGAGTATTTTGTTATTACACTATTGTAGTAAACAATCTCCTACGAAGGTAAGGGGTTATTTTTTTTTTGTATTCACGAAGAGAGTTATTTTCTTTCAATACTGTAAGTGGTCATGTTATTCCATTCTTTATCATTCTCGCTAATAACCTATCTACGCGGACTAATGCATGCATGGTAAAAATCGTTGTTATTCCATTCTTTATCATTCTCGCTGAATAACTCCTGTCTACGCGGACTAATTAGCATGCACGGTGAAATCATATTGTTATTCCATTTTTTTTTATTCTCAGGAATAACCCGCTCACGCTGAACTACCGCATGACAGTTAAAAATCCATTTGCAGTTTTGTATATTGTTCATTTCAGATTCCTAACTCTAAACTTACTATGGTAAGTATTACTTTCTATAATTCCTGAAATGATCAGAAAATCTTTGATATTTGCGCTTCATCTAGTATCTTTTTTATGGAAATATTATTCTGAGCAGTCTTGATAAGTTTTAACTTTTCATACCGGGGTACTATTCATAACAAAAATTAATTTTTCTTATTTCCAAATTATTTTTGATACGATATTATTCTTGAATTTTACTCCACAAAGCAGTATCATGTTGACAATTTGGACTTTATTGAATTCTTATATCATTGTCATCATCCTCATGTTTATATGGTTATGAAAGTCATCTTTGGCCCGTAGTGCATAGATGGACTATTAATTGGTATGGTTATGACCAGGAATCATTTGGTATAATCATGACCTGTAATGTTATAAATGATGTGATAAAAGTCATCATTGGCCCGTAGTGCATTGATGGATAGTTGTTGAGATGAACATGACCAATTGTGATAATAATGAATATCCTTGGCCCGTAGTGCATGGATAATTCAGTGATGTGGATTATATATTAATTTAGTCTCAAAGAATAAAATTGATGATAAATCTTTTAAATCATAGAAGATAGTAGATATCATGCTCTACTTGACTCTTCTAATGTATTTTATCAGTTTAGCACTGTTGAATGCTAACGATAATTTTTTCTGCATTATCTTAGTCATAATATTTCTTACTAGGCTAGTTGAGCTCACCCATTTGCTTTCATTGTTCTCTTCAGAAAATGAGAATATAGTCGATTAGGACTAGTCGGGGAATCAAGTGACATTCGGATGTTTGCATTAATAGTCCTCACTATTCTGTGAAATAGTGTGATAATAAATGTATTTAGGACTTATTTTGAGTTTGAATACTGTCTAAAAGACAATATTTGTATTAAAACTCACAGCTTATGTTGTACATTTAAGTTTGTATTTGTATTCTGTACCATATATTTGGCGACTCAGAATGGGTGATGTATACCTATTTTGGGGGCGTCACATCTTTTACTTGTTTACAAACATCAATATTTTTTTATGTTTATTCTTTGTCATCGACGTTGGAAATGAATGAGTATATAAGACTTCAACTATAAAAAAATAAAAATAAAAATTCTAACGCCAATTAAAGTGATGTTGCATCTTACTCTTCTTTTTTACAAATTTTTTTAAATTTTTTTTTAATAAAATAGGGATAAAATTGATATTATATTAATATGGGTCAAACTAACTTATTAGGAATGACTTATACGTCATTTTTAAATAACTTTATTCTGTTTTAGTTCATAAAACATAATAAATTTTTCTTCATCTTTTATGTTTTATCTTAACCATTACTATTCTTCTTTTTATGTTTAATTTTTGGACTTAAAAATATGTTCATGGTTTAAGTTACTCCCTCCGTCTAAGAATAAAAGTTCTTATTATTTTATGTAATCTCAAGTTAAATATTTACTTATATTAAATAATCTATTTTTAACAATAATTTATCGCCAGAATATCCTTAGTATTAAATGTCATATTTTTATTATTTGTAAATATTTATATAATATCACTACTAATGTATAGAAAAATATGCAATTAGATGAGAATTTAAATATGAATAATTTTATTATTTGACATTTTTTTTAAATTCGTATAAAATCAATCATCACTTTCATTCTTGGAGTGAGTGAGTACTTGTAAGTATATCCTACTTCTATCTAGAAATAGGAAACATTGGGAAGCATAGATATAATAATCAGGTTTGATGAGGTTGGGTTTATTTGGGTCGGAGGCCCGGAACTAACATGCTTGGTAATCGGTTGTCACATGTACTATTTCAACATCCATAATCTATACAGTTGATTACAACATTGGATGACACAGATTTAAATGAATTTCCCCCCTACCGCTACAGGCTATAACGACATGAGAAATTACTCATTTGCCCCTCATTTGCTCATGTGTTACTGCTTTATCTGCCACCGCTACAAGTTATGGCGGTGAGTTTAGTTAACTAATAAATTAGAATGGCTCAAATTAAGGCGACTTAATGGCCCAATAACCCATGGGTCTTAGGTTGAAACCTAAATTGTGATATTTTTTCTTTTTATATTATATTTTTTGTGTATTAGATAAATTTTATTACCATATATATATATATATATATATATATATATATATATATATATATATATATATATTTTAAATTTATCTATAAATATTCATAAAAATATTTATAAACAAATATTCATATAAATTTATCTTTAAAATTTATAAATAAATATTTATTTATAAATTTTTAAATATTTCATCTAAAATTTATAAATTTTAGATATGAATATTTTTATAAATATTTATATGAATTTTGTTTACACACACACACACACACACACACACACACACACATATATATATATATATATATATATATATATATATATATATAGTTACTTTAAATATATTTAATTTAATGTTGAGATTTGTTTAGTATTTTATTTAGTTTGACAAGAAATTTTGAAAAGAATATGTATATATATATATACACACACACACACACACACACATATTAGTAGAATAAATTTAAAAATATTGGAGACTATAAAAATATTTTTTTTATAGAGAAAACATTTATATATATATATATATATATATATGGTAGTAAAATTTATCTAATACATAAAAAATATAGCACATGAAGTATGAAAAAATTTAATAATGACTTATAAGTCAAAAAAGTTAAAATTTAAGTTATTGTCAAACACTAAATAATAACAAATGACTTATAACTTAGTTTAACCAACTTATAAGTCATGTCAAACGCCTCAATTTAAGATATAAAGAGAAATTAATATTTGATTATAAAAAATTTACAAGTCAAGAAAAAAGAGAATTTGAAAAAGGGGAGTTAAAAAAGAACTTACACACCATTAGTGAAACTTAATTGGTCTATGTCTGAACCATTGGCGCGACTTAATCGGTGTAGTTTGGTCGATTTTTGGTGCAATTTCGGGAGCAATTTCGATTCTTTGCCCATCCCTTGTCAAAAAGTATATATGTAAAATAACGAGTTACAAGAAAAATTCTTATCAAACTTTAATTTTTGTATATTAGAAAATATATCTATATGTGCTCAATTTTAATTTCAAAAATTATAACTTTAAAAAAATTAAAACTGGGCATTTATTTTGAGATGGACGGAGTGAAACATTTCACTATATAAAATTGTGTCTAAATAAATAAAAAATGATGCGTTTGGGGGGAAGAGTATTTATCGGGTTTGTCTTAATTTTAGGCAACAATTTACTAGCCGTTGCAAAAAAAAAAATATTAAATACGCAACGAAAAAATTGTTGCCAATGAATGTGGCCTATATTAGGCAACGAAATATAGCAACAAAAAAATTTTCTTTGCCAATGATGAGGAGAAATCTCAATGGCAACAAAAAAGAAAATAGGCGGTGTTTTTTTTTCCCACCAACGATTTGGCAACAAATTTTTGCAACGAATGATAAATTTCGTTGCTAAACATGCATTTTTGGCAACGACTTTATAAGTCGTTGCCCCAAAAATTGTTGTCAAATGTCTATTTTTTGTAGTGAATAGTGGTGGCGGTCATAGTCAGAAGAGGAAGTGGAATGATAATGTGTCTACTGGAAATCAGTAAGAAAGTTAGAAGAAGAAGTTGGAGGCTTGTCCTACTTGCGAAAAGAATCACCTGGGGGTATGCATAAAGGGGAAGAGGGTTTGCTACAATTATGGTACGGAAGGCCATATAGCGCAAAATTATCTTAACCCTAAAAAGGGGGCTTGCTTCACTTGCGGGTCGAGGGATCATCTGGCTAGGGATTGCCCCAAGAAATCAGCATGAGGAGCAGGAGCGAGTGAAAGTAAGGGAAATAGTGGTGGTAGCACTCTGGCTATCATTGGACTGACACTGCCAAACCGACCCACCGCCAGAACTTTCAACATGACCATGTAAAATGTTGTGCAGTCACGAGATGTGGTGTCAGGTATCATTCCGATCAATGATATTAAAGCCTACATATTATTTAATTTGGGTGCTACTTGTTCATTTATATCCAACGATTTTGCTAAGAATTTGAATTTGCCTAAAGAGGAATTAGAATACCCTTTGAACATAGAGGTTGCGAATAGGGAAGTAATTCCTATTAGGTATGTACATAAGAACTGTAGGGTGGACATTTAAGGTTACGAGATGATGGTAGATTTAATTCCAATTAAACTTGGGGAATTTGACGTCATTTTGGGAATGGATTGACTATTCAATTATGGGGTGATAATTGATTGTCAAAAGAAGTGTATTAACCTTATGACCCCGTCAAATGTTGTATTTTATGGTAGCAAGTCGCCTAGACAAGGGAGTTGTCTGATGATGATGCAAGCTAATAAGTTGTTGAGACAAGGTTGTGTAGGATATTTAGCCTACATAGTCGATACTCGAAAGGAGAGTGCAAAGCTAGAAGGGATACCTGTCGTTAGAGACTTTAGAGACCTATTTCCAAATGACTTGCCAGAAATTCTGCCAGACAGGGAAGTGGAATTCATGATCGACTTAGTGCTGGGAACTGCCCCAATATCGAAACCCTGTACCATATGCCTCCAGTCATTTCGATATTAGGATTTCTTAGGGTAACGAAACAATGGATTATCAATGTCATTTACATTCATACTCTTTCTCTCTCATTTACAATCAGATATAAATTAAAATAGTAGAAATGTAAAAATTGTAAAGTTTGGAAACCCAATTCAGTATGTAATCTAATCTAATATAAGATATAAATAGTAGAAATGTAATATTGGGAGAAAGAAATAAAAAATGATACCAATGGTTGGTGGCGGCGGCGGCCCGGTGGCGGTTTTTTTTGTTGCTAAATTTAGACTGAATATATAAAAAATAAAGAGATTACAAGCCTCATGGGAAACCCCAATCAGAATATAGCATAGACATCATAGGACAGGCCCTATGATGTCAAAACTATAAAAGATTATAAGGCCAAACGCCCAATGAAAAGGAACGCTAACCATCTGTTACAAACAACCCAACAAACTATCTTTAAAAAATGTAACTTGAAAGATGAGAGAAAAGCACTAAGAATACTTGCGAATCGGAGAACATGAGTAGTAGTAGAAGCAGGAGCTAGCCCGAATCTATAAACTCCCCCTAACAAATGCAACAACCCATCAAAATTAGTAACAACCCCACAAATCATGCATCAGCAGCAACTCAACAACTGCGCTGAATGCATCAGTCACAAAATGCAGAATGTGTGCTACCCAGCAGTAGAAGGATCAGAAACATTCAAAACATCAATTATACATAAGAGACCAAACATAAGTTGTGAAGCCCCCAAAAATAGGAATACATCACCTATCTTGAGTCGCCAAATACATGGTACAAAATTCAAATACAACTTAATAATACAACTTTCGTGTAAAATACGACAAAACATAATTTAAGAGTTTAAACAAGAATACAACATTCTAGACAATATCCATTCTCAATGGAGTCCTCATAGACAGTATACAAACTCAAATTCAGTCCTCGTTACATTTATTGTCACACTATTTAACAGAATAGTGAGGACTACTAATGCTATCATCTGGACCGATCACTCCGCTCCTCCCAGACTCAGTCCAAATATATTCTCATTTCTTGAAGAGAACAGTGAAGAAAAGGGTGAGCTCAACTAGCCTAGTAAGAAATATTATGACTAAGATAATGAAGAATAAATTATCATTAGTCTTCAACAATGTTAAACTGATAAAATACAATAGACATCAAGTTTAATCTGCGGTAAACAAGCAATCAATTAAAAGAGTCAAGTAGAGAATAAAATCTACTATCTTTTTATGATTTAAAAGGTTTTCATAACTTTTATATTTGAGACTCGACAATAAATAATCCACATCATCGAATCACCCCTCTTTACTGACCAGGATATTCTTTAGTATCACGACCACAAATTATCCATGCACTACTACCAAAGACATTCGTGTATTCATCAATGGTCATGATCATGCTGTAATCGTCCATCAATGCACTACGCCAAATGAGGACTTTACCACATCATTTGTAACATTACGGTTACCATGATTATACCGAATAATCCTCGGTCATAATCATCCCAAGTCCATCTATACACTACAAACCCATGAGATGACTTTCAAAAAATATAAACATGAGGATGATGACAATGATATAAGAATTCAATAAAACAAGTTCACGAATTAAATTATCCGTAAAACTAATAACGTCCAAATTGTCGACATGATACTTCTTTGTAGAGTAAAATTCAAGAATGCTTAGAAGAATATTTCCATGAAAAGATCTTTGGATGAAAGCGCAATTATCAAGGATATTCCACTAATTTCATGGAGTATAGAAGTTAAAACTTTAACCAACTGAGTATAATAAAGAATGGAATAACAAAAGAAATCACCATGCATGCGATACTTCGCATAGACAGGTTATTCCAACAGAATAATAATAACGGAATCAGGTCAGGTGAAATTCACATCGACAGGATGTCCCAACAGAATAATAAATGTGGAATAATAAATAATGGAACCATGTCCCAGAAACGTAAAGCGTCTGTGAGACGGATATTCCGCCAGAATAATAAATAAAGATTTTAACCCGAGTCCGATGTAAAAGCATGCATGAACAGGATATTCGATAGAATAATAAATAAAGATTTTAACCAGGTCCTGTAAAACACATGTATAAGATGTTCCAACAGAATAATAAAAGCGAAGAATAATGTAAGAATGTCACCAAGTATAGGGTAGATCATGTATACGAGTTATTCCAATAGAATAATAAGAAATGGAATAACAAATATTCTCTTCATGAATAAGAAAGAATGACACCCACTTACGAACAACAAATAATATCCCTTACCGTAAAAAGAAACTTGATATCGGAATAGTAAAAAGTAAATACTCTTCTTCTTTCTCTCTATAATTTCTCTCTCTAGAGTTTCAGTGAATTCGTAAGAAAATAATGAAGGAATGAACTTCTATTTATAGAAAAACTAAGAGTGATTCTTGGTCCTAACGAAGGGTCAAAATGACTCTTGGTAATATTGAAGAGACAACTACTATTTATGAAGGGGTAATTAACCCTTGGAACACCGAAGAGGCAAATAACTCTTGGTAATATTGAAGAGACAACTACTATTTGCGAAGGGGTAATTAACCCTTAGAACACCGAAGAGACAAGTAACTCTTGGAAAACTGAAAAGGCAAGTTACTATTAAGACTTTAAATCAATGATCCATATTGATTTACTATTATAATTTCAACCAACGGTCTGAAAAATTAGCACATCTCCTCATGGAATAATATTGTACCCAAATACCCGAATGCACAATACTAGAGTGAATAGTAACCAGGTGAATAGTAACTCATGAATAGTAACTCGTGAATAGTAACTTGTGAATAGTAACTCATGAATAGTACTTCGACACAAAAAGTGTCCCGAATACCCGATTGAATAATATAACCTCCAGATATCAATTATCATCGAAATAGATGTCGATTTCTACTAACACAAATAATCCCAACACAATGACACTATCAAATTCATCTTTAATCAACACGAACTTATTCATCATTAATATTATAATTCACAATATTTAGCACCCAGGTTGTTCCCAGGAAAGAGGGGGCTTTCCAATAAGGATTTCTCCCTATTAAGCCTAGCAATTAGGTGACCAAACCTCTCCTTGTGATGAACTTCTGACATTGTAAATATTGCAATTTAATAATATGAATAACTTTGTCGTCTCAATTATTGATTTAATAATATATCATATAATGCAGATGATCTTTGATAATAATCAAATCAATAATACGAGAGATATGATCACGAAATTCTTCGTAGTAATAATTGAGTATAACCGAAAGTGACTTCTTTACGTAAGCATCAATAATCAATATCGTGCTACTATGCAACCACGTGTATTCATCGTATTTTTACTACTTGAGTAGTTCAACAATTATAATGGTAAAACTTCCGCCGTTATTTCCAATAAAAATATTTTTGTCGCTTTCTCAATCCGATAATAATTTCATTAATAGGGTCCACCAATGATTACCATTGCATGTCTAATATTCCCTGCTAAAATGAATATTCCCCAACCAATCGAATATAATATAACAGCTTGCATACTTTGTAAAATTTATAAATACTACCTACAACTATAACATTATATCAAATCCACACCATAATATTAAAAAAAATATTTTGAGAAATTTAAATATTTATTCATAAAATCTGGGGTCTCACATAAGCTAAAAGGATCAACAATAATTTCAGGCTGCCCAAAGCTAGCCCAAGCAGAACCAGCATTGGAAGCCAGCAGTATACCAGCCCTTACAGATATCATCATAGGATCAGATAAATCATTACAGAACATGACAAAGTATAGAGCATGACATAATAGCTGCATAAGCTCACAGAAGCAATAGAAGCATCAAACGACTAGCAACTCAATCGTGCAGCAATAACATTCACAGAATGAAAGCTCAACTTAACCATACAGCAGTAGGCATGAGAGCAAGCAAACCAGACCCCATTCTCCAGCCTAGAATAATTACTGCACAGAAATCACAGCAGCAACAGCCCATAACAGACTAAACACAATGATCCCAGTTGCTACCCCTTCCTCCCACTTCTACTTCTTCTCTTCTCCCCCTTTCTCCCTCTTCTCTATTCTGAGCTCTCCCCCTCTCTTTTTTCTTCGCTTGCTGTGTCGAGCAAATGACCGAAAATGTTAACATTAAGTTTGATCAGCGACCGATATCTGCGACCGTATGCGGTCGTTAATTTTTAATGGCATGGACTTATCCGTGATCGCATGCGGTCGCTGATTGTAGTAGTCGCACAAAACCTTCGCACCAACATTTCCTGCCAAATTTTGGGAGGCAAATTAATCATGAATTTGCGTCAAATGATCGCATGACGCGATCGCTAATAATATATAATGTATCGGATTAAATCACAGGCCACGTATATCTGTCGTTATTATTAATTTTTGTGACCGCCAGTGCTGTCGCTAATAGGCTTTTTTCTTGTAGTGGTTTTAATTAATTTAGCTTAACATTTGGGCTTGCATTATAAATCATTGGGCCTTAACAAGTTTGCACTTGAGCTTGCTATAAGACCTCAACTTTTATGAATAAAGATGTATTTTCTATAAATATCATTTTTGAATATTAAGGAGTGAATTTGATATAATGTTATAGTTGTGGGTAATATTTATAAATTTTGCAAAGTACGCAAGTTGTTATATTATGTTCGATTGGTCGAGGAATATTTGTTTTAACAGGGAATATTCGTATGATGGCACAATCATTAGTGGACCCCACAACGGAATTATTGTCGGATTGAGAAAATGACAAAAATATCTTTTTATGAAAATAACGGCGGAAGTTTTACCGTTAATCTGCTGAAATACCGGTGTTAAAATTACAATAATACGCTGCGTGGTTGCATAAGTAGCACACTCATAGTATTAATTATTAATGCTTACATGAGAAGTCACTCGCTTTGTTCAATTATTGCTACAATAATTGCAATAGATCTCAAACGTTATTTGATTCAATTATTGTCGATATTTTATATATTATTAAATCACTAATTGAGATTTATACGATTATTTCATATTATTATTTGCAATATTGACAATGTCTAGAAAGCTCTGTCGAGGAGAGGTTTGGTCACCTAATTGCGCGCTAATAGGGAGAAATTCTTATTGGAAAACTCCCTCTTTCCTGGGAACGATCTGGTTGTTAAATATTGCGAATTATAATAATGATGATTAATGTTGTTAAAAATATTGAGGGGACTTTTATGAAGTAATTGATGTAAATTTTGCTTAATTTATGGACCCCCATTTACCCATTTTTTTAAATAATCGGTAGAAAGTTTTTCAGTAATAAAGGTGGGGGCCACATGTGGGGACCACGTATGGAAAAACAAATTTAAATGGGATGGAATTCATGGATTGCCTAATGATCCGAGTAATGTATATATATATATATATATATATATATATATATATATATATATATATATATAATCTTGTTGTTGATGGGGGAAATGAAGTTACAAGGAGGAAGAAAAAAAAGGGAGAGGGATGAGTTACGTGAGGAAGAGGGAGTACTATGTTTATTATTATTATTATTATTATTTATTATTATTATTATTATTATTATTATTATTATTATTATTATTATTATTATTATTATATATTATAATAAGTTTTGTTTTTTTATGAAAAATAAAATATATTATATTTTATTGAATATTATATTAATAATTTACTGTGCTTTTGCTTGAGGACAAACAAAGGTTTAAGTTTGGGGGTATTTGATAAGTAGGTTTTATACCTACTTATCCGGTATCTATTACTTGAATTAGTTACTTATATTCATGCTTCGTAGTTACTTTTCATACATTTTATGTTATTTTGTAGGCTATGACACGACATGGGCATGAAAAAGCAAGAGAAAGCAATTTGGACATCTTTTGGACTAAAATACGCAAGCAAATGCAAGAAGGGAATATTGAAGGACTTTTAATACCAAGTTGGATGCATGTTCTTGGCTTGAAACGTGGATTTTATGGTAGCTCTACTTCTTAGCTTTTCGGAACATCTTGAATCATCCCAATCGGAGTTCAGATGTGAGAGTTATGGCCTTTTTATCAACGAAGATCAAAGTTAAGAGTTGTCATACTTGCCAATTACATATCATCTACTTCAAGGCCGATTTCCTTCTTGATAAAATTCGAATTTGTCAAATCCCAAAGAATTAAAGTTATAGATCTCGTTGATATATTCGATTTGATAGGTGGCAGGCCCCGTAACTCCAAGCGGATCAAACGTTATGCCTGTTTTTACCAAAGGACGTCGCAGAGAAAAAATAGTGTAAGCGCTTGAACCGCGCTAGGGACGCCGCTTAGACCACCAGATTCTCTGCCGAGAAGCGGGAGCGCACCTTTAGAAAGGCTTAAAGAAGAAGGCCTGAGCGCGCTAAAGCGCGAAGGAGAGTTAAATTGGGTTATTTGATGTCCAAATTGAGCTAGAATAGGATTCTTAGTTGCCTAACTTGCTAGGATATCCATTAGAACTATAAATACTTGAGTTTAACTTGGATTGGGAGGCTAGTTCTAAGACTTCATAAAATCCCTCTTGGGATAGATTTCTATAAACTTATTCTTTACTTCCTTTCTTAGATTAGGAACACTAGATTAGATTAGAATTGGAGATTGAAACAACTTGGAGACCATTGAAGAAGATCAAGAGCATGAGCTTGAGGAAGATGGAGATTTGCTGACGACAGATTTATTCTTTACTCTACTCTTATTCTTATCTTTAATGTTATTTCAAGTGTGGATTCTTAGTTTTAATTCAATGAACTAATTCTTTGTTTGAGATTACAATGAATCTTATTGTGTAGTTTATTTTAATATGCTTCGTTATCAATTATTATGTTTTATCATGAGAATTGTCTATTGTGATTTGGACTTAATTGTTTAATTGATTGGCCATTAATTACCGTGATAATCTATATTAACTCGAGAGATGAAGTTTAGATTTAGATCTGATCATGATAGCATGTGTTTGTGATTTCTGCATAGATGGAATTCATAATTCGTGTTTAGGATAGAGATATGCATTTACGCCATATGTAATCTTATAGAGAACTTGTGCTTTAAATCCTTTTTAATTGTAATTCACATAGAGATATAGTGGATTAGTTAATTAGGGTGTCTTGCTTAATTCTATCATCTGTGGATTTAAGTGAGTATGGGTATTATGCATCGAGAGGTGGTTTTATCTGCTTTAGTGTTTTTGATTAACAATTCAAGATAGAGAATAATTGATGAGAAGTGTGTTAACTTAAATGAAGCAATAAGTGAAGTTGTGATCTTAAATCTCCGTAATCTTAATTTAACTAGTGGTAATTAGAATTAGTTTAATTATAAATTGAAATTCATTCGTTTAAATAAGATTGAGTTTATTACGAGTTAGTACTTGGTGATTTTTATTAAATAATTCTCTGTGGGAACGATACTCAACTTATCACTTTATTACTTGTTGACCACGTATACTTGTGTGTCATGCGTAATTAGATTTTACCCAAAAAGTTTTTGGCGCCGTTGCTGGGGAATTAATTTAATATTTTTTTACCAATATTAATTTCAATCAAATTAGTCTTAATTTAAATATTTTTATTTTTATTTTTAATTATCTTCCTATATTTCTCTCTTTTCAAGTACCATGGATGACTTTGCGTATCAATGGCCATACACGAACATGACTCAACCAAGGGAAACATGGATTGATGGAATTAATGCATTTTCCGCAGAGTCAGTACAAATTGAGGCAAATTCGAAGACCTTGGAGGTTATCGCAGCCCAACGGAGGCGAAGGATGGCAGTTACGTGTGACTATTGTGCTGGCAACCATCAAAGTCATCAATGCACCGTCAATTTTGAACCGGTACAATATAGTGGTGATTACCTCAATAATTATGTTGATCCTAACTATCACCAAGTTTGGGGGTATCACCCGGATTCGTCATGGAGCTATACTTATGAAAACCAATACTACGCCTCAAATCCAACATACATGCCGGAATTCTCATATCAACCTCCATTAAACGAAGAAAAGTCAAAGTTGGAGGAATTACTGTCAAAGGTCATAGCAAACCAAGAGGAGAGGATGATGAGTCAAGAAATATCGAGCCACAATTTTCAGCACCAGATGGAACAACTCATCACCACTTCAACTCGTGGTCCTCAATACATGGATTCCAAAATTGAGACAGATAATTCGAGATTGGAGGAATTGTTGTCCAAGTTCATAGCATCAAATGAGGAGAGAAGGATTAATCAAGAGCGGTCAATTCAGAATCAAGAGATAGCTATTCAAAATCTTCAAATGACCAAACACGAAACACGAACTTTATGATGTGGATAACGAAACACGTGGCTTTATGATGTGGATAACGAAATTGATGGAGAACCCAAACCGAATCTACGACTGGATGAGCCACAAGATATAGGAAGTGTGGAGACAATTGGGGATAATGAAATAGATGTCCACGAAGATCTAAATGGGTCTCCACCAAAGATCAAAGAGTCGGTCAGATTTGCAAAATCATGCCCACTTGGTAGTCATGTCGTCGGCGAAGCTCTTGATGACAAAAGAGCGAGTACAATTTTGAATCCATGGTGGGATGAGAAAGAGAGGATAGACGGAGAGCCCATTGTGTGTGACAAGCTTCCATGCCCCAAAGTGATCACATACACAATGGAGAAAACACCTAGCTGTGGGATGTTCTTGATTGAGATCATACCAAATCAAAGCATGCTAGGTGACTTTAAAGCAATGGCTATCACAATTGGGAACCTACCAAAAGCTACATTATTTTAGATGGATGGAGGGTTCCTCAATTATCGAAGAGGAATTGGATAGCATTGACCAGACAAAGTCATGCTGAAAGACTATAATTCAAGCGCTAACTGGGAGGCAACCCAAGAATTTTTCTATTTATTTTCTTTACTAGTTTATTTATTAGATAGGAATTAATTTTCTTATTAAGTTCTCTTACCAATCCAAAGTGTTATTCTAATCCATGTTATCTCTTTTCATTGTAGGTATTGGAGGCTCAATGGACAACCAAAAGATTATAGAAAGGTTATGCAAGTCAAACTCAAGTGTGATGCCCGATTCATTCCAATGTGCTTAACCTATTCTTCAAACTTTGCAGACAAGGAGATAAGTTGCTATATGTCAGGGAAGTCCGCTCTTTTTTAATTTTTCCTATCTTAGCCATTGAGGACAATGTCTGTTTTAAGTTTGGGGGTATTTATCATGTTTAGTATTTACTTGGGCAATGTTTTGATGGAATTTGATTTTGGCCAATGATAAGTGGGTGGTTGATATTGTTAACTCTTGGAGAATTGATGAGCATGCTTAGTCTATATTTTAACTAGTTAGTTGGGTTTCACATTACTTGCGAATTTTTTGAAAATTTTACACATATCCATTTGTTTAGCCAGTTGGGATTAAATTTTTTTGGCTAATTTCTTATGAAAGATACCATTGCAACTTGAGACATCTTATTTGAGTATCATTCGAAGTGAAAATTAGGCACTCACATAAGTTTGGGGGAAATCTTGGGGTATTTATGAAAAAAAAAATTATTGGAACCTTCCCGAGTTGAATAATTGAATCTTGTGGTGGAGTCGAGATGGAGGCGTAAAACGACTCCCCATAAACACAAAAGTGCGAGATGGAGCGTAAAACGCACTCGTTCAATGAAAAGTGGAAAGTGAGATGGATAAAAAACGACTCACTAAATAGAAAAAGAAAATATGTATGTTTGAAATACTTGGGAAGGATTCTTACGTGATTAAAAGTTTAAATATCCAGTTTATCCTCAAGAAAAATTTGTGTTATGTCTATATTAGCGGTGATTGATGTGATAAGAAGTTTTAAAAGTCGTTTTTGAAAATCTTTTATGAGTATTGGTTGATTTAATCTAAATCATGACTGGATTGAACATGTGGATGCATACACGCACTTAAAGGATCAAGAGTAGATGTGAGTCTAATGACAGCTGTTGAAATTTTAGACATGACATTGTTTTGAAATTTTCTACGGGTTATCATATGTTGTAACCTTTGAGGCCATTGATCGAATTCGTATTGATTCATTGTTTGGGTGGATCATTGCTAGAGGATGAATCTGTCTAATTTGTACTTTTGCTTGAGGACAAGCAAAGGTTTAAGTTTGGGGGTATTTGATAAGTAGATTTTATACCTACTTATCTGGTATCTATTACTTGAATTAGTTGCTTATATTCATGCTTCGTAGTTACTTTTCATACATTTTATGTTATTTTGTAAGCTATGACAAGACATGGGCATGAAAAAGCAAGGAAAAGCAATTTGGACATCTTTTGGACTAAAATACGCAAGCAAATGCAAGAAGGGAATATTGAAGGACTTTTAATACCAAGTTGGATGCATGTTCTTGGCTTGAAACGTGGATTTTATGGTAGCTCTACTTCTTAGCTTTTCGGAACATCTTTAATAATCCCAATCGGAGTTCAGATGTGAGAGTTATGGCCTTTTTATCAACGAAGATCAAAGTTAAGAGTTGTCATACTTGCCAATTACATATCATCTACTTCAAGGCCGATTTCCTTCTTGATCAAATTCGAATTTGTCAAATCCCAAAGAATTAAAGTTATAGATCTCGTTGATATCTTCGATTTGATAGGTGGCAGGCCCCGTAACTCCAAGCGGATCAAACGTTATGCCTGTTTTACCAAAGGACGTCGCAGCAGAAAATAGTGTAGCGCGAACCGCGCTAGGGACGCGCTAGACCACCAGATTCTCTGCCAGTGTAGCGCGGAGCGCACCCAGAAAGGCTTAGCAGCAGCGCGGAGCGCACTAGGCGGCGGGAGGAGAGTTAAATTGGGTTATTTGATGTCCAAATTGAGCTAGAATAGGATTCTTAGTTGCCTAACTTGCTAGGATATCCATTAGAACTATAAATACTTGAGTTTAACTTGGATTGGGAGGCTAGTTCTAAGACTTCATAAAATCCCTCTTGGGATAGATTTCTATAAACTTATTCTTTACTTCCTTTCTTAGATTAGGAACACTCGATTAGATTATATTAGAATTGGAGATTGAAACAACTTGGAGACCATTGAAGATCAAGAGCATGAGCTTGAGGAAGAGGGAGATTTGCTGACAACAGATTTATTCTTTACTCTAATCTTATTCTTATCTTTTAATGTTATTTTAAGTGTGGATTCTTAGTTTTAATTCAATGAACTAATTTTTTGTTTGAGATTACAATGAATCTTATTGTGTAGTTTATTTTAATATGCTTCGTTATCAATTATTATGTTCTATCATGAGAATTGTCTATTGTGATTTGGACTTAATTGTTTAATTGATTGGCCATTAATTACCGTGATAAGCTATATGAACTCGAGAAATGAAGTTTAGATTTAGATTTGATCATGATAGCATGTGTTTGTGATTTCTGCATAGATGGAATTCATAATTCGTGTTTAGGATAGAGATATGCCTTTACGTCATATGTAATCTTATAGAGAACTTGTGCTTTAAATCCTTTTTAATTGTAATTCACATATAGATATAGTGAATTAGTTAATTAGGGTGTCTTGCTTAATTCTATCATCTGTGGATTTAAGTGAGTATGGGTATTATGCATCAAGAGGTGGTTTTATCTGCTTTAGTGTTCTTGATTAACAATTCAGGATAGAGAATAATTGATGAGAAGTGTGTTAACTTAAATGAAGTAATAGGTGAAGTTGTGATCTTAAATCTCCGTAATCTTAATTTAACTAGTGGTAATTAGAATTAGTTTAATTATAAATTGAAATTCATTCGTTTAAATAAGATTGAGTTTATTACGAGTTAGTACTTTGTGATTTTTATTAAATAATTCTCTGTGGGAATGATACTCAACTTATCACTTTATTACTTGTTGACCACGTATACTTACGTGTTGTGCGTAATTAGATTTTACCCAACATTATTCTGAGCATTCTTGATAAGTTTTAATTTTTTTCATGCCGGAGTACTATTCACGGGGTTACTATTCCCGAAGTACTATTCACTCAATTACTATTCACCCGGGGTACTATTCATGACAAAAATTGATTTCTTTTCGGTCCAAATCATTTTTGATACAATATTATTCTTGAATTTTACTCCACAAAGCAGTATCATGTTGACAATTTGGACATTATTGAATTCTGGATAAATTAAATTATAAATCTTTAAAATTTATCCTTTACTTTCATTTAATTAAATTGTTATATCATTGTCATCATCCTCATGCTTATATTATTATAAAAGTCATCTTTGGCCCGTAGTGCATAGATGGACTTGGTATGATTATAACCAGGGATTATTCGGTATAATCATGACCGTAATGTTATAAATGATGTGGTAAAAGTCTTCATTGGCCCGTAGTGCATTGATGGACAGTTG
Source organism: Panax ginseng (assembly GCA_020205605.1). Classification (NCBI taxonomy): domain Eukaryota; kingdom Viridiplantae; phylum Streptophyta; class Magnoliopsida; order Apiales; family Araliaceae; genus Panax; species Panax ginseng. The sequence goes on from CM035139.1 coordinate 68,934,099, forward strand.
TTGGCATGATCAATGATCATTGATGAAAACACGAATATCCTTGGCCCGTAGTGCATGGATAATTTGTGGTCGTGATACTAATGAATATCCTTAGCCATAGTGCAGGGGTGATTCAATGATGTGGATTATTTATTAAGCTGAGTCTCAGCGATAAATCTGTTGATAAACTTTTTAAATCATAGAAGATAGTAGATTTCATGTTCTACTTGACTCTTCTAATGGATTGCTTGTTCATTGCAGCTAAACTTGATGTCTATTGTATTTTATTAGTTTAACACTGTTGAAGGCTAACGATAATTTATTCTGCATTATCTTAGTCATAATATTTCTTACTGGGCTAGTTGAGCTCACCCTTTGCTTTCATTGTTTTCTTCAGGAAATAAGAATATAGCTAGGACTAGTCGGGGAACGGAGTGACGGTCCAGATGTTTGCATTAGTAGTCCTCACTTTTCTGTGAAATAGTGTGATAATAAATGTATTGAGGACTTATTTTGAGTTTGAATACTGTCTAAAAGACATTATTTGTATTAAAACTCACAACTCATGTTGTATATTTAACTTTATATTTGTATTCTGTACCATATATTTGGTGACTCAGAATGGGTGATGTATACCTATTTTGGGGGCATCACATCTAAGAGACGGAGTCTTAATAGATCTTCAAGAGTTTGAATAGTCCTCTCTGACTGCCCGTCCGTTTGAAGATGATATACAAAACTGAATCGTAAATTCGTTCCCATAGCTAGAAGCAAACTAACCCAAAATTGTGAAGTGAATCTTAGATCTCGATCAAAAACTATGGATACTGACATACCATGCAGTCTTACAATCTTATTTATGTATATACGAGCAAGACGTTCAAGTGATAAATTTCTCGTATAGGTAAGAAATAAGCAGACTTTGTTAATCTATCGATAATGACCCAAATTACATCTATGTCTTGAGAAACCGTGGGAAGACCAGTAACGAAATCCATGCTAATGTGCTCCCACTTCCATTCTGTAATTTCAAGTGGTTGCAATGGACCTTTTGGAACTTGATGCTCTTCCTTGACACGTTGATAAGTTAAACACCTTGAGATAAACTCTGCGATTTCCCTTTTCATATTGCTCCACCAAAATGTATGTCGAAGATCACGATATATTTTGGTACTCCCAGGAAGGATTACAAAACGGTGTGTTATGTGCCTCCATCATGATTTTATACTGAAAATTAGAGTTGTTAGGAACACAAAGTCTGGAGTTGACTCGAATTATTCCTTCTTCGTCGATTCTTACTTCTAGAATAACACATTCTTGTACTTTCTTCTTCATACGCATCAGCTCCGGGTTTGTAGCTTGAGCAGCTTTAACTTTATCAATTAAAGTCGGTTCTACTCGTATATTTGACATCATCACGTGGGTCCCTAAAGTTTTTAACTCTATCTCCATCCTTTATATTTCATACAAAATGGGCCTTTGAGTTGACAATATCGCACTCGTACTCGCGCATGATCTTCTACTCAACGTGTCAGCTGCCACGTTCGTTTTTTCAAGATGGTATTGAATGGTATGATTGTAATCTTTCAACAGCTCGAGCCAACGTCGTTGTCGCATGTTGAGTTCCTTTTGGGTGAAGAAATATTTGAGGCTTTTATGATTTGTATAGATCTCCACTTTCTCCCCCATACAGGTAATGTCTCTAAATCTTTAGCGCGAAAACGACAGCCAACTCTAGATTATGAGTAGGATAATTTCTCTCATATTCTTTGAGTTGTCGTGAGGCATAGGCTATGACTTTCTCATGTTGCATGAGAACACATCTTAAACCTCTACTTGAAGCATCGCTGTAGATGACAAATCCCTCCGAACCTAATGGTATTATCAGAACAGGTGCTGAAATGAGTCTCCTCTTGAGTTCTTGAAAACTCTTCTCACATTCCTCGCTCCATCCTAATTTTGTATCTTTTTGAGTTAGCTGAGTTAAAGGAGTGGCAATTCAAGAAAATCCTTCCACGAATCTCCGATAATAACCAGCTAAGCCTAGAAAGCTATGTACTTCGATTACTAACTTAGGTTGCTCCCAACTTTGTATTGCTTCAATTTTTGCCAAGTCAACTGATATTCCATGATTCGATATCACGTGCCTAAGGAATGCTACTTCCTCAAGCCAGAACTTGAATTTCTTCAACTTGGCATATAACTTATTTTCACGAAGTTTTTGGAGTATCAGCCTCAAGTGTTGCTCATGATCTTCACGACTTTTGGAGTATATGAGGATGTCATCAATAAAGACAATCACAAAATGATCTAAATATTCCTTGAATACTCGGTTCATCATATCCATGAAGGCAGTAGGAGCATTAGTCAATCTAAAAGACATGACTAGGAATTCGTAATACCCATATCGAGTTCTGAAAGTAGTCTTTGGAATGTCATCAGTTTTAATCTTTAACTGATGATATTCAAAACGAAGATCTATCTTTGAAAAGAATTTAGCACCTTGCAACTGGTCAAACAAATCATCAATGCGAGGTAACGAGTACCTATTTTTTATGGTGACATGACTTAACTCCCGATAGTCAATGTAAAGCTGCATACTCCCATCTTTCTTCTTTACGAATAAAATAGAAGCACCCCAAGGAGATGTATTAGGATGAATAAAACCGATGTCTAACAGTTCCTGCAGTTGGGTTTTTCACTCCTGAAGTTCAATAGGAGCCATTTGATATGGAGTTTTGGAAATGGGTTTTGTACCGGGTTCAATGTCAATACAAATTCGATTTCACGCTCTGGGGGTAGGCCATGAAGTTCTTCAGGGAATACGTCAGGAAATTTATTAACAATAGAAATATCATTCAAATCTGACGTATTTTTGTTTAAATCCGTGACATGGGCTAAGAAAAGCTTGACATCCATTTTTCAATAAACAAATGACTTTATGGCTTGATATGACAATGATTAACTTTAGTGGTTTGGTTGCTTGAATTTGCATAATAGGTTGGTTAGGAATATAAAAGCTAACAACCTTACGAAAATAATCAATTTTAGCATGATAAGTAGTTAACCAATCAATCCCTAAAATAACATCAAATGCAAGTTTTTTCAAAGAGATGAGATCAACAGGTAATGTAAAAGTGTTGATTTGAATCAAACAAGATTTATAAATAGTGGATGTAATGAAGGTTTCTCCCAACGGAGTCTCAACAGATAAGTCAAAGTCTAATTTTTCTAGAGTCAAATTTAAACGTTGAGCACAAGCAGGTGAAATAAAAGAATGGGTAGAAACGGTATCTAATAAGGTATAGACTTCGCAAGAGTTTATGATTAGCTTACCCGTGATAACTTCGTTCAGGTTCCTCGCTTTTTGGGAGGTCACAAAAAAAGCTCTCCCTTGAACTACCGGCTTTGACTTGTCTAGGACAGTCTTTGTTGTCACTATCTCAGTTGGACTTGACTTCACTATACTAAAAAATTGAGCTAGGTGACCTTCTTTTTTGTAATTGAAACACACTTTGGGTTGCTGCGTACAGTTTGGACTGATGTGTCCCTCCTCTCTGCATCTATAGCATACGATTGGTGGTCGTTCTCCTTCCTTAAAAACGGGTGTTGGTGCTGTTATCTTTTCTATTATTATTGAACCTTCTCTTTTTAAAATTTCCACTTGACTCATTTCTTTTATTATCTTGGCCAGGATTACCACCGAAGTGGTTATCAATTCTAGCATGATAATTTTCTCCACGTTTGTTATCACCGCTTCTATGACTGTTTCCACTGGTATGACCATTATCCAGGATTTTATTTGTAACTTAAAATATTTATTAAATTAAATAAATATTTTATTATGTGGTTATTGTTAGTATATATTTGTGAATTAAATTTATTAGATAATACTCTAATTTAATTTAATACTTAGAGAGTTATTAAAGATAAACATGAGTTGCTATATTGTTGTTTTAATTTAATAATTAAAGTGATATGTTAATTATTAAATAAAATTATAATGAGATTATAATTTTGTGATATTTGGTTAAGTGGGAAATTTATTTAGTATGTGGTAATTAGTTTATTTAACTAAGATTGGATATGGAAATCCAAAGAATAATGTGGGACTATAAACTATATGATAAATGAGTTATTAACATAAATTAAAAAGAGTTTTAAATTTGGTGTTACCAAACAAAGCCTTAGAGCTTTTGAAATTCTTGTTTTAATCTTGTTTTGCCAAACAAGGCTTAAGGAATGATTAAGTCATTATTTTAATTAGTTTTTCCAAACAAGGCCTTATGGAATTTGAATTTTAATTATATATGTGTGTGTGTGTGTGTGTATATATATAAATATTGTGACACCCCCAAATTTGGGTTACCTGACCCTCGAGTTTGGTGATCAAGATCCACAATATAAATAACATTTAACTACCCAATTAATTATAAATTAAAACATACACTTCATTAACTGATATAGTTAATACATTACCCCAGGTTCTCTAACCTTAACATTACAAACATACCCTTTAGATATACAAAAAGGGTTTACAAATATAACATAATAATAATGTTCATTATAACTACCCTATCACTATGCCTTTGCTTTTGTCCTTCACAGCACCTCCTGCCACATCGTCCCTAGCTAAAAAGTTTTATTTAGCAAGGGTGAGCAACAAATTTGCCCCGCAAGTTAAGACATACAATGAATGTATAAGCATCAGAATAACAGACTATCTATATTGATAGAATGAAACCAAAGTTCGGGAAACTTTGAAATAACTAAACAATTTGTTCTTGTCAAACCAATCTTCTCGCAACCTATGCAACACAATAGTTTAATAATGAAAGGGTACAACACTTTCAAAGTTTCTATGATATTCGATTGAATAATAAGTTAGAAGTATTCTCCAATGTTTAAGCTGAATGATCTCAAATGATCTTGAAAGTATCTTCTCGAGTAACTATCAAAGATTTACTTTGATATACCCAAATAACAGGATGAAAATATTTTCCAGAGTTATGCTGAGTGATCACAAAGGATCTTGAACTTCTCTTCTCGAGTAACTATCAAAGATATACTTTGATATACCCAGGTGTATCAGATAACCATAAAGATTAAAGCATACCCCTCTGAAAGTACTTAGAGCGGCCAACTCCTTGTACCATATATTATGCATAATACTTAAAACGCACGCAATGGCTGAATATATGACCAAAAATGTTCCCTTTGTATAAAAGGTTGTTCTTCTCAGTCTTAGAATCAGAATTTGATTTAACAACAAAATATAATGATTTCAAAATCTAATCACTTCTCTTCTCTTCTCAAACTTATCAAATTTACTTTTTTGATCTAGCCGAAATAATTGGCATTGATCTATCAATAATAATTGAATTCTCTTAACATATCTTCTCTTCTCGAACCTATCAAGTTCTAACAAATGTTCGTCTAGCTAGTACAATTGGCTAAGACATTTCTCAACACGATTCAATAATAGACATGAATTATCTGTACTATTTGTAATCACTAATAGATTCTACGGATGTGAATATCCAATAACAATTATTCTCCAAATATACACTAATTCAATTTGAATTAAGAAACATGGCACTAACTGCGAATAATCAACAATAAATTCTCAGACAATCAACAATAATTAACCACCATAATATTTGAAAAGATATAACTCAAGGTTGAGTTAGGAAACTTGCCTTTCGCGTTGATTACTGCTACACAATATACTTATTTGCGTTCGTAAGACCTTTAATCAACAATATCGGTCTTATGATTAGCACAATAATTTATAACACACATTACTAAAATTCACAGTCAATCTTTCTCCTAGATACATTACCACATAGTCATATCAGTGTTTATAACCTATATAAACACTCATCAATTCTAACTAGTTGATTCGGTTGGACTTGATGCATTCTCCGTTTCTACTAATCACCCTGTCGACAATTAACACATTTATTGATAATTAAACTTGGTCTCAAAGCTTCAATATTATATTAGATAAGTCAAATATCATTTATAATATTTTTCGGAAGCTTTAAATAATTTTCTAACAATTATTATAATTTATAATAATTTTTCAAACACCGAAATCATTTTTAAATGATATAAATACTATTTAATTCCATGATCATTAGTATTAAAATATTAATGATATATTTGTCAAAATATTAAAGTTATTAATAATAACTTAAAATATTTTTAAATCACCAATATTCTATTTAAATAATTTTTAAAATAATTAAAATCATTTTTAAATCATCACCATTAATATTTAAATATTAATGAATTTATCATAAAAATATTAAAAGTCATTAATTATAACTTAAATTATTTTTAAATCATTTTCTTATTTTTAAATTAATAACATTATTTTAAATTCATTTATTTAATATAATAAATAAATAAATCTAATATCATTAATATTAATTTATTAATTAAAATTCTCCAAAATATTAAAAGCTACATTTTATAACTCAAAATATTTTTAAACACTTTATTCTTATTTAAAATGATTTTTCTAATATTAAAATCATTTTTCTAATATTAAAATCATTTTCTCTAATTTATTTAATACACTAATTAAATAAATTAAATATCATTAATATTCAAATAATTATAAATATTAATGAAAAATATCCTAAATAGTCAAAGTTAATTTTTATAATTTAAAATAATTTTTTAAAACCATTTTTGGTAATTTTTAGAATTTATTTCTATTTTTTAATCATTTTTTAGAAATTCAGAAAATAAAAATATTAAAAACCATCACTGTAGCCTTTAGCGACGCTTTCTGTTGTCTTAGGTGTTCTTGGCTCAAGAACACTAACAAGACAGTGTTCAAGGGGTCTCATTTGACCAGCCATAATTCTCAGCCTGAGCATGTTCTGGGCTTTTTTTGTGACGCCCCCAAAATAGGTCCATTCCATCCAACCCATTCTGAGTCGCCAAATACATGGTACAGAAACAACTACAACTTTATTATTACAATAGTAAAACTGTGAGTTTAAAAATAGATATTGCCATCTAGAGAATATCCACACGCAAATAAATCTCCATCATAATTATTGATACATTATTTTACAACAATGGTGAGGACTACTAAACAACTCTCCCTAGAACTTTCATTCCATACCCCAAGCTACGTACTCGCTTATATTCTCGCCTCTGAGAAGAAAAATGGAACAAAAAAGGAAAAGGGTGAGCTCGATTAGCCCAAAGAAAGAATATTATGACTAAGATAATATACAACAAAATTATCGTTAGTCTTCAACAGGAAAAATATAATAGAATACAATAGACAACAAGTTTTAAATCAATATTCGCAGTGAAATAATAATTCATTAGAAGAGTTAAGTAGAGAATGCAAACTACTATCTTCTATGTATGAATTTTAAAGTTCATCATCAATATTTTTATCCTCGTAACATCAATCAATATATATCCGGAATCATATATTCATCCTTGCACTATGTGAGGACATTCACCAGATTGGTCATGTATAAACACATGTTCATCTTTGCACTACTTGGCCAAAGATATTCATCGAAATCATTCATCTTTGCACTACTAGCCAACGATATTCATCGAAATCATTCATCTTTGCACTACGGCCAAAGATATTCATCATAACTCATTCATCTTTTACACTTCTGAGGCCAAAGATATTCAATAATATCATTATTTAAGACCGAGGATGATGAAAAATATTTTTAAAGAAACGAATCCAATTGAAACAAAATGACAAGGATTAAGGATTAAGGATTAGATACTTTGTTTTATCCACGTCCAAAAAATACCTCAAAAATAATCATAGTGGTGTAAAATTCAAGAATGATCAAAACATGGATACAATCAAAGCTAGTATCCATAATAGATATTTTGGACAAAAAAGAAGAAATTTCATTTTTCTATGAATAGTGCCGTATTCGTGAATAGTGCAAAGATATCGTGAATAGTCCGTATATCGTGAATAGTAACTCAAACACCAAAAGATAAAAATTTCACAAAAAAACATCTTCACGCTTTCGTGAATAGTACTTTGAATGAATAATAACTCGTGAATAGTAACTCATGAATAGTAACTCAGACATGAAAAAGTTTCAAATTTGATAAAAGTTCAACCAATATTTCAAATAATGATATTGAAGAAATAATATCATTTGAGAAGAAAATAACATCCCTTACCTCGAAAGACAAGATTTAATTGAAACAGGATATAGGCTATGACTTGAACTTGCACCAGTATAGCAATACTCAAAGTATACTCAAAATACTCACAAGAATACGCTCGATAATATAGAGAGAGAAAACTTCAGTTTCTGGTGTGATTTTCAATTCTAACCTAAGCACCTATTTATAGGAAATTGCTTAGAACACCAAAGCAAAAAATTTAATATAATATTAATATATATAAAAATATTATACGTATTCCTTGAAATCTTAATCTCAGCAATTCACACATGCCAACCTTCTAGAAAAAATAAAAAAACGTTTTTCTAATTTAAAATAATTTAAACTTCCAAAAATCAATTATTTCGGAGCTTCGGAACTTCAATAATTCACAATAAATATCCCTTTTGCCAGAAAATTCAAATCTCGCGAGTTTTTATAGGAAATTCAATTCTCTACAACTTTGCAGAAGAAAGTTTTTCCAAATTCCAAACAAAAATTGACCGAAATCCACAAATGGGCGATTTTATTAAAGTTATAATCAAATTTCATTCGATAAATGGGGTCCAATTGAGCATGTTTAACATGTTTTAAACATTTATTGCAACAAAATACTCTTCTTCCTCATATACTCATATATCCCACATTCGTTGTAAAAATATCACCATTATTATATTATTAAAATATAATAATGTATATTTAAATGAATTATTTTATCAGAAAAAGATAAAATATTAATTTTCAACAATTGTCACATTAAAAATTTTCTCCATGTATATCCACATAAAATCAATATTTTTCTCATCATATGAATCAATAATTAATTATTCACAAATATTATTACGTAATCCAATATCGACAACCCGAGGCGGGTTCTCCTGGAAGAGGGGCTTTCAATAAAATTTCTCCTCATCTTTGGCGAGCAATTAGGTGACCAAACCTCTCCTTAGATGTAACTTTCTAGACATTGCCAATAATGTTATCTAATAATATTATTCGGATAATATGAATTATTGGTTCGATAATGAAAAATACTGTGTAATGACAATTATTGAAACAACGACAATATAAAATATCAACGCAAAGAATTATTGAATCAATAAAATAAAATCTTTGAGCAAAGAATTATCGTAACCATTAATGAGTAATGCCTTCTTACGAAAGAATCAATAATTGGTGCAATACTGGCGGTGTCTTCTTATCTGATAACACGTATTCTTATGTTTTAACCAATTTGTATCCCAACAATTAATAATCGGTAACAACTCTTGTAGTTATTTTTAAACAACTTATTTTTGTCGTTTTCTTCCTCCAATCGCTTTCCGTTATGGGGCCCACACATGGTCGCTACCGTCGTCATGCGAATATTCCCTGGCACGATCGGTCTGAATATTCCACGACCAAAACAATATTCTCCGGCAATAATGAATATTATATCACCACTTGCTTATTTAAAATATTTATGCATTTTACCCATAACTAACCACATTAATCAAATCCACCCTTACTATTTCAAAATAATAAATAAAGGAAATTTCTTTTTATTTAAAAAAATTTCGAGGTCTTACATTTTTAAATATTTATTGTGTAGTAGGAATGTAACACTACATTACCCAACCATCATCTTGGTCATACAACAAATCAACAAGAAGATCTGAGCCTCCAAAGTCACTGTCAGAGTGTTCCTAGGTTTTCTGGATAACCCAGGCAGTTTCATGGTGCCATATTGAGACTCGATTATCTCCATGTTCTGGCCATCAAATTGGTTATATTATGGTTCATGTCTACAGTCTACATGTCAAGGAACACATAGGAACCAACATATCAGTTCAACAACAACACTCTCTCCAGATTAAGTCCGATCAAACCCTGTCAGAATCATTGTTCAACCGGTTTCTGGGTTTTCCAGAAACGGTATTCATGATCGACAGGCCTACACTACTATAAAACAGTAAATAGACAACACTTAAATTACAACGTTTTTAATATTTTTTTTATAACGTTTTTTAACAAAACATTGTAGATATATATAAAAAAACGTTATCTAATTTTTAATTTTAAATAGATAATATTTTTAAAAAAAAACGTTATCTATTTTAAAAACACGGAGCTTCAAATAAATTACACGGAAGTTGAAAACTTGAAATTAAAAACGAGATCGTCTTCTCACTCCCTTTTTAGTCTTCTCTCTCCTCTCGCAACACAACACAACACAACACAACAAAGAGAAAGCAGATCAGAGAAAAAGAATCCATCGGCAGACATATAAAGAGTAAAATGGCGAGATACGACAGAGCTATAACGGCCTTTTCGCCAGATGGCCATCTCTTCCAGGTTGAATATGCGCTCGAAGCCATCCGTAAAGGTAACGCCGCCGTCGGCGTTAGAGGCACCAATACCATCGTTCTCGGCGTTGAGAAAAGTCTACTGTCAAGCTTCAAGACTCCAGGTCCCCTTTCCTTCTCCTCTATTTGTTTAAATATGTGTATTATTGTTTTTCTTTCTCCAGGTTATACTTTTTGATTTAGGGTTTTGCATAACTTTCAAATTGTGCGTGCGGGATATCTGAAGACTGAAGTTTAGATTTACTAGATTGGAAGCAAATGTTAATGGGTTCCTGGGAATGAAGGCAAAATTTATTCGTACAAGCTAGAGTTTTGTTTTTGTAATGAATCAAAAGGGTGTTACTGGGATTCCCTTTTGGAATTGCCTTGCAAACAAAAAAAAATCACTTTTTTTTATTCATACACGACCTGACTATGAATGGTGCTCACACTGCTTGCAACTAGTAATCACTAACTTGGAAGCATGTTTTCATGGGGTCATATGAGTCATATGGATGGATAATGGATGAAAATTTAAATTACTTATAGATGTTAAGTATTGCATGATATTGGTATAGCTCTTGGGATTCATGTCTAGTTTAGAAAGCTAAGCTTTTTCTCCTTGTTTTTAATAGTTTTTGTTGTTTATCATGCCTAATTAGTAATGGTTGCCACACTGTGAGCCCTAGCTGTTTTGTGCAGAACGTGGTCTAATTAAAGGTTCTGGTGGACAAGAACGTGATGTTACTCTTAATCAGGTTCAATTGGTTTGCTCCTCTGAAAGCTCCCCTGATTCCAATTCTCCATATTTGGCTAGCTCACTTGGTTCACTCTGCAAAGCTTGCAAACCTGAGGTAAAATAAACATACGTATATACATATGTATACATGTTTGATTTGTTTGTGAAGTTCATATATATGAGATCTGGTTGTTTGATTGATAGATCCCATTTGGTCTTTTTTTCCTTTTCTTTTCAATTTTCCAGGCTTCAGCTATTTCTCTTTTTCATTATGTTGTTTCACTTTTCAGGTCTAATACTTCTTTTTTCTATTCTTTTCAAATAGAAAAATGAAGGATCTTCAGAATACATGATACTGATAGTCTTTCTTTTAATTTTTGCCTTACTTTTTTAGAGGGGGGAGATTTTTGAAATACTCTGTATTTCTTTTCCAATTTTTTTTTGTTTTTTTGTATGTGGTGTTGTGTGTGAGAGTGATACTATGGTGGTTGAGATTTGTGTCTGCTTTCTATTTAACTTGAAAGATAAATGAAATAATTGATGGAGGTATTTTTTTAATTTTTATTTTTCTAGGTGGAAGTGGAAGCACTATGGATACAAGGGCCAAAACTAGCCACAGTGATTAGCCAAGTGAAGAAGCTGAAAGTGTCTGTTCTGGTCTTGGGTTAAAAAAAGCCCTCTTCACTCCTTAATTGGTTGGTCATTTCTTTTAAAAAAAAGCCATCTTCACTCCTTAATTAGAGCTAAGAGATAAAATTAATATTCTTGGTTTGCTCCAGTTGGGTCAGCTAGTGATTATCCACTTCTGTCCAAGTGGGTTATATATGGAGAGGTATGGTTTTTGCCCATTTCCACAATCTGATATAATTTTATACATGCTTTGGAGGATCTTATGCAGTTTCTACCATTCTTCCTTATTTTCATTTTCATTTGTATGGTTTATTGTACTAGTGATGTATTTAGAAGTTTTTATTGGAGATCAAAGAAGCTGCTTTGGCAAGACGTAAACAGTCTGCATAGTGAATCAGCAGTACGCATTGTGCAACACCTTTCGCTGATGCTATCTGGCTACAATAGGTGAGGTACTGGCTTGGTATTGGCAAACAAGATGTGGAGGTGCTTTTCTAAGTTTTTGTGCTTAGTTAAGTATAATTGGCACTTCATTTTATACTCTCTCTCTACAACTTGATTTAACTTCAGACATTATTATAAACTTAGCAAACACTTCCAAAATGTGAAATTTATATTTTGTTTTTTTCTTTTTCCAGATTGAGTTTTAAAGCACGTGCATTTCCCCTTTGTGCATAGTCCCATTCCCCTAGTCAGGTTTAGAAATGCATATATATTACTTACTAGATATGATATGGGCTGACTCAGTATGATGAAACTAAACAGGATTTGATGTTTTCTCTTAATTGATTGCAACAGTGCATAATAATTAATTCTGAAGATATGCAAGTCTATTGTTAGTTGATTATATGTTAATAGTGAATGAGAGACACTACTCACATACACACATACACATATATGCACCAGCTTTATGAAATACACAAGTAAACTAAAATATTCAGTATGAGTGAAGGCTAGCAATGGTGGTTCAACGTCACTTCATGTTGGAGATGCTGTTTCTGTAATAATTAGTGGAGGGAAGAACCTTCGAAGGAAGGAAAAGCGAACTAGAATTGAGCAAATCAGAGTCAGTCTTGGCCTTTCTGATGCACAGAGGACACCAATGGTACTCCTAATCTTCCTATATATGCTTTTGGATTTTTGATTAATTAATCAGTTATAAGTGATGTTACATCATTTGTGCACTATATAAATGAAAAAATCTTGTTTGCACTTAATCTACTCATTTTCTCTTGCCAGCACTAGTACGAAACATAAAAAGACAGCACTTGTGCTTGGTAGACAGCACTGTGTGCTGCTATAAACTGCTACCTTCCATCTTAGTAGCAGGAAATTTTCTTAATCATTCTCTCTCTCTCTCTCTCTCTCTCTCTCTCTCTCTCTCTCATGTTGAATGTTGCAGAAATTGCATTGCTAGTTGAACATGTCATGGCTAAGCTTGAAGTTGTAGTAGAAGAAGATGCAAGATTGAATAGACAATCAAAACCTGCTATAAACAAACTTAAGAAGCTGCCTCTTCTTACAGAAGTCCTCTCAAAGTAAGTTAGTTGCCTATATTTGTTTCTTATCCTATGGTTCTTACCCTATTCTGAATCTTTGGTTCTTATTGTTCTGGGTGCAGGAAACAGCTTCAGCTAGAATTCTTAGATCATGGAGTACTAACGCTTCTGAAGAATTGGCTTGAACCCCTTCCAGATGGGAGCCTACCCAATATAAACATCCGTGCAACAATTTTGAAGATATTGACTGATGTATAAACAAACTAATTTTCATATGGTAATGATTGTTGCCTCTAACTAGCAAAAGTGTTAGACTCATAAAGTTTTCTTTACCTTGCATTTTCCAATTGATTTAGAGCAGTATGTCAGAAGAGAGCAACTGAAGAAGAGTGTTAACAAATTTAACATACTATTGAACATAACCTGGACATACTGAAAAACTTAGGATGAATTTTTTTTCTACAGTATGTATTATCTGTAGGATGAATTGTTTTCATATATCCTATTGAACATAACCTGGACATACTGAAAAACTTTTTCCTTCATAATATGTATAATTTTGCCTCACCTCTGCAATATCTTGTTACTTGTGACAGGCCAATGAATAAAACTGCAGGGATGCACTCCAAGGATGATGATCTTGATTTGGCTGAGTTTTCACAGTATGTTGATTATACCCTAGTTAGGCTCATCAAAGAGTAGATTTTACTTTAATCAGGCAGTCTAACTGATAAAATACAATGTAATATTTTGTGGATGTAGTAATTTGAAACTGTAAACGAATGGTATTATTGTGATGTATTTTGAATGGTTGATACATTTTGGCTATATATCATTGGCATTAGTATATTGCAGGTGCATTGGTAATATAGGTGAATCATGACCCTTTTTTTTTTCTTTTTTTTATCTACAACATTTAAAAAACGTCGTCTTATATACTAAACAATAATATTTTTAACTAAAAAACGTTGTGGAATCATACCTTTTACAACGTTTTTAAGCATCTACTAATTTTTTAAAAATAAATTTACAACGTTTTTTCCTAAAAAACGTTGTGTATTGTGCTTAACTACAACGTTTTAAAAATGTTGTGTAAGGGTGTCAAATAGATAACACCCTTAACCACGACGTTTTTCTGACTGAAACCACAACGTTTTTTTCGCGTTGTCTATTTACTGTTTTGTAGTAGTGCTAGTTTCACCATTAACTACGCTTGATATATTGACTGTTTGAAAGATATAAAACTTTAGATCTAGAGTCCACATAACAGGCTATAATCTAGATATAACATCATCAAACAACATTATTATTGACAGATCAAGGCATTTGAAAAGATTGTCAGACACTGATTTATGATTTATGGGTTACCCATAAATCGATTGGTCATGCCCGGTCAACGGGTTTTGACCACGAATAACATGAAATCTATACATGTAAAGGCTGTGATTCACTTCCAGATCACAGACCACATCAAATTACAGATCTAAAACATAAAAAAGCATGAAAAGGCAAAAATCTAGAGCCACTGACATTTCTTGTCAGACCACTATGAATGCACAAGAACAGTTTAGAAAAATTTCACTTTTTACCCACTTTGATGCTATGGATATATGGTAGATCATAATAGATCACCATAAAATATCCTTTAGCAAAATTCTAAACACATAAACACATATTCTAACTAAGCATACAAGATCAAAGTAGGTTTAGGGTTTATACCTCTCTTGTCCAATCCTTGATCTTTGATCTCCTATAATGATCTTGATGTTTCTAGGGTTTATTTAATGAGTGAAACACTTAAGAAATTTGGAGGTTTGGGAGAGAGAAAGAGTTGGTTAGTGTTAGATAGCCAATAAGCTTAATATGTGAACTTTCTCTTTCCTAGATCTCTTATATAAAGATGCAATGTATGTATAACTTGCAAGGTATCATGCTAGATCAGATATTGGCTGAGATTTTTAGTCACAAGGTCAAATTAGTTGGTGAAGAACTCTTATTTTGGAAAGATTTACAAGTTACCAACTAAAGAAATCCAAAAAGGGCATTTTGGTCATTGAACATGTAATTTTAATGGCATATAGGTAACTTGCCAATCCCTTAGGGTTTAACCCTTATGGTTTAACCCTAAGGTTCTAACCCTTAGGTTTTACAAATTTTAGTTTCTAAGATTTTCAAATTAGGATTTTTAAAATAGAAAATTAAGATAACTAAAATATAATTAGTGTTTCCTAATTACATTAAAGGTTATCAATCACATTAGGGCTTACTAATTAGGATTAGGGTTTCCTAATTAGGACTTAGGGTTCCCGAATTTAAAATTAGGGTTTCCCAACATTCGATTAGCGTTCCTAAAACTGAGATTAAGGTTTTTAAACCTGATATTAGGGTTTCTAATCCCTTATTAGGCTTTACTAATTTTAAACCTTATCCGATCAATCATTGATCATTAACTCTATACAGTACAAATGCGTACTCATCAACACAATTATTAAAATTGTATTTTCTACCAAATCCCTATCTGAACTTAAGGTCAGGGTTTTAAATTCTCAGTTAAGCACAACTCTATTCTTATTTCTCAGTTAATACACAAATTGACTAATTCTCAATACTCGTATCACCGATACACAACACAATATTGATAATCAATATCAATATAAATAATAAAAAATTATTCGTAAAATTTGGATTATTTGAAATCCCGGGTTGTTACATTCTCCCCTCCTTATAAGGATTCCGTCCTAGGAATCACCGCTTTCTTATACCCTACAATCTTTTAAAGTTGTATCATCAATTCATTTTTATCAACACAATATTAATTTGTGTCTCATATACCAACCTGTGATTTGAATTTATAAAAGAAAATAATTCACAGAGATATCTATCCAATATTACTTGCGTAATTTAAATTCTAAGCGAAATCATTACTTGTTACCACCTCCTGAGCAGCTACTGTATCTTGCGCCGTCATGTTGAATGTACGGGCCGTTGGTCTTCCTGGTTGTACAGGTCCTTTAATCGCCAAGGTTCCGCTACTAGGTCCCTTGTTGACACTTTCCGTCTCCACATTTCTCTTTGGACAGTTTCGAACCAGATGATCAGTCGATCCACACGCAAAACAACCTTGTATCTTCTTCGGATTGGGACAATTGGGTGACAGGTGTCCCTCTTAACCACAGTTATAACAAACTCCCTTCTTCTTCAGATAAACTCCCGAATGGTTCTTTCCACAAGTCACACATGGCTCCCTCTCTTTCCTATTCTCTTCTGTCTTGTTACTCGACTGGGTATTCTCGCTCCACTTCATTTTATTCGAATTACTACCACCACTGCTTCCTCCATCATTTGTCTTCTTCTTCTTCTCTTGATGCTTCGCTCCCTCCTTCAATAATTAACGCTTTCTCCAACAAAGCCGCGAACGTATTAATCTGTAATACGGCTACTTTATTGTATATACCCGGCTTCAACCCATTCTCAAAACTTTTCACCTTCCACAATTCAGTATCCACCTGATGAGGTGCAAATCTCGCTAATTCGTTAAATTTAGCAGCATATTCAGACACCAACATATTCTCCTGCTTCAGTTCCAAAAACTTAACTTCCATCCGAGCTTGCATACTCGACGAAAAGTAATTCTCAAAGAACAACTCATTGAATCTTGTCCAAGTTACCATTGCTGTACTAGCTCTCGCCTGATTAGTCTCCCACCAATAATTGGCTTCTCCTTTCATCAGATATGTTACAAAAGCTATCTTTTTCTCTTCTACCACTCGCGCAATGATGAATGCTTTCTCCATCTCCTTCACCCAAGTTTGGGCTTCAATCGGATCCGTGGTTCCTCTGAATTCTGGAGATCCTACTGCTTTAAAGTCTTTGAAGTTAGCCAATCTATCGGCTGGCAGATTTCTCGCTCTTGCTTTTTCTGCTGGAGCTCTATTTTCAATATCTTGAGTGTGACGCCCCCAAAATAGGTATACATCACCCATTTTGAGTTTCCAAATACATGGTACAGAAACAACTACAACTTTATTAATACAATTGTCGTGCAAAATACGACAACACATAAACTGTGAGTTTAAATACAAATATTGTCTTCTAGAAAATATCCACACTCAAATAAGTCCTCATTATAATTATTGATACATTATTTTACAAAAATAATGAGGACTACTAAAACAACTTTCTAGAACCATCATTCCATACCCCGACTAGAACTCGCTACATTCTCGCCTCCTGAGAAGAAAAATGGAACAAAAAGGAAAAGGGTGAGCTCAACTAGCCCAGTAAAGAACATTACGACTAAGATAATATAGAACAAATTATCGTTAGTCCTCAACAGGAAAAAATCTGATAAAATATATAATAGACAACAAGTTTCAAATCAATATTCAAAGCGAAATTAACAATTCATAGAAGAGTTACGTAGAGAATGAAATCTACTATCATCTATGAATTTAAAAGTCCATCATTAATATTTTTTCCCTGTAATGTAAAATCCAAAATTTTACGAATAAAGATTTAACTTTCTCAAAATATTTTTTTAATATTATTGTGTGAATTTGAGATAATGTTATAGTTGTGGGTAGTATTTATAAATTTTGCAAAGTATGCAAGTTGTTGTATAATATTCGATTGGTCGGGGAATATTCTTTTTGTCGGGGAATATCCGACGACGCAATACAATCATTAATGGACTCCTGGCCGGAATTATTGTCGGATGGAGAAAAGCGATAAAAATATTTTTATGAAACTAGCGGCGGAGTTTTCCAGAAATCTTTGTTGAACTACTCGGTAGTAAAAGTAATGCGATGTCTGGCATTGGTTAGATAGTGGCACACCAGTATTGATTATTGATGCTTACGTGAGAAGTCACTCGCTTTTGTTCAATTATTGCTATAGTAATAGCTGCATAGTATCTCACGTTATTTGATTCAATTATTGTCAATATTTTTATATATTATTAAATCAATAATTGAGATAACAAAGTTGTTAATATTATTATTTGCATTATTAACGATGTCTAGAAGTTACGCGAGGAGAGGTTTGGTCACCTAATTGTGCGCCAATAGGGAGAAATCCTTATTGAAAGCCCCTCTTTTACGGGAACGACACAGTCGATTAATAGTGTGAATTATGATAATGATGATGAAGTTTTGTTTTATTAGTATTATTATTGTAATAAAAATGAGAAAAGCTTTTATATAAAAAGAATACCTTTATAAAGTTATTCGTTTTATTAGGCTAATAGTAAAATCCTTTTATATAAAACAGAATATTTTTATAAAGTTATCTGTTTTATTAGACAATAATTAGAATATATTATATTTTATTATGCATAGTGTTTGCATAGTGCCTGCGCATAGTGTTTGTATAGTAAAATCTTTTCTATATAAAATGAATACTTTTATAAAGTTATTCGTTTTATTATATTATAAATAGAATATATTATATTTTATTGTAAACCAACTGGACTGTATGCTTTTAAAAAGTAAATCAATCTGGACCGTTCATGGATTGGTTACTATTCATCCCATTCTTCTATAAATAGAAGCTCATTCCTTCATTATTTCTTACGAATTCACTTTGAAACTCTGAGAGAGAAACTATAGAGAGAAAGAAGAAAAGTATTACGCTACTTCACTACTTCTATATCCAGTTTCTTCTTTTATAAGGTAAGGGTATTATTTCTTTCGTATTCATGAAGAGAGCTATTGTTATTCTATTCCTTATTATTCATTGGAATAACTCAGATACGCGGACTCTACCGCATGCGTGGTGAAATTCTTCTCGTTATTCCATTCTTTGTTATTCTCAGCAGAATAACTTATTTATCTGGATACCGCATACATGGTAAAATTCTTCTATTATTCCGGTCTTTATTATTCAGCCGGAATATCGTATGCGTTCTGTGGGACTGGGTTCCATTATTTATTATTCACGCTTAATATCCATGCATGCGTTTCTGTGGGACTGGTTCCATTATTTATTATTCTATTGGGAATAACTTTGCGTGCAGCAATCTATCACACGCATGGTGAATTCTTACATTATTCCATTCTTTATTATTACATTGGAATAACTTTTATCATGTGGATTACCACATGCATGGTGAATGATCCTTCGTAATCATTCCTTATTAAATTATGGAAATGATCTGTTTACGTTGATTATGATGAGAGTCATAATAAAAGCATTGGATTGATAAAAATCATGGGTATA
This sequence comes from Panax ginseng, assembly GCA_020205605.1. Taxonomy (NCBI): domain Eukaryota; kingdom Viridiplantae; phylum Streptophyta; class Magnoliopsida; order Apiales; family Araliaceae; genus Panax; species Panax ginseng. The sequence goes on from CM035139.1 coordinate 68,953,664, forward strand.
TGTAGTATTAGTAAGTGTTATGATGAGTTATGTTAGTTATTATGTGAAAACATGAAAGTTTCTTAGAAATCACAAAGAGTTGAAAATCAGATTTTGGTGAAAATAGAACATGAAATTCAATTGACCATACTTCCTATTATATTTTGAATTTTTGAGTGTGGTCAAGTCCTAGAGTTAGATCATTGAGTTTCCTATCTTATCCAAGTGGAATCACTTAAAAAGGATTTACAAATTTTCGTGTAGAATAATTTTAGTAAAGGATGAAAAATCTGGAAATGCTTAAAAAGCTACTGTCCAGAATTTTAAAAGGGCATTTTTGGCCACTTAATTTGTGAGAAAAATTCTGGCATTTTGGGACATGAAAGTATATGGTATAAAGTACCTCCTGTCCAAAAATGAGCTCATTCCGACTTAAAATGAGAAAGTTATGACCATTTCAATATTTAGGTTTTTCCGAAAAAATGCTATAACCGGAGTTCTATAATTTTGATGAGCATGAAATTTAAACTGGAAGATCACATTAACATGTGTAAGATCCTGCCAAGATTTGGGAATTTTTGGAGTTAAACTTGAGGTAGCTAATTTCTTAAGGAATTAATTAGAAATTGATTTTTGAAAAATAGTAAATGAATTTTAAAAATTCTGAGAAAAATATATGTTCATTATGGGACTATATTCTTCTAAATTCCAGAAAAGAAATATTTTTGGGACTGATTTGATATTTTTCATGAAAATGCACTAGTTATGAGTATATGAGTTAAATATGTTATGTAATGTAACAAAATTGGAAAATAGGATTTTATGGCTTGGAAATCCTATATAAGGTATATGCAGATTTTTGATAAGGGATTTGATCATTGGTGATGAAATCTGATGAGTATGACATTCTTTGAATGATTAAATGCATTATTTGGTAAAGTGTAAACAATTGAAATAAATTGTTTATAAGTTTAGAGGTGATATTGTTATAATATTAATAATATTAGATTATGAGTTTATTAAGTGATTGATAATATTTGGATAAATTTAAAGTCTTTAATATTTATTCTTGTTTTAGTTTGATTAATGCTTATATCATTGTCATCATCCTCATGCTTATATGGTGATGAAAGTTATCTTTGGCTTACATGCAAAGATGGACTGTTGTTTATTGAATTATATATCTTTGGCTTACGTGAAAAGATGGATTGTTGATTATTGGTTTTATTGTTGTATATCTTTGGCTTACGTACAGAGATGAACTTGGTATGACTATGACCAGGGATTATTTGGTATAGTCATGGCCATTGATGATTTAAAGAATATCCTTGGCCCATAGTGCAAGGATGATTCGATGATGTGGTTTATTTATTAAGCTGAGTCTCAACGATAAAAGTGATGAAAAACCTTTTAAATCATAGAAGATAGTAGATTTTATTCTCTACTTGACTTTTCTAATGGATTGTTTGTTCTGCTGCAGTTAAACTTGATGTCTATTGTATTTTATCAGTTTAACATTGTTGAAGACTAATGATAATTTATTCTGCATTATCTTAGTCATAATATTTCTTACTGGGCAAGTTGAGCTAACCCTTTCCTTCACTGTTCTCTTCAGGAAATAAAAATATAGTTGGGACGAGTCGGGGAACGGAGTGACGGTCCAGATGATAGCATTAGTAGTCCTCACTATTCTGTTAAATAGTGTGACAATAAATGTAATGAGGACTCCTTTGAGTGTGGATATTGTCTAGATGACAATATTCTCTTAACTATATTTTGTCGTATTGTTTACACGACGTTTGTATAATTAAGTTATATTTATATTTTGTACCATGTATCTGGCGACTCAAGATGGGTGATGTATACCTATATTTTTGGGGGCGTCACAGTTGGTATCAAAGCTTAGGGATATGATCCCTGGCTGAGATGTGAGACAAGAACTAGGAGGGGAGAGATGGGGAATTCCTTCACTAGTATGACCTACCTAAGTTTATTTGGTATTTAATTGGTCGGTCAGAGTATAGGGATAATATGTGATATGTTAATTAACCCTTGTTTTGTTACCGTATTTGAAAATGACATCCAAAAATATTGAGATAAGCAATGAAGCACATGAGATCGTTGTGTCACCAACGATCAATACCCAGGAGAATGTGCAACAGGAAGACAATAATCTTCATGTAAACAATAACACCGATGAAATGGTGAACAATGGGATGGTCGGAGGGTTTATGCAATTCATTCAACATCAGGCGAAGGCGACTCCTGTCCAAAATGCAGGTGGAAACACTGACAACTCTCGGACGGTCACCGCTAAGCAGTTCAAGGAGCTAGGACCACCGAAGTTTTTTGGAGAGCCAAAACCACTTAAGGCGGATACATGGATTAAGCAGATCAACAAGATATTTGATGTCTTGCGATGCTCCGAGGAACAAAAAGTTCCCTTTGCCACCTTCATGTTGCGTGCAGAAGCAGATTACTGGTGGGAATCTATACAGCGTACTCAACCTGCCGCACTGAAGATGACTTGGGAGAAGTTCCAAGAATTGTTCAACGACAAGTTCCCGAAAGTATTCGTCACATGAAAGAGGTAGAGTTCATTAAGCTGGAGCAAAACAACAGGACCGTGTCGCAGTACGAAGCTAAGTTTTCCAAGTTGTCCCAGTTTACGTCCCACTTGGTTGATAATGAGGAGAGAATGACGCGGATGTTTCTAAGAGATTTGAAACCCGAGATAAGTCAATACGTTATCTCTCATAAACTATGTTTGTATTCAGATGTGGTGAATAGGGCTCAGTTATTGGAGCGCGATAATGAGTCAACCCAACCAAGAGAGAGCAGGCGACAAATCAATAATACCAGTGGTAGCAGTCATCGAAGCGGTGACAACAAACGTGGAAGGAATCAACATGCCAGAAATGATAACCACTTCGGTGGTAATCATGGCCAAGACAATAGGGAGTGGAAAGTTCAAGAAGAAAGGTTCAAGAAAGATGGAAAGACGTCGACCAAAGACCACCAAGTTAAGGAAGGAGAACGCGACCAGCGGTCGGTATGTTACAAATGTGGAGGGGAAGGACACATAAGTCCAAACTGCATGATGTAGTCCAAAGCATGTTATAATTGTGGAAAAGAAGGTCACCTAGCCCAATTTTTTCGTGCACCAAAGTCAAGTCTAGCTGGGATGGAGGCATCCAAGGGGGTCCCAGACAAGACAAAGTCGGTGGTTCCAGGAAGAGCGTTTTTCGCGACTTCTCAAAAAGCGAGTAACCCGAACGAAGTTAGCACGAGTTAGTTAATTATAAATTTTTGCGAAGTCTATACCTTATTAGATGTCGGTTCTACCCATTTTTTTTATCTCTCTTGCTTGCGCTCAACGTTTAAATTTAACTCTAGAGAAGTTAGACTTTGACTTATTGGTTGAAACTTCGTTAGGAGAAACCTTCATTACATGTGCTATCCAAGTCTTGGATGAGAGTCACAGTTTTGAATGATATTTCTATTGTTAATAAATTTCTTGACGTATTCCTGATGACTTCATGGCCTACCCCAGAGCGTGAAATCGAATTTTGTACTGACCCCAGTACAAAACCCCATTTCTAAAACCCTTAAATATTTCTTCAACTAAAATGAACGTAACATGCGCCAAAGACGTTGGCTCGAGCTGTTGAAGATTACGATTGTACCATTCAATACCATCATGGAAAAGCGAACGTGGTAGCTGACGCGTTGAGTAGAAGATCGTATGCGTTTACATGAACCCACGTGAAGATAACGAATATACGAGTAGAATCGACTTTAATCGATAAAGTTAAAGCCGCTCAAGCTAAATACCCAGAGCTGATAAATGTGAAGAAGAAGGCTCAAGAGGGCGTTATTCTAGAAGCACGAATTGATGAAAAGAGGAAATCTCAACCCTCGATTTTATTAGTCCATTTGAAATCCTTGATTGAGTAGGAACTGTGGCCTATAGACTCATTTTACCGCCAAGTATGTCGCGTGTTCATAACGTTTTTCACGTATCAATGTTACATAAATATGTGGACGACCCGAACCACATTATTAATTTAGAGCCGGACGAGATAGCAGAAAATTTAACGTATAAAGATGTACCTGTTAAAATCCTGGAATATATTCTACGCTTAAAGGTTATACCTCAAGAGTTAGAATCTGACGAAGTGTCTCATCTGTTCGTCATACCAGGTACGTACATAAATTTCAAGGGCAAAATTTCATAAGGAGGGGAGATTGTAAAATCCCAAATTTTACGAATGAAGATTTAACTTTCTCAAAATATTTTTTTAATATTATGGTGTGAATTTGAGATAATGTTATAGTTGTGGGTAGTATTTATAAATTTTGTAAAGTATGCAAGTTGTTGTATAATATTCGATTGGTTGGGGAATATTCTTTTTTGTCGGGGAATATCCGTACGACGGTACAATCATTGGTGGACCCCACAACGGAATTATTGTCGGATGGAGAAAGCGACAAAAATATTTTTATGAAAATAGCAACGGAAGTTTTACCGTTAATACTATTGAACTACTCGGTAATAAAAGTACAGTAATACGCGTGGTTGCATAGTGGCACACGGTATTGATTATTGATGCTTACGTGAGAAGTCACTCAGGTTTTGTTCAATTATTGCTATAGTAATAGCGTGATAGTATCTCACGTTATTTGATTCAATTATTGTCAATATTTTATATATTATTAAATCAATAATTGAGATAACAAAGTTATTAATATTATTATTTGCATTATTAACGATGTCTAGAAGTTACGCCAAGGAGAGGTTTGGTCACCTAATTGTGCGCCAATAGGAGAGAAATCCTTATTGGAAAGCCCCTCTTTTCCTCGGGAAACGACACGGTCGATTAATAGTGTGAATTATGATAATGATGATGAAGTTTTGTTTTATTAGTATTATTATTGTAATAAAAGCAGAAAAAGCTTTTTATATAAAAATGAATACCTTTATAAAGTTATTCGCTTTTATTAGGCTAATAGTAAAATCCTTTTATATAAAATGTAATATTTTTATAAAGTTATACATTTTATTAGACAATAATTAGAATATATTATATTTTATTATGCATAGTGTTTGCATAGTGCTGCGATAGTGTTTGTATAGTAAAATCTTTTTCTATATAAAACGAATACTTTTATAAAGTTATTCGTTTTATTAGATTATAAATAGAATATATTATATTTTATTATAAATCAATACTGATAGTCTGTTTAAAAGTAAATCAATGCTGGACCGTTCATGAATTGGTTACTATTCACCCATTCTTCATAAATAGAAGCTCATTCCTTCATTATTTCTTACGAATTCAATTTGAAATTCTAGAGAGAGAACTATAGAGAGAAAGAAGAAAAGTATTCTACGCTACTTCACTACTTCTATATCCAGCTTTCTTCTTTATAAGGTAAGGGGTATTTTTTCTTTCATATTCATAAAGAGAGCTATTGTTATTCCATTCCTTATTATTCATTGGAATAACTCAGTATACGCGACTCACTGCATGCATGGTGAAATTCTTCATTATTTCATTCCTTGTTATTACTGTTGGAATAACTTTGTTTATCTGAAGTACTTGTACATGGTGAAATTCTTCTATTATTCCGTTCTTTATTATTACGTCGGAATATCCTATCTCAATCGCGTTCGCCTTACCGGACTGTTCCATTATTTATTATTCCGTTGGGAATAACTCGTCTATGTATGATCTATCGCATGCATGGTGAATTCTTCTGTTATTCCATTTTTTATTATTCTGTTGGAATAACCTGTCTTTGTGGATTACCACATGCATGGTGAATGATCCTTTGTATTCATTCCTTATTAAATTATGGAAATGATCTATTTACGTTGATTATGATGAGAGTCATAATAAAAGTATTGGACTGATGAAAATCATGGGTATATGTAGTATTAGTAAGTGTTATGATGAGTTATGTTAGTTATAATGTGAAAACATAAAAGTTTCTTAGAAATCACAAAGAGTTGAAAATCAGATTTTGGTGAAAATGGAACATGAAATTCAATTGACCATATCTCCTATTATATTTCGAATTTTTGAGTGTGGTCAAGTCCTAGAGTTAGATCTATGAGTTTCCTAACTTATCCAAGTGGAATCACTTAAAAGGATTTACAAATTTTCGTGTGGAATGATTTTAGTAAAGGATGAAAAATTTGGAAATGCTTAAAAAGCTACCGTCCAGAATTTTAAAAGTGCATTTTTGGCCACTTAATTTGTGAGAAAAATTTTGGCCTTTTGGGACATGAAAGTATATGGTATAAAGTACCTCTTGTCCAAAAATGAGCTCATTCCGACTTAAAATGAGCAAGTTATGACCATTTCAATATTTAGATTTTTTTGACAAAAAATGCTATAACCGGAGTTCTATAATTCCGATGACCATGAAATTTAAACTGGAAGATCACATTAACATGTGTAAGATCCTGCCAAGATTTGGGAATTTCTGACGTTAAACTTGAGGTAGCTAATTTCTTAAGGAATTAATTAGAAATTGATTTTTGAAAAATAGTAAATGAATTTTAAAATTTTCGAGAAAAATATATGTTCATTATGGGACTATATTCTGCTAAATCCCAGAAAAGAAATATTTTTGGACTGATTTGATATTTTTCATGAAAATGCACTAGTTATGAGTATATGAGTTAAATATGTTATGTAATGTAACAAAATTGGAAAATAGGATTTTATGGCTTGGGAATCCTATATAAGGTATATGCAGATTTTTGATAAGGGATTTGATCATTGGTGATGAAATTTGATGAGTATGGCATTCTTTGAATGATTAAATGCATTATTTGGTAAAGTGTAAATAATTGAAATAAATTATTTATAAGTTTAGAGGTGATTAAAATATTGTTATAATATTAGATTATGAGTTTATTAAGTGATTGATAATATTTGGATAAATTTAAAGTCTTTAATATTTATCCTTATTTTAGTTTGATTAATGCTTATATCATTGTCATCATCCTCATGCTTATATGGTGATGAAAGTTATCTTTGGCTTACGTGCGAAGATGGACTGTTGTTTATTGAATTATATATCTTTGGCTTACGTGCAAAGATGGATTGTTTATTATTGGTTTTATTGTTGTATATCTTTGGCTTACGTGCAGAGATGGATTTGGTATGATTATGACCAGGGACTATTCGGTATAGTCATGACCATTGATGATTTAAAGAATATCCTTGGCCCGTAGTGCAGGGATGATTTGATGATGTGGTTTATTTATTAAGCTGAGTCTCAACGATAAAAGTGATGAAAAACCTTTTAAATCATAGAAGATAGTAGATTTTATTCTTTACTTGACTTTTCTAATGGATTGCTTGTTCCGCTGCAGTTAAACTTGATGTCTATTGTATTTTATCAGTTTAACATTGTTGAAGACTAATGATAATTTATTCTGCATTATCTTAGTCATAATATTTCTTACTGGGCAAGTTGAGCTAACCCTTTCCTTCACTGTTCTCTTCAGGAAATAAGAATATAGCTGGGACGAGTCGGGGAACTAAGTGACAGTCCAGATGATATCATTAGTAGTCCTCACTATTATGTTAAATAGTATGACAATAAATGTAATGAGGACTCCTTTGAGTGTGGATATTGTCTAGATGACAATATTCTCTCAGCTATGTTTTGTCGTATTGTTTACACGACGTTTGTATAATTAAGTTGTATTTGTATTTTGTACCATGTATCTGGCGACTCAAGATGGGTGATGTATACCTATATTTTTGGGGCGTCACATATAACATCAATCAATAATCATCTTGAATCAAATATTCATCTTTGCACTATAGGCCAAAGATATTCATCAGTTGGTCATGTTCATCTCAACACCTGTTCATCTTTGCACTACGGGCCAAAGATATTCATCGAAAATCATTCATCTTTTACTATCTGAAAGCCAAAGATATTCAGTTATATCATCATGTAGGACTGAGGATGATGAAAAATATTTTAAAGAAAACGAATCTAGTGAGACAAAAGAACAAATATTAGGAATTTGTACTTCAGTTTATTCATGTTCAAAAACACCCCATAAAAATATACTTTGGTGGAGTAAAATTCAAGAATAATGATAAAACATGGATACAATCAATGATAGTAACAAAAATAGACATCTGGGACAAAGAAGAGAAAATTTATTTTTCTATTGAATAAAGTATCATGATTAGTGAATAGTGCCGTATTAAGTGAATAATATCAGATATCGTGAATAGTGTCGTATACATGAATAGTGACCCCATACACGAAAAGACAAGAATTTCACAAGAAAAATCTTACCAATATTCCTAAGATAAATGATATTGAAAGAAATAATATCTTTTATAAAAAATAACATCCCTTACCTCAAAAAGACAAGACTTCTGACTGGAATATTGGATATAGTGCTGAAGGAACTTGCACCAGTATAGCAACACTCAAAGTATCAAAATACTCACAAGAATACGCTCGATAATATAGAGAGAGAAAACTTCAGTTTCTGGTGTGATTTTCAATTCTAACCTAAACACCCTATTTATAGAAAAATGCTTAGAACACCAAAGTAAAAAATTTAATAAAATAAAAATATTTATAAAAATATTTCACGCCCACCTCTTGACATCAGAAATCAGCTCATTTAACACACATGTGGGGCCCACCAAATGAAAAAAACGTTTTTCTTTTAAAAATATTTAAAACTTCAAAAATTAATTATTCCGGAACTTCAATAATTCATAATAAATAGCCATTTTATTAGAAAAATTCGAATCTTATGTCTATTTCATTGGAAATTTAATTCTCTACAACTTTGTAAGTTTAAGTTTTTCCAAATTCCAAGCTGAAATTGACCGAAATCCACATACGAACGATTTTACGGGCTATAATCCAATTTCAGTCACAAAATGGGGCCCATCGACATGTTTAACAAGTTTTAAACATTTTTTGGTAACAAAAATACTCTTCCTCCTCATTTATTCATATATCACACATTCATTGTAAAATATCACCATTATTATATTATTATAATATAATAATATATTTAAATGAATTATTTGATTAGAAAAGATATAATATTAATTTTTAAGAATTGTCACTTTTCTAAAAATTCCTCCATTTATATCCACATAAATAAATATTTTTCTTATTATATAAATCAATAATTAATTATTCACAAACAATATTACAGAATCACAATAATGACAATCTGATCGTTCCCAGAAAAGAGGGGGGTTTTCCAATAAGAATTTCTCCTTACTGGCGCGCAATTAGGTGACCAAACCTCTCCTTAGATAGAACTTCCTTAAACATTACCAATAATGCTATCTAATAATATTATTCAAATAATATGAATTATTGATATGATAATGAAAATAATGTGCAGTGACAATTATTGGAACAACAATAATATAAAATATCAATGTAGCAATTATTGAATAAAATATTGAACAAGAATTATCGTAATAATTATTGAGTAAAGCCTTCACGTAAGAATCAATAATTGGTGCAATACTGCAGCTACTACGCAACAATCGCCAGACATCAGTATTTTAACCACCGGTATTCCAATAGTGTTAACGATAACAACTACGTCAAGTATTTATAAAAACTTATACTTGTCGCTTTCTTCATCCAATCGCTTCCAGCATGGGGCCCACATTAGGTCACTGGCATTGTCATTTAAATATTCCCCACAAAGAAGAATATTCCACGACCAAACAAATATTCTCCGACAACAATGAATATTTTATAACCACTTGTTTATTTAAGATATTTGCGTATTTTACCCATAACTAACCACATTAATCAAATTAACCCTTATTATTTCAAAATAATAAATAGAGGAAATTCAATTTCATTTATAATAAGTTGGGGTCTTACAACCTCCCCTTCTTATAAAATTTCGTCCTCAAAATTGACGTACGTACCTGGTATTTCAAAAAGGTGACGATACCTTTCTTTCATTTCCGTTTCCAACTCCCAGGTCATTTCCTCTATAGCATGGTTTCTCCACAAAACTTTAACTTGTGGTATAACCTTTGTACGTATAACATGCTCCTTCATATCCAAGATCTTTACAGGTACCTCCTCGTACGTTAAGTCTTCGGCTATCTCGTCTGGTTCTAACTCAATAGTGTACGTGGTTTGGGTCTTTCACATATTTACGAAGCACAGAAATGTGAAAAACATTATGAACACGAGACATGCTTGGAGGTAACACGAGTCTATAGGCCATATTTCCTACTCGGTCAAGAATTTGAAATGGACCAATAAATCGTGGATTGAGCTTTCCTCTCTTCCCAAATCTTGTAACTCCTTTCCATGGAGCCACACGCAACAATACATGATCCCCAATACTAAATTCCATGTCCTTTCGATGAAGATCTGCATAACTCCTTTGTCGATCATGTGCCATTTGTAGACGTTGTCGAATCATTTGGATCTTTTCTGTAGTAATACGTACCAACTCTGGTCCCAACAATGTTGTTTCACCCACCTCATCCCAACATACTGGAGAGCGATACTTTCGTCCATACAATGCTTCGACTGGAGCCACACCTATACTTACCTGGTAACTGTTGTTGTAGGAGAATTCCACCAATGGTAAATACTTATCCTAACTCCCTTTGAAGTCTAGGACACAGAGTCTTAATAGATCTTCAAGAGTTTGAATAGTCCTCTCTGATTGTCCGTTCGTTTGAGGATGGTATGCCGAACTGAATCGTAAATCCGTGCCTATAACTTTCTGCAAGCTAACCCAAAATTGTGAAGTGAATCTTGGGTCACGATCTGAAACTATGGATACTGGCATGCCATGCAATCTCATAATCTCATTTATGTATATATGAGAAAGACGTTCAAGGGAATAAGTCTCCCGTATCGGCAAGAAATGAGCAGACTTAGTTAATCTATCAATAATAACCCAAATCGCATCTATGCCTTGATAAACCATGGGAAGATCCATAATGAAATCCATGGTAATGTGTTTCCACTTCCATTTCGGAATCTCAAGTGGTTGCAATGGACCCTTTGGCACTTGATGCTCTGCCTTTACACGTTGGCAAGTTAAACACCTCGAGATAAACTTTGCGATCTCTCTCTTCATATTGTTCTACTAAAATGTATGTCAAAAATCATGATACATTTTGGTACTTCCAGGGTGAATTACAAACGGTGTGTTGTGTGCCTCCATCATAATTTTGTACTTCAAATCAGAGTCGTTAGGAACACAATGTCTGGAATGGACTCGAAGTATTCCTTATTCATCGATTCTTGCTTCTGGAATAGTACCTTCTTGTACTTTCTTCTTCATACGCATCAGCTCCGGGTCTGTGGCTTGAGCAACTTTAACTTTTTCGATTAAAGTCGGTTCTACGCGTATACTTGACATCATCGCATGGGTTCCCAGAGTTTTGAATTCTATCTTCATCTTTTGTAAGTCACACAAAATGGGCCTTTGTATTGACAACATCGCACTCGTTCCCACATATGATCTTTTACTTAATGCGTTAGCTACCACGTTCGCTTTTCCAAGATGGTATTGAATAGTGTGATCGTAATCTTTCAATAACTCGAGCCAACATCGTTGCTGCATGTTTAGTTCCTTTTGGGTGAAGTAATATTTGAGGCTTTTATGGTCCGAATATATCTCCACTTTCTCCCCATATAGATAGTGCCTCCAGATCTTTAAGCGAAAAACGATCACCGCTAACTCTAGATCATGAGTAGGATAATTCCTCTCATATTCTTTAAGTTGTCGCGAGGCATAGGCTATGACTTTCCCATGTTGCATGAGAACACATCCTAACCCTTTGCCCTCAAGCATCGTCAGAGATAACAAATCCATCCAAACCGCATTTCGGTATTGTCAAAACAGTGCCAAATAAGTCTCCTCTTAAGCTCTTAAAAACTCTTCTCGCATTCCTCGCTTCTATACGAATTTTTGTATCTTTCCGAGTCAGTTGAGTTAATCTGAGTAGCGATTCGAGAAAATCCTTCCATGAATCTCCGATAATAACCAAATTTAGCCCGTAAAGCTACGTGACTTTGGCCACCGACTTCGGTTGTTCCCAACTTGTATTGCTTCAATCTTCACGGGTCAATGATACTCCATGTTTTGACACCACGTGCCCAAGGAATGCTACTTCCTAAAGCCAGAACTCGCATTTCTTCTGCTTGGCATATAACTTGTTTTCACGAAGCCTTTGAAGTACCAGCTTCCAATGGTGCTCATGATCTTCATGACTTTTGGAATAAATGAGGATGTCATCAATAAAGACAACAAAGAACTGATCCAAATATTCCTTGAATACTCGGTTCATCATATCCATAAAAGCCGCAGGAGCATTAGTCAATCCAAAAGACATGACTAAGAATTCATAATGCCCGTACCGAGTTCTAAAGGCAGTCTTCGAAATATTCTCAGTTCTAATCTTCAGCTGATGATATCCAGAATGAAGATCTATCTTTGAAAAGAATTGTGCTCCTTGCAACTGGTCAAACAGGTCATCAATGCGAGGAAGCGGATACCTATTCTTGATGGTGACATGGTTCAATTCCCGGTAGTTAATACAAAGTCGCATACTCCCGTCTTTCTTCTTTACAAATAAAATAGGAGCACCCCAAGGAGATGTACTAGAACGAATGAAACCGATGTCCAACAACTCCTGTAGTTGGACCTTTAACTCCTGAAGTTCAATAGGAGCCATTCGATATGGGGTTTTAGAAATGGGCTTTGTACCAGGTTCAAGGTCAATAAAGAATTCAACTTCACGCTCGGGGTAGACCGGAAGTTCTTCAGAAATACATCGTGAAATTCACTAACAACATAAATATTATTCAAATCGACGTGTCTTTATTCAAATCCATAACATGGGCTAAGAAAGCTTGACATCCGCTTTTTCAATAAATGAATGGCTTTATGGCTTGATATGACAAAGGATTGATTTTAGTGGTTTAGTTGTTTGAATTCGCATAACAAAGTTGGTTAGAATATGAAAACTAACAACCTTACGAAAATAATCAATTTTGGCATGATGAGTAGTTAACCAATCAATCCCTAAAATCACATCAAATGCAAGTATCTTTAAAGAGATAAGGTCAACAGTGTAATGTGATGGTGCCAACTTGGATCAAACAAGATTTATAAACAAAGGAATGTAATGAAAGTTTCTCCCAATCTGAGTCTCCATGAGACAAGTCAAAGTCTAATTTCTCCGGAGTCAAGTTTAAACGCTGAGCACAAGGTGAGAGATAAATGAATGGGTAGAACCGTATCTAGTAAGGTATAAACTTCGTAAGAATTTATGATTAGCTTACCCCTGATCACCTCGTTCGGGTTTCTCACATTTTGGCCACCACCACACAAACGCTTCTTCCAGAACCACCTGATTTGACTTTTCTCGGGATGACCTTTTGAGTCACCATTCCTGCTGGACTTGGTTTTGCTACAGTACAATCTCGAGCGATATGTCCTTCCTTTCCACAATTATAATATACCTTGAACAGTTGTGGACAGTTTGAGCTGATGTGTTCCTCTTTTCCACATTTATAGCATACGACCGGTGGTCGTTCTCCTCCCTTAGAAATAGTTGATGCTGGTGCTGACATCTTCACATTATCATTGTTGAATCTCCTCTTTTTAAAACCTCCACTTGACTCGCATCTCCTATTATCATGACCACGATTACCACCAGAGTGGTTACCGCTTTTGTCTGAATTTTTCCCTCCCAGCTGGTTATCATTGCTCCAATGATTGTTGTCACCGGTATGACCCTGGTTGTGGTCCCTCGATTGAACGTACTCATTATCTCGCTCTAATAATTGAGCCCTATTGACAACATCTGAATATAGAGAAAATTTGTGAGAAATGAGATATTGACGTATGTCGGTTTTAAACCTCTCGTAAACATCCGCTACATAATGCTCCTCATTCTCCACCAAATGAGGTGCAAACCTGGATAACTCTGCGAACTTCACCTCGTACTGGGACACAGTCATGTTGTTCTATTACAATTTAATAAACTTCACCTCCTTCATATGACGAATACCTTTAGGAAAGTACTTATCATTGAACAGTTTCTGAAATGTCTCCCAAGACATGCTGAGTGCGGCTGGATGGGTACGCTTCACAGATTTCCACCAGTAATCTACCTCACTACGGAACATAAAAGTGGCGAATGGAACCTTCTGTTCCTCCATGCATCCCAAGACATCGAATATCTTGGTAATTTGCTTGACCCACGTTTCTGCCTTAATCGGATCCGACTTTCCCCAGAATTCTGGTGGTCCCAACTCTTTGAACTGTTTGGCTATGACCAACTATGCGTTGCCATTGTTTCTTCCTGTATTTTGAACAGGAGTCTCCCTCATCTGGTTTTGCATGAATCGCAAAAAGCTTCTAGACATCTCATCGTTCATCGGCTGCTCAGTGGTGTTGTTTACAGGAGGAACATTGCCGGCCTGTTGCACGTTCTCCTCGTTGGTGATTAATGGTGCCTCCACGGTCTCATTCACTCCATTGTTAATATTTTCAACTGCCATTTTTAAATACTTCCACAAAACAAGGGTTAATTAAAGAAATTGACATGCAACATAATAACCCTATACTCTGACCAACCAACAAATAAGCTTAGGTAGGACATACTAGCAAAGGATTTACTCGTCTCTCCCCTCCTAGTTCTATTCCCCGATCTCCGCCAGAGACCATATCCCTAAGCTCGGATACCAATTGTGACGCCCCCAAAATAGGTATACATCATCCATTCTGAGCCGCCAAATACATGGTATAGAAACAACTACAACTTTATTAATACAATTGTCGTGCAAAATACGACAACACATAAACTGCGAGTTTAAATACAAATATTGTCTTCTAGAAATTATCCACACTCAAATAAGTCCTTATTACAATTATTGATACATTATTTTACAAAAATAATGAGGACTACTAAAATAACTTTTTAGAACCATCATTCCATACCCCGACTAGAACTCGCTACATTCTCGCCTCCTGAGAAGAAAAATGGATCAAAAAGAAAAAGAGTGAGCTCAACTAGCCCAGTAAAGAACATTATGACTAAGATAATATAGAACAAATTATCGTTAGTCCTCAACAGGGAAAAATCTAATAGAATATAATAGACAACAAGTTTTAGATCAATATTCGCAGCGAAATTAACAATTCATAGAAGAGTTTCGTAGAGAATGAAATCTACTATCATCTATGAATTTAAAAGTCCATCATCAATATTTTATCCCTGTAACATCAATCAATAATCATCTTGAATCAAATATTCATCTTTGCACTATAGGCCAAAGATATTCATCAGTTGATCATGTTCATCTCAACACCTGTTCATCTTTGCACTACGGGTCAAAGATATTCATCAGAAAATCATTCATTTTTGCACTACAAAGCCAAAGATATTCAAATTATATCATCATTTAGGAGTGAGGATGATGAAAAATATTTTAAAGAAAATGAATCCAAAGGAGACAAAAGAACAAATATTAGAATTCGTATTTACTTATCCATGTTCAAAAAACCCCATAATATACTATGGTGGAGTAAAATTCAAGAATAATGATCAAAACATGGATACCATCAAAGATAGTAAAAAAATAGACATCTGGGACAATGAAGAGAAAATTTTATTTTTCGGTGAATAGTGTCGTATTCGTAAATAGTGACGTATACGTGAATAGTAACTCCGACACAGAAAGACAAGAATTTTATAAGAAAAATCTTACAAATATTCTGGCATAATGATATTGAAAGAAATGATATCATTTATAAAAAAATAATATCCCTTACCTCAAAAAGACAGTACTTCTGACTGGAATACTAGATAGAGTGCTGAAGGAACTTGCACCTTATAGCAACACTCAAAGTATCAAAATACTCACAAGAATACGCTCGATAATATAGAGAGAGAAAACTTCAGTTTCTGCTGTGATTTTCAATTCTAACCTAAGCACCTTATTTATAGGAAAATTCTTAGAACACCAAAGCAGAAAATTTAATAAAATAATAATATTTATAAAAAAGTTTCACACCCACCTCTTGACATCTGAAATCAGCTCATTTAACACACATGTGGGGCCCACCAAATGAAAAAAAAAATGTTTTTCTTTTAAAAATATTTAAAACTTCAAAAACTAATTATTCCGAAACTTCAATAATTCATAATAAATATCCCTTTTATCATAAAAATTTGAATCTTATGTCCATTCCATAGGAAATTTAATTCTATACAACTTTGTAAGTTTACGTTTTTCCAAATTCCAAGCCGAAATTGACCAAAATCAATATACAAACAATTTTATGGGCTATAATCCAATTTCAGTCACAAAATGGGGCCCACCAACATGTTTAAGATGTTTTAAACATTTTTTGTAATAAAAATACTCTTCCTTCTCATTTATTTATATATCACACATTCATTATAAAATATCACCATTATTATATTATTATAATATAATAATATATTTAAATGAATTATTTTATCAGAAAAGATAAAATATCAATTTTCAACAATTGTCACTTTTCTAAAAATTCCTCCATTTATATCTACATAAATAAATATTTTTCTTATCATATAAATCAATAATTAATTATTCACAAATAATATTACAGAATCACAATAATGACAACCAGGTCGTTTCCAAGAAAGAGGGGGCTTTCCAATAAGGATTTCTCCTTACTGACGCGCAATTAGGTGACCAAACCTCTCCTTAGATAGAACTTCCTTAGACATTGTCAATAATGCTAGCTAATAATATTATTCAAATAATATGAACTATTGATCTGATAATGAAAATACTGTGCAGTGATAATTATTGGAATAACAATAATATAAAATATCAACGTAGCAATTATTGAATAAAATATTGAACAGTAGTTCCTGTAACAATTATTGAGTAGTGCCTTCTTACATAAGAATCAATAATTGGTTCAATACCTTGTACTACGTATGCAACAACGCGTATTACTATATGTTTTAACCAATCGGGTATTCCAACAAATGTTAATTCAGAATAACTACTACTGCTATATTTATAAAAAACTTACACTTGTCATTTTCTTTATCCAATCGCTTTCATTATGGGGCCCACACAAGGTCAAGCTACTTGCCGTATTTAATATTCCCGACAAAGAAGAATATTCTACGACCAAACAAATATTTCCTGACAACAATGAATATTTTATAACCACTTGCTTATTTAAGATATTTGCGCATTTTCTCCATAACTAACCATGCACATTAATCAAATCAACCCTTACTATTTCAAAATAATAAATAGAGGAAATTCAATTTTATTTATAATAAGTTGGGGTCTTACAATGGGCTAACATGTTCACAAAATTCTGCATCGGGTCCGCTTGACCTCCTTCATTATTCACTGACTGCTCTTCTCTTTGATTTCGATTCTGTCATCTGGGCGGCATGATCTAATTTAAATAAAAATCTTACATTAATTCTCTTTCTCTACACAAATTCTTAACACAATAAGAATTCAACACATATTTCTCATATAATCGCATATTTATTCAAATAGCACATAGTACATTTAGTACTTAACACATATTACTATCTCATTTTAAATAAATTTTAGGATTAACCCACACAACTTTACACAAAAAGTTGCAATTCTCCAACTTTACACAAAAAGTTACAATTCCCCAACTTTACACAAAAAGTTGTAATTCTCCATTCACACATAGTTATTTCCAGTTCGTCAAACTTACCACACTTATGAGTCCAGGAACTTGCCACAATTATATAAGTGTATGAACTTATCTTAGTCAGACCACTGGCATCCATTCGCTAAGGGGTTCAAAACATTTCATATAATTATGAGTCATGAACTTACCATAAGTATAAGTTTTAAGAACTCACAAATTAATCATATATTCATATAGAAAATAAAGATTTTATTCATACAAACATATATATTTACATATGTTCACACATCGTTCTCGATATTTCAACCGTTAATATCATAACCTACTACCAAAAGATACTACCGCTTATATCTAAGTTGTCTACCGTCCACTCCCTTCACCCGTAATCTTCTTGTTGGGACACTTATTGAATCTGTGACCCGTTCTCCCACATGAAAAACATTTTCTCATATTCGGCTTAGGATAATGTAGGGAAATATATCCTTCCTACTTACAGTTGAAACAAACGTTCTTCCACATCATGCACTCTCCCACGTGCGTCTCTCCACACTTGCTACATACTTGTTTCTTCTTCAGGTTTGAATTTTCAGAATTATCACTTTTGTGATCCCTCTTTCTCTTATAAGACCCTTCAGCTTGACTGTTCCCTCCGACGATCCACCACCTTCAGTCTTCATCCTTTCCACCTATGCCTTCAGCTCATTTTGTTCTTCAGTCATTTCGCATAACGCCCTTTCTGTCTTCCACAACTCCTCTAAGAGAAATACTTTACTCCGGAGTTCTTGTACTTCTGCAACTACTTGATCTTGTTCTCTAACTTTGGTCTTATTCTCTTTCTCCACCTTAGCTTCTTTGGACTCTGCCTCCTCATCACCACTCAGGTACATCTCGGGATAATCATCATGATCATTCCCCAAATTAACCATAGGTTCATCTTTCCCCACTTCTTCAACCGACTCGCTTTGTGCTGGCACCTCGGCTACTAGCACTGGTGCAACAGCTGTTGGCATCTCCGTACTCATTTCATCTTCTCCTGACATCCTATAGTCAGTTAAACAACTTGATTAGTACTTCACCAGTACAAAATTCTCACACTATGTATCCATATATCTCACTATCGATATGCTTCGGTAGTTCCTCACTTAGTACTCTAAATGAGTATTCTCTATTTCGCTTATGGTTATAATCATAGGGTTCCCCCTCACTAAAGTTTTATAACCTACAGCTTTGATACCAACCTGTGACACCCCCAAATCCGGGTTACCTGACCCCCGAGTTTGGTGCTCACTGTGAGACCCCGAATTTTATGAAATAAAAGTATTCAATTTTTCTATTTTGGTAAATAGTTAAATTGATAAAAGTTTAAAGTTAAGGGTGATATGTGAAAATTTTTCAAAGTAGAAAAGTTGTCATAAAATACTTGGTTACTATTCACTCTAGTATTATTCACTCGGGTATTTGGGGCACTTTTTGTGTCGGGGAACTATTTACGAGTTACTATTCACAAAGTACTATTCACGGGGTACTATTCACCCGAAAAATATATTTCTTTTCGGTCCAAATCATTTTTGAGTACAATATTATTCCATGAAGAGATGCGTTAATTTTTCAGACCGTTGGTTGAAATTATAATAGTAAATCAGTTGTCACGGATGATTTTAATGTTTGCCTGCAAGAAAGAGTAATATATATATAATTATATTTTATTAGTTTTTCTTATTATTATTAATAAAATAGGAAACTTCTCTTTCCTAAGAAGGAACTGGTTGTCTAAGTTTTGTTTTATTATTAGTAATAAAATAGGGAACTTCTCTTTCCTAAGAAGGATCTGATTGTCTAAGTTTTGTTTAATTATTAGTAATAAAATAGGAAACTTTTCCTTTCCTAGGAAGGATCTGATTGTCTCAGTTACTATTTAGTCCATTCTCCTATAAATAGAAGCTCATTCCTTCATTATTTCTTACGAATTCATTGAAACTCTAGAGAGAGAAACTATAGAGAGAAAGAAGAAAAGTATTCTGCTACTTCACTACTCCTATATTAAGTTTGTTCTAAGGTAAGGGATATTATTTGTTGTACTCGTAAGAGGTATTATTTCTTTTATATTCATGAAAAGAACTTCTGTTATTCCATTCTTTATTATTACATTGGAATAACTTTGTATATCTTGAGCTACCCTATACTTGGTGAAATTCTTCTGTTATTCCATTCTTTATTATTATGTTGGAATAACCTGTTTATGCGAAGTACCGCATACATGGTGAAATTCTTCTATTATTCCATTTTTTATTATTATGTTGGAATAACCTATTTATGTGAAGTACCGCATACATGGTGAAATTCTTCTATTATTCCATTCTTTATTATTATGTTAGAATATCATGTCTGTGCGATTACGCACGTGACTGGTTCCATTATTTATTATTACATTGGAATAACTCATACATCATACGGATTACGCACGAATGGTGAAATTCTTCTGTTATTCCATTCTTTATTATTATGTTGGAATAACCTATCTATGTGAAGTACTGCATACATGGTGAAATTCTTTTATTATTCCATTCTTTATTATTTTGTTAGAATATCCTGTCTGTGCGATTACGCATGACCTGATTCCATTATTTATTATTCTATTAGAATAACTCCATTCATGCATAAGAAATACGCACACATGGTGAAATTCTTCTGTTATTCCATTCTTTATTATTATGTTGGAATAACCTGTCTATGTGAAGTACTGCATACATGGTGAAATTCTTTTATTATTCTATTCTTTATCATTATGTTGGAATAACCTGTCTATGCGAAGTACTGCATCAATGGTGAAATTCTTTTATTATTCCATTCTTTATTATACTGTTAGTTATTGGTTTTACAGTTGTATGTCTTTGGCCTGTAGTGCAAAGATGATATGTTGTTGAATATCTTTGGCATGTAGTGCAAAGATGATCTGTTATTTGATAGCTTTGACCCGTAGTGCAAAGATGGACAGGTGTATGACATAATCATGACCACTAGTGATACTAACGAATATCATTGGCCGTAGTGCATGGATAATTCAATGATGTGATTGGCAGGATCATGACCATTTGTTAACAGTTGAATGTCTTTGGCCATAGTGCACTGACAGGCAATTGATTGGTATGATCATGACCATTGGTTTTATAGTTGAATATCTTTGGCCCGTAGTGCAAAGATAGACAAGTAATTGGTATGATCATTATTATTACATTTGAATATCTTCAGCTTTTGGGGTAAGGATATTGAGTAAACGTTCTATTAAGCCTTTGTGGCAAGAAGGAACTGTTAATTCACATTATTATAAATATGAATTGTGAATTTAACTAACATCTTTGGTGGTTCAGGTGAAGACAAGTGATGAAAGTTCTATTTGTCTTGAGTATAACAAAGAATTGTTGATGACTATTACAGGAATAAAATATCAGCGATAGACTTTTAATCTATAAGAGATAGTAAACATGATGTTCTACTTGACTCTTTTAATGGATTGCTTATTCCGCTGCAGTTAAACTTGTTGTCTATTATATTGTATCAGTTGTTATACTGTTGAATGCTAATGATAATTTATTCTGCATTATCTTAGTCATGATATTTCTTACTGGGCTAGTTGAGCTCACCCTTTTGCTTTCACTGTTCTCTTTGGGAAATGAGAACGTAGCTGAGACTAGTCGGGGAACGGAGTGACGGTCCAGATGACAGCGTTTGTAGTCCTCACTATTCTGTGGAATAGTGTGACAATAAATGTAATGAGGACTCCTTTGAGTGTAGATATTGTCTAGATGACAATATTCTTATTAAAACTCTCAACTATATTTTGTCATATTGTTTACACGACGTTTGTATAATTAAGTTGTATTTGTATTTTGTACCATATATCTGGCGACTCAAGATGGGTGATGTATACCTATTTTGGGGGCGTCACACTCACGATCCATAATATAAATAATATTTAACTACCCAATTAATTATAAATAGAAACATACACTTCATTAACTGATATAGTTAATACATTACCCCAGTTTCTCTAACCTTAACATTATAAACATACCCTTTAGATATAAAAAAGGGTTTACAAATATAACATAATAATAATGTTTATTTTAATTACCCTATCATTATGCCTTTGCCTTTGTCCTTCACAGCACCTCCTGCCACATCGTCCCTAGCTAAAAAGTTTTATTTAGCAAGGGTGAGCAACAAATTTGCCTCGCAAGTTAAGACATACAATGAATGTATAAGCATCAGAATAACAGACTATCAATATTGATAGAATGAAACCAAAGTTTGGGGAACTTTGAAATAGCTGAACAATTTTTTCTTCTCAAACCAATCTTCTCACAACCTATGCAACACAATAGTTCAATAATGAAAGGGTACAACACTTTCAAAGTTTCTACGATATTCGATTGAATAATAAGTTAGAAGTATTCTCCAAAGTTTAAGATGAATGATCTCAAATGATCTTGAAAGTATCTTCTCGAGTAACTATCAAAGATTTACTTTGATATACCCAAATAACAGGATGGAAATATTTTCCAGAGTTATGTTGAGTGATCACAAAGGATCTTGAACTTCTCTTCTTGAGTAACTATCAAAGATATACTTTGATATACCCAGGTGTATCAGATAACCATAAAGATTAAATCATACCCCTCTGTAAGTACTTAGAGCGGCCAACTCCTTGTACCCTATATTATGTATAATACTTAAAATGCGCGCAATGGCCGAATATACGACCAAAAATGTTCCCTTTGTATAAAAGGTTATTCTTCTCAGTCTTAGAATCAAAATTTGATTTAACAACGAAATATAATGATTTTAAAATCTAATCAGTTCTCTTCTCTTCTCTTCTCAAACTTACCAAATTTACTTTCTTGATCTAGCCAAAACAATTGGTATCGATCTATCAATAATAATTGAATTCTCTTATCTTATCTTCTCTTTTCGAACCTATCAAGTTCTAACAAATGTTCGTCTAGCCAGAACAATTGGCTAAGACATTTCTCAACACGATTCAACAATAGACAAGAATTATCTGTACTATTTGCAATCACTAATAAATTCTACATATGTGAATATCCAATAACAATTATTCTCCAAATATATATTCTCAGAATCACTAATTCAATTTGAATTAAGAAACATGCACTAACTATGAATAATCAACAATAAATTTTCAGACGTGGTTTAATCAACAATAATTAACCATCATAATATTTGAAAAGATATAACTCAAAGTTGAGTTAGGAAACTTGCCTTTCGCGTTGATTATTACTACACAATATACTTATCTGCGTTCGTAAGACCTATAATCAACAATATCGGTCTTATAATTAGCACAATAATTTATAACACACATTACTGAAATTCACAGTCAATCTTTCTCCTAGACACATTACCACATAGTCATATCAATGTTTATAACCTATATAAACACTCATCAATTCTAACTAGTTCGGTCTAGTTGGACTTCGGTCTGTTCTCGGTGTACTAGTCACCCCTATTTGACAATTAACACATTTATTGATAATTAAACTTGGTCTCAAAGCTTCAATATTATATTAGATAAGTCAAATATCATTTATAATATTTTTCGGAAGCTTTTAATAATTTTCTAACAATTATTATAATTTATAATAATTTTTTAAACACCGAAATTAATTTTAAATTATATAAATCTTTATTTAATTCCATCATCATTAATATTTAATAATATTAAAATATTAATGATATATTTATCAAAATATTAAAGTTATTAATAATAACTTAAAATATTTTTAAATCACCAATATTCTATTTAAATGATTTTTAAAATAATTAAAATCATTTTTAAACCATCACCATTAATATTTAAATATTAATGAATTTATCATAAAAATATTAAAAGACATTAATTATAACTTAAAATATTTTTAAATCATTTTCTCATTTTAAATAATTTTTAGATTAATAAATTCATTTTAATTAATCTATTTAATATAATAAATAAATAAATCTAATATCATTAATATTAATTTATTAATTAAAATTCTCCAAAAATATTAAAAGTTACATTTTATAACTCAAAATATTTTTAAACACTTTATTCTTATTTAAAATGATTTTTCTAATATTAAAATCATTTTTCTCTATTTTATTTAATACACTAATTAAATAAATTAAATATCATTAATATTCAAATAATTATAAATATTAATGAAAAATATCCTAAATAATTAAAGTTAATTTTCATAATTTAAAATAATTTTAAAAACCATTTTTGGTAATTTTTAGAATTTATTTCTATTTTTTAATCATTTTTCAAAAATTCAAAAAATAAAAATATTACAAACAGTCGTTGTAGCCTTTAGCGACGCTTTCTGTCGTCTTAGGTGTTTTTGGCTCAAAAGCACTGACAAGGCAGTGTTCAAAGGGTCTCGTTTGACTAGCCATAATTCTTAGAATGATCATGTTCTGGGCTTTTTTAAACATTTATTGTGTAGTAGGAATGTAACACTACATTACCCAACCATCATCTTGGTCATACAACAAATCAACAAGGAGATCTGAGCCTCCAGAGTCACTGTTAGAGTGTTCCTGAGTTTTCTAGGTAACCTAGAAACCCAAGAAATTTCATGGTGCATATTGAGACTCGATTATGTCCATGTTTTGGCCATCAAATTGGTTATATTATGGTTCATGTCTACAGTACACATGTCAAGGAACACATAGGAACTAACATATCAGTTCAACAACAACACAGTCTCCAGATTAAGCCCGGTCAAACCCGGTCTCCAGATTAAGCCCGGTCAAACCCGGTCAGAATCATTGTTCAACCGGTTTCTGGGTTTTCCAGAAACGGTATCCATGATCGACAGGCCTAGTTTTACCATTAACTACGCTTGATAAATTGACTGTTTGAAAGATATAAAACCTTGGATCTAGAGTCCACATAACAGACTATAATCTAGATATAACAACATCATCAAACAACATTATTACTGACAGATCAAGGCATTTGAAAAGCTTGTCAGATATTGATTTATGATTTCTGGGTTACCCAGAAATCGACTGGTCATGCCCGGTCAACGGGTTTTGACCACAAATAACATGAAATCTATACATGTAAAGGATGTGATTCCACTTCCAGATCACAGAACACATATCAAATTATAGATCTAAAACATAAAACAACAAAAAGTATGAACAGGCAAGAATCTAGAGCCACTAACATTTCTTGTCAGACCACTATGAATGCTCAAGAATAGTTTTGAAAATTTTCACTTTTTACCCACTTTGATGCTATGGATTTATGGTAGATCATCATAAATCACCATAAAACATCCTTTAGCAAGATTCTAAACACATAAACACATATTCTAACTAAGCATACAAGATTAAAGTAGGTTTAGGGTTTATACCTTTCTTGTTCAATCCTTGATCTTTGATCTCCTATAATGATCTTGATGTTTCTAGGGTTTATTTAGTGACTGAAACACTTAAGAAAATTCAGAGGTTTGGGAGTGAGAAAGAGTTGGTTAGTGTTAGATAGGCAATAAGCTTAATATGTGAACTTTCTCTTTCTTAGATCTCTTATATAAAGATGCAATGTATGTATAACTTGCAAGGTGTCATTCTAGATCAGATATTGGCTGAGATTTTTAGTCACAAGGTCAAATTAGTTGGTGAACAACTTTTGGAAAGATTTACAAGTTACCAATTAAAGAAATCTAAAAAGGGCATTTTGGTCATTGAACATGTAATTTTAATGGCATATAGGTAACTTGTCAATCCCTTAGGGTTTAACCCTAAGGTTCTAACCCTTAGGTTTACAAATCTTAGTTTCTAAGATTTTCAAATTAGGGTTTTTTAAATAGAAAATTAAGATAACTAAAATATAATTAGTGTTTCCTAATTACATTAAAGGTTATCAATCACATTAGGGCTTACTAATTAGGATTAGGATTTCCTAATTAGGGCTTAGGGTTCCCGAATTTAAAATTAGGGTTTCTCGGCATTTAATTAGGGTTCCTAACTGTACGTTTGAGTTTCTAAACCTGAGATTAAGGTTTCTAATCCCTTATTAGGGTTTACTAATTTTAAACCCTATCTGATTAATCATTGATCATTAACTCTATACAGTACAAATACGTACTCATCAACACAATTATTAAAATTGTATTTTCTACCAAATCCCTATTTGAACATAAGGTTAGGGTTTTAAATTCTCAGTTAAGCACAACTCTACTCTTATTTCTCAGTCAATACACAAATTGACTAATTCTCAATACTCGTATCACTGATACACAACACAATATTGATAATCAATATCAATATAAATAAAAAAAACAATTTATTCGTAAAATTTGGATTATTCGAAATCCTGGGTTGTTACATTCTCCCCTCCTTATAAGGATTCTGTCATCGGAATCACCGCTTTCTTATACCCTACAATCTTTTAAAGTTGTATCATCAATTCATTTTTATCCACACAATATTAATTTGTGTCTAATATACCAGCTTGTGATTTAAATTTATAAAAGAAAAAAATTCACAGAGATATCTATCCAATATTGCTTGCGTAATTTAAATTCTAAGTGAAATCATTACCTGTTGCCACCTCCTGAGCAGCTACTGTATCTTACACCGTCATGTTGAATGTATGAGCCGTTGGTCTTCCTGGCTGTGCAGGTCCTTTACTCACCAAGGTTCCGCTACCAAGTCCCTTGTTGACACTTTCCTTCTCAACATTTCTCTTCGGACAGTTTCGAACCAGATGATCAGTCGATCCACACGAAACAACCTTGTATCTTCTTCGAATTGGGAAAATTGGGTGACAGGTGTCCCTCTTGACCACAGTTATAGCAAACTCCCTTCTTCTTCAGACAAACTCCCGAATGGTTCTTTCCACAAGTCACGGATGGCTCCCTCCCTTTCCTATTCTCTTCTGTCTTGTTACCCGACTGGGTATTCTCGCTCCACTTCCTTTTATTCGAATTACTACCACCACTGCTTCCTCCATCATTTGTCTTCTTCTTCTTCTCTTGATGAAATCGAGATGCAACTTTGCTCCCTCTTCAGAAATTAACGCTTTTTCCAACAAAGCTGCGAACGCATTAATCTGTAATATGGCTACTTTGTTGTATATACCCGGCTTTAACCCATTCTCAAAACTTCTCGCCTTCCGCAATTCAGTATCCACCTGATGAGGTGCAAATCTCGCTAATTCGTTAAATTTAGCAGCATATTTAGACACCGACATATTCTCCTGCTTCAGTTCCAAAAACTTAACTTCCATCCGAGCTTGCATACTCGACGAAAAGTAGTTCTCAAAGAAAAATTCCTTGAATCTTGTCCAAGTTACCACTGTTGTACCAGCTCTCGCCAGATTAGTCTCCCACCAATAAATGATTTCTCCTTTCATCAGATATGTTGCAAAAGCTGTCTTTTGCTCTTCTGCCACTCGCGCAATGATGAATGCTTTCTCCATCTCCTTCACCCAAGTTTGGGCTTCAATCGCATCTGTGGTTCCTTTGAATTCTGGCGGTCCTACCGCTTTAAAGTCTTTGAAGTTAGCCAATCTATCGGCTGGCTGACTTCTCGCTCTTGCTCTTTCTGCTGGAGCTCTATTTCCCATAGCTTGGGCTAACATGTTCACAAAATTCTGCATCGGGTCCGCTTGACCTCCTTCATTATTCACTGACTTCTCTTCTCTTTGATTTCGATTCTGTAGTCTGGGCGGCATGATCTGATTTAAATAAAAATCTTACATTAATTCTCTTTCTCTACACAAATTCTTAACACAATAAGAATTCAACACATATTTCTCATATAATCGCATATTTATTCAAATAGTACATAGTACATAGTACATTTAGTACTTAACACATATTACTATCCCATTTTAAATAAATTTTAGGATTAACCCACACAACTTTACACAAAAATTTATAATTCTGCAACTTTACACAAAAAGTTATAATTCTCCATTCACACATAACTATTTCCAGTTCGTCAAACTTACCACACTTATGAGTCCAAGAACTTGCCACAATTACATAAGTGTATGAACTTATCTTAGTCAGACTATTGGCGTCCATTCGCTAAGGGGTTCAAAACATTTCATATAATTATGAGTCATGAACTTACCATAAGTATGAGTTTTAAGAACTCACAAATTAATCTTATATTCATATATAAAATAAAGATTTCATTCATACAAACATATATATTTACATATGTTCACACATCGTTCTCGATATTACAACCGTTAATATCACAACCTACTACCAAAAGATACTACCGCTTATATCTAAGTTGTCTACCGTCCACTCCCTTCACCCGTAATCTTCTTGTTGGGACACTTGTAGAATTTGTGACCCTTTCTCCCACATGAAAAACATTTTCTCATATTCGTCTTAGGACAATGTAGGGAAATATGTCTTTCCTGCTTACAGTTAAAACACACATTCTTCCACAACATGCACTCTTCCACGTGAGTCTTTCCACACTTGCTATAGACTTGTTTTTCTTCGGGTTTGAATTTTCAGAATTATCACTTTCGTGATCCCTCTTTCTCTTATTCTTTCCCTTCAGCTTGACTGTTCCCTCCGACGATCCACCACCTTCAGTCTTCATCCTTTCCACATATGCCTTCAGCTCGTTCCGTTCTTTGGTCATTTCGCGTAACACCCTTTTTATCTTCCACAACTCCTCTAAGACAAATACT
This sequence comes from Panax ginseng, assembly GCA_020205605.1. Classification (NCBI taxonomy): domain Eukaryota; kingdom Viridiplantae; phylum Streptophyta; class Magnoliopsida; order Apiales; family Araliaceae; genus Panax; species Panax ginseng. The sequence goes on from CM035139.1 coordinate 68,982,097, forward strand.
TTACTCCAGAGTTCTTGTACTTCTGCAGATACTTGATCTTGTTCTCTAACTTTGGTCTTATTCTCTTTCTCCACCTTTAAAATTCAGATAAGGCACACTTAGAAGGGGGGGGGGGGGTTGAATAAGTGTGGATACAAACTATGACCAATTTAAAATATAAACCAAACTATTGAATATAGCCTACTATATTGATGAATGCAGCTTGCTAAATGAATATGGTCTACCGAATTAAATTTTTTGTTTAAGAAAATATCTTGGTGATTTTATAAGTTTTAATAACAAAATTTCTCATGATAAAACAAATAATTAAATTAAACAAATTGATTATCTTGAATGAAATTAAGTTAAAGCAGGTAATAAAAATAACACTAAGATTTTTTACGTGGTTCAAATTTATTACCCTCTATAATAATAGCTTTAGTCCACGTCCAATACCAACTAGTATTGAGACTCACTTTTATTTCTTTAAATAACTCTTATTACAAAATGACTCTATTCAAAATTGAATTACAATAATTCACTTGAGCACTCTTTCTCCTTGTCCAATGCACCAATACCCCTTAAGCACTCTATGCTTTCTTGAACTGCTTGTAAATGCATCCTTAATCCACTTGGATTAAATTCTTTTAGATAACACTTAGTCTAAAAATATAAGATTACAAATATAGAGGTCTAATGATCAAAGCAAATAAGCAATTTAATAATGCAAGGCTCAACTAATGAATGCAATGATCAAGTAGAAAAAATAAAAGATATCACCAATATTATGCCCACGAAAATTGCTGGTTATTAATCTGAGTATAAAAGCACAGCAGCTGGAAATATTTGCACCAAAAATAAAATAATTTCTCAAGTATGTGAGTGCAATGATTGATTCAAGTGATGTAAGTATTGTATATTAACACTGATCTCAATTTTTCTTATATAGCCCAAATATTACCGTTTGTGAAGTAAATTATTTTCCGTTGCTAATTTTGTTCCGTTATCAAACTTTGTTTACGTTGCCAACTGATAAGAAACATTCCAACAATATAGCCATTGAAAACAAATCCAATTATCTTTGATAGTTACAAATATATGTTGGACTCTTCAAACAGTAATCCATAAAGAGACTAAGTCAGATACAAAGTACTTCTAGACTTTTTAATTCGAATAAAGTCTGTCGCCAACTGTTATATCATAATTTGAAGCAGAAGATATCATGATAATATAGGAATAACGTAACAAATCCCAACTCTCAAGGATAATCATGATTTATCTAAGGCTTGTGCTCATTTAATTTATTAAAACTCTACCGCCATACTGCCTTTTCATTTACCAAGATATGTATTCTTTCACACGTCTTACACAAATATCAGTACACATGAAGAATTAAATTAATTCGGACAATACTTTTATGCATATATGCTAACAAAATAAAATCAGTTCTCTTAATAACAGTTAGCAATGAATAAAATATTTTAGGCATGCACAAAATATTAAATCACATTTTAATGCACACATAAAATGTCCTAGAGCCTTGTATTGAAAAATTAAATATTTGCAATGACCTTACATATTTTTCTTAAGACACAATCCTTCAAAGTCTTTTGACAATATTCTTTTCATCAACTTCCTGAAATTTCACAATAAACAAATTAGTCCATAAGTCATCATCAAAACAAAAAGATCAGAATATTAACAAACCAACAACCTTAGCTTATTTGGACTCTGCCTCCTCATCACCACTCAGGTACATCTCGGGATAATCATCATGCTCACTCCCTAGATTAACCATATCTACTCCGTTGACCAATCTGATAAGAAAGTCGGTGAAGTATGTGTGGACTGAAAAATGTGAGAACAGTTTTCAGGAGTTGAAAAAGAGATTAAGTAAGGCACCTGTATTGTCCTTACCCGACGATACAGGGAACTTTGTAGTGTATAGCGATGCTTCGCATAAAGGATCTGGGTTATGTTCATGCAAAGATGGCAAAGTCATTAAGTATGCGTCCACGCCAATTGAAGGATTATGAGAAGGTCTATCCTACTCACGATCCGAATTGGCAAATTGTATTTGCCTTAAAGATATGGAGGCATTATCTTTATGGTGAGAAGTGTGAGATATACACGGACCACAAAAGTCTAAAATATATCTTCACACAAAAAGAGTTGAACATGAGACAGGAGAAGGTGGTTAGAGTTAATTAAAGATTATGACCGTGATATTTTATATCATCCGGAAAGAAAATGTAGTAGCCGTCGCGCTAAGTAGGAAGGGTAGAGAGAAAGCATCAATGTTAACAACTCAGAATGAGTTGATAACAGAGATGGCAAACATGGAGTTAGAAGTTAAGTTACCGGAGGAAGCGGTGGAAATGTTATTTTCCATGGAAACCCAACCGACCATAGGGGAACGGGTTAGGGGAGTATAATTGAGTAACAAGGAATGCAAGCAGATACAGAAGAGGATAGAAGATGAAGAGAAGATTAAATATAACCTCGATAAGGAGGGATTACTTCGTTTTGAAGGAAGAATTTGGGTTCCAATGATCCCGAATTAAAGGAGGAAATAATGATGGAGGCTCATAATTGAGGTACTCGATACATCCCAAGAGTACGAAGATGTATCAAGACCTCGTCGTCGAACTTTTGGTGGCCGAACATGAAGAGGGAGATAGCGAGAATCGTTAGTAGGTGCTTAACTTGTCAAAAGTTAAAATTTGAACACCAACGACCTAGCGGGTTGTTGCAACCGTTAGAAATTTCAGAGTGGAAGTGGGAGCACATCACAATGGACTTTGTGGTGGGACTTCCAACAACAAGGAAAGGATACGATGCTATTTGGGTGATACTGGATCGATTGACGAAATCGGCTCATTTTCTACCAATAGGAGTTAGGTATAACCTAGATCAGTTAGCTAAGCTGTATGCCAAGAAAATTATTTCTAGACATGGAGTACCTGTTTCGATTGTGTCGGATCGTGATCCACGATTCACATCGAACTTTTGGAGGAGTTTGCAAGAGCAAATGGGAACGCAGTTAAGATTGAGTACGGCGTATCATCCTCAGAAAGATGGTCAGAGTGAAAGGACAATTCAAATGCTTGAAGATATGTTAAGATCTTGCATTATGGATTTCAAAGGGAGTTGGGACGAATATCTACCCTTGGTGGAATTTTCGTACAACAATAGTTTTCATGCTAGTATAGGCATGCCGCCTTACGAAGCATTATATGGAAGGAAGTGCCGAACTCCATTATGTTGGGATGAAGTGGGTAAACGTCGGATGTTGGGACCTAAGATGGTACAACAAACGGCGGACATGGTGAAGTTAATATGTACTCGATTAGTTGCTGCTCAAGATAAGCAGAAGAAGTATGCAGATCCTCATAGAGAAAAGAGAGAATTCGATGTATGATCTTTTTTTTTTCTAAAAGTATCGCCTTGGAAGGGGAAGATACATTTTGGGAAGAAAGGGAAGTTAAGTCCAAGGTTTGTAGAACCTTTTGAGATTTTAAGAAGGGTAGGAGAGGTAGCTTATAAAGTAGCTTTACCTCCAGAAATGGAATGCATTCATAATGTGTTTCATGTGTCAGTGTTGCGTCCTTATAAACCGGACTATAAACACGTAATAGAGTATGAATCTATTCAGATAGAGAAAGACTTGTCCTATGAGTAACTTCCAGTTCAAATTATTGATAGGAAGGAACAAGTTTTAAGAAATAAGGTCATACCTTCAGTGAAGGTGTTATGGAGAAACCACAATGCTGTCGAAGTAATGTGGGAGCTCGAGAGTAAAATGAAGGAAGATTTTCCTCATTTGTTCATGTAATTATAAGCTAAGATTATGGGGACAGAATCCTTATAAGGGGGAGAGAATGTAACGCTCGAGAAAAACAGATTTTTATGACAATTAAATTTTTATTTGATTATGTGAATTAAATGAATTTAATTGATTTATTATGTGAGTAAGCTATGTGAAGGTCGTTCTATGACCTAGAATGTGTTTATATGGTTAGTAATCTGGCTACATGCTAGAATTAATTGTTTAGAATTTCCAAGACGAAAATAATTGTTTTTCGAGAAATTTTCGTAAAAACACCATTCATCAGTTTCTGTTCGGGGAATTATTTTGAAATTTCGAGAAATGCGTAATGATAGAATATCGAGATGAAATGAAATATTTGATAATATTTCATTTATGACAAACGCAGTTTTCGCCTGCGGACTTAAAACCTAAGGGTTGAGTATATTAATTTCTGAGAAGGAAATGGAACGCGTAGAGGGAATTGCGTTATGGTTAAAACGAGTGTTATACAATTATGATGCTAATTAGTACCTATGTATAATACGATGAGTAAATACGACGTATAATATGATTATTGTATGAGTAGTATACAGAGAGAATACGTGAATTGTATGTATAAAATACGATTCATATTATAGAATTAAGTTAAGTCTTAATGTTAATTCATTTGAGTTGGATTATTAATTAGTCCAATTATTTGAATGAACAAGCCCAAGCGATTGGTGGGTTAAGCCCAAGTCAAGGCCCAATGTTAATTTATTTAAGCCCAATTCATAAAAATTGAACCGTGGATCGAACCGGTGGTCACCGAATGGGTAAAACCCATGGGGAAACCCATGGGATGAACCATGGCAAGGGTGGGCCGGCCACCTTGGTGTGAAAGCCAAGAATAAGGCTTGGTCACCAAGCATTTTACTTGGTGACCAAGTGTGAATAGTAAGGAGGTGGGGAGTGTAATGTCCATATTGCCCTCCATTTCATTTTCTATAAAAAGGAAGCTAGGTTTGGCCATTTGAGAGTTTTTCAATTGCCTAACTTAGATTATTTGAGAGAGAAAGAGAGTTAGACTACACAAATCATATATTTTGGAGGATTTGACTTAGAGTTTTCAAGAGATTTCATAAGAGTTCTTGACGTAATATCTCTTATCTTTCATTTCCATCTCTTTGATTTTCTTTTATTTTCGAGAATCATAAAATGGGTGGTATATGTCTTGTATAATGGATTAAAGATGACTTACCATAGATTCAATCTTTATAAGTCATGAGATCATAAGAATCAAAAAGTTCGATATATTTTCAAACCATGAAAATATTGATTATTCAGATCGATTGTTGATAAACGATTGAACTCCATCAATACGTTAATATATGCATCTTGCTTGGTTAGGATGTAGATATGAAATCCATGGAGAATTCCATGTGATTTGGCCTAGAGAACGTTAAGTTATGGCGAATTTCACGGAAATAGACGTTAAACATCGAAAACGTTGAAATTCCGGACTGGAGGTCAAAAGTTGACGTAAGACTTGGAAACAATGTTTTACAATGTCAACATGTGAGATAGGGTAATTGAGAGTTGTGGGTTCGAGAATCGTCGAATTTCGACTTAAAACGAAGAAAACGAGCATTGAACGCTCATTCACGTTTACGAACGCTTAGAAAATGAACTCAATAGTGAATTTTGAGTTATTGGATTTGAAAGTGTCGAATTCTTATATGAACGCGTAGATTATGTCATTTATGACGTGTAGGCTTTTGAACGGACCAAATCGGGCTTATAACAAAGAAGTTACGTCCCCGGGAATTTCGCAAAATTTTCAAACTTTGGAAATTTTACGATATCGAGGTCTCATGGCGCGGTGCGGGCACGTAGTGTAAATGTCGCCGCATTACGCAGCCTGACAATAACATTAGCCATCGCTAAATGGCGCCGTAGCGCCACTTTTAGTACAAAGTCTCGTGTCATTGTGCGAGACCAAGCCTTTTATTATCGCTAATCGGCATGGCAGCAAATATCTAATATTATAGAGGCCGCGCCATGAGACGAGTGTAAGGCTTTGGATATGGACTTAGGTTTTGAACTTCAATTGTTCAGGGACCTAAAGGGGTAATGTTTGTACACTACATATGTGTATTAAAGCTATTCATATACTACCTATACTAAGGTATATGGTATTGAACTTAGGAATGGAATGCATGTTAATAGGTTATGAATGATGAATAAAGTTGGTACTTTATCAGCGATGTTTGAGTTCGGTTAATAATGTCAGTTGAGTAAGGAGCCGGTATGAAGGGTAATGAGTCGAGTTGACTTTATTATTAATATTAAGTTAACTAAGACATAGAAGAGAAAGAAGTTGGTAAAATAATGTGAACATTTGTTTGTTAGCTAATTACAGTGTGCTATATGAATATATCATGTAGATTCTGTAAAGGCTGTATTCAGTCGATTAAGTTATTTGAAGACGCTGAAAGGCAAGTTTTCTTAACACTTGTCTAACTTCCAAGTTAGCCAAGTTTTATGTGATTCGTTGAACTGGATTGCACGGCTGGTTTTAAAGAAAGGGTCGATGCCAGATTTTAACTCGGCTAGACTATTTGTAAGATATAGATTGATTATTATTCATATCTTTCTATATAGAAATGTTAACGCTATCCTATTCCAAGTAATTGGTACGGACGTGAAGGTAAGGTTTGTCTATGAACAAACAAAAGTATTTTCATCGATTATTCGATGGGCACGCAAGTTTGCCAAAAATATTAAACATAAATACGTTTAATGAATGAATGTTGATCAACATAGAGTACAATAGGCTGATCACCTAGAAGTGCTCGTAAGTAATGCGGACATAACAGCCTTAGTGCTGTGAAATCCTTTTCAAGTATGAAAACTAAAATTCTTTGTTCATGGTCTATCGAATTGCCTCGTAATTCCTAATCTACTCTATACCTTGGGAATGATGTTATGAACTGTTAAAGTATTGTTGTTTCATGATACTTCATAACTATTGTTCAGTTATGTATGAATTGTTATATAATTCACGAATGTGGTATTACTGCTATTCTTTATTAAACTTGTTGAGCTGTCATGCTCACTTCTTGCGTGAATTATATAACTGCAGTTAAGGATGAACGTACTGAAAATGCCAAGAGAGATAAAGGCAAAGCTAAGATGGATGCTTAGCCATTGTGTAATAGATTAGTAAGTTTGTATGTATTATACATTATGAACAACAAACGATGTAACCGGTTTCTGAACCTGGGAAGGATTATACTTTATTTGTAATAAGAAGATAGTAATTACATTCATTTTTTTGTATTTCAATGGAATGATTGTATGGATATTAGTACAGTGGAGCACCATATGTCAGGTTGGAAGATACCCGAATTTGGGGGCGTCACACATCTTGTATAATAGTGGCAAAACACCCTTCCAAAGTTGGGTTCACCTCACCCTATTCGGTTCACCAAAATTAAATATCAAATAACGTATACAATACGACACACTTATCTAAAGTTCTCAATAAAATTATTTCCTTACTATTTAGGGAGAACCTCAACAGCTATAGACCACCGTTCTATTCTCCTGTTAGCTACACTCTTATTACCTGAAAGGAATTGTGAAGCAAAAAGGGTGAGCACAACTAGCCCAGTAAAGAATACCATGATTAAAGATAATTTACATCATCAATAGCCTTCATCAGTAATAAATCAGAGATTTAGAACATATGGTAGATGATAAAACTTTTCAACCATAGTTGCAGCGGAACGAGAAATCCATTAGAAGAGTCAAATAGACCATCAGGTCTATTATCTTCTCCATGTAAAAAGTCCACCAATAATGTTTTATCCCTGTAACATCAATCAACAATTCCTGTCCACAATTATATGAATAACTCATAATCATAATTGTGATTCTAAATTCCTCTCCGTACCCAGGACGAAGATAATTTTCATCACCTATCTTCACCTAAAACATCAAAAATTATGGTTATACCAAATCACAATTCCTGCTCATAATCATACTAATAAATTCATCTTTGCACTACGACCAAAGATATTCATTAACAATTCATCTTTGCACTCAAAGCAAAGACATACAATCAGTATTTTAGAAGAGTCAAGTAGAGCATGATATCTACTATCTTTTACGAATTAAAAGTGTATAATCAATATTTTATCATTTGAGACTCACAATAAATAATCCACATCATCGAATCATCCATGCACTACGACCAAGGATATTCATGTAATCATCAATGGTCATGATTATACCGAATAATCCCTGGTTATAATCATGCCAATAACTGTCCATCAATGCACTACGTGTCAATGAGGACTTTTACCACATCATCTATAACATTACGGGTCATGATTATACCGAATGATCCTTGGTCATAATCATACCAATAAACAGTTCATCTATGCACATAAGCCAAAGATACTCATCAATCATTAGTTCATCTTTGCACATAAGCCAAAGATATACAACTGTAAAACCAATAATCAACAGTCCATCTTTGCACGTGAGCCAAAGATATATAATCAGAAACCCGATAATCAACATCCATCTTTGCATGTGAGCCAAAGATGACTTTCATCATAATATAAGCATGAGGATGATGACAATGATATAAGCATTAATCAAACGAAATCAAGGATAAATATTAAAGACTTTAAATTTATCCAGAGTTTAAAAATATCCAAATTGTCAATATGATACTGCTTTGTGGACTAAAATTCAAGAATAATATTCATGTACCAAAAATAATTTGGACAGAAAAGAAATATATTTTTTCGGGTAAATAGTACCCCATAATAGTACCCTATGAATAGTACTTCGAGAATAGTACCTCGTGAATAGTACTCCGGCATGAAAAGTACCCCAAATACCCGAGTGAATAATATTCGGGTGAATAGTAATTTGGGTGAATAGTAACCCGTGAATAGTAACTCATGAATAGTACTCCGACACGAAAAGTGCCCCAAATACCAGAGTGAATAATACTAGAGTGAATAGTAATTGAGTGAATAGTAACCCGTGAATAGTAACTCATAAAAAAAATACCAAAGAAAATGATATTCCATGACGAGTACAAAAGAAATGATATCTCATACGAGTATAATAGAATATACGAAACTACAAATGAATTTTCATCCGCCATGCGGTAATCAACGTAGACAGATCATTTCCACAATTTAATAAAGAATGAATACGAATGATCATTCACCATGCCTGCGGTAATCCATATAGACAGGTTATTCCAACAGAATAATAAAGAATGGAATAACAGAAGAATTCACCATGTATGCGATAGAATAGCACGCATAAAAGTTATTCCAACCGAATAATAAAGAATGGAACCGTGTCATGCGTAATTACGCGCGATGCATGGATATTCCAAAATAATAATAAAGAATGGAATCGGGCCATGCATAATCCGCATGCATGTGGATATTCCAATAGAATAATAAAGAATGGAACCGTGTCGCATGCGTAATCCGCATGATTTCGGATATTCTAAGAATAATAAAGAATGGAATAACAACAATTCACCGGCATGCGATCCGCATGCAGACCAGTTTATTCCAAAGAGAATAATAAAGAATGGAATAACGAAGAATTTCACCATGTATGCAGCTTGGCAAACAAAGTTATTCCAACATAATAATAAAGAATGGAATAACAACCCTTACAGTATTGAAAGAAAATAACTCTCTTCATGAATACGAAAGAATAATACCTCTTACCTTAGAAGAAACTGAATATTGGAATAGTGAGGTAGCAGACTTCTCTTCTTCTTTCTCTCTATAAAATTTCTCTATAATAATTTCTCTAAAGCTTTAGTGAATTGGTAAGAAATAAAGGAATAATGAGCTTCTATTTATAGATAAATATAGTTTCGATAATTGCACGTTTTGGGGCTCAAAATATTACAGTATAATACCTTCAACTTTTCTTTCATTTTTAATTTAGTCCTACAAGTATTATCAAACTTGCACCACATCCCCTAATAGTAAATCATGTGAATTAATAGTTCATTCATGTGACTCAATAGTATAATCATGTAAAAAAATTAATTACAGTATAGTACCTTAACCTATACCTCCATCTTTAATTTAGTCATGCAAGTATTATCAATCTTGCACCAACTCCCCTAATAGTAAATGAATGTGAATCAATAGTACACACATGTGAACAAATAGTTATATTCATGTGAATTAATAGCAATTAATTGCTCATTTATTCGATTAATTACTCAATAACTTCCAGACATCAATTATTATCGAAATAAATGCAGATTTCCACTAACACTAATAATTCCCACACAATGGAACTATCAATTTCATCTTTAATCAACACGAACTTATTCATCATTAATATTATAATTCATTATATTTAACAACCAGGTTGTTCCCAAGAAAGGGGGGGCTTTCCAATAAGGATTTCTCCTTATTGGCGCGCAATTAGGTGACCAAACTTCTCCTTGACAGAATTTCTAGACATTGTTAATATTGCAAATAATAATATAAATAACTTTGTCGTCTCAATTATTGATTTAATAATATATCATATTATGCATATGATACTGTGGCAATAATTGAATCAATAATATGAGAGATATGATGCAACAATTACTGTAGCAATAATTGAGTATAACTGAGTGACTTCTCATGTAAACATCAATAATCAATATTGTATGCTACTATGCAACCACGCGTATTACTGTACTTTTACTACCGAGTAGTTCAACAGTTTTAACGGTAACACTTTCGATGTTATTTTTATAAAAAGATAATTATGTCGTTTTCTTACTATGACAATACTTCCGTTGTGGGGTCCACCAATGATTGTGTCGTCCTACGAATATTCCCCGATAAAAAGAATATTCCCCCCGACCAAACGAATATTTTATAACAACTTGCATACTTTGAAAAATTTTCGCATATCACCCTTAACTTTAACCTTTTATCAATTTAACCATTTACTAAATAGAATAATTATAAGAAAATTGAATACTTTCATTTCATAAAATTCGGGGTCTCACAATCGTGGCAAAGTCCATCTCATACTTGACGACCTGTTTCCCCAGATCAAGACAACAAATCAAACCTTACAGCTCAAATCAAACTCGGGCGAAGTCATCACCAACCAAGCTGAGATCTTAAGGTTAATTTAGTAGAGTCTGAAGGCCTGTCGACATCAATCATCAAAAATACAGCGATATATCAAGCATGATCATTAGAAAAGACCTTCAAAGAGCTGACACCCTCAATCACAAGTCTTCATCAAATTAGAAGAAAATCGTCAAGACCGATTGCGCCAACAAGTCAGGAACAATGATTGAGGGCATCCGAGCGTCATAGCCCAAATCCACTACCTGTTCACCATATTATTCAGAGGTAAAAGCCTCTTACGATCTTGGCATCTTATCAGCCTATCTGTTAAAGAAACTATCCCAAACGACAAGCAAGGCTAGGGCAATTTTAGAATCGACGACAACCCGATATTAGGACCCTTACATCAAACAAGCCTGGGACAATGTTGGAAACAAGGATAACTCAATACTGAGGCATTCATCAACATCCTAAAAAGCAAAATGCACCAGTTAGCATCATCAGCATAATCCATCATCAGCAGAGCTTCCCTCATATCATCTCACTGGCGATTCGGTATGATCATTTGGTCTTTTACAATTATACTGTTCTCAGAATGAATAATCCACATGTGAGGTATAACTCTTTCATCACTTTATGAGCTTTCAGTCTCTATTTACATACATTAGCGATAATATACATGTTAAGTATTCTTAGAATGAGGTTTTTGCTTAACTTGTTAATAATGGGATTAATTCTGATAAGCGTCCATGGGGAAATAATCACGGGAACGATTAGAGAATTAAGACTATTCAACCTTTTTGATTGGGCACGACATCCTAGTTCAAAGCGCTTTTTGGAACAGACTTGACCTTATATGCATGTCTGCACTTTGCGATTTCATTGTGTCTTTGTTATGGGGTATGAAGCTATGGCAAAAATAATGGCAATTAATGAAAAGATAAAAGATAAGTCACCAGCCTAATATCTCGAATCGTGACCTAGGTTGCTTGAGTTATTAAGCCTAAGAGGTGTCTTTATACCTAGTGCCCTAAAGCCATCTAGTTTGGGAGTCATACACCCAACGCTCGTTATATGGATAACTTAGTGATAAGTGGATTTTATATCCACGAATTGACGTCCAATTTTAAGCTTAATTATTGTTAAATCCTTGTTTCTATGTTCTTCTTTTACTTGTTTCTTGTTATTTATTGTATAGGATGGGTGGTGTGGTGCATGATTGCAAAAGGAAAGCATTTGAAGCTATTTTGAAGCAAGTTTGAAGTTCAAGCCAAGTCGTGGAGTGAGAACTCATACTGCAAAATGAAACCTAAATAAATCTAACACCCCACGGGTGAGGTCTTCATATTTGGTTTGTAGAGAGCCATGCCATTTGAAGTGCGTTTTATATTCTTATACCCCGTCTGGCTAAGTCTTGTCGACTCTCTTATCTTGCCTTGAACTCTGTTGGGACATGAAAATTAGCACTTGTATAGCATATGGACTCTGTTTAGCATGGGATTTCGACCAAGACTTATGTGCTGGATATATATTGCTAAAAAAACAACAAAATAAAAAGCATGCAAAGCAATTAACAACAATTAATTACAGATTTTCATATTGAGCAACTGAGTGAAGATTTTGAAGAACGTTCATATCGATTGCAGATAAAGGCTAAAGTGAAGGGTGTTCTGCGTTATTCTTCTACTTTAGTTTATATTTGTAATTGAGAAGATGTTATCTTTGATTTATTCAGTTATTATTTCATTTATTATGAACTAATCACTTTTTAGGCTTAAGACGGATCTTTAAGTGAAACGATGATTATGTAATCTTTGAATTCAGTTTAATAAGCTATTATCCGGTTTATCTATATTAATTTAAGCGTGAATTTATGAATTGCCTGATCAACGATTCTTTGTGGACTTGTATGAACTCGAGAGATGAAGTATGAGTCTAGACTTAGTTAATATAGCATGTGTTCTTGATTTATGTGAATGTACAGAATCTTGATGAATGTTAGGGTAGAGATATGCTTGACATCGCATATAATCAGATAAAGAACTTGAACTTAAACCTTCTTTAATTATAATTCACATAGAGATATAGTGAGTTAGTTGATTAAGGTGTTTAACGTAATTCTATCTTAATTGTGGATTTGGGTTAATACGATATTAGTGCATCGAGAGGTGGCTAGTGTTACGTACGTGTTCTTGATTAATAAACTGGGATAGTGAATTAAACTGGAATAAAGGTGTAATAATCTGAGTGTTGCTTAGAGTGAAGTCGGAAGCCTAATTCTCCATTATTTGTTTGAAAATTCAGTTTTTAGCGTTTATTGATTGTTTGGTGATTTTACTATTTTTAATATTTTTAGTTACACACTGGAAATTGATTAGTTTAATAAAATTAGGATTAATAGGAAATTGGTAATTGTGAGGTTTAAATTCTATTAACAGTCTCTGAGGGAACGATACTCTACTTACTATTATATTACTTGTTGACCACGTATACTTGCGTGTTGTGCGTAATTAGATTTTACCCAATAAGTTTTTGGCGCCGTTGCTGGGGACTTTAGTATAGATTTTAATATTTTACGATATCAGTTTAATTAGTCCAGTTTTACTTAAACAATTTTTATTTTTCGTTTTGTTCCACTTATTTCAGGTTTTTGAAGTGGTTTATGCAAACTCGGTCCAAAAATCCAGACTTGTTTCCTTTTGAGGATGACATTGAGAGACGGTTTCAGAGGTTAATTAAGTGGATCAAGGAAATAAGGGAAGACTTTGAAAATTTTGAAAAAGAAGAGGCAATGGCAGTTGAAGACAGAAAGCGTTGAGGGACTTCACCACACCCAATGTGGAGCTGCAGTCGAGCATCACCAGGCCTGCAATAGTTGCGAACACATTCAAAATCAAGCCTGGGACGATTCAAATGATTCAAAATTCAGTTCAGTTTGGGGGATTGGCAAAATGGTCCGAATGAACATCTAGTCAGCTTTCTGGAAATTTGTGACACCTTCAGGTATAATGGGGTGTCGGATGATGCAGTGAGACTTTGTTTGTTCCCATTCACCTTACAGGATAAGGCGAAGAGTTGGGTTCACTCTCTACTACCAGGATCGATAACTACATAGGAAGACCTCGCTCAGAAGTTTCTTGCAAAAATTTTCCCACTAGCGAAAACTGCAAAAATGAGGAATGAGATAACAATGTTTGAGCAGCAACATGGGGAATCACTGTACAAGGCATGAGAGAGATACAAGGAATTGCCTAAAAAGTGCCCGCATCATGGATTGCCTAAGTGGTTGCAAATGAATACTTTCTATAACGGACTACATGGGAATCTCAGGACCAAAGATTGATGCAAATATTTCGGGTGGAGTGTTCATGGCTAAGAGTTATGAGGAGGCCTATAATTTAATTGAGACAATGGCGGCTAATAACTACCAAAGGCCTGGCCAAGAAGAATGACACAGAAAAGCGCACCGGAGTGTTAGAAGTAGATGGTGTAACGGTAATACAAGCACAAATTTCAGCACTTTTAAAGAATTTGGATGCTATGACAGGGGCACAGGTGCAGCAGGTTGCGGTCATTTGTGAATTGTGTGCGGGTGAGCATCCTACAGATCAATGCGCAATCAACCCAGCGTCTGTGCAATTCGTGGGTAGCTACAACAGGATTCCATAGAACATGTATCAGAATAATTACAACCAGGGGAATAGGAATCACCCAAATTTCTCGTGGAGTAATACTCAGCAACATCAAGCTCCACGACCATCATATCCCCCAGGTTTTCAGAATCATAAACAACCGGCTCAACATCAAGAAAGAAAATTAGATTTAGAGGAGTTGTTGTCAAAATATATAACAAGCAATGAGGCAGCAATGAAAAACCAAGCAATGACCATCACGAATTTGGAAAATCAGATGGGACAAATTGCCTTAGCACTACACTTTGGATAAAAGAAGATAATAACTTTTATTCATTCTTAATTCTTTGAAAACATCATATCAATAGCATCACTGCTATTTACATTATTTTCCTGAACTACTAAAGTTTCAGGACATAATCATTATATCCCATAAGTTACATAACACTTGGGATTTACATAATATTTATCATAACATAATTCATAAATCAAGTACACTCCCTACGATGTCCTACTAAGATACTGCATACCCTTACGACGCTCTTCTTCCATAATTCGGAACATTGTTCGTCGATCTAGTATGTACGATGGCAGCGTCTCAAACTGAATCGGATAACCCATGACCCGATCCTGAGCTCGATTAATCACTATGTTGAACACGTTATTCATTTCCTGCATCTTCATTCTCTTTGCTTGTGTGTCTCCCTCTGCTATTTTGGCTCGTTGATCAGCTTCCTCATACGCATCTTCAGCTCTTGCCCTCTAAGTAGATTCCTCTTTCAACTTGTTCTTTAACTCTGCAATCTCTACTCTCATTCGCTCGTTCTCTCCTTCAGTGTGAATCAGCTTATCTTCAACATTGCTCAGACGTTCTTCTCGGTCCTGAATTTCATCGTCCTTCTGTGCCATCGAGGTCTGTTGTTCAGCAACTATCTCTTGTAACTCCTCGACTGTATCTTGAAGTTCTACATTGCGGTTATGCACCTCATCGTATATACGGCCAGATATCGAGTTAAGTGGAATCCTTTCCTCCTCGTCCTCTTCATTCGTCTGTGGCAACACCACGGAATCCTCCTCGTCTGTCTCTATCTCATCATCCTCATCAGGTACTCTCTCCTGCTCAACTACTGTGACCAACGAAACTGTTTCCCGTGGTAGTAATTGTTCCCAAACTACCTGAATATCTCAAGGCTCCTCTTCCCTAGCCTGACTGGATCCTCCTATATTAGTCATCCTGTCAACCAAAGTTTAAGTTTTAATTACTAATCATTACTACTCGACACTCGCGAGCACATAAGTTACAATCACATAAGCACATAAGTATTTTATTACTTCTTCCTTAAAACTCGATAAGAGTTTATCATCACTATCTTTTCGAAGGTTACTTCCTAAGGCTTTTCCACACCTAAGGTTCATAACCTAAGGCTTTGATACCAACTTATGACACCCCCAAACCCAGGTACTTCATTCCCATGGGATTTGGTGTTCACTTAATCAAACATTCATATCTAACTACCAAATCACAGTAAAATTGAATAATAAAAACCTTCCCCATCAAAGGGTTACATAATAAAAATCTCCCAGGTTGTCTAACTTTTAAATACAATCATTCAAATGCGGAAAATTAATAAACTTCATTACAACCATTCAATTAAAACTGGTAATAAAATGTTAACATATTACAAGCCTTCAATACTTGTTCATCTTTCCTTTTCCTTTACTGGTGCTAGGTACATCAACCTTCTCATCTTTAACTGTAATAGTTATATAAGCAAGAGTGAGCAAACAAAGCTCACTTGAAACAACAATGAATGAAAAATCTTTACAACAACTGTCAAATAAGAGGCTCGATAGAGTTAAACAATATGATTTATCAACATTCTGAAGTATATAACTGAGGGTCCTAAGACCACGAACTATGTCCATAGTTATAAGTAATTTTTCAACTTAAATTTTAACAATCATAAGACTATAGGGACTCCTCGTACTTAGGGGGATCAGCCCTTCGTACAATGTATTGTGCACAAACATTTTAACGCTAAGCGTAAATTACCCCTAATAATAGGGTTGTTTATCTTAGTATTTAGAGTACAAGTCCGCACCAAAGTGAGTTTGGTTTGGATACATTTCAAGGTAATTTTGAATTCAACGAACATCAACTAAGGATTAGTTGAATAAAACTAGTAACATCATATCAATAGAATAATCGTAACTGAATCGACATGGTAAATTAAAATCATGCTTTAGGAATAATCTAATAGCATACATATTGAATAACTATAACACACCTTGCTTGAACAATATTAAGCCAAGGTTATTTAGAATTGAATACTAAGCATGCATAGCAATTTGAACGATAAAACTGTTCAACATTAGTATATATAAATTTGCATGCTAATCAACAAGTTAAATACAAGAATAACTTGCTCAATATCAAAATTAAAGTTTAGAAATCTTGCATCATTATATTGTAATCGAATTGGAAACAATAATTGGCTCAACAAGATAGTAGATTAGAGAACTTGCCTTTCTCGTAGATTAAACCAAACAATTCGAATCACAATATCCTATATATATATATATGTCATCATGACATAGTTAGTCACTACCACTTTACAAACATAACTAAGTACACTCATCATGTAAGATTTGATTTTTAATCACATAATCAAGTTACAAAAAAGTTAATAACATGCTCATTCATGGTATAGAAATACTGAAATCATAACTTAACAGTCCTACTATTAACACATAATAATTCCTTCAAATTTTGAGTACAAAAGTACAATCGACAGACCATTCGCTAACTCATATTTGTGGCGCCACCAGTTTATACTTGTGGTTCGACATTGCAAGGTGATGATGGCGTCATACAAATAAAATTAAACTCTACGAGGCCGAGTCATGGTGTGGTATTGTGGCCATGATGCATACAAATGTATCAAGCTAGGTTATTGCAAATGGAATCAGAGACTTCGGGCAGACAAATTTTCGCAGAATCGCATGAACAAAAGCCAATTTTGGCCTACAAGTTACTTTCTAACAACCTAATTATCAAGTAATTCATATAGAGACTTCATATAAACATAATTCAAAGACTCTTAACATGTTTCTACCCATAAAACAACATAAACAACGAATTTAAAACATCCAATTTCACTGTTTTTGATAAAAACTCACTTTTTGATGTTTTCAATGAAAATCAACATTGTGATTTTGTTTTTCAACCAAAACAGTTAATTCAAAGAACTTTATCAATATTTATACATACTCTATCAAATTCAATAGTCAATTTATCAACTAAACAACTAATTAACCCTTAATTTCTACCTTAAACTAAACCATATTCATTCACATAAACTCTCTGTAAAATAGTTTTCTTCACAAATTACATACATATCATAACTTCATTGACTATACTTATATATAACTTATGAAAATAGTTTTACAACACTAGTTTATCATATAAAACCACATACATAACAATTAATTCAATTCCTACAAAGCTTTTATAGAGAAAATTGAGAGAGAGAGAATACAACTATAACTTTTGAAAAGAAAAACAATAACAGAGTTTAGATGATACCTTAGAGTTGGAAGATAATAGCTATCCTTTGATTATCAAGCTTCTTCTCCCCAATTCCTTTATCAAATTCTCTAGCCTTCTCCCAATTCTCTCTTCTTTTCTCTCTGTAAACTCTCTTCTTCTCTCTTACCCCTTTATTCTAATCTTACGTATTAGAAATATAACGTATGAGATATAATATATATTAATTATATAATATAAATATAAGTATAACTGATATCAGTTATACAAATTTTGAAAATCAAAATCCATAAGGCTTGTTTGGTTACTTACTAAAAATATAATCATTTATTCCTTATGCCTTGTTTGGTAAAACATAATTAGATAAAGACTTAATAGGCAATAGGCCTTGTTTGGCAAAAACTGAATTAAACTCCTTTAAGTTATTTTAATAACTCCTTTATAAAAGGTTATTTGTCACACTTTTAATTAATTAAATTAATTCTAATAACAATTTATTAAATTACTTTAACATATAAATCAATACCACCAAATTATAATTTTCTATATAATTATAAATTTATTTAATCAACTAACACATCCTTTTAATTACAAATTCAAATTCAAATTAAAATAAAATAATTCATTTAATCAAAACTCTCTAATTTAATAATTAAATTAAATTAGAATAAAATAATTAATTTCTTTAATTATTTATTTAACAAATAATTAACCAAATCGAATCAAATTTGAACAATTACAAATTCAACCATAAACACATCCATTAAATACTTATATAATTCAACAAATATTTAATATAACAATTAAAAATTCTAGAATTTTACAGCAGTTGTAATGTAAACTTTACTCTACATCTCATAACCCTTCTTATTAACCAATACACAATGTTCAATTTGATTGTGTTAACTTTAGACTTATAACTCACTATATTTTTTCTTAGTCAAACTTGAAGTTCATTCAAGTGTTTAAGTCTTGCTAGGACTACTTATTAGTTTTATATTAACCCTATTCAATATCATATAATATTCATTTCATATGATTTAAAACACTTTTTACGTTCATTAACACTTATCACTATTGCTTTTCGACGCTTATTAAATCACACGCCCAATTTGTCTCTCTTGTGTGTGCTTAGTATGCGTATACAACTTATCTAATATATCATTTATTAATGTTAAGTATCATTATAATTCATAATATTCATTTTCTATAACTTAGAACAATATCTATTATCATCGACATCACTATACTTGTGTATGTGCATGTCTGACGCCCTCCGATTGCCTCCGAATACGCATCAGTCACAAAGATGACCATTTTGATTACTGTTCCCGACCTCAAATTACCTTAAAGAATAAATGTTGTAGGTCTATTCGTCCTCGTTCCGGATCATCTTGAATCACCTCAATCGGAGTTCCCATGAAAACGTTATGCCAATTTTACTAAAATGCAGTCAAAACAAATACACGACATATACTTTGGGGTGCATTTACGCCTAATTAAGCCTTTCGGGCACAAAGATCGCATTGTGCCCAAGTAAGCGTAAACGGACTCAAACTCTTGTTCTTCGCGATTTTTGATCTTTTTTCTCCTATTAATCTTCATAACTTGAGTTATACACATCCAAATTAGTCTGTTTCCGATTTTATGGATTCGTAATTCATAGAACTACAACATACTAGAATTCTAACAATTTATAAAAACATTAACCAACCTAAAATTTGACTCAAAACACATGTTCATACTTTATTTTCATGTTTTAACATCTCTAGCGAATTCAATCGCCACGGCTTCGTTTCTTAACCAATTAACATGATTTAAACTACGTCGTTTTCATTTCTTAACATAATAACATAATCCAACATCAATTTACAGATTATAACAAGTATTAACCACGAAATTTTGTACTTTCTAAAGCCAATTTTCATGTAAAAATACTGTTATAAACTTTTCTCCTTATAAACCCAAATTTCATGTATTTGAACACCAACATAGACTTGTAGAGGATAACTAACAGATTTAGCAAGAGAATACATACATATAAACAACATCTTCTACAACAATTCAACCAAAACCCAATTTCCAGAGAATAAAAAATTACAAGAACCAAATATTAGAATTAGGGGTATATTATACCTTAACCCTTTGATGTTAACAAGGTTCTAGCAAATCCTTCTCAATCCTACTCCTTCTCCAACTCTCAATTCTCTGTATTCTTTCTCTCTACCTATCTGTTCTTCTTAATTAGCCATTAGGAGAAATAAGATGCGAAATATAACTGATAGAGCCTCACCTCCCACGTGCTTAAAATAAAAAGACATCAGTTGAATAAGCCAAAGGCCACAAGGCCTTATTTGGCTAAGCACATAACTCCCAAACTAGATTATTTTAATAATATTATATTATATAGTTTCATGTGTCACACCTTTAGTTAATTTATATAACACATAATAATAGTAATTAATAATAATTATAATCTCATTATAATTATACTTATAATTAATAAATAATTACATATATCTAATTTAATTAATAAATTAGATTTAAACATTACTTTATTTAATTTATTTATTCCCTTTAATATTAAACAATTCATTTAATTTAATTAATTCATTAAATTAAATCTTCAAAGAATAAAATTTACCTTTGCTTTAATTTAATTATTATACACATGTAACTAAATTATTATACCACAATTTCATAAATTATTTATTTTTTCTCAATAAATAAATTATTTAAAATATTTATTTAATTCAATAAATATATAAAATAATTACTAAATTCATTTAATTCTTCAATAGTTAACTTAACTATTGAACCTCATTTTCCCAATATATAAATATATACTTCTCTTCACACCAGATTACACATTTCAAAATATATAGCACGTATATATACATACTCAAACTCAAAACATCTCATAATAAGAATTTTAATTATTAAATTCCTATTTTAATAACTTATAAAAATTCGGGTTGTCACATCCTTCCCTCCTTATAAGGATTCCGTCCTCGGAATCACCGAAACCCTACCTTACTCAGGTTTTCATCAAATCTCTTCGTTGAATAACTTCAACACATTACCTTAATATAGGTTTTATATTTTCTACTCCCACCATTCTTGATAATAAATTCTTGTAAGTTTTATTTCATAACTTTCCCTTGAACTCAATTATATTTTGAGTATTATATATTCTTTAACACATTCATTTCCTTTTCTAAGGATCGCTATCATAAACACTCGGGATATTACAAGGATTGTTGATTGGTATGATTATGACCAGGAATTATTCGGTATAATCATGACCTGTAATGTTACAAATGATGTGGTAAAAGTCCTCATTGTCCCGTAGTGCATTGATGGACAGTTGTTGAGATGAATACGACCATTGGTGATAATAATGAATATCATTGGCCCATAAAGGCATGGATAATTCAAAGGATGTGGATTATTTATTAAGTTGAGTCTCAAATGATAAAATTGATGATAAACCTTTTAAATCATAGAAGATAATAGATATCATGCTCTACTTGACTCTTCTAATGGATTTCTTGTTCATTGCAGATTGTTTGATCTAAAACTTGTTGTACATTATATTCTATCGGTTGTTATCTTTGTTGAAGGCTAAGGATAATTTATTCTACATTATCTTAGTCATAATATTTCTTACTGGGCTAGTTGAGCTTACCCTTTGCTTTCATTGTTCTCTTCAGGAAATGAGAATATAGATGGGCCTAGTCGGGGAACGGAGTGACGATCCAGATGTTTGCATTAGTAGTTCTCTCTATTTTGTGAAATAGTGTGATAATAAATGTATTGAGGACTTATTTTGAGTTTGAATATTGTCTAGAAGACAATATTTGCATTAAAACTCACAACTCATGTTGTATATTTAAGTTTGTATTTGTATTCTGTACCATGTATTTGGCGACTTGGAATGGGTGATGTATACCTATTTTGGGGGGTGTCACAATTGGTATCAAAGCTTAGGGATATGATCCCTGGCTAAGATGTGAGACTAGAACTAGGAGGAGAGAGGCGGGTAATTCCTTCGCTAGTATGGCGTACCTAAGTTTATTTGTTATTTATTTTGTCGGTCAGAATATAGGGATAATATGTGGCATGTTAATTAACCCTTATTTTATGGTAGTGTTTGAAAATGGCATCTGAAAATGTTGAGATCAAAAATGAAGCACATGAGACCGTTGAGTCACCAACGATCAATACCCAGAATAATGTGATGTCAGGCGAAGAAGAAATTAGAGATATCCATGTGGTGAATGAAGAATTAATAGTTGCACCCGAGCTAGTCGTAGAGGTAGCAGCTGAGAGTGAAGAAGAAGAGGAACCTGAGGAGGATTTATTAGGAGAACTTTATGATCAAAATGTAGAATTGCAAAATCGTATTCATGAGTTAGAAGAGCAGGCTGAAGAACGGCAGGCGGTCATGGAGCAAATGGATGTAACAATTCAAAATTGTGCTACCCGATGTGCGATACTTGAACAGAAGCACTCTTTGTCAGAGTATAAGATATTAGAGCTGGAATCTAATAATGCTATGATTAAAGTTCTGATGAAAGAAGAAATAACTGAACGAATGAAAATGGAGGATGCATGGGTAAAAGCCGCACGACGCGTTGATATTGTAAAAAAAGACGTCTGATCCAATAAAGCTAAAATAGATGAAATGGATTTTGCTTTTTGGAAAGCAATTGGTAGAATCCAACATCGAGTTCGGAATTATCCTGTGCAGAGCGGTCAACCCCAATTCGATATGGATCGGAGAGTAATGATTCAAATCATGGATCAGGAATGCGATGAAGCAATTATGGGTGGAATGTCCTCTATAGCAAAGTCAAGTCCAGCAGGGATGGTGACGCCAAAGGATGTCCCAGACAAGTAAAAATTTGTAGTTTAAGAGAGCATTTTTCGTGATGAGGAACCCGAACGAAGTTATCACAGGTAAGCTAATCATAAACTCTTGCGAAGTTTATACCTTATTTGATACCGGTTCTACCCATTCTTTTATTTCTCCTACTTGCGCTCAACGTTTAAATTTGACTCCGCAGAAATTAGACTTTAACTTTTCTGTTGAAACTCCGTAGGGAGAAATCTTCGTTACCTCCACTATTTATAAATCTTGTTTGATTAAAATCGGCACCCTCACGTTACCTGTTGATCTTATTTCCTTAAAAATACTTGCATTTGATGCAATTTTAGGGATTGATTGGTTAACTACTCATCATGCAAAAATTGATTGTTTCGTAAGGTTGTTAGCTTTCATATTCCTAACCAACCTGTTATGAGAATTCAAGAAATCAGACCACTAAAGTCAATCACTGTCATATCAAGCCATAGAGCCATTCGTTTATTAAAAAATGGATGTCAAGCTTTCTTAGCTCATATCACAGATTTCAACAAAAAATACGTCAGATTTGAATGATATTTTTATTGTTAATAAATTTCCTGACGTATTCCCTAAAGAATTTCCTAACCTACCCCAGAGTGTGAAATCGAATTTTTTATCAACCTTGAACCTGATACAAAACCCATAAATATTTTTTTCACCTAAAACGAACGCATTATGCGCCAAAGACGTTGGCTCGAGCTGTTGAAAGATTACGTATGACCATACCATTAAATACCACCCTGGAAAAGTGAACGTGGTAGCTGACGCATTGAGTAGAAGATCATATGCAGGTACGAGTGCGTTATTATCAACACAAAGACCCATTTTGTATGACTTGCAAAGGATAGAGATAGAGATAAAGACTCCATGGACCCACGTGATGATGACAAATATACGAGTAGATTTGACTTTAATCAATAAAGTAAAAGCTGCTCAAACTACAGACCTGGAGCTGATGTGTATGAAGAAGAAAGTGCAAGAAGGTGCTATTCCGAAAGCAAGAATCGATGAAGAAGGAATACTTAGAGTCAACTCCATACTTTGTGTTCCTAACGACTCTGATTTGAAGTATAAGATCATGATGGAGGCGCACAACACACCGCTTTATAATCCATCTCGGGAGTACCAAATGTATCGTGATCTTCGACATACATTTTGGTGGAGCAATATGAAAAGAGAGATAGCCGAGTTTATCTCAAGGTGTTTAACTTGTCAACGAGTCAAGGCGGAGCATCAAGTGCCAAAAGGTCCATTGCAACCACTTGAAATTCCAGAATGGAAGTGGGAGCACATTACCATGGATTTCGTTACTGGTCTTCCCAAGGTTTCTCAAGGAGCAATTTGGGTCATTGTTGATAGATTGACCAAATTTGCTCATTTCTTACCTATGCGAGAAACTTATTCACTTGAACGTCTTGCTCGTATGTACATAAACGAGATTGTAAGACTGCATGGTATGCCAGTATCCATAGTTTCTGATCGAGACCCAAGATTCACTTCACGATTTTGGGTTAGTTTACAAAAAGCTATGAGCACGGATTTACGATTTAGTTCGGCAAATCATCCTTAAACGGACGGAGAGTCGGAGAGGACTATTCAAACTCTTGAGGATCTATTAAGACTCTATATCCTTGACTTCAAAGGAAATTGGGACAAGTTCTTGCCATTAGTGGAATTCTCCTACAACAACAGTTATCAAGCAAGTATCGACATGACTCCATTTGAGGCGTTGTATGGAAGAAAGTGTCGTTCTCTAGTATGCTGGGATGAGGTGGGTGAAGCAACGTTGTTGGGACCGGAATTGGTACGTATGACTACAGAGAAGATTCAAATGATCCGACAACGTATAAAAACCTCACAAGATCGCAAAAAGAGTTATGTTGATCTTCATCGAAAGGACGTGGAATTTAATGTTGGAGAACATGTGTTGTTACGTGTTGCTCCATGGAAGGGAGTTACGAGATTTGGAAAGAGAGAAAAGCTCAATCCTCGATTCATTGGCCCCTTCGAAATTCTTGACCGAGTAGGAACTGTGGCCTATAAACTCGCTTTATCGCCAAGTATGTCTCGTGTTCATAACATTTTTCACATATCCATGTTACGTAAATATGTGGAAGACCCGAACTATATTATGGAGTTAGAACCGGACGAAATAGCGGAAGATTTAACGTATGAAGAGGTTCCTGTTAAAATCTTGGATAAGAAAGAACATATTCTACGCTCCAAGGCTATACCTCAAGTCAAAGTTTTGGAAAAACCAATGATGTTGAGAAAATGACCAGGAGTTAGAATCAAAATGAAATCAAGGTATCCTCACCTCTTCGACATACCAGGTACGTACCCTAATTTTGAGGGCGAAATTTCATAAAGAGGGGAGATTGTAAGACCACGAATTTTAAGAAATGAAATTATTCAATTTTCTTATAATTATTATTTTATTTAGTAAATGGTTAAATTGATAAAAGGATTAAAGTTAAGGGTGATATGTAAAAATTTTGCAAAGTAAAGCAAGTTATTATAAAATATTCGTTTAGTCGGGGAATATTCTTTTTGTCGGGGAATATTCGTACGACGACACAATTATTGGTGGACCCCACTACAGAATTATTGTCGGAGTTAGAAAACGATAAAAATATCTTTTTATGAAAATAACGGCGAAAGTTTTACCGTTAACTGTTGAAATACCCGATTATAAAAGTATAGTAATACGCATGGTTGCATAGTAGCACACGGTATTGATTATTGATGTTTACGTGAGAAGTCACTCAGTATACTCAATTATTGCTACAGTAGTTATTGTTCAATATTTTATTTTATTGATTCAATAATTGCTACGTTGATATTTTATATTATTGATTCAATAATTGTCATTGCACAATATTTCATATTATCAAATCAATAATTCATATTATTTGAATAATATTATTAGATAGCATTATTGACAATGTCTAGAAAGTTTTGTCGAGGAAAGAGGTTTGGTTACCTAATTGTGTGCCAATAGGGAGAAATCCTTATCGGAAAGCCTCCTCTTTCCTAGGAACGACCTGGTTATCAATATTGTAGTTCTATAATATTATTTGTGAATAATAAATTATTGATATATATGATAAGGAAATATTTATTTAATATGGATTTAAACGGATGAATGTTTAGTATGTGACATTTGTTGAAAGTTTGTATTTTATCTTTTTTGATAAAATAATTCATTCAAATATATTATTATAATATTACATTATAGTAGTACGATGTGATTATATAATAGTATGATTTTTAATTTGAATGGTAGCATTATTATAGTAAATTCATGGTATAAAAGTAAAATGAGGTGGAAGAGAACAAATTGAATTTGAATTCTGATGATGCAAGCAATGATGTCATCGGAACGATGAGGTAAGCAATGATGTCATTGGAACGATGAGGTAAGCAATGATGTCATATGATCGATGATGTAAGCGATGATGCCATAAATTATGGCGAAAAGACTATTTTACCCTTACTCTGCCAAGCCTATAAATAGAAGCTCATTTCTTCATTATTTTTCACCAATTCATTCAAAGCTATAGAGAGAGAAAGTACAGAGAGAATAAGAGAGAAAGAAGAAGAGTATTCTGTTACTACACTATTGCAGTATCCAATCTCCTACTAAGGAAAGGGGTATTATTTATTTCATATTCAGAAGAGATATTATTTTTCGTATTCGTATGAATATTATTTTTGTTCAATACTTGTAAGGGGTATTGTGACGCCCCCAAATCCGGGTATATTCCAACCCGACAGATGGTGCTACACGGTACTACCATTCATACATTCATTCAATTAAACAGTCTCAAAAGGACTAATATGTTCTCTATATATTCAAAATAATATTACATTTTCCAGGTTCTTTATAACCCATTCATTCTTTCTTGTCATAATATTCAGTATATTACAAACATTCACCTATACTATTACATAATTAAACTAAGGGTTCGTCTTCGCCTTGCCCTTATCTTTTTATCTCGAGCCTTGGTGAATCGGACACTAAGTGTGTTTTCGAGACATCGTGTTTACATTGGCCATGATTACACACATTTGGCCTTGGGTTGGCGCGGCGGCACCAACTCTGTGCCTTAGAAAATTTGCAGCTTTTGCAAATTTGGCGAAACTCCCGGACGCATAACTTCTTCGTTATAAGTCCGAATTGGCTCGTTCAAAAGCTTACGGTTCACAAATTACATACTCTATGTGTTCATGCAAGAATTTTATCTATTCGACTTCATTTGCTAAAATTTCACCTATTAGTTCATTTTTAACGAACACGATAAACGTCCGTGAACGTTCAACGTCCGTTTCTTCGTTCTAAGTCGGAATTCGGTCATTTTTGAATCAACAACTTTATAATGCCAAATATGACTTGTCTCCATCGAAAACCAATGTTTTTGACTTCAAACACAAAATACGACATCCATTCCGAGAATTTTACGAATTCGACGATAATCGTCCAATCGTGTGAATTCCGGCAAAGCTTCATTACTAATTATTCTAAATGGATTTTAACCAACACATGAACATTTCAAGTTACTTATTATACCAACTTATTATCAAAGTAGGTTTTGACTTATTCTCATAAGTCAATGACGTAATCAACTAATTAACTACATATTCTCATGCTTATGACTTACTATGAACTTAAGTTCACCAATCAATGTTCTCATACTATATTAAACATACTAACATCATATGACAAACATATGACAAGTTCTTCATAAGTTTATCAACTTATTTATGTTCAAGTTGCTTATTCAACTTATTCAGCTTAAGTTCATTCATTAATGACTTAGTATATGTTCTTAGCATACAATCCCACTTCTCTATCAATCCTATCATGGTAGAGATAAAGATATAATAGATAAGAGTCTTACCCTTGAGGACTATTACTTCACTTCTCTTTGGAAACTAGCAAAGAACTTTTAACTTATTCTTGACTTATGTGGCTTATTCTCTCTAACCAATAAGCTACTTATCTTAAGAGGAGTTGGATGAAATGAAACAACCAACAAATGAATTGTGAAGCTTGGTATTTATAGGCTTGGCTAAGTTAAGGTATTATGGACATTAGGACATCCCACCTCCTTAACTAACCTCCTCAACCTCCACCTCCTTACTATTCATCACTTTACAACTAAGTAACTTGGCTAGCACAACACTTTCTCATCACACAAAAAGCTTGCCCATCAAGACTACCCACTTTACACTTGGTTTGATCCATGGATCATGGCTTAGTCATATTGGGCTTGCTAATTATCTAGCTTATTCCTTGTTGGGCTTATACTATAATAGTTTGGAGTCATGACTTATCAAACAATTGGGCTTGAGTATCACTTTCCATTGGACTTCTACTATTAAGCTAATAATCCTACAAGTCCATTACCTTTAATTAAACAACTTAACAAATATACACCACGTATAATTCTCGTATGCTAGCTCGTATAATCAATTGTAATATACGTCATTCCATGCTTCATACATAATAGTATAATACGTCATATTATGTTCATTACTTCGTACAATTCCTACACATCATACGATTACAACTTCTTTTCTTTAACGCTTAATTAAACCTAACATACCCAAATTAGGAGCATGTGAAATATTACGTTTTCTATACTTAGATTATTATTACATAATCAATATCACCTCGATAATATAACGTTACGTATTTCTCCGAAGTTCAAAAAAATATAATTCTTGTTGCGTAAATCGATGAATAGTATTTTCAAAAATTTCTAAAGCTTTTATATTCGCCTTTAGAAATTCAAACACTTTAATTCTCTCACGTAGTTAAAATACTACGCTATTCACATTTTAGGTTATAGAACGATATTCATCTTATCAATACACAATAATAATAAATAATATTATTTTTTATTCATTATTAAAAGTATTTACAAAGGTTCGATTTTTTGAGGCGTTACCTCTCTCCCACTTATAAGGATTCTCGTCCCCTCAGACCGCTCGCTATAAAAAAAAAAATTACACAAATAATTGAGGTAATTCTTTTTCATCATTTCTTCTAACTCCCACGTTGCTTCTTCTGCATCGTGGTTCTTCCATATCACCTTCACAGAATATATGACCTTATTCCGCAGAACTTGTTCTTTTCTATCGATAATTTGAATCGGCGTTTCTTCGTATGTTAAGTCCTTCTCGATGTGAATAGGCTCATATTCTATCACGTGCTTATAATCTGGCTTATAAGGACGTAACACAGATACGTGAAATACATTATGTATTCGTTCTAGGTCTGGAGGTAATGCTTTGTCATATAAGCTACCTCACCCACCCGTTTTAATACCTCAAAAGGTCCTATGAACCTCGGACTTAACTTTCCCTTCTTTCCAAAACGTATCTTTCCTTTCCAAGGAGATACTTTTAAGAATACGTACGAACCTACTTCAAACTCTCGATTCTCTCTATGCGAATCCGTAAACTTCTTCTGTCTGTCTTGAGCTGTTAGAAGATGCATTTGTATCATCTTGACAATATTCACCGCCCTGTTGCACCAATTCGTCCCAACATTCTAAGCTTCCTACCTCATCCCAATACAAAGGGCGTTCATTTCCTCCCATACAAAGCTTCGTAAGGCGGCATACCTATGCTTGCATGATAACTATTGTTATACGAAACTCCACTAATGGTAGATGATCATCCCAGCTACCCTTGAAATCCATGACGCAAGATCTTAGCATATCTTCTAACGTCTGAATTGTTCTCTCGCTCTATCCATCTGTTTGTGGATGATATGTCGTACTCAGCTTCAACTGCGTTCCTAACTACTCTTGAAGACTCCTCCAAAAGTTCGATGTGAATCGTGGATCACGATCTGACACAATCGATACTGGTACTCCATGTCTGGAGATTATTTCCTTAATATAGAGTCTAGCTAACTGGACTAAGTTATACTTAACCCTAATTGGCAAAAAGTGAGCCAACTTTGTCAATCGGTCTACTATTACCCAAATCACATCATAACCCTTGGTTGTAGTTGGAAGTCCTACCACAAAATCCATAGTGATATTCTCCCATTTCCACTCCGAAATTTCCAATGACTGTAACAAGCCACTTGGTCGTTGATGTTCGGCCTTAACTTTCTGGCAAGTTAAGCACCTACTCACATACTCTGTTATCTCCCTCTTCATATTTGGCCACCAAAAACTCTGTCGAAGGTCTTGATACATCTTTGTGCTACCAGGATGAATCGAAAACCTCGAACTATGAGCCTCGTGTAATACTTGCTCCTTTTATTCCGTCCCATTCAGAACCCAAATTCTTCCTTCAAATCTTAATAATCCCTCATTATCAAGACTATACTTAATATCTTTTTCATTGGCCAGCCGCTCCTTCATCCGGTTACACTCATCAGTTTTGAGTTGTACCTCTTTAACTCTTTCTATGATGGTAGATTGTATCTCCGTCGCAAACAGCCTTTGTCCACCTTCTTCACTGCAAATTTCACTTCCAACTCCATCCTAGCCGACATGTTATTAACTCGGTTTGAGCCGCTAACAAAGACAACTTTTCCCCGACCTTTCCTCCATCAGCGGCGTCAAAGAATTACATTGCTTTTCCCCGGTGATACAGGATTTCACAATGTAATCCTTTATCAACTCCACCATCTCCTTTGCCTCATATTCAACTCCTTCTGTGTGAAGATATATTTCAGACTCTTGTGATCCGTGTATATCTCACATTTTCTCCATAAAGATAATGTCTCCATATCTTTAGAACAAAAACCATCACTGCGGCGCCCATCATGGGTAGGGTAAACTTTCTCATAATCCTTCAACTGCCTAGATGCATACGCAATGACCTTGTCATGCTGCATGAGCACGCAACCAAGTCCTCTATGCGAAGCATCACTATAAACTACGAAATTTCCTGTGTCATCGGGTAATGACAAAAAAGCGCTTCACTCAACCTCTTCTTTAGTTCTTGAAAACTGTCCTCACACTTATCAGTCCAAGCGTATTTCACCTTCTTCCTTGTCAAATTAGTCAACGGAGTAACTATCTTCAAAAAATCCTGGATGAATCTCCGATAGTAACCCGCTAACCCTAGGAAACTCTGCACCTCAGTCGGTGTTTTCGGTTGGTCCAATATTCATCACGGCCTCCACCTTCGCTGGATCTACTTAGTGATTTTCGCATACAACTTCTCCTTTCTTAGTGTCTCCAACACTAATCTAAGGTATTCAGCATGATCTTCAGGCGTCTTAGAATAGACTAGAATATCATCTATAAACACCACGACGAACTTGTCCAAATATTGTTTGAACACTCTGTTCATTATATCCATAAATACAGCTAGTGCATTTGTCAACCCTAACGACATCACCAGAAACTCATAATGACCATAACGAGTCCTGAATGCTGTCTTTGGTACATCCTCATTCCTAACCTTTAACTGGTGATACCCCATTCTTAAATCTATTTTTGAAAAATACTTAGCCCCTTTCAACTGTTCAAAGAGATCATCGATCCTGGGCAATGGGTATTTATTCTTTATCGTTAACTTGTTCAATTCTCGGTAGTCAATACACAGCCTTAACGATCCGTCCTTCTTTTTGACAAATAGTACCGGTGCTTCCCACGGCGAAACACACGATTGAATGTACTTCCGGTCCAACAGTTCTTGTAACTGCACCATCAACTCCTTCATCTCCACTAGCGTCATACGATACGGTGCCCTGGAAACTGGTGCTGCTCCTGGCACGATGTATATTACAAACTCTGTCTCCCTATCTGGCGAAAGACACGACAATTCACTCAGAAATACATCGACGAATTCTCTCACTATTGGTATTTGTTCCATGGTTGCTACCACTCTCTAGGTATCAACAACATTACACAGATAGCCTACACATCCCTTCCTCGATAATTTCCTAGTTTGTGTCATGGTTAGACAACACAAATGTCCCGAAGATCTATTCCCGTAAAATACTACCTGAGGTTGTTTTAACGTCTTAATGTTCACACATTTCTTTTGACAATCTATAATTGCCCCATGGTTCACTAACCAATCCATTCCGAGAATTACATCGAATTCTCCTAACTTTATCGGTAACAAATCTACCGATAATTTATAACCTCAGATATCTACGTTAATAACTCCTATGAACATCTTCAACAGAATTATTTCTTCGTTTCTACCTTAATATTTAAAGGTATAGGCAACTTTTGGGAAGTAATCCTAATCGCTCAGCAAAATCGCATGCTATAAACGAACAAGTAGCACCCAAATCAAACAAAGACGTAAGCATTTATGTCGCTGATCGAATAATACTCTGCGATGACGCCCCCGATGCAACTACATCTTGGATCACATCATGTTAAAGGTACGACCCATCGGCCTTACCCTATTGTGTTAGTCCACTAATAGCTAACTTCTGCTATTAGTGCCCCTGCCCCATCCGCACTCTTCTTCGGCAATTTTTTTGCCATGTGGTGATTGACCCACACACAAAGCATCCATGATTCTTTTTTTCTGACTCTGACAGCTTAGGCGCAATGTGCCCCTCCTCATCCATTAATTGTAACAGACGGCCTTTTCCTTGAGATGACTCCTAAGTGAGTCTTCCCACAGTCTCTGCAGCCTCCATTCTCCTCTTTGGGTCTCCTTGCTTCACTCCCAGATTCCCAGAGCTAAATACCTTCGTCTTCCCGACCCTCGCCACTAGCATTGGCTCCCTCGATCTTTACTCCCCATCTACTTTACCCTTGCTCTTCTTGTCCTTGTGGTATTGACTCGAGCCTCACTACCACCCCCCTATGATTATCGCTTTCTAAAATGGTTCCAAAAGAAGTACTTTGGAACACCGAAATATGGTTATAGAGCCAGGGTTTCAAGCCTTGCTCAAACCATCGCGCCTTCCTCACCTTAGTATCCACTTAATGTGGAGCGAACCTTGCCAGTTCATTAAACTTGGCAACAGATTGGGAACCTGTATGTCCCTTTGTTTCAACTCTAGAAACCGTGATCTCCATCCTCTCCTCAGATGCTCAAGTGGGAAAGTAGTTCTCAAGAATATCTCCTCAACCTCTCCCATGTCAAATTTGTTATCCCAAATTTCAAGCCTCAGGCGATTAACTTCCCACCAAAAGTTGGCCTCTCCCTTCATCATATAGGTTACAAAGGCAACCTTTTGGGCCTCATCGACATTTGTTATCACAAATGCCTTCTCTATCTCCTTAAACCACGTTTGGGCTTCAATAGGGTCCGTAGTTCCTTTGAACTCCGGCGGACCCACACTCTTGAAATCCTTAAAGGTAGTAGCTCATGTTACTCCTGGATTTACGGGGATATTAGCCCATGTTCTATTAAAGGCAGCTGTTAACAGGTTAACAAACTCTTGCATCGGGTTAACCAGACCTCCCTCTAGTTGATTCACGTTAGCACCTTGATTATGTTGCACTCTTCTCGGCGGCATTTTGCTGATACAATAAACACATTTCGTTATTATTCCTTTCTTTATTAGTTATCATTAAATATTAAACAATAACTCCAACATCCATTACTCATTGTTTTTCATAAAAAGGACTTATATTCATTCTTCATAGTATAATACTACATCGGTTACGTTACACAGCCTAAGCTGATTACATTACTTTTCTGCTATCACTTTCCAAAAATTGGAATTTACAAAAGACTACCCTTCACTATAGAAAAGAGGGCTTTACGTCACTACTAATTACAAAATATTTACATACTAAAACTACTCTAGCTACTACTAGTCTACATCTGCCTTAAGGCATTCTCGAAATCTGCCTTGGCAAGACCGGCAATGATATCACGGTTAATAGTATGTCGTGTTTACCCCTCCTCTATAGGATATCCAACTACTTGCTGCTGGAAATCTGTATGAGAACTCCTATGAATATAGGACATTCTCCCTATCTTCTGCATCTTGGTCTTTAGCTCCTCCTTGAGCTCAAAGACCTCATGTTTTAACTCGTGGACTTTGTCCTTGGCCAAAATCCTCTCATCATGCTCCTGCTCCCACATGGACTCGACATCAGTCTTGTCCTCTATAACAGTTTGGAGCTCTGCTCTCAACTCCTTGACCTCCTGACAGTAATGGATATTTTTATCCAATACTGACATGAACAGAGACATCATCGACCCCCCAGGAGCTATCTCCACTGCAATAGCTATTGGATTAAAGGACACTGTCTCTACTTCCTCCTCCATTATCCCATCGAATACTGACATGTAGTCAGCATCATCCGAGTCTCCAGACTCAATAACCACTACCTCCGGATCTGTTATTATGGGGTTTGGTAAAACCTCTACTTGGTTCACCGATTCTTCACTAATGGCCCGACCATCTACATACGTTCCGTTTACTCCTAACATCTACACAAAACAATTAAGTTGATTAGTACACGTCAGTAGAATAATAAAAACACATAACATAATCATAATGCATTTTTATAAGGTTATTTTCTTCTTATACTTCTTTGACTTCTCTTAAGGTTATGACTTAAGGTTTTTAATCCCCCCTTAAGTTTTATAACCTAATGCTTTGATACCAACCTGTGACGCCCCCAAATCCGGGTATCTTCCAACCCGACAGATGGTGCTACACGGTACTACCATTCATACATTCATTCAATTAAACAGTCTCAAAAGGACTAATATGTTCTCTATATATTCAAAATAATATTACATTTCCCAGGTTCTTTATTACCCATTCATTTTTTCTTGTCATAATATTCAGTATATTACAAACATTCACCTATACTATTATATAATTAAACTAAGGGTTCGTCTTCGCCTTGTCCTTATCTTTGTCGGAGCCTTCGGTCCATTCAATCTTAGTTGTGTTCATATGGTTCAAGCAAGAGTGAGCATGACTAGCTCAACAAGTACTACAATTCTAATAAACAACATGCTTAAAACATAGAACTCATATACCTTCAGTAATTGAACAATAGTTACGAAGTACTATCGATAATTCAAAATAGCACTTCTTTTCATTCAAAACGTTTTACAGCAACAATATTCAGTAGAATATCAATTATGACTCGAGACTATGAGTAGTTCATAATTTCTTTTGAAAATGACAACCCGGCACTGAGTCCGTAAGTCCGGTATAGCTTACGAGCACTTCTGGGTGATCAACCCATAGTACTCTATGTTGATCAACACTACATTCATTAAACGTATATACATTTAAGTTGTGGCAACCTCACGTGCCTGTCGTTAAACGACAAAAATATTTTTAACATATTCGGTCTTTGATTGAAAACCACACCAATATAACTCGGTAAACATTATCATGCTTGATAGAAACATAATCTAAGTCTAGCCGAAAGAATTGGCTTTGACTTCATCATTTTTGACTTCATGCGAATGAATACATGAATTACATAGCTTGTCCAGATTGAACTGAAATAAGGGTTAGAATACTTACCTTTAACGTCTGCTTACTGATTATCACACGTACACTTTAAGTCTCTAAGTCTCTACAATACATGATCATATAACGTACCATATTAGGTCACATATAATCAAGTATGTATACTATTATATCTTACTCTTCATCTCAATCTAAATCCTGACATATATCCGTTATTATGGGTTTCGGCTTTTCATTACGTCATTCTTATATATGCACATTCAATTGGTTATTTACTCTTAATCACCATACATCAGATTTAAAAGTACCTTACAATATCTTAATAAGTTCCTCAGTTTATTATTATTGAGTTACTGTTCAAGTTGTACTCATAAGCATTCTTTATTGTCCACTTCCTAGGGTTGGTGCTGCGGCACCACCCATTGCTTTTCTGGCTTGTATTTGCTGCACGAGTTAACAATGAGTGCGAGACTGGACTTCGATTGCTATGGCGCGAGTCCTTACTTTTCTTGTGTCATTGTGCCACACGAGTTAGCAGTAAGCAGTGTTTAGACATCGTGTTGAAGATCGCTACCACACATTTGGCCTTGGGTTGTAACCGCCATAAACTCGTGCCTTAGAAAATTTGCAGCTTTTGCAAATTTGGCGAAACTCCCGGACGCATAACTTCTTTATTATAAGTCCGAATTGGCTCGTTTAAAAGCCTACGGCTCACAAATTACATACTCTATGTGTTCATTCAAGAATTTTATCTATTCGACTTCATTTGCTAAAATTTCACCTATTAGTTCATTTTTAACGAAAATGATAAACGTCCGTGAAACGTTCAACGCTTCGTTTCTTCGTTTCTAAGTCTAATTCGGCCATTTTCAGTCCATGACTCTATAATGCCAAATATGATTTTTCTCCATCGAAAACCAACATTTCTGACTTCAAACACAAAATACGACATCCATTCCGAGAATTTCACGAATTCGACAATAATCGTCCAATCGTGTGAATTCCGGCAAAGCTTCATTACTAATTATTCTAAATGGATTTTAACCAACACATGAACATTTCAAGTTACTTATTATACCAACTTATTATCAAAGTAGGTTTTGACTTATTCTCATAAGTCAATGACTTAATCAACTAATTAACTACATATTCTCATGCATATGACTTACTATGAACTTAAGTCCATCAATCAATGTTCTCATACTATATTGAACATACTAACATCATATGACAAACATATGACAAGTTCTTCACAAGTTTATCAACTTATTTATGTTCAAGTTGCTTATTCAACTTATCCGGCTTAAGTTCATTCATTAATGACTTAGTATATGTTCTTAGCATACAATCCCACTTCTCTATCAATCCTATCATGGTAGAGATAAAGATATAATAAACAAGAGTCTTACCCTTGAGGACTATTACTTCACTTCTCTTTGGAAACTAGCAAAGAACTTTTGACTTATTCTTAACTTATGTGGCTTAATCTCTCTAACCAATAAGCTACGTATCTTGAGAGGAGTTGGATGAAATGAAACAACCAACAAATGAATTGTGAAGCTTGGTATTTATAGGCTTGGCTAAGTTAGGGTATTATGGACATTAGGACATCCCACCTCCTTAACTAACCTCCTCAACCTCCACCTCCACCTCCTTACTATTCATCACTTTACAACTAAGTAACTTGGCTAGAACAACACTTTCTCATCACACAAAAAGCTTTCCCTTCAAGATACCCACTTTAAACTTGGTTTGATCCATGGATCATGGCTTAGTCCTATTGGGCTTGCTAATTATCTAGATTTTTCCTTGTTAGGCTTACACTACAATAGTTTGGACTCATGACTTATCAAACACTTGGGCTTAAGTATCACTTTCCATTGGACTTCTACCATTAAGCTAATAATCCTACAAGTCCATTACCTTTAATTAAACAACTTAACAAATATACATCACGTATAATTCTCGTATGCTAGCTCGTATAATCAATTGTAATATACGTCATTCCATGCTTCATACATAATAGTATAATACGTCGTATTATACTTACGTTCATTACTTCGTACAAGGCCTACACATCATATGATTACAACTTCTTTTCCTTAACGCTTAATTAAACCTAACATACCCAAATTAGGTCCGCGTGAGAAATATTACGTTTTCCATACTTAGATTATTATTACATAATCAATATCACCTCGATATTATAACGTTACATATTTCTCCGAAGTTCAAAAAAATAATTCCCGAGCAGAAATTGATAAATAGTGTTTTTCAGAAAATTTCTCGGAAAGCTTTTATTTTCGTCTTAGAAATTCAAACACTTTAATTCTCTCACGTAGTTAAAATACTACGTCATTTCGACGTTTCTAGGTTATAGAACGACATTCATCTTATCAATACGCAATAATAATAAATAATATTATTTTATTCATTATTAAAAGTATTTACAAAGGTTCGATTTTCTGGGGCGTTACAGGTATTATTTCTTTCGTATTCGTAAGGGGTGTTATTTCTTTCGTATTCGTAAGGGGTATTATTTCTTTCGTATTCATAAAGAGAGTTATTTCTTTCAATACTCGTAAGGGTTGTTATTCCATTCTTTATTATTCTGTTGGAATAACTTGTCTACGCGGACTACCGCATGCATGGTGAAATCCTTTTCCATTCTTTATTATTCTGTGGGAATAACTTGTTTACGCGGACTACCGCATGCCTGGTGAATAACCCTTCGTATTCATTTGTTATTAAATTATAGAAATGATTTGTCTACGTGGACTACCGCATGACAATTGAAAATTCATTTGCAGTTTCGTATATTGTTCATTTCAGATTCCTAAATTTAAACTTACTATGGTAAGTATTGCTTCTATAATTCCTGAAATTAGTAAATCCTTCGTTAGTGTGTCCTACCTAAGCTTATTTGTTGGTCGGTCAGAATATAGGGGTATTGTGTGGTATGTCATTTTCTTTAATTAACCCTTGTTTTGTGGCACTATTTGAGAATGGCAGCTGAGAACGTTAACAATGGAGTGTATGAGACCGTGGAGACACCTCTAATCACCAACTAGGATAATGTGATGCCAGGCGAAGAAGAAATTAAATATATCCATGTGGTGAGTGAAGAATTAATAGTTGAACCCGAGCTAGTCGCAGAGGTAGCAGCTAAGAGTGAGGAAGAAGAGGAACCTGAGGAGGATTTATTAGGAGAATTTTATGATCGAAATGTAGAATTTCAAAATCATATTCATGAGTTAGAAGAGCAGGCTGAAGAACAGCATGCGGTTGTGGAGCAAAAGGATGCAACAATTCAAGCTTATGTTACCCGATATGTGATGCTTGAACAGAAGCACTCTTTGGCAGAGTATAAGATGATAAAATTTGGAATCGAGAATTTAAATGTCAAGGATCAGCTGAAAGAAGAAACAACTGAACGGGTGAGAATGAAGGATGCATGGTTAAAAGTCGCACGACGCGTTGATATTGTGGAAAGAGAAGTCCGATCCAAGAAAGCTAAAATAGATGATATGTATTTCTCTTTTTGGACAATAATTGAGAGAACCCAACATCGAGTTTTGAATTACCCTGTACATTGCGATCAACCCCAATTCGATATGGATCAAAGATTAATGATTCAGATCATGAAATAGGAGTACGACGAAGCAGCTGAGGGTGGAATATGCCATATAGTGAAAGTCAATTCTAGCGGTATTGATGACACCAAAGGTTGTCCCAAACAAGTCAAAATCGGTGGTTCAAGTGAGAGCGCTTTTCGTAACTTCCCAAAAAGCGAGGAATCGAATGAAGTTATCACGGGTTAGTTAATCATAAATTCTTGTGAAGTTTATACCTTACTAGATATCGGTTCTACCCATTATTTTATCTTTCCTACTTGTGCTCAACGTTTAAACTTGACTCTAGAGAAATTAGACTTTGACTTATTTGTGGAAACTCCGTTAGGAGAAACTTTCATTACATCCACTGTTTATAAATCTTGCTTGATCCAAATTGGAACCATCACATTACCTGTTGATTTTATCTCTTTAAAGATACTTGCATTTGATGTGATTTTAGGGATTAATTGGTTAACTACTCATTATGCCAAAATTGATTGTTTTCGTAAGGTTGTTAGCTTTCATATTCCTAACCAACCTATTATGAGAATTCAAGCAATCAAACCACTAAAGTCAATCACTGTCATATCAAGCCATAAAGCCATTCGTTTATTAAAAAACGGATGTCAAGCTCTCTTAGCCCATGTTATGGACTTGAACAAAAACACGTCAGATTTGAATAATATTTATGTTGTTAAGTGAATTTCCTGAAGAACTTCTTGGTCTACCCCTAGAATGTGAAGTTCAATTCTTTATTGACCTTGAACTGGGTAAAAAGCTCATTTCTAAAACCCCATATCGAATGGCTCCTATTGAACTTCAGGAGTTAAAAGTCCAACTACATGAGTTATTAGACATCGGTTTCATTCGTCCTAGTACATCTCCTTGGGGTGCTCCTGTTTTATTCGTAAAGAAGAAAGACGGGAGTATGCGACTCTGTATTGAATACTGAGAATTGAACCATGTCACCATTAAGAATAGGTATCCGCTACCTCGCATTGATGACCTGTTCGACCAGTTGTAAGGAGCACAATTCTTTTCAAAGATCGATCTTCGTTATGGATATCATCAGCTGAAGATTAAAACTGAGAATATTCCCAAGATTGCCTTCAGAACTCAGTACGGGCATTATGAATTCTTAGTCATGTCTTTTGGATTGACTAATGCTCCTGTTGCTTTCATGGATATGATGAACCATGTATTCAAGGAATATTTGGATCAGTTCATTGTTGTCTTTATTGATGACATCCTTATCTATTCCAAAAGCCGTGAAGATCATGAGCACCATTTGAAGCTGGTACTTCAAAGGCTTCGTGACAACAAGCTATATGCCAAGCTGAAGAAATGCGAGTTCTAGCTTGAGGAAGTAGCATTCCTTGGGCACGTGGTGTTAAAACATGGAGTATCTGTTGACCCGACGAAGATTGAAGCAATACAAATTGGGAGCAACCGTCGGTGATCAAGCGACGTAGCTTTACGGCTCACCGGTTATTATCAGAGATTCGTGGAAGGATTTTCTCAAATCGCTACTCCGTTAACTTAGCTAACTTGGAAGGATACAAAATTCGTATGGAGCGAGGAATGCGAGAAGAGTTTCCAAGAGCTTAAGAGGAGACTCATTTCGGTACCTATTCAGACAATACCATCTGGTTCGGATGGATTTGTTATCTACAACGATGCTTCAGGCAAAGGGTTAGGATGTGTTCTCATGCAACATGGAAAAACCATAGCCTATGCCTCGTGACAACTCAAAGAATATGAGAGGAATTATCCTACTCATGATCTGGAGTTGGCAGCAGTCGTTTTCGCATTGAAAATCTGGAGACACTACCTATAGGGAGAAAGTGGAGATTTATACGGATTATAAAAGCCTCAAATATTTCTTCACCCAAAAGGAAATCAACATGCGGTAATGACGTTGGCTCGAGCTGTTGAAAGATTACGATCATAGTATTCAATATCATCTTGGAAAAGCGAATATGGTAGCTGACGCATTGAGTAGAAGATCGTATTCGGGTACGAGTGCGATGTTGTTAACATAAAGACCCATTTTGTACGACTTACAAAGGATGGAGATAGAGTTAAAGGCTCCAAGTACCCACGTGATGATATCAAACATACGAGTAGAACCGACTTTAATAGATAAAGTTAAAGTTTCTTAAGCCATAGACCCAAAGATGATACGTATGAAGAAGAAAGTACAAAAAGGTGTTATTCCAGAAGCAAGAATCGATGAAGAAGGAATATTTTGAGTCAACTCCAGACTTTGCATTCCTAACGATTCTAACTTGAAGCAAAGAATCATGATGGAGGCACACAACACACCTTTTGCAATCCATCTTGGGAGTACCAAAATGTATCATGATCTTCGACATACATTTTGGTGGAGCAATATGAAGAGAGAGATCGCGGAGTTTATCTCAATGTGTTTAACTTGTCAACGTGTAAAGGCGGAGCATCAAGTGCCAAAGGGTCCATTGTAACAACTTGAGATTCCGAAGTGGAACTGGGAACACATTACTATGGATTTCGTTACGGGTTTTCCCAAGGTTTCTCAAGGCATAGATGCAATTTGGATTATTGTTGATAGATTAACCAAGTCTGCTCATTTCTTGCCTATACGTGAGACTTATTCCCTTGAACGTCTTTCTCGTATGTACGTAAATGAGATTGTGAGATTGCATTGCATGCCAGTATCCATAGTTTCGGATCATGACCCAAGATTCACTTCTCGATTTTGGGTTAGCTTGCAGAAAGCTATAGGCACGGATTTACGATTCAGTTTGGCATACCATCCTCAAACGGACGGGCAATCAGAAAGGACTATTCAAACTCTTGAAGATCTATTAAGACTCTGTGTCCTAGATTTCAAAGGAAGTTGGGATAGGTACTTGCCATTGGTGGAATTCTCACACAACAACAGTTATCAAGCAAGTATAGGCATGGCTCCATTCAAGGCATTTTATGGACGTTCTCCAGTATGTTGGGACGAGGTGGGTGAATCAACGTTGTTGGGACCAGAATTAGTACGCATAACTACGAAAAAGATTCAAATGATCCGGCAACGTATAAAGACCTCACAAGATCGACAAAAGAGTTATGCGGATCTTCATCGAAAGGACGTAAAATTTAATATTGGAGATCATGTACTGTTATGTATTGCTCCATGGAAGGGAGTTACAAGATTCGGGAAGAGAAGAAAGCTCAATCCATGATTTGTTGGTCCATTTGAGATTCTTGACCGAATAGGAAATGTGGCCTATAAACTCGTATTACCTCCAAGCATGTCTCGTGTTCATAATTTTTTTCACATATCTATGCTTCGTAAATATATGAAAGACCCAAACAACATTATTGCGTTAGAACTAGACGAGATAGCCGAAGATTTAACGTACGAGGAGGTACCTGTCAAGATCTTGGATAGGAAGGAGGATGTTCTACGCACAAAGGTTATACCACAAGTCAAAGTTTTGTGGAGAAACAATGCTATTGAGGAAATAACCTGGGAGTTAGAATCGGAAATGAAAGCGAGGTACCCTCACCTTTTCGAAATACCAGGTACGTACATCAATTTCGAGGGAAAAATTTCATAAGGAAGGGAGGTTATAAGACCCCAACTTTTTATAAATAAAATTAAATTTCATCTATTCATTATTTTGAAATAATAAGGTGTTAATTTGATATAATGCTTTGGTTATGGGTGAAATGTACAAATTTTGCAAAATAAGCAAGTGGTTATAAAATATTCATTGTTGTCGGGAAATATTCATTTGGTCGTGGAATATTCTTGCTGTCGGGGAATATTTGTACGACGGCGCAACCATTTGTGGGCCCTATAATGGAAAACAGTCGGATGAAGAAAATGACAAGTTTGAGTTTTTATAAATAACGACATAATTGTTACTGTTAACACTGTTGAATTACCTGGTGGTTAAAATATATTAATACGCGTGGTTGCACAATAACACACGGTATTGCATAAAGATTTTGAATTATGGATTCTTACGTGAAGGCACTTTTCAATAATTATTACAATAATTATCATTCAATATTTTATTTTATTGATTCAATAATTTCTACGTTGATATTTTATATTATTGTTGTTTCAATAATTAGAATCGCACGATATTTCTCATTATCGATCAATAATTTATATTATTTGAATAATATTATTAGATAGCATTATTGGCAATGTCTACAGGAAGTTCATCTTCAGGAAAGGGTTTGGTCACCTAATTGCGCCACCAAGAAAGAAAAATCCTTATCTGAAAGCCCTTCTCTGGGAACGACTTCGTTGTCATAATTGTGATTCTGTAATATTATTTGTGAATAATTAATTATTGATTTATATGATAAGGAAATATTTATTTTATGTGGATATAAATGAAGGATAGGGAAATATTTATTTTATGTGATTATAAATGATTTCGAATGTATTTGCAAAGAATTGCGAGTTGGTGATGCTTGATCGCAATTCATGCACCACAGGTGTGGCGAAGTCCCTTTAACGCTTTCGATCTTCATTGCCATTTCTCTTCTTTCTCAGATGTTTTAAATTCTTACCTCGTTTCCTTGATCCACTTACTCAACCTCTGGAAGCGTTTCTCAATGTCGTCCTCTAAAGGCAGCAAGTCTGGATTTTTGGACCGAGTTTGCATAAACCACTTCAAACACCTAAAATAAGAGAAACAAAACAAAAATAAAAATGTTTAAGTAAAACTGGATTAATTAAACTGATATTGTAAAAATATTAAGATCTATACTAAATTATCCCCGACAACGGCGCCAAAAACTTGTTGGGTAAAATCTATATACGCACAACACGCAAATATATGTGGTCAACAAGTAATATAGTAATGAGTAGAGTATCGTTTCCACAGAGACAAAGTAGTAAGAAATTTAACCTTACAAATATCAATTTCCTATTAACCCTAATTTTATTAAACTATCCAATTCAATGAATATAATTATAAAAACTAAACTAAGAAATAAATTCATTATCACAAACCAATCACAAATATCAAAACTTGGAATTTCAAACAATTAATGGAGATTTAGACTTATGATTTCACCTTAAGCTCACTCTGATTTCTACACTTTTATTCCAATTCAAAACACTATCCCAGTTTATTAATCAAGAACACGAATGTAGTAATAGCCACCTCTCGATGCACTAATACCGTATTAACTTAAATCCACAAATTAGATAGAAACAAGTTAAACATCTTAATCAACTAACTCACTATATCTCTATGTGAATTATAATTAAAGAAGGTTGAAGATTAAGTTCTCTATCCGATTACATGCGATGTCAAGCATATCTCTACCTTAACATTCACCAAGATTCTGCTATTCACAAAATTCATGAACACATGCTATATTAACTAAGTCTAGATTCGAATATCCTCTCTCGATTCCATACAAATCCACAAAGAATTGTTGATCAGGCAATTCATAAATTCAAGCTCAAATTAATATAGATAAACTGAAAAATAGATTATTGAACTGGAAATCAAGGTTTACAAAATCATTGTATCACTTAAGGATCCATCATAAGCCTAAAAAGTGAATTAGTTCATCATGGATGAAATAACTACTGAATAAATCAAAGATAACATTCTTTCAATTACAAATATTAGTCTAAGAAGAAGAATAGTGAAAAACACCCTTCACGTAGCCTAAATTTGCAATTGTCCCGAAAATCTCCTCAAAATCTTCCTGCAATGCTTGCTAAGAAAAACTAGAATTGATCTTCGTAATTTGCCTTGTGTTGTGTTAATTCCTTGTTAATTGAGTAATAAGCATCCAACACACACGTTTTTGGTCGAATTTCTCATCAAGTAGAGTCCAAATACAATTCAAACGCTTAACATCCAAATTCCAGCAGAGTTTCAAGCAAAACATGACACTCAGATCGCACCCCGCCTTGGGGGGTATAAGCTAATCAATCATTACCATTTATGGCCATAGCTAT
Source organism: Panax ginseng (assembly GCA_020205605.1). Taxonomy (NCBI): domain Eukaryota; kingdom Viridiplantae; phylum Streptophyta; class Magnoliopsida; order Apiales; family Araliaceae; genus Panax; species Panax ginseng. Next base: position 69,027,081 of record CM035139.1, read on the forward strand.
TAAAACAATATTGAAGACCCCCCGCCCCGGCGGGGGGTATACAATCCAAATAGGCCCGCCCCGACAGGGGTTTATTCTGCTAACTGACTTCCTTTGCTTCATGAATTCTTCCAACAATGCTCCCAAATGACTCCAAATCTTGTTAAATGCCACCACAACCATCCTACACATAAAAGAACACAAAAACCAATAAAAACGAACATGAACACAAGAAAAGCGCAACAATTAAGCATGAAATGGACACCAATTCGTGGATATAAAATCCACTTATCAAAATCCCCCAAACTTATATCATGCTAGTCCTCAAGCACAAAACAAACTACATGCTAATGCAATGCAATGAGATGGAGTGATTATGATCTAAACTAAACGCTTTCGAATCCAACAGTATCACAGAATCAAAATTACCTCATCGGCCTTAGAAAAAACAAGCAAACCTTACAATATCAATCACCAAAACCAATCTACAATTCCGTATTACTTCTCAAATCTTAAACCATCATTACTGATATAGTGTGCGTGTGTGTTCAACATCCATGATAACTGCTACGGACTCAACTTCAATACATAATCACTTTCTCAGAAGTAATCATACAGTGCAAACTTACAAATTTTCAAAAATAAGCACATTCCAACTAAAACTAAACAATACCAAACTCAAGGGTTCATGCAGGGTACTTATACTTCATTTATATACCTTCTTTTTTTTACACGGGGGCTTTTTTCTCTTTTCCCGTTTTTTTTAATAGATACATACATGACTGTGCAATGTCTCATCCCATTAGGCTCACAGTGCTACCCCTTAGCGAGCTTTCGACCAACGACTCCTAGACCATAAAAGACCTTAGGGTGCTAGGTGTAAAGACAATCTCTTTGGGCGTACTTGCTCAAGTAACAAAGGTCTCGAAACAAGACTAGTCACGTTATATACATAGTGTGTTAGATGGCTAAAAAGTTGAAATAAATATTTGGATTGCAATTTTTTTTCTTTTTCCCTTTAATTTTCCAAGTTCGAATTTTCTTTTTTTTTTTCTTTTCAAATCCAAACTATTTTAATTTTCTTATGTTTTTTTTCGTTTTGCTTTTCCTTCTTTTCTGTTATTGTATAAAAGAATCCAAATTTTGTTTTGTTTCAAATTTAAAATTCCTAATTTGCTACTTACAAAAACAAAATGAAAAATCTTTGGGCCAAAGAGTATGTATTGACAAAATTACGGCCCTTCCAAGTTCAAGTAATTTTAGAGAAATTTTAGTTCATTCCTTCTCTTTTTTATTTTGACACCGCCGCCTCTCTCCTCAATCACCGTTCACTCCTCCTCTTATTGCGGATACACCCACCACCAATCTCTTTCTCTTCTTTTCTCTTTTCCCAAATTCACTTTTGAAGTGCTGGGATTTAGTGTAGGTAATTTAAGAATTTCGAGAGTTTGGTGAAAGATTTGGAAGAAAAGGTAAAAATCTAACCATTTGATTCTTGTTTTGTTTCATTTTGATTTATGTTTATTTTATAAATTTTAATTATTGGGATTTTGTTTTATTACTTGTATTTGTGTTGATTTCCCTTATACAAGGATTGTGAGTAATAGGTTTTTGTTTTATACTTGTATGTGTGTTGATTTCCCTAATACAAGGATTGTGAGTAATTTCTTTAGCTTGTTTGGTTAATTTAGTTAACTTTTATTTTACATGCATAAATGTTATTGAGTTTAGAACGTTTTGTTTACCATAGTGTTAATATCTGTACAATGAAGTATTAGAACTAGCAGAAAAAATACATGGTCACTGTAATAGGTAACAAAAAATCTTCATTGTTGCTGCTTGATGAGGTCAAACTCCTGAACTTTCCGATTTGTTTAGATACAGATTCAGTGAAAAAAAAAACTTGGGTGTCAAGTCGTTTTATGGATACTAGTATTCACGGCACACAGTTAGAGAGAAAAATAGGGATTTATAAAGGAGTGGGGAGAGAGAAAAGGGAAGTTTTGAATTTTAAAGATAACTGCTTGCATCTTTTAAAGGGTAAATTTGGAAACAGAAATGCTTCACAAAATTGTTTACACCAAAAAAAAAACCCTCAATTTTTTACTTCAGCTTTATAATATAGACTTTAATATGTAATCTTTTCTACTACTGGTCTTGCAATATATCAGTATATTTTCCCCCCCAGCTTATGGTGGACAATTGATTTAGTGGTGAACTAGCACAACATTTTTTATATATCTTAGGATTTTCAGTGTTGCAGGGCTTTTCAGTATTTCCAAGGACTAACCCGTCAGCTCTAATTCGTGGGATCAAAATTACTTGAAAACTTCCATCGGCAGGATACTGTTTGAAGAAATACCCCAGTCAATAGAGTATTTTTTAATTTTTTTATTTGCATTTCTAAATTTGATATTAAAAGAACAAGTCAATTATTTGTTCCATCCTAAACACTTAAATGTTTGTAATTAAAACTGTTGATACCTTTGTAGAGCTGTATTTCTGTGGCTGCAGCAAAATTTTTTTGTAAGGATTCTGATTAATTAGTTAATATTCTTCTAGAGGGTCAACTCAACTTGACCACGCTCTTTCATCCCAAACTAGTTGGGCTGTTTTAGAGGATTCAAATCAAGTCTGAATTGTTTGTTTTTCTTTTTAAGTGTTATCAAATCAGTTTCTCAAGCTGCAACTAATATTTTTGGAAAATCTAGCGGTAAGTATTAGTGGGTTTCGTATTGCAATTATATTCTATAATATGCGAACTTGGTTCTTGATGTGTTCAGTTGGATATTTTGTGGAAACTAGAATAAGTAAACATTTTCAACTGAAATTATGTTGTAATAATCTGAGTAGATTTTTCTTTATAAGTTGTGTTGGCTTATTGGAATGAAGGAATCTACTGTATCTGCTTTATTAGGTTATTGATTTTTTGATCAAACTTAATTTACCAGCAAAAATGCTAACAATTCCTTTATCAAAGTTCGAAACTAATAAAGCAGTCAAAATAAAACACTGAAAACAGCATAAATAATACAGCATAATTTTGAAGATTTCTATAAAATGAACTCATTCTCAAACTACAAAACATCTGAACCTAAATCATTTTATTTTGTTAACGAAAAGAAATGAAATGCCTTAAGAAAGAAAAGAAAAAAGTTCACTAAATCAGAACTTAGTTAAGACTATTAGTTTCAAAATCAACCCATAATCTATCACATAAAAACTATACGGAAAGTCAAATTTCAAAATATGGGTGTATATCTGCTTGAATTTCAATGACATTTTTCAAAATAGTATGTTTAAATTATTAAGTTTCATATATGTTTTTATCTACAAAGGAGTCACTATTTGATAATTTGCTTGCGTTTTTTGGTGGTGTATTTTTTGCAGGGTATTTGATAAAGTTGATACTCATGAACACATCATATTCACTTTTATCACTAACTGTTAAAAATAAAGATAAAATATTTTTTTGGGGTTAATAAAAAGGATAGGCCAAAACTAGAAACTACCTTGCTCAAATGTAGAACTTGAACCGTCACTTGAGTCTGTTTACACGTTCATCTTTGTATGTTATATGACAAAGTCCACTAAAACGCATTATAACGAGAGTTGCTAAAATGACTATACTCGGTTATAACGAGAGTTGCTAAAATGACTATACTCCCGGTTTAGGAAGTTATTTCAAAAGGCCTTTTCGCGAGCTGGGCTCGAACTGACGCTAGGGCTTAGTTACTTAATTAAGAGTTATTCCCCCTAGACTATGAAAGCATTCCCATAGCTCTTTGCCTACAACTTCAATGCGGGCATTATCTATAGATGTAATTTTTTCAAAAGAAAGGACAGGGACTTGAGTAGAGATGAGAAGGGGAGCATGATCGGGAGGGACCAGCCTGTTGACCCACAATATGACAATACATATAAGTAATTACATTATTCATGTTCCATACGTGTATTGAGGTTTTTATATATTAGTGGATATATTTGTATTCATTTGATTATAAATCTTCTATTCCTTGGCTTGATTTATGTTTATCCAACTTTAAATTAAATTACTTTTATAGTAACATCTTATTAATCATTTCATTTTTTTTCAGGTAGCGTCCTGGTAGCTATTATGGATGAAACAAACCAGAGAGAAGTAAAACTTACATTGGTTGCTAGAAAAGCTTGCTTTGGCCTTCCAACAGCATGCCCTTCATGCTTGCCCGCTTACATTTATCTTAAATTGGCTCAACTTCCTTTCGATTTGAATTACAATCTTACTTATCCTGATTCAGGTACTCTCTCTAGTTATATATACACACATAAGTCATGTATCTGAAATCTGCCCTGACATGATTATGGACTGAAATATGCTTTTGTGAGGGCTAATAGCATAGTAAATCTTGAATATTTCAAAGATTTGATAATGTTATGTTTCGATTTAACTCTATCAGATCAAATTCCTTATGTTGAGTCTGGTGATTGCTACGTGGCTTATAACAATGAGAAGGGAGGGGTTATTGAGAGTTTGAAAGAAGATGGAATTGTTGATTTGGACTCAGAAGTCCATGCAGACCCTGAATGGATATCGATGAAGGCAATGATTACTTCATGGCTTGTAGATGCGGTCACTTATGAACTCTGGGTGGGTTCTGATGGAAGCTCAGCCCACAAGATATATTATTCTGATCTCCCATGGCCAATAGGGAAGTTTTTGTACTATAAGCAAATAAATGTTGCAAAACAACTACTTGGAATTACAAAAGAAAATGCTGATCGAAGAGAAGATGAGGTACTTTGATTTTAGTGTTTTCGATAAAAGAGCCCACATTAGAGGAGACAATTACATCTTCTATACTCTTCTTTTTTCTCTAGTTTCCGCACATTCACAGACATTTAAGTCAACTCTAAACATATAGTTTGTTTTATTGGGCAGATATACAGGAGAGCAACAATTGCCTACCAGGCTTTGTCAACTAGGCTAGGAGAAGATTCCTTTTTCTTTGAAAATAGGCAATGCTATTGTTGCTTTTATTAATTTGGGTAGAAATTAAATGTGCCATGTAGATATTGAATGGCTTGTGTCATTTTCATGTTACTGTGAGTGATTTGAAGTTTTACTGATGTTCTTACCTTTGTTTAATCTGATGCAGGGCGACTAGTCTGGATGCATCATTTCTTGGGCATGTGCTTTTTACCCTCCAGGCTCTACCTGTGAGTTTGTTTCTGGACTATGTAATTGCCGATCTATATGGACGCTAATACTTAGGACATCAATGTGTTTGTTAAAGATCTATTTTGTTTTAGATGCTATTAATAAGCATATAAGCATGCTGCAGATAACCATAAGCGTACTTTAATTTATAGCCAGTTAATGACGTTTATCCAAGTGAAAGGTAATTATAAAATGTTCATGTAATGGAGCACAAGTGAACAATGTAGGTTTGTTGAGTACATGGTTGATTAAGTAGGAACAGAAACATTGATGCTATGCATAATATTCTTTGGAAGGCTGGTTCCTCGTTTCATTCATTTATTTATTTGTAAGAGGGCATGGGGTGGGGTGGGGGGTGGGGTGGGGATGGTGTTCTCTACTCTACCAAGGAGATAAACCTTATAAATGATAAAGATGCTATTATGCATTTTGAAGAAGCTAGGACCCAGATCTAGCCTGAAGGCAGTGAGCTAGACATAAACCTTAGGACTGTCGAGATAAATTTGCATCATAAATAAATTGTACGCTATGATTAGGAAATCTTCTACTTTTTGCAGGTGTATTGGACTCATGAAGTAAACTATTCTCGATACTGCATAGACAAATATTGCAAGACTCCAAGTGATTTATAGTTGTAAATAGGTATCAATTTATAAATAGACACAACTGAAATAGACATAGCTGTATGGATTCCTCTCCTCCCCCAGTACACTTGAGAAATTGCCTCTTATCTTTGTCGTGGTTGTTTAAGTCTTACTAAATGTTGGATAAAGATAGGCCAGTGTTGCCTAATTTGGTCCTAAGCAATTGGTTCCTCCATACCCGATCGTGGTGTTTTCGCGTACCAACAACTAGCCAAATTTGGTGACCCTTTTCAGATCTCCAGTGAAAGTCTAGAATGGGTAGCAAACAACAATTTATTAGACATAAACAAAAACAAACCCAGTATTCCGTCATAATTTACCAAGTAGTGATTTGGCCATTGTAGCCTGAATGTTTATTTGGTATTGTTATTAATTCTATTTAATTGTTTTTATAAAAGATAATACTACCTCTTTGATTCAGTTTGTTAGATTCTTTTATATAATTGAATTGTTAGATGTCTATTTATATAATTGCACTTTTACTTTTTCATATTTCTTTTTATATTTATTTAAATGTATTAACAAAATATAAATATATAATCATATTATATACTTCAATTTTTCAGCATAATCTTTTAATCTTAATTTATATTTATTTATATTGTTTTAATAAAAGAATGCACACACACACACACACACACACACACACACACACACACATATATACACACATACACACACACACACACACATACTATATATATATATATATATATATATATATATATAAAAATGTATACACACATGTATCATCAAAAAATTCCAGTTATAAAATATAATAAACAATTCTTTAGTATCGAAAGGAGTTCTTACCTGATCCGACACCCATATATATATATATAGCAAATTGCAATCCTAATTATTGTAATGACCAAGTATAACCCATCTGAATTCTGTATTTGCAACATAGGGAACCACTTATTCATATCCATATTGCGTACCTAAAGTACAATTGGATAACACTGATGATAAACCTTTGATATGATCTTTCCTGAATTGTTATTATTATAGCTCTATGCATGACAAAACCATACACCAACATCTAAGTTTTTGCTGGTTATCCAAGAGCTGCTAGCCCATGGGCAAAGTCCAAAATTATATGATGTTAGTTAAAGATAATACACACAAAAAGAATATGTTTGAGAATGGTCTGCCAGCATCAAAACGAGTTACATGGTTCTGGCTCAGACGGTAATTTTGATTAGATGTGTTTTTGCTTCTTGAATAACAATTACTAGTCCAACTCGATATTGGTTGTTAAAACTTTCTTGAATTTCAAAGTTAACCAAGATCTTGAAGCTTTCAAACTTTTTTGAGGCTGTAGTTGCTAATAATTCCTGCAATTTGCATCTATTATGTTTAAATAGGATACGTCTATTCTAAAGAGCAAGCTGTTGGCCCATGAGAATCTTGTAAAATCTGCCGAAAGTTTTAAGGTGAATTACATAAAGGCTGGCCCTTCATCTTCCGTCCCACAATTTTGGGTTCCTTCATCTTACGTTCCTCAATCCGAATCAGATTCTACCGCGTCAGCATCAGCATCAGCTGGACGAGGCTCATCAACCTGGCGAAAGTCACCTAAAGCTTTCACTTCATGTTAGTTTTATCTTTTTGCCATCTCAATTCAGACGTGATTGTGTTACATTTTCCCATAATAAATAAATTATGCTAAGAAGCAAGGAGCTAATCAGAAAGGAATTCGGTGGTTGCTCCATGGCTGTGATTAATTGATATAATCATAGATATAAATTTTATAAAACCTTACTGCAATTAAAAGTCGATCCCAGAGAATGATTAATCTAATTTTTTACTGGATATACCAAAAAGGGGGTTTTGAATGTTGTTGAATAAAGTAAAATACACAAATAACGCAAAATAATCTAATGAAATAAATCAGGAAATCGAGCTCTAGATTAATTCAACTTCCACCTTCAGAAACTTGCACTGATTATTGACACAAGCATAAACAATTAACATCTTGAATATTCGTCGTTAGAATTCCTTCCGCGTCTTTCTTTAATTATAGTTAGATAGAAACAAGCGATCTAAATAACTATACCTACTAAACAACTTAGACAAGCGCTGAAAGTTTAGTCTAGTAAAAGCTTTAAGAGATTGAAAGACCGACGAAGCTAAACAACACACGCACAAATAGTTGCATTTAATTTAGTTGAATATTCTAAGATATAATAATCTTCTGATCTTCATTTAAATTATTAACCTTAGTTGCTTCACAAATTAGAGTGACCAAACAATTACGGATTTGATATCTAATTTAGTAGTAGATTTCGATGAATAATAAACTAGTGTGCACTCTAGCAATTAAACATATCAGCCCTAAAAATTAAATACAGAAGAATAATCAATACTCAAAATATAAATTGAACAATTAAAATCAATTAGATCTCACAGTGTAATAATCTAAGTCTTCCGTCTCCTTTTCCGTCTCCTTAATACAGGAATAAGAATTTAGCTATACTATGAAAACACCAAAGAATAATAGAGAGAAGTTTGTAGACTAGTCTCTAAGCTATCTCGGTAATTCTCTATTTATAGGCATAAAACATTAATTCTTTTCCATGTAGGTTTCAACCTCTTACTGACAATCATCTTCCTTTAAAGAGATGTTCTAGATAGATTTTCTTTTTTTTCATTGGATTTGACTTGCACACTATGTTACTTTCTCGAAAGTGTCGAAAGTCTTGAATGAATCTAAGTGTCTACACGTGTAGTCAAAATAGAGAGATACGCCGGATATGGATCCGAATTTGGACACGAAAAGTGGGATATACGATATATTATTATGATTTTTTAACAATAATGTTTCTAATTATATCACTAAGTTTTTTTGCTCTAGGGACTGAAGTGCAAAAATATAAAGAAATAGGGGCAGAAATGGAAAAAAGAAAAACTATAGGGAATGTAATTTTTCAGGGGCTATTTTGAACTTTTAGAAAACCTGGGGGACTAAATTAATTTTTTTAAAAAACTATAGGGTACCTAATTGTAATTTTCCAGGGATATTTTATTTCACAGATCTGATCTCACTCTCCTCTCTTCTTCTTCTGTCGAGCGATTGCTCTTCTTGTCGAGATCTGATCTCTCCTCTCAATTTTTTAAACTTTAAATTAAACTACTGAATACAACCTACTATATTAATGAATGCAGCTTGCTAAATGAATATGGCCTACCGAATTGACTGTTTGAATTTATGAAAATATCTTGCTGAAATTATAACTTAGTAAAAATATTTAGTGTTATTGAATTATTACAAGACAATACAAATATTTAAATTTTAATTATTAGGATAATTAACTAGCCTTTGTGAGTAATTAAAGTAAAGCAAGTAATAAAATCAACAACAAAATTTTTTACGTGTTCAGCTATTACCCTCTATAATAATAGCCTAGTCCATGTCCAATACCAACTAGTATTGGAGACTCACTTTTATTTCTTTAAATTGACCCTTATTACAAAACAGATTCTATCAAAATTGAATTACAAAAATTCACTTGAGCACACTTGCTCTTTGTGCACCAATGCACCCCATAAGCACCTATGCTTCCTTGAACCTGTTTGTAAACAAACCTTAATCCACCTGGATTAAATTTCTTTAGACAACACTTAGTCTAAAAATATAAAAATATAAGATTACAAATATAGAGGTCTAATGATCAAAGCAAATAAGCAATTTAACAATGCAAGGCCCAACTAATGAATGCAATGAATAAGTAGTAAAAGAGAGAGAGATCACCAAAATTAAGCTCACGAAAATTAGCTGAGAATAATCTGAATATGAATTGCACAGCAGCTCAAAATTTGCACCAAGAATAATTTAATAGCTCTTCAAGTATATAAGTGCAAAATATTAATTCAAGTGTTGTATATATTAATGATATTTCATCTTCTCTTCTTTTTATAATTATTACCGCTTTTCTTCAAATCGTTCCGTTGCAGATAAAATTATTTACGCTGCCAACATATTTTCTAAAGAAGATAAGTAACGTTCTAAATTTTATTTTCATTGAGAAAATAATCTTAAGATAACAAATATAGACTATTTCAAAGATAACCCACTCAAGATAAGTTTCTATTTTTCCTACTCTAATCTATAATTATTGCCGCCTCATAAAAAAAAGTATTATTGAATGTCACCTTCCATAATCAATGGCAACTTAAAACTTAATGGATAATAGTTACTATAAATAATCCAAAGATATATCATAACTTGAACTCTCCGGATAATCATTATCTTATATTTTCAAGATTTATGCATTCAATCCACTAATGTATAATGATCATCTTTTGCATGAAAAAGAAAAACATCTTTTAAGTTTCCAACAAATCGATGCATATCAATAAGTCTTACACGTGTTATGCTATATAATTTTTTTCAGAATAAGCACTCATAAAATATTTCTATAATAACACTTACTAAAAAATGGGCATTAAAATAATTATCATTATATAATCAATTTTAAGCATGCATAATATATAAATCACATTTAAATGCACACATAAAATGTCCTAGAGCCTTTTATTGAAAAATTAAATATTTGCAATGACCTTACATAAAATTTCTTAGGACTCAAATCTTCAAAGCTTTTAGACAATAATCCTTTCATCAACTTCCCGAAACTTCATAATAAACAAATTAGTACAAAATATCAAGTCATCATCAAAACAATAAGGTTAGAATTTTAACAACATACATTCTCCTCCCCTAAATTCATGATGACAACATAAAATTATTTCTCCCCTAAATTCATGATTATTCAAAATGCTTTTTGTTTAAATAAACAATTTATCCCGCAAAATTATTAGCTTTTAGGTATTATTAATCCTGCAAAATTGTTAGTTTTAACAAATATTAGATAAAAACTTTCTTAGCAACATAATATCAAATTATCTAATACTTGTGCCATGCAATCGTTCAAAAAACAACCCATCAAAAACAGAATCTTAACAAACTTAAACAAATACTGGTGCCAACCAAATCGTTTTTAAACAAAACCAACAAAACCATAAAATATCAGCAACATTTAACAAAACCATAAAATATCAGCTTTCTTCATACTTCTTCATAGATGTCTCTCCCTTTGTCATCAACAAAAAGATCGTCAGATATCAATGTCGTCAACATGAATCACGGGTAGAGGACGTGAAGTGAAATAGGGACGGTGGAGAAGACGATGAAGCTTTTTTTCCATAGAAAATTCATAAGCAAACCTAGGAGGACGAGGAATAAAGGTCTCATTTGGTAGAGGAAGGTCTAAAAAATCTCCAACGTACTCGGCCATCTAATTACATCGAGGTCATTCCGGGATTGGAGAGTGCATCCTGTCAAAATGCAGCTTCCTACCAACATCATTCATACGACGAGACATAAAATCAGCAAATTCTCCAATTTGGTAACTAACAAACTTAATTTCTTGACTCAATTGACAAGAATTCTTGTTGATCATCCTTTGTAGAGCTTCAACCATAGTAATTGTCTGCAACTCAAAACCAGCTTGTAAGTCAATAAACTCATCTTCTATTTGGGAAGAACATTGTTTCAAATTATTAGCCCGAATGGGCAATTTCCCTTTTTCCAAAACCAAAAGTCTGTGTTTAACATCAAGAATATCAGTACACATGGACTCTTAATTCTTAAGAATTTGAGTCAACAAATCGACTACTTCTGGAGATGAGACTGATGAAGTAGTAAGTGTAGAGGAAGTAGGATTATCAGATGGTAAATCGGATGAGACAGAACTTGGTGGAATAGGATCAGGAACAATTCGAACAAACAAACCATCAACAAACGAGATATGGGATTGTTTTAAATTAGCAGAATCAATGAATTCATTGTGTGAAACCACAATTTCATCATCAAGAAAATTTTTAAAATGCTGAAACATTTTAATCAGAAATAACCCATAAGGCAGACACTTTTTAACTTACCGAATACAACTTAGCATGTGGGACAACATCATGAGAGAATAATTAAAACTAACACCTTTTAAAATCATTGCAACAACCACAAGATCTTGTTAAGTAAAATATGTTCCACCACCTACTTGTGGAAACAGATTGTAACGAAGCAGTTTATGCAAAACACATGCAAGTGGACACACATCAATGGTTTTGGAGGTAAACAGAGTACTCAAAGATGAATCATTCATCACAGTGTGAAGTTGCTCGAGGGGAGGAAAGGGTATATTAGCAACACCATTGAAGGTAAAAGGACAAGGACTAGAAGAAGGAATATCAAAAATACTAATAAAATCAACAACCGTGAAAAACAAAGATTTTTCCTTCACAAAAGACGTGTAACAATCCCCATTACATTCTAGATTTGTATAGAACTGTTGTACCAACCGGGGATACGCCCTAGTGGGGGGAAAGAGCATAGCAGAAATACCACAAGAAGTGAAAAGTTTTTCCAAAGAAGAATTTTTGAAATAAAATAGATCCATAATTTTTTCATAGACAAACTGTTTGGTAGCAATAGAGGTTTTGAAGCGGGCTTCAAAACTCTGACCCCGAAAGAAATTGTCTGGCAAATCTGAAGTAGCAGAGAAAGGGTTTACCAGATTAGATGGCGATTCTGGTTGAGAGGAAGGAGGTTCCGAACCAGGAGATTGTGGGGACTTCTTTAGGAAGGAAAAGTTGGAATCAGACCCATTGGAATCGTCGGAAGAAACACGAACAGATGTCTGGCGAGTTTGTCTTTTGGACTTCTTTGGTGATCTCACAGTATAAGGGGACCGTGGATGTTTTCCTTCTTTGATGGTGATGTTGGATGATCGGTTGTTAGTGCGAGTCTTCATTATCGTTGCAGAAACTAGATCTAGTTCTTTAAGATTGATGAAGAAATTTCTGAGTGTTTGTGAGAAAAAGAGGCGCTCTGGGTTTAATAGAAAAGTGTTGGACGCCGAACAGACTCCTTGAAAAGATATACAATTCTTAGCTCTTGTCTTTTCAAATTTCAAAAACCCATAATTATGTTTACCGTGAATTGTGCCAAACAGATACGTCTCCCTTAGCCTTCGGTTAAGAACAGATAATGTATATCAACAGGACGCATTTAAAATCATAACATGCAGATACTGTATATTTGAAATATTTGATGCATGAAATATTTTAGTACGTAATTAATATTTATACCATGCACATTCCAAGTTCTCTCCTTAACATGCAAAACCTTTCTTCACTCAAGGGTTTGGTAAAAATATCAGCTAATTGTTTTGGAATAAAAATTAATTTAATTAAACCTTTTGAAACATTATCCCTAAAGAAAATGATGCCTAACCTTTGAGTTTTGTGCGTGAATGCAAAACAAGATTTTTTGAAATGTCAATAGTGCTAGAATTATCACAGTAAATAGGCACACTCCCACATAAAACATCAAAATCACACAGAGTTTGTTTTAACCATAATATCTGAGAGCAGCAACTCCCTGCAGCTAATATTCACCCTCAGTGGTTGATAATGCAACTGAAGTTTGCTTTTTACTATGCCACGTAACAAGACTGTGACCTAAAAATGTGCAAGCACTACTAGTACTTTTTCTATCAATTTGGCATCCTGCATAGTCAGCATCTGAATAGCCCATTAGTACAAAATGATTGCAAATTGGATAAAATAATCCCAAATTGATTGTACCACTTAAATATTTAAAATTCTTTTAACAGCTTGTAAGTGAGATTCATTAGGTTTTGCTTGAAAACTTGCACACAGACATACACTATACATAATATCTGGTCTAGATGCAGTTAAATATAATAAACATCCAATCATACCTCAATATTTAGTTACTTCCACATCTATACCTTTTTCGTCAGACGTAAGCTTTATTGAAGTGCTCATTGGTGTAGCCTTTGAATTGGATCCTTCAAAACCAAACTTTTTGAGTAGCTCTTTTGTATATTTGGTTTGATGGATATAGATCCCTTCCTTTGTTTGCTTGATTTGGAGTCCCAAAAAGTAGTTAAGTTCTCCCATTAGACTCATATCGAATTCCTTGTGCATACACTTAGAAAATCACTCACCAAGGAAATCATTAGTAGCACCAAAAATTATATCTACATATATGTGCAATAATAATATCTTTATTTTCATGCCTAATAAATAATATAGAATCAATTTTTCCTCTAATAAAACCATTTGAAAGTAAATACTTACTCAACCTTTCGTACCAAGCCCTTGGAGCCTGCTTTAGTGCATAGAGAGCTTTCTTGATCTTGTAGACATGGTTTGGATACCTCTCATGTTCAAATCCAGGAGGCTGTTTTACATATACCTTTTCATTGATGTATCCATTGAGGAAGGCGCTCTTTACATCTATTTGATAGAGTGTGAACTTCTTGTAATAAGCAAATGCTAACAAGATTCGGATGGACTCTAGTCTAGCAACTGAGGCGTAAGTTTCTTCGTAGCCAATCCCTTCTTGTTGATTGTATCCTTGAGCTACTAGCCTTGCTTTGTTACGCGTGATTGTTCCATGCTCATTAAGCTTATTCTTGAATACCCACTTCGTTCCAATGATGGAAACATCTTTAGGAGGGGGCATAAGTTCCCAGACTTGGAATCGTTCAAATTGTTGAAGTTCTTCTTGCATTGCCATTAGCCAACTTTCATTTAGGATAGCTTCTTTAGCATTCTTTGGCTCAACTTGTGATAGGAATGCAGAGAATGCACACCGATTTTGCAATCCTTTCCTTGTGGTGATTCCTTTGTTTATATCTCCAATAATATTTTCTGGTGGATAATTCTTGAGATATCTCGCAGTCTTTGGCATTCGCACGTCATGTATTACTTCTTCTTGTTGAGGGATATCAACTTCAAGCTCTTGTGTTGTTTCTTGTTCCACTCCTTGCGAGTTTTCCAAATCAACTTCTTTGGATTTGTCCATTTATTTCTTCAATAGATTTTTTTGGTTTCTTTGGATTCACCGAGATTTCCAAATTTCTTCATCCTCATCTCTTTCTTTTGGAAGATCATTGTGAGTTTTATTAAATGTAATATGAACAAACTCTTCAACACATAGCTTGTTAATATTAAATACACGATAAGCTTTACTATTTTGTGAATAACCAATGAAAATTCCTTCATAAGATTTAGCATCAAATTTTCCCAAGTTTTCACTAGTATTTAGTATAAAACATTTAGATCCAAAACTTTGAAATAACCTATATTAGGAATCTTATTATTTAAAAGTTCATAAGGAGTCTTCAAAATGATTGACATTCATAAGTACTCTATTCAAAACATAGCAAGAGGTGTTTACAGACTTTCCACCAAAACTTTTTAGGAAGTTTACTTTCTTGTAACAAAGTTCTAGCTATTTCTTGTAATGTTCTATTCTTTCTTTCCACTACACCATTTTGTTGAGGGGTTCTTGGGACTGAAAATTCATTACTAATTCCTTTTTGATCACAAAATATTATAAAGTCTTTTTGGAATTCAGTACCATGATCACTTCTTATCTTTACAAGTTTGAGACTATACTTTGTTTCCAAATTTTTTTATCAATTTCTCAAATTATTTAAATGCTTCATCTTTAGTTCTCAAAAATAGTACCCATGTATATCTAGAGAAATCATCTACTATTACAAATGCATAAAACTTACCATTTATACTAGCATGTCTTTCTGGTCCAAATAAACCAAGATAAAGTAGATGTAAAGGAGAAGAAGTAGATACCATGTTCTTTGCTGTAAATGATGTTCTTACTTGTTTCCCGAGTTGACAAGGAACACATTCCCTTCTTTTCATACTTTATCTTTGGCAATCCTTTGACAAGATTCTTTGAGGATAATTTCTTGATTAAATCCATGTGAACATGTCCCATCCTTTTATGCCATAAGTTAGCCTCATCTTGAACAGATGCAAGACATAGTTCGTCATCCTGTTGCTCAAAATCAATAGTATATATATTTCCTTCTCTTTGTGCAACTAGAGTAACATTGTTAGTACCATGAGAAATAGTGCATTTTTCTTTTTCAAAACTAACTTGATGACCATTATCCATCAATGGACATCAACTAATAAGATTAGATTCAAGTCCACTAACAAGATGTACATTATCAATATTAACCTTACCATTTCCTATTTTACCTTTTCTGATTATTTTGCAGGTTCGATTATCTCCAAATGTAACCGTCTCATTTTTCTTCTTGATTTTTAGCTCCACGAACTTTGATTTATCACCAGTCATGTGACGAGAGCATCCACTCTCAAGAATCCATTTTTGAGATGGAACCCTTGCCTCGAGACATACCTATCAAAAAATAATTCATCCTTTTGGTACCCACATCTTTTTGGGTCCTTTAATGTTAGTTGCACGTAAATCATCCTTTTTAATCCAAACTTTTTTAATCCTATTTTTCTCAAAACAATTTATGTCCAAGTGACCTTTAATAGCACAATTTCTACACGACGTAAAAAGAGAGCAATAATTTAATCTAAAACGTGATTTTGATTTTAACATTTTCATATCACCCTTTTTATGAATAGAATTATAACCAATTCCTTATCTTTCAAAGCTAGGTCTTTGTTTACCTAATATGACATTTAAATTTTCTTCACCTTGAACAAATTTAGCAAGAGATAATTTTAGAGAATCTATTTCTTTTTGAAGTTCATTATTAGGTAAGGGTTTTATCAAGTGATTTATCACTAAATGCATCAATACACACATCTCTCATTTTTAGTTCAATTGGCAATTTTTGAACCTCATTATTCAAATAATTTACCTTGTTGAAAAATATTTTGTTATAATTATCTAGGTAGTCAATTTTAGCAATCAAAATCTTTCTTCTTTACATGTAGATTCTTTTTCAATATCATTCTTTTCATCTATTAAAGAATCAACTTCACTCATTAATGTGTTTACCAAGTCTTTCAAATATGCATTCTTTTCTTTTAATTTCTCATTTTCTTGTTTCAAAGAATAAAACTCAAAACTAGATACCTCGTTTGATTCACCTACTATTCCCATGAAGCACACTTGAGCTATTTCATCCTTGGCATCGACCTCAACTTCGGACTCTTCTTCATCACTCCAAGTGACAAGTGCCTTGTTTCTTTTATTATCCTTGAAGCCTGTTTTTCCTTTGTTCTTTAGTTGAAAGCAGTCCTTTTTGAAGTGCCCTGGACGCCCGCATTCAAAACATGTCTCTTCAGTTTGCTTTCCTTTGGCTTTATTCGAGTTGAAGGTATTTTTTCGTTTATTCTTTCTTTGTAGAAGTCCTTCGAGTCTCCTTGACATCATCGCTATCTCTTCATCCGAATCATCATCTAGCTCTTCGTCATTCCTTGCATTAAGATCTAAAATCTTTCTTCGAGGAGTTTCCTCATCATCATCATACCTCTTTAACTGATGTTCATATTCCTCAAGTTCACCAAAAAGAGTTAGTGTATCCATGGTAGATATAGTAGAGGAATCTTGAAGAGTAGTAATTTTAGAAGCAAACCTCTTGGGCATAGCCCGAAGTAACTTACGGTTAATCTCATCACTTTGTGGAATGGATTTGTCAAGTAGCTTTAAAGAGTTCAGAAGAACACGGAACCTTGCTTGTGCCATTTTTATGGTTTCATCTTTCTCAAGCTTGAACATTTCATAATTGCGCATGAGCATGCTTAGTTTGACTTCTCGAACTTTGGATGTTCCTTCATTGCTCACCACTAGAGTGTCCCAAATGATGTTCCTTCATTGCTCACCACTAGAGTGTCAAATTTCCTTAGCTGTGTTGCATGAGGAAACTTTGTCAATCTTTGATTGTACCATGCCAAGTAGTGTGTTCATAGTCCTTGAATCATAGGAAACCATGAAAGTCTCAGTTGAGTCCATCTCTAGGAAAGTCTTTGGAGTACCGTCATCTTTCTTGGAATAACTGGTCCATTCTCCACCCAAAGATCTCTTTTAAGGTAGATCCTCATTCGGAATTTTCAGAAGTTGTAATTCATTATTCCGTACAGCAAAGGAGGTCTATTGGTTGATTGACCTTCTTGATTGTTGTTTCCGAACTGTGCCATGTCAGAATCTTTCCCTACAAGTCACCTTTAAGACCAAGTAAGTAGAGCCAAGCTCTGATACCAAATGAATTAGCACACTTAGAAGGGGGTTGAATAAGTGTGGGAATAAACTATGACCAATTTTTAAACTTTAAATCAAATTACTGAATACAGCCTACTATATAGATGAAAATGCAGCTTGCTAAATGAATATGGACTACCGAATTGACTATTTAATTTTATGAAAATATCTTGTTGAAATTCTAACTTAGTAAAAATATTTAGTCTTAATGAATTATCACAAGACAATACAAATATTTAAATTTTAATTATTAGGATAATTAACTAGCATTTGTGAGTAATTAAAGTAAAACAAGTAATGAAATCAACAAGATTTTTTACGTGGTTCAACTATTACTCTCTATAATCACTTTTATTTCTTTAAATTGACCCTTGTTACAAAACAGATTCTATTAAAATTGAATTACAAAAATTCACTTGAGCACACTTGCTCTTTGTGCACCAATGCACCCCTTAAGCACCTATACTTCCTTGAACCTGTTTATAAACAAACCTTAATCCACCTGGATTAAATTCCTTTAGACAACACTTAGTCTAAAAATATAAGATTACAAATATAGAGGTCTAATGATCAAAGCAAATAAGCAATTTAACAATGCAAGTCCCAACTAATGAATGCAATGATCAAGTAGTAAAAGAGAGAGATATCACCAAAATTAAGCTCACGAAAATTAGCTGAGAATAATCTGAATATGAATTGCTCAACAGCTCAAAATTTGCACCGAGAATAATTTAATAGCTCTTCAAGTATATAAGTGCAAAATATTAATTCAAGTGTTGTGTATAACAATGATATTTCAGTTCTCTTTATAGCCCAAAAATATTACCGTTGCTCTTCAAATCAGTTCCGTTTGTATGAGATAAAATTATTTACGTTGCTAACATAATTTTATTAAGATAAGTAACATTCCAAAAATATTTCTGTTGAGAAGTAATCTTAAGGATAACAAATATAGACTATTTCAAAGATAACCCACTAAGATAAGAGTTCCGTGAAAATCTCATAATCTATAACAATTGCCGCCTCATAAAACAAGTATTTAAGAGATATCACACTGCCTTTTCAAACTTAAAAGATAATGGAGTGTTAGTTTTGTAAATAATAGAAAGTGTATCATAACCCAATTCAGGATAATCATTAACTTATATTTCCAAGATTTATGCATTCAATCCGCCACAAGCAAAAACATCTTTTAAGTTTCCAACAAATCTGATGCATATCAATTCTTGTTACACGTGTTATGCTATATAATTTTGTATAGAATCAGGACTCTCACATAAAATTTTTCTATAATAACACATGGCAGTATTAATCCGGACAATAAAAACAATTATCATTTTATATCAATTTTAAGCATGCATAATATATAAATCATGTTAAATGCACACATAAAATGTTCTAGAGCCTTGTATTGAAAAATCGAATATTTGCAATGACCTTGCATAAAATTTCTTAGGACTCAAATCTTCTAAGTCTTTTGACAATAATCCTTTCATCTTCTTTCTGAAATTTCATAATAAACAAATTAGTACAAAATATCAAGTCATCTTCAAAACAATAAGATTAGAATATTAATAAGTCAACACGTCTTCAGAAACTTACATTGATTATTGACACAAGTATAAACAATTAACATCTTGAATATTCATCGTTAGAATTCCTTCCGCGTCTTTCCCTAATTATAGTTTGCTAAAAACAAGCGATCTAAATAACCTTAACTACTAAGCAACTTTAGATAAGTGCTGAAAGTTTAATCTAGTAGAAGATTTAAGAGATAGAAAGACCGATGAAGCTAAACAATACAAGCACAAGTAGTTGCATTTATTTTAGTTGAATATTCTTTCTAAGATATCATAATCTTCTGATATGTAGTTCAATTATTAACCAGAGTGATCAAAGAATTACGGATTTGATATCTAATTTAGCAGTAAATTTCGGTGAATAATAAACTAGCGTGCACTAGCAATTAAACATATCAACCATAGAAAATAAATGCAGAAGAATAATCAATACTCAAAATATAAATTGAACAATTAAAATCAATTAGATCTCACAGTGTAATAATCTGAGGCTTTTGTCTCCTTAATCGAAGAATAAGAATTTAGCTATAACTATGAAAACACCAAATAATAATAGAGACAGAAGTTTGTAGACGAGTCTCTAAGTTGTCTTGGTAATCCTTTATTTATGGGCATAAAACATTAATTCTTTTTCATGTACGTTTCAATTTCCTAGTGGCAATCAATTTCTTTCAAAGAGATCTTCTGGATAGATTTTCCTTTCTTTCATTGGATTTGACTTGCACACTAAGATTGCTTCAACTCCTTTCTTCTTGTAGGATTCTTCCTGTTTCTTTCCTTCTATGAAGTATTAAATATTGTTTGATCACCAAGATATCGACTTTATTGTAATAAAATATTAAATCTTACAAAATAAAATAAAATATATTTATTAAATAAACTAATATAATTAAAAAGAAAAAATATTTAATTGCATCTTAAATAAAAATATAAGAATAATGAGTATATTTAGGCACAAAATAAATACAAAAGATTAAGCATTAAGGAATAAAAACATAACATATTTTATTCTCATCAGTTGTATGATTATATCTACATACATATTTACATTTGCATGAGTACTGTTCTGTTGGATACGTACTTGCATACCATATATAGATTTCAGAATGTTGAATTTAAGGGTATGTTAAAAAGATTTTGTAATTAACTTTAACCCTGTAACTTAAACCGCAAGGGGGTTATATGATGCACTTTAAAACTAGAGTGTTAATATGCTACATGCTTGAACCACTATAAATCGTAGTTCATTTCACTTGATTATTTGCTCAAACCAAAACAAGTCCTGTGTATTTTTCATTAGTTATTTTATTAAGTGGTTAAAACATGAATAGCCATTACTTTTTTTTGCAAAGAAAGGAAAACGAAACATTAACTCGTAATTTAATTCATTAGGTATAGATTTTAATGCTAATGCTTTTTCTTTTTGAATTGAGTTTTGGTTTTGTTTTTAATCCATCTAAGTTTTTTGTTGTTGCCTTTTTCTTTATTCATGCTGTAAAACTGATGTAATTTTACTCATTTAGGTTCATACCCGAAGAGCAAACCCAAAAGGGAAAAGACAGAGGAAGAGAAAACATTTAGAAGAAGGGCCAAGTATTTCTTGGTGACCCAGCTTGTCGGGGTTTTGATCTTTCTTTCTCTTCTTGGTGGATCTGATAATGACAAGGCGGAGCTTGATGATGATGATGGTTTACAATACGGTGATTGATCAAGAATCATATTTTTGTTGGTTTTATTACACTTACAACCAGCTACTTCTTTTTGGGGACTAGTCATTGCTTAATGAGGTTTCCCTTCATTTTTCCCTCTTTGAAATTTTGAGATATTGTAGTTTTATATGATTTTATGAAAGACAAAGCTATGTTCTGTATTTTTGGCTGGAAATTCCTAGTTATTGTTCTACAAAAAGTAATTTTTCTTTTCTTTTCATTTCCCTTAAATTTAATTTTTAATTAATTTTTTTTTTTTTTAACATTTTAGCTTATGAAGTCAGTTTGCAAATTTTCATCTGGTTAAAGTAGACTAATTTGGAACTTAATTTGAAAGTTATATTTCGCCCCGAATGTTATTCTGGATGCTCTTTTCTTTTTCTTTTCTATCTTTCATTCCCCTCCTAGCATTTTAGCTTATGAAGTTATTTTGTGAATTTTAGTAGGCTAATTCACAACTCAATTTGAAAGTCATATTTAAATTTGGAAGTCATGTTTTTGACCCGGATGATATTCGGGATGCTGCTAATAACTTAGTGTCAAACTCCGTTAGGGTATGAAGGTTTTTATCGTCTTGTTTCGTAGTGTAAGATCTTTATGCGAAGTGTTGTAGAACATGTTTGTATTTGCAATTCTATTTACCACCTCAAAGATCTTGCCATCCCTAGAAGTACGATTGATAAAGTAGATTGTGCAGGTTGGCATTAGCACTGCATCCCAATGGTTATACTTCAGGCTTCATTGACTAAAAGTTAATACTCCCTCAGTTTCAAGTCTTATATGTAAAATTTGTGGAAGGTTGCTTAATAAAGATTATTTTTTTGATTCATCCTTGGAATTGATTACCCCATTCAAGAGGATGTACTTTTTTTGTATTTTTGGTATGAAAGTAACCACATGATGCCAAATTTAAGAATAAGGTTGAAATGCGATTGTTAATCTTATTTGTTTAAAAATAATTTGTTCTAAAGCAGTTTATTTAATTCACAAGCACGCCAAATTATTTTAAATGCGATGGTCAAACATACTAAAGGTTACCATTACAAAAGTTATAAACATCGGTAACTATACATGCTCTATTACCATTTAGTTCGGTTGTTGATAAAGTTATATCAAAAATGTTGTCAAAGTTGTTCTAGCGATACTTAGTACTTGACAAATGATGATTGAACAAGATTCGGCATTTTTGAACCACGAAATGCTCGGGTTCCACACTAAACTTTTAGGTAATGATCGCCTTCGTCCCAAGAATACTAAATCCATTGAGTTATCTCAGATCGAGCACGACAGAGGAAATGAAAGTAGAACTTCATATATAATGTTCTTGTATGTTTAAACGCTTGGGCTATGTTTGTTTGCAATGATTATACTTGGGATATGACTATTAATATCAGAGTTATGTTTGTTTGCAAAGATTACAATTGGGGATATGACTATTAAGTGTCTTGTTTGATTTTAAATTTGAGTTTGGGACTATTAGTCATGGGATTATAAAATAGCTTAAGATAGGGGATTATTTAATACCATGTCTTACCTGTTATTATAATTCCTACCATTTGGGATTAAAAATTGCTAGACAAAATTAATCTCAATCTTTTTCTAAAATGATCATCATATTCTTAATTTATTATTATTATTATTGACAACTTAAAACTTGCTGGTACAAAGACTAAATATATATGTATATATATATATTGGAGGGGGGAGTGAAGGGGGGGCCTGAGGTGGAGCATGGGCGAGTGGGGATGTATACATAATCAGTAAATATTATTTTTTTGGGGGCTAGGCGGGGGTGAATTTGTATACATAATAAGTAAATATTATTTTTTGAGAGGGTAGGGTTGAGGGTGGGGGTAAGGATAGGGATAGGGGTAGGGGTAGGGGTAGGGCGTATAGGGGTATGGGGGTAGGGGTGAGGGTAGGGGTAGGGGGTAGAGTGGGGTGTGGGGGTAAGGCATAGGGGGGTGGGGTGATGGGATAGGGGTAAGGGTAGGCGGTGGGGGGTAGGTGTTAGGGGTGGGATAAGAGTGGGGGTAGGGGGTGGGGATATGGGTAAGGGTGGGGGTAGGAGTAGGCGTAGGGGTGAGGAGTGGGGTGGGGGTAATGGATGGGGGTAGGGTAGGGTAGGGGTGGGGTGGGGGGTAGAGTGGGGGTAGGTGTGGGGATAGGGGTGGGGTGGGGAGTAAGGAATGAGGGGTAGGGGTTGGGGTTGGGGTTGGGGTTGGGGTGGGGTAAAGGTAGGGCTAGGGGGTAGGGGATGGTTGTAGAGTGGGGGTAGTGGGTGGAGGTGTGGGCGTGGGGGTGGGCGTGGGGCTGGGGAGTAGGGGTGGGCGTATGGTTATGGGGATGGGGTAGGGGTAGGGGCGGGGGGTATGGGTGGGGATGAGGGGTGTGGTTAGGGGTAGGGGTTGTATACACAATCAGTAAATATTTTTTTGGGTGGGGGTTTGAGGTGGGGAGTGGGGTTGTATACATAATTAGTAAATATTATTTTTTTTGGAGTGGGATGGGGGTGAGTGGGGGTGTGGATGTAGGGGTAGGGGGATTGGGGTGTAAGGGGTGGGGTGGCATGGGGGTAGGTAAAGTGAGGTAGGGTAGGGTTGGGTTAGGGAGGTGGGGTAGAGGAGTGAGGTGAGAATAGGGTAGGGTAGGGTAGGGTAGGGTGGTAGGGGGTGAGGGGGGGCGGGGCGGGGTTTAGTGGGGGTTTTACATAATCACTAAATATTATTTTTTGGGTGTGAGGTAGGGGGTAGGTGGTGGGGGTTGGGTGGTGGGGGATGGTGGGTGTAGGTGGTGGGCGTGGGGTGATGTGGTGATGGGTGATGGGGGATAGGGGGTGGGGGTTGGGGGATGAGGGGTAGGGGGTGGTGGTAGATTTTTTCTGGTGATCATTGAATATTATAACCACTTATTTAAACGTTTATAATTAATTGTTCATCATTTTTTGATGTATAAATAAGTTTAAAATATGTTATTATTGGTAATGGTATATTGTTGTCGTCGAAAAAATTTTCTACTTTTCTAGAATTCCTCTTTTTGTCCTTTTTGTTCTTTAAAATAATTCGGTCGGTACAGCTTGTACCGGCTTACCCTTTTTTTTTCTCTTACATTTCTCCATTATATGTCATCACTCAGCTAATATTTAATTTTAAAATGTTATGAGTAAATGTACTTGTTGTAATTCTGGCCACCATTTTTTTTTTCTTTTCTCCATTATATGTCATCACTCAGCAAATTAAAAGGGAATAAAAAAATAAATTGAACCCAGCCGGACTAAGTTGTCACGGCTGGGAAATAATTTTTTTTTTCTGTATCCAACTATTCGCTGCTAAACAGATTCGAACTAGTGACCTCAAGCACCAATCCCTCGTCATATGACCACCCGAGCACCATGGGCCTAGCTGCTAATTTCAACCAATGATATATCTTTATAGTAAAACTTCACCATTCCCCAAAATTTATATATTATTATTATATTACGATTTATTTTTATATAAATCTATATTATTAATTGGGTTTGTTAAAATAGAAATAAGTTAATCAAAATATTTAATATTATCCCCTTTAATGTTTTTTCTTATTTTTGTAATACTATCAATAAAAGGATTATTAATATAAAAAATAAATACCATTCTTTAATAAAATATAAAGTGATCATTATAAATCTTGCATTATTAGTATTAATAATTTTATTATTAAGCAATGATTATTAGTAATCACTCATCAAATGATTATAGCGCATTGCTTGATTTTGTTCGAAGTCAGCAGACGTGGAGTTAAAGAGTAAGTCTTCACCATTGCTTTTGTTCGTGTCTCTTGTCCACTGATGAAGGATCATGTCGCTCGGTATTTGTGAAATACTCTTTGCTATGAAATATCTCAAGATGTTCCTGCATAATTCACCGTGAGTGAGAAAACATTTGCAGCTATATATGTTACCGATCCCAAATGACGATTATTGATATCTTCTTTATATCTTCCACCACTTTCAACAGATCCAGATATACAATCGCATAAACCTTAGTATCGCTGACACACAACTCACTAAGTTTATGAACATTGTATTTCATGGAATCGATTTAATCGACGTTGGAAACATCTAAACATCTCTTTGTGTACACTTGTGCAAAGATGAACTTCTAAAGATGAACCGAAAATACCATAATCCTTTTACGATGTTTTGTTATGTAGTCACCTTCCTCTCCCTCGATAAACCTGCCTTTTCTACAACCTTTTGACTCAAGCAAAGATAAAACATAGCATACCGCTGATGCATTAACATACTCATCAAAAAGGCATTCATGCTTTCGCTTCTTCTAGTGGTAGTCATTCCCATGCAAAAATATCTCTTTGTATATGCCGGAATCCATTTCATCAGACATCATACAAACTTCCAAGCCATTCATCGGTATACAATTCATAGAAACTTATCGTAATATGCCAACGCTCTTCAAATTCCTCGATGGACAATGAGTTATACACACAAATTGTTAAAATCATTTTTGAACGATGGGTGCTCGTAATAAACATGATGCAATTTTTTTCGTGAAATTTATTGCTAATATGCCAAGAACACAATAAATGATAACTAGAAGGAAGTACCAGTAGCAATAAAATTACTCATGGCTCTCATTTTGATCGTTGATGATGGTCAGAGGGTGCCTTGTAGTCCATGGCTTCAAGCCATGTCCGTAATACCCAAACGAAAGTGTCCTCTGCCTCGCCTCTTAACAATGCAAATCCAAATAAGATAGATCGATAATGGTGGTCAATTTTAAGAATGGAACAAATGGCATGCCATACTTATTTGTCCCAGATGTACTATCAAATGTCACAACATCTCCGAACCGCTGATACATAAACCTCGATCGGACGTCAACCCACAAAATACAAGCTATGCAGTTGTTTTTTCACTTTAAAAAAATTTGCGGCACTTCCGGATGCAAGTTTGTTCAAATGATCGACAAAGACTTGTGCATCATTTTCATATGCAAAATCACGCCTTAAATCTCGCACCACATTCTCAACATCATGGCGAGAGAAAGGAACATTTTGCAACCCACCTCCCATCAGTGCTAAAAACATTCATCATCTTACTAGACCAATACCCTACTTATTTAAAGTGTCAATTAAATTTCTTGCAACAGAGTAATATTTCGTGTGTCTCTTTCAAATCTACTTTGGTGGGGGGTCACTAAGTGATGATTGTGCTCTAATTCAACAAAGAGAAATACGCCAATTGTCTTCTTTCTTATTGTGGACAACATATATTCTAGCTTTGCACATTGTTCGTCCCCATGTAGTCTCTCCGTCTCAGTTATTTTATTACTACTATCTTCATCATCGTAAACTCTTGCCAACAATTGGTGTACTTGCTTTCTTACATACATACATC
Organism: Panax ginseng; assembly: GCA_020205605.1. Taxonomy (NCBI): domain Eukaryota; kingdom Viridiplantae; phylum Streptophyta; class Magnoliopsida; order Apiales; family Araliaceae; genus Panax; species Panax ginseng. The sequence goes on from CM035139.1 coordinate 69,053,673, forward strand.
CTAGATCCGATATCATTCAGATTAGCATGTTTATGACTAGTTGCAATTCTAATCTCAAATCCATTTTTACGAGCATATGATCTATAAAAATTTTCAACCTCTTCCAACTTACAAAATAATCAACCAACGTATTTTAACAATTTCAGATTTATTACTTTCAACTTCAATCGACAAATTCGGATGTATTATATGACATTTTGAAAAACTTACTTGCGAATAATAACTCGAATAATTTTGCTCGATCGTAACTTCAACTTGATTTTCCAAAAGTGAAAGTGGGCAACCGTGATGAAACAAATTATGAGTAATAGGTGAAAAGAGAAATTAATATCCGAGAGCAAATTCTATGGAAGGATAAGAAGATAACTTGAGAAAATAAAGACTTTTCCTAGAAGATATTAAAAGGGCAAAAAGACCAAATTTAAGACATGACATTGTAATATTAATGCTCAAGAAGTCAAACTAATGTACTTTTCCCATATAATCAATGTCGACTTTTTTCTATTCCCATAGTGCTTTATTATTATGTTTGACTACTTATTCACCGCATACCTTATAATATAATAATAATAATAATAATAATAATAATAATAATAATAATAATAATAATAATAAAATAATAAAAAGTACATAAGTCGCCACAATATGTAAAACTTTTATACTCAATTCGTAATAATAATAGAATAATAATAATAATCAAATAATTATAATAAAATAATGAGAAAATATAATTTGGGGGAAATGGAATGTTTTAACATATATCCAAATCCAAGGTAAAATATGATAATAGTCCCGTGGTGCTCTGGGTGGGTCATACGACGAGGGTTCGAGCTTGAGGTCATGTGTTCGAAGTCTGCTTAAGAAATGAAAAAAATTTTTTTTTAATTTTTATTCCAAGTTTAAGATAGCTGTATCTACGAAGCGCTTTTATTAAAAATTTATTTTAATTTTTTTCTAAGTCATTATAAATGTAGACTTCTACCAACGTTTATTTTAATAATTTATTATTACACCTATGAAGCTCGTATACTACTTAGCAAAGAGACAAAACTTTTTCGCCACATCGCCTCTGAAAGACAATCAAATATTAGCCTTTTGACTACTTTTTCTCGCCACAATGCCTCTAGAAAGAACACCGCAAGCTTCTAGAAACTAAAAAGTCGAGACCCACAATAGCCTCAAAGGTTTGAATTTGGTCCAAAATTTATGAGTTTGTACCATTGCATGAGCTTATTTAACCATCTATTGAGAACACACGTTGTTCAAACTAAAGTTCAAAGATATAGCTAGATAAAATAAAAATAATGTAGAGTAGAGAGTATTTCTAAGAGAGAGCAAAAAACTTCAACAAGTCAAGCTTACCGATTCCATTTATTATATTCTCAAGACACCAATTATTTGTAAGATATTGTTATCGGGTATTTAATATTATTATTTGCAAAGACGTAAGATATTGTTATAGTTGTTGTTGTTATTTTGTTATGTTTGTAATAGTTTTTATTTATTGTTATTTGTTCGCTTTTTAATAGTTTCGTTGTTGTTATTATTTTCGATAATAGTAAAATAATATTATTATATTATATAAATGAAAAATTTGTTACATTATTTTTCATTTATTGTTTTTGTTGTCATTAATACACTTATACACAAATTATTGTTTTTGTCATGCATGTTATTACCGCTATTTTGCAAGATGTTATTCACCATTTTGTCATGCATCGTAATACTAATAATATGGAATTGATGTTGTATTTTTAGGTAAAAGATGGATAAATGAAATATGGGCCAATTGATCCAAGTGTTCTTCATGATCAACAAGATCATGTATCGATGACATATATCATGGGAAAGATAGGGGAAAATTAGGTTCAAATAATATAATCGATCAAAATATAATCAAAGAAATTTGACAAAAGAACAAAAAATCCTTTTAGATAAATGTGGATTTGGAGTATTTAGTTTTCGAGGTGTCAGTACACCAAACCCACTTTTGGTCTAATATCCGCCTAGTCGAGAGATGGCGCCTCGAGACTAATACTTTTCATTTAAACTGTGGAGAAATAACAATCACGTTAGAGGATGTTCACTTTATTTTTGGTTACTGGTGGTGAAAAGCCCTTAATCGTCCCCTCATTGCCACCAATTTGAATTATTTTAGGATTGTTTTGGAGATAAATTAGCTTGAATAATATTTTAGTTCAAAAAGCGCAAAGGTAATTTCATTAGTGTGGTTGCATCAACATTTTAATAATTGTCCCGAGAATGCAAGTAAAGATGTTGTAGGGCGACACACAAAGGCCTACATGTTGTGGTTGTGTGGGGCAATATTATTCCTAATAGAATAGGAATAATGTGCACCCAAGATATATGTCTTTTTATTGCCAACGCAGTAGATTGTGTAACTTACTCTTGGGCGCCAAGAGTTGTTAGCATATTTGTATAGATCTTTATATACCGCTACTAGAAAGGAGTTAAATACATTAACGGTTGTGTAACATTGTTACAAATTTGGGCCTATGAACGTAAATATTGGAAGGCCAAACCCTTGGCCACAATCATCCGTATGGTTACCTAGGGCTTTAGCATGGTCATATTTTGAGCCCATAGCTACTCTCGGTAGGCGTGAAAATCCCCACCACCATTTGTCATTTTATCGAGGGAGTTAGACATTAAGTCTATGTGGGATGTGGTTTGGCTACTTTACATGATGTGGGATGATGATATCAATGGATTTAATTTTGAAGGCAAAGTTGTTGGGATCCGTGGGGTCCCTCGATCCACTTTGATATTGTGGAATTTCAGATGCCTGGACCGTGTGATGAGATAGTTCGGTTCATGCAAGGCATACCATCACCCGCCAAAAACCATGGTGACCTTAGAAGGAGAAAAAGTTTAAATTTATTGATGTCGAGGATCGTATGGCCTCATGAGGGAAATACATTTCGATTTGGGAGGCATACATGGATCATCTCAAGGACAACAATATGAAATTTCTAATTATGTGTCAAGAGATGATTACATGGCCTCGGTATAGAAAAAATTACACGCTGAAAAATTCACCGACCTCGAGAGGCAAGGACCCCGATAAATTGTTATGAGCCTCTGCCATTTACAACCAACAACACCTTATTAAAATGGTAGGAAATTATATTCTTCTTTAATTAATCATGTATTAGAGTAAATACTTAATATTACATTTATTCTTCTTTAATTAATCATGTATTAGAGTAAATACTTAATATTACATTTATTCATATTTAGTGTTATTAATATTTGTTTGTGTTCATCTTACACACACAGTCGAGAGTGTAAAGTCTTTGCTTGATAAATTTTCAAAGACTTACTCACCTACCTCCCCTAGTCATTGGTTCTCAAAAACACAATTGGGATTACCAATACAACCTATACGACTTCAAGCAAGAGGGAAACAAATACCTCGATGGATGGGTCCCACAATTTTTGCACCACCAACCGAATTCTCTCAATTCAATGAAGGGCTTGGGAAACAAACTGATTATGTTGTACAAGAGAGCTACATACCCACCACACAAGCACGACAGAGAGCTCCATTCCCACCTCCCAAGCCCACGAGGAGTGTTACATTCCACCCTCTCTTGCCAATGAGGAGTGTTACGCCCCGACCTCCCAAGCCTATGAGGAGTGTTACATTCCAACCACCTCCATTTTTGTGGGACTTTCTAACGCCATAGAGATTGTTCACTTAAGGTATATATAATGATGGTTTTAATTTCAAAGCAGCTTTGCATTATTTATATTCATATTTTAAATAAAAATGGCATGCACAATAATAATAATGTACATTTGGGTCTCAATCAGTACAAGATGCGAGATCACATCTCTTATGGACCAAAAGGGTCCATTACCAAAAAAACCGAAAGATTGGAAGGAGGCATTTATCAATAAACATATGTTTGAAAACGTGGTGGCCTCTTAAATGAATTTATATCCTTTGTCACATCCACTTAGCTTATATGTTTTAGACCACAATGCATCGCATTCCTTAGACCTGAATTGATTTTTGAGCATGTCCTCGATGCTTATATGTTGTTACTACAGAGACAGGAGGAATACTACAGTCGTCGGGGAATACAAAGGTGGGCCAAATTTGGTTTCATAAATTCATTCTTCATGATCTCAAGCAGTAGCTATGTGCCCATAATCAAGAGATTCATGTATGGAGTTTTTGTCATCCGTGATGTGAACCAAGATGTCAGCCCACCTTTACACGAATGCCAATACATATTCATGCCGGTAGTAGTACACATCAACGCCATTTTGTCTTGTTCCTATTTGAGTCAAGATTGATTGGTTACGATAATCGACCCGCATTACAATGATACCAAACATATGGTTACAGAAATGTACGCAGAATTCAAGTAAAGTTTCAGATGATGTAGTTTTAAAATATTTTACTTTTATAATGTCCTTTAATATTAAAAATTCATTAACCAACTACTTTGTACGCAGCAGTACATTTGATACCATTTTGTTTGCAAAATGGTAATCCGATGCGCATGGTGGCCCAACGGTAATCCTACCGCAAGTGCACTGCAAAAGATTCGAATCAAACAACACAAACGACTCGCATCGTGGCATTTTTGTATGCAAGTATGTCGACTCATTCGTTAAAGCCAATAGTGATATTTGCCTGAGAAGTGGTCCTCGAAGATGTCACGCCTTTCGTTATCAAGATCGCATTTTGAGCTCTACAAGAAATCCGCAAGATTACTTCCTACCTCCGAGATATAAAACTTGTCCAAATAAGTATCTAATGTACATATTAATTAATAAGAATATCTATTTGGTTGAATCAGATGGATATTATTATTCATCTATAGTTATTAATAATCACACTATTTATATTAATATTAAAAATAATGTTTCATATTATTTACTCATACTCAAATAATAATTAAAATAAATATAAAAATAAATATATGTGTAATAATAAAATAAATTACTATAATCTAAATCCATTTAAATTCCACTCAACCAATTTAATAATAAAATTACTAATAATAATAATGCAAGATTTATAATGATCACTTTATATTTTATTAAAGAATGATATTTATTTTTATATTAATAATGGTATTTATTTTTATATTAATAATCCTTTTATTGATAGTATTACAAAAATAAGAAAAAACATTAAAGGGATAATATTAAATATTTTGATTAACTTATTTCTATTTTAACAAACCCAATTAATAATATAGATTTATATAAAAATAAATCGTAATATAATAATAATATATAGATTTTGGGGATGGTGAAGTTTTACTATAAAGATATATCCTCGTTGAAATTAATAAACTAGGCCCGTGGTGCTCTTGGGTGGTCATATGACGAGGATTGGTGCTTTGAGGTCACGAAGTTCAAATCATTTAGCAAATAATAGTTGATACGTAAAAAAATTTATTTTTCCAAAATGTGATGATACTGGTCCTACCAAGTTCAATTTATTTTTTTTATTCCCTTTAATTTGCCGAGTGATGACATATAATGGATAAAAAAAAAAAAAGAAAAGGTGTTTAAGATGTCGCATCTACCTTAACATTTTAAAATTAAATATTAATGAAGTGATGACATATAATGGAGAAATGAAAAAAAAAAAAGGTAAGAAAGGGTACCGTTATTTTAATAATAAATATTTATTTTTATAACTATACCGATTAATATTATTTTAATAATAAATATTCATTTTTATAACTATAATCTCGACAATAAATAATTTATTTTACGTTGGCCTCTCTTAAAAATAAAATAAAGGGTTCCTTTATATATATATATATATATATATTTAAAGTGGTACAACAACCTAAATTTGATTTAAAATCTTACAAATCAAATATAAAATCTAATCTCAAAACTTTTCCACCGATTTAAATCAATTTATCAACTATGTTTAAAAGAATAATATCAAAGTTTAGTTGAAGAGGTTAAAGGTGGCAATGAATAAAGTTTTCTCTATGGAATGGGGGTCTATATATATATATATATATATATATCCTAAAATGGGTCCATGACTAGATCTTCAAGTCTTCGCAATCCATCCGTTGAGCTGTCTTGTGCTGTTTTCACTTAGGATTGATGTTATGGTTCTGCATGACTTCTTTTGCAGTGATTTGGGTTAATTTGATGTTGAGTTGGCAAAATTACTATTTTTCCCCTCCCAGATTGGTTTTAGGCTTGATGAAGTCAGAGTTTGCTTGTTATCATGGTTGTTTCGAGATTGATCATTGTTGATTTCTCGGCGTTCTCGTGGTTGTATCTAAGGTTGGTTTGATCTCTCGGGGTTGTCTCCGGACTTTAAACTTGATCTCCCGGGGTTATCTTCGGTATTTGAACTTGATCTCTCAGAGTTATCTCCGGGGTTTGGATTTGATCTCCCGAGGTTGTCTCCGGGGTTTGGACTTGATCTCTCGGGGTTGTCGCCAGGTCTTGGATTTGATCTCCAGGGGTTATCGCCGGGGTTTGATTTGATCTCTCGAGGTTCTCACCGGGACTGGATTTGATCTCTTGGGGTAGTCTCCGGGGTTTGGATTTGATTTTGACTTCCAGGGTTATCTTTGGAAGAAGATTCTACCCTCCTGCATGGTTAGTAACAGGAATGCAAAATTTTGAATGTCTACAGATGCCTATCTTTATCATGTTTATGCAATGTAATGGCATGAACAAGATAAAGATTACTAGACACTTGAAATATGACAAGATTTAAATGATGCCATGCTGTCGACGTCAGGAAAATTTTTACTCTTTTCTTCTCTACCCTTTACGTTCTTTATTTTGTTGAGTTTTGTTTAAAATTACGAGTTTGAAATGACGAGTTTGAAAAGGGTCCGACATAAAATTTTGACGATTTGAAAATCAGAGTCACAAGTTGGTAGATTTGAAATGGTTGTACCAACTCAACCGAATTTAAAAAGGATTACACAAAGGCCCAATGGTTGGACTCTATTTAACAGGCCTTGAAAACCGAAATTCATAAAGTTCGAGGACTTGATTAAGCGGGTGGAAGGTGTTAGGCACCCCCGACTTCCGTGAAAATACGGTTACCACAACTTTTTAATTTCCCTAATTATCTGTATGTGTGTGTATGTTTATTGGGCCTATGTGCAGTTATCTGAAAGTAGTGCTATGCTTCATTTGCACCTATATACAAAGGGTTTGATTTGTATAAAAGTTAAATTTTAATAAGATATAGCATCACTGTTTTGGAAAAGGATTTATTAAACAGACTATTTGATGCAAGAATATTTTCAAAATTTGATTTAAAATTAGAATTTTGGCAAGTTCAAATTGATCCAAAGGACAGATATAAAAATGCTTTCACTGTTCCTTTTGGATAATATGAATAGAATGTTTTGCATTTTGGCTACAAAAATGCACCTTCTGAATTTCAGAAGATTATGAATGAGGTGTTTAATCCTTACACCACCTTTATAATAGTCTATATAGATGATATACTTGTATTTTCTTCTGATATAGACCAACATTTTAAACATCTTCAAATTTTCATAAATGTTGTCTGAAAAAATGGATTGGCATTGTCCGCCAAGAAAATGAATTTATTTCAAACAGAAATTCATTTTTTGGGACATGTTATTTTTGAAGGAACAATTATTCTTATTGATAGGGATATTTATTTTGCAGGAAATTTCCCTGGCAAAATAACAAATACAAATATGTTGCAAAGATTCTTAGGAAGTTTGCAATATATTGCCCCATTTTACAAAGAATTAGCAGATGATGCTAAAATTTTATATGAAAGACTTTCTCAAAATCCACCTCAATGGAGTGATGAACACACTGAGGCTGTTCGAAAAATTAAGAGAAAAGCAAAATTTATTCCTTGTTTATCTCTTCCAAATCCTAGTTGGAAAAAAATTGTTGAAACTGACGCCTCCGAATTAGGATATGGAGGAATTTTAAAACAAATTAACCCTAATAAAAGAAAAGAAGAACTAGTCAGCTTTACTTCTGGTCATTGGAATAAGACCAAGAAAAATTACTCTACCATTAAAAAAGACATTTTAGCTGTTATCAACACTATTTCTAAATTTCAAGATGATTTACTAAATCAAGAATTTATTTTGCGAATTGATTGTTCAGCCATTCAATATGTTTTAAAACAAGATGTTAAAAACTTGGCTCCCCAACAACAATTTGCTAGATGGCAAGCTTTATTAGCCATCTTTGATTTCAAAATTGAACGTATAAAGGGAAAGTCAAATTCTCTCCCTGATTATTTAACCCATTAATTTCGGGAGGGAAAACTATCTCTAAAAGAGGAGGTACATCAAGCCGAGGAAAATATATCCTTGGTTCCATAATCTCTGGTCAAGGTATATACACATTTGACTCAATAATTTGTATGAAGGAAATCATTCAAAAAGAAGAAGTGGATAATATCCATGAAAAATACTTCAATGAAGTACTTCTCACAATTAAGAATATTGATATCAAATGGATCAATGATCCCAATTATTTGGCCTCTCGGTACTTTGATCCTAGAGTACCGTATCCCTTAAAGGGATATAACAATTATCGTGGCTATGTTGAGTAAAATCTAATTACACACAACACGCAAGTATATGTGGTCAACAAGTAATAAAGTGATGAGCAGAGTATCGTTCCCACAGAGATCAATTAGAAAGAAACTTAACTTACAATTACCAATTTCCTATTAATCCTAATTTTATTAAACTATTCAACTCCATGATTATAATTAAAGAAACTAAATTAAGAAATAAATAAATGACCACAAACCAATCACAAATATCAAAATCTGGAATTTCAAACAATTAATGGAGAATTAGACTTATGATTTCACCTTAAGCTTCACTCTGATTTTAGCACCTTTATTCCAATTCAATTCACTATCCCAATTTATTAATCAAGAACACAAATGTAGTATTAACCACCTCTCGATGCACTAATACCGTATTAACTTAAATCTACAATTAAGATAGAAATAAGTTAAAACACCTTAATAAACTAACTCACTATATCTCTATGTGAATTACAATTAAAGAAGGTTTAAGATTAAGTTCTTTATCCAATTACATGCTATGTCAAGCATATCTCTACCGTAATATGCATCAAGATTCTGCTATTCACAAAATTCATGAACACATGCTATATTAACTAAGTCTAGATTTGAATATCATTTCTCAATTCCATACAAATCCACAAAGAATTGTTGATCATGCAATTCATAAATTCAAGCTCAAATTAATATAGATAAACTGGAAATAGATTATTGAACTGGAAATCAAAGTTTACAAAATCATCGATTCACTTAAGGATCCATCGTAAGCCTAAAAAGTGAATTAGTTCATCATAAATGAAATAAATACTGAATAAATCAAAGATAACATTCTTTCAATTACAAATAATAGTCTAAGAAGAATAATATTGAAAAACACCCTTCACGTCGCCTAGAATTGCAATCGTCCCGAAAATCTCCTCGAAATACTCCTCCAAACCTTGCTAAGAAAAATTGGAATTAATCTTCGTAATAAGCCTTGTGTGTTGTTGAATTCGTTGTTGATAGATTAATAGATGTCTAACACACAAGTCCCAGATGAAATTCTCCATCAAGTAGAGTCCATGTACAATCCAAACGCTTAGCATCCATGTTCCAATAGAATTTCAAGTAGAACAAAACACTCAGGATTCGACACCCCCCGCCCCGGCGGGCTACCATTCTTCTTAACTCATTTGAAGACTCCCCGCCCAAACGGGGTTCTATTCTGCTGAATGGTTACTGTTGCTTCATGACTTCTTCCAAAATTACACTGAATTGACTCCAAATGATTCCAAATGACTCCAAATCCTCGTTAAATATTGCAACAACCATCCTACACATAAAAGAACACAAAACAAGTAAAAACGAACATGAACACAAGAAAATAGCAGCAAACAAGCATAAATTGGACACCGAATCGTGGATATAAAATCAACTTATCAAAATCCCCCAAACTTAAACCGTGCTAGTCCTCGAGCACAAATCAACTACATGCTATACCATGAAATGCAATGAGATGATTATGATCTAATTTATATGCTTTTGAATCCAACAGTATCGCAAAATCAAGATTATTTCACTAGCCTCAGAGAAAAAAAGCAACTCTACACTATTAACTATCACAACCACTCTACAATTCCATTGTAATCCTCAAATCTTAAACCATCATCACTGGTATAATGTGCGTGTGTGATCAACATCCATGACAACTGCTACAGACTCAAATTCAATACATAACCAATTTCTTAGAAGGAATTATACAATGCAAACTTAAAAATTCCAAAAATAGACAAGTTCCAACTAAAACTAAGCAATTACTATTTCCAGGGGTTCACATAGGGTACTTATACTTTATTTATATATATATTATTTTTTTTCTTCACGGGGACTTTTTGCTCTTTTCCCGTTTTATTCATTTTTTTAGATCATGACTGTGTAATGTCCCATTCCATTAGGCTAACAGTGCTACCCCTTAGCAAACTTTAAACCAACGACTCCCAGACCATAAAAGACCTTAGGGCGCTAGGTGTAAAGACAATCCTGTCGGGCGTACTTGCTCAAGTAACAAAGGCCCCGAAACAAGACTAGTCGCGATATATACTTTTTTTTTTAATTTTATAATAACACTTATATACCCCACATATAACCTCCCAAACTTAGGTTCTTGCCTAATTTTTGTCTTTACTGCCTATCCTTGTCGTTTTCTCATTTACTCTAGCATTATCCTTTAGAAACTATTTATGTATCAATTTGAACTGACTAGCCAACAAAGATGTTATTAATCATGCTAACCTTTTTATACCAGTTTCAAACGAGCACAAGATTCGATTCATAACAAAAATTGTATCACAGTTCTAATAATCAATGTTGTATTGGTTAACTTGTTATCAATCTCATCATTGGCCCACAAATAACATGAACTACAACACTGTTGGAATATATACAAACACAATATTTAACTAATTTTTATTTTTAATAACAAAATGCAATCATAACATAATTAAAAATAATGCAATATGAAAAATAACCTAAACTACTATGTATGCACATAACCTATATGCAACATCATAATTCTTAATTACCATGCAAAACTGAAATTAAAATGACAAATTTAAACGTAAGTACTACATATGCATGAAAACATGAATTTAAATCCCCCAAACTTAAGTAATACAATGTCCTCATTGGATGCATAATCATAATTAAGTACGTGAGGACTTCCCTGCTATCGCTTAAGTCTGAGGAGGTGGTTGTTGATCTTCTTCTTCTGAATCACTTGGTGGAAACCTCGGCATCGGCACGGGCTGCTAATATGGAAGTTGTGCAGCGTGATTTAAGCTCTGAAGGGTTGTGTTGAGTGAGGCGAAAGACGCGTTCATAGCATCAAACATGTGGTCTTGCCTCAATGCGAGTTGCCGAATCTCCCGACGTGCTGCCTTGTTGTGCGCATTCATTTGACTTTGAAAATCAAAGAACTGAGGACTGGATAGTGCCTCGGTCTACGGTACCTACTCGGCCCCTTGATCTCCCATAGCTTCATCGTCATCCTCCGACGTCTCTGTAGCATCAACTTCGTCCTCCGAAGCCGATGGAAAAATAAATCCCAGTCCACGAGGATGTGACTCGCCTTCTGCCCATACAGAATACCGCGCTATTTTTCCGAAGCCGATGGAAAAATAAATCCCAGTCCCTGTGTGGGCTCATCGTCGGACCATCTCACCCCTGCTTGACGACACAACCCACATATGAGTGCTAGGTGTGGCAAGCCGCCCGAAAAATTTCCACGTAAACACCGACGGATAGAGAAACAGATAATGGCCCCGACGTCGATGATGAAGTCTTGCACAATTACGTATAGCAGTAACGCCTTCTCTTTGGTCACGTCTGAGGTGTGTTGGGATGAATACAGTTTAGCATATAGATTCGCGTACCAAATTTTTCCATACCGACTGAGGTCCTTGCTATGGAACACGGTGCCTCCCTTCCGACCTTTGGCCCATGTTGTTCCCAGCTTAGTCATTTCCGTGAGTATTGCCTCATAGTCCGGATCAGAATCTCGTAGATGAGCATATTGGCAGTGGCGAGGTACCCATAGCTGATAATAGGTATTTATTGCATCGGCACTGAACAGAACCAAGCGACCCCGCACAAACGCGTTGAATGGAGCTTTATCCTCAGCATTTGCATAAAATTCCTTGACTATGTTTACCATGGCGGGTTTCGGCTCTTTTGTGAATTTTGTCCACCCCTTCTGATAGATTTGAGGCATCATCTCCCCATCACTGGGATCCGGTGCCAACCCCCGCTCTGATGTAAGGGCTTTGGTGAGCATGTATTCATACCAGTCGGCGGCGGCGGCACTCACAAATTTCCGGCGATCAAAGGTTCAGGTTGGTTGTGAAGGCCTTGAACTCTCCCCCCTTTGGCGTTTTGATGTTGGTTGTGAAGCCATGTGCTCTCTTGCTTGTATCACCATAGCTTTCCCCCAAACTTTTCAATTTGACCCTCAATAGCTATCAAGTATCCTCTATGAATGCCCAATTAAATTGGTGTGAGAAATAAGGTAGGAGATGTGGTAATATATAGAGGTGGTATGATGAATTCTATTGGTGGATTGAAGAGGTGGGGAGTAGTAATGGAGTGTTGGAACTAGTGGGGTGGAAGTGGGTGGTTGTTGGAGTTATGATGGGTGAGAAATAAGATTAATGGATGAAGTAGTGGGGGAGTGGTGGAATTGGGAAGGAGAGGTTTAATTGAGGTGGAAGTTGTGGAAGTTGTGGAGTATAGCACATACATAACTGCCGAGCAATCAGTTGAGTTCCAGGACCCCCGCCCAAGCGGGGGATGTAAGGCAATATTGGCCCACCCTCTTATAATTTGCATAATGGCTTCCATTTGCCTAGGAGACCTATTAGCCCTTCCCGTAGGGGGTGTATGTCTTTTTGAGACCGTCTTCCTGGCTTTGGGCATCACTTCACTTCTGCTAAATTCCTCTATTTCTCAACTTTGCTTCATGCTAGGCTACTTCAATATTCTATTTTCATCCTGCAAGATATGAACATGAACGTTAGTGAACATTTTAATAAACTGGAGTATTGTGGAGAGATTAACAAGACTTTTATTATATAATACTACCTAATAACTTAATAAAAACTATATTTTATCAATTATGAATGAAAACACGAAAAATAATCTAAAGATTGGGTTGCCTCCCAATCAGCGCTTGATTTTAAGTCATTCAGCCTGACTACTTCCTGTTCATGGTGTGTCGGCCAATGTGATGGAGATGACATCAGTATTAGCCTCGCCACCCCAATAATGCTTTAAATGTAGACCGTTGACTTTGAACGTTTCTAATGGATTGCGACTGTAGAGTTCAACATCGCCATGAGAGAATACCCACTTTATGGTGAATGGTCCCGACCATCTCGACTTGAGCTTTCCTGGGAACAATCGCAGCCGTGAGTTGAACAAAAGGACTGATTGACCCGGCTCGAATGTTCGATGCATAATTTTCTGGTCGTGCCATCTTTTTACTTTTTCCTTGTATAACTTTGCGTTCTCGTAGGCGTGAAGGCAAAATTCATCGAGCTCATTCAGTTGAAGTAGTCTCTTTTCCCCGACAGCTGCTTGATCGAAATTGAGTTTTTGTATTGCCCAATAAGCCTTATGTTGTAGCTCGATCGGTAAGTGACAAGCCTTCCCGTACAGTAGTTGATAAGGTGACATCCCCAGCGGTGTCTTGAACGCAGTCCGGTATGCCCACAATGCATCATCCAACCGGAGTGACCAATCCTTGCGATTCAGATTCACTACTTTCTCCAATATTTTCTTGACTTCTCTATTTGACACTTCAGCCTGCCCACTAGTTTGGGGGTGATAAGCTGTCGCTACCTTGTGGTTAACCCCATACCTAGCCAAAAGTGCTGTGAAAGACTTGTTACAAAAGTGACTACCTTCGTCACTTATAATTGCTCTTAGCATGCCAAACCTTGTGAAAATGTTTTTCTGTAGGAATTTGAGGACCACCTTGGCATCGTTTGTTGGTAGTGCTGCAGCTTCAACCCACTTCGATACGTAATCAACTGCAAGGAGAATGTATTGATTGTTGAGTGACGACGGGAATGGCCCCATGAAGTCGATGCCCCATACATCAAAAATTTCAACTTCTAGAATCATTTGTAGAGGCATTTCATTCCTTTTCGAAATATTGCCCACCCTTTGACACCTATCGCATTGTTTGACAAAATGGTGGGCGTCTTTGAATAACGTAGGCCAATAGAACCTGGCTTGCAGCACCTTTGCTGTTGTCCTCTCACTTCCATAATGACCGCCATATGCAGATGAATGACACTCATGCAAAATGTTCTTCACTTCACTATAGGGCACACACCTTCTAATCATTTTGTCGGCGCACTGCTTGAACAAATACGGTTCGTCCCACATGTACCATTTTACGTCATGAAGAAACTTCTTTTTCTGTTGTCTTGTGAGATCAGGTGGAAGAATGTTGCTCACAAGAAAATTTGCATAATCCGCATACCAAGGAAATTCTGCAGAAATCCCAAACAATTGCTCATCTGGGAATGATTCGTTAATTTTACACCTGTTTTCTTTCGATTTCCCTTGGTTTTCCAGCCTAGACAAGTTATTGGCTACTTGATTCTCTGTCCCCTTTCTATCCTTTATTTTTAAGTCAAACTCTTGAAGTAGGAGAATCCATCGGATAAGGCGTGGCTTATCATCTTTTTTCGCTATTAGGTACCGAATAGCCGAATGGTCCGTGCAGACTATCACCTTAGTCCCGATCAAGTATGCCCGAAATTTATCAAACGCATACACCACTGCAAGCAATTCCTTTTCCGTGGTTGTATAATTCATTTGAGTCTCCATGAGTGTTTTGCTTGCATAGTATATGGCGTGAAACACCTTGTCTCGGCGTTGACCCAAAACATCCCCAACCGCATAGTCGCTTGGATCACACATCAGCTCGAACGACATATTCCAATTCGGTGCGACAATCATAGGGGTTGTAGTCAATTTCTTCTTCAACAATTCAAAAGTTGACTTGCATTCCTCATTAAAACTGAAAATAGCATCCTTCTCTAAAAGACTGCATAACGATTGTGCAATTTTAGAGAAGTCCTTTATGAACCTCCTATAGAACCCAACATGTCCCAGAACACTTCTAATACCCTTAACTGAGCTCGGTGGAGGCAGTTTCTCGATTGTTTCCAGCTTTGCTTTGTCAACCTCTAATCCTTGAGCCGATACCTTATGGCCCAAAATTATGCCCTCCTCAACCATAAAGTGGTATTTTTCCTAATTGAGTACGAGGTTCATATCCTTACATCGCTGCAACACCATGACCAGATTCCCTAGGTAAGTATCAAAGTTATCCCCATAGACAGAAAAGTCGTCCATGAAGACTTCAACATTTTTCTCCACCATGTCTGAGAAAATGGCTATCATACACCGTTAGAAGGTCGCAAGTGCATTACATAACCCGAATGACATTCTCCTGAATGCAAATGTGCCGTAAGGGCATGTAAATGTCGTCTTTTCTTGATCCTCAGGAGCGATGACTATCTGGTTATAGCCCGAGTACCCATCCAATAAATAGCAATATTCATGTCCCGCCAATCTGTCCAACATTTGATCAATAAAGGGCAGCGGAAAATGATCTTTTCGGGTTGCCTTGTTTAACTTCCTATAATCCATACAAACCCTCTAACCTGTCACTGTTCTTGTTGGTATTAACTCATTATCTTCATTCTGCACCACAACCATTCCTCCCTTTTTCGGCACGCACTGAACCGGACTAACCCACTTACTGTCAGAAATTAGGTAGATGATACCGGCATCCAACCACTTCAAAATTTCCTTCTTCACAACTTCCTTCATAATCGGGTTGAGTTGTCATTGTTGCTCCATGGTCGATTTTGCATCATCTTCCATCAGAATCTTGTGCATGTAAAACGAAGGGCTAATTCCCTTTATATCCATAATCGTCCACCCGATCGCTGATTTGTGTTCCTTAAGCACCCTCATCAACTTTTCTTCCTGCAAATCGTTAAGTGCAGCAGAAATAATAACAGGTAAAGAATTTGAATTGCCTAAGTACGCATACCTGAGGTGTTTAGGGAGTGGCTTAAGTTCCAAATTTGGTGGCTCCTCCAATGACAGTTTTAGTTTTTCTGCGGCTATCTCCTTAGTGTGCAAAGGTTTAAACGGTGCTCTAAATCGACTAACTCATGGCAATGAATCTAACATCTATAAGTAGTCCACAAATTTTGGGTCTTCGAGCTCTTCATTCCCCAATAAAGTTGTTTCTAATGGATCGTTGACCAAACTCTTGCCCATATCTTCACTGATGATTTGCTTAATTAAATCCATCCGAAAACATTCTTGCTCATCCGTAGGGAATTTCATGGCCTTGAACACGTTAAATTTGATTTCTTGATCTTGGACCGTCATAGTAAGTTCTCCTTTTTGTACATCTATGATTGTCCTACCCGTGGCCAAGAAAGGTCTCCCTAGGATAATTGGGATGTTCTTGTCCTCCTCAAAATCCAAAATAATAAACTCCGCGGGAATATAAACTTATCCACCTTAACCAATATGTCCTCTACTATGCCTCTCAGATATGTGACTGACCTATCCGCCAACTGCAATGAAATATTTATAGGCTTTGGCGCGGGCAATCCCAATTCTGTGTATACTGACAATGGATAAGGTTCACACTCGCCCCCAAATCACATAAACACTTGCTGAAAGACATGTTCCCAATTATGCATGAGATAGTGAAACTCCCCGGGTCCTTAAGTTTTGGTGGTAATTTTTGCTGTAACACTGCACTACACTCCTCTGTTAGTGCCACTGTTTCAAAGTCTTCCCATTTTTTCTTCCTAGACAGAATCCCTTTCATGAATTTTGCATAACTCAGCATCCGCTCTAGGGCTTCTATAAACGGAATGTTAATATGGAGTTTCTTGAACACTTCCAAAACCATTGCGAACTGCTTATCTATTTTCTGTTTTTGGGCCCTCTGCTGAAACGGAGGTGGAGGATAGGCAACTGGTCCGTTAACTGGTTTGCTCTTTTCCAGTTATTTTTCGTCCCCCTACTTGACCTCAACTGCTGTATTTTCTCTCTCTGTTTCAACTTCCTTTGTAACCGAAATTTCTGTTTCTTGACCCTCAAGCTATTTTCCACTTCTCAACATAATGGCCTGACATTGCTCATGATTACCCTTTGGATTTCTCTCGGTGTCACTTGGTAATGTTCCTTGTGGTCTATTATTCAATGCTAATGCAATCTGTCCTATTTGATTCTCTAAATTCTTGATAGCCATCTCTTGTGATTTCATTGCCATTGCTTGATTTTTCATAGCCACCTCATTGTTGGTGATGTATTTTGTCACCAACTCCTCTAAATCTGATTTCCTTTCTTGATGGTGAGCTGGTTGTTGATGGTTCTGAAATCCTTGAGGATATGATGGTCTTGGAGCTTGTTGTTGCTGGTTATTGCTCAATGAAAAGTTCGGATGATTCCTATTCCCTTGATTATACGCATTCTGGTATGTATTCTATGGAATTCTATTATAGTTACCCACAAATTGCATAAAGGCTGGATTAATTGCGCATTGATCCGTAGGATGCTCTCCCGCGTACAACTCACATATAATTGCTACTTGCTGTGCCTGTTGTGCTTGTACCCCTGTCATAGAATCCAACTTCTTTGAAAGTGCTAAAATCTGCGCTTGTATTGCCGTCACACCATCTACTTCTAACACTCCCGTGGCCTTTGCTTGAGTCATTCTTGTCGTGGGCCACTGGTAATTGTTAGCTGCCATAGTCTCTATCAATTCATAGGCCTCCTCATAGCTCTTGGCCATAAACGCTCCACCCGAAGATGCATCAATACTGGTTTTGAGGTTTCCATTCAATCCGTTGTAAAACATGTTCATTTGCAACCACTTAGGCAACCCATGATGTGGACACTTTCGGAGTAATTCTTTGTACCTTTCCCATGCCTCGTACAGTGACTCCCCGTGTTTCTGTTCAAACATCGTTATCTCGTTCCTCATTTTTGCAATTTTCGCCGGTGGGAAGAATTTGGCAAGGAATTTCTGAGCTAGGTCTTCCCACGTAGTGATTGATCCCGGCAGTAGAGAGTGTAACCAACTCTTCGCCTTGTCACGTAAAGTGAATGGGAACAAGCGAAGTCTCACCGCATCATCCGATACCCCATTGTACCTAAAGGTGTCGCAAATTTCCAGAAAGCTGACTAGATGTTCATTCAGATCATCATTTGCCAATCCCCCAAACTAAATTGAATTCTAAATCATTTGAATCGTCCCAGGCTTGATTTCGAATGTATTTGCAGCAATTGCGGGCCTGGTGATGCTTGACTGTAGTTCAGTCACCTTGGACGTGGCAAAATCTGTTAACGCTTTTTGATCTTCGGCTGCCATTTCCTCTTTTTTCTTAGATGTTTCAAATCTTGCCTCGTTTCCTTGATCCACTTACTTAACCTCTAAAACCATTTCTCAATGTCGTCCTCAAAAGGCAGCAAGTCTGGATTTTTGGACCGAGTTTGCATAAACTTCTTCAAACACCTGAAATAAGAGGAACAAAACAAAAATAAAAATATCTAAGTAAAACTGGATTAATTAAATTGATATTGTAAAAATATTAAGATCTATACTAAATTGGTCCCCGACAACGGTGCCAAAAACTTGTTGAGTAAAATCTAATTACGCATAACACGCAAGTATACATGGTCAACAAGTAATAAAGTGATGAGTAGAGTATCGTTCCGACAGAGATCAATTAGAAAGAAACTTAACTTACAATTACCAATTTCCTATTAATCCTAATTTTATTAAACTATTCAACTCAATGATTATAATTAAAGAAACTAAATTAAGAAATAAATAAATGACCACAAACCAATCACAAATATCAAAATCTGGAATTTCAAACAATTAATGGAGAATTAGACTTATGATTTCACCTTAAGCTTCACTCTGATTTTAGCACCTTTATTCCAATTCAATTCACTATCCCAATTTATTAATCAAGAACACAAATGTAGTATTAACCACCTCTCGATGCACTAATACCGCATTAACTTAAATCCACAATTAAGATAGAAATAAGTTAAACACCTTAATAAACTAACTCACTATATCTCTATGTGAATTACAATTAAAGAAGGTTTAAGATTAAGTTCTTTATCCAATTACATGCTATATCAAGCATATCTCTACCTTAATATTCATCAAGATTCTGCTATTCACAAAATTCATGAACACATGCATATTAACTAAGTCTAGATTTGAATATCCTCTCTCGATTCCATACAAATCCACAAGAATTGTTGATCAGGCAATTCATAAATTCAAGCTCAAATTAATATAGATAAACTGGAAATAGATTATTGAATTGGAAATCAAAGTTTACAAAATCATCGATTCACTTAAGGATCCATCATAAGCCTAAAAAGTGAATTAGTTCATCATAAATGAAATAAATACTGAATAAATCAAAGATAACATTCTTTCAATTACAAATAATAGTCTAAGAAGAAGAATAGTAAAACACCCTTCACATCGCCTAGAATTGCAATCGTCCCGAAAATCTCCTTGAAATACTCCTCCAAACCTCGCTAAGAAAAACTGGAATTAATCTTCGTAATATGCCTTGTGTGTTGTTGAATTCGTTGTTGATAGATTAATAGATTTCTAACACACAAGTCCCAGCCGAAATTCTCCATCAAGTAGAGTCCATGTACAATCCAAACACTTAGCATCCATGTTCCAACAGAATTTCAAGCAGAACAAAACACTTAGATTTCACCCTCACCCTACGGTGTGTATCTTGAAAAGGGCCGCCTTACAAGCTGCTACCATTCTGCTTAACTCATTTGAAGACCTCATTTCCTACGGGGTATGCAAGAAAATAGGCCCCACCTTACGGGGTCTATTCTCATTTGAATGGTTCTTCCGTTGCTTCACTGACTTCTTCCAAAATTGCACCGAATTGACTCCAAATGATTCCAAATGACTCCAAATCCTCGTTAAATGCTGCAGCAACCATCCTACACATAAAAAAACATAAAACAAGTAAAAACGAACATGAACACAAGAAAATAGCAACAAACAAGCATGAAATTGACACCAAATCGTGGATATAAAATCCACTTATCAGGCTACTACGAGCAGATTCTAATAGAAACTAGCTCAGTAGAATTTGAACATTTTGAAAGGGAGAAAAATAATAAACATTCTCCGTATTCTCATTCAAAAACATAATTTAAAAGAATGCTTACACCAAATGACTGGGGTTTGGATCCCAATAGGCCAAGAAATATGATCGCATATCCTAAAAAAGATTTCAGTTATTAGGATTATAAGGATGCCTGATATTATTGCTTTTATTATGATAATTCTTAGAAAAAGCACACTTGGTTTTTCCGTATATCCCCTGGATTCGCTAATAGCAAAATACCAAACTGGTCCATCCATTGGTGGATGCATTTTGGTCCAGAAGCAGTAATACTGCCAACCGAGATTAATAATCTCTTTGCCCAATATAAAAATTGGCATCCTCATCTAAAAGATAAAAAAGTCACCACTGGATTAGACTTATTCAAATTCTTTATGAATTATGGACTCCCATGGATATTGTTGGGTAAAATCTATATACGCAATACACGCAAGTATACGTGGTCAATAAGTAATAAAGTGATAAGTTGAGTATCGTTCCCACAGAGACCAATTAATAAGAAACTTAACCTTACAATTATCAATCCATTATTAATCCTAATTTTATTAAACTATTCAATTCAATGATTATAAAATCTAAATTATTATTAAACAAGTTATCGCAAAATACTCACAACTAATAGAAACTGAATTTTCAAACAATTATTGGAGAATTAGGCTCATGATTTCACCCTAAACTTCACTCTGATTTATACACCTTTATTCTAGTTCAACTTAATATCCCAGTTTATTAATCAAGAACACGAATGTAGTACTAACCACCTCAAAATGCACTAATACCGTATTAACTGAAATCCACAAATTAGATAGAAACAAGTTAAACACCTTAATCAACTAACTCACTATATCTCTATGTGAATTATAATCGAAGAAGGTTTAAGATTAAGTTCTCTATCCGAGTACATGTGATGTCAAGCATATCTCTACCTTAATATTCATCACGATTCCGCTATTCACGAAACTCATGAATACATGCTATATTAACTAAGTCTAGATTCGAACATCCTCTCCCGATTCCATACAAATCCACAAAGAATTGTTGATTGATTAGGCAATTGATAAATTCAAGCTCAAATTAATATAGATAAACTGGAAAATATTTTATTAAACTGGAAATAAAGGCTACATAATCATTGTTCCATTCAAGGATCCATCATTTGCCTAAAAAGTAAATTAGTTCATAATAAATGAATTAACTACTGAATAAATAAAAGAAAACATCATCCTAATTACACAAATTGAAATTAAAGAAGAATAATAATACACCACCCTTCTCTGAATTCAACTCTGCAATCTTCGTGAAAATCCTCCTCCTCTTCTTTAATCCTCCAAGTGCTTGTTCTTCAATCTTGTTATCAAAAGTGTGTATATTGATTGATTCCCCTTTCACACATTTTTTTACACACCATATAACTTTCCTCAACTCCATACCATAACTCCTAATCCAACTCTAACTTATGCCCAAAAGAAACTCTCAGAAATCCAAATTCTTATCAACACCAACAAGTACACCAAAGACTCCCAAGAAAATGCAATAACCATCATGGCACAATCCTAATATAAATCTATTACATAAGGAATTAATAACTCATAAGACTACCCAATCTCCTTATCCAACAAAGCCGCCCAACTCAATCTTCCCTTTGACCAACAAGCACCAAGGCTAATATAGGTCATCTACAAAGACGCGTTATCAAATTAGTAGCCGATCCTGCTCTAGTGCGCCCCACGCTACATTGCTCATCATCACAGCGCGATTCGCGCTATGTAGGCAGAAAGTTGTAATTTTGCTTAAAAACTCCTCCAATGCTCACATCTTGATGGAATAACCTGATTATCCTACAAAAAGCACAAAACCCATCAAAAGTAACATGAAAGTGCCAAAAACTAACAATATAACAAGCCAAACAAATAGAAATCATAGGTTAAAAACCTACTCATCAAATTCCCCCAAACTTGAACATTGCTTGTCCTCAAGCAAATGCAATGTAATGCAATGCATCTAACACTAAAACTACGAATCCAATATTATGACAGTAACGATAGTTCACTCATACGGCCTCAGAAAAATTAAGTAAACATGTTAACACTTCATAACAAAACCAATTCATAATTCCTTGCCAACCATTGCAATCTCAAACTGTTATCACTATTATAGTGTGTGTGCGTGCGTTCCAACAATGTAAATTGACATACAATCAAATTTAATACATAACAAATCTCTTTTAAGGCATTATACAGTGTAAATTCAAGAAATCCACAACAAGCTAATTCCAACCAACGCCAGACAATAACCAATATCAAGGGTCAACAGGGGATACTTATGCTTTAATTATCATTTATGGGGGACATTTTGCTCTTATTTCCTTTTCTACTCATTTTTTTATTACACATAACTATGCAATGTCTTATTCCCTTAGGCTTTTCAATGCTACCTTAACAAGCTTTTGACCAACGACTCCCAGATTATTAAGAACTTAGGGTGCTAGGTGTAAAGACAATCCCCTCGGGCTTACTTACTCAAGTAACAAAGGCCACAAAACTAGACAAGCACGCCACGATGTTTATTCATACTTTTTTTTAGATAGCTTATATACCCCAAATATTCCCCCAAACTTAGGTTCTTATCTAACCTTAGCCATCACTACCTGCTCGTGTCATTCCTTTATTCAAACTAGCAATATCCTTTAGAGTCTTATTATGAATCAATTTAACTGCAATCAATCACAAGTTGGTTTTCTTGTGCATTCCTTATTATAATAGTTTCAAACAGAAGAGAGATTCAACTTATAACAAGAAATTACATCAAAGTTCTCTTAATTGGTATTTCCAATCTTATCATTGGCCAAGAACAAACATATACAATCTATCAACTGGATTCATGAAACTACATGCTTTTTATTTTTTTGTTATATATATGCCACAAAATATATGCAATTATAAAGACTAAAAACTAAAAACTAATCATGCAAATAAAGACTAAAACTTGAAAACTAAACATGCAAATTACTAGGTAGAAAACGTAATCCCCCAAACTTAAATCAAGGAATGCCCTCATTACGTCAACTAAGCTCAATAAAAGGATGAGGACTTCCCTGAAAATGAGTTACTGCTCGTCGTCGTTCGAAGGAGGATATGTTGGCAGGATAGGAGGAACAAGCATAACCACCGGTTGAGCATTAGGATTGCAACGGGAAAACGCATCAGCAAGCGTGTTGAATGCATTTGCATTGTACTGATGCATTAAATCTTGACGTTGGGCCAACCACATAAATTGATTCCTTGGGCCCTGCGATTGTTCTGCAACAAATGGGGGTGAGGGTTGGCGGATCATAATGTAGCCTTCACTACGCGGGTGTGATTGTGCCCCATCCCATGCTTTGTACCTCTCAATAGTAGCATGATCAATTATGGCCATTGGTTATTGTATTGGCTCAGTAGGTTGCCACTGTACCCCAGCTTTATGGCATAAATCAGTAATTAGGAACCCGTGAAGCAAACCTCCCGTAGTACTCCCATGTAACACCCGGTCAATTGATTTTTGAATACACTCCCCCACATTAACATTATAGAATGCAATTGAGTTATTCACGCGGTAGTGGTGGTGAACAATCCCATACAACAGCCGAGCCCATGCCTTAGTTACATCGTTTTGGTGGCGAGTGGGAATTAGACGAGCACACATAAATGCATGCCATGCTTTACCATATCGACTTAGTGCTGATTGAGGAAAACTTATCTTTTCATTTGTTCTGGCTTGAATTACCCATTGAGTTCTTGGTTTGCATAATCGGGCAATCAACTCATCTAGCTCGGGAAACCCATCATTATATCGATCAGCTTGTGGTGCCTTTATCCCAAAATACGCGTTGATAGCATCGGCGTGAAATGCCACCAGTTTGCCTCGAACCATGGCGACATGATTGACATGTTCCATTGCATTGGCATAAAACTCTTTTACTATGTTGATTGCCACTGAAAGTGGTTGTCGCCATCCAAATTGGCATTCAGTTTCAATCCTCGTTCTAGCACCAAGTTCTTCTTGTCGATGGATGACTTGAATCTTTCTGCGACTCTTTCACTAACAAATTTCGTATGGTCATATATAGGCCGAGTCGTGGAGGTTGATGGCCGTTGTCTTTTATGGGAAGACATGTTGTTTCCGGTGAGGTTAGGTACAAGGATCTGGTTCTGGACTTTTATCAAACAGTTGGTGTGCGGACTGATTATTTCCCCCAAAATTGGTCGATTGATGTTACTTTGCTAGCCAAATTTTCAATAACACACAACCTACTCCACGAGCACTCAATTCCCCACATTTTTCACTCCAATTGATATCAAAACAGAGAATTGTATAAAGGATGAAGTGAATTGTGCTTACCTTTAATGAGTTTGGGTTTCCCTCTTTGTAAAGATGTCCCAATTTGTATGAATTTGTGCAAGGAGTGGATTAGATTTACGATTGGAGTGTTGTGTATATGATTTATAGGACAATGAGTTCTTGGATGGTAGGAGTTCATATAGGAGTTAGAAGACCAACGTGGGTTGGAAGATGGGGATGGATGGTTTTAATGGGAATGGAAGTTGAAAAGGAAAGGAAAAGTAAGGATGGTGTAATGGGGGTTATGGTTTTAATGGGAAGTGTAATGTATTAGGAGAAGTGGAGAAGTTGCTTGTATTAAGGAGATCGGCTTGGATAGAACACGTCCGCGTTATATCTCGCTTCGGTACCGACATTCCCGAATAACTCATTCATTCATGTTGAGTGTAGGCATGGCATAAGCGTAGCGCCCTAGCAAAGTGTGAATTTGGATTTGTAGCGTGCCTACTTGATATAGGCATGATATAGTGTGCATAGCCATGTATTTGGTCGATCGATGGTTTGAGCTGACATAAGCTCGTTTCTTTGTTGTCGGATCGGTGAAGTGGCGTGTGATCCGCGATTGTGATTGCGATTTCTTCCTAGGGTGATAAGCGGCGCCCCATCGGGTCTAGAACATTTCATAAGCGTGGTCGTCTTGTCAAGGTCGATAGATTCTGGAATGCTAAGCGCTCATGCTGAGATTCGATAAATGAGTAAAGACGACCCGCGTTCTGGCGATGGTTGCATGGTGATTTTTCTTTAATTTTTTGCAGTTTTTCCACAGATGTAGTTAATCTCCTATTAAAACATGTATTTGACTAGATTATAAACTAAGATGTAACTAGTAATGAAGAGGAAGAGTTTAGAGCTTGGGTTGCCTCCCAAGTAGCGCTAGGTTTAACGTCGCTAGCCCGACGGTGCCTCTTGTATCATTGAGTGTCAATGAGGGTAATGTTGATGATGTCCCAGTTTGAATCACCACCCCAGTAATGCTTTAATCTTTGACCATTAACCTTGAAAGTCTCCAATGGATTTCTACTGTAAAGCTCAACGGCGCCATGCGGGAAAACTGTCTTAATGGTGAATGGACCCGACCACCATGATTTTAGTTTTCCTGGAAACAATCTCAGTCTTGAGTTGAACAAAAGTACTGATTGACCTGGCATGAATGTTCGGTGCATAATTTTCTGGTCGTGCCATTTTTTAACCTTTTCCTTGTATAATTGTGAATTCTCGTAGGCGTGCAATCGGAATTCGTCAAGCTTATTTAACTGAAGTAGTCTCTTTTCCCCCACTGCTACTTGATCGAAGTTCAGTTTTTGGATAGCCCAATAATCCTTGTGATGTAACTTGATCGGTAAGTGACAAGATTTTCCATACAATAGTTGATATGATGACATGCTGATCGGTGTCTTATATGCAGTCCGGTATGCCCATAGTGCATCATCCAACCGAAGCGACCAATCCTTTCGATTTGGGTTCACTACTTTTTCTAGTATTTTCTTGACTTCCCTGTTTGACACCTCAGCCTACCCACTGGTTTGGGGATGATAAGACGTCGCTACTTTGTGGTTGACCCCATATCTTGCCAATAGAGCTGTAAACGCTTTGTTGCAGAAGTGACTACCTTCATCATTTATTATAGCTCTCGGCGTCCCAAACCTCGTAATGATGTTTTTCTGGAGGAATCTTAGAATCACCTTGGCATCGTTCGATGGTAGTGCTGCAGCTTCAACCCATTTTGATACATAATCCACTACGAGTAGAATGTATTGATTGTTAAGAGATGAAGGGAATGGCCCCATGAAGTCGATGGCCCATACATCGAAAATTTCAACCTCTAGAATTGTTTGTAGTGGCATCTCATTCCTTTTTGAAATGTTGCCCATCCTTTGACATCGATCACATATTTTGATAAACTGGTGGGCATTTTTAAATAGTGCGGGCCAATAAAATCCTAATTGAAGCACCTTTGCTGCTGTCCTTGCACTACCATAATGTCCGCCATACGCAGATGAGTGACACTCGTGCAAGATGTTCTTTACTTCACTGTAGGGCACACATGTTCTGATCATCTTGTCGGTGCACTGTTTGAACAAGTACGGCTCATCCCACATATACCATTTAACGTCGTGCATAAACTTCTTTTTCTATTTTCGTGTAAGATCAGGCGGTAGAATGTTGCTCACTAGATAATTTACGAAGTCCGCGTACCATGGAAATTCTGACTGTATCCCGAACAGTTGCTCATCCAGGAATGACTTATTGATTACACACTTGTCCTCTTTCTGTTTATCTTAATTTTCCAACCTTAAAAAATGATCAGCAACTTGGTTCTCCATCCCCTTTCTATCCTTTATTTCTAAATCAAACTCTTGTAAGAGGAGAATCCATCGGATAAGACGTGGTTTAGCCTCTTTTTTCGCAATCAAGTACCGAATAGCCACATGATCCGTGTAGACTATCACCTTTGTTTCGATCAAATAGGCTCAGAATTTATCAAACACGTACACCACTGCAAGTAATTCTTTTTCTGTAGTTGTGTAGTTCAATTGAGTCTCTGTGAGTGTCTTACTTGTATAATAGATAACATGAAATATCTTATCTTGGCGTTGACCCAAAACAGCCTCGACTGCATAATCGCTTGCATCGCACATTAGTTTAAAAGGCATATTCCAATCCGATGCGACGATCAATGGGGCTGTAGTCAACTTCTTCTTCAACAACTCAAACGCCAACTTACACTCCTCATCAAATTGAAAACTGAATCCTTCTCTAGAAGACTGCACAAGGGTTTTTCCATTTTAGAAAAATCCGTTATGAATCTCCTATAAAACCCAGCATGTCCTAGAAAACTTCTAATTCCTTTAATTAAACTTGGTGGAGGCAGTTTCTCAATTGTTTCCAGCTTCGCTTTATCAACCTCCAATCCTTGAGCCAAGACTTTGTGCCCTAAAATTATATCTTCTTCCACTATAAAGTGGCATTTTTCCCAATTAAGGACCAAATTTGTGTCGGTGCATCTTTGTAAGACCATTACCAAGTTTTCCAAACACGCATCAAAATTATCCCCATAGATAGAGAAACCGTCCATGAAGACTTCTACATTCTTCTCCACCATATCCGAGATGATGGCCATCATGCATCGCTAGAAAGTAGCAGGTGCATTACACAATCCGAATGACATTCTCCTGAATGTGAATGTACCATATGGGCATGTAAATGTAGTATTCTCTTTATCCTCAGGAGAGATGATGATTTGATTGTAACCCGAGTATCCATCCAATAAGCAATAGTACTCATGTCCCGCCAATCTGTCCAACATTTGATCGATAAAGGGTAGAGGAAAGTGATCTTTTCGGGTTGCCTTATTCAACTTTCTATAGTCCATGCAAACCCTCCAACCAGTCACTGTCCTTGTCAGAATCATCTCATTATCATCATTCTGAACCACGATCATTCCTCTCTTTTTTTGGATGCGCATTGCCGGGACTAACCCACTTTGTTTGTGCGAAATCGGGTAAATGATACCCGCATCCAACCATTTCAGCATTTCTTTCTTGACTACCTCTTTCATAATAGGGTTGAGCCGTCTCTGCTACTCCACTATTGGCTTTGCATTGTCTTCCATCAAAATTTTGTGCATACAAAAAGATGGACTGATTCCCTTGATATCAGCAATTGTCCATCCTATCGCTGATTTATGTTCCCTAAGCACTCTCGACAGCTTTTCTTCTTGCAATTCGTTAAGTGGTAGAAAAAATAACAGCTAAAGAATTTGAATTGCCTAAGTACGCATACCTGAGGTGTTTAGGTAATGGTTTTAGCTCAAGAGTTGGTGGCTCCTCCAAAGATGATTTCATCCTTGCCGTGGCTTTCTCTTCCGTGTGCAATGTTTCAAATGGTGTTTTAAATCTGCTAACTCATGGCAAGGAGTCTAGCATCTGCAAATAATCCACAAATTCAGGATCGTCAAGCTCTTCATCCCCCAATAATGTCGTAACCAATGGATCGTTAACCAAACTCTTATTCATGTCTTCGCTAATTATTTGGTCAATAAGATCCATCCTAAAACATTCTTCTTCATCCGTTGGGAATTTTATGGCCTTAAACACGTTAAATTTAATTTCCTGGTCTTGGCCCCTCATAGTCAGTTCTCTTTTTTGTACGTCGATGAGTGTCCTACCCGTAGCCAAGAAAGGTCTCCGTAGGATAATTGGGATGTTCTTATCCTCCTTAAAATCAAGAATAATAAAATCTATGGGGAATATGAACTTGTCAACCTTAACCAATATGTCCTCTACAATGCCTCTCGGATATGTGATTGACATATCCGCCAATTGCAATGAGATGTTCGTAGGCTTTGGCACGGGAAAACCCAATTCTGTATAAAATGATAGTGGCATAAGATTCACACTCTCTCCCAAGTCACACAAACATTTGTTGAATGCCATATTCCCAATCGTGCATGGAATGGTGAAACTCCCTGGGTCTTTCAACTTTGGTGGAAACTTCCATTTGTAACAACACTTTCACTCTTGATTAATGCTACTGTCTCGAAATCTTCTAACTTCTTTTTCCTGGACAAAATCCCTTTCATGAATTTCGCGTAACTAGGCATCTGTTCCAGGGCTTCTGCAAATGGGATGTTGATTTTAAGTTTCTTAAAAACTTCCAAAAATTTTGCAAATTGCTTGTCTAATTTCTATTTTTGAACTCTTTGCTGAAATGGTGTGGGAGGATAGACAACTGGTTCATTAACTAGTTTGCTCTTTTCCACTGGTTTTTTGTCCCCTTGCTTTACCTCAACCGTTGTATTTTCTTTCTCTGTTTCAGCCTCCTTTGTACCCAAAATTTCTGTCTCTTAACCCTCAAGCTGTTTTCCACTTCTCAACATAATAGCTTGACATTGCTTGTGATTACCCTTCGTATTTCTCTCGGTGTCACTTGGTAACGTTCCTTGTTGTCTATTATTCAATGCCAACGCAATTTGTCCTATCTGATTCTCTAGATTCTTGGTCGCCATCTCTTGTGATTTCATTGCCATTGTTTGATTTTTTATAGCCACCTCATTGCTATGTATTTTGTCACCAACTCCTCTAGATCTGATTTCCTTTCTTGATGTTGAGCTAGTTATTGATGGTTCTGAAATCCTGGGGGATATGATGGTCTTGGAGCTTGTTGTTGTTGGTTATTGCTCCACGAAAAATTTGGATGATTCCTATTCCCTTGATTGTACGCATTCTGATATGTGTTATGTGGAATTCTGTTATAGTTGCCCACAAATTGCACAGAGGATGAATTAATTGCGCATTGATCCATAGGATGATCTCCCGTGCACAACTCACATATAATTGCCACTTGCTGTGCCTGTTGTGCTTGCACCCCTGTCATAGAATCAAATTTCTTTGAAAGTGCTGAAATCTGCTCTTGTATTGCTGTCATACCATCTACTTCTAACACTCCTGCAACCTTTGCTTGATTCATTCTTGCCGTGGGCCACTGGTAATTGTTAGCTGCCATGGTCTCTATCAATTCGTAGGCCTCCTCATAGCTCTTTGCCATAAACGCTCCACTCGAACCTGCATCAATGCTGGTTCTGAGGTTCCCATTCAATTCGTTGTAAAACGTGTTCATTTGCAACCACTTCGGCATCCCATGATGTGGACACTTTTAGAGAAATTCTTTGTACCTTTCTAATGCCTCATACAGTGACTCCCCATGTTGCTGTTCAAACATCGTTATCTCTTTCCTCATTTTTGCAGTTTTTGCCGATGGGAAGAATTTGGCAAGGAATTTCTAAGCTAGGTCTTCCCACGTAGTGATTGATCCAAGCGGTAGAGAGTGTAACCAACTCTTCGCCTTGTCCCATAAAGTGAATGGGAACAAGCGAAGTCTCACTGCATCATCCGACACCCCGTTATACCTAAAGGTGTTGCATATCTCCAGGAAGCTAACTAGATGTTCATTCGGATCGTCATTTGCTAATCCCCCAAACTGAACTGAATTCTGAATCATTTGAATCATCATAGGCTTGATTTCAAATGTATTTGCAGTAATTGCGGGCCTGGTGATGCTTGACTGCAGTTCAGTCACCTTGGGTGTGGCGAAGTCCCTTAACGCTTTATGATCTTCAGCTGCCATTTCCTCTTCTTTTTCAGATGTTTCAAATTCTTGTCTCGTTTCCTTGATCCACTTACTTAACCTCTGGAACCTTTTCTCAATGTCGTCCTTAAAAGGCAGCAGGTCTGGATTTTTGGATCGAGTTTGCATAAACCGCTTCAGACACCTAAAAGAAGATGAACAAAACAAAAATAAAAATGTTTAAGTAAAACTGGATTAATTTGACTGATATTGTAAAAATATTAAGATCTATACTAAATTATCCCCGACAACGGTGCCAAAAACTTGTTGGATAAAATCTATATACGCAATACACGCAAGTATACGTGGTCAACAAGTAATAAAGTGATAAGTTTAGTATCGTTCCCACAGAGACAAATTAATAAGAAACTTAACCTTACAATTATCAATCCATTATTAATCCTAATTTTATTAAACTATTCAATTCAATGATTATAAAATCTAAATTATTATTAAACAAGTTATCGCAAAATACTCACAACTAATAGAAACTGAATTTTCAAACAATTATTGGAGAATTAGGCTCATGATTTCACCCTAAACTTCACTCTGATTTATACACCTTTATTCTAGTTCAACTTAATATCCCAGTTTATTAATCAAGAACACGAATGTAGTACTAACCACCTCTCGATGCACTAATACCGTATTAACTGAAATCCACAAATTAGATAGAAACAAGTTAAACATCTTAATCAACTAACTCACTATATCTCTATGCTAATTAGAATCGAAGAAGGTTTAAGATTAAGTTCTCTATCCGATTACATGTGATGTCAAACATATCTCTACCTTAACATTCATCACGATTCCGCTATTCACAAAACTAATGAATACATGCTATATTAACTAAGTCTAGATTCGAACATCCTCTCTCGATTCCATACAAATCCACATAGAATTGTTGATCAAGCAATTCATAAATTTAAGCTCAAATTAATATAGATAAACTGGAAAATATTTTATTAAACTGGAAATAAAGGCTACATAATCATTGTTCCATTCAAGGATCCATCATTCGCCTAAAAAGTAAATTAGTTCATAATAAATGAATTAACTACTGAATAAATAAAAGAAAACATCATCCCAATTACACAAATTGAAAATAAAGAAGAATAATAATACACCACCCTTCTCTGAATTCAACTCTGCAATCTTCGTGAAAATCCTCCTCTTCTTTAATCCTCCAAGTGCTTGTTCTTTAATCTTGTTCTCAAAAGTGTGTATATTGGTTGATTCCCCTTTCACATGTTTTTTTACACACCATATAACTTTCCTCAACTCCGTACCATAACTCCTAATCCAACTCTAACTCATGCCCAAAAGAAACTCTCAGAAATCCAAATTCTTGTCAAGACCAACAAGTACACTAAAGACTCCCAAGAAAATGCAATAACCATCATGGCACAATCCTAATATAAATCTATTACATAAGGAATTAATAACTTATAAGACTACCCAATCTCCTTATCCAACAAAGCCGCCCAACTCAATATCCCTTTTGACCAAATGACACCTCTTCTTCGTATATCATCTACATCATGATTCAAGACTATCAAATCAATGGTCGATCCTGCTCCGAATATCTCCGTGCAGACATTGTTCATCATCACAACAGCGGTCAAGCGCTATGTAAAAGTAAAGTTGTAATTTTGCTTAAAAACTCCTCCAATGCTCACATCTTGATGGAACAACCTGATTATCCTACAACAAGCACAAAATCCATCAAAAGTAACATGAAAGTGCCAAAAACTAACAATATAACAAGCCAAACAAATAGAAATCGTAGGTTAAAAACCTACTCATCAGATATGGACATGGACATTTGGCTCCAAGCACCAGGAAGGCTTCAATTATGGACTTCCATCCTTAATAAGGAATTTCTACTGCAAATGGTGGACAAAATGGTCAATTAAAGACTATTGAAATTATTCGAACATATATTAAAAAATTTCTGGATCTCTACAATAAAGAGAATGAAGACAAAAATCAGCAAAAGGAGAATCAAATTCAAGATCCTCTAATTACTCTAGAGGAATCTCTCAAAAAGAAGCTTCCAACTGCTCTAATGGAAGAAATCAACAAAATGGTCCTAGAAATTCTAGCAAAAAAATTAACTTCAAATTTAGAAGATAATATGTCTATCAGCAGCAAAAGCAGTAGACACAAATCCACTCATAGTGACAATGACATTTCAACAGAATAAGATAAGGAAGAATCTAATAATTCAGATTTTGACACAAAAATCCAAGAAATAATACTTGGAAAAGACAAAGATAGCAATTCCCAAGATGCTCAAGGAGACACGTGGGACCGTATTCAAATGGCTATCAACAAAAGAAAGAACGCCAAGCTCCAAAAGAAGAATAAAGACAAAAGAAAAATGGTGTGCCCCTCCACTAAGAAATAATGGAGAATGGTGGAAAAATCCACTAAGGATAAGATTCCTTTAATAAAGTCACTTTAATAAAGCTACTTTAATAAAGCTAATAGCTTTAATAATTTCGATAGGAGTCGTCATCAATGACGATCATCAGGCTCAAAGCCTTGCATAAATAGAGACTCGATCCTCAGTTATAAGTAGACTTGGTTTTACACTTCTTTCTTTTTCTTATTTCTTAGAAAAAAGCTTGTACTGATCTCCCCTTGTAAATATCGGTGTGCAATAAAAGTAAGGCTGCCATGGATCCTCCATGTAAGTCTTCAATGTTTATCAATTATGTATGTTAAATTTACATGTTTTAATATGTGAAAATTCACATATTTATGTTAATATATATACTTGCATGCTAATAACATATTTTAGCTTATAACTTAACGATTAGTTGTGTCATAGTCGGTCTTGCTCTATATTTGGTATCAAAGCCATGAACTAATTTTTAAGCAGAAGATAATCACTTAATTTGTGAGAGTGATCTCAATCTGATCACATAATTTGTGAGAGTGATCTCAATTTGATCACATAATTTGTGAGAGTGATCTCAATTTGATCACGTAATTTGTGGGAATAATCTTAATCTGATTATTTAATTTGTGAAAGTGATCTTAATCTAGTGGAACGTTACCCAAGTCGCGTGCTCAGGTGGAACATTATTGTTGCCGTGTGTTGACATTGTTAGTTCTGTATTCCGATCGTAAAGCGTTGACAGACGTGCTAGAAAGAGGTTAGTTTTATAGATTAGGTGAGAAGAAAGAGATTAATCTTATAGATTATATGAAAAGAAAAGGATTAATCTTATAGATTATATGAAAGTCTAATTCTTCGATCATTAGGAATTAGTCCTAGTACTAATAGTACTAAGAAGGACAAAAGACACAACGATCATGTTAAAAACTTATCAAAAATTGCTTATAGTAATCTTGAAGAACACTTAAAGAATTGGTCTCTACCTAAGGTAAAGCCTAATCAGGTTTATGAGATTGGAACTTTTGATCTCCAATCAAAAAAATTATTAAAACTATTGAGAGAACAATCCCAATCTCTCAAATGTATGAAAGCATACAACTCCTTAATAAGGATATTAAAAAATATAAAGTAGATTATAACTTCTTACACTTAGGACGTGTTTCCATTGGCATAAAGCCACTGACCTGTGATGGGTCAGATACTTGCTTAATGATAGCACTCCGTGATAATCGTCACAACAGATTTCATGATTCCTTAATAGGATTAATTCAAACCAATCTGTGCAATGGCCCATTCTATTTTAATTGTTACCCAAATTTTGAAGTCTCTTTAACAGACAAACATCTTTTAGATGTTTTAACCCTTCAAATTGAAAATGTGACACCCCCAAACCCAGGTACTTCATTCCCACAGGATTTGGTGTTCACTTAATCAAATATTCATATCTAACTACCCAATCACAATAAAACTGGATAAATAAAACCTTTCCATTAAAGGATTACATAATAAAATCTCCCAGGTTGTCTAACCTTTAAATACAATCATTCTAATGCGGAATTAAAATTATTACATAACATCATTATTAAGAAGTCTAAGATCATCACAATAAATAAAAGTACAAATCAAGATCACTTGATAATTTTCCTTTCTTTTGCTAGTTGAAGGTTCATCTACCTTCTCCACTTTAGTCAGCAATGAGTTTATAATATGCAAGAGTGAGCACAACAATTGCTCACTGGATAAAATAATGAATCAACAGAAGAATAACAATAATAACTGCCAATGAGTAGGCTCATCAAAACTAGATAGTACTCTATCAATGATAATCAGGAACTGAAATCCAAAATATGGAATAAACATAACTTAGGGTCATAAGACCATGAACTATGTCCACAGTTGCGAGTAATCTTTCAACTCCAACTTTAACATTCATAAGACTATAAGGACTCCACGTACTTAGGGGGATCAGCCCTTCGTACCATGTATTGTGCACAAACATTTAACACTACGCGTAAGTTATCCCCTAATAATAGGGTTGTTCATCTCAGTATTTAGAGTACAAGTCCGCACCAAAGGGAGTTTGGTTTGGATACGCTTTCAAGGGTAATTTGAAGTTCAATGATCATCAACTAGAGGACTAGTTGAATTAATACTAATAACATCATATTATAGAATACTCGTAATTGAATAGTCATGGTAAATTAAAATCATGCTTTAGGAATAATCTAATAACATACAACTTGAATAACTATAACACACCTTGCTTGAACAATATTAAGCCAAGGTTATTTAGAATTGAATACTAAGCATGCATGACAATATGAACGATAAACTATTCAAATATATTCGGGCATGCTAAACAACAAGTTAAATACAAGAATAACTTGTTCAATATCAAAAACAAAGTTTAGAAACCTTGCATTATTATATTGGAAACAATAATTGATTCAACAATAAAATAGATTAGAGAACTTGCATTATTTATAAGGTAATCAAATTGAAAACCATAATTAGTTCAACAAGATAAAGGATTAAAAAACTTGCCTTGCTCGTGGGCTAAACCGAACAATTCAAACCACAATATCCTATAAACCTATGTCATCATGACATAATTAGTCATTACCACCTTACGAACATAACTAAGTACGTTCATCATGTAAAAATTGGATTTTAATCACATAATCAAGTTTTACACAAGTTAATCGTTAATAACATACTTATTCATAGTATAAAAATACTAAAATCAACATTTTATAGTCCTACTATCATCACATAACAATTCCTTAAAATTTCGAGTACAAAAGTACACCATCGTCGTATTATTCTACTAACTCATATGCGAACACCACGATGTATATCTTTGTAAAGTAGCAATGCAGATGAGATAAATACAATATGAGAATAAAGTTACAAGGTCACACATGGAAGGATTTACCGGTACATGGCTAAAAAAAATGAATCATGATACATAAGACGGCCGCTAAATCATAGCTTTAATTTAAAGCTTCAAGAATAAAGATAAGAAAAAGCCAATTTTGGCCTACAAGTTCGTTTTTAACAGTCTAATTCACATGCAATTAATACAAAGATTTCATGTAAACATTATTCAAGAACTCCTAACATGATTCTACCCATACAAAAACATAAACAACAAATTTAAAACATCCAATTTCACTGTTTTTGATAAAAACTCACTTTTTGATGTTTTTAATGAAAATCAACACTGTAATTTTGTTTTTCAACCAAAACAGTTAATTCAAAGCATCTTTATCAATATTTATACATACTCTATCAATTTAAATAGCCAATTTATGCAACTAATTAGCCCTCAATTCCACCTTTAAATTAACCCATATTCATTCACATAAACTCTGTAAAATATTTTTCTTCACAAACCACATTCATAACATTAATTCATTGACTATAAGCATATATAACCTATAAAAATAGTTTTACAATCACTAGTTGATCATATAAATACACATACAATCAACAATTTATCCTATCACAAGAATTTTACAGAGAAATAGGAGAAGAGAAAACTAAAACTTTTAAAACTTAAAAAGGGTAGAAGAATACCTTGCTTGTAGAAGATGATAGTTATCCTTTTGATTATCAAGCGTTTCTCCAATTCTTTTTTCCAATATTCTATCCTTTCTTCCTTTCTTCTTTTCTTTCTCACTTTTCTTCTTCTCTTCTTCTTCTTCCTCTGAGTTTTTTCTTCCTAACACTAACTAGCGTACTAACAAAATAACGTATATAATATAATATGTACTAATTATATAACATAAATATTAATATAACTGATATCAGTTATAATAGATTTGAAAATCAAAAGCCATAAGGCTTGTTTGGTTAACTAACTAAAAATAACCCATTAACCCTTACACCTTGTTTGGTAAAGCACAATTAGATTAAAGACTTAATAGGCATTAGGCCTTATTTGGCAAAACTGAATTAAAACTCCTTTAAGTTATTTTAATAACTACTTTATAAAAGGTTATTTGTCACACTTTATAACCATTTATTAAATCACTACATCACATAAACCAATACCACAAAATTATAATTTTCTATATAATTATAACTTTATTTAATCAACTAACACATCTTTTAATTACAAATTCAAATAAAAGAATAATAATTCAATTAATCAAACTCTAAACTTAATAATTAAATTAAATTAGCATAAAATAATTAATTTCCTTAATTATTTATTTAACAAATAGTTAACCAAATTGAATCAAATTTGAACAATTATTTATTTAACAATAAACACATCCATTAAATACTTAAATATTTCAATAAATATTTAATATAACAATAAAAATTCTGGAATGTTACAGAAAATAAGGGATATGATATGAAATTAGGCATAAAAAATATTGCCTTAATTTAAAGAGTTTGTTTTAAAACCCTTAACACTTTAGCCCCTAAAGCAAAAAGATTAGACATTAAGGGAAAAACTACTCTTTTTGAAACAAATGCTTCTAAATCTTTCTTAAGTATTCCCAAGACCTTGACATGGTCTGAATTAACAATCCCTGAACAATGGACTCTTCATAGAAATGCTCTTCCTGAACCGGAAGAAAATAATGATAAAAATGTTGAACAAATAATTGAAACTCCTACTGGAAATGTTGAAATCTACTTCAGTCAATCTAATAGAATGGCTAGATTTCATGTTACTAATTTTGAGAAGAATAATAGTAAGACTCCTACTACTACTTCAACGTCTATTCCTCCTAGTAGAGTGTCTACCTCATCCATTCCTTTTTATATTCCTAATAGGAATGATCAATGTTAAAACAAATCTCAATATTGATGTTAATAGTGTCATGGGAACCTTCGAATCACCCAACCAAATCGCCCATGGAATTTACAAATCAAAATCGGTTAGGACTGAATCTCCTACACCTTCCGAGCTTGTATTTTCTATTAATATAATAGAAGTTGTTAATAACAACAAACCAGAATTTGTCATAGATAGAAAAACTATCAATGATGAATTCCAAGGTGAAAAAAAAATAAAAGTTTCAAAAATTGGTATTTCAAATATTATTCCACTTTCAAAGATGAATATTATAATTATTTGGAAACAAATAAGGTTAATATTCCTTTTATAGTTTGGTTCTTCCTTTTTCATGTTCTTAAAGATAAAGAAATAGCAATGATTGAAAATTTCTACAAATCGTGGGAAACAATTGAAAGGAAAAAGGTTCTATCCATTCATCCTCGCATAAAAGTTCCTATTATTCTAACAAAAAATTTAGGAACAAAAATACAAGCTAATGCTTTTGTAGAACTTATCAACAATGATATTGAATTTAATAAAGTCATATGACAAAATAATTATACCAATACATGTCTTCAAACAATTACGAAACAATTAACTCGCATTAAAGATAAGATTTAATCAAATAAAGATTCATCAAAAATTGACCCTGTTAATATTAAACCACCAACAAAAACTAAATTCAATCTCTCTACCAGAAGAGAAGATTAATTTATGAAGAAATTGGTTGATCAATTATCTAAATTAAAGATAAAAGATAATCCTTCTACTTCGAAATAGTTAACTGTTATCACTAAAGAAGAAGAAGAAGATTCTAGTGATGAATCAAATCATTTAAATAAATTAAATGATAATTTCACAAAACTTGGATTGCCTGATATCATATTTCAGAAAAATACTCTTGATCTTAATAAGATCAGTTTTGACAAATCGTCAAAAAATAGACTTCCATATGGAAGATATTATTACCCAAGACTCATTCCCATGGGCATCTTGTTTGAAGAAAACTTCATCAACATTGAAAAATCAGATTATAGTGCTGATCGCATCTATGAATGGAATATAGATGGCTTAACTGAGCATTCATTATTCACTATTTTGCATAAAATGCTTATGTATGCTACTATGTGTAGATCAAGTAGAAATACTGATAAACAAATAACCAGTTTTATCACATCCGGATTTACTGGTCAATTAAAAGGATGGTGGGATAATATCCTTACTACTGCTCAAAAATATGAAATTGAGAATGCAGTAAAAACTGTGAATATGACAGATCCCAATACTTCACAAATCAAACAAGAATTTACTGAAGATAGTATTTATACATTAATCTAAACAATAATCAAACATTTTATTGGAAATGCTTTATCTAATATGGACAGAAGCAAATAATTATTAATCAATATAAAGTGTACTACTTTAACACATTTTAGATGGCACAAAGATGTATTCTTATCTAAAATTGTTATGAGAACAGATGATAATTCTACTTTCTGGAAAGAGAAATTTATATCTGGTCTACCTGCTTTATTTGCAGAAAAAGTTAGAACTAAACTCCGAAATAAAAATGGTGGAATGGTAATACCATATGATAATTACACCAATGGAGAATTAATAGGAGAAATCACTGCTGATGTAACGACCCCAAAAATTTTTCAATGCAATTATCGACTTCGATCGTTAATAACACGTCTAACTTCTAATTTTATATCATTATTCGATGCTAAACTTAATAAAATACGGAATAATTTAAACTTTTCTATCTTATTACTTTAATTCCCTAAATCAAAACCTTTATCATCTACATGTTTTTGAATCAAGTAATTTTATGATTCGCTTCATCAAAGTTATTATATAGAATCTTACATTTTAATCCGATAACCTTTATATATCAGATAACTCAAACTTGACAGTTTATCATTACATAATCATTGTAACTTATCAAGTACATTTCTCAAAACCTTTATCTTTACCTACCTTTAAACTATACTTAGCTTATTACTCACCTTATCAAAGTTAATAAATAAAACTTACATCTAGGTTCAATACCCTTTCATACAACAAACAAAACTTAAACTTTATAACTCAACATCTATTAAACATCATACATTATTCGGAACCCTAAACATGGTTCAAAAATAATAATAATTCAGCCAAAGTGTATAAATTTTCAAGTATCACATCTGATTCATGTCTTTCAACCTTAGAGGGTAGCTGTGCCCCAAATGACTTAGGGCACAACGCAGGTGCGCCCGTTAGCAGAAACGGGACTCTAAAGTTCATTGTTCTTGCAATTTTTGAACCTTTTCTCCTTCTATTCGTCATAACTTGAGTTATACACATCCAAATTATTTCCGTTTTTGATTCAATAGATTCGTAATTCATAGAACTACAACATACTAGAATTATAACAATTTACAGAAACACTAACTAGCCTAAATCATGACCCAAAACTCACGTTCATACTAAACTTTCATGTTTTAACATGTTTAGTGAATTCATTCACTACAAATTCGTTTCTTAACCAAATTAATTCATTCAACTTGCGTTCTTTTCATTTCTTATCGTATTAACATATTCTAGACTCAATTTATAGTTTAGTTCACAAACTATACCAATTTTTGTACTTTCACAAGCCATATACATAACCATATACACTATAAATGATTTTCTTTCTTTTTGAACATAATTAGCACACTAATTCCTTGTCTAGATGCTAATTCTTACATCACAAATATACACAAACTCAATAATTCAGTTTGTATAACTACAATTCATCAAACATGCAATTTACAGAAAATTTTGAAAGTGAAGTACATGAACTCTTTTTATAAACATACAACTCAAGGTTGAGAGGTTATACCTTCAATTTCTTGGAGATAATTCTTGATAAAACATAGTGAACTGCTTTGGAATCACAAAAATTCTCTCTCAAGTTTTCTCAAACTCTCTCAAATTCTTCTCTGTAAACTCTCCATTCTTCTCTTTTCTCAGGCTAAGCCAACTCTTTTACGTAATATAGAATAAAGCCAACACACAAAACCCAAATGTCTAAAACCGACGTTTTATTAAATATAATAATTATATATCAGTTATAAAAATTTAATATATTTTATTTATTTATTTATTTTTATTTTTTAAAATCAAATTCAAATTCAAAAGCCATAAGGCTTTGTTTGGCAAAACACTTTTAAAAATAAAGACTTAATATCTTTAAGCCTTGTTTGGTAAATCCATTTAAAACTACTTTAATTTACTTCAATAAATCATTTATACTATAGTTTATTGTCCCACATTATTTACTTGGATTTCCATATCCAATCTTAATTAAATAAACAAAACTAATTACCACAAAATTATAATTTTTATTAAAATTTTACTTAATAAATTAACATATCACTTTAATTACTAAATTAAATTAAAACAACATTCTATTAAACTATATAATCCTTAACAACTCTCTAATTTAGTTATTAAGTTAAATTAGAGTATTATCTCATAAATTTAATTCATCACACTTTTATCTTAATTAAGTTAATTTCTATAACTCATGAATTAAAATAGTTACTAATAAATAATCCAACAAATATCTACTAAACAACAAACACATCAATTAAAAATATTTATTTAATTCAATAAATATTTGAAATTATAAATAAAATTCAGGATTGTTACATCCTTCCCACCTTATAAGGATTCCATCCTCGGAATCACCGAAATCCTACCTTACTTAGGTTTTCATCAAATCTCTTTAAAAAAAACTTTAAAAAATATATCGTTGAATAACTTCAACACATTACCTTAATATAGGTTTTATATTTTTTGTTCCTCATAACATTTACTTAGACTTAACTATATTTGAGTATTACATATTCTTTGACCCGTTCAGTATCTTTCTGGAAGGATCATTATCATTTACTAGATTCTCAAACTCTCAGGACATTACATTCACCCCTTCTTCTGCAAATTTTATCCTCAAAATTTTATTTATTACTCTTCATTCATTCAATCTATCAAAATAATTTTACGCTAATACTTTATTCATTCATTGGGTTCTACAACCACTTTCTTTCCACAAAGATCTTTCTACAATTATTAAACTTTTCTATTAAAAATTCACATTATTCTTTGATAACCCATCTCCTTCTCATTTCAAAATTTCTTTTTTCACTTATTCAATATTTTCATCATTCAGTGTCACATTCTACGACTTACTTCTTTCTAAGGAATATCATCCTTGCCACATTTGCCATTTAGAATAGTAAGAATCTTCCACAATTGATAATTGTGAAGCAGTATGAATAACTCTGGAATTTAAAAAATTTCAAATCATGCTAAGGGGTCACAAGACCTTAAACTAAGTCCACAGTTATAAGTATTTCTTTCAACTTAAACCTTAACAGTCATTAGACTGTAGGGACTCCCGTACTTAGGGTGTTAAGCCCTTCGTACGATGTATTGTGCACTCTATCCACGGTTATAAGTACTCTTTCAGCTTAAACCTTAATGGTCATTAGACTGTAGGGACTCCCGTACTTAGGGTGTTAAGCCCTTCGTACGATGTATTATGCACTCTGTCCACTGTTATAAGTACTCTTTCAACTTAAACCTTAATAGTCATTAGACTGTAGGGACTCCCGTACTTAGGGTGTTAAGCCCTTTGTACCACATATTATGCACAAACATCTAAACGCTTTCGCGTACTCCCCTATAAAAGGGTTGTTCATCTCAACTTTTCAACATCTGAATCCGCACCAAAACAATTTGGTTTGGCATAACTTCTCAAGAAACACTTGAACTGCATAAACATCTTTCAATATTTGTCTAGTTGAATCAAATAGCATATACTTCTAACAATAACTCGAACATCAATCAGAATAGTTTTATCCAATTCATAGGGCATATCTTTCTTAGTTTAAAGAAAACCAAAAATCATTATATAATGACATGATACCGTACTATCTCGATAGTACGTTGAGGATTCAGTTATTATATGACTTTGTCATACTACATCATACCTATGGGGCTGACGATCTTATGATCACATCCAACACCAGGTTCAATTGCATTGATGACTTCCTCGTTTGTCAAATCAACATCATATTTAGTGATGCCTTAATGACTATAGAAAAAAAATACATTTTGATATTTTTAAATCATTTTTGTCTAGCCGAAACAATTAGCATAGACATACGAATAACGATATTATTTTTAAAACTCATTGGTTCCATCGTTTGATCCAATGTTTTTCAAGAAAAATAGAAGTGCAAACATTAGCACGAAGTCAATAAATTTTAAAAATCTAGCAAAGCTAGAAGATTTGGAATATCTAATTTTCTCCATCAATTTCAATCTTTACTCCATTACCTCATTACTGACTAATTCTTTTTATTTCTAGCACCACCAATACTCTTATACTAAATATTCTTGTATTTCAACTTACAATTTTCCTATACCCCGAGTATAGTTCATCAAACTTACTACACATTGGAAGTTCAGGAACTTGCCACAATAATATGAGTTTAAGAACTTATCCTAGTCAGACCATAGGCGTCCATTTGCTGAGGGGTTCAAAACATACCATATTATTATGAGTCACGAACTTACCATATGCATTAGTTTTAAGAACCACACCTAAACATAATAATATCTGACTAATCTTAATAGTTTCTAACTATCAAATATACACATGAGAAAAGACTCACCTTTTTGCCATATATACATTGATAGTGTGACACCAACATTCTAATGATT
This sequence comes from Panax ginseng, assembly GCA_020205605.1. Classification (NCBI taxonomy): domain Eukaryota; kingdom Viridiplantae; phylum Streptophyta; class Magnoliopsida; order Apiales; family Araliaceae; genus Panax; species Panax ginseng. Next base: position 69,097,484 of record CM035139.1, read on the forward strand.
ATCAATGTGATAAACTGAGTGCAAGCACAAAACCCTCGCTCATACAAAGGTTTGTACAACTTAGCCATCACATGAGTCCTCAATTGAAATTCCACCTAACTCTATCTTACTTATAACTTGCTCTTTGCTCGATACGAATTTTTCGTACCTGTGACGACCCAAAAATTCAGATCGTCCAGAATTTAAGTTTAAAGAATTAGTTATTAATAAAATGAATTTTTATTAATAATATTATGTGCTATGTGTTTATTAATCGTTCTAGAACCTAGGATGATTATAAGTCGGGAGGATTCTGGCTACGAGCTAGACTGAACGAGTAATAATTTTCAAGACAAAAATAAAAATTTTTCGGGAACAAAATATTTCTGGGGAAAAAGACGAAATAGGCACTATTCACCCGACAAAACCTAAGGGTTAGGGTTTGAATAACCTAAGCCTTTCCGAGAGTTCGGTATGTCGAAATGACATTCCGTCAAAAGATTTGGCGATAATATGTCGTGAAAAGTTAAGTAAGCCAATAAAAGTTTTTCACGAAAAACGTGTAAAAATCGGACGAAATAAAAACGACGAAAAGTACTATTATGTACTTTTCATTCGTTTAGCTATGTTAGGGGAAAAAGTGAAGGAAAACGCTTTTCACCAAAAAGTGTTTTTCAATTTTTCGGAAATCCGAAGAATATGTAAAAGTTAATCAGTAAAGGAAAGACGAAATATCCAAAAATATTTGGATTCTGAGAATCACAGTTTTTAAAACTGTCGGGCGAAACCCGAAAGACGGAACCAGGGAAGTTTCGTGAATAGTAAGGATGTATATTGAGGAGGTGGGAATAGTATGGAGGTGTGAATAGTAAGGGGGTTCAGGATGCAAAATGACTAAAACGCCCCTAGCCTTGGTTTTCTATAAATAGGAAGCTAACTTTCATTTAAATGGGAATTTTGAAAATCCTATGGCTTGAGAGAGAGAGAGAGAGGGTTAGAATGAAGAGGGAGAAGGAAGAACATGAGCATGAATGATCGGATCGAAAGTGTTCATGAAATAGAAAAGCTTGCGAATCACCGATTTTGTCTAGCGGAGGAAAAATAAAGAGGAAAGGTATTAAAACCTAACTCCTAAGTTAACTTTTCTTAAGTTTTTATGTTCAAAACATAGATTAATAAGAACAAGAAGTAAATGATGTTAGGAATGATTTCATATGGTTGAAATTGTAAGAAAATGAAGAAATAAGAATTGAAAGTTTAGTTTATAAATTTCTTATAGAAGTATAAGATTCGTAATGAATTAGAACGATCCGAGTGGATTATATAAATAAGTAGGTGAAATAAGTAAGGAATGATGTTCTATAACATCAAATTCCAATAAAAAGTGAAATCATAATCCAAAATATTTATTAAAATGAAGAACGAACGAAGAACATGAAGAACATGCGAAGAACACGAAGAACGTTGTTGATGGACAAATTTAAAACCATCGTAGGATATTTGTTGTTGATGGACAAGTTTAAAACCATCGTGTATAAGTTAGATGCTTATTACTTGGTTAGGAACGGTAGAAACATTCATGAAGAACGGATTAAAACTTAGCTATAACGAAGTTATGGCGAAAATTTTGTAAAAGACAAACGAGAATTAGAAAGTTAGTAAATGAACCTGAACATATAGGGTTTCATAAGAATGTAATAGAAAATAGAAAACGTGAGTCGTGGACTCAAGAACGAATGAATTCTGAGTTCGGATGACCGAATTACGGACGAACGAACGAAGAGCGTTAACGAATGAAGGGTGAAGATCAAGCCAATCGAATGGCACGTTAACGGATTCAGAATGAAGTTCTGTCCAGGGGGTATTGAAGTACGTAAGATAAGGAAGAGAATGTCTTTGGAACTACCTCGTTCCAAGTTATAACGAATAAGTTATGGAAGCGGGAAGTAAGCGTCTCAAATTGGATTTAACACTTAGAGAAATTTTCTAGGGTTAGGGCTTGGCGTATGCAGCCTGTAACCATGCCTTATGTAAGGTGGCACCAGTAATGCCGGACTGAGAAGTCGGTCACAAAACTCATGCCGCGGCGCGAGAGATAAAGAAGAGAGTGGCGCAGCAGCGCTAGTGTAGGGAAAAAGCTAGAGAAGAGCTTTTAACTGCTCAACTCTTGGGGGAAATGTAAGGGAAGATAAAGAACATAATGTTCAACTAATGTAACCCTTAATCTAGTAAATTAAACCTTTAATAAAGGTTGAATGAAAAGATTAAATGAGAGTAAAAGATAAGGAATGTAAACGCGGATTACGGAACTAATATTCGGGGCCCGTAGTTACGATAAATGAACGTGGAGGATTGCTATGCTTGTGATTCCTTAGACATTGAGCGACGAGGGTACTGAATAACATTTTGATGTTATGTCATGATAATGAGAGATAAGTGTGAAGAGTATAGACGCTGTGTATGCAACACTGTTGCGATAAACGAGCGGTCTTAACATACAACGAATGGTATGGCTTGGACATTAAGAATGACTAATGAACATGGGGTTCAAGTAATGGATAACGAAAGTAATAAGTAAGATATGAATGGTATTAAGAAAGCCGTAATGAACGGTAATAAGATTAATGAAAGCCGAAGGTGAGTCGTATAAGAATGAATCCTGAGGTATGGCATTTAGTTGCCAGAAATCCGTAAGGAACAAGAAATTAACTTAACGAACGTTATAGTTAATGGTTAAGATAAATTACAATAAGTTTAGGTTGTGGTACAATCGTAACCTTTGATGGTTGACATATGGGAGCTGGGCTAAACAATTCCTTTAGAGAGCGAAGGTATATACGAAACTGGTAACCGATCTAACTCACTGTGATGGTAGTGTAGATGAGACAGGAACTTATTTGTTGGTTGTTTGTGGGAAACCACTCAGAGTACCATATGGACTACTAGTAGAGAAGCGATGTGTGCTGAGTCCTAGAGAAGTAATAAGAAGAAGATAAGATGTAAAACATCAAAAATGATGAATGTAAAAGTAAGATATCTTCGTATGTCATGAAGCCGTAGAACGGTAATGAAAGTGGTCGCGTAAACTTAGGTTACAAGAACGCGAACCCTAAGAAGTAAAGTTAAGAAAACTAATGCATAAGTCAAATATACATGACTAATTAGTGTATGTGTTGTTTTTTCTTATGTACTACATAAAGGAACTGGAATGAGCGATTCGGCGATAAGTCGAATATGTATGCGTAAAGTAAGTCTTCTAACTTCATTCATATTCTAAATGAATGCTAGTTTCTTAAACTTCTTAGCTGTTGAACTTGAGAAGTGCTGTGTATGTGCGAATGTGTGATATTTGTACAAGGTGTTAGAATATATGAGGCCTTGAGCCACAATGTGAACACTTCGGTGTTTCTATGAGATGAACTGTTCTGTGATTTAACTATTCAATAAGAGAATGCTCTGTTTATACTTGATCCGTTATTATTAAGTCTGTGCTAATGATTCTAGCCAGACAGAATGTGTATGAAAAAGGTAGAAGAATGAAAGTATTTTAAAATGAAAGTGAATATTGTTTTAAACTGATAGGAATTGAGATTATTCCTATTATTCAAGATGCTTCATAACCTTGTTTGGTTATTGAAGTTCTAAAGGAATGTTTAAACTCTTCAAGTTGTTTGTTCAACTGTTATGACTTGCTAAGCAATTGAATGCTCACACTTGCTTTAAATGAAAAACATTTTTAGCGAACGATGTTAGAAGAACTTAAGGATCCCGTAAAGATCAAGCTGACAATATCCAGATGAAGTGCCATTCAGAATGGGAATGAGCGAGAAGATCAAGTGAAGACTTATAATATAAAATAAGTTAAATGGACTTTAGATGAGTTTAATGAACTGTTATGTATCCTTAGTGGCGGATGAAAGTCACTCGTGTAAGATGTAAAGGATAATGTAATTATTGTTATTTGTAATGAAAAGAGTTATAAGGTTTTAAAACCTGGGAATTTAGAATGTATGTTGTTATATTTTAGTATATAATGGTGTATGTTTAGATGAATGATGGGATCGTGACGTAGGGAATCTGGGTTTGAAGATAGACCGGATTTTGGGGCGTTACAGATTGGTATGAAAGCTGATAGGTTATAAACCTTAGGTACGAGTACCTAAGACTATAATCGTAGAGAGAGGGATAAGAAGATCACCACGTGATCATAGTGAATCGTAATGTGATGAGTACATTAAGCGATGAATGATTTATAGTACTACAAAGTAGTGCGGAAGATGAACTCAGATTGAGTTGTAAAGGAAAGCATACGAATTAAAAAAAATTCGTATTAAGTAAAGAGAAATTTAAAAGTTGTAAAAATTTCAATTAAGGACTCATATGATAACTGAGTTGTATGAACCTTTGTTATGGGTAGAGGTTTGTGCTTGGTGTAACAACTGCTTAGCTTATTATAGTGATAATCATTGGAATTGGTCATATTTGTCAAGATGTATGTGATGAGAAGGTGAATCTTTTCTCATGTATATACTTGATAGGTGAGAGAAACAATAAGGTAGGTCTGAAGTTCTTGAAACTCATACTTATGGTATGTTAAGTGACTCATAATGATATGGTAGGTTTTTGAAATTCTCGTGAATGGATGCTTATAGTGCATGCAGGATAGTTCTTAAACTCATATTATTGTGGAAAGTTTCTGAACTCATAATGTGTGGTAAGTTGATGGACTGTACTAAGGTATAATGATGTTTAGACTGAAAATAAGTTATTTTCAGTAGTCTTAGTATTAAAGGTACTAGAGAAGATTAAGTATTGTCGCAGTAAGATAATGAAGAAAGATAAAGAATAGGATATTCTAAGTCATCTAGCTATGCTAGATTTCGAAGTTTATTGAACTCATGCTGATATGTACATTTTGAAAAAGGAAAGAATTGGTTCAACTTTTGGAACCAATAGATTTTTAAAAGAACTATTCTTGGTATGTCTATGCTAATTGTTTCGGCTAGACATAAATTGATTTGAAATATCAAAATAAATTTTATATCATCAGTGCATTTGATGCAATGATGGTAAAAGGATGGAGTTATTAATGCAATTTAACCTGGTGTTGGATATTGTCGACGTCGGGATTTTTATTTGTCCCTTTTCGTTACTTTTTCTTTGGTGTTCTCATGTTAATGTGAGATTTGTTTGAAAAAACAAGTGAAAAAAGTCCGACATGTATAATGTCGACGATTTGACTGTAAGAGTCGCCAATTGGTATTTTTAACTGGTTGCACCAATGCAACCGAAAAAGGTTTGCACATTGACCCAGTGATATAACACTTCTAAACGGGTCTGTGAAACCGAGATTCATTATGGGTTCGGGGACTTGATTATACGAGGGAAGGTGTTAGGCACCCTAGCATCCATGTTACCACGGTGACCACCACTTTTCAAAGAAATCATATATAAATGTGTGTGTGTGGATCAATGTGCAATTATTTGAAAGTAGTCACGAGGCCTCGTTAGCACCTATATACATGTGGTTTGAATTTATAAAAAATTCATTTTAAATGATATAGCAATGAAGTTTTGTAAAAAGAGGTTTTTAAACCTTGTGCTCAATAGAATTGACACCTTTTCATACTTCTATTTTATTATTAAATGTTCTACTTATTTGCTTTTATTTTCGAGATCTGAAGCATCTTGAGAAAATAATATCTGATAATCTTAAACTCCTCATGAACATGATAGCCATCTAAGGAAATTCGTACACTTTAAATAATGTACAAGTTCTTACATTGAAAAGGTCCATCATGGGAATCAATCTAGATTCGATGAATCGAATCAGTGATCACATGATTCCTAGGCTCACATGATACCACAATTTATATGAAAAGCGATGGCGATTATATATATAAAAGTCAGTAAATTTATATATACAGAGACATGATTAACCACCACGAAGCAACTCCATGGGGGATCGAAAATATAAATATATAAACGAGGTATATATATATATATATATATATATGAACATGATCAACCACCACAAAGCAACTCCATGGGGGATCAGAAAAGTAAATAAAGCAGTAAATGCAATCAACCGCCATGAAGTAAACTCAAAGAGACTTGAATGTCGAAAGCGATAAGCGATCAACCACCACTTAAGTAAACTCCGTAGTGGACGAAATATAAATAAAGCGAAAAGGCCACAAGTAAACTCCGAACTGATGAAATGTATATATATATATATATATAAAAGCGAAGAAATGCAATCAGATATAAAATCCGTGCTCATCGGATATGTCCGACAATAATTATATATATAAGTATATATATAAAAGCAATTAAACGCACCAGATATAAAATCCAGGCTCATCAGATAGAGTCTGAAAACAGTTTATATATATATATATAAAAGGAATTAAACGCTCTAGACATAAGTCTAGGCTCAATCGAGGCACAACTCGATAATGTTAGTCCATATAAAAATATATATGTATATATATACAGACAAAAATGAAAACCACGGACTGAAGTCCGGGCATACACACACAACACGACTCTCAATGTGTAGAATAGTGTGTGCAAATATGAAGAGAAGGGCTTTATAGAGTGTAAGAAGGCTTACAGTGGGCTGCCAATGCAGAATTCTATGACTCTATATGGATAAACACTTAGCTCACGAGGGTAAATTTATAACTGTATGTGGGCTAACAGGTGTTTAAAAAGAGCAAGCACTCAATATAGGGTGTGCAGAAAGCAAATTGGACAGGGCTTCCTCGTCTTTTTTCTTGCAAATATGGCCACCCCAAGCCCTCTATTTATAGAGGGGGGAGCCAGAGTGTATTTACTGCAGAGGCTATGAATGCAGATGTGGCTGCAAGTTACCCGGTGCTCCTGCTCATGTCCCTTATGTCTCGAATGTGTACTCGTGCACTATGATGTCCACTTAAACTTGCAGAACTTCCATCCAAGCCTCCGAACGAGGTGTACAAGACCTTCTTCAAACCGCTTTTGTTGAGAGTTACGCAATGACATGGGATTTGCCTTTTTGATTCTAGGAAGATGGGTCCATGACCGAAATGGCATTTTCGGATTTCCGTCAAGCAGTCCGTTGAGCTGTTTTGCGTAGTTTGCGCTTGGAAATTAAGATATGGTTCTTGTGGGATAGATTTTGAAGCAATTTGAGTTAAAATGAGTGTATTTGATTTGAAGTGAAGTTGAGTTGGCAAAATGACCATTTTACCCTTCCCGGGGTTATCTCCGATTTTCGTACATTTGTAGCCGTCTTTTCGCAGGGTTATCTTTGAGATTATCATTTTGTTGACTCTGAATGTCCTCAGGGTTATCTCTGAGGTTGGCTTGACCTCTCGGGGTTGACTTTGGACTTTGCACTTGATCTCCCGGGGTTATTTTTGGGGTTAGAATTGACTTTCCCGAGGTTATTTCTGGGGTTGGCAACTGATTTCTCGGGGTTATTTCTGGGTTTGGAAAATCTATTTCTCGGGCTATCTCCGGGGTTAGAATTGATGTTGTGGTCCTCCAGGGTTATCTCTAGAGTGTGAAAAAGACGCTTTTGCCCTCCTACATAGTTAGTAATAGGAAAAGAAAATTTTGAGTGTCTACAGATGCCCCTCTTTATCATGTTCATGCAATGCAATGGAATGGACATGATAAAGATTAGTAGACACTTGAAACATAACAAGGTATTTTTAATGATGCAAATCGCAATGTAGTGAATGTGATGATGAATGTTTAAAATGTTTTTGCAAATCGCAGTTCGCAAATTACACATCGCATTTTGCACTTCGCATTTCACTTTTCGCATTTGGCCAATCGCACTTTGCAAATCACACATCGCATTTCGCAGATCGCAAATCGCAAATCGCAATATAATGAATGTTATGATGTATGTTTAAAATGTTTTCGCAAATTGCTTTACCTTTACTGATCATTGCTGATGCCTATGCTGGTGTTGACTCCAATGGTTCGGCATTTTAATCGTTGACGCTTATTTGATGAAGATAAGTTGAGATGTCTTCCACATCTCTGATGGGGATGTTGTTCTAAAATCACCAGACCTTCCTGATGTATACGCTGGTAGTTTGCAACGGTGCCTACCCTGTTAGTAGTTGAATACGCTGTCATCACCCAATTGTTTTGGTTCCCACTCGAATGGTGGTATTCAAAACTTTCATCACTGAACTGTCTTGATGTTGTGCTGAATTAAAGATAATGGTTTTGAATACCGGATCTTCCGATACCTTCGCTGAAGTAATATTCAAAGGTTTACTTCGCCAGACTCTGCCTAATGTTACGCTTGATAGAAATGTATGTTGATGTAGCGCTTCACCCATTTTGAGGTGATTTGGAGTTTCCTTTCGCTGTTGGGTGCTTGTGACCCATTTCCTTGAATATTTGATTCATAACCTCGCCGAATCGGCACATCTAATGCCACCGATATCCTGGAGGGTGCAAATTCGCTCTTTCGCTGTCGAACTTTTGAACTTCAGTGTAGAGGCCTCAATTTATGAGGATTTGACGTAAATTAACACATTTGTTGTTGTAGATTTCATTCGCCAAACCTTTTGTCGTTGGCCTCGAGTTAAGAACTTTTTGAGAATTTTCCCCTTCTTTCGAAGGGACACGCTTATGTCGCCATGATTTCTTTCAGGAGTTTTCTTTCTTTTGACGAGAGGCCTGATCCCGCCTTAAAATCCTTCGCTTTTTTTGGAATCGAAAAATGCCCCAGTCCTTTCAAATGTTGTTGTCGGGGACTCATATGAGAAAGTCTCTTTGTTGACCAAATCGCGAGTGAACAATATCCGAATCGCTAGTGAGATAATATGAGGGAAGCTCTGATGATGATGGACCATGCTGATTGTGTTGATTGGTGCATTTTCCTCCTTAGGATGGTTGATAAATGCCCCAGTGTTGAGTTGTCGATGTTTCCGAGATTGCCCCAATCTTGTTGTAAGGGTCCCAATATCGGGTTGTAGCCAATGTTGAAATTGCTCCAGCCTTGCTTGTTGTCTGGGATAGTTGCTTTGCTAGGATGCTGAGATAGCAAGAGGTTTTTACCTTTGTATCAGATGGTGAACAGGTAGTGGATTTGGGCTTTGATGCCCTCAATCATTGTTCCTGACTTGTTCATGCAATCGGCTTTGATGATTTTCTTCTGATTTGATGAAGACTTGTGATTTAGGGTGTCGGCTCTTTGAAGGTCCTCATTGCTGGTTGTCTTAGTGTATCGTTGTTTCTTCCTTTTTGGGATTTCTGCCAAAATTGATGGAATAACATTGAAGTGTTGTTGGGGCTTCTCCACATGGGTCGCTGACTTGGAGGGTTGTTCTTGGGCGTAGACTTGGGATTGATGTTTGGGTTTGGATGTTTCTTTTGAGGTTCAGACCGTACCACTGATGGCTGCCTACATACTCCTATTGATGAGGGGAGATTAGGTCTTTCGTAGTTCATGCCTGGTGTAAGAGGTTCAACGCTGAATGCAAAATCTTTATTGATGAAGAAGGGTGTAGAAGTATTTTTGTGGTTTTTATTTTTGTAGAGAAAGGGTAGAAATGTTTTTGTTGTTTTTTGTTTATTGCGACCGGGCCATATAGAATATGGTTGCCTATGTACTCTCGGGTATCAGGGAGATCAGGTCTGCGTAGTTTGCTCATGCACTTTCTAGAATTTCCAGAAAAGGGTCATCGTGATAAAATGGGTCACTTTTACCACTTTCTCTAATCGATCTGTTAACTTTTTATGGAATCTTATGGGATATATTCAGAGTACATATAATATACTATAAGATAGTTACAACAATATTAACATAACTCATCACACCTGACAGATCTAACGTTTAGAACATCATGTCAGACGCTGTGTAAACAATTCTGGGTTGCCCAGATTATTGTCCGGTCATGCCCAGTCAACGGGTTTTGACCGTGAATAAAACAAAATTTAGCCAATCAATAACTGTGATACCACTTGCAGATGAAAGACAACATATCAAACTATAGATCTAACATATAAAACATAACAAAACATTAACAGAGAGAGATCTGAAGCAACTGACATTTGCTTGTCAGAAACTTTAAGAGCTCAAAAATAGATTTTGTAAAACACCCTTTTAAAGGAATTTAATGCTATGGATCCATCATGGATCATCATAGATTAACTAAAAACAACTTTTAACACAGTTATAAACACAAAAACACTTGATCTATGCTCTCCAATTTGATATTGGTTAATCTAGGGATGAAATTAGGACCGATACACTTGAAATTTTCGGGGGTTGGGAGAGAGAGAGTTGTTAAGAGTTTTGGTGAAAAAATGACCACTTTATGTGACTTTCTCTCTCTAAATCTCTTATATACTTGAGTCAATGAGGCTTACATGCTAGGTGGCGGTTTTGATAAGTTTAATGGCTGAGATATAAGTCAATTGGCTACCTTTAGTTGGTCACCAACTAAAGGTTTTACAATTTTTACAAGTTAGCTCATTTAATATGTAAAAAGGGTATTTTTATCATTTCCAAAATATAATTAATGGTATACTTGACAATTAACCAACCCTTAGGGTTTAACCCTAAGGTCCTAACCTTTAGGTTTTAAAGCACTAACTTCAAGGATTTTCAAAATTAGGGTTTTAATTAGAAAAATAAAATTTCTAAATTACAATTAGGGTTTCTAAAATAGAAAATTAAGATACTAAAATATAATTAGGGTTTTTCTAATCATATTTAAGTTTAATAAACACATTAGGCTTGCCAATTAAGATCAGGGTTTCCTAATTTAGGGTTTATGAATCCCGGATTTAGAATTAGGGTTTCCCGGCATGCGATTATGATTTCTAACTGCGCGTTAGGGTTTCTAATCCCGAGATTTGGGTTTCTAATATATTATTAGGGTTTATTAATTTTAAACCTTATCCGATCAATCATTGATCAATAATCCTATATAGTCCAAACACATACTCATAAAAATAATTGTTTTAATTGAATTTTTTATCGAATCCCTTTTCAGACATTAGGGTTAGGGTTTCTAAAGCTATTAAGCACACTCTACTCTAATTTCTCAGTCAAAACACAAATTGACCAATTTTCGAGACTTGTCTCACAGATTCTCAGTACAATATTAATAGTCAATGTCAATATTAAATAAAAAAAAATTATTCGTAAAATTTTGATTATTTGAAATCCCGGTTTATCACAACCCTTCTTATTAATCAATACACAATATTCAATTTGATTGTGTTAACTTTTGACTTACATCTCACTGTATTACTTCTTAGGTCGTACTCAATGTTTATTCAAGTGTTTAAGTCTTGCTATGAATCATTATTGGTTTTATATTAAACCCATTTCATCTCATATAATATTCATTTCATGTGACTTAAAACACTTTTTATGTTCATTAACATTTGTTGCGGCGTTTCGACATTCATTCATCACACGCCCAATTTATCTCTCTTGTATATGCTTAGTATGCTTATACAACTTATCTAATACATTATTTATTAATGTTAAGCATCATTATGTTTACTAACATTCATTTTTTATAACTTAGAACAATATCTTTTATCGTCAGAAGCACTATACTTGCATACGTGCATGCCCGACGCCCTCCGATTGTCCCTGAAAACACAATAGTCTTAAAGATGACCATTTTAACACCTGTTGGGACCTTAAATTAAAAAAACTTAAAAAATAAAGTTTTAGGTCTATTTGTCCTCGTTCCAGATCATCTTGAATCGCCTCAATCAGAGTTCGTATGAAAAAGTTATGTCTATTTTACTAAAAAAGTCAAAATAAATCCACTTGCACACTTTGGGTGCAAATTACACCAATTAAGCCTTTGGGCATGTAAAAGCAAATACACCCCAAATGACTTAGGGCACAACGCAGCTGCGCCTGTTAGTAGAAACGGGACTCTAAAGTTCACTGTTCTCGCGATTTTTGAACCTTTTCTCCTTCTAATCTTCATAACTTGAGTTATACACATCCAAATTAGTCCGTTTTCAATTCTATGGCTTTATAATTCATAGAACTACAACATACTAGAATTATAACAATTTACAGAAACACTAACTAGCCTTAATCTTGACCCAAAACTCATGTTCATATTAAACTTTCATGTTTTAACATATTTAGTGAATTCATTCACTATGAATTCATTTCTTAACCAAATTGATTCATTCAACTTGCGTTCTTTTTGTTTCTTATCGTATTAACATATTCTAGACTTAATTTATAGTTTAGTTCACAAACTAACTACCAATTTTTATACTTTCACAAGCCATATACATAACCATATACAATGTAAACAATTTTCTTTCTTTTTAAACATAATTAGCACACTAATTCCTTGTCTAGATGCTAATTCTTACATCACAAATACACACAAACTTAATAATTTAGTTTATATAACTATAATTCATCAAACATACAATTTACAGAAAATTTTGAAAGTGAAGAACATGAACTCTTTTTATAAATGTACAACTCAAGGTTGAGAGGTTATACCTTTAATTTCTTGGAGATAATTGTGACACCCCCAAATCCGGGTACTCCATTCCCACAGGATTTGGTGCTCACTATCCAAAACTATTACATCAACTACCCATAATAAAGGATAAAGACATAATTTAAATAACTTAAACAATAATCTTTCCCATTAAAGGGTTACATCCATATAAAACATTCCTACGTAATCTAACCTTTAACTATTACATAAGTCTGCGGAATACATGACAAAATAAATTAAATTTTATAATATAATTCATCTAGATAAATTCACATAGATCTTCAACACTTGGATATCTTGCCCTTTCTTTTGCTAGAAGATGGCTCATCGACTTTTTCAACTTTAGCTGCAGTGTTTAAATGCAAGAGTGAGCAAACAATTGCTCACTGATATAAATAATAATAATAATAACAACACGAGTTTGGACAACGAATGCTGAATAATGGTGAACTCATTCTACGAATTAAAAATAGAATACAAGTTCAAGATTTATATCTGAGGGTCTTATGACCACGAACTATGTCCCCGGTAATTAGGTATTATTACCTCAACCTTAATGATCATTTTAGACTATCTGAGACCCTTCTTTACGTACTTAGGGGATCAAACCTTTGTACCATGTATTGTGCACAAATATCTAAATGTTACACGTACATAATCCCCTATATTAGGGTTGTTCATCTCAATTTGACTTTAGGATTTCTGCACTAAAGAAAGTTTAGCTCAGAACTAGCTTATCAGTGGTTGTAGAATTTTAGAACACTATTCAATTATAGATTACTCCAATCAATAAGAGTTTGCTTGCTATTTGAAGGTTCAACACAATAATATAGAATTGAACAAGGTTAGTTATGTGACGATTTGATTGTTTGAGTTGTGATTCTGGGGACAGAATCCTTGTAAGGAGGGAAGGATATAATAATTAGGAATTTCAAGTTGTAATTTTAAATATTTATTTAATTATAAATATTTATTTGAGGTGTTTATTGTTGAATAAATGTTTTGTAGATGTGATGGTTGTTAGTAAATGTTTATGAATTAAATTTATTAGATAATATTCTAAATTAATTGAATTTATAATTTAGAGAATTGTAATATAACATGAGATGTTATATTGTTGTTTTGATTTAATAATTTAAGTTGATATGTTAAATTATGAAATAAAATTATAATAAGATTATAATTTGTGATATTTGTTTAAGTGTAATATTTATTTGAAATATAGTATGTGTAACTAATTTGTTTGATTAATGTTGGATATGAAAATCCAAATAAATAATATGTGGTTATAAATTATAAACTAAATGGTTTATTAAAATATAATTAAAGGAGTTTAAATTAGTTATGACCAAACAAGGCTTAAATATATGAAGTTATTAAATTTTAAAGGGTTTTTCCAAACAAAGCCTTATGACTTTTGGATTATTAATTTTTGAATTTGTAAATAATATAAATAAAATAAATAAAATAAATAAAATAATAAATATAATATATTTAAAACTATACGTTTATTAGCTTTTAACCGATACTATTTAGTATGCCTTGTATTATTATGCATATCAGTTGGTTATTGGCTAAGTCTGAGAGTTTCAGAGAGAATTGAGAGAGAAGCTGTGAGAGAATTGAGAGAGAACCTAAGAGTTTCAAGCAAATTCCAGTGATTTTATCAAGAATTACATGCTAATTGAAGGTATTTTTACATAACCTTAGTATTATATATATGTATATGTGCATATATGAGTTTACGGCAAAGTTTAGTATTCTGTGAATTCCAATTTTCTATAAATTGTTATTATGTAATCTGTTTATGATGATTGTATATAATTATGATGTTAGAGGTTGTAGTCAGACACGAATTGTATGATAATTTTGTTTAATAAGGAAGAAAAATAAATTACAGTGAATATTTTGCATATGGCTTATGAAAGTACCAATTTTAGTGGTTAATTTGTATGATAAACTGTAAATTGAGTCTTGTTTATGCTAGTTCATTAAGACACAAAGAGAACGTAGTTTGAATGAAGTGATTCGGTGTAGAATTATAATCACAGTGATGATTTTTGTAAAAGATGTCAAAAATGGAGTTTTCATATGAAAATATGGAATTTAAGAAATTAAACTAGTATAAGTTGTTAAATTATTCTAATTGGTTGAATATGTTAGAAAACATGTTTGTAATAGTTATATACCAATTGTATTTGTTAATATTACTATTTGGTGGGTGAAATTCGTGTTAGTTGGGCTAAAGTCAGCTACTGTTCATGCTGTCTCTTCAGTTTCTCCGTCATCAGTACCGCACAGATGCGCGCTTGCTAAGACCGTAAATGGCACAACCTGTGTCATTCCCCAGCTTGTGTATGGCGCAGCTACACAATACCCTATCCTGAGACAATGACTTCTACTGCTACTGCAGTTCTGGGATATCATCATACCTTGGTCTAATAATGTGTTAGTATAATAAACATGTAACAAAAAGGTTAAAACAGAGTCATGTTATGTGGTTAGTAAATTCAAAGTTGTAAAGATGATTAGTAAGTTACGAACGTGTTATGTGATAACTTAGTATACACAATGAATTTTAGACAAGTGTTGTGAAGTCAACACTTGGAATTTCTGAAATGTAAATGGTAATGTAAGACTTGTACTAAAATAACAAGTTTAACTAGAAATGTATATGTTATGGTATGTTAGTATATCTAATAGGTATTGTGGTTCTAATACTATGTGTAGGTGAACGTGAGCTTTAATATTATAGCTTACGCTCGAGGCAAGTTTTCTAACTCTACACTTTCGTTGAGCTAGTTCTATTATTACATTGTGTAACTTTATTCTGATGATTGAGCAAGTTTCCTATCTTAAACTGTTATTGAACAAGTCATTTGTTCCTAAATTTTATTTGAGCAAACTTTAACTCTAATTTTATTGGAATTCTCATTATGGTTGATTCATTCTAACTTATTTATAGTTAAACAAGTTTCTTAAGTTCTATTCCTGTATAATAAACGCAGTTTTTGAACTCTCGTCTCTATTATTGAGCTGTATTATTACTTTGCATAATTTATTATCATGTTGAGCAAGCTTTGTTTCCAAACTCTTTGTCAATTCTCAGATATTCGAAAGAATCAAATTTCTAATTTGACAAGATCATAGACCTAGCATATTATTGTTCAAGCAAAAGTTTATCATGTTATTCAATTTATTCAATGCTTATACTCTCTAGTTATTTTCAGGCATGAGCTTAATATATATAGTCAATTCACCTACGATTCTCAATTGTTATATGTTATGTTGTTATTAAACAACTATTGTGTTATTAAGCATTGTTGATTCAACTAGTCCCCTAATTGATGATCGTTAAACTTTAAATTACCCTTGAAAGCTTATCCAAACAAAACTTTCTTTGGTGCAGACTTGTACTCTAAAACTGAGAAGAACAACCCTATTATAGGGGATACTGTAAGACCCCGAATTTTACGAAATGAAAGTATTCAATTTTTATAATTAGTATTCTATTTAGTAAATGGTTAAATTGATAAAGGTTAAAGTTAAGGGTGATATGTGAAATTTTTTCAAAGTAAACAAGTTTTCATAAAATACCAAATGGTAAAAGTACAGTAATACGCGTTGTTGCATAGTAGCACACGATATTGATTATTGATGCTTACGTGAAAAGTCACTCAGTTATACTCAATTATTGCTACAATAATTGTTGCATCATATGTCTCATATTATTGATTCAATTATTATCACAGTATCATATGCATAATATGAAATATTATTAAATCAATAATTGAGACATCAAAGTTATTTATATTATTATTTGCAATATTGACAATGTCTAGAAGTTCTATCAAGGAGAGGTTTGGTCACCTAATTACGCGCCAAGAAGGAGAAATCCTTATCGGAAAGTCCCCTCTTTCCTGGGAACGACCTGGTTGTTAAATATTGTGAGTTATAATATTAATGATGAATAAGTTCGTGTTGATTAAAGATGAAATTGATAGTTCCATTGTGTTGGGATTATTAGTGTTAGTGAAAACCGACATTTATTTCTATAATAATTAATGTCTGGAAGTTATATTGACCAATCGGATAATTAATTGGATAAATGAGAAATTAATTGATATTAATTCACATGATTATAACTATTTGTTCACATGTGTGTACTATTGAATTACATTCATTTACTATTAGGGGAGTTGGTGCAAGTTTGATAATACTTGCATGACTAAGTTAAAAATGGAGGTATAGATGAAGGTACTATACTATAATTAATTTTTTCACATGTTTAGAACTATTGAGTCACATGATTTACTATTGATTCACATGATTTACTATTAGGGGAGGTGGTGCAAGATTGATAATACTTGCATGACTAAATTAAAAATGAAGGAAAAGATGAAGGTATTATACTGTAATATTTCGAGCGCCAAAATGTGCAATTATGAAAACAATATTTTCCTATAAATAGAAGCTCATTCCTTCATTATTTTTCACCAATTCACTAAAGCTATAGAGCAATTATTATAGAGAAAAATTATAGATAGAAAGAAGAAGAGAAGTCTGCTACCTCACTATTCAAGTATCCAGTTTTCTTCTAAGGTAAGGGATATTATTATTATAGTAAGAGTATTATTCTTTCGTATTCATGAAGAGAGTTATTTTATTTCAATGCTCGTAAGGGTTGTTATTCCATTCTTTATTATTATGTTGGAATAACTTTGCCTATGCTGCACCGCATACATGGTGAAATTCTTCATTATTCCATTCTTTATTATTCTGCTGGAATAACTTTGTTTGTGTGGTCTCTATCGCATGCCCGTGAATTCTATTGTTATTCCATTCTTTATTATTCTCATTGGAATATCCTCATGCATGCGGATTACGCATGACCTTGTTCCATTCTTTATTATTACGTTGGAATATCCTCATGCATGCGATTACGCATGACCGGTTCCATTCTTTATTATTCATTGGAATATCACATGTCATCTTTGATTACGCATGACCGGTTCCATTCTTTATTATTCTGTTGGGAATAACTCGTCTGCATGCGATCTATCGCATGCCGGTGAATTCTTTTGTTATTCCATTCTTTATTATTCTGTTGGAATAACCTGTCTACGTGGATTACCGCTGTATAAGCTTGGTGAATGATCATTCGTATTCATTCTTTATTAAATTGTGGAAATGATCTGTCTATTGTGGACTACTGCATGGCGAGTTAAAATCCATTTTCTTTTTTCAGATATTCTATTATACCTGTATGAGATATCATTTTTTTTGTACTCGTCATGGAATATCATTTTCTTTGGTTTTTTTTATGAGTTACTATTCATGGGTTACTATTCACCCGTTTACTATTCACTCTAGTATTATTCAGTCGGGTATTCGGGGTATTTTTTGTGTCAAAGTACTATTCACGAGTTACTATTCACCCAAATTACTATTCACCCGAATATTATTCACTCGGGTATTTGGGATACTTTTCATGCCTGGGTACTATTCACGATGTACTATTCCCGAAGTACTATTCATAGGGTACTATTTACCCGAAAAATATATTTCTTTTCTTTCCAAATTATTTTTGGTACATGAATATTATTCTTGAATTTTACTCCATAAAGCAGTATCATGTTGACAATTTGTATATTTTTTTAAACTCTGGATAAATTTAAAGTCTTTAATATTTATCCTTGATTTCGTTTGATTAATGCTTATATCATTGTCATCATCCTCATGCTTATAATATGATGAAAGTCATCTTTGGCTTACGTGCAAAGATGGACTATTGATTATTGGTTTTACAGTTGTATATCTTTGGCTTACGTGCAAAGATGGACTATTGATTATTGGTTTTACAGTTGTATATCTTTTGGCTTACATGCAAAGATGGATTTGTTGATTATTGGTTTTACAGTTGTATATCTTTGGCTTACGTGCAAACATGAACTATTGATTGATGAGTATCTTTAGCTTATGTGCATAGATGAACTGTTTATTGGTATGATTATGACCAGGGATCATTCGGTATAATCATGACCCGTAATGTTATAGATGATGTGGTAAAAGTCCTCATTGGCCCATAGTGCATTGATGGATGATTATTGGTATGATTATAACCGTGGATTATTCGGTATAATCATGACCATTGATGATTACAAAGATAATATCCTCGGCCGTAGTGCAGAGATGATTCGATGATGTGGATTATTTATTAAGTCGAGTCTCAAATATAACATATTGATTATACACTTTTAATTCGTAAAGATAGTAGATATCATGCTATACTTGACTCTTCTAAAATACGGTTGTATGTCTTTGGCCCAGAAAAAGATGAATTGTTAATGAATATCTTTGGCCGTAGTGCAAAGATGAATTTATTAGTATGATTATGAGCATGAATTGTGATTTGGTATAACCATGATTTTTGATGTTTCAGGTGAAGATAGGTGATGAACATTATCTTTGTCCTGGGTGCGAAGAGGAATTTAGAATCACAATTATGATTATGAGTTATTCATATGATTGTGGACAAGAATTGTTGATTGATGTTACATGGATAAAACATTATTGGTGGACTTTTAACATGGAGAAGATAATAGACCTGATGGTTTATTTGACTCTTCTAATGGATTGCTCGTTCCGCTGCAACTATGGTTGAAAAGTTTTATCATCTACCATATGTTCTAAATCTCTGATTTATTACTGATGAAGGCTATTGATGATGTAAATTATCTTTAGTCATGATATTCTTTATCAATAGTTGTGTTTCACCCTTTTGGTTCACAATTTCTTTCGTAATAAGAGTTTAAATTTGGGTTTATGGGGGGTGAGGAGAATAGAACGGTGGTCTATAGCTATTGAGGTTCTCTCTAAATAGTATGGAAATAATTTTATTGAGAACTTTGGATAAGTGTGTCGTATTGTATAAGTCATTTGATATTTAATTTTTGTGAACCGAATAGGGTGAGGTGAACCCAACTTTGGAAGGGTGTTTTTGCCACTATCATATAAGATGTCTAATGACATACAACCTCGTGTTATCATAAGACAGGGTTGTGCACATCCACTTGCTGATTATATCTACGAGCCCTACCTATATGATCTTGGAGTTTGGTTAAAACATAATGTTCAATTGCAGACGGTGGAGATTGTTATATGTCAAGAAAAGACTCTCCATTGGAAGAACATGATAGTAATCTTCTCATTTTTCTTTGGGGTCTATTGGGTCAACCAAGGATAATTATGTGGACATATGATATCTATCATAACCTAGACGCATGGCCTCCCATGTACGAAGGTTTCTTTGAGCACTTCCCAAAGATTTTAATTTCTAAAATAGTTTTTGACTGTACTTTTATGTAAAGTAACATTGTAAGGTTGTGGTCGTGGCACCATGAGAGTTACATACATTTGTATTAAAACTCACAATTTAACTGTTGTCGTATTCTGCACGACAGTTCAACAATTGTATAAATGAAGTTTGTATTTGATTTTTTTATAGTATGATATCTGGCGACTCAGAATGGGTCGTGTGGACCTATTTTGGGGGCATCACAAATGTTATCAGAGCTTAGGGATATGGTCGCTGGCAGAGATATGAGTCTAGAACTAGGAGGGGAGAGACGAGTAATATACTTCGCTAGTGTGTGACTTACCTAAGCTGAAATTGTTTACTTGATAAGTTGACAAATTGTGATATGTCAATTAACCTTTGTTTTGAAGGTATATTCTAGAATGATATCTGAAATACAGGAGATGAGCAATGGGAAAATCATGATACAGAAGAAATAACTGGGAAGGTACAATCCGAAAAGAATGAAAGGTATTCTCATCTCTTCAAACTACAAGGTACATAAATTTCGAGGGCAAAATTTCATAAGGAGGGGAGATTGTAAGACCCCGAATTTTATGAAATGAAAGTATTCAATTTTTATAATTATTATTCTATTTAGTAAATGGTTAAATTGATAAAGGTTAAAGTTAAGGGTGATATGTGAAAATTTTTCAAAGTAAGCAAGTTGTCATAAAATACCCGATGGTAAAAGTACAGTAATACGCATGGTTGCATTGTAGCACACGATATTGATTATTGATGCTTATGTGAGAAGACACTCAGTTATACTCAATTATTGCTACAATAATTGATGCATCATATCTCTCATATTATTGATTCAATTATTGTCACAGTATCATCTGTATAATATGATATATTATTAAATCAATAATTGAGACGACAAAGTTATTTATATTATTATTTGCAATATTGACAATTTCTAGAAGTTCTGTCAAGGAGAGGTTTGGTCACCTAATTGCCCGTCAATAAGGAGAAATCCTTATTGGAAAGCCCCCTCTTTCCTGGGAACAACCTGGTTGTTAAATATTGTGAGTTATAATATTAATGATGAGTAAGTTTGTGTTGATTAAAGATGAAATTGATAGTTCCATTGTGTTAGAATTATTAGTGTTAGTGGAAACCGACATTTATTTTGATAATAATTAATGTCTGGAAGTTATATTGACCAATCGAGTAACTAATCAGATAAATAAGCAATTAATTGCTATTAATTCACATGATTATAACTATTTGTTCACATGTGTGTACTATTGAATCACATTCATTTACTATTAGGGGAGTTGGTGCAAGTTTGATAATACTTGCATGACTAAGTTAAAAATGGAGGTATAGATGAAGGTACTATACTATAATTAATTTTTTCACATGTTTAGAACTATTGAGTCACATGATTTACTATTGATTCACATGATTTACTATTAGGGGAGGTGGTGCAAGTTTGATAATACTGCATGACTAAATTAAAAATGAAGGAAAAGATAAAGGTATTATATGTAATATTTCGAGCCCCAAAATGTGCAATTATGGAAACAATATTTTCCTATAAATAGAAGCTCATTCCTTCATTATTTTTCACCAATTCACTAAAGCTATAGAACAATTATTATAGAGAGAAAGAAGAAGAGAAGTTTGCTACCTCACTATTCTAGTATCCAGTTTTCTTCTAAGGTAAGGGATATTATTATTATAGTAAGGGGTATTATTCTTTCGTATTCATGAAGAGAGTTATTTTATTTCAATACTAGTAAGGGTTGTTATTCCATTCTTTATTATTATGTTGGAATAACCTGTCTATTCGAAGTACCGCATACATGGTGAAATTCTTCTGTTATTCCATTTTTATTATTCGTTGAATAACTCGTATGTCTTGGGTCTATCGCATCACTCGTAAATTCTGTTGTTATTTCATTCTTTATTATTCTATTGGAATATCCTGTCTGTGCGGATTACACATGACCTGGTTCCATTCTTTATTATTCTGTTGGAATATCCTGTCTGTTCAGATTACGCATGACCTGGTTCCATTCTTTATAATTCTATTGGAATATCCTGTCTGTGCGGATTACGCATGACCTGGTTCCATTCTTTATTATTCTGTTGGGAATAACCTGTCTGTGCGATCTATCGCATGCCTGGTGAATTCTTTTGTTATTCCATTCTTTATTATTCTGTTGGAATAACCTGTCTACGTGGATTACCGCAAGCTTGGTTAATGATCATTCGTATTCATTCTTTATTAAATTATGGAAATGATCTGTCTACGTGGACTACCGCATGGCGGGTTAAAATCCATTTTCTTTTTCGTATATTCTATTATACTCGTATGAGATATCATTTTTTTTGTACTCGTCATGGAATATCATTTTCTTTGGTTTTTTTTTGTGAGTTACTATTCATGGGTTACTATTCACCCGATTACTATTCACTCTAGTATTATTCACTCGGGTATTCGGGGTACTTTTTGTGTCAAAGTACTATTCACGAGTTATAATTCATGGGTTACTATTCACCCAAATTACTATTCACCCGAATATTATTCACTCGGGTATTTGGGGTACTTTTCATGCCAGGGTACTATTCACGATGTACTATTCCCGAAGTACTATTCATAGGGTACTATTGTGGGGTACTATTTACCAGAAAATATATTTCTTTTCTTTCCAAATTATTTTTGGTACATGAATATTATTCTTGAATTTTACTCCACAAAGCAGTATCATGTTGACAATTTGTATATTTTTTTAAACTCTGGATAAATTTAAAGTCTTTAATATTTATCCTTGATTTCGTTTGATTAATGCTTATATCATTGTCATCATCCTCATGCTTATATTATGATGAAAGTAATCTTTGGCTTACGTGCAAAGATGGACTATTGATTATTTGTTTTACAATTGTATATCTTTGGCTTACGTGCAAAGATGGACTATTGATTATTGGTTTTACAGTTGTATATCTTTGGCTTACGTGCAAAGATGGACTGTTGATTATTGGTTTAATAGTTGTATATCTTTGGCTTACGTGCAAAGATGAACTATTGATTGATGAGTATCTTTGGCTTATGTGCATTGATGAACTGTTTATTAGTATGATTATGACCAGGGATCATTCGGTATAATCATGACCAGTAATGTTATAGATGATGTGGTAAAAGTCCTCATTGACATGTAGTGCATTGATGGACAGTTATTGGTATGATTATAACCAGGGATTATTCGGTATAATCATGACCATTGATGATTACATGAATACCCTTGGCCGTAGTGCAGGGATGATTCGATGATGTGGATTATTTATTAAGCTGAGTCTCAGCGATAACATATTAATTATACACTTTTAATTCGTAAAAGATAGTAGATATCATGCTCTACTTGACTCTTCTAAAATACAGTTGTATGTCTTTGGCCTGTAGTGCAAAGATGAATTGTTAATGAATATCTTTTGCCGTAGTGCAAAGATGAATTTATTAGTATGATTATGAGAAAGAATTGTGATTTGGTATAACCATGATTTTTGATGTTTCAGGTGAAGATAGGTATCTTCGTCTTGGGTGCAAAGAGGAATTTAGAATCACAATTATGATTATGAGTTATTCATATGATTGTGGACATGAATTGTTGATTGATGTTACATGGATAAAACATTATTGATGGACTTTTAACATGGATACCTGATGGTCTATTTGACTCTTCTAATGGATTGCTCGTTCCGTTGCAACTATGGTTGAAAAGTTTTATCATCTACCATATGTTCTAAATCTCTGATTTATTACTGATGAAGGCTATTGATGATGTAAATTATCTTTAGTCATGATATTTTTTACTGGGCTAGTTGTGCTAATCCTTTTTGCTTCACAATTCCATTAAGGTAATAAGAGTGTAGCTGGGTCGAGCGGGGGGTAACAGGAGAATAGAACAGTGGTCTATAGCTGTTGGGGTTCTCCCTAAATAGTATGAAAATAATTTTATTGAGAACTTTAGATAAGTGTGTCGTATTGTATACGTCATTTGATATTTAATTTTGGTGGACCGAATAGGGTGAGGTGAACCCAACTTTGGAAGGGTGTTTTTGCCACTATCATACAAGATGTCTAATGACATACAACCTCGTGTTATCATAAGACAGGGTTTTGCACATCCACATGCTGATTATATCTACGAGCACTACCTATATGATCTTGGAGTTTGGTTGAAACATAATGTTCAATTGCAGACGGTGGAGATAGTTATATGTCAAGAGAAGACTCACCATTGGAAAGAACATGATAGTAATCTTCTCATTTTTCTTTGGGGTCTATTGGGTCAACCAAGGATAATTATGTGGACATATGATATCTATTATAACCTAGACGCATGGCCTCCCATGTACGAAGGTTTCCTTGAGCACTTCTCAAAGATTTTAATTTCTAAAACAGTTTTTGACTGTACTTTTATGTAAAGTAACTTTATAAGGTTGTGGTCGTGGAACCATGAGAGTTACATACATTTGTATTAAAACTCACAGTTTAACTGTGGTCGTATTCTGCACGACAATTCAACAGTTGTATAAATGAAGTTTGTATTTGATTTTTTATAGTATGATATCTGGCGACTCAGAATGGGTCGTGTGGACCTATTTTGGGGGCGTCATAGATACGCTATGCGTTTAGATGTTTGTGCACAATACATGGTACGAAGGGCTAATCCCCCTAAGTACGTGAAGTCCCTACAGTATAACTGTTAAGGTTAAAGTTGAAAGATTACTGGTAACCATGGACATAGTTCGTGGTCTTATGACCCTCAGATATATATTCCATATTTTGATTCTAGTCTTTGGTTATCATTGATAGAGTACTATTCAGTTTTAATGAGCCTATTCATTGGAAGTTATTATATTCTTGTTGATTCATTGCTATATCTAGTGAGCATTTGTTTTGCTCACTCTTACGTAAATATAATTATTGCAGCTAAAGTTGAGAAGGTAGATGAGCCTTCAACTAGCAAAGGAAAGGGAAAAATGTACAAGTGATGAAGACATGTAATTTTATTTATTGTTATGATGGTAGAATTTTAATTAATGATGTGATGTAATAATTTTATTTCCGCACTTGTATGATGTTTAAGGTTAGACTACCTGGGAAGATATTTTTATTTAATGATGTAACCCTAATTAAAGGGAAGATTTATGATTTAATTTTATTATATTTGGTTAGATAGATATGAATGAATGGAAAGTGAACACCAAATCTTGTGGGAATGAAGTACCTAGATTTGGGGGTGTCACAAGTTGGTATCAAAGCTTTAGGTTATGAACCTTAGGTGGGGAAAAGCCTTAGGAAGTAACCTTTGAAAAGATAGTGGTGATAAACTCTTATCGAGTTTTAGGAAGGAAAAAGTAATAATTTTAGTTATGTGCTTATGTGATTACAACCTATGTGCTCGTGAGTGACGAGTAGTAATGATTAGTAATTAAAACTTAAAATTTGATTGACAGGATGGCTAATGTAGGAGAATCTAGTCAGGCTAGGGAGGAAGTATCCTAGATGCCTAGAGAGGAGAAGCCTTGAGATATTCAGGTGGTTTGGGAACAACTTCTGCCACGGGAAATAACCCCATTGGTCACAGTAGTTGAGCAGGAGAGAATACCTGATGAGGACGATGAGATAGATACGAACGAGGAGGACCTCGTTTGTGACGACCCCAAATCCAGGTACTTGAAACTCGAACTCGGTTCTCCACGATACCATTTCTTTAAGCTGAATAATACTAAAATAATAATACATTCGAACTTAATTTACATACATCAAAGTTTACTTCCCCAAGTACGTGACCTTCAAATACATTCCTTATAATACTTGAATAGATACCAATACAACTATAACCATTAACTCATGATACACACTTATTCGATCAGCTTTCCTTTTCCTTTGTTCGTGCCTGAGCCTTCAGGTTGCTCATACATAACTGAAAACATTTAATTTAAGCAAGGATAAGCATTTGAGTGCCCAATAAGTAATAGCAATTATATATAAGTTTGAAAGAATATAAGTATTCTCTTTACATAACACTTCTACAACGAATCGAAAGTTGTGAAGTAATCAGATCTTGATAAAAAATTCACATAACAAATCTCTTCCAAATTATTTAAATTTGGCTCTGCTCTACCCATGAATAGGGTTTACTGAATCATACTATGAACATTCTTTTCATTTTCGAAAAGGTTTGGCGTAAATCCATCCAAGAAACCGCTCTAGCTTACTAGTACGCGGAGGGTGATCACCCCATTGTACCTCTCAGATTGATCAATACTACATAACTTGAACGAAATTCATCGCTCACTCTATCCGCCTTGAAAAAAATCTTCCCATATAGGGATGTTCATACATGCCCAGTTCCAAACCCGAATGTTTTTAATCTTGCTCAACAATAATATGTAATTCAACATATATGTATACGGGTAATTGATGAGGTATATCAACATGTGAATAAATGTCATGGTTATCCAAGTGGGGACACTTGTATAACCATTTAGAAATCAACTTAATGTAATATATATCGAGCTAACATGTTGATAATCAAAGCGCATATAACTGTAGATGCAGGAAATAGAATAATTCAAACTTCTTACTCATGTCCATTGCATAAAAGAAAATGCAAAGGTAGGATACTTACTGATT
The DNA here is from genome assembly GCA_020205605.1 of Panax ginseng. Lineage (NCBI taxonomy): Eukaryota > Viridiplantae > Streptophyta > Magnoliopsida > Apiales > Araliaceae > Panax > Panax ginseng. The sequence goes on from CM035139.1 coordinate 69,123,990, forward strand.
CACCGATTACAAATCTCAACTTAGGTTTTATCTCTTTATCACAACCTATCAATAATCGGATCATTCGTTCGATTAGAACAATATATCTTAACACATAGTAATCGCTTATTATTACAATTGAGACATAGTCTAATCACATAATCACACGGTGATCATACTTTTAGTTCTTATTCTATACTTCAAATATTTTTATACATTTTTCAAATATCTCATCCATGCTCTTACAAAGTAGCCTTTTCTTTCTATTATAGAATTACGACATTTGTCGGCGTCTATCGACAACTTTATCGGGTAAATCTTGAGTCTAAGACTCTTATTTTATACCTCAACATCAGAAATATCGACATCTTAATTTTTAATCATTTTCAAATTTCGAAAATTGAAAAATTTAAAATAATTCAAATCACATCACTAAAGGGCCTATAGTGATATAAGCATTACTATAGGTGTTCTTCTTCAAATTTAGAACTTCATAATCGGTTCTCAAGTCAGCTAGTTTGGCCGGCTATAACTTTCAATTATCGAAATCATAATTAAATGATTTAAACATTAAACAATTCCATTATCATTAATAGTTTAATTAATACTAAACTATTAATGAAACCATTACCAAAATATAAAAGTTATTTATAATAACTCAAACTATTTTTAAAACATTTATATTACCCTTAAATGATTTTTAAAACAATAAAAATCATTTTTAAATAATTACCATTAATATTTAAATATTAATGTACTATTTATCCAAATATTAAAAGTCATTAATTATAACTTAAAATATTTTAAATCCTTAATATCCTCTTTAAATGGTTTTTAAATAAGTAAAACCATTTTTAAACTATTTATTTAATAATAATTATTAAATAAACTAAATATCATTAATATTATCTTAATATCATTAATATTTAATTATTAATGAAATTATCATTTAAAATTAAAAGTTATATTTTATAACTTAAAATGTTTTTAAATACCTTATTTTCATTTAAAATGATTTTTATAATATTAAAATCATTTTAAACTAAATTATTTAATATAATCATTAAATAACTTTAATATCATTAATAATAATTAATTAATGAAATTCATCACAAAATATTAAAAGTCATCAATAATAACTCATTTACATAACTAATTCTAAGCCAAAATAAACATAGTAAACTAACTAGTTTATTAACAACACTAACTAAACTTCAAAAATTCAAACTTTAACTAACAATTAAAAATAATAACATTATAAAATTAAATAAGAAACATACTTAAATACTTAATTCCACAGAATCGAATAATGCGCTTCACGTCAAAAATTTAACTAAGGAGATCTTTATAAAAAGTTCTCCCACAACAAAGCCTTTCTCAAAAAAATTGGAGGCCTTATTGTTGGTGAATGAAACAAAGGCCAAGCCCTTCTATTTATAGGTTTAGAAAATGGTGAAGTTCTCAACTTAGTCGATGTGGGACTTGGTTTATACTAATTTTTCAATAGCTCACTTTTATGATTTTCTAACGCATTGCTCATAACTCCGATTAATCTGATTTTTGGATATGTTATACATGGTATGTAAGACTATTTTTAAAAATACGAATTACCCAATTCGGGTTCATTAGGTAGCCCAAACGAAAGGTCAAAAGTGGGCGTTCATAACAGATTTTCAATCTCATTTCAGCTTTACCTCTTCCGCTAAAACAGTCATAATTCTTTCATTTTAAAACATTTTGAGCGATTCTTGAGCCCACGCCAAGCTAACTTCAGGGCTACAACTTTTATTCTTTGACCATTTCCAAATTCCAACACATCAGCCCGTAAATTCCGTTCAAATAGACTGCACCGCACTTGTTGGGAAGTTTTGACACTACTACTTTGAAATGTCATAACTCTCTCCTCCGATATCGGATTTAGTCCGTTTTGAGTCTATGGAAAGATTATTCGATGTACTATAACATACCAAAAGCCCAGAAGGTTTTGAAAACATTAACTAATCGAAACAGTGTCCTGAATAGCACATCCCGTCAGCGACTTTCGGTTTGACACATTTCCTTCCAATCACCGTAATTCCTCATCCGAGGTCGGAATGAGGTCATTCCAAAGCCTATGGCTTCCTAACTCAGTGCACTACAACATATCAAAAGTCTAGACCTTTTAAAGCACAAAAAGTGGGCGAGAATGCCCCATTACAGAATCGCCTAAAATAGTTTATCATGATCGGCCAACCATGTTTGACCATCTATAACTTCTAATCTATACATGATATAGACTTGATTCTTTTTGCATTGAAGACCACATATCAGGCTACACATAACAACTTTTGAAGAACAAAACTCATGATCGAGCAAAAGAGTTATGGCCTCGACATTTGGTGAAAAAAAATGTAAATTCGGTTTTTCCAACTTGCTTAAATCTTCAAATTCGTGCACTTTGATGTTATGGGTCTTTGATTTATCAACCCATATCATCAATTAACATTCTATTACACAACTTTAAACAATCAATTGTATCAAATAACATCGAATCAAAGGATTTCTAGGTTTAGTGTTCTTATACCCTTTTTGCCAAAAATTCTTGATTCTTGCTTCTGATTTGTTATGGGTGATGGTTGGGCTTTGTTTAAGAGTGTATGGGCAATCTTGTACAAGGCAATTAAATGTAATATTTCATCACTAGATTTAATTCTTATAATTTACCAATTAACTTCTATCCTTTGGTAAATTAAAACACTTATACAATAACATCGAAATTAAACCCTTAATTAAAATTAGGGTTTCTAATTGACCATTAGTGGTTCTTTAATTATCTCGGTATGTTACTAACACGATCGTTACGGTTTCTAATTTCAACCTAGAGTTAGGGTTATAATAATTAGGGTTTGTCCTAATTATCGATGTACAACAAATAATTAGGGGTTTCTTCTAATTACCGATATTCTTATTCACAAGAACTTCATATACACAGTCACCACTCGAAATACCCCATAATCGAGTTTAATAATTAGGGTTTCACAAAGACGGTAATATGTTATGACCTAATTGACCGTCATTGCTCAATATTATCTGTCTTCAAGATACCAAAGACATAATTATGGTAATCGTAAAATAATATAATATTATTATTCTCATCTCTTGATCACAATCCCAATCCGAGGTTTGGATCTCATGTCCGACTTATTCTTCGTACACAACATCAATAATCAAGTTAAAATAATTAACTTAAATATTACGAACAATTCATATAATAAAATATTTATTATATAAATCTAATTATCACTTCATATATTATTTCCAATCATGTTTTCATGGAAAATAATTAATAAAAATATTTACTACGTAAATTTATTACCATATAATTTGTGGTAATTAATAATTCCAAAATTATTTCTAATTTTTCAAGTAATAAATGTATTCACATTTATCGTTCACTTTACTTGACACTTAGTCTCGTCATTAAAAAAAAATTATACGCAAAATTTCTTATTTATTTTATATAGAAAATCTCGGGTTATTACATCGTTGAGTTGCCACAGTCGAATGAGGATGAGGAGGATGAGGAGGAAGATATTCCACTTAACTCGATAGTTGCCCGTATGTACGACGAAGTATACGACTGCAGTGTAGAACTTCAGGATACCGTCGAGGAGTTGCAAGAGATAGTAGCTGAACAACAGACCTCGATGGCACAGAAGGATGACGAGATCCAGGATCGAGAGGAACATTTGAATAATGTTGAAGAGAAGCTGGTCCACACTAAAGAAGAGAAAGAGCAAATGACAACGGAGATTACAGAGTTGAAGAACAAGTTGAAAGAGGAATCTACTAAGAGGGCAAGAGCTGAAGACGCGTACGAGGATGCTTATCAACAAGCCGGAATAGCAGAGAGAGACACACAAGCAAAGAGGATTAAGATGGAAGAAATGAGTAACGTATTCAACACCGTGATCAATCGAGCTCAAGATCGAGTCATGTGTTATCCAATTCAGTTCGAGACGCTGCCATCGTACATATTAGATCGCCGAATAATGTTTCGTATTATGGAAGAGGAGTGTCGTAAGGCTATGCATCATTTTAATAGGACGTCATAAATGTAATTATTATGTGACTAGTGAGTAAAGAAGATGTAAATCCTGGGTATGATATAACCAATGGGATATGATGATGATGAAGTTATCCTGCAACTTTTGTCGTTCAGGAAAGTAATGTAAATAGCAGTGATGCTATTGTTTTGATGTTTTTTTTAAAATATTATGAATGAATAAAAGTTATTATTTTATTCAAATGTTATGTGTTACGTGATAATCTTTTATATTGTGCAAATTAAGTAGTAATACTTAAAAAGGTGAATAGAATCTAATGGGTGTATTTTAACAGAAAATGCCTCCAAGACGTCAACCACGATAAAGGACCCCTGAGAATAACAACAATACTGAAGCTAATCCAGTTCAGCAATTCATAACGCTACTGACGGGAGCATTGCAGAATCAACCACAGAATCAAACCATAACTTTTAAGGACTTCAAGGCGGTTGGGCCACCAGAATTTTGTGGGTCCATGAATCCAGTTGAGGCACGGACCTGGATCATGGAGATAGAAAAAGTTTTCGATGTTGCTAGGGTAGAGGATAATCAGAAGACTGCTTTTGCAACATTTATGTTGAAAGTAGAGGCTAGTTATTGGTGGCAAGCCAATAAAACCCGAGAAGGTCAAGGGGTAATGGCTTCAGATAGATTCAAGGAAATATTCTTTGAGACCTATTTCCCAGAAAGATCAAAGAATCAGATGGAAGTGCAGTTTCTAGAGCTAAAACAGGGCGCAATGCCAGTGTCGGAGTATGTCACAAAATTCAACGAGTTAGAGAGGTTTGCACCATATCAAGTGAATACGGATGAGCACAAGGCAAGGAGATTTGAGTAGGGACTGAAGCTATGGTTGTACAACAAAGTCTCCCTATTCCAGTTAAAGACGTTTACAACAGTGCTTGAGAAGGCGATTCTCACTGAGAATGGAGGTGAGGCTATAACAAAGCACAACCAAGAGCAGAGGAAGAAGAAGAATGAAGGTGAAGCTAAAAATGGTGGTGGTGGTAATGGTGGAAATGTCAACAATAATTTGAAAAGGAAGTGGAATGCAAATGTGGGAGCTGGAAATCAGCATGGTAACCAGCAAAAGAAGAAGATTAACGCATGTGCTACATGCGGAAAGTTTCACACGGGTATGTGCTTAAGGGGGAAGCGGGTATGCTTTAATTGTGGCCAGGAGGGTCACATTGCCCCAAATTGAAATCAACCCAAGAAGAATGTTTGCTACACCTGCGGGTCGAAGGATCATTTTGCTCGCGAGTGTCCAAAGAAGAAATCTGGTGAGGCAAATGGTAGCAAGGGAAATGCTAGTGGAGGTGCACTTACTATTGCTGGAACAACATCAATAAATACGCCCACAGCAAGAACCTTCAACATGATGGTGCAGGACGTGGTGCAATCAAAAGATGTAGTGTCAGGTATTATCCCAATCAATGATATTGATGCTTATGTATTATTTGATTCGGGTGCTACTTGCTCGTTTATATCTGATGAATTTGCTAAGAAATTAGAAATACCTAGTGAAGAGTTAAATTTTCCTTTAAACATAGAAATTGCAAATAGGGAGGTAATTCCCGTAAGATTCGTATACAAGAACTGTAGGGTGAATTTAAAGGGGAACGTTATGAAAGTAGATTTAATCCCGATAAAACTCAGAGAGTTTGATGTTATATTGGGAATGGATTGGTTATTCAATTATGGAGCGATAATTGATTGCCAAAAGAAGTGTGTAAATCTTGTGACTCCGTCAAAGGTAGTTTTCTATGGTAGCAAATCGCCTAGAAAAATGAGATATCTGACGATAATGCAGGCCAAGAAGTTATTGAGTAAAGGCTGTGTAGGGTACTTAGCCTATATAATCGATACTCAAAAGGAGAAGGGGGTGAAACTGGAAGAGATACTAGTGGTTAGGGAATTCGTGGATGTGTTTTCGGAAGATTTTCTAGGACTTCCGCCTGACCGAGAGATTGAATTCGTGATAGACTTAGCACCAGGAACCGCTCTAATATCGAAGGCCCCGTAGAGAATGGCTCTGGTGGAGATGAAGGAATTAATGGTACAACTATAAGAACTGATAGACAAGAAATACATTCAACCGAGTGTATCACCGTGGGGAGCATCAGTGTTATTTGTGAAGAAGAAGGATGGGTTAATGCGTCTTTGCATTGATTATAGGGAATTAAACAAAGTCACTATTAAGAACAAATATCCATTGCCAAGAATAGATGACTTATTTGATCAATTGAAGGGTGCTAGATATTTCTCAAAAATAGATTTGAGAAGTGGGTATCACCAACTGAAAGTAAGGAAGGACGATGTACCGAAGACAGCATTCCGAACTCGTTATGGACATTACGAATTTTTAGTAATGTCTTTTGGTTTTACAAACGCCCCTGCAGCGTTCATGGATTTGATGAACATGGTGTTTAAACCATTTTTAGACAAGTTTATGGTGGTATTTATCGATGATATTTATTGATAAGGATGGGATTTTAGTGGATCCATCAAAAGTCAAAGATGTGATAAATTGGGAACAACCAAGAACTCCATCAGAAGTGAGAAGTTTCTTGGGATTGGCAGGTTATTATAGACGATTTATTCAGGATTTTTCCAAGATTGCCACTCCGTTGACAAATTTAACGAGAAAATATGTAAAATTTGTTTGGACGGAAAAATGTGCTGAAAGTAATACAGAATTGAAGAAGAGGCTTAGTGTGGCACCTGTGTTGTCATTACCAGATAATACAGGAAACTTTGTGGTGTATAGTGATGCTTCACACAAAGGATTAGGATGTGTCCTTATGCAGAACAGCAAAGTCATTGCGTATGCATCAAGGAAATTGAAAGACTATGAGAAAGGTTATCCGACTCATGATTTAGAGTTGGCGGCAGTAGTGTTTCTCTAAAGATATGGAGACACTATCTCTATGGAGAAAAATATGAGATTTACACAGACCATAAGAGTCTGAAGTATATTTTCACTCAAAAGGACTTGAACATGCGTCAAAGGAGATGGATGGAATTAATAAAAGATTATGATTGCAAAATCTTTTATCATCCAGACAAAGCTAATGTGGTTGCAGATGCCTTGAGTAGGAAAGGCCGAGAGAAGTTGATGCTGTTAACCGATAAGGAGGAGCTTATTTCAGCAACGACAAGGCTAAAGTTGGAAATCAAATTTCCAAAAGAATCTGACGAAAGATTGTACCAGATGGAAGCTAGTCCAACTTTGGTGGACAAGGTGAAGAATGCTCAATTACAGGATGAGGAATGCCAAAAAACAAGGGAAAGCGTGGTCGAGGGTAAAGAAGTGAAATATAAGCTTGATACTGATGGAATGCTAAAATTCGAAGGACAAATTTGGGTTCTAGCAGTACAGGATATTAAAGAAGAAATCTTAACAGAGGCTTATAACTCAATATATTCTATTCATCCGGGAAGTACAAAGATGTATCACGATTTGCGAAGACATTTTTGGTGGCCAAATATGAAAAGAGACGTTGCAGAATGCGTTGCAAAGTGCTTGACATGTCAGAGAGTGAAGGCCGAGCATCAAAGGCCAAGCGGATTACTTCAACCGTTGGAGATACCAGAATGGAAGTGGGAGCATATCACAATGGATTTTGTGGTAGGTCTTCCAACAACTCAGAAAGGATACGATGTGATATGGGTGATAGTGGACAGATTGACAAAATCTGCACACTTTTTGCCAATAAAGATTAGATTTAATCTTGATCAGCTGGAAAAGCTATACGTTAAGGAGATCATCTCAAGACATGGAGTTACAATGTCAGACAGAGATCCGAGATTCGTAACAAATTTTTGGAAGAGACTACAAGAATGCATGGGAACACAACTAAAGATGAGTACGACATATCATCCGCAAACCGATGGGCAAAGCGAACGAACAATCCAGACGCTAGAAGATATGCTTAGAGCGTGCATCATGGATTTCAAAGGGAACTGGGATGATCATCTACCGTTGGTAGAATTTTCATAAAACAACAGTTGCCATGCAAGCATTGGCATGCCGCCATACGAGGCATTATACGGCAGGAAATTCAGAACTCCACTATGTTGGGATGAAGTTGGTGAACGTCAACTGTTAGGCCAGAGCAGAATGCAATGAGAGATCATCAAGTTATCAAACTTATCGAGCAAGACCGTGGCTCAAGATCGACGGAAGAAGTATCTTGATCAACCTTGAGCAAAATCGCGAATTTAAAGTAGGAAATTTTGTTTTCCTCAAAGTTTCTCCTTGGAAGGGGAAAATTCATTTTGGCAAGAAAGGAAAACTAAGCCCAAGGTTTATTGGACCTTTCGAGATACTGCGAAGAGTAGGGGAAGTGGCTTATGAGGTAGCTTTACCTCCAGAGTTAGAACATGTGCACAATGTTTTTCATGTGTCGGTGTTGTGACCGTATAAACTCGATTATAAGCATGTGATTGAGTATGAACCGTTGCAGTTCAGTAAAGATTTATCTTATGAAGAGATTCCTATCCAGATAGTCGACAGAAAAGAACAAATGCTCAGGAATAAAGTGATACCTTCTGTGAAGGTGATATGGAGGAACCACAATGTCGAAGAGGCTACGTGGAAACTCAAAGTGGAAATGATGAAGAATTATCCTGAGTTATTTGTTTAGTCTATGTCTTCGATTTTGGGGATAGAATCTTTGTAAGGAGGGGAGAATGTGACGATTTGATTGTTTGAGTTGTGATTCTGGGGATAGAATCCTTGTAAGGAGGGAAGGATGTAACAATCCGAAATTTCAAGTTGTAATTTTAAATATTTATTTAATTATAAATATTTATTTGATGTGTTTATTGTTGAATAAATGTTTTGTAGATGTGATGATTGTTAGTAAATGTTTATGAATTAAATTTATTAGATAATATTCTAAATTAATTGAATTTGTAATTTAGAGAGTTGTAATATAACATGAGATATTATATTGTTGTTTTGATTTAATAATTTAAGTTTATATGTTAAATTATTAAATAAAATTATAATAAGATTATAATTTATGATATTTGTTTAAGTGTAATATTTATTTGAAATATAGTATGTGTAACTAATTTGTTTGATTAATGTTGGATATGGAAATCCAAATAAATAATATGTGGTTATAAATTATAAACTAAATGGTTTATTAAAATAGAATTAAAGGAGTTTAAATTAGTTATGACCAAACAAGGCTTAAATATATTAAGTTATTAAATTTTAAAGGGTTTTGCCAAACAAAGCCTTATGGCTTTTGGGTTATTAATTTTTGAATTTGTAAATAATATAAATAAAATAAATTAAATAATAAATATAATATATTTAAAATGTTACATTTATTAGCTTGTAACCGATACTATTTAGTATACCTTGTATTATTACGCATATCAGTTGGTTATTGGCTAAGTCTGAGAGTTTCAGAGAGAATTGAGAGAGAAGCTGTGAGAGAATTGAGAGAGAACCTAAGAGTTTCTGTAACAACCCGATATTTTCTATACAAATAAATCATAATTTTTGCGTATAATTTTTTTTTATTTATTAAAATAAATATGGAAAATGTGTGCCAAGATAATGTGTATATATATGTGTGATAAATAAAATATATTTATTACATGAATAATTACAAATAATTTTATTTTAAAATTATTGATCATTATAAACTATCTTATAATAATTAATTTTATAGTAGAAATATTTTTATTAATTATTTTCCATGAAAATATAATTATATATTATTTAAATAATATATAAAATGATTTTAAGAATTATTATAATAATTATTTTATTATAAGAATTTATGCTAGATTAATTAAGTTAATTATTTTTAACTTAATTAATAATGTTAAGTATGGCAGATAAATCAGATATGGAATCCAAAATCTAATTTTGGATTTCGATCAAGGAATGAGAATAATAATATAATATTAATTATATTTTGATTTTTCAATTACTAAAAAATATGTCTTTGTATGTATGTGGATTGTGATAGTTGGTCAATTATGATGTATTATGTCAAACCCTAGTTTTACTGCGGGAAACCCTAAATTGAAACTCAATTGTGAGTTTAAGACTATTATATAACTGTGTATAAATGAATTTATGATTAATTAGGTTAACCCTAATTAACATTTGGATATATTAATTTCTAGAAACCCTAATATTTGAATATATAGTTTCATATTTCTAGAAACCCTAATTGTGATTTGGAACCCTAATTACAAAAATTATAAGCCTTAATTGCTAAATTAGCAAAGTTAATTAAAATTAGTATATAATACCCTAATATTCATATATAATTAGAACCCTAGTCTAATTAAGGAAACCCTAATTATAAATTTTAGAAACTAAAATTTTTATTTTATACAAACCCTAATTGCTAAATCCTACAAATGTTATATGCTAAACCTTAGGGTCAAACCCTAAGGGTTTGACAAGATTATATTTAAGCCATTAAAATTGCAAGCCTAATGTCCATATTGCCCTTTTGTGCATTAAAGAGGCTAACATGTAGGTTTTGACCTTAGGTGGGTTGTTTACCAACTCCATGTTGTGACAACCCGAGAATTTAGATAATTTTATAAAATCTTAAAAGATTGAATAGAGGTTAAATAATAGACCTAGACAGAAAATAAGTGTATGTATTTGACATTTTTGGGAATGAATTTTGTGAATTTAAAAACTTTTGGTGAAGGTCTACAGTGTTAAGAGTATCGATGTATATGGTCATATATGTGTACAGTATGTGGTTAAGGGTCAAGGGTTGACCGGATAAATTATATCAGTCACAAACCCTAATAATATACTAATAGCCTCGACGTTCAGTTAGAAAACCTTATCGACTGATTAGAAACCCTATTACCGGCTATGGAAACCCTAATTTCAATTTCGGGAATCTGTAACCCTAATTCGGAATAATAAAACCCTAATTGGGAAGCTTGAAGATAAGTATAAAGTTTTTATGTTATTAATTGTAAGTATAATTAGAGATAACCCTAATTGATTAATTAGAAAGCCCTAATTTCTAATGTTGAAAACCTTAATGTACAATTAGAGAAAACCTAATTATTAATTTATAGAGTTTAATGTTAAGCCTTAACCCTAATTAGCAAGCTTGAATGTGATTAGTAAACTTTATTATAATTAGGGAACCCTAATTATAATTTTCTATTTTTAGAACCTAATTAGAAAAGTCTAGAATATAAATTTGTGTAACCTAAGGGTGAAACCCTAAGGGTTAAAACCTAATAATTGTGAAAAGTTACCAAGTTGCCATGCACTTTATGAGTCAAAAGACCAAACTACCCTTCTTTATATTTTAATGAGGTGGAGTGTAGATCTAACCCTACTTGTGGTTGGTGACCAACCCTAAGCTAGCCATGTGGTCTAGTAATCCACTTTAATCATCAAATAACAGCCATCTTGCATCCTACAAATTCATTGAACCTAAGATAAAAGTTAAAAAGTAAGGAAATTCACTTACTTTACTTTTCAACCTAGCCAAGACCTTCTCTCTCTAAAAATTCGAAAATGTAGAGTGAGAGTGAGTGATAAGTTAAGCCAAAGTCAGCCTTTAGCTTGCCAAGAACAAACATCAAGGTCAGAATCAAAGATCAAGCTCAAAAAGGAGGTATAAAACCCTAACTTGAAAATCTATGTATTTGATGTTAGATTTTGTTAATGATAGGTTAGATATGTGTTAGAGGGTGTCATTTAGTGATCTGGGTTGTTAAATCCTAAATCCATAACATCTAGATGCTCGAAATAGAAGTTTTTAGAAATCTGGGAAAAGTTGGAAAAGTGAATCCATGACCGTATGCCGGGACCCCATATATCTTTACCTGTTAGTTGTTTTGTGTGTTTTATGTTATAGATCTGTAGTATGCTATGTTGTCTATGCTCTGGAACTTGAATCAAGCCCAGATCATGTATAGATTAAAAGTTATTAATGGTCAAAGTGTTGACCGAGCATGAAAACTGTTTCTGGAAAACCCAGAAAATTCCCAGATTTCCAAAATCTCTGACAAGCATTTTCTAAGCTTCTGATCTTGCACATGTTTGATATTTAGACCATGTTGTTATTATATACTTGTAGCTTGGAATGTTAACTACACACTAAAGCTTTTAGATCACCCATATCCGTAACAGAAGCGTAGATAATCATGGTCAAAGTGGGGTTGACCAACTGCCTTAAACGAATTTTGGAAAACCCAGAAATCGTGAAGGACAGATTTCTGACATGGTTTGACCATGCCAAATCTCACTCATGTGTTTATGTTATTATAACATGATGATAAAGAGTTGTTCACTGACATCTCTACTTCAATTATGAATCTTTACATCACCTGAAACTAGATCCGGTGATCGAAAATTATGAAGCTTCAAGTAGAGCACTTAAGATCGTTCTTCAATTCTGGAAAACCCAGAAATTGAAGAACATGTCTGACAACACTTTTGAGAGCTTAGATATCTCAGATATGATATGTTATGGTCATGAAACTTGATTAAAGTTATAGTATTACATGAATACTACAATATTGAAACTTTAGCTACCCAGAAAACGTAATAACCAATAATCTACAACCCAAACAAGGCACCTCGAACTCTGACATGAGTTTCTGGGTTTGGTGATGAACTGCTCAAGAACACCTATAGCGACAGTTTCGCCGCTATAGCGCCCTTTAACGACAGATTAATTATAAAATTAGTATTTTTATTAAATAATTAGTATTAAATGGTTTTTAATTATTAAAAATACATAATAAATTCCTAAAAATTATTTTAAAGCCTGAAAAATTAGTTTTTAATTATTTTGAGTATATTTCATAAATATTTAATATTTTTGGAATATAAGTGGTATTTAATTTATTTAATTATAATGTTAAATAAATTATTTAAAAATGATTTTAATACATGGAAAATCATTTAAAATTATATTATGGTATAAGAAAATATTTTAAGTTATTTTTATTGACTTTTAATATTATGTGATGAATTTCATTAATAAATTATTATCAATGGTAGTTAATTTATTTAATAAATATATTAGATAAATTATGGAAAAATAGAATTAATGCTTTAAAAATTATATAAAATAATTTAAGTGTTATAAAATTATTTTAAGTTATAAAATATAAATTTTGATATTTGTCATGAAAAACATTAATATTTTTATATTAATGGCGATAATTAATAATGGTTTTAATTACTTTAAAATCATTTAATGGTAATAATAAAGTATTAAAAATACTTTGAGATATTATAAATATATTATAATATTATGTTAAGGATTTCATTAAAATTTAATATTAAATAAATATTATTGATAATGGAATTAAGTAGTATTTAATGCATATAAATATGATATTATTGATTGAAAAATCATAAAAAATGGTAATAATTATCTGAAAATTATTATGGGTCTATGAAAATTATTTTGACTGATTTATAAATTATCTAAGATAATCGTTAAGTGTTTAGACAAAGTTTAATGGAACTTAAACTCGATATTTGTCCGACTAGACCGTCGGGATGATAGAATTGTATCAGTTTCAACTCAGACTAAAATAGTCTGACTTGATGCTAAATTTTATGTGTTGTATAAACTGATAGGGTTATGTGTTATGTGTTATGTGTTTAAGTTATTCTATATATATATATAACAGTATTATACTATGATGATATTATTCTAATATTTGGAGATCGATATTATCTATATTAGGTCTTCAGATAAAGCTAAGTTATATTTCGTAACGGTAATCAACGGTACAGACAAGTTTGTTTTTCTTAACTCTACTAAGAGTTGTTTCATTTAGATATGCTTATGGTTAATCATTGCTGATTGCCATATAGAATTGTACTCTGTACATATTGTATGTATAAGTCAGGTATGAAAGGCTGATCACCTTCATTACCATTCGGTTCAGATATATTTGTTCATGTTTAATAATTGTTCAGTCAAAAGTTTGTTTGTGCTAGTTCTCAATTATATTGATGAATTATAGCCAGCTTATTATTCAAACTCTTTCAATCATGATATATCTTTAAATATAATTTAAACTTGCTGGGAAACTTTCATGCTCACCCTTGCTATATCATGATAAAACATTGCAGATTAAGGCAAATGCGTTGGATACAAGGAAAGGTTAAAGATAGTTCCAGCTTTAGTTTATATGTACAGATAGATTGGTAACAATAATGTATGATGAAATCTTTGTATGTCAGATAGGATAATAAATTGTGTATAAGTTATGGTTACTCGACCTTGGGGATAGTGTATAATGTTTAATGTATAAACAATTTATGTTTATATCTTCCACAATAGTTAGAACTAGTGCACCGGATCCGTGGTGATTTAGGACATGGATTTGGGGGCGCTACATTTGGTATCAAAGTTGTTGGTTATAAACCTAGGGTAGAGTTACCTTAGACTAATAACCGCAGTGATTAGGATAAGATCTAACTCACATAGAGTTAGTGTGTCGGTAAGATTCAAAGACGAATCTCGGTGAGTTATAAAGATACGGAGTTCCCTAACTCTGATAATAAAGGTGAATAGTAGGGATGAATAGATATAGTCTAAAAGACTAAAAGTACAGTGAGTGGAGATTGTAAAACAAAACGATCATATCATAGAAATGAATCGTAATATATACGATGAGATCACCCCATGATCTGATAAGGTTATAGTATGGAGAAGGATCAAGCAAATGATTGAAAAGTTACAGCAAGATTGTTGTGTGTGAATTGTACTACAAATTGGTACAGATTCAGGAAAGGATTATGAATACGGATTAAATGAAATTCGTATTGAGAATGAAGTTAGGATTAAGTGGGGATTAAGAAATGTTTGTGTCACGCTGTTTGCTATATGCGTGTTGAGAGGGTGATTCCTTTCTCATGTGTATTGTAGGACCCCAACTTTTATGAATAAAGATTAATTTCTCTCGAAATAAATTTTTGAATATTATGGTGTGGATATAATATAATGTTATAGTTGTGGGTAATATTTACAAATTTTGCAAAGTAAGCAAGTGGTTATATAACATTCGATTGGTCGAGGAATATTCGTTTTAACAGGGAATATTCTTACCACGACACAATCATTGGTGGACCCAACAACGGAAGTATTGTCGTAGTTAGAAAATGACATAATTATCTTTTTATAAAAATAACGGCGAAAGTTTTACCGTTAAACTGTTGAACTACCCGGTAGTAAAAGTACAGTAATACGCGTGGTTGCATAGTAGCACATGGTATTGATTATTCATGCTTATGTGAGAAGTCACTCAGTTATACTCAATTAGTTCTACAGTAATTGCTGCATCATATCTCTTATATTATTGATTCAGTTATTGTCACAGTATCATCTGCATAATATGATATATTATTAAATCAATAATTGAGACGACAAAGTTATTTATATTATTATTTTCAATATTGACGATGTCTAGAAGTTCTGTCAAGGAGAGGTTTGGTCACCTAATTGCGCGCCAATAGGGAGAAATCCTTATTGGAAAGCCCCCTCTTTCCTGGGAACGACCTGGTTGTTAAATATTGTGAATTATAATATTAATGATGAATATGTTCGTGTTGATTAAAGATGAAATTGATTGTTCCATTATGTGGAAATTATTTGTGTTAGTGGAAATCGACTTTTATTTCGATAATAATTGATGTCTGGAAGTTATCGTGTAATTAATCGGATAAATGAGCAATTAATTGCTATTAATTCACATGCATATAACTATTTGTTCACATGTGTGTACTATTGATTCACATTCATTTACTATTAGGGGAGTTGGTGCAAGATTGATAATACTTGCATGAATAAATTAAATATGGAGGTATAGTTGAATGTACTATACTGTAATTAGTTTTTTCACATGATTATACTATTGAGTCACATGAATAAACTATTAATTCACATGATTTACTATTAGGGGAGGTGGTGCAAGTTTGATAATACTTGCAGGACCAAATTAAAAATGAAAGAAAATTAAAGGTATTGTACTGTAATATTTCGAGCCCCAAAACGTGCAATTATCAAAACTATATTTTCCTATAAATAGAAGCTCATTCTTCCTTCATTTCTCACCAATTCACTAAAGCATTAGAGCAATTATTATAGAGAGAAATTATAGAGAGAAAGAAGAAGAGAAGTCTGCTACCTCACTATTCCAATATCCAGTTTCTTTTAAGGTAAGGGGTATTATTTTTTCGTATTCATGAAGAGAGTAATTTTCTTTCAATACTCATAAGGGTTGTTATTCCATTCTTTATTATTATGTTGGAATAACTTGTCATCTGGCAATGCCGCATACATGGTGAAATTCTTCATTTATTCCATTCTTTATTATTACATTGGAATAACTTTTGCATGCGATCTATCGCATGCACAGTGAATCTATTTGTTATTCCATTCTTTATTACTCATTGGAATATCCTACATGCATGCGGATTACGCATGACTGGTTCAATTCTTTATTATTACATTGGAATATCACATGCGTGTGGATTACGCATGACTGGTTCCATTCTTTATTATTCAGTTGGGAATAACATGCATGCGGTCTATCACATGCTGCGTGAATTCTTGATTATTCCATTCTTTATTATTATGTTGGAATAACTTGTCTATGTGGATTACCACATGCATGGTGAATGATCCTTCGTATCCATTCCTTATTAAATTGTGGAAATGATCTGTCTACGTGGATTACCGCATGGCTGGCGAAAATCCATTTGCAGTTTCATATATTCTATTATACTCAGTTGGTTAAATTTTTGACTTCTATACTTCATGAAATTAGTAGAATATCCTGGATATTTGCGCTTCATCCAGTATCTTTTCATGGAAATATTCTTCTAAGCATTCTTGAATTTTACTCCACAAAGCAGTATCATGTTGACAATTTGGACGTTATTGATTTCGGGATAAATTAACTTATAAATCTTTAAAATTTATTCTTGAACTTGTTTTATTGAATTATTATGTCATTGTCATCATCCTCATGCTTATATTATGATGAATGTCATCTTTGGCTTACGTGCATAGATGGACTCAGTATGATTATGACCAGGGATCATCCGGTATAATCATGACCTGTAATGTTATAAATGATGTGGTAAAAGTCCTCAGTGGCCTGTAGTGCATTGATGGATAGATTTTGGTATGATTATGACCAGGGATTATTCGGTATAGTCATGATCATTGATGATTTAATGAATATCCTTGGCCCATAGTGCAAGGATGATTCGATGATGTGGTTTATTTATTAAAATTTGAGTCTCAAATGATAAAAATTGATGAAAACATTTTAAATCATAGAAGATAGTAGATATCATGCTCTACTTGACTCTTCTAATGGATTACTTATTCCGCTGCAGTTAAACTTGATGTCTATTGTATTTTATCAGTTTAACATTGTTGAAGACTAATGACAATTTATTCTGCATTATCTTAGTCATATTATTTCTTACTGGGCTAGTTGAGCTCACCTTTTTGCTTTCATTGTTTTCTTCAGGAAATAAGAATGTAGTCGGGACTAGTCGGGGAACGGAGTGATGGTCCGAGATGGCGTATTAGTAGTCCTCACTATTCTATAAAATAGTGTGACAATAAATGTAATGAGGACTCTATTTGAGTAGGGATATTGTCTAGAAGGCAATATTCATGTTTAAACTCTTAGATATGTTTTGTCGTATATTACACGACGGTTGTATAATTAAGTTTGTATTTGTATTCTGTACCATGTATTTGGCGACTCAAGATGGGTGATGTATACCTATTTTGGGGGTGCCACATGTATAACAGATAGATAGGTTATAGGTAGAGGATACAAGGTTAAGTACGAGTTCTTAAAACTCATACTTATGTTACGTTCGTGACTTATGGTTATATGAAATATTTATGAACCCCTCAGCGAATGGACGTTAAAGGTCTGAATAGGACACGTTCTTAAACTCATATGATTGTGGAAAGTTCCTGAACTCGTAAGTGTGGTGAGTTTGAGGAACTGGGTAGAACTAAGTGAGAATGGAGTATTAAGGATAATAGGAATAAATAGACTGTTTAAGAAAATGATTATTAATGGAGACATAAGTTTTTCAAAACTCCTAGCTATACTAGACTTTGAAATTTTGACATCAAGCTAAATACGCACTATGTGCTTTTGAAAAAAAAATGTAGACTCGTAATCATTTTTGAAACGGTTTAAAGTATAGTCTATGCTACTTATTTTGGCTAGACGCAAATGATTTGAAATATCAAATTATATTTTATTTATCACTCATGTACCATATAACTTTGAGTGCGTAGATGATAAAAAAGTTGATAGAGTTATAAATCTGAGAATACATAGTGTGAATTCGATCTAAAAATCATTGTTCCACTATTGTATGATGTGTTATGACGAAGTCATACAATGACGACATCCTCAAATGAGCTGTTAATACAGTATAACATCATGACGTCATTCTCCAAAAATATTTTCAAGATTTTAATTTTCCAACGGGGTTTGGCTACATCTAAATAATTAGATTGAATTGGATTATTGATATGAGTCTACGCTATTCGATTTAGCTAGACTAATGTTATGAAAACTCTAAGTGTTCATTGAAAATTTTCCCGAACCAAATTGTTTTGGTGCGGAATCAGATAAAGACTGAGGTAAGAAATTTTGTGCGCCTAAGGCGGATGGGATAGAAGGAACGGGGAAAAGTTGTTCCGACCAAAGTGATTACTTGGCGATCTGAGGGCATATTGGGCTAATCACCCTTTATGTCCGTAAGTTATGACAGTTTGCGGATGAATTTCCATAAAACCTTTGTGAAAATGACAGACAAATAGTCTATATGACTCCTCAGCATAATTTGAAATTTTTTACTCTTGTGAGTTTTGTATTGGGTAGAATGTGATGTTCCGTATGCAAGGTATGAGGTGTAAGTTGAATTTCGGGGACAAAATTCTTAGAAGAAGGGGTGAATATGACAACCCGAAAATTTAGAAAATTTTATAAAATCTTAATAGATTGAATAGAGGTTAAATAATAGACCTAGACAGAAAATAAGTGTATGTATTTGACATTTTTGGGAATGAATTTTATGAATTTAAAAACTTTTGGTGAAGGTCTACATTGTTAAGAGTATCGGTGTATATGGTCATATATGTGTACAGTATGTGGTTAAGGGTCAAGGGTTGACCGGATAAATTATATCAGTCACAAACCCTAATAATATACTAAGAGCCTTGACGTTTAGTTAGAATACCTTATCGACTGATTAGAAACCATATTATCGGTTATGGAAACCCTAATTTTAGTTTCGGGAATCTGTAACCCTAATTCGGAATAATAAAACCCTAATTGGGAAGCTTGAAGATAAGTATAAAGTTTTTATGTTATTAATTGTAAGTATAATTAGGGATAACCTTAATTGATTAATTAGAAAGCCATAATTTCTAATGTTGGAAACCCTAATGTACAATTAGAGAAAATCTAATTATTAATTTATAGAGTTTAATGTTAAGCCTTAACCCTAATTAGCAAGCTTGAATGTGATTAGTAAACTTTATTATAATTAGGGAACCCTAATTATAATTTTCTATTTTTAGAACCTAATTAGAAAAGTCTAGAATATAAATTTGTGTAACCTTAGGGTTAAACCCTAAGGGTGAAACCCTAAGGGTTAAAACCTAATAATTGTGAGAAGTTACCAAGTTGTCATGCACTTTATGAGTCAAAAGACCAAACTACCCTTCTTTATATTTTAATGAGGTGGAGTGTAGATCTAACCCTACTTGTTGTTGGTAACCAACCCTAAGCTAGCTATGTGGTCTAGTAATCCACTTTAATCATCAAATACCAGCCATCTTGCATCCTACAAATTCATTGAACCTAAGATCAAAGTTAAAAAGAAAGGAAATTCATTTACTTTACTTTTCAACCTAGCCAAGACCTTCTCTCTCTAAAAATTCGAAAATGTAGAGTGAGAGTGAGTGATAAGTTAAGCCAAAGTCAGCCTTTAGCTTGCCAAGAACAAACATCAAGGTCAGAATCAAAGATCAAGCTCAAAAAGGAGGTATAAAACCCTAACTTGAAAATCTATGTATTTGATGTTATATGCTGTTAATGATTGGTTAGATATGTGTTAGAGGGTGTCATTTAGTGATCTGGGTTGTTAAATCCCAGATCCATAACATCTAGATGCTCGAAATAGAAGTTTTTAGAAACATGTTAGTTGTTTTGTGTGTTTTATGTTATAGATCTGTAGTATGTTATGTTGTCTATGCTCTGGAACTTGAATCAAGCCCAGATTATGTATAGATTAAAAATAAAAGTTATTAAAGGTCAAAGTGCGTTGACCGAGCATGAAAACTGTTTCTGGAAAACCCAGAAAATTCCCAGATTTCAAGAATCTCTGACAAACATTTTCTAAGCTTCTGATCTTGCACATGTTTGATATTTAGACCATGTTGTTGTTATATACTTGTAGCCTGGCATGTTAACTACACACTAAAGCTTTTAGATCACCCATATCCGTAACAGAAGCGTAGATAATCATGGTCAAAGTGGGGTTGACCAACTGCCTTAAACGAATTCTGGAAAACCCAGAAATCGTGAATAACAGATTTTTGACATAGTTTGACCATGCCAGATCTCACTCATGTGTTTATGTTATTATGACATGATGATAAAGAGTTGTTCACTGACATCTCTACTTCAATTATGAATCTTTACATCACACAAACTAGATCCAGACTGAAAATTATGAAGCTTCAAAGTAGGCACCTAAGACTGTTTTTCAATTCTGGAAAACCCAGAAATTGAAGAACATGTCTGACAACATTTTTGAGAGCTTAGATATCTCAGATATGATATGTTATGGTCATGAAACTTGATTAAAGTTATAGTATTATGTGAATACTACAATCTTGAAACTTTAGATGCCTAGAAAACGTAATACCCAATAATCTACAACCGGTCAAACAAGGCACCTTGAACTTTGACATGAGTTTTTGGGTTTGGTGATGAACTGCTCAAGAACACCTATATAGTGATAGTTTAGCCGCTATAGGGCCCTTTAAACATGCATTAATTATAAAATTAGTATTTTTATTAAATAATTAGTATTAAATAATTTTAATTATTAAAATACATAATAAATTCCTAATTTTTTTAAGCTTGAAAATTAGTTTTAATTATTTTGAGTATATTTCATAAATATTTAATATTTTTTGGAATATAAAGGGGTATTTAATTTATTTAATTATAATATTAAATAAATTATTTAAAAATGATTTTAATACTTGGAAAATTATTTTAAATTATATTATGGTATAAGAAAATATTTTAAGTTATTTTAATGACTTTTAATATTTGTGATGAATTTCATTAATAAATTATTATCAATGGTAGTTAATTTATTTAATAAATGTATTAGATAAATTATGGAAAAAATAGAATTAATGCTTTAAAATTATATAAAAATAATTTAAGTTTTATAAAAATATTTTAAGTTATAAAAATATAACTTTTGATATTTTTCATGAAAAACATTAATATTTTTATATTAATGGCACATTAATAATGGTTTTAATTACTTTAAAATCATTTAATGGTAATAATAAAGTATTAAAAATACTTTGAGATATTATAAATATATTATAATATTATGTTAAGGATTTCATTTGTGAGACCCTGAATTTTATGAAATGAAAGTATTAAATTTTATTATAATTATTCTATTTTAGTAAATGATTAAACTGATAAAAGGTTAAAGTTAAGGGTGATATGTGAAAATTTTTTAAAGTATGCAAGTTGTTATAAAACATTCGTTTGGTCGGGGAATATTCTTTTTATCTGGAAATATTCGTAGGATGACACAATTATTGGTGGACCCCACAACGAAAGTATTGTCGTAGTAAGAAAATGACATAATTATCTTTTTATAAAAATAACGGCGGAAGTTTTACCGTTAAACTGTTGAACTACCCGGTAGTAAAAGAACAAGAATGTCTGGCGTGGTTGCATAGTAGACTACGCGATATTGATTATTGATGCTTACGTGAGAAGTCACTCATTATACTCAATTATTACTCTCAGTAATTGCTGCATTATATCTCTCATATTATTGATTTAGTTATTGTCACAATATTTTATATTATTAAATCAATAATTGAGATGACAAAGTTATTCATATTATTATTTGCAATATTGACAATGTCTAGAAGTTACATCAAGGAGAGGTTTGGTCACCTAATTGCGGCTTAATAAGGAGAAATCCTTATCGAAAGCCCCTCTTTCCGGAACGACTGGGTTTGTTAAATATTGTAAGTTATAATATTAATGATGAATAAGTTCGTGTCGATTAAAGATGAAATTGATAGTTACATTGTGTGAGAATTATTAGTGTTAGTGGAAATCGACATTTATTTCGATAATAATTGATGTCTGGAAGTTATCGGGTAATTAATCGGATAAATGAACAATTAATTGCTATTAATTCACATGCATATAACTATTTGTTCACATGTGTGTACTATTGATTCACATTCATGTAATATTAGGGGAGTTGATGCAAGATTGATAATACTTGCATGACTAAATTATAGATGGAGGTATAGTTGAAGGTACTATACTATAATTAAAATTTTCACATGTTTAGAATTATTGAGTCACATGATTTACTATTAATTCACATGATTTAATATTAGGTGAGGTGGTGGAAGTTTGATAATACTTGCATGACTAAATTAAAAATGAAGGAAAAGATGAAGGTATTATACTGTAATATTTCGAGCCCCAAAATGTTCAATTATCGAAACTATATTTTTCTATAAATAGAAGTTCATTCCTTCATTATTTTTCACCAATTCACTAAATCTATAGAGCAATTATTATAGAGAGAAAGAAGAAGAGAAGTTTGCTACCTCACTATTCCAGTATCCAGTTTCTTCTAAGGTAAGGGATATTATTATAATAGTAAGGGGTATAAATCTTTCGCATTCATGAAGAGATTTATTTTCTTTCAATATTCGTAAGGGTTGTTATTCCATTCTTTATTATTATGTTAGAATAATAACCTGTCTATACGAAGTACCGCATATATGGTAAAATTCTTCTGTTATTCCATTCTTTATTATTCTATTGGAATAACCTGTCTGTGCGGTCTATCGTATGCCTGGTGAATTCTATTATTATTATTCTATTCTTTATTAATCTGTTGGAATATCCTGTATGTGCGGATTACGTATGACCTGATTCTATTCTTTATTATTCTATTGGAATAACCTATTTGTGCGGTCTATCGCATGCCTGGTGAATTCTGTTATTATTCCATTCTTTATTATTCTGTTGGAATATCCTGTCTATGCAGATTACGCATGAACTGATTTCATTCTTTATTATTCGGTTGGGAATAACCTTAATACATATGGTCTATCGCATGCATGGTGAATTCTTCCATTATTCCATTCTTTATTATTCTCGTTGGAATAACTTTTTGTCTATGTGGATTATCATGAGTACGGTGAATGATCCTTCGTATTCATTCTTTATTAAATTATGGAAATGATCTCATCTACGTGGATTACTGCATGGCGGGTGAAAATCCATTTGCGCTTTAAGTATATTCTATTATACTAGTATGAGATATCATTTCTTTTGTATTCGTCATGGAATATCATTTTCTTTGGTATTTTTTTTATGAGTTACTATTCACGGGTTACTATTCACTCTAGTATTATTCACTCAGGTATTCAGGATACTTTTTGTGTCAGAGTACTATTCACAAGTTACTATTTACGGGTTACTATTCACCCAAATTACTATTCACCCGAATATTATTCACTTGGGTATTTGGGATACTTTTCATGCCAGAGTACTATTCACGGGGTACTATTCCTGAAGTAGTATACGATTATGGGGTACTATTTATTAGAAAAATATATTTCTCTTCTGCCCAAATTATTTTTGGTACATGAATATTATTCTTGAATTTTACTCCATAAAAGCAAAGATCATGTTGACAATTTTGATATTTTTAAACTACTGGATAAATTTAAAGTCTTTAATATTTATCCTTGATTTCGCTTGATTAATGCTTATATCATTGTCATCATCTTCATGTTTATATTATGATGATGGTACGTCTTTAACTTACGTTACAAAGATGGACTATTGATTATTGGTTTTACAATTGTATATCTTTGGCTTACATGCAAAGACGGACTGTTGATTATTGGTTTTATAATTGTATATCTTTGGCTTAGGTGAAAAGATGGACTGTTGATTATTGGTTTTACAGTTGTATATCTTTGGCTTGCGTGCAAAGATGAACTATTGATTGATGAGTATCTTTATCTTATGTGCAAAGATGAACTATTTATTGGTATGATTATGACCATGGATCATTCGGTATAATCATGACCCGTAATGTTATAGATGATGTGGTAAAAGTCCTCATTGGCCCGTAGTGCATTGATGGACAGTTATTGGTATGATTATAAATGAGGATTATTCGGTATAATCACTGACCATTGATGATTACATGAATATCCTTGGCCATAGTGCGAGATGATTCGATGATGTGGATTATTTATTGTAAGTCTTTGAGTCTCGATAACATATTGATTATACACTTTTAATTCGTAAAAGATAGTAGATATCATGCTCTACTTGACTCTTCTAAAATACAGTTGTATGTCTTTGGCCTGTAGTACAAAGATGAATTTATTAGTATGATTATGAGTAGGAATTGTGATTTGATATAACCATGATTTTTGATGTTTCAGGTGAAGATAAGTGATGAAAATTATCTTCGTCCTGGGTGCGAAGAGGAATTTAGAATCACAATTATGATTATGAGTTATTCATATGATTGTGGATAGGAATTGTTGATTGATGTTACAGGATAAAACATTATTGGTAGACTTTTAACATGGAGAATATAATAGACCCGATGGTCTATTTGACTCTTCTAATGAATTGCTCGTTCCGCTGCAACTATGGTTGAAAAGTTTTATCTACCATATGTTCTAAATCTCTGATTTATTAGTGATGAAGGCTATTGATGATGTAAATTATCTTTAGTCATGATATTCTTTACTGGGCTAGTTGTGCTCACCCTTTTTGCTTCATAATTCCTTTCAGGAAATAAGAGTGTAGCTGGGTCCAGCGGGGGTAACAGGAGAATAAAACGGTGGTCTATAGCTGTTAAGGTTCTCCCTAAATAGTATGGAAATAATTTTATTGAGAACATTAGATAAGTGTGTCGTATTGTATACGTCATTTGATATTTAATTTTTGTGAACCGAATAGGGTGAGGTGAACCCAACTTTGGAAGGGTGTTTTGCCACTATCACACAATATGTCTAATGATATACAACCTCGTGTTATCATAAGACAGGGTTGTGCACATCCACTTGCTGAGTATATCTACGAGCACTACCTATTGATCTTGGAGTTGGGTTGAAATATAATTTTCAATTGCAGACAGTGGAGATAATTATATGTCAAGAGAAGACTCACCATTGAAAAGAACATGATTGTAATCTTCTCGTTTTTCTTTGGGGTTTATTGGGTCAACCAAGGATAATTCTGTGGACATATAATATCTATCATAACCTAGATGCATGGCCTCCCATGTACGAAGGTTTTCTTGAGCACTTCCCAAAGATTTTAATTTCTAAAACAGTTTTTTAGTGTACTTTTATGTAAAGTACCATTGTAAGGTTCTTGTCGAGGCACCATGCGAGTTACATACAATTGTATTAAAACTCACAGTTTAACATGGGGTCGATTTACTGCACTGCACGACAGTTCAACAGTTGTATAAATGAAGTTTGTATTTGATTTTTATAGTACGATATCTGGCGACTCAGAATGGGTCGTGTGGACCTATTTTGGGGGCGTCACATTATTAATATTTAATATTAAATAAATATTAATGATAATGGAATTAAATAGTATTTAATGCATATAAATATGATATTATTGATTGAAAAATCATAATAAATGGTAATAATTATTTGAAAATTATTATGGGCCTATGATAATTATTTTGACTGATTTATAAATTATCTAAGATAATCGTTAAGTGTTTAGAGCGAGTTTAATGGAACTTAAACTCGATATTTGTCCCACTGTAATCCGTCGGGATGATAGAATTAATGTCGCTTTAACTCGAATCAAATAGTCTGACTTGATGCTAAGTTTTATGTGTTGTATAGACTGATAGGGTTATGTGTTATGTGTTTATGTTATTCTATGTATATATATAACAGTATTATACTGTGATGATATTATTCTAATATTTGGAGATCGGTATTATCTATATTAGGTCTTCGGATAAAGCTAAGTTAGATTTCGTAACGGTAATCAACGGTACAGACAAGTTTATTTTTCTTAACTTTACTAAGAGTTGTTTCATTCAGATATGCTTATAGTTAATCATTGTTGATTTCCATGTAGAATTGTACTCTGTACATATTGTATGTATAAGTTAGGTATGAAAGGCTGATCACCTTCATTACTATTCGGTTCAGATATATTTGTTCATGTTTAATACTTGTTCAGTCAAAAGTTTGTTCGTGCTAGTTCTCAATTATATTGATGAATTATAGCCAGCTTATTATTCAGACTCTTTCAATCATGATATATCCTTAAATATAATTTAAACTTGCTGGGCAATTTTCATGTTCACCCTTGCTATATCATGATAAAACATTTTAGATTAAGGCGACTGCGTTGGATATAAGGAAACGTTAAAGACAGTTCTAACTTTAGTTTATATGTGCAAATAAATTGGTAATAATAATGTATGATAAAATCTTTGTATGATAGGATAATGAATTGTGTATAAGTTATGGTTACTCGACCTTGAGGATAGTGTATAATGTTTAATGTATAAACAATTTATGTTTATATCTTCCGCAATAGTTAGAACTAGTGCACCGGATCCGTGGTGATTTAGGACATGGATTTGGGGGTGCTACACATGTGACACAAAAACTCTAGCACATTAGTCTAGATCAGCCAAATACATTGCATATAAGTGCTATAAATAGATTGGAAGAGAGAAATTACCATTTGTTAGCCTATTTGACCCAAGCACTCAATCATTTCCTCTCAACTCACAACCAACGAAATATATAAGTGTTTCAGTCCCCAATCCAAGCCCCACTATTACCTTTAACAAAATTAGAAGCTAGAATCAAGACTAAGCCAAGAAAGGTATAAAACTCTAGCTCTAATCCGGTTTTGATATGCATGTTAGATGTTAGGATTTATTGTTAAAACATGTTATATATAGTGTATAATGATGATCTAGGTTGCTAGATGTTAGATCCATAACATCTAGAGGCTCGTATTTGAAGTTTTTCAAAATCTGGAAAATATTTGTGTGTGGTCTGACAGTGAATATACTGGCCTGTAGATCTCTGCATGTTTTCGCTTTTTGATGTTTTAAAGTTGTACTCTGTAGCTTGTTATGTGATCTTTAATTTGGAAGTGGAACCACTGTGATTATATGTCTAGATCGTAAGTTATTTTTGGTTAAAACCCGTTGACCGGGCATGACCAGAGGAAAACTGGGTAACCCAGAAAGTAGTTTGCAGCGTCTGACAAGATTTGCTAAGCATTAGATCTGACACTACTTTGATGTTCTGTTATGGTTCTTGAGTCTAAGTTGTAGTATGTTATATGATAACTTTATATTAATGCTTTTAGAACCTTTATATAACAAATACACTAGATTTAGTGGTTGGTCAAAGTAGGTAGCATGATCACGGATCTGGTTTTCTGGGAAACCTAGAAAACCTATGGCCATGTGTTCTAACATGGTTTGACCGACGATTTGAAGTATATTCTGCTGATGTTTTGTGTTAGATCTCTTCATTTACATACTGGCGACACACTACAACTTATAGATCAAAAAAACAATATACGGATTGCAAGTTGTGGAAGCCCAAACATGCATGCTTGAACTGTTCTTCATTTCTAGGCAACCCAGAAATGAAGAACAGCGTCTGACAGCTACTTTGGGCGATCAGATCTCTTTTGTGTTATGTGTTATGATCATGTTTGTTGTTGGGTCTTGTAGTGGTGCATTTGTACTACATGATCTGATCAACAACATGTCCAGAAACACTTTGTGTGAAGAATGATTCTCGGATGAAGAACACCTATAGCGATGGTTCATTCACTATAGGTGGTCTTTAGCGACAGTTTTATTTATAAAAATTATATTTTTATTAAATAATTATAGAAAATTAGTTTTAATTATTAAAAATACAAAATAAATTATTAAAAATTATTTTAAAGTCTAAAAATTAGTTTTTAATTATTTTTAATATATTTCATAAATATTTAATATTTTTGAAATATTAAAGGTATTTAATTTATTTAATTATTATATTAAATAAATTATTTAAAAATGATTTTAATATTTGAAAAATCATTTAAAATTATATTATGGTATAAGAAAATATTTTAAGTTATTTTTAATGACTTTAATATTTTGTGATGAAATTCATTAATAAATTAATATTAATGATAATTTAGATATTTAATAAATGAATTAAATAAATTAATTAAAAATGATTTTATTATATTAAAAATCATTTTAAATAATAATAAGGTATTTAAAAATATTTTAAGTTATAAAATATAACTTTCAATATTTAAAGGTAAATTTCATTAATTAATTATTATTAATGATATTAAGGTTATTTAATAATTATATTAAATAAATTAGTTTAAAAATAATTTTAATATTATAAAATCATTTTAAATAAAAATAAAGTGTTTAAAGATATTTTAAGTTATAAAATATAACTTTTAATATTTAAAGGATAATTTCATTAATAATTTAATATTAATGATATTAATTTAACTTTAATGATATTAAATTTATTTAATAATTATA
The DNA here is from genome assembly GCA_020205605.1 of Panax ginseng. Taxonomy (NCBI): domain Eukaryota; kingdom Viridiplantae; phylum Streptophyta; class Magnoliopsida; order Apiales; family Araliaceae; genus Panax; species Panax ginseng. The sequence goes on from CM035139.1 coordinate 69,152,985, forward strand.
TTAAATAAATGGTTTAAAATTGTTTTATTAATTTAAAAATCATTTAAAAGGATATAAATGAATTAAAAATATTTTAAGTTATAATTAATGACTTTTAATATTTGGATAAATAATACATTAATATTTTAATATTAATGGTAATTATTTAAAAATGATTTTAAATGTTTTAAAAATCATTTAAGGGTAATATTAATACTTTAAAAAATATTCTAAGTTATTATAAATAACTTTAATATTTTGGCAATGGTTTCATTAATACTTTAATATTAATTAAATATTAATGATAATAGAATTTTTTGATATTTAAATCATTTAATAATGATTTCGATTTTGAAAATTTATGATAAATTATAATAAATGTTTATTAAGTCATTTAAAATAATATGACTGATACTTACGGATATTGAGATATAGAATAGAGTGTTAGACTCGATTATTACCCGATAAAGCTGTTGGTACACCGACATGTTTCGGAAATTGATCTGGACTTAGATATTTTAATTGTGTTAATGTTTGTTTGTGATTCAATTATTGTTGAACATGTGTGATAATGTGATTAGGATATGTCTTTGATCATGAAATGCGAAGACTATGTGTTATATAGTATATTGTTCTAATCGAATCTAATGATCCGATTAATGATAGGTCGTGATATAAAAGATAAAACTAAGTTGCATTTTGTAAGCGGCCGAATGACCGCAAAGTATCTTACCTTTGCATTTTCTTTATGCAATGGACAATGAGTAAGAATGTTTCAATTATATATTATTACTATATAGATTATTAATATATATATATATATATATATATTATTATCAACATTGATTATCAACATGTTAGTATACGGTAATTCAGATATATATTTTGTTCGTTAATTTCTATAAATGGTTATACAAGTGTCCCCACTTGGATAATCATTGTATTTAATTACATATTGATACACCTTTGTTAATTACCCGTATATATATATATATATATTGAATTATAGTTTATTGTTGAACAAGATAAAACCTACCTATTATCCAACCGAATTTCTTCGGTTTGGAACCCCGACAAGTATGAACATCCCAAACATTGGAAAATTTTTATGTGCCCAAGGCAGCCAGAGTGATTGATAATATCGTTCTTGTATGTAGTATTGATCAATACAGGGTACAACGAGCTGATCACCCTCCGTGCCCGTAAGTTATGACGGTTTACGGATGAAGTTCTGTTAAACCTATTCGAAAATTGAAAATAATGTTCATAGTATGTCACCTTAACCCTATTTATAGTCAGTACGTAGTTTCAAAAATTTGATAGAGGGTTGTTATGTTATTATTATCGGTTCAGATTACTTCACAACTATTGATTTGTTGTAGAAGGGTAGTATAAAGAAAATATTTAAATTCTTTCAGCTTATATATATAATTGCTATTACTTGATGGGCACTCAAATGCTCATCCTTGCTTAATTTAAATGTTTTCAGCTAAGTGTGAACAACCAAAAAGGCTCATCAAGAATAAAGGAAAAGGAAAGCTTGTTGAATAAGATTTATGATATATTTATGTAATAGTTTACTTTATTATGATAATGATGATATATTATTATTATCATCTATGTAATGAATGATTAAAGGTTACGTGCTTGGGAATAGACTCTCGATAACTATGTAAATTAAGTTTAATAATTATATTATTGTTATTATTATTAGTATTATTATTCCGCTTCATAGAAATGGTATCGTGAAGCACCGAGTTCGGAATTTCAAGTACCGGATTTGGGGGCTTTACAATATGGTATCAGAGCTTTGGGGTTAGAAACCTTAGGTGGGTTAGACCTTAGGCTATAACCTTAAAATAGAGGGAAATGTTGAAAATACAAATAACTCATATAGAGTTTAAAAATGAGATGAATTGAATAAGTTCATCGTCAAATCAAATAAAAGATAACTTATATAAAATTATTATTTGTTGTGTGTATATATTCTTTGTTAATCAAGGTAGTTTGTGTGTAGATGTTATGTGGGAAAAGGATTAGGATACCCTCAGGTCATAAAGAAAGAGTCAACCTCTATACACCCAAGCTAATATTGCAACCAATAGCTGAAATAGAGACTCACATTGAAATCGGCCCTGATACGGTGGTTAGTATGGAAAAGTCCAGTATCGGACCTAGAAACGATAATATAACTGATAAGTAGAGTATAGTTAAAGAATATGTAGTCAATGTCGAGTTCTTAAACTCATATATTTGTGGAAAGTTCTTAAACTCACAAAGTGTTCTAAGTTTGACGAACTAGGTATAGTTAGGTGTGAATGGATTATTGAGGATGGTGTGAATATATAGAATATAAAGCAATTGATCCTTAGTGAAGGTGTAGGAAATGAGTAGTGTTAGTATTACTTGAATATGTCTGATTCTATATAGTGTATATGATAAGTATGTCGGTGTAATGTAATATTTTTTATAAGTTATAACAGTGATTCCCGACTTTTGAGTCACAAAGGGATATCGGATGTTTAAAGCAACATGTGTTATAGAATGTCAAGTGTTATGAATATGAATCTATGTTAGATTAATGAAATAAGTTGGTATAAAGATAGTAATCAATTATCTGAGCACTGGTTAATACAGTAAACCAAAGTTTTTGAAATCTAATATTTTAAATACATGATTATTCGAGTAGAAAATTTCGCGTTATGTAAATACCCTAAGATATAGAAGGTAAGTTGATGAAAGATAAATTATGATAAATCAGATAATGCCGCCAAGACAAAAATGAAATCAACGGACAGAAGAACCTGTCGATAAAGCTAGAGGACAACCAGACCCGATACAAAATTTTGCGAATATGGTCGCTCAAGATATGCAGAATGAAATACTAGCCGTGGGAAATCAGCTAGAAAATCGATTAGCGAACTTCAAAGACTTCAAGGCAGTCAGAATGCCAGGATCAACTGACCCTGTGGAAGCATTTGTGATAGCTGGGGTAATGGAGGGACAAAAGAAAACTTTTGCCACCTATACAATGAAAGGGGGGACGAATTTTTAGTGGTAGGAAAATCAAGCTAGAGCCGATAAAGGGAGTAGTGGTAGTAGGACTGGAAAAAGGAAAGGAGATAATTTCGGGAATACCGAAATTAGGCTAGGAGGTGGAAAGAAACAGGTTATACAGTGTAGAAATTGTGGAAAGAATCACTCAGAAAAGTGTCTTAAAGGTAAGTTTGCATGTTATAAGTGTGGGCAGAAGGGACATATCTCTCCCAACTGCCCCAATCTGAGAATGTATAGTGGATGTTTTATTTGTGAATCGATGGAACATAAGGTGAAAGACTATCCAAGAAGGGGAAGGGAAGCAAGGAATGTGAATGGGGGAAAAGGCAGCAGGACATTAGCGACAACGAGACCAACTTCAACAAACGAACCAATAGAACCAACCACATGAGAAATCAGTATGACAACTCAAGATGCGGTGGCAGCTGAGGATGCAACTCCAGGTATTATTCTGATCAATTTTATTTTTTTATATATGATTTTCTTATATATATAATAAATTATTTTATAAAGAAATTTTGAAGGAGGAAATTGAGTTCTTTTATAAATCAAATTTTCGTTGAATCAGATAGACAAGTTTTATATGAATAGTTAAAGATCAGTTCGATCAAAGTTGGTCGAGATCTACTTGCCATGATTGAGTACGCTATGTACCCTTGTATGTATTGGTTTTAAAGTGGTGATTCCGGGGACAGAATCTTTATAAGGGAGGGTGAATGTAACAACGTGATAATTTCTATACAAATAACTCAGAAATTTTACGTATAATTTTTTTATTTATTTATTAAAATAAATATGGGAAATGTGTGCCAAGATAATGTGTATATATATTTATGTGATAAATAAAAATATATTTATTACATGAATAATTACAAATGATTTTATTTTAGAATTATTGATCATTATAAATTATATTCTTATAATAATTAATTTTATAGTAGAAATATTTTTATTAATTATTTTCCATAAAAATATAATTATATATTATTTAAATAATATATAAAATGATTTTTAGAATTATTATAATAATTATTTTATTATAAGAATTTATGCTAGATTAATTAAGTTAATTATTTTTAACTTAATTAATAATGTTAAGTATGACAGATAAATCAGATATGGAATCCAAACCCTAATTTTTGATTTCAATCAAAGAATGAGAATAATAATATAATATTAATTATATTTTGATTTTTCAGTGCTAAAAATATGTACTGTATGTATATGGATTGACAATGGTTGGTCAATTATGATGTATTATGTCAAACACTAGATTTACTGTGGGAAACCCTAAATTGAAACCCAATTATGAGTTTAAGACTATTATATAACTGTGTATATATAATTTTATGATTAATTAGGTTAACCCTAATTAACATTTGGATATATTAATTTCTAGAAACCCTAATGTTTGAATTATAAACCCTAATTATGATTTGGAACCCTAATTACCAAAATTATAAGCCTTAATTGCTAAATTAGCAAGGTTAATTAAGCAGGATGAGCATTTGAGTGCCCAACAAGTAATAGCAATTATATATATATAAGTCGAAAGAATTTAAATACTTTCTTTATACTACCCTTCTACAACGGATCAATAGTTGCGAAGAAATTACAACCAATAATAATAACAATTCTCTTTCAAATCTTTGAAACTACGTAATCGAATTATAAATAAGTTTTAGGGGCATACTATGAACATTTTTTCATTTTCAAAAAGGTTAAGCAGAACTTTATCCATGGCAATGCTAACTTTATAACTTACAGCACAAAAGGGTGATCGGCATTCGTTGTACCTGTATGATCAATACTACTACCTTCGCTAGAAACGATATTATCGTTCATCCTTTGTCCGCCGTAGCGCATAAAAATTTTCCCATGTTCGAGATGTTCATACTTGTCAGGGTTCCAAATAAAAGGTTTTATCTTATCCAACAATAATCTGTAATTCAACATATATGTATATATCAAAGGTGTATCAATATGTGTTTAAATGCAATGATTATCAAAGTGGGGACACTTGTTTAACCATTTATAGAAATTAATGAACAGAGAATATATATCTGAATTACCATATACTAACATGTTGATAATCAATGGGCATATATAATATAGGTTAATAATCTGTACAGTAATAATATAATTCTGAAACATTCTTACTCATGTCCATTGCATAAAGGAAATGCAAAGGTAGGATAATTGCCTGATGCGCTGCTTACAAAACGAAACATAGTTTTATCTTTTATGTAATCACCTATCATTAATCAGATCATTCGTTCGATTAGAACAATATACTATAACACATACTACTGCATTTCACGATTCGACATAACCTACTCACTATGTTGTTACATATATCGATACTCGTTGCGTCGCATGAAACAAAGAATGTCTGGTCAAAATATTCAAGTCAGAACAATTTACGAACTATGTGATTGTGCAAACGACTCTATCGAGTAATTAAATAGTCTAAGACTCTATTCTATTACACAATATCCTCAGAACGCGTCGGTTATATGACTTAATAATAATTTTTAAACATTTATTATACATTAACATGAATTTCAAATCTGGAATCATCATTAAATATCAAAACGACTTTATTATCATTAATATTTAATTCATTAAACCATTAATGAAATCATTACCAAAATATCAAAGTTATTTACAATAACTCAAAATATTTTTAAAGTATTAATATTACCCTTAAATAATTTTTAAAACATTTTAAATCATTTTAAATAATTACCATTAATATTCAAATATTAATGAACCATTCATCCAAATATTAAAAGTCATTAATTATAACTTAAAATATTTTTAATTCACTTATATCCCTTTTTAATAATTTTTAAATTAATAAAATCATTTTTAAACTATTTATTTAATATAATTATTAAATAAATTCAATATCATTAATACTAACTTATTATCATTGATATTAAATTATTAATGAAATTATCCTTTAAATATTAAAAGTTATATTTATAACTTAAAATATTTTTAAACACTTTAAAATGATTTTTAAAATATTAAAATGATTTTTAATTCATTTATTAAACTCATCTACTAAATAACTTAATTATTATTAATATTAATTTATTAATAAAAATTATCACATAATATCAAAAGTTATAACTCAAAATATTTTCTTATATCATAATATAATTTTTAATGATTTTTCATGTATTTAAATCATTTTTAAATAATTTATTTAATATTATAATTAAATAAATTAAATACATTTAATATTCCAAGTTGTGGTCAGTTAACCCGATCATGGATTAACTGCTCCCAACTCCCAACAAGGCTTCGTTTGGCTAGCCTTAAAAGTATCATAACCATTTAATTTAATAAATCTTTTATACTATAGTTTAATAGTGTCACACCCTTTATAAAATAAATCAAATATCTTATTTAATTTATTTTAATTAAAATATAATAATTTCTCATTAATTCACATAGTCACATAATTAAATTTCTCATTTATTAATTACGTCAAATTATTAATTCTCTAATTAATTAAAATAGTATTAGGCTTATTAAATATTTCTTTTTAATTCAATAAGCTCACATATTTACATAAATCAATTCTCTACAATAATTTAATAAATATAACACATACAATTAAATTTTTGTACCACAACTTCATCAATTAATTATTTAATCTAATAATTAAATCATCGAAAAATATTTATTTAATCCAATAAATATTTATAATTAAATTATAAAATCTCGGTTGTCACATATTTCCCCCCTTAAAAGGATTCTGTCCTCAGAATCACGATTCAAACAATTCGTCCCATTACATTCTCCCCCCTTACCAATATTCTGCCTCCAGAATCACTTGTAATAATTTAAGTAAATAAATGAGGATAATTCTTCATCATATTCTCTTCGAGTTCCCACGTAGCTTCTTCAGCGTTGTGATTCCTCCAAATTACCTTAACAGAAGGTATTACTTTATTTCTTAGAACTTGTTCTTTTCGGTCAACAATCTGTAATAACCCGATATTTTCTATATAAATAAATCACAAATTTTTATTATAAATTTATTTTATTTATTTATTATTTTAAAGGAAAGTATATGTGCAAGATAATGTGTATGTATTTATGTGATAAATAAAATATATTTATTACATGAATGATTACAAATAATTTTATTTTAGAATTATTGATCATTATAAATTATATTCTTATAATAATTAATTTTATAGTAAAAATATTTTTATTAATTATTTTCCATGAAAATATGATTTTTATATTATTTAAATAATATATGAAATGATTATATAATTATTATAATAATTATTTTATTATATGAATTTATTTCGATTAATTAAGTTAATTATTTAACTTAATTAATAATGTTATATATGATGCGGATAAATCGGATATGGAATCCAAACCCTAATTTTGGATTTTGATCAAGGAATGAGAATAATAATATTATATTATTATTTGTCAGTGTTATAGATTTGTGTATTATGTGTGTAAGGTTAATGTATGGAACAATTTTAATGTTACTTGATAAACCCTAATTAGTTCGAAATAAGGAATGATGATAATAATATATAATATTTTTATATTATGATTTTTAAAATATGTAATAAATATGTATTGTAATGTGTCATATTATGTTAATTTGTGAAAACCCTAGTTTTAAGTTATTAAACCCTAATTCAAACCCTAGTATTAGTACTATTATAAATCATGTAATTTGAAACTAAATAATGAGTTAAAGATATTAACCCTAATTAGGAGAATCTTAATATATGATTAATGTTAATTTTATATTAATTATTATTATTTTCTAAATTATTAATTGTTAGAAACTATAATAGCTAATTAGAAACCCTAATTTGTAACCCTAATTTGCTTCTCGTAAACCCTAATCGCTAAATTGGGAGTGTAATGCTAATTAGTGTCTCTTAAACCTAATTAGCAAAGTGTTAAGTAATTAAAAACTTAATTGATTAAGAAACCTTAATTTTGTATTTTTAGAAACTAAAATTTTTATTTTAAAACCCTAAACTAGAAATGCTAAATTAATTAAATTTGTGGTTAAACCATAAGGGTCAAACCTAAGGGTTTGTCAAATGACCAAAGTGCCATTAAAATCATAAGGCCAATGACCATTTTACCCTTTTGTGCATTATTTGAGCTAACTTGTCAAAATAGCCAAAACTTTAGTTGCTCAACCACTCCAACAACCCCATGTGACATTTAACACACACAATCAAATCTAATTCATTTATATACATTGTATACATGATATATATATAGATCTAGAGAGAGAAAAAGTCATATTATTGCTCATTTGTTCAACCAATGCTCAACAAAGTCTCTCTCTCTCTCTCCTCACCTCCGAAATATACTAGTAGATCAAATTCCAAAAGTAAAGCCCTACTAACACATATAACAAATCAAGAGCCGTGAAATCAAGAATTGATGCATTTAAAGGTATAAACCCATAGTTGAAAAATTGATCTTTGATCCTGTTGTTAGATCTTTGTTGTTTTAATGTTTAAACATGTTGTATGTAGTCTTAATAGATGATCCGGGTTGATAGATGTTAGATCCATAACATCTATAAGCTCAAATTTAAAGATTTTAAGAATCTGAAATTTTTGATTTTGTGTCCCATACCAAATGTCGACCTCTTTAATCTTTTGCATGTTATGTGTTTTTGTTGTTTGAAGGTTGATACTTAGTAGTATGTCATGTGTTATTTCACTCTGAAACTTGATTCGAGTTAGATCCATTGTAGATTAAAAGTTATTAATGGTCAAACTTCATTGACCAAGATGACCAAGGAGTTTCTGGGTAACCCGTAAACTCATTATTCAAGTCTCGACAACGCTTTCAATTGCTTTGAAGTCTTTGATCTTCCTGTTGTAATTAGATTGTTGTAGAGCCAAATTGTAGATCTATGCCTTGTTCCTTAATATATAAATGTATCTACATAGTGAATGGTCAAAGTAGACCATCCTTATATTTTAAATTTTCGTAATTTCAAAATTGTAATGAACTAGCTCTTAAGTAGGCTCTTTGGTCACGGTTTGGGTTTTCTAGAAATTCCGATAAGCCAAGTTATTGCTTATATCCTTTCCGTTTTATTCGACTTTTGTACTAATTTATGATGACTCTTACTTTATTTATAAAATTAATTATTTTAATTAAATAAAAGTAAAAATATTTTTTAATTATTAAAAAAAAAAAAAAATTATTAAAATTTATTTTAAAATCCAAAAATTAGTTTTTAATTATTTTAATATATTTTTTATTTTAAAGTCAATATTTAATATTTTTGAAATATTAAAGGTATTTAATTTATTTAATTATAATATTAAATAAATTATTTAAAAATGATTTTAATACTTGAAAAATCATTTAAAATTATATTATGATATAAGAAAATATTTTAAGTTATTTTTAATAACTTTTAATATTTTGTGATGAAATTTCATTAATAAATTAATATTAATGATATTTAAGTTATTTAATAAATGTATTAAATAAATTATGAAAAATAGAATTAATGATTTAAAAATCATATAAAATGATTTAAAGGTTATAAAATATTTTAAGTTATAAAATATAACTTTTGATATTTTGACATGAAAAATATTAATATTTTAATATTAATGATATTAGATTTATTTAATAATTATATTAAATAAATTAGTTTAAAAATGATTTTAATATTATAAAAATCATTTTAAATGAAAATAAAGTGTTTAAGAATATTTTAAGTTATAAAATATAACTTTTAATATTTAAAGGATAATTTCATTAATAATTTAATATTAATGATATTAATTTAATAATAAATGATATTAAGTTTATTTAATAATTATATTAAATAAATAGTTTAAAATGGTTTTATTTATTTAAAAATCATTTAAAAAGGATATTAATGAATTAAAAATATTTTAAGTTATAATTAATGACTTTTAATATTTGATAAATAGTACATTAATATTTTAATATTAATGGTAATTATTTAAAAATGATTTTAAATGTTTTAAAAATCATTTAAGGGTAATATAAATTTTTAAAATATTTTAAGTTATTATAAATAACTTTAATATTTTGGCAATGGTTTCATTAATAGTTTAATATTAATTAAATATTAATGATAATAGAATTATTTGATATTTAAATCATTTTATAATGATTTTGTTTTGAAAATTAGAATAAATTATAATAATTGTTTAAAAATTATTGTAAGTCATTTAAAAATGATATGATTGTTATTTAAATAGTCTAAATAGATATTGAACTTCGATATAGAGTCTTAGACTCGATAATTACCCGATAAAGCCGCTTCATCAGCCGACATATTTCGTAAAATTGATCTGACTTATATAATGTGTTTGTATATATGTGTTTGTTTGTGATTCAATGACTATGAATATATGTGTGACAATGTGATTAGGTTATGTGTTTGTCGCAATAAGCAAGTATTATGTGTTATAGATATGTTATTCTAATCGATCAAATGATCTTATTAATGATAGGTTTTGATATAAAAGATAAAACTAAGTTTCAGATATTAGTAAGCAAGAGATCAAAAGTATCCTACCTTTGCATTTTCTTTATGCAATGGACATGAGTAAGAATGTTTCGTAATTATATTATTATTATGCTAGATTATTAACCCTATTGTGATATATTCTATATCCGATCATTGTTTATCAACATGATATTATATTATATAATTCAGATATATATTATGTTCGTTAATTTCTAAATATGGTTATACAAGTGTCCCCACTTGGATAATCATTGTATTTAATCACATGTTGATATATATATATATATATATATATATATATATATATATATATATATATATATATATATATATATATCAATATGAATATAGTAAAAATCCGCCTAAGCTATTTGACCTAGCTAGACACGTATTCGTAAATATCGTTGAATATGATAAAACTCTTTTTATCCAATCAAATTGTTTTGGTTCGGATTCCTAACTAATTATGAACATCCCGAACATGGGAAAATTTTTATGCGCCAAGGCGGACAAAGGATGAACGATAATATCGTTCTTGCAATGTAGTATTGATCAATACAGGGTCCATGGGATGTACACCCTCGCGCTAAGTAAGTTATGACGGTTTTGCATAGATGAAGTTATTCGCTAAACCTTTTCAAAAATTGAAAAATAATGTTCATAATCATGTCACTACCCTATATATATATATCAATAAGTAGTTTCAAAAAACTTTGATATAGAAATAATATATGGTTATGATTGGTTCAGTTTACTTCACAACTATTAATTCGTTGTAGAAGTGATGTACAAAGAAAACATTTAATTCTTTCAGATAATTATATTTATAATTGTTATTACTTGCTGGGCACCCAAATGCTCATTCTTGCTTTAAATTTAAATGTTTTCAGCTAAGCGTGATCAACCGGAAGGTTCAGACAAGAGCAAGTGAAAAGGAAAGCAAATAATATATGTTTATTGGTATCTTTTGTAATAGTTAGATCAGATTAAGATAATGATATGTATTATATATCATGTAAAGAATTATAAGTAAAGGTTATGTGACTTGGGATTAGACTCGATAAATGTAAATTAAGTTTGATATTTATTATTATTATTATTATTATTATTATTATTTTTTTTCATAGAAATGGTATCGTAAAAACCTTTGAATTGGGTTTCAAGTACTTACCTAATTTGGGGCGTTACATCTTGGTATCGAGCTTTAGGGTTAAAAACCTTAGGTGGGTTAGACCTTAGGCTATAACCTTGGGGACAGAGGGAAACGTTGAAAATACAAATAACTCATATAGAGTTTAAAAGGAGATGAATTGAATAAATTCATCGTCAAAAAAAAATAAAAGATAACTTATATAAAACTATTATTTGTCAGGTATATACTATGTGTTAATCAAGATAGTTTGTGTGTAGATGTCGATATAAAAAAGATTAGGATACCTCGTGTCGTAAAGAATAAGTCAACCTCCATGACCGAGCCAATATCAAAGCCAATAGGTGAAATAGAGGCTCACATTGAAAGCTACCTCAATGAGGTGGATATTGTGGAAAAGTGTAAAGTATTGGACCCGTAAACGATAAGTATAACCGATAGGTAAAGTATAGTTAAAAAGAATATGTGGTCAATGTCGAGTTCTTAAACTCATATATGTTTGTGGTGAGTTCTTAAACTCATAATGTGTGTAAAGTTTGACGAACTTGGTATAGTTATGTGTGAATGGATTATTGAGGATAATGGGAATATATAGAATTACTAAGCAATTGATCCTTAGTGAAGGCGTAAGAAATAGGTAGTATTAGTATTAGTTGAATATGTATGATTCTATGTAGTGTATATGATAAGTATGTTTACATGTAATAATATTTTCAACTTTTGTATAAGTTATGGCAATGATTCCCACTTTTGAGTCACAAAGGATATAGCGAATGTTTAAAGCAATATGTGTTATGGTATGTCAAGTGTTATGAATATGGATCTATGTTGGATTAATGAAATAAGTTGGTATAAAGATAGTAATTATTTATCCGAACACTTTGGTTAATACAAGAAACAAGTTTTCAAAATCTAATATTTTGAGTACATGATTATTTGAGTAGAAAATTTTATGCGTTATATGTTAAAACGATACGATAAGGCTTAGAATGTAAGTTAATAAGAATAATTTATGATAATGCCAAGAAGACGAAAAACGAAACCAAAGGCGAAAAGAACTTGTCAACAAAGTCGGAAGACAACCAGACTGATATGTAATTTTGCGAATATGGACGCTCAAGCTATGCAGAATCTAATACCACCATGGAAAAATCAAATTAGCCAATAATCGATCGACAAACGTCAAAGACTTCAAGGCAATCGGACCGCCAGGATTTAGAGGATCAACTGACCCTGTTAGAAGCGTTTGTGATAGCTAGGATAACGGAGGGGCAAAAGATAACTTTTGCCACCTATACGATAAAAGGAAAGGAGATAAAGGAAAAGTTTGTGTGTGTTATAAGTGTAAGCGTAAGGACATGTCTCTCCCAACCGCCCCAATCCAAGAATGTATAGTGGGTGTTTTATTTGTGAATCAATGGAGTATAAGGTGAAAGACTATCCAAGAAGGAAAAGGAGGCAAGGAATGCGAATACGGAAAAAGCAAAGAGGACATTGGCGACAACGGGACCAACATCAACAAACAAACCAACGAAAATCAACAAAGCAAGTCTTCAAACATAACTGCTTCAAGATATCTTGGGCAAATGGGGATGCAACTCGTGTATTATTCTAATCAATTTTATTTTCTTATATATGATTTTCTTATATATATATATATTATTTTATAAATTATTTTGAAGGAGGAAATTGAGTTCTATTAGAAATCAATTTTCCGATAAGCAGATAGATAAGCTTTTATGTTGAATAGTTAAAGATCGATTCGATCAATTATGATCGAGATCTACTTGCAATGATTGTGTATGCTATGTACTTGTACTGTATGTATAGGTTTTAAAATGGTGATTCCGGGGGACGAAATCTTTATAAGGGAGGGTGAATGTAATAACCCGATATTTTCTATATAATTAAATCAGAAATTTTGCGTATAATTTTTTTTTTATTTTTATTTATTTATTATTTTAAAGGAAAGGTTATGTGCAAGATAATGTGTATGTATTTATGTGATAAATAAAATATATTTATTACATGAATGATTACAAATAATTTTATTTTAGAATTATTGATCATTATAAATTATATTCTTATAATAATTAATTTTATAGTAGAAATGTTTTTATTAATTATTTTCCATGAAAATATAATTATTATATTATTTAAATAATATATGAAATGATTATAAAATTATTATAATAATTATTTTATTATATGAATTTATTTCAGATTAATTAAGTTAATTATTTAACTTAATTAATAATGTTATATATGATGAGATAAATCGATATGGAATCCAAACCCTAATTTTGGATTTTGATCAAGGAATGAGAATAATAATATTATATTATTATTTATCGTTGTTATAGATTTGTGTATTATGTGTGTGTAAGGTTAATGTATGGAACAATTTTAATGTTATTGATAAACCCTAATTCAGTTACGGAATAAGGAATGATGATAATAATATAATATTAATTAATTATATTTTTAGTGTTATTTTTCAGTATATATAATGTATAATGTTTGAAAATATGTGAAAACCCCATGTGACATTTAACACTAGAAACAATCAAATTTGAATTCACTATATATACATTGTATATATGTAATATATATAGATCTAAAAGAGAGAAAAGTCATCATTAAGCTCATTTGGTCACCAATACTCATCCTTGACCCTCTCTCTCTCCTCAAACCTCCAAAATATAGTGCTAGATTAGTCCCATAAAGAAGCCCCACTAACACACATCACAAATCAAGAGCTGAATCAATCGATTTGCTCATTTAAAGGTATAAACCCTAGTTGAAAAAATCGATCTTGATCCTCTTGTGTTAGATCTTGTGTTTTAATGTTAAAACTTGTTGTTTGTAGTCTTTATAGATGATCTGGGTTGGTATCTTGTAGATCCATATCATTTAAGTGCTCGAAATTTAAGTTTTTGAAAATTTGGAAATTGTTGTTTTTATGTCTGACAGTCAAATGTCAGACCTCTTTAATCTTTACATGTTATTTATTTTTGTTGTTTGAAGGTTGTTACTTGTAGTATGTAATGTGTTATTTCATGTGAAACTTGAATCAGAGCCATATTTGTTGTAGATTAAAAGTTATTTGCAGTCAAACATAGTTGACCAGCATTGACCAACTTGTTTCTGGGCAGCCCAGAAACCCAGAATGGTCTGACAGTCGATTTTGAAGTCTTTGATCTTCCCACTGTTAATTGTTTAGGCCATTTTGTTGTTTGGGACTTGTAAACTGATATATACTCTACACATACATGCCATAACATAACTTATATCATTCACAGAATCAAAGGAATCGATGGTCAAAGTAGGCTGTTTGGTCACGGTTTGGGTTTTCTGGAAATTCCAAAAAGCCGTATGCATAAGTTTTCTGGACTACTTTGACCAGACATGATCTCTTAGATTTGATGTTGTTAGCTCGATATTATGTATTAGATATGTTGTCTTGCATGTTATCTACAAACTGAAATCATAAAAACACCAAAACGTTACCAGGATTGCAAGTTATAGAGATCCTGATAGTTTGATTAACAAGATAATAGATTAGTCGAAATCGCGAGACCATTACGTTAACTCACTTGCCATGGCGCCACGATTTTACTTTGTGGGTCACAAGCTATGAGGCGTGAGCGTCATGCAACTGTGAGAGAACAAAGCTTCTAAGGCGTAACTGTATGCAAAACTAACAACGATGGAATTTAAGCGTCGCGGCCTTAAGCTAGATTTAATGACGACCGGCAACAACACAGGAAGAAGCCAATTTTGGCCTACAAGCTCGATTCTAACAGACTGATTCACATACAATTCATACAAAAACTTCATGTAAACATAATTCAAGAATTCCTAACATGTTTCTGCCCATACAACAACATAAACAACAAAATTAACACACCCAAATTCATTGTTTTTGGCTAAAACTCACTTTTTGATATTTTTGATGAAAATAAACACTATAATTTTGTTTTGCAACCAAAACCATTAATTCCAAGCATTTTATCAAAGTATATACATACTCTAACAAATTGAATAGCCAATTTATCAATAAAATAACTAAACAACCCATAATTTCTATTTTAACTTATGAAATTTGTTTTAACATCACTAGTATGTCATATAAAACCACATAACAACAAAAATTCATGCTTACACAAAGATTTTACAGAAAATTTGGGAAGAGAAAAACTAAACTTTTAAAACTGAAAAGAATAGAACAATACCTTGAAGAAGATGATATGGCTATTCCTTTCTACTCTCAAGCCTCTCCTTCTCCAATCTCTAGCCTTTCTTTCTCCCTTCTTTTCTTCTTCTCTTCTTCCTCTGAGTTTTCTTTCTTCTCTCTAACCTCTCTCCTCTATTCTCACGTCTTAACAAATAACATATATAGATATAATATATATTAATTATATAATATAAATATAAACATAACTGATATCAGTTATTTGAGTTTTGAAATCAAAAGCCATAAGGCTTG
The DNA here is from genome assembly GCA_020205605.1 of Panax ginseng. Taxonomy (NCBI): domain Eukaryota; kingdom Viridiplantae; phylum Streptophyta; class Magnoliopsida; order Apiales; family Araliaceae; genus Panax; species Panax ginseng. The sequence continues at coordinate 69,169,200 of CM035139.1, forward strand.
TTTGGTTACTCACTAAAAAAAATAACCTATTAACCTTACACCTTGTTTGGTAAAACTCAAATAGATTAAAGACTTAGTAGGCCTTAGGCCTTGTTTGGCAAAAACTGAATTAAAACTCCTTTAAGTTATTTTAATAACTCCTTTATAAAAGGTTATTTGTCACACTTTACTAAATTAAAATAATCTTAATAACAATTTATTAAATTACTACCTCACATAAATCAATACCACAAAATTATAATTTTCTATATAATTATAACTTTATTTAACACATCCTTTTTAATTACAAATTCCAATAAAAAGAATAGTAATTCAATTAATCAAAACTCTCTAACTTAATAATTAAATTAAATTAGCAAAAATAATCAATTTCCTTAATTATTTATTTAACAAATAGTTAACCAAATTGAATCAAATTTGAACAATTATTTATTTAACAATAAACACATCCATTACATACTTAAATAATTTAATAAATTATTTATTATAACAATTAAAAATTCTGAAATATTACATCATTCCCTCCTTACAAGGATTCTGTCCCCAGAATCACAATTAAAAAATTTATTCGTCACATTCTCCCCTACTTACAAAGATTCTGTCCCCAGAATCGAAGACATAGATTAAACAAACAACTCAGGGTAATTCTTCATCATTTCAGCTTCGAGTTCCCACGTGGCCTCTTCGACATTGTGGTTCCTCCATATTACCTTCACAGAAGGTATCACCTTATTCTTGAGCACTTGTTCTTTCCTGTCGACTATCTGGATAGGAACGTCTTCATATGACAAGTCTTTCTCAAACTGTAATGGTTCGTACTCAATTACGTGCTTGTAATAAGGTTTATACGGTCGTAACACCGACACGTGAAAAACATTAAGAATGTTTTGCAATTTTGGAGGCAGAGCTACCTCGTAAGCTACCTCTCCAACTTTCCTCAGCACTTCAAAGGGTCCAATAAACCTCGGACTTAGTTTCCCCTTTTTACCAAATCGAATTTTCCCCTTCCAAGGAGAAACTTTTAGGAACACGTAATTTCCTATGTCAAATGCACGATTTTGTCGTGTTGATCAGCATATTTCCTTTGTCTGTCTTGAGCAGCTATCAATCTTGTTCTGATGAGTTGGATAACCTTAGCAGTTTGTTGTACCAGTTCTGGTCATAATAGTTGACGTTCTCCGACTTCATCCCAGCACAGTGGAGTTCTGCACTTCCTGCCGTATAATGCTTCATAAGGTGGCATGCCGATGCTAGTGTGGTAGCTGTTATTGCAGGTAAATTCCACCAATGGTAATTGTTCATCTCAACTTCCTTTGAAATCTATGACGCATGCTCTCAACATATCTTCCAATGTCTGAATCGTTCGTTCGCTTTGGCCATCTGTTTGCGGGTGATATGCCATACTCATTCGCAACCGTGTTCCCATACATTCTTGTAGTCTCTTCTAGAAGTTTGATGTGAACCTCGGATCTCTGTCTGACATAATTGACACTGGAACTCCATATCTTGCAATGATCTCTTCAATATATAGTTTTGCCAGCTGATCAAGATTGTATCTAATCTTTATTGGCAAAAAGTGTGCAGATTTTGTCAACCTATCCACTATCACCCAAATCGCATCATATCCTTTCTGAGTTGTTGGAAGACCTACCACAAAATCCATTGTGATATGTTCCCATTTCCATTCCGGTATCTCTTACGGTTGAAGTAACCCGCTTGGTATTTGATGCTCGGCATTGACTCTCTGACATGTCAAGCACTTTGCAACGCATTCTGCAACGTCTCTTTTCATATTTGGCTACCAAAAATGTCACCGCAAATCTTGATACATCTTCGTACTTCCTGGATGAATTGAATATCTCGAGTTATGAGCTTCGGTCAAGATGTCTTCTTTAATATCTGGTACTACTGGAACCCATATTCGTCCTTCAAATCTCAGCATCCCCTTGATATCAACTTTGTACTTTAATTTTTTCCCCTCGACCACCGTTCTCTTATTTTTCTGCATTCCTCATCCCGCAGTTGAGCGTTCTTCATTTTGTCCATCTGGTACAATTTCTCATCGGATTCTTTTGGAAATTTAATTTCCAACTCTAACCTTGACATTGCTGTAATAAGCTCCTCCTTGTCAGTTAACAACATCAACTTTTCTCTGCCTTTCCTACTCAAGGCATCTGCAACCACGTTTCCATCCATCTTCTTTGACGCATGTTCAGGTCCTTCTGAGTGAAAATGTACTTCAGACTCTTATGGTCCGTGTAGATCTCACATTTTTCTCTGTAGAGATAGTGTCTCCATATCTTCAGAGCAAACACAACCATCGCCAACTCTAAATCATGAGTCGGATACCCTTTTTCGTAGTCTTTCAATTGTCTTGATTCATACGCGATGACTTTACCGTTTTGCATAAGGACACACCCTAATCCCTTGTGTGAAGCATCACTATACACCACAAAATTTCCTGTATTATCCGGTAACGAAAACACAGGTGTAATACTTAGCTTCTTTTTCAATTCCTGGAAACTTTCTTCACACTTCTCCGTCCAAACAAATTTTACAGATTTCCTCGTTAAATTTGTCAACGGAGTGGCAATCTTGGAGAAATCCTGGATAAACCATCTGTAATACCCTGCTAATCCCAAGAAACTTCTCACTTCTAATGGAGTTCTCGGTTGTTCCCAATTTATCACAGCTTCAACCTTTTATTGATCCACTGAAATTCCATCCTTGTTAATTACGTGCCCAAGAAATTATACACGTTCCAGCCAAAATTCACATTTACAAAATTTCACATACAACTTTTCTTTTCTTAGCGTCTCCAGCGTTAGACGTAAGTGTTCCACATGTTCTTCTTGAGTTTTAGAGTATACCAAAATATCGTCGATAAACACCACCACAAACTTGTCCAAAAATGGTTTAAACACCCTGTTCATCAGATCCATGAATGCTGCAGGGGCGTTTGTCAAACCAAAAGACATCACCAAAAATTCGTAATGTCCATACCGAGTTCGAAATGCTGTCTTCGGTACATCCTACTTCCTTACTTTCAATTGGTGATATCCACTTCTCAAATCTATTTTTGAGAAATATCTAGCACCCTTCAATTGATCAAACAAGTCATCTATTCTTGGCAACGGATATATGTTCTTAATAGTGACTTTGTTCAATTCCCTATAGTCAATGCAAAGACGCATCGACCGATCCTTTTTCTTCACAAATAACATCGGTGCTCCCCACGGTGACACACTCGGTTGAATATACTTCTTGTCTAACAATTCTTGCAGTTGCACCATTAGTTCTTTCATCTCCACCGGAGCCATTCTGTATGGGGCCTTCGATATAGGAGTGGTTCCTGGCGCTAGGTCAATCACGAATTCGATATCTCGGTCAGGTGGAAGTCCTGGCAAATCCTTCGGAAACACGTCCACGAACTCTTTAACCACTGGTATTTCCTCCAATTTCATACTCTTCTCTCTTTAAGTATCAACTATGTAGGCTAAGTACCTTACACAACCTTTACTTAACAACTTTTTGGCCTACATCATTGTCAGACATTTCATTTGTCTAGGCGATTTGCTACCATGAAAAACTACCTTTGACGGAGTCATAAGGTTTACACACTTCTTTTGGAAATCACTTATTGCTCCATAATTGAATAGCCAATCCATTCCCAAAATAACATCGAACTCTCTGAGTTTTATCGGAATTAAATCTACTTTCATAACATTCCCCTTAATGTTCACTTTACAGTTCTTGTATACGAACCTAACAGGAATCACTTCCCTATTCGTAATTTCTTTGTTTAAAGGGAATTCCAACTCTTCATAAGGTATTTCTAACCTCTTAGCAAATTCATCAGATATAAACGAGCAAGTAGCACCTGAATCAAATAATACATACGCATTTATATCATTGATTGTGATAATACCTGACACGACATCTTTTGATTGCACCGCGTCCTGCACCGTCATGTTGAAGGTTCTGGCTATGACCTTATTTGTTGTTGTTGGTCCAGCAATAGCCAACGCACCTCCACTAGCATTTCCCTTGCTCCCATTTGTCTCACCAAATCTCTTCTTAGGGCATTCACGAGCAAAGTGATCCTTGGATCCGCACGTGAAGCACACATTCTTCTTAGCTTGAGTGCAATTTGGGGCGATGTGACCCTCCTGGCCACAATTGAAGCATACTCGTTTCCCCAGCAAACACACTCCCTTATGAAACTTTTTGCACGTAGCACATGCTTCGAACTTCTTATTTTGCTGGTTTCTTTGCTGATTTCCAGTTCCTCCATTCCCACTCCACTTCCTCTTCAGGTTGTTGCCATTACTACCATTACCACCACTCTTAGCTTCACCTTCACTTTTCTTCTTTCTCTGCTCTTGATTATGCTTTGTTACTGCCTCGCCTCCACTTTCAGTGAGAATCGCCTTCTCCATCATTTCTTTGCGAAATGTCTTTAATTGGAGCAGGAGACCCTCTTCATAACCAGGTTTTAGTCCTCGCTCAAACCTCTTCTTCGCCTTCGCTGCATGCTAACTTTGATATGGTGCAAACCTCGCCAACTCGTTGAATTTTGCGGCATACTCCGACACCGACATTGTTCCCTGCTTCAACTCCAAAAACTAGACCTCTAGCTGACTCTTCGAACTCTCTGGGAAATAAGTCTCGAAGAACAACTCCTTAAACTTATCCCAGGTCATTACTCCTGGTCCTTCCTGAGTTTTGTTGGCCTGCCACCAATAGCTAGCCTCCTCTTTTAACATAAACGTTGTAAAAGCAGTCTTCTGATTCTCCTCTACCATAGCCACATCAAAAACCTTCTCGATTTCCATAATCCAAGTCTATGCTTCAACTGGATTCATGGACCCTCAGAATTCTGGTGGTCCAACCGCCTTGAAGTCCTTAAACATACTACCTTGATTCTGAGGTTGATTCTGTAAAGCACCCGTCAGTAATGTAACTAGCTGCTGAACCGGGTTTCCTTCCACATTGTTGTTGTGGTTTTCCTCAACGGTTCTTCGTCGTGGTGGTTGACGTCTTGAAGCCATTTTCTGTTAAAATAACCCACCAAATGCTATTCAATCATAAAAGTTTATCATGTAACACATAACACTTAACACTTTGAATAAAATAATAATTTTTATTCATTCATCATCTAAAACATCAAGACAATAGCATCACTGCTATTTACATTACTTTCCTGAACTGCTAAAGTTTCAGGATATCATCATCATATCCCATAAGTTGCATAACACTTGGGATTTACATAATACTTATCATAACGTAAATCATAAATCAAGTACACTTTCTAAGTTGTTCTATTAAGATACTGCAAAGCCTTACGACGCTCTTCTTCCATAACTCGGAACATGGTTCGACTGTCTAGTATGAATGAGGGTAGCGTCTCGAACTGAATTGGATAACCCATGACCCGGTCTTGAGCTCGATTTATCGCCGTGTTAAACATGTTATCCATTTCTTCCATCTTCCTTCTCTTTGCTTGTGCGTCTCCCTTTGATATTTCAGCTTGTTGATAAATTTCACTGTACGCATCTTCGGCTCTTGCCCTTTTTGCAGATTCTTCTCTCAACTTGTTCTTCAACTCTGAAATCTCTGCTTTCATTTGCTCGTTCTCTCCTTCAGTGTGAATCAGCTTATCTTCAACATTGCTCAGTCGTTCTTCTCGATCCTAGATCTCGTCGTCCTTCTGTGCCAACGAGGTCTGTTGTTCAGCTACTATGTCTTGCAATTCCTCGACAGTATCTTGAAGTTCCACGTTGCGGTCATGCACCTCATCGTATATACCGCCAGCTATCGAGTTAAGTTGAATCCTTTCCTCCTCGTCCTCTTCATCCGTCTGTGGCAGCTCCACGGGATCTTCCTCATCTGTTTCTACATCATCATCATCATCGTCGACCACTGTGAGTAATGGAGCTGACTCTCGTGGAAGCAGTTGTTCCCAAACCACTTGAATGTCACGAGATTCCTCCTCTCTAGGCATCTGAGGTCCTTCCTCCCTAGCCTGACTGGATTCTCCGACATTAGTCATCCTGACAACAAGATTTTTAAGTTTTAGTTATTAATCATCATTACTCGACACTCACGAACACATAAGTTGTAATCATGTAAGCACATAAGTGTTTTATTACTTTCTCTTTCCTAAAACTCGATAAGAGTTTATCATCACTATCTTTTCAAAGGTTACTTCCTAAGGCTTTTCCCTCACCTAAGGTTCATAACCTATGGCTTTGATACCAACTTGTGACACCCCCAAATCCAGGTACTTCATTCCCACAGGATTTGGTGTTCACTTGATCAAACATTCATATCTAACTACCCAATTATAATAAAACTGAATAAATAAAAACCTTCCCTATTAAAGGGTTACATAATAAAAATCTCCCAGGTTGTCTAACCTTTAAATACAATCATTCAAATGCGGAATTAAAATTGTTACATAACATCATTATTAAGAAGCCTAAGATCATCACAATAAATAAAAGTACAAATCAGCATCACTTGTACAATTTTCCCTTTCCTTTACTAGTCGAAGGTTCATCTACCTTCTCCTCTTTAGCTGCAATGAGTTTATAAACATGCAAGAGTGAACAAAACAATTTCTCACTGGATATAATAGAGAATCAACAGGAGTATAACAATAATAACTGCCAATAGTACTCTATCAATAATAATCAGAAACTGAAATCCCAAAATATGGAAAATATACATCACTGAGGGTCGCAAGACCACGAACTACGTCCACAGTTGTAAGTAATCTTTCAACTCCAACTTTAACAGTCATAAGACTATAAGGACCTCGTACTTAGGGGGATCAGCCCTTCGTACAATGTATTGTGCATAAACATTTTAATGCTACGCGTAAGTTAACCCCTAATCATAACAATAGGGTTGTTCATCTCAGCATTTAGAGTACAAGTCTGCACCAAAGGAAGTTTGGTTTGGATAAGCTTTCAAGGTAATTTGGAATTAAACGAACATCAACTAAGGATTAGTTGAATAAAATCAATAACATTATACTATAGAATAATCGTGATTGAATCAATCATAGTAAACTAAAGCCATGCTTTAGGAATAATCTAAGGGCATACAATTTGAATAACTATAACACCTTGCTTGAACAATACTAAGACAAGGTTCATTAGAATTGAATACCAAGCATGCATAGCAAGTTTGTGGTGCCCCCAAAATTTCAGACACCCACATCTCGAATTTTTGGTGCATCACGTGCTACTACGAATAACTTACAACATCATTAACAACGGAAATAATAGAATAATTTACATTGATGTAATATAAATATTCACGTCCCAAGGTACCGTAACCATTACTACAACAATTCTGTGATTAGCTTAACATAGCTTAATCATTCTTGAATACATCATAATAATCATAACAACAATAATAATACTTCTAGTCTTAGGGACTAAGTTATTCTGCCCTTGCCCTTTTCCCTTGTCTTTTCCTCGAATACCGCCTTGCTTTCTTAATAAACTGTAATGTTTGAGAAGCAAGAATGAGCAACAAGTTTTCCCAAAGAAGCAATATAGCTAGAAGAACAAGCGCTTATAGCATTTAGATCTTTCAAGGGTATAATAATAATTGGTAGTTCAAGGATATCAAGGATACCAAGAGTATTCAATAGGTGTCACTATGGATAGAAGGATATCAACAAAATTTCGTGATTTACTCATTTCGAGGTTCAACATAATTGGAGTGCTTTGACGGCGGCTGGACCAAGAACTCTTACTAGAATTGCAAGTATTACATCGTAATCCAACATCCACGAGTACATCGGTGATCGACTAAAAGTACCTATGTTATGTATAACATTTAATCATACTCATGTCTTACGTCGGTTCCCCAACAATATATAATTTCCCCTTCTATGAGGGTTGTTCATCTCAGTAGATTTACGATAGTCCGCACCAAATCAATCGGTTTGGATAGCTCTTTAACTCATAATAATAGTCTAGCCGAATCAAGGGCTTAGACAGTTTTTCATCATGCATTTAGGAATGATAAGTCCAATGCTTACAACAACGTCAAGGTATACAAGTGATTTTCGAATAAAAGCTGATATTTGCTTGATAAAATATGATTGATATGACAATAATTCAACGTATAAAGTATGTGAATTTAAGGAACTTGCAACACAATAATAATAGTGTTCAGATACTTGCTCAATGTAAATTTGAGTGAGGTTAGGGAACTTGCCCAACAATAACAATAAGTTAGGGATAGAAAACTTGCATGATATAAGTAACAAGTTTTTAGGGATAGGAACTTGCCTTTAGCGTTGATTACTACTAATAGCGAAAATCACCTCAACGAACTATGTCTGTCCTATTCATGTAAGTACAGGTATTTATTAGCCAAACACAGTTGATATATATCAATAACATAACACATTTTTCTTTCTATCTGCTGTACCCATCAAAACTCATAACGGTACACTAACATGCTCATACTATTGACCACTGCTAGCTTATTCATAATCTTTCTTCCTCCAAGTTCTAAGAGGTTCAGTGCTTTAAGTAGACCATCACGTCTATTAATCCCACCGACCTTCTTCTACGCATGTTTGCAAGTATTAGATTTATTTTCCCGAAGTTGGTACAACTCTCCACTTAGAACTTATTCGTGTACTAATAGTTTACAATAGTATATGAGTATTTATTAATCCATCCTTATATCAAATTATGATCTTTGTCTCGAAGTCCCGGGACATCTCGCCATGTCCAAGATATTATGACTTGTTAGAAGACAACATGCTTCGTCCAAAGACATCGCTTGTCTCATCCAAGACATCACGCTTTGTCCGAAGACATTACGCTCTGTCTCAAGACATCACGCTTTGTCCAAGACATCATGCTTTGTCCAAGACATTCGCCTTTCCAAGACATCACGCTTTGTCCGAAGACATCGTGCTTTGTCCGTAGACATTACGCCTCGTCCAAGACATCATGCTTGTCCAAGACATCGTGCTTTGTCCGAAGACATTACGCTCCATCCAAGACATCACGCTTTGTCCGGCGGCTCCTTCGAGACTTCGGTCCACACTTACTTTGACAAAGTTTAAGTTCGTCCGGGTTAATTTAAGACTTTACTATATGCATACAACCTAAGGGAATTTCTTAATGCATGGTCTAACATGGCCAACCCATCAGGTTGGTTCCTAAAATGCAGTGCAAATTTGCACCCCATGGATTCGAGCGGTGAACATGCTCTGTTTTGCAGAGTAGTCACAACTTGATTCCAGACAATTTTTTTTTTACGTATTCATGTACGAAGGTAAACTTTCTAAACACCCTTTATCATGCTAATTCATCATACTTGACCTAATAATCTGAGAATCAACAAGACTCAAGTTAAGAATGGAGTAGAAATTATACCTTCTCGAGCTTTAACCTTGATATCTCACACATTTGATTTGGTAATGCTTAGCAACTAAGAATTCTTTACTCGATTTCTCCAACACTCTTATCACTAAAAGCCACTACCCTAGTGGCTTGTATTTAAAGAGAAAACATGGACCAAACACTTGCTTTACCCAATGTTGGGATTCATGGTGCAATAGAAATGAACAATGGTTATTTAAGGAGTTGTTCAATCACTCCATACTGACCACTTAGCTAGCCATGCATGCCTAGGATTAGCATCTTGAAAATTTAAGTAAAAAGAGAGTTTAGGCTACTATTCTTTGTACTTGGTGACCCTAATTTGGGGACAAGAAATGAGATCTCGAGACATAGACAAGGGGCTAGTAAATTCGTGCCCATTGCCCCCTTACGCCACATTTTAATTTAACCAATACCTTGTACTCTCAGTTAACTCTTTTATTGGATTCCAAATGGATTCTATTGGGCTAACTTAACAGTCCATCAATTAACTTATTGGGCTAGACTCCCAATTTATTATTTGGACTTTAAACATGCAAATACTTAATCATCCTTCACTAAGTCCATCATTGTGTCACACAAGACATTTTATGAACCTATCTTATCGATCATCAACAGCTCAATTTTAATTCAATTGAGTTACTCTCCTCATGCCACGTAAGCATTTATAAAATAAGTAATTCATCGGCTCTATTTAATAATAAAATTAAATCATAAAATTTACGGGTATTACAAAGTTGATCGGTAAAAATGTTCAACATCAGAATATATAAATTTTGCATGCTAAACCACAAGTTAAATACAAGAATAACTTGCTCAAGAATAACTTACATCATTATATCATAATCGAATTAAAAATAGTAGTTTGATTAACAACAAGATAATAGATTAGAAAACTTGTTCAATGTAAAAAGAAAGTTTAGAAAACTTGCTCAAAGAAAATTTAAGCACTTGCACAATTATAAAAGTAGAGTTAGAGAACTTGCCTTGTTCGTAGATTAAACCGAACAATACGAATCACAATATCCTATAAACATATGTCATCATGACATAGTTAGCCATTGCCATTTTACAACCATAACTAAGTACGTTCATCATTTAAAAATTGGATTTTTAATCACGTACTCAAGTTATAATACAAGTTATTCCTTAATAACATAATTATTCATAGTATAGAAATAGTAAAATCAACATTTTACAGTCCTACTATCATCACATAACTTTTCTTAAAATTTCGTGTACAAAAGTACATTTGTCGGACCATTCTCGCTAACTTTCATGTTGCCAAGCAGAGCATAATGTATGCATGTGATGCGGAGAACAAAGCTACAAGGCACACATATGCTGGCGTGGTATCGTACTATGACGACTTTAAACTAAGATCGATGGTATGGCCTTGGCATGAACTCAGTAGTTTCGACTGACAACTTCGATAACAGCACAGGAAAATGCCAATTTTAGCCTACAAGCTCGATTCTAACAGACTGATTCACATACAATTCATACAAAAACTTCATGTAAACATAATTCAAGAATTCCTAACATGTTTCTACCCATACAACAACATAAACAACAAAATTATCACACCCAAATTCACTGTTTTTGGCTAAAACTCAATTTTTGATATTTTTGATGAAAATAAACACTATAATTTTGTTTTGCAACCAAAACCATTAATTCCAAGCATTTTATCAAACTATATACATACTCTAACAAATTGAATAGCCAATTTATCGATAAAACAACTAAACAACGCATAATTTCTATTTTAACTAAACCATATATAATCACAAAAACTCTCTGTAAAATTTTTTTCTTCACAAATTATATAATATCAATTCATTGATATAACTTATGAAAATTGTTTTAGCATCACTAGTATGTCATATAAAATCACATAACAACAAAAATTCATGCTTACACAAAGATTCTACAGAAAATTTTGGAAGAGAAAAACTAAACTTTTAAAACTAAAAAGAATAGAACAATACCTTGAAGAAGATGATATAGCTATTCCTTTCTACTCTCAAGCCTCTCCTTCTCCAATCTCTAGCCTTTCTTTCTCTCTTCTTTTCTTCTTCTCTTCTTCTTCTCTTCTTCTTCCTCTGAGTTTTCTTTCTTCTCTCTAACCTCTCTCCTCTATTCATACGTCTTCACAAATAACGTATATAGATATAATATATATTAATTATATAATATAAATATAAACATAACTGATATCAGTTATTTTAGTTTTGAAATCAAAAGCCATAAGGCTTGTTTGGTTACTCACTAAAAAAAATAACCCATTAACCTTACACCTTGTTTGGTAAAACTCAAATAGATTAAAGACTTAATAGGCCTTAGGCCTTGTTTGGCAAAAACTGAATTAAAACTCCTTTAAGTTATTTTAATAACTCCTTTATAAAAGATTATTTGTCACACTTTACTAAATTAAAATAATCTTAATAACAATTTATTAAATTACTACCTCACATAAATCAATACCACAAAATTATAATTTTCTATATAATTATAACTTTATTTAACATATCATTTTTAATTACAAATTCCAATAAAAAGAATAGTAATTCAATTAATCAAAACTCTCTAACTTAATAATTAAATTAAATTAGCAAAAATAATCAATTTCCTTAATTATTTATTTAACAAATAGTTAACCAAATTGAATCAAATTTGAACAATTATTTATTTAACAATAAAAACATCCATTACATACTTAAATAATTTAATAAATTATTTATTATAACAATTAAAAATTCTGAAATGTTACATTACATGCCACTGAGGACTTTTACCATGTCATTTATAACATTACAGGTCATGATTATACCGAATGATCCCTAGTCATAATCATACTAAGTCCATCTATGCACGTAAGCCAAAGATGACTTCCATTGCAATATAAGCATGAGGATGATGACAATGACATAATAATTCAATAAAACAAGTTCAAGAATTAATTTATCCAGGAACCAACAACGTCTAAATTGTCAACATGATACTGCTTTGTGGAGAAAAATTCATGAATGCTCAGAAGAATATTTTCATGAAAAGATACTGGATGAAGCGCAAATATCAAGGATATTCTACTAATTTCATGGAGTATAGAAGCCAAAACTTTAACCAACTGAGTTTAATAGAATATATGAAACTGCAAATGGATTTTCACCCGCCATGCGGTAATCCACGTATACAGATCATTTATTATTCATTCCTTATTAAATTATAGAATAACCTGTCTATGTGGATTACCACATGCATGGTGAATGATCCTTTGTATACAGGTTATTCCAACAGAATAATAAATAATAAAATAATAGAAGGATTCACCATGCATGCGTTAGATTTGCATGACATGTTATTCCTCAATGTAATATTAAAGAATGGAACCATATGTCAATGCGTAAATGCACGAACAAGATATTCCAACAGAGATAATAAAGAATGGAACCTAGTCATGCATAATCCGCATGCATGTGATATATTCCAATGTAATAATAAAGAATGGAATAACAACAGATTTCACCGTGCATGCGATAGGCCATGCAGAAAAGTTATTCCAAATGTAATAATAAAGAATGGAACGAGTCGTGCGTAAATTCATTATATAGGATATTCAAGCGGCAGAATAATAAAGAATGGAATAATAGAATAATTTCACTATGTATGCGGTGCCCATTATGACAAGTTATTCAAACATAATAATAAAGAATGGAATAATGTAAGAATTTCACCATGTATACGGTGATGCAATATACTGATTTTTCCAATGTAATAATAAGGAATGGAATAACAATAGCTCTCTTCATGAATACTGAAAAGAAATACTACCTCTTATCTTAGAATAAAAAGTCGGATCTTCGGAATAGAGAGGTAGCAGACTTCTCTTCTTCTTTCTCTCTATAATTTCTCTCTCTAAAGTTTCAGTGAATTTATAAGAAATAAGGAAGGAATGAGCTTCTATTTATACAAGAACTGAAAGTATCTCTTGGTCTTAACGAAGGGTCAAAATGACTCTTGGTAATATCGAAGAGACAACTACTATTTGCGAAGGGGCAATTAACTCTTGGAACACCGAAGAGACAAGTAACTCTTAAAAAACTGAAGGGGCAAATAACTCTTGGAAAACTGAAGGGACAAATAACTCTTGGAAAACCGAAGGGACAAATAACTCTTGGAAAACTGAAAGGACAAGTTACTATTAAAACTTTAAACCAACGATCCATATTGATTTACTATTATAATTTCAACCAACGGTCTAAAAAATTAGCACATCTCCTCATGGAATAATATTGTACCCAAAAATGATTTGGACCGAAAAGAAATATATTTTTCGGGTGAATAGTACCCTGTGAATAGTACTTCAAGAATAGTACCCCATGAATAGTACCCCGACACAAAAAGTGTCTCAAATACCCGAGTGAACAATACTAGAGTGAATAGTAACTCGTGAATAGTAACCCGTGAATAGTACTCCGACACAAAAAGTGCCCCGAATACCTAATTGAACAATATAACCTCCAGACATCATTTATTTTCGAAATAAATATCGATTTCTACTAATACTAATAATTTCCACACAATGGAACTATCAATTTCATCTTTAATCAACACAAACTTATTCATCATTAATATTATAACTCACAATATTTAACAACCAAGTCGTTCCCAAGAAAGAGGGGGCTTTCCAATAAGGATTTCTCCCTATTGGCGCGCAATTAGGAGACCAAACCTCTCCTTGACAGAACTTCTAGACATTATAAATATTGCAATTTAATAATATGAATAACTTTGTCGTCTCAATTATTGATTTAATAATATATCATATTATGCAGATGATATTGTGACAATAATGGAATCAATAATATGAGAGATATGATGTAGCAATTACTGTAGCAATAATTGAGTATAATTGAGTGACATCTCACGTAAACATCAATAACTAATACCGTGTGCTACTATGCACCCACGCGTATTACTGTACTTTTACTACCGGGTAGTTCAACAGTTATTTTTATAAAAGATAATTTTGTCATTTTCTTACTACGACAATGCTTTCGTTTGTGGGGTCCACCAATGATTGTGCCGTCATACGAATATTCCCTGTTAAAATGAATATTCCTCGACCAATTGAATATTATATAACCACTTGCTTACTTTGCAAATTTTGAAAATATTACCCACAACTATAACATTATATCATATCCACAGCATAATATTCAAAAATATATTTTGAGAGAAATTAATCTTTATTCATAAAAGTTGGGGTCTTGCATTATTTCTCTATAATCGTTGCAGAGCCGCATTGTCTCATCATTCTTCTTCACAAATAATATCGGCGCTCCCCACGGCGATATGCTCGGTTGAATGTACTTTTTTTCCAATAATTCGTGTAGTTGTACCATCAATTCTTTCATCTCTACCGGTGCCATTCGGTACGACGCCTTCGATATTGGAGCCATTCCTGGAGCCAAATCGATCACGAATTCAACCGCTCTATCTGGGGGAAGTCCTGGAAAATTGTCCGGAAATACGTCTATGAAATCCCTCACTACTGGTATCTCCTCTATTTCGGATTCTCTTTACGACTGTCGACTATGTAAGCTAGATATCCTACACACATTACCTTAACAACTTCCCGGCTCGCATCATCGTTGAGACAACTCGCTTGTCTAGGCGACTTGCTACCATAAAACACAACCTTTGGCGGAGTCATAAGGTTATACGCTTCTTCGCGATCAATTATCGCCCCATAATTGGATAACCAGGTCCATACCCAAGATAACGCCAAATTCTCCAAGTCGAATAGGATAAGATCTACGTTCATGATATTACCCTTAATATCCACTATACAGATTCTTACGTATGTACTTAACATGGATTATTTATCTATTCACAATTTCTATGTTCATGGGGTATTCTAACTCGTCCTTAAACAATTCTAAGTTCTTAGCAAAGTCATCGGATATAAATGAACAAGTAGAACCCGAATCAAATAATACATAAGCATTAACTCTATTGATCGGAATGATACCTGACACCACATCACAAGACTGTACTCCATCTTGTACTGTCATGTTGAATGTTCTGGCGGGCGGTCGGTTGGTTGCAGTTTGTCCTGTGATAGTCAGAGTGCTTCCACCGCTGTTTCCTCTATTCCCTCCTGATCCTGTCCCTCCAGATCCCTTCTTAGGACAATCCCTTGCAAGATGATCCTTTGAACCACAAGTGAAGCAGGCACCCTTCTTTGGGTTAGGACAATTAGGTGCTATGTGGCCTTCCTGACCACAATTGTAGCATACTCGTTTTCCCTTCATACAAACTCCCAAATGAGCTTTCCCTCGGGTTGGGCATGCTTCGATCCTCTTCTTCTGCCCTCCTTGTTGATTTCTAGTTGACGAGTTGTTAGACCACTTTCTCTTCTGATTATTACTACCTCCCGTGCTACTTCCACCAGTCTTGTTAATTCCTTCATTTTCACTCTTCTTCTTCTTCTGATCCTGATTATATTTAGTTACCACATCGCTTCCACCTTCAGAGAGTATGGTTGTGACAACCCGAGAATTTAGACAATTTATTAAAATCTTAAATGATTGGAATTGAGGTCAAATAATAGACCTAGACAGAAAATAAGTGTATGCGTTTGATATTTTTGGGAAGGAATTTTGAGGATTACAAAATTCTGTGAAGGATTTAGGTGAATTATTCAGGATTAATTGTATATGTGAATATGTTCTGTGATTATGGTTATGTATGTGTGCTGAATGTGGTTAAAGGTCAAGGGTTGACCATATAAATTTTATCAGTGTCGAACCCTAGTATTTTTTTAAGAACGTCAACATTTAGTTAGAAAACCCTAACGTCTGTTAAGAAACCATAGAAACCAGTTCTGAAACCCTAATTTCAGTTCCGGGAATCCGAAACCCTACTTCAGATTATGAAACCCTAATCTGGGAACATAACGGAGTATTATAATGTTTAAGTGCTACTAATTATAATACTAATTAGGGTAAATCTTTATTAATTAGCAAACCCCAATTTCAAAATTTTTAAACCCTAATTGTTCTATTAGAAACCCTAATGTACAGTTGTGGATTAAATTGCTAAATTAGCAATCTTAATTAGGAAATATTAATCCTAATTTGTGTTAGTCCTAATGTGATTAGGAAATTATATTGTAATTAGGAAACTCTAATTATAATTTTAAAATGTTAATTTTCATTTTTGAAAACCCTAATCTAGAAATCCTAGAAATGTGATTTTTGTAAACCTTAGGTTTTAACCCTAAGGGTCAAACCTTAAGGGTTAAACCCTAAGGGTTTCATCAAATGACAATTCTAGAATAAAAATTGTATAGAAATGACAAAAATACCCTTATGTCACATTTTTTAAATAACTAACTTGCAAAGCTAGCAAATATGGGAGTGGGTGACCAACTCATTTGACTTGGTGACTCTATAAACTCCAACCAATCAGTCTATAACATCAGCTAGGCAAGCCAAATTCATTGCATCAAAATATTATAAGTGTTAAAGAGAGAGAAAGTCTAGCATTTTACTTATTTTGCATCCAAGCTCTCACCAACTTCTTATCTATCTAAACCACAGAAATTGTGAAGTATTTCAGTCTCTAAATAAGCCTCTTGATCATCAAGATCATGATCAAAGACCAGAATCATAGGATTTGAGCTTAGAAGGTATAAACCCTAAATCATGCGATCCATGTTATTTGTTGTAATTGGTTATTTAAAGTTATGTATTAAGGTGTCTTTGAGTGATCTGGGTTTATAGATCATGGATCTATAACACTTAGATGCACTGATCTAGCATTTTAAGAAATCTAGAAAAAAGTTGAAAACATGGCTTGGCAGCCTAATGTCAGGGCTCATAGATCCTTTCTTGTTAATTGTTTATGTGTTTTAAGAGTTTGTACTTC
Source organism: Panax ginseng (assembly GCA_020205605.1). NCBI lineage: Eukaryota > Viridiplantae > Streptophyta > Magnoliopsida > Apiales > Araliaceae > Panax > Panax ginseng. The sequence continues at coordinate 69,186,560 of CM035139.1, forward strand.
TTGTATGTTATAAGGTCTTGAATCTGGAACTTGAAGTAAGTCCAGATCATATGTAAATCGAAAGTTATAGGCAATCAAAGGTCGTTGACCGACCATGGCTAACTGAGTTTCTAGGCAACCTAGAAACCCAGAAAGCCTGATAAGCCTTTTATCAGCCTCTAATCTTGCTTCTGGTAATGATTTAGGATATGTTGTTGATGATTGATATTTGTAGCCTGCCATATGAACTACATATACAAGTCCTTAGATCCCCCATATCTTGAACAGAATAGTAGAGAATCATGGTCAAACTATGTTGACCGAACTTCCTGAAGAACGATCTAGGAAACCCAGAATTCGTTTAAGAACAGTCTTTCTATCCTACTTTGACCGGCTTAGATTGTACAAATGTGATGTTGTTAAGTTGATCTGGTAATTGTTTGTTGTTCCTTGACACACGAACTACACAATGGAACCTTTACATCATATAAACAAGACCTGGAAAGCAATGATTTAAAGCTTCAACCTAGCACCCTTGACACTGCTTGAGTTTACTGGGCAGCCCAGAAACTCAAGAACACGCCTGACATCAACTTCTGCAACTTAGATTTGTCAATTTAGTTATATTTTGGTCATGTAATTGATTGAATGTTGTAGTATTACATGTATACTACAACATTAAAACAGACACAAGCCTAGAAATAAACTAGAACATAGATTTGTAACCGGTCAAACCTCATGCCTTGATGACTGACATGAATTTCTGGAAACAGTTAAGAACATCCCAAGAACACTTTTAGCGATGCTTGTGTCGCCTAAAATACCTTTAGCGACAGATAAATTAGAAAATTAATTATTTTAATTAATAAATTGAAATAATTAGTTTTTAATTATTAAAAATACATAATAAATTATGAAACACTATTTTTAAGCTTGAAAAATAGTTTTTAATTATTTTGAGTATATTTCAAAAATATTTAATATTTTTGGAATATAAAAGGTATTTATTTATTTAATTGTAATATTAAATAAATTATTTAAAAATGGTTTTAATTCATGAAAAAATTATGAAAAAATTATATTATGATATTAGAAAATATTTTAAGTTGTTTTTAATAACTTTTAATATTTTGTGATGAATTTAATTAATAATTTATTATTAATGGTAATTAACAGTTAATTTATTTAATTGGTCATTAAGGTTTGAAATAGATGAGTGGTCAGAAGAATTTTCATTATTATCATTCTATTCTGCACGATCGATAATGTAATAGTTCCACTTGGACCGGGTTCTGTTTTAAGTTTTTTAAATAATTTTTCAATAGATTGGACTAATTCGTCTTCTTTATTAGGATTTAATAGAGGAGAGGGCGAAAATTCTTTCAACGTCTTTTTCAAGATTGGTCATTAAGGTTTGAAATAGATGAGTGGTCAGAAGAACTTTAATTATTATCATCAGATTCTACCTGATCGATAACAACAATAGTTCCACTTGGACCGGGTTCTGTTTTAAGTTTTTTAAATAATTTTTCAATAGATTGGACTAATTCGTCTTCTTTATTAGGCAAACTTAAATTATATCTGTTCTCTAGTAAATTTATTAAAGGTTGTTCAATTTTTGAATCAGGTTTTTTAATAATACCTTCTTCAAATCTTTCTTTAATTCTATCTAAATTGCTTTTCCCTCATTGCTAGATATTGATTACTAAAGTTTAATTGTTCAATTATTTTTTTATCGTTATTAGTTCCATCGTGTATTTTGAAGGGACTAGCTATAATCAAAGTGTTTTTAACTGGAATTAGAACTGTTTCTAAGGGAGGATGACTAGACGATAGCTTAGATCTGTCTTCTTTAATCCATTGAGTTTTACTAATAACATTACATTTACTTTGATATTTTTCATACCAATCATAAAAAGTAATGTTAATCTCTTCATTTTTAATAAATCTTTTCCATCTATTTACTACCTTATCTCTTTCCTTTTCAATTGGGTGATTAGATCTGAATCGATGTCTTTTTTCTTTATTAGATTTTGAATTAAAATCTTTAACTAAGTTATCCCAATCTAACAAAAAATAATTTTTAATGACTCTTAATTGATTATGAATTGGGGCATTAAAATCACATTGTGTGGGGGTAAACAGAGGATGCCGGAGAAGAATACAACTATTACCAGAAATTGGTATTCCAGACCAACTCCTCCGGATTTGCAATTCTAAGAGAGAAATCTAGATAAACAATTTTCTGTGTCCTCTAATAAAATTTATGAATGGAATATTGACGGTTTTAGTGAACAAGAAATTCTTAATAAGCTTAATCATATGTCTATGGTAGCCAACAGTTATATCACTAAATTCAACACCTTATCTCAACCAGATATTGTTGAATTATTAGCTAGTGGATTTACTGGCATTCTTAGGTCTTGGTGGGAAAAACATCTCACAGAAGACATCAGAATATCCATAGTTCATGCTATTCAAAGAGATAAAGAAGGCAATCCCATCTTTGATGAAGATCTTTGGTATTGGTCTTCCTGATGGAGTTAATACTTTAATATTTACCATAATTAAACATTTTGTTGGAACCCCTAGTAATATTACAGAAAGAATTCATGATCAGTTAAGCAATCTTACTTGTCCCACTCTAAGTGATTTTAGATGGTACAAAGAAAATCTGGAACTGAGTTGTAAGATGTATTTACTTCTAGAGTTATGCTAATTTTTGTTTAACTCTACATTCACTTTTATAATGACCTTTCTGCCCACAATTGTGACAGACAATTTTACTTTTATCAAATGTCTTTGATTTTTTATATGATCTCTTCTTTGATGACTTAGGTTTATTATAATAGGTATCTTGATTATTACTCTTATTATTGCTTTTATTTTGGTTATACCTTTTCTTACGGCGTCTATGACTTTTATGTGACTCAATATGTTTATCTTTATGCCTGTGCTTTCTTCTGGAGGGAGCAACCTATGCAGAAACCATATTGTTCACAAAATGTTCCTAACTCGTATTTAGCTTTATTTTTATCTTTTCTGGCTTGTTTAGATAATTTAAAATCAATGCACATTTTTAATCCAATTTATTGAATATGACTAATAATATCAACATAGGTTAAATTATCATAGTCAATATATCCTAAATTTTTACTTAATTCTTCTCTAACTTTGTGAGCAAATAAGGACGGTAAACCATTAACGAATTTTTCTTTCCAAAATGGTTTATTACTGTCATTTCTCATCATAACTCTATAAGTAAATACATCTTTGTACCATCTAAAATCACTTAGAGTGGGACAAGTAAGATTACTTAACTGATCATGAATTCTTTACGTAATATTACTAGGGTTCCAACGAAATGTTTAATTATGGTAAATATTAAAGTATTAACTCCATCAGGAAGACCAATACCAGCATCTTCATCAAAGATGGGATTGCCTTCTTTATCTCTTTGAATAGCATGAACTATGGATATTCTAATGTCTTCTGTGAGATGTTTTTCCCACCAAGACATAAGAATGCCAGTAAATCCACTAGCTAATAATTCAACAATATCTGGTTGAGATAAGGTGTTGAATTTAGTGATATAATTGTTGGCTACCATAGACATATGATTAAGTTTATTAAGAATTTCTTGTTCACTAAAAACCGTCGATATTCCATTCATAAATTTTATTAGAGGACACAAAAATTGTTTATCTAGATTTCTCTCTTGAATTACAAATCAAGAAGAGTTGGTCCGAATACCAATTTCTGGTAATACTTGTATTATTAGCAGTTAATTTATTTAATTGGTCATTAAGGTTTGAAATAGATGAGTGGTCAGAAGAACTTTCATTATTATCATCGATTTTTTACCGATCGATAATGAATAGTTCCACTTGACCGGTTCGCATTTTAAGTTTTTAAATAATTTTTCAATAGATTGGACTAATTCGTCTTCTTTATTAGGCAAACTTAAATTATATCTGTTCTCTGGTAAATTTATTAAAGGTTGTTCAATTTTTGAATCAGGTTTTTTAATAATACCTTCTTCAAATCTTTCTTCAATTCTATCTAGCTGTTTTCCTATGCTTGCTAGATATTGATTACTAAAGTTTAATTGTTCAATTATTTTTTATCGTTATTAGTTCCATCGTATTTTGAAGGGACTAGCTATAATCAAAGTATTTTTAATCGGAATTAGAAGCTGCTTCTAAGGGAGGATGACTAGGCGATACCTTAGATCATCTTTCTTTAATCCATTGAGTTTTACTAATAACATTACATTTACTTTGATATTGTTCGTACCAATCATAAAAAGTAATGTTAATCTCTTCATTTTTAATAAATCTTTTCCATCTATTTACTACCTTATCTCTTTCCTTTTCAATTGGGTGATTAGATCTGAATAGATGTCTTTTTTCTTTATTAGATTTTGAATTAAAATCTTTAACTAAGTTATCTCAATCTAACACAAAATCCTTTTTAATGACTCTTAATTGATTATGAATTGGGGCATTAAAATCGAGTTATGTGGGTAAAGCAGAGGATCTTGGGAGAAGAAGAATCTTCATCATCAACGGTATCATTACGAGTATAACAGGATGACTAACTTGTCCTTGATTAAGGATACCTTTAAGTTTGATATCCCTAGGCGGAAGATCACTTAGGACTTGAAAGATCTCTTCTAGTGTGGATAATCAAGGGACCAAGAACTGGAAATGTCTTCAATAATAATCTGGTGTTCTAGTACGCTCGTTCAATCGATTTTAACAGTTCCATCGTAAAATCATTGGATGTTTTCAATATTTAACAAATTGTTAACTATGGGTCATTGTGGTAATTCATTTGGTAAAGTCCATTGATTAGGTAAGTTAATATCCTTCCAAAGAATTGTTCTTGGGATTTGGATATTAGCATCACTAGTTGAACTTTTGAATTAAAACTGTTTGATCTTTTGGACTTTTATTAAGAGCATGAACGTTTAAATTTGACTTCATTGTCTTATAATAAATCACGTAAATCAAAGCAATGGGTTGAGATCCTTCAATCATTTGAGTAATCTCTCCATCGGTTTAATATTTAATGATAAAGCTTTAAATAAGTTTTGATCACTAAGACTCAAGGTGAAATCAGGAAAACAATTGAAATGGATAGGTCCATTATGCAAACTTGCTTCCATGGCACCAATTATACTGGGATAATAATTTAAAAATCTAGCATCTCTAAAACAGAGGTAAATTAATTAATTAATTCCTTTTCTATTAAGAGGTTTAACTGCAACTTGAACAAGACCTATATGAATAAAATTGTAACCTTTCTTTCTATGTTTTTTAATAACTTACGGTGATAAAAGACTACAATTTTCGTATTCTTTGTTGATTGCATAAACTCTTTCAACCTGTTTTGACATTATAGTCGGTTTTAAATTTATCCTAAAAAGTTGGTGATAAATTTCTTTTGGAGATACCCTAGTATATTCCAATCGTTTAAAACTTGATTAATGTTTTCATAATTATGTTCTTCTTGGTTCACTATGTCTCGGAACAGAGGCAGTGACTGTATTACTAATCTGAGAGCTAGATCTGAATAACCTACTCATCTAGATCTGCTTCAAAATAAATTCTCACTCAAGGTTCATTCATACATACCTGCTTACCCAAGTGTAGACTTCGTACTCTATGTTCTATAACCCTACACCTTGCTCACACCTCGGAGACTTACAAAGGTTGTGACACGAACTAGGTGGACTACAGTAAGTAAGGTGACTTCAAAACTTTGATGAAGAAGATAATTTTGAAAGAGAAAAGAGAAGTTTGATTAAAAAGATCTTACTAAACAGTTACTAACTATAAACAACTTGGATCTGATACCATAAGAGGGCGGAAGGAGATGATAAAGAAATAAGAACAAGTGAAGAACAAGTGCGCATACAAACACAATTAAATTACTAAATAAAAACAGTTTTATTGATAATGACTCAAACTATTTACAAGACGAACAATTAAAATGACTTACAAGTTTACTGAAATAAGAACATTAGATGAAGAGGGTTTAAGTAGGCTAAACAAATGGCCGAGGGCTAAAGATTTATCAGAGAAGGAACTCTGAGTCTTTCTAAGTCTGCCTAAACCAAATGAATTCAAATTCCTTTTATAGAACAAGGAAACGAACTGTTACACAAATACTATTACAATAATTGGGGTAAAATAAAATAAGAAACATTTTACTAAAGTAAAAGTACAGGTAGAAACATTTTACTAAAGTAAAAGGAAAAAGAATCTACTTTCGGTGGAAAAGCAGACGTCTTCATTTGACTAATGCGGCAGTGGGGCTAGATGCTTGAAAGCAACGCTTTGGTGGAAAAGAGAAGATCTCTTGACTATCTTCTTTGGGAGGAGCGGTATTTGGATTCTTGGAAGCGGTTCAGTGACTAAGTACCTCACTGAAAGAGTCTTTGGTGACCGAGGGGTCACGAGAGCAAATGCCAAATCACACTTTGATTGATTACTACGGGACTCAAGAAAATGGATCTTGAGCATCCTGAAGACCAATTGTGCCATAGGGATCACAATCACCTTCGTCTTCAAGGTCTTGACTAGAATTATCTCCTTTGGACTGAGAAGAGGCTTTGTTTGACTCTTCATGTAACTGATCAAGTCTTAAATGAATAGCTTCAGCAAGACGCCTTAATTTTGAACTAGAGTAGCTAGAAATATTAGTAACTGAAATAGGTGAAGCAACTGATTTTTTAGATGTTTTAATAACAGATTTACTAGATGAAGCAACGGCAGAGGTCGTAGTAACTGAATGGGTGTTAACTAGAGGAGTTAATAGAGGAGAGGGCGGAAATTCTTTTTGAACTTGGCCAACAATTCTATCAACGCCAAATTTATCCCACCATTTAATGGAAAAACGGCGAGAGACTTGAGAAATAGGAGAAAGGTAAGTCTGAGCAGTCCTAATTCCTATGGACGACGGAGACTGAAATACGGTGACTTCTTTGGTAGCTGTAACTATATATTGCCATTTCAAAATCCAAGGGATTTTGTATTTACTACAAAATATAAGGAAGACTGGAATTTCCTCATATTTGGAATGATAATTACTATGATGACAAAAATGTTCTAACTGGGCAAGGAGAGGTTTGGGGAAAATACTATGGCACAAACCATACCTTGTCCACCAAAGGATGAACCATTTGGGGAATTGACTCTTGAATTTGTGGTCAAACTGAAAAAACCACGAATGACTATAGTCATCATTTTGATGAAGCATGATTTTATGCCAAGCCTCAATATAATCATAATAGCAAAAGGAGCTAGTTTGATTAGAGAGAGACTTGAGATCTGATGGATGACTACCCCAATCTGACAAATTGAGAACTTGTTTAATATACAATGAATGATAAAGGAGTTTTGATTTATCATCATTGGCATAGATTGGTTTAATGAAAATTGACTCTGTTTCAATAAGAATATCTCTATAATAAACAAGTGACTTGTACGGAGCTAAAGGAAGAAAATGCCATCCCAAGGGAAAATAATGGGCAGCTAACTGAATTGGATCATTCTTGGGTTTCATATATAACTCAATATGGAATAAGTGCTGATCATAAATCTGGCGATAATCAGACACTGTGTGACTAGGTTTTGATGAAGTGGCTGGGGTTTGACTGGCGAAAATATCAAATGGTTTTGGTTGACTAGCAAGAACCGAGGAGTAGGGCTTGGGGACCCATCCCAAGCACACAGAATTTATTGTGTGTTTGTGTGATCAAGGTGAGGAACAACAGTTCCTTTTGGTTGATTAACTGGACCGGCAGAACGGCCATGACTACGAGAAGATGAACCTTCTCGTAAGCTCATGTTGCTGTGATTGTACCTGTGTTAACAAATTCACGAGTGAAAAAATCTGGAACTGAGTTGTTACTACCTTTAATATATTCAATATCAAAATCAAAAATACTTAAAATTGCTTGCCATCTAGCGAAATGAATGCTTAGAGGCGACGTTTTCAACGTCTTTTTCAAGAATAAATTTTACGACTTACAATCTATTCTAACTAGAAATTTACGGTTTAATATATCTCTCTGAAATTTTTAATACATAAAACTAATGATAAAATCTCTTTTTTAATAATCTTTGTATATTTTAACCGTAGTAGGGTTCCATGCTACGGAATGGAAATGAACAATTTGTTAAATCGGAAGAGAGAGTTAACTTTTGTTTGAGTATGCCACCGAAGCCAATGTCGAAGCATCGGTTTCAATTATTTTGAAAAGTCGAAGTCGTTAGAAATGCCAAGCGTGGCAAGACCTTGACATACCTTTTAACTTGTTGAACTGACGAAGTATGAATGTCACCAAGGAGGTGGATTACTTTGTAAAGTATTTGAAAGAGGCTTACAAATCTTCCCGAGGTTCTTGTAAAAGCGCCATATAATTGAAAGCTGCAGCCAAGAAACCTCTTGTAGGCGATTCTTATCGGTAATCTTATCTCGGGAACCGGTCGACCAAATTGAATAGCTCTGTCAATTGGCCGCGTGAGTCCATGATAGAGGATTAATCCGAGAAATCGACTTTAGTCGAAAATGCATCACTACTTGGAAGGGGAAAGGACAAGACCATTAGTTTTAACTGTTTTGAAGAATGAATCCAAATATTTAATATGTTCTTTGAAAGTCTTGGAAAATATAAGGATATCATCGATGTATACAATAATAAAGTGACTGAAGGGATTCAAAATATTATTAAGAATATTCTGAAATTCACTGGGTGCATTTTTAAGTCCAAATGACTGAACATTCCATCTGTAGTGTCCGAACGGAGTGGTGAATGCAGTTTTGTACCTATCATCAGGATGAATAGCAATTTGCAAGAATCCAGACTTAAGGTCAAATTTACTAAAGATGGTGGAGACACTTAACCTACTAAGGAGATCATCCTTGTTGGGTAAAGGGTACCTAATCCATTCAAGAACTTTGTTTAATGGCTTGTAATTAATGACTAACCGAGGGACTTCTCGCTCTTTCTCAGCTTCATTATTAACATAGAAGGCTGGACAAGACCATGGTGACTTACTAGGTCTAATTAGACCCTTACTTAGGAGTTCATTAATTTCTTTTTTACATAACTCCATCTGTTCATGACTCATTTGAATAGGCCTGGCTTTAGTGGGAATTAAATGTTCTTTAAATTCTTTAGCATAGGGCAATCTAACTGTGTGCTTCTTCCTATGCCAAAAAGCATTGGGAGAATCAGAAAATAAATTTTTTTTATCAAATAATCTTTTAATTCTTTTATTTTTTCTTGAACTCACACTCTTAAGTTGATCTTCAACTTGTTGATACCCTAACTTCTTCTTTAAGAAAATTTAGGTGGGTAACTTTACAATTTAATGATTGATGATTTAGAAATTGATTCTTCTTGAATGAATTTTAAATCTCTTTCTTTTGGTTTAATTAAGAATTTGAATGTAATTTTCTTTCCTAAATGTTAACAGCTTAATCCTTTATTACTAGTAATGATAAACCTAAAATAATTTTATCAGTAAGATTGCGAACTAAGACGGACGAAGTCTTAAAGCACATGCTATCTTGACAAATATGTACTCTAGGTTTGTATTTTATTTCCATTTGACTACCGTTAGATGAATTAAGTGTTTCACTAGTTTTCTTATAATACTTAGTGGGGATAATACCTTCTTGAATACAATTCAAGTCTGCACCAGTATCAACTAGAGCAGGGAGCTGAACCGAGAAAGTTTTATCAATGACTAAATTAATGGAAATATACCATTTTTGAATAGTAATATCTTTAATTCTTTTAAGTGAGAGGCCTTGAATAAAGAGATCAAAATCTTTAGCACCTGATGATTCTGGATCTTCGTGACTTTCATCACTAGAAGAGGAATCATGAACTTGAAGATCTGATTTTTTATCGTCGATCTCTTTTCTTAAATTAGAAATATCTAATTTTAAATTAGAAATTTCTTTCTTAAGTTTATTAACTTCTTGATTTAACTCAGGGAGGGTAATCTCTTTTACTGGAGATTTAAATCTTTCAAGAGTCTTATTTAAACTGAAAATAGGTTTTTCTTTGGCTCTAAGAACCTTGTCCATGACTTTCTTATCTTTAGTTAATAAATCTTTTAATTGTTTTAGATACTGAGTTTTTAATTCGGGATCTGTAATTTTACTGATTAAATCGACTAATAAAGAGCTTTCTTCTTCATCTTTTGTAATTACATTAACTCTTTTACAACAATTTTTATTACAATTTTCAGTACATATGGAAAACTTAAAATAGAACCCGGTCCAAGTGGAACTATTGCCGTTATCTATCAGGTAGAATCTGTTATCAGGTGGAACTTCGGTGGAACTATTGCTCAATTTTTATTTTGTTTAATGGCTTTGTTTAATGGCTTGTAATTAAAGTCATTCGCCTGACTTGCCGTAAACCACCTATGATCGTCGTAAGGCCCGTTACGCCGTTGTAAGACTCCAGTGTGGGAGCAGTTTAGGCTAAGGGTATCATTAGATCAACAGGTATATGTTTACACATGGCAAGAACGGTTTGAGTTTAACAAGAATGATCAAAGAAAGAATTTTTGTTTAAACAGTTAACAAAGAAGTCTTCTGTTTAGATCGATTGTACTGATAGATCAGGACCAATCGAGTGATCCTTTATTTCAGATTTCAGTCTGATTTGTTTTTAAACAAAAAATCTTTTCAAAAATTAAAGAAATTTTGAAGATCTGACCAATTTTTCGGTGAAATTTTTTTTCCTCCTTCTTTATAAACCAAATATTTGGGGGTGAAAGGGTTATTTCCTGGATAAAAATTTTGAGGTGGAAATGTATAGGGATGGTGACTCATCTGAGAAGATGATCAACAGCACCTTCCGGCATCCACAGGAGACGGACCAAGTCAAGGAAGAAGACGCCAGAGGCATCTTCAGTCAACCGACATTGATAAGTCAAATGCTTACAACAACGTCAAGGTATACAAGTGATTTTCGAATAGAAGCAGATATTTGTTTGATAAAATATAATTGATATGACAACAATTCAACGTATAAAGTGTGTGAATTTAAGGAACTTGCAACACAATAATAATAGTGTTCTTGATACTTGCTCAATGTAAATTTGAGTGAGGTTAGGAACTTGCCCAACAATAACAATAAGTTAGGGATAGAAAACTTGCATGATATAAGTTACAAGTTTTTTAGGGATAGGAACTTGCCTTTAGCGTTGATTACTACTAATAGCGAAAATCACCTCAACGAACTATGTCCCATTCCCATTCATGTAAGTACAATTATTTATTAGCCAAACACACTTGATATATATCAATAACATAACACATTTTTCTTTCTATCTACCGTACCCATCAAAACTCATAACGGTACACTAACATGCTCATACTATTGACCACTGCTAGCTTATTCATAATCTTTCTTCCTCGAAGTTCTAAGAGGTTCATTGCTTTAAGTAGACCATCACGTCTATTAATCCCACCAACCTTCTTCTACGCATGTTTGCAAGTATTAGATTTATTTTCCCGAAGTTGGTACAACTCTCCACTTAGAACTTATTTATGTACTAATAGTTTATAATAGTATAGGAGTATTTATTAATCAATCCTTATATCAAATTATGATGCTATCTCCGAGTCCCAGGACATCTCGCCATGTCCAAAGATATTATGACTTGTTTGAAGACAACATGCTTCGTCCGAAGACATCGCGCTTCGTCCGAAGACATCACGCTTTGTCCGAAGACATTACGCTCTGTCCGAAGACATCACGCTTTGTCCGAAGACATCACGCTTTGTCCGAAGACATTACGCACTGTCCGAAGACATCACGCTTTGTCCGAAGACATCGTGCTTTGTCCGAAGACATTACGCTCTGTCCTAAGACATCACGCTTGTCCGAAGACATCGTGCTTTATCCGAAGACATTACGCTCTGTCTGAAGACATCACGCTTTGTCCGAAGCAGCTCCTTCAGAGACTTCGGTCCACACTACTTTGACAAAGTTTAAGTTCGTCGGGTTAATTTAAGACTTTACTATATGCATACAACCTAAGGGAATTTCTTAATGCATGGTCTAACATGACCGAACCCATCAGTTGGTTCCTAAGTACGGTGCAGCTGCACCCCATGGATTTCAAAAGAAGTGAACATGCTCTGTTTTGTAGAGTAGTCACAACTTGATTCCAGACAATTTTTTTTTTTAACGTATTCATGTACGAAGGTAAACTTTCTAAACACCCTTTATCATGCTAATTCATCATACTTGACCTAATAATCTGAGAATCAACAAGACTCAAGTTAAGAATGGAGTAGAAATTATACATTCTCGAGCTTTAACCTTGATATCTCACACACTGATTTGGTAATGCTTAGCAACTAAGAATTCTTTACTCAGATTTCTCCAATACTCTTATCACTAAAATAGACTACCCTAGTGGCTTGTATTTAAAGAGAAAACATGGACCAGACACTTGCTTTACCCAATGTTGGGATTCATGGTGCAATAGAAATGAACAATGGTAATTTAAGGAGTTGTTCAATCACTCCATACCAAATGACTTAGCTAGCCATGCATGCCTAGGATTAGCGAAATTTTGAAAATTTATGTAAAGAGAGTTTAGGCTACTATTCTTTGTACTTGGTGACCCTAATTTGGGAACAAGAGAATGATCTCGAGACATAGACAAGGGGCTAGTCGATTCAAAGCCCACCGCCTCACGCCACATTTTAATTTAACCAATACCTTGTACTCTCGCTAACTCTTTTGTTGGATTCCTAATGGATTCTAAATATCCCAAGTTTATTGGGCTAACTTAACGATCCATCAATTAACTTATTGGGCTAGACTCCCAATTTATTATTTGGACTTTAAACATGCAAATACTTAATCATCCTTCACTAAGTCCATCATTGTGTCACACAAGACATTTTATGAACCTATCTTATCGATCATCAACAACTCAATTTTAATTCAATTGAGTTACTCTCCTCATGCCACGTAAGCATTTATAAAATAAATAATTCACCGGCTCTATTTAATAATAAAATTAAATCATAAAATTTACGGGTATTATAAAGTTGATCGGTAAAAATGTTCAACATTAGAATATATAAATTTTGCATGCTAAACTACAAGTTAAATACAAGAATAACTTGCTCAAGAATAACTTACATCATTATATAATAATCGAATTGAAAACAGTAGTTTGATTAACAAGATAATAGATTAGAAAACTTGTTCAATGTAAAAAGAAAGTTTAGAAAACTTGCTCAAATAAAATTTAAGCGCTTGCACAATTATAAAAGTAGAGTTAGAGAACTTGCCTTGTTCGTAGATTAACCCGAACAATACGAATCACAATATCCTATAAACATATGTCATCATGACATAGTTAGCCATTACCATTTTACAACCATAACTAAAATCGCTTCATCATTTAAAATTGGATTTTAATCACATACTCAAGTTATAATACAAGTTATTCCTTAATAACATAATTATTCATAGTATAGAAATAGTAAAATCAACATTTTACAGTCCTACTATCATCACATAACTTTTTTTAAAATTTTGTGTACAAAAGTAAGTACATTTGTCGTAACCATTCTCTTTAACTTCATGCTGCAAGCGCGAGGCATGGCGACATAAGTGCGGAGAACAAAGCTCTGAGGCCATACTGCCCAATAATCCAACGAACTACTGACGTGAAACTAACATCGATGGGTCAGCATACATATCTGAAATCTTAGAATCGATGGCACAACAAAGACAGAAAATGCCAATTTTAGCCTACAAGCTCGATTCTAACAGACTGATTCACATACAATTCATACAAAAACTTCATGTAAACATAATTCAAGAATTCCTAACATGTATCTACCCATACAACAACATAAACAACAAAATTAACACACCCAAATTCACTGTTTTTGGCTAAAACTCAATTTTTGATATTTTTGATGAAAATAAACACTATAATTTTGTTTTGCAACCATAACCATTAATTCCAAGCATTTTATCAAACTATATACATACTCTAACAAATTGAATAGCCAATTTATCGATAAAACAACTAAACAATGCATAATTTCTATTTTAACTAAACCATATATAATCAGAAAAACTCTATGTAAAAATTTTTTCTTCACAAATTATATAATATCAATTCATTGATATAACTTATGAAAATTGTTTTAACATCACTAGTATGTCATATAAAATCACATAACAACAAAAATTCATGCTTACACAAAGATTCTACAGAAAATTTGGGAAGAGAAAAACTAAACTTTTAAAACTAAAAAGAATAGAACAATACCTTTAAGAAGATGATATAGCTATTCCTTTCTACTCTCAAGCCTCTACTTCTCCAATCTCTAGCCTTTCTTTCTCTCTTCTTTTCTTCTTCTTCTTCTTCTTCTTCTTCTTCTTCCTCTGAGTTTTCTTTCTTCTCTCTAACCTCTCTCTCTATTCATAATGCTTCACAAATAACGATATAGATATAATATATATTAATTATATAATATAAATATAAACATAACTGATATCAGTTATTTTAGTTTTGAAATCAAAAGCCATAAGGCTTGTTTGTTTACTCACTAAAAAAAATAACCCATTAACCTTACACCTTGTTTGGTAAAACTCAAATAGATTAAAGACTTAATAGGCCTTAGGCCTTGTTTGTAAAAAAAACCTAATTAAAACTCCTTTAAGTTATTTTAATAACTCCTTTATAAAAGATTATTTGTCACACTTTACTAAATTAAAATAATCTTAATAACAATTTATTAAATTACTACCTCACATAAATCAATACCACAAAATTATAATTTTCTATATAATTATAACTTTATTTAACACATCCTTTTTAATTACAAATTCCAATAAAAAGAATAGTAATTCAATTAATCAAAACTCTCTAACTTAATAATTAAATTAAATTAGCAAAAATAATCAATTTCCTTAATTATTTATTTAACAAATAGTTAACCAAATTGAATCAAATTTGAACAATTATTTATTTAACAATAAACACATCCATTACATACTTAAATAATTCAATAAATTATTTATTATAACAATTAAAAAATCTGGAATGTTACATTACATGCCACTGAGGACTTTTACCATGTCATTTATAACATTACAGGTCATGATTATACCGAATGATCTCTAGTCATAATCATACTAAGTCCATCTATGCACGTAAGCCAAAGATGACTTCCATTGCAATATAAGCATAAGGATGATGACAATGACATAATAATTCAATAAAACAAGTTCAAGAATTAATTTATCCAGGAACCAACAACGTCTAAATTGTCAACATGATACTGCTTTGTGGAGAAAAATTCATGAATGCTCAGAAGAATATTTTCATGAAAAGATACTGGATGAAGCGCAAATATCAATGATATTCTACTAATTTCATGGAGTATAGAAGCCAAAACTTTAACCAACTGAGTTTAATAGAATATATGAAACTCAAATGGATTTTCGCCATACCATGCAGAATCCGGCGATATCACGATCATTTATTATTCATTCCTTATTAAATTATGGACTAACCTGTCTATGTGGATTACCACATGCATGGTGAATGATCCTTTGTATACAGGTTATTCCAACAGAATAATAAAGAATGAAATAATAGAAGGATTCACCATGCATGCGATAGACTGCACAGACATGTTATTCCTAACAGAATAATAAAGAATGGAACCAGTCATGCGTAAATGCACGATACAAGATATTCCAATGTAATAATAAAGAATGGAACTCGGTCATGCGTAATCCGCATTGCATGTGATATTCCAAATGAATAATAAAGAATGGAATAACAACAGATTTCACCGGTATGCGATAGATCAAGCATGCATGAGTTATTCCAATGTAATAATAAAGAATGGAACCAGGTCATGCATAAACGCACATACAGGATATTCCGACAGAATAATAAAGAATGGAATAATAGAATAATTTCACTATGTATGCGGTACTTCGCATAGACAGGTTATTCAAACATAATAATAAAGAATGGAATAATAGAAGAATTTCACCATGTATACGGTAGTCTGCGTATACAGATTTTTCCAACAGAATAATAAGGAATGGAATAACAATAGCTCTCTTCATGAATACGAAAGAAATACTACCTGTTATCTTAGAATAAAGCTGGATACTGGAATAGAGAGGTAGCAGACTTCTCTTCTTCTTTCTCTCTATAATTTCTCTCTCTAAAGTTTCAGTAAATTTGTAAGAAATAAGGAAGGAATGAGCTTCTATTTATACAAGAACTGAAAGTATCTCTTGGTCTTAACGAAGGGTCAAAATGACTCTTGGTAATATTGAAGAGACAACTACTATTTGCGAAGGGGCAATTAACTCTTGGAACACCGAAGAGACAAGTAACTCTTAAAAAACTGAAGGGGCAAATAACTCTTGGAAAACTGAAGGGACAAATAACTCTTGGAAAACCGAAGGAACAAATAACTCTTGGAAAACTGAAAGGACAAGTTACTATTAAACTTTAAACCAACAATCTATATTGATTTACTATTATAATTTCAACCAACGGTCTAAAAAATTAGCACATCTCCTCATGGAATAATATTGTACCCAAAAATGATTTGGACCGAAAAGAAATATATTTTTCGGGTGAATAGTACCCTCTGAATAGTACTTCAAGAATAGTACCCCATGAATAGTACCCCGACACGAAAAGTGTCTCAAATACCCAAGTGAACAATACTAGAGTGAATAGTAACCCGTGAATAGTACTCCGACACGAAAAGTGCCCCGAATACCCAATTGAACAATATAACCTCCAGACATCATTTATTTTTGAAATAAATATCGATTTCTACTAACACTAATAATTTCCACACAATGGAACTATCAATTTCATCTTTAATCAACACGAACTTATTCATCATTAATATTATAACTTACAATATTTAACAACCAAGTCGTTCCCAGGAAAGAGGGGGCTTTACAATAAGGATTTCTCCCTATTGGCGCGCAATTAGGAGACCAAACCTCTCATTGACAGAACTTCTAGACATTATAAATATTGCAATTTAATAATATGAATAACTTTGTCGTCTAAATTATTGATTTAATAATATATCATATTATGCAGATGATATTGTGACAATAATGGAATCAATAATATGAGAGATATGATGTAGCAATTACTGTAGCAATAATTGAGTATAATTGAGTGACATCTCACGTAAGCATCAATAACTAATACCGTGTGCTACTATGCAACCACGCGTATTACTGTACTTTTACTACCGGGTAGTTCAACAGTTATTTTTATAAAGGATAATTTTGTCATTTTCTTACTACGACAATGCTTTCGTTTGTGGGGTCCACCAATGATTGTGCCGTCGTACGAATATTCCCTGTTAAAATGAATATTCCTCGACCAATTGAATATTATATAACCACTTGCTTACTTTGCAAATTTTGTAAATATTACCCACAACTATAACATTATATCATATCCACAGCATAATATTCAAAAATATATTTCGAGAGAAATTAATCTTTATTCATAAAAGTTGGGGTCTTGCATTATTTAGTTCTCTATAATCGATGCAGAGCCGCATTGTCTCATCATTCTTCTTCACAAATAATATCGGCGCTCCCCACGACGATATGCTCGGTTGAATGTATTTTTTTCCAATAATTCTTGTAGTTGTACCATCAATTCTTTCATCTCTACCGGTGCCATTCGGTACGACGCCTTCGATATTGGAGCCATTCCTGGAGCCAAATCGATCACGAATTCAACTGCTCTATCTGGGGGAAGTCCTAGAAAATTGTCCGGAAATACGTCTATGAAATCCCTCACTACTGGTATCTCCTCTATTTCGGATTCTCTTTACGACTGTCGACTATGTAAGCTAGATATCCTACACAGCCCTGTCTTAACAACTTCCTGGCCTGCATCATCGTCAGACAACTCGCTTGTCTAGGCGACTTGCTACCATAAAACACAACCTTTGACGGAGTCATAAGGTTAATACGCTTCTTCTGGCGATCAATTATCGCCCCATAATTGGATAACCAGTCCATACCCAAGATAACGTCAAATTCTCCAAGTCGAATAGGGATAAGATCTACGTTCATGATATTACCCTTAATATCCACTATACAGTTCTTACGTATGTACTTAACATGGATTATTTATCTATTCACAATTTCTATGTTCATGGGGTATTCTAACTCGTCCTTAAGCAATTCTAAGTTCTTAGCAAAGTCATCGGATATAAATGAACAAGTAGAACCCGAATCAAATAATACATAAGCATTAACTCTATTGATCGGAATGATACCTGACACCACATCACAAGACTGTACTCCATCTTGTACTGTCATGTTGAATGTTCTGGCGGGCGGTCAGTTGGTTGCAGTTGGTCCTGTGATAGTCAGAGTGCTTCCACCGCTGTTTCCTCTATTCCCTCCTGATCCTGTCCCTCCAGATCCCTTCTTAGGACAATCCCTTGCAAGATGATCCTTTGAACCACAAGTGAAGAAGGCACCCTTCTTTGGGTTAGGACAATTAGGTGCTATGTGGCCTTCCTGACCACAATTGTAGCATACTCATTTTCCCTTCATACAAACTCCCAAATGAGCTTTCCTGCGGGTTGGGCATGCTTCGATCCTCTTCTTCTGCCCTCCTTGTTGATTTCTAGTTGACGAGTTGTTAGACCACTTTCTCTTATTATTATACTACCTCCCGCTACTTCCACCGGTCTTGTTAATTCCTTCATTTTCACTATTCTTCTTCTTCTCGATCCTGATTATATTTAGTTACCACATCGCTTCCACCTTGGTGAGTATGGTTGTGACAACCCGAGAATTTAGACAATTTATTAAAATCTTAAATGATTGGAATTGAGGTCAAATAATAGACCTAGACAGAAAATAAGTGTATGCGTTTAATATTTTTGGGAAGGAATTTTGAGGATTACAAAATTCTGTGAAGGATTTAGGTGAATTATTCAGGATTAATTGTATATGTGAATATGTTCTGTGATTATGGTTATGTATGTGTGCTGAATGTGGTTAAAGGTCAAGGGTTGACCATATAAATTTTATCAGTGTCGAACCCTAGTATTTTTTTAAGAACGTCAACGTTTAGTTAGAAAACCCTAACGTCTGATAAGAAACCATAGAAACCAGTTCTGAAACCCTAATTTCAGTTCCGGGAATTCGAAACCCTACTTCAGATTATGAAACCCTAATCTGGGAACATAACGGAGTATTATAATGTTTAAGCGCTATTAATTATAATACTAATTAGGGTAAATCTTTATTAATTAGCAAACCCCAATTTCAAAATTTTTAAACCCTAATTGTTCTATTAGAAACCCTAATGTACAGTTGTGGATTAAATTGCTAAATTAGCAATCTTAATTAGGAAATATTAATCCTAATTTGTGCTAGTCCTAATGTGATTAGGAAATTATATTGTAATTAGGAAACTCTAATTATAATTTTAAAATGTTAATTTTCATTTTTGAAAACCCTAATCTAGAAATCCAAGAAATGTAATTTTTGTAAACCTTAGGTTTTAACCCTAAGGGTCAAACCTTAAGGGTTAAACCCTAAGGGTTTCATCAAATGACAATTCTAGAATAAAAATTGTATAGAAATGACAAAAATACCCTTATGTCACATTTTTTTAATAACTAACTTGCAAAGCTAGCAAATATGGGAGTGGGTGACCAACTCATTTGACTTGGTGACTCTATAAACTCCAACAAATCAGTCTATAACATCAGCTAGGCAAGCCAAATTCATTGCATCAAAATATTATAAGTGTTAAAGAGAGAGAAAGTCTAGCATTTTACTTATTTTGCACCCAAGCTCTCACCAACTCCTTCTCTATCTAAACCACCGAAATTGTGAAGTATTTCAGTCTCTAAATAAGCCTCTTGATCATCAAGATCATGATCAAAGACCAGAATCATAGGATTTGAGCTTAGAAGGTATAAACCCTAAATCATGCGATCCATGTTATTTGTTGTAATTGGTTATTTAAAGTTATGTATTAAGGTGTCTTTGAGTGATCTGGGTTTATAGATCATGGATCTATAACACTTAGATGCACTGATCTAGCATTTTAAGAAATCTAGAAAAAAGTTGAAAACATGGCTTGGCAGCCTAATGTCAGGGCTCATAGATCCTTTCTTGTTAATTGTTTATGTGTTTTAAGAGTTTGTACTTGTTGTATGTTATAAGGTCTTGAATCTGGAACTTGAAGTAAGTCCAGATCATATGTAAATCGAAAGTTATATGCAATCAAAGGTCGTTGACCGACCATGGCTAACTGAGTTTCTAGGCAACCTAGAAACCCAGAAAGCCTGATAAGCCTTTTATCAGCCTCTAATCTTGCTTCTGGTAATGATTTAGGATATGTTGTTGATGATTGATATTTGTAGCCTGCCATATGAACTACATATACAAGTCCTTAGATCCCCCATATCTTGAACAGAATAGTAGAGAATCATGGTCAAACTACGTTGACCGAACTTCCTGAAGAACGATCTAGAAACCCGAATTGCTTTCCAATGCGGTCTTCTATCCTACTTTGACCGGCTTAGATTGTACAAATGTGATGTTGTTAAGTTGATCTGGTAATTGTTTGTTGTTCCTTGACACACGAAACACACAATGGAACCTTTACATCATATAAACAAGACACGGAAAGCAATGATTTAAAGCTTCAACTTAGCACTTCGACACTCGCTTGAAAGTTCTCAAGCGCCTTCGTAAACTCAAGAACACGCCTGACATCAACTTCTGCAACTTAGATTTGTCAATTTAGTTATATTTTGGTCATGTAATTGATTGAATGTTGTAGTATTACATGTATACTACAACATTAAAACAGACACAAGCCTAGAAATAAACTAGAACATAGATTTGTAACCGGTCAAACCTCATGCCTTGATGACTGACATGAATTTCTGGAAACAGTCAAGAACATCCCAAGAACACTTTTACCGATGCTTGTGTCGCCTAAAATACCTTTAGCGACAGATAAATTAGAAAATTAATTATTTTAATTAATAAATTGAAATAATTAGTTTTTAATTATTAAAAATACATAATAAATTATGAAAAACTATTTTTAAGCCTGAAAAATAGTTTTTAATTATTTTGAGTATATTTCAAAAATATTTAATATTTTTGGAATATAAAAGGTATTTATTTATTTATTTAATTATAATATTAAATAAATTATTTAAAAATGGTTTTAATTCATGAAAAAATCATGAAAAAAATTATATTATGATATTAGAAAATATTTTAAGTTGTTTTTGATAACTTTTAATATTTTTTGATGAATTTCATTAATAATTTATTATTAATGGTAATTAACAGTTAATTTATTTAATTGCTCATTAAGGTTTGAAATAGATGAGTGGTCAGAAGAATTTTCATTATTATCATCAGATTCTACCTGATCGATAACAGCAATAGTTCCACTTGGACCGGGTTCTGTTTTAAGTTTTTTAAATAATTTTTCAATAGATTGGACTAATTTGGCTTCTTTATTAGGATTTAATAGAGGAGAGGGCGGAAATTCTTTCAACGTCTTTTTCAAGATTGGTCATTAAGGTTTGAAATAGATGAGTGGTCAGAAGAACTTTTATTATTATCATCAGATTCTACCTGATCGATAACAACAATAGTTCCACTTGGACCGGGTTCTGTTTTAAGTTTTTTAAATAATTTTTCAATAGATTGGACTAATTCGTCTTCTTTCTTAGGCAAACTTAAATTATATCTCGTTTCTCTGGTAAATTTATTAAAGGTTGTTCAATTTTTGAATCGTGTTTTTAATAATACCTTCTTCAAATCTTTCTTCAATTCTATCTAGTGCTTTTCCATCATTTGCTAGATATTGATTACTAAAGTTTAATTGTTCAATTATTTTTTTATCGTTATTAGTTCCATCAGGTATTTTGAAGGGACTAGCTATAACTGAAGTGTTTTTAACTAGAATTAGAACTGTTTCTAAGGGAGGATGACTAGACGATACCTTAGATCTGTCTTCTTTAATCCATTGAGTTTTAATAATAACATTACATTTACTTTGATATTGTTCATACCAATCATAAAAAGTAATGTTAATCTCTTCATTTTTAATAAATCTTTTCCATCTATTACTATCTTATCTCTTTCCTTTTCAATTAGGTGATTAGATCTGAATAGATGTCTTTTTTCTTTATTAGATTTTGAATTAAAATCTTTAACTAAGTTATCCCAATCTAACACAAAATAATTTTTAATGACTCTTAATTGATTATGAATTGGGGCATTAAAATCACATTGTATGGGGTAAACAGAGGATGCCGGAGAAGAATACAAGTATTACCAGAAATTGGTATTCCAGACCAACTCCTCCGGATTTGCAATTCGAAGAGAGAAATCTAGATAAACAATTTTCTGTGTCCTCTAATAAAATTTATGAATGGAATATTGACGGTTTTAGTGAACAAGAAATTCTTAATAAGCTTAATCATATGTCTATGGTAGCCAACAGTTATATCACTAAATTCAACACCTTATCTCAACCAGATATTGTTAAATTATTAGCTAGTGGATTTACTGGCATTCTTAGGTCTTGGTGGGAAAAACATCTCACAGAAGACATTAGAATATCCATAGTTCGTGCTATTCAAAGAGATAAAGAAGGCAATCCCATCTTTGATGAAGATGCTGGTATTGGTCTTCCTGATGGAGTTAATACTTTAATATTTACCATAATTAAACATTTTGTTGGAACCCCTAGTAATATTACAAAAAGAATTCATGATCAGTTAAGCAATCTTACTTGTCCCACTCTAAGTGATTTTAGATGGTACAAAGAAAATCTGGAACTGAGTTGTAAGATGTATTTACTTCTAGAGTTATGCTAATTTTTATTTAACTCTACATTCACTTTTATAATGACCTTTCTGCCCACAATTGTGACCGAAAATTTTATTTTTATCAAATGTCTTTGATTTTTTATATGATCTCTTCTTTGATGACTTAGGTTTATTATAATAGGTATCTTGATTATTACTCTTATTATTTTGGTTATATCTTTTCTTACGGCGTCTATGACTTTTATGTGACTCAATATGTTTATCTTTATGCCTGTGCTTTCTTCTGGAGGGAGCAACCGGCGGTAAACCATATTGTTCACAAAATGTTCCTAACTCGTATTTAGATTTATTTTTATCTTTTCTAGCTTGTTTAGCTAATTTAAAATCAATGCACATTTTTAATCCAATTTTTTGAATATGACTAATAATATCACCATAGGTTAAATTATCATAGTCAATATATCCTAAATTTTTACTTAATTCTTCTCTAACTTTGTGAGCAAATAAGGACGGTAAACCATTAACGAATTTTTCTTTCCAAAATGGTTTATTACTGTCATTTCTCATCATAACTCTACAAGTAAATACATCTTTGTACCATCTAAAATCACTTAGAGTGGGATAAGTAAGATTGCTTAACTGATCATGAATTCTTTCTGTAATATTACTAGGGGTTCCAACAAAATGTTTAATTATGGTAAATATTAAAGTATTAACTCCATCAAGAAGACCAATACCAGCATCTTCATCAAAGATGGGATTGCCTTCTTTATCTCTTTGAATAGCATGAACTATGGATATTCTAATGTCTTCTATGAGATGTTTTTCCCACCAAGACCTAAGAATGTCAGTAAATCCACTAGCTAATAATTCAACAATATCTGGTTGAGATAAGGTGTTGAATTTAGTGATATAACTGTTGGCTACCATAGACATATGATTAAGCTTATTAAGAATTTCTTGTTCACTAAAACCGTCAATATTCCATTCATAAATTTTATTAGAGGACACAGAAAATTGTTTATCTCGATTTCTCTCTTCGAATTGCAAATTCGGAGGAGTTGGTCTGGAATACCAATTTCTGGTAATACTTGTATTATTAACAATTAATTTATTTAATTGGTCATTAAGGTTTGAAATAGATGAGTGGTCAGAAGAACTTTAATTATTATCATCAGATTCTACCTGATCGATAAAAACAATAGTTCCACTTGGACCGGGTTCTGTTTTAAGTTTTTTAAATAATTTTTCAATAGATTGGACTAATTCTTCTTCTTTATTAGGCAAACTTAAATTATATCTGTTCTCTGGTAAATTTATTAAAGGTTGTTCAACTTTTGAATCAGGTTTTTTAATAATACCTTCTTCAAATCTTTCTTCAATTCTATCTAGCTGTTTTCCTACTATTGCTAGATATTGATTACTAAAGTTTAATTGTTCAATTATTTTTTTATCGTTATTAGTTCCATCAGGTATTTTGAAGGGACTAGCTATAACTGAAGTGTTTTTAACTAGAATTAGAACTGCTTTCTAAGGGAGGATTACTAGATTTATACCTTAGATCATCTTCTTTAATCCATTGAGTTTTAATAATAACATTACATTTACTTTGATATTGTTCATACAAATCATAAAAAGTAATGTTAATCTCTTCATTTTTAATATATCTTTTCCATCTATTACTATCTTATCTCTTTCCTTTTCAATTAGGTGATTAGATCTGAATAGATGTCTTTATTCTTTATTAGATTTTGAATTAAAATCTTTAACTAAGTTATCCCAATCTAACACAAAATAATTTTTAATGACTCTTAATTGATTATGAATTGGGGCATTAAAATCACATCAGTGGGGTAAACAGAGAGGATGCTGGAGAAGAATACAAGTATTACCGTAAATTGGTATTCTGAACCCAACTCCTCCTGACGGCAATTCAAGAGAGAAATTTAGATAAACAATTTTATGTGTCCTCTAATAAAATTTATGAATGGAATATTGATGGTTTTAGTGAACAAGAAATTATTAATAAGCTTAATCATATGTCTATGGTAGCCAACAGTTATATCACTAAATTCAACACCTTATCTCAACCAGATATTGTTAAATTATTAGCTAGTGGATTTACTGGCATTCTTAGGTCTTGGTGGGAAAAACATCTCACAGAAGACATTAGAATATCCATAGTTCATGCTATTCAAAGAGATAAAGAAGGCAATCCCATCTTTGATGAAGATGCTGGTATTGGTCTTCCTGATGGAGTTAATACTTTAATATTTACCATAATTAAACATTTTGTTGGAACCCCTAGTAATATTACAAAAGAATTCATGATCGCTATAATCTTCTTACTTGTCCCACTCTAAGTGATTTTAGATGGTACAAAGAAAATCTGGAACTGAGTTGTAAGATGTATTTACTTCTAGAGTTATGCTAATTTTTGTTTAACTCTACATTCACTTTTATAAAGACCTTTCTGCCCACAATTGTGACAGAAAATTTTACTTTTATCAAATGTCTTTGATTTTTTATATGATCTCTTCTTTGATGACTTAGGTTTATTATAATAGGTATCTTGATTATTACTCTTATTATTGCTTTTATTTTGGTTATATCTTTTCTTACGGCGTCTATGACTTTTATGTGACTCAATATGTTTATCTTTATGCCTGTGCTTTCTTCTGGAGGGAGCAACCGGCGGTAAACCATATTGTTCACAAAATGTTCCTAACTCGTATTTAGATTTATTTTTATCTTTTCTGGCTTGTTTAGCTAATTTAAAATCAATGCACATTTTTAATCCAATTTTTTGAATATGACTAATAATATCACCATAGGTTAAATTATCATAGTCAATATATCTTAAATTTTTACTTAATTCTTCTCTAACTTTGTGAGCAAATAAGGACTCAGAAACCATTAACGAATTTTTCTTTCCAAAAATGGTTTATTACCTGTCATTTCTCATCATAACTCTACAAGTAAATACATCTTTGTACCATCTAAAATCACTTAGAGTGGACACAAGTAAGATTGCTTAACTCATCATGAATTCTTTCTCAGTAATATTACTAGGGGTTCAAATAAAATGTTTAATTATGGTAAATATTAAAGTATTAACTCCATCAAGAAGACCAATACCAAAGATCTTCATCAAAGATGGATTGCCTTCTTTATCTCTTTGAATAGCATGAACTATGGATATTCTAATGTCTTCGTGAGATGTTTTTCCCACTAAGACCCAAGAATGTCAAGAATCCACTAGCTAATAATTCAACAATATCTGGTTGAGATAAGGTGTTGAATTTAGTGATATAACTGTTGGCTACCATAGACATATGATTAAGCTTATTAAGAATTTCTTGTTCACTAAAACCGTCAATATTCCATTCATAAATTTTATTAGAGGACACAAAAAATTGTTTATCTAGATTTCTCTCTTCGAATTGCAAATCCGGAGGAGTTGGTCTGGAATACCAATTTCTGGTAATACTTATATTATTAACAGTTAATTTATTTAATTGGTCATTAAGGTTTGAAATAGATGAGTGGTCAGAAGAACTTTCATTATTATCATCAGATTCTACCTGATCGATAACAGCAATAGTTCCACTTGGACCGGGTTCTGTTTTAAGTTTTTTAAATAATTTTTCAATAGATTGGACTAATTCGTCTTCTTTATTAGGCAAACTTAAATTATATCTGTTCTCTGGTAAATTTATTAAAGGTTGTTCAATTTTTGAATCAGGTTTTTTAATAATACCTTCTTCAAATCTTTCTTCAATTCTATCTAGTCGCTTTTCCTATCATTGCTAGATATTGATTACTAAAGTTTAATTGTTCAATTATTTTTTTATCGTTATTAGTTCCATCAGGTATTTTGAAGGGACTAGCTATAACTGAAGTGTTTTTAACTGGAATTAGAACTGTTTCTAAGGGAGGATGACTAGACGATACCTTAGATCTGTCTTCTTTAATCCATTGAAGTTTTACTTAATAACATTACATTTACTTTGATATTGTTCATACCAATCATAAAAAGTAATGTTAATCTCTTAATTTTTAATAAATCTTTTCCATCTATTTACTACCTTATCTCTTTCCTTTTCAATTGAGTGAATAGATCTGAATAGATGTCTTTTTTCTTTATTAGATTTTGAATTAAAATCTTTAACTAAGTTATCCCAATCTAACACAAAATCCTTTTTAATGACTCTTAATTGATTATGAATTGGGGCATTAAAATCAGATTGTGTGGGGTAAACAGAGGATGCCGGAGAAGAAGAATCTTCATCATCAACGGTATCATTCTGAGTATAACAGGGATGACTAACTTGTCCTTGATTAAGGATACCTTTAAGTTTGATATCCCTAAAGTGAAGATCACTTAAGACTTCAAAGATCTCTTATAGTGTGGATAACTCAAGGGACTAAAGAACTGAAATGTCTTCAATAATAACCGGTGTTCTAAAGACGTTCAAAATCGATTTTAATGGGCCCAACGTAAAAAGCTGTTGGATGTTTTCAATATTTAACAAATTGTTAACTATGGATCGTTGTGGTAATTCATTTGGTAAAGTCCATTGATTAGGTAAGTTAATATCCTTCCAAAGAATTGTTCTTGGGATTTGATATTAGCATCACTAGTTGAACTTTTAATTAAAACTGCTTGATCTTTTGGACTTTTATTAAGAGCATGAACGTTTAAATTTGACTTCATTGTCTTATAATAAATCCTGTAAATCAAAGCAATGGGTTGAGATCCTTCAATCATTTGAGTAATCTATCCATCAGTTTTAATATTTAATGATAAAGCTTTAAATAAGTTTTGATCACTAAGACTCAAGGTGAAATTAGGAAAACAATTGAAATGGATAGGTCCACTATGCAAACTTGCTTCCATGGCACCAATTATACTGGGATAATAATTTAAAAATCTAGCATCTCTAAGACAGAGGTAAATTGATGAATTAATTCCTTTTCTATTAAGAGGTTTAACTGCAACTTGAATAAGACCTATATGAATAAAATTGTAACCTTTCTTTCTATGTTTTTAATAACTTCTGGTGATAAAAGACTACAATTTTTGTATTCCTTGTTGATTGCATAAACTCTTTCAATTGTTTTGACATTATAGTCGGCTTAAATTTATCCTAAAAAGTCGATCGATAAATTTCTTTTGGAGATACCTAGTATATTCCAATCGCTTTAAAACTTGATTAATGTTTTCATAATTATGTTTTTCTTGGTTCACTATGTTCGAACAAGAGGCAAGTCGACTTGCATACTAATCAAGAGCTAGATCCGAATAACCTACACTATTCAGACTTTCAAAATAAATTCTCACCAAGGTTCATTCATACATACCCCTGCTTACCCAAAGTAGACTCATACCTATGTTCTATAAGTTTCTAATAACCTTGCACACCTCGAGACTTACAAAGGTTAGACACTAACTAGGTGGACTACAAAAGTAAGGTGACTTCTTAACTTTGATGAAGAAGATAATTTTGAAAGAGAAAAGAGAAGTTTGATTAAAAAGATCTTACTAAACAAGCTTACTAACCATAAACAACTTGCCTCGATACCATATATATAAATGATAAGTTTTTAAAAGAAAACTTAAAATGAAAAGAAAAGATTAAGAAGATGACCAAGTGAATCGGTAAAGTAATCTCTTTCTTTTATTTATAAACATTTAAGGAAGGGATTACATGTGAATCCTAGATCTAAATGTTTAAGGGAAGAAGGAAGTATTGAAGACTTCTTCTTCATCTTTAACTAAGAAGATCGGTTTAAAAGCTTCGCCTTCTGACTAACTCTGAGAGAAGGGAGAGGACCTCAAGAGCTTTCTAGGAGAGAGAAGCTCGAGGCTACATTGAATTAAGCCCAAACAACTCTAAACACTTCGAGTTGTTTAAATAGAAAATGTAAAAAGTAAATTACTATTGATTCACGCAGAATCACTATTACATTAATCAAGTAAAGTAATTTACTAAAGTAAAAGTAAAACGTAAGAAACATTTTACATTTTCTTTTACATTGGTAAATGTAAGAAACATTTAACTAAGTTAAAAACATTTAACTTAAGTAAAAGAAAAAGTTATTCTTTTACTTTTACTTTTACATTTACTAAAGTAAAAGACTTTTGCTTTAAGTAAAAGAAAAAAGTCGATGATGGTCAAATATCACCGTTCATTGATCAAGATACCTCTGGCGTCTTCTTCCTTGACTTGGTCCGTCTCCTGTGGATTCCGGAAGGTGTTGTTGATCATCTTCTCAGATGAGTCACCATCCCCATACATTTCCACCTCAAAATTTTTATCTAGGAAATAACCCTTTCACCCCCAAAATAAATTCTCACTCAAGGTTCATTCATACATACCCCGTTTAACCAAGGTAGACTCATTATCTATGTTCTATAACCCGACATCGCTACACCACTGAGACTTACAAAGGTTAGACACCTAACTAGGTGGACTACAAAAAAGTAAGGTGACTTTAACTTTGATGAAGAAGATAATTTTGAAAGAGAAAAGAGAAGTTTGATTAAAAGATCTTACTAAATGCAGCTTACTAACCATAAAACAACTTGGCTCGATACTACCATAAGAGGCTCAAGGAGATGATAAAGAAAGAAGAACAAGTGAAGAACAAGTGCAATACAAACACAATTAAATTACTAAATAAAAACAGCTTTTATTGATAATGACTCAAACTATTTACAAGATTTAACAATTAAAATGACTTACAAGTTTCTTCAAATAAGAACATTAGATGAAGAGGGTTTAAGAGAAGGCTAAACAAATGTTGAGGCTAAAGATTTATCGAGAAGGAACTCTAAGTCTTTCTAAGTCTCCGCTTAAACCAAAGGAATTCAATTCTTTTATGAACAAGGAAACGAATCGTTACAAAATACTATTACAATAATCGGGGTAAAGTAAAATAAGAAACATTTTACTAAAGTAAAAGTATTGTAGTAGAAAACTTTACTAAAGTAAAGGAAAAAGAATCGCTTTCGTGGAAAAGACGCCTTCTTTGACTAATGCGGTAGTGGGGGCAGACTTGTTTGATCAACGCTTTGGTGGAAAAGGTAAGATGTCATTGACTATGTCACGAAAGGTGTTCAGTGACTAAGGTCACCGAAAGGTGTCTTGGCCGACCGAGGGGTCACCGGAGCAGATGCCACATCACACTTTGATTGATTACTACGGGACTCAAGAAAATGGATCTTGAGCATCCTGAAGACTAATTGTGCCATAGGGATCACAATCACCTTCGTCTTCAAGGTCTTGACTAAAATTATCTCCTTTGACCGAGAAGAGACTTTGTCTCGACTCTTCATGTAATCGATCAAGTCTTAAATGAATAGCTTCAAAGAAGACGCCTTTAATTACGAACTCAGAGTAGCTAGAAACATTAGTAATCAAACAGGTGGTGAAAGCAAATCATTTTTTAAATGTTTTAATAACAGATTTACTAGATGAAGCAACGGCAGAGGTCGTAGTAACTGAATGGGTGTTAACTAGAGGAGTTAATAAAGGAGAGGGCGGAAATTCTTTTTGAACTTGGCCAACAATTCTATCAACGCCAAATTTATCCCACCATTTAATGGAAAAACGGCGATAAACTTGAGAAACAGGAGAAAGGTAAGTCTGAGCAGTCCTAATTCCTATGGACGATGGAGATTGAAATACGGTGACTTCTTGGGTAGTCAGAATTATATATTGCCATTTCAAAATCCAAGGATTTTGTATTTACTACAAAATATAAGGAAGACCGGAATTTCTCATATTTGGAATGATAATTACTATGATGACAAAAATGTTCTAACTGGGCAAGGAGAGGTTTGGGGAAAATACTGTGGCACAAACCATACCTTGTCTACCAAAGGATGAACCATTTGGGGAATTGACTCTTGAATTTGTGGTCAAACTGAAAAACCATTTAATGACTATGGTCATCATTTTGATGAAGCATGATTTTATGCCAAGCCTCAATATAATCATAATAGCAAAAGGAGCTAGTTTGATTAGAGAGAGACTTGAGATCTGATGGATAACTACCCCAATCTGACAAATTGAGAACTTGTTTAATATACAATGAATGATAAAGGAGTTTTGATTTATCATCATTAGCATAGATTGGTTTAATGAAAATTGACTCTGTTTCAATAAGAATATCTCTATAATAAACAAGTAACTTGTACGGAGCTAAAGGAAGAAAATGCCATCCCGAGGGAAACTAATGGGCAGCTAATTGAATTGGATCATTCTTGGGTTTCATATTTAACTCAATATGGAATAAGTGCTGATCATAAATTTGACGATAATCAAACACTGTGTGACTAGGTTTTGATGAAGTAGCTGGGGTTTGACTGGCAAAAATATCAAATGGTTTTGGTTGACTAGCAAGAACCGAGGAGTAGGGCTTGGGGACTGTCCCAAGCACCTGGAATTTATTGTGTGTTTGTGTGACTGGGTGAGGAACAACAGTTATTTTTGGTTGATTATTTGATCCGCAGAAGGGCCATGACTACGAGAAGATGAACCTTCTCGTAAACTCATGTTCTTTGTGATTGTACCTGTGTTAATAAATTCACGAGTGAGAAAATCTGAACCGAGTTGTTACTACCTTTAATATATTCAATATCAAAAACAAAATACTTAAAATTGCTTTCCATCTAGCTGTAATGAGTGTTTAGAGGCTACGCTTTCAACGCCTTTTTCAAGAATAAATTTTCTTTGACTTACAATCTATTCTAACTAGGAATTTCGGTTTAATATATCTCCGAAAATTTTTAATACATAAAACTAATGATAAAATCTCTTTTTAATAAGATCGTATTTTAACCGTGTAGGGTTCCATGCGCTGAATGGAAAAATGAACAATTTGTTCGCTTAAGAGAGAGTTAACTTTTGTTTGAGTATGCCATCGAAGCCAATGTCGGAAGCATCGGCTTTCAATTATTTTGAAAGTCGAAGTCGTTAGAAATGCCAAGCGTGGCAAGACCTTGACATACCTTTTAACTTGTTGGACGACAGAAGTATGATTGTCAGTCCAAGGAGGTGGATTACTTTGTAGGCACTGAAAGAGAGGCTTACAAATCTTCTTGAGGTTCTTGTAAAACTAGCCAATATAATTGAGCGAGCCAAGAAACCTCTGTAGTTGATTCTTGTCGGTAATCTTATCTCGGGAACCGGTTGGTAATTGAATAGCTCATCAATTGGCGCGTGAGTCCATGATAGAGGATTAATCCGAAATCGACTTTAGTCGTAAATGTACACACTTGGAAGGGGAAAGGACAAGACCATTAGTTTTAACTGTTTTGAAGAATGAATCCAAATGTTTAATATGTTCTTCGATAGTCTTGGAAAATACAAGGATATCATCGATGTATACAATAATAAAGTGACTGAAGGGATTCAAAATATTATTAAGAATATTCTGAAATTCACTAGGTGAATTTTTAAGTCCAAATGACTGAACATTCCATTCGTAGTGTCCGAACAGAGTGGGGAATGCAGTTTTGTACCTATCATCAGGATGAATAGCAATTTGCCAGAATCCAGACTTAAGGTCAAATTTACTAAAGATGGTGGAGACACTTAACCTACTAAGGAGATCATCCTTGTTGGGTAAAGGGTACCTAATCCATTCAAGAACTTTGTTTAATGGCTTGTAATTATTGACTAACCGAGGGACTCCGCTTTTTTCTCGCTTCATTATTAACATGTATAAGGTGGATAAGACCATGTCTTGACAGAATGATCAAAGAAAGAATTTTTGTTTAAATAGCTAACAAAGAAGTCTTCGCTTTAGATCGATCAGATTGATAGATCGAGGACCAATCGAGTGATCCTTTGTTTCAGATTTCAGTCTGATTTGTTTTTAAACAAAAAATCTTTTCAAAAATTAAAGAAATTTTGAAGATCTGACCAATTTTTCGGTGAAATTTTTTTTCCTCCTTCTTTATAAACCAAATATTTGGGGGTGAAAGGGTTATTTCCTGGATAAAAATTTTGAGGTGGAAATGTATGGGGATGGTGACTCATCTGAGAAGATGATCAACAGCACCTTCCGGCATCCACAGGAGACGGACCAAGTCAAGGAAGAAGACGCCAGAGGCATCTTCAGTCAACCGACAGTGATGGCCCCAGCCATCATCAGCTTTTGCTTTTACTTAAAGTAAAAGTCTTTTACTTTAGCAAATGTAAAAGTAAAAGTAAAAGAATAACTTTTTCTTTTACTTAAGTTAAATGTTTTTAACTTAGTTAAATGTTTCTTACATTTACCAATGTAAAAGTAAATGTAAAATGTTTCTTACGTTTTACTTTTACTTTAGTAAATTACTTTTACTTCAGTTAATGTAATACTGATTCCTGCGTGAATCAATAGTTATTTACTTTTCTGTTTTCTATTTAGACAACTCGAAGTGTTTAGAGTTGTTCAGGCTTAATTCAATGTAGCCTCAGAGCTTCTCTCTCTAGAAAGCTCTTCCGAGGTCCTCTCCCTTCTCTTTAGAGTTAGTCAAGACTTAAGCTTCTAGCTTCGATCTTCTTAGTTAAAAGATGAAGAAGAAGTCTTCAATACTTCATTCTTCCCTTAAACATTTAGATCTAGGATTCACATGTAATCCTTTCCTCAATGTTTATAAATAAAAGAAAGAGATTACTTTACCGATTCACCCAATCTTCTTAATCTTTTCTTTTCTATTTAAGTTTTTCTTTTAAAAACTTATCCCATTGTTATATGGTATCGAGCCACACCAGTTGGTTCTTGATTCTCATTTAGTGGTTTCGATTAAAAAATAGTTTGATTTGTTTTAAACGCTTATTCAAACTTTTTTTCTTTGCACCTGGATCATTCACCGACTTGCCATAAACCACCTATGATCGTTGTAAGGCCCGTTACGCCGTGTAAGACTCTAGTGTGGGAGCAGTTTAGGCTAAGGGTATCATTAGATCAATAGGTATATGTCTACACATGGCAAGAACGGTTTGAGTTTAACAGAATGATCAAAAAAATTTTTTTGTTTAAACAGTTAACAAAGAAGTCTTCTGTTTAGATCGATTGTACTGATAGATCAGGACCAATCGAGTGATCCTTTGTTTCAGATTTCAGTCTGATTTGTTTTTAAACAAAAAATCTTTTCAAAAATTAAAGAAATTTTGAAGATCTGACCAATTTTTCGGTGAAATTTTTTTTCCTCCTTCTTTATAAACCAAATATTTGGGGGGTGAAAGGGTTATTTCCTGGATAAAAATTTTGAGGTGGAAATGTATGGGGATGGTGACACATCTGAGAAGATGATCAACAGCACCTTCCGGCATCCACAGGAGACGGACCAAGTCAAGGAAGAAGACGCCAGAGGCATCTTCAAATCGGCCAAGCGATGATGGCCCCAACCATCATCGACTACTTTTGCTTTTACTTAAAGTAAAAGTCTTTTACTTTAGTAAATGTAAAAGTAAAAGTAAAAGAATAACTTTTTCTTTTACTTAAGTTAAATGTTTTTAACTTAGTTAAATGTTTCTTACATTTACCAATATAAAAGTAAATGTAAAATGTTTCTTACGTTTTACTTTTACTTTAGTAAATTACTTTTACTTCAGTTAATGTAATAGTGATTCCTGCGTGAATCAATAGTAATTTACTTTTCTGTTTTCTATTTAGAGAACTCGAAGTGTTTAGAGTTGTTCAGGCTTAATTCAATGTAGCCTCAGAGCTTCTCTCTCTAGAAAGCTCTTTCGAGGTCCTCTCCCTTCTCTTTAGAGTTAGCCGAAGACGAAGCTTCTAGCTTCGATCTTCTTTGTTAAAGATGAAGAAGAAGTCTTCAATACTTCATTCTTCCCTTAAACATTTAGATCTAGGATTCACATGTAATCCCTTCCTCAAATGTTTATAAATAAAAGAAAGAGATTACTTTACCGATTCACCGGTCATCTTCTTAATCTTTTCTTTTCTATTTAAGTTTTTCTTTTAAAAAACTTATCCCGCTGTTATATGGTATCAGAGCCACACGGTTGGTTCTTGATTCTGTTAGTGGTTTCGATTAAAAACAGTTTGATTTGTTTTTAAACGTTTATTCAAACTTTTTCTTCTTTGGCACCTAGATCATTCGCCTGACTTGCCATAAACCACCTATGATCGTTAAAGGCCCAAGCTGTGACGCTGTAAGACTCTGCAGGGAGCGCTTTAGGCTAAAGGGTATCATTAGATCAACAATTATATGTCTACACATGGCAAGAACGCTTTGAGTTTAACAGAATGATCAAAAAAAGAATTTTGTTTAAACAGCTAACAAAGAAGTCTTCATTTAGATCGATTTAGACCGATAGATCGGGACCAATCGAGTGATCCTTTGTTTTAGATTTTAATCGATTTGTTTTTAAACAAAAATCTTTTCAAAAATTAAAGAAATTTTGAAGATCTGACCAATTTTTCGGTGAAATTTTTTTTCCTCCTTCTTTATAAACCAAATATTTGGGGGTGAAAGGGTTATTTCCTGGATAAAAATTTTGAGGTGGAAATGTATGGGGATGGTGACACATCTGAGAAGATGATCAACAGCACCTTCCGGCATCCACAGGAGACGGACCAAGTAAAGGAAGAAGACGCCAGAGGCATCTTCTTGATCAATCGACAATGATGGCCCCACCATCATCTCAACTTTTTTTTTTTACTTAAAGTAAAAGTCTTTTACTTTAGCAAATATAAAAGTAAAAGTAAAAGAATAACTTTTTCTTTTACTTAAGTTAAATGTTTTTAACTTAGTTAAATATTTCTTACATTTACCAATGTAAAAGTAAATATAAAATGTTTCTTACGTTTTACTTTTTTTACTTTAGTAAATTACTTTTACTTCCGATTAATGTAATAGTGATTCCCAAGTGAATCAATAGTAATTTACTTTTTCTGCTTTTCTATTTAGACAACTCAAAGTGTTTAGAGTTGTTTAGAAGCTTAATTCGAATGTAGCCTCGGAGCTTCTCTCTAGAAAGCTCTTTCGAGGTCCTCTCCTTCTTCTTTAGAGTTAGTCAAGACGAAGCTTTCTACTTCGATCTTCTTTGTTAAAGATGAAGAAGAAGTCTTCAATACTTCATTCTTCCCTTAAACATTTAGATCTAGGATTCACATGTAATCCCTTCCTCAAATGTTTATAAATAAAAGAAAGAGATTACTTTACCGATTCACCGGTCATCTTCTTAATCTTTTCTTTTCTATTTAAGTTTTTCTTTTAAAAAACTTATCCCGCTGTTATATGGTATCAGACCAACACGGTTGGTTCTTGATTCTGTTAGTGCTTTCGATTAAAAACAGTTTGATTTGTTTTAAAACGTTTATTCAAACTTTTTCTTCTTTGGCACCTAGATCATTCGCCTGACTTGCCATAAACCACCTATGATCGTCGTAAGGCCCGTTACGCCGTTGTAAGACTCCAGTGTGGGAGCAGTTTAGGCTAAGGGTATCATTAGATCAACAGGTATATGTTTACACATGGCAAGAACGGTTTGAGTTTAACAGGAATGATCAAAAAAGAATTTTTGTTTAAACAGTTAACAAAGAAGTCTTCTGTTTAGATCGATTGTACTGATAGATCAGGACCAATCGAGTGATCCTTTGTTTCAGATTTCAAATCGATTTGTTTTAAACAAAAATCTTTTCAAAAATTAAAGAAATTTTGAAGATCCAACCAATTTTTCTAAGAAATTTTTTTCCTCCTTCTTTAAACCAAAAATTTTTGAAATGTGAAAGGGTTATTTCTGGATAAAAATTTTGAGGTGGAAATGTATGGGGATGGTGACTCATCCGAGAAGATGATCAATAAGACCTTCCTAAGATCCACGAGAGACGGACCAAGTCAAGGAAGAAGACGCCAGAGGCATCTTCAGTCAACCGACAGTGATGGCCCCAGCCATCATCAGCTTTTGCTTTTACTTAAAGTAAAAGTCTTTTACTTTAGCAAATGTAAAAGTAAAAGTAAAAGAATAACTTTTTCTTTTACTTAAGTTAAATGTTTTTAACTTAGTTAAATGTTTCTTACATTTACCAATGTAAAAGTAAATGTAAAATGTTTCTTACGTTTTACTTTTACTTTAGTAAATTACTTTTACTTCAGTTAATGTAATAGTGATTCCTGCGTGAATCAATAGTAATTTACTTTTCTGTTTTCTATTTAGAGAACTCGAAGTGTTTAGAATTGTTCAGGCTTAATTCAATGTAGCCTCAGAGCTTCTCTCTCTAAAAAGCTCTTTCGAGGTCCTCTCCCTTCTCTTTAGAGTTAGCCGAAGACGAAGCTTCTAGCTTCGATCTTCTTAGTTAAAGATGAAGAAGAAGTCTTCAATACTTCATTCTTCCCTTAAACATTTAGATCTAGGATTCACATGTAATCCCTTCCTCAAATGTTTATAAATAAAAGAAAGAGATTACTTTACCGATTCACCAGTCATCTTCTTAATCTTTTCTTTTCTATTTAAGTTTTTCTTTTAAAAAACTTATCCCGCTGTTATATGGTATCAGAGCCACACGGTTGGTTCTTGATTCTGTTAGTGGTTTCGATTAAAAATAGTTTGATTTGTTTTTAAACGTTTATTCAAACTTTTTCTTCTTTGGCACCTAGATCATTCGCCTGACTTGCCATAAACCACCTATGATCGTTGTAAGGCCCGTTACGCCGTTGTAAGACTCCAGTGTGGGAGCAGTTTAGGCTAAGGGTATCATTAGATCAACAGGTATATGTTTACACATGGCAAGAACGGTTTGAGTTTAACAGGAATGATCAAAAAAAGAATTTTTGTTTAAACAGTTAACAAAGAAGTCTTCTGTTTAGATCGATTGTACTGATAGATCAGGACCAATCGAGTGATCCTTTGTTTTGATTTCACCGATTTGTTTTAAACAAAAATCTTTTCAAAATTAAAAGAAATTTTGAAGATCGACCAATTTTTCTATGAAATTTTTTCCCCTCCTTCTTTATAAACCAAATATTTGGGGGTGAAAGGGTTATTTCTGGATAAAAATTTTGAGGTGGAAATGTATGGGGATGGTGACTCATCCGAGAAGATGATCAATAAAGACCTTCCTAAGATCCACAGAGACGGACCAAGTCAAGGAAGAAGACGGAAGAGGCATCTACAAATAATCAAGCAGGTGATGGCCCCACCCATCATCGACACTTTTGTTTTACTTAAAGTAAAAGTCTTTTTACTTTAGTAAAATGTAAAAGTAAAAGTAAAAGAATAAAAACTTTTCTTTTACTTAAGTTAAATGTTTTAACTTAGTTAAATGTTTCTTACATTTACCAATGTAAAAGTAAATATAAAATGTTTCTTCGTTTTACTTTTACTTTAGTAAATTACTTTTACTTGAGTTAATGTAATAGTGATTCTGCGTGAATCAAATAGTAATTTACTTTTCTGTTTTCTATTTAGATAACTCGAAGTGTTTAGAGTTGTTCAGGCTTAATTCAATGTAGCCTCAGATCTTCTCTCTCTAGAAAGCTCTTTCGAGGTCCTCTCCCTTCTCTTTAGAGTTAGCCGAAGACGAAGCTTTCTACTTCGATCTTCTTTGTTAAAGATGAAGAAGAAGTCTTCAATACTTGATCTTCCCTCTAAACATTTAGTCTTAGGATTCTAGATGTAATCCCTTCCTAAATGTTTATAAATAAAAGAAAGAGATTACTTTTTCCGATTCACCTAGGTCATCTTCTTAATCTTTTCTTTTCTGTTTAAGTTTTTCTTTTAAAAACTTATCCCTGCTGTTATATGGTATCGAGCCACACGGTTGGTTCTTGATTCCGTTAGTGGTTTCGATTAAAAACAGTTTGATTTGTTTTTAAACGTTTATTCAAACTTTTTCTTCTTTGGCTCCTAGATCATTCGCCTGACTTGCCGTAAACCACCTATGATCGTTATGAAGGTCCGAATATGATTTGTAAAGACTCCAAAGGTGGGAGCGCTTTAGGCTAAGGGTATCATTAGATCAACAGGTATATGTTTACACATGGCAAGAACGGTTTGAGTTTAACAGGAATGATCAAAAAAAGAATTTTTGTTTAAACAGTTAACAAAGAAGTCTTCTGTTTAGATCGATTGTACTGATAGATCAGGACCAATCGAGTGATCCTTTGTTTGATTTCACCGATTTGTTTTAAAAAAAATCTTTTCAAAAATTAAAGAAATTTTGAAGATCCGACCAATTTTTTAAGTGAAATTTTTTTTCTCCTTCTTTATAAAACAAATATTTGGGGGTGAAAAGGTTTATTTCCTGGATAAAAATTTTGAGGTGGAAATGTATGGGGATGGTGACACATCTGAGAAGATGATCAACAGCACCTTCCGGCATCCACAGGAGACGGACCAAGTCAAGGAAGAAGACGCCAGAGGCATCTTTGATCATAGAACAATGATGGCCCCAACCATCATCTCACTTTTTTTACTTTAAGTAAAAACTTTAAAAATGTAAAAGTAAAAGTAAAATAATAACTTTTGCTTTTACTTAAGTTAAATGTTTTAACTTAGTTAAATGTTTCTTTACATTTACCAATGTAAAAGTAAATGTAAAATGTTTCTTACGTTTTACTTTTACTTTAGTAAATTACTTTTACTTGATTAATGTAATAGTGATTCTGCGTGAATCAATAGTAATTTACTTTTCATTTTCTATTTAAACAACTCAAGTGTTTAGAGTTGTTTAGGCTTAATTCATGTAAGCCTCAGAGAGCTTCTCTCTCTGAAAGCTCTTCCGAGGTCCTCTCCCTTCTCTTAGAGTTAGCGAAGAGGCGAAGCTTTCATCTTCGATCTTCTTAGTTAGAAGATGAAGAAGAAGTCTTCAATACTTCTTCTTCCCTCTCAACATTTAGATCTAGGATTCAAATGTAATCCCTTCCTAAATGTTTATAAATAAAAGAAAGAGATTACTTTTAGATTCACCGGTCATCTTCTTAATCTTTTCTTTTTACATTTAAGTTTTTCTTTTAAAAACTTATCCTCATTGTTATATGGTATCGAGCCACACGGTTGGTTCTTGATTACATTAGTGGTTTCGATTAAAAACAAGTTTGATTTGTTTTAAATGTTTCTTCAAACTTTTTCTTCTTTGGCTCTGAGATCATTCACGACTTGTAGAACCACCTATGATCGTCAGAAGTGCCGATTACTGCGTTGTAAGACTCGAGTGTGGGAGCGATTTAGGCTAAGGGTATCATTAGATCAACAGTATATGTTTACACATGGCAAGAATGGTTTGAGTTTAACAGAATGATGATCAAAGAAGAATTTTTGTTTAAGCAGTTAACAAAGAAGTCTTACATTTAGATCGATTGTCTTGATAGATCGGGACCAATCAAGTGATCCTTTGTTTGATTTCATCGATTTGTTTTAAACAAAAATATTTTCAAAAATTAAAGAAATTTTGAAGATCGACCAATTTTTGGTGAAAAATTTTTTCCTCCTTCTTTATAAACCAAATATTTGGGGATGAAAGGGTTATTTCCTGGATAAAAATTTTGAGGTGGAAATGTATGGGGATGGTGACTCATCTGAGAAGATGATCAACAGCACCTTCCGGCATCCACAGGAGATGGACCAAGTCAAGGAAGAACACGCGGAGGCATCTTGATCAATAAACGGTGATGGCCCCAAATATCATCTACTTTTTTTTCACTTAAAGCAAAAGTATTTTACTTTAGTAAATGTAAAAGTAAAAGTAAAAGAATAACTTTTGCTTTTACTTAAGTTAAATGTTTTTAACTTAGTTAAATGTTTCTTACATTTACCAATGTAAAAGTAAATGTAAAATGTTTCTTACGTTTTACTTTTACTTTAGTAAATTACTTTTACTTTAGTTAATGTAATAGTGATTCCTGCGTGAATCAATAGTAATTTACTTTTCTGTTTTCTATTTAGACAACTCGAAGTGTTTAGAGTTGTTCAGGCTTAATTCAATGTAGCCTCAGAGCTTCTCTCTCTAGAAAAAGCTCTTTCGAGGTCCTCTCCTTCTCTTTAGAGTTAGCGAGAGGCGAAGCTTTCATCTTCGAT
Organism: Panax ginseng; assembly: GCA_020205605.1. Lineage (NCBI taxonomy): Eukaryota > Viridiplantae > Streptophyta > Magnoliopsida > Apiales > Araliaceae > Panax > Panax ginseng. Next base: position 69,227,500 of record CM035139.1, read on the forward strand.
CTTCTTAGTTAGAAGATGAAGAAGAAGTCTTAATACTTCATCTTCCTCTCAAACATTTAGATCTAGGATCTAATGTAATCCCTTCCTCAAATGTTTATAAATAAAAGAAAGAGATTACTTTTCCGATTCACCTTAAATCTTCTTAATCTTTTCTTTTTACTATTTAAGTTTTCTTTTTAAAAACTTATCCCATTGTTATATATATATCGAGCCACATGATTGGTTCTTGATTACATTAGTGGTTTCGATTAAAAACAAGTTTGATTTGTTTTTAAATGTTTATTCAAACTTTTCTTCTTTGGCTCTAGATCATTCGCTTTGACTTGCGTAAACCACCCTATGATCGTTGTAAGGCCCGTTCTGTGTTGTTGTAAGACTCCGGTGTGGAGCGATTTAGGCTAAGGGTATCATTAGATCAACGGTATGTGTTTACACATGGCGAGAACGGTTTGAGTTTAAAAGAATGATCGAAAAAGAATTTTTTGTTTAAAGCAGGTTAACAAAGAAGTCTTACATTTTAGATCGATTGTCTTGATAGATCGGGACCAATCGAGTGATCCTTTTGTTTCAGATTTCATCGATTTGTTTTTAAACAAAAATCTTTTCAAAATTAAAGAAATTTTGAAGATCGACCAATTTTTCGGTGAAATTTTTTTCTCTCCTTCTTTTGTAAACAAAATTTTTGGGGTGAAAGGGTTATTTCTGGATAAAAATTTTGAGGTGGAAATGTATGGGGATGGTGACTCATCGAGAAGATGATCAATGACACCTTCCCAAGCATCCACAGGAGGACGGACTAGTCAAGAAGAAGCGCGCCAGAGGAGTCTTGATCAATTAAACAGTGATGGCCCCACCATCATCTATTTTACTTTACTTAAAGTAAAAGTCTTTTACTTTAGTAAAAATGTAAAAGTAAAAGTAAAAAATAACTTTTGCTTTTACTTAAGTTAAATGTTTTTAACTTTTAAATGTTTCTTACATTTACCAATAAAAAAGTAAATGTAAAATGTTTCTTACGTTTTACTTTTACTTTAGTAAATTACTTTTACTTGATTAATGTAATAGTGATTCTGCGTGAATCAATAGTAATTTACTTTTCATTTTCTATTTAAACAACTTCAAGTGTTTAGAGTTGTTTAGGCTTAATTCAATGTAAGCCTCGGAGCTTCTCTCTCTGTAAAGCTCTTCGAGGTCCTCTCCTTCTCTCTAGAGTTAGCGAAGATGCAAAGCTTTCAACTTCGATCTTCTTGAGTTAGAAGATGAAGAAAGTCTTAATACTTCATCTTCCCTCTCAAACATTTAGATCTAGGATCTAATGTAATCCCTTCCTCAAATGTTTATAAATAAAAGAAAGAGATTACTTTTAGATTCACCTGGTCATCTTCTTAATCTTTTCTTTTTTTCTATTTAAGTTTTTCTTTTAAAAACTTATCCATGGTTGTTATATGGTATCGAGCCACACGGTTTGGTTCTTGATTACATTAGTGGTTTCGATTAAAAACAAGTTTGATTTGTTTTAAATGTTTCTTCAAACTTTTTCTTCTTTGGCTCCTAGATCATTCGCTTTGACTTAAGTAAACCACCTATAGATCGTCAGTAAGGCCCGTTCACTGCCATAAGACTCCAGGTGTGGGAGCGATTTAGGCTAAGGGTATCATTAGATCATACAGGTATGTGTTTACACATGGCAAGAATGGTTTGAGTTTAAAAGAATGATCAAAGAAAGAATTTTTGTTTAAGCAGTTAACAAAGAAGTCTTACATTTAGATCGATTGTCTTGATAGATCGGGACCAATCGAGTGATCCTTTGTTTGATTTCATCGATTTGTTTTTAAACAAAAATCTTTTCAAAATTAAAGAAATTTTGAAGATCGACCAATTTTTGGGTGAAAATTTTTTCCTCCTTCTTTTTTATAAACAAAATTTTTGGGGTTTGAAAGGGTTATTTCTGGATAAAAATTTTGAGGTGGAAATGTATGGGGATGGTGACTCATCCGAGAAGATGATCAACAAAGACACCTTCCCAAGCATCCACAGGAGACGGACTAAGTCAACGAAGAAGGCGCCAGAGGCATCTTGATCAACCCGAACAGTGATGGCCCCAACCATCATCTACTTTTGCTTTTTCATCTAGTAAAAGTCTTTTTACTTTAGTAAAAATGTAAAAGTAAAAGTAAAAGAATAACTTTTTCTTTTTTACTTTTAAATGTTTTTAACTTAGTTAAATGTTTTAACATTTACCCATGTAAAAGTAAATGTAAAATGTTTCTTACGTTTTACTTTTACTTTAGTAAATTACTTTTACTTGATTAATGTAATAGTGATTCTGCGTGAATCAAATAGTAATTTACTTTTTTTTTTCTATTTAAACAACTCAAGTGTTTAGAGTTGTTTGAAGCTTAATTCAATGTAAAGCCTCGAGCTTCTCTCTCTGAAAGCTCTTCCGAGGTCCTCTCCTTCTCTCTAGTTAGCGGAGATGAAGCTTTCATCTTCGATCTTCTTAGTTAGAAGATGAAGAAGAAGTCCTTAATACTTGATCTTCCCTCTCAAACATTTAGTCTTAGGATCAAATGTAATCCCTTCCTCAAATGTTTATAAATAAAAGAAAGAGATTACTTTTGGATTCACCGGTCATCTTCTTAATCTTTTCTTTTCTGTTTAAGTTTTTTTTTTAAAAAACTTATCCAGCTGTTATATGGTATCAGAGCCACACGGTTGGTTCTTGATTCTGTTAGTGGTTTCGATTAAAAACAGTTTGATTTGTTTTTAAATGTTTCTTCAAACTTTTTCTTCTTTGGCTCCTAGATCATTCGCCTGACTTGCCGTAAACCACCTATGATCGTCGTAAGGCCCGTTACGCCGTTGTAAGACTCCAGTATGGGAGCAGTTTAGGCTAAGGGTATCATTAGATCAACAGGTATATGTTTACACATGGCAAAAACGGTTTGAGTTTAAGGGAATGATCAAAGAAAGAATTTTTGTTTAAGCAGGTTAACAAAGAAGTCTTACATTTTAGATCGATTATCTTGATAGATCGGGACCAATCAAGTGATCCTTTGTTTGATTTCATCGATTTGTTTTTAAACAAAAAATCTTTTCAAAATTAAAGAAATTTTGAAGATCGACCAATTTTTCGGTGAAATTTTTTTCCTCCTTCTTTTTGTAAACAAATTTTTGGGGGTTGAAAGGGTTATTTCTGGATAAAAATTTTGAGGTGGAAATGTATGGGGATGGTGACTCATCCGAGAAGATGATCAACGACCTTCCCAAGCATCCACGAGAGAGACCGGACTAGTCAAGGAAGAAGACGCCAGAGGCATCTTGATCAATCGAAACAGTGATGGCCCCACCATCATCTATCTTTTGCTTTACTTAAAGCAAAATTCTTTTACTTTAGTAAAAAGTAAAAGTAAAAGTAAAAGAATAACTTTTGCTTTTACTTAAGTTAAATGTTTTTAACTTAGTTAAATGTTTTTACATTTACCCATGTAAAAGTAAATGTAAAATGTTTCTTACGTTTTACTTTTTACTTTAGTAAATTACTTTTACTTGATTAATGTAATAGTGATTCTGCGTGAATCAATAGTAATTTACTTTCATTTTTCTATTTAAACAACTCAAGTGTTTAGAGTTACTTAGGCTTAATTCAATGTAGCCTCGAGCTTCTCTCTCTAGAAAAGCTCTTGAGGTCCTCTCCCTTCTCTCTAGAGTTAGCGAAGACAGAAGCTTTCAACTTTGATCTTCTTAGTTAGAAGATGAAGAAGAAGTCTTTAATACTGATCTTCCCTCAAACATTTAGTCTTAGGATTCAATGTAATCCCTTCCTCAAATGTTTATAAATAAAAGAAAGAGATTACTTTTGGATTCACCTGGTCATCTTCTTAATCTTTTCTTTTACTGTTTAAGTTTTTCTTTTAAAAACTTATCATGCATTGTTATATGGTATCGAGCCACACGGTTGGTTCTTGATTACATTAGTGGTTTCGATTAAAAACAAGTTTGATTTGTTTTAAATGTTTCTTCAAACTTTTTCTTCTTTGGCTCTAGATCATTCTGCACGACTTGCGTAAACAACCTATGATCGTCAGTAAGGCCCGTTCTGTGTTGTAAGACTCCGGTGTGGGAGTAGTTTTAGGCTAAGGGTATCATTAGATCAACGGTGTATATGTTTACAAGGAAAAGCAGTTTTAAGTTTAAAGGAATGATCAAAGAAAGAATTTTTGTTTAAGCAGTTAACAAAGAAGTCTTCATTTTTAGATCGATTGTCTTGATAGATCGGGGACCAATCGAGTGATCCTTTGTTTCAGATTTCAGTCTGATTTGTTTTTAAACAAAAAATCTTTTCAAAAATTAAAGAAATTTTGAAGATCTGACCAATTTTTCGGTGAATTTTTTTTCCTCCTTCTTTTTGTAAACAAATTTTTGGGGCTGAAAGGGTTATTTCCTGGATAAAAATTTTGAGGTGGAAATGTATGGGGATGGTGACTCATCTGAGAAGATGATCAACAGCACCTTCCTAAGCATCCACAGAGATGGACTAAGTCAACGAAGAAGACGCCAGAGGTCTCTTCAACAATCGACAGTGATGGCCCATCCATCATCTTTTTGCTTTACTTTAGAAAAAAAGTATTTTACTTTAGTAAAATGTAAAAGTAAAAGTAAAAGAATAACTTTTGCTTTTACTTAAGTTAAATGTTTTTAACTTAGTTAAATGTTTTAACATTTACCATGTAAAAAGTAAATGTAAAATGTTTCTTCGTTTTACTTTTACTTTAGTAAATTACTTTTACTTGAGTTAATGTAATAGTGATTCTGCGTGAATCAAATAGTAATTTACTTTTCATTTTTCTATTTAAGTAACTCAAGTGTTTAGAGTTGTTTGAAAGCTTAATTCAATAAAGCCTCGAGCTTCTCTCTCTGAAAGCTCTTGAGGTCTTCTCCCTTCTCTAGAGTTAGCGAGACGAAGCTTTCAACTTTGATCTTCTTAGTTAGAAGATGAAGAAGAAGTCCTTAATACTTGATCTTCCCTCTCAAACATTTAGTCTTAGGATCTAATGTAATCCCTTCCTAAATGTTTATAAATAAAAGAAAGAGATTACTTTTCAGATTCACCTACCATCTTCTTAATCTTTTCTTTTCTGTTTAAGTTTTTCTTTTAAAAACTTTATCCCATTGTTATATGGTATCGAGAGCCACACGGTTTGTTCTTGATTACATTAGTGGTTTCGATTGAAAACAAGTTTGATTTGTTTTTAAATGTTTCTTCAAACTTTTCTTCTTTGGCTCCTAGATCATTTGCGATTTGACTTGCCATAAACCACCTATGATCGCTAGAAGGCCGTTACATGCTTTGTAAGACTCCAAATTGTTAGCGCTTTAGGCTAAGGGTATCATTAGATCAACAGTTATATGTTTACACATGGCAAGAACGGTTTGAGTTTAAAAGAATGATCAAAAAAGAATTTTTTTTGCAGATTAACAAAGAAGTCTTCCATTTTAGATCGATTGTCTTGATGATAAATCGGGACCAATCGAGTGATCCTTTGTTTTAATTTCAAATCCGATTTGTTTTAAACAAAAATCTTTTCAAAAATTAAAGAAATTTTGAAGATCGACCAATTTTTCTGAAAAATTTTTTCCCTCCTTCTTTGTAAACAAATTTTTGGGGTTGAAAGGTTATTTCTGGATAAAAATTTTGAGGTGGAAATGTATGGGGATGGTGACTCATCCGGAAGATGATCAACAAGACCTTCCCACATCCACGGAGAGACGGACCAAGTCAACGAAGAAGACGCCAGGAGAGTCTTCAATCACCGAAGGTGATGGCCCCAACCATCATCTATTTTTTGCTTTTACTTAAAGTAAAAGTCTTTTACTTTAGTAAAAATGTAAAAGTAAAAGTAAAAGAATAACTTTTTGCTTTTACTTAAGTTAAATGTTTTAACTTTTAAATGTTTTTAACATTTACCCATGTAAAAGTAAATGTAAAATGTTTCTTACGTTTTACTTTTACTTTAGTAAATTACTTTTACTTGATTAATGTAATAGTGATTCTGCGTGAATCAATAGTAATTTACTTTCATTTTTCTATTTAAGTAACTCAAGTGTTTAGAGTTGTTTAGCTTTAATTCAATGTTGCCTCGGAGCTTCTCTGCAAAAAGCTCTTCCGAGGTCCTCTCCTTTCTCTCTAGAGTTAGTCAGAGACGAAGCTTTCACTTCGATCTTCTTAGTTAAAGATGAAGATGAAGTCCTTAATACTTCGATCTTCCCTCTCAAACATTTAGATCTTAGGATCTAATGTAATCCCTTCCTCAAATGTTTATAAATAAAAGAAAGAGATTACTTTTACCGATTAACCTGGCCATCTTCTTAATCTTTTCTTTTTTCATTTAAGTTTTTCTTTTAAAAAACTTTATCCTGTTGTTATATGGTATCGAGCCACACGGTTGGTTCTTGATTACATTAGTGGTTTCGATTAAAAACAAGTTTGATTTGTTTTTAAGTGTTTCTTCAAACTTTTTCTTCTTTTCGGCTCTAGATCATTCACTTTGACTTGCTTCAACCTATGATCGTCAGAAGGCCCATTTGTAAGACTCCAATGTGGGAAAGGCAAGGGTATCATTAGATCAATGGTATATGTTTACACATGGAAAAATTAAGTTTAAAAGGAATGATCAAAGAAAGAATTTTTGTTTAAGCAGCTTAACAAAGAAGTCTTCTGTTTAGATCGATTGTCTTGATAGATCGGGACCAATCGAGTGATCCTTTGTTTGATTTCATCCGATTTGTTTTAAACAAAAATCTTTTCAAAAATTAAAGAAATTTTGAAGATCGACCAATTTTTCTAATTGAAAATTTTTTTTCCTCCTTCTTTATAAACAAAATTTTTGGGGGTGAAAGGGTTATTTCTGGATAAAAATTTTGAGGTGGAAATGTATGGGGATAGTGACTCATCTGAGAAGATGATCAACAGCACCTTCCTAAGCATCCACAGAGATGGACTAAGTCAACCAAGAAGACGCCAGAGGCATCTTCAAATCATCGACAGTGATGGCCCACGCCATCATCTCTTTTAAAGCAAAAGTTTTTACTTTAGTAAATGTAAAAGTAAAAGTAAAAGAATAAAACTTTTGCTTTTAACTTAAGTTAAATGTTTTTAACTTAGTTAAATGTTTCTTACATTTACCCATGTAAAAAAGTAAATGTAAAATGTTTCTTCGTTTTACTTTTACTTTAGTAAATTACTTTTACTTGATTAATGTAATAGTGATTCTGCGTGAATCAAATAGTAATTTACTTTTCATTTTCTATTTAAGTAACTCAAGTGTTTAGAGTTACTTAGGCTTAGTTCAATGTAGCCTCGGAGCTTCTCTCTCTCTAAAAGCTCTTCCGAGGTCCTCCTCCTCTCTCTAGTTAGTCAGGAGACGAAGCTTTCACTTCGATCTTCTTAGTTAAAGATGAAGAAGAAGTCCTTAATACTTCCTTCTTCCCTCTCAAACATTTAGATCTAGGATCTAATGTAATCCCTTCCTCAAATGTTTATAAATAAAAGAAAGAGATTACTTTTCCGATTAACCTGTGCTTCTTAATCTTTTCTTTTCATTTAAGTTTTTCTTTTAAAAACTTTATCCTCATTGTTATATGGTATCGAGAGCCACACGGTTGGTTCTTGATTCTCATTAGTGGTTTCGATTAAAAACAAGTTTGATTTGTTTTAAATGTTTCTTCAAACTTTTGCTTCTTTGGCTCCTAGATCATTCACGACTTGTCGTAAACCACCTATGATGATCGTCGAAGGTCTGCTTGAGTTGTAAGACTCAAAGCAGGGAGCAGTTTAGGCTAAGGGTATCATTAGATCAACGGTATATGTTTACACATGGCAAGAATTTTTGAGTTTAACAGAATGATCAAAAAAAGAATTTTTGTTTAAACAGCTTAACAAAGAAGTCTTCTGTTTAGATCGATTGTCTCGATAGATCGGGACCAATCGAGTGATCCTTTGTTTCGATTTCATCGATTTGTTTTTAAACAAAAATCTTTTCAAAATTAAAGAAATTTTGAAGATCTCACCAATTTTTCTAAGTGAAAATTTTTTCCTCCTTCTTTTGTAAACAAATTTTTGGGGGTGAAAGGGTTATTTCTGGATAAAATTTTTGAGGTGGAAATGTATGGGATGGGTGACTCATCCGAGAAGATGATCAACAAAGACCTTCCTAAGATCCACAGGAGACGGACTAAATCAACCAAGAAGACGCCAGAGGAGTCTTCAATCAATCGACAGTGATGGCCCACGCCATCATCTTTTTTGCTTTTAAAGCAAAAGTCTTTTACTTTAAAATGTAAAAGTAAAAGTAAAAGAATAAAACTTTGCTTTACTTAAGTTAAATGTTTTAACTTAGTTAAATGTTTTTAACATTTACCCATGTAAAAGTAAATGTAAAATGTTTCTTACGCTTTACTTTTACTTTAGTAAATTACTTTTACTTGATTAATGTAATAGTGATTCCTGCGTGAATCAAATAGTAATTTACTTTTCATTTTTCTATTTAAACAAACTCAAAGTGTTTAGAGTTACTTAGGCTTAATTCAATGTAAAGCCTCGTAGCTTCTCTCTCTAGAAAGCTCTTCCGAGGTCCTCTCCCTTCTCTACAGTTAGTCAAGACAAAGCTTTCACTTTGATCTTCTTAGTTAAAAGATGAAGATGAAGTCCTCAATACTTCCTTCTTCCTCTCTCAAACATTTAGTCTTAGGATTCTAATGTAATCCCTTCCTCAAATGTTTATAAATAAAAGAAAGAGATTACTTTTCCGATTAACCTGACATCTTCTTAATCTTTTCTTTTTCTCTTTTAAGTTTTTCTTTTAAAAACTTATCCATTTGTTATATGGTATCGAGCCACACGGTTGGTTCTTGATTCTCATTAGTGGTTTCGATTAAAAACAAGTTTGATTTGTTTTTAAACGTTTCTTCAAACTTTTTCTTCTTTGGCTCCTAGATCATTCTACCGACTTGGTAGTAAACCACCTATGATCGTCAGAAGGCATATATTGTAAGACTCCAAATGTGAGGGAGCAGCTTTAGGCTAAGGGTATCATTAGATCAATGTATTAAACACATGGAAAGAATTTTTGAGTTTAACAGAATGATCAAAGAAAGAATTTTTGTTTAAACAGTTAACAAAGAAGTCTTCTGTTTAGATCGATTGTACTGATAGATCAGGACCAATCGAGTGATCCTTTGTTTCAGATTTCAGTCTGATTTGTTTTTAAACAAAAAATCTTTTCAAAAATTAAAGAAATTTTGAAGATCTGACCAATTTTTCGGTGAAAATTTTTTTCCTCCTTCTTTTTGTAAACAAATTTTTGGGGCTGAAAGGGTTATTTCCTGGATAAAAATTTTGAGGTGGAAATGTATGGGGATGGTGACTCATCTGAGAAGATGATCAACAGCACCTTCCGGCATCCACAGGAGACGGACCAGTCAACCAAGAAGACGCCAGAGGAGTCTTCAGTCACCGACAGGTGATGGCCCACGCCATCATCTCTTTTACTTTAGTTAAAATGTAAAAGTAAAAGTAAAAGAATAACTTTTGCTTTTACTTAAGTTAAATGTTTTTAACTTAGTTAAATGTTTTTAACATTTACCCATGTAAAAGTAAATGTAAAATGTTTCTTACGCTTTTACTTTTACTTTAGTAAATTACTTTTACTTGATTAATGTAATAGTGATTCCTGCGTGAATCAAATAGTAATTTACTTTTCATTTTCTATTTAAACAACTCGAAGTGTTTAGAGTTGTTTAGGCTTAATTCAATGTAAAGCCTCAGAGCTTCTCTCTCTAGAAAGCTCTTCCGAGGTCCTCTCCCTTCTCTCTAGTTTAGTTAGAGACGAAGCTTTCAGCTTCGATCTTCTTAGTTAGAAGATGAAGACGAAGTCCTTAATACTTCGATCTTCCCTCTCAAACATTTAGATCTAGGATCTAATGTAATCCCTTCCTCAAATGTTTATAAATAAAAGAAAGAGATTACTTTTCCGATTCACCTGGCCATCTTCTTAATCTTTTCTTTTTCTGCTTAAGTTTTTCTTTTAAAAATTTATCGTCATTGTTATATATGGTATCGAGCCACACTATTGGTTCTTGATTCTATTAGTGGTTTCGATTAAAAACAAGTTTGATTTGTTTTAAACGTTTATTCAAACTTTTTCTTCTTTGGCTCCTAGATCATTCACCGACTTGCGTCAGAAACCACCTATGATCGTCAGTAAGGCCCGTTCATTACCGTTGTAAGACTCCAAAGGTGGAGAGCGCTTTAGGCTAAAGGTATCATTAGATCAATACAGTGTATATGTTTACACATGGCAAGAATGGTTTGAGTTTAACAGAATGATCAAAGAAAGAATTTTTGTTTAAACAGCTTAACAAAGAAGTCTTCTTTAGATCGATTGTCTTGATAGATCGTGACCAATCGAGTGATCCTTTGTTTCAGATTTCATCGATTTGTTTTAAACAAAAATCTTTTACAAAATTAAAGAAATTTTGAAGATCTGACCAATTTTTCGGTGAAAATTTTTTCCTCCTTCTTTTTGTAAACAAATTTTTGGGGCTGAAAGGGTTATTTCCTGGATAAAAATTTTGAGGTGGAAATGTATGGGGATGGTGACTCATCTGAGAAGATGATCAACAAAGACCTTCCTAAGATCCACAGAGAGACGGACTAAGTCAACCAAGAAGACGCCAGAGGAGTCTTCAACATCGATGTGTGATGATGGCCCACGCCATCATCTCTTTTTTACTTTAGCAAAAGTATTTTACTTTAAAATGTAAAAGTAAAAGTAAAAGAATAAAACTTTGCTTTAACTTAAGTTAAATGTTTTTAACTTTAGTTAAATGTTTTTAACATTTACCCATGTAAAAGTAAATGTAAAATGTTTCTTACGCTTTTACTTTTTACTTTAGTAAATTACTTTTACTTCAGCTTAATGTAATAGTGATTCCTCAAGTGAATCAAATAGTAATTTACTTTCATTTTTCTATTTTAAGTAACTCAAGTGTTTAGAGTTACTTAGGCTTAATTCAATGAAAGCCTCGTAGCTTCTCTCTCTAAAGCTCTTCCGAGGTCCTCTCCTTCTCTCTAGTTAGTCGAGACTTAAGCTTTCAAATTTCGATCTTCTTAGTTAAAGATGAAGAAGAAGTCCTTAATACTTCGATCTTCCTCTCAAACATTTAGATCTAGGATCTAATGTAATCCCTTCCTCAAATGTTTATAAATAAAAGAAAGAGATTACTTTTCCGATTCACCCCATCATCTTCTTAATCTTTTCTTTTTCTGCTTAAGTTTTTCTTTTAAAAACTTATCGCCACCGTTATATGGTATCGAGAGCCACACCTGTTGGTTCTTGATTACATTAGTGGTTTCGATTAAAATAAAGTTTGATTTGTTTTTAAACGTTTATTCAAACTTTTTCTTCTTTGCTCCTAGATCATTCACCGACTTGTCAGAAACCACCTATGATCGTCAGAAGGTCTAAGATGCCGCTGTAAGACACCAAAGGGGGGAGCGTTTTAGGCTAAGGGTATCATTAGATCAACAATGATTTACAATGGCAAGAATTTTTTGTTTAACAGAAATGATCAAAGAAAGAATTTTGTTTAAAACAGCTAACAAAGAAGTCTTCGCTTTAGATCGATCAGATGATAGATCGTGACCAATCGAGTGATCCTTTGTTTCAGATTTCATCGATTTGTTTTAAAACAAAAATCTTTTCAAAATTAAAGAAATTTTGAAGATCCGACCAATTTTTCTAAGAAAATTTTTTCCTCCTTCTTTATAAAAACAAATTTTGGGGATGAAAGGGTTATTTCTGGATAAAAATTTTGAGGTGGAAATGTATGGGGATGGTGACTCATCCGAGAAGATGATCAACAAAGACCTTCCGAAGATCCACAGAGACGGACCACTAAGTCAACCAAGAAGACGCCAGAGGAGTCTTCAACATCGACAGTGATGGCCCACGCCATCATCTTTTTTTTTAAAGCAAAAGTATTTTACTTTAAAAATGTAAAAGTAAAAGTAAAAGAATAACTTTTGCTTTTACTTAAGTTAAATGTTTTTAACTTTAGTTAAATGTTTTTACATTTACCCATGTAAAAGTAAATGTAAAATGTTTCTTACGCTTTTACTTTTACTTTAGTAAATTACTTTACTTCAGCTTAATGTAATAGTGATTCCTCATGTGAATCAAATAGTAATTTACTTTTTTCATTTTTCTATTTAAACAAACTCAAGTGTTTAGAGTTACTTTAGTGCTTAATTCAATGTAAAGCCTCGAGCTTCTCTCTCTAGAAAGCTCTTCCGAGGTCCTCTCCTTCTTCTCTCTAGTTAGTCAAGACGAAGCTTTCAAATTTTGATCTTCTTAGTTAGAAGATGAAGACGAAGTCCTTAATACTTCGATCTTCCCTCTCAAACATTTAGATCTAGGATCTAATGTAATCCCTTCCTCAAATGTTTATTAATAAAAGAAAGAGATTACTTTACCGATTCACCGGTCATCTTCTTAATCTTTTCTTTTCTGTTTAAGTTTTTTTTTTAAAAAACTTATCCAGCTGTTATATGGTATCAGAGCCACACGGTTGGTTCTTGATTCTGTTAGTGGTTTCGATTAAAAACAGTTTGATTTGTTTTTAAACGTTTATTCAAACTTTTTCTTCTTTGGCTCCTAGATCATTCGCCTGACTTGTCGTAAACCACCTATGATCGTCGTAAGGCCCGTTACGCCGTTGTAAGACTCCAGTATGGGAGCAGTTTAGGCTAAGGGTATCATTAGATCAATGTATGTGTTTACACATGGCAAGAATGGTTTGAGTTTAAAAGAATGATCAAAGAAAGAATTTTGTTTAAACAAGCTTAACAAAGAAGTCTTCTGCTTAGATCGATTGATTGATAGATCGTGACCAATCGAGTGATCCTTTGTTTCAGATTTCATCCGATTTGTTTTTAAACAAAAATCTTTTCAAAAATTAAAGAAATTTTGAAGATCCACCAATTTTTCTGAAAATTTTTTTCCTCCTTCTTTTGTAAACAAATTTTGGGGGTGAAAGGGTTATTTCTGGATAAAAATTTTGAGGTAGAAATGTATGGGGATGGTGACTCATCCGAGAAGATGATCAATAAAGACCTTCCGACATCCACAGAGACTTTGACTAGTCAACCAAGAAGACGCCAGAGGAGTCTTCAACATCGACAGTGATGGCCCACGCCATCATCTCTTTTTTTTACTTTAGTTAAAATCTTTTAAAAATGTAAAAGTAAAAGTAAAAGAATAACTTTTGCTTTTAACTTAAGTTAAATGTTTTTAACTTTTAGTTAAATGTTTTTTACATTTACCCATGTAAAAGTAAATGTAAAATGTTTCTTACGCTTTTACTTTTACTTTAGTAAATTACTTTTACTTCATTAATGTAATAGTGATTCCTCAAGTGAATCAAATAGTAATTTACTTTCATTTTTCTATTTAAGTAACTCAAGAAGTGTTTAGAGTTACTTAGGGCTTAATTCAAGAAAGCCTCGTAGCTTCTCTCTCTAAAGCTCTTCCGAGGTCCTCTCCTTCTCTCTAGTTAGTAGTTTGAGACAAGCTTTCATTTTGATCTTCTTAGTTAGAAGATGAAGATGAAGTCCTTAATACTTCGATCTTCCTCTCAAACATTTAGTCTTAGGATCTAATGTAATCCCTTCCCTAAATGTTTATAAATAAAAGAAAGAGATTACTTTTCCGATTAACCCATTCATCTTCTTAATCTTTTCTTTTCTGCTTAAGTTTTTCTTTTAAAAACTTATCGCCATTGTTATATGGTATCGAGCCACACCTGCTGGTTCTTGATTCTCATTAGTGGTTTCGATTGAAAACAAGTTTGATTTGTTTTTAAACGTTTATTCAAACTTTTTCTTCTTTGGCTCCTAGATCATTCGCGACTTGCCATTTATGATCGTCAGAAGGCCTTGCATTAAAGACACCAAAGGGGAGCAAAGTTTAGGCTAAGGGTATCATTAGATCAACATGTATATGTTTACACATGGCAAGAATGGTTTGAGTTTAACAGGAATGATCAAAGAAAGAATTTTTGTTTAAACAGTTAACAAAGAAGTCTTCTGTTTAGATCGATTGTACTGATAGATCAGGACCAATCGAGTGATCCTTTGTTTCAGATTTCATCGATTTGTTTTTAAACAAAAATCTTTTCAAAATTTAAAGAAATTTTGAAGATCCTCACCAATTTTTCTAGAAAATTTTTTTCCTCCTTCTTTATAAACCAAATTTTTGGGGATGAAAGGGTTATTTCCTGGATAAAAATTTTGAGGTGGAAATGTATGGGGATGGTGACTCATCTGAGAAGATGATCAACAAAGACCTTCCGACATCCACAGAGAGACTTTTGGACTAACCAACCAAGAAGACGCCAGAGAGAGTCTTCAACATCGATGTGTGATGGCCCACACCATCATCATCTTTTTTACTTTTAAAACAAAATGTAAAAGTTAAAAATGTAAAAGAAAAGTAAAAGAATAACTTTTCTTTTACTTAAGTTAAATGTTTTTAACTTAGTTAAATGTTTTTTACATTTACCCATGTAAAAGTAAATGTAAAATGTTTCTTACGCTTTTACTTTTACTTTAGTAAATTACTTTTACTTCAATTAATGTAATAGTGATTCTCATGAATCAATAGTAAATTTACTTTTCATTTTTCTATTTAAGTAACTCAAGTGTTTAGAGTTACTTTAGGCTTAATTCAATGAAAGCCTCGTAGCTTCTCTCTCTGAAAGCTCTTCCGAGGTCCTCTCCTTTCTCTCTAGAGTTAGTCGAGACGAAGCTTTCATCTTTCGATCTTCTTAGTTAAAGATGAAGACGAAGTCCTTAATACTTCGATCTTCCCTCTCAAACATTTAGTCTAGGATCTAATGTAATCCTTCCCTAAATGTTTATAAATAAAAGAAAGAGATTACTTTTCCGATTCACCTGGCCATCTTCTTAATCTTTTCTTTTTCTGCTTAAGTTTTTCTTTTAAAAACTTATCGCCATTAAGTATATGGTATCGTGAGCCACACGGTTGGTTCTTGATTCTCATTAGTGGTTTCGATTAAAAACAAGTTTGATTTGTTTTTAAACGTTTCTTCAAACTTTTTCTTCTTTGGCTCCTAGATCATTCACCGACTTTGTCAGTAAACCACCTATGATCGTCGTAAGGCCCTAAGACACATTACCGCTTGTAAGACTCAGCAGGGGAGCAGTTTAGGCTAAAGGGTATCATTAGATCAACAGTATGTGTTTACACATGGCAAGAATTTTAAAGAAATGATCAAAGAAAGAATTTTTTTTTAAACAGCTTAACAAAGAAGTTCTTCTTTTAGATCGATTGTCTTGATAGATCGTGACCAATCGAGTGATCCTTTGTTTCGTGATTTCAATCCGATTTGTTTTTAAACAAAAAATCTTTTCAAAATTAAAGAAATTTTGAAGATCCGACCAATTTTTCTAAGAAAATTTTTTTCCTCCTTCTTTATAAACCAAATTTTTGGGGATGAAAGGGTTATTTCCTCGGATAAAAATTTTGAGGTGGAAATGTATGGGATGGTGACTCATCCGAGAAGATGATCAACAAAGACCTTCCGAAGATCCACAGAGACGGACTAAGTCAACCAAGAAGACGCCAGAGGAGTCTTCAACATCGACAGTGATGGCCCACGCCATCATCTCTTTTTTTTTTAGTTAAAATGTAAACTTTAGTAAATGTAAAAGAATAAAATAACTTTTGCTTTTACTTAAGTTAAATGTTTTTAACTTAGTTAAATGTTTTTACATTTACCCATGTAAAAGTAAATGTAAAATGTTTCTTACGTTTTACTTTTACTTTAAGTAAATTACTTTTACTTCGCTTAATGTAATAGTGATTCCTCGTGAATCAAATAGTAATTTACTTTTTCTTTTTCTATTTAAACAACTCAAGTGTTTAGAGTTTACTTAGCTTAATTCAATGTAGCCTCGTAGCTTCTCTCTCTAGAAAGCTCTTCCGAGGTCCTCTCCTTCTCTCTAGTTAGTTAATTGAGACGAAGCTTTCAAATTTCGATCTTCTTAGTTAAAAGATGAAGAAGAAGTCCTTAATACTTCGATCTTCCCTCTCAAACATTTAGTCTAGGATCTAATGTAATCCCTTCCTCAAATGTTTATAAATAAAAGAAAGAGATTACTTTTCCGATTAACCGGCATCTTCTTAATCTTTTCTTTTTCTCATTTAAGTTTTTTCTTTTAAAAACTTATCGCCATTGTTATATGGTATCGAGCCACACCTGGTTGGTTCTTGATTCTATTAGTGGTTTCGATTAAAAACAAGTTTGATTTGTTTTAAATGTTTATTCAAACTTTTTCTTCTTTGGCTCCTAGATCATTCACCGACTTGTCAGAAACCACCTATGATCGTCAGAAGGCCCTACTATACCATTGTAAGACTCCAAAGCAGGGAGCGCTTTAGGCTAAGGGTATCATTAGATCAACATGTATGTGTTTACACATGGCAAGAATTGGTTTGAGTTTAACAGAATGATCAAAGAAAGAATTTTGTTTAAACAGCTTAACAAAGAAGTCTTCTGCTTTAGATCGATTGTACTGATAGATCAGGACCAATCGAGTGATCCTTTGTTTCATATTTCAGTCTGATTTGTTTTTAAACAAAAAATCTTTTCAAAAATTAAAGAAATTTTGAAGATCTGACCAATTTTTCTATTGAAAAATTTTTTTCCTCCTTCTTTATAAAAACAAATTTTGGGGGATGAAAGGGTTATTTCCTCGGATAAAAATTTTGAGGTGGAAATGTATGGGGATGGTGACTCATCCGAGAAGATGATCAACAAAGACCTTCCTAAGATCCACAGAGACGGACTAAGTCAACCAAGAAGACGCCAGAGGAGTCTTCAACATCATCGACAAAGTGATGGCCCACGCCATCATCTCTTTTTTTTACTTAAAGCAAAAGTGTTTTACTTTAGTAAAAAAAGTAAAAGTAAAAGAAAACTTTTGCTTTTACTTAAGTTAAATGTTTTTAACTTAGTTAAATGTTTCTTACATTTACCCATGTAAAAGTAAATGTAAAATGTTTCTTACGCTTTTACTTTTACTTTAGTAAATTACTTTTACTTCATTAATGTAATAGTGATTCCTCATGTGAATCAAATAGTAATTTACTTTTTCATTTTTTCTATTTAAACAACTCAAGTGTTCGAGTTACTTAGGCTTAATTCAATGTAAAGCCTCGTAGCTTCTCTCTGTAAAGCTCTTCCGAGGTCCTCTCCTTCTCTCTAGAGTTAGTCAGAGACAAGCTTTCAAATTTTGATCTTCTTAGTTAAAGATGAAGATGAAGTCCTTAATACTTCGATTCTTCCCTCTCAAACATTTAGATCTAGGATCTAATGTAATCCCTTCCTCAAATGTTTATAAATAAAAGAAAGAGATTACTTTTCCGATTCACCTGGCCATCTTCTTAATCTTTTCTTTTCTGCTTAAGTTTTTTTTTTAAAACTTATCGCCATTTTATATGGTATCGTGAGCCACACGGTTGGTTCTTGATTCTTATCTAGTGGTTTCGATTAAAAACAAGTTTGATTTGTTTTAAACGTTTCTTCAAACTTTTTTCTTCTTTGGCTCCTAGATCATTCACCGACTTGTCAGAAACCACCTATGATCGTCAGAAGGTCTGCTTACGCCAGTTGTAAGACTCCAAAGGTGGGGAGAGCTTTAGGCTAAGGGTATCATTAGATCAACAGTATATGTTTTACACATGGCAAGAATCTATTGAGTTTAACAGAATGATCAAAGAAAGAATTTTGTTTAAATAAGCTTAACAAAGAAGTCTTCTGCTTAGATCGATTAGACTGATAGATCGTGACCAATCGAAGTGATCCTTTGTTTCAGATTTCACCGATTTGTTTTTTTAAACAAAAATCTTTTCAAAAATTAAAGAAATTTTGAAGATCCACCAATTTTTCTAAGTGAAAATTTTTTCCTCCTTCTTTTTGTAAACAAATATTTGGGGATGAAAGGGTTATTTCCTCGATAAAAATTTTTGAGGTGGAAATGTATGGGATGGTGACTCATCCGAGAAGATGATCAATGACCTTCCCAAGATCCACAGAGAGACGGACTAAGTCAACCAAGAAGACGCCAGAGGAGTCTTCAAATATCGACAGTGATGGCCCACGCCATCATCTCTTTTTTGCTTTTAGTTAAAACTTTAAAATGTAAAAGTAAAAGAAAAGAAAACTTTTGCTTTTTACTTAAGTTAAATGTTTTTAACTTAGTTAAATGTTTTTACATTTACCCATGTAAAAGTAAATGTAAAATGTTTCTTACGCTTTTACTTTTACTTTAGTAAATTACTTTTACTTCAGCTAATGTAATAGTGATTCTCAAGTGAATCAAATAGTAATTTACTTTCATTTTTCTATTTAAACAACTCAAAGTGTTTAGAGTTACTTAGCTTAATTCAATGTAGCCTCGTAGCTTCTCTCTCTAGAAAGCTCTTCCGAGGTCCTCTCCTTTCTCTAGTTAATAGAGACGAAGCTTTCAAATTTCGATCTTCTTAGTTAAAGATGAAGAAGAAGTCCTTAATACTTCCTTCTTCCCTCTCAAACATTTAGTCTAGGATCTAATGTAATCCCTTCCTCAAATGTTTATAAATAAAAGAAAGAGATTACTTTTCCGATTCACCCATCATCTTCTTAATCTTTTCTTTTTTCTCTTTAAGTTTTTCTTTTAAAAACTTATCGTCATTAAGATATGGTATATCGTGAGCCACACTATTGGTTCTTGATTCTATTAGTGGTTTCGATTAAAAACAAGTTTGATTTGTTTTAAACGTTTATTCAAACTTTTTCTTCTTTCGCTCCTAGATCATTCACCGACTTGTCAGAAACCACCTATGATCGTCAGAAGGCTGGCAATTCTGCCGCTTGTAAGACTCTTGCAGGTGGGGAGCAGTTTAGGCTAAGGGTATCATTAGATCAATGTGTATGTGTTTACACATGGAAAGAATTGGTTTGAGTTTAACAGAATGATCAAAGAAAGAATTTTTGTTTAAACAGCTTACAAAAGAAGTCTTCTTTTAGATCGATTGTCTTGATAGATCGTGACCAATCGAGTGATCCTTTGTTTCAGATTTCATCCGATTTGTTTTAAACAAAAATCTTTTCAAAAATTAAAGAAATTTTGAAGATCCGACCAATTTTTCTAGAAAAATTTTTTTCCTCCTTCTTTATAAACCAAATATTTGGGGTGAAAGGGTTATTTCTGGATAAAAATTTTGAGGTGGAAATGTATGGGGATGGTGACTCATCCGAGAAGATGATCAACAAAGACCTTCCCAAGATCCACAGAGATTTGACCAAGTCAACCAAGAAGACGCCAGAGAGTCTTCAACATCGATGTGTGATGATGGCCCACGCCATCATCTTTTACTTTTACTTAAAATGTAACTTTAGTAAATGTAAAAGTAAAAGTAAAAGAATAACTTTTGCTTTTACTTAAGTTAAATGTTTTTAACTTAGTTAAATGTTTCTTACATTTACCCATGTAAAAGTAAATGTAAAATGTTTCTTACGCTTTTACTTTTACTTTAGTAAATTACTTTACTTCGCTTAATGTAATAGTGATTCCTAAATGAATCAAATAGTAATTTACTTTTTTTTTTTTCTATTTAAACAACTCAAGTGTTTAGAGTTACTTAGGCTTAATTCAATGTAGCCTCGTAGCTTCTCTCTCTAGAAAGCTCTTCCGAGGTCCTCTCCTTCTCTCTTAGTTAGTCAGAGACGAAGCTTTCACTTCGATCTTCTTAGTTAAAGATGAAGATGAAGTCTTAATACTTCGATCTTTCTTCCTCTCAACATTTAGATCTAGGATTCAATTTAATCCCTTCCTCAAATGTTTATAAATAAAAGAAAGAGATTACTTTACCGATTCACCGGTCCATCTTCTTAATCTTTTCTTTTCTATTTAAGTTTTTCTTTTAAAAAACTTATCCCGCTGTTATATGGTATCAGAGCCACACGGTTTGTTCTTGATTCTGTTAGTGGTTTCGATTAAAAACAGTTTGATTTGTTTTTAAACGTTTATTCAAACTTTTTCTTCTTTGGCTCCTAGATCATTCGCCTGACTTGCCGTAAACCACCTATGATCGTCAGAAGGTCTACATTACCATTGTAAGACTCCAAAGAAAGCAGCTTTAGGCTAAGGGTATCATTAGATCAACAGTATATGTTTACACATGGCAAGAACGGTTTGAGTTTAACAGAATGATCAAAAAAGAATTTTTGTTTAAACAGCTTAACAAAGAAGTCTTCTGCTTAGATCGATTAGACTTGATAGATCGTGACCAATCGAGTGATCCTTTGTTTCAGATTTCACCGATTTGTTTTTAAACAAAAATCTTTTCAAAAATTTAAAGAAATTTTGAAGATCCGACCAATTTTTCTATGAAAATTTTTTTTCCTCCTTCTTTATAAACAAATTTTTGGGGTGAAAGGGTTATTTCTGGATAAAAATTTTGAGGTGGAAATGTATGGGATGGTGACTCATCCGAGAAGATGATCAATAAAGACCTTCCCAAGATCCACAGAGACTTTGACTAAGTCAACCAAGAAGACGCCAGAGGAGTCTTCAATCATCGACAAACGTGATGGCCCCAGCCATCATCAGCTTTTGCTTTTACTTAAAGCAAAATTCTTTTACTTTAGTAAATGTAAAAGTAAAAGTAAAAGAATAACTTTTGCTTTTACTTAAGTTAAATGTTTTTAACTTAGTTAAATGTTTTTTACATTTACCAATGTAAAAGTAAATGTAAAATGTTTCTTACGTTTTACTTTTACTTTAGTAAATTACTTTTACTTCAAGCAATGTAATAGTGATTCTCATGTGAATCAAATAGTAATTTACTTTTCATTTTTTCTATTTAAGTAACTCAAGTGTTTAGAGTTGTTTTTAGGCTTAATTCAATGTAAAGCCTCGTAGCTTCTCTCTCTGTAAAGCTCTTCCGAGGTCCTCTCCTTCTCTCTCTAGAGTTAGTCGAGACGAAGCTTTCAACTTCGATCTTCTTAGTTAAAGATGAAGAAGAAGTCTTTAATACTTCGATCTTCCTCCTTAAACATTTAGATCTAGGATTCAATGTAATCCCTTCCTCAAATGTTTATAAATAAAAGAAAGAGATTACTTTACCGATTCACCGGCCATCTTCTTAATCTTTTCTTTTTTTCTGCTTAAGTTTTTCTTTTTAAAACTTATCGTCATTTATATGGTATCGAGAGCCACACTTTGGTTCTTGATTCTCATTAGTGGTTTCATTAAAAAATAAGTTTGATTTGTTTTTAAACGTTTATTCAAACTTTTTCTTCTTTGTCTCTAGATCATTCACTTTTGCCAGAAAACCACCTATGATCGTCATCACTCTAGTGTGGGAGCAGCTTTAGGCTAAGGGTATCATTAGATCAACATGTATATGTTTACACATGGAAAAAATGGTTTAAGTTTAACAGAATGATCAAAGAAAGAATTTTGTTTAAACAGCTTAACAAAGAAGTCTTCGCTTTTAGATCGATTGACTTGATAGATCGTGACCAATCGAGTGATCCTTTGTTTCAGATTTCATCGATTTGTTTTTAAACAAAAATCTTTTCAAAATTAAAGAAATTTTGAAGATCCGACCAATTTTTCTAAGGAAAATTTTTTCCTCCTTCTTTATAAACCAAATATTTGGGGATGAAAGGGTTATTTCGGATAAAAATTTTGAGGTGGAAATGTATGGGGATGGTGACTCATCCGAGAAGATGATCAACAAAGACCTTCCTAAGATCCACAGAGATGGACCAAGTCAAGGAAGAAGACGCCAGAGGAGTCTTCAACATCGACAAAGTGATGGCCCACGCCATCATCTCTTTTACTTTACTTAAAAAAAGTAAACTTTAGTAAATGTAAAAGTAAAAGTAAAAAATAACTTTTGCTTTTACTTAAGTTAAATGTTTTTAACTTAGTTAAATGTTTTAACATTTACCCATGTAAAAGTAAATGTAAAATGTTTCTTACGCTTTTACTTTTACTTTAGTAAATTACTTTTACTTCAAGCTAATGTAATAGTGATTCCTCAAGCGTGAATCAAATAGTAATTTACTTTTCATTTTTTTCTATTTAAACAACTCAAGTGTTTAGAGTTGTTTTAGCTTTATTCAATGTAGCCTCGTAGCTTCTCTCTCTGTAAAGCTCTTCCGAGGTCCTCTCCTTCTCTCTAGAGTTAGTGGAGACGAAGCTTTCAACTTTTCGATCTTCTTAGTTAGAAGATGAAGAAGAAGTCCTCAATACTTCCTTCTTCCTCTCAAACATTTAGTCTAGGATTAATGTAATCCCTTCCTCAATGTTTATAAATAAAAGAAAGAGATTACTTTACCGATTCACCTGGCCATCTTCTTAATCTTTTCTTTTTTCATTTAAGTTTTTTTTCTTTTAAAAAACTTATCCTCACAAGTTATATGGTATCGAGCCACACGGGTGGTTCTTGATTCTCATAGTGGTTTCGATTAAAACAAGTTTGATTTGTTTTAAACGTTTATTCAAACTTTTTCTTCTTTGGCTCTAGATCATTCACACGACTTGTCAGAAACCACCTATGATCGTCAGAAGGCTCTGTTTACGTCATTGTAAACTCTAAAGGGGGGAGCAATTTTTGGCTAAGGGTATCATTAGATCAACAGTATATGTTTACACATGGAAAAATGGTTTGAGTTTAACAGGAATGATCAAAGAAAGAATTTTTGTTTAAACAGTTAACAAAGAAGTCTTCTGTTTAGATCGATTGTACTGATAGATCAGGACCAATCGAGTGATCCTTTGTTTTGATTTCATCCGATTTGTTTTAAACAAAAAATCTTTTCAAAATTAAAGAAATTTTGAAGATCCGACCAATTTTTCTAAGAAAATTTTTTCCTCCTTCTTTTGTAAACCAAATATTTGGGGATGAAAGGGTTATTTCCTGGATAAAAATTTTGAGGTGGAAATGTATGGGGATGGTGACTCATCTGAGAAGATGATCAACAGCACCTTCCGACATCCACAGGAGACGGACCAGTCAACCAAGAAGACGCCAGAGGAGTCTTCAACATCGACAAAGTGATGATAGCCCACGCCATCATCATCTTTTTGCTTTAAAGCAAAAATTTTACTTTAGTAAATGTAAAAGTAAAAGTAAAAAATAACTTTTGCTTTTACTTAAGTTAAATGTTTTTAACTTAGTTAAATGTTTCTAACATTTACCCATGTAAAAGTAAATGTAAAATGTTTCTTACGTTTTATTTTTACTTAGTAAATTACTTTTACTTCAGCTTAATGTAATAGTGATTCTCATGTGAATCAAATAGTAATTTACTTTTCATTTTTCTATTTAAACAACTCAAGTGTTTAGAGTTACTTAGCTTAATTCAATGTAGCCTCAGAGCTTCTCTCTCTCTAAAGCTCTTCCGAGGTCCTCTCCTTCTCTCTAGTTAGTAGTCAAGACAAAGCTTCCACCTTTGATCTTCTTAGTTAAAGATGAAGAAGAAGTCTTTAATACTTCCTTCTTCCTCTCAAACATTTAGATCTAGGATTCACATGTAATCCCTTCCTAAATGTTTATAAATAAAAGAAAGAGATTACTTTTTCCGATTCACCCATTCATCTTCTTAATCTTTTCTTTTTCTGCTTAAGTTTTTCTTTTAAAAACTTTATCCCATTGTTATATGGTATCGAGCCACACTTTGGTTCTTGATTCTATTAGTGGTTTTGATTAAAAACAAGATTTGTTTTTAAAACGCTTATTCAAACTTTTTCTTCTTTCGCTCCTAGATCATCATTCTTTTTTGCCATAAAAACCACCTATGATCGTCAGAAAGGTCCGTTCTACCGTTGTAAGACACCAAGCATGGGGAGCAGCTTTAGGCTAAGGGTATCATTAGATTAACGGTATATGTTTACACATGGAAAAACGGTTTAAGTTTAACAGAATGATCAAAGAAAGAATTTTTGTTTAAACAGCTTAACAAAGAAGTCTTCTCGCTTAGATCGATTGTCTTTGATAGATCGTGACCAATCGAGTGATCCTTTGTTTCAGTGATTTCATCCGATTTGTTTTTAAACAAAAATCTTTTCAAAAATTAAAGAAATTTTGAAGATCCGACCAATTTTTCTGAATTTTTTTTTCCTCCTCCTTCTTTATAAACCAAATATTTGGGGATGAAAGGGTTATTTCGGATAAAAATTTTGAGGTGGAAATGTATGGGGATGGTGACTCATCCGAGAAGATGATCAACAAAGACCTTCCCAAGATCCACAGAGACGGACTAAGTCAAGGAAGAAGACGCCAGAGGCATCTTCAACAATCGACAAAAATGATGGCCCACCATCATCATTTCTTTTTACTTTAAAAGTATTTTACTTTAGTAAATGTAAAAGTAAAAGTAAAAGAATAACTTTTGCTTTTACTTAAGTTAAATGTTTTTAACTTAGTTAAATGTTTTTTACATTTACCCATGTAAAAGTAAATGTAAAATGTTTCTTACGCTTTTACTTTTACTTTAGTAAATTACTTTTACTTCAAGCTTAATGTAATAATGATTCTCGCGTGAATCAAATAGTAATTTACTTTTCATTTTCTATTTAAACAACTCAAGTGTTCGTAGTTGTTTAGGCTTAATTCAATGTAGCCTCGTAGCTTCTCTCTCTGAAAGCTCTTCCGAGGTCCTCTCCTTCTCTCTAGAGTTAGTTGGAGACAGAAGCTTTCATCTTCGATCTTCTTAGTTAAAGATGAAGAAGAAGTCCTTAATACTTCCTCTTCCCTCTTAAACATTTAGATCTAGGATTCACATGTAATCCCTTCCTCAAATGTTTATAAATAAAAGAAAGAGATTACTTTACCGATTCACCGGTCATCTTCTTAATCTTTTCTTTTCTGTTTAAGTTTTTCTTTCAAAAAACTTATCCTGCTGTTATATGGTATCAGAGCCACACGGTTGGTTCTTGATTCTGTTAGTGGTTTCGATTAAAAACAGTTTGATTTGTTTTTAAACGTTTATTCATACTTTTTCTTCTTTGGCTACTAGATCATTCACCTGACTTGCCGTAAACCACCTATGATCGTCCTAAGGCCCGTTACGCCGTTGTAAGACACTAGTGTGGGAGCAGTTTAGGCTAAGGGTATCATTAGATCAACAGGTATATGTTTACACATGGAAAAAATGGTTTAAGTTTAACAGGAATGATCAAAGAAAGAATTTTTGTTTAAACAGTTAACAAAGAAGTCTTCTGTTTAGATCGATTGTACTGATAGATCAGGACCAATCGAGTGATCCTTTGTTTCAGATTTCAGTCTGATTTGTTTTTAAACAAAAAATCTTTTCAAAAATTAAAGAAATTTTGAAGATCTGACCAATTTTTCGGTGAATTTTTTTTTCCTCCTTCTTTATAAACCAAATATTTGGGGATGAAAGGGTTATTTCCTGGATAAAAATTTTGAGGTGGAAATGTATGGGGATGGTGACTCATCCGAGAAGATGATCAACAAAGACCTTCCTTAGAAGATCCACAGAGATGGACCAAGTCAACCAAGAAGACGCCAGAGGAGTCTTCAACATCGACAAAGTGATGGCCCCAGCCATCATCAGCTTTTGCTTTTACTTAAAGCAAAAGTATTTTACTTTAGTAAATGTAAAAGTAAAAGTAAAAGAATAACTTTTGCTTTTACTTAAGTTAAATGTTTTTAACTTAGTTAAATGTTTCTAACATTTACCAATGTAAAAGTAAATGTAAAATGTTTCTTACGTTTTATTTTTACTTTAGTAAATTACTTTTACTTCAGTTAATGTAATAGTGATTCTGCGTGAATCAATAGTAATTTACTTTTCATTTTTCTATTTAAGTAACTCAAGTGTTTAGAGTTGTTCAGCTTAATTCAATGTAGCCTCGTAGCTTCTCTCTAGAAAGCTCTTCCGAGGTCCTCTCCCTTCTCTCTAGTTAGTTTGGCCAGAAGCGAAAGCTTCCACCTTCGATCTTCTTAGTTAAAGATGAAGAAGAAGTCTTTAATACTTCCTTCTTCCCTCTCAAACATTTAGATCTAGGATTCATAATGTAATCCCTTCCTCAAATGTTTATAAATAAAAGAAAGAGATTACTTTACCGATTCACCGGTCATCTTCTTAATCTTTTCTTTTCTGTTTAAGTTTTTCTTTTAAAAAACTTATCCCGCTGTTATATGGTATCAGAGCCACACGGTTGGTTCTTGATTCTGTTAGTGGTTTTGATTAAAAACACTTTGATTTGTTTTTAAACGTTTATTCAAACTTTTTCTTCTTTGGCTCCTAGATCATTCGCCTGACTTGCCATAAACCACCTATGATCGCCGTATTAAGGCTCTGTTCTGTGCTTGTAAGACACCACGATTTAGGCTAAGGGTATCATTAGATTAACAGGTATATGTTTACACATGGAAAAAACGGTTTAAGTTTAACAGGAATGATCAAAGAAAGAATTTTTGTTTAAACAGTTAACAAAGAAGTCTTCTGTTTAGATCGATTGTACTGATAGATCAGGACCAATCGAGTGATCCTTTGTTTCAGATTTCAGTCTGATTTGTTTTTAAACAAAAAATCTTTTCAAAAATTAAAGAAATTTTGAAGATCTGACCAATTTTTCGGTGAATTTTTTTTTCCTCCTTCTTTATAAACCAAATATTTGGGGATGAAAGGGTTATTTCCTGGATAAAAATTTTGAGGTGGAAATGTATGGGGATGGTGACTCATCTGAGAAGATGATCAACAGCACCTTCCGGCATCCACAGGAGACGGACCAAGTCAAGGAAGAAGACGCCAGAGGCATCTTCAGTCAACCGACAGTGATGGCCCCAGCCATCATCAGCTTTTGCTTTTACTTAAAGCAAAAGTATTTTACTTTAGTAAATGTAAAAGTAAAAGTAAAAGAATAACTTTTGCTTTTACTTAAGTTAAATGTTTTTAACTTAGTTAAATGTTTCTTACATTTACCAATGTAAAAGTAAATGTAAAATGTTTCTTACGTTTTACTTTTACTTTAGTAAATTACTTTTACTTCAGTTAATGTAATAGTGATTCCTGCGTGAATCAATAGTAATTTACTTTTCTGTTTTCTATTTAAACAACTCGAAGTGTTTAGAGTTGTTCAGGCTTAATTCAATGTAGCCTCAGAGCTTCTCTCTCTAGAAAGCTCTTCCGAGGTCCTCTTCCTTCTCTCTAGTTAGCCAAGACGAAGCTTTCAAATTGATCTTCTTAGTTAAAGATGAAGAAGAAGTCTTCAATACTTCCTTCTTCCCTTAAACATTTAGATCTAGGATTCACATGTAATCCATTCCTCAAATGTTTATTAATAAAAGAAAGAGATTACTTTACCGATTCACCGGTCATCTTCTTAATCTTTTCTTTTCTGTTTAAGTTTTTTTTTAAAAACATATCCAGCTGTTATATGGTATCAGAGCCACACGGTTGGTTCTTGATTCTGTTAGTGGTTTCGATTAAAAACAGTTTGATTTGTTTTTAAACGTTTATTCAAACTTTTTCTTCTTTGGCTCCTAGATCATTCGCTCGACTTGTCAGAAAAAACACCTATGATCGTCGTAAGGCCCGTTACGCCGTTGTAAGACTCCAGTATGGGAGCAGTTTAGGCTAAGGGTATCATTAGATCAACAGGTATATGTTTACACATGGCAAGAACGGTTTGACTTTAACAGGAATGATCAAAGAAAGAATTTTTGTTTAAACAGTTAACAAAGAAGTCTTCTGTTTAGATCGATTGTACTGATAGATCAGGACCAATCGAGTGATCCTTTGTTTGATTTCATCCGATTTGTTTTAAACAAAAAATCTTTTCAAAATTTAAAGAAATTTTGAAGATCCGACCAATTTTTCTAAGTGAATTTTTTCTCTCCTTCTTTTATAAACCAAATATTTGGGGATGAAAGGGTTATTTCTGGATAAAAATTTTTGAGGTGGAAATGTATGGGATGGTGACTCATCCGAGAAGATGATCAATAAAAAGACCTTCCAAACATCCACAGAGATTTTACGAAGTCAAGAAGAAGAAGCCAGAGGCATCTTGATCAATAAACGATGATGGCCCCACGTCATCATTTCTTTTTACTTAAAGCAAAAGTATTTTACTTTAGTAAATGTAAAAGTAAAAGTAAAAAATAACTTTTGCTTTTACTTAAGTTAAATGTTTTAACTTAGTTAAATGTTTCTTACATTTACCCATGTAAAAGTAAATGTAAAATGTTTCTTACGTTTTACTTTTACTTTAGTAAATTACTTTTACTTGAGTTAATGTAATAGTGATTCTGCGTGAATCAATAGTAATTTACTTTTTCATTTTCTATTTAAACAACTTCAAGTGTTTAGAGTTGTTTAGAAAGCTTAATTCAATGTAGCCTCAGAGCTTCTCTCTAGAAAGCTCTTCCGAGGTCCTCTCCTCTCTCTAGAGAGTTAGTCGAAGATGAAGCTTCCGACTTGATCTTCTTAGTTAAAGATGAAGAAGAAGTCTTGATACTTCCTTCTTCCCTCTAAAACATTTAGATCTAGGATTCACATGTAATCCCTTCCTCAAATGTTTATTAATAAAAGAAAGAGATTACTTTTTACCGATTCACCGTCATCTTCTTAATCTTTTCTTTTACATTTAAGTTTTTTTTAAAAACTTATCCAAATTGCTATATGGTATCGAGCCACACGGTTGGTTCTTGATTACATTAGTGGTTTCGATTAAAAAGCAGTTTTGATTTGTTTTTAAACGCTTTATTCAAACTTTTTCTTCTTTGGCTCTAGATCATTACTTTGACTTGTAGTAAACCACCTATGATGATCGTCGTAAAGGCTGAATTCTGTGGTTGTAAGACTCGAGTATGGGAGCAGTTTAGGCTAAGGGTATCATTAGATCAACAGGTATATGTTTACACATGGAAAAAATGGTTTAAGTTTAACAGGAATGATCAAAGAAAGAATTTTTGTTTAAACAGTTAACAAAGAAGTCTTCTGTTTAGATCGATTGTACTGATAGATCAGGACCAATCAAGTGATCCTTTGTTTGATTTCAGTCTGATTTGTTTTTAAACAAAAAATCTTTTCAAAAATTAAAGAAATTTTGAAGATCAGACCAATTTTTCTAAGAAATTTTTTCCTCCTTCTTTATAAACCAAATATTTGGGGATGAAAGGGTTATTTCCTGGATAAAAATTTTGAGGTGGAAATGTATGGGGATGGTGACTCATCTGAGAAGATGATCAACAGCACCTTCCGGCATCCACAGGAGACGGACCAAGTCAAGGAAGAAGGCGCCAAGAGGCATCTTGATCGGCCAAAGCGATGATGGCCCCGACCATCATCGATTTTTGCTTTTACTTAAAGCAAAAGTATTTTACTTTAGTAAATGTAAAAGTAAAAGTAAAAGAATAACTTTTGCTTTTACTTAAGTTAAATGTTTTTAACTTAGTTAAATGTTTCTAACATTTACCAATGTAAAAGTAAATGTAAAATGTTTCTTACGTTTTACTTTTACTTTAGTAAATTACTTTTACTTCAGTTAATGTAATAGTGATTCCTGCGTGAATCAATAGTAATTTACTTTTCTGTTTTCTATTTAAACAACTCGAAGTGTTTAGAGTTGTTCAGGCTTAATTCAATGTAGCCTCAGAGCTTCTCTCTCTAGAAAGCTCTTCCGAGGTCCTCTCCCTTCTCTCTAGAGTTAGCCGAAGACGAAGCTTCCAGCTTCGATCTTCTTAGTTAAAGATGAAGAAGAAGTCTTCAATACTTCCTTCTTCCCTTAAACATTTAGATCTAGGATTCACATGTAATCCCTTCCTCAAATGTTTATTAATAAAAGAAAGAGATTACTTTACCGATTCACCGGTCATCTTCTTAATCTTTTCTTTTTTACATTTAAGTTTTTTTTTAAAAACTTATCCTGGCATTATATGGTATCGAGCCACACGGTTGGTTCTTGATTACATTAGTGGTTTCGATTAAAAAGGTTTTGATTTGTTTTTAAACGTTTATTCAAACTTTTCTTCTTTGGCTCTAGATCATTACTTTGACTTACTAGTAAACCACCTATGATCGTCGTAAAGGCAGATTCGCCAGTTGTAAGACTCGATGCTGGGGAGCGATTTAGGCTAAGGGTATCATTAGATCAATGGTATATGTTTACACATGGCGAGAACGGTTTGACTTTAACGGAATGATCAAAGAAAGAATTTTTGTTTAAGCAGTTAACAAAGAAGTCTTACATTTTAGATCGATTGTCTTGATAGATCGGGACCAATCAAGTGATCCTTTGTTTCGATTTGATCGATTTGTTTTAAACAAAAATCTTTTCAAAATTAAAGAAATTTTGAAGATCTGACCAATTTTTCGGTGAAATTTTTTTTCCTCCTTCTTTATA
The DNA here is from genome assembly GCA_020205605.1 of Panax ginseng. Taxonomy (NCBI): domain Eukaryota; kingdom Viridiplantae; phylum Streptophyta; class Magnoliopsida; order Apiales; family Araliaceae; genus Panax; species Panax ginseng. Next base: position 69,258,014 of record CM035139.1, read on the forward strand.
AACCAAATATTTGGGGATGAAAGGGTTATTTCCTGGATAAAAATTTTGAGGTGGAAATGTATGGGGATGGTGACTCATCTGAGAAGATGATCAATAGCACCTTCCAAGCATCACAGGAGGCGGACCAAAGTCGAGGAAGAAGAAGGCAGAGGCATCGTCTTGATCGGCCAAGCGATGATGGCCCCACCATCATCGACTTTAACTTTTACTTAAAAGCAAAAAGTATTTTACTTTAGTAAATGTAAAAGTAAAAGTAAAAGAATAATTTTTGCTTTTACTTAAGTTAAATGTTTTTAACTTAGTTAAATGTTTCTTACATTTACCAATGTAAAAGTAAATGTATAATGTTTCTTACGTTTTACTTTTACTTTAGTAAATTACTTTTACTTCAGTTAATGTAATAGTGATTCCTGCGTGAATCAATAGTAATTTACTTTTCTGTTTTCTATTTAAACAACTCGAAGTGTTTAGAGTTGTTCAGGCTTAATTCAATGTAGCCTCAGAGCTTCTCTCTCTAGAAAGCTCTTCCGAGGTCCTCTCCCTTCTCTCTAGAGTTAGCCGAAGACGAAGCTTCCAGCTTCGATCTTCTTAGTTAAAGATGAAGAAGAAGCCTTCAATACTTCCTTCTTCCCTTAAACATTTAGATCTAGGATTCACATGTAATCCCTTCCTCAAATGTTTATAAATAAAAGAAAGAGATTACTTTACCGATTCACCGGTCATCTTCTTAATCTTTTCTTTTCTGTTTAAGTTTTTCTTTTAAAAAACTTATCCCGCTGTTATATTGTATCAGAGCCACACGGTTGGTTCTTGATTCTGTTAGTGGTTTCGATTAAAAACAGTTTGATTTGTTTTTAAACGTTTATTCAAACTTTTTCTTCTTTGGCTCCTAGATCATTACTTTGACTTTGTCAGTAAACCACCTATGATCGTCGTAAGGTCCGTTACGCCATTGTAAGACTCCAGTGTGGGAGCAGTTTAGGCTAAGGGTATCATTAGATCAACAGGTATATGTTTACACATGGCAAGAATGGTTTGACTTTAACAGGAATGAGCAAAGAAAGAATTTTTGTTTAAACAGTTAACAAAGAAGTCTTCTGTTTAGATCGATTTTACTGATAGATCAGGACCAATCGAGTCCTTCTTCCCTTAAACATTTAGATCTAGGATTCATATATAATCCCTTCCTCAAATGTTTATAAATAAAAGAAAGAGATTACTTTACCGATTCACCGGTCATCTTTTTAATCTTTTCTTTTCTGTTTAAGTTTTTCTTTTAAAAAACTTATCCATTTGTTATATTGTGTATCGAGCCACACGGTTGGTTCTTGATTACATTAGTGGTTTTAGATTATAAGCAGTTTGATTTGTTTTAAAACGTTTATTCAAACTTTTTCTTCTTTGGCTCCTAGATCATTCGCTTTGACTTACTTAGTAAACCACCTATGATGCGTCGTATTGTCCAAGTTTCTGGCAGTTGTAAGACTCCGATGTGGGGCGAGTTTTAGGCTAAGGGTATCATTAGATCAACGGTATATGTTTACACATGGCAAGAATGGTTTGACTTTAACAGGAATGATCAAAGAAAGAATTTTTGTTTAAACAGTTAACAAAGAAGTCTTCTGTTTAGATCGATTGTATTGATAGATCAGGACCAATCGAGTCCTTCTTCCCTTAAACATTTAGATATAGGATTCACATGTAATCCCTTCCTCAAATGTTTATAAATAAAAGAAAGAGATTACTTTACCGATTCACCGGTCATCTTCTTAATCTTTTCTTTTACATTTAAGTTTTCTTTTAAAAAACTTATCCATTTGATATATGGTATCGAGCCACACGGTTGGTTCTTGATTACATTAGTGGTTTCGATTAAAAAGCAGGTTTGATTTGTTTTAAACGTTTATTCAAACTTTTTCTTCTTTGGCTCCTAAATCATTACTTTGACTTGCAGTAAACCACCTATGATGATCGTAGGCCCGAATTCACGCCGTTTTTAGACTCGATGTGGGAGCGATTTAGGCTAAGGGTATCATTAGATCAATAGGTATATGTTTACACATGGCAAAACGGTTTTAGTTTAGCAGGAATGATCGAAGAAAGAATTTTTGTTTATCTGATTAACAAAGAAGTCTTACATTTAGATCGATTGTCTTGATAGATCGGGACCAATCGAGTGATCCTTTATTTGATTTCGATCGATTTGTTTTAAACAAAAATCTTTTCAAAAATTAAAGAAATTTTGAAGATCGACCAATTTTTTAGGTGAATTTTTTTCCTCCTTCTTTATAAACCAAATATTTGAAATTTGAAAAGGTTATTTCTGGATAAAAATTTTGAGGTGGAAATGTATGGGGATGGTGACTCATCTGAGAAGATGATCAACAGCACCTTCCGGCATCCATAGGAGACGGACCAAGTCAAGGAAGAAGACGCGAGATCATCTTGATCGGCCAAGCGGTGATGGCTGACCGTCATCGACTTTTCTTTTTACTTAAAGCAAAAGTCTTTTACTTTAGTAAATGTAAAAGTAAAAGTAAAAAAATAACTTTTGCTTTTACTTAAGTTAAATGTTTTTAACTTAGTTAAATGTTTCTTACATTTACCAATGTAAAAGTAAATGTAAAATGTTTCTTACGTTTTACTTTTACTTTAGTAAATTACTTTTACTTTAGTTAATGTAATAGTGATTCCTGCGTGAATCAATAGTAATTTACTTTTCTATTTTTTATTTAAACAACTCGAACTGTTTAGAGTTTTTCGGGCTTAATTCAATGTAGCCTCAGAGCTTCTCTCTCTAGAAAGCTCTTCCGAGGTCCTCTCCCTTCTCTCTAGAGTTAGCCAAGAAAGCGAAGCTTTCAACGACTTGATCTTCTTAGTTAAAGATGAAGAAGAAGTCTTCAATACTTCCTTCTTCCCTTAAACATTTAGATCTAGGATTCACATGTAATCCCTTCCTCAAATGTTATAAATAAAAGAAAGAGATTACTTTACCGATTCACCGGTCATCTTCTTAATATTTTCTTTTCTGTTTAAGTTTTTCTTTTAAAAAACTTATCCCGCTGTTATATGGTATCAGAGCCAAGTTGTTTATGGTTAGTAACTGTTTAGTAAGATCTTTTTAATCAAACTTCTCTTTTCTCTTTCAAAATTATCTTCTTCATCAAAGTTCTGAAGTCACCTTACTTACCTGTAGTCCACCTAGTTCGTGTCTAACCTTTCTAGGTCTCCAGAGTATGAGCAGTGTTGGGTTATAGAACATAGGTATGAGTCTACTTTGGGTAAACGGGGTATGTATGAATGAACCTTGAGTTAGAATTTATTTTGAAACAGTATAGATGAGTAGGTTATTCAGATCTAGCTCTTCAGTTAGTAACAGGTCAGCTTTGCCTCCTGTTCCAGACATAGTTAACCAAGAAGAACATAATTATGAAAACATTAATCAAGTTTTAAATGATAGGAATATACCTAGGGTATCTCCAAAAGAAATTTATCACCAACTTTTTTCGGATAAATTTAAAAGCCACTATAATGTCAAAATAGTTGAAAGAGTTTATCTGAATCAACAAAGAATACAAAAATTGTAGTCTTTTATCACCAGAAATTATTAAAAAACATAGAAAGAAAGGTTACAATTTTATTCATATAGGTCTTGTTCAAGTTGCAGTTAAACCTCTTAATAGAAAAGGAATTATTTCATCGATTTACCTCTGTCTTAGAGATGCTAGATTTTTAAATTATTATCCCAGTATAATTTGTGCCACGGAAGCAAGTTTGCATAATGGACCTATCCATTTCAATTGTTTTCCTGATTTCACCTTGAGTCTTAGTGATCAAAACTTATTTAAAGCTTTATCATTAAATATTAAAACTAATGGAGAGATTACTCAAATGATTGAAGGATCTCAACCCATTACTTTGATTTACAGGATTTATTATAAGACAATAAAGTCAAATTTAAACGTTCATGCTTTTAATAAAAGTCTAAAAGATCAAAGAGTTTTAATTCAAAGTTCAACTAGTGATGCTAATATCCAAATCCCAAGAACAATTCTTCGCAAGGATATTAACTTACCTAATCAATGGACTTTACCAAATGAATTACCACAACAGCCCATAGTTAACAATTTGTTAAATATTGAAAACATCCAACAGTTTTCTGATGGAACTATTAAAATCAGTTTTGAACGTACTAGAACACCATTTATTATTGAAGACATTTCAGGTTCTTGGTCCTTGATTATCCACACTAGAAGAGATCTTTGAAGTCTTAAGTGATCTTCCGCTTTAGGGATATCAAACTTAAAGGTATCCTTAATCAGGACAAGTTAGTCATCCTGTTATACTCGAAATGATCTGCGTTGATGATGAAGATTCTTCTCTCTAAAGCATCCTCTGTTTACCCCACACAATCTGATTTTAGTGCCCCAATTCATAATCAATTAAGAGTCATTAAAAAGGATTTTGTGTTAGATTGGGATAACTTAGTTAAAGATTTTAATTCAAAATCTAATAAAGAAAAAAGACATCTATTCAGATCTAATCACCCAATTGAAAAGGAAAGAGATAAGGTAAAAAATAGATGGAAAAGATTTATTAAAATGAAGAGATTAACATTACTTTTTATGATTGGTATGAACAATATCAAAGTAAATGTAATGTTATTAGTAAAACTCAATGGATTAAAGAAGATGAGATCTAAGGTATCGCCTAGTCATCCTCCCTTAGAAATGATTCTAATTCCAATTAAAAACACTTGATTATAGCTAGTCCATTCAAAATACCTGATGGAACTAATAACGATAAAAAAATAATTGAACAATTAAACTTTAGTAATCAATATCTAGTCTCTCTAAGTCTAGAACAAGTGAAGAACAAGTGAAAAACAATTAAAATGACTTACAAGTTTACTGAAATAAGAACATTAGATGAAGAGGGTTTAAGTAGGCTAAACAACGGTTGAGGCTAAAGATTTATCAGAGAAGGAACTCTAAGTCTCTCTAAGTCTGCCTAAACCAAATGAATTCGAATTCCTTTTATAGAACAAGGAAGCGAATTTGTTACACAAATACTATTACAATAAGCGGGGTAAAGTAAAATAAGAAACATTTTACTAAAGTAAAAATGCAGTAGAAACATTTTACTAAAGTAAAAGGAAAAAAGAATCTTTTTGGTGGAAGCAGGCGTCTTCTTTGACTAATGCGCCAGTGGGGCGATGCTTTGATCAACGCCGCTTTGGTGGAAAAGGTAAGATGAAGCGAAGATCTTGGCGACTATCTTTACGGGGCGGTGGTGGGAGCTTCCGGAGAAGGTGCAGGTGACTAAGGCTACCTGAGCAGGTGTTGGCTGACTAAGAGTCTGCCGGAGCAGATGCCACATCACACTTTGATTAATTACTACGGGACTCAAGAAAATGGATCTTGAGCATCCTGAAGACCAATTGTGCCATAGGGATCACAATCACCTTCGTCTTCAAGGTCTTGACTAGAATTATCTCCTTTGGACTGAGAAGAGGCTTTGTCTGACTCTTCATGTAACTGATCAAGTCTTAAATGAATAGCTTCAGCAAGACGCCTTAATTCTAAACTAGAGTAGCTAGAAACATTAGTAACTGAAACAGGTGAAGCAACTGATTATTTAGATGTTTTAATAACAGATTTACTAGATGAAGCAACGGCAGAGGTCGTAGTAACTGAATGGGTGTTAACTGGAGGAGTTAATAGAGGAGGGGGCGGAAATTCTTTTTTAACTTGGCCAACAATTCTATCAACGCCAAATTTATCCCACCATTTAGGGAATTGACTCTTTAATTTGTGGTCAAACTAAAAAAACCACGAATGACTATGGTCATCATTTTGATGAAGCATGATTTTATGCCAAGCCTCAATATAATAATAATAGCAAAACGAGCTAGTTTGATTAGAGAGAGACTTGTGATCTGATGGATGACTACCCCAATCTGACAAATTGAGAACTTGTTTAATATACAATGAGTGATAAAGGAGTTTTGATTTATCATCATTGGCATATATTGGTTTAATGAAAACTGACTCTGTTTCAATAAGAATATCTCTATAATAAACAAGTGACTTATACGGAGCTAAAGGAAGAAAATGCCATCCCGAAGGAAAATAATGGGCAGCTAACTGAATTGGATCATTCTTGGATTTCATATGTAACTCAATATGGAATAAGTGCTGATCATAAATCTGACGATAATCAGACACTGTGTGACTAGGTTTTGATGAAGTAGCTGGGGTTTGACTGGCGAAAATCAAATGGTTTTGGTTGACTAGCAAGAACCGAGGAGTAGGGCTTGGGGACTGTCCCAAGCACCTGGAATTTATTGTGTGTTTGTGTGACTTGGTGAGGAACAACAGTTCCTTTTGGTTGATTAACTGGACCGGCAGAGCGGCCATGACTACGAGAAGATGAACCTTCTCGTAAACTCATGTTGCTGTGATTGTACCTGTGTTAATAAATTCACGAGTGAGAAAATCTGGAACTGAGTTGTTACTACCTTTAATATATTCAATATCAAAATCAAAAATACTTAAAATTTCTTGCCATCTAGCGAATGAATGCTTAGAGGCGACGTTTTCAACGTCTTTTTCAAGAATAAATTTTGTTAACTTACAATCTATTCTAACTAGGAATTTCTGGTTTAATATATCTCTCTGAAATTTTTTAATACATAAAACTAATGATAAAATCTCTTTTTTAATAGTACTGTATTTTAACTGTGTAGGGTTCCATGCACCGGAATGGAAACGAACAATTTGTTCGTCGGAAGAGAGAGTTAACTTTTGTTTGAGTATGCCACCGAAGCCAATGTCAGAAGCATCGGTTTCAATTATTTTGAAAGCTGAGTCGTTAGAAATGCCAAGGCAGGGCAAGACCTTGACATACCTTTTAACTTGTTGGACGACAGAAGTATGAATGTCAGTCCAAGGGGGTGGATTACTTTGTAGGCGCTGAAAGAGAGGCTTACAAATCTTCCCGAGGTTCTTGTAAAACTGGCCAATATAATTGAGCGAGCCAAGAAACCTCTGTAGCTGATTCTTGTCGGTAATCTTATCTGGGAACCGGTCGGCGAATTGAATAGCTCTGTCAATTGGCCGCGTGAGTCCATGATAGAGGATTAATCAGAAATCGACTTTAGTCGAAAAATGACTACACTTGGAAGGGGAAAGGACAAGACCATTAGTTTTAACTATTTTGAAGAATGAATTCAAATGTTTAATATGTTCTTCGATAGTCTTGGAAAATACAAGGATATCATCGATGTATACAATAATAAAGTGACTGAAGGGATTCAAAATATTATTAAGAATATTCTGAAATTCACTGGGTGCATTTTTAAGTCCAAATGACTGAACATTCCATTTGTAGTGTCCGAACGGAGTGGTGAATGCAGTTTTGTACCTATCATCAGGATGAATAGCAATTTGCCAGAATCCAGACTTAAGGTCAAATTTACTAAAGATGGTGGAGACACTTAACCTACTAAGGAGATCATCCTTGTTGGGTAAAGGGTACCTAATCCATTCAAGAACTTTGTTTAATGGCTTGTAATTAATGACTAACCGAGGGACTCCTCGCTCTTTCTCAGCTTCATTATTAACATAGAAGGCTGGACAAGACCATGGTGACTTACTAGGTCTAATTAGACCCTTACGGAGGAGTTCATTAATTTCTTTTTTACATAACTCCATCTGTTCATGACTCATTTGAATAGGCCTGGCTTTAGTGGGAATTAAATGTTCTTTAAATTCTTTATCCTAGGGCAATCTAACTGTGTGCTTCTTCCTATGCCAAAAGCATTGGGAGAATCGAACATAATTTTTTTTATCAAATAATCTTTTAATTCTTTTATTTTTTCTTGAACTCATGTTACTCTTAAGTTGATCTTCAACTTGTTGATACCTAACTTCTTCTTTAAGAAAATTTAGGTGGGTAACTTTACAATTTATGATTCAATGATTTAGAAATTGATTCTTCTTGAATGAATTTTAAATCTCTTTCTTTTGGTTTAATTAAGAATTTGAATGTAATTTTCTTTCCTAAATGTTTACAGCTTAATCCTTTATTACTAGTGGTAATGGGTATAGTAAATATATGAATGGTAAACCTATAATAATTTTGTCGGTAAGATTATGAACTAAGATTTAACGAAGTCTTAAAGCACATGTTATCTTGACAAATATGTACTCTAGGTAATTTGTATTTTATTTCCATTTGACTCACCATTAAATTTGAATTAAGTTTTTCACTAGTTTTCTTATAATACCTAGTGGGGATAATACCTTCTTGAATACAATTCAAGTACGCACCATGTCAACTAGGCGGTGGAGTCGAACCAAAAAAAGTTTTTTCAATGACTAAATTAATGGAAATATACCATTTTTGAATAGTAATATCTTTAATTCTTTTAAGTGAGAGGCCTTGAATAAAGAGATCAGAATCTTTAGCACCGATGATTCCGGATCTTTCGTGACTTTCATCACTAGAAGAGGAATCATGAACTTGAAGATCTGATTTTTTATCGTCGATCTCTTTTCTTAAATTAGAAATATCTAATTTTAAATTAGAAATTTCTTTCTTATGTTTATTAACTTCTTGATTTAACTTAGGGAGGGTAATCTCTTTTACTGGAGATTTAAATCTTTCAAGAGTCTTATTTAAACTGAAAATAGGTTTTTCTTTGGCTCTAAGAACCTTGTCCGTGACTTTCTTATCTTTAGTTAATAAATATTTTAATTGTTTTAGATACTGAGTTTTTAATTCGGGATCTGAAATTTTACTGATTAAATCGACTAATAAAGAGCTTTCTTCTTCATCTTTTGTAATTACATTAACTCTTTTACAACAATTTTTATTACAATTTTCAGTACATATGGTAACTTCATTTTCACTATCAGAATCATTGTTAGATGTGCTGTTACTAGAAGACTCTGGGATATTAGAAGCTTCTTCATTGCTGCTACTACTGTTATTATCAATCCTCATTAATTCTAATAACTGTTCGGTATCTTCTGTTGAAATATTCATCTGAGCTAATTTTTGTTTAACTCTACATTCACTTTTATAATGACCTTTCTGCCCACAATTGTGACAGACAATTTTACTTTTATCAAATGTCTTTGATTTTTTATATGATCTCTTCTTTGATGACTTAGGTTTATTATAATAGGTATCTTGATTATTACTCTTATTATTGCTTTTATTTTGGTTATACCTTTTCTTACTTGGCGTTTATGACTTTTATGTGACTCAATATGTTTATCTTTATGCAATGCTTTCTTACGGAGGGAGCAACCCACAGTAAACCATATTGTTCACAAAATGTTCTAACTCAGTGTTTAGCTTTATTTTTATCTTTTAAAGCTTGTTTAGCTAATTTAAAATCAATGCACATTTTAATCCAATTTTTGAATATGACTAATAATATCACCATAGGTTAAATTATCATAGTCAATATATCCTAAATTTTACTTAATTCTTCTCTAACTTTGTGAGCAAATAAGGACCAGTAAACCATTAACGAATTTTCTTTCCAAAATGGTTTATTACTTGTCATTTCTCATCATAACTCTAGAAGTAAATACATCTTTGTACCATCTAAAATCACTTAGAGTGGGACAAGTAAGATTATTAATCCGATCATGAATTCTTTTCCAGTAATATTACTAGGGGTTCAACAAAATATTTAATTATGGAAAATATTAAAGTATTAACTCCATCAGGAAGACCAATACCAGCATCTTCATCAAAGATGGTATTGCCTTCTTTATCTCTTTGAATAGCATGAACTATGGATATTCTAATGTCTTCTGTGAGATGTTTTTCCCACCAAGACCTAAGAATGCCAGTAAATCCACTAGCTAATAATTCAACAATATCTGGTTGAGATAAGGTGTTGAATTTAGTGATATAACTGTTGGCTACCATAGACATATGATTAAGCTTATTAAGAATTTCTTGTTCACTAAAACCGTCAATATTCAATTCATAAATTTTATTAGAGGACACAGAAAATTGTTTATCTAGATTTCTCTCTTCGAATTGCAAATCCGGAGGAGTTGGTCTGGAATACCAATTTCTGGTAATACTTGTATTATTAACAGTTAATTTATTTAATTGGTTATTAAGGTTTGAAATAGATGAGTGGTCAGAAGAACTTTCATTATTATCATCGATTCTACCCGATCGATAATGAAGAATTGTTCCACTTGGACCGGGTTACATTTTAAGTTTTTAAATAATTTTTCAATAGATTGGACTAATTAAGTCTTCTTTATTAGGCAAACTTAAATTATATCATTCTCCGGTAAATTTATTAAAGGTTGTTCAATTTTGAATCGAGTTTTTAATAATACCTTCTTCAAATCTTTCTTCAATTCTATCTAGGCGTTTTTCCCTCACTTGCTAGATATTGATTACTAAAGTTTAATTGTTCAATTATTTTTTTATCGTTATTAGTTCCATCAGGTATTTTGAAGGGACTAGCTATAACTGAAGTGTTTTTAACTGGAATTAGAACTGTTTCTAAGGGAGGATGACTAGACGATACCTTATATCTGTCTTCTTTAATCCATTGAGTTTTACTAATAACATTACATTTACTTTGATATTGTTCATACCAATCATAAAAAGTAATGTTAATCTCTTCATTTTTAATAAATCTTTTCCATCTATTTACTACCTTATCTCTTTCCTTTTCAATTGGGTGATTAGATCTGAATAGATGTCTTTTTTCTTTATTAGATTTTGAATTAAAATCTTTAACTAAGTTATCCCAATCTAACACAAAATCCTTTTTAATGACTCTTAATTGATTATGAATTGGGGCATTAAAATCAGATTGTGTGGGGGTAAACAGAGGATGCCGGAGAAGAAGAATCTTCATCATCAACGGTATCATTCTGAGTATAACAGGGATGACTAACTTGTCCTTGATTAAGGATACTTTTAAGTTTGATATCCCTAGGCAGAAGATCACTTAGGACTTCAGTATCTCTTCTAGTGTGGATAACTGAAGGGACTGAAGAACTGGAAATGTCTTCAATAATAACGGTGTTCTAAATGCGTTCAAAAGCTCCATTTTAACGGTTCCATCGTAAAAGCTGTTGGATGTTTTCAATATTTAACAAATTGTTAACTATGAAATTTGTTGTGGTAATTCATTTGGTAAAGTCCATTGATTAGGTAAGTTAATATCCTTCCAAAGAATTGTTCTTGGGATTTGGATATTAGCATCACTAGTTGAACTTTGAATTAAAACTGTTTGATCTTTTGGACTTTTATTAAGAGTATGAATGTTTAAATTTGACTTCATTGTCTTATAATAAATCCTGTAAATCAAAGCATTGGGTTGAGATCCTTCAATCATTTGAGTAATCTCTCCATCAGTTTTAATATTTAATGATAAAGCTTTAAATAAGTTTTGATCACTAAGACTCAAGGTGAAATCAGGAAAACAATTGAAATGGATAGGTCCATTATGGAAACTTACTTCCATGGCACCAATTATACTGGGATAATAATTTAAAAATCTAGCATCTCTAAGACAGAGGTAAATTGATGAATTAATTCCTTTTCTATTAAGAGGTTTAACTGCAATTTGAACAAGACCTATATGAATAAAATTGTAACCTTTCTTTCTATGTTTTTTAATAACTTCTGGTGATAAAAGACTACAATTTTCGTATTCTTTGTTGATTGCATAAACTCTTTCAACTGTTTTGACATTATAGTCAGTTTTAAATTTATCTGAAAAAGTTGACTGATAAATTTCTTTTGGAGATACCCTAGGTATATTCCAATCGTTTAAAACTTGATTAATGTTTTCATAATTATGTTCTTCTTGGTTCACTATGTCTGGAACACGAGGCAAAGTTGACCTGTTATTAACTGAAGAGCTAGATCTTAATAACCTACTCATCTAGACTGTTTCAAAATAAATTCTCACTCAAGGTTCATTCATACATACCCCGTTTACCCAAAGTAGACTCATACCTATGTTCTATAACCCGACACTGCTCATACCCTGGAGACTTACAAAGGTTAGACACGAACTAGGTGGACTACAGGTAAGTAAGGTGACTTCAGAACTTTGATGAAGAAGATAATTTTGAAAGAGAAAAGAGAAGTTTGATTAAAAAGATCTTACTAAACAGTTACTAACCATAAACAACTTGGCTCTGATACCATAAGAGGGCAAAAGGAGATGATAAAGAAAGAAGAACAAGTGCGCATACCATAAGAGGGCGGAAGGAGATGATAAAGAAAGAAGAACAAGTGAAGAACAAGTAAGCATACAAACACAATTAAATTACTAAATAAAAACAGTTTTATTGATAATGACTCAAACTATTTACAAGACGAACAATTAAAATGACTTACAAGTTTACTGAAATAAGAACATTAGATGAAGAGGGTTTAAGTAGGATAAACAGCGGTTGAGGCTAAAGATTTATCAGAGAAGGAACTCTGAGTCTTTCTAAGTCTGCCTAAACCAAATGAATTTGAATTCCTTTTATAGAACAAGGAAACGAACTGTTACACAAATACTATTACAATAACTGGGGTAAACTAAAAATAAGAAACATTTTACTAAAGTAAAAGTACAGGTAGAAACATTTTACTAAAGTAAAAGGAAAAAGAATCTGCTTTCGGTGGAAGCGGGCGTCTTCTTTGACTAATGCGCTAGTGGGGCGGATGTGCTTGAGCTCGAACGCTTTGGTGGAAAAGCGGAAGATCTTTCTTGACTTTCTTCGCCGGCGGTGGCTGAAATTCACGGGAGCAGTCAAGTAGTGACTAAAATTTGCTGAGTGTGCTATTTGGTGAGGGGTCACTGGAGGAGATGCCACATCACACTTTGATTGATTACTACGGGATTCAAGAAAATGGATCTTGAGCATCCTGAATACCAATTGTGCCATAGGGATCACAATCACCTTCGTCTTCAAGGTCTTGACTAGAATTATCTTTTTTGGACTGAGAAGAGGCTTTGTCTGACTCTTCATGTAACTTATCAAGTCTTAAATGAATAGCTTCAGCAAGACGCCTTAATTCTAAACTAGAGTAGCTAGAAACATTAGTAACTGAAACAGGTGAAGCAACTGATTTTTCAGATGTTTTAATAACAGATTTACTAGATGAAGCAACGACAGAGGTCGTAGTAACTGAATGGGTGTTAACTGGAGGAGTTAATAGAGGAGAGGGCGGAAATTCTTTTTAAACTTGGCCAACAATTCTATCAACGCCAAATTTATCCCACCATTTAATGGAAAAATGGTGAGAGACTTGAGAAATAGGAGAAAGGTAAGTCTGAGCAGTCATAATTCCTATGGACGACGGAGACTGAAATACGGTGACTTCTTGGGTAGCTGTAACTATATATTGCCATTTCAAAATCCAAGGGATTTTGTATTTACTACAAAATATAAGGAAGACTGGAATTTCCTCATATTTGGAATGATAATTACTATGATGACAAAAATGTTCTAACTGGGTAAGGAGAGGTTTGGGGAAAATACTGTGGCACAAACCATACCTTGTCCACCAAAGGATGAACCATTTGGGGAATTGACTCTTGAATTTGTGGTCAAACTGAAAAAACCATGAATGACTATGGTCATCATTTTGATGAAGCATGATTTTATGCCAAGCCTCAATATAATCATAATAGGAAAAGGAGCTAGTTTGATTAGAGAGAGACTTGAGATCTGATGGATGACTACCCCAATCTGACAAATTGAGAACTTGTTTAATATACAATGAATGATAAAGGAGTTTTGATTTATCATCATTGGCATAGATTGGTTTAATGAAAACTGACTCTGTTTCAATAAGAATATCTCTATAATAAACAAGTGACTTGTACGGAGCTAAAGGAAGAAAATGCCATCCCTAGGGAAAATAATGGGCAGCTAACTGAATTGGATCATTCTTGGGTTTCATATGTAACTCAATATGGAATAGGTGCTGATCATAAATCTGACGATAATCAGACACACTGTGTGACTAGGTTTTGGTTGACTAGCAAGAACCGAGGAATAGGGCTTGGGGACTGTCCCAAGCACCTGGAATTTATTGTGTGTTTGTGTGACTTGGTGAGGAACAACAGTTCCTTTTGGTTGATTAACTGGACCGGCAGAGCGGCCATGACTACGAGAAGATGAACCTTCTCGTAAACTCATGTTGCTGTGATTGTACCTGTGTTAATAAATTCATGAGTGAGAAAATCTGGAACTGAGTTGTTACTACCTTTAATATATTCAATATCAAAATCAAAAATACTTAAAATTTCTTGCCATCTAGCGAATGAATGCTTAGAATGACGTTTTCAACGTCTTTTTCAAGAATAAATTTTCTTTGACTTTACAATCTATTCTAACTAGGAATTTACGGTTTAATATATCTCTCAAAAAATTTTTAATACATAAAACTAATGATAAAATCTCTTTTTAATAGTCTTGTATTTTAAGCTGTGTAGGGTTCCATGCACGGAATGGAAACGAATAATTTGTTCGTCGAAGAGAGTTAACTTTTGTTTGAGTATGCCAACCGAAGCCAATGTCAGAAGCATCGGTTTCAATTATTTTGAAAGCTGAGTCGTTAGAAATGCCAAGGCAGGGTAAGACCTTGACATACCTTTTAACTTGTTGGACGACAGAAGTATGAATGTCAGTCCAAGGAGGTGGATTACTTTGTAAGCGCTGAAAGAGAGGCTTACAAATCTTCCTGAGGTTCTTGTAAAACTGGCCAATATAATTGAGCGAGCCAAGAAACCTCTGTAGCTGATTCTTGTCGGTAATCTTATCTGGGAACCGGTCGGCGAATTGAATAGCTCTGTCAATTGGCCGCGTGAGTCCATGATAGAGGATTAATCCGAGAAATCTGACTTTAGTCAGAAACAGACTACACTTGGAAGGGGAAAGGACAAGACCATTAGTTTTAACTGTTTTGAAGAATGAATTCAAATGTTTAATATGTTCTTCGATAGTCTTGGAAAATACAATGATATCATCGATGTATACAATAATAAAGTGACTGAAGGGATTCAAAATATTATTAAGAATATTCTGAAATTCACTGGGTGCATTTTTAAGTCCAAATGACTGAACATTCCATTTGTAGTGTCCGAACGGAGTGGTGAATGCAGTTTTGTACCTATCATCAGGATGAATAGCAATTTGCCAGAATCCAGACTTAAGGTCAAATTTACTAAAGATGGTGGAGACACTTAACCTACTAAGGAGATCATCCTTGTTGGGTAAAGGGTACCTAATCCATTCAAGAACTTTGTTTAATGGCTTGTAATTAATGACTAACCGAGGGACTCCTCGCTCTTTCTCAGCTTCATTATTAACATAGAAGGCTGGACAAGACCATGGTGACTTACTAGGTCTAATTAGACCCTTACGGAGGAGTTCATTAATTTCTTTTTTACATAACTCCATATGTTCATGACTCATTTGAATAGGCCTGGCTTTAGTGGGAATTAAATGTTGGAATTAAATGTTCTTTAAATTCTTTATCCTAGGGCAATCTAACTGTGTGCTTCTTCCTATGCCAAAAAGCATTGGGAGAATCAGAACATAATTTTTTTATCAAATAATCTTTTAATTCTTTTATTTTTTCTTGAACTCTGTTACTCTTAAGTTGATCTTCAACTTGTTGATACCTAACTTCTTCTTTAAGAAAATTTAGGTGGGTAACTTTACAATTTAACAGATTCAATGATTTAGAAATTGATTCTTCTTGAATGAATTTTAAATCTCTTTCTTTTGGTTTAATTAAGAATTTGAATGTAATTTTCTTTCCTAAATGTTTACAGCTTAATCCTTTATTACTAGTGGTAATGGGTATAGTAAATATATGAATGGTAAACCTATAATAATTTTGTCAGTAAGATTGCGAACTAAGACGAACGAAGTCTTAAAGCACATGTTATCTTGACAAATATGTACTCTAGGTAATTTGTATTTTATTTCCATTTGACTACCGTTAGCTGAATTAAGTTTTTCACTAGTTTTCTTATAATACCTAGTGGGGATAATACCTTCTTGAATACAATTCAAGTCTGCACCAGTATCAACTAGAGCAGGGAGCTGAACCGAAAAAGTTTTTTCAATGACTAAATTAATGGAAATATACCATTTTTGAATAGTAATATCTTTAATTCTTTTAAGTGAGAGGCCTTGAATAAAGAGATCAGAATCTTTAGCACCTGATGATTCTGGATCTTCGTGACTTTCATCACTAGAAGAGGAATCATGAACTTGAAGATCTGATTTTTTATCGACGATCTCTTTTCTTAGATTAGAAATATCTAATTTTAAATTAGAAATTTCTTTCTTAAGTTTATTAACTTCTTGATTTAACTTAGGGAGGGTAATCTCTTTTACTGGAGATTTAAATCTTTCAAGAGTCTTATTTAAACTGAAAATAGGTTTTTCTTTGGCTCTAAGAACCTTGTCCGTGACTTTCTTATCTTTAGTTAATAAATATTTTAATTGTTTTAGATACTGAGTTTTTAATTCGGGATCTGAAATTTTACTGATTAAATCGACTAATACAGAGCTTTCTTCTTCATCTTTTGTAATTACATTAACTCTTTTACAACAATTTTTATTACAATTTTCAGTACATATGGTAACTTCATTTTCACTATCAGAATCATTGTTAGATGTGCTGTTACTAGAAGACTCTGGGATATTAGAAGCTTCTTCATTGCTGCTACTACTGTTATTATCAATCCTCATTAATTCTAATAAGCTGCTTAAGGTATCTTCTGTTGAAATATTTAAGCGAGCTAATTTTGTTTAACTCTACATTCACTTTTATAATGACCTTTACGCCTGAATTGTGAATGACAATTTTACTTTTATCAAATGTCTTTGATTTTTTATATGATCTCTTCTTTGATGACTTAGGTTTATTATAATAGGTATCTTGATTATTACTCTTATTATTGCTTTTATTTTGGTTATACCTTTTCTTACGGCGTCTATGACTTTTATGTGACTCAATATGTTTATCTTTATGCACTGTGCTTTCTTACGGAGAGAGGCAACCGTGAAAACCATATTGTTCACAAAATGTTCCTAACTTCGTATTTAGCTTTATTTTATCTTTTAAAAGCTTGTTTAGCTAATTTAAAATCAATGCACATTTTTAATCCAATTTTTTGAATATGACTAATAATATCACCATAGGTTAAATTATCATAGTCAATATATCCTAAATTTTTACTTAATTCTTCTCTAACTTTGTGAGCAAATAAGGACGGTAAACCATTAACGAATTTTTCTTTACAAAATGGTTTATTACTGTCATTTCTCATCATAACTCTAGAAGTAAATACATCTTTTTACCATCTAAAATCACTTAGAGTGGGACAAGTAAGATTGCTTAACTGATCATGAATTCTTTCTGTAATATTACTAGGGGTTCCAACAAAATGTTTAATTATGGTAAATATTAAAGTATTAACTCCATCAGGAAGACCAATACCAGCATCTTCATCAAAGATGGTATTGCCTTCTTTATCTCTTTGAATAGCATGAACTATGGATATTCTAATGTCTTACGTGAGATGTTTTTCCCACGAAGACCTAAGAATGCCAATTAAATCCACTAGCTAATAATTCAACAATATCTGGTTGAGATAAGGTGTTGAATTTAGTGATATATACTTGTTGGCTACCATAGACATATGATTAAGCTTATTAAGAATTTCTTGTTCACTAAAAGCGTCAATATTCCATTCATAAATTTTATTAGAGGACACAGAAAAATTGTTTATCTAGATTTCTCTCTTGAATTAAGAAAATCAGGAGGAGTTGGTATGGAATACCAATTTACGGTAATACTTGTATTAATAACGATTAATTTATTTAATTGGTTATTAAGGTTTGAAATAGATTAGTGGTCGGAAGAACTTTCATTATTATCATCGATTCTACGATCGATAATGTGACAATAGTTCCACTTGGATAGGGTTACATTTTAAGTTTTTAAATAATTTTTCAATAGATTGGACTAATTAAGTCTTCTTTATTAGGCAAACTTAAATTATATCTGCTTCTTCTGGTAAATTTATTAAAGGTTGTTCAATTTTTGAATCAGGGTTTTTTAATAATACCTTCTTCAAATCTTTCTTGATTCTATCTAGTATTTGTTTTCCCTCTTTGTTGCTAGATATTGATTACTAAAGTTTAATTGTTCAATTATTTTTTATCGTTATTAGTTCCATCGCGGGTATTTTGAAGGGACTAGCTATAAGCTGAAGTGTTTTTAATCGGAATTAGAACTATTTCTAAGGAGGATGACTAGGGCGATACCTTAGATCATCTTCTTTAATCCATTGAGTTTTACTAATAACATTACATTTACTTTGATATTGTTCATACCAATCATAAAAAGTAATGTTAATCTCTTCATTTTAATAAATCTTTTCCATCTATTTACTACTTATCTCTTTCCTTTTCAATTGGGTGATTAGATCTGAATAGATGTCTTTTTTCTTTATTAGATTTTGAATTAAAATCTTTAACTAAGTTATCCCAATCTAACACAAAATCCTTTTAATGACTCTTAATTGATTATGAATTGGGGCATTAAAATCGGTTAATGTGGGTAAAAGCAGAGGATGCTTGGGAGAGAAGAATCTTCATCATCAACGGTATCATTACGAAATACTATAACGAGGATGACTAACTTGTCTGATTAAGGATACCTTTAAGTTTGATATCCTAAGGCGGAAGATCACTTAGGACTTGATATCTCTTCTAGTGTGGATAAGCAAGGGAATGAAGAATTGGAAATGTCTTCAATAATAAGCGGTGTTCTAGTATGCGTTCAAAACCGATTTTAATGGTTCCATCGAAAAAGCTGTTGGATGTTTTCAATATTTAACAAATTGTTAACTATGAAATTTTGTTGTGGTAATTCATTTGGTAAAGTCCATTGATTAGGTAAGTTAATATCCTTCCAAAGAATTGTTCTTGGGATTTGGATATTAGCATCACTAGTTGAACTTTGAATTAAAACTGTTTGATCTTTTGGACTTTTATTAAGAGCATGAACGTTTAAATTTGACTTCATTGTCTTATAATAAATCCTGTAAATCAAAGCAATGGGTTGAGATCCTTCAATCATTTGAGTAATCTCTCCATCAGTTTTAATATTTAATGATAAAGCTTTAAATAAGTTTTGATCACTAAGACTCAAGGTGAAATTAGGAAAACAATTGAAACGGGTAGGTCCATTATGCAAACATGCTTCCATAGCACCAATTATACTGGGATAATAATTTAAAAATCTAGTATCTCTTAGACAGAGGTAAATTGATGAATTAATTCCTTTTCTATTAAGAGGTTTAACTGCAACTTGAACAAAACCTATATGAATAAAATTGTAACCTTTCTTTCTATGTTTTTTAATAACTTCTAGGGATAAAAGACTACAATTTTCGTATTCTTTGTTGATTGCATAAACTCTTTCAACTGTTTTGACATTATAGTCAGTTTTAAATTTATCTGAAAAAGTTGGCTGATAAATTTCTTTTGGAGATACCCTAGGTATATTCCAATCGTTTAAAACTTGATTAATGTTTTCATAATTATGTTCTTCTTGGTTCACTATGTTTTCATAAATTTCTTTTGGAGATACTTATGTTCGGGTTATAGAACATAGGTATAAGTCTACTTTGGGTAAACGGGGTATGTATGAATGAACCTTGAGTGAGAATTTATTTTGAAACAGTCTAGATGAGTAGGTTATTCAGATCTAGCTCTTCAGTTAGTAACAGGTCAACTTTGCCTCCTGTTCCAGACATAGTAATCCACCTCCTTGGACTGACATTCATACTTCTGTCGTCCAACAAGTTAAAAGGTATGTCAAGGTCTTGCCATGCCTTGGCATTTCTAACGACTTCGACTTTCAAAATAATTGGGCAAATGCTTGACATTGGCTTCGGTGGCATACTCGAACAAAAGTTAACTCTCTCTTAGAAGAACAAATTGTTCGTTTCCATTCGGCGCATGGAACCTACACAGTTAAAATACGATTACTATTAAAAAGAGATTTTATCATTAGTTTTATGTATTAAAAATTTGAGAGAGATATATTAAACCGAAATTCCTAGTTAGAATAGATTGTAAGTCGACAAAATTTATTCTTGAAAAGAGCGTTGAAAAGCGTCAGCCTCTAGCATTCATTAAGCTAGATGGCAAGCAATTTTAAGTATTTTTTGATTTTGATATTGAATATATTAAAAGGTAGTAACAACTCGAGTTCGATTTTCTCACTCGTGAATTTATTAACACAGGTACAATCACAACAACATGAGATTACGAGAAGGTTCATCTTCTCGTAGTCATGGCCGCTCTATCGGTCCAGTTAATCAACCAAAAGGAACTGTTGTTCCTCACCCAGTCACACAAACACACAATAAATTCCAGGTGCTTGGGACAGTCCCCAAGCCCTACTCCTAAGTTCTTGCTAGTCAACCAAAACCATTTGATATTTTCGCAGCTACTTCATCAAAACCTAGTCACACAGTGTCTGATTATCGTCAGATTTATGATCAGCACTTATTCCATATTGAGTTACATATGAAACCCAAGAATGATCCAATTCAGTTAGCTGCCCATTATTTTCCCTCGGGATGGCATTTTCTTCCTTTAGCTCGTCTGAGTCACTTGTTTATTATAGAGATATTCTTATTGAAAGCAGTGGGTTTTCATTAAACCAATCTATGCAGTGATGATAAATTAAAACTCCTTTATCATTCATTGTATATTAAACAAGTTCTCAATTTGTCGATTAGGGTAGTCATCCATCCATTTCAAGTCTCTCTCTAATCAAACTAGCTCCTTTTCTTTATTATGATTATATTGAGGCTTGGCATAAAATCATGCTTCATCAAAATGATGACCATAGTCATTCGTGGTTTTTTTAGTTTGACCACAAATTGAAGAGTCAATTCCCCAAATGGTTCATCCTTTGGTGGACAAGGTATGGTTTGTGCCACAGTATTTTCCCAAACCTCTCCTTGCCCAGTTAAAACATTTTTGTCATCATAGTAATTATCATTCCAAGTATGAGGAAATTCCAGTCTTCCTTATATTTTGTAGTAAATACAAAATCCTTTGGATTTTGAAATGGCAATATATAATTCTGACTACCAAAAAAGTCACAAGTATTTGATCTCTCCGTCGTCCATAGGAATTAGAATTTTCGGACTTACCTTTCTCCTATTTCTCAAGTCTCTAGGTTTTACCATTAAATGGTGGGATAAATTTAGCGTTGATAGAATTGTTGGCCAAGTTCAAAAAGAATTTCCGCCCTCTCTCTATTAACTCCTCCGATTAACACCCATTCGATTCTGCGACCTCTGCTTGGTTGCTTCATCTAGTAAATCTGTTATTAAAACATCTGAAAAATCAGTTGCTTCACCTGTTTCAGTTACTAATGTTTCTAGCTACTCTAGTTCAGAATTAAGGCTTCTTGCTGAAGATATTCATTTAAGACTTGATTAGTTACATGAAGAGTCAGACAAAGCCTCTTCTCAGTCCAAAGGAGATAATTCTAGTCAAGACCTTGAAGACAAAGGTGATTGTGATCCCTATGGCATAATTGGTCTTCAGGATGCTCAAGATCCATTTTCTTGAGTCCCGTAGTAATCAATCAAAGTGTGATGTGGCATACGCTCGGTACCCCCTCGATCGGCCGACTGCTCTAGAAATGATATAGTCACTGCACTGCTTCTGGCATTGATCCACTTGCCCGTGACATAGTCAATGACATCTTACGCTCATCTTACCTTTTCCACCAAAGCGGCGTTAGGTTGAAACATCATTGCCCCCACAGTAGCATTAGTCAAAAAGAAGGCGTGCGCTTTTCCACCGGAAGCGATTCTTTTCCTTTACTTTAGTAAAATGTTTCTACTGTACTTTTACTTTAGTAAAATGTTTCTTATTTTACTTTACCCAAGTTATTGTAATAGTATTTGTGTAGCGATTCGTTTCCTTGTTCTATAAAAGGAATTGAATTCATTTGGTTTAAGCGGACTTAGAAGACTTCGATTTCCTTCTACGATAAATCTTTAGCCTCAACCATTTGTTTAGCCTCTTAAACCCTCTTCATCTAATGTTCTTTTTTAATTAAACTTGTAAGTCATTTTAATTGTTAAGTCTTGTAAATAGTTTGAGTCATTATCAATAAAACTGTTTTTATTTAGTAATTTAATTATGTTTGTATGCGCACTTGTTCTTCACTTGTTCTTACTTCTTTATCATCTTATGGTATGTCAACGTCCATTAATGTTTTAAAAATCATATAAAAATGATTTAAGGGTTATAAAAATATTTTGAGTTATAAAATATAACTTTTGATATTTGGACATGAAAATATTAATATTTTAATATTAATATCAATTATCGAGATAATGGATTTAAGTGTTTAAAAATCATATAATTATGATTTTAAAGTATTAAAAATACTTTGTGATATTATAAATATATTATAATATTATGTTATGATTTTCATTAATATTTAATATTAAACAAATATTAATGATTAAGGAATTATGTGGTATTTAATTCATTTAAATACGATATTAATGATTCAAAAATCATGATAAATGGTAATAATATCTGAAAATTATTACAAGCTTATGAAAGTTATTTTGACTGATAATAAATTATCAAAGATAATTGTTAAGTGTTTAGGCAGAGTTTAATTGAACTTAAACTCGAGTATTGTCCGACTAGACCGTCAAGATGATAGAATTGTGTCGGTTTCAACTCAGACTGAAATAGTTTGACTTGATACCGAGTCTTATGTGTGTTGTAGACTGATAGAGTTATGTGTTATGTGTTTAGGTTATTCTGTGTATATATATAATAGTATTATATTGTGATGATATTATTCTAATATTGGAGATCTATATTACTAATATTAGGTCTTGGATAAAAGCGATATAAATTAAATAAGCGGTAATCAACCAGATTCGAGTGAGTTTTACTTAACTCTACTAAGAGTTGTTTCATTCAAATATGCTTATGGTTAATCATTGTTGATTGTCATGTTGAAATGTACTTTGTGCATATTGCATGTATAAGTTAGGTATGAAAGGCTGATCACCTTCATTACCAGTTGGTCTAGATATATTTGTTCATGTTCAATACTTGTTGGATTCTAAAGTTTGTTACGTCTTTAGTTCTCAATTATATTGATGAATTATAGTCAGCTTATTATTCAGACTCTTTCAATCATGATATATCCTTAAATTATATTTAAACTTGTTGGGCAACTTTCATGCTCACCCTTGCTGTATCATGATAAACATTGCAGATAAGGCGAAGGTTAAGCCAAGTTCAGCTTGGGATAAAATGTGCGGCTAGTTTGTAATAGTATAATTGGATAATACTGTTGTGTTAGATAGTTTATGATTTATGTATAAGTTAAGGTTACTCGATTTGGGGAATAGTGTATAAAGTGTATTATATAAACAAATTATGTTTATATCTTCCGCAAATAGTTATAGAATGTTTGAACAAAATCCGTGGTGATTCGGGATCCGAATTCGGGGCCTTCATAATGGCCTTCTCTAGCACTCCAGCAAAAGTGTTCAATTGGAACATTGACACCTTGCTATACAATCAGGGCTTCAGTCCCTGCTCAAAATGTATTTCCTTTCTCTCGTCAGTATGCACTTGATATGTGGCGAACCTAGCAAACTCGTTGAATCTTGCCATATAGTCTACTACAGACATATTCCCCTGTTTCAACTCCAAAAACTGAACCTCCATTTGGTTCTACAAGCTGGTCGAAAAATATATCTCGAAGAACATCTCCTTGAATCTCTCGAGGTTATCACACCTTCTCTCCTCCCGTTACTTTGTTTGCACTTACGATAACTAGCTTTGGATTTGACATGAATGTTGCGTGTCTTGATTTTACGGTCTTCTCTTTTCTGGCGACATCAAATACCTTCTCCATCTCCATAACTTGAGTTTGAGCTTGATCGAGTTTATGGAACCCTTAAACTCTGGCGGTCCCATATTGAAATCCTGAATGATGTATTCGATTGAGCTTGAGGTTGATTGTTAATTGCTCCAGCTAATAGGTTCACTAATTGCTGAACATGATTAGCATTGGCGTCGTTGTTGTTGTTGTCATTCGTTGACCCTTCTTGGGTTGGTCGACGGTTTGGTCGTCTTCTTGGCGACATATTTCTGTTAAGAATATACGTTTATTAGGTCTTTATTCAATCCCTTAAACATTTAAGGCTTAACTAAAACATTTAGTCATAATCACTTAACATATTATCTAGAATAAACTCTGATATTTTATTCAAATCAAAAGCTTTAACATCATACGATAGCATCACTGTTATTTACATCAACTATCCCGAGATAAAGAATCTAAAAGATTTAAAACATTAAAATATTCCTTTGTTTATAAACACATCAGAATGTACATCCAAATACCAGATAAGTTATCACATAATTAAACAAATCCTATCACTAGCTGTTAAGGCGCTGAATAGCCTTACTACGTTCCTCTTCCATGATGCGAGACATCGTCCGGCGATCTAGCATGTACGATGGTAGTCCTTCGAACTAAATTGGGTATCTCATAACTCGATCCTGAGCCTCATCCATTGTATTTTGAAGTGTAGAATACGTCTCCCCAAGCTTAGCCTTCTTCGTACGACAATTCTCTTCTGCAAGATCAGCACGATGTGACTCTCTTTTGACCCTCCTCTACTATGGTGACCTTTACGAGCTCTCTTTGATTTCCTTCTTCAACTTCTCTATTTTTTCAGACTTCTCCTCGGTTTGACCCTTCTCGTGAACCAAATCCCACTCCACGTTTCCTAAACGTGTGCGAAGAGTCACAATCTCCCTATCCTTATGCTCGATGGTAATCTGCTGAATAACCGTTCGCTCCTTCAGCTCTTGAACAGTGTCTTGTAACTCTACGTTACGATCATAAAGTGCATCATACATCTCAACATCGACGGAGTTCGGTGGGAACTCCTCTTCTTCCTCTTCTTCCTCAGAATCCTCCTTTGGATCAGTCTCAGGCTCATGCTCCTGACCAACAACAGTGATCAACAAAGATGGATCTCTCTGTACCAACTGCTCCCTAACGACATGAATATCTCGGGGCTCCTCCTCTGTAGGTACTCGACGTTCATCCTTCCCAGCTCGACTAGCTCCTCTAACATCCAACAGCCTGACAACGTAGTTTAAAGTTTTCGATTACTAATCGATACTCGTGAGCACATAAGTTTATCACATAAGCACATAAAGTCTTTTATTATCTTTAATGAATTAAGGAATTCATTTCTTAGAACTCGATAAGAGTTTTGTGACAACCGAGATTTTGTAATGTAATTTTTTAATATTTATTGGATTAAATAAATATTTTTGATGAATTAATTATTAGATTAAATAATTAATTGATGAAGTTGTGGCAGATTAATTTAATTATATGTGTTATATTTATTAAATTAATGTGGAGAATTTTTATTATTCAAAGTATGTATTTATGTGAGCTTATTGAATTAAAAGAAATATTTAATAAGCCTAATAGTATTTTAATTAATTTAATAATTAATTAGAGATTTAATAATTTGACATAATTAATAAATGAGAAATTTTATTATGTGACTATGTGAATTAATGAGAAATTATTATATTTTATTTAAATTAAATTAAACTAGATGTTTGATTTATTATAAAGGGTTAATTAAATTAAATGGGTATAAGCCTTTTAAGGCTAGCCAAACATGGCATTAGTGGAGGTTGAGGGCCGTTAACCCATGATGGGTAACTGACCTCCATAACGAGTCAGTCCAATTTCATTATATACGTCTTATGTCTTTTATGTTCTAAGTCTGACAAAGCGTCACAGAGAGAGTTTGAGAAATTGTTGAGGGAGATTGTGAGTTGTGTGATTGAAGAATTAATTGAGAAGGGTTTCAATTCTACTCATCTACGCTTTGGGTAACTTTTTCAACCCAGTTTATTTACGTTATTAAAGTTTTTATAAATATGGCTTTCAAGTTTTCTATAAAGTCTCTGTAAATTGGAAAGAGTAAGGATTATGTGCATATATGTGTTAAGATGTTGTTTTAGTGTGTTTTCCTATGTATTAGATGGTTTCATATCATTAGTTTCATAATATTATAACATATGTTGTTGTTTCAAAAGTTACAGAGTATAGAATATGGCAATATGGCCCTTATACGTAAAATTAATATGTCAAACATATATTATTTCGTATAATTCACACTTGTATATAATTATGCATGTTAAAATGAAGGAAACAAACCTTGAATGGAAGGATTTGGTGTTATAACGAATCCATAGTGTTAATTTTATGTTTTATGTTCAAAAACCTTCAAGAACATCAAGAACAGTGAAATTTGCATGTCTTAATTTTGTAATTATGTGTTTTAATTGGTTAAAATCACTCTATAAAGGTTGGGTAATGATTATGTACGAATTCTAGTATATGGGTATGTTTAATTTGATGAATTTAATGACCATGTAATGATAAATTTGCACGATTACGTGTTCTTGCTTGAACTAGAAATTGACTGGAGGAGTTTCTTGTTGGCTGAACTCAAGCCTAAGTCCCGTCTTGGCAATGACATGCAGCCATAACGCCAGTCTCAAGTTGCAGCCGCCATGGCGCCAAGAACCGATATAACGGTGGTATTTGCCAGCTATTTCCTTAGCGAATGGTCCCGAGTAAGATTTTAAATGCTCGAGTCTACTGCGATGTGTTAGTAACCAAATCTAATGAGCATAAAAATATGTTAGACATATAATGAGGTGTTAAGATAAATTTTTAACATGTCAATAACACATTTATGTGTGAATTGAATGTTGAATGCATAGTTAGCTTATTGTTCATGAAGTGTTAATTGTGACAATGAGTGTAGTAATTTGACTAATTATAGTCATAATTCGAGTTAGACAAAAAGAATGAACTTGTACGTTATAATTGACTGGTATTGTGAACGTAAATGATATGTAGGATTTAAATCAAGGAACAAGTATAATTAACTTGTAATCTACGCACGAGGCAAGTTTCCTAACCCTACTCATTATCTTTATATGAGTTTATAAGTTGTCTCTTTACATCGAGCAAATTCTCGTTATTATTAATCAAGTCCATTTTATTATATTAAAATGTATTAATCTTTCAAAAGTATGATTACATTATACAATAATTATTCTATTGTATACCTTTTGAGATTCTTATTGATTTTAAATTATCGATTCTTGTTGAACTTTGTTAGACTAGTGAACCCATAATGATTCGATAGTCCATAGTTGATGAGCATTCTAAATTTGAGAACCCTTGATGAATTATCAAAACCAAACTTCCTTTGAGTGCGGACTCTAATGTCAAAGCGAGATGAACAACCACAGTATGGGGATTACTTATCGTTAAGCGTTAACATTTTATGCGTAGTATGGTACTTAAGAGGCTGATCCCCCTAAATACGAGAAGAAGAGTCCATAGTCTTATAGTATTTAAAGGTTTCAAGTATAAACACTTGACAACCTAGGACATAGTTCAAGGTCTTATGACCCTCGAAGTTCTTTTGTTTCTTGTTGTTCATTCTTGATTCAAAAGTTGAGTTTCTATTTGAAGTCTTTGATTTATTATGTTATTATTCATTTGTTATATTGTTATACTTGTGGGCAAGCGTGCTCACTCTTGCGTAATAATAACATTACGATTAAAACGAAAAGATCAGACAAAGCTTTCCTTTAGTAAAAAGCGAAAGCGAGAT
Organism: Panax ginseng; assembly: GCA_020205605.1. Classification (NCBI taxonomy): domain Eukaryota; kingdom Viridiplantae; phylum Streptophyta; class Magnoliopsida; order Apiales; family Araliaceae; genus Panax; species Panax ginseng. Next base: position 69,285,852 of record CM035139.1, read on the forward strand.
TAGAAAGTAATGGTAGCGAGTATTTATGTGGTTATGTAATGATATTTAGACTTGATGTTATTTAAGACTTGTTACTTGTTTATGTTTTCGCACAGATGTTTAAGGTTAGAGTAACCTAGGATTGCATTTTTATGCAGATGATGTAACCTCATAAGGGGAGATTTATTTATTTAATTCTATCTATTGCATGGTTTGCTTTTATTTATGGGTAGATAGATAGACGATATTTGAATAGTGAACACCAAATCCTGCGGAAATGGAAGTACCCAGATTTGGGGGTGTCACAAGTTTTCCATCACTATGTTCTTAATCTCCTACAAGGCTACTACCTAAGGTTGTTCCCCCACCTAAGGTTCATAACCTACAGCTTTGATACCAACCTATGACACCCCCAAATCTGTGTACTTCCATTTTTGCAGGATTTGGTGTTCACTGTACAAATATCATCTATCTATCTGCCTATAATAAATGCAAACCATGCAATAGATAGAAATAAATCTTCCCCTTATGGGGTTACAACATCTGAATAATAATAAATACAATCCCGGGTTAAACTAACCTAAAACATCTGTGCGGAATCATAAACAAATAACAAGTCTTAAACAACATCAAGTCTGAAACGTAAATACATAATCACATAAACAACAAGTCTACATCACTTATTAATCTTGCCCTTGCCTTTACTAGTGGAAGGCTCGTCGGATCTTTCGTTCTTAACTGCAATGTTATTATTACACAAGAGTGAGCACGATTGCCCACAAGTATAACAATATAACAATGAAATAATAACATGTGAATGAATCAAAGACTTGTGGAATAGGAAAACTCAGCTTTTGAATCAAGAATGAATAACAAGAATCAAAAGAACTTCTGAGGGTCATAAGACCTTGAACTATGTCCTAGGTTGTCAAGTGTTTATACTTGAAACCTTTAACGATCATAAGACTATGGACTCTTCTTCTCGTACTTAGGGGATCAACCCACTTAGTACCATCTTTTGCACACAATCTCTTAGCGCTAACACATAAGTAATCCCCTATCTGAGGTTGTTCATCTGATTTGACATTAGAGTCCGCACCAAAGGAAGTTTGGTTTGGATAATTCAACAAGGGTTCTGAAATTTAGAACGTTCATCAACTATGGACTAGTTGAATCGTTAAGGGTTTGCTAGTATAACAAGGTTCAACCGTAACTGATATTTAAATTGAAATAAAATCTCAAGAGGTATACAATAGAATAAGTATTGTGTAACATCATCATGCTTTGAAAGATTAATAAACTTTAATATAGCAAAATAGACTTGATCAATAATAATGAGAATTTTCTCGATGTAGAGAGGTAAATTTATAAACTTATATAATGATAACAAGTAGGGTTAGGAAACTTGCCTCATGTGTAGATTACATATTAATTTTTACACATTCCTTGATTTAATCCTACATACCATTTACATTCATAATACCAGTCAGTTATAACGTAATTAGTCATCACAAGTTCATTCTTTTTGTCTAACTCAGATTATGACTATACTTAGTCAAATTACCACACTTACTATCACATAATTTACACTTCACAGACAATAAGCTAACTATGCATTCAATAATTTAATTCACACATAAATGTGTTATTAATATGTTAAGAATTTATTTTAACGTCTCGTTATACGTCTAACATAATTTTATGTTCCTTAGATTTGGTTACTATCACATTTCTAGACTTGAACAATTAAAAAAAAAATCATTTACGGTCGATCTCTGGTGGTATTGCTTATTTAACATTAGACTTGTTCTTGGCGTTGCGGCGCGGAACTTAAAGCATGGAGTTGGCGCCACGGCGCGACGAACCAGAATCAGTTGCAATTAGCGAAAAATTGCAGAACATGACAAAAACCTCTAATTAATTTGTTCTTACACAAATTTAGACATACCCAAACATTGTAATACATAAATAACTACTACTCAACCCTTCTAGAATGATTTTAACAAGTTAAAACACATAATTACAGAATAAAAACATGTAATTTCATTGTTCTTGATGCTCTTGAAAGTTTTGAACATAAAACATAAAAATTATCGCCACGGGTTCGATATAACACCAAATCTGTCCATTCGAAGTTTGTTTTCTTCGTTTTGACCAGCATAATTATATACAAATGTAAAATTTATGAGATAATATATGTTTGACGTATTAAATTTGTGAGTAAGGGCCATATGGCCATATTTCTACACTCTGTAATTTTGTAGCAACAATATACGATGTATTTCATAAAACTGATGTTATGGAACCATAATATATAGCACAACACGTTATAAAAACATCTTATCACATATATAAATACATAATTATTACTCTTTCCAACATACTACAGAGATTTTATCAGAAAATTGAAAGCCATTTTCATGAAACCTTAATGACTTAAATAAAAACTGGGTTGAAGAGATTACCCACCGCGTAGTGTAGATTTAGAAGAGATGAAACCTTTCTCAATCAATCACACAACTCATAATTCTCTCAAAAATTCTTAATTCTCTCTGTGATTTCCTTTGCTAGACTTAGAAAAAAAATGAAAGAAGAAGAAGACGTATAGATTTATAAAACTGAGCGCAGTTGTGGTCAGTTAACCTGATCATAGGTTAACTGCTCCCAACTCCCAATAAGGCTTCGTTTGGCTAGCCTTAAAAGAATTATAACCATTTAATTTAATAAATCTTTTATACTATAGTTTAATAGTGGCACACCCCTTTATAAAATAAATCAAATATCTTATTTAATTTATTTTAATTAAAATATAATAATTTCTCATTAATTCACATAGTCACATAATTCAATTTCTCATTTATTAATTACGTCAAATTATTAATTCTCTAATTAATTAAAATAATATTAGGCTTATTAAATATAACACATACAATTAAATTATTCTACCACGACTTCATCAATTAATTATTTAATATAATAATTAAATCATTAAAAAATATTTATTTAATCCAATAAATATTTAAAATTAAATTAAAAAATCTCTGTTGTCACAGATGGAGTGAGACGAAGTCCGGTGGACACGAGATGCAGAGTGACTGAGATGCATAGTGACTGAGATGGAGTGAGAATGCTGAAGATGTTGATTGAGTGACTGAGATGTTAATCGACTGATGGAGATGTTGATTTGGGGGAAAGAACAGGAGAGATTTGTGACTGATAAAATGCCCCCCCTTGTAACCCTTGTTATTATCTACGCCTCCCTTATAACCCTCGTTAAAATCCTGAAAAAAGCCTATACCAACGGCCAAATTGTGACCCTCAGAATAGACTACCTTCAGAGGCATATACCGACGGTTTTGCCCCGACCGTCGCTAAATCCCGTCGCTATAGATTGATTTTCTATTAGTGAAAGGATTATGTCCCCAGAATCACGACTCGATAAATTTATTCGTTACATTCTTCCCTCCTTAATAGGAATCTATCCCCGAAATCGCTATACAAAAATTAAGCAAATAATTGAGGATAATTGTGACACCCCCGATATCCGGGTCCTCTGACCCCCGTTCGATCATCACGATAAACTACAAACATCCACCTCTAAACAACATACGATAACTAAAATGTGGAATATAATAAACGTACGTCATTCATTCAAAAGGTGTTACTAGTCCCAAGATACGATAACCTTAATATCATCTTACAACCATATCCTAAAATAAATATTAGGGTTCACATTACATAATTGTAATTTAAACTAAGCATAAGATAATTTCTGCTTCTCGCATTTATCCTACATCTTCCCTTTACCCTTGTCCTTTCCTGAGGTCTCGGGCTTAGCTGCAATATAATTCATGATATAGAAAGGATGAGTAACAAGTTTGCCCAGCAAGTTTAAATACAACAATAAGGATATATCATGATGAATGAAAAATAACTGACAATAGATTCAACAATATGAATATCATAAGCAAAGATAATGATTGCTTTTAGAATAACTGTTAGTCAAGTAGACTTTGAACTATAACACTACAATAGAATCAATAGCTAATTGACCCTTTAGTTACTGGCTACAGGATAAGTACTTGAGGCGATCAGCCTTACATACACTATGTATATACATAACATTTAAATCTCTTTATTATATCTTTATTAGATACCTACATTCCCCTATCATAGAAAGGGGTGTTCTTTCAGTCTAAGAATCCTTACCATCAATTGGTTTGGATAGCTTTTAAAACTTCATACGCTTGTCTGACCGAACAAAGGTTCAGACTCTATCTAACACAATTCAAGAATTATCAAACTTTAAATGATGTACAAGTCTAAGACTGTATGAACTCAAGTGCACTAAGTGTGAATATCAATATTGTCGATGTGGAATAATTGTAAAGTAATTAAACCACTTAATAGCATGCTTGGAAATAAGATTCAAGCTTAAATGAATAATTTTCAATTCAGCAATAACCTACTCGATACAATATGAGAAGGATAAGAAACTTTCACAACAAACAAAGTTATATAAGTTAGGAAACATTACAACACAATAAAATAGTGTTCGGATACTTGCTCAATATAAATTTGAGTAAGTTTAAGGAAACTTGCATAATGTAAAGGATAGTTCAGATACTTGCACAACCAAATAATGGAGTTTGGAAACTTGTCTGATTGCTTAGCTACAATATAATACTAGCTTTAACTAACTTGCGTTGAAACGACCTAACATTATCAAGTCGATCATTTCAATTAATATGTATAAACTAATACGAGTCTACACTTACAAGAATTACGTCATTCACATAGCATGCTTCTCAACACATTACATGGCACATTGGTCACATATTACAAGATAAAGAGATCATGTAAGCATGCCTTCAATTTTAGAACTAAAAATAGAATCTTGGAATGAATGCCAGATTGGGCGTAAAGCTGCTTTTGGTCTGAAACTTAGGGACCAGTCTTAATTGCTATTTGTCCCCTGGTCGAACAGTGTTGGAGCCTTGCACTTCCTGACTTCAGTCCAACTCTAACATACACCTATACATACATATTATCATATATACATGCTAGAGTTTCGCATATAACATATGACCATACTTATGTTCAAAACCACAAGTTTAACATACAATTTATGTGTCCTTAAAACATAACAAGGTCCTGTAATCATTTGTGCCTTACAACTTGATCATTCAATACTCAATAGTCATGCTTGTATATATATACAGCACATGTATACTTTACTCACATAGTTCATATTTTAGAAACTTCCCTTTTATGACTATATATGAATAAGTGAAAACCATACATTAACTAAACGATGTTCATGTCAATATATCTATAGTCATAATGAGTCCTAATATACATGCTTACATGGTCATAACGTATTTTACTCATTTCTTGATGATATTAGCTTTCTCATTCTAATTTTCTTTGAATTTTACACAAAGTCAACTTAGCATATACAATGCATATTAGCATATAACTCTCATGCATTTACAACATATAATAAAGTCATATATGCATGCTCAAATAGTCAAAACTTACTAGATAAAAATCTTCGTCAAGTTCTTTTTGAAAAGCTTTAAGTTTTCTATCTTTGAAATAGTCTTAACTTTCAATCATGTATGCTAGTGTATTCAATCACTTTAGTCTTGCATTTCATGTTAATATAAACTATGTTATCATGTTCATAAAGTCAGAATGCTCAAATGATGTGCTCATGACAAAGTTCACTTTGAAATCACAAATATCATTTCAAGACCACAAGTGTTGTGCGAATCATTGCTATACTTCTTCATCCTGCATGCACATGCTTATATGTGGGTGCTAAAATAGTTTACATGCTTGCTCTAACAATATACTAACAAGTTAGCACACCAAAAACTTAACAGAAAACATCAGTGATGCATTATGCAGCATGATTCAGTTGCACCCTAGTACAAATAAATATAGTGCGCCGTGCAGTAAAACAAAATTGAGTTTGGAGTTACTGGCCTTGTATCTTTGAACCCTAGTACAAATAGGCGTAGCGGTACTGCAAGTACTGCATCGAGATAGTGTGCGACTTTCTGTTTGTAGAGCCTTAACCATCTTGGTTTCCAACAATGTAATGCAACACTTGATTAAAACCATATATACACCTATTATAAACTTTGGTTATCAATTTATGTATGCAAACTTCATTTCACATAACATAGGTTATAATGAATTAATGGCATACACTGTAATTCTCAATTACAAGGTATCAAGTAATGCACATACATATAATTCATGTACATTTTCAATTACCATGACTGTTATTATTATAATAACTTAATGAAATCATTATAAATTTAACAATTATTATATGTCAATAGGATGTACATGAATGTTTACCCACACACTTCATATCATATAACAATATTATTATACAACTCACATGAATGCAAATAATTCTTACTATATAGTCTATATATGTAATATATAGACATATTAATGTGCCACCTTGTACTATATAAAATATATAGTTAACTACCACATAATAAAGGTTTACTATATTGCATGCTTGCATAAATAAATCAAGTAAACATATAATCATTTTATAAATTATTAATCTTTTACACATTAATTATTATTTATTCATAATAATTATTAATTAACACATTATCAATTAATTACTCATAATTGAAATTAATCAATATGTTCAACTTTTGCTACTATATTCAAATAAATTGAATATTTAATAATTCTATCAATTTCTTGATATCAAACTCTTAGGGTTAGTCCACTAATTTAAATAAGCTATTAGTGACTCCCTTTAATCATTTCATAAATTCACATAACCACATAAGGTTTAAATAAACTCACAAAACTAACTCATTAAAATTAAATCACATATTTAATTAATAAGGAGTTTAAAATCTGTGGACGCTACATTAAATAAAAATGGAAAATTAGCTCTCATTTTCTCTTCTAACTCCCACGTAGCTTCTTCTATGTCGTGATTCCTCCAGAGAATCTTAACGGAATGAATAATCTTATTCCTCAACTTTTGTTCCTTCCTATCTAGTATCTGGACAAGAACTTCCTCATACGATAAGTCTTTCTCGACTTGAATTGGTTCATAGGAGATAACGTGGTTCTAGTCCGGTTTATACGGCCGCAACGTGACACATGAAACACGTTGTGAATGTGCTCAAGTTCAGGAGGTAAGGCTACCTCGTACACCACTTCACCGACTCGCCTTAGAATCTCGAATGGTCCTATGAACCTAGGGCTCAACTTTCCCTTCTTCCCAAAATGAATCTTCCCTTTCCACGGAGATACTTTCAGAAAAGCATAACTTCCTACTTCAAAATCTCTCTTCTTACGATGTAAATCCGCATACTTCTTCTGGCGATCTTGAGCTGCTACTAATCATGCTCTTATCACCCTAATGATTTCCACCGTCTATTGTACCAATTCTGGTCCCAACAGTCGACGTTCTCCAACTTCGTCCCAGCATAAGGGCGTTCTACATTTCCTACCATATAGTGCTTTATACGGCGGCATTCCAATACTGGCGTGATAAATATTGTTATACGCGAACTATACTAATGGGAGATGATCCTCCGAACTACCCTTGAAATCCATCACACAAGCTCGGAGCATGTCTTCAAGTGTCTGAATCGTCCTCTCACTTTGCCCATCGGTCTACGGATGATACGCGGTAATCATTCTTAGTTGTGTCCCCATTCTTTCTTGAAGACTCTTCCAAAAGTTTGATGTGAATCGCGGATCTCTATCTGATACAATAGATACCGGCACTCCATCCCTTGAGATAATTTCCTTAACATATAATTTGGCTAACTGGTCCAAACTATACTTAATCCTAATCGGTAAAAAGTGAGCTGACTTAGTAAGACGATCTACAATCACCCATATAGTTTCGTGCCCTTTTTGCGTTGCTGGAAGTCCCACCACAAAGTCCATTGTGATGTGCTCCCATTTCCATTCTAGAATTTCTAATGGTTGTAATAACCCGCTAATTCTAATTATCTAATTACACTAATTCTAATTACCACTAATTAAAAATCAGATTATGGAGATTTAAGATCACAACTTCACTTATTGCTTCATTTAAGTTAACACACTTCTCATCAATTATTCTCTATCTTGAATTGTTAATCAAGAACACTAAAGCAGATAAAACCACCTCTCGATGCATAATACCCATACTCACTTAAATCCACAGATGACAGAATTAAGCAAGACACCCTAATTAACTAATCCACTATATCTCTATGTGAATTACAATTAAAAAGGATTTAAAGCACAAGTTCTCTATAAGATTACATATAGCGTAAAGGCATATCTCTATCCTAAACACGAATCATGAATTCCATCTATGCAGAAATCACAAAAACATGCTATCATGATCAGATCTAAATCTATACTTCATCTCTCGAGTTCATATAGATTATCACGGTAATTAATGACCAATCAATTAACAATTAAGTCCAAATCACAATAGACAATCCTCACGATAGAACATAATAATTGATAGCGAAGCATATTAAAATAAACTACTCAATAAGATCCATTGTAATCTCAAACAAAGAATTAGTTCATGAATTAAAATTAAGAATCCACACTTGAATAAACATTAAAAGACAAAGATAGAAGAAGATAAGAAGATAAAATTTATTGTCTGTAAATTTGATGCTCTCTCCTTGCTCCTACTTTGAATCTTCAATGGTCTCCAAGTTGCTTCAATCTCCAAATCTAATAAGAACTATGGTTTTTTTCCCTAATCTAATCTAATGGAATTATCCCAAAAACTTCCCCTAATCCTTGTAATTCTCCACCTTTTATATGCCTCTTTATATGTCTTTAAGTCCTCTTGGGAGTCCTTGAGTCAAACAGCTCGAATCAATCCTTATCGGACTCAAATTCAGACAAAATCTACTCTTTCTGCGCATACCCAAGCCCCAGCTTGGGTATTACCTTATAAATAGCAAGCCTCGGCTTGCTATGCTTCTGATTTTGAACTCAGGACCCAAGCCCCAGCTTGGGTATAAGGCATAAAAGAGCAAGCCCCGGCTTGGGTGCAAGCTACTAATTATTTTTCTGTTGCAGTGTCCTCTGGTAAAATGGACATAACTTTTGATCCGGGAGGAGTTACGGAGCCTTCCACCTACCGAATCGAAGCTATCGACGAGCTCTACAACTTCCAATTCTTTGAGATTTGAGAAATAATGAACGGAGGAAGGTCAAAATTGGACTGGAAGTGACTTCTATGCAAATGACCACCCAAAACAGCGAAATTCAACGTCTGTTGGTACAAATGTCATAACTCTTGCATCCGAACTCCGATTGGAATGATTCAAGATGTTCCGGAAAGCTAAGAAGAAGCTCTACAATATAGTCCAAGTTCCAAGCCAAGAACATGAAATGAACATGAAAGCACAAACGATGTCCAGATTGCTTTTTCCTTGCATTTTCATACCAATAGTCGCTCACACAGCTCCCAAACATAAAATCTACAAAATGAACACAAAATGCATGAAAAGTAACTAAGAAACATGAGTTTAAGCAACTAATTTAAGTAATAGATACCAGATAAGTAGGTATAAAACCTACTTATCAAATACCCCCAAACTTAAACCTTTACTTGTCCTCAAGCAAAAACAAAACAAAAATGCAATGCAATGCAATGCAATGGAATGGAATGCAATTGAATGCAACTAATCTATATGGCTACAAATCCAGCAGTAATGACAGAGACAAGTCTATTCAACCGGCCTTAGAGAAATCAAGTTAACATGATAATACTTCATATCAAAACAAATCAATAATTCCTATCAAATCATCAAATCTCAAACTGTTATTACGGTTATAGTGTGTGTGTGCTCAACATCCATGCTAACTTATATAATGCTAAATACAACACATAATAGATCTCTTTAAAGACATCATACAGTGCAAACTCGTAAAATTCATGACCAAGCTAAATCCAACTAAATTCAAACATCCACCAAATTCAAGAGTTCAATCCAGGATACTTATGCTTTACTTTGCATTATGGGGGTTTTTGCTCTTTTCCCGTTTTATTGTTTTTTTAAACCATGACTGGCAATGTCTCATTCCATTAGGCTAACAGTGCTACCCCTTAGCGAGCTTTCGACCAACGACTCCTAGACCATATAAGACCTTAGGGCGCTAGGTGTAAAGACAATCCCCTCGGGCGTACTTGCTCAAGTAACAAAGGCCCCGAAACAAGACTAGCCATGATATTTTTTTTCATCATTTTTTTTTCCTTTTTTTAAGCTTATATATCCCAAATTTCCCCCCAAACTTAAGTTTTTGTCTAAATTTAGTCATCTCCGCCTGTTCATATCTTTCATTTATTCAAACTAATATTATCCTTAAGAAGTCAATTATGTATCAATTTAAACTCAATCAGTCAACATAGTTGTTATTACTGTGTTATCCTTCTTATACCAGTTTCAAACAGGAAAAGATTCAATTCATAACAAGAAATCACATCAAAGTTCTAATAAACAGTACTATACTTGTCTACCTAATTCCAATCTCATCATTGGCCAAAATAGACTGTAACTATCTAACAGCTGGAATCATGAAGATGAACATAGTAACTAAGTAATATTTTTGAATTTTTGATTTTTTTTAACAAGAAACTGAATATAATGCTATTCAAACTATACTACTATGCAACTACTTATGCAGTTGTACTACATGAATGCAAACATAATGAACCTAAACTAAATTAACAACATATGCAAAATAACATAACATAAACATAAAACAAAACATGCAATAAAGAACTAAACTAAACTCCCCCAAACTTAGCAACTACAACGTCCTCATTGTAGGAATATAGTGGTAAGTAGAAGAGAACTTCCCTGTAATCAGCTAAGCGTGAGGTGATGGTGGCGATGGCGGCGACGATCATTTTCCTATCCATTAAACCTCCAATACCTGCAATGAAGAGAGACAATAGGGATTATAATAGCACTTGGATTGGTAAGAGAACTTGATAAGCAAATTAATTAATTCCTATCTACTAAATAAACTAGTGAAGCAAATAAATAGAAAAATTCCTGGGTTGCCTCCCAGTTAGCGCTTGAATTATAGTCTTTCAGCCTGACTTTGTCTAGTCAACGCTATCCAATTCCTCTTCGATAATTGAGGAACACTCCATCCATCAAAAATAATGTAGCTTTTGGTAGGTTCCCAATTGTGATAGCCGTTGCTTTAAAGTCACCTAGCATGCTCTGATTTGGTATGATCTCAGTAAAGAACGTCCCACAGCTAGGTGTTTTCTCCATTATGATTGTGATCACTTTGGGGCATGGAAACTTGTCACACACAATGGGCTCTTCGTCTATCTTCTCTGTCTCGTCCCACCATGGATTCAAAATTGTACTCGCTCTTTTATCATCAAGAGCTTCGCCGACGACATGACTACCAAGTGGGCATGTTTTTACAAATCTGACCGACTCTTTGATCTTTGGTGGAGACCCATTTAGATCTTTGTCGACCTCTATTTCATTATCCCCAATTGTATCCACACTTTCGATATCTTGTGGCTCATCCAATTCGCATATTTGGTTGGGTTCTCAAATCCAATTTTGCCATCCATGTCATAAAGCCAAGTATTTAGAGGAAGGTTTCTTATGGCTTTGGTCATTTGCTCTATCTGATCCGTAAGATTTTGAATTGACCTCGCTTGATTACTCATCTTCTCCTCATTTGCTGCTACGAACTTGGAAAACAATTCCTCCATCCTTGAAATAACTGTCTCTTGTGACACTGGAGGTGGACATGAAAAATCTGGTGTGAATGATGGATTTAAAGCGTAATGTTGGTCATCATAATTATAGCTCCATGAAAAATCCGGGTGATACCCCCAATCTTGGTGATAGTTAGGATCAACATAGTTATTGAGGTAATCACCACTATATTGTACCGGTTCAAAATTGACGGTGCATTAATGACTTTGATGGTTGAAGCACAGTAGTCACACGTAACTGCCATCCTTCACCTCCGTTGGGCTGCGATAACCTCCAAGGTCTTCGAAGTTGCCTCAATTTGTACTGACTCTGCAAAAAATGTATTAAGTCCATCAATCCATGTTTCCCTTGGTTGAGTCATGTTAGTATATGGCCATTTATGCATAAAAGTCATCCATGGTACTTTAAAAGAGAGAAATATAGGAAGAAATTAAAAATAAAAATAAAAATGTTTAAATTAAGACTAATTTGATTGAAATTAATATTGGTAAATAATTATTAAATTAATTCCCCAAAGAATGGCGTAGCAAAAAACTTGTTGGGTAAAATCTAATTACGCTTTACACATGAAGTATCGTAATCAATAAGTAATAAAGTGAAAGTAAGTATCGTTCCCACGAGGAATTATTAATACAAATTACAAGTACTAACCCTTAATCAAATTAATTTTATTTAAACATACAATTTAACAATATAAATTAAATTATCTAATTACACTAATTCTAATTACCACTAATTAAAAATCAGGATTATGGAGATTTAAGATCACAACTTCACTTATTGCTTCATTTAAGTTAACACACTTCTCATCAATTATTCTCTATCTTGAATTGTTAATCAAGAACACTAAGCGAGATAAAACCACCTCTCGATGCATAATACCCATACTCACTTAAATCCGGCACGATGATAGAATTAAGCAAGACACCTAATTAACTAATTCACTATATCTCTAAGTGAATTACAATTAAAAAGGATTTAAAGCACAAGTTCTCTATAAGATTACATATGGTGTAAAGGCATATCTCTATCATAAACACGAATCATGAATTCCATCTATGCAGAAATCACAAACATATGATATCATGATCAGATCTAAATCTATACTTCATCTCTCGAGTTTATATAGATTATCACGGTAATTAATGGTCAATCAATTAACAATTAAGTCCAAATCACAATAGACAATCCTCACGATAGAACATAATAATTGACAGCGAAGCATATTAAAATAAACCACTCAATAAGATCTATTGTAATCTCAAACAAAGAATTAGTTCATTGAATTAAAATTAAGAATACACACTTGAATAAACATTAAAAGACAAAGATAGAAGAAGATAAGAAGAGAGAATCTATTGTCTATAGATTTGATGCTCTCTCCTTGCTCCTACTTTGAATCTTCAATGGTCTCCAAGTTGCTTCAATCTCCAAATCTAATAAGAACTATGGTTTTTTTTCCCTAATCTAATCTAATGGAATTCTCCCAAAAACTTCCCCTAATCCTTGTAATTATCCTCCTTTTATATGCCTCTTTATATGTCTTTAAGTCCTCTTGGGAGTCCTTGAGTCAAACAGCTCGAATTAATCCTTATTGGACTCAAATTCGGACAAAATCTACTCTTTCTGCGCATGCCCAAGCCCCAGCTTGGGTATTGCCTTGTAAATAGCAAGCCCCGACTTGCTATTCTTCTGATTTTGAACTCAGGAGGCTTGGGTATAAGGCCTAAAAGAGCAAGCCCCGGCTTGGGTGCAAGCTACTAATTATTTTTCTGTTGCAGTGTCCTCTGGTAAAATGGCCATAACTTTTGATCCGGGAGGAGTTACGGAGCCTTTCACCTACCAAATCGAAGCTATCGACGAGCTCTACAACTTTCAATTCTTTGAGATTTGAGAAATAATGAATAGAGGAAGGTCAAAATTGGACTGGAAGTGACTTCTATGCAAATGACCACCCAAAACAGCGAAATTCAACGTCTGTTGGTACAAATGACATAACTCTTGCATCCGAACTCCGATTGGAATGATTCAAGATGTTCCGGAAAGCTAAGAAGAAGCTCTACAATATAGTCCAAGTTCCAAGCCAAGAACATGAAATGAACATGAAAGCACAAACGATGTCCGGATTGCTTTTTCCTTGCATTTTTATACCAATAGTCGCTCACACAGCTCCCAAACATAAAATCTACAAAATGAACACAAAATGCTTTTAAAGTAACTAAGAAACATGAGTTTAAGCAACTAATTCAAGTAATAGATACTGGATAAGTAGGTATAAAACCTACTTATCACTTATACCTCTTCAAGCTTGAATTGGACCTCCTACAATCTGAGTGTGCTTTCTACAATGCTCAGCAACTTAGGACTCTCTAACTAAGACTTAAAAAACAACAAAAAACTGAATTTGAAGCTTGTATATATAGAAGAAGCTTGGACTAGATAAACACATTGCACCAAGGTTAGATTCATGGTGTAAAGAAACAATACATTGGTTAATCAAGAGTTGATCAACCACCCTTACCAACCATTTACTTAGCAAATGATCACCTACTCAATAGCCTTTTTGGAAAATACGTGATTTAGCTTCAAGTCACTATTCATGTACTTGGTGACACTCATTATGGGACAAGGAAATAATTCTCAGCATTTGCACAATGAAATGCAACAATGTAATGCAACACTTGATTAAAACCATATATACACCTAATATAAACTTTGGTTATCAATTTATGTATGTAAACTTCATTTCACATAACATAGGTTATAATGATTTAAAGGCATACAATGTAATTCTCAATTACAAGGTATCAAGTAGTGCACATACATATAATTCATGTACATTTTCAATTACCATGACTATTATTATTATAATAACTTAATGAAATCATTATTAATTTAACAATTATTATATGTCAATAGGATGTACATGAATGTTTACCCACACACTTCATATCATATAACAATATTATTATACAACTCACATGAATGCAAATAATTCTTACTATATAGTCTATATATACAATATATAGACATATTAATATGCCACCTTGTACTATATAAAATATATAGTTAACTACCACATAATAAAGGTTTACTATATTGCATGCTTCCAAAAATAAATCAAGTAAACATATAATCATTTTAAAATTATTAATCTTTTACACATTAATTATTATTTATTCATAATAATTATTAATTAACACATTATCAATTAATTACTCATAATTGAAATTAATCAATATGTTCAACTTTTGCTACTATATTCAAATAAATTGAATATTTAATAATCCTATCAATTTCTTGATATCAAACTTTTAGGGTTAGTCCACTAATTTAAATAAGCTATTAGTGACTCCCTTTAATCATTTCATAAATTCACATAACCACATAAGGTTTAAATAAACTCACAAAACTAACTCATTAAAATTAAATCACATATTTAATTAATATGGAGTTTAAAATCTGTGGACGTTAGAATAATTCTTCATCATAACATTTTCAAGTTCCTACGTAGCTTCTTCAGCATTGTGGTTTCTCCAGACTACCTTAACAAAAGGTATCACTTTATTCCTTAATACTTTCTCTTTCTTGTCAATAATTCGAATAGAGACTTCTTCATATGTTAAGTCTTTCTCAAACTGTAAGGGCTCATATTCTATCACATGCTTATAATCATGCTTATATGGTTTCAATACTGAGATATGGAAAATGTTATGAATATGCTCCAATGACAGAGGTAAAGCTACCTCATACGCCACTTCACCAACTCGTCGAAGCACTTCAAAAGGTCCTATAAACCTAGGGCTTAATTTTCCCTTCTTGCCAAATCGAATTTTTCCCTTCCGGGAAGATACTTTCTAGAAAACAAAACTACCGACATCGAATTTCTAATTTTGTTGATGTTAATCGACAAACTTCTTTTGTCTATCCTATGCGGCTATCAATCTTGCTCGAATAAGCTTGATGATCTCGACGGTTTGTTGTACCAACTCTGGACCCAATAGCTGACGTTCACCTACCTCATCCCAGCATAACGGAGTTCTGCATTTCCTGCCATATAACGCTTCGTAAGGCGGCATTCCAATACTCATATGATAACTATTATTATAAGAAAATTCTACCAATGGTAGGTGGTCATCCCAATTTCCTTTGAAATCCATAATACATGATCTGAGCATATCTTCTAGTGTTTGGATGGTTCTCTCACTTTGTCCATCGGTTTGAGGATGGTACATTGTGCTCATTCTCAGCTATGTTCCCAAACATTCTTGTAATTAATTCCCAAAATTTGATGTGAAACATGGATCTCTGTCTGATACAATGGACACAGGTACACCGTGTCTTGAAATAATTTCCTTTACATATAGTTTTGCCAACCGATCTAGTTTAAATCTAATCTTGATTGACAAAAAGTGTGCCGACTTCGTCAGTCAATTGATAATCACCCAAATGGCATCGTAACCTTGTTGAGTCGTTGGAAGACCTACCACAAAATCCATTGTGATATGCTCCCATTTTCATTCTGGTATCTCTAACGGTTGTAATAATCCTCTTGGCCTTTGATGCTCAGCTTTAACTTTCTGACATGTTAAGCATTTTGCCACACACTCAGCCACATCCTTTTTCATATTCGGCCACCAAAAATGATGTCTAAGATCATGGTACATCTTTGTACTCTTAAGGTGAATCGAATATCTTGAGTTGTGAGCTTCACTCATAATTTCCTCTTTAACTTCTGTTAGTTCCCAGTAGGCACAATATATCTAGAAGGGGGGGGGGGTTGAATAGATCCTTTTTAAGTTCAAATTCTTTTCTGGTTTATTTTGAATTGCTAATAATTTAGCATATGACAAACATAAGAATCTTTTAAAACACATCGGAATAAGTAAAAGATCCCCTTCATTGATATATTCATAATGATACATACATTATTCGTAGAGTTAGTTTAGTAGTAAGCAGTTAAGTCATACATAGCAGTTATAGCAGTTAATGTACATAATGTACATGACATAAAGTAAAAGACACAAAGGGTTTTAAGTGGTTCAGAGACTCAAGCTCATAATCCACTCTTCTGCTTTCAACTAGTAGGATTTCCACTAAGGAAGGACAGCACCCTAAATCACTAAGATTCCTTTAAGGCCTACTGCCTTGGGACTTCAGTTCACTAAGAACTCTTCAAGGCCAGCAGCCTTGGAACTTCTCTAGTTTCCTAGGAACTCTTCAAGCCCAGTAGGCTTGGAACTTCATTTAGTCCCTTCGGATAAGGACCCCTCAGGCCCTGGCTTCTTGTTGTTGTAGTTGTTGTTGTTGGTGGTGGTGTTGAGCTGCTAAGATATCTTTAAGCTCTAAACATCTTCTGTACTTAGCAGCTTGGTGTGGTCCTCTTTGCATTCTGCTTCGAGTCTGAACTACATCTTCTCTGATGCAACTGATCTGTACTCCTTTCTGCTCATCTTTATCTGATGTCAGTTGTGCACCATCACCATCTAGATTTGATAAGTCTCTGAGCTTTTGGTAGACTTCGTCTGGCACTTAGCAATCCCTGAAACCTTCTTGAATATTCTGCAGACATGATTCTGCTTCTGTTCCTTTTCTTCTTTTGGTTCATGGTGATCTGTAGAGTGGCTCTCTTGATCTTTTTTATATTCTGCCACCTTTCTGAATGCTATCTCTTTGGCCTTCTCGGCTATCAGCTTGGCTACAATCTTTAGTGGCATTCTCATCTTTGTTGAGTGAAGCTCTAATCTGTTTAAGTCCTTCTTCAAAGCTGCTTCACTTCCACCTTTGTAGTCTCACTGTCACTGAGACTTGTTCTGTTGATCTTTGGTGGAACTCGTAGAGTCAACAATAGCATTCACAGCAACTCAACGATTCTACAATTTAGCAATCATTAGCAACTCTTGATCTTTGAAGCTCTATTGATTTATACTGCTTCCCAATCTTCTCGTTGGAAAGTAGCCATTAAAGGCTTTTTGAATTGCTTCGCAGATCTTGAGTTATTTGGTGCAGACTGCAGATGTGACGTGACATGACTTTCTAACACTGCAGTCTACTGTTTCACCTACCCTGTTAGCTATGTTACTTTGATGCCTCGGGCAGGTCGACAACTTTATTTCCCCCTTCTGACCTCTAGATCAGAGGTTGTCCTTGCATCGATGCACTCAATAAGTTTTTGTCTGAATACCAACCTTCAGATTAAATCGTTGCCAATGCTTCAATCCTCAGTTGTTCGAACTCTACGATTTTGATGCACATCTCTTGGACTTGATCGTAGTCTCTTGTTGACTAATGCATGTAGAGTCAACAGCACGATATTTAAAGATTGTTCATTTGATCTTCAGTGTAGAACACCTCTTCCTTCTATTGTGCACTGCTTCAACGCTTCTTGTTTACTTTGATTGTTCTCAGATATTGATGGTTTGACTCCTTGCTCTGGCCCCTTCTGAATAGAAAGACACTTTAAATTTATGGCATGTCCAGCTCACTTTCTCCTTGTGATCTCCCGTTCACTTATCATCAATGGACTGACCCAATGCTTAATCACTTTAGCCTTGTTCTTCAGAAGTTGACCAGTATCTTTGTTTACACTCTATCAGTTCTTTCTTTGATTGGAAAACACTACGATCTTGGTTACTTCCAAGATCGTTGTCGTCTTACCACTTTGACAGCAACTGCATTAGCTGACTTTCCTTAGTTAGTTACTGAAGTCTTCTTATGATCAACTTGTGGAAGACTTCATCTCGAATGGCTTCACAACTTAATCTGGATGATGATTGAGTTGATGCTTAGATCTTTTGTTAGCTTGCATTCCATTCGTTGAGTGCTCTCTGATTTCCTTCAGGTGGGATGTTTCTTTGTAGCTTAGACCAGAGGCTTCATTCCTTTGGATATTCTAGGAGTGCTCATTTTTTGAGAATCATATTATCTCTACGATTTTGCCTTTGCGTTGTGAGCACATCTGTTGAAGTCTCAGTTCTATACTTTACGATTCAGCTTCGGCTGTGCAGACACTATGACTTCGATATCAGATCTTGACACTCTACGATTTCTTTTGTTGTGCTTGTTGTCTTCATCTGATCTTGCTCGACTACGATCTCTACCTCTGACATGATCAGTAGACTCTACGACTCTGAGTGTAGTCTACGATTCTTGACTTAACTTCCCGGATGCTCACTTATCGGCTCGTGGCGGTCAGTCTACAATTTACGAACACGACTTCCTTGGCGGACTACGACTCGGGGAAGTTCTCCTCGACACTACGATCCTTCCTCGTCTCTCCTGGCGGGTCTATGAACTTGAGATCTACTATCTTGCAGACTACGATTATGCCTCGATAGCTCTCGAGTTTTCCTTGACTCTCTTGGCGGGACTACGATTTACAGTGCGAAGGCTTTCGACGATCGACAAGCCTATCTATTACATCATAAGATCAACCTAACATGCTTGATCTTTCTATATTTATAGTCCTTGTACATCATTTCTTTTTAAGGACTTTACAAAGCTGTTTTGCTTATGTAGGATCAACCTAACATTATTGATCAATTCATTCTAAGTCCTTGTATATGTGTTTCTATAATCTATCAAAGGACTTTACAGCTTTTCTTAATGCAAGCATACTTGTATATTCATTCATATGCATGTTCATAATCAAATCATATATAAATAGGAATATCATTCACATGCATATTCCTGACAATCTCCACCTATTTGATTATGACAAAAACAATAAGTGCATATGCATGTTATGAATGAATCTTATATACAGTGAGCAGCTGTATTTCTAAAACAGATAATCATGAATGTCATTTATAATGATGTGAAATTTAATACACTGGCATACACTGACATTTTACATCCTGGATCCAGAACATACCTAACTAGTTAGAGATGTACCTCTTTGGCTCCATGTATGCTTCTAGGATGTCTGTTGATCAGCTATTCATCTATTTTATCTTCTTGCATATGCTCACCCTGGGACATTGACTTCATTTCTTTTGTTTGCTCCCCTGCAAATGTATGTTCCTCTACTTCTTCTGGCTCCCCCTCAGATGATGATCCAGCTTCTTCTTCTGCAATCTTCTTGTCTTGTTTCTTTCTGCTCTCCTTGCTCTTTCTTGAATGCCTCTTACTCTGCCTCTTTCTATGCCTCTTTTTCTCCCCCTTTTTGTCATTAATCATTTGGGAGAGCTGCTCCATGTTGGACATTAGTTGCTCCATCACATAAGAGGAGTTACCAACTTCAATCTTGAGTTCTTGTTGGCTTAACTCAAGTTTCATAGAGAAAGATTGATTCATGTTATCAACCTTGTTAGAGAGTGTGACGACCCCAAATCCAGGTACTTGAAACCCGAACTCGGTTCACCACGATACCATTTCTTTAAGCTGAATAATACTAAATAATAATACATTCAAACTTAATTTACATACATCAAAGTTTACTTCCCCAGGTACGTGACCTTCAAATACATTCCTTACAATACTTGAATAGATACCAATACAACTATAACCATTAACTCATAATACACACTTATTCAATCAGCTTTCCTTTTCCTTTGTTCGTGCCTGAGCCTTCAGGTTGCTCATACATAACTGAAAATATTTAATTTAGCAAGGATGAGCATTTAAGTGCCCAAAGAAGTAATAACAATTATATATAATTTGAAAGAATATAAGTATTCTCTTTACATAACACTTCTACAACGAATTAAAAGTTGTGAAGTAATCATCTTGATAAAACTTCACATAACAACTCTCTTTCAAATTCTTTAAATTTGGCTCGCTCTACCCTTGAATAGGGTTTAAGAAACATACTATGAACATTCTTTTCATTTTCAAAAGGTTTAGCGGAATTCTATCCTCAAACCGCTCATAACTTACGGACACGGAGGGTGATCGGCCCGTTGTACCTGTATTGATCAATACTACATAACTTGAGCGAAATTCATCGCTTCACTCTATCCTACTTTAGTAAAAATCTTCCCATATAGGGATGTTCATACATGCCTGGTTCCAAACCCGAAGGTTTTTAATCTTGCTCAACAATAATATGTAATTCAACATATATATACGGGTAATTGACAAAGGTATATCAACATGTGAATAAATGTCATGATTATCTAAGTGGGGACACTTGTATAACCATTTAGAAATCAACTTAACAGAATATATATCTGAGCTAACATGTTGATAATCAAAGCGTACATAATCTGTACAGGAATAGAATAATTCTAAAACTTCTTACTCATGTCCATTGCATAAAGAAAATGCAAAGGTAGGATACTTGCCTGATTCGCTGATTACAAATCTCAACTTAGGTTTTATCTCTTTATCACAACCTATCAATAATCAGATCATTCGTTCAATTAGAACAATATATCTTAACACATAGTAATCTTTTATTTATCAAAGACATAGTCGATCACATAATCACGGTGATCATACTTTTAGTTCCTATTCTATACTTGAAATATTTTTATACATTTTTCAAATATCTCATCCATGCTCTTCCACGTGAGTGATCTTTTATTTCTTTTATAAAGTTCGACATTTGTTAAATCTTCGTGACTTTTTCGGAGTAAATCTTGAGTCTAAGACTCTTATTCTATACCTCAACATCTGTAAATATCAGACATCTTATTTTTAATCATTTTCGCAATTTCCATAAATTGAAAAATTTAAAATAATTCAAATCTGTCACTAAAGGGCCTATAGTGATATAACTGTTACTATAGGTGTTCTTCATCAAATTCAGAACTTCATAATCGGTTCTCAAGTCAGCTAGTTTGGCCGGATATAACTTTCAAATATCGGAATCATAATTAAATGATTTAAACATTAAACAATTCCATTATCATTAATAGTTTAATTAATACTAAACTATTAATGAAACCATTGCCAAAATATAAAAGTTATTTATAATAACTCAAACTATTTCTAAAACATTTATATTACCCAAATAATTACCATTAATATTTAAATATTAATGTACTATTTATCAAATATTAAAAGTCATTAATTATAACTTAAAATATTTTTAAATCCTTAATATCCTCTTTAAATGGTTTTAAATAAGTAAAACCATTTTTAAACTATTTATTTAATATTAATCATTAAATAAACTAAATATCATTAATATTATCTTAATATCATTAATATTTAATTATTAATGAAATTATCATTTAAATATTAAAGTTATATTTTATAACTTAAAATATTTTTAAATACCTTATTTTCATTTAAAATGATTTTTATAATATTAAAATCATTTTTAAACTAAATTATTTAATATAATCATTAAATAACTTTAATATCATTAATAATTATTAATTAATGAAATTCATCACAAAATATTAAAAGTCATCACAAATAACTCATTTACATAATCAATTCCAAGCCAAAATAAACATAGTAAACTAACTAGTTTATTAACAACACTAACTAAACTTCAAAAATTCAAACTTTAACTAACAATTAAAAATAATAACATTACAAAAATTAAATAAGAAACATACCCGAAATCTGAATTCCACGCAATGAATGAATCGTCTTTCCACGCCAAAAATTAACTAAGGAGATCTTTATAAAAAGTTCTCCCACAACAAAGCCTTTCTCAAAATTGGAGGCCTTATTGTTGGTGAATGAAACAAAAGGCCAAGCCCTTCTATTTATAGGTTTAGAAAATGGTGAAGTTCTCAATTTAGTCGATGTGGGACTTGGTTTATACTAATTTTTCAATAGCTCACTTTGCGATTTTCTAATGCATTGCTCATAACTTCGATTAATCTGATTTTTGGATATGTTATACATGGTATGTAAGACTATTTTTAAAAATACGAATTACCCAATTCGGGTTCATTAGGTAGCCCAAACAATCGTCAAAAAATGGGCGTTCATAATGATTTTCAATCTCGCTTCAGCTTTACCCTCTTCGCTAAAAACAGTCATAACTCTTTCATTTTAAAACATTTTTGAGCGATTCTTGAGCCCACGCCTTAACTTCTGGGGCTACAACTTTTATTCTTTGACCATTTCCAAATTCCGAACACATCAGCCCAGATATTCCGTTCAAATGGACTGCACCGCACTTGTTGGGAAGTTTTGACACTACTACTTTGAAATGTCATAACTCTCTCCTCCGATGTCGGATTTAGTCCGTTTTAAAGTATATGGAAAGCTTATTCGGTTGTACTATAACATACCAAAAGCCCAGAAGGTTTTGGAAACATTAACTAATCGAAAATTGTGTCCCGAATAGCACATCCCAATCGCTGACTTTCAGGTTTTGAGAAATTTGACACATTTCTTCCAATCACCGTAATTCCTCATCCGAGGTCTTGAATGAGGTCATTCCAAAGCCTATGGCTTCCTAACTCGATGCACTACAACATATCAAAAGCCCAGACCTTTTAAAGCACAAAAAGTGGACGAGAATGCCCCCATTACGTATCGCCTAAAAACAGTTTTATCATGCTCTCGGTCAACCATGTTTGACCATCTATAACTTCTAATCTATACATGATATGGACTTGATTCTTTTTGCAGATTAAAGACCACATATCAGGCTACACATAACAACTTTTGAAGAACAAAACTCATGATCGAGCAAAGAGTTATGACCTCTGACATTTGGTGAAAAATAACGAATTCGGTTTTCCAACTTGCTTAAATCTTCAAATTCGTGCACTTTGATGTTATGGGTCTTTGATTTATCAACCCATATCATCAATTAACATCCTATTACACAACTTTAAACAATCAATTGCATCAAATAACATCGAATCAAAGGATTTCTAGGTTTAGTGTTCTAATACCTTTTTTTGCCAAAAATTCTTGATTCTTGCTTCTGATTTGTTATGGGTGATGGTTGGGCTTTGTTTAAGAGTGTATGGGCAATCTTGTACAAGGCAATTAAATGTAATATTTAATCACTAGATTTAATTCTTATAATTTACCAATTAACTTCTATCCTTTGGTAAATTAAACACTTATCTGATAAGAACATCGAAATTAAACCCATTAATTAAAATTAGGGTTTCTCAACGCCATCAATTAGGGTTTCTAATTGATCATTAGTGGTTCTTTAATTATCTGTATATTCTTAACAACACGATGCGTTCGGTTTCTAATTTCAACCTATTAGGGTTATAATAATTAGGGTTTGTCCTAATTATCGACGTACAACAAGAATTAGGGTTTCTTCTAATTACCGATATTCTTATTCACAAGAATTTCATATACACAAATACTACTCGAAATACCCCATAACCGAGTTTAATAATTAGGGTTTCTGAAAGACGGTAATATGCTATGACCTAATCAACCGTCATTGCTTCGATATTATCTCATCTCATTCACATACCGATACATAATTATGGTACTTTGTAAAATTATTATATAAATAATATAATATTATTATTCTCATCTCTTGATCACAATCCCAATCCAGTGTTTGGATCTCATGTCCGACTTATTCTTCATTACAAAGATCAATAATCAAGTTAAAATAATTAACTTAAATATTACGAACAATTCATATAATAAAATATTTATTATATAAAGCTAATTATCACTTCATATATTATTTCCAATCATGTTTTCATGGAAAATAATTAATAAAAATATTTCGGCTTACAGAAATTTATTACCATATAATTTGTGGTAATTAATAATTCCAAAATTATTTCTAATTTTTCAAGTAATAAATGTATTTGTATTTATCGTTCACTTTACTTGACACTTAGTCTCGTCATAAAAAAAATTTATACGCAAAATTATTTATTTATTTTATATAGAAAATCTCGGGTTATTACAGAGAGGACTTGGAGTTGTTCTTCAGTGGCCTTCTGTGTTCGTAGAGCTTCTGCCTTCTGATCATGTACGGCCTTTAGATAGATGTTATCTCTCTCTTTGATTTTGAGAGATATATCAGCCATAGTAGCTTGAAGTTTGTTTTGAACTGAGTTATCTCCTGCTTCTATCGACCTCTTTGATTCTTCATTGATTAGAAATATCTTCTCAATCAGCTCGTCAGAATTCTTCAATAGTTCCTGCTCCATAGGAATTTGGTCATTTGGTTGGGCAGCTTCTTGTTTAACACTAGATTAGACTCTACGATTTTCATCTTTGGACAAATTTTCGAAAGTGTTGAGAATCTAAAAAATCGTTGAGTACCACTCGCTATTGGAGGATGAAGGAATGTCGGTCAACAGTGTTTGAACAGATGAAAGCTTCTCATTTTGAATTTGCATATCATCAGTGGTAGAGTGAACTGACTCTACGATTATCTCCTTGGTCATAATCCTTCTGCCTTCAGAATTCACTCTACGATTATAAGGAATATAATGGTTGCCAGCATATCTGTAGACTTTGTAGTGGGGCTTATCTTTGATCATCATTGTTGTATCACTCTTCAACTTTGGGAAGTTTTGAGCCACCAGTTCTTGGTTTGGAATCTCTGGTGATCCATTCGAGACTTCCTCTGCTATTTTCCTATTAATCCTCGCTGGAGAAATGACAAGATGGTGTTTTGGTTCCTCTGATTCCTGATGTACAGAATCAAAATCCTTCTCCATTCCCTTTCTTTCTGAGCCTGAAACATTCTGATCGAATCCATCAGCGAATCCACCTTGCTGTATTTCATTTTCAGAACCTTCTTTAGCAAGATCTTCCTTGGACTCATCTTCTTCATTACTGGTCCCATCTTCAGCACTTTCTTCTAGTGATTTAGATTCATCATCGCTTAATTCGATGACTGCAGTAGAAGATTCTCCTTTCTTCTTTAGAACAGCCCTGACAAGAAGTCTGTTGGTCTTTCTTCTCCTTAGGGGTTCAACTATAGGAGTTTTAGACTCCTATTATTCTTTAGAATCCAAAGCTTCTGTATCATCAGACAGACTAGCATGATGTTCAGCAACAGTAGGGGCATGTTCTTCTTCTTCTTCAGACTCGACATCTTTTAAGTTTGTTGGAGCATTTACAGTAGAGGATATTGTTGTGTCAACTTGCAACCTTTCTTCATCATCAGAGTGGATGCTCTGAGAGTTAGCCATAGGGCTTGCACATTCTTTTTCTTCATCATTAGACTTGGCTCTTCCTTTCATAGATTCAACTTCTTGTTCATTGCTAGACTTGCTCTTTGAGGGTTCAATATTAGAGCTTTCAGTTCCCTTTCCATCTTCAGACTCTACATTTGCTTCTTTGTTGGATGTACTTTTTAGGGGAACTGGAACTGATTTCTTCATCACTTTTGCTTTCTTCTTGGGTGGTTCTTGGAGTAGTCTGTTACTCCTTCTTCTTTTGGGGTTTCAGCAGTTGATGCTTGTTTTTCTTCTGCTCCTTGTTTCTTCTTGTCACTGGAGATATGGCTTGACGAAGCGTTTTTATTCTTCACATTCTTAGACTTCCTCTTTGTTGGTGTGGTAGCAACTAATTCAGAGTCATCAGATTGAGAATTTTCCACTTCTTGTGCCTTCCTTTTCTTGACAGAGACCTTGCTGCTGCTCCCAGTTGTTATTAGCCTCTTGTTCTCCTTGGGATTTTTTTTCAAGTTTATAAACAACTGTGGAGACATTACTTTATGAACATTAATTAAGAATTT
Source organism: Panax ginseng (assembly GCA_020205605.1). Taxonomy (NCBI): domain Eukaryota; kingdom Viridiplantae; phylum Streptophyta; class Magnoliopsida; order Apiales; family Araliaceae; genus Panax; species Panax ginseng. Next base: position 69,312,198 of record CM035139.1, read on the forward strand.
CGCCCTCATCATCCTTAATTTTATTCTTCAACTTTCTCTTCAAGATGATACTTAAGAACCTTCCATGCAAAACCTTTGAGAGTGGTTTTTCAGTTAACCTTTTCTTTTCTTCCTTATCCAGCCACTTAGACATATGATCAAGCATGATAGCTCCAAAATTGATGTGTTCCTTCAGGACTATAGCAGACATAATCTTCAGCTGTTCGTCAATCACAATATCATGTGTAGTGTCTTTGCATAAGATACATTTACCCACTATTTCAGCAAGGAACTCGAATTCTTCAGGAAACTCCTTTTTCTTCATGTCCTTTAAACCAGGGTTTTTTTGTACTGCATAATCTTCTTAGCTTTTTCAGTGTCGATCTCTTCCAGGCTTTTCAGATCTCGGTCAGGAAGGCCTAAGCATTGATTGATGTCAGAAGAATTTAGCTTCAGAATCTGACCCTTAACCTTAGTGGAGAGGATTCCAGAATTTACGGTTGCGTTTGAATGAAACTCTTTGACCAGGTCACCATATATTCATGTGTTTGACTCAAGACATTCTGAGAACCCAGCCTTCTTCCCAAGTTCAAGAATATCCCTTAACTTCTTCTCGGATTTTTCGAACGTCTTAGTTCCTAGCTGAATGCCGGTAATTACTCGCCAATCTGCCATTTGAGGAGTTTGAAGAATATGGGTATTTGTTTTAGGGAATCTTATGAGAGATAGGTGAATGTGATTTGGGCAAGGATTTGGAGATTTAATGGACTTAGTATGTGAGGAGGCTTTTAGGGTTTGAAAAAGAGAGGGAAAGAGGTTAGATAGTTTCTGGTAACTATTTGCAGATTTTAAATTTATCTTTATGGTAGTTCCTTCTAACTCTGCATACGATGTGATGTGTTAACTAGCCATTGGTTGCACGATGCCCAATAATGAGCTGCAACTCCCCCATTAACTCTTCAGTTTAATGTCCCCTTTTTAAAACAAATAGTCGTCAATGACGTGGATTGACCGTTGACCATTTTGGTTCGTAGAGTAGCATGGTAAGGCAGCTATGGACTCTACATTTTCCTTTGTTGACTCAACGATCAACTTTTGAGAGATGCTGCAGTGGATGGTTTAGACATTAATCCTCATCTTGAAACTGTATAGCTTAATCACTGATGTACCCCAAGCTAGTTTGGGCACTTAAGTTCTGAGATGCGTTTGCATGATATCTGTGACGCCCCCAAAATAGATATTCATCACCTATTCTGAGTCGCCAAATACATGGTACAGAATTCAAATACAAACTTAATTATACAACATGAGCTGTGAGTTTTAATACAAATATTGTCTTCTAGACAGTATTCAAACTCAAAATACGACAAAACATAATCTGAGAGTTTTAACACGAATATTGTCATATAGACAATATCCACACTCAAATTCAATCTTATTACATTTATTATCACACTATTTCATAGAATAGTGAGGACTACTAATGCTATCATCTGGACCGTCACTCCGTTCTCCGACTAGTCCCTGCTACGTTCTCATTTCCTGAAGAGAACAATAAAAGCAAAAAGGGTGAGCTCAACTAGCCCAGTAAGAAATATTATGACTAAGATAATGCAGAATAAATTATCGTTAGCTTTCAAAAGGGTTAAATTGATACAATATAACACACATCAAGTTTAACGGCAGCGGAACAAGCAATCCATTAGAAGAGTCAAGTAGAGAATAAAATCTACTATCTTCTATGATTTAAAAGGTTTTTCATCACTTTGATCGCTGAAACTCAGCTTAATAAATAATCCACATCATCAAATCATCCCTGCACTACAGGCCAAGGATATTCTTTAGTATCACGACCACGAATTATCCAAGCACTACGGGCTAAAGATAATCATGTTTTCATCAATGGTCCTGATCATGCCATAAAACAATTCATCTTTGCACCTGTGACGCCCCCAAATCCGTGTAACATCGATTACAGGACTTGGTGCTCACGATATAACATACAACATCATCTATCTAAGTAAACTTTAACAATAATAATAATATTATATTACCCATTACATAAATAGTCGAAACAAAATCCCAAGTCTTTACAACCTTAAAACATACTGGAACTTAGTCTTAGCGTTTATCGCTACATTACACATATGCGGAAATAATTAACTTATTACATAACCATTAGCATCACTTCATCTTGGACTTTCCCTTGTCTTTGCCCGAACCCTCAGCCTTCTCACCCTTAACTTAAAGGTTTAAGCAAGAATGAGCACGAATTGCCCAGCAAGTATATACAGAAATTTGAAAACATACATCAGGAGTAAAAGCAGTTGAATAGCTAAACCTCAACAGTTGAAATGATTATCAAGTGTTAAATAGGAACATTATGAATGGAAATTTAAGAATTTTCAATATCATACTAAGGGGTGTAAAATACCCTAAAACATATTTCTTTCATCAAAAATCATCGATTTGGTTTAACAATCCAATAGATCAGAATCGGTCTCGCAAGTACACCAGGTGATCAGCCTGTTGTACCCTACGTTGTGCACAAGTATTAAGTTTTAAGCTGCATAAGAGAAATGGGACTATTTGCCCGACATCTGTTTGTCCGTTTATTCGGGTTGTTCATCTTAGTAATCATGTGAGACCGCACCAAAGAAATTTGGATTGGTAAACATTTAATAACTTCGAAAGATTTGTTTTAAATCACTTTTTCCATCAATAATAACTAGCTGAAAACAAAGGCCAGGAACATACTTAGAACAGTTCGATAATGAAATGAAATTTAAACATATGGTAGTTAAAATAATAACTGAATAATCATTGATAAGCTTGCAAGATAATTGTAGTTTGTATGACTTTCCAACGAAGAAACTTGCACGAATAAATAACTAACACAAGTCCAATACTTACTCTTACTGCGATAATATTAGTAAGGATTTAATAAATACCCAAAAGAAATTAGGGTTAGGAAACTTGCCTGATAAGCCTGCTACAATTAATGCTAGCAATTAACCTTCACATAACCTAATCACATGTGTCTCGTTAATCACCATTCATACACAATCTAGTTTGAAGTATAAGGCTCTCCTATTGGATATGCTATAAACATCATAAGAGAATATATTTAGAAAATATATGCCACCCATTTTAGATATCATAGGCAGCCCAAAATAGAACTTAAAAATGCCCAAACATAACAGTTTTTATATATATTTTTTCTCAGCTTTACCATATCTCGCTAAAATAGTCATAACTAATTCGTTTTAAAACATTTTTGAGCGATTCTTACATACGCCAAGCTAACTTCCGGGGCTACAATTTTCGTACATGGACCATCTTCAAATTCCAAGCACAAAGTTCCGGAAAATCCGTGCAAGGGGACCGCTCCGAATTTGTTGGGATGATTTGACGCAACTACTTTGAAAAGTCATAACTCCTTGCTCCGAAGTCGGAATTAGTCCGTTCCGGAGTCTGTGGAAAGCTTATTCTGTGTACTATAATAATCCAAAATCCCAAAATTTTCTGCAAACTGTAGCTAGCCCCGAATTTGTCCTTAGGGTCAACAGTTCACAATTTTTTTTGGTTTCTAACATGTTTATTTCGCGACCTTACGATTTTCATATCTCACTCAATATAGCTTCGATCCAAATGAAATTTGGACATGTTATACCTCATGCTACATACTATTTTACAAAATTATTACATGAAACAAATGGATTATCAAAGACATGATTTCGAGTGACCAAAAATCCTGAAAAATCATGCAAACTAGTTTAACCCAACTTTTGAGAAAATCATGATTTTGATTCTAGCATGCATGGGTTTGATTCCTATTATCCAGACCACTTCTAATAACATATATATACATGTTACAACAATTCATTTCTCTAACTTTTCATGTTTTGATCAAATTAGCATGTTAGAGGCATTTTATCAAACACTTAGCATACATGGCATGATTTCTTGACTTTCTATGAGTTAGAACATGTACTAAACCAGAATTTTCATTCTCTAATACCAAATATCAGAAACAAAGCAATAGCATAGCATTACCAAGCCAAAACAAACATCTATCATTCTTATCCATGCATGTTTTCACTATTTCCTTAAGAACACATAAAAGAGAGTTTCATAGCTTACCTTGGACGAATTCTTCCTTGTTTTAAATCTGATTGAGACTCACACCTCTCTTGTTAGGCTCTCCCAATCTCCAGAATTCTTCTAACACTATCTAACACTCTCAATTTCTCTCCAAGTTTACTCTCTTGGAGGAATTTTAGTAAAATGAAGAATATAAAGTGAAGAGTGTATATATGTATATGATGATAAAGATAGATGCTTGTTGTAATGTGGTAATCTGAAATCATCTTGAGAGACCTTTACCATAACCCATAATCACTTGATAATTAAACCAACCAAATGGGAGTTACAGAAAATGAAAAGTTGTTTGGTTTGAGAAATAAACTAACTCCTATCATTGCTACGTTGATATAAACGTATTCTTTTCCTCCTTGTCCCAATATGTATGACACAAGACTCCTCCCTAGTCACCGGGTCTATTTATTAAAATATAAATTTATCCATTTAATCAATTAAATAACCATTTTGACCATTTTGCCCTCGTAGTAAAAAGCGTATCGATACCTATATCGATTCCTCTTGAATTGACGCCTTCTTGACGTCCACGGAACTATCCGTTTTCTTCAAACTCAACTTCAAAATTTCAGAGTTGACTTTTCCCCAAAAAAGTCAACCGATTGACTTTGACCAAAAAGTCAACCGTGACACATTTTCGTGGTTACAGTCTATCCTGACTAATTTCGACGTTTTGGACTCAAATACGCAGACCGCGTCTCTAAATTCCGCTCGAAACTCAAACTCATATTTGTAAGTCATCCCACGAAATTAATTAGAATTAATTTCATCCTTAACCAATTTAAATAATTGGCCTAACCGTAACAACCATTAATATGCATCTTATCACATAACATATAATAAAAATAAATAATTCATCTAAAAATAATTATCACACAAGAATTTCACATAAGTTTGTTTATTAAAATTGTTTAATTACATGGAAAAATCTAGGATATTACATTCACTCTCCCTTATAAGGATTCCGTCCCCGAAATCATTACACATCAAACAAATAGATTAGGGTAGTTTTTCATCATTTTCTCCTCGAGTTCCCACGTAGCCTCCTTGGCGTTGTGGTTCCTCCATACTACCTTAACAGAAGGTATTATTTTATTTCTTAACACTTGTTCTTTTCTATCAATTATCTGCACTGGAACCTCTTCGTAAGTTAAGTCTTTTTCGAACCGAATGGGTTCATACTCTATGACATGCTTGTAGTCCTCACCTATATGGTCTTAAGACCGAAATGTGGAATACGTTGTGTATATGTTCTAGCTTCAAAAGGTAAAGCTATTTCATAAGCTACCTCACCGACTCGTCTCAGAACTTCAAAGGGTCTTATGAATCTGGGACTAAGTTTTCCCTTCTTCCCAAATCTCATTTTCCCTTTCCAAGGTGACACTTTCAAAAACACATAAGTCTTAGGCGTCGAAGTCTCGTTGTTGTTTAGGTGGTTGATCAAAGATATTTCTTCTGTCGATCCTGAGCCGCCACTAGCCTCGCTCGAATAGTTTTGATCACATCCGCAGTCTCTGCTGTACCAATTCGCCCTAGTAGTTGACGTTCTCCTACTTCATCCCAACGACAATGGCGTTCTGCATTTCCTTCCATATAAAGCTTCATAAGGTGGCATCCCGATGCTCGCATGGTAGCTGTTGTTGTATGCAAATTCCACCAACGGTAGGTGGTCATCCCAACTCCCTTTGAAATCCATCACACATGCTCTCAGCATGTCCTCTAACGTTTGAATAGTTCTCTCGCCCGCCCATCCGTTTGAGGATGATACGCGGTGCTCAACCTCAGATGCGTTCCCATGCGTTCTTGAAAACTTCTCCAAAAGTTCGTTGTGAACCGCGGATCGCGATCTGACACAATTGAATATGGTACACCGTGCCTGGAAATGATCTCTTTGATATAAAGTTTAGCCAACTGATCCAAGGTATATCTGATCTTGATTGGCAAGAAGCTGCTAATGACTTGGTCAATCGGCCGACGATCACCCACACTGCATCGTAACCCTTCTGCGTAGTTGGAAGTCCTACCACAAAATCCATCGTGATATGCTCCCACTTCCATTCCGGAATCTCTAAAGGTTGAAGTAACCCGCTCGGTCTCTGATGTTCCGCCTTGACTTGCTGACAAGTTAAACACTTGCTAACGCACTCCGCGACCTCTCTTTTCATATTGGGCCACCAATAATTTTGACGAAGATCCTGATACATTTTTGTGCTTCCCAGGTGGATTAAGTAACTTGAACTATGAGCTTCCTGCAAGATTTCTTCCTTTAACTCAGATACCGCTGGCACCCAAATTCTCTCCTCAAATTTTAACAGACCATCACCACCCATGCTGAATTTAAGCTCCTCTCCGTCGAAAATTCTTTTCTTCATTTTCTCACATTCTTCATTACCGCCTTGTGCTTCCTTGATCTTGTCCAATAGAGTCGGACGAACCTCCACTGCGAACAATTTCCCATCTGGCTCTCTCGGCCTCTTTATCTCTAGCTCCAAACTGGCCATCTCCTTGATTAACTCCTCCTGAGCTGTTAGCATTGCCAATCTACCACTGCCCTTTCTTCTTAACGCATCCGCTACCACGTTTGCTTTTCCCGGATGATACAAAATATCGCAATCGTAATCCTTTATTAGCTACAACCATCTTCTCTACCTCATATTTAACTCCTTTTGCGTGAAAGTATACTTCAGACTTTTATGGTCCGTGTATATTTCACACTTCACACTATATAAATAGTGCCTCCAAATCTTGAGGGCAAATACTACCGCTGCCAATTTCAGGTCATGGGTAGGATATCCCTTCTCATAATCTTTCAATCGGCGCGATGAAAGTCTGTGATGACTTTACCATGTTGCATAAGCACACAGCCAAGCCCCTTGTGTGACGCATCACTGAAAATCATGAAGTCACCTGTATCGTCTGGTAACAACAACACCGGTGCCTCACTTAATCTCTTCTTGAGTTCTCGAAAACTCTCTTCACACTTCTCAGTCTAGACAAACTTCACCGACTTCTTCGTTAAATTCGTCAATGTTCTTGATATCTTCAAAAAATCTTGAATGAACCGCCTGTAGTAGCCCGCCAATCCTAAGAAACTTCTTACTTCCGTCGGTGTCTTTGGTTGTCCAATTCTGAACCGCTTCCACCTTTGTTCGATCCACAGAGATTCCGTCCTTGTCGATCACGTGACCTAGAAATTGAACTTTTTCTAACCAGAACTCGCACTTCGAAAATTTTGCGTATAATTTATTCCTTCTCAATGCTTCTAATACTAATCTTAAATGTTCAGCATGATCTTCCTGAGTCTTGGAAAAGATCAGGATATCATCTATGAACACAACTACGAATTTATCGAAATACTGCTTGAATACCCGATTCATCATGTGTGACGAACGAGAATTTTGTAATTAATTTTAATATTTATTGAATTAAATAAATATTTTTCGATGATTTAATTATTAGATTAAATAATTAATTGACACAATTGTGGTAGATTAATTTAATTATATGTGTTACATTTATTAAATTAATGTAGAGAGTTTTTATTATCAAAGTATGTGATTATGTGAGCTTATTGTATTAAAAGAAATATTTAATAAGCATATTGATATTTTAATTAATTTAATTATTAATTAGAGAATTAATAATTTGACATTATTTATTAATGAGAAAATGATTTATGTGACTATGTGAATTTATGAGAAATTATTATATTTTATTTAAAATATATTAAATAAAATATTGGATTTATTTTATAAGGAGTGTGACATTTTCAAACTATATGATAAAGCTTTATTAAATTAAATGACTTTGAATCAATTAAGGGTTGCCAAACAAGGCCCTAGTAGTGGTTGGATGCAGCTACCCATGTTTGGGTTAATCGACCATTACAAGACATCGCTTCTCTTCTCCTCCGTTATATTACGCCTTCTTTTATTATTATTATTCTAAGTCTAGAAAAGCGTAGAGGCGCAGAGAGTTTGAGAACTTTGAGAGATTGCGAATACTGTGATTAAAGGTGAAGAAGTGTGAGAAATTGGAAATTATTGTCACCTCAATGTAATCTAAGCGAGTATTCAAGGTAATCCCTTCTTCCTATATTTTAAAGTTACGTCATTTAGTTTTTATAAAAATGGCTTACATATTTTGTAAAATCTCCGAATTGAAAAAGGGTTTTATTATGAGTTTATATATGGGTTAAGATATATCAAATAGTATTTGATTATATATATATTATGTGAATTATCATGTCATCGGTTTATAATACTATGAATTGCTATTTCAAAATTCTGAGTTTGGGTTTTGGGCCATATGGCCTTATACGTGATATTTCATGTATTAAACGATATTATCCCTAAATTTTACATTCATATGTTGTTATGCATGTTGATACTGAAGAGACCAAAGTTTAAATAAACGGATTCTTGTTATAACGAATCCAGAGTGACAATTTTTATTTTTTTATTTTCAAAACCTTCAAGAACATCAAGAATGCGTGGAAGTAAATGTGTTGATTTTGCAAATTAGGTGTTATAACTTGTTAAAAATCATGCTAGATGGGTTAAGTAATGATTATATATGTATTACAATGATTGGGTAAGTCTAAATTGCAAAAATAACTAATTGGAAGTTATGGCCATATTCATGTATAATTTTACGTGTGATTGATTTTTGGCCTAATTTGGCCTTGTATGTTCGTGAATCGCAGAATCGCTAAACCTCATAAAATGAGCACTGGTAACTCATTTCCATGCTACTAAACTACATTACCTCACCTCTTCTAAATAAAAAAAAATAAAAATAAAAAATAAAAAATAAATAAATATTCGATGAAAATTATTATTAAAATATTTATAAAATAAAATAAATATTTTAATAGAGATATTTATGGAATAAAATAAATATTCGATAAAATTATTATTAAAATATTTATAAAATAAATTAAATATTTTAATTAAGATATTATGGAATAAAATAAATATTTGATGAAAATTATTATTAAAATATTTATAAAATAAATTAAATATTTTAATTGAGATATTTATGGAATAAAATAAATATTCGATGAAAATTATTATTAAAATATTTATAAAATAAAGTAAATATTTTAATTGAGATGTTTATGGAATAAAATAAATATTCGATGGAAATTATTATGAAATAATTTATTCGAGTGTAATAATAGTAAGAGAATGAAAATATTCTAATTTAATTAAGTAATTAAATTAGAAGGGTAATGATTTGTTAAATAAAGTAGAGTTTATATTAAATAATTAAGTAAAATGTAACTAATGAATGTCGTGAATACATATGGTATGTGTGTAGGATTTGTGGTGAACTAAGTAGTAATCGCTTAGCTTCACGACGAGGCAAGTTTCCTAACCCTATTTGTCATTATTGTTCAAGTTTATTATTTACCTCGAGTAAATTATCATTACTATTATTCAAGTTCAAATGTTATATTAAAGATTGATTATCTTTTCAAAGCATGATTCAGTTATATAATAATTGTTCTATTGTATACTTCCCGAGATTATTATTCAATTTGAATATCATTATTATTGAACCTTATTAGACTAGCTTAACCCTTATTGATTCGACTAGTCCATAGTTGATGAGCGCTCTAAATTTCGTAACCCTTGATGAATTATCCAAACCAAACTTCCTTTGGTGCGGACTCGAATGTCAAATTGAGATGAACAACCCCGCAAAGGGATTTACTTATGCGTTAAGCGTAAGATATTGTGCCACATGATGGTACTAAGGGGCGATCCCCCAAGCACGAGTAGAAAGGTCCATAGTCTTACGATCCGTTAAAGGTTTCAAGTATAACCCTTGATAACCTAGGACATAGTTCAAGGTCTTATGACCCTCAGAAATCTTTTGATTCTTGTTATTCATTCTTGATTCAAAAGTTGAGCTTTTATTCAGATGTCTTTGATTCATTCGCATGTTATTATACTATTATTTCATTGTTATACTTGTGGGCATTTGTGCTCACTCTTGTGTAATAATAACATTGCAGTTAAGAACGAAAGAACCGACGAACCTTCTACTAGTAAAGGCAAGGGCAAGGTTAACAAGTGATGAAGACTTGTTGTTTTATATGATGATGTATTTGTTTAAGACTTAAGTTAATGATGTTGTTTAAGACTTAATTGTTTATGATTCCAAGACAGTATGTTTAAGGTTAGAGTAACTCGATTGTATTTATTATGTAGTTGATGTAACCCCATAAGGGAGATTTATTATTATTTCTATCTATTGCATGGTTTGCATTTATTATGGGTAGATAGATAGATGATATTTGTAATGATGAACACCAAATCTCGTGGAATTGAAGTACCCTTGATTTGGGGTGTCACAAGTTGGTATCAAAGTCAGTGTATGTTATGAACCTTAGGTGGGGAATAACCTTAGGTAGTAGCCTTATAGAAAGAAGATAGTGATGGAAAACTCTTATCGATTTGTAAGAAATGAATTTATGTAATTCATTGAAGATAATAAAAGACCTTATGTGTTTATGTGTTAAAGTATGCTAGATGATACGACTTAGTAACTAAAACTTAAAATTTTGTTGTCGGGATGTCGAATGTTGGAGAAGCTAGTCAAGTCGGGAGGAAGAACCCCGTACCTATAAGACCGATAAAGGAGGAGCCCCAGAAATTCATGTTGTTAGGGAGCAAATGGTATGAGGGAGTCATCTCCATTGATCACCGTTGTTGGTCGTGAGCATGAGCCCAGGATCGATCCCGAGGAGGAATTTGTTGAGGAAGAGGAAGAGGAAGAAGAGGAGTTACCACGGTACACCGCTGATGCCGAGATGTATGACACGTTATACGACCGTAACGTGGAGTTACGAGACGAGGTCCGTGGATTTGACCGAGCGAAGCGGTTATTCAAAGATATTACTCTAGAAAGCGTAAGGAGAGGGAGATTTCGACTCTTCACTCGACCGATCGCAAATGTAGAATGGGATTTGGTCCATGAGAAGGGTCAAATCAAGATAAGACCAAGAGATAGAGAAACCAAGAAGGAATCAAGGAAACATCCGAAAGGTCAACATAGCAGTAGGAAGGTCGGTAAGAGAATCGCGTCGAAGCCGATCGTGCAAAAGATGATAGTCGTGCAAAGAAAGCGAAGATTGGGGAAACATACTCTACACTTAATCATGCAATGGATGAGGCCCAAGATCGAAGTTTTGAGATACCCCTTCCATTCAAGGACTTCCATCGAGTATATGTTGGATCGCAGGACGATGTCTCGTATCATGGATGAGGAGCTTGGCAAGGCTATTCAAAGACCTCGATGACATAAAAGATAGAATTTGTTTAATTATGTGAAAAACTTAATTAGTTTTTATATGTAAATTCTAACGTGTTTATGAACGAAAGAATATTTGAATGTTTTAAATCCTGTGTATTCTTTATTCCAGGATAGTTGATGTAAATAGCAGTTATGATATCGTTTAATGTTAAAACTTTGATTTGAATGTAAATATATCAAGTTGTTTGAGATGATGTGTTAAGTGAAATGTTAAATTGTTGATTAATGCCTTAACTATTTAGAGAAATAAATAAAGTTCTAATAAAGCGTTTATTTAACAGAAAAATACCGCCAAGGAGAAGAAAACAATGTCAACCTACCAGAAGAGTCAACCAATAATAACAATTATGCCAACAATAATCTCTCAGCAAAGAAGCTTGGTGAACTTACTTGGCCCGGAGCCATGAATAACCAACCTCAAGCTCCACCAAACATAACGCTTAAGGACTTCAAAGGGTGGGACCGCCAGAGTTCAAAGGTTCCATGAACCCAATCGAGGCTCAAACGTGGGTTATGGAAATGGAGAAGGTTTTCGACGTTGCTAGGGTTAGAGAAGACCAGAAGACCACTTTTGCAACGTTTATGCTGAAGTCTGAGGCTAGCTACTGGTGGAAAGCAAACAAAGTGCGAGGAGGTGAAGGTGTAATTACGTGGGAGAGATTTAAAGAGATGTTTTTCGAAATGTATTTCCCAACTAGTTCACAGAACTAGATGGAGGTTCAATTTCTAGAGTTGAAGCAGGGAAATATGAGCGTGCCTGACTATGCGGCTAAATTCAACGAGTTGGCAAGGTTCGCCCCGTATCAAGTTCACACGGATGAGAGGAAGGCGAGATTTGCTTTGAGCAAGGACTAAAGCCTTGGGTGTACAAAGAAGGTATCAATGTTTCAAATAAACACGTTAGGTTGAGTATCGAAAAGGCCATCCTCATCAAGGAGGAAGCGATGCGCGTGACCAAGTACAATCAAGATCAAAAGAAGAAGAAGAGTGAAGGTGAAGGAAATAACAAGGTCGATGGAAGTGGCACAGAGGTGAAAATTTCAATCGAAAAAAAAAAGGTGGAACGACAACATCATCATCGGGAATCAAAGAAGGTAGTCGGAAGAAAAGAATCAAGCATGCCCAACTTGCGGAAAGCCCATCCGGGAGTTTGTATGAAAGGAAAAAGAGTGTGCTACAATTATGGATGTGAAGGCCACATAGCACCAAACCGTCCAAACCCAAAGAAGGGTGCTTGTTTTACTTGTGGTTCAAGGACCATCTGCAAGAGATTGTCCCAAGAAGGGATCGGGAGGGTCGTGGATCGGGAGGAAACCGGAAATAACAAAGGAAATGCCTTAACCATCATTGACCAACCGCAAATAAACCGACCGACCGCCTTGGACATTCAATATGACGGCAGATGCAATCCAGCCTCGTGATGTAGTGTCGTCGTATCATTCCGATCAATGAAATTAATGCTTATGTTTTATTTGATTCGGGTGCTACTTGTTCCTTTATATCCAAAGACTTTGCTAATAGTTTAGATTTGTTTATGGATGAGTTGGAATATCCCATGAATATAGAAATTGCGAATAGGAGATAATTCCTCATAAGTACGTGTTTAAGAACCAGAGAGTGATATTAAGGGTAATATCATGAACGAGATGTTATCCCTATTCGACTTGGGGAATTTGACGTTATTTTGGGAATGGATTGGTTATTCAATTACGGGTCAGAATTGATTGCCAAAAGAAGCGATTAACCTTATGACTCTATAAAAGGTTGTGTTTTATGGTAAAGAAGTCGCCTAGACAAGCGAGTTGTCCGACGATGATGCATGCCGTGAAGTTGTTAAGACAAGGCGTAGGATACTTAGCTTACATAGTCGATACAAAAAAAGAGAATCCGAAGGTAGAAGAAATACCGATTGTGAGGGACTTCATTGACGATTTCAGCATTTATTTACCAGACTTCCACCGAGATAGAGAGGTAGATTTCAGAATCGATTCGGCGCTTTAATCGCTCCAATATCGAAGGCACCATTCCGAATGGCACCAGTAGAGATGAAGGAATTAATGGTACAACTACAAGAATTGTTGGACAAGAAGTACATTCAACCGAGCGTATCACCGTGGGGAGCGCCGGTGTTGTTTGTGAAAAAGAAGGATGGATCGATGCGACTCAGATCGACTACAGAGAGAACCGAATAAGGTCACGATTAAGAATAGATATCCATTACCGAGGATCAACGACTTGCTTGATCAATCAAGGGAGCGAGATACTTTTCCAAGATAGACTTGAGAAGTGGTTATCATCAATTGAAGGTGAGGTAGGAGGATGTACCAAAGACTGCGTCGTAACACGATACGGCCACTACGAATTTTTAGTAATGTCGTTTGGTCTTACGTAATGCTCCTACAAAGATTTATGGGACTAATGAATGGTGTGTTCAAGCCGCTTTTGGACAAGTTCGTAGTGGTATTTATAGATGACATTTTGGTCTATTCGAAACCAAAGAAGAACACGAAGAGCATTTGAGATTAACGTTGAAGTATTGAGAAGGGAAAAATTGTATGCCAAGTTTTCAAATGCAAATTTTGGATTGAACGAGTGCAATTTCTTGGGCACGTGATCCATAAAATGGAATTTTGGTAGATCCATCCAAAGTCGGGCCGTGATTAATCGGGATCAAATCAAGACGCCATCTAAGTATGAAGTTTTCTTGGATTGGCATGATATTATAGAAGGTTCATACAAGACTTTTCCAAGATCGCAACTCCGTTAAAGAATTTAACTCGAAAAGCTGTGAAATTTGTTTGGACGGATAAGTGTGAGGAAAGCTTTCAAGAATTGAAGAAGAGGTTGAGTACGGCCCCGTGTTATCTCTTCCGATGATACAGAAATTTTTGTTGTTTATAGTGATGCATCGCATAAAGGACTTAGTGTGTCTTCGATGCAAAATGGTAAAGTCATCATAGATGCATCACGACAATTGAAGGATTACGAGAAGGGATATCCCACCCATGACTTGGAGTTAGTCAGCTTGTTTTTGCTTTCAAAATTTGGAGACACTATCTCTACGGGAGAAGTGTGAAATATACTCGGACCATAAGAGTCTCAAATATATTTTCACGCAGAAGGACTTGAATATGCCTCAAAGAAGGTGGTTGGAGTTAATTAAGGACTACGACCGAGATTTTATACCATCCGGGTAAGGCGAATGTCGCTGCTGGCGCCTTAAGTAGAAAGGGTCGGGAGAAGTTGATGATGTTGACTGCCCAGGACGAGCTAATTACAGAAATGGAGAAACTAGAATTGGAAGTGAAGTATCCTATGGAGATTGATGAGAAAATATTTTAGATGCAATCTGGTATAACCCTACTGGATAAAGTTAATGAGGCTCCGCTTCAGGACGAAGAATGTAAAAATGTGACAAAGAAGATATCTGAAGGAACCGAACCAAGATTTAAGTTGGATAAGGAAGGAATACTGAGATTTGATAATAGAATTTGGGTACCGCCAGTTCAAGAGATTAAGGAAGATATTTTAAACGAGGCTCATAGTTCACGATATTCGATTCACCCTGGTAGTACCAAGATGTACCAAGATCTTAGACAACATTTCTGGTGGCCGAATTTAAAGCGTGATGTTGCACAATGTGTTGCCAAGTGTCTGACCTGTCAGAAAGTAAAAGCGGAACATCAGAGACCGAGTGGATTGCTACAGCCGTTAGAGATCCCAGAGTGGAAATGGGAACATATTACAATGAACTTCGTGGTTGGCCTTCCGACGACTCGGAAAGGCTACGACGCAGTATGGGTTCTCGTTGACTGACTGACGAAATCTGCACACTTCCTTCCAATAAAAATAAGATTCAACTTAGATCAGTTGGCGAGGCTATACGTAAAAGAGATTGTTTTGAGGCACGGAGTTCCTAGATCAATTGTTTTAGATAGGGATCCGCGCTTTCACATCAAATTTCCGAAACGCCTTGAGAATGCATGGGTACGCAATTGCGAATGAGTACAACTTACCACCCTCAAAAAGACGGACAGAGAGAGAGAAACATCTGGACATTAGAAGATATACTAAGAGCCTATGTGATGGACTTTAAAGGAAATTGGGATGATCACCTACCATTAGTAGAGTTTGGCTACAACAACAGTTACCACGCTAGTATAGGCATGCCGCCACGGTTGCTTATACTACAGAAAGTAACTCCGCTTTCTTTCGGGATGAAGTTGGTGAAATTGCTAGGGCCAGAATTGGTACAGCAGACGGCAGAAATAGTCAAAGTGATCCGAGCACGACTAGTAGCGGCTCAAGATCGACAGAAGAAATACGATGATCCACATTGTAAAAATATCAAGTTTGAATCAGGTAGTTATGTTTTCTTGAAGGTTTCTCCCTGGAAGGGGAAGATCAGGTTCAGAAAAAAAAGGGAAATTGAGCCCAAGATTCATTGGACCCTTTGAAGTATCGAGAAGAATCAAGAAGTCATGCGTTTAGGTAGCCTTACCTCCAACATTCGAGAATGTCCACAACGCCTTCCATGTTTCAGACACGACCCTACAAGGCCGATTACAAGCATGTAATTGAATATGAACCCCTACATTTTGAGAAAGACTTATCTTACGAAGAAATTCCTCATTCAAATTGTCGTAACCGAAAAGAACAAGTTCTCAGAAATAAAGTTATACCTTATGTTAAGGTAATTTGGAGGAACCACAACGTTGACGAAGCTACGTGGGAACTCGAAGAGAATATGATGAAGAATTACCCTCATTTATTTACTTAATTATGTGTAACCGATTCTGGGGACAGAATCTCTGTAAGGGGGGGAGAATGTAACGGGTCGAATTTATTGAGTCGTGATTCTGGGGACAAAATCCTTTTAAGGGGGGAAAGATGTGATGAACGAGAATTTTGTAATTAATTTTAATATTTATTGAATTAAATAAATATTTTTCGATGATTTAATTATTAGATTAAATAATTAATTGACGCAATTGTGGTAAATTAATTTAATTATATGTGTTACATTTATTAAATTAATGTAGAGAGTTTTTATTATCAAAGTATGTGATTATGTGAGCTTATTGTATTAAAAGAAATATTTAATAAGTATATTGGTATTTTAATTAATTTAATTATTAATTAGAGAATTAATAATTTGACATTATTTATTAATGAGAAAATTATTTATGTTACTATGTGAATTTATGAGAAATTATTATATTTTATTTAAAATATATTAAATAAAATATTGGATTTATTTTATAAGGAGTGTGACATTTTCAAATTATATGATAAAGCTTTATTAAATTAAATGACTTTGAATCAATTAAGGGTTGCCAAACAAGGCCCTAGTGGTGGTTGGATGCAGCTTACCCATGTTTGGGTTAATCGACCATTATTGCTCATCAGCCTTCTCTTCTCCTCTCGTTATATTACGCCTTCTTTTATTATTATTATTCTAAGTCCGGAAAAGGAGAGGCAGAGAGTTTGAGAACTTTGAGAGAGATTGCGAATACTGTGATTAAAGGTGAAGAAGTGTGAGAAATTGGGAATTGTTGTCACCTTGTGTAATCTAAGCAGAGTATTCAAGGGTAATCCCTTCTTCCTATATTTTAAAGTTACGTCATTTAGTTTTTATAAAAAAATGGCTTTCATATATTTTGTAAAATCTCTGTAATTGAAAAAGGGTTTTATTATGAGTTTATATATGGGTTAAGATATATCAAATAGTATTTGATTATATATATATTATGTGAATTATCATGTCATCAGTTTTATAATACTATGAATTGCTATTTCAAAATTTACAGAGTTTGGGTTTTGGCCATATGGCCTTATACGTGATATTTCATGTATTAAACGTATATTATCCCTAAATTTTACATTCGTATGTTGTTATGCATGTTGATACGAAGAGATCAAAGTTTAAATAAACGGATTCAGTGTTATAACGAATCCGTAGTGACAATTTTTATTTTTTTTATTTTCAAAACCTTCAAGAACATCAAGAACAGTGGAAGTAAATGTGTTGATTTTGCAAATTATGTGTTATAACTTGTTAAAAATCATGCTAGATGGGTTAAGTAATGATTATATATGTATTACAATGATTGGGTAAGTCTAAATTGCAAAAAATAACTAATTGGAAGTTATGGCCATATTCATGTATAATTTTACGTGTGATTGATTTTTGGCCTAATTTGGCCTTGTTATGTTCGCTGAATCTGAGAATCGCTAAATCGCAGAAAAATGAGCTCAGGTAACTTAGCTTCTGCCATGTTACTAAACTACATTACCCCTTACCAAAAATAAAAAAAAAAAAAAAATAAAAAATAAATATTCGATGAAAATTATTATTAAAATATTTATAAAATAAATTAAATATTTTAATAAAGATATTTATGGAATAAAATAAATATTCGATGAAAATTATTATTAAAATATTTATAAAATAAATTAAATATTTTAATTGAGATATTATGGAATAAAAGTAATATTTGATGAAAATTATTATTAAAATATTTATAAAATAAATTAAATATTTTAATTGAGATATTTATGGAATAAAATAAATATTCGATGAAAATTATTATTAAAATATTTATAAAATAAAGTAAATATTTTAATTGAGATGTTTATGGAATAAAATAAATATTCGATGGAAATTATTATGAAATAATTTATTCGAGTGTAATAATAGTAAGAGAATAAAAATATTCTAATTTAATTAAGTAATTAAATTAGAAGGGTAATGATTTGTTAAATAAAGTAGAGTTTATATTAAATAATGAAATGAAAATGTAACTAATGAATGTCGTGAATACATATGGTTATGTGTGTAGGATTTGTGGTGAACGGAAGTAGTAATCGTTTAGCCACCGCACGAGGCAAGTTTCCTAACCCTACTTGTCATTATTGTTCAAGTTTATTATTTACCTCGAGTAAATTATCATTACTATTATTCAAGTTCAAATGTTATATTAAAGATTGATTATCTTTTCAAAGCATGATTCAGTTATATAATAATTGTTCTATTGTATACTTCCTGAGATTATTATTCAATTTGAATATCATTATTATTGAACCTTATTAGACTAGCGAACCCTTATTGATGAGCGTTCTAAATTTTAGAACCCTTGATGAATTATCCAAACCAAACTTCCTTTGGTGCGGACTCGAATGTCAAATTGAGATGAACAACCCTGCAAAGGGATTTACTTATGCGTTAGCGTTGAGATATTGTGCACAGTATGGTACTAAGGGCTGATCCCCCTAACTACGAGTAGAAAGGTCCATAGTCTTATGACTGTTAAAGGTTTCAAGTATAACCCTTGATAACCTAGGACATAGTTCAAGGTCTTATGACCCTTAGAAATCTTTTAATTCTTGTTATTCATTCTTGATTCAAAAGTTGGGCTTTTATTCAGATGTCTTTGATTCACTCGCATGTTATTATACTGTTATTTCATTGTTATACTTGTGGGCATTTGTGCTCACTCTTGCGTAATAATAACATTGCAGTTAAGAATGAAAGAACCGACGAACCTTCTGCTAGTAAAGGCAAGGGCAAAGTTAACAAGTGTTGAAGACTTGTTGTTTTATATGATGATGTATTTGTTTAAGACTTAAGTTAATGATGTTGTTTAAGACTTAATTGTTTATGATTCCGCACAGATGTTTAAGGTTAGAGTAACCTGAGATTGTATTTATTATGTAGTTGATGTAACCCCATAAGGGGAGATTTATTATTATTTCTATCTATTGCATGGTTTGCATTTATTATGGGTAGATAGATAGATGATATTTGTACAGTGAACACCAAATCCCGTGGAATTAAAGTACCCGGATTTGGGGGTGTCACTCATGTCCATAAACGCTGCTGGCGCGTTTGTTAACCCGAACGACATTACTAGAAACTCGTAGTGACCGTGAATGAAGTTCTCGAACGTTGTCTTAGGTACATCCTCTTTTCTCACCTTCAATCTGGTGATACCCGCCCTCAAATCGATTTTGGAAAAATATTTTGCTCCCTTCAACCGATCAAACAGTCATCTATCCTATGTAATGGGTACTTATTCTTGATCGTCACCTTGTTCAGTTCTCGATAATCGATGTACAGCCTCATCGACCATTCCTTCTTTTTTCACAAACAACACCGGTGCTCCCTGTGGAGACACACTTGGTTGAATATACCTCCTATCCAATAATTCTCAGAATCGTACCATCGCCTCCTTCATCTCTGCCGTGCCATTCTCATGCGGGCTTTCAAATCGGTGTCGCTCCCTTGTGATTAAATCTATAACGAATTCAACCTCTCTATCCGGCGGAAGACCTGGCAATTCTTCCGGGAATACATCTGGAAATTCATTCACTACTGGTATTTGTCCTATTTCTAACCCTACTTTCTGAGTATCGACGATATGGGCCAAATATCCTACACATCCCTTTTTTAGTAACTTCCTCGCTTGCATCATTGTCAGACAGCTCGAGAGTCTTGGCGACCTACTCCCATAGAACACTACCTTTGACTGCTCGGGAAAGGTTTATACACTTATTTTGGCAATCAATCATCGCTCCATGGTTAAATAACCAATACATCCCTAGAATTACATCAAATTCTCCTAATTGAATTGGGATTAAGTCCACAGGTAACTTATATCCCCTGAAATCTACAACACAATTCCAATGGACATGGTTAACGGGAATAACTTCCTTATTAGCAACTTCTATGTTCATAGGATATTCTAATTCTTCCTGAGGTAAGTTTAGTCGTTGGGAAAATTCATGCAAAACGAAGGAACAAGTAGCACCCGAATCAAATAATATGTAAGCAGATATATCATTGATCAGAATGATATCTGAAACCACGTCCCTGGATGCAACCGCATCCTGAACCATCATGTCGAAAATCCTTGATGTTGGTCGATTCTGAGTTGGTGGTCCACCAATTATGAGAGTTCCACCGCTTGGTCCCCTCCCTCCATTTCCTCTTCAGCCGAAGTTCTTCTTTGGGCCTCCTGCTTTGATGATCTAATGTTCCACAGTTGAAACATCTATTTCTCTTGGTGCGAGAGCAGTTGGGAGAGATGTGCCCCCCCGCCGCAATGAATTGAAAACAGATATTCTTCCCCTTTAGACATGCCCCCGAGTGATTCCTTCCACACTCCTTGCACGCCTCAGTCCTCTTCTTTGCTTCCCCTGGTTTTCCCCCAGGGTTTCCCGAGTTGACATTATTGTTGTTGTTGTTCCACTTCCTCTTATTTGCACCGTTGCTGCTGCTGCCTTCTCCACGGTTCCTCCTTCATTCTTCTTCTTTTTCTCCTTGTTGAACTTCATTAGGGCTTCACTTCTGCCCTCAGCGATTATAGCTTTCTCCAGGAGAGTCGCAAAACTATTCGTCTGCAGCACCGAAAGTCTGCTGTATAGCCATGGTTTGAGGCCTTGCTCAAACCTCCTCGTCTTTCTCTCCTCAGTGTCAACCTGATGAGGTGCGAACCTCGCCAGCTCGTTAAACTTTGCATCGTCTCACAGATCGGCCATATCTTCTTGTTTCACTCCGTGAATCGCATTCCATGCGACTCAGATACTAACAGAAAATAGTTCTCGAAAAGATTTTCTTGAACCCTTCCCAAGGTATCACACCTTCTCCAAATTTCTGGTCCGATTTGCCTCCCACCAAGAGTTGGCTTCACCTTTCAAAGATATACGTGGCGAAGATAGTTTTCTCGTCGCTCTCTCTACTCGAGCGATAGCAACGCCTTTTCGATTTCCTTAACCCAAGTCCGGCTTTGATGGGTTCCGTAGTTCCTTTGAACTCGTGTGGTCCCGCTTTTGAAGTCTTTAAAGTGTGCCATCGGGCCACCGGAGGGTTATTGACATTCGGGGTTCGATTTTGAAGTGCCCCACTAACATGTCTACAAACCATCTGCATAGGGTTCTTGGATCCCCAAAGATTACTGGTCCCGACCCCTCGGGTGCTTGCGGCGCCTTTCCTCTAGCCATCTATCCTGCTCAAAATGAACTTAATATTATTATCTCATAATTTACTCTACAAGATATAGAATTCGTAAAAACCTAACCATCACATCACATACTTAAATAAAAACATATTTATTTATAGATATAATACTCAAAGTATTTCATCGCTTTTATGGCATTACGCCATTTACATCACATTGCATCAATCACTTGGTAAAACAGAAACCAAGATTTTTATTACATAATTAAGCATTTTATTTGCTACTAGAAAGAGTTCATCATAATATCTACAGACCCACTTAATGGCGCCTTTCATGCTCCTCATCCGCTATCTCTTTCACCACCCTTCTGCTTATAACACTACCATGCAGCATGCATGGCCTCCTCACGTGGAAAGTGACGCACCCTATCTCGGAACCTTCCATGTGCCGACTTAAACACGATTTCATCTTGTCTATCTTAACCTTCTTGTCTCTAACTTCTCCCTCCAACTCTCCTAAGAGCTTCTCAAATTTAACACGGCCTCTTCTCTCATCTCCCCGTAAAGTGGTAATAATCATTGTCAAGTTGGAGACTCAATCCTCGAATCCAACCCATTAATGGTATGTCCCAAGTGGGTCCTAATAGCTTCTTTCTCATCCTCCAACCTATCCGCCTTCTTCAGTGCGATGCCCGCAGCCTTGTCGGCCGGATCCCTCGCTCCTAATTATCGGGTGGTGCACCAATGCCTCAAGCAATGTCAGCACTTATCGCCCTCCCCGACATCTGACTCATTCAACTCATGGACCTTGTCGTCCAACTCAGTAATCCTATCCATCAACTCATCCAATAAAGTATCCTCAGTGCTTCTTCCGAGTCCTCCTCGCCCCTCTTCCTCTTCGTGATACTCCTCTGGTCTCGAGTCAACCGATGCCTCAAATTTATAGGCTCGTGCACAACTGTTACTAACCTGCTCATTCACAACGTGGATATCTCTAACCTCGCCTTTCTCCTGACATCCTTCAAACAAGACAAAATAACTCTTGCTAGTTAGTATTTAAAAATAGATGTTTTTGTTTTTAGGAAAAAAAAATATAGATTTGACACAACCCCTAGAACTCTACATGAGTTCATCTCCTTATTTCCTCCACTAACTTTCCTAAGGATATAGTCTAAGGTTTCCCCACCCAAAGTTTATAACCTATAGCTTTGATATTAACCTGTGATGCCCTAAAATCCGTGTAACATCGATTACAGGACTTGGTGCTCACGATACAACATACAACATCATCTATCTAAGTAAACTTTAACAATAATAATAATATTATATTACCCATTACATAAATAGTCGAAACAAAATCCCAAGTCTTTACAACCTTAAAACATACTGGAACTTAGTCTTAGCATTTATCGCTACATTACACATATGTGGAAATAATTAACTTATTACATAACCATTAACATCACTTCATCTTGGACTTTCCCTTGTCCTTGTCCGAACCCTCAGCCTTCTCACCCTTAACTGAAAGGTTCAAGCAAGAATGAGCACGAATTGCCCAGCAAGTATATACAGAAATTTGAAAACATACATCAGGAGTGAAAGCAGTTTAATAGCTAAACCTCAACAGTTGAAATGATTATCAAGTGTTAAATAGGAACATTAAGAATGGAAATTTAAGAATTTTAAATATCATACTAAGGGGTGTAAAATACCCTGAACATATTTTCTTTCATCAAAAATCATCAGACGGTTTAACAATCCAATAGACTGTAAACGGTCTCTGCAAGTACGTCAGGTGATCAGCCTATTATACCCTACGTTGTGCACAAGTATTAAGTTTTATGCTGCATAAGCAAAATGGGACTATTTTCCCGACATCTGTTTGCCCGTTTATTCGGGTTGTTCATCTTAGTAATCATATGAGACCGCACCGAAGCAATTTGGATTGGTAAACATTTAATAGCTTCAAAAGATTTGTTTTAAATCACTTTTTCCATCAATAATAACTAGCTAGAAACAAAGGCCAAGAACATACTTATAACAGTTCGATAATGAAATAAAATTTAAACATATGGGAGTTAAAATAATAACTGAATAATCATCGATAAGCTTGCAAGATAATTGAAGTTTGTATGACTTTCCAACGAAGAAACTTGCACGAATAAATAACTAACACAAGTCCAATACTTACCCTTACTGCGATAATATTAGCAAGGATTTAATAAATACCCAAAAGAAATTAGGGTTAGGAAACTTGCCTGATAAGCTTGCTACAATTAACGCTAGCAATTAACCTTCACATAACCTAATTACATGTGTCTCGTTAATCACCATTCATACACAATCTAGTTTGAAGTATAAGGGTCTCCTATTGGATATGCTATAAACATCATAAGAGAATATATTTAGAAAATATATGCCACCCATTTTAGATATCATAGCAAATTTCAAAATAGAACTTAAAAATTCCCAAACATAACAGCTTTTACATTTTTTTTCTCATTTTTACCATATCTCGCTAAAAGCAGGTATAACTAATTGCTTTTAAAACATTTTTGAGCGATTCTTGCGCCACGCAAAGCTAACTTTTGGGACTACAATTTTTGTACATGGACCATCTTCAAATTCCAAGCACAAAGTTCTAGAAAATCCGTGCAAGGGGACCGCCCGAATTTGTTGAATGATTTGACGAACTACTTTGAAAAGTCATAACTCCTTGCTCCGAAGTCGGAATTAGTCCGTTCCGGAGTCTATGGAAAGCTTATTCTGTGGACTATAATAATCCAAAATCCCAAAATTTTCTGCAAACTGTAGCTAGCCCCGAATTTGTCCTTAGGGTCAGCAGTTCATAATTTTTTTCGGTTTCTAACATGTTTATTTCGCGACCTTACGATTTTCATATCTCACTCAATATTGCTTCGATCCGAATAAAATTTGGACATGTTATACCTCATGCTACATACTATTTTACAAAATTATTACATGCAACAAATGGATTATCTAAGATATGATTTCGAGTGACCAAAAATCCTGAAAAATCATGCAAACTAGTTTAACCCAACTTTTGAGAAAATCATGATTTTGATTCTAGCATGCATGGGTTTGATTCCTATTATCCAGACCACTTCTAATAACATATATATACATGTTACAACAATTCATTTCTCTAACTTTTCATGTTTTGATCAAATTAGCATGTTAGAGGCATTTTATCAAACACTTAGCATACATGGCATGATTTCTTGACTTTCTATGAGTTAGAACATGTACTAAACCAGAATTTTCATTCTCTAATACCAAATATCAGAAACAAAGCAATAGCATAGCATTACCAAGCCAAAACAAACATCTATCATTCTTATCCATGCATGTTTTCACTATTTCCTTAAGAACACATAAAAGAGAGTTTCATAGCTTACCTTGGACGAATTCTTCCTTGTTTTAAATCTGATTGAGACTCACACCTCGCTTGTTAGGCTCTCCCAATCTCCAGAATTCTTCTAACACTATCTAACACTCTCAATTTCTCTCCAAGTTTACTCTCTTGGAGGAATTTTAGTAAAATGAAGAATATAGAAGTGAAGAGTGTATATATGTATATGATGATAGCATAGATGCTTGTTGTAACGGGTAATCTGAAATCATCAGTTGAGAGACCTTTGCCTAAACCCATGATCACTTGATAATTAAACCAACCAAATGGGAGTTACAGAAAATGAAAAGTTGTTTGGTTTGAGAAATAAACTAACTCCTATCATTGCTATGTTGATATAAACGTATTCTTTTCCTCCTTGTCCCAATATGTGTGACACAAGACTCCCCCCCCCCCAATTACCGGGTCTATTTATTAAAATATAAATTTATCCATTTAATCAATTAAATAACCATTTTGACCATTTTGCCCCTCGTAGTAAAACGTATCGATACCTATATCGATTGCTACTAAATTCGACGTCCCGGACGTCATGGAACTATCCATTTCGTCAAACTCAACTTCAAAATTTTGTAGTTGACGTTTCCCTGAAAAAGTCAACCGGTTGACTTTGACCAAAAAGTCAACCGTGACACATTTTCATGGTTACAGTCTATCCTGACTAATTTCGACGTTTCGGACTCAAATACGCAGACCGCGTCTCTAAATTCCGCTCCAAACTCAAACTCATATTTGTAAGTCATCCCACGAAATTAATTAGAATTAATTCCATCCTTAACCAATTTAAATAATTGGCCTAACCGTAACAACCATTAATATGCATCTTATCACATAACATATAATAAAAATAAATAATTCATCTAAAAATAATTGTCATCTAAAAATAGTTGTCACATAAGAATTTCACATAAGTTTGTTTATTGAAATTGTTTAATTACATGGAAAAATCTAGGATATTACAGCACCCTTGGCCGAAGAGAATCCATAGCCATAATCATACCAAAAACTGTCCATCAATGCACTATGGGCTAATGAGGACTTTTTCCACATCATTTGTAACATTACGGTCATGATTATACCGAATAATCCCTGGTCATAATCATACCAAGTCCATCTATGCACTACAGGCCACAAATGACTTTGAACATAATATAAACATGAGGATGATGACAATGACATAATAATTCAATAAAACAAGTTCAATAATTAATTTATCTAGGAACTAATAACGTCCAAATTGTCAACATGAATCTTCTTTGTAGAGTAAAATTCAAGAATGCTCAGAAGAATATTTCCATGAAAAGATACTGGATGAAGCGCAAATATCAAGGATATTCCACTAATTTCATGGAGTATAGAAGTCAAAACTTTAACCAACTGAGTATAATAACGAATGGAATAACAAAAGAAATCACCAGGCATGCGATAGATCAAGACAGATAGGTTATTCCAACGTAATAATAAACAACGAAACCCAGTCATGCGTAAATGCAATGAGGTGGATATTCCAATGAATAATAAATAACGGAACTGTGTCAAAGTGAAATTGCATGACAAGATATTCCAAAAAATAATAAATAACGGAACCAAAGTCATGCGTAACGCACGACATGATATTCCAATGAATAATAAATAACAAAACCAAGATACGGTAAATTACGCATCAACGGGATGTTCCAAATGAATAATAAAGAATGGAATAACAAAAGAATTTCACCGTGTATCCAAAGATTTTGCATGCAGGTTATTCCAACGAATAATAAATAACGGAACCAGTCAAAGTAAATTTGCAATCAAGGTGATGTTCCAAATGTAATAACAAAGAATGGAATAACAGAAGAATTTTACCATGTATGCGGTACTTCGCATAGACAGGTTATTACAACATAATGATAAAGAATGGAATAAGAGAAGAATTTCACAAAGTATAGGGTAGCCTGCGTATACAGGTTATTCCAATAGAATAATAAAGAATGGAATAACAGAAGTTCTCTTCATGAATACAAAAGAAATAATACCCCTTACGAGTACAACAAATAATATCCCTTACATTAGAAGAAACTGGATATAGAAGTGGTGAAGTAGCAGAACACTTTTCTTATTTCTCTCTATAGTTTCTCTCTCTAGAGTTTCAGTGAATTCGTAAGAAATAATGAAGGAATGAGCTTCTATTTATAGAAGAATGGACATAATAGTAACTAATTCCTGAACGGTCTAGATTGATTTACTTTTAAACGGACGGTCCATAAAGATTTAATAAAATATTCTAATAAAACAAAATCTTTTTAAATAAAATATAATATATATTTTATTTATAATCTAATAAAACGAATAGGTTTATAAAATTATTCTGTTTTATATAAAAAGATTTTACTATGCAAACACTATGCATACAAACACTATGCATAATAAAATATAATATATTCTAATTATTTTTTAATAAAACAAATAACTTTATAAAAGTATTCTGTTTTATACAAAAAGATTTTATTATGCAAAACACAATGCATAATAAAATATAATATATTCTAATTATTGCTTAAGAAAACAAATAACTTTATAAAAGTATTCTGTTTTATATAAAATTTTTTTTTGTTTTATTACATTAATAATACTAATAAAACAAACTTCATCATCATTATTATAATTCACACTATTAATCGACCAGGTCGTTCCCAGGAAAGAGGGGGCTTTCCAATAAGGATTTTTCCCTATTGGCGCGCAATTAGGTGACTAAACCTCTCCTTGGCAGAACTTCTAGACATCGTTAATATTGCAAATAATAATATTAACAACTTTGTTATCTCAATTATTGATTTAATAATATATAAAATATTGACAATAATTGTATCAAATAACGTGAGATACTATGCAACAATTACTGAAGCAATAATTTGAACAAAACTGAGTGACTTCTCACGTAAGCATCAATAATCAATACTGTGTGCTACTATGCAACCACGTGTATTACTGTACTTTTACTACCGAGTAGTTCAACAGTATTAACGGTAAAACTTCCGCCGTTATTTTCATAAAAATAAATTTGTCGTTTTCTCAATCCGATAATAATTCTGTTGTGCGGTCCACCAATGATTGTGCCGTCGTATGAATATTCCCCAACCAATTGAATATTATATAACAACTTGCTTACTTTGCAAAATTTATAAATACTACCCACAACTATAACATTATCTCAAATTCACACCATAATATTCAAAAAAATATTTTGAGAAATTTAAATCTTTATTCATAAAATTTGGGATTTTACAATCTCCCCTCCTTATGAAATTTCGCCCTCAAAATTTACGTACGTACCTGGTATGCCGAACAGATGAGGATACCTCGTTAGATTTTAACTCTTGAGGTATAACCTTTAAGTGTCGAATATGATCCTTCTTATCCAAGATTTTAACAGGTACATCTTCATATGTTAATTTATCTGCTATCTCGTTTGGTTCTAAATCAATAAAGTGGTTCGGGTCATCCACATATTTATGTAACATCGATACGTTAAAAACGTTATGAACACACAACATACTTGGCGGTAAAACGACTCTATAAGCCACAGTTCCTACTTAATCGAGGATTTCAAATGAACCAATTAAATCGAGGGTTGAGATTTCCTCTCTTCATCAATTCTTGCTTCTAGAATAACCTTCTTTTTTTTCACATTCATCAGCTTCGGGTATGTAGTTTGAGCGGCTTTAACTTTATCGATTAAAGTCGATTCTACTCGTATATTCGTTATCTTCACGTAGGTTAGTATATTCACACTCATAAACGCATATGATCTTCTACTCAACGCGTCAACTAGCATGTTCGCTTTTTCCGACGATGGTATTGAATTGTACGATCGTAATCATCAACAGCTCGAGTCAACGTCTTTGGCGCATGTTACGTTCGTTTTAGTTGATGAAATATTTTAGGATTTTAGAAATGGGGTTTTGTACTGTGTTCAGTACAAAATTCGATTTCACACTCTGGGGTAGGCCAAGAAGTCTACAGAAATACGTCAAGAAATTTATTAACGATAGAAATATCATTCAAAACTGTGACCCTCATCCAAGACTTTGATAGCACGTCACATTGATACCTATCAACTTGCCACCGTTATTCACGACGTCCCCTACGGATAGTCTGGCTTCGGTGCATTCCACACAAGGAAGTCAACAACGAAAGGATCAGGGCTTTTTACTTATGGGTTGATGTGACAATGATTGACTTTAGTGTTTTGGTTGCTTGAATTCGCATAACAGGTTGGTTAGGAATATGAAAGCTAACAACCTTACTAAAAGCATGATGAGTAGTTAAACAATCAATTCCTAAAATCACATCAAATGCAAGTATTTTCAAAGAGATAAGATCGATAGGTAACGTGAAAGTGTTGATTTGAATCAAACAAGATTTATAAATAGTGGAGGTAATGAAGGTTTCTCCCAACTGAGTTTCAACAGATAAATCAAAGTCTAACTTCTCCGGAGTTAAATTCAAACATTGAACACAACTAGGTGAAAAGAAAGAGTGAGTAGAACCGGTATCTAACATGGTATAGACTTCGCAAGAATTTATGATTAACTTACCCGTGATAATTTTATTCAAGTTCCTCGTCACAAAAAAAACGCTCTCTCTTAAACCACTAAACTTTGGCTTATGCAGGACATCCTTTGGCATCACCATCCCAAATTGGACTTGACTTCACTATACTGACAAAATCGAGCTAGGTGACCTTCTCTTCCGCAATTAAAACACCGCTTTGGATTATTGCGTACAGTTTGGATGGATGTGTCCCTCCTGTCCGCATTTGAAACATACGACCGGTGGTCATTCTTCTTCCTTTGAAACGGGTGCTGGTGCTGCTGTCTTTCCATCATTATTGAACCTTCTCTTCTTGAAATTTCCACTTCTATTATCATGGCCATGATTACCACTGAAGTGGTTACCATTCATGGCATGATAATTTCCCCCACGATGGTTATCATTGTTCCGATGACCATTGCCACAGGTACGATTATTATCGTATTGTTGGTCGTTGCCTTTTGGTTGTGCTGACTCATTATCGCGCTCCAATAACTGAGCCCTATTCAAAACATCTGAATATAAACAAAGTTTGTGAGAAATCCATTGACGTATATTGGGTTTCAAACCTCTTAGAAACATTCGCGTCATTCGCTCCTTATTATTGACCAAATGGGATGCAAATCGAGACAACTCGGCAAACTTAGCCTCGTACTGCGACACGGTCATATTGTTTCACTCTAGCTTGATGAACTCCACCTCCTTCATGTAACGAATACTTTCGGGAAAGTACTTGTCGTTGAACAACTCTTGGAACTTCTCTCAAGACATCTTGAGTGCGTCAGTTTGGGTACGTTTTACATATTCCCACCAGTAATCTGCCTCTTCACACAATATAAAGGTGGCAAATGGAACCTTTTACTCCTCTGAGCATCCCAAGACATCAAATATCTTGGTGATCTGCTTTAACCACGTCTCCGCCTTAAGTGGTTCTGGCTTTCCCAAAAAATCTGGTGGTCCCAGCTCCTTGAACTACTTAGCGGTGATCGACCATGGGTTGCCATTATTTCCACCTATATTTTGAACATGAGTCTCTCTTACCTGTTGTTGCATGAATTGCATAAAGCCTCTGAACATTCCATCGTTCCTCATTTGGTCAGTGTTGTTGTTTTCCTAAGAGTTGTTGCCTTCCTGATGCACATTATCCTGATTATTGATATGTGGAGACTCAACGGTCTCCTGTGCTCCATTGTTATTCTCAACATTCTCGGATGTCATTTTCAAATACTGCCACAAAACAAGGGTTAATTAACTTATCACATATTATCCCTATACTCTGACCGACCAATTAAATACCAAATAAACTTAGGTAGGTCATACTAGCGAAGGAATTCCCCGTCTCTCCCCTCCTAGTTCTTGTCTCACATCTTAGCCATGGATCATATCCCTAAGCTTTGATACCAACTGTGACACCCCCAAAATAGATATTCATCACCTATTCTGAGTGGCCAAATACATGGTACAGAATTCAAATACAAACTTAATTATACAACATGAGCTGTGAGTTTTAATACAAATATTATCTTCTAGACAGTAGTCAAACTCAAAATATGAAAAAACATATCTGAGAGTTTTAACACGAATATTGTCATCTAGACAATATTCACACTCAAATTTAATCTTATTACATTTATTATCACACTATTTCATAGAATAGTGAGGACTATTAATGCTATCATCTGGAACGTCACTCCGTTCCCCGACTAGTCCTTACTACGTTCTAATTTCCTGAAGAGAATAATGAAAGCAAAAAGGGTGAGCTCAACTAGCCCAGTAAGAAATATTATGACTAAGATAATGCAAAATAAATTATCGTTAACCTTCAACAGTGTTAAATTGATACAATATAACACACATAAAGTTTAACGGCAGCAGAACAAGCAATCTATTAGAAGAGTCAAGTAGAGAATAAAATCTACTGTCTTCTATGATTTAAAAGGTTTTTCATCACTTTTATCGCTGAAACGCAGCTTAATAATTAATCAACATCATCAAATCATCCATGCACTACAGGCCAAGGAATAACTTTATATTTATAATCTAATAAAACGAATAACTTTATAAAAGTATTCTGTTTTATATAAAAAAAATTACTATGCAGGCACTATGCATAATAAAATATAATATATTCTAATTATTGTCTAATAAAACAAATAACTTTATAAAAGTATTATGTTTTATATAAAAATATTTTACGATGCAAAATATTATGCATAATAAAATATAATATATTCTAATTATTGCTTAATAAAACAAATAACTTTATAAAAGTATTACATTTTATATAAAAGTTTTTCTGTTTTATTACATTAATAATACTAATAAAACAAACTTCATCATCATTATTATAATTCACACTATTAATCGACTGTGTCGTTCCTGGAAAGAGGGGCTTTCAATAAGGATTTCTCCTATTGGCACTGATTAGGTGACCAAACCTCTCCTTGGCGAAACTTACTAGACATCGTTAATATTACAAATAATAATATTAACAACTCTGTTATCTCAATTATTGATTTAATAATATATAAAATATTGACAATAATTGAATTAAATAACGTGAGATACTATGCAACAATTACTGAAGCAATAATTTGAACAAAAGTGAGTGACGTCTCACGTAAACATCAATAATCAATACCGTGTGCTATTATGCAACCACGCATATTACTGTACTTTTACTACCGAATAGTTCAACAATATTAACGGTAAAACTTCCGCCGTTATTTTTATAAAAAATATTTTTGTCGTTTTCTCGATCCGAAATGATAATTTCCGTTATTAGGGTCCACTGAATGATTGTGCCATCGTACGAATATTCCCTATTAAAATGAATATTCTCCGACCAATCGAATATTATATAACAACTTGCATACTTTACAAAATTTATAAATACTACCCACAACTATAACATTATCGCAAATTCACACCATAATATTCAAAAAAATATTTTGAGAAATTTAAATCTTTATTCATAAAATTTGGGATTTTACAATATCTCTCCAAACTGTATTTGAACTTATCTCTCTCATAATTTGAATGGTTGAGCAATTGTCCCGTTCTTTCAAGCTCCTCATGAGTTAGAGTAACCTCTTGTAAGACTGCGATCATCGAGTCTGTTTCTACGATTGTTGAGGTTGCACTACGATCGTTGAGGTTACATCACGATCGTTGAGTTCTCCTCAAACTCTACTCTACGATTGTTGACTGTCTTGGTCCTTGAGATGAACTTGATCAAGCAATCCTTCTGGGTTAAGGCAGCTCAGGAAGGGCCAACCTCTTAGAGTGAGCTAAGGGTCAGGTTTGTCCCTGAGGCAATTTCCAGATGAAGTACTTTAGAAGTAATTTACACTGATATCTTATTTGACTTTTTCTGATGGGGAGGTCCTCTGCAAACTTTAGACAATTGCATTTGCTGTAATCGTGGTGTCCTCCTGTTCTTACACTACGATTAGATGTTTGATCGTAGGCACTCCACGATTTTGAGTTGGGTGACTGATAGGTTATCAATAATACATTTTGAGATGTTCCTACTAACTATGGATCTTCATTTGGTTCATTAGCCACAAAGTTTTGGGACTCTGTAGCTGGTACATTTCTTCATAGTATATCTCAGTGCTGTTGTTCCTTAACATATCACTACTCCCCTATGGTTGATGTTGTCTTTTCAGTGTGGTGTGATTTCTTTTTCTTCATGTGTAGAAGAAAGTAATCATGCATATCTCATTCTGGCTGAAGTCTTTAATCTTCTTGTATCGTAGAGATGGGCATCTTCAGGGTTGATCATTCTTTGATCCTTTAACAACACTACGAACGTAGTCTTCCTTGTCATTTTGTGCTTGCTGAGTTCTACTTCCATAATGATTTCCTCATGATTGATGATCGATGATCCTCTATGGTGAGCTTCCTTGAGGATTCTTCTCTTATGACATGCTTTGAATGATTTGTCATCTAAGACCCTTTTACATCTTTGGTTGAATGACTTGCTTCCTTATAATGATCAGCAAGAATGTGAGCTTCATTTAGATTCGCTCAACAAGTCTTCAAGGACATGCTTTGACATATATGGGTTTTCGAGAATCATTTACGAATGTCTTAAGCTTCTTCGCTAGTTGAATCTTCTTGATCAAGTCTTACACTTTCGATTCCTTAGTGTGGTCAGATAGACCAGGTACTTGTAAGTTAGCTACATTTCTATTTTGGTACCCATAATTAAATGGGTCCTGCTACGTTAGTTTTCTAAACTCCCGTTCCTCATATATTTGGATAATCATCATATTTATCACCAATAGTCATATTCATGCATGTAACTAATTTAGATAATGCATTTTGAGATGCATGATGGTGAGTGTATGTAAGATTTTCTATTTTAATAAAACACACTCTTTCTTTGATGGTTTCATCATTTGCTAGGTTATGTTCACAGGATTTAAAAATTCACAGAGTGAGAATCAACTCTTCGAATTATTTGTATCTGGTTGATTCATGGAGGTGATCAGTTTCTATGAATCTTTACGATATTCTTGTAGAACTGATCATACTCTGTGTGTTATTAAACACTTAGACCATAGATTGTACATACATACTAACCCATCACCAAAGATTACTTTACATAAAATTTATTTAACATGTGATGCTCTTATGACCCGTTTCAGATTTCTTTCAAGATGTCATCTTCAACCTAAAATTTGGATGGAGAGAAAGTTTATAGGCATTAGAGTTTCCATCCTTAGTGTACTTTCTCTCTTCACATTTTTAGGTAGATTATGATTCCTTAAAAGAATGATGTTATAGTTCACAGGGAGGTGCAATCATGATGTACATATTTAAATTAGTGAGGAACCGTACCTTTTTACTGTCAATTTTTTAACTGTCATTTGTCTTAGATATACTAAGTTTAGGCATTGATGTGCATAATTTCTCATTTGCTCCTGATGGCTTGTTGCTCCAGTTGACCTTCAATCAATTAGTTGTGGTCTTGAAGATGCAAGCTAAGAGAGTATCAGCATCTTTAGTTCTTCGACATCCTTTTAGTTCACAAGGTTTACATTCATTCTTTGGTTGGCGGATACATGTTTGAGAAGTTCTCCTTTCTTCTCTGGATAAGCATTTCTTAGCATGTGTGGCCTTTTCATCTTTCAGGCTGGTGAATGTTTGACTCTTTTATTTTGATGTCTTTTGAGCTTTCTAGCCTGTTCTTCAGACTACAAGATTGGCCGTGAGCAAGGATTGGTCTTGTTGATATGACAATCAAGAACATGGACCAATCTAAGCAGCTTCAGGTGTATATACACATTTACCTGTACACAATATTTCCAACGTGTGAGCTCAGCTGCATATAACAAGTTACTTACTACTAAACTAAGTTTAGAACAAATTTTGTGCCTAGGATCAGACTCAAATTTATTAGCTTTTGAATATAGCATGAGAACTTGCTTTGATACTAATTGTTAGTTCCTAGTAGGCACAATAGATCTAGAAGGGGGGGGGGGGTTGAATAGATCCTTTTTAAGTTCAAATTCTTTTCTGATTTATTTTGTATTGCTAATAATTTAGCATATGACAAACATAAGAATCTTTTAAAGCACAACGGAATAAGTAAAAGATCCCCTTCATTGATATATTCATAATCATACATACATTATTCGTAGAGTTAGTATAGTAGTAAGTATTTAAGTCATACATAGCAGTTATAGCAGTTAATGTACATAATGTAAATGACATAAAGTAAAAGACACAAAGAGTTTTAAGTGGTTCAGAGACTCAAGCTCCTGATCCACTCTTCTACTTTCAACTAGCATGATTTCCACTAAGGAAGGGCAGCACCCTGAATCACTAAGATTCTTTCAAGGCCAGCAGCCTTGGACTTCAGTTCACTAAGAACTCTTCAAGGCCAACATCCTTTGAACTTCTCTAGTTCCCTAGGAACTCTTCAAGCCTAGCAGGCTTGGAACTTCATTTAGTGCCTCCGGATAAGGACCCCTCAGACCTGACTTGTTGTTGTTGTTGTTGTTGTTGTTGGTGTTGAGCTGCTAAGATGTCTTTAAGCTCTGAACATCTTCCGTACTTAGCAGCTTGGTGTGGTCCTCTTTGCATTCTACTTCGAGTCTGAACCACTTCTTCTTTGATGAAGCTGATCTGTACTCCTTTATGCTCATCTTTATCTGATGTCAGTTGTGCACCATCACCATCTGGATTTGCTAAGTCTCTGAGCTTTTGGTAGACATCGTCTGGCACTTAGAAATCCCTGAACACTTCTTGAATGTTCTGCAGACATGATTCTGCTTCTGTTCCTTTTCTTCTTTTGGTTCATTATGATCTGTAGAGCGGCTCTCTTGATCTTCTTTATATTCTGCCACCTTTCTGAATGCTATCTCTTTGGCCTTCTCGGCTCTTAGCTTGGCTGCCATCTTCAGTGGCATTCTCATCTTTGTTGAGTGAAGCTCTAATATGTTTAATTCCTACTTCAAAGCTGCTTCACTTCCACCTTTGTAGTCTCACTGTCACTAAGACTTGTTCTGTTGATCTTTGGTGGAACTCGTAGAGTCAACAATAACATTCACAACAACTCAACGATTCTGCAATTTAGCAAACATCAGAAACTCTTGATCTTTGAAGCTCTGTTGATTTATACTTCTTCCCAATCTTCCCGTTGGAAATTATCCATTAAAGGCTTTTTGAATTATTTTGCATATCTCGAGTTATTTGGTGCAGACTGCAGATGTGACGTGACATGACTTTCTGACACTGCAGTTTACTATTTCACCTACCCTGTCAGATATGTTACTTTGATGCCTTGGGTAGGTCGACAACTTTATTTCCCCCTTCTGACCTCTAGATCAGAGGTTGTCCTTGCATTGATGCTCTAAATAAGCTTTTGTCCGAATACCAACCTTCAGATTGAATCGTTGCCAATGCTTTAATCCTCAGTTGTTCAAACTCTATGATTCTAATGCATATCTCTTGGACTTGATCATAGTGTCTTGTTGACTGATGCAAGTAGAGTCAACAACACGATCTTTGAAGAGTGTTCATTTAATCTTCAGTGTAGAATACCTCTTCCTTCTATTGTACCGTGCTTCAATGCTTCTTGTTTGCTTTGATTGTTCTCAGATACTGATGGTTTGACTCCTTGCTCTGGCACCTTCTGAACAGTAAGACATTCTCCTTGTGATCTCTCGTTCACTTATCATCAATGGACTGACCCAATGCTTAATCACTTTAGCCTTGTTCTTCAGAAGCTGACCAGTATCTTTGTGTACACTCGATCAATTCTTTCTTTGATTGGCAAACACTACGATCCTGATTATTTCCAAGATAGTTGTCATCTTACCACTTTGACAGCAACTGCATTAGCTGACTTTCCTTAGTCAGTTACTGAAGTCTTCTTATGATCAACTTGTGGAAGACTTCATCTCGAATGGCTTCACAACTTAATCTGGATGCTGATTGAGTTGATGCTTAGATCTTTTGTTAGTTTGCATGTCATTCGTTGAGTGCTCTCTGATTTCCTTCAGGTGGGATGTTTCTTTGTAGCTTAGACCAGAGGCTTTATTCCTTTGGATATTCTGGGAGTGCTCATTTGTTGAGAATTATATTAGCTCTACGATTATGCCTTGGCATTGTGATCACATCTATTGAAGTCTCAGTTCTACACTCTACGATTCAGCTTCGGATGTGCAAACACTTCGACTCCGAGATCAGATCTTGACACTCTACGATTTCTGTTGTTGTGCTTGTTGTCTTCATCTGATCTTGCTCGACTACGATCTCTTCCTCTGACATGATCAGTAGACTCTACAACTCTGAGTGTATTCTACGATTCTTGACTTAGCTTCGGCAGATGCTCGGTCGGCTCGTAGGCATGCTGTCTCTACGATTATGAACATAACTTCCTTAGCAGACTACGACTCCGAGGAAGTTCTCCTTAACACACTACGATCCTTCTTTGTCTCTCCTGGCAGTCTACGAACTTCGATGTAACGCCCCAGAAATTTTGGATTTTTGAGAATTAAATTTTTATTTTTATTATTTGGATTAAATGAATTTAATTAATTATTTATGGGAGTAAGCTAATTGAAAGTCGTTCTATGACCTAGATATATCAGAATGTCTTAGTATTTTGGCTACGTGAAAGAATTAAAGTGTTTGAATTTCCAAGACGAAAATAAAAACTTTCCGAGAAATTTTCTGAAAAACACTATTCACGCATTTCTGCTCGGGAATTAGTTTTGAACTTCTGAGAAATACGTAATGATAGAATATCGAGGTGAGATAGAAATATCCAATAATATTTCAGTTATGGCAAACGCAGTTTTTCGCCTGCGGACTTAAAACTTAACGATTAGGGAAAATGAATTCCGAGAAGGAAATAAAGTGTGTATGATGAATTAATGCAATGATCGTATAATACGTAGGTATTGTACGAAGTAATGAATACGAGTGTGATACGAAGTATCATACGAGTATGCATGAATGATGGTATGGTGTACATAAATAAGTATATGAGTTAGAATAAGAGATTAATACGCAAATTATACGTTATAAGGCTTTAAGCCAAATGTAATGGACTTGTAGGATTGAGTAAGAAATTGTAAAGTCCAATGAGATAATAATAAAGCCCAATACAAATTAATGTTAAAGCCCAAACATAGGAATGGTTAAGTCCAATGTAAATTAATGAACAAGCCTAATGTTTGTTTAATGCAAGCCCAAGTATAAGTTAAGCTAAAAGCCCAAAGTATGAACTTATAGGTTATTGGATGGTTTAAACCCATGGGTGATCCAAAGTAATGAGCAAGTAATTAATGTGATAAGCAAGTAAAGTGCTTATGTGTGGTGAACAAGTAAAAGTTGTGATCAACAAGCAAAGGATAAGCTAGGTGATTAACAAGCAAAATTAAAGGCTAAGTTATGTGATTAGCTAGTATACTTAATGGTTAAGTATATGTAATGTCCAAGTATTGGATAGATGTTGTGGAGGCCAAGTTCACTTAATGTCTAGGTAATGAATAGTAAGGAGGTGATTAAGGAGGTTTAATCCAACCTTATGCCCTAACTTAGGAAGTCCTATAAATAGCAAGCATGGATTTTATTTTGGTGGTTGTTCATTTCATCCAACAAGTTGAGAGCTTATTGGTTAGAGAGAAAAAGCTACAAAAGCTAGAAGAAGTTAGTCTTTGAGAATTCAAGAAGCATGAAGGAGATTAAAGATTAACCAAGTGATTATCAAGGGTAAGAACTTAAACCATGAATCTCTTTCTCTTCCATTGTTAGAGAGGTGGGTAGTGCTAGAACATGTATGCTAAGGAATGATAGGATTGATTAATCAATGGACTTAAGCCGTATAAGTCATGAATAAGTAATTCAAACTTAATTAAGTTATGAATTTATGAAGAGTTTATATGAACTACTAATATGTGTACTTTAATAAGATTGTATGATAATAAGAAGTAAGAATGGTGGTTAAAAGACTTAATCTATAATAAGTCATGAGGAAGGAAGTCATAAGTAGTTTATACTTTTATAAGTTATAAACTCACAAGGAACAAGTAATAACTTATCATGTTTATAAGTTAATGAAGTATGTATGTCAAGATGTTAGTATAATGGATTGAATCCATTTGAAACAATGAACAAATCATAAGAAATGAAGTTAAGGCAGAATTCACGAGTTTGGACGATAATCGTCGAATTCGTGAAAAACTCGGAATGGAAGTCAAATTTTGATATTGAGTTTGGAAACATTGGTCTTCAATAGAGACAAGTCATATTTGGCATTATAGAGTTACGGACTCGAAAATGACCGAATTCCGACTTAGAACGAAGAAACGAGCGTTGAACGTTCACGAACGTTTATCGTTTTCGTTAAAATGAACTAATAGGTGAATTTTTAGCAAACGAAGTCAAATAGATAAAATTCTTGCATGAACACATAGAGTATGTAATTTGTGAACCGTAGGCTTTTGAACGAGCCAATTCGGACTTATAACGAAGAAGTTATGCGTCCGGGAAGTTCACAAAATTTAAAATCTGCAAAAAATTTCTAAGGCACAGAGTTGGCACTGCGGCGCCAACCCAAGGCCAAATGGTGGCACCGTAGCGCCGTAATAGTGTCAAGGCATACTGCTAACTCACGTCGTGGCGTGAGATGAAGAGCTAAGTGTGGCGCCGCGGCGCCAGTCCCAGAGTTTTGACAGACAAGAATGTTTACAAGTATAGAAGGAAAGATAACTCATTAGTAATGAAATAAGGTGTTAATATAACATTGCTAAAGCATTGTTAGACACTTAATGAATGATGATTAAAGGTTAATAATCAATTGAAGATGAACGTAATTAGAACAACGTAATGTGCTAAGCCGACTATAGAAATTTGTTGACCAAGTTGATTATAAATCCAATGGTTTGCAATACTAGTATGGGTTATGTAATTACTTAATGAACATGATAAGACCTTTCCTAAATCACTGTTATAGTGATGACTTTAGGAATTTAATGTTGTTTAATGGGTAGTGAAACGACGAAGGTAAATTATATGGAACGTGAACTGTATTCAATAATGACTATAACGTTAAGAGTTACAACTAAAAGTTGTTAAGTAATTGAACGTGAACGATATGCAGTAAGTGTACTTAAGCAATGACGATCGAGTTTCGATTAATAACGTAAGGATGTTAGTAAGCCGTGAGGAAGGATGATTAACTCGAAATGAGTTCCATTAATGAAGTAAATCCACGTAAGACATAGAAGAGAAAGAAGTTGGTAAGGATGATGTAAAGATAATGGCAAGCCGGAACCAATAGTAACAAATCTAATGTATAATTAGATTGAGAAGAAGGGTAAGATTTGTTAGGAACCATGTATGTTCATTCATGACCTAATGTGGTATGTTATGTGGTTATGTGTTGTAGAGACCGTAAAGACTGAAAGGAAAAGTTATTATACTGTAGCAGACGTTGAAGGCAAGTTTTTCTTAAACGCTTGTCTAACCTTCGTGTTAGCTAAGTTTTCTATGATTCATGCTATGAGATGCATGAAATGTTTTACTAAAGGGTCGATGCCTGTTTTACCTCGGCTAGACTAATCTTGAAGAGTTGATTGATTTATTTACAAGTCTTTCAATATAGAATTGTTAACGCTATCCTATGCCAATTGTTTTGTACGGATTCAAGGTAAGCCTGAGTATGAATAAATAAATGTATTTTTCATTGATTATTCGATGGGCACGCGAGGTTGCCAAAACTTAAACGTACATACGTTTAATGGATGTAGTGTTGATCAACATAGAGTACTATGGGCTGATCACCCAGAAGTGCTCAGAAGATATATCGGACTTACTGGACTTAGTGTTGGGGTTGTCCTTTTCAAAGAAATTATGCACTGCTCATGGTCTTGAGCCAGAATTGATGGTTTGCTGAATATTGTTATTGTAAAACGTTTTGAAGGAAAAGAAGAGCTATTTTGAATTATTGATAGTACTTCATAACTATTATCCAGTTTCTGAAGATATACGATTCCTATGTTTCAAGCATGTTGTTTGAAAGAAATTGTTGTACTTGCTGAGCTTGTTATGCTCACTCTTGCTTGAACCATATGAATGCAACTAGAATGAAAGCAACCGAGGGATCTGACAAGGATAGAGGCAAGACGAAGCTGAACGATTAGTTTACCTTGTAATAAACTAGTAAGTTGTATATATCATAGTATGATGAACAAAGAATGTAATAGTTTTAGAACTTGGGAACATGATGTAATATTATTAATGTAATAAAAATGTCGTTGATACACACATTTTGATATCGTTTCAATAGAATGAATGTACAATTATGAGTACCATGTAGCACTATCTGTTGGGTTGGAAGATACCCGGATTTGGGGGCGTCACATCCGAGATCTACTATCTTGCAGACTATGATTCTGCCTCGATAGCTCTCGAGTTTTCCTTGACTCTCCTGGCAGACTAAGATTTCTGGTGCAGTACATGCTGGACGATCAGACAAGCTTATCTATTACATCATAAGATCAACCTAACATGCTTGATCTTTCAATATTTATAGTCCTTGTACATCATTTCTTTTTACAGACTTTACAAAGCTTTTTGCTTATGTAGGATCAACCTAACATTATTGATCAATTCATTCTAAGTCCTTGTACATGTGTTTCTATAATCTATCAAAGGACTTTACATCTTTTCTTAATGAAAGCATACTTGCATATTTTATATATATATATATATATATATATATATATATATATATATTATAATCAAATCCTATATAAATAAGAATATCATTCACATACATATTCCTGACAACTTCTGGTACTAGCAGAACCCAAAGTCTCCCTTCGAATCGAAGTAACCCTTCCGAATCAATTTTAAATACGTTTTCCTCACCTTCAGATACTTTCTGTCTTATCTTTTCACAGTCTTCATCCTAAAGTTGTGCATTCTTCACCTTATCTATCAACGTTGAACTATTTCCTATCTGGAATAACTTTTGTGACACCCCCAAATCTAGGTACTTCATTCCCTCAAGATTTTGTGTTCACTATCCATACATTCATACTATCTACCCAAATAAAATAATATTTAAACCTTAAATCCTCCCTTTAAATAGGGTTACATCATTAAATCCAAAAATATCCCAGGTTGTCTAACCTTAAACATCATTCAAGTGCGAAAATAGAAATTATTACATCACATCATTAAATAAAAGTTTATCATCATAACAAAAAATAAAATTACAAGTCTTCATCACTTGTACATTTTTCCCTTTCCTTTGCTAGTTGTAGGTTCATCTACCTTCTCAACTTTAGCTGCAATGATTATATTTATGCAAGAGTGAGCAAAACAAATGCTCACTAGATATAGCAATGAATCAACAAGAATATAATAATTGTCAATGAATAGGCTCATCAAAACAGAATAGTACTCTATTAGTGATAACCAATAACTGGAATCGAAATAAGAAATACATCTGAGGGTCCTAAGACCACGAACTATGTCCATAGTTGTAAGTAATCTTTCAACTACAACTTTAACAGTCATAAGACTATAAATACTCCTCGTACTTAGGGGGATCAACCCTTCGTACAATGTATTGTGCACAAACATTTCAACGCTAAGCATAAATTATTCCCTAATAATAGGGTTGTTCATCTTAGTATTTAGAGTACAAGTTCGCACCAAAGTAAGTTTGGTTTGGATACATTTCAAGGGTAATTTAGAATTCAATGGTCATCAACTAAGGATTAGTTGAATACAATATTGATAACGTCACGCTATGGAATAATCATAACTGAATCGACATTATAAATTAAGATCATGCTTTAGGAATAAACTAATAGCATAAACATCGAATAATCATAACGTACCTTGCTTGAACAATATTAAGCCAATGTTATTTAGAATTGAGTACTAAGCATGCGTAACAAATAGTAATTTAAACGATAAACTTGTTTAACATTAGTATATCAGAATATGTAAACTTGCATGCTAGATAACAAGTTAAAGACAAGAATAACTTGTTCAATATCAGAATAAGATTTAGAAATCATAAACAAACTAGATACAAGAACTTGCTCAATCGTAAGAATAAACTTGCACAATGTAATAAATGAACTAGCTCAACGAAAGTGTAGCGTTAGAAAACTTGCTCAATTATAACAGTAGAATTAGAGAACTTGCTCAATGTAAAAAGATAATTTTAGAAACTTTCTTCGAGCGTAAGCTATAATATTAAACTCACGTTCACCTACACATATGTTTAGAACCACCATCTATTAGATATACTAACATACCATAACATATACATTTCAGAATTCCCAAGTGTTAACATCACAACACTTATCTAACATTCATTGTATAAACTAAGTTATAACAAAACACGTTCATAACTTATAATCATTTGAAACTTTAAAACTACTAACCACCTAACACGATTCTGTTTTAACCATGTTATTACACATTGGACACCTTAACATATCATAAAGCTAAGCTACAATGGTATCCAAGGTCTGCAAAAGTAGCAGACTTCGCTGTCTCAAGACAAGGTAGGCAAACAATTGCCCATACATTGAACTAGGGACCGTAAGTAATGCTAAGCTTGCTCTTAATCTACAAGCATGAATCAAAGGTACGATGAATAGAACCAGAAAGGCATGAAGAGTACCCGACTTTAGCCCAACTAACACAAATTTCACCCACCAAATAGTAATATTAACACGTACAAATGGTATAGAACTATTACAAACATGTTTCCTCACATATTCATCAATATGGAACAATTTAACAAATTTAATTTCTTAAATTTCATGTTTTCATATAAAACTCAATTTTTTTGACATC
Organism: Panax ginseng; assembly: GCA_020205605.1. Classification (NCBI taxonomy): domain Eukaryota; kingdom Viridiplantae; phylum Streptophyta; class Magnoliopsida; order Apiales; family Araliaceae; genus Panax; species Panax ginseng. Next base: position 69,355,973 of record CM035139.1, read on the forward strand.
CTTCCCAAAAATCAACACTGTGATTTCAATTCTTCACCAAATCACTTCGTTCAAACTACGTTATCTTCGTTTCTTACCGAACTAGCATAAACAAGCCCCAATTTACAGTTTAGCATACGAATAAACCATCAAAATTGGTACTTACATGAGCCATATGAGAAAATATTCATAAAAACATACACTATAATCATCTCTCCTACCTTTAACTGTAATTAAAATACAAATTCCTTGTTTAAACATAGATTCTAGCATTACAATTATATACCAATGCGATAATATAGTCATATAGTAACAATTCAAAAATATGGAATTCTCAGAGTTTGAAGCATCGCGCCGTAATTTCATATATGCATACATACATATATATAAAACTAAAGTTCTGTAAAAAAAAATACCTTCAATTATCGTGTAATTCTTGCTAAAATCACTAGAATTTGCTTGAAACTCTTAGGTTCTCTCTCAATTTTCTAACAACTTCTCTGTATTTCTCTTAGGCTTAGCAAATAGAATGCGTATAACCCAAAATTGATTATCAAGAATACGTAATAATAAAAGAAAACTAATATGGCCATAATAAGCCTAATTAGTCACAACACATATAACGTATAGATTATAAATATATTATATTTATTATTTAATTGATTTAATTTAATTTATTTATATTATTTAAAATTCAAAAATTAAAAATCCAAAAGCCATATGGCTTTGTTTGGCAAAACCCTTAAAAATTTAAAAACTTAATATATTTAAGCCTTGTTTGGCAAAACTAAATTAAACTCCTTTAATTTATTTTGATAAACAATTTAGTTTATCATTTATAATCACATATTATTTATTTGGTTTCCATATCCAACATTAATCAAATTAATTAATTAAACGCACTATATTTTAAATAAATTTCCCACTTTAACAAATATCACAAAATTATAATTTCATTATAATTTTATTTAACAATTTAACATACCATTTTAAATTATTAACTAACAACATAACACCTCATGTCATATTACAACTCTCTAAAATTATAAATTAATTAATTTAGAATATATTTAATAACTTAATTCATAAACATTTATTAATAATAACCACATCAATAAAATATTTATTTCATCAATTTTAACAATAAATACATCAAATAAATATTTATATAATTCAATAGATATTTAAAATTATAATTTGAAATTCTGGATTGTTACAACTTTTTGTATGATTCTTTCGAATACTTAATTTCCAACTCCATCTTAGCCATTTCCGACACTAGCTTCTCTTGAGCAGTCAACATCATTAACTTCTCTTGTCCCTTCCTACTTAAAGCATCAGCAACAACATTCGCCTTTCCGGGATGATAGAAAATCTCGCAGTCATAGTCTTTGATCAACTCCAACCATCTTCTCTGTCTCATATTCAAGTCTTTCTGTGTAAAGATATACTTTAGACTTTTATGATCGGTGTATATCTCACATCTCTCTCCATAAAGATAATGTCTCCAAATCTTCAAGGCAAACACCACTGCGGCCAACTCTAAGTCATGAGTCGGATACCCCTTCTCGTAATCTTTCAATTGACGTGATGCATACGCAATAACTTTGTCGTTCTACATAAGCACACAACCTAGTCCTTTATGCGATGCGTCACTATACACCATAAAATTTCCTGTATCATCAAGCAATAACAACACAGGTGCTGAACTCAACCTCTACTTTAATTCTCGAAAACTTTCCTCACACTTCTCTGTCCAAACAAACTTAACCTGCCAATCCAAAGTCTTGAATAAAACGTCTGTAGTAACCTGCCAATCCAAAGAAACTCCTTACTTCTGACGGTATCATTGGCTAATCCCAGATTATTACAGCTTCAACCTTTGATGTATCTACCGAAATTCTGTCCTTATCAATAATGTGTCCAAGAAATTGTACACGTTCCAACCAACACTCACATTTTGAGAATTTAGCATACAACTTTTCTTTTCTTAATGTCTCCAATGTCACTCTTAAGTGTTCAACATGTTCCTCTTTGGTTTTGGAATATACCAATATGTCATCAATAAACACCGCCACAAATTGTCTAAGAATGGTTTAAACACCCTGTTCATCAAATCCATGAACGTTGCAGGTGCATTGGTTAAACCAAATGACATGACCAGAAACTCGTAATGACCATACCGACTTCTGAATGTTATTTTTGGTACATCCTCTGGCTTCACCTTCAACTGATGATAACCACTCCTTAAGTCTATCTTTGAGAAATATCTTGCTTCCTTTAGTTGATCAAATATGTCATCGATTCTAGGTAATGGATACTTATTTTTAATCGTGACCTTATTCAATTCTCGGTAATCAATGCAGAGCCGCATCGATCCATCTTTCTTCTTAACAAACAACACGGGTGCTCCCATAGCGACACACTCGGCTGAATATACTTCTTGTCGAGCAACTCTTGTAATTGCACCATCAACTCTTTCATCTCTACCGGGGACATTCTGTATGGTACCTTAGATATCAGAGCCGTTCCTGGTAATAAGTCAATCAGGAACTCGATTTGTCGATCCGGCGGAAGACCTGGCAAATCGTCTGGAAATACGTCTGCAAAACCTCTTATGATCGGTATCTCTTCTAACTTTGCACTCTTCTTCTGTGTATCGACTATATAGGCTAAGTATCCTACACATCCTTGTCTCAAAAACTTCTTGGCTTGCATCACCGTCAGAAAACTTGCTTGTCGAGGTGACATACTGCCATAAAACACAACCTTTGACGGAGTTATAAGGTTAACACACTTGTTTTGGCGATCAATTACTGCTCCATAATTGAATAACCAATCCATACCCAGTATAACATCAAACTCACCTCAAATCTACCATCATCTCGTGATCCTTTATAACCACTCTACAATTCTTATATATGAATCTAACAGGATTCACTTCCCTATTCGCAATCTCTATGCTCAAAGGATAATCAAATTATTCCTGAGGCAAACCTAAGTTATGAGCAAATTCATCGGATATAAATGAACAAGTAGCACCCGAATCAAATAGCACATAAGTATTAATACCATTAATCAGAATGATACCAGACACCACATCCTTAGACTGTACAACATCCTGCACGGTCATATTGAAAGTCCTCAAAGTAGGTCGGCTTAACTGTGCTGGTCCAGTGATAGTCAATGCACCACCACTATTGTTGTTTCCTTTTCCTACACTTGCGCTTCCCGCTGGATTCTTAGGGCAATCACGAGCCATGTGCGGTAAAACATGCTCCTTTCTTTGGACTATAATTGTTCGATGCACTGTATCTCTCTTGACCACAGTTGAAACACACCCGCTTTCGCTTCAAACACATCCCAGTGTGGTTCTTCCTGCACGTCGCACAAGCTTCAAACTTTTTCTTCTGCTGACTTCCTTGCTGTCCTCCCACGGTCAAATTTTCGCTCCACTTCCTCTTTTGATTGTTACTTCCACCAGCCTTATTTTCATTATCATTCTTCCTCTTCTTCTGTTCTTGATTGTACTTGGTCAAGGCATCGCTTCCACCTTCCACGATAATTACCTTTTCCAGTACAGCCGCAAATGTATTTAACTGGAACATTGAAACCTTGCTATAAATCCAGGGATTCAACCCTTGTTCGAACCTTCTTGCCTTACGCTCGTCGGTATTGACTTTCTAAGTGGCAAATCTTGCTAACTCGTTAAACTTCGTAGCATATTCTGGCACTGTCATGGTTCCTTATTTCAGCGCAAAAATTGCACCTCCAACTAATTCCGAGAACTCGCTGGAAAGTATATTTTGAAAAACATCTCCTTAAATCTATCCCACGCTATCACTCCTTGTCCCCCACGAACCTTATTTACCTGCCACCAGTAGCTAGCTTCAGACTTCAGCATGAACGTTGTGAATACAGTCTTCTAATCTTTATTAACTCTAGCAACATCAAACACCTTCTCCATTTCCATGATCCAGGTTTGGGCTTCGACTGGATTCATAGATCTTTGAAACTCTGGCGGTCCCACCGCTTTGAATTCCTTGAAGGTCATGACTTGATCTTGTGGTTAATTCACAAGTTCTCCCATTAATAAAGTTACCAACTGCTGAACCGGGTTAGCGTTGACCTCGTTATTATTTTTAGTAGACCCCTCAGAAGGTGGTTGTTGATGTGGTTGTCTTCTTTTAGGAGGCATTTTCTATTAAAATATATGCTTATTAGTTCATTACTCAACTTATTGAGTATTTGAAGTCTAACTTGAACATTCTAAGATTAAAGCTATAACACATAACATTTCAAATAAACTTTGATATTTTATTCATTCATAACATTTTTAAAACATAATAAAGATAGCATAACCGCTATTAACATCCACTTTCCTGAACTAGACAAGTTTCAGGATTACATTCTCATACTACCCTTTTATTTGTCTAGTAATAAGGGATTTACAATTTAGTCATTCATATACTTAACCACATATTATTATTATTCTTATTCTTTTTATCTGGGCATATTAAGACGTCGAGAGGCTTCTCTATGCTCTTCCTCCATAATACGATACGCCGTCCTATGATTCATCACGAACCACGATGAATCTTCAAACTAAGGTGGGTAATAAAGGACTCGATCCTGGGCCCTATTAATCGTAGAATTAAAGGCGTAATCCATCTCATTCATCATGGCCTTCTTCACTTGGACTTTAGCCTCAACACAGTCTGCACGTTGAGTCACCTTCATCCAAGCGTCCTCTGCTCTTGCACGCTTAGCTGATTCCTCTTTCAAGTCATCTTTTAACTTCTCCACATCAGTCTTCATCTTCTCGTTCACTGTTAACAGATCTTCATGCTGACCCCTTTGTATGAACTAGGTCCCACTCCGTGTTTCCAAGTCATGAGTCAAGTTCCGGAATCTCCGCATCCTTCTGCTCTATCATAGCTTGACGCATCTCAACCAACTCCTTCAGCTCCTCAACCTTGTCCTGAAATTCTATGTTACGGTCGTACAGAGCATCATACATCTCAGCTGATATGGAGTTTGGTGGAAACTCCAAAGGATCCTCTTCCCCATCATATCCTCCTCTATCTCCTCAGAACTATCCTCCTCGGGAATATCGTGAATATCATGTGTTTCCTCATCTCTAGGTACCTGAGGTATCACTTCCCTAGCTGGACTGGATCCTCCATCATTAGACATCCTGGCAACAAAATATTTTAAGTTTTATTTAACATTCTTCGATACTCGCGAGCACATAAGTTATTAACACATAGCACATAATGCCTTTTATTTTTTAACTTCAATGGATACCTTAATCCATTCCTTAAAACTCGATAAGAGTTGGACACCACTATGTTTCTGTCTCCTTAAAGGTTACTTCCTAAGGTTTCCCACCTAAGGTTCATAACCTAAAGCTTTGATACCAACCTGTGACACCCCCAAATCTGGGTACTCCATTACCATAGGACTTGGTGCTCACTATCAAAAACTATTACATCTAACTACCCATCATAAAGGATAAAGACATAATTTAAATTATATAAACAATAATCTTTCCCCTTAAAGGGTTACATCATCATAACATTAACTTATTACATAAGTCTGCGGAATACATCACAAAATAAATTAAGTCTTATAACATAATTCACTTAAATAAATTCTCATAAATCTTCATCACTTGGACATCTTGCCCTTTCCTTTGCTAGTAGATGGCTCATCGACCTTTTTAACTTTAGCTGCAGTGTTAATTGCAAGAGTGAGCAAATAATTGCACACTGATATACAGAGTAATAACAATAACAACATGAGTTTGAACAACGAGTGCTGAATAATGGTGAACTTGTTCTACGAATCAACAATAGAAAACAAGTTCAAATTTTAATATCCTAGGGTCTTAAGACCACAAACTATGTCCCCGATCATTAGGTATTATTACCTCAACATTAACAGTCATTTAGACTATACAGACCCTTCTTAACGTACTTAGGGGGATCAGCCCTTTGTTCCATGTGTTGTGCACAAATATTTAAACGTTACACATACAAAATCCCCTATGTTAAGGTTGTTCATTTCAACTTGAATTTAAAATTTTTGCACTAAAGAAAGTTTAGCTCGGAACTAACTTATCAGTGGTTCTAGCTTTTTAGAACACTATTCCATTATAGACTAGTTCAATTAATAAGAGTTTGCTTACTATTTGAAGGTTCAACACAATAATATAGAATTGAACAAGGTTATCAAAGTCAAAGATCGAATAACAACAATGTATAATTAAATAAACATAGTATATATATAAAGTACTACATTCAAAAGAGTTAGAACAATATCATTTGAATCATTGAATTAAACAGTATATGCTTTAAATAGCAATATCAAGAATCAGGAAAGTGAAACTTGCTTGATGTAATTAACTAGATTACAAGAGCTTGTATAATCATACACAAGATAGATTACGCTTGCTAAACTTTAACATAAAATTTAGTAATGGAAAACTTGTTTGACATAAAAGATAACGTAGATATGAAACTTGCAGAGAATGAAGTTAAAGAACTTGCTCAATAAAAGTTTAGGATAAGGAACTTGCTCAATAAAAGTTTAAGATAAGGAACTTGCCTTGTATGTAAGCTACAAAAGTATACTAATGTTCGCCAATTACCCTACACATATCATTGAAATTGCAATAAGAATTAGTTGTATCAACATTAGCTTTATGGGTTTAACCCACCATTTAAGTCATACCCTTAACTTAACATCTAACCATGTTGGTTAACCATTTAAGAGAATCTGAAATCTCACTATAAACTAACATAAACCTTATCACTCATCTCTAACTTTTGTAAACATCAATTTTGTTCATTACATAACTTAATTAAATGATCGCTTAAAATCTTCACACTTTACATTACATCACATTACAATATGTTATTGTAGTGCACGTTATATTTTAACATCATTATCATACATGCCAAACTAGATTAAGTCCTTGTATTAAAACCATATTATACATGTTAGACTTTGTGGTTACATGACCTTGAATGACTTTAAATTATTGAAATGTTCAACTTAGAACCATATTATGAAATAAGGGACCTAGATTGACTTAAGAAGGACCTTTGGCATAATAATATATTATGAATGAATGTTGTGTTCAAGCCAGATAGAAACCATAAGGCAACAGCTGAGTCTTGGCTTGGCGGAGGGTCACAAGGCAAATTGCAATGTACCCTAAACTTATCCATGCTAAATGCTGCCTAATCTGAATCGGGCCGTAGTAATTTAACAAATCTGATTTTTGAACAATTAACTTATATGATGCATACGTTTCTAGAAATGGTTCACACCCTATTGATACATGTATATATGTGAGGATTAAGTAATAAGATAGTGTTTGCTTTATATAATGAAAGTTCATGGGTGAAAAGACCTTAAACTTGAGCATTTTTAATTTGCTTATGAAGTAACTAGGTACTTGATTTCATGATAAACCTATAAGCTGATTTTGTACCGTATGTGCATACTTGAATCATGTCAAACGTGAATAAAGAATGTGTTAGCTAATGAGCATCTTATACTTATGATACACTATAGATATGATTTGAAAGTGTTAATTTCTTAACGTGGATAGACTACGCTTAAGGCAAGTATCTGAACTATTCTTTTCACTGTGCAAGTATCCTAAACCCTTGCATTACTTTATTCAACGAATACCATAAGCAAGTATCTAAACCTTATCACTTGAATGCAAGTTATCTTACTTACTCGTTCAGTTGAGCTAGTATGTATAAACTCTTGTGAAAACTAATATTCATATTGAACTTGGTATTGTTCTTGAATATTGTGGAAGGTCTATGCTATTGATTCTGCTAGACTATATGCATGTTTATAAAATTATCCAAACCAATTGACTGGTGCAGAAATCTTGAAAACTGAGCTGAACAACCCTTATTGTAAGGGGAGTGTATGTTGTTGGAAACCCCAACACATGGGTAGATATTACTGTGGAGTTATGCATAACATATAGTAATTATAGACCGATCATCTATAGTACTTGATTCTTTCGGGTTATCAGTTTAATATTGGTAATTCTAGTAGATGTTCAATAGTCCTTAATGACTGCTCAGTATAAATTGTTTTATCCAGTTGGATACGTTGATGGCCTTTGAATTCATATATATCTATTGATATATATTGAATTATCATTTCATATCCCAAAGATTTGATTCGAGAATTGTTGTTACTCATTGCTCATGATATTTTTCTAAGACTCTGAGACTATACCTTGATATATCTAACTCGTGATTTAATACTCATCACCCTTGTTGTATATTATTTGCTGGGAAATTTGTGCTCATTCTTGCTTATTTAAAACCTTTCAGTTAAGGCGGAACATGGAAATGTCTCTGGGAAAGACAAGGGTAAGTGCAAAGCTATCAACTAGCTTGTTCCTTTATGGACTAAAATTATTATGTTGTATTAAGACTGTTTTCAGACTATGTTTAAGCTTAAGTAGGATTATGTAATAAGTCTTTATTCGATATTATTATGTAATCCATTAAGTACTGTAGGTTGCGAGACTTGGGGGAATAATTATAATAAAACATTGTATATTATTCTAAATTAGATCTTTAGCTGTGAATGTGTGATTTTAGTTATTATTGTATTACCATGAGCACGTGATGAACCCAATTCGAGTGGCCAAGTGGCGGTCCGAATTTGGGGGCGTCACAGTTTTTGAAGCCAACAAGGAATTTGAATGAGGGTTTGGATGAATACAAATAGGAGAAGACTTTAGAAAAGACGTTTAAAAGGAAATTATCAAGACTATTGCAGAGAGAATAAGGAAGAAAAACACGAAGGAGAATTGCAAGGGCTGAAGATCAAAAAGAGAGTATTGGAGTAAATTCAGAGTTTCTTCTTCTGTTCTCTAGTTATATCTTTTGTAATTACCTGGGATGTTTGGATTATTAATTTGGATGATGTGTTTCTTTATTATTATCATGAACTAAATTTTAATTAATATTGCAATGGAACTTGGTATGTAGTTTAAATTAAACCTTCCCATTGAATGAAAGTTACTTTTTATTGAATTGTTTATTATATCTTTTACTTATTGATTAATTGTTTGGCCAGTAATTATTGTGATAATCTATATAAAATTAGAAGATGAAATATAGATGTAGATCTGGATATACTAACATCTATTCATATAATCTGGTTAGGGTTAATATGATTAGCATGTAGGATAGGAATATACCTATGTGTCTTTTGTATCCATTGAAAGAATTTGTGCGTAAAACCCTAATTAAATTGATTCATATAGGAATATAGTGAGTTGATTAAATAGGGTGTTCCTTGTAATTCTGTGTCTTAAGGATTGGATTTAGGAGGATTTGTTCAAGTGTCTTTGGAAGAAGTGTGTGAGTACTATAAAACATTCTTGGATAATGAGTCATATTAATTAATTGATTTAAATGGTAAGTAAATTGATTTAAATGAAATACCAAGGGAAGTTGTAATCTTAACCTGTTAAATCTGCAGTTACTCTTGTGAAATTCTAATTTTAATTATTAGTTTTGTTAAGTTTAATTTTCAAATCACCAACAATATTTCATAGTTTAAAATAGGATTAATTGCATTGGAATTAGTAATTGATAAATATTAGTCTATTTCCTCGTGGGAACGATATCCTTGCTTGCTGAACATTACGAACGAACGCGTATACTTGCATGTTAAATGTTATTAAGAAATTAGGCAACAAGTTTTTGGCACCGTTGTAGGGGAAATTAGTTTAATATTTTGTCATTATTGATTTTGATAGAGTTAATCTTAATTTAAACCTTTTCTTTTATGTTCTTTTCAGGTGTTCTTGACTAGTGTATGCAAACGCGATCGAAGAAGCCATATTTATTACCTTATGAGGACGACATCGAAAAACAATTTTAGCGGTTGCGTAAGTGGGTTAAAGAAACCAAAGAGGCACTTGATAAGAAAGATAATATGGCTGAAGAAGAGAAAAAAGCACTGCAGGATTATGCTACACCACGGGTTGAAATTCTGTCAAGTATTATGAGGCCTGCCATTACTGCTACAAGTTTTGAGAGAAAATCGGGAACAATACAGATGATTCAAAATTCATGTCAGTTTAGAGGGTTACCGTATGATGATCTGAACGATCACATAGTCATCTTCATAGAAATCTATGATAATTTCAAGTATAATAATGTGTCAGAGGATGCAATAAGGTTAAGGTTGTTTCCATATACTCTTAGAGATAAGGCTAAGAGTTGGCTCCATTCACTACCACCAGGCTCGATTACTACATGAAACGACCTAGCCCAAAAATTTCTTGCAAAGTTTTTCCTGCCTGTAAAAATAGCAAAGTTGCAGAACGATATCTTCTCTTTCGTTCAACACGATTCAGAATCACTATATGAAGCATTGGGAAGATTCAAAGACTCATTGCGAAAATGTCCACACCATGGGATTCATAAATAGCTTCAGGTGCAAACTTTTTATAACGTTTTATTCAGCATAATGAGATCTAGTATAGATGTTGTAGCGGGTGGAGATATTATGGCCAAGAATTGTGATGAGGGGTAGCAGTTGCTTGAAACCATGGCAGCTAATAATTATCAATGGTCAATAGCATCGGCTCAGCCAAGGACAGTCGGGGTTTATGAAGTGAATGCGATGACAACATTGTCAACTCACGTGACAGCTCAAATTTTTGCTGTTACAAAGAAGATAGATGCACTTGGGGTATAATGTGACGCCCCCAAAATAAGTATACATCACCCATCTTGAGTCACCAAATACATGGTACAGAATATAAATACAAACTTAATTATACAACCGTCGTGTAATGTACGACAAAACATAGCTGAGAGTTTAAACAGGAATATTTCCTTCTAGACAATATCGACTCTCAAATAGAGTCCTCATTACAATTATTGTCACACTATTTTATAGAATAGTGAGGACTACTAATACATCTTCTCGAACCATCACTCCGTTCCCCGACTAGTCCAAGCTACGTTATCATTTCCTGAAGAGAACAATGAAAGCAAAAGGGTGAGCTCAACTAGCCTAGTAAGAAATATTATGACTAAGATAATGCAGAATAAATTATCAATAGTCTTCAACAATGTTAAACTGATAAAATACAATAAACATCAAGTTTAACTGCAGCAGAATAAGAAATCCATTAGAAGAATCAAGTAGAGCATGATACCTACTATCTTCTATGATTTAAAATGTTTTCATCAATTTTTATCGCTGAGACTCAGCTTAATAAATAAACCACATCATCAAATCATCCATGCACTACATGCCAAGGATATTCATTAAATCATCAATGGTCATGACTATACCGAATAATCCCCGGTCATAATCATACCAAAAACTATCCATCAATGCACTACAGGCCACTGAGGACTTTTACCACATCATTTATAACATTACAGGTCATGATTATACCGAATAATCCCTGGTCATAATCATACCAAGTCCATCTATGCACGTAAGCCAAAGATGACTTTCATCACAATATAAGCATGAGGATGATGACAATGATATAAGCGTTAATCAAACGAAAACAAGGATAAATATTAAAGACTTTAAATGTATCTAAATATTATCAATCACTTAATAAACTCATAATCTAATAATATTAATATTATAACAATATTTTAATCACTTCTTAAACTTATAAACAATTTATTTTAATTATTTACACTTTACCAAATAATGCATTTAATCATTCAAAAATGCTATACTCATAAGATTTCATCACCAATGATCAAATCCTCATCAAAATCAGATATACCCTATATAGATTCCCAAGCCATAAAATCCTATTTTTAATTTAGTTACTTCACATAACATATTTAATTCATTTACTCATAACTAGTTCATTTTCATGAAAAATACCAAATCACCCCAAAAATATTTCTTTTTACGGGATTTAATGTAATATAGTCCCATATTGAACATATATTTTCTCTCTAATTTTAAAATTCATTTACTATTTTTCATACGGCCAAAACTGCCGAATATTTGGACATTTATCATAAATTATATTTTTGTCCAAAAATTTTGAAATTTACAGGGTATACTCCTGTTATATACATGTAATCCCAATAAAAATTTCACCAATTTTGGAGTTAACCACAAGGAGTTATAAGGGTTTACTTTTAAAATAGTATTTTCACATAAAATCCATAACTCTTAATCTATACATCCAAAAGTCGCCATCTTTGGACACAGTATAGAAAACTCATCAAATTATCAATTCAAATTTTTCCAGAATTTTTGAGAGTCAGAAAAATTACGAAACTGCAAATGGATTTTCATCCACCATGCGGTAATCCACGTAGACAGATCATTTCCACAATTTAATAAGGAATGAATACGAAGGATCATTCACCATGCACGTGGTAATCCACATAGACAGATTATTCCAACAGAACATAAGAAATGGAATAACAGAAGAATTCACCAGGCATACGATAGACCGTACGTGCATGTGTTATTCCAATGTAATAATAAATAATGGAACGGTCATGCGTAACGCACGATGGATATTCCAATGAATAATAAATAATGGAACCAGTCATGCGTAAATGCACGACATGTGATATTTAATGTAATAATAAAGAATGGAATAATAGAAGAATTTTATCATATATGCGTTACTTCGCATAGACAGTTTAGTCCAACATAATAATAAAGAATGGAATAAAAGAAGAATTTCACCATGTATGCGGTACTTCGCATAGACAGGTTATTCCAACATAATAATAAAGAAAGGAATAAAAGAAGCCCTCTTCATGAATACGAAAGAAATAATACCCCTTATCTCAGAAGAAGATTGGATACTGGAATAGTGAGGCAGCAGACTTCTCTTCTTCTTTCTCTCTATAATTTCTCTCTATAATAATTGCTCTATAGCTTTAGTGAATTGGTGAAAAATGAAGGAAGAATGAGCTTCTATTTATAGGAAAACATAGTTTCGATAATTGCACGTTTTGGGGCTCAAAAAATTACAATACAATACCTTCAACTTTTCTTTCATTTTTAATTTAGTCATTCAAGTATTATCAAATTTGCACCACCTCCCCTAATAGTAAATCATGTGAATCAATAATTATAATCATGTAAAAATACGAATTACAGTATAATACCTCCATCTATACCTCCATTTCTAACTTGGTCATGCAAGTATTATCAATCTTGCACCAACTCCCCTAATAGTAAATGAATGTGAATCAATAGTACACACATGTGAACAAATAGTTATAATCATGTGAATTAATAGCAATTAATTGCTCATTTATCCGATTAATTACCCGACTGGTCAGTATAACTTCCAGACATCAATTAATATCGAAATAAATGTCGATTTCCACTAACACTAATAATTCCAACACAATGGAACTATCAATTTCTTCTTTAATCAACACAAACTTATTCATCATTAATATTATAACTCATAATATTTAACAACCAGGTCATTCCTAGGAAAGAGGGGGCTTTTCGATAAGGATTTCTCCTTATTGGCGCGCAATTAGATGACCAAACCTCTCCTTGACAGAACTTCTAGACATTGTAAATATTGCAATTTAATAATATGAATAACTTTGTCGCCTCAATTATTGATTTAATAATATATCATATTATGCGATGATAATCTTTGTGACAATAATCGAATCAATAATATGAGAGATATGATACAAAGAATTCTTGTAGCAATAAATGAGTATAACTGAGTGACTTCTCACGTAAGCATCAATAATCAATACCGTGTGTGATACTATGCAACCAATGCATATTCATCGTACTTTTACTATCGGGTAGTTCAATGCTTTTTAACGGTAATACTTTTCGTAGTTATTTTATAAAAAGATAATTTTGTCGTTTTCTAACTACGAAAATACTTTCGTTGTGGGGTCCACCAATGATTGTGCCGTCATATGGATATTCCCCGACAAAAAGAATATTCCCCGCCCAAACGAATATTTTATAACAACTTTCATACTTTGAAAAATTTATAAATATTACCCACAACTATAACATTATATCAAATCCACACCATAATATTTAAAAAAATATTTTGAGAAATTTGAATCTTTATTCATAAAATTTGGGGTCTCACATATAACCAGTTCAGAAAATGGAAACGATTTGTGAAATATGTGCGGGTAGCCACTCAAGTGATCAATGTGCAATAAATCCTGAGTTAGTCTAGTTTGTTTCTAGTTATAACAGGCAGCAGGGCAGTTATCCAAATAGTTACAATCTAGGAGTGAGAAACCACCCGAATTTTTCTTGGAGTAATAATCAGTCACATACTCAAGCACAAGCTCCAAGACAATTATATCCACCTGGATTTCAGCCACATCAAAAATCTAAACAACACCCACAACCTCAACAACCTAATAAGTTATCATAAATGGAAGAATTATTGGCAAGATTGGCAACTCAATTTGAAGCCACAACGAAAAACCAATCAGCTACAATAAAGAACCTTAAGAACCAAATTGGGCAGATAGCTAGTGCTTTGAATACTAGAACTCTAGGTTCTTTACCTAGTGATACGGAGAAAAATCCAAGGAATGATGGAAATGAACAATGTAAGGCAGTTACACTCAGAAGTGGGAAGGAGTTGACTACAGATTTAGAAGGACGAGAGAAAATAATTTCTGATGAGGATGGTGAAAAAGAGAGTGGAAATTCGGAAAGTAAATCTGGGAAAAAAGTTGTGAAAAAACAACAAGAAGATAAGCAAACAGATATCATACCACCTGTGCCGTTTCCTCAAAGATTGCAAAAGCAGAAATTAAATAGACAATTTTAAAAAATTTTAGAAGTGTTCAAAAAGCTGTAAATCAACATTCCATTCGCAGATGCTTTAGAACAAATGCCTAGCTATGCAAAATTCATGAAATATATTTTAGTAAGAAAGTGGAAGCTAGGGGATTTTGAAATTGTAGCATTGACAGAAGAATGTAGCATAATTCTGCAAAGAAAGTTACCACCGAAGTTGTAGGATCCGGGTAGCTTCACCATACCGTGCACGATTGGACCCCAGTTCTTTAACAGATGTTTGTGTGATTTGGGTGCGAGTATTAACTTGATGCCACTTTCGATCTACACTCAGTTTGGATTACCAGCACCAAAATCCAACAAATATCTCTTTACAGCTCGTAGATAGATCAGTGACATACCCTAGGGGCATTGTGGAAGACATATTAGTGAAGGTGGACAAATTCATTTTTCCAGCCGACTTCATTGTGTTGGACTACGAAGAGGATAATGACATACCCATTATCCTTGGAAGGACATTAATTGATGTACAAAAGGGAGAGTTAACAATGAGAGTGTGACGCCCCCAAATCCGGGTTACCTGACTCCCGATTTGGTGCTCACGATCCACAATATAAATAGCATCTAACTACCCATTTAATTATGAATAGACATATAAACCACATTAACTGATATAGTTAAAACATTCGTCCCAGGTTATCTAACCTTTATATTACAAACATACCCTTTAGATATACAAAAAGGGTTTACAAATATAACATATTATATATGTTAAACACAACTACCACAACATAGCACCTTTGCCTTTTTATCTTCACAGCTCCTCTGGCTTCTTCGTCCCTAGCTGAAATGTTTTATTTAGCAAGGGTGAGCAACAAATTTGCCTCGCAAGTTAAGATATACAATAAATGTATCAGAATCAAGCCAACAAACTATCTAATTCGATAGAATGACTATAAAGTTCAGGGAACTTTTAGATAGCTGAACAATTTGTTCTTCTCTAACTAATCGTCTCACAACCTATGCAACAAATTAACGAAAGTATACAATGCTTTTAAAGTTTATACGATATTCTAATGAATAATCAAGAATCAATTCTACACAATAGCAAAGTGGAAAATTTTCCAGATTTATGTTGAGTGGTCACACAAGACCTTGAACTTTTCCTCTAGAGTAGTTATCAAAGATTTACTTTGATATATACACAGGTGTATTAGATAACCATAAAGATTAAATCATACCCCTCTGCAAGTACTTAGAGCTGGTGAACTCCTTGTACCCTATATTATGCATAATACTTAAACATAGCGCGCAATAGTCGAATATACGACCAATAAAATATTCCCTTTATATAAAAGGTTGTTTTTCTCAGTCTCAGAATCAAGATTTTGATTTAACAACGACATATTAGAATTTAAATATCTAATCATTTCTCTTTTCTTTTCTTCTCAAACCTATCAGGTTTTAACAAATGTTCGTCTATCCAGAATAATTAGCTAAGACATTTCTCAACATAATTTAACTATAGAGAGAAATTATATGTATTATTCACAATCAATAATAACTTCTACGGATATGAATTGCCAATAGTAGTTATTCTACAAGTATATTCTCAGAATCAATAATTCAATTTGAATTAACAAGCATGCACTAACTGCGAATAATCAACAATAAATCATTGGACGTGGTCTAATTAACAATAATTAACCACCATAATAATTGTACAATATTAACTCAAGGTTGAGTTAAGGAAACTTGCCTCTTCCGCTGATTACAGCTACACAATAAACTTATCTGCTTTCGTAAAACCTATAACCAATAATATCGGTCTCACAATTAGCACAATATTTTATAACACGCAACATTATAATTCACAGCCAACTTCTCCTTAACACATCACCACATAGTCACATCAGTGTTTATAACCTATATAAACACTTATCGGGTCTAACTATTTTGGTCTGGTTGGACTTCGGTCCATTCTCGGTGTTCTGGTCACCCTATTCGACAATTAACACAATTATTATCAAGTAAATTCGATTTCTAAGCTTCAATATTATTTTAGATAAGTCAAATATCATTAATAATATTTTTCGGAAGCTTTTAATAATTTATAATCAATTATTATAGTTTATAATAATTTTTCAAACATCGGAATCATTTTTAAATAATTTAATTATCAAATAATCTTATCATCATTAATATTTAATAATATAAAATATTAATGACATACTTATCAAAATATTAAAGTTATTATTAATAACCTAAAATATTTTTAAATCAACAATATTCTACTTAAATGATTTTTAAAGTAATTAAAATTATTTTTAAATCATCACCATTAATATTTAAATATTAATGAAATTATCAACCAAATATTAAAAGTCATTAATTATAACTTTAAATATTTTAAAATCATTTTCTCATTTTAAAATGATTTTTAAATCAATAAAATCATTTTTAATTTATTTATTTAATATAATAATTAAATAATTTTATTATCATTAATATTAATTTATTAATGAGAATTCTCCAAAAATATTGAAAATTTTATTTTATAATTCAAAATATTTTCTAACACTTTATTCTCTTTTAAATGATTTTTATAATATTAAAATCATTTTTCTCTAATTTATTTAATATATTAATTAAATAAATCTAATATCATAATATTAAATTATTAATGAAAATTCTCCAAAAATATTAAAAGTTACTTTTTATAACTCAAAATATTTTTAAATACCTTATTCTTATTTAAAATATTTTACCTTTATGGTATACATGCATTTTCGTCCTCCTCGACGTATTGCAATGTGACCCACAATGTAAGTTGTGGCGTATACATGCCATAAGTTAAAGGTAATGGTCGACAAAGGTACTTTTTGTACACGAAACTTTAAGAAAAGTTATGTGATGATAGTAGGACTGCTAAATGTTGATTTTAGTATTTCTATACTATGAATAAGTATGTATTAACAATTAACTTGTGTTATAACTCGATTATGTGATTAAAAATCCAATTTTAAATGATAAACGTACTTAGTTATGTTTGTAAGATGGTAATGACTAATTATGTCATGATGATATATGTTTATAGAATATTGTGATTCGTATTGATTTGGTTTAGCCTACGAGCAAGACAAGTTTTCTAAACTTTCTTTTTACATTGAGCAAGTTCTTTAACTCTACTTTTAGAATTGTGCAATCGCTTAAATTTTCTTAGAGCAAGTTTTTCTAATCCTTTATCTTGTTGAACTAATTATGGTTTTCAATTCGATTATGATATAATGATGTAAGTTATTCTTGAGCAAGATATTCTTGTATTTAACTTGTTGTTTAGCATGCAAATTTATATATTCTAATGTTGAACATTTTTATCGATTAAATTGTTATGCATGTTTAGTATTCAATTCTAATTAACCTTGGCTTAGTATTGTTCAAGAAAGGTGTTATAGTTATTCAAATTGTATGCTCTTAGATTATTCCTAAAGCATGACTTTAGTTTACTATGATTGATTCATTCACGATTATTCTATAGTGAAATGTTCATGGTTTCATTCAACTAATCCCTAGTTGATGTTCGTTGAATTCCAAATTACCCTGAAAGCTTATCCAAACCAAACTTCCTTTGGTGCGGACTTGTACTCTAAATACTGAGATGAACAACCCTAATGTTATGATTAGGGGTTAACTTACGCGTAGCGTTAAATGTTTAATACTGCACAATACATGGTACGAAGGGTGATCCCCCAAATACGAGGAGTCCTTATAGTCTTATAATTATTAAAGTTGGAGTTGAAAGATTGCTCGTAATCGTGGACATAGTTCATGGTCTTATGACCCTCGGTTATATTTATTCCACATTTTGGATTTCAATTTACGATTATAGATGATAGAGTACTATTCATTGTTGATGAGCCTATTATTGCGCTTAGTATTACTATACTCCTCGTTGATTTCATATTGGATCCAAAGAGCAATTGTTTTGCTCACTCTTGCATATTTTAAAAAACTCATTGCGACTAAAGAAGAGAAGGTAGATGAACCTTCGTCTAGCAAAGGAAAGGGAAAAATGTGCAAGTGATGAAGACTTGTAATTTTACTTTGATTGAGATGTTAGATTTTTATTATGATGATCTTAGACTTGGTTTTAATGAAGTTTATTTAATTTTCGCATTTGAATGATTTTAATTAAAGGTTAGATAACCTGGGAGATTTTATTATGTAACCCTTTAATGGGAAATGTTTTATTTATCCAGTTTTATTGTGATTGGGTAGTTAGATAAGAATGTTTGATTAAGTGAACACCAGATCCTGTGGGAATGAAGTACCTGGATTTGGGGGTGTCACAGATCATCATAGATCAACCAAGATCATCTTTTAACACTAATTTAAACACAAAAACATGAACTTTAACATACCATACAAGATCTAGGTGAAATAGGGTTTTATACCTTTCTATCCAAATCTTTGATCCTTGGCTTAACAATCTGATCAAGGTGTTTTAGAGTACCATATTGTGACTAATATACTAAGGAAATTTGGAGGTTTGGGAGAGAGAGTTGTTTGGAGCAAGATAGCAAATGAACAAATTCTATGGACTTTCTCTCTCTTTAACACTTATAATCTTTAGATTCAATGTATTTTGCTGGCACATGTGTCAAGAAGAGGTTGATTGGCTTACATATTAGTCACATTGTCAACTTAAGTTGGTCACCAACTAAAGGTGTTGGTGAATTTTACAAGTTACCATTTAAAGAATATGAAAAAAGGCATTTTTGTCATTAGCAAAATAATTTTAATGGCATACTAGACAATTGTTCAAACCCTTAGGGTTTAACCCTTAGGTTTTAAAATACTAACTTTCTAGGATTTTCTAAATTAGGGTTTTAAATTAGAAAATTAAAATTTTGAAACTAAAATTAGGGTTTCCTAATTAAATTAGGTTTTCTTAATCATATTAGTGTTTAATAAACACATTAAGCTTATCAATTAGGATTAGGGTTTCTTAATTAGGGTTTAGGATTCCAAGATTTTAAATTAGGGTTTCCCGGTGTATAATTTTGGTTTCTAACTGTGCATTCGGGTTTCTATATCTGAGATTAGGGTTTCTAATCCCATATTAGGGTTTACAAAGCTTAAACCCTATCAAGTCAATCATTGGTCATTAAGTCCATACAGTACACATACCCACAAATACTTTTCAATATAATTGTTTTAATTATATTTTCTACCGAATCCCAATCCGAACTTAGGGTTAGGGTTTCAAAAACTGTTAAGCACAACTCTACTCTAATTTTATCAGTCAATACACATATTGACCACTACTCGAGATTCGTATCACACATACACAGTATAATACTAACATTAAATGTCAATATTAAATAATAAGAAAAAATTATTCATAAATTTTGGATTACTCGAAATCCCGGGTTATTACAGAGAGTCCAAAATAAAGAAGTAACTTTTAATGTTTTCAAGGCTATGAAATTTTTGAAGGGAGAGGAAGAGTTCTTTAGAGTTGATCTGATTGAAGAAGCAACTAGGGAGGTATTTATTGAATCTGTGAATGACGACCCTCTTGAAACCGCATTGGTTAGTGAAAATTTATCTAATGATTTAACTGTGGTGGGAATGGGTTCAGATGTTCGATTCAGCTCCAAGTTCACACAATGTTTGCAAAAATTTAAACCTTTGGATTATTGGGGAAAGCCAGTTAAAAAGGTGAAATCATCCCTAGAAGAACCGCCCACCTTGGAACTTAAGCCATTGCCTAACCATCTACGGTATGCCTACCTTGGTTCTTCTTCTACCTTTTTAGTTATTATTTTTGCATCACTTGATAAGGTTCAAGAAGAAAAGCTACTAAGGGTACTTCGGCAATACAAGACTGCTCTTGGGTGGACTCTTACGGATATCAAGGGGATAAGCCCATCAATTTGCATGCATAAGATTTTGTTGGAAGATGAAGTGAAACCAACTATTGAATAACAACGTAGACTCAATCCCATCATGAAGGAAGTTATAAAAAAGGAAATCATTAAATGGTTGGATGTGGGAGTTGTCTACCCTATCTCAGATAGCTCATGGGTAAGTCCGGTTCAATGTGTGCCAAAGAAAGGGGGAATGACAATAGTTTCAAATGAGCATAATGAATTGATACCAACTCGAACAGTTATGGGTTGGCAGGTGTGTATGGATTACAGAAAGTTGAATAAGGCCACTCGTAAGGACCATTTTCCTCTACCATTCATAGATCAGATGTTGGACAGGTTTGCAGGGCATGAGTATTATTGCCTCTTGGATGGATACTAAGGTTATAACCAGATTGCCATTGCACCCGAGGATCAAGAGAAGATGACATTCACATGCCCATATGGTACCTTTGCTTTTTGCATAAAGTCTTTTGGATTATTTAATGCGCCGATGACATTTTAACGGTGTATGATGGCTATTTTCTCCAATATGGTCGAACCAAATCTCGAGGTATTTATGTATGATTTTACAGTTTTTGGGGATTCGTTTGATTATTGTTTGGAAAATCTCAATCTTGTGCTCAAACGGTGTATGGAAACAAATTTGGTTTTAAACTGGGAGAAATGTCATTTTATGGTGCAAGAGGAGATAATCTTGGGTCATCGAGTGTCATCAAAAGGAATTGAGGTTGATAGAGCTAAGATCGAAACCATTGAGAGCCTTCCACCACCAGTTTCAGTAAAGGGTATTCGAAGTTTTTTGGGACACGCTGGTTTCTATAGAAGATTTATAAAAGACTTCTCCAAAATCACGAAACCACTTTGCAATATTTTGGAGAAGGATGTCCCATTCAACTTTGATCAAGCATGCCGAAGCTTTTGATGTGTTGAAGAAGAAACTAGTTTCTTTTTTGTGATCATCATAGCTTGATTGGAGTATCCCATTCGAATTAATGTGTGATGCTAGCGACTTTACGATTGGCGCAGTTCTTGGCCAACGAATAGATAAAATTTTTCATGCTATATACTATGCTAGTAAGATATTAACGGATGCCCAACTGAATTATACCACTACCGAGAAGGAGCTATTACCAGTTGTTTATGCATTTGATAAATTTTGCTCATATTTGATTTGGACAAAAGTGATCGTGTTTACAGACCATTAGGCAATTAAGTACTTTATTGCAAAGAAAGATGCGAAGCCGAGATTAATTAGATGGGTATTACTGCTACAAGAGTTTAACTTGGAGATCCGGGACCGAAAAGGAACAAAAAATCAAGTTGCTGATCATTTATCACGGTTAGAGAATGCATAACTTAAAAAAGATGACACATCAGTGAGCAATGAATTTTTTTCGGATGAACAACTATTTGCAATAAGGATGGATACACCATGGTATGCAGATTATGCAAATTTCATTGTGAGTAAGGTGTTTCCGCCATTTTGACGAGTCAACAAAAGAAGAAATTTCTCCATGATGTGAAACAGTATTTATGGGATGAGCCATTTTTATTTAAATAGTGTGGAGATCAAGTAATAAGAAGGTGCGTTCCAGAAGTTGAAGTGGAGAATATTCTATACCAATGTCATGCATCTGACTATGATGGACATTTTGGGGGAGAAAGAACAACAGCTAAGGTGCTTCAATGTGGATTCTTCTGGCCAACATTCTTTAAGGCGATGCCTGTGTGTTTTCATTGAAATGTGACAGATGTCAAAGAGTTGGTATTATATCAAAGCGACAAGAGATGCCACTAAATATGATCTTAGAAGTCGAATTGTTTGATGTTTGGGGCATCGACTTCATGGGACCATTTCCATCATATTTAGAAACTCCTATTACTTCTAGCTGTGGACTACGTTTCGAATTGGGTTGAAGATATATAGCATTGCCCACCAATTATGCTAAGGTTGTGGTTAAATTCATCCGGAAGAATATTTTCTCTAGATTTGGTACTCTTCGTGCAATCATTAGTGATGAAGGCACGCATTTCTATAATAAGTAGTTCTCAGTTATTCTCACTAAGTATGGAGTCACTCATAATATAGCTACTGCTTACAATCCATAGACAAGTGGTCAAGCCAAGGTATCCAACCGAGAAGTGAAACGAATCCTCGAGAAGATAGTAAACCCTAGTCGAAAAGATTGGGCTAGTAAGTTCGATGATGCTTTATGGGCATATCATACAGCTGACAAAACTCTGATAAGGACGTCTCCGTACACGTTAGTATATGGGAAGGCATGCAATCTTCCAGTTCAACTGGAACATAGTGCTTATTGGGCAATCTGGAAGTTATACTTTGATATATCTGCTGTGGGAGAAAAACACCTCTTACAATTGAACCAAATGGATGAATTCAGACTCCAATCGTATAAAAATGCGAAGTTATACAAAGAAAAGGTTAAGCAGTGGCATGACAAGAAAATTCTAGTAAGAAAGTTTAAAGCAGGGCAAACAGTGCTATTATACAATTCCAGGCTTAAACTGTTTCCAGGAAAGTTGAAATCCCGTTTGTCAGGGCCATTTATCATTACAAAAGTTTATCCTCATGGAGCTGTGGAGGTGGAAGACCCGGATGCTAAACGTAATTTCAAAGTCAATAGTTAGAGATTGAAGCACTACTATGGGGGTTGTGTTGATCATGAAAAGACATCGGTCAACCTTGCTGATTAGAACAGAGAAGAAAGTCAGGCTGAAGACTATAAACCAAGCGCTAACTGGGAGGCATCCCAAGAATTTTTATTTTTATTTTTATTTTATTTTTATTGTTAATTTATTTAGTGGTTAAATTTATATAATTTAGGATTTGTTACACCCCTTATGTTCTCTAACACGATCTTCATTTGATTTCAGGATTGGAAACAAGATTTCATATTTGGCGGGTTCGACTAATGGCCATTGCGACTACCCAGTCGGGGGTCTCGCACTTATGAGCTCAATTGCAGAATGTTCATTTGTCAAATTCTCATATTCCTAATCATTTTCCTTCATTTTTAGTGTTATTGAATTGCTCAGTAGTGTAGGGTATTTTATTTATTAGTACTTTAGGGGAGTCTTTAATTTTAGTTAGTTTTCTTTTATCTTAGAATGTAGTTTATCTTAGTTTAGTGTTTTAGAATAAGTCTTAATCTCCTTGGAAATAATAACTAATAATTGAAGCTGGGCATGTTGTCACCAAGACAGGCCCAAGTGCCCAAGCCAGTCACAAACCAAGCACCTAGGCGCCTAACTGCAGAATCCAAGATGCGACACAAGCGCCTAAGCGCCCCCTCCTAGGACAATTCAAGCGCCTAGGCGCTCCTGCTGTGACTTGAAAAAAAAATAAAAGCCCTAATCGGGCATAACTCTTCCAAACCCAAATCAAACACTCTCTTTCCCTCCTACTCCAACCCAAACTTACTCAAATTACATCCCTCCTCTAATCTAGCCCACGATAATCAAACTTCTTCTTGTATAAGCATAACCAAACACTCAATCTCCCACCCAAACTCAAAGGCAATTAATCTCCATCTTGTCATCCCTCCTCACCAATTCGGGTACCAACTTATATTCAAAACACAACTATTTGAAGTAAGTTTTCAAACCTCAAAAATTGCTCCTTCAACTTTGATTGGAACATCATATCTGGACATAACCAAGTAAGTGTGAAAGATTTTATTGCGAATTGTTTG
Source organism: Panax ginseng (assembly GCA_020205605.1). Lineage (NCBI taxonomy): Eukaryota > Viridiplantae > Streptophyta > Magnoliopsida > Apiales > Araliaceae > Panax > Panax ginseng. Next base: position 69,380,421 of record CM035139.1, read on the forward strand.
GATTTGCTTGAATAGTGGCTAAGTCGATAATTTAAAGTTCAGTTTCTTTAATTGTGTTGGCTCAAGTGGGTTTGGGTACTCTTAATTGTTGCTTGTATTGCATTGGAAGGCTAGTTTGCTTAGTTAATTGACAAAATTGGTGAAAATTAAGTTTGGGGGAGTGCTTAACAACAGTGTTCAAAATTTAGGCACACCAAGTGTTTGATAATTTGTCACAAAAAGGATTTGCCCATACTAAGCCACTGAACATCATTTGCTGGACAAGAAATTAACACGCAAAACTTATGGCTACTAAAATGCATAGAGGAAAGACTTCGGGCACTTCAACAAAGTTTAACAAAAAGAGATTTAGAAGTGCTAGTGCGTCCGAAAGATATTACAATTTACTTTCTAGTAAAACGCTAATTCCTGAGTGTGGATTATTGCCAGAGGTAGAAGATGGGGAGTTACTACAAATAATTGGAAGTAGAAGGTGGTTTAATTTTATAGCTCAACCGGATCCATCGGTCATAAAAATTGTCACGGAATTCTATGCCAATGCAAAAGATGTTGTTGGTAACAAGGTTTGGGTTCGCGGATAAATCAGTGGAGGTCAGTTTTAGGAAAATAAATGCTTACCATGGCTTGGACATAAAACCTAATAATGGCTACATGTAATATCTAGAGCATGAGCTGGACTATAGTGAGGTCATTCAAGCATTGTGTGTACCTGGAACAAAATTGAAATTAACAGATCAGCAAGAAGCTGTTCTTTTTTCTGCATCCACACTGAATAGTTATGGGAAAACATCTCATGCCTTTATTTGTGCCAAGTTGATGCCGTGTAGGCATATAAGTGATGTCATAAATCAACGGGTAGCGTTGCTTTTTTGCATTGCACAAGGAAAAACTATAGATGTGGGTCAGGTTATACATGATTCAATCAACAGAGAAATTCAAGGAGGGACTTTAGGTGGACTGCCTCATCCATCTTTGATTACTGGACTATGTCATCAAGCTGGAGTAAAATGGGATGCCGAGGAAGCTAGACAAGCTCCTGTTGCCCCAATTGATCACTCGGTTATAAAAATGTACAAGGTATGGGTTGGGGGTACACCACACCCAAGAGGGTTAGGTTTCATTATTGTGCCTTCAGAGCCTGCTGACGAGCCTAATCAACAGTCAAATGACAATCCTACTGCAGCTGGGAGTTACGGGCCACCACTAAATTTTTTTGAGGATATTCATCAAGAATTAAGACATCAAACTAGACGGACTGACATGGTGGCTACCCAAGTTCAGCAGGGTTTTGACGGGGTGGATAAAAATTAGGATAGATTGGCTCAGCGACAAACAGAGATATATCAAAACTTTAGTGCATCATTCATAGAGATGTTCAACCACATGAATCCAACAGGCGCTCCTTACCAATTTCCACCCTTGTCTGCGTACCCCTCGACTGATTTACCCCCTAAGGATGAGGTTGATGAAGAAGAAGTAGAGGATACTGATGAGGAGTAAGGCTTCGATCCTTCAGGGAAGTCCTCAATGCCTAATTTCTTATGTTTTTTGTTATATACAATGAGGACATTGCATATGTTAAGTTTGGGGGTGCATTCTTCCAGTTGCATTGCAGTCATTTAGTTGCATTCATTTAGTATTTGCATTCTTTTAATATAACTTATTCATTTTGTAGTTTTCATGTAGTTTTCATTCTAATTTTTTTAAAAAATATTAATAAAGTTTACTGTTGATTGTATTTAGTTCATATTTGCATGTTTCCAGCTATTAGATAGTTTAAGTCCATTTTGGCCAATGATGAGATTGGAATTGAGTAGACAAGTATAATATTGACTATTAGGGCTTTGATGTGATTTCTTGTCATGAATTGAATCTTTAACTGTTTGAAACTGATATACTAAGGATACCACGATAAGAAATAGCTATGTTGACTGTTTGGGTCTAAATTGACACATAATGGAATTCTTAACGATAATGCTAGATTAAATGAAAGAAAATCATGAATAGGCAGTGATGGCTAAGATTAGACAAGGACCTAAGTTTGGGGAAAAATTTGGGGTATATAAGCTATCTATAAATAAATGAATAAACACCATGGTTAGTCTAATTTTTTGGCCTTTGTTACTTAAGTAAGTAAGCCTGATGGGATGTCTTTACACCTAGCGCCCTAAGGCCTTAATGGCTTGGGAGTCATTAGTCGAAAACTCGTTAAGGTAGCATTGAAAAGTCTAAGGGAATAAGACATTGCACAACCATGGGTATAAAAAAGAGAGAATAAAACGGGAAAAAGAGCAAAAAAGTCCTTGTAAGTGAAAAATAAAGCATAAGTATCCCATCTTGACCTTTGAATTTGGTTGGTGTTTGATTTTAGCTGGATCTAGCCATTTTTAGATTTCTTAAGTTTATAGTACTGTATGATGCCTTCAAAAAGACCTATTATGTGTTAAATTTGATTTTATATCAGTTAGTGTGGTTATTGAACACACACGCACTATATCAGTAATAACAGGGTAAGATTTAATGATTAATTGGGAAATTATTGATCTGTCTTGGTATGATGTACTAGCATGTTTATTGTGATTTCTCTGAGGCCTGATGAATAGATTTTGTTTTGTTTGACTGTTGGACTCGTAGGCATATAGATAGATGCATTTGCATTGCATTGTGTTTTGTTGCTTGGAGACAAGCAATTGGTTAAGTTTGGGGGTATTTGATGAGTAGGTTTTATACCTTTGAATTAGATATTATTAAACTTAATTATTGCTATCTTTAAGTGTTTTTAGTATCTTTTTATGTGTTTTTGTGTTTATTTCTTGTAGGTTGGAGCTGGAGGGACAAATTTCTCATTGGGAGAAGAAAAAGATCAAAAATCATTAAAATTAGAGCTGAATGGCATTTTTGTAAATATGTGGTCCTGGTCAAGTGCCTAGGCACTTGGAAATGACTTGGGTTGAGTGCCTAGGCGCTCATGTGCAGCTAAAGAGGGATTTTACTACTGCTGAGTTAGTTTTTGAAGTCAAAAAGAAATCTAAATGAGGGTTTGGACAAATACAAATAGGAGAAGACTTTAGAAAAGACGTATAAAAGGAAATTATCAATACTATTGCAAAGAGAACAAGGAAGAAAAACACGAAGGAGAATTACAAGGGTTGAAGATCAAAGAGAGAATATTGGAGCAAATTCAGAGTTTCTTCTTCTCTTCTTTAGTTTTATCTTTTATAATTACCTGGGATGTTTGGATTATTAATCTAGATGATGTTTTTCTTTATTATTATCATGAACTAAATTTTAATTAAGATTACAACAAAACTTGGTATGTTGTTTAAATTAAACCTTCCCATTGAATGAAAGTTAGTTTTTATTGAATTGTTTATTATATCTTTTGCTTATTGATTAATTATTTGGCCAGCAATTATTGTGATAATCTATATAAAATTGGAAGATGGAATATAGATGTAGCTCTGGATATAATAATATATGTTCATATAATCTGGTTAGGGTTAATATGATTAGAATTTAGGATAGGAATGTACCTATTTGTCTTTTGTATCCATTAAAAGTATTTGTACGTAAAACCCTAATTAACTTGATTCACATAGGAATATAGTGAGTTGATTAAATTTGGTGTTCCTTGTAATTCTGTGTCTTAAGGATCGAATTTAGAAGGATTTGTTCACGTGTCTTTGGAAGAAGTGTGTGAGTACTATAAAACATTCTTGGATAATGATTCATATTAATTAATTGATTTAAATGGGAAGTAAATTGATTTAAATGAAATACCAAGGGAATTTGTAATCTTAACCTGTTAAATCTATAGTTACTCTTGTGAAATTCTAATTTTAATTATTAGTTTTGTTAAGTTTAATTTTCAAATCACAAACAATATTTCATAGTTTAAAATAGGATTAATTGCATTGGAATTAGTAATTGATAAATATTAGTCTATTTCCTCGTGGGAATGATATACTAGCTTCCTAAATATTACGAACGAACGCGTATACTTGCGTGTTAAATGTTATTAAGAAATTAGGCAACACTAATCGTTAATCTATAAGCTAAAATATGTTATTAGCATGCAAGTATGTACATTAACATAAATGTGTGTATAATATAGATGGTTTAACTGAGCATTAAGTAATAAGGAATTTTCTTATCTTCTTCTTCCTCGGGAGAGGGAGTTATTTGGGGTTGTTTGTGACGTCCCCAAATCCGGGTCCCAAATCACTACGGATTTGGTACAATCATTCTATAACTATTGCGAAAGATTTAAACATAAATTGTTTATACATTAAACTTACAAACTTTTTCCTCAAGGTCGAGTAACCTTAACTTATACACAATTCATTATCATATCTGACATACAAAGATTTTATCATACATTACTGTTACTAATCTATCTGCACATATAAACTAAAGCTGGAATTGTCTTTAACCTTTCCTTGTATCCGACGCATTCACCTTAATCTGCAATGTTTTATCATGATATAGCAAGGGTGAGCATAAATTTTCCCAGCAAGTTTAAGTATATTTGAGGATATATCATGATTGAAAGAATTGGAATAATAAGCTAGCTATAATTGAACAATATAGTTGTGAATTTAGTACGAACAAACTTTTATGAACAAAAATTGGACATGAAATATATATATATATATATATATATATATATATATATATATATATATATATATATATATATATAACAAGAATGGTAATGAAGGTGATCAACCTTTCATACATGATACATGCAGTACGCACATAGTGCAATTTAATAATTCTTAGACATGACAATCAGAAATGATTAACCACAAACATATTCGAATAAATAACTCGAGGTCGAGTCAATAAAACTTGCACAATAATTAAGAGTTCAAGTTTAGTAACTTGCATGTTCGGTTGATTACTGCTACGCATTCTATATCGCATTATCCGAATACCTAATATTAGTAATATAGATATCCAATATTAGAATAATAACATCACAGTATAATACTGTTATGTGTGTGTATATATATATATATATATATATATATATATATATATATAAAATAACCTAAACACAAAACACATAACACATAATCCTTTCTGTCTATGACACACCTAAGACTCGATATCAAGTCAAACTATTTGAGTCTGAGTCGAAACCAACACAAATCTGACATCCTAACGGTCTAGTCAGACAATTATCGAGTTTAAGTTCAATTAAACTCTGCCTAAACACTTAACTTAGATAATTTTATTATCAGTCAAAATAATTTTTCATAAGCTCGTAATAATATTCAGAAAATTATTACCATTTATCATAAATTTTCAATCATTGATATCGTATTTAAATTAATTAAATACCACATAATTCCTTTATCATTAATATTTATTTAATACTAAATATTAATGGAAATCATAACATAATATTATAATATATTTATTGAGACACCCCCAAACCTAGGTACTTCATTCCCACAGGATTTGGTGTTCACTTAATCAAACATTCATGTCTAACTACCCAATCACAATAAAATTGAATAATAAAATAAAACCTTCCCCATTAAAGGGTTACATAATAAAAATCTCCCATGTTGTCTAACCTTTAAATACAATCATTCAAATGCGGAAAATAAATAAACTTCTTTACAATCATTCAATTAAAATCTGATAACAAAATATCAACATATTACAAGTCTTCAATACTTGTTCATCTTTCCTTTTCCCTTACTGGTGCTAGGTACATCAACCTTCTCATCTTTAACTGTAATGGTTATATAAGCAAGAGTGAGCAAACAAAGCTCACTTGAAACAACAATGAATGAAAATCTTTACAACAACTGTCAATTTAGAGGCTCAATAGAAACAAACAATATGGTCTATCAACATTCTGAAGTATATAACTGAGGGTCCTAAGACCACGAACTATGTCCATAGTTATAAGTAATTTTTCAACTTAAACTTTAACAGTCATAAGACTATAGGGACTCCTAGTACTTAGGGGGATCAACCCTTCGTACAATGTATTGTGCACAAACATTTCAACGCTAAGCGTAAATTACCCCTAATAATAGGGTTGTTCATATCAGTATTTAGAGTACAAGTCCGGACTAAAGTGAGTTTGGTTTGGATACATTTCAAGGTAATTTAGAATTCATCGAACATCAACTAAGGATTAGTTGAATAAAATTAATAACGTTATACTATGGAATAATCATAACTGAATCAACATTGTAAATTAAGATCATGCTTTAGGAATAATCTAATAGCATACATATTGAATAACTATAACATACCTTGCTTGAACAATATTAAGCCAAGGTTATTTAGAATTGAGTACTAAGCATGCATAACAAATAGCAATTTGAATGATAAAACTGTTCAACATTAGTATATCAGGATATATAAACTTGCATACTAAATAACAAGTTAAATACAAGAATAACTTGCTCAATATAAGAATAAAGTTTAGAAATCTTGCATCATTATATTATAATCGAATTAGAAACAATAATTGGCTCAACGAGACAATAGATTTAGAGAACTTGCCTTTCTTGTAGGCTAAACCGAACAATTCGAATCACAATATCCTATATATATGTCATCATGACATAGTTAGTCACTACCACATTACATACATAACTAAGTACATTCATCATGTAAGATTTGATTTTTAATCACCCAATCAAGTTACAAAACTAGTTAATTGTTAATAACCTGCTCATTCTTGGTATAGAAATACTGGAATCATAATTTAACAGTCCTACTATTAACACATAACAACTTCTTCAGACTTTGTGTACAAAAATTACATTATCGACCATTACGCTTCTTTCATGTTTGTATTTCATACGATTTATAATGTGGGTTATATATTTGCGACATGATGTTAGGCGCTATGGCGCGAGACACAAGCCACTAAGTGGCGTCTTGACTATGACAAGCCTTGTTGGCCAACATGAGAACTATACTACGAATATAACTGCATACCGCCTAATTGTAGTCCTCGGTGACTAGCTTCGGAAATCACATGAACAAAGCCAATTTTGGCCTACAAGCTACTTTCTAACAGCCTAATTAGCATGTAATTCATACAGAGACTTTATATAAACATATTTCAAACTCTTAACATGATTCTACCCATAAAACAACATAAACATCGAATTTAAAACATCCAATTTCATTGTTTTTGATAAAACCTCACTTATTGATGTTTTCAATGAAAATCAACACTGTGATTTTGTTTTTCAACCAAAACAGTTAATCTAAAATACCTTGCTTATGATTATACATACTCTTTCAAATTTAATAGTCAATTTATAAATTAAACAACTAATTAAACCTTAATTTTACTTTAAACTAAACCATATTAGTACATATTCATATAAACTCATTGTAATATAGTTTTCTTCACAAATTACATACATATCATAAATTCATGGACTATACTCATATATAACTTATGAAAACAGTTTCACAACACTAATTTATCATATAAAGCTATAAACAATCAAACAATTTATCCTTCACAAAATAAATTTTACAGATAATTTTGGAAGAGAAAACTAAAATTTTTTAAAGAAACTTAAAAAGGGTAGGATGATACCTTGTTTTCTACCAGATGATAACTTCTTCTTTGATCAACAAGCTTCTTTTCTCCAACTTCTCTCTTAAATTCTCTAGGATTGTCTCAAGTTTTCTCTCAATTTTCTTCTTCACTTCTTTTTCTTCTTCTGAGTTTTTCTTCCTAACTCTAACTAACGTACTAACAAAATATAACGTATATAATATAATATGTAATAATTGTACAATATAAATATATCAATTAACTGACATCAGTTTCTTTTTTTTTTAAACTCAAAAGCCATAAGTCATGTTTGACTAATTAACTAAAAATAACCCATTAAATCTTACACCTTGTTTGCATTAAGCCTTGCTTGGCAAAACTGAATTAAACTCCTTTAATTTATTTTAATAACTCCCTTATAGAAGGTTATTTAGCACACTTTTATTTAATTAAATTTTTCAATAATCAATTTATTAAATTACTTTAACACATAAATCAATACTACAAAATTATCATTTTCTTTATAATTATAACTTTATTTAATCAACTAACACATCCTTTTAATTACAAATTCAAATTAAAATATAATAATTCATTTAATTATTATAAACTCTCTAACTTAATAATTAAATTAAATTAGAATATAATAATTAATTTTCTTAATTATTTACTTAACAAATAATTAATTAAATTGAATTAATTTTAAAAATTATTTATTCAATAATAAACACATCCATTAAATACTTATATAATTCAATAAATATTTAGTATTTTAATATTATAATATTCAAAAATAAATTATTTTTAATACCTTATTTTATAAATATTTACTTATTTTAATATTATAAGTATTTTAAATATTTATTTACTTAAAATTACGGAATGTTACATTTATAATACTACAAAGTATTTTTAATACCTTATTTTAAACACTTAAATCTATTATCCGATAATTGGTTTTAATATTAAAAATTAATATTTTCATGACAAAATATCAAAAGTTATATTTTATAACTTCAAATATTTTTATAACACTTAAATCATTTTTATATGATTTTATAGCATTAATTCTTATTTTCCATAATTTATTTAATATATTCATTAAATAAATTAATCATCATTAATATTAATTTATTAATGAAATTAATCACAAAATATCAAAAGTTATTAAAATAACTTAAAATATTTTCTTATACCATAATATAATTTTTTATGATTTTTCAAGTATTAAAATTATTTTAACTAATTTATTTAATATTATAATTAAATAAATTAAATACCATTAATATTCAAAAATATTAAATATTTATGGAATATACTCAAAATAATTAAAAACTAATTTTTGGACTTTAAAATAATTTTTAATAATTTATTATGTATTTTTTATAATTAAAAATCATTTTTCTCTATTTATTTAATAAATTAATTATTTTCAAAAATTATCTGTCGCTAAAAGGGCCCTATAGCGACAGAACCGTTGCTATAGGTGTTCTTGAGCATTTCCAAGATTTCATGTCAGTCACTAAGGTATGAGGTTTGACCAGCTATAAATCTTTGATTCTAAGGTTTTCTGGGTTGGAATTTGTGTTCAAGTTGTAGTACTTATGTAATACTACAATAGCATACCAAGATCATGACTATAAAACAACATATCAGCAACTTGTAACTATTTTGTGTTCCAGAAATGAAGAACAGTCCAAGTGACTATTTTTCAATCCTTGTAACTTGTAGTCTATGTCTTGTTTGTGTAATCTAATGGTTCGATTGTGTAGAGAACATGTCAGGGTACAATTATATAGCATCATAACATAATAACATCATCACATGAGCAAGATATGGCATGGTCAAACCATGTTAGAAAACTGGCTCTACAACTTTCTAGGTTTTTCCAGAAATTATCAAAACAGATGGTTAAGGCTACTTTGACCCTTAATAACTTTGGTCCAATGCAATATCTAAGTGTTCTAAAGGCATGATCATGTAGCCTACATGAAAGTATACAAAGATAAAACAACAGCATAACCAAACTATCAAACAACAACAAGATCTATGGCTTAGAAAATGACTGTCAGAGCTTTCTTGAAAATCTGGGTTGCCCAGATTCCAGTTAGTCATGGTCGGTCAACCATGTTTGACCACTTATAATATGAGATCTAGACATGGTATGAGGTTGATTCCACTTCCAGACTACTCTCCTTGTGACAGAGAACAAGTCTATAACTTAAAACACAACAAATGATTAACATACAAAGATCAATGAGCCTTGACATTAGGCTGTCAGACCATAGATTTAGGGTTCTATGTCAGTTATAAAAACTTGATTTCTAGCATCTAGATGTTATGGATCCTTGATGTTATATCTTGGATCACTAAATAATATCTATTAACACAACTTTAACAAATAACTAACAACTTTTAACATCAAATACATAGATTTACAAAAAATAGGGTTTTATACCTTTCTAACTTTGATTTTTGATTTTTGTCCTTGTGATCTGTTCTTGGAAGGATAAGAGCTGATCTTGGCTATGTTTCTCACACTCTCTCACTCTAAGTTTCGAAAATATAGAGAGAGAAGGTCTAGGATAGGTTTGAAAAGTAAAGTAAAGTTACTTTACTTAATTTACAAGTTTGATTTTTGATTCAATGAATCTAATGTTGCAAAGTGGCAAGAAATATCTGATCTTGGAAAGATTTTAAGGCACATGTTGATATCCAAAAAGATGAGTCACCAAGATTTGTAAAATCTTTTACTTAAGTTTTAAGTAAAAGGGTATTTTGGTCATTTCATACCCACTAAGGGTATTTTTGTCTTTTCCTCTACAACTTGAAGGGTATTTTGGACATTTCAATTATATCCCAAAACATTTAACACTTAACCAATTAAACTTAACTTTTGAATTCCCAAATTAGGGTTTTCAAATTATGAATTAGGGTTTCGGATTCCTGGAACTAAAATTAGGGTTGTCGATCATATCGTTAGGGTTTCTAAACAGTCGTTAGAGTTTTCTAACTTAATAAACATATGTTTAACATAACTTTATAGTTTGCTAAAGTTACAACTTATCCGATCGATTCTTGATCCTTATATCACAACTGTACACATAAAATCTCTGATTAGGGTTTAATAACTGAACGTAGACGTTCTTAAGATATACTTAAGGTTTAATAACTTGACCTTAACGTTCTCGTTATAATTTTAGGGTTTGTCACCTCTGTAACTTATCTGTTTGAAATTTGATCCTTATCCATAAATTATACACATAAAAATTTACTGTTCACATATATGATCACATATACCGACTCGTATACACTTAGATATTTAACCCTGATAATTCTTCACAAGAATTTTAAATCCACCAAAATCTTATACCTCATTACTAGACTATCACTTACAGTCTACCAAATTATTCAAGTCTTGACCAAAAATTTTGAAATCCTTAAAATTTCTTTACAGAACTGCCAATTCCATAATTATTTTCAGTCTAGGTTCTAATATCGGACCTTAAATCAATCAATTATGATTTTCTAAATTCTCGGTGTCAGGAATAAACATGTGAATGATATTCCAATTTATATATGATTTGATTATGATATATATGTGAATGAATATGCAAGTATGCTTGCATTAAGAATAGCTATAAAGTCCTCTGATAGATTATAGAAACATATGTACAAGGACTTAGAATGAATTGATCAAATATGTTAGGTTGATCCTACATAAGAAAAATAGCTCTGTAAAGTCCTTAAAAAGAAATGATGTACAAGGACTATAAACATAGAAAGATCAAACATGTTAGGTTGATCTTATGATGTAATAGATAGGCTTGTCTGATCGTCGATCACTACACCAGAAATCGTAGTCTGCTAGGAGAGTCAAGGATAACTCGAGAGCTATCGAGGCAGAATCGTAGTTTGCAAGATAGTAGATCTCAGAGTTTGTAGACTTCTAGGAGAGACGAGGAAGGATCGTAGTGTGTCGAGAAAAGCTTCCTTGGAGTCGTGGTCTACTGAGGAAGTCATGTTCAGAATCGTAGAGACAGCCTGCCTACGAGCCGACCGAGCATCTGCCGAAGTCAAGTCAAGAATCGTAGACTATACTCGGAGTCGTAGAGTCTACTAATAGCCAAGTTAAGGATCGTAGACTGCACTCAGAGTCGTAGAGTCTACTGATCGTATCAAAGGCAGAGATCGCAGTCGAGCAAGATTAGATGAAGACAACAAGCACAACGACATAAATCGTAGTGTCAAGATCTGATCTCGTAGTCGAGGTGTCCGTGACTTACAAGTCAATCATCGTAGAGTGTAGAGCTAAGACCTCAACAGATGTGCTCGCAAAGCCAAAGAAGAATCGTAGAGATAACACGATTCTCAACAATTGAGCACTCCCAGAATATCCAAAGGAATGAAGCCTCTGGTTGGTACTGCAAAGGTACAACTCACCTAAAGGAAGCCAGACAGCACTCAACGAATGGCATGAAAGCTATTAGAAGATCTAAGCATTAACCTAATCAGCATCCAGATTGAGTTGTAAAGCCATTCAAGACGAAGTCTTCCACAAGATGATTATAAGAAGACTTCAGTAGCTGACTAAGGAAAGTCAGCTTGTGCAGTAGCTGTCAAGTAGAAAGATGTCAATGATCTTGGAAGCAACCATGATCATAATGTTTGCTAAACAAAGAAGGAACTGATGGAGTATACACAAAGATACTGGTCAGACTCTGAAGAACAAGGCTAAAGTGATTAAGCATTGGGTCAGTCCATTGATGATAAGTGAACAGGAGATCACAAGGAGAAAGCGAGCTGGACATGCCACAAATCTGAAGTGTCTTGTTATTCAGAAGGGACCAGAACAAAGAGTCAAGCCATTAGTATCTGAGAGTAGTCGAGGCAAACAGAAGTGTTGAAGCACTGCATGAAAGAAGGAAGAGTTGCTCCTTACTAAAGATCAAGTGAACACTCTTCAAGATTGTAGTGATGACTCTACTTATCAATAATCATCAGTCAATAAGACACTACGATCAGGTCCGAGAAAAAGTGCATCAGAATCGTTGAGTTCGAACAACTGAGGATTGAAGCATTGGCAACGGTTCAATTTGAAGGTTGGCATTCAAACAAAAGCTTATTGAGAGCAAGGACAACCTCTGATCAAGAAATCAGAAGGGGGAAATAAAGTCGTTGACCTGTCCGAGACATCAAAGTAACATATCTGACGGGGTAGGTGAAAGATTAGACTGTAGTGTCAGAAAATCAGAAAAAGATGTCATGTCACATCGGCAGTCTGCACCAAATAACTCGAGATCTATGAAGCAATTTGAATAGCTTTCAACGGCTACCTTCTAACGAGAAGATTGGAAAGCAGTATAAATTAATAGAGCTTCAAAGATCAAATAAGGCTAATGATTAAAAAAGTTGCAGAATCGTTGAGTTGATTAGGAATGTTATTGTTGACTCTATGAGTTCCACCAAAGATTCACAGAACAAGTCTCAATGACAGTGAGACTACTACGGTGGAAGTGAAGAAACTTTGAAGAAGAACTTAACCAAATTAGAGCTTCACTCAACAAAGATGAGAATGCCACTGAAGATGGCAGATAAGTTGAGAGCCGAGAAGGCCGAGAAGATAGCTTTCAAAAAAGTGGCTGAGTACAAAGAAGATCAAGAAAGCCACTCTACGAATCACCATGAACCAAAAGCTGAAACTAAACAAGTGCAGAACCATGTCTGCAAAACATTCAAGAAGGGTTCAGGGATTGCTAAGTGCCAAACTAAGTCTATCAATAGCACAGAGACTTAGCAAATCTAGATGGTGATGGTGCACAACTGACATCAGATAAAGATGAACAGAACGAGTAAAGATCAGTTGCACTAAAGAAGATGTGGTCCAGACTCAAAGCAAAATGCAAAGAGGACCAGACTAAGCTGCTAAGTACAAAAGATGTTAAGAGCCAAATGACATCTTAGCAGCTCAGCACCAACAACAACAACTACAACAACAAGAAGCCAGGGCCTGAGGGGTCCTTGTCCAGAGGGACTAAATGAAGTTCCAAGCTGCTTCGGGCTTGAAGAGTTCCTAGGAACTAGAGAAGTTCCAAGGTCTTTGGACTTGAAGAGTTCTTAGTGAATCAAGTCCCAAGGTCACCGGCCTTGAAGGAATCTTAGTGATTCAGGGTGCTGCCCTTCCTTAGTGGAAATCTTGCTAGTTGAAAGTAGAAGAGTGGATTACGATCTTGAGTCTCTGAACCACTTAAAACCCCTTGTGTCTTTTATTTTATGTCATTTATTTTATGTACATTAACTGCTATAACTGCTTACTACTGAATTAACTCTACGAATATATCAATGAAGGGGATCTTTTACTTATTCCGTTGTGCTTGAAAAGATTCTTATGTTTTCATATGCTAATTCATGAGTAATACAAAATAAATAAGAAAAGTATTTGAAATTCAAAGGATCTATTCAACCCCCCCCCCCCCCTTCTAGATCTATATTGTGCCTACTAGGAACTAACAATCGGTATCAGAGCAGGTTCTCATGCTATATTCAAAAGCTAATCACTTTGAGTCTGATCCTAGGCACAAACATTGATCTAAACTTAGTTTAGTAGTAAGTCATTTGTTATATACAAATGAGCTCACACGTTGGATATATTGTGTATAGGTAAATGTATATATACACCTGAAGCTGCTCAGATTGGTCCATACTCTCGATTGCCATATCAACAAGACCAATACTTGCTTGCAGTCAATCTTGTTGTCTGATGACCAGGCTAGAAAGCTCAAATGACATCAACAGAAAAGAGTCAAACATCCACCAGCCTAAAGAGAAGAAAAGGCCACACATGCTAAGAAATGTTTTTATTCAGAGAAGGAAGAAGAACTTCTCAAACATCTATCTGGCCAACCAGCAGCTGGATGTAAGCCTTGTAAACTCAAGGATGTCGAAGAACTAAAGACACTGATATTCTCTCAGCTTGCATCTTCAAGACCACGACTGATTGATTGAAGATCAACTGGAGAAACAAGTTGTCAGAAGCAAATGAGAAAACATGCACATCAATGCCTAAACTTAGTATATCTAAGATAAATGACTATTAAGAAACTGACAGTAAAAAGGTACGGTTCCTCACTATTATAAAAAGGAACATCATTATTGCACCTCACTTATGAACTATAACAATTTTCCTTCAAGGAGTTATAATCTACCCAAAAAGGTGAATAGAGAAAGTACACTGATGGTGAAAACTCAAATGTCTATAAACTTTCTCTCCATCCAAGTTTTAGGTTGAAGATAACAACTTGAAAGAAAACTAAAATGGGTTTTAAGAGCATCACAGGTCAAATGAATGTGAAGTAATCTTTGTTGATGGGTTAATGTGTCTGTACATCCTATGATCTAAGTGTTTAATAACACACAGAATATGATCAGGTCTACAAGAGAATCTTAAAGATTCATACAAACTGATCACCTCCATGAATCAACCAGATACTAATAAATCGTAGAGTTGATTCTCACTCTGTGAACACTAACCCTGTGAACATAACTTAGCAAATGATGAAACCATCAAGGAAAAGAGTGTTTTATTAAAATAGCATATTTCTCTCACACTCATCGCCATGCATCTCAAAATATGTTATCTAAATTAGTTATATGCATGAATACTGTTGGAAGTATGCATATTTTGATTTGATGTTTAAAGTAAATACTCGTGATTATATGTAAAGCCCTTCAAGGAATATATGTACAAGGGCTTAGTGATAGATCAAATTTGTTAGGTTAATCTTAGCTTTTAATGTTCGTCATTCTATAAATGAATGAATAGATAAAGAGATCAAAGATGTAGGTTGATCTATGACTTGAAAGGTAGATAGGCTTTCACAAGAATCGTAGTCTATCAAGCTGATTAACAGATTGCAGAAGCCAAGGCAGGAACGTAGAGCTTAGAAGATCGTAGTGCATTTGCCTTGAAGGACCTCTCCAGAAATTGTAGAGTGGTCCAGAAGTTTGTAGAAGCTAACTCGGAAATCGTAGTGTGCTTTCGGAAACGTAGAGTCTGCAAGACGAGCAAGTAAAGATCGCAGTGTGCAAAGATCGTAGTGTGCAAATGCTTGAAAGAGATTGTAGTTTTCTCTTTAGACCATGCACCAATGTGACAATTCACCATGATATGGATCGTAGAGTATCATCTGCCTTGTGTCAGAAGCATCGAGCCCTACCTTTTGTTTGGAGACAAATTTCAATAAATATGGAATGGGTTTTGAACGTTGAAGCACTCACCAGTCCCAATGGTACAAAAGATATCCTTAGTATTCATCAAAAGGAACGTATTCAAGAAGCTAAGAAAAGGACCATAGGACAGAGGAAAACACCTTTTCAGGTGTTAGGTGAGAAACAGTCTGTTGTGTCAGTGAGCCAGAATACAATTCAGAAGATGTGCAGAAAAGTCTCCATCAAAATTCAGATATGTCAAACGCATTTAATGCTTCAACAAATGAATTCAACGGATAGATTTCAAAGATCACATATATACAGATCACATACAGAAGAGAGAAATTAAGAAAAAGCAAGCATTGAACAAAAACGCACAAGAACACTCAACGCTCAACTCTACGATCTGAGAAAAAGAGGAAGCTTGCTCAACTATTAAGTTCTTTCGAACAAGTGCTTAATAGCAACTGAGTAGCATCAATCACAACTCAACAACTATTAATCAACTGAAGTAAGAGTTCCAAGTCAGAAGGACTTGAAGAGTTCTAAGTGAACTGTGAAGAGCCAAATCTGCTGGACTTGAAGAGTTCAAGAGTGAACTAAGAAGTGCTTAGACTGCTGGTCTAGAAGGAATCTGTGAGATTCAGAAAGTGTAAAAAGACATCTTTAGTGGATTTCCTACTCAAGGAATAGAAGAGTGGACTAGGAGCTTTAAGTGCTCTGAACCACTTAAAAACAATTGTGTCTATTTCATTCTTGCTATAACTGCGATAACTATTATAACTGCTTCACTCTTATTAACTCACTGTCTAAAAGGGATTTCAAAGAAGCCTTAATTCCGCTGTGCTTAAGATCATTATCAAAACTGTCTTAATACAAAGAAAAGTTTTTAATATCTATTCACCCCCCCTTCTAGATAACTATTATGCCTCTGGAATTAACAATTGGTATCAGAGCAGGTTCTATTATATAGCCTACAAAGATTGAGTAGATCCAATGGCACACTTACCAAGCAAACAAAGACTGGAAGAGGCAGCAAGCCACCTATGTGCAACAAAGAAAAATTCGCTAACTGGAAGGTTAGAATGCAAGCTTATATGGACTCAATAGATGAAGATCTATTTGAAACTATTCAAAATGGGCCCTACGTTTCTACAAAACTTGTACCAACTACAGATGACCCAAACAGAATACAGATCAAGGTCAAAGGAGAATGGACAGAAAACGAGAAGAGAGTTGTCCAACTTGACAAAAAGGCCAAGAACATCTTATTTCAATCCTTAGAAGATGATCTGTTTAAAAACGTGGTCAACTACAAAATAACAAATGAGGCTTGGGAAGCATTACTCATCATGCATGACGGAACAGAAGAAGTTAGAGAAAACAAACAATCTCTCTTGACTCAGCAATATGAGATGTTTGCTCACGTTCAAGGAGAGAACGTCACTGCCACATACGAGAGATTTAATGTTCTGCTCAATTCTCTACGAGCCTATGGAAAGATCTATCCAAACAAGGATCTAATCATAAAGTTTATGAGAGCCTTACCAAGAAAGTGGGATGCCAAAACCACTGCCATTAGAGAGTCAAAGAATCTACATGAAATGACTGTCCAATAGTTATATGGCAACCTCCTCACATACGAACGGGAGCTGACTCAACGAGCATAAACTTTGTCTGGAGGAAGAAAGAAAGACAAAGGTGTTGCTCTTAAAGCAACTGAAAACACCTCTAAAGTCAACACTAAAGTTGATTCTAACTATGATGAAGATAATGATGAAGACCTTGCAATGTTGGTGAAAAGACTAAGACGGTTCATGTGACAAGGCAAAACCAGCAAACCAAAGAAAGTCAGCAACTACAGCAGCCAGGAGAAAATGAATGACCTATGCTACAATTGCAAGAAACCTGGCCACTTCATTGCTAACTGCAACAAACCTCTCAGAGAAGAACTCAAGAAGAAAACACATTCAAAGAAGGAATACAAAGGCAACAAGAAGCCTCAAAAAAGAGACAAAGGCCTTGTAGCTGGAGGATCGTAGAGTGACTCAGACAATGACTCAACTCCGGAATCTGGAGATGATGAAGATCCTCAAATGGCAAATCTCTGCCTGATGGATAAAAATACAAGGGACAAACAGAACTCCAACGTACACGAAGTAAGTATCGATGAGGTATTTAACTTCAACTCTCATGATGTAGATATTGATGACTTAAGAACTGCACTGTATGGTATAACCTCTGATCTGCATCAATACATGAAGTGGTTTAGAGTTCTGTCTAAAGACTATTCACTTCTTCAAAAGGAGAAAGAAAAAGTTCAAGAAGAACTGGAAACAACCCTTCTCAGTATTGATTCTCTCTCCAAGTTTTAAGTTGAGAATAAGCTCTTGAAACAAACAAATGAGCTCAATGCAAAAAGAGAGTCAAGTCTAACCTCTAAAATTGAGGATCTAGAAAAGAAAATCTCTACATGGAATAAATCATCTTCATCCATGGACTCCCTAATCACTAGCCAGAGAAATGTCTCTGATAGAACATAGTTAGGCTTTGGGGAATCTACCTCAGATCCATATGTGGAAAAAGTAAAGGAAACTAACACTAGTTATGCCTCAGGTTTTATTAGAGGCATTATATTTGTGAAATCCTCACAGAAGGATGAGCCTGTCAAACCCTGCTCAGCTGATTCAATCCATATTCCCAGGAGTAAGGGATCTCATGCCGGTCTGGGTTTCATAAAAGAGAAGAGTAACCTAACCACTACTCACCAACCTCGAAGGATCTTAGAGTCCAGTAAGTTCAACTCTACGAACCAACTAGGAAGGTACAATAGAGGCAAGGTACACTCCTCACAAATTGTGAAACCCAAGGACACATGGAAGAAGGAATATCAGCTTAACAGGAGGCTGACCAATAACCCACAAAAGTCCAAATGGAGGAAGAACTTTCACACACACACACACACAAAATGCATCATATCAAATGTTTTGTGTGCTACAAAGTTGGCCACAAGGCTGCAAAATATCATTATAATTCCATGCATGTGAGATCCAAAATCAAGCAGATTTGGGTCTCCAAGTCTACTAACAAAGTAGGACCAATGCAAGTATGGGTACCAAAATGAAGGTTTAATGTTACCTCAGGAAAAGAGCTCCACGATCACAATATGGTATCTAGACAGTGGATGTTCAAGGAACATGACCGGAAACAAAGCCCTTCTGTCTTACATAGAGAAGGAGGGCCCCTCGGTTATCTTTGGAGACAACAGCTCTGGCAAAACAAGAAGATATGGGTCAGCTGGAAATGGTGTAATGTCTTTCAGTAAAGTGGCCTATGTGGAAGGACTACAACACAAACTTCTAAGCATTATCCAACTCTGTGAAAAGGGTCATCAAGTAACATTCCTCAACAATCAATGTCAAGTGCGAGACATGAAGACATCTGTTATAAAGTTAACCGGAACAAGAGAATGAAATGTCTACACAGTAAATCTTGGACAACTAAGCTCAGATGAGACAATATGCTTCCTGGCTAAAGCATCTGAAGAAATGAGCTGGTTGTGGCATCGAAGATTATCTTATCTCAACTTTAAAAGCATGTCCAAATTAGCTTCAGAAGATCTAGTTGCAGGCTTACCCAAGCTCAACTTCGTTAAAGAAAGGTCGTGCAATGCCTGTTAACTTGGGAAGCAGACCAGAAGCACTTTCAAAAGCAAAACTTCAAATTCAATCGATAAGCCTCTGCAATTGCTACACATGGATCTTTTTGGGCCAATTCCAACGACGAGCCTTGGAGGAAAGAGATACTCTCTGGTCGTAGTCGACGACTACACCAGATTCACATGGGTATTCTTTCTAACCTCAAAAGATGAAACTAGCTCTCAACTGATCAAGATGTTCAAGCTGGTGATGAACGAGAAAGGAGAGAAAATAAAGGCTATAAGGAGTGATCATGGCAGAGAATTTGACTTCTCAGAAATGGACCAGTTCTGTACAAACAATGGCATTAGTCACAACTTCTCAGCTCCATGAACTCCTCAACAAAATGGAGTGGCTGAGAGAAAGAACAGG
Organism: Panax ginseng; assembly: GCA_020205605.1. Lineage (NCBI taxonomy): Eukaryota > Viridiplantae > Streptophyta > Magnoliopsida > Apiales > Araliaceae > Panax > Panax ginseng. The sequence continues at coordinate 69,400,248 of CM035139.1, forward strand.
ACATTAATAGAAGCTGGAAGAACTCTACTAGCAGCAGCCCATCTGCCTGAGTACTTCTAAACAGAAGCTATTAACAGTGCATGCTACACTCAAAACATATCACTCATACACTCTATGATTAAGAAGACTCCTTATGAACTATGGAAAGGAAGAAAGCCAAGTGTCGGATACTTTCATGTTTTTGGCTGTGCATGCTACATTCTCAACAATAAAAAGCAGTACTTGACAAAATTTCAACCAAAGTCAGACGAAGGAATCTTTCTTGGATATACCACAGACAGTAAGGCCTACATAGTGTTCAACAAGAAGACACTAAGTGTTGAAGTCTCGATTCACATCATCTTTGATAAGACAGACTTAGACAAAACAATGCTTCAAGACACTATGACCAACAGCTCAGACACTACGAATGAGGTCGTCGAGCTTAACACTATGATCGTAGCACCAGATAGGGAAATGGTTGAGCAAGGAAATGAGATCGTGGAGAAGCCTATACCAGACAATGAGCCTCCACACCATGAGGAAGAAATAGATCTTAAAGATCTAAAATAAGAAGGCATAAGGACAGATGTCCCAACAGGAAGCAGATGGGCAAGAGATCACACTCAAGATCTAATCATTGGAGATCCGAGTGCAGGAGTCAAAACAAGAGCTGTCACTCAAAATGAATGCTTTTATCTAAGCTTCCTGTCACAAATGGAACCAAATAAAATAGAGGATGCTATGGAAGACTCGAGCTGGATAGAGGCCATGCAGGAAGAACTTAATCAGTTTGAAAGGAGCAAAGTATGGAGATTGGTTCCAAGACCAAAGAATCATCCTGTTATTGGAACCAAGTTGGTCTTCAGAAATAAGATGGATGAAGATGGAGTCATCACCAGGAATAAGGCAAGACTAGTGGCCAAGGGCTACTCTCAGGAAGAAGGCATTGACTATGATGAGATATTTGCACCTGTTGCCAGACTAGAAGCCATCAGAATATTCCTTGTCTTTGATGCTCACATAAAATTCAAGGTCTTTCAGATGGATGTCAAAAGTGCATTCTTGAATGGTGAACTTCAAGAAGAAGTCTATGTAGAGCAACCTCCAGGTTTTATCAATCAATCTCTTTCTAATTATGTCTTTAGACAAAGCCTTATATGGTCTTAAACAAGCACCTAGAGTATGGTATGAAACACTAACTAAGGTTCACTAGAGGTAGAGTAGATACCACATTATTTCTCAGAAAGCATAAAGATAAAGTCCTATTAGTTCAAATATATGTTAATGATATTATCTTTGGATCTACCGATGAAAATCTATGCAAGAGATTCTCCAAGCTTATGCAGAGCAAGTTTGAAATGAGCATGATGGGTGAGCTGAACTTCTTCCTTGGACTACAAGTAAAGCAGACTGATGAAGGAATCTTTATCAACTAAGCTAAGTACATTAAAGACTTACTTAAGAAGTATGGCATGGAGTCAGCCTCTCCCATGAAGACCCCAATTTCTCCTGCAACCAAGCTTGACAAAGATGAAAAAGGTAAAAGTATTGATATAACTCAATATAGAGTTATGATAGGCTCTCTTTTATATCTAACTGCTAGTAGACCAGATATAATGTTTGCAACGTGCATTTGTGCTAGATTTCAGACTAATCCTAAAGAGTCACATTTAACTGCTGTAAAGAGGATTTTCAGGTATCTCAAGGGTACACCTCACTTGGGACTTTGGTATCCCAAGGAGTCCTCATTTGAACTAACAAGATACCATTGAGATGTTTGATTTTGCAGTGTTGCAAAATAGATAGAAAGAGAACCAAAGGCACTCATCCAATTGCTAGAAATAGACTTGTGTCCTCGGTTCAAAGAAGAAGCAAAATTCGTGATCCACTTTAATTGCGTAAGTTGAATACATTATTGCTTGGCAAACAACGTGCTTTCGAGATCCTATGGATGAAAAACCAACTAGCAGATTATGGGTTTGAATTCAAATCCATACCTATTCACTGTGATAACACAAGTGCAATTTCAATAACTCATAATCCTGTCATGCATTCTAGGACTAAGCATATAGAAATAAGGTATTACTTCATTAGGGATCATGTGCAAAATGGAACTATATCTTTACAATATATCCCTACTGAAAATCAACTTGTTGATGTCTTTACAAAGCCTCTAGATGAATCCAGATTTAACAAGTTAATAAGTGAGTTGGGCATGCTTAACTTACAACCATGAAAAATATGCTGTATTATGTGCTAACCATACAGATTTAAAGGCTATGTTCAAAATCATAGACATGATCAAAAGAAGTCCACGATCGTAGAGCCGAAGTGTCATAAAAGACAAAGATCGTAGTGCAGACTCAACGATAGCAGTACAAACTCAACGATCGCGGTGCAGACTCAAGGATAGCAGATTCCATCAACAAAACGAAGGAGCATCCTATAATGATGAAATTCAAAACAAAGCAATCTCTCTAAATAAGCACCTCAGGAACAAACCTAACCCTTGATTCACTCTATGAGGTTGGCCCTTCCTGAGTTATCTTGAACCAAGAGAAATGCTAAGTCAAAAGTTCATCACAAGGACTCGGTCAGACTCAATGATCACAGTTCAGACTCGACGATCACAGTTCAGACTCGACGATCGTAGTTCAGACTTGACGCTTATAGTTCAAACTCGACGATTGCAGCTTAGACACGACGATTGTTGAACAGACTCAATGAACGCAGAACAAAACTCGACGATGATGAGGACCATCTCAACGATCGTAGTCCTTGCTAAGAACACACTAGCTCAGAAGAAGCTAAGGGGCAAATCAGTACAATCCTCCTCAGTCAGATTCGTAGAGCCAAGTAAAATTTGACACCTGTCCCACTAAGCAAAACAGAGAGAGGGAAGTTACAAGTACAAATTGAAATCGTCTTTTTAAAATCAGAAGTTCAAAAGCTTATCTCTCTCATCCTGTAACGCCCTAGAAAATTGAACATTTTGTAAATACTTTTAATAATGAATAAAATAAAATTATTTATTATTATTACATATTGATAAGATGAATGTCGTTCTATAACCTAGAAACGTTGGAATGTCGTAGTATTTTAACTACGTGAGAGAATTAAAGTGTTTGAATTTCGAAGACAAAAATAAAAGCTTTCCAAGAAATTTTCTGAAAAACACTATTCATCGATTTCTGCTCGGGAATTATTTTTGAACTTCCGAGAAAGATGTAACGTTATAATATCAAGGTGATATTGATTATGTAATAATAATCTAAGTATGGAAAACGTAATATTTCGCATGGGGACTTTATTTGAGAACGTTAGAATTATTAAGCGTTATGAAGGAAAGTATTAATCAAATGATGCGTATGCATTATGCGAGGTATTGAACGTAAGTATAATACGAGGTATTATATTATTACGTATGAAGAATGAAATATAGTATATTACGAATAATATACGAGCTAGCATACAAGAATTATACGTATAGTATATATGTTAAGGTTCTTGATTAAATGTAATGGACTTGTAGGATTATTAACTTAATGATAGAAGTCCAATAGAAAGTGATATGCAAGCCCAAGTGTTTGTTAATCATGAGTCCAAACTATTGTAATGTAAGCCCAATAAGAATTAGCTAGATTAATTAAGCAAGCACAATGTGTTAAACCATGATCCATGAAGCAAACCATGTTAATGTGGGTAGTCTTGATGGGCAAACACTTTGTGTGGTGAGTAAGTGTAACGACCCCAAAATTCATACAATTTAATTCTCAACTTCGGTCGTTAATAATACATTCAACCTCTAATTTTACATAATTAAACAATAATACAACCATTAAAATTTGTGAAATAATTAAAATTTTCTATTATAAACTATTATCGTTCCCAAAACCTTCAACATTTACATCTAACTGTCTTAGAATCATTTTAATACTACAAGAGTTTACATCGCAAAACGATATTACAATTCAACATTAATACATTATTCGGAACCTTAAACATGGTTCAAATATTAATAACTCAAATTAAAGTATAAAAATCTTCAAGTATCACGTTACGATTCATATCTTTCAAGTAGCACATAACTTTACCTTAAATCTTTAACCTGCAAAAGTGGTTATTTGCAAGGTTGAGCTCGATAGCCCAATAAAATCTAACAGTTTTCATGCATCACATAGCACATAATAACATGCTCGATATACATCTCATAAACATTGGACTAACATAACATACATGCTTGAGTTCATATAACAAGTATAAAGATTGAGTTCCTTACTCAATCAACATTCATTACTCAATCAACATAATCATAAATTGACGTTAACATTTCATCTCATCAACATTAATATAACACACCATGCTATTTGCAATAAAGATTTCAAACAGTTCATCATCAAATTCACATAGCAAATAGGAACTGAAAGACTTGCCTTGATCGTTGTTTACCAATAACAGCTTAACAGCTTACAGTTATCTGCACTTCACGTGCCCTACACAATTATATAATCATACACATCAACTATTAGTCACATAGCAACACATAGTAATTGTAATGTAAACTTTACGCTATATCTCATAAGCCCGATGACGTCCAACTTTGGAGATGATATAAACATCATATTAACCTATTTTTAAAAGTTACTGGACACTCATTTTGGATAAGATAGACAGTCCAAAATAGTGTTCAAAAAGGGGCGTTCAAAACTATTTTTCATTGTTTCTCAGCTTTACTCTCTTTCGCTAAAACAGTCATAACTAATTCGTTTCAAAACATTTTGAACGATTCTTGAACCCATGAAGCTAACTTCACGAGGCTACAACTTTCATTCTTTGACCATTTCCAAATTCAAAATACAGAATTCTAGAAAATTCGTTCAAGGTGACTGCCCCGAGTTGGTTAGACAGTTTTGACGCGACTACTTTGAATGGTCATAACTCTTTTCTCCAAAGTTGGAATTAGTCCGTTCCAGAATCTATGGAAAGCTAATTCAGTGTACTATAACATACCAAAAGCCTAGAAGTTTCTGGAAACATTAACTGATCGAAACAGTGTCCCGAATAGCACATCCCGCTGCTAACTTTCAGTTTGACAAATTTGACACATTTCCTTTCAATCACCGTAACTCCCTTATCCGTGGTCGGAACGAGGTCATTCCAAAGCCTATGGCTTCCTAACTCAGTGCACTACAACTACCCAGAAACTCAGAATTTTTCAGGCAACATAGCTATTCCAAAATGTGACACTATAGTCACTGTTCATTCAGTTTTCATTTCTAGACATGGTTTATTAAAATCTTCACCACTCATTTTAACTCCGTTTTGGTTCATTCAAGTTAGGAAATCTTCAAAACTTAGAGGGATATAACATACAATCATTAAATTAAGCTTTTAGACATAAATCAAAAGCACAAATGGTCGTCAAGCTCAGTCCCAAAAACTGTCCAACATGGATCTTTATAAATCTTTTATTTTGTGAGTTTTGTGTTACACTTGGATGATGTTAAGGCTTCATATCTCTAATTACAATCATTCAAACTCATTTACATAATCAACTACAAGCCAAAATAAACATAGTAAACTAACTAGTTTACTAACAAAACTAACTAAACTTCCAAAATTTAAACTTTAACTAACAAACTAAATATAATATTTAAAATAATAACATTACCAAAAATTAAATAAGAAACATACCAAAATATGAGTTTCACGAAACCTAATACGCACTTCCACGCCCAAAATTTAACTAAGGAGGTCTTTATAAAAAAGTCCTCCGCAACAAAAAGCATTTCTCAAAATTGGAGGCCTTATTGTTGGTGAATGAAACAAAGGATCAAGCCCTTCTATTTATAGGTTTAGCAAAGGGCAAATTTCTCAATTTAGTTGATGTAGGACTTGGTTTATACTAATTCTAATTTGTTTATACTAATTTTTCCTATTTTCAATATGCTAAGTGTATTCATTCATCACGAATTCGTTTCTTAACTAATTCGATCCGTTCAAGTTGCGTTGTTTTCGTTTTATAGAGGATAACAACAATCATCCATCAATTTAAAGTTTTCATCACGAATTCATCATCAACTTTAGTCCCAAAGTACACCAAAACACACATTACAATCAAAATCCAAACTCCTCTTCTTTAGTATAAATACATGAATTGGATTCCTGAAAATTTATTTCTAGATGACCATTATCAAATTATAAATATCTAATAACATATATAACATCGTAACCCACAAATGCATTAACCAAAACTCCAATTTTAAAAGAACTCAAGAACACATAAACTAAAATTATAAACTAGATTGTGTACCTTTAATTTCTTAGGAAAATAAAATTAACGTTATCAGTAAAATTATAATTTATATTTAACCATTATAATCATAACATTATTTAACACATGCTCACTCCTCTAATTTAATTATTTAATTAAATTAGAATATCACAATTATACTCGGGTAATAAAATACGTATAAATCTCATCTATCTCATCTAACATTTACATTTTTATGCAATATATTACCTTCTCACTTTATTAAATCAATTATACTTGTATTAATTCACTATTTTAATTAAGTGCTTTATTCACACTATTTATGAAACTTAACTCATAATAATTTCCATTCCCACAAGGCATAATAATTAAAATTATATTATCTCATAACATAATTTCAAAAAAATTAAATAAACTAATATTATTTAATTTTTTTAATAGTTTAATTAACTATTAAATCTCACATTCTCTAACATGTGAATATATAATTCTCTTCACACCAAATCACATAATTCAAAATATATACACCTCATAATAAGAATTTTAATTATTAAATTCTTATTTTAATAACTTATGAAAATTCGGGTTGTCACATCCTTCCTCTCCTTATAAGGATTCCGTCCTCGAATCAAAGAAACCTCCACTTACTTGGTTTCACCAAATCTCTTTTCAAAATTTACTCGAGGATATTACATTAAGTGTTGTGATGGCCAAGTATTATGAGTGCTAAACAAGTAGACTTGGTGAATAAGAAAGGAATAATAAGGAGGTTAATAAGGAAGTGGAAGTGAGGAGGTGCAATGCCTAAATGTCTATTATGCCTTAACTTTGGATTGCTTATAACTAGAGAAGCTTCAATTCATTTGTTGTTTGATTAAAATTCCTCTCAACTCCTCTCAAGTTAGTAACTTATTGGTTAGAGAGAATAAGCACATAAGTCAAGAATAAGTCAATCATCCTTTGATAAATTTTCAAGGAAGAAAAGCACAAGTGCTTCTAGGGTAAGACTCGTATTCATATATATTCATATCTATCATGGTAGGGTGATAAGAGAAGTGTAACTAATGTGTATGTATGCTAAGAACATATAAGAAGTAAGTAATGAATGAACTTAAGTAGAATAAGTTGAATAAGCAACTTAAACTTTAATAAGTTGATAAACTTGTGAAGAACTTATCATATGTTTGTCATATGATGTTAGTATGTTCAATATAGTATGAGAACATTGATTGAAGGGCTTAAGTCCATATTAAGTCATAAGTAAGGAAATTTGTAGTTAATAAGTTGATTAAGTCCTTGACTTATGAGAATAAGTCAAAACCTACTTTGAGAATAAGTTGGTGTAATAAGTAGCTTGAAAAATTCATGTGTTGGTTAAAATCCATTTATAGTAATGAAGTTTTACCAGAATTCACACGATTAGACAATAATCGTTGAATTCGTGAAATTCTCGGAATGGAAGTCGTATTTTGTGTTTGAAGTTAAAAATGTTTGTTTTCGATGGAGACAAGTCATATTTGGCATTATAGAGTTGTGGACTCGAAAATGACCGAATTCTGACTTAGAACGAAGGAACGAGCGTTGAACGTTCACGAACGTTTATTATTTTCGTTGAAAATGAACTAATAGGTGAAATTTTAGCAAATGAAGTCAAATAGATAAAATTCTTGCATGAACGCATAGATTATGTAATTTGTGAATCATAGGCTTTTGAACAAGCTAATTCGGACTTATAACGAAGAAGTTATGCGTCCGGGAGTTTCGTAAAATTTTTAAAATCTGCAAATTGTCTGAGGCACAGAGTTGGAGCCGCGGCGCCAACCCAAGGCCAAATGGGTGGCGAAAGGCCAACATAGTAGTGTTTGAGCACATCATAACTCTTGTCGCGTCATGATCACGACATGAAGGGTAAGGACTCGCATCGCAACGCCGAGTCCGGCTGCGTATATCTTGCTACCTCGCTGCGTCATGAAGATGAGTTACAGAGCAATGGGTGAAGCCAAACACCAACCCTAGTACTTTGAATAGTAATGAATGTTTATAAGTATAACATGAACAGTAACTTAGTTATAATAAACTGAGGAACTTAATAAGGTATGATAAGGTATTGTTGAACCTTATTTATGTTGTCTAAAGGTTGGAGATAAGTAATCAATCATGAACGTAATGAGAATGATGTAACGAAAATCCGGAACCAATAATAACAATCTAAGACAGGATTTAGATTGAGATGAAGGGAATATAGTAGTATACATACTTGATTATGTGTGACCTAATGTGGTACATTATATGATCATGTATTGTAGAGACTTAGAGACTTAAAGTGTAATGTGTGATAATCAATGAAGTGTATATTTAAAGGCAAGTATTTTAACCCTTGTTCCAGTTCAGTTCGGGCAAGCTTTGTAATTCATTTATTTTTTTGCATGAAGTCTTGAATGATAAAGTCAAAGCCAATTCTTTCGGCTAGACCTATATTATGATTCTATCAAGCATGTTTAATGTTTACCGAGTTATATTGGTGTGGTTTTCAAATGAAGACTGAGTATTCTAAAATGTTTTTGTCGTTTAACGACAGGCACGCGAGGTTGCCACAACTTAAACATATACACGTTTAATGAATGTAGTGTTGATCAACATAGAGTACTATAGGCTAATCACCTAGACGTGCTCGTAAGTAATGTCGGACTTACGGACTTAGTGTCGGGATGTCCTTTTCAAAAGAACTTATGAAATGCTCAAGGTCTTAGACCGGAATTGATGTTTTACTGAATATTGTTATTGTAAAACGTTTTGAATGAAAAGAAGTCTTGTTTTAATTATCTATAGTACTTCATAACTATTGTTCGATTCATCAAGATATATGAGTTCTATGTTTCAAGCATGTTGTTTATTAGAATTGTAGTACTTATTTTGAGCTAGTCATGCTCACTCTTACTTGAACCATATGAACACAACTAAGATCGAGCTTTTAGAAAGGCTCTTTAAAGGATAAGGGAAACGCAAAGATGAACCCTTAGATTTCTTATGTAATAGTAGAGGTGAATGTTTGTAATATATAGAATATTATGACAAGAACAAATGTATGGGTTATAAAGAACTTGGGGAAATGTAATATTATTTCTAATATATAGAAGACATATTCGTTCATTGGAGACTTTTCAATTGAATGTATGTGTGAATGGTAGTACCGTGTAGCACCATCTGTCGGGTTGAAAGATACCCGAATTTGGGGGCGTCACAGGTTGGTATCAAAGCATTTGGTTATAAAACTTAAGGGGGAATTAAAAAACCTTAAGTCATAACCTTAAGAGAAGTCAAAGAAGAAATACAAGAAGAAAATAACCTAATAAAAATGCATTATGATTATGTTATGTGTTTTTTATTATTCTCTTGATATGTACTAATCAACTTAATTGTTTTGTGTAAATGTCGAGGAGTAAATGAAATGTATATAGATGAATTAGAGCCATTACTCGTTGTTTTATGGAAAACAACGAGTAATGGATGTTGAAGTTATTGTTTAATATCGAATAATAACTAATAAAGAAAGGAATAATAACAAAATGTGTTTCTTGTATCAGCAAAATGCCACCGAGAAGAGTGCAACGTAACCAAGGAGCTAATGTGAATCAACTAGAGGGAGGTTCGGTTAACCCGATACAAGAGTTTGTTAATCTATTAACATCTGCCTTTAATAGAACAGGGGCTAATATCCCCGTAAATCCAGGAGTAGCACGAGCTACTACCTTTAAGGATTTCAAGAGTGTGGGTCTTTCGGAGTTCAAAGGAACTACGGACCCTATCGATGCCCAAACGTGGGTGAAGGAAATAGAGAAGGCATTTGTTATAGAAAATGTCGACGAGGCCCAAAAAGGTTGCCTTTTCAACCTATATGATGAAGGAGAGGTCAACTTTTTTATGGGAAGCCAATCAGGCTAGGGCCGGGATCGATAATCTAACGTGGGTGAGGTTTAAGGAGATATTCTTCGAGAACTACTTTCCCACGAGCATGCAAGGGAGGATGGAAATGCGGTTTCTCGAGTTGAAACAAGTGGACATGTCGGTTCCCCAATATTCCGCCAAGTTTAATGAACTGACGAGGTTCGCTCCACACCAAGTGGATACCGAGGTTAGGAAGGTGAGAGGCAGTTCGGCAGGCTTGAAACCACTGCTCTATAATCAGTATTTCGGTGTTCCAAAGTACTTTTTTTGGAACCATTTTAGAGAAGGCGATAATCGTCGAAGGTGGTAGTGAGGCTTTGAGTCAATACCACAAGGGCAAGAAGAGCAAGGGGAAAGTGGATGGGGGAGTAAAGGTTGAAGGAGCCAGCGGTAGTGGCGAGGGACAGAAGAGGAAGGTGTTTAGTTCTGGGAATACCGAAGTGAAGCAAGGAGACCCAAAGAGGAGAATGGAGACTGAAAGACGGTGGGAAGACTCACTTAGGGTCCTGCCTCAAGGGAAGGCCATCTACATAACTGTGGAAAGGAGGAGCACATTGCACCTAACTCGTCCCAAGTCCAAAGAAGAATCATGGATGCTTTGTGTGTGGGTAAACCGATCACATGGAAAAGAACTGCCCGAAGAAGGGGATGGATGGGGACCGGGGCACTAATAGCAATAAGTTAGCTATTAGTGGTCCAGCGCAGTCGGGTAGGCCGATGGGCCGTACCTTTTGTGACGCCCCAAATCCAGGTTCTCTAACCTCAGATTCATGCTCACGATCCTATCATCATCATAAGCATTCTATAACTATTTCAAAATAATAAACATACATTGTTCATTATACAAAAAGTCTCAAAACATGGTCCCAAGGTCTCTAACCTTAACTTTAAATACACCATTTATAATACAAATAGTTTACTCAAGAAATTCCATTAGATAATAACTAATTTAACATTCATTCTAAAATTACTCCACGGATCTTGCCCTTGCCCTTGTCCTTCAGATTAGATCCTTGAAGCTTAATCGAAAATAGAGGTCATGATATAGCAAGAGTAAGCAACTAATTTGCTTCACAAGTTTATAAAGACAAAGGAGATATATCATGACTTAGAAAGAAATATTGCCTTCAATGTTCAACAATAATATAAGATTGTGAAGGAACATGAATTAATAATCAACAATTGAATATTCGATAATTGAATAACATGAATCGAGTGGTTTTGAATAACCATGAACATTTGTCAAGGTGCTCGATGATTTAAATCGGACCTTTTAAAAAGTTTTGGTATTCAAGGATAAGCCTTTCATACCCGTGATTTATGCATAAACACTTAATAATCCGACATTGATATCATGCCTTAATCAAATTTGTCCATTTCTCGACCAAGAGTTCTTACCATATCAATTAATAAGAACAGTTATTTAAAATCCATTTGATTTAACAAATTTAGACATGCTTGATCTAGGTCGATATAATTAGCATAGATCTATCCCATAAACAGTTCATAAATGAAGAACTTTAATTTAATTCACGATTCAATGGCGGTGAAGCGGAATTTGATTGCACAAAGGGCGTAATTTCAATAATCAATAAAGACGTGAATAATCATCAATAATTATTCACTAGCATGCTTTGAAAATAATAACTAAAGTTGAGTTAGGAAACTTGCCTCGATCGTAGGTTACTGACTCTGAAATTAATTTCTATCCACTTGTGCTTGCTTAAATTATCTTCCTTTGAGAGATCTATAATTAGTCTTTCAATTAGTCAATGCATAACATCGATTATGTAATCACATAGATATTATACATTACAATAAGTTCTTATAAACATTATCATGCCTAGATAGTGTTATTATTAATTAACAACTACTTTTAATTCACATAATATTATTAACTTAGATAATATTAATTCACCTTCTAGTATTATTGGTTCACTAATAATACTTTAAATCATTTACCAACATTTTATTCACTTACTAATATTATTAATCATTTAATAATATTTTATTCACTTACTAATATTATTAATCATTTAATAATATTTTATTTAATCTCTAATATTATTATTTAATAATAATACTCTAATCTAATATTTTATTTACATAACAACATCATATTATAATATTATTAGTATTATAATAATATTCCAAAGATTTATTAAATTAATAAACAATTTATTCTAATTGTTCATCCTTTAATAACCTCTTATTTAATATCCATAAAATGTCATAAGTAATATTTATTATTATAAATTACCAAAATGCCCTAAGATAGTCATGATATAATATATTATGAGCATTCAAGCATAAAAATCATATTTTTCTCATTAAAGGCATCATTTAACTATTTATTTCCTTTTATTCATAACCTAATCATTTTTAGGAAAAATAGCAAACTGATTCCAAAAATTCTCAGCTTCTGGATTTTAACAGAATATGAACCAACAATGATCCTCTAATTTTTCTAGAATTTTAGAAAATGATTTACTATTTTTAGAGTGTCCAAAACACTCGGATCTTGTTCTATTTTTCGTAAATTGAATTTTACTCAGAAAAATCTGAAATTTTCAGAGTATGCTCTCTTAACATATATGAAGCTACTGTAAATATTTTGGAATTTTCCAGTGTATACACAGTGAGATATTCATAGGATAATATTTATGGAGTCCTTTACGGAAATAGTCATTACGCACAATATATAACTCAAACGTGTCCTCGTTTTTTTCCTCTGGCGTAGATACCTTCATAAAATACCTCTGTAATATTTTTCCAAATTTTTACAAGACAAGGAACTGACCGAAACAGCCTTATGAAAAACAAGTCGAGTAGCTGATTTAGAGTTTCAAAGCTTTAGCATATAAAGTGGACTTGCTTTTGTAAAAAAAAATCTCAAAGGTTTCAAAACTTACTAGATTTGTGATCTACCACTTGGGTTTACTAGATAACTCATGTATCTAGCACCCCTTTGACGGATCATAATTCCAAGTTGTAGAACTTGAGTTACACAAGATTTAGTGGGAGAAAACAAGAGTTTTCACCCTTGGAGAACATATGCTCATTTTCTTCCCTAAGCCTTAGATCCAACACTCAAGATACTTAGTTCCATGCATGATGGTATGTATAACTAGTGTATCTTGAGTAGTTGTACATAACCCCATCAAAACTCAAGCTATCAAAACAAGGTAAGAGAAGAAGATGAAGGTACATTATACCTTGACTTAGTGGCTACCTTCCTTGATTTTCCAAAGTAACTAATAAACTTAGGGGGAATAAACCACTAGAACTCCTATAATTCTTCTTCCTATGGTCAAATTCTCTCTTTCTTTTCTCTCTTTGAAGTTGGCTAGCTTGGGAACAAGAGATAGAAGAAGAAGATGAAGAAGATGGAGAGAAATGAAATGTTGGAATACGAATGAAGTGTTGGAAGAATGAGATGTGCATTCAAAATGTAATGGGCAATTCATTATTAATTCTCCCACAATCATTTTGTTGCCCATTAGGTAAAACACTTTGTATTATTACTTACCTTAGGCTAAACATGATTAAATGTGCATAATGGAGTGGCAACCAATGGGAGCCTTACAACATTGTCCTTATGTTTAATCATGTCTACTAATAGACAAGCTAGATTAATTATTCCACTTAGGATCCTCATAATATCCACCATTTAGCTTTTATTTTAAATGCCCAATTTTGATTAACCAAATGTCTAGAATACCCCCAATCAAGTGGGATAAGTATTGGATTACATTTTATTTTCCTTGGGCTTTTCTTTTAATTGATTTGGGCTAGATAAAAACATAGTCCAACAATTTTAATAATGTTACCCAATTTGATAATTTAGGGCTTTCATCTCCAATCATATGAAGTTTAATTACTTATACATATGATTTTATCTCATAACCTAATTAGATTTACAAGAATTAGGTTTAAAATTATTAGTCACTTGAAATACTAAGTTTACCCACTTAAGTTAGTATACATATAAAATACTAACTTTTTCGTGTTACCATAACCCTTAGGTTATTTAATATCCTTACCTAATGTATAATTAGGTTACAAGGCTTTCATTTTAATGAAATCCATAAATGTATGTATCCATATATACACAAAGTTTAAAAAAATGTACATACATACATGGTGACTTAAAATTCACTAGTTATTACATCCTCCCCTATAAAGAATTCCGTCCCTAATTACATATAAGGTTACTCAAAAAGGTGTGGGTAATTTTCTCTTATCCTTTCTTCAAGTTCCATGTAGCTTCTTCAACATTGTGGTTCCTCCAAAGAACTTTTAGTAATGTATAACCTTATTTCGCAATTTCATTTCCTTTCATCTAAAACTTCGATCGAATTTCCTCATCGATAAATCTTTTTCGACTGAATTGGCTTATACGATATCACATGCTTGTAATCGAAGCTTATATGGTCGTAGAATCGACACATGAAACACATTATGAATATGTTCCAGCCAGAGGTAGAGCTACCTCGTCACCCACTTCTTCGCTTTATCTTCTTTAAGATCTCAAAAGGTCCAATAAATCTAGGACTCGACTTACCTTTCTTTTCCAAACCTTATCTTTCCTTTCCAAGGAGATACTTTCAAAATGCATGGCTTCCCACCTCAAAATCTACGCTTACAGCGATGTAAGTCTGCATACTTCTTCCAGCGATCTTGAGTTGCTACCACGGGCTCTAATCACCTTAATGGTCTCTACTGATCTGCTTGCACAGATTTTGGTCCCAATAGTTGGCGTTCACCCACTTCATCCCAAAGATACTGGGCGTTCTACATTTCCTCCCATACGATTAGCTTCAGGCGGCATTCCGATCTTTGGCGTGGTAGCTATTGTTGTATCTTGAACTCTACCAATGGAAGATGATCCTCCCAACTACCCTTGAAGTCCATCACACAAGCTCGAGCATGTCTTTAAGTGTTTGAATCGTTTCTCTCACTTTGCCCATCGATTATGGCGGATGATCGCGGTGCTCATCCGTAGTTGCGTCCCCATTCTTTCTTGAAGACCCTTCCAAAAGTTTGGCGTGAAATGCGGATCCCTATCCGACACAATATGATCTTTGCACGCCATGTCTCGATATAATTTCTTTGATGTATAGTTTGGCTAGCTGGTCCAGACTATACCTGATCTTGATCGGCAAAAGTGAGCCGACTTCGTAAGACGATCTACGATCACCCATATGGCATCGTGTCCCTTTTGCGTTGCTGGAAGTCCCACCACAAAATCCATCGTGATGTGCTCCCATTTCCACTCTGGAATCTCTAAAGGCTGTAATAGTCCACTCGGTCGTTGATGTTCTGCCTTGACTCTCTAACAAGTTAGACATCTACTGACACATTCTGCAACATCTCTCTTCATGTTTGGCCACCAAAAGTGTTGACGTAAGTCTTGATACATTTTAGTGCTTCACAGGTATATCGAGTACCTCGTATTATGTGCTTCTTGCGGAATCTCTTCTCTTAGTTACGGTATTAATTGGTACTAAATTCGTCCTTCAAATCTTAGCGATCCGGTGCCATCAATCTTGTATTTCAATTCATCCCCTTCACTTCATAGCTTCTTGATCTTTGTCCGCAATCTTCGCCCTTCTCTTGAGCCTCTTTAACCTTATCTAATAAAGTAGGGCTCATTTGCCACGATAAATAATTTCTCATTGACCTCACGGGTACTTAACCTCTAAGTCAAGTCGTTCAAAATCCTTCACCAATTCCTCTTGAATGGTTAACTTCAATAACTTCTCTCCGCTTTTTACGCTCGGGGCATCACCACTACATTTTCTTTGCACCGGATGGTACAGAATCTCACAATCATAATCCTTGATCATTTCTAGCCATCGGTACGCCTTCATATTTAGCTCCTTCTGGGTGAAGATATACTTTAGACTCTTATGATCCGTAGATATCTCACACTTCTCTCCATACAAATAGTGCCTCCAAATTTTCAAGGCAAAAACTACTGCTGCTAACTCCAGGTCATGAGTCGGATAACCCTTCTCATAGTTCTTTAGCTGACGTGAAGCGTACGCAATGACCTTGCCATGCTGCATCAGTACACAGCCAAGACCCTTGTGTGACGCATCACTATACACTACAAATCCTCCCGTGTTGTCCGGTAAAGCCAACACAGGTGCTTGACTGAGCCTCTTCTTCAATTCCATGAAACTCTGTTCACATTTTTCCGTCCAAATGAACTTCACTGTCTTTCTAGTAAGGTTGGTCAATGGCGATGCTACCTTTGAAAAATCTTGGATGAATCTTCGATAGTATCCTGCTAATCCCAAGAAACTCCTAATTTCTGTCGGTGTCTTTGGTTGTTCCCAGTTGATAACCGCTTCTACTTTTGCTGGATCTACCGAAACACCATCTTTGTCGATAACGTGACCTAAAAACTGCACTCTCATAACCAAAATTCACACTTGGAGAACTTTGCATACAACTTCTCCTCCTTAATGTCTCCAACACTTTCCTTAGATGTTCAACCGTGATCTTTCTCTCGTCTCTCGAATATACGAGAATGTCGTCCGATGAACAGGACAACAAACTTATCCAAATCATCGCTTAAACACTCTGTTCATCAAATCCATGAATCTTTGCGGTGCATTAGTTAACCCAAAAGACATTACCAGAAACTCAAAGTGTCCATACCGAGTTCTGAATGCCGTCTTTGGAACATCCTCATGTCTCACCTTCAGTTGGTGATAACCAGTTCTCAAGTCAATTTTTGAAAAGTATTTTGCCCCCTTCAACTGATCAAACAAATCGTCGATCCTGGGCAACGGGTACTTGTTCTTAATGGTGACCTTGTTCAACTCCCAGTAGTCGATACAAAGCCTTAATGACCCATCCTTCTTCTTTACGAATAAGACTGGTGCTCCCAATGGTGATACGCTTGGTCGAATGTATCCCTTATCTAACAATTCTTGTAGTTGAACCATCAGTTCCTTTATTTCTCAGGAGCTATACGACATATTTGGATACTTAAGTGATGTCCACGGTGCCAAATCGATAACAAACTATATCTCTCTGTCTGGTGGCAATCCGAATTTCATCCGGGAAAAGCGTCAACGAATTCCCTTACAATAGGTATTTGACCCGATTCACCCTCGATTCTGCGGGTATCCACAACGTGAGCCAAATAACCTATACAACCCTTCCTAAGCAACTTCCTTGCTTGCATCATCGTCGACAACAAGATTTTCTTGGCGATTTATCGCCATAAAATACCACCTTTGACTTATTCGGAGTCTTTAGGTGTACGCGCTTTTTTCTTCTGAGTTAATGACCGCTCCATGACTTGATAACCAATCCATCCCAAGGATTACATCAAACTCTCCAAGACGAATCGGTATCAAATCCACGTTAAGCTTAAAACCTCTTACATTAGCACAGCCGGTTCCTATAGATGTAGTCTACGAGGATAATTTCTTTGTTTGCTACTTCTACATTCATTGGGTGTTCTAATAGTTCATGAGGTAAACTTAATCTTTGAGCAAATTCATCAGATACAAAAGAACATGAAGCTCCTGAATCGAATAACACATAGGCATTTATATCATTGATCGGAACTATACCTGACACCACCTCCCTGGATGCCACAACATCTTGCACTGTCATATTGAATGTCCGTGATGTTGGCTTGTTTTGCTGGGCTGGTCCTCCACTGGTTGTCTTTGTGTTATTGCCCCTGTTGCCATTTCCGCCATCCATGCTTTTCTTCTTCGGGCAATCCTTGATCCGATGTCCCACTTCACCACAATTAAAGCAACCTTCTTTCTTCACCTTAGTATAATTGGGTGAGGTATGCCTTTCTTGCCCACATGTATAACATATCATTTTTCCTTTAAAGCACTCCCTGTGACCCTTTCCACAGCTTCCACACACCGACTTCTTTTGTTGCACGCTTCCTTGCGCATCTCCGATTACTACCCCCCATCGCTCCATTTCCGCTTCTTATTGTTGCCACCGCCATCACGACATTTTGATTCCCACCTTCCTTCTTTCTTCTTGTTCTTCTCCCGATTGTATCTTGAGACCGCTTCGCTTCCTCATTCGCTATAAGAGCTTTTTCCAACAGAGTTGAGAATGATGTGATTTGTAAAACCGCTACCTTACTATAAATCCACGGCTTTAGTCCATTTTCAAACCCTCTCGCTTTCCTCGCCTCTGTGTCCACGATGTGGAGCGAATCGGCCAATTCATTGAATTTCGCAGATACTCGTCTTCGACATATTCTCCTGTTTGAGCCCAAGAACTTGATCTCCATTCTTGCTTGAACACTCTCGAAAGTAGTTCTCGAAGAACAACTTCTTGAATGCTTCCCAAGTCACGATTCCAGCTACGCTTTGTTCGTTGGCATCCCACCAATAGCTAGCCTCCTTTCATTAAGTAGGTAGCAAAATTGTCTTACATTCTTCACATTTCTCTAATAATATGAAGGCCTTCTCAATCTCCTTTACCCACATTTGGGCTTCTATCGAATCTGTTGTTCCTCTGAACTCTCTGGCGGTCCCTCTTGCGCTTGAAGTCCTTAAAGTTTACTATTTGGGTGCTGCTGATTTCCTGCAGTTTGAGCTTGATTCCTCATGGCTTCAACCATCATGTTAATAAAATCTTGCATTGGGTTTTGTTGAGATCCATTTGCATTATTAATCGACTCTTCAATATCTTGGTTCCCGAGTCCACGTCTGCTGGCCATTATCTAGTGAAACAAAAATTCTAACACGTTACTCGGATTTATTATCATATGATTACTTAGTATGTGTAATTTATTTATTTAAACAATCGGATGATCATGATGTGAGTTTTAAGTTACTGAGATTTGGAAGTCTTTCTCCACTTAGTGGGTTAAGTTTGTTTTTAAAGAACATTTTCCAAATCAGATCTCTTGAATTCACATAACATTAAATAGAAAATTTACTATTTAAAATTTTCTAACACATATCATAATAATAATCTGCATTTATATTCATACACTAATCTTCAAAGGACTTACACGATTAATACGGGTATATTTTATAAATGCTACTATCCCATTTTAACACAAAAGATGGGATTAACTCATAATGATACCTCCTACAAACACAATTAGGGAAAGTACATAACCATTTACTACCTCACACCTCACTTTTGAGGTTTACATCAACATAAAACCTTATTACACAACAAGAAAGGTACTAATGCATCTATTTACAATCTGGGCCATCACATCATCACCACTGGTGGCCCTACCAGTCACTGCATGACAGCTCTAGGGAAGCAACTATCTGCGGGACTCTCACGTCGAACGGATCGACTAGACTCTCCTATCTCGAGTGGACCCTCCTAGCCCCTCCGCTACTGGACCTCATCTGCGCATCAAGGGCCGATCCTAAAGTTTCTACTCGACCTTTATGGCTGCGAGCTTCAATCTTTAATTGGCCCACCACTCATCCGACTCATGGAGTGCCTCTTCCACCGCATCTTATCGGCAATTTCTACATCAAACTCAACTGCATCTCCAAATGCTTTATGCTCGGCTCTCCAAACTTTGCCTTTTCATTCTCTAGCTGTACCCTCAAAGATCTCAACTTGCAAATCGGGACTCATCCAATTTTTCCTTCATTAGACTTTCTCCATCTTGGCTTGATGAGCCTCATCCTTGTATTGTTCTTGATGAAATTGGAGGTGTGGTTTTCTACTTCTAATTCCTCCACTCTACCTTCTAATTGATCGATTCTCCTCAACAAGTCCCTAACGGAGGACCATGAGGACATCTTGGGTGACCTCATGCTCAATGGGTTCCTGCTCAATCGAGTAACTACCTTGGCGCTCGTGACATCCTACAAACACCATAAAGTCAACGTCGATTACCACAATAAAATATATTCATTGATGAAATGAAATAATATTTTATTAAGTACAACACAAACTTGATGAATTTCCATGATCCATCTCCTAACATACTCTATAAGAGTTTTCTACTAAGGTTATAACCTAGGTTTCTCATTCCTAATGTTTATAACCTCTGACTTTGATACCAACTTTGTGGCGCCCCCAAATCCGGGTTCTCTAACCTCGATTCAAAGGCTCACGATCCTATCATCATCATAAGCATTCTATAACTATTTGAAATAATAAACATACATTGTTCATTATACAAAAGTCTCAAAACATGGTCCCAAGGTCTCTAACCTTAACTTTAAATACACCATTTATAATACAAATAGTTTACTCAAGAAATTCCATTAGATAATAACTAATTTAACATTCATTCTAAAATTACTCTGGATCTTGCCCTTGCCCTTGTCCTTCGCATTAGATCCTTCTAAGCTTAATCGAAAATAGAGGTCATGATATAGCAAGAGTAAGCAACTAATTTGCTTCACAAGTTTATAAATACAAAGGAGATATATCATGACTTAGAAAGAAATATTGCCTTCAATGTTCAACAATAATATAAGATTGTGAAGGAACATGAATTAATAATCAACAATTGAATATTCGATAATTGAATAACATGAACTGAGTGGTTTTGAATAACCATGAACATTTGTCAAGGTGCTCAGTGATTTAAACTGGACCTTTTAAAAAGTTTTGGTATTCAAGGGGATAAGCCTTTCATACCCCGTGATTTATGCATAAACACTTAATAATCCGACATTGATATCATGCCTTAATCAAATTTGTCCATTTCATAGTCAAGAGTTCTTACCATATCAATTAATAAGAACAGTTATTTAAAATCCATTTGATTTAACAAATTTAGACATGCTTGATCTAGCTGATACAATTAGCATAGATCTATCCCATAAACAGTTCATAAATGAAGAACTTTAATTTAATTCACAGTTAAATGGCAGTAGAACGGAATTCGATTGCACAAAGTGCGAATTTCAATAATCAATAAAGACGTGAATAATCATCAATAATTATTCACTAGCATGCTTTGAAAATAATAACTAAAGTTGAGTTAGGAAACTTGCCTCGATCGTAGGTTAAAGCATAAAAATCATATTTTTCTCATTAAAGGCATCATTTAACTATTTATTTCCTTTTATTCATAACCTAATCATTTTTAAGAAAAATAGCAAACTGATTCCAACAATTCTCAGCTTCTGGATTTTAATAGAATATGAACCAACAATGATCCTCTAATTTTTCTAGAATTTTAGAAAATGATTTACTATTTTTAGAGTGTCCAAAACACTCGGATCTTGCTCTATTTTTCATAAATTGAGGTTTACTCAGAAAAATCTGAACTTTTCAGGGTATGCTCTCTTAACATATATGAAGCTACTATAAAAATTTTGGAATTTTCCAGTGTATACACAGTGAGATATTCGCAGGATAATATTTATGGAGTCCTTTACGGAAATAGTCATTACGCACAATATATAACTCAAAACGTGTCCGTTCTTTTTCCTCTGGCGTGAGATAACTTCATAAGGTACCTCTGTAATATTTTTCTAGATTTTTACAAGACAAGGAACTGATCGAAACAGCCTCATGAAAAACAAGTCAAGAGTTGATTTAGAGTTTCAAAGCTTTAGCATATAAAGTGGACTGTTTTTGTAAAAAAAAACTCTAAGGTTTCAAAACTTACTAGATTTGTGATCTACCACTTGGGTTTACTAGATAACTCATGTAAACATTAATACATTATTCGGAACCTTAAACATGGTTCAAATATTAATAACTCGACCAAAAGTATAAAAAATCTTCAAGTATCACGTCTGATTCATATCTTTCAAGTAGCACATAACTTTACCTTAAATCTTTAACCTGCAAAAGTGGTTATTTGCAAGGTTGAGCTCGATAGCCCAATAAAATCTAACAGTTTTCATGCATCACATAGCACATAATAACATGCTCGATATACATCTCATAAACATTGGACTAACATAACATACATGCTTGAGTTCATATAACAAGTATAAAGATTGAGTTCCTTACTCAATCAACATTCATTACTCAATCAACATAATCATAAATTGACGTTAACATTTCATACTGTCAACATTAATATAACACACCATGCTATTTGCAATAAAGATTTCAAACAGTTCATCATCAAATTCACATAGCAAATAGGAACTGAAAGACTTGCCTTGATCGTTGTTTACCAATAACAGCTTAACAGCTTACAGTTATCTGCACTTCACGTGCCCTACACAATTATATAATCATACACATCAACTATTAGTCACATAGCAACACATAGTAATTGTAATGTAAACTTTACGCTATATCTCATAAGTCCGATGACGTCCAACTTTGGAGATGATATAAACATCATATTAACCTATTTTTAAAAGTTACTGGACACTCATTTTGGATAAGATAGACAAATCAAAATAGTGTTCAAAAGAAGCGTTCAAAACTATTTTTCATTGTTTCTCAGCTTTACTCTCTTTCGCTAAAACAGTCATAACTAATTCGTTTCAAAACATTTTTGAACGATTCTTGAGCCCACGCGAAGCTAACTTCTGAGGCTACAACTTTCATTCTTTGACCATTTCCAAATTCAAAATACAGAATTCTAGAAAATTCGTTCAAGGTGACTGCCCCGAGTTGGTTAGACAGTTTTGACGCGACTACTTTGAATGGTCATAACTCTTTTCTCCAAAGTTGGAATTAGTCCGTTCCAGAATCTATGGAAAGCTAATTCAGTGTACTATAACATACCAAAAGCCTAGAAGTTTCTGGAAACATTAACTGATCGAAACAGTGTCCCGAATAGCACATCCCGCTGCTAACTTTTAGTTTGACAAATTTGACACATTTACTTTCAATCACCGTAACTCCCTTATCCGTGGTCGGAACGAGGTCATTCCAAAGCCTATGGCTTCCTAACTCAGTGCACTACAACTACCCAGAAACTCAGAATTTTTCAGGCAACATAGCTATTCCAAAATGTGACACTATAGTCACTGTTCATTCAGTTTTCATTTCTAGACATGGTTTATTAAAATCTTCACCACTCATTTTAACTCCGTTTTGGTTCATTCAAGTTAGGAAATCTTCAAAACTTAGAGGGATATAACATACAATCATTAAATTAAGCTTTTAGACATAAATCAAAAGCACAAATGGTCGTCAAGCTCAGTCCCAAAAACTGTCCAACATGGATCTTTATAAATCTTTTATTTTGTGAGTTTTGGGTTACACTTGGATGATGTTAAGGCTTCATATCTCTAATTACAATCATTCAAACTCATTTACATAATCAACTACAAGCCAAAATAAACATAGTAAACTAACTAGTTTACTAACAAAACTAACTAAACTTCCAAAATTTAAACTTTAACTAACAAACTAAATATAATATTTAAAATAATAACATTACCAAAAATTAAATAAGAAACATACCCGAAAATATGAGTTTCACAAACTGAATACGCACTTCCACGCCAAAATTTAACTAAGGAGGTCTTTATAAAAAGTCCTCCATGACAAAAGCATTTCTCAAAAATTGGAGGCCTTATTGTTGGTGAATGAAACAAAGGATCAAGCCCTTCTATTTATAGGTTTAGCAAAGGGCAAATTTCTCAATTTAGTTGATGTGGGACTTGGTTTATACTAATTCTAATTTGTTTATACTAATTTTTCCTATTTTCAATATGCTAAGTGTATTCATTCATCACGAATTCGTTTCTTAACTAATTCGATCCGTTCAAGTTGCGTTGTTTTCGTTTTATAGAGGATAACAACAATCATCCATCAATTTAAAGTTTTCATCATGAATTCATCATCAACTTTAGTCCCAAAGTACACCAAAACACACATTACAATCAAAATCCAAACTCCTCTTCTTTAGTATAAATACATGAATTGGATTCCTGAAAATTTATTTCTAGATGACCATTATCAAATTATAAATATCTAATAACATATATAACATCGTAACCCACAAATGCATTAACCAAAACTCCAATTTTAAAAGAACTCAAGAACACATAAACTAAAATTATAAACTAGATTGTGTACCTTTAATTTCTTAGGAAAATAAAATTAACGTTATCAGTAAAATTATAATTTATATTTAACCATTATAATCATAACATTATTTAACACATTCTCACTCCTCTAATTTAATTATTTAATTAAATTAGAATATCCTAATTATACTTTCGGGTAATAAAATACGTATAAATCTCATCTATCTCATCTAACATTTACATTTTTATGCAATATATTACCTTCTCACTTTATTAAATCAATTATACTTGTATTAATTCACTATTTTAATTAAGTGCTTTATTCACACTATTTATGAAACTTAACTCATAATAATTTCCATTCCCACAAGGCATAATAATTAAAATTATATTATCTCATAACATAATTTCAAAAAAATTAAATAAACTAATATTATTTAATTTTTTTAATAGTTTAATTAACTATTAAATCTCACATTCTCTAACATGTGAATATATAATTCTCTTCACACCAAATCACATAATTCAAAATATATACACCTCATAATAAGAATTTTAATTATTAAATTCTTATTTAATAACTTATGAAAATTCGGGTTGTCACATCCTTCTCTCCTTATAAGGATTCCGTCCTCGGAATCAAAGAAACCTCCCTTACTCGGTTTTCACCAAATCTCTTTTCAAAATTTACTCAGGATATTACATTAAGTGTTGTGATGGCCAAGTATTATGAGTGCTAAACAAGTAGACTTGGTGAATAAGAAAGGAATAGTAAGGAGGTTAATAAGGAAGTGGAAGTGAGGAGGTGCAATGTCTAAATGTCTATTATGCCTTAACTTTGGATTGCCTATAACTAGAGAAGCTTCAATTCATTTGTTGTTTGATTAAAATTCCTCTCAACTCCTCTCAAGTTAGTAACTTATTGGTTAGAGAGAATAAGCATATAAGTCAAGAATAAGTCAATCATCCTTTGATAAATTTTCAAGGAAGAAAAGCACAAGTGCTTCTAGGTAAGACTAGTGTCTATATATATTCATATCTATCATGGTAGGGTGATAAGAGAAGTGTAACTAATGTGTATGTATGCTAAGAACATATAAGAAGTAAGTAATGAATGAACTTAAGTTCTAATAAGTTGAATAAGCAACTTAAACTTTAATAAGTTGATAAACTTGTGAAGAACTTATCATATGTTTGTCATATGATGTTAGTATGTTCAATATAGTATGAGAACATTGATTGAAGGGCTTAAGTCCATATTAAGTCATAAGTAAGGAAATTTGTAGTTAATAAGTTGATTAAGTCCTTGACTTATGAGAATAAGTCAAAACCTACTTTGAGAATAAGTTGGTGTAATAAGTAGCTTGAAAAATTCATGTGTTGGTTAAAATCCATTTATAGTAATGAAGTTTTACTGAGAATTCTACGATTAGACAATAATCGTTGAATTAAATGTGAAATTCTCGGAATGGAAGTCGTATTTTGTGTTTGAAGTTAAAAATGTTTGTTTTCGATGGAGACAAGTCATATTTGGCATTATAGAGTTGTGGACTCGAAAATGACCGAATTCTGACTTAGAACGAAGGAACGAGCGTTGAACGCGTTCCGCGACGTTTATTATTTTCGTTGAAAATGAACTAATAGGTGAAATTTTAGCAAATGAAGTCAAATAGATAAAATTCTTGCATGAACGCATAGATTATGTAATTTGTGAATCATAGGCTTTTGAACAAGCTAATTCGGACTTATAACGAAGAAGTTATGCGTCCGGGAGTTTCGTAAAATTTTTAAAATCTGCAAATTGTCTGAGGCACAGAGTTGGAGCCGCGGCGCCAACCCAAGGCCAAATGGGTGGCGTGCTTGAAAGACCGAGCATAGTGTTTGAGCACATCTTTCTTAACTCGTCGTCGCGATCATGGCGACATGAAGGGTAAGGACTCGCGATCATGCCGAAGTCCGTCCAGTGCATACTATCTGCTACCTCGCGTCGCGGATGAGTTCTGAGAGCAATGGGTGGCGCCGCAGCGCCAACCCTAGTACTTTGAATAGTAATGAATGTTTATAAGTATAACATGAACAGTAACTTAGTTATAATAAACTGAGGAACTTAATAAGGTATGATAAGGTATTGTTGAACCTTATTTATGTTGTCTAAAGGTTGGAGATAAGTAATCAATCATGAACGTAATGAGAATGATGTAACGAAAATCCGGAACCAATAATAACAATCTAAGACAGGATTTAGATTGAGATGAAGGGAATATAGTAGTATACATACTTGATTATGTGTGACCTAATGTGGTACATTATATGATCATGTATTGTAGAGACTTAGAGACTTAAAGTGTACGTGTGATAATCAGTAAGCAGACGCTAAAGGCAAGTATTTTAACCCTTGTTCCAGTTCAGTTCGGGCAAGCTTTGTAATTCATTTATTTTTTTGCATGAAGTCTTGAATGATAAAGTCAAAGCCAATTCTTTCGGCTAGACCTATATTATGATTCTATCAAGCATGTTTAATGTTTACCGAGTTATATTGGTGTGGTTTTCAAATGAAGACTGAGTATGCTAAAATGTTTTTGTCGTTTAACGACAGGCACGCGAGGTTGCCACAACTTAAACGTATACACGTTTAATGAATGTAGTGTTGATCAACATAGAGTACTATAGGCTAATCACCTAGACGTGCTCGTAAGTAATGTCGGACTTACGGACTTAGTGTCGGGATGTCCTTTTCAAAAGAACTTATGAAATGCTCAAGGTCTTGGACCGGAATTGATGTTTTACTGAATATTGTTATTGTAAAACGTTTTGAATGAAAAGAAGTGCTGTTTTTAATTATCTATAGTACTTCATAACTATTGTTCAGTTACTGAAGATATATGAGTTCTATGTTTCAAGCATGTTGTTTATTAGAATTGTAGTACTTGCTGAGCTAGTCATGCTCACTCTTACTTGAACCATATGAACACAGCTAAGATCGAGCGGACCGAAGGCTCCGGAAAGGATAAGGGAAACGCAAAGATGAACCCTTAGATTTCTTATGTAATAGTAGAGGTGAATGTTTGTAATATATAGAATATTATGACAAGAACAAATGTATGGGTTATAAAGAACTTGGGGAAATGTAATATTATTTCTAATATATAGAAGACATATTCGTTCATTGGAGACTTTTCAATTGAATGTATGTGTGAATGGTAGTACCGTGTAGCACCATCTGTCGGGTTGAAAGATACCCGAATTTGGGGGCGTCACAGGTTGGTATCAAAGCATTTGGTTATAAAACTTAAGGGGGAATTAAAAAACCTTAAGTCATAACCTTAAGAGAAGTCAAAGAAGTACAAGAAGAAAATAACCTAATAAAAATGCATTATGATTATGTTATGTGTTTTTATTATTCTCTTGGATTGTGTACTAATCAACTTAATTGTTTTGTGTAAATGTCAGGAGTAAATGAAATGTATATAGATGGTCAGGCCATTACTCGTTGTTTTATGGAAAACAACGAGTAATGGATGTTGAAGTTATTGTTTAATATCGAATAATAACTAATAAAGAAAGGAATAATAACAAAATGTGTTTCTTGTATCAGCAAAATGCCACCGAGAAGAGTGCAACGTAACCAAGGAGCTAATGTGAATCAACTAGAGGGAGGTTCGGTTAACCCGATACAAGAGTTTGTTAATCTATTAACATCTGCCTTTAATAGAACAGGGGCTAATATCCCCGTAAATCCAGGAGTAGCACGAGCTACTACCTTTAAGGATTTCAAGAGTGTGGGTCTTTCGGAGTTCAAAGGAACTACGGACCCTATCGATGCCCAAACGTGGGTGAAGGAAATAGAGAAGGCATTTGTGATAGAAAATGTCGACGAGGCCCAAAAGGTTGCCTTTTCAACCTATATGATGAAGGGAGAGGTCAACTTTTTATGGGAAGCCAATCAGGCTAGGGCCGGGATCGATAATCTAACGTGGGTGAGGTTTAAGGAGATATTCTTCGAGAACTACTTTCCCACGAGCATGCAAGGGAGGATGGAAATGCGGTTTCTCGAGTTGAAACAAGTGGACATGTCGGTTCCCCAATATTCCGCCAAGTTTAATGAACTGACGAGGTTCGCTCCACACCAAGTGGATACCGAGGTTAGGAAGGTGAGACGGTTCGAGCAGGGCTTGAAACCCTGGCTCTATAACCGTATTTCGGTGTTCCAAAGTACTTTTTTTGGAACCATTTTAGAGAAGGCGATAATCGTCGAAGGTGGTAGTGAGGCTTTGAGTCAATACCACAAGGGCAAGAAGAGCAAGGGGAAAGTGGATGGGGGAGTAAAGGTTGAAGGAGCCAGCGGTAGTGGCGAGGGACAGAAGAGGAAGGTGTTTAGTTCTGGGAATACCGAAGTGAAGCAAGGAGACCCAAAGAGGAGAATGGAGACCTGAAAGACCGGTGGGAAGACTCACTTAGGAGTCTGTCTCAAGGGGAAGGCCATCTGTTACAACTGTGGAAAGGAGGAGCACATTGCACCTAACTGTCCAAGTCCAAAGAAGAATCATGGATGCTTTGTGTGTGGGTAAACCGATCACATGGAAAAGAACTGCCCGAAGAAGGGGATGGATGGGAACCGGGGCACTAATAGCAATAAGTTAGCTATTAGTGGTCCAGCGCAGTCGGGTAGGCCGATGGGCCGTACCTTTTGTGACGCCCCCAAATCCAGGTTCTCTAACCTCAGATTCAGTGCTCACGATCCTATCATCATCATAAGCATTCTATAACTATTTCAAAATAATAAACATACATTGTTCATTATACAAAAGTCTCAAAACATGGTCCCAAGGTCTCTCTAACCTTAACTTTAAATACACCATTTATAATACAAATAGTTTACTCAAGAAATTCCATTAGATAATAACTAATTTAACATTCATTCTAAAATTACTCCTGGATCTTGCCCTTGCCCTTGTCCTTCGCATTAGATCCTTGAAGCTTAATCGAAAATAGAGGTCATGATATAGCAAGAGTAAGCAACTAATTTGCTTCACAAGTTTATAAAGACAAAGGAGATATATCATGACTTAGAAAGAAATATTGCCTTGAATGTTCAACAATAATATAAGATTGTGAAGGAACATGAATTAATAATCAACAATTGAATATTCGATAATTGAATAACATGAATCGAGTGGTTTTGAATAACCATGAACATTTGTCAAGGTGCTCAATGATTTAAATGGACCTTTTAAAATGTTTTGGTATTCAAGGGATAAGCCTTTCATACCCGTGATTTATGCATAAACACTTAATAATCCGACATTGATATCATGCCTTAATCAAATTTGTCCATTTCTCGGTCAAGAGTTCTTACCATATCAATTAATAAAACAGCTTATTTAAAATCCATTTGATTTAACAAATTTAGACATGCTTGATCTAGCTGATACAATTAGCATAGATCTATCCCATAAACAGTTCATAAATGAAGAACTTTAATTTAATTCACAGTTCAATGGCAGTAGAACGGAATTTGATTGCACAAAGTGCGAATTTCAATAATCAATAAAGACGTGAATAATCATCAATAATTATTCACTAGCATGCTTTGAAAATAATAACTAAAGTTGAGTTAGGAAACTTGCCTCGATCGTAGGTTAAAGCTACGAAATTAATTTCTATCCACTATGCAGTTAAATTATCTTCCGTTGAGAGACCTATAATTAGTCTTTCAATTAGTCAATGCATAACATCAGATTATGTAATCACATAGATATTATACATTACAATAAGTTCTTATAAACATTATCATGCCTAGATAGTGTTATTATTAATTAACGACTACTTTTAATTCACATAATATTATTAACTTAGATAATATTAATTCACCTTCTAGTATTATTGGTTCACTAATAATACTTTAAATCATTACCAACATTTTATTCACTTACTAATATTATTAATTATTTAATAATATTTTATTCACTTACTAATATTATTAATTATTTAATAATATTTTATTCACTTACTAATATTATTAATCATTTAATAATATTTTATTTAATCTCGAATATTATTATTTAATAATAATACTCTAATCTAATATTTTATTTACATAACAACATC
Source organism: Panax ginseng (assembly GCA_020205605.1). NCBI lineage: Eukaryota > Viridiplantae > Streptophyta > Magnoliopsida > Apiales > Araliaceae > Panax > Panax ginseng. The sequence goes on from CM035139.1 coordinate 69,430,497, forward strand.
ATATTATAATATTATTAGTATTATAATAATATTCCAATGATTTATTAAATTAATAAACAATTTATTCTAATTGTTCATCCTTTAATAACCTCTTATTTAATATCCATAAAATGTCATAAGTAATATTTATTATTATAAATTACCAAAATGCCCTAAGATAGTCATGATATAATATATTATGAGTATTCAAGCATAAAAATCATATTTTTCTCATTAAAGGCATCATTTAACTATTTATTTCCTTTTATTCATAACTCAATCATTTTTAAGAAAAATAGCAAACCCGATTCCAACAATTCTCAAACTTTCTGGATTTTAATAGAATATGAACCAACAATGATCCTCTAATTTTTCTAGAATTTTAGAAAATGATTTACTATTTTTAGAGTGTCCAAAACACTCGGATCTTGCTCTAGTTTTCATAAATTGAGGTTTACTCGGAAAAATCTGAACTTTTCGTGGTATGCTCTCTTAACATATATGAAGCTCTGTAAAATTTTTTGAATTTTCGATTGTATACACAAAGGAGATATTCATGAGGATAATATTTATGGAGTCCTTTACGGAAATAGTCATTACGCACAATATATAACTCAAAACGTGTCCGTTCTTTTCCTACGCGTAGATAACTTCATAAGGTACCTCTGTAATATTTTTCTAGATTTTTACAAGACAAGGAACCCAATAAACAGCCTCATGAAAAACAAGTCATTAGGCGATTTAGAGTTTCAAAGCTTTAGCATATAAAGTGGAATTTGTTTTGTAAAAAAAAAAAAACTCAAAGGTTTCAAAACTTACTAGATTTGTGATCTACCACTTGGGTTTACTAGATAACTCATGTAAACATTAATACATTATTCTAACCTTAAACATGGTTCAAATATTAATAACTCAGCCAAAGTATAAAAATCTTCAAGTATCACGTCTGATTCATATCTTTCAAGTAGCACATAACTTTACCTTAAATCTTTAACCTGCAAAAGTGGTTATTTGCAAGGTTGAGCTCGATAGCCCAATAAAATCTAACAGTTTTCATGCATCACATAGCACATAATAACATGCTCGATATACATCTCATAAACATTGGACTAACATAACATACATGCTTGAGTTCATATAACAAGTATAAAGATTGAGTTCCTTACTCAATCAATATTCATTACTCAATCAACATAATCATAAATTGACGTTAACATTTCATACTGTCAACATTAATATAACACACCATGCTATTTGCAATAAAGATTTCAAACAGTTCATCATCAAATTCACATAGCAAATAGGAACTGAAAGACTTGCCTTGATCGTTGTTTACCAATAATGACAACGACTTACGATTATCTCGCACTTCACGTGCCCTACACAATTATATAATCATACACATCAACTATTAGTCACATAGCAACACATAGTAATTGTAATGTAAACTTTACGCTATATCTCATAAGTCCGATGACGTCCAACTTTGGAGATGATATAAACATCATATTAACCTATTTTTAAAAGTTACTGGACACTCATTTTGGATAAGATAGACAGTCCAAAATAGTGTTCAAAAAGGGGCGTTCAAAACTATTTTTCATTGTTTCTCAGCTTTACTCTCTTTCGCTAAAACAGTCATAACTAATTCGTTTCAAAACATTTTTGAACGATTCTTGAGCCCACGCGAAGCTAACTTCTGAGGCTACAACTTTCATTCTTTGACCATTTCCAAATTCAAAATACAGAATTCTAGAAAATTCGTTCAAGGTGACTGCCCCGAGTTGGTTAGACAGTTTTGACGCGACTACTTTGAATGGTCATAACTCTTTTCTCCAAAGTTGGAATTAGTCCGTTCCAGAATCTATGGAAAGCTAATTCAGTGTACTATAACATACCAAAAGCCTAGAAGTTTCTGGAAACATTAACTGATCGAAACAGTGTCCCGAATAGCACATCCCGCTGCTAACTTTCAGTTTGACAAATTTGACACATTTCCTTTCAATCACCGTAACTCCCTTATCCGTGGTCTAACGAGGTCATTCCAAAGCCTATGGCTTCCTAACTCGATGCACTACAACTACCCGTAAACTCGTAATTTTTCAGCAAATATAGCTATTCCAAAATGTGACACTATAGTCACTGTTCATTCAGTTTTCATTTCTAGACATGGTTTATTAAAATCTTCACCACTCATTTTAACTCCGTTTTGGTTCATTCAAGTTAGGAAATCTTCAAAACTTAGAGGGATATAACATACAATCATTAAATTAAGCTTTTAGACATAAATCAAAAGCACAAATGGTCGTCAAGCTCACTCCCAAAAACAGTCCAACATGGATCTTTATAAATCTTTTATTTTGTGAGTTTTGGGTTACACTTGGATGATGTTAAGGCTTCATATCTCTAATTACAATCATTCAAACTCATTTACATAATCAACTACAAGCCAAAATAAACATAGTAAACTAACTAGTTTACTAACAAAACTAACTAAACTTCCAAAATTTAAACTTTAACTAACAAACTAAATATAATATTTAAAATAATAACATTACCAAAAATTAAATAAGAAACATACCGAAAAATATGAGTTTCACAAATCAATACGCACTTCCACGCCCAAAATTTAACTAAGGAGGTCTTTATAAAAAGTCCTCCGCAACAAAAGCATTTCTCAAAAATTGGAGGCCTTATTGTTGGTGAATGAAACAAAGGATCAAGCCCTTCTATTTATAGGTTTAGCAAAGGCAAATTTCTCAATTTAGTTGATGTGGGACTTGGTTTATACTAATTCTAATTTGTTTATACTAATTTTTCCTATTTTCAATATGCTAAGTGTATTCATTCATCACGAATTCGCTTTTAACTAATTCGATCCGCTCAAGTTAAGGTTGTTTTCGTTTTATAGAGGATAACAACAATCATCCATCAATTTAAAGTTTTCATCATGAATTCATCATCAACTTTAGTCCCAAAGTACACCAAAACACACATTACAATCAAAATCCAAACTCCTCTTCTTTAGTATAAATACATGAATTGGATTCCTGAAAATTTATTTCTAGATGACCATTATCAAATTATAAATATCTAATAACATATATAACATCGTAACCCACAAATGCATTAACCAAAACTCCAATTTTAAAAGAACTCAAGAACACATAAACTAAAATTATAAACTAGATTGTGTACCTTTAATTTCTTAGGAAAATAAAATTAACGTTATCAGTAAAATTATAATTTATATTTAACCATTATAATCATAACATTATTTAACACATTCTCACTCCTAATTTAATTATTTAATTAAATTAGAATATCACAATTATACTCTCTAGCAATAAAATACGATAAATCTCATCTATCTCATCTAACATTTACATTTTTATGCAATATATTACCTTCTCACTTTATTAAATCAATTATACTTGTATTAATTCACTATTTTAATTAAGTGCTTTATTCACACTATTTATGAAACTTAACTCATAATAATTTCCATTCCCACAAGGCATAATAATTAAAATTATATTATCTCATAACATAATTTCAAAAAATTAAATAAACTAATATTATTTAATTTTTTAATAGTTTAATTAACTATTAAATCTCACATTCTCTAACATGTGAATATATAATTCTCTTCACACCAAATCACATAATTCAAAATATATACACCTCATAATAAGAATTTTAATTATTAAATTCTTATTTTAATAACTTATGAAAATTCGGGTTGTCACATCCTTCTCTCCTTATAAGGATTCCGTCCTCGGAATCAAAGAAACCTCCCTTACTCGGTTTTCACCAAATCTCTTTTCAAAATTTACTCACGATATTACATTAAGTGTTGTGATGGCCAAGTATTATGAGTGCTAAACAAGTAGACTTGGTGAATAAGAAAGGAATAGTAAGGAGGTTAATAAGGAAGTGGAAGTGAGGAGGTGCAATGCCTAAATGTCTATTATGCCTTAACTTTGGATTGCCTATAACTAGAGAAGCTTCAATTCATTTGTTGTTTGATTAAAATTCCTCTCAACTCCTCTCAAGTTAGTAACTTATTGGTTAGAGAGAATAAGCATATAAGTCAAGAATAAGTCAATCATCCTTTGATAAATTTTCAAGGAAGAAAAGCACAAGTGCTTCTAGTAAGACTAAATGTCTATATATATTCATATCTATCATGGTAGGGTGATAAGAGAAGTGTAACTAATGTGTATGTATGCTAAGAACATATAAGAAGTAAGTAATGAATGAACTTAAGCCGAATAAGTTGAATAAGCAACTTAAACTTTAATAAGTTGATAAACTTGTGAAGAACTTATCATATGTTTGTCATATGATGTTAGTATGTTCAATATAGTATGAGAACATTGATTGAAGGGCTTAAGTCCATATTAAGTCATAAGTAAGGAAATTTGTAGTTAATAAGTTGATTAAGTCCTTGACTTATGAGAATAAGTCAAAACCTACTTTGAGAATAAGTTGGTGTAATAAGTAGCTTGAAAAATTCATGTGTTGGTTAAAATCCATTTATAGTAATGAAGTTTTACCAGAATTCACACGATTAGACAATAATCGTTGAATTCGTGAAATTCTCGGAATGGAAGTCGTATTTTGTGTTTGAAGTTAAAAATGTTTGTTTTCGATGGAGACAAGTCATATTTGGCATTATAGAGTTGTGGACTCGAAAATGACCGAATTCTGACTTAGAACGAAGGAACGAGCGTTGAACGTTCACGAACGTTTATTATTTTCGTTGAAAATGAACTAATAGGTGAAATTTTAGCAAATGAAGTCAAATAGATAAAATTCTTGCATGAACGCATAGATTATGTAATTTGTGAATCATAGGCTTTTGAACAAGCTAATTCGGACTTATAACGAAGAAGTTAGTTATCGTCCGGAGTTTCAGAAATTTTTAAAATCGCAAATTGTCTCGAGGCACGAGAGTTGGAGCATGGCGCCAACCTAAGCCAAATGGGTGGCGAAAGGCCTTTACATAGTGTTTGAGCACATCGTTAACTCGCGTCATGAGGCGACATGAAGGGTAAGGACTCGCATCGCAACGCCGAAGTCCGGCTCGGTATACCTTGCTACCTCAAGGCCGCGCAGCATGAGATATGAGAAGAATGGGTGGCCAGCCCAATACTCAACCCTAGTACTTTTGAATAGTAATGAATGTTTATAAGTATAACATGAACAGTAACTTAGTTATAATAAACTGAGGAACTTAATAAGGTATGATAAGGTATTGTTGAACCTTATTTATGTTGTCTAAAGGTTGGAGATAAGTAATCAATCATGAACGTAATGAGAATGATGTAACGAAAAATCCTAACCAATAATAACAATCTAAGACAAGATTTAGATTGAGATGAAGGAATATAGTAGTATACATACTTGATTATGTGTGACCTAATGTGGTACATTATATGATCATGTATTGTAGAGACTTAGAGACTTAAAGTGTACGTGTGATAATCAGTAAGCAGACGCTAAAGGCAAGTATTTTAACCCTTGTTCCAGTTCAGTTCGGGCAAGCTTTGTAATTCATTTATTTTTTTGCATGAAGTCTTGAATGATAAAGTCAAAGCCAATTCTTTCTGGCTAGACCTATATTATGATTCTATCAAGCATGTTTAATGTTTCACCGAAGTTATATTGGTGTGGTTTTCAAATGAAGACCTGAGTATGCTAAAATGTTTTTGTCGTTTAACGACAGGCACGCGAGGTTGCCACAACTTAAACGTATACACGTTTAATGAATGTAGTGTTGATCAACATAGAGTACTATAGGCTAATCACCTAGACGTGCTCGTAAGTAATGCTCGGACTTACTTGACTTAGTGTCGGATGTCCTTTTCAAAGAACTTATGAAATGCTCAAGGTCTTGGACCTAATTGATATTTTATCAATATTGTTATTGTAAAACGCTTTTGAATGAAAAGAAGTCTGCTGTTTTTAATTATCTATAGTACTTCATAACTATTGTTCGCCATCAAGATATATATGAGTTCTATGTTTCAAGCATGTTGTTTATTAGAATTGTAGTACTTATTGAAGCTAGTCATGCTCACTCTTACTTGAACCATATGAACACGTTTAAGATCGAGCGGACCCAAAGGTCTCAGGGAAAGGATAAGGAAACGCAAAGATGAACCCTTAGATTTCTTATGTAATAGTAGAGGTGAATGTTTGTAATATATAGAATATTATGACAAGAACAAATGTATGGGTTATAAAGAACTTGGGGAAATGTAATATTATTTCTAATATATAGAAGACATATTCGTTCATTGGAGACTTTTCAATTGAATGTATGTGTGAATGGTAGTACCGTGTAGCACCATCTGTCGGGTTGAAAGATACCCGAATTTGGGGGCGTCACAGGTTGGTATCAAAGCATTTGGTTATAAAACTTAAGGGGGAATTAAAAAACCTTAAGTCATAACCTTAAGAGAAGTCAAAGAAGTACAAGAAGAAAATAACCTAATAAAAATGCATTATGATTATGTTATGTGTTTTTATTATTCTACTGATGTGTACTAATCAACTTAATTGTTTTGTGTAAATGTCAGGAGTAAATGAAATGTATATAGATGGTCAGGCCATTACTCGTTGTTTTATGGAAAACAACGAGTAATGGATGTTGAAGTTATTGTTTAATATCGAATAATAACTAATAAAGAAAGGAATAATAACAAAATGTGTTTCTCAGATCGACCAAAATGCCACCGAGAAGAGTGCAACGTAACCAAGAGCTAATGTGAATCAACTAGAGGGAGGTTCTGTTAACTTGCGATACAAGAGTTTGTTAATCTATTAACATCCGCTTTTAATAGAACAGGGCTAATATCCTCAGAATCCAGAGTAACTGAGCTACTACCTTTAAGGATTTCAAGAGTGTGGGTCTTTCGGAGTTCAAAGGAACTACGGACCCTATCGATGCCCAAACGTGGGTGAAGGAAATAGAGAAGGCATTTGTTATAGAAAATGTCGACGAGGCCCAAAAGGTTGCCTTTTCAACCTATATGATGAAGGGAGAGGTCAACTTTTTATGGGAAGCCAATCAGGCTAGGGCCGGGATCGATAATCTAACGTGGGTGAGGTTTAAGGAGATATTCTTCGAGAACTACTTTCCCACGAGCATGCAAGGGAGGATGGAAATGCGGTTTCTCGAGTTGAAACAAGTGGACATGTTTGCCCCCAATATTCCGCCAAGTTTAATGAATCGACGAGGTTCGCTCCACACCAAGTGGATACCGAGGTTAGGAAGGTGAGACGGTTCGAAAGGTGGCTTGAAACCTCGCTCTATAATCAGATTTCTGTTCCAAAGTACTTTTTTGGAACCATTTTAGAAAGGCGAATAATCACGTGAAGGTGGTAGTGAGGCTTTGAGTCAATACCACAAGGGCAAGAAGAGCAAGGGAAAGTGGATGGGGAGTAAGGTCAAGGAGCCAGCCAGTAGTGGCGAGGGACAAGAGGAAGGTGTTTAGTTCTGGAATACCAAGTGAAGCAAGGAGACCCAAAGAGGAGAATGGAGACCTGAAAGATTCATGTGGAAGACTCACTTAGGTCTCTGCCTCAAGGGAAGGCCATCTGTTACAATCTGTGGAAAGGAGGAGCACATTGCACCTAACTGTCCAAGTCCAAAGAAGAATCATGGATGCTTTGTGTGTGGGTAAACCGATCACATGGAAAAGAACTGCCCGAAGAAGGGGATGGATGGGAACCGGGGCACTAATAGCAATAAGTTAGCTATTAGTGGTCCAACATGATCAATGGGTAGGCCAATGGGTCAGACTTTTGTGACGCCCAAATCCGTGTTCTCTAACCTCAGATTCAAAGTGCTCACGATCCTATCATCATCATAAGCATTCTATAACTATTTCAAAATAATAAACATACATTGTTCATTATACAAAAGTCTCAAAACATGGTCCCAAGGTCTCTCTAACCTTAACTTTAAATACACCATTTATAATACAAATAGTTTACTCAAGAAATTCCATTAGATAATAACTAATTTAACATTCATTCTAAAATTACTCCTGGATCTTGCCCTTGCCCTTGTCCTTCGCATTAGATCCTTCAGGCTTAACTGAAAATAGAGGTCATGATATAGCAAGAGTAAGCAACTAATTTGCTTCACAAGTTTATAAAGACAAAGGAGATATATCATGACTTAGAAAGAAATATTGCCTTCAATGTTCAACAATAATATAAGATTGTGAAGGAACATGAATTAATAATCAACAATTGAATATTCGATAATTGAATAACATGAATCGAGTGGTTTTGAATAACCATGAACATTTGTCAAGGTGCTCAATGATTTAAATCGACCTTTTAAAATGTTTTGGTATTCAAGGATAAGCCTTTCATACCCGTGATTTATGCATAAACACTTAATAATCCGACATTGATATCATGCCTTAATCAAATTTGTCCATTTCTCGGTCAAGAGTTCTTACCATATCAATTAATAAGAATGCTTATTTAAAATCCATTTGATTTAACAAATTTAGACATGTTTGATCTAGTGATACAATTAGCATAGATCTATCCCATAAAAATGGGCTTCATAAATGAAGAACTTTAATTTAATTCACGGTTCAATGGCAGTAGAACGGAATTTGATTGCACAAAGTGCGAATTTCAATAATCAATAAAGACGTGAATAATCATCAATAATTATTCACTAGCATGCTTTGAAAATAATAACTAAAGTTGAGTTAGGAAACTTGCCTCGATCGAAGTTAAAGCTACGAAATTAATTTCTATCCACTATGCATTAAATTATCTTCCGTTGAGAGACCTATAATTAGTCTTTCAATTAGTCAATGCATAACATCAGATTATGTAATCACATAGATATTATACATTACAATAAGTTCTTATAAACATTATCATGCCTAGATAGTGTTATTATTAATTAACGACTTACTTTTAATTCACATAATATTATTAACTTAGATAATATTAATTCACCTTCTAGTATTATTGGTTCACTAATAATACTTTAAATCATTTACCAACATTTTATTCACTTACTAATATTATTAATCATTTAATAATATTTTATTCACTTACTAATATTATTAATCATTTAATAATATTTTATTCACTTACTAATATTATTAATCATTTAATAATATTTTATTTAATTTCGAATATTATTATTTAATAATAATACTCTAATCTAATATTTTTATTTACATAACAACATCATATTATAATATTATTAGTATTATAATAATATTCCAATGATTTATTAAATTAATAAACAATTTATTCTAATTGTTCATCCTTTAATAACCTCTTATTTAATATCCATAAAAGGTCATAAGTAATATTTATTATTATAAATTACCAAAATGCCCTAAGATAGTCATGATATAATATATTATGAGTATTCAAGCATAAAAATCATATTTTTCTCATTAAAGGCATCATTTAACTATTTATTTCCTTTTATTCATAACCTAATCATTTTTAAGAAAAATAGCAAACTGATTCCAACAATTCTCAGCTTCTGGATTTTAATAGAATATGAACCAACAATGATCCTCTAATTTTTCTAGAATTTTAGAAAATGATTTACTATTTTTAGAGTGTCCAAAACACTCGGATCTTGCTCTATTTTTCATAAATTGAGGTTTACTCAGAAAAATCTGAACTTTTCAGGGTATGCTCTCTTAACATATATGAAGCTACTGTAAAAATTTTGGAATTTTCGGTGTATACACAAAGAGATATTCGCAGGATAATATTTATGGAGTCCTTTACGGAAATAGTCATTACGCACAATATATAACTCAAAACGTGTCCGTTCTTTTTCCTACGCGTAGATAACTTCATAAGGTACCTCTGTAATATTTTTCTAGATTTTTACAAGACAAGGAACTGACCGAAACAGCCTCATGAAAAACAAGTCAGTAGCTGATTTAGAGTTTCAAAGCTTTAGCATATAAAGTGGACTGTTTTTGTAAAAAAAAACTCAAAGGTTTCAAAACTTACTAGATTTGTGATCTACCACTTGGGTTTACTAGATAACTCATGTAAACATTAATACATTATTCGGAACCTTAAACATGGTTCAAATATTAATAACTCAGCCAAAGTATAAAAATCTTCAAGTATCACGTCTGATTCATATCTTTCAAGTAGCACATAACTTTACCTTAAATCTTTAACCTGCAAAAGTGGTTATTTGCAAGGTTGAGCTCGATAGCCCAATAAAATCTAACAGTTTTCATGCATCACATAGCACATAATAACATGCTCGATATACATCTCATAAACATTGGACTAACATAACATACATGCTTGAGTTCATATAACAAGTATAAAGATTGAGTTCCTTACTCAATCAACATTCATTACTCAATCAACATAATCATAAATTGACGTTAACATTTCATATCACAACATTAATATAACACACCATGCTATTTGCAATAAAGATTTCAAATAGATTCATCATCAAATTCACATAGCAAATAGGAACCGAAAGACTTGCCTTGATCGTTGTTTACCAATAACAAATTAATTACTTACAGTTTATCTCGCACTTCACGTGTCCTACACAATTATATAATCATACACATCAACTATTAGTCACATAAAGAACACATAGTAATTGTAATGTAAACTTTACGCTATATCTCATAAGTCCGATGACGTCCCAACTTTGGAGATGATATAAACATCATATTAACCTATTTTTTAAAGTTATCGGACACTCATTTTGGATAAGATAGACACCCAAAATAGTGTTCAAAAAGGCGTTCAAAACTATTTTTCATTGTTTCTCACCTTTACTCTCTTTCGCTAAAACAAATCATAACTAATTAGTTTCAAAACATTTTTGAACGATTCTTGAGCCCACGCCAAGCTAACTTCCGAGGCTACAACTTTCATTCTTTTGACCATTTCCAAATTCAAAATACAGAATTCTAGAAAATTCGTTCAAGGTGATTTACTTGGTTGGTTAGACAGCTTTGACGCCGACTACTTTGAATGGTCATAACTCTTTTCTCCAAAGTTGGAATTAGTCCGCTCCGTAATCTATGGAAAGCTAATTCAGGTGTACTATAACATACCAAAAGCCTAGAAGTTTCGGAAACATTAATCGATCAAAGCATAAAGTCCCGAATAGCACATCCCTACCGCTAACTTTCAGGTTTGACAAATTTGACACATTTCCTTTCAATCACCGTAACTCCCTTTATCCGTGGTCTTTTAACGAGGTCATTCCAAAGCCTATGGCTTCCTAACTCAAGATGCACTACAACTACCCGTAAACTCAGAATTTTTCAGCAACATAGCTATTCCAAAATGTGACACTATAGTCAATGCTCATTCGATTTTCATTTCTAGACATGGTTTATTAAAATCTTCACCACTCATTTTAACTCCGCTTTTGGTTCATTCAAGTTAGAAATCTTCAAAACTTAGAGGGATATAACATACAATCATTAAATTAAGCTTTTAGACATAAATCAAAAGCACAAATGGTCGCTGCTCAGGTCCCAAAACCATCCCAACATGGATCTTTATAAATCTTTTATTTTGTGAGTTTTGGGTTACACTTGGATGATGTTAAGGCTTCATATCTCTAATTACAATCATTCAAACTCATTTACATAATCAACTACAAGCCAAAATAAACATAGTAAACTAACTAGTTTACTAACAAAACTAACTAAACTTCCAAAATTTAAACTTTAACTAACAAACTAAATATAATATTTAAAATAATAACATTACCAAAAATTAAATAAGAAACATACCCGAAAATATGAGTTTCACAAACTGAATACGCACTTCCACGCCAAAATTTAACTAAGGAGGTCTTTATAAAAAGTCCTCCCGCAACAAAGCATTTCTCAAAAATTGGAGGCCTTATTGTTGGTGAATGAAACAAAGGATCAAGCCCTTCTATTTATAGGTTTAGCAAAGGGCAAATTTCTCAATTTAGTTGATGTGGGACTTGGTTTATACTAATTCTAATTTGTTTATACTAATTTTTCCTATTTTCAATATGCTAAGTGTATTCATTCATCACGAATTCGTTTCTTAACTAATTCGATCCGTTCAAGTTGCGTTGTTTTCGTTTTATAGAGGATAACAACAATCATCCATCAATTTAAAGTTTTCATCACGAATTCATCATCAACTTTAGTCCCAAAGTACACCAAAACACACATTACAATCAAAATCCAAACTCCTCTTCTTTAGTATAAATACATGAATTGGATTCTAAAAATTTATTTCTGTATGACCATTATCAAATTATAAATATCTAATAACATATATAACATCGTAACCCACAAATGCATTAACCAAAACTCCAATTTTAAAAGAACTCAAGAACACATAAACTAAAATTATAAACTAGATTGTGTACCTTTAATTTCTTAGGAAAATAAAATTAACGTTATCAGTAAAATTATAATTTATATTTAACCATTATAATCATAACATTATTTAACACATTCTCACTCCTCTAATTTAATTATTTAATTAAATTAGAATATCACAATTATACTCGGGCAATAAAATACGTATAAATCTCATCTATCTCATCTAACATTTACATTTTTATGCAATATATTACCTTCTCACTTTATTAAATCAATTATACTTGTATTAATTCACTATTTTAATTAAGTGCTTTATTCACACTATTTATGAAACTTAACTCATAATAATTTCCATTCCCACAAGGCATAATAATTAAAATTATATTATCTCATAATATAATTTCAAAAAAAATTAAATAAACTAATATTATTTAATTTTTTAATAGTTTAATTAACTATTAAATCTCACATTCTCTAACATGTGAATATATAATTCTCTTCACACCAAATCACATAATTCAAAATATATACAATTCCTCATAATAAGAATTTTAATTATTAAATTCTTATTTTAATAACTTATGAAAATTCAGGTCACATCCTTCTCTCCTTATAAGGATTCCGTCCCCTAATCAAAGAAACCTCCTTACCTTGTTTTCACCAAATCTCTTTTCAAAATTTACTCAGATATTACATTAAGTGTTGTGATGGCCAAGTATTATGAGTGCTAAACAAGTAGGCTTGGTGAATAAGAAAGGAATAGTAAGGAGGTTAATAAGGAAGTGGAAGTGAGGAGGTAAATGCCTAAATGTCTATTATGCCTTAACTTTGGATTGCCTTATAACTAGAGAAGCTTCAATTCATTTGTTGTTTGATTAAAATTCCTCTCAACTCCTCTCAAGTTAGTAACTTATTGGTTAGAGAGAATAAGCATATAAGTCAAGAATAAGTCAATCATCCTTTGATAAATTTTCAAGGAAGAAAAGCACAAGTGCTTCTAGGGTAAGACTCGTGTCTATATATATTCATATCTATCATGGTAGGGTGATAAGAGAAGTGTAACTAATGTGTATGTATGCTAAGAACATATAAGAAGTAAGTAATGAATGAACTTAAGCCGAATAAGTTGAATAAGCAACTTAAACTTTAATAAGTTGATAAACTTGTGAAGAACTTATCATATGTTTGTCATATGATGTTAGTATGTTCAATATAGTATGAGAACATTGATTGAAGGGCTTAAGTCCATATTAAGTCATAAGTAAGGAAATTTGTAGTTAATAAGTTGATTAAGTCCTTGACTTATGAGAATAAGTCAAAACCTACTTTGAGAATAAGTTGGTGTAATAAGTAGCTTGAAAATTCATGTGTTGGTTAAAATCCATTTATAGTAATGAAGTTTTACTCGAATTCACACGATTAGACAATAATCGTTGAATTAAATGTGAAATTTCTCGAATGGAAGTCGATTTTGTGTTTGAAGTTAAAATGTTTGTTTTCGATGGAGACGAGTCATATTTGGCATTATAGAGTTGTGGACTCGAAAATGACCGAATTCGACTTAGAAACGAAGAACGAGCGTTGAACGCTCACTTAACGCTTATTATTTTCGCTGAAAATGAACTAATAGGTGAAATTTTAGCAAATGAAGTCAAATAGATAAAATTCTGCATGAACGCATAGATTATGTAATTTGTGAATCATAGGCTTTTGAATAAGCTAATTGGGACTTATAACGAAGAAGTTATCGTCCGGAGTTTCGTAAAATTTTTAAAATCGCAAATTGTCTCGAGGCACGAGTTGGAGCATGGCGCCAACCCAAGGCCAAATGGGTATGCGTGAAAAATAACCGATATAGTGTTTGAGCACATCATAACTCAAGGTCATGATCGACATGAAGGGTAAGGACTTCGCGATCGCAACGCCGAAGTCCGGCTCACATATACTGCTACCTCGCGTCGCAAAGATGAAGTTACTAGAGCAATGGGTGAAATACAATCACCAACCCTAATACTTTGAATAGTAATGAATGTTTATAAGTATAACATGAACAGTAACTTAGTTATAATAAACTGAGGAACTTAATAAGGTATGATAAGGTATTGTTGAACCTTATTTATGTTGTCTAAAGGTTGGAGATAAGTAATCAATCATGACGTAATGAGAATGATGTAACGAAAATCCGAACCAATAATAACAATCTAAGATGAGATTTAGATTGAGATGAAGGGAATATAGTAGTATACATACTTGATTATGTGTGACCTAATGTGGTACATTATATGATCATGTATTGTAGAGACTTAGAGACTTAAAGTGTACGTGTGATAACCAGTAAGCAGACGCTAAAGGCAAGTATTTTAACCCTTGTTCCAGTTCAGTTCGGGCAAGCTTTGTAATTCATTTATTTTTTTGCATGAAGTCTTGAATGATAAAGTCAAAGCCAATTCTTTCGGCTAGACCTATATTATGATTCTATCAAGCATGTTTAATGTTTACCGAGTTATATTGGTGTGGTTTTCAAATGAAGACTGAGTATGCTAAAATGTTTTTGTCGTTTAACGACAGGCACGCGAGGTTGCCACAACTTAAACGTATACACGTTTAATGAATGTAGTGTTGATCAACATAGAGTACTATAGGCTAATCACCTAGACGTGCTGTAAGTAATGTCGGACTTACGGACTTAGTGTCGGGATGTCCTTTTCAAAAGAACTTATGAAATGCTCAAGGTCTTGGACCGGAATTGATGTTTTACTGAATATTGTTATTGTAAAACGTTTTGAATGAAAAGAAGTGCTGTTTTTAATTATCTATATTACTTCATAACTATTGTTCAGTTACTGAAGATATATGAGTTCTATGTTTCAAGCATGTTGTTTATTAGAATTGTAGTACTTGCTGAGCTAGTCATGCTCACTCTTACTTGAACCATATGAACACAGCTAAGATCGAGCGGACCGAAGGCTCCGGAAAGGATAAGGGAAACGCAAAGATGAACCCTTAGATTTCTTATGTAATAGTAGAGGTGAATGTTTGTAATATATAGAATATTATGACAAGAACAAATGTATGGGTTATAAAGAACTTGGGGAAATGTAATATTATTTCTAATATATAGAAGACATATTCGTTCATTGGAGACTTTTCAATTGAATGTATGTGTGAATGGTAGTACCGTGTAGCACCATCTGTCGGGTTGAAAGATACCCGAATTTGGGGGCGTCACAGGTTGGTATCAAAGCATTTGGTTATAAAACTTAAGGGGGAATTAAAAAACCTTAAGTCATAACCTTAAGAGAAGTCAAAGAAGTACAAGAAGAAAATAACCTAATAAAAATGCATTATGATTATGTTATGTGTTTTATTATTCTACCGATGTGTACTAATCAACTTAATTGTTTTGTGTAAATGTCAGAGTAAATGAAATGTATATAGATGGTCAATATTACTACGTTGTTTTATGGAAAACAACGAGTAATGAATGTTAAAGTTATTGTTTAATATCGAATAATAACTAATAAAGAAAGGAATAATAACAAAATGTGTTTCTTGTATCGACAAAAAAATGCCACCGAGAAGAGTGCAACGTAACCAAGAGCTAATGTGAATCAACTAGAGGAGGTTCTTGCTAACTTGATACAAGAGTTTGTTAATCTATTAACATCCGCCTTTAATAGAACAGGGCTAATATCCTCAGAATCCGTGAGTAGCACGAGCTACTACCTTTAAGGATTTCAAGAGTGTGGGTCTTTCGGAGTTCAAAGGAACTACGGACCCTATCGATGCCCAAACGTGGGTGAAGGAAATAGAGAAGGCATTTGTGATAGAAAATGTCGACGAGGCCCAAAAGGTTGCCTTTTCAACCTATATGATGAAGGGAGAGGTCAACTTTTTATGGGAAGCCAATCAGGCTAGGGCCGGGATCGATAATCTAACGTGGGTGAGGTTTAAGGAGATATTCTTCGAGAACTACTTTCCCACGAGCATGCAAGGGAGGATGGAAATGCGGTTTCTCGAGTTGAAACAAGTGGACATGTCGGTTCCCCAATATTCCGCCAAGTTTAATGAACTGACGAGGTTCGCTCCACACCAAGTGGATACCGAGGTTAGGAAGGTGAGATTTGCTCGAGCGAGGCTTGAAACCCTCGGCTCTATAATCAGATTTTGTTCCAAAAGTACTTTTTTGGAACCATTTTAGAAGAAGGCGATAATCGTCGAAGGTGGTAGTGAGGCTTTGAGTCAATACCACAAGGGCAAGAAGAGCAAGGGGAAAGTGGATGGGGGAGTAAAGGTTGAAGGAGCCAGCGGTAGTGGCGAGGGACAGAAGAGGAAGGTGTTTAGTTCTGGGAATACCGAAGTGAAGCAAGGAGACCCAAAGAGGAGAATGGAGACCTGAAAGACCGGTGGGAAGACTCACTTAGGAGTCTGTCTCAAGGGGAAGGCCATCTGTTACAACTGTGGAAAGGAGGAGCACATTGCACCTAACTGTCCAAGTCCAAAGAAGAATCATGGATGCTTTGTGTGTGGGTAAACCGATCACATGGAAAAGAACCGCCTCAAGAAGGGATGGATGGGAACAAGGCACTAATAGCAATAAGTTAGCTATTAGTGGTCCAACATGATCGCAGTAGGCCGATGGGTCAGACCTTTTGTGACGCCCCAAATCCGGCGTTCTCTAACCTCGATTCAAGTGCTCACGATCCTATCATCATCATAAGCATTCTATAACTATTTCAAAATAATAAACATACATTGTTCATTATACAAAAGTCTCAAAACATGGTCCCAAGGTCTCTCTAACCTTAACTTTAAATACACCATTTATAATACAAATAGTTTACTCAAGAAATTCCATTAGATAATAACTAATTTAACATTCATTCTAAAATTACTCCTCGATCTTGCCGCTTGCCCTTGTCCTTCGTATTAGATCCTTCCTGCTTAATCGAAAATAGAGGTCATGATATAGCAAGAGTAAGCAACTAATTTGCTTCACAAGTTTATAAAGACAAAGGAGATATATCATGACTTAGAAAGAAATATTGCCTTCAATGTTCAACAATAATATAAGATTGTGAAGGAACATGAATTAATAATCAACAATTGAATATTCGATAATTGAATAACATGAATCGAGTGGTTTTGAATAACCATGAACATTTGTCAAGGTGCTCGAAGATTTAAATCGACCTTTTAAAATGTTTTGGTATTCAAGGGGATAAGCCTTTCATACCCCGTGATTTATGCATAAACACTTAATAATCCGACATTGATATCATGCCTTAATCAAATTTGTCCATTTCTCAGTCAAGAGTTCTTACCATATCAATTAATAAGAACGCTTATTTAAAATCCATTTGATTTAACAAATTTAGACATGTTTGATCTAGGCGATACAATTAGCATAGATCTATCCCATAAATGGTTCATAAATGAAGAACTTTAATTTAATTCACGAGCTCAATAAGCGGTAGAGAATCTGAATTTGATCGCACAAAGTGCGTAATTTCAATAATCAATAAAGACGTGAATAATCATCAATAATTATTCACTAGCATGCTTTGAAAATAATAACTAAAGTTGAGTTAGGAAACTTGCCTCGATCGTAGGTTAAAGCTACGAAATTAATTTCTATCCACTATGCAGTTAAATTATCTTCCGTTGAGAGACCTATAATTAGTCTTTCAATTAGTCAATGCATAACATCAGATTATGTAATCACATAGATATTATACATTACAATAAGTTCTTATAAACATTATCATGCCTAGATAGTGTTATTATTAATTAACGACTACTTTTAATTCACATAATATTATTAACTTAGATAATATTAATTCACCTTCTAGTATTATTGGTTCACTAATAATACTTTAAATCATTTACCAACATTTTATTCACTTACTAATATTATTAATCATTTAATAATATTTTATTCACTTACTAATATTATTAATCATTTAATAATATTTTATTCACTTACTAATATTATTAATCATTTAATAATATTTTATTTAATTTCGAATATTATTATTTAATAATAATACTCTAATCTAATATTTTTATTTACATAACAACATCATATTATAATATTATTAGTATTATAATAATATTCCAATGATTTATTAAATTAATAAACAATTTATTCTAATTGTTCATCCTTTAATAACCTCTTATTTAATATCCATAAAAGGTCATAAGTAATATTTATTATTATAAATTACCAAAATGCCCTAAGATAGTCATGATATAATATATTATGAGTATTCAAGCATAAAAATCATATTTTTCTTATTAAAGGCATCATTTAACTATTTATTTCCTTTTATTCATAACCTAATCATTTTTAGGAAAAATAGCAAACTGATTCCAACAATTCTCAGCTTCTGGATTTTAATAGAATATGAACCAACAATGATCCTCTAATTTTTCTAGAATTTTAGAAAATGATTTACTATTTTTAGAGTGTCCAAAACACTCGGATCTTGCTCTATTTTTCATAAATTGAGGTTTACTCAGAAAAATCTGAACTTTTCAGGGTATGCTCTCTTAACATATATGAAGCTACTGTAAAAATTTTTGAATTTTCCAGTGTATACACAGTGAGATATTCGCAGGATAATATTTATGGAGTCCTTTACGGAAATAGTCATTACGCACAATATATAACTCAAAACGTGTCCGTTCTTTTCCTACGCGTAGATAACTTCATAAGGTACCTCACCGTAATATTTTTCTAGATTTTTACAAGACAAGGAACTGACCGAAACAAATTCATGAAAAACAAGTCATTAGCTGATTTAGAGTTTCAAAGCTTTAGCATATAAAGTGCACTTGCTTTTGTAAAAAAAACTCAAAGGTTTCAAAACTTACTAGATTTGTGATCTACCACTGGGGTTTACTAGATAACTCATGTAAACATTAATACATTATTCGGAACCTTAAACATGGTTCAAATATTAATAACTCAGCCAAAGTATAAAAATCTTCAAGTATCACGTCTGATTCATATCTTTCAAGTAGCACATAACTTTACCTTAAATCTTTAACCTGCAAAAGTGGTTATTTGCAAGGTTGAGCTCGATAGCCCAATAAAATCTAATAGCTTTTCATGCATCACATAGCACATAATAACATGCTCGATATACATCTCATAAACATTGGACTAACATAACATACATGCTTGAGTTCATATAACAAGTATAAAGATTGAGTTCCTTACTCAATCAACATTCATTACTCAATCAACATAATCATAAATTGACGTTAACATTTCATACTGTCAACATTAATATAACACACCATGCTATTTGCAATAAAGATTTCAAACAGCTTCATCATCAAATTCACATAGCAAATAGGAACCGAAAGACTTGCCTTGATCGTTGTTTACCAATAATGACCTTAATACTTACAGCTTATCTCGCACTTCACGTGCCCTACACAATTATATAATCATACACATCAACTATTAGTCACATAAAGAACACATAGTAATTGTAATGTAAACTTTACGCTTATATCTCATAAGTCCGATGACGTCCAACTTTGGAGATGATATAAACATCATATTAACCTATTTTTAAAAGTTAATCGGACACTCATTTTGGATAAGATAGATGTATCCAAAATAGTGTTCAAAAAGGGCGTTCAAAACTATTTTCATTGTTTCTCGACTTTACTCTCTTTCGCTAAAACAGTCATAACTAATTCGCTTCAAAACATTTTTGAACGATTCTTGAGCCCACGCCAAGCTAACTTCTCGAGGCTACAACTTTCATTCTTTGACCATTTCCAAATTCAAAATACAGAATTCTAGAAAATTCGCTCAAGGTGGCCCGAGAAGTTGGTTAGATAGGTTTTGACGCGACTACTTTGAATGGTCATAACTCTTTTCTCCAAAGTTGGAATTAGTCCGCTCCGAAATCTATGGAAAGCTAATTCAGTGTACTATAACATACCAAAAGCCTAGAAGTTTCGAAACATTAACTGATCAAATAAAGGTCCCGAATAGCACATCCTCACCGCTAACTTTCGCTTTGACAAATTTGACACATTTCCTTTCAATCACCGTAACTCCCTTTATCCGGTGGTCGGAACGAGGTCATTCCAAAGCCTATGGCTTCCTAACTCAAAGGCACTACAACTACCCGTAAACTCAGAAATTTTTCAGCAACATAGCTATTCCAAAATGTGACACTATAGTCACTGCTTCATTCGCTTCATTTCTAGACATGGTTTATTAAAATCTTCACCACTCATTTTAACTCCGCTTTGGTTCATTCAAGTTAGGAAATCTTCAAAACTTAGAGGGATATAACATACAATCATTAAATTAAGCTTTTAGACATAAATCAAAAGCACAAATGGTCGCCAAGCTCAAATCCCAAAACCTCATCCCAACATGGATCTTTATAAATCTTTTATTTTGTGAGTTTTGGGTTACACTTGGATGATGTTAAGGCTTCATATCTCTAATTACAATCATTCAAACTCATTTACATAATCAACTACAAGCCAAAATAAACATAGTAAACTAACTAGTTTACTAACAAAACTAACTAAACTTCCAAAATTTAAACTTTAACTAACAAACTAAATATAATATTTAAAATAATAACATTACCAAAAATTAAATAAGAAACATACCCGAAAATATGAGTTTCACAAACCGAATACGCACTTCCACGCCAAAATTTAACTAAGGAGGTCTTTATAAAAAGTCCTCCCGCAACAAAGCATTTCTCAAAAATTGGAGGCCTTATTGTTGGTGAATGAAACAAAGGATCAAGCCCTTCTATTTATAGGTTTAGCAAAGGGCAAATTTCTCAATTTAGTTGATGTGGGACTTGGTTTATACTAATTCTAATTTGTTTATACTAATTTTTCCTATTTTCAATATGCTAAGTGTATTCATTCATCACGAATTCGTTTCTTAACTAATTCGATCCGTTCAAGTTGCGTTGTTTTCGTTTTATAGAGGATAACAACAATCATCCATCAATTTAAAGTTTTCATCACGAATTCATCATCAACTTTAGTCCCAAAGTACACCAAAACACACATTACAATCAAAATCCAAACTCCTCTTCTTTAGTATAAATACATGAATTGGATTCCTGAAAATTTATTTCTAGATGACCATTATCAAATTATAAATATCTAATAACATATATAACATCGTAACCCACAAATGCATTAACCAAAACTCCAATTTTAAAAGAACTCAAGAACACATAAACTAAAATTATAAACTAGATTGTGTACCTTTAATTTCTTAGGAAAATAAAATTAACGCTATCAAGAAAAATTATAATTTATATTTAACCATTATAATCATAACATTATTTAACACATTCTCACTCCTCTAATTTAATTATTTAATTAAATTAGAATATCACAATTATACTCTTGTAATAAAATACGATAAATCTCATCTCTATCTCATCTAACATTTACATTTTATGCAATATATTACCTTCTCACTTTATTAAATCAATTATACTTGTATTAATTCACTATTTTAATTAAGTGCTTTATTCACACTATTTATGAAACTTAACTCATAATAATTTCCATTCCCACAAGGCATAATAATTAAAATTATATTATCTCATAATATAATTTCAAAAAATTAAATAAACTAATATTATTTAATTTTTTTAATAGTTTAATTAACTATTAAATCTCACATTCTCTAACATGTGAATATATAATTCTCTTCACACCAAATCACATAATTCAAAATATATACACCTCATAATAAGAATTTTAATTATTAAATTCTTATTTTAATAACTTATGAAAATTCGGGTTGTCACATCCTTCTCTCCTTATAAGGATTCCGCCCCTCGAATCAAAGAAACCTCCTTACCTTGCCACCAAATCTCTTTTCAAAATTTACTCAGGATATTACATTAAGTGTTGTGATGGCCAAGTATTATGAGTGCTAAACAAGTAGGCTTGGTGAATAAGAAAGGAATAGTAAGGAGGTTAATAAGGAAGTGGAAGTGAGGAGGTGCAATGCCTAAATGTCTATTATGCCTTAACTTTGGATTGCCTATAACTAGAGAAGCTTCAATTCATTTGTTGTTTGATTAAAATTCCTCTCAACTCCTCTCAAGTTAGTAACTTATTGGTTAGAGAGAATAAGCATATAAGTCAAGAATAAGTCAATCATCCTTTGATAAATTTTCAAGGAAGAAAAGCACAAGTGCTTCTAGGGTAAGACTCGTGTCTATATATATTCATATCTATCATGGTAGGGTGATAAGAGAAGTGTAACTAATGTGTATGTATGCTAAGAACATATAAGAAGTAAGTAATGAATGAACTTAAGCCGAATAAGTTGAATAAGCAACTTAAACTTTAATAAGTTGATAAACTTGTGAAGAACTTATCATATGTTTGTCATATGATGTTAGTATGTTCAATATAGTATGAGAACATTGATTGAAGGGCTTAAGTCCATATTAAGTCATAAGTAAGGAAATTTGTAGTTAATAAGTTGATTAAGTCCTTGACTTATGAGAATAAGTCAAAACCTACTTTGAGAATAAGTTGGTGTAATAAGTAGCTTGAAAAATTCATGTGTTGGTTAAAATCCATTTATAGTAATGAAGTTTTACCAGAATTCACACGATTAGACAATAATCGTTGAATTCGTGAAATTCTCGGAATGGAAGTCGTATTTTGTGTTTGAAGTTAAAAATGTTTGTTTTCGATGGAGACGAGTCATATTTGGCATTATAGAGTTGTGGACTCGAAAATGACCGAATTCTGACTTAGAACGAAGGAACGAAGCGCCGAACGCTCACTTAACGCTTATTATTTTCGCTTGAAAATGAACTAATAGGTGAAATTTTAGCAAATGAAGTCAAATAGATAAAATTCTTGCATGAACGCATAGATTATGTAATTTGTGAATCATAGGCTTTTGAACAAGCTAATTCGGACTTATAACGAAGAAGTTATGCGTCCGGGAGTTTCGTAAAATTTTTAAAATCTGCAAATTGTCTGAGGCACAGAGTTGGAGCCGCCACACAACCCAAGGCTAAATGGGTGATGAAAATATTGGAAACATAGTGTTTGAGCACATCGCTTAACTCAAGGCGTCAGCAAAGGCGACATGAAGGGTAAGGACTCGCATCGCAACGCCGAGTCCGGTCTGTGCATACTGCTACCTCGCGTCGCAGCATGAGTTACAGAGCAATGGGTGGCGCCGCAGCGCCAACCCTAGTACTTTGAATAGTAATGAATGTTTATAAGTATAACATGAACAGTAACTTAGTTATAATAAACTGAGGAACTTAATAAGGTATGATAAGGTATTGTTGAACCTTATTTATGTTGTCTAAAGGTTGGAGATAAGTAATCAATCATGAACGTAATGAGAATGATGTAACGAAAAATCCGAATAATAATAACAATCTAAGACAGATTTAGATTGAGATGAAGGGAATATAGTAGTATACATACTTGATTATGTGTGACCTAATGTGGTACATTATATGATCATGTATTGTAGAGACTTAGAGACTTAAAGTGTACGTGTGATAACCAAGAAGGCACGCTAAAAGGCAAGTATTTTAACCCTTGTTCCAGCTTCGGTTCAGCAAGCTTTGTAATTCATTTATTTTTTGCATGAAGTCTTGAATGATAAAAGTCAAAGCCAATTCTTTCTTTGGCTTAGACCTATATTATGATTCTATCAAGCATGTTTAATGTTTACCGAGTTATATTGGTGTGG
This sequence comes from Panax ginseng, assembly GCA_020205605.1. Classification (NCBI taxonomy): domain Eukaryota; kingdom Viridiplantae; phylum Streptophyta; class Magnoliopsida; order Apiales; family Araliaceae; genus Panax; species Panax ginseng. The sequence goes on from CM035139.1 coordinate 69,454,605, forward strand.
TTTTCAAATGAAGACCGAGTATGCTAAAATGTTTTGTCGTTTAACGACAGTGCACGCTGAGGTTGCTTACAACTTAAACGTATACACGCTTAATGAATGTAGTGTCGATCAACATAGAGTACTATAGGCTAATCACCCAGACGTAAGCCGTAAGTAATGCTCTGGACTTACTGACTTAGTGTCGGGATGTCCTTTTCAAAAGAACTTATGAAATGCTCAAGGTCTTGGACCTAATTGATGTTTTACCGAATATTGTTATTGTAAAACGCTTTTGAATGAAAAAAGAGTGCTGCTTTTAATTATCTATATTACTTCATAACTATTGTTCGGGCCATCAAGATATATGAGTTCTATGTTTCAAGCATGTTGTTTATTAGAATTGTAGTACTTGGTTGAGCTAGTCATGCTCACTCTTACTTGAACCATATGAACACAAATTAAGATCGAGCTAATCAAGGTCTCCTAAAGGATAAGGGAAACGCAAAGATGAACCCTTAGATTTCTTATGTAATAGTAGAGGTGAATGTTTGTAATATATAGAATATTATGACAAGAACAAATGTATGGGTTATAAAGAACTTGGGGAAATGTAATATTATTTCTAATATATAGAAGACATATTCGCTCATCGGAGACTTTTCAATTGAATGTATGTGTGAATGGTAGTACTGCAGTAGCACCATCTCATCGGGTTGAAAGATACCCGAATTTGGGGCCACAAAGTTGGTATCAAAGCATTTGGTTATAAAACTTAAGGGGAATTAAAAACCTTAAGTCATAACCTTAAGAGAAGTCAAAGAAGTACAAGAAGAAAATAACCTAATAAAAATGCATTATGATTATGTTATGTGTTTTTATTATTCTACCCATGTGTACTAATCAACTTAATTGTTTTGTGTAAATGTCGGAGTAAATGAAATGTATATAGATGGTCGTCAAGCCATTACTCGTTGTTTTATGGAAAACAACGAGTAATGGATGTTAAAGTTATTGTTTAATATCGAATAATAACTAATAAAGAAAGGAATAATAACAAAATGTGTTTCTTGTATCAAAGAAAATGCCACCGAGAAGAGTGCAACGAACCAAGGAGCTAATGTGAATCAACTAGAGGGAGGTTCTTGTTAACCCGATACAAGAGTTTGTTAATCTATTAACATCCGCTTTAATAGTAACAGGGGCTAATATCCTCAGAACTCCGTGGAGTAGTACGAAGCTACTACCTTTAAGGATTTCAAGAGTGTGGGTCTTTCGGAGTTCAAAGGAACTACGGACCCTATCGATGCCCAAACGTGGGTGAAGGAAATAGAGAAGGCATTTGTGATAGAAAATGTCGACGAGGCCCAAAAGGTTGCCTTTTCAACCTATATGATGAAGGGAGAGGTCAACTTTATATGGGAAGCCAATCAGGCTAGGGCCGGGATCGATAATCTAACGTGGGTGAGGTTTAAGGAGATATTCTTCGAGAACTACTTTCCCACGAGCATGCAAGGGAGGATGGAAATGCGGTTTCTCGAGTTGAAACAAGTGGACATGTCGGTTCCCCAATATTCCGCCAAGTTTAATGAACTGACGAGGTTCGCTCCACACCAAGTGGATACCGAGGTTAGGAAGGTGAGACGATTCGAGCAGGGCTTGAAACCCTGGCTCTATAACCGTATTTCGGTGTTCCAAAGTACTTTTTTTGGAACCATTTTAGAGAAGGCGATAATCGTCGAAGGTGGTAGTGAGGCTTTGAGTCAATACCACAAGGGCAAGAAGAGCAAGGGGAAAGTGGATGGGGGAGTAAAGGTTGAAGGAGCCAGCGGTAGTGGCGAGGGACAGAAGAGGAAGGTGTTTAGTTCTGGGAATACCGAAGTGAAGCAAGGAGACCCAAAGAGGAGAATGGAGACCTGAAAGACCGGTGGGAAGACTCACTTAGGAGTCTGTCTCAAGGGGAAGGCCATCTGTTACAACTGTGGAAAGGAGGAGCACATTGCACCTAACTGTCCAAGTCCAAAGAAGAATCATGGATGCTTTGTGTGGGTAAACCGATCACATGGAAAAGAACTGCCAAGAAGGGGATGGATGGGAACCAAGGCACTAATAGCAATAAGTTAGCTATTAGTGGTCCAAATAGCAATGTAAGTAGGCCGATGGGTCAGTTTTTGTGACGCCCCCAAATCCGTGTTCTCTAACCTCGATTCAAAGTGCTCACGATCCTATCATCATCATAAGCATTCTATAACTATTTCAAAATAATAAACATACATTGTTCATTATACAAAAGTCTCAAAACATGGTCCCAAGGTCTCTAAACCTTAACTTTAAATACACCATTTATAATACAAATAGTTTACTCAAGAAATTCCATTAGATAATAACTAATTTAACATTCATTCTAAAATTACTCTCGGATCTTGCCTTGCCCTTGTCCTTCGTGATTAGATCCTTCGCTTAATCGAAAATAGAGGTCATGATATAGCAAGAGTAAGCAACTAATTTGCTTCACAAGTTTATAAAGACAAAGGAGATATATCATGACTTAGAAAGAAATATTGCCTTCAATGTTCAACAATAATATAAGATTGTGAAGGAACATGAATTAATAATCAACAATTGAATATTCGATAATTGAATAACATGAACTGAGTGGTTTTGAATAACCATGAACATTTGTCAAGGTGCTCAGTGATTTAAACTGGACCTTTTAAAATGTTTTGGTATTCAAGGGGATAAGCCTTTCATACCCCGTGATTTATGCATAAACACTTAATAATCCGACATTGATATCATGCCTTAATCAAATTTGTCCATTTCTCAGTCAAGAGTTCTTACCATATCAATTAATAAGAACAGTTATTTAAAATCCATTTGATTTAACAAATTTAGACATGCTTGATCTAACTGATACAATTAGCATAGATCTATCCCATAAACAGTTCATAAATGAAGAACTTTAATTTAATTCACAGTTCAATGGCAGTAGAACGGAATTTGATTGCACAAAGTGCGAATTTCAATCATCAATAAAGACGTGAATAATCATCAATAATTATTCACTAGCATGCTTTGAAAATAATAACTAAAGTTGAGTTAGGAAACTTGCCTCGATCGTAGGTTACAGCTACGAAATTAATTTCTATCCACTATGCAGTTAAATTATCTTCCTTTGAGAGACCTATAATTAGTCTTTCAATTAGTCAATGCATAACATCAGATTATGTAATCACATAGATATTATACATTACAATAAGTTCTTATAAACATTATCATGCCTAGATAGTGTTATTATTAATTAACAACTACTTTTAATTCACATAATATTATTAACTTAGATAATATTAATTCACCTTCTAGTATTATTGGTTCACTAATAATACTTTAAATCATTTACCAACATTTTATTCACTTACTAATATTATTAATCATTTAATAATATTTTATTCACTTACTAATATTATTAATCATTTAATAATATTTTATTTAATCTCGAATATTATTATTTAATAATAATACTCTAATCTAATATTTTTATTTACATAACAACATCATATTATAATATTATTAGTATTATAATAATATTCCAAAGATTTATTAAATTAATAAACAATTTATTCTAATTGTTCATCCTTTAATAACCTCTTATTTAATATCCATAAAATGTCATAAGTAATATTTATTATTATAAATTACCAAAATGCCCTAAGATAGTCATGATATAATATATTATGAGCATTCAAGCATAAAAATCATATTTTTCTCATTAAAGGCATCATTTAACTATTTATTTCCTTTTATTCATAACCTAATCATTTTAGGAAAAATAGAAAACGATTCCAAAAATTCTCAACTTCGGATTTTAACAGAATATGAACCAACAATGATCCTCTAATTTTCTAGAATTTTAGAAAATGATTTACTATTTTTAGAGTGTCCAAAACACTCGGATCTTGTTCTATTTTTCAGAATTGAGTTTTTACTCGAAAAAATCTGAAATTTTCAGAGTATGCTCTCTTAACATATATGAAGAAGCTACTGTAAATATTTTGGAATTTTCTAGTGTATACACAGTGAGATATTCATAGGATAATATTTATGGAGTCCTTTTACGGAAATAGTCATTACGCACAATATATAACTCAAAACGTGTCCGCTTTTTTTTCCTACGCCAGAGAGATACCTTCATAAGGTACCTCTGTAATATTTTTCCAGATTTTTACAAGACAAGGAACTGACCGAAAACAGCCTCATGAAAAACAAGTCAGTGAGCTGATTTAGAGTTTCAAAGCTTTAGCATATAAAGTGGACTGTTTTTGTAAAAAAAATCTCAAAGGTTTCAAAACTTACTAGATTTGTGATCTACCACTTGGGTTTACTAGATAACTCATGTATCTAGCACCCCCCTTTGACGGATCATAATTCCAAGTTGTAGAACTTGAGTTACACAAGATTTAGTGGGAGAAAAACAAGAGTTTTCACCCTTGGAGAACATATGCTCATTTTCTTCCCCTAAGCCTTAGATCCAACACTCAAGATACTTAGTTCTATGCATGATGGTATGTATAACTAGTGTATCTTGAGTAGTTGTACATAACCCCATCAAAACTCAAGCTATCAAAACAAGGTAAGAGAAGAAGATGAAGGTACATTATACCTTGACTTAGTGGCTACCTTCCTTGATTTTCCAAAGTAACTAATAAACTTAGGGGAATAAACCACTAGAACTCCTATAATTCTTCTTCCTATGGTCAAATTCTCTCTCCTTTCTCTCTTTGAAGTTGGCTAGCTTGGGAACAAGAGATAGAAGAAGAAGATGAAGAAGATGGAGAGAAAATGAAATGTTGGAATACGAATGAAGTGTTGGAAGAATGAGATGTGCATTCAAAATGTAATGGGCAATTCATTATTAATTCTCCCACAATCATTTTGTTGCCCATTAGGTAAAAACACTTTGTATTATTACTTACCTTAGGCTAAACATGATTAAATGTGCATAATGGAGTGGCAACCAATGGGAGCCTTACAACATTGTCCTTATGTTTAATCATGTCTACTAATGTAAGCTAGATTAATTATTCCACTTAGGATCCTCATAATATCCACCATTTAGCTTTTATTTTAAATGCCCAATTTTGATTAATCAAATGTCTAGAATACCCCCAATCAAGTGGGCTAAGTATTGGATTACATTTTATTTTCCTTAGGCTTTTCTTTTAATTGATTTGGGCTAGATAAAAACATAGTCCAACAATTTTAATAATGTTACCCAATTTGATAATTTTGGGCTTTCATCTCCAATCATATGAAGTTTAATTACTTATACATATGATTTTATCTTATAACCTAATTAGATTTACAAGAATTAGGTTTAAAATTATTAGTCATTTGAAATACTAAGTTTACCCACTTAAGTTAGTATACATATAAAATACTAACTTTTTCGTGTTACCATAACCCTTAGGTTATTTAATATCCTTACCTAATGTATAATTAGGTCACAAGGATTTCATTTTTAATGAAATCCATAAATGTATGTATCCATATATAACACAAAGTTTAAAAAAAAATGTACATACATACATGGTGACTTAAAATTCACGGTTATTACACCTTTAACATGACAGTCCAAGATGCAGTTGCATCAGGGGACGTCATCGCAGGTATTATTCCGATCAACGACATAAATGCTTACGTGTTGTTTGATTCGGGTGCTACTTGTTCGTTTATAGCATGCGATTTTGCTAGACAATTAGGATTACTTCCCGAAAAGTTGTCTATACCTTTAAATATTAAGGTAGAAAACGAAGAAATAATTCCTGTTGAAGATGTTCATAGGAGTTGTTGCATAGATATACGGGGTTGTAAATTATCGTTAGATTTGTTATCGATAAAGTTAGGAGAATTCGACGTAATTCTCGGAATGGATTGGTTAGTGAACCATGGGGCAATTATAGATTGTCAAAAGAAATGTGTGAACATTAAATTGTTAAGACAACCTCAGGTAGTATTTTACGGGAATAGATCGCCGGGATGTTCATGTTGTCTAACCATGACACAAATTAGAAAATTACTGAGGAAGGGATGTGTAGGTTACCTGTGCCATGTTGTTGATATCCAGAGAGTGGTAGCAACTATGGAATAAATACCTATAGTGAGAGAATTCGCCGATGTATTTCCGAGTGAATTATCGGGTCTTCCGCCGGATAAGGAGACAGAGTTTGTAATAGACATCGTGCCAGGAGCGACACCAGTTTCCAGGGCACCGTATCGTATGGCGCCAGTGGAGATGAAGGAGTTGATGGTGCAGTTACAAGAACTGTTGGACAGAAGTACATTCAACCGAGTGTTTCACCATGGGGAGCACCGGCACTGTTTGTCAAGAAGGACGGATCGTTAAGACTTTGTATCGACTACCGAGAGTTGAACAAGTTAATGATAAAGAATAAATACCCATTGCCCAGGATCGATGATCTTTTTGATCAGTTGAAAGGGGCTAAGTATTTTTCTAAAATAGATTTAAGAACGAAGTATCAGCAGTTGAAGGTTAGGAAGGAGGATGTACCAAAGACAGCATTCAGGACTCGTTATGGTCATTACGAGTTTCTGGTGATATCATTTGGATTAACAAATGCACCAGCTGTATTTATGGATATGATGAACAGAGTGTTCAAACAATATTTAGACAAGTTTGTTGTAGTGTTTATTGATGATATTCTAGTCTATTCTAAGACGCTAGAAGATCATGCTGAACACCTAAGGTTAGTGTTGGAGACACTAAGGAAGGATAAGTTGTATGCGAAGTTCACTAAGTGTGAATTTTGGTTAGAGAATGTACAATTTTTAGGTCATGTCATTAACCACGAGGGAATTTTAGTAGATCCAGTGAAGGTGGAAGCAGTGAATAATTGGGAACAACCGAAAATGCCAACTGAGGTGCGGAGTTTCCTAGGGTTAGCAGGTTACTATCGGAGATTCATTCAGGATTTTTCGAAGATAGCTACTCCGTTGACTAACTTGACAAGGAAGACGGTGAAATACGCGTGGACTGATAAGTGTGAGGACGGTTTTCAAGAACTGAAGAAGAAGTTGGGTGAAGCGCCTGTTTTGTCATTGCCTGATGACACAGGAAATTTTGTAGTTTATAGTGATGCTTCGCATAGAGGACTTGGTTGCGTGCTCATGCAACATGGGAAGGTCATTGCGTATACATCTAGGCAGTTGAAGGATTATGAGAAAGTTTATCCTACTCATGATCCGGAACTGATCATCAGCAGAGTTTTTGCTCTAAAAAGATATGGAGACATTATCTTTATGGAGAAAATGTGAGATATACACTTAACCACAAGAGTCTAAAATATATCTTCACATAGAAAGAGTTGAATATGAGGCGAGGAGAGATGGTTGGAGTTGATAAAGGATTACGACCGTGAAATCTCAGATCACCCCGAAAAAAGCTAATGATGTGTCCATCACGCCTTATGTAGGAAGGGTCGGGAAAAGTTGTTTTTGTTAACGGCTCAAACTGAGTTAATAATAAAGATGGCTAGGATGGAATTGGAAGTGAAGTTGCCGAGTGAAGCAGGACAAATGTTGTTTACAACGGAGATGCAATCTACCATAGTAGAGAGAGTTAAGGAGGTTCAACTCAAAAATTTTGAGTGTGACCAGGTGAAGGAGCTGCTAGCCAATGAAAAATATACTAAGTATAGTCTTGATAATGAGGGATTATTTAGATTTGAAGGAAGAATTTGGGTTCTGAATGAGACAGAATTAAAGGAGCAGGTATTATAAGAGGCTCATAGTTCGAGGTTTTCGATTCATCCTGGTAGCACTAAGATGTATCAAGACCTCCGACAGAGTTTTTGGTGGCCAAACATGAAGAGAGACATAGCAGAGTACGTGAGTAGGTGCTTAACTTGTCAGAAAGTTAAGGTCGAACATCAACGATCAAGTGGCTTATTACAGTCATTGGAAATTCCTGAGTGGAAGTGGGAAAATATCACGATGGATTTTGTGGTGGGACTTCCGACTACAACGAAGGGGTATGATGCAGTTTGGGTAATAGTGGACTGGTTGACAAAGTCGGCTCACTTTTTTCCAATTAGGGTTAAGTATAACTTAGACTAGTTAGCTAGACTCTATATTAAGGAAATAATTTCCAGACATGGAGTACCAGTATCGATTGTGTCAGATCATGATCCACGATTCACATCAAACTTTTGGAGGAGTCTACAAGAGCAGTTGGAAACGCAGTTGAAGCTGAGTGTAGCGTATCATCCACAAACTGATGGACAGAGCGAGAGAACAATTCAGACGTTAGAAGATATATTAAGATCTTGCGTCATGGATTTCAAGGGTAGCTGGGATGATCATCTACCATTAGTGGAGTTTGCGTATAACAATAGTTATCATGCAAGCATAGGTATGCCGCCTTACGAAGCTTTGTATGGGATGAAATGCGAGAACACCACCGATTTGGGATGAGGTAGGAGAACGCTCAATGCTAGGACCGTAATTGGTGCAAAGAAACAAATGGACATTGTCGGGATGATACAAATCGTCTCTTAGCAAAGACAAGATGAGATGTAAGAAGTTTATGGATTCGCATAGAGATAATAGAGAATTTGAAGTAGGTTTGTACGTATTTCTAAAAGTATCTCCCTGGAAAGGAAAGATACGTTTTGGAAAGAAGGTAAAGTTAAGTCTGAGGTTCATAGGACCTTTTGAGGTATTAAAACGGGTGGGTGAGGTAGCATACATAATAGCATTACCTCCAGACCTAGAACGAATACATAATGTATTTCACGTATCCGTGTTACGTCCCTATAAGTAAGATTATAAACACGTGATAGAATATGAGCCTATTCATATTGAGAAGGACTTAACGTACGAAGAAACGCTGATTCAAATTGTCGATAGAAAAGAACAAGTTATGCGGAATAAAGTTATACCTTCTATGAAAGTGATATGGAAGAACCACGATGCAGAAGGAGTAACGTGGGAATTAGAAGAAATGATGAAAAAGAATTACCCTCAATTGTTTGTGTAATTTTTTTTATATATATAGCGAGATTCTGGGGACAGAATCCTTATAAGGGGGAGAGAGTGTAACGCCCCGGAAAATTGAACATTTTGTAAATACTTTTAATAATGAATAAAATAATATTATTTATTATTATTACGTGTTGATAAGATGAATGTCGTTCTATAACCTAGAAACGTTGGAATGTCGTAGTATTTTAACTACGTGAGAGAATTAAAGTGTTTGAATTTCGAAGACGAAAATAAAAGCTTTCCGAGAAATTTTTCGAAAAACACTATTCATCGATTTCTGCTCGGGAATTATTTTTGAACATTCGAGAAATATGTAACGTTATAATATCAAGGTGATATTGATTATGTAATAATAATCTAAGCACTACAAAAAATGGGGCTTCAGCAACAACCGATTTTCGTTGCTAAAGGTGTCAAATTTTGTTGCTAAAGGGTTTTCGCAACGACTTTACTGTCGTTGCTAAGGCTCTTTCGTTATGAATGATGGCGTTGCTAATTGTTCCGCAACGAACATATTTTTTTCGCTGCCAAAAGTAATATATTTTGCAACGAAATTTGACTTTCGTACAGAGACATTGATCATTTAGCAACAAAATTTATTTTTGCAGAATAATTAAAATGTCGCTGCTAAAAACCCCATTTCGATTGCAAAAAGCCTACTAATTGGCAAATCGAAATTTAAACTTTTTTTTTTACAACGACTATGCATTTTTGTTGCAATTGACACCATTTTGCAAAACGACATTTTCAATTCAGAAAGAAATTATAAAAATTGTTGCCTAAGCTTGTTTTCGTTATGAATGTAAACTTTTTAGCAACGATTTTCGTTGTCGATTATATTATTTGGCAACAACATTATCTCAATCAAGAATTGAAAATGTTTGTTGTTGGTTATTTTTCAATAACAACGAAAGTCATCGATTAGCAACAACATTATATGTTGCGCTTTTTTATATGTAAAACGAAAGTTGATATAATTTGCAACGATAAAAATGTTGCCTTTTATTTTAAGTATTAACAACAATATCCTCTCCGTTATTATTAGGTTAATTTTTCGCTTGCCAAATATTATATTTTTAATGTCATTAGCAAATCTAAAATTTGTTGTTAAATGCGTAAAATTGTTGCTATATTAAAACTTGTTCAATGCTTTGGTAACTAATTATATTGTTGCCAAATCAAAATTGACATTCTTTTTTGTGTGTACTGACCGTTCAACGTCCCCATAACAAATAATGGAAAAAATACAAAAACTAAAATATTATTAACTTAATAAAATCATCCACTACATAATCATTCATTATCTTTACAATTAACCATCTAAAGCTACCACAGCTTCTTCAATCAAAGTATATATCTACATATATAGAGAGAGTACACTTCATAATTTCGTCCCTTGTCTTCCGTAACGCGTAGTACCTAAAAATTTGATACCTAATATTGTAAGGCAGGTCGTAGAAGCAGTCTTCCTGCACATTTAAAAATAATAGCAAGTTAAGAAAATTAAGCAAATAGGTCACCAGAGGCACTTAGTGCAAAAATCAATACACAAAGACAATAGAGTTGTTACGTGGTACAATGTCAAGGCTTGGCTCTTATTTCATAATACTTTTGAATACCACCAATTTCTTGTTCAATTTGAGTGACTAAACAATAAATATGATTGGCACATCAATGCATAATCACTCTCCAACCTGGTTATAGCACTATTTGATACTTCATAACAAAGAATCAAAGAGAACACTGAAAACATACTGAGAGCATTGTGTATGGCACAACCAAGCAAATTAGTTTTTCATGTAATTATTTATTAGGCAATTTAGTTAGATTACAAAACAGCTCAGTTGAGTTGTTCAACAAGCTGACTCAAAGACATCTGAGTTAAATGTAAGAGAATATACTTACTTTTTTATGTACTTCAAGGACGATAACAAATATGTGGAATGTAAAAGTCTCTTTCCGTTCCTCGATAAATTTAAATAAATTCTCCGAAGTTCTATAATTGACTCCTCGATTCTGTCCAGTGCCCTCCATGATAAAAGTCTTTCCCGTCCCTGTTTTCCCATATGCAAATATGCAAACATTGTAGCCATCTAACACTGAGACCACCATGGGTGAAACATCCGCAAATACATCAACTAGTACAGAAAATAAAAATAAAAAAACTCTAAATTTTGTTATCTATATAGTACAACAGCAAATTAGTAGTACAGTACTGCTTACAGTTATTCTCAAACTAATAAACATCTACATTCTCAAACTAATACACATCCACTACTAGAAAATCTACCCTAATGATATTGGTAACTAACTAACTAACTAATCGGTCTCTTTAACTTGGTAAGTTTACCTTTGTAAAAGGCAGTTGATCAATAAGATCATATACTAATCTAGACTGTCTATATTAATGGAACCCTGCTACAAGGGTGGTTATAGAACTTAGTAAAAAATAGTGCAAGAATGGACATTTTTTTAAGAGAAATTTAATATACCTCATCCTCACTAAATCTACCAAGATTGCATATCCTCTCTAAAAAGTTCTCTCCAAATAAAGATATTCCATGACAATGGCTAGATGCGTTAGGCCGTTAATAACACCTCATATGACCATTAAATACCAAGTATGATTTAATGATTTATGCATTGCTTTTTTTGTGAGGCAAAATACCTAATGGAACATATTACTACTCTTTTTCTCAGTAACAAGCGGTGAGATTAACAAACCTAGAGGTATACAATGATTATAAATTTTTTACAAGAAGTGAGTAAGTGACACCACTCAAATGATATAAAAGTGAGCCATCCATTTCTTTACTTGATGGCACTATTTCGAAAATGTAATCTTAATAAAATCATAACGCTTTTAAATTATATTAGTAGTCATGAAACGTAAAATGTCATCTTTTCTTCTTTACAATCGGACTAACTTTTGATATTGCCTGTCATGCTACTTTCCGAAAGCATATATAATATGAAGAAAACTCAACAATCAAATTGCAAATTTGGCATCTGCTTCATGGAATCCAATTGATCATCAAAGTGAGAAAGACACAAAAGGTTAAAAGATGATATGTTCATCAATAGTAGATATACTACCTCTTTAAACCTAATTATATTGGGGGTGCTTCAATGACCTGTGATTCATGATCTCCCTCTGTACATCAATCTGCAAAACCCAAAAAACCTCCCAATCAAGCAAAACCCATATCAAAATGAAGAAACCCAGTTCAGCAATAAGCAATTAAAACTTCAAAAATTCGTAGATAAATGGAGAAAGATACATACATACTTATATGCATATTATACTACATACCTTCTGGCCTCTTTCAATATACTTGATGGCATAACACCAGTTATACCAATTACAAAGAATATTACTAACATTCAAATATATACCAATTACAAATAATATTACTATCCATACATCTCAAATTCAAAATATACCAATTACAAAGAATATTAATACCATACAATACGTTTACATCCCAATAACCCATAGGTCTTAGGAAAACTGAAAATAGGATATATAAGGGCAGTGTTATTGGATATAGTTTGAATCCATGAAATCAACAGTAAAGAAGACTTCAAGCACTGTGATTCCTTGTTTATTCTTTTGAAATTTCATACCGAATCTTTGAAAATGAGAGAGAAAAAGAAGACACAACACGATATAAAAATTTCTACAACATCGATAGAGAGGCAAGACATACCTTAGACAAAGCATCCATAACACCTTCCATATGATTCAAGTCATTTGCTATCCAAACACTTGACCCGAAGTATCGCAATGATTTAACCACCAAAAACACCCCTAAATGAACAAGTACACTTATAATGGTCCCTCGCAGAGAGATCCGATTTGCTTTTTATCTCCTGCCTCCCAAACAAGTTAATAACTCGATTTTCTATACTCCTGGTTTGAAGCGAGCATAGCACTGAAATGTAGTTTTGAGATTATTCTTTGAAGCAATCCAAAGACAGGACGAACCTCCACTAATTTACCTGGAGGTAAAATAAAAATAAAATATCAACACCAAAAGTAAAATCACCATTTGTATCAAAATTTTGCAGCAAACAAGTTTGTATTCGATCCCTCAAATAGTGTTATTTGAGGGATATGACGCTCAACCGTTGGATCTGTTCTATATCTACAAGGTATATATAAGCCCATCTTAAATCTCCACCTTAAACAAAATATATATAAAGTAACTATGAATATTTATATAACGTAACTATGAATATTTTAATATATATATATATATATATATATATATATAAATTTATCTCTAAATATTCATATAAATATTTATAAACAAATATTCATATAAATATTTATGCATGAAATACAAATATATTATCTTATAATAATAACACACTAATTTGTCGTTTTATTATATGATATATAAGATCGTTAGTATGGAAAGACCTGTTTGACTTCTTTTTTTCCCTTTTTTCCACAAGCGCTAATTATTATATCAATTCTTTTTTTAAAAAAAAATAAAAAAGCAGTAGATTTTCGGGAAACAATAGCATTAATTATTCTTTATTTTAAAATGTCCAATATTAAAAAACTAATTAATTAACTTGGCTATTAATTTACGTTATAATCTTCTATATATTGATCATGTATTATCATCGATATGTCATTTAATTATTTCATTACCAATTTTCATCAAAAAAGTGTTTGATCGCCCATTAATTATTTGGTTGCAAAGAAGAAGATAATTGAAAAGAATAACTTATACTATATTCCAAGGCAAAATAAATAAATTAAAGAACAGGTAAGATAAATATCATAATTTTGTAAGTATTTGATATATATAAGCAGAAATTATAATGTTATTATTATTATTATTATTATTATTATTATTATTATTGTTGTTGTTGTTGTTGTTGTTGTTATTGTTATTGTTATTATTATTTTTTTATTATTATTATTATTATTATTATTATTATTATTATTATTATTATTATTGTAGTATATAACTTTCCTGAGATTATATTAATGGTATGTAGTGAAGGAGAAGAAAGGAATATATGGGGCAAATCTCATATTTTGATTTAAATATTAATCCTTGCAAGATATTAACAGATAACTTGTGTTGCTCCAGCGGTCAAATGACCAAAGTTCCAAATGGTAGGTTACAGGTTTGAATATGTTCCGCATTTGGACATAATTTTTAAATACTATATACGAATATTTTTTGACAATTTTTCGAATACCGAATATGGTCTTACAAAAACATGCTTATTGAGATTATCTTAATTTAAGGCAACATTTTAATAGTCATTGTAAAAAGTTGTATAAAATATGCAACGAAAATAAAAATTGTTGCCAATGAATGCGGTCCATATTAGGCAACGAAATATAGCAATAAAAAAACTTTTGTTGCCTACGATGAGGAGAAATCAAGTGGTTAGAAATTTTGCAACGAATTTCGTTGCAAAAAGTGAAAGCCTAACACAATCTGCAACAAAGGACAAGTTTCGTTGCTAAACATACACTTTTACAACGACTTATAAAGTCGTTGCCTAAAAAATCGTTGCTTAGCAACAAAAAAAACTTTAATTGCCCAGGATGACAGAAAATCAAGTGGCCGAAAATTTTGCAACGAATTTCTAATGAAATTTTTTCCTGCCAATGAATTAGTAACGAAATTTTGCAACGACTTATGAATTTTTTTGCGAAAAGTGAAAGCCTGACACAATTTGCAAAATATATACTTTTAGCAACTACTTATAAAGTCATTGCCCAAAAATTCGTTGCTAAAGGCCCATTTTTTTGTAGTGAAGTATAGAAAACGTAATATTTCGCATGCGGACTTTATTTGAGAACGTTGGGATTATTAAGCGTTATGAAAGGAATGTATTAATCAAATGATGTGTATGCATTATGCGAGGTATTGAACGTAAGTATAATACGACTTATTATACTATTATGTATGAAGAATGAAATATCGTATATTACGAATATTATACGAGCTAGCATACGAGAATTATACGTATAGTGTATATGTTAAGGTTCTTGATTAAATGTAATGGACTTGTAGGATTATTAACTTAATGATAGAATTCCAATAGAAAGTGATATGAAAGCCCAAGTGTTTGTTAATCATGAGTCCAAACTATTGTAATGTAAGCCCAATAAGAATTAGCTAGATTAATTAAGCAAGCCCAATGTGTTAAGCCATGATCCATGGAGCAAACCATGTTAATGTGGGTAGTCTTGATGGGCAAACACTTTGTGTGGTGAGTAAGTGTTGTGATGGCCAAGTATTATGAGTGCTAAGCAAGTAGACTTGATGAATAAGAAAGTAATAGTAACGAGGTTAATAAGGAGGTGGAAGTGAGGAGGTGCAATGCCTAATTGTCTATTATGCCCTAACTTTGGATTGCCTATAAATAGAGAAGCTTCAATTCATTTGTTGCTTGATTAAAATTCCTCTCAACTCCTCTCAAGTTAGTAACTTATTGGTTAGAGAGAATAAGCACATAAGTCAAGAATAAGTCAATCATCCTTTGATAAATCTTCAAGGAAGAAAAGCACAAGTGCTTCTATGGTAAGACTCGTGTCTATATATATTCATCTTTGTCATGGTAGGGTGATAAGAGAAGTGTAACTAATGTGCATGTATGCTAAGAACATATAAGAAGTAAGTAATGAATGAACTTAAGCCGAATAAGTTGAACAAACAACTTGAACTTTAATAAGTTGATAAACTTGTGAAGAACTTATCATATGTTTGTCATATGATGTTAGTATGTTCAATATAGTATGAAAACATTGATTGAAGGGCTTAAGTCCATATTAAGTCATAAGTAAGGAAATTTGTAGTTAATAAATTGATTAAGTCATTAACTTATGAGAATAAGTTAAAACCTACTTTGAGAAAAAGTTGGTGTAATAAGTAGCTTGAAATATTCATGTGTTGGTTAAAATCCATCTAGAATGATTAGTAATGAAGTTTTGCCGGAATTCACACGATTAGACGATAATCGTCGAATTCGTGAAATTCTTGGAATGGAAGTTGTATTTTGTGTTTGAAATCGAATACGTTGGTTTTCGATGGAGACAAGTCATATTTGGCATTATAGAGTTATGGACTCAAAAATGACTGAATTCTGACTTAGAACAAAGGAACGAGCGTTGAACGTTCACAAACGTTTATTGTTTTCGTTGAAAATGAACTAATAGGTGAAATTTTAGCAAACGAAGTCAAATAGATAAAATTCTTGCATGAACGCATTGAGTATGTAATTTGTGAACCATAGGCTTTTGAGCGAGTTGGCGGCAGTGGCTGACCAAAACCAATGGGTGGCGACAGTATAAACCATGATGTCTGAAACATGCTAACTTCATAACATGATGCGACATGAAGGATATGAAGGGTAAGGACTCACATGCTGCGGTAGCCGAGTCCGAATCGTACTATCTTTGCTAACTCATGCCGCAGCGTGAGTTACTGAGAGCAATAATGGGTGCCTATACAATACAACCCCTAGTACTTTGAATAGTAATGAATGTTTATAAGTATAACATGAACAGTAACTTTGTTATAATAAACTGAGGAACTTAATAAGGTATGATAAGGTATTGTTGAACATTATTTATGTTGTCTAAAGGTTGGAGATAAGTAATCAATCATGAACATAATGAGAACGATGTAACGAAAAGCCGGAACCAATAATAACAATCCAAGACAGGATTTAGATTGAGATGAAGGATAAGATATAGTAGTATACATACTTGATTATGTGACCTAATGTGGTACATTATATGATCATGTATTGTAGAGACTTAGAGACTTAAAGTGTATGCGGTGATAATCGATGAAGGCACGCTAAAGGCAAGTATTCTAACCCTTGTTCCAGTTCAGTTTGGACAAGCTTTGTAATTCATGTATTCTTTCGCATGAAGTCTTGAATGATAAAGTCAAAGCCAATTCTTTTAGCTAGACCTATGTTATGATTCTATCAAACATGTTTAATGTTTACCGAGTTATATTGGTGTGGTTTTCAAACGAAGACTGAGTATGCTAAAATGTTTTTGTCGTTGAACGACAGGCACGCGAGGTTGCCACAACTTAAACATATACACATTTAATGAATGTAGTGTTGATCAACATAGAGTACTATAGGCTAATCACCTAGACGTGCTCGTAAGTAATGTCGGACTTATGGACTTAGTGTCGGGATGTCCTTTTCAAAAGAACTTATGAAATGCTCAAGGTCTTGGACCGGAATTGATGTTTTACTGAATATTGTTATTGTAAAACGTTTTGAATGAAAAGAAGTGCTATTTTTAATTATCTATAGTACTTCATAACTATTGTTCAGTTACTGAAGATATATGAGTTCTATGTTTCAAGCATGTTGTTTATTAGAATTGTAGTACTTGCTGAACTAGTCATGCTCACTCTTGCTTGAACCATATGAACACAGCTAAGATCGAGCGGACTGAAGGCTCCGGAAAGGATAAGGGAAAGGCAAAGATGAACCCTTAGATTTCTTATGTAATAGTAGAGGTGAATGTTTGTAATATATTGAATATTATGACAAGAACAAATTTATGGGTTATAAAGAACCTGGGGAAATGTAATATTATTTCTAATATATAGAAGACATATTCGTTCATTTGAGACTTTTCAATTGAATGTATGTGTGAATGGTAGTACCGTGTATCACCATCTATCTGGTTGGAAGATACCAGGATTTGGGGGCGTCACACATCCTCTCTCAAACAGAAACCCTAAATCTTAAGAAAGCTCAGTCAATCACACTTCTTGCAAGAAAATCAATGGCAGCTTCCAATATTATCTCTGGCTATAGACTTTGTTTTGATGAGTTCAAAATAGCTGAAACCAAATTCCACAAAATTCTGTCACCATTAAAGAAGGCTGGACTCGAGGAGGCTCTGGGTATAGACACATTGATCTACCCTAAGCTAGTAAAAGAGTTATACTATAATGGTGTTTTAGAAAACAACACCATCATTGCGAAAGTCAGGAATGAAGAAATCAGACTGAAGGCTGAGGACATCAATCTAGCCCTAGGTCTCAAACCTGAAGGGTATCCGTCCATAAATGGCATAGACTTCCATGAGGGACTCAAAAGGATGCATCACAAGAAGTCCATCTCTGTCAAAGGATACAAGAAGAAGGAGTTTCCACAGAGGTATGAATTTCTGGCTGACATTGTTAGAAAATGTATATGTTGCAAGAGTTCTGGTCACAACTCTGTAAATGAAGTGCAACTCAAGCTCATGACTGCCATATGTTATGGAATACAACTTAATTATGGGGCTCTATTGCTTGACTAGATTGGAAAGTGGATCATTAGCTCAAAGAAGACAAAGAGCTCTCAAAAGATGCTCTACGAATGATTTATAAGCATCATCCTACAGTCTTCTCTGGGTGAAAAAATTGGGGACGATGAAGGAGAGGCCATTAATCCAAACCGTCGAATGACCCAGTAACTATTCGAGAACTGGAAAAGGAATCTAGCAGAAAATGTGCGAATGATGTCTGAGTCTAGTGGAAGAATTGGTGATATAAAGGAATCAGGGATTCCAGGGAATATGTCAGTTGTCAAAGAAACTAAAGAAGAAGAAGAAGAAGCTAACAAAGAAGAACCCATTGCTCTGGTCAGAAAAAGCAAGGGCAAAAGAAAGCTGAAAGCCAGAACTGTAGAAAAGCCTCAGAGATCCACTACCGATAAGCCTTAGACATTGAGACTCTAAGGATCCTAAGAAGGAAGCAACAGCAGGTTGAGGCAGAAGAAGATAGAACTACCATATATCAACTGCTGAAGAAGAATAAAATTAGTCAAAAATCCAAAAGGCCATCTATCTCTTCGATCGTAGAGTCTCTACCGATCGTAGAGACCAGACCAAACACATCAAGCAAGGAAGTAGCTGCATCAAACATTCTGGCTGATCAACATGACAAAATTGAAGTTCAAGAAAGTCCCGAGGATGTGGCTCAGCCTAGAAAACCAAGAAGAAAACTAGTCAAGAAATATATTTTTGTCAATGAAGAAGTACTAAAAAGCGAAGACAAAGAATTAGCTGCTAAAAGGAACCAGCCAAAGAAAGCCAAAGAGACAAAGCTCAAGCTGAGGGGGGAGACACCTGAAGCTCTTATGATAGAGAATACACCAGCTGAGGGGGAGATGCATGAAGCTCTTATTCTAAAAAATGCTCCAGCTGAGGGGGAGCTATTAATCTTACAAGAAGATGATCAAGTTAAGGGGGAGGCTCATGACATCTCCATGGCAGAAGAAGTGGTTCCTGCAGAAAATAAGGGAGAACTAGAGCAAGAGCCAAATGAAGCCATTGATATAGTGGACTCTGCGAGCAAAGACAGAGAAGAGGAAGAAGATGATGAGGTCGAGATCACAGCTGTGGGCATAAATGGGTACAGAAGAGCTAACTATGAGAAACTGTTTTCCTATCTACCTATGATGCCTTTCCATCAAGCTCAAATTCTAAACTCTTGAAATCACATGTTTTGGAGCTTCAAAGAATATCCAGCCATCTCTGTGCTAGCTCATGGATTCCCAAGAAGTTTCAACTTTGCCAAGAAGTTACTCATAAATAACTCATCTTCAAAGAATAAACATGAGGTACTGTCTATCCAAACCCTTTTCAGAGTTAATCACTTTCCATCATCCTCATTCAGTCAATTTTATGAATTCCCACGATGGTTGGAAGTGATTTTACATCAACTAAATCAATTCCCAGTTACAGAATCCCAAAATTCTGTAACCGATGAACAAAATATGATCAACTCTATACTGCTCCCACCTTCCATCATCTCTATGATCACTGACTCTAGCCCAATTGTAGAGTCTCAACCTCAAATCGTAGAGCCACCGAATCTAAGCACCCAAATACAGGCCCCTCCATTAGACATTCCCTCCTCATCCTCAAACGAATACTTCAACCTTGATCTTTCCCTCTACTCACTACAAGATCAATACCAGAGAACACCCCCTTCCTCACAAATTCCCCAACTGAATGAAATTCTTTCAGAGTTGTCCACAAAAGCTGATTTGTCAGAAATGTCTAAGAAAGTGATCAAGGAACACGATGAGAGTCTTGAAGAACACACTGAACTTATTCAGCTGAGATTAACAACAATGATTAATGCTGCCAATAATCTCCCACACTCCCTAAGCTCTACGCTCTCTAAGACACTTAAAGAGTTTGTCAAGCAAATGATTCAAAGCATAAAGGACCGGGATGACATTCACTTTTTAGCAGCCAAGAAACATAGAGAAGTTGTCCTTGCCCTACAGACAACTCAAGAAAATTAGAATAAACACATGTTGGAAAGCTTCCTCAATCTACAAACTGTCGTCAAAGAATTCCAACAATTCTACGTCAGCAATGGCCTACAAACTGACAACATTCTATCCATCCTACAACAAAGGGAAGCTCAGTCTGAAGCTCTAATAGAAGAAAATCGAGAGGACATTGCTCAGACCAAAAGTCAGCTTAATGAGCTTGTCCAAGGGCTGAATCACCTCTCAGACGACATTCGAACCCATGATGCTGACATAAAGGGGGAGAATAAAGGGAAGGCAGGTCAAGACAGAGGTCAAGGCAAAGGAAGAGGAAGAGGCAAATTCTCAGCTCAATCATCAAGAAGAAGTTATGCAAGGCAATTTCACCAACAGACTCCACGACCCAGCCATCATAATCAACGATCTGATGCTCATCTAGGAGATCAGTAGGAAGTGTTAATAGCTCAACCATTAAGAAGTCAAAGGCCTTCTCCCATCTCTCATGAGGTGACACCAACAGGTCTAAGAATGCCAATAGGAGATCCTGCATTCATGAACAGACATGATAATAGTGAAAGACTCAGTCAAGGCGAGCTGGAAGAAATAGCTCGAAGAAATGAAGCTAGCAGGAAAAGAAGAGCTAAAGAATACGCAAATCCTCCGAGTAGGAAAAGGCCAAAGAAATAGAGATAAGTTGAAACTTAAATTCTTATTGATGTAAAGCTTATCTGTAATATCTACTCTTCAAACATCAATAAATTCATACTTATTCTCTAGAAATTTCAGCTGCTCACTGAAATATTAAGTCATGTTTACTTTACTGAAAATGCATCTAGATATTGATAATCATGACAACAAATCTCCTTGGTTATGTCAACATAAAATAGGGGGAGATTTTTGGAAGTATGCATATTTTGATTTGATGTTTAAAGTAAATACTCATGATTATATGTAAAGCCCTTCAAGGAATATATGTACAAGGGCTTAGTGATAGATCAAATTTGTTAGGTTAATCTTAGCTTTTAATGTTCGTCATTCTATAAATGAATGAATAGATAAAGAGATCAAAGATTATAGGTTGATCTATGACTTGAAAGGTAGATATGCTTCCATAAGAATAGTAGTCTATCAAGCTGATCAACAGATTGCAGAAGCCAAGGCAGGAACATAGAGCTTAGAAAATCGTAGTGCATTTGCCTTGAAGGACCTCTCCAAAAATCGTAGAGTGGTCCAGAAGTTTGTCGAAGCTAACTCAGAGATCGTAGTGTGCTTTTAGAAACGTAGAGTCTGCAAGACGAGTAAGTAAAGATCGCAGTGTGCAAAGATCGTAGTGCGCAAATACTTGAAAGAGATCATAGTGTTCTCTTCAGATCATGCACCAATGTGACAAGTCACCACGATATTGATCGTAGAGTATCATCTGCCTTGTGTCAGAAGCATCGAGCCCTACCTTTTGTTTGGAGACAAATTCCAACAAATATGGAATGGGTTTTGAACTTTGAAGCACTCACCAGTCCCAACAGTACAGAAGATATCCTTAGTATTCATTAAAAGGAACGTATTCAAGAAGCTAAGAAAAGGACCATAGGGCAGAGAAAAACACCTTTTCAGGTGTTAGGTGAGAAAGCAGTCTGCTGTGTCAGTGGGCCAGAATGCAATTCAGAAGATGTGCAGAAAAGTCTCCATCAAAAATTAGATATGTCAAACGCATTTAATGCTTCAACAAATGACTTCAACGGATAGATTTCAAAGATCACATATATAAAGATCACATACAGAAGAGAGAAGTTAAGAAAAAGCAAGCATTGAACAAAAACGCACAAGAACACTCAACACTCAACTCTGAGAAAAAGAGGAAGCTTGCTTAGCTACTTAGTTCTTTAGAACAAGTGCTTAATAGTAACTGAGTAGCATCAATCACAACTCAACAACTATCAATCAACTGAAGTAAGAGTTCCAAGTCAGAAGGACTTGAAGAGTTCTGAGACTGTGAAGAGCCAAGTCTGCTGGACTTGAAGAGTTCAAGAGTGAACTAAGAAGTGCCTAGACTGCTGGTCTAGAAGGAATCTATGAGATTCAAAAAGTGTAAAAAGACATCCTTAGTGGATTTCCTACTCGAGGAGTAGAAGAGTGGACTAGGAGCTTTAAGTGCTCTGAACCACTTAAAAACAATTGTGTCTATTTCATTCTTGTTATACCTTCTATAACTGCTATAACTTTGATAACTGTTATAACTGCTTCACTCTCATTAACTCACTATCTAAAAGGGATTTCAAAGAAGCCTTAATTCCGTTGTGCTTAAGATCATTATCAAAACTGTCTTAATACAAAGAAAAGTTTTTAATATCTATTCAACCCCCCCTTCTACATAACTATTGTGCCTCCGGGAACTAACAAATATGACTGATGGTGGTCAATATGATGATCATCCAAAGATATGAGGAACAAGGGTTTAGAAAACTAACCAAGCTGGACCCATTTAACCATAGGTACCAAGGATAGAAATTTATCACCTGCAGGTACTTGGTCTATCTGGCCACACTAAGGAATGCTAAAGAAAAAGACTTCATTCAAGAAGATTCAACCAGCAGAAGACTCAGGACTTTTCAGAAATAATTTTATTAAAACTCCTATATGACAAAGCCTGTCCTTGAAGATTTGTTGAGCCAATCTAAATGAAGCTCAAATGGCTGCTAACCTTTACATGAAAGCATGCCATTCAACCAAAGATGAAAAAGGGTCTTAGATGCTCAAGCATGCAAAGCTTGTCCTCAAGGAAGCTCACATCACAAGAACATCGAGCATCAAACATAAGGAGCACATTACGAAAGCAGAACTCCACAAGTTCAAGCTGATAAAGTAGGCTACGATCGTAGTATTGTTAAAGGATCGTAGAGTGATCAGTCCTGGAGATATCAATGTCTACGGTGCAAATAGATTCAAGTGTCAGTAGTGATTCCAGCCTGAAAGAACCATGCAATGATACCTCCTAATACACATGAAGAAAAAGAAATCACACCTCACTGAAGAGACATCATCAACCATGGGGAAGCAATGATCTGCTAAGGGACAACATCAATGAGATATTCTATGAAGCAATGTACCTGCTACAGAGTCCCAAAACTTTGTGGTTGATGAACCAAATGAAGATCCATAGTCAGTAGAAACGTCTCAACGTACTACTGATAACCTATCAACCACCCAACTCAAAATCATGGAGCGCCTACGATCTAACATTTGATCGTAGTGTAAGAGAAGGAGGACACCACGATTACAACAAATGTAATTGTCTAAAGTTGGAAGAGGATCTCCCCACTAGAAAAGGTCAAATGAGATATCAGTTAAAATTAATCCTAAAGCATTTCATCTGGAAAACGCCTAAGGGACAAACCTGACCCTTAGCTCACTCTAAGAGGTTGGCCCTTCCTGAGCTACCTTAATCCAGAAGAATTGCTTAATCAAGTTCATCTCAAGGATCAAGACAGTCAATACTCGCAGAGTAGAGTTTGAGAGAACTCAACGATCATGATGTAACCTCTACGATCGCAGTACAACCTCAGCGATCGTAGAAACAGACTTGACGATTGAAGTCTTACAAGAGGCTACTCTTAACTTATAAGGAGCTTGGAAGAACAGGACAAATGCTCAAACATTCAGATTATGGGAGATAAGTTCAAAGACTGGTTGGAAAGATGTCCTGCTGAAGAAACATGCCCAAGGCTTCATAAAGTACATCAGTAGTTGAACCTTGTAGGTTCAAAATGAGAAGAATGTCAAAACCATCCAATGCAACATCTCTCAGGAGTTGATCATTGAGTCAATAAAGGAAAACGTAGAGTCCATAGCTGCTTATCATGCTACTCTACGATCCAGAGAGGTCAACGGTCAATCCACGTCAATCAAATGTCTACTCTTCTAAAAGAGACACTTAACTAAAAAGTTAATGGAGAGTTACAGCTCATTACTTGACATCGTGCAACCAATGGCTAGTTGACACGTCAAAGCGTATGCAGAGTCAGAAGGAACTGCCATAAAGACAAATTCAAAATTTGTAAACAGTTACCAGAACCTATTGAACCTCTCTCCCTCCCATTTTTAAACCCTAGAATCCTCTTCGAAGCCAAACCAATCAAACTTCTAGAGCCCAAATCACATTCAGCTAAATCTCTCCGAATCACATACCATATACCTTGAACTCCTCAAATGGCAGAATGGAAAGTTATGACTGGTATTCAACTCGGGTTTACAAAGTTTGAAGAATCAGAGACAGAGTTTAAGGACATACTTGACCTCGTAAAGAAAGCTGGGTTCTTTGAGTACTTGGAGGCCAACACTCCAGTTTATACAGAGCTAGTAAAGCAGTTCTACTCAAATGCTTCAATGAATTCTGGGCTTCTGACCACTAAGGTGAAAGGATCAAGTATGAAAATAAGAGCATCAGACATTAATCAATGTCTAGGGTTTCCTAATCAAGGTCTGATAAACCTGGATGAAGTCGACATTGAAGAAGGCAAGAGGCTAATGTGGTACCAAAGAAACCCTAGCCTGAAGGACATGAAGAAGAAGGAATTTCCTGAGGAATTCGAGTTCCTTGCTGAAATAGTGGGAAAATATATACTATGCAAGGATACTGCACACGACACTGTACTCAATCAGAAGTTAAAGATTATGTCTATGATAGTTCTGAAGAAGCAAATCAATTTTGGAGCCATCCTGCTCGATCAAATCTCCAACTGGATAGAAAAGGCTGAGTTGAAGAAATCTACAGGATAACCACTTACAAAAGTATTTCATGGAAGATTGCTAAGTATTGTGATAAAGAAGAAGCTGGGAAGAAAGATTATGGATGATGAGAGAGAACCTCTGAATGTTCACAAAGTAATGTCTCCACAACTATTTATAAATTGGAAGAAAAATCCAACGGAAAACAGGAGGCTAGCACAAACTGAAAGCAGCAAAAAAGTCTCTGCAAAGAAGATAAAGGCAAAGGAGGAAGAAAGCTCTGAGTTTGATGACTCTACATCAGTTACTGCCACACCAACAAAGAAGAAGTCTAAGAATGTGAAGAATGCAAAGGCTTCGTCAAGCTATGTCTCCACTGATAAGAAGAAATAAGGAATAGAAGAAAACCAAAGATCAATCATCAAACCCAAAAAAGAAGAAGCAATGATTACTTCAAGAGCCTTCAAGAAAGAAAGCTAAGGTGGTAATCAAACCAAATTTCCTCAGCTCCCTGTGAAAGTCCATCCAACAAAGAAGAACATGAAGAGTCTGAAGATAGGAAGGGAACTGAAAGTTCAAAGATTGAACTCTCAAGGAGCAAGTTCAACACTGAAGAAGAAGTTGAATCTATGGAAGAAAGAACCAAGGTTGATGATGAAGAAAAGGAATATGCAAGTCCTGTGACTAACTCTCAGAGTACTCACTCTGAAGATAAATAGAAGCTATAAGATGACCCATCTGAATCTCCAAATGCAAATGCTCTAACAAGCCCTCATGATGGCTCAAAAGATGATGAATTCAAAAAGGAAACACCTACTCTTTTCAATGATGAAAATCAAGGAAGCTTGCCTGATAACTCAAAGGCCTCAAAGTCTGTAGAAGAAGAAGAATCTGATTCTCCCATAGCTGAACCTCCAAGAAGAAGGAAGAGCTACAAATTACTGGCTAAATTTGCCTCTAACAAGAAAAGTGATAATTCTACTACAGTTATTGAAGTAAGTGATGATGAATCTGAGGAAGAAATTTCTGAAGATGGAACTAGTGATGAAGAAAATAAATCCAAGGAAGATATTGCTGAAGAAGGTTCTGGAAATGAAATTCTATAAGAAGAATTCATTGATGAATCTGATGAAGGAAGTCAGCAAGATTCTGGATCAAAAAGGGAAGAAATATAGAAAGATTTTGATTTTTCACCTCAAAAATCAGAGGAACTAGAATACTATTATGTTTTCTCTCCAGCTAAAATCAGCAGAAGAATAGTAGTAGAAGTCTTTGATGAACCACCAGCTGAACCAGCAGCAAGATGTATAAATTATGGAAATGAACAACTTCGAGTTGTAAGAATGACTACAGATGAAGTGCTTCATAACTGGAAAAATATGGAGTTATATTGCACAACTATATTGTAAAATTCTTAAGATCTTCTGCTGAGATGGTTCTTTCCATGGATGCCTTGGCTAAAAGCACATAATGAGAGAGATGAGAGTTACTTCAGCTGGTGCTACTCTCAGTTTCCAAATTTGGAACTTGTGTCAAAAAACTTCCCCAGGGTAAAGAAGTTTGCAACCATGATGATCAATGACCAGCCCCATTACAAAGTCTATCGACATGTCGGGCAATCACTATATTCCCTACGATCGTAGAGTGAACTCTGAAGGCAGAAGGTTTATGACCAAGGAGATAATCGTAGAGTCTATTCACTCTATCACTGATAGTATTCAAGTTCAAGATGAGAAGCCTTCATCTGCTCAAGCACTATTGCCCAACATCCCTTTATCTTCTAATATCGATTGGTACACAACAATTTTTCAGATTGTCAACACTTTCAAAAATCTATCCAAAGATGAAAATCGTAGAGTCAAAGCTAGTGTTCAACAAGAAGTTGCCAGACCAGATGACCAAATTCCTATGGAGCAGGAGTTGTTTAGGAATTCTGCTGAGCTGGTTGAGAAGATATCTCTAATCAATGAAAAGTCAAAGATGTTGACAGCAACAGAAGATAACCTTGTTCAGGACAGAATTCAAACCACTATGGCAGATGTATCTCTTAAAATCAAAGAAATAGATCACATCTATTTGAAGGCCATACATGATCAAAAGGCTGAAGCTCTACGAGCATAAAAAGAAAATGAAGAACAACTAAAAGTCCTCTTTGACAAGATTGACAACATGAATCAGTCCTTCTCTATGTAACTTGAGTTAAGCCAATAAGAACTCAAGATTGAAGTTGGTAACTCCTCTTATCTAATGGAGCAGCTTATGTCCAATATGGAACAGCTCTCTCAAGTGATTAATGACAAAAAGGGGGAGAAAAAGAGGCATAAAAAAAGGCAGAGTAAGAGGAATTCAAGAAAGGGCAAGGAGAGCAGAAGCAAACAAATCAAGAAAATAAAGAAGAAGAAATCAGAAGAAGAAGATGGTTCATCATCTGAGGGGGAGCCAAAGGATGATGAGCCTAAGACTGAGGAGGAGCCAGAAGAAGAGGAGAAGGAAGAGCAAACAATTCAAACAGATGAGTAGCTGATCAACAGACATCTTGGAAACATACATGGAGCCAAAGAGGCACATCTCTAACTAGTTATGTATGTTCTGGATCTAGGATGTAAAATGTCATAGTGTATTAAAATTCCATATTATTTTAAATGACATTCATAATTATCTATTTTAGAAATACAACAACTCACTGTATATAAGATTCATTCATAACATGCATATGCACTTATTGTTTTTGTCATAATCAAATTAGGGGAGATTGTCAGGAATAAACATGTGAATGATATTCCTATTTATATATGATTTGATTATGATATATATGTGAATGAATATGCAAGTATGCTTGCATTAAGAAAAGCTGTAAAGTCCTCTGATAGATTATAGAAACATATGTACAAGGACTTAGAATGAATTGATCAAATATGTTAGGTTGATCCTACATAAGCAAAATAGCTCTGTAAAGTCCTTAAAAAGAAATGATGTACAAGGACTATAAACATAGAAAGATCAAACATGTTAGGTTGATCTTATGATGTAATAGATAGGCTTGTCTGATAGTCGAGCACTGCACCAAAAATCATAGTTTGCTAGAAGAGTCAAGGATAACTCGAGAGCTATCGAGGCAGAATCGTAGTCTGCAAGATAATAGATCTCAGAGTTCGTAGACTTCCAAGAGAGACGAGGAAGGATCGTAATGTGCCGAGAAAAGCTTCCTCGGAGCCGTAGTCTGCTGAGGAAGTCATGTTCAGAATCATAGAGACAGCATGCCTACGAGCCGACCGAGCATCTGCCGAATTCAAGTCAAGAATCGTAGACTACACTCGGAGTCGTAGAGTCTTCTAATAGCCAAGTCAAGGATCGTGGACTACACTTAGAGTCGTAGAGTCTACTAATTGTATCAAAGGCAGAGACGCAATCGAGAAAGATCAGATGAAGACAACAAGCACAACGATAGAAATCGTAGTGTCAAGATCTGATCTCGGAGTCGTAGTGCCTGCATAGCTGAAGCTGAATCATAGAGTGCGGAGCTAAGACCTTAACATATATGCTCGCAAAGCCAAAGAATAATCGTAGAGCAAACACAATTCTCAATAATTGAGAACTCCCAAAATATCCAAAGGAATGAAGCCTCTGGTTGGTACTACAAAGGTACAACTCACCTAAAGGAAGCCAGAGAGCACTCAACGAATGGCATGCAAGCTATTAGAAGATCTAAGCATCAACCTAATCAGCATCCAGATTGAGTTGTGAAGCCATTCAAGATGAAGTCTTCCACAAGATGATCATAAGAAGACTTCAGTATCTGACTAAGGAAAGTCAGCTTGTGCAGTAGGTGTTAAGTAGAAAGATGTCAATGATCTTGGAAGCAACCAGGATCATAGTGTTTTCCAAACAAAGAAGGAACTGATGGAGTATACACAGAGATACTGGTCAGACTCTGAAGAACAAGGATAAAGTGCTTAAGCATTGGGTCAGTCCATTGATGATAAGTGAACGGGAGATCACAAGGAGAAAGCAAGCTGGACATGCCACAAATCTGAAGTGTCTTGTTATTCAGAAGGCACCAGAACAAAGAGTCAAGCCATCAGTATCTGAGAGCAGTCAAGGCAAACAGAAGTGTTGAAGCACTACATGAAAGAAGAAAGAGTTGATCCTTACTAAAGATCAAGTGAACACTCTTCAAGATCATAGTGTTGACTCTACATATCAATAAGCATCAGTCAATAAGACACTACGATCAGGTCCAAGAAGAAGTGCATCAGAATCGTTGAGTTCGAACAACTGAGGATTGAAGCATTGGCAACGGTTCAATCGGAAGGTTGGCATTCACACAAAAGCTTATTGAGAGCATCGATGCAAGGATAACCTCTGATCAAAAAATCAGAAGGGGGAAATAAAGTCGTCGACCTACCCGAAACATCAAAGTAACATATCTGATGGGGTAGGTGAAATATTAGACTGCAGTGTCAGAAAGTCAAAAAAGATGTCATGTCATATCGACAGTCTGCACCAAATAACTCGAGATCTATGAAACAATTTGAATAGCTTTCAATGGCTACCTTCCAAAGGGAATATCGGAAAGCATTATAAATCAACAGAGCTTTAAAGATCAAATAAGGCTAATGATTAAAAAAGTTGCAGAATCGTTGAGTTGATTGGGAATCCTATTGTTGACTCTATGAGTTCCACCAAAGATTCACAGAACAAGTCTCAGTGACAGTGAGACTACTATGGTGGAAGTGAAACAGCTTTGAAGAAGAACTTAACCAAATTAGAGCTTCACTCAACAAAGATGAGAATGCCACTAAAGATGGCAGCCAAGCTGAGAGCCGAGAAGGCCAAGAAGATAGCTTTCAGAAGAGTGACTGAGTACAAAGAAGATCAAGAGAGCCACTCTACGAATCACCATGAACCAAAAGCTGAAACTAAACAAGTGCAGAACCATGTCTGTAAAACATTTAAGAAGGTTTCAGGGATTGCTAAGTGCTAGATGAAGTCTATCAAAATCACAGAGACTTAGCAAATCCAGATGGTGATGGTGCAAAGCTGACATCAGATAAAGATGAACAGAACAAGTAAAGATCAGCTGCACTAAAGAATATGTGGTCCAGACTCAAAGTAGAATGCAAAGAGGACCACACCAAGATGCTAAGTACAAAAGATGTTAAGAGCCAAATGACATCTTAGCAGCTCAGCACCAACAACAATAACAACTATAACAACAAGAAGCCAGGGCCTGAGGGGTCCTTGTTCGGAGGGACTAAATGAAGTTCCAAGCCTGCTGGGCTTGAAGAGGTCCTAGGGAACTAGAGAAGTTCTAAGGCTGCTGGCCTTGAAGAGTTCTTAGTGAACTGAAGTCCCAAGGCTGCTGGCCTTGAAGGAATCTTACTGATTCGGGGTGTTGCCCTTCCTTAGTGAAAATCCTGCTAGTTGAAAGCAGAAGAGTGGATTAGGAGCTTAAGTCTCTGAACCACTTAAAACCCCTTGTGTCTTTTATTTTATGTCATTTATTTTATGTACATTAACTGCTATAACTGCTATGTATATTTTAACTGCTTACTACTGAATTAACTCTACGAACAATGTATGTCTGATTATGAATATATCAATGAAGGGGATCTTTTACTTATTCCGTTGTACTTGAAAAGATTCTTATGTTTGTCATATGCTAATTCATGAGCAATACAAAATAAATAAGAAAAGTATTTGAAATTCAAAGGATCTATTCAACCCCCCCCCCCTTCTAGATCTATATTGTGCCTACTAGGAACTAACACTTGGGTTGTCACATTGTTCAGGGATTTTCCCCCTTCCTTTTGCAATATTAGCAAGAGTTAGATTTTCAATTAATTCTAATCTGTTTGTGAGATTATTAATCTCTTTTTTTTGTTATTAACCTATTCCATTAAATCTTTTAAGGTAATTTCTTTTTCAGGTCCAGAATTAATTTTGTTAAACACTTCCTGTAAAGTGTAAGATTTTTAAATCTTAGGTTTCTTAATTTCTTCAACCTCTTATTTTGCTTGTTTTAAGCATTTTTCTATTAGATTTCTTTTTTCAATAGGGTCATTAACCTGTTCTATTATATCTAATAAGAAATTTTCATTTTTTGTTAAGACATTAATGCTTAGACCATTCATTTGTAGACTAAATTTATAAAAATCTTTTTCTATTTTACAGTGATCTGCACATTGAACTGAATTATCATAGTCAGGAGATGAATCATGATCAAAATCATCAATATCAGTAGCAGAATTATAAGAATTATCACATCCAGATATATCAGAATCTAACAACAAATTGTAAAATTGCTCTTTGATATTATCATCTAATTCTAGAGCATCAATTTTCTTTTTGAATTTACACTTATTAGCATAATGTCCCATTTGGCCACATTTGTGACATTTTATGTCTTTTAGACTCTTTTTCTTTCCTTTATGAAAGGATTTTTTCTTTTTATCTTCAAAAGATTTCTTCTTTCTATGCTTATATTTTCCATTACAAAAGAAGGGGAAAATTCTCAAGACAGTCCTTAACTCAAAAACAGACGCATGAATGACAAAAGGTCTAGCGAATGAAATCTACACCATAAAACATGTTAACCTGTGCCAAGTCCTCACAAGTGGAGGCCTCTACACCGAAGTTCAAATTTGGGTAGTGAAAGAATGGGTTGCACCCCTCAAGGATGTCAGTGGCATTCAGGTCATCTGTCCAGCCAAGTTGTGGATCAAAAGCATAAGGAAATGGGGCACAAGCACCTAACAGCGAAAAAAAACTTCAAATCACCTCAGAAAGGGTGTAATACCCGGAAATAAAATTATTAAATAATAATTATTGTTTTATTTTAAAGCATATTAATTGGACTTTGTCATTAATTTATTTTGGGTCAAACTAGTTATTTAATTTTTGTGGGCTAATGTATTAATAAGTGGTGGATAAATTAAACTAGTAAAATTGGGCTTTAAATTAAATGGGTCAAATTTATAATTATGTAATTTTAAAATCCTATTAAAATTTGGAGAGTTAATAAATATATTATATTAATTAATAAAATCTGTTTTAAATGAATAAATAACTAAACCTAATCTTATTTTTATTATACAATCTAAAAAAAGAGAAGGAGGAGCCAAGCCGCCCCTTATTGTATTTTGTGAGAGTTGCGTATGAAATAATCAAAAAAAAAGAGAGCATCAACTATCAGGTTTGTTTTTTTTTTGTTTCTTTTGGTTCACAGTTAAATTTTGAAATAGTATATATGATTGATTTGATCGGATGCGAGACTCTTTTGTTTTTGATTTGTTCGTTTCGTTATGTGTTTTGAAATTTAGTATTGCCTCTCATGATTATTTCTTGTCAAATTCATTGTGATAGTTTCGTTTGGCGTTCATAGTTGGAACTCATATTTCTACTCTTTAGACTAGTACCACATGTCTTAATTTATGTGGATATTTGTAGTAATGTGCATGTTAGTATTTTTGGGGACTTTGAGTTGATGAATCATTTCAGTGTAACATGTACATATTAGAACCCCTTTTTGTTGATATTGTGTAGCATGTGTTGTGACATGATATTTTTGTTAGAATACCGTATGGTATACCTGAGCTATAACCACTTGTGGGGGTACCACAGGCATGTCCTCTTGGCACCGAGGTATGACACCTTCCGTGGCGGTGTGATCAGTCCACGGCGTTTCTGTTTTGTGCTCCGTTGGGAGTTGGCCATTTGGTGTTTTGTTGTGGGAGGCGTATGGGTCGCCCCTAGTTTTTTGTTCTGTTCTGTTTTGCAGAGTGGTGATGTTTGTGCCAAACATGCCTTCCGATTTTGCATGCATCCGGATTATGCTTGATCCAGATGTGTGATTGCTGTGGGCATTATTTTGATTGCCTGTGTGACATTATTTGACTTGCCTGTGTGGCAAGGTATATTACTATTTATATTGAGCTCGATATGAAATAACACCTAACCATTTGATTCTGCCTATCATTTCGTTATGTTGGTTTTGTTTGTTACAGTTCAGTTCAATTAATTGTGTTAGTTATTTCGTTTCATTATTCTTTTATTCTATATCCGTACTGGGCATTTGGCTCATGTTGTGTTTTTCTTCCGGCAGGTAATCAGGGGGATCAAGGGCAAGTGTGACGAGAGTTTCCTTTTATCCAAATGGTTTAGATATTTTGCTTAAGTTGGATCCATTAGTTTGTTTGGAGGACATGTTGAGGTCTTGTGCACTTGAGTGGTCGGGTAATTGGGATGATTACTTGAGCCTAGTTGAGTTTGCTTACAACAATAGCTGACATGTAAGTATTGGGATGGCTCCTTTTGAGGCATTGTATGGTAGAAAGTGTTGGGCACCGACTTGTTGGGATGAGGTTGGTGAAAGGGTCATAGAAGGGCCTGAGTTAGTCCAAATCACTACGGAGAAGGTAGCGGTGGCTAAGGAGAAATTGAAGATCACGACAGAAGTGTTATGCTGATAAGCATACGAGGACTTTAGAATTTGAACCTGGTGAGCATGTGTTTCTAAAAGTTTCTCCTTGGAAGGGCATTCGGCGATTTGGGTTGAAGGGGAAACTTAGTCCGCGTTACATTGGCCCATTCGAGATTCTGGAGAGGGTTGGTGAGGTTGCATATAGGTTAGCTTTGCCTCCGCAGCTAGCTCATGTGCACAACGTGTTCCATGTGTCGGTGTTGAGGAGTTATCATTATCATCCGTTGCACGTGATACAATATCCATTCGATAAGATTCGGGAGGATCTTACTTGTGAGGAGCAAGCTGAGGCGATTTTGGATCGTCAAGAAAGAATTATGAGGAAGAAGACTATTCCGTTTGTTAAGGTTTTGGGGAGGAATCATTCGGAGCGGGAAGCCACTTGGGAGATGGAGGAGTCTATTCGAGCGGAGTATCCGCATCTTTTTGATAATTAGGTACATTCTATTCTTTTAATTCCGGGGACGAAATTCTTTTTAAGGGGTAGGTGATGTAATACCCGGGAAAAACAATTATTAAATAATAATTATTGTTTTATTTTAAAGCATATTAATTGGACTTTGTCATTAATTTATTTTGGGTCAAACTAGTTATTTAATTTTTGTGGGCTAATGTATTAATAAGTGGTGGATAAATTAAATTAGTAAAATTGGGCTTTAAATTAAATGGGTCAAATTTATAATTATGTAATTTTAAAATCCTATTAAAATTTGGAGAGTTAATAAATATATTATATTAATTAATAAAATCTGTTTTAAGTGAATAAATAACTAAACCTAATCTTATTTTTATTATACAATCTGAGAAAGAGAAGGAGGAGCCAAGCCGCCCCTTATTGTATTTGTGAGAGTTGCGTATGAAATAATCAGAAAAAAAAAAGAGCATCAACTATCAGGTTTGTTTTTTTTCCGTTTCTTTTGGTTCACAGTTAAATTTTGAAATAGTATATATGATTGATTTCACCGGATTTTAAGTTTATTAGATTTCCATGTTATAGCAGAAGTCATTAGACTATATATAGATATATATTATATATATACCGAACCTGCTGAAAAAAGAAAAAAAGAAAAAGTTTACGTGAGGAAATTGAAGGTTGCTGCAAGTCAATAAGTATGTTATTATATATATATATATATATATATATATATATATATTTTAATAAGTTTTTGCCATGAAATGTATAAACATAATTAATATATATAATTGAAGTTATGTATATGAATTTAAATTAACTAATTTTAGTGGCATAGTTATAAAAGTTTTTAATAATAAATTTAATAGTATTATGTTTTTAATGATTGAATTGTAATAAAATCTTATTTAATTATTTAGATTGATCGGAGAGAGTCTAAACGAGTTTTTGAAATATACTTTGGGTATTACATTTCTTAATCCAGGTACGGATTCCGTACTCTTTCAGCGAGACTCTTTTGTTTTTCTTTTGTTCGTTTCGTTATACGTTTTGAAATTTAGTATTGCCTCTCATGATTATTTCTTGTCAAATTCATTGTGATAGTTTCGTTTGGCGTTCATAGTTGGAACTCATATTTGTACTCTTTAGACTAGTACTACATGTCTAAATTT
This sequence comes from Panax ginseng, assembly GCA_020205605.1. Lineage (NCBI taxonomy): Eukaryota > Viridiplantae > Streptophyta > Magnoliopsida > Apiales > Araliaceae > Panax > Panax ginseng. The sequence continues at coordinate 69,489,715 of CM035139.1, forward strand.
ATTTTAATATTTGTAGTAATGTGCATGTTAGTATTTTTGGGGACTTTGAGTTGATGAATCATTTCAATTTAATATGTACATATTAGAACCCCTTTGTGTTGATATTGTATCGCATGTGTTGTGACATGATATTTTTGTTAGAATACCGTAGGGTATACCTGAGCTATAACCACCTGTGGGGGTACCACAGGCATGTCCTCTTGGCACTGAGGCATGACACCTTCCGTGACGGTGTGATTAGTCCACGACGTCTCCGTTTTGTGCTCCGTTGGGAGTTAGCCATTTGGTGTTTTGTTGTGGGAGGCGTATGGGTCGACCCTAGTTTTCTGTTTTGTTCTGTTCTGCGGAGTGGTGATGTTTGTGCCAAACACGCCTTACGATTTTACTGCGATCCGGGTTGCTGCAATCCAGATGTGTGATTGCAGTGTGGCATTATTTTGATTGCCTATGCGACATTATTTGACTTGCCTGTGTGGTAAGGTATATTACTATTTATTTTGAGCTCGGTATGAAATAACACCCAACCATTTGATTCAGCCTATCATTTCGTTGTGTTGGTTTTATTTGTTACAGTTCAGTTCAATTAATTGTGTTAGTTATTTCGTTTCATTATTCTTTTATTCTATATCCGTACTGGGCATTTGGTTCATGTTGTGTTTTTCTTTCGGCAGGTAATCAGGGGGATCAAGGGCAAGTGTGACGAGAGTTTCCTTTTATCCAAATGGTTTAGATATTTTTCTTAAGTTGTGATCCATTAGTTTGTTTGGAGTTATAATAATGATTTAGTCATTTTGTTATTTATTATGGTTGACTTATGGTATTTATCAGATATTAAAATTATTCTTCTGTGGCTTTGAGCCTTGCTATTAAATTCATTAGTTTTGTTGTGTTTCGAGTAACCTCTCTTTCTATTTTGGAAAGGGGTGTTATAGAGTTGGTATCAGAGCTGAGGTTCTTTCTTGTAGAAAACATATTTAGGTTTGACCTGTGAGTTGTGGGTAGACTTCTGGGTTAGCTTTTTGTTCTGTTTGATTTTTTGTTCAGCTATCATATCAGCTATATTCGAATTTGTCTCTAATCTGCTTTGTTTATGATCGTGATCTCTTTTTTAGATGGCTCGTAGATCCGCTAGAGTTGCTGGGAGGCGAGATAACAATAGGGGAAGAGGTGAAAGTCAGTCCAATGAGCAACCTAATGATCAGATTAATGCTAAATTGGCTACCTTGGTGAATCAGGCATTACCTCAGTTGGTGGCACAGGTTGTACAGGCAATGCAGCAGTCGCCGCCAAAAATTCCTGAGTAGGAGAACCCGGGAAATAATTGTCCGTAGGCAAACGAAGAGGGAGGGAATGTAGATGGTCATGATCAGCAGGTGGTTCCAATGTATCTATGGTTAGAAAGGTTTCAGAAGCAGAAGCCACATGCATTCAGTTCAGCTCCGACTCCAATTGATACAGAGAATTGGATTGCTCACCTAGAGAAGATCTTTGATGTGTTGGGGTGCTCAGATAATCAAAGAGTATTGCTTGCAGTTTACAAGCTAGAAGGGGATGTACAGAGGTGGTGGAAAGCGATGAAAACAACAAAGGGTCATGGTTATGTTGAAACACTTAGTTGGGCTGAGTTTTGCAAGGTCTTTTATCAACAGTATTTTCCAGCTGCTGATAAAAGAGGCATATGCCAGAGAGTATTTGTCTATTCGACAGAAAGATGATGAATCCATCACGGATTTTATGATGAGGTTCACTAGGTTGACCGGCTTTGCGGGAACCCCAGCAGGGACTGCAGCAAACAGGCGAAGAAGTTCAAGTGGCGGATTCATTATAGGTATCGCCAACATCTTATTAACAACAATTTTGAAGACGTGTCAGCAGTGGCCAATGCGGCCAAGAATATTGAGATGGAGCGACAGGACTTTCGGTCTTCTAAACCAGAAGGGAGTCGAAAGAGGGACAAAGATGACCTGCAGGGTCAAACTTCGGGTCGACATTGGAAGAATCAAGGTGGTTAGTGGAATAGGAATCGTGGTGGCCAACAGGGACAATGGCGTGTCTAGAATCAAAATAGGGGTTATCAACAGATGCCTTTGCAAGGGCAGAATCGTCAGCTGCAGCTACCTTGGCATGGTCAGAATCGTTAGCAGGGGCATAATCGACAGCAGGGGCAAAATTATGGTCGTTATCCGGGACCAGCTGGTGGGGGTAACCCGAATCTTATCCTGATAGCTCCTTGTGCTACATGTGGGGCTAATCATCTGGGGAGGCAGTGCCACAAACTCACCGGTGCATGCTTCTTGTGTGGACAGATGGGCCATATTGCTAGGGATTGTACTGGGTCACGTGGAAATGGTGGAGGTGGTGATAATGGTGGCAATGGAGGTCAGCGTCAGGGTGGTCAAGTGTTTGCTTTGACGTATAACCAGGAGGTAGGTGCACCAGGTACTGTTTCTGGTACTCTTTTAGTTGGCAATCGTGAAACGTCTATTTTATTTGATACGGGTTCTACTCATTTTGTTGTTGCTCAGTCTTTTGTTCGAAACCTGGGTGTGCCATCTCAGTCTTTAAATTTTGTTATGTCTATTGCTACCCCCGATGGGGACTTCTGTTGTTATTTCTGATTTGTATCGAGGGTGTCCGATCAGTTTTGGGGATAAGATCCGTAGCGTTAATCTTCTTCCTATAAGTATGCACGATTTTGATGTCATTCTAGGGATGGACTGGTTGGATAAACACCAAGCCACTATCGATTGTCAGGCGAAGAAGGTTATATTTGGAGACATGAAGTCTCCAGAGTTCGTGTTTCAGGGTTCATAGCCGAGTAGGGTGGTGAAGTTGATTTAAGCTTTGAAGGCTGGGAAGTTGGCGGCAAAGGGATGTGAGGGGTATTTGGAATTTATGAAGGATACCACTAAAGGTGATTCCCGTATTTAGGATGTTCCAATTGTTCATGATTTTTCTGATGTGTTTCCTGAGGAGTTGTCAGGGTTGCCACCGCAGCGGGAAGTAGAGTTTGCTATTGAGCTTGTTCCTGGTACGGAGCCTATCTCTAAGGCACCGTATCGGATGGCACCATAAGAGTTACAGGAGTTGAAGGAGCAGTTGCAGGAAATGTTGGATCGTGGTGTGATACAGCCGAGTGTTTCGCCCTGGGGTGTTCCAGTCTTGTTTGTGAAGAAGAAGGATGGGTCTATGAGGCTATGTATAGACCACAAAGAGTTGAACAAGATTACCATCAAGAATCAGTATCCATTACCGAGGATTGATGACTTGTTTGACCAACTTCAGGGGGTGAAGTATTTTTCGAAGATATATTTGAGGTCGGGCTATCATCAGTTGAGGGTGAGGGATGAGGATATCCCTAAGATAACTTTTCGCACTCGATATGGGCATTACGAGTTTCTGGTGATGCCATTCGGGTTGACTAATGCTCCAGCAATGTTTATGGATTTAATGAATCGAGTGTTTAAGGAGTATTTGGATCAATTTGTCATTTTCTTTATTGATGACATTTTTGTTTACTCCAAGTCTAAGGAAGAGCATGAGGAGCATCTTCGCACAGTGTTGGGGATTTTGCAGAAAGAGAAGTTGTATGCTAAATTCTCTAAATGCGAGTTTTGGTTAGAGCAGGTTGCATTTTTGGGCCACTTTGTTTCTGCTGAGGGCATTAAGGTGGATCCTGCGAAGGTTAAGGCTATCACTAAATGGCCGAGACCTACTACGGTGACAAAGATTAGGAGTTTCTTGGGTTTGGCAGGGTATTATAGGCGGTTTGTGGAAGGGTTTTTCTTGCTTGCCTTGCCATTGACTCAGTTGATGAGAAAGGGCGTGAAGTTTGTGTGGAATGAGGTACATGAGAAGAGTTTCGAGGAATTGAAGAAATAACTTATGACAGCTCCTATAATTGCATTGCCATCGGGGACAGGAGGTTACCAGATTTATAGTGATGCTTCTAAGAAGGGTTTGGGGTGTGTTTTACTGCAAACGGTAAGGTGATTGCTTATGCTTCTAGGAAGCTTAAACCTTACGAGGTGAACCACCCCACACATGATTTGGAGTTGGCAGCGGTGATCTTTACCTTAAAGATTTGTAGGCATTATTTGTATGGAGAGACTTGTGATATCTTCACCGATAACAAAAGTCTTAAATACATCTTCACCCAGAATGTGACGCCCCCAAAACATGTATACATCACCCATCTTGAGTCGCCAAATACATGGTACAAAATACAAATAAAAACTTAATTATACAACTATCGTGTAAAATACGACAAAACATAACTGAGAGTTTAAACAGGAATATTGCCTTCTAGACAATATCCACTCTCAAATAAAGTCCTCATTACATTTATTATCACACTATTTTACAGAACAGTGAGGACTACTAATACACTATCTCGGACCATCACTCCGTTCCCCGACTAGTCCCGACTACGTTCTCATTTCCTGAAGAGAACAGTGAAAGAAAGGGTTAGCTCAACTAGCCCAGTAAGAAATATTATGACTAAGATAATGCAGAATAAATTATCATTAGTCTTCAACAATGTTAAACTGATAAAATATAAAAGACATCAAGTTTAAGCTGCGTGCGGAACAAGCAATCCATTAGAAAAGTCAGTAGAGAATAAAATCTACTATCTTCTATGATTTAAAATGTTTTCATCAATTTTTATCGCTGAGACTCAGCTTAATAAATAAACCATATCATCGAATCATCCCTGCACTACAAGCCAATGGTATTATTTAAATCATTAATGGTCATGACTATACCGAATAATCCCGGGTCATAATCATACCAAGTCCATCTCTGCAGGTAAGCCAAAGATATACAACCATAAAACCAATAATCAACAATCCATCTTTGCACGTAAGCCAAAGATATATAATTCTATAAACAACATTCCATCTTCGTACGTAAGCCAAAGATAACTTTCATCACCATATAAGCATGAGGATGATGACAATGATATAAGCATTAAACAAACTAAAACAAGGATAAATATTAAAGACTTTAAATTTATCCAAATATTATCAATCACTTAATAAACTCATAATCTAATATTATTAATATTATAACAATATTTTAATCACCTCTAAACTTATAAACAATTTATTTTAATTGTTTACACTTTACCAAATAATGCATTTAATCATTCAAAGAATGCCATACTCATAAGATTTCATCACCAATGATCAATACCAAATCAGTCCCAAAAATATTTCTTTTCTGGGATTTAGCAGAAAATAGTCCCATAATGAACATATATTTTTCTCGGAATTTTTAAAATTCATTTACTATTTTTCAAAAATCAATTTCTAATTAATTCCTTAAGAAATTAGCTACCCTAAGTTTAACTCCAGAAATTCCCAAATCTTGGCAGGATCTTACACATGTTAACGTGAGCTTCCAGTTAAAATTTCATGGTCATCGAAGTTATAGAACTCCGGTTATGGCATTTTTTGTTAGAAAAACCTAAATATTGAAATGCTCATAATTTGCTCATTTTAAGTCGGAATGAGCTCATTTTTGGACAGGAGGTACCTTATACTTTCATGTCCCAAAAGGCCAGAATTTTTCTCACAAATTAAGAGGCCAAAACAGTCCTTACAAAATTATGGGTAGTAGCTTTTTGCTATTTTCCAGCTTTTGACTCCTTTGCTAAAAATAGTCCACACGAAAATCTACAACACCTTTTCTAGTGATTCCACTTGGACTTGACCACACTCAAAAATTCAAAATATAATAGGAGATATGGTCAATTGAATTTCATGTTCCATTTTCACCAAAATCTAATTTTCAGCTCTTTGGGATTTCTAAGAAACTTTCATGTTTTCACATAATAACCAACAAAACTCATCATAACACTTACTAATACTTCATATACCCATGATTTTCAGCTGTCCAATGCTTTTATTATGACTCATCATAATCAATGTAAACAGATCATTTCCACAATTTAATAAGGAATGAATACAAAGGATCATTCACCATGCATGTGGTAATCCACGCAGGCAGGTTATTTTAATAGAATAATAAAGAATGGAATAACGAAGAATTCACCGTAAATGCGATAATTGCATGCAGACGAGTTACTCCCAACAGAATAATAAATAATGGAACCCGGTCCCACAGAAACGCATAGACAGGATATTAAAATGCCAGAATAATAAAGAATGGAATAACAACGAAATCACCATACATGCGATAGACCGCCTGCAGACGAGTTATTCCAACAAAATAATAAATATTGAAACCGGTCGGCGTAAGCATACGATGATAGGATATTCCAATGCGAATAAAAAGAATGGAATAACAACGAAATCACCATGCATGCCATAGACCGCATAGACAGGTTATTCCAACAGAATAATAAATAATGGAACCAGTTCCAGTGTAAACGCACAGATAGGATATTCCGACAGAACAATAAAGAACAGAATAATAGAAGAATTTCACCATGTATGTGGTACTTCACATAAACAGGTTATTCCAACAGAATAACAAAGAATGGAATAATAGAAGAATTTCACCATGTATGCGGAACTTCGCATAAACAGGTTATTCCAACATAATAATAAAGAATGGAATAACAACTTTTACGAGTATTGAAAGAAATAATTCTCTTCATGAATATGAAAGAATAATACCCCTTACCTTAGAAAGAAATTGGATACTAGAGTAGAGATGTAGCAGACTTCTATTCTTCTTTCCCTCTATAAATTTTCTCTATATACCTTCTCTCTATAATTTTTCTCTATAATAATGGTTCTAAAGCTTTAGTGAATTGGTGAGAAATGAAGGAAGAATGAGCTTCTATTTATAGAAAAATACAGTTTCGATAATTGCACGTTTTGGGGCTCGAAATATTACAGTACAATACCTCCAACTTTTTTTTCAGTTATAATTCAGTCATCCAAGTATTATCAAACTTGCACCACCTCCCCTAATAGTAAATCATGTGAATCAATAGTAAATCATGTGACTCAAAAGTTCTAAAAATGTGAAAAAATTAATTATAGTATAGTACCTCCATCTATACCTCTATTTTTAACTTAGTCATGCAAGTATTATCAATCTTGCACCAACTCCCCTAATAGTAAGTGAATGTGACTCAATAGTACAAACATGTGAACAAATAGTTATATAAGCATGTGAATTAGTAGCAATTAATTGCTCATTTATCCGATAAATTACCCGATTTATCAATATAACCCCAAACATAATTATCATCGAAATAGATGTCGATTTCCACTAACACTAATAATCCCAACACAATGGAACTATCAAATTCATCTTTAATCAATACGAACTTATTCATCATTAATATCATAACTCACAATATTTAACAACCAGGTCGTTCCCAAGAAAGAGGGGGCTTTCCGATAAGGATTTCTCTTTATTGGCGCGCAATTAAGTGACCAAACCTCTCCTTGATAGAACTTCTAGACATTGTAAATATTGCAATTTAATAATATGAATAACTTTGTCGTCTCAATTATTAATTTAATAATATATCATATAATGCAGATGATACTGTGATAATAATCGAATTAATAATATGAGTGATATGATGCAACAATTACTATAGCAATAATCGAGTATAACTGAGTGACTTATCACGTAAGCATCAATAACCAATACTGTGTGCTAATATGCAACCACGCGTATTACTGTACTTTTACTACCGAGTAGTTCAACGGTTTTAACGGTAAAACTTCATAGTTATTTTCATAAAAATAATTACGTGCGTTTTATTACTACGATAATACTTCTGTTGTGTGTTCACCAATGATTGTGCCGTCGTACGGATATTCCCGACAAAAAGAATATTCCCCGACCAAATGAATATTTTGTAACAACTTTCATACTTTACAAAATTTATAAATACTACCCACAACTATAACATTATATCAAATCCATACCATAATATTAAAAAAAATATTTCGAGAAATTTAAATCTTTATTCATAAAATTTGGAGTCTCACAATCTCCCCTCCTTATAAAAATTTGCCCTTGAAATTTACGTACGTACCTGGTATGTCGAAGAGATGAGGATACCTTGACATCATTTCAAATTCTAACTCAAGAGGTATAACCTTGAGTGTCGAATGTGATCCTTCTTATCAAAGATTTTAACACGTATCTCCTCATATGTTAAATCTTACATTATCTCGTCTAGTTCTAATTCAATAATGTAGTTCGAATTAGTCCACATATTTACGTAATATCAAAAGCAAAAAAAATGTTACGAACACATACATACTTGGCGGTAAAGAGAGTTTATAGGCCACGATTCTACTCGATCGAGGATTTTAAATGGGCCAATAAAATCGAGGTTGAGATAACGCTTCTTGAACCTTCTTCTTCATATTCATGAGCTCGGGTCTATTAGCATGGCGCGGCGACTTTAACTTTATCGATTAAAGTCGATTTTACTCGTATATTCGGTATCTTCACGTGGGTCCCTAGAGTCTTTAACTCTATCTTCATCCTTTGTAAGTTATACGAAATAGGTCTTTGTGTTAACAACTTCACACTCATAGCACGCATCGATCTTCTACTCAACACGCGTCGACTACCACGTTCGTTTTCCCATAATGGTATTTAATGAATGCGATCGTAATCTTCAACGACTCGAACCAACGTCTTTGGCGCCGTTACGTTCGTTTTGGGTGAAGAAAAATATTTGAGGATTTTAGAAATGGGTTTTGTCTTTGAGGTCAATACAAAATTCAATTTCACGCTTTAAGTAGGCTAAGAAGTCTTCAAGAATACGTCAGGAAATTTATTAACAATAGAAATATCATTCAAAACTGTGACCCTCATCCAAGACTTGGATAGCACGTCACATTGATACCTATCAACTTGCCACCAGTTATTCTGGCGTCCCCTATGGATAGTGCGGCTTGATTGCATTCCACACAAGGAAGTCAACAACAAAAGGATCGGGGCTCTTTACTTATGAAAGCGATATAACAGTGATTAACTTTACTGGTTTGGTTACTTGAATTCACATGATAGGTTGGTTAAGAATATGAAAGCTAATAACCTTACGAAAAACATGATGAGTAGTTAACCAATCGATTCCTAAAATCACATCAGAGGCAATTATTTTCAAAGAGATAAGATCGACAAGTAACGTGAAAGTGTCAATTTGAATCAACAAGATTTATAAACAGTGGAGGTAACGAAGATTTCTCCTAACGAAGTTTCAACCAATAAGTCAAAGTCTAACTTCTCAGGAGTCAAATTTAAACGTTGAACACAATTAGGTGAAATACAAGAGTGGGTAGAACTAGTATCGAATAAGATATAGACTTCACAAGAGTTTATAATTAACTTATCCGTAATAACTTCATTTGGGTTTCTCGACAAACGCTCTCACTTAAACTACCGATTTTGACTTGTCTAGGACATCCCAATTGGACTTGACTTCACTATACGACAAAATTGAGCTAAATGACCTCCTCTTCTTGAAATTTCCATTTCTATTATATTGACTATGATTACTACCGAAGTGGTTACCATTCTTGGCATGATAATTTCCCCCACGATGGTCATCATTATTTCGATGGTCGTTGCCACCAGTATGATTATTATTGTGTTGTTGGTCGTTACCTTTTGGTTGTGCTAACTCATTATCGCGCTCCAATAACTGAGCCCTATTCACAACATCTGAATATAAACAAAGTTTATGAGAAATGAGGTATTGACGTATATCGGGTTTCAAACCTTTTAGAAACATTCGCGTCATTCGCTCCTCATTATCGACCAAATGGGATTCAAATCTGGATAACTCCGCAAACTTAGCCTTATACTGCGATATGGTCATATTATTTTGCTCCATTGCTTATCTCAATATTTTTAGATGCCATTTTCAAACACTGTCACAAAACAAGGGTTAATTAACATAACACATATTATCCTATACTCGACCAGGCCAATTAAATACCAAATAAACTTAGGTAGGTCATACTAGCGAAGGAATTCCCCGCTCTCTCCTCTAGTTCTTATCTCACATCTCGGCCGGGGATCATATCCTAAAGCTTTGATACCAAGCGTGGCCTTTTCCAAAAATTATACATCACCCATCTTGAGTCATCAAATACATGGTACAAAATACAAATAAAAACTTAATTATATAACTTTCGTGTAAAATACGACAAAACATAACTGAGAGTTTAAACAGGAATATTGCCTTCTAGATAATATCCACTCTCAAATAGAGTCCTCATTACATTTATTATCACACTATTTTATAGAATAGTGAGGACTACTAATACACCATCTCGGACCATCACTCCGTTCCCCGACTAGTCCCGGCTAAGTTCTCATTTCCTGAAGAGAACAGTGAAAGAAAGGGTTAGCTCAACTAGCCCAGTAAGAAATATTATGACTAAGATAATGCAGAATAAATTATCATTAGTCTTCAACAATGTTAAACTGATAAAATATAAAAGACATCAAGTTTAACTGCAGCGGAACAAGCAATCCATTAGAAAAGTCAAGTAGAGAATAAAATCTACTATCTTCTATGATTTAAAATGTTTTCATCAATTTTTATCAACGAGACTCGACAATAAATAAACCACATCATCGAATCATCCACGCACTACGGGGCCAAGGATATTCTTTAAATCATCAATGGTCATGACTATACCGAATAATCCCTAGTCATAATCATACCAAGTCCATCTTTGCACGTAAGCCAAAGATATACAACCATAAAACCAATAATCAACAATCAATCTTTGCACGTAAGCCAAAGATATATAATTCAATAAACAACATTCCATCTTCGCACGTAAGCCAAAGATAACTTTCATCAGCATATAAGCATGAAGATGATGACAATGATATAAGCATTAATCAAACTAAAACAAGGATAAATATTAAAGACTTTAAATTTATCCAAATATTATCAATCACTTAATAAACTCATAATCTAATATTATTAATATTATAACAATATTTTAATCACCTCTAAACTTATAAAAAATTTATTTCAATTGTTTACACTTTACCAATAATGCATTTAATCATTCAAAGAATGTCATACTCATAAGATTTCATCACCAATGATCAAATCCCTTATAAAAAATCTGCATATACCTTATATAGGATTCCCAAGCCATAAAATTCTATTTTCTAATTTTGTTACATTACATAACATATTTAACTCATATACTCATAACTAGTGCATTTTTATGAAAAATACCAAATCAATCAAAAAATATTTTTTAGGGATTTAGCGAATATAGTCCCATAATGAACATATATTTTTTCTCGAATTTTTAAAATTCCTTTACTATTTTCAAAAATCAATTTCTAATTATTTCCTTTAGAAATTAGCTACCTCCAGTTTAACTCCAGAAATTCCCAAATCTTGGCGGGGATCTTACACATGTTAGCGTGAGCTTCTAGTTTAAATTTCATGGTCATCGGAGTTATAGAACTCCGGTTATGACGTTTTTCGTCGGAAAATCCTAAATATTGAAATGGTCATAACTTGCTCATTTTAAGTCGGAATGATCTCATTTTTGGAAAGTAGGTACCTTATACCGTATACTTTCATGTCCCAAAAGGCTAGAATTTTTCTCACAAATTAAGTGGCCGAAACAGCCCTTACAAAATTATGGGCAGTAGTTTTTTGTTATTTTCCAGCTTGACTCCTTTGCTAAAAACAGTCCACACGAAAATCTACAACACCTTTTCTAGTGATTCCACTTGGATAAGTTAGTAAACTCATAGATCTAACTCTAGGACTTGAAAACAATCAAAAATTCGAAATATAATAGGAGATATGGTCAATTGAATTTCATGTTCCATTTTCACCAAAATCTGATTTTCAACTCTTTGTGATTTCTAAGAAACTTTCATGTTTTCTCATAATAACCAACATAACTCATCATAACACTTACTAATACTTCATATACCTATGATTTTCATCTGTCCAATGCTTTTATTATGACTCTCATCATAATCAATGTAAACAGATCATTTTCACAATTTAATAAGGAATGAATACAAAGGATCATTCACCATGCATGTGGTAATCCACGCAGGCAGGTTATTCTAACAGAATAATAAAGAATGGAATAACAGAAGGATTCACCATGCGTGCGATAGACTTCACAGACAGGTTACTCCCAACAGAATAATAAATAATGGAACTAGGTCCGGCGTAAATGCATAGATAGGATATTCTGACAGAATAATAAAGAATGGAATAACAACAAAAATCACCATGCATGCGATAGACCGCACAGACAGGTTATTCCAATAGAATAATAAATAATGGAATCAGGTCCGACATAAACGTACAGATAGGATATTCCGACAGAATAATAAAGAATGAAATAACAACATAAATAACCATGCATACGATAGACCACACAGACATGTTATTCCAACAGAATAATAAATAATGGAACCATGTCCGGCGTAAACGCACAGACAGGATATTCCGACAGAATAATAAAGAACAGAATAATAGAAGAATTTCACCATGTATGCGGTACTTCGCATAAACAGGTTATTCCAACAGAATAACAAATAATGGAATAATAGAAGAATTTCACCATGTATACGGTACTTCGGATAAACAGGTTATTCCAACATAATAATAAAGAATGAAATAACAAGTCTTACGAGTATTGAAAGAAATAGTTCTCTTCATGAATATGAAAGAATAATACCCCTTACATACCTTAAATTTGAATCTTTGGAATAGTAGGTAGCGGACTTTCTATTCTTCTTTCTCTCTATAAATTCTCTCTATACCTTCTCTCTATAATTTTTCTCTATAATAATGGCTCTAAAGCTTTAGTGAATTGGTGAGAAATGAAGGAAGAATGAGCTTCTATTTATAGAAAAATACAGTTTCGATAATTGCACGTTTTGGGGCTTGAAATATTACAGTATAATACCTCCAACTTTTCTTTCATTTATAATTCAGTCATCCAAGTATTATCAAACTTGCACCACCTCCCCTAATACTAAATCATGAGAATCAATAGTAAATCATGTGACTCAATAGTTCTAAATATTTGAAAAAATTAATTACAGTATAGTACCTCCATCTATACCTCTATTTTTAACTTAGTCATGCAAGTATTATCAATCTTGCACCAACTCCCCTAATAGTAAGTGAATGTGACTCAATAGTACAAACATGTGAACAAATAGTTATATAAGCATGTGAATTAGTAGCAATTAATTGCTCATTTATCCGATAAATTACCCGATTTTTTAATATAACCCCAGACATAATTATCATCGAAATAGATGTCAATTTCCACTAACACTAATAATCCCAACACAATGGAACTATCAAATTCATCTTTAATCAACACGAACGTATTCATCATTAATATCATAACTCACAATATTTAACAACCAGGTCATTCCCAAGAAATAGGGGGCTTTCCGATAAGGATTTCTCCTTATTAGCGCATTGATTAGGTGACCAAACCTCTCCTTGAGAACTTCTAGACATTGTAAATATTGCAATTTAATAATATGAATAACTTTGTCGTCTCAATTATTAATTTAATAATATATCATATAATGGATGATCTTGTGTGACAATAATTGAATCAATAATATGAGAGATATGATGCAACAATTACTATAGCAATAATTGAGTATAAGCGAGTGACTTATCACGTAAGCATCAATAACCAATATCGTGTGCTACTTATGCAACCAAAGTATTCTTTGTACTTTTACTACTAGGAGTAGTTCAACGGCAGTTTTAACGGTAAAACTTCCGTCGTTATTTTCATAAAAATAATTACATCATTTTATTACTACGACAATACTTTCCGTTGTGTGTTCACCAATGATTGTCTTGGTAAATACGGATATTCCCGACAAAAAGAATATTTCCAGACCAAACGAATATTTTATAACAACTTGCATACTTTAAAAAATTTATAAATACTACCCACAACTATAACATTATATCAAATTCATACCATAATATTAAAAAAAAATATTTTTAGAAATTTAAATCTTTATTCATAAAATTTGGGGTCTCACACAGAAGGAGTTTAATATGAGGCAGAGGCGATGGTTAGAGCTTCTAAAGGATTATGATGCTAGAATTCAGTATCACCCAGGGAAGGCAAATGTGGTTACAAATGCTCTTAGCCGAAAGAGTTCAGGGAGTGTAGCAGCCCTTATTACACAACCTCAACTTATTTCGGACATGGAGTGGTTCGAGTTGGAGTTGTATGTACGAGGTTCAGATGGGCATTTGGCGGGTATGAGAGTGGAGCCCTCTCTTATCTCGCGGGTCAAAGAAGCTCAAAAAGAAGATGGGGAGTTGTGGGGTCTGATGCAGAATCTAGAGGAGGGCAAGCAGCCCGAGTTTCGTATTGATGACCACGGTGAGATTTGGTTGGGTGAGCGGTTGTGTGTACCATCAGATCTAATTATTCGGGAGGCAGTGTTGGATGAGGCTCATAGTTCGCCATTTCTATTCATCCAGGTTCTACGAAGATGTATAGGGATTTGAAGAAGAATTTTTGGTGGAATGGGATGAAACGAGACATGGCTGAATATGTTGGGAATTGTCTCACTTGTCAACAAGTGAAGATAGAACATCAACGAGCTAGTAGTTTGCTGCAACAGTTAGACATTCCAGTGTGGAAGTGGGAGGATATCACAATGGATTTTGTGACTGGTTTGCCGAATACTTTGAGGAAGAATGATGCCATTTGGGTAGTGGTGGACCGACTAACCAAATCGGCAAACTTTTTGGCTATCCCTGAGGGTTACTCGGTGGATAGGTTGGCACATATCTTTCAGTAGGAAATTATTAGACTTCATGGTACTCCGATGTCTATTATTTCAGATCGAGACCCACGGTTTACTTTACGGTTTTGGAAAGGGTTTCAACAAGCTTGGGGTAGTCGGCTTAACTTCAGTACTTCTTTCCATTCGCAAACTGATGGGAAATCTGAACGGACTATTCAAATGTTGGAGGACATGTTGAGTTCTTGTGCACTTGAGTGGTCTGGTAATTGGGATGATTACTTGAGCCTAGTTGAGTTTGCTTACAACAATAGCTGGAATGCAAGTATTGGGATGACTCCTTTTGAGGCATTGTATGGTAGAAAGTGTCGGGCACCGACTTATTGGGATGAGGTTGGTGAAAGGGTCATAGAAGGGCCTGAGTTAGTCCAAATCACTACGGAAAAGGTAGCGGTGGCTAAGGAGAAATTGAAGACAGCTCGATCACGACAGAAGTGTTATGCTGATAAGCATAAGAGGACTTTAGAATTTGAACCTGGTGAGCATGTGTTTCTAAAAGTTTCTTCTTGGAAGGGCATTCAGCGATTTGGGTTGAAGGGGAAACTTAGTCCGCGTTACATTGGCCCATTCGAGATTCTGGAGAGGGTTGGTGAGGTTGCATATCGGTTAGCTTTGCCTTCGCAGCTAGCTCACGTGCACAACGTGTTCCATGTATCGGTGTTTAGGAGTTATCATTATCATCTGTTGCACGTGGTACAATATCCATTCGATAAGATTCGGGAGGATCTTACTTGTGAGGAGCAAGCTGAGGCGATTTTGGATCGTCAAGAAAGAATTATGAGGAAGAAGACTATTACGTTTGTTAAGGTTTTGTGGAGGAATCATTCGGAGCGGGAAGCCACTTGGGAGATGGAGGAGTCTATTCGAGCGGAGTATCCACATCTTTTTGATAATTAGGTACATTTTATTCTTTTAATTCCGGGGACGGAATTCTTTTTAAGGGGTTGGTGATGTAATACCGGGAAAAAAAATTATTAAATAATAATTATTGTTTTATTTTAAAGCATATTAATTGGACTTTGTCATTAATTTATTTTGGGTCAAAATAGTTATTTAATTTTTGTGGGCTAATGTATTAATAAGTGGTGGATAAATTAAATTAGTAAAATTGGGCTTTAAATTAAATGGGCCAAATTTATAATTATGTAATTTTAAAATCCTAAAATTTGGAGAGTTAATAAATATATTATATTAATTAATAAAATCTGTTTTAAGTGAATAAATAACTAAACCTAATCTTATTTTTATTATACAATCTGAGAAAGAGAAGGACGAGCCAAGCCGCCCCTTATTGTATTTGTGAGAGTTGCGTATGAAATAACAAGAAAAAAAGAGCACCAGCTATCAGGTTTGTTTTTTTCCGTTTCTTTTGGTTCACAGTTAAATTTTGAAATAGTATATATGATTGATTTCACCGGATGTTAAGTTTATTAGATTTCCATGTTATAGCAGAAGTCATTAGACTATATATAGATAAATATTATATATATACCGAACCTGCTGAAAAAAGAAAAAAAGAAAAAGTTTACGTGAGGAAATTGAAGGTTCTTTGCAAGTCATAAGTATGTTATTATATATATATATATATATATATATATATATATATATATATATATATATATATATATATATACTTTAATAAGTTTTGGCCATGAAATGTATAAACATAATTAATATATATAATTGAAGTTATGTATATGAATTTAAATTAACTAATTTTATTGGCATAGTTATAAAAGTTTTTAATAATAAATTTAATAGTTTTATGTTTTTAATGATTGAATTGTAATAAAATCTTATTTAATTATTTAGATTGATCGGAGAGAGTCTAAACGAGTTTTTGAAATATACTTTGGGTATTACATTTCTTAATCCAGTCTACGGATTCCGCATCTTTTCAATGAGACTCTTTGTTTTTCTTTTGTTCGTTTCGTTATACGTTTTGAAATTTAGTATTGCCTCTCATGATTATTTCTTGTCAAATTCTTTGTGATAGTTTCGTTTGGCGTTCATAGTTGGAACTCATATTTGTACTCTTTAGACTAGTACTACATGTCTAAATTTATTTTAATATTTGTAGTAATGTG
Organism: Panax ginseng; assembly: GCA_020205605.1. NCBI lineage: Eukaryota > Viridiplantae > Streptophyta > Magnoliopsida > Apiales > Araliaceae > Panax > Panax ginseng. The sequence continues at coordinate 69,506,619 of CM035139.1, forward strand.
CATGTTAGTATTTTTGGGGACTTTGAGTTGATGAATCATTTCAATTTAACATGTACATATTAGAACCCCTTTGTGTTGATATTGTGTCGCATGTGTTGTGACATGATATTTTTGTTAGAATACCGTAGGGTATACCTGAGCTATAACCACCTGTGGGGGGGGTACCACAGGCATGTCCTCTTGGCACTAAGGCATGACACCTTCCGTGGCGGTGTGATTAGTCCACGACGTCTCCGTTTTGTGCTCCGTTGGGAGTTGGCCATTTGGTGTTTTGTTGTGGGAGGCGTATGGGTCGACCCTAGTTTTCTGTTTTGTTCTGTTCTGCGGAGTGGTGATGTTTGTGCCAAACACGCCTTCTGATTTTGCACGCATCTGGGTTGCGCAGTCCGATGTGTGATTGCCTGTGTGGCATTATTTTGATTGCCTATGCGACATTATTTGACTTGCCTGTGTGGCAAGGTATATTACTATTTATTTTGAGCTCGGTATGAAATAACACCCAACCATTTGATTCAGCCTATCATTTCGTTGTGTTGGTTTTGTTCGTTATAGTTTAGTTCAATTAATTGTGTTAGTTATTTCATTTCATTATTCTTTTATTATATATCCGTACTGGGCATTTGGCTCATGCTGTGTTTTTCTTCCGGCAGGTAATCAAGGGGATCAAGGCAAAGTGTGACGAGAGTTTCCTTTTATCCAAATGGTTTCGATATTTTTCTTAAGTTGTGATCCATTAGTTTGTTTGGAGTTATAATAATGATTTAGTCATTTTGTTATTTATTATGGTTGACTTGTGGTATTTATCAGATATTAAAGTTATTCTTGTGTGGCTTTGAGCCTTGCTATTAAATTCATTAGTTTTGTTGTGTTTTGAGTAACCTCTCTTTCTATTTTGGAAAGGGGGTGTTACAAAGGGTGAGGTAAGTTTCTACTTCAGATAATTTAAAATGTGCATCAACCTAGGATAATAGACTCCTAAAGGATAAATCTAGATCATCACGTCATGTATGGTCTGCACATGTGCAACTGCGTTATATCAGCGCACATTTCCATTAAAAAGGTAAGCATACATCCCCAATAGAGTCAAATATACATACACATTAAATGCCCAGACCTGAGAAAAAAAATTTCTATTGAAAATTACCTTTTGAGTAGGCATCGAGACAGTCTGGTGATGAAAGCCTTTGTAAGCTACCATTCGAGTAGGCATCGAGATAGTCCAGTGATCAACCGTTGTCAACTACCAGTAGGGTAGATGATAAGTAGGTTTATACCTACTTATATGGTATATGTTACTTGAATTAGTTGCTTATACTCATGTTTCTTAGCTACTTTTCATGCAATTTATATTCATTTTGTAGATTATAGGCTTGGGAGCTGGGTGAGCAACTATTGGAATGAAAACACAAGGAAAAGCAATTCGGACATTGTTTGGGCTTTCATGTTCATTTCATGTTCTTGCCTTGGAACTTGGATTATATTGTAGAGCTTCTTCTTATCTTTTTGGAACATCTTGAATCATTCTAATCGGAGTTCGGATGCAAGAGTTATGACCTTTGTACCAACGGACGTTGAACTTCAATGTTTAGGGTGGCCATTTGCATAGTAGTCACTTCCAACCAAATTTTGACCTTCATGCATCCTTTATTTCTCAATTCTTAAAGAATGAAAGTTGTAGAGCTTGTCGAGATCTTCAATTTCATAGGTGGCAGGCCCCATAACGCCTCCCGAATCAAAAGTTATGACCGTTTTACTAGAGGACACTTTATGCAACGAGAAACCTCACAGTGCGGTAGCGAGGATTTCTAGTGTATTTTGGCGGCGGCATTTGCATGATCCTGAACCAAAAAATGCCATCTTCTACTTAAGCGCAGCGCCGCCTGACTCGAAAGCCATTCTCAAAGCTTGTGTCATACACTTTAAAGTTGACTTTTTTACTAAACAGTGCAATTGGAGCGTAACTTGGAGGAGGGTTCAATTAGGGCTGATATAGAGAAGAGATATCAGTATGTAAGGGGGATTCCACCCCTTGGGGGATCACTAAGTTATATTTGTTTTTTCTCTTTAATTTCAAAATTAGATTAGAGTAGATTACATAGTTACTTTCTAGATCTGATTAGATTGAAGACTTGAAGCAATTGAAAAGCATTAAAGATTCCATCTTGGAGCAGGAGAACATATTTGCACTTCAATTCTCTACTCTTATCCTCTCTTTGATTCCTAATTGTAATCTTATGATGTTTATTTAATATGTGGATGATAGATTTGATTCAGATATGATTTAAACTTTATTCTGAGATTACAATGGATTCTATGGATTAGTTGTGACGCCCCTAAAATAGGTATACATCACCCATCTTGAGTCGCCAAATACATGATACAGAATACAAATACAAACTTAATTATACAACCGTCGTGTAATATACGACAAAACATAGCTGAGAGTTTAAACAGGAATATTGCCTTCTAGACAATATCCACTCTCGAATAGAGTCCTCATTACATTTATTGTCACACTATTTTATAGAATAGTGAGGACTACTAATACACCATCTCGGACCATCTCTCCATTCCCCGACTAGTCCCTCCTACGTTCTCATTTCCTGAAGAGAACAATGAAAGCAAAAGGGTGAGCTCAACTAGCCTAGTAAGAAATATTATGACTAAGATAATGCAGAATAAATTATCATTAGTCCTCAACAATGTTAAACTGATAAAATACAATAGACACCAAGTTTAACTGCAGCGGAATAAGCAATCCATTAGAAGAGTCAAGTAGAGTATGATATCTACTATCTTCTATGATTTAAAATGTTTTAATCAATTTTTATCGCTGAGACTCATCTTAATAAATAAACCACATCATCGAATCATCCCTACACTACAGGACAAGGATATTCATTAAATCATCAATGATCATGACTATACTAAATAATCCTTGGTCATAATCATACCAAAAATCCATCCCATCAATGCAATGACAAAGCTTTGAGGACTTTTACCACATCATTTATAACATTATAGGTCATGATTATACCGAATGATCCCTGGTCATAATCATACCGAGTCCATTTTGCACGTAAGCCAAAGATGACTTTCATCACAATATAAGCATGAGGATGATGACAATGACATAATAATTCAATAAAACAAGTTCAAGAATAAATTTTAAAGATTTATAAGTTAATTTATCCACGAAATCAATAACGTCAAATTGTCAACATGATACTGCTTTGTGGAGTAAAATTCAAGAATGCTCAGAAGAATATTTCCATGAAAAGATACTGGATGAAGCGCAAATATCCAGGATATTCTACCAATTTCATCGAGTATAGAAGTCAGAACTTTAACCAACTGGGTATAATAAAATATATGAAACTGCAAATGGATTTTTGCCCGCTATGTGGTAATCCACGTAGACAGATCATTTACAAAATTTAATAAGGAATGAATACGAAGGATCATTCACCATGCATCTGGTAATCCACATAGACAGGTTATTCCAACAGAATAATAAAGAATTGAATAACAAAAGAATTCACCAGGCATGCGATAGACTACACAGACAGGTTATTCCCAATCGAATAATAAAGAATGGAACCAGTCATACGTAATCCGCTGAACAAGATATTCCAATGAATAATAAAGAATGGAATAACAACAAAATTCACCAGCATGCGATAGACCGCTTTACGAAAGTTATTCCAATGAGAATAATAAAGAATGGAATAACGAAGAATTTCACCATGTATGCGGTACTTCGCATAGACTGGTTATTCCAACATAATAATAAAGAATGGAATAACAACCCTTACGAGTATTGAAAGAAAATAACTCTCTTCATGAATACAAAAGAATAATACCCCTTACCTTAGAAGAAACTGGATATTGGAATAGTGAGGTATCAAACATCTCTTCTTCTTTCTCTCTATAATTTCTCTCTATAATAATTGCTCTAAAGCTTTAGTGAATTGGTGAGAAACGAAGGAAGAATGAGTTTCTATTTATAGGAAAATATAGTTTCGATAATTGCACGTTTTGGGGCTCAAAATATTATAGTAAAATACCTTCAACTTTTTTTTCATTTTTAATTTAGTCCTGCAAGTATTATCAAACTTGCACCACCTCCCCTAATAGTAAATCATGTGAATTAATAGTTCATTCATGTGACTCAATAGTATAATCATGTGAAAAAACTAATTCAATATAGTACCTTCAACTATACCTCCATCTTTAATATAGTCATGCAAGTATTATCAATCTTGCACCAACTCCCTTAATAGTAAATGAATGTGAACCAATAGTACACACATGTGAACAAATAGTTATATGCATGTGAATTAATAGCAATTAATTACCCGATAACTTCCAAACATCAATTATTATCGAAATAAATGCCGATTTCCACTAACACTAATAATTCCCACACAATGGAACTATCAATTTCATATTTAATCAACACGAACTTATTCATCATTAATATTATAATTCACAATATTTAACAACCAGGTAGTTCCCAGGAAAGAGGGGGCTTTCCAATAAGGATTTCTCCCTATCGGCGCGCAATTAGGTAACCAAACCTCTCATTGACAGAACTTCTAGACATTGCCAATATTGCAAATAATAATATGAATTACTTTGTCATTTCAATTATTGATTTAATAATATATAAAATATTATGCATATGATACTGTGACAATAATTGAATCAATAATATGAGAGATATGATGAAGCAATTCTTCATAGTAATAATTGAGTATAAGCTGGTGACTTCTCACGTAAGCATCAATAATCAATACCGTGTGCTACTATGCAACTACGCAGACATCGTCTTTTACTTTTACTACGGGTAGTTCAACAATTTAACTTCAGAAAACTTCCGCGTTATTTTTTATAAAAGATAATTATGTTGTTTTCTAACTACGACAATACTTTCGTTGTGGGGTCCACCAATGATTGTGCCGTCGTACGAATATTCCCTGTTAAAACGAATATTTCCTCGACCAATCGAATATTATATAACCACTTGCTTACTTTGCAAAATTTCTAAATATTACCCATAATTATAACATTATAATATTCACACCACAATATTCAAAAATATATTTCGAGAGATATTAATCTTTAGTCATAAAAGTCGGGGTCTTACAACCTCCCCTTCTTATGAAATTTTGTCCTCGAAATTAGGGTGCGTACCTGGTATGTTGAAGAGGTGAGGATACCTTGATTTCATTTCAGATTCTAACTCCCAGGTCATTTTCTCAACATCATGGTTTCTCCACAAAACTTTGACTTGAGGTATAACTTTAGAGCGTAGAATATGATCCTTCTTATCCACGATTTTAACAGGTACCTCTTCATACGTTAAATCCTCTGCTATCTCGTCCAGTTCTAATTCAATAATGTGGTTCGGGTCTTTCATATATTTATGTAACATAGATATTTGAAAAACATTATGAACACGAGACATACTTGGCGGTAAGGCGAGTCTATAGGCTACAGTTCCTACTCGATCGAGGATTAAAAATGGGCCAATGAATCAAGGATTGAGTTTTCCTCTCTTTCCAAATCTTTTAACTCCTTTCAATAGAGCAACACGTAACAACACATGATCTCCAATATTGAATTCCACGTCCTTTCGATGAAGATCAACATAACTCTTTTGTCGATTTTGTGAGCTTTTTATACGTTGTCGGATCGTTTGAATCTTTTCCATAGTTATACATACCAACTCCGGTCCCAACAACGTTGCTTCACCCACCTCATCCCAGCATACTGGAGAACGACACTTTCTTCCATACAACGCCTCAAATGGAGCCATGCCAATACTTATTTGATAACTGTTGTTGTAGGAAAATTCCACCAATGGTAAGAACTTGTCCCAACTTCCCTTGAAGTCAAGGACACAGAGTCTTAATAAATCTTCAAGAGTTTGAATAGTCCTTTCTGACTGCCCATCCGTTTGAGGATGATATGCCAAACTAAATCGTAAATCTGTGCCCATAGCTTTTTGCAAACTAACCCAAAATCTTAAAGTGAATCTTGGGTCTCGATCAGAAACTATGGATACTGGCATACCATGAAATCTTACAATCTCGTTTATATACATACTAGCAAGATGTTCAAGTGTATAAGTTTCTCGCATCGGTAAGAAATGAGCAGACTTGGTCAATCTATCAACAATGACCCAAATCTCATATATGCCTTGAGAAACCTTGGGAAAACCAGTAACGAAATCCATGGTAATGTGCTCCCACTTCCATTCTGGAATTTCAAGTGGTTACAATGGACCTTTTAGCACTTGATGCTCCGCCTTGACTCATTGACAAGTTAGATACCTTGAGATAAACCCCGCTATCTCTCTCTTCATATTCCTCCACCAAAATGTATGTCGAATATCACGATATATTTTGGTACTCCCAGGATGGATTGCAAATGTTGTGTTGTGCGCCTCCATCATGATTTTATACTTTAAGTCAGAATCGTTAGGAACACAAAGTCTGGAGTTGACTCGAAGCATTCCTTCTTCATCGATTCTTGCTTCCGGAATAGCACCTTCTTGCACTTTCTTCTTAATACGCATCAGCTCCAGGTCTATAGTTTGAGCAACTTTAACTTTATCGATTAAAGTCGGTTTTACTCGTATATTTGCCGTCATCACATGGGTCCCTGGAGTCTTTAACTCTATTTCCATCCTTCGTAAGTCATACAAAATGGGTCTTTGCGTTGACAATATTGCACTCATACCTGCATATAATCTTCTACTCAATGTGTCAGCTATTACATTCGCTTTTCCAGGATGGTATTGGATGGTATGATCATAATCTTTCAACAACTCAAGCCATCGTTGTTGCCGCATGTTGAGTTCCTTTTGAGTGAAGAAATATTTGAGGCTTTTATGATCCGTATAGATCTCCACCTTCTCTCCATACGTAATGCCTCCAAATCTTAAGCTTAAAAATGATCACGCTAACTCTAGATCATGAGTAGGATAATTCCTCTCATATTCTTTGAGTTGTCGTGAGGCATAGGCTATGACTTTCCCATGTTACATGAGAACACATCCTTACCTTTTTCCCCGAAGCATCACTTTGTAGATGGCCAAATCCCTCCGAGCGGATGGTATTGTCGAGCAGTGCTGAATGATGAGTCTTCTCTTGAGTTCTTAAAAACTCTTCTTACATTCCTCGCTCCAACCGAACTTTGTATCTTTTCAAGTCAGCTACGTTAATGGAGTAGCGATTCGAGAACACCCTTCTACGAATCTCTGATAATAACCAGCTAAGCCGAGAAAGCTACGTACTTCGGTCACTGACTTAGGTTGCTCCTAGCTTTGAATTGCTTCAATCTTCGCTGGGTCAACAGATATTCCATGATTTGATATCACGTGCCCAAGGAATGCAACTTCCTCAAGCCAGAACTGACATTTCTTCAACTTGACATATAGCTTGTTTTCACGAAGCTTTTGGAGTATCAGCCTCAAGTGTTGCTCATGGTCTTCACGGGTTTTGGAGTATATGAAGGTCATCAATAAAGATGACAACAAAGTGATCCAAATATTCCTTGAATACTCGGTTACCTTAGAAGAAACTGGATATTAGAATAGCGAGGTAGCAGACTTCTCTTCTTCTTTCTCTCTATAATTTCTCTCTATAATAATTACTCTAAAGCTTTAGTGAATTGCTGAGAAACGAAGGAAGAATGAGCTTCTATTTATAGGAAAATATAGTTTCGATAATTGCACGTTTTGGGGCTCAAAATATTACAGTAAAATACCTTCAACTTTTTTTCATTTTTAATTTAGTCCTGCAAGTATTATCAAACTTGCACCACCTCCCCTAATAGTAAATCATGTGAATTAATAGTTCATTCATGTGACTCAATAGTATAATCATGTGAAAAAACTAATTCAATATAGTACCTTCAACTATACCTCCATCTTTAATTTAGTCATGCAAGTATTATCAATCTTGCACCAACTCCCTTAATAGTAAATGAATGTGAACCAATAGTACACACATGTGAACAAATAGTTATATGCATGTGAATTAATAGCAATTAATTGCTCATTTATCCAATTAATTACCCGATAACTTCCAAACATCAATTATTATTAAAATAAATGCTGATTTCCACTAACACTAATAATTCCCACACAATGGAACTATTAATTTCATCTTTAATCAACACGAACTTATTCATCATTAATATTATAATTCACAATATTTAACAACCGTGGTCATTCCTGAAGAAAGAGGGCTTTCAATAAGGATTTCTCCTATTGGCGCAAGAATTAGGTGACCAAACCTCTCCTCGATGTAACTTATAGACATTGTCAATATTGCAAATAATAATATGAATAACTTTGTCATCTCAATTATTGATTTAATAATATATAAAATATTATGCAGATGATACTGTGACAATAACTGAATCAATAATATGAAAGATATGATGCAAGAATTCATCATGTAGTAATAATTGAGTATAACCGAGTGAATTCTCACGTAAGCATCAATAATCAATCTGGTGCTACTATGCAACCACGCCAGATTCTTTGTACTTTACTACGGTAGTTTAACAATTTAACGGTAAAACTTCCGCCATTATTTTTATAAAAAGATAATTATGTCGTTTTCTAACTATGACAATACTTCCGTTGTGGGGTCCACTAATGATTGTGCCGTCGTACGAATATTCCCTGTTAAAACGAATATTCCCCAACCAATCGAATATTATATAACCACTTGCTTACTTTGCAAAATTTGTAAATATTACTCACAACTATAATATTATATTATAACCACACCACAATATTCAAAAATATATTTCGAGATAAATTAATCTTTATTCATAAAAGTTGGGGTCTTACATTGGTTTGTTCTGATATATTTCATTGTTAGCCTTATTGATTGCTATGTGATTGTCTATTTAGATTCATGATATTTACTTAGTTGATTGGCCATTAATTACTATGATAATCCATATAGACTTGAGAGACGAAGTATGGATATAGATATGATCTTATTAGCTTGTGATTGTATGTTCTACAATATGATGGGATGTATGATTTGTGTTTAGGATAGACATATACCGAAGCTCCACTCGTAGTCAATTGAGAACTTGGGCTTAAACCCTAATTATTTATAAATCATATAGACATATACTGGTCTAGGTAATGTGGGTGTTCATGTGTATTCTATCAACTGTAGATTATATATGATATGGGTTTGGTACATTGAGAGATGGTTAAACTTTACTTTCGTGTTCTCGACTAAAAATTTGGTACAATTAATTTGGCTTAACATGAAGTGTGTTGATTTAAATGAGTCAATAGATGAAATTGTGATCTTAGGTTTTCATTATCTAGTCTCACTCTAGGAATAGTTAGGTTAATTTAATTTCATAGTTTAAATTTATAGAGAACAAATCAATCATTTAAATAAGACTGAAATGGTTATGGGCTAGTGCGTGGTGAACTTTATTAGTTAATTCTCCATGGGAACGATACTTTATTTACTCTTTGTTACTTGTTGACCGTGTATACTTGCACGCATATATTGACCGATAAAATGACCAACAAGTTTTTGGCGCCGTTGCCGGGGAATTAGTTTTATAATTTTTGCCAACATTAATTTCAATCAAATTAGTCTTAATTTAAACATTTTATTTTATTTTACTTATCTTCTTGTATTTCTCTTTTTTCAGGTACCATGGATGACTTTGCTTATCAATGGCCATATGAAAATATGACTCAACCAAGGGACACAAAAATTGATGGACTCAATGTATTTTCTACATTATCAACATAAATTATAACACTTTCGAAGAGGTTGAATGTTCTTGCAGCCCAATGTATTCGAGAGACAGTAGTTACATGTGAATATTGTGCTGGCGAGCATCCAAGTTATCGATCTGATATCGCTTTTAGACAAGATACGAGATGGGGTGATTACTCCAACAGCTATGTTAATCCCAATTATCATCAAGGTTGGGGGTATCACCCAGATTCTGAATGGAGTTATAACTATCAAGACCAATACTGTGTCCCAAGTCCAACATGTCCATCGGATTTCTCATGTCCACCTCCAATGCAACAAGAAGAAAATTCAGAGTTGAAGGAATTCATGTCAAAGATTATAGCAGACCAAGAAGAGATGATAATGAGTCAAGAGTTATCAACCCAAAATCTTAACAAACAGATGGAACAACTCAGTAAGTCATCAATGAATGGTCCTCAATACATGAATTTCGAAACTGAGAAAGATAATTCAAAACTGGAGGAATTGTGGTTCAAATTTATAGCATCAACTGAGGAAAAGATGATTGAGAAAAAGAAGTCAATTCGAGATCTTCAGAATCAGATGGATAAAATGTTCGAAGCCTTGAACAATCGCCCTCCAAACAATTAGTGCTATGACATGGATGATGAAACTGATGGAGAACCAGAAGTGTACATGTCACTGGTTAAACTTAAAGAAGTTGTCATTGAGGAGACAACTAGGGATATGAAAAATGCAGAACATGAGCTAACTTGTATAATACCCCAAGTGCCTTCTCAGACAAAGTTGGAAAATTCAGTGAACTTTGCACACCCATGTCCCCTTGGTAGTCACATCCATAGCAAGAATTTATATGATTATGACGCCTCTTACAAACCATGGTGGGCTGAGGAAGAGATAATAGAAGAAGAAAAGCATGTTGTATCTTTCATGCCTTAATACAACAATATATTCACAGAAATAACGGAAGGAGGACCTGGGTATGTAATAGAAATGGAGACATCATATACAGGAAATATGCTAGGTGACTTCAATCCGAAGACTCTCATGATGGGGAACCTACCAAAGCACAGAGCAGTTCTAATGGATGGAGGGTTCCTAACTTATCGTAGAGGAATTGGATAGAGTGTCAAGAGCAGAGTTCAGCTAAAAGACTATAAACCGAGCACTCGATGGGAGGCACCTCATCCAATCTTTTTCCCTCCTTATTTAATTCTTATTTACATTTCCAATTACTTAATATCCTATGTTTAATTCTTCATGCTTTCCATATTTAGTAGATGTTTGATAGTTGTAAGTCTTAATAATAGTTTGATTATTTCTCCTCTCAAGTTCAATCCAATTGCTATAAGCACTTAGGATCAAACAAAAGTCAAAAAATAAAAAGCCGAAGTCGCCAAGGTCTGAGTCGGCGCATCACACTTCAACTACAAGACAAACACAAAGACTACGGTAGTACCATCTCTCAGTCATAGAAAACAAATACTACCCAGTTTTTAGAATTTCTGACTCAAGCATTCAGATAGTTAGAAGCCCACACTTAATTTCCAACTTTAGAATATCTCAAACTTATCCATCACCTGATATACCATCGGATCATGAGGAGGCGAATGGAGATGACATTACCACTTAGGGGAGTATTCTATCACTTTTAATTACAATGAGAGCATTGTTAATTTCTAGTTTGGGGGTATTAGGTTGTAATGAGTAGTTGTTACATATAATTAGTTGTATATAGTTTTATTGCATGTTTAAGTTGCATAGTAGGGGTATTTTAGTATCTTTATAATTAAATTCTACATGAATAATTTTTTTTAGTTTTCTTTTGTCTTATTTACTTAGTATGTGTTTAGTTGCATTACATAGCATATTCCCATGTTTTTAGTCGGTTGAATTCCAATATGGCCATTGCTGATATAGAAATTTGATAGATTTTTGAACTTGGTTGATATCTTGAGCTTAGTTATAATTTTATACATGATATAATTCATGCATGTTGTTTAGATGCTACCGGGTAGCACGACAGTGTTCCTTTTTTCTTGTTGGTCCGTGGCTAGTCTTATTTCGGGGCCTTTGTTACTTGAGTACGTACGCCCGAGGGGATTATCTCTACACCTAGCGCCCTAAAGCTTGAATGGTTTGGGAGTCGTTGGTTAAAAGCTCGCTAATGGGTAGCACTGTATAGCTTCATAGAATGAGATATTGCACAACCATGTGATAAAAAAAGAATAAACACCGCGGGAAATTGCGAAAATCGCCCTCATGAGTAAAAATAAAGCAAAATTAAGTCGTTGCTGAACCTTAGCTTGTACTGATGTGTTGGAGTAGTTGTTGATTCATTTTTATGAATAGCTTTTGATTTGAAACCTCATTTTTCTGTCTTAAGCAGTATGACATGTGGTATCTTCACCTTTGTCAAACTTATCTGTGAACACAACACACACACACAACATCTCTATAGCAAGTTGAGATTATAAGATTGTATGTCATTATGCCTTTAGCTTAGTTTGATGCTTTATTCTTGGAACTTGATATTTCTCTGAGGCACATCTTATTGGAATTCATATTTGGCTGAGAATGTCATAGTAGCGTAGCTTGCATAGCATGTAGATTACATTATATTGTGTTACTTGGGGACAAACAACAGTTTAAGTTTAGGGGTATTTGATAAGTACGTTTATACCTACTTATCCGGTATATGTTACTTGAATTAGTTGCTTATACTCATGTTTCTTAGCTACTTTTCATGCAATTTGTATTCATTTTATAGATTATAGGCTTGGGAGCTGGGTGAGCGACTATTGGAATGAAAACGCAAGGAAAAGCAATTCGGACATTGTTTGGGCTTTCATGTTCATTTCATGTTCTTGGCTTGGAACTTAGATTATATTGTAGAGCTTCTTCTAAGCTTTTTGGAACATCTTGAATCATTCTAATCGGAGTTCGGATGCAAGAGTTATGACCTTTGTACCAACGGACGTTGAACTTCAATGTTTAGGGTGGCCATTTGCATAACAGTCACTTCCAACCAAATTTTGACCTTCATCCGTCCATTATTTCTCAATTATTAAAGAATGAAAGTTGTAGAGATCGTCGAGAGCTTCGATTTGATAGGTGTCAGGCCCCGTAACTGCACCCGAATCAAAAGTTATGACCGTTTTACTAGAGGACACTGCAGAAGAAAACCCACGGTGCGGGCGCGCGGATTTTTAGTGTATTTTGGGCACGGCCGAGCCAGTCACTGGACCAAAAAATGCCATCTGCTACTTGAGCGCCGGCGCGCCCAACTTTATGCCATTCCAAGCGTGGCCGCGCCACTTCAAAAGTTGACCAAAGGTGACTTTTTCACTAAACAGTGCAATTGGAGCGTAACTAGTAGGATAGTTCAATTAGGGCTGATATAGAGAAGAGATATCAGTATGTAAGGTGGATTCCACCCCTTGGGGGATCACTGAGTTATATTTGTTTTTTTTTCCTTTAATTTTAATATTAGATCAGAGTAGATTACATAGTTACTTTCTAAATCTGATTAGATCGAAGACTTGAAGCAGTTGGAAAGCATTAAAGATTCCATCTTGGAGCAGGAGAACATATTTGCACTTCAATTCTCTACTCTTATCCTCTCTTTGATTCCTATTTGTAATCTTATGATGTTTATTCAATATGTGGATGATAGTTTTGATTCACATATGATTTAAACTCTATTCTAAGATTGCAATGGATTATATGGATTAGTTTGTTCTAATATATTTCATTGTGAGCCTTATCGATTGCTATGGGATTGTCTATTTAGATTCATGCTATTTGCTTAGTTGATTGGCCATCAATTACTGTGGTAATCTATATAGACTTGAGATATGAAGTATGGATTTAGATCTGATCTTATTAGCTTGTGATTGTATGTTCTACAATATGATGGGATGTATGATTTATGTTTAGGATAGACATATACCGAAGCACCACTCGTAGTCAATTGAGAACTCAGGCTTAAACCCTAATTATTTGTAAATCACATAGACATATACTAGTTTAGGTAATGTGGGTGTTCATATGTATTCTATCAACTGTGGATTATATATAATATGGGTATAGTACATTAAGAGATGGCTATACTTTACTTTCGTGTTCTCGACTAACAATTTGGTACAATTAATTTGGCTTAACATGAAGTGTGTTGATTTAAATGAGTTAATAGATGAAATTGTGATCTCATGTTTTCATTATCTAGTCTCACTCTAGGAATAGTTAGGTTTATTTAATTTAATAGTTTAAATTTATAGAGAACAAATCAATCGTTTAAATAAGACTGAAATGGTTATGGGCTAGTGCTTGGTAAACTTTATTATTTAATTCTCTGTGGGAACGATACTTTACTTACTCTTTATTACTTGTTTATCGTGTATACTTTCACGCATATATTTATCGGTAAAACAACCAACAGTAGACACCATTGTCGACTACTAGTAGGGTAGGCACTGTTGTCAACTACCAACAGGGTAGGCACCGTTGTCGACTACCAACAGGGTAGGCTCCATTCTAAACTACCAGCGTATACATCGGGAAGGTCCGGTGATTTCAGAACATCATCCCCAACAGAGATTTAGAAAACATCTCAATTTATCTTCATCAAACAAGCATCAACAACACCGACAAAAAATCAAATAGTTGGAGTCAACACCATCATAGGTAACCGATAATGGTAAAGCGATTTGCGATGTGTGAAGTGTGATTCGCGATTTTTGAAATGCGATGCACGAGTTGCGAAGTATGATTGACCAAAAGAGAAGTGTGAAGTGCAAAATGCGATGTGCGATTTGCGAACTGAGATTTGTGAAAGTGTTTTAACATTCATTAAATTGTGATTTGCATTATTAAATATACCTTGACATATTTCAAGTGTCTAGTAATCTTGATCATGTTCATTCCATTGCATTGCATGAACATGATAAAGAGGGGCATCTGTAGACACTCAAAATTTTGTTTTCCTGTTACTAACTATGCATGAGTGTAAAAACATCTTTTTCACACTCCAAAGATAACCTTGGAAGACCATAACATCAAATCCAACCCCAAAGATAACCCCGGGAGATCTAGTTCAACCCCGGAGATAACCCCGGGACATCCAGTTCCAACCACGGAGATCACCCCGAGAGATCCAGTTCCAACCCTGGAGATAACCTCGGGACCTCAAGTCCAACCCCGGAGAAAATCCCGGGAGGGAAAAAATGGTCATTTTGCCAACTCAAACTCAACTCAACTCAAATAAACTCAAATTGCTTCAAAAGAAGTCCCACAAGAACCATAACTTAAATCTCGAGTGAAAATTACACAAGATAAGCTCAACGAACTGCCTGCGAAGACGTGAAGATGCCATTTTGGTTATGGACCCATCTTTTTGGATTTAAAAAAGAGAAAGCCATATGTCATTATGTAGCTCTCGAAAAGAGTTTTCCAGAATGGTATAACACGCTTCCATTGGACTCCTGGATTAAAAGTTATGAAGGTTTGAGTAGACAACACGTTGTCTGAGTGCACGTATATCGAGACAACGGGACTCGCGAGGCTTGAGGCAACCCAGGCAGCCGAAGGTAGACCCACGACCATCATGGTCTATGAATAGACCCCCCATCAGCCATAAAATGTAGGAAAAAAATATGAAAAGGAGAGAAAACACTGTCCATTTCAGCCTTGAACCTCTTCTAGAGTGCTCCAAACTTTGTGATTCTTCTTTCTAAACACTCCTAAGCTCGTGTTCTACAACATATTGAAATTTAACTAGTGGAAACCAAGTTTTCAAGCTCCAAAAGCGATCTGATGTCTTCTTGGTAGGCCATTGTAAGATTTTTTCAGATTTTTAAGCTTTCTATTACTCTGATATATATAACGTAACTAATCGGTGATAATCTCGATAAATATATATATTGTGACGCCCCCAAAATAGGTCCACACAACCCATTCTGAATTGCCAAATATATGGTACATAATTAAAATATAAACTTTATCTATACAACTATTAATTGTCGTGTAATGTGACAACCCGGAAAATTGCATTGTCCTGAATTTAAGATTTAAAGAATTAGTTATTAATAAAATGAATTTTTATTAATACTATTTTGTGCTATGTGTTTATTAATCGTTCTAAAACCTAGGATGATTATTAATCGGGAGGATTCTGGCTACGAGCTAGACTGAACGAGTAAGAATTTTCAAGACAAAAATAAAAAAAAATTCAGGAACAAAATATTTCCGGGAAAAAAGACGAAATAGGCACTACTTACCCGATGAAACCCTAAGGGTTAGGGTTTCAATAACCTAAGCCTTTCCAAGAGTTCGGTATGTCGAAATGACATTTTGTCGAAAGATTTGACAATAATATGTCGTGAAAAGTTAAGTAAGCCGATAAAAGTTTTTCTGAAAAAATGTGCAGAAATCGGACGAAATAAAAATGACGAAAAGTACTGTTATGTACTTTTCACTCGTTTAACTATGTTAGGGGAAAATGTGAAGGAAAATGCTTATCGTGGAAAAGTGTTTTTTAGTTTTTTGGAGATCTGAAGAATGTGTAAAAGTTAATCGGTAAAGGAAAGACAAAATATCCAAAAATATTTGGATTCCGAGAATCACAGTTTTTAAAACTGTCGGACGAAACCCGAAAGACGGAGGCACGAAGCTTCCTATGGAAGCTACGTGAATAGTAAGGAGGTGGGAATAGTAAGGAGGTGTGAATTGTGACACCCCCAAATCTAGGTACTTCATTCCCACAAGATTTGGTGTTCACTATCCATTCATTCATATATATCTACCCAAATATGATAAAATGTAATCATAAATCCTCCCTTTAAATAGGGTTAAATCATTAATCAAAAAGTCTTCCCAGGTTGTCTAACCTTAAACATCATTCAAGTGCGGAAATAAAATTATTACATCACATCATTAATTAAAAAGTCTAACATTTATGATAATAAATAAAATTACAAGTCTTCATCACTTGTACATTTTTCCATTTTCCTTTGCTAGTTGTAGGTTCGTCGACCTTCTCTCAACTTTAGCTATAATAATTATAATTATGCAAGAGTGAGCAAAACAAATGCTCACTAGATATAGCAATGAATCAACAAGGATATAATAATTGCCAATGAATAGGCTCATCAAAACAGAATAGTACTCTATAAATGATAACCAAAAACAGGAATCGAAATAAGAAATATATTTGCGGGTCCTAAGACCACGAACTATGTCCATAGTTGTAAGTAATCTTTCAACTTAAACTTTAACAGTCATAAGACTATAAGGACTTCTCATACTTAGGGGATCAGCCCTTCGTATAATGTATTGTGCACAAACATTTCAACGCTAAGCGTAAATTATCCCCTAATAATAGTGTTGTTCATCTCAGTATTTAGAGTACAAGTCTGCACCAAAGTGAGTTTGGTTTGGATACAATTCAAGGGTAATTTATAATTCAACGGTCATCAGCTAAGGATTAGTTGAATGCAATATTGATAACGTTATACTATGGAATAATCATAACTGAATCGACACTGTAAATTAAGATCATGCTTTAGGAATAATCTAATAGCATAAACATTGAATAATCATAACGTACCTTGCTTGAACAATATTAAGCCAAGGTTATTTAGAATTGAGTACTAAGCATGCATAACAAATAGTAATTTAAATGATAAAACTTGTTCAACATTAGTATATCAGAATATGTAAATTTGCATGCTAGATAACAAGTTAAAGACAAAAATAACTTGTTTAATATCAGGATAGGACTTAGAAATCATAAACAAACTAGATACAAGACTTGCTCAATCATAAGAATAAACTTGTACAATGTAATAAATGAACTAGCTCAACGAAAGTGTAGAGTTAGAAAACTTTCTCAATTGTAAAAGTAGGATTAAAGAGCTTGCTTAATATAAAAGATAAGTTTAGAAACTTTCCTCGAGCGTAAGCTATAATATTAAACTCACGTTCACCTACACATAGGTTTAGAACCACCATCTACTAGATATACTAACATTCCATAACATATACATTTCTAGTTAAACTTGTTATTTCAGTACAAGTCTTACATTACCATTTACATTTCAGAAATTCCAAGTGTTGACTTCACAACACTTGTCTAACATTCATTGTGTATACTAAGTTATCACATAATGCATTCGTAAGTTACTAATCATTTTTAAAAATTTTGAATTTACTAACCACATAACACGACTCTGTTTTAACCTTTATATTACATGGTTCTCGCATTAACATAACTTTAAGCTAAGTTACAATGAATGTCCAAAGTCTATGATAGCAGACTTCACATCTTTTTGATCGACTACTAGCGCGATCGATCGTATTAGTATTACTTTTTTAGGTTATCAAGCGTGCCCATGTGGATGCTGCGACCACGCTAAAGGGGTTCTTGGCAGCAAGACTCACGCACTGATTCGGTTTGCGTAACTGATTACGGCACAATTCTAAAGCCAACTAACACGAATTTCACCCACAAAATAGTGAAATTAACATATACAATTGGTATAAAACTATCATAAACATGTTTCCTCACATATTCAACAACTTAGAACAATTGAACAACAACTTTAGCTAATTTAAATCCTTTACAAAAACTCCATTTTTTGACATCCTTTACAAAAATCATCACTGTGATTTCAATTATACGCCGAATCATTTCATTCAAACTATGTTATTCTCGTTTCTTAATGAACTAGCATAATCAAGCCTCAATTCACAGATTAACATACAAATTGACCACCAAAATTGGTACTTACACAAGCCATATGAAATATATATTCACTGTCATTACTTTTCCTACTCTTACACGAAATTAGCATGCAATTCCCTATCTAAACATAAACTCTAGCATTACAACTACTTACAATTGCAATGATTCAGTTTATACCACAATTCAAGAGAATTTGAATTCAAAGAGGATAAAACATACATGACGTAAAATATATTAGAACATATATGTATATATAACACTAAGATTATGAACATACCTTTAATTTGCTAAGACAATCCTTGTTAATTGTAGACAAATCTCTCTCAAATTCTCGCAAGCTCTATCAAGTTTCTCTCTGAACTCTCAGTATAGCCAATATAGACTAACTAATTCATAAAAGAAAACTGATATAACCTTAATACGCATACTAATTATAATATCAGTTACAAATTAACGTTTAGATTATAATTATATTTTATTTATTATTTTAATTTATTTTATTTATAATTCAAAATTAAAAAAATTTAATAATCCAAAAGCCATAAGGCTTTGTTTGGCAAAACCCTTTAAAATTTAAAGACTTAATATATTTAAGCATTGTTTGGCAAAACTAAATTAAACTCCTTTAATTTATTTTAATAAATAATTTAGTTTATCATTTATAATCACATATTATTTATTTGGATTTCCATATCCAACATTAATCAAATAAATTAATCACATACTATATTATAAATAAATTTTCCATTTAAACAATTATCACGTAATTATAATTTCCTTATAATTTTATTTAATAATTTAACATATCAACTTAAATTATTAAATCAAAACAACAATATAACATCTCATGTTATATTACAACTCTCTAAATTACAAATTCAATTAATTTAGAATATTATCTAATAAATTTAAATCATAAACATTTACTAATAATAACCACATCAATAAAATATTTATTAAACAATTTTAACAATAAACACATCAAATAAATATTTATATAATCCAATAAATATTTAAAATTATAATTTCAAATTCTGGATTGTTACATCCTTCCATCCTTACAAGGATTTTGTCCCCAGAATCAGAATTCAAACAATCAAGTCGTCACATTCTTCCCTCCTTGTAAAGATTCTGTCCCCAGAATCAAAGACACATACTAAACAAATAACTCAGGATAATTCTTCATCATTTCCGCTTCGAGTTCCCACGTAGCTTCTTTGACATTGTGGTTCCTCCATATCACCTTCATAGAAGGTATCACTTTATTCCTGAGCACTTGTTTTTTTCTGTCGACTATCTGGATAGGAATCTCTTCATAAGATAAATCTTTACTGAACTGCAATGGTTTATATTCGATCACATGCTTTTAATTGGGTTTATACGGTCGTAACACCGACACATGAAAAATGTTGTACACATGTTCTAATTCTAGAGGTAAAGCTACCTCATAAGCTACTTCTACCACTCTCCGCAATATCTCGAAAGGTCAAATAAACCTTGGGATTAGCTTTCCTTTCTTGCCAAAACGAATTTTCCCCTTTCAAGGAGAAACTTTCAGGAAAACGAAATTTCCTACTTTAAATTCGCGATTCTGCCTGTGTTGATCAGCATACTTCTTCTGTCCATCTTGAGTAGCTACCAGTCTTGCTCTGATAAGTTTGATAACTTCAAAGATCTCTTTGCACGATCTTGATCGTCCTAGCAGTTGACGTTCACCAACTTCCTCCCAGCATAGTGGAGTTATGCATTTCCTGCCATATAATGCCTCGTATGGCGGCATGCCAATGCTTGCATGGTAACTGTTATTGTATGCAAATTCCAGTTACCTTTGAAATCCATTATGCACGCTCTAACATATCCTCTAACGTTTGGATTGTTCATTCGCTTTGACCATCGGTTTGTGGATGATATGTTGTACTCTTCTTCAGTTGCGTTCCCATGCATTCTTGTAGTCTCTTCCAGAAATTTGAGGTGAATCTTGGATCTCTGTCTGATACAATTGACATTGGAACTCCATGTCTCATCACGATCTCTTTAACGTAAAGCTTCGCCAGCTGATCAAGATTAAATCTAATCTTTATCGGCAAAAAGTGTGCATATTTTATCAGTCTGTCCACTATTACACATATCACATCGTATCCTTTCTGAATTATTGGAAGACCTACCACAAAATCGATTATGATATGCTCCCATTTCCACTCCAGTATTTCCAATGGTTGAAGTAATCTGCTTGGCCTTTGATGTTCTGCCTTCACTCTCTGACATGTCAAGCACTTTGCAACACATTCTACAACGTCTCTTTTCATATTTGGCCACAAAAAATGTTGCCGCAAATCTTGATACATTTTTGTACTTCTCGGATGAATAGAATATCTTGAGTTATGACCTTCTGCCAAGATTTCTTCTCTAATGTCCTGTACTGCTGGAACCCAAATTCGTCCCTCGAATCAAGCTTATACTTCACTTCTTTACCCTCGACCACGCTTTCCCTTATTTTTCTGCATTCTTCATCCTGTAGTTGAGTGTTCTTCACCTTGTCCACCAAAGTTTGACTAGCTTCCATCTGGTAAAATTTTTCGTCAGCTTCTTTTGGAAATTTGATTTCCAACTCTAGCCTTGCCATTGCTGAAATAAGCTCCTCCTTATCGGTTAACAACATCAACTTTTCTCTGCCTTTCCTACTCAAGGCATCTGCAACCACATTATCTTTGCCCTGAAGATAAAAGATCTCGCAATCATAATCTTTTATCAATTCCATCCATCTTCTTTGACGCATGTTTAGGTCCTTTTGAGTGAAAATATACTTCAAACTCTTATGGTCTGTGTAGATCTCACATTTTTCTCCATAGAGATAGTGTCTCCATATCATCAAAGCAAACACTACCGCAGCCAACTCTAAATCATGAGTCGGATACCCTTTTTCGTAGTCTTTCAATTGCCTTGATGCATACACGATAACTTTGTCGTTCTGCATAAGGACACATCATAATCCCTTGTGTGAAGCATCATTGTACACCACAAAATTTCCTGTATTATCTGGTAATGACAACACAGGTGCCACACTTAACTTCTTTTTCAATTCTTGGAAACTTTCTTCACACTTCTCCGTCCAAAAAATTTTTACAGCTTTCCTTGTTAAATTTGTTAACAAAGTGGCAATCTTTGAAAAATCCTGGATAAACCGTCTGTAATACCCTGCCAATCCCAAGAAACTTTGCACTTCTGATGGAGTTCTTGGTTGTTCCCAATTTATCACAGCTTCGACCTTTGATGAATCCACTGAAATCCCATCCTTATCAATTAAATGCCCAAGAAATTATACACGTTCCAGCCAAATTTCACATTTAGAGAATTTCGCGTACAAATTTTCTTTTCTTAGCTTCTCTAGCGTCAGCCGTAAGTGTTCCGCGTGTTCTTCTTGAGATTTAGAGTACACCAGTATGTCATCAATGAATACCACCACAAACTTGTCTAAAAATAGTTTAAACACCCTGTTCATCAAATCCATGAACGCTGCTGGGGCGTTTGTCAAACTAAAAGACATCATCAAAATTTGTAATGTCCATAGCGAAGTTCTAATGCCGTCTTCAGACATCCTCCTTCCCTTACTTTCAGCCAGGATACCCACTTCTCAAATCTATTTTCGAGAAATATCTAGCACCCTTCAATTGATCAAACAAGTCGTCTATTCTTGGCAACAGATATTTGTTTTTAATAGTGACTTTGCTTAATTCTCTATAATCAATGCAAAGACGCATTGACCCATCTTTCTTCTTCATGAATAACACAGGTGCTCCCCATAGTGACATACTCGGCTGAATGTACTTCTTATCTAACAGTTCTTGCAGTTGTACAATCAGTTCCTTCATCTCTACCGAAGCCATTCTGTACGGGGCCTCGATATTAGAACGGTTCCTAGCGCTAAGTTAATCACGAACTCAATCTCTCGGTCAGGCAGAAGTCCTAGTAAATCTTCCTGAAACACATCCATGAATTCCCTAACCACTGGTATTTCCTCTAGTTTCACACTCTTCTCCTTTGAGTATCGAGTATGTAGGCTAAGTACCCTACACAACCTTTACTCAATAATTTCCTGGCCTGTATAACCGTCAGGCATCTCATTTGTCTATGCAATTTGCTACCATGGAAAACTACCTTTGACGGAGTTATAAGGTTTACACACTTCTTCTGGCAATCAATTATCACTCCATAATTGATTAGCCAATCCATTCCCAATATAACATCAAACTCTCCAAGTTTTATCGGGATTAAATCCACTTTCAAAACATTCCCCTTTATATTTACCCCACAGTTCTTGTATACAAAACTAACAGGAATTATCTCCCTATTCGCAATTACTATGCTTAAAGGGAAATTCAATTCTTCACTAGGTGTTTCTAACCTCTTAGCAAATTCATCAGATATAAACGAGCAAGTAGCACCCGAATAAAATAATACATATGCATTTATATCATTGATTGGGATAATACCTGACATGACATCTTTTGATTGAACCACGTCCTACACCGTCATGTTGAAGGTTCTTGCTGTGGGCTTATTTGTCGATGTTGGTCCAACAATAGTCAGTGTACCTCCACTAGCATTTCCCTTGCTTCCATTTGCCTCACCAGATTTCTTTTTTGGACACTCGCGAGCAAAATGATCCTTCGACCCGCAGGTGTAGGAAGCATTCTTCTTGGGTTGAGTGCAATTTGAGGCGATGTGACCCTCCTGGCCATAGTTAAAGCATGCCCGCTTCCCCCTTAAGCACATACCCGTGTGAAACTTCCCGCATGTAGCACATACGTCAATCTTTTTCTTCTGCTGGTTACCTTGCTGATTTCTGGCTCCCACATTTGCATTCCACTTTCTCTTCAAATTGTTGTTGCCATTTCCACTGTTACCACCACCACCATTCTTAGATTCACCTTCATTATTCTTCTTCCTCTGCTCTTGGTTGTGCTTTATTACAGCTTCACCTCCACTCTCAGGGAGAATTTCCTTCTCGAGCACTGCTATAAACGTCTTTAACTGGAATAGGGAGAATCTGTTGTACAACCATGGCTTCAGTCCCTGCTCAAATCTCCTTGCCTTGCGCTCATCCGTATT
This sequence comes from Panax ginseng, assembly GCA_020205605.1. Classification (NCBI taxonomy): domain Eukaryota; kingdom Viridiplantae; phylum Streptophyta; class Magnoliopsida; order Apiales; family Araliaceae; genus Panax; species Panax ginseng. Next base: position 69,530,253 of record CM035139.1, read on the forward strand.
CACTTGATATGGCGCAAACCTTGCTCACTCATTGAATTTCTCGGCATACTCCGACACCAACATTGTGCCCTACTTCAGCTCTAGAAACTGCACCTCCATCTGATTCTTTGAGCTTTCTGGGAAATAGGTCTCGAAGAATATCTCCTTAAACCTGTGAGACCCCGAATTTTTTGAAATAAAAGTGCTCAATTTTTTTATAATTATTATTTTATTTCATAAATGGTTAAATCGATAAAAGGTTAAAGTTAAGGGTGATATGTGAAATTTTTTGCAAAGTATGCAAGTTGTTATAAAATATTCGTTTAGTCGGGGATATTCTTTTATCGGGGAATATCCGTGCGATGACACAATCATTGGTTGACCCCATAACGGAAGTATTATCGTAGTAAGAAAATGACAGAATTATCATTTTATAAAAATAACAGCGAAAGTGTTACCATTAAAACTGTTGAACTACCCAGTAGTAAAAGTACAGTAATACGTGTGGTTGCATAGTAGCACACGATATTGATTATTGATGCTTATGTAAGAAGTCACTCAGTTATACTCAATTATTGCTATAGTAATTGCTGCATCATATCTCTCATATTATTGGTTTAATTATGGTAACAATATCATCTGCATAATATGATATATTATTAAATCAATAATTGAGACGACAAAGTTATTCATATTATTATTTTCAATATTGACAATGTCTAGAAGTTCTGTCAAGGAGAATATTAATGATGAATAAGTTCGTGTTGATTAAAGATGAAATTGATAGTTCCATTGTGTGGGAATTATTAGTGTTAGTGGAAATCGACATTTATTTTGATAATAATTGATGTCTGGAGGTTATATTGACCAATCGGGTAATTCAATGGATCAATGAGCAATTAATTGCTATTAATTCACATGCTTATAACTATGTGTTCACATGTGTGTACTATTGATTCACATGATTTACTATTAGGGGAGTTGGTGCAAGTTTGATAATACTTGCATGACTAAATTAAAAATGGAGGTATAGTTGAAGGTACTATATTGTAATTAATTTTTTCACATGTTTAGAACTATTGAGTCACATGATTTACTATTGATTCACATGATTTACTATTAGGGGAGGTGGTGCAAGTTTGATAATACTTGCAGGACTAAATTAAAAATGAAGAAAAAGAGGAAGGTATTATACTGTAATATTTTGAGCCCCAAAATGTGTAATTATTGAAACTATATTTTCCTATAAATAGAAGCTCATTCTTCCTTCATTTCTCACCAATTCACAAAAGCTTTAGAGCAATTATTATAGAGAGAAATTATAGAGAGAAAGAAGAAGAGAAGTCTGCTACCTCACTATTCCAATATCTAGTTTTCTTCTAAGGTAAGGGGTATTATTCTTTCGTATTCATGAAGAGAGTTATTTTCTTTCAATACTCGTAAGGGTGGTTATTCCATTTTTTATTATTATGTTGGAATAACCTATCTATGCGAAGTACCACATACATGGTGAAATTCTTCTGTTATTCCATTCTTTATTATTCTGTTGGAATAACCTGTCTGTGCGGTCTATCGCATGCCATATGGGAGCTGGGCTAAAACAATTCCTTCAGAGAACGAAGGTATATACAAAATTTGCAACCGATCTAACTCACTATTGTGGGCAGTGTAGATGAGACGGGAACATGTTTGTTGGTTGTTTGTGGGAAACCATTTAGAGTACCATATAGACTGCTAGCAGAAACATAATGTGTGCTGAGTCCTAGGAGAGTTATAAGAAGAAGATAAGAATATAAATCATCAAAGATGATGAACGTATTGAGTAAGACATCTCCGTATGTCATAATATCGTAGAACGGTAATGAAAGTGGTCGCGTAAACTTAGATTCTAAGAATGCGAACCCTAAGAGGTAAAGTTAAGTAAACTAATGTGTAAAGTCAAGTATATGACTAATTGGTGTATGTGTTATTTCATTATGTGCTACATAGGAATTGGAATGAGCAGTTCAGCGTAAACTATAAGTTGTAGCTGTACGTAAGGCAAGTTTCCTAACTTCATTCATATTTTAAATGAATGCTAGTTTCTAAAACTTCTCAGATGTTGAACTTGAGAAGTTCTGTCTATGTGCGAATGTGAGATATTTGTACAAGGTGGTAGAACGTATGAGGCCTTGTGCCACAATTTGAACACTTCAGTGTTTCTATGAGATGAACTGTTCAGTGATTGAACTGTTCAATATGAGAATGTTCTGTTTATACATGAACCGTTATTGTTAAGTCTGTGCTATTGATTCAAGCTTCTTCATAACCTTTGTTCGGTTATTGAAGTCTTAAAGGAATGTTTAAATTCTTAAAGTTGTTTTTTCAACTGCTATGACTTGCTGAGAAATTGAATGCTCACACTTGCTTTAAATAAAAACATTTTTAGTGAATGATGTTAGAAAGAACTTAAGGATCCCATAAAGATCAAGATGATCGGTATCTAGACGAAGTGCCATTCATTATATGAATGAGAGTGAAGATCAAGCGAAGACTTGTAATATATAATGATAGAATTAAACTATAGAATAGCTTAAAGAATGATTATATATCCTTGGTGGCGGATAAAAGTCACTCGTGCAAGATGTAAATAATAATGTAATTATCATTATTTGTAATGAAAGAGGTTATAAGGTTTTAGAACCTGGGATTTGAGAATGTATGTTGTTATATTTAGCTATATAATGATGTATGTTTGGAAGAAGATGACGTACGGAATCCGGATGTGAAAATAGACCAGATTTCGGGACGTTACAGATTAGTATCAGAGCTGATAGGTTATAAATCTTAGGTATGAGTACCTAAGATTATAATCGTAGAGAAAATGATAAGAAGATAGTTGAGTTAAACGATTAAGGAAGAAGATCACAACGCGATCATAATAAATCGTAGTAACAGATGATCTGTTAAAAGATGAATGATTTATAGCTAATGCTATGAATGAATGGTACTACGAAGTAGTACGGGAAGAAGAACTCAGATGAGTTGTAAAGGATAGCATACGAATTAATGAAAATTCATATTAACTAAAGAGAAAGTTAGAAATTGTAAGATTTCAATTGAGGACTCATGTGATAGCTGAGTTGTATGACCCTTTGTTATGGGCAAAGGTTTGTGCTTTGGTGTAACAACTGGTCAGTTTATTATAGTGATAATCATTAGAATTGGTTGTGCTACCAAGATGTATATGACGAGAAGGTGAATCTTTTCTTATGTATATACTTGATAGGTAGAGAACGATAAGGTATGTACGAGTTCTTGAAACTCATATTTATGGTAGGATCGTGACTCATAATTATATGGTATGTTTTTGAACTTCTTAGCGAATGGACGCCTATAGTCTATCTGGGATAGTTTTTAAACTCATATTATTGTGAAAAGTTCCTGAACTCATAATGTGTGGTAAGTTGATGGACTGTACTAAGGTATAGTGATGATTAGACTGAAAATGAGTTATTTTTAGTAGAATTAGCATTGAAGGTGCTAGAGAAGATTAAGTATTGTCGCAAGTAAGACAATGAAGGAAGATGGAGAATAGGATATTCCAAGTCATCTAGCTATGCTAGATTTCGAAGTTTATTGAAATCGTGCTTATGTGTGCGCATTTTGAAAATGAAAGAATTGGTTCAACTTTTGGAACCAATGAATTTTAAAAGAACTATTCTTGATATGTCTATGCTAGTTGATTCGGTTAGACAGAAATTTATTTGAAATATCAAAATGAATTTTATATCATCAGTGCATTTGATGCAAAGATGGTAAAAGGATGGAGTAATTAATGCAATTGAACCTGGTGTTGGATGTGATCTTATAATCAACAACCATCTATGGTATGATGTATAATGACGAAGTCCTCAATGTACTGTGAAAAGTATGATATCATAACATCATAAAATGTTTTGATGTATTGTGAAAGAATTTAAAGAAGTAGTCGATGTCAATTGATTTGACTAGACGAATGTTTCAAGTTGATGTCCAATTTATTGGTATGGTCTAAGCTACTTGATTTGGCTAAGACGAATGGTATGTCATGATTAAAAGAAAATCGAGCTTTCTTTGAAGAGTTATGCCGAACAAAATTGTTTTGGTGCAGAATCTAATGATTAAGTTTGAGGTGAATATACCCCGAAATGGGGTTATACGATGGGTTGATCGCCTAAATATGGAAGAAGTAGTTTACTTTCTTTATGATTGTAAACTGACCGTGAAAGAAGGGTTTACGGTGAAATGTTGTTAAACCAAGTAAGACTTTATGGTCGATTTGACCCCTCAGCAAAAGTATGAAATGTTTTTAAAGGAATTTGTATATTCCTATTTATTCCTTCTACTTCATGATTCTTGGTAAGTTATGAAGGGTAGGGAATGTATGAAAGATAATAACTTCTTTGAAGAGAAGTAAGAAGAAGGGTAAGCTAAAATTTTGAGGATGAAATTCTGTGAAAAAGGGGTGAATGTGAGGACCCAAAAGATTGAAAGTATAGTTAAGCGTGAGGTTTAACTAATGACGATTATGTCAACAGATGATCCTTGTGAGAAGGATGAATTGAGATTGTAGCGCCCCCAAATTTGGGTATCTTACAACCCGACATATGGTGCAATACGGTACTACCATTCATACATTCATTCAATTGAAAAGCCTCAAAAGAACGAACATGACTTCTATATATTCAAATAATATTTTTATTTCCCAGGTTCTATACCCATTACAAAGGTTCTTTGTCATAATATCAATATACATTACAATAATAAACCTATACTATTACATAGACCGATTAACGATCTGCCTTAGCCTTTCCTTTATCCTTCTTCGATCCTTCGGGACGTTCAGTCTTAGCTGCATTCATATGGTTCAAGCAAGAGTAAGCATAACTAGCTCAGCAAGTATGGCAATTTCAATAAACAACATGCTTGACATATAAGAATCGTATATCTTCAATAACTGAACAATAGTTATGAAGTACTATTAATGATTCAAAATAACACTTCATCTTTCTTTCAAAATGTTTTACAATAATAACAATATTCAGTAAAACATTAACTCCGGTCCAAGACCTTAAGCATTTCATTCTTCTTTTAAAAAGGACAACCCGAAACTAAGTCCGTAAGCCCGGTATTACTTACAAGCACTTCTAAGTGATCAACCTATTGTACTTTATGTTGATCAACACAACATTCATTAAACGTATGTACGTTTAATTTGTGACAACCTCACATGCTTATCGTATGACGACAAAAACATTTGTTTAACATACTCAGTCTTCTTTTGAAAACCATATCAAGTAGTTGACAAAAGATAACAACATTTAATAACAGATGGATAGATTATCAATAATCCAACCAATATATCAAGTCTAGACGAAAGGATTGGCTTTAACTTCATCATACATCAATTCATGCGTAAGGATACATGAACTTCAAAACTTGTTTATATTGAACTGAGACAAGAGTTAGAATACTTTCCTTTAGCGTCTGCTACGGTATAATTACTTTATGTTCGAGTCTTTCAAGTCTCTACAACACATGATCACATAATGCCTCATATTAGGTCATATATAATCAAGTATGTATATGACTATATCTTACCCTTCATCTCAATCTAATTATGTATTAGATTTATTTACTATCAATTCCGGTTTATCATTATACTTGCATTCATATTTGAATAGGTTATATCAACCTTTATGCACTATCCTTAAGGTTTAACAAAGTTTTAACAATGTTACTTCAAGTTCCTTAAGGTGTGTTTACTTTTAAATCAATTACATTCCTTGCTTTGTGTTTGTAAACATTCATCACTATCTTTATTCTAGGGTTGGCGCTACGGCGCGAGTTAACAGTGGGGATGCCCCGGACTTGGTGTTGTGGCGCTAGTCCTTACATAGTGGTGCGACCTGCTTGCACCACTCTAAAGAGGTCGTGTCTCATACATGGCGCCGCTGCCACTCTGTCGTAGGTCGTGTCCTCAGAAATGGTCTTCATGGGCGCCTTATTTACTTCTATGGTTCGCACTACTGATGCGAAAGAGCAAGTGTGCTCAAACACTGTTATGGCATTGCGACGCCACTCATTTGGCCTTGGGTTGGCGCCGCGGCGCCAACTTTGTGCACTAGAAAATTTTTATAGACTTTAAATTTTGTGAACTTCCCGGAAGCATAACTTCTTCGTTATAAGTCCGAATTGGCTCGTTCAAAAGCCTACGGTTCACAAATTACGTACTCTATGCGTTCATGCAAGAATTTTATTTATTTGACTTCGTTTGCTAAAAATTCACCTATTGGTTCATTTTTAACGAAAATGATAAACGTTCGTGAACGTTCAACGCTCGTTTCTTCGTTATAAGTCAGAATTCAGTCATTTTTGAGTCCGCAACTCTAGAATACCAAATATGACTAGTCTCCATCTAAAACCAATGTTTCCAAGTTCAAACACAAAATTTGACTTCTATTCCGAGAATTTCACGAATTCGACGATTATCGTCCAATTGCGTAATTTCTGGAAAATCTTAATTACTTATAATTTGTTCAATACTTCAAATGAATTCAATTCATCATATGAACATCTCAACATACCTATTACAACAACTTATTTTCATGTTGGATTTTGACTTATTCCTTCATGAGCTTATAACTTATTAAAGTATAAACTTCTTTTAGCTTCATTGTTCATAACTTATGAAAGTTAAGGTCTTTTAATCACCATACTTATATGTTCTTAACATATAATATCATTCATGTATACATGATACAAATTCATATAAACTCTTAGTTTTCATACTAACATTCAAGGTTAACTTATAATAAGTTCATAACTTTTATAAGTTCAAATGACTTATTTCCAACTTATGTGGCTTAAGTTCATTGAATACTCATTCTTCTTACTTCTTAACATTCATGTTCCTTAATCCATACTTTTCTTATCAACCTATCATGGTAGAGATAGAAGATAAATGGAGAAGAAGTCTTACTCTTTGAAGTCTTTGTAAAGTAGCCTTCTTCTTCTTCTTACAAATGAAAGTAACTTATTGTGGCTTATTCTCCCTAACACTTAAGCACTTTGTAATATATTGGATTGTTTGAACAAGTAATAAATGGCTAGCAAGCTTCCTCTATTTATAGAACTTACAAAGCTAGGGTAGTTAAGTCATTATACCAACCCACCTCCTTAAGCCACCTCCTTACTATTCATTACTTGCTAATCACAAATCTTATCCTTTGCTTGGTCATTACTCCTAACACTTGGTCATTACACATTAAACTTGGTCACCACACATTAATCTTATTAATATGGTTTGCCCCATGGGTCAATCAACCCATTTGATTCTAGTTTGGGCTTAAATTAACTTAACCTTTGGGCTTTGCATTAACAAACACTAACTTGTTTATTAATCAATAGTTGGGCCTCACCATTTAATTCACTTGGGCTTGTACAAATTCTAACCAATCTTCCAAGTCCATTATCATTACTCAATACATATACATATTGTCTATGTATCATTTTCGTATTCTAACTCGTATAGAAATTTATTATATATGATTTTTCATCCTTCATACAAACTTGTATAATACTTCGTATTATACTCATTTTCATTACCTTGTACAATACCTAAGTATTATACAATTAATAATTATTTACTAATACTTCTCTTTCCTTAATATTTATAAATTAAATTCGTAAGCGAAATATTACATTTTCCATAACTAGATTATTATTACATAATTCGTCTTACCTTGATATTTTATCATTTCGTATTTCTCGAAAATTCAAAAATAATTCCCGAGCAAATAACGATGAATAGTGTTTTTCAGAAAATTTCTCGGAAAACTTTTATTTTCGCCTTAGAAATTCAAACACTTTAATTCCTTCACGTAGCTAAAATACTATAACATTCCAACATCATTAGGTTATAGAATGACAACCATCTTGATATCACACAAAATATAATTTTATTATTATTTAATTCAATAAAATTATTTACAATAAAATCTGAATTTCTCGGTCGTTACAGAGATTAAACCTTTGCTAAAGGTTTTAGGCACCCGGGTATGGGTGTGGTTTTAGAAATTCCGAGGATGGACTTTTTATAAGGAGGGAAGAATCTGACAACCCAGAAAATCGGATTATCCAGAATTTAAGAGTTAAAGAATTAGTTATTAATAAAATGAATTTTTATTAATACTATTTTGTGCTATGTGTTTATTAATCGTTCTAAAGCCTAGGATGATTATTAATCGGGAGGATTCTATCAATGAGCTAGACTGAACGAGTAAGAATTTTTAAGACGAAAATAAATTTTTTTTCGGGAACAATATTTCTGGGGAAAAAGACGAAATAGGCACTATTTACCTGATAAAACCCTAAGGGTTAGGGTTTGAATAACCTAAGCCTTTTCGAGAGTTCGGTATGTTGAAATGACATTCTGTCGAAAGATTTGACGATAATATATCGTGAAAAGTTAAGTAAGCCAATAAAAGTTTTTTCTCGAAAAATGTGCAGAAATCATATAAAATAAAAATGACAAAAAGTACTGTTATGTATTTTTCACTCGTTTAACTATATTAGGGGAAAACGTGAAGGAAAATACTTATCACAGAAAAGTGTTTTTCAGTTTTCGGAGATACGAAGAATGCGTAAAAGTTAATCGGTAAAGGAAAGACGAAATATCCAAAAATATTTGGATTCCGATAATCGCAGTTTTTAAAACTATCGGACGATACCCTAAAGACGAAAGCACGAAGCTTCCAAGGGAAGCTATGTGAATAGTAAGGAGGTGTGAATAGTAAGTCAGTTTGTTTAAATGACCAAAACGCCCCTAACCTTGAAAATCTATAAATAGGAAGCTTAATTTATTTGTTTAGAATTTTGAAAATCCTACAACTTTTGAGAGAGAGAGAGAGATTTCGGATGAGAAAGAAGAGGAAAAGGAAGAGAAAAACTTTGCTCGTGAGCAACCTTTGTCCGACGGAAGGAGATTAAAGAAGTAAGGTAATCTGAAAACCTAACTTCTAGATAATTTTCTTTAAGTTTTCTACGTTAAAAGCATAACTTAATGAAAATAAGAGGTAAAAGATGTTAAGAATGGTTTCATATGGTTGAACTCATGAGAAAAGAAGAAACAAGAAATTAGAAGTTTATTTTTTAAACTTCTTAAGGAAGTGTAGGATTCGTAATGAATTAGAATGATTCGAATGAATCATATGAACGATTCGGTGAAATAAGTAAGGAATGGTGTTTTATAACATCGAATTCCAAGAAAAAGTAAAATCGTAATAAAAATATCGATTAAAAATGAAGAACGAACGAAGAACGCGAAGAACGTTGTTGATGGAAAAATTTTAAACCATTGTAGGATAATTTTTGTTGATGGACAAGTTTAAAACCATCGTGTATAAGTTAGATGCTTATTTCTTGGTTAGGAAAGGTAGAAACGTTCATGAAGAATGGATTAAAACTGAGCTATAACGAAGTTATGACGAAAATTTCGTGAAAGACGAACGAAAATTAGAAATTTAGTAAATGAACCCGAACGTGTAGAGTTTCATAAGAATGTAAGAGAATGTAGAAAATGTGAGTCTTGGACTCAAGAATGAACGAGTTCCGAGTTCGGAAGACCGAATTACGGACGAACGAACGAAGAACGTTAAAAACGTAAAATTAACAAAGGGCGAAGATTAAGCCAATTGAATGACATGTTAATGGATTCAGAATGAAGTTTTGTCTAAGGGTAATTGAAGTACATAAGATAAGGAAGAGAATGGCTTTGGAACGATCTCGTTCTGAGTTATAACGAATAAGTTATGGAAGCGTGAAGTAAGCATCTTAAGCCATTTCTAAGACTTAGAAAAAATTTCTAGGTTTTGTGCTTGGCGCAATGGCTGATCAAGCCGTGGGAGGCGACCTTTGCGGCATTGTGCGCTACTGGGCCATTAGTCACATCTTGGTGGCCGCCGCAGTATGGAAAATAAAGAAGAGAGTGGCGCCAGACTTGACTCCGTCAGCATTTGACACTACTGAGTGGTATTTGCAACGAGGTAAAGGAAGGGGGCTCTGCGCCGCGTATCCGGATCTGAAGGCGATTGCCTAGTGATAAGCTTTTAACTGCTCAATTACTGGGGGATGTATAAGAAAGAAATATGAACATGTAGTTCAACTAATGTAACACTTAATCAAGTGTATTAAACCTTTAATGAAGGTTGAACGAAAAGATTAAACGAGATTAAAACACAAAGAATGTGAACGCGGGTTACAGAACCGATATTCGGGGACCGTAGTCGCAATAAATGAACATGAGGGATTGCTATGATGGTGATTCCTTAGACGTTGATTGACGAGGGTAACGTATAACATTTCGATGTTATGACATGGTGGTAATGAGAGATGAATGTAAACCATTTAGATGCTGTGAACGCAACGCTATTGCGATGACCGATCGGTCTTAGAATACAACGAACTATATGTCTTTGACATTAAAAAACAATATTGAACATGGGGTTTGGTTGATAGTAATGAATGAAAGCGATTAAAATCTTAGGTAAAGGTTGAATGAGAGATTAAGGGATGAACAACGTAAACGTTTAATATATAAATGATTCTCATGAATCGTATTCGCGTCGAGCGAACGATCTAAGTGTACATTGGTTATATGACTTAGACGTTGATGAAGAAGTAAGTAAGATATGAATTATCAAGAAAGCTGTAATGAACTGTAATAAGATTAATGAAAGCCGAATGTGGGTCGGATGGAAAATATTAGAATGAAATGTAAGCGTTAAACACTTTAACCGACGTGAAGGTTGAGTGTACGCGAATATTAAATGAGCAGAACCTACACCCCATGTATGGTTTGACCGTAAGGTAATGAAGATCATTGATTAAACAAATGAACGGTGAAGAAGCTAAATTAAAGATAAGTAAGTATAATGTAAAGAAGCCGAGTTAATGTTTATAACTTAGATGACATTCTGAGTCGAATGAACCGGACGTTGTAAGATAAGAACAAGGTAACGTAAAATGCTTAACGCTATAAATGCATAGGATGAATATTGAATAATCGTTCTGAGTATACAAAAGACTGTATGACTTGGACGAAAAGAATAAATCCTGAGGTATGGCATTTAGTTTCCAGAAAACCATAAGGAATAAGAAATTTACTTAACGAATGTTATAGTTTAATGGTTCAAATAAGTTTAGATAAGTTAGGTTGGGGTGAAATTGTAACCTTTAATAGTTGACATATTGGAGCTAGGCTAAACAATTCCTTCAGAGAGCGAAGGTATATACAAAAATGGCAACCGATCTAACTCACTGTTGTGGGTAGTGTGGATGAGACGGAAACTTGTTTGTTGGTTGTTTGTGGGAAACCACTCAGAGTACCATATGGACTGCTAGCAGAGACACGATGTGTGTTGAGTCCTAGGAGAGTTATAAGAAGAAGATAAGAATGCAAATCATCAAAGATGATGAACGTATTGAGTAAGACATCTCTGTATGTCATGATGCCATAGAACGATAATGAAAGTGGTTCCATAAACTTAGATTGTAAGAATGCGAACCCTAAGAAGTAAAGTTAAGTAAACTAATGCGTAAAGTCAAGTATATGACTAATTGGTGTATGTGTTATTTCCTTATATGATAAATAGGAATTGGAATGAAAGCGGCTCAAGCGTAAACTATAAGTCGAAATATACGTAAGGCAAGTTTCCTAACTTCATTCATATTTTAAATGAATGTTAGTTTCTAAAACTTCTCAGATGTTGAACTTGAGAAGTTATGTCTATATGCGAATGTGCGATATTTGTACAAGGTGGTAGAACGTATGAGGCCTTGTGCCACAATTTGAATACTTCGGTGTTTCTATGAGATGAACTGTTCTGTGATTGAACTGTTCAATATGAGAATGTTCTGTTTATACATGAACCGTTATTGTTAAGTCTATGCTATTGATTCTAGGCAGACAGAATATGTATGAAGGAGAGTAAAGAATGAAAGTATTTCAAAGTGAATGTGGCTAATGTTTTAAAATGATAGGAATCGAGATTATTCCTATTATTCAAGCTTCTTCATAACCTTTGTTCGGTTATTGAAGTCTTAAAGGAATGTTTAAATTCTTAAAGTTGTTTTTTCAACTGCTATGACTTGCTGAGCAATTGAATGCTCACACTTTCTTTAAATAAAAACATTTTTAGCGAACGATGTTAGAAAGAACTTAAGGATCCCGTAAAGATCAAGTTGATCGGTATCCAGATGAAGTGCCATTAATTATATGAATGAGCGTGAAGATCAAGCGAAGACTTGTAATATAAAATGATAGAATTAAACTATAGAATAGCTTAATGAATGATTATGTATCCTTGGTGGGGGATAAAAGTCACTCGTGCAAGATGTAAAGAATAATGTAATTATCATTATTTGTAATGAAAGAGGTTATAAGGTTTTAGAACTTGGGATTTGAGAATGTATGTTGTTATATTTAGCTATATAATGATGTATGTTTGGAAGAAGATGGAATCGTGATGTACAGAATCCGGATGTGAAAATAGACCGGATTTCGGGGGCGTTACATGTAAAATACGACAAAACATAAGTTGTGAGTTTCAATACAGATATTGTCTTATAGATAATATCCAAACTCAAATAAAGTCCTCATTATAATTATTGTCACACTATTTTACAAAATAGTGAGGATTGCTATAATAATCATCTTAGACCATTATTCCACTCCCCGACTAGTCCTAACTACATTTTCGCCTCCTGAGAAGAACAATGGAACCAAAAGGAAAAGGGTGAGCTCAACTAGCCAAGTAAAGAATATTATGACTTAAATAATGTTGAACAAATTATCCTTAGTCTTCAATAGAAAAAATCTAATAGAATACAATAGACAACAAATTTTAGATCAACAAGTGCAACAGAAACAACAATCCATTAGAAAAGTCAAGTAGAGCATGATGTTTACTATCTTCTATGATTTAAAAGTCCATCATCAATATTTTATCCATGTAACACCAATCAATAATTATTTCCAATCAACGGTTATCTATGCACTATGGGCCAAAGATAATCGTTTGCATCACCAGTGGTTATGAACATGCCAAACACCTGTCCATCTATGCATTACGGGCCAAAGAGGACTTTCACCACAAACCTTTATCGTAATATTAAAGGTTATGATTATACCAATACACAATTCCTGGTCATAATCATACCAATCAACAGTCCATCTTTCCACTACGGGCCAAAGATGACCTTCAGTACAATATAAGCATGATGACAATGATATAAAGAATCAATCAAGTGAGATCAAGGATAAATATTAGTGATTTATAATTCAATTTATCTAGAGTTCAACAATGTTCAAATTGTCAACACGAAGATCAAAACATGGATTCAATTTCAAGACTAAGATTTATAAAATATAATTTGGACAAAGAATAGAAAATTAAATTTTATTGTGAATAGTACTCATGAATTGTATGACCCCGAAATTTACGAAATAAAAGTATTTAACTTTTATAATTATTATTCTATTTAGTAAATGGTTAAATTGATAAAAGTACAGTAATACGCATGGTTGCACAGTGGCACACGATATTGATTATTGATGCTTATGTGAGAAGTCACTCAGTTTTATTCAATTATTGTCACAATATTTTATATTATTAAATCAATAATTGAGATGAAAAGTTGTTCATATTATTATTTACATTATTTACGATGTCAAGAAAGTTCTGTCGAGGAAAGGGGTTAGGTTATTTAATTGCGCGCCAATAGGGAGAAATCCTTATCTGAATCCCCTCTTCCTGAATCCGATCCAGTTGTTAATATTGTGAGTTATAATATTAATGATGAATGCTATTAAAAATCGAATTTGAGCTCGGAGTTTAATTTGGAGACGCGGACGTGATATTTGAACCCGGAACGATGAAATTAGTAAAAATAGACTATAAACACAAAATTTAGCAAGGTTGACTTTTTGGTTAAAAAGTCATTAGATGACTTTTTCAAAAAAAGTCAAACTTTAAAAGTTCAAAAATGATATTGTTGGTAAAAATATTTTTATTGTGTTGGGATTATTAGTGTTGGTGGAAATCGACGATTATTTCGATAATAATTTATTTCTAGAGGTTAAATTGACCAATCGGGTAATTAATTGGATAAATGAGCAATTAATTGCTATTAATTCACATGCTTATAACTATTTGTTCACATGTGTGTACTATTGATTCACATGCATGTACTATTAGGGGAGGTAGTGCAAGATTGATAATACTTGCATGACTAAAATAAAAATTAAGGTATAGATGAAGGTACCATACTGTAATTATTTTTTTCACATGTATAGAACTATTAAGTCACATGATTGTACTATTGATTCACATGATGTACTATTAGGGGAGGTGGTGCAAGTTTGATAATACTTGCAGGACTAAATTAAAAATGAAGGAAAAGATGAAGGTATTATACTGTAATATTTTGAGCTCCAAAACGTGCAATTATCGAAACAATGTTTTCCTATAAACAGAAGCTCATTCTTCCTTCATTCTCACCAATTCACTAAGACTCGCAAGAGCAATTATAGAGAGAAAAGCTATAGAGAGAAAGAAGAAGAGAAGTCTGCTCCTTCACTATTCCAGTATCCAATCTTCTTCTGAGGTAAGGGATATCATTATTGTGGTAAGGGGTATTATTTCTTTCGTATTCATGAAGAGAATTATTTTCTTTCAATACTCGGAAGGGTTGTTATTCCGATTTTTATTATTCTATTGGAAAAACCAGTCTACGCGGACTACCGCATGCATGGTGAAATTCTTTTGTTATTCCATTCTTTATTATTCTGTTGGAATAATTTGTCTATGCGGACTACCGCATACATGGTGATATTCTTCTGTTATTCCATTCTTTATTATTCTATTAGAATAACATATCTATGCGGACTACCGCATGCATGGTGAATGACCCTTCGTATTCATTCTTTATTAAATTATGGAAGTGATCTGTCTACGTGGATTACCGCATTGCAGGTGAAAATCCATTTGCAGTTTCGTATATTGTATTATACTCGTATAAGATATCATTTCTTTTGTACTCGTCATGGATTATCGTTTTCTTTGGTATTTTTGTTTTACGAGTTACTATTCATAGGTTACTATTCACTGTAGTATTATTTACTCGGGTATTCGGGGCACTTTTCGTGCCAAAATACTATTCACGAGTTACTATTCACCCAATTATTATTCACTTTAGTATTATTCACTCGGGTATTTGGGGCACTTTTCATGCCGAAGTACTACTCACGAGGTACTATTCACGAGTTACTACTCATGGGTTACTATTCACCCAGTTACTATTCACTCTGGTATTATTCACTCGGATATTCGGGACACTTTTCATGTCAAGGTACTATTCACAGGGTACTATTCCTGAAGTACTATTCATAGGGTACTATTCACGGGGTACTATTCACCCAAAAAATATATTTCTTTTCTGTCCAAATTATTTTTGATACATGAATATTATTCTTGAATTTTACTCCACAAAGCAGTATCTTGTTGACAATTTAGAAAATTTTAAACTTTTGATAAATTTAAAGTCTTTAATATTTATCCTTGATTTCGTTTAATTAATGCTTATATCATTGTCATCATCCTCATTCTTATATTGTGATGAAAGTCATCTTTGGCTTATGTGCATAGATGGACTACTGATTATTTGTTTTACAGTTGTATATCTTTGGCTTACTTGCAAAGATGGACAGGTGTATGACATGATCATGACCACTGGTGATAATAATGAATATCCTTGGCCCATAGTGCATTGATAATTTGATGATGTGATTGGCAGGATCATGACCATTAGTTAACAGTTGAATGTCTTTGGTAGTAGTGCAATCGACGCATACAATTGATTGGTATGATCATGACCATTGGTTTTATAGTTGAATATCTTTGGCCCGTAGTGCAAAGGTAGACAATTGATTGGTATGATTATTGTTATTACATTTGAATACCTTTAGCCTTTGGGGTAAGGATATTGAGTAAACGTTCTTTTAAGCCTTTGTGGCAAGGAGGAACTGTTGATTTACATGATTATAAATATGAATTGTGGAGTTAACTAAAATCTTTGGTGGCTCAGGTGAAGACAGGTGATGAGAGTTCTTTTTGTCTTGGGTATAACAAAGAACTGTTGATGAGTATTACATGAATGAAATATTAATGTTGGACTTTTAATTTGGAGGAGATAGTAGACATTATGTTATACTTGACTCTTCTAATGAATTGTTGATTCCGCTGCAATTATGGTTGAAAACTTTTATTATCTACCATATGTTCTAAATCTTTGATTTATTACTGACGAAGGCTATTGATAATTTAATTATCTTTAGTCATGATATTCTATACTGGGCTAGTTGAGCTCACCCTTTAGCTTCACAATTCCTTTCAGGTAATAAGAGTGTAGCTAGGTCGAGAGGGGATAACAGGGGAATAATGTGATGGTCCGAGACTGTCGAAGTTTTTTTAATACATTATAAAACGGCATGACATGCCATATATAATTATATTGAGGACCTAAGATGTATGTGTCGTATTTTATACGTCACTTAATAATTGATTTTGGTGAACAACAATAGGGTGAGGAGAACCTGACTTTGGAAGCGTCAAAAGTGCACCTCATTAAGAATGAACATGATAGTAATCTTCTCGTTTTTCTGTGCAGTCTTGAAATATTTGCTTCTGTATTGTATATGACATTGTAATAATTTGAGTTTTCGAAATTGTCTACGAGATAATATTGTATTAAAACTCACAGTTTATGAGTTGTCGTACTCTACACGACAGTTCAACAGTTGTATAAATGAAGTTTGTATTTGATTTTTATAGTGTGATATCTGGCGACTCAGAATGGGTCGTGCGGACCTATTTTGGGGGCGTCACAAATGGTATCAGAACTTAGGGATATGGTTGCTGGCGGAGATATGAGTCTAGAACTAGGAGGGGAGAGACGAGTAATATACTTCACTAGTGTGTGACTTACCTAAGCTGAAATTGTTTACTTGATAAGTTGACAAATATGATATGTCAATTAACCTTTGTTTTGAAGATATATTCTAGAATGATATCTGAAATACAGGAGATGAGCAATAGGAAAATTATGATACAGAGGAAATAACCGGGAAGGTACAATCCAAAAAGAAAGCAAGGTATTCTCATCTCTTCGAGCTACCAGGTACGTAAATTTCGAGGGCAAAATTTCATAAGGAGGGGAGATTGTAAGACACCAAATTTTATGAAATGAAAGTATTCAATTTTTATAATTATTATTCTATTCAGTAAATGGTTAAATTGATAAAAGTACAGTAATACTTGTGGTTGCACAGTGGCACACGGTATTTATTATTGATGATTACGTGAGAAGTCACTCAGTTTTATTCAATTATTGTCACAATATTTTATATTATTAAATCAATAATTGAGATGACAAGTTGTTCATATTATTATTTACATTATTTATGATGTCAAGAAAGTTCTGTCGAGGAAAGGGGTTAGGTTATTTAATTGCGCGCCAATAGGGAGAAATCCTTATCGGAAAGCCCCATCTTTCCTAGGAACAATCTGGTTGTTAATATTGTGAGTTATAATATTAATGATGAATGCTATTAAAAATCAAATTTGAGCTCGGAGTTTAATTTGGAGACGCGGACGTGATATTTTAGTCCGAAACGATGAAATTAGTAAAAATAGACTATAAACACAAAATTTAACAGGGTTGACTTTTTGGTTAAAAAGTCAATAGATGACTTTTTTGAAAAAAGTCAACCTTCAAAAATTCAAAAATGAAATTGTTGGTAAAAATATTTTCATTGTGTTGGGATTATTAGTGTTGGTGGAAATTGACGATTATTTCGATAATAATTTATTTCTAGAGGTTAAATTGACCAATCGGGTAATTAATCAGATAAATGAGCAATTAATTGCTATTAATTCACATGCTTATAAATATTTGTTCACATGTGTGTACTATTGATTCACATGCATGTACTATTAGGGGAGGTAGTGCAAGATTGATAATACTTGCATGACTAAATTAAAAATTAAGGTATAGATGAAGGTACTATACTGTAATTATTTTTTTCACATGTATAGAACTATTGAGTCACATGATTGTACTATTGATTCACATGATGTACTATTAGGGGAGGTGGTGCAAGTTTGATAATACTTGCAGGACTAAATTAAAAATGAAGAAAAAGATGAAGGTATTATACTATAATATTTCGAGCCCCAAAACGTGCAATTATCGAAACTATGTTTTCCTATAAATAGAATGTAACGTCCACGAATTTGAAACTTCTTATTAATTAAATATGTGATTTAATTTTTATGAGTTAGTTTTGTGAGTCTATTTAAACCTTATGTGGTTATGTGAATTTATAAACTAATTATAGGGAGTCACTAATAGTTATTTAAATTAGTGGACTAACCTTAAGACTGTGATATCAAAGAATTGATAGGATTATTAATAATTAAATATTCAATTTATTTGAATATAGTAGCAAGAGTTGAACATGTTAATTAATTGCAATTTTGAGTAATTAATTGATAATGTGTTAATTAATAATTATTATGAATAAATAATAATTAATGAGTAAGAGATTAATAATTTATAAAATGATTATATGTTTACTTGATTAATTTGTGCAATATAGTAAACCTTTATGATATGGTAGTTAACTACATATTGTATATAGTACAAGGTGACACATTTAATATGTCTATATATGATATATAGACTATATAGTAAGAGTTATTTGCATAATAATATTGTTATATGACATGAAGTGTGTGGGTAAAAATTCATGTCTACCCTATGGACATATAATAATATCAATTGTTAAATTAATAATGATTTCATTAAGTTATTATGATAATAACAGTCATAGTAATAGAAAATGTACATGGATTATATGTATGTGCACTACTTGATACCTTATAATTAGGAAATACATTATATGCTCTTTAAATCATTATAACCTATGTTATGTTAAACGAATTGTGCATACATAATTTATAACCAAAGTTTATATTATGGGTATATATGGTATTAGCCAATTGTGGCATTCCATTTTGTGCAAATGCTGAGAATTGTTCTCTTGTCCCATAATAAGAGTCCCAATTCATTTTCCATGTGAAAAGCTAGTAAGCCTACTCCATCTTCACCTCAAAATCAACCAACATAGATGGGAAGTGGGATTCATGAGTGGAATCACCAACTCTCTCTCAACCCTTGTGCATTCTTGAAATCCAATGGTTTGATTTGATAGGTAATGGGTTTATCTAGTTAATCAATCTTCTATAAATAAGACCTTCATCCTTCCTTGTTGTAATTGCTGAGAATTAGATGCTAAGGAGCTTATATAGAGTGAGTATATTGTTTTAAAGCAGTTGGATTGAGTCACAAAGGTATAACTTCCATTCCTATTCTTCATTTTTGATAAATTGCTTAATGGGTTGAGTCTTTGAATTTAGCATGTAATAGTTGATATTTGATTTGGGTTATGTTGCTAAGTGTTATACAAGCTTCTAAATGTGTTGGGTTATGTTAGAAACCCTTTCCATAAGGAAATTTTGTGATAAGTTGCTAAACTGCCAAAGCGGAAAAGGTGTACGCCTCTGAACGACAGATAACTGGCAATTGCTTGATTTTATCTTGTATTGGCCTTGTTCTGCTGGGATTTTATCTTGGCAATGGCCAATGATGCATAACTACACCGCACCAGTCCGGTGTTTTCTATTTAGTTTCTGATGTGCTAACTTGTTGGTACTCTATTAGAGCAATCTTGTAAACTATTTTAGCACATGCATGTAGTATGAACAAGTATGATAATGTTAGTACCTATAATGGGCACAATACTTGTGGTCTTGAAATGAAATTATGATTTCAAAAGTGAACTTTGTCACGATCACATCATGTGAGCATTCTGCCTTTATGAGTAAGATAATATGGTTTATATTGACATGAAATGCAAGACTAAAGTGATTGAACACACTAGCATACATGATTAAAATATTAGACTATTTCAAAGATAAGAAATTTAGGACTTTTCAAAGTGAACTTGACCAATGCTTTTATCTTGTAAGTTCTGACCATTTGAGCATGTATATTAGGACTCATTATGCCTATAGAAATATTGGCATGAACATCTTTTGGTTAATGTATGGTTTTTACTTATTTCACACATAGTCATAAAAAGGAAATTTCTAAAATATGAACTATGTGAGACCCCAAATTTTACGAATAAAGATTTAATTTTCTCGAAATATTTTTTTAATATTATGGTGTGGATTTGATATAATGTTATAGTTGTGGGTAGTATTTATAAATTTTGCAAAGTATGCAAGTTGTTATAAAATATTCGTTCGGTCGGGGAATATTCTTTTTGTCGGGAATATCCGTACGACGGCACAATCATTGGTGAAACCACAACGGAAGTTTGGTCGTAGTAATAAAACAACATAATTATCTTTTTATAAAAATAACGGCGGAAGTGTTACCGTTAAAACTATTGAACTACCCGGTAGTAAAAGTACAGTAATACGCGTGGTTTCATAGTAGAACACGGTATTGATTATTGATGCTTACATGAAAAGTCACTTAGTTATACTCAATTATTGCTACAGTAATTGCTGCATCATATCTCTCATATTATTGATTTGATTATTGTCACAAGATTATCCGTGCGCATAATATGATATATTATTAAATCAATAATTGAGACGACAAAGTTATTCATATTATTAAATTTCAATATTTACAATGTCTAGAAGTTCTGTCAAGGAGAGGTTTAGTCACCTAATTGCGCGCCAATAAGGAGGAATCCTTATTGGAAAGCCCCCTCTTTATTGGGAATGACCTGGTTGTTAAATATTGTGAATTATAATATTAATGATAAATAAGTTCGTGTTGATTAAAGATGAAATTGATAGTTCCATTGTGTGGGAATTATTATTGTTAGTAGAAATCGATATTTTTTTCGATAATAATTGATGTCTGGAGGTTATATTGTTCAATTGAGTATTCGGGGCACTTTTCGTGTCAGAGTATTATTCACGGGTTACTATTCACGAGTTACTATTCACCTGATTACTATTCACTCTAGTATTATTCACACGGGTATTCGGGGCACTTTTCGTGTTAGAGTACTATTCATGAGTTACTATTCATGGGTTACTATTCACCCAAATTACTATTCACCTGAATATTATTCACTCGGGTATTTAGAGTACTTTTCATGCTGGGGTACTATTTACGAGGTACTATTCCCAAAGTACTATTCACGAGGTACAATTCACCCAAAAAATATATTTCTTTTCGGTCCAAATCATTTTTGGGTACAATATTATTCCATGAGGAGATGTGCTAATTTTTCAGACCGTTGGTTGAGATTATAATAGTAAATCAATATGGATCGTTGGTTTAATGTTTTAATAGTAACTTGTCCTTTCAGTTTTCCAAGAGTTATTTGTCCCTTCAGTTTTCCTAGAGTTACTTGTCTTTTCGGTGTTCCAAGAGTTAATTGCCCCTTCGCAAATAGTAGTTGTCTCTTCAATATTACCAAGAGTCATTTTGACCCTTCGTTAAGACCAAGAGCTACTTTTCAGTTCTTCTATAAATAGAAGCTCATTCTTTCATTATTTCTGACGAATTCACTGAAACTCTAGAGAGAGAAACTATAGAGAGAAAGAAGAAAAGTATTCTGCTACTTCACTTTTCCAATATCCAATTTCTTCTAAGCTAAGGGATATTATTTGTTGTACTCGTAAGGGGTATTATTTCTTTCGTATTCATGAAGAGAGCAAGTACATATTCTTGATATTCCTTCAAGTACATATTAATTCATTTCTAGGGTTTTGAAATTTTGTAACCCATATTTTCTTTATTCTCATTCGAATAGCAAACCATATAGGTTTTACTTGAAAATTTTAAATAAATCCTCAAATTCTCATCTAGGTTTTATTCTTTAACCTTTATTCTAATCATTCAAGATTTTATGAATTTCTGGGTTATCACAATCCCCATGGGTTGCCCCATGGGTTTTACCCATTCGGTGACCCACCAGTTCGATCCACGGTTCAATTTTTCATACATTGGGCTTAACCAATCTAATATTGGGCCTTGAATTGGGCTTAACCAACTTATCACTTGGGCTTGCTCCTTCAATTGATTGGACTATATATAATCCAACCCGAATGAATTAACATTAAGTCTTAACTTAATTATATAATACGAATCGTATCCTATAAGTACAATTCACGTATCCTCTCCGTATACTACTCGTACAATAATCGTATTGTACTTCGTATTTACTTAACATATTATACATAAATACTAAATAGTATCATAAATGTATAACACACGCATTAACCCTAACGCCATTCCTTCTACGTATATTATTTCCTTCTCGGAAATCAATATACTCAACCCTTAGGTTTTAAGGTCACAGGCGAAAACTGCGTTTGCCATAAATGAAATATTATCAGATATTCCATCTAATCTCAATATTCTATCATCACGCGTTTCTCGAAATTTCAAAATAATTCCCCGAACAGAAACGGATGAATAGCATTTTTACGGAAATTTCTCGAAAAACAATTATTTTCGTCTTAGAAATTCCAAACAAATAATTCTAGCACGAAGCCAGAATACTAACCACGTTAGCACATTCTAGGTCATAAAATGACCTTCACATAGCTTACTAACATCATAATCAATTAAATTCATTTAATTCACATAATCAAAAAAAAATTAATTATCATAAAAAATCTGATTTTCTCGGGCGTTACATTTTCTCCCCCTTATAAGGATTCTGTCCCCAGAATCTTAGCTTATAATTACATAAACAAATGAGAAAAATCTTCCTTCATTTTACTCTCGAGCTCCCATGTTGCTTCTTTAGTATTGTGGTTTCTCCATAACACCTTCACTGAAGGTATTACCTTATTTCTTAAAACTTGTTCCTTCCTATCAATAATTTGAACTGGAAGCTCCTCGTAGGACAAGTCTTTCTCTATCTGAATAGATTCATACTCTATTACGTGTTTGTAGTCCGATTTATAAGGATGCAATACTGACACATAAAACACATTATGAATGCGTTCCATTTCTGGAGGTAAGGCTACTTCATAAGCCACCTCTCCTACCCTTCTTAAAATCTCAAAAGGTCCTACAAACCTTGGACTTAACTTCCCCTTCTTTCCAAAACATATCTTCCCCTTCCAAGGAGATACTTTTAGAAAAACAAAGGATCCTACATCAAATTCTCTCTTTTCTCTGTGAGGATCTGCATACTTCTTCTGCCTATCTTGAGCAACAACTAATCGAGTATGTATTAACTTCACCATGTCCGCCGTCTGCTGTACCAACTCAGGTCCCAACATCCGATGTTCACCCACCTCATCCCAACACAATGGAGTTCGGCATTTCCTTCCATATAACGTTTCGTAAGGTGGCATGCCTATACTAGCGTGAAAACTATTGTTGTACAAAAATTCCACCAACGGTAGATATTCGTCCCAACTCCCTTTGAAATCCATAACGCAAGATCTTAACATATCTTCTAGCGTTTGAATTGTCCTCTCACTCTGACCATCTATCTGAAGATGATACGCCATACTCAATCTTAACTGCGTTCCCATTTGCTCTTGCAAACTCCTCCAAAAGTTCGATGTGAATCGCGGATCACGATCTGACACAATCGAAACAGGTAATCCATGCCTGAAAATAATTTCCTTGACATACAGCTTAGCTAACTGATCCAAGTTATACTTGACTCCTATTGGTAGAAAATGAGCCAATTTTGTCAGTCGATCCACTATCACCCAAATAGCATCGTATCCTTTTCTGGTTGTCGGAAGTCCCACCACAAAGTCCATTGTGATGTGCTCCCATTTTCACTCTGGAATATTTAACGGTTGCAACAACCCACTAGGTCGTTGGTGTTCAACCTTAACTTTTTGACTGGTTAAGCACCTACTAACGTATTCTGCTATCTCCCTCTTCATGTTTGGCCACCAAAAGTTCTGACGAAGGTCTTGATACATCTTACGTATACTTTGGGGATGTATCGAGTACCTCGAACTATGAAACCTCTATCATTATTTCCTCCTTTAATTCGTGATCATTTGGAACCCAAATTCTTCCTTCAAAATTAAGTAATCCCTCCTTATCGAGGTTATACCTAGTCTTCTTCATCTTCTTCCCTCTTCTTCATCCTCTTGCATTCCTCCTTTGCTCGATTGTACTCCCCAACCTTGGCCTATTGGGTTTCCATGGAAAATAACATTTCCACCGCCTCCTCTGGTAACTTAACTTCTAATTCCATTCTTGCCATCGCTGTTATCAACTCATTCTAAGTTGTTAACATTGACAGTTTCTCTTTACCCTTCCTACTTAGCGCATCGGCTACTACATTTGCCATCCCCGGTTTATATAAAATATCACAGTCATAATTTTTTATCAGCTCTAACCACCTTTTCTCTGTCTCATGTTCAACTCCTTCTGTGTGAAGATATATTTCAAACTTTTGGTGACCAAGTGATTTGCTTGACTTTCACACCAAATGGACGGCCCACCACCCCATGGGTCATCCCCATGGGTTGCCCCATGGGTTTTACCCATTCAGTGACCCACCGGGTCGATCCACGGTTCAGTTTTTCATACATTGGGCTTAACCAATCTAATATAGGGTCTTGAATTGGGCTTAACCAACTTATCCCTTGGGCTTGATCCTTCAATTGATTGGACTAAATATAATCCAACCCAAATGAATTAACATTAAGTCTTAACTTAATTCTATAATACGAATCATATCCCATACGTACAATTCATATATCCTCTCCGTATACTACTCATACAATAATCGTATTGTACTTCGTATTTACTCAACGTATTATACATAGATACTAAATAGTATCATAAATGTATAACACTTGCATTAACCCTAATGCCCTTCCTTCTACTCATATTATTTCCTTCTCGGAAATCAATATACTCAACCCTTAGGTTTTAAGTCCGCATGTGAAAACTGCGTTTGCCATAAATAAAATATTATTAGATATTCCATCTAATCTCAATATTCTATCATCACACATTTCTCAAAATTTCAAAATAATTCCCTGAACAAAAACAGATTAATAGTGTTTTTACAGAAATTTCTCGGAAAATAATTATTTTCGTCTTGGAAATTCCAAACAAATAATTCTATCACGAAGCCAGAATACTAACCACGTTAGCACATTCTAGGTTATAAAACGACCTTCACATAGCTTACTCACATCATAATCAATTAAATTCATTTAATTCACATAATCAAAAAAAAATTAATTGTCATAAAAAATCCGATTTTCTCGGGCGTTACATGATGGGATAAAAGTCCTCAGTGGCCTGTAATGCATTGATGGACAGTTTTTGGTATGATTATGACCAGGAATTATTCGGTATAGTTATGACCATTTATGATTTAATGAATATCCTTGGCCCGTAGTACAGGGATGATTAGATGATGTGGTTTATTTATTAAGCTGAGTCTCAGCGATAAAAAATGTTGAAAACATTTTAAATCATAGAAGATAGTAGATATCATGCTCTACTTGACTCTTATAATGGATTGTGTATTCCGCTGCAGTTAAACTTGATGTCTATTGTATTTTATCAGTTTAACATTGTTAAAGACTAATGATAATTTATTCTACATTTTCTTAGTCATAATATTTCTTACTGAGCTAGTTGAGCTCACCCTTTCTTTCACTGTTCTCTTCCGGAAATGAGAATATAGTTGGGGCCGAGTCTGAGAAGCGGAGTGACGGTCGAAAGATAGCATTAGTAGTCCTCACTATTACATTAAGCAAAGATATGATAATAAATGTATTGAGGACTCCATTAAGTGTGGATATTGTCTAGATGACAATATTCTTATTAAAACTCTCAGTTTATATTTTTTCGTATTTTACACGACAGTTGTATTATTAAGTTGTATTTGTATTTTTGTACCATGTATTTGGCGACTTAAGATGGGTGATGTATACCTATTTTGGGGGCGTCACAAACTATGTGAGTAATGTATACATGTGTTGGCTATATACAATCATGACTACTAAGTATTGTATAACCAAGTACAAATTATGATGATTACATGACCTTTTTTTACATTTTAATGACATATAACTTGTAAGTTAAACTTGAAGTAATGAATTCAAGTATGGTCATGAGCTATATGTGAAACTCTAGCATGTATGTATGTTAAAATAGGTGTGTAATTAGTGTGTTAGAGTTGGACTGAAGTTAGGAGAGCAGAAGCTCAACCTTGAGTGCAGCCAAGGGACAACAAGAACTCACGACGTCCCTAAGCTGAGACTAAAAGCTAATTGCGCCGTCCTGCGATCCTCAAATAGAATCATTTTTGGCTTAAAGTTTCAAGGCATGCTTACATGATTTCTTTACCTTGTAATATATTACCAATATGCCATATAATGTGTTGAGAAGCATGCTATGTGATGACTTGATTCTTTTAAGTGTAGACTCGTACTAGTTTACACATACTAATTGAAAAGACCGACTTGTTAATATTAGGTCGTTTCAACGCAAGTAATTAAAGCTAGAATTTATTGTAACTGATCAAACAGGCAAGTTCCTTAATTCTTACTCATTTATATTGAGCAAGTATCCAAACACTATTTTATCGTATTGCAAGTTTCCTGAATTCTTACTCTTTTACTTGAGCGAGTTTCCTAACTTACACAAACTTTAGATTTTATGCAAGTTCTTGAATTTCATGCGATTCATATGTTGAATGCAAGTTTCCTTAACCTTACTTAAATTTATATTAAGCATGTTTCTTTGAACTATACTCTTGATGGTGCAAGTTCCTTGAACCTTATTTTTATTGCAAGTTCCCTAAACTTACTCCAATTGTTATTGAGCAAGTTTCTTCGAACTTCACTCTTTGATTGTGCAAGTTCCTCGAATCCTACTTTTATTGAGCAAGTATTCGAACACTATTTGATTGTGTTGCAAGTTTCCTAACTTACACAACTTTGAGTTTGTGGAAGTTTCCTATCCTACTCATATTGTATTGAGTAGGTTATTGTTGAATTGAAAGTTATTCAATTAAGGTTGAATCTTATTTCCAAGCATGTTATTAAGTGGTTTAATTACTTTACAATTATCCCACATCGATATTATTGATATTTGCACTTAGTGCACTCGAGTTCGTACAGTCTTGGACTTGTACATTATTTAAAGTTCAATAATTCTTGAACTGTGTTAGATAGAGTCTGAACCTTTGTTCGGTCATACAAGCGTGTAAAGTTTTAAAAGCTATCCAAACTAATTGATGGTAAGGAGTCTAAGACTGAAAGAATACCCTTTTTTGATAGGGAAGTACCCCAGGTATCTAATATAAGATACACAGAGCAGATTTAAATGTTATGTATATACATAGAGTACATGAGGCTGATCCCCTCAAGTACTTATTCTGTAGCCAGTAACCAAAGGGTCAATTAGCTATTGATTCCATTGGAGTGTTATAGTTTAAAGTCTATTCGATTAGCAATTATTCTAAAAGCAATCATTATCTTTGCGAATGCTATTCATATTGTTGAATCCTTCAGATATTCATATCGTTGAATCCATTGCAAGATATTTTTCCATTCATTATGATATATCTTTATTGTTGTATTTAAACTAGTTGGGCAAATATGTTGCTCATCCTTTCTATATCATGAAATATATTGCAGCTAAGACCAAGACCTCAAGGAAGGACAAGGGTAAAGGAAAGATGTAGAATAGTGGCAAGGAGAAGACCTTACTTTATGCCTATTTTAAATTACTGTTATGTATATGAACTCTAATGTTTATTTTAGGGTATGTTTGTAAGATGATATTAAGGTTATCGTATCTTGGGACTAGTAACACCTTTTAAATGAACGACGTACGTTTATTATATTCCACATTTTAGTTCATCGTATGTTGTTTAGAGGTGGATTTTTGTATTTTATTGTGATGGCCGGCGAGGTCGGAGGGACCCGGATCGAGGCGTCACGAGGTTAGTATCGAGTGTGAGGTTATAAATGTTAGGAATGCGAAACCTAGGTTATAACCTTAGTAGAAAACTCAAGTAGAGTATGTAAGTGATGGGTTGAGGAAATACATCGAGTTTTATTGTGATAATGAAGTTGTTTATTGAAATAAAAAATGATTGATAGACGTCTTAAATTTCTTAATTCTAACATAGATATCATATCACAGAAAGCCTAATAGTTTTCTTCTTTTCCTCAGATCATGCCACCTAGAAGAATTTTGCGGAATCAGAGGGAGGAAGGATCCGTTAACAATGGTGGAGGGGCAAATGTTGATCCAATACAGAACTTCGTTAACCTATTAACTGAGGCAATGCAAAACAGACCCCTACCAATAGCAGGGCAACCAGGACAACACTTGGCTAGCTTTAAGAACTTTAAATTGGTAGGACCACCGGAGTTCCGAGGAACTTTGGATCCAATTAAAGCCCAAACATGGATAGAAGAGATGGAGAAGGTGTTTGAGGTCGCACGCGTGGCCGAAGCACAGAAGACGAGTTTTGTCACTTTCATGATGAAGGGTGAAGCTAACTATTGGTGGAAAGCCAATAAAGGGCGAGCGGAAGAGGGAGTTATTCCTTGGGACAGATTTAAGGAGCTATTCCTCGAGAATTAATTCTAGGAGAATACAGAACAAGATATGGAAGTTAAGTTTTTGGAACTGAAGCAAGGTAGTATGTCCCGATTCGCTCCACATCAGGTTGACACGGAGGCCAGAAAAGTAAGAAGGTTCGAATTAGGACTGAAACCATGGGTGCAGAAGGCAGTGGCTGGGTTGAAGATCAAGACTTATTATGATCCTTTGGAAAGGGCTATCATTGCCGAAGGAGGAAATGAAGCCATCGCGCAATTTAAACAAGAAAAGAAGACCGATCAGGAAGGTCAGAAAGGGGGAAACAGTGGAGGCAGCAACCCCAACAAGCGTAAATGGACAGAGATCCAATCCTCTGGAGGCAATAAGTCCGGAGGGGAGGCCAAGAAAAGTATGAATTACAACAACTGTGGGAGGTATCACTCTGGGGAGTGCATGAAGGGAAAAAGTGTTTGTTATCGTTGTGGACAACCGAGGCACATGGCTCCTCAGTGTCCGAATAAGCGGAAAGGAGGATGTTTCTCATGTGGAGTCACATACCATCAAATTAAAGAATGCCCGAAGAAAAAGGGTGATGCAGCCAACGACAACCGCAACAAAAACAACAATGGACTGAATATTGGAGGGTCAGTCAGTCAAGACAATAGACCAATGACACGAACGTTCAACATGACCGTACAGGATGCGGTGGAGTCTAAGGACGTAGTGTCAGGTATCATTTTGATCAATGATATAGATGCATACATGTTATTTGATTTGGGTGCTACCTGCTCTTTTGTTTCTGAAGAATTTGCTAAACAGTTAGATTTACCCCGTGAGAGATTAGAACACCCTATGAACGTAGAAGTAGCGAACAAGGAAATTATTCCCATAGAATACATTCATATGAATTGTTATACCGAACTGCGAGGATTTAAGCTCAAAGTGGATTTGATACCTATTCGTTTGGGGGATTTTGATGTAATCCTTGGAATGGATTGGTTATCGGTTCACGGAGTAGTAATAAATTGTAAGAAGAAGTGTGTACACCTTAAGACTCTAAATAAGTCGAAAGTGGTATTTTATGGTAGTAAATCGCCGAGATAATCTCATTGTGTGACGATGGTGCAAGCGCATAGATTGCTTAGGAAGGGTTGTATAAGTTATTTGGCTCATGTGGTTGATACACGATGAGTCGAGCGTGAACTGAGTCAGATACCTATTGTAAGGGATTTCATTGATTTCTTCCCAGATGGGATTTCGGGATTGCCACCGGATAGAGAGATTGAGTTTGTTATTGATTTGGCACCAGGGACAACACCGGTATACAAAGCACCATATCGTATGGCACCAGTAGAGATGAAAGAACTGATGAATCAATTACAAGAGTTGTTAGATAAGGGATACATTCGACCGAGCGTATTACCGTGGGGAGCACCAGTCTTATTCGTAAAGAAGAATGATGGGTCGCTAAGACTTTGTATCGACTACCGAGAGTTGAACAAGGTCACCATTAAGAACAAGTAATCGTTGCCCATGATAGACGATTTGTTTGATCAGTTGAAGGGGGAAAAGTACTTTTCAAAGATTGCCTTGAGGACCGGTTATCACCAACTGAAAGTGAGGCCGGAGGATATTCCAAAAACGGTATTCAGAACTCAGTATGGACACTTTGACTTTCTGGTAACGTCATTCGAATTGACGAACGCGCCAGAAGCCTTTATGGATTTGATGAACAGAATGTTCAAATAGTATTTGGATAAGTTTGTTGTTGTATTCATCGATGACATTCTATGTAACAATCCAAGATTTTATTTATAATTTAAAATATTTATTAAATTAAATAAATATTTTATTGATGAAGTTGTTGTTTTGTAATTTGAAATATTTCTTAAATTAAATAAGTGTTCTATTTATGTGGTTGTTATTAATAGGTATGTGTGAATTAAATTTATTAGATAACACTCTAATAAATATTTTATTGATGTGATTGTTGTTATTAAATATTTATGAATTAAATTTGTTGGATAATATTCTAAATTAATTTAGTTTATAATTTAGAGAGTTGTAATGTAGCATGAGATGTTATATTGTTGTTTTAATTTAATAATTATAGTGATATGTTAAATTATTAAATAAAATTATAATGAGATTATAATTTTGTGATATTTGGATTAAGTGGGAAAATTTGTTTAGTATGTTGTAATTGGTTATTTAACTAATGTTAAATATGGAGGTATAAATATGAGATTTTAAATTATAGTGTAAGTGGTTTATTACAATAAAATTAAAGTAATTTTTTTAATTGATTTAACCAAACAAGGCTTAAAATATTAAGTCATTATTTTAAAGACTTTTTGCCAAACAAAGCCTTATGGCTTTTGGATTTTTGATTTTTGAATTTTAATTAAATAAATAAAATAAATTAAAATAATAAATATAATATATACGTTTATTTTTTGTAACTGTCATAACAATTAGTATGCGTATTTAGATTTTAGCAATTTTATGTTTATACTTGGCCATATCAGTTTTCTTTACGCATACTTGACTAAGTCTGAGAGTTCAGAGAATTGAGAATTGAGAGAAATTGAGAGAAAGCCTAAGGATTACTAGCAGTTTCAGTGGTTTAGCAAGAATTTCTTAAGCAACAAAAAGGTATGTTACATAACCTTAACATATATATTTTACAAAACCTATAATCTCTAAGTCTCTTGTGTTCATGAGGTGCATTCACTTTGTGTATAAAGTTTTACAAAATTTTACGTAAAGCGTGTGTTATAATTGGTTATGATAATATGTGTAATTGTAATTGTTATCACCAGCATGTCTATATGTATATAGGTGTTGTATGCTAGATTATGTTCAAAAGGAAAGGAATTGTTTTTACAGTAAACATCCATGTATGAATGTAATTTATAGAAATATCAAAATTAGTATATGTTAATTATGAAATTATGAAATTGAACCTTATGAATGTTAATTGGGTAAGAACTTAAAGAGAACTTAGTTCAAAATAATCAAATTGGTGTATCATTATGATTACAGTGTTCACTGTGTCAAGAAATATCAAAATGGAGTTTTTGTTTTAAAATATGCTATTCCAGTATTTAATTTTTCTAGAATTATGGTTTAAGTTGTGTTAATTTAGTATTTGTATACTTGGTGAAGTTTTATGTGTAATTTGCATAAGTTATACTTGTTAATTTGTGTTAGAAATTAAGACATAGCTTTGTTTTGTGTTTTGTTTGGGGGTGTTACGTAATTGAGCCCTCGTATGCCAAGTTTCATTGCCTTGCATCATGAATTCGCGCTAATGCAAAATCTGCGCTCAAGTAAGCCCTAAAGCTGAATTCATGCCTAATGCGCTTGGAATTTGTCTCAGCCCCAAATTGTTGGAAAAAAAGTAGTCTGGGTCGGACAGTTTTGACCTCCTGTAGTAAAATGGCCATAACATTTTCATACGAACTCCGATTGAGGTTATTTAAGATGATTCGAAAAGAGGACGAATAGGCCTATAACTTTTATTCTTTAAGGCTTTCAATTTGAAATCGTTATGAAGGGTCAAAATGGACATCTTTAGGACTATTGTGTATTTGGAGCCAATTGGAGGGCGTCGGGATGCACGAATGCAAGTGCAATCCTTTGTGTGTTAGTATAACTTAATGATAACGTGTTAGATATGTAATAGGATGTTGTATCAAGTTGTTAATGTGTATGTGGTGCAATGACATGATTACTTAAGTAGTTGTAATAAAGCTAAAAAGTAATGTTCATGAAAAGATGTGATGTTGTTTAAACTTAAACTTAGTTAGTAGCTATACTAAAAGTAAGAAAGCAACTCACGAAGGTAATTTTAGTGTAACTAATGTGTATTGTCAATACATATGGTATGTGTAGGACTTGGGGTAAACGTGAGTAGTGATTGTTTAACCTACGCACGAGGCAAGTTCCCTAACCTTTGCTACTTTATTATTCAGCAAGGTTACTTTTCACTGTTATGTTATACTTATGCAAATTCTCTATTTCTAATCTCTTGTTTAACGATTTATTGTCATGCAAGTTCTTTAACCCTCATTTATTGTTGAGTAAGTTAGTTAATCTTTGTTTATTTATTCCAATCAAGATTACCTTGGTTATTCAAAGTCTTTACTCATTTATTGTTGAGCAAGTTAGTTAATCTTTATCTCTTTATTCAAAGTTTGTATTATTATTGTAAGAAGTGTGTTTATTAAGCTACTAATAACTGTTGTTTGATCTTCGTTCTTCAATATTATTGTATTATCTTATGTTATTGTACCGAACTCTAAGTTGCTTAGCGATTCTTTACCAATTCAACTAATCCTTAGTTGATGAATGTTCTAAACTCTAAATTACCATTGAAGTCTACACAAACCAAACTTCCTTTGGTTTGTTTATGTACTCACACAACTTTGAAAGCATGTTGTCAATGATAACATTTGTTCAACTTAGAAATTGTTAATACTCTAGCCCTTATTGATTCATCGATATACCTTGTTCATGAAGATATTATAATCAAACCCTTGAATAGTTATTGGTTCCTATTTGATTCAACCAGTACTTGGTTGATAAGCGTTCTAAAAATCAAGACTTCCTTTGAAGTTAATTCCCAGCCAAACTTCCTTTGGTTCGGAACCTGATAATCTAAGCTGAGATGAACAATCCTACATCAGGGGATTATTTTAGAGCTACACAATAACGCTAAAATGTTTGCGCAATACATAGTACAAAGGGATGATCACATGTAGTACGGAATGATGGTCCATATAGTCGTTTATCTTTGTTAAAGGTTCTGATGAAACACACACCGTGAACCTAGGACATAGATGATGATTATAGTCTTTTAGGCTATTAAAGGTTAAAGTAGAAATACTTGTAAACCTAGAATAGAGTTCGCGGTCTTGTGACCCTTAGTATATTCTTTGATGTTGTTATCTATTGTTAACTTAAACGTTCATTATTCCTTTGAACTCATGGCTATTGAATTAATTTTCTTGTTCCAGTAACAATACTTTACCATTGAAAGCTTAGTTAATTGTCATTCATAAAACGTTATTGTATATTATCATTCTTGTGGGCAATTATTTGCTCACTCTTGCACAAAACAATGCAGGTGAAGTTACGAAGTTTGAAAAGCTTTCTACAAGCAAGGGCAAGGACAAAGTGCTTGATTAGACGACAACGTTTAATTTATATTTTATTTATGAAGCCTATGTAATGGATTTAGTTATAATCATGTTTTAATTTTCTGTGAATGATTATAATAAAGGTTAGATGACCTGGGATTTATTTTAGATGATGTAACCCTTTAATGGGAGATTAATTGTTTAAACTTTTCAGTTTAATTATATCCTTTGTTTATGGGTAGTTAGTTATGATTTATTTGGACAGTGAACACCAAATCTGTGGGGTTGAAGTGCCCGGATTTGGGGGTGTCACATTCTAGTGTATTCAAAAATGGAGGAAGAACACGCCAAACATCTTTGGTTAGTGTTAGAGACATTAAGGAGGGAGAAGCTGTATGCAAAATTCTCCAAGTGTGAGTTTTGGTTGCAGAGAGTGCAGTTTTTAGGACACATTATCGATAAGAATGGTGTTTCGATGGATCCAGCGAAGGTAGAAGCGGTTATCAATTGGGAGCAGCCGAAGACGCTAACAAAAATCAGGAGTTTCTTAGGATTTGCGGGATACTATCGAAGGTTTATTCAGGATTTTTCGAAGTTACCATCACCGTTGACCAATCTTACCAAAAAAATAGTTAAGTTTGTTTGGATGGAGAAGTGTGAAGAGAGTTTCCTAGAATTGAAGAAGAGGCTTAGTCAAGCACCTGTGTTGGCTTTACCAGGCAACATGGGAGGATTTGTAGTGTATAGTGATGCGTCACACAAGGGTCTTAGTTGTGTACTGATGCAACACGACAGGTCATCATGACAGTCGCCCATGTCGACTAAAAGATTATGAGAAGGGATATCCGACTCATGATCTGGAGTTAGCAGCGATATGTTTTGCCTTGAAGATTTGGAGGCATTATTTGTATGGTGAGAAGTGTGAGATATATACGGACCACAATAGTCTGAAGTATATATTCATGCAGAAGGAGTTAAACATGAGGCAGTGCCGATGGTTAGAATTGATCAAGGATTATGATTGTGAGATTCTGTACCATCCAGGCAAAGCAAATGTAGTGGCAGATGCCTTGAGTAGAAAAGGCAGAGAGAAGTTATTGAAGTTGACCATTCAAAATGAATTGGTGAAAGATTTCGAACGACTAGACTTGGAGATTAAGTATCCGATGGAGACCAACGAATAATTATTTACAATGACAGCGAGCCCAACTTTATTGGATAAGGTTAAAGAGTCATAGAAAAGGATGAAGATTGCAATAACATCAAGAAGCGATTGATTGAAGGTGATGAATTAAAATTTAAGATTGATAGCACTGGACTGCTAAGATTTGAAGGACGAATTTGGGTACCGTTAGTACCAGAACTGAGAGAAGAGATTTTCCAAGAAGCGCAAAGTATGAGATACTCGATACACCCAGGAAGCACGAAGATGTACCAAGATTTGCGTCACCACTTCTGGTGGCCAAACATGAAGAGAGAGGTTGCAGAATATGTAAGTAGATGTCTAACTTGTTAGAGAGTCAAGGTAGAGCACCAACGACCAAGAGGGTTATTACAACCAATAGAGATTCCAGAATAGAAATAGGAGCACATCACAATGGACTTTGTGGTGGGACTTCCGGCAACGCAGAAAGGGCACGACGCCATATGGGTGATTATAGATCATCTTACTAAGTCATCTCACTTTTTGCCGATTAAGATTAAGTATAGTTTGGACCAGTTAGCCAAATTGTATGTTAAGGAAATTATCTCGAGGCATGGTGTGCCGGTATC
Source organism: Panax ginseng (assembly GCA_020205605.1). Taxonomy (NCBI): domain Eukaryota; kingdom Viridiplantae; phylum Streptophyta; class Magnoliopsida; order Apiales; family Araliaceae; genus Panax; species Panax ginseng. Next base: position 69,565,889 of record CM035139.1, read on the forward strand.
TATCGTATTAGATAGAGATCCGCGATTCACGTCAAACTTCTGGAAGAGTCTTCAAGAAAGAATTAGGACACAACTATGAATAAGTATCACGTATCATCTGCAAACCGATGGGATGAGCGAGAGAACAATTCAAACACTTGAAGACATGCTCGGAGTTTGTGTGATGGACTTCAAGGGTAGTTGGGAGGATCCCCTTCCATTAGTAGAGTTCGCATATAATAATATTTACCACGCCAGTATTGGAATGCCGCCGTACGAAGCAGTGTATGGGAGGAAATGTAGAACGCCCTTATGGTGGGACGAAGTTGGAGAACATCAATTGTTGGGACCAGAGTTGGTACAACAGACGGTAGAGATCATCAGGGTGACAAGAGCACGATTAGTAGCAGCTCAAGATCGCCATAAGAAGTATGCGGATTTACATCGTAAGAAGAGAGATTTTGAATTATGAAGTTATGCTTTTCTGAAAGTATCTCCCTAGAAAGGGAAGATTCATTTTGGGAAGAAGGGAAAGTTGAGCCCTAGGTTCATAGGAACGTTCAAGATTTTGAGGTTAGTCGATGAAGTGGCGTATGAGGTAGCGTTACCTCCTGAACTTGAGCATATTCACAATGTGTTTCATGTGTCAGTATTACGGCCGTATAAATAAGACTACAAGCACGGTATCTCCTATGAACCAATTCAAGTCGAGAAAGACTTATCGTATTAGGAAGTTCCTGTCCAGATACTAGATAGGAAGGAACAAAAGTTGAGGAATAAGAGTATCCATTCTGTTAAGATTCTCTGGAGGAATCACGCAGTAGAAGAAGCTACGTGGGAGCTCGAAGACAAGGTGAGAGTGAATTATCCGTTCTTATTTGAGTAACCTTATTTTTGCAATTCCGAGGACGAAATTTTATAAGGGGGGGGGGGGGGGGGGATGTAACGTCCACGAATTTGAAACTCCTTATTAATTAAATATGTGATTTAATTTTTATGAGTTAGTTTTGTGAATCTATTTAAACCTTATATGGTTATGTGAATTTATGAAATGATTAGAGGGAGTCACTAATAGTTATTTAAATTAGTGGACTAACCCTAAGACTGTGATATCAAAGAATTGATAGGATTATTAATAATTAAATATTCAATTTATTTGAATATAGTAGCAAGAGTTGAACATGTTAATTAATTATAATTTTGAGTAATTAATTGATAATGTGCTAATTAATAATTATTATGAATAAATAATAATTAATGAGTAAGAGATTAATAATTTATAAAATGATTATCTGCTTACTTGATTAATTTGTGCAATATAGTAAACCTTTATGATTTGGTAGTTAACTACATATTGTATATAGTACAAGGTACATGACACATTAATATGTCTATATATGATATATAGAATATATAGTAAGAGTTATTTGCATAATAATATTGTTATATGACATGAAGTGTGTGGGTAAAAATTCATGTATACCTTATGGACATATAATAATATCAATTGTTAAATTAATAATGATTTCATTAAGTTATTATGATAATAATAATCATGGTAATAGAAAATGTACATGGATTATATGTATGTGCATTACTTGATACCTTATAATTAGGAAATACATTATATGCTCTTTAAATCATTATAACCTATGTTATGTGAAATGAATTGTGCATACATAATTTCTAACCAAAGTTTATATTATGGGTATATATGGTATTAGCAATATGTGGCATTCCATTTTGTACAAATGCTGAGAATTATTCTCTTGTCCCATAATAAGAGTCCCAATTCATTTTCCACATGAAAAGCTAGTAAGCCTACTCCATCTTCACCTCAAAATCAACCAACATAGATGGGCAGGATTCATGAGTGGAATCACCAACTCTCTCTCAACCCTTGTGCATTCTTCAAATCCAATGGTTTGATTTGTGAGGTAATGACTATATCTAGTTAACCAATCTTCTATAAATAAGACCTTCATCCTTCCTTGTTGCAATTGCTGAGAATTAGATGCTAAGGAGCTTATACAGAGTGAGTATATTATTTTAGAGCAGCTGGATTGAGTCACAAAGGTATAACTTCCATTCCCATTCTTCATTTTTGACAAATTGCTTAATGGGTTGATTCTTTGAATTAAGCATGTAATAGTTGATATTTGATTTGGGTTATGTTGCTAAGTGTTATACAAGCTTCTAAATATGTTGCATTATGTTAGAAACCCTTTCTATAAGAAAATTTTATGATAAGTTGTTGAACTGCCAAAGTAGAACCTTTATGCGCCTCTGGTAGACAGATCACGCGTCATGCACCGATTTTATCTTGGCAGTGGCCATTGATACCATACCTACACCAGTCCAGTGTTTTTATTTAGTTTCTGATGTGCTAACTTGTTGGTACACTATTAGAGCAAGCTTGTAAACTATTTTAGCACGCACATGTAAGCACATGCATGTAGTATGAACAAGTATGATAATGTTAATACCTACAATGGGCACAATACTTGTGGTCTTGAAATGAAATTATGATTTCAAAAGTGAACTTTGTCATGAACACATCATGTGAGCATTCTAACTTTATGAGTAAGATAATATGGTTTATATTGACATGAAATGCAAGACTAAAGTGATTGAACACACTAGCATACATGATTGAAATATTAGACTATTTCAAAGATAAGAAATTTAGGACTTTTCAAAGTGAACTTGACCAATACTTTTATCTTGTAAGTTTTGACCATTTGAGCATGTATATTAGGACTCATTATGCCTATAAACATATTGGCATGAACATTGTTTGGTTAATGTATGGTTTTCACTTATTTCACACATAGTCATAAAAAGGAAATTTCTAAAATATGAACTATATGAGTAATGTATACATGTGTTGTCTATATACAAGCATGACTACTAAGTATTGTATAACCAAGTACAAATCATGATGATTATATGACCTTTTTTACGTTTTAATGACATATAACTTGTAAGTTAAACTTGATGTAATGAATTCAAGTATGGTCATGAGCTATATGTGAAACTCTAGCATTATGTATGTTAAAATAGGTGTGTAATTAGTGTGTTAGAGTTGGACTAAAGTCAGGAGAGAAGAAGTGTAACCTTAGTTCAGCGAAGGGACACCTTGCCACAAGGCCTTCTTGATCACAAATAGAATCTATTTTTGGCTTGAAGTTTTAAGGCATGCTTACATAATTTCTTTACCTTGTAATATATGACCAATATGCCATATAATGTGTTGAGAAGCATGCTATGTGATGACTTGATTCTTTTAAGTGTAGACTCGTACTAGTTTATACATACTATGTGAGACCCCAAATTTTATGAAATGAAAGAATTCAATTTTCTTGTAATTATTCTATTTAGTAAATGGTTAAATTGATAAAAGGTTAAAGTTATGGGTGATATGTGAAAATTTTGCAAAGTATGCAAGTTGTTATAAAATATTTGTTTGGTCGGGGAATATTCTTTTTGTCGGGGAATATCCGTACGACGACACAATCATTGGTGGACCCCACAATGGAAGTATTGTCTTAGTAAGAAAACGATAGAATAATCTTTTTATAAAAATAACAGCGAAAGTATTACCGTTAAAACTGTTGAACTACTCGGTAGTAAAAATACAATGAATACGTCTGGCGTGGTTGCATAGTAGCTACGGTATTGATTATTGATGCTTACATGAAAAGTCACTTAGTTATACTCAATTATTGCTACGATAATTCTTTTGCATCATATATCTCGTATTATTGATTTGATTATTGTCACAAAGATTATCTCATGCGTAATATGATATATTATTAAATCAATAATTGAGACGACAAAGTTATTCATATTATTAAATTGCAATATTTACAATGTCTAGAAGTTCTGTCAAGGAGAGGTTTGGTCACCTAATTGCGCGCCAATAAGGAGAAATCCTTATCGGAAAGCCCCCTCTTTCCTGGGAATGACCTGGTTATTAAATATTGTGAGTTATAATATTAATGATGAATAAGTTCATGTTGATTAAAGATGAAATTGATAGTTCTATTGTGTGGGAATTATTAGTGTTAGTGGAAATCGACATTTATTTTGATAATAATTGATGTCTGGAGGTTATATTGACCAATCGGGTAATTCACCGGATAAATGAGCAATTAAATTCTATTAATTCACATGCTTATAACTATGTGTTCACATGTGTGTACTATTGATTCACATGATTTACTATTAGGGAGTTGGTGTAAGTTTGATAATACTTACATGACTAAATTAAAAATGGAGGTATAGTTGAAGGTACTATACTATAATTAATTTTTTCACATGTTTAGAACTATTGAGTCACATGATTTACTATTGATTCACATGATTTACTATTAGGGGAGGTGGTGCAAGTTTGATAATACTTGCAGGACTAAATTAAAAATGAAGAAAAAGAGGAAAGGTATTATACTGTAATATTTCGAGCCCCAAAATGTGTAATTATTGAAACTATATTTTCCTATAAATAGAAGCTCATTCTTCCTTCATTTCTCACCAATTCACTAAAGCTTTAGAGCAAATATTATAAAGAGAAATTATAGAGAGAAAGAAGAAGAGAAGTCTGCTACCTCACTATTCCAATATCCAGTTTCTTCTAAGGTAAGAGATATTATTATTATAGTAAGGGATATTATTTCTTTTGTATTCATGAAGAGAGCTTCTTTTATTCCATTCTTTATTATTACATTGGAATAACTTTTATGCGTATGTGGTCTATCGCATGCACCGTGAATTCATTGCTATTCCATTCTTTATTATTCATTTGGAATATCCATGCATGCAAGGATTACGCATGACCTAGTTCCATTCTTTATTATTACATTGGAATATCCGGTGCAGTGTGGATTACTGATGACTTTGGTTCCATTCTTTATTATTACATTGGAATATCCATGCATCAGACGGATTACGCATGACACGGTTCCATTCTTTATTATTCGGTTGGAATAACTTTATGTATGCACGGCCTATCGCATGCATGGTGAATTCTTCCATTATTTTATTCTTTATTATTACATTGGAATAACTTTGTCTATGTGGATTCTGCGGGCATGGTGAATGATCCTTTGTATTCATTCTTTATTAAATTATGGAAATGATCATCTACGTGGATTACTGCATGGCGGTGAAAATCCATTTGCGCTTTTGTATATTCTATTATACTCGTATGAGATATCATTTCTTTTGTACTCGTCATGGAATATCATTTTCTTTGGTATTTTTTTACGAGTTACTATTCACGAATTACTATTCACCCAAATTACTATTCACTCAAATATTATTCACTCAGGTATTTGGGGTACTTTTCATGCCGGAGTACTATTCATGAGGTACTATTCTTTAAGTACTATTCATAGGGTACTATTTGGTACATGAATATTACTCTTGAATTTTACTCCACAAAGCAGTATCATGTTGACAATTTGGATATTTTTAAACTCTGGATAAATTTAAAGTCTTTAATATTTATCCTTGATTTCGTTTGATTAATACTTATATCATTGTCATCATCCTCATGCTTATATTATGATGAAAGTCACCCTTGGCTTAGGTGCAAAGATGGACTGTTGATTATTGGTTTTACAGTTGTATATCTTTGGCTTACGTGCAAAGATGAACTGTTGATTGATGAGTATCTTTGACTTACGTGCAAAGATGGACTGTTGATTATTGGTTTTACAGTTGTATATCTTTGGCTTACGTGCAAAGATGGACTGTTGATTATTGGTTTTACAGTTGTATATCTTTGGCTTATGTACAAAGATGAACTATTGATTGATGAGTATCTTTGGTTTATGTGCATAGATGAACTGTTTATTGGTATGATTATGACCAGGGATCATTCGGTATAATCATGACCCATAATGTTATAGATGATGTGGTAAAAGTCCTCATTGGCCCTGTAGCGCATTGATGGACAGTTATCGGTATGATTATAATCAGGGATTATTCGGTATAATCATGACCATTGATGATTACATGAATATCCTTGGCCATAGTGCAGGGATGATTCGATGATGTGGATTAGTTATTAAGCTAAGTCTCAGCGATAACATATTGATTATACACTTTTAATTCGTAAAAGATAGTAGATATCATGCTCTACTTGACTCTTCTAAAATATAGTTGTATGTCTTTGGCCTGTAGTGCAAAGATGAATTGTTAATGAATATCTTTGGTCGTAGTGCAAAGATGAATTTATTAGTATGATTATGAGAAATAATTGTGATTCGGTATAACCATGATTTTTGATGTTTAAAGTGAAGATAGGTGATGAAAATTATCTTCGTCCTGGGTGCGAAGAGAAATTTAGAATCACAATTATGATTATGAGTTATTCATACGATTGTGGACATGAATTGTTGATTGATGTTACAGGGATAAAACATTATTGGTGGACTTTTAATATGGAGAAGATAATAGACCTGATGGTTTATTTGACTCTTCTAATGGATTGCTCATTCCGCTGTAACTATGGTTGAAAAGTTTTATCATCTACCATATGTTCTAAATCTCTAATTTATTACTGATGAAGGCTATTAATGATGTAAATTATCTTTAGTCATGATATTCTTTACTGGGCTAGTTATGCTCACCCTTTTTGCTTCACAGTTCCTTTCAGGTAATAAGAGTGTAGTTTGGGTTTGGCGAGGTAACAGGAGAATAGAATCTGGTCTATATAAAGTTGAGGTTCTCCCTAAATAGTATGGAAATAATTTTATTGAGAACTTTAGATAAGTGTGTCGTATTGTATACGTCATTTGATATTTAATTTTGGTGAACTGAATAGGGTGAGGTGAACCCAACTTTGGAAGGGTGTTTTGCCACTATCATACAAGATGTCTAATGACATACAACCTCGTGTTATCATAAGACAGGGTTGTGCAAATCCACTTGCTGAGTATATCTATGAGCACTACCGATATGATCTTGGAGTTGGGTTAAATATATTTTTCAATTGCAGACAATGGAGATAGTTATATGTCAAGAGAAGACTCACCATTGGAAAGAACATGATATATAGTAATCTTCTCGTTTTTCTTTGGGTTCTATTGGGTCAAGCAAGGATAATTCTGTGGACATATGATATCTATCATAACCTAGACGCATGACCTCCCATGTATGAAGGTTTCCTTGAGCACTTCCCAAAGATTTTAATTTCTAAAACAGTTTTTGATTGTACTTTTATGTAAAGTACCATTGTAAGGTTGTGGTCGAGGCACCATGAGAGTTACATACATTTGTATTAAAACTAACAGTTTAACTATGGTCGTATTCTGCACGACAGTTTAATAGTTGTATAAATGAAGTTTGTATTTGATTTTTATAGTGTGATATCCGGCGACTCAGAATGGGTTGTGTGGACCTATTTTGGGAGCGTCACATACTAATTGAAAAGACCGACTTGTTAATATTAGGTCATTTCAACGCAAGTAATTAAAGCTAGAATTTATTATAGCTGAGCAAACAGGCAAGTTCCTTAATTCTTACTCATTTATATTGAGCAAGTATCCAAACACTATTTTATCGTATTGCAAGTTTCCTGAATTCTTACTCTTTTACTTGAGCAAGTTTCCTAACTTACACAAACTTTGGATTTTGTGCAAGTTCTTGAATTTCATGCGATTCGTATGTTGAATGCAAGTTTCCTTAACCTTACTCAAATTTATATTGAGCAAGTTTCTTTGAACTTCACTCTTGATGGTGCAAGTTCCTTGAACCCTATTTTTATTGCAAGTTCCCTAAACTTACTTCAATTGTTAATGAGCAAGTTTCTTCGAACCTCACTCTTTGATTGTGCAATTTCCTTGAATCTTACTTTTATTGAGCAAGTATCTGAACACTATTTGATTGTGTTGCAAGTTTCCTAACTTACACAACTTTGAGTTTGTGGAAGTTTCCTATCCTACTCATATTGTATTTGAGCAGGTTATTGTTGAATTGAAAGTTATTCATTTAAGCTTGAGTCTTATTTCCAAGCATGCTATTAAGTGGTTTAATTACTTTACAATTATCCCACATCGATATTATTGATATTCACACTTAGTGCACTCGAGTTCGTACAATCTTGGTGTAACAATCCAAAATTTCAAATTATAATTTAAATATTTATTGAATTATATAAATATTTATTTGAGGTGTTTATTGTTGATTAAATGTTTATTGATGTGATGGTTGTTAGTAAATATTTATGAATCTAAATTTATTAGATAATATTCTGAATTAAATTAATTTATAATTTAGAGAGTTGTAATATGACATGAGGTGTTATGTTGTTGATTAATAATTTAAAATGGTATGTTAAATTATTAAATAAAATTATAATGAAATTATAATTTGGTGTTATTTGTTTAAATGGTAAATTTATTTAAAATATAGTATGTGATTAATTTATTTGATTAGTGTGGATATGAAAATTCAAATAAATAATAAGTGATTATAAATTATAAACTAAATTGTTTATAAAAATAATTTAAAGGAATTTAATGTGGTTTTGCCAAACAAGGCTTAAGTATATTAAGTCTTTAATATTTAAAGGGTTTTGCCAAACAAAGCCTTATGGCTTTTGGATTTCTTATAATTTTTGAAGTTAAATAATATAAATAAAATAAATAAAATAAATTAAATAATAAATATAATATAATTATAACATATACGTTAATAGTTTATAACTGATATTAGTTATTATGATTATTAAGGCCATATCAGTTTTTTGTTTACGCTTACTGTTCAATTTGGTTTTTACGCATAACTTAGCCGTCTAGGAAGATTACTGAGTTCAGAGAGAATTGAGAAAGGAGCCTGAAAGAATTTAAGAGAGATTGGTCTGCAATTAGCAAGAATTATCTTAGCAAATTAAAGGTATGTTCCATAATCTCTATATTATATACATGTATATGTGTTTCACGGTAAAATTTTTGTTATGTTCTGTGAATTCTAATTCTTTCAAAATTGTTGTTAGGTAACTAAATTATGGTGGTTATATGTGATATAATGATAGAGTTTATGTTTAAACAAGGAAATTGCATGCTAATTTCGGATAACAATAGAAAAAAATAATGACAGTGTATGTTTTATGGATATTTTCTAATATGGCTTATGTTAGTACTAGATTTAGTCGTTAATTTGTATGCTAAATTTTTAATTGAGTCTTATATATGTTAGTTCGTTAAGAAACGAACATAACGTAGTTTGAACGAAGCAATTTGGACAGGAATTGTGTTTACAATGTTGATTTTTGGGATGAATGTCAAGAAAATTGAGTTTTACATGAAAACATTAAATTTGAAAAATTAAACTAGTTTTAGTTGATGTTAAATTGTTTTAATTGGTTGAAAATGTTAGCAAACATGTTTATAATAGTTTTGTATCAATTGTTTGTGTTAATATTACTGTCTAATGGGTGAAATTCGTGTTTGTTGGGCTAAAGTTAAACTCTTCGCTCATAGCCGTCTCTTCTGTCAGTTACTGCACCAGTAACAATACTATTTAGATGCCAAGGCTAAAATTGAAAGTAATTGCTACTGGATCTGAGTTCGTATGGCAGCAATTGCGCCATACCACAGTTTGGAGACGATGACTTCTATTTATCTGCAGTTATGGGATAGCAACATACCTTGGTCCAATGATGTGTTAGTGTGATAAACATGTAATAACATGGTCAAAATAGAATCATGTTAGGTGGTTAGTAGTTTCAAAGTTTCAAATGATTATAAGTTATGAACGTGTTATGTTTTAACTTAGTTTATATAACGAATGTTAGATAAGTGTTGTGATGTTAACACTTGGAAATTCTGAAGTGTATATGGCAGTATAAGACCTTTATGGAAATAACAAGTCTAACTAAAAATGCATACGTTGTGATATTTTAGTATGTCTAAGAGATATTGTGGTTCTAAACCTATGTGTAGGTGAACGTGAGTTTAATATTATAGCTTACGCTCGAGGCAAGTTTTCTAACTCTACATTTATGTTGAGCAAGTTTCTTACTTTAAACTTTCATTAACCAAACTCTTGTATTCCTAATCATTATTTGAACAAGCTAGCTTTGACTTTAACTTTATTCGAACAAGTTTTGAATTCTAATATTTATTGATGTATTCTAACTTGTTTATTGTTAGACAAGTTTCTTTATTGTCATTCATGTACTATGAATGCGATTTTCTTGAATTCTAATGTTGAATTATCTTAGTTCATTTACTTGACACAAGCTATTCTCATAATGAGCAATGTATTATCCCGAAAAAAATAATAAAATAATATTAAATTTATATTCTTAAAACATATTGTTTGGAACTTGTCATTTATTTGGGTCAAACTAGTTATTTAAATTATGTGGACTAATAAATATTAATAAGTGATAGATAATATTATGTGGTTAAAATTTGGGCCTTAATATTAATTTAACCCAAATAGAAGTTTATTAGGGCAACTTAATTAATAAATAGCTAAACATAATATTACTTCATTATACAAACTGAATAAGAAGAGGTGGCTACTTTGGAGATAAAGGGAACGGCTACAAAGGGGGCTCGGGTGAAGAAAGACTAGAGATTTTGATCACTAGTGGGAAAATTTCATCAGTAACAAGTAAGTATACTATACATTATATAAAGTTGGGATAAATCACATGGTTCCATATTAAATTATTAAATTTAGTATGTTGTTTTTTTTCATCATGAGCAAGTACTTTTGTAATTCAAGAACTTAGAGCGATCTTTAAAGATGTGAGAGTTTATTTATTAATGTAATACTTATACGGATGTACTTATTATTACTATCACTTTATTCCAATCAGATTGAACGGAGGGAGTAATGCATGATTGATTTTGGAGATCCTAAAATAATAAATTGATGATTTCTTTAAATAAAAAAATATATATAACAGTAGTAATTAAAGTTTACGAAAACTTGCATACTTTGCAAGAGATGTTATACAAATAAATATGTAAGATTATATGGAATGAATTAAATCTTAATATTATAAGTAATTATATTTTATAGTCGTACCAAATAGAAGTGTTCATATTTTTATAAATGTACTTACATTTAGTATTATTAATTTGTGTAATTAGTTCGGACGGAAGGAACTTAAAGAGTTATATTTGGAATATAAATTTTGGAGTATTAATAATTGATATAAGACGATGATTAAAGGCATATTAAATAGATTATGAATTATTTTGGAATTATTGAATTGGATTATATTTAATTTGAGGTGAATATGTTTAGGTGTTGAATAACATTTCGTATTTGATATCGTTGGCATTTGAGGGTAAGATTTTGTGGAGTGTGCTATAAATGGTTTGGAAGTATCAGGTACGGATTCCGTACTCTTTCAGCGATACCTTTGTTAAATTTGATTTGTTCGTTTGTTTCCTTATTTCGAATTCTATTATGATTTCACATAATTGTTTCTTGTGAAATAAATATATTAGTTTCATTTTAGAGTTGATATGTATGACTCGTATTTGTACTCTTTGAATTAGGTTATCATGTTTAGTATTATTTATTTTGATAATTGTAGAGCGGTACATGTTGCTACCTTCCTTTTGAAACCTTGTGACTATAATTTGATTCGGTTCAACATGTACATATAGAACCCTTTTGTTGGTATTATGTCGCATGTGTTGTGACATGATATTTTTGTTAGAATATATCGTAGAGTATACATGATTTATAACCACCTGTGGGGGTACCATAGGCACGTCGTCTTGGCACGAGAGACGTGACACTTTCCGTGGCGATGTGATTAGTCCACGGCGTCTCCATTTTGGGCTCCGGAGGAAGTGGGCCATTTGATGTTTTGTTGTGGGAGGCATATGGGTTAACCCTAGTTTTCTGTTCTGCGGATTTGTGATGTTGTGCCAAACACACCTATCCGATTAGCATACATTTGGATTCGCGGTCCAATGTGTGATTTTCCTGTGTGGCATTATTTTGGTTGCCTGTGTGGCATTATTTTGACTTGGCTGTGTGGCAATATGTATTTCTGAGCTCATTCGGTATAAAATAACTCCAGCCATTTGTTTCAGCCTATTATTTTATTGGATTAGTTTTGTTGGTTTCTGTTCAGTTCAAGTCATTGAGTTAGTTACTTCAGTTCATTATTTCTTTATTCTTTTATTGGTTTCATCAATTACGTTGATTCAGATATATTCCATTCAAATCTTTGGATATTATATTTTCGTTCGTATTTGCACTTGAGGCTTTGTTCAGTATTTTGTCTCAGTTATTTTCGTATATCGATTGTATATCTTTTGTATATCCGTATCCGTCTCATGCAATTAGCTCATCTTTGTGTTTTTTTTTCCAGTTTTTCGAGGGGTGATTCGTATTAGTGTGATGAGATTTTTGCCTTTGATCATTTAGGTTGATTCGAATTTTAAGTTTTGATTATTTTGACTCAGTTTGGAGAATTGTATTTATTACTTTATTAATGAATCACCACTATTAATATTTTGAGGTTGTTAATGGTTTGTTTATTTATTTTGAGGCTTGTTGTGCTTTGCACGTGACCTCCCTTTCCTTTTCAGGAAGGGGGTGTTACAAGCAAGCTTTATTTTCAGTTTGCTATTACTTAATGTATATTCAATAATTCATAGTCCTAGCTTCATATTATTCAAGCAAGGTTTATTGTCATTGTCATTCAATACTTATGCTTTGTAGTTGTTTCTAAGCATGAGTTTGAGATATAGTTAGTTCGCTTACACTTATTCATTGTTCCATATTATGTTATTATTGATCAACTGTTGTGTTATCCAAAACACTATTGATTCAACTAGTCCTCTAGTTGATGGTCGTTAAACTTCAAATTACCCTTGAAAGCTTATCTAAACCAAACTTTCTTTGGTGCGGACTTGTACTCTAAATACTGAGATGAACAACCCTATTATTAGGGGATAATTTACGCTTAGCGTTGAAATGTTTGTGCACAATACATTGTATGAAGAAAATGATCCCCCTAAGTACGAGGAGTCCTTATAGTCTTATGACTGTTAAAGTTGGAGTTGAAAGATTACTCGCAACTATGGACATAGTTCGTGGTCTTATGACCCTCAGATATTTATATTCTATATTTTGATTCCAGTCTTTGGTTATCATTGATAGAGTACTATTCAATTTTGATGAGCCTATTTATGGGTAGTTATTATTATCTTATTGATTCATTTCTATATCTAGTGAGCAATTATTTTGCTCACTCTTGCATAAATATTATTATTGCAGCGAAAGTTGAGAAGGTAGATAAACCTACAACTAGCAAAGGAAAAGGAAAAATGTACAAGTGATGAAGACTTGTAATTTTGATTATTGTTATGATGTTAGACTTTTAATTTGATGATAAACTTTTACTTAATGATGTGATGTAATAATTTTATTTCCGCACTTGAATGATGTTTAAGGTTAGACAACCTGGGAAGATTTTTTTATTTAATGATGTAACCCTATTTAAAGGGAGGATTTATGATTAAATTTTATTAGACTTGGGTAGATAGATATGAATGAATGGATCGTGAACACCAAGTCTTATGGAAATGAAGTACCTAGATTTGGGGGTGTCACATGTTGGTATCAAAGCTTTAGGTTATGAACCTTAGGTGGGGAAAAGCCTTATGAAGTAACCTTTGAAAAGATAGTGGTGATAAACTCTTATTAAGTTTTAAGGAAGAAGTAATAAAACACTTATGTGCTTATGTGATTGTAACTTATGTTCTCGTGAGTGTCGAGTAATAATGATTAATAATTAAAAATTTAAAATTTGGTTGACAGGATGCCTAATATAGGAGGATCCAGTTAGGTTAGGAAGGAAAGATCCCAGATGCCTAGAGAGGAGGAGCCTCGAGATATTCAGGTGATTTAAGAACAACTATTGCCACGGGAAGCAACTCCATCGGTCACAGTAGTTGAGCAGGAGAGAATACCTGATGAGGATGATGAGATAGAGACGGATGAGGAGGACCCCGTTGAACTGCCACAGTTAGAGGATGAGGAGAATGAGGAGGAAGAGATTCCACTTAATTCGATTGTTGCACGTATATACGATGAAGTGTATGACCGTAATGTGGAACTTCAGGATAGCGTTGAGGAGTTGCAAGAGATAGTAGCTGAACAACAGACCTCAATGGCACAGAAGGATGACGAGATCCAGGATCGAGAGGAATGTCTGAATAATGTTGAAGAGAAGGTAGTCCACACTGAAGGAGAGAACGAGCGAATGATAGCAGAAATTGCAGAGTTAAAGAACAAGTTGAAAGAGGAATCTACTAAGAGGGAAAGAGCTGAAGACGCATACAATGAAGTTTATCAACGAGCCAGAATAGCAGAGAGAGACGCACAAGAAAAGAGGATGCAGATGGAAGAGATAAATAACTTATTCAACACCGTGATCAATCGAGCTCAGGATCGGGTCATGTGTTATCCAATTCAGTTCGAGACGCTGCCATCATATATATTAGATCGTCGAACAATGTTCTGAATTATGAAGGAGGAGCGTCGTAAGGCTACGCAGCATCTTAGTAGGACATCGTAGGGAATGTATTTGATATGTAATTATTATGTGATTGATGAGTAAATAAGATGTAAATCCCAGGTACAATACAACCAATGGGATGTGATGATGATGATGATGAAGTAATCCTGCAACTTTTGTAGTTCAGGGGAGTAATGTAAATAGCAGTGATGCTATTGTTTTGATGTTTTTAAAAGATTATGAATGAATAAAAGTTATTGTTTTATTAAAAGTGTTATGTGTTATGTAATGATCTTTTATGATATGCAACATAAGTACGTAATACTTAAAAAGTTGAATAAAATCTAATGGGTGTATTTTAACAGAAAATGCCTCCAAGACGCCAACCACGACAAAGGAACCCTGAGAGTAACAATGCTGAGGATAATCATGTTCAGCAATTCGTAACGTTACTGATGGGAGCATTACAGAATCAGCCACAGAATCAAGGTATAACTTTTAAGTATTTCAAGGAGGTTGGACCACCAAAATTCTGTGAGTCCATGAATCCAGTTGAGGCTCATACCTGGATCATGGAAATAGAGAAAGTTTTTGATGTTGCTAGGGTAGAGGATAACCAAAAGACTGCTTTTGCAACATTCATGTTGAAAGTAGAGGCGAGTTATTGGTGGCAAGCCAATAAAACCCTAGGAGGTCAAGGGGTAATGTCTAGGGAAATGTTCAAGGAAATATTCTTTGAGACTTGTTTTCTAGAAAGTTCGAAGAATCAGATGGAGGTACAGTTTCGAGAGCTGAAATAGGGTACAATAACAGTGTCGGAGTATGCAAAAAGGTTCAATGAGTTATCGAGGTTTGCGCCATATCAGGTGAATACGGATGAGCGTAAGGCGAATAGGTTTGAACAGGGGCTGAAGCCCTGGTTGTACAGTAGAGTCTCCCTGTTCCAGCTAAAGACTTTTGCAGTGGTGATGTAGAAGGCAATTCTCGCTTAGAGTGGAGGTGAGGCTGTAAGAAAACATAACCAAGAGCAGAGAAAGAAGAAGAATGAGGGCGAAGTTAAAAATGGTGGAGGGGGTAACCGTGGAAATGGTAGCAACAATTTGAAGAGAAAGTGGAATGCAAATGTGGGTTCGAAGCATGTGCTACGTGTGGGAAGTTTCACAAGGGTGTGTGTTTGATGGGAAAACGAGTATGCTTCAGTTGTGGCCAGGAGGGTCACATCGCCCCAAATTACAATCAACCTAAGAAGAACGTTTGCTTCATGTGCGGGTCCAAGGATCACTTTGCTTATGAATGCCCTAAGAAGAGATCTAGTGAGGCAAATAGAAGCAAGGGAAATGCTAGTGGAGGTGCACTGACTATTGCTAGACCAACGTCAACAAATAAGCCCACAGCAAGAACCTTCAATGTAGCGATCCCAAAATTCCTATAATTTAATTCTCGACTTCGGTCGTTAATAATACATTCAACCTCTAATTTTGCATCATTAAACGATAATACAACCATTGAAATTTGCGGAATAATTAAAACTTTCTGTTACAAACTATCCTCGTTCCCAAAACCTTCAACCTTTATATATAAATATCTCAGAATCATTTTAATACTATAATAATTTACATCGCAAAACGATATTACAATTCAACATTAATACATTATTCGGAACCTTAAGCATGCTTTAAATAATCATAACACAATCAAAGTGTATAAATCTTCAAGTATCACATCTGATTGATGTCTTTCAAGTAACACATAACTTTACCTAGAATCTTGAACCTGCAAAAGTGGTTATTTGCAAGGTTGAGCTCGACAGCTCAGCAAAATCTAACAGTTTTCATGCATCACGTAGCACATAATAACATGCTTATCATACATCTCATAAACATTAAACTAGCATAACAAACATGCTGCAGTTCACATAACAAGTATAAAGATTGAGTTCCTTACTCAATCAGCATTCATCACTTAATCAACGTAGTCATAAATTGACTTTAATATTTCATACATTCAACATATATATAACACATCATGCTCTTTGCAATAAAGATTTAAAATTGTTAATTATCAAGATCACATAACAAATAGGAACTGAAAGACTTGCCTTGATCGTTGTTTACCAATAATAGTTTAACAACTTACAGTTATCTGTACTTCACGTGCCCTACACAATTATATAATCATTCACAACAACTATTAGTCACATAGCAGCGCATAGTAGTTGTAGTGTAAACTTTAATCTACATCCTATAACCCTTCCTATTAATCAATACATAATGTTCAATTTGATTGTGTTAACATTAGACTTATAACTCACTTTATTTCTTCTTAGTCAAACTCGAAGTTCATTCAAGTGCTTAAGTCTTGCTAGGACTACTTATTGGTTTTATATTAAATCCATTCCATATTTTATAATATTCATTTCAATTGAATTGAAACAATTTTTAAGTTCATTAACACTTGACACGGCATTTCGACGTTCATTCGTCACACGCCCGATTCGTCTCTCTTGTGTGTGCTTAGTATGCTTATAAAACTTATCTAATACATCATTTATTAATGTTAAGCATCATTATATTTACTAATATTCATGTTTTATAACTTAGGACAATATCTTTTCTTGTCAGGAGCACTACATTTGTATATGTGCATTCCTGACACCCTCCGATTGCCTCCTAATACATATCAGTCCCACAAATGACCATTTGGACCCCTATTCCTGACCTCAAATTGAACAACTTAAAGAAGGAAAGTTGTAGGCCTATTCTTCATCGTTCCAGATCATCTTGAATCACCTCAATCGGAGTTCGTATGAAAACGTTCTGGCTAGTTTACTACAGGAGGTCAAAACTGTCCGACCCAGACCACAATTGTGAGACCCCGAATTTTTTGAAATAAAAGTATTCAATTTTTCTATTTTGGTAAATATTTAAATTGATAAATGTTTAAAATTAAGGGTAATATGTGAATTTTTTTTAAAGTAAGCAAGTTGATATAAAATATTCATTGTGTCGGGAAATATTCGATTAGTCGGGGAATATTCTTTTTGTTAGGGAATATCCGTACAACGGTACAATCATTAGTGGACCCCACAACGGAATTATTGTCGGATTAAGAAAGCGATAAAAAAAATTTATGAAAATAACGGTGGAAGTTTTACCGTTAAAACTATTGAACTACTCGGTAGTAAAAGTACAGTAATACGCGTGGTTGCATAGTAGCACCCGGTATTGATTATTAATGCTTACGTGAGAAGTCACTCAGTTTTGTTTTATTAGCATTATTAATGTAATAAAACAGAAAAGTTTTTTATATAAAACAAAATACTTTTATAAAGTTATTCTATAAATAGAATATATTATATTTTATTATGCATAGTGTTGCATAGTGCACTGATAATAGTGTTTTGCATAGTAAAATCTTTTTATATAAAATGAATACTTTTATAAAGTTATTCGTTTTATTAGATTATAAATAGAATATATTATATTTTATTTAAAAGATTTTGCTTTAAATATAGATCGTCCGATTAAAAGTAAATCAATCTGGACTGCTCATGGATTGGTTACTATTCACCCATTCTTCTATAAATGAAGCTCATTCCTTCATTATTTCTTACGAATTCACTTTGAAACTCTAGAGAGAAACTATAGAGAGAAAGAAGAAAAGTATTATGCTACTTCACTACTTCTATATCCAGCTTTCTTCTTTATAAGTTAATGGATATTATTTGTTGTACTGTAAGGGGTATTTTCTTTCGTATTCATGAAGAGAACTTACATTATTCCATTTTTTATTACGTTGGAATAACTTTTGTATATGCTGGTCTACCCTATACTTGGTGAAATTCTTACATTATTCCATTCTTTATCATTATGTTGGAATAACTTTATGTCACGAGTACCGCATACATGGTGAAATTCTTCATTATTTCATTCTTTATTATTCGTCGGAATATCACATGCATGCATTTACGCATAACTTTGGTTCCATTATTTATTATTCATTAGAATATATCATGTATCGCGCGACTACCGTATACATGGTGAAATTCTTCTGTTATTCCATTCTTTATTATTCTGTTGGAATAACCTGTTTATGTGAAGTACTGCAGAGACATGGTGAAATTCATTGTTATTCCATTCTTTATTATTCATTTGGAATATCCTATCGGTCTTAATTTACTTTGACCGGTTTCGCTTCTTTATTATTACATTAGAATATCCCGCTCGGGTGTGGATTACGCTTTGGCCTGGTTCCGTTCTTTATTATTACATTTGGAATATCCCATCCGGTCTGCGGATTACGCTTGACACGGTTTCGCTTCTTTATTATTTTGTTGGAATATCCCGCTTGGCATGGATTACGCCTGACTGGTTTTCGCTTCTTTATTTATTCTTGAGAATAACACATGCATGCGATCTATCGCATGCATGGTAAATTCTTCCGTTATTCCATTCTTTATTATTCGTTGGAATAACTCGCGTACATGTGGATTACCACATGCATGGTGAATGATCCTTTGTATTCATTCCTTATTAAATTGTGAAAATGATCTATTTACGTTGATTATGATGAGAGTCATAATAAAAGCATTGGACTGATGAAAATCATAAGTATATGTAGTATTAGTAAGTGTTATGATGAGTTATGTTGGTTATTATGTGAAAACATGAAAGTTTCTTAGAAATCACAAAGGGTTGAAAAATCAGATTTTGGTGAAAATGGAACATGAAATTCAATTGACCATATCTCCTATTATATTTCGAATTTTTGAGTGTGGTCAAGTTCTAGAGTTAGATCTATGAGTTTCCTAACTTACCCAAGTGGAATCACTGGAAAAGGTGTTGTAGATTTTCGTGTGGACGGATTTTAGGAAAGCACGAAAAAGTGAAAAATGGGAAAACATCTACTGCCAGAATTTTTAAAAGGGCATTTTTGTCCACTTAATTTGTGAGAAATATTTTGGCCTTTTGGGACACGAAAGTATATGGTATAAAGTACCTCCTGTCCAAAAATGAGCTCATTCCGACTTAAAATGAGCAAGTTATGACCATTTCAATATTTAGGTTTTTCTGACGAAAAATGCTATAACCGGAGTTCTATAACTCCGATGACCATGAAATTTAAACTGGAAGCTCACGTTAACATGTGTAAGATCCTGCCAAGATTTGGGAATTTCTTGAGTTAAACTTGAGGTAACTATTTTCTTAAGGAATTAATTAGAAATTGAATTTTGAAAAATAGTAAATGAATTTTAAAAATTCCGAGAAAAATATATTTTCATTATGGGACTATATTCTGCTAAATCCCAGAAAAAAAATATTTTTGGGACTGATTTGGTATTTTTCATTAAAATGCTCTAGTTATGAGTATATGAGTTAAATATGTTATGTAATGTAACAAAATTGGAAAATAGGATTTTATGGCTTAAGAATCCTATATAAGGTATATGCATATTTTTTATGAGGGATTTAATCATTGGTGATGAAATCTTATGAGTATGGCCTTTTTGAATGATTAAATGCATTATTTGGTAAAGTGTAAACAATTGAAATAAATTGTTTATAAGTTTAAGAAGTGATTAAAATATTGTTATGATATTAATAATATTACATTATGAGTGGTTGATAATATTTGGATAAATTTAAAGTCTTTAATATTTATCCTTTTCGTTTGATTAATACTTATATCATTGTCATCATCCTCATGTATATATTATGTTAAAAGTCATCTGTGGCCTGTAGTGCATAGATGGACTTGGTATGATTATGACCAGGGATTATTCGGTATAATCATGACCGTAATGTTACAAATGATGTGGAAAAAGTCCTCATCATCAGAGTGCATTGATGGATGCTTTTTTTAGTATGATTATGGCTATGGATTCTCTTCGGCCAAGGGTGCAAAGATGAATTGTTTTATGGCATGATCAGGACCGTTGATGAAAACACGATTATCTTTGGCCCGTGGTGCATGGATAATTTGTGGTCGTGATACTAAAAGAATATCATTGGCCTATAGTACAGGGATGAATTGATGATGTGGATTAATTATTGAGATGAGTCTCAGCAATGAAATATTAATTCATGGATGTGATAATAATGAATATCCTTGGCCGTAGTGCATGGATAATTCATGGATGTGATATTAACGAATATCCTTGGCCGTAGTGCAGGGGTGATTCCATAATGTGGATTATTTATTAAGCTGGGTCTCAGCGATAAAATATTGATAATAAGCTTTTAAATTCGTAGAAGATATTAGATATCATGCTCTACTTAACTCTTCTAAAATACAGTTGTATGTGTTTGGCCTGTAGTGCAAAGATGAATTGTTAATGAATATCTTTGGCCGTAGTGCAAAGATGAATTTATTAGTATGATTATGAGCAGGGATTGTGATTTGGTATAACCATGATTTTTGATGTTTCAGGTAAAGATAGGTGATGAAAATTATCTTCATCCTTAGTGCAAAAAGGAATTCAGAATCACAATTATGATTATGAGTTATTCATATGATTGTGGACAGGAATTGTTGATTGACGTTACAGGGATAAAACATTATTGGTGGACTTTTAACATGGAGAAGATAATAGACCTGATGGTCTATTTGACTCTTTTAATGGATTGCTCGTTCCGCTGCAACTATGGTTGAAAAGTTTTATCATCTACCATATGTTCTAAATCTCTGATTTATTATTGACAAAAGCTATTGATAATTTAATTATCTTTAGTTATGATATTCTTTACTGGACTAGTTGTGCTCACCCTTTTGCTTCACAATTCCTTTCAAGTAATAAGATTGTAGCTCGATCGAGCGGGGATAACAGGGGAATAGAACGGTGGTCTATAGCTATTGAGGTTCTCCCTTAATAGTATGGAAATAATTTTATTGAGAACTTTAGATAAGTGTGTCGTATTGTATACGTCATTTGATATTTAATTTTGGTGAACCGAATAGGGTGAGGCGAACCCAACTTTGGAAGGGTGTTTTGTCACTATCATACAAGATGTCTAATGATATACAACCCCGTGTTATCATAAGATGAGGTTGTGCACATCCACTTCTTTGAGTATATCTACGAGCACTACCTATATGATCTTGGAGTTTATTTGAAATATAATTTTCACTTGGAGACAAAGGGAGATAGTTATACGTGAAGAGAAGACTCACCATTGGAAGGAACATGATAGTAATCTTCTTGTTTTTCTTTTGGGGTCTATTAATAACCAAGGATAATTCTCCTCGACATATGATATCTATCATAACTTAGATTCATGGCCTCCTATTTACGAAGGTTTCCTTAAGCACTTCCCAAAGATTTTAATTTCTAAAATAGTTTTTGATATATGGTGCTACACTGTACTCATAACCCTACAATCATTCCATTGAAATACAACAAAATGAATGTAATTTACTATCTTCTTATTACAATCAAAGGATAATCCTTCCCAGGTTCATAAACCGATTATATCGTTTGTTGTTCATAATGTATAATACATACAAACATACTAATCTATTACACGATGGCTAGGCATCCATCTTAGCTTTACCCTTATCTCTCTTAGCATTCTCAGTATGTTCATCCTTAACTGTAGTCATATAATTCACGCAAAAAGTGAGCATAACAAGCTCAGCAAGTTTTAACAAAGGATAACAGTAATACCACATTCATGAATTATATAACAATTCATACATAACTGAACAAATAGTTATGAATTATTATAAAACAATAATACTTTAACATTTCATATCATCAATTCCCAAAGTATAGAGTAGATTAGGAATTCTGAACCGGTCGATAGACCATGAACAATAACTTTCTATTTTCATACTTGAAAAGGATATCACAGCACTAAGGTTGTATATCTGTATTACTTATGAGCACTTCTAGGTGATCAACCTATAGTACTCTATATTGATCAGCACTCATTCGTTAAACGTATTTACATTTAACATTTGGAAAACTCGCGTGCCCATCGAATAATCGATGAAAAATACTTTTGTTTGTTCATAGACAAACCTTACCTTCACATCCGTACCAATCACTTGGCATAGGATAGCGTTAACATTTCTATATAGAAAAATATGAATACAAATAAATCTATATATTATGAGTAGTCTAGCCGAATTAAATCTGGCATCGACCCTTTCTTTGAAACCAGTCGTGCAATTCGATACAATGAATCACATAAAAAAAAACTTGACTAACTTGAAGGTTAGACAAGCGTTAAGAAAACTTTCCTTTCAACGTCTTCAAATAACTTAATCGATCGACCACAAACCTTTTACGTAATCTACATGATATATTCACATAAAGACACCTCGTAATTAGCTATCAAACAATTATTCACATTGTTCCTAGCAACTTCTTTCTCTTCTATGTCTTTGTTAACTTAATATCATTAATAAAGTCAACTCGACTTATTACCTTTCGTTCTGGCTTATTAATCAACTTATGTTATTAACCAGACTCTATTATCATTGGCAAAGTACTAACGTGGTTTACCGATTAGGGTTCATCGATAACACTTCTTGTTCATCATTCATCACTTACGAACATGCATTTAATTCCTAAGTTCAATACCATATACCTTGGTATAGGTAGTATAGGAATAGTTTCAATACACTTATGAAGTGTAAAAACATTACCCTTATAGATCTATAAACAATTGAAGTTCAAAACCTAAGTTCTCTATCAAAAGCCCTCGCACTTCAAGGCCACATGGCATGACAACCTTAGTATAAAGACTGCAAGGCATTGCACCAAGCTAGCGTTGTTCACGGTTCCAATCTCACATACTGTACAGGCGAGACTTTGCTCTACCAATGGCGCTGCGATGCCATTTAGCAAGAGCTAACATTATCGGTTTGGCCATTGCATGATGCGACATTTAACACTACGCTTTGGCCAATAATACAAGAGACCTCAATGAGATAATTCCAACAGTTTGAAAATTTTGTGAAATTTTCGGAGCCATAACTTCTTTGTTATAAGCCCGATTTAGTCCATTCAAAAGCCTACAAGTCATAAATAACATACTCTACGCGTTCATATAAGAATTTGACACTTTCAAATCCGTTAACTCAAAATTCACTATTGAGTTCATTTTCTAAGTGTCTGTAAACGTTAATGAGAGTTCAATTACCCTATCTCACGTGTTGACATTGAAAAACAACGTTTTCAAGTCTCACGATAACTTTCGACCTCCAATCCGGAATTTTAACGTTTTCGACGTTTAACGTCTATTTCCGTGAAATTCGCCATAACTTCACATTAACATTCTCTAGGCCAAATCACATGGAATACTCCATGGATTTCATATCTACATCCTAACCAAGCAAGATGCATATATTAACGTATTGATGGAGTTCAATCGTTTATCAACAATCGATCTCAACAATCAATATTTTCATGGTTTGAAACTATATCGAACCTCATACTTCTTATGATCTCATGGCTTATAGAGATTGAATCTATACTAAGTCATCTTTAATCTACTATACAAGACACATACCACCTATTTATGATTCTCCATGATAAAAGAAAATCAAAAGAGATGAAAATGAGAAACAAGGAGTATTACCTCAAGAACTCTTATGAAATCTCTTGGAAAACTCTAAGTCAAAGCTTCCAAAGTGTATGATTTGTGAGTCTAGCTCTCTTTCTCTCTCAAATAATCTAAGTTGGGCAATTGAAAAACTCTCAATTGACAAAACCTAGCTTCCAATTTATAGAAAATAGAATGGAGGGCAATCTAGACATTAAACCCCCACCACCTCCTTACTATTCACTCTTGGTCACCAAGTAAAATGCTTGGTGACCTAGCATTAAGCTTGGCTTGCACACCAAGGCTGGCCCACTCTTGCCCATGGGTCATCCCCATGGGTTGCCCCATTCGGTGACACACTGGTTCGATCCATGGTTCAGTTTTCATGCATTGGGATTAACCCATCTAACATTGGGCCTTGACTTGGGCTTAACCTATTAATCCCTTGGGCTTGTTCATTCAATTAATTGGACTAATTATAATCCAACCCAAAAGAATTAACATTAAGTCTTAACTTAATTCTATAATATGAATCGTATACTATACATACAATTCACGTATTCTCTTCGTATAATACTCATACGATAATCGTATTGTACTTCGTATTTACTCATCGTATTAAACATAGATACTAATTAGTACCATATTTGTATAACACTCTCTTTAACTATAACGCAATTCTTCTATGCATTTCATTTCCTTCTCGGAAATCAATATACTCAACCCTTAGGTTTTAAGTCCGCAGGCAAAAACTTCGTTTGCCATAAATGAAATATTATCAGATATTTCATCTCATCTCGATATTCTATCATTATGCGTTTCTCGGAATTTCAAAATAATTCCCCGAACAGAAATGGATATATAGTGTTTTTACGAAAATTTCTCGGAAAACATTTATTTTCATCTTGGAAATTCTAAACAATTAATTCTAGCACGTAGCCAAATTACTAACCACATTACCACATTCTAGGTCATAGAACGACCTTCACATAGCTTACACACAAAATAAATCAATTAAATTCATTTAATTTACATAATCAAATAAAAAATTTAATTGTCATAAAAATCCGATTTTCTCAGGCGTTACATTCTCTCCCCCTTATAAGGATTCTATACCCAGATTGCTTCTTCAGCAGCATTGTGGTTTCTCCATAACACCTTTACTGAAGGTATTACCTTATTTCTTAATACTTGTTCCTTCCTATCAATAATTTGAATAGGAAGTTCCTCATATGATAAATCTTTCTCTATCTGGATAGATTCATACTATATTACGTATTTATAGTCCCATTATAAGGACGTTAACATTCTACATACATGAAACACATTATGAATGCGTTCCATTTCTGGAGG
Source organism: Panax ginseng (assembly GCA_020205605.1). NCBI lineage: Eukaryota > Viridiplantae > Streptophyta > Magnoliopsida > Apiales > Araliaceae > Panax > Panax ginseng. The sequence goes on from CM035139.1 coordinate 69,591,278, forward strand.
TAAGGCTACTTCATAAGCCACCTCTCCTACCCTTCTTAAAATCTCAAAAGGTCCTACAAACCTTGGACTTAACTTCACTTTCTTTCCAAAACGTATCTTCCCTTTCCAAGGCGATACTTTTAGAAAAACAAAAGATCCTATATCGAATTCTCTCTTTTCTCTGTGAGGATCCGCATACTTCTTCTACCTATTTTGGGCCGCAACTAATCGAGCACGTATTATCTTCACCATGTCCGTTGTTTGCTGTACCATTTCAGGTCCCAACATCCTTCATTCACCCACCTCATCCCAACACGATGGAGTTCAACACTTCCTTCCATACAACGCTTCGTAAGGCGGCATGCCTATACTAGCGTGAAAACTATTGTTGTACGAGAATTCCACCAATGGTAGATACTCCCTTTGAAATCCATAACGCAAGATCTTAACATATCTTCAAGCGTTTGAATTATCCGTTCACTCTGACCATCCGTCAGAGGATGATACACCGTACTCAATCTTAACTGCGTTCCCATTTGCTCTTGCAAACTCCTCCAAAAGTTCGATGTGAATCGTGGATCACGATCTGACACAATCAAAACAGGTACTCCATGTCTGGAAATAATTTCCTTGACATACAGCTTAGCTAACTGGTCTAGGTTATACCTAACTCCTATTAGTAGAAAATGAGCCGATTTCGTCAATCTATCCACTATCACCCAAATAGCATCGTATCCTTTTCTTGTTGTTGGAAGTCCCACCACAAAGTCCATTGTGATGTGCTCCCATTTCCACTTTTGAATTTCTAACGGTTGCAGCAAACCGCTAGGTCGTTGATGTTCACCTTCAACTTTTTGACAAGTTAAGCACCTACTAACATATTCTGTTATCTCCCTTTTCATGTTCGGCCACCAAAAGTTCTGACGAAGGTCTTGATACATCTTTGTACTACCAGGATGTATCGAGTACCTCGAACTATGAGACTCCATCATTATCTCCTCTTTCAATCCGGAATCATTTGGAACCCAAATTCTTCCTTCAAAACGAAGTAATCCCTCCTTATCGAGGTTATACCTAGTCTTTTCTTCATCTTCTATCCTCTTCTTCATCTGCTTGCATTCTTCATTACTCAACTGTACTCCCATACCCCATTCCACTATGGTCAGTTGGGTTTCCATGGATAATAACATTTCCACCGCTTCCTCTAGTAACTTAACTTCTAGCTCCATTCTTTCCATCGCTATTACCAACTCATTCTGAGTTGTTAACATTGATAGTTTCTCTCTACCTTTCCTACTTAGCGCATCGGCTACTACATTTGCCTTTCCCGGATGATATAAAATATCACAGTTATAATCTTTTATCAGCTCTAACCATCTTCTCTGTCTCATATTCAACTCCTTCTGGTTGAAGATATATTTCAGACTTTTATGGTCCGTGTATATCTCACACTTCTCACCATATAGATAATGCCTCCATATCTTCAAGGCAAAAACTACAGCTGCAAATTCCAGATCATGAGTAGGATAAACCTTCTCATAATCCTTCAATTGTCGTGACGCATACGCAATGACTTTGCCATACTATATGAGCACGCAACCCAGTCCTTTATGCGAAGCATCGCTATACACTACAAAGTTTCCTGTATCGTCGGGTAAGGACAATACAGGTGCCTCACTTAACCTCTTCTTCAACTCCTGAAAACTGTTCTCACATTTTTCAGTCCACACATATTTCACCGACTTTCTTGTCAGATTTGTCAACGGAGTAGCTATTTTAGAAAAGTCCATAATGAACCTTCTATAGTTGATGAGTGGGATTCATACCCGCAATTTAGCCCTATTTGTTGCTTAATGTTGATGCCTATGTTCAATCTTTTGGTTAGATTGCTTAGTTATTTCACTTTATATCTTTTTAGTTCTTTTCAGGTTAGCTTTGCATATGACTTGGGCATTGTTACTGTAAAGTGGCACCGCAGCGCCAAACTTGGTGCCCTAGCGCCAGCCTTTAGTGGACTCTACTGGAAAGTGGCGCCCCGGAGTCATCTATAGTGCAAAAATCCGCGCCGCAACGCAAGAAGTAGCTCAATAGCTACTGGAAAGTGGCGCCCCATCACCGAGAGTCGCGCCCCGATGCCATTAGCTATCGCTACTGCAAGTCATTGTTGTCAGTGTCGCGCTACATATATTATCATTAATGCTACCGAGGCGCCAAGTCACGCCTTTACGGTTACAACGCATACTTTGCCGGCCATTGATTTTTTTTGATGCTTGCTGGCAAGTTAAATACGAAAGCTCGGCTTTCTATAATAGCTTGTATTTAATGACCTAGATTAAAGGGAGGACAGTATAAATACTTAGCGAAGCTGCCGCTTTAAAGCATCGGATATCAGATAGATATTAGAGAAAATTTTATTATAGCTTAAACTAGATCTTATTTTCTATTTTTCTAAAAGAGAAAGAAGCTTATGAAAGGAAGAAGAGTTATTGCACACAGCATTCATTCAGATTCTACACGTGAAGAGAAGATTTGGCGGAAGAACACTTCAATCAGGGGTTTTCTTATTCCAACTCTCCCATTCCTTATTTTTGTCTAATAATATGTAATGTATTAAAAATGCGTGTTAGTACCATAGTTATGAACTAACTCCAGTTTTAGGATTGCAGTGTAACCTTTTTATTAGCTTAATCAACTTTCTCTCTCATTTTATATAATGAATCATTTTGGAATGGGTTGTTGTATTTGGTATTTAATTTCTGATTGCTTGATAAAGAAATTGGTATGGATAGTGATGGAAATTGATAAATGGATATTAGTGTCTATCTTTAAATACAACAACACCTGTTATGACCATGACATTGGAATGTATGCATAATGTGCTAAGAGGATAGACATATTCTTATTTGCCTTGTGTGACCTTGGGACTGAGCTTATTGACCTTGACCTAGTTAGTGTCACCAATGTAGACATATTGTGTTCTAAATTTGTTAGGATATGCATTTGACCTTCGATGTAAGCTTATGCTTATTAATGTTCTCGCTTGGCCATTCCTTGATTCGCTTATAATTTGGAGAGTTAGAAGATTAGGTGAAGCATTAGGGAGTTGTAATCCTATCTTAACTTCCTAAAGACAACTTTTCCCTTAATTTTACAATCTTGTTGAAATAGCTTAACCAACCATTTGTTTCGCTTGCTTAGATAAGATTAATGTTCGCTTTTCCTTAGTATTTGTTTTCTGTTAAGACTTCGTCCTCGTGGGTTCGACACTCTACTTACATATATTACTTGTGGACCGCGTATACTTGCGCGTGTTTATCGATTGCTATATCGACCAACAATAGTATCCCGCTAACCCAAGAAAACTCCGAACCTCAGTTGGCATTTTTGGTTGCTCCCACTCATTAATTACTTCTACTTTTGCTGGATCTACGGAAATACAATCTTTATCAATAACATGTCCTAGAAACTGCACTCGCTCAAGCCAAAATTCACACTTTGTGAATTTTGCATATAACCTTTCATTTCTTAGTGTTTTCAACACTATCCTTAAATGTTCAACATGATCTTCTGACGTCTTAGAATAGACTAGAATATCATCAATGAACACTACGACAAACTTGTCCAAATACTATTTGAACACTCTGTTCATCATATCCATAAATGCGGCTGGCGCATTAGTCAACCCAAACGACATTATCAGAAACTCGTAATGACCATAACGAGTTCTGAACGCTGTCTTAGGTACATCCTCCTTCCTCACCTTTAACTGATGATACCTGCATAAAAATCTATCTTAGAAAATACTTTTGCCCTTTCAACTGATCAAATAGATCATCGATCCTGGGCAACGGGTATTTATTCTTAATCGTTAACTTGTTCAACTCTCGATAGTCGATACAAAGTCTTAACGACCCATTTTCTTGACAAACAACACTGGTGCTCCCCAAGGAGACACACTCGGTTGAATGTACTTTCTATCTAATAGTTCTTGTAACTGAACCATTAACTCCTTCATCTCAACTGGCGCCATCCGATATGGTGCCCTTAAAACTGGTGTTGTTCCCGGTAACAGATCAATTACAAACTCAACCTCCCTATCCGGTGGAATACCCGGTAACTCCTCCGAAAATACATCCGCAAACCCTTGCACTATATGTATCTGGTCCAAGGATGCTCCCACTCTTTGGGTATCTACAACATGGCACAGATAACCTACACACCCTTTTCTCAACATCTTCCTAGCTTGTGTCATCGACAGAAAATAAGAGCATCTCGGTGATTTACTACCGAAGAACACTACCTTGGTTTTCTTAGAAAGTCAAAGGTTTACACTTTTCCTATGACAATCTATTATTGCCTTATGGTTAACCAACCAATCCATACCAAGAATTACATCGAATTCTTTTAACCTTATCGGTACCAAATCTACCAATAACTTATTTCCTCTAATATCTACGCAACAACTTTATGAATATGTTCAATGGGGATTATCTCTTCGTTTGCTACCTTAACGCCTAAAGGTATTGGTAACTTCTTAGGATTAAACCTAATCGCCCAAGCAAATTCACATCGCTATATAAAAGAACAAGTATCACCCGAATCAAATAGCACATAAGCATTTATCTCATCGACCTAATGATACCGCTACCACATCCGCTTAATGCAACCGCATCTTGGATACCATATTAAACGTGCGAAATGAGGGTCTACCCAATCGATGGTGTTGGTCCAAAGAATAGCTAATTTACCACTACCAGAACCCTTATTTCCCTCTAAACCCTTCTTTGGGAAATTTCTTACCATATGGTCCAATGACCCACAGACAAAATATCCCTAGTTCTTCTTAGGGTTGTGGACAAATAATGATAAATGCCCTCCCACCCACAAATGTAGAAGACATCGATTTCCCCTTTAAGCAGACTCCCATTTGAGTCTTTCCGCATGTCTGACATGCTTCCGTCCTTCGCTTGGGATCACCCTGCTTTACCCCAGTATTCCCAGGGTTAAAACTCTTCCTCTTAGGCAAGTTGTCGCTCACGGGCAACTTCAAATTTGCCTCCTTCCAACTTACTCTTATTCTTCCGCTCTTTGTGGTACTGAGACAATGCCTCACCACCACCTTCAGCTATAATCGCCTTTTCCAGAATGGTCCCATAGAAAGCACTCTGAAAAACCGATATTCTACTATAGATCCAAGGTTTTAAGCCTCGCTTTCAACCTCAAGCTTTTTCTCTCTTTTCAGATCCACCGATGTGGAGCAAACCTCGCCAATTCATTGAATTTGGCAGCATACTATGGAAATGTCATATCCCCTTGCTTAAGTTCTAAAAACTTAATCTCCATCCTACCTTGCATGCTAATGGGGAAGTAGTTCTCGAAGAAGACCTTCTTAAACTGTTCCCACGTAACAGCTTCGGTTCTAGACCCACCCTGGTGAGCCTCCCACCAGTAGTTGGCTTCCCCCTTCATCATATAACTCACAAAAGAAGTCTTCTGTGCCTCACCTACGTTTGTTATCACAAACACCTTTTCAATTTATTTTACCCATGTCTGGGCTTCTAGTGGGCCCGTCGTTCCTCGGAACTCAGGAGGACCCACACTCTTAAATTCCTTGAAGGTAGTTGTTCTTGCTACCATAGGAGCTACAGGAATCCCTCCCCCCACTTGGTTAAATGCAGCCGTTAATAAATTAACGAGCTCTTACATAGGGTTATTAGGACCCCCTTGATTTTCATTATGAGACTCGGCCTCTTGGTTATGTTGTCTCCTTCTTGGCGGCATAATTCTGATTAAATAAAATTTCGTTATTATTTATTCAACTGATTGGTTATCATTCTCAAACAACAACAACAACCACTCATACCACAACAATCACATTAAATAAAAACTTCATTATATTAATATGCTTTCATAGTCAAAACTATTTACATCATGTTTCTTTAGCCAAAAGCTATTACATACTATCCCGCACATCGACTTCTACAAAAATTGGGATTTACAAAAGACTACCCTTTAATTATATAAAAGAGGATTTTACGTCACTACTTTATACAAAAAAGATCTAACGATCTACTAACACCGTCGAATCCAAGATTCTCATATTTCCACGATTTGCCAAGATTTACACAATATCTCGACTTATGGTATGTCGAGTCCGCCTTGACTCAATGGAATAACAAGCAATTTTTAGCTTGAAATCCTCATGGGCACATTCGTGGATGTATGACATCCTAGCTATTTTCCGTCTTTTCAACCAGCTTTTCAAGCTCTACTACTTCTTCCTTATAGTCGCGTGCGCCTTATCATTATAAGAACTTTCTCATCGTGCAAAGATGAATTATTAATGAATATCTTTGGCCCGTAGTGCAAAGATGACCTGTTGCTGAATATCTTTGGCATGTAGCGCAAAGATGAACTATTAATGAATATCTTTGGCTCGTAGTGCAAAGATTGATTTATTAGTATGATTATGAACAGGAACTGTGATTTGGTATAACCATGATCTTTGATGTTTCAGGTAAAGACAGGTGATGAAAATTATCTTCGTCCTAGATGAGAAAAGGAATTTGGAACCACAAATATGATTATGAGTTATTCATATGATTTTGGACAGAAACTGTTGATTGATGTTATAGGGATAAAACATTGTTGGTGGACTTTTAACATGGAGAAGATAATAAACCTTATGGTTTATTTGACTCTTCTAATGGATTGCTCGTTCCGCTGCAACTATGGTTGAAAAGTTTTATCATCTACCATATGTCCTAAATCTCTGATTTATTACTGATGAAGGCTATTGATAATTTAATTATCTTTAGTGATGATATTCTTTACTGAGCTAGTTGTGCTCACCCTTTTGCTTCATAATTCCTTTCAGGTAACAAGAGTGTAGCTGGGTCGAGCGGGGGTAACAGAAGAATAGAACGGTGGTCTATAGCTATTGAGGTTTTTCCTAAATAGTATGGAAATAATTTTATTGAGAACTTTAAACAAGTGTGTTCTATTGTATACGTCATTTGATATTTAATTTTGGTGAACCGAATAGGGTGAGGTGAACCAACTTTGGAAGGGGGTTTTGCCACTATCATACAAGATGTCTAATGACCTATAAGTTATCATAAGTCAGGGTTGTGCACATCCACTTGCTGAGTATATCTACGAGCACTACCTATATAATGTTGGAGTTTGGTTGAAACATAATGTTCAATTGCAGACGGTGGAGATAGTTATATTTCAAGAGAAGCCTCACCATTGGAAGTAACATGATAGTAATCTTTTTCGTTTCTCTTTGGGGTCTATTGGGTCAACCAAGGATAATTCTATGGGCATATGATATCTATCATAACCTAGATGCATGGCCTCCCATGTATGAAGGTTTCGTTGAGCACTTCCTAGAGATTTTAATTTCTAAAACAGTTATTGACTGTACCTTTATGTAATGTATCAATGTGAGGTATTGTCCACGGTTGGGACATGAGTCACATTTGGTATTAAAACACACAGTATATGTGTTGTCGTATTTTTCACGACAATTGTAGTAATAAAGTTGTAGTTGTTTTCTGTACCATGTATTTGGCGACTCAGAATGGGTTGGAAGGATTGGACCTATTTTGGGGGCATTATATTTGGTATCAGAGCTTAGGGATATGATCTCTGGCGGAGATCCGGGATTAGAACTAGGAAGGGAGAGACGAGTAATATCCTTCGCTAGTGTGTGTATTACCTAAGCTGAATTTTCTTACTTAAGTTGACATATTGTGATATGTCAATTAACCTTTGTTTTGAACCTGTATTCTAGAATGATATCTAAAATACAGAAGATGAGCAATGGAGAAATCATGAGGACAGGGACGATCGAATCTGAAATGAAAGCAAAGTATTCTCAACTCTTTGAAATACCAGGTACGTAAATTTTGGGAACAAAATTTCATAAGGAGGGGAGATTATAAGACACCTAATTTTATGAAATAAAACTATTCAATTTGTCTTATAATTATTATTCAGTAAATGGTTAAATTGATAAAAGTTTAAAGTTAAGGGTGATATTCGAATTTTTTTCAAAATAAGCAAGTGGCTATAAAATACTTATTGTTGTCGGGGAATATTCGTTTGGTCGTGGAATATTCTTTGCCGTTTGGAGAATATTCGCATTTACGCCGCAAACCATTTCAGGGGCCCATAATGTAATAACTGGCTTTGATAAAGAAAACGACAAGTTTGAGTTTTTATAAATAATGACGTAAATGTTACCGATATCATCGTTAGAATACCGTGGTTAAAATACGAAGAATACGCGTGGGTCGCATAAAGAAAGACACCAGATTGCATAATATATTTTTAATTATCGATTTTTATGTATGAAGGCACAACTCAATAATTATTACAAAGTAATTATCGCTCAATATTTTATTTTATCGGTTCAATAATTGTCATATTGATATTTTATATTATCATTGTTTCAATAATTGTCACTACACATTATTTTCCATTATCGATCAATAATTCATATTATTTGAATAATATTATTAGATAGCATTATTGGCAATGTCTAGAAAATTTCACAAAGAGAGGTTTGGCCACCTAATCAAGGCGCCCAAGAAGGAGAAATCCTTATCTGAAAGCCCTCTTTCTTCGGAACGCTCGTTGTCATTATTATCAGAATTCTATAATATTATTTGTGAATAATTAATTATTGATAAGGAAATATTTATTCGATGAAGATATAAATGATGGATTTATTTATGTGGTTATAAATGAAGGAATTAATGTTGAGGTGTTTTTTAGTATTTTGTCAAAATGAAGAATGAAATTTGGAAATTTTTAGAAAATTAGTTTATTACTTGATTTTGTAAAATCCATAACTCTTTGTGTATAATGAGTTAGGAGATGAGCCATATATCAAAAGAAAGCCCTAGAAGTAAGCTAACCGTAGAAATTGGAATCATCCAAAAATACTTTGTAGATTTATCGTGGTGAATTTTTGAATGAAATTTGTCCGAAGGACTAATAATCCGAAAAATCAGTTTTCTTGAGATATATTGTGTGAGTTATAATTTTTAATTTGATCATTGTGATTTTTGAATATGTTATACATATATAAGTTGAGTATATCTCCACAAATTTTGAACCGTTAAAAAATAACGTATGATTTGTCATGAATTTTAAGAGGTGACTGATTCAGAAATTGTTTTTATAAATGATTTTGGTGTAGATTTCTAGAAAGCGGGCCCCACTTTTGTTATTTTGAAAGCATGTGCTGAATTTTGTTCAAGGTTGGCTGCTTAGATTTTCAGCAAGTATGGGCGTAGAAGAGGAAAAATTATATATATTATTATATTATTTATTTTCCTTTGGCGCTCTAGCATTTTCCTATAAATAGGGTGCTTAGTTAGAATTGAAAATCACACCAGAAACAAGTTTTCTTTCTCTCTATATTATCGAGCGTATTTTGTGAGTATTTAGATATTTTGAGAGTTGCTATTCAATTTAAGTTTCCTTCGGCTTTACATCCGATATTCCAGTCAGAAATACTGCTCTTTTGAGGTAAAGAATTTTAAGAGTTATTATGTTTTTCAGTTTCGTAATTTTTCTGAACCTTCAAAAAATTCTGGAAAATTTTGAAATGATAATTTGATGAGTTTTCTAGATTGTGTCCAAAAATGGTAATTTTTGGATGTATAGATTAGGAGTTATGATATTTATGGGAAAATACTATTTTAAAAGTAAACCCATATAACTCCTTGTGGTTAACTCCAAAATTGATAAAATTTTTATTGGGAGTATATGTATATAATAGCAGTATATTCTATAAATTTTAGAATTTTTGGATAAAAGTACAGTTTATGATAAATGTCTAAATATTCGGTAGTTTTGGCCATATGAAAAATAGTAAATGAATTTTAAGAATTCCGAGAAAAATATATGTTCAATATGAGACTATATTCTGCTAAATCCCAGAAAAGAAAATTTGTTTGTACTGATTTGGTATTTTTCATGAAAATAGACTAGTTATGAGTAAATGAATTAAATATGTTATGTGAAGTAAGAAAATTGGAAAGTAGGAATTTTTGGCTTGAGAATCCTATATAAGGTATATGCAGATTTTTGATGAGAGTTTTGATTATTGGTGATGAAATTTTATGAGTTTGGCATTTTAGGATGATTAAATGTATTAATTAGTAAAGTGTAAATAATTAAAATAAATTGTTTGTAAGTTTAAGAAATGATTAAAATATTGTTATAATATTAATGATATTAGATTATGAGATTATTAATTGATTTATAACATTTGGATTAAGGTGTTATGAAATCATTGATTTATGAATCTTACTCTTGGAATTAAATGTAGTTGTTGATCATATTATTTTTCTTATCATATATAACATTTTTATAATCTCGATAAAGAAATTTCTCTTTGACTTAAGTGTAAAGATGGGTAGATTATTGGTGTGATCGTGACTATGGGTTCTCTTTGGCCAGTAGTGCAAAGATGAATGGTTAACTGATATGATCATTACCATTGAATTTACAATTGAATATTTTTAGCTTAACTGCAAAGGTGAATTGATCAACATGTTTATAATTATGATTTATATAAATTCTGAAATGATTATGTATTTCTTTGAGATATTAATATCTTTGGTCTGTAGTGCAAAGATGAATTATTGATGAATATCTTTGGCCCGTAGTGCAAAGATGATCTGTTGCTGAATATCTTTGGCATGTAGTGCAAAGATGAACTTTTAATGAATATCTTTGGCCCATAGTGCAAAGATGAATTTATTAGTATGATTATGAACAAGAACTGTGATTTGGTATAACCATGATCTTTGATGTTTCAGGTAAAGACAGGTGATAAAAATTATCTTCGTCCTGGATGAGAAAAGGAATTTGGAACCACAAATATGATTATGAGTTATTCATATGATTGTGGACAGAAAATGTTGATTGATGTTATAGGGATAAAACATTGTTGGTGGACTTTTAACATGGAGAAGATAATAGACCTTATGGTTTATTTGACTCTTCTAATGGATTGCTCGTTCCGCTGCAACTATGGTTGAAAAGTTTTATCATCTACCATATGTTCTAAATCTCTGATTTATTACTGATGAAGGCTATTGATAATTTAATTATCTTTAGTCATGATATTTTTTTCTGAGCTAGTTGTGCTCACCCTTTTGCTTCACAATTCCTTTTAGGTAACAAGAGTGGAGCTGGGTCGAGCGAGGGTAACCGGGGAATAGAACGGTGGTCTATAGTTGTTAAGATTTTTCCTAAATAGTATGGAAATAATTTTATTGAGAACTTTAGACAAGTGTGTCGTATTTTATACGTCATTTGATATTTAATTTTGGTGAACCGAATAGGGTGAGGTGAACCAACTTTGGAAGGGTGTTTTGCCACTATCATACAAGATGTCTAATGACCTACAAGTTATCATAAGACAGGGTTGTGCACATCCACTTGCTGAGTATATCTACGAGCATTACCTATATAATGTTGGAGTTTGGTTGAAACATAATGTTCAATTACAGACAGTGGAGATAGTTATATGTCAAGAGAAGACTCACCATTGGAAGGAACATGATAGTAAGCTTCTCGTTTTCTTTGGGGTCTATTGGGTCAACCAAGGATAATTCTCGCGGGCATATGATATCTATCATAACCTGTATTTACGGGCCTCCCATGTACGAAAGGTTTCCTCGGGCACTTCCTAAAGATTTTAATTTCTAAAACAATTATTGATTGTACCTTTATGTAATGTATCAATGTGAGGTACTGTCCACGGTTGGGACATGAGTCACATTTGGTATTAAAACGCACAGTATATGTGTTGTCGTATTTTCCAGGACAACTGTAGTAATAAAGTTGTAGTTGTTTTCTATATCATGTATTTGGCGACTCAGAATGGGTTGGATGGATTGGACCTATTTTGGGGGCGTCACACACATCATGCTCTTTGAAATAAAGATTTAAAACTGTTAATTATCAAGTTCGCATAACAAATAGGAACTGAAAGACTTGCCTTGATTGTTGTTTACCAATAACAGTTTAACAGCTTACAATTATCTGTACTTCGCGTGCCCTACACAATTATATAATCATTCACATCAACTATTAGTCACATAGCAACGCATAGAAGTTGTAATGTAAACTTTAATCTACATCCTATAACCCTTCCTATTAATCAATACACAATGTTCAATTTAATGGTGTTAACTTTAGACTTATAATTCACTATATTTCTTCTTAGTTAAACTCAAAGTTCATTCATGCGCTTAAGTCTTGCTAGGACTACTTATTGGTTTTTATATTAAATCCATTCCATATCTTATAATATTCATTTCAATTGAATTGAAATACTTTTTAAGTTCATTAACACTTGGCACGACGTTTCGACATTCATTCGTCACACGCCCGATTCGTCTCTCTTGTGTGTGCTTAGTATGCTTATAAAACTTATTTAATACATCATTTATTAATGTTAAACATCATTATATTTACTAATATTCATGTTTAATAACTTAGAATAACATCTTTTATCGTCAGGAGCACTACATTTGCATATGTGCATTCCCGACACCCTCTGATTGCCTCCTAATACATATCAGTCCCACAAATGACCATTTTGACCCCTTTTACCGACCACAAATTAAAAACCTTACAGAATGAAAGTTGTAGGTCTATTCGTCTTCGTTCCGGATCATCTTGAATCACCTCAATCGGAGTTTATATGAAAATGTTATGGCCATTTTACTACAAGAGGTCAAAACTGTCCAACCTGCATCACAATTGCAATAACTGGGCGAGAGATTAAGCGCTTAGGGCGCCGAATTCAAAGTTGTTGGGGCACAAATTTCAGCTACCAAGCACGTAAGTTCGCCCATTTTACACCGAGGCGCTGAAAATCGAGTTAGGCAGATTTTGGCATCAGGGCGCCAAAACTTCTGTAACCCAACCACATAAGAACAAAACAACTAAATTCTGGACTAATTAACAATGATAACATCTAAATTAACACTTATAATTTATATAATTTACACATAGTCATTACCAAGCCTACATATACTAGTTGTAACGCAACTAAACAACGATTTTTAGAAAACTTAAATTCTTGAAAGCACTGTTTTAAAACCAAACTCCATTATTGGCGTTGTTTGACAAAGTTTAACACTGAAATTCCTATTATTCATCAATTTAGTCCATTCCAACTACAATCTCATTGTTTCTTACCAAGTTAATATATTATGTGTTCAATTTCACCATTAATTCACCAACAACCTATTATAGACAATTACATTATATTTGGTATTTTTACCAGTCATTTTTGAACATCTAAAAACTGCAAACAGTTTCTTCCTTTTTAAACGAGACTAGCATACAATCCCTTATCTAAACATAAACTCTAACATTACAATTACCTACAAGTGCAATTATTCAGTTTATACAACAATTCAAGAGAATTTTTAACTTCACAGAGAATTTGTAAAGAATTTTATACACAGTGAAACTCATGAAAAATTATGCCGTAGCATAAATATTAAGGGTTATATAACATACCTTCAATTTTCTCGCATAATTCTTGCTAACTCTTGTAATCCTTGCTAAAATTGCCGTAAATTGCTTAAGTTCTCTCACAATTCTCTCTCAACTCTCTCAGAATCTCTAGGCTAGCAAACTAGAATGCGTAAAAAAACAATCGATAGCTTTAAGGCAAAAACCAAAATCTGTTAATCCTTAATACGCCAAACTTAATAAAATAATGATTACAAAACTAACGATATAATATAAATATATTATATTTATTATTTTATTTATATTATTTAATTTAATTTTTAAAGAATTAATATATTAAGCCTTGTTTGGCAAACTAAATTAAGCTCCTTAATTTATTTTAATAACTCCTTTATAGTATAGTTATTTGTCACACTTTATTTAATTAAGTTTTCATACTTAATTTAATTAATTCTAATAACAATTTATTAAATAATATAATAATTCATTTAATCATTATAAATTCTCTAACTTAATTATTAAATTAAATTATAATATTATCTCATAACAATTAATTTCCTTGACACATTAATTATTTATTAAACAAATAATTAACCAATTCAAATCAAATCAAATTAAACAAATATTTATTCAACAATAAACACATCCATTAAATATTTATATAATTCAATAAATATTTATAATTACAATTAAAATTCTGGATTGTTACATTAATCACATCGCAATAAGAATTTCAATTATTAAATTCTTATTTTAATAACTTATGAAAAATTCGGGTTGTCACATTCAACATGACAGTGCAGGATGCGGTGTAATCAAAAGATATCGTGTCAGGTATTATCCCAATCAATGAAATAAATGCATATGTATTATTTGATTTGGGTGCTACTTGCTCATTTATATCTAATGATTTTGCTAAGAAGTTAGAAATACCTAGTGAAGAATTGAATTTCCCTTTAAATATAGAAATTGCGAATAGGGAAGTGATTCATGTTAGGTTTGTATACAAGAACTGTAGGGTGAATATTAAGGGGAATGTTATGAAAGTAGATTTAATCCCGATAAAACTCAGAGAGTTTGATGTTATATTGGGAATGGATTGGTTATTCAATTATGGAGCGATAATTGATTGCCAAAAGAAGTGTGTAAACCTTATGACTCCGTCAAAGGTAGTTTTTCATGGTAGCAAATCGCCTAGACAAATGAGATGTCTGATGATGTTGCAGGCCAAGAAGTTGTTGAGTCAGGACTGTGTAGGGTATTTAGCTTACATAGTCGATACTCAAAAGGAGAAAAGTGTAAAATTGGAGGAAATACCAGTGGTTAGGGAATTCGGGGATGTGTTTCCGGAAGATTTTCCAGGACTTTCGCCTGACAGAGAAATCGAGTTCGTGATCGACTTAACGACAGGAACCGCTCCAATATCGAAGGCCCCATATAGAATGGCTTCGGTAGAGATGAAAGAACTAATGGTGAAACTGCAAGAACTGTTAGATAAGAAGTATATTCAGCCTAGTGTATCACCGTGGGGAGCACTGGTGTTATTCATGAAGAAGAAGGATGGGTCAATGCATCTTTCCATTGATTATAGAGAATTAAACAAGATCACTATTAAAAAAAAATATCCATTGCCGAGAATAGATGACTTGTTTGATCAATTGAAGGGTGCTAGATATTTCTCAAAAATAGATTTGAGAAGTGGGTATCACTAACTGAAAGTGAGAAAGGAGGATGTACCGAAGACGGCATTCCGAACTCGGTATGGACATTACAAATTTTTGGTGATGGCTTTTGGTTTGATAAACGCCCCGGCAGCGTTTATTGATTTGATGAACAGAGTGTTTAAACAATTTTTAGACAAGTGTGTGGTGGTGTGTATCGATGATATTCTAGTGTATTCTAAAACTCAAGAAGAACACGTGGAACACTTACGTCTGACGCTGGAGACGTTAAGAAAAGAAAAGTTGTACGCGAAATTCTCTAAATGTGAATTTTGACTGGAACGTGTACAATTTCTTGGGCACGTAATTGATAAGGATGGAATTTCAGTGGATCCATCAAAGGTCGAAGCTGTGATAAATTGGGAACAACCAAGAACTCCATTAGAAGTAAGAAGTTTCTTGGGATTGGCGGTGGTATTACGATACTTTTATCCAGATTTTTCCAAGATTGCCACTCCGTTGACAAATTTGACGAGAAAATCTATAAAATTTGTTTGGACGGAGAAGTGTGAAGGAAGTTTCCAAGAATTGAAAAAGAAGTTAAGTATGGCACATGTGTTGTCATTACCAGATAATATAAGAAATTTTGTGGTGTATAGTGATGCTTCACACAAGGGATTAAGATGTGTCCTTATGCAAAACGGCAAAGTCATTGCGTATGCATCAAGGCAGTTGAAAGACTACGAGAAAGGGTATCCGACTCATGATTTAGAGTTGGCAGCAGTAGTGTTTGCTCTAAAGATATAGAGACATTATCTCTATGGAGAGAAGTGTGAGATTTACACAGACCATATGTGAGACCCCAAATTTTATAACTAAAGATTTAATTTTTTTGAAATATTTTTTTCAAAATTATGGTGTGGATTTGAGATAATGTTATAGTTGTGGGTAATATTAACAAAATTTGCGAAGTATGCAAGTTGTTATAAAATATTCATTTGATCGGGGAATATTCTTTTGTTTCGAATAATATCCGTATTTACGACAAGACAATCATTGGTGAACCCACAACGGAAGTATTGTCGTAGTAAGAAAATGAGAGAATTATCTTATTATAAAATATCTCCTATTATAATTTGAATTTTTGAGTGTGGTCAGGTTCTAGAGTTAGATCTATGAGTTTCTTAACTTATCCAAGTGGAATCACTGGAAAAGGTGTTGTAGATTTTCGTATGGACTGATTTTAGCAAAGGAGTTAAAAACTATAAAGTACCAAAAAGCTACTGCCCAAATATTTAAATGGGCATTTTTGACCACTTGGTTTGTGAAATAAATTCCGACCTTTTGGGACATGAAAATATATGCTATAAAGTACCTACTTTCCAAAAATGAGCTCATTTCGACTTAAAATGACCAAGTTATGACCATTTTAATTTTTGTGATTTTCTGACGAAAACGACTATAATTAGAGTTCTATAACTTCGATGGCCACGAAATTTAAATTGGAGGCTCACGTTAACATGTATAAGATTGTGTCAAGATATTGGAATTTTTGGAGTTAAGCATGATAGGGCTAATTTTTTTAGCTACACACTAAAAATGATTTTACAGTTGTATATCTTTGGCTTACGTGCAAGATAAATTATTTAATGGTATGATTATAACCAGGGATCATTCGGTATAATCATGACCTGTAATGTTATAGATGATGGGATAAAAGTCCTCAGTGGCCTGTAATGCATTGATGGATAGTTTTTTGTATGATTATGACTAGGGATTATTCGTTATAGTCATGACCATTGATGATTTAATGAATATCCTTGGCCCATAGTACAGAGATGATTAGATGATGTGGTTTATTTATTAAGCTGAGTCTCAGCGATAAAAATTGATGAAAACATGTTACATCATAGAAGATAGTAGATATCATGCTTTACTTGAGTCTTCTAATAGATTGTTTATTCCGCTGCAGTTAAACTTGATGTCTATTGTATTTTATCAGTTTTACATTGTTAAAGACTAATGATAATTTATTTTGTATTATCTTAGTCATAATATTTCTTATTGGGCTAGTTGAGCTCACCCTTTGTTTCACTATTCTCTTCAGGAAATGAGAATATAGCTGGGACTTGTCGGGGAACGGAGTGACGGTCCAGAAGATAGCATTAGTAGTCCTCACTATTCTGTTAAATAGTTTGACAATAAATGTAATGAGGACTCCATTAAGTGTGGATATTGTCTAGATGACAATATTCTTATTAAAATTCTCATTTTATGTTTTGTCGTATTTTACACGACAGTTGTATTATTAAGTTGTATTTGTATTTTTGTACCATGTATTTGGCGACTCAAGATGTGTGATGTATACCTATTTTGGAGGCATCACAGTTGGTATCAAAGCTTAGGGATATGATCCCTGGCTGAGATGTGAGACAAGAACTAGGAGGGGAGAGACGGGGAATTCCTTCGCTAGTATGACCTACCTAAGTTTATGTGGTATTTAATTGGTCGGTCAGAGTATAGGGATAATATGTGGCATGTTAATAAACCCTTCTTTTGTGACAGTGTTTGAAAATGGCATCTGAAAATATTGGGATCAACAATGAAGCACATTAGACCGTTGAGTCACCAACGATCAATACCCAGGATAATGTGCAACAGGAAGACAATAATCCTTAGGTAAATAACAACACCAATCAAATGATGAACGATGGGATGTTCAGAGGCCTTATGCAATTCATGCAACATCGGGTAAGAGAGACTCCTGTTCAAAATATAGGTGGAAATAATGATAACTCACGGTCGATCACCGCTAAGCGCTTCAAGGAGCCGGGACCACCGGAGTTTTGAAAAGCGTAACCACTTAAAGGCGAGACGTGGTTAAAGCAGATCACCAAGATATTTGATATCCTGGGATGCTCCGAGGAGCAAAAGGTTCCCTTTGCCACCTTTATGTTGCGTGAAGAGGCAGATTACTAGTGGGAAACTGTAAAACGTACCCAGCCTAACGCACTCAAAATATCTTGGGAGAAGTTCCAAGAGTTGTTCAACGACAAGTACTTTCCCGAAAGTATTCGTCACATGAAGGAGGTGGAGTTTATCTAGTTGGAGCAAAATAATATGACTGTGTCGCAATACGAGGCTAAATTTGCGGAGTTATCCCGGTTTGCATCCCATTTGGTCTATAATGAGGAGCGAATGACGCGAATGTTTCTAAGAGGTTTGAAACCCAATATACGTTAATACCTCATTTCTCACAAACTTTGATTATATTCAGATGTTGTGAATAGGGCTCAGTTATTGGAGCGTGATAATGAGTCAGCACAACCAAAAGGTAACGTGAAATAACACGATAATAATCGTATTAAAGGGCAATTCGCCATCGTAACAATGATAACCATCGTCGGGGAAATTATCATGCCAAGAATGGTAACCACTTCTTGTGGTAATCATGGCACAAGATAATAGGAGTGGAAATTTCAAGAAGAGAAGGTTCAACAACGATGGAAAGACAAAGAAGACCAACACCTGCTTTTCAAGGAAGGAGAACGACCACCAATTGTGTGCTTCAAATGCGAGGGAGGGACATATCACCAAACTGTGTGATGCAAATCCAAAGCATGTTACAATTGTGGAAAAGAAGGTCACCTAGCCCGATTTTGTCGCTCACCAAAGTCAAGTCCAAATTGGGGGCGGTGGCACCAAAGGCGATACTTTACAAAATAAAGTCTGTGATTTCAATGAGAGCGTTTTTTGTAACTTCTCAAAAAGCGAGTAACCCGAACGAAGTTAACACGTGTTAGTTAATTATAAATTCTTACGAAGTCTATACCTTATTAGATACCGGTTCTACCCATTATTTTATCTCTCTTGCTTGTGCTCAAAGTTTAAATTTGACCCCAAAGAAGTTAGACTTTGACTTATCGGTTGAAGCTCCATTAGGAGAAACCTTCATTACATGTGTTATCCAAGTCTTGGATGAGAGTCACTGTTTTGAATGATATTTCTATTGTTAATAAATTTCCTGAAGTATTCTTGAAGACTTCTTAGCCTACTTAGAGCGTGAAATCGAATTTTGTATTGACCCCAGTACAAAACCTATTTCTAAAATCCTCCAATATTTTTCTTCACCAAAACGAATGTAACGTGCGGCAAAGACGTTGGCTCGAGCTGTTGAAGATTATGATCGTACCATTCAATACCATCGCGGGAAAGCGAACGTGGTAGTTGACGTGTTGAGTAGAAGATCGTATGTATTTATGAGAGCGAAGTTGCTAACACAAAGACCCATTTCGTATAACTTACAAATGATGAAGATAGAGTTAAAGACTCTAGGGACCCACGTGAAGATAACAAATATACGAGTATAATCGACTTTAATCGATAAAGTTAAAGCGGCTCAAGCTACAAACCCGGAGCTGATGAATATAAAGAAGAAGGTTCAAGAGGGCGTTATTCTAGAAACAAGAATCGATGAAGAAAGGAAATCTCAACTCTCGATTTTATTGGCCCATTTGAAATCCTTGATCAAGTAGGAACTGTGGCCTATAAACTCGTTTTATGGCCAAGTATGTCGCGTGTTCATAACGTTTTTCACGTATCGATGTTATGTAAATATGTGGATGACCCGAACCGCGTTATTAAATTAGAACTAGACGAGATAGCATAAGATTTAACGTATGAGGAGATACATGTTAAAATCTTGGATAAGAAGGATCGTATTCAACACTCAAAGGTTATACCTCAAGAGTTAGAATCTGAAATGAAGTCAAGGTATCCTCATCGCTTCGGCATACCAGGTACGTACATAAATTTCGAGAGAGAAATTTCATAAGGAGGGGAGATTGTGAGACCCTAAATTTTATGAATAAGGATTTAATTTTTTTTAAAATATTTTTTTCAAAATTATGGTGTGGATTTGAGATAATGTTATAGTTGTGGGTAATATTTACAAAATTTGCAAAGTATGCAAGTTGTTATAAAATATTCGCTTGGTGGGGAATATTCTTTTTTGTTGGGAATATCCATATGACTAAGACAATCATCGGTGAACCCACAACGGAAGTATTGTCGTAGTAAGAAAATGACATAATTATCTTATTATAAAATAACTCAAGCTAAGTGTTACTGTTAAAAAAACTGCTGAACTACCCTAGTAAAAGTACAAGAATACTGCGTGGTTGCATAGTAGCTACACTAGATTGGTTATTTATGCTTACGTGAGAAGTCACTCGCTTTTACTCAATTATTGCTACAATAATTGTCAGATCATATCTCTCATATTATTGATTCGATTATCACACAAGATCATCCGCATAATATGATATATTATTAAATCAATAATTGAGACGACAAAGTTATTCATATTATTAAATTGCAATATATACAATGTCTAGAAGTTCTGTCAAGGAGAGGTTTGGTCACCTAATTGTGCGCCAATAAGGAGAAATCCTTATTGGAAAGCCCCCTCTTTCCTGGGAATGACCTGGTTGTTAAATATTGTGAGTTATAATATTAATGATGAATAAGTTCGTGTTGAATAAAGATGAAATTGATAGTTCTATTGTGTGGGAATTATTAGTGTTAGTAGAAATCGATATTTATTTCGATAATAATTGATGTCTGGAGGGTATATTGTTCAATCGGGTATTCGGGGCACTTTTCGTGTCGAAGTACTATTCATGAGTTACTATTCACCCGATTACTATTCACTCTAGTATTGTTCACTCGGGTATTTGAGATATTTTTCGTGTCGGGATACTATTCACCTAGTTACTATTCCCAAAGTACTATTCACGGGATACTATTCACCTGAAAAATATATTTCTTTTTGGTCCAAATCATTTTTGAGTATAATATTATTCCATGATGAGATGTGCTAATTTTTTAGACTGTTGGTTGAAATTATAATAGTAAATCAATATGGATCGTTGGTTTAAAGTTTTAATAGTAACTTGTCCTTTCGGTTTTTCAAAAGTTATTTGTCTCTTCGGTTTTCCAAGAGTTACTTGCCCCTTCGGTTTTCCAAGAGTTAATTGCCCCTTCGCAAATAGTAGTTGTCTCTTCAATATTACCAAGAGTCATTTTGACCCTTCGTTAAGACCAAGAGCTACTTTCAATTCTTCTAAAAATAGAAGCTCATTCCTTCATTATTTCTTACGAATTCACTGAAACTCTAGAGAGAGAAATTATAGAGAGAAAGAAGAAGAGAAGTCTGCTACCTCACTTTTCCAATATATAGTTTCTTTTAAGGTAAGGGATATTATTTGTTGTACTCGTAAGAGGTATTATTTCTTCCGTATTCATGAAGAGAGCTTTTGCTATTCCATTCCTTATTATTATGTTAGAATAATCTGTATACGCGGACTACCGTATACATGGTGAAATTCTGTTGTTATTCCATTCTTTATTATTATGTTGGAATAACATGTCTATACGAAGTACCGCATACATGGTGAAATTCTGTTGTTATTCCATTCTTTATTATTTTGTTGGAATATCCTGTCGGTGCAAATTTTACCTGACCTAGTTCCGTTCTTTATTATTCTGTTGGAATATCCTGTCGGTGCAGATTACGCCGGACCTGGGTTCTATTCTTTATTATTCTGTTGAGAATAACCTGTCTGTGCGGTCTATCGCATGCATGGTGAATTCTTCTGTTATTCCATTCTTTATTATTTTGTTGGAATAACCTGTATATGTGGATTACCATATGCATGGTGAATGATCCTTTATATTCATTTCTTATTAAATACATTGTTAAATACTAATGATAATTTATTCTGCATTATCTTAGTCATAATATTTCTTACTGGGCTAGTTGAGCTCACCCTTTGTTTCATTGTTCTCTTCAGGAAATGAGAATATAGCTGGGACGAGTTGGGGAACGGAGTGACGGTCCAGAAGATAGAATTAGTAGTCCTCACTATTCTGTTAAATAGTGTGACAATAAATGTAATGAGGACTCCATTGAGTGTGGATATTGTCTAGATGACAATATTCTTATTAAAACTCTCAGTTTATGTTTTGTCGTATTTTATACGACAGTTATATTATTAAGTTGTATTTGTATTTTTGTACCATGTATTTGGCGACTCAAGATGGGTGATGTATACCTATTTTGGGGGTCTCACACCATAAGAGTCTGAAGTATATTTTCACTCAGAAGGACCTGAACATGCATCAAAGAAGATGGATGGAATTGATAAAAGATTACGATTGTGAGATCTTTTATCATCCCAGCAAAGCGAATGTGTATGCAGATGCTTTAAGTAGGAAAGGTCGGGAGAAGTTGATGTTTTTAACCAACCAGGAGGAGTTCATTTCAGTAATGACAAGGCTATAGTTGGAACTAAAATTTCCAAAAGAATCCGATGAAAAATTATACTAGATGGAAGCCAGTCCAACTTTGGTGGACAAAGTGAAGAATGCTCAACTGCAGGATGAGGAATGCAGAAAAATAAGAGAAAGTGTGGTCGAGGGAAAAGAAGTGAAGTACAAGGTTGATACTGAGGTAATGCTAAGATTCGAGGGACAAATTTGGGTTCTAGCAGTACAAGATATTAAAGAAGACATCTTAATAGAAGCTCATAGCTCAAGATACTTGATTCATCCAGGAGGTACGAAGATGTATCAAGATTTACGGCGACATTTTTGGTGGCCAAATATGAAAAGAGACGTTGCAGAATGCGTTGCAAAGTGCTTGACATGTTAGAGAGTGAAAGTAGAACATCAAAGGCCAAGCGGATTACTTCAACCGTTAGAGATACCGGAATGGAAATGGGAACATATCACAATGGATTTTGTGGTAGGTCTTCCAACGACTCAGAAATGATATGATGCGATTTGGGTTATAGTGGACAGACTGATAAAATCTGCACACTTTTTTCCAATAAAGATTAGATTTAATCTTGATTAGCTGGCAAAGCTATACGTTAAAGAGATCGTGACGAGTAATGGAGTTTCAGTATCAATAGTGTTAGATCAAGACCAGAGGTTCACATCAAATTTCTAAAAGAGACTACAAGAATACATGGGAACGCAATTGAAGATGAGTACAGCCTATCATCCGCAAACCGATGGGCAAAGCGAACGAACGATCCAGACGTTAGAAGATAAGCTTAAAGCATGCATCATGGATTTCAAAGGAAACTGGGATGATCATCTACCGTTGGTGGAATTTGCATACAACAACAGTTACCATTCAAGCATTGGTATGCCGCCATACGAGGCATTATCTACAGAAATACTGAAACTCCACTATATTGGGATGAAGTGGTGAACGTCAATCACTAGAACCAGAATCGCACAAATAGATCATTGAAATTGTCAAACTCATCAGAGCAAGATTAGTAGCTTCTCAAGATCGACAGAAAAAGTATGCTGATCAACACAGGCAGAATCGTGAATTTAAAGCAAAAAATTTCGTGTTCCTGAAAGTTTCTCCTTAGAAGGGGAAAATTCATTTTGGCGAGAAGGGAAAGCTAAGCCCAAGGTTTATTGGACCTTTCGAGATTCTACAGAATTAGAACATGTGCACAACGTTTATCATGTGTCGGTGTTGCGACCGTATAAACCCGATTACATACATGTGATCGAGTATAAACCGTTGTAATTCAGTAAAGATTTATCTTACGAAGAGGTTCCTATCCAGATAGTCGACAGGAAAGAACAAGTGCTCAGGAATAAAGTGATACCTTCTGTGAAGGTGATATGGATGAACCACAATGTCGAAGAGGCTACGTGGGAACTCGAAGTGGAAATGATGAAGAATTATCCTGGGTTATTTATTTAGTCTGTGTCTTTGATTCTGGGTGTGACACCCCCAAACCCAGGTACTTCATTCCCACAGAATTTGGTGTTCACTTAATCAAACATTCATATCTAACTACCCAATCACAATAAAACTGGATAAATAAAATCTTTCCCATTAAAGGGTTACATAATAAAATCTCCCAGGTTGTCTAACCTTTAAATACAATCATTCAAATGCGGAATTAAAATTATTACATAACATCATTATTAAGAAGTCTAAGATCATCACAATAAATAAAAGTACAAATCAGCATCACTTATACAATTTTCCCTTTCCTTTGCTAGTTGAAGGTTCATCTACCTTCTCCACTTTAGCTGCAATGAGTTTATAAATATGCAAGAGTGAGCAAAACAATTGCTCACTGGATAAAATAATGAATCACAGAAGAATAACAATAATAGCTGCCAATGAGTAGGCTCATCAAAACGAGATAGTATTCTAACAATGATAATCAGGAACTGAAATCCAAAGTATGGAACCGAGGGTCATAAGACCATGAACTATGTCCACAGTTGCGAGTAATCTTTCAACTCCAACTTTAATAGTCATAAGACTATAAGGACTCCTCGTACTTAGGGGGATCAGCCCTTCATACCATGTATTGTGCACAAACAATTAACGCTACGCGTAAGTTATTCCCTAATAATAGGGTTGTTCATCTCAGTATTTAGAGTACAAGTCCGCACCAAAGAGAGTTTGGTTTGGATAAGCTTTCAAGGGTAATTTGAAGTTCAACGATCATCAACTAGAGGACTAGTTGAATTAATACCAATAACATCATACTATAGAATACTCGTAATTGAATCGTCGTGGTAAATTAAAATCATGCTTTAGGAATAATCTAATAGCATACAACTTGAATAACTATAACACACCTTGCTTGAACAATATTAAGCCAAGGTTATTTAGAATTGAATACTAAGCATGCATGGCAATATGAATGATAAACTATTCAAATATATTCGTGCATGCTAAAAAATAAGTTAAATACAAGAATAACTTGTTCAATATCAAAAACAAAGTTTAGAAACCTTGCATTATTATATTGGAAACCATAATTAGTTCAAGCAAGATAAAGGATTAGAAAACTTGCCTTGCTCGTAGGCTAAACCGAATCAATTCGGATCACAATACCCTATATGTACATATGTCATCATGACATAGTTAGTCACTACTACTTTACAAATTTAACTAACTACATGCATCATGTAGGTTTGATTATTTAATCACATAATCAAGTTATAACACAAGTTAATTGTTAATAACATACTTATTCATAGTATAGAAATACTAACATCAACATTTTACAGTCCTACTATATCATCACATAACAATTTCTTAACATCCGAATACAAAAGTACAATTGTCGGACCATTATACGCTAACTTCGCATTGCGGCGCCACGATTTATCTTTGTGAAAGCGGCATTGTACTGCTAAGCGACATGGACTATGACGCGAAGAAATAAGCTACGAGGTCGCTGGCTAAGGCATGGCGATGGCTATTTATGACGAGATTTATCTTTATGAGTTGCGTTGCTAAGCACCATTCTGAACTTGATGAGAATGCGACTACGAAAATCATATGCACAAAGCCAATTTTGGCCTACAAGTTCGTTTCTAATAGTCTAATTCACATATAATTCATACAAAGACTTCATGTAAACATAATTCAAGAACTCCTAACATGATTCTACCCATACAACAACATAAACAACTAATTTAAAACATCCAATTTTACTATTTTTGATAAAAATTCACTTTTTTGATATTTTTGATGAAAATCAATACTGTGATTTTGTTTTTCAACCAAAACAGTTAATTTAAAGCATTTTATCAAAGTATATACATATTCTAACAAATTGAATAGCCAATTTATCAATAAAACAACTAAACAACCCATAATTTCTATTTTAAATTAACCCATATTCATTCACATAAATTCCCTATAAAAAGGTTTTCTTCATAAACTACATACATAACAACAATTCATTGATTATAATCATATAAAACTTATGAAAATAACTTTACAACACTAGTTAATCATATGAATACCCATAAAATCAACAATTTACCCTATCACAAGAATTTTACAGGAGAAATAGGAGAAGAAAACTAGAACTTTAAAACTTAAAAAAATAATAGTAGAATACCTTGATTGTAGAAGATGATGGCTATCCCTTTTGATTATCAAACTTCTTTTCCCCAATTCTTTTCTCAAATTCTCTAGCCTTTCTTCCTCTCTTCTTTTCTCTCTCACTTTTCTTCTTCTTTTTTTTCTTCCTCCTCCAGTCTTTCTTTTCTTCCTAACTCTATCTAGCGTCTTCAGATTAGATATCTAACGTATGATAATAATAATAATATTAAATATATAATATAATACTAACTTAATCGACATTAGTTATGTTTATTTAAAATCAAAAAGCCATAAGGCTTGTTTGGCTAACCACTAAAAAATAATCAATTAACCCTTATGCCTTGTTTGGTAAAACACAATTAGAATAAAGACTTAATAAGCAATAGGCCTTGTTTGGCAAAACTGAATTAAAACTCCTTTAAGTTATTTTAATAACTCCTTTGTAAAAGGTTATTTGCTACTTTTTTATTAAATTATTACAACACATAAATCAATACCACAAAATTAGAATTACAAATTCAAATAAAAGGATAATAATTCAATTAATCACAACTTTTCAACTTAATAATTAAATTAAATTATAATAAAATAATTAATTTCCTTAATTATTTATTTAACAAATAATTAACCAAATCAAATAAAATTTGAACAATTACAAATTCAACCATAAACACATCCATTAAATACTTAAATAATTCAATAAATATTTAATATAACAATTAAAATTACGGAATGTTACATCATTCCCTCCTTACAAGGATTCTGAGTCCCTACAATCACAACTTAAACAATTCATTCGTGACATTATCCCTACTTACAAAGATTACATCCCCGAGAATCGAAGACACCGCATTTAAACAAATAACTCTCGGGGTAATTCTTCATCATTTCGAACCCGAGTTCCCCACGTAGCCTCTTGAGATTGTGGTTCCTCCATATTACCTTCATGAAGGTATCACTTTATTTCTAAGCACTTGTTCTTTCACATCAACAATCTGAATAGGAATCTCTTCATAGGACAAGTCTTTCTCAAACTGCAATGGTTCGTACTCGATCACGTGCTTGTAATCAGACTTATATGGTCGTAACACCGAAACATGAAAAATATTATGAATGTTTTGCAATTCTGGAGGTAGAGCTACCTCGTAAGCCACCTCCCCAACTTTTCGCAGCACTTCGAAGGGTCCAATAAACCTCGGGCTTAGTTTTCCCTTTTTACCAAATCGAATTTGTCCCTTCCAAGGTGAAACTTTTAGGAAAATGTAACTTCCTACGTCGAATTCACGATCTTGTCTGTGTTGATTGGCATATTTATTTTGTCTATCTTGAGCTGCTATCAATCTTGTTCTGATAAGTTTGACAACCTCAGCAATTTGTTATACCAGTTCTGGTCCTAACAGTTGACGTTCACCGACTTTATCCCAGCACAGTGGAGTTCTGCACCTCCTGCCGTACAATGCTTCGTAAGGCGGCATGTCGATGCTTACGTGGTAACTGTTATTGTAGGAAAATTCCACCAACAGTAATTGTTCATCCCAACTTTCTTTGAAATCCATGACGCATGCTCTCAACATATCTTCCAATGTCTGAATCGTTCGTTCGCTTTGGCCATCTGTTTGCGGATGATACGCCGTACTCATTCGCAACTGTGTTCCCATACATTCATGTAGTCTCTTCCAGAAGTTTGATGTGAACCTCAGATCTCTATCTGACACAATTGACACTAGAACTCCATGTCTTGCAACGATCTCTTTAACATATAACCTTGCCAGCTGATCAAGATTGAATCTAATCTTTATTGGCAAAAAGTGTACAAATTTTATCAATCTGTCCACAAAATCCATTGTGATATGTTCTCATTTCCATTCCGGTATCTCTAACGGTTGAAGTAATCCGCTTGGTCTTTGATGCTCGGCCTTGACTCTCTGACATGTCAAGCACTTTGCAACGCATTCTGCAACGTCTCTCTTCATATTTGTCCACCAAAAATGTTACCGCAAATCTTGATACATATTCGTACCTCCCAGATGAATCAAATATCTTGAGTTATGAGCTTCTGTCAAGATGTCCTCTTTAATATCTGAATCTACTTTGGAACCCAGATTAATTCCCTCGAATCTCGAAAGATTCCATCAATATCAACCTTATATTTTACTTCTTTTCCCTCGGCCACACTTTCTCTTATTTTTCTGTATTCCTCATCTTGCAGTTGAGCGTTCTTCACTTTGTCCACCAAAGTTAGACTTGCTTCCATCTGGTATAATTTTCCATCGGATTCTTTTGGAAATTTGATTTCCAACTCTATCCTTGACATTGCTGTAATAAGCTCCTCCTTATCAGTTAACAGCATCAACTTTTCTCTGCCTTTCCTACTCAAGGCATCTACAACCACATTTGCCTTGCCTGGATGATAAAAGATCTCATAATCGTAATCCTTTATCAATTCTATCCATCTCCTTTGACGCATGTTCAGGTCCTTCTGAGTGAAAATGTACTTCACACTTTTATGGTCTGTGTAGATCTCACATTTTTCTCCATAGAGATAATGTCTCCATATTTTTAAAGCAAACACAACCGCCGCTAACTCTAAATCATGAGTCGGATACCCTTTTTTGTAGTCTTTCAATTGCCTTGATGCATACGCGATAACTTTTCCGTTCTGCATAAGGACACATCCTAATCCCTTGTGTGAAGCATCACTGTACACCACAAAATTTCCTATACTATCTGGTAATGACAACACAGGTGCCATACTTAGCTTCTTTTTCAATTCCTGAAAACTTCCTTCACATTTCTCCGTCCAAACAAATTTTATAGATTTCCTCGTCAAATTTGTTAATGGAATGACAATCTTGGAGAAATCCTGGATAAACCTTCTGTAATACCCTGCCAATCCCAAGAAACTTCTTACTTCTGACAGAGTTCTTGGTTGTTCCCAATTTATCACAGCTTCGACCTTTGATGGATCCACTGAGATTCCATCCTTGTCAATTACGTGCCCAAGAAATTGTACGCGTTCTAACCAAAATTCACATTTAGAGAATTTCGTATACAACTTTTCCTTTCTTAGCGTCTCCAGCGTTAGATGTAAGTGTTCCACGTGTTCTTCTTGAGTTCTAGAATACAACAGAATATCATCGATAAACACCACCACAAACTTGTCTAAAAATGGTTTAAACACCATGTTCATCAAATCCATGAACGCTGCAGGGGCGTTTGTCAAACCAAAAGACATCACCAAAAATTCATAATGTCCATACCGAGTTCGGAATGCCGTCTTCGATACATCCTCCTTCCTTACTTTCAGTTGGTGATACCCACTCCTCAAATCTATTTTTGAGAAATATCTAGCACCCTTCAATGGTCAAATAAATCATCTATTCTCAAGAATGGATATTTATTCTTAATAGTGACTTTGTTTAACTCCCTATAATCAATGCAAAGACACATTGACCCATCCTTCTTCTTTCTTTAATAACATCGGTGCTCCCCCCGGTGACACACTCGGTGAATGTTTTTCTTGTCCAATGACTCTCAGAATACCATCATCGGTTCCTTCATCTCTCTTGAGCCATTCTGCATGACGAGGCTTTCGATATCGAGCCGGTTCTGGCGCTAAGTCGATCACGAACTCAATTTCTCCGTCAGGCGGAAGTCTTGGCAAATCCTCCGGAAACACGTCCACAAATTCCCTAACCACTTGGGTATTTCTTTCGGCCCGTACCCTTCTTCTGAGTATCGACTATGTAAGCTAAATAACCCACACAGCCTTGACTCAATAACTTCTTGGCCTGCATAATCGTCAGACATCTCATTTATCTAGGCGATTTTCTACCATTGAAAACTACCTTTGATGGAGTCATAAGGTTTACACATTTCTTTTGGTAGTCAATTATTGCTCCACAATTGAACAACCAATCCATTCCCAAAATAACATCAAACTCTCCAAGCCTAATCAGAATTAAATCTACCATCAAGATATTTCCCTTAATGTTCACCCTACAGTTCTTGTATATGAACCTAACAGGAATTACTTCCTTATTCGTAATTTCTATGTTTAAAGGGAAATTCAATTCTTCACTAGGCAATCCTAATCTCATAGCAAATTCATCAGATATAAATGAGCAAGTAGCACCCGAATCAAATAATACATAAGCATCAATATCATTGATTGGGATAATACATGACACCACATCCTTTGATTGTACAGCATCTTACACAGTCATGTTGAAGATTCTGGCTGTGGGTTTGTTTGATGTCGTTGGCCCAGTAATGGCCCAAGTACCTCCACTGCTACCTCCCTTCCTTCCTGTTGTTTCTCCAGCTTTCTTCTTGGGGCACTCATGAGCAAAGTGATCCTTGGACCCGCAAGTGTAGCAAACATTCTTCTTGGGTTGATTGTAATTTGGGGCAATGTGACCCTCCCAGCCATAGTTAAAACATACACGCTTCCCCATTAAGCATACATCCTTGTGAAACTTTCCACATGTAGCACATGCTTCAAACTTCTTATTCTGCTGGCTACCTTGTTGATTCCCAGCACCCACATTTCCATTCCACTTTCTTTTCAGGTTATTATTACCATTTCCACTACCACCACCTCCATTCTTCACCTCCACTTCATTCTTCTTCTTTTTCTGTTCCTGATTGAACTTGGTTATCGCCTCGCCGCCACCTTCAGCAAGAATGGCCTTTTCCATTACGGTTGCAAAAGTCTTCAACTGGAATAAGGAAACCCTACTAAATAACCAGGGCTTCAGTCCCTGTTCAAATCTCTTTGCCTTACGTTCATCTGTACTGACTTGATATGGCGCAAACCTCATCAACTCGTTGAATTTCGCGACATACTCCAACATCGTCATCGTTCCCTGCTTCAGTTCTAAAAACTGTACTTCTAACTGGCTTTTTGAACTCTCTGGGAAATAGGTCTCGAAGAAAATCTCCTTAAACCTTTCCCAAGTCATAATTCTTGGTCCCTCCCGAGTTTTATTGGCCTACCACCAATAACTAGCCTCTACTTTCAATATGAATGTTGCAAAAGCAGTCTTCTGGTTAACCTCTACCCTAGCCACATCAAAAACCTTCTCAATTTCCATGATCCAGGTCTGTGCTTCAACTGGATTCATGGACCCACGAAATTCTGGTGGTCCAACCGCCTTGAAGTCCTTAAACGTAGCACCTTGGTTCTGAGGTTAATTATGTGGTTGATTTTGCAGTGCACCTTTCAAAGAATGTCACCAATCACGAACGGAGTTAACTTGATATTATCGTTGTTGGTTCCTTCAAGGTTCTCTGTCGTCGGTGGTTGACGTCTTGGAGGCATTTTCTCATAAAAAAATACACTCATTAGATTATTACTCAACTCTTTCAAGTAACTTCTAATTAACTTGCCCCCAAAATAATCACCACATAACACATAACACTTTGGATAAAAGAAGATAATAACTTTTATTCATTCTTAATTCTTTGAAAACATCATAACAATAACATCACTGCTATTTACATTATTTTCCTGAACTACTAAAGTTTTAGAACATAATCATCATATCGTATAAGTTGCATAACACTAGGGATTTACATAATACTTATCATAACATAAATCATAAATCAAGTACACTTCCTAAGTTGTTCTATTAAGATACTGCAAAGCCTTACGATGCTCTTCTTCCATAATTCGGAACATGGTTCGACGATCTAGTATGTACGAAGGTAGTGTCTCGAACTGAATTGGGTAACCCATGACCCGATCCTGAGCTTGATTGATCACGATGTTGAATACGTTATCCATTTCCTGCATCTTCATTCTCTTTGCTTGTGCGTCTCCCTCTGCTATTTCGGCCCTAAGTTATCGCCTTCCCTCGACGCATTTTCGGCTCTTGCCCTTTTTGCAGACTCTTCTCTCAACTTGCTCTTCAACTCTGCAATCTCTGCTCTCATTTGGTCGTTCTCTTCTTCAGTGTGAACCAACTTCTCTTCAACATTGTTCAATCGTTCTTCTCGATCCTGGATCTCATCGTCCTTCTGTGCCATCGAGGTTTGTTGTTCAGCTACTATCTCTTCCAATTCCTCGACAGTATCTTGAAGTTCCACGTTACGATCATGCACCTCATTGTATATACGGCCAGCTATCAAGTTAAGTGGAATCGTTTCCTCCTCGTCCTCTTCATCCGTCTGTGGCAGCTCCACGGGATCTTCCTCATCCGTCTCTATCTCATCATTCTCATCAGGTACTCTCTCCTGGTCAACTACTGTGACCAACAGAACTATTTCCCGTGGCAGTAATTGTTCCCAAACTACCTGAATATCTCGAGGCTCCTCCTCCCTAGCTTGACTGGATCCTCCTATATTAGACATCCTGTCAACCAAAGTTTAAGTTTTAAATAAATAATTAAGGAAATTAATTATTTTATTCTAATTTAATTTAATTATTAAGTTGGAAAGGTTTGATTAATTGAATTATTATCCTTTTATTTGAATTTGCAATTCTAATTTTGTGGTATTGATTTATGTGTTGTAATAATTTAATAAAAAGGTGGCAAATAACCTTTTACAAAGGAGTTATTAAAATAACTTAAAGGAGTTATTAAAATAACTTAAAGGAGTTTTAATTCAGTTTTGCCAAACAAGGCCTATTGCTTATTAAGTCTTTATTCTAATTGTGTTTTACCAAACAAGGCATAAGGGTCAATTGATTATTTTTTTAGTGGTTAGCCAAACAAGCCTTATGGCTTTTGATTTTTAAATAAACATAACTAATGTCAGTTAAGTTAGTATTATATTATATATTTAATATTATTATTATTATCATACGTTAGATATCTAGTACGCTAGATAGAGTTAGGAAGAAAAGAAAGACTCAGAGGAAGAAGAAGAAGAGAAGAAGAAAAGTGAGAGAGAAAAGAAGAGAGGAAGAAAGGCTAGAGAATTTGAGAAAAGAATTGGGGAAAAGAAGTTTGATAATCAAAAGGGATAGCCATCATCTTCTACAATCAAGGTATTCTACTATTATTTTTTTAAGTTTTAAAGTTCTAGTTTTCTCTTCTCCTATTTCTCTGTAAAATTCTTGTGATAGGGTAAATTGTTGATTTTATGGGTATTCATATGATTAACTAGTGTTGTAAAGTTATTTTCATAAGTTTTATATGATTATAATCAATGAATTGTTGTTATGTATGTAGTTTATGAAGAAAACCTTTTTATAGGGAATTTATGTGAATGAATATGGGTTAATTTAAAATAGAAATTATGGGTTGTTTAGTTGTTTTATTGATAAATTGGCTATTCAATTTGTTAGAATATGTATATACTTTGATAAAATGCTTTAAATTAACTGTTTTGGTTGAAAAACAAAATCACAGTATTGATTTTCATCAAAAATATCAAAAAAGTGAATTTTTATCAAAAATAGTAAAATTGGATGTTTTAAATTAGTTGTTTATGTTGTTGTATGGGTAGAATCAGGTTAGGAGTTCTTGAATTATGTTTACATGAAGTCTTTGTATGAATTATATGTGAATTAGATCGTTAGAAACGAACTTGTAGGCCAAAATTGGCTTTGTATATGATTTTCGTAATGTCATCTGAAGTCTGCAGAAATGGTGCATGCCATTTCATAGCGAGATAAATCACAATATGTGTATGACCATCGCCATACCTTCGCCCAGTAGTGACCTCAGAACTTATTTCTTAAATCATGAGCAATACTTGTGTATACTACAAAGATAAATCGTATAAGAACGCGAAAGTTAGCGTAATGGTCCGACAAAGGTACTTTTTGTATTCAGATGTTAAGAAATTGTTATGTGATGATAGTAGGACTGTAAAATGTTGATGTTAGTATTTCTATACTATGAATAAGTATGTTATTAACAATTAACTTGTGTTATAACTTGATTATGTGATTAAATAATCAAACCTACATGATGCATGTAGTTAGTTAAATTTGTAAAGTAGTAGTGACTAACTATGTCATGATGACATATGTACATATAGGGTATTGTGATCCGAATTGATTCGGTTTAGCCTACGAGCAAGGCAAGTTTTCTAATCCTTTATCTTGCTTGAACTAATTATGGTTTCCAATATAATAATGCAAGGTTTCTAAACTTTGTTTTTGATATTGAACAAGTTATTCTTGTATTTAACTTATTTTTTAGCATGCACGAATATATTTGAATAGTTTATCATTCATATTGCCATGCATGCTTAGTATTCAATTCTAAATAACCTTGGCTTAATATTAAGCAAGGTGTGTTATAGTTATTCAAGTTGTATGCTATTAGATAATTCCTAAAGCATGATTTTAATTTACCATGATGATTCAATTATGAGTATTCTATAGTATGATGTTATTGGTATTAGTTCAACTAGTCCTCTAGTTGATGATCGTTGAACTTCAAATTACCCTTGAAAGCTTATCCAAACCAAACTCTCTTTGGTGCGGACTTGTACTCTAAATACTGAGATGAACAACCCTATTATTAGGGAATAACTTACGCGTAATGTTAAATGTTTGTGCACAATACATGGTACAAAGGGCTGATTCCCCTAAATACGAGGAGTCCTTATAGTCTTATGACTGTTAAAGTTGGAGTTGAAAGATTACTCGCAACTGTGGACATAGTTCATGGTCTTATGACCCTCGGTAATGTTTATTCCATACTTTGGATTTCAGTTCCTGATTATCATTGTTAGAATACTATCTCATTTTGATGAGCCTACTCATTGGCAGTTATTATTGTTATTCTTCTGTGATTCATTATTTTATCCAGTGAGCAATTGTTTTGCTCACTCTTGCATATTTATAAACTCATTGCAGCTAAAGTGGAGAAGGTAGATGAACCTTCAACTAGCAAAGGAAAGGGAAAATTGTACAAGTGATGTTGATTTGTACTTTTATTTATTGTGATGATCTTAGACTTCTTAATAATGATGTTATGTAATAATTTTAATTTCGCATTTGAATGATTGTATTTAAAGGTTAGACAACCTAGGAGATTTTATTATGTAACCCTTTAATGGGAAAGATTTTATTTATCCAATTTTATTGTGATTGGGTAGTTAGATATGAATGTTTGATTAAGTGAACACCAAATCCTGTGGGAATGAAGTACTTGGGTTTAGGGGTCTCACACTGGGGACAAAATCTTTGTAAGGAGGGAAGAATGTGACGATTTGACTGTTTGAGTTGTGATTCTGGGGACAGAGTCTTTATAAGGAGGGAAGGATGTAACAATCCAAAATTTCAAATTGTAATTTAAATATTTATTGAATTATATAAATATTTATTTGAGGTGTTTATTATTGATTAAATATTTATTGATGTGATGGTTGTTAGTAAATATTTATGAATCTAAATTTATTAGATAATATTCTCAATTAAATTAATTTATAATTTAGAGAGTTGTAATATGACATGAGGTGTTACGTTGTTGATTAATAATTTAAAATGATATGTTAAATTATTAAATAAAATTATAATGAAATTATAATTTGGTGTTATTTGTTTAAATGGTAAATTTATTTAAATTATAGTATGCGATTAATTTATTTGATTAGTGTGGATATGGAAATCCAAATAAATAATAGGTGATTAAAAATTATAAACTAAATTATTTATAAAAATAAATTAAAGGAGTTTAATGTGGTTTTGCCAAACAAGGCTTAAGTATATTAAATCTTTAATATTTAAAGGGTTTTGCCAAGCAAAGCCTTATGGCTTTTGGATTTCTTTTAATTTTTGAAGTTAAATAATATAAATAAAATAATTAAATTAAATTAAATAATAAATAGAATATAATTATAACATATACTTTAATAGTTTATAACTGATATTAGTTATTATTATTATTAAGGCCACATCAGTTTTTTGTTTACGCTTACTGTTCAGTTTGGTTTTTACGCATAACTTAGTTGTCTAGGAAGATTACTGAGAGTTCAGAGAGAATTGAGAAAGGAGCCTGAGATAATTTGAGAGAGATTGGTCAACAATTAACAAGAATTATCTTAGCAAATTAAAGGTATGTTCCATAATCTCTATATTATATACATGTATATGTGTTTCACGACAAAATTTTTGTTATGTTATGTGAATTCTAATTCTTTCAAAATTGTTGTTATGTAACTAAATTATGGTGGTTATATGTGATATAATGATAGAGTTTATGTTTAAACAAGGAAATTGCATGCTAATTTCGGATAACAATAGAAAAATAATGACAGTGTATGTTTTATGGATATTTTCTCATATGGCTTATGTAAGTACCAAATTTAGTGGTTAATTTGTATGCTAAATTGTGAATTGAGTCTTGTATATGTTAGTTCGTTAAGAAACGAACATAACGTAGTTTGAACAAAGCAATTTGGACAAGAATTGTGTTTACAGTGTTGATTTTTGGGATGAATGTCAAGAAAATTGAGTTTTACATGAAAACATGAAATTTGAGAAATTAAACTAGTTTTAGTTGATGTTAAATTGTTCTAATTGGTTGAAAATGTTAGCAAACATGTTTATAATAGTTTTACATCAATTATTTGTGTTAATATTACTGTCTAATGGGTGAAATCTGTGTTTGTTGGGCTAAAGTCGGCTACTATTCATAGCCGCTCTCGCTTGCTTCTGTGCACCACCAACAGTTGCATTGGTGCCAAGGCTAAAATTATAGCATTGCCACTTGGCCCGAGTTCGTGTATGGCGCAATTTGCACCATACTCTAGTTTGGGACAATGACTTCTGCTGCTGCAGTTATGGGATATCAACTTACCTTGGTCCAATGATGTGTTATTGTGATAAACATGTAATAACATGGTCAAAATATAATCGTGTTAGGTGGTTAGTAGTTTCAAAGTTTCAAGTGATTATAAGCTACGAATGTTAGATAAGTGTTGTGATGTTAACACTTGGAAATTCTGAAGTGTATATGGCAGTATAAGACTTTTATGGAAATAACAAGTCTAACTAAAAATGCATATGTTGTGATATTTTAGTATGTCTAAGAGATATTGTGGTTCTAAACCTATGTGTAGGTGAACGTGAGTTTAATATTACGTACCACGCCGAGGGCAAGTTTTTTAACTCTACATTTAGGTTGAGCAAGTTTCTTACTTTAAACTTTCATTAAGCGAACTCGTGTATTCCTAATCATTATTTGAACAAGCTAGCTATGACTTTAACTTTATTCGAACAAGTTTTGAATTCCAATATTTATTGATGTATTCTAACTTGTTTATTGTTAGACAAGTTTTGTAAGACCCCAGATTTTATGAAATGAAAGTATTCAATTTTCTTATGATTATTATTTTATTTCGTAAATGGTTAAATTGATAAAAGGTTAAAGTTGAGGGTGATATGTGAAATTTTTTGCAAAGTATGTAAGTTGTTATAAAATATTAGTTTGGTCGGGAAATATTCTTTTTGTCGGGGAATATCCGTACGACGGCACAATCATTGGTATTGTCGTATTTAGAAAATAACAGAATTATCTTTTTATAAAAATAACGGTGAAAGTGTTACCGTTAAAACTGTTGAACTACCCGGTAGTAAAAGTACAGTAATACGCGTGGTTGCATAGTAGCACACGGTATTGATTATTGATGCTTATGTAAGAAGTCACTCAGTTATACTCAATTATTGCTACAGTAATTGCTGCATCATATCTCTCATATTATTGATTCAATTATTGTCACAGTATCATCTGTATAATATGTTATATTATTAAATCAATAATTGAGACGACAAAGTTATTCATATTATTATTTGCAATATTAACAATGTCTAGAAGTTTTGTCAAGGAGAGGTTTGGTCACCTAATTGCGCGCCAATAAGGAGAAATCCTTATCGGAAAGCCCCCTCTTTCCTGGGAACGACCTGGTTGTTAAATATTGTGAATTATAATATTAATGATGAATAAGTTCGTGTTGATTAAAGATGAAATTAATGGTTCTATTGTGTTGAAATTATTAGTGTTAGTGGAAATCGACATTTATTTCGATAATAATTGATGTCTGGAGGTTATATTGACTAATCGGGTAATTAACCGGATAAATGAGCAATTAATTTCTATTGATTCACATGATTATAACTATTTGTTCACATGTGTGTACTATTGATTCACATTCATTTACTATTAGGGGAGTTGGTGCAAGATTGATAATACTTGCATGACTAAGTTAAAAATGGAGGTATAAATGGAGGTACTATACTGTAATTCATATTTTCACATGTTTAGAACTATTGAGTCACATGATTTACTATTAATTCACATGATTTACTATTAGGGGAGGTGGTGCAAGTTTGATAATACTTGAAGGACTAAATTAAAAATGAAGAAAAAGAGGAAGGTATTATACTGTAATATTTCGAGCCCCAAAACGTGCAATTATCGAAACTATATTTTCCTATAAATATAAGCTCATTCTTCATTCATTTCCCACCAATTCACTAAAGCTATAGAGAAATTATTATAGAGAAAAATTATAGAGAGAAAGAAGAAGAGAAGTCTGCTACCTAACTATTCCAAAAGATCCGATCTTCTTTTGAGGTAAAGGGGTATTATTCTTTCGTATTCATGAAGAGAGTTATTTTCTTTCAATACTCATAAGGGTTGTTATTCCATTCTTTATTATTATGTTGGAATAACTTTTATCATGCAAATCTTCGCATACATGGCAAAATTCTTCCATTATTCCATTCTTTATTATTCTCGTTGGAATAACTTGTTTCAAGCGCTCTATCGCATGCCTAGTGAATTCATTAATATTTCATTCTTTATTATTCTCATTGAATATCCTGTCTGTCTGTCGCGATTACGCATGACTTGGTTCCGCTTCTTTATTATTACATTGGAATATTTTGTGCATGCAGATTATTACGCATGACTTTGTTCCATTCTTTATTATTATGTTGGAATAACCTGTTTGTGCGGTCTATCGCATGGCTAGTGAATTCTGCTGTTATTACACTCTTTATTATTCTGTTGGAATAACCTGTCTACGCGGACTACCGCATGCATGATGAATTCTTCACATTATTCCATTCTTTATTATTCTGCTTTGGAATAACTTTGCCTATGTGGATTACTGCATGCATGGTGAATGATCCTTCGATTCATTCTTTATTAAATTGTGAAATGATCTGCTCTACGTGGATTACCACATGGTGGGTGAAAATCCATTTGCGATTTCAGATATTCTATTATACTCGCCCCGAGATATCATTTCTTTTGTACTCGTCATGAAATATCATTTTCCTTTTACGAGTTACTATTCATGGGTTACTATTCACCCTTTCATTATTCACTCAAGTATTATTCACTTTCGTATTCTGGGCATTTTTCATGCCGGAGTACTATTCACGAGTTACTATTCACAAAGTTACTATTCACCCATTACTATTCACATTCAATATTATTCACTCGGGTATTTGGAGTACTTTTCATGTTGGGGTACTATTCACGAGGTACTATTCCTGAAGTACTATTCATAGGGTACTATTCACAGGGTACTATTTACCCGAAAAATATATTCTTTTCTGTCCAATTTATTTTTGGTACATGAATATTATTCTTGAATTTTACTCTACAAAGCAGTATCATGTTAACAATTTAAATATCTTTAAACTCTGGATAAATTTAAAGTCTTTTATCCTTGATTTTGTTTGATTTGATTTCGGTTGATTATTGCTTATATTATTGTCATCATCCTCATGCTTATATTGTGATGAAAGTCATCTTTGGCTTACGTGCATAGATAGACTTGGTATGATTATGACCAGGGATTATTCGGTATAATCATGACTGTAATGTGATGAATGATGTGGTAAAAGTCCTCATTGGCATGTAGTTCATTGATGGATGATTGTTGGTATGATTATGACCATGGATTATTCGGTATAATCATGACCATTGATGATTACATGAATATCCTTGGTCGGTAGTGCATTGATGATTCGATTTTATTTATTAATTTTGGTCTCGCCGATAAAATTGATGAAAACTTTTAAATCATAGAAGATAGTAGATTTTATGCTCTACTTGACTCTTCTAATGGATTGCTTACTTCCGCTGCAGTTGTTGATCTAAAACTTGTTGTCTATTTTATTCTATCAGTTGTTATACTATTGAAGGCTAAGGATAATTTCTTATGCATTATCTTAGTCATAATATTTCTTACTGGGCTAGTTGAGCTCACCCTTTCTTTCACTGTTCTCTTCAGGAGATGAGAATATAGTTGGGACGAGTTGGGGAACGGAGTGACGGTCCAGATGATAGCATTAGTAGTCCTCACTATTCTGTTAATTAGTGTGACAATAAATATAATGAGGACTCAATTGAGTGTGGATATTGTCTAGATGACAATATTCTTATTAAAACTCTCAGTTTATGTTTTGTCGTATTTTACACGACAGTTGTATTATTAAGTTGTATTTTAATTTTGTACCATGTATTTGGCGAGTCAAGATGGGTGATGTATACCTGTTTTGGGGGCGTCACAGTTGGTATTAAAGCTTAGAAATATGACCCCTGACTGAGATGTGAGACAAGAACTAGGAGGGGAGAGACGGGGAATTCCTTCGCAAGTATGACCTACATAAGTTTATTTGGTATTTAATTGGTTGGTCAGAATATAGGGATAATATGTGATATGTCAATTAACCCTTGTTTTGTGATAGTGTTTAAAAATGGCATCTGAAAATGTTGAGATCGGCAATGAAGCACATAAGACCGTTGAGTCACCAACGATCAATACCCAGGATAATGTGCAACAGGAAGATAATAATCCTCATATAAATAACAACACCAATCAGATGATGAATGATGAGATGTTCAGAGGCTTTATGCAATTCATGCAACATCAGGCAAGAGAGACTCCTGTTCAAAATGCAGGTGGAAACATTGGCAACTCTCATTGGTCCTTTATAGCGCTTCAAGGAGCCGGGACCGCTATAGTTTTGGGGAAAGCCAAACCACTTAAAAGGCGAGAGGCGTGGTTAAAGCATATCACCAAGATATTTGATGTCTTGGGATGCTCCGAGCAAAAAGTTCCTTTGCCACCTTTATGTTGCGTGAAGAGGCGACATCTTTGGTGGAATCAGAAAAGCGTACTCCAACCTGATGGACTTAAGATGTCTTGGGAGAAGTTCCAAGAACTGTTCAATGACAAGTACTTTCCCGAAAGTATTCGTCACATGAAGGAGGTGGAGTTTATCAAGTTAGAGCAAAAAAATATGATCGAGTCATAATACGAGGCTAAATTTACAGAGTTATCCCGGTTTGTATCCCATTTGGTCGATAATGAGGAGCGAATGACGGGAATGTTTCTAAGAGGTTTGAAACCCGATATACGTCAATACCTCATTTCTCACAAACTTTGTTTATATTCAGATGTTGTGAATATGGCTCAGTTATTGGATAGCAATAATGAGTCAGCACAACCAAAAGGTAATGACCAACAACACAATAATAATCATACCGGTGGCAACGGCCATCGAAACAATGATAACCATCGTGGGGGAAATTTCATGCAAAGAATGGTAACCACTTCGGTGGTAATCATGGCCAAGATAATAGGAGTGGAAATTTTAAGAAGAGAAGGTTCAACAACGATGGAAAGACAGCAGCACCAACACTCGTTTTTAAGGAAGGAGAATGACTGTGACGCCCCCAAAACAGGTATACATCACCCATCTTGAGTCGCCAGATACATGGTACAAAATACAAATACAACTTAATTATACAACCGTCGTGTAGTATACAACAATACATAGCTGAGAGTTTAAACAGGAATATTGCCTTCTAGACAATATTCACTCTCAAATAGAGTCCTCATTACATTTATTATCACACTATTTTATAGAATAGTGAGGACTACTAATACACCATCTCTGGACCATCACTCCGCTCCCCGATTAGTCTTCCTTATGTTCTCATTTCCTGAAGAGAACAATGAAAGAAAGGGTGAGCTCAACTAGCCTAGTAAGAAATATTATGACTAAGATAATGCATAATAAATTATCCTTAGCCTTCAACAGTATAACAACTGATAGAATATAATAGACAACAAGTTTTAGATCAACAACTGCAGCGGAATAAGCAATCCATTAGAAGAGTCAAGTAGAGCATGATATCTAGTATCTTCTATGATTTAAAATGTTTTCATCAATTTTTATCGCTGAGACTCAGCTTAACAAATAAACCACATCATCGAATCATCCCTGCACTACGGGCCAAGGATATTAATTAAATCATCAATGGTCATGACTATACCGAATAATCTCGGGTCATAATCATACTAAAAACATCCATCAATGCACTACAGCCACCGAGGACTTTTACCACATCATTTATAACATTACAGGTCATGATTATACCGAATAATCCCTGGTCATAATCATACCAAGTCCATCTATGCACGTAAGCCAAAGATGACTTTCATCATAATATAAGCATGAGGATGATGACAATGATATAAGCGTTAATCAAACGAAAACAAGGATAACTATTAAAGACTTTAAATTTATCCAAATATTATCAATCACTTAATAAACTCATAATCTAATATTATTAATATTATAACAATATTTTAATCACTTCTTAAACTTATAAACAATTTATTTCAATTGTTTACACTTTTACCAAATAATGCGTTTAATCATTCAAAATGTCATACTCATAAGATTTCATCACCAATGATCAAATCCTCATCAAAAATCAGATATACCCTATATAGGATTCCCAAGCCATAAAATCCTATTTTCCAATTTTGTTACTTCACATAACATATTTAATTCATTTACTCATAACTAGTTCATTTTCATGAAAATACCAAATCAAATCCCAAAAAATATTTCTTTTCCGGGATTTAATGAATATAGTCTCATATTGAACATATATTTTTCTCGAAATTTTAAAATTCATTTACTATTTTTCATATGGCCAAAATCACGAATTATTTAGACATTTATCATAAATTGTACTTTTGTCCAAAAATTCAAAATTTACAGTGGTATACTCCGTTATATACTTGTACTCTAATAAACATTTCACCA
This sequence comes from Panax ginseng, assembly GCA_020205605.1. NCBI lineage: Eukaryota > Viridiplantae > Streptophyta > Magnoliopsida > Apiales > Araliaceae > Panax > Panax ginseng. The sequence goes on from CM035139.1 coordinate 69,634,431, forward strand.
ATTTTGGAGTTAACCACAAGGAGTTATAATACATCCAAAAATCGCCATCTTTGGACACAATATAGAAAACTCATCAAATTATCATTTCAAATTTTTCCGCAATTTTGAGCGCGGAAAAATTACGTAAACCGCAAATGGATTTTCACCCGCCATGCAAAGAATCCACGTAGATGCATCATTTCTACAATTTAATAAAGAATGAATACAAAAGGTCATTCACCATGCATGTGGTAATCCACATATGACAAAGTTATTCCACAAAACAATAAGGAATGGAATAATGTAAAAATTCACGAGCATGCGATAGACCGACAAACAAAAGTTATTCCAATGTAATAATAAATAATGGAATTGTGCCCTGCGTAGAACGCATTGCATAAGATATATTCAATGTAATAATAAATAATGGAACTGGGTCATGCGAACGCACATGCATGTGATATTCTCAAAAGAATAATAAATAATGGAACCAGTCCTGCGTAAACGCACACGCATGTGATATTCGATGTAATAATAAAGAATGGAATAATTAAAGAATTTCACCATGTATGCGATTGCGATGCATAAAAGTTATTCCAACATAATAATAAATAATGGAATAATGTAAGAATTTCACCATATATACTGTGAGTCCACGTATATAGGTATTCCAATGTAATAATAAGGAATGGAATAACAATAGCTCTCTTCATGAATACGAAAAGAAATAATACCCTTACCTCAAAAAGAAGATCGGATATTTGGAATAGTGAGGTAGCAGACTTCTCTTCTTCTTTCTTTCTATAATTTCTCTCTATAATAATTGCTTTATAGCTTTAGTGAATTGGTGAGAAATGAAGGAAGAATGAGCTTCTATTTATAGAAAATATAGTTTCGATAATTGCACGCTTTTGGGGCTCAAATATTACAAGATAATACCTCTAACTTTTCTTTCATTTTTAATTTAGTCCTCGCAAGTATTATCAAACTTGCACCATCTCTCCTAATAGTAAATTATTTGAATCAATAGTAAATCATGTGAATCAATAGTTCTAGACATGTAAAATACTTAATTACAAAGATAAGTACTTCCATCTATACCTCTATTTTTAACTTAGTCATGCAAGTATTATCAATCTTGCACCAACTCCCCTAATAGTACAAGAATGTGAATCAATAGTACACACATGTGAATGAATAGTTATAATTATGTGAATTAATATAAATTAATTGCTTATTTATCCGATTAATTACCCGACTGGTCAGTATAACTTCCAGACATCAATTAATATTGAAATAAATGTTGATTTCCACTAATACTAATAATTCCAACACAATGGAACTATCAATTTCATCTTTAATCAACATGAACTTATTCATCATTAATATTATAACTCACAATATTTAACAACCAGATTGTTCCCAGGAAAGAGGGGGCTTTCCGATAAGGATTTCTCATTATTGGCGCGCAATTAGGTGACCAAACCTCTCATTGACAGAACTTCTAGACATTGTCAATATTGCAAATAATAATATGAATAACTTTGCCGTCTCAATTATTGATTTAATAATATATATTATGCACATGATACTGTAACAATAATTGAATCAATAATATGAGAGATATAATGCAGCAATTAATGTAGCAATAATTGAGTATAACTGAGTGACTTCTTACGTAAGCATCAATAATCAATACCGTGTGCTACTATATAACCACGCGTATTACTGTAATTTTACTACCGAGTAGTTCAACAGTTTTAATGGTAACATTTCGCCGTAGACAACTCTTGTCAATTACATCATCATGTAACTCCTTATATTTTGCCTCTTAAATCATAATGGTAAAGTGTGTGCACATCCGAACTAAAATGATTTAAGTTAAGTCATACCCAACATTTCCATATAAGTGAAGAGAAAACTACAGCCCTTGTGTGTGCACAACAAAACGGTAATGTTCAATTCCTTATAAACATCAAATGTAATAAAAATAACATCTCAAATATTTAATATTTGCCTTGTGTGTGCACAACAAACTCATATTAAATATTCAATGCTCTATTGTTTTTATCATGCTAGAAGGCGACGTTCGATATTTCAAATATCTTTGAATGTTACAACTTAATATAATTTCATTGAGGGGTTTGTTATTATTAGTCTCATCTTGTTTAAATAATATGCAAATATATATATATATATATATATATATATATATATATATATATATATATATATATATATATATATATAATACGTATATTATTAAACATGCGAAGCATGTTTGCATAATATATAATATATATAATACTAGCATGCACATATAGAATACTATATTCTACCCGGATTGATTGTGGATTTTTATTCTAGTTTGGTTCACTAGAGCCACCAAGTGAACCAAAAGGTCAAACCCTAGGGTGCAAGAATAAATATTTAAATATAACTATTACATTTAAACCCGGGCTCTATTACAAACGGGTCTTCGAGCGCTCCTTTCTCTTTGATCTCCGGTTCTTCAAAAAATTCTAACTAATCCTATTACATTAAACTATTTAATTTAAATAGAAACATTGATCAGCAGTCAAGGGGAAGTGCATAGGAGAGAGATAGAATTTACATCAAGAAAAAAATCAGAAAAGACGAGGTACGCAGACCCTATTTAATAAAATTCATTCATTCAAACATCCAACCAAAATAAATTCAATCACATTGGTCAATAGTCTATAATTAATCCCATTTATTATCATACATATCACCATATGTATCAATAAATAAAATCATTCCATATATATATAAGTATCATTTAATGGGCAATTTTATGTTATATGAAATCAAATTTCAAGATTAAAATAAACTCTTTATTTTAATTATAAAATTATTTGGATTAATATATATATATATAAATATAAATCTGGGTTTAGAAAAAAAAAACTGTAACGTAATATATATATATATATATATATATATGTTCAACAAAAAACCGTGAATAAAAACTATATATATTACGTACTGTAGCCACTAACCACTTTAGTGCTAATAATTGAAAACAAAACCATGAATCACGTGGGACTCCTGTTAAACGATAACTATTATATATATAAAATATATATCATCCTGATTGAAGTGAATGAGGACTTACATATCATGATAATGACTCACGTGAAGTCAAAGTTATATATTATGATGAATATAATCCGAACCGTGAGGCTCAACAGGGAAAAAAATAAATTTACCCACGGAATAGAAATAACAGTTTTTCCGAAAACTGTTTTCGGCAAAAAATTATTATTATTATTATTTTATATAAAATAATAATTTTATACAACAAATTATGTCCAATAAATTATTCAAAATACATACTCATACATATATGGAATCAAAATAATTAATAATTTGTATAAAGTTTGGCTCTGATACCACTGTAAAATTTTGTGAAAATCAAAGTAGCAATCAAATTATAAAAATAAGCGGAAGCGTAATAAAATCAGATTTTAAAATTTTTCACGCACGAATAACCCTGATCATCCTTTATGCATATTATTAATTAAACGAAGAATAAGAAGTTATGAAATCATACCTTGTAGAAAGCGAGCTTTTCTCGTGTGACGTAGTTCACCTCCTACTTCTCCATGATCTCCTCAATCTCCTGGTAGATTCCTTCCTTTGATCAATGTAAGCCACCCAAGTGTATGGACTCTAGAGGTGATCCACCAAGGAAGAAGAATTTATCAAGAAGAAGGGTATATTGGCTCAAACACTAGTTTTTCCTATCTCTATAGAAAATGGGGCGTACTCTCCAACTCTTGGAATTACATATATTTGATATCTGATATAAGACACATCTTATAAAGATATTAGGTAACCCTATTTTAATTAAAATAAGGTATTATTCATTTAATTAAATTCTTTTAATTAAATGGGCTCCCTAATCCTATTAGGGATAATTAATTAAACTCATTTAACTAATTTTTTCTTCTAATCCTATTAGGAATAAATGAGAATACTTATATTAAATTAATTCCTAAACTCTTTTAGAAATTAAAATAATAATAATTGTAATAATATTAATAAGACTCCTCTTATTAATTTATATTTAATATTTCTAAATATTAAATAATAAATATTAAGCTATTTAATTTATTATATCACCATAGATTAAATTAAATATACTCAATATATTATTATTTTTTTGCATTAACTTATTAAATAGTTATTCTTCCTTTTATGGTGTGACCCTTTAGGTTCTCTATATTAAACCGTTGTGAATAAATCAATTAGAATAATTTAATCTTATTTAAATAAATAAATTAAACGATTAATTTATTTAAATAAATAATATTTATTCTACAATAGGGATAAGCCTCCCTAATGATCAACGACTTTTCGAGATAATATAGATTTCAACATTAATCATAAAAGAACCTTTGAGTAAATAGTTATCGTACAATTCAATCCTTCCACCATACAATGTCCCAATTAAATATAAGACATGGAATTACTGTTAAGTCTTATTTTATTTAATTATATGTATTTCGATTCCTAAATGCACAACTCCTAATGAATGCAAATTAGAAACTACATTCTAATTTCATTCCACCTTGGCCAAGGATTCCTGGGTTGTCATTTATCGAATCACATAAGACATTTCTCTTCTTTTACTAGAAGTGGTAGATTCTTTATTGATCATTCACTATCTTCATATATAACTTTTTACACCCAAGCATACCCTTTGATATACTCTAAGAGTCTTAAGTAATAAGTTAAAGTGTAATTCATTATATATAAGATACTATGATGATCTCAAGTCTAAGGATCATTTGTACTACTATTATTACAGGAATTCCTATTGACAGGCAAGTAAAACTCCATTAGGTATTCCTTAATGAGTCACGCTCGCTTAACTTATTCTCTAATAAGCACCTACTTACTTGCTTTAGTGTCTCCACACAAATGATCATGAGATCAATCATCCTCATCCAATGAGCAAACAACGTATGTACCAATCTATCCGGATTAACTAATCCCCTTTTTAGTAATCCATTGATTGGGAACATTTTAGTTTTAAGCTATCTAAGAATTTAGATCTCATTAGCATGATCTCATCATGATTCTAAAAGCATTGCTTAAAACTATGGGTTTATCACATATTATTAAAACAGCACCATGTAGATAATAAATGCCTTTAATAAATAATTCTTTTATTAATAAATAAATAAGATTGATTACAAAGTATATGCTTTATCATCATACATGATTGGCTTGTATGCATAATACTTTCAAAACATTTTGTCACGCATTCAACCACATCTCTCTTCATATTTGGCCACTAAAAATAATGTCTAAGATCTTGGTACATCTTTGTACTCCAATGGTGAATCGAATATCTTGAGTTATGAGCTTCACTCAGAATTTCTTCTTTAACTTCTGGTACTGGCGGAACCCAAATTCTCTTTTCGAATCGAAGTAACCTTTCCGAATCGATTTTGAATTTATTTTCCTCACCTTCAGATATTTTCTGTTTTATCTTTTCGCAATCTTCATCCTGAAGTTGTGCATTTTTCACCTTATCCACCAACGTTGAACTATTTCCCATTTGGAGCAACTTTTCATCGGATTCTGTCGGATATTTAATTTCCAACTCCATCTTAGCCATTTCCGACACTAGCTTTTCCTGAGCAGTCAACAACATTAACTTCTCCCGTCCCTTCCTACTTAAAGCATCAGCGACAACATTCTCCTTTCCGGGATAATAAAAAATCTCACAGTCATAGTCTTTGATCAGCTCCAACCATCTTCTTTGTCTCATATTCAAATCTTTTTATGTAAAGATATACTTCAAACTTTTATGGTCCGCATATATCTCACACCTCTCTCCATAAAGATAATGTCTCCAAATTTTCAGGGCAAACACCACTACCGCCAACTCTAAGTCATGAGTCGGATACCCTTTCTCGTAATCTTTCAACTGACGTAATGCATACACAATAACTCTGTCGTTCTGCATAAGCACACAACCTAGTACTTTATGCGATGCGTCACTATATACCACAAAATTCCCTATATCATCAGGCAACGATATCACAGGTGCTGAACTCAACCTCTTCTTCAATTCTTAAAAACTTTCCTCATACTTCTCTGTCCAAACAAACTTAACCGCCTTCCTAGTTAAGTTCGTCAACGGAGTCGCGATCTTGGAAAAGTATTGAATAAAATGCCTGTAGTAACCTGCCAATCCTAAGAAACCTCTTACTTCTGACGGTGTCTTCGGCTGATCCCAGTTTATTACAGCTTCAACTTTTGATGGATCCACCGAAATTCCATCCTTTTTAATAACGTGCCCGAGAAAATGTACACTTTCCAACCAAAATTCACATTTTGAGAACTTAGCGTACAACTTCTCTTCTCTCAATGTCTCCAACGTCACTCTTAAGTGTTCCACATGCTCCTCGTTGGTCTTGGAATATACCAATATATCATCAATAAATACCACTATAAATTTGTCTAAGAATGGTTTAAACACCCTGTTCATCAAATCCATGAACGCTGTAGATGAATTAGTTAAACCAAATGACATAACCAGAAATTCGTAATGACCATACCGAGTTCTGAACGCTGTTTTTGGTACATCCTCCGGTCTCACCTTCATCTGATGATAACCACTCCTCAGGTCTATCTTAGAGAAATACCTCACTCCCTTCAATTGATCGAACAGGTCATCGATTTTTGGTAATGGATACTTATTTTTAATCGTGACCTTATTTAATTCTCGGTAATCAATGCAGAGCCGCATCGATCCGACTTTCTTCTTAACAAACAACATCAGTGCTCCCCATGGCGACACACTCGGCTGAATATACTTCTTTCACGAACTTGATTTATCGATCCGGTGGAAGACCCGACAAATCTTCAATCGATATTTCTTCTAACTTTGTACTCTTCTTCTGTGTATCGACTATGTAGGCTAAGTATCCTACACATCCTTGTCTCAACAACTTCTTGGCTTGCATCACTGTCAGACAACTTGCTTGTCGAGGTGACTTGCTGCCAAAGAACACAACCTTTGACGGGGTCATAAGGTTAATACATTTCCTTTGGCAATCAATTACTGCTCCGTAATTGAATAACCAATCCATTCCAAGTATAACATCAAACTCACCAAGTCTAATTGGTATCAAGTATACCATCATCTCGTGACCTTTTATATCCACTCTACAATTCCTATATATGAATTTAACAGGAATCACTTCCCTATTCGCAATCTCTATACTTAAGGGAAATTTTAATTCTTCCTGAGGCAAATCTAAATTTTGAGCAAATTCATCAGATATAAATGAACAAGTAGCACCCGAATCAAATAGTACATAAGCATTAATACCATTAATCAGAATAATACCTGACACCACATCCTTAGACTGTACAGCATCATGCACGGTCATATTGAAAGTCTTCGCAGTAGGTCGGCTTGACTGTGCTGGTCCAGTGATAGTCAATGCACCACCACCATTGTTGTTTCCTTTTCCACCACTTCCACTTCCCGCTGGCTTCTTAGGGCAATCACGAGCCATGTGATCTTTTGAACCGCAGGTAAAGCATGCTCCTTTCTTCGGACTAAAACAATTTGGTGCAATGTGTCCCTCCTGCCCACAATTGAAACACACCCATTTTCCCTACAAACACACTCCAGTATGGTTCTTTCCGCACGTAGCACAAGCTTCAAATTTCTTCTTCGGTTGACTTCCTTGTTGTTCTTTCATAGTCAAATTCTCGCTCCACTTCCTCTTCTGACTGTTACTTCCAATGTTACTTCCACCAACCATATTCTCATTCTCAGTCTTCCTCTTCTTCTGTTCTTAATTGTACTTGGTCTAGGCATCGCTTCCACCTTCCGCGATAATTGCCTTTTCCAGTACAGCCGCAAATGTATTCAGCTAAAACATTGAGACCTTACTATACAGCCAGGGTTTCAATCCTTGTTCGAACCTTCTCACTTTATGCTCGTCACTATTGACTTGGTAAGTGGCAAACCTTGCCAATTCGTTAAACTTCGCAGCATATTTTGGCACCGTCATTGTTCCTCGCTTTAGCTCTAGAAATTGCACTTCCAACTGATTTCGAGAACTCGCTGAAAAGTACATTTCAAAAAACATCTCCTTAAATCTATCCCACGTTATCATTCCTTGTCCCCCACGAACCTTATTTACTTGCCACCAGTAGCTAGCTTCAAATTTCAAAGATGAACGTTATGAGCATTGATCTTCGATCTTCGTTAACTCTAGCAACGTCGAACGCCTTCTCCATTTCCATGATCTAGGTTTGGGCTTCCACTGGATTTATAGACCCTTAAAACTCTGGCGGTCCAACCGCTTTGAATTCCTTAAAGGTCATGACTTGAGTTTGTGGTTGATTCGCAAGTACACCCGTCAACAGAGTTACCAATTGTTGAACCGGATTAGCATTGGTCTCGTTAGTATTATTAGAGACCCCTCAGGAGGTGCTTGTTGACGTGGTTGTCTTCTTCTAGGAGGCATTTTCTGTTAAAATATACGCTTATTAGTTCCTTACTCAACTTCTTGGGTATTTAAAGTTTAACTTAAACATTCCAAGATTAAAGCTATAACACATAACATTTCAAATAAACTCTAATATTTTATTTATTCATAACATTTTAAAACATGATAAAGATAGCGTAACCGCTATAAACATCCACTTTCCTGAACTATACAAGTTTCAGGATTACATACTCATACTATCCCTTTATTTATATCAAAATAAGGGATTCATAGTTTATTTATTCACATAATTAACCACATATTATTATCACTCTTATTCTATCTAGGCATATTAAGACGTCGTAAGGCTTCTCGACGCCCTTCCTCCATGATACGATATGCCGTTCTATGATCCATCACGAACCACGACGAGTCTTCAAACTGAGGTGGGTAATAATAGACTCGATCCTGGGCTCTATCAATCGCAGAATTAAAAGTGTAGTCCATCTTGTTTATCTTAGCCTTCTTCACTTGGACCTTAGCCTCAGCAAGATCTGCACGTTGAGTCGCCTTCATCCAAGCATCCTCTGCTCTTGCACGCTTAGCTTATTCCTCTTTGAAGTCATCTTTTAATTTCTCCATGTCAGTCTTCATCTTCTCGTTCACCGCTAACAGATCTTCATGCTGACCCTTTGTATGAACTAAGTCTCACTCCGTGTTTCCAAGGCGTGAGTCGAGTTCCTAAAATTGCGCATCCTTCTGCTCCATCGAAGCATGATGCATCTCAACCATCTCCTTCAGCTCCTCAACTTTGTCCTGCAATTCTATGTTACGATCGTACAGAGCGTCATACATCTCAGTTGATATATACTTTGGTGGAAACTCCATAGGATCCTCTTCCTCATCATCCTCCTCTATCTCCTAAGAACTATCCTCCTCAGGATCGGTCACAGGCTCATCCTCCTGGATCAACTGTTCCCGCATAACATGGATATCCCAGGTTTCGTCGTCTCTAGGTACCTGAGGTATCACTTCCCTAGCTGGACTGGATCCTCCTTCGTTAAACATCCTGACAACAAAATATTTTAAGTTTTACTTAACATTTTCGATACTAGCGAGCACATAAGTTATTAACACATATCACATAATGTCTTTTTTTTGTTGCTAAATTTAGACTGAAATAAAAAAAATGGGGGATTACAAAACCTCATGGGAGAAACCCAATCAGAATATAGCAAAGACATCATAGGACATGCCCTATGATGTAAGGACTATAAAGATTACCAGTAAACGCCCAAACAGAAAGAAACAGTGCGTGCCAAAGCATAAACAAGAACAATAGACAAGACGCCCGAACACAGAACTATCGTCTAGAACAAAACCAACCCACGAAACCATCTCGAGCACCAAACATTGGAATAACCCTCTGAACCCAGCTACTGATGCCCGTTGTCGAAGACATCCTTGCCGAAGTCGATGCCCACTGGACACACCAATAGACTGAAGGCCGAAGGCCGAAGACCGAATGGACCAAGACGAAGCCCCACCCACTAAACCAATAGACCAAAGACCTAATGGTCCAAGACGAAGCTCCGTCCACTGATCAAAACCAAAAGACTGAAGACCGAATGGTCCAAGTCGAAGTCCCTCAATGCCGAAGTCCATCCTAACCAAGCCCCTCTTGACCGAAGCCCCATACTTTCACAACAAGCCACAGCTGATCGCCCATCTCGCCCCTGATCCAGAAGCTCGCCCAAACAGCAGGAAGAAGCATCAGCTTAAAACTAAGGGTCCTCGCCCAATAGCAGTTCCTCGCCCAATACAAGCAGCAGCTTAAATCGAAGTGCTCTCCCAAAGACCATAGCAGCTCGGCCAAACAGCAGATAGAAGCAGCACTGAGTCAAAGCAGTGCCTCGCCCAAGACCGATCCAGTAGCACCAAGCAGCTGCCTCCCCAAGTAGCTCGCCAAATAGAGCATACAACTTCTAAACTGCTAGAGTAACGGATGATGGAAGCAAGCCTTAGATTTAATCTTTTGAAATCTAGTATAAGTGTGTAGGCGACATTTGATGATATGGATAAGATCACGAAGAATGACCTGAACTGGAGTAGCCTTGTTTGAGAAAATCCTAGAATTACGCTTATGTCAAATCCAATACACAACAGTAGCAAAGCAAAAAATTAGTAAACCATGTTTGAAATTAGGGCCAGAGCTACAACAAAGAAAATCGGTAATAGAGGACCAACTTCGATTCATCCCACGCCAGCCACAATGTCTTAGGATAGCGACCAAGGACTGAAAGGAAAATCTACAATTAAAGAAGAGGTGATGAAATGTTTCCCTTTCTGTAGAGCAGAGTACACGAAGGGGGTTCACTTCCATACCAAACATGATAAGCCTATTAATAGTCTGAAGCCCCTTGTGGAAAGAAAGCCAAAGAAGGAAAGAGTACCAAGGAGGCACTATGTTATGCCATACCATATTATGCCACCCCACAGTTAAACCTACTTTGCGGATGGAACACTAGAATGTAGAGGTTTTAATGTCCTTAGCCCTGGTGCCATCCCAGAGTATAGCATCCTGAGCACCAGACTTACAAATCCTTGACATATCAAAAGCATTTCTGAATTCAATAAGATCATTATGGTTGGATGCTGGGAGGACCCAGCTGGAGTTAATGATGATTTGGCTAACAGACGCAGCCGGACCAAGGCCAGAGTTGATAATCAAGGGAGAGTGGATAGTTGAAGCTAGAGGAGAATGACCTAGCCATGGGTCAAACCAAAGACTAGTACAAGCACAATTACCAATATAAAAGGAGATGTGCCTGCAAGAAATAGGTCGAAGATTGAGAACTTTCCTCCAAATCCAAGAACAATCCAAGGGAATAGGCTGAATCCAGAAGAATTTATTTTTAAGATGGACAACACGCACCCACTTAGCCCAGTAAGAAGAGGAGGAGGGAGAAATGATCTGCTAGAGATGTAACAAGATCTGAGCTTTGTTCCAATCTTCAAGATTCTTGATAGCCAACCCCCCATCAGCAAATGGAAGACAAATTTTTCTCCAAGGAACTTTAGCACCAAATTTACCCGTAGAAGGCCCTTTCTAGAGGAATCTGGACATGGAAGATTTCATGTTATTGATAGCAGAGGCAGGGAGAATAAAGTGAGCTGACCAATAGGCTTGGATAGAGTGGATAACCGATTTGATCAATTGCAGTCTACCAGCATAAGAGAGGTATCGATTAGTCCACGAAGACATTCTGGATTTCATCTTTTCAAGGAGAGGTTGGCAGTCCACGAGACTAAGTTTGGTTGTGATCAAAGGAACACCAAGGAATTTTGCAGGGAATGAACCCAACTAGAATCCCAGGGAAGACAAAATATCATCACTAGTGTCAGGAGGGACATGGGAAAGAAAGCACATGTTCTTCGAGGCATTTATAAGCAGGCCAGACTGAGAGGAGAACTGATCAAGAAAAAGTTTGATGGTACTAACAGAGCCAATGTCACCTCAACAAAAAATGATGAGATCGTCCGCAAAATAGAGATGAGTGAGGGAGATGGCAGTCATCTTCCAGTGGTAATGAAAGGACAGCTTGGATGCCCTAAAAAGCATAAGGGAAAGAGCTTCCAAGATAATGACAAAAAGATAAGGTGAAAGGGGGTCACCTTGCCTAAGCCCCTTGTATCCTTTGAAATAGCCACAAAGAGCACCATTGACCTTGACAGAGAAGGTAGTAGAGGTAATACAAGCTTTAACCCAGAACAAGAATTATGGGGGAAAGTTAAAGGCACGAAGAGCAGCCATTAAGGAATACCAAGAAATGGAGTCAAAATCTTTTCTAAAGTCAATTTTCAGAGCACATCTAGATGGCCCAAAGGGTCTATGGTAATTCCTAAAAAGTTCTTGAGCAAGAAGAATGTTGTCACCAATCCTTCTACCTGTTATAAAAGCAGCTTGGTTTGGCGAAATGATAGAAGGAAGGATACCCATGAGACGCGAGGTAATGATCTTAGAAATGCATTTATATGCGGTATTATAACAAGAAATTGGTCTGTAGTCATTCATGGACGAAGGGTTAGCGGTTTTTGGAAAAAGAGCAATGGCTGTAGCATTGGTACCTCTAAGGAGACATCTTTGACGGAAAAAAGATTAAATGGCAGAAGTGAAGACCGGGCCCACAATATCCCAAGTAAGAATAAAGAAATTAACATTAAAACCATCCGGGCATAAACTCTTATTCTTTTTCATGTGCTTCAAAGTATTAAGGATCTCCTCATCAGTAACATTTCGTTCAAGCAACATAGCTTATTATGATGATAACTTGGAAGAGACTAAGGACTCCAGGTCCGGGGGAGCTTGGTCCTCAGCAAGAGGAGGACTGCCCAGCAGAGAGCGAAAATAGTCAACAGTAATACCTTTGACAGCCGAGTGTCCATAACACAAATCCCCCTCAACATTTTCAATATATAGGATTTTATTATGGTTCCATCTATTCTTGATTTGGTTGTGAAAAAACCCAGTATTATTGTCCCCTTCCTTAAGCCATTGAATCCTAGACTTCCGCCTCAGAAATTTTTCTTCACACAAAAGGTCAGCCCAAAGAGTAGCTGATTGGGACCACTGGAGAGAAAGGAGATGGGGATCGGTAGGGTTCAAAATAATAGCCTGCTGCGTAGCATGAAGGAGAGCTCTAGATTTCTCAACATTGGAGGAGAGGTTACCATTAACATGATTCAGAGAAATTAATGCCTTCTTGACAGCCTTGAGCTTACCCGAAAGAATCTGCAATGGCTCAGCAAATGCAGGAGTATTCCAAGAAGATTGCACAACATCCATAAAATTATCTAGCCCAACCATGAAATTGAAGAACTGGAAAGGTTTCGGGAGGTGAGGAATAGCTAGTCCAAGTTGAACCAGTACAGGGCAATGGTCAGAAAGCTCATGAGGAGTAAAAAGGGCTTGAGAGGAAGGGAAAGAATCCAGCCATAGGTGATTAACCAAAGCTCTGTCCAGCTTTTTGTAGGCTGGATTAGCTAATTGAGAATCCCACCAAGTGAGGAGGGGACTAGAGGCTCGGAGGTCCACCAAGAATAAATCAGAGAGAAGGTCTTTGAAGTCTTGCATTCCATAGTCCCAAGTGATTGCACCTCCATTGATTTTGGACAGAGATTGAATAATATTGAAGTCACCCAGAAGGGACCAAGGTTTATTATTATTTTGAGCAAGATCCCGAAGATCTTTCTACAAAACCTTCCTTTCCGTAGGAGTGTTGAGCCCATAAATAATAGTAACAAAAAATTGGGAATCAAGACTAATAGAGGAGACAAAATGGTGAATAAATTGAGAAGACTTAGAAATTATATTGACTTTCCAAAAATTAGGGTCCCAACCAACCCAAATTCTACCATTAATATGAAAGTCATAATTAAAATGTCATTCCTAGTGTTTACAAATAGACTCAGAGATTGCAATGGCATTAGTGCTCTTGACCCTAGTCTCTATAAGACCAACAAAAGAGAGACTATGTTTAACAATGAGAGCATGGACACTAGCCTGCTTGGGAGACTTATTAATACCTCTAATATTCATAGAGGAAAAAGATAACATAAAAGATGAGAAATTTAAGTAGGGGACTTGTGGCTCCCCCCTCCTTTGATCTTTTTCTTTGAAACTTGGCCCATGTCAGCAGAAGTTTTAGCCTTATGCTTGAGGTCACGGACATCCTTCTCATCAATTTGTCTTAGCTTGGTCACAAGAGGGTTAGGCGGAGGAGTGGTATCTGTATCCGAATAACCATCAGCTGGCGAAATAAGGTTAAAAGGATTAGGGCTAGGCACCACCAAGGAGGGGGGGGGGGAAGCTAAAGGGCCAACAAGCTTGGGACCTTTAGCCACCAAAGTCCTGCTATCCGAAGGCAAGCCGTGAGGAGGGGCAGACGGGATAACAGAAGCTCCAGAAGCTCTAGAAATAATCGATAGGTCAGGAACCAAAGGGGGAGGCTTAGGTACCCATTTAAAGTTAGCGGAGGGGAAACGAAAAAGAGAGTGTCCAAAGGATTTACAGTGAGAACAAAGCTAAGGTTTATTCTGGTATTCAACTTTAACAACAATAACTTTTTCTGTCTTAGATTCCTCATCAAGAACCACAACATCCAGACTAGATGGGAAGGCAGAGGAAGAAGAGACTTCAATGCACATCCTAGCAAAGTTCATTAGTTCTAGTTTTTTGGTAACTTTATCCACAAACAGAGACTGCCCTATTCCACTAGCAAGGTAGCTCAAAACAGGGGCAGATAAATAAGACATGGGAATGTTATAAAATTTTACCCAAACATGGGTCTTAGTGCAGGATTCTGATTGGAAATCCAATCCCTCCTTCTAGTGTTTAAGATAAAGAAGCTTATTAGAGATGTACTAAGGGCCAAGAGCAAGAATATTATCTCATTCGGTAGGGGAAGAGAACTGAAATACAAAATATCCTTTATCCTGAAGGAAGATCTTCTGCAGGCCATATATACTTATCCCATAGCTTATGCACACTCTCTTCAACAAGTTTAAAAGGAAGCCTGGAGTGAACGAAGCTACCAATTAAACAAGAGTTCCAAAGACTATTCCCTAACAGAAGAACCTCAGAAGGAGGTTTGATAGTAATGGATCCATTCTCAGTAAAAGTTGGATAAGGGGAAAGTATTCAAGGTTTAAACATGACTTCGGGGGAGCCTTAGCCACAACAGAACTCCAGGATTGTTTAGCAACCAAACCAGCTGGACTAATAGTATGGCCCAAGTCAGCCGACTGAGTGGGGCCAGAACAAAGCACACCTCCCTCGCCCCCTAGCGAAGGGGAGCCAGGACCATCTACCAAACCAGTGGCCACAGTAGGGGTAGAGGCAGCGGAGCCAAGGGCTAAAGCTGCATTCTTAGATCCAGGAACTCGTAAAGGTCTTTTAACAACCATATTAAGCTCATCAACTTGTCTAATAGATTTACCTTTACTAGCATAATCGTTAATGTGTTGAGCAGAGAATCCTTGCGCTAAAATGAAGTTCATGAGAATGTTAATCTTCTTTCATTCATCAGCAGCATCAATCTGTCCTTGATGAGAAAGGATTTGAGTTGCCTTGAAAATTTAGGACATAGAAGACCCGAGATGAGCCCCAATACTATCATCTGCCATACTATTAGCCTTAGAGTCAAAGGAAACCTCAGCATCTACCGGGACCTCAACAGGAAAGGGGGCCAATTCAGCCATAGTTGACATGTCAACAAAGGGAGAGTTAGGTTTGGAAACCCCAAACTCCTCAAACATGTCTCTGGAAACGCTACTAGACGAGTTACTAGTAGAAAGGTGGGAATGGTCAACCATTGTAAGGAAACTAAGAGATCAAATAAGAAGAGAATTGAGGAATAAAGGAAGAGAGAGAACATGAAAGAAGCTAGAGATGGTCAGAGTGCCGGGAGGGAAAGGAAGCGAGAAGGGGGCTGGTCGGAAGGAAAATGATATAAGTTGGTGAAGTCGGGAAAGTTAGGTAGGAGCAAAAGGGGGGGTAGATTTTAAAAGGTTAGAGAGAAGGCCAAGCAAAGAACCTAGAGAGAGAAACATGATATCTCTATTACTATAATGTCTTTAATTATTTAGCTTCAATGGATACCTTAATCCATTCCTCAAAACACGATAAAAGTTGGACACCTCTATATTTTCTATTTCCTTAAAGGTTACTTCCTAAGGTTTTCCCCACATAAGGTTCATAACCTAAGGCTTTGATACCAAGCTGTGACACCCCCAAATCCAGGTACTCCATTCCCACAGGATTTGGTGTTCACTATCCAAAACATTACATCTAGCTACCCATAATCAAAGGATAAAGACATAATTTAAAAAACTTAAACAATAATCTTTCCCATTAAAGGGTTACATCATCAACTCAAAAGTAATCCCAGATTATCTAACCTTGAATTTATTACATCAGTTTGCAGAATACATCATAAAATAAAACAAGTCTCATATCATAAAACATTTAAATCAGTAAGTCTTCAACACTTGGACATCTTGCCCCTCCCTTTGCTAGTAGATGGCTCATCGACTCTTTAAACCTTAGCTACAGTGTTAATTGCAAGAGTGAGCAAACAAATGCTCATTGATATAGAAAGTAGTAATGACAACAACATGAGAATGAACAACGAAAGCTGAATAATAATGAACTTGTTCCACAAATCAAAATAGAAAACAAGTTCGAACTTTAATATCTAAGGGTCTTAAGACCACAAACTATATCCCCGGTACTTAGGTATTATTACCCAACCTTAACAGTCATTTAGACTATACAGACCCTTCTTAACGTACTTAGGGGGATCAGCCGTTTGTACCATGTATTGTGCACAAACATCTAACCGTTACACGTACAAAATCCCCTATGTTAGGGTTGTTCGTCTTAGTTTGAATTTAGAATTTCTGCACTGAAGAAAGTTTAGTTTGGAACTAGCTTATCAGTGTTTCTAGAATTTTAGAACAATATTCAATTATATATTAATTTAATCAATAAGGGTTTGCTTACTAATTGAAGGTCTAATACAAGAATGTATAACTGAACAAGGCTATCAAAGTCAAAGATCGGATATCAACAATATATAATTGAATAAACATGATATACATGCAAAGTGCTATATCCAAAAGAGTTAGAACAATCTCATTTGAATCGACGTATTAGAACAATATATGCTTTGTATAATAATTAGGAAAGTGAAACTCGCTCGATGTAACGAATTAAGTTATAAGAGCTTGTACAAACATACTCAAGATAGACTAGGCTTGCTCAACTTTACAAAGAATTTTAGAAACTTGTATAATAATGATTTAGTAATGGGAACTTGCATTCAATATGAAAAGAATGAAGTTAGAAAGCTTGCTCAATGTAAAGAGTTAAGGTTTAGAAACATGCCTTGTTTGTAAGCTACACAAGTGTAAAATAATCTCCAATTACCCTACACATATCATTGAAATCGCAACAACAATTAGTTGTATAAATATTAGCACTATAGGTTTTAACCCATCATTTAGGTCATAATACTAACCTAACATCTAACCATGTTGGTTAACATCCTTAACGCCTCTGAAATCTCATTACGATCCAATATAACTTAATCGTTCATCTCTAACTTTTGAAAACATCACTTTTAGTTTCCATTACCTAGCTTATTCAAGTAATCACTTAAATTCTTTTACACTCTATATTACAACGCATGACAATCTGTTATTGCAGTTTATATTATGCCTCAACATCATTAACATGCATGCTAAGCTAATATAAGTCTATTACACATGACTCGCAAAATAAATGTAAATCATCGCTCTGGCTCAAGGCACCAGCGTGGAAGCAGCTATCGCCTCCTTTGGCAGCACCCCGTGCAATGCTACCGGTGTGTCTCACTCAAGAAAACCAGATGATGCAACTTCGTCAAGTACGCTTCGTGGTAATGGCGCAATTATGCCACACCCGCATGTAAACTTCGCAAGTAGCTCTGCTCGCATATTGACCACCAAAACACTTCTAATAACCATAGAAATTCACAAACCTAGCAACTAGAACTTTGTGATAACATAGATAAGCATGCTATACACTACTCCAATTACAAAAACATTACATATACACAAATTTGAAGGATCAAAACCTCAATTTTTCCAAACTTCATTATTTTTACATATATAGCGAATTCGATCGCCACGAATTCATTTCTTAACTAATTGACATGATTTAAACTACACCGCTTTCATTTATTAACATATTAACATAATCCAATAACAAATTACAGATTATAACACATATAGAGCATTAAATTTTTTAATTTCTAAAGCCATATCATATGAACATATTACTGTTATTCCTTCTTCTTCCTACAATCTCAATTCTCAAGAATTTGATGCTTTAAAACCACATGAAGACAACACATAATAGATTATAAACCCTTTACAACACAATTACCAATTATTCTAGGAAATCATCCACCCAATTTCTTCCCTTTTCCCAAAAACTCAAGAATACCAATCATAATTTTCATGGATTCTCTTACTACAATCATGTATAAATATCAACCATACAAGATGATTATCAGTTTATAATCCATATATACAAGTATATATATCAATCCAACAAGAATTAGCAATAAAATCTCAAAAACAAGGGTTTACATTAGAGTAAATTATACATCGTTCGTTTGATTACTTGCTAGCAAAAAGATGATGATGATTAGGTTTAGAAATTTCCTTCCTTCCTCTTAAAAATCACAGAGAACTCTCTCTTGCTTCCAAGCTCTCTTCTCCAAACTCTGTGCTATTTTGGCCTTAGAAAAATAAGACGCGATGAAATACTGACTCCCACTTCCCCACTAATGTCAGGTAAAAACCCAATAGGTAGCGTCAGTTAGAATAAGCCAAAGGCCACAAGGCCTTGTTTGGATAAACACATAATTCCCATACTAATTTATTTGTATAGTATTATATTCTGTGGTCTCATATGTCACACTCTAGTTAATTATATTATGTGAACTGCTTAATCCTTGAATTGCTTAGTAGTGACCAGCCGTGTGTTACCATTGTTTCTGTAACAATCCAGAATTTTAAATATTTATTTAATTATATAAATATTTAATTGATGTGTTATTGTTGAGTAAATATTTGTTAATTTGATTTGATTTGATTAATTATTTGTTAAATAAATAATTAATGAGTGAAGAAATTAATTATTATGAGATTATATTCTATTTAATTTAATGATTAAATTAGAGAGTTGATAGGGATTAAATGGATTATTATAATGTTTTAATTTAAATTTGGTAATAAAAGTGTGACAATAAACTATGCTATAAAGGGGTTATTAAAATAAATTAAAGGAGTTTAATTTAGTTTTTAATTTTAAAGAGTTTTTGCCAAACAAAGCCTTATGGCTTTTGGATTTTTGATTTTTGAATTTTTAAATAATATAAATAATATATATATATATATATATATATATATATAATCTTGGTAAATCATTGATTTAATAGGGTCATTAGTAGAACGTTGGTTTTAGACGTTTGAAAATGGGTGCGTTGAGTTGTGTTTTATTTTACGTATAATGTGTTTGGTTTAAGCCTAAGGAAAAAAATAATTTTACAGAGAGTTTGAGAGAGTTTGTGAAGAGAGAAAGTTCTGTGGGTTGAAAGTTCGTCTTTTGACAAGGGATAACTAAACAAGAAAAGGTATTTTCCAAAACCTTGATACTATATATAGTACATAAAATTTCCATGTTATGTGGAGTCAATTTTTCTGCAATTGTTATTATACAACCTGTTTATGGTGATTGTATATAATTATGAAGGTAGGGTTATATTTAGAAAAGGAATTGTATGTTAAATTACATTTAAAAGAAAGAAATTGGTTTTTTTTCCTAGTGAAATTATGTATGAACTTGGCTTGTCAGAGTATCAAAATTAATATTTGATTATGAGCTAATTGTGAAATTGAACTTTAAATATGTTAATATGTTAAGAAATGGAGAAAAAGTAGTTCGTATGAGGTAAATTGGTGTATAATTGTGGCTACAGTGTTAATTTTATCAAATAATGTCGACAATGGAGTTTTTGGTTGAAACCATGGTATTCAAGGATTTCTGGAGTTGTTTAAAATTAGTATATGTATGATGGGTAATAGTTATGTGTAATTTATGTAAGTTATATGTGTTAATTTAGGTGTTAGAAGTTTTTAAACAGTCAAAATCTGCTTTGTTTTGTTCATCATGCTCAAAGTCGTAATTAAGACTTGTAGTGCCAAGCCATAGCGTCCTTGTTACTAAAGCCTCACGCACCACGTAGCCAAAATCGGTGCCATAAGCGCCAACTATCTCGCTTTGGTCTCAGGCCATGACAAATTAACCTTAGTTCTAACCATGGCGCCACAGCTCTAGTTAGCAGTATGGCCCATAGTTTGTAATAGTTGATATGATGCAATATTATGACTGTTAAAAATGTCATTTTTTATAATAGTGCTAAGAATGAGCATATAATTAACACTTAACGAGTTTTGTTACTAATGTTACTTGACTATGTGGTTAAAAATCAGGCTATACATGAAATATGTACTTATTTATATACAGAGTATCTGTAGTGACTAATTGTGTCCTAATGACATGTGATTAGGATATTGTGAATAAAACTGTTATGGTCTAGCTTACACATAAGGCAAGTTTTCTAACTCTAAACTTTCGTTGAGCAAGTTTCTTAACTCTAATTATATTGTGCAAGCTCCTAAACCATACCTTTTGATATTGAGCAAGATTTTCTAATCTTTATCTTGTTATTTATCATTCAAGTTTCTAAATTCTGATACTCTAATATTGAACAAGTTTTATCGTTCAATTTACTGTTTCTTATACATGCTCAATTCTTAATTCTAAACAAGATTCCAAACTTAACTTAACATTGTTCAAGCAAGGTATGTTATATTATTCAATGCTTATGCTCTTAGATTATTCCTAAAGCATGACCTTGGTATACAATGTTGATTCATTAATAAATTATTCCATAGTAGAATGTTATTACATTTTTATTTGCTAAGTTTGGTTTGTTTATAGAAAGAAAACACTGTACAATGGCTAAGGGGCATACCCTAGGATCTAGTAAATTCATCTGGTGACATGCCATCAGATGAGAGTACTACAAAGGGAATAAAATCCCAACAAAAAAAGAGCCAAATAGCATAAAACAACATAAAACAATTAGTGCATTAGCCAATTACAATAATATGGGCTAAAATTTGTTGCTCTGGTAAAGGATTTATAAGTGGAGAGACGGGCTTTGATCAACTGAATAACATCCGCGGCTATGTTGGGAGCAGGAGCAGAGGAAAGTCTATGAAGTCTAGCATTCCTGGCTTCCCACACTTTGTAGACAGAAATTGTAACAGATAAGCATAATATGTTCCTTGTGAGCTTGGACCCCTGAAAGGAGGATAAGTAATCAATAAGGTTATCCCATATAAGTGGGACATTCCTGAAGTTCCCCAAGTTAAGGACACGCCGTAGGATAGCTAAGGAGAACCTGCAATGGAAGAAGAGATGGTCAAAAGTTTCAGCCTGTTGTTGGCAAAGAGGGCAGTCCCAGTAAGTTCCCGAGTATTGGCTCGTACGATCATTTGTTGGCAGACACTTGAGGATACCGAGCCACATGATGAAAGAGTATCTAGGGACATACAGTCCATTCTAGATTATATTGTGCCAAGAGAAAGTCGGTATCCTTGATCTGATGCTTTCCCATATGTAAACAGCTTTGATTGTTGTGACATCCCATGTTTCCCACTTAATGGAGTCAGTGCTACTGCTATTGGGAGGTGGAAAGGAGGATACACGCCTTTTGAGCATAATAACATCATGGTGGTTGCACTTAGGAAGAACCCAGGCGGAGTTAATAAGGGCTGACTTTGGTCGAGAGAGGGAGACCGGAGTTTGAGATTAGGCTGGAACTAGGATTTATGGCTATGCCATCTAGCTAAGGGTCATACCATAGATCAACATTGTGCCCAAAGCCAACGGATTACTTTAAGTGTTGCATCACAAGGGGTCTTAGCTTTAAAACCTATTTCCATATCGAAGAGCAGTCAGAGGGGGGTGGAATTTGCTAGATGGACCTGCCTTTTAAGATAGTAGTTTTAATCCAGAGTGCCCAAAGAGATGCAGGAGATGGTTGAAGGATATGCAGAAGGTGAAGGAGCATGAGAGCTTTATTACAATCCAATAGATTTTTCAAACCAAGTCCCCCTTCATTTGTAGGATGAGTGATAGTAGACCAAGCTACTTTTGCTCTAGATTTCGCAAGGGAGGAGCCCTTCAATAAGAATCCGCAGAGGACAGATTGTATGGCATGAAGAACAACCTTGCATGAAATAACTACACCAATAGGATTTCATGGAGAAAAGGATGGATTTAATCAATTGAAGTCTACCTACATAGGATAGGGCTTTAGTTGTCCAAGAGGATGCTCTCTGTGTGACTCTGTGAAGCAAAGGAACATAGTCCTGGAAGGAGAGTTTAGAAGAGATAATAGGGAGTCCCAAAAATTTCATGGGAAGAACTCCAAGTTGAAAACTAAGAGTGGATAAAATGCATTATGTTGTGTTAGGATCTGTGTTGGAAAGGAAACAATGACTTTTTTGGACATTAGAGATAAGTCCAGAAAATAAGGAGAAAGAAAGAATTCATGATTTGATAATAGAGATAGATTATAGATTTGTATGGCAGAAGATAAGAACATCATCAGCAAAAAGGAGATGAGTGAGTTTGCAATCTGAGGCCCTCTAATGAAATTACAATCCTTAGTTGATGTTCGTTAAACTCTAAATTACCTTGAAACTTATCCAAATCAAACTTATTTTGGTGCGGACTCGTATTCTAAATGCTGAGATGAACAACCCTATTATAGGGGATAATTTTATGCATAGCGTTAAAATGTTTGTGCACAATACATTGTACGAAGGGCTGATCCCCCTAAGTACGAGGAGTCAATTTAGTCTTATAACTGTTAAAGTTTAGGTTGAAAGAATACTTAAACTATGGACATAGTTCATGGTCTTTTGACCATCAGTTATATACTTTAAATTATGTTCTTGATTATTATTGATGAAGTAATTTATTCATTTCTATTGAGCCTAATCATTTGGCAGATGATATGATGTATTCATTGTCATTTCAAGTGAGCATTGTTTGCTCACTCTTGCTTATATTAATATTACAGCTAAAGTTGACAAGGTTGATGAACCTACAACCAGTAAAGGGAAAAGGAAGATAAGCAAGTATTGAAGACTTATGAAATCGTTAGCTTTTATGTTGTTGGACTTTATTTTAAATCTTATGATGTAATTATTTAATTTTCTGTATATGATGTTTGTATTTAAAGGTTAGATAACCTAGGAGATTTTATTGAACTTATTGATGTAACCCTTAAATGGGATGGTTTATTATTAAACTTTATTATGTTTGGGTAGTTAGATGAATGTTTTTATCAAGTGAGCTCCAAATCTGGGGGAAATGAATTACCCGAATTTGGGGGTGTCACAGTTTCCACCTGCATTTTGAAAATGGGTCTCTCTCATTTGGTGTTGCATGAATTGTAGAAAGCTCCTAAACATCCCATCATTCATCATTTGGTAGGTGTTGTTATTTATAGGAGGATTATTGCCTTCTTGATACACATTATCTTGGTTATTTATTGGCGGTATCTCAATGGTCGCATATGCTCTATTGCTTATCTCAAAATTTTTAGATGCCATTCTCAAATATTGCCACAAAATAAGGGTTAATTAAAGAAATTGACATGCCACATATTATCCCTATATTTCGACCGACCAATTAAATAACAAATAAGCTTAGGTAGGACACGCTAGCGAAGGATTTACTCGTCTCTCCCCTCCCAGTTCTAATCCAAGATCTCCACCAGAGATTATATCCCTAAGCTCTGATACAAACCCATTTCGAGTCACAAAATACATGATACATAATTCAAATACAAACTTTAATTATACAACTATTACTTGTCGTGTAAAATATGATAAAACAAAAGTTGTGAGTTTCAATACAAATATTGTCTTGTAGACAATATCCAAACTCAAATAAAGTTCTCATTACAATTATTATTACACTATTTTAAAAAATAGTGAGGATTACTATAATAACCATCTTGGACCATGTTAGTTCCCAGTAGGCACACAATAGATCTAGAAGGGGGTAGATCCTTTTAATTTCAAATACTTTTCCCTTTTATTTTGTATTACTAATGAATTAGCATATGACAAACATAAGAATCTTTTCAAGCATAGCGGAATGAGTAAAAGATACCCTTTATTGAAATATCCATAATCATATATACATTGTTCTTAGAGTTAGTTAAGTGGTAAGCAGTTAATACATTCATAGCAGTTAGGAACATAATGTAAATGACATAATGTAAAAGACACAAGGGATTTTAAGTGGTTCAGAGACTTAAGCTCCTAATCCACTCTTCTGCTTTCAACTAGCAAGATTTCCACTAAGGAAGGGCATCACCCTGAATCACTAAGATTCCTTCAATGCCAGTAGCCTTGGAACTTCAGTTCACTAAGAACTCTTCAAGGCCAGCAGCCTTGGAACTCCATTAGTTCCCTAGGAACTCTTCAAGCCCAGCAGGCTTGGAACTTCTTTTTAGTCCCTCTGGACAAGGACCCCTCAGACCCTGGCTTCTTGTTGTTGTAGTTGTTGTTGTTGGTGGTGTTGAGCTACTAAGATGTCTTTAGGTTTGAACATCTTATGTACTTAGGAACCTGGTGTATTCCTCTTGGCATTCTGCTTGGAGTCTTGACTACATCTTCTTTGGTGCAGCTGATCTTTACTCTTTTCTGCTCATCTCCATCTAATGTCAGCTGTGCACCATCACCATCTGGATTTGCTAAGTCTCTGAGCTTTTGGTAGACTTAGTCTGGCACTTAGCAATCCCTGAATCCTTCTTGAATGTTTTGCAGACATGGTTCTGCACTTGTTCTGATTCAGCTTTCGGTTCATGGTGATTCGTAGAGTGGCTTTCTTGATCTTCTTTATACTCTGCCACTCTTCTGAATGCTATCTTCTTGTCCTTCTCGGCTCTCAGCTTAGCTGCCATCTTCAGTGGCATTCTCATCTTTGTTGAGTGAAGCTCTGGTCGGTTTAAGTCCTTCTTCAAAGTTGCTTCACTTCCACCTATGTAGTCTCACTGTCATTGAGACTTGTTCTGTTAATCTTTGGTGGAACTCATAGAGTCAACAATAACATTCTAACAACTCAACGATTCTGAAACTTGGCAATCATCAGCAACTCTTGATCATTGAAGCTCTGTTGATTTATACTCCTTCCCAATCTTCCCTTTGAAAAGTAGCCGTTAAAAGATTTTTGAATTTCTTCACAGATCTCGAGTTATTTGGTGTAGACTGCAGATGTGATATGACATCTCCTTTTCTGACTTTCGACACTTGATCTCTCTCGTTTCACCCACCTTGCCGAGATGTCATTTTGATGTCTTGGGCAGGTAGTCAAATTTATTTTCTCTTTCTAATTTCTCGATCAGAGGTTATCCTTTTGCATTGATGCTCTTCCATAAGCTTTGTTCGACCATTAATCTTCAGATTGAACCATTTCCAATGCTTCAATCTTCAAACAACCAAACTCTATGATTCTGATACATATCTTCTTTGTAATACTAGAAAAAAATAAAAAAATAAAAATAATAAATGGAATTTAATTTCGGATTTTAAATATTTTAATTGGGCTTTTCTTATGTTTGGATCAAATTGTATTTATTTACATTAATTTGGGCCTTAAAATTTATTTGGGTTTAAATTATATGTAGGTAATATTAAAATCCTATTAAAATTAGGAGAAAGAATAAGATACGTAAATATTAAGTAAAACCTAATTTTTCTCAAAATATATCTTATACAAACTAATTAAAGAGAGGAGAAAGAGCGGTGACTCAACATGGGAAAAAGAGATGGAAAGAGAAACACAACGGCTGGGCGTGGAATAAAAGAAAGTGATCGGGTAAGTCACTACTTTAATTCATTCATGACTGATGTGATCATAGGAATTAGAAAATCAATTGAATTGCTAATAGTATAGAATAAATAAATAAAATAGAACATGAAAGTAATGGAAACCCCAAAAGTGGGGTTGGACAAACAGTCTTATTCCTTTCTTATTTTCTCCCATGTATCTTTATTTTGTATAATATAGGACCTGAAATATCTCTCACATTCTACCAAAAGTTTTATTTTGATTTTCGTAACTGTTATGGGAAATAATTAGAATAATGAGGTGAGGAGAGTTAATTGATTTAATATTATTAACAATGAGTCTACTTGTGAGGAGAATTAAATGATTTAAATATGTAAAGAATGAATCTCATGTTTATTAAATTGGAACGAAAGGCAGTGAATATATTTGGCCTAATATGTGTATATGGAACATGAAGATACATATTATTTTATAATAATAATGAAGGTATGTAGGTTACTTCTTATTTGTTAGAAACTTATATTTATTATTATTTTGTTTAATTAGTTCGAGCGGAAGGAATTTAAAGAGTTATATTTGGAATATAAATTTTGGAGTATTAATAATTGATATAAGACGATGATTAAAGGAATATTAAATAGATTATGAATTATTTTGGGAATTATTAGTTTGGATTATTTTTAATTTGAGATAAATATGTTTAGGTTGTGAATAACGTTTCGTATTTGATATCGTTAGCATTTGAGGGAAAGATTTTGTGGAGTGTGCTATAAATGGTTTGGAAGTATCAGGTACGGATTCCGTACTCTTTCAGTGATATTCTTATTAAATTTGATTTGTTCGTTTTGTCCCTTATTTTAAATTTCGTTATTCTTTCACATAATTATTTCTTGTGAAATTCATATAATAGTTTCATTTTGGAGTTGATATATATGACTCGTATTTCTACTCTTTGAATTAGGTTATCATGTTTAGTATTTATTTTTGATATTTGTAGAGCTCTATATGTTGTTACCTTCTTTTGGATACGTTATGATTTGATCTGGTTCAACATATACATTAGGATCCCACTTCTGTGGATATTGTGTCGCATGTGTTGTGACACGGTATCTATTTTTATTGGTATTATATCGCATATGTTGTGACATGATATTTTGTTAGAATATACCATAGGGTATACCTAAGCTATAACCACCTGTGGGGGTACCACAGGCATGTCGTCTTGGCACGAGAGGCATGACACTTTCCGTGGCGGTGTGATTAGTCCACGTCGTCTCCGTTTGGGCTCCGGAGGAAGTGGGCCATTTGGTGTTTTGTTGTGGGAGGCGTATGGGTTAACCCTAGTTTTCTGTTCTGCAGATTAGTAATGTTGTGCCAAACACACATATCCGATTTGCATACATTTGGATTCGCGATCCAATGTGTGATTTGCCTGTGTGACATTATTTTGACTTGCCTATGTGGCATTATTTTGACTTGCATGTGTGGCCTTGTTTTGACTTGCCTGTGTGGCAACGTATATTTCTGAGCTCACTCGGTATGAAATAACAGTCATTTATCTTAGATATACTGAGTTTAGGCATTTATGTGCATGTTTTCTCATTTGCTTCTGACAGTCAGTTGCTCCAGTTGATCTTCAGTCAATCATTCGTGGTCTTGAAAGTGCAAGCTAAGAGAGTGTCAACATGTTTAAGTTCTTTGACATTCTTGAGTTTACAAGGCTTACATCCAGCTGTTGGTCTTCAGATAACAAGATTGACTGCGAGCAAGGATTGGTCTTGTTGATATGACAATCGAGAGTATGGACCAATCTGAGCAACTTCAAATGTATATACACATTTACCTGTACACAATATTTCCAACGTGTGAGCTCATCTGTATATAACAAGTGACTTACTACTAAACTAAGTTTAGAACAATGTTTGTGCCTAGGATCAGACTCAAAGTGATTAGCTTTTGAATATAGCATGAGAACCTGCTCTAATACCAATTGTTAGTTTCCAGTAGGCACAATATAGATCTAGAAGGGGGGGTTGAATAGATCCTTAGAATTTCAAATACTTTTTCTCTATTAAGTTGTACTGCTCATTAATTAGCAAATGACAAACATAAGAATCTTTTCAAGCACAACGGAATAAGTAAAAGATCCCCTTCATTGATATATTCATAATCAAACATACATTGTTCGTATAGTTACTTTAGTAGTAAGCAGTTAAAACATTCATAGCAGTTATAGCAGTTAATGTACATAATGTAAATGACATAAAGTAAAAGACACAAGGGGTTTTAAGTGGTTCAGAGACTCAAGCTCCTAATCCACTCTTCTGCTTTCAACAAGCACGATTTCCACTAAGGAAGGGCAACACCCTGAATCACTAAGATTCCTTCAAGGCCAGCAGCCTTAGGACTTTAGTTCACTAAGAACTCTTCAAGGCCAGCAGCCTTGGAACTTCTCTAGTTCCCTAAGAACTCTTCAAGCCCAGCAGGCTTGGAACTTCATTTAGTCCCTCCCACACAAGGACCCTCGGTATACGACTTCTTATTATTGAGTTGTTTGTTTGTTTGTTGGAGTTGGTCTTTGAGTTGCTAAGATGTCTTTAAGCTCGAACATCTTACGTATTTAGCGACTTGGCGTGATCATCCTTGAAGTGCAGTTAAGTGTTGCATGATGCTCAGCTTCTTTAGTTACTCAACCACTTCTGATGATCCCTTGATGAACTGCCTTGAAGATCATTCTTCTTGATACTTGATGGTTGCACATGATGGGTTTCTAAGATGACTGTAAGCTCTTCTGCTAGGTACTTAGAAACTTTCTCATGCTTGACACCATGATGGCGTTGGTGATCTTCTTTGTTGATACTTGATACCTTCTCATGATGGACTTGCTAAGACGACTGTAGGCTCTTCTCTCTGGTACTTAGAGTCTTCCCATGATGGACATCAAGATGACATGATGATCTTCTTTCTCTCGGCAGTTCAGAACACTCTTCTTGTAGTAGAACTCTCACTTCTACATTGTAGAACTTTCACTTCTACTTCTTTCTTTGTCTGTCTCTAAGTGTTCTTGGTGGATCGTAGAGTGAGCCTTCAGACCTTCATTGGTCACTCACTATTTTACGTTGGTTAGATCATTCCACCATTTCTCCAAACTCAGCAACTCCAGCAACCTTCGATCTTTGAGGCTCTTGCTGATTTATACTCCTTCCTAATCCTTCCGTTGGAAAGTAACCGTTGAAAGCTATTCAAATATATCTTCACGGATCTCGAGTTGGTAGAGGTAGATCTGCGGATGTGACATGTCATACTTTTCCCGACCTTGCGATCTACTATTTCACCTACCTCGTCAGAGATGTCACTTTAATGTCTTGGGCAGGTCGAAGAATTTATTTCCTCATTCTGATTTCTCGATCAGAGGTTGTCCTTTTGCATCGATGCTCTCAATAAGCTCTTGTCCTAATATTACCCTTCGATTGAGCGAGTTGTCAATGCTTGGTCTTGACTATTCGAACTCTACGATTACGATGCATGTCTTCATGGACCTGATCGTAGTATCTTGTTGACTGGTAGAGACAACACTACGATCTTGAAGAGTGTTGATTGGATATTCAATATAGAACACCTCTTCCTTCTCTTGTGCAGTGCTTCAACACTTCTGTTTGCCTCAAAGCTCTCGAATCTTGATGGCTTGACTTCTTCGCCGCCCTTACGAATAGAAAGACACTTCAGATTTGTAGCGTGTCCAGCTCTCTTTCTCCTTGTGATCTCCCGTTCACTTATCATCAATGGACTAACCCTGTGGCGCCCCCAAAATTTCAGACACTCATATCTCGAATTTCGGTGCATCACGCTACTACTACAAATATCTTACAAAATCATTAACAATGAAAATAATAGAATAATTTACATTGATGTAATATAAATATTCACGTCTCAAGGTACCGTAACCATTACTACAACAATTCTGTGAATAGCTTAACATAGCTTAAACATTCTTGAATACATCATAACAATCCTAACAATACTAATAATACTTCTAGTTTTAAGGACTAAGTTATTCTGTCCCCTTGCCCTTTCCCTTGTCCTTTCTGAAATACCGCCTTGCTCTTGCTTTTAACCTGTAATGTTTTTGTGAAGCAAGAATGAGCAACAAGTTTGCCCAATAAGTAATATAGCCAGAAGAACAAGCAGTTATAGCATTTAGATCTTTCAAGGGTATGATAATAATTTGGGAGTTCAAGTATATCAAGAATACCAAGAGTATTCAATAGGTGTCGCTATGGACCGAAGGATATCAACAAAATTTCAGGATTTATTCATTTCGAGGTTCAACATAATTGAGTCTTGGCGGTCACTAAGGACCAAGAACTCTTACTAGAATTAATAATGATACAACAGTAATCCAACATCCACGAGTACATCGGTGATCACTTAAGGTACCCTATGTTATGCATAACATTTAATCATACTCATGTGCGCACGTCGGTTCCCCGATAATATATAATTTCCCCTTCTATGAGGGTTGTTCATCTCAGTAGATTTACGATAGTCCGCACCAAATCAATCGGTTTGGATAGCTCTTTAATTCATAATAATAGTCTAGCCGAATCAAGGGCTTAGACAGTTTTTCATCATGCATTGAGGAATGATAAGTCCAATGCTTACAACAACGTCAAGGTATACAAGTGATTTTCGAATAGAAGCAGATATTTGCTTGATAAAATATGATTGATATGACAACAATTCAACGTATAAAGTATGTGAATTAAGGAACTTGTAACACAATAATAATAGTGTTCAGATAGTTGCTCAATGTAAATTTGAGTGAGGTTAGGGAACTTGCCCAACAATAACAATAAGTTAGGGATAGAAAACTTGCATGATATAAGTAACAAGTTTTTAGGGATAGGAAACTTGCATACTTGAAATCAAGGTAGAGTAAGAAACTTGCCTTTAGCGTTGATTACTACTAATAGCGAAAATCATCTCAACGAACTATGTCTGTCCTATTCATGTAAGTTTAGGTATTCATTAGCCAAACACACTTGATATATATCAACAACATGTACACATAACACATTTTTCTTTCTATCTACTGTACCCATCAAAACTCATAACTGTATACTAACATGCTCATACTATTGACCACTGTTAGCTTATTCATAATCTTTCTTCCTCGAAGTTCTAAGAGGTTCATTGCTTTAAGTAGACCATAACGTCTATTAATCCCACCGACCTTCTTCTACTCATGTTTGCCAGTATTAGATTTATTTTCCCGAAGTTGGTAAAATTCTCTTCTTAGAACTTATTTAGGTACTAATAGTTTACAAAAGTATAGGAGTATTTATTAATCCATCCTTATATCAAGTTATGATGCTGTCTCCGAGTCCCGGGACATCTCGCCATGTCCGAAGATATTATGACAACGTGTTCAAAGACAACATGCTTCGTCCAAGAAGACATCGTGCTTTGTCCAAAGACTTCACGCTTTGTCCAAAGACATCACGCTTCATCTCAAGACATTACGCTTTGTCCAAGAAGACATTACGCTCTGTCCGAAGACATCACGCTTTGTCCGAAGACATTATGCTCTGTCCGAAGACATCACGCTTTGTCCGAAGCAGCTCCTTCAGATACTTCGGTCTACACTACTTCGACAAAGTTTAAGTTCGTCGGGTTAATTTAAGACTTTACTATATGCATACAACCTAAGGGAATTTCTTAATACAGGGTCTAACATGACCGAACCCACCAGTTGGTTCCTAAGCACGGTGCAGCTGCACCCCATGGATTTCAGTAGCAGTGAACATGCTCTGTTTTGTAGAGTAGCCACAACTTGATTCTAGACAATTTTTAACGTATTCATGCACGAAGG
Source organism: Panax ginseng (assembly GCA_020205605.1). Lineage (NCBI taxonomy): Eukaryota > Viridiplantae > Streptophyta > Magnoliopsida > Apiales > Araliaceae > Panax > Panax ginseng. The sequence continues at coordinate 69,666,319 of CM035139.1, forward strand.
TAAACTTTTTAAACACCCTTTATCATGCTAATTCATCATACTTGACCTATTAATCTGAGAATCAACAAGACTCAAGTTAAGAACGGAGTAGAAATTATACCTTCTCGAGCTTTAACCTTGATCTCATACAATTTGATTTGGTAATGCTTAGCAACTAAGAATTCTTTACTCGATTTCTCCAACACTCTTATCACTAAGACAATTTGTCCTAGTGGCTTGTATTTAAAGAGAAACATGGACCCGGACACTTGCTTTACCCAATGTTTGGATTCATGGTGCAATAGAAATGAACAATGGTTATTTAAGGAGTTGTTTAATCACTCCATACCAGCCACTTAGCTAGCCATGCATGCCTAGGATTAGCAACTTGAAAATTTGCATAAAGAGAGTTTAGAGCTACTGTTCTTTGTACTTGGTGACCCTAAATTGGGGACAAGAGAGTAGATCTCGAGACATAGACAAGGGGCTAGTCGGTCGGATTGCCTTTACATACATTTTAATTTAACCAATACCTTGTACTCTCGATTAACTATTTTGTTGGATTCGAATTGGATTCTAAATATCCCAAGTTTATTGGGCTAACTCAAAAATCCATCAATTAACTTATTGGGCTAGACTCCCAATTTATTATTTGGACTTTAAACATGCAAATACTTAATCATCCTTCACTAAGTCCATCCTTGTCTCACACAAGACATTTCATGAACCTATCATAATTCTCCACATCCTAGCAATCATTAAGAGTTCAATTTTAATACAATTGAGTTACTCCCCTCATGCCACGTAAGCATTTATAAAATAAATAATCACCGGCTCTATTTATAAATAATAAATATTAAATTGTAAAAGTTACGGGTATTACATCCTCTCCCCCTTATAAAATTCCGTCCTCGGAATTGATACAAGGTTACACGAAAGGTGGGGATAGTTTCTGCTCATCCTATCTTCTAATTCCCACGTGGCCTCTTGACATCGTGGGTTTACGCTAACAACCTTAACGAGAAGAGATATAGCTTTGTTTCTTAGCATTTGTTCTTTCTTATCTATTATCCGAGCAGAAATTTCTTAATATGCGATTCTTCTCTACTTGAATGGGCTCATAGGAAATCACGTGTTTATAGTCGAACTTGTGCGGTCGTAAATGCGGAAATGTGAAACACGTTGTGGATGTGTTCCATTAAATGGCAAAGAAACTTTATATGCCACTTCGCCACTCGCTTCAATATCTCGATTGGCCCTATGAACCTCGGACTCAATTTTCCTTTCTTTCCTAATCGATCTTTCCTTCCAAGGAGATACCTTCAAAAACACAAAACTACCGACTTCAAAGTCTCGGTTCTGACGATGCAAGTCGGCGTACTTCTTTTGGCGATCTTGAGCTGCTACCAATTTGCCCCTTATTGTTGCTAGCACATCAGCCATTTGCTGGATTAATTATGGTCCCAAAAGTCGTCGTTCTCCGACTTCATCCCAACATAATGGCGTCCTGCACTTTCTCCCGTAAAGAGCTTCATATGGTGGCATCTGGAATACTCGCATGATAGCTATTATTGTGGCGAATTATACTAATGGTAAATGGTCGTCCCAATTTCCTTGAAGTCCATCACGCAAGCTCTAAGCATATCCTCCAGCGTTTGTATGGTTCGTTCACTCTTGCCCGTCGGTTTGAGGGTGATAAGCGTTAGCTAATCTCAATTGAGTTCCCATCCGTTCTGCAAACTTTTCGAATTTTGGCGTGAAAGCGCGGATCTCGATCGGAGACAATCGACACCGGCACTCCATGTCGCGATCGATTTCCTTTACATACAAGTTTGCTAATTGGTTCAAATTGAATCGAATCTTGATGGGTAGAAAATGAAATTTGTCTTTGTTAGTCGGTCCACAATGATCCAAATGGCATCGTAACTCTTACGTATGTAGGAAGTCCAACCACGAAATCCATCGTAATGTGCTCCCATTTCCATTACGGTATTTCAATGGTTGAAGTAGTCCACTTGGCCTCTTGTGTTACTCGCTTTGACTCTTTGACAAGTAAGACATCTGCTAACACATTCTGCAACCTCTCTCTTTTCAAATTAGGCCACCAAAATGGTGTCGAAGATCCCAGTACATTTTGTGCCTCCTGGATGAAACGAATCACGGGTATTGTGTGCTTCGTGTAGGATTTCCTCCCTCGGTTCGATTCTGTTTGGCACCCATACTCGACCCTCGAATCTTGATATACCATCCTTATCTACTTTGAACCTTTCTTCCTTATCTTCTACTATTCTCTTCTTTATCTTCTCACATTCTTCATCTTTCTCTTGTGCTTCCTTTATTCTATCCAATAACGTCGGGTGAGCTCTCATCATGAGAAATCTTCCTTCCGCTTCTTTTGGTTCCTCCACCTCTATTTCCAACTTTTCTATTTCTCTTCTCGGTTCCTCTTGAGTGGTCGGTTTGAATAACTTCTCCTTCCTTTTCTACTCAAGCGTCGGCTTTCTGGCGTTTGCTTTTCGGGTGATAAAGAATTTCACGATTCGTAATCCTTGATTAGTTCCAACCATCTTCTTTGTTGCATGTTCAACTCCTTACGTGTGAAGATATATTTGAGACTCTTGTGATCCGTATATATCTCACATTTTTCTCCATACAAATAGTGCCTCCAAATCTTGAATGCAAAGACTACTGCCCAGCTAACTCCAAGTCATGGGTAGGGTATCGTTTTTTTAGAAATCTTTCAACTGTCGTGAGGCATATGCAATGACCTTGCCATGTTTCATTAGCACACAACCAAGTCCTCTATGCGATGCATCACTATATACCACAAATCCTCCCGTATCATCTGGTAATGATAATACAGGCGCCTCACTCAACCTCCTCTTCAATTCTTGGAAACTCTCCTCGCATTTCTCTGTCCATACAAACTTCTCTGTCTTCTTCGTTAGACTGGTCAGCGGGGTTGCTATCTTAGAAAAATCTTGGATAAATCTTTGATAGTACCCGGCTAAACCTAAGAAACTCTAACCATTGGCATCTTTAGTCGTTCCCGATTCTTTACCACTTCCACCTTTGCAGGATCCACGGAAATTCCATTTTGATCTATCACGTGTCCTAGAAACTGGACCCTTTCCATCCAAAATTCACATTTTGAAAATTTTGCGTACATCTTCTCCCTTCTCAATGCTTCCAATACCATCTTGGTGTTAGTGCTCTTCCTTAAGTCTTTAAATAAATCAAAATGTCATCGATAATACTACTACTATGAATTTATCTAAGTATGGCTGAAAACCCTGGTTCATCAAGTCCATGAATCTTTCTTTGGAGCATTGGTTAACCCAAATGACATCACTAGAAATTACGTAATGTCCGTAGCGAGTTTGAAGCGCCGTCTTTGAGTACGTCCTCCTCTCTCACTTTCAGCGGTGATAACTTGGTTAAATAAATCTATCTTGGAAAAACACTTGGCTCCCCTTAGGTTGATCGAAAAGATCGTCTATCCTTGGCAATGGATATTTATTCTTAATTGTCACTCGGTTCAATTCAGATAATCGATCTGAGTCTCATCGATCCATCCTTTTCTTTACAAACAACACTTGGTGCTCCCCGAGGAGACACACTTGGCGAATGTAACCCTTATCTAGTAATTCTTACAATTGAATCATCAATTCCTTCATTTCTCTTTGGCGCCATACGATATGGGGCTTTCAAAATTGGTGCGGTTCGGTGCTAGAAATCTATTATGAATTGAATTTCTACATGCAGCGGAAGGCCGAGCGATTCGTTCTAAACACGTCTTGGAAATCTTTTACCACTAATATATCTTTCATTTCTATTCTCTTTTGATGAATGTCCACTATATAGGCTAAATAACCTACACATCCTTTCTTTAACAATTTCTTGCTTTGCATCATCGTGAGCAACACGATTGTTGAAGCGATGAGCTCTTAGTAAAACACTACCTTAGGCCGATTTGAGGTGCGAAGGTTCACACTCTTCTTCGACAATCGATTATCGCGGCGTGGTAGGATAACCAATCCATTCCTAATATCACATCAAACTCTCCCGGTTTAATCGGAATTAAGTCTACGTTTAGTTAAATGACCTCTAATGTTTACTATGATTTGATAAACAAACTCTATAGAAATTACTTCCTTATTACGTAATCTCTATGTTCAATGAGTTTTCTAAGCGTTCGGGAGGTATGTTTAGTCGATTAGCAAATTCTTGAACCTGAAAGGAATAGGTAGCACCGAATCAAATAATACATAGGCATTTATATTATTGATTGGGAAATACGACACCACGTCCCTTTCATTCACTGCGTCTTGGGCCGGTCGTGTTAAAGGTTGAGGCGATCGGTTGGTTGGATTGCGTTGGTCCGCCGATCATCGACTTCTTGCCCCCTCCTGATGGCCCGCTTCCTCCGTTGCTCCCTTTCTTTGGGCAATCCTTGATTTGATGCTCGGTTGAGCCACGCCGAAACATCCCTTGATCCTTTTTCATCTTTGGGCGATTAGGTGAAATGTGCCCTTCTTGGCCGCAGTTGGAGCAAACGTTGCGCCCCTTCCAGCATTCTCCTTGATGGTTTTTCCCACATTTCGAGCAAGCTTTGCTTCTTTTCTTAAATCCTCCTTGATAATTTTCTGACTGGTTGATGCTTCGGTGGTTGGTGTTGTTATCGTTGTTGCGGTTATCCCATTTCCTCTTTCCCAAATAACTTCCACCACTGCTACTCCCTCCACGAGTCTCTCCTCCAGCATTCTTGCTCTTCTTCTCCTTGTTGTATTGGCTCAATGCCTCGCTACCTCCCTCAGCAATTATCGCCTTCTCCAATAATGTGGCGAAAAGAGTCAATTTGAAGGGCCGACACCTTGTTGAACAACCAAGGTTTTAGTCCAAGTTCGAGCGTCGAGCTTTCCTTTCTTGATGTCTACTTGATGTGTTGCGAATCGCGAGAGTTCATTGAACTTGGCCGCATCTTTGCCACTATCATCTCCCCTTGTTTTAGTTCTAGAAACTTTACCTCCATCCTATTCTTCACTCTCTCTGAGGAGTAATTCTCGAAGAACAAAGTCTTAAACCTTTCGAGGTTATAGTCCCTTCTCCGCTCTCTGTTGATTTGCTTCCCACCGAAGTGGTTTACTTCACCCCTCATCATATATGTAGCGAACACGGTTTTACGGTCTTCACCCACCCACGACGCAATGGCGAAGGCTTTCTCCATTTCCTTGATCCACGTTTATGCGCTACGATAGGGTCGGTGGTACCCATGAATTTTGGAGGTCTACACTCTTAAAGTCCTTGAAGTTTGCGGCCAAGAGCTACTTGGGGAAGCAGGTGGTACTTGTTCATTTCTTCCCTAAGAGCCTCCCCAACAAATCTACAAGCTCTGAATGGGATCTACTTGTCCTCTCATCATTATTAAACTCTTAGGTCTGCGATTAATCTACGTTTGGCGGCATTTTCCTACATCATAAAACTCCCATTTTATTATCTAATTATATTACTTAAAAATTCTCCATAAAAGGAATAAGATTTTGGAATACATTTCGAACAAGATCATTTATATTCATATGCCAAATTGTTACATTACATGATTATCTCCAAGCATACTTCTATAAATGACACAACTTATCCCTAATATCACAAAAGATGGGGACAACCATTAACATACTACCCCTCTAACATAACTCAAAAGTTTGGGGTTTACAACATCTCACATTCTACATAAAGATTACAACAACGGATAATACACTACACAACGAACTACAACTAATAACTTTTAGCGCTGAGACTTAATCTATCATTCAAGCTCCACAGTAGCTCACAGTACTCCCTCCGAGTAATGTGCACCACCACATCTCGACTTATGGTGTCTTGGGATGCATCCTCTGCTTTCTGTCGGGTAGTGATTTACCCCATCAATCAGTCCCTCCATGGCCGTGCATGCATAGCTCATCTATTCATCTTCCTCCTTTTATACCTCACTTCATCTTCTAGATCGTTAGCCTATCATTGGCCCCTTTCCACTTTTCTTGAAATGGATCCTATCCATTACTTCCATCCTTAATTGAGTCTGGATAGCTTCCTTTTCTCATCCCCTCGCTCAACTCCTCTGCTCCATCTCTTCCAACTTCCTGCCAGGTTCTACATTCCTAGCCACCGCCTTGTGAAACAAAGCCCCATCTGGATTCACGCCTCCTTACGGTGAGCAATCTCTACTTCCATCTCCTGCATCACTAACTTTCTCTGGTGGTCTTCATCCTTCAGCTTTTGGAATTCGAACTCTCTATCTTTGGCCTCAGCCTCTAACTCCTCAACTCTGCACCCTAACTCTAAAATCTGCTCCTCATACTCCCCCAACATTCTATCCTCAAAAGTAGCCTCATCGGAGTCCCTCATGGGCTCATCCACCATACGCTCCTCCTCTGGATCAGACTCTTCAGGTATTGGCTCTATCTCCTCTTCCTCGTCATCATTATAGATAGGAACTACAGTTGATATAGGCTCTGCTATCAATGGTGCCTCATATACCACGTGTATGTCACACGCGGCTCCTCTTCTACTACTCATTAGGGTCCTCCCATGTCGGTCATCCTACAATCAATAGACACAAGACAAAACAACCAACAACTCCATTAGAATCATAAGTTCATTGTATAGAATGAAGTTATATTACATAACTGCGCTTAAGTCCATCTCTATGAAAACTCTATATGAGTTTCATCCCTTTCTATCTTCTGAGTTCTCCTAAGTTATAATCTAAGGGATCTCGCTCTAAGGTTTATAACTATGGCTTTGATACCAACTTTGTGGCGCCCCAAAATTTCAAACACTCATATCTCGAATTTGATTGCATCACGCTATTACTACTACGAATATCTTACAAAATCATTAACAATGAAAATAATAGAATAATTTACATTGATGTAATATAAATATTCACGTCCCAAGTGCTAGTAACCATTACTACAACAATTACGTGATTAGCTTAACATAAGCTTAAACATTCTTGAATACATCATAACAATCCTAACAATACTAATAATACTTCTAGTTTTAAGGACTAAGTTATTACGTCCCCTTGCCCTTTCCCTTGTCCTTTCTGAAACCTGCCTTGCTCTGCCTTAACTGTAATGTTTTAGGAAGCAAGAATGAGCAACAAGTTTGCCCAATAAGTAATATAGCCAGAAGAACAAGCAGTTATAGCATTTAGATCTTTCAAGGGTATGATAATAATTTGGGAGTTCAAGGATATCAAGAATACCAAGAGTATTCAATAGGTGTCGCTATGAATGAAAGGATATCAACAAAATTTCGAGGATTTATTCATTTCGAGTTCAACATAATTGAGTCTTGGCGGTCACTAAGGACCAAGAACTCTTACTAGAATTAACGATTATTACATTGTAATCCAACATCCACGAGTACATCGGTGATCGACTAAGGTACCCTATGTTATGCATAACATTTAATCATACTCATGTCTTGACGTCGGTTCCCAGATAATATATAATTTCCCCTTCTATGAGGGTTGTTCATCTCGATGAGATTTACGATAGTCACGCACCAAATCAATCGGTTTGGATAGCTCTTTAATTCATAATAATAGTCTAAGCAGAATCAAGGGCTTAGACAGTTTTTCATCATGCATTGAGGAATGATAAGTCCAATGCTTACAACAACGTCGAGGTATACAAGTGATTTTTCGAATAGAAGCGGATATTTGCTTGATAAAATATGATTGATATGACAACAATTCAATTATAAAGTATGTGAATTAAGGAACTTGTAACCTGATAATAATAGTGTTGGGATAGTTGCTCAATGTAAATTTGAGTGAGGTTAGGGAACTTGCCCAACAATAACAATAAGTTAGGGATAGAAAACTTGCATGATATAAGTAACAAGTTTTTAGGGATAGGAAACTTGCATACTTGAAATCAAGGTAGAGTAAGAAACTTGCCTTTAGCGTTGATTACTACTAATAGCGAAAATCATCTCAACGAACTATATGCATCCTATTCATGTAAGTTTAGGTATTCATTAGCCAAACACACTTGATATATATCAACAACATGTACACATAACACATTTTCTTTCTATCTACTTTGTACCCATCAAAACTTCATAGCGTATACTAACATGCTCATACTATTGACCCTTTGTTAGCTTATTCATAATCTTTCTTCCTCGAAGTTCTAAGAGGTTCATTGCTTTAAGTAGACCATAACGTCTATTAATCCCAGAGCCTTTTTCTCTCATGTTTGCGAAGATTAGATTTATTTTCCCGAAGTTGGTAAAATTCTCTTCTTAGAACTTATTTAGGTACTAATAGTTTATAAAGTATAGGAGTATTTATTAATCCATCCTTATATCAAGTTATGATCTTTGTCTCAGGAGTCCGGGACATCTCGCCATGTCCAGAAGATATTATGACTTGTTCAAAAGACAACATGCTTCGTCCAAGAAGACATCGTGCTTCGTCCGAAGACTTCACGCTTTGTCCGAAGACATCACGCTCTGTCCGAAGACATTACGCTCTGTCCGAAGACATTACGCTCTGTCCAGAAGACATCACGCTTTGTCCAGAAGACATTATGCTTTGTCCAGAAGACATCATGCTTTGTCCAAGGCGACTCCTTGAGAGACTTGGTCTACTTACTTCGACAAAGTTTAAGTTAAATCGGGTTAATTTAAGACTTTACTATATGCATACAACCTAAGGAATTTCTTAATACAGGGTCTAACATGGCCAAGACCCACCGATTGGTTCCTAAGCACGGTGCATTTTGCACCCATGGATTTCGAAGCGATGAACATGCTGCATTTTGTAGAGTAGCCACAACTTGATTCTAGACAATTTTAACGTATTCATGCACGAAGGTAAACTTTTAAACACCCTTTATCATGCTAATTCATCATACTTGACCTAATAATCGAGAATCAACAAGACTCAAGTTAAGAGCGAATTAGAAATTATACCTTCTCGAGCTTTAACCTTGATATCTCATACCTTGATTTGGTAATGCTTAGCAACTAAGAATTCTTTACTCGATTTCTCCAACACTCTTATCACTAAAACAGACAGTGCCCTAGTGGCTTGTATTTAAAGAGAAAACATGGACGGACACTTGCTTTACCCAATGTTTGGGATTCATGGTGCAATAGAAATGAACAATGGTTATTTAAGGAGTTGTTCAATCACTCCATACTGACCACTTAGCTAGCCATGCATGCACAGGATTAGCAACTTGAAAATTTGCATAAAGAGAGTTTAGGCTCTTTGTTCTTTGTACTTGGTGACCCTAAATTGGGGACAAGAGGTAGATCTCGGAGACATAGACAAAGGGGCTGGTCGGTCGGGGCCTTTGCTTACCATACATTTTAATTTAACCAATACCTTGTACTCTCAGTTAACTATTTTGTTGGATTAAAATTGGATTCTAAATATCCCAAGTTTATTGGGCTAACTCAAAAGTCCATCAATTAACTTATTGGGCTAGACTCCCAATTTATTATTTGGACTTTAAACATGCAAATACTTAATCATCCTTCACTAAGTCCATCCTTGTCTCACATAAGACATTTCATGAACCTATCATAATTCTCCACATCCTAGCAATCATTAAGAGTTTAATTTTAATACAATTGAGTTACTCCCCTCATGCCACGTAAGCATTTATAAAATAAATAATCACCGGCTCTATTTATAAATAATAAATATTAAATAATAAAAGTTACGGGTATTACAAACCCAATGCTTAATCACTTTAGCCTTGTTCTTTAGAAGCTGTCCAGTATCTCTGTATGCACTCCATCAGTTCTTTCTTTGTTTCAAACAATACGATCCTGATAACTTCCAAGATCGTTGTCTTTTGTCTGCTTGACAGCTACTGCACTTGCTGACTTTCCTTATTCAATTACAAAAGTCTTCTTCTGATCTCCTTGTGGAAGACTTCATCTCGAATGACTTCACAACTCAATCTTGATGTTGATTGGGTTGGTGCTTAGATCGTCTCTTAGCTTGCATGTCATTCGTTGAGTATTCTCTAGTTTCCTTCAGGTGGGATGTATCTATGTAGTGCCAACCAGAGGTTTCATTCCTTTGGATATTCTGGGAGTGCTCATTCGTTGAGAATTGTATTTTCTCTACAATTTTGCTTTGGCATTGTGAGCACATCTGTTGAGGTCTTAGTTCTGCACTCTACGATTTAGCTTTGGTACATGCAGACATACTACGACTCAAGATCGAATCGACACACTCTCTGATTTACGTGGTTGTGTTTGTTGTCTTCATCTGATCTTGCTCGACTACGATCTTTGCCTCTAGTATGATTAGTAGATTCTACGACTCTGAGTGTAGTCTATGATTCTTGACTTGGCTTTGGCAGATACTCGGTCGGCTCGTGGGCGGGTTGCCTCTACGATTCTGAACATGACTTCCTCGGCGGACTACGACCTTGAGGAAGTTCTCCTCGACACCACGATCCTTCCTCGTCTCTCCCTGTAAGTCTCACTGAACTCCGAGATCTACTATCTTGCGATTCTGATTACTGCCTCAATAGCTCTCGAGTTTTCCTTGAATCTCCCAAGGACACTACGATTTACAGTGCGGTTTCTCGACGATCGATGAACAAGCCTATCTATTACATCATAAGATCAACCTAACATGCTTGATCTTTCTATATTTATAGTCCTTGTACATCATTTCTTTTTAAGGACTTTACAAAGTTTGCTTTTGCTTATGTAGGATCAACCTAACATATTTGATCAATTCATTCTAAGTCCTTGTACATATGTTTCTATTATCTATCAAAGGACTTTATGACTTTTCTTAATGCAAGCATACTTGCATATTCATTCATATATATATATATATCATAATCAAATCATATGTAAATAGGAATATCATTCACATGCTTATTCCTAACAGTTACTTTAGTACATTATTTCTTTATTCTTCTTTTGGTTTCGTCAATTCTGTTGATTCAGATATATTCCATTCAGATCCTTGGAGATTATATTTTCGTCAGTATTTACACTTGAGGCTCTGTTCAGTATTTTATCTCAGTTGTTTTCATTATATCGGTTGTATATCTTTTGTATATCCATGTCCGTCTTTGGGCAATTGGCTCATCTTGTGTTTTTTTCCGGCGGTTTGCGAGGGTGATTCTGTGTCTAGTGTGATGATGATGTTGCCTTTGACCATCTAGGTTGTTTCAATTTTTTTTAGTTTTGATTATTTTAAATCTATTTGGAGAATTGTATTTAGTACGCTATTAATGGATCACCACTATTAATATTTTGAAGTTATTAGTGCTCTGTTTACTAATTTTGAGGTTTGTTGTGCTTTGCACGTGATCTCCCTTCCTTTTCGGGAAGGGGGTGTTACAGAGATGGTATCAGAGCTTAGGTTCTTTCTTGTAGAAAACTTATTTAGGTTTGACCTGTGAGTTATGGGTAAACCATTGGGTAGACATAGGAGTTTGATTCGATTTTGTCCTTTGTTTGGTTGGTCTCTATTTTGATTAACTGTCGATTTCTTTTCGATTTGTAGTTGATTTGAGGAAAGTGGAATAATTTATTAAGGTGATTGAGTAATGATATTAGTTAAGAATTGTGATTCAATCATTGAGGTGAATAAAGTTATACTTTGTACATATAAGAAATTATCTTATATAAGATGCGATTATGATGCGAGTATTTGCATCGACGAGAATTTGATTTTGGAAAAATTATTTGTTAGAGTTATTTTTTTTTTGTGACAAATTATTATAATTTTTGAAATTGAAGATTTGATTTGAGTTAGGTTTTGATTTATGTTAAGTTTGTGGATAATTTTTGGTTTGTGTATTGATGGCATATTATGATAAACTGAAAATTATTAAGTATAGAAGATTTCTTGTAATTTGAGTTGTTGATATTCGAGGTAATTAGATTAATCATTTGGAGTTAATGATCAATTTTGTGACTATTTCTAGTAGGATATTGGAGTTATGTTCTGTGAAGTTTCTTTGCGATAGTATGTGGAGACATTGAAATTTATTAGATTAAGGTTTGCAATAAAGGATGATTGATTTGATATATGATTAAATAGTAAGTGATGAAATTCAATTGATTTTGAGATATCTTGAATGGTTGTAGTTGCGTATGCAGATGGTAGAATATGCGACTTGGAGTTTTACATAGTGATAAAGAGATCTTAGTAGTATATTTTTGGTATAATAATATTTGAGGACTAGTTTAATTTGAAGTATGATATTTTGAAACTACTGAGTTCTTAGGGTGAGTTGGTGATATAATATGTACAATTATTTTGTTTGTCCAATGTCATTGAAGTTTTGCATAAATTTATGTAAAGTAAATAAAAAATGAAAATAATTTGTTAAATCTTTGTCATATGTGGAACATAAACATTTTAGGAATTGAAGATAATTTTAAATATTTTGGGTATTTGAATCGTATTTAGATGAAAAGAAAATTTTGTGTTTTCGAATTATGTTCCGAAGAGTACGTACGTTTGAAAGAATGAAACTCAAAGATATTAGCTGACGTACACTTTAACCCAGTGGATCATGTGATCTAATTTGATGCAACACGAAGAACCTTACGAGGCTTGACACGATAGTGACATTTAATCTTTTACTTAGTACATGGATAATTTTGTGGACCTATGGACTTACCGAGCTTGATCATTACAAATGGTAAAGGCGCTTACATTTTAATTTAAGTTTATGAATAATTATGTAATTTAAATAAAAACTAAAATAAAACTTAATGTAGTTTATTTGAATTCCGAGGACGGAATTATTTTTAAGGGGTGAAAAATGTAATAACCCTTTTTTTTAATAATTAAATATTCATTGATTTTATCTTATACAATTGTATTTAAATTGAAAAAGGTAAATGATTTTGTTTTCCTCTTTTCTTCCTTGTTTTGTTTGGAAAATTAAATTCTTTTAGTAGATAATTAAATAACTGATGAAATTAAAATTGAGGAAGATAATTCATTTTGTTAAAGTCTTGTGCTAAAATCATCCGGAGCGCGGAGCTACTTGGGAGATTGAGGAGTCTATTCAACCGGAGTATCCGCATCTCTTTAAAAATTAGATATGTTCCATTCTTTTGAATTTCGAGGACGAAATTCTTTTTAAGGGGTAAGTAATGTAATACCCAGAAAAAAAAAATTTAAAAATAATAAATGGAATTTAATTTCGGATTTTAAATATTCTAATTGGGCTTTTCTTATGTTTGGATCAAATTGTATTTATTTACATTAATTTGGGCCTTCCAATTTATTTGGGTTTAAATTATATGTAGGTAATATTAAAATCCTATTAAAATTAGGAGAAAGAATAAGATACGTAAATATTAAGTAAAACCTAATTTTTCTCACGATATATCTTATACAAACTAATTAAAGAGAGGAGAAAGAGCGGCGACTCAACATGGGAAAAAGAGATGGAAAGAGAAACACAACGGCTGGGCGTGGAATAAAAGAAAGTGATCGGGTAAGTCACTACTTTAATTCATTCATGACTGATGTGATCATAGGAATTAGAAAATCAATTGAATTGCTAATAGTATAGAATAAATAAATAAAATAGAACATGAAAGTAATGGAAACCCCAAAAGTGGGGTTGGACAAACAGTCTTATTCCTTTCTTATTTTCTCCCATGTATCTTTATTTTGTATAATATAGGACCTGAAATATCTCACAGCTCCGCCCAAAGTTTTATTTTGATTTTCGTAACTGTTATGGGAAATAATTAGAATAATGAGGTGAGGAGAGTTAATTGATTTAATATTATTAACAATGAGTCTACTTGTGAGGAGAATTAAATGATTTAAATATGTAAAGAATGAATCTCATGTTTATTAAATTGGAACGAAAGGCAGTGAATATATTTGGCCTAATATGTGTATACGGAACATGAAGATACATATTATTTTATAATAATAATGAAGGTATGTAGGTTACTTCTTATTTGTTAGAAACTTATATTTATTATTATTTTGTTTAATTAGTTCGAGCGGAAGGAATTTAAAGAGTTATATTTGGAATATAAATTTTGGAGTATTAATAATTGATATAAGACGATGATTAAAGGAATATTAAATAGATTATGAATTATTTTGGGAATTATTAGTTTGGATTATTTTTAATTTGAGATAAATATGTTTAGGTTGTGAATAACGTTTCGTATTTGATATCGTTAGCATTTGAGGGAAAGATTTTGTGGAGTGTGCTATAAATGGTTTGGAAGTATCGGTACTTGATTAGTACTCTTCGATGATATTCTTATTAAATTTGATTTGTTCGTTTTGTCCTTATTTTAAATTTCAAGTTATTCTTTCACATAATTATTTCTTGTGAAATTCATATAATAGTTTCATTTTGGAGTTGATATATATGACTCGTATTTCTACTCTTTGAATTAGGTTATCATGTTTAGTATTTATTTTTGATATTTGTAGAGCTCTATATGTTGTTACCTTCTTTTGGATACGTTATGATTTGATCTGGTTCAACATATACATTAGGATCCCACTTCTGTGGATATTGTGTCGCATGTGTTGTGACACGGTATCTATTTTTATTGGTATTATATCGCATATGTTGTGACATGATATTTTGTTAGAATATACCATAGGGTATACCTAAGCTATAACCACATAGGGTACCACGAGCATGTCGCTTTGCACGAGAGGCATGACACTTTCCGTGGCGGTGTGATTAGTCCACGTCGTCTCGCGTTTGGGCTCTTGGAGGAAGTGGGCCATTTGGTGTTTTGTTGTGGGGCGTGTGAGTTAACCTAGTTTTACGACTTGCAGATTAGTAATGTTGTGCCAAACACATATCCGATTTGCATACATTTGGATTCGCGATCCAATGTGTGATTTGCCTGTGTGACATTATTTTGACTTGCCTATGTGGCATTATTTTGACTTGCATGTGTGGGAACGTATATTTCTGAGATCACTCGGTATGAAATAACACCCAACTATTTGATTCATCCTAGTATTTCATTGTATTAGTTTTGTTTGTTTCTGTTCAGTTCAATTCATTGAGTTAGGTACTATAGTACATTATTTCTTTATTCTTCTTTTGGTTTCATCAATTCTGTTGATTTAGATATATTCCATTCAGATCCTTGGAGATTATATTTTCGTCAGTATTTACACTTGAGGCTTTGTTCAGTATTTTGTCTCAGATGTACACTTGAAGCACCTCTTCCTTCACTTGTATAGTGCTTCAACACATCTGTTTGCTTCGACTGCTCTCAGATACTGATGGCTTCACTTGTATAGTATTTATTAGAGTGTTATCTAATAAATTTAATTCACACATATCTACTAATAACAACCACATAAATAGAAATTTAAGAAATATTTTAAATTACAAAACATCAACAATTTAATTCACACATCTACTAATAACAACCACATAAATAGAAATTTAAGAAATATTTTAAATTACAAAACAACAACTTCATCAATAAAATATTTATTTAATTTAATAAATATTTTAAATTATAAATAAAATCTTTGATTGTTACAACTGCTCTCAGATACTGATGGCTTGACTCTTTGTTCTTCCCCCTTCTGAATAACAAGACACTTCAGATTTGTGGCGTGTCCATTTCGCTTTCTCCTTGTTATCTCCAGTTCACTTATCATCAATGGGTGACCCAATGCTTAATCACTTTAGCCTTGTTCTTGGTGGTGACCGGTATCTTTATGTACACTCCATCAGTTCTTTCTTTGTTTAGCAAACACTATGATCCTGGTTGCTTTCAAGATCGTCGTCTTCTATTTTCTTGACAGCTACTATACTTGCTGACATTCCTTAGTCAGTTACTGAAGTCTTCTTGTAACACCCCCTTTCCGAAATAGAAAGAGAGATTACTCAAAACATAACAAACTGATGAATTTAATAGCAAGGCTCTAATCCACAAAAGAATAGTCTTAAACTAATTAAATGTCTTAAGATAAACCATAATAAATGTCACACTGGCTCAAACCACAATCTGAAATAACTATTACAACTCCAAGTAAACTGACACATCAAGTCTAAACATAATATTTCTAATCATTGGAATGAATGGAGCTCTCATCACACTTGCCCTTGATTCTCCTGATTACCTGCCGCAAGAAAAACACAACATGAGCCAAATGCCCAGTACGGATATAGAGTACAAATAATGAATCGAAATAACTAACTCAATTAAATGAAAAGAGACGAAACGAACTGAAATGAAACGAACAAATCTAACACAACGAAATAATAGGCTGAAACAAATGGCTAGGTGTTATTTCATACCGAGCTCAGAATAAAACAAAATATACCTTGCCACACAGGCAAGTCAAATAATGCTACATAGGCAAGTAAAATAATGCCACACAGGCAAGTTACACACATTGGACCGCGAATTCAATGCATGTAAAATCGGAAGGCGTGTTTGTCACAAACATCACCACTCATGAGCAGAACGAACGAGAAAACTAGGGCTTCCACCCCATACACCTCCCACAACAAAACACCAAATGGCCAACTCCCACCGGAGCACAAAACGGAGACGCCGTGGACTGATCACACTGCCACGGAAGGTGTCATGCCTCGGTGCCAAGAGGACATGCCTGTGGTACCCCCACAGGTGGTTATAGCTCAGGTATACCCTACGGTATTCTAACAAGGATACCATGCCACAATACATGCGACATAATACCAATAAAAAGGGTTTCTAATATGTACATGTTAAAGTGAAATGAATCATCAACTCAAAGTCTCCAAAAATATTAACATGTACTTTCTAAGAGAATCAAAACAAATACAAAAGATGATACACTAGACCAAGAGTACAAACACGAGTTCTAAGTATCAATACCAAGACGGAACTATCAAAATAAATTTAGACATGTTGCACTAGTCTAAAGAGTACAATTATGAATTCCAACTATGCACACCAAACGAACTATCAAATAAATTGACAAGGAATAATTATGAGATGCAATACTGAATTTCGAAACGAATAACGAAACGAATAAATCAAAAACAAAAGAGTCTCGCTGAAAGAGTACGGAATCCGTACCTGGAATCGATAATGCAATACCCAAAGTTTAAACAAAATTATGCTAATCCCCTTCAAGTCAATCTAATAAAATAAAATAAAATATTTATTACAAACTTATCCATTAACAACAAATACTGTTAAATTTATTATCAACTAAATTTTATAATTTTATCAACAAAACTAACGAGTTTAAATTAATATACAAAATTTCAATTTGATTCACTAATTCAATTATACGTTTCATAAATCAAATGAATATTAAAATATAAAATCTGAAATATATATATATATATATATATATATATATATATATATATATATACAACTCCGTGTAATAAACTTGATAAGCTAAAATTGTTATTAGTTTACAAAAGTGCGGTAGCTTTTAACTTGTATCATGATGACCTTTTTTTTTTTTTTTTTTTTTTTACAAACATTACTAATATATATATATATATATATATATATATATATATATATATATATAAACATTACAAGCATTAGTTGTAAAAGTAAACTTCCAATCATGTTACGTATTTATATATATATATATATATATATATATATATATATATATAATAAACATCAATAATGCTACCAAGTTCACGACCATCATGCTAACGAATTTGATCAATATCTAGGTAATAAATAAACCAATCGACATGCGTGAATTTATACATAGTACCACACGAAATTCAAGTAGATGATAAAAAAAATATACTGCTTTGTTTCTGTTTTTCTACCGCCGCTCTCTCTCTCACCCTTCTTCCTCGATTTGTATCAAATATGAGAAAGATTAGGTTTTAGTTGTTATGTATATATTTTATTATTTCTTCTACTTTTTAGTAGGATTTTAATATTACACAAAAATAAATTAGACTCGAATAAATTTTAGGCCCAATTTTACTAAGTAAATTTTCTCACTTACTAATACTTATTAGCCCATATAAAGTAAAGACCACTTGACCTTTAATAAAATACAAAGCCCAATTAATATGCCTTAAAATAAAACAAAATAATAATAATAATTATTATTATTTTTTTTTTTCGGGTATTACATCACCTACCCCTTAAAAAGAATTCCGTCCCCAGAATTAAAAGAATAGAACATACCTAATTATCAAAAAGATGCAGATACTCTGCTCGAATAGACTCCTCCATCTCCCATGTAGCCTCACGCTCCGAATGATTCCTCCACAGAACCTTAACAAACGGAATTGTCTTCCTTCTCATAATCCTCTCTTGACGATCCAAAATCGCCTCGGCTTGTTCCCCACAAGTAAGATCCTCCCGAATCTTATCGAATGGGTATTGCACCACGTGAAACGGATGATAATGATAACTCCTCAACACCGACACATGGAACACACTGTGCACATGAGCTAGCTGTGGAGGCAAAGCTAACAGATATGCAACCTCACCAACCCTCTCCACAATCTCAAATGGTCCAATATAACGCGGACTAAGTTTCCCTTTTAACCCAAATCGTTGAATACCCTTCCAAGGAGAAACTTTTAGAAACACATGCTCACCAGGTTCAAACTCTAAAGTCCTCCTATGCTTATCAGCATAACACTTCTGTCGTGATCGAGCCAACTTCAATTTTTCCTTAGGCACCGCTACCTTCTCCGTGGTGATTTGGACTAACTCAGGCCCTTCTATGGCCCTTTCGCCAACCTCATCCCAATAAGTTGGTGCCCGACATTTCCTACCATACAATGCCTCAAACGGAGCCATTCCAATACTTGCATGCCAGCAGTTGTTGTAAGCAAAATCAATTAGGCTCAAGTAATCATCCCAATTACCCGACCACTCAAGTGCACAAGCCCTCAACATGTCTTCTAATGTCTGAATAGTCCGCTCGGATTTCCCATCGGTTTACGGATGGAAAGAAGTACTGAAGTTGAGCCGAGTGCCCCAAGCTCGTTGAAACCCTTTCCAGAATCGTGAAGTGAACCGCGGATCCCGATTTGAAACAATACACCAGAGTACCATGAAGTCTAACAATCTCCTGCTGAAAGATATGTGCCAACCTATCCACCGAGTAACCCTCATGGATAGCCAAAAAGTGTGCCGATTTGGTCAATCAGTCCACCACTACCCATATGGCATCATTCTTCCTGAAAGTCTTCGGCAACCCAGTCACAAAATCCATCGTGATATCCTCCCACTTCCATACTGGAATGTCTAACTGTTGCAGCAAACCACTAGCTCGTTGGTGTTCTATCTTCACTTGTTGACAAGTGAGGCACTTTCCAACATATTCAGCCACGTCTCGCTTCATCCCATTCCACCAAAAATTCTTCTTCAAATCCCTATACATCTTTGTAGAACCTGGATGAATTGAAAATGGCGAACTATGAGCCTCAGCTAGCACAGCCTCTCGAATGATTGGATCTGACGGTACACCACTACCCAAATGGCATCATTCTTCCTCAAAGTATTCGGCAAACCAGTCACAAAATCCATTGTGATATCCTCCCACTTCCATACTGGAATGTCTAACTGTTGCAGCAAACTACTAGCTCGTTGATGTTCTATCTTCACTTGTTGACAAGTGAGACAATTCCCAACATATTCAGCCATGTCTCGTTTCATCCCATTCCACCAAAAATTCTTCTTCAAATCCCTATACATCTTCGTAGAACCTGGATGAATAGAAATGGCGAACTATGAGCCTCATCCAACACTGCCTCCCGAATAATTAGATCTGATGGTACACACAACCGCTCACCCAACCAAATTACACCATGGTCATCAATACGAAACTCGGACTGCTTGCCCTCCTCTAAATTCTGCGTCATACTCCACAACTCCCCATCTTCCTTTTGAGCTTTTTTGACCCGCGAGATAAGAGAGGGCTCCACTCTCATATCCGCCAAAATCCCATCTGAACCTCGTACATACAACTCCAACTTAATCCGCTCCATATCTGAAATAAGCCGAGGTTGTGTAATAAGAACGCAACACTTCTGAACTCTTTTCTACGCTAGAGCATCTGCAACCACATTTGCCTTCCCGGTGATAATCGAATCTCGCATCATAATCTTTTAGTAGCTCCAACCAACGCCTTTGCCTCATATTGAACTCCTTCTGAGTGAAGATGTATGTAAGACTTTTGTGATCGGTGAAGATATCACAAGTCTCCCCATACAAATAATGCCTCCAAATCTTTAGGGCAAAGATCACCGCTGCCAACTCCAAATCATGTGTGGGGTAATTCACCTCGTAAGGTTTAAGCTGCCTAGAAGCATAAGCAATCACCTTACCGTGTTGCATCAAAACACACCCCAAGCCCTTCTTAGAAGCATCACTATAAATTTGGTAACCTCCTGTCCCTGACGGCAATGCAAGTATAGGAGCTTTCACAAGCCGTTTCTTCAACTCCTCAAAACTCTTCTCACGCTCCTCATTCCACACAAACTTCGTGCCCTTTCTCATCAACTGGGTCAATGGTAAGGTAAGCAAAGAAAATCCTTCAACAAACCGCCTATAATACCCTGCCAAACCCAAGAAACTCCTAATCTCTATCACCGTAGTAGGTCTCGGCCATTTAGTGATAGCCACAACCTTCGCAGGATCCACCTTAATGCCTTCAAAGCTTGAAACAATATATCCCCCAAATGCGACTTGCTCCAACAAAAACTTCGCGTTTAGAGAATTTAGCATACAATTTCTCTTTCTGCAAAATCCCCAACAATTTGCTCAAGATGCTCCTCATGCTCTTCCTTAGACTTTGAGTAAACCAAAATATCATCAATAAAGACAATGACAAATTGGTCTAAGTACTCTCTGAACACCCGATTAATCAAATCCATAAACACCGCCGGAGCGTTAGTCACACCGAATGGCATCACCAGAAACTCGTAATGCCCATATCGAGTACAAAAAGCCGTCTTAGGGATATCCTCTTCCCTCCCCCTCAACTGATGATAGCCCGACCTCAAGTCTATCTTTGAAAAATACTTCGCCCCCTGAAGTTGATCAAACAAGTCATCAATCCTCGGTAATGGATACCGATTCCTGATGGTAATCTTGTTCAACTCCCTGTAGTCTATGCACAACCTCATAGACCCATCCTTCTTCTTCACAAATAAGACCGGAGCACCCCACGACGAAACACTCGGTCAAATCACACCACGATCTAACAGTTCTTGCAACTTCTCCTTCAACTCTTGTAACTCCAATGGTGCCATCCGATACGGCGCCTTAGAAATAGGATCCGTACCAGGAACAAGCTCAATAGCAAACTCTACTTCCCGCTGTGGTGGAAACCCTGACAACTCCTCAGGAAACACATTTGAAAAGTCACGAACAATTGGAACATCCTCAATATGAGACTCACCCTTAGAGGTATCCTTCACAAACGCCAAATACCCCTCACAACCGTTTGCTACCAACTTCCCAGCCTTTAAAGCTGAAATCAACTTCAACACCCTACTCGGTTGTGAACCCTGAAACACGAATTCTGGAGACTTCACATCTCCAAATATAACCTTCTTCGCCTGACAATCGATTGTGGCCTGGTGCGTATCCAACCAATCCATCCCAAGAATGATATCAAAATCGTGCATACTCATCGGAAGAAGATTAGCCCTACGAATCTTATCCCTAAAACTGATCGGACACCCTCGATATAAATCAGAAATAACAACTAAAGTCCCCATCGGGGTAGCAATAGACATCACAGAATCTAAAGACTGAGATGGCACACCCAGGTGCCGAATAAAAGACTGAGCAACAATGGAATGAGTAGAACCCGTATCAAATAAAATAGATGCCTCATGATTGTCAACTAAAAGAGTGCCAGAAATAGTACCTGGTGCACCTGCTGCCTGGTTATACGTCAAGGCAAACACTCGACCACCCAATGACGACCTCCATTGCCACCATTATCACCCCTTCCACCATTACCACGTGGGACTGCAATCCCCTTGCAATATGACCCATCATCCACACAAAAGCATGCACTGTGAGTCTGCAGCAATCCTTTGTCTTCCCCTGATGATTAGCCCCACAAGTAGCACAAGGAGCTATCGAATAAGATTCGTGTTACCCCACCTGTGGTCACGGTAACGACCACGATTTTGCCCTGCGGATGATTACTCCTCCCTCGGCGATTTTGTCCATACCAAGGTAGCTGGTGATGATTACGCCCTTGCAGGCATCTGGCGATAACCTTTGTTCTGATTCTGGCCACGCCACTATCCTGTGGCCATTACGGTTCCTATTCCATTTGAACACCCTAATTTTTCCGTCTTGACCCAAAGTTTGACCTATTTGGTCATCTCGTCCCTCTTTCGACTCCTTCCGGTTTAGAAGGCCGAAAGTCTGTCGCTCCATCTCAATATTCTTTCTTTGCATTGGCCATCACGACATCGCTCGTAAACTTGTTGTTAATAAGATCTTTGGCGATACCTATAATGAATCCGCCACTTGAACTTCTCACTTTGTTCATTTGCCTCCCTGCTTGAGGTTCCTAAATCTCGCCAACCTAGTAAACCTCGTCATGAAGTCCGTGATGGACTCATCATCTTTCTGTCGAATGGACGAGATAGTCCCAACATAGGCCTCTTTATCGGCAGCGAGGAAAATACTGGCGATAAAAGACCTCACAAAAATACCTATTCTAAGTGTCCCAACATATCCATCACCCTTTGTACTTTTCTTTCTTTGCCTTCCACCACCTCTGTGTATCCCCTTCCAAATTTATGGCGACAAGTAACACCTTCTGATTATCTGAACACCCCAACACATCAAAAGCTTCTCTAAGTGGGCAATCCAATTCTCTGCATCAATTGGAGTTGGAGCTGAACTGAATGCAATTGGTTTCTACTTCTGGAACCTCTCCAACCATACATACATTGCAACCCCCTGCTGATTATGACCATCTATGTTCCCTTCCCCTTCGTTTGCATGCTGACCATTATTTTTTCCGGTTCTCTGCTTAGAATTTCGGTGGCGTCATTGGTGCATTACTTTGCATAACCTGTGCCACCATCTGAGGTAACGCCTAATTCACTGCCTTATTCACCAAGGTAGCCAACTGAGCATTTATCTAATTATAGGTTGCTCATTGGGCTGACTCTCACCTCTTCCCCTATTGTTGCCTCGCCTCCCAGCAACTCTTGCAGATCTACGAGCCATCTAACAAAGAGATCAACGAATAGATAACAAAGCAAATTAGAGACAGATTCGAATATAGCTGATATGATGGTGAATGTAAAATCAAATGTAACAAAACCCAACCCAGAAGTTCACCCATAACTCATGTGTCAAACCTAAATAGGTTTTCTACAAGAAAGAACCTGGCTCTGATACCAACTCTGTAACACCCCCTTTCTGAAATAGAAAGAGTGGTTACTCAAAACATAACAAACTGATGAATTTAATAGCAAGGCTCTAATCCACAAAAGAATAATCTTAAACTAATTAAATGTCTTAAGACAAACCATAATAAATGTCACACTGGCTCAAACCACAATCTGAAATAACTATTATAACTCCAAGTAAACTGACACATCAAGTCTAAACATAATATTTCTAATCATTAGAATGAATGGAGCTCTCATCACACTTGCCCTTGATTCCCCTGATTACCTGCCGCAAGAAAAACACAGCATGAGCCAAATGCCCAGTACGGATATAGAGTACAAATAATGAATCGAAATAACTAACTCAATTAAATGAAAAGAGACGAAACGAACTGAAATGAAACGAACAAATCTAACATAATGAAATAATAGGCTGAAATAAATGGCTGGGTGTTATTTCATACCGAGCTCAGAATAAAACAGAATATTCCTTGCCACACAGCAAGTCAAATAATGCCACATAGGCAAGTCAAATATTGCCACACAGGCAAGTTACACACATTGGACCGCGAATCCAATGCATGTAAAATTGGAAGGCGTGTTTGGCACAAACACCACCACTCTGCAGAACAGAACAGAACAGAAAACTAGGGTCGACCCATATGCCTCCCACAACAAAACACCAAATGGCCAACTCCCACCGGAGCACAAAACGGAGACGCCGTGGACTGATCACACCGCCACGGAAGGTGTCATGCCTCGGTGCCAAGAGGACATGCCAGTGGTACCCCCACATGTGGTTATAGCTCAGGTATACCCTACGGTATTCTAACAAGGATACCATGCCACAACACATGCGATATAATATCAATAAAAAAAGGGTTTCTAATATGTACATGTTAAACTGAAATGAATCATCAACTCAAAGTCTCCAAAAATATTAACATGTACTTTCTAAGAGAATCAAAAAAATACAAAAGATTATACACTAGACCAAGAGTACAAACACGAGTTCTAAGTATCAATACCAAGACGGAACTATCAAAATAAATTTAGACATGTTGTACTAGTCTAAAGAGTACAATTATGAATTCCAACTATGAACACCAAACGAACTATCAAATAAATTGACAAGCAATAATTATGAGATGCAATCTTGAATTGAACGAATAACGAAGCGAATAAATCAAAACAAAAGAGTCTCATTTTGAAAAGTACTAATCCGTTACGGAATCGATAATGCAATACCAAAGTTTAAACAAAATTATGCTTAATCCCTTCAAGTCAATCTAATAAAATAAAATAAAATATTTATTACAAACTTACCCATTAACAACAAATATTGTTAAATTTATTATCAACTAAATTTTATAATTTTATCAACAAAACTAACGAGTTTAAATTAATATACAAAATTTCAATTTGATTCACTAATTAAATTATACGTTTCATAAATCAAATGAATATTAAAATATAAAATCAAAATATATATATATATATATATATATATATATATATATATATATATAACTCTGTAACAAACTTGATAAGCTAAAAATTGTTATTAGTTTATAAAAGTTCTGCAGTACCTTTTAACTTGTATCATGATGACGTATTTTTTTTTTTTACAAACAATATTACTAATATATATATATATAAACATTATAAGCATTAGTTGTAAAAGTAAACTTCCAATCATGTTACGTATTTATATATATATATATATATATATATATAATAAACATCAATAATGCTTCCAAGTTCACAGCCATCATGCTAACGAATTTGATCAATATCTAGGTAATAAATAAACCAATCGACATGCAGGAATTTATGCATAGTACACGAAATTCAAGTGAGCAGATAAAAAAGTATACCGCTTTGTTTCTGTTTTTTATCTTTACCTCTCTCTCACTTCTTCTTCCCTCGA
The DNA here is from genome assembly GCA_020205605.1 of Panax ginseng. Lineage (NCBI taxonomy): Eukaryota > Viridiplantae > Streptophyta > Magnoliopsida > Apiales > Araliaceae > Panax > Panax ginseng. The sequence continues at coordinate 69,691,624 of CM035139.1, forward strand.
TTTGTATCAAATATGAGAAATATTAGGTTTTAGTTGTTATGTATATATTTTATTATTTCTTCTACTTTTAGTAGGATTTTAATATTACACAAAAATAAATTAGACTCAATAAATTTTAGGCCTAATTTTACTAAGTAAATTTTTCTCACTTACTAATACTTATTAGCCCATATAAAGTAAAGACCACTTGACCCGAATAAAATACAAAGCCCAATTAATATGCCTTAAAATAAAACAAAATAATAATAATAATTATTATTATTATTATTATTTTGGGTATTACACTTCTTCTGATCAACTTGTGGAATACTTTATTTCGAATGGCTTCACAACTCAATCTAGATGTTGATCAAGTTGGTGCATAGATCTTTTGCTAGCTTACATGCCATTCATTGAGTGCTCTCTGGTTTCCTTCAGTTGGGATGTATCTTTGCAGTACTAACCAAAGGCTTTGTTCCTTTGGATATTTTGGGAGTGCTCATTTGTTGAGAATCATGTTTACTCTATGATTCTGCCTTGGCGTTGTGAGCACATCTTTTGAAGCCTTAGTTCTGCACTCTACGATTCTGCCTTGGGTTGTGCAGACACTACAACTCCGAGATCAGATCTCGACACTCTACGATTTCTGTCTTTATGCTCGTTGTCTTCATCTGATCTTGCTAGACTACGATCTCTGCCTCTGATGTGATCAGTAGACTCTATGATTCTTGACTTGGCTTCGGCAGAAGCTCGGTTGACTCTTAGACAGGCTGTCTCTGCGATTCTGAACATGACTTCCTTAGCAAACTACGGCTCTGAGGAAGTTCTCCTCGACACACTATGATCCTTCCTCGTCTCTCCCGGTAGTCTACGAACTCCGAGATCTACTATCTTGCAGACTACGATTCTTCCTTGATAGCTCTTGAGTTTTCCTTGACTCTCCTGGCAGACTACGATTTTTGGTGCAGTGTTCGACGATCAGACAAGCCTATCTATTACATTATAAGATTAACCTAACAAGCTTGATCTTCTATATTTATAGTCTTTGTACATCATTTCTTTTTATGAACTTTACAAAGCTGTTTTGCTTATGTAGGATCAACCTAACATATTTGATCAATCATTCTAAGTCCTTGTACATATGTTCCTATTATCTATCAGAGGACTTTACAGCTTTTCTTAATGCAAGCATACTTGCATATTCATTCATATATATCATAATCAAATCATATATAAATAGGAATATCATTCACATGCTTATTCCTAACAATCTCCCCCCTATTTGATTATGACAAAAACAATAAGTGCATATGCATGTTATGAATGAATCTTATATCAAGGAAAAATCAGATTTCTAAAGCAGATAATCATTAATGTCATTTATAATAATATGAAATTTAATACACTATGACATTTCTATATCCTGGATCCAGAACATGCCTAATGGTTAGAGATATACTTATTTGGCTCCATGTATGTTTCCAGGATGTCTGTTGATCAGCTATTCATCTATTTGATCTTCTTGCACCTGCTCACCTTGGGATGTTAACTTCATTTCTTTTATATGCTTCTCTTCTTCTTCTTCTTGCTCCCCCTTAGCCTTTGCAAACACAGGTTCATCATCTTTTGGCTCCCCCTCAGATGATGACCCGGCTTCTTCTTCTGCTGTCTTCTTCTTTGTCTTCTTTTCTTATTTCTTTCTCCTTTCCTTTCCCTTTCTTGAATGCCTCTTACTGTGCCTCTTTCTATGCCTCTTTTTATCGCCCTTTTTGTTATTAATCACTTGAGGGAGTTGTTCCATGTTGGACATAAGCTGCTCCATTAGATAAGAGGAGTTACCAACTTCAATCTTGAGTTCTTGTTGACTTAACTCAAGTTGCATAGAGAAAGACTAATTCATGTTGTCAATATTGTTAGAGAGGGCTTGAAGTTGTTCTTCATTGGCCTTCTGTTCTCGTAGAGCTTCTGCCTTCTGATCATGTATAGCCTTTAGATAAATGTGATCTCTCTCTTTAATTTTGAGAGATACATCAGCCATAGTAGCTTGAAGTCTGTTCTGAGCTGAATTATATCCTTATGTTGTCAACACCATCTTTGACTTTTCATTAATTTGAGATATCTTCTCAACCAGCTCATCAGAATTCTTCAATAGTTCCTGCTCCATAGTAATTTGGTCATGTGGTTGGGCAGCCTCTTGTTGAACACCAGATCGAACTCTACAATTTTCATCCTTTGACAGATTTTCAAAAGTAGTGAGAATCTGAAAAATATTTGAATACCAATCGTTAATGGGGGATGAAGGAATGTCAGATAACTGTGCTTGGGCAGATGGGAGGCTCCTTATTTTGGACTTGAACATCATCAGTGGTAGAGTGAACAGACTCTACTATTATTTCCTTGGCTATAATCTTTCTGCCTTCAAGGTCCACTCTACGATCGTAGGGAATACAGTTATTGCCAGCATGTCGGTAGACTTTGTAATGGGGTTGGTCTTTGATCATCAATGTTGCAAACTTCTTCACCCTGGGGAAGTTCTGAGACACCAATTCCAGGCTTGGAAACTGAGAGAAGCACCAGCTGAGGTAACTTTCATCCTTTTTAGTATGTGCCTTTAATCAAGGCATCCATTGGAAAAACCATCTTTCTGGAGGTACTTCTGGTGGTTCATTCGAGACTTCCACCACTGTTCTACCGTTAATCCTTGATGGAGAGAGAACATGGTAGTATTCTGGTTCCTTTGATTCCTGATGTACAGAATCAGAATCCTTCTCCATTTCTTCTCTTTCAAAGCTTGAATCATTCTGATCAGATTCATTTATGAATCCTTCTTGCTGAATTTCATTTCTAGAACCTTCTTCAGCAAAATCTTCATTGGATTCATCTTCTTCATTACTAGACCCATCTTCAGCACTTTCTTCCTTTGATTCAGATTCATCATCACTTACTTCAATGACTGAAGTAGAGTGATCACTTTTTTTCTTGGAGGCAAATTTAGCAAGTAGTCAGTAGCTCTTTCCTCTCCTTGGGGGTTCAGCTATAAGAGAGTCAGATTCTTCTTCCTCTTCAGACTCTGAGGCCTTTAAATCATTAGGCAACCTTCTTTGTTTTTCAGTATTGGCAGGGGCAGATCCTTCTTCTTCTGAATCAACATCATTTGACTCATCATCTGGGCTTGTTTGAGCATTTGCATTTGGAGATGCAGTTGGGTCACCTTGTAGCTTTTCTTCATCGTTAGAGTGAATGCTCTGAGACTTAGCCATAGGGCTTGCATATTACTTTTCATTAGTAGAGTTCACATTTTCTTTCATGAATCCAGCTCCACCTTCATTGCTGGATTTTCTCCTTGGGGACTCAGTCTTGAGACCATCAGTTCCCTTTTCTTCTTCTGACTCTACATCCTCTTCTTCGTCAGATGTACTTTCTTGGGAAATTGGGGCTGGCCTTTTTACCACCATGGCTTTCTTTCTTGATGGCCCCTGAAGCAGTCTGTTGCTTCTTCTCTTTGTGATCTCTGGTGCAGTTAAGACATTTTCACCTTCATATTTGTCTTCAGTAGACAGACTTCTTCGTGGAGCCTCTGGTTTCTTCACACCCCTGAATTTCTTCCTTACTGGTCTGGCTGCTACTGGTTCAGAGTCACTAGACTCAGATCTTTCCACCTCCTTTGCCTTTCTTTTGTTTGCAGAAACTTTACTGTTGCTTTCAGTTGTTGTTAGCCTCCTGTTTTCTTTTGGATTTTTCTTCCAATTTATGAACAGTTGTGGAGACATCACTTTATGAACATTTAGAGGCTCTCCCTCATCATTCTTGATCTTATTTCCTAGCTTTTTCTTCATCATAATACTCAGCAGTCTTCCATGAAAGACCTTAGTCAGGGGTCTATCTGTAGACTTCTTTATCTCAGCCTTTTCTACCCATTTGGAGATCTGATCGAACAAGATAGCTCCAAAGTTGATTCGCTTCTTTAGAACTATGGCAGACATAATCTTCAACTGCTGATCAAGCACAGTGTCATGTGCAGTATCCTTACATAGTATACATTTTCCCACTATCTCAACAAGGAACTCAAATTCCTCAGGAAACTCTTTTTTCTTCATGTCCTTCAGAATAGGGTTTCTTTGGTACCCCATAATCTCCTTCACTTGCTCAGTGTCGATTTCATCGAGGTTTTTCAGTCCTAGGTCAGGAAAACCTAAGCATTGATTGATATCAGATGATTTCAGCTTTAGAGACTGACCTTTAACCTTGGTAAAAAGGGTTCTGGCATTTATGGATGCATTTGAGTAGAACTCCTTAACTAGTTCAGTATATACTCTAGTGCTTGCCTCAAGACATTCTGAAAATCCAGCTTTCTTCACAAGTTCAAGAATGTCTCTGAACTTCTTTTTGGATTTCTCAGATGACTTGATTCCGAGCTGAATGCCAGTGATTACTCGCCAATCTTACATTTGAATAGTTCGAGGCAAATGGATATTTGATTCAGGAATATTTATGAGAAATAGCTGATTGTGATTTGGGCTCTGGAGGTTTAATTGATTTTGGCTTCGAAGAGGATTCTAGGGTTTGAAAATGGGAGGGAGAGAGGTTTGATAGTTTCTGATAACTGTTTGTAATTTTTGAATTTGCCTTTATGGCAATTCTTTCTGACTCTGCATAAGTTGTGATGTGTCAACCAATTATTGGTTGTACGCTGCCCAGTAATGAGCAGTAACTCCCCCATTAACTCTTCAGCTGAATGTCCCTTTTTAAAACAAATAGTCGTCAATGACATAGATTGACCATTGTCCATTTAGGTTCATAGAGTAGCATGGTAAGGCAGCTATGGATTCTACTTTTTCCTTTGTTGACTCAATGATCAACTTTTGAGAGATGCTGTAGTGGATGGTTTTGATATTAATCCTCATCTTGAAACTACATAGCTTGACCACTATTGTACCCCATACCAGTTTGGGCACTTAAGTTCTGAGGTGCGTTTGCATGATATCTTTCTAAACTGTATTTGAACTTATCTCCTCATAATCTGAATGGTTGAGCAATTGTCCCGTTCTTCCAAGCTCCTCATGAGCTAGAGTATTCTCTTGTAAGATTGCGATCATTGAGTCTGCTTCTACGATCGCTGAGGTTGCTCCATGATTGTTGAGTTCTCTTCAACCTTTACTCTACAATCGTTAACTGTCTTGGTCCTTGAGATGAACTTGACTAAGCAATCCTTCTGGGTTAAGGTAGCTCAGGAAGGGCCAACCTCTTAGAGTGAGCTAAGGGTCAGGTTCATCCTTGAGGTGCTTTCTAGATTAAATATTTTAGAATTGTTTTGCACATCTATATCATTTGATCTTTTATGCTAGGGAGATCCTTTACCACCTTCAGACATTTGCATTGGTTGTAATCGTGGTTTCTTTCAGCTCTTACACTACGATTAGATTCGTAGGTTCTCCACGATTTTGAGTTGGGTGGTTGACTGGTTATCAGTAGTACGTTTTAAGACGTTCCTACTGACTATGGATCTTCATTTGGTTCGTCAGCCACAAAGTTTTGGGACTCTGTAACTGGTACATTTCTTTATAATATATCTCTAATGTTTTAAAATTGTTGTTTTGCTAGCAGATCACTGCTCCCCCATAGTTGACACTATCTTCTTAGAGAGACATAATTTCTTCTTCTTCATATGTAGAGGAAGACAACCATGCATATCTCATTCTGGCTGAAGTCATCAAATCTTCTTGTGTCATAGAAATGAGTAGCTTCAGGGTTGATCATTCTACGATCCTTTGACAACACTACGAACGTAGTCTTCCTTGACAGCTTGTGCTTAGAGTTCTGCTCCTGTAATGAGTTCCTCATGTTTGATGCTCGACAATCCTCTGAGGTGAGATTTAAAACTTGTGAGAAAAGTTTTAAATCTCAGCTCAGAGAATCAACATCATTTGACTCATTATTTGTGAGAAAAGTTTTAAATCTCAGTTTCCGAATCAAAATCATTTGACTCATCATCTGGGCTTGATTGAGAATTTGCATTTGGAGATGCAGTTTGGTCATCGTGTATCTTTTCTTCATCGTTAGAGTGAATGCTCTAAGAGTTAGCCATAGGGCTTGCATAATCCTTTTCATCGGCAGAGTTCATATTTTCTTTCATGAATCCAGCTCCACCTTTATTGCTGGATTTGCTCCTTGGGGACTCAGTCTTGAGACCATCAGTTCCATTTTCTTCTTCTGACTCTACATCCTCTTCTTCGTCAGATGTACTTTCATGGGAAATTGGGGTTGGCCTGTTTGTGACAGCCCAAAATCCGGGTCCCAAATCACCACAGATCTGGTATACTAATTCTATAATTATTTGCAGAAGATATAAACATAAATTGTTTATACATTACACTTTACACATTACCCCAAGGTTGAAAACCTTCACTTAATACACAATTCATTATCCTATCTAACATACAAAGATTTTATCATACATTACTGTTACCAATCTATCTACACATGTAAACTAAAGCTGGAACTATCTTTAACCTTTCCTTGTATCCGATGCATTTCGCCTTAATCTGCAATGTTTTATCATGATATAGCAAGGGTGAGCATGAAGGTTTCCCAGCAAGTTTAAATTTTATTTAAGGATATATCATGATTGAAAGAGTCTGAAAAATAAGTTGGCTATAACTCTTCAATATAGTTGAGAACTAGCATGAACAAACTTTTAACTGAACAAGTATTAAACATTAACAAATATATCTGGACTGAATGGTAATGAAGGTGATCAGCCTTTCATACCTGACTTTTACATGCAATATGTAAAGAGTACAATTCTACAATTCTTAGTCATGGCAATCAGCAATGATTAACCATAAGCATATCTGAATGAAACAACTCTAAGTAGAGTTAAGAAAAACATGCCTGTTTCGTTGATTATCGTTACACATTTTAATAAGCTTTGTCTGAAGACCTAATATATAAATAATATAGATATACAAATTAGAATAATATCATCACAATATAATACTATTATATATATATATATATATATATATATATATATACATAGAATAACCTAAACACATAACACATAACCCTATCAGTCTATACAACACATAACACCTAGCCTTACGTCAAACTATTGCAGTCCGAGTTGAGTTCAGTACAATTCTTACATCCCAATTGTCTAATCAGACAAATATCGAGTTTAAGTTCAATTAAACTCTGCCTAAACACTTAACAATTATCTTAGAGAATTTTATTATTAGTCAAAATATTTTTCATGACAAAATATCAAAAGTTACATTTTATAACTTCAAATATTTTTATAACACTTAAATCATTTTTATATGATTTTAAAGCAATAATTCTAATTTTCCATACTTTATTTAATATATTCATTAAATAATTAATCAACATTAATAATAAATTATTAATGAAATTCATCACAAAATATCAAAAGTTATTAAAAATAACTTAAAATATTTTCTAACACTATAATATATTTTTAAATGATTTTTCATGTATTAAAAATCATTTTTAAATAATTTATTTAATATTATAATTAAATAAATAAATACCTTTTATATTCCAAAAATATTAAATATTTTTAAAATATACTCAAAATAATTTAAAACTAATTTTTGGGCTTTAAAATAATTTTTAATAATTTATTATGTATTTTAATAATTTAAAACCATTTTTCTCTAATTATTTATTAAAGTAATTAATTTTCAGAAAATAAGTATCACTAAAGGGCCCTATAGCGACAGAACCGTCGCTATAGGTGTTCTTGGGCTATTCTTGAAGAAACCCAGAACATCATGTCAGTCACCGAGGGGCTTAGTTTGACCAGCATTTGATTAAAGATTATAAGGTTTATGGCCTGAGTTAAGTGTTATAATTATAGTATAAGCGTAATACTACAACTATCAACCAAGATCCTGGCCAATCCACAACATATCAGAGAGATCTAAGCTCATCAATTCACTGTCAGATATGTTCTTCAATTTCTGGGTTTCTAGAATTGAAGAACAGTCGAGGTACCCACTTTCCAATCTTTATAACGTACAATCTAGGCTTTCTTTGTACGATATAAAGGTTGAATCGTGAAGTAGGGATGTCAAGGTACATGCATACAACCTTAAACCAGTTTATTATCAACACATTAAAAAGATCTAAGGCGGTCAAACTTTGACAGAAAACACGTTCTTGAACTTTCTGGGTTTTCCAGAAATGTTCATAAGGCTGGCGGTCAACGGTGGTTTGACCTTGCATAACTTCGATCCTGCTATGGATCTAAGTATTTTAAAAGAATGAATCTATAGTCAGTATGTCAGTCTACAGTTCTATTACAACAACATGGCCTAAATCATTACCATAAGCAAGATCAGAGGCTAACAAAATGCTTGTCAGACTTTCTGGGTTGCCCAGAAACTCAGTTAGTCATAGTCGGTCAACGACCTTTGACTGCCTATAACTTTCGATCTACACATGATCTGGACTTGATTCAAGTTCCAAATCTAAGACCTTATAACATACAACAAGTACAAACCTTTAAAACACCAAAACAATTAACAGAGATAGATCTAAGAGACCTGACATTTGACTGTCAGACACCATTTTTTACAGTTTTCCAGATTTGAGAAATCTTTAAATTCGAGCACTTTGATGTTATGGATCTGGGATCTAACAACCCAAATCACTAAAAGACACCCTATAACACACATCTAACCAACAAACAACAACTATAACATCAGATCATAAAATTTTTAAGATTTAGGGTTTTTACCGCTTTGATGCTATGATCTTGAATCTGATCATCATGATCTGTTCTTAGCTTGCTTGTGATCATTCTAGGAACTGATATACTTGAGAGTTTGTCAAAAATGAAGCTAGATAATGACTTTTCTCTCTCTTGAATTATTTATATTTTGATACAATGTATCAATATGATGTAAGGGGCTGAGATTATTAAGCACATGTGGGATATCTAGTGGTTCACCAAGTCCATATATGGCATGATTTGTAAGTTACCTTCAATAATGTAGGCAGGGTATAATAGACATTTGGCTTTTAAATTAATGGCTAACTTGTCATTTGCTACAACCCTTAGGGTTTAACCCTTACGGTTAAAACCTAAGGTTATAAAAAAAATTAATTTTCAAGGATTTCCAATTTAGGTTTTCAAAAAAAAATTAACATTTGTAAATTATAATTAGGATTCTATATTATATTAAGATTTCCTAATCATAAATTCAATCTTGCTAATTAGGATTATTATTTCCTAATTAAAATTGCTAATTTAGCAATTAGGGTCGAAATTGTACATTAGAGTTTCTAACCCAAGAATTAGGGTTTTAAATAGAAAAATAATCTTTCTAATTTAGAAATTAGATTTCCTAATTAGATTAGGGTTTTCTAATTACTTATAACTTGAAAATTAGGATTAATGTTTCCTAATTAACATTAAAATTATTACATTAACAATTAGATTTTCCCTGATTATAAATTAGGGTTTCTAATCCAGAAATTAAGGTTTTCTAAATTAGGGTTATCCCTAATTAGGTTATTATTAATAACACTTAAGCTTGATACTAGCATTTGCATTCCCAAACTAGGATTTTCAAAAACCGAATTAGGGTTTTAAATTCCCATAATTGAACTTAGGGTTTCCAGAACCGATTATAGGGTTTCTTATCAGACGTTAAGGTTTTCTAACAGAACATTGACATTCGTTAATAATATTAGGGTTTGACACTGATAAAATTTACCTGGTCAACCCTTGACCCTTAACCACATTATGCACACATACATAACCATATACACAGAACATATACACTCATATACTTAATCCTGAATAATTCACCACAAAAAATTTTAATTCACAAAATTCCTACACAGAATTTTGAAATCCTCAAAATTCCTTCCCAAAAATATCAAACGCATACACTTATTTTCTGTCTAGGTCTATTATTTGACCATAAATCCATCATTTAAGACTATTATAAATTATCTAATTTCTCGGGTTGTCACACTGTTTACCACCTTGGCTTTCTTTCTTGATGTCCCTTGAAGCAGTCTGTTGCTTCTTCTCTTTGTGGTCTCTGGTGCAGTTAAGACCTTTTCACCTTCATCTTTGTCTTCAATAGAGAGACTTCTTGGTGGACCCTCTCACAACTACAAAACAGTAAATAGGCAACGTGGAAAAAACGTTGTGGTTTCAGTCAGAAAAACGTAGTGGTTAAGGGTGTTATCTATTTGACACCCTTACACAATGTAGTTAAGCACAATACACAACGTTTTTTTAGAAAAAAACGTTGTAGATTTGTTTTCCAAAAATTAGTAGATGCTTAAAAACGTTGTAGAAGGTATGATTCCACAACGTTTTTTGGATAAAAATGTTGTTGTGTAGTATATCAGACAACGTTTAGGCATATTTTCACAACGTTTTTAAAATGTTGTAGATTAAAAAAAAGAAAAAAAAAAGGTTGTTGTTAACCTACATTACCAATACACCTGCAATATGCTAATGCACGAAGATTAGCATATCAGAGCTCGAAAAGATTAAAAGATTTGTAACTTCAATCATTTATCAAAGATTCCAAGTAATCCAACCACACACAATTCTACAGAGGACCAACCTTTACTAAGGAGGATGGAGACTGCCGTCTCTACGTGCATCAGTTCCTCATCATTGTTGAAGGTATGAAAGCAGGCAAAACTCACTGGAACTGTGCATACCTCGTCAAGTTTTGAACAATGGCCTGCGGCTTTAGAGTACGAAGGGGAGAAGCTCAATAATGCCAAATCTTCTTGCCAAGCAAAACGATGTCTGTCCTTTTCGCTTTATCTCCTTCAAAGAAGCACCCAAGATTTGGATGCAAGCTTAGAGAGGTTCAGGTTCAATCGTCGAGCTTCTCTAGGTGCTAAGGTTGACTCTGTGCTTCGTTGAACCAACTATTGATCGGTGTTAAAGGTGTGCCCTCCGCTTGTTTTTGCCATGGATCTAGAGATTTGAGAGTTACAGGAAATCTAGGCAAACGCTTGCTTTTGTTTTCCAGATGGAATGAAAAGAGGCTAAACAGAGAGACAAGAGACGAAGACACTCAGTGACAAATGCGAAAGAGAGCGGATTTAATTTTAAGTTTTCATTTAATCGCCTTTTTTATAGCTCCGTGTTTTTCTTTATAGACAACGTTTTTAAAAAAAACGTTATCTAGTTAAAACTAAAAAAATGCCCTTTTAAATAGATAACATTTTTGCATATATATCTACAACATTTTTTTTAAAACGTTGTAAAAAAAATACCAAAACGTTTGTGGTTTAAGTGTTGTTTATTTAGTATTTTGTAGTGGTGTCTATTTTCTTTACACCCCTAGATTTCTTCCTTACTGGTGTGGCTGCTACTGGTGCAGAGTCACCAGACTCAGAGCTTTCCACCTAATTTGCCTTTCTCTTCTTTGTAGAAACTTTGTTGCTGCTTTCAGTTGCTTTGTAGAAACTTTACAATTTTTGAATTTGCCTTTATGACAGTTCCTTCTGACTCTGCATAAGTTATGATGTGTTAACCAATTATTGGTTGCACGTTGCCCAAGAATGAGTCAGAATTACCCCATTAACTCTTCAATTTGAATGTCCCTCACAATAGATTCAGATTCTCCACGATTTTGAAGGGGGGTTGAATAGATCCTTTCTAATTTCAAATACTTTTTTCTCATTTATTTTGTATTGCTCATGAATTAGCATATAACAAATATAAGAATCTTTTCAAGCACAATGGAATAAGTAAAAGATCCCTTCATTGATATATTCATAATCATATATACATTGTTCATAGAGTTAATTCAGTTATAAGCGCAGCTAAAACATACATAGCAGCTTATAACGAAGCTAATGTACATAAAATAAATGACATAAAGTAAAAGACACAAGGGGTTTTAAGTGGTTCGTAGACTCAAGCTCCTAATCCACTCTTCCGCTTTCAACTAGCAGATTTCCACCAAGGAAGGGCAAGACCCTCAATCACTAAGATTCCTTCAAGGCCAAACCTTTTGGGACTTTAGTTCACTAAGAACTCTTTCAAGGCCAAAGACCTTGAACTTCTCTAGTTCCCTAGAACTCTTCAAGCCCAAAGCAGTTTGAAACTTCATTTAGTCCCTCCCATGACAAGGACCCCTCAGGCCCTGGCTTCTTGTTGTTGTTGTTAGTTGTTGTTGTTGGTGCTGAGCTGCTAAGATGTCATTAAGCTCTGAACATCTTTTGTACTTAGCAGCTTGGTGTGGTCCTCTTTGCATTCTGCTTCGAGTCTGGACCACATCTTCTTTGGTAAGTGCAAATTGATCTTTACTCTTTCTGCTTCATCTTCATCTCGATGTCACCAGTGCACCATCACCATCTGGATTTGCTAAGTCTCGAGCTTTTTGATAGACTTTATCTTCGCACTTAGCAATCCCTCAACCCTTCTTGAATGTTTTGCATACATGGTTCTGCACTTGTTCGGGCCAACTTTTAGGTTCATGGTGATTCATAGAGTGGCTCTCTTGATCTTCTTTATACTCACCACTTTTCCTAAATGCTATCTTCTTGCCTTCTCGGCCTCAAATTTTTAGGCCGCCATCTTTAATGGCATTCTCATCTTTGTTGAGTGAAGATTTAATTTGCTTAAGTCCTTCTTCAAAGTCGCTTCACTTCCACACCGTAGTAGTCTCACTATCATCGAGACTTGTTCTGTTGATCTTAGTGGAACTCATAGAGTCAACAATAACATTCAATCAACTCAACGATTCTCGCAACATTTTAATCATCAAAGAACTTTGATCTTTGAGGCTCTGTTGATTTATACTCGCTTTCCAATCTTCCCGCTGGAAAGTAGCCATTGAAAGCTATTCAAATGGCTTCACAGATCTCGAGTTATTTGGTGCGCATCGCAGATGTGATATGACATCTTTTTCTCGACTTTCTTCACACCGCAGCAGCAATCGCTTCACCTACCTCGCCGATATGTTACTTTGATGTCTCGGCAAGTGTCGACGACTTTATTTCCTTCTTCTGATTTATTGATCAGAGGTTGTCCTTGCATCAATGCTCTCAATAAGATTTTGTTCGAATACCAAGCTTCAGATTGAACCGTTGCCAATGCTTCAATCCTCATTTGTTCGAACTCAACAATTTTGATGCACTTTTTCTCGGACCTAATCATAGTGTCTTATTGACTGATGCTTATTGATATGTAGAATCAACACTACGATCTTGAAGAGTGTTCACTTGATCTTTAGTAAGGAGCAACTCTTCCTTCTTTCATGCAAAGGCTTTCAACACTTCGCTTGCCTCAATTGCTCTCGATATCGATGGCTCGACTTTCTTTCGCTCGTCCCTTCCGAATAACAAGACACTTCAGATTTGTGGCGGTCCAAATTTCGCTTTCTCCTTGTGATCTCCCGCTCACTTATCATCAATGGATCGACCCAATGCTTAATCACTTTAGCCTTGTTCTTCGTGAGGCGCACCAAGATCTTTATATATACTCCATCGCCTCCTTCTTTGTTTGGCAAACACTACGATCCTTGTTACTTCCAAGATCATTGTCATCTTTCTACTTGATACCATTACGACATATGTCGACTTTCTCCTTAGTCACCATCAAGTCTTCTTATGATCATCTTGTGGAAGACTTCATCTTGAATGGCTTCACAACTCAATCTGGATGTCGATTGGTTGATGCTTAGATCTTCTATTAGCTTGCATGCCATTCGCTGAGTGCTCTCTAGCTTCCTTTAGGTGAGATGTATCTTTGCAAGACCAACCAGAGGCTTCATTCCTTTGGATATTCTCGGGAGTGCTCAATTGTTGAGAATCATGTTTGCTCTACAATTCTTCTTCGGCTTTGTGAGCACATCTGTTGAGGTCTTAGCTCTGCACTCTACGATTCAAATTCTTTCTACCGTGCAGACACTACGACTCCGAGATCAGATCTTGACACTACGATTTCTGTCATTGTGCTTGTTGTCTTCATCTGATCTTGCTCGACTACGATCTCTGCCTTTGATACGATCAAGAGACTCTCACGACTTAAGTGTAGTCTACGATCCTCGACTTGGTCTATTAGAGACTCTACGACTCCGAGTGTAGTCTACGATTCTCGACTTGACTTCAAGCAGATGCTCTATCGACTCAGAGGCGGTGCTATCTCTACGATTCTCGAACATGACTTCCTCAAAGAGACTACTACCCGAGGAAGCTTTTACTCGACACACACTACGATCCTTCCTCGCCTCTCCGAAGTCTACTTAACTCGAGATCTACTATCTTGCAGACTACGATTCTCCTCGATAGCTCTCGAAAGTTATCCTCGACTTCTCCGGCATCTACGATTTTTGGCAAAGTTCTCGATGATCGCAAGCCTATCTCTATTACATCATAAGATCAACCTAACATGTTTGATCTTTCTATGTTTATAGTCCTTGTACATCATTTCTTTTTAAGGACTTTACAAAGTCATTTTTGCTTATATAGATCAACCTAACATATTTGATCAATTCATTCTAAGTCCTTGTACATATGTTTCTATAATCTATCAGAGGACTTTACAGCTTTTCTTAATGCAAGCATACTTGCATATTCATTCACATATATATCATAATCAAATCATATATAAATAGGAATATCATTCACATGTTTATTCCGGACAATCTCCCCCTATTTGATTATGACAAAAATAATAAGTGCATATGCATGTTATGAATGAATCTTATATACAAACAGAGTTGTTGTATTTCTAAAATGATAATCATGAATGTCATTTATAATAATATATGAATTTAATACACTATGACATTTTACATCCTCGGATCCGTAACATACCTAACTAGTTAGAGATGTACCTCTTTTTGGCTCCATGTATGTTTCCAGTGATGTCTCGCTGATCACCTACTCATCCTGCTTGCTTGATTTGTTTGCTCCTCCTTCTCCTCTTCTTCTGGCTCCCCCTCAGTCTTAGGCTCATCATCCTTTGGCTCCCCCTTAGATGATGAACCATCTTCTTCTTCTGCTTTTTTCTTCTTTGTCTTCTTGATTTGTTTTCTCTTACTCTCCTTGCCCTTTCTTGAATGCCTCTTACTCTACCTTTTTCGATGCCTCTTTTTCTCCCCCTTTTTGTCATTAATCACTTGAGAGAGCTGTTCCATGTTGGACATAAGCTGCTCCATTAGATAAGAGGAGTTACCAACTTCAATCTTGAGTTCTTGTTGGCTTAACTCAAGTTGCATAGAGAAGGACTGATTCATGTTGTTAATCTTGTCAGAGAGGACTTTTAGTTGTTCTTCATTTGCTTTTTGTACTCATAGAGCTTCAGCCTTTTGATCATGTATGGCCTTCAGATAGATGTGATCTCTTTCTTTGATTTTAAGAGATACATCTGCCATAGTGGTTTGAATTCTATCTTGAACAGGGTTATCTTCTGTTGCTGTCAACATCTTTGACTTTTCATTAATTAGAGATATCTTCTTAACCAAATTTCAAAGAAATTCCTCAACAACCTCTCTTCTCCATAGGAATTTGGTCATCCGTCCGCAACTTCTTGTTGAACACTAGCTTGACTCTACGATTTTCATCCTTGGATAGATTTTCGAAAGTGTTGACAATCTGAAAATCGCTGAGTACCAATCGATATTGAAGATGAAGGGATGTTGGGCAACAATGGTTTTGAAAGGTATGAAGGCTTCTCATCTTGAACTTGAACACTATCGCTGATAGAGTGAATGACTCTACGATTATCTCCTTGGTCATAAACCTTCTACCTTCGTAGTTCACTCTACGATCGTAGGAATATATAGTGATTGCCAAAGATGTCGATAGACTTTGTAATGGGGTCGGTCATCGATCATCATGGTTGCAAACTTCTTTACCCTGGGAAGTTTTGTGACACAAGTTCCAAATTTGAAACCGAGAGTAAAGACCAAATTAAGTAACTCTCATCTCTCTCATTATGTGCTTTTAGCCAAGGCATCCATGGAAAGAACCATCTCAAAGTAAAGATCTTCGAATTGTATAATATAGTTGTGCAATCTAACTCCATATTTTTCCAGTTATGAAGCACTTCATCTGTGGTCATTCTTACAACTCAAAGTTGTTCATTTCCATGATTTATCCATCTTGTTGCTGGTTCAACTGGTGGTTCATCAAAGACTTCTACTACTATTCTTCTACTAATTCTAGCTGGAGAGAGAAATAAGATATAGTATTCTCCTCTCTCGATTTTTGAGGTGCGTAATCGTAATCTTTCTATTTCTTCCTTTTTGATCCGTAATCTTGTCGACTTCCTTCATCGATTCATCGCTGAAGTCTTCTTAGAGAATTTCATTTTCGTAACTTCTTCAAAGCAGTATCTTCCTTGATTTATTTTCTTCATCACTAGTTCTATCTTCAGCACTTTCTTCCTCAGATTCATCATCACTTACTTCAATGACTGCAGTAGAATTATCACTTTTCTTGTTAGAGGAAAATTTAGCCAGTAGTCTGTAGCTCTTCCTTCTCCTTGGAGGTTCAGCTATGGGAGAATCAGATTCTTCTTCTTCTTCTTCTTCTTCTTCTTCAGACTTTGAGGCCTTTGAGTTATCAGGCAAGCTTCCTTGATTTTCATCATTGGTAGGGGCATGTGTTTCTTTTTTGAATTCATCATCTTTTGAGCCATCATGAGGGCTTGTTAGAGCATTTTCATTTGGAGATTCAGATGGGTCATCTTGTAGCTTTTTTCTTCATCTTCGTGAGTGAGTACTCGAGAGTTAGTCATGGACTTGCATATTCCTTTTCTTCATCATCAACCTTGGTTCTTTCTTCCATAGATTCAACTTCTTCTTCATTGTTGAACTTGCTCCTTGAGAGTTCAATCTTTGAACTTTCAGTTCCCTTCCCATCTTAAGACTCTTCATGTTCTTCTTTGTTGGATGGAATTTCCTGGGGAACTGGGGCTAGTTTGTTTACCACCATAGCTTTCTTTCTTTAAGGCTCTTGAAGCAATCTGTTGCTTCTTCTTTTTGGGTTTATAGCAGTTGATGCTGGTTTTTCTTCTGTTCCTTATTTCTTCGTATTAATGGAGACATAGTTTGACGAAGCCTTTGCATTCTTCACATTCTTAGACTTCTTCTTTGTTGGTGTCGCAGTAACTGATGTAGAGTCATCAAACTCGTAGCTTTCTTCCTCCTTTTGCTTTTCTTTCTTTGCAGAGACTTTTCTCGCCGCTTTCAGCTTTGTGTTAGCCTCCTGCTTTTCCTTTTGGATTTTTCTTCCAATTTATAAATAGTTGTGGAGACATTACTTTGTGAACATTCAGAGGTTCTCTCTCATCATCCTTAATCTTGCTTCCCAAATTTCTTCTTTATCACAATACTTAGCAATCTTCCATGAAATACTTTTGTAAGTGGTTTCTCTGTAGATTTCTTCAACTCAAATTTTTTTCTATCCATTTGAGATTTGATCGAACAGATGGCTCCAAAATTGATTTGCTTCTTCGTAACTATCGCATATATAATCTTTAATCGCCGATCGAGTATATGTCGTCGTAGCAGTGATCCTTGCATAGTATACATTTTCCCACTATTTCAAAGAAGAACTCAATTCCTCGAAATTCCTTCTTCTTCATGTCCTTCAGTGCTAGGGTTTCTTTTGGTACCGATTAGCCTCTTCTCCTTTCTTCAATGTCGACTTCATCCAGTGTTTATCGACCTTGATTGGGAAACCCTAGACATTGATTGATGTCTCGATGCTCTTATTTTCGCACTCGATCCTTTCACCTTAGTGGTCAGAAGCCCAGAATTCGTTGAAGCATTTGAGTAGAACTGCTTTACTAGCTCTGTATAAACTGGAGTGTTGGCCTCCAAGCACTCAGAGAACCCAACTTTCTTTACGAGCTCAAGTATGTCCTTGAACTTCGTCTCTGATTCTTCAAACTTTGTAAACCCGAGTTGAATACCAGTTATAACTTTCCATTCTACCATTTAAGGAGTTCAAGGTATATGGTATGTGATTCAGAGAGATTTAGCTGAATGATTTGGGCTCTGAAGTTTGATTGGTTTGGCTTCAAGAGGATTCTAGGGTTTGAAAATGGGAGGAGAGAGGTTCAATAGGTTCTCGTAACTCGCTTGCGATTTTGAATTTGTCTTTATGGCGCTCTTTCCGACTCTGATACGCTTTGACGTGTCAACTAGCCATTGGTTGCACGATGTCCAAAGAATGAGTCAGAACTCCCCATTAACTTTTCGCTTAGATGTCTCTTTTAGTAAGAGAGAGACGCTTGATTGACGTGGATCGACCGTCGACCTCTCTAGTTCATAGAGTAGCATGATATAAGGCAAATATGGACTCTACGCTTTCCTTTGTTGACTCAACGATCAACACTTGAGAGATGTTGTATTGATGGTTTTGACATTCTTCTCATTTTGAACTCCGCAAGGTTCAACTATCGATGTACTTCATGAAACCTTGGGGCACGCTTTCTTCAAAGCAGACATCTTTCCAACCAAATTTTCAAACTTATCTCCCATAATCAATGTTTGAGCATTTGTCTTGTTCTTCCAAGCTCCTTATAAGTTAAGAGTAGCCTCTTGTAAGACTTCAATCGTCGAGTCTGCTTTCACGATCGCCGAGGTTGTATCACGATCGAGAGGTTACATCACGATCGCTGAGTTCTCTCAAACTCTACTCGCGATCGCTGACCGCCTTGATCCTTGAGATGAACTTGATTAAGCAATTCTTCTGGATTAATGTAGCTCAGGAAGGGCCAACCTCTTAGAGTGAGCTAAGGGTCAAGTTTTTCCCTGAGGCGCTTTTCAGATGAAATACTTTAGGAGTAATTTGCACTGATATCTCATTTGACCTTTTCTAGTGGGGAGATCCTCTTCCAACTTTAGACAATTGCATTTGTTGTAATCGTGGTATCCTCCTACTCTTACACTACGATCAGATGTTAGATCATAGGCGCTCCATAATTTTGAGTTGGGTGGTTGATAGGTTATCAGTAGTACGTTTTGAGACGTTCCTACTGACTATGGATCTTCATTTGGTTCATCAACCACAAAGTTTTGGGATTCTGTAGCTGGTACATTGCTTCATAGAATATTTCAAAGTTGTTGTTCCTAATGTGCATCACCGCTTCCCCATGGTTGATGTTGTCTTTCAAAGAGGTGTGATTTCTTTTCTTTCATGTACATTAGGAAGCATCCTCAGATATCTCCTTATGGATCAAGTCATTAAATCTTCAGAGTTGATCATTCTTCGATCCTTTGACAATCCTTTGACTACGAACGTAGTCTTCCTTGTCACTTTTTAAACTCGTGAAGTTCTCCTCCCTGTAATAAGTTCCTCATGTTTGATGCTCGATGGTCCTCCTATGTGGGCTTCCTTGAGGACAAGTTTTGCATGCTTGAGCATCTAAGACCCTTTTTTTCATCTTTTAGTTGAGTGGCCCCGCTTTCATATAAAGGTTAGCAGCCATTTGAGCTTCATTTAGATTAGCTCAAAGAGTCTTCAAGGACAATGCTTTGACATATAGGAGTTTTATCGTAATTATTTCAAAACAACCCTAAGCCTTCTCACCGTTGAATCTTCTTGATCAAGTCTTTTTCTTTAGCATTCCTTAGTGTGGCCGACAGACCAAGTACTTGCAGTTATACATTTCTAATTTTTGGTACCCATGGTTAAATGGGTCCTCGCTTAGGTTAGTTTTCTAAACCCCTGTTCCTCATATCTTAGGATAATCATCATCATATTGACCACCATCAGTCGTATTTATGCATATAACTAATTTAGATAACATATTTTGAGATGCATGGTGGTGAGTGTGAGAGAAATCTGCTATTTTAATAAAACACTCTTTTCCTTGATGATTTCATCATTTGCTAAGTTATGTTCACAGTGTTTAAATGTTCACAGATTGGGAATCAACTCTACGATTTATTAGTATCTGGTTGATTCATGGAGGGGATCAGTTTCTATGAATCTTCAAGATTCTCTTGTAGACCTGATCATATTTTGTGTGTCATTAAACACTTAGATCATAGGATGTACAAACACATTAACCCATCAGCAAAGATTACTTCACATTCATTTGACATGTGATGCTCTTAAAACCCATTTCAGGTTTCTTTCAAGTTATCATCTTCAACCTAAAACTTGGATGGAGAGAAAGTTTATAGACATTTGAGTTTTCACCATCAGTGTACTTTCTCTATTCACCTTTTTGGGTAGATTATGACTCCTTGAAGGAAAACTATTATAGTTCATAAGTGAGGTGCAATAATGATGTTCATTTTTATATTAGTGAGGAACCGCACTTTTACCGCCGCTTATTTAATAAATATTTATCTTAGATATACCGAGTTTAGGCATTGATGTGCATGTTTTCTCATTTGCTTATCGATGAATTAGTTGCTCCAATTGATCTTCAATCAATCAATCGTGGTCTTGAAGATGCAAGCTAAGAGAATATCAAGATCTTTTAGTTCTTTGACATCCTTGAGTTTACAAGGCTTACATCCAAATTACCAGTTGGCTGATACATGTTTGAGAAGTTCTTCTTCTTCTCTAATAAAAACATTTCTTAGCATGTATGGCCTTTTCATCTCTTTCAGTCATGGATGTTTGATTCTTTTTCTCTGATGATGTCATTTGAGCTTTCTAGCCTAGTCTTCGACAACAAGATTGACTCATGAGCAAGGATTGGTCTTGTTGATATGGCAATCGAGAGTATGGACCAATCTGAGCAGCTTCAGGTGTATATACACATTTACCTGTACACAATATATCCAACGTGTGAGCTCATCTGCATATAACAAGTGACTTACTACTAAACTAAGTTTAGAACAATGTTTGTGCCTAGGATCAGACTCAAAGCGATTAGCTTTTGAATATAGCATGAGAACCTGGCTCGATACCAATTGTTAGTTCCTAAGAGCACACAATAGATCTGTAAGGGGGTGAATAGATCCTTTGAATTTCAAATACTTTTTCTCATTTATTTTGTATTGCTAATAATTTAGCATATGACAAACATAAGAATCTTTTCAAGCACAACAAAATAAGTAAAAGATCCCTTCATTGATATATTCATAATCAGACATAATTTGTTCGTAGAGTTAATTAAGTAGTAAGCAGTTAAAATATACATAAGCAGTTATAGCAGTTAATGTACATAATGTAAATGACATAAAGTAAAAGACACAAGGGGTTTTAAGTGGTTCAGAGACTCAAGCTCCTAATCCACTCTTCTACTTTCAACTAGCAGGATTTCCACTAAGGAAGGGCAGCACCCTGAATCACTAAGATTCCTTCAAGGCCAGCAGCCTTGGGACTTCAGTTCACTAAGAACTCTTCAAGGCCAACAGCCTTGGAACTTCTCTAGTTCCCTAGGAACTCTTCAAGCCCAGCAGGCTTGGAACTTCATTTAGTCCCTCCGGACAAGGACCCCTCAGGCCCTGGCTTCTTGTTGTTGTAGTTGTTGTTGTTGGTGGTGCTGAGCTGCTAAGATGTCATTAAGCTCTGAACATCTTTTGTACTTAGCAGCTTGGTGTGGTCCTCTTTGCATTCTGCTTTGAGTCTGAACCACATCTTCTTTTGTGTACCGATCTTTACTCTTTTCTCGCTCATCTTCATCTCGATGTCACCAGGCACCATCACCATCCGGATTTGCTAAGTCCCCGAGCTTTTGATAGACTTTGTCTGCACTTAGCAATCCCCTAACCCTTCTTGAATGTTTTGCGTATATGGTTCTCGCACTTGTTCGGGCCAAATTTTAGGTTCATGGTGATTCGTAGAGTGGGTCTCTTTATCTTCTTTGTACTCAGCCACTCTTCTGAAAGTTATCTTCCTGGCCTTCTCGGCTCTCAGCTTGGCTGCCATCTTCAGTGGCATTCTCATCTTTGTTGAGTGAAGCTCTAATTTGGTTAAGTTCTACTTCAAAACTACTTCACTTCCACCGTAGTAGTATCACTGTCACTAAGACTTGTTCTATGAATCTTAGGTGGAACTCATAGAGTCAACAATAGCATTCCCAATAAACTCAACGATTCTGCAACTTTTTTAATCATTAGCCTTTTTGATCTTTGAAGCTCTATTGATTTATACTGCTTTCCAATCTTCCCGTTGGAAGGTAGCAGTTGAAAGCAATTTAAATTGCTTCACAGATCTCGAGTTATTTGGTGTAAACTGCTGATGTGACATGACATCTTTTTCTGACTTTCTGACACTGCAGTCTAATCTTTCACCTACCCCGTCAGATGTGTTACTTTGATGTCTCGGGCAGGTCGAAGACTTTATTTCCCCCTTCTGATTTCTTGATCAGAGGTTCTCCTTGCATAGATGCTCTCAATAAGCTTTTGTCTGAATGCCAAGCTTCAGATTGAACCATTGCCAATGCTTCAATCCTTGGTTGTTCGAACTCAATAATTCTGATACACTTCTTCTCGGACCTAATCGTAGTGTCTTATTGACTGATGCTTATTGATATGTAAAATCAACACTACGATCTTGAAGCGGGATCACTTGATCTTTAGTAAGGAGCAACTCTTCCTTCTTTCAGTGCTTCAACACTTTTGTTTGTCTCGACTGCTCTCAGATATTGATGGCTTGACTCTTTGTTCTGGTCCCTTCTGAATAACAAGACACTTCAGATTTGTGGTGTGTCTAGCTCACTTTCTCCTTGTGATCTCCTGCTCACTTATCATCAATGGATCGACCGATACTTGAAACCCGAACTCGGCTTCTCCACGATACCATTTCTTTAAACCTGAATAATACTAAATAATAATATAATTGAACTTAATTTACATACATCAAAGTTTACTTTCCCTGTGCGTGACCTTCAAAATACATTCCTTACAATACCCCTACAATAGATTCCATTGTCTTACTAACTATAACCATTAACCCATACTAATTCTCATTCGAATGACTTTTCTTTTCCCTTGTTCGTGCTCTCGAGCCTTCGTGTCGATCGTAGTAATGTGAAAACATTTAGTTTAAGCAAGGATGAGCATTTGAGTGCCCAAAGAAGTAATAGCAATTATATATATAAGTTGAAAAGAATATAAGTATTCTCTTTACATAACACTTCTACAACGAATCAAAAGTTGTGAAGTAATCAGACCGATAAAAGATTCACATAACAACTCTCTTTCAATTTCTTGAAATTAGGCTCCACCCATGAATAGGGTTTAAGAAACATACTATGAACATGGTTTTCATTTTCAAAAGGTTTAACAGAAATTCATCCAAGAAACCGCTATAACTTACTTACGGCACGGAGGGTGATCACTTCACAGATTCTCCTGATTGATCAATACTACATAACTTGAACGAAATTCATCGCTCACCCTTTGTCATGCGCCAAGCGCATAAAATTTTCTCCCATTATCGGGATGTTCATACATGCCTGGTTCCAAACCCGAAGGTTTTTAATCTTGCTCAACAATAATATGTAATTCAACATATATATATACGGATAATTGACAAAAGTGTATCAACATGTGAATAAATGCCATGATTATCCAAGTGGGGACACTTGTATAACCATTTAGAAATCAACTTAACAGAATATATATCTGAGTTAACATGTTGATAATCAAAGCATACATAATCATGTACAGAATAGAATAATTACAAACTTCTTACTCATGTCCATTGCATAAAGGAAATGCAAAGGTAAGATACTTTTCGATTTGTTCGATTACAAATCTCAACTTAGGTTTTATCTCTTTATCACAACCTATCAATAAGCGGGTCATTCGTTCGATTAGAATAATATATCATAACACATAGTCATCACAATTACGATTAAAGACATAGTCTAATCACGCCATCACATAATCGCAGTGATCATACTTTCTATTCTATACTTTTATATATTTTTCAAATATCTCACCCATGCTCTTCTGAAGTCTTTTCTTTCTATTATAGGGTTCGACATTTGTCGTATGCATCGGCTGACTTTTTATCGGTAAATCTTGAGTCTAAGACTCTTATCCTATACCTCAACATCTGTAAATATCAAACATTTTATTTTTAATCATTTTCAATTTTCCGTAAATTGAAAATTTAAAATAATTCAAATCATTACCACTCTAGCCTATAGTGATATAACTGCTACTATAGGTGTTCCTCAAAACTTCATAACTTCATAATCTATTTCTCAAGTCACTAGTTTGGTAAATTTATAACTTTCAAACATCTAATCATAATTAAATGATTAAACATCAAACAATTCTATTATCATTAATAATTAATTAATATTAAATTATTAATGAAACTATTGCTAAAATATAAAAGTTATTTATAATAACTCAAACTATTTTTAAAACATTTATATTACCCTTAAATGATTTTTAAAACAATTAAAATCATTTTTAAATAATCACCATTAATATATAAATATTAATGTACTATTCATCCAAATATTAAAAGTCATTAATTATAACTTAAAATATTTTTAAATCCTTAATATCCTCTTTAAATGATTTTTAAATAAATAAAACCATTTTTAAACTATTTATTTAATATAAATATTAAATAAACTTAATATCACAAATCATTAACTAAATATCATTAATATATAATTATTAATGAAATTATCTTCTAAATATTAAAAGTTATATTTTATAACTCAAAATATCTTTAAATACTTTATTTTCATTTAAAATAATTTTTAAAATATTAAAATCATTTTTAAACTAATTATTTAATATAATCAATAAATAACTTTAACATCATTAATATATAATTAATTAATGAAATTCATCACAAAATATTAAAAGTCATGGAAAATAACTTAAAATATTTTCTTATACCATAATATAATTTTTCATGATTTTTCATGAATTAAAACTATTTTTAAATAATTTATTTAATATTATAATTAAATAAATAAATACCTTTATATTCCAAAAATACTAAATATTTTTGAAATATACTCAAAATAATTAAAAACTATTTTTCGGACTTTAAAATAATTTTTCATAATTTATTTGGTATTTTAATAATTAAAATCTAATTTTCTAATTTTAAATCATTTTTCTAAAAATCGAAATTAAAATAATTAAAATCGTTGCTAAAGGCCCCTATAGTGATGTATGTCGCTATAGGTGATCTTAAGCCTCACCCAGAGATCTTCATAAGGCGTAACCAAGGTGGCTCTACTTTGACCGTGAATAACTCTCTCATCTTAACGAATTTGGACAATCTATAAATTGGGTCTTGTAGAGGAATTACCGACTACAATCTCCAATAATCATAACCTTTAAACAAACATCGATCTGGGATAAATCAAACCATCAAATTAGCTACCAAAGTCGTTTCTTCACGAAGAACAAAGAGGTGCCTACTTTGGACCTCTATAACTTGATGATCGTGTAACGCTTATGTGATCTATCAATTCCGATTATGTAGACAACATGTAGGACTACAACGCTAACACTTAACATCATCATAAAACAATAAATCAAGCATCTAAAGTATGGTCAAACCTTGTCGTAAAAATTAACACTTAGAAAATTACATCTTTGCAATTTTTTACGGTCAATCTTGGTCGACCACTTTGACCTTAAATAAGTCTTAATCCGTAATATATATGGACCTCGATTCTTTTGGAGGTTAAATACCACATAACAAGCTACACATATCAACCTTTAGAACACAAAACACATTAACTATAACCTAGATATAAGGCCCCGACATTTTCCAAAATAATATTTTCGGACACTTCGAATATTTTACGGGTTTGAAGAATAATTCGGTCAATGCTTGGCCAACCCACTTTGACCGCTTATAAATCCCGATCTACAATAGATATAGACCTGATTCCTTTTGGAGTTTAAAGACCACATATCAGGCTACCTATAACAACTTTTAAACAACAAAACGCGAGATCGACCAAAGAGTTATAGCCTCTGACATTTGGTGAAAAATAACAGAATTCGATTTTTCCAACTTGTTTAAATCTTCAAATTCGTGCACTTTGATGTTATGGGTCTGTGTTTTTACAACCCAGAAAATTAATAGACTCTCTATTACACTACTTTAAACAATCAATTGCATCAATTAACATCGAATCGAAGGATTTCTAGAATTTAGGATTTCCTATCTTTCCAAGCTTGATTTTTGATTTCTGGCTTCTTGATGCTTCTGATTTGTTGTTTGTGATGGTTGGGCTTTGTTTAGGGACTGATATGCTACAATAATTCGTAGGTTTTAGAGAGAGAAGCTTAATGATGAGAGTTGGATGTATTTTAGTGTACAAAATATATTATCTCTCTCCAATCTATATATAAACCAAGTTAGATGCATTGGATGCTACTCAATGGTTGATTGAATCTGCATAATTGAGTCTTGGATGCTTAATTGGTAGGGTAAGTATGTTTGCCATGCTTTGCTAGCAAGATTCCTCCAATAATACACTAATAATACACTAATAAGCCAAAAAGGGCATTTTGGTAATTTCACATAAAATTTCAAGGGCATTTTTGTACAAGGCAATTAAATGTAGTATTTAATCACTAGATGGTAATTCTTATCATTTACCAATTAATTCTATCCTTTGGTAAATTAAAACTTTTATACATTAACATCGTAATTAAACCCGATAATTTTAAATTAGGGTTTTGATTGAAAAATTAGGGTTTTCTAATTAGGGTTTCTTAACGCCATCAATTAGGGTTTCTAATTGACCATTAGGGTTCTCTAATTATCTGTATGTTCTAACACGGTCATTACAATCTCTAACTTCAACCGATTAGGGTTGTAATAATTAGGGTTTGTCCTAATTATCGACAAACAACAGTAATTAGGGTTTTCTTCTAATTACCGACATCTTATACACAGTAACCTTCATATACACAGTCACTACTCAGTCATTTCTCATAACTAAGTTTAATAATTAGGTTTCACAAGGACGGTAATATGCTATGACCTAATTGACCGTCATTGCTCAATATTATCTCATCATACATACGATACATAATTATTGTCTTTGAAAAATCATTATAACAATAATATAATATTATTATTCTCATCTCTTGATCACAATCCCAATTCGTGGTTTGGATCTCATATCCGACTTCTCTTTCGCATATCAAGTTAAAATACTTGATTTAAATATTCTAACAATTCATATAATAAAATATATATTAAATAAATTCTAATTATCACTTCATATATTATTTCCAATCATGTTATCATGGAAAATAATTAATAAAAATATTTCTGCTTACAGAAATTAATTACCATAAAAATATAATTTGTAGTAATTAATAATTCCAAAATTATTTCTAATTTTTCAAGTAATAAATATATTCGCATTTATCGTTCACGTTACTAGACACTTATTCTCGTCATTAAATCAAAAAAAAAAATTATACGCAAATTTTCTTATTTATTTTATTTAGGAAATCTTGGGTTATTACAAATGCTTAATCACTTTAGCCTTGTTCTTCATAGTCTGACCAGTATCTCTGTGTATACTCCATCAGTTCCTTCTTTGTTTGGCAAACACTAATATCCTGGTTACTTCCAAGATCATTGACATCTTTCTACTTGATAGCTACTGCACAAGCTGACTTTCCTTAGTCAGCTACTGAAGTCTTCTTATGATCATCTTGTGGAAGACTTCATCTTAAATGGCTTCACAACTCAATCTGGATGCTGGTTAGGTTAATGCTTAGATCTTCTAATAGCTTACATGCCATTCATTGAGTGCTCTTTGGCTTTCTTTAGGTGAGTTATACCTTTGCAGTACCATCTAGAGGCTTCATTCCTTTGGATATTCTGGGAGTGCTCAATTGTTGAGAATCATGTTTGCTGTACGATTCTTCTTTGGCTTCGCGAGCACATTTGTTGAGGTCTTAGCTCTGTACTCTACGATTCAGCTTCGACTGTGCAGACACTACGACTCTAAGATCAGATCTTGACACTACGATTTATGTCGTTGTGCTTGTTGTCTTCATCTGCTCTTGCTCGACTGCGATATTTGCCTTTGATACGATCAATAGACTCTACGACTCTAAGTGTAGTCTACGATCCTTGACTTGGATATAAGTAAACTCTACGACTCTGAGTGTAGTCTACGATTCTTTACTTGACTTCGGCAGATGCTCGGTTGGCTCGTAGGTAGGCTATCTCTATGATTCTAAACATGACTTCCTCAGCAGACTACGGCTCCGAGGAAGCTTTTCTCGACACACTACGATGCTTTTTCGTCCCTCCTGGAAGTCGACGAACTCTGAGATTTACTACCTTGCAGACTACGATTCTGCCTCGATAGCTCTCTTTGTTATCCTCGACTCTCCCGGCATCACTCGATTTACAGTGCGATGCTTTCGATGATCGCAAGCCTATCTATTACATCATAAGATCAACCTAACATGTTTGATATTTCTATGTTTATAGTCCTTGTACATCATTTCTTTTTAAGGACTTTACAGAGCTGTTTTGCTTATGTAGGATCAACCTAACATATTTGATCAATTCATTCTAAGTCCTTGTACATATGTTTCTATAATCTATCAGAGGAATTTATAGCTTTTCTTAATGCAAGCATACTTTCATATTCATTCACATATATATCATAATCAAATCATATATAAATAGGAATATCATTCACATGTTTATTCCTAACAGGCTGGTTATCAGTAGTACGTTTTCAGACGTTCCTGCTGACTATGGATCTTCATTTGGTTCGTCAGCCACAAAGTTTTGGGACTCTGTAACTGGTACATTTCTTTATAATATATCTCTTATGTTTTAAAATTGTTATTCTGGTAGCAGATCACTGCTCCCCCATAGTTGACACTGTCTTCTCAGAGAGACATAATTTCTTCTTCTTCATGTGTAGCGGAAGATAGCCATGCATATCTCATTTTGGCTGAAGTCATCAAATCTTCTTGTGTAGTAGAAATGAGTATCTTCAGGGTTGATCATTCTACGATCCTTTGACAGCACTATGAACGTAGTCTTCCTTGATGGCTTGTACATAGAGTTCTGCTCTCGTAATGAGTTCCTCATATTTGATGCTCGACGGTCCTCTGAGGTGAGATTTCTTGAGGATTCTTTTCTTATGACATGTTTTGCATGATTGAGCATATAAGATCCTTTCCACCTTTGGTTGAGTGGCCAACTTCCATATAAGGATCAGCAGCCATGTGAGCTTTATTTGGATTAGCTCAGCAAGTCTTCAAGGTCAGGCTTTGACATATAGGAATTTTATCAGAATCATTTCTGAAAAGTCTTAAGCCTTCTGCTGGTTGAATCTTCTTGACTGAAGTTATCTGCTTCAGCATTCTTTTGTGTGGCCAGATAGACCAAGTACCTGCATAATATAAATTTCTATTTTTGGTACCCATGATTAAATGGGTCCTGCTAGGTTAGTTTTCTAAATCTCTGTTCCTCATATATTTGGATAATCATCATATTGATCACCAACAGTCATATTCATGCATGTAACTAATTTAGATAATACATTTCGAGATGCATGATGGTGAGTGTGTGTAAGATTTGCCATTTTAATAAACCACTCTTTTTCTTTGATGGTTTCATCATTTGCTTGGTTATGTTCACAGGGGTTAAATGTTCACAGAGTGAGAATCAAATCTATGATTTAATTGTATCTGGTTGATTCATGGAGGTGATCAGTTTCTACAAATCTTCAAGATACTCTTGTAGAACTGACCATACTATGTGTGTTATTAAACACTTAGAACATAGGATTGTACATACATACTAACCCATCAACAAAGATTACTCCATATAAAATTAATTTAAACTGTGATTCTCTTATGACCCATTTTAGGTTTCTTTCAAGATGTCATCTTCAACCTAAAGCTTGGATGGAGAGAAGGTTTGTAAGCATTTGAGTTTCCACCCTCAGTGTACTTTCTATCTTCACCTTTTTAGGTAGATTATGATTCCTTGAAAGAATACTGTTATAGTTAATAAGGAGGTGCAACATGATGTACACAATTATATTAGTGAGGAACCGTACCTTTCTGTTGTCAGTTTCTTAACAGTCATTAATCTTAGATATACTGAGGTTATGTGAGACCCCAAAATTTATGAAAAAAGATTTAAATTTCTCAAAATATTTTTTTGAATATTATGGTGTGGATTTAATATAATGTTATAGTTGTGGGTAATATTTATAAATTTTGCAAAGTATGCAAGTTGTTATATTATATTCGATTGGTCTGGGGAATATTCTTTTTGTCGGGAATATTCGATGCGACTTGCGACAATCATTGGTGGACCCCACAAACGGAATTATTATTTTGATTGCGAAACGACAAAAAATATTTTTTATATAAATAACGGTACTTAAGTTTTACCGTTAACCTGTTGAAAGACCCTGTGTTAAAGTATAGAAATACGGCGTGGTTGCATAGTAGCACACTACGGTATTGATTATTGATGCTTACGTGAGAAGTCACTCAGTTTTGTTCAATTATTGCTTCAGTAATTGTTGTATAGTATTTCACGTTAATTGATTCAATTATTGTCGATATTTTATATATTATCAAATCAAAAATTGAGATGACAGAGTTATTAATATTATTATTTGCAATATTAACGATGTCTAGAAGTTCTGCCAAGGAGAGGTTTGGTCACCTAATTGCGCACCAATAGGGAGAAATCCTTATTGGAAAGCCCCCTCTTTCTTGGGAACGACCTGGTCGATTAATATTGTGAATTATAATAATAATGATAAATGTTGTAAAATATATTGAGGTGTCTTTTTATGAAGTCACAGAAGTTTATATATATATATATATATATATATATATTATATAAATAAATTCTGCTTTATTAGTATTATTAATGTAATAAAATGTAAAAGCTTTTTTATATAAAATGTAATACTTTTATAAAGTTATTTGTTTTTATTAGACTATAAATAGAATATATTATATTCTATTATGCATAGTATTTTGCATAGTAAAATCTTTTTTATATAAAATGTAATACTTTTATAAAGTTATTTGTTTTATTAGACTATAAATAGAATATATAATATTCTATTATACATATAGTGTTTGCATAAAGGTATGCATAGTATTTGTATAGTAAAATCTTTTTATATAAAATGTAATACTTTTATAAAGTTATTCATTTTATTAGATTATAAATAGAATATATTATATTTTATTTAAAAATTTTTGTTTTATTAGAATATTTTATTAATAATGCATAGTAAATCAATATGGATCGTCTGCTTAAAAGTAATTCAATCTGGACCGCTTCATTAATTAGTTACTATTTGGTCCATTCTCCTATAAATAAGCTCATTCCTTCATTATTTCTTACGAATTCACTTTGAAACTCTAGAGAGAAAACTATAGAGAGAAAGAAGAAAAGTATTCTCGCTACTTCACTACTCCTATATCCAGTTTCTTTCTAAGGTAAGGGTATTATTTCTTTCGTATTCATGAAGAGAACTTCTGTTATTCCATTCTTTATTATTCTATTGGAATAACCTGTATACGCGGGATACCCTATACTTGGTGAAATTCTTTTGTTATTCCATTCTTTATCATTATATTGGAATAACCTGTCTATGCGGAAGTACCGCATACATGGTGAAATTCTTCTTTATTCCATTCTTTATCATTATGTTGGAATAACCTGGTCTATGCGAATTACCGCATACATGGTGAAATTCTTCGTTATTCCATTCTTTATTATTCTCGTTGGAACATCCTCGTTTGTGCGTTTACGCACGACACCGTTCCATTATTTATTATTCTCGTTGGAATATCCTCGTGCGTGCGCTTCATTATGACCTAGTTCCATTATTTATTATTCTCGCTGAAATATCTTGTCTCGTGAGTTTACGCATGATCCGGTTCCGTTATTTATTATTCTCATTGGAATAACTCGTCTGTGCGGCTTCATCGCATGCCCGGTGATTTCTTTTGTTATTCCATTCTTTATTATACCTACTGGTTAAAGTTTTGACTTCTATACTCCATAAAATTAGTGAAATATCCTTGATATTTGCGCTTCATCCAAATCTTTTCATGTAAATATTCTTCCGAGCATTCTTGAATTTTACTCTACAAAGAAATATCATGTTGACAATTTGATGTTATTAGTTCCTCGGATAAATTAATTCTTAAACTTGTTTTATCAAATTCTTATATCATTGTCATCATCCTCATGTTTATATTATGTTGAAAGTCATTTGTGGCCTGTAGTGCATAGATGGACTTGGTATGATTATGACTAGGGATTAATCGGTATAATCATGACCGT
Source organism: Panax ginseng (assembly GCA_020205605.1). Lineage (NCBI taxonomy): Eukaryota > Viridiplantae > Streptophyta > Magnoliopsida > Apiales > Araliaceae > Panax > Panax ginseng. The sequence goes on from CM035139.1 coordinate 69,723,853, forward strand.
AATGTTACAAATGATGCGGTAAAAGTCCTCATTGGCCCGTAGTACATTGATGGACAGTTGTTGGCATGATCATGACCATTGATGAATACACGAATTTCTTTGGCCCGTAGTGCATGGATAATTTGTGGTCGTGATACTAATGAATATCCTTTGCCGTAGTGCAGGGATGATGTCGATTATTTATTAAGTTGAGTCACAGCAATAAAAGTGATGAAAAACCTTTTAAATCATAAAAGATAGTAGATTTTATTCTTTACTTGACTCTTTTAATGGATTGCTTGTTCCAACCAAGCAGCTTAAACTTGATGTTTGTTATATTGTATCGCTTTACATTTGTTGAAGGCTAACGATAATTTATTCTACATTATCTTAGTCATAATATTTCTTACTGGGCTAGTTGAGCTCACCCTTTTACTTAATTGTTCTTCTTCAGGATATGAGAACGAAGGGGGACCAGTCGGGGAGGCGGAATGACGGTCCAGATGATAGCATTAGTAGTCCTCACTATTCTATGAAATAGTGTTATAATAAATGTATTGAGGACTTATTTTGAGTTTGAATACTGTCTAGAAGACAATATTTGTATTAAAACTCAAAGCTCATGTTGTATATTTAAGATTGTATTTGTATTTTGTACCATGTATTTGGCGACTCATAATAGGTGATGTATACCTATTTTGGGGGCCTCACAGTTGGTATCAAAGCTTAGGAATATGATCCCTGGCTGAGATGTGAGACAAGAACTAGGAGGGGAGAGACAGGGAATTCCTTCACTAGTATGACCTACCTAAGTCTATTTGGCATTTAATTGGTCGGTCAGAGTATAGGGATAATATATTGCATGTCAATTAACCCTTGTTTTGTGGAAGTATTTGAAAATGACATCCGAGAATGTTGAGAACATCAATGGAGCACAGGAGACCGTTGAGTCTCCACAGATCAATATCAGGATAATGTGCATCAGGAAGGCGATAATCCTCCTATAAATAACAACATCGATCAAATGATGAACGATGGGATGTTCAGAGGCTTTATGTAATTCATGCAACATCAGGTAAGAGAGACTCATGTTCAAAATATAGGTGGAAATAATGGCAACCCACTACGGTCATCACCGCTAAGCACTTCAAGGAGCTGGGACCACCAGAGTTTTTTGGAAAGCCAGAACCACTTAAGGCGGAGACATGGTTAAAGCAGATCACCAAGAAATTTGATGTCTTGGAATACTCCGAGGAGCAAAAGGTTCCTTTTGCCACCTTTATATTGCGTAAAGAGGCAGATCATTGGTGGGAATCTATAAAACGTACCCAGCCTGACGCACTCAAGATGTCTTGGGAGAAATTTCAAGAATTGTTCAACGACAAGTACTTTCCTGAAAGTATTCGTCACATGAAGGAGGTGAAATTTATCAAGCTGGAACAAAACAATATGACTGTGTCGCAATATGAGGCTAAATTTGCGGAATTATCCCAGTTTGCATCCCATTTGGTCTATAATGAGGAACGAATGATGTGAATGTTTTTGCGAGGTTTGAAACCCGATATAAGTCAATACCTCATTTCTCACAAACTTTGTTTATATTCAGATGTTGTGAATAGGGCTCAGTTATTGGAGCACGATAATGAGTCAGCATAACCAAAAGACAACGACCAACAACACGATAATAATCATACCTGTGGCAACGGCCATCGAAACAATGATAACCATCGTGGGGGAAATTATCATGACAAGAATGGTAACCACTTCGGTGATAATCATGGCCAAGATAATAGAAGTGGAAATTTCAAGAAGAGGAGGTTCAATAATGATGGAAAGACAAAGAAAGATCGAAGACCCGTTTCAAAGGAAGAAGAACGACCATCGGTCGTATGTTTCAAATGCGGACAGGAGGGACACATCTGTCCAAACTGTACGTAGCAATCCAAAGCGTGTTTCAATTGCGGAAGAGAAGGTCACCTAGCTCGATTTTGTCGTGTAGTGAAGTCAAGTCCAGCTGGGATAGTGATGCCAAAGGATGTCCCATACAAGTCAAAATTGGTAGTTTAAGAGAAGAGCATTTTTTTTCTCGTGGCGAGGAACCTGAACAAAGTTATCACGGGTAAGTTAATCATAAACTCTTGCAAAGTTTATACTTTATTCGATATTGGTTCTACATATTCTTTTATCTCTCTTGCTTGCGCTCAATGTTTAAATTTGACTTCGGAGAAATTAGACTTTGACTTATTGGTTGAAACTTCAATAGTAGAAACCTTCGTTACCTCCACTATTTATAAATCTTGTTAATTCAAATCGACACTTTCACGTTACCTGTCGATTTTATCTCTTTGAAAATACTTGCATTTGATGTGACTCTAGGGATTGATTGGTTAACTACTCATAATGCAAAAATTGATTGTTTTCGTAAGGTTGTTAGCTTTCATATTCCTAACCAACCTATTATGTGAATTCAAGTAACCAAACCATTAAAATCAATCACTGTCATCTCAAGCCATAAAGCTATTCGTTTATTGAAAAACGGATGTCAAGCTTTCTTAGCTCATGTCACGGATCTAAACAAAAATACGTCAGTTTTGAATTATATTTCTATTGTTAATAAATTTCCTAACGTATTCCCTAACGAACTTCCTGGCCTACCCCTAGAGCGTGAAATCGAATTTTGTATTGACCCCAGTACAAAACCCATTTCTAAAACCCTCAAATATTTTTTTCACCCAAAATGAACGTGTAATGTGCCAAAGACGTTGGCTCGAGCTGTTGAAGATTACAATTGTACCATTCAATATCATTATGGGAAAAGCGAACGTGGTAGCTGACACGTTGAGTAGAAGATCGTATGCATTTACGAGTGCGATGTCATTAACCTAAAACCCATTTCGTATAACTTATAAATGATGAAGATAGAGTTAAAGACTCTAGGAAACCACGTGTAGATAACGAATATATGATTAGAACCGACTTTAGTCGATAAAGTTAAAGTCGCTCAAGCTACAGACCCGGAGATGATGAACACGAAAAAGAAGGTTCAAGAGGGCGTTATTCTAGAAGCAAGAGTCGACGAAGAGAGAAAATCTCAACCCTCGATTTTATTGGCCCATTTGAAATCCTCGATCGAGTAGGAACTATGGCCTATAGACTCGTTTTACCGCCAAATATGTTGCGTGTTTATAATTTTTATCACGTACCGATGTTACGTAAATATGTGGACGACCCGAACCACATTATTGATTCAAAACCGAACAAGATAGCGGAAGATTTAATGTATGAGAAAATATCTGTTAAAATATTGGATAAGAAGGATCGTATTAAACACTCAAAGGTTATACCTCAAGAGTTAAAATCTGAAATGAAGTCAAGGTATCCTCATATCTTCGGCATACCAAGTACGTACGTAAATTTTGAGGGCGAAATTTCATAAGGAGTGGAGATTGTGAGACCCCAAATTTTATGAATAAATATTTAAATTTCTCGAAATATTTTTTTGAATATTATGGCGTGGATTTAATATAATGTTATAGTTGTGAGTAATATTTATAAATTTTGCAAAGTATGCAAGTTGTTATATTATATTCGATTGGTCGAGGAATATTCTTTTTGTCAGGAAATATTCGTACGATGGTACAATAATTGGTGGACCCCACAACAGAATTATTGTCGGATTGAGAAAATGACAAAAATATTTTATGTAAATAACGGCGGAAGTTTTACCGTTAACTGTTGAAATAACAGGTGTTAAAAGTACAAGAATACGCGTGGTTGCATAGTAGCACACGGTATTGATTATTGATGCTTACGTGAGAAGTCACTCAGTTTTGTTCAATTATTGCTTCAGTAATTGTTGCATAGTATCTCACGTTAATTGATTCAATTATTGTCGATATTTTATATATTATCAAATCAATAATTGAGATGACAGAGTTATTAATACTATTATTTGCAATATTAACGATGTCTAGAAGTTCTGCCAAGGAGAGGTTTGGTCACCTAATTGCGCGCCAATAGGGAGAAATCCTTATTGGAAAGCCCACTCTTTCTTGGGAACGACCTGGTTGATTAATATTGTGAATTAGAATAATAATGATAAATGTTGTTAAATATATTGAGGTGTCTTTTTATGAAGTCACGGAAGTTTATATATATATTATATATATAAATTATGTTTTATTAGTATTACTAATGTAATAAAATGTAAAAAGCTTTTTATATAAAATAGAATACTTTTATAAAGTTATTTGTTTTATTAGACTATAAATAGAATATATAATATTCTATTATGCATAGTGTTTGCATAGTTCCTACATAGTGTTTACATAGTAAAATCGTTTTATATAAAACAGAATACTTTTATAAAGTTATTCGTTTTATTAGATTATAAATAGAATATATTTTATTTTATTTAAAAGATATTGTTTTATTATAGTATTTTATTAAAATTGCATAGTAAATCAATATGGACCGTCCGTTTAAAAGTAATTCAATCTGAACCGTTCATGAATTAGTTACTATTCAGTCCATTCTCCTATAAATAGAATCTCATTCCTTCATTATTTCTTACGAATTCACTGAAACTCTAGAGAGAGAAACTATAGAGAGAAAGAAGAAAAGTATTCTGCTACTTCACTACTCCTATATCCAGTTTCTTCTAAGGTAAGGGGTATTATTTCTTTCGTATTCATGAAGAGAACTTCTGTTATTCCATTCTTTATTATTCTGTTAGAATAACCTATATACGCGGGCTACCCTATACTTGATGAAATTCTTCTGTTATTCCATTCTTTATCATTATATTGGAATAACCTGTCTATGCGAGCGAAGTACCGCATACATGGTGAAATTCTTCTTTACTCCATTCTTTATCATTATGTTGGAATAACCTGTCTATGCGAAGTACCGCATACATGGTGAAATTCTTCTGTTCTTCCATTCTTTATTATTCTATTGGAATATCCTGTATGTGCATTTACGTATGACCTGGTTCCATTATTTATTATTCTATTGGAATATACTATCTATGCGTTTACGCATGACCTGGTTCAGTTATTTATTATTTTGTTAAAATAACCTGTTTGTGCGGTCTATCGCATGCTTGGCGATTTCTTTTATTATTCCATTCTTTATTATACTCGGTTAAGTTAAAGTTTTGACTTCTATACTCCATGAAATTAGTGGAATATCCTTGATATTTCGCGTCATCCAAAGATCTTTTCATGGAAATATTCTTTTGAGCATTCTTGAATTTTACTTATAAAGAAGTATCATGTTGACAATTTGGACGTTATTAGTTCCGGATAAATTAATTCTTGAACTTGTTTTATTGAATTCTTATATCACCGCTCATCATCCTCATGTTTATATTATGTTGAAAGTCATCTGTGGCCTGTAGTGCATAGATGGAATTCGTGTATTCATCAATGGTCATGATCATGCCAACAACTGTCCATCAATGCACCACGGGCCAATGAGGACTTTTACCACATCATTTGTAATATTACAATCATGATTATACCGATAATCATACCAAGTCCATCTATGCACTACAGGCCACAGATGACTTTCATAATATAAGCATGAGGATGATGACAATGATATAAGAATTCAATAAAACAAGTTCAAGGATAAATTTTACAGATTTATAATTTAATTTATCCATAATTCAATAACGTCCAAATTGTCAACATGATACTGCTTTGTGGAGTAAAATTCAAGAATAATATTGTACCAAAAATAATTTGGACTGATAATGAATCAGTTTTTATCATGAATAGTACCCCGGGTGAATAGTACCTGAGTGAATAGTATCCTGTGAATAGTAATTCGGGAATAGTAACCCCGTAAATAGTACTTCGGCATGAAAAAGTTAAAACTTATCAAAAATGTTCAGAATATTATTTCCATGAAATGATACTAGATGAAGCGCAAATATTAAGGATATTCTACTAATTTCATGGAGTATAGAAGCCAAAACTTTAACCAAATGAGTATAGAATTCGAAATCTGAAACGAAATAATATTACTTACATACTACAGAGTATGGAAGAAAATATTATTTCAAGCGAATATTGAACAAAAATAACATCCCTTACCTTGAAAAGAAGAGTATTCCAACTGGTATAGCAAGGATATTCTTGAAGAAAACTTTCACTGTTTTCTACGCTCAAAACTTTTTAAAACTCTAAAGAAATACGCTCAAGATTATAGAAGAAGAATTCTCTGATTCTGGTGTGTTTTTCAATTCTAACTAAGCATCCTATTTATAGGAGAATGAAAAGGATACTATTTGGACGCACAATACACAATGGTCACGGGCGAATTCTTCGGCTAATTTTGTTGAAAAATTTGATTTTACTATGCAACACTATGCAATAAAATATTCTAATAAAACAAAAACTTTTAAATAAAATATAATATATATTATATATATATATATATATATATAACATATGCCTACACTATTCATTCACGGGATGCACCCGTGAATTTCCCCCACCCATTTCATTAATTTAATATATATATATATATATATATATATATATATATATATATATATATATATATATATAGTTTAACCTCCCGTGACATTGCAAAGAAAAACTCTCCCCTGACAAAAAATTTCTTCCACATGTGGCCCCACCTTTATTATATTAAATAATTTTCTACCAATTATATTTAAAAATGGGTAAATGGGGGTCCATAAAATAAGCAAAATTTACATCAAAGACTTTATAAAAAAATCCCTTCAATATTTTTAACAACATTTATCATCATTATTATAATTCGCAATATTTAACGACCAGGTCGTTCCCAAGAAAGAGGGGGCTTTCTAATAAGGATTTCTCCTTATTGGCGTGCAATTTGGTGACCAAACCTCTCCTTGATAGAACTTCTAGACATCGTCAATATTGCAAACAATAATATTAATAACTTTGTCGTCTCAATTATTGATTTACTAATATATAAAATATCGACAATAATTGAATCAAATAACGTGAGATACTATGCAAAGCATTATCAGAGCAATAATTGAACAAAACTGAGTCACTTCTCACGTAAGCATCAATAATCAATACCGTGTGCTACTATGAAACCACGCGTATTATTGTACTTTTAACACCAGGTGTTTCAATAGTTAACGGTAAAACTTTCGCCGTTATTTTTATAAAAAGATATTTTTGTCATTTTTTCAATCCGACAATAATTCCGTTGTGGGGTCCACCAATGATTGTGTCGTCATACGAATATTCCCTGTTAAAATGAATATTCCCTGACCAATCGAATATAATATAACAACTTGTGTACTTTGTAAAATTTATAAATATTACTCACAACTATAACATTATATTAAATTCACTTCATAATATTCAAAAATGATATTTATAGAAAAATCATCTTTATTCATGAAGGTTGGGGTCTTACAATCTCCCCTTCTTATGAAATTTCACCCTCGAAATTAGGGTACATACCTAGCATGACGAAGAGGTGAAGATATCTTGATTTCATTTCAGATTCTAACTCCCAGGTTATTTCCTCAATATCGTGGTTTCTCCATAAAACTTTGACTTGAAGTATAACCTTGGAGCGTAAAATATGCTCCTTCGTATCCAAGATTTTAACAGGAACCTCTTTATACGTTAAATCTTCCACTATTTCATCCGGTTCTAACTCAATAATGTGGTTCGGGTCTTCCACATATTTACGTAACATGGATATGTGAAAAACATTATGAACACGAGACATACTTGGCGGTAAAGCGAGTCTATAGGCCACAGTTCCTACTCGATCGAGGATTAAAAATGGGCCAATGAATTGAGGATTGAGCTTTCCTCTCTTTCCAAATCTCGTAACTCCTTTCCATGGAGAAACATGTAACAACACATGATCTCCAATATTGAATTCCACGTCCTTTCGATGAAGATCAGCATAACTCTTTTGTCTATCTTGTGAGGTTTTTATACATTGTCGTATCGTTTGAATCTTTTTCGTAGTCATACGTATCAACTCCGGTCCCAACAACGTTGTTTCACCTACCTCATCCCAGCATACTGGATAACAACACTTTCTTCCATACAACGCCTCAAATGGCGCCATGTCGATACTTGCTTGATAACTGTTGTTGTAGGAAAACTCCACCAATGGTAAGAACTTGTCCCAACTTCCTTTGAAGTCAAGGACACAGAGTCTTAATAAATCTTTAAGAGTTTGAATAGTCCTTTCTGACTGCCCATCCGTTTGAAGATGATAAGCTGAACTAATCGTAAATCCGTGCCCATAGATTATTGCAAACTAACCCAAAATCTTGAAGTAAATCTTGGGTCTCGATCAAAAACTATGGATACCGGCATACCATGTGATCTTACAACCTCGTTTATGTACATACGAGCAAGACATTCAAGTGTATAAGTTTCTCGTATTGGTAAGAAATGAGCAGACTTGGTCAATCTATCAACAATGACCCAAATTGCATCTATGCGTTGAGAAACCTTGGGAAGACCAGTAACGAAATCCATGGTAATGTGCTCCCACTTTCATTCTAGAATTTCAAGTGGTTGTAATGGACCTTTTGGCACTTGATGCTCCGCTTTGACTCATTGACAAGTTAGACACCTTGAGATAAACCCTGTTATCTCTCTCTTCATATTGCTCCACCAAAATGTATGTCTAAGATCACGATACATTTTGGTACTCCCAAGATGGATTGCAAACGGTGTGTTGTGCACCTCCATCATGATTTTATACTTCAAGTCAGAATCATTAGGAACACAAAGTCTGGAGTTGACTCGAAGTATTCTTTCTTCATCGATTCTTGCTTCTGGAATTGCACCTTCTTGTACTTTCTTCTTCATACGCATCAACTCCAGGTCTGTAGCTTGAGCAGCTTTAACTTTATTGATTAAAGTCGGTTCTACTCGTATATTTGCCATCATCACGTGGGTCCCTGGAGTCTTTAACTCTATCTCCATCATTTGCAAGTCATACAAAATAGGACTTTGCGTTGACAATATTGCACTCGTACCCGCATATGATCTTCTACTCAATGCGTCAGCTACCACGTTCACTTTTCTAGGGTGGTATTGAATAGTATGATCATAATCTTTCAACAGTTCGAGCTAACGTCATTGTCGCATGTTGAGTTCCTATTGGGTGAAGAAATATTTTAGGCTTTTATGATCCGTATAGATCTCCACCTTCTCCCCATACAGGTAATGCCTCCAAATTTTAAGTACAAAGATAATAGCTGCCAACTCTAGATCATGAGTAGGATAATTCCTCTCATATTCTTTGAGTTGTTGAGAGGCATAGGCTATGACTTTCCCATGTTCCATGAGAACACATCCTAACCCTTTGCCCGAAGCATCACTGTAGATGACAAATCCCTCCGAGCCAAATGGTATTATTAAAACAGGTGCTAAAATGAGTCTCCTCATGAGTTCTTGAAAACTCTTCTCACATTCCTCGCTCTAACTAAATTTTGTATCTTTTCGAGTCAGCTGAGTTAATGGAGTAGCGATTCGAGAAAACCCTTCTACGAATCTCCGATAATAACCAGCTAAGCCGAGAAAGCTACGTACATCAGTCACTGATTTAGGTTGCTCCCAGCTTTGAATAGCTTCAATCTTTGCCGGGTAAATAGATATTCCATGACTTGATACTACGTGCCCAAGGAATGCTACTTCCTCAAGCCAGAACTCGTATTTCTTCAACTTGGCATAAAGCTTGTTTTCACAAAGCTTTTGAAGTATCAGTCTCAAGTGTTACTCATGATCTTCACGACTTTTGGAATATATGAGGATGTCATTAATAAAGACGACCACAAAGTGATCCAAATAGTCCTTGAATACTCGGTTCATCATATCCATGAAGGTAGCAGGAGCATTAGTCAATCCAAAAGACATGACTAGGAATTCGTAATGCTCATACCGAGTTCTGAAAGCCGTCTTTGGAATGTCATCAGTTTTAATCTTCAATTGGTGATATCTAGAATGAAGATCGATCTTTGAAAAGAATTTGGCACCTTGTAACTGGTCAAATAGGTCATCAATGTGAGGCAACAGATATCTATTTTTGACAGTGACATGGTTCATCTCCCGATAATCAATACAAAGTCGCATACTCCCATCTTTTTTTTTCACGAATAGAACAGGAGCACCCCAAGGAGACGTACTAGGACGAATGAAACCAATGTCTAACAATTCCTGCAGTTGGGTCTTTAACTTCTGAAGTTCAATAGGAGCCATTCGATATGGGGCTTTGGAAATGGGTTTTGTACCGAGTTCAAGGTCGATACAAAAATTCAATTTCACGCTCTAGGGGTAGGCTAGGAAGTTCTTCAGGGAATACGTCAGGAAATTTATTAACAATAGAAATATCATTCAAAACTGATGTATTTTTGTTTAAATCCATTGCATGAGCTAAGAAAGCTTGACATCGTTTTTCAATAAACGAATAGCTTTATGGCTTGAGATGACAGTAATTGATTTTAAGGGTTTGGTTGCTTGAATTCTCATAATATGTTGGTTAGGAATATGAAAGCTAACAACCTTACGAAAACAATCAATTTTTACATGATGAGTAGTTAACCAATCAATCTCTAGAATTACGTCAAATGCAAGTATTTTCAATGAAATAAGATCGACAGGTAATGTGAGGGTACCGATTTGAACCAAACAAGACTTATAAACATTGGATGTAATGAAGGTTTCTCTTAACGGAGTTTCAACAGATAAGTCAAAGTCTAATTTCTCCGGAGTTAAATTTAAACGTTGAGCGCAAGTAGAAGAAATAAAAGAATGGGTAGAACCGGTATCAAATAAGGTATAGACTTCGCTAGAGTTTATGATAAGCTTACCCGTTATGACCTTGTTCGGGTTCCTTGCTTTCTGGGAGGTTACGACAAATGCTCTCCCTTGAACTACTGGTTTTGACTTTTTAGGAACAGCCTTTGGTGCCTCCATCCCAGTTGAACTTGGCTTTCCTGTATGACAAAATCAAGCTAGGTGACCTCTTCCACAATTGTAACACGTTTTGGACCGTTGCGCACAGTTTGGACTGATATGTCCCTCCCCTCCGCATTTGAAGCATATGATAAGTGGTCGTTCTCCTTCCTTAACAACGGGTGCTGATGCTGACGTCTTTCCATAATTGTTGAATCTCATCTTCTTGAAATATCTATTCTTATTATCTTGGCCATGATTACCACCGAAGTGGTTACCATTTCTGGCATGTTGATTCCCTCCATGTTTGTTGTCACCGCTTCGATGACTACTACCACTGGTATTATCATTTTGTCGGCTACTCTCTCTTGGTTGAGTTGACTCATTATTGCGCTCCAATAACTGAGCCCTATTAACAACATCTGAATACAAGCAAAGTTTGTGAGAGATAAGGTATTGACGTATCTCGGGTTTCAAACCTCTTAGAAACATTCACGTCATTCTCTCTTCATTATCAATTAAGTGGGACGCAAACCGAGATAACTCGGTAAACTTGGCTTCGTACTGCGACACGGTCATGTTGTTTTGCTCTAGTTTAATGAACTCTGCCTCTTTCATGTGACGAATACTTTCGGGAAAGTACTTGTCGTTGACCAGTTCTTGGAACTTCTCCCAAGACATCTTCAAGTCTGGCGGAGTTGAGTATGCTTTACGTATTCCCACCAAGTCTGCGCCTCTCTTTCGCAACATGAAGGTCGCAAAGGGAACCTTTTTCTCTTCGGAGCATCCCAAGACATCAAATATCTTATTGATCTGCTTTATCCACGTCTCCGCCTTAAGTGGTTTTGGCTCTCCAAAAAACTCCTATGGTCCCAGCTCCTTGAATCGCTTAGCGGTGATCAATCCCGAGTTGCCAAAGTTTCCACCGCATTTTGGACATGAGCCGCTCTGCTTTGATGTTGCATGAATTGCATAAAGCCTCTGAACATCCCATCATTCATCATTTGATCGTTGTTGTTTATCTGCGGATTATTTTCTTCCTGTTGCACATTATCCTGGGTATTCATCTGTGGTGACTCAACGGTCTCCTATGCTCCATTGTTATTCTCAACATTCTCGGATGACATTTTCAAATACTGCCACAAAATAGGGGTTAATTGACATACCACATATTATCCCTATACTCTGACCGATCAATTAAATACCAATTAAACTTAGGTAGGTCATACTAGCGAAGGAATTTCCCGTCTCTCCCCTCCTAGTTCTTGTCTCACATCTCAGCCACGGATCATATCCCTAAGCTTTGATACCAATTGTGATGCCCCCAAAATAGGTATACATCACCCATCTTGAGTAGTCAAATACATGGTGCAAAATTCAAATACAACTTAATAATACAACTATCGTGTAAAATACGACAAAATAAAAACTAAGAGTTCTAATATGAATATTGTCTTCTAGACAGTATTCAAACTCAAATGGAGTCCTCAATACATTTATTATCACACTATTTCACAGAATAGTGAGGACTACTAATGCTATCATTTGGACCGTCACTCAATTCTTCGACTAGTCCCAGTTATATTCTCATGTTCTGAAGAGAACAATGAAAGCAAAGGGTTAGCTCAACTAGCCCAGTAAGAAATATTATGACTAAGATAGTGCAGAATAAATTATCGTTTGCCTTCAACAGTGTTAAACTTATAAAATATAACAAACATCAAGTTTAACTGCAGCGGAACAAGCAATCCATTAGAAGAGTCAAGTAGAGCATAAAATCTACTATCCTCTATGATTTAAAAAGGTTTTTCATCAACTTTATCGCTGACACTCAGCTTAATAAATAATCCACATCATCCCTGCACTACGGCCAAGGAAATTCATTAGTATCACGACCACAAATTATCCATGCACTACGGGCCAAGGATATTCGTGTTTTCATTAATGGTCATGATCATGCCAACAACTGTCCATCAATGCACTACGGTCTAATGAGGACTTTTACCAAATCATTTGCAACATTACGGTCATGATTATATCGAATAATCACTGGTCATAATCATACCAAGTCCATCTATGCACTACAGGCCACAGATGACTTTCAACATAATATAAGCATGAGGATGATGACAATGATATAAGAATTCAATAAAACAAGTTCAAGGATAAATTTTAAAGATTTATAATTTAATTTATCCAGAATTCAATAATATCCAAATTATCAACATGATACTGCTTTGTGGAGTAAAATTCAATAATAATATTGTACCAAAAATAATTTGGACCGATAACGAATCAATTTTTATCATGAATAGTACCCTAGGTGAATAGTACCCGAGTGAATAGTATCCCGTGAATAGTTCTTCGACATGAAAAAGTTAAAACTTATCAAAAATGCTCAGAATATATATTTCCATGAAAAGATACTGGATGAAGCGCAAATATTAATGATATTCTACTAATTTCATGGAGTATAGAAGCTAAGACTTTAACCAAATGAGTATAGAATTTGAAATCTGAAATGAAATAATATTACTTACATACTACAGAGTATGGAAGAAAATATTATTTCAAGCGATTATTGAACAAAAATAACATCCCTTACCTTTAAAATAAGAGTATTCCAACTGGTATAGCAAGGATATTCTTGAAGAAAACTTTCACTATTTTCTACGCTCAAAGCTTTCTAAAACTCTAAAGAAATACGCTCAAGATTATAGAAGAAGAATTCTCTGATTCTGGTGTGTTTTTAAATTCTAACTAAGCATCCTATTTATAGGAGAATGAAAAAGATACTATTTGGATGCACAGTACACAAAGGTCACGGGCGAATTCTTCGGCTGATTTCGTTGAAAAATTTGATTTTACTATGCAACACTATGCAATAAAATATTCTAATAAAACAAAAACTTTTAAATAAAATATAATATATATATATATATATATAAAGTTTAACCTCCCGTGACATTGCAAAGAAAAACTCCCCCCTAACAAATTTTTTCTTCCACATGTGGCCCCACCTTTATTATATTAAATAATTTTCTATCGATTATTTTGAAAAATGGGTATATGGGGGTCCATAAAATAAGCAAAATTTATATCAAAGACTCTATCATTGTTGGTGAAGTACCAATGTTGATTACCGATTAGGGTTCATTGATAACACTTTGTGTTCTTCATTCATAAATTACTAACGTGCATTCGATTCCAAAGTTTCAATACCATATACCTTAGTATATGTAGTATAGGAATTGTTTTAGTACACTTATTAAGTTTATAAACTTTACTCTTATAGGTCTCTGAACAATTGCAGTTCAAACCTACGTCATTTAACAAATACTATGCACCCGCGCCGCGACGTGACATCCTTATACAAGACTGGCGCTGCGGCGCCAGTTAGCAGTACCCAGGTCCCGGTCTCGGCACTGCGACGCGAGACTTCCTTATACCAGTGACGCTGCGGTGCCACTTTCCACTAGCTACATAACAGGTCTGCGTGGCTGCTACGCAAGGCACTTTAAAACAATGTCTCAGCTGGCATGCAGAACCTCGCATCTCAATTTTTTTTAATAGATAAAATTTTGGTGAGTTTCCCGGATCCATAACTTCTTCGTTGTAAGTCCAATTTGGTCTGTTCAAAATCCTACATGTCATAAATGACATACTTTACGCGTTCATATAAGAATTCAACACTTTCGAATTCGTTAACTCAAAATTCACTATTAAGTTTATTTTTTAAGCGTTCGTGTTAATGAGTGTTCAATGCTCGTTTTTTTCGTTTTAAGTCGGAATCCAACGATTCTAAATCCCACGACTCTTAAATACCCTATCTCACGTGTTGACATTGAAAAGCAACATTTTCAAGTCTCACGACAACTTTCAACTACCAATCCAGAATTTCAACGTTTTCGACGTTTAACGTCTATTTTCGTCAAATTCGTCATAACTTTGTTACTAATGTTCTCTAAGCCAAATCACATGGAATACTCCATGGACTTCATATCTACATCCTAACCAAGCAAGATGCACATATTTAAGTATTGATGGAGTTTAATTGTTCATCAACAATCAATCTCAACAATCAATATTTTCATGATTTTGAACTATATCAACCCTTATGATTTCTATGATTCCATGACTTACAAATATTGAATCTATAATAAGTCATTACCATACTAGACATACACCACCCATTTATGATTCTCCATACTAAAAGAAAAGCAAAACTGATGGAACCACCATTAAAGAGTATTACCTTAAAGAACTCTTTGGTGATCTTGAAAAACTCTAAGGCAAAACTTCAAAGTAGATGTTTTGGTTGATTCTAGCTCTTTCTCTCTCTCAAAATATAGGTTGGCAATTTCAAAAACTTTCAAAAGACCAATCCTAGCTTTCTATTTATAGGCAAATGAAATGGAGGGTAATCTAGTCAATACACCACCACCTCCTTACTATTCCACACTTTGTCACCAAGTAAAATACTTGGTGACCAAGTGATTTGCTTGCCTTGCACCCCAAGTGGCCGGCCCACCATACCCATGGGTTATCCCCATGGGTTGCCCCATGGATTTTACCCTTTTGGCGACCCACCGGTTCGATCCACGGTTTGGTTTTCTTGCATTGGGCTTAATCAATCTAATATTGGGCCTTAACTTGGGCTTAACAGATTAATTCATTGGGCTTGCCTATACAATTGATTGGACTTGGCATAACCCAAAACAATTGATTTCAAATTAAGTCTTAACTTAATTCCATAATATCACTCGTATTCTATACGTATAATTCACGTATTCTCTACGTATAATACTCGTACGATAATCATATTATACTTTGTATTAACTCATCGTATTATACATAGATACTAAATAGTATCATTCTTGTATAACACACACTTTAACATAACGCAATTCCTTCTACGCGTTTCATTTCCTTCTCGAAAATCATTTCACTCAACCCTTAGGCTTTAAGTCCGCAGGCAAAAACATCATTTTCCATAAATGAAATATTATTAGATATTTCATCTTATCTCGATATTCTATCATTACGCGTTTCTCAAAATTTCAAAATAATTTCCCAAGCAGAAAAGGATGAATATTGTTTTTACGGGAATTTCTCGGAAAATATTTATTTTCGTCTTGGAAATTCTAAACAATTAATTCTAGCACGTAGCCAGATGACTAGCCATATAAGCACATCCTAGGTCATAGAATGACCTTCACATAGTTTACTCACAAAATAAATCAATTAAATTCATTTAATTCATATAATCAAATAAAAATTTAATTATCATAAAAATCCGATTTTCTCGGGCGTTACATTCTCTCCCCCTTATAAGGATTCTGTCCCCAGAATCTAGCTTATAATTACATAAACAAATGAGGAAAATCTTCCTTCATTTTACTCTCGAGTTCCCACGTTGCTTCTTCAGTATTGTGGTTTCTCCATAACACCTTCACTGAAGGTATTACCTTATTTCTTAAAACTTGTTCCTTCCTATCAATAATTTGAATTGAAAGTTCTTCATAAGATAAATCTTTCTCTATCTGGATAGATTAATACTCTATTATGTGTTTATAGTCCAGTTTATAAGGACGCAACACTAACACATGAAACACATTATGAATGTGTTCCATCTCTGGAGGTAAGGCTACTTCATAAGCTACCTCTCCTACCCTTCTTAAAATCTCAAAAGGTCCTACAAACCTTGGACTTAACTTCCCTTTCTTTCCAAAACGTATCTTCCCCTTCCAAGGTGATAACTTCAGAAAGACAAAAGATTTTACATCGAATTCTCTCTTCTCTCTGTGAGGATCTGCATACTTCCTTTGCCTATCTTGAGCTGCAACTAATCGAGCACGTATTATATTCACCGTGTTCGCCGTTTGGTGTACCATCTCAGGTCCCAACATCCGACGTTCACCCACCTCATCCCAACACAATGGAGTTCGGCACTTCCTTCCATACAACGCTTCGTAAGGCGGCATGCCTATACTAGCGTGAAAACTATTGTTGTACGAGAATTCCACCAACAGTAGATATTCGTCCCAACTCCCTTTGAAATCCCTAACGCAAGATCTTAACATATCTTCAAGAGTTTGAATTGTCCGTTCACTCTGACCATCCGTCTGAGGATGATACGTTGTACTCAATCTTAAATGCGTTCCCATTTGCTCTTGCAAACTCCTCCAAAAGTTCGATGTGAATCGTGGATCACGATCTAACACAAAAGAAATAGGTACTCCATGTCTGGAAATAATTTCCTTGACATACAGCTTAGCTAACTGATCTAGGTTATACCTAACTCCTATTGGTAGAAAATGAGCCAATTTTGTCAATCGATCCACTATCACCCAAATAGCATCGTATCCTTTCCTTGTTATTGGAAGTCCCACCAAAAAATCCATTGTGATGTGCTCCCATTTCCACTCTAGAATTTCTAACGGTTGCAACAACCCGCTAGGTCATTGGTGTTCAGCCTTAACTTTTTGACAAGTTAAGCACCTATTAACATATTCTACTATCTCCCTTTTCATGTTCGGCCACCAAAAGTTCTGACGAAGGTCCTAATACATCTTCGTACTACTGGGATGTATCGAGTACCTCGAACTATGAGCATCCATCATTATTTCCTCCTTTAATTCGGAATCATTTGGAACCCAAATTCTTCCTTCAAAATGAAGTAATCCCTACCTATCGAGGTTATACTTAGTCTTTTCTTCATCTTCTATCCTCTTCTTCATCTGCTTGCATTCCTCGTTGCTCAATTGTACTCCCCTAACCCGTTCCACTATGGTCAGTTGGGTTTCCATGGAAAATAACATTTCCACTGCTTCCTCCGGTAACTTAACTTCTAACTCCATTCTTTCCATCGTTGTTATCAACTCATTCTGAGTTGTTAACATTGACAGTTTCTCTCTTCCCTTCCTACTTAGCGCATCAGCTACTACATTTGCCTTCCCTAAATGATATAAAATATCACATTCATAATCTTTTATTAACTCTAACCACCTTCTCTGTCTCATGTTCAACTCCTTCTGTGTGAAGATATATTTCAGACTTTTGTGGTCCGTGTATATCTCACACTTCTCCCCATATAGATAATGCCTCCATATCTTAAAGGCAAAAACTTAGCTGCCAAGCCAAGATCATGAGTAGGATAGGCCTTCTCATAATCCTTTAATTGACGTGACGCATACGCAATGACTTTACCATGTTGCATGAGTACGCAACCCAGTCCTTTATGTGAAGCATCGCTATATACTACAAAGTTCCCTGTATCGTCTGGTAAGGACTATACAGGTGCCTCACTTAACCTCTTCTTCAACTCCTGAAAACTATTCTCACATTTTTCAAATTTCACACTTACTACTAAATCGACTTTCTTGTCGATTGTCAACGAGTAGCTATTTTAGAAAAGTCCGAATGAACCTTCTATAAGATCCGCTAACCCCGTAAAACTTTGAACCTCCATTGCTTTTTGGGTTGCTCCCACTCATTTATCGCTTCTACTTTTGCTAGATCTACAGAAATGCCATCTTTATCAATAACATGTCCTAGAAACTGCACTCGCTCAAGCCAAAATTCACACTTTGTGAATTTCGCATACAACTTTTCATTCTTTAGTGTTTCCAACACTATCCTTAAATGTTCTGCATGATCTTCTGGCGACTTTGAATAGACTAGAATATCATCAATGAACAATACGATGAACTTGTCCAAATACTGTTTGAACACTCTGTCATCATATCCATAAATGCGGCTGGCGCATTAGTCAACCCAAACGACATCACCAGAAACTCGTAATGACCATAACGAGTTCTGAACGCCGTCTTAGGTACATCCTCCTTTCTCACCTTTAACTGATGGTACCCCGTGCGTAAATCTATCTTAGAAAAATACTTTTCCCCTTTCAACTGATCAAATAGATCATCGATCCTGGGCAACAGGTATTTATTCTTAATCGTTAACTTGTCCAACTCTCGATAGTCAATACAAAGTCTTAACGACCCATCCTTTTTCTTTACAAACAACACTGGTGCTCCCCAAGGAGACACACTCGGTTGAATGTACTTCCTGTCTAATAGTTCCTGTAATTGAACCATTAACTCCTTCATCTCAACTGCCGACATCCGATATGGTGCCCTTGAAACTGGTGTCGTACCCGATAACAGATTAATTACAAACTCAACCTCCCTGTCCGGTGGAATACCCGGTAATTCCTCTGAAAACACATCCGCGAACTCTTGCACTATAGGTATCTGGTCCAAGGATGTTCCCATTCTTTGGGTATCCACAACATGGCACAGATAACCTACACACCCTTTTCTCAATATCTTCCTAGCTTGTGTTATCGATAGAAAACAAGAGCGTCTCGGTGATTTACTACCGAAGAACACTACCTTGGTTTTCTTAGAAAGCCGAAGGTTCACACTTTTCTTATGACAATCTATTATAGCCTTATGGTTAATCAACCAATCCATACCGAGAATTACATCGAATTCTTTTAACCTTATCGGTACCAAATCTACCGATAACTTATTCCCTCTAATATCTATGCAACAATCCTTATGAATATGTTCAATGGGGATTATCTCTTCGTTTGCTACCTTAACGTCTAAAGGTATTGCTTACTTTTCAGGAATTAAACCTAATCGCTTAGCAAATTAACATGCTATAAAAGAACAAGTAGCACCCGAGTCAAATAACACATAAACATTTATTTCATTGACCGGAATGATACCTGCTACCACATCCATTGATGCAATCGCATCTTGGACAGTCATATTAAACGTACGGGCTGAGGGTCTACCCACTGATGGTGTTGGTCCAGTAATGGCTAATTTACCACTACCAGAACCCTTATTTCCCTCTAACCCTTTCTTCGGGAAATTCCTTGCCATGTGATCCAATGACCCACAGACAAAACACCCATGGTTCTTCTTAGGGTTAGGACAATTGGGTGACAAATGCCCCTCCTGCCCATAGTTGTAGCAAACTGATTTCCCCTTCAAACAGACTCCCATGTAAGTCTTTCCGCATGTCTTGCATGCCTCCGTCCTTCGCTTAGGATCTCCCTGTTTTACCCCAGTATTCCCAGGGTTAAAGCTCTTTCTCTTAGGTAGGTTGCCACTTCCACTGGCAGGTTCTGCCTTATTACCTCCCTCTACCTTACTCTTATTCTTCCGCTCTTTGTGCTACTGAGACAATACCTCACCACCACCTTCAGCTATTATCGCCTTTTCCAGAATGGTCCCGTAGGAAGCACTCTGAAAAACCGATATTCTACTCTAGAGCCAGGGTTTCAATCCCTGCTCAAACCTACGCACCTTTCTCTCTTCCGTGTCCACTTGATGTGGAGCAAACCTCGCCAATTCATTGAATTTGGAGGCATACTGGGGAACTGTCATATCCCCTTGCTTAAGTTCCAAGAACTTAATCTCCATCACCTTGCATACTAATAGGGAAGTAGTTCTCGAAGAACACCTTCTTAAACTGTTCCCAAGTAACTGCTTTTATTCTAGCCCCACCCTGGTGTGCCTCCCACCAGTAGTTGGCTTCTCCCTTCATCATGTAAGTCGCAAAAGAAGTCTTTTGTGCCTCACCTACATTTGTTATCACAAACGCCTTTTCAATCTCTTTTACCCATGTCTGGGCCTCTAAAGGGTCCTTCGTTCCTCGGAACTCCGGAGGACCAACACTCTTAAATTCCTTGAAGGTAGTTGTTCTCACTACCCCAGGAGCTACAGGAATTCCTCCCCCAACTTAGTTAAATGCAGCCGTTAATAAATGAGCGAACTCTTGCATAGGGTTATTAGGACCCCCCCCCCTGATTCTCATTATGAGACTCGACCTCTTGGTTACGTTGTCTCCTTCTTGGTGGCATAATTCTAATTAAATAAATAATGTTTTGTTATTATCTATTTAACTGCTTGGTTATCATTCTCAAATAACAACTCATACCACAACAAGCACATTACATAAAAACTTCATTATATTAATATGCTTTCATAGTCAAAACTATTTACATCATGTTCCCTTAGCTAAAAAGCTATTACATACTATCCCGCGATTGACTTCTACAAAATTGGAATTTACAAAAAGACTACCCTTTAATTATACAAAAGCGGGTTTTACGCCACTACTTATATACAAAAAGATCTAATGATCTACTAATATTGTCGTATGGCATTCTCATATTTCTGATTTGCCAGTATCGACATAATATCTTAACTTATGGTATGTCGAGTCTGCCCGGACTCAATGGAATAACAAGCAATTTTCAGCTTAAAATCCTCATGAGCGCACTCGTGGATGTACAACATCCTAGCAATTTTCTGGTCTTTCTCGACCAGTTTCTTTCGAAGCTCAACGGCCTCTTCCTTATAGTCCCGTGCCTTATCTGTCATAAGCACTTTCTCATCGTGCTCTGACTCAAAATCCGCCTCTGCATGTTTCCTTCGCCCCATATAGGGCGGTTATCACCTCGTTCTGTGTTTGCACTACCGTGCGCAGTTGCACATTCCTATCCAACACAGCCAGATACAATGATCTCATTACATCCAGAGGTGTTGGCTCCTGAGTAGGAACCACCGTGTTAATCGATGTTACCTCCATCTCCTCCTCCACGTCAATCATCATATTTAGATATGACGTTATTCCCATCGTCTCCTCGGAGTATTCCTCCTCAGAGATGTATTCCTCAATATCCGAGTCTTCTAGAACCACTAACGGTACCTCCGCCACTGGCATTGGTAATATCTCCACTTGGTTCACTAACTCCTCACTTATCACTTCAATGTCTCTAAACATCAAGCTATAGTATGACATCTACAAAACACATAACACGTTGATTAGTACATAATACACAATAGTATAAGCACAAATCACATTTAATATATTTAAGATTAATTTCCATCTTTTAAATCTTTCGGTACTGAGTTTTCTCAATACCTTATTAATTTAATTGACTTAAATTTCGTTCTTCGGACTTTACCTTTCTTACTAGGTTATTAGCCTAAGGTTTTCCCCCCTTAAGTTTTATAACCTAATGCTTTTATACCAACCTGTGACCCCCCAAATTCGGGTATCTTCCAACCCGACATGTGGTGCTACACGGTACTCATAACTATACAATCATTCAATTGAAATACAACATAATCAATGTAATTACTATCTTCTTATTACAATTAAAGTATAATCCTTCCCAAGTTCATAACCGATTAGATTGTTTATTGTTCATAATGTATAATACATACAAACATACTAATCTA
Source organism: Panax ginseng (assembly GCA_020205605.1). Classification (NCBI taxonomy): domain Eukaryota; kingdom Viridiplantae; phylum Streptophyta; class Magnoliopsida; order Apiales; family Araliaceae; genus Panax; species Panax ginseng. The sequence continues at coordinate 69,746,048 of CM035139.1, forward strand.
TTACACGATGGTTAAGTATCCATCTTAGCTTTGCCCTTATCTCTTTTAGCATTCTCAGTACGTTTATCCTTAACTGCAATCATATAATTCACCCAACAGTAATACCACATTCGTGAATTATATAACAATTCATACATAACTGAACACATAGTTATGAAGTATCATGAAACAATAATACTTTAACAATCCATATCATTAATTCCCAAAGTATAGAGTAGATTAGGAATTCTGAACCGGTCAATAGACGAGGAACAGTAGCTTTCTATTTTCATACTTGAAAAGGATATCACAACACTAAGGCTGTACATCCGCATTACTTATGAGCACTTCTAGGTGATTAGCCTATAGTACTCTATGTTGATCAACACTCATTCGTTAAATGTATTTACGTTTAAGTTTTGGCAAACTCGCGTGCCCATCGAATAATCGATGAAAAATACTTTTGTTTGTTCATAGACAAACCTTACCTTCAAATCCGTACCAATTACTTGGCATAGGATAGCATTAATATTTCTATATAGAAAGATATGAATATCAATCAATCTATATCTTACGAGTAGTCTAGTCGAGATAAAACTGGCATTGACCCTTTCTTTAAAACCAGTCGTGAAATTCAATACAATGAATCACATAAAACTTGTCTAACTTGAAAGTTAGACAAGCGTTAAGAAAACTTGCCTTTCAAATAAGCCTTCAAATAACTTAATCAATCGACCACAAATTTTTACGTAATCTACATGATATATTCACATAAGACAATCGTAATTAGCTATCAAACAATTATTCACATTGTTCCTACCAACTTCTTTCTCTTCTATGTCTTTGTTAACTTAATTTCCTTAATAAAGTCAATTCGACTTATTACCCTTCGTCCCGGCTTATTAACCAACTTATGTTATTAATCGAACTCTATCATCGTTGGTGAAGTACCAATGTTGATTACCGATTAGGGTTCATTGATAACACTTTGTGTTCTTCATTCATAAATTACTAACATGCATTCGATTCCTAAGTTTCAATACCATATACCTTAGTATATATAGTATATGAATTGTTTTAGTACACTTATTAAGTGTATAAACTTTACTCTTATAGGTCTCTGAACAATTGCAGTTCAAACCTAAGTCATTTAACAAATACTCTTGCACTTATGGCCACAGTGACATCTTATATATATAAAATCAAGCCAAAGGGCCAGTTAGTAAGTATTCAGTCCCCGTCTCTAAGTCATGCCATGAGAGACTTCCTTATACCAATAAGTGCCATGGTGCTACTTTCCACTAGCTAATAACACCGCGGTCTGTCATGCAGATGACACTTTAAAGCACCGGTTAGTGCCACTACGCTTGCACTTTGCATCGTAAATTTTTAACGTATAAAATTTTGGTGAGTTTCCAATCCATAACTTCTTCGTTATAAGTCCGATTTGGTCCGCTCAAAAAGGCTACACGTCATAAATGACATAGCTTTTTACGCTGCTCATATAAGAATTGACACTTTCAAATCTGCTAACTCAAAATTCACTATCGAAGTTCATTTTCTAAGCGTTCAGAACGCGTTAATGAGCGTTTAATGCTCGTTTTCTTCGTTTTAAGTCAGAATCTGATGATTCTCGAGCCCACGACTCTTAAATACCCTATCTCACGTGTTAACATTGAAAAACAACATTTTCAAGTCTCACGGCAACTTTCAACTACCAATCCAGAATTTCAACGTTTTCGACGTTTAACGTCTATTTCCGTGAAATTCGCCATAACTTCGTTACTAATGTTCTCTAAGCCAAATCACATGGAATACTCCATGGACTTCATATCTATATCCTAACCAAGAAAGATGCACATATTTAAGTATTGATGAAGTTTAATTGTTCATCAACAATCAATATTTTCATGATTTAGAACTATATCAACCCTTATGATTTCTATGATTCCATGACTTACAAAGACTGAATCTATAATAAGTCATCACCATACTAGACATACACCACCCATTTATGATTCTCTATACTAAAAGAAAATCAAAAGAGATGGAACCACCATTAAAGAGTATTACCTTAAAAAACTCTTTAGTGATCTTAAAAAACTCTAAGGCAAAGCTTCAAAGTAGATGTTTTGGTTGAGTCTAGCTCTTTCTCTCTCTTAAAATATAGGTTGGAAATTTGAAAAACTCTCAAAAGACTAATCCTAGCTTTCTATTTATAGGCAAATGAAATGGAGGGCAACCTAGTCAATACACCACCACCTTCTTATTATTCCACACTTTGTCACCAAGTAAAATACTTGGTGACCAAGTGATTTCTTACCTTGCACCCCAAGTGGCCAGCCCACCATACCCATGGGTCATCCCCATGGGTTGCCCCATGGATTTTACCCTTTTGGCGACCCACCGGTTCGATCCACGATTCAATTTTCTTGCATTGGGATTAATCAATCTAATATTGGGCCATAACTTGGGCTTAACACATTAATTCATTGGGCTTGCCTATACAGTTGATTAGACTTGGCATAACCCAAAACAATTGATTTCAAATTAAGTCTTAACTTAATTCCATAATACCACTCGTATTCTATACGTATAATTCACGTATTCTCTCTGTATAATACTCGTACGATAATCGTATTGTACTTCGTATTAACTCATCGTATTATACATAGATACTAAATAGTATCATTCTTGTGACGCTACCAAAATAGGTATATAACACCCATTCCATCCAACCTATTCTAAGTCGCCAAATATATGGTACAAAAATAACTACAACTTTATTACTACAATTGTCGTGCAAAATACAACAACACATATACTATGAGTTTTAATACCAACTGTGACTCATGTCCCAACTATGGACAACACCTCACATTGATACGTTACATAAAGGTACAGTCAATAACTGTTTTAGAAATTAAAATCTTTGGGAAGTGCTCAAGGAAACCTTCGTACATAGGAGGTCATGAATCTAAGTTATGATAGATATCATATGTCCAGAGAATTATCCTTGGTTGATCCAATAGACCCCAAAGAAAAATGATAAGATTACTATCATGTTCCTTCCAATGATGAGTCTTCTCTTGACATATAATTATCTCAATTGTCTACAATTAAGAATTATATTTTAAGCAAACTCCAAGATCATATAGGTAGTGCTCGTAGATATACTCAGCAAGTGGATGTGCACAACCCTGTCTTATGATAACTCGAGGTTGTATGTCATTAGACATCTTGTATGATAGTGACAAAACACCCTTCCAAAGTTGGGTTCGCCTCACCCTATTCGGTTCACCAAAATTAAATATCAAATGACGTATACAATACGACACACTTATCTAAAGTTCTCAATAAAATTATTTCCATACTATTTAGAGAGAACTCAAATACTATATACCACCGCTTCTATTTCCCTATTACCCCGGGCTCAATTCCAAATTTACACTCTTGTTACCCTAAAGGAATTGTGAAGCAAAAGGGTGAGCACAAATAGCCCAGTAAAAAATATCATAACTAAAGATAATTAAATTATCAATAGCCTTCGTCAGAAATAAATCACAGATTTAGAACATATGGTAGATGATAAAACTTTTCAACCATAGTTACAGCGGAACGAGCAATCCATTAAAGAGTCAAATAGACCATAATGTCTATTATCTTCTATGTTAAAAGTCCACCAACAATGTTTTATCCTCAGAATATCAATCAACAGTTCTTGTCCACAATCATATGAATAACTCATAATCATATTTGTGGTTCCAAATTCCTTTTCTCATCCAGAACGAGGATAATTTTCATCACATGTCTTTGCCTGAAACATCAAAGATCATGGTTATACCAAATCACAGTTCATGTTCATAATCATACTAATAAATTCATCTTTGCACTATGGGCCAAGATATTCATTAACAGGTCATCTTTGCACTACGAGCCAAAGATATTCAACAACATGTCATCTTTGCACTACGGGCCAAAGATATTCACCAATAATTCATCTTTGCACTACAGGCCAAAGATATTTAACAACAAGTCATCTTTGCACTACGGGCAAAAGATATTCATATCTCAAAGAAATATATAATCATTTCAATGTTCATGATCATACCAGTCAACAATTCAACTTTGCACTACTGGCCAAAGAGAACCCATAGTCACGATCATACCAATAATCTACTCATCTTTACACTTAAGTCAAAGAAAAATTTCATCACCGGAATTATAAAAATGTTATATATGATAATAAAAATAATATGATTAACAACTGCATTTAATTTCAATAATAAGATTCATAAATCAATGATTTCATAACACCTTAATCCAAATGTTATAAATCACTTAATAATCTCATAATCTAATATTATTAATATTACCACAATATCTTAATCATTTCTTAAACTTATAAATAATTTATTTTAATTGTTTATACTTTACTAATTAATGCATTTAATCATCCTAAAATACAAAACTCATAAAATTTCATCACCAATAACCAAAACCCTCATCAAAAATGTGCATATACCTTATATAGGATTTCCAAGCCATAAAATCCTATTTTTCAATTTTGTTACTTCACATAACATATTTAATTCATTTACTCATAACAAGTCCATTTTCATGAAAAATACCAAATCAGTATAAACAAAATTTCTTTTCTGGGATTTAGCAGAACATTGTCCCATCTTGAACATATATTTTTCTCGAAATTTTTAAAATTCATTTACTAATTTTCATATGGCCAAAACTGCCGAATATTTATACATTTATCATAAATTATACTTTTTTCCAAAAATTCTGAAATTTATAGGGTATACCGATATTATATAGATATACTCCCAATAAAAATTTCATCAATTTTGGAGTTAACCACAAAGAGTTATAAGGGTTTACTTTTTAAATAGTCTTTTCTCATAAAATTCATAACTCCTAATCTATACATCTAAAAATCGCCATTTTTGAACACAATCTAGAAAACTCATCAAATTATCATTTCAATTTTTTCCAGAATTTTTGAAGGTCAGAAAAATTACGAAACTGAAGAAACGTAATAACCCTTACAATCCCTTACCATAATAATGACAATATCCCTTACCTCAAAAGAACAATACTTCTGACTGGAAAGTCGGCTATAACGCTGAACAAACTTGCACCGTATAACAACACTCAAAGTATCAAAATACTCACAAGAATACGCTCGATAATATAGAGAGAAAATATTTCAGTTTTTAGTGTGATTTTCAATTCTAACCTAAGCACCCTATTTATAGGAAAATGCTTAGAACACCAAAGCAGAAAATTTAATAAAATATTAATATTTTCTAAATAAATTCCTACGCACACCTTACCATCTAAATTCAGTAATTCACACAAGTTAGTGGGGCCCACCAAAATGAAAAACATGTTTTTATCATTTAATGCAATAAAATCAATTCAGACCCAATATTCTGGAACTTCAATAATTCATAATAAATAGCCCTTTTATCAGAAAAATTCAATTCTTATGTCCGTTCCATAGGAAATTTAATTTTTTACAACTTTGCAGACGAAAGTTTTTCCAAATTCCAAACAAAAATTGACCAAAATCAGCATACGGACGATTTTACAAGATATAATCAAATTTCAGTCAAGAATTGGGGCCCACCAACACACAAAACATGCGTTAAGCATTTTTTTCAACAAAAATACTCTTCCTCCTCATTTATTCATATATCACACATTCATTATAAAAATATCACCATTATTATATTATTAAAATATAACAATATATTTAAATAAATTATTTTATAAGAAAAGATAAAATATCAACTTTCAACAATTATCACATTAAAAATTTTCTCCATCTATATCCGCATAAAATGAATATTTTCCTTATCATATAAATTAATAATTAATTATTCACAAATAATATTACAGAATCACAATAATGACAACCAGGCAGTTCTCAGGAAAGAAAGGGCTTTCCAATAAGGATTTCTCCTCATCGCCAAGCAATTAGTGACCAAACCTCTCCTCGATGTAACTTTCTAGTCATTGCCAATAATGCTATCTAATAATATTATTCAAATAATATGAATTATTGATCTGATAATGGGAAATACTGTGCCGTGACAATTATTGAAACAATAATAATATAAATTATCAACGTAGCAATTATTGAATCAATAAAATAAAATATTGAACAGTAATTACTGTAACAATTATTGAGTAGTGCCTTCTTACGTAAAAAAAATATCATGCTTTGTGAATAGTACTCGTGAATAGTAACTCATGAATAGTAACTCATGAATAGTAACTCGTGAATAGTAACCCTGACAAAAAAATAAGAATTTCACAAGAAATATCTTACCAATATTCTGGTATAATGATATTGAAATCAATTTAACCATTTACTAAATAGTAATTATAAGAAAAATTGAATATTTTATTTCATAAAATTCGGGGTCTTACAATCTCCCCTCCTTATGAAATTTCGTCCCCGAAATTTACGTACCTGGTATTTCGAAGAGTTGAGAATACCTTGCTTTCATTTCAGATTTTATCTCCCCTGTCATCATGATTTCTCCATTTCTCATCTCTTGTATTTCAGATATCATTCTAGAATACAGCTTCAAAACAAAGGTTAATTGACATATCACAATTTGTCAACTTAAGTAAGAAAACTCAGCTTAGATAGGACACACACTAGCGAAGGATATTACTCGTCTCTCCCCTCTTAGTTCTAATCTCGGATCTCCGCCAGAGATCATATCCCTAAGCTCTGATACCAACTGTGACACCCCCAAAATAGGTATACAACACCGATTCCATCCAACCTATACTGAGTCGCCACATACATGGTACACAAAACAACTACAACTTTATTACTACAATTGTCGTGCAAAATACAACAACACATATACTATGAGTTTTAATACCAATCGTGACTCATGTCCCAACCATGGACAAAGACCTCACATTGATACGTTACATAAAGGTACAACAATAATCATGCTTTAGAAATTAAAATCTTTGGGAAGTGCTCAAGGAAACCTTCGTATATAGGAGGCCATGAATCTAAGTTATGATAGATATCATATGTCCGAGAATTATCCTCGGTCGATCCAATAGACCCCAAAGAAAAATGATAAGATTACTATCATGTTCCTTCCAATGATGAGTCTTCGACATATAATTATCTCAACCGTCCATGAATTGAGAAATATATTTTAAGCAAACTCCAAGATCATATAGGTAGTGCTCAAGATATACTCGCAGTGGATGTGCACAACCTCGCCTTTTATGATAACTCGAGGTTGTATGTCATTAGACATCTTATATGATAGTGACAAAACACCCTTCCAAAGTTGGGTTCGCCACCCTATTCGGCTCACCAAAATTAAATATCAAATGACGATACAATACGACACACTTATCTCAAAGTTCTCAATAAAATTATTTCCATACTATTTAGGAGAACCTCAATACTATATACCAATCGTCTCTATTTCCTATTACCCCCGCCGACTCCAACCTACACTTTCTTTACACCGAAAGGAATTGTGAAGCAAAAGGGTGAGCACAAATAGCCCAGTAAAGAATATCATAACTAAAGATAATTAAATTATCAATAGCCTTCGTTAGAATTAAATCAAAGATTTAGAACATATGGTAGATGATAAAACTTTTCAACCCTATTTACAGCGGAACGAGCAATCCATTAGAAGAGTCAAATAGACCATAATGTCTATTATCTTCTCTATGTTAAAAGTCCACCAATAATGTTTTATCCCTGTAACATCAATCAACAATTCCTGTCCACAATCATATGAATAACTCATAATTATATTTGTGGTTCCAAATTCCTTTTCTCATCCAGAACGAATATAATTTTTATCACATGTCTTTACCTGAAACATCAAAGATCATGGTTATACCAAATCACAGTTCATGTTCATAATCATACTAATAAATTTATATTTGCACTACGGGCCAAAGATATTCATTAACAAGTCATCTTTGCACTACGAGCCAAAGATATTCAACAACATGTCATCTTTGCACTACGGACCAAATATATTAACCAATAATTCATCTTTGAACTACAGGCCAAAGATATTTAACAACAAGTCATCTTTGCACTACGGGCAAAAGATATTCATATCTCAAAGAAATATATAATCATTTCAGAATTTATATAAACAATAATTATAACCATGTTGATCAATTCACCTTTGCACTTAAGCTAAAGATAATCGTTTATAAATTCAATGGTCATGATCATACCAGTCAACAATTCATCTTTGCACTACTGGCGAAAGATAACCCATAGTCACGATCATACCAATAATCTACTCATCTTTACACTTAAGTCAAAGAAAAATTTCATCACCGGAATTATAAAAATGTTATATATGATAATAAAAATAATATGATTAACAACTGCATTTAATTTCAATAATAAGATTCATAAATCAATGATTTCATAACACCTTAATCCAAATGTTATAAATCACTTAATAATCTCTTAATCTAATATTATTAATATTACCACAATATCTTAATCATTTCTTAAACTTATAAACAATTTATTTTAATTGTTTATAATTTACTAATTAATGCATTTAATCATCCTAAAATACCAAACTCATAAAATTTCATCACTAATAACCAAAACCCTCATCAAAAATTTGCATATACCTTATATAGGATTTTCAAGCCATAAAATCCTATTTTCCAATTTTTTTACTTCACATAACATATTTAATTTATTTACTCATAACTAGTTAATTTTCATGAAAAATACCAAATCAGTATAAACAAATTTTGTTTTCTGGGATTTAGCAGACCATAGTCCCATATTGAACATATATTTTTCTCGAAATTTTTAAAATTCATTTACTATTTTTTATATGGCCTAAACTACCGAATATTTAAACATTTATCATAAATTGTACTTTTGTCCAAAAATTGCGAAATTTACAGGGTATACCGATATTATATAGATGTACTCCCAATAAAAATTTAATCAATTTTGGAGTTAACCACAAAGAGTTATAAGGGTTTACTTTTTAAATAGTCTTTTCTCATAAAATTCATAACTCCTAATCTATACATCTAAAAATCGCCATTTTTGAACACAATCTAGAAAACTCATCAAATTATCATTTTAATTTTTTCTAGAATTTTTGATGGTCAGAAAAATTACGAAACTAAAGAAACATAATAACCCTTACAATCCCTTACCATAATAATGACAATATCCCTTACCTCAAAAGAACAATACTTCTGACTGAAAAGTCGGCTATAACGCTGAACAAACTTGCACCGTATAGCAACACTCAAAGTATCAAAATACTCATAAGAATACGCTCGATAATATAGAGAGAAAATATTTCGATTTTTAGTGTGATTTTCAATTCTAACCTAAGCACCCTATTTATAGGAAAATGCTTAGAACACCAAAGCAAAAAATTTAATAAAATATTAATATTTTCTAAATAAATTCCTACGCACACCTTACCATCTGAATTCAGCAATTCACACATGTTAGTGGGGCCCACCAAAATGAAAAACATGTTTTTATCATTTAATGCAATAAAATCAATTCAGACCCAATATTATCAGAAAAATTTAATTCTTATGTTCGTTCCATAGGATATTTAATTTTCTACAACTTTGCAGAAGAATGTTTTTCCAAATTCCAAACAAAAATTGAACGAAATCCACATAAGGACGATTTTACAAGCTATAATCAAATTTCAGTCAAGAATTGGGGCCCACCAACACACAAAACATGTGTTAAGCATTTTTTTTTAACAAAAATACTCTTCCTCCTCATTTATTCATATATCACACATTCATTATAAAAATATCACCATTATTATATTATTAAAATATAACAATATATTTAAATGAATTATTTTATAAGAAAAGATAAAATATCAACTTTCAACAATTATCACATTAAAAATTTTCTCCATCTATATCCACAGAAAATGAATATTTTCCTTATCATATTAATTAATAATTAATTATTCACAAATAATATTACAGACTCATAATAATGACAACCAGGCAGTTCCCAAGAAAGAAGGGGCTTTCCAATAAGGATTTCTCCTTACTGGCGCGCAATTAGGTGACCAAACCTCTCCTTAACAAAATTTTCTAGTCATTGCCAATAATGCTATCTAATAATATTATTCAAATAATATGAATTATTGATTTGATAATGGGAAATACTGTGCCGTGATAATTATTGAAACAATAATAATATAAAATATCAACGTAGCAATTATTGAATCAATAAAATAAAATATTGAACAGTAATTACTGTAACAATTATTGAGTAGTGCCTTCTTACGTAAAAAAAATATCATGCTTCGTGAATAGTACTCGTGAATAGTAACTCATGAATAGTAACCCCGACAAAAAAAATAAGAATTTCACAAGAAAAATCTTACCAATATTCTGGTATAATGATATTGAAATCAATTTAACCATTTACTGAATAGTAATTATAAGAAAAATTGAATACTTTTATTTTATAAAATTTGGGGTCTTACAATTCGTGTATAACACACGCTTTAACATAACACAATTCCTTCTACACGTTTCATTTCCTTCTCGAAAATCATTTCACTCAACCCTTAGGTTTTAAGTCCGCATGCAAAAACTTCATTTGCCATAAATGAAATATTATTAGATATTTCATCTTATCTCGATATTCTATTATTACGCGTTTCTCGGAATTTTAAAATAATTTCCCGAGCAGAAACGAATGAATATTGTTTTTACGGGAATTTATCAGAAAATATTTATTTTCGTCTTGAAAATTCTAAACAATTAATTCTAGCACGTAGCCAGTTACTAACTATATAAGCACATCCTAGGTCATAGAACGACCTTCACATAGTTTACTCACAAAATAAATTAATTAAATTCATTTAATTCACATAATCAAATAAAAATTTAATTATCATAAAAATCTGATTTTCTAAGCACAGAGTATACTAGCAAAGAATTATCAGAGAAATAATTGAACAAAACTGAGTGACGTCTCATGTAAGCATCAATAATCAATACCGTGTGCTACTATGTAACCACGCGTATTACTGTACTTTAAACACCGGGTGTTTCAATAGTTAACGGTAAAACTTTCGTGTTATTTTTATAAAAAGATAGTTTTATCATTTTCTCAATCCGACAATAATTCTGTTGTGGGGTCCACCAATGATTGTACTGTCGTATGAATATTTCCTGTTAAAACGAATATTCCCTGACCAATCGAATATATAATATAACAACTTGCGTACTTTGCAAAATTTATAAATATTACCCACAACTATAACATTATATTAAATTCACTCCATAATATTCAAAAATGATATTTATAGAAAATTCATCTTTATTCATAAAAGTTGGGGTCTTACATTGAAGATGCAAACTAAGAGAATCTCAACATCTTTAGTTCTTTGACATCCTTGAGTTCACAAGGTTTACATCCAGCTGCTGGTTGGCCAAACACATGTTTTAGAAGTTCTTCTTTCTTCTCTAGATAAGAATTTCTTAGCATGTAAGGCCTTTTCATCTTTTCAGGCTGATGGATGTTTGACTCTTTTCTGTTGATGTCTATTGACCTTCTAGCCTGATGTGACGCCCCCAAAATAGGTATACATCACCCATCTTGGGTCGCCAAATACATGGTACAGAATACAAATACAAACTTAATTATACAACCATCGTGTAATATACGACAGAACATATCTGAGAGTTTAAACATGAATATTGCCTTCTAGACAATATCCACTCTTAAATAGAGTCCTCATTACATTTATTGTCACACTATTTTATAGAATAGTGAGGACTACTAATACGCTATCTCGGACCATCACTCGCGCTCCCCACTGACTAGTCCTGGCCACGCTCTTATTTCCTAAGAAAACAATGAAAGCAAAAGGGTGAGCTCAACTAGCCCAGTAAGAAATATTATAACTAAGATAATGCGTAATAAATTATCATTAGTCTTCAACAATGTTAAACCGATAAAATACAATAGACATCAAGTTTAATCATGCAATGAATAAGTAATCCATTAGAAGAGTCAAGTAGAGCATGATATCTACTATCTTCTATGATTTAAAATATTTTCATCAATTTTTATCGCTGAGACTCAGCTTAATAAATAAACCACATCATCGAATCATCCCTGCACTATGGGCCAAGGATATTCATTAAATCATCAATGGTCATGACTATACCAAATAATCCTTGATCATAATCATACCAAAAACTGTCCATCAATGCACTACAGGCCACTGAGGACTTTTACCACATCATTTATAACATTACAGGTCATGATTATACTGAATGATCCCTGGTCATAATCATACTGAGTCCATATATGCACTTAAGCCAAAGATGACATTCATCATAATATAAGCATGAGGATGATGGCAATGACATAATAATTCAATAAAACAAGTTCAAGAATAAATTTTAAAGATTTATAAGTTAATTTATCCTGAAATTAATAACGTCCAAATTGTCAACATGATACTGCTTTGTGGAGTAAAATTCAAGAATGCTCAGTAGAATATTTCCATGAAAAGATACTGGATGAAGTGCAAATATCCAGGATATTCTACTAATTTCATGAAGTATAGAGTCAAAAATTTAACCAACTAAGTATAATAGAATATATGAAACTACAAGTGGATTTTCGCCCGCCATGCGGTAATCCACGTAGACAGATCATTTCCACAATTTAATAAGGAATGAATACGAAGGATCATTCACCATGCATGTGGTAATCCACATAGACAAAGTTATTCCAACGTAATAATAAAGAATGGAATAATGTAAGAATTCACTGTGCATGCGATAGACCGCATCGATGTGTTATTCCCAACCTAATAATAAAGAATGGAACCAGTGTCATGCGTAATCCGCATGCATGTGATATTCCAATGTAATAATAAAGAATAAAATAATAACAGAATTCACCGAGCATGTGATGTAATCGCATAGATGTGTTATTCCAATAGAATAATAAATAATGGAACCATGTCATGTAATACGCATGCGATAGGATATTCCAATGTAATAATAAAGAATGGAATCAGTCATGCGTAATCGCATGCATGTGATATTCCAATGTAATAATAAAGAATGGAATAACATAAGAATTTAACCATGTATGCGATACTTCGCATAGACAGGTTATTCCAACATAATAATAAAGAATGGAATAAAATAAGCTCTCTTCATGAATATGAAAGAAATAATACCCCTAACCTTAGAAGAAACTGGATATTGGAATAGTAAGGTAGCAGACTTCTCTTCTTCTTTCTATCTATAATTTCACTCTATAATAATTGCTCTAAAGCTTTAGTGAATTGGTGAGAGATGAAGGAAGAATGAGCTTCTATTTATAGGAAAATATAGTTTCGATAATTGCACATTTTGGGGCTCGAAATATTACAATACAATACCTCCAACTTTTCTTTAATTTTTAATTTAGTCCTGCAAGTATTATCAAACTTGTACCACCTCCCCTAATAGTAAATAATGTGAATCAATAGTTCAATCATGTGAATCAATAGTTATAATCATGTGAAAATATGAATTATAGTATAGTACCTCCATCTATACCTCTATTTTTAACTTAGTCATGCAAGTATTATCAATCTTGCACCAACTCCCCTAATAGTACAAGAATGTGAATCAATATTACACATATGTGAACAAATAGTTATAATCATGTGAATTAATAGCAATTAATTGCTCATTTATCCAATTAATTACCCGACTGGTCAGTATAACTTCCAGACATCAATTAATATCGAAATAAATGTCAATTTCCACTAACACTAATAATTACAACACAATGGAACTACCAATTTTATCTTTAATCAACACGAACTTATTCATCATTAATATTATAACTCACAATATTTAACAACCATGTCGTTCCCAGGAAAGAGGGGGCTTTTTGATAAGGATTTCTCCTTATCGCGCCAAGAATTAGATGACCAAACCTCTCATTGATGTAACTTCTAGACATTGTAAATATTGCAATTTAATAATATGAATAACTTTGTCGCCTCAATTATTGATTTAATAATATATCATATTATGCATGATAATTTGTGACAATAATCGAATCAATAATATGAGAGATATGATGCAATAATTATTGTAGTAATAATTGAGTATAACCCGAGTGACTTCTCACGTAAGCATCAATAATCAATATTATGTGCTACTATGCAACCACACGACATCGTACTTTTACTACCGAGTAGTTCAATGCTTTTAACTCAGTAACACTTCCGCCGTTATTTTTATAAAAAGATAATTCTATCGTTTTCTTACTACGACAATACTTCCGTTGTGGGGTCCACCAATGATTGTGTCGTCGTACAGATATTCCCCGACAAAAAGAATATTCCCCGACCAAACGAATATTTTATAACAACTTGCATACTTTACAAAATTTATAAATATTACCCACAACTATAACATTATATCAAATCCACACCATAATAAAAAAAATGTTTCGAGAAATTTGAATCTTTATTCATAAAATTTGGGGTCTCACAATCTCCCCTCCTTATGAAATTTTGCCCTCAAAATTTACGTACGTACCTAGTATGCCGAAGAGGTGAGGATACCTTGACTTTATTTCAGATTCTAACTCTTGAGGTATAACCTTTGAGTGTAGAATAGGATCCTTCTTATCCAAGATTTTAACATGTATCTCCTCATACATTAAATCTTCTGCTATCTCATCTAGTTCCAATTCAATAATGTGGTTCGGGTTGTCCACATATTTACATAACATCGATACATGAAAAACGTTATGAACACACGATATACTTGGCGGTAAACGAGTCTATAGGCCACAGTTCCTACTCGATCAAGGATTAAAAATGGACCAATGAATCGAGGATTGAGCTTTCCTCTCTTTCCAAATCTCGTAACTCTTTTCTATGGAGCAACACGTAACAACACATGATCTCCAATATTGAATTTCACGTCCTTTCGATGAAGATCATCATAGCTCTTTTGTCAATCTTGTGAGGTTTTTATACGTTGTCGGATCGTTTGAATCTTTTCTATAGTCATACGTACCAAATCCGGTCCCAACAATGTTGCTTCACCCACCTCATCCCAACATACTGAAGAACTAGTAACTCGGAACCTAATTTGTTGGTTGTTTGTGGGAAACCACTCAGCGTACCATATTGAAACTATTAGAGACTCGATGTGTACCAAGTATAGAAAATAGATACGTATGATGAAAATGTGAAACTCGAATGAATTGTTGAGCAATGTAAATGAACTTAGAAATTCTTAAAGGAAGAATTGTTAAATAAACAAGAAAATTCAAAGAAGAATCTTGAAGAGATATAAAAATAAGAAATGGGAGTTACACTAACTCCAATAGCCAAGATAACGAATAATGATGAATAGACAAAGACTGTAAGATTAAAAGCATAAATGAAATCGTAAATGATGAAAAAGGGAAGAAAGGGGATCGTAAAATAAAACGATCACGAGTTAAGAATTTTTTTTTGTAAGGGAAATGATTATAGAATAAGATCACGACGTGATCTGTTTAAGTTATAAAAGAAAGATGGTCTGTAATGTTTGAATAATTATAGATTGATGCTATGAAGATAATGTACTATGATATAGTACGAGATAAACTCACGAGGAGTTATATAGATAATGTGATACGAGGAATTTGTATTGAGCAAGTTAAGGGAAAGTTGTTAAGAGCAAGATAGAGTTAGGTGGGATTTCAATTGAGGACTCATATGATGGCTGAGTTGTACAAACCTTTGTATGGGCGAGGGTTTTATGCTTGCACTCAGTTTATCACATTGATAATCATTGGAATGTTGGTGTCGCGCTATCAATGTATATGTGGCGAAAAGGTGATTCTTTTCTCATGTGTATATTTGATAGTTAAAAACTATTAAGATTAGTCAGATATTATTAGGATTAAGTGTGGTTCTTAAAACTAATGCATATGGTAAGTTCATGACTCATAATAATATGGTATGTTTTGAACCCCTCAGCGAATGGACATCTATGGTCTGACTAGGACAAGTTCTTAAACTCATATTATTGTGAAAAGTTCCTGGATTTTCGATGTGTAGTAAGTTTGATGAACTATACTGGGGATATGGGAGGATTATAAGTTGAAATACAAGAATATTTAGTATAAAGATTGAAATTGATGGAGAAAAATTATATATTCCAAATCTTTTAGCTTTGCTAGACTTTCAAAATTTATTAACTTCGTGCTGATATTTGCACTTCTATTTTTTTGAAAAACATTGGATCAAATGATGAAACCAATGAGTTTTAAAAACAATATCGTTATTCGTATGTCTATGCTAATTGCTTCGGCTAGACAAAAATGGTTTGAAATATATCAAAATATTTTTTTTATATATATCATCAATGCATCATGGAACCAGTGCGTAGAGATGATAAAACGATGGAGTCATCAATGCGAGATTATTTAGTGTTGATGTGATCTAAGGATCACAAATCCACACTATGGTATGATGTAGTATGATAAAATCACCAAATGACGGAATCCTCAAACGGACTGTAAATATAGTGCGGTATCATGACGACATAAAAATGATTTTTGAGATTTCTTTAAGATATGAGAATATATATATATATATATATATGTATATTTCTATTGATGTCCGAATTATTGTAGAAGTCTATACTATTTGATTCAGCTAGACGAATATTGAAAGATGTTCATGAAATTCAAGCGTTTCTTGCAAAGTTATGCCAAACCAAATTGTTTTGGTGCGGATTCGGATGTTGAAAAGTTGAGATGAACAACCCTTTTATAGGGGATTACGCGGAGGTGTTTAGATGTTTGTGCACAATACATTGTACGAAGGACTAATCCCCCTAAGTACGAGGAGTCCATATAGTCTTATGATTGTTAAAGTTTAAGTTGAAAGATTACTTATAACTATGGACATACGCATATCGGTTAAATGTTTGTGCACAATACATCATACGAAGGGCTTAACACCCTAAATACGGGAGTCCTTATAGTCTAATAACTGTTAAGGTTTAAGTTGAAAGAGTACTTATAACCGTGGACGTAGTTCAAGGTCTTGTGACCACTCAGCATGATTTGGAATCTTTTAAATTCTTGAGTTATTCATACTACTTCCCAATTATTGAATAATTGTGGAAGATTCTTATTATTCTGCAAGATGGAAGTGAAAAGGAGAGTATTCCTTAGAAAGAAGTAAGTCGTAGAATGCGACAATGAATGATGAATATATTGAATAAATGAGAAAAGAAATTTTGAAGTGAGAAGGAGATGAGTTATCAAAGAATAATGTAAAACTTTTAATAGAAAAGTTAATAATTGTTGAAAGATCTTTGTGGAAAGAAAGTGGTTATAGAACCCATTGACTGAATAAAGTATTAACATAAAATCTATTTTGATAGATTGAATGAGTGAAGATTAATAGATAAAATTTCGAGGACGAAATTCTTAGAAGAAATGGTGAATGTAATATCCCAAGTAAATTTTGAAAAGAGATTTGGTGAAAACCGAGTAAGGGAGGTTTCTTTGATTCCGAGGACGGAATCCTTATAAGGAGGGAAGGATGTGACAACCCGAATTTTCATAAGTTATTAAAATAAGAATTTAATAATTAAAATTCTTATTATGAGGTGTATATATTTTGAATTATGTGATTTGGTGTGAAGAGAATTATATATTCATATGTTAGAGAATGTGAGATTTAATAGTTAATTAAACTATTAAAAAAATTAAATAATATTAGTTTATTTATTTTTGAAATTATGTTATGAGATAATATAATTTTAATTATTATGCCTTCATGGCAATGGAAATTATTATGAGTTAAGTTTCATAAATAGTGTGAATAATTCACTTAATTAAAATAGTGAATTAATACAAGTATAATTGATTTAATAAAGTGAGAAGGTAATATATTGCATAAAAATGTAAATGTTAGTAATGTGAGTAAAATATTTATTAAGTACATTAAATATTTTAGTTGGAAATTTATGGAATAAAATGAATATTTATGGTATTAAATAAATATTTGATAAAAATTATTATGGGATAGTTTATTTAAGTGTGATAAAATAGATGAGATTTATACGTATTTTATTACGCTGAGTATAATTGGATATTCTAATTTAATTTAATAATTAAATTAGAGGAGTGAGAATTTGTTAAATAATGTTATGATTATAATGGTTGAATATAAATTATAATTTTACTAATAAGGTTAATTTTATCTTCCTAAGAAATTAAAGGTACACAATCTAGTTTATAATTCTAGTTTATGTGTTCTTGAGTTTCTTTTAAAATTGGAGTTTTGGTTAATGAATTTGTGGGTTACGATGTTATATATGTTATTAGATATTTATAATTTGATAATGGTCATCTAGAAATAAATTTTCAGGAATCAAATTCATGTATTTATACTAAAGAAGAGGAGATTGGGTTTTGATTGTAATGTGTGTTTTGGTGTACTTTGAGACTAAAGTTGATGATGAATTCGTGATGAAAACTTTAAATTGATGGATGATTGTTGTTCTCATCTATAAAACGAAAACAACGCAACTTGAACGGATCGAATTGGTTAAGAAACAAATTCGTGATGAATGAATACACTTAGCATGTTGAAAATAGGAAAAATTAGTATAAACAAATTAGAATTAGTATAAACCAAGTCCTACATCAACTAAATTGAGAACTTTTCCCTTTGCTAAACCTATAAATAGAAGGGCTTGGTCCTTTGTTTCATTCACCAACAATAAGGCCTCCACTTTTTAAGAAAGGCTTTGTTGTGGGAGGACTTTTTATAAAGACCTCCTTAGTTAAATTTTGGCGTGGAAGTGCGTATTCAGTTTGTAAAACTTGTATTTTCGAGTATGTTTCTTATTTAATTTTTGGTAATATTATTATTTTAAATATTATATTTAGTTTGTTAGTTAAAGTTTAAATTTTGGAAGTTTAGTTAGTTTTGTTAGTAAACTAGTTAGTTTATTATGTTTATTTTGGCTTGTAGTTGATTACGTAAATGAGTTTTAATGATTGTAATTAGAGATATGAAGCCTTAACATCTTCCAAGTGTAACCCAAAACTCACAAAATAAAAGATTTACAAAGAACCATGTTGGACAGTTTTTGGGACTGAGCTTGAGGACCATTTGTGCTTTTGATTTATGTCTAAAAGCTTAATTTGATGATTTTATGTTATATCCCTCTAAGTTCTGAAGATTTCATAACTTGAATGAACCAAAACGGAGTTAAAATGAATTCGTGGTGAAGGTTTTAGTAAACTATGTCTAGAAATGAAAACTGAATGAACAATGACTAGAGTGTCAAATTCTGGAATAGCTATGTTGCCTAAAAAATTCTGAATTTCTGGGTAGTTGTAGTGCACTGAGTTTGGAAGCCATGGGCTTTGGAATGACCTCATTCCGACCTCGGATGAGGGAGTTACGGTGATTGGAAGGAAATGTGTCGAATTTGTCAAACTGAAAGTCAGCAAATGGATGTGCTATTCGGGACACTATTTTATCGATTAATGTTTCCGAAACTTCGGGCTTTTGGTATGTTATAGTACACTGAATTAGCTTTCCATAGACTCCGAAGGGACTAATTCCGACTTCTGAGCAAAGAGTTATGACCATTCAAAGTAGTTACACAAAACCTGCCTAACCAACTCGGTGGCGGCCACCTTGAACGAATTTTCCTAATTCAGATATTTTGAATTTGGAAATGGTCAAAGAATGAAAGTTATAGCCTCGGAAGTTAGCTTCATGGTTGGCTCAAGAATCGCTCAAAAATATTTTGAAACGATTAGTTATGACTGCTTTTAGCGAGAGAGGGTAAAGTGAGAAAGAATGAAAAAGCAGCTTTTTGAACGCCTTTTTGAACACTATTTTGACCGCTTATCTTATCCAAAATGGGTGTCCAAAGAATTTTAAAAATAGGTTAATATGATGTTTATAGCATATCCAAAGTTGGACGCCATCTACTTATGAGATATAGCGTAAAGTTTACATTACAATTACTATGCGCTGTTATATGACTAATAGTTGATGTGTATGATTATATAATTGTGTAGGGCACGTGAAGTGCGAGATAATCGTAAGTCGTTAAACCGTTATTGGTAAACAACGATCAAGGCAAGTCTTTCGGTTCCTATTTGCTATGTGAATTTGATGATGATCTGCTTTGAAATCTTTATTGCAAATAGCATGGTGTGTTATATTAATGTTGAAAGTATGAAATGTTAACGCCAATTTATGACTACGTTGATTGAGTAATGAATGTTGATTGAGTAAGGAACTCAATCTTTATACTTGTTATATGAACTAAAGCATGTATGTTATGTTAGTCCAATGTTTATGAGATGTATATCGAGCATGTTATTATGTGCTATGTGATGCATGAAAACTGTTAGATTTTGCTGGGCTGTCGAGCTCAACCTTGCAACTAACCACTTTTGCAGGTTAAAGATTTAAGGTAAAGTTATGTGCTACTTGAAAGATATGAATCAAATGTGATACTTGAAGATTTTTATACTTTGGCTGAAGTTATTAATATTTGAACCATGTTTAAGGTTCCGAATAATGTATTAATGTTGAATTGTAATATCGTTTTGCGATGTAAACTCTTGTAGTATTAAAATGATTCTAGGATAGTTAGATGTAAAGGTTGAAGGTTTTGGGAATGCATTCAGTTTATAATAGAAAATTTTAATTATTTCGCAAATTTCAATGGTTGTATTATTGTTTAATGATGTAAAATTAGAGGTTGAATATATTATTATTGACCGAAGTCGAGAATTAAATTGTATAAATTTTGGGGTCGTTATTCATACACGACTTGGCCACTCGACTTAGGTTGCTCCCGACTTTTGAATTGCTTCAATCTTTGTTTCTGTCAATGAGATATTCCATGATTTAATATTACGTGCCCAAGGAATACAACTTCCTTAAGCTAGAACTTGCATTTCTTTAACTTGGTATATAACTTGTTTTCACGAAGCTTTTAGAGTATCAGCCTCAAGTGTTGCTCATGGTCTTCACGGGTTTTGAAGTATATGAGGATGTCATCAATAAAGACGACCACAAAGTGATCCAAATATTCCTTGAATACTTGGTTCATCATGTCCATGAAGGCAGCAAGAGCATTAGTCAATCCAAAAGACATGACTAGGAATTCATAATGCCCATACCGAGTTCTGAAAGCAGTCTTTGGAATGTCATCAGTTTTAATCTTCAACTGATGATATCTGAAACGAAGATCAATCTTTGAAAAGAATTTGGCTCCTTACAACTGGTCAAACAGGTCATCAATGCGAGGTAACGGGTACCTATTTTTGATGGTGACATGATTCAACTCCCGATAATCAATACAAAGTCACTTACTACCATCTTTCTTCTTCACGAATAGAACAGGAGCACCCCAAGGAGACATACTAGGACGAATGAAACTGATGTCTAACATTTCCTGCAGTTAGATTTTTAACTCCTGAAGTTCAATAGGAGCCATTCGATATGGGGCTTTAGAAATGGGTTTTGTACCAGATTCAAGGTCGATACAAAATTCAATTTCACGCCTCACGAGGTAGGCAGTAAAGTTCTTCAGTGAATACGTCGGAAATTTATTAACAATAGAAATATTATTCAAAATCAGTGACTCTCATCCAAGACTTGGATATCACGTCACATTGATACCTATCAACTTACTTAATCATTATTCACGACATCCCCTACGGAAAGTCCGGCTTTGCAGACATTCCACACAAGGAAGTCACCAAATAAAGGCTCGGGACTCTTTACTTATGGCTTGATATGACAAAGATTGACTTTAGTGGTTTGGTTGTTGAATTACATAATGTGCCTGGTTAGGAATATTAAAGCTAACAACCTTATAAAAAATAATCGATTTTAGCATGATGAGTAGTTAACCAATCAATCCCTAAAATCACATCAAATGCAAGTATTTTCAAAGAGATAAGATCAACAGGTAACGTGAAAGTGTCGATTTGAATTAAACAAGATTTATAAATAGTGGATGTAACGAAGGTTTCTACTAACAAAGTTTCAACCAATAAGTCAAAGTCTAACTTCTCTGGGGTCAAATTTAAACGTTGAGCGCAAGCAAGAGAGATAAAATAATGGGTAAAACTGGTATTTAATAAGGCGTAGACTTCGCAAGAATTTATAATTAACTAACCCGTGATAACTTCATTTGGGTTCCTCACTTGTTGGAAAGTCATGACAACGACTCTCCCTTGAACTACCCGGCTTTGACTTGTCTGGGGCAGCATTTGGTGTCATCACTACCGTTGAAATTTACTTTTCTATAGGGCATATTCCACCCTTAACTGCTTCATCGTACTCCTGTTTCATGATTTGAATATTAATCTTCAATCCATATCAAATTGAGGTTGACCGCAATGTACAGGGTAATTCAAAACTCGATGTTTGGTTTTCTCAATTGCTGTCCAAAAAGAGAAATACATATCATCTATTTTACCCTTTTAGATCGAATATCTCTTTACACAATATCAACGCGTCGTGCGACTTTTACCCATGCATCACTCATTCTCACTTATTCAGTTCTCTCTTCTTTCAGCTCAGATTCCAGCTTTATCATTTTATACTCTGCCAAAGAGTGCTTTTGTTCAAGCATCACATATCGGGTAACAGAAGCTTGAATTGTTGCATCGTTTTGCTCCACAACCGCCTGCCATTCTTCAGCCTGCTCTTCTAACTCATGAACACGATTTTGCAATTCTAAATTTCGATCATAAAATTCTTCTAATAAATTCTCCTCAGGTTCCTCTACTTCCTCTTCTTCCTCACTCTCAGCTGCTACCTCTGAGACTATCTCGGGTGCAACTATCAATTCTTCACTCACCACATGGATATCTCTAATTCCTTCTTCATCTGACATCACATTATCCTGGTTGGTGATTAGAGGTGTCTCCACGATCTCATTCACTCCATTGTTAACATTTTCAGCTACCATTTTAAAATACTGCCACAAAACAAGGGTTAATTGACATGTCACATATTATCCCTATACTCTGACCGACCAATTAAATACCAAATAAAATTAGGTAGGTCATACTAGCGAAGGAATTCCCCGTCTCTCCCCTCCTAGTTCTTGTCTCACATCTCAGCCAGGGATAATATCCCTAAGCTTTGATACCAACTGTGATCCCTAAGCTTTGTTAACTCCTTTCCTGAGTCATTCTTGCGCAATCTCATTAGCTCTATGGCTTTCCTAACTCCTCTTACTCATACT
Source organism: Panax ginseng (assembly GCA_020205605.1). NCBI lineage: Eukaryota > Viridiplantae > Streptophyta > Magnoliopsida > Apiales > Araliaceae > Panax > Panax ginseng. The sequence goes on from CM035139.1 coordinate 69,769,373, forward strand.
TTATCTTTACCTTCTAAAATTTATCTTCACGATCAAACTCAAGCTCATACCCAAGTTCTACAACAGAAATCAACGGGTATGGCTTTCCCAATACCAACCATACTCAGACTATACAACTTCTCAGGGCTCCTAATCCCTATCTTCCTTCATCAATCTTTCTGACAACAAAGTTTTAATAACTCCACAACTTGATATGTATAATACTTGCTACTCCTAAGTTGTAATAACCCGAGATTTTCTATATAAAATAAATAAGAAATTTTGCGTATAAATTTTTTTTTTTTTATTTAATAGCGAGACTAAGTGTCAAGTAAAGTGAATGATAAATGCGAATACATTTATTACTTGAAAAATTAGAAATAATTTTGGAATTATTAATTTCCACAAATTATATGGTAATAAATTTCGTAGTTTAAATGTTTTTATTAATTATTTTCCATGAAAACATGATTGGAAATAATATATGAAGTGATAATTAGATTTATATAATAAATATTTTATTATATGAATTGTTCGTAATATTTAAGTTAATTATTTTAACTTGATTATTGATGTTTGTAATAAGAAGAATAAGTCGTATACATGAGATCCAAACCTGGATTGGGATTGTGATCAAGAGATGAGAATAATAATATTATATTATTTATATAATGATTTTACAATTACCATAATTATGTACTGGTATAAAGTGAACAGAGATAATATATTGAGCAATAACGACTACCAATTAGGTCATAACATATTACCGCGTCTTTGTGAAACCCTAATTATTAAACTTCGCTTATGAGGTATTTCCGAGTAGTGACCGTATATGAAGTTATCGTGAATAAGAATATCGAATTAGAAGAAACCCTAATTAATGTTGTACATCGATAATTAGGACAAACCCTAATTATTATAACCCTAACAGTTGAAATTAGAAACCGTGAACGATCGTGTTAGTAACATACACGATAATTAAAGAACCACTAATGGTCAATTAGAAACCCTAATTGATGACGTTGAGAAACCCTAATTTTAATTACTGTGTTTAATTTCGATGTTATTATATGAGTGTTTTAATTTACCAAAGGATAGAAGTTAATTGGTAAATTATAAGAATTAAATCTAGTGATTAAATATTACATTTAATTGCCTTGTACAAGATTGCCCATACACTCTTAAACAAAGCCCAACCATCACCCCCTAACAAATCGTAAGCAAGAATCAAGAATTTTTGGCAAAAAGGTATAAGAACACTAAACCTAGAAATCCTTTGATTCGATGTTATTTGATGCAATTGATTGTTTAAAGTTGTGTAATAGAATGTTAATTGATGATATGGGTTGATAAATCAAAGACCCATAACATCAAAGTGCACAAATTGAAGATTTAAGCAAGTTGGAAAACCGAATTTTCATTATTTTTTTCACCAAATGTCGAGGCCATAACTCTTTGCTCGATCATGAGTTTTGTTCTTCAAAAGTTGTTATGTGTAGCCCCGATATGTGGTCTTTAGTCCGCAAAAAGAATCAAGTTCATATCATGTATAGATTAGAAGTTATAGATGGTCAAACATGGTTGGACCGATCATGATAAACTGCTTTTGGGCGCTTTGTAATGGGGCATTCTCGCCCACTTTTGTGCTTTAAAAGGTCTGGGCTTTTGACATGTTGTAGTGCACTGAGTTAGGAAGCCATAGGCTTTGGAATGACCTCATTCCGACCTCGGATGAGGGAATTACTTGATTGGAAGGAAATGTCAAATTTCTCAAAACCGAAAGTCAAGCGGGATGTGCTATTCGGGACACTCGCTTTGATCAGTTAATGTTTCCAAAACCTTCTGGGCTTTTGGTATGTTATAGTACACCTAATAAGATTTCCATAGACTCAAACGGACTAAATCCGATATCGGAGGAGAGAGTTATGACATTTCAAAGTAGTAGTGTCAAAACTTCCCAACAAGTGCGGTGCAGTCCATTTGAACGGAATTTCGGGCTGATGTGTTCGGAATTTGGAAATGGTCAAAGAATAAAAGTTGTAGCCCCAGAAGTTAGCTTCAAGGTGGGCTCAAGAATCGCTCAAAAATGTTTTAAAATGAAAGAGTTATGACTGTTTTAGCGAAAAGAGGGTAAAGCTGAAACGAGATTGAAAACTGCGTTATGAATGTCCACTTTTGACGCCGCTTGTTTGGGCTACTTAATGAACCCGAATTGGGTAATTCGTATTTTTAAAAATAGTCTTACATACCATGTATAACATATCCAAAAATCGATTAATCGGAGTTATGAGCAATGCGTTAGAAAATCGCAAAGTGAGCTATTGAAAATTAGTATAAACCAAGTCCCACATCGACTAAATTGAGAACTTCACCATTTTCTAAACCTATAAATAGAAGGGCTTGGCCTTTGTTTCATTCACCAACAATAAGGCCTCCAATTTTTGAGAAGGCTTTTGTTGTGGGAGAACTTTTATAAAGATCTCCTTAGTTAAATTTTGGGCGTGGAAGTGCGATTCAATCTGTGGAATTGTATTTAGGGTATGTTTTCTTATTTAATTTTGTAATGCTATTATTTTTAATTGTTAGTTAAAGTTTGAATTTTTTAAAGTTTAGTTAGTGTTGTTAATAAACTAGTTAGTTTACTATGTTTATTTTGGCTTGGAATTGATTATGTAAATGAAAGTTATTTGTAATGACTTTTAATATTTTGTGATGAATTTCATTAATTAATAATTATTAATGATATTAAAGTTATTTAATGATTATATTAAATAATTTAGTTTAAAATATAATTTTAATATTATAAAATCATTTTAAATGAAAATAAGGTATTTAAAATATTTGAAGTTATAAAATATAACTTTTAATATTTAAATGATAATTTCATTAATAATTAAATATTAATGATATTAAGATAATATTAATGATATTTAGTTTATTTAATGATTAATATTAAATAAATAGTTTAAAAATGGTTTTACTTATTTAAAAACCATTTAAAGAGGATATTAAGGATTTAAAAATATTTTAAGTTATAATTAATGACTTTTAATATTTGGATAAATAGTACATTAATATTTAAATATTAATGGTAATTATTTGGGTAATATAAATGTTTTAAAAATAGTTTGAGTTATTATAAATAACTTTTATATTTTAGGTAATGGTTTCATTAATAGTTTAGTATTAATTAAACTATTAATGATGATGGAATTGTTTAATGTTTAAATCATTTAATTATGATTCGATATTTGAAAGTTATAAATTTCTAAGCAAACTAGTGACTTGAGAACCGGATTATGAAGTTCTGAATTTGAAGAAGAACACCTATAGTAATGCTTATATCACTATAGGCCCATTAGTAATGATTTGAATTATTTTAAATTTTTCAATTTAAAATTGCGAAAATGATTAAAAATAAGATGTCCGATATTTACAGATGTTGAGGTATAAAATAAGTCTTAGACTCAAGATTTACCCGATAAAGTTGTCGAGACGTGACAAATGTCGGATCTTATAATAGAAAGAAAAATTTCTACCAGTAAGAGCATGGATGAGATATTTGAAAAATGTATAAAAAAATATTTCAAGTATAGAATAGGAACTAAAAGTATGATCACCGTGATTATGTGATTGGACTATGTCGATCGTAATATGATAAAGATCTATGTGTTAAGATATATTGTTCTAATCGAACTAATGATCCGATTATTGATAGGTTGTGATAAATAGATAAAACCTAAGTTGAGATTTGTAATCAAATGAATCGGCAAGTATCTTACCTTTGCTTTTCCTTTACGCAATGGACATGAGTAAGAAGTTTTAATTATTCTATCCCCGCATGCATTATGTACTCTTTGATTATCGACATGTTAGCTTTCGAGATATATATTCTGCTTCATTGATTTCTATAAATGGTTATACAAGTGTCCCCACTTGGATAATCATGGCATTTGTTCACATGTTGATACACCTTTGTCAATTACTCGTATATATATATGTTGAATTACATATTATTGTTGAGCAAGATTAAAACCTTCGGGTTTGGAACCGTGCATGTATGAACATCCCTATATGGGAAGATTTTTGCGCAAGAGCGGATAGAGTGAGCCGATGAATTTCGTTCAAGTTATGTAGTATTAATCAATACAGTGCAATGAAGTGATCACCTCCGTGCGTCTGTAAGTTATGACTTATTTGAGGATAGAATTCCGCTAAACCTTTTCGAAAATGAAAAGAATGTTCATAGTATGTTTCTTAAACCCTATTCAAGGTAGAGCCAGAGCCAAATTTAAAGAATTTGAAAGAGAGTTGTTATGTGAATTTTTATCAAGACAGATTACTTCACAACTTTCAATTCGTTGTAGAAGTGTTATGTAAAGAGAATACTTATATTCTTTCAAATTTATATATAATTGCTATTACTTGTTGGGCACTTAAATGCTCATCCTTGCTTAAATTAAATGTTTTCAAGCATGTATGAAAGCAACGAAGGCTCGAAAATGAACAAAGGAAAAGGAAAGTCGATCGAATAAGTGTGTATTATGAGTTAATGGTTATAGTTGTATTGGTATCTATTCAAGTATTGTAAGGAATGTATTTGAAGGTCACGTGCACTGGGAAGTAAACTTTGATGTATGTAAATTAAGTTCAATGTATTATTATTTAGTATTATTCAGCTTAAAGAAATGGTATCGTGGAGAACCGAGTTCGGGTTTCAAGTACCTGGATTTGGGGTCGTCGCATAAGTATTCACGAGCACATAAGTCATTAACACATAAGCACATAAAGTATTTTATCATTTTATCTTCAATGAATTTCTTTAATTCATTCCTTAGATCTCGATGAGAGTTTATTACCTCTATGTTTTCGATCTCCTAGAAGGTTATAGCCTAAGGTTTCCCCACCTAAGGTTCATAACCTAAAGCTTTGATACCAACTTGTGACACCCCCAAATCTGGGTACTCCAATTCCACAGATTTAGTGTTCACTATCCAAATAAAACATAACTAACTACCCATAAACAAAAGATATAATTAAACTCAAAAGCTTAAATAATAAATCTCCCATTAAGGGTTACATAATCTCAAGATAAACCCCAGGTCATCTAACCTTTATTACAATCACCAGCGAAAAATTAAAACATAGTCATAATCAAATCTATTACATAAGCTTCATAAATAAAAGGTAAATTAAATGTCGTCGTCTAATCAAGCACTTTATCCTTGCCCTTGCTTGTAGAAAACTCTTCAAACTTTTTAACTTCATCTGCATTATTTTGTGCAAGAGTGAGCAAACAATTGCTCATAAGAAGGATAATATACAATAACGTTTTATGAATAACAATTAACTGAGCTTTTAATGGTAAAGTATTCTTACCGGAACAATAAACTTTAATTCAATAGCTATGAGTTCAAAGGAATAATGAACGTTTAAGTTAACAATATATATCAACATCAAAGAATACACTAAGGGTCACAAGACCATGAACTATACTCTAGGTTTTTCAAGTATTTCTACTTTAACCTTTAACAGTCTAAAAGACTATACTCATCATCTATGTCCTAGGTTAACAGGTGTTTCTAATGTAACCTTCAACAATCTAAATGACTATGTGGACCATCATCTCGTACTCCAGGTGATCAACCCTTTGTACTATGTATTGCACAAACATTTTAACGCTATTGTGTAGCTCTAAAATAATCCCCTGATATAGGGTTGCTCATCTCAGCTTAGATTATTAGGTTCTGTACCAAAGGAATTTGGTTGGGAACTTCAAAGGAATTCTAGATCTTTAGAATGCTCATCAACCAAATACTGGTTGAATCAGATAGGGACCAATGACTATTCAAGTGTTTGATTATAATATCTTCATGAACAAGGTATATCGTTGAGTCAATAAGATCTAGAGTATTGACGATTTCTAAATTGAACACATGTTATCATCGACAACATGCTTTTAAAAATTGTGTGGGTACATAAGCAAACCAAAAGAAGTTTGATTTGGGTTGACCTCAAGGGTAATTTAAAGTTTAGAACATTCATCAACTAAGGATTTAGTTGAATTGGTAAAGAATCGCTAGACAACTTAGAGTTCGGTACAATAATGTAAGATAGTACAATGACATTGGAGAACGGAGATCAAACAACAATTATTAGTAGCTGAATAAACAAATTTCTTACAATAAAATTACAGACTTTGAATAACCAAAGTAATCTCGATTGGAATAAAGAAACAAAGATTAACTAACTTGCTCAACAATAAATGAGGGTTAAAGAACTTGCATGATGATAGACACGTAATTCATACATTTTATTATCCCTAATTTTGTCTTTTTAATTATATTAATTTATTAAATTAATATGTTTTATTTTATTTTGTAGGATTTAATATTTTTTGCAATAAAGTCAAAATCATGGTGATCAAGCGATATTTAATGCTCTTATTCATGTAAGGAATATCCAAGAAGAATCCGACAAGGAGAAGGAAAGAGGTTGAACAATCTTAGTGTGCAAGTTAAATCCAACAAGAGAAAGGAAAGTCAATCTAGAAGATCTTTTTATCTAGAAGATCTTTTTGAGAAGTTGATTGCAACTAGGAAATTGAAACGTACATGGACAGGAAACAAAAGTGTCCAAGTTCAATGAATCTAAATTAGGGTTCAAAGTTATTTTTCCTATAAATAGGTCTTTTGTTTTAGAGAGAAAGGTATTAGATATTGTATTAGTTTAGATTAGGAGTAGGAGTTAATTAAATTACATCTTCATTGTACGCTCGTTGGATGGTCGTGAATAAAGGGAGTTTTCTTATTTATTTTCAATCTTCTACTTTTTCTTTATTTTAGTTAATTTATTTATTTTCATGTCTAGTTAATTTCTTTAATCTAGGATGAAGATGAAATTAAATATTAATTATTCGTAATAATATTTTTTATCTCTTCTATTATTTATGCTTTTATGCTTAATTGATTTCGTCTTCATGTTTCATTATTGAAATACCTTCGTTTTATAGTTTTTATGTGATTTTAAATTAATTAAGAGGTTTTGATATATTATTGTTAAAATATGAGTTTTTCATATTCCATGCTTGCTCAAAGAAGTTTTGATGGGTTATAGTTAATCTTTAAATTTTCATAGTCTATGCTTGCCCACGTTAATTGTAAATTACTAAATTAAAGGGAAGGGAGATCAAAATCATAGTTGAGTTATAAAAATAGAAGAGATTGAATTATATGTTTTGTTTATTATCTAATAGATTCAGATTCCTAGATTGTTTCCTCATTATTTTTTTTTCATATTCTAGTTAATTAATTCTCAATCTTTATTTCTAATTCGCCTAAAATAGATATTAAGGAAATATTAAAATTAATCTAGTCTCTATGGGTTCGACCTGTACTTGTCAGTTCTTCAATTAGACACTGTGCACTTGCAGTACATATTTTTAACACATCAAGTTTTTGGCGCCGTTGCTGGGGACTAGAATTAATTTTTATTTATTCTTTAATTTTTATTTATTCGAATTAGATTTAACTCTAGTTTTTTTTCAGGATTATTGAAGCGGATAGAATAGCGAAAAGATAAAGATTTTTTTTTTTGCTGCGCTTTCTTCGGTACTTCATATCTCCATATTTTTTTAAAAAAAATTTAAAAAAAAATTAGTTTAGTTTTTTGTTTTTTTATATATATAATTTTTTTTGGTGTGCGACCTTCGTGTTTAGTTGTCTATTTGTTTTGTGATTTGTGGAAAAATGAATTCTTATTATAGTTGGAATAATAATTTTACTTGGAATCAAGAATCGTACGAAAATTTTAATGCACACCAAGTAAATCAATTTTTTCCAACTTATGAAAATCCTTATCTATATCCATGTTCATATCCTTATCCATATCCATGTTCATATCCTTATCCATATTCATGTTCATATCCATATTCGGATCCAGAACCTCAATATCCACAAGAATTATCAAATGAACAAGAGGAAAGACTTAGTGCCCTGGAGAAAACTACGAAAGTTTTAATGGAAGAACAATTTAATATTATATCCCGTCTAGAAATTCAAATGAGTCGATTAGCCACCATAATAAATGAACAAGATGTGGGTGGATTTTCTAGTAACTCTGAGGTTAATTTTGAAAATCTTGATGGTTGTGGAAATGATGAGGTAAGTGAAAATTTTATATTCAATTCTACACAATTTGAGTCAAACGTATTTGAGGAGTCTTTAAATTTTGAGTTTATGCTTAAAATTGATCATGTTGCATTTGATGAGTCAGTTGAAAAAGTCTATAAGCCTAAAGTTCCATACCCCGAAAGACTTATTCTTAAAAAATTACTCACTGATTTTTTGAACCAGCCCATTAAAGTAAATATGATCCAAGTGTTGTCATTGACCCAAGAGATAATTGAAAATAGACTCTTGATTGAAAAAGATCAAGTGATTTTTTCTTAAATCACCTTGACCAAAATTGGAATGAATCCGAATATTTAGACAAGGTCAATGAGCTGTTGAGATCCACTACAAATAAGTCAACTAAACTAGAACATGTATTTGAACCAATTCTTCCATCATTTGAACATGTTAATGAAAGTTTTCTTGAGGTAAACTTGAAGCATAACTATGATGAAAATTCTGACTATTTTTAATTTCCTAGACCTCCTGAAAATAATGAAAAGTTCACACTCACTTATCCATTTGTAACATTCATTTTTAGTGACATAATTTTTAGGATTTATAAAATTTGTAGATATGTACATTTGTTTTCTTTTTCACCACATCTTCTTATAGAACAAATGCCCCGCATACAAGGTACAATTCTTTCACATCTTTGTTCTCTTTTATTCATTTGCATACATTGATGACAATGCCTGATTTAGGTATGGGGGGAGTTTGTTTGTATTAAAAAAAAAATTTACGAAAAAAATAAAAAAAACACCACAAATTAAAAAATTAGAAATTTTGTTTCACTTTTTATGAATTGAATTAATTTTAATAAGTGTTTGTGGAGAAAAACTCATGAGTGAGATTGAAAGATTTAGAACTCTTGAATTTTTGATAAGATACGAAATCTTAGTTCGAAACACCATCTGGATTAAAATTGATTTCACAAGCATTTTTGCACTTCACGTGCAGACTTATTTGTGGGAGGGGTAAACCATGATTCGAGTAATTTCAAAAAAAAAAAAGAAAAGAAAAGAAGAAAGAATGAAAAAAAATGTAGTTAAAAAAAAGTTGAAAAAATAAATAAATAACTGCTTCAATGTCCATTAAACGAAATAGCTGGGTATCCAAACCTCGAGAAGCATCGATATTCACGCTGAAAAGTGTGATGGATAAAAGCAGCTTGACTAGTCTTGTTTTGTGACCTTTGTTACTCGAGTAAGTAAGCCCTTAGGGGTGTCTCTACACCTAGTGCCTAAAGCCATCTGGTTTGGGAGTCATTGGTCTAACGCTCGCTCTACATGGGTAACTCTGAAAAGCCTAAGAAAATGAGACATTGCACAAGTCAAGAATCAGAATTGAAAAAAAAAAGAAAAAAAAAGAAAAAAAATGAGCTTGCTTGATTTTCATGGTAAAAATCCCTACTAAGAGTTACATCATATACACAATGCATGCATCACATGAAATTGATTTAATGAAGGATGGTGTCTAAAATAAAGATTGAGTATTTTTGATAAAGTGAATGTGTAATTTTGAATTTAATCTTGCTTATGTATAATGCCCATAGATATTTAGAAGCTTTCTTTCAATTTCATAATTTGTTGAATCCAAAAATATTTTTGAATTTTGTGGGTATATTCACTGCAAACCCTCACGAGACACAACTCGTCCACTTGGGGTAACCTTGGGGTTTAAAGGCTTGTTGCACATGCTAAGTGCAATCGTGTTTCCTACGAAAATGGAGTAGTATAATTTTTGTTTTATTTTACTCGAGAACGAGCAAAAGCTATGTATGGGGGTATTTGATAGACACGTAATTCATACATTTAATTATCCCTAATTTTGTCTTTTTAATTATATTAATTTATTAAATTAATATGTTTTATTTTATTTTGTAGGATTTAATATTTTTTTGCAACAAAGTCAAAATCTTGATGATCAAACGATATTTAATGCTCTTATTCATATAAGGAATATCCAAGAAGAATCTGACAAGGAGAAGGAAAGAGGTTGAACAATCTTAGTGTGCAAGTCAAATCCAACAAGAGAAAGGAAAGTCAATCTAGAAGATCTCTTTATCTAAAAGATCTTTTTGAGAAGTTGATTGCCACTAAGAAATTGAAACGAACATGGAAAGAGAACAAAAGTGTCCAAGTTCAATGAATCTAAATTAGGGTTCAAAGTTATTTTTCCTATAAATAGGTCTTTTATTTTAGAGAGAAAGGTATTAGATAGTGTATTAGTTTAGATTAGGAGTAGGAGTAAATTAAATTGCGTCTTCATTGTACGCTCGTTGGATGGTCGTGAATAAAGGGAGTTTTCTTATTTATTTTCAATCTTCTACTTTTTCTTTATTTTAGTTAATTTATTTATTTTCATGTCTAGTTAATTTCTTTAATCTAGGATGAAAATGAAATTAAATAATTATTCGTAATAATATTTTTTATCTCTTCTATTATTTATGCTTTTATGCTTAATTGATGCTAAGTTACAATGGTATCCAAAGTCTGCAAAAGTAGCAGACTTCTTTGCCTCGAATCGTATATAAGTAATGCAAGGCTACCATACCTAAGCTCGAGGGGCCGTGAACATGCTTATTTCTGCCCTTGGCACCAAATAGCAATTTAAGGTTGGTACATTACGTACGAAACAAAAATGCAAACAAAGAATGGAGTTTTTAGCCCAACTAACACGAATTTCACCCACAAAACAATCAAATTAATATATACAATTGCTATAAAACTATCACAAACATGTTTCCTCACATATTCATCAACTTAAAGCAATTAAACAACAACTTAAACTAATTTAATTCCTTAAATTTCATGTTTTTACACAAAACTCCATTTTTTTGACATTCTCCATAGAAATCATCATTGTGATCACAATTCTTGTCCAAACTACTTCGTTCAAACTATGTTCTCTTCATTTCTTAATGGACTAGTATAATCAAAACTCAATTTACAGATTAACACACAATTTGACCACCAAAATTGGTACTTTCACAAGCCATATGAAAAATATATATATACTGTGAATATTCTTCTTCCTTTTTAACCGTAATTAACCTAACAATTCTTGTCTAAACACTAGTTCTAGCATCACAAACACATATAATCACCATAATTTAGTTGTATAGAAACAATTCGAAAAATATGGAATTCACAAAGTTTGAAGCTTCATGCCGTAAAACTCATAAATACATGTATATACATAAAATATAAAAATTATAGAGAAATGCCTTCTTATGCTTAAACAATCCTTGCTAACCAACTGAAATTGCTTTGAAATCCTTAAGTTTTCTCTCCAATTCTCCCTCTATTCTCTTTCAAGTTCTCTGAAAACTTCTCCTCTTAGTGTAATGTAGGTTAACTATTACAATGCGTAAAAGAAAATTGATGGTCATCCATTATACGCACACTTATTAGAATATCAGTTACAACATAAACGTATAAGTTATAATTATATTATATTTATTATTTAATTTATTTAATTTATATTATTTAAAAATTCAAAAATAAAAAATCCAAAAGCCATAAGGCTTTGTTTGGCAAAACTCTTTAAAAATTAAAGACTTAATATCTTTAAGCCTTGTTTGGCAAAAACTAAATTAAACTCCTTTAATTTATTTTAATAAACAATTCAATTTATAATTTATAACCACATATTATTTATTTGGATTTTCATATCCAACATTAATCAAATAAATTAATTATACACACTATATTTAAATAAATATTCTACTTAAACAAATATCACAAAATTATAATCTCATTATAATTTTATTTAATAAATTAACATATCACTATAATTATTAAATTAAAATAAAGAACATAACAATTAAATGAAATCCTTAACCACCCTCAATCTATTAAATTAAATTAGAGTGTTATCTAATAAATTTAATTCACACATATCTACTAATAACAACCACATAAATAAAAAATTTAAAAATATTTTAAATTATAAAATAACAACTTCATCAATAAAATATTTATTTAATTTAATAAATATTTTAAATTACAAATAAAATCTTAGATTGTTACATCCTTCCCTCCTTACAAGGATTTTATCCCCAGAATCATAACTCAAATAATTCGTTCGTCACATTCTTCCCTCCTTACAAAGATTCTGTCCCCAGAATCAAAGACACAGATTAAAAAAATAACTCAGGGTAATTCTTTCTCATTACATCTTTGAGTTCCCACGTATTCTCTTCGACATTGTGGTTCCTTCATATCACCTTCACAGAAGGTATCACCTCATTCCTGAGCTTTTTTTTTTTCTGTCGACTATCTGGATAGAATTTCCCTTGTAGTACAAATCTGTATCAACTGCAATGATTCGTACTTGATCACATGATTGTAGTCGGGCTTTTTCGATCATATCACCGCAACATGAAAAACATTATGAAGGCGCTCTAACTGTAGAGGTAATGCTACCACAAAACCATCTCTTCAACTTCATCAATGCTTCCTATACTATAACCGCTTTATACCCAATATAGTTCATCTTACCACACTTTGAAAATCCAGGAACTTGCCATAATCATATGAGTTTAGGAACTTATACTAGTCTGACCATAGGCGTCCATTCGTTGAGGGGTTCAAAACATACCATATGATTATGAGTCACGAGTTTACCATATGCTTTAGTTTTAAGAACCAAACTAAATCTTAATATCATCTAACCTAATCTTAAAAACCTCTAACTATCAAATATATATATGAGAAAAGAATCACCTTTCCACCACATATACATTGATAGCGCAATATCGATATTCCAATGATTATCAATGCGATAAACCAAGTACATGCACAAAACCTCTGCCCATACAAAGGTTTATACGACTTAGTCACCATATGAGTCCTCAATTGAAATCCCACCTAACATTACCTTACTCTTAAATTCTTCTTAACTTGACCCTTAATTTGCTCAATACGAATTCCTCGTATCACATTATTCATAACTCCTCGTGTGCTTAGCACGCCTTTCGATGTCTGTATTTCCTTTTAGTTTGTCCATTGATTTATAGACGATATGAAATACTTATTTCTAATTGCGTTCCACGCGTTCTTGTAAACATTTCTGAAAATTTGATGTTAATCGTGAATCTCGGTTCGATACAATTGATACTGAAACCTCGTGCCTTAAAACAATTTCTTTAACATATAACTTCGCACACTGATCGATAGGTAATATGCTAACTTTGACACATCATGAAATGTATCACCATTTCTTGCCACCAAAATTATTGTCGAAAGCGCAATATATATATATATATATATATATATATATATATATTCGTGCTTCCTCTTCAATTCTCGATACTGAGGAAACCTAGTTTAATCCTTCAACATTCCACTATCCTTCAGTATCGATCCTGAATTTGACACCTTCATCTTAGAACTACTCTTCCTTTACTCTGTCCAGCAAAGTTGTACGGTTTTCCATCTAAAAAGATTCTTCTCTGACTTTTTTTTACTGACTCGACACATGTAAAATGACCCTGTCGTTCAGCCTAAACACATAACCTAGGATATTATACGATGTGTCGCTATACAACACAAAATTTTCCGTATTATCTGGTAGAGACAACACAGGTGCCATACTAAATTCTTCTTCAATTCTTAAAAATTTACTTCATAATTTCCTGGCCATATAAATTCCACCGATACCCTCGTCAAGTTAGCTAACGAAGTGGTTATCTTGAACTTCGCGTATCCCACCCAATATTTTCTTAATAACTTCTTGATTTACAAAATCGATAGATAACTCTACCGTACTAACGTTTTGCAACTAAAAGAATACAATACTACCTTTGACTTCTTCAGAGTCTTAAGGTTTATGCACTTTCTTTGACAATGACTTATCACCACCTGGTTTGGTTTAACAAATTCAGAGTTTCATAAATCAAATCGGAAATAAATCCAATGACATCACATGGCCTTTAATACCAATACCGCAATTCTACACATCAACTTAAAAGGAATCACTATTCAAACTTTCTATATTTAGGGAATAGTTTAACTCTTCCCGAAGCGAATCTAGTTTCTAAACGAATTCATCAGGCATAAATTAACAAGTGGAATTTAAATTAAATAACACGCAATCAAGTGTTTAAGTCTTCCTAGGACTACTTATTGATTTTATATTAACCACATTCCATATCTTTATAATGTTCATCTCATAAATCACAAGTGTTAGCTTCATAACACCTATTCACTATTTATTGTGTACCTTAAATCATAACGTATCACGTTCACAACTTACTAATCTTTTAACAACTTTGAAATTATCAATTGACATGACACAGTTCTGTTTTAACCTCCTAATTATATGTTTGTTACATTAACACATCATTAGGCTAAGTTACAATGGTATCCAAAGTCTGCAAAAGTAGCAGACTTTAGTGCCTCGGATCGTGGTATGGGCGTAAATGCTCCATACCTAAGCTCGGGCCAAAGCAATTGCGTCGCTATTAAGTTAGCACCAGACCTGATTCTTTACCTGTGCACAAACAAAAACAGAAACGCAGCAACAATAGCAATTTTTTAGCCCAACTAACACAAATTTCACCCACAAAACAATGAAATTAACATATACAATTGTTATAAAACTATCACAAACATGTTTCCTCACATATTCATCAACTTAAAGCAATTAAACAACAATTTAAACTAATTTAATTCCTTAAATTTCATGTTTTTACACAAAACTCCATTTTTTGACATTCTCCATAGAAATCATCACTGTGATCACAATTCTTATCCAAACTACTTCGTTCAAACTACGTTCTCTTCGTTTCTTAATGGACTAACATAATCAAAACTCAATTTATAGATTAACACACAATTTGACCACCAAAATTGGTACTTTCACAAGCTATATGAATATATATATATATATATATATATATATATATAGTGAATATTCTTCTTCTTTTTAACGGTAATTAACCTAACAATTCCTGTCTAAACACTAGTTCTAGCATCACAAACACATACAATCACCATAATTTAGTTGTATAGCAACAATTTGAAAAATATGGAATTCACAAAGTTTGAAGTTTCATGCCGTAAAACTCATATATACATGTATATACATAAAATATAAAAATTATAGAGAAATATCTTCTTATGCTTAAACAATCCTTGCTAACCAACTGAAATTGCTTTGAAATCCTTAAGTTTTCTCTCCAATTCTCCCTCTATTCTCTCTCAAGTTCTCTGAAAACTTCTCCTCTTAGTGTCAATGTAGGTTAACTATTACAATGCGTAAAAGAAAACTGATGGCCATCCATTATACACACACTTATTAGAATATCAGTTACAACATAAACGTATAAGTTATAATTATATTTTATTTATTATTTATTTTATTTTATTTATATTATTTAAAAATTCAAAAATCAAAAATCCAAAAGCCATAAGGCTTTGTTTGGCAAAACTCTTTAAAAATTAAAGACTTAATATCTTTAAGCCTTGTTTGGCAAAAACTAAATTAAACTCCTTTAATTTATTTTAATAAACAATTCAGTTTATAATTTATAACCACATATTATTTATTTGGATTTCTATATCCAACATTAATCAAATAAATTAATTATACACACTATATTTAAATAAATATTCTACTTAAACAAATATCACAAAATTATAATCTCATTATAATTTTATTTAATAAATTAACATATCACTATAATTATTAAATTAAAATAGCAACATAGCAATTAAGTGAAATTTTTAACCACCTCAATCAATTAAATTAAATTAGAGTGTTATCTAATAAATTTAATTCACACATATCTACTAATAACAACCATATATAAATAGAAATTTAAGAAATATTTTAAATTACAAAACAACAACTTCATCATTAAAATATTTATTTAATTTAATAAATATTTTAAATTACAAATAAAATCTTGGATTGTTACAACTGCTCTCAGGTACTGATGGCTTGACTCTTTGTTCTGGCCCCTTCTAAATAACAAAACACTTCAGATTTGTGGCGTGTCCAGCTCGCTTTCTCCTTGTGATCTCCCGTTCACTTATCATCAATGGACTGACCCAATGCTTAATCACTTTAGCCTTGTTCTTTAGAGGCTGACCAGTATCTTTGTGTACACTCCATCAGTTCTTTCTTTATTTAGCAAACACTACGATCCTGGTTGCTTTCAAGATCACCGTCTTCTATTTTTTTGACAACTACTGTACTTGTTGACATTTCTTAGTTAGTTACTGAAGTCTTCTTCTGATCAACTTGTGGAAGACTTTATTTTGAATGGCTTCACAACTCAATCTAGATGTTGATCGAGTTGGTGCTTAGATCTTTTGCTAGCTTACATGTCATTCGTTGAGTGCTCTCTGGTTTCCTTCAGGTGGGATATATCTTTGCAGTACCAACCAGAGGCTTCGTTCCTTTGGATATTCTGGGAGTGCTCATTTGTTGAGAATCGTGTTTACTCTATGATCCTGCCTTGGCGTTGTGAGCACATCTGTTAAAGCCTTAGTTCTGCACTCTACGATTTTGCCTTGGGTTGTGCAGACACTATGACTCTGAGATCAGATCTCGACACTCTATGATTTCTTTCTTTATGCTCGTTGTCTTCATCTAATCTTGCTCGACTACGATCTCTGCCTCTGATGTGATCAGTAGACTCTATGACTCCGAGTGTGGTCTACGATTCTTGACATGGCTTCGGCAGATGCTCGGTCGACTCTTAGACAGGCTGTCTCTATGATTCTGAACATGACTTTCTCAATAGACTACGACTCTGAGGAAGTTCTCCTCGACACAATATGATCCTTCCTCGTCTCTCATGGTAGTCTACGAACTCTGAGATCTACTATCTTGCAGACTACGATTCTGCCTTGATAGCTCTTGAGTTTTCCTTGACTCTCCTGGAAGACTACGATTTCTGGTGCAGTGCTCGATGATCAGACAAGCCTATCTATTACATTATAAGATCAACCTAACAAGCTTGATCTTCTATATTTATAGTCCTTGTCCATCATTTCTTTTTAAGGACTTTACAAAGCTGTTTTGCTTATGTAGGATCAACCTAACATATTTGATCAATCATTCTAAGTCCTTGTACATATGTTCCTATTATCTATCAGAGGACTTTATAGCTTTTCTTAATGCAAGCATACTTGCATATTCATCCATATATATCATAATCAAATCATATATAAATAGGAATATCATTCACATGCTTATTCCTAACAGACCATTACTCCACTCTTCGACTAGTCCCAACTACATTCTCGCCTCCTGAGAAGAACAATGGAACCAAAAGGAAAGGGGTGAGCTCAACTAGCCAGTAAATAATATTATGACTAAGATAATGTAGAACAAATTATCCTTAGTATTCAACAGAAAAAAATCTAATAGAATACAATAGACAACAAATTTTAGATCAACAACTGTAGCGAAAACAACAATCCATTAGAAGAATCAAGTAGAGCATGATGTCTACCATCTTCTATGATTTAAAAGTCCATCATCAATATTTTATCCATGTAACACCAATCAATAATTATTTCTAATCAACGAATTATCTATGCACTACGGGCCAAAGATAATCGTTTGCATCACCAATGGTCATGATCATGCCAAACATCTGTCCATCTATGCACTACGGGCCAAAGAGGACTTTCACCATAAACTTTTATCTATAACATTAAAGGTTATGATTATACCAATACACAATTCCTGGTCATAATCATACCAATCATTAGTCCATTTTTGCACTACGACCAAAGATGACTTTCACCACAATATAAGCATGAGAATGATGACAATGATATAAAGAATCAATCAAGTGAGATCAAGGATAAATATTAGATGCATTGGGTCTGTTATATCTAAAATTGGACTGATGCGGTAAGTGTTGGGCGGATGCGGTAAGTGTGGTTCCTGTGCGGTGTTTGCATATGTGCTGCATTTTATGGGTGTTATATAGTGATTCTGCATATATCCTAGTCATGCCTCTGGTCTGGCTTGGTCTGGTCTGGATGGCCTCTGTTGCTGCAAACTGATATTAGCCTCTGCTGATGTCTAGTCAGCTATGGTTGTTGTACCTGCTGTTTAGTCTTTAACTGATGTCTAGACAGCTATGGTTTATTGTAGCTACTAGTTAGCTGGTTGCTGGGCTTCTGCTGGGGTTTTTGCTGCTGTTGATGTGGGCATGGGGTCTATACTGTTGGTCTGCTCCTGTCTCATTGGTTATGAGTTATTTTGTCTGGTCTGGCATGGTTTGGGCTGGTCTTGTTAAGACCTTTGTGCTAGACAACTATGCTTATTGGGTTTAGCTGGCTAGGCAGTTGTGGTTCTAGTTGGTCTCCTTGGGTGAGTGCTGTGTTGCTGCAGCAGATGGGCTCCTAGGCTTCTTTCTTTTACAGATGCTTCTGGGGTCTTGCTTGTTTCGCATTGTTGGGGTAATCTACTACTGCTAGGTTTTCTTCTGTTGCTGGTGTGGGCGGGTGTTCCATGCTACTAGTCTGGACCATGAATGGCCATCTTTTTCGACAGTTGGGTTTAGTAGCATTAGTGGTCTGCTGTGATTCTGGATTTTGTGATCTGTCTAGAATTTTGCTAGAATTCTTATGGGTCTGTTATGGTCAGCCTATTTCAACAATTGTCGGTATTGGTTATGGTTTTGTTCTATCATTATTATTGTTAGTGTTGTTAGGCTTCGGGCTTGCAGTCTTTTATAGTCATGACATCATATGGCATGTCATATGATGTCTATGCTATACTCTGATTGGGGTTTCCCAAGTTATTTGTATTTTCTCTTTCTTTTTTTCAATACAGTTAAAATTTAGCAAAAAAAAGGATAAATATTAATAATTTATAATTCAATTTATCTAGATTTCAACAATGTTCAAATTGTCAATATAAAGATCAAAACATGGATTCAATTTCAAGAATAAGATTTATAAAATATAACTTGGACAAAGAAAAGAAAAGAAAATTCCATTGTGAATATTACTCATGAATAGTACCGTATGAATAGTACCCCGACATGAGAAGATTAAAATTTCAATAAGAGAGTTCAGACTAATATTCTAGTGAAATGATATTGACGAAGCACAAACCTCAAGGAATTTCTAATCATTTCAGGAATTATAGAAGCAATAATAAGTTTAGATTTAGGAATATGAAATGAAATAATACAAGAAACTGGAAATGAATTTTCACCCGTCATGTGGTAATCTGCGTGGACAGATCATTTCCACAATTTAATAAAGAATGAATACGAAGGGTTATTCACCAGGTATGCGGTAATCCGAGTAGACCGACTATTCCCACAGATTAATAAGGTATGAAATGACAAGTATGAAAAAAATAACATTCTTTACGAATACGAAAGAAATAATATCCCTTACGAGTATTGAAATAAAATAATATCCTTTACAAATATTGAAAGAAAATAACATCCTCTACGAGAAAAATAATATCATTTACCTTTGTAGGAAAGTAGTTCTGACTGGAATAATAGAGATTATGTTGAGAAAATCTTGCACTGATATCAACATTAAAATATCATTATACTCATAAGAAATGCGCTCAATGTTATAGAGAAAGAATTTTTTGATTATGGTACGAGTTTCATTGTTTAACTCAGCAACCTATTTATAGGAAAATACTAGCACACCGGGATTGAAAATTTTTTCACATGGTTGTTTTGCAGCACACACATTTTGAAACAAGGCTTTCAAAACCAACTTGCTCACCTCCACCCTTTATAACATGCTTTTTTAAAAAATTATAATTAAAAAGGAATCCAAATTCAATTTGTTCTCTTCATCCTTATTTTATTCTTATGCCATAAATTTATTATAATAATATTGCCATTTAAATTATAAAATTATACTATTATATTATCACATTATACTATTATAATGTAATATTATAATAATATATCTAAATAAATATTTTATCAGAGAAGATAATATGTCAAACTTTCAACAAATGTTTCATGCTAAATTCCTTCATTTATATCAAAATTGAACCAATATCCACCACATAATAATTATTCACAATTAATATTATAAGCTCACAATATTAACAACCAGATCATTCCCAGGAAAGATGAGGCTTTTCGATAAGGATTTATCCTTATTGGCGCGCAATTATATAACCTAACCCCTTTCCTTGACAGAATTTTCTAGACATTGCCAATAATGCTAACTAATAATATTATTCAAATAATATAAAATATTGTGCATATGTTACTATAACAATTATTGAATCAATGATATGAGATACTCTTCAGCAACTACTGTGGCAATTATTGAATACTGAGTGACTTCTTACGTAAGAATCAATAATCAAAGATATTGTGCAATATTGTGTGCTACTATGCAACCACGCGTATTACTGTACTTTTATCACTGAATATTTCAACAGTTAAGTAAAAGTTTTTCCGTTATTATTTATAAAATGGTTATTTTTGTGGCTTTCTATATCTGACAGTTATTCTGTTATGTGATCCACTAATGATTGCGTCGTCGTATGAATATTCCCCTACAAAAAGAATATTCTCCGCCCAACAAATATTTTATGACAACTTGCTTACTTTACAAAATTTTTACATATCACCCATAACTATAGCATTATATCAAATCAACACCTTATTATTCAAAATAATATTTAGAGAAATTTAAATCTTTATTCATAAAAAGTTGGGGTCTTACAACATCCCCTCCTTATGAAATTTCGTCCTCAAAATTGATGCACGTACCTGGTATGTTGAAGAGGTGAGGATACCTTATTTTCATTTCAGATTCTATCTCCCAGGTCATTTCCTCAATATTGTGGTTTCTCCATAAAACTTTGTCTTGAGGTATAACCTTTGAGCGTAGAATATGTTCCTTCTTATCCAAGATTTTAATAGGTACATCTTCATACGTTAAATCTTCAGCTATCTCGTCTAGTTCTAATTTAATAATGTGGTTTGGGTCTTCCACATATTTACGTAACATAGATATGTGAAAAACGTTATGAACACGAGACATACTTGGCGGTAAGGTGAGTCTATAAGCCATAGTTCCTACTCGAACGAGGATTTCAAATGGACCAATAAATCGAGGGTTAAGCTTTCCTCTCTTTCCAAATCTCGTAACTCCTTTCCATGGAGCAACACGTAACAATACATGATCTCCGACATTGAACTCCACGCCCCTTTGATGAAGATCGACATAACTCTTTTGTCGATCTTGTGATATTTGTATACGTTGCCAGATCATTTGAATCTCTTCCTTAGTCATGCGTACTGACTCTGTGACACCCCCAAATCTGGGTACTTCATTCCCACAAGACTTGGTGTTCACTTTCCATTCATTCATATCTAACTACCCAAATATAATAAAATTTAAATAATAAATCCTCCCCATTAAAAGGGTAACATAATTAAATCAATATGTCTCCCAGGTTATCTAACCTTTAACATACATCAAGTGCAGAAAATTAAAATAGTTACATCACATCATTTAAAATAAAATTTGTCATCACGAAACTCAATAAATTACAAGTCTTCAATATTTGCTCAATTTTCCTTTCCCTTTGCTAGTAGTAGGTTCATCGAGCACCTTAGCTGTAATAATTATATATATGCAAGAGTGAACAAAATAAATGCTCACTTGAAATAACAATGAATAACAACAGCATAACAACTGCCCATTATAGGCTTAACAGAACTGAATAATACTCTATCAATGATAATCAATAATTGAAATAAACATACGAAATATAACTGAGGGTCACAAGACCACAAACTATGTCAACGATTATAAGTAATCTTTCAACTTAAACCTAAACAGTCATAGGACTATAGGGACTCCTCGTACTTAGAGTGATCAGCCCTTCGTACCATGTATTGTGCACAAACATCTAAACGGGTCGCTTAAATAATTCCCCTATAATAGGGTTGTTCTTCTCAGTTTTAGAGTACAAGTCCGCACCAAAGAAAGTTTGGTTTAGATAAATTCAAGGGTAATTTAAGGTTTAACGATCATCAACTAAGGATTAGTTGAATCAACAAAGTTCAACATTATTTCGAATGATCAATAAGAACATAATATGGTATATTTAGGAATCATAGGTGAACCAACACTATATATCGAAGTCAGGCTTAGAAATAACTAGAAAGCATAAGCATTGAATAATACAATAAACCTTGCTTGAACAATATTAAGCTAAGGCTATAATTTTGTCGAATAAGAGAATTGAATTATTGAACATGCATTAATGAATAACAAGTTGAAAACGAAACTTGCTCAATATAACAATAAGGGTTAGAAACTTGTGTAAAGTAAATAAAATAGGACAACTCAATTAGAGATTTGAGTTCAAGAACTTGAATTCATTTTAAAGAGAATAAGACTAGAAAAACTTGCTTAATTATAAACAAGTTAAGGTGAATCAAACAAAGATTAGAGTTCAAAACTTGCTCAAACAAAATTAGAGTTAGAAAACTTGCTTAAATAAAGTTTAGGGTTAAAGAACTTGCCTCGTGCGTAAGTTATAAATTACAACTTCACGTTCACCTACACATATTATTAGAATCACAACATCTATTAGATATACTAACATCCACTTTCCATTTTTAATCTCATTTTTAGTTGAACTAGTTACTTTAGTACAAGTTTCAAATCATACCATACACATTTCAGAATCATCCAGTTGGATTCATTCCTTGCAAAGTTTCTTGGTGTTCCTTTGATCACAACAAAACTTAGTCTTGCAGACTGCCAACCTCTCCTCGAAAAGATTAAATCCAGAATCTCTTTGTGGACTAATAGAAATGAGCAAAATTTGTCTTCCTTTTACTGAAGGGGGGTTGGCTATTAAGAATCTTGAAGATTGGAATAATGATCAGATCATGATGCATCTTTGGCGGATCATTTCTCCCTCCTCCTCTTCTTACTGGGCTAAGTGGGTTTGTGTTGTCCATCTTAAAAACAAATTCTTCTGGATTCTTCATACTCCATTGGATTATTCTTGGATTTGGAGGAAAGTTCTCAATCTTCGATCTATTGCATGTAGGCATATCACCTTTTCTATTGGTAATGGTGCTTGTACTAGTCTTTGGTTTGACCCTTGGCTAGGTCATTCTCCTCACACTTCTTCTATTCACTCTCCCTTGATTATCAACTCTGGCCTTGGCCTTGCTGCCTCAGTCAGCCAAATCATCATAAACTCCAGTTGGGTCCTCCCTGCATCCAACCATTATGATCTCATTGAATTTTGAAATTCTTTTGATATGTCTAGGATTTGTAACTCTGATGCTCAGGATGCCATTCTCTGGGATGGCACCAGGGCTAAGGACCTTAAAACCTCTTCTTTTTGGTGTTCTATTCGCAAAGTAGGTTTAACTGTGGGGTGGCATAATATGGTGTGGCATAGCATGGTGCCTCCTTGGTATTCTTTCCTTCTTTGGCTTACTTTCCATAAGGGGCTTCGGACTATTTATAGGCTTATCACGTTTGGTATGGAAGTGAACCCCCTTTGTGTACTCTGTTCTACTGAAAAGGAAACATTTCATCACCTTTTCTTCCAATCTAGATTTTCTTTTCAGCTTTTGGTCGATATCCTCAGACGTTGTGGCTGGCGTGGGATGGATCGAAGTTGGTCCTCTATTACTGATTTTCTTTGTAATAGCTCTGGCACCAATTTTAAGTATGGTTTACTAATTTTTGGCTTTGCTACTATTGTGTATCGGATTTGGCATGAGCATAATTCTAGGATTTTCTCCAACAAGGCTACTCCTGTTTGGGTTATTATTCGTGATATTATCTATATCATCAAATGTCGCTTCCGCACTTATGCTAGATTTCAAAAGCTTAAATCTAAGGCTTGTTTCCATCATTTGGTACTATAATCTCAATCAGTCTTACAGGTTCATATACTGTTATTGGGCTCTATTGACTACTATATATGCATTTAGGAGTTGGGCTTACTTCACTCTTATGTGTCTAGGCTGGCTTGCATGGGGCTTGGGGTTCTACTATGCTGGGTGCAGCAACTCTAGCAACTTAGAAGTTTTAGGGTCAACATGGTATGATCTGGGTTGTTGCTGTAGATTTCATCTGCAACAGTTATGTTGTTGGTTGCCTATTTTACTGATCTGTTTTAAGGCTGCTAGGTCCTAATTTTCTGTGATGATGATTTTCTTTGATGATTACTGGGTTGCTTGGGCAGTTGGTTGTCCTTCTGCTGCTGCTAGGTTCTTTGAGCTAAATGACTACGGGTTTGGTGATTCTCTCAGACTGAACTTGGGCACTGTTTTGATGGCATTGGATTGTCTCTGGCTGTTGCACTATTCTGCTTCCTCTTTGATTAGGCTACTTTGGGTTATCTATAGCCTTATGGTTTGGGGAATTTTTTGGTTGCTCTATATTGGGTCCGATTTGGTCAGATGTTATTGGTCTGCAGTTGGCTTGTTGCTGGTCTAGCCTTTGTTGATGTTACCTGTGCATATTGGGTGGACTATCCTGCTGCTGCTACATATCTATCCTGTTTGGCAAAGTCGGGTCTTGTAAGGGTGGGGCTTCGGTTAAGAGGGGCTTGGTTGGGTTAAACTTTGGCAAAGAGGGGCTCGAATTGGTGTAGTTTCGGTTTCGTCCAGTTGGGATTTTTGGAGTGCGGTGCTTTGGCCTTTTGGAGCTTGGACTGGGTGGGGCTTCGACTTGGACCATTCGTTCTTCAGTCTGTTAGTTTGTTTAGTGGACGGGGCTTCGACTTAGACCATTCGGTCTTCGGTCTATTGGTTTATTTAGTGGGCGGGGCTTCGACTTGGACCATTCGGTCTTTGGTCTTCGGTCTTCGGCCTTCGGTTTGGTGTGTTCAGGGATGTCTTCGGCATCGGGCATCAGTAGCTGGGTTCAGATGGCTATTCCGAGGTTTGGTGCTCAGGACGGTTTCGTGGTTTGGTGTGTTTCGGGCGGTAGTTTTGTGTTCGAGCGTCTTGACAATTATTTCTTGTTTATGCTTTGGCACGCACTGTCTCTTTCTATTTTTGGGCGTCTGCCTGTAATCTTTTATAGTCCTCACATTATAGGGCATGCCCTATGATGTCTTTGCTATATTCTGATTGGGTTTCTCCCATGAGGTTTTGTAATACCCCATTTATTTATTTCAGCCTAAATTTAGCAAAAAAAAAAAAGAAGAAGAACCAAGTTTGATCATCAAGGGTAAGACTCCTAGACCATTACTCTTCCATCTCTTCAACTATAGATTGATAGAGAAATGTTTATTAGTGGAGCATGTATGCTAAGAAGTGATAAGTATGGCTAATCAATGGATTTAAACCTTAATAAGCCATGAATAAGTGATTCATACTTAGTTAAGCTATGAACTTATGAATAACATGTAAGAACTTGTCATATGTTTACATTAATGAAGTTTGTATGATAAGAAGAAGCAAGGATGGTTGTTAGAAGACTAAAACCATGATAAATCATGTGAAGTGAAATTATAAGTATAAAAGTTATAAACTCACGAAGAACAAGTAAGAACTTATCATGTATATAAGTTAATGAAATATGTATGTTATGATGTTAGTATGATGGAATGAATCCATATAAAACGATGAACAAATCTTAAGTAACAAAGTTTTGGTGGAATTCACGAGTTTGGACGATAATCGTCGAAATTGTGAAATTCACAGAATGGAAGTTGAATTTTGACATTGAGCTCGAAAACGTTGGTTTTTGATGGGGATAAGTCTTATTTGGCATTATAGAGTTGCGGACTCGAAAATGACCGAATTTCGACTTAGAACGAAAAAATGAGCGTTGAACGTTCACGAACGTTTATCATTTTTGTTAAAATGAACTAAAAGGTGAATTTCAAGTTAACGAAGTCGAAAATGTAAAATTATTGGATGAACATGTAGAGTATGTGATTTGTGAGCTAATAGCTTTTGAACGAGCCAATTCGGACTTAAAATGATCAAATTTGGAGTCCCGAAGTTATAGTTCAAAAAGCTGTCAAAGTAATGGTGCACATGAGTTGGCCATGGCCACCTCAAGGCCAATTGGTGGCCGCGTTGCCATGCCATGCCGATACCCTCTTTGTATTTTCACGCCACAACGCGGTTAACTAAGCTAAGACTCACTGCAATACGAGTCCTAACCCCGACCCATCGTAAATGGCACCGCAAAGCGACTTGAAGAGGAAAAGTTGGCGCCGCAGCGCCAGCACTATGCAAGACCAAGAAAGGAATATTTTTGAATATGAAAAGAAAAAGGTAATTGATTAATGAAAATTTATATCCTTGATTAACTTAATGTAACATCATTTCGGATGTTATAAACCTTAAGTACTACACTAAAGGTTGAAGATAAGACAATTGAATGTGAACGTAAAAACGATGTAAATTATAACGGCAAGCCGGAACCAATAATAACAAATCTAATACATGATTAGATTGAGAAGAAGGGTAATATACGTTAGGTACCATACATATCTGATTATGACCTAATGTGGTATGTTATGTGGTTTGTATTGTAGAGACTCTAAAGACTTAAAGAGAAAGTATAGTAACCGTAGCAGACGTTAAAGGCAAGTGTTCTAACCTTTGTTTATGTTCAATCTAGACACGTTTTGTGGTTCCTGTATTCTTACACATGAATTGATGTATGATGAAGTCAAAGCCAATTCTTTCGGCTAGACTTAAGATGTTTTAGATTTCTTATAATCTATCAAAGTATTGTCAATGTTTTGCCAAACTATTTTGGTATGGTTTTTAAATGAAGACTGAATATGCTAAACAAATGTTTTGTCGTCAAACGACAGGCACGTGAGGTTGCCACAACTTAAACGTACATACATTTAAAGAAAGTAGTGTTGTACAACATAGAGTACTATAGGCTGATCACCTAGATGTGCTCGTAAGTAATGTCGGACTTACGGACTTAGTGTTGGGTTGTCATTTTCAAAGGAAATATGAAATGCTTAAGGTCTTGTGTAACACCCCCTTCCCGAAAAGGAAAGGGTGGTCACGTGCAAATCACAACAAACCTCAAAAGAAATAAATAGAGCACTAACAACCTCAAAATATTAATAGTAGTGATTTATTAATAAAGTACTAAGTAAAATTCTCCAAACAAAGTCAAAATAATCAAAATTTAAAATTCGAATCAACCTAGATGGTCAAAGGCAACACTCTCATCACACTAGCCCTGAATCACCCCCAAGAAAACTACCTAAGAAAAAACACAAAGATAAGCTAAATGCCCAGTACGGATATAAAGATACAAAAATATACAACTAAAATACGAAAACAACAAAAACAAAATATTACCTCTAACAAAAAAATAAAATCTCTAAAGATTTGAATAGAATATATCTGAACCAATAGAATTAACAAAACAAACAGAAGAGTAAAGAAAATAATGAACTGAAATAACTAACCCAATTAATTGAACTAAACAGAAGCCAACAAAACTAATACAATAAAATAATAGGCTGAAACAAATAGTTGTGGTTATTTCATACCGATTGAGCTTAGAAATATACCTTGCCACACATGCAAGTCAAACTAATGCCACACATGCAATCAAAATAATGCCACACAGGCAAGTCACACATTGGATCGCGAATCCAAATGTATGCAAATCGGATAGGTGTGTTTGGCACAACATCACCAATCCGCAGAACAGAAAACTAGGGTTAACTCATACGCCTCCCACATCAAAACACCAAATGGCCCACTTCCTCTAGAGCCCAAAATGGAGACGCCGTGGACTAATCACACCGCCACGGAAAGTGTCATGCCTCTCGTGCCAAGACGACATGTCTGTGGTACCCCCACAGGTGGTTATAGCTCAGGTATACCCTACGATATATTCTAAAAAAATACCATGTCACAACACATGCGACATAATAGCAACAAAAGGGTTATATATGTACATGTTGAACCAAATCAAATTATAGTCACAAGGTTTCAAAAGGAAGGTAGGAAATGTATCGCTCTACAATTATCAAAATAAATAGTACTAAACATGATAACCTAATTCAAAGAGTACAAATACGAGTCATATGTATCAACTCTAAAATGAAACTAATATATTTATTTCAAAGGAAACAATTATGTGAAATCATAATAGAATTCGAAATAAGGAAACAAACGAACAAATCAAATTTAACAAGAGTATCACTGAAAGAGTACGAAATCCATACCTAGAATAAACAACGTACATAATACCCAAAATTTACATTCCAAATTGTAACTCCTTAAATTCTCTCCATTCGAACTAACTAAACAAAATAAATAAAAAAACAAATTAATAATTTATGCACTAAATTACTAATTACTAATTTCTCTTTTTTTTTTATTAAGACTCATACATTCCATGGATTTTATAATACCAATTGTACCGACTATATTTATTACTAAATACTTTTTGTTCCTTTCAAAACAAGAGTAAAATATTAAATTAAAGTATTTTATAAATATATTTTTTTTACTCCTTCCATCAGACTGACCAAAACTGCAATACTATTTGGCCAATTTAGTACAAAACTAAAAGAAAGAAAATCAAAATAATTTTACATGAGATTCCCCTCCCAGACATTACTTTTATAATAATAAAACTACTAATTCAATTGTTTTATTACTTTATTATTATCCAATATTGTATGATCACTTACTGTGAAACAAGAATACTTGTCCAAATTAAGTCTCATTAAAATATTAGTGTAGAACAATAACTGATTCCGCAAGTCATACATATTTACCAAAAATTAATTTATCTTTAATAAGCTAGTACACGGAACCAACAAATCAGTGTAGTTAAACTTTTCATAAAAACTCTTCCAATTTTCATACACTTAATCTGTTAATTAATCTATAACATACACAAGTACATACAATTATACATGATACTATATATAATTATATAATATATATGTTGAATCATAGCCAATAAATTATTAATATTAGTATTAAAAGAAAGTAACACACTATATAAAAGTTTATGACTGAATCTGAATTACACATGCTTGGTACTAATTAGCTTTTGACTGAAGGAGACTTATACATACACATACATATATAACTTACTTGTATCCAAATCACATGGCAATCCTTGTTCCTTTATCTCACACAGGTATAATCTGATCCCTCCTTTCTCTTTGATTAGCCATGACTGCTCTCTTCTTTTCCCTCTACCAATTCATAACGTAATGTTAAGTAAAAACTAGGGTTTAGGTATTTATTTATTTAATATTTTTTTATCCTAATTTTAATAGGATTTAAAATTACCCAAATACAAAATAGACCCAATTAGTATAAAAGCCCAAATTAATGTAATCACATACTTATTATAGTTCACACAAATTAAAAACAATTTGACCCAAACATAAGAAAAGCCCAATTAAAATATGGATTTAAATATTATTTATTTATTTTATTTCTTTATTATTATTATTATTTTGGGTATTACATTATAATTGTATGTACTTGTGTATGTTATAGATTAATTAACAGATTGAGTGTACGAAAATTGGAAGAGTTTTCATGAAAAGTTTAACTACACTGATTTGTTGGTTCCGTATACTTTGCTTATAAAAGATAAATTAATTTTTGGTAAATATGTATGACTTGCGGAATCAGTTATTGTTCTACACTAATATTTTAATGAGACTTAATTTGGACAAGTATTCTTGTTTCATAGTAAGTGATCATACAATATTGGATAATAATAAAGTAATAAAACAATTGAATTAATAGTTTATTATTATAAAAGTAATGCCTGGGAGGGGAATCTCATGTAATATTATTTTAATTTTCTTTCTTTTAGTTTTGTATTAAATTGGCCAAATAGTATTGTAGTTTTGGTCAGTTTGATGGAAGGAGTAAAAAATATATATATTTATAAAATACATTAATTTAATATTGTAATAACCCTAAATATTAATATTAATTGTTAATATTGTACTGTGTATCTGTGATACGAGTCTCGAGTAGTGGTCAATTTGTGTATTGACTAAAAAATAAGAGTAGAGTTGTGCTTAACAACTTTAGAAACCCTAACCCTAATTCTGGATAGGGATTCGATAGAAAATATAATTAAAATAATTATATTGATATGTATGTGTTTGTACTGTATAGAATTTTTGATCAATGATAGATCGGATAAGGTTTCAAATTAATAAGCCCTAATAAGAGATTAAATGTAACGCCCCAGAAAATCGAACCTTTTGTAAATACTTTTAATAATGAATAAAATAATATTATTTATTATTATTATGTGTTGATAAGATAAATGTTGTTCTATAACCTAGAAACGTCGGAATGTCGTAGTATTTTAACTACGTGAGAGAATTAAAGTGTTTAAATTTTAAAAGACGAAAATAAAAGCTTTTCGAGAAATTTTCCGAAAAATACTATTCATCGATTTCCGCTCGGGAATTATTTTTGAACTTCTGAGAAATACGTAACGTTATAATATCAAGGTGAGATGGATTATGTAATAATAATTTAAGTATGGAAAACGCAATATTTTGCATGCGGACTTATTTAGAAAACGTTAGGAATATTAAGCGTTAAGAAGAAATTATAATGATCGTATGATGCGTATGCATTGTGCGAGGTATTGAATGCAAGTATAATACGAAGTATTATGCGACTATGTATGGAGGATGGAATAACGTATATTACGAATTAATATACGAGCTAGAATACAAGGACTATACGTATAGTATAAGTGATAAGGTTTTTAATTAAAAGACATGGACTTGTAGGATTGTGTAACAATTGAATAGTCCAATATGAATTAAGGTGCAAGCCCAAAGTAACTTAATGCAATCCCAACAAGTAATAAGCTAAGTTAACTAAAGCAAGCCCAATGTGATGATCCAATGGGTTAGCCATGATCCATGGAGCAAACCAAGGTGAATGTGGGTTAGACTTGGTGACCAAGACCTTTATGTGATGGCCAAGCATAGGATATGTTATGTGATGAGCAAGAAAGATGAGTGGCTAGCAAGTTTACTTAGTGGTTTAGTAGATGAATAGTAAGGAGGTTAGTTTAAGGAGGTGGGATGACATAAAGACCATTATGCCCTCACTTTGGCTTTCCTATAAATAGAAGAAGTTTGCTAGACATTTGTTCATTATTCAAAACACTAACAACTTCCAATACAAAGCAACTTATTGGTTAGAGAGAATAAGCACATATACGTCAAGACAACCTTTGTTAGATTTTCAAAGAAGAGAAGTACTAGTTCTTTAAGGGTAAGACTCTTGTCTAATATCTTCCATCTCTATCATTGTAGGATGATAAGAGAAGTGTAATTTAATGAACTTGTATGCTAAGAACATGTAAGAATTGATTAATGAATGGACTTAAGCCGAATAAGTCATGAATAAGTAACTTGAATCTAAATAAGTTGATAACTTATGATGAACTTGTCATATGATTGTCATATGAAGTTAGTATGTTTGATATGATGTGAGAACATTGAGTAAAGGACCTAAATCAATAATAAGTCATAAAAAATGGAAATTGTAATTTATAAGTTGATTAAGTCATGAACTTATGAAGAATAAGTCAAAACTTACCTTGAAAATAAGTTAATATAAGAAGTAGTTTAAAATGTTCATATAATGGTCTAAATCAATTTAGAATGATAATCAAATCGTTAGTAATGAGGTTTTGCCAAAATTCACACGATTAGACGATACTCGTCGAATTCGTGAAATTCTCGGAATGGAAGTCATATTTTGTGTTTGAACTAGGAAATGTTGGTTTTCGATGGAGACAATTCATATTTGGCAATATAGAGTTGCGGACTCAAAAATGTCTAGATTTCGACTTAGCACGAATAAACGAGCGTTGAACGTTCACTTACATTTATCGTTTTCGTTAAAATTGAATTAATAGGTGAAATTTTAGAAAACAAAGTCAAATAGATAAAATTCTTGCATGAACGTGCGGAGTATGAAATTTGTGAATCGTAGGCTTTTGAACGAGCCAATTCAGACTTATCACGAAGAAGTTATGCGTCCAGGAGTTTAGCAAAATTAAAAGTCTGTCAAATTTTTCTGAGGCACAGAGTTGGCGCCAAGGCCAAAAGGTGGCGCTACAATACAATGTGCACGTTGTCTCAACCTACTACAGAGTCAAGGCCATGTGGCCATGGTTCAGATGTGTTAGATGTGGCAATCGCAGCGCCGCACCTCAAGACACACAACCCATCGGCAGTGGAGGCAGTCACGGCTTAAAGAAGGAAGGGTGGCGCTGCGGCGCCAACCCTAGGGTTTCGACAGAGAAGATAGTTTGCAAGTATAGCATGAATGGTAACTCATTAGTAATGACCTAAGGCTTAATTATAACATTGTTAAGGCATTGCTAGATGCTTAATGTATGATGATTAAAGGTTGATAATCAGTTGAATATGAACGTAATGACAATGTAAGAATAACAGGATGGAAAGCCGGAACAAATAAGAACAAATCTAAGTCATAATTAGATTGAGAAGAAGGGTAAGATACATTAGGAATCCTGTATGTTCATTCATGACCTAATGTATTATGTGATGTTATCAATTACTGTAGAGACTTAAAGACTTAATCAAGAACGTGTTATAACTGTAGCAGACGCTAAAGGCAAGTATTTTAACCCTTGTTCCAGCTCAATCTGGACAAGCTTTGTAATTTATGTAACGCGTGAAGTCTTGTTTGATGAAGTCAAAGCCAATTCTTTCGGCTAGACTTATATTATGTTTCTATCAAGCATGGCCAATGTTTACCAAGTTATATTGGTGTGGTTTTCAAACGAAGACTGAGTATGCTAAAAATGTTTTGTCGTCAAACAACAAGCACGTGAGGTTGCCACAACATAAACGTACATACGTTTAATGAATGTAGTATTGATCAACATAGAGTACTATAGGCTGATCACCTAGACGTGCTCATAAGTAATGTCGGACTTATGGACTTAGTGTCGGGATGTCCTTTTCAAAAGAACTCATGAAATGCTCAAGGTCTTGGACCGGAATTGATGTTTTACTGAATATTGTTGTTGTAAAACGTTTTGAAGGAAAAGAAGTGTTATTTTGAATTATCGATAGTACTTTCAGAATTATTGTTCGCTTATTGAAGATATATGATTCCTATGTTTCAAGCATGTTGTTTATTAGAATTGTTGTACTTGTCGAGCTAGTCATGCTCACTCTTGCTTGAACCATATGAACACAGCCTAAGATTGAATGCATCAAGGCTCCTAAGAAGGATAAAGGCAAGGCAAAGACGAACCCGTAGTATACTTATGTAATAAAGATAGGGTGAATGTTTGTAATATATTTGATATTATGACAAGAACAATGTAATGGTTATAAAGAACCCGGGGGAATGTTAATATTATTTTGAATATATAGAAGACATATTCGTTCATTTGAGACTTTTCAATTGAATATATGTGTGCATGGTAGTACCGTATAGCATCATCTGTCGGGTTTGAAGATACTCGGATTTGGGGGCGTCACATTAGAAACCCTAATCTCAGGATTAAAAACCCTAACACACAGTTAGAAACTGTAATCGTATGTCGGGAAACCCTAATTTTAAAACCGAGAATCCTAAACCCTAATTAAGAAACCCTAATCCTAATTGGAAAGCCTAATGTGTTTATTAAACGTTAATATGATTAGGAAAATCTAATATAATTACAAAACCATAATTATAATTTAGAAATTTTAATTTTTCTAATTAAAACCCTAATTGGAAATTTTAGAAATTAAAGTTTTAAAACCTAAGGGTTAGAGCCTTAGGGTTAAACCCTAAGGGTTGGATCAAAAGTCTAGATTGCCATTAAAATTATATTGCAAATGTCCAAAATGCCCTTTTTCATTTTCTTTAATTGGTAACTTGTATAATTGTCAAGATTTTTAGTGGTTCACCAACTCAATTGACTTTGTGACATAAAAATCTCAGCAAATCAGCAGCAATATCATCAATATACATTGCACCAATTGACTATATAAGATACAAGAGAGAGAAAGTCACAAAACTTGGTCATTTTTTATCCAAGCTCTCACCATCTTACTCTCTCACTAAACCTTTAAAATTATCAAGTGTCTCAGTCATATAATCAGCCCCTAGAACACCAAGAACAGTTAAGGAAAGCATAGATCAAAGATTTGAAACAAGGAGGTATAAACCCTAAGTCCCTATTTGATCTTGTATGCTTTGTCAAAATTCATGTTTTTGTGTTTATATGTGTGTTAAAAGTTGTTTTATGATGATCTATGACGATCCATCATGGATCCATAGCATCAAAGGCCTTAAAAATTAAGTTTTTCAAAAACTGTTCTTGAGCTTGAAAAGTAGTC
Organism: Panax ginseng; assembly: GCA_020205605.1. Taxonomy (NCBI): domain Eukaryota; kingdom Viridiplantae; phylum Streptophyta; class Magnoliopsida; order Apiales; family Araliaceae; genus Panax; species Panax ginseng. The sequence goes on from CM035139.1 coordinate 69,803,863, forward strand.
TGACAACGTAATATCAGTGGTTGTAAAAAATTTTCTGTTAGTGTTTTATGTTGTTTTAAGTTTTGGATCTGTAGTTTGTTATGTAGTCTGTGATCTGGAAGTGTAAACACAGTCATCACATGTCTAGATTTCATTTTATTCTTGGTTAAAACCCGTTGACCGAGCATGACCAGTAAATTTCTGGGTAACCCATAAATCATTTTTCAGTGTCTAACAACGTTTTCAAGCTCCTTGATCTGTCAGGTTTTATGAGTTTTGATGTTGTTGTTGTAACAAGTTTATACCCTGTTATATGGTCTTTAAATACATGGCTTTAGATCATTTAAATCATCAGTAGATCGAACGTAGTAAGTGGCCAAACCATGCCACTCGATCACGGTTTAAATTTCTAAAATTTCCAAAAATGGGATGAATTTTAATTATTTTTTATTTTATTTTTGATTTTCTAGAAAATAATTAAAAATAGAAATAAATTATAAAAATTACAAAAAATGGTTTTAAAAATTATTTTAAATTATGAAAAATAATTTTTGACTATTTGGAATATTTTTCATTAATATTTATAATTATTTAAATATTAATGGTATTTAATTTATTTAATTAGTATATTAAATAAATTAGAGAAAAATGATTTAATAATATTATAAAAATCATTTTAAATAAGAATAAAGTATTTAAAAATATTTTGAGTTATAAAATGTAACTTTTAATATTTTTAGAGAATTTTCATTAATAATTTAATATTAATGATATTAGATTTATTTAATTATTATATTAAATAAATTAATTAAAAATGATTTTAATATTATAAAAATCATTTTAAATGAGAATAAAGTGTTTAAAAATATTTTGAATTATAAAATATAATTTTTAATATTTTTGGAGAATTCTCATTAATAAATTAATATTAATGATATTAGATTTATTTAATTATTATATTAAATAAATGAATTAAAAATGATTTTATTGATTTAAAAATCATTTAAAAATGAGAAAAATGATTTAAAAATATTTTAAGTTATAATTAATAACTTTTAATATTTTGATAATAATTTCATTAATATTTAAATATTAATGGTGATGGTTTAAAAATGATTTTAATTAATTTAAAAATCATTTAAGTAGAATATTGATGATTTAAAAATATTTTAAGTTATTAATAATAACTTTAATATTTTGACAAGTATAACATTAATATTTTTATATTATTAAATATTAATGATGGTAAGATTATTAGATAATTAAATCATTTAAAGATGATTTAAGTGTTTGAAAAATTATTATAAATTATAATAATTGTTTATAAATTGTTAAAAGCTTCTAAAAAATATTATAAAGGATAATTGATTTATCTAAAATAATATTGAAGCTTAGAGACCAAGTTTAATGGATAATCAATGTGTTAATTATCGGATAGGGTGACCAGTACACCGAAAATAGACCGAAGTCCAACTAGACCGAACTAGTTAGACCTGATAAGTGTTTATATAGGTTATAAACACTGATGTGACTATGTGGTAATGTGTCTAGGAGAAGTATTGACTATAAATTACAGTATTATGTGTTGTGAATTATTGTGCTAATTGTAAGACCAATATTGTGATTATAGGTCTTTCAAACACAGATAAGTATATTGTGTAGCAGTAATCAACGAAGAAGGCAAGTTTCCTAACTCAACCTTGAGTTTTATCTGTTTAAATACTATAGTGGTTAATTATTGTTGATTAGACCACGTCCAAAGAAATTTATTGTTGATTATTCGCAGTTAGTGCATATTTATTAATTCAAATTGAATTAATGATTACGAAAATATATATTGTAGAATAATTGTTATTGGATATTCACATCCGTAGAAGCTATTATTGATTGTAATAGTACAGATAATTCATGTCTATTGTAGAATTATGTTGAGAAATGTCTTAGCTAATTATTATTAGGCTAGACGAACATTTGTTAGAACTTGATAGGTTCGAAAGAATTCAATTATTATTGATAGATCGATGCGATTTAAATTATTTCGAAAAGAAACTTGATCGAGAAAGTGTCTAGATATTAGATATTGAAATCATAGTATTTCATTGTTAAATCAAATTTTGATTCTAAGATCGAGAAGAACAACCTTTTATAAAAAGGGAACATTTTATTGGTCGTATATTAGACCTTTAAAGCTGCGTGTAAGTATATTATGCATAATATAGGGTACAAGGAGTTGGTAGGCTCTAAGTACTTGCGAGGGGGTATGATTTAATCTTTATGGTTATCTACACACACTGGTATATCAAAGTAAATCTTTGATAGTTACTCGAGAAGAGAAGTTCAAGATCCAATGGATCACTCAACATAAATCTGGAAAACATTCCACTTTGTTATTGCGTAGAATTGATTCTTGATTATTCATTAGAATATCGTAGAAACTTTGAAAGCGTTGTACTCTTTCATTATCAAATTATTGTGTTGCATAGAATGCGAGAAGACTTGTTAGTTATTAAAGCTTTGTTCACTATTTCAAAGTTCCCCGAACTTTGGTTTCATTCTATCAAAATAGATAGTCTGTTCTTATTGATTCTTATACATTTATTGTATATCTTAACTTGCGGGGCAAATTTGTTGCTCACCCTTGCTAAATAAAACTTTTTCACTTAGGGACCGAAGTGGCGGGAGAGTCTTTGTGAAGGACAAAAGGGCAAAGGCATAGTAATAAATTAGTTATGAATAATATTATTATTATATGTTATGTTTGTAAACCCTTTTTGTATATCTAAAGGGGTATGTTTGTAATGTTAAGTTTAGAGACACAGGACTAATGTATTAACAATCTCTGTTAATGACTTATGTATTATATTTCTATATGAATGGGTAGTTAGATGTTATTATATTGTGGATCGTGAGCACCAAACTCGGGGGTCAGGTAACCCAGATTTGGGGGTGTCACAGGTTGGTATCAAAGCTGTAGGTTATAAACCTTAAGTGGGGGGGGGGAACCCTAGGATTATAACCATAAGCGAGATAGAGAATACTCATTTAGAGTACTATTGATAGAGCGTATCAATAGTGAGATATGTGGACACATAGTGTGAGAATTTCGTACTGGTGAAGTACTAATCAAGTTGTTTAAACTGATTATAGGATGTTTGGAGAAGACGGGATGAGTACGGAGATGCCAATGGTTGTTGCACCATGCCGATGGCCGAGTGCCAGCATGCAAAGCGAGTCAATTGAGGAGGTGGGAAAAGATGAACCTATGGTCAATCTTGGGAGTGATCATGATGATTATCCCGAGATGTATCTGAGTGGTGATGAGGAGGCGAGTCTGAAGAAGCTAAGGTGGAGAAAGAGAATAAGACTAAAGTTGGAGAACAAGATCAAGTATCTGCAGAAGTCCAGGAACTCCGAGTAAAGTATTTCTCTTGGAGGAGTTGTGGAAGATGGAGCGAGCGTTACGCGAAATGACTGAAGAATGGAAATGAGTTGAAGGCGCAGGTGGAAAGGATGAAGACTGAAGGTGGTGGATCGTCTGAAGGAACAATCAAGCAGAAGAAGAAAAGAATAAGAGAAAGAGGGACAACGACAATGATAATTCTAAAAATTCAAACCCGAAGAAGAAGCAAGTCTGCAGCAAGTGTGGAAAGACTCACGTGGGAGAATGCATGATGTGGAAGAACGTGTGCTTCAATTTTAAGCAGGAAGGACATATTTCCCTACATTGTCCTAAGCCAAATATGAGGAAGTGTTTTTCATGTGGGAGAAACGGGTCACAGGATTCAACAAGTGTCCCAACAAGAAGAAGATTGGTGAAGGGAGTGGACGATAGATAACTTAAGTTTAAGTGATAGTATCTTTTTTGGTAGTAGATTATGATATTAAAAGTTGTAATATCGAGAATGATGAGTGAGCATATGTAAATATATATATATATATATATATATATGTTTGTATGAATGAAATCTTTATTTTCTATATGAATATAAGATTAAGATTAATTTGTGAGTTCTTAAAACTCATACTTATGGTAAGTTCATGACTCATAATTATATGAAATGTTTCTGAACCCCTCAGCGAATGGACACCAAAGGTCTGACTAGGATAAGTTCATACACTCATATAATTGTGATAAGTTCCTGAACTCATAAGTGTGGTAAGTTTGATGAACTGGGAATAGCTATTTGTGAATGGAGAAGTTAAACTTTTTGTGTAAAGTTAGAGAATTGCAACTTTTGTAAAGTTATGCATGTTAATCCCGATATTTATTAAATAGGATAGTAATATGTGTTAAGTACTAAATGTATTATGTGCTATTTGAATAAATATGCGATTATATGAGAAATGTGTGTTGGATTCTTATTGTATTAAGAATTTGTGTAGAGAAAGAAAATTAATGTGAGATTTTTATTTAAATCAGATCATGCCGCCTAGACGATAGAATCGAAATCAAAGAGAAGAGAAATCGGTGAATAATGAAGGAGGTCAAGCTGACCCGATGCAAAAACTTTGCAAATATGATAGCCGAAGCTATGGAAAATAGAGCTCCAATTTGAGAGAGAAGAGCGAGAAAAACGGCAGTAGATAGATTGGCAAATTTTAAGGACTTTAAAGCGGTAGGACCGCTTTGAATTCAAAGGGAACCACGGATCCAATTGAAGCCCAAACTTGGGTAAAGGAGATGGAGAAAGCATTCATTATCATTGCGAGAGTGGCGGAAGAGCAAAAAGATAACTTTTTGCAACATATCGATGAAGGAGAAGCCAATTACTTGGTGGGAGACTAATCGGCGAGAGCCAGATACACCATAGTAACTTGGACAAGATTCAAGGAGTTGTTCTTTGAGAACTACTTTTCAATCAAGTATCAAGCTCGGATGGAAGTTAAGTTCTTAGAACTAAAGCAGGAGAATATGTCGGTTTCTGAATATGCTGCTAAATTCAACGAATTAGCAAGATTTGCACCTCATCAGGTGGATACGGAATTACGAAAGGCGAGAAGGTTTGAGAATGGATTGAAGCCGGGAATATACAACAAAGTAGTCGTATTGCAGATTAAATAATCGTTCATGGCTTTGTTGGAGAAAGCGTTAATTCTTTGAAGGAGGGCGAAGGCGCATCTCGATTTCATCGAAGAAAGAAGAAGAAGACAAATGATGGAGGAAGTAGTGGTGGTAGTAATAATCAAACAAAAGAAAGTGGGCGAGAATACCCGGTCGGGTAACAAGACAGAAGGAAATAAGAAAGGGAGGGAGCCATGTGCAACTTGTGGGAAGAATCATTCTAGAGTTTGTTTGAAGAAGAAGGGAGTTTGCTATAACTGTGGTCAGGAGGGGAACATGTCACCCAATTGTCCCATTCCGAAGAAGATACAAGGTTGTTTTGCGTGTGGATCGACTGATCATCTGGTTCGGAATTGTCCAAGAAGAGAAATGGGGAGAAGGAAAGTGTCAACAAGGGACCTAGTAGCGGAACCTTGGCAATTCGAGACCTACTGACATCCGGGAAGACCAACGGCCCGTACATTTCAACATGATGTAAGAAGATGCGGTGGCTACTCGGGAGAGGTGGCGAATAAGTAACGATTTCATTAAAAATTTAAATTACGCGAGTAATATTGAGTTAGATATTTCTTGTGAATTGTTTTCTTTTATAAATCCAAGTCACAGGTTGGAATATAAGAAACAAATTAATATTGTGTTGATAATAATGAATTGAAGCTACAACTTTAAAAGATTGTAGAGAAATAGAAAGCGGTGATTCCGAAGATGGAATCCTTTTAAGGAGGGGTGAAGGTAATAACTCGGGATTTCGAATAATTTGAATTTTACGAATAAATTTTTTTTATTTAATATTAATATTGACTTTTAATATTCTACTGTGTATCTGTGATACGAGTCTCAAGTAGTGGTTAATTTGTGTATTGACTGAAAAATAAGAGTAGAGTTGTGCTTAACAACTTTAGAAACTCTAACCCTAATTCTGGATAGGGATTCGATAGAAAATATAATTAAAATAATTATATTGATATGTATGTGTTTGTAATATACAGAATTTTTAATCAATGATAGATCGGACAAGGTTTTAAATTAATAAACCCTAATAAGATATTAGAAACCCTAATATCAGGATTAAAAACCCTAACGCACGGTTAGAAACCCTAATCGTATGTTGGGAAACCCTAATTTTAAAACCGAGAATCCTAAACCCTAATTAGGAAACCCTAATCCTAATTGGCAAGCCTAATGTGTTTATTAAACTTTAATATGATTAGAAAACTCTAATATAATTAGAAACCCTAATTATAATTTAGAAATCTTAATTTTTCTAATTAAAACCCTAATTTGAAATTTTTAAAATTAAAGTTTTAAAACCTAAGGGTTAGAACCTTAGGTTAAACCTAAAGGGTTTGGATAAAAGTCTATGTTGCCATTAAAATTATATTATAAATGTCCAAAATGCCCTTTTTACTTTTTTAATAGGTAACTTGTAAATCTTTCCAAATTTTTAGTTGGTGACCAACTAAATTGACTTTGTGACTTAAAATCTCAAAAAATCAATTCATTGACACAATCAATCAATATCATTATTGCATCTATATATATATAAGATTTGAAGAGAGAAAAGTCACAAATTTTGCTCATTTTCTATCCAAGCTCTCACCAACTCTCTCTCTCTCTAAACCTCCTCCAAAAATTATCAAGTTCTCGGTCATCTAATAATCACCTTCTTAGATCACCCAATATCAGTTAAGGAAAGCAAGAGATCAAAGATTTGAAAGAAGAAGGTATAAACCCTAAACTCCTATTTTGATCTTGTATGCTAAGAAAAAATTTTGTGTTTATGTGTTTATATGTGTGTTAAAGATGTTTTATGATGATCTATGTTGATCCATCATGGATCCATAGCATCAAAATGCCTTAAAAATGATGTTTTTCAAAAAGCTGTTCTTGAGCTTGAAAAGTGGTGCGACAAACGTAATGTCGAGAGCCACATAGATCTTTTCTATTTATGATTTTTGTTGTTTTTTTTGTTTTTTATCTATAGTTTGTTATGTTGTCTTTTGTGATCCGGAAGTGTAATCACAGCATTGGATGTCTAGATTTCATTTTATAATTGGTTAAAACCCGGTTGAATGGGGCATGACCAAAGTAAAAATCTGGGTAACCCGAGAAATCATTTTTCAGTGTCGAACAACGTTTTTATAAGCTCCTTGATCTGTGTGTTTTTATGTTGTTTGATGTTGTTGTTGTAACATATCATTTATAGCTGTTATATGGTCTTTAGATTTATGGCTTTAGATCATTTTAAATCATCAATATATCGAACGTAGTGGATGGTCAAAAGTAGGCCACTCGATCAACGATTTAAATTTTTCGAAAAACCAAAAATGGGATGAACAAAATTTTTGACAACCTTTGGCCGATTAAATCTTGGATATTGTTGTTGTTTGTTGTTTATCCGATTTGTTGTTTATATGTATGTTCCTTGACATAAGGACTATATATTTGAACCATAAAACATCACATGAATTATTGACAAACACTTAGATTATTGAGCTACAAGTGGTTACCTCGAAGCTGCTGGGTTTACGGAAAACCCGAAAACCAGTGGAGTTGTCGTGACAATGAGTTTTGAGGCTTTGGATCTTCTTGTTATGTGTGTTATATGACATAGATGATGATTGATTCTTGTAGTGTTACATAAACACTACAAGATCATGGTTAAAGATAGCCCGAAAAATGTTTGGATTGAGAATTAAAGTGCGGTCAAAACGACGTGTTGAAACCTTTAAACTTCGTCGATGTGTTCTTGAGCTCAAGAACACCAACAAATGATTGAGAAGTTGTCGCTATAGCCTATAATGACGGTTTTAATTATTTTAATTTTTGATTTTCCAAAAAATAATTAAAAATAGAAAATAAATTATAAAAATTACAAAAATGGTTTTAAAAATTATTTTAAATTATGAAAAATAATTTTTGACTATTTGGAATATTTTTCATTAATATTTATAATTATTTAAATATTAATGATATTTAATTTATTTAATTAGTATATTAAATAAATTAGAGAAAAATGATTTTAATATTATAAAAATCATTTTAAATAAGAATAAAGTATTTAAAAATATTTTGAGTTATAAAATGTAACTTTTAATATTTTTAGAGAATTTTCATTAATAATTTAATATTAATGATATTAGATTTATTTAATTATTATATTAAATAAATGAATTAAAAAATGATTTTAATATTATAAAAATCATTTTAAATGAAGAATAAAGTGTTTAAAAATATTTTGAATTATAAAATATAATTTTCAATATTTTTGGAAATTCTCATTAATAAATTAATATTAATGATATTAGATTTATTTAATTATTATATTAAATAAATGAATTAAAAATGATTTTATTGATTTAAAATCATTTAAAATGAGAAAAATGATTTAAAAATATTTTAAGTTATAATTAATAACTTTTAATATTTTGATGATAATTTCATTAATATTTAAATATTAATGATGATGGTTTAAAAATGATTTTAATTAATTTAAAAATCATTTAAGTAGAATATTGATGATTTAAAAATATTTTAAGTTATTAATAATAACTTTAATATTTTGACAAGTATAACATTAATATTTTTTTATATTATTAAATATTAATGATGATAAGATTATTTGATAATTAAATCATTTAAAAATGATTTAAGTGTTTGAAAAATTATTATAAATTATAATAATTGTTTATAAATTGTTAAAAGCTTCTTAAAAATATTATAAAGGATAATTGATTTATCTAAAATAATATTGAAGCTTAGAGACCAAGTTTAATGGATAATCAATGTGTTAATTATCGGATAGGGTGACCAAGACACACCGAATAATGAGATCGAAGTCCAACTAGGCCAAAACTAGTTAGACTTGATAAGTGTTTATATAGGTTATAAACACTAATGTGGCTATGTGGTAATGTGTCTAGGAGAAGTATTGACTGTAAATTACAGTGATATGTGTTATGAATTATTGTGCTAATTGTGAGACCAATATTATTGATTATAGGTCTTTCGAACACAGAATAAGTATATTGTGTAGCGATGATCAACGAAAAGGCAAGTTTCCTTAACTCAACCTTGAGTTAATATTGTTTAAATTATTATGGTGGTTAATTATTGTTGATTAGACCACGTCCAAAATTTATTATTGATTATTCATGATTAGTGCATGTTTATTAATTCAAATTGAATTAATGATTACGAAAATATATATTAAGTAGAATAATTGTTATTGGATATTCACATCCGTAGAAGCTATTATTGATTGTAAATAGTACGAGATAATTCATGTCTATTGTAGAATTGTGTTGAGAAATGTCTTAGCTAATTATTACGGCTGAGACGAACATTTATTAGAACTTGATAGGTTCGAGAAGAGAATTCAATTATTATTGATTGGATCGATGCCAATTATTTAGGGCTAGATCGAGAAAAGTGATTAGATATTGAAATCATAGTATTTAGTTGTTAAATCAAATTTTGATTCTAAAAGGCTGAGAAGAACAACCTTTTATAAAAGGGAACATTTTATTGGTCGTATATTAGACCTTTTACTTGGCGTGTAAAGTATTATATATAATATAGGTACAAGGAGTTGGCCGGCTCTAAGTACTTGCGAGAGGGTATGATTTAATCTTTATGGTTATCTCGACACACAGGTATATCAAAGTAAATCTTTGATAGTTACTTTCGAGAAGAAAGTTCAAGATCCATGGATCACTCGACATAAATCTGAAAAACATTCCACTTTGTTATTGTGTAGAATTGATTCTTGATTATTCATTAGAATATCGTAGAAACTTTGAAAGCGTTGTACTCTTTCATTATCAAATTATTGTGTTGCATAGAATGGCAGAAGACTTGTTATTTATTAACGAATTGTTCAGTTATTTCAAAGTTCCCCGAACTTTGGTATCATTCTATCAAAATAGATAGTATGTTCTTATTGATTCTTATACATTTATTGTATGTCTTAACTTGCAGGAAAAATTTATTGCTCACCCTTGCTAAATAAAATATTTCAGCTGGGAACGAAGTGGCAGGAGGTGTTGTGAAGGATAAGGGCAAAGGCATTGTAATAAATTAGTTATGAATAGCATTATTATTATGTTATGTTTGTAAACCATTTTTCTATATCTAAAGGGTAAGTTTGTAATGTTAAGGTTAGATGACCTGGGACTAATGTATTAACAATCTTTGTTACTGACTTATGTATTACTATTTCTATATGAATGGGTAGTTAGATGTTATTATATTGTGGATCGTGAGCACCAACTTATTTTGAATTACATTATGTTTCACATAATTGTTTCCTATGAAATAAATATATTAGTTTCATTTTAGAGTTGATACATATGACTCGTATTTGTACTCTTTTAATTAGGTTATCATGTTTAGTACTATTTATTTTGATAATTGTAGTACATGTTGCTACCTTCCTTTTGAAACCTTGTGACTATAATTTGATTTGGTTCAACATGTACATATAGAACCCTTTTGTTGGTATTATGTCGCATGTGTTGTGACATGGTATTTTTATTAGAATATATCATAGGGTATACTTGAGATATAACCACCTGTGGGGGTACCACATGCATATCATCTTGGCATGAGAGGCATGACACTTTTCGTGGCGGTGTGATTAGTCCACGGCGTCTCCATTTTGGGCTCCGGAGGAAGTGGTCCATTTGGTGTTTTGATGTGAGAGGCATATAGGTTAACCCTAGTTTTTTGTTCTATGGATTGGTGATGTTGTGCCAAACACACCTATCCAATTTGCATACATTTGGATTCGCGATCTAATGTGTGACTTATCTGTGTGGCATTATTTTGATTGTCTGTGTGGCATTAGTTTAACTTGCCTGTGTGGCAAGGTATATTTATGAGCTCAATCGGTATGAAATAACCCCAACTATTTATTTCAGCCTATTATTTTATTGTATTAGTTTTGTTAGCTTCTGTTCAGTTCAATTAATTGGGTTAGTTATTTCAGTTCATTATTTTTTTTACTTTTCTGTTTGTTTCGTTAATTCTGTTGGTTCAGATATATTCTATTCAAATCTTTAGAGATTTTTTTTTTGTTAGAGGAAATATTTTGTCTCTGTTGTTTTTATATTTCAGTTGTATATCTTTTGTATCTTTATATTCGTACTGGGCATTTGGCTCATGCTGTATTTTTCTTTCGACAGGTTTGCAGGAGTGATTCAGGGCTAGTGTGATAAGAGTGTTGCCTTTGACCATCTAGGTTGATTCAAATTTTAAGTTTTGATTATTTTGACTCTATTTGGAGAATTGTACGTAGTACTTTATTAATGGATCACCACTATTAATATTTTGAGGTTGTTAGTGCTCTATTTTTTTATTTTGAGGTTTGTTGTGCTTTGCACGTGACCTCCCTTTCCTTTTCGGGAAGGGGGTGTTACATCTTGGACCAGAATTGATGTTTTACTAAATGTTGTCATTGTAAAACGTTTTAAAGAAAAGAGAAGTGTTATTTTGAATTATCGATAGTACTTCATAACTATTGTTCAGTTATTAAAGATATATGATTTGTATGATTCAAGCATGTTGTTTAAATGAATTTGTCATACTTGCTGAGCTAGTTATGCTCACTCTTGCTTGAACCATATGAATGCAGCTAAGATCGAACGCACCGAAGGATCTAGAAAAGATAAAGGGAAGGCTAAGGCGAACATGTAGATTACCTATATAATAGTATAGGTGAATGATGTTAATATTTGATATTATGACAAGGACAAATGTAACGGTTATAAAGAACCTGGGGAATGATAATATTGTTTTGGAATATATATAAGACATATTCGTTCTTTTGAGGCTTTTCAATTAAATGTTTGTGTAAACTGTAGCACCGTGTAACACCATTTGTCGGGTTGGAAGATACCCGGATTTGGGGGCATCACAGGTTGGTATCAAAGCTAATATAAAACTTAATGGGGGAATTAAAATCTTAAGTCATAACCTTAAGAGAAGTCAAAGAAGTAAAAGATGAAATTAACCTTAAAAATGTATTATATATATGATATGTGTTTTTATTATTCTACTGACGTGTACTAATCAAACTAAATTATTTTGTTGTAGATGTCAGGAGAAAATGAAATGTATAGAGATATACAAGTAGAAAGTGAAGAATCGGTTAATCAAATGGAGATTATACCGAACCCTATAGGAGAAGAGCCAAAAGTGGTGGTAATTGAGTTTGGAGACTCGGAGAACTAAGACCTTATGTCTGTGTTTGACGGCATGTCAGAAGAAGAGGTGGAGGTAGTGTCCTTTAACCCAGTAGCACTTGCGGAAGAGACGCCTCAGGGGGAGTCGATGATGTCATTGCTTATCACAGTATTGGATAGAAACCTCCATTATTGTCAGAAAGTGAAAGAGCTAAAAGCAGAGCTTCATGTTGTCTTGGAAGATAAGACGAGTATGGAGTTGATGTGGGAGGAAGAACACGATGAGAGAGTTTTGGAAAAGGACAAGGTCCACGAGCTGAAACAGGAGGTCTTTGAGCTCAGGGAGGAGCTAAAGACCAAGAAACAGAAGATAGGGAGGATGTCCTATATTCATAGGAGTTCTCATGTGAATTTCCAGCAACAAGTAGTTGGGTATCCGATAGAGGCAGGGCAGACTCGGCATACTATCAGTCGTGATGTTATAGTCGGTCTTGCCAATGCGGAATTTAATAATGCCTTACGCCAGATGTAATCTAGTATTAGCTAGAGTAGAGTTAGATATGTAAATATGATGTATCTAGTAGTGACGTAAAACCCTCTTCTATATATCAAAGGGTAATCTTTTGTAAATCCCAATTTTTGGAAAGCAATTGCGGGATAGTAATGTAATCAACTTAGGCTGTGTAATGTGAACGATGTAGTATTATACTACAAGAAGAAAATCAATATAAGCCTTTTTATGGAACATATTGAGTAATGAATTTTGAAGTTATTGTTTAATCATGAATAATAACTAGGTAATAAGAAAAGAGTAATAATGATGTGTTGTTTATCTTAACAGCAAAATGCCGCCAAGAAGGAGACAATGTAATCAAGATGCTAATGTTAATCAACCGGAGGGAGGTCCGGTAAACCCAATGTTAGAGTTCGTTAACTTGTTAACGGTCGCGTTTAATAGGAATGGGGCTAATATCCCTGTAAATCCTGGAGTAGTACGAGCTACTACTTAAGGATTTTAAGAGTGTGGGTCCGCCGGAGTTCAAAGGAACTACGGACCCCATAGAAGCCCAAATGTGGGTAAAAGAGAACGAAAAGGCATTTATCATTGCAAATGTCGACGAGGGCCAAAAAGTTGCTTTTGCAACTTATATGATGAAGGGAGAGGCCAACTTTTGGTGGGAGGCTAACCAGGCTAGGGCTGGTATTGAGAACCTAATGTGGGTAAGGTTCAAGGAGATTTTCTTCGAGAACTACTTTCTCCGAGTATGCTGGGAAGGATGGAAATGCAGTTTCTAGAGTTGAAACAAGGGGAGATGACGGTTCCCCAATACGCTTCCAAGTTCAATGAACTGGCAAGATTTACTCCACATCAGGTGGACACTAAGGTGAGAAAGGCTAGGAAGTTTGAGCAGGGCTTTAAACCCTGGCTCTATAGCCAAATATCTATGTTCCAAAGTACTTCCTTTGGGACTATACTAGAGAAGGCGATAATCGCCGAAGGTGGGAATGAGGCTCTAAGCCAGTACCACAAGGATAAGAAGAATAAGGATAAGGTGGATGGGGGAGTGAAGATCGAAGGAGCCAGCGAGAGTGGCAAAGGTCATAAGAGGAAGGAGTTTAACTCTGGGAATACCGGAGTGAAGCAAGGGGATCCGAAGAGAAGGATGGAGGCATGCAAGACCTGTGGGAAGACTCATTTAGAAGTCTGTCTCAAGGGGAAGGTGATATGTTATAACTGTGGACAAGAGGGGCACATTTTGCCTAACTGTCCAAGTTCGAAGAAGAACCACGGATGCTTCGTATGTGGGTCAACTAACCACATAGCAAAGAACTACCCGAAGAAGGGGACGGACGGTAATAAGGGCGCTAATAGTAGTAAGTTAGCTATTGGTGGTCAAACGCAGGCGGGTAGGCCGGTGGCCCGCGGTTGATCGATTTTGCAATCAATGAATACGTGCAAGTATACACTGTCAACAAGTAATAAAGTGAAAGTAGAGTATCGTTCCCACGAGGAATTATTTAATAAAAATCACCAAGTACTAATTCTTAACCAAACTAATTTTATTTAAACAATCTCAAATCGTGATTTTCTAATTAAGAAAACTAAATTAATCAATTAAAACTAAGACTTTAACGAATGAATTCAGATAAATAAAGATTAAGACTCCAATATCCCCAATTATGAACTATAAACCAATTATCCAATTATCCCAATTATTATGTCTACTGAATTGTTAGCAGGAATTCTCAAATGCCAAAAGCCCTTTCTCAAGTGATCATTTGCCTTCTATTTAACCCAGATTAATTTGGCTATATCTCGATGCAAAACAATTGAATTAAACTCGTTACAATCCCAATTCCTTATGTGTTACATGCGACAAATAGATATTCTCATTCTATTCACAAACCTACTTATTCACTGTGCAAATAACTAAGTCACATGTCACCCTGCCCAGTTCTAACTCTAGAATTCCTCTCTCGATTTCTTCTAGAGTAACACGGTAATTATTGGCCAGATAATTAATCAATAAGTGCAAGGCATGATGAACAATTCACTTCAACATAAATGATTGGAATAAATCAAATAATCAATTCATAACCATAAAAGATTCAACTGGAATCTTAATAAAAGAAATTAGTTCATAATTAATGAATTAAAACCAAGAATCCACAATTGAATAGACATTAAAAGATAAAAATAAGAGAAGAGAAGAGAATAGAATCTATTGTCAGTAAATCTGATGCTCCCCTCTTGCTCTTGCTCTTGATCTTCAATGGTCTCCAAGTTGCTTCAATCTCCAAAACTAATAAGAACTAGGGTTATTTTCTAATCTAATGGAGTGTTTAATCTAGTCTAATCTATGTAATCTCCCTTTATTTTATGCCTTACATCAAGTATTTATAGATTACAAGTCTAATTTTGAGCTTAGGAACAAATCCAATCCAATTTGGAGTCAAAAAGATGTCAAAATTCGCCAAAAACGCGCCCAGCCGCACTACCCCTTCCCCAGCTTGACCAAAGACTCAAGCACGACGCTCGACATCGCTTCCCCGGGTTCCGCTGGCTGGGCATAGGCCTATTTTGGGTGCCCCGGCGCTGCCCCATGTTCTGATATTTTCTGCTCCGACGTCCTCTGGTAAAACGGCCATAACGTTTGATCCGGGAGGAGTTACGGGGCCTGCCACCTATCAAATTGAAGATATCGAAGAGATCTATAACTTTTATCCTTTGAGGATTGAGAAATTCTGGGTGGATGAAGGCTGAAATTGAGCTGGAAGTAACTGCTATGCAAATGACCACCCAAAACCATGACGTTCGACGTCCGTTGGTACAACGATCATAACTCTTGCATCCGAACTCCGATTGGAATGATTCAAAATGTTCCGGAAAGCTAAGACGATGATCTTCAATGTAAGCTAAGTTCCAAACCAAGAACATGAAGTAAACATGAAAGCCCAAATGATGTCCAGTTTGCTTTTCTTTGCGTTTTCTTTGCTTTTCCTTACGATAATCGCCACACCGCCCCAAACGATAACCTACAAAATAAACACAAAATGCATGAAAAGTAACTAAGACACATAAATATAAGCAACTAATTCAAGTAAAAGATACCGGATAAGTGTATATAAAATCCACTTATCAAATACCCCCAAACTTAAA
Source organism: Panax ginseng (assembly GCA_020205605.1). Taxonomy (NCBI): domain Eukaryota; kingdom Viridiplantae; phylum Streptophyta; class Magnoliopsida; order Apiales; family Araliaceae; genus Panax; species Panax ginseng. The sequence goes on from CM035139.1 coordinate 69,819,749, forward strand.
CTGTTGATTGTCCCCAAGCAACACAACATAATGCAATGCAATGCAATGAAATGAAACTAATCTATATGCCTATGAATCCAGCAGTATTTGATAGAATCAAATCTATTAACTCGGCCTTAGAGCAATCAAGCAAACACGACAATACTTCATATCAAAACCAATCAACAATTTCTACCAATCATCAAGTCTTAAACTCATATTATTCGGTATAGTGCGTGTGTGTGCTCAACAACCATGCTAACTGATATAAAATCAAATTTAACATATAACAAGTCTCTTCGAAGGCATCATATAGTGTAAACTCAAGAAATCCAAAAACAAGCTAGAACCAACTAAAATCAAACAATTACCAATATCGAGGGTCAACATGGGATACTCATGCTTTATTTTCATCTACGGGGGCTTTTTGCTTTTTTTCCCATTTTATTCTCATTTTTTTTATATACACATAGCTATGCAATGTCTTATTCCCTTAGGCTTTTCAATGCTACCTTAACGAGCTTTAGACCAACGACTCTGCACCATTAAGACCTTAGGGTATTAGGTAAAGACAATCCCCTGCTTACTTACTCAAGTAACAAAGGTCACAAAACTAGACAAGCATGCCACGGTGTTTATTCATACTTTTTTTTCTTTTCTTTATTTTCTTCTTTTTTTTTTTTTTATATAGCTTATATACCCCAAATATTCCACCAAACTTAGGTTTTTGTCTAACTTTAGTCATCACTACTTATTCTTGTTATTCTTTCATTCAAACTAGCATTATCCTTTAGAGTCCCATTATGTATCAATTTAAACTCAATCAATCAACAAGTTGTTTTTACTGTCTATCATTATTATACTAGTTTCAAAATGTAAAAAGATTCAATTCATAACAAGAAATCACATCAAAGCTTTAATAGTCGAAGATTATACTTGTCTACCCAATTCCAATCTCATCATTGGCCAAAATAAACTTAACTATAACAAACCACTTGGACTTATGCAAAATGAACATAGTAACTAACTATTATTTTTGAATTTTTGAATTTTTTTTTTATAATGAACCTAAACTATATTAACAACATATGCAAAATAACATAACATAAACATGAAACTAAACATGCAATAACGTACTAAACTAAACTCCCCCAAACTTATCAATTACAATGTCCTCATTGTAAGAATATAGCGATAAGTAGAAGAGAACTTCCCTGTAATCAGCTAAGCGTGAGGTGCTGGTGGCGATGGTAGCGACGATCATTTTCCTATCCATTGAACTACCAATACCTGCAATGAAGAGAGACAACATGTATTAGATTATAAGAGAACTAACTAAGCAAATTAATTCCTATCTACTAAATAAACTAGTAAAGCATATAAATATAAAAATTCCTGGGTTGCCTCCCAGTCAGCGCTTGATTTATAGTCTTTCAGCCTGACTTTGTCTGGTCAATGCTATCCAATTCCTCTTCAAAAGTTGAGGAACCCTCCATCCATCGGAAATAATATATCTTTTGGTAGGTTCCTATTTACGATAGCCATTGTATTAAAGTCACCTAGCATGCTTTGTTTAGATAAGATCACATTAAAGAACGTCCAACATCTAGGTGTTTTTTCCATTGTGTCTCATGAATAAATTACGCATTGAGGCTTGTCGACACAAAAAAATCTCTTCTTCTATCTTCTCCAACTCATTAAACCATGGCTTCGAAGTTGTACTCGCTTTTACGTCACAAGGAGTATTGTCGACGACATGACTACCTAGCGGACAAGGTTTTGCAAATCTAACCGGATTCTTGAACTTTGGCGGAGAAGGAACTTGGGGCACTAATAACATCGGCTCCTCCTCGTTGGTAATCATAGTTAGTTCTTTACCGACCTTATTTTCATTATCCCCACTTGTCTCCTCTTTTCCAACATCTCGTGTCTCATCCAGTTGTAGATTTGGCTCGGGCACTTCATCAATTTCATCATCCATGTCATAAAGCCAAGTGTTTGGAGGAAGGTTGTTTATGACTTTGGTCATTTGCTCTATCTGATCCGCAAGTTTTAGAATTGACCCAGTTTGGTTAATCCCTCTCTCCTCTAACTTGGACCACAATTCCTCCAACCTTGAATTTTCTTCTTTTAATAGAGGTTGATATGAGAATTCCGGCGTGTATGTTGGATTTGGAGTAGAGTATTGGTCTTGATAGTTGTAGCTCCATGAAGAATCCGGGTGATACCCCCAAACTTGTTCATAATTATCATATGCATACTTGATTGAGGTAGTTACCACCATACTGCATCACCCCAAGATTGATGGTGCATTGATTACTCGGTGATTGTCAAGACAATAGTCGCAGACATAATCGCCATCATCCTTCGACTCTATTGGGATGCGATAACGTCCAACTTCCTCGAAAGTTCTTTAATTTGTACGACATTGCGGAAAGTGTCGCGAGTCATCAATCTCCATTCCCTTGGTTGAGTCACGTTAGTGTATGGCCATTGATACTCAAAGTCATCCATGCTACCTAAAAGGAGAAAATATAAGAAGAGAATTAAAAATAAAAATAAAAATGTTTAAAATAAGACTAATTTGATTGAAATTAATATTGGTAAAAAAATATTAAACTAATTCTCCGGCAACGGCGCCAAAAACTTGTTGATCGATTTTGCAATCAATGAATACGCAAAAGTATACACTAATCAACAAGTAATAAAGTGAAAGTAGAGTATCGTTCCCACGAGGAATTATTTAATAAAAATCACCAAGTACTAATTCTTAACCAAACTAATTTTATTTAAACAATCTCAAATCGTGATTTTCTAATTAAGAAAACTAAATTAATCAATTAAAACTAAGACTTTAACGAATGAATTCAGATAAATAAAGATTAAGACTCCAATATCCCCAATTATGAACTATAAACCAATTATCCAATTATCCAAATTATTATGTCTACTGAATTGTTAACAGGAATTCTCAAATGCCAAAACCCCTTTCTCAAGTGATCATTTGCCTTCTATTTAACCCAGATTAATTTTGCTATATCTCTATGCAAAACAATTGAATTAAACTTGTTACAATCCCAATTCCTTATGTGTTACATGCGACAAATAGATATTCTCATTCTATTCACAAACCTACTTATTCACTGTGCAAATAACTAAGTCACATGTCACCCTGCCCAGTTCTAACTCTAGAATTCCTCTCTCGATTTCTTCTAGAGTAACACGGTAATTATTGGCCAGATAATTAATCAATAAGTGCAAGGCATAATGAACAATTCACTTCAACATAAATGATTGGAATAAAATCAAATAATCAATTCATAACCATAAAAGGTTCAACTGGAATCTTAATAAAAGAAATTAGTTCATAATTAATGAATTAAAACCAAGAATCCACAATTGAATAGACATTAAAAGATAAAAGTAAGAGAAGAGAAGAGAATAGAATCTATTGTCAGTAAATCTGATGCTCCCCTCTTGCTCTTGCTCTTGATCTTCAATGGTCTCCAAGTTGCTTCAATCTCCAAAACTAATAAGAACTAGGGTTATTTTCTAATCTAATGGAGTGTTTAATCTAGTCTAATCTATGTAATCTCCCTTTATTTTATGCCTTACATCAAGTATTTATAGATTACAAGTCTAATTTTGAGCTTAGGAACAAATCCAATCCAATTTGGAGTCAAAAAGGTGTCAAAATTCGCCCAAAACGCGTCCAGGCCGCACCAACCTCTTCCCCAAAGCTTCTCAAATAACTAAGCACAACGCTCGACAACGCTTGCTCCCAGTACCTCGGCTTTGCTGGGCATAGGTCTATTTTGGGCACCCAGGCGCTGCCCCATGTTCTGACATTTTCTGCTCCGACGTCCTCTGGTAAAACGGCCATAACGTTTGATCCGGGAGGAGTTACGGGGCCTGTCACCTATCAAATCGAAGATATCGAAGAGATCTACAACTTTCATCCTTTGAGGATTGAGAAATGCTGGGTGGATGAAGGCTGAATTTGAGCTGGAAGTAACTGCTATGCAAATGACCACCCAAAACCATGACGTTCGACGTCCGTTGGTACAACGATCATAACTCTTGCATCCGAACTCCGATTGGAATGATTCAAAATGTTCTAAAAAGCTAAGACAATGCTCTTCAATGTAAGCTAAGTTCCAAACCAAGAACATGAAGTAAACATGAAAGCCCAAATGATGTCCGGTTTGCTTTTCTTTGCATTTTCTTTATTTTTCCTTACCAATAGTAGTCGCCACATCATGCCCCAAATGTATAACCTACAAAATGAACACAAAATGCATGAAAAGTAACTAAGACACATAAATATAAGCAACTAATTCAAGTAAAGATCTTTGGATAAGTGTATATAAAATCCATTTATCACCCGCACCTTTAATATAGCGATGCGAAAGATGCGATGAGCATCCGAGATGTAATTCTTGAGTATTATCCCGATCAACGATATAAATGCTTACGTGCTATTTGATTTGGGTGCTACTTGTTCGTTTATAGCATGTGATGTTGCTAAATGACTAGGATTACTTCCCAAAAAGTTGCCTATACCTTTGAATATTAAGGTAGCAAATGAATAGATAATTCTTGTTGAAGATATTCATAGGAGTTATTGTGTAGATATACGAGGTTGTAAATTATCGGTAGATCTGATACCAATAAAGTTGGGAGAATTCGATGTAATTCTCGGGATGGATTGGTTGTTTAAACATGGGGCAATTATAGATTGCCAGAAGAAGTGTGTAAATATTAGAACGTTGAGACAACCTCAGGTAGTATATTACGGTAATAGATCGTCGAGGCGTTCGTGTTGTCTTACCATGACACAAACTAGGAAATTATTGAGGAAGGAATGTGTAGGTTATTTGTGCCATGTTGTTGATACCCAGAGAGTGGGAGTGACCATAGAACAAATACCTATAGTTAAAGAATTCATGGATGTATTTATAAGTGAATTGTTGGGTCTTCCACCGGATAGGGAGACCGAATTTGTAATAGATATTGTGCCAGGAGCGGCACCAGTTTTCAGGGCACCGTATCGTATGGCGCCAGTGGAGATGAAGGAGTTGATGGTATAGTTACAAGAACTGTTGGACAGGAAGTACATACAACCGAGTGTTTCGCCGTGGGGAGCACCGGTACTATTTGTAAAGAAGAAAGACGGATCGTTAAGACTATGTATCGACTATCGAGAGTTGAACAAGTTAACGATAAAGAATAGATACCCATTGCCCAGGATCGATGATCTCTTTGATCAGTTGAAAGGGGCTAAGTATTTTTCTAAAATAGATTTGAGGACGGGGTATCATCAGTTGAAGGTTAGGACGGAGGATGTACCAAAGACGGCATTCAGGACTCGTTATGGTCATTACGAGTTTTTGGTGATGTCATTTGGGTTGACTAATGCACCAGCTGCATTTATGGATATGATGAACAAAGTGTTCAAACAATATTTGGACAAGTTCTTCGTGGTGTTTATCAATGATATTCTAGTCTATTCTAAGACGCCAGGAGATCATTCTAAACACTTAAGAATAGTGTTGGAGACACTAAGAAAGGAGAAGTTATATGCGAAGTTCACTAAGTGTGAATTTTGGCTAAAAAGGGTAAAATTTTTGGGTCATTTTATTGACCATGAGGGGATTTCAGTAGATCTAGCGAAGGTGGAAGCCGTGATGAATTGGGAACAACCGAAAACGCCGACGGAGGTGCGGAGTTTCCTACGGTTAGCGGGATACTATCGGAGATTCATTCAGGATTTTTCGAAGATGGCTACTCCGTTGACTAATTTGACAAGGAAGACGGTGAAATACGTGTGGACAGAGAAATGTGAAGACAGTTTTCAAGAACTGAAGAAAAGGTTGAGTGAAGCGCCTGTTTTGTCATTACCCGATGACACAGGAAATTTTGTAGTTTATAGCGATACTTTGCATAGAGGACTTGGATGTGTGCTCATGCAGCATGGCAAGGTCATTGTGTATGCATCACGACAGTTGAAGGATTATGAAAAAGTTTACCCTTCTCATGATCTAGAACTGGTCGCAGTAGTTTTTGCCTTAAAAATATGGAGACATTATCTTTACGGAGAGAAATGTGAGATATACACGGACCATAAGAGTCTAAAATATATCTTCACACAGAAGGAGTTGAATATGAGACAAATGAGATGGCTGGAGTTGATAAATGATTACGATTTGTGAAATCTCATATCACCTTGGAAAACGATGTGTAGTTCGATGCCTTAAGTAGAAAGGGTCGGGAAAAGTTGTCTATGTTAACGGCTCAAACTGAGTTAATAACAGAGATGGCTAGGATGGAGTTAGAGGTGAAGTTGCCGAGTGAATCGGGGCAGAAACTGTTTACGATAGAGATTCAATCTACTATTGTAGAGAGAGTCAAGGAGGTACAGCTCAGAGATGATGAGTGTGACCAAATGAAGAAACGGTTAACACATGAAAAAGATTTAAAGTATAGTCTCGATAATAACAGGTTATTGAGATTTGAAGGAATAATTTGGGTTCCGAATGAGACGGAATTAAAGGAGCAAGTGTTACAAGAAGCTCATAGTTCGAGGTACTCGATTCATCCTGGTAGTACTAAGATGTATCAAGACCTTCGATAGAGTTTTTGGTGGCCGAATATGAAGAGAGAGGTAGCCGAGTATGTGAGTAGGTGCTTGACTTGCCAAAAAGTCAAGGCCGAACATCAAAGACCAAGTGGCTTGTTACAGTCATTGGAGATTCCGGAGTGGAAGTGGGAGCATATCATGATGGATTTTGTGGTGGGACTCTCGATTACTCAGAAGGGGTATGACGTGATTTGGGTAATAGTGGACCGGTTAACGAAGTCGGTTCACTTTTTTCCAATTAGGGTTAGCTAAACTTTATGTTAAGGAAGTTATTTCCAGACATGGAGTACCAGTTTTGATTGTGTCAGATCGTGATCCATGATTCACATCGAACTTTTGGAGTAGTCTGCAAGAACAGTTGGGGACGCAGTTGAAGCTGAGTACAGCGTATCATCCACAAACCGATGGACAGAGCGAGAGAACAATTCAGACGTTAGAAGATATGTTAAGATCTTGCATCATGGATTTTAAGGGTAGTTGGGATGATCATCTACCATTAGTAGAGTTTGCGTATAACAATAGTTATCATGCAAGCATAGGCATGCCGCCTTACAAAGCCTTATATGGAAGGAAGTGCAGAACACCATTGTGTTGGGACGAAGTGGGAGAACGTCGAATGCTAGGGCCAGAATTGGTGCAACAGACAGCAGAAGTAGTGAAGTTGATACGGATGCGTCTCGTAGCAGCACAAGACAGACAAAAAAAGTATGCGGACTCGCATCGAGTAAATAGGGAGTTTGAAGTAGGCTTCTACGTGTTTCTAAAGGTATCTCCCTGGAAAGGAAAGATACTCTTTGGAAAGAAAGGAAAGTTAAGTCCAAGTTTTATAGGACCTTTTGAAGTGTTAAAACGGGTAGGCGAGGTAGCTTATGATAGCATTACCTCCAGACCTAGAACGAATACATAACGTTTTCATGTATCTGTGTTACGTCCTTATAAGCCGGATTATAAGCACGTAATAGAGTATGAGCCTATTCATATCGAGAAGGACTTAACGTATGAAGAGATGTTAATTCAAATTATTGATAGAAAAGAGTAAGTTCTGCGGAACAAAGTTATACCTTCAGTAAAGGTGTTATGGAAGAACCACAATGCCGAAGAAGCAACGTGGGAATTGGAAGAAAAGATGAGGAAGGATTACCCTCATTTATTTGTATAATGTAAGACGAGATTCTGGGGACAGAATCTTTATAAGGGGGTAAGAATGTAACGACCGAAAAATTTAGATTTATTGTAAAATAATTTTATTTAATTAAATAATGAATAAGATTATATTATTTGTTATTATTATGTGTTAGTAAGATGAATGTCATTCTATAACCTAGAGACGTCAGAATGTCGTAGTATTTTGACTACGTGAAGGAATTAAAGTGTTTGAATTTCCAAGATGAAAATAAAAGTTTTCTAAGAAATTTTCTGAAAAACACTATTCACTTATTTCTGCTCGGGAATTATTTTTGAACTTCCGAGAAATACGTAACGATGGAATATCGAGGTGAGATGGATTATGTAATAATAATTCACGTATGGCAAACGCAGTTTTTTGCCTGCGGACTTAATTCGAGAACGTTAGGAAAAGTAAAGCGTTAACTATTTAAAGCGATGATCGTATAATACGTAGGTATTATACGTATTATACGAGGTAATGAATACGAGTATGATATGAAGTATTATACAAGTATATATGAATGATGGTATGTCGTATATGATGAATAAATATACTAGTCAGAATACGAGATTAATACGTAAATAATACGTTATAAGGCTTTAAGCCAAACGTAATGGACTTGTAGGATTGTGTAGGAAGTTGTAAAGTCCAAATGGAATTATGATAAAGCCTAATGCAAACTAATGTTAAAGCTCAAGTGTTTGTTAAATGCAAGACCAAATCATAGTTATGTTAATTAAACCTAAAGCCAAAACTAAGAATTCAATGGGTAAAGAAGACACATGGGGCAACCCATGTGGGCCCCATGATCACATGGGTGATCTTGGTGGCCAAGCAAAGGATGTGATGAGCAAATAAACTTGGTGATTAAGTAATGAATAGTAAGGACGTTTGATTAAGGAGGTGGGATTGGTTTAAAGACTAAACTACCCTAACTTTGGTTATCCTATAAATAGGAAGCTTGCTAGATCATTTCTTACTTGTTAGATTTCCACCAACAACTTATAACTTATTGGTTAGAGAGAAAAAGCTAGAAAAGCTAGAATTTGTTAGTTCAAAAAGCAAGAAGAAGAACCAAGTTTGATCATCAAGGGTAAGACTCATAGACCATTAGTCTTCCATCTCTTTAACTATAGATTGATAGAGAAGTGTTGATTATTGGAGCATGTGTGCTAAGAAGTGATAAGTATGGCTAATCCAATAGACTTAAACCTTAATAAGCCATGAATAAGTGATTCATTCTTAGTTAAGCTATGAACTTATGAATAACATGTAAGAACTTGTCATATGTTTACATTAATGAAGTTTGTATGATAAGAAGAAGCAAGGATGGTTGTTAGAAGACTAAAACCATGATAAATCATGTAAAGTGAAATCATAAGTATAAAAGTTATAAACTCACGAAAAACAAGTAAGAACTTATCATATATATAAGTTAATGAAATATGTATGTTAAGATGTTAGTATGATGGAATGAATCCATATGAAACGATGAACAAATCTTAAGTAACGAAGTTTTAGCGGAATTCACGAGTTTGGATGATAATCGTCGAAATCGTGAAATTCTCGGAATGGAAGTCGAATTTTGACATTGAGCTCGGAAATGTTAGTTTTCAATGGGGATAATTCTTATTTGGCATTATAGAGTTACGGACTCGAAAATGACCGAATTCTGACTTAGAACGGAGAAACGAGCGTTGAACATTCACGAACGTTTATCGTTTCCGTTAAAATGAACTAAAAAGGTGAATTTCCAGTTAACGAAGTTGAAAATGTAAAATTCTTGCACGAACATGTAGAGCATGTGATTTGTGAGCTAATGGCTTTTGAACGAGCCAATTCAGACTTAAAATGATCAAATTTAGAGTCCGAAAAGTTTGCAAAGTTCAAAAATTATCAAAGTAATGTGGTGCCAGCAGTGTGCGGCAAGCCCACCTTTCAAGGCCAAATAAGTGGTGGCGGCTGCAGCATGCGTGCCATGCCGATACCCTCTCATCATTTTTTTAAGTCCACAACAAGAACCAACAAAACTAGGACTCAAATGTAGTAATGTGCAAGTCCCGGACCTGACCACTACTGAAAGTGGCGCTTCAGTCATGCTGACTTGAAGAGAAAAGGCGGCCATGGCGCAAACATTATCAAGACCAAGAAAGGAATGTTTTTGAATATGAAAAGAAAAAGGTAATTGATTAATGAAAATTTATATCCATAATTAACTTAATGTAACATCATTTCGAATGTTATAAACCTTAAGTACTACACTAAAAGTTGAAGATAAGACAATTGAATGTGAACGTAAGAACGATGTAAATTATAACGGCAAGCCGGAACCAATAATAACAAATCTAATACATGATTAGATTGAGAAGAAGGGTAAGATACGTTAGGTACCATACATATCTGATTATGACCTAATGTGGTATGTTATGTGATTATGTATTGTAGAGACTCTAAAAACTTAAAGGGAAAGTATAGTAACCGTAGCAGACGCTAAAGGCAAGTGTTCTAACCCTTGTCTATGTTCAATCTAGATAAGTTTTGTGGTTCATGTATTCTTACGCATGAATTAATGTATGATGAAGTCAAAGCCAATTCTTTCGGCTAGACTTAAGATGTTTTGGATTTCTTATAAACTATCAAAGTATTGTCAATATTTTGCCAAACTATTTTGGTATGGTTTTCAAATAAAGATTGAGTATGCTAAACAAATGTTTGTCATCAAACGACAGGCACGTGAGGTTGCCATAACTTAAATGTACATACGTTTAAAGAAAGTAGTGTTGTACAACATAGAGTACTATAGGTTGATCACCTAGATGTGCTCGTAAGTAATGTCGGACTTACGAACTTAGTGTTGGGTTGTCCTTTACAAAGAAAGTATGAAATGCTCAAGGTCTTAGACCGAAATTGATGTTTTATTAAATGTTGTCATTGTAAAACATTTTAAAGAAAAAAAAAGTGCTATTTTGAATTATCGATAGTACTTCATAACTATTGTTCAGTTATTAAAGATATATGATTTGTATGATTCAAGCATGTTGTTTAAATAAATTTGTCATACTTGCTGAGCTAGTTATGCTCACTCTTGCTTGAACCATATGAATGCAGCTAAGATCGAACGGACCGAAGGATCAGGAAAAGATAAAGGGAAGGCTAAGGCGAACCTATAGATTACCTATGTAATAGTATAGGTGAATGATGTTAATATTTGATATTATGACAAGAACAAATGTAACGGTTATGAAGAACCTGGGGAATGGTAATATTGTTTTAGAATATATATATAAGACATTTTGGTTCTTTTCAGGCTTTTCAATTGAATGTATGTGTGAGACTATCAGTAAGAAGTGTAACACCGTATATATAGTATCGGGTTGGAAGATACCCGAATTGGGGGATCACAAGAATACAATACCGATTAAAGTACTCTCCTTTTAAGGTAAGCTTTGGGTATTATTTATTTCATATTCGTATACGAAGAGATTATTTTTTTAGATTCGTATGGAATATTATTTTCGCTCAATATTAAGTAAGGAATATGATTTTCGTTCAATATTCGTAAAGGATATTATCTTCGTTCAATATTCGTAAGGAATATTATTTTCGTTCAAAATTCGTAAGGGATATTATTTTCATTCAATATTAGTAAGAAAAAATATTTTCTTCCATACTCTGTAGTATGTAAGTAATATTATTTCGTTTCATATTCCTAAATCCACACTTATTTTGATAAGTATTGCTTCTATACTCCTTGAAATTAGTAGAATATCCTTAAAATTTGCGCTCTATCTAGTATTGTTTCACTGGAATATTTTTCTGAACATTCTTGTTGAATTTTAACCTTTTCATGTCGGAGTACTATTCATGGGCACTATTCATACATACGGCACTATTCATTCATACGGTACTATTCATACATACGGTACTATTCACGGGGTATTATTCACTCGGGTACTATTCACCCGGGGTACTATTCACTACAAAAAAAATTAATTTCTTTTTTGTCCAAATTATTTTTGATACATGAATATTATTCTTGAATTTTACTCCACAAAGTAGTTATCATGTTGATAATTTGGACATTCTTAAACTCTAGGTAAATTAAATTATAAATCTTTAATATTTATCCTTAATCTCACTTAATTGAATTCTTATATCATTGTCATCATCCTCATGTTTAAATTATGATGAAAGTCATCTTTGGCCCGTAGTGCATAGATGGACTATTGATTGGTATGATTATGACCATGAATTATGTATCAGTATAATCATGGCCTGTAATGTTACAAATAATGTGGTAAAAGTCCTCATTGGCCCGTAGTGCATTGATGGACAATTGTTTGGCATGATCATGACCACTGGTGATAATAACGAATATCCTTGGCCCGTAGTGCATGGATAATTCATGGATGTGATAATAACGAATATCCTTAGCCCATAGTGCATGGATAATTCGTGGATGTGATACTAACGAATATCCTTGGCCCGTAGTGCATGGATAATTCGGTGATATGGATTATTTATTGAAATGTGTTATAGAGATAAAATATTGATGATGAACTTTTAAATCATAGAAGATAATAGACATCATGCTCTACTTGACTCTTCTAATGGATTGCCATTTTCGCTGCAGTTAAACTTATTGTCTATTGTATTCTATCAGTTTTTACACTGTTGAAGGCTAAGGATAATTTATTCTACATTATTTTAGTCATAATATTCTTTACTAGGCTAGTTGAGCTCACCCTTTTCTTTCATTGTTCTCTTCAGGAAATGAGAATATAGCTGGGACTAGTCGGGGAATGGAGTGACGGTCCTAGATGGTTGTTATAGTAGTCCTCACTATTTTATAAAATAGTGTGATAATAATTGTAATGAAAACTTCATTTGAGTTTGGATATTGTCTATGAGACAATATTCGTATTAAAACTCTCAGCTTACGTTTTGTCGTATTTTACACGACAGTTGATAATTATATGAATTAAGTTTGTATTTAAGTTATGTACCATGTATTTGGCGACTCATAATGGATTGTGTATACCTATTTTGGGGGCATCACATTCTCCAAATCAGATTAAGTGTCCCACCCAATGACCAATCCTTGACAGGATTGTATCAAATCTCCTATAAATAAGGAAGTTGATTCATAGTCCAACACTTCCTTCTAAATTCAAAGCCTAAATATAATTAGGAACCCCAATCCATAAATCCCCCGTCCACCAAATCAACTCCTGGTCCAAGCCCATATAATTCCACAGAATTAATGGTTCCACAGAATTGATGGCCCACTACACTCCAAATGCCAAAATAAACATGACACAACAGTGCTGCTATGATTGATTAGCTAATTAAATCTCGAATTATAAACATAACATACATACCTAGAGTTTGGTTGACAAAAGAAGAGTCCATAGCTATTCATTCTTCCAAGTTTGATCTAAAAAGAAGAAGAAATCTAGAAAGGAGGAAACAGTAGTGTCTCCAACAATGCATCACCCTTGGCCTCACACTTGGCCTCTTTGTTCTCATGTTTGTTCTCCCTTTCAAGGAAGGTTTCCTTTCTCTCTAGCTTTCTTTTCTTTTCTTTTAATTAATCCTTCCATTTCCCTACCCTACAAATTAATCTAGATGAGATGGACTTTGTCAGTTTTACATTCCTTGCAAAATTATGTACTTTGGAATATTTGAGTTTTCTTGTTTACTTTATTGCTTTCGGTTTGAATTTAGTTGATGATATGTTTGTTAATATAATTCTCCTTTAAGATCCATATTGGTATTATGTATATATATGGTAGTTACATGCTAAATTTTTAGTTTACATGCTAAATTTTTAAAGGAGAGTTCTTAGGCAAACTGGAGTGGTGGAAGTTCCTTCCCAGAATTTAAACATCAAACACAAGTGAAAAAAAGTTCTATTTTATTATGAGCTTGCTTCTGGAGCTGCAGTCTTGGTTTCATTTTCTTCTCATTAATAATTTTAAGTTTGCACTTACTTTTTCAATTGAATTACAGCCATGGCTCGTCGTAAATTAGGCAAACGGAAGAGGATGAAGAGATTAGTTGTTTTTTTCATTTTTGGTCCGAAATAGTTGCCATGGTTACCTTATTCATGCAATTTGTTATATCTATGGCACGATATAGACATATGAGAGCTCTTAATCGTCCAAAGTACACCCTTTCTTGCTCGAGCGGGCTAAAATTTATGAGGGAGCTAGTGTATGACAGTGACATTACATGCCACAATTACCTTAGAATGGATAGGGCGAGTTTTACCAAATTGTGTGATATTTTACATACCACGGGCAAGTTTAGTAGTACAAAGTACCTTCAAATAGATAAACAAGTTGCCATTTTCTTGTATGTGCTAGCCCATCATGTGAAAAATCGTGTCATAATGTTATAATTTCGTCGATCCGGTGAGACAATTAGTAGACACTTCAACAACGTACTCAATGTCGTAATAAGATTAGAAGGTCAAATTTTTAAGAAATTGGAACCTATACGTGAAAAGTCTACTGACGATAAGTGGAAATGGTTCAAGGTATTACTTTAACTTAGATATTTATTATCTTAATAGAACATGTTTTTTTTAAATTACATATTTATCATTATGTTAAGTATTTCTTACTAGGGTTGTCTAGGAGTTTTGGGTGGAACATACATAAAGGTTCATGTCCCTGAAAAAATGAGATTACAACTAACGTGTTAGGTGTTTGCTCCCCGGAGATGTAATTTATCTACGTCTTACCTGGTTGGGAAGGGTCCGCGAAAGATGGTAGGGTACTTTATTCTGCAATGCATCGTAATCATGGTTTAAAAGTAAATCGGGGTAAAAAATAAGAAATATCTTGATATACTTTAATATTTATAGACATACACACACTAACAAACACACAACCCCATGTATATATACAATCAACTTTAATATTCTTTTTTATTTGGTTAAGGTAACTACTACCTGGTAGATGCTGGATTTACATGGGGTTGTGTTTGTTAGTGTGTGTATGTCTATAAATATTAAATTATATTAAGATATTTCTTATTTCTTACCCCGATTTACTTTTAAACCATAGAGCGTTGTTTTGGCCTTCTGAATAAAAGATAGGGAATTCTTAGAAGTCCTTCATTTAATTTTATCCTATTCGAACACAAAATAAAATAATTGTTGCTTGTTGCCTAATGCACAACTTTATAAGGCAAGAAATGGCTATTGATTTGTTCGAAGATGAGGAGATAGAAGTCAACCATGAGGAAACTAGAGTTGATGAAGACTACATCAATACAGTTGAGACATCCCATGTGTGGACAAACTTTAGAAAAAATATTGCCGTTGAGATGTTTAATGTGTGGGGGGCTGACCATAATTTATAGTTTAAAATTGTGTTATTTATTATAAGTAGTAGCTTTCAATGCTTATTGTATCGATGATGGGATTTTGTATGATACTTATGTTTTGAAATTTAGATCTGATGGAATCTATTGCTTTTTTATATAATTCTTGAAATGTTTTCTTTAATCGAGATATGTGATTGCTCATTTAATTTTTTTTCCATAATAATTGTAATGAGTTGGAATGAAATGCAACTAATTTTATATTTGGTCAGACTTCAATTTATGATGGATTCTCAAGTAAATGTCAAGTAAATGATGAAGCAAAAGGGCCTAGACAAGAGTTTGTACAAATGGGTTGAACATGAGGATGACAAGCTTGTGGAATGTATGCTAGACATATTATCCTTTGTTCATTCAAATCCTAAATTATGTAATCTTTGTCTGATTCTATAATCCTAAATTATTTTTATATGATTAGCTAGTGATACAAGTAAAAGTAGCATGTCATGTTGTGCAAGCCCTATCTAATCTCTGACTTACCTGATATTTACATCATTAAGTCTATTTTTTACTGTGTACCAACACTTCATTTGTTGAAAAATTCTATTACCAAGCCCCACTTTCAGGCTTCATTTCATTTGTTTTTGTCTTGGATTTATTTGATGGGTTATTGAATGCTGGAGGTTATTGAATGATGATATTTGGATTTTGTCTAGGATTTATTGATGGGATGCATTCATTTTATTAAGTTGTTGATTGTTGAATGAAGTTATCCGATATGTTATTGGATTTATCGTGACTTTATATTATTGAGTGGGGTGCTATATTAGTTGATATAATTTTATTGGTTGTATTTTATTTTACACTAATATTTAGTTTTCATAAATTAAAATAGTTAATTCTAGAGAAATAAAAAAAAATTATAAAAATAAATAAATTATAAGCAAGAAAAAAAAAGTACGAAAAATTATAAGTAGAAAAAAAAGGAAGAAATATAGAATTATAAAAAAAAATCTACAAAAATATGAGTCAAATTTTAAATATAAATTGAATTTAAGTTAAATTTGAACATTTAAGAGTATTTAGGTCACTTTTTAATTATTTATTACATTTTTGGATGTATTCCTAACATCAACCAAACATGTAATATCAAAAAATCATTTTATTCCCTCCACTATTTCATTCTTTCAATTCAAACGTAGCATAAATTATTTATAAAAAACAAATAAGATATCTATCACCCCTAAAAATGCATCGAAATAAAGTCAACAGTTGTCTTAATTATTCACCCAAAATAAGAAGCTATCCAACAGTTAAATGAGCTCAAGCTCACGAAAAAAAGAGGGAAAAAAGTAGATTTAACCCAAAATAAGATCATCACAAATTAGGTTTTAGTAGTTGTATTAAAAATAAATATCCAAATTATAATCCATTAAAATGCAGAAAGTTAACACCTCATTGGCCTCTAACAAGAGGTAATTTTAAGAAAAAAAGAAAATAATCTACAAATCTTTTACTCATCAATCCAGAATTACACATTAACACATTAACGCATAGTGCAATATTATTTTATTCTTTGCAGACTAAATATTCTACTATGTTTTACTGGTTGGATGATGTGAGCTGCCGCAAATTGTATTTCGCCAATTCCTTGTACTTCTCAACCACTCCAATCAAACACACAGTCTGTAAAACAAGAGAAACAATCGGTTAAGGCATAACACAATTATTTACTCCCTCCTTTCCAAAACAAATGTTCTAATTAATTTCGACACGCTTAATAAAATTTTCTTTTACCTAAATACCCATTTTTAATTACTTATTAATTAAAATATTTTTTCACTTTTCTATAACCCCATTAATTACTTTTTCATTTTTTTATGACCCCAATAATTGTTTTTTCACTTTTCTATGACCCTAATAATTAGTCTTAGATATATTTTTTTTGTAATTCTCACATTCTCAATATGTATATTAAATAGATTATGAGGGTATAAGAGGAAGAATAAGATAAATATAATTACTAATATAGAAATAGGACATTTATTTTGAAACATCCTAAAAAAAGAAATTATGACATTTAATATGGAACGGAGGGAGTACAATTTAGTCTTAAACTTGTGAGGTCAAAAATACTAAATACTCCCTTCGTTCCAAAATAGTTCCAAAATACAAGATCAAGTTTGACTTTTTAAAATCAATTTGAGATATTTTCAAATTTAAAATTAATATGATTCGTTTAACTTTTAAAAACAATAAATAATACTATATACAATTATACATATTTACAATTTTCATAATTGAATTGTTTGTAAAACAAGAGAATCAATCGGTCAAGGCAAAACACAATTATTTACAATTTAGTCTTAAACTTGTGAGGTTGAAAATACTCCCTCCGTCCCATGATAAAAGTTTTTATTACTATTTTGGGTTATCCCATGTTAAATGTCCACTTTTTTTTAATAATCAAACTTTTACATATTTTTTCCTATTATGCCCGTAGCATTAATATATCATACTTTTCTTATTCTAATTCTCTCTCCATATTAATAAGTATGGAGAGAGAATATTTTGAATTGAATAGCTAAAAAGTCACTCTCTCGCCTATATTGAAAATAATTAATAACATGTTATTATGGACAATTTTGTCATTTCATTCCTCTTCTTAATATGCGTGAAAAGTCCACTAGGACTTTTATCCTGGGACGGAGGGAATACTAAATCCTCTCTTTGTTCCAAAATATAAGATCAAGTTTGACTTTTCAAAGTCAATTTGAGATATTTTCAAATTTAAAATTAATATAATTCGTTTAACTTTTAAAAACAATAAATAATATAATTAGTAGTACTATATATATAGTTACAATTTTCACAATTGTATTGTCTAAAACTAAATTAATCAATCAATTTTGAATTTAAAAATATCTCAAATTGACTTTGAAAAATCAAACTTGATCCTATATTTTGGAACGGAATGAGTACTTTTTATGCTGTGAAATTCTTATGAGTCAACGAATAAGCTTAAATTATTATAAAGTGGCAGCCCAAAATAACCAGTCGCTACTGAAATATGCAGATAATGAATTCCAATTTTCAGGAAGGCAGAATATTGTTACCCTGGCAATCTGAACTACAATGTTCTTATCTGGATTGTTGAGATCAACATTGTGGGGTCCAGGAACAGACTTTGCTACAGTATTAATGATTTTCATTCTCTCAACACCAGTATTAGCGCGGGCTTCATATAATACTGCAAACTGCAACATAAGGTTATTCAAGTTAGAATTTGTTGCATCTTTTGCAACATATTACAAGATCTTATCAATTAACAAAACTTGACAAACAAAAAATTCTAAGCATGCGGATCCAAGGCGGCCTCAACTTATTTTTACCTTAAAACAATAGCAGACCTGCAGACGGAAGATAGAAATACCTTATGGAGAATGAACTAACGAAATAATTAGGTCATTTCTATTATTTATTTCAATGCAACAGTACACTACATTCTAATATATAATTATATATATATATATATATATATAATATGCGTGTCTTGCGTAAAGGTAAAAGCGTAAAGTGTGCAAAAATGCGTGTGCGTGTATAATTGTTGCATAAAAAGGAAATTTATATTCACAAACACCCGTTCCCTGTAAAAAGAACATCATCCACTAATGCTAATCAGTCTCACAGAAGTCCTTTAAGACCTTTATTGATGGGGAGCGATGATTTAGTTGCCTTATTTATTTATTTTGTTTATTTTATTATGGACTTGTTTTAATTAGTTGGGATATTTTTGTCTTTTTGATCTCCAAGTCCAATTTAGGGTTGTTTTGTTTAAATACCGATGTAATTCTCCTTGGGAGGACATTCTGAATATTGAGATTATTATTGGCTTTCTTTATATCGTAGAGATATCTTTCTAAAGTTAATAGACGTCGAGTTGAAACTCTAAACCCTAGAATTTAAGCTTAGAGCTTAGATCCTAGTTTTTATTCATATATCAATCAATAGTATAATTCAATTTATAAATTGTCCTACATCATTTGTGGTATCAGAGTCAAACCTTGGGAATCGACATTGAATTTGTTGCGCCTTGTCCCTCTTCGTCATCATCAACAAAACCAGACGCTGCCGCCGCCAAATAAAACCTCGTCACCACCGTTGCAACAACAACAAAGTCAATACGTCATCATCAATTTAGGACGGCCCAACATCTCCATCAACAACAACCATCCATCGTCCATCAACCACATCGATCGACAACCACCAACACAAACCATCATCATATCCGAATTGCAACAACCCAAGACCGAGCAAGGAAACAGAGGGAAAAAAAACCGAAGAAGATCAAAGAAAGAAAGGCAGAGAGCAGAAGAAGAGAGGAAAAAGAAGAACCGTACCGAAAACGTCGTTGCTGCAACCTTAGCTGGTGCTTTCTCTCTGTTTCCATTGTCGTCTTGTTGCAGCATTTGTTTAGAAACAAGGGAGGTAATCCTAGCATTTCCTGCTTTCCTAATTCGTGAAACCACTAGCTATATTGCCCTTGTCTAATTAGACTTTGGTCCTTCCCAATTTCCTTTTCTCCCTTTAGTATTAGCCTAAATTTGTTAACTTACTTTATAACCCATGCTTATTACATAAAAGAACCCCTAAACTTTTAACCTTGACACTTTTCACCCCTGTTTCATACTTTCAGTTAGGTCAAAAAAAAAAAGTACAAACATTGCTCTTAAAAATTTTCGCAAAATATAGGATAAGTACTTCAATTACTTGGATTTTCCTTACTCGTTGCGTAGTACTAAATTATTTTTCAAAACTTGTTTGGTTTTATTCTCTTAAATTGCACAATGAATATTTATAATTAGATTCAAAAGTTTACATTGAATATTTTTTATTATTTTTTCTCAAATACTTGATTAAAACATTAATAATATGTTTGTGGGGGCTTTTATTTATAATTTATCCTCAATACATAGATTACAATTTAGTTATAAAAAGTTTATTTTATCTCATTATATTTATGGAGAGTGCAAGTTATAATGTATATGTGACAACTAACAACTAGTTAATCCAACTTGATCAAAAATTTACTTTGGAGTTACTTTAAATATTTGGACTTCTAATTTCTAAATAATTGAGCAAATAAAAGTGATAAATACTCCCTCCACCCAAAAATTCATAAACGTGAATTAATTATTCAACCCCTTTCTAGATTAATTCTAAATTAATTTGGATTTAAACACATTTTAACAATAAATTTATATTGTTCATTGTTCCCGCCTCCCAGCAAGTTTTGAAAGTAAAAAACTCTAATAGCTATAATTTTGTTCTTCTAGTATATAATTTTCTTCTTAAATGATACATTTTAGACATTAACTTTATAATAGTAAAAATCCATTAACTTTAAATCAATTTATTTCAGTTTATTAAAATTATAATAAAAGTGTTATTTCCTACTTTTTAGAAGTGAAATAATATATTTTTAAAATAATTTTTGTATGATAGTGAAAACTAATTATATACAAGGAAGGCCACTTTAAAAAAATTATTTTGCTTATTATATAGTGATTAATATATATATATAAGCTATACGAATTCTGAATACGGATCCGAATCCGAATATCCGTCGGATATATTTAGGGTCGGATGTTAAATGAATACAAATACACCTATATCTGTATTTGTATCCGTTTATTTGCAGATAACTTTAAACTGAATACGGATATATCCATTTTTTCGAATACGAATAATATCCGCTTTTTTTTTTAATACGGATGCGAACGAATACGAATTTTTCGATTACTATTTACAGCCCGAGGTACCAAGAGTTCAATGAGAATGATCAGGTGATACTTCGACACCGTGTCGAGAGGTTACGTCTCGACACATGGAAAAAGGTGTATGCTATGCGGTTGGGTCCATTTCGTGTTAAAAAGAAGGTTGGTGCTAATGATTACGAGTTGGATCATCCTAGTAATATGGGTATGGTTCTGTATTTAATGTGGCTGATCTTATGCCATATCATGGACCTTCTACTCCGTTGACCTCATCTCTTACTTCTTCATCTACTAACCCTGTTGAGTCTATCCTTGTTCTTCCTTTACCTGTTCCACCTTCACATCCTCTTGTTTTTTCAGTGTATCGATGATGTTTTGGATGAGAGGTGCGCGGAGGCTATCGCCAGTTTTTGGTTAAATGGCGCGGCAAGCCTGACAGTGATTGCACGTGGATTGGTAGAGGTGAGTTTCATCGCATTGATCCTGCATTGTTGGCGCGTTACGAAGATTTCATTTCGACAGAACCGAAATTTTTCCCAGCTGGAGAGAAATGATGAGGATCATTGCTTTAGTTGCCTTATTTATTTATTTTGTTTATTTCATTATTATGAACTTGTTTTAATTAGTTGGGATATTTTTGTCTTTTTGATCTCCAAGTCCAATTAGAGTTGTTTTGTTTAAATACCGATGTAATTCTCCTTGGGAGGACATTCTAAATATTAAGATTACTATTGGCTTTCTGTATATCGTGGAGATATCTTTCTAGAGTTAATAGACGTCAAGTTGAAACTCTAAACCCTAGAATTTAAGCGTAGAGCTTAGATCCTAATTTTATTCATATATCAATCAATAGCAGAATTCAATTTATAAATTGTCCTACATCATTTATGTTAAATTTACCCTCTGTTTTGTTGCAAAATGATCACATTTTCTTTCTCCTTTTTTCCCTTTCAACTACGGTCGATCTTCACTTTTGCTAGTGAAGAAATAACATGTACTTTTTTCCTTCTGATCACAGTGTATGGACAAACTTAAAAAGATAGTACCTTAAGTGGGGTCTGAGTTTCCACAGGAAAGTGTTGTTCAATGAGGGGTTTGATTGCTCTCGAAATTTCTTCTTCTGATGCATAACATGATACTTCAACAGGTAGTACTCTCAAAATGAACCTAATGATAGTAACTGCAGTATTTTAGCTAAGCAACCGAATATCATGAACCACAAGTATCAAGAATTTAGATAAACGAACCACACAGAAGTATTAATTCAACCCTAAAAGTAAGAGATGAACCTTGACATGTGCTTCCTTGTCTTAGCAACAGATTCTATCATGTGTTGAGCAATGTCTTTGGGGCTGGGGTCTCCATCTCTTTTGAGCATTTGAACAAAGACAACACCATTGCAACCTGAATCCAGGTAGATAAAACGCCTCTGTTTGGGGAAAAAAGAATTTGTTATCAAGCAGAAGATCTAAGCAATCCCCAGGGGCTATGTAATACAGACTCGGATGGAGTGTCCGGTTGAACACAGTATTATGAAGAGACTGACACGAGTACTCCTCATTTTTTTCAATTTTTTACACTAAAATGAAGTGTACAGTACCCATACCCTTGTCCAAGTGTCAAGTCGGATACGGATACTTTAGGGCAAAGTGAAGAGTCCAAGTAACATAGACCCAGGACAAGATAATTATAACAGCACAAGCAGAAACTTCACATTGTAATAATTACAACTTAAAGTTCCCTGTAACGTTCCTAGGTACATAGGTGATTCTGAACTCTGAATATAAAATTGACATGTTCAATGCAAAGCAGCTTACCAACGATTGTATCCCAAATATGTATACTAAAGTTGAAGCCAAATTAAAACAAAGAAACTAGGTAAATATATTATATTAGTTATAACTATGCAGAGAAGTACAATTAATTTGAAAAGGAATAAATTGTAGAAGTACAGCCAATTACAAAGTCCATGTATGTGTTACTAAATGCCTATAGGCTGTGTGATTCTGTCGTAACATGGTATATATAAATATATATATTCAGGATTTCACCATGGTAATTTTCTTGCCTAATATTTTCTTTCTTCAAATTACAGATAAGTGAGGACTTGGTCCAATGGCTATGGCTACCCTCACCTTGAGTTACCAACTAATGAGTGTATCAAATCCTCCCACAAGAACAAATGAGTTCTAGGAATCACATGAGTGAGGTGACAGGTTGAATGGTGTGTAATGTTCTAAAAGACGGTAGGCGGGAAGCGGGAGGCCTAGCGCCTAAAGGGCCTAGGCGGAGACTGGGCGGGGCCTAGGTGGGAGTTTTTATTTCAAGTAAATTTTAATATTTTATCTTACATTTATCAAAACAAAACAATAATATAAAGCAAAACAATCTATAATTAAGATAATAAAGGCATTTGCTTAAAGTTCAAACATATATCCATATTGTTAATTTCAAAGTTCAAACCCAAACATGCAATTTTTCACAGTTCAAACATATTTTTAACGTATTAGTTTTATTCATAAACAAGATTGCTATTAAATAATTAATAAAATTTAAAATTTCAAGAATTTAATTCAATATTAAAACTTTAAAAACTAAACATAAATTTAAGAATTATATTGAATTAAACTAAATATTACAAATGTATCATCATTTATATAATTTAAAGTTGGTACAAGTTCAAAAAATTACAAGTATAATAAAATTATTCATTTTGACTTGATATTGTTCACTTGTTGTGATTTGATATGCTTCAATTTGTATTGTGAATATAATAAATTATTAAAAAAATAAATATATTAAGATTTGGTTTTGATAGTTATTAAAATAAAATAAAAAACCTCTTCGCCTAGACTCTGCCTAGGCCCCGCCTAATTTCCTGGAGGAATTTCTTTGTCGTCTTGGGCCTAGGTGAGGTGTCAGGAGGGCCTAGCGCCTAGGCGAGGCGCCAAGTAGGGGCTTAGCACCTAAACAGGGTGCCAAGGGGGGCGTAGCGCCTAAGCAGACCTAGGCGGGAATTTTTAGAACACTGATGGTGTGAGGCGAGAGCATAGTTGTCAAGTCGTTAAGTCGAAGTGAGTTGGTGGACGACTGCTTACATGAATTAAACCCTTGGTCGCATACTTGTTTGGGTCTATTCGTTTGGATCTCTAATTGGGTGGGTTACTAGGTTACGAGTCGATTGAAATTTGAAATTGAGTTGGGTAAATTGAAATTTGAGTTTGTTCCAAAATCGTCCCACTAGAGACCAAGTCAGGCAAATTGTCGATTTGAGCCGACTAGGCAACGACTAACTGTTCAAGTCGCATGACTTAACAACGGCGACCAAGTCGAGCTCTCGACTTGCACTTCCAACAGTGACCAGACAACTAATCACTAACTAGTCGTCGCTTATGGGCAAAAGTAGGTGGAGTAGGAAGTAGGATATGTAGACTTGGGGTTGGGGATGTTTAGCACTTGCCAGTGCCAAAATTTTATTTTTTTTTTAAAAAAAAGACAAGTTATTACCAATTATTTTGGCATTATTTTACAATGCCAATAGTTTACCTGGTGACCCAAACATTTCCACCCAAAAAAATATGTTGTAGACAAGAAAATTGAAACTGTCGACTTCAAGCACAACTCAGACAAATAGTCGAAGTCAATTTTGTTATAAGTTATCCTTCTTTTCAGATCATACACTTGATCCTCTAGAGAACTAAAAGCAGATAAATATATATTCAGAGAAAGATTTGTGCTGATTGTACCTATACATGTAGACTTGAAAAGATGTTCCTATTCTTACTCGGCCTGTCGGTCACCAACCATAATTAAAATGCCACAACTTCCAACCAGATCCTCAAAGCATAGTTGGATTGTGAATTATTTGCCAAATTGAGACAAGTATTGGGCGTTGATGCATTCATGTACCCAAAGCAATTTTCAAACCTCCAACTTCATTTTTTACGACGTCGACAACTTACTAATGCTATTAAAAAATACATATTTCACATAAAAGTGCACCAAAAAATAAATATTCCACGTATAAGGAAACTGCAAAGGAATGCCTCATGCGCACACAAACATAAGGAAAAAGAGGAGTGGATAAAATTGTCCTCTAAGGAGATAAAAAATACAACTCAATGAAGGATAGCCTTCCAATCCCTCTTAGTTGCAGTGATCTCTATTTCCAGCACAAACCACTGCAAGTGCATTTAATCCATGAAAATAACCACACACAAACACACAGAGAAACAAAAATGCAATACAATTTGTTCCCTTGACCAATTTGTTCCCTGAATTACCAATTTTGAGTTTTTAAAAAAAACTAAACTACGTATTGCAAAACAGTCGTTTTATAAAACCACCATCCCCTTTTTCAATAAATATTTTCGGCTGACTCGGCAGGTAATCCAGTTAAAAGGATATTTTTGAGGCTTCAACACTTTTAAATGGGTCATTACTTGATTACACAACCATTTCCATTAAAAAATGTCTACTTAAAGAAAAGGGCTGATTTGATACAGATACATAGTTTAGATCCTTTTTAAGTCAAAAAGTACTTCAGGTTCAGGGATCAAACTGATAACAGGGTGAGTAGTTTAGCTGTGATTATCCTCATTTGTCATATTTCAAAAGTATGTTGAGAAATAGAATATGGCTTAAAAGTCATCCGTTTCATAAATTATATTCAGTATATAACGGCTCACCTTGCTCTTGTCTTTCAACTCTTCAAGTTCAGCTTCAATCAACTTGTCAATGGACTTCTTCTCAGTTGTATAACAGATGCCTCTTCCAGATTTGGATGCATT
The DNA here is from genome assembly GCA_020205605.1 of Panax ginseng. Taxonomy (NCBI): domain Eukaryota; kingdom Viridiplantae; phylum Streptophyta; class Magnoliopsida; order Apiales; family Araliaceae; genus Panax; species Panax ginseng. The sequence goes on from CM035139.1 coordinate 69,845,435, forward strand.
TGGCTCTAAACATTGCTTCTTTGCTGGTAGGGCCTCAGCTTCAACCTCTTGAGTTTCATTACACTTATCATCCTCCTTAACATCATCTTTATCTCCAATTATATGATTTTCACAGGACAAGCTTTCCACTTCATGAGAATTTGAAATTTCCTGTCTAAAACTTTTATGATTTGCTTCCCTACCTCTATCAGTATCAGATTTATCTTTGTCCCCCTCCTCATCCTTCTGACCATTGATGTCATCTTCATCGTCATCAGAATCAGAATATGTGAATTTTGTTTTCTTATTTGGTGGTTTATTTGGTAACTCTGTATATATATCTGAATATGTCCCATGAACTAGCTCTTCGTAAAACTGCACAAACAAGACAACAAGAAGAAAGATAAGTAATAGATTACTAATTTATGTATGAAATCATCTACCAAATACCAATTCGTTTATGATGCATATTTATCAGAATGCATTTGCATAAGGCTCTTTTTGTGGAACCGGTAGAGTAGTAAATAATACCTCCGCTCCAAAGTAGAAACTTATTTGACACATTCGGACATTTTCAAATTCAAAATTGATAGTAAACTCTTTAAAAAAAATGCTACTAACTACAAGATTTATTATTTACGAAATTTAAATGACACGTCAATTTTAGAATTTTGTAAACCAATATCAATAGCCAAAATTGCTCTTATATTTTAAATGTAGGGACATAGTTGACCGGATTGTACTTTACGCTACAGAGAGAATTCGATGCGTATTGCAGGGGTGAATCGAAAATGACACTATATTATATACGATTCTGTTAAGATACGACACATATCTTACGAAAGGGTACAATGCACGATATTTTTTTAAGTTTGTAACATATTTGAATTTTTTTTTTAATATGTAGATCCAAAAGTGTAGAAGCAAAACTTTTAAGCCTGCTACCATTTCAAATGAAGAGGTTTTTCGGCGTCAACATATTCTATATCGCTTGATGAGCCTTTACATGCTTTCTAGAGTTTCATATTTGTAGAATGTCTCTTTAGCCACTTTCCATAAGCAAAAACGTGAATCTCCACTTGTTAATTACATTATTGTCTTTTGTTTTATAGTTCAAAAGTGAATCTGAATTTTGCATTTTATCTTGGTAATCTATAAATATTGCTAAAATAATATGCAATAATTCAACTTTTGAGTATTTTGGCTACTATTTAACTTAAAATTTTATTTTTAGGTTATAATAGTATTTACTTTTTATATATAGTCAAGCTAATGTGTATGAATGTCCAATAAATTGTGTTTTATATGCTTAAATATATATCACCATATTTTTCATTTAGTTTTGAGTAATGCTAGGAGTCTCAAATTTTTTACCTCAAATGACATGACATTTAATATTTTAATGATAACCTCATAGCATAACCAATCATATAAAATCTACCCAACCAATGTTATGATAACACATCATTTGAAACACTTTTTGAGACAAAAAATTTGAGACCCTTAGCATCATCCTTTAGTTTTTGTATCATACGTTACAATTCACGATACGATACATGAAACACGATATGCAGGTTTTCAATACACAATACGATTCACGATTTGACAATTACGCGCATGGAGTATAAAACTAATTCAAACATAAAATAAAGTCCCACTTTTTTTTCTTCCTCTTTTTTTATTTGTTATAGTTTCAAATAGAAATATTACAAGTAAATAACAGGAGTACCTACCCACAGCTCATACAGAAATTACCAAGACAGTACCAAACAATCATAATTGGAAATGGTGAAAGTTTAAATTTAAAATAACATAAAAATAATAAAATACTTAAGAAAGACATACAGAATCAAGAACATTCATGGCTTCATGAGAAGCTTGACGTTCCCTCCCACCATCACAGGTTATAAAGAAGCCTTGCACTCCTGGGCGTAATGGGTACCCACCCTTCTTCACAGATTTCTGCAAATTCACACACAAATATGAAAACTCATTACAGTACTGAAAACACACCTCTTAACATATTTCTGCAAATTCACACACAAAAATAAAAACAAATTACTGTACTGAAAACACACAAAAATGAAAACCCATTACAGTACTGAAAGCAGTTTTCTAAAAGTCCCGGCCTAGGAACGCTTAATCTCCGCCTAGGTCCTCTACTGACTCAATCTGATTGGAAGCTTAGTCTAGGTAAAATGAGAACTCTAACGCATCAATTTAATAAACGTTGTTTTAAGCTCTATAATACTTAGAAATGAATTTGTTAAGCCTTAAAAAAGTATTTTTTGATAATTTTTCACGTAAACTTTTAGAAGATTAAATCTATAATCTTTGTACAAGTATAACAAGTATACAAAGAAAAATAAATAAATTAGACCGCCTAATAAAACGCCTAGTGGCTTAGTGATTTTTAAAACACTGAAAACACATTTCTTCAGATTCACACGAAAATGTAAACCCATTTCAATACTGAAAAACACACATACATACACATATATATATACAAGTATAGAGGAAGAGAGAGAAAGGGAGTGTACGTTGTGAGGGAGATACCGTTGCTTCCTCTTCTTGCTATCCTTGTTGCTGTTGTTTGGCTTTGATTTGTTTTCGGTGGCCATTAGAGAGTGCATACAACAGAGCTCAGAGAGGGGGAACAGTAACAAAATTGAGGCTTGAGAGGCTGTGTTTTAGGGCTTAGGTCGGATTTGGAAAGATTAATGGCAATGCCCACGCATAAATGTGCAACTGTTCCCACAAAAATAATCTCATTTTAGGTTTTTGGATGATTACGAGGAGTCTCAAAATTTTAAGTTAATAGCATATTTTCCCGTAAATTATAAATCTATATTTAAATTTATATACAATAAAATTAAGTTTTTTAGTCTTTAATCTATCTAATAGATTTTGAATTTATCACTCATTCTAATAAATTATTTAGGTTGTTCAAAGTTTACGATAGAGGCACGGGACAAAGAGGTACATCTCTAACTAATTAGGTATGTTCTGGATCCAGAATGTAAAGTGTCATAGCTTATATAATTTCATATTATTATCAATGACATTCATGATTATCTGTTTTAGAAATACAGTTGTTCATTGTATATAAGATTTATTCATATCATGCATATGCACTAATTGTTTTTGTCATAATCAAATAGGGGGAGATTGTTAGGAATAAGCATGTGAATGATATTCCTATTTATATATGATTTGATTATGATATATATGAATGAATATGCAAGTATGCTTGCATTAAAAAAGTTGTAAAGTCCTTTGATAGATAATAGGAACATATGTACAAGGACTTAGAATGAATTGATCAAATATGTTAGGTTGATCCTACATAAGCAAAACAGTTTTGTAAAGTCCTTAAAAAGAAATGATGTACAAAGACTATAAATATAGAAAGATCAAACTTGTTAGGTTGATCCTATAATGTAATAATAGATAAAGCTTGTCGATCGTCGAACACTTCGCACTGAAATCGTGATGCTGCCAGAAAGTCAAGGAAAACTTGAGAGCTATCAAGGCAGAATCGAAGTCTGCAAGATAGTAGATCTCGGAGTTCGTAGACTGTCAGGAGAGACAAGGAAGGATCGTAGTGTGTTGAGAAGAACATCCTCGAAGCCATAGTCTGCTCATGTCATGTTCAGAATTGTAGAGACAACCTATCTACGAGCCGACCGAGCATCTGTCAAAGTCAAGTCAAGAATCGTAAACTATACTCGGAGTCGTAGAGTCTACTGAACAATTTAGAGACAGAGATCGTAGTCGAGCAAGATCAGATGAAGACAACGAGCATAAAGACAGAAATCATAGAGTATCAAGATCTGATCTCTCAGAGTCGTAGTGTCTGCACAACCCAAGGCAGAATCGTGGAGTGCAGAACTAAGGCTTCAACAGATGTGTTCACAACGCCAAGGCAGAATTGTAGAGCAAACACGATTCTTAACAAATAAGCACTCCCAGAATATCTAAAGTAATGAAGCCTTTGGTCTTAGCTGCAAAGATACATTCCACCTAAGGAAAACCAGAGAGCACTCAACGAATGACATGCAAGCTAACAGAAGATCTAAGCACCAACCCAATCAACGTATAGATTGAGTTGTGAAGCCATTCAAGATGGAGTCTTCCATGAGTTGATCAGAAGAAGACTTCAGTCAAAGAGACTGACTAAGGAAAGTCAGCAACTGCAGTAGCTATCAAGTGAACAGAAGACAACGATCTTGGAAGTAACCAGGATCGTAGTGTTTGCCAAACAAATAAGGAACTGATGGAGTGTACACAAAGATACTGGTCAGCTTTTGAAGAACAAGGCTAAAGTGATTAAGCACTAAGTCAGTCCATTGATGATAAGTGAACGAGAGATCACAAGGAGAAAGCGAGTTGGGCATGCCACAAATCTGAAGTGTCTTGCTATTCAGAAGAGGCCAGAACAAGGAATAAGCCATCAGTGTCTGAGATCGTTCGAAACAAACAAAAGTGTTGAAGCACTACACAAGAGAAGGAAGAGGTGTTCTACATTGAGGATCCAATGAACACTCTTCAAGATCGTAGTGTTGTCTCAACCGGTCGATGAGCAACATTCAACATGACACTACGATCAGGTTCAAGAATATGCATCAGAATCGTAGAGTTCGGTCATCTGAAGATTGAAGCATTGGCAATGGTTTAATCTGAAGAGTGATATTCGAATATGGCTTATTGAGAGCATCAATGCAAAAGGACAGATCCTGACGTTCTAATCAAGAAGTCAGAAAGGAGAAATAAAGAAGACTACATGTCCGAGGCATCAAAGTGACATCTTTGACGGGGTAGGTGAAACAGTAAACTGCTGTGTCAAAAAGATGAAAAAGGGGATGTCATGTCACATCTGCAGTCTACATCAAATAACTCGAGATCTACGAGGCAATTCAAACTACTTTCAACGGCTATATTCCAACGGGAAGATTAGGAAGGAGTATATATCAGCCAGAGCTTCAAAGATCAAAAGTTGCTGATGTTGAAAAAGTTGATGAGGTGGAGAGATGGTGGACTGATCAAAAGAACGTAAAATAGTGAGTGACCAATGAAGGTCTGAAAGCTCACTCTACGATCAACCAAGAACACTTGGAGATAAATAGAGTAAGAAGTAGAAGTAAGAGTTCTACGATGTAGAAGTGAGAGTTCTACTACAAGAAGAGTGTTCTGAACTGCCAAGAGAAAGAAGAGCATCAATGTCATCTTGATGTCTATCATGGGAAGACTCTAAGTACTAGAGAGAAGAGCTTACAATCATCTTAGCAAGTCCATCATGAGAAGGCATCAAGTATCAAGGAAGAAGATCACCAACGTCATCATGATGTCAAACATGAGAAAGTTTCTAAGTACTAAATGTAAGAGCCTACATTCATCTTACAAACTCATCATAATGCGACCATCAAGTATCAAGAAGAATGATCTTCACTGCAGTTCAACAAGGGATCATCAGAAGAGGTTGAGTATCTTAAGAAGCTGAGCATCATGCAACAATCAACTGCACCTCAAGGATGATCACGTCAAGCTACTAAGTATTCAAAGATGGAGAGCTTAAAGGACATCTTAGCAGCAAGGCACCACCACCACCAACAACAACTATCAACAAGAAGCCATGGCCTGAGGGGTCCTTGTCTGGAGGGACTAAATGAAGTTCCAAGCCTGCTGAGCTTGAAGAGTTCCTAGGGAACTAGAGGAGTTCCAAGCCTGCTTGGCTTGAAGAGTTCTTAATAAGCGATCAAGTTCCAAGGTCACGGCCTTAAAGGAATCTTAGTGATTTAGGTGTTTGTGGCGCCCCAAAATGTGTATACATCACCCATCTTGAGTCGCCGGATATATGTATGCAAACTCAACTACAAACTTAATTATACAATTATCGTGCAAAATGCGACAAAACATAGCTGAGAGTTTAAACACGAATATTACCTTCTAGACAATATCTACACTCAATGGATTCCTCATTACAATTATTATCACACTATTTTGTAAAAATAGTGAGGACTAATATAGCCACCATCTCGGACCATCACTCCATTCCCCGACTCGTACCAGCTATATTCTCATTTCTTGAAGAGAACAGTGAAAGAAAGGGTGAGCTCAACTAGCCCAATAAGAAATATAATGACTAAGATAATGAAGAATAAATTATCCTTAGCCTTCAATAGTATAACAACTGATAGAATACAATAGATAATAAGTTTTAGATCAACAATCGCAGATCTTAATAAGCAATCCATTAGAAGAGTCAAGTAGGCATGATATCTACTATCTTCTATGATTTAAAAGTTTATCATCAATTTTATCCCTGTAATACTCATCAACAGTTCTTTATTATACCCAAGACAAATAGAAATTTCATCACCTGAACCACCAAAGATGTTAGTTAAATTCACAATTCATGTTTATAATAATGTGAATCAATAGTTTCTCCTTGCCACGAAGGCTTAATAGAACATTTACTCAATATCCTTACCCCAAAGGCTAAAGATATTCAAATGTAATAACAATGATCATACCAATCGGTTGTCTATCTTTGCACTACTGACCAAAGATATTCAACTATAAAACTAATGGTCATGATCATACCAATCAATCATTATCGATTGCACTTCTGACCAAAGACATTCAATTGTTAACTAATGGTCACGATCCCGCCAATCACATCATCGAATTATCCACACTTTTCGACTAAGGATATTCATTAGTATCACAAGTGGTCATGATCATGTCATACACCTGTTCATCTTTGCACTACGGGCCAAAGCTATCAATTAACAGTTCATCTTTGCACTACAACTAAAGATATCAATCAACCGTTCATCTTAGCATGTAAGCCAAAGATATACTACTGTAAAACCAATAATCAATAGTCAATCTTTGCACGTAAGCCAAAGATATACTACTGTAAAATCAATAATCAACAGTCCATCTTTGCACGTAAGCCAAAGATATATAACTATAAAACCAATAATCAACAATTAGTCTTTGCACGTAAGCTAAAGATATACAACTATAAAACCAATAATCAATAGTCCATCTATGCACGTAAGCCAAAGATGACTTTCATCACAATATAAGCATTAGGATGATGACAATGATATAAGCATTAATCAAACGAAATCAAGGATAAATATTAAAGACTTTAAATTTATCCAGAGTTTAAAATATCCAAATTGTTAACATGATCTTTGCTTTGTGGAGTAAAATTCAAGAATAATATTCATGTACCAAAAATAATTTGGATGAAAATAAATATATTTTTCGGATAAATAGTACCCCAATGAATAATAATGCGTGAATAGTAACTCATGAATAGTAACTTCGTGAAATAGTACTCAAGTAAATCTGTATGCATAAATAATGTCATATACAAATAAGTACCATATACATGAATAATTATGCATATCATGAATAAAGGTCATGATATACGTGAATAGTAACCTCGGCACAAAAAGATAAAGTTTCACAATAAAATCCATATAAATATTTATAACACCTTAATACAAATGTTATAAATCACTTAATAATCTCATAATCTAATATTATTAATATTACCACAATATTTTAATCATTTCTTAAACTTATAAACAATTTATTTTAATTGTTTACACTTTACTAATTAATGCATTTAATCATCCTAAAATGCCAAACTCATAAGATTTCATCACCAATAACCAAAACTCTCATAAAAAATCTGTATATACCTTATATAGGATTCTCAAGCCATAAACTCCTATTTTCCAATTTTCTTACTTCACATAACATATTTAATTCATTTACTCATAACTAGTCCATTTTCATGAAAAATACCAAATCAGTACAAACAAATTTTTCTTTCTGAGATTTAGTAGAATATAGTCCCATATTGAACATATATTTTTCTCAGAATTTTTAAAATTCATTTACTATTTTTCATATGACTAAAACTGCTGAATATTTAGACATTTATCAAAAATTATACTTTTGCCCAAAAATTCTGAAATTTACAGGGTATACTGCTATTATATAGATGTACTCCTAATAAAAATTTCATCAATTTTAGAGTTAACCACAAGGAGTTATAAGGGTTTACTTTTAAAATAGTCTTTTCCCATAAAATTCATAACTCCTAATCTATGCATCCAAAAATCGCCATTTTTGGACACAATCTAGAAAACTCATCAAATTATCATTTCAAATTTTTCTAGAATTTTTTAGGGTCGGAAAAATTACAAAACTGCCCCTGGCAGAAACCCCTTACTTACAACGGTTGAACGAAAATAATATTCCTTATGAATATTGAACGAAAATAATATTCCTTACTTAATATTAAACAAATATAATGAATATTGAATGATAATAATATTCATACGAATCTGAAAAATAATATCTCTTCGTAATATAAAATAATAACCCTTACCTCGTAAGAAGACTGAATCTTTGGAGTAGTGAAGTAGCAGACTACTCTTCTTCTTTCTCTCTATAGCTTCTATCTCTATAATTGCTCTTGTGAGACTTAGTGAATTGGTAAGAAATGAAGGAAGAATGAGCTTCTATTTATAGAAAAATATAGTTTCAATAATTGCACATTTTGGGGCTCGAAATATTACAGTATAATACCTTCCTTTTTTTCTTCATTTTTAATTTAGTCCTGCAAGTATTATCAAACTTGCACCACCTCCCCTGTAGTAAATCATGTGACTCAATAGTTCTAAATATGTGAAAAAATTAATTACAGTATAGTACCTTCAACTATACCTTCATTTTTAATTTAGTCATGCAAGTATTATCAATCTTGCACCAACTCCCCTAATAGTAAATCATGTGAATCAATAGTACACACATGTGAACACATAGTTATAAGCATGTGAATTAATAACAATTAATTGCTCATTTATCCGATTAATTACCCGATTGGTCAATATAACTTCCTGACATTAATTATCATCGAAATAAATGTTGATTTCCACTAACACTAATAATCCCAACACAATGGAACTATCAATTTCATCTTTAATCAACACGAACTTATTCATCATTAATATTATAACTCACAATATTTAACAACCAGGTCGTTCCCATGAAAGAAGGGGCTTTCCGATAAGGATTTCTCCTTATTGGCGCGCAATTAGGTGACCAAACCTCTCCTTGACAGAATATGAAAGCTAACAACCTTATGAAAACAATCAATTTTAGCATGGTGAATAGTTAACCAATCAATCCCTAAAATCACATCAAATGCAAGTATTTTCAAATAGATGAGATCAACAGGTAATGTGAAAGTGTTAATTTGAATCAAACAAGATTTATAAACAGTGGATGTGATGAAGGTTTCTCCCAACAGAGTTTCAACAGAGAAGTCAAAGTCTAATTTCTCTGGTGTGACACCCCCAAATCCAGGTACTTCATTCCCTCAAGATTTGGTGTTTACTTAATAAAAACATTCATGTCTAACTACCCAATCATAATAAAATTGAACAATAAACCTTCCCATTAAACGATTACATTAATAAAAATCTCCCAGGTTATCTAACCTTCAAATACAAACATCTTATACGAAAAAATAAATAAGTTCATTACAATAATTAAAATGAAGTATGATAACAAAATGTCAACAAAATTACAAGTCTTCAATACTTGTTCATCTTTCCATTTCCTTTACTGGTGCTAGGTACATCGACCTTCTCAACTTTAGCTGTAATAATTATATAAGCAAGAGTGAGCAAACAAGGCTCACTTGAAATGACAATGAATAAAACTTTACAACAATTGCCAGATAATAGGCTCAATAGAACTGAACAATATGCTCTATTAATGATAATCAAAATTAAAAATATATATCGTCGAGGGTTATAAGACCACCGAACTATGTCCATAGTTATAAGTAATCTTTCAACTTAAACTTTAACAATCATAAAGACTATAGGGACTCCTCGTATTTAGGGGATCACCCTTCCGTACAATGTATTGCAGCACAAACATTTCAACGCTTATCGTAAATTATCCCTTAATAATAGGGTTGTTCATACCAGCATTTAGAATACGAGTCCGCACCAAAGTAAGTTTGGTTTGGATAAGTTTCAAGGTAATTTGGAATTCAACGAACATGAACTACGAAGTAGTTGAATAAAAAGGTAATAACTTATGTTATGGAATAAATCATAACGGAATCAACATTGTATACTAAGGTCATGCTTTAGGAATAATTTAAGAGCATAAACATTGAATAATTATAACATACTTTGCTTGAACAATATTAAGCCAAGGTTATTTAGAATTAAGCACCAAACATGCATAACAAATAATAAAGTGAACGATAAAATTTGTTTAACATTAGTATATCAGAATAACTTGCTCAATATCAAAATAAGTTTTAGAAAAATTGCATCATCATAAACAAACTAGATACAAGAAACTTACTCAGTCATAAGAATAAAGTTTAGAAAACTTGCGTAATTGTAATTGAGATAGAGTAAGTAAACTTGCTCAATAATAACAAGATAGAGTAAGAAACTTGCCTTGCGTGAAAGCTAAACTGTAAAAATTCGATTCACAATATCCTATACACATATTATCATGACATAATTAGTCATTACCAACACTCTATATATAAATAAGTATATACATCATGTAAGGTTTGATTTTTAATCACATAATCTAAATACATTAGTAATAAAACTAGTAGCATATTAAAAATATGCTTATTCTTAGTATAGTAATACTAAAATCATATCTTATCAGTCCATTTATTAAATCATAACAATTTTTTTTAGACTTTGTGTAACTAAAACACTTTCTCGACCATTCTACGCTTACTTCATTCACAAGACCACAAGCTTTACATTGTGGTCGGCATCATGCATGAAAGTCACAAAGTCAATACATGGCGCATAAGTGCATGCGTAGACTTGCGATCATGAGGCTTATCTTTTGATACTACGCACATTAATTACAATACTCATGACCAACTTCGGTAAACAACAAGATAAAGCCAATTTTGGCCTACAAGTTACTTTCTAACAACTGAATTAACACATAATACATATACATACTTCACACAAACACAATTTAAGGACTCTTAACATGATTTTACCCATATAACAATATAAACATCGAATTTAAAACATCTAATTTCACTATTTTTTGATAAAACTTCACTTTTTTGACATTCTCAGTGAAAATCATCACTGTGATTTTGTTTTTCAACCAAAACAGTTAATTCAAATAACCTTGTTTATGTTTATTCATCCTCTTTCAAAATCAATAGTCAATATATATATATTAAACAAATAATTAAACCTCAATTTTACTTTAAACTAAGCCATAGTCATATATATTTATACCAATTCACTGTAATATGGTTTCCTTCACAAATAAATACATAACATGAATTAACTCATCTATAAACTTATGAAAACAACTTTATAACAACCAATTTATCATATAAAACTATATAAAACAAATAATTCATCTCCCATAAAGTTTTATAGAGAATTTTGGAAAAGAATAAAACTATAACTTTAAAAAATTTAAAGGGGTAAGATGATACCTTGTTTTCTAGAAGATGATAACTTTTTCTTTTGATCAACAAGCTTTCTTTTTCCCAATTCTTCTCTCAAACCTCTCTAGAATTCTCTCAAGTTCTCTCTCAATTCTCTTCTTTTTCTTCTTCTGTGTTCTTCTTCTCTATTCTAACTTACGTATTAAAATATAATGTATATGTAATAATATAGGTATTAATTATATAATATAATATGTATAACTGATATCAGTTATCTTATTTTTAAAAATCAAAAGCCATAAGGCTTGTTTGGCTAACTACTTAAAAATTTAATCAATTAAATCTTTATACCTTGTTTGCTAAAACATATTTAAATTAAAGACTTAATATGCATTAAGCCTTGTTTGGCAAAACTGAATTAATCTCCTTTAACTTATTTTAATAACTCCTTAATAGCATAGTTTATGGTCACACTTTAATTAATTAAATTTTAATATTCAATTTATTTAATTCTAATAACAATTTATTAAATTAATTCACCACATAAATCAATACAACAAAATTATAATTTTCTTTATAATTATAATTGTATTTAATCAACTAACACATCATTTTAATTACAAATTCACATTAAATATTATTATAATAATTCATTTAATCATTATAAACTCTTTAACTTATTTATTAAATAAAATGAGAATATTATCTCAAGATGATCAATTTTCTTAACTCATAAATTATTTATTTAACAAATAAATAATCAAATTAAATCACCTTAAGCAAATATTTATTCGATCAATAAACACATCAATTAAAATATTTATATAACTCAATAAATATTTTGAATTACAATTTAAAATTATGGATTATTACATCATTCCCTCCTTACAAGGATTCTGTCCCCAGAATCACAACTCAAACAAATTATTCGTCACATTCTTCCCTCCTTCTAAAGATTCTGTCCCCATAATCGAAGACACAAATTAAACAAATAACTCAGGGTAATTCTTCATCATTTCAGCTTCGAGTTCCCACGTAACCTCTTCGACATTGTGGTTCTTCCATATTACCTTCACAGAAGGTATCACCTTATTTTTGAGCACTTGTTCTTTCTTGTTGACTATTTGAATAGGAACCTCTTCATAAGACAAGTCCTTATCGAACTGTAATGGTTCGTACTCTATCACATGCTTGTAATCGGGTTTATACGGTCGTAATATCGAAACATGAAAAACATTATGAACGTGTTCCAACTCTGGAGGTAGAGCTACCTCATAAGCCACTTCTCCTACTTTTCGTAGCACCTCGAAAGGTCCAATAAATCTTGGGCTCAGCTTTCCCTTTTTACCAAAACGGATTTTCCCCTTCCAAGGAGAAACTTTTAAGAACACGAAATTTCCTACGTAGAACTCACGATCTTGTCTGTGTTGGTCAGCATACTTCTTCTGTCTGTCTTGAGTAGCTACCAATCTTGTCCTGATGAGTTTAACAACCTCGGCCAGTTCTGCATTAGCCTCGGTCCTAATAAATGGCGTTCACTGACTTCATCCTAAAGCATAGTGGAGTTTTGCACTTCTCGCCGTGCATACAATGCTTTATAAGGCGACATGTCGATGCTTATGTATGGTAACCGTTGTTGTAGGAAAATTCCACCAATGGTAAATGTTCATCCCACTCCTTTGAAATCCATGATGCGTACGCTACAAGATCTCTTCCAACGTCTGGATTGTTTGTTCGCTTTGGCCATCTATTTGCGAATGATATGCTGTACTCATTCTTAACTGTGTTCCCATGCATTCTTGTAGTCTCTTCCAGAAGTTTGACGTGAATCGCGGATCTCTATTTGATACAATTGATACTGGAATTCCGTGTCTCGAAACGATTTCTTTAACGTACAACTTTGCCAACTGATCAAGATTGAATCTAATCTTTATTGGCAAAAAGTGTGTTGGTTTTGTCAGTCTGTCCACTATCATCCAAATCGCATCGTATCATTTCTGTGTATTTGGAAGACCCACCACAAAATTAATTGTGATGTGTTCCCACTTCTATTCTGGTATTTCCAATGGTTGAAATAATCCGCTTGGCCTCTAGTGTTCTGCCTTTACTTTTTGACATTTTAAGCATTTCGCAACACATTCTGTGACATCCCTTTTCATGTTTAGCCACCAAAAGTGTCGTCGTAAATCTTGATACATCTTTGTACTTCCCGGGTGAATCGAATATCTTGAGTTATGAGCTTTGGTCAAGATTTCATCTTTCATATCTGATACAGCTGGAACCCAGATTCTTCCCTCGAATCTTAGCAATCCTTCGGTATCAATCTTGTAATTCACTTCACTACCCTCAACCACTTTCTCCTTGATTTTTCTATATGCTTCATCTTGTAGTTGAGCATTCTTTACCTTGTCCACCAAAGTTAGACCAGCTTCTATTTGGAATAGTCGCTCATCGGATTCTTTTGGAAATTTTATTTCCAACTCCAGTTGTCATTGTTAAAATAAGCTCCTCCTGAGTGGTTATCAACATCAACTTTTCTCAACCTTTCCTGCTTAAAGCATCTGCAACCACATTCGCTTTGCTTAGATGATAAAAGATCTCGTAATCATAATCTTTTATTAATTCCATCCATCTCCTTTGACGCATGTTTAGGTCCTTCTGTGTGAAAATATACTTCAAACTCTTATGGTCTGTGTATATCTCACACTTCTCTCCATAGAGATAATGTCTCCATATTTTTAGAGCAAACACCATCGCAGCCAACTCTAAGTCATGAGTTGGATACCCTTTCTCGTAGTCTTTCAATTGCCTTGATGCATATGCAATGACTTTGCCGTTCTGCATAAGGACACAACCTAATCCTTTATGTGAAGCATCACTATACACCACAAAGTTTCCTGTATTATCTGGTAATGACAACACAGGTGCTACACTTAACTTCTTTTTCAATTCTTGAAAACTTTCTTCACACTTCTCTGTCCAAACAAACTTTACATCTTTCCTTGTCAAATTTGTTAGCGGAGTGGCAATCTTGGAAAAGTCCTGAATAAATAGTCTATAATAGCCGGCCAGTCCCAAGAAACTCCTCACCTCCAAAGGTGTTCTTGGTTGTTCCCAGTTGATTACAACTTCAACTTTTGATGGATCCACTGAAATCCCATCTTTGTCAATCACATTCCCAAGAAATTGTACACGTTCTAACCAAAACTCACACTTAGAGAATTTCGCGTATAGTTTTTCCTTTCTTAGTGTCTCCAACGTCAAACGTAAATGTTCCACGTGTTCTTCTTGAGATTTGGAGTACACCAGGATGTCATCAATGAATACCACCACAAACTTATCTAAGAATAGTTTAAACACCCTTTTCATCAAATCCATGAATGCAGCAGGGGCATTTGTCAATCCAAAAGACATTACCAAAAATTCATAATGTCCATACCGAGTTCGGAATGCCGTCTTCGGTACATCCTCCTTCCTTATTTTCAGTTGATGATACCCACTTCTCAAATCTATTTTTGAGAAATATCTAGCACCCTTCAATTGATCAAACAAGTCATCTATTCTTGGCAATGGATATTTATTCTTAATAGTAACTTTGTTTAATTCTCTATAATCAATGCAAAGACGCATTGACCCATCCTTCTTCTTCACGAATAACACTGGTGCTCCCCACGATGACACACTCGGCTGAATGTACTTCTTGTCTAACAACTCCTGCAATTGTACCATCAGTTCCTTCATTTCTACCGGAGCCATTCTGTACGGGCCTTTGATATTGGAGCGGTTCCTGGCGCTAAGTCGATTACAAATTCAATCTCTCGATCAGGCGGAAGTCCTGGCAAATCTTCCGGAAACACATCCACAAATTCTCTAACCACTGGTATCTCTTCCAGTTTCACCCCCTTCCTCTGAGTATCGACTATGTAAGCTAAATAACCCACACAGCCTTGATTCAACAACTTCTTGGCCTACATAATCGTCAGACATATCGCATGTCTAGGCGATTTGCTACCAAAGAAAACTACCTTTGATGGAGTCATAAGGTTTACACATTTCTTTTGGCAATCAATTATTGCTCCATAATTAAACAGCCAATCCATTCCCAAAATAACATCAAACTCTCCAAGTTTTATCGGAATTAAATCTACCATCATGACATTTCCCTTAATGTTCATCCTATAATTCTTGTATACGAACCTAACAGGAATTACCTCCTTATTCGCAATTTCTATGTTTAAAGGGAAATTCAATTCTTCTCTAGGAAATCCTAATCTCTTAGCAAATTCATCAGATATAAATGAACAAGTAGCACTCGAATCAAATAATACATAAGCATCAATATCATTGATTGAGATAATACCTGACACAACATCTTTTGATTACACTGCATCCTGCACCGTCATGTTGAAGGTTCTGGCTGTGGGTCTGTTGGATGACGTTGGTCCCACAATGGTCAATGTGCCTCCACTACTACCTCCCTTGTTTCTCGTCGTCTCTTCAACTTTCTTCTTAGGGCACTTACGAGCAAAATGATCCTTTGACCCATACGTGTAGCAAACATTCTTCTTGGGTTGACTGTAATTTGGGGCAATGTGACCCTCCTGGCCACAGTTAAAGCATACACGCTTCCCCCTTAAGCATACACCTGCGTGAAACTTTCCTCACGTAGCACATGCTTTAAACTTTTTCTTCTACTGGTTACCCTGCTGGTTTCCAGAACCCACATTTCCATTCCATTTCCTCTTAAGGTTATTGCTACCATTTCCACCGTTACTACCACTATTCTTAACTTTGCCCTCACTCTTCTTCTTTCTCTGCTTTTGATTGTGCTTTGTTATAGCCTCGCCTCCACTCTCAATGAGAATTACCTTCTCAAGAACAGGGAGATCCTACTATATAACTAGGGTTTCAGTCCCTGCTCAAACCTCCTAGCCTTGTGCTCATCTGTGTTGAATTGATATGACGTAAACCTCGCTAACTCGTTGAATTTCATGGCATATTCCGACACCGTCATTGATCTCTATTTTAGTTCTAGAAACTACACCTTCATCTGATTCTTCGAACTCTCTGGGAAATAAGTCTCAAAGAATATCTCCTTAAACCTATCCCAAGTCATCACCCCTTGTCCTCCCCGAGTTTTATTGGTTTGCCACCAATAACTAGCCTCTGCTTTCAACATAAAGGTTGCAAAAGTAGTCTTCTAATTCTCATAAACCCTAGCTACCTCGAACACTTTCTCTATCTCCATGATACAGGTCTGTGCCTCAACTAGATTCATGGACCCACTGAATTTTGGTGGTCTAACCGCCTTGAAGTCCTTAAATGTCACAGCTTGATTCTGCGGTTGATTCTTTAATGCACCCGTCAAGAATCGCCACCAAATTACCGAATCGGATTAGCCTCAGCATTGTTGTTATTGGTAGATCCCTCAGGGGTTCTTTGTCGGGGTTGATGTCTTGGAGACATTTTCTGTTAAAACACACCCATTAGACTATTATTCAATTTCTTTAAGTATTTTCTACTTAATTAGCATCATCACATAACACATAACACTTTGAGTAAAGTAATAACTTTTATTCATTCATAATCTTTTTGAAAACATAAGAGCGATAGCATCACTGCTATTTACATTACTTTCCTGAACTACTAAAGTTCCAGGATAACATCATCATCATATCCCATAGGTTACATAACACCTGGGATTTAAATTTTATTTATCATATCATTAATCGCATATCAGGTACATTCCCTACGATGTCCTACTAAGATACTATGTAGCCTTACGACGCTCTTCCTCCACAATTCAGAACATTGTTCAGCGATCTAATATGTACGATGGCAGCGTCTCGAACTGAATCAGATAACCCATGACCTGATCTTGAGCTTGATTAATCACGGTGTTGAATACGTTATTCATCTCTTCTATCTTGATCCTCTTTGCTTGTGCCTCTTTATCTACTATCCCGGCTCATTGATAAGCTTCCTCGTACACGTCTTCGGCTCTTGCCCTCTTAGTAAATTCTTCTTTCAACTTGTTCTTCAGCTCTGCAATCTCCTCTGTTATTTGTTCATTCTCTCCTTCAGTGTGGACCAACTTCCCTTCGACATTATTCAGACGTTCATCTCGATCCTGGATCTCGTTGTCCTTCTGCGCCATTGAGGTCTGTTGTTCAGCTACTATCTCTCTCAACTCCTCGACGATATCCTAAAGTTCCATATTGTGGTCGTATACTTCATCGTACATACGGGAAGTAATGGAGTTTAGTGGAAGCTCTTCTTCCTTGTCATCCTCATCCTCATCCGACTGTGGCAGCTCAACGGGGTCCTCCTCGTTCGTCTCTATCTCATCATCCTCATCAGGTAAAACCTCATGCTCAACCACTATGACCAACGGAGATGTTTCCCGTGGCAGTAGTTGTTCCCAAACCACCGAATATCTCGAGGTTCCTCCTCCCTAGGTATCTCGGGATCCTTCCTCCCAAATTTGGACCGGATTCTCCTACATTAACCATCCCGACAACCAAAATTTTAATTTTAATTACTAATCATTACTACTCAACACTCACGAGCACATAGGTTGCAACCACATAAGCACATAAGTGTTTTATTATTTCTTTCTTAAAATTCGATAAGAGTTTATCACCACTATCTTTTCAAAGGTTACTTGTAAGACCCCAACTTTTATGAATAAAGAATAATTTTCTCGAAATATATTTTTTGAATATTATGGTGTGGATTTAATATAATGTTATAGTGGGTAATATTTACAAAATTTACAAAGTAAGCAAGTGGTTATATAATATTCGATTAATTCTGGGAATATTCGTTTTAACAGGGAATATTCGTATGCGATGACACAATCATTAGTGGACCCCACAACCAAGTATTGTCGTAGTAAGAAAATGACGAAATTATCTTTTATAAAAATAACTACTAAGCGTTCTGCTTAAAACTGCTGAACTACTCCTTGAGTAAAAGTACAAGAATCTGCGTGGTTGCATAAGAGCACAACAGATTGATTATTGATGCTTATGTGAGAAGTCACTCGGTTATACTCAATTATTGCTACAATTAATTGCGCATCATATCTCTCATATTATTGATTCGATTATTGTCACAGTATCATCATCGCATAATATGATATATTATTAAATCAATAATTGAGACGACAAAGTTATTCATATTATTAAATCAGCAATATTTACAATGTCTAGAAGTTCACAAGGAGAGGTTTTGGTCGCCTAATTGCGCACCAATAAGGAGAAATCTTATCTGAAGCCCCTCTTCCACAGGAACGACACGGTTGTTAAATATTGTGAGTTATAATATTAATGATGAATAAGTTCGTGTTGATTAAAGATGAAATTGATAGTTCCATTGTGTTAGAATTATTAGTATTAGTGGAAATCGACATTTATTTCGATATTAATTGATGTCTGGAAGTTATAATTGACCAATTCGGTAATTAATCGGATAAATGAGCAATTAATTGCTATTAATTCACATGATTATAACTATTTGTTCACATGTGTACTATTGATTCACATTCTTGTACTATTAGGGGAGTTGGTGCAAGATTGATAATACTTACGTAATGACTAAGTTAAAAATGGAGGTATAGATGGAGGTACTATATTGTAATTAGTATTTTCACATGATTATAACTATTGATTTACATGATTGAACTATTGATTCACATTATTTGCTATTAGGGGAGGTGGTGCAAGTTTGATAATACTTGCAGGACTAAATTAAAAATGAAAGAAAAGTTGGAGGTATTGTACTGTAATATTTTATTTTATTTTTTGTTAACCGTGGTTTTCCGATCTGTGAGAATCGACTAATCCCCGAGCCCGATACTGAGCGGTTTGCTACCCGACTTGTAATCGGGGTACCGTGGCCACCATGACTTATTTATTTCGCTTAACACTTGTTGCTAAAGGGGTTCGAATCGAGGACATCCGGGTTCACGGCTACTCCTCAATCAATCCTTAATCATGCTGCCAAATGTCTGCCGGTGGTTGTTGTCTCAGAATATTTCGAGCCCCAAAATGTGAAATTTTTAAAATTATATTTTCCTATAAATAGAAGCTCATTCTTCCTTCATTTCTCACCAATTCACTAAAGCTACAGAGCAATTATTATAGAGAGAAATTATAGAGAGAAAGAAGAAGAGAAGTCTGCTACCTCACTATTCTAGTATCCAGTTTTTTCTAAGGTAAGGTGTATTATTTCTTTCGTATTCATGAAGAGAGCTTCTTTTATTCCATTCGTTATTATTATGTTAGAATAACCTTGCTCATACATCTGCAATCTACCGCATACATGGTGAAATTCTTGTTTATTCCATTCCTTATTATTATGTTGAATAACTTTTATGCAAGCACCGTGATACATGGTGAAATTCTTCATTATTCCATTCTTTATTATTCTGTTGGAATATCCTATCTGTGCGATTTACGCATGACCTGGTTCCATTCTTTATTATTCTGTTAGAATATCCTGTCTATGCGTATTACGCATGACCTAGTTCTATTATTTATTATTCTATTGGAATAACTTGTTTGTGCGGTCTATCGCATGCCTGGTGAATTTTGTTGTTATTCCATTCTTTATTATTCTGTTAGAAAATCCTGTCTGTGCGTTTTACGCATGACCTGGTTCCATTCTTTATTATTCAGTTGGGAATAACCTGTCTGTGCGGTCTATCGCAGGCCTGGTGAATTCTTATGTTATTCTATTCTTTATTATTCTGTTGGAATAACCTGTCTATGTGGATTACCACATGCATAGTGAATGATCCTTTGTATTCATTCCTTATTAAATTGTGGAAATGATCTGTCTATGTGGATTACCGCATGGCGGGTGAAAATCCATTTGCAGTTTCATATATTCTATTATATTCAGTTGGTTAAAGTTTTGACTTCTATACTCCATGAAATTAGTAAAATATCCTGGATATTTGCGCTTCATCCAGTATCTTTTCATGGAAATATTCTTCTTAGCATTCTTGAATTTTACTCCACAAAGAAGTATCATGTTGACAATTTGGACGTTATTGATTTCAGGATAAATTAACTTATAAATCTTTAATATTTATTCTTGAACTTGTTTTATTGAATTATTATGTTATTGTCATCATCCTCATGCTTATATTGTGATGAAAGTCATCTTTGGCTTACGTGCATAGATGGACTCTAGATGATTATGACCAGTGGATCATTCGGTATAATCATGACCTGTAATGTTATAAATGATGTGGTAAAAGTCCTCGGTGCTTTTGCACCGTAGTGCAGCTGATGGATGCTTTTTGGTATGATTATGACCAGGATTATTCTTAGATAATCATGATCATTGATGATTTAATGAATATCCTTGGCCCATAAAAGGTGGATGATTCGATGATGTGGTTTATTTATTGTTTGAGTCTCGGCGATAAAAATTGATGAAAACGTTTTAAATCATAGAAGATAGTAGGTATCATGCTCTACTTGACTCTTCTAATGGATTGCTTATTTCGCTGCAGTTAAACTTGACGTCTATTGTATTTTATCAATTTAACATTGTTGAAGACTAATGATAATTTATTCTGCATTATCTTAGTCATAATATTTCTTACTGGGCTAGTTGAGCTTACCCTTTTGCTTTCATTGTTCTCTTCAGGAAATGAGAACGTAGCCGGGACTAGTCGGGGAACAAAGTGATGGTCCGAGATGATGTATTAGTAGTCCTCACTATTCTATAAAATAGTGTGACAATAAATGTAATGAGGACTCTATTTGAGAGTGGATATTGTCTAGATGACAATATTCTTGTTTAAACTCTCAGCTATGTTTTGTCGTATTTACACGACTGTTGTATAATTAAGTTGTATTTGAATTTATGAAACAAGTTCAAGAATAAATATTAAAGATTTATAAGTTAATTTACCCTGAAATCAATAACGTCCAAATTGTCAACATGATACTTCTTTGTGGAATAAAATTCAAGAATGCTCAGAAGAATATTTCCATGAAAAGATATTGGATGAAGCGCAAATATCCAGGATATTCTACTAATTTCATGGAGTATAGAAGTCAAAACTTTAACCAACTGAGAATAATAGAATATATGAAACTGCAAATGGATTTTCGCCATGCGCAGAATCCGCGTAAATGATCATTTTCCATAATTTAGTAAGGAATGAATACGAAGATCATTCACCATGCATGTGGTAATCCACATGATGTGTTATTCCAAATGTAATAGTAAAGAATGGAATAATGTAAGAATTCACCAGCCCGCGATAGACCACATGCATAAAAGTTATTCCCAAATGAATAATAAAGAATGGAACTGTGTCATGCGTAATACGCACGCATGTGATATTCCAACAAAATAATAAAGAATGGAATAACAACAGAATTCACTGCATGCGATGTAATCGCATGCATAAAGTTATTCCAATGTAAAAATAAATAATGGAATCAGTGTCATGCGTAATAATGCATGCATGTGATATTCCAATGTAATAATAAAGAATGGAACCAAATCATGCATAATCCGCATGCATGTGATATTCCAAATGTAATAATAAAGAATGGAATAATGTAGAATTTCACCATGTATGCGATACTTGCGATAGATAGGTTATTCCAACATAATAATAAAGAATGGAATAATGTAAGAATTTCACCATGTATGCGGTATTTCATGTATAAAAGTTATTCCAAAGATAATAATAAAGAATGAAATAAAAGAAGCTCTCTTCATGAATACTAAGAAATAATACCCCTTACCTTAGAAAAAACTGATATCTTGGAATTGTGGAGGTAGCGATTTCTTCGCCTTTCTCTCTATAATTTTTCTCTATAATAATTACTCTATAGCTTTAGTGAATTGGTGAGAAATGAAGGAAGAATGAGCTTCTATTTATAAGAAAATATAGTTTACGATAATTGCACGCTTTGGGGCTCAAAATATTACAAAGACAATACCTTCAACTTTTCTTTCATTTTTAATTTAGTCCCGCAAGTATTATCAAACTTTCACCACCTCCCTAATAGTAAATAATGTGAATCAATAGTTCAATCATGTGAATCAATAGTTATAATCATGTGAAAATACGAATTACAATATAGTACCTCCATCTATACCTCCATTTTTAACTTAGTCATGCAAGTATTATCAATCTTGCACCAACTCCCCTAATAGTACAAGAATGTGAATCAATAGTACACACATGTGAACAAATAATTATAATCATGTGAATTAATAGCAATTAATTGCTCATTTATCCGATTAATTACCCGACTGGTCAATATAACTTCCAGACATCAATTAATATCAAAATAAATATCGATTTCCACTAACACTAATAATTCCAACACAATGGAACTATCAATTTCATCTTTAATCAACACGAACTTATTCATCATTAATATTATAACTCACAATATTTAACAACCGTGTCGCTCCTGTGAAAGAGGGCTTTCCGATAAGGATTTCTCCTTATTGGCGCAATTAGGCGACCAAACCCTCTCCTCGATGTAACTTCTAGATATTGTAAATATTGCAATTTAATAATATGAATAACTTTGTCGCCCTCAATTATTGATTTAATAATATATCATATTATGCGATGATATCGTGTGACAATAATCGAATCAATAATACGAGAGAGATATGATGCAACAATTCATCGTAGTAATAATTGAGTATAACTGAAAGTGACTTCTCACATAAGCATCAATAATCAATACCGTAAGCTACTATGCAACCACGCCAGACATCGCATTTTTACTATCGAGTAGTTCAATTGTTTTAATCTGGCGCTTCAACCGCTATTTTTATAAAAAGATAATTTCGTCATTTTCTTACTACGACAATACTTCCGCTTTGTAGGGTCCACTAATGATTGTGCCATCGCATTTAATATTCCCTGTTAAAACGAATATTCCTGACCAATCGAATATTATATAACCACTTGCTTACTTTGTAAAATTTATAAATATTAACCACAAATATAACATTATATTAAATCCACACTATAATATTCAAAAATATATTTCGAGAAAATTATTCTTTATTCATAAAAGTTGGGGTCTTACAACCTCCCCTTCTTATGAAATTTCATCCTCGAAATTAGGTGCGTACCGGTATATCGAAGAGGTGAGGATATCTTGACTTCATCTCGATTCTAACTCCTGTGACATTTCCTCCACATCGTGGGTTTCTCCACAATACTTTGACTTGAGGTATAACCTTGGAGCGTAGAATATGATCCTTCTTATCTAAGATTTTAACAGTAACTCTTCATATGTTAAATCTTCCTCTATCTCGTCTGTTCTAGTTCAATAATATGGTTCGGTCTTTCACATATTTACGTAACATAGATATGTAAAAAACGTTATGAACACGAGACATACTTGGCGGTAAAGTAGCTCTATAGGCCACGCCCTACTCGTTCGAGGATTAAAATGGGCCAATGAATCGAGGATTGAGCTTGCCTCTCTTCCAAATCTTGTAACTCCTTTCCATGGAGCAACACGCAACAACACAATGATCTCCAAAGATTGAATTCCATCGCCTTTTCGATGAAGATCGAAGATAACTCTTTTGTTGATCTTTTGAGGTTTTATACGTTATTTGGATCGTTTGAATCTTTTTCGTAGTCATACGTACCAAATCCGGTCCCAACAATGTTGCTTCACCCACCTCATCCCAAAGATACTTAGAGAGACGACACTTTCTTCCATACAACGCCTTTAAATGGAGCCATGCCAATACTTGCTTTATAACTATTGTTGTAGGAAAACTCCACCAATGGTAAGAACTTGTCCCAACTTCCCTTGAAGTCAATGACATAGAGTCTTAATAAATCTTCAAGAGTTTGAATAGTCCTTTACATTGCCCATTCATTTTAAGGATGATATGCCTAACTAAATCAGAAATCCGCGCCCATAGCGTTTTACAAACTAACCCAAAATCATGAAGTGAATCTTGGGTCTCGATCAGAAACTATGGATACTGGCATACCATGCAATCTTACAATCTCATTTATGTACATACTAGCAAGACGTTCAAGTGTATAAGTTTCTCAGATTCCAGAAGAAATGAGTAGACTTGGTCAATCTATCAACAATGACCCAAATCACATCTATGCCTTGAGAAACCTTGGGAAGACCAGTAACGAAATCCATGGTAATGTGCTCCCACTTCCATTCTGGAATTTCAAGTGGTTGCAATGGACCTTTTGTTACTTGATTCTCCGCATTGACTCGTTAACAAGTTAGACACCTTGAGATAAACCTCACTATCTCTCTCTTCATATTGATCCACCAAAATGTATGTCGAAGATCACGATACATTTTGGTACTCCCAGGATGGATTGCAAACGGTGTGTTGTGCGCCTCCATCATGATTTTATACTTCAAGTCGGAATCATTAGGAACACAAATTCTGGAGTTGACTCAAAGTATTCCTTCTTCATCGATTATTGCTTCCAGAATAGCACCTTCTTGCACTTTCTTCTTTATACGCATCAGCTCCAGGTCTGCAGTTTGAACAGCTTTAACTTTATCGATTAAAGTCGGTTCCACTCGTATATTCGCCATCATCACTTGGGTCCATGGAGTCTTTAACTCTATTTCCATCCTTTCCAAGTCATACAAAATGGGCCTTTGCGTTGACAATATTGCACTCATGTCCGCATATGATCTTCTACTCAATGCGTCAGCTACTACGTTCGCTTTTCCAGGATGGTATTGGATGATATGATCATAATCTTTCAATAGCTCAAGCCATCGTCCATTGCCACATGTTCTTTCTTTTGAGTAAAGAAATAATGGAGGCTTTTTATGATCCAGATAGATCTCCACCTTCTCTCCATACGAGTAATGCATCCAAATCTTAAGCGCCAAAAATGATCGCTTAACTCTAGATCATGAGTAGGATAATTCCTCTCATATTCTTTGAGTTGTCGAGAGGCATAAAGCATGACTTTCCCATGTTGCATGAGAACACATCCTAACCCTTTTCCCCGGCATCACTATAGATGACAAATCCTCCGAGCCGGATGGTATTGTCGTAACAAAATGAGTCTTTTCTTTTCAATTCTTGAAAACTCTTTTCACATTCCTCGCTCCAACCAAATTTTGTATCTTTTCGAGTCAGCTGAGTTAATGGAGTAGCGATTCGAGAAAATCCTTCCACGAATCTCCGATAATAACCAAACTAAATCGAGAAAGCTACGTTTTTTCTATTATTAACTTAGGTTGCTCCCAGCTTTGAATTGCTTCAATCTTTGCCGGGTCAACAAATATTCCATGATTTGATATTACGTGCCCAAGGAATGCAACTTCCTCAAGCCAGAACTCGTATTTCTTCAACTTGGCATAAAGCTTGTTTTCACGAAGCTTTTGGAGTATCAGCCTCAAGTGTTGCTCATGGTCTTCACGGGTTTTGGAGTATATGAGGATGTCATCAATAAAGACGACCACAAAAGTGATCCAAATATTCTTGAATATTTGGTCCATCATGTCCATGAAGGCAAGTGAGGAGCATTAGTCAATTCAAAAGACATGACTAGAATTCATAATTCCCGCATCGAGTTCGAAAGCGCCTTTGGAATGTCATCGGGCTTTAATCTTCAAATGATGATATCCGAATCGGAGATCAATCTTTGAAAAGAATTTGGCTCCTTGCAATCGTCAAACAGTCATCAATGCGAGGTAATCTGCACCTATTTTTGATGGTGACATGATTCAACTCCCGATAACAAAGTCGTATACTACCATCTTTTTTCTTCACGAATAGAACAGGAGCACCCCAAGGAGATGTACTAGGACAAATGAAACCGATGTCTAACAATTCCTGTAGTTGGGTTTTTAACTCTTGAAGTTCAATAGGAGCCATTTGATATGGGGCTTTGGAAATGGGTTTTGTACCAGATTCAAGGTCGATACAAAATTCAATTTCACGCCTGGGGGTAGGCCGAAGTTCTTCGAGAATACGTCGGAAATTTATTAACAATAGAAATATCATTCAAATCGATGTATTTTTATTTAAATCAAGTGATATGGGCTAAGAAAGCTTGACATCCGCTTTTTCAATAAAAGCGAATAGCTTTATAGCTTGATATGATGATGATTGATTTTAGTGGTTTGGTTTCTTGAATTAGCATAATAGGTTGGTTAGGAATATGAAAGCTAACAACCTTATGAAAACAATCGATTTTAGCATGATGAGTAGTTAACCAATCAATCCCTAAAATAACATCAAATGCAAGTATTTTCAAAGAAATAAGATCGACAGGTAACGTGTGGTTACCGATTTGAATTAAACAAGACTTATAAACCGTGGATGTAATGAAGGTTTCTCCCAACGGAGTTTCAACAGATAAGTCAAAGTCTAATTTCTCCGGGGTCAAATTTAAACGTTGAGCGCAAGTAGGAGAAATAAAGGAATGGGTAGAACCGGTATCAAATAAAGTATAAACTTCGCTAGAGTTTATAATTAGCTTACCTATGATCACCTCGTTCGGATTCTTCATTTTTTCGGAGGTTACGACAAACGCTCTCTGTAAGACCCCAAAGTTTATGAATAAAGATGATTTTTCTATGAATATTATTTTTGAATATTATGGAATGAATTTGATATAATCTTATAGTTGTGGGTAATATTTATAAATTTTGCAAAGTATACAAGTTGTTGTATAATATTCAATTGGTCTGGGAATATTCGTTTTAGCGGGGAATATTAATATTAACAACACAATCATTGTGGACCCATGAACGGAATTATTTTCGGATTGAAAAAACGACAAAAATATTTTATAAAAATAACTACGGAGGTGTTACTTTGTTAAAAGCTGTTGAACTACCCTTAGTAAAAGTACAAAAGAATCTGGCGTGGTTGCATAGTAGCACACGATATTGATTATTGTTGCTTACGTGAGAAGTCACTCAGTTATACTCAATTATTGCTGCATCATATCTCTCATATTATTGATTCGATTATTGTCACAGTATCATCTGCATTATATGATATATTATTAAATCAATAATTTAGATGAAAAAGTTATTCATATTATTAAATTACCATATTTACAATGTCTAGAAGTTCTGTCAAGGAGAGGTTTGGTCACCTAATTGCGCGCCAATAGAGAGAAATTCTTATTGGAAAGCCCCCTCTTTCCTGGGAACAACCTGATTGTTAAATATTATGAGTTATAATATTAATGATGAATAAGTTTGTGTTGATTAAAGATGAATTTAATAGTTTCATTATGTTGGGATTATTTGTGTTAGTAGAAATCGACATCTATTTCGATGATAATTGATGTCTGGAGGTTATATTGTTCAATCGGGTATTCGGGACACTTTTTGTGTCGGAGTATTATTCACGAGTTACTATTCACGAGTCACTATTCATGAGTTACTATTCACCCGAACAATATATTTCTTTTCGGTGCAAATTATTTTTGGGTACAATATTATTCCATGAGGAGATGTGCAAATTTTTCAGACCATTGGTTGAATTTATAATAGTAAATCAATATGGATCGCTGGTTTAAAGTTTTAATAGTGAATCAGTATGGACCGTTGCTTTAAGTTTTAATAGTGAATCAGTATGAACCGTCCGTTTAAAAGTAAATCAATTTGGACCGTTTCATGAATTAGTTACTATTCAATCCATTCTCCTATAAATAGAAGCTCATTCCTTCATTATTTCTTACATAATTCAATTGAAACTTTAGAGAGAAAATTATAGAGAGAAAAGAAGAAGAGTATTCTCTTTACTTCACTACTTCTATATCCGCTTTCTTCTTTATAAGGTAAGGGGTATTATTTTTTCTTATTCATGAAGAGAACTTACATTATTCCATTCTTTATTATTATGTTGAAATAACTTTGTTATGCTAATCTACCGCATATATGGTGAAATTCTTCATTATTCCATTCTTTATTATTATGTTGGAATAACTTTGCGCATGGCACCGCATACATGGTGAAATTCTTAGATTTTACACGATTGTTGTATAATTAAGTTGTATTTGAATTTATGTACCATGTATCTAACACTCAAGATGGGTGATGTATACCTATTTTGGGGGCGTCACGGTTGGTATCAAAGCTTAGGATATGATCCTAGCTAAGATGTGAGACAAGAACCTGGAGGGAGAGACGGAATTCCTTCGCTAGTATGACCTACCTAAGTTTATTTGTTATTTAATTGGTTCAATTCGAGTATAGGGATAATATGTGATATGTTAATTAACCCTTGTTTTGTGGCGAGATTTAAAATGGCATCCGAGAATGTTGAGAACATCAATGGAGCCACGTGAGACCGCCGAGTCTCCACGGATCAATAATCAGGATAATGTGCATCAAGAAGGCGACAATCCTCAGGGAAACAACAACACTGACCAAATGATGAACGATGGAATATTTCGAGGCTTCATACAATTCATGCCACATCAGGCGAGAGCGGCTCCTGTCCAAAATGCAGGTGGAAACACTGGCAACTCTCGAACGGTCACCGCCAAATAGTTCAAGCAGCTGGGACCATCAGAGTTTTTTGGAGAGCCAAAACCACTTAAGGCGGAGACGTGGATAAAGCAAATCAACAAGATATTTGATGTCTGGGGTTGCTCCGAGGAGCAAAAGGTTCCCTTTGCCACCTTCATGTTGATGCGCAGGGCGATTCTTCGGTGGGAATCAGAAGCGTACTCAACCTCGCCACACCTTGAAGATGTCTTGGGAGAAGTTCCAAGAACTGTTCAACGACAAGTACTTTCCCGAAAGTATTCGTCACATGAAAGAGGTAGAGTTCATTAAACTGGAGCAAAACAACATGACCGTGTTGCAGTACGAAGCCAAGTTTGCCGAGCTATCCCGGTTTGCGTCTCATTTGGTTGATAATGAGGAGAGAATGACGCGAATGTTTTTAAGAGGTTTGAAACCCGAGATACGTCAATATCTTATCTCTCATAAACTGTGTTTATATTCAGATGTTGTTAATAGGGCTCAGTTAATGGAGCGTGATAATGATTCAACCCAACCAAAAGAGAGCAGCCGATAAAATGATAATACCAGTGAGAGCAATCATCGAAGCGGTGACAACAAGCGTGGAGGGAATCAACATGCCAGAAATGGTAACCACTTCCTTGGTAGTCGTACAAAACAATAAGAATGGACATTTCAAGAAGAGGAATTCAACAATGAAGGAAAGACGCGTCGACAAAGACCCGTTGTTAAGGAAGGAGAACGACCACCTATCATATGTTTCAAATGCGGAGGGGAGGGACATATTAGTCCAAACTGCGCGATGCCATCCAAAGCATGTTATAATTATGGAAGAGAAGGTCACCTAGCCCGATTTTGTCGTTCACCGAAGACAAGTTCAGCTAGGATGGAGGCACCAAAGGCCGTCCCAGAAAAGTCAAAACTGGTAGTGCAAGGGAGAGCGTTTGTCGTGACCTCCTAGAAAGCAAGGAACCCGAACGAGGTTATCACAGGTAAGCTTATCATAAACTCTAGCGAAGTTTATTCCTTATTTGATACCGGTTCTACCCATTCTTTTATTTCTCCTACTTGCGCTCAACGTTTAAAATTGACTCCGGAGAAATTGGACTTTGACTTAGCTGCTGAAACTCAGTTGGGAGAAACCTTCATTACATCCAACGCTTATAAGTCTTGTTTAGTTCAAATCGGTACACTCACATTACCCGTCGATCTTATTTCATTGAAAATACTTGCATTTGACGTAATTCTAGGGATTGATTGGTTAACTACTCATCATGCAAAAATTGATTATTTTCGTAAAGGTTGTTAGCTTTCATATTCCTAACAACCCTATTATGCTAATTCAAGAAACCAAACCATTAAAATCAATCACTATCATCTCAAGCCATAAAGCTATTCGCTTATTGAAAAATAGATGTCAAACTTTCTTAGCTCATGTCACGATCTAAACAAAAATACGCCATTTTGAATGATATTTCTTTGTTAATGAATTTCCGACGTATTCTCAAGAACTTCGGCCTACCCCGAGGCGTGAAATTGAATTTTGTATCGACCTTGAACCCGGTACAAAACCTATTTCCAAAGCCCCATATCGAATGGCTCCTATTGAACTTCATGGAGTTAAAGACCCAACTGCAGGAATTGTTAGACATCGGTTTCATTCGTCCTAAATCGTCTCCTTGGGGTGCTCTGCTCTATTCGTGAAAAAGAAAGGTGGGGAGTATGCGACTTTGTATTGATTATCGGGAGTCGAACCATGTCACCATAAAAATAGATATCCGCTTGCCACTTATTGATGACCTGTTTGACCAACAGCAAGGCGCCAAATTCTTTTCAAAGATTGATCTTCGTTAGGATATCACCAATTGAAGATTAGAATCGATGACATTCCAAAGACTGACTTTAACTCCTGGAATGCGCATTATGAATTCTTAGTCATGTCTTTTGGATTAACTAATGCTCCTCGCGCCTTTATGGATATGATGAACTGAGTATTCAAGGAATATTTGGATCACTTTGTGGTCGTCTTTATTGATGACGTGCTCATATATTCCAAAAGCCGTGAAGATCATGAGCAACACTTGAGGCTGATACTCCAAAAGCTTCGTGAATATAAGCTTTATGCCAAGTTAAAGAAATGCGAGTTCTGGCTTGAGGAAGTAGCATTCCTCGGGCACGTAGTATCAAGTCATGGAATATCTGTTGACCCAGCAAAGATTGAAGCTATTCAAAGCTGGGAGCAACCTAAATCAGTGACCGAAGTACTTAGATTTCTCGGCTTAGCAGGTTATTATCGGAGATTTGTAGAAGGGTTTTCTCGAATCGCTACTCCATTAACTCAGCTGACTCGGAAAGATATAAAATTCGGTTGGAACGAGAAATGTGAGAAGAGTTTTCAAGAACTCAAGAGGAGACTCATTTCAGTACCTGTTTTGACAATACCATCTGGCTCGGAGGGATTTGTCATCTACAGTGATGCTTCGGGCAAAGGGTTAGGATGTGTTCTCATGCAATATGGGAAAGTCATAGCCTATGCCTCA
This sequence comes from Panax ginseng, assembly GCA_020205605.1. Lineage (NCBI taxonomy): Eukaryota > Viridiplantae > Streptophyta > Magnoliopsida > Apiales > Araliaceae > Panax > Panax ginseng. The sequence continues at coordinate 69,876,958 of CM035139.1, forward strand.
TGACACCTCAAAGAATATGAGAGGAATTATCCTACTCATGATCTAGAGTTGGCAGCAGTCGTTTTTGCACTAAAGATTTGGAGGCATTACTTGTATGGGGAGAAAGTGGAGATCTTTACGGATCATAAAAGCCTCAAATATTTCTTCACTCAAAAGGAACTCAACATCACGACAAATGACGTTGGCTTGAATCTGTTGAAAGATTATGATCATACCATCCAATACCATCCTGGAAAAGCGAACGTGGTAGCTGACGCGTTGAGTAGAAGATCATATGCGGGTACGAGTGCGATATTGTCAACACAAAGGCCCATTTTGTGTGACGTGCAAAGGATGGAGATAGAGTTAAAGACTTCAGGGACCCATGTGATGATGGCAAATATACGAGTAGAACGGACCTTAATCGATAAAGATAAAGCTGCTCAAGCTACAGACCTGGAGCTGATGCGTATGAGGAAGAAAGTGCAAGAAGGTGCTATGTCGGAAGCAATAATTGATGAAGAAGGAATACTTTGAGTCAACTCCAGACTTTGTGCTCCTAACGACCCTGATTTAAAGTATAGAATCATGATGGAGGCGCACAACACACCGTTTGCAATCCATCCTGGGAGTACTAAAATCTATCGCGATCTTCATCATACATTTTGGTGGAGCAATATGAAGAGAGAGATAGCGCTGTTTATCTCAAGGTGTCTAACTTGTCAACGAGTCAAGGCGGAGCATCAAGTGCCAAAAGGTCCATTGCAACCACTTGAAATTCCAGAATGGAAGTGGGAGTACATTACCATGGATTTCGTTACTGGTCTTCCCAAGGTTTCTCAAGGCATAGATGCGATTTGGGTCATTGTTGATATATTGACCAAGTTTGCTCATTTCTTACCAATACAAGAAACTTATACACTTGAACGTCTTGTTATTATGTACATAAACGAGATTATAAGATTGCATGGTATGCCAGTATCCATAGTTTCTGATCGAGACCCAAGATTCACTTCAAGATTTTGGGTTAGTTTGCAAATATGGGCACGAATTTACGATTTAGTTTGGCATATCATTCTCAGACAGACGGACAATCAAAGAGGACTATTCAAACTCTGGAAGATTTATTAAGACTCTGTGTCCTTGACTTTAAAGAAAGTTGGGACAAGTGCTTACCATTAGTGGAGTTTTCCTATAACAACAGTTATCAAGCAAGTATTGACATGGCTCCATTTGAGACGTTGTATGTGTGACACCCCCAAACCCAGGTACTTCATTCCCACAGGATTTGGTGTTCACTTAATAAAATATTCATATCTAACTACCCAATCACAATAAAATTGGATAAATAAAACCTTTCCCATTAAAGGATTACATAATAAAATCTCCCAGGTTGTCTAACCTTTAAATACAATCATTCAAATGCGGGATTAAAATTATTACATAACATCATTATTAAGAAGTCTAAGATCATCACAATAAATAAAAGTACAAATCAACATCACTTGTACAATTTTCCCTTTTCTTTGCTAGTTGAAGGTTCATTTACCTTCTCCACTTTAGTCGCAAATGAGTTTATAATATGTAAGAGTGAGCACAACAATTGCTCAATTGGATAAAATAATGAATCAACGTAAGAATAACAATAATAACTTTACTTGATGAGTAGGCTCATCAAAACTAGATAGTACTCTAACAATGATAATCGTGAATCAAATCCAAAATATGGAATAAACATAACCGAGGGTCATAAGACCATGAACTATGTCCACAGCTATGTAGTAATCTTTCAATTCCAACTTTAACAATCATAAGACTATAAGGACTCCTCGTGCTTAGGGGATCACCCTTCGTATTCATGTATTGTGCATAAACATTTAACGCCACGCGTAAGTTATCCCCTAATAATAGGGTTGTTCATCTCAAATATTTAGAGTACAAGTCCGCACTAAAAGAGAGTTTGGTTTGGATACGCTTTCAAGGGTAATTTGAAGTTCAATGATCATCAAGTAGAGGACTAGTTGAATTAATACTAATAACATCATATTATAGAATACTCGTAATTGAATAGTCATGGTAAATTAAAATCATGCTTTAGGAATAATCTAATAGCATACAACTTGAATAACTATAACATACATTGCTTGAACAATATTAAGCCAAGGTTATTTAGAATTGAATACTAAGCATGCATGGCAATATGAACGATAAACTATTCAAATATATTCGGGCATGCTAAACAACAAGTTAAATATAAGAATAACTTGTTCAATATCAAAAACAAAGTTTAGAAACCTTGCATTATTATATTGGAAACAATAATTGATTCAACAATAAAATAGATTAGAGAACTTGCATTATTTATAAGGTAATCGAATTGGAAACCATAATTAGTTCAACAAGATAAAGGATTAGAAAACTTTCTTTGCTCGTGGGCTAAACCGAACAATTCAAACCATAATATCCTATAAACATATGTCATCATGACATAATTAGTCATTACCACCTTACGAACATAACTAAGTACGTTCATCATGTAAAAATTGGATTTTTAATCACATAATCAAGTTATACACAAGTTAATCGTTAATAACACACTTATTCATAGTATAAAAATACTAAAATCAACATTTTACAGTCCTACTATCATCACATAACAATTCCTTAAAATTTCGAGTACAAAAAGTACAATCAGAGACCATTACGCTTAACTTTCACTGTTGTGCCCACAATGTATACTATGGTGCGGCCTGGAGATGAGCCAAGCACAATGAGAATAAAAGTTACAAGGTCACAATGCTGTATATAAGCGTATTCTTGGTATAAAAAATGAATCATTGGTCATGTACGACGCCTAAATCTGCTAGCTTTGATTGATGACTTGACAAGAATGATAAGAAAAAGCCAATTTTGGCCTACAAGCTCGTTTCTAACAGTCTAATTCACAAGTAATTCGTACAAAGACTTCATGTAAACATAATTCAAGAAATCCTAACATGATTCTACCCATACAACAACATAAACAACAAATTTAAAACATCCAATTTCACTATTTTTGATAAAAACTCACTTTTTGATGTTTTTAATGAAAATCAACACTGTAATCTTGTTTTTCAACCAAAATAGTTAATTAAAAGCATCTTTATCAATATTTATACACACTCTATCAATTTAAATAGCCAATTTGTCAACTACACAACTAATTAGCCCTCAATTTTACTTTTAAATTAACCCATATTCATTCACATAAACTCTCTGTAAAATATTTTTCTTCACAAACCACATTCATAACATCAATTCATTGACTATAAGCATATATAACCTATAAAAATAGTTTTACAATCACTAGTTGATCATATAAATACACATACAATCAACAATTTATCCTATCACAAGAATTTTACAGAGAAATAGGAGAAGAGAAAACTAAAACTTTTAAAACTTAAAAAGGGTAGAAGAATACCTTGCTTGTAGAAGATGATAGTTATCCTTTTGATTATCAAGCGTTTCTCCAATTCCTTCCAATTCTCTAGCCTTTCTTCATTTCTTCTTTTCTCTCTCACTTTTCTTCTTTTCTTCTTCTTCTTCCTCTGAGTTTTTTCTTCCTAACACTAACTAGCGTACTAACAAAATAACGTATATAATATAATATGTACTAATTATATAACATAAATATTAATATAACTGATATCAGTTATAATAGATTTGAAAATCAAAAGCCATAAGGCTTGTTTGGTTAACTAACTAAAAATAACCCATTAACCCCTACACCTTGTTTGGTAAAGCACAATTAGATTAAAGACTTAATAGGCATTAGGCCTTATTTGACAAAACTGAATTAAAACTCCTTTAAGTTATTTTAATAACTACTTTATAAAAGGTTATTTGTCACACTTTATAACTATTTATTAAATTACTACATCACATAAACCAATACCACAAAATTATAATTTTCTATATAATTATAACTTTATTTAATCAACTAACACATCTTTTAATTACAAATTCAAATAAAAGAATAATAATTCAATTAATCAAACTCTCTAACTTAATAATTAAATTAAATTAGCATAAAATAATTAATTTCCTTAATTATTTATTTAACAAATAGTTAACCAAATTGAATCAAATTTGAACAATTATTTATTTAACAATAAACACATCCATTAAATACTTAAATATTTCAATAAATATTTAATATAACAATAAAATTTTTGGAATGTTACAGTATGGAAGAATGTGTCATTTTCCAGTATGCTGGGATGAGGTGGGTGAAGCAACGTTGTTGGGACCAGAGTTTTTTACGTATGACTACGGAAAAGATTCAAACGATCCGACAACGTATAAAAACCTCACAAGATCGACAAAAGAGTTATGCTGATCTTCATCGAAAGGACGTGGAATTCGATATTGGAGATCATGTGTAAGTGTTGCACCATGGAAAGGAGTTACGAGATTCGAAAAGAGAGGAAAGCTCAATCCTCGATTCATTGGCCCATTTTTAATCCTCGATCGAGTAGGAATTGTGGCGTATAGACTCGCTTTTATGCCAAGTATGTCCTCGTGTTCATAACATTTTTCATATATCTATATTACGTAAATATGTGAAAGACCCGAACCACATTATTGAGTTAGAACCGGACGAAATAGGGGAAGATTTAACGTATGAGGAGGTTCCTGTTAAAATCTTGGATAAGAAGGAGCATATTCTACGCTCCAAGGTTATACCTCAAGTCAAAGTTTTGTGGAGTAACCACGATGTTGAGGAAATGACCTGGGAGTTAGAATTTGAAATGAAATCAAGGTATCCTTACCTCTTCGACATACCAGGTACGTACCCTAATTTCGAGGGCGAAATTTCATAAGAAGGGGAGGTTGTAAGACCCCAAAGTTTATGAATAAAGATGATTTTTCTATGAATATTATTTTTGAATATTATGGAATGAATTTGATATAATGTTATAGTTGTGGGTAATATTTATAAATTTTGCAAAGTATGAAAGTTGTTATATAATATTCGATTGGTCGGAGAATATTCGTTTTAGCAGGGAATATTTGTACAACGGCACAATCATTAGTGGACCCCGTAACAGAATTATTATTGGATTGAGAAAACGACAAAAATATTTTATAAAAATAACGGCGGAGGTGTTATTGTTAAAACTGTTGAACTACCCGGTAGTAAAAGTACAGTAATACGCGTGATTGCATAGTAGCACACAATATTGATTATTGATACTTACGTGAGAAGTCACTCAGTTATACTCAATTATTGCTGCATCATATCTCTCATATTATTGATTCGATTATTGTCACAGTATCATCTGCATTATATGTTATATTATTAAATCAATAATTGAGACGACAAAGTTATTCATATTATTAAATTACAATATTTACAATGTCTAAAGTTACGCAAGGAGAGGTTTGGTCACCTAATCAAGGCGCCAACGAGGAGAGAAATCCTTATTGAAAGCCCTGCTTTCCCGGAAACAACTTTGGTTGTTAAATATTGTGAGTTATAATATTAATGATGAATAAGTTCGTGTTGATTAAAGATGAATTTGATAGTTTCATTGTGTTTGGGATTATTTGTGTTAGGTAGAAATCGACATCTATTTCGATGATAATTGATGTCCGAGGTTATATTGTTCAATCGGGTATTCGGGACACTTTTTGTGTCATAGTACTATTCACAAGTTACTATTCACGAGTTACTATTCACGAGTTACTATTCACGGAGTACTATTCACCCGAATAATATATTTTTTTCCGGTCCAAATTATTTTTGGGTATAATATTATTCCATGAGGAGATGTGCTAATTTTTTAGACCGTTGGTTGAATTTATAATAGTAAATCAATATGGATAGCTGGTTTAAAGTTTTAATAGTGAATCAGTATGGACCGTTGCTTTAAGTTTTAATAGTGAATCGCATATAACCATCCCATTTAAAAGTAAATCAATTTTGACCGTTCATGAATTAGTTACTATTCAATCCATTCTCCTATAAATAGAAGCTCATTCCTTCATTATTTCTTACGAATTCACTAAAACTCTAGAGAGAGAAATTATAGAGAGAAAGAAGAAGAGTATTCTGCTACTTCACTACTTCTATATCCAGTTACTTCTTTATAAGGTAAGGGGTATTATTTCTTTCTTATTCATGAAGAGAACTTATGTTATTCCATTCTTTATTATTATGTTGAAATAACTTGTTATGCGAAGTACCGCATACATGGTGAAATTCTTCTTTTATTCCATTCTTTATTATTATGTTGGAATAACTCATTGCTAAGCACCGTATACATGGTGAAATTCTTCATTATTCCATTCTTTATTATTATGTTGGAATAACTCATATGCGAAGTGCCACATACATGATGAAATTCTTCATTATTCTATTATTTATTATTATGTTGAATAACTTTGTTGCAAGTACCGCATACATGGTGAAATTCTTCTATTATTCCGTTCATTATTATTACATTGGAATATCCTGCATGCATTTTACGCCGGACTTGGTTCCGTCTTTATTATTACATTGGAATATCCTCGTCTGCGTGCGTTTTCTGCCAACCTGGGTAAAATCTTTTATTATTCTATTGGAATATCCTCATGCATGCGTTTCTTGGGACACAGTTCCGTTATTTATTAATCTGTTGGAATAACCTGTCTGTGCGGTTTATCACATGCCTGGTGATTTCTTTTGTTATTCCATTCTTTATTATACTGAGTTGGTTAAAGTTTTGACTTCTATACTCCATGAAATTAGTGGAATATCCTTGATATTTGTGCTTCATCCAGTATCTTTTCATGGAAATATTCTTCTGAGCATTCTTGAATTTTACTCTACAAAGAAGTATCATGTTGACAATTTAGACGTTATTAGTTCCTGGATAAATTAATTCTTGAACTTGTTTTATTGAATTTTTATATCATTGTCATCATCCTCATGTTTATATTTTATTGAAAGTCATCTGTGGCCTGTAGTGCATAAATGGACTTGGTATGATTATGACCAGGGATTATTCGGTATAATCATGACCGTAATGTTTCAAATGATGTGGTAAAAGTCCTCATTGGCCCGTAGTGCATTGATGGACAGTTGTTGGCATGATCATGACCATTGATGAATACACGAATATCCTTGGCCCGTAGTGCATGGATAATTTGTGGTCGTGTTACTAATGAATATCTTTGGCCAAAGTGCAGGAATGATGTGGATTATTTATTAAGCTGAGTCTCAGCGATAAAAGTGATGAAATGAGAACATTGTTGAAGGCTAATGATAATTTATCCTGCATTATCTTAGTTATAATATTTCTTACTGGGCTAGTTGAGCTCACCCTTTCTTTCACTATTCTCTTCAGGAAATGAGAACGTAGCAGGGACTAGTCGGGGAACGGAGTGATGGTCCAGATGATAGCATTAGTAGTCCTCACATTCTATGAAATAGTGTGATAATAATTATAATGAGGACTTATTCTGAGAGTGGATATTGTCTAGAAGACAATATTTGTATTAAAATTCACAGCTCTTGTTGTATATTTAAGATTGTATTTGTATTCTGTATCATGTATTTGGCGACTCAAGATGGGTGATGTATACCTATTTTGGGGGCATCACACTCTCCTTTGAACTACCGGTTTTGTCTTGTCTGGGACACCCTTTAATGCCTCCATCTCAGCGGACTTGACTTTGGTGCTCGACAAAATCTGGCTAGGTGACCTTCTTTTCCATAATTATAACATGTTTTGGACTGCATCGTGTAGTTTGGACTTATGTGTCCTTCCTCTCCACATTTGTAACATACGACCGGCGGTCGTTCTCCTTCCTTAACAACAGGTGATGGTGCTGACGTCTTTCCATCCTTGTTGAATCTACTCTTCTTGAAATGTCCACTCTAATTTTCATGGCCATGATTACAACCGAAGTGATTATCATTTTTGGCATGTTAATTCCCTCCACGTTTGTTGTCACCGCTTCGATGACTGCTACCACTGGTATTATCGACTTGTCAGTTGCTCTCTCTTGGTTGGGTTGACTCATTATCACGCTCCAATAATCGAGCCCTATTCAAACATCTCAATACAAACACGGTTTGTGAGAAATTAGGTATTGACGTATCTCTCGTTTCAAACCTCTTAGAAACATCCGCGTCATTCTCTCCTCATTATCAACCAAGTGGGGCGAAACCGGACAACTCGACAAACTTAGCTTCAGATCTTAGGCCACGGCCATATTTTTTTTGCTCAAGCTTGATGAAATCTACCTCCTTCATGTGACGAATACTTTTAAGAAAGTACTTGTCGTTGAACAGCTCTTGGAACTTCTCCCAAGACATTTTAAGTGCGGCAGGTTGAGTACGCTTTACAGATTCCCACCAGTAATCTGCCTCTGCTCGCAACATGAAGGTGGCAAAGGGAACCTTTTGCTCCTTGGAGCATCCCAAGACATCAAATATCTTGTTGATCTGCTTTATCCACATCTCTGCCTTAAGTGGTTTTGTCTCTCCAAAAACTCCTGGGTCCCAGCTCCTTGAATCGCTTAGCGGTGACCGTCAGAGTTGTCGATGTTTCCACCGCATTTTGGATGTGAGCCGCTCTCTGATGTTGCATGAATTGCATAAAAGCCTTTGACCATCCCATCGCTCACCATTTCATCGGTGTTATTGTTTACATGAGGATTATTGTCTTCCTGTCAGTACATTACCACAGTATTGATCCGTGGTGACTCAACGGTCTCATGTGCTTCATTGCTTATCTCAACATTTTCGGATGCCATTTTCAAATCTCGCCACAAAACAAGGGTTAATTAATATATCACATATTATCCCTATACTCCTGAATCCACCAATTAAATACCAAATAAACTTAGGAAGGTCATACTTAGCGAAGGAATTCTCGTCTCTCCCTCCTAGTTCTTATCTCACATCTTAGCCAGGATCATATCCCTAAGCTTTGATACCAACTGTGGCAGCCCCCAAAACAGTATACATCACCCATCTTGAGTCTCCAGATACATGGTACATAAATTCAAATACAACTTAATTATACAACAGTCGTGTCAAATACGACACAAACATATAGCGTGAGAGTTTAAACAAGAATATTGTCATCTAGACAATATCCACTCTCAAATAGAGTCCTCATTACATTTATTGTCACACTATTTTATAGAATAGTGAGGACTACTAATACATCATCTCGGACCATCACTCCGCCTCCCAGAGACTAGTCCCGCCACGTTCTCATTTCACGAAAAGAACAATGAAAGCAAAAGGGTGAGCTCAACTAGCCCAAAGAAGAAATATTATGACTAAGATAATGCGTAATAAATTATCATTAGTCTTGATAATGTTAAACCGATAAAATACAATAGACATCAAGTTTAATCTATGAGAATAAGCAATCCATTAGAAGAGTCAAGTAGAGCATGATACCTACTATCTTCTATGATTTAAAACGTTTTCATCAATTTTTATCGCTGAGACTTAGCTTAATAAATAAACCAAATCATCGAATCATCCCTGCACTATGGGCCAAGGATATTCATTAAATCATCAATGGTCATGACTATACCGAATAATCTCTGGTCATAATCATACTGAAAGCATCCATCATCGCACTACTTCTGACCGAGGACTTTACCACATCATTTATAACATTATAGGTCATGATTATACCGAATGATCCCTGGTCATAATCATACCGAGTCCATCTATGCACGTAAGCCAAAGATGCCTTTCATCACAATATAAGCATGAGGATGATGACAATGACATAATAATTCAATAAAACAAGTTTAAGAATAAATATTAAAGATTTATAAGTTAATTTATCCTGAAATCAATAACGTCCAAATTGTCAACATGATACTTCTTTGTGGAGTAAAATTCAAGAATGCTAAGAAGAATATTTCCATGAAAAGATACTGGATGAAGCGCAAATATTCAGGATATTCTACTAATTTCATAGAGTATAGAAGTCAAAACTTTAACCAACTAAGTATAATAGTATATATATGAAGCTATGAATGGATTTTTTGCTCGCCATACGGTAATCCACCTTGACGAGATCATTTCCATAATTTAATAAGGAATGAATCGAAGGATCATTCACCATGCGTGTGGTAATCCACATGATATGTTATTCCAACGAATAATAAAGAATAGAATAACATAAGAATTCACCGAGCTGCGATATAGACCGCATGCAGACGTTATTCCCAATCGGATAATAAAGAATGGAACCCGGTCAATGTAATACGCATTGCATGTGATTTTCTAACAGAATAATAAAGAATGGAATAACAACAAAATTTACCAGGCATGCAATAGACCGCACAAATAGGTTATTCCAATAGAATAATAAATAATAGAACCAGTCATAATGTAATACGCATGTGACGTGGATATTCTAACGTAATAATAAAGAATGGAACCGGTCATGCGTAATTACTTGCATGTGATATTCAGCAATGAATAATAAAGAATGGAATAACAAGAGCAATTCACCATGTATGCGGTATTGCATTGTGAGTTATTCCAACATAATAATAAAGAATGGAATAACAGAAGAATTTCACCATGTATACGGTACTTCGAATAGACAGGTTATTCGTATTAATAATATATCATATTATGCAGATGATAATGTGACAATAATCGAATCAATAATATGAGAGATATGATGTAGTAATTACTGTAGCAATAATTAAGTATAACTAAGTGACTTCTCATATAAGCATCAATAATCAATACCGTATGCTACTATGCAACCACGCGTATTACTGTACTTTTACTACCGAGTAGTTCAACAGTTTTAACATTGATAACGCTTACGTAATTATTTTTATAAAAGATAATTATGTCGGGTTTCTTACTACGACCATATACTGTAGGGTCCACCAAATGATTGTGCCGTCGATACGAATATTTCCTGTTAAAACAAATATTCCCCGACCAATCGAATATTATATAACCACTTGCTTACTTTGTACAATTTATAAATATTACCCACAACTATAACATTATATTAAATCCACACCATAATATTCAAAAATATATTTTGAGAAAATTATTCTTTATTTATAAAAGTTGGGGTCTTACATCATATCTCTAAGTTCTGATACCAACTGTGATGCGCCCAAAATAAGTCCACATAACCTATTTTGGGTCGCCAAATACATGGTACAAAATTCAAATACAAACTTAATTTAAACAATTATTAATTATCGTGTAATAAAATATTCTAATAAAATGAAAATTTTATATAAAATATAATATATTCTAATTATAATCTAATAAAACTAATAACTTTATATATAATATAAAAAGTATTCTGTTTTATTACTATTATAATAATAATAAAACAAAAAGTAAGATAACTTCCTACCACTGATTTTGAAAAATGAGTAAGTGGGGGTCCATATAATAAGCCAAACTTACAACAAATACTTCATAAAAAACCCCTCTATTTATAACAAATCAGTTTATTAAACACATTTTTAATCTTTCAACATTTATTCATCATTAATATTATAACTCGCAATATTAACAACCATATCATTCCTAGGAAAGAGGGGGCTTTCCGATATGGACTTCTTCTTATTGGCGTGCAATTAGATGTCCTAACCCCTTTCTTCGATAGAACTTTCTAGACATTGTCAATAATGCAAATAATAATATGAATAGCTTTGTCGTCTCAATTATTGATTTAATAATATAAAATATTGTGCAGATGATACTGTGACAATAATTGAATCAATAATATGAGATACTATGCAGCAACTACTGTGGTAATTATTGAATAAAACTGAGTGACTTCTTAAGTAAGCATCAATAATCAAAGATATTGTATAATACCGTGTGCTACTGTGCAACCACGCGTATTACTGTACTTTTATCACCGGATATTTCAATAGTTAATGGTAAAAGTTTTATCGTTATTATTATAAAAATGTTATTTCTGTTGCTTTCTATATCCGACAGTAATTCTGTTGTGGGGTCCACCAATGATTGTGCCGTCTTACGGATATTCCCTGATAAAATGAATATTCCCCGACCAAACGAATATTTTATGATAACTTTCTTACTTTGCAAAATATATAAATATTACCCACAACTATAACATTATATCAAATCCACACCTTATTATTCAACATAACATTTAGAGAAAATTAAATCTTTATTCATAAAAGTTTGTGTCTTGCAATTTATACTGGATTGTTAATCAAGAACATGAAATTAAGTATGGCCATCTCTCAACGCACCATACTCATATCAAATCAAATCCACAGATGATAGAACTAATGTGACAGCCACAAATTCGGGTCCCAAATCACCACGGATCTGGTACTATCATTCTATAACTAATTGCGGAAGATATAAACATAAATTGTTTATACAATACACTTTACACACTATTCTCCAAAATCGAGTAACCTTAACTTATACACAATTCATAAACTATCTAACATATATCTTTATTATCCAACTATACTATTACAAACTAGGTGCACATTTTATCCCAAGCTGAACTTGGCTTTATCCTTTACCTGTATCCGAACGCATTCACCTTATCTGCAATGTTTATCATGATATAACAAGGGTGAGCATGAAAGTTGCCCAGCAAGTTTAAATTTATATAAGGATATATCATGATTGAAAGAGTCTGAATAATAAGCTGGCTATAATTCATCAATATAATTGAGAACTAGCACGAACAAATTTTTTACTGAACAAGCATTAAACATGAACAAATTTATCTGGACCGAACGGTAATGAAGGTGATCAGCCTTTCATATATGACTTATACATGCAAGATGTACAGAGTACAATTCTACATGGCAATCAACAATGATTAACCATAAACATATCCAAATAAAACAACTCTTAGTAGAGTTAAGAAAAACTTGCCTGAACCATTGATTACCGTTACACATTTTATATCGCTTTATCCGAAGACCTAATATTAGTAATATAGATCTCCAATATTAGAATAATATCATCACAATATAATACTATTATATATATACACAGAATAACCTAAACACATAACACATAACCCTATCAGTCTATTACACACATAAGACTCGGTATCAAGTCAAACTATTTCAGTCTGACTTGAATCTGACACAAATCTGACATCCCGACTGTCTAGTCAGACAAAACTCGAGTTTAAAATTATTATGACTCGGTCTAAACTGGTTCACAGATATCTTAGATAATTTATTATCAGTCAAATTATTTTTTATAGGCTCGTAACAATTTTCAAATAATTAATATCATTTATCATGATTTTTGAATCATTAAACTCGTATTTATATGAATTAAATACCACAATATTCCTTAATCATTAATATTTATTTAATATTAAATATTAATAAAAATCATAACATAATATATTTATAATATTACAAAGTATTTTAATACTTTAAAATCATATTTATATTATTTTAAAACAATTTAAATCCATTATCCGATAATTGATATTAATATTAAAATATTAATATTTTCATGACTAAATATCAAAAGTTATATTTTATAACTTAAAATATTTTATAACACTTAAATCATTTTATATGATTTTTAAATCATTAATTCTATTTTCCATATTTTATTTAATATATTTATTAAATAAATTAATTACCATTAATAATAAATTATTAATGAAATTAATCACAAAAATATTAAAAGTTATCAAAATAACTTAAATTATTTTCTAATATCATAATATAATTTTCATGATTTTTCATGAATTAAAATGATTTTTAACTAATTTATTTAATATTATAATTAAATAAATTAAATACCATTATTGTTCTAAAAATATTAAATATTATTGAAATATATTCAAAATAATTAAAATTTCATTTTTTGGACTTTAAAATAATTTTTAGGAATTTATTATGTATTTTTCATAATTAATTTTTTTTTCTAATTATTAATTAAAACAATTAATTTCTTAAATAAACTGTCGCTAAAAGGGCCCTATAGCGACAAACCCGTCGCTATAGGTGTTCTTGGTGTTCATCAGCCTAACCTAGAAATTCTGTCAGTGGCTAAGGTAGGTAGTTTGACCGAATGTAATTCTTTGTTCAAGCATGTCTGTCCAATCTAAAATTTAGATCTTGTAGTGTTTGTGTAGAACTACAATTAACACCAACAATCCAGTTCATATATCAATATATCATGAAGATCAGGCCATGCAAAGTCACTATCAGACTTAATCTGGGTTTTCTGGGTAACCCAGAAACCCAGACAGTCACGAGGTTCCACTTTGTGGTTCGATTTTATCTTAGTTCTGGTCATGATTTATGACATTTAATGGTTCAAATCTATAGTATACATGACAAGGAACATTACCATAATAACAAATTAGTTTAACAACAACAGATCCACAAGCTATGACTCGGTCAAAGCTTGTCAGAAAAACATTCATATCATTTTCTGGAAATTCTAGAAATGCTAGAAGCAGTGCAAGTAGTCTACTTTGACCATTTTCTACGATCGATCTGTTGGTTATTTAAGAGTTATAAGACTATGGATCTATTGTCAAGACAACAGGCTACACATGTATTACCACAACAACAACAAAACTTGTAAAAACTGACAGATCTATGCATTACAAAACCTTGTCAGACCCAATTTTACACTTTCTGGGTTACCCAGAAAGTGACTGGTCATGCTCGGTCAACCCTCTTTGACCACGAATAACAACAAATCTAGACATCTGATGGCTATCAAACCACTTGAAAATGGAAGAACTCATACCAGGCTATAGATCTAACACATCAAACAATAAAAATCAGAAATATACAAAGATCTACAGCCACTGACATTCGATTGTCAGACCTCTTAACTGTTATTGGGCAGTTTTGAAAATCAACACTTTTAAAGCCATTTGGTGCTATGGATCCATGATAGATCAACATAGACCATCTAAAAACATCATATAACATAAGATTAAACACTTAAACACAAAATTTTTCTTAGCAACTTGGATCAAAAATCAAAATAGGTTTATACCTTCTAGCTTTAAATTCTTGATCTTGATCTTCCTAACTGATCTTGATTGATCAGAGGGCTGTTTTTAGGACTGAGATACTTTTTAATTTCGGAGGTTTAGGTGAGAGAGAGAGAGTTGGTGAGAGCTTGGACAACAAATGAGCAAAATGAGTACACTTTCTCTCTCTCAATCTTTTATAATCTCTTGATGCAATGTATTTTGCTTGCATAGCTGCTATCCTAGACTGATTTGCTGGGCATAAAAGTCATGCTAAGTCAAAAGTTGGTTAACCACTCCAAATATGGAAGGATTTGCAAGTTATCACATAAATAATGCAAAAAGGGTAAACTAGTCATTGTTCATGTGATTTTAATGGCATAGTAGACAATTTCCAAACCCTTAGGGTTTAACCCCTGGTTTAACCCTCAGGGTTTAACCCTAAGGTTCTAACCCTTAGGTTTTAAACTTTAATTTCCAAAATTTTCTAATTAGGATTTTCAAAATAGAGAACTAAGATGATAAAAATATAATTAGTGATTACTAATTACATTAATTGTTATCAAGCACATTTAGGCTTACTAATTAGGATTAGGGTTTCCTAATTAGGGTTTAGAAATCCCAAATTTTAAATTAGGGTTCAAAAGTTTGAAATTAGGGTTTGCTAATTCATTAAGCTTTACCCTAATTAATATATAATTAATAGCACTTAAGTATTATAATTCTCCGTTAAGTTCCAGATTAGGGTTTCAAATTACCGAAATCTTAAATTAGAGCTCTTGATCTGGTATTAGGGTTTTCTAAGAAAATCAATTAGGGTTTCAAGTGAATCATTATTGTTTTCCCTAATTAAGTTATAATTAATAACATTTAAACCTTATACATAGCATTTAAATTCCCAAACAAGGGTTTTCAATTTCCAAATTAGGGTTTTGGATTCCCGGAACTGAAATTAGGGTTTTAGAACCGGTTTCTAGGGTTTCCTATCCGACGTTAGGGTTTTCTAACTGAACGTCGATATTCGACAATAATCTTAGGTTTTGACACTGATAAAATTTATTTGGTCAACCCTTGACCCTTAACCACATTCGGTACACATATATAACCATATACACTTAATCCCGAATAATTCACCTAAATCCTTCACAGAATTTTGAAATCCTCAAAAGTCCTTCCCAAAAATATCAAACGCATACACTTATTTTCTGTCTAGGTCTATTATTTGACCTTAAATCCATCATTTAAGATTTTAATAAATTGTCTAAATTCTCGGGTTGTCACATTCACCTTCTTACAAGAATTTAAGTCCCAAAATTCACCTTACACTATACACTATACTTCTTACACCATTCACACATATCATCACATGCTTTAATACACCACTCACAAGAGTAAAAGTTTTCAAATTGTCTTTGAGGGGTCATATAGACCATGAACACATTATTTTAATTCTTGATATTTATACATAAAACAATACATTACTTGGTATGTTTACAATCACAAAGAAGGTAAACTACCGTTGCTAGTACTTTAGGTGATTAGCCTATCGTACTCTTACGTCATGCATAATGTATTAATAATGTCTAGTGAATATTTATGCTACTCGATTGTATTATTTATCCAAACAACATAGTTCACCTCAGTCTTATCATATTATTCCGCACCAAAACAATTTGGTTCGGGAAATTTCTTTCAATGAACACTTAGAGTTTTCATAAACATTAGTCTAGCTGAATCGAATAACGTAGACTCATATCAATAATTCAATTCAATCGAATTATTTATGTGTAGCCAAACCCCGTTGGCAAATTAAAATTTTGAAAACATTTTTGAGAATGACGTCATGATGCCGTACTGTATTAACAGTCTATTTGAGGATGCCGTCATTGTATGACTTTGTCATAACAAATCATACAATAGTGGAATAACGATTTTAGATGAAATTCACACTAAGTATTCCTGTATTTACAACTCCATCAAGTTTTTATCATCTCTGCACCAGGTTACATGGTACATAAGTGATAAATAAAATATATTTTGATATTTCAAATCATTTACATCTAGCCAAAATAAGTAGCATAGACTGTACTTTAAACCGTTTCAAAAATGATTACGAGTCTACATTTTTTTTAAAAGCACATAGTGCGTATTTGGCTTGATGTCAAAATTTCGAAATCTAGCAAAGCTAGGAGTTTTGGAAAACTTATGTCTCCACTAATAATCATTTGCTTAACAATCTATCTGTTCCTATAATCCTCAATTCTCCATTCACACACAACTATACCCAGTTCGTCAAACCACACTTACGAGTTCATAAACTTGCCATAATTACATGAGTTTAAGAACTTACCCTAGTCAGACCTTTGGCGTCCATTCGCTGAGGGGTTCATAAATATTTCATATAACTATGAGTCAAGAATGTCACATAAGTATAAGTTTTAAGAACTCGTACTTAATCCTTATATTCTCTACCTATGACCTATCTATCTGCTATACACATGAGAAAGGAATCTCCGTCTTAACAAGCATATAGCAAATAGCGCGACACAACATTTCAATGATTATCGATGCCAGATACTAAGTAGTTTTTACACTAATTCCCCGCCCATACAAGGAATCATACAACTCAGCTACCGACATGAGTCCTCAATTGAAATCCCCACCTAATCTTAACCCCCTTCTCAATACTAATTTCATTCAACTCGTATTCATAATCCTTTCTCAAATCTGTACCAATTCATAGTACAACTTGCACACAACATTCTTGCCATTAAACTTTTTAATCGATAGATTGATTCTTTTCCCTGCTATCACCTTATCAGATCACGGGGTGATGTGACGCCCCCAAAATAGGTCCACACGACCCATTCTGAGTCGCCAGATATCATAGTATAAAAATCAAATACAAACTTCATTTATACAACTGTTGAACTGTAAATGCGAGAATCGACCCACGCTTAAACCTGTGAGTTTTAATACAAATGTATGTAACTTTCATGGTGCCTCGACCACAACCTTACAATGGTACTTTACATAAAAGTACAGTCAAAAACTGTTTTAGAAATTAAAATCTTTGGAAGTGCTCAAGAAAACCTTCGTACATGAGAGGCCATGCGTCTAGGTTATGATAGATATCATATGTCCACAGAATTATCCTTGGTTGACCCAATAGACCCCAAAGAAAAATGAGAAGATTACTATCATGTTTTTTCCAATGGTGAGTCTTCTCTTGACATATAATTATCTCCACTGTCTGCAATTGAAAATTATATTTCAACCAAACTCCAAGATCATATAGGTAGTGCTCGTAGATATACTCAGCAAGTGGATGTGAACAACCCTGTCTTATGATAACACGAGGTTGCATGTCATTAGACATCTTGTATGATAGTGGCAAAACACCCTTCCAAAGTTGGGTTCACCTCACCCTATTCGGTTCACCAAAATTAAATATCAAATGACGTATACAATACGACACACTTATCTAAAGTTCTCAATAAAATTATTTCCATACTATTTAGGGAGAACCTCAACAATTTATAGACCACCGTTTCTATTCTCATGTTACCCCCTCGACCCAAATACACTTTTATTACACTCGAAAGGAATTGTGAAGCAAAAATGGTGAAATCAACTAGCCCGATAAAGAATATCATGACTAAAGATAATTTACATCATCATTAGCCTTCATCAGTAATAAATCAGAGATTTAGAACATATGGTAGATGATAAAACTTTTCAACCATAGTTGCAGCGGAACGAGCAATCCATTAGAAGAGTCAAATGGACCATCAGGTCTATTATCTTCTCCATGTTAAAATTCCACCAATAATGATTTATCCCTGTAACATCAATCAACAATTCCTGTCCACAATCATATGAATAACTCATAATCATAATTGTGATTCTAAATTCCTCTTCGCACCCAGGACGAAGATAATTTTCATCACCTATCTTCACCTGAAACATCAAAAATGATGGTTATACCAAATCACAATTCGTGCTCATAATCATACTAATAAATTCATCTTTGCATTACGACAAAAGATATTCATTAACAATTCATCTTTGCACTATAGGCCAAAGACATACAACTGTATTTTAGAAGAGTCAAGTAGAGCATGATATCTACTATCTTTTATGAATTAAAAGTGTATAATCAATATGTTATCGCTGAGACTCAGCTTAATAAATAATCCACATCATCGAATCATCCCTGCACTACGGCCAAGGATATTCATGTAATCATCAATGGTCATGATTATACCGAATAATCCTTGGTTATAATCATACCAATAACTGTCCATCAATGCACTACGGGCCAATGAGAACTTTTACCACATAATCTATAACATTACGGGTCATGATTATACCGAATGATTCCTGGTCATAATCATACAAATAAACAGTTCATCTATGCACATAAGCGAAAGATACTCATCAATCAATAGTTCATCTTTTCACGTAAGCCAAAGATATACAACTGTAAAACCAATAATCAACAGTCCATCTTTTCACGTAAGCGAAGATATACAACCGTAAAACCCGATAATCAATAAATCCATCTTTGCACGTAAGCCAAAGATATACAACTCGTAAAACCAATAATCAACAGATCCATCTTTGCATCGTAAGCCAAAGATGACTTTCATCATAATATAAGCATGAGGATGGTGACAATGATATAAGCATTAATCAAACGAAATAAATGATAAATATTAAAGACTTTAAATTTATCCAGAGTTTAAAAATATCCAAATTGTCAACATGATATTGCTTTGTGGAGTAAAATTCAAGAATAATATTCATTTACCAAAAATAATTTGGACAGAAAAGAAATATATTTTTCAGGTAAATAGTATCCCGCAATAGTACCCTATGAATAGTACTTCGGGAATAGTACCTCATGAATAGTACCCCGACATGAAAAGTACCCCAAATACCCAAGTGAATAATATTCGAGTGAATAGTAATTTGGGTGAATAGTAACCCGTGAATAGTAACTCGTGAATGGTACTCCGACACAAAAAGTGCCCCGAATACCCAAGTGAATAATACTAGAGTGAATAGTAATCGGGTGAATAGTAACCCGTGAATAGTAACTCGTAAAAAAAATATCAAAGAAAATGATATTCCATGATGAGTTCAAAAGAAATGATATCTCATACGAGTATAATAGAATATACGAAACTGCAAATGGATTTTCACCCACCATGCGGTAATTCACGTAGACAGATCATTTCCACAATTTAATAAGGAATGAATACAAATGATCATTCACCATGCATGTGGTAATCCACATAGACAGGTTATTCCAACAGAATAATAAAGAATGGAATAACAGAAGAATTCACCAGGCCTGTGATAGACCACACAGACAGGTTATTCCCAAATGAATAATAAAGAATGGAACCAGGTCATGCGTAATACACATGCATGGGATATTCCAACAAAATAATAAAGAATGGAATAACAACAGATTCACCGGGCATGCGATAGATCGCATGCATGTGTTATTATTCCAACGAGAAAAATAAATAATGGAACCAGAATTCATGCGTAATACATTGCAGACGGATATTCAACAGAATAATAAAGAATGGAACGAGTCATGCATAATCCGCGCATGCATGTGGATATTCCAGCGAATAATAAAGAATGGAATAACAAAAGAATTTCACCATGTATGCGGTATTTAGCATGGGCGAGTTATTCCAACATAATAATAAAGAATGGAATAATGAGAAGAATTTCACCATGTATGCAGTATTGCCATAGACAAAGTTATTCCAAATAATAATAAAGAATGAAATAAAAGAAGCTCTCTTCATGAATACGGAAGAAATAATACCCCTTACCTTAGAAAAAACTGGATACTGGAATTGTGAGGTAGCAGACTTCTCTTCTTTTTTTTCTCTATAATTTCTCTCTATAATAATTACTCTATAGCTTTAGTGAATTGGTGAGAAATGAAGGAATAATGAGCTTCTATTTATAGGAAAATATAGTTTAGATAATTGCACGTTTTGGGGCTCGAAATATTATAGTACAATACCTCCAACTTTTCTTTCATTTTTAATTTAGTCACCTAAGTATTATCAAACTTGCACCACCTCCCTAATAGTAAATAATGTGAATCAATAGTTCAATCATGTGAATCAATAGTTATAATCATGTAAAAATATGAATTACATTATAGTACCTCCATCTATACCTCTATTTTTAACTTAGTCATACAAGTATTATCAATCTTGTACCAACTCCCCTAATAGTACAAGAATGTGAATCAATAGTACACACATGTGAACAAATAGTTATAATCATGTGAATCAATAGCAATTAATTGCTCATTTATCCGACTGATCAGTATAACTTCCAGACATCAATTAATATCGAAATAAATGTCGATTTCCACTAACACTAATAATTCTAACACAATGGAACTATCAATTTCATCTTTAATCAACACGAACTTATTCATTATTAATATTATAACTCACAATATTTAACAACCATGTCGTTCCCAGGAAAGATGAAGCTTTTCGATAAGGATTTCTCCTTATTGGCGCGCAATTAGATGACCAAACCTCTCCTTGATAGAACTTCTAGACATCGTAAATATTACAATTTAATAATATGAATAACTTTGTCGTCTCAATTATTGATTTAATAATATATCACATTATGTAGATGATACTGTGACAATAATCGAATCAATAATATGAGAGATATGATCGTGAAAGAATTCTTTGTGGCAATAATTGAGTATAACTGAGTGACTTCTCACGTAAGCATCAATAATCAATACCGTGTGCTACTATGCAATCACGCGTATTACTGTACTTTTACTACCGAGTAGTTCAACAATTATAATGGCAACGCTTCCGCCGTTATTTTTATAAAAAGATAATTCTGTCGTTTTCTTACTACGATAATACTTCCGTTGTGGGGTCCACCAATGATTGTGTCGTCGTACGAATCCCGACCAATCGAATATTATATAACCACTTGCTTACTTTGTAAAATTTGTAAATATTACCCACAACTATAACATTATATTAAATCCATACCATAATATTCAAAAATATATTTTGAGAAAATTATTCTTTATTCATAAAAGTTGGGGTCTTACAACCTCCCTTCTTATGAAATTTCATCCTCGAAATTAGGTGCATTACACGGTATATCGAAGAGGTGAGGATATCTTGACTTCATCATAGATTCTAACTCCCAGGTCATTTCCTCCACATCGTGGTTTCTCCACAAAACTTTGACTTGAGGTATAACCTTGGAGCGTAGAATATGATCCATCTTATCCAAGATTTTAACAGGTAACTCTTCATATGTTAAATCTTCCTCTATCTCATCTGGTTCTAGTTCAATAATATGGTTCGGGTCTTTCACATATTTACGTAACATAGATATGTGAAAAACGTTATGAACACGAGACATACTTGGTGGTAAGACGAGTCTATAGGCCACAGTTCCTACTCGTTCGAGGATTAAAAATGGGCCAATGAATTGAGGATTGAGCTTTCCTCGCTTTCCAAATCTTGTAACTCCTTTCCATGGAGCAACACGTAACAACACATGATCTACAATATTGAATTCCACGTCTTTTCGATGAAGATCAGCATAACTCTTTTGTCGATCTTGTGAGGTTTTTATACGTTATCGGATCGTTTGAATCTTTTCCGTAGTTATACATACCAAATTCGATCCCAACAATGTTGCTTCACCCACCTCATCCCAGCATACTAGAGAACGACACTTTCTTCCATACAACACCAAAAATGGAGCCATGCCAATACTTGCTTGATAACTATTATTGTAGGAAAACTCCACCAATAGTAAAAACTTATCCCAACTTCCCTTGAAGTCAAGGACACAGAGTCTTAATAAATCTTAAAGAGTTTGAATAATCCTTTCCGACTGCCCATCCGTTTGAGGATGATATACCATGCAATCTTATAATCTCCTTTATGTACATACTAACAAGACGTTCAAGTGTATAAGTTTCTCGTATCGATAAGAAATGAGAAGACTTGGTCAATCTATTAACAATGACCTAAATCACATCTATGCCTTGAGAAACCTTGGGAAGACCAGTAACGAAATCCATGGTAATGTGCTCCCACTTCCATTCTGGAATTTCAAGTGGTTGCAATGGACCTTTTGGAACTTGATGCTCCGCCTTGACTTGTTGACAAGTTAGACACCTTGAGATAAACCTCGCTATCTCTCTCTTCATATTGCTCCACCAAAATGTATGTCAAAGATCACGATACATTTTGGTACTCCCAAGATGGATTGCAAACGGTGTGTTGTGCGCCTCCATCATGATTTTATACTTCAAGTAGAAATCGTTAGGAACACAAAGTCTGGAGTTAACTCGAAGTATTCCTTCTTCATCGATTCTTGCTTCCGGAATAGCACCTTCTTGCACTTTCTTCTTCATACGCATCAGCTCCAGGTCTGTAGTTTGAGCATCTTTAACTTTATCGATTAAAGTCGGTTCCACTCGCATATTCGCCATCATCACTTGGGTCCCTAGAGTCTTTAACTCTATTTCCATCCTTTCCAAGTCATACAAAATGGGCCTTTGCATTGACAATATTGCACTCATGCCCGCATATGATCTTCTACTCAATGCGTCAGCTACTACATTCGCTTTTCCAGGATGGTATTGGATGATATGATCATAATCTTTCAATAGCTCAAGCCATCGTCGTTGCCGCATGTTGAGTTCCTTTTGAGTAAAGAAATATTTGAGGCTTTTATGATCCGTATAGATCTCTACCTTCTCTCCATACAGGTAATGCATCCAAATCTTAAGCGCAAAAACAACTGCTGCCAACTCTAGATCATGAGTAGGATAATTCCTCTCATATTCTTTGAGTTGTCGAGAGACATAGGCTATAACTTTCCCATGTTGCATGAGAACACATCCTAACCCTTTGCCCGAAGCATCACTGTAGATGACAAATCCTTCCGAGCCAGATGGTATTGTCAGAACAGGTGCTGAAATGAGTCTTCTCTTGAGTTCTTGAAAACTCTTTTCACATTCCTCACTCCAACCGAATTTTGTATCTTTTTGAGTTAGCTGAGTTAATGGATTAGAGATTCGAGAAATCCTTCCACGAATCTCCGATAATAACCAAATTTCAGCCGAAAAGCTACGTCACTTGATCATCGACTTAGGTTGCTCCCAGCTTTGAATTGCTTCAATCTTTGCCGGGTCAACAGATATTCTATGATTTGATATTACGTGCCCAAGGAATGTAACTTCCTCAAGCCAGAACTCGCATTTCTTTAACTTGGCATAAAGCTTGTTTTCACGAAGGTTTTGGAGTATCAGCCTCAAGTATTGTTCATGGTCTTCACGAGTTTTGGAGTATATGAGGATGTCATCAATAAAGACGACCACAAAGTGATCCAAATATTCCTTGAATACTTGGTTCATCATGTCCATGAAGGCAGCAGGAGCATTAGTCAATCCAAAAGACATGACTAGGAATTCATAATACCCATGCAGGGATTTAAAGCGCTTTGGAATGTCATCGCTTTTAATCTTCAACCGATGATATCCTAATGAAGATCAATCTTTAAAAGAATTTGGCTCCTTATGGCGGTCAAACAGGTCATCAATGCGAGGTAATCGGGTATTTATTTTTGATGGTGACATGATTCAACTCCCGATAATCAATACAAAGTCGCATACTACCATCTTTCTTCTTCACGAATAGAACAGGAGTATCCCAAGGAGATGTACTAAGACAAATGAAACCGATGTTCAACAATTCGTGTAATTGGGTTTTTAACTCCTGAAGTTCAATAGGAGCCATTCGATATGGGGCTTTGGAAATGGGTTTTATACCAGATTCAAGGTCGATACAAAATTCAATTTCATGCTCTGGGGGTAGGCCAGGAAGATCTTCAGGGAATACGTCAGGAAATTTATTAACAATAGAATTATCATTCAAATCTGACAAATTTTTATATAAATCCGTGACATGGGCTAAGAAAGCTTGACATCCATTTTTCAATAAACGAATAGCTTTATGGCTTGATATGACAGTGATTGATTTTAGTGGTTTGGTTGCTTGAATTCGCATAATAGGTTGGTTAGAAATATGAAAGCTAACAACCTTATGAAAACAATCGATTTTAGCATGATGAGTAGTTAACCAATCAATCCCTAAAATCACATCAAATGCAAGTATTTTCAAAGAAATAAGATCGACAGGTAACGTGCGGTTACCGATTTGAATTAAACAAGACTTATAAACCGTGGATGTAATGAAGGTTTCTCTCAACGGAGTTTCAATAGATAAGTCAAAGTCTAATTTCTCCGGAGTCAAATTTAAACGTTGAGCGCAAGTAGGAGAAATAAAGGAATGGGTAGAACCAGTATCAAATAAAGTATACACTTCGCTAGAGTTTATGATTAGCTTACCTGTGATCACCTCATTCGGATTCCTCGTTTTTTCGGAGGTTACGACTCTTTGTAAGACCCCAAAGTTTATGAATAAAGATGATTTTTCTATGAATATTATTTTTGAATATTATGGAATGAATTTGATAAAATGTTATAGTTATGGGAATATTCGTTTTAGTAGGGAATATTCGTATAATGACACAATCATTGGTGGACCCCGCAATGGAATTATTGTTAGATTGAGAAAACGACAAAAATATTTTATAAAAATAATGGCGGAGGTATTCTTTATTAAACTGTTGAACTACATTAGTAAAAGTACAATAATAATACACGGGTTGCATAAGTAGCACATGATATTGATTATTGATGCTTACGTGAGAAGTCACTCAGTTATACTCAATTATTGCTGCATCATATCTCTCATATTATTGATTCGATTATTGTCACAGTATCATCTGTATTATATGTTATATTATTAAATCAATAATTGAGACGACAAAGTTATTCATATTATTAAATTACAATATTTACAATGTCTAGAAGTTACATCAAAGAGAGGTTTGGTCCCAATTGCGCGCAATAGGGAGAAATCCTTATTGAAAGCCCCCTTTCCGGGAACAACCTCAGTTGTTAAATATTGTGAGTTATAATATTAATGATGAATAAGTTCGTGTTGATTAAAGATGAATTTGATAGTTTCATTGTGTTGGGATTATTTGTGTTAGTAGAAATCGACATCTATTTCTATGATAATTGATGTCTGGAGGTTATATTGTTCAATCGGGTATTCAAGACACTTTTTGTGTTGGAGTATTATTCACGAGTTACTATTCACGAGTCACTATTCACGAGTCACTATTCATGAGTTACTATTCACGAGTTACTATTCACAAAGTACTATTCACTAGAATAATATATTTCTTTTCATTCCAAATTATTTTTTAGGTACAATATTATTCCATGAGGAGATGTGCTAATTTTTTCGAATAGTTGGTTGAATATATAATAATAGT
The DNA here is from genome assembly GCA_020205605.1 of Panax ginseng. Lineage (NCBI taxonomy): Eukaryota > Viridiplantae > Streptophyta > Magnoliopsida > Apiales > Araliaceae > Panax > Panax ginseng. The sequence goes on from CM035139.1 coordinate 69,903,402, forward strand.
AAATCAATATGGATCATTTGGTTTAAAGTTTTAATAGTGAATCAAGTATGGATGATTTGCTTTAAGTTTTAATAGTGAATCAGTATGAACCGTCCGTTTAAAAGTAAATAAATTTGGACCGTTCATGAATTAGTTACTATTCAATCCATTCTCCTATAAATAGAAGCTCATTCCTTCATTATTTCTTATGAATTCACTGAAACTCTAGAGAGAGAAATTATAGAGAGAAAGAAGAAGAGTATTCTGCTACTTCACTACTTCTATATCCAGTTTCTTCTTTATAAGGTAAGGGGTATTATTTCTTTCTTATTCATGAAGAGAACTTCTGTTATTCCATTCTTTATTATTATGTTGGAATAACCTTTTATGCGAAGTACCGCATACATGGTGAAATTCTTACGTTATTCCATTCTTTATTATTATGTTGGAATAACTTTGTTATGTAATCTGCATACATGGTAAAATTCTTCTCATTATTCCATTCTTTATTATTATGTTAGAATAACTTGTTATGCCAAGTCTGCATACATGGTGAAATTCTTCATTATTCCATTCTTTATTATTATATTGGAATAACTTTGTTATCAAGTACCGCATACATGGTGAAATTCTTCATTATTCCATTCTTTATTATTATGTTGGAATAACTTTGTTTATGCAATCTTCTGCATACATGGTGAAATTATTCTATTATTCCGTTCATTATTATTACATTTGAATATATCACATGCATGCGTTTCTGGACCGGTTCCGTTATTTATTATTACATTGGAATAACTTTTGCTCGTGCGGTCTTTCACATGCAATGGTGATTTCTTTGATATTCCATTCTTTATTATACTAAGTTAGTTAAAGTTTTGACTTCTATACTCTATGAAATTAGTGGAATATCCTTGATATTTGCGCTTCATCCAAAGATCTTTTCATGAAAATATTCTTGAGCATTCTTGAATTTTACTCTACAAAAGAAGTATCATGTTGACAATTTGGGCGTTATTAGTTCTGGATAAATTAATTCTTGAACTTGTTTTATTGAATTCTTATATCATTGTCATCATCCCTCATGTTTATATTTTATTGAAAGTTATCTGTGGCACATGTAGTGCATAGATGGACTTGGTATGATTATGACCGAGAGGATTATTCGATATAATCATGGCCGTAATGTTACAAATGATGTTGTAAAAAGTCCTCATTGGCCCGTAGTGCATTGATGGACGATTGTTGGCATGATCATGACCATTGATGAATACGAATATCCTTGGCCCGTAGTGCATAGATAATTTGTGGTCGTGATACTAATGAATATCCTTGGTCGTAGTGCATGGATGATGTGGATTATTTATTAAAATTTGAGTCTCGTGATAAAAGTGATGAAAATTTTTTTAAATCATAAAAGATAGTAGATTTTATTCTCTACTTGACTCTTTTAATGGATTGCTTATTCCGCTGCAGTTAAACTTGTTGTCTATTATATTTTATCAGTTTAACATTGTTGAAGGCTAATGATAATTTATCCTGAATTATCTTAGTCATAATATTTCTTACTAGGCTAGTTGAGTTCACCCTTTCTTTCACTATTCTCTTCAGGAAATGAGAACGTAGCAGGGACTAGTCGGGGAACGGAGTGATGGTCCAGATGATAGCATTAGTAGTCCTCACTATTCTATGAAATAGTGTGATAATAATTGTAATGAGGACTTATTCTGAGAGTGGATATTGTCTAGAAGACAATATTTGTATTAAAACTCACATTTCTTGTTTTATATTTAAGATTGTATTTGTATTACGCATGCCATGTATTTGGCGACTCAAGATGGGTGATGTATACCTATTTTGGGGGCGTCAACTCTCCTCAACTACCGATTTTTGTCTTATGCAGACACACTTTGATGCCTCCATCCCAGTTGGACTTGACTTTGGTGCACGACAAAATCGGGCTAGGTGACCTTCTTTTCCATAATTATAACATGCTTTGGACTGTATCATGCAGTTTGGACTTATATGTCCTTCATCTCCACATTTGTAACATACGACCGGCGGTCGTTCTCCTTCCTTAACAACAGGTGATGGTACTGACGTCTTTCCATCCTTGTTGAATCTACTCTTCTTGAAATGTCCACTCTAATTTTCATGGCCATAATTACCACCGAAGTGATTATCATTTTTGGCATATTAATTCCCTCCACGTTTGTTGTCACCGCTTCGATGACTGCTACCACTGGTATTATCGACTTGTCAGTTGCTCTCTCTTGGTTGGGTTGACTCATTATCGCGCTCCAATAACTGAGCCCTATTCACAACATCTGAATTCAAACACAGTTTGTGAGAAATTAGGTATTGAAGTATCTCGGGTTTCAAACCTCTTAGAAACATCCGCGTCATTCTCTCTTCATTATCAACCAAGTGGGACGCAAACCGGGATAACTCGGCAAACTTAGCTTCGTAATGTGCCACGGTCATATTTTCTTGCTCAAGCTTGATGAACTCTACCTCCTTCATGTGACGAATACTTTCAGGAAACTACTTGTCGTTGAACAGCTCTTGGAACTTCTCTCAAGACATTTTGAGTGCGGCACGTTGAGTACGCTTTACAGATTCCCACCAGTAATCTGCCTTTGCTCCTCGGAGCATCCCAAGACATCAAATATCTTGTTGATCCGCTTTATCCACATCTCCTCCCTTAAGTGGTTTTGTCTCTCCAAAAACTCAAATTGGTCCCGGCTCCTTGAAGGCGCTTAGCGGTGGCGCCTCCAAAATAGGTATACATCACCCATCTTGAGTGCCGAGATACATGGTACATAAATTCAAATACAACTTAATTATACAATTAGATGTAAAATACGACAAAACATAGCTGAGAGTTTAAACAAGAATATTATCATCTAGACAATATCCACTCTCAAATAGAGTCCTCATTACATTTATTGTCACACTATTTTATAGAATAGTGAGGACTACTAATACATCATCTCGGACCATCACTCCGTTCCTCGACTAGTCCCGGCTACGTTCTCATTTCCTGAAAAGAACAATGAAAGCAAAAGGGTGAGCTTAACTAGCCCAGTAAGAAATATTATGACTAAGATAATGCAGAATAAATTATCATTAGTCTTCAACAATGTTAAACTGATAAAATACAATAGACATCAAGTTTAATGCAAATTTGAATAAGCAATCCATTAGAAGAGTCAAGTAGGCATGATACCTACTATCTTCTATGATTTAAAACGTTTTCATCAATTTTTATCCACGAGACTCACTTAATAAATAAACCAAATCATCGAATCATCCTCGCATATGGACCAGGATATTCATTAAATCATCGATGGTCATGACTATACTAGAATAATCTCTGGTCATAATCATACTGAAAGCCGTCCCATCATCGCACTTCACGACCATCGAGGACTTTTACCACATCATTTATAACATTACGAGGTCATGATTATACAGAATGATCCACGGTCATAATCATCTGAGAGTCCATCTATGCGTAATCCAAAGATGACTTTCATCACAATATAAGCATGAGGATAATGACAATGACATAATAATTCAATAAAACAAGTTCAAGAATAAATATTAAAGATTTATAAGTTAATTTATCCTGAAATCAATAAAGTCCAAATTGTCAACATGATACTTCTTTGTGGAGTAAAATTCAAGAATGCTCAGAAGAATATTTCCATGAAAAGATACTGGATGAAGCGCAAATATCCAGGATATTCTATTAATTTCATGGAGTATAGAAGTCAAAACTTTAACCAACTAAGTATAATAGAATATATAAAACTGCAGTAAAAACATCTCCAGTTAAAGGTTCAAGATATCTGATAATAGAAGGAGAATCAAAACCAACATAAATACCTATTCTTCGTTGGGCTCCCATCTTAGTTCTTTGTGGAGGTGCAATTGGAACATATACTGCACTTCCAAAAACTCGAAAGTGTGATATGTTGGGTATCTGTCTAAGAACTAACTGTAGAGGAGAGAATTTATGAAGAGCCGTTGGTCTTACTCGAATGATGGTTGCAGCATGAAGAATTGCATGACCCCAAACTGAGGTAGGTAAGTTAGCCCTTAACATTAATGGTCGTGCAATTTAGTTGAAGTCTTTTTATTAAAGATTCAGCTAAACCATTTTGTTTATGAATATGAGGAACATAATGCTCAATAGAGATTCTAATAGTCATACAAAAATCATTAAAAGTCATTGATGAAAATTCAGCTGCGTTATCAAGTCGAATTGACTTGATTGGATGATCTGAGAACTTAGCCTGTAACTTGATTATTTGAGCAAGAAGTTTTGATAAGGCAAAATTTCGAGAAGAGAGAAGACAAACATGAGACCATCTAGTTGAAGCATCTATTAAAACCATGAAATATCGAAATGGGCCAGACAATGGGTGAATAGGTCCACAAATGTCTCCTTGAATTCTCTCTAGGAATTTTGGGGCTTCTTTATAAACTTTTACTGGTGATGGTCGAACAACTAATTTTCCTCGAGAACACACAGAACAAGGAAATTCACTACTAGGAAAAACTTTCTTATCTTTGAGAGGATGACCAGTAGAATTTTCAATAATACGACGCATCATAGAAGTACCTGGATGACCGAGTCTTTCATGCCAAAGCATAAAGGATTTGGGATCTATGATTTTCGAAATCGTGACAGCATGAGACTCAATTGCTCTAATTTTCATAGTATATAATCCAGAAGAAATTGAATGCGGTTTTTCTAGGATATTCTTTTTTCCAGAAATAGTAAAAGTGATGAGAAGATATTCATTTTCATTTTCATTGGTTGTTTCAATGTGAAAACCATTTAGTCGAATATCTTTAAAACTAAGCAAATTCTTCTTGATTTACTAGAATATAAAGCATCTTTGATAAAAACTTGTGTCTCATTTGGTAGCAAGAAACTAGCTTTTCCAAATCCCTCGATTAAATTTGATGTGCGGAGATAGTTCTACATTTCCTTAGCTTTGATCAACAGTGAAAAATATTTCTCACTTCGAAGGATTGTATGAGTTGTTGCATTGTCTACTAAACATATATCTTCCATATCCATTAAAAAAATGGTCTGACACATATAAAAACATAAATAAGAAAAGTTACATTTCAAATAAAATTTTATTCATGAGAAACACATACCACATATAGAATGAAAACTAATAATATTATACATGCAGGATGTTTAATTAAAACAAGAAATTAAACGATATCCCAAAAGATACTTTCAGAAGGTTCAGTCATATCAACAATCTTTTCCTCATTGTTGGCCATTGGTGGATCATCAACAATATTCAATTGATGATTAACAAAGTTTTTTTTTGCCTCCATTACTTTATTCTTTTGAGACTCCTGGAATAAATTAGCCACATGTCTCGGTGTACGACAGGTACGCGACCAATGCCCTTTCATCCCACACCTAAAACAAACATCTGGTTTGTTTTTAATCTATCTTTACATTTTTTTATTTTTACCCGACCGAAACTTGCCACTTACGGTGGCTTTGAATTGTCATGATTACGGAATTTGTTGTTATGATGGCCTCGTTTATTCTTTCGTCCCCAAGGCTTCTTATTATATGACCATCTATTGTCACGTTTATTCTTCTAGAATGACGTGCTGTTAATATTTGGCAATGGGATAGCACGGTTAAGTAAAGTACTTGATGGTTTTTCAACAACAATTCATTATTCTTTTACAACACCTTGGAGGATAGATAATAAGTCACTGAATTTTGTGAACTTACTCTATCTATATTGTTGCAATAAAATCATGTTGGTGGGATGAAAAGTTGAGAGCGTTTTCTCTAACATTTGGGTTTCAGAAACTGGATCTCCGCATGAAAGCCAAAGTAGAGGTTATTATAAACATTTGAACTATATTCCGTAATTGATTTGTAATCTTGTAGCCTTAAATTAAGCCACTCAAATTTGGCATTAGGAGAACAACCAATTTTGGTGGTCAAATCTTTCCTTGATTGTGTCCATAAAGACAAAAGATCTTTGGCTGTTAAATACTCGGTCTTTAATCCTTCATCAATATGGTGACGAAGAAAAATTATGGCTTTTGCATTTTCTACTTAAGAAGTTGTTCTATTTCGATTCAATGGTCTTTTCTAACTCATTTGCACTAAGGTGCATTTACGCATCAAGTGCCCAAGCCAAATAAATTTGTCTCCAGAGATTTTCAAAATAGAAAAATCTATTTTTACCAAGTTTTCCATCTATTCTGGGTTAAAACACAATTTTATTATTTATTAAAATAATAAATAATTGCATGTATAAAATAGGAAAATAAACTATACCACAACCTCAAGTGGTGATAAAATGTGAATATAAATATTCTTATATTTACGTTATTAGCATATTATTTTAGTAAAAGAATATGCAATCGTTAATATATATATATATATATATATATATATATATATATATATACAAAAGCTGTAAATGGATTTTCACACCGTATGCGCATAATCCACGTCATGCAGATCATTTCTACAATTTAATAAAGAATGAATACGAAGGATCATTCACCGTGCATGCGATAAGATCACGCGCAGAGATTGAGTTATTCCAGCGAATAATAAATAATGGAACCAGTCGTATGCGTAATATGCATAAACGAGGATATTCAACCAGAATAATGAATAACGGAACCGAGTCGAGTGAAATTACATGCCAAGCGAGGATGTTCCAACAGAATAATAAATAACGGAACCCGAAGTCGGTGAAATTACATGCAACCGAGATGTTCCAGCAGAATAAATAAAGAATGGAATAACAGAAGAATTTCACCATGTATAGGGTAGTCCGCGTATACAAGTTATTCCAACAATTTAATAAGAAATGAATACAAAGGATTATTCACCAGGTATACGGTATTTCACATATACAGGTTATTCCCATAATTTAATAAGCGGTAAAAAGGTACCATTGTAAATAACAGAATTTAAATGTAATTATAAGAATAAAATTATATTATTGGTGGCATAGCCCAACCGGTAGTATAATAATAAATTGTAAGAATTTAATTTTACCGTCTCAGTTGGTTAGAGCTTCGTGCTGATAACGCGTTATAAAACTTTAGCAAAGTATATAAAGATACTCTTATAATTGCTGCATAAATTTAGAGAGAATAAGCAAGAGAAAAGGAGAAAGAAACTCTTCAGGGAAATTCTTCTGAGAGAATTTTTCTATATTCATTCAGCAGCTCTCCTTTATATAGAGGAGGTTAAGGGGTGAGTAAGGAAAGAAGAAAGGAAAGGGAGTCACGGGGAGGAAAAGTGAAGGAGAAGGAAGAGTACTCACGGGTTCCCTCCTGAGGAGGGAATCTTATGTCTAACATCTCTCATATTATTGATTCAATAATTGTCAAAGTATCATCTGTATAATATGTTATATTATTAAATCAATAATTGAGACGACAAAGTTATTAATATTATTAAATTACAATATTTACAATGTCTAGAAGTTACTACGAGGAGAGGTTTGGTCACTAATAAGGAAAAGAAATCCTTATTGAAAGCCCCTCTTTCTGGAATGACACAGTTGTTAAATATTATGAGTTATAATATTAATGATGAATAAGTTCGTGTTGATTAAAGATGAATTTGATATTTCCATTGTGTTGGGATTATTAGTGTTAGTGGAAATCGACATCTATTTCGATGATAATTGATGTCTGGTGGTTATATTGATAAATCGGATAATTAATCGGATAAATGAGCAATTAATTGCTACTAATTCACATGCTTATATAACTATTTGTTCACATGTGTGTACTATTGAGTCACATTCACTTACTATTAGGGGAGTTGGTGCAAGATTGATAATACTTGCATGACTAAGTTAAAGATGGAGGTATAGATGGAGGTACTTTATCTAGTAATTACGTATTTTCACATGATTATAACTATTGAATCACATGATTGAACTATTTATTCACATTATTTATTATTAGGGAGGTGGTGCAAGTTTGATAATACTTGCGGGACTAAATTAAAATGAAAGAAAAGTTGGGGGTATTGTCTTTGTATTTTTTGAGCCCCAAAAGCGTGCAATTATCGAAACTATATTTTTCTATAAATAGAAGCTCATTCTTCCTTCATTTCTCACCAATTCACTAAAGCTATAGAGTAATTATTATAGAGATAAATTATAGAGAGAAGCTATAGAGAGAAAATCTATAGAAGAAGAGAAGTCTGCTACATCACGATTCCAGTATCTAGTTTCTTCTGAGGTAAAGGATATTATTATTATTATATTAAGGGGTATTATTTCTTTTGTATTCATGAAGAGAACTTCTGTTATTCCATTCTTTATTATTATGTTCGAATAACTTTTGTATCGTGGACTACCTATACTTGGTGAAATTCTTACATTATTCCATTCTTTATTATTATGTTGGAATAACTTTGTATATAAAATCGCATATATGGTGAAATTCTTCTATTATTCCATTATTTATTATTACATTTGGAACATCACATATTGTGCAAATTTTGCACGACTGGTTCCGTTCTTTATTATTCATGAGAATATATCATATGCGTGCGTTTATGCTGGACACCGGTTCCATTATTTATTATTACAGCCGGAATATCATCATATGCGTGCGTTCTGGCGGACTGAATCCATTATTTATTATTACATTGGGAATAACTTTTGCATGCGATCTATCGTACTTTCATGGTGAATCATACATTATTCCATTTTTATTACATTGGAATAACACATACATATGGATTACCACATGCATGGTGAATGATCCTTTATATTCATTCCTTATTAAATTGTGGAAATGATCTTATTCGTTGATTATGATGAGAGTCATAATAAAAGCATTGGGTGATGAAAATCATGGGTATATGAAGTATTAGTAAGTGTTATGATGAGTTATGTTGGTTATTATGAGAAAACATGAAAGTTTCTTAGAAATCACAAAGGATTGGAAATCAGATTTTGGTGAAAATGGAACATAAAATTCAATTGACCATATCTCCTATTATGTTTCGAATTTTTGAGTGTGGTCAAGTTCTAGAGTTAGATCTATGAGTTTCCTAACTTATCCAAGTGGAATCACTAGAAAAGGTGTTGTAGATTTTTGTGTGGATCCATTTTAGCAAAGCGAAAAAAAAAGAAAAAATGGGAGAAAGCTCTTGCCCATTTTTAAAAGGGAATTTTTGGTCACTTAATTTGTGAGAAAAATTTCGGACTTTTGGTACATGAAAGTATATGGTATAAGGTACCTCCTGTCCAAAAATGAGCTCATTCCCACTTAAAATGAGCAAGTTATGACTATTTCAATATTTAGGTTTTTAAATGAAAAATGCTATATAACCGGAGTTCTATAACTCAAATGACCATGAAATTTAAACCTGGAAGCTCACGTTAACATGTGTAAGATCCTGCCAAGATTTGGGAATTTACGGAGTTAACCTTGAGGTAGCTAATTTCTTAAGGAATTAATTAGAAATTGATTTTTGAAAAATAGTAAATGAATTTTAAAAATTCGAGAAAATATATGTTCAATATGGGACTATATTACACTAAATCCCAGAAAAAAATATTTTTGGGACTGATTTGGTATTTTCATGAAAATAATCTAGTTATGAGTAAATGAGTTAAATATGTTATGTGAAGTAACAAAGTTGGAAAATAGGATTTTATGGCTTGAGAATCCTATATAGGGTATATCTTGATTTTGATAAAGGATTTGATCATTGGTGATGAAATCTTATGAGTATAACATTTTGAATGATTAAATGCATTATTTGGTTAAGTGTAAACAATTAAAATAAATTGTTTATAAGTTTAAGAAATAATTAAAATATTGTTATAATATTAATGATATTAGATTATGAGATTATTAAGTGATTGATAACATTTGGTTATTATTGAGCAATGGATAAAGCTGTATTATAAATGTTTAATATTTATCCTTTATCTCATTTGATTGAATCTTTATATCATTGTCATTATCCTCGTGTTTATATTATGTTGAAAGTCATATGTGGTCTGTAGTACATAGATGGACTTGGTATAATTATGACCAGAGATTATTCGGTATAATCATGACCGTAATGTTACAAATGATGTGGAAAAAGTTCTCATTGGCCCGTAGTGCATTGATGGACAGTTTTTGGTATGATTATGGCTATGGATTCTCTTCGGCCAAGGATGCAAAGATGAATTATTTTATGGCATGATCATGACCGTAATGTTACAAATGATGTGGTAAAAGTCATCTTTGGCCTATAGTGCATAGATGGACTTAGTATGATTATGACCAGAGATTATTCGGTATAATCATGACCGTAATGTTATAAATGATGTGGTAAAAGTCATCTTTGGCCCGTAGTGCATAGATGGACTTGGTATGATTATGACCAGGGATTATTCGGTATAATCATGATCAATTGAAAACGAATATCCTTGGCGTAGTGTATGGATAATTCGTGGTCGTGATATTATTAATGGTGAGTCTCAAATCATTAGTTTCTGAGTTGTATATCTTTGGCCTTTAGTGCAAAGATGAACTGTTGGTTATTAGTTATCTGATTTGTATATCTTTGGTCGTAGTCACAAATGATGAATTTATGATTATGGCGGGGAATTATGATTGGGTATAACCATGATTTTTGATGTTTCGGTGAAGATAGGTGATGAAAATTATCTTCGTCACCCGGTGCGAAAAAGGAATTTAGAATCACAATTATGATTATGAGTTATTCATATGATTGTGGACATGAATTGTTGATTGATGTTCTGAGGATAAAACATTATTGGTGGACTTTTAACATGAAGAAGATAATAATACTGATGGTCTATTTGACTCTTTAATGGATTGCTAGATTCTGCTGCAACTATGGTTGAAAAGTTTTATCATCTACCATATGTTCTAAATCTATGATTTATTATTGACGAAAGCTATTGATAATTTAATTATCTTTAGTTATGATATTCTTTACTGGGCTAGTTGTGCTCACCCTTTTGCTTCACAATTCCTTTCAGGTAATAAGAGTGTAGCTGGGTCACGCGGGGATAGCAGGGAAATAGTGAGATGGTCCGAGACTACTGAAGTTTCTCAATACATTATAAAACGGCATAACATGCAATATATAATTGCATTGAGGACCTAAGATGTGTGTGTCGTATTTTATACGTCACTTAATAATTGATTTTGGTGAACAACAATAGGGTGATGAGAACCTGACCTTGAAAGCGTCAAAAGTGCACCGCATTAAAATGAAGAGAACATAAATCTTCTTGTGTCCCTTTGGAGACTTGAAATATTTGCTGTTGTACTTTATATGGCATGTAATAATTTGAGTATGAATATTGTCGTATTATATACATTACAACTCACAATATATATGTCGTCGTATTTTGCACGATAATTGTATAAATGGAGTTTATAATTGATTTTTGTACCATGTATTTGGTGACTCAAGATGGGTGATGTATACCTATTTTGGGGGCGTCACAAGGTACGTAAATTTCGGGGACAAAATTTCATGAGGGGAGATTGTAAGACCCCGAATTTTATGAAATAAAAGTATTCAATTTTTTTTATAATTATTATTCAGTAAATGGTTAAATTGATAAAAAGTTAAAGTTAAGGGTGATATATATGTAAAGTTTACAAAATAATGTAAGTGGTTATAAAATACTCATTGTTGTCGGAAATATTCGTTTTGGTGGAATATTCTTGTTATCGGAAATATTAAATGCGATTTGTAAACATTTGTGGGCCCCATAACGTAATAACTTTCGGATGAAGAAAATGAAAAGTTTGAGTTTTATAAATAACGGCATAATCGTTCACTGCTAACATGTTGGAATACACGGTGGTTAAAATACAATAATACGCGCGTGTGGTTGCCAAAGAGCACCGGTATTACGCATGATTTTTGAATTATTGATTCTTACGTGAAGGCTCTACTCAATAATTATTACGGATAATTCTTTATTCAATATTTTATTTTATTGATTTAATAATTGTCAGCGTTGATATTTTATATTATTTTGTTTCAATAATTGTCACTGGCATAGTATTTCCCATTATCATATCAATAATTCATATTATTTGAATAATATTATTAGATAGCATTATTGGCAATCTCTAAAAGTTACATCAATGAGAGGTTTGGTCACCTAATTGCTGCGCCCGATGAGAAAATCCTTATTGAATAGCCCCTCTTTCCTGAGGCCCCACTTGGTTGTCATTATTTGCGATTATTCAGTAATATTATTTGTGAATAATTAATTATTGATTTATATGATAAGGAAATATTTATTTGATCTTTGAGATATAAATGATGGATTTATTTATGTGGTTATAAATGAAAAATTAATGTTGAGGTGTTTTATCAGTATTTTGTCGGATTGGAGGTATTAAAAGATCAAATTAGTGTTCTTAAAGCTCTATTGCGTGAGTTATAATTTTAATCCGACCGTTGGATCATTGTAATTTTTGGATATGTTATACATATATAAGTTGAGTATATATCAACAAATTTTGAACCATTAAAAATTAACGTATGATTTGTTAGGAATTTTAAAAGGTGTTGAAAATCGTCCGTTTGTGGATTTCGGATATTTTGTCTGGAATTTGGAAAAACTTAAAGCTACAAAGTTGTAGAGAATTCGATTTCGTGTGAAATGGACATAAAATTTGTATTTTTCTGATAAACGGGCTATTTTCTATGAATTGTTGAAGTTTCGGAAATTAAAAAGTTTTTATTAAAATTAGGGGTGGGACCCACTTTTGTCTTTGGTTGATAAATGTGCTGAATTGGTTCTTCAATTATGGTGGCTGGAAATTTTCAAAATGGCGTGCTTGAGTTGGTGTAATAAATAATATTATTTTATTATTTAGTCTTGTTTGGCGTTCTAGCATTTTCCTATAAATAGGTTCTTATGTTAGAATTGAAAATCACACCAGAAACATAAGTTTTCTCTCTATATTATCGAGCATATTTTTGTGAGTATTTAGATACTTTGAGAGTTGCTTTTTAGTGCAAGTTTCATTTGGCTTTTTATCCGATATTCCAGTCAGAAGTACTGCTCTTTTGAGGTAAGGGATTGTAAGGGATGGTAAGGGATGATATTTTTGTTGTAAATGATGTTATTTCTTCAATATCATTATACCGAAATATTGGTATGAATTTTATTATGAAATTTTTACCTTTTTATGTCGAGGTTACTATTCACGATATGGCACTATTCATGTATAACACACTATTCATGTATATGACACTTATTTACGTATATGATATTATTTACGTATACGGTACTATGTACGAATACGGGTTACTATTCATGAGTTACTATTCACGAGTTACTATTCATGAGTTACTATTCACAGGGTACTATTCACGACAAAATTAGTTTCTTTTTCTGACCAAATTATCGTTGATTTATGAAGCTTACTCTTGAAACTAAATGGAGTTGTTGATCATATTGTTTTTATTATCATATATAACATTTTTATAATCTTGGTGAAGAAAATTTCTCTTTCATTTGAGTGTAAAGATGGGTAGATTATTGGTATGATCGTGATCATGGGTTCTCTTTGGCCAGTAGTGCAAAGATGAATTGTTGACTGGTATGATCATGACCATTAAATTAATAATTGAATATCTTTAGCTTAAGTGCAAAGGTGAATTGATCAACATGGTTATAATTATTTTTTATAAAAATTCTGAAGTGATTATATATTTCTTTGAGATATTAATATCTTTGGCCCGTAGTGCAAAGATGACATGTTGTTGAATATCTTTGCCATGTGGTGCAAAGATGAATTGTTGATGAATATCTTTGGCCCGTAGTGCAAAGATGACCTGTTGTTGAATATATTTGGCCCGTAGTGCAAAGATGACTTGTTGCTTTGAATATCTTTGGCACAGAAGTGCAAAGATGAATCTGTTGATGAATATCTTTGGCCCGTAGTGCAAAGATGAATTTATTAGTACGATTATGAACAGGAACTGTGATTTGGTATAACCATGATCTTTGATATTTCAGGTAAAGACAGGTGATAAAAATTATCTTCGTCCTAGATGAGAAAAGGACTTTGGAACCACAATTATGATTATGAGTTATTCATATGATTGTGGATAGGAACTATTGATTGATGTTACAGGAATAAAACATTGTTGGTGAAATTTTAACATAGAGAAGATAATAGACATTATGGTCTATTTGAATCTTCTAATGGATTGCTCGTTCCGCTGCAACTATGGTTGAAAAGTTTTATCGTCTACCATATGTTCTAAATCTCTGATTTATTACTGATGAAAGCTATTGATAATTTAATTATCGTTAGTCATGATATTCTTTACTGAGCTAGTCGTGCTCACCCTTTTGCTTCACAATTCCTTTTAGGTAATAAGAGTGTTGCCGAGTCGGCCTGAAGGTAATGAGAATAATAGAGCGGTGGTCTATAAATTTGTTGAGGTTATCCCTAAATAGTATGGAAATAATTTTATTAAGAACTTTAGATAAGTGTGTCGTATTGTATTACGTCATTTGATATTTAATTTTGGTGAACCGAATAGGGTGAGGTGAACCCAACTTTGGAATGGTGTTTTGCCACTATCATACAAGATGTCTAATGACCTACGAGTTATCATAAGACAGGGTTGTGCACATTCACTTGCTGAGTATATCTACGAGCATTACCTATATGATCTTGGAGTTTGGTTGAAATATAATTTTCAATTACAGACATTGGAGATAGTTATATGTCAAGAGAAGACTCACCATTGGAAAAAACATGATTATAATCTTCTCGTTTTTCTTTGGGTTCTATTGGGTCAACCAAGGATAATTTTGTGGGTATATGATATCTATCATAACCTAGACACATGGCCTCCCATGTACGAAGGTTTCCTTCAGCACTTTCCAAAGATTTTAATTTCTAAAATAGTTGTTGACTGTACCTTTATGTAAGGTGCCATTGTGACGTGCTATCCAAGGTTAAAACATAAGTCACAGTTGGTATATATTTGTATCAAAACTCACAACATATGTGTTGTTGTATTTTGCACGACAATTATAGTAATAAAGTTGTAGTTGTTTTCTGTACCATGTATTTGGCGACTCATAATAGGTTGAATGGATTGGACCTATTTTGGGGGCGTCACATTGTCCCTTTCCCACTCCAAATAAATTGGAACTCCAAGGTACTGTTAGTTACAAATGCACTAAATATCATTATATTTTCCTTTCCCACACCACCTGCTTCTTCCTCAATATTGAAGTCCTTCAGCACTAGCTTTCCCTGTAAAAAATGCATTTTATTGGATCTGAAACTTGTATTCTTACAAAAAGCTTCACCTTGGACATTATAGTAGAAAACAAGTAACGCGACATACTCCAAATTCATAATAAATATTTAAAACTGAATGAATATGACCACCCTATAATTGCATTATAAATTCTAATGGCCAATGAAATTAATAAGAATGGCAGTTATCTGGACTTTGGCAACTGAAATTAATAAGAATGGCAGTTTATTTTATTTTCTTTATTTCTTTCCCTTCTACATATGAAGATGGTATCGAAATTCAAACATGTACCTTGCTTACAAGCGAGAATTGACTAATCCTAAGACGCCTTGAGTCCGAGAATGTTTAGGACTTTAAAACCGAGTCATTCTTATGATCATGAGCGGGGAGACCCGAGAGTTTGTAATAATACATATGAATGTGACATTATCCAATCAAACAAAGTGATGTTATCCAATCAAACAAAGTAACAAAAATCACATATACTACCATTTCATAAAGAGAGTTTGGTTTATAAGTGAAAATGTGAAATTTCCGAAGAAACCAAATCCCCAACATAAAATACTGATCCCTTTTAAGCACTCTTAGTTGAGTTTTGCTTATGTTAGCACAATAAATAGTACAACAAGAGATAAACCAAAATTTGAAATAACTAATTTCTCAATAAAAATCTTATTTACTCATTATTTGATTTCTCAATTAAAATTAGGGGCAAATAATTTTTGAAGAAAAGCAAAATCTAGCTCCCAATTTATATAACCAAAGAAATTACTCAAGATGAAAACTACTTACACACATATATTAACGTAATACAATATAAGAATCAATGAAAAACATCAAGAAGGAAATTATTATTAGTAGAATAGGGTTTTAATTGTGTAAAGAATAAATTATACGGATAGGAGTAATACTAGAGAATGAAGAGGCAAAAGCAACACAATCGGAGAAATGATATGAATCCACTACGCGACCATTACATGGAGCTTGAATTTTCTCTCTTCACTCGATGTCGCCGCTTCAATGTCAAAAGATCACCCAAGCGATATTGATTTTCTTCCTTGAAAAAAGACGACGAGGGTTTCCCTACTTTGCGTCGGGTAGTCTTGTGACATATCAATCGCGTCTTTGGTCCTTGGAAATCGGATGCAAGCTTAGAGGTTACGGTTCAATCGTCGAGCTTCTCTAGGTGCTAAGGTTGACTATGTGCTTCGTTGAATCGACGTCGATCGGTGTTAAAGGTGTGCCCTCCACTTTGTCTTTTGCCATGGATCTAGAGATTTGAGAGTTCTGGAAAATCTAGGCAAACCCTAGCTTTTTTTTTCTAGATGGAATGAAAAGAGGCTAAGCAGGAGAGATGAGAGCGAAGACACTTTCGGTGAGAAATCTGAAAGAGAGCGGATTTAATTTTAAGTTTTCATTTAACCGCCTTTTTTTTAGCTTCGTGTTTTTCTTGATAGACAACGTTTTTAAAAAAAACGTTATCTAGTTAAAACAAAAAAATGCCCTTTTAAATAGATAAAGTTTTTGCATATATATCTACAACGTTTTTTTAAAAATGTTGTAAAAAAAATACCACAACGTTTTTATAAAAAACATTGTGGTTTAAGTGTTGTCTATTTAGTACTTTGTACTGGTGAAAGAAAATAACTCTCTTCATGAATACGAAAGAATAATACCTCTTACGACGGTTGAACGAAAATAATATTCATACGAATATGAAAAATAATATCTCTTTAGAATATGAAATAAATAATACCCCTTACTATAATAATAATATCCCTTACCTCAAAAGAAGACTGGATACTGGAATAGTGAGGTAGCAGACTTCTCTTCTTCTTTTTCTCTATAATTTCTCTCTATAATAATTGCTCTATAGCTTTAGTGAATTGGTGAGAAATGAAGGAAGAATGAGCTTCTATTTATAGCAAAATATAGTTTCGATAATTGTACGTTTTGGTGCTCGAAATATTACAAAAGATAATACCTTCCTCTTTTCTTCATTTTAATTTAGTCCTGCAAGTATTATCAAACTTGCACCATCTCCCCTAATAGTAAATCATGTGAATCAATAGTTCTAGGCATGTGAAAATACGAATTACAGTATAGTACCTACATCTATACCTCCATTTTTAACTTAGTCATGCAAGTATTATTAATCTTGCACCGACTCCCCTAATAGTAAATGAATGTGAATCAATAGTACACACATGTGAACAAATAGTTATATGCATGTGAATTAATAGCAATTAATTGCTCATTTATCCGATTAATTACCCGATTGGTCAATATAACTTCCAAACATCAATTATTATCAAAATAAATATCGTTTTTCACTAACACTAATAATCTCAACACAATGGAACTATCAATTTCATCTTTAATTAACACGAACTTATTCATCATTAATATTATAACTCACAATATTTAACAACAAAGTCGTTCCCAGGAAAGAGGGGGCTTTCCGATAAGGATTTCTCCTTATTAGCGCGTAATTAGGTGACCAAACCTCTCCTTGACAGAACTTCTAGACATTGTCAATATTGCAAATAATAATATAAATAACTTTGTCGTCTCAATTATTGATTTAATAATATATCATATTATGCGGATGATACTGTGACAACAATTGAATCAGTAATATATGAGAGATATGATGCAGCAATTACTATAGTAATAATTGAGTATAACTGAGTGATTTCTCACATAAACATCAATAATTAGTATCGTGTGCTACTATGCAACCACACGTATTACTGTACTTTTACTACCGGTTATTTTAGGACAACTTGTTTACTTTGAAAATTTTTCACATATCATCCTTAACTTTAACCTTTTATCACTTTAACCATTTACTAAATAGAATAATTATAAGAAAATTAAATACTTTCATTTCATAAAATTCGGGGTCTCACAGGTGATCTCATCGTATATATTACGATTCATTTCTATATCTTGATCTTTTTGTTTGAAGATCTCCTATCCCTGCACTTTTAGTCTTTTAGACTCTATCTATTCACCACTACTGTTCAACTTTATGCACAAAGTTAGGGAACTCTGTATCTTTACAACTCGTCGAGATTCATCTTTGAATCTTACCGACACACTAACTCGATTTGAGTTAGTACTTAATCCTAATCACTGCGGTTATTGGCCTCAGGTATTCTTACCTAAGCTTCATAACCAACAGCTTTGATACCAACTGTGACAACCCCAAATCCGGTCCACAAATCACCATGGATCTGGTACTATCATTCTATAACTAATTGCGGAAGATATAAACATAAATTGTTTATATAATACACTTTACACACTATTTTCCAAAATCGAGTAACCTTAACTTATACACAATTCATAAACTATCTAACATATATCATTATTATCCAACTATACTATTACAAACTAGCTGCACATTTTATCCTAAGCTGAACTTGGCTTTATCTTTTTCCTGTATTCGAACGCATTTGCCTTATCTGCAATGTTTATCATGATATAGCAAGGGTGAGCATGAAAGTTGCCCAGCAAGTTTAAATTTATATAAGGATATATCATGATTAAAAGAGTTTGAATAATAAGCTGGCTATAATTCATCAATATAATTGAGAACTAGCACGAACAAATTTTTGACTGAACAAGCATTAAACATGAACAAATTTATCTGGACCGAACGGTAATGAAGGTGATCAGTCTTTCATACCTGACTTATACATGCAAGATGTACAGAGTACAATTCTACATGGCAATCAACAATGATTAACCATAACCATATCCGAATGAAACAACCCTTAGTAGAGTTAAGAAAAACTTGCCTGAACCGTTGATTACCGTTACACATTCTATATCGCTTTATCCGAAGACCTAATGTAAGACTCCGAATTTTATGAAATAAATTATTCAATTTTTCTTATAATTATTATTTAGTAAATGGTTAAATTGATAAAAAAAAAAGAAGAAGTTAAAGTTAAGGGTGATATATATAAAATTTTCAAAATACGCAAGTGGTTATAAAATACTCATTTCTATTGGGGAATATTCGTTTGGTCGTGGAATATTCTTGTTGTCGGAGAATATTCATACGACGGCGCATCCATTTGTGGGCCCCATAATAGAATAACTGTCGAATGAAGAAAATGACAAGTTTGAGTTTTTATAAATAATGGCGTAGTTGTTACCGTTAACATTGTTGGAATACTTGGTGGTTAAAATACTGATGTCTGGCGTGGTTACATAAGGTAGAACCGCGGTATTGCCGCGATATTTTGAATTATTGATTCTTACGTAAGAAGGCACTACTCAATAATTATTACAGTAGTTACTATTCAATATTTTATTTTATTGATTCAATAATTGTTGCGTTGATATTTTATATTATTGTTGCTTCAATAATTGTCACGGCACAGTATTTCTGATCAATAATTCATATTATTTGAATTATATTATTAGATAGCATTATTGGCAATGTCTAGAAAGTTCATCCAAGAAGAGGTTTGGTCATCTAATTGGGCCAAATGAGGAGAAATCCTTATTGGAAAGCCCCTCTTTCTGAACTGCTCGTTGTCATAATTGTGATTACAGAATATTATTTGTGAATAATTAATTATTAATTCATATGATAAGGAAATATTTATTTGATGCGGATATAAATGATGGATTTATTTATGTGGTTATAAATGAAGGAATTAATGCTGAAGTGTTTTATTAGTATTTTGTCGAAATGAAGAATAAAATATGGGATTTTCAGAAAAATTAGTTTATTACTTGATTTTGTAAAATCTATAACTCTTTGTGTATAATGAGTTAGGAGATGAGTCATATATCAAAAGAAATCCCTGGAAGTAATCTAAATGTAGAAATTTGAATCACCCAAAAATTCTTTGTAGACTCATCATGGTGAATCTTTGAATGAAACTGGTCTGAAGGACTAATAATCTGAAAAATCAGTGTTCTTGAGATATATTGCGTGAGTTATAATTTTTAATCCGGATAGTTGGATCGTTGTTGTTTTTTGGATATGTTATACATATATGAGTTGAGTATATGTCCACAAATTTTGAACCGTTGAAAATTAACGCATGATTTGTTATGAATTTTAAAAGGTGTTGAAACGCTGCTGAAAATCATCCGTTTGTGGATTTCAGATATTTTTTGTTGGGAATTTGGGAAAACTTTCTTCGGAAAAGTTGTAGAGAATTCGATTTCATACAGAATGGACATAAAATTCGTATTTTTCTGATAAATGGGCTATTTTCTATGAATTGTTGAAGTTTCGGAAAATAAAATGATTTTTATTAAAAAAAAGGGGGTGGGACCCACTTTTGTTTTAACACATGTGGGCTACTGGGATTTTTTTTTCAGACTTGGCATGCTTTGATGGCTGATGGTTGGTGCGTAGAAAATAGAGAATAAATAATATTAATTTATTATTTTAGTCTCCTATGACGTTCTAGCATTTTCCTATAAAGAAGAGCTTAAGTTAGAATTGAAAATCACACCAGAAACATAAGTTCTCTCTCTCTATATTATCAAGCATATTTTTGTGAGTATTTAGACACTTTGAGAGTTGCTATTCAGTGCAAGTTTCCTTTGGCTTTTCATCCGACATTCCGGTCAGAAGTACTGCTCTTTTGAGGTAAGGGATTTTAAGGGTTATTATGTTTTTCAGTTTCGTAATTTTTCCGACCCTCAAAAATTTTTGAAAAATTTAAAATGATAATTTGATGATTTTTCTTGATTGTGTCCAAAAATGGTAATTTTTGGATGTATAGATTAAGAGTTATAAATTTTATGAGAAAAGACTATTTGAAAAGTAAACTATTATAACTCCTTGTGGTTAACTCCAAAATTGGTAAAATTTTTATTGGGAGTACATGTATATAATAGCAGTATACGCTGTAAATTTTGGAATTTTTGGACAAAAGTAGAATTTATGATAAATGTCTAAATATTCGGCAGTTTTGGCCATATGAAAAATAGTAAATGAATTTTAAAAATTCTGAGAAAAATATATGTTCAATATGGGACTATATTCTGCTAAATTCCAGAAAATAAATATATTTAGAACTGATTTGGTATTTTTCATGAAAATGGACTAGTTATGAATAAATGAATTAAATATGTTATGTGAAGTAAGAAATGTGGAAAATAGGATTTTATGACTTGGGAATCCTATATAAGGTATATGCAGATTTTTTATGAGGGTTTTGGTTATTGGTGAAGAAATTTTATGATTTTGGCATTTTAGGATGATTAAATGCATTAATTGGTAAAGTGTAAATAATTAAAATAAATTGTTTATAAGTTTAAGAAATGATTAAAATATTGTGGTAATATTAATAATATTAGATTATGAGATTATTAAGTGATTTATAACATTTGGATTAAGGTGTTATGAAATCATTGATTTATAAATCTTACTCTTGAAATTAAATGCAGTTGTTGACTATATTATTTTTATTATCATATATAACATTTTTATAATCCTGGTGAAGAAATTTCTCTTTGACTTAAGTGTAAAGATGGGTAGATTATTGGTATGATTGTGACTATGGGTTCTCTTTGACCAGTAATGCAAAGTTGAATCGTTGACTGGTATAATCATGACCATTGAATTTACAATTGAATATTTTTAGCTTAAGTGCAAAGGTGAATTGATCAACATGGTTATAATTATTGTTTATATAAATTCTGAAATGATTATGTATCTCTTTGAGATATTAATATCTTTGGCCTGTAGTGCAAAGATGAATTGTTGTTGAATATCTTTGGCCTGTAGTGCAAAGATGACTGTTATTGAATATCTTTGGTGTGTGTAGTACAAAGATGACTGTTGTTGAATATCTTTGGCCCGTGGTGCAAAGATGACATGTTGTTGAATATCTTTGGCATGTAGTGCAAAGATGAATGATTAATGAATATCTTTGGCCCGTAAAGCAAAGATGAACTTATTAGTATGATTATGAATAGGAACTATGATTTGGTATAACCATGATCTTTGATGTTTCGGTAAAAGACATGTGATGAAAAATATCTTCGTCTTGGATGAGAAGAAAATTAGAACTACAATTATGATTATGAGTTATTCACATGATATGAACATGATCATTGAATAATGTTATAGGGTTAAAGCATTGTTGGTGGACTTTTAACATGGAGAAGATAATAGACTTTATGGTCTATTTGACTCTTCTAATAGATTGCTCATTCCGCTGCAACAATGGTTGAAAAGTTTTATCATCTACCATATGTTCTAAATCTCATATTTATTGCTGATGAAGGCTATTGATAATTTAATTATCTTTAGTTATGATATTCTTTACTGGGCTAGTTGTGCTCACCCCTTTTGCTTCACAATTCCTTTCAGGTAATAAAAGTGTATTTGGAAGCGACGGGGATAACAGGGGAATAGTGTAGTGGTCCGAGACTATCAAAGTTTCTTAACACATTATAAAACGACATGACATACAATATATAATTGTATTGAGGACCTAAGATGTGTGTGTGTCGATATTATACGTCACTTAATAATTGATTTTTGTGAACAACAATAGGGTGAGGTGAACCCAACTTTGGAAGGGTGTTTTGCCACTATCATACAAGATGTCTAATGACATACAATCTTGTGTTATCATAAGAAAGGGTTGTGCACATCCACTTGCTGAGTATATCTACTGAGTACTACCTATATGATCTTGGGTTGGGTTTGAAACATAATGTTCAATCATGAGACGGTGAGAGATAGTTATATGTCGAAAGACTCCCCATTGGAAGGAACATGATAGTAATCTTCTCATTTTTCTTTGGGGTCTATTGGATCAACTAAGGATAATTCTCTGGACATATGATATCTATCATAACTTAGATCCATGACCTCCTATGTACGAAGGTTTTCTTGAATACTTCCCAAAGATTTTAATTTCTAAAATAGTTCTAGATTGTACCTTTATGTAAGGTATCACTGTGAGGTGTTGTCCATAGTTGGGACATGAGTCACAGTTGGTATTAAAACTCACAGTATATGTGTTGTTGTATTTTGCACGATAATAGTAGTAATAAAGTTGTAGTTATTTTCTGTACCATGTAATTGGTGACTCAGAATAGGTTGGATGGATTGGACCTATTTTGGGGGCGTCACATTTGGTATCAGAGCTTAGGGATATGATCTCTGGCGGAGATCCGGGATTAGAACTAGGAAGGGATAGACGAGTAATATCCTTCGCTAGTATGTGTCCTACCTAAGCTGAATTTTCTTACTTAAGTTGGCAAATTGTGATATGTCAATTAACCTTTGTTTTGAAGCTATATTCTAGAATGATATCTGAAATACAGGAGATGAGCAATGGAGAAATCATGAGGATATGGAAGATGGAATCTGAAATGAAAGTAAGGTATTCTCAACTCTTTGAAATACCAGGTACGTAAATTTCGGGGACGAAATTTCATAAGGAGGGGAGATTGTAATACCCCAAAATTTCTGAAATAAATTATTCAATTTTTCTTATAATTATTATTTAGTAAATGGTTAAATTGATAAAAAAAAAGAAGTTAAAGTTAAGGGTGATAAATATAAAATTTTTAAAATACGCAAGTGGTTATAAAATACTCATTTCTATTGGGGAATATTCGTTTGGTCATGGAATATTCTTGTTATCGGGGAATATTCGTATGACGGGACATCCATTTGTGGGCTCCATAACAGAATAACTGTCGGATGAAGAAAATAACAAGTTTGAGTTTTTATAAATAACTGCGTAGTTGTTATCGTTAACAATTATTGGAATACACGGTGGTTTAAAATCTGATGTCTGGCGTGGTTGCCTGATGAGACTTAATCTGGCGTGGTTGCCGCGATAGAACATGGTATTGCGATGTATTTTTTGAATTATTGATTCTTACGTGAAGGCACTACTCAATAATTATTACGATGAATTCTTTGCTCAATATTTTATTTTATTGATTCAATAATTGTTGCGTTGATATTTTATATTATTGTTGTTTCAATAATTTTCACGACACAGTATTTTAGATCAATAATTCATATTATTTGAATAATAATTAGATAGCATTATTGGCAATGTCTAGAAAGTTCTGTCAAGGAGAGGTTTGGTCATCTAATTGCGCGCCAGTAAAGAGAAATCCTTGTTGGAAAGCCCTCTCTTTCTTGGGAACTGCCTGGTTGTCATAATTGTGATTCTGTAATATTATTTGTGAATAATTAATTATTAATTTATATGATAAAAAATATTTATTTGATGCGGATATAAATGATGGATTTATTTATGTGGTTATAAATGATGGAATTAATGCTGAAGTGTTTTATTAGTATTTTGTCGAAATGAAGAACAAAATATGGGATTTTCAGAAAAATTAGTTTATTACTTGATTTTGTAAAATCTATAACTCTTTGTGTATAATGAGTTAGGAGATGAGCCATATATCAAAAGAAAGCCCTGGAAGTAATCTAAATTTAGAAATTTGAATCACCCAAAAATTCTTTGTAGATTTATCGTGGTGAATTTTGGAATGAAACTAGTTCGAAGGACTAATAATCTGAAAAATCAGTGTTCTTGAGATATATTGCGTGAGTTATAATTTTTAATCCGACCGTTGGATCGTTGTCATTTTTGGATATGTTATACATATATGAGTTGAGTATATGTCCACAAATTTTGAACCGTTGAAAATTAACGCATGATTTGTTATGAATTTTAAAAGGTGTTGAAATGGTGATGAAAATCATCTGTTTGTGGATTTTAGATATTTTCTGTTGGGAATTTGGAAAAACATTCTTCGGTAAAGTTGTAGAGAATTCGATTTCATGAAGAATGGACATAAATTTCGTATTTTTCTGATAAACGGGCTATTTTCTATGAATTGTTGAAATTTTGGAAAATAAAATGATTTTTATTAAAAAAAAAGGGGTGGGACCCACTTTTGTTTTAACAGATGTGGGCTGCTGGGATTTTTTTTTAGACTTGGCATGCTTTGATGGCTGATGCTTGGTGTAGAAAATAGAGAATAAATAATATTAATTTATTATTTTAGTCTCCTATGACGTTCTAGCATTTTCTTATAAATAAGAGCTTAAGTTAGAATTGAAAATCACACCAGAAACATAAGTTTTCTCTCTCTATATTATGAAGCATATTTTTGTGAGAATTTAGATACTTTGAGAGTTGCTATTCAGTGCAAGTTTTCTTCGGCTTTTCATCCGACATTCCGGTCAGAAGTACTGCTCTTTTGAGGTAGGGGATTTTAAGGGTTATTATGTTTTTCAGTTTCGTAATTTTTTCGACCCTCAAAAATTCTGGAAAAATTTGAAATGATAATTTAATAATTTTTCTTGATTGTTTCCAAAAATAATGATTTTTAGATGTATAGATTAAGAGTTATGAATTTTATGAAAAAAAAACTATTTTAAAAGTAAACTCTTATAACTCCTTGTGGTTAACTCCAAAATTGGTGAAATTTTTTTTGGGAGTACATGTATATAATAGCAGTATACGCTGTAAATTTCAGAATTTTTGGACAAAAGTAGAATTTATGATAAATGTCTAAATATTCGGCAGTTTTGGCCATATGAAAAATAGTAAATGAATTTTAAAAATTCTAAGAAAAATATATGTTCAATATGGGACTATATTCTGCTAAATCCCAGAAAATAAATATATTTGGAACTGATTTGGTATTTTTCATGAAAATGGACTAGTTATGAATAAATGAATTAAATATGTTATGTGAAGTAAGAAAAGTGAAAAATAGGATTTTATGGTTTGGGAATCCTATATAAGGTATATGCAGATTTTTGATGAGGGTTTTGGTTATTGGTGATGAAATTTTATGATTTTGGCATTTTAGGATGATTAAATGCATTAATTGGTAAAGTGTAAACAATTAAAATAAATTATTTATAAGTTTAAGAAATGATTAAAATATTATAGTAATATTAATAATATTAGATAATGAGATTATTAAGTGATTTATAACATTTGGATTAAGGTGTTATGAAATCATTGCTTTATGAATCTTACTCTTGAAATTAAATGCAGTTGTTGACTATATTATTTTTATTATCATATATAACATTTTTATAATAATGGTGAAGAAATTTCTCTTTGACTGAAGTGTAAAGATGGATAGATTATTGGTATGATTGTGACTATGTGTTCTCTTTGGCCAATAGTGCAAAGTTGAATCGTTAACTGGTATAATCATGACCATTGAATTTACAATTGAATATTTTTAGCTTAAGTGCAAAGGTGAATTGATCAACATGGTTATAATTGTTGTTTATATAAATTCTGAAATGATTATGTATCTCTTTAAGATATTAATATCTTTGGCCTGTAGTGCAAAGATGAATTGTTGTTGAATATCTTTGGCCTGTAGTGCAAAGATGACCTGTTGTTGAATATCTTTGGCGTGTAGTACAAAGATGACATGTTGTTGAATATCTTTGGCCCGTAGTGCAAAGATGAACTTATTAGTATGATTATGAACAGGAACTGTGATTTGGTATAGCCATGATCTTTGATGTTTCAGGTAAAGACATGTGATGAAAAATATCTTCGTCTTGGATGAGAAGAGAAAATTAGAACAACATGTCATCTTTGCACATGACTGTTAACAGGATTTGTTGAATAATGTTACAGTGTTAAAGCATTGTTGGTGGACTTTTAACATGGAGAAGATAATAGACTTTATGGTCTATTTGACTCTTCTAATGGATTGCTCATTCATTTAACTATGGTTGAAAAGTTTTATCATCTACTATATGTTTCTAAATCTACGATTTATTCTTGATGAAGGCTATTGATAATTTAATTATCTTTAGTTATGATATTATTTATCTGGGGCTAGTTGTGCTCACCCCTTTTGCTTCACAATTCCTTTCAAGTAATAAAAGTTTAGCTGGGTCGAGCGGGGATAACAGGAGAATAGTGTGGTGGTCCGAGACTATCAAAGTTTTCTCAACACATTATAAAACGGTATGACATACAATATAAATTGTATTAAGGACCTAAGATGTGTGTGTCGTATATTATACGTCACTTAATAATTGATTTTGGTGAACAACAATAGGGTGAGGTGAACCCAACTTGGGAAGGGCGTTTTTCCAGTATCATACAAGATGTCTAATGACATAAAATCTCGTGTTATCATAAGAAAGGGTTGTACAAATCCACTTGCTAAGTATATCTACGAGCACTACCTATATGATCTTGGAGTTGGGTTGAAACATAATGTTCAATCGCAGACGGTGGAGATAGTTATATGTCAAGAGAAGACTCACCATTGGAAAGAACATGATAATAATCTTCTCGTTTTTCTTTGGGGTCTATTGGATCAACCAAGGATAATTCTCTGGACATATGATATCTATCATAACTTAGATCCATAACCTCCTATGTACGAAGGTTTTCTTGAGTACTTCCCAAAGATTTTAATTTCTAAAATAGTTCTAGATTGTACCTTTATGTAAGGTATCCTTTGTGAGTGTTGTCCATAGTTGGGACATGAGTCACGATTGGTATTAAAACTCACAAGATATGTGTTGTTGTATTTTGCACGATAATTGTAGTAATAAAGTTGTAGTTGTTTTCTGTACCATGTAATTGGCGACTCAGAATAGGTTGGATGGATTGGACCTATTTTGGGGGCGTCACACCTAATATTAGTAATATAGATCTCCAATATTATAATAAAATCATCACAATATAATACTATTATATATATACACAGAATAACCTAAACACATAACACATAACCCTATCAGTCTATTACACACATAAGACTCGGTATCAAGTCAAAGTATTTCAGTCTGACTTGAATCCGACACAAATCTGACATCTCGATGGTCTAGTCGGACAAAACTCGAGTCTAAAATTATTAAGACTCGGTCTAAACTGGTTCACAGATATCTTAGACAATTTATTATTAGTTAAATTATTTTTTATAGGCTCACAACAATTTTCAGATAATTAATATCATTTATCATGATTTTTGAATCATTAAACTCGTATTTATATGAATTAAATACCACAATATTCTTTAATCATTAATAATTATTTAATATTAAATATTAATGAAAATCATAACATAATATTATAATATATTTATAATATCACAAAGTATTTTTAACACTTTAAAATCATATTCATATGATTTTAAAAGCAATAAATCCATTCTCCTGATAATTGATATTAATATTAAAATATTAATATTTTCATGACTAAATATAAAAGTTATATTTTATAATTTAAAATATTTTTATAACACTTAAATTATTTTTATATGATTTTAAATTAATTACCATTAATAATAAATTATTAATGAAATTCATCACAAAATATTAAAAGTTATCAAAATAACTTAAAATATTTTCTAATATCATAATATAATTTTTCATGAATTAAAATTATTTTTAAGCGATTTATTTAATATTATAATTAAATAAATTAAATATTATTAATATACCAAAAATATTAAATATAATTGAAATATATTCAAAATAATTAAAATTTCATTTTTTGGACTTTAAAATAATTTTTAGGAATTTATTATGTATTTTTCATAATTAAAAATCATTTTTATCTATTTATTAATTAAAATAATTAGTTTCTTAAATAAACTATCGCTAAAAGGGCCCTATAGCGATAGACCCGTTGCTATAGGTGTTCTTGGTGTTCATTAGCCCAAACCCGAAATTACATCGTTAAGCTAAGGTAGGTAGTTTAATAGAATGTAATTCTTTGTTCAAGCATGTTATGTCCAATCTAAAACTTAGATCTTGTAGTGTTTGTGTAGCACTTTAATTAACACCAACAATCTAGTTCATATATCAACATATCATGAAGATCGGGCCATACGAAAGTCAAGTCATGTCGATTTAATCTGGGGTTTCTACAGGTAACCCGAAACCCGACGATCGCGAGGTTCCATTTGTGGTTCGATTTTATCTTAGTTACGAGTCATGATTTATGACGTTTAATGGTTCAAATCTATAGTATACATGACAAGGAACATTACCATAACAACAAATCAGTTTAACAACAACAGATACACAAGCTATGACTCGGTCAAAACTTGTCAGAAAAACATTCATATCCTTTTCTGGAAATTCCAGAAATGCTAGAAGCAATGCAAGTAGTCTACTTTGACCATTTGCTACGATCGATCTGTTGGTTATTTAAGAGTTATAAGGCTATGGATCTATAGTCAAGACAACAGGATACACATGTATTACCACAACAACAACAAAAATTTTAAAAACTGACAGATCTATGCATTACAAAACCTTGTCAGACCCAGTTTTACACTTTCTGGGTTACCCCAAAAGTGACTGGTCATGCTCGGTCAACCCTCTTTGACCACGAATAATAACAAATCTAGACATCTGATGGCTATCAAACCACTTGAAAATGGAAGAACTCATACCAGGCTATAGATCTAACACGTCAAACAACAAAAATCATAAATATACAAAGATCTACAGCCATTGACATTCGATTGTCAGACCTTTTAACTGTTCTTGGGCAGTTTTGAAAATCAACACTTTTAAAGCCATTTGATGCTATGGATCCATGATGGATCAACATAGATCATCTGAAAACATCATATAACATAAGATTAAACACTTAAACACAAAATTTTTCTTAGCAACTTGGATCAAAAATCAAAATAGGTTTATATCTTCTAGCTTTAAATTCTTGATCTTGATCTTCCTAACTGATCTTGATTGATCAGAGGGTTGTTTTTAAAACTGAGATACTTTGGAATTTTGGAGGTTTAGGTGTGAGAGAGAGTTGGTGAGAGCTTGGACAACAAATGAGCAAAATGAGTACACTAGTCATTGTTCATGTGATTTTAATGGCATACTAGACAATTTCCAAACCCTTAGGGTTTAACCCTAAGGTTCTAACCCTTAGGTTTTAAACTTTAGTTTCCAAAATTTTCTAATTAAGATTTTCAAAATAGAGAATTAAGATGATAAAAATATAATTAGTGATTACTAATTACATTAATTGTTATCAAGCACATTTAGGCTTACTAATTAGGATTAGGGTTTCCTAATTAGGGTTTAGAAATCCCAAATTTTAAATTAGGGTTCAAAAGTTTTAGATTAGGGTTTCAAATTGCCGGAATCTGAAATTAGAGCTCCGGATCTGGTATTAAGGTTTTCTAAGAAAATCAATTAGCGTTTCAAGTGAATCATTAGGGTTTTCCCTAATTAAGTTATAATTAATAACGTTTAAACCTTATACATAGCATTTAAATTCCCAAACAAGGGTTTTCAATTTCTGAATTAGGGTTTGATTCTCTAACCCGAAATTAGGTTTTCGTAAGGTGCTTTGGGGTTTCTGATTCGACGTTAGGGTTTTCTAACTGAACGTCGATATTCGACAATAATCTTAGGATTTGACACTGATAAAATTTATCTAGTCAACCCTTGACCCTTAACCACATTCGGTACACATACACAACCATATACACAGAACATATTCACATATACACTTAATCCTAAATAATTCACCTAAATCCTTCACAGAATTTTGAAATCCTCAAAATTCCTTCCCAAAAAAATATCAAACGTGATACACTTATTTTACATGCAGGTCATTATTTGACCTTAAATCCATCATTTAAGATTTTAATAAATTGTCTAAATTCTCGGGTTGTCACATTCACCCCTTCTTCTAAGAATTTCGTCCCCAAAATTCACCTTACACCTTACACCTTACACCATACTTCTTACACCATTCACACATATCATCACATGCTACCCAATACACCACTCACAAGAGTAAAAGTTTTCAAATTGTCTTTGAGGGGTCATATAGACCATATGAACACATTATTTTAATTCAGTATTCATCACTTAAAACAATCTGATGACTTGGTATGTTTACAATCACAAAGAAGGTAAACTACTGATTGCTAGTACTTTAGGTGATTAACCTATCGTGCTCTTACGTCGTGCATAACGTATTAATCATGTCTAGTGAATATTTACGCTACTCGATTGTATTATTTATCCAAACAACATAGTTCACCTCAGTCTTATCATATGATTCCGCACCAAAATAATTTGGTTCGGGAAATTTCTTTCAATGAACACTTAGAGTTTTCATAAACATTAGTTTAGCTGAATAGAATAGCGTAAACTCATATCAATAATTTAATTCAATCGAATTATTTATGTGTAGCCAAACCCCGTTGGCAAATTAAAATTTTGAAAACATTTTTGAGAATAACGTCATGATGTCGTACTGTATTAACAGTCTGTTTGAGGATGCCGTCATCGTATGACTTTGTCATAACACATCATACAATAGTGGAATAACAATTTTAGATCAAATTCACACTAAGTATTCATGTATTTACAACTCCATCAAGTTTTTATCATCTCTGCACAAGGTTACATGGTACATAAGTGATAAATAAAATATATTTTGATATTTCAAATCATTTGCGTCTAGCCAAAATAAGTAGCATAGACTGTTGTTGGTCGATTTCGCAATCAATGAATACGTGCAAGTATACACAGTCAACAAGTAATAAAGTGAAAGTAGAGTATCGTTCCCACGAGGAATTATTTAATAAAAATTACCAAATACTAACTCTTAACCAAATTAATTTTATTTAAACAACTGCAAATTATGATTTTTCTAATTAAGAAAACTAAATTAACTAATTAAACTGAATTGCTTTATAAATGAATTCAAATTAATAAAGGTTAAGACTACAATATCCCCAATTATGAACTATAAACCAATGATCTAACTATCCCAATTATTATGCCTACTGAATTGTTAACAGGAATTCTCAAATGCCAAAAGTCTTTTTCCAAGTGATCAAATGACTTCTATTTAATCCAGATTAATCTTGCTATATTCCTATGCAAAACAATTGAATTAAACTCCTTCAATTCCAATTCCTTATGTGTTACAGGCGGTGAACAGATATTTCCATTCAATTCACAAACCTAATTATTCATCATGCAAATAACTAAGTCACATGTTATCATGCCCAGTTCTAACCCTAGAATTCCTCTTTCAATTCCTTCTAGAGTAACAAGGTAATTACTGATCAAATAATTAATCAATTAACACAAGGCAAGATAAACAACTCACTTTGACACAAATAATTAGAATAAATGGAATAACTAATTTATAGGCATAAAAGGTTCAATTGAAATCTTAATAAAAGAATTAGTTCATGATTAATGAATTAAAACCAAGAATCCACAATTGAATAGACATTAAAAGATAAAAGTATAATAAGAGAAGAGAATAGAATCATTGTCGCGCAAATCGATGCTCCCTCTTGTTCTTGCTCTTGATCTCCAGTGTTCTTCAATTTGTTTCAATCTCCAATGGCTTATTAAGAACTATGGTTTATATTCTAATCTAATGGAGTGTTTTATCTAAGCTAATCTATGTAATCTCCCTTTATTTTATGCCTTACATCATGTATTTATAGGTTACAAGTCCAATTTTTAGCTTAGGAACAAACCCAATCAAATTTGGAGTCAAAAAGGTGTCAAAATTCGCCCAAAAACACGTCCAAGCCTAACTGGATCCTTCCCGATTGCCCCAAACCTCGGGTATACAACAATAACATCACTTCTCCCAGTCGCCCAACCGCCATGGGCATAGGCCTGAAATGGGCGCCCCGGTGCTGGCCACTTTTCCATAAATTTTCTGCTCTGACATCCTTTGGGAAAATGCCCATAATGTCTTTATACGAACTCCGATTTCGATGATTCAAGATGTTCCGGAAAGAGGAGACATAGATCTACAACTTTCATTCTTTAAGGTTTTCGAAATAAGGTCCAGATCAATACTCAAATTGTCTCTGAAGTTACTGTTGTGTAAATGGAAAGCCAAAAACGCGAATCTAGCCAACCCGAACGTCGATCCAAGTAACTTTTGTCCCAATTCCTACAAAACAATGTAAAACATGCATGAATAGACACAAACACTTAAAATCAACCAAAAGATTAAGCTCAAACTCACTCAATTATGAGTATAAAACTCACTCATCAAATACCCCCAAACTTAAACATTTGCTTGTCCTCAAGCAAAAATACAAAAGAACTAAAAATAAACAACTGAACTCAACTACATGAATGCATATGCATGATCTACTTCCTAATATGCCTATGAACCCAGTAATAAATCAGTATGATATATAGCAACATGCCTCAAAGATACCAATGATACTCAAACAATATATCCAATCAAGTCAAAGTACATAACTCTAACCAATTAGTCAATCTAAACCTGTCATCACCCATGTTGTGTGTGTGTGCTTGTTAACCATTCTAACCAACCATAGTTTAAGATAATCACATAACAAACTTCTTAGAAGGAAAATTTCAGTTCCAATTCAATTACTTTTGTGAACATGACAACTCCAGTTAAAACTAAGCAATTACCAAGTCTAAGGGTAAATACTGGATTTATTTATACTTTTATTCGACCACGAGGGCATTTTTACTCTTTCTCGTGTTTTATTCATTTTTTTATTTTTCTCATGGCTGTGTAATGTCTTATTCCCTTAGGCTTTTCAGTGCTACCTTAACAAGCTTTCGACTAATGACTCCCAAGCCATTAAGACCTTAGGGCGCTAGGTGTAAAGACAATCCCTTCATGCTTACTTACTCAAGTAACAAAGGCCACAAAACTAGACAAGCATGCCACGATGTTTATTCTTTTTTTTTCCTTTTTCTGGATCTTTTTTTCTTTTTTTTCTTTTCATCATTTCTTTTTTCTTTTTTTTTCTTTTTTGTAATATATATATCCCATAGATTCTCCTAAACTCAAGCTTTTACGTCATTCCAACCTTTACCGCCAGTTCACTAATTTCCTTAAATTTTAACCAAGATTTTCCCCCAGAAACAAATTATTCAACCCTTGAACCAAGTGGATTAAAACAAGCTTTAAACTTTAAGTGCTAACCTATTACATAAGTTTAAGATAGCTCTCATTAATCACCATGATTAAAATTAGAACTCATCATCAATTATCAACACTATTCAAGTTAACATGCAAAACCAATCTTATCATAGGCCGAGCTAAGACCACACCAACCGATCACACAGATTCATGCAAAAAAAAATGCAATTATACTACATGAACACATACTAATGCAACACATATATGAATATGCAAATAACTACCATGTATTATATGCAACCAAAAAAAAACACAATGATAACACAAAAAAAATGAAAAAAAAATGAACTACCATGCAGATAACTAACTATATGCAGTACGACACTAAAATGCCCCCAAACATAAACTAGACATTGTCCTCAATGGCTAAAATAGAAAAAATTAAAGCAGAGGACTTCCCTAAAAATATAGCAATCTTCCTCCTTGTCCGCTAAGTTTGGAGAATATACAGAGCACATGGAACAAATTGGGCACCACACTTGAATTTGACTTGAATAACTCAGAAACCATGATAGAAATAATTTTATTAAATTCTAAATAAATGCAAATTCAAAACTACTAATATAAAACCTAATAAAACTAAAAATAAAAATTAAACTTGGGTTGCCTCCCAATAAGCGCTTGTTTTATAGTCTCAGCCTGACTTCTTTAATTCTCTATCCAATTCCCCTACGAAAATTGAGGAACCCTCCATCCATCAGTATCCATCAGTAACAATGTCTCTTTTGGGAGGTTCCTATTTGAAATGGCTATTGGATTTAAGTCACCAAAGCATGATCTTTTTAGATAGGATCCCCATTAAGTCACGCGCCCAAAACTAGGTGCTTTCTCCATTATGTTTATGATCAAATTATGGCATGGATGCTTGTCAAACATAATGTTCCTCTTCTATCTTCCTTTTCATCCCACCATGGTTCTAAAGTTTTGTTAGCTCTCATGTCACAAAGAGCTTTGGCGACGACATGACTACCAAATTGGGCATGGTTTAGCAAAACGCCTTGATTCTTGAACTTTGGTGGAGAAGGTACATGGACACTATCAAAATTGGCTCATCTTCGTTGGTACTCAAAGTTAGATCTTCGTGATCTCCTTTTCTTGGTCCCCAAGTCTTTCTCTCTTTCAACATCTATATCATTTGGCACATTCTAGTTGCAGATTTGGTTCGGGCTCATCATCAGTTTCGGCATCCATATCATAGAGCCAAGTGTATTGAGGACAAATGTTCGAGGCATTGGTTAGTTGTTCCATTTGGTTCGTAAAATTTTGACTCAATATCTCTTGATTAATCCTCCTCTCCTCACATTTAGCTAGGTACTTGGACAAAATTTCCTCTAAATTTGAATGTTCTTCATGTTGTAGTGGAGGTGGACACGAGAAATCTGGTGGATATGTTGGACTTGGAGCATAAAATTGATCTTGATGAGTGTGGCTCCATGAAAAATTCAGGTGATACCCCCAATCCTGATAATAGTTGTTGGGATAGACATAATTATTGGGGTAATCACCACTAAACTGTACCGGCTTGAAACTGATGGCGCATTGATGACTTATATGATTTCCAGCACAATAATCACAAGTAACCACCACACTTTGACAACATTGAGCTTCAAAAGCTTCTAACCTCCTCGAAAGTGTCTCAATCTGTGCTGACAATGCAGAAAGTTTCTCGAGTCTGTCAATCTCCGCTCCCCTTGGCTGAGTCATTCTTGCCATCCTTCGACTCCGTTGGGCTGCGATAACCTCCAACGTCTTCGAATTTGCCTCAATTTGTATTGGCTCTACAAAAAATGTATTAAGTCCATCAATCCATGTTTCCCTTGGTTGAGTCATGTTCGTGTATGGCCATTGATACGCAAAGTCATCCATGGTACCTAAAAAGAGAGAAATATAGGAAGAGAATTAAAAATAAATATGTTTAAATTAAGACTAATTTGATTGAGATTAATATTGGTAAAAAAATATTAAACTAATTCCCCGGCAACGGCGCCAAAAACTTGTTGGTCGATTTCACAATCAATGAATACGTTCAAGTATACACGGTCAACAAGTAATAAAGTGAAAGTAGAGTATCGTTCCCACGAGAAATTATTTAATAAAAATTACCAAATACTAACTCTTAACCAAATCAATTTTATTTAAGCAACTGTAAATTGTGATTTTTCTAATTAAGAAAACTAAATTAACTAATTAAACTGAATTGCTTTATAAATGAATTCAAATAAATAAAGGTTAAGACTACAATATCCCCAATTATGAACTATAAACCAATGATCCAACTATCCCAATTATTATGCCTATTGAATTGTTAACAGGAATTCTCAAATGCCAAAAGTCCTTTTCCAAGTGATCAAATGACTTCTATTTAATCCAGATTAATCTTGCTATATTCCTATGCAAAACAATTCAATTAAACTCCTTCAATTCCAATTCCTTATGTGTTACAGGCGGTGAACATATATTTCCATTCAATTCACAAACCTAATTATTCGTCATGCAAATAACTAAGTCACATGTTATCATGCCCAGTTCTATCCCTAGAATTCCTCTTTCAATTCCTTCTAGAGTAACAAGGTAATTACTGATCAAATAATTAATCAATTAACACAAGGCAAGATAAACAACTCACTTTGACACAAATAATTGGAATAAATTGAATAACTAATTTATAGACATAAAAGGTTCAATTGAAATCTTAATAAAAGAATTAGTTCATGATTAATGAATTAAAACCAAGAATCCACAATTGAATAGACATTAAAAGATAAAAGTATGATAACAGAAGAGAATAGAATATGTTATCAGCAAATCTGATGCTCCCCTCTTGTTCTTGCTCTTGATCTCCAGTGTTCTTCAATTTGCTTCAATCTCCAATGGCTAATTAAGAACTATGGTTTATATTCTAATCTAATGGAGTGTTTTATCTAAGCTAATCTATGTAATCTCCCTTTCTTTTATGCCTTACATCATGTATTTATAGGTTACAAGTCCAATTTTTAGCTTAGGAATAAACCCAATCAAATTTGAAGTCAAAAAGGTGTCAAAATTCACCCCAAAACTCGTCCAAGCTAACTGGACCCTTACCCGGTATACCAAATACTGGGCTGTATTCTGCCGCTTTGCTCCCAGTACCCCGTAATTGGTATAGGCACTGAAATGGGCGCCCAAATACGGCCATTTTTCCAAAAATTTTCTGCTCCGACGTCCTTTAGGAAAATGGCCATAACTTCTTCGTCCGAACTCTGATTTCAATGATTTAAGATGTTACGGAAAGAGGAGACGTAGATCTACAACTTTCATTCTTTATGTTTTTCTAAATAAGGTCCGGAGCAATACATAAATTGGTCTGAAGTGACTGTTGTGTTAATGGCAAGCCGAAAACACAAAATCTAGCCACCCCGAACGTCGATCCAAGTAACTTTTGTCCCAATTCCTACAAAACAACATAAAACATGCATGAATAGACACAAACACTTAAAATCAACCAAAAGATTAAGCTCAAACGCACTCAATTATGAGTATAAAACTCACTCATCAACTGTACTTTAAACCGTTTCAAAAATGATTACGAGTCTACATTTTTTTTAAAAGCACATAGTGCGTATTTGGCTTGATGTCAAAATTTTGAAATCTAGCATAGCTAGGAGTTTTGGGAAACTTATGTCTCCACTAATAATCATTTGTTTAACAATTTATCTATTCCTATAATCCTCAATTCTCCATTCACACACAACAATACCCAGTTCGTCAAACCACACTTATGAGTTCATAAACTTGTCACAATTATATGAGTTTAAGAACTTAACCTAGTCAGACCTTTGGCATCCGTTCGCTGAGGGGTTCATAAACATTTCATATAACTATGAGTCAAGAATGTCACATAAGTATAAGTTTTAAGAACTCGTACTTAATCCCTATATTCTCTACACTATGCCTGTCTATCTATCTCATATACACGGTGAGAAGGAATCACCCTCTTAACATGCATATAGAAAATAGCGCGACACAACATTTCAATGATTATCAATGCCAGATACTAAGTATTTTTTACACCAAGTATAATTCCCCGCCCATACAAGGAATCATACAACTCAGCTACCGACATGAGTCCTCAATTGAAATCCCCACCTAATCTTAACCCCCTTCTCAATATAAATTTCATTCAACTCGTATTCATAATCCTTTCCCGAATATGTACCAATTCATAGTACAACTTGCACACAACATTCTTGCCATTAAACTTTTCAATCGATAGATTGATTCTTTTCCCTGCTATCACCTTATCAGATCACGGGGTGATGTGACGCCCCCAAAATAGGTCCACACGACCCATTCTGAGTCGCCAGATATCATAGTATAAAAATCAAATACAAACTTTATTTATACAACTGTTGAACTGTAGTACAGAATACGACCACAGTTAAACTGGGAGTTTTAATACAAATGTATGTAACTTTCATGGTGCCTTGACCACAACCTTACAATGGTACTTTACATAAAAGTACAATCAAAAACTGTTTTAGAAATTAAAATCTTTGGGAAGTGTTCAATGAAACATTCATACATAGGAGGTCATACGTCCAGGTTATGATAGATATCATATGTCCACAGAATTATCCTTGGTTGACCCAATAGACCCCAAAGAAAAACGAGAAGATTACTATCATGTTCTTTCCAATGGTGAGTCTTCTCTTGACATATAAGTTTCTCCACTGTCTGCAATTGAAAATTATATTTCAACCAAACTCCAAGATCATATAGGTAGTGCTCGTAGATATACTCAGCAAGTGGATGTGAACAACCCTGTCTTATGATAACACAAGGTTGTATGTCATTAAACATCTTGTATTATAGTGGAAAAACACCCTTCCAAAGTTGGGTTCACCTCACCCTATTCGGTTCACCAAAATTAAATATCAAATGATGTATACAATACGACACACTTATCTAAAGTTCTCAATAAAATTATTTTCATACTATTTAGGGAGAACCTCAATGACTATAGACCACTTTATTCTATTCTCCTGCTACCCCCGCTCGACCCAACTACACTCTTATTAAGCGAAAAGGAATTATGAAGCAAAAAGGGTGAAACATAACTAGCCCAAGAAAGAAGAATATCATGACTAAAGATAATTTACATCATCAATAGCCTTCATCAGTAATAAATCAGAGATTTAGAACATATGGTAGATGATAAAACTTTTCAACCATAGTTACAGCGGAACGAACAATCAATTAGAAGAGTCAAATGGACCATCAGGTCTATTATCTTCTTCATGTTAAAAGTCCACCAATAATGTTTTATCCCTGTAACATCAATCAACAATTCCTATCTACAATCATATGAATAACTCATAATCATAATTGTGATTCTAAATTCCTCTTTGCACCCAGGACGAAGATAATTTTCATCACCTATCTTCACCTAAAACATCAAAAATCATGGTTATACCAAATCACAATTCCTGCTCATAATCATACTAATAAATTCATCTTTGCACTACGACCAAAGATATTCATTAACAATTCATCTTTGCACTACAGGCCAAAGACATACAACTGTATTTTAGAAGAGTCAAGTAGAGCATGATATCTACCATCTTTTACGAATTAAAAGTGTATAATCAATATGTTATCGCTGAGACTCAGCTTAATAAATAATCCACATCATCGAATCATCCCTACACCACGGCCAAGGATATTCATGTAATCATCAATGGTCATGATTATACCCGGAATAATCCTCGTTATAATCATACCAATAATCGCCCATCAATGCACTACTGCCAATGAGGACTTTTACCACATAATCTATAACATTACGGGTCATGATTATACCGAATGATCCACGGTCATAATCATACAAATAAATAGTTCATCTATGCACATAAGCGAAAGATACTTTCATCAATCAATAGTTCATCTTTGCACGTAAGCCAAAGATATACAAATCAGAAAATCAATAATCAACCGGTCCATCTTTGCACGTAAGCTAAAGATATACAACCTGTAAACCAATAATCAACAGTCCATCCTCAAAACCAATAATCAACATCCATCATCCGTCAAAACCAATAATCAACAAATCCATCTTTGCACGTAAGCCAAAAGATGACTTTCATCATAATATAAGCATGAGGATGGTGACAATGATATAAGCATTAATCAAACAAAATAAAGGATAAATATTAAAGACTTTAAATTTATCCAGAGTTTAAAATTTTCCAAATTGTCAACATGATACTGCTTTGGAGTAAAATTCAAGAATAATATTCATGTACCAAAAATAATTTGGACAAAAAAGAAATATTTTTTTGGATAAATAGTATCCATGATAGTACCCTATGAATAGTACTTTGGGAATAAGACCTCGTGAATAAGACTTTTGACATGAAAAGTACCCCAAATACCCGGAAGAGTGAATAATATTCGGATGAATAGTAATTTGGGTGAATAGTAACCCATGAATAGTAACTCGTGAATAGTACTCAAACCGAAAAGTGCCCAATACCCGAAGTGAATAATACTAGAGTGAATAGTAAGCGGGTAAATAGTAACCCGTGAATAGTAACTCGTCGTAAAAAAATAATCAAAGAAAATGATATTCCATGGCGAGTACAAAAGAAATGATATCTCATACGAGTATAATAGAATATCACGAAACTACTGAATGGATTTTCACCGCCGTGCAGAATCCACGTAGACGGATCATTTCCACAATTTAATAAAGAATGAATACGAAGGATCATTCACCATGCACTGCATAATCCACGTAGACAAAGTTATTCCAACGTAATAATAAAGAATGGAATAACGTAAGAATTCACCATAAATGCGATAAATATGCTTGAAGCGAGTTATTCCAACCGAATAATAAAGAATGGAACCAAAGTTATGCGTGTCCGCATGCATGTGATATTCCAAATGAATAATAAAGAATGGAACCGGATCATCGTAATCACTTGCATGCATGGGATATTCTAACGAGAATAATAAAGAATGGAACCAGGTCATGCGTAATCCGCATGATGGGATATTCCAATGAATAATAAAGAATGGAATAACAACAGAATTCACCATGTAAATGCGATAGACCCATTGCAGACGTGTAATTCCAATGTAATAATAAAGAATGGAATAACGACAGAATTTCACCATGTATGCAAGATTGCTTGCATGTACAGAGTTATTCCAACATAATAATAAAGAATGGAATAACAACCCTTTCGAGTATTGAAACACTACTACAAAATAGTAAATAGATAACGCGGAAAAAACGTTGTGGTTTCAGTCAGAAAAATATCGTAGTTAAGGGTGTTATCTATTTGACACCCTTACACAAAGTTTTTAAAATGTTGTAGTTAAGCACATTACACAACGTTTTTAAGAAAAAAAACGTTGTAGATTTGTTTTCTATAAATTAGCAGATGCTTAAAAACGTTGTAAAATGTATGATTCCACAACGTTTTCTGAATAAAAACGTTATAGTTTAATATATCAGACAACGTTTTTAACCAATTTATACAACATTTTTAAAATGTTGTAGATAAAGAAAAAAAAAGGTTGTGGTTCACCTATATTACCAATGCACCTGCAATGCCATGATATATAGCTAAAAGGTCTAAATTCTCATTTAAATTTAAAACCAAAATGTATCAACCATTCAAAATACATCCCAATAATACCATTCGTTTACAATTTCAAATGTCTCAAGCATTGATTATGAAATAACATGAATTAAAAAATACAAGTGAAACTAAATTTCTTTTAAAGACAATGAGACTGAACTTGCACTCAGAGGCCTAGCCTTCGCAAATAATTTTGACTTTGAAGCATAGTAGATGTAGGTAACTTGGAAACTTCATAAATAGAACAAGTCAAACCTCTGCTAGTTTGTCAAAATCAAAATAACGATTTTTAGAACCATGGCTGCCTGCAAGCTTAGATGGTTGCGATTCCACTGGGACCCCCTACAACAAACAAAAGTAAAATACCCAATGAAAAACCAGCAAAAATATAAAAAGAGCAATCTCTCAACAAAAATGCATACCATCATAACACACCTTCCCTACCATTTAAAAGTTTGGAAGAACTTCAGCTCATCTTATGATACAAGTTGATAAGCCATACACATGATACAACAAAATTCAGAGATAGGTTCAACTACAGATGAACTACAAACTAGAAAAAGATAATATCATTGAAGAAAAAATTGTAAGGTGGTAAAGCATTGGAAAAAAACTGTTTAGCAGTATTGTTGAGAAATTAGAAAAATCTAATCTTTACATCCAAAGTGCTCAGTATTAAATAGCTCTCTCTACAACATAAAGTGCATTTGAGTATGTTCTCAGGTCAATTTAGTGTGCATAAAGATCATCAATGTATTTAACTACAGCAAGTAAAAATTGAGAAAGATCAGCATACCATCAATGTTTCACATATTTAGAAGTACTATGACAAAATATACCACTTTTGATTGTATACCATAATAATGCTCTGAAATAGGTTAAAGTAACTCAAAACATTCTTAGTGATCAATGCAAAAGATGAGAAGAAAAGCTTACAACTGCTTTCTCTTCTAAAAATCTAAAATAAAATTTATTTAACAAAAATTGACCCATTACCAAAATTTTGCTCTATTTTCTGCAGGAACATAAAACATGGTTTCAGCTAACACGCCACATTCCCCACCTGAATCTACAATATCAAGGATCCTGTCCCGGCCAGTCACGCTCATGATTACCACTGCATATGTAGAAGCTGAATTACATAATGGATAGATAAAGCCACGAATAATGTATAAAATTAAAAACTACCAACCATGAACTTTACTAGAAACAACAAGCTAATAGAATATTCATTACTAACCAAGATCCACAAAAATAGCTGAAATTAGAGGACCATATACACCTCCAAAAAGAATACCGGTTGTCCCTTTTCCACAACTCCAAATAATTTGGAACTCCAAGGTACTGTTAGTTGCAGATGCACTAAATGTCTTTATAATTTCCTTTCCCACACCACCTGCTTCTTCCTCAATATTGAAGTCCTTCAGCACTAGCTTTCCCTATAAAAAATGCATTTTATTGGATCTGAAACTTGTATTCTTGTAAAAAGCTTCACCTTGGACATTATAGTAGAAAATAAGTAACGCGATATACTCCAAATTCAGAATAAATATTTAAAACTAAATGAATATAACCACCCTATAATTGCATTATAAATTCTAATAGCCAATGAAATTAATAAGAATGGCAGTTATCTGGACATTTGGCAACTGAAATTAATAAGAATGGCAGTTTATTTTATTTTCTTTATTTCTTTCCCTTCTATATATGAAGATGGTATCAGAATTCAAACATGTACCTTGTAAACAGGGAACTGACTCGTCTGAGACGCCAGAGTC
Organism: Panax ginseng; assembly: GCA_020205605.1. Classification (NCBI taxonomy): domain Eukaryota; kingdom Viridiplantae; phylum Streptophyta; class Magnoliopsida; order Apiales; family Araliaceae; genus Panax; species Panax ginseng. The sequence goes on from CM035139.1 coordinate 69,947,071, forward strand.
TGAGCATGCTCAGGACTTTAAACCCGAGTTCGCTGCTATGATCTGTGAGCAGGAGACTGAGAGTTTGTAACAGTACATATGAATGTGACATTATCCAATCAAACAAAGTATTGTATCCAATCAAACAAAGTAACAAAAATCCTGCATACTACCCTTTTATAAAGAGAGTTTGGTTTATAAGTGAAAATGTGAAATTTCCAGTAAACTAAATCCCCCAACATAGAATGCAGTCCTTTTAACTAGGCTGCTAAGCTGCTATGTTAGCACAATAAATAGTACAACAGTAGATAAACCAAAGCTAAAATAACTGATTTCTCAATAAAAAATTAACTAATTTCTCAATAAAAAATCTTCTTTACTCATTAACTGATTTCTCAATAAAAAATTAGGGCAAATAATTTTTGAAGAAAAGCAAAATCTAGCTCCCAATTTATATAACCAAAGAAATTACTCAGTAGAAAACTACTTACACACATATATTAACAGAATACAATATAAGAATCAATGAAAAACATCAAGAAGGAAATTATTATTAGTAGAATAGGGTTTTAATTGTGTAAAAGAATAAATTATACCTGGATAGGAGTAATACTAGAGAATGAAGAGGCAAAGCAACACAATCAGAGAAATGATATGAATCCACTTCTGCGACCATTACATGGAGCTCGAATTTTCTCTCTTCAGCTCGATGTCGCCGCTTCCGAATGTCAAAAGATCACCGGCGATATTGATTTTCTTCCTTGAAAAAGACGACGAGGGTTTCCCCTGCTGCATCGGGTAGTGCTGTGACATATCAATCGCGTGCTGGTCCTTGGAAATCAGATGCAAGCTTAGAGAGGTTCTGGTTCAATCGTCGAGCTTCTCTAGGTGCTAAGGTTGACTATGTGCTTCGTTGAACTGACTGTCGATCGGTGTTAAAGGTGTGCCCTCCGCTTGTCTTTGCCATGGATCTAGAGATTTGAGAGTTACAGAAAATCTAGGCAAACCCTAGCTTTTTTTTTCTAGATGGAATGAAAAGAGGCTAAACAGAGAGATGAGAGACGAAGACACTCGGTGAGAAATGCGAAAGAGAGCGGATTTAATTTTAAGTTTTCATTTAACCGCCTTTTTTTTAGCTTCGTGTTTTTCTTGATAGACAATGTTTTTAAAAAAAACGTTATCTAGTTAAAACCAAAAAAAAATGCCCTTTTAAATAGATAACGTTTTTGCATATATATCTACAACGTTTTTTTTAAAAACGTTGTAAAAAAAATACCATAACGCTTTTTTAACAAACGTTGTGGTTTAAGTGTTGTCTATTTAGTACTTTGTACTGGTGAAAGAAAATAACTCTCTTCATGAATACTAAAGAATAATACCCCTTACGACTGTTGAACGAAAATAATATTCATACGAATATGAAAAATAATATCTCTTTATAATATGAAATAAATAATACCCCTTACTATAATAATAATATCCCTTACCTCAAAAGAAGATTGGATACTAGAATAGTGAGGTAGCAGACTTCTCTTCTTCTTTTTCTCTATAATTTCTCTCTATAATAATTGTTCTATAGCTTTAGTGAATTGGAGAGAAATAAAGTAAGAATGAGCTTCTATTTATAGAAAAATATAGTTTCGATAATTGCACGTTTTGGGGCTCGAAATATTATAGTATAATATCTTCCTCTTTTTCTTCATTTTTAATTTAGTCCTGCAAGTATTATCAAACTTGCATCATCTCCCCTAATAGTAAATCATATGAATCAATAGTAAATCATGTGAATCAATAGTTCTAGACATGTGAAAATATGAATTACAATATAGTACCTACATCTATACCTTCATTTTTAACTTAGTCATGCAAGTATTATCAATCTTGCACCAACTCCCCTAATAGTAAATGAATGTGAATCAATAGTACACACATATGAACAAATAGTTATATGCATGTGAATTAATAGCAATTAATTGCTCATTTATCCGATTAATTACCCGATTGGTCAATATAACTTCCAAACATCAACTATTATCGAAATACATATCGTTTTTCACTAACACTAATAATCCCAACACAATGGAACTATCAATTTCATCTTTAATCAACACGAACTTATTCATCATTAATATTATAACTCATAATATTTAACAATCAGGTCGTTCCCAGGAAAGAGGGGGCTTTTCGATAAGGATTTCTCCTTATTAGCGCAGCGATTAGGTGACCAAACCTCTCCTCGATGTAACTTCTGACATTGTCAATATTGCAAATAATAATATAAATAACTTTGCCGTCTCAATTATTGACTAATAATATATCATATTATGCAGATGATACTGTGACAACAATTGAATCAATAATATGAGAGATATGATGCAATAATTACTATAGCAATAATTGAGTATAACTGAGTGATTTCTCACGTAAGGATCAATAATTAATACCGCCTCGCTACTACTATGCAACCATATCGACATTCTTTGTACTTTTAGTACCTTGCTATTTATTTTATGACAACTTGCTTACTTTGAAAATTTTTCATATATCACCCTTAACTTTAACCTTTTATCAGTTTAACCATTTACTAAATAGAATAATTATAAGAAAATTGAATACTTTCATTTCATAAAATTCGGGGTCTCACAGGTGATCTCATCGTATATATTACGATTCATTTATATCTTGATCGTTTTGTTTGAAGATCTCCTATCCCTGTACTTTTAGTCTTTTAGACTCTATCTATTCACCACTACTGTTCAACTTTATTATCAGGGTTAAGGAACTCTGTATCTTTACAACTCGCCGAGATTCATCTTTGAATCTTACCGACACACTAACTCAATTTGAGTTAGTACTTAATCCTAATCACTGCGGTTATTGGCCTCAGGTATTCTTACCTAAGCTTCATAACCAACAGCTTTGACACCAACTGTGACAACCCCAAATCCGAGTCCCAAATTACCACGGATCTGGTACTATCATTCTATAACTAATTGCGGAAGATATAAACATAAATTGTTTATACAATACACTTTACACACTATTTCCCAAAATCGAGTAACCTTAACTTATACACAATTCATAAACTATCTAACATATATCATTATTATCCAACTATACTATTACAAACTAGCTGCACATTTTATCCCAAGCTGAACTTGGCTTTATCCTTTTCCTGTATTCGAATGCATTTGCCTTATCTACAATGTTTATCATGATATAGCAAGGGTGAGCATGAAAGTTGCCCAGCAAGTTTAAATTTATATAAGGATATATCATGATTGAAAGAATCTGAATAATAAACTGGCTATAATTCATCAATATAATTGAGAACTAGCACGAACAAATTTTTGACTGAACAAGCATTAAACATGAACAAATTTATCTGGACTAAATGGTAATGAAGGTGATCAGCCTTTCATACCTGACTTATACATGCAAGATGTACAAAGTACAATTCTACATGCAATCAACAATGATTAACCATAAGCATATCTGAATGAAACAACTCTTAGTAGAGTTAAGAAAAACTTGCCTGAACCGTTGATTACCGTTACGCATTCTATATCGCTTAATCCGAAGACCTAATATTAGTAATATAGATCTCCAATATTAGAATAATATCATCACAATATAATACTATTATATATGTACACAGAATAACCTAAACACATAACACATAACCCTATCAGTCTATTACATACATAAGACTCGGTATCAAGTCAAACTATTTCAGTCTGACTTGAATCCGACACAAATCTGACATCCCGACGGTCTAGTCGGACAAAACTCGAGTCTAAAATTATTAGGACTCGGTCTAAACTGGTTCACAGATATCTTAAATAATTTATTATCAGTCAAATTATTTTTTATAGGCTCGATTTTTAGATAATTAATATCATTTATCATGATTTTTGAATCATTAAACTCGTATTTATATGAATTAAATACCACAATATTTCTTAATCATTAATATTTATTTAATATTAAATATTAATGAAAATCATAACATAATATTATAATATATTTATAATATCATAAAGTATTTTAATACTTTAAAATCATATTTATATGATTTTAAAATAGCCTAATCCAATATCCAATAATTGATATTAATATTAAAATATTAATATTTTCATGACTAAAAATCAAAAGTTATATTTTATAACTTAAAATATTTTTATAACACTTAAATCATTTTTATATGATTTTTAAATCATTAATTCTATTTTTTCATAATTTATTTAATATATTTATTAAATAAATTAATTACCATTAATAATAAATTATTAATGAAATTCATCACAAAATATTAAAATTTAACAAAAATAACTTAAAATATTTTCTAATTTCATAATATAATTTTTCATGATTTTTCATGAATTAAAATTTTTTTTAACTAATTTATTTAATATTATAATTAAATAAATTAAATATCATTAATATTTCAAAAATATTAAATATTATTGAAATATATTTAAAATAATTAAAATTTCATTTTTTGGACTTCAAAATAATCTTTAGGAATTTATTATGTATTTTTCATAATTAAAAATCATTTTTATCTATTTATTAATTAAAATAATTAGTTTCTTAAATAAACTGTCAGCTAAAGAATATATGATGAATTCACTGTCGCTATAGGTGTTCTTGGTGTTCATCACCTCTAACCTGTAAATTACACAAGGCTAAGGTAGGTAGTTTGATCGAATGTAATTATTTGTTCAAGCATGTTCTGTCCAATCTAAAACTTAGATCTTGTAGTGTTTGTGTAGCACTACAATTAACACCAACAATCTAGTTCATATATCAACATATCATGAAGATCAGGCCATGCAAAGTCACTATCAGACTTAATCTGGGTTTTCTGGGTAACCCAGAAACCCAGACAGTCGCGAGGTTCCACTTTGTGGTTCGATTTTATCTTAGTTCTAGTTATGATTTATAACGTTTAATGGTTCAAATCTATAATATACATGACAAGGAACATTACCATAACAACAAATCAGTTTAACAACAACAGATCCACAAGCTATGATCCGGTCAAAGCTTGTCAGAAAAACATTCATATCCTTTTCTGGAAATTCCAGAAATGCTAGAAGCAGTGCAAGTAGTCTACTTTGACCATTTGCTACGATCGATCTGTTGGTTATTTAAGAGTTATAAGGCCATGGATCTATAGTCAAGACAACAGGCTACACATGTATTACCACAACAACAACAAAACTTGTAAAAACTGACAGATCTATGCATTACAAAACCTTGTCAGACCTAGTTTTACACTTTCTAGGTTACCCAGAAAGTGACTGGTCATGCTCGGTCAACCCTCTTTGACCACGAATAACAACAAATCTAGACATTGGATGGCTATCAAACCACTTGAAAAAGGAATAACTCATACCAGGCTATAGATCTAACACATCAAACAATAAAAATCATAAATATACAAAGATCTACAGCCACTGACATTCGATTGTTAGACCTCTTAACTGTTCTTGGACAGTTTTGAAAATCAACACTTTTAAAGCCATTTTATGCTATGGATTCATGATGGATCAACATAGATCATCTAAAAACATCATATAACATGAGATTAAACACTTAAACACAAAATATTTCTTAGCAACTTGGATCAAAAATCAAAATAGGTTTATACCTTCTAGCTTTAAATTCTTGATCTTGATTGATCAGAGGGCTGTTTTTAGGACTGAGATACTTTGCAATTTCGGAGGTTTGGGTGAGGGAGAGATTTGGTGAGAGCTTGGACAACAAATGAGAAAAATGAGTACACTTTCTCTGTGACGCCCCCAAAGTAGGTCCAATCAACCCAACCCATTCTGAGTCACCAAATACATGGTACAGAAAACAACTACAACTTTATTACTACAATTGTCATGCAAAATACAACAACACATATGTTGTGAGTTTTGATATAAATAAATACCAACTGTGACTCATGTCCCAATCGTGGACAACACCTCACAGTGATACCTTACATAAAGGTACAGTCAATAACTATTTTAGAAATTAAAATATTTGGGAAGTGCTCAAGGAAACCTTCATACATGGGAGGCCATGGGTCAAGGTTATGATATATATCATATGACTGGAGAATTATCCTTGGTTGACCCAATAGACCCCAAAGAAAAATGAGAAGATTACTATCATTTTCCTTCCAATGGTGAGTCTTCTCTTGACATATAACTATCTCCACTGTCTGTAAGTGAGAATTACATTTTAACCAAACTCCAATATTATATAGGTAGTGCTCGTAGATATACTCAGCAAGTGGATGTGCACAACCCTGTCTTATGATAACATGAGGTTGTATGTCATTAGACATCTTGTATGATAGTGGCAAAACACCCTTCCAAAGTTGGGTTCACCTCACCCTATTTGCTTCACCAAAATTAAATATCAAATGACGTATACAATACAACACACTTATCTAATTTTCTCAATAAAATTATTTCCATACTATTTAGGGAGAACCTCAACAGCTATAGACCACCATTCTATTCCCCTCGTTACTCCCGGCTCCGAATTTACACTCTTGTTACAGAAAGGAATTGTGAAGCAAAGGGTGAGCACAACTAGCTTCGAAGAAAGAATATCATGACTAAAGATAATTAAATTATCAATAGCCATCATCATTAATAAATCAGAGATTTAGAACATATGGTAGATGATAAAACTTTTCAACCATAGTTGCAGCGGAATGAGCAATCCATTAAAAGAGTCAAATAGACCATAATGTCTATTATATTCTCTATGTTAAAAGTCCACCAACAATATTTTATCCCCGTAACATCAATCAATAGTTCCTGTCCACAATCATATGAATAACTCATAATCATATTTGTGGTTCCAAATTCCTTTTCTCACCCAGGACGAAGATAATTTTCATCACATGTCTTTACCTCAAAAAAGCAGTATTTCTGACTGGAATATCGGATGTAAAGCCGAAGGAAACTTACACTGAATAGCAACTCTCCAAGTATCTAAATACTCACAAAAATACGCTCGATAATATAGAGAGAGAAAACTTATGTTTCTGGTGTGATTTTCAATTCTAACTTAATGCCTATTTATAGAAAAATGCTAGAACGACAAAAGAGACTAAATAATAAAATATTAATTAAAATTTTATACGCATGCCATTTTGACAAAATGGCAGCCCATCACCTTTGAAAATCCAATTCAGTACATGCATTCAACACCAACCAAAAAGTGGGGCCCGCCTTTTAGAAATCTCCACCAAAATCATTTATAAAAACAATTTCTGAATTAGCCGCCTCTTAAAATTCATAACAAATCATACGTTAATTTTTAACGATTCAAAATTTGTGGACATATACTCAACTTATATATGTATAACATATCCAAAAATCACAATGATCCAACGATCGGATTAAAAATTATAACTCATGCAATATATCTCAAGAACACTGATTTTTCGGATTATTAGTCCTTCGGACCAGTTTCATTCAAAAATTCACCATGATAAATCTACAAAGGATTTTTGGGTGATTCCAATTTCTACGGTTAGCTTACTTCCAGGGCTTTCTTTTGATATATGGATCATCTCCTAACTCATTATACACAAAGAGTTATAAATTTTACAAAATTAAGTAATAAACTAATTTTTTGAAAATTTCTAAATTTCATTCTTCATTTCGACAAAATACTAATAAAACACCTCAACCATTAATTCCTTCATTTATAACCACATAAAATAAATATTTCCTTATCATATAAATCAATAATTAATTATTCACAAATAATATTAAAGAATCACAATAATGACAACCAGGCTGTTCCTAGGAAAGAGAGGGCTTTCCGATAAGGACTTCTCCTTACTAGCGCACAATTAGGTGACCAAACCTCTCCTTGACAGAACTTTCTAGACATTGCCAATAATGTAATCTAATAATATTATTCAAATAATATGAATTATTGATCTGATAATGGGAAATATTGTGCAATGATAATTATTGAAACAACAATAATATAATACACAGCAATTATTGAACCAATAAAATAAAATATTAAACAGTAATTACTGTAACAATTATTGAGTAGTGCCTTCTTACGTAAGAATCAATAATTCAAAAATATTGTGCAATACCGTGTCTTCTTTGTGCAACCATGCGTATTCTTTATTTTTAACCACTGTGTAATCCAACAAAGGTTAATTCGTAATAATTACATTGTTATTTATAAAAACTTAAACTTGTCATTTTTTCATCCACAATTATTCTCATTATGGGCCCATAAATGGATGCTTGAGTCATACGAATATTCTCCGACAGCAAGAATATTCCACGACCAAATGAATATTCCCCGACAACAACAAGTATTTTATAGCCACTTGCTTATTTTGAAAAAAAATTCATATATCACCCTTAACTTTACTTTTTATCAATTTAACCATTTACTGAATAATAATTATAAGAAAAATTGAATACTTCTATTTCATAAAATTCGGGGTCTTACATTCTCTCTCTCTATCTTTTATAATCTCTTCATGCAATGTATTTTTCTTGCATAGCTGCTATCCTAGACTGATTTGCTGGGCATAAAAGTCATGTTAAGTCAAAACTTGGTTAACCACTCCAAATATGGAAGGATTTGCAAGTTATCCCATAAATAATGCAAAAAGGGTAAACTAGTCATTGTTCATGTGATTTTAATGGCATACTAGACAATTTCCAAACCCTTAGGGTTTAACCCTAAGATTCTAACCCTTAGGTTTTAAACTTTAGTTTCCAAAATTTTCTAATTAGGATTTTTAAAATAGAGAATTAAGATGATAAAAATATAATTAGTGAGTACTAATTACATTAATTATTATCAAGCACATTAAGGCTTACTAATTAGGATTAGGGTTTCCTAATTAGGGTTTAGAAATCCTAAATTTTAAATTAGGGTTTTCCGATGTACAATTAGGGTTCAAAAGTTTGAAATTAGAGTTTGCTAATTAATTAAGCTTTACCCTAATTAATATATAATTAATAGAACTTAAGCATTATAATTCTCCGTTAAGTTCCAGATTAGGGTTTTAAATTACCGGAATCTGAAATTAGAGCTCCAGATCTGGTATTAGGGTTTTCTAAGAAAATCAATTAGGGTTTCAAGTGAATCATTAGGGTTTTCCCTAATTAAGTTACAATTAATAATGTTTAAACCTTATACATAGCATTTAAATTCCCAAACAGGGGTTTTCAATTTCCGAATTAGGGTTTCGGATTCCCGGAACTGAAATTAGGATTTCATAACCGGTTTTTAGGGTTTTCTATCAGACGTTAGGGTTTTCTAACTGAACGTCGATATTCGACAATAATCTTAGGGTTTGACACTGATAAAATTTATCTGATCAACCCTTGACCCTTAACCACATTCGGTACACATACATAACCATATACATAGAACATATTCACATATACACTTAATCCTGAATAATTCAACTAAATCCTTCACAGAATTTTGAAATCCTCAAAATTCCTTCCCAAAAATATCAAACGCATACTTATTTTCTATCTAGGTCTATTATTTGACCTTAAATCCATCATTTAAGATTTTAATAAATTGTCTAAATTCTCGGGTTGTCACAACTAACTTGAACACCCTAATTAACTAATCCACTATCTCTATGTGAATTACAATTAAAAAGAGTTTAAGTGCAAGTTCTTATTAGATTACATGCAATGCTTCGATATATCTTTATCCTAAGCACAAATCATGGATTCCAACACCATGTAGAACACATAAATACATGCTATTATGGTCATATCTAAACCCATAATATGTCTCTCGAGTTCATATGGATTATCACAGTAATTGTTAGCTAGGCAATTAAGAAATTAAGGACAAACCATAATAGACAATCCAAATACAGCTAATAAGACTAGAAGGAAGCATATTAAAGTAAATTACACAATAAGATCCATAGTAATCTCAAAATAGAGTTTAATTCATAACTGAACTAGAATCCATAATCCACAATTGATTAAGCATTAAAAGATACAAATAAATAAGAAGAGAATTCAGAATTGAGATAAATAAATCTGCATTTTCATGCTTCCAATCTGAACTCCCAATGATGATCAATAGCTTTAATCTTCAGTTCTTAGTTAACCTAGGGTTCCTAATCTAAGAAAGAAAGAAATGATGAAAAATAACAGAAATATATCCCAAGAGGGATTTAATGGAGTTCTAAAACTAGCCTCTCTATTACAACTGTAATTATGCCATATATATAATATTTCACAAGTCCTTTGCCCATCCAATTAGTCACATTAGTTAAAAAGTCAATTGTTGATGTTCGTAGACCGGCGCAGCTGCGCCACCCACAAGGCTAGATCCACTAAAATCACACACTTACCAAAATCTAGGGGTCAAGATGGGATACTTATGCTTTATTTTTCATTTACGGGGGCTTTTTGCTCTTTTTTCGGTTTTATTCTCTTTCTATTTTTAATAATATTTCTAATGATTGTGCAATGTTTAATTCCCTTAGGCTTTTCAATGCTACCTTAGCGAGCTTTTGACCGATGACTCCCAAACCATTAAGGCCTTAGGGCGCTAGGTGTAAAGACATCCCCTCGGACTTACTTACTCAAGTAACAAAGGCCACGAAACTAGACTAGCCACGGTGATTATTCTTTTTTTAGAAAGCTTATATACCCCAAATTTTCCCCCAAAATTAGGTTCCTGCCTAACTTTAGCCATCTCTGCCTATTATTGTCTTTCTTTCATTCAAACTAGCAGTATCCTTTGGAGTTCCATTATGTGTCAATTTAGACTCAATTAGTCAACAAAGCTATTTTTACTGTGCTATCCTTATTATACCAGTTTCAAACAGAAAAAGATTCAATTCATAACAGGAAATCACATCAAAGCCTTAATATTCCATACTATACTTTTCTACGCAATTCCAATCTCATCATTGGTCAAAATAGACTTTTACCATCTAACAGATGGAAATATGCAAGTATGAACTAAATGCAATATAAACGCAGTAAAATAACTAATATTTTTGAGGTTTTTCCAAATTTTTTTCTTATATCAAAATACACTAGCAACATAAACTAACAAGTTCAACTAAATGAAATCTAAAACTAAACTAAAATGAAAAAAACATACTAAAACACAGCTAATATGAATTAAACTAACCTAAGTTAAACTACACATGTAATTTTATACTAATAATGCAATGCAGCCAATACCCTCAAACATAAAATTAACAATGCCCTCATTGTAAGGTAAAGGCTGAAGAAACTTCCCTATGTAGACTCGTCATAGCCATACTCCTCTCGCTCAGGTGGAGTTTCTTGAGGTGCATATGGGGTAGCAGACCCAAATGTAGGAAACTGGACTTGTGCTCCCAGCTGGCCAAATGCATCTGAAAGTACTCCCGAAAACTCAGCAGTAAAGGCTTGAAAATTAGTGTGCATCGCATCCATCCTTCTCTGGAGGCTGCAAACCTCACAGTCCTGCCTATCATAGTACCTTTGAGGTGCCCTTACTGTCTGGGGAGCAGTAGTGTCCTCATTTTCTCCTTCTCCACCTTCTCGTCATCACTGTCTGACTCATCTTCCAGTAGAATGAAACCCAAGCTCCGGGGATGAGACTCTGCACCATTCCAAATTGTGTATTTCTGTATAGTAGTGTGGTCTATGTCATGCATCGGTAACTGCAGAGCCTCATTATCCCAATCTACTCCCACAACCAAAATAGAGCCAAGTAATGATTGAAGCATTTAGAATTCCCCCAGAAGTATTCCAACTCATGTATCACAGCATTGATTGATTAATGATCTGCCCGATGTCAATTTCTTTCCCTTTCAATATGCCATACTGTATATGGCCCTATCAATAGTGACATATGCATGATGGATGGTAGGGAGTATACTAGCGCAAATAAAACTGTACCACACCTTCGCATATCGACTCAGTGTTATCTGTGGGAAGTGCACTTTTCTATCTGTTCTAGCTTTTATTTTCCATTTCATGCCCGGTTTACACAACTCCTTAATTAGCTTGTCCAAGTCAGTTTAAAAACTTTGAGATTCTTCCCAATTAGAAGCACCAGATGGCAGTGTGTTAACATGAAAGAGTTCATTGATTGCTTGCTTGGTGTAGTGTACTTGCTTCCCTCGCATATATGAGATCCCATTCTGCATTTCTCGAGCATTGGCATAGAATTCTCTCACGATTGACATTGGGGCAGCCACTGGCTTGGCTACCACTAGAGCCCATCCACGTGCCAAAATTCGTTCCTTCAATTTCCCATCCTTCCTTCCAGGCTTGAAGCCCCTCTCTTTCACAAATGATTTTCCTACTAGGACATCCTGATAATGGTGTTGGGCTGAGAGGTTTACAAACCTAGAGGTGTCCAGAATGTCTCTGCTACTGCCTTCGCCCTCATGTTCACTACGATGGAGATGGGAGCGAATCCTTTTGGGTTCCATAAATTGAGCAATGTGGATGATGATTGTAACTAATAACAAAACCTTAAACTCCTCTCTTTGGAATTTGTAGAACAAGTTATGTACAAAGCTGAAAACTCCTTGACTATGATCAAAAATTTGGGACTTGCTTTGGGAAGGAAGAAACTAGGGTTTATGTTGGAGAGAGAGAGTGTTGGTGGACTGGAATACGAAGATTGAAGGTGCTTAGATTGGATTTAGGAGAGGAGCAGTAGCAGGGGAGTTCGTATGGAGTTCAGTTTTGAGAGAGAAATGGAGTCGAGAGTTTGAATGTAATAATAGTTGTGTGTTGATCAGGCTACTATTTATTTTTTAAAAAAACTGACTTCAGGCTAGGGCGCAGCTGCGCTGGATTTGACTTGAGGGGAGGCGCAGCTGTGTTGTGCTCTATTCTGTTCTATCATGAGGCGCAGCTATGCCGATTTTGGCCTATGCACCGGCATAGCTGCGCTGCCCTGAGCCCAAGTCTGCTTAGTTGTCTCCACTTTTCTGTTCTATAATGGTTGGACAATCGAATTTGTACCTGATAATTATCATGAACATCATATTAGCATAACTAAATCAAACATCTGCTACTACTAATAATGTAAATAAGAATTGACAAAGAGAAAGAAAAATTTTGATTGGATTGTTTGCCTTTGTAACGCCCCAAAATCCGGTCTATTTTCACACCCGGATTTCGTACGTCATGATCTCATCTTCTTCCAAATATACATCATTATATAGTTAAATATAACAATATACATTCTCAAATCCCAGGTTCTAATACCTTATAACCTCGTTCATTATAAATAATGATAATTACATTATTCTTTTCATCTTACACGAGTGACTTTTATCCGCCACCAAGGATACATAACAGTTCATTAAACTAATCTATAGTTTAATTACATTATTCTACATTACAAGACTTGGCTTGATCTTCACGCTCATTCATCTAATGAATGACACTTCGTCTGGATACCGATCAACTTGATCTTTACGAGATTCTTAAGTTCTTTCTAACATCGTTCGCTGTAAATGTTTTTATTTAAAGCAAGTGTGAGCATTCAATTGCGCAGCAAGTCATAGCAGTTGAATAAACAACTTCAAGAATTTAAACATTCTTTTAAGACTTCAACAACCGAACAAAGGTTATGAAGTAGCTTGAATAATAAGAATAATTCTGATTCCTATCATTTTAAAATATTAGTCACATTCACTTTGAAATAGTTTCATTCTTCTACTCTTTTTCATACACATCCCGTCTGGCTAGAATCATTAGCACAAACTTAACAATAATGGTTCATGTATAAATAGAACATTCTCATATTGAATAGTTCAATCACAAAACAGTTCATCTCATAGAAACACCGAAGTGTTAAAATTGTGGCAGAAGGCCTCATACATTCTACCATCTTGTACAAATATCGCACATTTGCACATCAGTAAAACTTTTCATGTTCAACATTTGAGAAGTTTAAGAAACTAGCATTCATTTAGAATATGAATGAAGTTAGGAAACTTGTCTTACGCACAACTACAACTTATAGTTTACGCTGAAATGCTTATTCCAATCCCTATATAACACATAAGAAAATAGCACATACACCAATTAGTCATATACTTGACTTTCGCATTGGTTTACTTAACTTTACTTCTTAGGGTTCGTGTTCTTACAATATAAGTTTACGCGACCAACTTCCTTTACTACTGGTTTACGACTTCATGACATACTGAGATGTCTTACTCATATGATCACCATCTTTGATGATTTACATTCTTATCTTCTTCTTATAACTCTCTTAGGACTCAGCACACATCGTGTCTCTACTAGTAGTCCATATGGTACTCTGAGTGGTTTCCCACAAACAACCAACAAACAAGTTCCCGTCTCATCTACATTGTTTTCACAGTAAGTTAGATCGTTTGCCAGTTTCGTATATACTTCCTCTCTCTGAATGAATTATTTATGTGACGCCCCCAAAATTAGGTATACATCACCCATCTTGAGTCGCCAAATACATGTTACAAAATACAAATACAAACTTAATTATACAAATGTCGTGTAACATACGACAATACATAAACTGAGAGTTCTAATAGGAATATTGTCATCTAGATAATATCCATACTCAAGGAGTCCTCATTACATTTATTGTCACACTATTTAATAGAATAGTGAGGACTACTAATGCTATCTTCTGGACCATCACTCCTTTCCCCGACTCGTCCCAGCTATATTCTCATTTCCTGAAGAGAACATTGAAAGAAAGGGTGAGCTCAACTAGCCCAGTAAGAAATATTATGACTAAGATAATACAGAATAAATTATCATTAGTCTTCAACAATGTTAAATTGATAATATACAATAGACATCAAGTTTAACTGCAGCGGAATATGCAATCCATTAAAAGAGTCAAGTAGAGAATAAAGTCTACTATCTTTTATGTTTTAAAAGGTTTCATCAATTTTTGTCGCTGAGACCAGCTTAATAAATAAACCACCACATCTAATCATCCCTGTACCATGGTCAAGGATTTTCATTAAATCATCAATGGTCATGACTATACCGAATAAACCCTGGTCATAATCATACCAAAAAATATTCATCAATGCATTACAAAGCCACTCGAGGACTTTTATCACATTATTTATAACAGTCATGATTATACCGAATGATCCTCGGTCATAATCATACTAAGTCCATCTATGCATCGTAAGCCAAAAGATGACTTTCAACATAATATAACATGAGGATGATGACAATGACATAATAATTCAATAAAACAAGTTCAAGAATTAATTTGTCCAGAACCAATAATGTCCAAATTGTCAACATGATACTTCTTTGTAAAGTAAAATTTAAGAATGCTCGTAAGAATATTTCCATGAAATGATCTTTGGATGAAGCGCAAATATCAAGGATATTCCACTAATTTCATGGAGTATAGAAGTCAAAAACTTTAACCAACCGAGTATAATAAAGAATATAGGAAATCGCAAATGGATTTTCACCCCGCCATGCGGTAATCCACGATATCTGATTATTTCCACAATTTAATAAGGAATGAATACAAAGGATCATTCACCGTGCATGTAGCAATCCATATAGCAGTGTTATTCCAAATGTAATAATAAAGAATGGAATAATGTATGGATTCACCATGCATGCGATAGAGACCACATGCATGACAGGTTATTCCCAAATGTAATAATAAATGCGGAATAATAAATATGGAACCTGTGTCGTGAAATTACAATCGGCTGTGATATTCCACCAGAATAATAAAGAACGGAATAATAAAAGAATTTCACCAAGTATACGGTACATTGCGATAAACAAAAGTTATTCCAACATAATAATAAAGAATGGAATAATGTAAGAAGATCACCAAGTATTGGGTAAACCGCATATCTGAAAGTCATTCCACCAAGTATAGGTAAACCAGCGATACAAAAGTTATTCCAATGAATAATAAAGAATGGAATAACATAAAGATTTCACCAAGCATAGGGTATGCCACAGATACCCGGAGTTATGTATAGGGTATGCCACTTTTACAGGTTATTCCAACAGAATAATTAAGAATGGAATAACAGAAGTTCTCTTCATGAATAAGAAAGAATAACACCCCTTACCGTAAAAGAACTGGATATAGAAGTAGAGAAGTAGCAGAATACTCTTCTTCTTTCTCTCTATAATTTCTCTCTCTAGAGTTTCGGTGAATTCGTAAGAAAATAATGAAGGAATGAGCTTCTATTTATAGAAGAATGGAATGAATAGTAACTAATTCATGAACGGTCCAGATCGATTTACTTTTAAACGAATGATCCAGATCGATTTACTATTAAAACATAAAGCAAATCGGTCCATATTGATTCACTATTCTAACCTTTAAACCAAATGATCCATATTGATTCACTATTCTAACCTTTAAACCAAATGATCCATATTGATTCACTATTATAACTTTCCACCAGCGGTCCATATTGATTCATTCAACCAACGGTCTAAAAAATTAGCACATCTCCTCATGGAATAATATTGTACCCAAATACCCGAATGCAAAATAATAGAGTGAATAGTAACTGGGTGAATAGTAACTCATGAATAGTAACTCATGAATAGTAACTCGTGAATAGTAACTCATGAATAGTAACTCCGACACAAAAAGTGTCCCAAATACTCGAGTGAACAATACTAGAGTGAATAGTAATTTTTGGTGAATAGTGACTCGTGAATAGTAATTCTGACACAAAAAGTGTCACAAATACTCGAGTGAACAATACTACCTCCAGACATCAATTACTATCGAAATAAATGTTTAACACAAATAATTTTAACACAATGAAACTAGCAAATTAATCTTTAATCAACACGAACTTATCCATCATTAATATCATAACTCACAATATTTAACAACCAGGTTGTTCCCAGAAAAGAGGGGGCTTTCCGATAAGGATTTCTCCTTATTGGCGCGCAATTAGATGACCAAACCTCTCCTTGACAGAACTTCTAGACATTGTAAATATTGCAATTTAATAATATGAATAACTTTGTCGTCTCAATTATTGATTTAATAAAATAACATATTATGCACATGATACTGTGACAATAATCGAATCAATAATATGAGAGATATGATGCAGCAATTACTGTAGCAATAATTGAGTATAAGTGAGTGACTTATCACATAAGCATCAATAATCAATACCGTGTGCTACTATGCAACCACGCGTATTACTGTACTTTTACTACCGGGTAGTTCAACAGTATCAACGGTAAAACCTTCGTCGTTATTTTCATAAAATATTTTTTGTTGTTTTTTAACTACGACAGTTCTTCTGTTATGGGTCCACCAATGATTGTGTCGTCGTACGAATATTTCCCGACAAAAAGAATATTCCCCGACCAATCGAATATTATATAACAACTTGCATACTTTGCAAAATTTTCAAAAACTACCCCCAACTATAACATTATCTCAAATCCACACCTTAATATTAAAAAAAATATTTCGAGAAATTTAAATCTTTATTTATAAAATCTGGGGTCTCATAATTTAGCCTAACTCCCATATGTCAACCATCAAACATTATGATTGTACCACAACTTAACTTATCTTAACTTATCCAAACCATTAAAACTATAACGTTCGTTAAGTCAATTTCTTATTCCTTATGGCTTTCTGGAAACTAAATGCCATACCTCAAGATTCATTCTTTATCGTCTAAGTCATATAGTCTTTTGTATACTCAGAACGACCATTCCATATTAATTCTATGCATTCATAGCATTAAGCATTTTACGTTACCATATTCTTATCTTACAACGTTCGGTTCATTTGACTCGGAACGTCATCCAAGTTAATCATTAACTCGGCTCCTTTACGTTAAACGTCATTGTCTTTAATTTAGTATCTTTACCGTTCACAGGTTTAATTATTGGTCTTCATTACCCTACGGTCAAATCATACACGGGGTGTAGGTTTTGCCCGTTTAATATTCGCGTACACTCAACCCTCACGTCTGTTAAAGTGTTTAACCATTACATTTCATTCCAACATTCTCTATTCGACTCACATTCGACTTTTATTAATCTTATCACCGTTCGATACGGCTTTCTTGATAATTTGTATCTTACTTACTACCTTTGTCAACGTCTAAGTCATATAACTAATGTATACTTAGAACGTTCGCCTGATGCGAATACGATTCACAAAGATCGTTTACGTATTCAGCATTCACATTGATCGTCTCTTAATTCTATTTAACCTTCACCCAAGGTTTTAATCGCTCTTATTCGTTATCCATTACATGAACCCCACATTCATTATTCTTTCTTAATGTTGAAGCCATACGGTTCGTTGTATGCAAAGACCGATTGTTCATCGCAACTGCGTTGCGTTCACAGCGTCTATACGCTTTACATTTATCTCTCCTTACTGCAACATAACATCGAAATGTTATACATCACCCTCGTCACTCAACATCGAAGGAATCACCATCATAGAAATCCCACACGTTCGTTTTATCCCAGATATCGGTTCTGTAATTTGCGTTTACATTCTTTATCTTTTAATCCCGTTCAATCTTTATATTCAACCTTCATTAAAGGTTTAAATCCACTTAATTAAGTGTTACATTACGCGAACTTTATGTTCTTTATCTTCCCTTACACTTTCCCTAAGAGTTGAGCAGTTAAAAGCTCTTTCTCCTGCCTTTCCTCAAGCCGTCAAGGCTTACTGTACGCCTCCCAAACATGGGCTGAAATTGCAAGTATAAAGCTTAAAACATAGAAAAAATTTCTAAGTCTTACACTGTTTTGAGACGCTTACTTCACCATCTCATAACTTCTTCGTTATAACTCGGAACGAGGTCGTTCCAAAGCCATTCTCTTTCTTATCTTATATACTTCAATTTCCCTTGGATAGAAATTCATTTTGAATCCATTAACATGCCATTCAATTAGCTTAATCTTCATCATTCGTTCGTTTTATGTTATTAACGTTCTTCATTCGTTCGTCCGTAATTCGGTCATCCAAACTCGGAACTCATTCATTCTTGAGTCCAAAACTCACGTTTTTTATGTTCTCTTACATTCTTATGAAACCCTACACATTCGGGTTCATTTATATACTTTCTAGTTCTCGTTTGTCTTTTATGAAATCTTTGCCATAACTTCATTATAGCTATACGTTTCTACCGTTCCTAACCAAGCAATAAGCAACTAACTTATACGCAATGGTTTTAAACTTGTCCATCAACAACAATTATACTACGATGGTTTTAAATTTGTCCATCAACAACGTTCTTCATGTTATTCGTGTGTTCTTCGCGTTCTTCGTTAATTCTTCATTTTTAATCGATATTTTGATTATGATTTCATTTTTTCTTAGAATTTGATGTTATAAAATACCATTCCTTACTAATTTCACCGAATCATTCATATGATTCATTCGGATCGTTCAAATTCAATACGAAACTCATACTTCCTTAAGAAATTTATAAACTAAACTTCTAGTTCTTATTTCTTTGTTTTCTCATGATTTCAACCATATGAAATTATTCTTAACATCTTTTACTTCTATTCTCATTAAGTTATGTTTTTAACATATAAAACTTAAAGAAAATTATATAGAAGTTAGGTTTTGGATTATCTTTCTCCTTTAATCTCCTTCCGTCGGACAAAGTTTTCTCACGAGCCAACTTTTCCTCTTACTTTTTCCTCCCATCCGATTTCTCTCTCTCTCTCAAGTGTTGGCGATTTTCAAAAATCACCACCAAATGAATTAAGCTTTCCTTTTATAAAAAACCAAAGCTAGGGGTAAAATATTCATTTTGCACAAAAGGTTACTATTCACACCTCCTTACTATTCCACCTCCTTACTATTCATGAAGCTTCTAGGAGAAGCTTCGTTCTTCCGTCTTGCGGAATTCATCCGACAGTTTGAAAACTGCGATTCTCGGAATCCAAAAATATTTTTGGATATTTCGTCTTTCCTTTACCGATTAACTTTTACGTATTTTTCGGATCTCCAAAAAACTGTAAAACACTTTTTAACATTAATCATTTTCCTTCATATTTTCCCCTAATGTAGTTAAATGAATGAAAAGTACATAACAATATTTTTTGTCATTTTTATTTCGTCCGATTTCTGTATGTTTTTCGAGAAAAAACTTTTATCGGCTTAGTTAACTTTTCACGATATATTATCGTCAAATCTTTTGACGGAATGTCATTTTGACATACCAAACTCTCGGAAAGGCTTAGGTTATTCAAACCCTAACCCTTAGGGTTTCGTCGGGTGAATAGTGCCTATTTTGTCTTTTTCCCCCGAAATATTTTTCTTCCCAGAAAATTTTTATTTTTATCTTGAAAATTCTTACTCGTTCAGTCTAGCTCGTAGCTAGAATCCTCCCGTATAATAATCATCCTAGGTTCTAGAACAATTAATAAACACATAGCACATAATATTATTAATAAAAACTCCTTTTATTAATAACTAATTCTTTAAATCTTAATTTCTGGACAATTCGATTTTCCGGGTTGTCACATTCTTCCCTCCTTATAAAATTTTCGTCCTCGGAATTTCTAAAACCATCACATTCACCCCTTCTTCACAGAATTTCGTCCTCAAAATTTTAGCTTACTCTTCTTCTCAACTTCTCTTCAAAGAAGTTCTTATCTTTCACACACTCCCTAACCATCATAACTTATCAAGAATTATGAAGTAGAAGGAATAAATAGGAATATAAAGATTCCTTTAAAACATTTCATACTTTTGCTAAGGGGTCAAATCGACCATGAACTCTTACTAGGTTTAACTGCATTTCACCGTAAACTCTTCTATCACGGTCAGTTTACAATCACCAAGAAAGCAAACTACCTCTTCCATACATAGGCGATCAACCCATCGTATAACCCCATTTTGAGGTATATTCACCTCAGATTTAACCATTAGATTCCTCACCAAAATAATTTGGTTCGGCATAACTCTTCAAAGAAAGCTTGATTTTCTTATGACATGACATACCATTTGTCTTAGCCAAATCAAATAGCTTAGACTATACCAATAAATTGGACATCAACTTTAAACATTCGTCTAGTCAAATCAATTGACATCGACTACTTCTTTAAATTCTTTCGCAATGCATCAAAACGTTTTATTACGTCATGATACCGTATTGTTCACAGTACGTTGAGAATTTTGTTAGTTTATGACTTCATCATTATACATCATACCATAGCGGGTTGTTGATCATAAGATCACATCCAACACTAGGTTCAATTGCATTAATAACACCATCCTTTTACCATCCTTGCATCAAATGCACTAATGATCTAAAATTCATTTTGATATATTTCAAATCAATTTCTGTCTAGCCAAAACAATTAGCATAGACATATAATGAATAGTTCTTTTTAAAATCCATTGGTTCCAAAAGTTGAACCAATTCTTCCATTTTCAAAACGCGCACATATAAACACGATTTCAATAAACTTCGAAATCTAGCATAGCTAGATGACTTAGAATATCCTATTTCTCCATCTTCCTTCATTGTCTTACTTGAGACAATACTTAATCTTCTCTGGCACCTTCAATGCTAAGTCTACTGAAAATAACTCATTTTCAGTCTAAACGTTCATATACCTTAGTATAGTCCATCCACTTACCACACTTTATGTGTTTAGGAACTTTCCACAACCATATATGTTTAAGAACTTATCTTCGCAATATGTAATCCAAGTACAAATCAAGGACTATCCATATACTTAGGGCTCAGAAACATAGCATATAACTATGAGTCACAAACTTTTCATAAGTATGAGTTTCAAGAACTCGCACACATATACATGATAAAAGATTCACCTTCTCGTCGTATACATATTGATAGCGCGACCAAATATTTCAACGATTATCAATACCAGAAGCTAAGTGGTCGTCAAACCAAACTCGGCCACTAATCAATATAAGAAGCTAAGCAGACAATTCCCCGCCCATACAAAGAATTATTTGACTTAACCACTATATCAACCAGGAAGCTAAGTGGTTCTAAAACCAAGTACAAATCCCTCGCCCATACAAGGAATCATACAACTCAGCTACTGACACAAGTCCTCAATTGAAATCTTATAACTTCTAACTTTCTCTTTACTTAATATGATTTTTCTTTAATTCGTATGCTATCCTTTACAACTCATTCTGAGTTCTTCTTTGCGTACTAATTCATAGTACCATTCATTTATAGCATTAACTATAAATCATCCATCGTTTAACAAAATATCTGTTGTTACGATTCAATATGATCACGTGGTGATCTTTTTCCTTAATCGTTTAACTCAACGATCTTCTTATTCTTCTCTCTATGATTATAGTCTTAGGTACTCATACCTAAGGTTTATAAACTATCCACTACAAGAAATAGGAATATTTCCGACGGAATTAAGGTCGACCGAATGGATTTTCTCGAAATTAATATATTATCAACGGAATATTCAGTCGTTCATAAATCCCTCGAGAATAGTACAAAATCGATAGAATTCAGTTGATCTTATACCATGCTTGTAACGCGAAAGTTTCCCTCCAGCACCAATAACAACCTCAATGGAATATCTATTAATATCGACTGATTATTCATCGAGGATACTTTATTGTCAACGAAACTAACCTAGACAGAATTTAGTCAGAAATAATACTTAAAACCTAATCCCAACAGTAGCGAGCCTCACTTTTGCTGCTGCTGCTAATTTTTTTTTCCCTCTGTCTCTCTGCTCTGCTGTTGCTTGCTCTCTCCCTCCTCCCACTACTCGTCCCGTCCCTCTCCTCACCGGCTGCCGCACCTCTCCTCGCCGACAACCCCATCTCTGGCCTCACCTCTGGCTCCCTCTACTGCTCTCTCTCTCTCTAGTCCCTCACTGCTCCTCCTTCTCTCTCTCAATTTAAGGTTAGTTTTATCAATTAATTTTAAATTTAGAACCCTAAATTTTCAGATATGTATATGGTTATGCATAAATTTGGGTATAAGTACTTAGAACCCTAAATTTTCTGTTTAAATTTTGTTAAAAGTGTTGAAATATTGTTGATAGTGTTGAAATATTCTGTTGAAATGTTGTTGAACCCTAAATTTCCTTTGTAGTGTTATTGGAATTGGGATTTTCTGTGATAGTTTGCTAAATTTGGTTTGGTATGAAACTGATTTTGAGACTGAGATGTTGCTCGGTGTTTACTGATATTGGTTTACCGATATTGGTTTCATGTATTAGTTTACTGTACCCTTCAAATTAGTGTTTGATTTGTGCCCAGCCAGTTATAATGTCCATAATTAGTAGTGTGTTTAATTTGTTATCTGATATTGAGGAGTTATAATGCAGTGCGATAAACTTAATTTGCAAAGTTCTCGATTTACTTTTTCCAAAGATTGTGTGACTTTTAATTTGTGAATCAATTGAAGACTTCCCCTATTTTGGTGTTAAGTATTAATTCCGACGGAATTTCCGACTGAATTTCAGTGGAAGTTATAGATGGTAATAAATAAATATTTAATTAACTATATAAAAGACAATTAGGACTTAGTTTGCCACTAAAACTAAGTAGTAATACTAGAAAAATTAAATAAATTAATAAATTAATACAAAAAATACTAGAGATTTAAATAACTTTAATAAATTATATAATATAATATAATATATTATAATATAATATAATAAACTTTAAAGTAAAATAAGTTTAATAACATAAAATAAATTTAATAGAATAAAATAAATTTACTTTATTATTTAATATAATATAATTAAAAATAAAATAAAATAAATTTAATTTAACTTAATACAATAAAATAAATTTAATTTATTATTTAATATAATATTATAAAAAATAAAATAAAATAAAATAAATCTAAATAAATGAATTAATTTAATTTAATTTAACTAAATTAAATTAAAGTAAAGTAAAACATATAAAATAAAATAATACAAAATAAAATAAATTAAAATACATAAATAAATAAAAGTATAATAATAAATTAATTTTAAAATAAATTTAATAATAAACTAGAATATATTAAAATTAATTAATTTAAATAATATAATATAATATAATAAAAAATAAAATAAAATAAAATAAAATAAAATACAATAATTATCTTAAACTAAGTAGCATTTGCTTAGTTTTCCATTACATAAAAAATATCCTAATTAAATATGGTATTATTTACCAAATACCATATTTACTTAGTTTGCCATAATTTTCAAATATAATAACAAATAAACTAAATTAACTATAATATAATAACATATAAATTAAATGAAGCACTTCCTTTTATGCAGGGTTCGACATAGCAGTTGTATCCCACACTCCTCTCGGCAATTAAAAAAAATCGTAATTCCCTGTTTTGTATCTTATACCCGAATAATATAGTTAATTGAATTATTATAACATTCTCATCGTTTCATCATAACAGATGACAACATACTACCAGGAGTTTCATTAAGTTGTTAAACAAAGTTCTGTTAAGAACCCTCTGAGATGAGCGTGAACCATCACGTTTCTACTACTAGGAATGAATCATTGCACGATATGGGTCCAATCCACGACATAGGCGACTTCCACCACCCGAATTCCTCGATGGGTAGTTCTCACGTAATGTCTCACCTCTTTTCTATGAAAACTACCCATCCGAGGAATTTGAGAGGTGAGAAGTTCACTATGTCGCCCACCCATATCGTGCAATAATTCATTCCTAGTATAGAAGTGATCGTTCGTTCATCTAGAGGGTTGCTTAACTTGGAACTTTGTTCAATAAATTAAAGGAACTCCTTCGGGATGTTGTCATCTGTTATGATGGAACAGTGATGAAGGTCCACACTAATTCAAGTTACTTTATTATTCGAGTATAGGACACAAACAGGAACTACGACCCTTTTTTTGTCAAATTGCTGCTGAGGAACTGGTTTGAGTACTATTAACTATAACTGCAACTAATATAAAATTTAGATTGACTCTTCTCCTAGTAGTCATTACACCTGTAACTACTATGAAACTTAGAAACTCGTTTGACAAGTAGGATTAAATGTTGAACAGTAGTCTCTATAGAATCCAAATAACAATTCTCATAAACTAAGTACCACTTACTTAGTTCATCATTGGCAAAATAAACTAAGTAGCATTTGCTTAGTTGCCACAATTTTCAATAAACTCAATAATACTCTCCCTTTAATATTCAATACACTCAATAATAAAGCACGATACTTTAGAACTTAGAAACCCATTTGACATTCACTCAGTAGGAGCGAATGTCAAATAGTCCCCAGTTTGGGACTGTTACTGGATGTTATGTCTCTCACTTAGGTCGGTGCCAATTAAGAGAGTGCGTGTTTATAATATTTTGAGGATTTTTTAGCTGGTGTCTCTACATGTTCTTCGAGTGCATACTTAGACTGTCTATTTCGTGTACTTGAAGACCATGGGAAGGTGCTGCTGAAAATTTCTAAAATATTATAAACACACACCTTCTAAATGGCTTAATGCGAGGAGACGCATCCAGGAACGGGATAAAAGCCTAACCCCTGTAGAGTGGAGATATATATTAGGTAAACTAAATACATGCATATATTCACGTGGGTTTGTGGATGGGTATTCAGTATGGATTCATCACGAGGAATCAGCTGAGTTTTGAGAATGGACAAATAGTACTGTAGACCAATCCTTTCACAGGGATTCGCAATCAGATAACTATGACGTCGTGCAGATGTTAGTTGATGTGTATGTCCCTACCAATATTGACTTGGCTAAAAGCGCATCGCTAAGCGTTGCTTTCAAAAAAAGCTGAAATGATTCAAAGAATCGCTTTCTACAAGTCATATCTCGAATCGGTGTTCCATTGTATCCGGAAATGACAAGCACACCAAAGCTTTACAGTAGTTATGAAGCTTTTACATTTCAAGAATGAGCATGACTGCAGTGAGAGAGGATTCAATGATTTGCTTGATATTCTTAGCGAGTTCTTACCTAGGGATAATACGCTGCCCGTGAATTACTATGAGGTGAAGAAGATGGTTAAGGGGTTGAATCTCGGGTATGAGAAGATCAATGCTTGTGAGCAGGATTGCATGTTATATTATGGGGAGGACAAAGATAAGGTGCAGTGTGATATCTACTGTAACGACCCCAAAAATTCAGACAATAATATTCTCCTTCTCGATCGTTAACAATACAACTTTAATCTATCTTTACATCATTATTCGATATTAAAATCACTAAAAATGCTGAATATTTAAAACTTTTATACATTTCCTTCTGTATTGCCCTAAATCGCAACCTTTACATTACATCTCTTCGATTCAAATTTATATCATGAATCGTTACAACAAAATGACTATACAAAGTCTTACATCATAAATAGATATCCATATACACCGGATAGTCCAACTTACAATTCAAGAACATATTACATTCAAAATATTAAATACATTTCTCATAAAATATAAGTAATCTTCATGAATATGGATCTCTATAATTCACTTAGCACATATCCTTACCTTGAAATCTTGACCTGTAAAAAATATTATTTGCAAGAGTGAGCTCAACAGCTCAGCAAGTTCTAACAGTTTTCATGCATCACATAATACATAACAATATGCTCAACATACATATCCTAATAATTAAAGTAACATGGGATACATGCTTTAATTCACATAGAAAATATAATGATTGAGTTCCTTACATAATCATCATTTGTAACTCCCCGGAAAATCGAACCTTTGTAAATACTTTCAATAATGAATAAAATAATATTATTTATTATTATTATGTGTTGATAAGATGAATGTCGTTCTATAACCGAGAAACATCAGAATGACATAGTATTTTAACTATGTGAGAGAATTAAAGTGTTTGAATTTCTAAGACGAAAATAAAAGTTTTTTGAGAAATTTTCCAAAAAACACTATTCATCGATTTCCGCTCGGGAATTATTTTTGAACTTCCAAGAAATACGTAACGTTATAATATCAATGTGAGATTGATTATGTAATAATAATCTAAGTATGGAAAACGTAATATTTCGCATGCGGACTTAGTTTGAGAACGTTAGAAATATTAAGCGTTAAGAAAAGAATGTGTTAATCGTATAATGCGTAGACATTGTGCGAGTTATTGAACGTTAGTATAATACGACGTATTATACTATTAAGTATGAAGAATGGAATGACGTATATTATAATTTAGTATACGAGCTAGCATATGAGAATTAAACGTGGTGTATATATGCTAAGGTGTTTAATTGAATGGAATGGACTTATAGGATTATTAGCATATTGGTAGAAGTCCAATAGTAAGTGATATGCAAGCCCAAGTGTTTGTTAATCATGAGTCCAAACTATTGTAATATAAGCCCAATAAGAATAAGCTAGATATTAAGTAAGCCCAATGTGCTAAGCCATGATCCATGGAGCAAACCATGTTAATGTGGGTAGTCTTGATGGGCAAGCACTTTGTGTGGTGATCAAGTGTTCTGATGAGCAAGAAAGGGAAGTGGCTAGCAAGTTAACTTAGTTGTAAAGTAATGAATAGTAAGGAGGTGGAATTAAGGAGGTGGAGGGCCTAAAAGACCATTATGCCCTAACTTTGAGAGCTCTATAAATAGAGAGCTCTAAATTCATTTGATTGCTTGATTAAAATTCCTCTCAACTCCTCTCAAGTTAAGTGCTTAAGTGTTAGAGAGAATAAGCTCACATAAGTCAAAGATAAGTCAAACATCCTTTGATAAATCTTCTAGGAAGAGAAGTACAAGTGATTCTAGGGTAAGACTCTTGTCTAATATATATTCATCTCTATCATTGTAGGGTGATAAGAGAAGTGTAGTTTAATGGACTTGTATGCTAGGAGCATAAAAGGAGTAAGTAATGAATGAACTTAAGCCGAATAAGTTGAATAAGTAACTTGAACCTAAATAAGTTGATAAACTTGTGAAGAACTTATCATATGATTGTCATATGATGTTAGTATGTTCAATATGGTATGAAAACATGGATTGATGGACTTAAGTCCATAGTAAGTCTTAAGCAAGGAAATTTATAGTTAATAAGTTGATTAAGTCATTAAGTTATGAGAATAAGTCAAAACCTACTTTGTTAATAAGTTGGTGTAATGAGTAACTTGAAATGGTCATATGTTGATTAAAATCCATTTAGAATGTTTAATAATGAGGTTTCTCCGGAATTCACACGATTGTACGATAATCGTCGAATTCGTGAAATTCTCGGAATGGAAGTCGTATTTTGTGTTTGAAGTCGAAAACATTGGTTTTCGATGGAGACAAGTCATATTTGGAATTATAGAGTTGCGGACTTGAAAATGACCGAATTCTGACTTAGAACGAAGAAACGAGCGTTGAACGTTCACGAACGTTTATCATTTTATTTAAAAATGAACTAATAGGTGAAATTTTAGCAAACGAAGTCAAATAGATAAAATTCTTGCATGAATGCATAAAGTATGTAATTTGTGAACCATAGGCTTTTGAACGAGCCAATTCGGACTTATAACGAAGAAGTTATGCGTCCAGAGTTTCATAAAATTTTAAAATCACCAAATTGTCTGAGGCAGAGTTAGCCACCAAGACCAACCCAAGGTCAAATAGTGGTGCAAAGAATACGGCAAAGTGTCTTGACATCTCGCTAAATCGTCACATGGCGCCATAGAAGGAGAATTAAGCGTGGGCCGCCATGACGCCAGTCCGGATGCTGTCTCGCTAACCCGCACATATACGCTTGAGTTGAAAGGTCTATGATGCAAGCCGCATCGCCAGTCCTAGGGTTTCGACAGACATGAATGTTTAAAAATATAGAATAAAAGAGAACTCATTAGTAATGAACTAATGTGTAAGTATAACATTGTTAAGACATTGTTAGACACTTAATGTATGATGATTTAAGGTTGTTAATCAATTGAATGTGAACATAATGAGAACGACGTAATGAAAAGTCGGAACCAATAATAATAAATCTAGGTCAGGATTTAGATTGAGATGAAGGGTAAGATATAATAGTATACATACTTGATTATATGTGACCTAATGTGGTACGTTATATGATCATGTAGAGACTTAGAGACTAAAAGTGTATGTGTGATAATCAGTAAGCAGACGTTAAAGGCAAGTATTCTAACCCTTGTTCCAGTTCAGTTTGGACAAGCTTTGTAATTCATGTATTCTTTCTCATGAAGTCTTGAATGATGAAGTCAAAGCCAATTCTTTCGGCTAGACTTATATTATGAATCTATCAAAGCATGATTAATGTTTACCGAGTTATATTGGTGTGGTTTTCAAACGAAGACTGAGTATGCTAAAAAAAAAAATTTGTCGTTTAACGACAGGCACGTGAGGTTGCCACAACTTAAACGTATACACGTTTAAGGAATGTAGTGTTGATCAACATAGAGTACTATAGGCTGATCACCTAGACGTGCTCGTAAGTAATGTCGGACTTACGGACTTAGTGCCGGGACGTCCTTTTTAAAAAAACTTATGAAATGCTCAAGGTCTTGGACCAGAATTGATGTTTTACTGAATATTATTGTTGTAAAACGTTTTGAATGAAAAGAAGTGCTATTTTGGATTATCAATAGTACTTTATAACTATTGTTCAGTTATTGAAGATATACGAGTTCTATATTTCAAGCATGTTGTTTATTAGAATTGTGGTACTTGCTGAGCTAGTCATGCTCACTCTTGCTTGAACCATATGAACACAGCTAAGATCGAGCGGACCGAAGGCTCCGACAAAGATAAGGGCAAGGCGAAGACGAACCCTTAGATTACTTATGTAATAGTATAGGTGAATGTTTGTAATATATTGAATATTATGACAAGAACGAATGTATTGGTTATAAAGAACCTGGGGATATGTAATATTATTTTGAATATATAGAAGACATATTCGTTCTTTTGAGACTTTTCAATTGAATGTATGTGTGAATAGTAGTACCATGTAGCACCATCTGTCGGGTTGGGAATACCCGAATTTGGGGACGTCAAAACAAAGCCCACAGGAACCTGGAACATCAGGAGGGTCGTGGAATGCTGTAATAAATGATCTACGGTCACCTTATCTTAAAGAAATCTCAAAAATCCTTTTATGGCATCATGATTATGACGTTATCATACTACATCTCACCATAGTGGGCTGACGATTATATGATCACATCCAACACCAGGTTCCATTGTATTGATGACTCCATCGTTTATCATATCACCCGATACATATAATTAAAATATATTTTGAAAATTTAAAAATCATATATATATTTTTTTATCTAGCCGAAACAAACAGCATAGATACGCGAATAATAGCACTGTTTTAAAAATTCTTTGGTTCACTAGTGTGATCCAACATTTTTCAAAAATTAAAAGTACAACCATCGGCATGAAGTCAATAAATTTCAAAAATCTAGCAAAGCTAGAAGATTTGGAATATCTAATTTTCTCCATTAATTTCAATCTTTACTTCATTACCTCATTACTGACTAATTCTTTTTATTTCTAGCACCACTAATGCTCTTATACTAAATATTTTTGTATTTCAACTTACAATCTTCCTATACCCCCAGTATATTTCATCAAACTTACCGCACATTGGAAGTTCAAGAACTTGCCACAATAATATGAGTTTATAAACTTATCCTAGTAAGACCATAGGCGTCCATTCGCTGAGGGGTTCAAAACATACCATATTATTATAAGTTACGAACTTACCATATGTATTAGTTTTAAGAACCGCACCTAATCCTAATAATATCTGACTAATCTTAATAGTTTCTAACTATCAACTATACACATGAAAAAAAATTTACCTTTTCGCCACATATACATTGATAGTGCGACACCAACATTCCAATGATTATCAATGTGATAAACTGAGTGCAAGCACAAAACCCTCGCCCATACAAAGGTTTGTACAACTCAGCCATCACATGAGTCCTCAATTGAAATCCCACATAACTCTATCTTGCGTATAACTTACTCTTTGCTCGATACGAATTTTTCGTACCTCATCATTTATAACTCCTCGTGAGTTTATCACATACTATTTTATAGTACACTATCTTCATAGCATCAAGCTATAATTATTCAAACATTATAGACCATCTTTCTTTTATAACTTAAACAGATCACGTCTTGATCTTATTCTATAATCATCTCCATTAAAATTATTTTCTTCACTCGTGATCGTTTTGTTTTACGATCCTCTTTCTTTCCTTTTTCATCATTTACGATTTTATTTAAGCTTTTAATCTTACAGATTTTGTTTATTCATCATTATTCGTTATCTTGGCTATTGGAGTTAGGTAACTCCCATTTCTTATCTTTATATCTCTTCAAGATTCTTCTTTGAATTTTCTTATTTATATAATAATTCTTCCTTTAAGAATTTCCAACTTCATTTACATTGCTCAACATTTCATTCGAGTTCCACATTTTCATCATATGTATCCAATTTCTATACTTGGTACACATCGAGTCTCTAATAGTTTCAATATAGTACGCTGAGTGGTTTTCCATAAACAACCAACAAACTAGGTTCCGAGTTGCTAGTTCGTATATACCTTCACTCTATGAAGGAATCGTTTAGCCCAGATACCATACATTAACTATTAAAAAGTACGATTGTACCATACTTAAATATAACTTTTTATTCTTAACTTCTTTATACCATACATGCTCAAACTCAAAACATCTCATAATAAGAATTTTAATTATTAAATTCCTATTTTAATAACTTATAAAAATTCGGGTTGTCACTTCTTTCCCCCCTTAAAAGGATTCCATCCTCGGAATCAACGAAACCTCCCTTACTCGATTTTCACCAAATCTCTTCATTGAATAACTTCAACACATTACCTTAATATAGGTTTTATATTTCCTACTCCCACCATTCTTGATAATAAATTAATCTTATAAGTTTTATTTCATAACTTTCCCTTGAACTCAATTATATTTTGAGTATTACATATTCGTTAACCCATTCATTTCCTTTTCTAAGGATCGTTATCCTATACTCAACTTATAAACACTCGAGATATTACATTCACCCCTTCTTCTATGAATTTTGTCCTCAAAATTTTATTTACTAGTATTCGTTCATTCCATTTATCAAAATAGATTTTATGTTAATATCTATTTATTCATTAGGTTCTGAAAATAAATTCTTTCTCTAAGGATCTTTCTAAGATCATCATATTCCTCACCTCATCCTCTTTTAAGAGTTTCACATTTCTCTTCTTTCTGGAATTTCATTTCTTTCTTGAAATTATTATGTTTTGCTTAATTTTCTCATCATTTCCACTTTCACCTTTCAGAATAATAAGAATCTTCCACAATTGCTCAATAATTGGGAAGCGATATAAATAAGAGGAATTTAAAAGATTCCAAATCATGTTGAGGGGTCATAAGACCTTGAACTATGTCCCTAGGTTATCAAGTATCTCAACTTGAACCTTTAACAGTCATAAGACTATACGGACCTTGAACTCTTCTCCAGGTTTAACAGTGCATCACCACTGTAAACCATCTTTAACAGAATGTTTTGCAATCACACAGACTGAAAATACTCTCTACAAGTACTCTAGGTGATCGGCCTATTGTACCCCTACGTCGTGCACAACGTATTACATCTTAACATAGTAATGACTATATGTGTTACTTTCGAAACCATTATCTCTGATAACATGCCCCCTTTTACAGGGTTGTTCACCTCAGCTTTTCAACATCTGAATCCGCACCAAAACAATTTGGTTGGGCATAACTTTTCAAGAAACGCTTGAATTTAATTAACATCTTTCAATATTCGTCTAGTTGATCCAAATAGCATAGACTTCTACAACAATTCGGACATCAACCGAAATATACATATACATATATATATATATATATATTCTCATATCTTAAAGAAATCTCAAAATCTTTTTATAACGTCATGATACCGCACTGTATTTACAGTCCGTTTGAGGATTCCATCATTTGGTGATTTTATCATACTACATCATACCATAGTGGGCTGACGATCCTTAGATCACATCCAACACTAAGTAATACTGCATTGATGACTCCATCATTTTTATCATCTCTGCACCAGGATCCATGATGCATTGATGATATAAAAATATATATATTTTTTGATATATTTCAAATCATTTTTATCTAGCCAAAGCGATTAGCATAGACATACGAATAATAGCACTGTTTAAAAAATTCTTTGGTTCACTAGTGTGACCCAACATTTTTCAAAAGTCAAAAGTATAACCATTGGTACGAAGTTAATAAATTTCGAAAATCTAGCAAAGCTAGAATATTTGGAAAACCTATGTCTCCATTTTCTATATTGATCCATTTCTTAATAATTCTATCTATTCCCATAATTCTCAATTCTTCATTCATAACTTATCTATACCCCAGTATAGTTCATCAAACTTACCACACATTGGAAATTCAGGAACTTGCCATAATAATATAAGTTTAAGAACTTATCCTAGTCGGACCATAAAATCCGTCCCATTCATTTGAGGGTTCAAAACATACCATATTATTATGAGTCACGAACTTACCATATGCATTAGTTTTAAGAACCGCACCTAATCCTAATAATATCTGACTAATCTTAATAGTTTCTAACTATCAAATATACATATGAGAAAAGAATCACCTTTTCGCCACATATACATTGATAGTGCGACACCAACATTCCAATGATTATCAATGTGATAAACTGAGTGCAAGCACAAAACCCTCGCCCATACAAAGATTTTTACAACTCATCCATCACATGAGTCCTCAATTGAAATCCCACCTAACTCTATCTTACTCTTAACTTGCTCTTTGCTCGATACGAATTCCTCGTATCACATCATCTATAACTCCTCGTGAGTTTATCTCGTACTATATCATAGTACATTATCTTCATAGCATCAAGCTATAATTATTCAAACATTACAAACCATCTTTCTCTTATAACTTAAATAGATCACGTCGTGATCTTATTCTATATTCATCTCCCTTAAAATTCTTTTCTTAGCTCGTGATCATTTTGTTTTACGATCCTCTTTCTTTCCCTTTTTCATCATTTACGACATTATTCGTTATATTGGCTATTGCCATTTCTTATCTTCAAGATTCTTCTTTGAATTCTCTTGTTTATATAACAATTATTCTTTTAAGAATTTCTAACTTCATTTACATTGCTCAACATTTCATTTAAGTTCCATATTTTCATCATTCGTATCCACTTTCTATACTTGGTACACATCGAGTCTCTAATAGTTTCAATATGGTACACTGAGTGGTTTCCCACAAACAACCAACAAACTAGGTTTCGAGCTGCTAGTTCGTATATACCTCCGCTCTATGAAGGAATCGTTTAGCCCAGATACCATACATCAACTATTAAAGAGTACAATTGTACCATACTTAAATATAATCTTAATTTCTTTATCATTCTCTTCTTATAGATATCACCTTACATCCCTATTATTGGAGTTGGGTAACCCCACATTCATATTCCTTATAACTCTGCGAGATTCTTCTTTGAATCCTCTTACGCAGGTTTTAATCCCTTCTTTATAAATTTCTTAAATTACTTCTTATTATACAAACTCTATTTGAGCTTATTCTCTCATTATCTTCACCTTCCTTCTTTAAGGTTATAGCCTACGGTACTCCTACCTAAGGTTTATAACCTACAGCTTTGATACCAACTGTAACGACCCCAAAATTCATACAATTTAATTCTCAACTCCGGTCGTTAATAACACGTCTACTTTCTGATATTACATCATTATTCGATGTTAAACTTTATAAAATGCGGAATAATTTATACTTTTATGTCTTCTTAATTTAATTCCCTGAATCAAAACCTTTATCATCTACATGACTTTAAATCAATCTTATTTTTATGATTCACTTTATCACTATTATTATATAAAACTTTACATTTCAATCCGATAACCTTTACATATCAGATAACTCTAACATTAGCTTTACAACTCAACATAAAACTATACATCATAAAACATTTAGTACATCTCATGAATCTTAATCATGGTATTAAAAAATAACAACTTTAGCTAAAATATTAATCTTCGTGTATTATTTCTGATCCACGTCATTCAAGTAACACATAGTGTTACCTTCAATCCTTAACCTGCAAAAATGGTTATTTGCAAGGTTGAGCTCGACAACCCAGCAAAATCTAACAGTTTTCATGCATCACGTAGCACATAATAACATGCTCAACATATATCTCATAAACATTGGACTAACATATCATACATCTTACGGTTCATATAACAAGTATAAAGATTGAGTTCCTTACTCAACCAGCATGTTTTACTCAATCAACGTAGTCATAAGTTGACTTTAACATTTCATACATTCAACATATATATAACACATCATGCTCTTTGCAATAAAGATTTAAAACAATCAAATTCACATAGAAAATAGGAACCGAAGACTTGCCTTGATCATTTGTTTACCAATAACGCTTTAACGACTTACCAGATATCTGCACTTCACGTGCCCTACACAATTATATAATCATACACATCAACTATTAGTCACATAGCAATGCATAGTAGTTGTAATGTAAACTTTACTCTACAACTCATAACCCTTCCTATCATAAATACACAATGTTCAATTTGATTATGTTAACTTTCAACTTATATCTTTCATATTTGAAGTTCATTCAAATGTTTAAGTCTTGCTAGGACTACTTATTTGTTTTATATTAACACGATTCAATATCTTATAATATTCATTTAATTTGATTTAAAACACTTTTTACGTTCATTATCACTTATCACGGCGTTTCGACGTATATTAATCCACACATGATTTGTCTCTCTTGTGTGTGCTTAGTATGCGTCTACAACTTATCTAATACATCATTTATTAATGTTAAGCATCATTATACTTCATAATATTCATGTTCTATAACTTAGAACAACATCTTTTATCGTCAAGAGCACTACACTTGCATACGTGCATGCCCGACTCCCCCCGATTGCCTCCAAAAACACAACAGTCCTAAAAATGACCATTTTGTCCCCTATTCTCGACCTCAAATTGAAACACTTAAAGAATAAATGTTGTAGGTCTATTCGTCCTCGTTCCGGATCATCTTGAATCACCTCAATCGGAGTTCGTATGAAAAAGTTATGCTTAATTTATTATAATAGGTCAGAGCAGTGCACCAAGACACTGATGTCCAGCGCAGCTGCGCCCTAAATCGCAGAACAGGTCCTCAGGCTCTGTTCTTCGCGATTACACAGACCAAAACTCCTTCCAATGATCATAACATGAGTTATACTCATCCAAATCAGTCCATTTTCGATTCTATGGGTTCGTAACTCATAAAGCTACAACATACCAATTACCCATCAACTAACATAAACATTAATTAACCCAAATATGGATTTACAACTCATGTTCATACTAATTGTTCATGTTTGACAAATTTAGTTAATTCATTCACTACGAATTCGTTTCTCAGCCAAATTGGTTCGTTTAACTTCCGTTGTTTTCGTTTCTTGATATACTAACACTATATAACCAATGAATAGATTCTAGTAAGGATTAAACATCAAATTTTGGACTTACTAAGCCATTTTCATAAACAAAACACTGTTATTTGAAATCTTTTACTACAACCCAATTCTCACGAATTTGATCATCGAATAACACTCACAAACGATGATTAACAGATTATAAACCCTATATACAAGTATTTATATCAATCCAACCTAATTATCAATAGAAATTCCAAAAATAAAGTTAAAATTAGGGTTATACCTTATTCCTTTGATTGTTTGCTAGCAAGAGATGATGTGAAGGCTTAGAAATTCCTCTCCTACCTCTGTACAATCTTAGAGAATTCTCTCTTTCACTTTGTTTTTTCTCTTGCTTTCTTCAACACTCTCTATACTCGCTTAAGCCTTAGAAAAATAAGACAGCATGAAAACATAAACCCGATATGGCCTCACCTCCCACGTACTTCAGTTAAAAAAAAGGCTTCAGTTAGGAACAAACCAAAGGCCACAAGGCCTTGTTTGGCTAAACACATAATTCCCATACTAATTTATTTTTATATTATTATATTATATAGTTTTCATGTCACACCATTAATTTAGTTAATTAAATAACTTTAGTTTTAGCTAATTTAAAGAACTTACAATAATAATAAAATTCTTATTATCATTATACCTTATAATTAGCAAATAATTATATATCTAATTTAATTAATAAATTAGACATATCACTTTGTTTAATTTATTTATTTCCTTTAAATTAAACAATTCCCTTAAATTAAATCCACCGGATAAAATTATCAATACTCAATTTAATTAACATCAATCAATTTAGTTACTAAATTAATTCACCACAACTCATCAATTATTTATTTTCCTCAATAAATAAATTATTTAAAATATTTATTTAATTCAATAAATATTTAAAATAATTACCAAATTCAATTAATTTCTTTAATAGTTAACTTAACTATTAAACCTCACTTTCCCAGTACATGAATATATATATATATAGCATGTATATATACATGCTCAAACTCAAAATATCTCATAATAAGAATTTTAATTATTAAATTCCTATTTTAATAACTTATACAAATTCGGGTTGTCACATCTTTTCCCCCTTAAAAGGATTCCGTCCTCGGAATCAACGAAACCTCCCTTACTCGATTTTCACCAAATCTCTTCATTGAATAACTTCAACACATTACCTTAATATAGGTTTTATATTTCCTACTCCCACCATTCTTGATAATAAATTAATCTTGTAAGTTTTATTTCATAACTTTCCCTTGAACTCAATTATATTTTGAGT
The DNA here is from genome assembly GCA_020205605.1 of Panax ginseng. Classification (NCBI taxonomy): domain Eukaryota; kingdom Viridiplantae; phylum Streptophyta; class Magnoliopsida; order Apiales; family Araliaceae; genus Panax; species Panax ginseng. The sequence continues at coordinate 69,984,920 of CM035139.1, forward strand.
ATTACATATTCGTTAACCCATTCATTTCATTTTCTAAGGATCGTTATCCTATACTCAACTCATAAACACTCGGGATATTACATCATCCATTTGGAGATCTACTAGGAAAAGTGGGCCGCTTGTGCCTTGGTATAAGATGGTTTGGCACAAATATCTCCCCCCATGGCTTTCCTTCATTTTGTGGCTTACTTTTCAAAATAGACTGCGCACCATGGACAGACTCCTTCTCTATGGTTTGCCTATTAACCCAGTTTGTACTCTTTGTAATGCCCATAATGAGTCTTTTAACCATTTGTTCTTCCAATGCCAGTATTCTTTCCAAATGCTTGTCTCGGTCTTAAGGCAATGTGGATGGAGGGGTATTGCCCGGAGCTGGTCAATCCTACTCTTCCCCCTCTATTCACAATGGTATTCTCCATCTTGGGTTTGCATATGTTGTTTACCATATTTAGCGTGAACGCAACAACCGTATCTTCGTTAATAGGTTAACTCCTATTAGGATTATTGTTAAAGATATTATGCAGCTTTTACAGTGTAAACTTCATACTACTGTTCAGTTTCAAAAAGTTAAAGCTAGACCTTGGTTTAGCCATCTAAATCTATGCTAATGGAAGTGTTGTATGTTATGTCGGTTGAGGTAAGTCAGGTTCCAGAAGGTTTCTGGGCTCAATTTTTTGTTGGGTTGGTTTGGACAATTAGGGCTCAACAACAGTGCTCATGGTTGCTAGTTTGCTTGTTCTAGAAAGGTTTGGGGTAGTTTGGTCTGAGTGTTCTGTTGCGGGTGTGGTCTTGGCACCTGGTTGCTGGGATTTTGCTCGGTAATGGGCTTTTCCTATTATTCGACTTGGCTGCCCTTCGTGACACGACTGTTGTTGCTGCTGATTTTGCTACCTCTGGGCTAATGATGCTTGTGCCTCTGAGCTTGATGGTGCTGCAGGTTTTGTTTACAGTGGGGACATGGTACTTCCACTACTGCAACATACTGATTGCATAGTGTTTGGGCTGGAAGGCTACTGCAGGGTGTTTGTTTGGCATGGTTTTTGGGCTGGTGGGCCTCTGATGCTGCAACCTGATTCAATCTGAGGGTTGCTGCTTTTTAGTAATTCTTTGCTTTGGGCTTTAAGCGAGAGCTTGTTTGGTGTCATGCTGCAGGGGTGCTTCTCACTGTGCTGGCCTCTGCCGGTCAGCTGGCCTCGACAGTTTGGTTTTGTTCAGCTGGTGTTCTTCTTCTTGTTGCTGTGTTGGGGCTAGTTGGATGGAATTTTCTTGGGACTGCTTTGTTGGGTCTGCTATATTGGGGCTTCTCTCTTTTAGGTCTGTTATGTTGGGTTTGCTGGGTTGGTTGTCTGTAGCAAAAGCCTCATGCTTGATTGGCTGTCTCCTTTTGGCTAGCTGCTGCAATTTTATCTGGCTTTTGTTGCAGTTCCTCGGCAGCTGCTGGGTTTTAAATTGTTGCTCGTATCTGCTTCTAGATTTATTTTATAACAATGATATTTGGTTGTTTCTATAATAGAATTGTTGGGCTTCTGGCCTGTAATCTTTTATAGTCATGACATCATAGGGCATGTCCTATGATGTCTATGCTATATTCTGATTGGGGTTTCCCATGAGGTTGTAATCTCCTTTTCCTTTTTTTCTTAATACAGTTTAAATTTAACCCAAAAAAACATATCATGCTTGCTTAAAACACATATATCATATCATGCAATTTAAAATAGTTCATCAAGTCCACGTAGAAAATAGGAATAGAAAGACTTGTCTTGATCGTTGTTTACCAATAACAGTTTAACAGCTTACAATTATTTGCACTTCACATGCCCTACGCAATTATATAATCATACACATCAACTATTAGTCACATAGCAATGCATAGTAGTTATAATGTAAACTTTACGCTATATCTCATAAGTCCGATGACATCAGACTTTGGATATGCTGTAAACATCATATTAACCTATTTTTAAAAGTTATTGGACACCCATTTCGGATAAGATAGGCAGGTCAAAGCAAATTGTTCAAAAAGGGGCGTTCAAAACTATTTTTCATTCTTTCCCAGCTTTACCCTCTCTCGCTAAAACAGTCATAACTTCCGGGACTACAACTTTTATTCTTTGACCTTTTCCAAATTCTAAACAAAGAATTCCAGAAAATTAGTTTAATGTGACTGCCCCGAGTTGGTTAGAGAGTTTTGATGCGACTATTTTGAATGGTCATAACTCTATGCTCCGAAGTCAGAATTAGTCCGTTCTGGAGTCTATGGAAAGCTTAGTCAGCGTACTATAACATACCAGAGCCCAAAATTTTCTAAACAATCTAGCTAACCCCGAATTTTCATTTTTGGATCAGCAATCCACTAGTTTTTTGGACTTCTCGTTTTGGCATCCAAAACTCGCCTCGACTCGTTCTAACCCAACTTTCTTTACAAATAAGTCTTATTAAACATAATCAGACTCATCTAAGGTCTCGGCTCCATATCTATAATTATATTCATTAGAACTCATTTACATAATCAATTCCAAGCCAAAATAAACATAGTAAACTAACTAGTTTACTAACAAAACTAACTAAACTTCCAAAATTAAAACTTTAACTAACAAACTAAATACAATATTTAAAATAATAACATTACCAAAAATTAAATAAAAAATATACGAAAATCTGAATTCCACAAACCTAATACGTCTTTCGCCAAGATTTAACTAAGGAGATTTTATAAAAAGTCCTCCCACAACAAAGCCTTTCTCAAAATTGGAGGCCTTATTATTGGTGAATGAAACAAAGGGCCAAGCCCTTCTATTTATAGGTTTAAAAAAGGGGTGAAGTTCTCAATTTAGTCGATGTGGGACTTGGTTTATACTAATTTTTCATATTTTTAACATGCTAAGTGTATTCATTCATCACAAATTTGTTTCTTAACCAATTTGATCCGTTCAAGTTGCGTTGTTTTTGTTTTATAAAGGAGAACAACAATCATCCATCAATTTAAAGTTTCAATCACGAATTCATCATCAATTTTAGTCTCAAAGTACACCAAAACACACATTACCATCAAAACCCATATTCCTCTTATTTAGCATAAATACATGAATTTGATTTCTGAAAAATCGTTTTTAGATGACCGTTATGAAATTATAAAATCTAATAACATATATAACATCATAACACACAAATTCATTAACAAAACCCCAATTTTAAAAGAAACTCAAGAACACATAAACTAGAAATATAAACTAGATTATGTACATTTAATTCCTTAAGAAATAAATTAACCTTATCAGTAAAATTATAATTTCTATTCAACCATTATAGTCATAACATTATTTAACAAATTCTCACTCCTCTAATTTAAATATTTAATTAAATTAGAATATCACCATTATACTCGCGTAATAAAATACATATAAATCCCATCTATTTTATCACACTTAAATAAACTATCCCATAACAATTTTCATCAAATATTTATTTAATACCATAAATATTCATTTTATTCCATAAAGTTTCCAACTAAAATATTTAATGTACTTAATAAATATTTTATTGCATTATATTAACATTTACATTTTCATGCAATATATTACCTTCTCACTTTATTAAATCAATTATACTTGTATTAATTCACTATTTTAATTAAGTGAATTATTCACACTATTTATGAAACTTAACTCATAATAAATTCCATTGCCCACAAGGCATAACAATTAAAATTATATTATCTCATAACATAATTTCAACTTAATTCATTTAACTAATATTATTTAATTTCTTTAATAGTTTAATTAACTATTAAATCTCACATTCTCCAACATATGAATATATAATTCTCTTCACACCAAATCACATAATTCAAAATATATACACCTCATAATAAGAATTTTAATTATTAAATTCTTATTTTAATAACTTATGAAAATTCGGGTTGTCACATCTGCAACTCGCCAAGGTACAAGATCACAAAACGTGGGGGGGAAGGAGAAATATGTTCCAAAGAAGATTTTACTTGTATTTTCCTCTTCACTACCGAGGTTGCGGCCATTATTCATGTTCATATGACACCGCTTCAACATATGAGTTGGCATAGAAACAAGGGATGTCGCGCTACCGTGGGTGACTCACCCAACAGATGGAGATGAATGGAAGAATTTTGATGCCAATTTTCCACAATTTGCCAAAGAAGTTAGGAATGTCAGGCTTGGCATGGCTACAGATGGCTTCTGTCCATTTAATAATTTTAGTCAGCCTTATTCTGTTTGGCTAGTGATTATGGTAGCTTACAATCTGATAAGTGGGTTTTATACCTACTTATTGGATATCAATTTATGAGAACTATGCACATCTCAAGTACATTTTAGTGTGTTTTTAGTTGCATTTCATGACATTTTTCATTGTATGTACTGAGAAATCTTTTGGTGTACAAGTGCAGGAAATGGCATAGCTTGGCGATGGTAGATGGCATGAGGCTAATGGAAGCATGACGCGAGGAACAATGGGAGATATGCAACTGAGGATGGATGAAGGAAGAGTGGCATGTCAAAGAATCAGTAGCTGGATACAGAAGCAGTAGCAGCAGCAGAACCTGAGAATTCAAACTGCAGAAGTTGCGCGGCTACACAGGCTTAAGGACGAGCGCCCGCGCGATCACTCTGATTGGGCAGACATTAAACACGCGCGCCCACGTGACAATTACAAAGGGGATACGCAGGCCCGCGCGCGACATCTGCAGATGCTAATTAATTTAATTTTAATTTTTAAATTGTAAGAGTTTGAGTTGGTTAAAATAATTCTGGTTGGTACCAGACGTATAATTCATTAGTTTTTACGTGTTTTTCATATTGAGAACTAGGGTTTACACTTTGAGAGAATTCCAACGTGAAGCCAAGCAAAAACTCATTATTTTCTTCTTCTTCTTTGGGAATTCAATCATTATGGATGAACTACTATTATTTTGTTAGATATCAGTGAGGATTTGAACGTTACGATTGGATTGTAATCAGCAATTGGGTTTGATCAATTCTATCTTTTCTATTTCAATTATTTGTTTATTTTCCATGCGTAGCTTTGATCCCATAATGGCTTTTGGTTCAATCGTGAACTAAACTCCATTATGGGATTCTAACATATTTTAATACGTAGTCTAATTTATGGCATGATTGTTGGACTGTTTATGTATCGTTAGGAATTTCTATCATGGTTGTTTTGTATGCATGAATGATTGATCACCATTCATTTTATATAGTTGTGTGGAATTAGAAAATAACATGCGAGTATGGATTGTAATCATGATAGCATGCGTATATGGGACTGTTTTGCTTAGCTTTGTATTTCGTGAACCAGATAGACATATACTGTTTCACCGTATGAGTTATTATAAGGGCTTATGCTTAAATTCAATATTGCTGCAATTTCACATAGAAATATAGTGAGGTTGGTTTAATTAATGATTACGTGGTGTCTATTGCATGTGGATGTTATGTAAGTAGGTTATAATACATTGAAAAATGGTTATGTCTACATTAGTGCTCTTGGCTACTTTTATGTGATACGTGAACAATTTTGCATGAAGGTGGTAATTAGATGAACTATTAAATGAAGTTAGGATCCCATTATTTCCAGATTTGATTTATTACGTTATTATTCTTATTTTAGTTATTCTTTGCATTTAGAGTAATTTACAATTATAAGCATTAGTTTAAGCATATAAAAATAGTGATTTAGTTGATGCATAATAGTTTAATTTAGACATCATTTTATGTGGATCGATACTCGACTTACTCTGTATTGCTTGTTGACACATGCATGCTTGCATGAGTTAGAGCTCTTTTGTTAGAACTAAAAAAGAGGCAACATGTTTTTGGCGTCGTTGCCGGGGAAAGGCGTTTAAATTTAAATAATTATCATCAATTTTAAGCTATTTTGTATGACTTAGACAAATCTAATCGTTTCTCATTTCTATTTTTTTTTTGTTTTGTTTTGTGTACTTGTATAATTTTTGCACATGCACATGATCGTCCAACTCAGAATTGATACCAGCACATGATAATATTAACTGAAGAGGTTGGAAAGCGGGAGTGCGCAGAAATTTACAAGCATAGTTAGAGGGTACTACACCTAATATGGCAGAAGGACAAAGAGAAGAGCAAAGAGAGGAGCACAGGGCTCTGAGAGACTATTCCATGCCGAACATTAATGAATTACAGTCTAGCATAGTCAAACCAGCAATAGCAGCTAATACATTCGAGATAAAATTGGGCACTATTCAGATGGTGCAGAATTCGGTACAGTTTGGGGGTGCTGCTACAGATGATCAAAATGAACACTTGTTGAGCTTTATTGAGATTTGTGATACATTCAGATATAACGGGGTGACGGAGGATGCTATCAGACTTAGGCTATTTCCATTTTCATTGAGGGATAAAGCGAGAAGTTGGTTCTTTGCCTTCAGGATCAATTACTACTTGGGAGGACCTAGAACAAAAGTTTTTAGCCGAGTTTTTCCCAATGGCTAAGATCGCAAAAATGAGGACAACAATCAATCAGTTCGAGCAACAACAGGGTGAATCCTTATATGAGGCCTGCGAGAGATATAAAGAGATGCTACGGAAGTGTCTGCACCATGGTATGCCAGATTGGATGGTGATCAACACATTTTATAATGGATTGGGATGGCGGGATTTGAGACCTATTGTAGATGCAAATTTGCGGAGGGGCATTATGGGCAAAGAGCTATGACGAGGCCTATAACCTTATCGAAACAATGGCAGCAAACAATTTTTAGAACCCTACAGCTAGGATGCCACAGCCTAAGGTTGCAGGTTTGTTGGAAGTAGATGCTATTACTCAGTTGTCGGCACAGATGGCAGCTATGGCAAAGAAAATAGATTCATTGGCAGAGAGCAAAGCAAAAATAGTTGCCTTCGTATGTGAAATTTGTGCGGGGTCACACTCTACGGATCAATGTGCTATTAGCTCAGAGTCGGTGCAGTATGTGAGCAATTACAGGAAAGACCAAGGATAGTTTCAGAACACATACAACTCCAACCGCAATCATCCAAACTTCAGTTGCTCAAATAATCAAGTAATCAATGAGAATCGGTTTCAAATAGAATAATCGATTTCGATCCACGGCCAAACGATAACGATTTACAACAAGACCACCTTTTCCACCTGGATTTTCTCAACAACAACATCATACTCCATCTGCACCTCAGCAAGAAAAGAAATCAGAAATAGAGGAGATGATGATGAAGTACATGGCAAACATGGAGGTTATGATCAAAAACCAAGCAGTGGCTATTAAAAATCTGGAGACTCAAATGGGGCAAATGGCAAGCATGCTTAACAACAGGCCCCAGGGTTCATTGCCAAGTAATACAAAGGCAAATCCAGGAAGAAAAGGGAAGGAACGAAGGTGTCGAGTTATAACACTTTCAGTGCAGAAGCGATGTCACGGAAATTCACCATGTGCGGCCACGCCTGGTTTACATGGGGATGACGCGCGGCCGCGCGATGCAAAGTAGTTGACTGAGCATAAAGAAAATCATGAGGAGTCTGAGTTGCAGCAAGTAGAGAATGATAAAGCATGTTCAGATGAGAAGCCTAAGAGTACATTACCATTAGTTCACCCTCCGGTTCCGTATCCACAAAGATTGAATAAGCAGAGGGAAGATAAGCAGTTCAGCAAGTTCTTGGAGGTTTTTAAGAAGCTGCAGATCAACATACCTTTTGCTGAGGCATTGGAATAGATGCCGAGTTATACAAAGTTCATGAAGGGTATATTATCAAGAAAGAGGAGATTAGACGAGTTTGAGACAGTGGCCTTGACTAAGGAATGTAGTGCAGTGCTTCAGTGTAAATTACCTCCAAAGTTGAAGGATCCGGGCAGTTTCACAATTCCATGCATGATTGGAAAGATGAACTTTGATAAATGTTTGTGTGATCTTGGGGCAAGTATCAATCTTATGCCCTTGTCAGTATTCAATCAGTTGGGATTGCTTAAACTCCAAGGTAAACAAATATTTCTTTTTGACTAGTCAAGCGGATCCATCACGTATCCACGGGGAATAGTTGAGGATGTACTGGTGAAAGTGGACAAATTTATCTTTTCGGCTGACTTCATCATTTTGGATTACGAGGAAGATAAAAGTATACCAATCATATTGGGGAGACCATTCTTAGCCACAGGAAGGACTTTGATAGACGTGCAGAAAGGGTAACTCACAATGCGTGTACATGATCAGGAGGTTACCTTTAATGTCTTCAAGGCAATGAAGTTCCCAACAGATGAAGAAGAATGTTTCAGAGTTGATTTGGTGGAGCGGGTCTTAAATGATGAAGTAAAAAGTCTAGTGGATTATGAACCATTGAGGAATGTCATTGCTAAAAATTCAGAATTGGAGGATGAGGAATTCGACGAACTTGTGCCATATCTGGATACCACTCCACAATTCAAAAAATTCAGAACACCTGTCGAGCCATTGACGAAAGCTGGAGAAACATCGGTAAAATTAAAGCCATCTCTAGAGACACCTCTAGAACTTGAATTAAAACCACTTCCAGATCATCTCAGGTACGCATTTTTAAATAAAGATTCAAAGCTACCTGTGATTATTTCTTCTGCACTAACATCTTTTCAGGAAGAAAAACTGCTACGAGTGCTTAGAGAGTTCAAATTAGCTATTGGATGGACCATAGCAGATATTAAAGGAATCAGCCCTTCTTTTTGCATGCATAAAATCCTGTTGGAAGATGATAGTAAGCCATCAGTGGAGCAGCAAAGAAGGCTTAATCCGATAATGAAAGAAGTGGTCAAGAAAGAGGTACTGAAATGGCTGGATGGAGGCATAATCTATCCGATTTCAGACAGCTCATAGGTGAGCCCAGTGCAGTGTGTACCGAAAAAGGGTGGCATGACCGTAGTGACTAATGAGAATAATGAGTTAATCCCAACAAGAACAATGACGAGGTGGAGAGTCTGCATGGACTACCGCAGGCTCAACAAAGCTACAAGGAAAGATCATTTCCCACTACCATTTATCGATCAGATGTTGGATAGACTGGCGGGTCATGAGTATTATTGCCTTCTGGATGGCTATTCAAAGCTGAATCGATATGATAGCTCCAGAAGACCAGGAAAAGACTACCTTCACATGTCCATACGGCACTTTTGCTTTTAGAAGGATGTCTTTCGGGTTGTGCAATGCTCCAGCCACCTTTCAGAGATGCATGATGGCTATATTTTCAGACATGGTGATACAGAATGTGGAGGTATTTATGGATGATTTTTCAGTCTTTGGGGACTCGTTCGACTTATGCCTTGAGAATTTGGTGATGGTTTTGAAGAGGTGTGTTGAGACAAATTTAGTGTTGAATTGGGAAAAGTGCCATTTTATGGTACAAGAAAGAATCATACTGGGGCACAAAGTTTTGAAGAAGGGACTCGAGGTGGATAGGACTAAGCTGGAAACTATTGAGAACTTGCCACCACCTACTTCAGTAAAACGTGTTCGCAGTTTTCTGGGACATGCAGGTTTCTATCGCAGATTCATCAAGGACTTCTCCAAGATAACTAAACCACTATGCAGTTTATTAGAAAAGGATGCACAGTTTAATTTTGATGAGGCCTGCGTGTCGGCATTTGAGCACTTAAAGGGGAAACTAACTTCAGCACCAGTTATTACTGCACCAGATTGGGATTTGCCATTGGAGTTGATGTGTGATACCAGTGATTATGTCGTAGGGGGTTGTTTTGGGGCAGAGGAAAGAGAAGATGTTTCATGTGATTTATTATGCCAACAAGACCCTTACAGATGCACAGTTGAACTACACCACCACAGAAAAAGAGTTATTGGCAGTGGTGTATACCTTTGATAAATTTCGAGCATATCTGATTGGCACAAAGGTGATAGTGTATACGGATCATGCGATAATTCGACATTTAGTGGCAAAGAAGGATGCAAAGCCCCTGTTGATCAGATGGATTTTATTACTGCAGGAATTTGATTTGGAGATCAAGGACAAAAAGGGCACTTAAAACCAAGTGGCAGACCACTTATCTAGACTTGAGAATCCGGAAAGGGAGGCAGACGACAAAGTTGTAATCAATGAATCCTTTCCAGATGAGAAGTTGTTTGTGGTGAAAGGGGAAGTGCCATGGTTTGCAGACTACGTGAACTATTTGGTGAGTAAGATGGTACCTTCTGACTTGGTGGGTTATCAAAAGAAAAAATTTCTGCATGATGTCAAATGGTATATATGGGATGAGCCTTATTTGTTTAAACAGTGTGCGGATCAAATGATAAGAAGATGTATCCCGTATAGCGAGACCGAAGGGATTCTGTAGGATTGTCACTCTTTGGTGTATGGGGGTCACTATGGTGGAGAGCGAAGAGCGGCTAGAGTGCTACAAGCAGGATTCTACTGGTTGACAATTTTTAAGGATGCATACAGTTTCGTCCAAAGGTGTGATAGATGTCAGAGAGTGGGGAACATCTTGAAAAGAAATGAAATGCCATTGAATACAATCCCCGAAGTAGAAATTTTTTATGTGTGGGGGATTGATTTCATGGGCCCTTTTGTTTCTTCTTGCGAAAATCTCTACATCTTGTTCGCAGTGGATTATGTGTCGAAATGGGTAGAAGTGGCAGCTCTTCCGATAAATGATGCCAAGGTAGTCCTCAGGTTTTTACATAGAAGTATCTTCACGAGGTTTGGGACTCCAAGGGCCATCATTAGTGATGAAGGCAGTCATTTCTGTAAAAGGCAGTTTACAGCTTTGTTATCCAAGTATGGGGTGAACCATCGCATTGCTACAGCTTATCACCCACAAACGAATGGCCAAGCTAAAGTGTCAAATCGAGAAGTCAAAAGAATCCTTGAAAAAGTTATGAATCCCATGAGGAAGGACTGGTCGTTAAAGCTGGATGATGCAGTATGGGCAAACAGGACTGCATACAAAACTCCGTTGGGCATGTCACCTTTTCAGCTCATGTATGGAAAATCCTGTCACCTTCCTATGGAGCAAGAGTATAAGGCATATTGGGCAATTCTGAAGCTCAATTTTGATTTGAAAGCTGCAGGGGAGAAACGCCTACTCCAACTCAAATGAGTTGGATGAATTCAGATTACAGGCTTATGAGAATTCAAAGTTGTACAAGGAGAAGGTGAAGAAATGGCATGATCGAAAGATCATAGGGAGAACATTTGAACAAGGGAAAGGGTTTTACTTTTCAACTCCAGACTTAAACTCTTTCCCGGGAAGCTGAAATCAAGATGGTCAGGGCCAATTACAGTAAAGACTGTCTTTCCACATGGTGAGGTAGAAGTGTTCGATAAATTCCCGGATCAGCCTTTTAAAGTGAATGGGCAGCGATTGAAGCATTACTTTGGTGGTGAGGTGGATAGACAGAAAGTCACCTCAATTCTTTCTTCGACATGAGATTCAGAGATAGTCAAGCTTGTCAGGAATAAACATGTGGATGATATTCCTATTTATATATGATTTGATTATGATATATATATATATATGAAAGAATATGCAAGAATGCTTGCATTAAGGAAAGCTGTAAAGTCCTTGGATAGATAATAGAAACATATGTATAAGGACTTAGAATGAATTGATCAAATGTGTTAGGTTGATCCAACATAAGTAAAATAGTTTTGTAAAGTCCTTAAAAAAAATGATATACAAGGACTATGAATATAGAAAGATCAAGCATATTAGGTTGATCTTATGATATAATAGATAGGCTTGTCTGATCGACGAGCACTACACCAGAAATCGTAGTCTGCCAGGAGAGTCAAGGAAAACTCGAGAGCTATCAAGACAGAATCGTAGTCTACAAGATAGTAGATCCCGGAGTTCGTAGACTTCCAGGAGAGACGAGGAAGGATCGTAGTGTGTTGAGGAGAACTTCCCGGTAATGTAGTCTGCCGAGGAAGTCATGTTCAAAATCGTGAGAACAAATTTCGCCTCTGAGCCAACCGAGCATCTGCCAAAGCCAGTCAAAAATCGTAGACTGCACTCAGAATCGTAGAGTCTACTAATCATATCAAAGGCAAAGATCGTAGTCAAGCAAGATCAAATGAAGACAACGAGCACAACGATAGAAATCAAAGAGTGTCAAGATCTCGATCTCGAGTCGTGAAGTAATGCACACGACCCAGCGTAATCAAGAATTCGTGAGCTAAGACTTCAAAAGATGTGTTCACAAAGCCAAGGTAGAATCATAGAGCAAACACGATTCTCAAATTGAGCACTCCCTGAATATCCAAAGGAATGAAGCCTCTGGTTGGCACTGCATAGATACGCCCCACCTGAAGGAAACCAGAGAGCACTCAACGAATGGCATGCAAGCTAATAGAAGACCTAAGCAACAACCCAATAAACATCAAGATTGAGTTATGAAGCCATTTGAGATGAAGTCTTCCACAAGGAGATCAGAGGAAGACTTCTGTAACTGACTAAGGAAAGTCAGCAAGTGTTGTAGCTGTCAAGAAGAAAGATGACAACGATCTTGGAAGTAATCAAGATCATAGTGTTTGCCAAACAAAGAAAAAACTGATGGAGTACACACTAAGATACTGGTCAGCTTCTGAATAACAAAGCTAAAGTGATTAAGCATTGGGTCAGTCCATTGATGATAAGTGAACGAGAGATCACAAAGAGAAAGCGAGCTGGACACGCCACAAATTTGAAGTGTCTTGTTATTTAGAAGAGGCCAGAGCAAGGAATCAAGCCATCAGTATTTGAGAACAGTCGAGGTAAATAGAAGTAATGAAGCACTGCACAAAAAGAGGAAGAGGGGTTCTACACTAAAGATCAAGTGAACACTCCTCAAGATCGTAGTGTTGTTTCTACCAGTCAACAAGACACTACGATCAGGTCCATGATGACATGCATCAGAAATGTAGAGTTCGAATAGCTGAAGACTGAAGCACTAGCAACGGTTCAATCTGAAGGGTAATATTCGGACAAGAGCTTATTGAGAGCATCGATGCAAGGACAACCTCTGATCGAGAAATCAGAAGGGTGAAATAAAGTCGTCGACCTGCCCAAGATATCAAAGTGACATATCTGTCAGGGTTGGCAAAACAATGAGACGCAAAGTCGTGGAAGTCGAGAAAAGATGTCATGTCACATCTGCAGTCTGCACCAAATAACTTGAGATCTGCGAGGAAATTTGAATAGCTTCCAACGGATATATTCAAAAGGAAAGATTGAGAAGGAGTATAAATCAACAGAGCTTCGAAGATCAAGAGTTGTTAATGATTAAAATGTTGTAGAATCGTTGAGTTGGTAAATGCTATTATTGACTCTACGAGTTCCACCAAAGATCAACAGAACAAGTCTCAGTGACAGTGAGACTACCATGGTGGAAGTGAAGCAGCTTTGAAGAAGGACTCATACAGATCAAAGCTTCACTCAACAAAGATGAGAATGCCACTAAAGATGGAAGCCAAGTCGAGAGCCGAGAAGGCCAAAAGATAGCATTGAAAAAGTGGTCGAAAGTACAAAGAAGATCGGAGAGAGCCACTCTACGGATCACCATGAACCAAAAAATTTAAACCGAACAAGTGCGAAATCATATCTACAAAGTATTCAAGAAGGGTTCAGGGGAATGCTAAGTGCCAGACAAAGTTCACTAAAAGTACAGAAACTTAGCAAACCCAGATGGTGATGGTGCACAGCTGATACCAGATAGAGATGAGCAAAAAAGAATGAAGATCAGCTGCACCAAAGAAGATGTGGTACACACTCGAAGCAGAATGAATAGAGGACCACACCAAGCTGCTAAGTACAAAAGATGTTCAGAGTCTAATGACATCTTAGCAGCTCAGCACCAATAACAACAATAACTACAACAACAAGAAGCCAGGGCCTGAGGGGTCCTTGTCCAAAAGGACTAAATAAAGATTCCAAGCCTACTAGGCTTGAAGAGTTCCTAGGGAACTAGAGAAGTTCCAAGGCGGCTGGCCTTGAAGAGTTCTTAGTGAACTAAAGTCCCAAGGCTACTGGCCTTGAAGGAATCTTAGTGATTCAGGGTGCTTCCCTTCCTTAGTGGAAATCCTGCTAGTTGAAAGCAGAAGAGTGGATTAGGAGCTTGAGTCTTTGAACCACTTAAAACCCCTTGTGTCTTTTACTTTATGTCATTTACTTTATGTACATTTAACTGCTATGTTTGCTTTAACTGCTTGCTACTAAAGTAACTCTACGAACAATGTACATCTGATTATGAATATATCAATGAAGGGGATCTTTTACTTATTCCGCTGTGTTTGAAAAGATTCTTAAGTTTGTCATATGCTACTTAATGAGCAATACAACTTAATAGTGAAAAAGTATTTTGAAATTCTAAGGATCTATTCAACCCCCCCCCTTCTAGATCTCATGATTGCCTCTTGGAACTAACAATTGGTATCAGAGCAGGTTCTCATGCTACATTCAAAAGCTAATAGCTTTGAGTCTTATCCTAGGCACAAACATTGTTCTAAACTTAGTTTAGTAGTAAGTCACTTGTTATATGTAGATGAGCTCACACGTTGGAAATATTGCATACAGGTAAATGTGTATATATTTCTGAAGCTGCTCAGATTGGTCTATACTCTCGATTGCCATATCAACAAGACTAATCCTTTCTCGTAGTCAATCTTGTTGTCTGAAGACCAGGCTAGAAAGCTCAAAAGACATCAACAGAAAAGAGTCAAACATCCACCAGCCTGAAGAGATGAAAAGGCCATACATGCTAAGAAATGTCTTATTCAGAGAAGAATCTCTCAAACATGTATCTGGCCAACCAACAGATGGATGTAAACCTTGTGAACTCAAGGATGTCGAAGAATTAGAGATGCTGACACTCTCTTAGCTTGTATCTTCAAGACCACGACTGATTGACTGAAGATCAACTGGAGCAACTGGCTGTCAGAAGCAAATGAGAAAACATGCACATCAATGCCTAAACTCAGTATATCTAAGATAAATGATCATAAGAAACTAACAAAAGAAAAAGGTACGGTTCCTCGCTAACATAGATATGAACATCATATTTGCACCTTACTTATGAACTAGAACAGTTTTCCTTCAAGTATTCATAATCTATCTAAAAAGGTGAAGAGAAAAAGTACACTGATGATGGAAACTCAAATGTCTATTAACTTTCTCTCCAACCAAGTTTTAGGTTGAAGATGATAACTTGAAAAGAGACCTGAAATGGTTTTAAGAGCCTCACAGGTCGATTGAATGTGAAGTAATCTTTGTTGATAAGTTAATGTGTTGTGTATATCCTATAGTCTAAGTGTTTAATGACACACAGAGTATGATCAGATCTACAAGAAAATCTTGAAGATTCATAGAAACTGATCACCTCCATGAATCAACCAGATGCTAATAAGTCATAGAGTTGATTCCCCACTCAGAACATTTAAACTCTGTGAACATAAATTAGCAAAAGATGAAACCAGATTAAGGAAAAGAGTGTTTTATTAAAATGATAGATTTCTCTCACACTCACCAATATGCAGCTCAAAATATATTATCTAAATGTAGTATATGCATGAATACGACTGATGGTGGTCTATATGATGATTATCCAAATATATGAGGAACAGGGGTTTAGTAAACTAACCTAGCAAGACCCATTTAACCATGGGTACCAAAAATTAGAAATGTATAACCTGTAGGTACTTGGTCTATCTGACCACACTAAGGAATGCTAAAGCAAAAGACTTCAGTCAAGAAGAGTCAACCAAATAGAAGGCTTAGACTTACATCGTAAATAATTCTGACAAAATTCCTATATGTCAAAGCATATCCTTTAAGACCTGCTGAGCTAATCTAAATAAGGCTCAAATGGCTGCAAACCCTTATATGAAAGTAGGCCACTCAACCAGAGATGAAAAAGGGTCTTAGATGCTCAAGCATGCAAAACTTGTTTTCAAGGAAACTCACATCAGAGGTCTATCGAGCATCAAACATTAGGAACTTAGTACAGGAGCTGAACTCCATGAGCACAAGCTGATAAGAAAGACTACGTTCGTAGTGTTATCAAAGGATCGTAAAATGATCAATCCTAAAGATACTTAATTCTACGATTTAATGACTTCAGTCAGAAGTAGATATGCAGGGATGCTTCCTTATGTACATAAGAAACAACAGCATCAAAAGACAACATCAACCATGGGGGAGCAGTGATCTGTTAAGAAACAACAGTACTGAAATATTTTATGAAGCAATGTACCAGCTAAAGAGTCCCAAAACTTTGTGGCTGATGAATCAAATGAAGATCCATAGTCAGTAGGAACGTCTCAAAATGTACTATTGATAACCTATCAGCCACCCAATTCAAAATCGTGGAGTGCCTACAATCAAACATATGATAGTAGTGTAAAAGCAAGAAGACACCACGATCACAGCAAATGCAATTGTCTAAAGTTGATAAAGGATCTCCTCACCAGAAAAGGTCAAAAGAGATATTAGTACAAATTACTCCTAAAGAAAATTTATCTGGAAAGCGCCTTAGGGACAAACCTGACCCTTAGCTCACTCTAAGAGGTTGGCCCTTCCTGAGCTACCTTATCCCAGAAGAATTGCTTAATCAAGTTCATCTCAAGGACCAAAATAGTCAACGATTATAGAGTAAAGGTAAAAGTAAACTCAACTCTCGTGGAGCAACCTCAACAATCATAGAAGCATACTCGACGATTGCAGTTTTTACAAGAGGATACTCTAGCTCATGAGGAGCTTGGAAGAACGGGACAATTGCTCAACCATTCAAATTATGAGGAGATAAGTTTGAAGGCTGGTTAGAAAGAGGTACTGCTGAAGGAAAATGCCCAAGGATTCATAAAGTATAACAGTGGATGAGCCACGGAGGTTCAAAATGAGAAGTAATGTCAAAACCATCCACTGTAACATTCTTCAGAGAATTGATCATTGAGTCAACAAAGGAAAACATAGAGTCAATAGCTGTTCTATCATGCTACTCTATGAACTCAAAAGGTCAAAGGTCAATCCACGTCAATAAAGCGTCCACTCTTCTAAAAGAGACAGCTAACTGACAAGTTACTGGGGAGTTACAGCTTGTTACTGGGCATCGTGCAACCAATAACTAGGTGACACATCACAGCGTATGCAGAATCAAAAGGAACTGCCATAAAGACATATTCAAATCTACAAACAGTTATCAGAACCTCTTGAACCTCTCTCCCTCCCATTTTCAAACCCTAGAATCTTCTTTGAAGCCAAACCAATCAAACTTCCAGACCCCAAATCACATTCAGTTAAATCTCTCCAAACCACATACTCCTCAAATGGCAGAATGGAAAGTTATAACGGGTATTCAACTCGGCTTTATAAAGTGTGAAGAATCAGAGACAAAGTTCAAGGACATACTTGAACTCGTAAAGGAAGCTAGGTTCTATGAGTGCCTAGAGGCCAATACTCTAGTTTATACAGAGCTAGTGAAGCAGTTCTACCTAAATGCTTCAACGAACCCTGGGGTTCTGACTACTAAGGTGAAAGGATCTAGTCTGAAGATAAGAGCATCAAACATCAATCAATGCCTAGGGTTTCCCAATCAAGGTCTGATAAACTTGGATGAAGTCAACATAGAAGAAGACAAGAGGCTAATGCGGTACCAAAGAAAACCTAGTCTGAAGGACATGAAGAAAAAGGAGTTTCTAGAGGAATTCGAGTTCCTTGCTGAGATAGTGGGAAAATGTATACTGTGCAAAGACACTGCACATGACACTGTACTCGACCAGCAGTTGAAGATTATGTCCGCTATAGTTCTGAAGAAGCAAATCAACTTTGGAGCTATCCTATTTGATCAAATCTCCAAATGGATAGAAAAAGCTTAGTTGAAGAATCCTACAAACAAACCACTTACAAAAGTGTTTCATGGAAGACTGCTAAGCATAGTGATGAAAAAGAAGCTAGGAAGCAAAATTAAGGATAATGAGGGAGAACCTCTGAATGTACACAAAGTAATGTCTCCACAACTGTTTGTGAATTGGAAGAAGAACCCAAAGGAAAACAGGAGGCTGAAAACTGGGAGTAGTAGCAAGGCCTCTACAAAGAAGATAAAGGCAAAAGAGGTAGAAAGCTTCGAGTCCGGTGACCCTGTACCAATAGTAACCACACCAGCCAGGAAGAAATCCAAGAGCATGAGTAAAACTGAGGCCCCTCCAAGAAGTCTATCCACAGAAGACAAGGTTGAAGATGAAAAGGTCTCAACTGCAGAGACCACTAAGAGAAGAAGTAACAGTTTACTTCAAAGGCCATCCAGCAAGAAAGCTAAGATGGTAAATAGTCCAATTTCAACTCACCATGAAAGTACGTCTGACAAAGAAAAGGACGTAGAGTCAGAAGAAGAAAAGGCAACTAATAATCTCAAGGCTGAGCCCCCATAGACCAAATCTAGCAGTGAAGGTGAAGCTGGATTAATGGAAGAAAATGCAGCATCTGCTGATAAAGAAGAATGCACAAGCCCCCAGAGCATTCACTCTGCTGATAAAGATAAGATACAAGTTGACCAAACTGCATCTCCAAATGCAAATGCTCCAACCAGCCCAGATGATGGATCAAATGATGCTGATTCTGATGAAGAAGGAAATGCCCCCACTATTGTTGAACGTCAAGAAAGTCTGTTTGATGATGAAGAAGCTTGTAGTCGACGAAGAAGAGGAGTCTCAAACTCTTATAAATTGAACTTCCAACAAGAAGAAAGAGCTACTGATCTACTTGTTCAAATTACCTCAAAAGGAAAAATGATCACTATAATGTCGTCATTGAATTAAGTGATGATGAGTCGATATCACAGAAGTAAGTGCTAAGGATGGATCCAAAGATGAAGAAGATGAATCAAAGGAAGATCTTCTTTGAAGAAGGTTCGGAAATGAAATGCGAAAAAGAAAAATTCATTGATGAATCGATAAAAGGAATCAACAAAATTCAAGCTCAAAAAGGGAAGAGATAGAGAAAGATTCCAATTCTACACATCAGGAATCTGAGGAACTAGAATACTATCTTGATATCTCTCCGGCCAGAATCAGCAGAAGAATTGTAGTGGAAGTCTTTGATGTGCCACCAGCAGAGCCAGCAGCAAGATGGATAAATCATGGAAATGAACAACTTTGAGTTGTAAGGATGACTACAGATGAAGTGCTTCATAACTGGAAAAATATGGAGTTAGATCGCACAACTATACTGTATAACTCTGAAGATCTTCTGATGAGATGGTTCTTTCCATGGATGCCTTGGTTAAAGGCATATACTGATGGAAATGAAATCTACTTCAGCTGGTGCTATTCTCAATTTCCCAATCTAGAGTTGGTGTCATAAAACTTCCCAAGGGTAAAGAAGTTTGCAACCATGATGATAAATGACAAGCCCCATTACAAGGTCTACCGACATGCTGAAAATCTTTATATTCCTTATGATCGTAGAGTTGACTCTGATGGAAAAAGGAATATAGCAAAGACACTGATTGTAGAGTCTGTTTACTCTACCATTGATGATGTTCAAATCCAAAATGAGAAGCCTCCATCTGCTCAAACACAAGTGCCCAACATTTGCTCATCCACAACAAATGATTGGTACTCAACGATTATTCAGATTCTCAACACCTTTGAAAATCATCAAAGGATGAAAATCGTAGAGTCCAATCTAAGGATCAACAAGAGACCGCCCAACCTTGCATCAAATCAAATGGGGCGGGGGTAGATGAGAAATTCGATAATCTGATTGCGAAGATGTCTCAAATCACAGAAGAGTCTCAGAGGCTGACAGCAACAGCAGATAATTTAGTTCAAAACAGATTTCAAGCTACTATGGCTGATATATCTCTCAAAATCAAAGAGAGAGATCACATCTATTTAAAGGCCATAAATGATCAGAAAGTTGAAGCTATACGAGCACAAGAGGTAAACGAAGAGAAACTGAAAGTCCTTTCTGACAAGATTGACAACATGAATTAGTCCTTCTCCATGCAACTTGAGTTAAGCCAACAAGAACTCCAGATTGATGTTGGTAACTCCTCCTACCTGATGGAGCAGCTTATGTCCAACATGGAGCAGCTCTCTCAAATGATTAATGACAAAAAGGGGGAGAAAAAGAGGCATAGAAAGGGGAAGAATAAGAGGCACTATAGCAAGGAGAGCAGGAGCAAACAAGTCAAGAAGATAAAGAAGAAGAAAGCGAAGAAGAAGAAGAAGAAGAAGAAGAAGAAGAAGAAGAAGAAGAAGAAGAAGAAGAAGAAGATGGTTCATCATCTGAGGGGGGGCCAAAGGATGATGCGCCTAAGGCTGAGGGGGAGCCAGAGCCCGAACCAGAAAAAGAAGAAATGAATAGCTCCACATCCCAGGAGGAGCAGGAGAAAAGGAATCAAACAGATGAATAGTACATCAACAGACATCCTGGAAGCATACATGGAGCCAAAGAGGTACATCTCTAACTACTTAGGTATGTTCTGAATCCATGATGTAAAATGTTATAGTATATTAAATTCCATATTATTATAAATGACATTCATGATTATCTGTTTTAGAAATACAGCAGCTCAGTGTATATAAGATTCATTCATAACATGCATATGCACTTATTGTTTTTGTCATAATCAAATAGGGGGAGATTGTCAGGAATAAACATGTGGATGATATTCCTATTTATATATGATTTGATTATAATATATATGAATGAATATGCAAGAATGTTTGAATTAAGAAAAGTTGTAAAGTCCTTTGATAGATAATAGAAACATATGTATACTTAGAATGAATTGATCAAATGTGTTAGGTTGATCCTACATAAGTAAAACAGTTTTGTAAAGTCCTTAAAAAGAAATGATATACAAGGACTATAAATATAGAAAGATCAAGCATATTAGGTTGATCTTATGATGTAATAGATAGGCTTGTCTAATCGATGAGCACTACACCAGAAATCGTAGTTTGCCAGAAGAGTCAAGGAAAACTCGAGAGCTATCAAGATAGGATCGTAGTCGACAAGATAGTAGATCTCGGAGTTCGTAGACTTCCAGGAGAGACGAGGAAGGATCATAGTGTGTTGAGGAGAACTTCCCCAGGGACGTAGTCTACCGAGTAAGTCATGTTCAGAATCATAGAGACAGCCTGCCTACAAGCCAACCGAGCATCTGCCAAAGCCAGTTAAGAATCATAGACTGCACCAAGAATCGTAGAGTCTACTGATCATATCAAAGGCAGAGATCATAGTCAAGCAAGATCAAATGAAGACAACGAGCACAACGATAGAAATCGTAGAGTGTCAAGAACTGATTTCAGAGTCATAGTGTCTGCACAGCCGAAGCTGAATCGAAGAATGCAGAGCTAAGACTTTAAAAGATGTGTTCACAAAGCCAAGGTAGAATCATAGAGCAAACACGATTCTTAAATTGATCACTCCCT
The DNA here is from genome assembly GCA_020205605.1 of Panax ginseng. NCBI lineage: Eukaryota > Viridiplantae > Streptophyta > Magnoliopsida > Apiales > Araliaceae > Panax > Panax ginseng. The sequence goes on from CM035139.1 coordinate 70,006,337, forward strand.
GAATATCCAAAGGAATGAAGCCTCTGGTTGGCACTGCATAGATACGTCCCACCTGAAAGAAACCAGAGAACACTAAATGAATGGCATGCAAGCTAACAGAAGACCTAAGTAACAACCCAATCAACATCAAGATTGAGTTATGAAGCCATTTGAGATGAAGTCTTCCACAAGGAGATCAGAGGAAGACTTCTGTAACTGACTAAGGAAAGTCAGCAAGTGTTGTAGCTGTCAAGAAGAAAGATGACAATGATCTTGGAAGTAATCAAGACTGTAGTGTTTGCCATACAAAGAAGGAACTGATGGAGTACACACTAAGATACTGGTCAACCTCTGAATAACAAGGCTAAAGTGATTAAGCATTGAGTTAGTCCATTGATGATAAGTGAACGGGAGAGCACAAGGAGAAAGTCAGCTAGACACGCCATAAATCTGAAGTGTCTTGTTATTTAGAAGAGGCCAGAGCAAGGAATCAAGCCATCAATATCTGAGAACAGTCGAGGAAAATAAAAGTAATGAAGCACTACACGAAAAGAGGAACAGGGGGTCTACACTAAAGATCAAGTGAATACTACTCAAGATCGTAGTGTTATTTCTACCAGTCAACAAGACACTACGATCAGGTCCATGATGACATGCATCAGAAACATAGAGTTCGAATAGCTGAAGACTGAAGCACTAGCAACGGTTCAATCTGAAGGGTAATATTCGGACAAGAGCTTATTGAGAGCATCGATGCAAGGACAACCTCTGATCAAGAAATCAGAAGGGTGAAATAAAGTCGTTGACCTGCCCAAGATATCAAAGTGACATATCTGTCAAGGTTGGTGAAACAGCAGACTGCAGTGTCAGGAAGTCAGAAAAAGATGTCATGTCACATCTGCAGTCTGCACCAAATAACTCGAGATCTGCGAGGAAATTTGAATAGCTTCCAACGGATATATTCAAAAGGAAAGATTGAGAAGGAGTATAAATCAACAGAGCTTCAAAGAACAAGAGTTGCTGATGATTGAAATGTTATAGAATCGTTGAGTTGGTAAATGCTATTATTGACTCTACGAGTTCCACCAAAGATCAACAGAACAAGTCTCAGTGACAGTGAGACTACCATGGTGGAAGTGAAGCAGCTTTGAAGAAGGACTCATACAGATCAAAGCTTCACTCAACAAAGATGAGAATGCCACTAAAGATGGAAGCCAAGCTGAGAGCCGAGAAGGCCAAAAAGATAGCATTCAGAAAAGTGGCTGAGTACAAAGAAGATCAGGAGAGCCACTCTACAGATCACCATGAACCGAAAGCTGAAACTGAACAAGTGCAGAATCATATCTACAAAGTATTCAAGAAGGGTTCAGGGAATGCTAAGTGCCAGACAAAGTTCACTAAAAGTACAGAAACTTAGCAAACCCAGATGGTGATGGTGCACAGCTGATACCAGATAAAGATAAGCAGAAAAGAATGAAGATCAGCTGCACCAAAGAAGATGTGGTCCACACTCGAAGTAGAATGCATAGAGGACCACACCAAGCTGCTAAGTACAAAAGATGTTTAGAGTCTAATGACATCTTAGCAGCTCAGCACCAATAACAACAACTACAACAACAAGAAGCCAAGGCCTGAGGGGTCCTTGTCCAAAAGGACTAAATAAAGATTCCAAGCCTACTAGGCTTGAAGAGTTCCTAGGGAACTAGAGAAGTTCCAAGGCGGCTGGCCTTGAAGAGTTCTTAGTGAACTAAAGTCCCAAGGCTACTGGCCTTGAAGGAATCTTAGTGATTCAGGGTGCTACCCTTCCTTAGTAGAAATCCTGCTAGTTGAAAGCAAAAGAGTGGATTAGGGGCTTGAGTCTCTGAACCACTTAAAATCTCTTGTGTCTTTTACTTTATGTCATTTATTTTATGTACATTAACTGCTATAACTGTTATGTATGATTTAACTGCTTGCTACTAAAGTAACTCTACGAACAATGTATGTCTGATTATGAATATATCAATGAAGGGGATCTTTTACTTATTCCGCTATGTTTGAAAAGATTCTTAAATTTGTCATATGCTACTTAATGAGCAATACAACTTAATAGTGAAAAAGTATTTTGAAATTCTAAGGATCTATTCAATCCCCCCACCCTTCTAGATCTATATTGTGCCTACTGGGAACTAACAAAGCTAATTGACTATAACTTAGCGCTGGATGGGAGGCAACCAATTATTTCCATCTCTATTTTTTATTTATTCACTTTAGTTTGTTTTTATTAGTTTATCTTCATTTTAATTGTGATAGATTATTGTGTTCTGCCTAATTGAGTGTGTAGCTGAATTTGTATTGGGCGGTGTTTAATGTAGTATAGAGTTTATTTGGTTATTTATGCTTATTCAGTAGTGCATATTTTGACATGAGAGATTTGTGTTTATGTAGGTGAATTGAAAAGAAGGCGGTCTTGTTTTGCGATCTTTGAAATGAAAATTGGAAGTCTGGAAATAGGGTCGCGGTGCACAAGAATGATTGATGAAAGATAAAAAGGCCACGGCCATGCCAGATACCGCTGCACCAAAAATGCCATCATACATACACGCTTGCGTTCGCGCCTTAGATATCCATTGAAAAACCCTTGACCACGCCTTCTGCCGGACTTGAAAATTTTTTTATTTTTAAAAACGTGTTGTGCACATTTGGTCTCTCAATTGAAATAACAAAAGGCGTATCTTGCTCTCCTCAACACGCACGTCTCCTCATTTCTAGTCAGTTACAAATTGCAGCTATAAATCTCATCTCCACTACGTGATTGACGCTTCAAATCTCTTACCCATGATAACATACACTAATATAAACTAGGGTTTCCAGAGAGGGTCGTGTGAAATCAGTGTGGGGGTAATCAAATCTTCGGCTATCACTCATTATCAAGTAAATCTTCATCTTCAACATTCAAAGCAATGGGTCCAAAGAGAGCACGTTCGAGTTCTTCTTCATCATCGTCTTCATCTAGCAGTCAATGGGAGGATGTTGTGGATCACACAAAATTTTTGAATTTGGCTGCACAAATAGAGTATTACAGAATCGTGGCCAAAACGTTTGTAAAGGAGTACAGTTTCAAACCTGAGAGGCAAGATGGTCAGCTATGTGATATGACTCGCGAAAGAGGATGGGTTGGATTGAGAGCAACCCCTATGCCTGTCCCAATGAGTATCGTCCGAGAATTCTATGCTAATACTAAAGACACAATGAGTGGTCTATCTGTGGTTCGCGGATTTCAAATAGATTACAGACCACCTGCAATCAGAGCAATTTTCAGGATAACTGACACACCACCGACTGGGTCTGCTAACTGGGTAGAAGGTGCACATTTGGAAACGGATTTGGAAATGGTCATTACTGAGTTGTACGTGATAGGCACGAAGTGGACTTATAAAGCTGGCACGAATCAGCCTCGCATATTCCCAGCCGTAGCTTTGAATCGATATGCAAAGGCGTGGAATTTGTTTATATGTGTCAAGCTAGTTCCTTCGTCTCATCAGCATGAAATCACAGCAGAGAGGGCAATCATTCTGTGGGGCATAATCACAGGCAAATACATTGATGTGGGCCACCTGATTCACCAAAATATGATACGTTATCTGCGGGGAAGTACTACATGGAGTATTCCACACGCGTCGGTTGTGGCTATGTTGTGTGCCCATCAAGGCTACCATTGGGACAATGAACAAATGCAAAACCCGAGCCAAGATATCACTCATGCCACCATTGTAAAATTTGAGGATTGGGCAGGAGGTGCACCGCACCCGCGAGGAAAAGGCTTTATCATTCAGTCCACATTCTCAGAGCCACCACCGCACCCTCTCGAATGGATGAAGTGGGAGCGCTTACTCAAGCAAATGCACGCTAATGGGGATCGGCGACTCAGAAGGTTGGAGCGAAAGGTCGACGCCATGTATGACAACTTCACAGTGTTTGTTATGGGTCTGACGAGGTCATTGGCGAAGGCATTTGCACAGCAAGGAACCATGCTTGAGTGACCACAGTTCGGGACAACCGTGCCATATCTACCACCAGATTCACCACCCAAAGAGGGTGGTGCAGCTAAATACTAGGGGAGTTTTTTGTAACCCTTTACCTTTATTCATTGGGACAATGAATATTATAAGTTTGGGGGTAATGGGGTAGTAGGGTAGTGCATATAGTATTTGCATGTTTAGTTTAAAGTTTCATGTTTAGTTTAAAAGTTTGCATATTTATGTGCTAGATAATAATTGCATGTTATATTGTTCTATTTTGAGTCATCATTTTTGTGTTAGTATATGTTTAGTTGCATTTCTCGCAGTTTTATCTTTATGGAAATTTTATCCAGCCTATGATGAAAGTGAATTTTGAAGGATTGTTGAGTATTTTGGATAACATGAGCTTAGATATAATGTTTTACATGATGTAATTCATAATGCTGTCTAAATGCTTTCGATTTGCTCTACTTTGTTCACAATTGCTTGTAGGCTTAAGAATGATGTGTTCATTGCTTAATAGGAAATGTGGTTTCAAAAAGAGAAATCTGTGGAAAATGGACTTAGACTTTACAAAACATTGATAATCAAACTTTGGGAAAACTTGGGTATGCTATATATATATATATAAGCATTAACGTGGCTAGTCTTATTTCGGGGCCCTTACTACTTAAGTAAGTACACCCGTAGGGGTGTCTTAACACCTAGCACCCTAAGGTCTTTCATGGTCTGGAGTCGTTGGTTGAAATCTCGCTAAGGGGTAGTAGTGTTTGCCTAATGGAGTGAGGCATTGCACAGTCATGTGAAAAAAAAAATAGAAATAAATACCGCAGGAAAGAGCGAAAATCGCCCTCGTGAGTAGCAATAAATCAGTTAAGCCCATTGTTGAACCTTAGTTTGTTTTGATATGTTGGAACAGTTTTTGTTGCATAAGTATACATGAGTCTTGATTTAGACTGTAATTTTCTGTTTTGAGTAGTTTAGCATGTGTATTCTTTGCTTAAATCAAGTTTTGGTGAACACAACACACACACACAGCATCTTTATAGCATATATGAATTATTTGAGTATATGATATTATGCCTATAGTTTGGTTTGAATTTGTATTCTCGAATCTGGATAATTTGCTGAGGCAATTTTGGACTGAAATTCTGTTATAGCTGGAACAATGTGAGACTAGTTTGCATCATGATTTAGTTGCATAGCATGTAGTTGCATTTTCAGTGTTTATATATTATGTATTGCTTGAGGGCAAGCAATAGTTCAAGTTTGGGGGTATTTGATAAGTGGGTTTTATCCCTACTTATTAAATATCAATTTACGAGAACTATGCCCATCTCAAGTACATTTTAGTGTGTTTTTAGTTGCATTTCATAATATTTTTCATTGCATGTACTGAGAACTCCTTTGGTGTACAAGTGCAGGAAATGGCATAGCTTGGCGATGGTAGATGGCATGAGGCTAATGGAAGCATGACGCGAGGAACAATGGGAGATATGCAACTGAGGATGGATGAAGGAAGAGTGGCATGTCCAAGAATTAGTAGCTGGATCTGAAGCGATGCGATGAGCAGAACTCACGAGAATTCAAATCGCAGAAGCCACACTACAACGAGCTTAAGGGATCGCTATCAAGTGATCACCCGGATTGGGCAGACTTTAAACACGCTGCTACCGCCGACAATTACAAGGGGATCTGCTGGCGCATACGACATCTCTAAAATTGCAAATGCTAATTAATTTAATTTTAATTTTTTAATATTAAGAGTTTGAGTTGGTTAAAACAATTCTGGTTGGTACCAGACATATAATTCATTAGTTTTTACGTGTTTTTCATATTGAGAACTAGGGTTTACACTTTGAGAGAATTCCAACGTGAAGCCAAGCAAAAACTCATTATTTTCTACTTCTTCTTTGGGAATTCAATCATTGTGGATGAACTACTGTTATTTTGCTAGATATTAGTGAGGATTTGAACATTACGATTGGATTGTAATCAGCAATTGGGTTTGATCGATTCTATCTTTTCTCTTTTAATTATTTGTTTATTTTCCATGCGTAGCTTTGATCCCATAATGGCTTTTGGTTCAATCATGAACTAAACTCCATTATGGATTCTAACAGATTTTAATACGTAGTCTAATTTATGGCCTGATTGCTGGACTGTTTATGTATCGTTAGGAATTTCTATCATGGTTATTTTGTATGCATGAATGATTGATCACCATTCATTTTATATACTTGTGTGGAATTGAAAAATAACATGCGAGTATGGATTGTAATCATGATAGCATGTGTATATGGGGATGTTTTGCTTAGCTTTGTATTTCGTGAACCAGATAGACATATACTATTTCACCGTATGAGTTATTATAAGGGCTTGTGCTTAAATTCAATATTGTTGCAATTTCACATAGAAATATAGTGAGGTTGGTTTTATTGATGATTACATGGTGTCTATTGCATGTGGATGTTATGTAAGTAGGTCATAATACATTGAAAAATGGTTATGTCTACATTAGTGCTCTTGGCTACTTTTCTGTGATACGTGAATAATTTTGCATGAAGGTGGTAATTAGATGAACTATTAAATGAAGTTAGGACCCCATTATTTCCAGATTTGATATATTACGTTATTATTCTTATTTTAGTTATTCTTTGCATTTAGAGTAATTTACAATTATAAGCATTAGTTTAAGCATATAAAAATAGTGATTTAGTTGATGCATAATAGTTTAATTTAGACATCTTTCTCCGTGGATCGATACTCGACTTACTCTGTATTGCTTGTTGACACATGTATGCTTGCATGAGTTAGAGCTCTTTTGTTAGAACTAAAAAAGAGGCAACACAATCTTCCACCGTCAATGTGAATGAGGGATCCGTATCTTTTTTTGACCTTACTTATACCGGGGGATAATAGTCCTACAAAAGACATTAACGTGTACCTCAGGCCGTTAGTCGATGAACTTAAGATGATGTGGGAAACAGGTGTTCTGACTTTTGATAAATCTGTCGGGAAAAAATTTGTGATGAAGGCAGCCTTGTTGTGGACTATCACCGACTTTCCGGCACTTGGGATGATTAGTGGTTGGTCGACTCATGGTAAGTTGTCATGTCCAGTCTATATGGGGGATGTGCAAGGCACTCAACTACGTCATGGCCGGAAAACTAGTTTCTTTAGAACTGCTCGTAGATTTTTGCCTGCTAAGAACAGTTATAGAAATATGTCTACATAGTTCAAGACCAAGTCGGAGCAGATGAAGAAGAATCGTGGCAAGCAGTTATACATACTTCTGGCTTGCAGTCGTTTCAGGAGGTTAAGTCAGTATGTATTTCCCTTTAGTTTAGTTTAAAATTAAACTATAATTATAGTAAATTAAGGTGATATTATTTAATGTATATGATTTAGGCCATGCGGAGTAGCTTAGGCCGACCTCCTACTATGATCGAGTTTTGTGATAGAGTCCATACCAAGGGCTCTACTTGAAATCGATTTATATCTCCAAAGAAGACTAGCTATACGGGTAATACATTTACTATAATAAATATTATTTAAGATAATATTACGTAATTTATATGATGATACCAAGATAACTCACTTGTATATCAAATTACAGGAGCGGTTTGAGAAGCTCACATGACCAAACGTATACAGAGAGTTGCAGTTTCTTTAGAAGCGATCTTGAGACGTTGATTCCATCGTCCCTTCGCCCGAGATTAGTTTATCACAAGACGAAGAGACGGCTCTTTGGGTCGCGTGTGACGAATAATTTGTTTGATTTTTGATTCTAGGGACAGAATCCTTGTAAGGAGGGAATGATGTAACAATCCAGAATTTTAAATATTTATTGAATTATATAAATATTTAATTGATGTGTTATTGTTGAATAAATATTTGTTAATGTGATTTGATTTAATTATTTATTTGTTAAATAAATAATTAATGAGTGAAGGAAATTAATTATTATGAGATTATATTCTAAGTTAATTTAATGATTAAATTAGAGTGTTGATAGGGATTAAATGGATTATTATAATGTGTTAATTTAAATCTGGTAATAAAAGTGTGACAATAAACTATGCTATAAAGGGGTTATTAAAATAAATTAAAGGAGTTTAATTTAGTTTTTAATTTTAAAGAGTTTTGCCAAACAAAGCCTTATGGCTTTTGGATTTTTTGAATTTTGGATTTTTAAATAATATAAATAAAATATAAATAATTATATATATATATATAAATTTTGGTAACCGCTGATTTAATAGTCATTAGTAGAACGTTGGTTTTAGAAGTTTGAAAATGGGTGCGTTGAGTTATGTTTTATTTTACGTATAATGTGTTTGGTCTAAGCCTAAGAAAAAAAAATTCAAAGAGTTTGAGAGAGTTTGTGAAGAGAGAAAGTTATGTGGGTTGCAAGTTCGTCTTTTAACAAGGGATAACTAAACAAAAAAAGATATTTTCCAAAACCATGATACTATATATATATATGTGTGTGTTTGTGTTTACTGCATAAAATTTCCATGTTATGTGGAGTCATTTTTTCTGCAATTGTTGTTATACAACCTGTTTATGGTGATTGTATATAATTATGATGTTATGGTTGTATTTAGACAAGGAATTGTATGTTAAATTACGTTTAAAAGAAAGAAATTGGTTTTTACAGAGAAATTATGTATGAACTTAGCTTGTCGGAGTATCAAAATTAATATTTGATTGTGAGCTAATTGTGAAATTGAACTTTGAATATGTTAATATGTTAAGAAATGGAGAAAACGTAGTTCGTATGAGGTAAATTGGTGTATAATTGTGATTACAGTGTTAATTTTATCAAACAATGTCAACAATGGAGTTTTGGGTTGAAACCATGGTATTCAAGGATTTTTGGAGTTGTTTAGTTGTTTAAAATTAGTATATGTATGATGGGTCATAGTTATGTAGAATTTATGTAAGTTATATGTGTTAATTTAGCTGCTAGAAGTTTTTAAACAGTCAAAATCTGCTCTGTTTTGTTTTTTGTTTTTTTGTTTTTGCTAAATTTAGATTGTATTAAAAAGGAAAAGATTACAACCTCATGAAAAAACCCTAATCAGGATATATCATAGACATCATAGGACATGCCCTGTGATGTCATGAATATAAAAGATTACAAGTCCACATGCCCAAACAAGAGTACAATACTGTAATAAGAATTAAAACTTAAAAGCAATAGCATCTTCAAATCTAGGAGATTCCCTAAGCAGAAAGAAACTAAACAACCATAAAAGTCTGGCATCAAATCAGCCCAAAACAGAAGGAAGGCAGACCACACCCCATGCGTAACAACATCATCAATCTGCAGAACCCAGCAGCCACCCCACACATGACCCCAAACGGCTGCACAACAAAAGCAAACCGAGCAGCAGCAGAAGCCTTACCACCAGCTCCCAAAGAACCGTGAAATCAGGCTTTCAAAGCAAGGACAGCAGCCCAACATAAAGCAACCAGTAGAATCCCCAACAAGAAATCCTAAACTGAGAAGCATTTGCAAAATCGGCCAATGGTAACAACAAAGAAATAACAAGACCAGAAGAGCACAAACTGGAAAGACAAATCTCTTAGCCGCCCAGCACAACAAGAAAACAACTAGACCAAACAGGTGCAGCACCCCCCAACAAAAGCAGTAGCCGAAAACCAGTACCAAGCAGCAGCAACTGCAACACAAACATTGTACCAACACAGACCCATTTAGACTCGGTAGTAACCAGCAATAGTAGACCACTAAAGCACAAATAGCCCGGACTAGCAGCTCAACAACTGCCCAGAAGACTAAACAGTTCAGTGATAGCAGCACCAACAGAAATCCCAAATACCCAAAGCCAACGCAGTAGTAGCAACCAACAACAAGACCAGCTGCACAATGCAGCAGCAAAAACTGCCAGCAGGCAGTAGCGAGCAGATCAGCCAGCAGCACCACAAATAGGCCAAATGCCAAGACACACATCACAACCGCCCAACACAACAGGTAAAAACCAGGTAGAACCTAGGTCATAGCAGCAGCACAGATCATACTTCATAGCAACAGCACAGACCCAGTAGTGTAGACACTGAACAGCTCCTGCAATATTAATGAACCAGATTCCAAGCAAAACCAAATACAGCCAAGTATATACCATTACATGCAGTTATAATAGTAATACAACATCAAGATTTCATGATTTCATAGAACTAAATGACGATAACATAACCTATCCTTGACCCGCTTAAATCTGAGATTAGTATGAAGACTACAGTTTATCAAATTCATAATGTCTTGAACAAGGATCCGGACAGGAGTAATTTTGTTAGAGAAAATCCTAGCATTACGCTCGTTCCACAATCTGTAGAGAACAGCAGCAAACCCAAGATGAATAAGGCTATGATGGGAGCGAGGATTAGAGTAATAAATAAGATAATCAGTTATCAAGCCCCAGCTTCTACTACAACCTCTCCAACCACAACGTCTAAGAACATAGAGAAGAACACGGAAAGAGTAGTTACGGTGAAAAAATAAGTGATCGAATGTTTCCAACTCAGTGGAACAAAACACAGAGAAGGGGTTAACCGGTAATCCATAACTAGACAGTCTATCCAAAGTACGCAACCCCCTATGACAAGTCAACCAAAGATTGAACGAGAATCTTGGGATCAAAAATTTATGCCACACCAAATTGACCCAGGGCACAACAGCCCCAGCCTGCCTAATAGAGCGCCAAACTGTAGAAGCTTTAACCTCAATGGCTATAGTATCCTCTCAAATCACCTGATCTAGCTTAGTGGAATCACAATGCCTATTGAAATCAAAAGCATCCCTAAACACAATGAAATCATTATGGTTGGAAGAGGGTAGAACCCAAGAAGAATTTCCCATAATATGGCTAACAGAAGCATTGGGCCCCAAACTGGAGTTGCTAATCAAAGAGGAGTGGACTGATGAGGCCAAAGGGACACCATCAAACCACGGGTCAAACCAAAGGCTAGTATACTCCCCATTACCAATACGGAATTTGATGTGTTTAGCTGCTAAGTGTCTTAGTTGTAGGACTTTCTTCCAAATCCAAGAACAGTCATTAGAAATAGGCATACACCAAAAGAGTTTGGATTTAAGGTTAGCACGTACCTAGGATGCCCACAAAGAACAGCAATTTGGATTAACAATCCTCCAAAGGTGCATTATAATCAATGCTCTATTCCAGTCCTCAATGTGCTTAATAGCAAGACCCTCTTTGGAAAAAGGTAAAGCAATTTTACTCCAAACTACTTTAGCTCCATATTTAAGCAATGATGGACCCTTCCATAAAAACCTACTGATGATGGACTTGAGATCTTTAAGCACCGCAGTCGGGAGAATAAAATGAGAAGACCAATAGGATTGTATAGAAAAAATTACGGATTTGATTAATTGCAGTCTCCCGGCATAAGACAGAAACTTTTTAGTACAAGAAGAAATTCTGGCTTTAGTCTTTGCAATAAGAGGATAGCAATCAGCAAGACTAAGCTTAGAGGTTATCAAAGGGAGCCCCAAAAACTTAGCAGGAAATCCACCCAATTGAAACCCTAAAGCATCCAATATGGAAGCAGCCTGAGAATCAGGAACCTGGGGGAGAAAACACATGTTCTTTGAATCATTTACATAAAGACCCGATAAGGCACAGAAGTTGTCAAGGCACTTCTTTATAATTTGAACCGAATGGGTATCGCCATAACAAAAAAGAATGAGATCATCCGCAAAGCAGCGCCACATCGCCAAGCGCCAATTTAGGCTGTAGCGCCCTAGATATAAACCTTAAACGCTTTAGCAGCTCAACCTATAGTTCTAACCATGGCGTCATGGCGCCGATTAGCGATTAGCGATATGTGAAAATTATTTTCTTGTACACAGAGTCTATAATAGTTGATATGATGCAATATGATGACTGTTAAAAAAATGTAATTTTGTTATTGTGATATTATAGTGCTAAGAATGAGCATATAATTAACACTTAACGAGTTTTGTTACTAATGTAACTTGACTATGTGGTTAAAAATTAGGTCATACATGAAATATGTACTTATTTGTATGCAGAGTATATAGTTGTGTCCTAATGACATGTGATTAGGATATTATGAATCAAACTTTTACGGTCTAGCTTACACGCAAGGTAAGTTTTCTAACTCTAAACTTTCGTTGAGCAAGTTTCTTAACTCTAATTATATTGTGCAAGCTCCTAAACCATACCTTTTGATATTGAGCAAGATTTCCTAATCTTTATCTTGTTATTTAGTATGCAAGTTTTTAAATTATGATACTCTAATGTTGAACAAGTTTTATCGTTCAAATTACTGTTTCTTATGCATGCTTAATTCTTAATTCTAAACAAGATTCTAACCTTAGCTTAACATTGTTCAAGCAAGGTATGTTATATTATTCAATGCTTATTCTCTTAGATTATTCCTAAAGCATGACCTTGGTATACAATATTGATTCATTGATAAATTATTCCATAGTAGAATGTTATTACATTTTTATTCAACTAATCCTTAGTTGATGTTCGTTAAACTCTAAATTACCTTGAAACTTATCCAAACCAAATTTACTTTGGTGCGGACTCGTATTCTAAATGCTGAGATGAACAACCCTATTATAGGGGATAATTTTACGCATAGCGTTAAAATGTTTGTGCATAATACATTGTATGAAAGGCTGACCCCCCTAAGTATGAGGAGTCCCTATAGTCTTATGACTGTTAAAGTTTAGGTTGAAAGAATACTTAAACTATGGACATAGTTCGTGGTCTTTTGACCCTCAGTTATATACCTTAAATTCTGTTCCTGGTTATTATTGATGAAGTACCTTATTCATTTCTATTGGAAGTTGATATGATGTATTCATTGTCATTTCAAGTGAGCATTGTTTGCTCACTCTTGCTTATATTAATATTACAGCTAAAGTTGAGAAGGTTGATGAACCTACAACCAGTAAAGGGAAATGGAAGATAAGCAAGTATTGAAGACTTGTAAAACCGTTAGCTTTTATGTTGTTGGACTTTATTTTAAATCTTATGATGTAATTATTTAATTTTATGCATATGATGTTTGTATTTAAAGGTTAGATAAGCTGGGAGATTTTGTTGAACTTATTGATGTAACCCTTAAATGGGATGGTTTATTATCAAACTTTATTATGTTTGGGTAGTTAGATATGAATGTTTTTATCAAGTGAGCACCAAATCTGGTGTAAATGAAGTACCCGAATTTGGGGGTGTCACAAGTTGGTATCAAAGTCATAGGTTATGAACCTTAGGTGGGGGGAAAAGCCTTAGAAAGTAACCTTTGAAAAGATAGTGGTGATAAACTCTTATCGAGTTTCAAGGAAGAAGTAATAAAACACTTATGTGCTTATGTGATTACAACTTATGTGCTCGTGAGTGTCGAGTAGTAATGATTAATAATTAAAACTTAAAATGTTGTTGTCAGGATGGCTAATGTAGGAGAAGCCAGTCAGGCTAGGGAGGAAGGATCCCAGATGCCTGGAGAGGAGGAGCCTCGAGATATTCAGGTGGTTTGGGAACAACTCTTGCCACGGGAAACATCTCCATTGGTCACAGTAGTTGAGCAGGAAGGGTTACCTGATGAGGATGATGAGATAGAGACGGACGAGAAGGACCCTGTTGAGCTGCCACAGTTGAATGAGGATGAGGAGGACGAGGAGGAAGAGATTCCACTTAACTCGATTGCTGCCCGTATGTACGATGAAGTATACGATCATAATGTGGAACTTCAAGATAGCATCGAGGAGTTGAGAGAGATAGTAGCTGAACAACAAACCTCAATGGTGTAGAAGGAAAACGAGATCCAGGATCTAGAGGAACGTTTGAGTAATGTCGAGAGAAGGCATTTCCACACCGAAGAAGAAATGAGTAATAAGCAGAGGAGGAGATCGCAGCGAAGAACAAGCTGAAGGAAGAATCTACTAAGAGGGCAAGAGCCGAAGACGCGTACGAAGAAGCTACTAAACGAGCCAGGGTAGCAGAGAGAGATGTACAAGTGAAGAAGATCAAGATGGAAGAGATGGATAGTGTTTTGAACACCGTGATCAATCGAGCTCAAGATCGGATTATGGGTTATCCGATTCAATTCGAGACGCTGCCATCGTACATATTAAATCGCCGAACAATGTTCCGTATTATGGAAGAAGAGCGTCGTAAGGCTATGCAGTATTTTAGTAGGCCGTCATAAATTTACTTGATATGTGATTAATGATATGATAAATAAAATATAAATCCCAAGTGTTATGTAACCTATGGGATATGATGATGATGTTATTCTGGAACTTTAGTAGTTCAGGAAAATAATGTAAATAGCAGTGATGCTATTATTCTTATGTGTCTAAAAGATTATGAATGAAGAAAAGTTATTATTTTATTCAAAGTGTTATGTGTTACGTGATAATCTTTTATGGTGTGCAAATTAAGTAGAAAATACTTAAAGGAATTGAGTAATAATCTAATGAGTGTATTTTAACAGAAAATGTCTCCACGAAGACGTCAGCCACGACAAAGAACCCATGAGGGATCTACCAACAATAACAACGCGGAAGCTAACCTCGTTCAGCAGTTAGTGACGTTACTGACGGGTGCGTTACAGAATCAACCGCAAAATCAAGTTGTGACATTTAAGGACTTCAAGGCCGTGGGACCACCAGAATTTTGTGGGTCTATGAATCCGGTTGAGGCACAGACTTGGATTATGGAGATAGAGAAAATGTTTGATGTAGTTAGAGTAGGTGAGAACCAAAAAATTGCTTTTGCAACATTCATGTTAAAAGCAGAGGCGAGTTATTGGTGGCAAGCCAATAAAACTCGAGGAGGACAAGGATTGAGAACTTGGGATAGGTTTAAAGAGATATTCTTCGATACCTATTTCCCAGAGAGTTTGAAGAATCAGATGGAGGTGCAGTTTCTGGAACTGAAGAAGGGATCAATGACGGTATTGAAGTATGCCGCAAAATTTAACAAGTTGGCGATGTTTGCGCCATATCAAGTCAACATAGATGAGCGCAAGGCGAGGAGGTTTGAGAAGGGACTGAAACCTGCTCAAACCTTGGTTGTACAGTAGGGTCTCCCTGTTCTAGCTGAAGACATTCGCAGCGGTGCTTAAGAAGGCAATTCTCGCTGAGGGTGGAGGCTAGGCTGTGACAAAGTACAATCAAGAACAGAGAAAGAAGAAGAATGAAGGTGAAGGTAAGAATGGTGGTGGGAGTAGTGGAAATGGCAGCAATAACCTGAAGAGAAAATGGAATGGAAATGTGGGTTGTGGAAACCAGCAGGGTAACCAACAGAAGAAAAAGTTCGAAGCATGTGCTACATGCGAAAAGTTTCACGCGGGTGTATGCTTAAGAGGGAAGCGTGTATGCTTTAACTGTGGTCAGGAGGGTCACATTGCCCCAAATTGCACCCAACCCAAGAAGAATGTTTGCTACACGTGCAGGTCGAAGGATCATTTTGCTCGTGAGTGCCCTAAGAAGAAACCTGAAGAGACAACGAGAAACAAGGGAGGTAGCAGTGGAAACACATTGACCATTGCGGGACCAACGTCATCAAACAGACCCACAGCCAGAACCTTCAACATGACGGTGCAGGATGCAGTGCAATCAAAAGATGTTGTGTCAAGTATTATCCCAATCAATGATATTGATGTGTATGTATTATTTGATTCGGGTGCTACTTGCTCATTTATATCTGATGAATTTACTAAGAGGTTAGGATTGCCTAGTGAAGAATTGAATTTCCCTTTAAACATAGAAATTACGAATAGGGAAGTGATTCCTAATAGTTTCGTATACAAGAATTGTAGGGTGAACATTAAGGGGAATGTCATGATGGTAGATTTAATTCCGATAAAACTTGGAGAGTTTGATGTTATTTTGGGGATGGATTGGTACATTCAATTATGGAGCGATAATTGATTGCCAAAAGAAATGTGTAAACCTTTTGACTCCGTCAAAGGTAGTTTTTCATGGTAGCAGATCGTCTAGACATGCGAGATGTCTAACGATTATGCAGGCCAAGAAGTTGTTGAGTCAAGGCTGTGTGGGTTATTTTGCGTATTTTTTTCGTTGTCAAAAGTAATACATTTAGCAACGAAATTTGACTTTCGTACAGATACAACAATCCTTTAGCAACAAAATGTATTATTGCAGAATAATTAAAATTTCGTTGCTAAAAACCCCATTTCGTTGCAAAAGCCTGCTAATTGACAACGAAATTAACTTTTTTTTTTTGCAACGACCATGCATTTTCGTTGCAATTGACACTCATTTTGCAAATTACATTTTTTGTTGCGATAAATTATGAAAATTGTTGCTGAGCTTGCTTTTCGTTACTGAAATATAAACTTTTAGCAACGATTTTAGATTTGTTGATTATATTATTTGGCAACGACATTATCTTTGAATCGAAGAACAAAATGTTTGTTGCTAGTTATTTTTCAATAGCAACAAAAGTCGTCGATTAGCAACTACATTATATGTTGCCATTTCTTTGTGTACAACGAAAGTTGATATAATTTGCAATGAAAAAAAATGTTGCCTTTTATTATAGTATTAACAACAATATCATCTCCGTTGTTATTAGATTAATTTTTCATTGCAAAATATTATATTTTTAATGCCATTAGCAACGAAAATTTGTTGCTAAATGTATAAAAAATTATTGCTATATTAAAACTTGTTCAATGCTTTGGTAACGAATTATATTGTTGCCAAATCAAAATTTGACATTCTTTTTGTGTACTTATTCATTATCTTTACAATTAATCATCTAAAACTACCACAATTCTTCAATCAAAATATATATCTACATATATAGAGAGTACACTTTATAATTTCGTCCCTTGTCTTCCGTAAACGTAGCACGAAAATTTGATACCCAGTATTGTAAGGCAGATTGTAAAAGTAGTCTTCCTGCACATATTTAAAAATAATAGCAAAGTCAGAAAAATGAAGCAAATAGGTCACCAGAGACACTTAGTGCCAAAATCAATACACAAAGACAATAGAATTGCTACGTGGTACTAATGTACACCGTATTGCTCATAAGCAAAAAAAAACAATAGAGTTGCTACGTGATACTAATGTACACGATAAATTAAGATACTTGTGTATATAAGCCAATGTAATTGAGAAGAACGAATCAAAAAATCATTATCCCAAAATCAGGTTCTTAGAGGCCTATAAATGACAAACAATAACTAGTGGAACCTGTATAGGCAATAAATTAATAGCCGAAGGCACTAATTGATATTCTTCATCAGAATGGCAGTAGCAAAGTAAAGAAATACTTGTGAAGAAATACAGATCAACACAAGAACAATAACCCTGTATTCAGTTATTAATTCAACATCCCATCGGTAAACCTTGTGTAAAATCTTCTACAAAAATAATTTTCTAGCATAATAACGACATGCCAACCATAACATATAAAGAAACTAACAAGGTACCTATAGTATAAAGTAACTTACGATTATACACATTCCAACATTAACATTATTCATTAAACACACAGTTTGCAAATCTATTTACAAGATTAGAAGTAAATCTCCAGGTATAAGCAATGGAATATAAACAATGTGCAAATTGACATTTCACCTTTCTATATAAGAGGGAAGTTATCATTGTTGTCATCATTCATATCTAGATACGTGAAGCTCACATTAGGATCTCTATAATTGAAGCTCGGGTTCACGTAGCATTTCATCTCATGGAACAAGTTCAAATTATCCACCAACTTATAATAAGATAGTTATAAATTGCCAATCAGGTGTTATGATATTCACATTAAAAACTGAAAGGATCCTTCATTTGCAATTTTTGAAAATGGAACAATTAAGATCTTGAGAAATCAAATGAAGAATGCTAGTTGAGGTATCACTGCAAGCTATCATTGTAATAAGCACTACTCGTATTTGGCAAGAACAAAACTTAATTGTGACTAGCACAAGAAGCCTCCCCTCATTATAAACTCCAAACCATTTTCCCTTTGTAACGTCTAGCCATTTAAATTATAAATACTCTCAGGTAAATGACTCATAAAATGCTGAAATGTAGGAAAGTGAAAGGAAACAGAATAAAAGTACAATAAGTTTCAAACATACCGCTTCAATCCCAAGTTTATCCGCTGAATCATTGAGAACTGTTTCATTCTCTTCCACTGTAATTATGGGTACCTGCAGCGAATTCAGTTTAGATAGTTAAAAAGATACTACCACCTAAACACCTTTTGCTGATAGTAAACTTACAAGCTAGAGAATAAAGACTAGACGAGCAACATAAGCCATTTTTCTATCAATCCGATCTTTTGTTTCCACACACAACCAGGCATATATAAATCATAAAAAAAGAAACCGAGGATAGCGGTTTGTCTGTACCTTGTTTCTTTTAAGACTTGCAAATGCAAGAGCACCATCTCCTCCACAAGTATCTAGAGGAAGAATGACGCTATCAACATCAGTTGCCAATATGCAACCCCTTTCTAATGACTCAGACTTATTGACCATATATTGTGGTGCATTACTTAGCCCAGCAAGCACACATGGCAAAAATGTGTATCCAATCTGTTATACAGAAGTTGAATGAATTGCAACACAAGGAAAACATAAAGAGAGAGAGAGAGAGAGAGCGAGGGAGGGAGGGAGGACTAGGAAAATATTAGTCATTTAGGTATGTGCTCTCATAATTTACAGACTTTTCTTCAGACTTCTATATTGGTATATATATCATGAATGCATTACACATATAACAAAATATACTATTAGAACAATATTCATGCTGGCCCATCAAACTACACAGGAAAAAATGTCCCATAAACTTCTACTTAGTAACCAAGATTAAGAAAGGGGGAAAAATTAATGTTGTAAGATGCTGCACATCACCATAATTCTGATTTTAGCATTCTAACGAATTGTCAGTTTCATAATTCTTAGTCAATTAAGATTATATATAATCAACCAACAGTAGACAAATGGTACTTTAGTTCTATTAGAGTCTTGCCACCTTAAAGATGCTCCAAACCTAGTGTAGGTGTTCATAGTTCATACTTTCATTTTGAGTCCTAAAGAAAGACAATGGCTAAAAATTTCCCTAAGCATGTCAATGTTCATACATTCGTTCTTCATACCCACTATATAAGTTGCACTTCCTGTTGTATTAGCTCGCATGTTTGTGTCCACTTGTGAAAATTTTTACGAAAGCCAGATAGTTCAATAAGTACATCTCAGGGAGCAAATTGTTCTTTGCTTTTTAAAAGAATGTAATCACCTCTTCAGCAGCTGATTTTGGACATAATGACATGCTTAGGGAAAGAGGTGATAAAGTAGGAGCATGTGCACAGGGGATCCCAAAATTCTTCACCACTAGATGGCTTATAACTGCCTCCGCTCCAGCCAAATGATTTATTCCCTGCAGAGTAAACAACATAATATAGAAGAAAAATAATAAAGTTCAATGGCTATACTATTAGTACAATAAGTCTCAATGGCTATACTATTATAGAGAAATAATATTATTTAATAAAAGTGACCAATACTGGATGCTAGGATTTAAGATTCCATGTGTTTCAGCTGTAGGCCCTCCTACAATAATAATCACTATTATGTGTAAAGTATTTACATCCTGGCAACTGGCAAGGAAAAGCCTTGTCTAATCAAAAGCAAAAGAGTTCACCTCCTTAAGTACAGCCCATAATATTGTTTATAGTATTTCAAAACTCTGCTCTTAATGTATTCAAGGAAAAAATTTCAAGTACAAAAGTCTAGAGTAATTATATGCCATTTTAAGCACCACAACTTGTTTGTCAATCTTTCTATTTATATGATATCACTTAACTCAATATGTACTCCCTGTGATGCTGATACATTTATAAATGTTTTGCCTTAAATAAACAAATCATAAGATATATGATGGGATTCATCCTTCTTTTGTCAACCATGACGGTTTAATCACAATGGACAAAAACAATATACATACCATGGCTTTTCAATAGTAATGGAGGTTTTTCATGTTGACTAGTTTGATAGATGGGGTTGGTTGGTGGATAAAAATATGCATATGCATTTTGACCAGGCACTTTAGTTGGAAACTCGATTAACTCTGGAGAGCTAAAGTATGATTTGTACTTTGAAATATTAGCTGAAGAAGACCACAAAATCCTGAAATCAACTGCTTTCAGTTTCTGATCATCTAAAGTTACCTGATATAAGAGAGGAATAGTGAGTAACACGAACATTTAGACATAGGATAATTATGCATGTGACTTGAAACTTCAAAGAAAAAAGCGAAGATAATTTATATATGAGGAGGAGACCTTGGCTATTGACAATGGAAGAACTGCAGATGCCCCCTCAATGTATAAGCACTGAAACCCTGAGGTCTGCATAAGCAGGTAGCCACACATTACCAGCCATAACTATTATGGTTTTTAGAGCACATTCACATCTAACCTACACAAATCAAGCTACAAGTGGGATGTACAAAAACAAAAACATAGTAGAACCTAGATGCTCCTTCCCAATGAAAAAATGAAAATCATGAACATCATAAAATTGATCAATTTGCAGAAACTCTGGATATATAACATAATAATATTATCCACAAAGCAAAACTCAAGTAAATAAGGAAGTCAGCAAGATGACAAATATAGAAAGTGAACCCTTACCTGGCGCAAAGGGCTATCTTTGGGAAGATAGCTACCAATTGTTTTCCCATAGACTTCACAAGTAGAGAAATGTATGATACGCTTATTGTTCTCCGAACAGTACTTCACCTGAAAGCAAAAGAACACATTACAATTCTAGATCTCTCTACACAATATATATCTATAGATATACACAAATGTATGTAGATCACAGAAACAAAACACATCAACATCTATCAACCTCAAATGAATTAGACCTCAACAATAGGCACAAGACCAACACTAACTGGAAATTAAAACGCATACCACTGGGAACGCATCAATGAAGTTGCTGTAAATTGTATCAAGAGGACGTGTGTTGTAATTCGCAGGTGTACAGATTGCTGCAAGATTTATAGTCTACATCACAAGAAATGTAAAATTTCAGGACAAAACTGACTTGAAAGTAATCAAATTTGAAAATTTCAACAAAAGAAAAACCAAAAAAGTGCATAAAAAGAAAGAAAAATTAAGACTCACATAACTATCACTGAAACAGCTTAATACAATGATTAAATTGAAGCATCAAGGCTAATTCAACACATAATGAGCAATCTAAGAAATAAAATACAGCTGTAGAGTCTAGATCATCAAACACACTTCAAAAATCCAAAATTCGGTTACAAGTCTAATAAATTAAAAGCCAGGCCTAAAGCTATAAGAAAGATCTTATAGAGAAACTAAAAAACCCCTCAAAATTCAATAGCGGTTTAGAACTGGGGTTAGGGTTTTTCTCCAAAGGTTACTAAAATCCCAGAAAAAATAAAGCTTCAAGCTATTTTACAAATTAGGGTTCTAGGAGTTTCTACAAAACAACCAAAATAATCCCCAAAACAATTAATCAAGACTAATATTAATTAATTTACCTGCTTATTAGACTGGGAATAATCCACCATATACTCATAAGCATCATCCTGCGCATTAACCCTAGTTTCCGTTCCTTCCACCGGCAACGCAAAGGCGTCCATCACAATAATCGCGTCGCCGTCGGTCTTCCCCTGCATAAGGCCCATCACCTCGATGTTGCGATGTTGTTTTCGAGTTCCCATGTTTGTTGTGCCATGGCTGCCGATGAAGAAAAAGTAGCATCCATTGGAATTCAGAGAATCAGAGAGAGGAGAAAGGAGAAGAAGCTAGAGAAAGTAGCCTCTGGCTCGGTTTTGGGTTTCTAGCACTGACAAATTACTTTTATTTTATTTGTGAATTTTAGGAAGAAAAATTTGTTTAAAAAACTATATTAATCCTTCCATTTTAAATTATAATATTAATATCAACCTTTAAAAAATCAATTTCAAATATTTTTAAATTCAAATTTAACAAGTATTTATTTAATTTATATTAATATAATTATAAAAATCTAAAAATTACTATTAGTTATACAATTAATTATTTTCAACTTTCTCAATTATATTTATTTTGTTCAAATTTTCTTGAATATGCTCTTCTTTAACCAAATTAATTAATTTAAAAACAATTTTATAAATAAAAAATTTATTTTTCAAAAAAAAAACTTTAATTTTTTTAAAAAAGATTTTATTTTTAAATGAATATTTTTAAAAGATAAAAACTTCAACGATCGTTTGGGAGTAAAGGCTCTCACATCTAATTTGAGAAAAACTATTGAATGCCAATATTTTTTTTGGCTAAAAATCAGAAAGGCAACCAACGCCACTTTAAAAAATATTTTTTTAAAAAACGAATTTAAAAAAAATTATCTTAATTTTTTTTTAAAACGATTTTATTTTTTTAAAGAAATTTAAAAAAAATAAAAATCTGATCCAATGCCAAACTAACCAATATTGTAACTTTTTTAAAATTTTTTATAAAGCAAATTTGTAAAAAAGAAGAGTAAGATCAATATTTTTTTATGTTTATTCTCTGTCATCGGCGTTGAAAATGAAGGAGTATATAAGACTTCAGCTATAAAAAATAAAAATAAAAATTCTAACGTCAATTAAAGTGACATTGCATCTTACTCTTCTTTTTTACAAATTCATTTTTTTAAAAAAAAAAAATTTAATAAAATAGGGATAAAATTGATATTACATTAATATGGGTCAAACTAACTTATTAGGAATGACTTATAAGTCATTTTTAAATAACGTTATTCTGTTTTAGTTCATAAAACATAATAATTTTTTCTTCATCTTTTATGTTTTCTCTTAAATCGATATTATTATAATTTAATTTTATAATATATTTGGAAAAAAGGTAAAAAGAGAAGTAGGAATAGATAGGGATATATCATTACTATTCTTCTTTTTATGTTTTATTTTTGGACTTAAAATATGTTCATGATTTAAGTTACTCCCTCCGCCTAAGAATAAAAGTTCTTATTATTTTATGTAATCTCAAGTTAAATATTTACTTATATTAAATAATCTATTTTTTTACAATAATTTGTGCGTAATATCCTTAGTATTAAATGTCATATTTTTATTATTTATAAATATTTATATAATATCACTAGTCATGTATAGAAAAATATGCAATTAGATGAGAATTTAAATATGAATAATTTTATCATTTGGCATTATTTTTTAAATTCGCATAAAATCAATCATCACTTTCATTCTCTGGAGTGAGGAGTACTTGTAAATTAAGTATATCCTACTTTTATCTAGAAATAGGAAACATTGGGAAGCATAGATATAATAATCGGGTTTGATGAGGTTGGGTTTATTTGGGTCTGAGGCCGAAACTAACATGCTTGTGATCGGTTATCACGTGTACTATTTCAACAACCATAATCTATACCGCTTGATCGCAACATTGGATGATACTATTGAAATGGATTTCCCCACACATGCTACATGGCGACGTAGCGACATGATGACTCATTTGCTCTTTGTTACATGTGATCATTTGTTCATGTTATTTTACAAGTTTAGTTAACTAATAAATTAGAATGGCTCATTAGTTTAATGTTAAATAATACATTAGAATTAATTTCAAAATCTAGGCAATGATATTTTTTAACCCATGTTATATTTTTGGTTTAGATACCTTAATTCTATATAATATATATATATATATATATTATATTTAAATAAATATATATAAATTACTCATTAATATTATATATATATATATATATATATATATATAATATTTATATATATATTCATATAAATATTTATAAACAAATATTCATATAAATTTATCTTTAAAATTTATAAACAAATATTTATTTATAAATTTATAAATATTTCATCTAAAATTTATAAAATTTAAATATGAATATTTGTTATAAATATTTATATGAATATTTAGAGATAAATTTATAAATATTTATATGAATATTTGTTTACATATATATATATATATAAAAAATATTTATATTTATATATATTTATTTAATATTTACTTTTATTTATATTTTTTTAATTGATAAAAATTTTTGAAATTTTATTTATATATATATATATATATATTATATATAATATATATATATATATATATATATATATATACACACATGTATCATATGTATGTGAATGAGTGACGTGTGAATATTGAACTTTATCCCAAAAAATATGTTGATGCACAGATTTAAACCCAAGACCTTGAGTTTAGAATATTGATCTAATGAACACCCAAGCACCTAGGCCTAGTTGCTATTATTTTGCAAGGATTAGTATTTAGTATTATTATTATTATTATTATTATTATTATCATTATTATTATTATTATTATTATTATTATTATTATTATTATTATTATTATTATTATTATTATTATTATTATTGTTCTTGTTGTTGTTGTTATTATTATTACTATTATTATTATTATTGCTATTATTTTGCAAGGATTAGTATTTAGTACTATTATTATTATTTTGTTGTGTTATTATTATTATTATTATCATATTATTATTATTATTATTATTATTATTATTATTATTATTATTATTATTATTATTATTATTATTATTATTATTTTAATGTTATTGTTATTATTATTGTTGTTTTATTGTTGTTGTTGTTGTTGTTGTTGTTGTATTACTATTACTATTATTATTGCTATTATTTTGCAAGGATTAGTATTTAGTACTATTATTATTATTATTTTTCTCATATTATTATTATTATTATTATTATTATTATTATAAGTATTATTATTATTATTATTATTATTATTATTATTTTTAATGTTATTATTATTATTATTATTATTATTATTATTATTATTATTATTATCTTTATTTAAGGCAACATTTTAATAATCGTTGCAAAATTTTGTATAAAATATGCAATCTAAAATAAAAATTGTTGCCCCCAATGAATATAATACATATTAGGCAAATCGAAATATAGCAAATAATAAAACTTTCGTTGCTGCATTTACGAGAGAGAAATCAAGTGGTTAAAAATTTTATAATCTAATTTTGTTTTCAAATTTTACAACTACTTGTGAATTTCGTTGCAAAAAGTGAAAGTTCTCGATACAATCAAGAACGGCGACAAGTTTCATTTAAATATATACACTTTTAGCAACGACTTATAAAAAGTCGTTACTCAAAAATCGTTACTAAAGCCCCATTTTTAGCAACAAAAAAACTTTCGTTGCCCACGATGACGGGAAAACAAGTGGCCGAAAATTTTGCAACGAATTTCTAACGAAATTTTTTTCCGCCAATGAATTAGAAACGAAATTTTGCAACGACTTATGAATTTCGTTGCAAAAAGTGAAAGCCTGACACAATCTGCAATGAAGGACAAATTTTGTTGCTAAACATATACTTTTAGCAACGACTTATAAAGTCGTTGCACGAAAAATCGTTGCTAAATGCCCATTTTTTTGTAGTGCGATACTCAGAGGAATGGTGTGAAACTGGAAGATATACCAGTGGTTAGGTAATTTGTAGATGTGTTTCCAAAGGATTTGCCAGGACTTCCGCCTAACCGAGAGATTGAGTTCGTGATCGACTTAGCGCCAGGAACCGCTCCGATATCGAAGGCCCCGTACATGATGGCTCCGGTAGAAATGAAGGAACTGATAGTACAATTGTAAGAGTTGTTAGACAAGAAATACATTTAGCCAAGTGTATCACCGTGGGGAGCACCAGTGTTATTCGTGAAGAAGAAGGATAGGTCAATGCGTCTTTGCATTGATTACAGGGAGTTAAACAAAGTCACTATTAAGAATAAATATTCATTGCCAATAATAGATGACTTGTTTGATCAATTGAAGGCTGCTAGATACTTCTCAAAAATATATTTAAGAAGTGGGTATCACCAATTGAAAGTAAGATAGGAGGATGTACCAAAGACGACATTCAGAACTCGGTATGGACATTACGAGTTTCTGGTGATGTCTTTCGGATTGACCAATGCCCCTGCAACATTCATGGATTTGATGAACAAGGTGTTTAAACCATTTTTAGACAAGTTTGTGTTGGTATTCATTGATGACATCTTGGTGTACTCCAAATCTCAAGAAGAACACATGGAACATTTACGTTTGACGTTGGAGACACTAAGAAAGAAAAAGTTGTACGCAAAATTCTCTAAGTGTGAATTTTGGCTAGAACGTGTACAATTTCTTGGGCATGTGATTGACAAAGATGGAATTTCAGTGGATCCATCAAAAGTTGAAGCCGTAATCAATTGGGAACAACCAAGAACACCTTCGGAGGTGAGGAGTTTCTTGGGACTAGCCGGCTATTATAGATGGTTTAGTCAGGATTTTTCCAAGATTGCCACTCCATTAACAAATTTGACAAGGAAAGCTATAAAATTTGTTTGGACGGAGAAGTGTGAAGAGAGTTTTCAAGAATTGAAAAAGAAGTTAAGTGTGGCACCTGTGTTGTCATTACCAGATAATACAGGAAACTTTGTGGTGTATAGTGATGCCTCACATAAAGGATTGGGTTGTGTTCTTATGCAGAACGACAAAGTTATTGCTTATGCAACAAGACAACTGAAGGACAACGAGAAAGGATATCCGACTCATGATTTAGAGTTGGCTGCTGTGGTATTTGCTTTGAAAATATGGAGACACTATCTCTATGGAGAGAAATATGAGATCTACAGAGAAATAGATCTTTGAAAATATGGAGACACTATCTCTATGACTATCTTTATGTTATGTGGTTGAGAGGGGTGAAGTGAAATACAAGATCGATACCGAAGGATTACTAAGATTCGAAGGAAGAATTTGGGTTCCAGCAGTACCAACTATTAAAGAAGAAATTTTGACCGATGCTCATAACTCAAGATATTCGATTCACCTGAAAAGTACAAAGATGTATCAAGATTTACGACAACACTTTTGGTGCCAAACATGAAAAGAGATGTCGCAGAATGTCAAAGAGTAAAAGCAGAACACCAGAGGCCAAGCGGATTACTTCAACCGTTGGACATACCAGAATGGAAGTGGGAACATATCACAATGAATTTTGTGGTAGGTCTTCCAACTACTCAAAAAGGATACGATGCGATTTGGGTGATAGTGGACAGACTGACAAAATCAGCACACTTTTTGCCAATAAAGATTAGATTCAATCTTGATCAGTTGGCAAAGTTGTACGTTAAAGAAATCGTTTCAAGACACGGAGTTCCAGTATCAATTGTATCAGATAGAGATCCGTGATTCACGTCAAACTTCTGGAAGAGACTATAAGAATGCATGGGAACACAGTTGAGAATGAGTACGACACACCATCCGCAAACAGATGCCCAAAGCGAACGAACAATCCAGACGTTGGAAGATATGCTTAGAGCATGCATCATGGATTTCAAAGGGAGCTGGGATGAACATTTACCATTGGTGGAATTTGCCTACAACAACAATTACCACGCAAGCATCGGCATCTTGTTTACGAAGCATTATGCGGCAGAAGTGCAGAACTCCACTATCTTTGGGATGAAGTCGGTGAACGTCAACCGTTAGGGACCGGAACTAGTACTGACAAATCACGAGGTTGTTAAACTCATCAGGACAAGATTGGTAGTTGCTTAAGACAGATAGAAGAAGTATGCTGATCAACATAAACAAGATCGTGAATTTGATGTAGAAAATTTTGTGTTCTTAAAAGTTTCTCCTTGGAAGGGGAAAATTCCCTTTTGATAAAAAGGGAAAGCTAAGCTCGAGGTTTATTGGACCCTTTGAAGTGCTGTGAAGAGTAGGAGATGTGGCTTATGAGATAGTTCTACCTGCAGAGTTAGAACATGCTCATAACGTTTTTCATGTTTCGGTGTTACGACCGTATAAACCCGATTACAAGCATGTGATAGAGTACAAACCATTGCAGTTCGATAAAGACTTGTCTTATGAAGAGGTTCCTATATAAATAGTTGACAGGAAAGAACAAGTGCTCAGGAATTGTGACAACCAGAGAATTTAGGAAATTTTTAAAATCATAATTGATTGATTTAAGGTTCAATATTAGAACCTAGACAGAAAATAAGTGAATGGATTTGACATTTCTGGAAATTTTTTTTATAGATTTCAAAAATTTTGTGGTGAATTATTCAGGATTAAAGGTATAAGTGTATATGCCTTGTGTATATGGTCATATATGTGTACAGTTTGTGGTTAAGGGTCAAGGATTGACCAGATAAATTATATCAGTGTCAAACCCTAAGTATATCTTAAGAACACCAACGTTTAGTTATTAAACCCTAATAAGAGATTTTATGTGTACAATTGTGATTTAAGATCAAAGAATTTATTAGATAAGTTATAACTTTAGTAAACCCTAAAGTTAGGTTAAAAACATCATGTTTAAGTTAGAAAACTCTAACGAACTGTTAGAAACCTTAATATCGGACCGAAAACCCTAATTTTAGTTCTGGGAATTCGAAACCCTAATTCAGAACTACAAAACCCTATTTTGGGAATTTAAATGCCATGTATAAAGCTTTTGTGTATTAATTACAAATTTAATTAGGGATAACCCTAATGATTAATTAGATTTTCTAATAATTAAAAACCCTAATTGTTTCGTCGGAAACCCTAATGTACAATTATGGATCTAATTGCTAAATTAGCAACTTTAATTAGGATATATTAATCCTAATTAGCAAGTTTGAATTATGATTAGGAAATATTAATATAATTAGAGAATCCTAATTATAATTAAGAAATATTAATTTTCTATTTTGAAAACTGAAATTTTGAAATCTTAGAAATTTAATTGCAAAAGTCTAAGGGTTAAACCCTAAATCCTAAGGGTTAAACCCTAAACCCTAAGGGTTAGGGCAAATGTTAAGTTAGCCATTAAAATTAAAAGCCAAATGTCCATAATTCCCTTTTTGTAATTCTTTAATGAGTTGGTGTGTAGATCTTGACCTAATGTGGGTTGTTCACCAACCCTAGCCCTACCATGTGACTTATATCTCACATATCAGCCAATATTATCAGCAACATGCATTGAATTATAAATCCAAACTTAAAAAGTAAGTAAAGTCACTTACTTTTATTTTCCAACTTACTTAACCTTTTCTCTCTCTATTTTAGGAATGGGGAATGAGATCGAGTGATAAGATAAGCCAAGAATACTTCTTAGCTTAGCAGGAACAGATCACAAAGATCAAATCCAAGAATCAAAGTTTAAAGAGGTATAAACCCTAAATTTTCTAAATCATATGATTTGATGTTTGATTTTGTGATTTGTTGATTAGAGTTATGTTAGAGGGTGTCATTTGATGATCTGGGTTGCTAAAACTTAGATCCATATCATTTAGATGCTCGAAATTAAAGTTTTTAGAACTGACCTATGAACCCTAAATTTTGGTCCCGACAACCAGAAATGTCGTGCTCATGAATCTCTCTCGTGTTAAGTGTTAGTGGTGTTTTATGTTATGAATCACATTACATGCCATGTAGTCTTTGTTCTGGAGCTTGAAGAAAGCCCAGATCATGTGTAGATTGTAAGTTATTTAGGGTCAAAGGTTGTTGACCGACCATGACTAAATGAGTTTCTGGGCAACCCAGAAACCCAGAAAGTCTGACAAGTGTTTTGATAGCTTCGGATCTTGCTTCTGGTAATGTATTTGGTCAAGTTGTTGTTTTATTGTTGTAGCCTGACATAAAGACTACATGATGAAGTCTTTAGTTTACCCAGATCCTTAACATAATCACAAATATGGGTGGTCAAACAAGGGTTGACCACTAGCCTTATGAACATTTCTGGAAAACCCAGAAAGTTCAAGAACATGTTTTCTGTCAGAGTTTGACCGCCCTAGATCTCTTTAATGTGTTGATGATAAACTAGTTTAAGGTTGTATACATGTACCTTGACATCCCTAATTCATGATTGAACCTTTATATCGTACAAAGCAAGCCCAGATTGCATGTTATGAGGATCAAAAGTGGACATCTCGAACTGTTCTTCATTTCTGGAAAACCTAGAAATGAAGAACAGTTTCTGACAAGTTTTCTGAAGCTTTAATCTCTCTGTTGTTTTAGAATTTGGTTGTGTAACTTGTTTAGGGTTGTAGTACTACATCAATACTACAACATTAACTCATTAAGTTGCCCAGAAACCTTATAACCATGAATCTAAGACTGGTCAAACATACCAACTCGAACACTGACATGAAGTTACGGAAAGGTTTCAAAGAACACCTATAGCGGCAGTTACGCTCATTATATAGGCCCTTTAGTGACAGATAATTTCGAAAAATCAATTATTTCATTTAATAAATAGAAAAAAATAGTTTTTAATTATCAAAAATCCAAAATAAATTTCTAAAAATTATTTTAAAGTCCAAAATTAGTTTTAATTATTTATAGTATATTTCATAAATATTTAATATTTTTGGAATATAAATAGTATTTAATTTATTTAATTATAATATTAAATAAATTATTTAAAAAATGATTTTAATACTTGAAAAATCATGAAAAATTATATTAAGGTTTAAGAAAATATTTTAAGTTATTTTTAATAACTTTTGATATTTTGTGATGAATTTCATTAATAAATTTATATTAATGGTGATTAATTTATTTAATGAATATATTAAATAAATTATGGAAAATTAGAATTAATGCTTTAAAAATCATATAAAAATGATTTAAGGGTTAGAAAAATATTTTGAGTTATAAAATATAACTTTTGATATTTTGTCATGAAAATATGAATATTTTAATATTAATAAAAATTATCGGATAATGGATTTAATCGTTTAAAAATCATATAAATATGATTTTAAAGTAATAAAATATTTGTGATATTATAAATATATTATAATATTATGATATGATTTTTATTAATATTTAATATTAAATAAATATTGATAATAATAGTATAATGTGCTATTTATATAATATAAATACGATATAAATGATTGAAAAATCATGATAAATGGCAATAATTATCTAAAAATTATTACAAGCCTATGAAAATTATTTTGACTGATAATAAAATTATCTAAGATAATTGTTAAGTGTTTAGGCAGAGTTTAATTGAACTTAAACTCGATAATTGTCCGATTAGACCGTCGAGATGTTAGAATTGTGTCGGGTTCAACTCAGACTGCAATAGTTTGACTTGATACTGAGTCTTAGGTAGTTTGTGGACTGATAGGGTTATGTGTTATATGTTTAGGATTATTTTTTTATATATATATATATATATATAACAGTATTATACTGTGATGCTATTATTCTAATATTGGAGATCTATATTACTAATATTAGGTCTTCAGATAAAGCGATATAAACTGCGTAGCAGTAGTCGGTGATTCTGACAAGTTCTTAAACTTAATCTCCTAATTATTGTGCAGTGTTCTCTAAACTCGACCTCGAGTAGATCTTTCTTTCAATTATAATTATGGCTAATCATTTCTGATTACCATGTCTATGAATTGTTGAATAGCTTTCTGTGCAAATTATGCATGTGTTCATCAGGTATGAAAGGCTGATCACCTTCATTACCATTCAGTTCAGATATAATTGCTATGTTCATGTTCTTTCTTGACTATTCAATTCCTATTGACTTGGTCATTCAGTTATAAAAATTTGTTCATGCTCGTTCACAACCATATTATTGAATGTTAGCCAGCTGTTATTCAAATTCTTTCAATCATAATATATCCTCAAATTAATTTATACTTGCTGGGCAAATTTATGCTCACCCTTGCTATATCATGATAAACATTGCAGATTAAAACGAATGCATCGGATACAAGGAAAAGACAAAGCCAAGTTCAACTTGGGACTATGTGTGCAGCTATATTTGTAATAGCAATGTGTAATAATATCTTTGTACGTTAGATAGGATTATGAATTGTGTATAAGTTAAGGTTGCTCGACCTTAGGGAAAAGTGTGTAAGTTTAATGTATAAACAATTTATGTTTATATCTTCCGCAAATAATTATAGAAATAGTATACCAGATCCGTGGTGATTTGGGACCCGAATTTGGGGATGCTACAGTTGGTATCATAGTTGTTGGTTATGAATCTTAGGTAGGAATATCTGAGACCAACAACCGCAGTGATTAGGATAAGTTCTAACTCACATAGAGTTAGTTGGTCA
Organism: Panax ginseng; assembly: GCA_020205605.1. Taxonomy (NCBI): domain Eukaryota; kingdom Viridiplantae; phylum Streptophyta; class Magnoliopsida; order Apiales; family Araliaceae; genus Panax; species Panax ginseng. The sequence goes on from CM035139.1 coordinate 70,038,530, forward strand.
GTATGATTCAAAGACGAATCTCGACGGGTTATAAAGATACGGAGTTCCCTAACTCTGATAATAAAGGTTAACAATGATGGTGAATAGATAGAGTCTAAAAGACTAAAAGTACAGTGATAGGAGATCGTAAAACAAAACGATCATAGTATAGAAATGAATCGTAATTTATACGATGAGATCACCCCGTGATCTGATAAGGTGATAGAAGAGAGAAGAATCAATCTAATGATTGAAAAGTTTACAGCAAGATTGTTGTGTGTCAGTTGTACTATGAATTGGTACAGATTTAGGAAAAGATTATGAATACGGATTAAATGAAATTCGTATTGAGAAGGGAGTTAGAATTAAGTGGGGATTTCAATTGAGGACTCATGTTAGCAACTAAGTTGTATGATTCTTCGTATGGGAGTTGAATTGTACTTGGTTTAACAACCACTTAGTTTCTGGCACTGATAATCATTGAAATATTTGTGTCGCGCTATTTGCTATATGCATGTTGAGAGGGTGATTCCTTTCTCATGTGTATAACAGATAGATATGTTATAGGTAGAGAATATAAGGTTAAGTACGAGTTCTTAAAACTCATATTTATGTTACGTTCGTGACTCATGATTATATGAAATATTTATGAACCCCTCAGCGAATGGACACCAAAGGTCTAACTAGGACAAGTTCTTAAACTCATATGATTGTGGAAAGTTCCTGAACTCATGAGTGTGGTTTTACGAACTGAGAATAGTTATGTGTGAATAAAGAATTGAGGATTATAGAAATAGATAGATTATTAAGCAATTGATCATTAGTGGAGACATTAGGTTTATAATAATAATAATTATTGTTCTATTTATAATAATAATATTTTGTATAGAACTGAAATATTACTTAATGGATTTTATATACTTGACTTACGTGAAAATAATTTTGCAAATTGAACAAACTAGTATAAGAAAAGGAGATGATCATTCAAAGAGTTGAATGTGTGTATTTGCTAAAATACAAGTGTGAATTATTTGAAAGGTTCAAAGAATTCAGAAGTGAAACAAATTGACAAAGTATTAAGATTCTTTGATTAGATCAAGGAATAAATACTTGTGCAATAAGTTTCTAGATCATCTCAAATGGTTTTCTCATAATGGACGCCTCCTGATACGCAATAATTGATTGATGTATCTGAAAGGAAAAATAGTACCTTGTTGGACATGGTGAGGTCCATAATGATTTTACCGACATTCCAGTATCCTTCTAGGATAATGTCCTAGAAATGGCTGCATATCTACGAAAAAGGTAACCTCAAAATCCGGCCACAAGAGTCCATAAAAGTTATGGACATGAAGGATTCCTAATTTTAAGTAAGTTAATATAAGGGGTTGTCCAACTTATGTGAAAAGGTTTCAAAGGATAAGTTTGGGACAAGATTTGACAAGTGTAGATTTGTGGGACATCCTAAAGTAAGTTTAGGGTATATGTTTTATAATCCTACTTAGCAAAAGGTGTTTGTTGCGAAACACGCTTCCTTCTAAGATAAAGGTGTTTATCATTGAAGGGGCTAGTGGGAGGATAATAGATCTTGAAGAGTTCAAGAACCACAAAAACTATAAGTCAAATAAGAGGAACTCAATAGATGTAACCTCTATTGCTATCTACAACCAATCGTAAGTCCGAATAAGTAATCAAGAAGATACCTAGGAGGTATGGATTCATCATAGATGATGATGATGAGGTACACATCATAGAAGATGATGATCCAGTTACATACGATGAGGTAAGAGTTGTAGACACTGATTGAAGCAAGCTTCTCAAATATGGAACAATCGTTTTGATGAGATAATCAAAAGAGTTTGATTTTATCAAAAATAAAAATGAACCTAGTGTGTACAAAAGGGTCAGTGAGAGCGTCATAACATTCCTAGTATTATATATTGATATACTACGGATAAGAAATGACATGCCAATGCTATAATCAGAAAATATAAAGTTGTCTAAACATTCCTCCATGAATGATTTTGGAAGAGTATCTTAATTGGGGATACAAATCTATATAGATAGATTTAAGAGGATGCTCGACTTAACCCAAGGAACGTATATTCATATGATGCTAAAGTCGTTTAGCATGGAAAACTCTAAGAGTTGTCTCATGTTAATGAGCCATGGAGTGTATCTCTCTTAATAGTCCCCATAAACTCCTAAAAAGAGAGATCGCATGAGTGACTATCATGTATGCAATGAAATGTACGAGACCTGATTATGATCAGTCATATTCTAGAGAAGTTCACCGTGAGTCAGTGAAAAATATCTTAAAGTACTTAACCGGCACTAAGGATGTGATTTAAATTTATGGTGGGTCTAAATTAAAACTAGAGGGCTTAATGTGACTCAAGTTTTCCGCATGCACTCACGATTTACGTAAAAATCCACTTTAAGGTGAGGTTACCTTGAGCAATTGAATGCGTTGAATTGGAAAGGTTTCAAACAGCAAAGAGTTGTTGATTTAGTGATAAAGACAAAGTATATAGCTATAAATGAAGTTGTAAGTTGATTGTTTGGATGAAAAGTTCATTACAGAACTAGGAATAGTTCCTAAGTCTCATCTTGGATCTAAACATGTGTTGTGGCACTTTCATTTGATTATAGGAATCATTAAAAAATGGGAAATCACTATAGAGATAGTAGACTCTCAAGAACAACATTACATATCCATTAACTAAAGCTTATCCAATGTTGCGGGATAATGCGTCACTTAGAGAAGAAGGTATGAGATACCATGACGATTGACTTTAGTGGAAGTGGGAGATTGAAAGTAGTATGCATACAAGCCAATCATGTTTGATGATAAAGCATATACTTTGTAACAATCTTATTCATTTATTAATAAAAGTATTAATTTATTAAAGGCTTTTAATTATCTACATGATCTTTGTTTTTATAATATGTGATAAACCCATAGTTTTAAGCAATGCTTTTAGAATAATGATGATGATCATTCTAATGAGATCTAAATTCTTAGAAGGCTTAAAACTAAAATAGTTCCCAATCATTGGATTACTAAATTGGGGATTAGTGAATCCGGATAGATTGGTACATACGTTGTCAAGCTTTTCATTGGATGAGGATGATTGATCTCATGATCATTTGTGTGGAGACACTAAAGCAAGTATGTAGGTGCTTATTAGAGAATAAGTTCATTTGAATGTGGCTCGCTAAAGAATACCTAATGGAGTTTTACTTGCTGTCAATAGAATTCACCGTAGTAATATTAAAGACAAGTGATCCTTGAACTTGAGATCATCATAGTATCTTGTGTATGATGAGTTATATTTTGACTTATTCCTTAAGACCCTTAGGGTATATCAAAGGGTATGCTTGGGTATAATAAGTTATATATGGAGATAATGTATGATCAATTAAGAATCGAAATGTAAAGCCTCGAAATTCGGTCTATTTTCACATCTGGATTCCGTACATCACGTTCCCATCTTCTTCCAAACATACATCGTTATATAGCTAAATATAACAACATACATCCTCAAATCCCAGGTTCTTAAAACCTTAAAACCTCTTTAATTACAAATAATTATAATTACATTATTTTTTTTTACATCTTGTACAAGTGACTTTTATCCGCCATCAAGGATACATAAACGTTCATTAAACTATTCTATAGTTTAATTCTATCATTCTATATTACAAGACTTCGCTTGATCTTCACGCTCATTCATATAACGAATGGCACATCGTCAGGATACCGATCATCTTGATCTTTATGGGATCCTAAATTTCTTCTAACATCGTTTGCTGAAAATATTTTTATTTAAAACAAGTGTGAGCATTCAATTGCTTAGCAAGTTAAAGCAGTTGAACAAACAACTTCAAGAATTCAAAAATTCCTTTAAGACTTCAATAACTGAACAAAGGTTATGAAGCAGCTTGAATAATAGGAATAATCTCGATTCCTATCATTTTAAAACATTAGTTACATTCCCTTTGAAATATTTTCATTCTCTACTTTCTTTCATACACATTCTGTCTGGCTAGAATCAATAGCACAGACTTAACAATAACGGTTCATGTATAAACAGAACATGTTCATATTGAACAGTTCAATCACAGAACAATTTATATCATAAAAACACCGAAGTGTTCACATTGTGGCACAAGGCCTCATATGTTCTACCACTTTATACAAATATCACATTCAATACATACATGCGGAACTTCTCAAGTTCAACATCCTGAGAAGTTTTAGAAACTAGCATTCATTTAAAATATGAATGAAGTTAGGAAACTTGCCTTACGCACAACTACAGGTTATAGTTTACGCTGAACTGCTCATTCCAATTCCTATGTAGTACATAAGAAAATAACACATACACCAATTAGTCATATACTTGACTTACGCATTGGTTTACTTAACTTTAATTCTTATGGTTCGTTCCTACAATCTAAGTTTACGCTGACCACCTTTTCACCTAAGCACGGCTTCATGACATACTGGAGATGTCTTTACTTAATACGTTCATCATCTTTGATGATTTACATTCTTATCTTCTTCTTATAACTCTCCTAAGACTCAAAGACACATCGTGTCTCTGCTTAGTAGTCCATATGGTACTGAAAGTGGTTTCCCACAAACAACCAACAAACAAGTTCCCGCCTCATCTACAATCGCCCATTACGGTGAGTTAGATCGGTTGCCAGTTTTGTATATACCTTCGCTCTCTAAAGGAATTGTTTAGCCCAACTCCCATATGTCAACCATCAAAGGTTATGATTCTACTACAACCTAAATTCATCTTAACTTACCCGAACTATTAAACTATAATGTTCGTTAAGTCAAATTCTTATTCCTTATGGCTTTCTGGCAAATAAATGCCATACCTCAGGATTAATTCTTATCATCCAAGTCATACAGTCTTTTGTATACTCAGAACGATCATTCCTTATTCATTCTGAGACGCGTACTTCGAAATCTCATAACTTGTTCGTTATAACTCAGAACGAGGTCGTTCCAAAGCCATTTCCTTTGTTATCTAACGTACTTCGATTACCCCCAGATAGAACTTTGTTCTGAATGCGTTAACCTACCTTTTTATTGTCTTAATCTTCACCCTTCGTTCATTTTAACGCTCTTAACGTTCTTTGTTCGTTCGTCCGTAATTCGGTCATCCGAACTCGGAACTCGTTCATTCTTGAGTCTACAACTCACATTTTATACGTTCTCTTACATTCTTATGAAACCCTACACGTTCAGGTTCATTTACTAACTTTCAAATTCTCAATCTTCTTTTACGAAAATTTTGCCATAACTTCGTTATAGCTTAACTTTTAATCCGTTCTTTATGAACGTTTCTAACATTCCTAACCAAGCAATAAGCAACTAACTTATACGCGATGGTTTTAAACTTGTCCATCAACAACAATTATCCTACGATGGTTTTAAATTTGTCCATCAACAACGATCTTCGCGTTCTTCGCGTGTTCTTCGCGTTCTTCGCATGTTCTTCGTTTTTAATCGATATTTTGGATTACGATTCTACTTTTTCTTGGAATTTGATGTTATAGAACATCATTCCTTACTTATTTGACCTACTCATTAATAAGATTCATTCAACTCGCTCAAAATCCTTACGAATCTTATACCTCCTTAAGAAATTTATAAACTAAATTCCTAATTCTTAATTCTTTGTTTTCTCATGAATTCAACAATATGAATTCCTTATTAACTTAATCTACTACTGATCTTCATCAAGTTATGTTTTTGAACATATAAACTTAAAGAAAATTTGAAGAAACTAGGATTCGGATTACCGTTCATCCTTAATCTCTTTCCGTCGGACAAAGCGTGCACTTGGGCTAGCTTTTCCTCATTCTCCTTCTCTTCCTCTCCCATCCGAACTCTCTCTCTCTCTATCACTCAAGTGTTGGTTGAATTTTCACCAAATAAATGAGTTTAAGCTTTCTATTTATAGAAAACCAAGGTTAGGGGCATTTTGGTCATTTCCCCTCCACCTCCTTACTATTCCAAACTTAACCACCAAGTTTACTTGGTCACCACCCTTACTTGGTGACCAAGTGGCCGCCCCTTATGCCCATGGGTCTTCCCCATGGGTTTTACTCATCCGGTGACCCATCGGTTCGATCCGCGATTAATTTTCTTGGATCGGGCTTAATTAAATCTAACACTGGGCCTTACAATAATTCTTATTGGGCCTACTCTGGGCTTGATTACACATTCCATTGGGATTGATATAATCCAAGTCCAATTGGATTCTATAAAGTCCATGAACTCAAAGTCCATTAAGACTATTCGTATTCTACGCATTCCATTCTCGTATTCTCTTCGTATATCATTCGTACGATATTCGTATTATACGTCATACTAATCTTCATACTATACTCGTATAATAACTAGTATTATACTCGTATTTCTCAGGCATAATAACCCTAATTATTATACGAAATCATAAAATTCTCGGAACTCACTTTTCCTAACCCTTAGGTTTTAAGTCCACAGGCGAAAACTTCGTTTTTGCTATACTGAAATATTATTGAATATTCCATTACGTCTTAGAATTCTATCATTACGCGTTTCTCAGAAATTCAAAATAAATCTCCGAGCAGAACGGATGAATAGTGCCTATTTCGTCTTTTTTCCCGAAAAATATTTTGTTCCCGGAAAATTTTATTTTCGCCTTGAAAATTCTTACTCGTTCAGTCTAGCTCGTAGCCAAAATCCTCCCGATTAATAATCATCCTAAGTTATAGAATGATTAATAAACACATATCACAGAATATTATTAATAAAAATTCCTTTTATTAATAATAAATTCTTTAAACCTAAATTCTGGAAAAATCTAAAATTTTGGGTTGTTATATTCTTACCTCCTTATAAAAATTCCGTCCTCGGAATTTCTTAAAACCAAACCCTTACCCGGGTTCTCACATTCTCCCCTTCTTCAAGGAATTTCGTCCTCAAAATTTTAGCTTACTCATCTTCTCAACTTCTCTTCAAGGAAGTTATTATCATTCATACATTCCCTACCCTTCATAACTTATCAAGAATCATGAAGTGAAAGGAATATCTAGGAATATAAGGATTCCTTTAAAACATTTCATACTTTTGCTGAGGGGTTAAATCGACCATGAACTCATACTAGGTTAAACAGCCTCGCGCCGTAAACCTTTCTTTCCACGGTAAGTTTATAATCACAAAGAAGGTAAACTACCTCTTATATACGTAGGTGATCAGCCTAACGTATCACCCCATTTCAGGGTTGTTCACCTCAGACTTAGATTCCACACCAAAGCAATTTGGTTCGGCATAACTCATCAAAGAAAGCTCAATTTTCTTTTAATCATGACATACCAATCGTCTTAGCCAAATCAAGTAGCTTAGACCATACCAATAAATTGGACATCAACTTGAAACATTCGTCTAGTCAACTCGCTTGACATCGACCAATTCTTTAAATTCTTTGCAATACATCAAAACGATTCATGACGTCATGATACCGCAATCTTCAGAGTACGTTGAGGACTTCGTCAGTTTATGACTTCATCATTATGCATCATACCAGAGTGAGTTGTTGATCCCCTGATCAAATCCAACACCAGGTTTAATTGCATTAATAACTCCATCCTTTTACCATCCTTGCATCAAATGCACTGATGATATAAAATTCATTTTGATATTTCAAATCAATTTCTGTCTAGCCGAAACAATTAGCATAGACATACCAAGAATAGTTCTTTTAAAATCCATTGATTCTGAAAAATGAACCAATTCTTTCATTTTTAAAACGCGCACATTAGCACAATTTCAAAAAATTTTGAAATCTAGCATAGCTAGATGACTTGGAATATCCTATTCTCCATCTTCCTTCATTGTCTTACTTGCGATAATACTTAATCTTCTCTAGCACCTTAAATGCTAATTCTATTGAAAATAACGAGTTTTCAGTCTAAACATTCCTATATCTTAGTACAATCCATCAACTTACCACACATTATGAGTTCAGGAACTTTCCACAATAATATGAGTTTAAAAACTATCCCAGAAAGACCATAGGCGTTCATTCGCTGAGAAGTTCAAAAACATACCATATAATTATGAGTCACGAACTTGCCATAAGTATGAGTTTCAAGAACTCGCACCTAATCTTATCGTTCTCTACCTATCAAGTATATACATGAGAAAAGATTCACCTTCTCGTCATATACATCTTGATAGCGCGAACAATTCCAATGATTATCACTGTAATAAACTGAGCAGTTGTTACACCAAGCACAAACCTCTGCCCATACAAAGGTTCATACAACTCAACTATCACATGAGTCCTTAATTGAAATCTTACAACTTCTGACTTTCTCTTTACTTAATACGAATTTTCTTTAATTCGTATGCTACTCTTCACAACTCAATCTGAGTTATTCTTAGAGTACTACTTCGTAGTACCATTCATTCATAGCATTGGCTATAAATCATACATCGTTTAATGACTCATCATTTACTTACGATTTACTTATGATCACGTGGTGATCTTCTTATCCTTCTCTAAGATTATAGTCTTAGGTACTCATACCTAAGATTTATAACCTATCATTTCGATACCAACTCAGAATGCCCAAAATCCCGGTCTATTTTCACATCCGAATTCCGTACATCACAATCCCATCTTCTTCCAAACATACATCGTTATATAGCTAAATATAACAACATATATACTCAAATCCCAGGTTCTTAAAACCTTAAAACCTCTTTCATTAAAAATAATGATAATTACATTATTTTTTTTTACATCTTGTACAAGTGACTTTTATCCGCCACCAAGGATACATAAACGTTCATTAAACTATTCTATAGTTTAATTCTATCATTCTATATTACAAGCCTTCGCTTGATCTTCACGCTCATTCATATAATGAATGGCACATCGTCAGGATACCGATCATCTTGATCTTTATAGGATCCTTAATTTCTTCTAACATCGTTCGCTGAAAATGTTTTTATTTAAAGCAAGTGTGAGGATTTAATTGCTCAGCAAGTTAAAGCAGTTGAACAAACAACTTCAAGAATTCAAAAAATTCCTTTAAGACTTGAATAACCTAACAAAGGTTATGAAGCGTACTTGAATAATAGGAATAATCTCGATTCTATTATTTTAAAACATTAGTTACATTCCTTTGAAATATTTTCATTCTCTATTCTCTTTCATACACATTCATGCTGGCTAGAATCAATAGTACGTACAGACTTAACAATAACGATTCATGTATAAATGAAACATGCTCATATTGAATGTTCAATCACGTAACAATTCATATCATAGAAACAATCAAGTGTTCACATTGTAAGCACAAGGCCTCATACGCTTCTACCACCTCAGACAAATATCACACATTCATATGTATAGGCGGAACTTCTCAAGTTCAACATCCGAGAAGTTTTAGAAACTAGCATTCATTTAAAATATGAATGAAGTTAGGAAACTTGCCTTTACGCATACTACTACGACTTAGTAGTTTACGCTTAAACCCGCTTTCATTCCAATTCCTATGTAGCACATAAGAAAATAACACGTACACCAATTAGTCATATACTTGACTTACGCATTGGTTTACTTAACTTTAATTCTTATGGTTCGCGTTCCTACAATCTAAGTTTACGCGACCATTCCTTTCACCGGTTAACGGCTTCATGACATACGGAGATGTCTTACTTAATACGTTCATCATCTTTGATGATTTACATTCTTATCTTCTTCTTATAACTCTCCTAAGACTCAGCACACATCGTGTCTCTGCTAGTAGTCCATATGGTACTCTGAGTGGTTTCCCACAAACAACCAACAAACAAGTTCCCGTCTCATCTACACCGCTTGCCCAGCATAAAGGAGTTAGATCGGTTGCGAGCTGTATATACCTTCGCTCTCCGGAAGGAATTGTTTAGCCCAATTCCCATATGTCAACCATCAAAGGTTACGATTGTACTACAACCTAAATTCATCTTAACTTACTCGAACTATTAAACTATAATGTTCGTTAAGTCAAATTCTTATTCCTTATGGCTTTTTGGCAAATAAATGCCATACCTCAGGATTAATTCTTATCATCCAAGTCATACAGTCTTTTGTATACTCAGAACGATCATTCCTTATTCATTCTACGCATTAATAGCGTTAAGCATTTTATATTAACTTATTCTTAACTTACAACGTCCGATTAATTTGACTCGGAACGTCATCCAAGTTATAAACATTAACTCGGCTTCTTTTACGTATACGTACTTATCTTTAATTAAGCTTCTTCATCGCTCACAGCTTTAATCATTAGTCTCCATTACCTTACGGTCAAGCCATACACGGAGTGTAGGTTTTATCCGTTTAATATATGCGTACACTCAACCTTTACGACGGTTCAAGTGTTCAACACTTACATTTCATTCTAACATTCTCATCCGACTTACATTCAGCTTTCGTAAATCACATTACTGTTCGATACGACTCTCTTGATACCATTCGTATCTTACTTACTACTTTCATCAACGTCTAAGTTATACAACTAGGGTATACTTAGAACGTTCGTCTGACATGAATATGATTCACGAGGATCGTTTACGTATTCAATGTTCACGTTGCTCGACTCTTAATTCCTCATTCAACCTTTACTCAAGGTTTTAATCGCTTTCGATCGTTATCCATCCCATGAACCCCATGTTCATTATTCTTTCTTAATGTCGAAGCCATACAGATCATTGTATGCTAAGACCGATCGTTCATCGCAACAACGTTGCGTTCACAACGTCTATTTGCTTTACATTCATCTCACATTACTATGACATAACATCGAAATGTTGCCCATTACTTTCGTCAGTCAACGTTCTGAATCCGTTAACCTGCCTTTTGATTGGCTTAATCTTCACCCTTAGTTCATTTTAACGTTCTTAACGTTCTTTGTTCGTTCGTCCGTAATTCGATCATCCGAACTCAGAACTCGTTCGGTCTTGAGTCTACAACTGACATTTTATACGTTCTCTTACATTCTTATGAAACCCTACACATTCGGGTTCATTTACTAACTTTCAAATTCTCGATCTTCTTTTACAAAAATTTTGCCATAACTTCGTTATAGCTTAACTTTTAATCCGTTCTTTATGAACGTTTCTAACGTTCCTAACCTAGCAATAAGAAACTAACTTATACGCGATGGTTTTAAACTTGTCCATCAACAACAATTATCCTACGATGGTTTTAAATTTGTCCATCAACAACGATCTTCGCGTTCTTCGCGTTCTTCGCGTGTTCTTCGTGTTCTTCGTATGTTCTTCATTTTTAATCGATATTTTGGATTACGATTCTACTTTTTCTTGGAATTTGATGTTATAGAACATCATTCCTTACTTATTTGACCTACTCATTAATAAGATTCATTCGGATCGCTCAAAATCCTTACGAATCTTATACCTCCTTAAGAAATTTATAAACTAAATTCCTAATTCTTAATTCTTTGTTTTCTCATGAATTCAACCATATGAATTCCTTATTAACTTAATCTACTACTGATCTTCATCAAGTTATGTTTTTGAACATATAAACTTAAAGAAAATTTGAAGAAACTAGGATTCAGATTACCGTTCATCCTTAATCTCCTTCCGTCGGACAAAGCGTGCACTCGGGCTAGCTTTTCCACATTCTCCTTCTCTTCCTCTCCCATCCGAACACTCTCTCTCTATCACTCAAGTGTTGGTTGAATTTTCAAACCAAACAAATGAGTTTAAGCTTTTTATTTATAGAAAACCAAGGTTAGGGGCATTTTGGTCATTTCCCCTCTACCTCCTTACTATTCCAAACTTAACCACCAAGTTTACTTGGTCACCACCCTTACTTGGTGACCAAGTGGCCGCCCCTTATGCCCATGGGTCTTCCCCATGGGTTACCCCATGGGTTTTACCCATCTGGTGACCCATCGGTTCGATCCGCGGTTAATTTTCTTGGATCGGGCTTAATTAAATCTAACACTGGGCCTTACAATAATTCTTATTGGGCCTACTCTGGGCTTGATTACACATTCCATTGGGCTTGATATAATCCAAGTCCAATTGAATTCTACAAAGTCCATTAAGACTATTCGTATTCTACGCATTTCATTCTCGTATTCTCTTCAGATATCATTAAATGCGATATCCAGTATTATAATGTCGTCTTAATCTTCATACTATACTCGTATAATAACTAGTATTATACTAGTATTTCTCACGCATAATAACCCCTAATTAATATACGAAATCATAAAATTCTCGGAACTCACTTTTCCTAACCCTTATGTTTTAAGTCCACAGGCGAAAACTTCGTTTTTGCTATAACTGAAATATTATTGAATATTCCATTACGTCTAAGAATTCTATCATTACGCGTTTCTCGGAAATTCAAAATAAATCTCAAAGCGAATCGGATGAATAGTGCCTATTTAAATCTTTTTCCGAAAAATATTTCGTTCTCCTAAAATTTTATTTTCGTTTTGAAAATTCTTACTGTTCGACCTAGCTCAGTGGCGAAATCCTCCCGATTAATAATCATCCTAAGTTATAGAATGATTAATAAACACATATCACGTAATATTATTAATAAAATTCCTTTTATTAATAATAAATTCTTTAAACCTAAATTCTGGAAAAATCCAAAATTTTGGGTTGTTATACGAAATACATATAATTAAATAAAATAAGACTTGACAGTAATTCCATGTCTTATATTTAATTAGGACATTGTATGATGGAAGGATTGAATTATCTGAATAACTATTTACTAAAAGGTTCTTTTATGATTAATGTTGAAATCTATATTATCCGGAAAGTCGTTGATTCTTTGGGGAGGTTTATCCTTTATTGTAGAATAAATATTATTTATTTAAATAAATTAATGCTTTAATTTATTTATTTAAATAAGATTAGAATTATTCTAATTGATTTATTCATTAACCTTGGTTTAATATGGAGAACACAAAGGGTCACACACCATAAAAGGAAGAATAATTATTTAAGAAGTTAATGACATAATCGTAATAATAAGGTAAGTATATTTAATTTAATCTATGGTGATAGAATAAAGTAAATAGCTTAATATTTATTATTTATTATTTTGGAAATATTAAATATAAATTAATAAGAGGAGTCTTATTATTATTATTACTATTATTATTATTTAATTCCTAAAGGAGTTTGGGAATTAATTAATAAAGTACTCTCATATATCCTAATAAGATTAGGAGGCTAATTAATTAAAAGAGTTTAATTAATTATTCCTAATAAGATTGGGAGCCTAATTAATTAAAGGATTTTAATTAATTAAAATAAAGCCCAATTCCTTAATTGTTAAGGAGGGTTGCCTACATCTATAAATAAGCGGAGTCTTATTATAGGTGTAGAGGAGTTGTTGATTTTTTCACAACATACGTAATTCCAATTTTTGGAGAGTACGCTCCTTTTTTTATGAGAGATAGAAAACTAGAATTTTGCCAAACACTCATCTTCTTGAATCTTTATTCTTTCTTGGTGGATCACCTTTAGAGGCCAAACACTTGGGTGGCTAACGTTGATCAAAGGAAGGAACCAAACCCGGTGGATTCAAGTTGAACGCGAAAGGATTTGGAGGTGAACTTGTACCTGAGGAAGCTCGAATCTTCAAGGGTATGATTCTTATTTGTTATCTTTTTGTTTAATTAATAATTGTGCATAAAGGATGATCAGGGTATATGGTTTGTAAAATTTTAAAACTTTGATTTTCCACGTTTCTGCTTAATTTGTGCAATTTGATTGCGTTCATGAATATTACAAACCTAACATTTATGAATTAATTTCTATTATGTTCGAGTAGATATATATGAATGAATGGATAGTGAACGATAAATCTTGTGGGAATGGATTTGGGGGTGTCACATGAATGGTGTAAGCAGTATGGTGTAAGGTGTAAGGTGAATTTCGGGAATGAAATTCTTAGAAGAAGGGGTGAATGTGACAACCCGAGAATTTAGAAAATTTTAAAATCATAATTGATTGATTTATGGTTCAATTTTAGAACCTAGACAGAAAATAAGTGAATGGATTTGACATTTTAGGAAAGAAATTTTATAGATTTAAAATTTTTTGTGGTGAATTATTCAGGATTAAGGGTATAAGTGTATATGCCTTGTGTATATGGTCATATATGTGTACAGTTTGTAGTTAAGGGTTAAGGGTTGACTAGATAAATTATATCAGTGTCAAACCCTATGTATATCTTAAGAACATCAACGTTCAGTTATTAAACCCTAATCAGAGATTTTATGTGTACAGTTGTGATTTAAGATCAAGGAATTTATTGGATAAGTTATAACTTTTGTAAACCCTAAAGTTAGGTTAAAAATGTCATATTTAAGTTAGAAAACTCTAACGAACTGTTAGAAACCTTAATATCGAATCGAAAACCCTAATTTTAGTTCCGGGAATTCGAAACCCTAATTCGGAATTACAAAACCCTATTTTGGGAATTTACAAAACCCTATTTTGGGAATTTAAATGCTATGTATAAAGCTTTGTGTATTAATTACAAATCTAATTAGGGATAACCCTAATGATTAATTAGATTTTCGAATAATTAAAAACCCTAATTGTTCCGTTGGAAACCCTAATGTACAATTATAGACCTAATTGCTAAATTAACAACTTTAATTAGGATATATTAATCCTAATTAGCAAGTTTTAATTATGATTAGGAAATATTAATATAATTAGAGAATCCTAATTATAATTTAGAAATATTAATTTTCTATTTTGACAACCGAAATTTGGAAATCTTAGAAATTTAATTGTAAAAGTCTAAGGGTCAAACCCTAAATCCTAAGAGTTAGGGCAAATGTCAAGTTAGCCATTAAAATTAAAAGCCAAATGTCCATAATACCCTTTTTGCAATTCTTTAATGAGTTGGTGTGTAGATCTTGACCTAATGTGGGTTGTTCACCAACCCTAGCCCTAGCATGTGACTTATATCTCACATATCAACCAATATTATCAGCAACATGCATTGAATTATAAATCCAAACTTAAAAAGTAAGTAAAGTCACTTACTTTTATTTTCCAAGCTTGGCCAACCTTTTCTCTCTCTATATTTCGGGAATGAGGAATGAGATAGAGTGATAAGATAAGCCAAGAATACTTCTTAGCTTAGCAGGAACAGATCACAAAGATCAGATCCAAGAATCAAAGTTTAAAGAGGTATACACCCTAAAATTTCTAAATCATATGATTTGATGTTTGATTTTTTGATTTGTTGTTTAGAGTTATGTTAGCGGGTGTCATTTGATGATTTGGGTTGCTAAAACTTAGATCCATATCATTTAGATGCTCGAAATTAAAGTTTTTAGAACTGACCTATGAACCCTAAATTTTGGTCTGACAACCGAATGTTAGGGCTCATAGATCTCTCTGTGTTAAGTGTTAGTGGTGTTTTATGTTATGAATTTGTTCTATGCCATGTGGTCTTTGTTCTGGAGCTTGAAGAAAGCCCATATCATGTGTAGATTGTAAGTTATTTAGGGTCAAAGGTCGTTGACCGACCATGACTAACTGAGTTTCTGGGCAACCCAGAAACCTAGAAACCTAGAAAGTCTGACAAGTGTTTTGATAGCTTTAGATCTTGCTTCTGGTAATGTATTTGGTCAAGTTGTTGTTTTATTGTTGTAGCCTGACATGAAGACTACATGATGAAGTCTTTAGTTCATCCAGATCCTTAACAGAATCACAAATATGGGTGGTCAAACAAGGGTTGACCACCAGCCTTATGAACATTTCTGGAAAACCTAGAAAGTTCAAGAACATGTTTTTTGTTAGAGTTTGACCACCCTAGATCTGTAAGACCCCAACTTTTATGAATAAAGATGAATTTTCTATAATTATCAATTTTTGAATATTATGGAATGAATTTGATATAATGTTATAGTTGTGGGTAATAGTTATAAATTTGCAAAGTACGTAAGTTGTTATATAATATTCGATTGGTGGGGGAATATTCGTTTTAACAGGGAATATTCGATGACGACAACACACAATTATTGGTGGACCCCACAACAGAATTATTGTTGGATTGAGAAAACGACAAAAATATTTTTATGAAAATAATGGCGGAGGTTTTACCGTTAACTATTGAAACACCCGGTGTTAAAAGTACAGTAATACGTGTGGTTGCATAGTAGCACACAATATTGATTATTGATGCTTACATGAGAAGTCACTCAGTTTTATTCAATTATTATTACAGTAATTGCTGCATAGTATCTCATGTTATTTGATTCAATTATTGTCGATATTTTATATATTATTAAATCAATAATTGAGACGACAAAGTTATTAATATTATTATTTGCAATATTAACGATGTCTAGAAGTTCTGTTAAGGAGAGGTTTGGTCAACTAATTGCGGGCCAATAGGGAGAAATCCTTATTGGAAAGCCCCCTCTTTCCTGGGAACGACCTGGTCGATTAATATTGTGAATTATAATAATGATGATAAGTGTTGTTAAAAACATTGAGGTAATTTTTTATGAAGTATTTCATATAAATTTTGCTTATATTATGGACCCCCATTTACCCATTTTTCAAAATAATCTGAAGGAAGTTATAGTATATATATATATACGTATTTTATTATATATAGCATGTGTGTGGCTAAGTGGGTGGTGATAGTGGATGAAACTAAGTTTGGCAGGATATGTATTATTTTTTAAAGCTTTAAGCTTATTGGTTGAATAACTTTATAATGCCATCATTATTGATAACATATGAATGAGGCTATTTCCTCATTGGTTCATGCTTTTAGTTGGCATGTGATAATTTTTCTAATTGGCCAACCTTTTTCAATCATGTAGTATTATTGATAACTTGTAAAATTAGGGTGCATTCTAATTGGTCAAGGCTGTTAAATTAGCATGTGATGTCCTTCCTAATTTGACAAACACCAACCCGTGAACTTCGTTCGATTTTCTTTCTTCTTTTAACTGTGCGTCCATGAAATTTTTTCTAAATAATATCTTTCCATTCTACTATAAATAGAAGCTCATTCCTTCATTATTTCTTACGAATTCACTGAAACTCTAGAGAGAAAGAAGAAAAGTATTATGCTACTTCACTACTCCTATATCCAGTTTGTTCTAAGGTAAGGGGTATTATTTCTTTCATATTCATGAAGAGAACTTCATTATTCCATTCTTTATTATTACTGTTGGAATAACCAAGATTATCTGTGATGCGCCTATATACTTGGTGAAATTCTTACATTATTCCATTCTTTATTATTATGTTGGAATAACTTTTTCATGCATCTCGCACCGCATACTTAAATTCTTCTATTATTCCATTCTTTATTATTACATTGGAACATCCATGCATGCATTTACGCATGACTGGTTCCATTCTTTATTATTCATTGGAACATCCTGCCAGCAAGTGCAATTTTGCACGACACGGTTCCGTTATTTATTATTTTGTTGGAATATCCCATACGTGCATTTACGCATGACCGGTTCCGTTATTTATTATTCTCATTGGAATAACTTGATATGCGGTCTATCGCATGCACGGTGATTTCTTTTGTTATTCCATTCTTTATTATACTCGGTTGGTTAAAGTTTTGACTTCTATACTCCATGAAATTAGTGGAATATCCTTGATATTTGCGCTTCATCCAAATATCTTTTCATGGAAATATTCTTCTAAGCATTCTTGAATTTTACTCTACAAAGAAGTATCATGTTGACAATTTGGACGTTATTAGTTCTCACATATAAATTAATTCTTGAACTTGTTTTATTGAATTCTTATATCATTGTCATCATCCTCATGTTTATGTTATGTTGAAAGTCATCTGTGGCCTGTAGTGCATAGATAGACTTGGTATGATTATGACAGGGATAAATCGGTATAATCATGACCATAATGTTATAAATGATGTGGTAAAAGTCCACATTGGCCCGTAGTGCATTGATGGACAGTTGTTGGCATGATCATGACCATTGATGAATACACGAATATCCTTGGCCCGTAGTGCATGGATAATTTGTGGTTGTGATACTAATGAATATCCTTGGCCGTAGTGCAGGGATGATGTGGATTAATTATTAAGCTGAGTCCCAGCGATAAAAGGGATGAAAAACCTTTTAAATCATAAAAGATAGTAGATTTTATTCTCTACTTGACTCTTTTAATAGATTGCTTGTTCCGCTGCAGTTAAACTTGATCTTTGTTATATTGTATCAGTTTAACACTGTTGAAGGCTAACGATAATTTATTCTGCATTATCTTAGTCATAATATTTCTTACTGGGCTAGTTGAGCTCACCCTTTTACTTTCATTGTTCTCTTCAGGAAATGAGAACGTAGCAGGGACTAGTCGAGGAACGGAGTGACGGTCCAGATAATAGCATTAGTAGTCCTCACTATTCTATTAAATAGTGTGATAATAAATGTAATAAGGACTCAATTGAGTGTGGATATTGTCTAGATGACAATATTTGTATTAAAACTCACAACATATGTTTTGTCGTATTTTACACGACTGTTGAATAATTAAGTTGTATTTGAATTTTGTACCATGTATTTGGCGACTCAAGATGGGTGATGTATACCTATTTTGGGGGCGTCACAGTTGGTATCAAAGCTTAGGGATATGATCCCTGGCTAAGATGTGAGACAAGAACTAGGAGGGGAGAGACAGGAAATTCCTTCACTAGTATGACCTACCTAAGTTTATTTGGTATTTAATTGGTCGGCCAGAGTATAGGGATAATATGTGATATGTTAATTAACTCTTGTTTTGTGGCAGTATTTGAAAATGACATCCGAGAATGTTGAGAACATCAATGGAGCACACGAGACCGTTGAGTCTCCACAGATCAATAATCAGGATAATGTGCATCAGGAAGGCGATAATCCTCAGGCAAACAACAACACGGATCAGATGATGAACGATGGAATGTTCAGAGGCTTTATGCAATTCATGCAACATCGTGCAAGAGTAGCTCTGTCCAAAATGCAGGGAAACACCGACAACTCTCGAGACGGTCATCCATTAAGCGATTCGAGGAACTGGGACCACGAGTTTTTGGAGAGCCAAACCACTTAAAGGCGGAGACGTGGATAAAGCGTATCAATAAGATATTTGATGTCTTGGGATGCTCAGAGAGCAAAAGGTTCCTTTGCCACCTTCATGTTGCGGGTAGAGGCGATTCTTGGTGGGAATCAGAAAGCGTACTCAACTTCTTTGCCTTTGAAGATGTCTTGGGAGAAGTTCCAAGAACTGTTCAACGACAAGTACTTTCCCGAAAGTATTCGTCACATGAAAGAGGTAGAATCAATCAAGCTGGAGCAAAAAAATATGACCGTGTCGCAGTACGAAGCCAAGTTTGCCGAGTTATCCCGGTTTGCGTCCCATTTGGTTGATAATGAGGAGAGAATGAAACGAATGTTTCTAAGAGGTTTGAAACCCGAGATACGTCAATATCTTATCTCTCATAAACTTTGTTTGTATTCAGATGTTATTAATAGGGCTCAGTTATTGGAGCACGATAATGAGTCAACCCAACCAAAAGAGAGCAGCCGACAAAATGATAATACTAGTGATAGCAGTCATCGAAGCGGTGACAATAAGCTTGGAGGGAATCAACATGCCAAAAATGGTAACCACTTCGGTGGTAATCATGGCCAAAACAATAAGAATAGACGTTTCAAGAAGAGGAGATTCAACAATGATGGAAAGACGTCAGCACCAGCACCTGTTGTTAAGGAAGAAGAACGACCACCTATCATATGCTTCAAATGCGAAGGGGAGGGATATATCACTCCAAACTGCGCGATGCTGTCCAAAGCATGTTATAATTGTGGAAGAGAAGGTCACCTAGCCCGATTTTGTCGTTCACCAAAGACAAGTTCAGCTAGGATGGAGGCACCAAAGGACGTCCCAGAAAAGTCAAAGCCAATAGTGCAAGGGAGAGCGTTTGTCGTGACCTCCCAAAAAGCAAGGAACCCGAACGAGGTCATCACGGGTAAGCTTATTATAAACTCTAGCGAAGTTTATACCTTATTTGATACCGGTTCTACCCATCCTTTTATTTCTCCTACTTGCGCTCAACGTTTAAATTTGACTCCGGAGAAATTAGACTTTGACTTATCTGTTGAAACTCCATTGGGAGAAACCTTCGTTACATCCACTGTTTATAAGTCTTGTTTGGTTCAAATCGGTACCCTCACATTACCTGTCGATCTTATTTCATTGAAAATACTTGCATTTGATGTGATTCTAGGGATTGATTGGTTAACTACTCATCATGCAAAAATTGATTGTTTTCGTAAGGTTGTTAGCTTTCATATTCCTAACCAACCTATTATGCGAATTGAAGCAACCAAACCATTAAAATCAATCACAGTCATCTCAAGCCATAAAGCTATTCGTTTATTGAAAAATGGATGTCAAGATTTCATAGCTCATGTCACGGATCTAAACAAAAATACGTCAGTTTTGAATGATATTTCTATTGTTAATAAATTTCCTGACGTATTCACTCGAAGAACTTCCCAGCCTACCCCTGAGGCGTGAAATTGAATTTTGTATCGACCTTGAATCCGGCACAAAACCCATTTCCAAAGCCCCATATTGAATGGCTTCTATTGAACTTTAGGAGTTAAAGACCCAACTGCAGGAATTGTTAGACATCGGTTTCATTCGTCCTAGTACGTCTCCTTGGGGTGCTCCTGTTCTATTCGTGAAGAAGAAAGATGGGAGTATGCGACTTTGTATTGATTATCAGGAGTTGAACCATGTCACTATCATAAATAGATATCCATTGCCTCGTATTGATGACCTGTTTGACTAGTTGTAAGGCGCCAAATTTTTTTCAAAGATTGATCTTCGTTTCGGATATCACCAATTGAAGATTAGAACCGATAACATTCCAAAGACGACTTTCAGAACTCGATATGGGCATTATGAATTTCTAGTCATGTCTTTTGGATTCACTAATGCTCCTGCTGCCTTCATGGATATGATGAACGGAGTATTCAAGGAATATTTGGATCACTTTGTGGTCGTCTTTATTGATGAAATCCTTATTTATTCCAAAAGCCGTGAAGATCATGAGCAACACTTAAGGTCGATATTTCAAAAGCTTCATGAATATAAGCTTTATGCGAGTTGAAGAAATGCGAGTTCGGCGAGGAAGTAGCATTCCTTGGGCACGTGGTATCAAGTCATGGAATATCTGTTGACCCAAAGAAAGATTGAAGCTATTCAAAGTTGGGAGCAATCTAAATCAGTGACCGAAGTACGCAGCTTTCTCGGCTTAACTGGTTATTATCGGAGATTCGTAGAAGGGTTTTCTCGAATCGCTACTCCCTTAACTCAGCTGACACGGAAAGATACAAAATTCGGTTGGAGTGAGGAATGTGAGAAGAGTTTTCAAGAACTCAAGAGAAGACTCATTTCAAAGACTGCTTACGACAATACCATCTGGCTCGGAGGGATTTGTCATCTACAGTGATGCTTTAGGCAAAGGGTTAGGATGTGTTCTCATGCAACATGGGAAAGTCATAGCCTATTCAGGCAAAGGGTTAGGATGTTTTGATATTTTGTGATGAATTTCATTAATAAATTTATATTATTCGGTGATTAATTTATTTAATGAATATATTAAATAAATTATGGAAAATTAGAATTAATGCTTTAAAAATCATATAAAAATGATTTACGAGTTAGAAAAATATTTTGAGTTATAAAATATAACTTTTGATATTTTGTCATGAAAATATTAATATTTTAATATTAATAGAAATTATCGGATAATGGATTTAATCGCTTAAAAATCAAATAAATATGATTTTAAAGTAATAAAAATACTTTGTGATATTATAAATATATTATAATATTATGATATGATTTTCATTAATATTTAATATTAAATAAATATATATGATAATAGAATAATGTGGTATTTATATAATATAAATATTATATAAATGATTAAAAAATCATGATAAATGGTAATAATTATCTGAAAATTATTACAAGCCTATGAAAATTATTTTGACTGATAATAAAATTATCTAAGATAATTTTTAAGTGTTTAGGCAGAGTTTAATTAAACTTAAACTCGATAATTGTCCAACTAGACCATCGGGATGTTAGAATTGTGTCGGGTTCAACTCAGACTGCAATAGTTTGACTTGATACTGAGTCTTAGGTAGTTTGTGGACTGATAGGGTTATGTGTTATATGTTATGTGTTATGTGTTTAGGATTATTTTATAATTATATATATATATATATAACATTATTATACTGTGATGCTATTATTCTAATATTGAAGATCTATATTACTAATATTAGGTCTTCGAATAAAGTGATATAAACTGCGTAGCAGTAGTCGGTGATTCAGGAAAGTTTTTAAACTTAATCTCCTAATTATTGTGCAAGTGTTCTCTAAACTCGACCTCGAGTAGATCTTTCTTTCAATTATAATTATGGCTAATCATTTCTGATTAGCATGTCTATGAATTGTTGAATAGCTTTCTGTGCAAATAATGCATGTGTTCATAAGGTATGATGATCACCTTCATTACCATTCGGTCCAGATATAATTGCTATGTTCATGTTCTTTCTTGACCATTCTGTTAGTTCCCAGTAGGCACAATATAGATCTAAAAGGGGGGGGGGGTTGAATAGATCCTTAGAATTTCAAAATACTTTTTCTCTATTAAGTTATATTGCTCATTAGGTAGCTCATGACAAACCTAAGAATCTTTTCAAGCACAGCGGAATAAGTAAAAGATCCCCTTCATTGATATATTCATAATCAAACATACATTGTTCGTAGAGTTACTTTAGTAGTAAGTAGTTATAACATACGTAATAGTTATAGCAGTTAATGTACATAATATAAATGACATAAAGTAAAAGACACAAGGGGTTTTAGGTGGTTCAGAGACTCAAGCTCCTAATCCACTCTTCTTCTTTCAACTAGCAGGATTTCCACTAAGGAAGGGCAGCACCCTGAATCACTAAGATTCCTTCAAGGCCGCCACCTTGGGACTTCAATTCACTAAGAACTCTTCAAGGCCAGACCTTGAACTTCTCTAGTTCCCAGGAACTCTTTAAGCCCAAAGAGCTTGGAACTTCATTTAGTCCCCCAGGACAAGGACCCTCAGAATACGACTTCTTGTTGTTGTAGTTATTGTTGTTGTTGGTGCTGAGCTGCTAAGATGTCATTAAGCTCTGAACATCTTTTGTACTTAACAGCTTGGTGTGGTCCTTTTTGCATTCGGCTTTAGGTGTGGACCACATCTTCTTTAGTTTAGCTGATCTTCATTCTTTTCTGCTCATCTTCATCTGTTATTAGCTGTGCACCATCACCATCTGGGTTTGCTAAGTTTCTATACTCTTAGTAGACTTAAATGCTGCATTTAGCAATCCCTCAGCCCTTCTTGAATACTTTGCGGACATGGTTCTACAATTGTTGATTTGACTTTTGGTTCATGGTGATTAGAGAGGTGGCTCTCTTGATCTTCTTTGTCTTTAGCCACTTTTACGAATGCTATCTTCTTGGCCTTCTCATTTCTACGACATGGCTACCATCTTTAGTGGCATTCTCATCTTTGTTGAGTGAATCTTTGATCTGGTTGAGTTCTTCTTCAAAGCTGCTTCACTTCCACCTTGGTAGTCTCACTGTCACTGAGACTTGTACTGTTGATCTTTGGTGGAACTCGTAGAGTCAACTATAGCATTCACTAACTCAATGATTCTGCAACTTCATAATCATCAGCAACTCTTGATCTTTGAAGCTCTGTTGATTTATACTGCTTCCCAATCTTCTCGTTGGATAGTAGCCGTTGAAAGTTATTCAAATTGCTTCACAGATCTAGAGTTATTTGGTACAGACTGCAGATGTGACTTGACATCTTTTTCTAACTTCCTGACACTACAGTCTGTTGTTTCATCAACCCTTTCAGATATGTCACTTTGATATCTTGGGTAGGTCGATGATTTTATTTCACCCTTCTGATTCCTCGATCAGAGGTTGTCCTTGCATCGATGCTCTCAATAAGCTCTTGTCCGAATATTATCCTTCAGATTGAACCGTTGCCAATGCTTCAGTCTTCAGCTATTCGAACTCTACGATGCTGATGCATATCTTCATGGACCTGATCGTAGTGTCTTGTTGACTTGTAGAAACAACACTATGAGGAGTATTCACGTGTTCTTTAGGGTAGAACACCTCTTCCTCTTTTTGTGTAGTGCTTCATCAGTTCTATTTGCCTCATTTCATTCTCGAGATCACGATGGCTCGATTCCTTGCTCTGGACTCTTCTGAATAACAAGACACTTCAGATTTGTGGTGTGTCCAGTTCGCTTTCTCCTTGTGATCTCCCGTTCACTTATCATCAATGGACTGACCCAATGCTTAATCACTTTAGCCTTGTTCTTCAGAGGCTGACCAGTATCTTTGTGCACACTCCATCAGTTCCTTCTTCGTTTGGCAAACACTATGATCCAGGTTGCTTCTAAGGTCGATGTCTTCTATTTCCTTGACAGAAACTGCACTAGCTGACTTTCCTTAGTCAGTTACTGAAGTCTTCTTATGATCAACTTGTGGAAGACTTCATCTCAAATGGCTTCACAACTCAGTCTGGATGCTGATTGAGTTGATGCTTAGATCTTGCATGACGTTCGTTGAGTGCTCTCTGGTTTCCTTCAGGTGGGATGTATCTTTGCAGTGCCAACCAGAGGCTTCATTCCTTTGGATATTCTGGGAGTGCTCATTTGTTGAGAATCTTATTTGCTCTACGTTTCTACCTTGGCATTGTGAGCACATCTGTTAAGGTCTTAGCTCTGCATTATAAGATTTAGCTTCGGCTGTGCAGACACTACGACTTTGAGATCAGATCTTGATACTATGATTTATGTCGTTGTGCTTGTTGTCTTTATCTGATCTTTCTCAACTACGATCTCTGCCTTTGATACGATCAGTAGACTCTACGATTCTGAAGTGCAGTCTACGATTCTTGAATTGGCTTTGACATTAGTAGACTCTACAACTCCGAGTGTAATCTACGATTCTTGACTGGCTTTGGCAGATGCTTGGTCGGCTCGTAGGCAGGCTGTCTCTACGATTCTGAACATGACTTCCTCAGCAAACTACGGCCCTGAGGAAGTTCTTCTCGACACATTACGATCCTTCCTCGTCTCTCCTGGAAGTCTACAAACTCCGAGATCTACTATCTCACAGACTACGATTCTGCCTCGATAGCTCTCGAGTTTTCCTTGACTCTCCTGGCAGACTACGATTTCTGGTGCAGTGCTCGATGATCAGACAAGCCTATTTATTACATCATAAGATCAACCTAACATGCTTGATCTTACTGTATTTATAGTCCTTTTACATCATTTCTTTTTAAGGACTTTACAAAGATGTTTTGCTTAAGTAGGATCAACCTAACACATTTGATCAATTCATTCTAAGTCCTTGTACATATGTTTCTATTATTTATCAAAGGACTTTACATCTTTTCTTAATGCAAGCATACTTGCATATTCATTCATATATATATACATATCATAATCAAATCATATGTAAATAGGAATATCATTCATATGCATATTCCTGACAATCTCCCCCTATTTGATTATGACAAAAATAATAAGTGCATATGCATGTTATGAATGAATCTTATATACAGTGAGTTGCTGTATTTCTAAAATAGATAATCATGAATGTCATTTATAATAATATGGAATTTAATACACTATGACAATTTAAATCATGGATCCAGAACATACCTAACTAGTTAGAGATGTACCTCTTTGGCTCCATATATGTTTCTAGGATGTCTGTTGATCAGCTATTCATCTGTTTGATTCCATTGCTCCTGCTCCTCCTGGAATGTGGAGCTATTCCTTTCTTCTTTTTGCAGTTCTGGCTCTGGCTCCCCCTCAGCCTTAGGCTCATCATCCTTTGGCTCCCCCTCAGATGATGATCTATCTTCTTATTCTACTTTCTTCTTCTTTATCTTCCTTTCTTGTTTGCTCCTGCTCTCCTTGACTTTTCTTGAATGCCTTTTACTCTGCCTCTTTCTATGCCTCTTTTCTCCCCCTTTTTGTCATTAATCATTTGGGAGAGCTGCTCCATGTTGGACATAAGTTGCTCCATCCGATAGGAGGAGTTACCGACTTCAATCTTGAGTTCTTGTTGGCTTAACTCAAGTTGCATAGAGAATGATTGATTCACGTTGTCAATCTTATCAGAGAGGGCTTGTAGTTGCTCTTCATTGGCTTTCTGAGCTAGTAGTGTATCTGCCTTCTGATCATTTAAGGCCTTCAGATAGATGTGATCTCTATCTTTTATTTTAAGAGATACATCAGCCATAGTTGCTTGGAATCTATCTTGAACTGAATTATCTCCAGCTGCTGTCACCCTCTTTGATTCTTCATGGATTAGAGATATCTTCTCGGTCGAGTTCATCGAGTTTTCATTAGCTCTTGCTCCATAGAAACTTCGCGTCATTTGGTTGGGCAGTCTCTTGTTGAACACCAGATTGGACTCTACGATCTTCATCCTTGGACATGTTTTTGAAAGTGTTGACAATCTGAAAGATCGTTGAGTACCAATCGTGGGAGGATGTAGGAATGTCAGATAGTTGTGCTTGGGCAGATAGAGACATCTGAATCTGAACTTCATCATCATCAGTGGTAGAGTGAACAGACTCTACTATCACTGTCTTCACCATTTTCCTTTTTCCATCAGAGTCCACTCTACGATCATAAGGAATATAATGATTTTCAGCATGTCGGTAGATCTTGTAGTGGGGTTTGTCATTGATCATCATGGTTGCAAACTTCTTTACCCTGGGGAAATTTTGTGACACCAGTTCCATATTTGGAAATTGAGAGTAGCACCAGCTGAAGTAACTTTCATCCCTCTCAGTATGTGCCTTTAACCGTGGCATCCATGGGAAGAACCACCTCATCAGAAGGTCTTCAGAATTGTATAGTATAGTTGTGCAATCTAACTCCATATTTTTCCACTTATGAAGCATTTAATTTATAGTCATCCGTACAACTCGAAGTTGTTCATTTCCATGATTTATCCATCTTCCTGCTGGCTCATCAAAGACTTCCACTACAATTCTTCTGCTAATTTTGGCCAGAGAGAGAACAAGATATTATTCTAGTTCCTCAGATTCCTGATGTACAGAATCAGAATCTTTCTCTATCTCTTCCCTTTTTGAGCATGAATTTTGCTGATTTTTTTCATCAGATTCATCAATGAATTCTTCAAGTTGAATTTCATTTTCAGAACCTTCTTCAGCAGTATCTTCCTTGGATTCATCACTAGTTCCATCTTCAGCACTTTCTTTATCAGATTCATTATCACTTACTTCAATGACTGCAGTGGAGTGATCATTTCTCTCGTTAGAGGCAAATTTAGCCAGTAGTCTGTAGCACTTCCTCCTCTTTGGAGGTTCAGCTATGGGTGAATCAGATTCTTCTTCTTCTTTAGACTCTGAAGCCTTGGAGTTAACAAGCAAGCTTCCTTGATTTTCATCATTGACAGGGGCATGTGATTTCTTTTCGAATTCATCATCTTTTGAGCCATCATGAAGGCTTGTTGGAGCACTTTCATTTGGAGATCCAAATGGGTCATTTTACAGCTTCTCTTCAACTTTAAAGTGATTACTCTGAGAATTGGCCATAGGACTTGAATATTCTTCTTCATCAGTAAAGTTTACATCTTTTTTCATGGATCCAGCTCCACCTTCATTGCTGGATCTGATCTCCGGGGATTTAGTCTTGAGATCATCAGTTTCCTTTTCTTCTTTGGACTCTACGTTTTCTTCTTTATTAGATGTGCTTCCTTGGGGAACTGGAACTGATTTCTTTATCCCTTTTGCTTTCTTCTTGGGTGGTTCTTGAGGCAGTCTGTTGCTTCTTCTTCTTTTTGAGTTTTCAGCAGTTGATGCTGGTTTTTCTTTTGCTTCTTGTATTTTATTATTAGTGGGGACATAGCTTGACGAAGCCTTAGCATTCTTCATATTCTTAGGCTTCTTGCATGCTGGTGTGGCAGTAACTGATGTCGAGTCACCAGACTTAGAGCTTTCTTCCTCCTTTGCCTTTCTCTTCTCTGTAGAGATCTTTCTACTGCTTTCTGCTGTAGTTAACCTTATATTCTCCTTTGGGTTTTTCTTTCAATTTACGAATAGTTGTGGAGACATTACCTTGTGAACATTAAGAATTTCACCATCATCATCCTTGATTTTATTCTTCAACTTTTTCTTCAAGATGATACTTAAGAATCTTCCATGAAAAACCTTTGTGAGTGGTTTTCAGTTAATCTTTTCTTTTCTTCCTTATCCAGCCACTTAGACATATGATTGAGCAGGACAGCTCCAAAGTTGATGTGTTCCTTCAGGACTATGGCAGACATGATCTTCAGCTGTTGGTCAATCATAGTATCATGTGCAGTGTCTTTGCATAAGATACATTTCCCCACGATTTTAGCAAGGAACTTGAATTCTTCAGGAAACTCATTTTTCTTCATGTTCTTTAGACTAGGGTTTCTTCTGTACTGCATAATCTTCTTAGCTTTTTCTGTGTCGATCTCCTCCAAGGTTTTTAGATTTCGGCCAGGAAGGCCTAAGCATTGATTGATGTCAGAAGAGTTTAGCTTTAGAATCTGACCCTTAACCTTGGTGGAGAGGATTCCAGAATTTATGGTTGCATTTGAATGAAACTCCTTGACCAGTTCACCATATATTCGTGTGTTTTCCTCAAGACATTCTAAGAACCCAACCTTCCTCACAAGTTCAAGAATATCCCTGAACTTCTTCTCAAATTTTTCGAACGTCTTGGTTCCTAGCTGAATGCCAGTGATTACTAGCCAATCTGCCATTTGAGGAGTTCGAGGAATATGTGTGTTGGTTTTAGGAAGTCTTGTGAGAGATAGTTGACTGTGATTTAGGTAAGGATTTTGAGGGTTAATGGATTCAAGAAGTCAACAGGCTTTTAGGGTTTGAAAGCGAGAGGGAAGAAGTTTTGATAGTTTCTAACAACTGTTTGTAGATTTTGAACTTGTCTTTAAGGCGCTTTCTTATCCTCGCAACGCCGCGTGATGTGTCACCCGGTCATTGGTTGCACGATACCCGATAATAAGTCAGAACTCCCGATAACTTGTCGCTTAGTTGTCTCTTTTAGAAGAGTGGGCGTTTGATTGACGTGGATTGACCTTTGACCTCTTGAGTTTGTAGAGTAGCATGATAGGACAGCTATTGACTCTACGTTTTCCTTTGTTGACTCAACGATCAATTCTCTGAAGGATGTTGCAGTGGATGGTTTTGACATTACTTCTCATTTTGAACCTCCACGCCTCATCCACTGTTGTGCTTTATGAAGCCTTGGACACTTTCCTTCAGCATGACATCTTTCCAACCAGCATTCGAGCTTGTCTTCCCTTATTTTGAATGATTGAGAAATTTTCCTGTTCTTCCAACTCCTCGTAAGTTAGGAATAGCTTCTTTATAGAACTGCGATCGTCGAGTCTGCTTCTATGATCGCTAAGGTTGCACTACAATCGTGGAGTTCTCTTCAACCTCTACTCTACGATCGTTGACTGACTTGGTCCTTGAGATGAACTTGATTAAGCAATTCTTCTGGGTTAAGGTAGCTCAGGAAGGGCCAACCTCTTAGAGTGAGCTAAGGGTTAGGTTTGTCCCTGAGGCGCTTTCCAGATGAAGTACTTTAGAAGTGATTTGCACTGATATCTCATTTAACCTTTTCTGGTGGTGAGGTCCTTTACCAACTTTAGACAATTGCATTTGCTGTAATCGTGGTGTCCTTCTGCTATTCCACTACAATCAGATGTTTGATCGTAGGCTCTCCACAGTTTTGAGTTGGGTGGCTAAAAGGTTATCAGTAGTACATTTTGAAATGTTCCTACTGACTATGGATCTTCATTTGGTTCATCAGCCATAAAGTTTTGGGACTTTGTAGCTGGTACACTACTTCATAGTATATCTCAGTATTGTTGTTCCTTAATCATATCACTGCTCCCCATGGTTGATGTTGTCTTCTCAGATAGATGTGATTCCCTTTTCTTTATGTGTATTAGAAGACAGCCTTGCATATCTCCTTCTGACTGGAATCACTAAATCTTCAAGGTTGATCATTCTACGATCCTTTGACAGCACTACGAACGTAGTCTTCTTTTACAGTTAGTACTTTTGGAGTTCTGCTCCCGTAATGAGTTCCTCATGTTTGATGCTCGATGATCCTCTGTGGTGAGCTTCCGTGATGAGTCTTCTTTTATGACCTGCTTTGAATGATTAAGCGTCTAAGACCCTTTTACATCTTTGGTTGAATGACTTGCTTCCTTATAAGGATCAACAACAATGTGAGCTTCATTCAGATTAGCTCAACAGGTCTTCTAGGACAGGCTTTGACAAATAAGAGTTTTATCATAATCATTTCTGAACAGTCTTAAGCCTTCTGCTGGTTGAATTTTCTTGACTGAAGTCTTCTTCTTTATCATCCCTTAGTGTGGTCAGATAGACAAAGTACCTACAAGTTAGACATTTCTAATTTTTGGTACCCATGGTTAGATGGGTCCTGCTAGGTTAGTTACTAAACCCCTGGTCCTCATATATTTGGATAAACATCATATTAACCATCACCAGACGCATTCTTGTATATACTTCATTTAGA
This sequence comes from Panax ginseng, assembly GCA_020205605.1. Lineage (NCBI taxonomy): Eukaryota > Viridiplantae > Streptophyta > Magnoliopsida > Apiales > Araliaceae > Panax > Panax ginseng. The sequence goes on from CM035139.1 coordinate 70,069,292, forward strand.
TAATACATTTTGAGATGCATGGTGGTGAGTGTGAGAGAAATTTGTCATTTTAATAAAACACTCTTTTCCTTGATGGTATCATCATATATTGAGTTATGATTACAGAGTTTAAATGTTCATAGAGTGAGAATTAACTCTACGATTTATTAGCATCTGGTTGATTCATGGAGGTGATCAGTTTCTACGAATCTTCAAGATTTTCTTATAGATCTGATCATACTCCGTGTATCATTAACTACTTAGACCATAGGATGTACAAAGCACATTAACCCATCATCAAGGATTTCTTCACATTCAATCAGTTTGTGAGGCTCTCAAAACCGTTTTAGGTCTCTTTCAAGTTATCATCTTTAACCTAAAACTTGGATGGAGAGAAAGTTTATAGACATTCGAGCTTCTATCATCAGTTTACTTTCTCTCTTCACCTTTTTAAATAGATTATGAGTACTTAAAGGAGAGCTGTTATAGTTCATGAGTAAGGTGCAAATCTGATGTACATATCTATGTTAGTGAGGAACCGTACCTTTTTGCTGTTAGTTTCTTAACAGTCATTTATCTTAGATGTACTGAGTTTAGGCATTGATGTGCATGGTTTTTCATTTGCTTCTGACAACTAGTTGCTCCAGTTGATCTTCAGTCAATCAGTCGTGGTCTTGAAGATACAAGCTAAGAGAGTGTCAATATTTCTAATTCTTTGACATCCTTGAGTTCACAAGGTTTACATCCAGCTGCAGGTTGGCCAGACATATGTTTGAGAAGTTCTTCTTTCTTCTCTGGATAAACATTACTTAGCATGTATGGCACAAGGTTTACATCCAGCTGCAGGTTGGCCAGACACATGTTTGAGAAGTTCTTCTTTCTTCTCTAGATAAACATTACTTAGCATGTATGGCCTTTTCATCTTTTCAGGCTAGTGGATGTTTGAATCTTTTCTATTGATGTCTCTTGAGCTTTCTAGCCTGGTCTTTAGACAACAGGATTGACAGCGAGCAAGGACTGGTCTTGTTGATATGGTAATCAAGAACATGGACCAATTTGAGCAGCTTTAGGTGTATATGCACATTTACCTGTACACAAAATTTCCAACGTGTGAGCTCATCTGCGTATCACAAGTGACTTACTACTAAACTAAGTTTGGAACAATTTTTGTGCCTAGGATCAGACTCAAAGTGATTTGCTTTTGAATATAGCATGAGAACCTGCTCTGATACCAATTGTTAGTTCCCAGTAGGCACAATATAGATCTAGAAGGGGGAGGGGGGTGAATAGATCCTTAGAATTTCAAAATAATTTTTCTCTATTAAGTTGTATTGATCATTAGGTAGCTCATGACAAACTTAAGAATCTTTTCAAGCACAACGGAATAAGTAAAAGATCCCCTTCATTGATATATTCATAATCAAACATACATTGTTCGTAGAGTTACTTTAGTATTAGCGATTAAAACATACTTAGCAGCTTATAACAGATTAATGTACATAATGTAAATAACATAAAGTAAAAGACACAGGGGTTTTAAGTGGTTCGAGACTCAAGCTCTAATCCACTCTTACGCTTTCAACTAAGCGAGATTTCCACTAAGGAAGGCGGCACCTCTAATCACTAAGATTACATGGTGCCCCAAAATTCGAACACCCATATCTCGAATTTTTGGTGCATCACGTCTTCTTCTGAATATCTTACAAAATCATTAACAACGGAAATAATAGAATAATTTACATTGATGTAATATAAATATTCACGTCCCAAGGTACCGTAACCATTACTACAACAATTCTGTGATTAGCTTAACATAGCTTAATCATTCTTGAATACATCATAATAACAATAATAATAATACTTCTAGTTTTAAGGACTAAGTTATTCTGTCGCCTTGCCCTTTCCTTTGTCCTTTCCTGAAGTACCGCCTTGCTCTGCCTTAATTGTAATGTTTTAGGAGCAAGAATGAGCAACAAGTTTGCCCAACAAGTAATATAGCCAGAAGAACAAGTAGTTATAGCATTTAGATCTTTTAAGGGTATAATAATAATTTGGTAGTTCAAGGATATCAAGAATACCAAGAGTATTCAATAGGTGTCGCTATGGACCGAAGGATATCAACAAAATTTCAGGATTTATTCATTTCGAGGTTCAACATAATTGAGTACTGAGCAGTCACTAAGGACCAAGAACTCTTACTAGAATTAACAGTATTACACTGTAATCCAACATCCACGAGTACATCAGGTGATCAGCCTAAGGTACCCTATGTTATGCATAACATTTAATCATACTCATGTGCGCACGTCGGTTCCCCGACAATATATAATTTCCCCTTCTATGAGGGTTGTTCATCTCAGTAGATTTACGATAGTCCGCACCAAATCAATCGGTTTGGATAGCTCTTTAATTCATAATAATAGTCTAGCCGAATCAAGGGCTTAGACAGTTTTTCATCATGTATTGAGGAATGATAAGTCCAATGCTTACAACAACGTCAAGGTATACAAGTGATTTTCGAATAGAAGCAGATATTTGCTTGATAAAATATGATTGATATGACAACAATTCAACGTATAAAGTATGTGAATTAAGGAACTTGCAACACAATAATAATAGTGTTCGGTTACTTGCTCAATGTAAATTTGAGTGAGGTTAGGGAACTTGCCCAACAATAACAGTAAGTTAGGGATAGAAAACTTGCATGACATAAGTAACAAGTTTTTAGGGATAGGAACTTGCATACTTGAAATCAAGGTAGAGTAAGAAACTTGCCTTTAGCTTTGATTACTACTAATAGCGAAAATCACCTCAACGAACTATGTCTGTCCTATTCATGTAAGTATAGGTATTCATTAGCCAAACACACTTGATATATATCAACAACATGTACACATAACACCTTTTTCTTTCTATCTGCTGTACCCATCAAAACTCATAACTGTATACTAACATGCTCATACTATTGACCACTGTTAGCTTATTCATAATCTTTCTTCCTCGAAGTTCTAAGAGGTTCATTGCTTTAGGTAGACCATAACGTCTATTAATCCCACCGACCTTCTTCTACGCATGTTTGCCAGCATTAGATTTATTTTCCCGAAGTTGGTAAAATTCTCTTCTTAGAACTTATTCGAGTACTAATTGTTTACAAAGTATAAGAGTCTTTATTAATCCATCCTTATATCAAGTTATGATGCTGTCTCCGAGTCCCGGAACATCTCGCCATGTCCGAAGATATTATGACTTGTTCGAAGACAACATGCTTCGTCCGAAGACATTGCGCTTCGTCCGAAGACATCACGCTTTGTCCGAAGACATCACGCTTTGTCCAAAGACATTACGCTCTGTCCGAAGACATCACGCTTTGTCCGAAGACATTACGCTCTGTCCGAAGACATCACGCTTTGTCCGAAGCAGCTCCTTCAGAGACTTCGATCTACACTACTTCGACAAAGTTTAAGTTAGTCGGGTTAATTTAAGACTTTACTATATGCATACAACCTAAGGGAATTTCTTAATCTGAGGGTCTAACATGACCAAGAACCCACCGTTGGTTCCTAAGCACTTGGTCAATCATACCCCATGGATTTGAAGTAGTGAACATGCCTGTTTTGCGAGTAGTCACAACTTGATTCGGACAATTTTTAACGTATTCATGCACGAAGGTAAACTTTCTAAACACCCTATATCATGCTAATTCATCATACTTGACCTATTAATCTAAAAAAACGAGAATCAACAAGACTCGAAGTTAAGAGCGGAGTAGAAATTATACCTTCTCGAGCTTTAACCTTGATATCTCACACCTTTGATTTGGTAATGCTTAGCAACTAAGAATTCTTTACTCGTTTCTCCAACACTCTTATAACTAAAACAAATTTGCCCTAGTGGCTTGTATTTAAAGAAAACATGGACCGGACACTTGCTTTTACCCAATGTTGGGATTCATGGTGAAATAGAAATGAACAATGGTTATTTAAGGAGTTTTTCAATCACTCCATACCGGGTCCTTAGCTAGCCATGCATGCCTAGGATTAGCGACTTGAAAATTTCATGTAAAGAGAGTTTAGGCTCTTGTTCTTTGTACTTGGTGACCCTAATTTGGGGACAAGAGTAGATCTCGAGACATAGACAAGGGCTAGTAGGTCGAATTGCCACCGCCTTTACGCCACATTTTAATTTAACCAATACCTTGTACTCTCGATTAACTATTTTGTTGGATTAGAATGGATTCTAAATATCCCAAGTTTATTGGGCTAACTTAACGATCCATCAATTAACTTATTGGGCTAGACTCCCAATTTATTATTTGGACTTTAAACATGCAAATACTTAATCATCCTTCACTAAGTCCATCATTGTGTCACACAAGACATTTCATGAACCTATCTTATCGATCATCAACAGCTCAATTTTAATTCAATTGAGTTACTCTCCTCATGCCACGTAAGCATTTGTAAAATAAATAATTCACCGGCTCTATTTAATAATAATATTAAATCATAAAATTTACGGGTATTACATCCTCTCCCCCTTATAAAATTCCATCCTCGGCATTGATACAAGGTTACACGAAAAGGTGGGGATAATCTCTCCTCATCCTATCTTCTAATTCCCACGTGGCCTCTTCGACATCGTGGTTTCGCCAAACAACCTTAACAGAAGATATAGCTTTGTTTCTTAGCATTTGTTCTTTCTTATCTATTATCTGAACAGAAATTTCTTCATATGCCAGATTCTTCTCTTCTTGAATGGGCTCATAGGAAATCACGTGTTTATAGTCAGACTTGTACTGTCGTGAAATTGAAAATGTGAAACACGTTGTGGATGTGTTCCAGATTCGGGTGGCAAAGCAACTTTGTATGCCACTTCCACCACTCGCTTCAATATCTCGAATGGCCCTATGAACCTCGGACTCAATTTTCCTTTCTTTAGAATCTGATCTTTCCTTCCAAGGAGATACCTTCAAAAACACACAAAACTACCGACTTCAAAGTCTCTTTATCGGCGATGCTGCAAGTCGGCGTGCTTCTTTGGAGATCTTGAGTTGCTACCAATTTGCCCCTTATTATTGTTGCTACCACGTCACCGTTTCTTTGGACTAATTACGGTCCCAAAAGTCGCTGTTCTCCGACTTCATCCCAACATAATGGCGTCCCCGCACTTTCTCCCGTAAAAGAGCTTCATATGGCGGCATCGATATACTCGCATGATAGCTATTATTGTAAGCAAATTCTACTAATGGTAAATGGTCGTCCCAATTCCCCTTGAAGTCCATCACGCAAGCTCTCAGCATGTCCTCCAACGTTTATATGGTTCGTTCACTCTGCCCGTCAGTTTGAGGGTGATAAGCAGTACTTAATCTCAATTGAGTTCCCATTCGTTCCTGCAAACTTTTCCAGAATTTTGACGTGAAATGCGGATCTCGATCGGAGACAATCGACACCGACACTCCATGTCGCGATACGATTTCCTTTACATACAAGTTTGCTAATTGGTTCAAATTGAATCGAATCTTAATGGGTAAAAATGAGTCATCTTTGTTAGTCGGTCCACAATGACCCAAATGGCATCGTAACTCTTACGTATGTAGAAAAGTCCAACCACGAAATCCATCGTAATGTGCTCCCATTTCCATTACGGTATTTCCAGTGGTTGAAGTAGTCCACTTGGCCTCACAGTGTTTACTTTTGACTCTTTGACAAGTAAGACATCTGCTAACACACTCTGTAACCTCTCTTTTCAAATTAGGCCACCAAAAATGGTGTCAAGATCCTGGTACATTTTGTGCCTCTGGATGAAACGAAATCACGGGGTATTGTGTGCTTCGTGTAGATTTCTCCTCGGTTCGATTCTGTTTTGCACCCATACTCGACCCTCGAATCTCAATATACCATCCTTATCTACTTTGAACCTTTCTTCCTTATCTTCTACTATTCTCTTCTTTATCTCCTCACATTCTTCATCTTTCTCTTGTGCTTCCTTTATTCTATCCAATAACGTCGGGTGAGCTCTCATCATGAGAAATCTTCCTTCCGCTTCTTTTGGTTCCTCCACCTCTATTTCCAACTTTTCTATTTCTCTTCTCAATTCCTCTTGAGTGGTCAGTTTGAATAACTTCTCCTTCCTTTTCTACTCAAAGCGTCGGCTCTAACGTTTGCTTTTCCCGTGATAAAGAATTTCACAGTCGTAATCCTTGATTAGTTCCAACCATCTTCTTTGTCGCATGTTCAACTCCTTCGTGTGAAAATATATTTCGACTCTTGTGATCCGTATATATCTCACATTTTTCTCCATACAAATAGTGCCTCCAAATCTTGATGCAAAGACTATAAATACGCTAACTCCAAGTCATGGGTAGGGTATCGTTTTTCAAAATCTTTCAACCTGTCGTGAGGCATATGCAATGACCTTGCCATGTTACATTAGCTTTTACAACCAAGTCCTCTATGCGTGCATCACTATATACCATAAATCCTCCGTATCATATGGTAATGATAATACAGCGCCTCACTCAACCTCCTCTTCAATTCTTGGAAACTCTCCTCGTATTTCTCCGTCCATACAAACTTCTACTGTCTTCTTCGTTAAATTTGGTCGGTGAGGGTTGCTATGTTAGAAAAATCTTGGATAAATCTTGATAGTACCCGGCTAAACCTAAAAACTCTAACTTCACATTGGCGTCTTGGTTGTTCGATTCTTCTGCTTCCACCTTTGCGGGATCCACGGAAATTCCATTTTGATCTATCACGTGTCCTAGAAATGGACCCTTTCCATCCAAAATTCACATTTTGAAAATTTTGCGTACATCTTCTCCTTTCTCAATGCTTCCAATACCATCTTGGTGTTTGGCGTGCTTCCTTCGCCGTCTTTGAATAAATCAAAATGTCATCGATAAATACTACTACGAATTTATCTAAGTATGGCCCGAAAACCGGTTCATCAAGTCCATGAATGTCACGAGGAGCATTGGTTAACCCAAATGACATCACTAGAAATTACGTAAATGTCCGTAGCGAGTTGAAACACCGTCTTTGGTACGTCCTCCTCTGACTTTCAACCGATGATAACCTGGTTAAAAATCTATCTTGGAAAACACTTCGCTCCCTTGAGGTTGATCGAAAAGGTCGTCTATCCTTGGCAATGGATATTTATTCTTAATTGTCACTCGGTTCAATTCCGATAATCGTCTGAGTCTCATCGATCCATCCTTTTCTTTACAAACAACATTGGTGCTCCCCGAGGAGACACACTTGGCCAATAATGTAACCCTTATCTAGTAATTCTTGCAATTGAATCATCAATTCCTTCATTTCTCTTGGCGCCCATCGATATAGGGCTTTCGAAATTGGTGCGGTTCCGGTGCTAAGTCTATTATAAATTTAGTTTCTCCGTGCGCGGGAAGGCGAGCGATTCGTTAAACACGTCTTGGAAATCTTTTACCACTAATATATCTTTCATTTCTATTCTCTTTTGATGAATGTCCACTATATAGGCTAAATAACCTACACATCCTTTCTTTAACAATTTCTTGGTACGCATCATCGTAAGGCAACACGATTGCTTGAGCGATGAGCTACCGTAGTAAAACACTACCTTAGGCCGATTTGAGGTGCGAAGGTTCACACTCTTCTTCGACAATCGATTATCGCGGCGTGGCGGATAACCAATCCATTCCTAATATCACATCAAACTCTCCCGGTTTAATCGAAATCAAGTCAACGTTTGGTTCGTGACCTCTAATGTTTGCCTGACAGTTTTGATAAACAAACTCTATGGGAATTACTTCCTTATTCGCAATCTCTACGTTCAATGAGTTTTCTAAACGCGTTAGGGAGGTATGTTTAGTCGATTAGCAAATTCTTGAGACACAAAGGAATAGGTAGCACCGAATCAAATAATACATAGGCATTTATATTATTGATTGGGAGAATACACGACACCACGTCCCTTTCATTCAACTGCGTCTCGGACGGTCGTGTTAAAGGTTGAGCGATCGATTCGGTTGGATTGCGTTGGTCCGCCGATCATCGACTTACTTTGCCCCCTCCTGTTGGCGCTTCTCCGTTGCTCCCTTTCTTTGGGCAATCCTTGATTTGATGCTCGGTTGAACCACCGCCAAACATCCTTTGCTCCTTTTCGGCTTTGGGCGATTAGGTGAAATGTGCCCTTCTTGGCGCGATTGTAGTAAACGCTTCGCCCCTTCCAAAGATTCCTTGATGGTTTTTCCCATATTTGAGCAAGCTTCGCTTCTTTTCTTAAATCCTCCTTGATAATTTTTGGTGGGTTGATGCTTCGGTGGTTGGTGTTGTTGTCGTTGTTGCGGTTATCCCATTTTCTCTTTCCCAAATAACTTCCACCACTTCTTTACTCCTCCACGAGTCTCTTCCAACATTCTTGCTCTTCTTCTCCTTGTTGTATTGGCTCGATGCCTCATTACCTCCCTCGTGAATTATCGCCTTCTCCAATAATGTGGCGAAAAGAGTCAATTTGAAGGATGACACCTTGTTGAACAACCAAGGTTTTAGTCCAAGTTCAAGCGTCGAGCTTTCCTTTCTTTAGTGTCTACTTGATGTGTTTGCGAATCGCGAGTTCATTGAACTTGGTACGCATCTTTATGCCACCGCATCTCCCTTGTTTTAGTTCTAGAAACTTTACCTCCATCCTATTCTTCACGCTCTTGAGAAGTAATTCTCGAAGAACAAAGTCTTAAACCTTTCGCAGGTTATAGTCCCTTCTCCGCTCTCTGTTGATTTGCTTCCCACCATGGTTTGCTTCACCCTCATCATATATGTAGCGAACACGGTTTTCTCGGTCTTCACCCACGAGCAATGGCGAAGGCTTTCTCCATTTCCTTGATCCACGTTTGCGCTTCGATAGGGTCGGTGGTACCCATGAATTCGGAGGTCCTACACTTTTAAAGTCCTTGAAGTTTGCGACCAGAGCTACTTGGGGAACAGGTGGTACTTGTTCATTTCTTCCCCAAGAGCCCCCCTAACAAATCTCTGAAGCCTCTAAATGGGATCTACTTGTCCTCTCATCATTAAAAACTCTTACGGGCGAGCAAGAATCTACGCTTTGGCGGCATTTTCCCTACATCATGACACTCCCATTTTATTATCTAATTATATTACTTAAACAATTCTCCATAAAAGGAATAAGATTTGAATACATTTGAGAACAAGATCATTTATATTCATATGACAAATTGTTACATTACATGATTATCTCCAGCATACTTCTATAAATGACACAACTTATCCCCTAATATCACAAAAGATGGGGACAACCATTAACATACTACCCCTCTAACATAACTCAAAAGTTTGGGGTTTACAACATCTCACATTCTACATAAAGATTACCACAACAAATAATACACTACACAATGAACTACAACGAATAACTTTTAACGCCTAGACTTAATCTATCATTCTGCGCTCCACAGCGCTCTGGTACTCCCTTTGAGTAATGTGCACCACCACATCTCGACTTATGGTGTCTTAGGGTCATCCCGCTCTGTCGGGTAGTGATTTACCCCATCAATCGGTCCTTCCATGGTAAATGCGCAATGCATAGCTCATCCTATTCATCTTCCTCCTTTTGCACCTCACTTCATCTTCTAGATCGTTAGCCTATCATTGGCCCTTTCCACTTTTCTTGAAATGGATCCTATCCATTACCTCCATCCTTAACTGAGTACGGATAACTTCCTTCCCTGTCCCCTCGCTCAACTCCCTCTGCTCCATCTCTTCCTACTTCCCTGCCAGTTCTACATTCCTAGCCACCGCCTTGTGAAACAAAGCCCCCATCTGGATTCTTGCCTCCTTACGGTGAGCAATCTCTACTTCCATCTCCTGCATCACTAACTTTCTCTGGTGGTCTTCGTCCTTCAACTTTTGGAATTCGGACTCTCTGTCTTTGGCCTCAGCCTCTAACTCCTCAACTCTGCACCCTAACTCTAAAATCTGCTCCTCATACTCCCCCAACATTCTATCCTCAAAAATAGCCTCGTTGGAGTCCCCCATGGGCTCATCCATCATACGCTCCTCCTCTGGATCAGACTCTTCGGGTATTGGGCCTATCTCCTCTTCCTCGTCATCATTATCGATAGGAACTACAGTTGATATAGGCTCTGCTATCAATGGTGCCTCATATACCACGTGTATGTCATGCGGCTCCTCTTCTACTACTCGGCTAGGTCCTCCCATATCGGTCATCCTACAATCACCCCACTGAAGACAAAACAACCAACAACTCCATTAGAATCATAAGTTCATTGTATAGAATGAAGTTATATTCTGTAACACGCTAAGTCCATCTCTATGAAAACTCTATATGAGTTTCATCCCTTTCTATCTTCTGAGTTCTCCTAAGTTATAATCTAAGGGCTCTTGCTCCTAAGGTTTATAACTATGGCTTTGATACCAACCTGTGGCTCCCCCAAAATTTCAGACACCCATATCTCAAATTTTTGGTGCATCACGTGCTACTACGAATATCTTACAAAATCATTAACAACGGAAATAATAGAATAATTTACATTGATGTAATATAAATATTCATGTCCCAAGGTACCGTAACCATTACTACAACAATTCTGTGATTAGCTTAACATAGCTTAATCATTCTTGAATACATCATAATAATAATAATAATACTTCTAGTTTTAAGGACTAAGTTATTCTGTCGCCTTGCCCTTTCCTTTGTCCTTTCCTGAAGTACCGCCTTGCTCTGCCTTAATTGTAATGTTTTAGGAAGCAAGAATGAGCAACAAGTTTGCCCAACAAGTAATATAGCCAGAAGAACAAGCAGTTATAGCATTTAGATCTTTCAAGGGTATAATAATAATTTGGTAGTTCAAGGATATCAAGAATACCAAGAGTATTCAATAGGTGTCATTATGGATGAAGGATATCAACAAAATTTCGAGGATTTATTCATTTCGAGGTTCAACATAATTGAGTCTTGAAAGCGAATCACTAAGGACCAAGAACTCTTACTAGAATTAACGATATTACTGCAGAATCCAACATCCACGAGTACATCGGTGATCGACTAAGGTACCTATGTTATGCATAACATTTAATCATACTCATATCTTGCGTCGGTTCCCAAACAATATATAATTTCTTCTATGAGGTTTGTTCATCTCGATGAGATTCACGATAGTCGCACCAAATCAATCGGTTTGGATAGCTCTTTAATTCATAATAATAGTCTAGCCAGAATCAAGGGCTTGAGCGATTTTTCATCATGCATTGAGGAATGATAAGTCCAATGCTTACAACAACGTCCAAGGTATACAAGTGATTTTCTAATAGAAGCAGATATTTGCTTGATAAAATATGATGATATGACAACAATTCAACGTATAAAGTATGTGAATTAAGGAACTTGCAACACAATAATAATAGTGTTCGGTTACTTGCTCAATGTAAATTTGAGTGAGGTTAGGGAACTCGCCCAACAATAACAGTAAGTTAGGGATAGAAAACTTGCATGACATAAGTAACAAGTTTTTAGGGATAGGAACTTGCATACTTGAAATCAAGGTAGAGTAAGAAACTTGCCTTTAGCTTTGATTACTACTAATAGCGAAAATCACCTCAACGAACTATGTCTGTCCTATTCATGTAAGTATAGGTATTCATTAGCCAAACACACTTGATATATATCAACAACATGTACACATAACACCTTTTTTCTTTCTATCTGCATGCCCGTCAAAACTCATAATCTGTATACTAACATGCTCATACTATTGACCCTTTGTTAGCTTATTCATAATCTTTCTTCCTCGAGTTCTAAGAGGTTCATTGCTTTAGGTAGACCATAACGTCTATTAACCCCACCGACCTTCTTCTCTACATGTTTGCGATTATAGATTTATTTTCCCGAAGTTGGTAAAATTCTCTTCTTAGAACTTATTAGGTACTAATAATTTACAACAATATAGGAGTATTTATTAATCCATCCTTATATCAAGTTATGATCTTTGTCTCCGGAGTCCGGGACATCTCGCCATGTCAGAAGATATTATGACTTGTTCGAAGACAACATGCTTCGTCCAAGACATCGCTCTTCGTCCAAAGACATCACGCTTTGTCCAAGACATCACGCTCTCTGTCGTCAAGACATCACGCTTTGTCCAAGAAGACATTACGCTCTGTCTACAAGACATCACGCTTTGTCCAAGAAGACATTACGCCTTTGTCCAGAAGACATCACTCTTTGTCCAAAAGACATTACGCTCTGTCCAAGACATCACGCTTTGTCCAAGAAGACATTACGCTCTGTCCAAGAAGACATCACGCTTTGTCCAAAGCGGCTCCTTGAGACTTTGGTCTACACTACTTCGACAAAGTTTAAGTTAGTCGGGTTAATTTAAGACTTTACTATATGCATACAACCTAAGGGAATTTCTTAATCTGAGGTCTAACATGGTAAGAACCCACCAGTTGGTTCCTAAGCAGTGCAAATTTGCACCCCATGGATTTCGAAAGCGAACATGCCTGCTTTTGCGAGTAGTCACAACTTGATTCCGACAATTTTAACGTATTCATGCACAAAGGTAAACTTTCTAAACACCCTATATCATGCTAATTCATCATACTTGACCTATTAATCTGAAAAACGAGAATCAACAAGACTCAAGTTAAGAATGGAGTAGAAATTATACCTTCTCGAGCTTTAACCTTGATATCTCACACACTGATTTGGTAATGCTTAGCAACTAAGAATTCTTTACTCAGATTTCTCCAACACTCTTATCACTTAAAAAGACCGCCCTAGTGGCTTGTATTTAAAGAGAAAATATAGACCGGACACTTGCTTTTACCCAATGTTGGGATTCATGGTGCAATAGAAATGAACAATGGTTATTTAAGGAGTTGTTCAATCACTCCATACCGATCCTTTAGCTAGCCATGCATGCCTAGGATTAGCGACTTGAAAATTTATGTAAAGAGAGTTTAGACTCTTTTTCTTTGTACTTGGTGACCCTAATTTGGGGACAAGAGAGTAGATCTCGAGACATAGACAAGGGCTAGTCGGTCGTGCCCACTTGCCCCATGCCACATTTTAATTTAACCAATACCTTGTACTCTCGATTAACTATTTTGTTGGATTAGAATGGATTCTAAATATCCCATGTTTATTGGGCTAACTTAACAGTCCATCAATTAACTTATTGGGCTAGACTCCCAATTTATTATTTGGACTTTAAACATGCAAATACTTAATCATCCTTCACTAAGTCCATCATTGTGTCACACAAGACATTTCATGAACCTATCTTATCGATCATCAACAGCTCAATTTTAATTCAATTGAGTTACTCTCCTCATGCCATGTAAGCATTTGTAAAATAAATAATTCACCGGCTCTATTTAATAATAATATTAAATCATAAAATTTATGGGTATTACAGATTCCTTCAAGGCCAGCAGCCTTGGGACTTCAGTTCACTAAGAACTCTTCAAGGCCAGCAGCCTTGGAACTTCTCTAGTTCCCTAGGAACTCTTCAAGCCTAGCAGGCTTGGAACTTCATTTAGTGCCTCCGGACAAGGACCCCTCAGGCCCTGGCTTCTTGTTGTTGTAGTTATTGTTGTTGTTGGTGCTGAGCTGCTAAGATGTCATTAAGCTCTGAACATCTTTTGTACTTAGCAGCTTGGTGTGGTCCTTTTTGCATTCTGCTTTAGGTGTGGACCAAATCTTCTTTAGTGCAGCTGATCTTCACTCTTTTCTGCTCATCTTCATCTGTTATTAGCTGTGCACCATCACCATCTAGGTTCGCTAAGTTTCTGTACTCTTAGTAGACTTAAATCGGCATTTAGCAATCCACGAGCCCTTCTTGAATACTTTGCAGACATGGTTCTACAATTGTTCAGTTTCAGCTTTTGGTTCATGGTGATTCGTAGAGTGGCTCTCTTGATCTTCTTTGTATTTAGCCACTTTTCTGAATGCTATCTTCTTGTCTTTCTTAGCTCTCAGCTTGGCTGCCATCTTTAGTGGCCTTCTCATCTTTGTTGAGTGAAGCTTTGATCTGGTTGAGTTCTTCTTCAAAGCTGCTTCACTTCCACCTTGGTAGTCTCACCGTCCATTGAGACTTGTCTTTGTTGATCTTTGGTGGAACTCATAGAGTCAACTATAGCATTCACCAACTCAATGATTCTGCAACTTCACAATCATCAGCAACTCTTGATCTTTGAAGCTCTGTTGATTTATACTGCTTCCCAATCTTCCCGTTGGAAAGTAGCCGTTGAAAGTTATTCAAATTGCTTCGCAGATCTCGAGTTATTTGGTATAGATTGCAGATGTGACATGACATCTTTTTCTGACTTCCTGACATTGAAGTCTGCTGTTTCATCAACCCTGTTAGATATGTCACTTTGATATCTTGGGCAGGTCGACGACTTTATTTCACCCTTCTGATTCCTCGATCAGAGGTTGTCCTTGCATCGATGCTCTCAATAAGCTCTTGTCCAAGAATATTATCCTTCGATTGAGCGCTTGCGATGCTTCATCTTGACTATTCGAACTCTACGATTACGATGCATATCTTCATGGACCGATCGTAGTGTCTTGTTGACTTGTAGAAACAACACTACGATCTTGAGGAGTATTCACTTGTTCTTTAGGGTAGAACACCTCTTCCTCTTTTTGTGCAGTGCTTCATCACTTCTGTTTGCCTCGAATGTTCTCAGATACCGATGGATCGATTCGTTGCTCTGGCCTCTTTTGAATAACAAGACACTTCAGATTTGTGGTGTGTCCAATTCGCTTTCTCCTTGTGATCTCCCGTTCACTTATCATCAATGGACTGACCCAATGCTTAATCACTTTAGCCTTGTTCTTCAGAGGTTGACCAGTATCTTTGTGCACACTCCATCAGTTCCTTCTTCGTTTGGCAAACACTACGATCTAGGTTGCTTCTAAGGTCGATGTCTTCTATTTCCTTGACAGTAATTGCACTAGATGACTTTCCTTAGTCAGTTACTGAAGTCTTCTTATGATCAACTTGTGGAAGACTTCATCTCGAAGGGGTTCACAACTTAGTCTGGATGCTGATTGAGTTGATGCTTAGATCTTGCATGTCATTCGTTAAGTGCTCTCTAGTTTCCTTCAGGTGGAATGTATCTTTGAAGTGCCAACCAGAGGCTTCATTCCTTTGGATATTCTGGGAGTGCTCATTTGTTGAGAATCATATTTTCTCTACGATTCTACCTTGGCGTTGTGAGCACATCTGTTAAGGTCTTAGCTCTGCATTCTACGATTTAGCTTCGGCTGTGCAGACACTACAACTTTGAGATCAGATCTTGATACTACGATTTACGTCGTTGTGCTTGTTGTCTTTATCCGATCTTGCTCGATTCGATCTACGCCTTTGATCTGATCGATGACTTCTACGATTACGAGTGCGATCTCGATTCTTGAATTGGTTTTGACATTAGTATACTCTATGACTCTGAATGTAATCTACGATTCTTGGCTGGCTTTGGCGGATGCTTTAAATTGGCTCATGAGCAAGTCTGTCTCTATGATTACGAACATGACTTCCTCGTGACCATTTCGACCACGAGGAAGTTCTTCTCGACACACTACGATCCTTCCTCATCTCTCCTGGAAGTCTACGAACTCTGAGATCTACTATCTCGCAGACTATGATTCTGCTACGATAGCTCTCGAGTTTTCCTTGACTCTCTTGGCGACTCGATTTACATGCGATTGCTCGATGATCAGACAAGCCTATCTATTACATCATAAGATCAACCTAACATGCTTGATCTTACTGTATTTATAGTCCTCGTACATCATTTCTTTTTAAGGACTTTACAAAGCTGTTTTGCTTAAGTAGGATCAACCTAACACATTTGATTAATTCAGTCTAAGTCCTTGTACATATGTTTCTATTATTTATCAAAGGACTTTACAACTTTTCTTAATGCAAGCATACTTGCATATTTATTCATATATATACATATCGTAATCAAATCATATGTAAATAGGAATATCATTCACATGCATATTCCTGACACATTCAATTCCTATTGACTTGGTCGTTCAGTTATAAAAATTTGTTAATGCTCGTTCACAACCATATTGTTGAATGTTAGCCAGTTGTTATTCAAATTCTTCCAATCATGATATATCCTCAAATTAATTTATACTTGCTGGGCAAATTTATGCTCACCCTTGCTATATCATGATAAACATTGCAGATTAAGACGAATGCGTCATATACAAGGAAAAGACAAAGCCAAGTTCAGCTTGGGACTATGTGTGCAACTAGATTTGTAATATCAATGTATAATAATATCTTTGTATGTCAGATAGGATTATGAATTGTGTATAAGTTAAGGTTGCTCGACCTTGGGGAAAAGTGTGTAAGTTTAATGTATAAACAATTTATGTTTATATCTTCCGCAAATAATTATAAAAATAGTATACCAGATCCGTGGTGATTTGGGACCCGGATTTGGGGATCCTACAGGAATAAAGTGATACCTTCTATGAAGGTAATATTGAGAAACCACAATGTCGAAGAGGCTATGTGGGAGCTCGAAGCTGAAATGATGAAGAATTACCTTGAGCTATTTATTTGATTTTGTCTTCGATTCTGGGGACAAAATCTTTGTAAAATGTGACGAATAATTTGTTTGAGTTGTGATTCTAGGGACATAATCCTTGTAAGGAGGGAAGGATGTAACAATTCAGAATTTTAAATTATAATTTTAAATATTTATTGAATTATATAAATATTTAATTGAAATATTTAATTGATGTGTTATTATTGAATAAATATTTGTTAATCTGGTTTGATTTAATTATTTATTTATTAAATAAATAATTAATGAGTGAAGGAAATTAATTATTATGAGATTATATTCTAATTTAATTTAATGATTAAATTAGAGAGTTGATAAAGGATTAAATGAATTATTATAATGTGTTAATTTAATTTTGGTAATAAAAGTGTGACAATAAACTATGCTATAAAAGGGTTAATAAAATAAATTAAAGGAGTTTAATTTAGTTTTAATTTTAAAGAGTTTTGCCAAACAAAGCCTTATGGCTTTTGGATTTTTTTTGAATTTTGAATTTTGAATTTTGAATTTTGAAATAATATAAATAAAATATAAATAATATATATATATATATATATATATATATATATATATATATATATATATATTAATTTTGGTAACATTGATTTAATAGGGTCATTAGTAGAATGTCGGTTTTAGACGTTTGAAAATGGGTGCGTTGAGTTGTGTTTTATTTTACGTATAATGTGTTTGGTCTAAGCCTAAGAATTTTTTTTTCAAAGAGTTTGACAGAGAGTTTGAGAGAGTTTGTGAAGAGAGAAAGTTCTGTGGGTTGCAAGTTCGTCTTTTAACAAGGGATAACTAAACAAAAAAATGTATTTTCCAAAACCTTGATACTATACATATATATGTTTACTGCATAAAATTTCCATATTATGTGGAGTCAATTTTTTTGCAATTATTATACAACCTGTTTATGGTGATTGTATATAATTATGATGTTAGGGTTGTATTTAGACAAGGAATTTTATGTTAAATTACGTTTAAAAGAAACAAATTGGTTTTTATAGTGAAATTATGTATGAACTTGGCATGTCGGAGTATCAAAATTAATATTTGATTGTGAGCTAATTGTGAAATTGAACTTTGAATATGTTAATATGTTAAGAAATGGAGAAAACGTAGTTTGTATGAGGTAAATTGGTGTATAATTGTGATTACAATAGTAATAGTATATAATGAATAGCCTAACCATTGGGCTGCTTAACTAATGATGAAAAAGTGACGTTATGCCACTAAGATGGCTTAATGTGATATTGGTCATGCATTTAGGAGTTTTGTAACATAAGTCTTATGTTATTAGTGGTGGTTACTATTATATTAATTAATAACATAACTATTGCCCAAATGAGGAGTTACACAAGAAGAAATCTTAGAGTTTTTTTCGTTTAGAGCAAGAGTCCTTGTGGAAGAGAGAAATAGAGACATTGAGAGAGATAGAGAAAAATAGAGGAATTGAGAGAAGCTAAAAGAAGAAGAAGAAGCCATGGAAGATGAAGAAGAAAAAGCTAGAAGAAGGTAACTTCTAAACCCTTATTTAATCTTTGCTTTTTTTGGGTATATTTATGTTTTTATAAGATCTAGGGTAGTAGATTATGCTTAATCTTGTTTGTATTGGTTTAATATTGGATTATCAAGAATCAAACAAGAGGATTCAAGAAAGAAAATGAAATGGAAAGAAAATTTGAAGAACAAAATTCGTAGGTTTTGAGTAATTATGGACAGATCTTGTGAAATTCATACCTCTTTGGGTATAATTAGTTAGAAAATGAACCTTATATCAAATCGAAGCTATAGAAATAAGCTATATTCTGAAAGTGGAATCACATGAAAACTCCTTTTATATTTCTTGCGATTATACATTTTAGTAAAAATTTGATCCGAAGGAAAACAATCACTTGAAAAAATCAAAAGCTATTATGATTTACGACTTTGAAAAATTCATATAAATTCATGTGTTTTGAATCTGAAGAAACTTTAGACTGAAAAGTTGTAGATATGGAAGTTTACTAGCCAGACTCGCAAGATTGAGCCATTTTATGGACTGGATCATGTTCGAAATAAATTGTTTAGTAAGGTTGTGCAGAAAATGAAATTTTCTGGACTAGTTGATGAAATTGCAGAATCTGTTTTAGATGGATAAGGGTCTGACTTTAAGGCCTAGATGAGGTTGTAGTACACTGAGTAAGGGTTAATTCTATATAAGAAGGAATAAAAATGGACATGTAACGAAGGAGTTACGTTAAAAACAAAAACAACGTTTTCTTAAAGAAATAATGAAAATGAGTTTTATAATTCTGTTTGAATTAAGATTTTGGGTGATGGTATATTTTGATGATTAACAATATGTTTTGACATATGTAATGAGTATAGATATGTGTTATCACATTCTATGCATAATTAACCATTTAAGATCAAGAGTTGAGATAAGTTAATGTGTGCACATAACGTGCTCGATAAAATGCCTAAGAGTAATACTGTTTCTAAACTTTGGGTATACGAAGTGTCTAACTAATGGCTAATATTGGGTGTTATGTGCATCTAAGTCTGAAAAGATGATAATACAAGAATAATAATAGAAAGAAATCGAAAAGGATAATTTTTTATTTTTGAGGGAAAATTAAACATGTAAACAATGTGTTGAATATGCATTTTTTTGAAACCAAAGTGGTATAATAAAATGGCGTGATATACACACATTAAACTACAAGTGCGATAGTCTAGCATGTGTGGTGATGAAAATAAAAATAAAATCGAGTTGCATATAAAACACAGTTAGATGATGTCTATAAAGACATTATAAAGGATACTAAGATAAAGTAAGGTCTTAGAATAAATTTTACCATGAAATCGAGTATTAATTTTGTTTATTATCAATCTCACATGTAGTGTAGGTTGTGTAAGGATGCGAAGTATTAGCGTGTTGGTAAAACGCCGGTAAAGGCAAGTCTTTCAGTTCCTTTTTGCTATGTGAAACTTGATGATGAACTGCTTTAAAATTTTATTATATGATGTATTATATATGTCAAAAGTATGAAATGTGAAAGTCAATATATGACTATGATGATTGAGCTATGAATGTTAATTGAGTAAGGAACTCAATCTTTATAGTTGTTATGTGAGCTACAAAATGTATGCTATGTTAGTTTTATGATTATGAGATGTATGTTGAGCATGTTATTATGTGCTACGTGATGCAAATAACCATTTTTGCATATTCAAGAATTGAAGGTCATTTATGTGTTACTTGATTGATATATGGGTCAAAAGTGATACATGAAGATTTAATATCCTAGCCAAGTTGTTATTCTTGCAAACAATGTCTAATGTTTCGGTAAATGTATTAATGTTGAATTGTAATATCGTTTTGCGATGTAAACTCTTGTAGTATTAAAATGATTTTGAGATATTTATATATAAAGGTTGAAAGTTTTGGGAACGAGAATAGTTTGTAATAGAAAATTTTAATTATTCCGCAAATTTCAATGGTTGTATTATCGTTTAATGATGTAAAATTAGAGGTTGAATGAATTGTTAATGACCGAAGATGAGAATTAAATTGTATAAATCTTGGGGTCGTTACACATTCTCAAATCCCAGGTTCTAATACCTTATAACCTCGTTCATTACAAATAATCAAAATTATATTATTCTTTTCATCTTACATGAGTGATCCAGAATCAAGTTTAAACGTTGAGCATAAGCAGGAGAAATAAATGAATGGGTAGAACCGGTATCTAGTAAGGTATAAACTTCACAAGAATTTATGATTAGCTTACCCATGATCACCTCTTTTGGGTTCCTCATATTTTGACCAGTCACGACAAACACTCTTCTACCGTTGACTTTGACTTTTCTGGGACAGCCTTTTGAGTCACCATCCCCACTGGACTTGGTTTCGATACAATACAATCTCGAGCGATATGTCTTTCCTTTCTACAATTATAACATACCTTGAACTGTTGTGGACAGTTTGGGCTGATGTATCCCTCTTTTCCACATTTATAGCATAATGACCTAAGGTCGTTCTCCTCCTTAGAAACAATTGTTCTTTGGTCTTTGACGTCTTCACATTATCATTGTTGAATCTCCTCTTTTTAAAATCTCCTCCCGACTCGCTTCTTCTATTATCATGGCCACGATTACCACCAGAGTGGTTACCTCTTTTTCCGTATTCTTTCCTCCCCATTTGGTTATCATTACTCAGATGGCTGCCAATTTAGGTCGACCACGGTTGTTGTCCCTCGGTTGAGCGTACTCATTATCTCGCTCTAATAATTGAGCCCTATTGACAACATCTGAATATAGAGAAAATTTATGAGAAATGAGATATTGACGTATATCGGGTTTCAGACCTCTCAGAAACATCCGCGTCATACGTTCCTCATTCTCCACCAAATGAGGTGCAAACCTGGACAACTCCCCGAACTTCGCCTCGTACTGGGACACCGTCATATTGTTCTGCTCTAGTCTAATAAACTCCACTTCCTTCATATGACGAATACTTTCAGGAAAGTACTTGTCATTGAATAATTTCTAAAATGTTTCCCAAGACATATTGAGTGTGGCTGGCTGGGTACGCTTCACAGATTCCCACCAGTAATCTTCTTCATTACGGAACATAAAAGTGGTGAATAGAACCTTCTGTTCCTCTGTGCATCCCAAGACATCGAATATCTTGGTAATTTTCTTGACCCACATCTCCACCTTAATCGGATCCGGCTTTCCCCAGAATTCTGGTGGTCCCAACTCTTTGAACTGCTTTGCTGTGACAAACCATGCGTTGCTATCATTTCCACCTATATTTTGTACACGACTCTCCCTCGTCTGATTTTATATGAACTGCAAAAAGCTTCTAAACATACCATCGTTCATTGTCTGATCAGTGGTGTTGTTTACAGGAGGAACATTGTCGTCCTGTTGCACGTTCTCCTGATTGGTGAGTAAAGGTGTCTCCACGGTCTCATTTACTCCACTGTTAACATTCTCAGTTGCCATTCTCAAATACTGCCATAAAACAAGGGTTAATTAAAGAAATTAACATATCACATAATATTCCTATATTATGACCAACCAACAAATAAGCTTAGGTAGGACACACTAGCGAAGGATTTACTCGTCTCTCCCCTCCTAGTTCTATTCCCCGATCTCCGCCAGAGACCATATCCCCAAGCTCTGATACCAACTGTGACGCCCCCAAAATAGGTATACATCACCCATTCTGAGTTGTCAAATACATGGTACGGAAACAACTACAACTTTATTATTACAATTGTCGTGCAAAATACGACAACACATAAACTGTGAGTTTAAAAACAAATATTATCTTCTAGACAATATCCACACTCAAATAAGTCCTCATTATAATTATTGATACACTATTTTACAAAATAGTGAGGACTACAAAAACAACTTTCTAGAACCTTCATTCCATACCCCGACTAGTACTCGCTACATTCTCGCCTCTTGAGAAGAAAAATGGAACAAAAAGGAAAAGGGTGAGCTCAACTAGCCCATTAAAGAATAATATGACTAAGATAATATAGAACAAATTATCGTTAGTCCTCAATAGGGAAAAATCTGATAGAATATAATAGACAACAAGTTTTAAATCAATATTCGCAGCGGAAATAATAATTCGTTAGAAGAGTTAAGTAGAGAATGAAATCTACTATCTTCTATGATTTTAAAGTCCATCATCAATATTTTATCCCTGTAACATCAATCAATATACATCTTAAATCAAATATTCATCTTTGCACTACAGGCCAAAGATATTCATCAGTTGGTCATGTTCATCTCAACACCTGTTGTTCATCTTTGCATTACGGGCCAAAGATATTCATCAAAAAATCATTTATCTTTGCACTACAGGCCAAAGATATTCAGTTATATCATCATTTAGGACTGAGGATGATGAAAAATATTTTAAAGAAAATGAATCTAGTGAGACAAAAGAACAAATAGTAAGGATTCGTACTTCGGTTTATCCATGTTTAAAAACACCCCATAATATACCATAGTGGAGTAAAATTCAAGAATAATAATCAAAACATGGATACAATCAAAGATAATAACAAAAATAGACATCTGGGACAAAGAAGAGAAAATTTCATTTTTTGGTGTATAGTGTCGTATTCGTGAATAGTAACCTCGACACAAAAAGACAAGAATTTAACAAGTAAAATCTTACCAATATTCTGGCATAATGATATTGAAAGAAATAATATCATTAAAAAAAATAACATCCTTTACCTCAAAAGAATAGTACTTCTAGCTGGAATATCGATATATATTTGAAGGAACTTGCAAATATAACAACACTCAAAGTATTAAAATACTCACAAGAATACGCTCGATAATATAGAGAGAGAAAACTTCAGATTCTGAAGTGATTTTCAATTCTAACCTAAACACCCTATTTATAGGAAAATGCTTAGAACACCAAAGCAGAAAATTTAATAAAATAATAATATATTTTTTCTTAAACATACTACGCATACTTATTTAGTCCAAACATCAGCCACACCTCACCAACAACCACAAAAATGTTTTTCTCATTAAACTCATTTAAAACTCCCAAAAAAACAATTATTCCAGAACTTCAATAATTCATAATAAATAGCCCTTTTATCAAAAAAGTTCGAATCTTATGTCCATTCCATAGAAAATTCAATTCTCTACAACTTTATAGTTTTAATTTTTTCCAAATTCCAAACAGAAATTGACCGAAAATCCATATACGGGCGATTTTACAGGCTATAATCAAATTTAAGTCAAGAAATGGGGTCCACAAACATGAAAAACATGTTTTAAATATTTTTAGTAACAAAATACTCTTCCTCCTCATTTATTCATATATCCAACATTCATTGTAAAAAATATCACCATTATTATATTATTATAATATAATAATATATTTAAATGAATTATTTTATCGGAAAAGATAAAATATCAATTTTCAACAATTGTCACATTAAAATTTTTTCCATCTATATCCACATAAAATGAATATTTTTCTTATCATATAAATCAATAATTAATTATTCACAAATAATATTACAAAATCACAATCATCGACAACCGTGGTAGTTCCTGGAAAGAGGGCTTTCCAATAAGGATTTCTTCTTATTGTACGCATGATTAAGTGACCAAACCTCTCCTTGATGTAACTTTCTAGACATTGCCAATAATGATATCTAATAATATTATTCAAATAATATGAATTATTGATCCGATAATGGAAAATATCGTGTATAGTGACAATTATTGAAATAACAATAATATAAAATATCGTATGCAATTATTGAATTAATAATATAAAATATTTGAGCAAGAATTCACCGTAAATAATTATTGAGTAGTGCCTTCTTACGTAAGAATCAATAATTGGTGTAATCTGGTAATGCTACTATATTTTAACCACCGGGTATTCCAACAGTGTTAATGGTAACAACTACGTCGTTATTTATAAAAACTTATACTTGTCGTTTTCTTCATCCAATCACTTTCCGTTATGGGGCCCACACAATTTCATGCTACCATCGCATTTAATATTCACCTGACAAGAAGAATATTCCACAACCAAACGAATATTCCCTGAAAATAATGAATATTTTATAACCACTTGCTTATTTAAGATGTTTGTGCATTTTACCCATAACTAACCACATTAATCAAATCAACCCTTACTATTTCAAAAATAATAAATAGAGGAAATTCAATTTCATTTATAATAAGTTGGGGTCTTATAGTTTAGCCCAGCTCCCATATGTCAACCATCAAAGATTATGATTGTACCACAACCTAACTTATCTTAACTTATCCAAACCATTAAAACTATAACGTTCGTTAAGTCAATTTCTTATTCCTTATGGCTTTTTGGCAACTAAATGCCACACCTCAGAATTCATTCTTTATCGTCTAAGTCATACAGTCTTTTGTATACTCAGAATGACCATTCCATATTAATTCTACGCATTCATAGTGTTAAGCATTTTACTTTACCTTATTCTTATCTTACAACGTCCGGTTCATTCGACTCGAAACGTCATCCAAGTTAATCATTAACTCGGCTTCTTTACTTTAAATGTCATTGTCTTTAATTCAGTTTCTTCACCGTTCACAGGTTTAATCATTGGTCTTCATTACCCTACGGTCAAACCATACACGGGGTGTAGGTTCTGCCCGTTTAATATTTGCGTACACTCAACCCTCACGTCGGTTAAAGTGTTTAATGCTTACATTTCATTCTAACATTCTCTATCTGGCTCATATTCGGCTTTCATTAATCTTATCACCATTCGATATGGATTTCTTGATAATTTGTATCTTATTACTACCTTTGTCAACGTCTAAGTCATATAACCAATGTATACGTAGAACGTTCGCCCGACGCGAATACGATTCGCAAGGATTGTTTACGTATTCAGCGTTCACGTTGCTCAACTCTTAATTCTATTCAACCTTCACCCAAGGTTTTAATCGCTCTTATTCGTTATCCATTACATGAACCCCACATTCATTATTCTTTCTTAATGTTGAAGCCATACAGTTCGTTATATGCTAAGACCAATCATTCATCGCAACTACGTTGTGTCCACAACGTCTATACGCTTTACATTTATCTCTCCTTACTGCAACATAACATCGAAATGTTATACATCACCCTCGTCACTCAACGCCAAAGGAATCACCATCATAGCAATCCCACATGTTCGTTTTATTGCGACTACGGTCCCCAGATATTAGTTCTGTAATTTGCGTTTACATTCTTTATCTTTCAATCCCGTTCAATCTTTCTATTCAACCTTCATTAAAGGTTTAAATTCACTTAATTAAGTTTTACATTACGCGAACTCTATGTTCTTTATCCCTTACACTTTCCCCAAGAGTTGAGCAGTTAAAAGCTCTTCTCTAGGCCTTGCTCGCACTTGTGTTCATGGTATTTGGTTCCTTCTCTTTTTTCCTCAAGGCCGCGATGGCCACTCGTGAAGAGTTAACACAGGCTAGCGGCTGTTGCTGCCTCCCTCAAGGCATGGTCATACTTGGCTAAAGTTTAAAATGTGACGCCCCCAAATCCGGGTATCTTCCAACCCGACATATGGTGCTACACGATACTCATAACTATACAATCATTCCATTAAAAACACAACATAATGAATGTAGTAACTATCTTTGTATTACAAACATAGTAAAATCTTTTTCCATGTTCATAAATCGATTACATCATTCGATATTCGTAAGAATAATACATACAACCATACTAATCTATTAAAAAGATGTTTAACTATCCATCTTATCCTTTTCTTTATCTCTCTTAGAATTCTCAATACGTTCGGCTTTAACTGCAATCATATAATGCACGCAAGAAGTGAGCACAACAAGCTCAACAAGTCTAACAAAGAATAATATCAATACCACATTCGCGAATTATGTGACAATCTTCCATAACCGAACAAATAGTCATGAAGTATTACAAAACATGGATTAATACTTATCAGTTCATAACATCTATTCCATAGTATATAATAACTTAGGAATCCTGAACTGGTCAAAAGACCTTGAACAGTCTCTTTTTATTTTCATACTTGAAAAGGACATCACAACACTAAGGCTGTACATCCGGCATCTCTTACGAGCAATTCTAGGTGATCAACCTATAGTACTCTATGTTGATCAACATTCATCCGTTAAACGTATTTACATTTAAGTTTTGGCAAACTCGCGTGCCCATCAAATAAACGATGAAAAATACTTTTGTTTGTTCATAGACAAACTTACCTTCGAATCCGTACCAAATACATGGCATAGGATAGCGTTATCATTTCTATATAGAAAAACATGTACACAAATCAATCCAACTCTTAAGAATAGTCTAGCTGAGTTAAAACTGACATTGACCCTTTCTTTAAAATTCTTCATGCAACTCATTATATGAATCACAGAAAACTCGACTAACACGAAGGTTAGACAAGCGTTAAGAAAACTTGCCTTCAAGCATCTTCGAATAAACTATTCAACAGTTCTCAGTCTTTACAGTATCTACATGATATATTCACATAGCATACTGTAATTAGTTACTAAACAATCTAACCACATTATTTCTACCAACTTCTTTCTTTTCTATGTTTTAATTGAATTCATTTCATTAATAATGTCAATTTGATTTAATACCCTTGATCACAGCTTGTTAACGTTCTTACGTTTCTAACTGAGATTCAATCATCATTGGTGAAGTACCAACGTTGAATACCATTCACGGTTTTCTTACTTACATTCTTATGTTCTTCGTTTACTTACTATTAAACCATGCTCAAGCTCTTAAAGTCATCACTAAATAAGTGGTTTGAGATTGGTCTTACCATGTATCTTAAGTATTTACATGCCCCTTAGTTGTTGTACAAACACCTTGATTCAACAACTAACTTGATCAACACTGTTTCAGTACCCCCCGCCCCGGAGAGGGTTTGTTCTTCATAATAGCCCGCCCCGACGGGCATGGCTCCTGCTAACGAATAAGCACCCCCCGCCCTGGCGGGGGCTTGACTCTTAAAAGGGCCCACCCCAGTGGGGGTCCCTTCTGTTAGTCTCTTAAGCTATTTTTCTTTCCTGGTTTTTGCACGTTCGTTTAACATTCAATAGCGTTCCTAATTCGTTTTCTTCATTCTAGGTCAGAATCCAACCATTCTTGAGTCCACGACTATTAAATACATTGTTCTACATTACGCCATCAAAAACTAGAGTTTATGATTTAAACGACGAGTTTTGACTACAAATCCGAAAATTCTACGATTTCAACGATTAACGTCTAATTTCGTGAAATTTGCCATAACTTCGTTACTTGTGTTTTCTATGCCAAATCAAATGGAACTAATCCATTGATTCATTGTTTACATCCTAATCAAGTAATATGCACATACCCTATCAATGATGGTTTTCAATTTGCCCATCAACGACCAAGTCAACGTTCAATGGTTTCTTCGGTTTAAACTTACATACACACTTACGATTTTTACTAAATTATGACTTATCAATGTTTTAATACTTAATAGCCATCTTTATTTCTCTGGAAGAGACATGCTCCACCAATTCATGATTCTCTATGAGAAATAAACTTAAATGAATCGAATACTAAAGTTTTACAAATTATTACCTTTACGTTTCTCATGTTCTTGCTAAAGCTTAAATACTTTGCTTTGAATTGCTCTTGATTACTTGTTAAAAGCTCTTTTCTCTTTCTCAAATTATGTTGGTCAATGTTTGTAAACAAACAAATGAACTAGCTAAGTTCCCTTTTATAGGAAACACAAATAGAGGGTATTTTGGTCAACAAGCCCCACCTCCTTACTATTCCTTTTCTTCCCCACCAAGTAAATCTACTTTACTTGGCCTCCAAGTGGGTTACTTTACTTGACCATCAAGTGGCCGGTCCACATGGCCTTGTGGGTCATCCCTATGGGTTGCCCCATGGGTTTTACCCATCTGGTGACCCATCGGTTTGATCCACGGTTCGATTTCTTGGATCGGGCTTAACTTCACCTAACATTGGGCCTTGACTTGGGCTTAAATACATAATTCATTGGGCTTGATTACTCAATTACTTGGGCTTGATATAATCTAAATCCAATTGGATCATATTAAGTCCTTAAACTCTAAGTCCAATAACACCAATCGTATTCTACACGTATAATTCACGTATTCTCTTCGTATAATACTCGTACACTATTCGTATTGTATGTTGTATTAAATCTTCATATTGTACTCGTATACTAAATAGTATCACACTCGTATATTGTACGCATAATCATCGTAATTCATTATACGTATCTCATTTCCTTCTCGAAAATCATTTTCCCCAACCCTTAGGTTTTAAGTCCGCAGGCGAAAACTTCATTTGCCATAAATGAAATATTATTAGATATTCCATCTCGTCTTCATATTCTATCATTACGCATTTTTCAAAATTTCAAACTTAACTCCCGAGCAGAAACGAATGAATAGTGTTTTTACGAGAATTTCTCGAAAAACTTTTATTTTCGTCTTGGAAATTCAAAACAATTAATCTAGCACATAGCCAGAATCCTAACCACATCCGCACATTCTAGGTCATAGAACGACCTTCACATAGCTTACTCACATCGATAATCAATTAAATTCATTTAATTCACATAATCATATAAAAATTTAATTCTCATATAAATACGATTTTCTCTGGCGTTACATAAAACATACAAATTTTTTCTAAGTCTTACACTGTTTTGAGATGCTTACTTCACTATCTCATAACTTCTTCGTTATAACTCAGAACGAGGTCGTTCCAAAGCCATTCTCTTCCTTATCTTACGCACTTCAGTTTCTCCCAAGCAGAAATTCATTTTGAATCCGTTAACATGCCATTCGATTGGCTTAATCTTCATCATTCGTTCGTTTTACATTATTAACGTTCTTCGTTTGTTCGTTCATAATTCGGTCATCTGAACTCGGAATGTAACTATCCGAAATTTTAAATTGTAATTTCAAATATTTATTGAATTATATAAATATTTAATTGATGTGTTTATTGTTGAATAAATATTTGTTTAAGTTGATTTGATTTGATTATTTATTTGTTAAATAAATAATTAATGTGTGAATGAAATTAATGATTATGAGATAATATTCTAATTTAAGTTAATAATTAAGTTAGAGAGTTGATAGGGATTAAATGGAGTATGCCTAATGTTTTTTAATTTAATATGATAATAAAAGTGTGACAATAAACTATGTTATAAATGAGTTATAAAAATAAATTAAAGAAGTTTAATTTAGTTTTGTCAAACAAGGCTTAAAGATATTAAGTCTTTAATTTTTAAAGGGGTTGCCAAACAAAGCCTTGTGGCTTTTGAATTTTGAATTTTAATTATAATAAATAAAATAAATATAATAAAATAAATAATAAATAAAATACATTTATAACATATACGTTTATATGTTTGTAACTGATATATTGAGTATGCGTATTATGACCTATCAGTTTTATTTTACGCATACTGTTAGTTGGCTTGGTTATCAGTTTTGTTTACGCATTTGAGTTATTTGCTAAGCCTAAGAAGAAAATACAGAGAGTTTGAGAGACTTGTGAGAGATTACAGTGGTTATCAAGGATTTTCAAGCAAAAGAAGGTATTATTCATAACCTTACTACTTATATATATATATATATATATATATATATATATATATATATATATATATATATATTTTTGGCATGAATTTTCAAGCTCTGTGAATCCAGTTTTCTAGAAGTTTTGACATACAACTTGTTTCTGATGATTATATTTAATTGTGATGTTAGAGTTTGTATTTAAACAAGAATTTGCATGCTAATTTACATTCAAAAAGAAAGAAAATAGTTTTACAGTGAATATGTGTATGAACATGGCTTGTAGGAGTACCAAAATTGATAATTAATTGTGAGCTAATAGATAAATTGAGCCTTGATTGTATTAATTCAGTAAATAACGAAGAGAATGTAGTTTCAATAAATTAATTTGGTGTACAATGGTGACCATAGTGTTAATTTGTTAAGGATGTCAAGAAATGGAGTTTTGTATAAAACATGGAATTAAAAGGTTTTAAATTTGATGTTTATGTTATTTATGTGGGTAAAAACATGTTAGAGAACTTAAGTTATGTTTATGTGAAATCCCTGTAAGTTATACGGGCTCAATTGGTTACTAGTTGGTCAAATTTAGCTTTGCGTGTGCTCACGTTGCCTGGAACTGAACTTCGGCCCCGCAGTGCCAAACTTAGCGCCGCAGCACCAAGCCTCACGCCACAACACCAACTCCCGGCCTGTGACTCGCGCCACATTGCCCGGACCGCGTCGTAGCGCCGTCCCCAGTGTAAACTGTGGCACCACAATGCCGGTTAGCAGAATGCCCAAAAAATTGTTTTTTTTATTACACAAAGTCTGTAATTGTTAATAAGGTAAAATTTATGATTGTTAAAAATATGATTTTGTTAATCGTGGTATTATAGTACTAAGAATGAGAATATTATTAACAATTAGCGAGTGTTGTTATTACATTACTAGTGTAACTTGACTATGTGATTAAAACCAGTCCATACCTGAAATAGATACTTATTTGTATACAAAGTATATGTAGTAACTAATTGTGTCATAATGACATGTGTATAGGATACTGTGAATCGAATGATTACAGTTTAGCTTACACGCAAGACAAGTTTTCTAACTCTAAACTTTCTTTGAGCAAGTTTCTTAACTCTAAATTATATCGTGCAAGTTTCTTGACTCTACCTTGTTTATTATTGAGCGAGTTATTCTTAATCCTATTTATACAATTCGTGCAAAGTTATTTAACCTAAACTCTTACTTTGAAAGGTTTTCTACTTTAACTTGTTATTTAGCATGTAAGTTTCTAAGTTCTGATACACTAATGTTGAACAAGTTTTATCGTTCAATTTACTATTTATTATGCATGCTCAATACTCAATTCTAAACACGATTCTAACCTTAGCTTAATATTGTTTAAGCAAGGTATGTTATGTTATTTAGTGTTTATGCTCTTAGATTATTCCTAAAGCACGACCTTAATATACAATGTTGATTCATTTATGATTTATTCCATAGCATAATGTTATTACATTCTGATTCAACTAATCCTTAGTTGATGTTCGTTAAACTCTAAATTACCTTGAAACTTATCCAAACCAAACTTACTTTGGTGCGAACTTATATTCTAAATACTGAGATGAACAACCCTATTACAGGGGATAATTTACGCATATCATTTAAATATTTGTGCATAATACATTGTACGAAGGGCTGATCCCCCTAAGTACGAGGAGTCCCTATTGTCTTTTGATCCTCGGATATATATTTCAAATTTTGTTCCTGATTATTATTGATAAAGCACATTATTCAGTTCTATTGAGCCTATTCATTTGGCAATTGATATGATGTTTATTCATTGTCATTTCAAGTGAGCATTGTTTGCTCACTCTTGCTTATATAAATATTACAGCTAAAGTTGAGAAGGTCGATGAACCTACAACCAGTAAAGGGAAAGGGAAGATGAACAAGTATTGAAGACTTGTAAACCTATTAACTTTATATTGTCAGACTTTATTTTAAATATTGTGATGTAGTTATTTAATTTTCTGCACTTGATGTTTGTATTTAAAGGTTAGATAACCTGAGAGATTTTATTGAACTTATTGATGTAATCCTTTAACGGGAAGTTTTATTATTAAATTTTATTATGTTTGGGTAGTTAGACATGAATGTTTTTATCAAGTGAACACCAAATCTGGTAGGAATGAAGTACCCGGATTTAGGGGTGTCACATGGAACTCATTCGTTATTGAGTCTACGACTCCCGTTTTCTACATTCTCTTACATTCTTATGAAACCTTACACATTCGGGTTCATTTACATACTTTCTAGTTCTCGTTTATCTTTTACAAAATTTTTGCCATAACTTCGTTATAGCTAAGTTTTAGTCCGTTCTTCATGAATGTTTCTATCGTTCCTAACCAAGCAATAAGCAACTAACTTATACACGATGGTTTTAAACTTGTCCATCAACAACAATTATACTACGATGGTTTTAAATTTGTCCATCAACAATGTTTTTTGTGTTCTTCGCGTTCTTCGTTAATTCTTAATTTTTAATTGATATTTTGATTATGATTTCACTTTTTCTTGGAATTTGATGTTATAAAACACCATTCCTTACTAATTTCACCGAATTGTTCATATGATTCATTCAGATCATTCAAATTCAATACGAAACTCATACCTCCTTAAGAAATTTATAAACTAAACTTCTAATTCTTATTTCTTTGTTTTCTCATGATTTCAACCATATGAAATCATTCTTAACATCTTCTACTTCTATTCTCATTAAGTTATGTTTTTAACATATAAAACTTAAAGAAAATTATATAGAAGTTAGGTTTTGGATTACCTTTCTCCTTTAATCTCCTTCCGTCGGACAAAGTTTGCTCATGAGCCAACATTTCCTCTTCCTTTTTCCTCCCATCCGACTTCTCTCTCTCTCAAGTGTTGGTGATTTTCAAAAATCACCAGCAAATGAATTAAGTTTTCCTTTTATAGAAAACCAAAGCTAGGGGTAACATAGTCATTTCGCCCTAAAGGTTACTATTCACTCCTCCTTACTATTCTACCTCCTTACTATTCATGAAGCTTCTCTTGGAAGCTTCGTGCTTCCGTCTTGCAGAATTCGTCTGACAGTTCGAAAATTGCGATTCTTGGAATCCAAATATTTTTGGATATTTCGTCTTTCCTTTACCGATTAACTTTTACGTATTCTTCGGATCTCCGAAAAACTGAAAAACACTTTTTAACATTAAGCGTTTTCCTTCACCTTGATAAGTGGATTTCATATCCATGAATCGTTGTCCATTTCACGCTTAATTGTTGCTATTTTCTTGTTTTCATATTCGTTTTTATTTGTTTGTGTTCTTTTATATGTAGGGTGGTTGTTGTGGCATTTAACGAAGAATTGGAGTCATTTAGAGCATTTCTAGAAGTAATCATGAAGTTAGCAAAGTCATCTGGCAGAATAGACCCCGTACAAGGTAAACCCTTTTTGCTATGTACCCTAGCAAAATGAGCCTTTTAAGCTTACCCCCCGTAGGAAGCAGGGGTCTCGGCTATTTGAACTGTTTTGCTTTGTTTTGAACTCTGTTGGGACATGACCTCTGGCATTTGGATGGCAAGTGAACTTTATTGGGCATGGAATTAATGAGAAAAACGTGTGTTGGATGTATATGGCTCAATTAACAACGAATTAAAGAACATGGAAGGACAATACAAAGATCAATTCTAGTTTTTTACAGCAAGCTTTAGAGGGAGATTTTGAAGAGATTTTCGAGACAATTGCAGATTTAGGCTACGTGAAGGGTGTTTTTAACTATTCTTCTTCTTAGTCTTTTATTTGTAATTGAAAGAATGTTATCTTTGAATTATTCAGTTGTTATTTCATATATGATGAACTAATTCATTTTTTAGGCTTATGGTGGATCCTTAAGTGAAACGATGATTTTGTAAACTTTGATTTCCAGTTCAATAAGCTATTTTCCAGTTTATCTATATTAATTTGAGCTTGAATTTATGAAATTCCTGATCAACAATTCTTTGTGGATTTGTATGGAATCGAGAGAGGATATTCGAATCTAGACTTAGTTAATATAACATGTGTTCATGAATTTTGTAAAATAGCAGAATCGTGATGAATGTTAAGGTATATGCTTGACATCGCATGTAATCGAATAGAGAATTTAATCTTAAACCTTCTTTAATTATAATTCATATAGAGATATAATGAGTTAGTTGACTAAGGTGTTTAACTTGTTTTTATCTAATTTGTGGATTTAAGTTAATACGGTATTAGTGCATCGAGAGGTGGCTAGTACTACATTCGTGTTCTTGATTAATAAGCTGGAATAGTTAATTGAATTAGAATAAAGGTGTAGAAATCAGAGTAAAGCTTAGGGTGAAATCATAAGTCTAATTCTCCATTAATTGTTTGAAATTCCAGATTTTGATATTTGTGATTGTTTTGTGATAGTTTATTTATTTCTTAATTTAGATTTTATAATTTTAATCATTGAATTGAATAGTTTAATAAAATAATGATTAATAGGAAATTGGTAATTATAAGGTTAAGTTTCTTACTAATTTGTCTCTGTGGGAACGATACTCTACTCATTACTATATTACTTGTTGACCATGTATACTTACGTTGTCAAGGCGTATATAGATTTTACCAACAAGTTTTTGGCGTAGCTTCTGGGATAATTTAGTATAGATCTTAATATTTTTACAATATCGGTTTAATTAGTCCGGTTTTACTTAAACATTTTTATTTTTGTTTTGTCCTCTTATTTCGTGGTTTTGAAGTGGTTTATGCAAACTTCGGTCCAAAAATCCGGACTTCTTTGCCTTTTGAGGATGACATTGAAAGCAGTTCGGGAGGTTAAGTAAGTGGATCAAGGAAGCGAGGCAAGACTTTGAAAATTCTGAGAAAGAAGAGGTAATGGCAGCTGAAGATCAGAAAGCGTTAAGGGACTTCGCCACACCCAAGGTGACTGAACTGTAGTCGAGCATCACCAAGCCCACAATTGCTGCAAATACATTTGAAATCAAGCCTGGGAAAATTCAGATGATCAAGAATTCAGTTCAGTTTGGGGGATTGGCAAATGATGATCCAAATGAAAATCTAGTCAGCTTTCTGGAGATTTGCGACACCTTCAGGTATAATGGGTTATCGGATGATGCGACGAGACTTCGCTTGTTCCCATTCACCTTACGGGACAAGGTGAAGAGTTGGTTACACTCTCTACTGCCGGGATTGATAACTACGTGGGAAGACTTAGCTCAGAAATTCCTTGCCAAATTTTTCCCACCGACGAAAACTGCAAAAATGAGGAATGAGATAACAATGTTTGAGCAGCAACATGGGGAGTCGCTATATGAGGCATGGGAGAGATACAAGGAGTTTCTCAGAAAGTGCCCGCATCATGGATTGCCTAAGTGACTGCAAATGAATACTTTTTTATAACGGACTACATGGGAATCTCAGTACCAGTATTGATGCAGCGTCGGGTGGAGCATTCATGGCTAAGAGTTATGAGGATGCCTACAATTTTATTGAGACCATGGCGGCTAACAACTACCAGTGGCCCACAGCAAGAATGACACAGGCAAAGGCGGTTGGGGTGTTAGAAATCGATGGGGTGACAGCAATACAAGCACAAAATTCTGCGTTGTCCAAGAAGTTGGATTCCATGATAGGAGCTCAGGTATAGCAGGTGGCGGTTGTGTGTGATTTGTGCGCGGGTGACCATCCTACAGATCAGTGCGCAATCAATCCAGCGTTCGTGCAATTCATAGGTAGCTACAACAGGGGTCCACAAAATATGTACCAAAACACTTATAACCAGGGGAATAGGAATCACCCAAATTTCTTGTGGAGCAATAATCAGCAACATCAAGCTCCACGACCATCATATCCCCCTAGTTTTCAGAATCACCAACAACCAGCTCAACATCAGGAAAAAAAATCAGATTTATAGGAGTTGTTGTTGAAGTACATAACAAGCAATGAGGCAGCGATGAAAAACCAAGCAATGGCCATCAAGAATTTGGAAATTCAGATGGGGCAAATTGCCTTAGCATTAAATAACAGGCCACAAGGGACCCTACCGAGTGATACCGAGAGAAATCCGAAGGGAAACCACGAATAGTGTCAGGCAATTACGTTGAGGAGTGGAAAACATCTCATTGGTAAAGATGTAGAAAATTCAGCGATATCGGATGAAAACGTTGATGACAGTAAAGTGGTTTAAGGAAACAAGGGTGAGGATAAGCAAAGTGAGAAAACAAAGTTAGACGACAAGCCAGTTGTATATCCTCCACCACCATTTTAGCAGAGGGTCCAAAAACAGAAATTAGATAAGCAGTTCGCGAAGTTTTTGGAAGTTTTCAAGAAACTTCAGATTAACATCCCATTTGCAGAAACCCAAGAGAAGATGTTGAGTTATGCGAAGTTCATGAAAGGGATTCTGTCAAGGAAAAAGAAATGGGAAGACTTCGAAACAGTGGCATTAACAGAGGAGTGTAGTGCAGTGTTACAGCAGAAGTTTCAACCAAAGCTGAAAGACCCGAGGAGTTTCACTATTCCATGCACAATCGGGAACATGTCTTTTAATAAGTGTTTATGTGATTTGGGGGCGAGTGTGAACCTTATGCCATTGTTAATATACACAGAATTGGGTTTGCCCACGCCAAAGCCTACGAATATTTCATTACAGTTGGCGAATAGGTCAGTCACATATCCGAGAGGCATAGTATAGGACATATTGGTTAAAGTGGATAAGTTTATATTCCCCGCAAATTTTATTACTCTGGATTTTGAGGAGGACAAGAACATCCCGATTATCCTAGGGAGACCTTGGAAACAACATTATTGGGGGATGAAGAGTTCGATGACCTAGAATTTGTGGACTACTTGCAGATGTTAGATTCATTGCCACGAGTTAGCCGATTCAGAGCACCATTTGAACCATTGCATATAGAGGAGAAAGCCACAGCAAGGATGAAACCATCATTGGAGGAGCCACCAACTCTAGAACTTAAGACATTCCCTAAACACCTCAGGTATGCGTATTTGGGCAATTCAAATTCTTTACCTGTGATTATTTCTACTGCACTTAACGATTTGCAGGAAGAAAAGTTGTTGAGGGTGCTTAGGGAACATAAATCAGCAATATGATGGACGATAGCTGATATCAAGGGAATCGGCCCTTCGTTTTACATGCACAAGATTCTGATGGAAGACGATGCAAAACCGACGGTAGAGCAACAACGTCGACTTAACCCAATTATGAAGGAAGTTGTAAAGAAGGAAATTCTAAAATTATTGGATGCCGGTATCATCTACCCGATTTCCGACAATAAGTGGGTTAGTCTGGTTCAGTGCGTGCCAAAAAAGGGGGGAATGACCGTGGTACAAAATGAGGATAACGAGCTAATTCCAACAAGAACAGTGACAGGTTGGAGGGTTTGCATGGACTATAGGAAGTTGAATAAGTCAACCCAAAAAGATCATTTTCCGCTTCCCTTTATCGATCAAATGTTGGATAAATTGGCGGGATATGAGTACTATTATTTATTGGATGGGTATTCGGGCTATAACCAGATCATCATCACTCCTGAGGATCAAGAGAAGACTACATTTACGTGCCCTTACGGCACATTCGCGTTCAGGAGAATGTCATTGTGATGCCCCCAAATCCGGGTATCTTCTAACCCGATAGATGGTGATACATGGTACTACCATTCACACATACATTCAATTGAAAAGTCTCAAAGGAACGAATACGTCTTCTATATATTCAAAATAATATTAACATTCCCCCAGGTTCTTTATAACCATTACATTGTTCTCATCATAAAATCAAATATATTACATAAGTATTCTACGGGTTCGTCTTCGCTTTGCCTTTATCCTTGCCGGAGCCTTTGGCCCGTTCAATCTTAGCTGTGTTCGTATGGTTCAAGCAAGAGTGAGCATGACTAGCTCAGCAAGTACAACAATTCTAATAAACAACATGTTTGAAACATAGGAATCATATATCTTCAATAATTGAATAATAGTTATGAAGTACTATTGATAATTCAAAATAGCACTTCTTCTCATTCAAAACGTTTTACAACAACAATATTCAGTAAAACATCATTTCTGGTCCAAGACCTTGAGCATTTCATAAGTTCTTTTGAAAAGGACATCCCGACACTAAGTCAGTAAATTCGACATTTCTTACGAGCACGTATAGGTGATCAGCCTATAGTACTCTATGTTGATCAACACTACATTCATTAAACGTGTATACGTTTAAGTTGTGGCAACCTCACATGCATGTCGTTAGACGAAATTTTTTTTTTAGCATACTCAGTCTTCGTTTGAAGACTATACCAATATAACTTGGTAAACATTGACCAAGCTTTGATAGAAACATAATATAAGTCTAGCCGAAAGAGTTGGCTTTGACTTCATTATAAAATACTTCATATGTAAGAATACATGAATTACAAAGCTTGTCCAGATTGAACTGAAACAAGGGTTAGAATACTTGCCTTTAGCGTCTGCTGCAGTTATAACACATTCTTGTTTAAGGCTTTAAGTCTCTACAGTAATTGATAACATCACATAACACATTAGGTCATGAATGAACATACAGGGTTCCTAATGTATCTTACCCTTCTTCTCAATCTAATTATGACTTAGATTTGTTACTATTTGTTCTGGCTTTCCATTATGTTGTTCTTACATTGACATTACGTTCATATTCAAATGATTATCAACCTTTAATCATCATACATGCATTAAGCATCTAACAATGCCTTAACAATGTTATAATTAAGCCTTAGTTCATTACTAATGAGTTACCATTCATTTCATACTTGTAAACTTTCTTCTCTGCCCAAACCCTAGGACTGGCGCTACGGCGCCGGTCATAGCTCTTCAACTTGCAATGCGACGCGGGTTAACAGTACCTATCATCCGGACTTGGCGTTGCGGCGCCACACATTACTCTCTTAGTCGCGCCGCGACGTGACTCTGTAGTAGGTCATTGCACTATATATGGCGCTGCAGCACCACCAATATACCTTGGGTTGGCGCCACGGCTCCAACTCTGTGCACCAGAAAAATTTGATAGACTTTCAACTTTTCGAAATTCCCGGACGCATAACTTCTTCGTTATATGTCCGAATTGGCTCGTTTAAGAGCCTACGGTTCACAAATTACACACTCTACGTATTCAGGTAAGAATTTTATCTATTTGATTTCGTTTGCTAAAAAATCACCTATTAGATCATTTTTAACGAAAACAGTAAACGTTCAACGCTTGTTTCTTCGTTCTAAGTCGGAATCCAGTCATTTTCGAGTCCGCAACTCTATAATGCAAAATATGACTTGTCTCTATCGAAAACCATCGTTTCCGAGTTCAAACACAAAATTCGACTTCTATTCTGAGAATTTCACGAATTCGACGATTATCGTATAATCGTGTGAATTCCGGTGAAACTTCATTACTAAGAATTTTGATCAATGTTCTAAATGGATTCTAACCATCATATGAACACTTTAAGCTACTTATTACACCAACTTATTTCCCAAGGTAAGTTTTGACTTATTCTTCATAAGTTCATGACTTAACAACTTATAAACTACAATTTTCATTTCTTATGACTTGTTATTGATTTAAGTCCTTTACTCAATGTTCTCACATCATATCAACATACTAACTTCATATGACAATCATATGACAAGTTCATCATAAGTTTATAACTTATTTAGGTTAAAGTTACTTATTCATGACTTATTCGGCCTAAGTCCATTCATTAATCAATTCTTACATGTTCTTAGCATACATGCTTATTAGACTACGCTTCTCCTATGATCCTACTATGATAGAGATAGAAGATTATTATATCATAAGATCATTACCTTTGATGACTAGCTTTCTCCTTCTTGGAAATCTCACAAGGAAAGTTGTGACTTAAAAGTGCTTATTCTCTCTAACACTTAAGTTGTTTAATGTAAGAGAAGTTGTTGGTGTTTTGAACAATGAACAAAATACTAGCAAACTTCTTCTATTTATAGGAAACACAAAGTTAGGGTATTATGGTCATTAATCACCCCACCTCCTTAAGTCACCTCCATAAATAACCTCCTTACTATTCATAACTTTAGTCCTAAGTAATCTTGCTAACCACTCATCTTTCTTGCTCATCACATAACATATCCAATGCTTGGCCATCATATAAAGTACTTGATCATCAAGTTTAACCCACATTAACCTTGGTTGCTTTATGGATCATGTCTAACCCATTGGATCATTACATAGGCTTAAGTTGATTAACTTAGCTTATTCTTATTGGGCTTGCATTTCTTTACTTTGGGCTTTCTACTAACAAATACTTGGGCTTGCACATCCAATTCTTATTGGACTCTACCAATTTGTTAACAATACGTATAATTCTCGTACTCTAACTCGTATACTAAATCATAATATACGAATTACCATCATTCCCATATACTTGTATAATACTTCGTATCATACTCGCATATACTACCTTGCACAATACATACACATCATACGATCATTATATAAGATTATTAATACTTTATTTTCCTAACGTTCACGAACTAAGTCCGCATGCGAAATATTGCATTTTCCATAATTAGATTATTATTACACAATCTATCTCACCTCGATATTATAATGTTACATATTTCTCGGAAGTTCAAAAATAATTCCCGAGCAAAAATTGATGAATAGTGTTTTTTAGAAAATTTCTCAAAAAGCTTTTATTTTCGTCTTGGAAATTCAAACACTTTAATTCATTCACGTAGTTAAAATACTACGACGTTCCGACGTTTTTAGGTTATAGAACGACATTCATCTTATTAAAACATAATAATAACAAATAATATTATTTTATTCATTATTATATTATTTACAAAAAGTTCAATTTTACAAGCGTTACTCTCTCCCTTTATAAGGATTACATCCCCAGAATCTCGCTATATAAAAAAATTACACAAACAAATGAGGGTAATTCTTTTTTATCTTTTCTTCCAATTCCCATGTTACTTCTTCTGCATCGTGGTTCTTCCATATCACCTTCACAGAAGGTATGACTTTATTCTGCAGAACTTGTTCTTTCCTATCGACAATTTGAATTGGCGTTTCTTCGTACGTTAAGTCTTTCTCGATATGGATAGGCTCATATTCTATCACGTGTTTATAATCCGTCTTGTAAGGACGTAACACGGATACGTGGAACACATTATGTATTCATTCTAAGTCTGGAGGTAATGCTATCATGTAAGCTACCTCACCCACCTGTTTTAATACTTCAAAAGGTCCTATAAACCTCAGACTTAACTTTCCCTTCTTTCCAAAGCGTATCTTTCCTTTCAAGGGAGATACCTTTAGAAATACGTAAGAACCTACTTCAAATTCTCTATTTTCTCGATGCGAATCTGTAAATTTGTTCTGTCTGTCTTGAGCTGCTAATAGATGTATTTGTATCATCTTGACAATGTCCGCTATTTGCTGCAGCAATTCTGGTCCTAGCATTTGGCGTTCTCCTACCTCATCCCAATACAGTGGTGTTCTGAATTTCCTCCCATACAAAGCTTCGTAAGGCGGCATACCTATGCTTGCATGATAACTATTGTTATATGCAAACTCTACTAATGGTAGATGATCATCCCAACTACCCTTGAAATCCATGACACAAGATCTTAACATATCTTCTAACGTTTGAATTGTTCTCTTGCTCTGTCCATCAGTTTGTGGATGATACGCCGTACTCAGCTTCAACTGCCTTCCTAACTGCTCCTGTAGACTTCTCCAAAAGTTCGACGTGAATCGTGGATCACGATCTGACACAATCGATACTGGTGCTCCATGTCTAGAAATTATTTCCTTAACATAGAGTCTAGCTAATTGGTCTAAGTTATACTTGAACCTAATTGGAAAAAAGTGAGTCGACCTCGTCAACCGGTCCACTATTACCCAAATCACATCATACCCTTTCATTGTAGTTGGAAGTCCCACCACAAAATCTATCGTGATATTCTCCCACTTCCACTCCGGAATCTCCAATAACTATAACAAGCCACTTGGTCATTGATGTTCGGCCTTAACATTCTGGCAAGTCAAGCACCTACTCACATACTCTGCTATCTCTCTCTTCATGTTCGGCCACCAAAAACTCTGTCGAAGGTCTTGATACATCTTAGTACTACCAGGATGAATCGAAAACCTTGAACTATGAGCCTCTTATAACACCCACTCCTTTAATTCCGTCTCATTCGGACCTCAAATTCTTCCTTCAAATCTTAATAATCGCTCATTATCAAGACTGTACTTAGTATCTTTTTCATTGGTTAGCCGTCCCTTTACCCGGTCACACTCATCAGTTTTGAGTTGCACCTCCTTAACTCTCTCTACGATGGTAGATTGCATCTCCGTCGCAAACAGTATTTGTCCTGCTTCACTTGGTAACTTCACTTCTAATTCCATCCTAGCCATCTCTGTTATTAACTCAGTTTGAGCCGTTAACAAAGACAACTTTTCCCCACCTTTCCAACTTAAGGCGTCGGCCTACATTGCTTTTCGGGTGATCTGAGATTTCACACCATAATCCTTTATCAAGTCCAGCCATCTCCTTTGCCTCATATTCAACTCCTTCTGTGTGAAGATATATTTTAAACTCTTGTGGTCCGTGTATATCTCACATTTTTCTCCATAAAGATAATGTGTCCATATCTTTAGAGCAAAAACTACTGCAGCCAGTTCCAGATTATGAGTAGGGTATACTTTCTCATAATCCTTCAACTACCTTGATACATACGCAATGACTTTGCCATGCTGCATGAGCACGCA
The DNA here is from genome assembly GCA_020205605.1 of Panax ginseng. Taxonomy (NCBI): domain Eukaryota; kingdom Viridiplantae; phylum Streptophyta; class Magnoliopsida; order Apiales; family Araliaceae; genus Panax; species Panax ginseng. The sequence continues at coordinate 70,111,881 of CM035139.1, forward strand.
ACCAAGTCCTCTATGTGAACCATCGCTATAAACTACGAAATTTCCTATGTCATCGGGTAATGACAAAATAGGCGCTTCACTCAACCTCTTCTTCAGTTCTTGAAAACTGTCCTCGCATTTATCCTTCCACACGTATTTCACCGTCTTCCTTGTCAAGTTAGTCAACAGATTAGCTATCTTCAAAAAATCCTGGATGAATCTCCGATAGTAACCCGCTAACCCTAGGAAACTCCGTACCTCAGTCGGCGTTTTCGGTTGTTCCCAATTCATCACGGCTTCTACCTTCGCTGGATCTACTGAAATCCCCTCATGGTCAATGACATGACCTAAAAATTGTACATTCTCTAACCAAAATTCACACTTAATGAACTTCGCATACAACTTCTCCTTCCTTGTCTCCAACACTAATCTTAGGTGTTCAACATGATCTTCTGGCATCTTAGAATAAACTAGAATATCATCGATAAACACCACGATGAACTTGTCCAAATATTGTTTGAACACTATGCTCATCATATCCATAAATGCAGCTGGTGCATTAGTCAACCCAAATGACATCACCAGAAACTCGTAATGACCATAACGAGTCCTGAATGTTGTCTTTGGTGCATCCTCATTCCTAACCTTCAACTGGTGATACCCCGTTCTTAAATCTATTTTAGAAAAATACTTAGCCCCTTTCAACTGATCAAAGAGATCATCGATCCTGGGCAATGGGTATTTATTCTTTATCGTTAACTTGTTCAACTCTCGATAGTCGATACAAAGTCTTAACGATATGTCCTTCTTCTTGACAAATAGTACCGGTGCTCCCCACGGTAAAAAACTCGGTTGAATGTACTTCCTGTCCAACAATTCTTGTAACTGCACTAACAACTCCTTCATCTCTACTGGCGCCATACGATACGGTGCCCTGGAAATTGGTGCCGCTCCTGACACGATGTCTATTACAAACTCAGTCTCCTTATCCGGTGGAAGACCCGACAATTCACTCGGAAATACATCGGCGAATTCTCCAACTATAGGTATTTGTTCCATGGTTGCTACCACTCTCTGGGTATCAACAACATGACACAGATAACCTACACATCCCTTCCTCAATAATTTCCTAGTTTGTGTCATGGCTTGATAACACGAACATCCCGACGATCTATTCCTATAAAATACTATCTGTGGTTGTTTTAACATTCCAAGGTTCACACATTTCTTCTGACAATCTATAATTACCCTATGGTTAACTAACCAATCCATTTCGAGAATTAAGTCGAATTCTTCTAACTTTATCAGTATCAAATCTATCGATAATTTACAACCTCGTATATCTACGCAATAATTCCTATGAACATCTTCAACATGAATTATTTCTTCGTTTGCTACCTTAATATTTAAAGGTATAGGAAACTTTTCGGGAAGTAATCCTAATCGTCTAGCAAAATCACATGCTATAAACGAACAAGTAGCACCCGGATCATACAACACGTAATCATTTATGTCGTTAATTGAAATAATACCTGCGATGATGTCCCCTGATGCAACTGCATCTTGGACTGTCATGTTAATGGTACGGCCCATCGGCCTACCTGGCTGTGCTGGACAACTAATAACTAACTTACCGCCATTAGTGTCTCGATTCCCGTCTGTCCCCTTCTTTGGGCAATTCTTTTCCATGTGGTCAGTTGACCCACACATAAAGCATCTGTGATTCTTTTTTGAACTTGGACAGTTAGGTGAGATATGCCCTTCCTATCCACAGTTGTAGCATACGGCCTTCCCCTTGAGACAGACTCCTAAATGAGTCTTCCCACAGGTCTTGTAGGCCTCCATCCTCCTCTTTGGGTCTCCTTACTTCACTCAGGTATTCCCAGAGCTGAAAGTTTTCATCTTCTGTCCCTCGCCACTACCACTGGCTCCTTCGACCTTTACTCCCCCATCCACTTTCCCCTTGCTCTTCTTATCCTTGTGGTATTGGCTCAACGCCTCGCTACCACCTTCGGCGATTATCGCCTTCTCTAAAATAGTTCCAAATGAAGTACTTTGGAACACCGAAATATGGTTATAGAGCCAGGGTTTCAAGCCCTGCTCGAACCGTCACGCCTTCCTAACCTCGGTGTCCATTTGGTGTGGAGCGAACCTTGCCAGTTCATTAAACTTGGCGGCGTATTGGGGAACCGTCATGTCCCCTTGTTTCAACTCGAGAAACCGCATCTCCATCCTTCCCTGCATGCTCATGGGAAAATAGTTCTCGAAGAATATCTCCTTGAACCTCACCCACGTTAGATTCTCTATTCCGACCCTAGCCTGATTGGCTTCCAACCAGAAGTTGGCGTCTCCCTTCATCATATAGGTTACAAAGGCAACCTTCTAGGCCTCGTCGACATTTGCTATCACAAATTCCTTCTCTATTTCTTTCCCCCGCATTTGGGCTTCGATAGGGTCCGTAGTTCCTTTGAACTCTGGCGGACCCACACTCTTAAAATCCTTAACGTTAGTAGCTCACGCTACTCCTGGATTTACGGGGATATTAGCCCTTGTTCTATTAAATGCAGCTGTTAAAAGATTAACAAACTCTTGCATAGGGTTAACCGGACCTCCCTCCGGTTGGTTTACATTAGCTCCTTTATTACGTTGTACTCTTCTCGGCGGCATTTTACTGATACAATAAACAACACATTTCGTTATTATTCCTTTCTTTATTAGCTATTATTCAATATTAAACAATATGTTCAATCATTCATTGCTCATTATGTTTCATAAAAAGGCTTATATTCATTCATTCTTTGTAGTATAATACTACATCGTTTACATTACACTGCCTAAGCTGATTACATTACTTTCCCGCTATTGCTTTCTAAAAATTGGGATTTACAAAAGACTACCCTTTACTATACAAAAGAGGGTTTTACGTCACTACTAAGTACAAAATATTTACATACCTAAACAACTCTAGCTACTACTAGATTACATCTGCCTCAAGGCATTATCAAAATCTGCCTTCGCAAGACTGGCAATGATATCACGACTGATATATGTCGCGTTTGCCCCACCTCTACAGGATAACCAGCTACCAGCTGCTGGAAATCTGTATAAGAACTCCTATGAATATAGGACATTCTTCCTATCTTCTGTAATTTGGACTTTAGCTCCTCCTTGAGCTTAAAAACCTCATGCTTCAACTTATGGACTTTGTCCTTAGCCAAAATCCTCTCGTTGTGTTCCTGTTCCCACATGGACTCCACGTCCGTCTTGTCCTCTATAACAACTTGGAGGTCTGCCTTCAGCTCCTTAACCTCCTGACAGTAATGGATATTTCTATCTAACACTGACATAAATAATGACATCATCGACTCCCCAGGAGCTATCTCTGTTGTTATTTCTACTGGATTGAAGGACACATCCTCCACTTCCTCTTATATCATACCATCGAATACTGACATGAGGTCAGGATCTTCTGAGTCTCCAGACTCAATAACAATTAGCTTAGGCTCTGTCGCTATGGGGTTCTGTATAACCTCTATCTGGTTAACCGACTCTTCACTAACTGCTTGCACATCTACCTGCATTCCATTTATTCCTGACATCTACACAAAACAATTAAGTTGATTAGTACACGTCAGTAGAATAATAAAAACACATAACATAATCATAATGCATTTTGATAAGGTTATTTTCTTCTTTTACTTCTTTGACTTCTCTTAAGGTTATGACTTAAGGTTTTTAATCCCCCCTTAAGTTTTATAACCTAATGCTTTGATACCAACCTGTGACGACCCAAATTCGGGTATCTTCCAACCCGACAGATGGTGTTACACGGTACTACCATTCACACATACATTCAACTGAAAAGTCTCAAAGGAACGAATATGTCTTTTATATATTCAAAATAATATTAACATTCCCCCAGGTTCTTTATAACCATTACACTGTTCTCGTCATAATATCAAATATATTATAATCATTCACCCTATACTATTACATAAGTATTATATGGGTTCATCTTCGCCTTGCCTTTATCCTTACCGGAGCCTTTGGTCCGTTCAATCTTAGCTGTGTTCATATGGTTCAAGCAAGAGTGAGCATGACTAGCTCAACAAGTACAACAATTCTAATAAACAACATGCTTGAAACATATGAATCATATATCTTCAATAACTGAATAATAATTACGAAGTACTATTGATAATTCAAAATAGCACTTCTTTTCATTCAAAACGTTTTACAACAATAATATTCAGTAAAACATCAATTTCGGTCCAAGACCTTGAGCATTTCATAAGTTCTTTTGAAAAGGACATCCCGGCACTAAGTCCATAAATCCGACATTTCTTACGAGCACGCCTAGGTGATCAGCCTATAGTACTCTATGTTGATCAACACTACATTCATTAAACGTGTATACATTTAAGTTGTGGCAACCTCACGTGCCTGTTGTTAGACGAAAAAATATTTTTAGCATACTCAGTCTTCGTTTGAAAACCATACCAATATAACTTGGTAAACATTAGCCATGCTTTGATAGAAACATAATATAAGTCTAGCCTAAAGAGTTGGCTTTGACTTCATCATAAAATACTTCATGTGTAAGAATACATGAATTACAAAGCTTGTCCAGATTGAACTGAAACAAGGGTTAGAATACTTGCCTTTAGCGTCTGCTACAGTTATAACACGTTCTTGTTTAAGTCTTTAAGTCTCTACAGTAATTGATAACATCACATAATACATTTGGTCATGAATGAACATATAGGGTTCCTAATATATCTTACCCTTCTTCTCAATTTAATTATGACTTAGATTTGTTACTATTTGTTTCGGCTTTCCATTATATTGTTCTTACATTGTCATTACGTTCGTATTCAATTGATTATCAACCTTTAATCATCATACATTAAGCATCTAACAATGCCTTAACAATGTTATAATTAAGCCTTAGTTCATTACTAATGAGTTACCATTCATTTAATACTTGTAAACTTTCTTCTCTGCCCAAACCTAGGACCAAGCGTCTGCGGCTTGATCATATATCTCTTCAACTTCATATTGCAAGACACGGGTTAACGGTACTATCATCTGGACTTGGCGCTTACTTGCGCCACACATTACTTCTCTCCGATCATGCCTTGACGTGACTATCTGATAGGTCATTGATCAGATATGTATATACCGCTGCCGCCACCATATACCTTGGGTTAGCGCCACGGTGCCAACTCAGTGCACCAGAAAAATTTGACAGACTTTCAACTTTGCGAAATTTCCAGACGCATAACTTCTTCATTATAAGTTCGAATTGGCTCGTTTAAGAGCCTATGGTTCACAAATTACACACTCTACGCGTTCATGCAAGAATTTTATCTATTTGACTTCGTGTGCTAAAAATTCACCTATTAGTTCATTTTTAACAAAAACGGTAAACGTTCGTGAACGTTCAAAGCTCGTTTCTTCGTTCTAAGTCGGAATCCGATCATTTTCGAGTCTGTAACTCTATAATACCAAATATGACTTGTCTCCATCAAAAACCAACGTTTCTGAGATCAAACACAAAATTTGACTTCTATTCCGAGAATTTTTTGTCCAATCGTGTGAATTCCGGCGAAACATCATTACTAACGATTTTGATCAACGTTCTAAATGGATTCTAACCATCATATGAACATTTTAAGCTATTTATTACACCAACTTATTTCCAAGGTATGTTTTGACTTATTCTTCATAAGTTCATGACTTAACAACTTATAAACTACAATTTTCATTTCTTATGACTTATTATTGATTTAAGTCCTTTACTCAATGTTCTCACATCATATCAAATACTAACTTCATATGACAATCATATGACAAGTTCATCATAAGTTCTTCATAAGTTTATAACTTATTTAGGTTAAAGTTACTTATTCATGACTTATTTGGCTTAAGTCCATTCATTAATCAATTCTTACATATTCTTAGCATACGTGCTTATTAGACTACGCTTCTCTTATGATCCTAATATGATAGAGATAGAAGATTATTATATCATAAGATCATTACCTTTGATGACTAGCTTTCTCCTTCTTGGAAATCTCACAAGGAAAGTTGTGACTTAAAAGTGCTTATTCTCTCTAACACTTAAGTGGTTTAATGTAAGAGAAGTTGTTGGTGTTTTGAACAATGAACAAAATACTAGTAAACTTCTTCTATTTATAGGAAACACAAAGTTAGGGTATTATGGTCATTAATCACCCCACCTCCTTAAGTCACCTCCTTAAATAATCTCTTTACTATTCATAACTTTAGTCCTAAGTAATCTTGCTAACCACTCATCTTTCTTGCTCATCACATAACATATCCAATGCTTGGCCATCACATAAAGTACTTGATCATCAAGTTTAACCCACATTAACCTTGGTTGCTTTATGGATCATGTCTAACCCATTGGATCATTACATGGGCTTAAGTTAATTTACTTAGCTTTTTCTTATTGGGCTTGCATTTCTTTACTTTGGGCTTTCTACTAACAAACACTTGGGCTTGCACATCCAATTCTTATTGGACTCTACCAATTTGTTAACAATCCTATTAGTTCATTCCATTTAACTAAAAGTCTTATAACATATACTATACGTATAATTCTCGTACTCTAACTCATATACTAAATCATAATATACGAATTACCATCATTCCCATATACTTGTATAATACTTCGTATCATACTCGCATATACTACCTCGCACAATACATACACATCATACGATCATTATATAAGATTATTAATACTTTATTTTCCTAACGTTCACGAACTAAGTCCGCATGCGAAATATTGCATTTTCCATAATTAGATTATTATTACAAAATCTATCTAACCTCGATATTATAACGTTACGTATTTCTTAGAAGTTCAAAAATAATTCCCAAGCGGAAATCGATGAATAGTGTTTTTTGGAAAATTTCTCGGAAAGCTTTTATTTTCGTCTTGGAAATTAAAACACTTTAATTCATTCACGTAGTTAAAATACTACGACATTCCGACGTTTTTAGGTTATAGAACGACATTCATCTTATCAACACATAATAATAACAAATAATATTATTTTATTCATTATTAAATTATTTACAAAAAGTTCGATTTTCTGGGGCGTTACAGTCATTCGGTTTGTGTAATGCACCTGCTACCTTTCAACGGTGTATGATGGCCATCTTCTCAGACATGGTGGAGAAAAACGTGGAAGTCTTTATGGATGACTTTCCTGTCTATAGGGGCAATTTTGATACTTGCCTAGGGAATTTGGTAATGGTGTTACAGCGATGTAAAGATACGAACCTTGTACTTAACTGGGAAAAATGCCACTTCATGGTTGAGGAAGGCATAATTTTGGGCCACAAGGTATCGGTTCAAGGACTGGAGGTTGACAAAGCTAAGCTGGAAACAATCGAGAAACTGCCTCCACCAAGCTCAGTAAAGGGAATTAGAAGTTTTCTGGGACATGCTGGGTTCTATAGAAGATTCATAAAGGACTTCTCTAAAATAGCAAAACCTTTGTACAGTCTTTTAGAGAAGGACTTTGTTTTTAATTTTGACGAGGAATATAAGTCGGCTTTCGAGTTGTTGAAGAAGAAGTTAACTACAGCCCCCGTGATCGTCGCACCGGATTGGAATATGCCTTTCGAGCTTATGTGTGATGCAAACGACTATGCGGTTGGGGCTGTTTTGGGTCAACGCCAAGAGCGGGTATTTCACGTTATATATTATGCAAGCAAGACACTCACAAAGACTCAAACGAATTATACAACTATGAAAAATGAATTTCTTGCAGTGGTGTATGCGTTCGATAAATTCCTGGCATACTTGATCGGGACTAAGGTGATAGTCTACACGGATCATTCGGCTATTTGGTACCTAATTGGGAAAAAAGATGTTAAGCAATGCCTTATCCGATGGATTCTCCTTCTTCAAGAGTTTGATCTAGAAATAAAGGATAGAAAGGGGATGAAGAATCAAGTCGTCGATCACTTGTCTAGGCTAGAAAATCAAGGGAAACTGAAAGGGGACAAGTGTGAAATCAAGGAATCATTCCCGGATGAGCAACTGTTTGGGATAAATGCAGAATTTCCTTGGTACACGAATTATGCAAATTATCTAGTGAGCAACGTTCTTCCACCTGATCTCACAAGACAACAGAAAAAGAAGTTTCTTTGTGACGTAAATGGTACATGTGGGACGAACCTTATTTATTCAAGTAGTGCGCCGACAAAATGATTAGAAGGTGCGTGCCCTACAGTGAAGTGAAGAACATACTGCATGAGTGTCACTCATCCACATATGGCGGTCATTATGGTAGTTAGAGGACAGCATCAAAGGTGCTGCAAGCTGGGTTTTATTGGCCTACACTATTCAAGGACGCCCACCAGTTTGTGAAAACATGTGATAGATGTCAAAGGGTGCGCAACATTTTGAAAAGGAATGAGATGCCTCTAAACAATTCTTGAAGTTGAAATTTTTGATGTATGGGGAATCAATTTTATGGGGCCATTCCCTTCGTCTCTTAAAAATCAGTATATTCTACTTGCGGTGGATTACGTATCAAAGTGGGTTGAAGCTGCAGCACTCCCATCTAACGATGCCAAGGTGGTTCTTAAATTCCTATAGAAGAACATTTTTATGAGGTTTGGCACGCTGAGAGCAATTATAAGTGACGAAGGTAGTCACTTTTGCAATAAATCATTTATAGCTCTATTGGCAAGGTATGGGGTCTACCACAAAGTAGCGACAACTTATCATCCCCAAACCAGTGGGCAGGCTGAGGTATCGAACAGGGATACCTTTAGAAACTTTTAAAGTCAACGGTCAACGATTAAAGCACTATTGGGGTGGCGAGTCCAACACCGATGTCATCGCCATCACATTGTCCGACGTACCAAGAACAGGAAGTAGTCAGGCTGAACGACTTAAAATCAAGCGCTAATTGGGAGGCAACCCAATCATGCATTATTTTTTGTATTTTCATTCATAATTGTTAGAATATAGTTTTATTAAGTTAATACGTAGGTATTATATGGTAAAAATCTTGTTAATCTCTCAATCATACTCCAAGGGATCAACAATCTAATAACTTGTACATTTCATGGCTTGCAGGATGGGGAAATGGACATTTAATGGCTTAACATGAAGAAAAGATGAGAATCAGAGTCAATTAGCAGAAGGCACCCCCATCGGGGCGGGCCTATTTAGCCTTGCACCCCAATCAAGGGTCCCCAACTCGATTAACGAACACATTCCTGCTTTCTAGCCGAGCTTCCCAAGCCAAATACCCCCGTCGAGCGGTGGTCCCCGAATATGAAGCGATTATTCAAAGAAGCCATTACTTCATATCATCCATTATAACCCCACTTCATCATTCATCTCTACTTATTCCTCCATTACAACTTCAACCCCAGGATATTCGTTAGTATCACTAGTGGTCATGATCATGTCATGCACCTGTCCATCTTTGTACGTAAGCCAAAGATATACAACTATAAAACCAATAATCAATAGTCCATCTATGCACTACGGGCCAAAGATTACTTTTAACGCAATATAAGCATGAGGATGATGACAATAATATAAGCATTAACCAAACGAAAACAAGGATAAATATTAAAGACTTTAAATTTATCTAAATTTTATCAATCACTTAATAAACTCATAATCTAATATTATTAATATTATAACAATGTTTTAATCACTTCCTAAACTTATAAATAATTTATTTTAATTGTTTACACTTTACCAAATAATGTATTTAATCATTCAAAAATGTTATACTCATAAGATTTCATCACCAATGATCAAATCCCTCATCAAAAGTCTGCATATACCTTATATAGGATTTCCAAGCCATAAAATCCTATTTACCAATTTTTCAACTTCACATAACATATTTAATTCATATGTTCGTAACTAAACCATTTTCATGAAAAATACCAAATCAGTCCCAAACAAATTTCTTATCTGGGATTTAGCAGAATATAGTCACATATTGAACAAATATTTTTCTCGGAATTTTTAAAATTCATTTAGTATTTTTCATATGGCCAAAACTGCCGAATATTTAGACATTTATCATAAACTGTACTTTTGTCCAAAAATTCCGAAATTTACAGTGTATACTCCTGTGATATATATGTACTCTTAATAAAAATTTCACCAATTTTGGAGTTAACCACAAGGAGTTATAAGGGTTTACTTTTAAAATAGTCTTTTCCCATAAAATTCATAACTCTTAATCTATATATCCAAAAATCGCCATTTTTGGACACAATCTAGAAAACTCATCAAATTATCATTTCAAATTTTTTTCTGAAGTTTTGAGGGTTAGAAAAATTATGAAACTGCAAATGGATTTTCACCGCCATGCGGTAATCCACGTAGACAGATCATTTCCACAATTTAATAAGGAATGAATACGAAGGATCATTCACCATGCATGTGGTAATCCACAAAGACAAGTTATTCCAACAGAATAATAAAGAATAGAATAACAGAAGAATTCACCAGGCATGCGATAGATTGCACAGACAAGTTATTCCCAACAGAATAATAAAGAATGGAACCAGGTCATGCGTAATCCGCACCGATAGGATATTCCAACAAAATAATAAAGAGTAGAACCAGGTCATGCGTAATCCACACAGACAAGATATTCCAACAAAATAATAAAAAATGGAATAAAAACAAAATTCACCAGGCATGCGATAGACCGCACAGACAGGTTATTCAAATAAAATAATAAAGAATGGAATAACAGAAGAATTCCACCATGTATGCGGTACTTCACATAAACAGGTTATTCCAACATAATAATAAAGAATGAAATAACAACCCTTACGAGTATTGAAAGAAAATAACTCTTTTCATGAATACGAAAGAATAATACCCCCTTACCTTCAGAAAAAAACTGGATACTAGAATAGTGAGGTAGCAGACTTCTCTTCTTCTTTCTCTCTATAATAATTGCTCTATAGCTTTAGTGAATTGGTGAGAAATGAAGGAAGAATGAACTTCTATTTATAGGAAAATATAGTTTCAATAATTTCACATTTTGGGGCTCGAAATATTACAGTATAATACCTTCCTCTTTTTCTTCATTTTTAATTTAGTCCTGCAAGTATTATCAAACTTACACCACCTCCCCTAATAGTAAATCATGTGAATCAATAGTAAATCATGTGACTCAATAGTTCTAATCATGTAAAAAAAACAATTACAGTATAGTACCTTCAACTATACTTCTATTTTTAATTTAGTCATGCAAGTATTATCAATATTGCACCAACTCCCCTAATAGTACATGAATGTGAATCAATAGTACACACATGTGAACAAATAGTTACATGCATGTTAATTAGTAGCAATTAATTGCTCATTCATCCGATTAATTACCCGATAACTTCCAGACATCAATTATTATCGACATAAATGTCGATTTCCACTAACACTAATAATTCCCACACAATGGAACTATCAATTTCATCTTTACTCAACACGAACTTATTCATCATTAATATTATAACTCACAATATTTAACAACCAGGTCGTTCCCATGAAAGAGGGGGCTTTCCGATAAGGATTTCTCCCTATTGGCGCACAATTAGATTATCTAACCTCTCATTGACAGAACTTCTAGACATTGTCAATATTGTAAATAATAATATGAATAACTTTGTCGTCTCAATTATTGATTTAATAATATAACATATTATAAAGATGATACTGTGACAATAATTGAATCAATAATATGAGAGATATGATGCAACAATTACTGTAGCAATAATTGAGTGTAACTGAGTGATTTCTCATGTAAGCATCAATAATCAATATCGTGTGCTACTATACAACCACGCGTATTACTATAATTTTATCATCGATTATTTTATGACAACTTGATTACTTTGAAAAATTTTCACATATCACCCTTAACTTTAACCTTTTATCAATTTGACCATTTGCTAAATTGAATAATTATAAAAAAATTGAATACTTTCATTTCATAAAATCTGGGGTCTTATAATCTCCCCTCCTTATGAAATTTCGCCCTCAGAATTTACATACGTACCTGGAATTTTGAAAAGGTGAGGATACCTCGCTTTTATTCCCGTTTCCAACTCCCAGGTCATTTCCTCAATAGCATGGTTCCTCCACAAAACATTGACTTGTGGTATGACCTTTGTGCGTAGGACATTCTCCTTCCTATCCAAGATCTTTACAGGTACCTCCTCATACGTTAAGTCTTCGGCTATCTCGTTCGGTTCTAACTCAATAATGTGGTTTGGGTCTTTCAAATATTTACGAAGCACAGATGTGTAAAAAATATTATGAACACGAGACATACTTGGAGGTAACGCGAGTCTATAGGCCACATTTTCTACTCGGTCAAGAATTTGAAATGGACCAATAAATCATGGATTGAGCTTTCCTCTTTTCCCAAATCTTGTAACTCCCTTCCATGGAGCAACACGCAATAATACATGTTCCCCAATACTAAATTCCACGTCCTTTCTATGAAGATCCGCATAACTCTATTGTCGATCCTATGCCGTTGTATACATTGTCGAATCGTTTGGATCTTTTCTGTATTCATACGTGTGATGCCCCCTACATTTTGAACAGGAGTCGATCTCGCCTGATGTTGCATGAATTGCATAAAGCCTCTGAACATTCCATCTTTCATCATCTGATCAGTGTTGTTGTTTACCTGAGGATTATTGTCTTCCTATTTCACATTATCCTAGGTATTGATCGTTGTTGACTCAATGGTCTTATGTACTTCATTGCTGATCTCAACATTTTTAGATGCTATTTTCAAACATTGTCACAAAACAAGGGTTAATTGACATATCACATATTATCCCTATACTCTGTCCGACCAATTAAATACCAAATAAACTTAGGTAGGTCATACTAGCGAAGGAATTACCCGTCTCTCCCCTCCTAGTTCTTATCTCACATCTCAACCAGGGATCATATCCCTAAGCTTTGATACCAACTGTGATGCCCCCAAAACAGGTATACATCTCCCATCTTGAGTCGCCAGATACATTGTACTGAATACAAATACAAACTTAATTATACAACAGGAGTTGTGAGTTTTAATACAAATATTGTCTTCTAGACAGTATTCAAACTCAAAATAAGTCCTCATTTATTATCACACTATTTCACAGAATAGTGAGGACTACTAATGCAAACATCTGGAACGTAACTTCATTCCCCGACTCGTCCCAGCTATATTCTCATTTCCTGAAGAGAATAGTGAAAGAAAGGGTGAGCTCAACTAGCCCAGTAAGAAATATTATGACTAAGATAATGCAGAATAAATTATCCTTAGCCTTCAACAGTATAACAACTGATAGAATATAATAGACAACAAGTTTTAGATCAACAACTGCAGCGAAATAAGCAATCCATTAGAACAGTCAAGTAGAGCATAAAATCTACTATCTTCTATGATTTAAAAGTTCATCGTTAATATTTTATTCCTGTAATACTCAAGAACAGTTCTTTGTTATACCCAAGACAAAAGAACTATCATCACCTGTCTTCACCTAAACCACCAAAGATAATAGTTAAATCCACAATTCATATTTATAATCATATAAATCAACAGTTTCTCCTTGCCACAAAGGCTTACTAGAACGTTTATTCAATATCCTTACCCCAAAGGCTAAAGATATTCAAATGTAATAACAATGATCATACCAATCAGTTGTCTACCTTTGCACTACGGCCAAAGATATTCAACTTATAAAACCAATGGTCATGATCATACCAATCAATTTTCTGTCAGTGCACTACGGCCAAAGACATTCAACTATTAACTAATGGTCATGATCCTGCCAATCACATCATCGAATTATCCCTGCTCTACGGCCAAGGATATTCGTTAGTATCACTAGTGGTCATGATCATGTCATACACCTATCCATCTTTGCACGTAAGCCAAATATATATAACTATAAAACCAATAATCAATAGTCCATCTATGCACTACGGGCCAAAGATGACTTTTAACGCAATATAAGCATGAGGATGATGACAATAATATAAGCATTAACCAAACGAAAACAAGGATAAATATTAAAGACTTTAAATTTATCTAAATATTATCAATCACTTAATAAACTCATAATCTAATATTATTAATATTATAACAATATTTTAATCACTTCCTAAACTTATAAATAATTTATTTTAATTGTTTACACTTTACCAAATAATGCATTTAATCATTCAAAAATGCTATACTCATAAGATTTCATCACCAATGATCAAATCCCTCATTAAAAATCTGCATATACCTTATATAGGATTTCCAAGCCATAAAATCCTATTTATCAATTTTTCAACTTCACATAACATATTTAATTCATATGTTTGCAACTAAACCATTTTCATAAAAAATACCAAATCAGTCCCAAACAAATTTCTTTTATAGGATTTAGCATAATATAGTCCCATATTGAAAAAATATTTTTCTCAAAATTTTTAAAATTCATTTACTATTTTTCATATGGCCAAAACTGTTGAATATTTAGACATTTATCATAAACTGTACTTTTGTCCAAAATTTCTGAAATTTACATTGTATACTCCTGTGATATATATGTACTCCTAATAAAAATTTCACCAATTTTGGAGTTAACCACAAGGAGTTATAAGGGTTTACTTTTAAAATAGTCTTTTCCCATAAATTCATAACTCCTAATCTATACATCCAAAAATCGCCATTTTTGGACACAATCTAGAAAACTCATCAAATAATCATTTCAAATTTTTCCAAAATTTTTGAGGGTCAGAAAGATTACGAAACTGCAAATGGATTTTCACCACCATGTGGTAATCCACGTAGACAGATCATTTCCACAATTTAATAAGGAATGAATACGAAGGATCATTCACCATGCATGTGGTAATCCACATAGACAGGTTATTCCAACAGAATAATAAAGAATGGAATAACAGAAGAATTCACCAGGCATGCAATAGACCGCTCAGATAGGTTATTCCCAACAAAGTAATAAAGAATGGAACCAGGTCATGCATAATCCGCACAGACGGGATATTCCAACAGAATAATAAAGAATGGAACCAAGTCATGCGTAATTCGCACCGACAGGATATTCCAATAGAATAATAAAGAATGGAACCAGGTCATGCGTGATCCGCACATACAGAATATTCCAACAGAATAATAAAGAATGGAATAACAAAAGAATTCACCAGGCATGCGATAGACCACACAGACAGGTTATTCCAACAGAATAATAAAGAATGAAATAACAAAAGAATTTCACCATGTATGCGGTACTTCGCATAGACAAGTTATTCCCAACATAATAATAAAGAATGGAATAACAACCCTTACAAGTATTGAAAGAAAATAATTCTCTTCATGAATACGAAAGAATAATACCCCTTACCTCAGAAGAAAACTGGATACTGGAATAGTGAGGTAGCATGCTTTTCTTCTTCTTTCTCTCTATAATTTCTCTATATAATAATTGATCTATAGCTTTAGTGAATTGGTGAGAAATGAAGGAAGAATGAGCTTCTATTTATAGAAAAATATAGTTTCAATAATTGCACATTTTGGGGCTCGAAATATTACAGTATAATACCTTTCTCTTTTTCTTCATTTTTAATTTAGTCCTGCAAGTATTATCAAACTTGCACCACCTCCCCTAATAATAAATCATGTGAATCAATAGTAAATCATGTGACTCAATAGTTCTAATCATGTAAAAAAAACAATTACAGTATAGTACCTTCAACTATACCTCCATTATTAATTTAGTCATGCAAGTATTATCAATCTTGCACCAACTCCCCTAATGGTACATGAATGTGAATCAATAGTACACACATGTGAACAAATAGTTACATGCATGTGAATTAATAGCAATTAATTTCTCATTTATCCAATTAATTACCCGATAACTTCCAGACATCAATTATTATCGACATAAATGCCGATTTCCACTAACACTAATAATTCTCACACAATGGAACTATCAATTTCATCTTTAATCACCACGAACTTATTCATCATTAATATTATAACTTACAATATTTAATAACAAGGTCGTTCCTAGGAAAGAGGGGGCTTTCCGGTAAGGATTTCTCCATATTGGCGCACAATTAGATTATCTAACCTCTCCTTGACATAACTTCTAGACATTGTCAATATTGCAAAAAATAATATGAATAACTTTGTCGTCTCAATTATTGATTTAATAATATAACATATTATATAGATGATACTGTGACAATAATTGAATCAATAATATGAGAGATATGATGCAACAATTCATCAGAGTAATAATTGAGTATAACTGAGTGATTTCTCACGTAAGCATCAATAATCAATATCGTGTGCTACTATGCAACCACGCGTATTACTATAATTTTATCACCGATTATTTTATGACAACTTGATTACTTTTAAAAATTTTCACGTATCACCCTTAACTTTAACCTTTTATCAATTTAACCATTTACTAAATTGAATAATTATAAGAAAATTGAATACTTTCATTTCATAAAATTTGGGGTCTTACAATCTCCCCTCCTTATGAAATCTTGCCCTCAAAATTTACGTACATACCTGGCATTTTGAAAAGGTGAGGATACCTCGCTTTCATTTCCGTTTCCAACTCCCAAGTCATTTCCTCAATAGCATGGTTCCTCCACAAAACTTTAACTTATGGTATGACCTTTGTGCGTAGGACATGCTCCTTCCTATCCAAGATCTTTACAGGTACCTCCTCATACGTTAAGTCTTCGGCTATCTCGTTCGGTTCTAATTCAATAATGTGGTTTGGGTCTTTCACATATTTACGAAGCACAAATATGTAAAAAACATTATGAACACGAGACATACTTGGAGGTAATGCGAGTCTATAGGCCACATTTCCTATTCGGTCAAGAATCTGAAATGGACCAATAAATCGTTGATTGAGCTTTCCTCTTTTCTCAAATCTTGTACCTCCCTTCTATGGAGCAACACGCAACAATACATGAACCCCAATACTAAATTCCACGTCCTTTTTATGAAGATCCACATAACTCTTTTGTCGATACTGTGCCGTTTGTATAAGTTTTCTAATCATTTGGATCTTTTCTGTTGTCATACGTGTGACGCCCCCTGCATTTTGAACAGGAGCCGCTCTCACCTGATGTTGCATGAATTGCATAAAGCCTCTGAACTTCACATCGTTCATCATCTGATCGGTGTTGTTGTTTACCTAAGGATTATTGTCTTCCTGTTGCACATTATCCTGGGTATTAATCGTTGGTGACTCAACGGTCTCATGTACTTTATTGCTGATCTCAACATTTTCAGATGCCATTTTCAAACAATGTCACAAAACAAGGGTTAATTGACATATCACATATTATCCCTGTACTTTGTCCGACCAATTAAATACCAAATAAACTTAGGTAGGTCATACTAGCGAAGGAATTACCGGTCTCTCCCCTCCTAGTTCTTATCTCACATCTCAACCAGGGATCATATCCCTAAGCTTTGATACCAACTGTGACGCCCCCAAAACAGGTATACATCACCCATCTTGAGTTGCAAGATACATGGTACTGAATACAAATACAAACTTAATTATACAACATGAGATGTGAGTTTTAATACAAATATTGTCTTCTAGATAGTATTCAAACTCAAAATAAGTCCTCATTTATTATCACACTATTTCACAGAATAGTGAGGACTACTAATGCAAACATCTGGACTGTAATACCCGAAAAAAAAATATAATAAATAAATAAATATTAAATAATAAAAATTATTTTGTTTTAAAACATATTAATTGGACCTTGTCATTTATTTGGGTCAAACTAGTTATTTAATTTATGTGGGCTAATAAATATTAGTAAGTGATGGATAAATTAAATAGGTAAAATTGGACTTTAAACTAAGTGGGTCTAATTTATAATTGTGTATTTTTAAAATCCTTTTAAAATTTGGAGATCTAATAAAATATATTAATTAATAAATAAATAGTTAGAGCTAAATTTAGTGGCATTACACGAGTTGGAGGAAGATTGTGAGAGGGAGATAGCAGCCAAAAAAAAAGAAGGAAAAACAAGCCGCCTCTTATTATATTGTGAGAGAAGTTGTGTGAAATAATCAGAAAAGGATTATCAGGTTGTTTTTTTTTGATACGTTTCTGCATATCTAGGATTTTTATGTTTCAAACTTCTTTTAGTTTCATGATTTAGAATTGAAAAAAAGTATACATGATTGATTTGACTAGATCTGTATATATATATATATATATATATATATATATATATATATATATATATATATATAAGTTATTGATTATTTGTTGGAATGGAGGACATTGGACTATATATATATATATATATATATATATATATATATATATATATATATATATATGAATCTCGCTAAAAAAATATAAAAGAATTCAAAACATGATTTATGGTTTAAGTTATAGCGTTGATTCATATATATATATATATATATATATATATGATTGATTTGTCAATATATAAAAGATTATATATATAGTTGATTGTAGGCTTGCAATGCATAGCGTGATTTCATTAATTTTATTATTATTATTATTATTATTATTATTATTATTATTATTATTATTATTATTATTATTATTATTATTATTATTTATTTCTTTCAATAATTATTTTGACCATAAAATTTATAATCGGAATTAGCGAATCAAATTGAAAGTTATGTATATTTATTTAAACTCGTTAATCTTGTTGATAAAATTATAAAATTTACTTGATAATAAATTTAACAATATTATGTCGTTAATGGGTAAATTTGTAATAAATTTTAATTTATTTTATTAGATCGGATTGAAGGAGATTAGCATAATCTTATTTAAATTTTGGGTATTACATTGCTTAATCCAGGTATGGATTCCGTACTTTTTCAGTGAGACTCATTTATTTTTGATTTGTTCGTTTCGTTATTAGTTTCGAAATTTAGTATTGCCTCTCATGATTATTCCTTGTCAATTTATTGTGATAGTTTTGTTTTAGCATAGTATTAAAACTCACATTGTACTCTTTAGACTAGTGTATTATGTCTAAATTTTATTTTGATATTTGTAGTGATGTACATGTTAATATATATTTTGGAGGTTTTGTGTTTTGATTCGGTTCAATTTAACATGTACATATTAGAACCCTTTGTGTTAATATTATGTCACATGTGTTGTGACATGATGTTTTGTTAGAATATCGCAGGGTATACCTGAGCTATAACCACACAGTAAGTACCACGAGCATGTCCTCTTAACACATAGAGGCATGACACCTTCCGTGGCGGTGTGATCAGTCCACGTCGTCTCTGTTTTGTGCTCTATTGGGAGTTGGCCATTTGGTGTTTTGTTGTGGGAGTCGTATGGGTCGACCCTAGTTTTCTGTTTTGTTCTACGAATTAGTGATGTTTTTTCCAAACACACCTTCTGATTTTACATGCATTGGATTCGCGGTCCCACGTGTGTGATTTGCCTGTGTGGAATTATTTGATTTGCCTGTGTGGCATTATTTGACTTGTCTATGTGGCAAGGTATATTTCTGTTTTGTTCTGAGCTCGGTATGAAATAACACCCAGCCATTTGATTCAGCCTATTATTTCATTGTGTTAGTTTTGTTCGTTTCGTCTTATTTCATTAAATTGAGTTAGTTATTTCAATTCATTATTTGTATTCTATATTCGTAATGGGCATTTGGCTCATGCTGTGTTTTTCTTCCGGCAGGTAATCAAGGGGGATCAAGGGCAAGTGTGATGAGAGCTCCATTCATTCCGATGATTTAGAAATATTCTATTTAGACTTGATGTGTCAGTTTACATGGAATTGTAATAATTATTTTAGATTGTGGTTTGAGACAGTTTGAGATTTATTATGGTTGACTTCTGGTATTTATCAGTTATTAAGACTATTCTTTTGTGGCTTTGAGCCTTGCTATTAAATTCATCAGTTTTGTTATGTTTTGAGTAACCTCTCTTTCTATTTCGGAAAGGGGGTGTTACAGAGTTGGTATCAGAGTTTAGGTTCTTTCTTGTAGAAAACCTATTTAGGTTTGACCTATGAGTTATGGGTAGACTTCCGGGTTAGGTTTTTGTTCTGTTTAATTTTTTGTTCAGCTATCATATCAGCTATATTTGAATTAGTCTCTAATCTGCTTTGTTTATGTTCGTGATCTCTTTCTAAGATGGCTCGTAGATCCGCTAGAATTGTTGGGAGGCGAGGCAACAACAGGGGAAGATGTGAGGGTCATCCTAATGAGCAACCTAATGATCAGATTAATGCTCAGTTGGCTACCTTGGTGAATCAGGCGGTGAACCAAGCTTTACCTCAGTTAGTGGCATAGGTTGTATAGGCAATGCAGCAGCCGCAACCAGAAATTCCTGAGCAGGAGAACCCGGGAAATAATGGTCCACAGGCAAATGAAGAGGAAGGGAATGTAGATGGTCATAATCAGCAGGTGGTTCCAATGTATCTATGGTTGGAAAGGTTTCAGAAGCAGAAGCCACAGTCATTCAGTTCAGCTCCGACTCCAATTGATGTAGAGAATTGGATTACCCACCTGGAGAAGATTTTCGATGTGTTGGGGTGCTCGGATAATCAGAGAGTATTTCTTGCAGTTTACAAGCTAAAAGGGGATGCACAGAGATGGTGGAAAGCGATGAAGACAACAAAGGATGATGGGTATGTTGAAACACTTAGTTGGGCTGAGTTTTATGAGGCCTTTTATCAGCAGTATTTCCCAGCTGCTGATAAAGAGGCCTATGCTAGAGATTATCTGTCTATTCAACAGAAAGATGATGAGTCCATCACAGATTTTATGACGAGGTTCACCAGGTTGGCAGGCTTTGCGGGAACCTCAGTAGGTACTGCAGCAGAACAAGAAGAGAAGTTCAAGTGGAGGATCCATTATAGGTACTGGCAGCATCTTATTAACACCAAGTTTGTAGATGTGTCAGCAGTGGCCAATGTTGCCAAGAATATTGAGATGGAGAGATAAAACTTTCGGTCTTCTAAACCAGAAGGGAGTCGAAAGAGGGATAGAGATGACCAGCAGGGTCAAACTTCGGGTCACCACGGGAAGAATCAGGGTGGTCAGTGGAACAAGAACCGTGGTGGCTAGCAGGGCCAGTGGCGTGGCTAGAATCAGAATAGGAGTTATCAGCAAATGCCTCAGCAAGGGTAAAATCGTCAGCTTCAGCTACCTTGGTATGGACGTAGATATCGTCGTGAGGGCATAATCATCAAGCATGGGCAAAATCGGAGGTCGTTATCCGGGACCCGGTAGTGGGGGGTAACGAATCTCATTCTCGAGCTCCTTGTGCTACTTGTGGGGCAAATCATCCAGGAGGGAGTGCCAGAGACTCACCGTGCATGCTTCTTGTGTGGACCGATGGGTCATATGGCTAGAGATTGTCTGACCGCCATGTGGAAATGGTGGAGGTGGAGATAATGGTGGTAATGGAGGTCACGCTGTCGGGGTGGTGAGTGTTTACCTTGGCCGTATAACCAGCGGAAAAGTGCACAGTCTTGTTTACGCACTCTTTTAGTTGGCAATCGTGAGGCGTCTATTTTATTTGATACGGGTTCTACTCATTTCGTTGTTGCTCAGTCTTTTGTTCGGCACCTGGGTGTGCCATCTCAGTCTTTAAATTTTGTTATGTCTATTGCTACCCCGATGGGGACTTCTGTTGTTATTTCTGATTTGTATCGAGGGTGTGCGATCAGTTTTGGGGATAGGATTCGTAGGGCTAATCTTCTTCCGATGAGTATGCACGATTTTGATGTCATTCTTAGGATAGACTGGTTGGATAAACACTGTGCCACTATCGATTATCAGGCGAAGAAGGTTATATTTGGAGATGTGAAGTCTCTGGAGTTCGTGTTTTAGGGTTCACAACCGAGTAGGGTGTTGAAGTTGATTTTAGCTTTGAAGGCTGGGAAGTTGGTAGCAAAGGGTTGTGAGGGGTATTTGGCGTTTGTGAAGGATACCTCTAAGGGTGATTCCCGTATTGAGGATGTTCCAATTGTTCATGACTTTTTTGATGTGTTTCCTGAGGAGTTTTCAGGGTTGCCATCGCAGCGAGAAGTGGAGTTTGTTATTGAGCTTGTTCCTGGTGCGGAGCCTATCTCTAAGTCTCTGTATCGAATGGCACCATTGGAGTTGCAGGAGTTAAAGGAATAGTTGCAAGAGCTATTAGATCGTGGTGTAATTCGCCCAAGTGTTTCGTCGTGGGGTGCTCCAGTTTTGTTTGTGAAGAAGAAGGATGGGTCTATGAGGCTGTGTATAGACTATAGAGAGTTGAACAAGATAACCATTAGGAATCGGTATCCATTGCCGAGGATTGATGACTAGTTTGACCAACTTCAAGGGGAAAAATATTTTTCAAAGATAGACTTGAGGTCGGGTTATCATCAGTTGAGGGTGAGGGGTGAGGATATCCCTAAGACAGCTTTTCGCACTCGATATGGGCATTATAAGTTTCTAGTGATGCCATTCAGGTTAACTAACGCTCCAGCGATGTTTATGGATTTGATGAATCGGGTGTTCAGGGAGTACTTGGACCAATTTGTTATTATCTTTATTGATGACATTTTGGTTTACTCCAAGTCTAAGGAAGAGCATGAGGAGCATCTTCGCACAGTGTTAGGGATTTTGCAGAAAGAGAAGTTGTATGCTAAATTCTCTAAATGCGAGTTTTGGTTGGAGCAGGTTGCATTTTTGGGCCACGTTGTTTCTGCTGAAGGCATTAAGGTGGATCCTGCGAAGGTTGAGGCTATCACTAAATGGCCGAGACCTACTACGATGACAGAGATTAGGAGTTTCTTGGGTTTGGCAGGGTACTATAGGCGATTTGTGGAAGGATTTTCTTTGCTCGCCTTACCATTGACTCAGTTGATGAGAAAGGGCACGAAGTTTGTGTGGAATGAGGAGTGTGAGAAGAGTTTTGAAGAGTTGAAGAAACGGCTTGTGACAGCTCCTATACTTGCATTACCGTCCGGGATGGGAGGTTACCAAATTTATAGTGATGCTTCTAAAAAGGGCTTGGGGTGTGTTTTGATGCAACACGGTAAGGTGATTGCTTATGCTTCTAGGCAGCTTAAACCTTATGAGGTGAACTACCCCACACATGATTTGGAGTTAGCGTGATGATATTTGCCTTAAAGATTTGGAGGCATTATTTGTATAGAGAGACTTGTGATATCTTCACCGATCACAAAAGTCTTAAATACATTTTCACTCAGAAGGAGCTCAATATGAGGCAAAGACGTTGGTTGGAGCTTCTAAAAGATTATGATGCGAGGATTCAGTATCACCTGTGGTTGCAGATGCTCTTAGCAAAAAGAGTTTTGGGAGTGTAGCAGCCCTTATTACACAACCTTAGCTTATTTCGGATATGGAACGGCTCAAGTTGGAGTTATATGTACGAGGTTCAGATGGGCATTTGGCGGGTATGAGAGTGGAGCCCTCTCTTATCTCGCGGGTCAATGAAGCTCAAAAGAAGATGGGGAGTTATGGAGTATGACCACGAGAATTTAGAGGGAGAGGCAAGCGACCCAGAGTTTCACGTATTGATGACCATGGTGTGATTTGGTTGTGTGAAAGCAGTTATTGTGTGTCGTGGCCCGATCCAATCATTCTAGGAGGCGGTGTTAGGCGAGGCTCAAAGTTACATATTTTCTATTCATCCGAGTTCTACAAAGATGTATAGGATTTGAAGAAGAATTTTTGGTGGAATGGGATGAAACGAGGCGTGGCTGAATATGTTGGGAAGTGCCTCACTTGTCAACAAGTGAAGATAGAACATCAACGAGCTAGTGGTTTGCTGCAACAGTTAGACATTCGAGTGTAGAAGTGGGAGGATATCGCGATGGATTTTGTGATTGGTTTGCCGAAGACTTTCAAGAAGAATGATGCCATATGGGTAGTGGTGGACCGATTGACCAAATCGGCACACTTTTTGGCTATCCGTGAGGGTTACTCGGTGGATAGGTTGGCACATATCTTTCAGCAGGAGATTGTTAGACTTCATGGTACTCCGGTGTCTATTATTTCAGATCGGGATTCGCGGTTCACTTCACAGTTCTAGAAAGGTTTTCAACGGGCTTGGGGTACTCGGCTCAACTTCAGTACTTCTTTCCATCCGCAAACTGATGGGCAATCTGAACGGACTATTCATACATTAGAGGACATGTTGAGGACAGGTTATTCCAATGTAATAATAAAGAATGGAATAATGAAGAATTTCACCATGTATGCGGTACTTGGCATAGGCAAGTTATTCAACATAATAATAAAGAATGGAATAACAACCCTTACGAGTATTGAAAGAAAATAACTCTCTTCATGAATACGAAAGAATAATATCCCTTACCTCAGAAGAAAACTAGATACTGGAATAGTGAGGTAGCAGACTTCTCTTCTTCTTTCTCTCTATAATTTCTCTCTATAATAATTGCTCTATAGCATTAGTGAATTGGTGAGAAATGAAGGAAGAATGAGCTTCTATTTATAGGAAAATATAGTTTCAATAATTGCACATTTTGGGGCTTGAAATATTACAGTAATAATACCTTCCTCTTTTTCTTCATTTTTAATTTAGTCCTGTAAGTATTTTCAAACTTAAACCACCTCCCCTAATAGTAAATCATGTGAATCAATAGTAAATCATGTGACTCAATAGTTCTAATCATTTGAAAAAAACAATTACAGTATAGTACCTTCAACTATACCTCCATTTTTAATTTTATCATGCAAATATTATCAATCTTGCACTAACTCCCCTAATTGTGACATCCCCAAATCCGGGTCCCAAATCACCACAGATTCGGTTTAATCATTCTATAACTATTTGTGAAAGATATAAACATAAGTTGTTTATACAATACACTTTACACACTATTCCCCAAAATCAAGTAACCTTAACATATACACAATTCATAAACTATCTAAAACATAACATTATTATCAAACTATACTATTACAAACTAGTCAGACATTATATCCCAAAATTTGAACTTGGCATTATCATTTTTTCACATATCGAATCGCATTCACCTTATCTGCAATATTTATCATGATATAGCAAGGGTGAGCATGAAAGTTGCCCAGCAAGTTTAAATATTATTTAAGGATATATCATGATTGAAAGAGTCTGAATAATAAGCTTGCTATAATTCATCAGTATAGTTGTGAATTAGCACGAACAAACTTTTGACTGAACAAGAATTAAACATGAACAAATATATCTGGACCAACTGGTAATGAAGGTGATCATCCTTTCATACCTGACTTATACATGAAATATGTACAGAGTAAAATTTCTACATGGCAATCAGCAATGATTAACCATAAGCATATCTGGATGAAACAACTCTTAGTAGAGTTAAGTAAAACTTGCCTGAACCGTTGATTACTGCAACGCAATTTATATCGCTTTATCTGAAGACCTAATACTAGTAATATAGATCTCCAATATTAGAATAATATCAACACAATATAATACTATTATATATATATATATATATATACATAGAATAATCTAAACACATAACACATAACCCTATCAGTCTATACAACACATACGACATAGCATCAAGTCAAACTATTCGATTCGACTTGAAACCGAAACAAAGTGACATCCAGAGGCCTGAATGGACAAAACTTGAATTTAAGTTCAATTAAACTCACATTAGAACACTTAACAATATCTTAGATAATTATATTATCGAATAAAAACATTATTCATAGACTTGTAAGAATTTTCAAATAATTAATATCATTTATCATGATTTTTCAATCATTAATATCGTATTTAA
This sequence comes from Panax ginseng, assembly GCA_020205605.1. Taxonomy (NCBI): domain Eukaryota; kingdom Viridiplantae; phylum Streptophyta; class Magnoliopsida; order Apiales; family Araliaceae; genus Panax; species Panax ginseng. The sequence continues at coordinate 70,137,753 of CM035139.1, forward strand.
GTGAATTAAATAGCACTTAATTCCTTAATCATTAATATTTATTTACTATTAAATATCAATGAAAATTATAACATAATATTATAATATATTTAGAATATCATAAAATATTTTTTAATACTTTAAAATCATATTTATATGATTTTTAAACAATTAAATTTATTATCCAGAATTGCTATTAATATTAAAATATTAATATTTTTATGTCAAAATATCAAAAGTTATATTTTATAACTTAAAATATTTTTATAACACTTAAATCATTTTATATGATTTTTAAAACATTAATTCTATTTTTCCATAATTTATTTAATATATTCATTAAATAAATTAATTACCATTAATAATAAATTATTAATGAAATTCATCACAAAATATTAAAAGTCATCAAAAATAACTTAAAATATTTTCTAATATCATAATATAATTTTTCATGAATTAAACTATTTTAAATAATTTATTTAATATTATAATTAAAAAAATAAATACCTTTTATATTCCAAAAATATTAAATATTTTTGAAATATACTCTAAATACTTAAAAACTATTTTTCAGGCTTTAAAATAATTTTTCATAATTTATTATGTATTTTTAATAATTAAAAACTATTTTTCTCTAATTATTTATTAAAATAATTAATTTCCTAATTAAACTGTCGCTATAGGGACTTTAGGCTACGAATCCGTCGCTGATTGTGTTCTTGGGATGTTCTTGAGCAAACCCAGAAACTCAAGTCAGTGTTCGAGTTACTGGGTTTGACCATCATTTGATCTTAGATCTTAGTGTTTTCTGGGCAGTCTAAGGCATCAGTGTTGTAATATGTATGTAATACTACACTTACAAACAAACATCAGGGCTTAACAACATCAAATCAGTGAGTTATTAGCCCCCAAAATGTCTGACAACACTGTTCTTCATTTCTGGGTTTTCCAGAAAATGAAGAAAGAATTTAAATGTTATATTTAGATCATTGTAGCTTCCAGTATATGTATTATTTGTGTGATCTAATGGTTAGATCGTGTAGAGGATATGTTAGAGTACAATCACATGACATCATAGCAACATAACAACATCATATACACAAGATCTGGTCGGTCAAAGTAAGACGGAAAAAATGTTCTTGGCGAATTACGGGTTTCCCGGAGATTTTCATCGAGCGATTAGATTCAACGATGGTTTGACCTTAATTTTCTTCAATTCTGTTGTTAATTTAGGCGATCTACAAGCATACAAATGTAGTTCATATAGCCGTCTACAAGATCTAACTAATAACAGGATCTAAACATTATCATACAACAAGATCTGAAGCTCAGAATATATTGTCAGACGAGATCTGGGTTTCTGGGTTGCCCAGAAACTCAGTCTCCATGACTGGTCAACGCAGTTTGACTGCTCATATCTCTAAAGCTACTCATGATCTGGACCTGTTTCTAGTTTCAGACCATAGTCCACATAACATAGAACACATTTATAACATAAAACACAACAAATACATTACACAGAAGAATCTAAAGGCACTGACATATGACTGTCAAGCCATCTTTTTCAACTTTTCCAAATTTCTAAAAATGCTAGATTCATGCATCTAAGTGTTATAGATCCATGATCTATCAACCCAGATCACTCAAAGACACCTTAATACACAACTTTAACCAATCAACAACAACATTTAACATCAAATCATCAGATTTCTAAGATTAGGGTTCTTATACCTTTGAGGCTTAAATTCTGATTCTGATCCATGATCCTGATCTTTTTAAGCTAAGAGGTTATTATATCTTAACTTTTGACTCTCTTCCTCATTAAATCTTGAAATTTAGAGAGAGAGAAAAGGTTGTCAACAATGAAAAATAAAGTGAAGCTTTTCTTTCTCTTTGATCTATATAATAGATATAATTCAATGTATTTGCTAGCAAGTTGTGGCTGATTTTGGACACATAGTTAGGTCTAGAGTCAGGGTAGTTTACCAACTCATTTTAGGGCTAGATCTACAAGCAATCTACTAAATAATGCAATAAGGGTAAACTAGTCATTTCCATACCATTTTATTTCTAAAATTATCATTTGTTGCAACCCTTAGGGTTTAGGTTTAACCCTTTAGGGTTTAGGGTTTAACCCTAAAGATTTAGCAAATTAAATTTCTAACATTTTCTAATTAGATTTTAAAATAGAAAATCATGATTTCTAAATTATAATTAGGGCTTCCTAATTATATTATAATTTCCTAATCACATTAGGACTTAAACAAATTAGGATTAATATTTCCTAATTAAAAATTAAAATTACCTAATTACCGATTAGGGTTTCACATTTACAAATTAGGGTTCCTAAATAATTAGGGTTTTTAATTATTAGAATTTCTAATTAATTAATTAAGGTTATCCCTAATTAGGTTTGTGATTAATACACAAAAATCGTATACGTTGTACTTAAATTCCCAATTTAGGGTTTTAAATTTCTGAATTAGGGTTTCGGACTCCCGAAACAGAAATTAGGGTTTTTGAACCGGTTTCTAGGATTTCTTATCAATCATTAGGGTTTTCTAATTGAACGTCGATATTCGACAATAATATTAGGGTTTGACACTGATAAAATTTATCTGGTCAACCCTTGACCCTTAACCACATACTGTACACATATAATATCATATTCACATAACATTTTCACATATACCCTTAATCCTGAATAATTAACCAAAATCCTTCACAGAATTTTGAAATCCTCAAAATTCCTTCCCAAAAATGCCAAACGCATACACATATTTTCTGTCTAGGTCTATTATTTGACCTTAAATCCATCATTTAAGATTTTTTAAAATTTGTCTAATTTCTCGGGTTGTCACATTCACCCCTTCTTCTAAGAATTTCATCCCCGAAATTCACCTTGCACCTTACACCATACTGCTTACACCATTCACACATCATCACATGCTACCCAATACACCACTTATAAGTGTAAAAGTTTTCAAATTGTGCTGAGGGGTCATATAGACCATGAACACATAGTTTTAACGGTATTCATACCACAAAACTATACATTACTTGGTATGTTTACAATCACAAAGAAGGTAAACTACCATTTCTAGTACTTTAGCTGATTAACCTATAGTACTCTTACGTCATGCATAACGTATTAATCATGTCTAGTGAATATTTACGCTACTTGATTGGATTATTTATCCAAACAACATAGTTCACCTCAGTCTTATCATAGGATTCCGCACCAAAACAATTTGGTTTGGGAATTTTTTTTTTTCAATGAACACTTGGAGTTTTCATAAACATTAGTCTAGCTGAATCGAATAGCGTAGACTCATATCAATAATTCAATTCAATCGAATTATTTAAGTGTAGCCAAACCCCGTTGGCAAATTAAAATTTTGAAAACATTTTTGAGAATGACGTCATGATGTCGTACTGTATTAACAGTCCATTTGAGGATGTCGTCATTGTATGACTTTGTCATAACACATCATACAATAGTGGAATAACGATTTTAGATCAAATTCACACTAAGTATTCCTGTATTTACAACTCCATCACCTTTTTATCATCTCTCTTTTGAAATTACATGGTACATAAGTGATAAATAAAATATATTTTGATATTTCAAATCATTTACGTCTAGTCGAAATAAGTAGCATAGACTATACTTTAAACCGTTTCAAAAATGATTACGAGTCTACATTTTTTTTTAAAAGCACATAGTGCGTATTTAGCTTGATGTCAAAATTTCGAAGTCTAGCATAGCTATGAGTTTTGGAAAACTTATGTCTCCACTAACAATCATTTGCTTAAACAGTCTATCTATTCCTATAATCCTCAATACTCCATTCACACACAACTATACCCAGTTCGTCAAACCACATTTATGAGTTCATAAGCTTGCCACAATCATATGAGTTTAAGAACTTACCCTAGTCAGACCTTTGGCGTCCATTCGCTGAGGGTTTCATAAATAATTCATATAACTATGAGTCAAGAATGTCACATAAGTATGAGTTTTAAGAACTCGTACTTAATCCTATATTCTCTACCTATGACCTATCTATCTGTTATACACATGAGAAAGGAATCACCCTCTTAACATGCATATAGAAAATAGTGTGACACAAACATTTCAATGATTATCAATGCCAGAAACTAAGTAGTTTTTACACCAAGTACAATTCCCCGCCCATACAAGGAATCATACTTCACCACATTTGACATGAGTCCTCAATTAAAATCCCCACCTAATCTTAACCCCCTTCTCAATATGAATTTCATTTAATCCATATTCATAATTCATAACTCTTTCATGAGTTTTCATAGTACAATTTCATAGTACAACTTACACACAACATCTTGTTGTAAACTTTTCAATCATTCGCTTGATCCTTCTCCATACTATAACCTTATAAGATCACGGGGTGATCTCATCGTATATATTATGATTCATTTCTATACTGTGATCGTTTTATTTTACGATCTCCTATCCCTGTACTTTCAGTCTTTCAGACTCGATCTATTAATCACTACTGTTTAACTTTATTATCAGAGTTAGAGAACTCCGTATCTTTACAACTCGCCGAGATTAGTCTTTGAATCTTACCGACCAACTAACTCTATGTGAGTTAGATCTTATCCTAATCACTGCGGTTATTGGTCTTAGGTATTCCTACCTAAGCTTCATAACCAACAGCTTTGATACCAACTGTGGCATCCCCAAATCCGGGTCCCAAATCACCACGGATTCGGTTCAATCATTCTATAACTATTTGCGGAAGATATAAACATAAGTTGTTTATACAATACACTTTACACATTATTCCCCAAAATCGAGTAACCTTAACTTATACATAATTCATAAACTATCTAACACATAACATTATTATCAAACTATACTATTACAAACTAGCTGCACATTTTATCCCAAAATGAACTTGGCATTATCATTTTCTCAGTGTCCGAACGCATTACATTTATCTGCAATATTTATCATGATATAGCAAGGTGAACATAAAAGTTGCCCAAACAAGTTTAAATATTATTTAAGGATATATCATGATTGAAAAGTCACGAATAATAAAGTGGCTATAATTCATCAATATAGTTGTGAATTAGCACGAACAAACTTTTGACTGAACAAGTATTGAACATGAACAAATATATCTGGACCAACTGGTAATGAAGGTGATCAGCCTTTCATACCTGACTTATACATGCAATATGTACAGAGTACAATTTCTACATGGCAATCAGCAATGATTAACCATAAGCATATTTGAATGAAACAACTCTTAGTAGAGTTAAGTAAAACTTGCCTGAACCGTTGATTACCGCTACACAATTTATATCGCTTTATCTGAAGACCTAATATTAGTAATATAGATCTCCAATATTAGAATAATATCAACACAGTATAATACTATTATATATATATATATATATATATACACACATAGAATGTGGCGCCCCCAAAATAGGTATACAACACCCATTCTGAGTTGCCAAATACATAGTACAGAAAGAAAACTACAACTTCAATAATACAATTGTCATGCAAAATACGACAACACATACTGTGAGTTTAAATACAAATATTGTCTTCTAGACAATATCAACACTCAAATAAGTCCTCATTACAATTATTCATACACTATTTTATAGAAATAGTGAGGACTGCTAAAACATCTTTCTAGAACCACCACTCCATACCCCGACTCGATCCTGCTATGTTCTAACCTCTTGAGAAGAAAAATGGAACAAAAAGGAAAAGGGTGAGCTCAACTAGCCCAGTAAAGAATATTATGACTAAGATAATATACAACAAATTATCATTAGTCTTCAACAGGAAAAACTCTGATAGAATATAATAGACAACAAGTTTTAGATCAACAAATGCAGCGAAAACAGCAATTCATTAGAAGAGTCACGTAGAGAATGAATTCTACTATCTTTTAAGATTTAAAAGTCCATCATCAATATTTTATCCCTGTAACATCAATCAATATACATCTTTAATCAAATATTCATCTTTGCACTATAGGCCAAAGATATTCATCAGTTAATCATTCATCTTTGCACTACAGGCCAAAGATATTCATTTATATCACCAGTCGGTCCTGTTCATCTTTGCACTACGGGCCAAAGATATTCAATAATATCATCATTTAAGACTGAGGATGATGAAAAATATTTTAAAGAAAATGAATCCAGTGTGACAGAAAGACAAATATTAGAGATTCGTATAACAGTTTATCCAAGATCAATAATACTTCATAATAACCAATTGTGAAGTAGAATTCAAAAATAAAGATCAAAACATGGATACAATCAAAGATAGTAACCATAATAGACATATTGGACAAAAAGAAGAAAATTTCATTTTTTGGTGAATAGTGTCGCAGTGATTCGTGAATAATTAATCGTATCGTGAATAGTCTTAAGTATATCGTGAATAGTAACTTCCCAACACAAAAGTTCTAAATTTGATTAAAAAGTTCACCAATATTTTGGCGTAATGATATTGAAGAAAATAATATCATTTAAGAAGAAAATAACATCCCTTACCTCAAAATAACCGTACTTTTGGTGAATTTGGATATAGTCTTGTGAAACTTGCCTTTGAATAGGAACTCTGAAAGTATCAAAATACTCACAAAATTACGCTCGATAATCTAGAGAGAAAGAAAACTTGTTTCTGGTATGATTTTCAATTCTAACCTAAGCGTCTATTTATAGGAAAATGCTAGAACGCCATAGGAGACTAAAATAATAAAATAATATTATTTCTCATTCTTTCTTCTACACATGCATCAATTGAACAAGCTAGCCACCAATTCTGAAAAATTTTAGCAACCCATGTGCATTCAACACCAACCAAAAAGTGGGTCCCACCCATAATGTAATAAAAATTATTTTATTTTCCGAAACTTCAGTAATTCATAGAAAATAGCCTGTTTATCAGAAAAATACGAATTTTATATCCATTCCACAAATAAATCAATCTTTCTACAACTTTGTAGCTTTGAGTTTTCCAAATTCCAAATAGAAAATATCCGAAATCCATAAACGGGTGATTTTAATACCTCCATTACGATAAAATCGATAAAACACATCGACATTAATTCCTTTATTTATAACCACATAAATAAATCCATCATTAATATCCACATCAAATAAATATTTTCTTATCATATAAATCAATAATTAATTATTCACAAATAATATTACGAATCCTGAATTATGATGACGAGTGCGGTTCAGAAAGAGGGGGCTTTCCAATAAGGATTTCTCCTTATTGGTGCGCAAATAGGTGACCAAACCTCTCCTTGACAGAACTTTCTAGACATTGCCAATAATACTATCTAATAATATTACTCAAATAATATGAATTATTGATCTGATAATGGGAAATCTTGTCACATGTGACAATTATTGAAACAAAATAATATAAACTATCAACGCAACAATTATTGAATCAATAAAATAAAATATTGAATAATGAATTCTTTGTAACAATTATTGAGTAGTGCCTTCTTACGTCTCGAATCAATAATTCAACAATACTATGTAATACTGGTGTCTTTCTTTATGCGACCACGCGTATTCTTGTATTATGATAACGATTATGCCGTTATTTATAAAAACTCATACTTTGTCGTTTTCCTTCATCCAATCGTTTTTCGTTATGGGGCCCACAAATGGCTGCGTCGTCGTACGAATATTCCCCGACAACAAAAATATTCCACGACCAAATGAATATTCCATGACAAAAATGAATATTTTATAACCACTTGCTTATTTTGTAAAATTTGCACATTTCACCCATAACCAAAGCATTATATCAAATTAACACCTTATTAATTTAGAATAATGAATAGAGGAAAAATTCAATTTTATTTATAATAAGTTGGGGTCTTACATAGAATAATCTAAACACATAACACATAACCCTATCAGTCTATACAACACATACGACATAGCATCAAGTCAAACTATTCCAGTCTGACTTGAAACCGACACAAAGCTGACATCCCGAAGGCCTAGTCGGACAAAACTTGAATTTAAGTTCAATTAAACTCTGTCCGAACACTTAACAATATCTTAGATAATTATATTATCAGACAAAACATTATTCATAGACTTGTAAGAATTTTCAAATAATTAATATCATTTATCATGATTTTTCAATCATTAATATCGTATTTAAGTGAATTAAATAGCACTTAATTCCTTAATCATTAATATTTATTTACTATTAAATATCAATGAAAATTATAACATAATATTATAATATATTTAGAATATCATAAAATATTTTAATACTTTAAAATCATATTTATATGATTTTTAAACAATTAAATTTATTATCCGTAATTGCTATTAATATTAAAATATTAATATTTTTATGTCAAAATATCAAAAGTTATATTTTATAACTTAAAATATTTTATAACACTTAAATCATTTTTATATGATTTTTAAAACATTAATTCTATTTTTCCATAATTTATTTAATATATTCATTAAATAAATTAATTACCAAATAATAATAAATTATTAATGAAATTCATCACAAAATATTAAAAGTCATCAAAAATAACTTAAAATATTTTCTAATATCATAATATAATTTTTCATGAATTAAACTATTTTAAATAATTTATTTAATATTATAATTAAAAAAATAAATACCTTTTATATTCCAAAAATATTAAATATTTTTGAAATATACTCTAAATACTTAAAACTATTTTTCAGAACTTTAAAATAATTTTTCATAATTTATTATGTATTTTAATAATTAAAAACTATTTTTCTCTAATTATTTATTAAAATAATTAATTTCCTAATTAAAGCTGTCATTATATAGGGACTTTAGGCTCTCTGAATAAAATCATTGATTGTGTTAACGGGATGTTCTTGAGCAAACCCGAAAACTTCAAGTCGATGTTAAAATTCTTGGGTTTGACCATCATTTGATCTTGATCTTAGTGTTTTCTGGGCGTCTAAGGCATCAGTGTTGTAATATGTATGTAATACTACACTTACAAACAAACATCAGGGCTTAACAACATCAAATCAGTGAGTTATTAGCCCCCAAAATGTCTGACAACACTGTTCTTCATTTCTGGGTTTTCCAGAAAATGAAGAACAGACGAAGGTGTTATATTTAGATCATTGTAGCTTCCAGTATATGTATTATTTGTGTGATCTAATGGTTAGATCGTGTAGAGGATATGTTAGAGTACAATCACATGACATCATAGCAACATAACAACATCATATACACAAGATCTGGGTCGGTCAAAGTAAGCCGGAAAAAATGTTCTTGAGCGAATTCTGGGTTTCCCAGATTTTTCATCAGGCAGTTCGTTCAACGATGGTTTGACCTTAATTTTCTTCAATTCTGTTGTTAATTTAGGCGATCTACAAGCATACAAATGTAGTTCATATAGCCGTCTACAAGATCTAACTAATAACGGGATCTAAACATTATCATACAACAAGATCTCAAGCTTCGAATATATTGTCGACGAGATCTGGGTTTACGGGTTTGCCAAACTTCGGTCTCCATATTGATCAACGCATTTATTGCTCATATCTCTAAAGCTACTCATGATCTGGACCTGTTTCTAGTTTCAGACCATAGTCCACATAACATAGAACACATTTATAACATAAAACACAACAAATACATTACACAGAAGAATCTAAAGGCACTGACATATGGCTGTCAAGCCATCTTTTTCAACTTTTCCAAATTTCTAAAAATGCAAGATTCATGCATCTAAGTGTTATAGATCCATGATCTATCAACCCAGATCACTCAAAGACACCTTAATACACAACTTTAACCAATCAACAACAACATTTAACATCAAATCATCAGTTTTCTAAGATTAGGGTTCTTATACCTTTGAGGCTTAAATTCTGATTCTGATCCATGATCCTGATCTTGTTAAGCTAAGAGGTTATTATATCTTAACTTTTGACTCTCTTCCTCAATAAATCTCGAAATTTAGAGAGAGAGAAAAGGTTGTCAACAATGAAAAATAAAGTGAAGCTTTTCTCTCTCTTAGATCTATATAATAGATATGATTCAATGTATTTGCAAGCAAGTTGTGGCTGATTTTGGACACATAGTTAGGTTTAGAGTTAGGGTAGTTTACCAACTCATTTTAGGGCTAGATCTACAAGCAATCTACTAAATAATGCAATAAGGGTAAACTAGTCATTTTCATACCATTTTATTTCTAGAATTATCATTTGTTGCAACCCTTAGGGTTTAGGGTTTAGGGTTTAACCCTAAAGATTTAGCAAATTAAATTTCTAACATTTTATAATTAGATTTTAAAATAAAAAATCATGATTTCTAAATTATAATTAGGGCTTCCTAATTATATTATAATTTCCTAATCACATTAGGACTTAAACAAATTAGGATTAATATTTCCTAATTAAAAATTAAAATTACCTAATTACCAATTAGGGTTTCACATTTACAATTTAGGGTTCTTAATAATTCGGGTTTCTAATTATTAGAATTTTTAATTAATTAATTAGGGTTATCCCTAATTAGGTTTGTGATTAATACACAAAAATCGTATACGTTCTACTTAAATCCCCAATTTAGGGTTTTAAATTTCTGAATTAGGGTTTTGGACTCCTGGAACCAAAATTAGGGTTTCAGAACTGGTTTCTAGGGTTTCTTATCAATCATTAGGGTTTTCTAATTGAAGGATGATATTCGACAATAATATTAGGGTTTGACACTGATAAAATTTATCTAGTCAACCATTGACCCTTAACCACATACTGTACACATATAATATCATATTCATAGAACATTTTCACATATACCCTTAATCCTGAATAATTCACCAAAATCCTTCACAAAATTTGAAATCCTCAAAATTCCTTTCCAAAAACGCCAAACGCATACACTTATTTTCTGTCTAGGTTTATTATTTAACCTTAAATCCATCATTTAAGATTTTTAAAAATTAGTCTAATTTCTCGGGTTTTCACACTAATAGTATATGAATGTGAATTAATAGTACACACATGTGAACAAATAGTTATATGCATGTGAATTAATAGCAAATAATTGCTCATTTATCCGATTAATTACCCGATAACTTCCATACATCAATTATTATCGACATAAATGCCGATTTCCACTAACACTAATAATTCTCACACAATGAAACTATCAATTTCATCTTTAATCAACACGAACTTATTCATCATTAATATATATTATAACTCACAACATTTAACAACCAGGTCTTTCCCAGGAAAGAGGGGGCTTTCCGATAAGGATTTCTCCCTATTAACGCGCAATTAGATTATCTAACCTCTCCTTGACAGAGGAATGATTGTGGCATAAATTGAGCAATGTGGATAATGATTGTAACTAACAATAAAACCCCTCTTTGAAATTTTGTAGAACAAGTTGTGTACAAAGCCGAAAACTCCTTGACTGTGATCAAAAATTCGGGACTTGCTTTGGGAAGGAAAAAACTAAGGTTTATGTTGGAGAGAGAGAGCGAGTGTTGGTGGACTGGAATATGAAGATTGGAGGTGCTTAGATTGGATTTAGGAGAGGAGCAGTAGTAGGGGAGTTCGTATGGAGTTCGGTTTTGAGAGAGAGAGAGGGAGTCGAGAGTTTGAATGTAATAATAGTTGTGTGCTGATTAGGCTACTATTTGTTTTTTAAAAAATGACTTGAAGAGGCAGCATTTCTGATGGATTTTACTTGAGGGGGCCTTGGCTGCGTTGTGCTCGATACGTTTCTATTGTGAGGCGCTTGGTCTGTGATTCATCTCCCTGAGCCTAAGTCTGCGTAGATGTCTCCACTTTTCTGTTTTATAATGGTTGGCCAATCGAATTTGTACTTGAGAATTATCATGAACATCATATTAGCATAACTAAATCAAACATCTACTACTAATAATAATGTAAATAAGAATTGACAAAGAGTAAAAAAATTGATTGGATGGGTTGCCTCCCATCGAGCGCTTGATTTATAGTCTTTCAGCCTAACTTTGTCTGATCAATGCTATCTGATTCCTCTACGACAGTTGAGAAATTCTCCATCCATCAGGAGCAATGTAGTATTTGGGAGGTCACCATTAGTGATAGCCCTGAAATGAAACCCACCCAGCTTGCCTTTTGCAGATAGGATCCTATTTATGAACCTCCAGCAGATAAGTGTTTTCTCCATTATGTTTGTAAATTGAATGGGGCATTGAGACTTGGTAAACATAATGGTCTCTTTCTCTACCCTCTCCTTTTTAGTCGACCATGACTCTAACAATGTAATAACACTCATGTTGTAAATAGTCTTGCCGACAACATTACTACCAAGCGGATATGGTCTTGCAAATCTAACTGGATCCTTGGTGTTTGACGAATAAGGTGCTTGGGGGACTAAAAACATCGGCTCATCATTGTTGGTACTCACAGTTAGTTCTTCACCGACTTTATTTTCATTAACCCCACTTGTCTCCTCTATTTCATCATCTAGTAGCTCCTCCAGCTGTATATTTGGGTTAGGCATTTCGTCAATCTCGAAATCCATGTCATAACTTAAAGTATTATGCACACAAGTCAATCATATTTGATGATAAAGCATATACTTTGTAACAATCTTATTTATTTATTAATAAAAAATATTAATTTATTAAAGACATTTAATTATCTACATGATGTTGTTTTATAATATGTGATAAACCCATAGTTTTAAGCAATGCCTTTAGAATAATGATGATGATCATTCTAATGAGATCTAAATTCTTAGAAAGCTTAAAACTAAAATAGTTCTCAATCGTTGGATTACTAAATTGGGGATTAGTGAATCCAGATAGATTGGTACATACGTTAACTTGCTCATTGGATGAGGATGATTGATCTCATGATCATTTATGTGGAGACACTAAAGCAAGTATGTAAGTGCTTATTAGAGAATAAGTTCATTTGAGCGTTGGCTCATTAAGGAATACCTAATGGAGTTTTACTTGCACCGTCAATAGGAATTCACAGTAGTGATAGTAGTGACAAGTGATCCTTGGACTTGAGATCATCATAGTATCTTGTGTATGATGAGTTATACTTTGACTTATTCCTTAAGACCCTTAGGGTATATTAAAGGGTATGCTTGGGTATAATAAGTCGTACATGGAGATAATGTAGGATCAATAAAGAATCTACCACTTCTAGTAAAAGAAGAGAAATGTCCTATGTGATTCGATAAATCAGAACCTAGTAGTCCTTGGCCAAGGCATAATTAAATTAGAAATGAGTTTCTAATTTGCATTATTTGGAGTTGTGCATTTAAGAGTCGAAATACATATAATTAAATAAAATAAAACTTGACAGTAATTCCATGTCTTATATTTAATTGGGACATTGTATGGTGGAAGGATTAAATTGTACGATAACTATTTACTCAAAGATTCTTTTATGATTAATGTTGAAATCTATATTATCTAGAAAGTCATTTATCGCTAGGGAGGTTTATCCCTATTGTAGAATAAATATTATTTATTTAAATAAATTAATAGTTTAATTTATTTATTTAAATAAGATTAGAATTGTTCTAATTGATTTATTCACAACCCATTAATATGGAGAACCTAAAGGGTCACACCATAAAAGGAAGAATAATTATTTAAGAAGTTAATGGCATAATCATAATAATAAGTTAAGAATATTTAATTTAATCTATGTTAATAGAATAAATTAAATAATTTAATATTATTATTTAATATTTTGGAAATATTAAATATAAATTAATAAGAGGAGTCTTATTATTATTATTTAAATCCTAAAAGAGTTTGGAAATTAATTAATAAAAGTACTCTCAAATATCATAATAAGATTAGGAGGCTAATTAATTAAAAGAGTTCAATTAATTATTCCTAATAAGATTGGGAGCCTAATTAATTAAAGGAATTTAATTAATTAAAATAAAACCCAATTCCTTAATTGTTAAGGAGAGTTTCCCACATCTATAAATAAGAGGAGTCTTATTATGGGTGAGTGTGATTGACGGGTTCACATAATACGTAATTTCAATAGTTGGGAGAGTACACCCTTTTCTATGAGAGATAGAAAAACTAGGGTTTTACCAAATACCCATCTTCTTGAATCTTTCTTTTTCCTTGGTAGATCACCTCTAAAGGCCAAACACATGGGTGGCTAATGTTGATCAAAGGAAGGAACCAAACCCGGTGGATTCAAGTTGAACGCGAAAAGATTTGGAGGTGAACTTGTACCTGAAGAAGCTCGAATCTTCAAGGGTATGATTCTTGTTCTTTATCTTTTCGTTTAATTAATAATTGTACATAAATGGTGATCCGGGTATATGGTTTGTAAAATTTGAAAACTCTGATTTTTCATGCTTCCGCTTATTTTGTGCAATTTGATTGTGTTCATGAATATTACAAACCTAACAGTGGCATCAGAGCCAAACCTTTATGCGAATTATTAATTATTTTAATTTGATATGTATATTGATATGTGTTTAGAACAATTTAATGGGACATAATTTTGTTGTATAAAATTTATTTAAAAAAAATTGCAAAACCTATTTTTGTTTTTCCATTATTCTATATATAACTCATATAACTCACATTATTCTATATATATATATATATATATATATATATATATATATATATATGAATTAGGTTTATATATGATATTTAACAAGCGAGGGATCATCCAGTTATATTATATATATGATAATGGCGTGATTAAATTATTGATTTTATTTGTCACGTTAGCTTCAACTGCGATTATATTATATATATATATATAATATTTTAATAATTTTATAATTAAAATAAAAAGTTTATTTTAATTTTAAAATTAGGATTTCACTCTAACTAATTAGAGTTGGAATTGGATTTCATGATAACTAATTGGAGTTGAAATTGGATTCCAGGTTTCCTTAAATAAAGGAGTTTATTTAGATATGAAATAAGATTTCATATTATTCAAAATAAAGGAGTTTATTTGTGAATAGGAAAGAGAATCTGTATTTTCTTAAATAAAAGAGTTTATTTAGACATGAAATAAGATTTCATATTATTCAAAATAAATGAGTTTATTTGTGAATAGGAAAGATAATCTGTGTTTCCTTTAATAAAGGAGTTTTTTTTACTTGGAATTGGATTCCATAATTAATTAAAATAAATGAGTTTATTTTGATTAAATAATTTGATTAAAATAAAATAGTTTATTTTATTCAAAATTGGATAAATTAAAATAAAAGAGGTTTATTTTAATTTAAATTTGGAATAAAATAAAGGAGTTTATTTTGATTCAAAATTAGATTTTATACTAACTAAATTTTCCCATTAAATGATATCAATATATATATTGAATGTTTATTATTCATGAGATGAACATTATTTATTAATGCATATGTAGATGTGTATGATAATAAATGGGATTGATTATGGACTATTGACCAATGTGATTGGATTTTATTTTAGTTGGATGCATAACTAAATGAATTTTATTAAATGTGGTCTGCGTACCTCGTTTTCTCTAATTTTTCTTAATGTAAATTCTATCTCCCTCCTATGTACTTCCCCTTGACTGCTGATCAAGGTTTCTATTTATTTTAAATAGTTTTGTAATAGGAATAGTTAGAATTATTTTGAAGAATTAGAAATCAAGAGCAAGGAGCGCTTGAAGACCCGTTTGTAATGGAGCCCAGGTTTAAATGTAATAGTTATATTTAAATATTAATTCTTGCACCCCTAGGGTTTGACCTTTTGGTTCACTTGGTGGCTCTAGTGAACCAAACTAGAATAAAAGTCCATAATCAATCTAGGTAGAATATAGTATTCTATATGTGCATGCTTATACTATATATATTATATATTATGCAAACATGCTTCGCATGTTCATTAATATGATGTGTATTTTATGTATATATGTGCATGCGCACTAAACAAGATGAGACAAATTAATTACATGCAAACCCCTCAAATTTTTATATTAAGTTCTAAGCGTTCAAAGATATTTGAAATATCGAACGTCGCCTTCTAGCATTATAAAATATAATAGAGTATCAATTAATTATTATAAGTGTGACACCCCCAAAATAGGTCCAATCCATCCAACCTATTCTAAGTCGCCAAATACATGGTACAGAAAACAACTACAACTTTATTACTACAATTGTCGTGCAAAATACAACAACACATATACTGTGAGTTTTAATACCAACTGTAACTCATGTCCCAACTATCAACACCTCACAGTGATACCTTACATAAAGGTACAATCTAGAACTGTTTTAGAAATTAAAATCTTTGGGAAATGCTCAAGGAAACCTTCGTACATAGGAGACCATGAATCTAAGTTATGATAGATATCATATGTCCAAAGAATCATCCTTGGTTGATCCAATAGACTCCAAAGAAAAATGAGAAGATTACTATCATGTTCCTTCCAATGGTGAGTCTTCTCTTGACATATAACTATCTCCACCGTCTGCGATTGAACATTATGTTTCAACCCAACTCCAAGATCATATAGGTAGTGCTCGTAGATATACTCAGTAAGTGGATGTGCATAATCCTTTCTTATGATAACACGAGATTGTATGTCATTAGACATCTTGTATGCTAGTGGCAAAACACCCTTCCAAAGTTGGGTTCACCTCACCCTATTGTTGTTCACCAAAATCAATAATTAAGTGATGTGTAATATACGACACACACATCTTAGGTCGTCAATACAATTATATATTGTATGTCATGCCATTTTATAAGGTGTTGAGAAACTTTGATAGTCTCGGACCACCGCACTATTCCCCTGTTATCCCCGCTCGACCCAGCTACACCTTTATTACCTGAAAGGAATTGTGAAGCAAAAGGGGTGAGCACAACTAGCTCAGTAAAGAATATCATAACTAAAGATAATTAAATTATCAATAGCCTTCATCAGTAATAAATCAGAGATTTAGAACATATGGTAGATGATAAAACTTTTCAACCATAGTTGCAGCGGAATGAGCAATCCATTAGAAGAGTCAAATAGACCATAAAGTCTATTATCTTCTCCATGTTAAAAGTCCACCAATAATGCTTTAATCTCGTAACATTATTCAATGATCATCCGCATCACAATCATACGTGAATAACTCATAATCATAAATGTAGTTCTAATTTTCTCTTCTCATCCAAGACGAAGATATTTTTATCACATGTCTTTACACCTCAAACATCAAAGATCATGGTTATACCAAATCACGGTTCCTTCGCTCATAATCATACTAATAAGTTCATCTTTGCACTACGGGCCAAAGATATTCATTAATAGTTCATCTTTGCACTACATGCCAAAGATATTCAACAACAAAAGTCATCTTTTAATTCACGGCCAAAGATATTCATCAACAATTCATCTTTTTGCTATCTGTGCCAAATATATTCATATCTCAAAGAAATATATAATCATTTCTAATTTATATAAACAATAATTATAACTATGTTGATCAATTCACCTTTGCACTTAAGCTAAAAATATTCAATTGTAAATTCAATGGTCATGATCATACCAGTCAACAATTCATCTTTGTACTCATCGCCAAATAGAACCCATAGTCACGATCATACCAATAATCTACCCATCTTTACACTTAAGTCAAAGAGAAATTTCATCATAGGAATTATAAAAATGTTATATATGATAATAAAACAATCACGATCAACAACTCGCATTTAATTTCAAGAATAAGATTCATAAATCAATGATTTCATAACACCTTAATCCAAATGTTATAAATCACTTAATAAATAAATAAATAAATAAATCCATCATTTATATCCACATCAAATAAATATTTCTTATCATATAAATCAATAATTAATTATTCACAAATAATATTACATAATCACAATTATGACAACCGTAGGTTTCGGAAAGGGGGCTTTCCAATAAGGATTTCTCCTTATTGGCGCGCAATCAGGTAACCAAACCTCTCCTTGATAGAACTTTCTAGACATTGCCAATAATGCTATCTAATAATATTATCCAAATAATATAAATTATTTATCTGATAATGGGAAATACTGTGCAGTGACAATTATTGAAACAACAATAATATAAAATATCAACGCATCAATTATTGAATCAGATAAATAAAATATTGAACAATAATTACTGTAACAATTATTGAGTAGTGCCTTCTTACGTAAAAATCAATAATTCAAAAATCTTTGTACAATACTGGTGTACTCTTTATTGTGCAACAATGCGTATTACTATATTTTAACCACCAGGTATTCCAACAGTGTTAATGGTAACAACTACGCCGTTATTTATAAAAACTTAAACTTGTCGTTTTCTTCATCCGATGGTTATTCTGTTATGGAGCCCACAAACGGCTGCACCGTCGTACGAATATTCCCCGACAACAAGAATATTCCACGACCGAACAAATATTCCCCGACAACAATAAGTATTTTATAGCCACTTGCTTATTTTGAAAAAAAATTCATATATCACCCTTAACTTTACTTTTTATCAATTTAACCATTTACTAAATAGGAAAATTGAATACTTTTATTTCATAAAATTCGGGGTCTTACAATAAGTTTGTTGTGTCACCACAAGGCTTATCTTAATTTTTTGAGATGTTAATTTTATCACATTTGATGCTTATAAAGAAAATTGAACAACGTTGTTTTGTTGTGTCACCACAAGGACAATATTTTTCTTTTTTGAATATATGGAGTGCTAGGTTGCACTTAACTTGGATAATTTTGATTCAGATGTGCCACCACTTGATCAAAAAAATCTAAGAGGCAAAATACAAGGAGTTGTATAGTTGATGTAATTGACAAGAGTTGTCTACCTATTTATTTATATATAGTTTGTTGTGTCACCATAAGGCTATATACATTTGAAATGAGATCCTTATTCTTACTAGCATATCTATAATTAGATATTGCTAAACTATATATATTGAGGGTAATATAGTTTGAAGGAAATAGTGGGAGATACCAATTTAAAACAAGACCTAATTTATTTTGGTAATTAATAAAAGAATGCATGCTAAAATGTTGTTAATTACAAATTTATTTATAGAATTTTATAATGTCTAAATTACTATCACTGCAAAACATATTTGATGTTAATTAACTGAACCGAATTACTCGGATTGGTTAAAGAATTTGAGAATAGTTCTCATGGCTAAAAAGTTATCTTATGTCCTTAATACGTCTTTCTTACAATGGTTGAAGACAATGCCTCTAAGGAAGAGATTGCTACTTTTAGAAAGTGGCAAGATGATGCAATTATTGGCTCAATGCATCATGGTGGTCGATCCACGAGTAACGAGCTTCGATTGTCGATATAAAACTTTGGATGCTCTTACTATATTCCTGCACATCAAGTAGTTGATGGTGAGGAAAGTAGGACTGATAGATATCAGATATCTAAGGAGCTCTTCCGATCTAGAATAATCGATGACACTATAGTACATATAAAAGCCCTTAACATTATCAATTTGATTGATCAATTAGGACAACATGTTTTGTCATGGATGGGGAGTTGAGCCATGATTTGATCTTGCACTCACTCCCGGACTCCTTTCACAATTGTTGTGATTTTTTCATATGAACAAGCTAGATATCAGCCTCGCTGATTTGCTTAACATGTTGAAAATGTTGAGTCACTTTCCACCGAGAAAGACCAAGTCTTACTAGTAGGGGCCAAAGGATCTTCTCAAGACTGATTTTAAGAAGGTAAATGAAAAGACAAAAAATAAAGGATAATGAGAACAAAACTCATACGGATAGCAAAAGAGTTTGTTTCCACTGCAATAAGCCTGGACACTAGAAAGAAACTTCAAGAAGCATCTTGCAGAGGCTAACCAAAAGAAGCTTAGTGAAGTTTCGATTACAAATACAAATTTGTTCATGATTTAAAATAAATTTTTCTTTAAGTCAAGGTTCTACTTGGGTATTGGATGTAACGATCCAAAATTTCAAATTATAATATTAAATATTTATTGAATAATATAAATATTTATTTGATGTGTCTATTGTTGAATTAATGAAATAAATATTTATTTGATGTGATGGTTGTGGAATCTAAAATTTATTAGAAATTTTCTAAATTAAATTAAATTATAATTTATAGAGTTGTAATATGACATGAGATGTTATATCGTTGTTTTGAATTAATAATTTAAGTGGATGTGTTTAATGATTAAATAAAATTATAATGAAAATTATAATTTTATGTTATTTAACAAATAGTATATTTAATTAAAAATATAGTATTTAATTAATTTATTGACTAATGTTGGATATGGAGATCCAAATAAATAATATGTAATTATAATTATAAACTAAAGTGTTTATTAAAATAAATTAAAAAGGGTTTAATTTAGTTTTTGCCAAACAAGGCTTAATATATTAATTCTTTAAAAACTAAAGGGTTTTGCCAAACAAAGCCTTATGGCTTTTGAATTTCTAATTTTTGAATTTAAATAGAATAAATAATATAAATAAAATAAATTAAAATAATAAATATAATATATACGTTATTTTGATAACTGATGATAGCTATTAAGGCCATATCAGTTTTTTATTTTGTTATTACGCATACTGGTTATCAGTGTTTACCCATTCTAGTTTGCTAGTCTAGAGATTATAGAGAGTTGAGAGAACTTGAGAGAATTTGAGAAAGAGCTTGTGCAAAGAAGAACAATTCCAGTGTGTTTAGCAAGGATTTCTTTTAAGCAACAAAAGGTATGTTTTATACCCTTATTATACATATCTGAAGTTACAGCTAGCTTTGTTTGTATTCTGTGAAATCAAAATTGGTGAATTGTGGATATATACTTGGTAATTGTGATGATACGTGTTTATAATGCTAGAGTTTATGTCAAACAAGGAAATCGCATGTTAATTTTTGGATAACAGTAGAAAATTTTGACAGTATATATATTTTCATATGGTTCATGAAAAGTTTCAATTTTAGTGGCTAATTGGTATGTGAAATGGTAAATTGAAGCTTGATTATGTTAGTTCATTAAGAAATGAGCATAGCGTAATTTGAATGGAGTGATTTGGCCAAGTATTGAATTCACAATGATGATTTTTGGATGAATATCAAAAATTGAGTTTTATATGAAAAACATGGAATTTGAGAAATTAACCTAGCTTAAATTGTTGTTAAATTGTTTTAATTGGGGGAATATGTTCACAAATATGTTTGTGATAGTTCTATACCATTTTTACATGTTATTATTACTGTTTGGTGGGTGAAATTCGTGTTAGTTGGCTTAAGAAAAGTGTTGTAGCTCTGTTCTGCAAAATTGAATCTATCTATAAAGACGTATGATTTCCCCTTTGCAAGCGCTGGCAATGAGCCTAAGATAAAATCAAAGCAGCCGCATCAAAGGCTCAATCTCGAATAAAGAAGTCTCTGCTAATTTCAGAGACTTTGGTCGTTCAATGTAACTTAGTGTAATGTTAGATTAATGTAACGACCCCAAAATTCATACAATTTAATTCTCGACTTTGGTCGTTAATAATACATTCAACCTCTAATTTTACATAATTAAACGGTAATACAACCATTGAAATTTGCGGAATAATTAAAACTTTTATACATTTCCTTCTTTATTGCCCTAAATCGCAACCTTTACATTATATCACTTCGATTCAAATTTATATCGTGAATCGTTAAAACAAAATAATTATACAAAGTCTTACATCATAAATAGGTATCCATATACATCAGATAACTCAACTTACAATTCAACAACATGTTACATTCAAAATATTAAATATATTTCCCATAAAACATAAGCAATCTTTGTGAATATAGATCTCTATAATTCACGTAGCACATATCCTTACCTTAAATCTTTAACCTGCAAAAGTGGTTATTTGCAAGGTTGAGCTAGACAACACAACAAAACAAAATCTAACAGTTTTTATGCATCACGTAGCACATAATAACATTCTCAACATATATCTCATAAACATCGGACTAACATAACATACATGCTACAATTCATATAACAATTATAAAGATTGAGTTCTTTACTCAATCATCATGCTTTAGTCAAACAACGTAGTCATAAATTGACTTTAACATTTCATACATTCAACATATATATAACACATCATGCTCTTTGCAATAAAAATTTAAAATAATCAAATTCACATAGCAAATAGGAACTGAAAGACTTGCCTTGATCGTTATTTACCAATAACAGTTTAACAGCTTACAGATATCCGCACTTCACGTGCCCTACAAAATTATATAATCATTCACATTAACTTTTAGTCACATAAAAATGCATAGTAGTTGTAATATAAATTTTAATCTACATCTTATAACTCTTTCTATTAATCAATACACAATGTTCAATTTGATTGTGTTACCTTTAGACTTATAACTCACTATATTTCTTCTTAGTCAAACTCGAAGTTCATTCAAGTGCTTAAGTCTTGCTAGGACTACTTATTGGTTTTATATTAAATCCATTCCATATCTTATAATATTCATTTCAATTGAATTGAAACACTTTTTAAGTTCATTAACACTTGGCACAAATAAGCTTCGATGTTCATTAAATTACACGCCTGATTCATCTCTCGTGTGTACTTAGTATGCTTATACAACTTATCTAATACATCATTTATTAATGTTAAGCATCATTATATTTACTAATATTCATGTTTTATAAGTTAGGACAACATCTTTTATCGTCAGGAGCACTACATTTACATATGTGCATTCCCAACGCCTCCTGATTTCCTCCTAATACATATCAGTCCCACAAATGACCATTTTGGCCCCTGTTATCGACCTCAAATTGAAACACTTAAAGAACGAAAGTTGTAGGTCTATTCATCCTCGTTCCGGATCATCTTGAATCACCTCAATCGGAGTTCATATGAAATAGTTATGGCCATTTTACTACAGGAAGTCAAAACTGTCTGACCCAGAGCACTTTTCCAAATACAAGCGCGATGATAAATATGGCTGTGGCGCAAATTCAAACGAGGCGTGAACTTCAGCTCTGGGGCACGAAGTTCTGGCCTATTTTTGCGTATTGACACGAAATTTGGCGATGGAGCGAAATTTGGCGTTGGGTATGAAATTTACATTGGGGCTCAATTACGAAACACCCAAAACTAGAAACAAAACCAAGCTACATGTCTTAATTTCTAACACCAATTAACATGTATAACTTCATGTAAATTACACATAAACGTTAACAATCATCCATATACCAATTACCAACAATTGAACAACGATTTTAGCAAACTTAATTCTTTGAAACATGTTTTAAAACAAAACTCAATTTCGATGATACCTTGATAAACACAGTGAACACTATAAATCCTACTGACAACCAATCTGATTACTTTAAACTATGTTTCTCTGAATTTCTTACCCAATTATCATCTACAAGGTTCAATTTCACAATTTCACAATTAACATATACAATTTTGATATTTCTACCAACCACGCTTATACATGAATATTTACATCAGAATCCAATTCCTTTTTCTTTAACACGTAATTAGCATAAAATCTTATATACATGTTAAACATACAATCATATATTCATATATGCTAGTATAATAATTACAAAAACATGGTTTACAAGAATTTTGTTAAAACTTTATACATAGTGAAAAAGAAGAACACAGAGACATATTATAACATAAAACATATATTAGTATCTAATATTAAGGTCATAGACATACCTTTTTGTTGTTAAGAAATTCTTGTTAATCACTGGAAATAGTTTGAAGAATTTCGCTCTTGTTGCTTATCTCTCTTAGACTCTCTCAAAATCTCTGAACCTTTCTTTTTCTCAAAACTCACTCTAGCTTTTCTTTCTTTTCTCAATTTAGCAGATAACTCAAAGCGTAAAACTGATAACTAAGCCAATTAACAGTATACGTATAATAAAATAAAACCAACATATAATTTTAAAACGTATAAAAACTGACGCTCCATTTATTACACTAATAAGTTATCAGTTACCCATATATATATATATATATATATATATATATATATATATATATATATATATATATATATATATTATTTATATTTAATTTATTTAATTAATATTATAAAATTCAAAATTCAAAAGAAATCCAAAAGCCATAAGGCTTTGTTTGGCAAAACCCTTTAATTTTTAAAGAATTAATATATTAAGCCTTGTTTGGCAAAAAACTAAATTAAACTCCTTAATTTATTTTAATAACTCCTTTATAGTATAGTTATTTGTCACACTTTATTTAATTAAGTTTTCATACTTAATTTAATTAATTATAATAACAATTTATTGAATAATATAATAATTCATTTAATCATTATAAATTCTCTAACTTAATTATTAAATTAGAATATTATCTCATAACAATTAATTTCTTAACCCATTAATTATTTATTAAACAAATAATTAACCAAATCAAATCAAATCAAATTAAACAAATATTTATTCAACAATAAACACATCCATTAAATATTTATATAATTTAATAAATATTCATAATTATAATTAAAATTCTGGATTGTTACAATAATCACATCGTAATAAGAATTTCAATTATTAAATTCTTATTTTAATAACTTATGAAAATTCGGGTTGTCACATCCTTTTCTCCTTATAAGGATTCCGTCCTCGGAATCAACGAAACCTCCCTTACTCAGTTTTCACCAAATCTCTTTTAAAAAATTTATCCGTTGAATATCTTCAACACATTACCTTAATATAGATTTTATATTTCCTACTACATTCATTACTTCAACAAATTCTAGGTTTTATTTCATAACTTTCATTTGAACTCAATTATATTTTGAGTATTATATATTCTTTAACCCATTCATTTCCTTTGCTAAGGATCGTTATCATAAACACTCGGGATATTACAGTTAATGTGAGAACCATGTAACAACAAGGTTAAACAGAGTTGTGTTATGTGAATTATAAATTCAAAGATTGTAAAAATTATTTATAATAACACTTGGAATTTCTCGAAATGTAATTGGTAATGAAAGACTTGTGCTAAAATGATAAGATTAGATAGAAATGTACATGTTATGGTATGTTAGAATATCTAATAGGTATTGTGGTTCTAAAATTATGTGTAGGTGATCGTGAGTTTAATTTTATAGCTTACGCTCAAGGCAAGTTTCTAAACCTTATCTTTTTACATTGAGAAAGTTTTCTAACTACACTTTCGTTGAGCTAGTTTCATTATTACATTGTGTAGCTTTATTCTTTTGATTGAGCAAGTTTTCTATCTTATCTGTTATTGAACAAGTCAATTGTTCTTAAATTTCATTCGAGCAAACTTTAACTCTAATGTTATTTGAAATTCTCGTTTGGTTGATTTATTCTAACTTGTTTATAGTTAAGCAAGTTTCTTAAGTTCTATTCTTGTATAATGAACGCAGTTTTTGAACTCTCGTTTTTATTATTGAGTTGTTTTATTTCTTTGCATGAGTTAATACCATGTTGGGCAAGTTTTAGTTTTCATCTTGCTATCAGTTAATGTATGTTCAGTAATTTCATTTCTAATGTTATAAGATCCTAACCTTAGCTTATTTATTGTTCAAGCAAAGGTTTACCATTTTATTCATTTTGTTGAATACTTATGCTCTATAGTTATTTCAAGCATGAGTTTAATATGTATAATTAGTTCACTTATGATTCTTAATTTTTCTATGTTATGTTGTTATTAAAACATCTGTTGTGTTATCAAACGTTATTGATTCATCTAGTCCTCTAGTTGATGATAGTTAAACTTCAAATTACCCTTGAAAGCTTATCCCAACCAAACTTTCTTTGGTGCGGACTTGTACTCTAAATACTGAGATGAACAACCCTATTATTATTAGGGGATAATTTACGCGTAGCGTTGAAATGTTTGTACACAATACATTGTACGAAGGGCTGATCCCCCTAAGTACGAGGAGTCCTTATAGTCTTATGACTGTTAAAGTTGGAGTTGAAAGATTACTTGCAACTGTGGACATAGTTCGTGGCTTATGACCCTCAATTATTTATATTCCACATTTTGGATTCCAGTTTCTGATTATCATTGTTTAAGTACTATTCAGTTTTGATAAGCCTATTCGTTGGTAGTTATTATTATTATTCTCCTGTTGATTCATTGTTATATCCAGTGAGCAATTGTTTTGCTCAATCTTGCATATTTAAACACTTATTGCAACTAAAGTTGAGAAGGTAGATGAGCCTTCAACTAGCAAAGGAAAGGGGAAAATGTACAAGTGATGAAGACTTGCAATTATGATTATTGTTATGATGTTAGACTTTTGGATTTGATGATAGACTTTTATATAATGATGTCATAATTTATTTCTACACTTGAATGATGTTTTAAGGTTAGATAACCTAGGAAGATTTTTATTGATTAATGTAACCCTATTTTAAGGGAGGATTTATGGTTTAAATATTATTTTATTTGGGTAGATAGTATGAATGTTTGGATAGTGAACACCAAATCTTGTGGGAATGAAGTACCCATATTTGGGGGTGTCACAAGTTGGTATCAAAGCTTTAGGTTATGAACCTTAGGTGGGGGAAAAGCCTTAGGAAGTAACCTTTGAAAAGATAGTGATGATGAACTCTTATCGAGTTTTAAGGAAGAAGTAATAAAATACTTATGTGTTTATGTGATTATAACTTATGTGCTCGTGAGTGTCGAGTAGTAATGATTAGTAGTTAAAACTTAAAATTTAATTGATATGATGGCTAATGTAGGAGGATCCAGTCAGGCTAGGGAGGAAGGATCCCAGATGCCTAGAGAAGAGGAGCCTCGAGATATTCAAGTAGTTTGAGAACAACTACTGCCACGGGAAACAGTTCCTGTAATAACCCGAGATTTCCTAAATAAAATAAATAAAAAAATTTGCGTAAAATTTTTTTTATTTAATGACGAGAATAAGTGTCTAGTAATGTGAACGATAAATGCGAATATATTTATTACTTGAAAAAATAGAAATAATTATGGAATTATTAATTACTACAAATTATATTTTTATGGTAATTAATTTACAGAAGCGAAAGGTTTTTATTAATTATTTTCCATGAAAACATGATTGGAAATAATATATGAAGTGATAATTAGAATTTATATAATATATATTTTATTATATGAATTGTTCGAATATTTAAATCAAGTATTTTAACTTGATATGCGAAAGAGAAGTCGGAATATGAGATCCAAACCTGAATTGGGACCGTGATCAAGAGATGAGAATAATAATATTATATTATTGTTATAATGATTTTACAAAGATTAATAATTATGTATCGTATGTGAGACGATGTGAGATAATATTGAAAGAATGACTACCAATTAGGTCATAGATATTACCGTCTTTGTGAAACCCCTAATTATTAAACTTAGTTATGAGAAATGACCGAGTAGTGATCGTGTATATGAAGTTTACTGTATATGAAGGTTACACATGTATAAGATGTCTCAGTAATTAGAGAAAACCCTAATTCTCATTGTTTGTCGATAATTAGGACAAACCCCAATTATTACAACCCTAATTCGGTTGAAGTTAGAGATCGTAATGACCGTGTTAGAACATACACAGATAATTAGAGAACCCTAATGGTCAATTAGAAACCCTAATTGATGGCGTTAAGAAACCCTAATTATAAAACCCTAATTTTTTCTATAGAAAACCCTAATTTAAATTACTGGGTTTAATTACGATGTTAATGTATAAATGTTTTAATTTACCAAAGGATAGAAAGTAATTGGTAAATGATAAGAATTACCATCTAGTGATTAAATATTATATTTAATTGCCTTGTACAAAAATGCCCATGAAATTATATGTGAAATTACCAAAATACCCTTTTAGTGTATTATTAGTTACATTGTTGATGGAATCTTGCCAAAAATCATGGCCAACATCCCTACCCTACCAATTGAGCATCCAATACTCAATTATGCTCACTCAATCAACTAATCTAGCATCCAATGTATCTATATAATTTTTATATAAATTAAAGAGAGAGAAAATGCATTTTAGTGCATTATTTGTGCATTATTGAGCTACCAATCCCTAAAAATCCGGCCAACCACTCCATAATTATCATGTGAGCTCAATAATGGCAGCCAAATCAGTATCCAAGGCTCTTGACATGATCTATAAATAGAAATCAAGGAGATTAAATGAAATTACACACTAAAATTATAGGAAACACCTAGCCACACTCTCTCAAGTTCTAACCAACGAAATTATCTTACCCATAAGCTCATAAACAAAGCCCAACCATCACAAATAACAAATCAGAAGCATCAAGAAGCCAGAAATCAAAAATCAAGCTTGAAAAGGTAGGAAATCCTAAATTCTAGAAATCCTTCGATTCGATGTTAATTGATGCAATTGATTGTTTAAAGTAGTGTAATAGAGAGTCTATTAATGTTCAGGTTTGTAAAATCATGAACCCATAACATCAAAGTGCACGCAATTTGAAGATTTAAATAAGTTGAAAAAACCGAATTGTTATTTTTCACCAAATGTCGAGGCTATAAATCTTTAATTATTCGATCTCGAGTTTTGTTTTTAAAAGTTGTTATAGGTAGCTTGATATGTGGTCTTTAATCTCCAAAAGGAATAAAGTTCATAGCTATTGTAGATCGGGATTTATAAGCGGTCAAAGTGGGTTGGCCAAGCATTGACCTACTGCTCTTCAAACCCGTAAAATATTCAAGTGTCCAGGAAAATATTATTTTGGAAAATGTCGCCTTATATCTCTCGGTCATCTTTAATGTGTTTTGTGTTCTAAAGGTTGATATGTATATCTTGTTATGTGGTATTTAACCTCCAAAAAGAATCAGTCCATATATATTACGGATTAAGAGTTATTTAAGGTCAAAGTGGGTTGGCCGGCATTGGACGGAAAAATTCTGGGCACCTGAAATTTTCTAAGTGTTAATTTTTCCGACAAGGTTTGACCATACTTTAGATGCTTGATTTCTTGTTGTTATGATGATGTTAAGTGTTAGAGTTGTAGTCCTACATGTTGTCTACACACACCGGAATTGATAGATCACATAAGCGTTACACGATCATCAAGTTATAGAGGTCCAAAGTAGGCACCTCGAACTCGCTCAAGCGTGAAGAACAACTTTGGTAGCTACTTTGATGGGGCTGATTTATCCCAGATCTGATGTTTGTTTAGAGGTTATGATTATTGGAGATTGTAGTCCGGTAATTCCTCTACAAGACCCAATTTATAGATTGTCCAAATTCGTTAAGATGAGAGAGTTATTCACGGTCCAAAGTAGGCCACCTTGGTTACGCCTTATGAAGATCTCGGGTAGGCTCAAGAACACCTATATATGACTTACCTGTCACTATAGGGCCTTTAGCTGACGCTTTTAATTATTTTAATTTCTCGATTTTAAAAATAATTTAAAAA
Organism: Panax ginseng; assembly: GCA_020205605.1. NCBI lineage: Eukaryota > Viridiplantae > Streptophyta > Magnoliopsida > Apiales > Araliaceae > Panax > Panax ginseng. Next base: position 70,167,229 of record CM035139.1, read on the forward strand.
ATTAGAAAAATTAGATTTTAATTATTAAAAATACCAAATAAATTATGAAAAATTATTTTAAAGTCCTAAAAATAGTTTTTAACTATTTTGAGTATATTTCACAAATATTTAGTATTTTGAAATAAAAAAAGGTATTTATTTATTTAATTATAATATTAAATAAATTATTTAAAAATAGTTTTAATTCATGAAAAATCATGAAAAATTATATTATGGTATAAGAAAATATTTTAAGTTATTTCCCATGACTTTTAATATTTTGTGATGAATTTTATTAATTAATTATATATTAATGATATTAAAGTTATTTAATGATTATATTAAATAATTTAGTTTAAAAATGATTTTAACATTATAAAAATCATTTTAAATGAAATTAAGGTATTTAAAATATTTGAAGTTATAAAATATAACTTTTAATATTTAAAGGATAATTTCATTAATAATTTAATATTAATGATATTTAGTTTATTTAATAATTATTATTAAATAAATAGTTTAAAAATGGTTTTATTTATTTAAAAATCATTTAAAGAGGATATTAAGGATTTAAAAATATTTTAAGTTATAATTAATGACTTTTAATATTTGGATGAATAGTACATTAATATTTATATATTAATGGTGATTATTTAAAAATGATTTTAATTGTTTTAAAAATCATTTAAGGGTAATATAAATGTTTTAAAATAGTTTAAGTTATTATAAATAACTTTTATATTTTGGCAATGGTTTCATTAATAGTTTAATATAAATTAATTATTAATGATAATGGAATTGTTTAATGTTTAAGTCATTTAATTATGATTCGATGTTTGAAAGTTATAAATTCTACCAAACTAGTCGATTGAGAGAACCTAGGTTATGAAGTCCGTGGATTTGATAAAGAGCACCCATAGTAACAGCTTATATCACTATAAGCCCTCGAGTGATGATTTGATTTATTTTAAATTTTTCAATTTACGGAAAATTCAAAATGATTAAAAAGTAAAATGTCCGATATTTACAGATGTTGAGATATAGAATAAGAGTCTTAGACTCTCGGTATTTACCCGATAAAGTGATTTAAGACACTGGCGACAAATGTCGAACCTCTATAATAGAAAGAAAAGGCTACTGTAAGAACATGGATGAGATATTTGAAAAATGTATAAAAATATTTCAAGTGTAGAATATGAACTAAAAGTATGATCACTGCGATTATGTGATGACGTGATTAGACTATGTGCTGACTGTAATAGATAGTACTATGTGTTATGATATATTGTTCTAATCGAACGAATGACCGCTTATATTGATAGGTTGTGATAAAGAGATAAAACCTAAGTTGAGATTTGTAATCAAGAAATCGTGCAAGTATCTTATTTTGCATTTCCTTTATGCAATGGACATGAGTAAGAAGTTTCGAAATTATTCTATTCTGTCATGATTATATACGCTTTGATTATCAACATGTTAGCTCGGATATATATTCTCGTTAAGTTGATTTCTAAATGGTTATACAAGTGTCCCACTTGGATAATCATAGCATTTATTCACATGTTGATATACCTTTGTCAATTACCCGTATACATATATGTTGAATTACATATTATTGTTGAAAGCAAGATTAAAAACCTTCTGGTTTGGAACCGAGGCATGTATGAACATCCCGATAATGGGAAAATTTTTATATAACCTTGTACGGACAAAGGTGTGAGCGATGAATTTCGTTCAAGTTATGTAGTATTGATCAATACAGGTACAATCTGGTCACCCTCACCCTCCGTGCTTCGTAAGTTATGACGGTTTTCTTGGATGAATTTCTGCTAAACCTTTTAAAAATGAAAAAAAAACCATGTTCATAGTATGTTCCTTAAACCCTATTCATGGGTAGAGCGAGCCAAATTTAAATAATTTGGAAGAGAGTTGTTATGTGAATGTTTTATCAAGATGCAGATTACTTCACAACTTTTGATTCGTTGTAGAAGTGTTATGTAAAGAGAATACTTATATTCTTTCACTTATATATATAATTGTTATTACTTGTGAGGCACTCAAATGCTCATCCTTGCTTAAATTAAATGTTTTCGATTCAGACGATCGACACCAAGGCTCGAGCACGCAACAAGGGAAAAGAAAAGCTATTGAATGAGATTTAGTATGAGTTAATGGTTATAGTTAGTAAGACAATGGAATCTATTGTCGGTATTATAAGGAATGTATTTGAAGGTCACGTGCTGGAAAGTAAACTTTGATGTATGTAAATTAAGTTCAATTATATTATTATTATTTAGTATTATTCAACTTTAAAGAAATGGTATCGTGGAGAACCGAAAGTTCGGGTTTCAAGTATCCGGGATTTAGGGTCGCCATGGCCCGTTCATTCATCATCAGATAGTTGAGGAAGAGAGAGTACCTGATGAGGATGATGAGATAGAGACGGATGAGGAGGACCCCGTGGAGCTGCCATAGTCGGATGAGGAGGACGAGGATCAAGAGATTCCACTTAACACGATAGCTGGTCTTATGTACGACGAGGTGTATGACCATAATATGGAACTTCAGGATACCGTTGAGGAGTTGCGGGAGATAGTAGCTGAACAACAGACCTCGATGGCATAGAAGGACAACGAGATCCAGGATCTAGAGGAACGTCTGAATAACGTTGAAGAAAAGCTGGTTCACACCGAAGGAGAAAATGAGCGTATGATAGCAGAGATTTCAGAATTGAAGAATAAGCTAAAGGAGGAATCTACTAAGAGGGCAAGAGCTGAAGATGCGTACAATGAAGCTTACCAACGAGTCGGAATAGCGGAGAGGGACACACAAGTAAAGAGGATGAAGATGGAAGAGATGAATAACGTATTCAACACCGTGATCAATCGAGCTCAGGATCGGGTCATAGGTTATCCAATTCAGTTTGAGATGCTTCCATCATACATATTAGATCGTCGAACAATGTTCCGAATTATGGAGGAAGAGCGTCGTAAGGCTACACAACATCTTAGTAGGACATCGTAGGTTGATATATAACTATTATGTGATTGATGAGTAAATAAAATATAAATCCCGGGTATGATATAACCAATGGGATGTGATGATGATGAAGTAATCCTGCAACTGTTATAGTTTAGGAAAGTAATGTAAATAGCAGTGATGTTATTGTTTTGATGTTTTTAAAAGATTATGAATGAATAAAGTTATTATTTTATTCAAAGTGTTATATGTTATGTGATAAGATTTTGTGTGTAAATTAAGTAGAGATACTTAAAAGAAAAGGAGTAATAGTCTAATGAGTGTATTTTTAACAGAAAATGCCTCCAAGACGTCAACCACCTCGACAGAGAGCCACTGAAGAAACCAACGATAACAATGTGGAAAGTAACCCAGTTCAGCAGCTAGTGACATTACTGACGGGTGATTTACAGAATCAACCTCAGAACCAAGGTACAACGTTTAAGGATTTCAAGGCGGTTGGACCACCAGAATTCTGAGGGTCCATGATTCCGGTTGAAGCACAGACCTGGATCATGGAGATAGAGAAAGTGTTCGATGTTGCAAGAGTAGGGTAGGATCAGAAGACTACTTTTACAGCATTCATGTTGAAAGCAGAGGCTAGTTATTGGTGGCAAGCCAATAAAACCCGAGGATGGCAAGGGATTATGGCATGGGAAAGGTTTAAGGAGATGTTCTTCGAGACTTATTTCCCAGAAAGTTTGAGGAGTTAACTAGAGGTGCAGTTTTTGGAACTGAAGCAGGGAATGATGTCGGTGTCTGAGTATGCCGCAAGATACAATGAGTTGGCGAGGTTTGCGCCATATCAAGTCAGCACAGACGAACGCAAGGCGAAGCGGTTCGAACAGGGACTGAAGCCCTGGTTGTACAGTAAGGTTTCCCTATTCTAGTTGAAGATATTTGCAGCAGTGATGGAGAAGAAAATTCTCGCTAAGAGTGGAGGCAAGGCTGTAACAAAACACAACCAAGAACAGAGGAAGAAGAAGAGTGAAGGTGAACCTAAGAACGGTGGAGGTGGTAACGGTGGAAATGGCAACAACAATTTGAAGAGGAAGTTGAATGTGAATGTGGGGGCTGTAAATCAACAAGGAAACCAACAAAAAAAGAAGTTTGAAGCACGTGTTACATGCGGGAAGTTTCACAAGGGTGTGTGCTTGATGGAAAAATGAGTATGCTTCAATTGTGGCCAAGAGGGTCACATCGCCCCAAATTTCATTCAACCTAAGAAAAACGTTTGTTTTACGTGCGGGTCTAAGGATAATTTTGCTCGTGAATGCCCTAAGAAGAGATCTGGTGAGGCAAATGGAAGCAAGGGAAATTCTAGTGGAGGTACGCTGACTATTGCTGAACCAACATCAACAAATAAGCCTACAGCAAGAACCTTCAACATAATCTATAGTGCGACGCGGTAAATCAAAAGGGGTCATGTCAGGTATTATCCCAATCAATGATATAAATGCCTATGTATTATTTGATTCGGGTGCTACTTGCTCGTTTATATCTGATGATTTTGCTAAGAAGTTAGAAATACCTAGTGAAGAGTTGAATTTCCCGTTAAACATAGAAATTGCGAATAGGAAAGTGAATCCTGTTAGGTTCGTATACAAGACCTGTAGGGTGAACATTAAGGGGAATGTTATGAAGGTAGAATTAATTCTGATTAAACTTGGAGATTTTGATGTGATATTGGGAATGGATTGGTTATTCAATTATGGAGCGATAATTGATTGCCAAAAGAAGTGTGTAAATCTTATGACTACGTCAAAGGTAATCTTTCATAGTAGCTAATTACCTAGACAAATGAGATGTCTGACGATGATGTAAGCCAAGAAGTTATTGAGCAAAGGTTATGTAGGGTACTTAGCCTACATAGTCGATACTCAAAAGGAGAAGGGAGTTAAACTGGAGGATATATCAGTGGTTAGAGAATTCAGGGATGTGTTTCCGGAAGATTTGCCAGAACTTGCGCCTGACCGAGAAATCGAGTTCGTGATCGACTTAGCGCCAGGATGTAAGACCCCAAATAATTAGTAAATGAAATTTAATTTCCTCTAATTATTATTTTGAAATAGTAAGGGTTGATTTGATTAATGTGGATAGTTATGGGTAAAATACGCAAGTATTTCAAAATAAGCAAATGGTTATAAAATATTCATTATTGCTCTGAATATTCGTTTGGTCGTGGAATATTCATATGCGTTGGGAATATTAAATGCGGCCAGTAGCGACCATGTGTGGGCCCCATAACTTGAAAGCGATTGGAGGAAGAAAACGACAAATATAAGTTGTTTAAAAATAACGACGTAGTTGTTACCGTGTACACTGTTGGAATAACCGGTGGTTAAAACACGATACGTGTTGTTGCACGCAAGAAGATACCAGTATATTGCACCAATTATTGACTCTTACATAAGAAGGCACTACTCAATAATGGTTACGATAATTAACGCTCAAAGATTTTATTGATTTAATAATTGTTGCGTTGATATTTTATCTTCTTTGTTGTTTCAATAATTATCATTACACAATGATTTTTCATTATCGAAGCAATAATTCATATTATCTGAATAATATTATTAGATAACATTATTGGCAATGTCTAGAAAGTTCTATCTAAGGAGAGGTTTGGTCACCTAATTGCGCTACCATGAAGGAGAAATTCTTATTGAAAGCCCCTCTTTCTAGAACCTGCTGGTTTATCGATATTGTGATTCTCGTAATATTATTTGTGAATAATTAATTATTGATTCATATGATGAGAAAAATATTGATTTTATGTGGATATAGATGGAGAAAATTTTTAATGTGACAATTGTTGAAAATTGAAATTTTATCTTTTTCGATAAAATAATTCATTTAAATATATATATTATTATATTTTAATAATATAATAATGGTGATATTTTTACAACGAATGTGGGATATATGAGTATACTGAGGAGGAAGAGTATTTTTGTTGCAATAAATGTTTAAAACATGTTAAACATGTCATTGGACCCCATTTATTAGTCGAAATTTGATTATAGCCTCTAAAATCACCCGTTTGTGGATTTCGGTCAATTTACATTTGGAATTTGGAAAAACTTTCTTACGTAAAGTTGTAGAGAATTGAATTTCCTATAAAAACTCGCTAGATTCAATTTTCCGACAAAAGGACTATTTATTGTGAATTATTGAAGTTAGAAACTACTGAAATAATTGATTTTTGGAAGTTTAAAATATTTAAAGAATGAAAACGTTTTTTTTTGTTTGTGGGCGACTTAGTATGTGATGTAAATGTTGAATTCAAAATCTAGAAAGTTTGCGTAGAGAATTTGTTATATATAGTATTATTATATTAAATTTTCTGCTTTGGTGTTCTAAGCATTTTCCTATAAATAGGGTGCTTAGGTTAGAATTGAAAATTACACCAGAAACTGAAGTTTTCTCTCTCTATATTATCGAGCGTATTCTTGTGAGTATTTTGAGTATACTTTGAGTATTTCTATACGGTGAAAGTTCAAGTTATAGCCTATATCCAATATTCCAGGTTAAATCTTTGCCTTTCCGAGGTAAGGGATATTTTTTTTTTTCGTAATGATATTATTTCTTCAATATCATTATCTTTGAAATATTGATCTGAAGTTTTATCAAATTTAGAACTTTTGGTGTCGGAGTTACTATTTACGATACTCAAGACTATTCACGTATCACGATACTATTCACGAATACAAGACTATTCATCGAAAAATGAAAATTTTTCTTTTCGTCAAAATATCTATTCGGATACTAGCTTTGATTGTATCCATGTTTTGATCATTCTTGAATTTTACACCACTATGATTATTTTTGAGGTATTTTTGGGCGTGGATAAAACAAAAGTACGAATCCTTAATCCTTGTCATTTTGTTTCAATTGGATTCGTTTCTTTAAAAAAATATTTTTCATCATCCTCGGTCTTAAATGATGATATTATTGAATATCTTTGGCTTGTAGTGCAAAAGATGAATGATTTTAATGAATATCTTTGGCCGTGAGTGCAAAGATGAACATGTGTTTAGATGAACATGACCAATCGATGAATATCCTCAGCACCAGTGCAAGGATGAATATATGATTCGGATATATATTGATTGATGTTACAGGGATAAAAATATTGATGATGGACTGTTAAATTCATAGATATTAGTAGATTTCATCCTCTATGTAACTCTTCTATGAATTAATATTTTTCGCTGCGAGTATTAATTTAAAACTTGTTGTCTATTGTATTCTATTAGATTTTTCCCTATTGAAGACTAACGATAATTTGTTCTGTATTATCTTAGTCATAATATTCTTTACTGGGCTAGTTGAGCTCACCCTTTTCCTTTTTGTTCCATTTTTCTTCTCAGGAGGCGAGAATGTAGTGAGTACGAGTCGGGGTATGGAATGATGGTTTTAGAGAGTTGTTTAGTAGTCCTCACCATTTTTGTAAAATAATGTATCAATAATTATGATGAGGATTTATTTGTATGTGGATATTGTCTAGATGGCAATATCTATATTTAAACTCACAGTTTATATGTTGTAACAATAAAGTTATAGTTATTTCTGTACCTTATTTTTGACAACTCAGAATGGGTGATGTATACCTGTTTTGGGGGTGTCACACAGGAACCGCTCCAATATCGAATGCCCCGAACAGAATGGCTCCGGTAGAGATGAAAGAACTAATGGTGCAACTGCAAGAATTGTTAGATAAGAAGTATATTCAGCCGAGTGTCACCGTGGGGAGCACCGATGTTATTCGTGAAGAAGAAGGATGTGTCAATGCGTCTTTATATTGATTATAGAAAATTAAACAAAGTCACTATTAAAAACAAATATCCATTGCCGAGAATAGATGACTTGTTTGATCAATTGAAGGGTGCAAGATATTTCTCGAAAATAGATTTGAGAAGTTGGTATCATCAATTGAAAGTGAGGAAGGAGGATGTACCGAAGACGGAGTTCCGAACTCGGTATGGACATTATGAATTTTTGTTAATGTCTTTTGGTTTGACAAACGCCCCTGCAGCGTTCATGGATTTGATGAACAGGGTGTTTAAACCATTTTTAGACAAGTTTGTGGTGGTATTTATCGATGATATTCTGGTGTACTCTAGAACACAAGAAGGACACGAGGAACACTTGCGTCTGACGCTGGAGACGCTAAGAAAAGAAAATTTGTACGCGAAATTCTCTAAATGTGAATTTTGGTTAGAATGTGTACAATTTCTTGGGCATGTAATTGATAAGGATGGGATTTCCATAGATCCATCAAAATTCGAAGCCGTGATAAATTGGGAACCACCAAGAACTCCATCAGAAGTAAGAAGTTTCTTGGGATTGGCAGGTTATTATAGACGGTTTATCCAGGATTTTTCCATGATTGCCACTCCATTAACAAATTTGACTAGAAAATCTGTAAAATTTGTTTGGACAGAGAAATGTGAGGAGAGTTTAAAAGAATTGAAGAAGAAGCTCAGTGTGGCACCTGTGTTGTCATTACCAGATAATATAGGAAACTTTGTGGTGTATAGTGATGCTTCACACAAGGGCTTAGGATGTGTTTTAATGCAAAACGACAAAGTCATTGCGTACACATCAAGACAATTGAAGGACTATGAGAAAGGGTATCCAACTCATGATTTAGAGTTGGCGGCAGTAGTATTTTCTCTGAAGATATGGAGGTACTATCTTTATGGAGAAAAGTGTGAAATCTACACAGACCATAAGAGTCTGAAGTATATTTTCACTCAAAAGGACCTGAATATGCGACAGAGGAGATGGATGGAATTGATAAAAGATTACGATTGCGAGATCTTTTATCACCTGGGCAAAGCTAATGTGGTTGCAGATGCTTTGAGTAGGAAAGGCAGAGAAAAATTAATGTTGTTAACCGATAAGGAGGAACTCATTTCAGTAATGGCAAGGCTGGAGTTGGAAATCAAATTCCTAAAAGAATTCGATGAAAAATTGTACCAGATGGAAGCTTGTCAAACTTTACTAGACAAAGTGAAGAACGCTTAACTACAAGATGAGGAATGCAAAAAAATAAAAGAGAGTGTGATTGAAGGAAGAGAAGTAAAATTCAAGGTTGATACTGAGGAAATGCTGAGATTCGAGGGATGAATTTGGGTTCCAACAGTACAGGATATTAAAGAGGAAATCTTGACAGAAGCTCATAGCTCAAGATATTCGATTCATTCGGGAAGTACAAAGATGTATCAAGATTTGCGACGACATTTTTGGTGGCCAAATATGAAAAGAGATGTTGCAAAATGCGTTGCAAAGTGCTTGACATGTCAGAAAGTGAAGGTCAAGCATCAACAACCAAGCGGGTCACTTCAACCGTTGGAAATACCAGAATGGAAACGGGAGCATATCACAATGGATTTTGTGGTAGGCCTTCCAACGACTCAGAAAGGATACGATGCGATATGGGTGATAATGGACAGACTGACAAAATCTGCACACTTTTTTCAAATAAAGATTAGATTTAATCTTGACCAGCTGGCAAAATTATATGTTAACGAGATCGTGTCGAGGCATGGAGTTCTAGTATCTATTGTGTCAGATCGACATCCGAGGTTCACATCAAATTTTTGGAAGAGACTACAAGAATGCATGGGAACACAATTGAAGATGAGCACAACATATCATTCGCAAACGGATGGGCAAAGCGAATGAACGATCCAGACGCTTGAAGATATGCTTAGAGCATGCATTATGGATTTCAAAGGAAATTGGGATGGTCATCTACCGTTGGTGGAATTCGTGATATGAATAATGATACCATGCAAGCATTGGTATCTGCCGCCATCTGAGCGTTGCCAGATATCCCTAATATTAGTAATATTTTTTAAGAGAAATATTAATTGATTAAATAAAGGTTAGAGATTTAATAAAGGAAATGTGAAAAGAGTGGATTAATTTTTTTTTTTTATGCGTATAGGGTATAAAATTATTGGGAAGCGAGACTTTTAATATAAAATCTACCTATGAGATCAATGAAATAATTATATTATAATATAATTAATTTCATTCAAAAGTATTATTTAGTGGGTATGAACTATGCAATATGTGATGTTTATGCTTAATAAATATATTGGTATTATATATTTATTATATGTAAATAAATTGTAGGGGCAATTTATTAAAGGAAGAGAAGAATAGAATACATTATTAAAATGATATTTCGATATCAAAATAAAAAGGAAAGCTATCATAGCTTAGTTATGAAATACTCTCAGCATGAAACTACCTATGTGGCTAAGGAAACAATTATATTCTAACATAATTGATTTCATTCAAAAGTAGTATGTGGTAGTAAGAAAGGAGAATGGTAAGTACTAAAATAAGTCTATTAAATTACATGGAACCATTATCTTTAATAATGTGTGCTAATTAAATTTGCTAACTTAAGTGAATGTGGTAGATTAACACATGAAGCTTATTATGTATTGGGAGTCCAAGTATAATTTGGGCCCTAATAAATTTCTTATGTATGCTCACAAGCTTATCCCCAAGTGTAATGGGTCATTACTACTTTTGAATTAAGCATTAGGCCAAATACCAAACTCAAATCCAGCCCATTCCTTGATCATTCCAGCAGCCACGTTGGATGAATTATGTTATGCCTTATTAGTTAGCAAATAGTATAACTGGTTCCAAGAGGGAGGAATCAGTTAGTTGATTAGCAGTTAGTAAGAGGCTATACTATAGAGTGGCTGATTAGGGGCCACTGTCAAAGAGCTGTCAGTAGGCTGAGAAGAGGATAAAGTAGCTATCATAGGGGCCAAGTATGGTAAATTAGCTAGGATTAGTAGGAGCCAACTGACTGTTGTGTTAGGGGGCTGAATGAGGCTATAATCTAGCTAGATTAAGGCTAAAGAAAGACCAGCAATAGAGCCATGTTGACTAGCCTTCTTCCTTATCTACAAATAGCTTTACCAGGTATCTCAATCTCAATTAGTAAACTTCCTAACTAAGGCTCCAAAAACAGTAGCACACAGTGAGGGAAGGGAAGGAATCCGGCTGGTAAAGGAGAAAGAAATTAAGCAACAACTAATTGCAGTATCTGAGCTATTAAGGTAAGCCTCCCAAGTCTCTCCCACTTTATTCTCTTGCTACTATTTGACTGCAATGGCCGAATGGCCTGAAAGGAAAATAAAGGGGCTGTTTCTGGTATTAGTTTTGTTAATGTTTTAATGTAGTTGGTGTGTATTAGTTCCTTTTGTTTTGATTACCAACTGATACCAGTATGCTATCAATAAGACCTTGTGATTCTGATGGTATGAAACCAATTGGATAGCAGAGTAGCTATGTGATGGGCATTTAGCACTAAAACTGTTACATTAAAATTTTAAGTTGCTATGTTATTGCTTTAGGAAATAAGTGATTGCTATGCTATTTTTGTATTGCTATGAATTGAAACTAGGCACAAGGAGATAGGTTGGACTGAGAAGGAATAAGGAGACTAAAATGGGTTTATGATGTAAACCAATGGCTATGAATCTAGTAAATCAAAACTGTGCACACCATGTGCTTGCTAAAAGTCCCAAGTGATTTGTAGTGACTAAAAAACTGAAATTGAGAAGGAAGTAAATCATGGTTCTTATTTAGTTAACACGTGTGATGTTAATTAAAGTAATTTAGCATGCTAAACTCAATCACAGTGCACTTTTTAGGCTAAAGCTAATGGTTGAGATTTAAACATGTTAGAAACCGAAAAAAATTGTGAACATTGACCCTAAAAGCAAAATCCGTGGATATCTAGAGTTTCCAGAAACTTTTGGGCTTTTGGGGATGTATAGTCACTGAATAAGCTTTCCATAGACTCCGGAACGGACTAATTCCGACTTCGGAGCAAAGAGTTATGATCTTTCATAGTAGTCGCGTCAAAACTGTCTAATCAACTCGGGTCAGTCTCTTTGCACGAAATTCTGGAATTCTGTGTTTTGAATTTGGAAATGGTCAAAGAATGGAAGTTGTAGCATCGGAAGTTATCTTCGCGTGGGCTCAAGAATCGCTCAAAAAAATTTTGAAACGAAGGAGTTATGACCATTTTAGCGAAGGAGGGTCGTGCAGTCTAAAAACAGAACATTCTGTCCACATAGAGCAGATTTCTGTTCTGTTCGGTTTGGAATTTGGATTTGTGATCTGAAGAGAAGTTGTAGTCCCAGAAGTTATCTTCTCGTGGGCTCAAGAATCGCTCAAAAATGTTTTGAAACGAAAAAGTTATGACTGTTTTTGCGAGAGAGGTAAAGCCCAAATGAAATTGAAAATTTTAATGAACGTCCACTTTTGATCGCTGTGTTGGGCTGTTTGTAAGGTCTGAAATGGACGTCTATTATCTTAATAATATAGCTTGATATGGCATGTTTATCATAATCAACAATGGATGTGAACCAAAATAGGAGCTAGAACTTTAAGATATCTCAAAGTGGCAAAAAGGGGAAGCTTGTTGCTGCGTTTCTGCAACAATGGGTTGTAGCAGCGTGCTAGAGGGCAGCAGTGGGATCTTCCTTGCGCTCTCAAATGTTGTGTTATTTACCTAAGATATTTGGCTAATATTTTCTTAAATAAGTGGGTATAACACCTATACAATATTCAAACTTTAGCATCAATGAATCAAAATTATTGGGAACGAAGTACTATCAAAATAAAAGACGAGAAGTTGGGGCTGCTGCCCATTGGCAGCAGCAGTTGGCAGCGAGCAGCTGCAATAGCAGCGTTAGCGGCCTATTTTTGGCTTTGTGGTGTAATTTGATAAATTACCCATGAAGTTTGGGTTATTATTTCTATATAAGTACGGAGGTATAAAATGTGTATATGAATTATGTATTATGTAATATGATGCAGTAAGTTTTAAGTATGAGAGTTATGGGTTAAAGTATGTATGATATATACATAAGTGCTGAGTCAAATGCTTTTAAGCATGAGGTATTAAGTTGTGAGCTAATTAAGAGACACGATGCATTCTTTAGCTAATAAATGAAAATGCTTGCTTGGGACTGTTATGAGGATTTAACATCTAAGCATGCCTCAGTGTCTTATATGGACTGTTTTTGTATTCAAAAGATGGCTGACTTTTGCAAACATAAATAGAGAAATGATTCTATGTTATAAGCATGTTTTAAGGATTGCTTGAATGCCTAAAGTTCCCTTTTTCCTACTTGTGGACTGTTTTGGGAGTTATAGCCAAAACTGTGTCTAAATTCTAGTTTTGGGGCTAATTTGGATAAAGTTCAGTAACTGAACTCCTGAGTCATGTAGAAGACCATGAAAGGCCATAAGAAGCATCTAAAAGTTGTTCCTTAAGTTAGTTAAGGTCTACAAGGTGTATTGTGCAATGTCAGGCTTAAAATCTATAAAAGTAAGCTTTAAAGAGCAATTTGCACCTAAATAAAGAAATACCATTTCTGGACCATGTAGGCAAGTTTCAATAGTCATAATAGGACATAAGAAAGCTACACAAACTAAAGGAACCAAGCTTAAGCCATTTTGAGCATGAGACTTGTCTCAAATTCACCATTTCAAGCCAAAATGGACTGTTTTGGACAATTCATAGTACCTGACCTTAAAGGACTATTATGAGCTGATACAAAGTTGCTCATACATGCTAGTAATGATTCCAAATCATGGTCATGGCTAAAGCTAACAAGAAAACCAATTTAAACTCTCTTTTCAAGCCTAAAGTGAGTTTTGATAAGTCAAAATGAGTTAGATGATTAAATAAAGTGTGGTGATGCTAAAAGTAACCTTAAGTAACTTAAATATACATGCCTATACTATCCTAGTGTCCAGAGTTGGAAAAATTTGGAAAAAGTACAAAATCAATTTTGTAAAAAAAGTAAGAAAATGGCTAAGTTTGAGCCCTGTTTTGGAAAGCCTAATGGGCATGAACCAGAATCCTAAACCTTGATTAAAATACCTTGTAGTATGGTCTAGAAGTTGGGCCAAGTGGTTAAGCTCTTGGCTTAACCAAGGAGTCTAAACAAATCACCAAACTAACTTGGAAAATCACTAAAACTGCAGTTTTTGCAAATTTGTCTAAGTATGAAAATTTGAGATTTTTCCATTTGGCCTAGAACTTAGTTTCGACACCTTAGACAAGTGAGTTAGAGTTATGCTAGGCTATTCCAAGTGTTGGAATGCTAATGTATGCATTAACTCGAGAAGTTAGTATGTAAAAGCTTGAAAAAGCTTGGTTTAGAGGGTCAAAACCAAATTTATGCTTAGCAAACCTAAAGGAATGCTAGAAATAGTCTTAACTAGATAAAATTCAAGTGTTGGAATGAACTAAAGTGGCTAGAAATGAAATTGGCAAGAGTTGACCAAAACTAGTGAACTCAAGAACACATGAACCCTTTATGTTCTAAATCCTGAATAAGATGTAAATGATGACTTTAAAGTCATTCATATTGCATGATATAAACATGTCAAACCCCATCAAAGTGAAAGATAACTAATGAGAAAACATGGATGAGGTAATTGAAAAAATGTATACAATATCTCAAATATAGAAATCTAAACTACAACCATGATAACTAAAATTACGTGTTTTGTTATCAATCCCACATCTGATATGTAGGTTGTGCAAGGAACGCAGAAGTTGGTGTAATAGTAAAACCCCAAGATGGTGCAAGTTTCTCGGTTTATTTATGTTAACTTATAATTGCTATAGATAATCATTAGCATGATAATACTTATGAACCGCATTATTTGCTTTGTGAATGATGAATGTCAAATTATGACTAATTATTGAATTGAGTCTGGGAACTCAATATATATGTGCAATAAATGACAGTGTACATGACATGTAAGTATCTATATGATATGTATGTTGCTACCAAAGAGGGCATAAATGTGATAATGTATTTGTAATATTCTTGAACACCAAGAATATAAATGCATGAACTGAATGTAAAACTTGTGCTACGTGATGCATGATAGACTGTTAGACTTGTTGGGCCATCGTGCTCAATCTTGCTTAATTTGCAGGTTAAAGCTAGGATGCGATCTATCGTGATTAGGAGCATATGAAAAGAAGACTAGTGATTTAATTGAGATTGTGTTGAATCATTTGATGATATTTTCAGGTGTAAATCATCAGATGTGTAAATTGTTGAATTATTCGATAGATGAAGATTATTTGTTCTAAAAAGGGGATATGCTTGAAAGAATGAATTGTATATTATTACTCATATTTACTCAGGCTCAATAAATCATATAATATGATTCTAGTATAAAGCAGAATTGTAAAGGTTGCGATTCAGGGAATGAATGAATGGAAAGAAAGAAAGAAAAAAATGTATTCCGCATTTTTAGTTATTTTAACATTAAATAATGTTTTAAAGCTACAACAAGATAATATTAACGCACAAGATCGGGAAGAGAAATTGTCCCGATTTTGGGGGCGCATGAGCGTTATCTGACGAAATGCGAACTCCACTATCTTTGGGATGAAGTTGGTGAACGTTAATCTATTAGGGCCCGAATCTGAGTACAACAGATCTTTGAAGTTGTCAGACTCATCAGAGCAAGACTAGTAGCTGCTCAAGATCGACAAAAAAAGTATGTTGATCAACACAGGCAAAGCCGTGAATTTGAAGCAGGAAATTTCGTGTTCCTGAAAGTTTCTCCTTGGAAGGGGAAAATTCGTTTTGGCAAGAAAGGGAAGCTTAGCCCAAGATTTATTGGACCTTTCGAGATATTGCGTAAAGTGGGAGAAGTAACTTATGAGGTAGCTTTACCTCTAGAGTTAGAATATGTGCACAACGTTTTTCATGTGTCGGTGTTACGACCATATAAACCCGATTACAAGCATGTGATCGAGTATGAACCGTTACAGTTCAGTAAATATTTGTCTTCTGAAGAGATTCATATCCAGATAGTCGACAGGAAAGAACAAGTGCTCAAGAATAAAGTAATACCTTATGTGAAGGTGATATGGAGGAACCACAATATCGAAGAGGCTACGTGGGAACTCGAAGCTGATATGATGAAAAATTACCCTGAGTTATTTGTTTAGTCCGTGTCTTCGATTCTGGGGACAAAATCTTTGTATGTAGAGGAGAATTTGACGATTTGATTGTTTGAATTGTGATTTTGGGGACAGAATCGTTGTAAGGAGGGAAGGATGTAACAATCCGAAATTTCAAATTGTAATATTAAATATTTATTGAATAATATAAATATTTATTTGACGTGTCTATTGTTGAATTGATGAAATAAATATTTATTTGATGTGATGGTTGTGGAATCTAAAATTTATTATAGAATTTTCTAAATTAAATTAAATTATAATTTATAGAGTTGTAATATGACATGAGATGTTATATTGTTGTTTTGAATTAATAATTTAAGTGGATGTGTTTAATGATTAAATAAAATTATAATGAAAATTATAATTTTATGTTATTTGCTTAAATGGTATATTTAATAAAAATATAGTATTTAATTAATTTATTGACTAATGTTGGATATTGAGATCCAAATAAATAATATGTAATTATAAATTATAAAATAAAGTGTTTATTAAAATGAATTAAAAAGGGTTTAATTTAGTTTTTGCCAAACAAGGCTTAATATATTAATTCTTTAAAAACTAAAGGGTTTTTCCAAACAAAGCCTTATGTCTTTTGAATTTCTAATTTTTGAATTTAAATAAAATAAATAATATAAATAAAATAAATTAAAATAATAAATATAATATATACGTTATTTTGATAACTGATGATAGCTATTAAGGCCATATCAATTTTGTATTTTGTTATTACGCATACTGGTTATCAGTGTTTACGCATTCTAGTTTGCTAGTTTAGAGATTATAGAGAGTTGAGAGAACTTGAGAGAATTTGAGATAGAGCTTGTGCAGAGAAGAACAATTCCAGAGTGTTTAGCAAGGATTTCTTTTAAGCAACAAAATGTATGTTCTAATACCCTTATTATACATATAGGAAGTTACGGCATAGCTTTGTTTGTATTTTGTGAAATCAAAATTGGTGAATTATGGATATATACTTGGTAATTATGATGATACGTGTTTATAATGCTAGAGTTTATGTCAAACAAGGAAATCGCATGTTAATTTTTGGATAACAGTAGAAAATTTTGACAGTATATATATTTTCACATGGTTCATGAAAAGTATCAATTTTAGTGGCTAATTTGTATATGAAATTATAAATTAAAGCTTGATTATGTTAGTTCATTAAGAAACGAGCATAGCGTAATTTGAATGGAGTGATTTGGCCAAGTATTGAATTCACAATGATGATTTTTGGATGAATATCAAAAAATGAGTTTTATATGAAAAACATGGAATTTGAGAAATTAACCTAGCTTAAATTGTTGTTAAATTGTTTTAATTGGTGGAATATGTTCACAAATATGTTTGTGATAGTTCTATACCATTTTTACATGTTATTATTACTGTTTAGTGGGTGAAATTCGTGTTAGTTGGCTTAAGAAAAGTGTCGTCAGCTGCATTACGTAAAAACTGGAATCAAGTAATGTATGATTTCTGGCCAGCGCCAAGCAATAATGCTGCTCAGATTAGTCTTGTGATGAGCGAAGATAAAAAGCTGGCGGCCACGCCAATGCCCGATCTCGAATAAAGATGAAGTATGCTAATTCTGCAGACTTTGGTCATTCAATGTAACTTAGCGTAATGTTAGGTTAATGTGAGAACCATGTAACAACAAGGTTACACAGAGTTGTGTTATGTGAATTATAAATTCAAAGATTGTAAAAATTATTTATAAGTCATGAACGTGTTATGTGATAACTTAGTTTATACAATGAAGGTTAGTCAAGTGTTGCGAACTAAAACACTTGGAATTTCTAAAATGTAATTGGTAATGAAAGACTTGTGCTAAAATAATAAGATTAGCTAGAAATGTACATGTTATGGTATGTTAGCATATCTAATAGGTATTGTGGTTTTAAAATTATGTGTAGGTGATCGTAAGTTTAATTTTATAGCTTACGCTCAAGGCAAGTTTCTAAACCTTATCTTTTTACATTGAGAAAGTTTTCTAACTCTACACTTTCATTGAGCTAGTTTCATTATTACATTGTGTAGCTTTATTTTCTTGATTGAGTAAGTTTTCTATCTTATCTGTTATTGAACAAATCAATTGTTCCTAAATTTCATTCGAGCAAACTTTGACTCTAATGTTATTTGAAATTCTCATTTGATTGATTCATTCTAACTTGTTTATAGTTAAGCAAGTTTCTTAAGTTCTATTCTTGTATAATGAACGCAGTTTTTGAACTCTCGTCTTTATTATTGAGTTGTTTTATTTCTTTACATGAATTAATACCATGTTGGGCAAGTTTTAGTTTTTAGGTTGCTATCAGTTAATGTATGTTCAATAATTTCATTTATAATGTTATAAGATCCTAACCTTAGCTTATTTATTGTTCAAGCAAAGGTTTACCATTTTATTCATTTTGTTGAATACTTATGCTCTATAGTTATTTCAAGCATGAGTTTAATATGTATAATTAGTTCACTTATGATTCTCAATTGTTCTATGTTATGTTGTTATTAAAACATCTGTTGTGTTATCAAATGTTATTGATTCAACTAGTCCTCTAGTTGATGATAGTTAAACTTCAAATTACCCTTGAAAGCTTATCCAAACCAAACTTTCTTTGGTGCGGACTTGTACTCTAAATACTGAGATGAACAACCATATTATTATTAGGGGATAATTTACGCGTAGAGTTGAAATGTTTGTGCATAATACATTTCATGCGAAGAAATTTGATCCAAGTAAGTCTGAGAGAGTCCTTATAGTCTTATATTCATTAAAGTTGGAGTTGAAAGATTACTTGCAACTATGGACATAGTTCGTGGTCTTATGATCCTCAATTATTTATATTCCACCTTTTGGATTCTAGTTTCTGATTATCATTGTTAGAGTACTATTCAGTATTGATAAGCCTATTCATTGGCAGTTATTATTATTATTCTCTTGTTGATTCATTGTTATATCCAGTGAGAAATTGTTTTGCTCACTCTTGCATATTTAAACACTTATTACATCTAAAGTTGAGAAGGTAGATGAGCCTTCAACTAGCAAAGGAAAGGGGAAAATGTACAAGTGATGAAGACTTGCAATTATGATTATTGTTATGATGTTAGACTTTTAGATTTGATGATAGACTTTTATATAATGATGTGATGTAATAATTTATTTCCGCACTTGAATGATGTTTTAAGCTTAGATAACCTGGGAAGATTTTTATTGATTAATGTAACCCTATTTTAAGGGAGGATTTATGGTTTAAATATTATTTTATTTGGGTAGATAGGATGAATGTTTGGATAGTGAACACCAAATCTTGTGGGAATGAAGTACCTAGATTTGGGGGTGTCACATTGGATACCGACTTTGGTTATCATAAATATAGATTTATGAAGGAACTAAGCAGAAGTAGAAAGCTAAACAAAGATAAGTAATCCTATGTGTGGGAAATGAATCAAAGGTTGCTACATTAGCCATATAAACTTATAGTTTAGCATTGCCTACGGGTAAATCTATTAATTCAATAAGTTTTTATTGTATTCCAGTTCTCGTTAGAAACATTATTTCCATTTTGTTGTTGGACAATGAAATATTTGAAATTATATTTAAGAACAATTGTTGTTCTATTTATAATAATAATATTTTGTATAGAACTAGAATATTACTTAATAGATTTTGTATACTTGACTTACGTGAAAAATTATTTTGCATATTGAACAAATTAGTATAAGAGAAGGAGATGATCATTAAAAGAGTTGAATGTGTGTATTTGTTGAAATACAAGTGTGAATTATTTGAAAGGTTCAAAGAATTCAGAAGTGAAATAAATTAGCAAAATATTAGGATTCTTTGATCAGATCAAGGAAGGAATACTTGTGCAATGAGTTTCTAGATCATCTCAAATGATTTTCTCACAATGGACACTTCCTGATACGCAATAATTGATTGATGTATCAAAAAGGAAAAATCGTACCTTATAGTTGATTTGAGAAAGGCGAGATAATTTGTTAAGATTATTATTGTTATGCGTTGGAACAATAATATTAGTTAAGGATTTTGATTGGATTATTAAGGAGAATAATATCATATTTTGTTCAGTTAAGAAATGATTATACGATTATGATATGAGCATTTGTATCAGCAAGTTTTGATATGGGAGAATTATTTGTTAAGAGTTATTTCAGGTAATTACAAATTATTATGATTTTGGAATTGAGGATTTTATTTGGGTTAGATTCTGATTTTTGTTAAGTTGTGAATAATTTGAGGTATGTGAATCGGTGGGATAATATGATAAAGTGAAAACTATTAAGTACAAAGGATCTCTTGTAATTTTGAGTTGTTGTAAAGATTCGAGGTAATTAGATTAATTTTTTGGAGTAAATGAATTTTGCGATTATTTCATAGTAGAATATTGGAGTTATCTTATATGAAATTTTGAGTGATAGTATGAGGAGATTTTGGAATTTGTCGGGTTAAGGTTTGCACTAAGAGAATGATTGATTTATTAAATGATTAGATATTAAGTGATGAATCTTTAAGAGATTTTGAAAGCTATCATTTGTTTATTTAGATAGTAGGATATATGATTTGGAGTTTGGTATGGTGATGGAGAGATCTTAGTAGTAGTATATTTTTGGTGTAATAATATTTGAGAACTAATTTGATTGGAGGTTATGATATTTTGAAACTCTTAAGGACTTAAAAAGTTGGTGATAAAGAGATATTAGTAGTATATTCTTTGGTGTAATATTATTTGGTGAATAGTTCAAATTAAGGATGAGATATTTTGAAGCTCTTGAGGACTTGGGGAGAGTTGGTAATATGGTTTTGCATAGTTGTTTTGGTTATTTAATGTCTTTAGAGTTTTATGTGAATTTATGTAAAATTAAATAAAAATAATTTGTTAGATCTTTGTCATGTGTGGAATATAAACATTTTAACGAGTTAAAATAATTTAAAATATTTTGGTTATTTGAATAGATATTTAGATGAAGAAAATGTTTGTGATTTGAATTATGTTCAAGAGTAATGACGCTTGCAAGAATGAAACTCAAAAGATATTAACGGGGGGCCGCACTGACATTGGATCATGTGATTTAACGCGAAGAACCTTACCAAGACTTGACACTGTAGAGTGATTTAATCTTTTACAAGTACATTGATAATTCGTGGATAGATGACTTATCCACGTTGATGCGTTCTGATAAATGGCGACGCTACGTAACTAAATTTATTTATTTTTTCTCAGTAGCTTATTTGAATTAGAGGCGGAATTATTTTTAAGGGTGAAAAAATGTAATAACCTATTTTTTTTATATAATAAAATATTAATTAATTTTATCTTATACAATTGTGTTTAAATGGGAAAATGTAAATGATTTTGTTTCCTTCTTTTCTTCCTTATTTTGTTTGGAAAATTAAATTCTTTTAGTAGATAATTAAATAACTGATTAAATTAAAATTTGAGGAAGATAATTCCTTTTGTTAAAGTCTTGTGGTAAAATTATTCGGAGCGGAAAGCTACTTGGGAGATAGAGGAGTCTATTCGAGCGGAGTATCTGCATCTTTTTGATAATTAGGTATTTTTCATTCTTTTGATTCCGGGGACGGAATCCTTTTTAAGGGGGAGGTAATGTAATATCCCAAAAAAATAATAAAATAATATTAAATTTATATTCTTAAAACATATTGTTTGGAACTTGTCATTTATTTGGGTCAAACTAGTTATTTAAATTATGTGGGCTAATAAATATTAATAAGTGATAGATAATATTATGTGGTTAAAATTTGGGCCTTAATATTAATTTAACCCAAATAGAAGTTTATTAGGGCAAACCTAATTAATAAATAATAAACCTAATATTACTTCATTATACAAACCTGAATAAGAAGAGGTGGCTACTTTGGAGATAAAGGAACAATTTACAAAGGGGCTCGGTGAAGAAAGACTAGAGATTTTGATCACTAGTGGAAAAATTTCATCGATAATAAGTAAGTATATTATACATTATATAAATGGGATAAATCACGTGGTTTCATATTAAATTATTAAATTTAGTATGTTATTTTTTCATCATGAGCAAGTACTTTTGTAATTCAAGAACTAAGAAGCGATCTTTAAAGATGGGAGAGTTAATTTATTAATGTAATACTTATACTGGATGTACTTATTATTATTATCACTTTATTCCAATCAGTTGAGCGGAGGGAGTAGATACATGATTGATTTTGGAGATCCTAAAATAATAAATTGATGATTTTTAAATAAAAATATATATATAGCAGTAGTAATTAAAGTTTACGAAAACTTACATAATTTGCAAGAGATGTTATACAAATAAATATGTAAGATTATATGGAATGAATTAAATCTTAATATTATAAGTAATTATATTTTATAGTCGTACCAAATAGAAGTGTTCATATTTTTATAAATGTACTTACATTTAGTATTATTAATTTGTGTAATTAGTTCGGGCGGAAGGAACATAAAGAGTTATACTTGGAATATAAATTTTGGAGTATTAATAATTGATATAAAGCGATGGTTAAAGGCATATTAAATAGATTATGAATTATTTTAGAATTATTAGTTTGGATTATTTTTAATTTGAGGTGAATATGTTTAGGTGATGAATAACGTTTCGTATTTGATATCATTGGCATTTGAGGATAAGATTTTGTGGAGTGTGCTATAAATGGTTTGGAAGTATCAGGTACGGATTCCGTACTCTTTCAGCGATACCTTTGTTAAATTTGATTTGTTCGTTTGTTTCCTTATTTCAAATTCTATTATGATTTCACATAATTGTTTCTTGTGAAATAAATATATTAGTTTCATTTTAGAGTTGATACGTATGACTCGTATTTGTACTCTTTGAATTAGGTTATCATGTTTAGTATTATTTATTTTGATAATTGTAGAAGCGGTACATATTCTTTACCTTCCTTTTGAAACCTTGTGACTATAATTTGATTCGAGTTCAACATATGCATATAGAACCCTTTTGTTGGTATTATGTCGCATGTGTTGTGACATGATATTTTGTTAGAATATATACGTAGAGTATACCGAGTTATAACCACACGTGGGGTACCACGAACGCGTCGTCTTAACACGAGAGGCGTGACACTTTCCGTGGCGCGGTGTGATTAGTCCACTGTCTCCATTTTGGCTCCGGAGGAAGTGGGCCATTTGGTGTTTTGTTGTGGGGGCGTATGGGTTAACCCTAGTTTTTGTTCTGCGGATGTGTGATGTTGTGCCAAACACACCTATCAGATTTGCATACATTTGGATTCGCGGTCCAATGTGTGATTTGCACAATGTGGCATTATTTTGGTTACTGTGGCATTATTTTGACTTGCACGTGTGGCAATGTGTATTTCTAAGCTTATTGGTATAAAATAACTCCAACCATTTGTTTTTGACCTATTATTTTATTGGATTAGTTTTGTTGGTTTACATTAGATTCAAGTCATTGAGTTAGTTACTTGATTCGTTATTTCTTTATTCTTTTATTGGTTTCAATCAATTACGTTGATTCGGATATATTCATTCGTTGATTCGGATATATTCCATTCAAATCTTTGGATATTATATTTTTCGTTAGATATTTGCACTTGAGGCTTTGTTCGATTATTTTGTCTCGATTATTTTCATATATCGATTTGTATATCTTTTGTGTATCTGTATCCGTCTTTGGGCAATTGGCTCATCTTGTGTTTTTCTTCCCAGCGAGGTTTGCGAGGGTGATTCAAGGCTAGTGTGATGAGATTTTTGCCTTTGACCATTTAAGTTGATTCGAATTTTAAGTTTTGATTATTTTGACTCAGTTTGGAGAATTGTACTTATTACTTTATTAATGAATCACCACTATTAATATTTTGAGGTTGTTAGTGCTCTGTTTATTTATTTTGAGGTTGTTGTGCTTTGCACGTGACCTCCCTTTCCTTTTCGGGAAGGGGGTGTTACATATTCCCTTGAACGTCTTGCTCATATGTATGTGAATGAGATTGTGAGATTGCATGGCATGCAAGTATCCATAGTTTCAGATCGTGATCCAAGATTCACTTCACGATTTTGGGTTAGCTTACGAAGAAAGCTATGAGGCGCAGTTCACGATTGATTCGGCATACCATCCTCAAACAGACGGACAATCAGAGAGGACTATTCAAACTCTTGAAGATCTATTAAGACTCTGTGTCCTTGATTTCAAAGGAAGTTGGGATAAGTACTTACCATTGGTGGAATTCTCTTACAACAACAGTTATCAAGCAAGTATAGGCATGGCTCCATTCGAGGCCTTGTATGGGCCGAAAGTGTCGCTTCTCCGGTTATCTTTGGGACGAGGTAGGAGAAACAACATTGTTGGGACCAGAGTTGGTACGTATGACTACGGAAAAGATCCAAACGATTCGACAACGTATACAAACGACACAGGATCGACAAAAGAGTTATGTGGATCTTCATCGAAAGGATGTGGAATTTGGTATTGGGGATCATGTACTGTTACGTATTGCTCCATGGAAGGGAGTTACAAGATTCGGGAAGAGAGGAAAGCTCAATCCACGATTTATTGGTCCATTTCAAATTCTTGACCGAGTAGGAAGTGTGGCCTATAGACTCGTGTTACCTCCAAGCATGTCTCGTGTTCATAATGTTTTTCACGTATCTATGCTTCGTAAATATGTGAAAGACCCAAACCACATTATTGAGTTAGAACTAGACGAGATAGCTGGAGATTTAACTTACGAGGAGGTACCTGTTAAGATCTTGGATAGGAAAGAGAATGTCCTGCGCACCAAGGTTATACCACAAGTTAAGGTTTTATGGAGGAACCATGCTATTGAAGAAATGACCTGGGAGTTGGAATCAGAAATGAAAGCGAGGTACCCTCACTTGTTCGAAACACAGTGCGAATCGTCGTCCAATTTCGAGGATGAAATTTTATAAGGAGGGGAGGTTGTAAGACCCCAACTTATTATAAATAAAATTAAATTTTCTCTATTTATTATCTTGAAATAATTTGGAGTTAATTTGATATAATACTTTGGTTATGGGTGAAATGTGAAAATTTTACAAAATAAGCAAGTGGATATAAAATATTCATTTTTGTCGGGGAATATTCGTTTGGTCGTGGAATATTCTTGTGGTCGGGGAATATTCGTATGACGACGCAGCCATTCGTGGGCCTCATAACAGAATAACTGTCGGATGAAGAAAATGACAAAGTATGAGTTTTTATAAATAACTGGCGTAGTTATTCTATTATTAACACTGTTGGAATACACGGTGGTTAAATTATAGTGTCTGGCGTGGTTGCCGCGATGCGCACACGGTATTACAGATGATTTGTTGAATTATTGATTAAATGCGTAAAAGGCACTACTCGATAATTGTTACGATGAATTCTTTATTCAATATTTTATTTTATTGATTCAATAATTCTTTACGTTGATATTTTATATTATTGTTGTTTCAATAATTGTCACCGCTTGATTTCCCATTATCGGATCAATAATTCATATTATTTGAATAGTATTATTAGATAACATTATTGGCAATGTCTAGAAAATTACATCTAAGGAGAGGTTTGGTCACCTAATTGCACGCCATGATGAGAGAAATCCTTATTGGAAAACCCCTCTTTCACAGGAGCGGCACTTTTGGTTGTCATAATTGTGATTATGTAATATTATTTGTGAATAATTAATTATTGATTTATATGATAAGAAATATTTATTTGATGTGGATATAAATGATGGATTTATTTATTTTATGTGGTTATAATTGAAGGATTTAATGTTGAGGTGTTTTATCGAATTATCTTTAGCCGGAATGGAGGTATTAAAACTCAAATTAGTATTTTTACGATATATTAAATGAGTTATAATTTTTAATCAAATAGTTGGATCGTTGTATTTTGGATATATTATACATATATAAGTTGAGTATATGTTCACAAATTTTGAACCGTTAAAAATGAATGTATGATTTGTTATAAATTTTAAAAAGGTGGTGATTGTAAATTAGGTTTATAAATGATTTTGGTGGAAAATTCTAGAATTGAGTGGGTCCCACTTGTGGTTGTTGAAGAAATGTCTTTGAATTTTATTTCAAATATATTGGTGGCAATAGTAGCGAGTAAAAGCTATCGGTGGCAGGTCGAGTCTCTGCCTTGGTACTTAACATTTTCCTATAAATAGAGTCTTTAAGTTAGAATTGGAAATCACACCGAAACATATAAGCTTTCTCTCTTTCTCTCTATATTATTGAAATGTATTTTGTGAGTATTTAGATACTTTGAGAGTTCTTTATTCAAGTCTGAAGTTTCATTCAAAGATCACTTGACCTTTCCTTCAAATCTTGATTCTTTGAGGTAAGGGATGTTCTTTTCTTCTTAAATGATATTATTTTCTTGATATCATTATCTTAAAATATTGGTGAACTTTTTAATCAAATTTGGAACTTTTTGTGTATGGGTTACTTATTCACCTATATCTTAAGACTATTCACCAAAAAAATGAATTTTTTTTCTTTTTGTCCAAGATGTCTATTATGGTTACTATCTTTGATTGTGTCCATGTTTTGATCTTATAACAACCCAGAATTTTGGATTTTTCCAGAATTTAGGTTTAAAGAATTTATTATTAATAAAAGGAATTTTTATTAATAATATTTTGTGATATGTGTTTATTAATCATTCTATAACTTAGGATGATTATTAATCGGGAGGATTCTGGCTACGAGCTAGACTGAACAGGTAAGAATTTTCAAGAAGAAAATAAAATTTTCCTGGAACAAAATATTTTTTCGGGGAAAAAGACGAAATAGGCACTATTCATCCGTTCTGCTCGGAAATTTATTTTGAATTTCTGAGAAATGCGTAATGATAGAATTCTGAGACGTAATGGAATATTCAATAATATTTCAATTATAGAAAAAACGAAGTTTTTGCCTGTGGACTTAAAACCTAAGGGTTAGGAAAAGTGAGTTTCGAGAATTTTATGATTTCGTATAATAATTAGGGTTATTATGCGTGAGAAATACAAGTATAATACTAGTTATTATACGAGTATAGTATGAAGATTAGTCTGACGATAATAATGAATATCGTCATTTAATGATATACTGAAGAGAATACTGAGAATGGAATACGTAGAATCTGAATAGTCTTAATGGACTTTGAGTTCATGGACTTTGTAGAATCCAATTGGACTTGGATTATATCAAGCCCAATGGAATGTGTAATCAAGCCCGAGTAGGCCCAGTAAGAATTATTGTAAGGCCCAGTGTTAGATTTAATTAAGCTAGATCCAAGAAAATTAACCCGGATCGATCGAGCAGATGGGTCACGTAGAATGGGTAAAACCCGTGGGGGAAGACCCATGGGCATAAGGGGTGGCCACTTGGTCACCAAGTAAGGGTGGTGACCAAGTAAACTTGGTGGTTAAGTTTGGAATAGTAAGGAGGTGGAGGGGAAATGACCAAAATGCCCCTAACCTTGGTTTTCTATAAATAAAAGCTTAAACTCATTTGTTTGGTTTGAAAATTCAACCAACACTTGAGTGATAGAGAGAGAGTTAGGATGGGAGAGGAAGAGAAGGAGAATGAGGAAAAGCTGGCAGAAAGTGCACGCTTTGTCCGATGGAAGGAGATTAAGGATGAGCAGTAATCCAAGATCCTAGTTTCTTCAAATTTTCTTTAAGTTTATATGTTCAAAAACATAACTTGATGAAGATCAGTAGTAGATTAAGTTACTAAGGAATTCATATGGTTGAATTCATGAGAAAACAAAGAATTAAGAATTAAGAATTTAGTTTATAAATTTCTTAAGGAGGTATAAGATTCGTAAGGATTTTGAGCGATCCGAATGACTCTTATTAATGAGTAGGTCAAATAAGTAAGGAATGATGTTCTATAACATCAAATTCCAAGTAAAAGTAGAATCGTAATCCAAAATATCGATTAAAAACGAAGAACATGCGAAGAACGCGAAGAACGCGAAGATCGTTGTTGATGGACAAATTTAAAACCATCGTAGGATAATTGTTGTTGATGGACAAGTTTAAAACCATCACGTATAAGTTAGTTGCTTATTGCTTGGTTAGGAACGTTAGAAATGTTCATAAAGAACGGATTAAAAGTTAAGGTATAACGAAGTTATGGCGAAATTTTTGTAAAAGAAGATCGAGAATTTGAAAGTTATTAAATGAACCAGAACGTGTAGGGTTTC
Organism: Panax ginseng; assembly: GCA_020205605.1. Lineage (NCBI taxonomy): Eukaryota > Viridiplantae > Streptophyta > Magnoliopsida > Apiales > Araliaceae > Panax > Panax ginseng. The sequence goes on from CM035139.1 coordinate 70,195,511, forward strand.
ATAAGAATATAAGAGAACGTATAAAATGTGAGTTGTAGATTCAAGAATGAACGAGTTCCGAGTTCGGATGACCAAATTACGGACGAACGAAAAAAGAACGTTAAGAACGTTAAAATGAACTAAGGGTGAAGATTAAGCCAATCAAAAGGAAGGTTAACGGATTCCGAACGAAGTTTTGTCTGGGGGTAATCTAAGTAAATTAGATAACAAAGGAAATGACTTTGGAACGACCTCTTTCTGAGTTATAACGAAGAAGTTATGAGATTTCGAAGTACGCATCTCAGAACGACCAAAGACTTAGAAAATATTTCGGGAAGAAGGTCTTGGCGCGCATGATTACCCGGTCGTACTAGAATGGTGGTCTTTGCAGGTAGCGGTAGGAAGAGTCACGTCTCGCTAACTTTCGTGCCACGGTACTTGAGTCTTAGTGTTGAGTGTAAGCCCACTTGGCGCCAAAGGCTGAAATACCCAGAAATGAGATTTGAACTACTCAATTTCTCGGGGGATGTGCAAGAAAGAAATATGAACGTATAGTTCAATTAATGTAACACTTAATCAAGTGTATTAAACCTTTAATGAAGGTTGAACGAAAAGATTAAACGAGATTAAAAGATAAAGAATGTGAGCGCGAAGTCACGTAATCAGATGTCCGGGGACCGTAGTCGCGACGAACGATCGTGAGGGATTACTATGATTGTGATTCCTTAGACGTTGAGTGATGAAGGTAATGAATAACATTTCAATGTTATGGCGTAGTAATTCGAGATGAATGTAAAGTATTTAGACTCTATGAACGCAACGTTGTGGTGATGAACGATCGGTCTTAGCATACAATGAACCGTATGGCTTTGACATTAAGGAAGAATAATGGACATGAGGTTCATGGGTTGGATAACGATCAAAAGCAATTAAAACCTTGAGTAAAGGTTGAATGAGGAATTAAGAGTCGAGCAACGTGAACGTTGAATACGTAAACGATCCTCGTGAATCGTATTCACGTCTCATTTCGAGCGTTCTAAAGTATACCACGGTTATATGACTTAGACGTTGATGAAAGTAGTAAAGTAAGATCTGAATGGTATCAAAAAGCGACATCGAACGGTAAGAATGTGATTTACTGAAAGCCAAATGTAAGTCAGATGAGAATGTTAGAATGAAATGTAAGTGTTGAACACTTGAACCGTCGTGAAGGTTGAGTGTACGCATATATTAAACGGATAAAACCTACACTCCGTGTATGGTTTGACCGTAAGGTAATGGAAACCAATGATTAAAGTTGTGAGCGATGAAGAAGCTTAATTAAAGATAAATACGTATACGTAAAAGAAGTCGAGTTAATGTTTATAACTTGGATGACGATCCGAGTCGAATTAATCGGACGTTGTAAGTTAAGAATAAGTTAATATAAAATGCTTAACGCTATTAATGCGTAAAATGAATATGGAATGATCGTTCTGAGTATACAAAAGACTGTATAACTTAGACGATGATGAATGAATCCTGAGGTATGGCATTTAGTTGCCAGAAAGTCATAAGGAATAAGAAATTGACTTAACAAACATTATAGTTTAATAGTTCGGGTAAGTTAAGATGAAAAGGTTGTAGTACAATCGTAACCTTTGATGGTTGACATATGGGAGTCAAGCTAAACAATTCCTTGAGAGCGAAGGTATATACAAAAGCGGGCAATCGATCTAACTCACTTTGTGTGGCGATGTAGATGAGGCGGGAACTTGTTTGTTGGTTGTTTGTGGGAAACCACTCGAAGTACCATATGGACTACTAAGCGAGAGACACGATGTGTCTTGAGTCCTATAGAGAGTTATAAGAAGAAGATAAAAATGTAAATCATCAAAGATGATGAACGTATTAAGTAAAGACATCTCCGTATGTCATGAAGCCATTAACTAGAGTGTGAAAGAAGTGGTCGCGTAAACTTAGATTGTAGGAGCGAACCATAAGAATTAAAGTTAAGTAAACCAATGCGTAAGTCAGTATATGACTAATTGGTGTATGTGTTATTTTCTTATGTATATACATAGGAATTGGAATGAAAGCGATTCGGTACAGAACTATAAAAATCGTGTAAAGTAACGTAAGCAAGTTTCCTAACTTCATTCATATTTTAAATGAATGCTACTTTCTAAAACTTCTCGGATGTTGAACTTGAGAAGTTACATACATGTCTTGAATGTGTGATATTTGTACAAGGTGGTAGAATCTGTTATGAGGCCTTGTGCCACAATGTGAACACTTTGTGTTTCTATGATATGAACTGCTACGTGATTGAATTGCTCAATATGAGCATGTTACTGTTTATACATGAACCGTTATTGTTAAGTCTGTCTATTAATTCTAGCCCAGACGTAGATATGTATATGAAAGAGAGTAGAGAATGAAAATATTTCAAAGGAAATGTAACTAATGTTTTAAAATGATAGGAATCGAGATTATTCCTATTATTCAAGCTGCTTCATAACCTTTGTTCGGTTATTGAAATCTAGCATAGCTAGATGACTTGGAATATCCTATTCTCCATCTTCCTTCATTGTCTTATTTGCGACAATAAGAACCTTTGTTTCTAACATAGTGAATGTGACTAATATTTTAAAATGATAGGAATCAGAATTATTCTTATTATTCAAGCTACTTCATAACCTTTGTTCGGTTGTTGAAGTCTTAAAAGAATGTTTAAATTCTTGAAGTTGTTTGTTCAACTGCTTTAACTTGCTGAGCAATTGAATGCTCACACTTGCTTTAAATAAAAACATTTTCAGCGAACGATGTTAGAAAGGACTTAAGGATCCCGTAAAGATCAAGCTGATCGGTATCCAGCCGGAATGCCATTCATTATATGAATGTGCGTGAAGATCAAGCGAAGGCTTGTAATATAGAATGATAGAATTAAACTATAGAATAGTTTAATGAACGTTTATGTATCCTTGGTGGCGGATAAAAGTCACTTGTACAAGATGTAAAGAATAATGTAATTATCATTATTTGTAATGGAAGAGGTTTTATGGTTATAGAACCTGGGATTTGAGGATGTATGTTGTTATATTTAGCTATATAACGATGTATGTTTGGAAGAAGATGGGATCGTGATGTATAGAATCCGGATGTGAAAATAGACCGGATTTCGGGGCGTTACAGATCATTATTTTGAATTATGTTTCACAATTTGTTATTATGAAGTACTATTGATCTTGGATAAACTGTTATACGAATCCCTAATATTTGTCTTCTGTCTCACTGGATTCGTTTTCTTTAAATTATTTTTCATCATCCTCGGTCCTAAATGATGATATTCTTTGAATATCTTTGATGCAGTAGTGCAAAGATGAATGATTAATCGATGAATATCTTTGGCCGTAGTGCAAAGATGAGCAGTGTTGAGATGAGCATGACCCAACTAGTGAAATAAATGAATATCTTTGGCTTTGTGGTGCAAAGATGAATATTTGATTAAAGATGTATATTGATTGTTGTTACGAGGGATAAAATATTGATGATGAACTTTTAAATCTTAGAAGATAGTAGAATTCATTCTCTACGTGACTCTTCTAATGGATTGTTGTTTTATTGCGATTGTTGATCTAAAATTTGTTGTCTATTGTATTCTATCGATTTTTTCTGTTGAAGACTAATGATAATTTGTTGTATATTATCTTAGTCATAATATTCTTTCTTTGGGCTAGTTGAGCTCACCTTTTCCTTTTTGTTCTATTTTCTTCTCGGGAGGTGAGAACATAGCGAGGATCGAGTCGGGGTATGGAGTGATGGTTCTAGAAAGATGTTTTATTTGTCCTCACTATTTACGTAAAATAGTGTATGAATAATTGTAATGAGGACTTATTTGGGTGTGGATATTGTCTAGAAGATAATATTTGTATTTAAACTCACAGTATGTGTTGTCGTATTTTGCACGACAATTGTATTATTGAAGTTGTAGTTTACTTTTTGTACCATGTATTTGGCGACTCAGAATGGGTGTTGTATACCTATTTTGGGGGCGTCACAGAATGGAATAACGTATATTACGAATAAATATACGAGTGAGAATATGAGAATTATACGTGTAGTATATATGTTAAGGTTTTTAATTAAATGGAATGGACTTGTAGGATTATTAGCATATTGGTAGAAGTCCAATAGGAACTGTAATGCAAGCCCAACAAGAAATAAGCTAGATTAATTAAGCAAGCCCAATGTAATGACCCAATGGATTAGCCATGATCCATGGTGCAACCCATGGGTGGATTGATGCGCAAGAACTTTATGTGATGCCCAAGGACTTTATGTGATGATCAAGTGTTATGATAAGCAAGAAAGGCGAGTGGCTAGCAAGTTAACTTAATGGTTGAGCAAATGAATAGTAAGGAGGTTTATAAGGAGGTGGGATGTGTTATTGACCATAGTACCCTCACTTTGCCAAGCCTATGAATAGAGAGCTCACAATTCATTTGTTGCTTGATTAAATTTCATTCAACTTCTATCAAGATAAGTGCTTAAGTGTTAGAGAGAATAAGTCAAGTATAAGCCAAAACATCCTTTGCTAGATTTTTAAAGAGAAGAGAAGTACTAGTCTTCAAGGGTAAGACTCTAGTCTAATACATCTTCTATCTCTATCATTGTAGGGTGATAAGAGAAGGGTAATTTAATGAACATGTATGCTAAGAACATATAAGAAGTGATTAATGAATGAACTTAAGCCGAATAAGTTGTGAATAAGCAACTAGAACCTAAATAAGTTGATAAACTTATGAAGAACTTGTCATATGATTGTCATATGATGTTAGTATGTTCAATATAATGTGAGAACATTGATTGGTGGACTTAAGTCCATAATAAGTCATAAGAAATGGAATTCATAGTTTATAAGTTGATTAAGTCATTAACTTATGAGAATAAGTCAAAACTTACTTTGATAATACGTTGGTGTAATAAGTAACTTCAAATTTTCATATGATGATTAAAATCCATTTAGAATGATAATCAAATCATTAGTAATGAGGTTTCGCCGGAATTCACACGATTGGACGATAATCGTCGAATTCGTGAAATTCTCGGAATGGAAGTCATATTTTGTGTTTGAACTCGAAAATGTTGGTTTTCGATGCAGACAAGTCATATTTGGCATTATAGAGTTCTTGAGCTTCGAAAATGACCGAATTCGAACTTAGAACGAAAGAAAAAGCGAATGACGAACGTTTATCGTTTTCGTTAAAAATGAACTAATAGGTAAAATTTTAGCAAACAAAGTTAAATAGATAAAATTCTTGCATAAACGTGTAGAGTATGTCATTTGTAAACCGTAGGCTTTTGAACGAGCCAATTCGGACTTATAACAAAGAAGTTATGCGTCCGGGAGTTTCACAAAATTTCAAAGTCTGTAAAATTTTATGGTGCACAGAGTTGGCGCCGCGACGCCAACCCAAGGTATATTGGTGGCAACTGCGATTACCATATCTGATCTGAAGAACATCTCTTTAGAGTCATGTGCATGAGCAGGCCAGAAAAAGTAAAGTGTGGCGCGATTGATGCAAAGTCCGGATGTTAGAGTCTGTAACTTCGCGCATACAGTAGTTACCAGAGAGAAGGAAGGGTGGCGCCGCAGTGCCATCCCTAGGGTTTCGACAAACAAGAATGTTTACAAGTATAGAATGAATGATAACTCATTAGTAATGAACTAAGGCTTAAATATAATATTGTTAAGGCATTGTTAGGCACCTAATGTAGGATGATTAAGGTTAACGTAAGTCAATTGAACGGAATAAGAATGTAAGAACCTTAACGAAAAGTCGGAACCAATAACAACAAATCTAAGTCATGATTAGATTGAGATGAAAGGTAAGATATAGTAGTATACATACTTGATTATATATGACCTAATGTGGCACGTTATATGATCATGTATTGTAGAAACTTAGAGAATTAAAGTGTACGTGTGATAAATAGTAAGCAGACGCTAAAGTCAAGTATTCTAACCCTTGTTCCAGTTCAGTCTGGACAAGCTTTGAAATTCATGTATCCTTTCGCATGAAGTCTTGTATGATAAAGTCAAAGCCAATTCTTTCGGCTAGACTTATATTATGTTTTTATCAAGCATGGTTAATGTTTACCGAGTTATATTGGTGTGGTTTTCAAACGAAGACTGAGTATGCTAAAATGTTTTTGTCGTTTAACGACAGGCACATGAGGTTGCCACAACTTAAACGTATACACGTTTAATGAATGCAGTGTTGATCAACATAGAGTACTATAAATTGATCACCTAGACGTGCTTGTAAGTAATGTCGGACTTATGGACTTAGTGTTGGGATGTCCTTTTCAAAAGAACTTATGAAATGCTCAAGGTCTTGGACCAGAATTGATGTTTTACTGAATATTGTTGTTGTAAAACGTTTTGAATGAAAAGAAGTGCTATTTTGAATTATCGATAGTACTTTGTAACTATTGTTCATTTATTGAAGATATATAAGTTCTATGTTTCAAGCATGTTGTTTATTAGAATTGTAGTACTTGCTGAGCTAGTCATGCTCACTCTTGCTTGAACCATATGAACACAAATTAAGATCGAATGGATGAAGGCTCCTAAGATATAAGCAAGCGAAGACGAACCCTTAGATTACTTATGTAATAGTATATGTGAATGTTTGTAATATATTGAATAATATGACAAGAACGAATGTATGGGTTATAAAGAACATGGGGAAATGTAATATTATTTTGAATATATAGAAGACATATTCGTTCTTTTGAGACTTTTCAATTGAATGTATGTGTGAATGGTAGTACCGTGTAGCACCATCTGTCGGGTTGGAAGATACCCGGATTTGGGGGCGTCACAGGTTGGTATCAAAGCATTAGGTTATAAAACTTAAGGGGAGATTAAAAACCTTAAGTCATAACCTTAAGAGAAGTCAAAGAAGTACAAGAAGAAAATAACCTTATAAAAATGCATTATGATTATGTTATGTGTTTTTATTATTCTACTGACGTGTACTAATCAACTTAATTATTTTGTGTAGATGTCAGGTGTAAATGGAATGTATGTAGATGGACAGGTTATTAGTGAAGAATCGGTGAACCAAGTAGAGGTCATACCAAACCCCATAGCGGCAGAGCCTGAGTTAATCGTTATTGAGTCTGGAGACTCGGAGGATGCTGACCTCATGTCAGTATTCGATGGTATGATAGAGGAGGAAGTGGAGGCAGTGTCCTTTACTCCAGTAGCTATAGCAGCAGAGATAGCTCTTGGGGGTCGATGATGTCTCTGTTCATGTCAGTATTGGATAGAAATATCCATTACTGTCAAGAGGTCAAGGAGCTGAAAGCAGAGCTCCAAGCTATCATAGAGGACAAGACTGAAGTGGAGTCTATGTGGGAGCAGGAGCACGATAAAAGAGTTTTGGCCAAGGACAAGGTCCATGAGCTAAAACATGAGGTCTTTGAGCTCAAGGAGGAGCTAAAGACCAAACTGCAGAAGATAGGGAGAATGTCTTATATACATAGGAGTTCTCACACAAATTTCCAGCAACAGGTAGCTGGATATCCTGTAGAGGTGGGGCAGACATGGCATACTATTAGCCGTGATATCATTGCCGGTCTTGCCAAGGCAAATGTCGATAATGCCTTAAGGCAAATGTAATCTAGCAGTAGCTAGAGTAGTTTAAGTATGTAAATATTTTGTACTTAGTAGAGAAGTAAAGCCCTCTTTTGTATAATGAAGGGTAGTCTTTTGTAAATCCCAATTTTTGAAAAGCAATAGCGGGAAAGTAATGTAATCAGCTTAGGTTGTGTAATGTAACCGATGTAGTATTATACTACAAAGAATGAATATAAGCCTTTTCATGGAAAACAATGAGTAATGGATGTTAAAATTATTGTTTAATATTAAATAATAACTAATAAAGAAAGGAATAAAAATAAAATGTGTTTATTGTTATTAAATAAAATGTCGCCGAGAAAAAGTGCAACGTAACGAGGAGCTAATGTGAATTAACGGAGGAGGTCCAAGTTAACTTGCGTCAGAGTTTGTTAACTGTTAACAAATGCCTTTAATAGAATAAGGGCTAATATCCTCAGTAAATCCGAGAGTAAAGACGAGCTACTACCTTTAAGGATTTTAAGAGCGTGGGTCCGTTAAAATCGTTCAAAGGAACTACGGACCTATTAAAAGCAAACGTGGGTAAAGGAAATAGATAAGGCATTTGTGATAGCAAATATCGATGAGGCCCAAAAGGTTGCCTTTGCAACCTATATGATGAAGGAGATGCCAACTTTTGGTGGGAAGCCAATCAGTTAGGTAGGGATAGAGAATCGGCGTGGGTGAGGTTCGAGGAGATATTCTTGAGAACTACTTTCCCACGAGCATCGAGAGGGAGGATGGAGATGTGGTTTCTCGAGTTGAAACAAGGGGACATGATGGTTCCCCAATCGCCACCAAGTTTAATGAATCAGCGAGGTTCGGCTCCACACCAGTGGATATCGAGGTTAGGAAGGCGCGATGACCAGTTCGAAAGGGGCTTGAAACCACGGCTCTATAACTTAGTATTTGATTGTTCCAAAGTACTTCATTTAGAACCATTTTAGAGAAGGCGATAATCGCCGAAGGTGGTAGTGAGGCTCGAGTCAATACCACAAGGACAAGAAGAAGCAAGGGAAAGTGGATGGGGAGTAAAGGTTGAAGGAGCCAGGTGAGATGGCGAAGGACAAAGAGGAAGGCGTTTAGCTCTGGGAATCTGGAGTGAAGCAAGGACACCCAAGAGGGAGGATGGAGGCTGCTGAGACACACGTGGGAAGACTCACTTGGGAGTCTGTCTCAAAGGGAAGGCCGTCTGCATACTGGCCCCGTGGATAGGAAGGGCATATTAAGCCCTAAGCGTCCGAAAGTCCAGAAAAAGAATCACGAATGCTTTGTGTGTGGGTCAACCAGACACACGGCAAAGAAAGCGCCCAAGAAGGGACGATGGGAATCGGGGCACTAATGGCGGTAAGTTAGCTATTAATGGTCTAGCACAGCCGAGTAGGCCGATGGGCCATACCTTTAACATGACTGTCTAAGATGCAGTTGCATCAGGGGACGTCATTGCAGGTATTATTCCGATCAACGATATAAATGCTTACGTGTTGTTTGATTCGGGTGCTACTTGTTCATTTTTCTAGATGATTAGGATTGCTAATAAGGGATTAGAATCCCTAATCTCAGATTTAGAAAACCTAATGTACAGTTAGAAACCCTAAATGAAAGCCGGGAAACCTTAATTTTAAATTCGAGAATCCTAAACCTTAATTAGGAAACTCTAATCCTAATTGGCAAGATTTAGACCTAAAGAACGCCCAAAGCTGGCATGGTGAAATTGCTCTCACTACCACAAATAGCAGACTTTGGGTCGCGCATTTTTCGCCCACGAAACACAGGCCTTTTTTCCTACAGGCCAGCCCATTCACTTTAAACCTAAAAATGTCAAAAAATAGGCATAAAACACCCTCGGCATGGTAGTACAGCAATTGACGTGAACCCATGAGCTTGAACTTATTTTTAGCATGAAAACTTAGAACCATTTTGCCCTACACTACCGTTGACAGTGTATGAGCGATGTATGTATTAAACTTAAATATGATTAGGAAACCCTAATTGTAATTTAGAAATTTAAAATTTTCTAATTAAAAACCTAATTGGAAATTTTAGAAACTAAAATTGTAAAACCTAAGGGTTAGAACCAAATGGTTAAACCCTAAGGGTTTGTACAATGTCTTGAATGCCATTAAAATTTCAAGATTAAAGACCAAAATGCCCTTTTTACATTTTTAATTAGGTAACTTGTATAATTTGCTAAAGCTTTAGTTGGTGACCTACTAATGTTGACATTGTGACTTAAAATATCGACAATTCAAATTTATTTATTTGACAGCTACATCAGATCATTCATTGCATCTAAGTATTATAAAAGAATTAGAGGGAGAAAGTCATTTTACTTGGCCATTTTTCTCCCAAAGCTCTCACCAACTCTTGTCCTCTCAAAACCTTTGAATTTTACAAGTTTATCAGTCACAAAATACCTCTCTAAAACACCATTAACAGTTAAGGAGATCTAAGATCAAAGCTTTGCATTAGAAAGGTATAACCCTAAAACCTACTTTTGATCTTGTATGCTAATTTCAAGTTGGTGTTTATGTGTTTATATTTGGGTTATAAGTTGTTTTATGATGATCTATGATGATCTATCATAGATCCATAGCATCAAAATGCTTTAAAAGTAAAGATTTTCAAAACTGTCCAAGAACATTTTTTATGGTATGATAAGCAAAAGTCAGAGCCCATAGATTATTTTCTGTTTATGATTTTTGTTGTTTTAAAGTTTTAATTCATACTCTGACATGAGGTCTGTGATCTGGAAGTGGAATCCAAGTTATTCGAGTTTCAGATTTCAAGATATATCGGTCAAAGTCGGTTGACCGAACATGACCAAGCAAAATCTGGGTAACCCAGAAATAGTTTTTCAGCGTCTGACAACGTTTTGTTAGCCCGAGATCTGTCAGGTTTTAGATTGTTTGGTGATGTTGTTATATCTAGATTATAGTCTGGTATGTGGACTCTAGATCCATGCTTTTAGAACATTAAAATAGTCATCAGATCGAACGTAACAGGTGGTCAAAGTAGGCCATTCGGCCATAACTTGGATTTTCTGGAATTTCTAGAAATGGTTTTGCATGAGCTTCTGACAAGATTTGACTGCATTAAATCTGGCTAATGTATTAGATTTGGACTAAGATGAGGATAGGTAGTGTTCCTTGTCATGTATACTACATTTATGAACCATAAAACCACCAAAATAATGATCCGAACTCAGATTAAAATGATCTAGAAAGTGACCAATCGAACTATCTGGGTTTCTGGAAAACCCAGAAATGTTCTGACAGCGATTTAGAAGGCTCGGATCTTGCATCTGAGTTGTGTTATGACTTTGTTAATGGTTGATTCTTGTAGTGTTACATAAACACTACAAGATCATGGTTAAAGATTGCCCATAAACAATTTGGATTAAGAATTATTGATGGTCAAAGTAAGGACCTTGAGAACCGGTCTGACAGAGTTCCCGAGGCTCAAGAACACCTAAGACGACAGAAAGCGTCGCTAAAGGGCTACAGCAACGGTTTTTAATATTTTTAATTTCTAATTTTTTGGAAATTAAATAAAAAATAGAAATAAATTCTAAAAAATTAAAAAATAGTTTTAAAAATTATTTTAAATTATGAAAAATAATTTTTAACTATTTGGGATATTTTTCACTAATATTTATAATTATTTGAATATTAATGATATTTAATTTATTTAATTAGTGTATTAAATAAATTAGAAAAATGATTTAATATTATGAAAAATCAATTTAAATAAGAATAAAGTATTTAAAAATATTTTGAGTTATAAAATGTAACTTTAAATATTTTTAGAGAATTTTATTAATAATTTAATATTAATGAAATTAGATTTATTTAATTATTGTATTAAATAAATAATTTAAAAAATTATTTTATTGATTTAAAAAATCATTTTAAATGAGAATAAAGTGTTAGAAAATATTTTAAATTATAAAATATAATTTTCAATATTTTTGGAGAATTCTCATTAATAAATTAATATTAATGATATTAGATTTATTTAATTATTATATTAAATAAATGAATTAAAAATGTTTTTATTGATTTAAAAATTATTTAAAATGAGAAAAATGATTTAAAAATATTTTAAGTTATAATTAATAACTTTTAATATTTTAATGATAATTTTATTAATATTTAAATATTAATGATGAGGGTTTAAAAATGATTTTAATTAATTTAAAATTATTTAAGTAGAATATTGATGATTTAAAAATATTTTAAGTTATTAATAATAACTTTGATATTTTGACAAGTATGTCATTACTATTTTTATATTATTTAAATATTAATGATGACAAGATTATTTGATATTTAAATCATTTGAAAATGATTCCAGTGTTTGAAAAATTATTATAAATTATAATAATTGTTTATAAATTATTAATAGCTTTCGAAAAATATTATAAATGATATTTGACTTATCTAAATAATATTGAAGATTAGAGACCAAGTTTAAATTGACAATAAATGTGTTAATTGTCGGATAGGGTGACCAGTACACCGAGAATAGACCGAAGTCCAACCAGACCGAATTAGTTAGACTTGATAAGTGTTTATATAGGTTATAAACACTGATGTGGCTATGTGGTGATGTGTCTAGGAGAAATTATTGACTGTGAATTACATTAATGTGTGTTATAAATGCTTAAGCTAATTGTGAGACCGATATTGTTGATTATAGGTCTTGTGAACGTAGATAAGTATATTGTGTAGCAATAATCAATGCGGAAGACAAGTTTCCTTAACTCAACCTTGAGTTATATTGTTCAAATATTATGGTGGTTAATTATTGTTGATTAGACCACGTCTGAGAATTTATTGTTGATTATTCGCAGTTAGTGCATGCTTATTAATTCAAATTGAATTAGTGATTTTGAGAATATACATTTGTAGAAAAATTGTTATTGGATATTCACATCCGTAAAATCTATTAGTGATTGTAAATAGTACAGATAATTCCTGTCTATTATCGAATCATGTTGAGAAATGTCTTAGCCAATAGTTCTGGCTAGATAAATATTTGTTAGAACTTGATACATTCGAGAAGAGAAGATAGGATAAGAGAATTCAATTATTATTGATAGATCGATGCCAATTGTTACAGCTAGATCAAGAAAGTAAATTTGATAAGTTCGAGAAGAGAAGAGAAGAGAAGAGAAGAGAAGGGTTTAGATTTTGAAATCATTAAATTTCATTGTTAAATCAAATTCTAATTCTAAGACTGAGAAGAACAACATTTTATTATAAAAGGGGTAGAATTTTTGGTCGTATATTCGGCCATTGCGCGCTTTCTAAATATTATGCATAATATAGGGTATAGTAAAGCTGATCACTTTATATACTTGTAGAGGGGTATAATTTAATCTTTATGGTTATCTGATACACCTGGGTATATCAAAGTATATCTTTGATAGTTACTCGAGAAGAGAAGTTCTAGATCCTTGTGATCACTCAGCATAAATTCTGGAAAAATATTTCCATCTTGTTAATTGGGTATATCAAAGTAAATCTTTGATAGTTACTCGAGAAGATAATTTCAAGATCATTTAAGATCATTCAACTTAAACTTTGGAGAATTCTTCTAAATTATTATTCAATTGAATATCGTAGAAATTTGAAAGCGTTGTACTCTTTCATTATTGAACTACGGTGTTGCATAGGTTACGAGAAGATTGGTTAAAGAAGAACAAATTATTCAGCTATTTCAAAGCTCCGAACTTTGGTGTCATTCTATCAAAATAGATAGTCTGTTGTTTTGATTCTCGTACATTTATTGTATATCTTAACTTGCGGGGCAAATTTGTTGCTCACCCTTGCTAAATAAAACATTTCAGCTAGGGAAGAAGTGGCTGGTGGTGCTGCGAAGAGCAAAGGCAAAGGTGTCATGATGTAATATCTATGTTTAACATATATATTATGTTGTATTTGTAAACCCTTTTTGTATATCTAAAGGGTATGTTTGTAATGGTAAGGTTAGAGAACCTGGGACTAATGTATTAACTTTATTAGTTAATATGGTGTAATATTCTATTCATCAATGAATGGGTAGTTAGATGATAATTATATTGTGGATCGTGAACACCAAACTCGGGGGTTAGGTAACCCGGATTTGGGGGTGTCACACATGCCACATCAGTTATATATTCTATGTAACTTAGTTTACAATTAACTAATGCATTAGTTTAACTAGTCTTGCTTATTAGTTTTATTTATAACTTTCTTATTCAACCTTTGCCCGATTTTTTCATTCCATGTTTCGATATGCTACACACCTTGTATTTCATTTCATGTACTACAACTTTAAAAAATTATATCCTCATTCCCTAAAGTCTAGTTCAAATCAAAGTTATCTTGAATGCTTTGCAGCACGGTGCGATCGCGCTGAGAATATGCTTAGGAGTGGTGTGGACTAATCCTATTAAAGTTTAGGACTGAGTTACTTCTCAGTCTGTCCAACCTTATCCTTGCCAATGACCTTAATAATCATCACATCATATAAACACATAAACTTGGCAGCTTTTAAACCAGTTTAGGTTCTTTAAGTTTTTCTTTTCAAAATAATTTAGTTTTCTTTTAAAAACTTTTGTAAAACCATGCAAAACTAATTCAAATTCATCATAGCTAGGTTGGACCTCAAGTTGGACACATAAGGATCTCTAATACATGTCTTAAAGCTCAGCACATAAAACAAACATCTTGGGATGACTGTAGCACAGCGCGCAGCCACGCTGGTCTCAGGCCTTGGAAGTGGCGCGGTCGCGCCACTTCGGGTTCAAACGCAGATATGCCCTGTTTCAGCAGAACCCAAAAGTTTTCCACAAGGTTAATTTCTTTTGCTTCCTAGCTTCTGTAATTCAAGTCTTTATGACTTGGGACAAGTTTCTTCTCCCAATTCTTGTTACCAAGTACACTTACATCATTTAAATACTATTTTAATTTCCAAGTTTTGTAAATCAGTTTCCATATAGACATTTTGTCAAATAATTAGAAGGCTTGATATTTAGTACTTATAATCATAACTTTCTAAACACATGCAAATCTAGATTTAACATAGAAATCTAATATAATTATAAACAGTCCAAGCACCTCATCACACAATTCTAATGAATTTCTTAAAATACCTCTTAATTTCTTTGAATTGCATGCTTCCACATTCTTCAATTCAGTTCTTCTTTGACAAGTAAAAGCTTGCTTTGAATTAGATGATCTTATAGTTTCTTAAAATCACTTTGATCAGTTCCTTCCTTGCTCGACTTAATCAACCCAGTAATTCACTTTGATTTCTTGCCCAATTCGGTTAGTCCAGCTGAGAAGAGAAGTTGGCTATACTATAGTATACAATTGCTATAAAAGAATGAGAGAAAGGAACGGAGCATAGGAGAATATATTATGAACCAGGTTCAGTTTCCTCTCTTACCCATTGTTCCCCATATTAAATGGTTTCCTACTTGGCTATCTTAATGACAACTCATGCTTTAGGCCTAATGAGTCATTCTAATAGTACTTATACATAAGCCACCTCTTCTTAACTTTATAACAACTAAGCAAGTCATTTAGCTTATTTCTATAGTAATGTCCCAAAAACTTAATCCCATATGTTTCATTTAAGTTCCAGCATATATATATATATATGTGTGTGTGTGTGGAAAATGATCCATAGTAAGTATTTGCTATGGATGAAAAATGGGCAAATAGCATCATAATAGTCCATTGCAATAATTAAGGGTGAAGATTAAAAAATAAAACACGCCTTCCGCTAGTTGAAGTAGCGGAAGCTGAAAAATAATTTTCAGACCAAATTGCCCACTACACATCTAGCGTACGAATCCATTCGACCCAAACCCAACCCCCATGCAATGCTGCATGCAATGCTGCAATTTCTTCTTCAATATTTGCTAGCATAATATTTGGGATGCTTCATATTCGAGATCTGAAGATTAAAAAAGCATAATATTCGCGATTTCTTCTACGACTGCAACCCTACTTTTGCGATTGCTGCGATTTCTTCTGCGATTTCAACTAAACCCTCCCTTTTTCAATTTTCTCCTTCGAATTCGATTCCTAAACCCCTTCTGCGACTGCTGCAATTTCTACTGCGATTTCAACTAAACCCTCCTCATGCTATGAAAATCAAACCTTGCTGCGATTAATGTTTTACTGGCAATATAATCCACAGATTGATTGAAATGCTAATAGGGGCAAAAGGTAGTACTTGAAATGCTTGCCACAGGGACCACAGGGACAAAAGGTAGTACTTGAAATCTGCCTACACTCAGTCAGGGATGAAGAGGCAAAGGTATGTCCGTTTCTTCTCACTATGTCTCTTCTCTGATAGATGGTATCAAGTTGATAGTGAACAGAATATAAGTTGTTAATGATTTTCATCAAGTCTTTGACCTGCTGCTGTTTATGACAAGTGTATATATGTAATGCACTCCCTTCAGCTTTCTTTTCTTGCCTTTCATGCAGAAACCATTGGGGTTATTGTCTCTGTTTGATGAGGAGTCCACCTTCCCAAATGGAACAGAGGATTACTGTGGCATTGTTTCCCTTATTTACAGAGGATTACCAGAGTCTTGGTGACATTTGGGGTGGGGGGGTAATTTGGGGATTGAAATCTTTTTTTAGCCTCCGCTTGTTCGTCTAGCGTATGTGCATTATTATTTTTCAAACTTTCGCTGCTCCAACTAGCGAAATGCGTGTTTAATTTTTTAATCTGCGCCCTTAATTATTGCAATGGACGGTTATTATACTATTTGTCCATTTTTCATCTATAGCAAATACTTGCTATGGATCATTTCCCTATATATATACCTTCTCACATAATACACATATATTTGTTTCATACATATTACACACATCGGATATAATACATACATTAATACATAATGTACATATTAAATATTTTTCGTACTTATCGTGAAATAGATTATGCATAATTTACATAATATATTTTAAATATTAAAATGTAATATCCAAAAATATTTTCATATAAATGGAAGCTATACATTAAAAAATATATTTTATTTAATGTAATAAATTTATTATATTAAAATAATTTATTTTCATAAATTATTTTAGTACACTCCTTTTTATGCATACAAACATTTTGCATATCGTAAATATTTTATTTTCCTTTATAACTCATTTTTAACAATGCATTAAATATATATATATATATACACACACACACACACACACACACACGAAGATCAGTCCCACTCACAGACTGATTAAAATACTCTGATTTTTTTTTTTACTTTTTTTAAAATAACTAAAAAAAATTTAATATTTCCACAATTTATTTGCAATCAAAATAAAATATATTTGATTATTTCCTTTCCTTTCTATAAATTATATTTGCCCATTTATTTACATATAATTATAAATAATAATATATTTATTATTAAATACATCATCACATTACACAACAAAATTTCAAATATCACATAATAAGAATTTTATTTAGTTAAATTATTATTTAAACAATTTCTTGAAAATTCAATTCATCACAAAATTAAATTAAGTTTGACGGAATATGTTCCCTCGAAAATAATTTCATCATTATTATTCGATTTTCTTGTACCGGTTGCTCTATGAATTAATTTTTATATCACTTGAGATTTAATTATTTAGGTCCTTTAAAAATATTAACTTAATAAGTTGGAAAAAGATTTTATAATGTTTTTTTTAAAAAAAAAGCACATAAAAATAAAAACTTATGGAGATGATTCTATTTTTATTTTAATATTTTCCTTAATTTCTTAAATTATTTGTTATCATCAAAAATCCTATAAAACGTGGAGACCCAACATAAAGGAAGAGCCGAGAAAACTTATATTTTAGATTTATACTACTAATTTATCCTTATATTAGTTTTACTGTGTTTGTAATATATATAGAGGGTGTTGGGCCATGATATTTTAGGTATTGGGTCGAGTTACTTGGTTAATCTACCGGGTCATTTTAGTTGGGCCCGATCAGTTGGGTCCTCTTTGTTAGGTTGGGTCTTTAGAATATTGGGCCTAATTATTGGACCGACCCACTAGATAACTAAATATCTACATCTTTGACCGGTAATGATGAAAAAGATAGTTGTTGACCGATATGTCTGTAAGGCATTAATGTGGATGGGATTCAGTCGACCGGCGGTGGCAAACAGTGATGGGATGTGGCAGGTGCTGCAAGCAGTCGGCTGAGATCACTGAGGAGTGGGGGGATGTGCCTGACGGTAGTGGGTGGCACGATAAACCGGGTCTGAGAGTATATCATAGCAAGAAAGTCTTCTAAATAAAGGTAACTGATAATTTTATCTCCCTCAATACACTAGATATTTTATCCTCCATTGTTAACCTTGTGATTGCCTGTACTGACTCTCACGCCTGAGCTATCCCCCGACGGTCGAAGCCGTTAAGCTTTTGGTGTTAATTGTATTTATTGTGCAGGATCAGAACATCTTACGTGATTGGGACGTGGCAGAAGATCTTGGCGTTAACATTGGTGCTAGAAGGAGGGTGCGTTCTAGTGTTCTTGAGTTTTCAATCACAAACTTTCAGTTGTTCTACGTCGGAAGATGGTGAGGAGTAGAACTGTCACACCGGAAGGATGGTGATGGTGTGAGTTAAATCTTCTTAGATTTACACCCCAAAATAGGTATACATCACCCATTCCGAGTCACAATAACATGGTAAACAACTACAACTTTATTAATACAACCCATAAAAAGGACTGTGAGTTTAAATACAAATATTGTCATCTAGACAATATACATACCCAACTAAGTCCTCATTACAATTATTGATACAATACTTTACAAAAATGGTGAGGACTACTAAAACAACTTCCTAGAACCTTCATTCCATACTCCTCGACTAGTACTCGCTACATTCTCGCCTCCTGAGAAGAAAAATGGAACAAAAAGGAAAAGGGTGAGCTCAACTAGCCCAAGAAAGAATATTATGACTAAGATAATATAGAACAAATTATCGTTAGTCTTCAACAGAAAAATATTAATACAATAGACAACAAGTTTCGTGATCAAGAAATGAAATAATAATTCATAGATGAGTTACGTAGAGAATGAAATCTACTATAATCTATGAATTTAAAAGTCCATCATCATTATTTTATCCTCAGAACATCAATCAATGCACATCTTGAATCATATATTCATCTTTGCACTACAAAGCCAAAGATATTCATCACCATCATGTTCATCTCAACACCGTATATCTTTTGCACTACGGCCAAAGATATTCATCATAAAATCAACCATCTTTGCACTACAGCCAAAGATATTCAAGAACATCATCATTTAGGATCGAGGATGATGAAAATAATTTTAAAGAAAATGAATCCAAAGAAAACAAAAGAACAAGTATTATGGATTCGTACTTTAAAACAATCCGAAGTTCAAGAATACTTCATAAACAATCATGGTGAAGTAAAATTCAAGAATGATCAAAACATGGATACAATCAAAGCTAGTATCCATAATAGATATTTTGGACAAAATACAAAAATTTAATTTTTCTTAATAAAGGTCAGATTCGTGAATAAGTGCCGTAGATACGTGAATAAGTGTCGATACGTGAATAAGAACCCCCGACAAAAAGTTCCAAATTTGATTAAAAGTTCAGATCAATACTTCGAAGATAATGATATTGAAAGAAATAATATCATATATGAAAAAATAACATCCCTTACCTCGAAAAGACTTTAGATTTCTCGACCGAATACTAGATATAAGTGTCAAGGAACTTGCACCGATATAGCAACACTCAAGGTATCAAAATACTCACAAGAATACGCTCAATATATCGAGAGAAAATAGAGAGAAAACTTCAGCTTCGTGATTTTTAATTCTAACCCAAGACCCTATTTATATGAAAATGCTTAGAACACCAAAGTAGTAAAATTTAATATAATATTAATATATTTATCAAATTTTCCTTAGCCCACATCTAGACATCTGATTTCAGCACTTTGCACATGTTAATGATGTCCACAAAATACAAAAAAACGTTTTTTATCAAAAAAATAAATAAAACTTCCAAAAATCAATTATTTCGGAACTTCGAAACTTCAATAATTCATAATAAATAGCCCTTTATCAGAAAAATTCAAACCACATGTCCTTTCCATAGGAAATTTCATTCTCTACAACTTTACAGTAAGAAAGTTTTTCCAAATTCCAAATGTAAATTGACCGAAATCCACAAACCATTGATTTTACAAGCTATAATCAAATTTCTACCAAGAATTGGGGTCACCGACACACAAAACATGTGTTAATCATTTAATGCAACAAAAATACTCTTCCTCCTCATATACTCATATATCCCACATTCATTGTAAAATATCACCATTATTATATTATTAAAATAATATATTTAAATGAATTATTTTATCGTAAAAAGATAAAATATTAATTTTCAACAATTGTCACATTAAAAATTTTCTCCATCTATATCCACATAAAATCAATATTTTCCTCATCATATAAATCAATAATTAATTATTCACAAATAATATTATAATCACAATATCGACAACCAGCGCCTCCTCAGAAAGAGGGGGCTTTCCAATAAGGATTTCTCCTTATCATGCCAAGCAATTAGATGACCAAACCTCTCCTTAGATGATGTAACTTTCTAGACATTGCCAATAATGTTATCTAATAATATTATTCAAATAATATGAATTATTGATCCGATAATGAAAATATTGTGCAAAGGATAATTATTAAAACAACAATAATATCAACGTAGCAATTATCAATCAATAAAATATAATATCGAATAAGAATTATCGTAATAATTATCGAGTAATGCCTTCACGTAAGAATCAATAATTGTGCAATACCGCAAAGCTACGTGTTTAAACCACCGCATTCTAACAAGATAATCTGTGAATAACTACGCCAAGTTATTTATAAACAACTTATTCTTGCTGCTTTCTTCCTCCAATCGCTTTCCGCATGGGGCCCACACAAGGTCATACCACCATTGCATTTAATATTCCCCGACAAGAAGAATATTCCACGACCAAACGAATATTCCCCAACAACAATGAATATTTTATAACCACTGCATGTTTGAAATAATTATGATTTTACCCATAACTCACCACATTAATCAAATCAACCCTTACTATTTCAACATAATAAATAGAGGAAATTCAATTTTATTAATAATAATTTGGGGTCTTACAACCTCCCTCCTTATGAAATTTCATCCTCAAAATCGACGACGACTCGGTGTTTCAAAAGGTGAGGATACCTCGCTTTCATTTCCGCTTTCCAACTCCCGTGTCATTTCCTCTATAGCATGGTTTCTCCACAAAACTTTTTAACTTGTGGTATGACCTTCGTAGTAGTAGACATGCTCCTTCCTATCCAAGATCTTGACAGTACCTCCTCGTGACGTTAAGTCTTCACTATCTCGTCCGGCTTCTAACTCAATAACGTGGTTCGGTCTTTCACATATTTACAAAGTACGAGATATGTGAAACACATTATGAACACGAGACATACTTTGAGGTAACGCGAGTCTATAGGCTACATTTCCTACTCTGGCCAAGAATTTGAAATGGACCAATAAATCGTGGATCGAGCTTTCTTCTCTTCCCTAATCTTGTAACTCCCTTCCATGGGCAACACGCAACAATACATGATCCCCAATACTAAATTCCACGCCCTTTCGATGAAGATCCGCATAACTCTTTTGTCGATCCTGTGCCGCTTTGTATACGCTGTCGAATCATTTGGATCTTTTCCGTAGTCATATCGCACTCAACTCGGGTCCCAACAATGTTGCTTTCACCCACCTCGTCCCAACATATCGGAGAGAGCGACACTTTCGGCCCATACAATGCTTCAAATGGAGCCACACCTATACTTGCTCGATAACTCATTGTTGTAGGAGAATTCCACCAATGGTAAATACTTATCCCAACTCCCTTTGAAGTCTAGGACACGTAGTCTTAATAGATCTTCAAGAGTTTGAATAGTCCTCTCGATTGTCCGTCTGCTTTGAGGATGGTATGCCAACTAAATCAGAAATCCGCGCCCATAGCTTTTTGCAAGCTAACCCAAAATCTTGAAGTGAATCTTGGGTCACGATCCAAAACTATGGATACCGGCATGCCATGCAACCTCACAATCTCATTCACGCATATACTAGCAAGAAGACGCTCAAGGAATAAGTCTCCAGACGACAAGAAATGAGCAGACTTTGTTAATCTATCAACAATAACCCAAATAACATCGATGCCTTGAGAAACCGTAGGAAGACCCATAACAAAATCCATGGTAATGTGTTCTCACTTCCATTTCGAATCTCAAGTGGTTGCAATGGACCCTTAGGTACTTGATGTCCGCTTTTTACACGTTGACAAGTTAAACACTCGAGATAAACTTTGCAATCTCTCTCTTCATATTGTTCCACCAAAATGTATGTCAAGATCACGATACATTTTGGTACTTCCAGATGGATCGCAAATGGTGTATTATGTGCCTCCATCATAATCTTGTACTTCAAATCGTAGTCGTTAGAACACAAAGTCCGAGTGGACTCAAGTATTCCTTCTTCATCGATTCTCGCTCCTAATAACACCTTCTTGTACTTTCTTCTTCATACGATTAGCTTTCTCCGGGTTGGTGGCTTGAGCAACTTTAACTTTTTCTATTAAAGTTGGCTCTATGCGTATACTGACATCATCGCACTCGCTTCTCGATATGATCTTCTACTCAACGCCGTCACCACCACGCTTGCTTTTCCGATGGTATCAATAGTGTGGTCATAATCTTTAACAACTCGAGCCAACGCTGCTGCCGCATGTTGAGTTCCTTTTGGGTGAAGAAATATTTGAGGCTTTTATGGTCCTAATATATCTCCACTTTCTCTCCATATAGATAGTGCCTCCAGATCTTTAACGAAAAAAACGATCATATCGCTAACTCTAGATCATGAGTAGGATAATTCCTCTCATATTCTTTAAGTTGTCGCGAGGCATAGGCTATGACTTTCCCACGCTGCATGAGAACACATCCTAACCCTTTGCCCAAGCATCATCAGAGATAACAAATCCATCCGAACCAGATGGTATTGTTAGAAAGAAAAAGCCAAAATGAGTCTCCTCTAAGCTCTTGGAAACTCTTCTCGCATTCATCGCTTCCATTCAAATTTTGTATCCTTTCGAGTCACCGAAGTTAATCTGAGTAGCGATTCGAGAAAATCCTTCCACGAATCTCCGATAATAACCAAATAAGCCCGTAGTTACTACGTGATTTCTACCACCGCTTTCGCCTGCTCCCAACTTTGTATTGCTTCAATCTTCGCCGTCAACAGATACTCCATGTTTTGACACCACGCGCCCAAGGAATGCTACTTCCTCAAGCCGTAACTCGCATTTCTTCAACTTGGCATATAACTTGTTTTCACGGCCTTTGAGTACCAAACTTCAAATGGTGCTCATGATCTTCACTACTTTTGGAATATATGAGGATGTCATCAATAAAGACAACAACGAACCGATCCAAATAATCCTTGAATACTCTGGTTCATCATATCCATGAAAGTCAGGAGAGCATTAGTCAATCCAAAAGACATGACTAAGAATTCATAATGCCCGCATCGAGTTCTAAAGGCGCTTTTTGAATATCCTCGCCTAATCTTCAATCGATGATATCCGTAATCGAAGATCGATCTTTGAAAAGAATTGTGCTCCTTGTAATCGGTCAAACAGTCATCAATACGAGGTAGCGATACCTATTCTCGATGGTAACATGGTTCAATTCCCGATAGTCAATACAAAGTCGCATACTCCCGCCTTTTCTTCTTTACTTAATAAAACAGAGAGCACCCCAAGGAGATGTACTAGATTTAATGAAACCGGCGTCCAACAACTCTCGTAGTTGACCCTTTAACTCCTCAAGTTCAATAGAGCCATTCGATATGGGGTTTTAGAAATGGGCTTTGTACTGTGCTCAAGATCAATAAAGAATTCAACTTCACGCTCGGGGTAGACCGAAGTTCTTCAGAAACACGCCGAAAAATTTACTAACAACAGAATATTATTCAAATCGACGTGTCTTTTTATTCAAATCCATAACATGGGCTAAGAAAGCTTGACATCCGCTTTTCAATAAACGAATAGCTTTATGACTAGATATGACAAAGGATTGATTTTAATGGTTTAGTTGCTTGAATTGCATAACAAAGTTGGTTAGAATATGAAAACTAACAACCTTACGAAAAGCAATCAATTTTGGCATGATGAGTAGTTAACCAATCAATCCCTAAAATCACATCAAAAGCAAGTATCTTTAAAGAGATAAGGTCAATGTAATGTGATGGTGCCAACTTGATCAAACAAGATTTATAAACAAAGGATGTGATGAAAGTTTCTCCTAATGGAGTCTCCACAGATAAATCAAAGTCTAATTTCTCCTGAGTCAAGTTTAAACGCTGAGCACAAGTAGAGAGATAAATGAATGGGTAGCACCGGTATCAAGTAAGGTATAAACTTCGCAAGAATTAATGATTAGCTTACCCGTGATCACCTCGCTTTGGGTTCCTCGATTTTGACCAAATACAACAAACGCTTCTTCCAGAACCGCTGACTTCGACTTTTCTTCGGGATGTTTTTGAGTCACCGTCCCCTCGGACTTGATTTCGCTACTGCATAATCTCGAAAGCGATATGTCCTTCCTTTTCCACAATTATAACATACCTTGAACTGTTGTGGACAGCTTTGACCGATATGTCCTCTTTCCAAGATTTATAGATACGACCGGGTGGTCGCTTCTCTCCCTTAGAACCAATTCTTCACGGCGCGCCGACGCTTCACACGGTCGCTGTTGAATCTCCTCTTTTAAAATCTCCTCCCGACTCGCTTCTTCTATTCTCATGGCCATGACTACCACCACCGAGTGGTTACCATTTTGTCCGCCTTTTTTCTTTCTCCGCCGGTTATCGTTATTCCGCTGACCGCTATCTCCAGATGATCCTCGTTGTGATCCCTCTGATTGACCGTATTCGTATCTCGCTTCTAATAATTGAGCCCCGCTGACAACATCCGAATAGAGAGAAAATTTATGAGAAATGAGATATCGACGATATGCCGGGTTTCAAACCTCTCGTAAACATCCGCGCCATACGCTCCTCATTCTCCACCAAATGAGGTGCAAACTCGACAACTCGCAAACTTTGCCTCAGACCGGACACCGCCATGTTATTTTGTTCCAGTCTAATAAACTCCACTTCCTTCATATGACGGATACTTTCGTGAAAGTACTTGTCATCAACAGCTTCAAACGCTCTCCAAGACATGCCGAAAAGCAACGGATGGGTACGCTTCACGATTCCCACCAAGAATCACCTTTCATTACTTAACATAAAAGTAGCGAATGGAACCTTCGTTTCTTCCATGCATCCCAAGACATCGAATATCTTGGTAATTTGTTTAACCCACGCTCCGCTTTAATCGGATCCGCTTTCCCTGCACTTTTGTGTGGTCCCAACTCTTTGAACTAATCGCCGTGACAAATCGTGCGTTGTTATCATTTCCACCGTATTTTGTGCACGAGTCTCCTCGTCTCGATTTTGCATGAACTGCAAAAACTTCTAAACATCCCGCTGCTCATCATCTCGCTCATGGTGTTGTTCACAGAGGAACATTGCCACCACAAGACGCTCTCCTCATCAGGTGAAAGACAAGCGCGCCTCCATGGTCTCATTTACTCCATCATTAACATTCTCAATGACATTCTCAAATACCGCCATAAAACAAGGGTTAATTAAAGAAATCAACATATCACATAATATCCCTATATACCGACTAACTAACAAATAAGCTTAGTAGTAGACACACACAATGAAGGATTTACTCTGCCTCCCCCCTAGTTCTATTCCCCGATCTCCGCCAGAGATCATATCCCTAAGCTCGATACCAACCGTGACGCGCCCCAAAAATAGGTATACATCACCCATTCTCGAGTCACAATAACATGGTATGTAAACAACTACAACTTTATTAATACAACCCATAAACCGTGAGTTTAAATACAAATATTGTCATCTAGACAATATACATACCCAACTAAGTCCTCATTACAATTATTGATACATTATTTTACAAAAATGGTGAGGACTACTAAAACAACTTCTAGAACCTTCATTCCAGCATTTCGACTAAGACTCGCTACATTCTCGCCTCCCGAGAAGAAAAATGGAACAAAAAGGAAAAGGGTGAGCTCAACTAGCCCAAAGAAGAATATTATGACTAAGATAATATATAACAAATTATTGTTAGTCTTCAACAGGAAAAAAAAACTGATAAAATACAATAGACAACAAGTTTCAGATCAATATTCGCAGCGAAAATAATAATTCATAGAAGAGTTACGTAGAGAATGAAATCTACTATAATCTATGAATTTAAAAGTCCATCATCATTATTTTATCCTCAGAACATCAATCAATATTCATCTTGAATCAAATATTCATCTTTGCACTACAAAGCCAAAGATATTCATCACCCATTATGTTTCATCTCAACACTTGTACATCTTTTGCTACTACGCCAAAGATATTCATCATAAAATCAACCATCTTTGCACTACAGGCCAAAGATATTCAGTAACATCATCATTTAGGACTGAAGATGATGAAAATAATTTTAAAGAAAACGAATCCAGTGAAACAAAAGAACAAGTATTATGGATTCGTAATTTAAATAATCCGAGTTCAAGAATACTTCATAAACAATCATGGTGAAGTAAAATTCAAGAATGATCAAAACATGGATACAATCAAAGCTAGTATCCATAATAGATATTTTGGACAAAATACAAAATTTTAATTTTTCCGTGAATAAATAATCAGATTCGTGAATAAAGGTCGATACGTGAATGTAGAACCCCAACACAAAAAGTTCCAAATTTGATTAAAAGTTCAGATCAATACTTAAGATAATGATATTGAAAGAAATAATATCATATATGAAAAAATAACATCCCTTACCTCGAAAAAGACTAGAGACTCTGACCGAATACTAGATATAGTAATCAAGGAACTTGCAACCAGATAAAGAACACTCAAGGTATCAAAATACTCACAAGAATACGCTCAATATATCGAGAGAGAAATAGAGAGAAACTTCAGCTTCGTGTGTGATTTTCAATTCTAACCTAAGCACCCTATTTATAGAAAATGCTTAGAACACCAAAGCGTAAAATTTAATATAATATTAATATATTTATCAAATTTTCTTAGCCCACCTCTAGACATCCGATTTCAAAGACTTTTCACATGTTAATGATGTCCACAAAATACAAAAAACGTTTTTATCAAAAAAATAAATAAAACTTCCAAAAATCAATTATTTCTAACTTCTAACTTCAATAATTCATAATAAATAGCCCTTTTATCAAAAAAATTCAAACACATGTCCTTTCCATAGGAAATTTCATTCTCTACAACTTTGCAGTAAGAAAGTTTTTCCAAATTCCAAATGTAAATTGACCAAATCCATAAACCCAGACGAATTTTACAAGCTATAATCAAATTTCTATCAAGAATTGGGGTCTCACCGACACACAAAACATGTGTTAATCATTTAATGCAACAAAAATACTCTTCCTCCTCATATACTCATATATCCCACATTTATTGTAAAAATATCACCATTATTATATTATTAAAATAATATATTTAAATGAATTATTTTATCGTAAAAAGATAAAATATTAATTTTCAACAATTGTCACATTAAAATTTTTCTCCATCTATATCCACATAAAATCAATATTTTCCTCATCATATAAATCAATAATTAATTATTCACAAATAATATTACAGTAATCACAATATCGATAACCAGCGCCTCCAGTGAAAGAGGGGCTTTCCAATAAGGATTTCTCCTTACTCAACGCCGCAATTAGATGACCAAACCTCTCCTTAGATGTAACTTTCTAGACATTGCCAATAATGTTATCTAATAATATTATTCAAATAATATGAATTATTGATCCGATAATGAAAATATTGTGCAAAGGACAATTATTAAAACAACAATAATATCAACGTAGCAATTATCAATCAATAAAATATAATATCGAATAAGAATTATCGTAATAATTATCGAGTAATGCCTTCACGTAAGAATCAATAATTGTGCAATACCGCAAAGCACATGTGTTTAAACCACCGGGTATTCTAACAAGATTAATTGTAATAACTACGCCAAGTATTTATAAACAACTTATTCTTGTCGCTTTTCTTCCTCCAATCGCTTTTCCGCATGGGCCCACACAAGGTCGCTACTGGCAATTGCATTTAATATTCCCGACAAGAAGAATATTCCACGACCAAACTAAATATTCCCCAACAATAATGAATATTTTATAACCACTTGCATGTTTGAAATAATTGCATATTTTACCCATAACTCACCACATTAATCAAATCAACCCTTACTATTTCAACATAATAAATAGAGGAAATTCAATTTTTATTAATAATAATCTTACAAAGGGGTCTTAATATCCTTCGGCATACATATGGACGATCTCATCGTTCAGCTCAGCGGATTTTCTATATTCTTCCTGGATCTCCTTACGAAGTTCCTAAGGGCCCGAAGTTCTCGGAGTTCCTCTTCAAGCTTTTGACGATGTGCTAGATATCTTGCTTCTTTAACATGAATATTGTTATTTTGCTTCACCAAGCTCTGATTGCACTCGGCAAGATCTTCATTCTTCTTCGTTAAAATTTCATTCTTCTGAAGCAGGTCGACATTTATATCTGTGATGACCCGATGTGTGCCCTTGGTCGTCTCCAGCTCTTTTTTGACCTTGTCGAGATCCTTCCGAAGGCACTTATTGTTGAAGAGAGCAATGTCAAGGTTGTTTTTCTCTTTTGCTAACGCAGACTTCAGAATGGCGTTCTCCCTTCGGGAAGCGTCTTCTTCAGTTTTGGCTTCTTTGTATTTGGGACGGAGGCGCCCAAAGACAGCGTTTGCCTGCAGATGATCAATGTTAATGAATCAGTTCAAATTGATGGGCCGAGATGTAATTGAATAAGTTGAGTAGCATCTTACCTTAGCTTGGTATTTCATTCCCTCGTCGATCAGGTCCATTATGGAGCTATTGCCGAACCGGTGGTCATCGGTATCACGGACGAAGGAGTTGTAGAGCCGAAATGGGAATTTCTCATTGGATTCTGTCCAGAGAGTGGGGGATCCCATAGCTTCGGGCCTGTTTTCCGAATAGTCTGGTTTTCTTTTTTCGAGCAAGTTTGGGTATGCGCTCTACTTGTTCTTCGGGCTCTTCGTCAACAACAACGGTTTCAATCGGGATGTTCGGCGAAAGATCTGCTTCTGTGGGAGGTACTTGTGGCTTTTCGGCGGCTGGAGGAATTATTTGAATTTTTCTCTTTTTTGCACGAAGGACTCGAGTCCGTTTGTCAAGGGGCATATCGAGGAGGCACTCGTTGTAAGTCTGTGTGAGGGGCTGTTTTGATTATCGGTCAACTTGCTTTCTTTGGCGAGGTTGGCTTGTCCCTTCAGTGAGAGTTGATTCTGTGGCTTGAGCTTCGGTAGTTGAAAGCTCTTCAGTTGATACTTCTGTAGAGGTTGGCAAAGATGAACCCTTTATGTTGTTATTTGATGTTCACCAGATGGGCTTCGGTAAGCTCTATTTTGGGCCTTTATTGATCTTATTATAATTCCTTTTGTCCTGGACCGATGTCATTTATACGATTTCATTAAACATCCTGTTTAATAAAAGACTAGGGGGCAATGTTGGGCCATGATATTTTAGGTATTCGGCCGAGTTACTTGGTTAATCTACCGGGTCATTTCAGTTGGGCCCGATCAGTTGGGTCCTCTTTGTTGGGTTGGGTCTTTAGAATATTGGGCCTAATTATTGGACCGACCCACTAGATAACTAAATATCTACATCTTTGGCCAATTAATGAATGATTTAAAAGATGGTTGTTGAATCGAAGTATGTCACGCAAGACATTAATGTGGATGGGATTCATGAGTTGGTGGTGGCAAGCAAGTGATGGAATGTAGCGGTCTTTGCAAGCGATGCAAAATTTGATCATCAAGGAGGTGGGGGTTGTGTTAGCGGTAGTGGGTAGCACGGTAAACCGGGTCTGAGAGTATATCATAGCAAGGAAGTCTTCTAAGTAAAGGTAACTGATAATTTTATCTCCCTCAATACACTAGATATTTTATCCTCCATTGTTAACCCAGTAATCGCTCAGATCTTGACTCACGCCTGAGCTATCCCCCGACGGTCGAAGTCGTCAAGCTTTTGGTGTTGATCGTGTTTATTGTGCAGGATCAGAACGTCTTACGTGATTGAGACGTGGCAGAAGATCTTGGCGTTAACAGTGGGTATGATAGCAATATTAAAAGATGTGTTTTTGTTATTTAGTTTTTCATCTAAATTCATTCATTTTTAGACTAAATACTTTAACAAGAAAAGCGGACAATTTTTTTATCTATTTTTTTTTCATTAAAAGAACTCAATAAAAAAAAAATTAGACATAAAAACTAAATTTTTCATCCGTTCTTTACTTTTCGGTCCATCTAAAATCTCAATAACACTGTGTCATGTGCATTCATAACTTATTAGTTGACTCGACTAGACTGATGTTTTAGTTCTTATAATTTAGCAACGTAAAGTGTTTAAATCTCACTTTTTTTAGAGGTTAATTTTTAATTTTTATCAAACACCCAGAAAACTTCTTGAAATGGAAAACAAAAATAAGACGCTTAAATGTATCCTAAAAGTTTTGAAATAGTCAAACTATTTTCCATCCGTAAAACTAGTTTATGTTCCCCCCACAAACATTGTCATTGTGTGACCTGGTGTTGTGCAGAATTTGCGCTTATGTTGCTTACCATACCGCATATTATCTTGCAAGATTTGTCTTTTGGTCTTCCTTATACATTAAGCATATGAAATGCAAATTCCTTGGCTTTATTAATTTTCTCTTCTGTGAAAGAAGCACTCATTTTGCTTGACAGGTACTGTCTTTCTCTCTATCTCTCTCTCTTTATACACGTATAAACATGTTTATATTGTTCAAAGTATTCTAGTCTCTAGATAAGTATTATTGTGCTTATTTATGCGTTTGCTGGGATATGATATTGCTGCAATGGATTTACGATATATATATATATATATATATATATATATATATATATATATATATATATATATACACGCGATAATGATCTATAACATGTATTTTTATGTATTAAAAATGAGGACATACACCATCTCTATCGTTCAATATAAGAACCAACGACTGATATTATAACTGAAAAATTTACGTCCACTACTAATAACGAAAGACGGTACTATTTTCAACAATATTAGGTACTATTATTAGTGGACAACACCCGTCAACCGTTACTATTTGTAGCGAACGTAAAATTTTTCAGTTCTAATATCGATCATTGGTTCTTGTGTTAGACGCTAATAATGATGTTTACCCATTTTTGGTTCATAGCAGTCCCCTTCAGTTGAGGGATCTCTCAAATAGTGTTATTTGAGGGATGGGGCGTTCAACCGTTGGATATGTTTTAATGACTTTATGTGGTTGAGATTGTTTTACATCTTTTAATCCGTTTTGTCCAAATAACCCAACACATCCATCAGAACTTATATCATGAATTTATCATTTGAACCCAAATCAAGAATTTAACACAAATTAAAAATAATCCATTAGAATTTATACCAAGAGAATTTAATAATAGAACCCAAATTAAGAACTACCCATTAGAATCTATATCTAGAATTCATCATTATAACTGAAATAAAAAATTATCCATTAGATGTTTGATTCTCTTGCTTCGTCTCTTGACTTTTCTTTTCTTTCAACAATAATAAGTCACACGAATTTTTACAAATCCATATTAAATCTGGAGATGTAATCTCAACTCAGATTTTAAAAACCCAATTCGAAAAATCCTCGTACATACATCTCTAAATCAACGCCCACAACCTAGATTTTGTTTGAAAAAAAAAACTACGAGTGGATACCTTATAAAAATAAAAATTTTGCAAGTTGAGTTGGAAATTGAAAATGATAGATCATCTCTTCATCTCGAAAGAATCGGTGTTCTCTTAAACTTGAACGGACTCTTCCTGTTTTCCACCAAACGGCTCTAGAATTTGTTGTCAAAATGGGGTCCAAGGTTTTACAAGAGGAAATATAATAGCCAAAAATTGAGTGTCACAGCCCTGTGCCCTTGTCCAAATGCAAACAACAATTTGGGATCTAGATTTTTCTGAGTTCGAGTCTACAATAGGATTGGAAATTTTGCTTCCCATAAAAGTTATTCCTTTTTAAATTCTACTTTTCGATTTTTTGATTTGGCAATATAAGTTCCGTTTAATATCTACACTAATTTTCACAATATAATTTCATGTTCGGCCAAAAAACACAAAATAAAACAAAAAGAAAAGAAAAGAATATATAGGATTAATTTGCTTATTAAATATATCTTTTGATATCCCTCCATCTAATTTTCACAAATTTATTACTTTCACTATTTTAAAATTAGAGATCAAATTTTCGTCTTTATTTTGTTCTAAAAATACAAATACATTTTTATTTTTAAATTATTTAATGACATGAAATTTCTAACATGTCATTACTTAACAATATTAGGTGAAGTGAGTATTATTTTTGTACACGATAAAACATTGCTCGAGCAAACATGAAAGTTTTCAGTGCAGTAAGTATCGCTTAATAGGTTAAGTATAGTTAGAATAATTAAAAAAATATTATTAAATATATATTTACTTTAATACCATTATTATCCTCCGGATCTTTAAATTTGGATTAAAGCAAGAATTTCGTAATTACTCCCATCTGGCTTTGAATGCAGGAGCACTTAATTAAAAAGTCCATTAATGGCAACAAAAGCAAAGGAGATTAGTCAAGTGAAGGCAAAGAGGGGAACGTCTCCTTCTCTTCCTCGTAACGCCGACACCACACAACGCAAAAAAAGTCTCAACCCAGGCACAGCCTCTCCTGATCAACAGAAACATGGTAAAACCTCATCATCATCAGATACTACTAAACCTGTTCCAAGCTACCTTAAAGCTACCAAAAGTTCAACCCTCGATCCCTTTAAGCAGCAAGCCAACAAAAAGCCCACTAGCACAGCCGGAACCGCCCAAAAGCCAGCCGCTCTATCTAGAAGAAGATCCTTTGACAAGCCTCCTACATCAACTTCTCAAGTACAAAAACCAGGAGGCACTACTACTAGAGAGAGAGTTCTCCGTTCTTCGTCTTTCACATCAACCAATAATTTGCCAAAACCAAAAACGCCCTTCAATGATGTTGGGAGACCTCAATCTGAGATCTTAAGACGTGGGAATACAAAGAAGATAAGTACCACTACTATCCAGAAGCAGCAACGCGACGTAGGCACTACTTCAAAATCGAAGACTAAAACTGCTCATTCGCCTTGTAATACTGCTATGATTGAAGCTGAAAATGTAAGTCCAAAGTTTGAGGTTGAACCTCATCAAGATGATCAAGAATCATCAGTTACTGAAGTTGGAGAAGATAATAGTATTGTAGTAAATGACGAGAGCAACAATGAATTGTCGGGTAACGACATATTAGTTTTTGACGATAAGGATCATCTAGATACGCTAGACGATGAAGTACTGGAGAGCGATGAAAGTAGTGAAATCAAGGTCTATGAGGCATCCACTTTGATTTCTAAAGAAGATAAAACTAAATCCCCAGCAGTTGAGGCAGAAGAAGCCAAAGATGAAATACCTATCGAAGAAATAGTACACGATATTGAAGAAGAAGTAGAAGAAGAACAAGACAACATTGAACAAAATGAAAATAATAAACACCCTGAGTTGATTTCTGTCAGTGGGTCAAAAGGAGAATCTACAGAAACATCACAGCAACTGGAAGAAACTGAAACTGAAACTGATGGGAACGGAGAAGAAAATGCATTGGATGAAAAGGAAGAAATTGATGAAGGAAAAGTAGTTGAATCTACAAAAATACCAGAACAAATAGTGGAAGTTACCGAAGATAATCACGCGAAGAGTGAAAAGAATAATTCTATATCTGCAGCAAAACCTCAAGGTGGAGGTCAAGGGAATAAGAAGGATTTGGCAGCATACAATGACGTGATTGAGGAGACTGCAACTAAACTTCGCCTGCAGAAGAAAAACAAGGTGTTAGCACTGGTTGGAGCCTTTGAAACCGTTATATCCTTACAAGATCCAGAGTCTTAATTAACACAGAAGCCAAATACGCGCCTGCGCGCATATATATATATATATATATATATATATATATATATATATATATATATATATATCCTGATGGAGATTCAAATTGAATATTAGGATATTCAACAAAATAATCTGGTGAAATGAGAATAAAATGCTTGCCCTAATTTACAATGGACTTCAAAATGCATGACTTGAATTCTCTGATTTTCTTTATGGATAATTGGTTATATGATATACTCCACAACACATTTGCCTGAAATGGTCATCGCTTCGATCGTTTTTTAGCAGGCTATGAAGGTGAATCGCTCATAACAACTCAACCCCTTGCTTATATGTAATCTTGATACAATTGCTCGCGTTAAGAAATCTACGTTGAATGGACACCAACCCTCGCTTATATGTAAGCGGCAATCTTGGTACAATCAACGATTGATACGGTAGAAGACGCCACACACAACTATGTATTATTGTATGATAAGTCAAATATGAACCTCACCGAAAACTATGAACAGTTCGAGAGTTCTAAAAGAACCAAAGGAGAATAATCTCCCCATAATTTTATTAATCAAAAGTTGTCTATCAATTACATCAGTTATGTATCATATTTATACTAGTTACAATAAACCTTAATTCTATAAGGAATAAGAAAACAAAAAGAAATTAAAAACCCTTGCTTACAAATCATCATGGAAATCAAAATTTATCTAATATACTTCCTAGATACAATAGAATTATAAAAGAGATCTAAATTCCCTAAAATAATGGAAATATATGGAATAGCTTTGCTGAAAACGAGTAAAAACGTGTTTTTTAAAATCACGCATCGGCGCGGCCACTCCAGTTTTGAATTGGGTAACGACGCGACAACACCCAAACTATAAAGGCCACTACAAAAAAATAGGTCATTGGCGACGGCCTCATTAGCGACGGCATCATTCCCGTCAAGAATAATGTCATTATCAACGGCCTAGCTATCGCCAATATATCTCGTCGAGAATGACCCTTCCCGGGTCTAAATTTGGTGGGAAATATTTCGCGAGCGTGGGAAAAGTCATGGGCGATGGACTTGCCGTCGCTTTTTCCGCCGAGAATGAGTCATAGGCGGCGGGGTTAATCTCGACGGTTGTGCCGTTGAGAATGAGTCTTGTTTTAAAGCCCTAGGCTCGCCGGGAACGACTATTTTTCTTTTCCCTCTCCCTCTACTATACTATCTGATATTCGATTTTCCCTCAATCCCATTCACCCCAATCACTCCCAAACAAGTTAGGGTGTCGAATTGAGCATCAATTAAGGTGAGCTTCCCCTCCTGCCATACCTCCGGCGACTCTCCCCCCTCTGTCATACCTTCCGGCGATATGTCTTAGAGCCTTTAAATGAAAAATCAATTATTATGCAATTGATCTTACATTTGTTTTCCTAGTAAAGAAAAATTCCTTCAAACTCTTGAATATCCGATTAAAGCTCCTTATCACCAAAATACCTGAAAACATCATAAAACAATTTAGTACTTTGAACATTTTATCATCAAAACATAAGGATGGAGTATGACAAAGTCAACATTCTCCCCCTTTTTGATGATGACAACCAAAAAATTGTTTAACTCTCATTAACTCCCCCTGAATATATGTATAACACAATTAATTCCCTTAAATCCATGCAGTAATATTATTTCAGGATACTGAAATTCGATTTTCAGTAAAGTATCAAAATCCTGAAATTTTGTAAACCATTTCTAAACAACATGTTACCCGCAGAATTTGTTAGCTTATCAAATAAAACAATTACAGCTAAATATAGCAAATATTAAAAATTTAAATCCCAATTTAAACATACGTCTTTTTGGTGATGCACACCAAACCAAAACAAACAACAGTTTTAAAATCCGTCCATAATCATCCAAAAATAAACTTAAAAACTCTCCCCTTCATTATCAAACAAAAGGAAGCGAGCCTATTGGTCGAAGCTCTACCACTAACAGACGCTAAGTCAGACATGACCGAAAGTGAAATAAGGACGATGATTTGCACGATGGACCTTCTCAAAGAATGCTCAAATCATTAGATATTGGGAGGCCCGGGAATGACAAGAAGCGAGTGGTAGAGGTACATCTAAAAATTCTCCTTGATACTCTCGGCCAACCAATCGCAATGCACCCACTCAGGGATGCTTGAATGCTTACGTGCGTATATGTAGTTTAGATCCCACATCATTGAAACAAGTAGAAATAAAATCACCAACTCCCTATTTGATTACTAACAAACTTAAGCTCTCGACTAACCGACAGAATTTCGATTAAGTCGTCTTTGATCAACTCAACTCGGCCAAGACAGCTTGTTTGCACCTCAAAACCGGCACAGAAATCGATAAACTCATCTTCAATGTTATGATAGAGTTTATTGATTTCGTGTGCACTAAAGGCAACTTACCTTTTTCCAAAAAAGACATACGGTTATAAAGGGCAGACATCTCAACTTGCATTTTCTCTTGATTACTAAGAATTACTTTCAACAGATCGACAACTTCAGGAGAGGATTGAGTGGGGGGCTAAACAGGAGAGGATGGAATGGAGATTGGAGGAGCAGGAGTCTCAGAATTAACACGAACAAACAAACCATCGAGTAACATAATCCTTGACATTTTCAAAGAATTAACGTTGATAGAATCAGTGATCGAAACAGAGTTTTCATTTTAAAATGATTAAACAAAGTAGTAAGAGTAGCACTATAAGGCAAACATGTCTTGGTTTTACGCAAACATGTAGTCATGTGATGAAGCATCATTTGAGATAAGTTAAAAGAAACACCTCTTAAAATCATGGCAACAATTATCAAGTCTTGATAGGTAAAATCGCTTCCTCCACCTAAACGAGGCAAATGATCAGTATCTAACAAGACGATGGAGGACACAAGAAAGCAGGAGAGACATCCATTGTTTTAGGAGTAAAAATATCACTCAACAAATTATTGTTCGTGACGATTTGTAATCTGCTCCAGGAGGAGTGAATGGAAAATGAACAAGACCTTTTCTTTGTAAAAAGGACACACACCGTAAGATGGAATTTTCAAAATACTACCAAAATCCACGACCGAAAAATATAACGATTTTCCTTTGACAAAAGTGGTATAAAAATCACCATGACATTCTAGATTTGTGTAAAATTGTTGAACAAGTCTAGAGTATGCCACAAATGGAGGAAAAAGCATGGAAGAAATACCACAAGACTCAAATAATAGTTTCAAAGGAGATTGTTGAAAACAGATTTGATCAACAGATTTTTCATAGATAAATTGTTTTGGAAAAACAACTGTTTTAAAGCGTACCTCATACGCATTACTGCGAAAGTAGTTGTCAGGCAGATCAGAGGAAAAGTTAGGGTTACCGAAACCGGTGGGGGTGTAACCTCCGACTTAAAAGATGGATTCGTTGGCTGACGTCCCCGAGAGGGTCCAGTTGATTTTGGCAGAGAGGATGGACTGAAGGTTGACTCATCAGAAGACGAAGAGTCCACGTACTCTGTTTCCTCAGACACGACTTTCTTTATTTTTTGTTGCTTACGTGAAGGTCTGACTGTTGAATGAGGTGGAACCATCGTCTAATCGTCATCAGAATCAATAAGCGATCTCTTATGCGTACGAGTTCTCATGGTGAGTTAGGAGTGTGGAAGAAGAACAAGATGAGAAGGTAAGAGAGAATTAGAAGAGATATAAGATATAAAGAAAATGGAAAGATACGGAGTATAAGAACAAACACAGATGCATGTATGTATACTAACGTCTCCCAAGAAACCCTCGCAGTCCCGTCTTTTCAGTTTTCAAAAACACTTAATAGATAAAACACATGTACGCATACACACTTACGTCTCCCGAAACGCCTTTTTCCATCCGGTCTTTTCAGTTTTCAAAAACAATTATGATAGACTCCTTGATTAACGTGTGCATAAATTAAGGAGTTAAGCAGGCGGCCAAAACAAAATAATATTATTAATTATCCTAAATTTTATCAGTTAATGCAAACTAGGATAATAAAAATTTTAAAAATCATGCCATACACATCCCAAGTTCTCTACGTAACATGCAAAATCTATCTTCACTTAAAGGTTTAGTAAAAATATCTGCAATTTGATTTTCAGTTGGAATAAAAATCAATTTAATTAAACCTTTTGACACATTGTCTCTTAAAAAATGATGCCTTACTTCTATATGCTTTCTGACGTGAATGTAACACGGGATTTTTAGATATATCTATAGCACTTGAATTATCACAATAAATAGGCACACAATCACATAATATATCAAAATCACATGAGTTTGTCGCATCCATATTATCTCGAGAGCAAAGAACTTCCTCGCAGTTTAGGTATTCACCTCGTTAGTTGAAAGAGACACCGAGGTTTACTTTTTACTATGCCATGATACGAGACTCTGTCCCAAAAAAGCACAAGCACCACTCGTACTTTTTTTTTTTTTTATCAATTTGACATTCTGTATAGTCAGCATCTGAATAACCTATTAGTTCGAAGTGATTGGAAATTGAATAGAATAACCCTAAATTAATAGTACCACTTAAATATTTCAAAATCCTTTTAACAGCATTTAAGTGTGATTCTTTGGGTTTTGCTTGAAATCTTGCACACAAACAAACACTATATATTATATCAGGTCTAGAGGCAGTTAAGTATAACAAGCATCCAATCATACCTCGATATTTTGTTATATCAACATCAATACCTTTGTCATCAGTGGTGAGCTTTATTGATGTGCTCATAGGTGTACCTTTTGAGTTAGATCCTTCAAACCCAAATCGCTTGAGTAATTCTTTTGTGTATTTGGTTTGATGGTTGTAAATTACGTCCTTCGTTTGCTTGATTTGAAGTCCCAAGAAATAGTTGAGTTCACCCATTAAACTCTTATCAATTTCTTTATGTATGCACTTGGAAAACCACTCACAAAGATGATCATTAGTAGCACCAAAAATTATATCATCTACATATATTTGAACAATAATGATATCTATATTTTTATGCTTAATAAATAATGTAGAATCTATTTTATCTCTAATAAATTCATTTAACAAGAGATACTTACTTAACCTTTCGTACCACGCCCTTGGAGCTTGTTTCAAGCCATAAAGTGCTTTCTTTAATTTGTAGACATGATTAGGATACTTTTCATGCTCGAATCCAGGAAGTTGTTTCACATAGACTTCTTCGTTAATGTATCCGTTGAGGAAAGCCCTCTTTACGTCCATTTGATACAACTTAAACTTTTTGTAGCACACAAATGCTAACAAAATTCGGATTGCTTCTAACCTAGCCACAGGTGCATAGGTTTCTTCATAGTCGATTCCCTCTTGTTGGTTATACCCTTGGGCTACTAGCCCTGCTTTGTTACGAGTGATTGTTCTATGCTCATCAAGCTTGTTTTTGAATACCCATTTCGTACCAATGATAGACGCATCTTTTGGAGGAGGCATAAGTTCCCATACTTGGCATCTTTCAAATTGTTGAAGTTCTTCTTGCATTGCTAATAACCAATTTTCGCTAAGCAATCAGTATCTTTTGCATTCTTTGGCTCAACCTCAAGATTTAAAATGCAGAAATGCACAATGATTTTGTAAACCTCTTCGTGTGGTTACACCTTTGTTGATATCTCCAATGATATTCTCCGTGGATGATTCTTGACATATCTAGCTATTTTTGGCATTTGGATATCATGTAATACTTCCTCTTGATCATGAGACTCATCTTCAAAGATCTCGCAAATTTTCGTGTTCACGTTCTCATTGGTTGTCCATTTCAGCTTTCAAATCCGCTCATTTGGTCTCCCATTTTGTTCTTTTCGGTTTGCTGGAATTCTGACTGTCTCTAAATTTCCTGCATCATCTTCACTTTCTTTTGAAGGATCATTGTTAGTCTAATTGAAAGTGATATGAACAGATTCTTCTACACATGACTTTCTAATATTAAAGATACGATAAGCCTTACTATTTTGAGAATAACCAATGAAAATTCCTTCGTATGACTTAGCATCACATTTTCCCAAATTATCACTTGTATTTAAGATGAAACATTTCGAACCAAAAACTTTGAAATAACTTATATTTGGAATTTTATTATTTAGAAGCTCATAAGGTGTTTTCAAAATAATAGGACGAATGAGTACCCTATTTAAAATATAACATGATGTACTTACAGCTTCGGCCAAAAATTTCTTTGGAAGCTTACTTTCTTGCAGTAGAGTTCTCGTCGTCTCTTGTAGAGTCCTATTCTTTCTTTCCACCACCCCGTTTTGTTGAGGAGTCCTTGGGGCTGAAAATTCATGGTTAATACCCCTTTGATCACAAAAGGTTATAAAATCTTTTTGAAACTCAGTACCATGATCACTTCTAATTCTAATAAGTTTATAGCTATACTTTGTTTTAATATTTTTTATTAATTTTTCAAATTCTTTAAATGCTTCATCCTTAGTTCTCAAAAATAATACCCATGTGTATTTTGAAAAATCATCAACTATTACAAAAGCATAGAATTTACCATTAATGCTTAAATGCCTTTCCGGACCAAATAAATCAAGATGAAGTAGTTGCAAAGGAGAAGAGGTTGATACCATATTCTTTGCTGTAAAAGAAGTTCTTACTTGTTTTCCCAGTTGGCAAGGAATACATATTCCTTTCTTTTCAAACCTAATTCTTGGCAATCCTTTGACAAGATTCTTTGAGGATAGTTTCTTTATTAAGTCCATGTAAACATGTCCCATCCTTTTATGCCACAGATAAGCTTCATCTTGTACTGAAGTAAGACATAGTTCTTCATCCTGCTGCTCAAAATCAAGAGTATATGTTGACTTATGTCACACTCCATGTTTTGATGATGACTTTATTATTTATCTAATCATGCTATATTACATTTCAGGGAAAGACATGAAATTTCAGAAAACAACAAGGAGGAAATTACAAAGTCAAGACATCCTCAAAGAAAAACAAATATGGGTCCTAGGAATATATGTAAGATCGTAGCATATATTACTTTCCAAAATAAGGCTCTAGGACATGCATTGCACACACGCCTATATTCATGATTGTTGTCACATGATAAATTAACTAGCACAAAATATGCATGACCATTATTTGCTCAAATATTCACTAAGGAATCAAATCTGCTCAAGAGAGCAAAAAAAGAATGATTAATTTAAATTACCTTTAGTTATGCAAAAATCCAAGTTCACTGTTAAGGCTAGCATGAGACATACACCATTAATGTCCCATAATTCAAGGAATTCAATTGGGCATCATCACCGGTCCAATATATGATAAGATCTGTGGACACCGGCCAGCAGGTAATTATGGCAAGCATAAATCATGACATCATAGATCTTGCATCATAAATCATCTTTCCCTATCATGCGCGCCATAAATCAAGGGTCTTAAGTCAGGAAATCAATTAAGGTAACTAGTTGAGTGCATGAATCACCATATGTTGCATACTCATCAGAAATCATGTGCCTCACGATTTGAGCAACTTAATTGATTCAATGCATGTTAAGATATATGGAAACACGTCAGCAAATAGTTATGGGCATAAAGGTAATCCAATGGTCGTAATTGGGACTATTAGTAATCTCGCCATGGTTTTCTCCCATACAAATGTAAATCAATTAACGCCTTTAAATCTTCGATGGCGTGATTGATAGAATTTCGATGATCAAGTCGAGTAGATCATGATTGATCTGAGATCGGCAAAAGTTGTGCTAAGTGTTTTAAATCGGATATCACAATTATCAAAACTTTTGCAACGGGAATATCCTAGAAGAGGTCTATATAATCTGAGTTTTTCAACATATCAAAATACAAAAAAAACACATACTGTTTAAATAATACATACATACTAGAAAAGTGTTTTTCACCGTGATTGATATTACTTGCATTACGAGCAGAGGATCAGTTACAAGAGCATATATAATACATTCTGGTAATACTCTTCTTGCATAAGCATTTCATACTAGAGCCTTAAGTTGGTGAGTTATATATTGCTTGATCATTAGACCTCTAGTGTGTAATTTACTTTTCCTATCTCAATTAATATTACATGTAATTCTGTTTTTGAATTGGTAACGCATTACAATCAAGTTTAAGGAAAACAGAGGTGCTTAGGAGTGCATAGGTGCACAGGGAACAAAGGTGTTCGAATCATTAAAACTTGTATTGTAATTGGAAGAGTTTAATAAAAGTGAGTCTCCAATACTAGTTGGTATTGGATGTGGATTAGGCTACTATTCTAGAGGGTAGTAGTTGAACCACGTAAAAATTCTGGTGTTGGTGTGATTGCTTTCTGTGCTTGAATATCTTGTTTTTATTCAGCAGCCTGCATTCTATTCATATCTGTCAAACTGGTTAACTTAATTTGATAAATCCAGCTTGCTGCATTAATCATCCAAAGGATTTTTTGATAAGAAATAAAAATCGGACATAGTTTGTGCTTACACTTATTCAACCCCCCCCTTCTAAGTGTATCTATTTAAATTTCATTTGGTATCAAAGCTTGGCTCTACTTATCTTGGTCTTAAAGGTGACTTGTAGGGAAAGATTCTGACATGACACAACTTGGAAGCGCTCATCACGAAGGTCAATCAACGAACCGACCTCCACTACTCTTTGGAACTTAGAATTATAACTTCTGGAAGTTTCGAATGAGGATATATTTGAAGCGAGACCTATGGGAATGGTGGGTGGTAGAGAATGGACCGGTAATACTAAGAAAAGATGATGGTACCCCAAAAACTCTACTCGAGATGGACTCAACTGAAACCTACAGGGTGTCATACGATTCAAAAGCAATGAACACTCTCCTCAAAAGACGGTGGTGAAATCAAAATAGATAAAGTCTCTTCATGCAACACATCAAAGGAGATTTGGGACACCCTAGTGGTAAGTCACGAAGGAACGCCCAAAGTATGAGAAGTCAAGCTAAGTATGCTCATGCATGACTACGAAATGTTCAAACTTGAAAGAGACAAAACGATCAAAAATGGCTCAAGACGATTTCGGTGCTTATAAATTCTTTAAAGCTAATCGACAAGACAATCCCACAAAGAGAAATTAATCAGAGCTACTTCTGCTATGCCCAAAAGGTTTGTATCTAAAATAACCACTCTTCAAGACTCTGTCAATATTTCTTCTATGGATACATTAACTCTCTTTGGTGAACTAGAAGAATATGAACACCAATTGAAAATATATGATGACAAGGAAGAAGTCCCTCGAAAGAAAGTACTAGCTCTAAATGCAGGAATTAAATAAGAACTCGAAAATAACTCGGATGATGAAATAGCCATGATATCAAGGAGACTTAAGGGGTTACTTCAAAGAAAGAATCAATGAAAAAATATTGTCAACACAAACAAATAAAAAGCCAAGCTAACCGAGGAAACGTGTTTCGAGTGTGGACGACCAGGTCATTTCAAAAAGGATTGCTTCCAACTCAAAAACAAAGGAAAGCAAGGCAACAAGGAGTTCAAAAAGCACAAAGCATTTCTAACATGGAGTGATGATGAAGAATCCGAAGTGAAAATAGATGCAAATGATGAACTGGCTCAAATATGCTTTATGGGACTTGAAGGTGAATCCAATGAGGTACCTTTTCTTGATAGTATTACTTTGAAACAAGAAAATGAAAAATTAAAAGAAAAAAATATGTACTTAAAAGATCTAGTAAACACTCTAATGAGCGAAGTGTAAGCACTAATAGATGAAAAGAAAGGTTTTGAAAAAGCTACACACACAAATGAGGAAAATGTTTTAGCAGCAAAGAATGATTATTTAGAAAATTTCAATAAAATATTATTCAACAAGGTTAAACATCTAAATAATGAAGTTGAAAAATTAAAAAA
Organism: Panax ginseng; assembly: GCA_020205605.1. Taxonomy (NCBI): domain Eukaryota; kingdom Viridiplantae; phylum Streptophyta; class Magnoliopsida; order Apiales; family Araliaceae; genus Panax; species Panax ginseng. The sequence goes on from CM035139.1 coordinate 70,239,356, forward strand.
GGAGATAGAGATGAGGGATGTGTACAGTGATGCATTTGGAAATGAACCGAGTAATAAAACTCCTCCAACTAATGACTTACAAAAGGAAATAGAGTCTTTAAAAATTTCTGTAGCTAAATTTGTTCATGGGGAAGAAAACCTAAATGTCATTCTAGGAAAACAAAGACCTAGTTATGATAAACAAGGCATAGGTTACAACCCAACATATAGGAAAGAAGTTGAAATGCTAAAATCTTAATCATCATTTAAATTGAATTATTGCACGCCTTTTACCTCTTGCAAAAATTGTGGCATTAAAGGACATTTAACGATAAACTGCTCAAGAAAGAAAAATCGAAGTAAAGCCATATGGATAAAGAAAAGTGATTTGATTTCAACTAACACAAGTGGACCCAAAAAGAGATTGGTACCAAAAATATAAATTGTATCTCTCTTATACAGGTATGTCTCAAAGCCAAAGTATCGTCTCAAAAGTGGATCCTTGACAGCGGATGTTCACGTCATATGACGGGAGACAAATCTAAGTTCGTAGAACTAAATGTCAAAAAGAAACATGGAACTGTCACATTCGGTGATAATCGGTCATGTGAAATAGTTGGGAAAGGTAAAATCGGTAATGGTAAGGTTAACATTAATAATGTTCAAAATTTGTTAACTGGCCTGTAATTCAATCTTATCAAGTTACTCAATTAATGGATAATGGACATCAAGTAAAGTTTGAAAAAGATAAATGTACAATCTCACATGGTACTAACAATGTCGCTTTAGTTGCCCAAAGAGAAGGGAATATATATACTCTTGATTTTGAAAGACAGAAGAAGAATTATGTCTTATAACCATTCAAGATGAAGCTTAATCTATGGCATAGAAAGATGGGACATGTTCATATGGACCTCATCAAGAAGTTGTCATCAAAGAACTTAGTAAGAGGATTACCCAAAATGAATTTCAAGAAGAAAGGTATATGTGAACCTTGTCAACTTGGAAAACAAGTAAGAACATCATTCATAGTCAAAAACATGGTATCAACTTCTTCTCCCTTACAATTGCTTCACCTCGATTTATTTGGACCTGCAAGGCATGCTAGTCTAAACGGTAAATTCTATGCTTTTGTGATAGTCGATGATTTCTCTAGATATACATGGGTACTATTCCTTAGAACAAAAGATGAGGCATTTAAAGAGTTTGAAAAACTAATTAAAAAATTGGAGACTAAATACAGTCTTAATCTCATAAGAATTAGAAGTGACCATGGTACTGAATTTCAAAAGGATTTTATTACATTCTGTAATCAAAAAGGAATCTCTCATGAATTTTCAGCACCTAGAACTCCACAACAAAATGGAGTGGTAGAAAGGAAGAATCGAACATTACAAGAAACAGCTAAAACTCTATTCAGGAAAGTAAACTCCCTAAGAAATTTTGGGTCGAGGCTGTAAACACAGCTTGTTATGTGCTAAATAGAGTATTGATTCGTCCAATTATTCTGAAAACACCATATAAATTATTAAATAATCAGCTTCCTAACATAAGCTATTTCAAAGTATTTGGATCTAAATGCTTCATTCTTAACACTAATGGAAATCTAGGCAAGTTTGATGCTAGATCATATAAAGGAATATTCATTGGCTATTCACAAAATAGTAGAGCATATCGCATTTATAATGTACAAAAGATGTGTATCGAAGAATCTATACATGTCAAATTTAACGAATCTAACCATAATATTCCAAAAGAAAGAGAAGAAGATGCAGGAAACTTAGAAACTACTATAAATCCAAATTTCATCGATAAAGCAAAATAGCAAAATCATGTAATCAATCCAAAGAAGATGAAATAGAAGAGCAAGACGACTCAGACTCTATCCAAAGAAGTTTAATACAAAAATCGAGAACATATCCAAACCAAATTTAAATGGATGAACAACAAGACCACAATTCTCGAATCTATCAAGAAGTAATACATGATATTCAACTTCCAAAATCAAGCAAGATACATCAAAAACCATCCTCCTGAGAACATCATTGGAAACATAAACGATAAAGTTATGACAAGAAGAAAAGCATAAAATATGTGTGCTTTCTCAGCATTTCTATCCCAAATCGAACCAAAGAACGCCAAAGAAGACATACTTGATGAGAGCTGGCTTCTAGCTATGTAGGAGGAGCTACAACAATTTGAAAGATATCAAGTATGGGAGTTGATGCCTCCCCCAAAAGATGTGTCCATAATTGGAACTAAATGGGTCTTCAAAAATAAGCTTGACGAGTACGGAACAATTATGAGAAACAAAGTGAGATTAGTTGCTCAAGTATACAATCAACAAGAAGGAATAGACTATGAAGAAACATTTGCTCCAGTAGCCCGCTTGGAATCTATTCGTATACTACTAGCATTCGCTTGTTTCAGAAAGTTCAAGCTACACCAAATGGATGTCAAAAACGCCTTCCTCAACGGGTACATAAATGAAGAAGTATATATAAAACAGCAACCTAGATTTGAACATGACAAGTTCCCACATTACGCATACAAACTCAAAAAGGCACTCTATGGACTCAAACAAGCCCCAAGGGCTTGGTACGAAAGACTAAGTAAGTATCTCTTATCAAATGGGTTCATATGAGGTAAAATCGACTCCACTTTGTTTATTAAACGTCAAAATAACGATATTATTATTGTACAAATATATGTAGACGATATAATATTTGGTGCAACTAATAATTTCCTTTGTGAGTGGTTTTCCAAATGCATGCACAAGGAGTTTGACATGAGCTTGATGGGAGAACTTAACTACTTTCTGGGCCTCCAAATTAAACAAAATCACGAAGGTATATTCATTCATCAAACCAAATACACAAAAGAGTTACTTAAGAGATTCAGATTTGACAATTCAAACTCAAAGACCACACCAATGAGTACATCAATAAAGCTCACAAAGAAATGAAAAAGGTACTGGATGTAGAGGTAACTAAATACGAGGTATGATCGATCCCTACTACATTTAACTACTTCTAGACTCGATATAATGTACAAGTGTGTGTCTATGTGCTCGATTTCAGGCTAAACCCAAAGAATCCCACTTACAGGCTGTTAAACGAATATTTAAATATTTAAATGGAACGATAAATTTAGGATTGTTTTACCCAAAATGTGACAATTTTGATTTAATGGGTTATTCAGATGCTGACTATGCAGACTGTCGAATAGACAGAAAAAGCACAAGCGGTGCCTATACATTTTTGGGACAAAGTCTTGTTTCATGGTACAACAAGAAGCAAACATCAGTCGCCCTATCCACTACTGAGGGTGAATATTTAGCAGCAGGAAGCTATTGCTCCCAAATCTTGTAGATGCGTCAAACATTGTGCGACTTTGATATTATATGTGAAAATGTGCCCATATACTGTGATAATACAAGCACCATAGACATCTCTAAAAACCCAGCACTACATTCTCACACAAAACACATAGAAGTACACCACCATTTTCTTAGAGACAATGTGTCCAAAGGTTTAATAAAATTAATATTCATTCCCACTGAGCATCAATTAGCAGATATCTTTACAAAACCGTTAGGAGAAGACCAGTTTTGTACCTTAAGAAGAGAACTTGGGATGTGTCTGATATAAATATGATCTTCATGTCCTAAGGAAACTAGATACCCTCTCGATCTAGGTGCTATAAACGACTCTCATCAGATTCGCCAAGATCTTCATTCCCAAACACCGTGACACGCCTTTTCCAAATCTCTTTGAATACACAAATTTTTAAATAGACAAACTCTACTTCACTAATCCCAACCATCTCTCTCTGTCTTCTTCATACCTCAAACCTCTCTGCGTCCCTTCATATCTCTCAAACCCCAACAGTGAAGATGAAAACATGACGGTCCAGACAAATACATGACGAATCGGACGACGAGCTATCTCTACCATCGCCTCCTCCTCATCCCACTACTTCTCGACGTCTGAAACGGAAGAAGCCCTCGGTCCGAACCATCTCCGGGGACTCCTCTTCGGTTGAATCTGAGGCCAGCCTACCCTCTCCTCCACCGATTGGGACGTCCACGATCACTAAACGAAGAGCAGTCAAGGAATCAGCTCTCCTCCTCTGATGGTAAACCCTCTCCCTGTTTCAATGCATGATGTTCCTGATGACTTCTTTAGAGGTCACAACTTCGAACTTCATTTTAAGTCATCCATATGTCACAAAACCTTTGTCTATGAAAAATCAATAGATATGTTTTATTACCAAAACTCTCCTATGCATCGTCTTTTTGAGTCATGTGGTCTGTCTTCCTTAAGCACTCCTCCTTCGGTAGCTTATCCAAAATTAGTTCAGCAGTTTTATACAAATCTTGAGAATAATGGCGATTGCTACACCTCCTTTGTTAAAGGGAAATCTCTCGCTTTCATCATAGCTATGGATTTAAGGAAGCATTCTATCCATCCCATACACCGCCGATCGCCCCTTCACTCTCAAAGGGCCTATCTCTACTCCTCTGTCTCCCCTAGTACAACTTCATATTATTTTGGATGATCCAATAGTCTCCTTTGTCACCCTCCCTAAAACCACCGAAGTGTCTCCTCTTGCAATTGTTCTTCACAAACTATTACGATACAATCTCCTCCCTCGTCTCGATGGCGGTGCTGACTTCACGTATCAGGATTTGGTCTTAGTAGCTTTAATAATGACCGGCCAACCTTTTAACTTTTCACTCATGATGCTCAAACACATGATTCACTGTGTTAAACATTCCAAAAAGTGTCTGCCCTACAACTGCTTCCTCACCAAACTCTTTACCCACTTCCAAGTTCCACTCGACGATGAGGGTCAGATCCACTTAATCGACTCTATCGATTCAACTATCTCAAAGGGGCTCATATCACTCTACTTAAAGGAAAATTCATTCGTCTCGTTCCGAGAAATTCCCAAACCAATACCGCTTTACTTCTTCACCTCCTTCCCCGAAATTCTCACTATCCTTCACACAATCGCCAACAATCAAGCACAAATCACCTCTGATGTCAAAGATATTCAACTCCGTCTCTCCATCCTTGAAAAAGGTAAACTTCCCATTCGTCATGATGATCTCACTGCTCTGTTTCGTAATATGGAAGATGAGTTCATAGATCTTCAAGCTGGATTCGAGTTGCATACTCGTACGATGGTCGAAGCCCTGCAACAGAAGATGAACCGTAATGCATGCCAATTGAGTACTGAACTCAAGTTCATCAGCAACCAAATCGGGACTCTGGGACGATTTACCGAACGCTGCATGAATGACCTGAGCGAGGAGCTGCAAGCCGACCAAGTCCAAGCGCGCATACCCGAATGGCCCCAATGCAATTGGATGGATGAATATCAAGGCGAATTTTTGGACCTGCCAGTACCACCTCCTACCTTCATTTCTCATCCTCCTCGGTTTGCCAACACCATGTCCCTGGAAGAGATCATACACCGCCGGCGCCACCGACCCTACTTCACCGCCCGTGCCAAAAATCATGTTAACCTTGAGGAAGACGATGCCTAGCCGCCCTGTCTCTTTTGGCATTCTGGCCCCACCTTTTTGATTGATGCCAAAAGGGGAGAAGACTTATGCGTGTTATGCCTGTTTTTTTTCTTTCCTTGCTCCCAAAGACAATTTTTTTTAAATTTCTAATGCATGATAACTTGTACTGTTAAGACTATGGTTTACATTTATTGATGGATGCTGGTTTAATTGTTTCCTATATTTCTGTCTTAAACATATCATGGACTAACTAGAAAATGCAGGGTTACTTTGAACTTGTCTAAGAACAATGTTGTTCAAGAACTGCATATATGCAGTTAACGGTATGCATGAACTGAGGGGGAGCCATAACTCTCTAGAAGTGCATAGTTTTAGGGGGAGCCATAATTATCGATTGTCATCATAAAAAGAGGAGAATGTTGACTTATGTCACACTCCATGTTTTGATGATGACTTTATTATTTCTCTAATCATGCTATATTACATTTCAGGGAAAGACATGAAATTTCAGAAAACAACAAGGAGGAAATTACAAAGTCAAGACATCCTCAAAGAAAAGCAAATATGGGTCCTAGGAATATATGTAAGATCATAGCATATATTACTTTCCAAAATAAGGCTCTAGGACATGCATTGCACACACGCCTATATTCATGATTGTTGTCACATGATAAATTAACTAGCATAAAATATGCATGACCATTATTTGCTCAAATATTCACTAAGGAATCAAATACTGTTCAGTAGAGCAAAAAGAATGATTAATTTAAATTACCTTTAGTTATGCAAAAATCCAAGTTCACTGTTAAGGCTAGCAGGAGACATACACCATTAATGTTCCATAATTCAAGGAATTCAATTGGGCATCATCACCGGTCCAATATATGATAAGATCTGTGGACACCTACCCATTAGTGAGTAATTATGGCAAGCATAAATCATGACATCATAGATCTTGCATCATAAATCACGCTGCTCCTATCATGCGTCATAAATCAAGGGTCTTAAGTCTAGGAAATCAATTAAGGTAACTAGTTGAGTGCATGAATCACCATATGTTGCATACTCATCAGAAATCATGTGCCTCACGATTTGAGCAAATTAATTGATTCAATGCATGTTAAGATATATGGAAACACGTCAGCAAATAGTTATGGGCATAAAGGTAATCTGGTCGTGTAATTGGGACTATTAGTAATCTCGTCATGGTTTTCTCCCATACAAATGTAAATCAATTAACGCCTTAAATACTGATGGCGTGATTGATAGAATTTCGGTGATCAAGCTGAGTAGATCATGATTGATACAGATCGGCAAAAGTTGTGCTAAGTGTTTTAAATCAGTATATCACAGTATCAAAACTTTTGCAACGGGAATATCCTAGAAGAGGTCTATATAATCTGAGTTTTTCAACATATCAAAATACAAAAAAAACACATACTGTTTAAATAATACATACATACTAGAAAAGTGTTTTTCACCGTGATTGATATTACTTGCATTACGAGCAGAGGATCAGTTACAAGAGCATATATAATACATTCTGGTAATACTCTTCTTGCATAAGCATTTCATACTAGAGCCTTAAGTTGGTGAGTTATATATTGCTTGATCATTAGACCTCTAGTGTGTAATTTACTTTTCCTATCTCAATTAATATTACATGTAATTCTGTTTTTGAATTGGTAACGCATTACAATCAAGTTTAAGGAAAACAGAGGTGCTTAGGAGTGCATAGGTGCACAGGGAACAAAGGTGTTCGAATCATTAAAACTTGTATTGTAATTGGAAGAGTTTAATAAAAGTGAGTCTCCAATACTAGTTGGTATTGGATGTGGATTAGGCTACTATTCTAGAGGGTAGTAGTTGAACCACGTAAAAATTCTGGTGTTGGTGTGATTGCTTTACGTTTGAATATCTTGTTTTTATTCCAAGCAAATTTCGCATTCTATTCATATCTCACAAAATCGTTAACTTAATTTGATAAATCCAAATTTTGTCAGATTAATCATCCAAAGGATTTTTGATAAGAAATAAAAATCTACATAGTTTGTGGCTTACACTTATTCAACCCCCCCTTCTAAGTGTATCTATTTAAATTTCATTTGGTATCAAAGCTCGGCTCTACTTATCTTGGTCTTAAAGGTGACTTGTAGGAAAGATTCTCGACATGACACAACTTGAAGCGCTTCATCACGAAGGTCAATCAACGAACCGACCTCCACTACTCTTTGGAACTTAGAATTATAACTTCTGGAAGTTTCGAATGAGGATATATTTGAAGCGAGACCTATGGGAATGGTGGGTGGTAGAGAATGGACCGGTAATACTAAGAAAAGATGATGGTACCCCAAAAACTCTACTCGAGATGGACTCAACTGAAACCTACAGGGTGTCATACGATTCAAAAGCAATGAACACTCTCCTCAGCGGTATGGTGAAATCTGAAATAGATAAAGTCTCTTCATGCAACACATCAAAGGAGATTTGGGACACCCTAGTGGTAAGTCACGAAGGAACGTCCAAAGTATGAGAAGTCAAGCTAAGTATGCTCATGCATGACTACGAAATGTTCAAACTTGAAAGAGACAAAACGATCAAAATGGCTCAAGCACGATTTCTGGTGCTTATAAATTCTTTGAAGCTAATCGACAAGACAATCCCACAAAGAGAAATTAATCGTAAGCTACTTCGGGCTATGCCCAAAAGGTTTGTATCTAAAATAACCACTCTTCAAGACTCTGTCAATATTTCTTCTATGGATACATTAACTCTCTTTGGTGAACTAGAAGAATATGAACACCAATTGAAAATATATGATGACAAGGAAGAAGTCCCTCGAAAGAAAGTACTAGCTCTAAATGCAGGAATTAAATAAGAACTCGAAAATAACTCGGATGATGAAATAGCCATGATATCAAGGAGACTTAAGGGGTTACTTCAAAGAAAGAATCAATGAAAAAATATTGTCAACACAAACAAATAAAAAGCCAAGCTAACCGAGGAAACGTGTTTCGAGTGTGGACGACCAGGTCATTTCAAAAAGGATTGCTTCCAACTCAAAAACAAAGGAAAGCAAGGCAACAAGGAGTTCAAAAAGCACAAAGCATTTCTAACATGGAGTGATGATGAAGAATCCGAAGTGAAAATAGATGCAAATGATGAACTGGCTCAAATATGCTTTATGGGACTTGAAGGTGAATCCAATGAGGTACCTTTTCTTGATAGTATTACTTTGAAACAAGAAAATGAAAAATTAAAAGAAAAAAATATGTACTTAAAAGATCTAGTAAACACTCTAATGAGCGAAGTGTAAGCACTAATAGATGAAAAGAAAGGTTTTGAAAAAGCTACACACACAAATGAGGAAAATGTTTTAGCAGCAAAGAATGATTATTTAGAAAATTTCAATAAAATATTATTCAACAAGGTTAAACATCTAAATAATGAAGTTGAAAAATTAAAAAAGGAGATAGAGATGAGGATGTGTACAAAGGATGCATTTGGAAATGAACCGAGTAATAAAACTCCTCCAACTAATGACTTACAAAAGGAAATAGAGTCTTTAAAAATTTACAGAGCTAAATTTGTTCATGGGGAAGAAAACCTAAATGTCATTCTAGGAAAACAAAGACCTAGTTATGATAAACAAGGCATAGGTTACAACCCAACATATAGGAAAGAAGTTGAAATGCTAAAATCTTAATCATCATTTAAATTGAATTATTGCACGCCTTTTACCTCTTGCAAAAATTGTGGCATTAAAGGACATTTAACGATAAACCGCTTTCAAGAAAAGAAAAATCAAGTAAAGCCATATGGATAAAGAAAAGTGATTTGATTTCAACTAACACAAGTGGACCCAAAAGAGATTGGTACCAAAAATATAAATTGTATCTCTCTTATACTGTATGTCTCAAAGCCAAAGTATCGCCTCAAAAGTGGATCCTTGACAATGGATGTTCACGCTATATGACGGAGACAAATCTAAGTTCAGAGAACTAAATGTCAAAAAGAAACATGGAACTGTCACATTCGGTGATAATCGGTCATGTGAAATAGTTGGGAAAGGTAAAATCGGTAATGGTAAGGTTAACATTAATAATGTTCAGCTTGTTAACGGTCTAGAATTCAATCTTATCAGTGTTACTCAATTAATGGATAATGGACATCAAGTAAAGTTTGAAAAAGATAAATGTACAATCTCACATGGTACTAACAATGCTGCTTTAGTTGCCCAAAGAGAAGGGAATATATATACTCTTGATTTTGAAAGACAGGAAGAAGAATTATGTCTTATAACCATTCAAGATGAAGCGAATCTATGGCATAGAAAGATGGGACATGTTCATATGGACCTCATCAAGAAGTTGTCATCAAAGAACTTAGTAAGAGGATTACCCAAAATGAATTTCAAGAAGAAAGGTATATGTGAACCTTGTCAACTTGGAAAACAAGTAAGAACATCATTCATAGTCAAAAACATGGTATCAACTTCTTCTCCCTTACAATTGCTTCACCTCGATTTATTTGGACCTGCAAGGCATGCTAGTCTAAACGGTAAATTCTATGCTTTTGTGATAGTCGATGATTTCTCTAGATATACATGGGTACTATTCCTTAGAACAAAAGATGAGGCATTTAAAGAGTTTGAAAAACTAATTAAAAAATTGGAGACTAAATACAGTCTTAATCTCATAAGAATTAGAAGTGACCATGGTACTGAATTTCAAAAGGATTTTATTACATTCTGTAATCAAAAAGGAATCTCTCATGAATTTTCAGCACCTAGAACTCCACAACAAAATGGAGTGGTAGAAAGGAAGAATCGAACATTACAAGAAACAGCTAAAACTCTATTCAGAAAGTAAACTCCCTAAGAAATTTTGGGTCGAGGCTGTAAACACAGCTTTGTTATGTGCTAAATAGAGTATTGATTCGTCCAATTATTCTGAAAACACCATATAAATTATTAAATAATCAGCTTCCTAACATAAGCTATTTCAAAGTATTTGGATCTAAATGCTTCATTCTTAACACTAATGGAAATCTAGGCAAGTTTGATGCTAGATCATATAAAGGAATATTCATTGGCTATTCACAAAATAGTAGAGCATATCGCATTTATAATGTACAAAAGATGTGTATCGAAGAATCTATACATGTCAAATTTAACGAATCTAACCATAATATTCCAAAAGAAAGAGAAGAAGATGCAGGAAACTTAGAAACTACTATAAATCCAGCCTATCAGATAAAGCAAAATAGCAAAATCATGTAATCAATCCAGCAAGATGAAATAGAAGAAAGACGATGACCTAGACTCTATCCAAAGAAGTCGAACACTTAAAATCAGAACATATCCACCAAATTTGAAATGGATGAACAACAAGACCACAATTCTGAATCTATTGAAGAAGTAATACATGATATTCAACTTCCAAAATCTGCAAGATACATCAAAAACCATCCTCCTGAGAACATCATTGGAAACATAAACGATAAAGTTATGACAAGAAGAAAAGCATAAAATATGTGTGCTTTCTCAGCATTTCTATCCCAAATCGAACCAAAGAACGCCAAAGAAGACATACTTGATGAGAGCTGGCTTCTAGCTATGTAGGAGGAGCTACAACAATTTGAAAGATATCAAGTATGGGAGTTGATGCCTCCCCCAAAAGATGTGTCCATAATTGGAACTAAATGGGTCTTCAAAAATAAGCTTGACGAGTACGGAACAATTATGAGAAACAAAGTGAGATTAGTTGCTCAAGTATACAATCAACAAGAAGGAATAGACTATGAAGAAACATTTGCTCCAGTAGCCCGCTTGGAATCTATTCGTATACTACTAGCATTCGCTTGTTTCAGAAAGTTCAAGCTACACCAAATGGATGTCAAAAACGCCTTCCTCAATCGGTACATAAATGAAGAAGTATATATAAAAAGAAACTCAGATTTGAACACGACAAGTTCCCACATTACGATATACAAACTCAAAAAGGCACTCTATGGACTCAAACAAGCCCCAAGGGCTTGGGTACGAAAGACTAAGTAAGTATCTCTTATCAAATGGGTTCATATGAGGTAAAATCGACTCCACTTTGTTTATTAAACGTCAAAATAACGATATTATTATTGTACAAATATATGTAGACGATATAATATTTGGTGCAACTAATAATTTCCTTTGTGAGTGGTTTTCCAAATGCATGCACAAGGAGTTTGACATGAGCTTGATGGGAGAACTTAACTACTTTCTGGGCCTCCAAATTAAACAAAATCACGAAGGTATATTCATTCATCAAACCAAATACACAAAAGAGTTACTTAAGAGATTCAGATTTGACAATTCAAACTCAAAGACCACACCAATGAGTACATCAATAAAGCTCACAGCAAATGAAAAAGGTACGGATGTAGAGGTAACTAAATACAGAGGTATGATCGAATCCCTACTACATTTAACTACTTCTAGACCTGATATAATGTACAGTGTGTGTCTATGTGCTCGATTTCAGGCTAAACCCAAAGAATCCCACTTACAGGCTGTTAAACGAATATTTAAATATTTAAATGGAACGATAAATTTAGGATTGTTTTACCCAAAATGTGACAATTTTGATTTAATGGGTTATTCAGATGCTGACTATGCAGACTGTCGAATAGACAGAAAAAGCACAAGCGGTGCCTATACATTTTTGGGACAAAGTCTTGTTTCATGGTACAACAAGAAGCAAACATCAGTCGCCCTATCCACTACTGAGGGTGAATATTTAGCAGCAGGAAGCTATTGCTCCCAAATCTTGTAGATGCGTCAAACATTGTGCGACTTTGATATTATATGTGAAAATGTGCCCATATACTTGTGATAATACAAGCACCATAGACATCTCTAAAAACCCAGCACTACATTCTCACACAAAACACATAGAAGTACACCACCATTTTCTTAGAGACAATGTGTCCAAAGGTTTAATAAAATTAATATTCATTCCCACTGAGCATCAATTAGCAGATATCTTTACAAAACCGTTAGGAGAAGACCAGTTTTGTACCTTAAGAAGAGAACTTGGGATGTGTCTGATATAAATATGATCTTCATGTCCTAAGGAAACTAGACAGTCTCGGCGTATCTAGGTGCTATAATGACTCTCATTGTATCTGCTCAAGATCTTCATTCCCAAACACTGTGACACGTCTTTCCAAATCTCGGTAACACACAGCTGTTAAATAGACAAACTCTACTTCACTAATCCCAACCATCTCTCTCTGTCTTCTTCATACCTCAAACCTCTCTGCGTCCCTTCATATCTCTCAAACCCCAACAGTGAAGATGAAAACATGACGGTCCAGACAAATACATGACGAATCGGACGACGAGCTATCTCTACCATCGCCTCCTCCTCATCCCACTACTTCTCGACGTCTGAAACGGAAGAAGCCCTCGGTCCGAACCATCTCCGGGGACTCCTCTTCGGTTGAATCTGAGGCCAGCCTACCCTCTCCTCCACCGATTGGGACGTCCACGATCACTAAACGAAGAGCAGTCAAGGAATCAGCTCTCCTCCTCTGATGGTAAACCCTCTCCTGTTTAATGCATGATGTTCCTGATGACTTCTTTAGAGGTCACAACTTCGAACTTCATTTTAAGTCATCCATATGTCACAAAACCTTTGTCTATGAAAAATCAATAGATATGTTTTATTACCAAAACTCTCCTATGCATCGTCTTTTTGAGTCATGTGGTCTGTCTTCCTTAAGCACTCCTCCTTCGGTAGCTTATCCAAAATTAGTTCAGCAGTTTTATACAAATCTTGAGAATAATGGCGATTGCTACACCTCCTTTGTTAAAGGGAAATCTCTGTTCTTCATAGCTATGGATTTAAGGAGCATTCTGTCCATCCCATACACCGGTGACTGTCCCTTCACTCTCAAAGGGCCTATCTCTACTCCTCTGTCTCCCCTAGTACAACTTCATATTATTTTGGATGATCCAATAGTCTCCTTTGTCACCCTCCCTAAAACCACCGAAGTGTCTCCTCTTGCAATTGTTCTTCACAAACTATTACGATACAATCTCCTCCCTCGTCTCGATGGCGGTGCTGACTTCACGTATCAGGATTTGGTCTTAGTAGCTTTAATAATGACCGGCCAACCTTTTAACTTTTCACTCATGATGCTCAAACACATGATTCACTGTGTTAAACATTCCAAAAAGTGTCTGCCCTACAACTGCTTCCTCACCAAACTCTTTACCCACTTCCAAGTTCCACTCGATGATGAGGGTTGTATCCACTTAACTGACTCTATCGATTCGAACTATCTCAAAGGGGCTCATATCACTCTACTTAAAGGAAAATTCATTCGTCTGGTTCCAGAAATTCCCAAACCAATACCGCCTACTTCACTGCCTCCTCCCCCTGAAATTCTCACTATCCTTCACACAATCGCCAACAATCAAGCACAAATCACCTCTGATGTCAAAGATATTCAACTCCGTCTCTCCATCCTTGAAAAAGGTAAACTTCCCATTCGTCATGATGATCTCACTGCTCTGTTTCGTAATATGGAAGATGAGTTCATAGATCTTCAAGCTGGATTCGAGTTGCATACTCGTACGATGGTCGAAGCCCTGCAACAGAAGATGAACCGTAATGCATGCCAATTGAGTACTGAACTCAAGTTCATCAGCAACCAAATCGGGACTCTGGGACGATTTACCGAACGCACATGAATGACTGAAACGAGGAGCTCGTAGTTTACCCAAGTCCAAGCGCCAAGATACCCGAATGGCCCCAATGCAATTGGATGGATGAATATCAAGGCGAATTTTTGGACCTGCCAGTACCACCTCCTACCTTCATTTCTCATCCTCCTCGGTTTGCCAACACCATGTCCCTGGAAGAGATCATACACCCACACATGCACACCGAATTCTACTTCACCGCTTGCGTGCCAAAAATCATGTTAACCTTGAGGAAGACGATGCCTAGCCGCCCTGTCTCTTTTGGCATTCTGGCCCCACCTTTTTGATTGATGCCAAAAGGGGAGAAGACTTATGCGTGTTATGCCTGTTTTTTTTCTTTCCTTGCTCCCAAAGACAATTTTTTTTAAATTTCTAATGCATGATAACTTGTACTGTTAAGACTATGGTTTACATTTATTGATGGATGCTGGTTTAATTGTTTCCTATATTTCTGTCTTAAACATATCATGGACTAACTAGAAAATGCAGGGTTACTTTGAACTTGTCTAAGAACAGTGTTGTTCAAGAACTGCATATATGCAGTTAACGGTATGCATGAACTGAGGGGGAGCCATAACTCTCTAGAAGTGCATAGTTTTAGGGGGAGCCATAATTATCGTATTGTCATCATAAAAAAGAGGGAGAATGTTGACTTATGTCACACTCCATGTTTTGATGATGACTTTATTATTTCTCTAATCATGCTATATTACATTTCAGGGAAAGACATGAAATTTCAGAAAACAACAAGGAGGAAATTACAAAGTCAAGACATCCTCAAAGAAAAGCAAATATGGGTCCTAGGAATATATGTAAGATCATAGCATATATTACTTTCCAAAATAAGGCTCTAGGACATGCATTGCACACACGCCTATATTCATGATTGTTGTCACATGATAAATTAACTAGCATAAAATATGCATGACCATTATTTGCTCAAATATTCACTAAGGAATCAAATACTGTTCAGTAGAGCAAAAAGAATGATTAATTTAAATTACCTTTAGTTATGCAAAAATCCAAGTTCACTGTTAAGGCTAGCAGGAGACATACACCATTAATGTTCCATAATTCAAGGAATTCAATTGGGCATCATCACCGGTCCAATATATGATAAGATCTGTGGACACCGGCCAGCAGGTAATTATGGCAAGCATAAATCATGACATCATAGATCTTGCATCATAAATCACGCTGCTCCTATCATGCGTCATAAATCAAGGGTCTTAAGTCTAGGAAATCAATTAAGGTAACTAGTTGAGTGCATGAATCACCATATGTCAGATACTCATCGTAAATCATGTGCCTCACGATTCGAAAGCAAATTAATTGATTCAATGCATGTTAAGATATATGGAAACACGCCAAGAAATAGTTATGGGCATAAAGGTAATCCGGTCGTAATTGGGACTATTAGTAATCTCGTCCATGGTTTTCTCCCATACAAATGTAAATCAATTAACGCCTTAAATAATCGATGGCGTGATCGATAGAATTTCAATGATCGTCGAGTAGATCATGATTGATACAGATCGGCAAAAGTTGTGCTAAGTGTTTTAAATCGGTATATCACAGTATCAAAACTTTTGCAACGGGAATATCCTAGAAGAGGTCTATATAATCTGAGTTTTTCAACATATCAAAATACAAAAAAAACACATACTGTTTAAATAATACATACATACTAGAAAAGTGTTTTTCACCGTGATTGATATTACTTGCATTACGAGCAGAGGATCAGTTACAAGAGCATATATAATACATTCTGGTAATACTCTTCTTGCATAAGCATTTCATACTAGAGCCTTAAGTTGGTGAGTTATATATTACTTGATCATTAGACCTCTAGTGTGTAATTTACTTTTCCTATCTCAATTAATATTACATGTAATTCTGTTTTTGAATTGGTAACGCATTACAATCAAGTTTAAGGAAAACAGAGGTGCTTAGGAGTGCATAGGTGCACAGGGAACAAAGGTGTTCGAATCATTAAAATTTGTATTGTAATTGGAAGAGTTTAATAAAAGTGAGTCTCCAATACTAGTTGGTATTGGATGTGGATTAGGCTACTATTCTAGAGGGTAGTAGTTGAACCACGTAAAAATTCTGGTGTTGGTGTGATTGCTTTCTGTGCTTGAATATCTTGTTTTTATTCAGCAGCCTGCATTCTATTCATATCTGTCAAACTGGTTAACTCAATTTGATAAATCCAGCTTGTTGCATTAAACATCCAAAGGATTGTTTGATAAGAAATAAAAATCGGACATAGTTTGTGCCTACACTTATTCAACCCCCCCTTCTAAGTGTATATATTTAAATTTCAGTCTATATATTTCCTTCTCTTTGTGAAACTAGAGTAGTATTGTTAGTACCATGAAATATTGTGCATTTATCTTTTTTAAAGTTAACTTGATGACTATTATCCATTAATTGGCTAATACTAATTAAATTGAATTCAAGGCCATTAACAAGATGCAGATTATTTATACTTACCTTGCCATTACCAATTTTACCTTTTCCAATTATCTCGCAGGTTTTGTTGTCTCCAAACGTGACCATTCCATTCTTCTTCTTGATATTTAGTTCTATGAATTTTGACTTATCACCTGTCATATGCCGAGAACATCCGCTATCAAGAATCCATTTTTGAGATGGAACTCTTGCCTTTAAGAATACCTGTCAAGAAAGAACAATTTATCCTTTTGGTACCCATATCTTTTTGGGTCCACTCATGTTAGTAGCAAGTAAATCATTCTTTTTAATCCATACCTTTTTAACCTTGTTTCGTTTCTTAAAACAATTTATATCTAAATGACCTTTAATACCACAATGTTTACAAGTCGTGAAAGGAGAGCAATAATTTAAACTAAATCGAGACTTTGATTTTAGCATTTTTATATTACTCTTTTTATGGATAGGATCATAACCAATTCCTTGTCTTTCAAAACTAGGTCTTTGTTTACCTAATATGACATTTAAATTTTCTTCACCTTGGACAAATTTAGCAAGAGATAATTTTAATGAATCTATTTCTTTTTGAAGTTCATTATTAAGAAAAGTTTTAACAGGAGATTTATCACTAAATGCATCAATACATACATCTCTCATTTTTAGCTCATTAGTCAACTTTTGGACTTCATTATTCAAGAAATTTACCTTATTAAAAAGTATTTTGTTATAGTTGTCTAAATAATCAATTTTAGCAATCAAAACCTTTCCTTCTTTTCATCTATTAGTGAATCCACTTCACTCATTAAAGTATTAACTAAACCTTTTAAGCATGCATTCTTTTCTTTTAACTTCTTATTTTCTTGTTCTAATGAGTTCAAATCATTAAAAGATACCTGATTAGATTCACCTTCAATTCCTACGAAGCATACTTGTGCTATCTCATCTTTAGCATCGATCTCCACTTCGAATTCCTCATCACTCCAAGTCACAAGAGCTTTGTTCTTCTTGTTGTCTTTGTAGTTTGTCTTTCCTTTGTTTTTCAATTGAAAACAATCTTTCTTGAAGTGACCAGGACGTCCACATTCGAATCACGTCTCTTCAGTTTGCTTCCTTTGGACTTATTTGAATTGAAAGTATTTCTTCTTTTATTCTTTTTTGTAGTAGCCCCTTGAGTCTTCTTGACATCATTGCTATTTCTTCATCCGAGTCATCATCAAGCTCCTCTTCGTTATCTGCATTAAGAGCTAAAGCCTTTCTTCGAGGAGTTTCCTCCTCATCATCATATCTCTTTAACTGATGTTCATATTCTTCTAATTCACCAAATAAAGTTAAAGTATCCATGGAAGAAATAGTTGCAGAATCTTGAAGAGTAGTGATTTTAGAAGCAAACCTTTTGGGCATAGCCCGAAGCAACTTACGGTTGATCTCACTTTGAGGAATAGTCTTGTCCAGTAATTTCAAGGAGTTTATAAGGACTAGAAATCTTGCTTGAGCTAGCTTAATGGTTTCATCTTTTTCGAGTTTGAACATTTCATAATCGTGCATAAGCATGCTTAGCTTGACTTCTCGTACTTTGGAGGCTCCTTCACGACTTACCACTAGAGTATCCCAAATTTCCTTAGCTGTGTTGCATGAGGAAACTTTGTCTATCTCGGATTGTACCATACCACTGAGAAGTGTGTTCATTACCTTTGAATCATATGAGACCATGTAGATTTCGGTTGAATCCATTTCTAGTAGAATCTTTGGTGTCCCATCATCTCTTCGTGGAATAACTGGTCCGTTCTCCACAACCCACCATTCCCAAGGATCTCTTTTTAGATAGACCCTCATTCTAATTTCCGTGTTGTAATTTTCCGCTTCCAAACAAAGAAAGGAGGTCTATTGGTTGATTAACCTTCTTGATTGTTGTTCCCGAACTGTGCTATATCAGAATCTTTCCCTACAAGTCACCTTTAAGACCAAGATAAGTAAAGCCAAGCTCTGATACCAAATAAAATTTATCTAAGCACACTTAGAAGGGGGGTTGAATAAGTGTAAGAGCAATCTATGACCAATTTTTAAACTTTAAACTATAATATTAATTTCAGGCTACTATAATAATTGAAATCACTTCATCAATTAATATAACCTATTTAGAAAATAACCTCATTTAATTTATATCTTAAATAAAATACTTGATGTTAAAGAATTATCTAAAATCCCAAATTTTATGAATAAAGATTTAATTTTCTCGAAATATTTTTTTTAATATTATGGTGTGGATTTGATTTATAATGTTATAGTTGTGGGTAGTATTTATAAATTTTGCAAAGTATGCAAGTTGTTATATTATATTCGATTGGTGGGGAATATTCGTTTTAACGAGGGAATATTAAATGCTGATGGCACAATCATTGGTGGACCCCTGGCAAAATTATTGTCGGATTGAGAAAATGACAAAATATTTTTATGAAAATAACGGCGGAAGTTTTACCGTTAATCTTTGTTGAACTACTTTCGGTAGTAAAAGTAAATACGATGTCTGGCGTGGTTGCATAGTAGCACACGCGGTATTGATTATTGATGCTTTATGTGAGAAGTCACTCGGTTTTGTTCAATTATTGCTTTCTGATGAGTTCTTTTGCATAGTATCTCACGTTATTTGATTCAATTATTGTTGATTGTTATATATATATATATATATATATATATATATATATATATATATATATAAGTTTTGTTTTATTAGTATTATTAATGTAATAAAATTTTTTATAAAAAGCAGAATACTTTTATAAAGTTATTACGTTTTATTAGGCTAATAGTAAAATCTTTTTATATAAAAGCAGAATACTTTTATAAAGTTATTTGTTTTATTAGATAATAATTAGATTATATTATATTTTATTATGCATAGTATTTGCATAGTGTAATAGTGTTTTGCGTAGTAAAATAGTTTTTATATAGTAAAATCTTTTATAAAAGTTATTAGTTTTATTAGATTATAAATAGAATATATTATATTTTATTGTAAACCAATTTGGATTAATAAATATGATCCAGTTTAAAAGTAAATCGATCTGGATAGTTCATGGATTGAGTTCTTATTAGATCCATTCTTCTATAAATAGAAGCTCATTCCTTCATTATTTCTTACGAATTCACTTTGAAACTCTAGAGAAAACTATAGAGAAATTATTCTTCTATAATCTTGGCGTATTTCTTTAGCGTTTAAGAAAGCTTTGAGCGTAGTGCAAGTTTCTTCAAGTATATCCATCCCTACTGGTCGAGTACTCTTCTTTATAAGGTAAGGGATATTATTTGTTGTACTTCAGTAAAGATTATTATTTCTTTTGTATTCATGAAGAGAACTTACATTATTCCATTCTTTATTATTACATTGGAATAACTTTTGTATCTGTGATCTACCCTATACTTGGTGAAATTCTTACATTATTCCATTCTTTATTATTACATTTGGAATAACTTTGTATGTACGTATTGGTGAAATTCTTACATTATTCATGGTTTGGAATTCACATGCTTTTTATTATTTAATATTCTGGAATATTATTTATTATTGGAATAATATGTCATGCATTTTACATTTCATGGTGGGACTGTTTTCCAATCTTTATTATTACATTGGAATATCACATGCATGCGTTTTCTTTGGGACTGGTTTCGAGATTATTTATTATTACATTGGAATAACTTTGTCTATCTGAAATCTGCATGCATGGTGATTTACATTGTTATTCCATTCTTTATTATTACATTTGGAATATCACATCGGTGCGTATTACGCTTTGACACAGTTCCGTTATTTATTATTACATTGGAATAACTTTTATCTGTCTGAATCTGCGCATGCATGGTGATTTCTTTTGTTATTCCATTCTTTATTATACTCGGTTGGTTAAAGTTTTGACTTCTATACTCCATGAAATTAGTGGAATATCCTTGATATTTGCGCTTCATCGATATCTTTTCATGGAAATATTCTTACGAGCATTCTTGAATTTTACTCTACAAAAAAGTATCATGTTGACAATTTGGGCGTTATTAGTTCTGAATAATTTAATTCTTGAACTTGTTTTATTGAATTCTTATATCATTGTCATCATCCTCATGTTTATATTTTGTTGAAAGTCATACATGGCACATAGTGCATAGATGGACTTGGTATGATTATGACCGAGGGATTATTCGGTATAATCATGGTAGTAATATTACAAATGATGTGGAAAAAAGTCCCTCGTTGGCTCGTAGTGCATTGATGGGCGTTTTTGGTATGATTATGGCTATGGATTCTCTTGACCAGAGGAGCAAAGATGAATTGTTTTATGGCATGATCGGGACCATTGATGAAAACACGATTATCTTTGGCGTAGTAGTGCATGGATAATTAATGTGGTGGTGATCTTAAATAATATCCTTGGCACATAGTGCGGGGATGATTTGATGATGTGGATTATTTATTAAGTTTGAGTCTCGGCGATAAAAGATGAAAAAAAACTTTTAAATCATAAAAGATAGTAGATTTTATTCTCTACTTGACTCTTTTAATGGATTGCTTGTTCATTGCGATTAAACTTGATGTACATTGTATTTTATCGGTTTAACATTGTTGAAGACTAATGATAATTTATTACGCATTATCTTAGTCATAATATTTCTTCTTGGGCTAGTTGAGCTCACCCTTTCTTTCCTTTGTTCTCTTGAGAAAATGAGAATATAGCTGGGACTAGTCGGGGAGCGGAGTGATGGTCCTAGATGATAGCATTAGTAGTCCTCACTATTACATTAAATAGTGTGATAATAAATGTAATGAGGACTTATTGAGTGTGGATATTGTCTAGATGACAATATTTGTATTAAAACTCACGACATATGTTTTGTCTCTTTTTTTACATTGTATATTAAAAGTTTGTATTTGAATTTTGTACCATGTATTTGGCGACTCGAAGATGGGTGATGTATACCTATTTTTTGGGGGCGTCACGATTGGTATCAAAGCTTAGGGATATGATCCTGGTGAGATGTGAGACAAGAAACTAGGAGGGGGAGAGGCGGGGAATTCCTTGTTAGTATGACCTACTAAAGTTTATTTGGTATTTAATTGGTTGGTCGAGTATAGGGATAATATGTGATATGTTAATTAACCCTTGTTTTGTTGCGGTATTTGAAAATGGCATCCAAAAATGTTGAGAATAGCAATGGAGCACGAGGAGGCCGTTGAGTCTCCACGGATCGATAATCGAGGATAATGTGCAACAGGGATGGCGATAATCCTCCTGTAAACAACAACAACGATCAAATGATGAGCGATGATACGTTTAGGAGCTTTTAGAATTCATGCAACACCAAGCGAGAGAGACTCCTGTTCATAATGCGGTGGAAAATAATGGCAACCCACGGTTGGTCACCATTAGCGATTCAAGGAGGCTGGGACCACCGGAGTTTTTGGAAAAGCGAGAACCACTTAAAGCGGAGGCGTGGTTAAAGCGGATCACCAAGATATTTGATGTCTTGGGATGCTCAGAGGAGCAAAAGTTCCATTCGCCACCTTTATGTTGCGTGAAGAAGCGGATTCTTTGGTGGGAATCGTAAAAGCGTTACTGACTGGCCTTTTCAAGATGTCTTGGGAGAAGTTCGAAGAATTGTTCAATGACAAGTACTTTCAAAAGTATTAAATCACATGAAGGAGGTGGAGTTTATCAAGTTGGAGCAAAACAACATGGCCAGTGTCGCGATCTGAAAAGCAAGTTTGCCGAGTTGTCTCGATTTGCGTCTCCATTTGGTTGATAATGAGGAGAGAATGGCGTGAATGTTTCTAAGAGGTTTGAAACACGAGATACGTCGATATCTTATCTCTCATAAACTTGTTTGTATTGAGATGTTGTTAATAGGGCTCGATTATTGGAGCGCGATAATGAGTCGACCTGACCAAAAGAGAAGCGGTAACAAAATGATAATACTAGTGATACTTGATCATCAAAGCGGTGACAATAAGCATGGAGGAATCAACATGCGAAATGGTAACCACTTGGTGGTAATCATGGCCAAAATAATAAGAATGGACATTTCAAGAAGAGAAGGTTCAATAATGATGTGAAGGCGTCGGCACCGACACCGTTTCAAAGGAAGAAGAACGACCACCGGTCGTATGTTTCAAATCTTGGACGGGAGGGACACATCAGTCCAAGCTATCTGTGACAATCAAAGCGTGTTTTAATTGCGGAAGAGAAGTCACCTAGCTCGATTTTGTCGTATGGTGAAGTCAAGTCCATTTGGGATAGTGATGCCAAAGGATGTCCCAGAACAAAGCCAAAGCGGTAGTTTAAGAGAGCGTTTTTTTTTAAGTGACGAGGAACACGAATAAAATTATCACGGGTAAGTTAATCATAAACTCTTGCGAAGTCTATCTACCGTGTTGAATCTGGGTTCTACTCACTCTTTTATTTCACTAGTTGTGTTCAATGTTTGAATTTAACTCAGGAGAAGTTAGACTTTGATATATCTGTTTAAACTTCGGTTGGGAGAAACCTTCGTTACCTCCACTTATTTATAAATCTTGTTTGATTCAAATCAACACTTTCACGTTACACATCGATCTTATCTCTTTGAAAATACTTGCCTTTGATGTGATTTTTGGAATCGATTGGTTAACTACTCATCATGCTTTTTAGTAAGGTTGTTAGCTTTCATATTTCTAACCAACTTTTATTATGCGAATTCAAAGTAACCAAACCACTAAAATCGATCATTGTCATATCAAGCCATAAGTAAAAGAGCCCGATCCTTTCGTTGTTGACTTCCTTGTGTGGAATGCAAAGAAGCGGACTTTACGTAGGCGACGTCGTGAATGAAGATGGCAAGTTGATAGGTATCAATGTGACGTACTATCAAGTCTTGGATGAGGTCACGATTTTGAATGATATTTCTATCGTTAATAAATTTCTGACGTATTCTTGAAGACTTCTTAGCCTACCCTAGGCGTGAAATCGAATTTTGTATTGACCCCGGTACAAAACCCATTTCTTAAACCCTCAAATATTTCTTCAACTAAAATGAGCGTAACATGCGCCAAAGAGCGTTGGCTCGGTTGTTGAAGATTACGATCGTACCATTCAATACCATCGTGGAAAAAAGCGAGCGTGGTAGGATGGCGTTGAGTAGAAGATGGTATGTCGTTTTTAACTTACAAATGATGAAGTGCGAATATCTGAACCCGTGAAGATAACGAATATCTGAGTAGAATCGACTTTAATCGATAAAGTTAAAAGCCGCTCAAGCTACATACTTTCGGTGATGAATGTGAAGAAGAAGGTTTAAGAGGCGTTATTCTAGAAGCGAAGAATCGATGAAGAGAAAATCTCAACCCTCGATTTAATTGGCCCATTTGAAATCCTCGATCGAGTAGGAACTGTGGCTTATAGACTCGTTTTACATGAAGTATGTCGGCGTGTTCATAACGTTTTTCACGTGTCGATGTTACGTAAATATGTGGATGACCCGAACCACATTATTGATTTAGAACCGGGACGAGATAGCGGATAATTTAACGTATGAAGATGTACTGTTAAAATCTTGGAATATATTCTATTCACTTTCAAGGTTATACCTCAAGAGTTAGAATCGAAAGTGAAGTGTCCTCATCATTTACGGCGTACCGAATGCGTCGTAAAATTTAGAGGCAAAATTTCATAAGGAGGGAGATTGTAAAATCCCAAATTTTATGAATAAAGATTTAATTTTCTCGAAATATTTTTTTAATATTATGGTGTGGATTTGATATAATGTTATAGTTGTGGGTAGTATTTATAAATTTTGCAAAGTATGCAAGTTGTTATATTATATTAGATTGGTGGGGAATATTCGTTTTAACGAGAAATATTAAATGCAACGGCCTGATCATTAGTGGACCCCTGACGAAATTATTATCGGATTGAGAAAAGCGACAAAAATATTTTTATGAAAATAACGGCGGAAGTTTTACTGTTAATCTTTGTTGAACTACTTTCGGTAGTAAAAAATACGATGTCTGGCGTGGTTGCGTAGTAGCACACGGTATTGATTATTGATGCTTATGTGAGAAGTCACTTTCGGTTTTGTTCAATTATTACTATTATAGTTCTTGCGTAGTATCTCAAGTTATTTGATTCAATTATTGTTGATTGTTATATATATATATATATATATATATATATATTTATTATATTATTATTATATAATAATATTTATATATATTAGTATTATAAAAAAACTTTTATAAAGTTATTACTTTTTATTATTAGTTTTATAGCTAATAATAAAATTTTTTATATAAAATAGAATACTTTTATAAAGTTATTTATTTTATTAGACAATAATTAGATTATATTATATTTTTATTATGCGTAGTGTTTGCATAGTGCATTATAGTAGTGTTTTGCATAAAATCTTTTTATAAAAACAAAATACTTTTAAAAAGTTATTAGTTTTATTAGATTATAAATAGAATATATTATATTTTATTGTAAACCAATACGGAATAGTCGTTTAAAAGTAAATCGATCTGGACCGTTCATGGATTGATTCTTATTAGATCCATTCTTACATAAATAGAAGCTCATTCCTTCATTATTTCTTACAAATTCACTGAAACTCTAGAGAGAGAAAGCTATAGAGAAAAGAAGAAAAGTATAATCTTGGCGTATTTCTTTAGCGTTTAAGAAAGCTTTGAGCGTAGTGCAAGTTTCTTCAAGTATATCCCATACTCTGATAGTCGAGTACTCTTCTTTTTATAAGGTAAGGGATATTATTTGTTGTATAAGGTAAGGGTATTATTTTTTCATATTCATGAAGAGAACTTACATTATTCCATTCTTTATTATTACATTGGAATAACTTTTGTATCTGTGATCTACCTACTATACTTGGTGAAATTCTTACATTATTCCATTCTTTATTATTACATTGGAATATCACATATGCATGCATGCGTTGTTGTTCATTCACATGGTGAAATTATTTATTATTACATTTCTTTATTATTACATTGGAATATCACATGCATGCGCATTTACTGTTTGGACACAGGTTTATTATTTATTATTACATTTGGAATAACTTTGTACATCTGATCTACCGCATGCATGGTGATTTACTGTTGTTATTCCATTCTTTATTATTACATTGGAATATCTTTGTCTGTCTTGATTGCGTATGGTGATTTACATTTGACACATTCCATTCTTTATTATTATTTGGAATATCACATGGAATAACTTTCACATATCTGTATTATTACATGCATGCATGGTGATTTCTTTTGTTTTCTTTTGTTATTCCATTCTTTATTATACTCGGTTGGTTAAAGTTTTGACTTCTATACTCCATGAAATTAGTGGAATATCCTTGATATTTGCGCTTCATCGATATCTTTTCATGAAAATATTCTTACGAGCATTCTTGAATTTTACTCTGAAAAGAAGTATCGTGTTGACAATTTGGGCGTTATTAGTTCTGAATAATTTAATTCTTGAACTTGTTTTATTGAATTCTTATATCATTGTCATCATCCTCATGTTTATATTTTGTTGAAAGTCATAAATACGTGCACATAGTGCATAGATGGACTTGGTATGATTATGACCGAGGATTATTAGGTATAATCATGGCCAGTAATGTTACAAATGATGTGGAAAAAAGTCCTCGTTGGCGTAGTGCATTGATGGGCGATTTTGGTATGATTATGGCTATGGATTCTCTTGACCAGGAAGCAAAGATGAATTGTTTTATGGCATGATCGGGATAGTTGATGAAAACACGATTATCTTTGGCGTGGTGCATGGATAATTAAGTGGTTAATTGATACTAAATAATATCCTTGGCACATAGTGCGGGGATGATTTGATGATGTGGATTATTTATTAAAATTTGAGTCTCGGCGATAAAAGTGATGAAAAACTTTTTAAATCATAAAAGATAGTAGATTTTATTCTCTACTTGACTCTTTTAATGGATTGCTTGTTCATTTGCAGATTAAACTTGATGTCTATTGTATTTTATCGGTTTAACATTGTTGAAGACTAATGATAATTTATTACGCATTATCTTAGTCATAATATTTCTTCTTGGGCTAGTTGAGCTCACCCTTTCTTTTCATTTGTTCTCTTGAGAAAATGAGAATATATAGGGACTAGTCGGGAAGCAGAGTGATGGTCCTAGATGATAGCATTAGTAGTCCTCACTATTATTACATTAAATAGTGTGATAATAAATGTAATGAGGACTTATTAGTGAGTGTGGATATTGTCTAGATGACAATATTTGTATTAAAACTCACAATTAAAGGCATATATGTTTTGTAAATAAACATTTTTTACCACATATTGTATAATTAAGTTGTATTTGTATTTTGTACCATTTGAAAAAGCATAAACCCAACAAATCACAATAAAATAGCTGCCATCCTTTAGATTTTCTAGGAAACCATGATTACATGCATATCCACGTGTAGAAACATTTTAAAATATCCAAGAGATATCAGTTAATCACTTTTTTAACTATGCACACACAGATTTATAGCCCATATTATATTACCGTTAATAAAGATAAGTCACGTTTGTTCAAGTCAATTGATATAAGGATAACAAGTAATGCAACGGTAATAAAGTTGATATCTATCCACCAGCAGAAACAACCTCTTTGACTTAGTCTCTCAAACATTAAGTAACGTGTAGAAGTGAAGTACATCAATTATCTATCCTTTCCAAAACATACGGTTTCCAATGAAAACATAATTACCCCTTCCTTGAAAAATGTAGATATCAAATCACCAAGAGAAAACTTGTAACTCATATCCACATGTAACATCTTCTAAACAAATATAACTAGTATGTAGGTTGAATGATTACTGAGGAAACCACTCATGCAACAACTCATAAACCACTTAGCTACTGTTATAAGAAATCAAGTATATCCACGTGTACCAGTAACTAAAATGTCCAAGATATATCAATAAGTTTCTAGGCATATGAGATACATAAGTAATATAAATACTATATCAAATCTCTTTTTATTTTTAGAAAAGCCTTTTATTTTAAAAACATTTTTCTTTTAAGACATATAACAAGATATAATGCAATAATGCAATAATATGTCTTAGAGCCTTTAAATGAAAAATCAATTATTATGCAATTGATCTTACATTTGTTTTCCTAGTAAAGAAAAATTCCTTCAAACTCTTGAATATCCGATCAAAGCTCCTTATCACCAAAATACCTGAAAACATCATAAAACAATTTAGTACTTTGAACATTTCATCATCAAAACATAAGGATGGAGTATGACAAAGTCAACACTCTCCTGCCGTAGCTCCGACGACCCATCCCCCTCTTGCCATACTTCCGGTCAGCTCCACCTCTCCTTCTTTTTTACTCCTGTTTTCCCACAACTTACAATAGGTATGATTTCTTTATTCTTATTTTGTTGGAATTAATTATCTGATTTTATTTTTTTTTAAAAGTTTTAGACGTGTTTGCTTTAATCTAATTGTGTTAGTAGCAAATCTCATTGTTTGCTTTAATATAGCAAAGTTTTGATGGGATGATATGTTAATGCACTTGAATATTGCTTTCCAGTCACTAATCTCATTTTTTTACCCCATTGCTTGATGAAACATTATATGTGTGTATGTATAAGAAAGAGTATATGTATATGTGTGTGTGTATATATATATATATGTGTGTGTATGTATAAGAGAGAGTATATGTATGTGTGATAATGCTAATGGCATAGGAAATTGTAAATAAATTATAAGAGTAGTGAATTCTTAGGTGTAATGTAGAAGATTTCTTTGTTTAGGGGGTGTAGATACCATAAATTTGTTTAGTGGAAGGAAAATTTAAAACAATATTTTGTCAATTAAAGGAGATTATTGAAAAAGTAAAGCATAATAGTAAAACAGTTGGACGGATTGTTGATTTCCTATTTAAACTGATTATCCTTGCCTACATGTGTGTTTTTGTTTGATTCCAAATGAGTTTTTATTGTTTCTCCTTTTTAAAGACTGTGTGGGTAGAACCATTGTTTACAATAAAAAATTGATAGTAAGTGTGAGTTATCCCCACCCCTTGTGGGTAGAAGTTCAAACCTTTACAGTGGCAAAGTAGTAAGTATGAGTTTAAATTACAAACTACTTTGCCTAGAATTAGCAAAAAAAAAAGGAAAAATAATTACTTAATTATTTTGGCTAAACTGATTATTTTGTTTTGATCCTCATATATTGTTAAAAGTTTATTGTTCCTAACTAGCATAATTAAAGAGGTTCAAAACTTAAAAGTACACCATGAGCTTGGGTCAGTGAATTACCTCCACGGGAAAGGTTGGTTTTCAAATCTTACATAGATTTTTAATCAAGTTTATGGAATGCTCAAGCACCAAAGCATAAAAGGTCATGGAAATGCAATAATACTTGGACTAACATGATAGCTGAAGAAAGGTAATAGTAGTTGACTTAGGGGAAAACATCGAAATGATCAACTTTATGGTTTTGGCTAAAAATTGTATCTTTTTGGTTGAAGTTGAAATATGTTTTTGCATCTATATTTGCATGCCCTCTCTTGACATACAAACAAATATTAGTTTGTTGTGGATAGATTTGAGTTGAGTTTAACTGATATATATGTAACATGTAATATATAGATGGTCCATTAAACTGCAAGCATATTCAAAAACAATATTTATTTATTTTTTTCCTATTTGAGGGTGGGTTAAGAAATATACCAGCTCAGTATACTTTCACATGTGCATATTTTCATATAGTTTAGGAAGCTTAGAAACCCGTTTGAGATTCACTTAGTATGAGTGAATCTCAATTAGTCTCTGTTTTGGGACTGTTCTTGTATGTTTCGATCTCACTTAGGTCGGTGTTAACGACTTGAGCACGTCTTTAAATTTTTTGAATTTTCGGGCAGTATATATCTCTTGATGTTCTTTGGGTGCATATTTAGACTACGATGTGTTAGTCTATTTCGTGTACTTGAAGACCATGGGAAGGTGCTGCCAAAATTTCTGAAAAATTTAAAAATGTGTTCAAGTTATTAGCATCGATGAGGCGACACATCAAAGAATGGGATAAAGCGACAGATTAGAGTGGAGATGAGTTAGAAAACTCATAAGCTTACATATACATTAACTTGGAGACTTGATTGTGTTTGTCTAACTTTCTATATATATAGCAGACAGTTGTCCAAGATGTCTGTTGATCGAAGTTGGATGAGATCAGATGTCCTTATAAGAGGTGTATGAATGAACTGTGGAAGGAAAGGAATGATGTCATGTGAGACTTATTTGCATACGGGTTCAAGCAGGGTTATACGACATGGATCTATCATAGGGAAATCTGGTTAGATGAACATGATCAATCAGAACCGGAATCCAGAGGTGACGAAACCTTTGACTGTACTTACATGATAGTCGAAGCTGCTGGTTCATACTTCTAGTGGAATACAGACAGGGATGATAGTAGCGTCGAGCAAGAGCCAAATGACGGGGTTAAGGGTTTCTATGAGTTATTACATGAAGCAGCGACGCCACTGTATGACGGGCACGAAAAGCACACTATCTTATCTGTCGTGACTAATTTTTTATACTTCAAGAACGAGCATATGGTATGGCGAGAAGTTTTAATGAAGCTGCTAAACATTGTGAAGGAGTACTTGCTGCAGCGATAAGTTTCTGGAATGTAAATACTATGATGTGAAGAAAATGGTCAAAAGGCTCAATCTATGGTATAAGAAGATTGATGTTTGTGAGAATGACTATATGCTATATTACGGAAATGTCAATAAAGATAAGAGGTTGTCGACGTTGGGATTTTTATTTTTCCCTTTCTGTTCTTGTTTTTTGGTGTTCTCATGTTAGGTGAGATTTGTTTGAAAAAACAAGTTGTGAAAAGGTCCAACATGTATATGCCAACGATTGAATTTGTAAGATTCGCTTAGTTGGTATTTTAAATGGTTACTAACTCGACTGAAAAAAGGTTTGCACATTGACCTAGTGATGTAAAACTGTTTAACTGGTCTGTGAAACCGAGATTCGTTAGGGTTCGGGGGTTTGATTATGTGGAGGGAAGGTGTTAGGCACCCCTTGACATCCGTGTTACCACGGTGACCACCACTTTTAAATTTAAACTGTTATATGAATGTGTGTGTGTGTGTGTGTGTGTCAATATTCAATTATCTAGAAGTAGTGATATGCCTCGTTTGCACCTATATACAAAGGGTATGAATTTTGTATAAAAGTTCAATTTTACCAAGATATAGCAATGATGTTTTATAAAAGAGGTTTTTCAAACCCTTATTCTCAATAGTAATTAAGGCCTTCGATACTTCCATTTTATTATGTGTTAATTTGGATTGCTTTTATTTTCGAGATGCGAAACATCTTCGAGAAAATAATGTACAAAAGCGATCTTAGAACTCCTTATGGGCATGAGAGCCATCTAAGGAAATTCAAACACCATGAATAATTTACAAGCCGGTTACAGCTAAAATGTCCATCACGGGAACCGAATCTAGATTCAGGAGACTGAATCTGTGATTACATGATTCCTAAGCTCACATGATGTTACAGTTTGTATATAAGTTGTAAATAGTTATATATATAAAAGCTATATATATAGATATATATATATATATATATATAGATATATATATATATATATACCACGAAGTAAACTCCATAGGGGATTGGAAATATAAATATATAAAAGCGGTAAGTATATATATAAATACGATCAACCATCACGAAGTAAACTCAAAGTGAAACTAAATATAAATATATAAAAAGCTAGTATATATATATATATATATATATATATATATATATATATATATATATATATTTATCAACCATACATACGAAGTAAACTCAGGCGGAATTTGAATATAAATAAAAGCGATAAATGGCCACTAAATGATCTCTAGGCACGACAAAATGTATATATATATATATATATATATATATATATATATATATATATATATAAAAGCGATAAATGCACTGAGATATTATATCAGGCTCCACCAAGCGAGTTCCATAGCATATATATATATATATATATATATATATATATATATATATATACATATATAAAAGAAATAAAAAGCCATGAGGCCAAAGTCCCGGGCATACACACGCAACCGGCTCTCTCAACGTGAATAACTGTGTGTGTGTGTGTGTGTGTGCATAAAAGTGGAGAAAGGCTTTTAGAAATGTAAGAAGTCTTACATTGGGCTGCCTCTGAAGACTTCAAATGGCTTTACTTGAATGAACACTCAGTTTCCACCGGTAAAATATGACAAAGCACAAGCTCACAAGTGTTTGAAAAGAGAAAGCACTCAGTTTATAGTGTGTACAGAGCAAAATAGACAAGGCTTCCTCGCCTTTTTCTTCTTCAAATGGCCACCCCAAGCCATCTATTTATAGAGGGGAGCATGAGGTTTACCTCTGACTACAGGGGTACCTTCCGGGCTTGTGGGGCCAGCATCTTGAATCACGTGCACATTACGCAGCATTGTCTACTCGAACCTTCAT
The DNA here is from genome assembly GCA_020205605.1 of Panax ginseng. Taxonomy (NCBI): domain Eukaryota; kingdom Viridiplantae; phylum Streptophyta; class Magnoliopsida; order Apiales; family Araliaceae; genus Panax; species Panax ginseng. The sequence goes on from CM035139.1 coordinate 70,271,641, forward strand.
AACTTTCAATTCGGGCATCCGATTGAGGCGTATAATAACTTTTTGGAATGCTATTATCGAGAGCTACACAATGGCATGGGATAAGAGGTTGTACGAAGTCAGGAAGATGGGTCCATGTCCAGGTCTTTAGGTATTTAAATTATATCCGGTGTGCTGTCTTGTGTAGTAGTCACTCAGGATTTGAGCTATGGTTCTTGTAGGACACTTCTGTGTATAATGTAGGATAAAATGTTGTTGAGACGTCACAAATGTGAGATCGAGGTGGCAAAATAATGATTTTTCCCTCACAGGGGTTCTCTCTGGTTACGAAATTTGATTTAGCGATGCGTTGCTCGAGGTTATCTTTGAGATAGAAATTTGCGATAAGTGCTAGGTGTCCTCAAGGTTATCTCTGAGGTAGGGGTGTAAGTCGAGCCAAGTAGTTCAATACTCGACTCGAGATCGACTTGAAAATATGATCTAAAGCTCGAATTTGAAGTTTATCCGAGTCGAACCTGATCCATACTCGTTTTCTGTTTAATGATACACGAGTCGAATTCGAGAATACCAGTGTTCGTTCATATTATGTTTCGAGTATTTCATTTTTTCTCGAACCATACTTGGTACCTGCTCGATGGATCATATTCAAATATTGGTCTAATCCATGCTAGTAAGCTAAATATGTGATATTTGTATCAATCTTTATAATTTATAAAGTGTAATATGAAATTGTGTAAACTTGTACTTGGATAAATAAATTAATTGAATGTTAATTTATATTACATTCCTTATAATTTTAATACATAAATAAAAGTAAAAAAGTTTTATATATAAATATTAGTTAAGTAACCAATTTAGTATGTAGTGGTTTAGTTTTAAGTGAAATGGTTCATATTCGAAACTCGATTTGAAGGCTCATGAGTAACTTCGCTTTGTAAACGAGTTGAGTACTTCTGTAGCAGTAGAGTCGACTAATGATCCGAGTCGAATCTGGCGGAAAAATATAAATCCCTAATCGAATCCGAGCTCAATTTTTTTGAGTCGAGGCGAATCTGAGCATGAAGGTGTTCGCTGAGATTCGACTCATTTACACCCCTACTCTGAGGTGTGCCTAACCTCCCAAGGTTATCTCCGAGGTTGGAATTGAGTGCCTCGGGGTTATCTTCGAGGTTGAAGCTCCGAAACTAGAACTGCAATCCTCGGGGTTGTCTCCGTGGTTGAAACTAAAACTCCTGGGGTTGTCTCCGGGACTGGAATTGAGTATCTCGGGGTTGTCTTCAAGATGGAAAAGATTGAGTATCCTGGGGTTGTCTCTGGGATTGAGCTTATTTGACCTCCAGGGTTATCTCTGAAAGACGATTCTTCCCTACTGCAAGGTTAGTAATAGGAATGCAAAATTTTGAGTGTTTACAGATGCCCCTCTTTATCATATTCAAGTAATGTACTGGGATGGATAGGATAAAGAATACTAAACACTTGAAATGTGACACGATAATCATGATGCAATGTACTGCAACATGATGCAAATGTATGATGAATGTTGTTTATTGGACCATTTTCCAACGGGATATGATGACTGTTTTCTCCCACGACTTCTGATGGGGATGAAGTTATCACTGATGACTCTGATGAACTACTTGGATATGTGCTCCAAAGCTCTTAGGAACTTCCAGGATGTTGATGTTGGGGTTATCACTAAAGTCCTTAATCCTTGGTGCAGACTTCCCACTGAGGATGCACCTCTTATGTACGAAAGACTCGTGGGGATTTGTGCTTTGTCTGATAAAGATTTGTATAACATATTCCATCATCGGTCCTCCCCGATGAGGATGTTCTTCCCTGGTTTGTATCGCCAGGTCTTTCCAGTGCTCTGTCGGAGTTACTGCCAACAATTTGTTGTTTGTCAGGGTTGTCTAACCCTCACTAAAATGTGCATCAACGGATACCATCATCGGACCATCTCCAATGCTTCGTTGAGTTTAATTGCCAACGACTGATGATGTCAAGGCTGCTTAACCTTCATTGAAATGTGTTTGACCGGTTGAAACCATCGGATGGTTTCCGATGCTTCGCTGGATTTACTTGCCAACGACCAAAATGACGTTAAGGTTGCTTGACCCTCGTTGAAATGTACTTCAACGATTGAGTTGTATGAAGTTTCCGCTGGGGAGAAGTGTTTTGGAGTTACGACCCCGAACTGACGGCATCAGACCTTTTTAAGGTATTGTCGAGTGTAGTTTGCAACAGTTGTGATCATCGGTATAGTGAACCCTGCATTTGGGCGAATACCAATGAGTGATATGTAGACCCGTAGTTTGGTCTTTGAACACCAGAATTTCAGGCTTTTCCGCTCAATCGCGTAGCATCTTTTTTCCTGATTTGACTTTTCAGCTTTTGAGACCTCCTTTGGAACTCAAATTGGACCGAGCCGAAGGGGTGGTGTAAGACCCCAACTTATTATGAATAAAATTAAATTTTCTCTATTTATTATCTTGAAATAATAAGGAGTTAATTTGATACTCCCTCCGTCCCATAGTTATAGGCTGATTTTCCATTTTGAGATGTCCCAATATATAGGCTACTTACTATTTATAAAATTTAGTTGGTTCATTATTTTACTTTTATGCCCTTATAATAAATATTCAACCATTACTCGTTTTTTAAAGAAACAACCTTCAATGTCATAATTTTTATCACCACATTTAATGTTATTGTATTCTCAATAAAGGACTTCTACTTTTTAGGCTTTACTAGTTTAACATATTTTGTGTATAAAAGATAATTGTACCAATAAGCAATGAAGTTATGAGTTCCAATGTGATAACTAAGGAGTAATTAATTTATTCATTAATTCCATATTAAGGGGTATATGTGGAAAATTTATGTTAAAATTATCACTTAAACTAATTTTCTTAAACTATGTACCAAAAGAAATCAGCCTATAACTATGGGACGGAGGGAGTATAATACTTTGGTTATGGGTGAAATGTGCAAATTTTATAAAATAAGCAAGTGGTTATAAAATATTTATTTTGTCGGGGAATATTCGTTTGGTCGTGGAATATTCTTGTTGTCGAGGGAATATTAAATATGATGGGCGCGACCATTTGTGGGCCTCATAATGAATAAGCTTCTTGGATGAAGAAAACGCGACAAGTTTGAGTTTTTATAAATAACTGGCGTAGTTATTATGAATTAACCTTGTTGGAATACCCGGTTGGTTAAAAATATAATGTCTGGCGTGGTTGCGATAGCACTTACGGTATTACACAATATTTTTGAATTATTGATTCTTACGTGAAGGCACTACTCAATAATTGTTACGATAATTCTTTAGTTCAATATTTTATTTTATTGATTCAATAATTTTTTGCGTTGATATTTTATATTATTGTTGTTTCAATAATTATCCTTTGCATGATATTTCCATTATCGGATCAATAATTTATATTATTTGAATAATATTATTAGATAGCATTATTGGCAATGTCTAGAAAGTTACATCTAAGGAGAGGTTTGGTCACCTAATTGCGGCATGATGAAGGAGAAATCCTTATCGGAAAGCCCTCTTTCTAGGGAGCGGCTGGTTGTCTTAATTGTGATTACTGTAATATTATTTGTGAATAATTAATTATTGATTTATATGATAAAAAAATATTTATTTTATGTGGATATAATTGATGGATATATTTATTTTATGTTGATATAATTGAAGGAATTAATGTTGAAGTGTTTTTTTCGGAATGGAGGTATTAAAAATCAAATCACTTTTCTTATGATATATTGCGTGAGTTATAATTTTTAATCCGATCGTTGGATTGTTGTGATTTTTGGATATGTTATACATATATAAGTTGAGTATATGTCCACAAATTTTGAGCCGATTAAAATGAGCATTATGATTTGTTATGAATTTTAAGAGGTGACTGGTTTAGAAATTTTTGAAGTTTTGAAATTTATCATTTTGGTGGAAAATTCTAGAATTCGTGGGCCCCACTTGTGGTTGGTGAAGAAATGTGCTGAATTTTATTTCAAATTTGGTGGGTGGCAATAGTAGCGGTAAAAAGCCATCGGCTTGCGTCAAGTCTGCTTGGCGTTGCTAACATTTTCCTATAAATAGAGGCTAAGTTAGAATTGAAAAATCACACCGAAACATAAGTTTTCTCTCTTTCTCTCTATATTATTGAACATATTTTGTGAGTTTTTAGATAATTTGAGACTTTTCTATTCATTGATCTGTTTCAATCGACATCACATCAGACCTTTCATTAAAATCTTTTTTTCTTTGAGGTAAGGGATGTTATTTTCTTCTTAAATGATATTATTTTCTTGATATCATTATCTTTGAGATATTGTTATGAATATTATTGTGGAATTTCAACCTTTTTTGTGTCGGGGTTACTATTCACGTATTCATTCATGTATACTTACCTTATTCTATTCATTCGAAAATAAAATTTTCTCTTTTCATCCCGGATGTCTTTTATGGTTACTATCTTTGATTGTATCCATGTTTTGATCTTTAAATTTGAATTCTACTTCACACTTGGTTATTATGGAGTATTATTAAATTTGGATAAACCAATCGAAATCTGAATCCCTAATATTTGTCCTTACATTTCCTTTGGATTCGTTCTCAAAATGTTTTTCATCATCCTTAGTCCTTAATGGTGATACTTAATGTATATCTTTGGCCTGTAGTGCAAAGATGTATGATTACCTGATGAATATCTTTGGCCCGTAGTGCAAAGATGAATAGGTGTTGAGATGAACATGACCAATTGTGATCTGAATGAATATCTTTGGCGTAGTGCAAAGATGAATATTTGATGCAAGATGTATATTGATTGATGTTATAGGGATAAAATATTGATGATGAACTTTTAAATTCATAGATGATAGTAGATTTCATTCTCTACTTAACTCTTCTAATAAATTGTTGTTTCCGCTGCAGTTGTTGATCTAAAACTTGTTGACGATTATATTCTATCAGATTTTTCTCTGTTGAAGACTAAGGATAATTTGTTGTATATTATCTTAGTCATAATATTCTTTACTGGGCTAGTTGAGCTCACCCTTTTACTTTTTGTTCCATTTTTCTTCTCAGGAAGCGAGAACATAGCAGGAACCAGTCGGGGTATAGAGTGATGGTCCTAGACAGTTGTTTTAGCAGACCTCACTATTTTTGTAAAATAATGCATCAATAATTGTAATGAGGACTTTATTTGGGTGTGAATATTGTCTAGAAGATAATATTTGTATTTAAACTCACAGTATATGTTATCGTATTTTGCACGATAATTGTATTAATAAAGTTGTAGTTTTTTCTGTACCATGTATTTGGCGACTCAGAATAAGTTGTTTGGATTGGACCTATTTTGGGGGCGTCACAGTTGATATCAAAGCTTAGGGATATGATCCCTGGCTGAGATGTGAGACTAAAACTAGGAGGGGAGAGATGGGTAAATCCTTCGCTAGTGTGTCCTACCTAAGCTTATTTATTGGTCAGTCATAATATAGGGATGTTATGTGATATGTTAATTTATTTAATTAACCCTTATTTTATGACAGTATTTAAGAATGGCAGCTGAGAACGTTAACAATAGAGTGTATGAGACTGTGGAAACACCTTTAGTCACCAATTAGGAGAATATGCAACAGGATGGCAATATTCCTCCTGTAAACAACACTACCAGAAAATGATGAACGATGCGATGTTTAGAAGCTTTTTGCAGTTCTTGCAAAATCAGACGAGGGGGGACTTATGTACAAAATACGGGTGGAAATGATAGCAACCTTGCGGATTTATCCTGACCAAGGCGATTCAAGGTGTTTGGACCACAGTTTACGAGGAAAGCCCGATCCGATTAAGGAGAAACATGGGTTAAGCAAATTGCCAAGATATTCAATGTCTTGGGCTGCACGGAGGAACATAAGGTTCCATTCGCCACCTTTATGTTCCGTGGTGAGGCAGATTACTGGTGGGAATCTGTGAAGCGTACTCATCCAGCCGACTCAATATGTCTTCGGAAACATTTCAGAAATTGTTCAATGACAAGTAATTTCCTGAAAGTATTCGTCATATGAAGGAGGTAGAGTTTATTAGACTAGAACAAAACAAGATGATGGTGTCCTAGTACGAGGCGAAGTTCGTGGAGTTATATAGGTTTGCACATCATTTGGTAGAAAATGAGGAACGTATGACGAGGATGTTTCTGAGAGGTCTGAAACCCGAGATTCGTCAATACCTTATCTCTTATAAATTTTTCTATATTCAGATATTGTCAACATGGCTCAGTTATTAGAGCGAGATAGTGAGTATGTTCAACCGAGGGACAACAACCAGGGTCATACCAGTGACAACAATCATCGGAGCGATGATAACCATCGTAGAGGAAATTATCATGCCAGAAATGGTAACCACTTCGGTGGTAATCATGGCTAAGATAATAGAAGAAATAATTCAAGTGAAAATTTCAAGAAGAGAAGATTTAAAGATGACGGGAAGACGTCGGCATCAACACCAGCAACAAATTCTAGGGGAGGAGAATGGCTGCCAATTAGATGCTATAGATGCTGAGAGGAGGGACATATAAGTCCAAACTGTTCACAGACTTCCAAGGTATGTTTTAGTTGTGGAAAAGATGGTCACATAACTCGATTTTGTCCTGTAGCAAAATCAAGTCTAGCAGGGACGGTGGCACCAAAGGCGGATACGGATAAAACAAAGTCGGTAGTTTTTAGAAGAGTGTTTGTCGTGACTGCCCAAAATGCGAGGAACCCAAACGAAGGTATCACGGGTTAGTTAATTATAAATTCTTATGAAGTCTATACCTTATTAGATACCGGTTCTACCCATTCTTTTATTTCTTCTGCTTGTGCTCAACGTTTGAACTTGACTCCTGAGAGATTAGACTTTGACTTATTTATTGAAACTCCGTTAGGAGAAACTTTTGTTACATCCACTGTTTAAAAATTTTGTTTGATCCAAGTGGGCACAATCACATTACTTGTTGATACTATCTCTTTAAAGATACTTGCATTTGATGTGATTTTAGGGATTGATAGGTTAACTAGTGATCATGCCAAAATTGATTATTTTCTTAAGGTTGTTAGTTTTTACATTCCTAACCAACCTGTTAAGCGAATTCAAAGCAACCAAAACATTGAGGTCAAACACTTTCATATCAAGCCATAAATCCATTCGTTTATTGAAAAATGAATGTCAAGCTTTCTTAGCCCATTTCATGGATTTAAATAAAAATACGTCAGATTTGAATGATATTCTTGTTGTTAGTGAATTTCCTGAAGTATTTCCTGAAGAATTCCCAGAGTGTGATATTAAATTTTGTATCGACTTTGAACCAGGTACAAAACCCATTTCTAAAATCTCATATTGAATGGCTCCTATTGAACTTCAGGAGTTAAGAACCCAACTATAGAAGTTGGTACCCGAGCCTCTATCCGGTGACTTCCTTTGTGGAATGCACCGAAGCTAGACTCTCCGTAGGGGACGTCATATTCATGTGGTGGTAAAATGATAAGCGCCATTGTGACGTGCTATCAAAGATTGGGATATGAGTCATAGTTGAGAGCAACCTAAGTTAGTAATCGAAATATCTAGCTTTTTAGGCTTAGCTGGTTACTATCGGAGATTCGTGGAAGGGTTTTATCGAATCGCTACTCTGTTAACTTAGCTAACTCGTAAAGATACAAAATTCATATGGAGCGAGGAATGCGAGAAGATTTTCCAAGAGCTCAAGAGGCGACTCATTTTGGCACCTGTTCTAACAATACCATCTGGTTTGGATGGATTTGTTATCTACAACGATGCTTCAGGAAAAGGGTTAGGATGTGTTCTCATGCAACATGGGAAAGTCATAGCCTATGCCTCGCGACAACTCAAAGAATATGAGAGGAATTATCCTACTCATGATCTAGAGTTGGCAGCAGTCGTTTTTGCATTGAAAATCTGGAGACACTACCTGTATGGGGAGAAAGTGGAGATTTATACGGATCATAAAAGCCTCAAATATTTCTTCACCCAAAAGGAACTCACCATGAGGCAACGACGTTGGCTCGAGTTGTTGAAAGATTACGACTATAGCATTTAATATCATCTTGGAAAAACAAACGTTGTAGCTGACGCATTGAGTAGAAGATCGTATGCGGGTACGAGTGCAATGTTGTTAATACAAAGACCCATTTTGTACGACTTACAAAGTATGGAGATAGAGTTAAAGACTCCAGGGACCCACATGATGATTGCAAATATACGAGTAGAACCGACTTTAATCGATAAAGTTAAAGCTGCTCAAACTCGACTCGGAGGCCGTCGTATGAAGAAGAAAGTGCAAGAAGGTGTTATTCCGGAAGCAAGAATCGATGAAGAAGGAATACTTCAAGTCAACTCCAAACTTTGCGTTCCTAACGATTCTGACTTGAAGCATAGAATCATGATGGAGGCACACAACACACCATTTGCAATCCATCCTGGGAGTACCAAAATGTATCATGATCTTCGATATACATTTTGGTGGAGCAATATGAAGAGAGAGATCGCGGAGTTTATCTCGAGGTGTCTAACTTGTCAACGTGTAAAGGCAGAGCATCAAGTGCCAAAGGGTCCATTGCAACCACTTGAGATTTCGAAAGGACGTGGAATTAAATATTGGAGATCATGTACTGTTACGTATTGCTCCATGGAAGGGAGTTATAAGATTTGGTAAGAGAGGAAAGCTCAATCCATGATTTGTTGGTCCATTTGAGATTCTTGACCGAATAGGAAATGTGGCCTATAGACTCGCATTACCTCCAAGTATGTCTCGTGGTCATAATGTTTTTCACATATCTATGCTTCATAAATATGTGAAAGACCCAAACCACATTATTGCGTTAGAACCAGACGAGATAGCCGAAGATTTAACATACGAGGAGGTACCTGTCAAGATATTGGATAGGAAAGAGCATATCTTACGAACAAAGGTTATACCACAAGTCAAGATTTTGTGGAGGAACCATGTTATTGAGGAAATGACTTGGAATCAGAAATGAAAGCGAGGTACCCTCACCTTTTCAAAACACCAGGTACGTACGTCAATTTCGAGGACGAAATTTCATAAGGAGGGGAGGTTGTAAGACCCCAACTTATTATAAATAAAATTAAATTTTCTCTATTTATTATCTTGAAATAATAAGGAGTTAATTTGATATAATACTTTGGTTATGGGTGAAATGTGCAAATTTTACAAAATAAGCAAGTGGTTATAAAATATTTATTTTGTCAGGGAATATTCGTTTGGTCGTTGAATATTCTTGTTGTCGGGGAATATTCGTACGACGGCGTAGCCATTTGTGGGCCTCATAACAGAATAACTGCCGGATGAAGAAAACAAAAAGTTTGAGTTTTTATAAATAACGACGTAGTTATTATCAAGTTAACAACATTTGGAATACCCGATGGTTAAAATACTGATGTACGGTATTGCACAATATTTTGAATTATTGATTCTTACTTAAGAAGGCACTTTTCAATAATTATTACGATAATTCTTGTTTTAATATTTTATTTTATTGATTCAATAATTGCTAGGTTGATATTTTATATTATTGTTGTTTCAATAATTGTCCTTTACTGATATTTCCCATTATCGGATCAATAATTCATATTATTTGAATAATATTATTAGATAGCATTATTGACAATGTCTAGAAAGTTACGTCTAAGGAGGTTTGGTCACTAAATTAATTGCGCATGATGAGAGAAATCCTTATCGAAAAGCCCCTATTTCACAGGAGCGACACGGTTGTCATAATTGTGATTACGTAATATTATTTGTGAATAATTAATTATTGATTTATATGATAAAAAATATTTATTTTATGTGGATATAATTGATGGATATATTTATTTTATGTGAATATAATTGAAGGAATTAATGTTGAGGTGTTTTTGTCGGAATGGAGGTATTAAAATCAAATCATTGTTCTTGAGATATATTAAATGAGTTATAATTTTTAATCAAATGAGTTGGATCGTTGTGATTTTTGGATATGTTATGCATATATAAGTTGAGTATATGTCCACAAATTTTGAACCGTTAAAAATAAACGTATGATATTTTATGAATTTTAAGAGGTGACTTGTTCAGAAATTGTTGAAGTTTCGAAATATATCATTTTGGTAAAAAATTCTAGAATTAAATGGGCCCCACTTGTGGTTGGTGAAGAAATGTGCTTTAATTTTATTTCAAATGTGGTGGGTGGCAATAGTATCGAGTAAAAGCCATCGGTTGTGAAGTCAAATGCCTTTGGCATACTAACATTTTTCTATAAATTGAGGGCTAAGTTAGAATTGAAAATCACACCAGAAACATAAGTTTTCTCTCTCTCTCTACATATTATCGAGCATATTTTGTGAGTATTTAGATAATTTGAGGAGTTCTTTATTCGATACAAGTTTCATTGACATCACATCAGACCTTTCATTCAGAAATCTTGTTTCTTTGAGGTAAGCGATGTTATTTTCTTCTTAAATGATATTATTTTCTTCAATATCATTATGCTGAGATATTGTTTTGAATTTTATTGTGAAATTTTTACCTTTTTGTGTCGGGGCTACTATTCTTGTATACGACACTATTCACGTATACGACACTATTCACAAATACGGCACTATTCACTGAAAAATGAAATTCTCTCCTTTTCGTCCCAGATGTCTTTTATGGTTACTATCTTTGATTGTATCCATGTTTTGATCTTTAATTTTGAATTCTACTTCACACTTGGTTATTATGGAGTATTATTAAATTTGGATAAGCAAAATCTGAATCCACAATATTTGTCATACATTTCCTTTGGATTCGTTCTCTAAAATGTTTTTTCATCATCCTTAGTCCTTAATGGTGATGCTTAATGAATATCTTTGGCTTAGTAGTGCAAAGATGTATAATTACTGATGAATATCTTTGGCTAGTAGTGCAAAAGATGAGCAGTGTTGAGATGAACATGACCAATTGGTGATACAAATGAATATCTTTGGCCCGTAGTGCAAAGATGAATATTTGATGCAAGATGTATTTTGATTGATGTTACAGGGATAAAATATTGATGATGAACTTTTAAATTCATAGATGATAGTAGATTTTATTCTCTACTTAACTCTTCTAATAAATTATTGTTTCCGCTGCAGTTGTTGATCTAAAACTTGTTGACTATTATATTTTATCAGATTTTTCCCTGTTGAAGACTAAGGATAATTTGTTGTATATTATCTTAGTCATAATATTATTTATTGGGCTACCCTTTTCCTTTTTGTTCCATTTTTCTTCTCAGGAAGCGAGAACATAGCAGGAACCAGTCGGGGTATAGAGTGATGGTCCTAGACAGTTGTTTTAGCAGACCTCACTATTTTTGTAAAATAGTGCATCAATAATTGAAATGAGAACTTTATTTGGGTGTGAATATTGTCTAGAAGACAATATTTGTATTTAAACTCATAGTATGTGTTGTCGTATTTTGCACGACAATTGTATTAATAAAGTTGTAGTTGTTTCTTTACCATGTATTTGGCGACTCAGAATAGGTTGGTTGGATTGGACCTATTTTGGGGGCGTCATAGGTGGGACCCACATAAGGTAGCCACGGGTACACCTGCGGCCAACCGTGGTTAGATTTAAGGTCCCTGTTGCTTTCACAAGTCATTTTTAAGTTGCACCACCACGAGGAGAATCAAGAGAGCTCTTTTTGATTTCTTTGAGTTGGGAAGGCTTTACTGCAAAATCATTCTGCAGTACAAGTGTTACTACACTATCCACAGTAACGTATGCATGTATTCTTTTCCAGTTTTTGTCCATTGGAAAATGAGTTATCACATGAAATGCGTCTAAACACATAGTAGTGAATATGCATGCTCATATAACTTGATAAAAAAAATATTCAACATAGTAAATGTTAGTATTTAACCATGCTGAACATAATGATGAGAAAAAATTTGACTTTTGAAACAGTCAAATTGGCACCTTTTTCTGCTATTTCTTATCATATTTGAGGACAAATGAGAAAAGGTAGCAAAGCAAAGTAATCCTGGTAATTTAGGCTACCCTTATGGATTATGACTTTGATATACACATTTTCGAGTTCAAACACAAAATCCGACTTCCATTCCAAGAATTTTACGAATTCGACGATTATCGTCCAATCATGTGAATTCTGGCAAAATTTTGTTACTAATGATTTGTTCATTGTTCTAAATGAATTCAATTCATCCTATAGACATTTCAACTTACACATTACAACAACTTATCTTCATATTAAGTCATTACATGTTCTTAGTGAGCTTATAACTTATTAAAGTATAAAATACACTTAACTTTGTTTCACATTGCTTATGATAGTTAAAGTCTTCTAACCATCATTCTTTCATCTTATTAACAGACTAACTTCGTTCATGTAATTATGATATAAGTCTTATAAATTCTTCCTTAGTTCATAGCTTATTTATGGACAAAGTGCTTATTTCCGGCTTATTAATACTTAAGTCATTACTTATCCCTTCTTATGATTTCTTAACATACATGACCATCACTTCTCTATCAAGCTAAGGGATGGAAAATTATTGGACAAGAGTCTTACCCTTGATGAACTAGTTCTTCTCTTCTTCTTGAAAATCTAACAATGGAAGTTTGACTTAAAAGTGCTTATTCTCTCTAACACTTAAGTTGTTTTATAAGGAAATTTGTTGGATAATTTGAACAAGCAAATAATGAATTGTAAGCTTGTTATTTATAGAGCTTCCAAGGTTAGGGCAAATGGGTCATTAGGTTATCCCACCTCCTTAGTAACCTCCCTACTATTCCTTACTTAAGTCCTAAGTTTACTTGCTCTTCACCTTAATTACTAGGTCACCACAACAAATCCTTGGTCACTAAGATTACATTGGTCTTAGGTTTAATTACTTAGCTTATTCTTGTGCACTTGCATTAATTTGTTTTGGGCTTCACATTAACCACCACTTGGGCTTACACCCTAATGTTTATTGGACTATTCAATTGTTTACACAATCCTACTAGTCCATGCCATTTAATTAAAAACCTTATCACATATACTATACGTATAATTCTCGTATTCTAATTCGTATACTAATTCATAATATATGGAATACCATCATTCCCATATACTTGTATAATATTTCGTATCATACTTGTATATACTATCTCGCACAATACATACGTATCATACGATCATTACATTAGATTCTTAATACTTGATTTTTCCTAACGTTCTCAAACTAAGTCCGCATTCGAAATATTGCATTTTCCATACTTCGATTATTATTACATAATCCATCTTACCTTGATATTATAACGTTACGTATTTCTCGGAAGTTCAAAAATAATTCCCGAGCGAAAATCGATGAATAGTGTTTTTCGGAAAATTTCTCGAAAAACTTTTATTTTCGTCTTGGAAATTCAAACACTTTAATTCCTTCACGTGGTTAAAATACTACGACTTTTTGACGTTTCTAGGTTATAGAACGACCTTCATCTTACTAACACATAATAATAACAAATAATATTATTTTATTCATTATAAAAGTATTTACAAAAGGTTCGATTTTCTGGGGCGTTACAGGCACGGTCGCGCCACTTCGTCTAGAGGCAAAAAAAATGGCTCTGCTTCTGCAGAGCTTTTACACAAAACATTGCCAATTCTGTAACCAAACCAACTGCAACATTTTAGAGCATACACACAAACTTAGACAACATAATGACATGCTTTTTCATACTAATTGACAGAGAATTCAAGTAATTGCAAGAATTTGACACAACTTAAACTTAAAAACACAAAGTTTATACCTCTTTGAAGCTTAAATTGATTCCTCAATGCACTAATTATACTCCCTCAATGCTCAGCAGCTCTCACTCTCAGTTTACACTTATCAGACAAATTTTCAAGCACTGAGAAATGAGAAGAAGAGGGTACTATATATAGAAAATTTATTGCCCAGTCATTGTTCTTACACCATGGTTTGATTAAATGGAAAATGGAAGAGAACAATGGATATACAAAAGTTGGCTAACCACCATTTTCATAGCCATCATCACAACACATTGCTAGGTAGTTGGAGTTTACGCAATGAAGAAGTAGGCTACTGTGCAGCACTGTTTGGGACACTTAAAATGGGACGCGAGTTTTAATTCTCAGAAACTTAGTTAATAATGCTTAGTTTGGTTCCTTGGGCTTCCAAAATATAATTTTAATGTGTTAAGGCTACTACACAACGAAAAGTTAGGGATTATTTATAATCCATGTACATAGTCCAATTAATATTTATAACATGTACGGACTCAATTTAATTGGTCCCTAATAATTCAATATCTCTTTACAATTTATTATTCCAATTAGACTCACTTATTGAAATAATTTGTAATTCTTTGATATAGTTCTTTAATGTTCCCACACATACTTATTGTCACATAAGAAATTATTTATGTCACCCATAATTTCTTCCATTTTACTATATAGTTTCATATATCATATAGTTACCTTAAAGTGTCCCACAACACTTCCTTTTTAATGTAGGTACTATATATTATCACATATCTTGCACACACCAACTTAATGAATAATATAATTCTAATTGTGTAAATTACTTTGCTTATTCATAATTTATTATTCAAAATAGCAATTAATTAATAATATAATATTAATTACACATTCACTTCTTAATTTATTCATTCCTTAATTAATTAAATTAAACCACTTAAATCTCCATTCTCATGCCACACAAGGCATTTCACAATTCTCATCACAACTCCACATTTTTCTTAATTCTTATAAATTCAATTAATTGAATTACTCATCTCACAACACATCAATATTTATATTCAAATAAATATTCATTTTCTTATTATATCAAAATAATATTTATTCATGAAATTTATGGTTCTTACAAGGTCCGTATAGTCTAATGACTGTTAAAGGTTAAGGTAGAAATACTTAGTAACCTGTGACACAGTTCATGGTCTTAAGACCAAACTTGTTTTCTATTCTTGATTCGAGGAACAAGTTCCCTACTAATCAGTATTCATTGCTTACTTTTACATTATTGCTATTATGATCATTATGTTAGTGGGCAATTGTTTTCTCACTCTTGCAATTAACACTGCAGCTAAAGTTGAGAAAGTTGATGAGCCGTCTTCTAGCAAAGGCAAGGGCAAGATGTCTAAATGATGAAGACTTATTTGATTTTACTTAACTGAATCTATATTATGAGACTTATTTATTTATGTGATGTATTCCGCAGACTTATGTAATAATTTAAAGTTAGATTACGTAAGATTTATTTTAAGATGATGCAACCCTTTAATGGGGAGGATTATTATTTAAGAAGTTTAATTTATGTCTTTATTCTTGATTATGGGTAGTTAGATGTAATTATTTTGGATAGTTGTAACGACCGAGAAAATCAGATTAATTGTAAAATAATTTTATTTGATTAAATAATGAATATTATTATATTATATGTTATTATTAATGAGTAAGCAAGATGAAGGTTGTTCTATAACCTAAAAGTATCGGAATATCGTAGTATTCTGGTTACGTGAAGGAATTAAAGTGTTTGAATTTTCAAGACGAAAATAAAAGCTTTCCGAGAAATTTTTCGAAAAATACTATTCATCTATTTCTGCTCGGGAATTATTTTTGAACTTCCGAGAAATACGTAATGATAGAATAATAAGGAAGGATGGATTATGTAATAATAATTCAAGTATGACAAACACAATTTTTCGCCTGCGTACTAAGTTCGAGAATATTAAGTAAAGATTGAATAAATGACGATCATATGATACACAAGTATTATACAAAACAATGAATACGAGTATGATACAAAGTATTATACAAGTATGTATGAAAGAATGACATATCATACATAATGAATGATTATACGAATTAGTATACAAGAAGAATACAAGTACTATACGTTATAAGCTTTAAACCAATTGTAATGGACTTGTAGGATTTGTGTAGGAATTGGGCAAGCCCAAGTGCAAACTTGTTAAGGCCCAATGATTGATAATGCAAGCCCAAATGTTAAGCTAAAGTAATTAAAACCTAAGCCCGAACCAAGAACTAGATTCGTGGATCGAACCAATGGGTTACCGAGTAAGAAAAACCCATGGGGCAAACCATGTGAGCCCCATAGAGCATATGGCCAACCATCTTGGTGACCAGGTAAAGTGATTTACTTGGTGACTAAGTTAGGAATAGTAAGGAGGTGGAAGAAAGGAGGTGGGGTGGCTTTTTGACCAAATTATCCTAACCTTGTAAAATCTATAAATAGAAGAGTTGCTAGATCATTTGTCGGTTATTTATTTTCCACCAACATCTTAGAGTTTACATATTGAGAGAAAAGTGAGAAGTATCTTGCAAGTTCAAGAAGAAAGAAGAAGAACCAAGTTAAGAACATCAAAGGTAATGAATCCCTAACCATTAATCTCCATCTCTTCATCATAGTTTTGATAGAGAAATGAGTATTAGTGGTGCATGTATCATTAGGTGTATAAGGATGGTTATTAATGGAAGTAAACCTTAATAAACCATGTGTAAATGGAATCATAATCATAAAAGTTATGAACTAATGAAGAACGTTGAAGAATTATCATTTTGTTGTTGATGGACAAGTTTAAAACCAACATTTGTAGGGTAAGATGATATATGTTGTATAATGGAATAAATCCATTTGGAACGGTGTAAAAATCTCAAGTAACGAAGTTATGACAAAATTTACGAGATTAGACGATAATTATTGAAATCGTTAAATTCTCGAAATGAAGTTCAAATGTCACCATTCAACTCGAAAACATTGGTTTTCGATAGAGAATAGTCTAAGTTTGCATTTTGGAGTTGCAAACTCAAAAATGGTCAAATTCTGACTTAGAATGAAGAAACGAGCTATGAACGTTCACGAACATTTATCGAATTTGTAATAAAGAACTTAAGTGATGAATACCATGTTAACGGATTCAAAAATGTAAGATTTTCTAATGAAATCGTAGTTCATGTGATATGTTAGGTAACGGCTTTTGAACGAGCCAATTCAGACTTATAATGAACAAGCTATGAGCCCGAAAAGAATTTCTGTAGAAAAATATGGGAAATTTTCTCTAAAGGCGGTAAGTGCTTGTGTGATTTAGCCCGAGGGTATTAGCCCGTGGCACTGCAATTCAGTAGAACCCCCACTCCTCATGAAAAATTAGCGCCATAGTCTTGCTATTAGTCTGAAATGTGGTGCCAAGAATGTGAGAACCAAGACATAAGTCTCTCTTGAAGAAGGCTTGTGCATGATACTGAGTTACTTAAGGAAAGGTCAGTGGCACTTGACATCAACACTAGAGAAGGCGATAAGAAAGCTCATGAATGTAAACAATGTAGAAGTTGGATAAAGATGAATTTTAATCTTACTAAACTTAAAGTATTGTCCTTAAGGTTGATAATAACCTTAAGAATTACAACTAAAGGTTGACGAAATATTAATTGAATGTAAATACAAAATAATGCGATAACCGTAACCAATGTTAACCAATCTAAAGAATGATTAGATTGAGAAGAAGGGTAAGATACGTTAGTGACTATACATGCTTGTTTATGACCTAATGTGGGAAGTTATGTGATTCTGTATTGTAGAATATGTAAAGACTCAAAAAGGAAAATTATATAATCTGTAGAAGACGCTGAAGGCAAGTATTCTTAACCTTGTCTATGTTCATTCTGGACAAGCTTTGTGAGTTATGTATCTTACGCATGAATTGATGTATAATGAAGTCAAAGCCAATTTCTTCGGCTAGACTTAATGTGTTTGGTAGATTTCTTTATAATCTATCAAAATGTTATCGATATTGTTATCTTTTGCCAACTATTTTGGTATGGATTTCAAAGAAAGATTGAGTATAAATAAAAAAATGTTTGGTCGTCAAACGACAGGCACGTGAGGTTGCCAAAACTTAAATGTAGATACGTTTAAAGAAGTAATGTTGTACAACATATGAAATATTATAAAAGTGATCACTTAGACGTGCTAAGTAAGATATATTGATTTACTGGACTTGAGTCCCAAGTTGTCCTTTTCAAAAAAAAAGAACAAAATGCTGAAGGTCTTGGACCAAAATTTGATGTTTAACTAATGTTGTTCATGGTTAAATGTTTTTAAAGAAAAGAGAAGTGCTATTTTGAATTCTCTATAGTACTTTATAACTATTGATTCAGTTATTGAAGATATACGATTCCTATTATCCAAGCCCGTTGTTTAAATGAAATTGTCATACTTGTTGAGCTAGTTATGCTCACTTTTGCTTGAACCACATGAATGCAGCTAAGACCGAACGACCTGAAGGATCCAATAAAGATAAAGGGAAGGTTAAGGCAGACCAATAAGCTGTCTTTGTAATAGTATAGTATGAATGTTGTAATTATTTGATATTACGACAAAGAACATATGTAATAGTTACAAAGAACCTGGGAAAGGGAATATTATTTTGGAATATATAGAAGACATATTCACTCTTTTGAATTATTTTAATTGAATGTATGTGTGAACTATAACACCGTGTAGCACCATCTGTTGGGTTTGAAGATACCCAGATTTGGGGGTGTCACAGGTTGGTATCAGAGCTGTAGGTTATAAAACTTAAGGGGGGGGGGAAAGAACTTTAAGCCATAACCTTAAGAAGAGTTAAAGAAGTAAAAGATAAAATTAACCCTAAAAATGCATTAAATGTGATGTGTTTTTTTACTATTTTAATGATGTGCACTAATCAAATTAAATTGTTTTGTTGTAGATGTCAGGAGATAACGTAATGTATAGGGATATACATGTCGTTAGCGAGGAGTCTGTGAATCAAGTAGAGATATTACCGACACCTGTAGTTGAGTTGCCGGAAGTGGTGGTGGTTGAGTTAGAAGACTCAAAAAACTTAGACCTCATGTCTTTGTTTGAGGGCATGTCAGAGGAGGAGGTGGAGGTGATATCGTTTAATACGGTAACACCTATAGAAGAGATGACTCCGGGGGAGTCAATGAAGGCGTTGTTCATGACAGTGTTGGATAGAAATATCTAATTAGGGAAGGAGGTGAGAGAGCTGAAGGAGGAGGTCCATGATATCTTGGAGGTCAAGAAAAGCATGGAGATGATGTGGGAGGAAGAGCACGACGAGAAGGTTTTAGCAATGGACAAGGTCCATGAGCTAAAACACGAGGTTTTTGAGCTCGCGCAAGAGCTAAAGACCAAGAAGCAAAAGATTAGTAGAATGTCCTATATACATAGGAGTTCTCATGGGGACTTTCAATGACAAGTTAATGGTGAGTATCTACCTGTGGAGCGGAGTGGACCCGACATATTATCAGTCGAGATATGATAGCCGATCTTGCCAATGGAGATTATGAGAATGCCATTAGGTAGATGTAATGTAGTTACTAGCTAGAGTAGAGTTAGATATGTAAATATGTTGTATCTATGTAGTGACGTAAAACACTCTTTTGTATATCAAAGGGTAGTCTTTTGTAAATTCCAATTTTTTGGAAATCAATTGTGGGAAAGTAATGTAATCAGCTAAGGTTGTGTAATGACGAATGATGTAGTATTATACTTTAAGGAAGAAGCAAATCAATATAAGCCTTTTGTTGAACATGTTGTGCAATTAGTTTGAGTTATTGTTTAATAATGAATAATAACTAATTAACAAGAAGGAAGTAATAATGAAGTGTTATTTATTTTAACAGAAAGATGTCGTCAAGAAGAAGACAACAAAATCAAGATGCGAATGTGAATCAACCAGAAGGGGGACCGGTTAACCCAATGCAAAAGTTCGTTAATTTATTAACGACTGCTTTTAATAGAAATGGGTTGAATATACCTGTAAATCCTGCGGTAGTAAGGGCTACTACGTTTAAGGATTTTAAGAGTGTAGGTCCGCTGGAGTTCAAAGGAACTACGGACCCTATAGAAGCCCAGACTTGGGTGAAAGAGATAGAGAATGCATTTGTTATTGCAAATGTCGATGAGGGGCAAAAGGTTGCTTTTTCTACCTATATGATGAAGTGAGAGGCCAACTTCTGGTGGGAGGCGAACCAGGCTAGGGCTGAGATAGAAAATTTAATGTGGACACGGTTCAAGGAGATTTTCTTTGAGAACTACTTTCCCACAAGTATGCAATGGAGGATGGAGATGAGGTTTCTAGAATTGAAACAAGAGGAAATGACTGTTCCCCAATATGCTGCCAAGTTCAATGAACTGGCGAGATTTACTCCATATCAGGTGGATATGGAGGTAAGGAACGCGAGGAGATTTGAGCAGAGGGCTTGAAAACCTTTCTCTATAGCCGAATATCAGTGGTCCAAAGTACTTCCTTCGGAACCATTCTAGAGAAGGCAATAATTGCCGAGGGTGGTAATGAGGCTCTAAGCCAATACCACAGAGAGAAAAAGAACAAGAATAAGTTAGAAGGGGGAGTGAAAGCCGAGGGAGCCAGTGGTAGTGGCAACGGGTAGAAGAGGAAGGGTTTTAACTCTGAGAATACCAGAGTAAAGCAAGGAGATCCTAAGAAAAGGATGGAGGTGTGCAAGAACTGTGTGAAGACTCACTTAGGAGTCTGTCTCAAGGGAAAGGTGGTGTGTTACAACTGTGGACATGAGGGGCATATTTCGCCTAACTGTCCAAGTTTGAAGAAGAATCACTGATGCTTCGTATGTGGATCAACTGATCACATAGCAAAGAATTTCCCGAAGAAGGGGATGAATGGGAATAAGGGCACTAATAGTGGTAAGTTAGCTATTAGTGGTCTAGCTCAGATGGGTAGGCTGAGGGCCCGCACCTTTAACATGACGGTCTAAGGTGTAGTTTCATCAGGGGATGTAGTTACAGGTATTATCCCAATCAACGATATAAATGATTATGTGTTATTTGATTTGGGTGCTACTTGTTCTTTCATATCATGTGATTTTGCTAAATAATTAGGATTACTTCCCGAAAGATTGCCTATACCTTTGAATATCAAGGTAGCCAATAAAGAAATAATTCCTGTTAAGAATATTCATAGGCGTTGTTGTGTAGAAATACGAGGTTATAAATTATCGGTAGATTTGATACCGATAAAGTTGGGAGAATTCAATGTAATTCTCGGGATGGATTGGTTGTTTAACCATGGTGTAATTATAGATTGCCAAAAGAAATGTGTAAACATTAGAACATTGAGACAGCCTCATGTAGTGTTTTACAGAAATAAATCATCGAGACGTTCGTGTTGTCTTACTATGACACAAACTAAGAAATTATTAAGGAAGGGTTGTGTAGGTTATTTGCGTCATGTTGTTGATACCCAGAGAGTGTGAGTAACGATGAAACAAATACCTATAGTTACAGAATTCGTGGATGTATTTCCAAGCAAATTACCAAGTCTTCTGCCAGATAGGGAGATTAAATTCGTAATAGATATTGTGCCAAGAGCGACACTAGTTTCAAGGGCACCATATCATATGGCGCCAGTAGAGATGAAGGAGTTGATGGTTCAGTTGCAAGAACTGTTGGATAGAAAGTACATTCAACCGAGTGTTTCATCGTGGGGAGCACCGGTACTGTTTGCGAAGAATAAGGATGGATCGTTGAGACTTTGTATTGACTACCAAGAGTTGATCAAGTTGATGATAAAGAATAAATACCCATTACCCATGATCGATGATCTCTTTGATCAGTTGAAAGGGGTAAAGTATTTTTCTAAGATAGATTTACAAACGGGGTATCATCAGTTGAAGTTAAGTACATCGTATCATCCACAAACCGATGGGCAGAGTGAAAGAACAATTCAGACGCTAGAAGATATGCTGAGATCTTGCGTTATGGATTTTAAAGGTAGTTGGGATGATCACCTACCATTAGTAGAGTTTGCGTATAATAACAGTTATCATGCAAGCATAGACATGCCGCCGTCTGCACCATTGTGTTGGGATGAAGTAGGAAAACGCCGAATGCTAGACCTGAATTGGTGCAGAAAACAACGGATATAGTTAAACTGATACGCATGCGATTGGTAACATCTCAAGACAGACAGAAGAAGTTTGCATATTCGCATCGAGTGAACAGAGAGTTTGAAGTAGGCTCGTATGTGTTTCTAAAGGTATCTCCCTGGAAAGGAAAGATACACTTTGGAAAGAAGGGAAAGTTAAGTCCAAGGTTTATAGGACCTTTTGAGGTATTAAAAAGGGCAGGAGAGGTAGCTTACATTATAGCATTACCTCCAAACTTAGAACGAATACACAATATGTTTCATGTATCTGTGTTACGTCCTTATAAGCTAGATTATAAGAATGTAATAGAGTATGAGCCTATTCATATTGAGAAGGACTTGATATATGAAGAAATGCCTATTCAAATCATTGATAGAAAATAGCAAGTTTTGAGGAATAAAGTTATACCTTCAGTAAATGTGTTATGGAAGAACCACGATGCCGAATAAGCAACGTGGAAACTTGAAGAAAAGATGAAGAAAAATTACCCTCAGTTATTTGTTTAATTATAGCGAGATTCTAGGCACGAAATCCTTATAGGGGGGGGGGGGTGAATGTAACGACCGAGAAAATTAGATTAATTGTAAAATAATTTTATTTGATTAAATAATGAATAAAATTATATTATATGTTATTATTAATGAGTAAGCAAGATGAAGGTTGTTCTATAACCTAAAAGTATCAGAATATCGTAGTATTCTGGTTACGTAAAGGAATTAAAGTGTTTGAATTTCCAAGACGAAAATAAAAACTTTTCGAGAATTTTTTTTGAAAAACACTATTCATCTATTTCTGCTGGGAAATTATTTTTGAACTTTTGAAAAATGCGTAATGATAGAAAAATAACGAAGGATGGATTATGTAATAATAATTCAAGTATGACAAACATTGTTTTTTGCCTGCGTACTAAGTTCGAGAATATTAAGTAAAGATTGAATAAATGACGATCGTATGATACACAAGTATTATACAAAGCAATGAATACGAGTATTATATGAAGCATTATACAAGTATGTATGAAAGAATGACATATCATACATAATGAATGATTATACGAGAAAAATATGAGAAAAATACGAGAACTATACATTATAAGCTTTAAACCAATTGTAATGGACTTGTAGGATTTGTGTAGGAATTGGGCAAGCACAAGTGCAAACTTGTCCCAATGATTGATAATGAAAGCCCAAATGTTAAGCTAATGTAATTAAAACCTAAGCCCGAACCAAGAACCGGATCCGTGGATCGAACCGATGGGTTATCGGGTAAGAAAAACACACGGGGCAACCCATGTGGGCCCCATGGAGCACATGGCCAGCCATCTTGGTGACCAAGTAAAGTGATTTACTTGGTGGATAAGTTAGGAATAGTAAGAAAGTGGAAGAAATGAGGTGGGATGTCTTTTTGACTAAATTGCCCTAACCTTGTAAAATCTATAAATAAAAGAGTTGCTAGATCATTTGTTGGTTGTTTATTTTCCACCAACATCTTAGAGTTTACATATTGACAGAAAAGTGAGAAGTATCTTGCAAGTTCAAGAAGAAAGAAGAAGAACCAAGTTAAGAACATCAAAGGTAATGAATCCTTAACCATTAATCTCCATCTCTTCATCATAGTTTTGATAGAGAAGTGAACATTGGTGGTGCACATATCATAAGGTGTATAAGGATGGTTATTAATGGAATTAAACCTTAATAAACCATGCGTAAATGGAATCATAATCATAAAAGTTATGAACTAATGAAGAACATTGAAGAATTGTCATTTTGTTGTTGATGGACAAGTTTAAAACCATCATTTGTAGGTTAAGATGATATATGTTGTATAATGGAATAAATCCATTTGGAATGGTGTAAAAATCTCAAGTACGAAGTTATGGTAAAATTTACGAGATTAGACGATAATTGTTAAAATCGTTAAATTCTCAGAATGAAAGTCAAAAGTCACCATTGAACTCGGAAACATTGGTTTTTGATTGAGAATAGTCTATGTTTGCATTTTGGAGTTGTGTACTTGAAAATGGTCAAATTCTGACTTAGAACGAAGAAACGAGCTATGAATGTTCACGAACGTTTATCGAATTCGTAATAAAGAACTTAAATGGTGAATTCCATGTTAACAGATTTAAAAATGTAAGATTTTCTAATGAAATCGTAGTTCATGTGATATGTGAGCTAACGACTTTTGAACGAGCCAATTCAGACTTATAATGAACAAGTTATGAGCCTGAAAAGAATTAAAGTAGAAAAATCTAGTAAATTTTCTCTGAGGCAGGGCCGGCGCTGCAGCGCGGCCCAAGGGTATTAAGTCGACACCACAACGCCAGGCCGAACCCCCACTCACTAGAAAGTGGCACCACAACGCGACCATTAGTATAGAATGTGGCACCGCAGTGGCAAGGGCAAGACATAGGTACTAAAGAGGCGCACTACAGCGCGAGTTTCACTAAAGAAGCTGGCGCCGCAGCGCCAACACTAGAGAAGAGGCAGTAAGGAAAGCACATGAATGTAAATAATGTTGAAGTTGGATAAAGATAAATTTTAATCTTAATAAACTTAAAGTATTGTCCTTGAGGATGATAATAGCCTTAAGAATTACAACTAAAGGTTGACAAAAGATTAATTGAACGTAAATACAAAGTAATGCGATAACCGTAACCAATGTTAACCAATCTAAAGAATGATTAGATTGAGAAAAAGAGTAAGATACATTAGTGACTATACATGCTTGTTTATGACCTAATGTGGGGTGTTATGTGATTATGTATTGTAGAATTTGTAAAGACTCAAAAAGGAAAATTATATAATCTGTAGAAGACGCTGAAGGTAATTTCTTTGGCAAGACTTAATGTGTTTGGTAGATTTCTTTATAATCTATCAAAATGTTATTGATGTGTTATCTTTTGCCAACTGTTTTGGTATGGATTTCAAAGAAAGACTGAGTATGAATAAACAAATGTTTTGTCGTCAAACGACAAACACGTGAGGTTGCCAAAACTTAAACGTAGATACGTTTAAAGAAGTAGTGTTGTACAACATGTACTATAGGTTAATCACCTAGACGTGCTTGTAAGATATACCAGACTTACAGACTTAGCATCAGGTTGTACTTTTCAAAGAAAGAACGAAATGCTCAAGGTCTTGGACCAAAATTTGATGTTTAACTAATGTTGTTCATGGTTAAATGTTTTTAAAGAAAAGAGAAGTGCTATTTTGAATTATTTATAGTACTTCATAACTATTGATTTAGTTATTGAAGATATACGATTCCTATGATCTAAGCATGTTGTTTAAATGAAATTTTTATACTTGTTGAGCCCCCACCGGGGCGGGGGTCATGAAGTTAAAGCATCATATGTTTTTCGGTAGTTGCATCTTGTTGCCCACATCGACAGTGAAATGATGCAACATATATATCAGAAGGGGTGGAACAAGTTCACGGAGGAACCCGAGGCCGCCGTTGTAAGTGTGGTCAAAGAATTTTATTCTAACGCCGAGGATAAGGCCCCTTTCAACGCTTTTGTGCAGGGAAGATTAGTCCCATTCAGTGTCAATGCCATCAACACATATTATCAGTTAATGGAGCCTAGACATTGCCAGTATGCTCACTTACGTGATTATGATTCGGATTACGAGGTTATTATGAAGGAAATGACAAAATCGGGTACCACATAGATCAAAGGTCACAAAGGAGGCACGATTTTTCACAGCAAGGATCTTAGCAGATATGGCAAGATATGGTATGCATTCTTGTGCACCAAATTATTTCCATCCACACACACGTCCGACGTGACTAAGGAGAAGGCAGTGATCTTGTATGCCATTGTACAAGATTTCATCATCGACGTCGGGGTGATAATCAGTTTTTCAATCTGACGGTGCTTACAAGGATAATTCTCGGGCGGCTTGCCACACCCATCACTTATTTGTGGGTTATGTAGGCAAGCGGGAGTTCAATGGTCGGATGATGAGATCACTCAAATGCCACTTCAGACTCTAGATTAAAGAATGATTGCACAGTATGCGGTATGCCCAGAGGCGAGTCACATCCTAGAGGATTAGGCTTTATATTTCCATCCGCTTCGGAGGATGAGGCTGATGCTTCCGACAGCTCGGAGGACGAAGAGTTCCAAGAGGCGACACCAATGGGAGAGGAAGGAACAGAGGCACCACAGGCTGAATCTATATCTAGCCCTCAATTCCTCAACTTTCAACATCAAGTGGATGAGCAAAACAAGATAGCAAGAAGAGAGATGTGGTGACTTGCAGCGAGACAAGACCACATGTTTGACGCCATGAACCTATCGTTCGCCTCATTGAATGCGATGCTCCAAAGCTTCAATCCCACTGGTCAATTCTCGTACCAACTGCCAGCCCCAATGCCACGATTTCCACCAAGTGACTCTGATGAAGAAGAACACACACCACCACCCCAGGCTTAAGTGATTACAGGAAAGTCCTCATATTTTTATTGCTATATCTATACAATGAGGGCATTGTAATTTTCAAGTTTGGGGGGGGGGGTTTAATTTCATGTTTCCATGTTTGCATTCATTTTTTAGGATTGCATATAGTAGTTCACTGTTAGTTTTAGGATTATCAAATGTTGCATTCATGTAATCATATAGTTGCATAGTAGCTTAGGAGCATAAATAGTGTTTAATTATTGTTGCATAAATAGTTTTTATTTATTATTGCACTCATGTTATGTTACCATGCATATAAAACAAATTAGTTAAATATTGTGTTAATTTTGCATATGTCCAACAGTTGTTGTAGTTCATTATATTTTGGCCAATGATGAGATTGAGATTAAGTCGACAATTACAGCACTAATTATTAGAACCTTGATGTAGTTTATGTTATGAACGGGATCTTGTTCTTGTTTGAAACTGATATAAAAAGGGTAGCACGCTAATAACATCTGTGTCGACTGATTAGTTCAAATTGATACATAAAGGCTTTCTAAAGGATAATGTTAGTGTAAATGAGAAAATGACAAGGATAGGTGGTGAAAATGAAAAATTAGGCAAAAACGTATGTTTAAGGGGAGAAATGTGGGGTACATAAGCTTTATAAAATAAAAAAAGGAATAAAATAAAATGAATAAATTCGTGGCTAGTCTTGTTTCAGGGCCTTTGTTACTTGAGCAAGTACGTTCGAGGGAGTGTCTCTACACCTGGCGCCCTAAGGTCTTATATGGTCTGGGAGTTGTTGGTCAAAAGCTAAGCTAAGGGTAGCATTGTTAGCCTAATGGAATGAGACATTATACAGATCATGGTTAATATATATATATATATATATATATATATATATAATAAAACGGGAAATAAGTGCAAAAATCCCCCATGGAAATATATTTATATGAATAAAAATAAAGCATAAATACCCTATGTGAACCCTTGATAGTGGTGATTGCTTAGTTTTAGTTGGAACTCATCTGCGTTTGAACTTTTTGAGTTTACTCTGTATGATTCCTTATAAGAAATTGGTTATGTGTTGAATTTGAATCTGTATTAGTTAGCACGGATGTTGTTCACACACACACACACACAAACACTATACCAGTGATAATGGTTTAAGATTCGAAGATTAATAAGGAATTATCGATTGGTTTTAATATGAAGTGTTGTAGTGTTTTCTTGATTTCTCTAAGGCCGGAGGAATAATTTGATTATTGACATTGTTAGATTCATAGGCATTTTAGATCAGATGCATTACATATCATTTTTTAATTTTTTTTTGATAATTGGGAGTCTCCCTTTAGGACGGGCTTTTCAAGAAAGGCTCACCAAGACATGGCTCCATACGAAATGTGCGATCCGTGGCCACACGGACCAGTTTTAATTGGCCCTCACACTTGTTGCAGGGGGAATCGATCCCAGGATGTCCAGGTTTATGGTTCACCCCAGGTCGAAACTTACCGCTGCGCCAAGTGTTGTGGTTACATTACATTACATATCATTAGATTTCATTGTATAGCATGTTTGTTTTGTTTTGCGCTCAAGGACTAGCACAGTTTAAGTTTGGGAGATTTTGATAAGTGGGTTTTATACCCTCAAATCGGTTCCTAATTCAAGCTTAATCGGTGTTAATTCCTTGCATTTATGTCTTATTTTACTTGTTTATTGTTATTTAGTGTGTAGGTTTGGTGGTGTGGCATTTGATCATAAAAGGGGTGAAATTATGGCAATAACTTAGCAAGTTTAAAGCATTACATGACCAACTAGCAGAAGGTATTCCCTCCGGGGCGGGGGGTTCAATACTCTGAAGACATGAGTTATGCCCGTCGAGGCTGGCTAATTGTGAAGAAACACCCCCGCCAGGGCGGGGGTCTGGATTTAGTAGTTATTCAGTTGGTTTCAAAGACTGCTATGTTAGTATTTGTGATGGTTTGGGACGTGTATTAACAAGGATTTCCAATCAGAATACAAGTCTTAGTGTTATATCCAATGAAGAATAACAAGATTGAGAGATAGCCATTATGAGATAATTAATAGAGAACAAGAATACATATTTTTGAGAGCAAGCATTGGAGAGAAGATTTTGAAGGAATTTTTGTATCAATTGCAACTAAGTTGAAGAAAATGGTGGTTCTGGATTTATTCTTTTCTTTTAGTTTATTTGTAATTAAAAGGATGAAATCTTTAATTTATTCAGTGTTTATTTCATTTATGATGAGCTAAATTACTTTTTAGGCTTATGATGGATCTTTAGGTGAAACGATGGTAATGCAACTTTGATTTTCAGTTTAATAAGCTATTATCCAGTTTATCTATATTAACTTGTGCTTGAATTTATGAATTGCCTGATAAACAATTCTTTGTGGACTTGTATGGATTCTAGAGAGGAAGTACGAGTCTAGACTTAGTTAATATAGCACGTGTTCTTGAATTCTGTGAATGAATAGAATCTTGATGAATGTTAGGGTAGAGATATGCTTAACATCGCATGTAATCGGGTGAGAACTTGAATTTAAACCTTCTTTGATTATAATTCACATAGAGATATAGTGAGTTAGTTACTTAAGGTGTTTAACTTAATTATATCTTAATTATGGATTTAAGTTAATATGGTGTTAGTGCATCGAGAGGTGACTAATTCTACTTTAGTGTTCTTGATTCATAAACTGGGATAATAAATTAAACTGGAACAAAGGATAATAACCAGAGTGAAGCTTAGGGTGAAGTTGTAAGCCTGATTCTCCGATACTTGTTTAGAAATTCAGTTTTTGCGATTTATGATTGTTTTGCGATTTTAGTATTTTTAATAATTGAGAATTAATAATTTTAATCATTAATTTGGATAGTTTAATAAAATTGGGATTAATAGGGAACTGGTAATTGTGAAGGTTAAATTCTTACTGATTTCTCTGTGGGAACGATACTCTACTTATTATTATATATTACTCGTTGACCACGTATACTTGCGTGTTGTGCGTAATTAGATTTTACCCAACACCACCTTGCAGCGAGATCTGTTTTCTACTGATAATTTGAGGGTTTATGCATGCCTATATTGTTACCTTAATCTGTAATACATGTCCAGTGCAGTATTCATGTGTCAATAAGCATGTTAATGAAAGAATCATATGTTGAATAAGTGTTGTTTATAACTTTAAATCAAGAAGTGATTTCAAACTATGATCTTTAAGGTCAATAATGCATTAGAAACTGATTTTTGGGTTATATGATGACATACGTATGAGATCATGAGATTAAGAGAAGACTAGCAATATATGTTAGTATCGATGAATTTCACTTGTGTATCATAGCAAATTAAGATAGACAGCGTACATATTGAACTTGTATAACTAATGTGTTTATACATAAATAGGATAATATAGTTCACTGGGTGATATTAAGCTATAAGTTCGTAATCGACACGAAAGGCAAGTATCCGAACTCTATCTTATATTGAGCAAGTTTTCTAACTTTCACAACTTTGAATATTGTGCAAGTATCTAAATCTTATCTCGTTGATGAAGTATCATTCAAGCTTGTGCTAATATTAATCGTACAAGTAAATCCTTGAAAGTATGATTTATATCTCATGACTTACTACTACGTAGTTTAGAAATTAAATAAAATTGCTTACAGTTTTTGAAGCTTGATTTTGAATGATAATTGCTCATGTATATACTTTAAAAGAAAGCTGTCTAAGCCATTGCTTCGGGCTAGACTATTGATATATGATTGTGTTGGGAATATACATGAGAATGTTATTCCTATCTATATACGATTTGATTATGATATAAATGAATGAAAATGCAAGTATGCATGCATTAAGGAAAGTTGTAAAGTCCTTTGATAGATAATAGGAATATATGTACAAGAACTTAGAATGAATTGATCAAATATGTTAGGTTGATCCTACATAAGCAAAACAACTTTTTAAAGTCCTTAAAACGAAATGATGTACAAGGACTATAAATGTAGAAAGATCAATCTTGTTAGGTTGATCTTATAATGTAATAGATAGGTATATCTGATCGTCGAACACTACACCAGCATCGTAATCTGCCAAGAGAGTCGAGGAAAACTCGAGAACTATCAAAGCGGAATCGTAGTCTGTGAGATAATAGATCTCTGAGTTCGTAGTCTGTTAGGAGAAATGAGGAAGGATCGTAGTGTGTCGAGAAGAACTTTCTCAGAGCCGTAGTATACTAAGGAAGTCATGTTCAGAATTGTAGAAATAGCCTGTCTAAGAGCCGAACGAGCATCTGCCAGAGGCAAGTTAAGAATCGTAGGCCACACTTGATGTAGTGGAGTCTACTGATCATATCAGAGGCAAAGATCGTAGTTGAGCCAGATCAGACGAGGACAACAAGCATAAAGACAGAAATCATAGTCTGTCAATATCTGATCTAGGAGTTGTAGTGTCTACAGAACCAAAGTAAAGTTGTAGTCTGCATAACTAAGGCTTCAATAGATGTGCTCACAACGCCAAGGCAAAATCGTAGAGTCAACACGATTCTCAACAAATAAGAACTCCTAGAACATCCAAAGGATGAAGCCTCTGGTCTGAATTGCAAAGATACATTCCACCTGAATGAAACTAGAGAGAACTCAACGAGTGGCATGCAAGCTAACAAAAGATCTAAGCATCAACCCAATCAACATCCAGATTGAGTTGTGAAGCCATTCAAGATGAAGTCTTCCACAAGTCAATCAGAAGAAGACTTCAGTAAAAATGACTGACTAAAGAAAGTCAGCAAGTGCAGTAGCTGTCAAGAGAGCAGAAGACAATGATCTTGGGATTAACCATGATCGTAGTGTTTACCAAACAAAGCAAGAACTGATGCAGTTTGCATAGAAATACTGGCCAACTTATATAGAACAGACAAAGAAGATGAAGCATGGGTCATACCATTGATGATATGTGAACAGGAGATCACAAGGAGAAAGAGACTGAGCATGAAAAATTTGATAAGTCTTAGAGTTAAGGAGGGTTAGAGTAATCAGACAAGTTGTTAGTTCCTGAGATCAGTCGAGGCAAACAAAAGTATTGAAGTAGAGGTGTTCTACATTTGAAGATCTAATGAACACTCTTCAGAATCGTAGTGTTATCTCAACCAGTCAATGAGCAACATTCAACAAGACACACTACGATCAGGTTCAAGAACATCTACATTAGAATCGTAAAGTTTTTCCATCTGAAGATTGAAGCATTGGCAACGGTTTAATCTAAAGACTGATATTCGAATGATGCATATTGAGAGCATCGATGTAGAAGGACAATTTCTGATGTTTTGATTGAGAAGTCAGAAAGAAGAAATAAAGGTGACTACCTGCCTAATTTGGAAAGGTGACATCTCTGAGGTGGTAGGTAAGGTAGCAGACTGCTGTGTCAGTAAAGCCATAAAGGAGTTGTCACGTCACATCAAATAGTCTACACCAAATAACTCGAGATCTGCAAAGTAATTCAAAGAGCTCCTAATGGCTATATTCCAACGGGAAGATTGTGAAGGAGTATATATCAGCTAGAGCTTCAAAGATCAAGCGTTGCGCAAAAAAAAATCGTTGAGTTGTTGGAATGCTATATTGTTGATTCTACGAGTTCCACCAGAGCTGAACAAAACAAGTCTTAGTGTAAGTGAGACTACGAAGGTGGAAGTGAAGTAGATTTGAAGAAGTACTTGAATAGACTAAAGCTTCACTCAACAAGGATGAGAATGCCACTGAAGATGGAAGCTAAGCTGAGAGCCAAGAAGGCCAAGAAGATAGCATTCAAAAAAGTGGCAGAGCATAAAGAAGATCCAGAGAGCCAATCTACGAATCACCATGAACCAAAATCTAAAACAGAACAGATGCAGAACCATGTTTGCACACCATTCAAGAAGGGTTCAGGGAATGCTAAGTGCCAAACCAAGTCTACCAAAATCTCAAAGACTTAGCAAACCCAAATGATGATGGTACATAGCTGATATCGGATGAAGATTAGATGAACAGTATGAAGATCAGCTGCACCAGAGAAGAGGTGGTTCGGACTCTACGCAGAAAGCAAAGAGGACCACGTCAAGCTACTAAGTACAAAAGATATTCAATCTTTAAGACATTTTAATAGCAAAGCACCACCACCACCACCAACAACAACAAGTAGCCAGGGCCTGAGGGGTCCTTGTCCGGAGAGGCTAAATGAAGTTCCAAGCTTACTGGGCCTGAAGAGTTCTTAGTGAACTAAAGTTCCAAGGCTACTGGCCTTGAAGGAATCTTAGTGATTCAGGGTGCTGCCTTTCCTTAGTGGAATTCCTGCTTGTTGAAGCAGAAGAATGGATTAGGAGCTTAAGTCTCTGAACCACTTAAAATCCCTTGTGTCTTTTACATTCAGTCATTTAATTTCTGCCATTTACATTATGTACCTAACTATTATAAATGTTGTGTATATATTAACTACTTACAACTAAACTAACTTCAGGAATAATGTATGAATGTTTTTGAATATATCAATGAAGGGGATCTTTTACTTATTTCGCTGTGTTTTAAAAGATTCTTATGTTTGTCATATGTTAATTCATTAGCAATACAAAATAAACAGGAAAAGTATTTGAAATGAAAAGGATCTATTCAACCCCCCTTTTAGATCTATTGTGTGTCTATTGGGGGAACTAATAATTGGTATCAAAGTAGGTTTTCATGCTATTCAAGCTAATCGCTTTGAGTCTGATCCTAAGCACAAACATTATTCTAAACTTATTTTTGTAGTAAGTCACTTGTAAATGCAAATGAGCTCACACGTTGGAAATAATGTGTACAGGTAAATGTGTATATACAACTGCAGCTACTCAGATTGGTCCATGTTCTTAAATGGAATAGCCACAAGACCAATCCTTGTCCACAGTCAATATCGTAGTTTGAAAACCAGAGATGGAAGGTCAAGAGGCATCAACAGCAAAGAGCCAAGCATCCACCAGTCTAAAAGATGAAAGGCCACATATGCTAAGAAATACTTATCTAGAGGAGAAAGAAGAATTTCTCAAATATGTATTTGGCTAACCAATAGCTGGATGTGAACCTTGAGGTTTAAGGTTGTCAAAGAACTAAGGATGCCAAATTTTCCTAGCCTACACCTTCAAGACTATAACTGATTGATTGTAAGACAACTGGAGCAACAAGCTATCAGAAATGAATGTAAAAATATGCACATCAATGCCTAACCACATTATATCAAGTAAAATGATTATCACGAAACTGACAGTGGAAAGGTAAGGTTCCTCATTAATATAAATGTGTACATCATGTTGCATCACCTTATGTACTATAACATTATTCTATCAAGAGACCATGTTCTTCCTAACAAGGCGAAGAGAGAAAGTACACTTAGGTTGGAAACTCAACTGCTAACAAACTTTCTCTCCATCCAGTTTTAGGTTGAAGATAACATCTTGAAAGAAGTCTGTAATAGGTCATAAGCATATCAAGATTTAATTAATCTTGAGTGGAGTAATCCTTGCTGAAGGTTTAGTATGTATATACAAACCTATGTTCTAGGTTTTTGGTAACACATAGAGTATGATCAATTCTACAAGAGTATCTTGAAGATTTGTAGAAACTGATCATCTCCATGAATCAACCAAATACAAACATGTGATAGAGTTGATTCACACTCTATGAACTTTTAAATCTGTGAGCATAACCAAACAAATGATGAAACCATCAAAGAAAAAGAGTGTCTTACTAAAGTGGTTAATCTTTCACTCACTCATCATCATGCATTTTAAATGTCATATCTAATTTGGGTACATGCATGAATATGATTATTGATGATCAATGTGATGAAAATTCAAATATATGAGAAATAGGGATTTTGGAAACTAACCTAGCAGGACCCAACTATGAGGACCAAAAATAGAAATTTATCTAACCTACAGGTACTTGGTCTATCTGACCACACTAAGGAATGCTGAAGCAGATGACTTCAGTCAAGAAGATTCAACAAACTGGAGGCTTAAGACATTTCAGAAATATTCTTGACAAAATCATTACTTGTCAAAGCCTGTTCTTGAAGACTTGTTGAGCTAACATGAATGAAGCTCACCTGGTTGCTGATCTCCATAAGAAAGTAGACCATTCATGCTAAGATGAAAAAGATCTTATATGCTTATTCATGCAAAGCATATCATCTAAGAAGGACCCTGGAGGAAGTTCACATCAGAGGATCATCGAGCATTGATCATGAAGAACTCATCATAGAAGCAAAACTCCACGAGTGCAATCTATCAAAGAGCTTAAGGAAAGTCGCAGTGTTCTCTACGATCAAGACTGAGTCCAGCTTGTGCATGACAACACACAATGATTATGATAAAGAAAACTACATCCGTAGTTCTGTCAACAATCGTGGAGTGATCAGTCCTGAAGGTATACCTATTTCTATGATCTAAGGAGGTTTAAACGATAGTGATGATTTTAGTCAGAAAGAGATATGCAAAGCTACCTTCTGATACATATGAAGAAGAAAAACTCATACCTCTCTGAGAAGACAGTACCAACTATGAGGGAGCACACCAATGGATATTCAGAGTTGGTAGATGAACTCCCCAGCAGAGAGATCAAATGCGATATCAGTACTAATCATGTCAAAAGTTCTTCATTTGGTAAGCGCCTCAGGGACAAAGCTGACCCTTGGTTTAGTCTAAGATGTTGGCCCTTTTTGTGCTACCTTAATAACCAAGAAGGAATGATTAGTCAGAGCTCATCACAAGAACCAGGACAAACAATGATCACATAATATGATCAACACTAAACTCAGCAATTGTAGAGCAGCCTCGAAGATCGTAGTCTTCCCAAAGGAAACACTAGCTCAAGGGAGCTAAGGGCAGATCAGTATTTTCCACAACAGTTAAAATCATGGAGCATGGCAGAACTCGACACGTGTCCTACTATTCAGATCGTGTGGAGGGAAGTTACAAATAAAGTTTGAAAAGGCATTTTGGAAATTCACCTCAGAATGTTAGTACCCAAACTCTCTTGGGACTTATAAATGGTCGAGCCATTGAAGCATCTCTTAGAAGACGATCGTTGAGTTAACAAAGAAAATCGTAGAGTCTATAGCTATCTCCTTAAGCTATTTTACGTACTGAAAAAGTTAACGGTCAGCCTACATTTGTAATGCTTATTTTCTTAACAGAAATTAAAACTGAAAAACAGATCAGAATATGGAGAGGTATAGTTTCTTATTGGGCATCATGCGACCAATGGCTGATTGACACATTATAGCTTATGCAGAGTCAGAAGGAACTGTCTTAAAGACAAATTCAAAATTCCCAAATAGTTATCAAAAGCTATAGACTTTCTCTCCCTCTCTTTTTCAAACCCTAAAATCATCTTCAAAGCTTGAAATCATTAAGTCTCAAGCTTCGCCCAAATTTCATTCAACTATCCCTCACAAGAACTCTGAAATTAAATACCCATATACTTCAAACTCTCAAAATGGAAGAATGGAGAGTAATCACTAGCATTTATCTTGTACCCAAGACGTTTGAGAAATCTGAGAAGAAGTTCAGAGATATTCTTGAACTTGTGAAGAAGGTTGAATTCTCAAAATGTCTTGAGTCAAACACTCGAATATATGTTGACCTGGTTAAAGAATTTCACTCCAACGCAACCATAAATTCTAGAACCTTCTCTACCAAGGTCAAAGGTCAGATTCTGAAGCTGAAATCTTCTGACATCAATTAATGCTTAGGTTTTCCTGACCTAGGTCTGAAAAGCCTTGATGAGATCGACACTGAAAAAGCTTAAAAGATTATGCAATACAAAAGAAACCCTAGTCTGAAAGACATGAAGAAAAAGGAATTTCTTGAAGAATTCGAGTTCCTGGCAGAGATAGTGGGCAAGTGTATCCTATGTAAGGACACTACATATGACACTATGTGCGACGCCCCCAAAATAGGTATACATCACCCATCTTGAGTCGCCAATACATGGTACAAAATTCAAATACAACATAATTATACAACAGTCATGTAAAGTACGACAAAATACATGCTGTGAGTTTTAATACAAATATTGCCTTCTAGATAATATCCACTCTCAGAATAAGTCCTCAATACATTTATTGTCACACTATTTAATGTAATAGTGAGGACTACTAGCTAACACTATCATCCGTAACATCACTCCGCTCCCAGGCTAAGTCCCGTCCCACTACGTTCTCATTTCACGAAGAGAATAGTGAAAGAAAGGGTGAGCTCAACTAGCCCAAAGAAGAAATATTATGACTAAGATAATGCGAGAATAAATTAGCATTACTCCTCAACAATGTTAAACCGATAAAATACATGACATCAAGTTTAAGCTGCGATGGAACAAGCAATCCATTAAAAAGAGTCAAGTAGAGAATAAAATCTACTATCTTTTATGTTTTAAAAGGTTTTCATCACTTTTATCGTTGAGACTCAAATTTAATAAATAATTCACATCATCCACACTTTTACTACCAAGGATATTTATTAGGGTCACGACCACAAATTCCATGCACTACGAGCCAAGGATATTTGTGTATTCATCAATGGTCATGATCATGCCAGCAACTGTCCATCAATGCACTACGGGCCAATGAGGACTTTTATCACATCATTTGTAACATTACGGTCATGATTACAATCAATAATCCACGGTCATAATCATACCAAGTCCATCTATGCACTCTGGGCCACGAGATGACTTTCAAAAAATATAAACATGAGGATGATGACAATGATATAAGAATTCAATAAAACAAGTTCAAGAATTAAGTTATTCAGGAACTAATAACGTCCAAATTGTCAACATGATACTGCTTTGTAGAGTAAAATTCAAAAATGCTCAGAAGAATATTTCCATGAAAAATACTGGATGAAGTGAAAATATCAAGGATATTCCACTAATTTCATGGAGTATAGAAGTCAAAATTTTAACCAACTGAGAATAATAAGGAATGGAATAACAACAGAAATCACCATGCATGCGGTACTTCGAATAGACAGGTTATTCCAATAGAATAATAATAATGTAACCGGTGTCGTGAAAATCACACCGAAGCAGGATGTTCCAACAGTAATAATAAAGAATGGAATAACAACGAAATCACCATGCATGCGGTATTTCATGAGACAAAGTTATTCCAATAGAATAATAAAGACGGAACTAGGTCCGTGTAAAACACATGCATGTGATATTCCAATGTAATAATAAAGATGTAATAATAAAGATTTAAACCGGTCCCAAAGAAAAGCACGTATGTGGATGTTCCAACGGAATAATAAAACACGAATAATAGAGGAATGTCACCAAGTATAGGTATTCACATATACAAAAGTTATTCCAATGAGAATAATAAGGAATCGAAAAAGTAAGTTCTCTTCATGAATACAAAAGAATAATATCCCTTACCATAAAAGAAACCGGATAAAGGAAAAGAAAGTTAAGCGAGACTTCTTCTTATTTCTCTCTATAACTTTCTCTCTAGAGTTCAAAGAATTAAGTAAGAAAATAATGAAGGAATGAGCTTTATTTATAGAAAAATGGAATGAATAGTAACCAACCCATGACCGGGTCAGTTTGATTTACTTTAATCGGACGGTCCATATTTAAAGCAAAATCTTTTATATAAAATATAATATATATTATATATATATATATATATATATATATATATATATCTGATCGAGATCGAAGCATTCTCCTTAAATAGCATTTAAGCCTTAAATAGCATTCTTTTATCAAACGCAGCGTAGTTTTGGAGGGACGCGTGGTATTTTTGTAAATACAATGCCACCGTATTTACAAAAAAATGCCACCGCGTCCCTCTAAAACTACGTCGTTTTGATAAAAGAGTGTTATTTAAGGCAAAATGCTATTTAAGGAGAATGCTCTTGATCCTTACACACATATATATATATATATATGTATATATATATAGCATTAGTTCACTGGTGCATCGAATGATAATTTTACGGACGAAATTATAGCAGCCACGGATGTTATGCGTAAGAATTGGATTACTAAAATCAAGTAAAACAAAAATAAAATAATATATATATATATATAAGCAAATGCTTGATTGAATTCTTAGCTCCCACCCGACAACTCTTACAATTTTGATGACTTTTGATTCCACCATAATCCATTATCATATATATATATATATATATATAACAAAAGTGCTTTCATCCATCAAAATCCACTAGCATATAAATCTATATACAAAATAAAGATACTTCCCTCCACCAACGTCACTTCCCCTCTCCCCATAATTCAAACATATATATATATATATATATATATATATATATATATAAACTGAAGTACTTTCTCCTAACTATTTTAATAATGGGTAAGTGAGGATCCAAATAATACACAAAATTACAACTACTCAATAAAAATTCTTTCAATATTTTTAACAACATATATCATCAATATTATAATTCACAATATTAATCGACCAGATCGTTCTCAGGAAAGAGGGGGCTTTCCAATAAGGATTTCTCCCTATTGGCGCGCAATTAGGTGACCAAACATCTCCTTGGC
Organism: Panax ginseng; assembly: GCA_020205605.1. Taxonomy (NCBI): domain Eukaryota; kingdom Viridiplantae; phylum Streptophyta; class Magnoliopsida; order Apiales; family Araliaceae; genus Panax; species Panax ginseng. The sequence goes on from CM035139.1 coordinate 70,310,687, forward strand.
AGAACTTCTAGACATCGTTAACATTATAAATTATAATATTAATAACTCCGTAATTTCAATTATTGATTTAATAATATAAAAATATCGATAATAATTGAATCAAATAATGGGAGATACTATGCAACAATTACTATAGCAATAATTGAACAAAACTAAGTGACTTCTCACGTAAGCATCAATAATCAATACCGTGTGCTACTATGCAACCACCAGACATCTTGTACTTTTACTACTAGAGTAGTTCAACAATGATCAATGGTAAAACTTCGCATCGTTATTTTAATAAAATATTTTTGTCGTTTTCTCAATCGACAATAATTACATAGTGGAGTCCACTAAACGATTGTGTCGCTCATACAAATATTTCCGCTTAAAAACGAATATTCCCCACCAATCGAATATTATATAACAACTTGCATACTTTGCAAAAATTTATAATTATTACCCACAACTATAATATTATAATAATAATATTCAAAATGATAATTATAGAAAAATTCATCTTTATTCAAAAAGTTGGGGTCTTACAACCTCCCCTTCTTAAGAAATTTCGCCCTCGAAATTAGGGTACGTACCTGGTATATCGAAGAGGTAAGGATACCTTGACTTCATTTTAGATTCTAACTCCCAGGTCATTTTCTCAACATCGTGGTTTCTCCACAAAACTTTGACTTGAGGTATAACCTTGGGACGTAGAATATGCTTCTTCTTATCCAAGATTTGAACAGGAACCTCTTCATACGTTAAATCTTCTGCTATTTCGTCCGGTTCTAACTCAATAATGTGGTTCGGGTCTTTCACATATTTACGTAACATGGATATATGAAAAACGCTATGAACATGAGACATACTTGGCGATAAAGCGAGTCTATAGGCCACAGTTCCTACTCGATCGAGGATTAAAATGGGCCAATGAATCGAGGATTGAGCTTTCCTCTCTTTCCAAATCTTGTAATTCCTTTCCATAGAGCAACACATAACAACACATGATCTCCTATATCGAATTTCACGTCCTTTCGATGAAGATTAGCATAACTCTTTTGTCGATCTTGTGAGGTTTTTATACGTTGTCGGATCGTTTGAATCTTTTCCGTAGTCATACGTACCAACTCTAGTTCCAACAACGTTGCTTCACCCACCTCATCCCAGCATACTAGAGAACGACACTTTCTTCTATATAACGCCTCGAATGGAGCCATGCCAATACTTACTTGATAACTATTGTTATAGGAAAACTCCACTAATGGTAAGAACTTGTCCCAACTTCCCTTGAAATCAAGGACACAGAGTCTTAATAAATCTTTTAGAGTTTGAATAGTCCTCTCTGATTGTCCGTCCATTTGAGGATGATATGCCAAACTAAATCGTAAATCCGTGCCCATAGCTTTTTGCAAACTAACCCAAAATCGTGAAGTGAATCTTGGGTCTCGATCAGAAACTATGGATACTGGCATACCATGCAGTCTTACAATCTCGTTTATGTACATACGAGCAAGAAGTTCAAGTGTATAAGTTTATCGTATTGGTAAGAAATGAACAGACTTGGTCAATCTATCAACAATGACCCAAATTGCATCTATGCCTTGAGAAACCTTGGGAAGACCAGTAACAAAATCCATGGTAATGTGCTCCCACTTCCATTCTGGAATTTCAAGTGGTTATAATAGACCTTTTGGTACTTGATGCTCCGCATTGACTCGTTGACAAGTTAGACACCTTGAGATAAACAACGCTATCTCTCTCTTCATATTGCACCACCAAAATGTATGACAAAGATCATGATACATTTTAGTACTCCCAGGATGGATTGCAAACGGTGTGTTGTGAGCCTCCATCATGATTTTATACTTTAACTCAGGATCGTTAGGAACACAAAGTCTAGAGTTGACTCAAAGTATTCCTTTATCATCGATTTTTGCTTCCGGCATAGCACCTTCTTGCACTTTCTTCCTCATATGCATCAGCTCCAGGTCTGTAGTTTGAGCAGCTTTAACTTTATCAATTAAAGTCAGTTCTACTCGTATAGTCGCCATCATCACGTGGGTCCCTGGAGTCTTTATCTCTATCTCCATTCTTTGTAAGTCACATAAAATGGGCCTTTGTGTTGACAATATCGCACTCGTACCCGCATATGATCTTCTACTCAATGCGTCAGCTACCACGTTCGCTTTTCTAGGATGGTATTGGATGGTATGATCATAATCTTTCAATAGTTCAAGCCAACGTCATTGTCGCATGTTGAGTTCCTTTTGAGTGAAGAAATATTTGAGGCTTTTATGATCCATAAAGATCTCCACTTTCTTCCCATACAAGTAATGCCTCCAAATCTTTAGTGCGAAGACAACAGCTGCCAACTCTAGATCATGAGTAAGATAATTCCTCTCATATTATTTGAGTTGTCGAGAGGCATAGGCTATGACTATCTCATGTTGCATGAGAACACATTCTAACCCTTTGCCTGAAGCATCACTGTATATGACAAATCCCTCCGAGCCAGATGGTATTGTCAGAACAGGTGCTGAAATGAGTCTCCTCTTGAGTTCTTGAAAACTCTTCTCACATTCCTCGCTCCAACCGAACTTTGTATCTTTCCGAGTCAGTTGAGTTAGTGGAGTAGCGATTCGAGAAAATCCTTCCACGAATCTCCTATAATAACCAGCTAAACCGAGAAAGCTACATACTTCGGTCACTGATTTAGGTTGCTCCCAGCTTTGAATAGCTTCAATCTTTGCTGGGTGAACAGATATCCCATGACTTGATACCACGTGCCCAAGGAATGCCACTTCCTCAAGCCAGAACTCGCATTTCTTCAACTTGGCATAAAGCTTATATTCACGAAGCTTTTGAAGTATCAGCCTCAAATGTTGCTCATGATCTTCACGGGTTTTGGAATATATGAGGATGTCATCAATAAAGACGACCATAAAGTGATCCAAATATTCCTTAAATACTCGGTTCATCATATCCATGAAGGCAGCAGGAGCATTAGTCAATCCAAAGGACATGACTAGGAATTCATAGTGCCTGCATCGAAGTTCAAAGCCATCTTTGAAATGTCATCGGCCTCTAATCTTCAATTGGTGATATCTCGGAAAAGATCATCATCTTTGAAAAGAATTTGGCACCTTGCAACCGGGTCAAACAGTCATCAATACGCGGCAATGGGTACCTATTTTTGATGGTGATATGATTCAACTCCCGATAATCAATACAAAGTCGCATACTCTCATCTTTCTTTTTTTCACGAATAAAACAGAGCACCCCAAGGAGAAGTACTAGGACTAATAAAGCCAATGTCTAACAATTCCTCGCAGTTGGATCTTTAACTCTTGAAGTTCAATAGAGCCATTCGATATGGGGCTTTGAAATGGGTTTTGTCTCGGGTTCAAGCGTCGATACAAAATTCAATTTCACGCTCGGGGTAGGCTAGAAGTTCTTCAGGAATACGTCAGAAATTCATTAACAATAGAAATATCATTCAAAACTCGATTTTTTTGTTTAGATCTGTGACATGAGCTAAGAAAGCTTGACATCCATTTTTCAATAAACGAAAAGCTTTATGGCTTGAGATGACAGTGATTGATTTTAATGGCTTGGTTGCTTGAATTCGCATAATAGGTTAGTTAGGAATATAAAAGCTAACAACCCTACGAAAACAATTAATTTTTGCATGATGTGTAGTTAACCAATCAATCCCTAGAATTACATCAAATGCAAGTATTTTCAATGAAATAAGATCGACAGGTAACGTGCGGGTGCCGATTTGAACTAAACAAGACTTATAAACCGTGGAGGTAATGAAGGTTTCTCCCAACGGAGTTTCAATAGATAAATCAAAGTCCAATCTCTCTAGAGTCAAATTTAAACGTTGAGCGCAAGTAGGAGAAATGAAAGAGTGGGTAGAACCAGTATCGAATAAAGTATAAACTTCGCTAGAGTTTATGATAAGCTTACCTGTGATGACCTCGTTTGGGTTCCTTGCTTTCTAAGAGGTCACAACAAACGCTCTCCCTTGCACTACCGGCTTTGACTTTTCTGGGACGGCCTTTGGTGCTTCCATCCTAGCTGAACTTGTCTTCGGTGAATGAAAAAATCGGGCTAGGTGACCTTCTCTTCCATAATTATAACATGCTTTGGACGGCATCACGCAGTTTGGACTGATGTGTCCCTCCCCTCCACATTTGAAGCATATAATAGGTGGTCGCTTCCTTCCTTCACAACGGGTCTTTGGTCTTTGGCCGACGCCTTTCCATCATTATTTAATCTCCTCTTCTTGAAATGTCCATTCTTACTGTTTTGGCCTTGATTACCACCGGTGCGAAGTGGTTACCATTTCGGCCTGCTGATTCCTCCACGCTTGTTGTCATCGCTCAATGACTTTCACTTGTATTATTATTTTGTCTCACGCTCTCTTTTGGTTGGGTTGACTCATTATCACGCCCAATAACGAGCCCTATTAACAACATCCAATACAAACATAGTTTATGAGATATAAGATATTGACATATCTCGTGTTTCAAACCTCTTAAAAACATTCATGTCATTCTCTCCTCATTATCAACCAAATGGGACACAAATCGGACAACTCTCGCAAACTTGGCTTCAGATCGCTTTATTACGGCCATGTTATTTTGCTCCAACTTGATGAACTCTCTACTCTTTCATGTGACGAATACTTTTGGGAAAGTACTTGTCGTTGAATGCCACCTCAAACTTCTCCCAAGACATCTTCAAGTAAGCGGTGTTGAGTACGCTTTTACGATTTCCACCAATGTCTGCCTCTCAGACGCAACATGAAGGTGGCAAAGGGAACCTTTTGCTCTCCTCCGAGCATCCCAAGACATCAAATATCTTGTTGATCCGCTTAATCCACGCTTCGCCTTTAAGTGGTTTTGGCTCTCCAAAGAACTCCGCCGGTCCCAGTTCCTTACACTGCTTGGCAGTGACCATCCGAGAGTTGCCAGTGTTTCCACCTGTATTTTGGACAAGAGCCGCTCTCACCTGTTGTTGCATGAATTGCATGAAGCCTCGAAACATTCCATCGTTCATCATTTGTTCAGTGTTGTTGTTTGCTTGAGGATTATCGCCTTCCTGATGTACATTATCCTGACTATTGATCTGTGGAGACTCAACGGTCTCATGTGCTCCATTGATGTTCTCAACATTCTCGGATGCCATTTTCAGATACTGCCACAAAATAAGGGTTAATAAACGTATCACATATTATCCCTATACTCTGACCAACCAATTAAATAACAAATAAACTTAGGTAGGTCATACTAGCAAAAGAATTCCCCGTCTCTCCCCTCCTAGTTCTTATCTCACATCTTAGCCAGGGATCATATCTCTAAGCTCTGATACCAACTGTGACGCCCCTAAAATAGGTATACATCACCCATCTTGAGTAGCCAATACATGGTACAAAATTCAAATACAACTTAATTATACAACAATGTGGTAAAGTACGCACAAAAATACATGTCAGTGAGTTTTAATACAAATATTGCCTTCTAGATAATATCCACTCTCGAATAAGTCCTCAATACATTTATTGTCACACTATTTAATGTAATAGTGAGGACTACTAATTAACAATATCATCCGTAACATCACTCGCCTCCCGACTTCGTCATACCACGCTCTCATTTCTCAAGAGAATGGTGAAAGAAAGGGTGAGCTCAACTAGCCCAAAGAAGAAATATTATGACTAAGATAATGCGATCAAATTATCATTAGTCCTCAACAATGTTAAACCGATAAAATACAATAGACATCAAGTTTAATCTGCAGTGAATAACAAGCAATCCATTAAAAGAGTCAAGTAGAGAATAAAATCTACTATCTTTTATGTTTTAAAAGGTTTTTCATCACTTTTATTACTGAGACTCAGCTTAATAAATAATCCACATCATCCCTGCACTACGACCAAGGATATTTATTAGGGTCACGACCACAAATTCCATGCACTACGAGCCAAAGATATTTGTGTATTCATCAATGGTCATGATCATGCCAAGAACTGTCCATCAATGCACTACGGGCCAATGAGGACTTTTATCACATCATTTGTAACATTACTGGCCATGATTACAATCGAATAATCCCCGGTCATAATCATACCAAAGTCTATCTATGCACTTATAGGCCACAGATGACTTTCAAAAAATATAAACATGGGGATGATGACAATGATATAAGAATTCAATAAAACAAGTTCAAGAATTAAGTTATTCAGGAACTAATAACGTCCAAATTGTCAACATGATACTGCTTTGTAGAGTAAAATTCAAAAATGCTCAGAAGAATATTTCCATGAAAAATACTGGATGAAGCGCAAATATCAAGGATATTCCACTAATTTCATGGAGTATAGAAGTCAAAATTTTAACCAACTGAGAATAATAAGGAATAGAATAACAACAGAAATCACCATTCATGCGGTACTTCGCATAGATAGGTTATTCCAACAGAATAATAATAACGGAACCAGGTCAGGTGAAAATCACACCGATAGGATGTTCCAACAAAATAATAAAGAATGGAATAACACAGAAATCACAATGAATGCGGTACTTCACATAGACAGATTATTCCAATAGAATAATAAATACAGAATAATAAAGACGGAACCAAGTCCGGTGTAAAACACACAGACAGGATATTCCAATAGAATAATAAAGACGGAACCAGTCCCGTAAAAGCACAGAACAGGATGTTCCAAATCTAATAATAAAGACAGTAATAATAGAAGAATGTCACCAAGTATAGGGTATTCGCAGATACAAAGTTATTCCAATGTAATAATAAGGAATGGAATAATGTAAGTTCTCTTCTTATTTCTCTCTCTAAAAGAAACTGATAACTTTCTCTCTGTAGTTCAAATTGAATTCGTAAGAAAATAATGAAGGAATGAGCTTCTATTTATAGAAGAATGGAATGAATAGTAACCAACCCATGACCGGTCCAGATTGATTTACTTTAATCAGACGGTCCATAATTAAAGCAAAATCTTTATATAAAATATAATATATATATATATATATATATATATATAGCATCAGTTCACTGGTGCATCGAATGATAATTTTATGGACGAAATTATAATAGCCACTTGGATGTTATGCGTAAGAATTTGATTACTAACATCAAGTAAAAAATAAATAATATATATATATATATATATATATATATATATATATATATATATATATATATATATATAAAAGGCAAGTACTTTCTCCTAACTATTTTAATAATGGGTAAGTGGGGATCCAAATAATACACAAAATTACAACAACTACTCCATAAAAAATTCTTTCAATATTTTTAACAACATATATCATCAATATTATAATTCACAATATTAATCGACTGAGATCGTTCCTGTGAAAGAGGGGCTTTCCAATAAGGATTTCTCCTATTAAGCTGCAATTAGGTGACCAAACATCTCCTTGGCAGAACTTCTAGACATCGTTAACATTGTAAATTATAATATTAATAACTCCGTAATTTCAATTATTGATTTAATAATATAAAAATATCGATAATAATTGAATCAAATAATGTGAGATACTATGCAACAATTACTATAGCAATAATTGAACAAAACTAAGTGACTTCTCACGTAAGCATCAATAATCAATACCGTAGTGCTACTATGCAACCACGCCAGACATCGTTCTTTTTACTTTACTACCGAGAGTAGTTCAACAAGATCAACCAGTAAAACTTCCGCCGTTATTTTAATAAAATATTTTTGTCGCTTTCAATCGATAATTACGTTGTGGGGTCCACCAATGATTATGCCATCGTACGAATATTTCCTGTTTAAAACGAATATTCCCCGACCAATCGAATATTATATAACAACTTGCATACTTTTCAAAAATTTATAATTATTACCCACAACTATAATATTATATCATAATATTCAAAAATGATAATTATAGAAAAATTCATCTTTATTCAAAAAGTTGGGGTCTTACACTATGAGTGATCAACAACTAAAGATCATATCTGCAATAGTTCTGAGAAGCGTATCAACTTTGGAGTTATCCTGCTTGACCAAATGTCCAAATGGCTGGATTAGGAAGAGAAGAAAAGGTTAACAACCACCAGCATTTGGTAAACCAGAAAATGCCGACTGGTATCAAGAAAATAGCATTTGGTTAACCAGAAAAGGTTCATGGCCGACTGGGGATGAGCCGTAAACCCGAACATCCTCAGTTTGACTCCCACTAGCAACAAATGTTAAGCCAGAAATGGTCATGGTGGCCACGGTACCCCTGATGCAAGTCGGGTAGCAAACCGCTCTGGTATCAGGCTCGGGAGATTAGTCGACCCGTGGTCGGAAACTCCCGGATAACAAAACAAACAATAAAAAAAAGAAAAAAAGTAAAGGTTAACAGGAAAACCCCTCACAAAGGTTTTCCATGGAAGGTTCTCGAGTATCATTTTGAAGAAGAAGCTAAAGAATAAAATTAAGGATGATGAAGGTGAAGCCCTTAATAGCCATAAAGTGATGACTACAGAACTGTTTGCAAATTAGAAGAAGAATCCAATGAAAAATAAAAAGCTAACAATGTATAGCAGCACCAGCAAAAACACTGCGAAGAAAAGGAAGGCTAGTGTTATGAAAAAGGAGGAGTTGTCATTCATTGAAGATTCAGACATCCTTGAGTCCAAATCTGTGAGGCCACCAAAGAAGAAAACTAAGGTAATAAAGAAATCCAAACCAGTTCCCCAAAGAAGTCTATATACTAAAGTAGAAAGAGAAAACGTAGAGTCAAAAAATGAGAAGGGAATTTAGAGCTTCAAGGATGAATCCTCAAGGAGCAAGTCCAGTAATGAAGAAGAAGTTTGATCCAAGAAGGAGAAAGCAGAATCTATGAAAGGAATAACTAAATCTGGTGATGAAGAAGAATGTACAAGTTCTATGGCTAACACTCAGAGTAGCCACTCTGCTGATGAAGAAAGTTTGAAAGCTAAAACAACTTCATCCCCTATTGCTAAAGTCCCAACAAGTTCATCTGATGTTTCAAAAGACGTTGAGTTTAATGAAGAAGGATCTGCTCCTACTGTCACTGAACATCAAAGAAGTTCATCTGATGATTCAGAGGCTTCAGAATCCGAGGAAAGAGAATATCTCGAAACTCTCAAGTCAACCCCCTAAGAAGAAGGAAGAAAGAATGTGATCATCACTCAAAAAGTTTCAAACATGGGAGAATTATTTCCAAAGACAATTGAAATCAGTGATGATGAGGCTGAATTTAAGGGAGAAGATGCTAAGGGAAAAAGGAAGAATATATCAGAAAAGGCAAGCAGTAAAAGGCTCAAGACTGCAGAGCCAGAAGAGGCTAGTATGTCTACAAAGATCAGCCCTAATAAGAAGCATGATGATCAAATGAAGGAACAAACTGATGAGTCCGTTGAAGGAAGTCTACACAGGTCTAACTCCAATTCAAGCTCAGAAGGTAAAGAGATGGAAAAAGACTCTAGTTCTACAGATCAGGAATCAAAGGAATCAGCAGACTATCTCGTTCTCTCTCCAGCAAGAGTTTGCCGAAGATTAGTGGTTGAAGTCTTTGATGAACCACCAAATGTACCACTGGAAAGATGGATAAGCCATGGGAACAAACAACTCAAAGTTGTAACAACTAGAAAAAACGGACTCATCAGTCTACAGACGATGTGTTTAACAACTGGAAAAACATGGAATTAGATTGCATTAAAATATTGTACAATCCTGATGATCTTCTAATGAGATGGTTCTTCCCATGGATGCCCTGGATAAAGGCATATACTGGTAAAGATGAAAGTTACTTTAGCTGGTGTTACTCACACTTTCCAAACTTGGAGCTGGTGGCACAGAACTTCCCAAGAGTAAAGAAGTTTGCAAACCAGATGATCAAGGACCAGTCTTACTTCAAAATCTACCTACATACTAGAAATCATTACATTCCATACGATTGTCGAGTAGGTTCAGATGGCAGACGAATTATATCCAAGTCCACTATTGTAGAGTCCCCTCACTCTACCAATGAAGATGACCATGCTGAGTTTGAGAAATTCTATGATAATCCGACAATGCTGAATGACATTTACTCATCCTTCAACTACGATTGGTACTCAACGATTTATCATATTTTCACTACCTTTGAGAGTCTGTTCAAAAGTGAGAATAGTAGAGTCCAACCGGATGTTCAGCAGGAGGCTGACCAAACAGCTGATCAGACGGAGAATGAACAACCTAATGCCATATCTTGTCAAGAGCAAGAGTTGCTAAAGAACTCTGAAGAATTGATTTAGGATATCTCTCACATTGGTGCGGAAATCAAGGACATGTCAGCAGGAGAAGACAATGAGCTATCCAAAAGGCTTCAAGCCAGACTCTCAGACATATCCCTCAAAATTCAACTAAGGGATCATGTTTTTTTGAAGGCTATGAATGATCAGAAGGAAGAAGCTCTACGAGCTCAGAAGGCTAATGAAGAGCAAATTTTATCTCTCTGACAAGATTGACAATCTGAATCTGTCTTTTTCCTTACAATTTGAGCTAAGCCAATAAGAACTAAAGATTGAGGTTGGTAACTCATCTCACCTGATGGAGCAGCTTATATCAAATGTGGAGAGCTCTCACAAATGATTAATGATAGAAAGGGGGAGAAAAGAGACATAGAAAGAGGCACTCAAGGAGGAGTAAGGAGAAAAGAATGAAGGAAGAAAAGAAGGAAAAGAAGGCCCAGAACAGAAAGGCAAAGGGGGAGAAGAAGAAGACAGCAGCAGCAGAAGCAGAGTCATCATCTAAGGGGGGAGCCAAAGGATGATGATCCCATGATCACAGAGTCTGAGGGGGAGCCAGACAAAGAAGAAGAGCATGCACCAAAACCAAACCTAGAGCAAGATGTAATAATGGAGCATGACTCTGAAGGGGAGCAGAAAAAAGAAGAAAAAGAGGAAAAGAAAGATGAGTAGCTGAGTAGCTGATCAACAGATATCCTGGAGACACACATGGAGCCAAAAAGGTACATCTGTATCTAGTTAGGTATGTTCTGGATCTAGGATGTAGTGTCATAGTTTATGTAATTTCATATTATCATCAATAAAATTCATGTTTATCTGTTATAGAAGTAAAGCTACTCACTGTATATAAGATTCATTCATCTTATTCATATGCACTAATTATTTTTGTCATAATCAAATAGGGGGAGATTGTTAGGAATATACATGAGAATGTTATTCCTATCTATATATGATTTGATTATGATATAAATGAATGAATATGCAAGTATGCTTGCATTAAGGAAAGCTGTAAAGTCCTTTAATAGATAATAAGAATATATGTACAAGGACTTGGAATGAATTGATCAAATATGTTAGGTTGATCCTACATAAGCAAAACAACTTTGTAAAGTCCTTAAAAAGAAATGATATACAAGGACTATAAATGTAGAAAGAATAAGCTTGTTAGGTTGATCTTATAATGTAATAGATAGGCATGTCTGATCATCGAACACTGCACCAACATCCTAGTCTGCCAGGAGAGTCAAAGAAAAATAGAGAACTATCAAGGCGGAATTGTAGTCTATGAGATAGTAGATCTATGAGTTCGTAGTCTGTTAGGAGAAACGAGGAATGATCATATTGTGTCGAGAAGAACTTTCTCAAAGCCGTAGTCTGCTGAGGAAGTCATGTTCAGAATCTTAGAAACAACCTGTCTAAGATCCAAGTTAAGAATCGTAGGCCACACTTGATGTAGTGGAGTCTACTGATCATATCAGAGGCAGAGATCGTGGTCGAGCTAGATCAGACGAGGACAGTAAGCATAAAGATAGAAATCATAGTCTGTCAAGATCTAATCTCGGAGTTGTAGTGTCTGCAGAAGTAAAGCAAAGTTGTAGTCTGCAGAACTAAGGCTTCAACAGAGGTGCTCACAACGCCAAGGCAGAATTATAGAGTCAACACGATTCTCAACAAATGAGCTCTCCCAGAATATCCAAAGGATGAAGCCTCTGGTCTGAGTTGCAAAGATACATTCCACCTGAATGAAACTAGAGAGCACTCAACGAGTGGCATGCAAGCTAACAGAAGAACTAAGCATCAACCCAATCAACATCCAGATTGAGTTTTGAAGCCATTCAAGATGAAGTCTTCCACAAGTCAATCAGAAGAAGACTTCAGTAAAAATGAATGACTAAAGAAAGTCAGCAAGTGCAGTAGCTGTCAAGAGAGCAGAAGACAATGATCTTGGGATTAACTAGGATCGTAGTGTTCGCCAAACAAAGTAGGAACTGATGCAGTTTACATAAAAATACTGGCCAACCTATATAGAACATGCAAAGAAGTAGAAACATGGGTCAGACCATTGATGATATGTGAAAGGGAGATCACAAGGAGAAAGAGATTGAGCATGACAAATTTGATAAGTCTTGAAGTTAAGGATGGCAAGAGTAATCAGACAAGTTGTCAGTTCCTGAGATCAGTCGAGGCAAACAGAAGTATTGAAGCATTACACAAGTGAAGAAAAAGATGTTCTACATTGAAGATCCAATGAACACTCTTCAGAATCGTAGTGTTATCTCAACCAGTCAATGAGCAACATTCAACAAGACACACTACGATCAGGTTCAAAAACATCTGCATTAGAATTATAGAGTTTTGTCATCTGAAGATTGAAGCATTGGCAACGGTTTAATCTGAAGACTGATATTCGAATGATGCAAATTGAGAGCATCGATGCAGAAGGACAATTTCTGATGTTTTGATTGAGAAGTCAGAAAGAAGAAATAAAGGTGACTACCTGCTTGACATGGAAATGTGACATCTCTGAGGCGGTAGGTAAGGTAGCAAACTGCTGTGTCAGTAAAGTCATAAAGGAGCTGTCACGTCACATCAAGTAGTCTGCACCAAATAACTCAAGATCTATGAAGCAATTCAAAGGGCTCCTAATGGCTATATTCAAACGGGAAGGTTGTGAAGGAATATATATCAGCTAGAGCTTTAAAGATCAAGCATTACACGAAAAAAATCATTAAGTTATTGGAATGCTATATTGTTGACTCTAAGAGTTCCACCAGAGTTGAACAGAACAAGTCGCAGTGTAAGTGAGACTACAAAGGTGGAAGTGAAGTAGATTTGAAGAAGGTCTTGAATAGACTAAGGCTTCACTTAACAAGAATGAGAATGCCATTGAAGATAGCAGCTAAGTTGAGAGCCGAGAAGGCTAAGAAGATAGCATTCAGAAAAGTGACAGAGCATAAAGAAGATCTAGAGAGCCACTCTACGAATCACCATGAACCAAAAGCTAAAACAGAACAGATGCAGAACCATGTATATAGACCATTCAAGAAGGGTTCAGGGAATGCTAGGTGTCAGACAAAGTCTACCAAAAGCTCAAAGACTTAGCAAACCCAAATGGTGATTGTGCATAGCTGACATCGGATGAAGATGAGATGAACAGTATGAAGATGGGCTGCACCAGAGAAGAGGTGGTCTGGACTCTACGCAGAAAGCAAAGAGGACCACATCAAGCTGCTAAGTACAAAAGATGTTCAAGCTTCAAGATATCTTAGCAGCAAAGCACCAACAACAACAAGTAGCCAGGGCCTGAGGGGTCCTTGTCCGGAGAGGCTAAATGAAGTTCCAAGCTTGCTGGGCCTAAAGAGTTTTTAGTGAACTAAAGTTCCAAGGCTACTGGCCTTGAAGGAATCTTAGTGATTCAGGCTACTGGCCTTGAGTCTTTGAATCACTTAAAATTCCTTGTGTCTTTTACATTCAGTCATTTAATTTCTGTCATTTACATTATGTACCTAACTGCTATAAATATTGTGTATATATTGACTACTTACAACTATACTAACTTCACAACCAATGTATGAATGTTTATGAATATATCAATGAAGGGGATCTTTTACTTATTCTCTTGTGTTTGAAAAGATTCTTATGTTTGTCATATTCTAATTCATTAGCAATACAAAATAAATAGGAAAAGTGTTTGAAATAAAAAAGGATCTATTCAACCCCGCCCCCCCTTCTAGATCTATTGTGTGCCTATTGGGAACTAACAGATTGAAAGATGTCCAAACCAAATTAACTTGGTGCAGACTTTTATAAATTATTGAGATGAACAACCCTCTTGGAAGGGGAATTATATATTTGTCGGGAGACCGATGTGTGATATAAGTATGATTAAATGTTATGCATGACATAGGGTACTTTAGGCTGATCACATATTGTACTCGTTTTGATGGATTATCAGTTTATTACTGTTAATTCTAGTAGAAGTTCATAGTTCTTAGTGACTACTCAATATACATTACTTTAAAATCTTAAATTGATTGAATGTTGAATCTTATTAATATCTTTCAGTCCATAGTGACCTTTATTGAGAATCGTTGATAATTCCTAAATTATTATTCACTGTCATACCCTTGGAGATTGAACTCTATATATGATTCTTCATTAGTAAAATATTACTTGTTGGGCAAAATTATTGTTCATCCTTGTTTTCCTTAAAACTTTTAGTTAAGGCAGAACGTGGTGAGCCCTCTAGAAAGAACAAGGGTAAAGAGAAGGCTTTGGAGTAAATTTGTTTCACAGTACTAGGAATGTACTATTATTGTGTTGTAGGAGGACTTGTTTACTATGATATATTAAACTAAGTTTAATTTAAGTTGTATTGTATTAGTACCGGTTGCAAGACCTTGGGACAAGAATAATTATGTTATAACAATGTAATTTATTCTATTATTCCATTGTCTATGACTTTAGTATGTTATTAGAATTAGTACGTGATGAACAAAATTCGAGATATGAGTGTCTAAATTTGGGGGCGTTACAGACCTTTTCTTTCGTACTTAGGGGGATCAGCCCTTCGTACCATGTATGGTGCACAAACATCTAAACGCTAACGCGTACATAATCCCCTATATTAGGGTTGTTCATCTCAGTTTGACTTTAGAATTTCCGCACTAAAGAAAGTTTAGTTTTGATTAGCTTAACAGTGGTTCTAGAATTTTAGAACACTTATCAATCATAGACTAGTTCAACCAATAAAGGTTTATTAGCTATTCGAAGGTTCAACGCAAATAATATAAGATTAAACAACAATACTGATGCTCAAAGATTGAATGTTAATAATATACAATTGAATAGACATTGTGTATACAAAGTATTACATTCAAAAGATTTAGAAAACTCATTTGGGACAATTTACTTAAACGATTTATGCTTGAATAATAAGAAACAAAAGTTACAGACTTGATCAATAAAAGTTCAAAGATAATAAACTTGCGTAACGATATCAAGTTAGGAATATAAAACTTGATCAATATAAAAGAATCAGTGTGACACCCCCAAATCTTGGTACTTCATTCCCACAAGATTTGGTGTTAACTATCCAATCATTCATATCTAACTACCCAATCAAAATAAAATTGAATAATAAACCTTCCCATAAAGGATTACATAAATAAATCCAAAAACATCCTAGGTTGTCTAACCTTAAACATCATACAAATGCGGAAATAAATTATTACATCACATAATTAAATAAAAGTCTATCATTATAACAATAAAATAAAATTACAAGTCTTCATCACTTATACATTTTCCCCTTTCCTTTGCTAGTTGTAGGTTCGTCGACCTTCTCAACTTTAGCTGCAATGAGTGTATATATATGCAAGAGTGAGCAAAACAATTGCTCACTAGATATAGTAATGAATCAACACGATAATAACAACTGCCAATGAATAGGCTTGATTCACCTCAATAGGCCTATTCGTCCTCGTTCCAAATCATCTTGATTCACCTCAATCGGAGTTTGTATGAAAAAGGTATGGCCGTTTTACTATAGAGGAGGTCAAAATCGTCTGACCCAGGACCACTATTCTAATATACTGGGGCGAGAACTAGGTCGAACGTTGGTATTTATAGCGCCAAATTTTTAGTTTCATGCGTGAGCGAAATTACCTGGTGTAAATTTTGGTATTTGGGCGAAAGTTCGGGTCATGACTCTACGATTTTTTGGCGTTTAAGAGAGGAAATCGAAATGAGTCATTAAAAACTTAGTAACCCAACCACGAAGAATGTAACACGTTAATTCTTAACAGTTTAATGGCTTCTAGCAGCTAATTTAACATATATAATTTATGTAAATCATTAACAAGCATATATATACTAATTTAGCACAACTTAAACAATAATTTTAGAGAAGTTAAATCCTTGAAACACTATTTTAAAACCAAACTCCATTATTGAAGTTGTTTTACAAGGTTTACCACTGTAAACCACAATTATCCAATAAATTCATTCCTTTAAACTACGTTCTCATTAAGTTCTTACCCAATTAACATATATAAGGTTCAATTTCACAATTAGCATATACTAATTTTGATATTTCTACAAATCACGTTCATACATGAATGTTTATTATAAAAACAATTTCCTTTCTTTTTGAACGTAATCTAGCATACAAAACCTATATACATATAGACATGGTAGTGATAACAATTACAATTACACATATTATCATAACCAATTCTAAAACACAGTTTACATACAATTTTGTAAAACTTTATACACAGTGAGTGCACTTCAAGAACACAGAGAACGTAAAACATATATAGTTATATAGTATTAAGATTATAGGGAAAATACCTTTTTGTTGCTTAAGAAGATACTTGTTAAACCCTTAGAAAAGCTTGAAGAACTCAGTATTTCTCTAGAATCCCAGCCTTTTCTCTCTCAACTTTCTCTGACAATTCTCTCTAAAACCCTCTGTAACTTTTTCTCTTTCCTTTTCTCTATATAAGAGTTAAGCTACTAAGCGTAAACTAACTGATAGGCTAGCAAACGTAAAAATAATAATACGCCTACTAATGACCTTATTAAAAATAGCAGTTACCAAACATATAACGTATAGATTATAATTATATTTTATTTATTTAGTTTATTATAATTCAAAATTCAAAATAAAATCAAAAGCCATAAGGCTTTGTTTGGCTGAACCCTTTTAAAAATAAACATTTAATATCTTTAAGCCTTGTTTGGATAAAACTAACTTAAACTCCTTTAATTTACTTTAATAGCTCCTTCTAATATAGTTATTAGTCACACTTTATTTAATTAAATTTTCATACTTAATTAATTAATTCAAATAAGAATTTATTAAATAAATCATTTAATCACATAACTCAATACAAATAATTAACCATCAAATTGAAATATCAATATAATAATAATTTCCTTAACTCTTTAATTATTTATTTAAAAAAATAATTAACCACATCAAATCAAATCAAATTGAACAATTATTTATTCAACAATAAACACATCCCTTAAATACTTATATAATTCAATAAATATTTAATATTACAATTTAAAATTCTGGAATGTTTCACAACTCAAACAACTCATTCATCACATTCTTCCTTACTTACAAAGATTCTGTCCCCAGAATCGAAGACACAGATTAAACAAATAACTCGGGATAATTCTTCATCATTTCAGCTTCGAGTTCCCACGTAGCCTCTTTGATATTGTGGTTTCTCCATATAACCTTCACAGAAGGTATCACTTTATTCCTGAGCACTTGTTCTTTCCTGTCAACTATTTGGATAGGAACCTCTTCATATGACAAGTCTTTATCAAACTGCAATGGTTCGTACTCGATAGCGTGCTTGTAATCGGGTTTATATTGTCGTAACACCGAAACATGAAAAATATTATGAACGTTTTCCAACTCTAGAGGTAGAGCTACCTCGTAAGCCACTTCTCCCACTCTGCTTAGAATCCTGAAAGGTCCAATAAACCTTGGGCCTTGCTTTCCTTTTTTGCAGAAACGAATTTTCCCCTTCGAAGGAGAAACTTTCAGGAACACGAACTTTTCTGCTTTAAATTCACAACTCTGCCTGTTTTAATCAGCATACTTTTTCTGTCGATCTTGAGCAGCTACCAATCTTGCTTTGATGAGTTTGACAATTTTAGTGGTCTGTTGTACCAGTTCTGGTCCTAACAATTGATGTTCACCGACGTCATCCCAGCATAGTGGAGTTCTGCACTTTCTGTCGTACAATGCTTTGTAAGGCGGCATGCAGATGCTTGCATGGTAACTATTGTTGTAGTCAAACTCCACCAATGGTAAATGTTCATCCCAGCTCCCTTTGAAATCTATGATTCATGCTCTCAGCATATCTTCCAATGTCTTTATTGTTCGTTCGCTTTGGCCATCTGTTTGTGGATGATAAGTCGTACTTATTCGCAACTATGTTCCTATACATTCTTGTAGTCTCTTGCAGAAGTTTGATGTAAATCGCGGATCTCTATCGGACACAATTGACACTGGCACTCCATGTCTTGAGACGATCTCTTAAACGTACAATCTTGCCAACTGATCAAGATTGGATCGAATCTTTATTGGTAAAAAGTGTGCTGATTTCGTCAGTCTGTCCACTATCACCCAAATCGCATCGCATCCTCTCTGAGTGGTTGGAAGACCCACCACAAAATCCATTGTGATGCGTTCCCACTTCAGTTCTAGTATTTCCAATGGTTGAAGTAATCCGCTAGGTCTTTTATGTTCGGCTTTGACTCATTGACATGTCAAACATTTCGTCACGCATTCTGCAACGTCCCTTTTCATATTTGGCCACCAAAAATGTCGGTGTAAATCTTGATACATCTTCGTACTTCCCAGATGAATCGAATATCTTGAGCTATGAGCTTTTGTCAAGATGTCTTCTTTAATACCCTGTACTGCTGGAACCCAAATTCATCCCTCGAATCTCAGCATTCCCTCAGTATCAACCTTGAACTTCACTTCTTTTCCTTCGACCACACTTTCCTTTATTTTTCTGCATTCTTCATCTTGTAGTTGAGCGTTCTTCACTTTGTCTACCAAAGTTTGACTAGCTTCCATCTGGTACAATTTTTCATCGAATTCTTTTGGAAATTTGATTTCCAACTCTAGCCTTGCCATTACTGAAATGAGCTCCTCCTTATCGGTTAACAACATCAATTTTTCTCTGCCTTTCCTACTCAAGGCATCTACAACCACATTAGCTTTTCCCGGGTGATAAAAGATCTCGCAATCATAATCTTTTATCAACTCCATCCATCTCCTTTGCCGCATATTCAGATCCTTTTGAGTGAAAATATACTTCAAACTGTTATGGACTGTGTAGATCTCACACTTCTCTCCAAACAGATAGTTCTTCCATATCTTCAGAGCAAATACTACTGCCGCCTACTCTAAATCATGAGTTGGATATCCTTTCTCGTAGTCTTTCAATTGTCTTGATGCATACGCAATGACTTTGTTATTCTGCATTAGAACACATCCTAAGCCCTTGTGTGAAGCATCATTATACACCACAAAGTTTACTGTATTATCTGGTAATGACAACAAAGGTGCCACACTAAGCCTCTTCTTCAATTCCGTAAAACTTTCTTCACACTTCTCTGTCCAAACAAATTTTACAAATTTTCTCGTCAAATTTGTCAACGGAGTGGCAATCTTGGAAAAATCCTGGATAAACTGACTATCTTTTCAAAGGTTACTTCCTAAGGCTTTTCCCCATCTAAGGTTCATAACCTAAAGCTTTGATACCAACCTGTGACACCCCTAAATCTAGGTACTTCATTCCCACAAGATTTGGTGTTCACTATCCAATCATTCATATCTAACTACCCAATCAAAATAAAATTAAATAATAAATCCTCCCATAAAGGATTACATAAATAAATCCAAAAATATCCCAGGTTGTCTAACCTTAAACATCATACAAATGCGGAAATAAATTATTACATCACATCATTAAATAAAAGTCTATCATTATAACAATAAAATAAAATTACAAGTCTTCATCACTTGTACATTTTCCCCTTTCCTTTGCTAGTTATAGGTTCGTCGACCTTCTCAACTGCAGCTGCAATGAGTGTATATATATACAAGAGTGAGCAAAACAATTGCTCACTAGATATAGCAATGAATCAACATAATAATAACAACTGCTAATGAATAGGCTCATCAAAACTGAATAATACTCTATCAATGATAACCAAAGACTGGAATCAAAATATGGAATATATATCTGAGGGTCATGAGACCACGAACTATTTTAACAATTGTAAGTAATCTTTCAACTTCAACTTTAACAATCATAAGACTATAAGGACTCCTCGTACTTAGGGGGATCAAGCCTTCGTACAATGTATTGTGCACAAACATTTTAACGCTACGCGTAAGTTATCCCCTATAATAGGGTTGTTCATCTCAAAGATTTAGAATACGAGTCACTTTTGAAAAAAAGTAAGTTTGGTTTGGATAAGTTTCAAGGTAATTTAGAGTTTACAAACATCAACTAAGGATTAGTTGAACAAAACTGTAATAACATTATGCTATGGAATAATTCATAAGTGAATCAACATTGTGTACTAAGGTCATGCTTTAGGAATAATCTAAGAGCATAAGTATTGAATAATGTAATATACCTTGCTTGAACAATGTTAAGCTAAGGTTAAAACCTTATTTAGAGTTGAATCTTAAGCATGCATAACAAATAATAAGTTGAATGATAAAACTTGTTCAACATTAGTGTGTTAGAATGTAGAAATTTGCATGCTAATTAACAAGTTAAAGATTGGCTCAAAATCAAGAGATAAGGTTTAGAAGTTTGCACGATATAATTAGGGTTAAGAAACTTGCACAAAGAAAGCTTAGAGTTAGGAAAACTTGCTCAAAGATAGTTTAGATACTTGCACAATTATAAAAGTAGAGTTAGAGAACTCGCCTCGTGCGTAGGTTAAACAATCACTATTGACGTTCACCACAAGTCCTACACATACCATATGTATTGACTGTAAGACCCTGAATTTTATGAAATGAAAGTATTCAATTTTCTTATAATTATTATTTCATTTAGTAAATGGTTAAATTGATAAAAGGATTAAAGTTAAGGATGATATGTAAAAAATTTGCAAAATAAAGCAAGTTGTTATAAAATATTCGTTTGGTCGTGGAATATTCGTACGACGGCGCAGCCATTTGTGGTCCCCGTAACAGAATAACTGTTGAATGAAGAAAACGACAAGTTTTAGTTTTATAAATAACGGCGTAGTTGTTACCATTAACACTGTTGGAATACCTAGTGGTTAAAATACAATAATACGCATTGTTGCACAGTAGCACACGGTATTGCACAGTATTTTCGAATTATTGATTCTTACGTAAGAAGGCACCACTCAATAATTATTATAGTAATTACTGTTCAATATTTTATTTTATTGATTCAATAATTGCTGCGTTGATATTTTATATTATTGTTGTTTTAATAATTGTCATTTGCGACAAGATTTCCATTATCAAATCAATAATTCATATTATTTGAATAATATTATTAGATAGCATTATTGGCAATGTCTAGAAAGTTCTATCAAGGAGAGGTTTGGTCACCTAATTGCGTGCCAGTAAGGAGAAATCCTTATCGGAAAGCCCCCTCTTTCCTAGGAACAGCCTGATTGTCATTATTGTGATTCTGTAATATTATTTGTGAATAATTAATTATTAATTAATATGATAAGAAAATAGTTATTTTATGTGGACATAAATGATGGGTAGGAAAATATTTATTTTATGTGGTTATAAATGAAGGAATTAATGTTGAGGTGTTTTATCAGTATTTTGTCGGATTGGAGATATTTAAATAATCAAATCGGTGTTCTTAAGCCCTATTGCATGAGTTATAATTTTGATCTGACCGTTGGATCGTTGTGATTTTTGGATATGTTATACATATATATGTTGAGTATATGTCCACAAATTTTGAACCGTTAAAAATTAACGTATGATTTTTTATGAATTTTAAGAGGTGTTAAAAATTATTCGTTTGTGGATTTCGGATATTTTTTATCTGGAATTTGGAAAAACATAAAGCTACAAAGTTGTAGAGAATTCGATTTCGTGTGGAATGGACATAAAATTCGTATTTTTCTGATAAAAAGGCTATTTACTATGAATTACTGAAGTTTTAGAAAATAAAATATTTTTTATTAAAATCGGGTGGGACCCACTTTTATTTTTCAAACATGTGGTGGTTGAATTTTTTTCAAAGAAGTGTGCGTAGAAAAAAAATATTATTTTATTATTTAGTCTTCTATGGCGTTCTAGCATTTTCCTATAAATAGGCGCTTACGTTAGAATTGAAAATCACACCACAATCAGAGAATTCTTCCTCTATAATATTGAGCGTATTTCTTTAGAGTTGTAGAAAGTTTTGAGCGTAGAAAACAGTGAAAGTTTTCTTCAAGAATATCCCCGCTATACCAGTTGAAATACTCTTCTTTTCAAGGTAAGGGATGTTATTTTTATTTAATATTCGCTTGAAATAACATTTTCTTCCATACTTTGTAGTATGTAAGTATATTATTTCGTTTTAGATTTCGAATTCTATACTCGTGTTGTTAAAATTTTGGCTTCTATACTCCATGAAATTAGTAGAATATCCTTGATATTTGCGCTTCATCCAGTATCTTTTCATGGAAATTTTATTCTGAGCATTCTTGATAAGTTTTAACTTTTTTATGCCAGAGTACTATTCATGGGATTACTATTCCCGAAGTACTATTCACGGGATACTATTAACTCAAGTACTATTCACCAAGAGTACTATTCATGATAAAAATTGATTCGTTTTCGATCTAAATTATTTTTGGTACAATATTATTCTTGAATTTTACTCCACAAAGCAGTATCATGTTGACAATTTGGACATTATTGATTTCTGGATAAATTAAATTATAAATATTTAAAAATTTATCCTTGAACTTGTTTTATTGAATTCCTATATCATTGTCATCATCCTCATGTTTATATTATGTTGAAAGTCATATGTGGCCTGTAGTGCATAGATGGACTTGGTATAATTATGACCAGGGATTATTCGGTATAATCATGACCGTAATGTTACAAATGATGTGGTAAAGTCTTCATTGGCCCGTAGTGCATTGATGGACAGGTTGTTGGCATGATCATAACCATTGATGAATACACGAATATCCTTGGCCCTTAGTGCATGGATAATTTGTGGTCGTGATACTAAAGAATATCCTTGGTCGTAGTGCCGGGGTGATTCAATGATGTGGATTATTTATTAAGCTGAGTCTCAACGATAAAAATGATGAAAAACCTTTTAAATCATTGAAGATAGTAGATTTTATGGTCTACTTGACTCTTCTAATGGATTGCTTGTTCCACTGCAGTTAAACTTGATGTTTGTTATATTTTATCAGTTTAACACTGTTGAAGGCTAACGATAAATTATTCTGCATTATCTTAGTCATAATATTTCTTACTGGGCTAGTTGAGCTCACCCTTTTGCTTTCATTGTCCTCTTCAGGAAATGAGAACGTAGCCGGGACTAGTTGGGGAACGGAGTGATAGTCCAGATGATAACATTGGTAGTCCTCACTATTATATGAAATAGTGTGATAATAAATGTATTGAGAACACCATTTGAGTTGAATACTGTCTAAAAGATAATATTCGTTTTAAAACTCTCAATTTATGTTTTGTCATATTTTACACGACAGTTGTATTATTAAGTTGTATTTGAATTTTGTACCATATATTTGGCGACTCAAGATGGGTGATGTATACCTGTTTTGGGGGCATCACAGTTGGTATCAAAGCTTAGGGATATGATCCCTGGCTAAGATGTGAGACTAGAACTAGGAGGGGAGAGGCGGATAATTCCTTCGCTAGTATGACCTCACCTAAGTTTTTTTGGTATTTAATTGGTCGGTCAAAGTATAGGGATAATATGTGACATGTTAATTAACCCTTGTTTTGTGGCAGTGTTTGAAAATGGCAGCTGAAAATATTAACAATGGAGTGAATGAGACCGTTGAGACACCTTCAATCACCAACCAGGTTAATGTGATGTTAGACGAAGAAGAAATTAGAGATATCTACGTGGCGAGTGAAGAACTAATAGTTGCACCTGAGCTAGTCGGAGAGGTAGCAGCTGAAAGTGAGGAAGAAGAGGAAGAAGAGGAACCTGAGGAGAATTTATTAGAAGAATTTTATGATCGAAATTTAGAATTTCAAAATCGTATTCATGAGTTAGAAGAGCAGGCTAAAGAACGACATGCGGTCGTGGAGCAAAGAGATGCAATAATTCAAAATTGTGTTACCCGATGTGCGATACTTGAATAGAAGCACTCTTTGTCATAGTATAAGATATTAGAGCTGGAATCTAATAATGCTATGATCAAAGTTCTGATGAAAGAAGAAACAACTGAATGAATGAGAATAGATGATGCATGGGTAAAAGTAGCACGACGCGTTGATATTGTAGAAAAAGACGTCCGATCCAATAAGGCCAAAATAGATGAAATGGATTTCGCTTTTTGGATAATAATTGGTAGAATTCAACATCCAGTTCGGAATTACCCTGTGTAGAGCAGTAAAACCCAATTCGATATGGATCGGAGAGTAATGATTCAAATTATGGATCTGGAATGCGACGAAGCAATTAAGGGTAGAATGTCCTTTATAGAAAAGTCAAGTCCAGCTGGGATGGTGACGCCAAAGGATGTCCCAAACAATTCAAAATTGGTAGTTTAAAGAGAGAATTTTTTGTGACGAGGAACTCGAATGATGTTATCACGGGTAAGCTAATCATAAACTCTTGTGTATTTATACCTTATTTGATACCGGTTCTACCCATTCTTTTATTTCTCTTACTTGTGCTTAACGTTTAAATTTGACTCCGGAGAAATTAGACTTTGACTTATCTGTTGAAACTTCGTTGGGAGAAATCTTTGTTACCTCCACTACTTGGCTTTTGGAAATTGAATGGATTCCTTCCCTCTCCGAGCGGAGCCGAGCAAACCCCCTCCCTCATATGCCTTTTGGCTAGCTTTTACGGTTTTCTACTTTCTAGCTCTTAGCTTTACTACCTCTACCGAGAAGATTTCTCTCGCTTCAGGTTTGCCTAATCGAATGATTCTTTTTTCTCTTGTACCTTAGTAGAATTCACACCAACCGAATCTCGACTTAAGTAAGTACAAGCAAGGCAATTGACTTGATCAAGAAGGTATGGAACTTCTCGGCGACGCACCTCTATCAATTCCTTCTTTGCCCCATCTCTCTCTATTATGAAATTTATACTTACCCTTTAATGCCCCATCCTTTTAGTACTACCTTCGAGGAATTCCTCTTGAAAGAAAATAAGCGAAAATCAAAGGTCTTAGTCTAGCGCCTTTTAGGCTTAGTCGCCATCTTCCTAGCCTAGTAAGCGATAAGGAAGCTAAGCGCGGGAAAGACAGTTTAACCATAACCATCCCCTCGTCGATAGCGGTTGAGGAAATCGGCACCCTCACTTTACCTGTCGTTCTTATCTCTTTGAAAATACTTGCATTCGATGTGATTTTAGGGATTGATTGGTTAACCACTCATTATGCTAAAATTGATTATTTGTGTAAGGTTGTTAGCTTTCATATTCCTAACCAACCTATTATGCGAATTTAAGCAACCAAACCATTAAAGTCAATCATTGTCATCTCAAGCCATAAAACTATTCATTTATTGAAAAACGGATGTCAAGCTTTCTTAGCTACATATCACAGATTTAAACAAAAATACATCAGATTTGAATGATATTTCTATTGCTAATAAATTTCCTGACGTATTCCCTGAAGAATTTCCTAGCCTACACCAAAGCGTGAAATCGAATTTTGTATCGACCTTGAACATGATACAAAACCCTTAAATATTTTTTCACCTAACACGAACGAATTATGCGCCAAAGACGTTGGCTCAAGCTGTTAAAAGATTTCGTACGACCATACCATTCAATACCACCACGGAAAAGAGAACGCGTAATGGTAGCGCGTTGAGTAGAATATCATATCTTGCGGGCACGAGTGCGATATTGTCAATGCAAAGGCCCATTTTGTATGACTTGCAAAAGATGGGGATAGAGTTAAAGACTCCAAGAACCTAAGTGAAGATAGTGAATATACGAGTAGAACTGACTTTAATCGATAAAGTTAAATCCGCTCAAGCTACACACTCAGAGTCGATGAATGTGAAGAAGAAGGTTCAAGAGGGCATTATTCTAGAATCAAGAATCGACGAAGAGAGGAAATCTCAACCCTCGATTTTATTGGTCTTTTTGAAATCCTCGATCAAGTAGGAGTTGTACTCAATAGACTCATTTTACCGCCAAGTATGTCGCGTGTTCATAACGTTTTTAATGTATCTATGTTACATAAATATGTGGAAGACCCGAACGACATTATTGAGTTAGAAGCGGACGAAATAGCGGAAGATTTAACGTAAAAAGAGGTTCCTGTTAAAATCTTGGATAAGAATGAACATATTATACGCTCCAAGGTTATACCTCAAGTTAAAGTTTTGTGGAAAAACCACGATGTTGAGGAAATGACCTGGGATTAGAATCTGAAATGAAATCAAGGTATCCTCACCTATTCGACATACCAGGTACGTACCCTAATTTCGAGGGCAAAATTTCATAAGGAGGGAAGATTGTAAGACCCTGAATTTTATGAAATGAAAGTATTCAATTTTCTTATAATTATTATTTCATTTAGGAAATGGTTAAATTGATAAAAGGATTAAAGTTAAGGGTGATATGTGAAAATTTTGCAAAGTAAAGCAAGTTGTTATAAAATATTCGTTTGGTCGTGGAATATTCTTGTTGTCGGGGAATATTCATCCAACGGCGTAGCCATTTGTGGGCCCCATAACAGAATAACTATCGGATGAAGAAAATGACCAGTTTGAGTTTTATAAATAACGGCGTAGTTGTTACCATTAACACTGTTGGAATACCTGGTGGTTAAAATACAGTAATACGCGTTGTTGCTCAGTAGCACACAGTATTGCACAGTATTTTCAAATTATTGATTCTTACGTAAGAAGGCACTACTCGATAATTGTTACAGTAATTACTGTTCAATATTTTATTTTATTGATTCAATAATTGTTGCGTTGATATTTTATATTATTTTTGTTTTAATAATTGTCAACGTGACAAGATTTCCCATTATCAAATCAATAATTCATATTATTTGAATAATATTATTAGATAGCATTATTGGCAATGTCTAGAAAGTTACATCAATGAGAGGTTTCAATCACCTAATTACTAGCCCCGATGAGAAGAAATCCTTATCGGAAAGCCACCTCTTTCCTAGGAACGGCCTAGTTGTCATTATTGTGATTCTGTAATATTATTTGTGAATAATTAATTATTAATTTATATGATAAGAAAATAGTTATTTTATGTGGACATAAATGATGGATAGGAAAATATTTATTTTATGTGGTTATAAATGAAGGAATTAATGTTGAGGTGTTTTATCAGTATTTTATCGAATTGGAGGTATTTACAAAATCAAATCGGTGTTCTTAAGCTATATTGCATGAGTTATAATTTTGATCAAACCGTTGGATCGTTGTGATTTTTGGATATGTTATACATATAAAAGTTGAGTATATGTCCAAAAATTTTGAACCGTTAAAAATTAACGTATGATTTATTATGAATTTTAAGAGCTGTTAAAAATCATTCATTTGTGGATTTCGGATATTTTCTGTCTGGAATTTGGAAAAACTTAAAGCTACAAAGTTGTAGAGAATTCGATTTCTTGTGGAATGGACATAAAATTTGTATTTTTCTGATAAAAGGGCTATTTATTATGAATTACTGAAGTTTCGGAAAATAAAATGATTTTTATTAAAATTAGGTGGGACCCACTTTTGTTTTTCAAACTTGTGGTGGCTAAAATTTTTTCAAAGAAGTTTGCATAGAAAAAAATAATAATATTATTTTATTATTTAGTCTTATATGGTGTTCTAGCATTTTTCTATAAATATGTGCTTAAGTTAGAATTGAAAATCACACTAGAATCAGAAAATTCTTCTTCATAATATTGAGCGTATTTCTTTAGAGTTGTAGAAAGCTTTTAGCGTAGAAAACTGTGAAAGTTTTTTTCAAGAATATCCCCGCTATACCAATTGGAATACTCTTCTTTTCAAGGTAAGGGATGTTATTTTTGTTCAATATTCGCTTGAAATAATATTTTCTTCCATACTCTGTAGTATGTAAGTAATATTATTTCGTTTCAGATCTCGAATTCTATACTCATTTTGTTAAAATTTTGGCTTCTATACTCCATAAAATTAGTAGAATATCCTTGATATTTGCGCTCCATCCAGTATCTTTTCATGGAAATATTATTCGGTGCATTCTTGATAAGTTTTAACGTTTTCATGCCGGAGTACTATTCACGGAGTTACTATTCCCGAAGTACTATTCACAGAGTACTATTCACTTGAGTACTATTCACCCAGAGTACAATTCATGATAAAAAAATGATTCATTTTCGGTCCAAATTATTTTTGGTACAATATTATTCTTGAATTTTACTCCACAAAGCAGTATCATGTTGACAATTTGGACGTTATTGATTTTTGGATAAATTAAATTATATATCTTTAAAAATTTATCCTTGAACTTGTTTTATTGAATTCGTATATCATTGTCATCATCCTCATGTTTATATTATGTTGAAAGTCATTTGTGGCCTGTAGTGCATAGATGGATATGGTATGATTATGACCAGGTATTATTCGGTATAATTATGACCGTAATGTTACAAATGATGTGGTAAAAGTCCTCATTGGCCCGTAGTACATTGATGGACAGTTGTTGGCATGATCATAACCATTGATGAATACATGTAACGCCCCCAAATTCAGGTACTTGAAACCCGAATTCAATACTTTACGATACCATTTCTATGAGCGGAAATAATACTAATAATAATAAGAATAATATAAATATCAAACTTATCTTACATTTATCAGAGTCTAATCCCAAGTACGCAACCTTTACTACATTCTTTGTATGATATAAAATACATATCATTATCTTAATACAGTCTAACTATTACAAAAAATACCATAAAACATAATTTATTTGCTTTCCTTTTCACTTGATCCTGTCTGAACCTTCTGGCTGTTCACACTAAGCTGAAAACATTTAAATTAAGCAAGGATGAACATTTTAGTGCCCAACAAGTAATAACAATTATAAATATAAGTAGCTGAAAGAAATAAATATTTTCTTTGTACATCACTTCTACAACGAATTAATAGTTGTGAAGTAAACTGAACCAATCATAACCATATTTTATTTCAATATCAATGTTTTTGAAACTACGTACCGAATATATATATAGGGTTAAAGTGACATACTATGAACATTGTTTTCAATTTTCGAATAGGTTTAGCAGAACTTCATCATAATAAACCGTCATATAACTTACTGAGACACGGGTGATCTCACTTCTAATGTGCCTGTATTGATCAATACTACATACAAGAACGACATTATCGTTCACTCTATCCACCTTGGGTGCATAAAAGTTTCCCTTGATCGGGATGTTCATACTTTGTCTGGAATCCGAACCAAAACAATTTGATTGGATACATAAAGGTTTTATCATAATCAACGATATTTCTGAATCTGTGTCTAGTTGGGTCAAATAGCTTAGACGTATATATATATATATATATATATATATATATATATATATATATATATATATATATCAACATGTGATTATATATAATGATTATCCAAGTGGGGACACTTGTATAACCATGTTTAGAAATTAACGAACAGAATATATATCTGAATTACCATATATTAACATGTTGATAAACAATGATCGGATATAGAATATATCTCAATAGGGTTAATAATATAGCATAATAATAATATAATTATGAAACCTTCTTACTCATATCCATTGCATAAAGGAAATGCAAAGGTAGGATACTTGCACGATCTGCAACGCTTCTGATCATGAACTTAGTTTTATCTTTTATACCGAAACCTATCATTAATAAGATCATTCTATCGATTAGAATCACATATCATAACACATAGTACTACTTATTGTATTCAGCACATAACCTAATCACATTGTCACACATGTTCCACAATCATTGAATCACAAACAAACACATATACAGACACATTATGTAAGTCTAGATCAATTTCTGAAACTTGTCGGCGTACCGACGGCTTTATCGGGTAATAATCGAGTCTAAGACTCTATATCGAAGTTCAATATCCATTAAGACTAATTAAATAACAGTCATACCATTTTTAAATGAGTTACAATAATTTTTAAACAATTATTATAATTTATCACGAATTTTCAAACACCGGAATCATTATAAAATGATTTAAATATCAAATAATTTTATTATCATTAATATTTAATTAGTATTAAACTATTAATGAAACCATTTTCAAAATATTAAAGTTATTTATAATAACTCAAAATACTTTTAAAGTATTAATATTACCCTTAAATGATTTTTAAAACTTTTAAAATTATTTTTAAATAATTATCATTAATATTTAAATATTAATGCACTATTTATCTAAATATTAAAAAGTCATTAATTATAACTTAAAATATTTTTAGTTCATTAATATCCTTTTTAAATGATTTTTAAATAAATAAATTCATTTTAAATTATTTATTTAATATAATTATTAAATAAACTTAATATCATTAATATTAAATTATTAATAAAATTATCCATTAAATATTAAAAGTTATATTTTATAACTTAAAATATTCTTAAACACTTTATTTTCATTTAAAATGATTTCTCTAATATAAAATCATTTTTAAACTAATTTATTTAATATAATTATTAAACAAATCTAATATAATTAATATTAAAATATTAATATTTTTCATAACAAAATATCAAAAGTTATATTTTATAACTTCAAATATTTTTATAATACTTTAAATGATTTTTTAAATTATTAATTCTATTTCTTTCATAATTTATTTAATACATTTAATAAATAACTTAAATATCATTAATATTAATTAATTAATTAAATTTATCACAAAATATTAAAAGTTACATTTTATAACTCAAAATATTTTAAAACACTTTATTCTTATTTAAAATGATTTTTATAACATTAAAATTATTTTTCTCTAATTTATTTAATACACTAATTAAATAAATTAAATATCATTAATATTCAAATAATTATAAATATTAATGAAAAATATCCCAAATAATTAAAATTTATTTTTATAATTTAAAATAATTTTTAAAACTATTTTTGTAATTTTTAGGATTTATTTTCTATTTTTAATCAATTTTTGGAAATTAATTAATTAAAATTAACTAAGTCTGCCGCTAAAGCTTTTAGCGACAGTAAGCGTCGCCTTAGGTGTTTTTGAGGCTCAAGAACATTAATGTTAGTGGTCGACTAGTCATGTTTGACCAATCATACAAGTCAGGTTATGAAATTTCTAGGCATGTTATAACTTTGATCATGTACTACTAATGTAATACTACATGACACAACAACTAACAAGATCATACAACATAACAACAAGTAGATCTGTTCTTTCAAACTCACTGTTAGGGCTTTCTGGGTTTTCTGGGTTACCCAGAAACCCAGTCAGTCTCGAGGGTCCAATTTGAAGCTCAAATTTCTATAGGTTCTGGTCATTAACAAGTTGATGTTATGGTTCAAGCTTATAGTATATTTGACAAGGTACACATAACATTCATCAGATCAATAAAACTACAACATAATCGTAAGCTAGAATCTGCTAAAACGTTGTCAGAGAGGCTGTTCTTCCTCTTTTCTGGAAATTCCAAAAATGTTAAATCAGTGTAAGTGGCCTACTTTGACCACTTTCTACGATCGATCTGTTGATTGTTTATGGAATATTAAGGCATGGATCTACAGTACAAACAACAGGCTATACGTTGATTACAATAATAACAACAAACAACATAACAACTGACAGAACAAGGAGCGTAAACATGTTGTCAGACACTGAAATCAATTTCTGGGTTACCCAGATTCATACTTGGTCATGGTCGGTCAACCGACTTTGACCAACAATAACTTGCAATATATACCAGATCTAAGTCTGATTCTTGATCCAGATCAAAGACTACATATCAGACTACAACTACAAACTTTCAAAACACATAAATCATTAAAGATCACAGAGATATAATGCCTGACATTTGGTTGTCAGACATCCAAAACAAAATTTCCAGATTTTGCAAATCTTCAAATCTGAGCCTCTAGATGTTATGGATCTAACATCTACCAACCCAGATCATCATTAAACACTACTAACAACATGTTAAAACACAAAATCGTAACATCTAACAACAGATTTATGGTCAGATTTCATGGCTAGGGTTTATACCTTTGCTTTGATCTATCTTGATTCTAGCTTCTGATTTTGTTAAAGGTAATAGTGGGGCTTGGATTGGGGACTGATTTGCTAAGAAATTTTGTGGGTTTTAGTGAGAGAAGCTTAAGGATATGTGTTGTGCAAAAATAGGTTACCAAATGACATTTTCTCTCTCCAATTTATATATATAAGTGTAAGATACATGTATTGGCTGATATTTAGAGTTGATTGCTGGCATTCTTAGTCACATGGGGTGGTTGAAGTAGTTCACCAACTAAAGTATTATCTAAGTTGACAAGTTAGCTTTAATTATACAATAAGGGCAAAGTGGTCAATATGCTTGCAATTTTAATGACAAATTTGTAATCTAGACACACCCTTAGGGTTTGACCCTTAGGGTTTAACCCTAAGGTTTAGCATATAGCATTTGCAAGGTTTAGCAATTAGGGTTTGTACATAATAAAAATTTTAGTTTCTAAAATTTGTTATTAGGGTTTTCTTAATTAGGTTAGTTTTCTAATTACTTTATATAGGAACATAAGGGTTTAATATCACTAATTATAATTAACCTTGCTAATTTAGCAATTAGGGTTTATACTTTTGGTAATTAGGGTTACCAAATCATAATTAGGGTTTATAATTCAAACATTAGGGTTTCTAGAAATTAATATATCTAAATGTTAATTAGGGTTGACCTAATTAACCATAAAATCATATAACACAGTTATATAATAGTCTTAAACTTACAATTGAGTTTCAAATTAGGGTTTTCCATAGTAAAACTAGGTTTTCAAAACACCATAATTGTTCAACCATTGTCAGTCCACATACATACAGTACATATTTATAGCACTGAAAAATGAAAATATAATTATATTATTATCATCATTGCTTGTTCCAGAACCACAATTAGGGTTTATCAGTAACTTTAACATTGTTCCATCAAAACTGATCCTCACATTAACCTTACACACAAAGCATACATAATTATAACACTGACAAATAATAATATAATATTATTATTCTCATTCCTTGATCAAAATCTAAAATTAGGGTTTGGATTCCATATCTGATTTATCTGACATATATAACATTATTAATTAAGTTAAATAATTAACTTAATTAATCTGAAATAAATTCATAAAATAATTATTATAATAATTTGATAATCATTTCATATATTATTTAAATAATATGTAAGTATATTTTCATGGAAATTAATTAACAAAAACATTTTTACTATAAAATTAATTATTATAAGAATATACTTTATAATGATCAATAATTCTAAAATAAAATTATTTGTAATCATTCAAGTAATAAATATATTTTATATTCATTACGTAAATACATACACATTACCTTGCACGCATTCTCACCTTTAAAATAAATAATTAATAATAATAATAAAAAAAAATTATACGCAAAATTTCTGATTTAATTATATAGAAAATATTGGGTTATTACAATACACGAATATCTTTGGCCCGTAGTGCATGGATAATTTGTGGTCGTGATACTAAAGAATATCCTTGGCCGTAGTGCATGGGTGATTCAATGATGTGGATTATTTATTAAGCTGAGTCTCAGCGATAAAAGTGATGAAAAACCTTTTAAATCATAGAAGATAGTAGATTTTATGCTCTACTTGACTCTTCCAATGGATTGCTTGTTCCGCTGCACTTAAACTTGATGTTTGTTATATTTTATCAGTTTAAAACTGTTGAAGGCTAACGATAAATTATTCTGCATTATCTTAGTCATAATATTTCTTACTGGGATAGTTGAGCTCACCCTTTTGCTTTCATTGTCCTCTTCAGGAAATGAGAACGTAGCCGGGGCTAGTCGGGGAATGGAGTGATAGTCCAGATGATAGCATTAGTAGTCCTCACTATTCTATGAAATAGTGTGATAATAAATGGATTGAGGACTCCATTTAAGTGTAATACTGTCTAGAAGACAATATTCGTTTTAAAACTCTCAGTTTATGTTTTGTCGTAGTTTACACGACAGTTGTATTATTAAGTTGTATTTGAATTTTGTACCATGTATTTGGCAATTCAAGATGGGTGATGTATACCTATTTTGGGGGCGTCACATTGACAATATACATTAGTTACACTAACATTACCTTCATGAGTTGCTTTCTTACTTTTAGTATAGCTACTAACTAAGTTTAAGTTTAAACAACATCACATCTTTTCATGAACATTACTTTTTAGCTTTATTACAACTACTTAAGTGATCATGTCATTTCACCACATACACATTATCAACTCAATACAACATCCTATTACATATCCAACATGTTATCATTAGGTTATACTAATACACAAAGGATTGCACTTGTATTCGCGCATCCCGACGCCCTCTGATTGGCTCCAAATACCCAACAGTCCTAAAGATGGCCATTTTTACCCTTCATAACGATTTCAAATTGAAAACCTTAAAGAATAAAAGTTATAGGCCTATTTGTCCTTGTTCCGAATCATCTTAAATCACCTCAATCGGATTTTGTATGAAAATTTATGCCCGTTTTACTATAGGAGGTCAAAACTGTCCGACCCAGACTACTATTCCAGCACTGGGGCGCGAGAACTAGGTCAGACAGTGGCGTTGTAGCGTGAAATTGGCGCTGGGGCACGAAGGTCTGGGCTGCAGCTCTAATTTTTTGGCGCTAAGGTGCGAAAATCATAGTTGGGGCACAGATTTTGGCGTTGGGGCGCCAAAACTTACAGAACCCAACCACGAAGAATAGAACGCATCAATTTTTAACGGTTTAATGGCTTCTAACATCTAATTTAACATATATAATTTGTTTAAATCATTAACAAGCATATATATACTAATTTAGCATAACTTAAAAAATAATTTTAGAGAAGTTAAATCCTTGAAACACTATTTTAAAACCAAACTCCATTGTTGACATTGTTTTACAAGGTTTAACACTGTAAACCACAATTATCCAATGAATTCATTCTTTTGAACTACGTTCTCATTAAGTTCTTACCCAATTAACATACATAAGGTTCAATTTCACAATTAGCATATACTAATTTTGAAATTTCTACAAATCACGTTCATACATGAATGTTTACTGTAAAAACGATTTCCTTTCTTTTTGAACGTAATCTAGCATACAACACCTATATACATATAGACATGCTAGTGATAACAATTACAATTACACATATTATCATAACCAATTCTAAAACACAGTTTACATACAATTTTGTAAAACTTTATACACAGTGAGTGCACTTCAAGAACAAGAGAACGTAAAACATATAAGGCTATATAGTATT
This sequence comes from Panax ginseng, assembly GCA_020205605.1. NCBI lineage: Eukaryota > Viridiplantae > Streptophyta > Magnoliopsida > Apiales > Araliaceae > Panax > Panax ginseng. The sequence continues at coordinate 70,346,287 of CM035139.1, forward strand.
AAGATTATAGGAAAAATAGCTTTTTGTTGCTTAAGAAGATACTTGTTAAACCCTTAGAAAAGCTTGAAGAACTCAGTATTTCTCTAGAATCCCAGCCTTTTCTCTCTCAACTTTCTCTGACAATTCTCTCTAAAACCCTCTGTAACTTTTTCTCTTTTCTTTTCTCAATTAAAGAGTTAAGCTACTAAGCGTAAAATAACTGATAGGTGGCTAGCCAACGTAAAAATAATAATACGCCTACTAATGACCTTATTAAAAATAGTAGTTACAAAACATATAATGTATAGATTATAATTATATTTTATTTATTTAGTTTATTATAATTCAAAATTCAAAATAAAACAAAAGCCATAAGGCTTTGTTTGGCTAAACCCTTTTAAAAATAAACATTTAATATCTTTAAGCCTTGTTTGGATAAAATTAACTTAAACTCCTCTAATTTATTTTAATAACTCCTTCTAATATAGTTATTTGTCACACTTTATTTAATTAAATTTTCATACTTAATTAATTAATTCAAATAAGAATTTATTAAATAAATCATTTAATCACATAACTCAATACAAATAATTAACCATCAAATTGAAATATCAATATAATAATTTCTAAACTCATTAATTATTTATTTTAAAAATAATTAACCACTTCAAATCAAATCAAATTTAACAATTATTTATTCAACAATAAACACATCCATTAAATACTTATATAATTCAATAAATATTTAATATTACAATTTAAAATTTTGGAATGTTATATCATTCCATCCTTACAAGGATTCTGTCCTCAGAATCACAACTCATTCATCACATTCTTCCCTAATTACAAAGATTCTGCCCCCAGAATCGAAGACACAGATTAAACAAGTAACTCAGGGTAATTCTTCATTATTTCTGCTTTGAGTTCCCACGTAGCCTCTTCGACATTGTGGTTTCTCCATATAACCTTCATAGAAGGTATCACTTTATTCCTGAGCACTTGTTCTTTCCTGTCAACTATCTGGATAGGAACCTCTTCATACGACAAGTCTTTATCAAACTGTAACGGTTCGTACTCGATGACGTGCTTGTAATCGGGTTTATACGGTCGTGTACACCGAAACATTAAAAAACATTATGAACGTTTTCCAACTCTGGAGGTAGAGCTACCTCGTAAGCCACTTCTCCCACTCTGCGTAGAATCTCAAAAGGTTCAATAAACCTTGGGCTTAGCTTTCCTTTCTTGCCAAAACAATTTTTCCCCTTCCAAGGAGAAACTTTCAAGAACACGAACTTTCCTGCTTCAAATTCACGACTCTGCCTGTGTTGATCAGCATACTTTTTCTGTCGATCTTGAGCAGCTATCAATCTTTCTTTGATGAGCTTGACAATTTCAGCGGTCTGTTGTACTAGTTCCGGTCCTAACAGTTGACGTTCACCGACTTCATCCCAGCACAGTGGAGTTCTGCACTTTCTGTCGTACAATGCTTCCTAAGGCGGCATGCCGATGCTTGCATGGTAACTATTGTTGTAGGAAAACTCCACCAATGGTAAATGTTCATCCCAGCTCCCTTTAAAATCCATGATGCATGCTCTCAGCATATTTTCCAACGTCTGGATTGTTCGTTCGCTTTGGCCATCTGTTTGTGGATGATAAGCCGTACTCATTTGCAACTGTGTTCCCATACATTCTTGTAGTCTTTTCCAGAAGTTTGATGTAAATCACGGATCTCTATCGGACACAATTGACACTTGCACTCCATGTCTCGAGACGATCTCTTTAACGTACAATCTTGCCAACTGATCAAGATTGGACCGAATCTTTATTGGTAAAAAGTGTGCTAATTTCGTCGGTCTGTCCACTATCACCCAAATCGCATCGCATCCTCATTGAGTGGTTGGAAAACCCACCACAAAATCCATTGCGATGCGTTCCCACTTCCATTCTAGTATTTCCAATGGTTGAAGTAATCCGCTGGGTCTTTGATGTTCGGCTTTGACTCGTTGACATGTTAAACATTTCGCCACGCATTCTGCAACGTCCCTTTTCATATTTGGCCACCAAAAATGTCGGCGTAAATCTTGATACATCTTCGTACTTCCTGGATGAATCGAATATCTTGAGCGATGAGCTTTTGTCAAGATGTCTTCTTTAATACCCTGTACTGCTGGAACCCAAATTCATCCCTCGAATCTTAGCATTCCCTCAGTATCAACCTTGAACTTCACTTCTTTTCCTTCGACCACACTTTCCTTTATTTTTCTACATTCTTCATCTTATAGTTGAGCGTTCTTCACTTTGTCTACCAACGTTTGACTAGCTTCCATCTGGTAAAATTTTTCATCGAATTCTTTTGGAAATTTGATATCCAACTCTAGCCTTGCCATTACTGAAATGAGCTCCTCCTTATTGGTTAACAACATCAATTTTTCTCTGCCTTTCCTACTCAAGGCATCTGCAACCACATTAGCTTTTCCCGAGTGATAAAAGATCTCGCAATCATAATCTTTTATCAACTCCATCCATCTCCTTTGCCGCATATTCAGATCCTTTTGAGTGAAAATATACTTCAGACTGTTATGGTCTGTGTAGATCTCACACTTCTCTCCATAGAGATAGTTCTTCCATATCTTCAGAGAAAATACTACTGCTGCCTACTCTAAATCATGAGTTGGATATCCTTTCTCGTAGTCTTTCAATTGTCTTGATGCATACGCAATGACTTTATCGTTCTGCATTAGAACACATCCTAAGCCCTTGTGTGAAGCATCACTATACACCACAAAGTTTCCTGTATTATCTGGTAATGACAACACATGTGCCACACTAAGCCTCTTCTTCAATTCCGTAAAACTTTCTTCACACTTCTCCGTCCAAACAAATTTTACAAATTTTCTCATCAAATTTGTCAACGGAGTGGCAATCTTGGAAAAATCCTGGATAAACTGACTATAATAACCTGCCAATCCTAAGAAACTTCTTACTTCTGATGGAGTTCTTGGTGGTTCCCAATTTATCACATCTTCGACTTTTGATGGATCTACGGAAATTCCATCATTAGCCCAAGAAATTGAACACGTTCTAACCATAATTCACATTTAGAGAATTTCGCGTACAACTTTTCTTTTCTTAGCGTCTCTAGCTTCAGATGTAAGTGTTCTACGTGTTCTTCTTGAGACTTAGAGTACACCAGAATATCATCGATAAATACCACCATAAACTTGTCTAAAATGGTTTAAACACCCTGTTCATTAAATCCATGAACGTTGCAGGGGCGTTTGTCAAATCAAAAGACATCACCAAAAATTCGTAATGTCCATACCGAGTTTGGAATGCCGTCTTCGGTACATCCTCCTTCCTTACTTTCAATTGGTGATACCCATTTCTCAAATCTATTTTCGAGAAATATCTAGCACCCTTCAATTGATTAAATAAGTCATCTATTCTTGGCAACTGATATTTATTTTTAATAGTGACTTTGTTTAATTCTCTATAATCAATGCAAAGACGCATTGACACATCCTTCTTCTTCACGAACAACACCGATGCTCCCTACGGTTATACGCTCGGCTGAATGTACTTCTTATCTAACAGCTCTTGTAGCTGTACCATTAGTTCCTTCATCTCTACCGAAGCCATTCTGTACGGGGCCTTCGATATCGGAGCGGTTCCTGGCGCTAAGTCAATCACGAATTTGATCTCTTAGTCAGGCGGAAGTCCTGGCAAATCTTCTGGAAACACATCCCTGAATTCCCTAACCACCAGTATTTCCTCCAATTTCACCCCTTCTCCTTTTTAGTATTGACTATGTAAGCTAAATACCCTACACAGCCTCTCAATAACTTCTTGGCTTGCATCATCGTCAGACATCTCATTTCTCTAAGTGATTTGCTACCATGAAAAACTACCTTTGACGGAGTCATAAGGTTTACACATTTCTTTTGGCATTCAATTATCGCTCCATAATTGAAACCAATCCATTCTCAATATCACATCAAACTCTCCAAGTTTTATCGAGATTAAATCTACTTTTATAACATTCCCCTTAACGTTCACCCTACAATTATTGTATATGAACCTAACAGGAATCACTTCCCTATTCGCAATTTCTATGTTTCAAGGGAAATTCAACTCTTCACTAGGTATTTCTAACTTCATAGCAAAATCATCAGATATAAATGAGCAAGTAGCACCCGAATCAAATAATACATATGCATTTATATCATTGATTGGGATAATACCTAACACGACATCTTTTGATTGCACCGCGTCCTGCACCGTCATGTTGAAGGTTCTTGCTGTGTGCTTATTTGTTGACGTTGGTCCAACAATAGTCAGTGTACCTGCACTAGCATTTCCCTTGTTTCCATTTGCCTCACCAGCTCTCTTCTTAGGGCATTCACGAGAAAAGTGATCCTTGGACCCGCACGTGAAACAAACGTTCTTCATAGGTTGATTGCAATTTGGGGCGATGTGACCCTCCTGGCCACAGTTGAAGCATACTCGTTTCCCCATCAAGCACACACCCTTGTGAAACTTGCCACATGTAGCACATGCTTTGAACTTCTTCTTTTGCAGGTTTCCTTGTTGATTCCCAGCTCCCACATTTGCATTCCACTTCCTCTTCAAATTGTTGTTGCCATTCCCACAATTACCACCACCACCATTCTTAGCTTCACCTTCACTCTTCTTCTTCCTCTGCTCTTGGTTGTGTTTTGTTACAGCCTCGCCTCCACTCTCAGCGAGAATTGCTTTCTCCATTACTGCGCTATGACGCGTCTTCACCGAACAAGGAGACCCTACTTTTGTACAACCAGGCTTCGGTCCTGCTTCAAACCTCTTTACCTTACGTTCGTCTGTGCTGACTTGATATGGCGCAAACCTTGTCAACTCGTTGAATCTTGCGGCATACTCAGATACCGACATCGTTCCCTATTTCAGTTCCAAAAAATGCACTACTAACTAAGTTTAAGTTTAAACAACATCACATCTTTTCATGAACATTACTTTTTAGCTTTATTACAACTACTTAAGTGATAATGTCATTGCACCACATACACATTAACAACTTGATACAACATCCTATTATATATCCAACATGTTATCATTAGGTTATACTAATACACAAAGGATTGCACTTGTATTCGCGCATCCCGACGCCCTCCGATTGGCTCCAAATACACAACAGTCCTAAAGATTGCCATTTTGACCCTTCATAACGATTTTAAATTAAAAACCTTAAAGAATAAAAGTTATAGGCCTATTCATCCTCGTTCCAAATCATCTTGAATCACCTCAATCAGAGTTCTTATGAAAATGTTATGGCCATTTTGTTACAAGAGGTCAAAACGTCCAGGCCAGATTACTATTCCAAATATTTGGGGGAGCACGAGAACTAGGTCGAGAACAGTGGGCGTTGCGATCTGCGAAATTGATCTTTGGTAGCGAATTTATTGTTGGGCGCCAAGTTCAGGCGACTAATTTAACATATATAATTTATGTAAATCATTAACAAGCATACGTATACTAATTTAGCACAACTTAAACAATAATTTTAGAGAAGTTAAATCCTTGAAACACTATTTTAAAACCAAACTCCATTGTTGACGTTGTTTTACAAGGTTTAACACTGTAAACCATAATTATCCAATGAATTCATTCCTTTGAACTACGTTCTCATTAAGTTCTTACCCAATTAACATACATAAGGTTCAATTTCACAATTATCATATACTAATTTTGATATTTCTACAAATCACGTTTATACATGAATGTTTACTGTAAAAATAATTTCCTTTCTTTTTGAACATAATCTAGCATACAACACCTATATACATATAGACATGCTAGTGATAACAATTACAATTACACATATTATCATAACTGTGACAACCCGAAAATCTGGATTGTCCAGAAATTAAGATTTAAAGAATAAGTTATTAATAAAATGAATTTTTATTAATACTATTCTATGCTATATGTTTATTAATCGTTCTATAACCTATAATGATTATTGATCGGGAGGATTCTGGCTATGAGCTAGACTGAACGAGTAAGAATTTTCAAGACGAAAATAAAAATTTTTCGGGAACAAAATATTTCCGGAGAAAAAGACGAAATAGGCACTATTCACCCAACGAAACCCTAAGGGTTAGGGTTTGAATAACCTAAGCCTTTTCTAGAGTTCGGTATGTCGAAATGACATTCCGTCGAAAGATTTGACGATAATATATTGTGAAAAGTTAAGTAAGCCGATAAAACATTTTCTCGAAAAACGTGCAGAAATCGAACGAAATAAAAATGACGAAAATACTGTTATGTACTTTTCAATTGTTTAGCTACGTTAGGGGAAAACGTGAAGGAAAATGCTTAACGTGGAAAAGTGTTTTTCAGTTTTTTGGAGATCCGAAGATTACGTAAAAGTTAATCGGTAGAGGAAAGATGGAATATTCAAAAATATTTGGATTCCGAGAATTTCAGTTTTCGAACTGTCGGACGAATTCTGCAAGATGGAAGCACGAAGCTTCCAAGGGAAGCTAAGTGAGGAGGTGGGGCGGCTTGGTGGCTAAGTCATGAATAGTAAGGAGGTGGGGGTGAAATGACCAAAATACCCCTAGCCTTGAAAATCTATAAATAGGAAGCTTAATTTCATTTGAATGGGATTTTGATAATCCTATCATTTGAGAGAGAAAGAGAGAGAGCTCGGATGGGAGAGGAAGAGAAGGAGAATGAGGAAAAGCTAGCTCGAACGCACACTTTGTTCGACGAAAGAAGATTAAAGAAGAACGGTAATTCGAACCCTAGTTCTTCTAATTTTTCTTTAAGTTTAAAATGTTCAAAAACATAACTTAATGAAGATAAGAGGTAGGTGAAGTTAAGAATGATTTCATATGATTGAAATCATGAGAAAATGAAGAAATAAGAATTAGAAATTTATTCTATAAATTTCTTAAGGAAGTATAAGATTCGTAAGGATTTGTAGCGATCCAAATGAATCTTATGATTGAGTAGATCAAATAAGTAAGGAATGGTGTTCTATAACATCAAATTCCAAGAAAAAGTAAAATCATAATCCAAAATATCGATTAAAACGAAGAACAAATGAAGAACGCGAAGAACACGCGAAGAACACGAAGAACGTTGTTGATGGACAAATTTAAAACCATCGTAGTGTAATTGTTGTTGATGGACAAGTTTAAAACCATCGTGTATAAGTTAGATGCTTATTACTTGGTTAGGAACGTTGGAAATGTTCTTGAAGAACGGATTAGAATTGAGCTATAACGAAGTTATGGCAAAAATTTCGTAAAAGAAGATCGAGAATTTGAAAGTTAGTAAATGAATCCGAACGTGTAAGGTTTTATAAGAATGTAGGAGAACGTATAAAATGTGAGTCGTAGACTCAAGAACGAACGAATTCTGAGTTCGGATGACCGAATTACGGACGAATGAACGAAGAACGTTAAAAACGTTAAAATGAACGAAGGGTGAAGATTAAGCCAACTGAATGGCATGTTAACAGATTCAGAACAAAGTTCTATCCGGGGGTAATCTAAGTACGTTAGATAACGAAGAAAATGGCTTTGGAACAATCTCGTTCTGAGTTATAACGAAGAAGTTATGAGATTTCGAAGTATGCGTTTCAGAACGACCAAAGACTTAGAAAATTTTTTTGGGAAGAAGGTCTTGGCGCTGCCAGCTGATCATGTTTACTAGAATGGTGGCGCCAGAAGCCAGCCGAGAGGGTCACGTCTCTTTTTGCTAACTCATGCCGCAGTTACGAAGTCTTAATCTTGAGAATGGCGCCGCATACCAAGGTCTGAGCAATGCCAGAAATGAGATTTTTAACTGCTCAATTTCTGGGGGATGTGCAAGAAAGAGATACGAACATGTAGTTCAACTAATGTAACACTTAATCGAGTGTTTTAAACCTTTAATGAAGGTTGAATGGAAAGATTAAACGAGATTAAAAGAATGTAATTATGGGTTACGGGACCGATAGCCGGGGACCGTAGTCGCAATGAATCGAACGTGAGGGATTGCTATGATGGTGATTCCTTAGACGTTGATGGACGATAGTAATGTATAACATTTTGATGTTATGACATGGTAATGAGAGATGAATGTAAAGGTTATAGACGCTGTGAACGCAACATTGTTGCAATGAACGATCGGTCTTAGCATACAACGATCAGTATGGCTTCAACATTAAGAAAGAATAATGAGCATGGGGTTCATGGGATGGATAACGATTGAAAGCGATTAAAACCTTGAGTAAAGGTTGAATGAGAGATTAAGAGACGAGTAACGTGAACGTTGAATACGTAAATGATCCTTGTGAATCGTATTCGCGTTGGACGAACGTTCTAAGTATACCCTAGTTGTATGACTTAGACGTTGATGAAAGTAGTAAGTAAGATATGAATGGTATCAAGAAAGCCATATCGAATGGTAATAAGATTAATGAAAGCCGAATGTGAGTCGGATAAGAATGAATCCTGAGGTATGACATTTAATTGTTAGAAAGCCATAAGGAATAAGAAATTGACTTAACGAACATTATATTTAATAGTTCGTATAAGTTAAGATAAGTTAGGTTGTGGTACAATCGTAACCTTTGATGGTTGACATATACGGAGCCGAGCTAAACAATTCCTTCTCGAGAGAGCGAAGGTATATAATGAAAACTGGCAACCGATCTAACTCACCGTGTGGTGGGCGGTGTAGACGAGACGGAACTTGTTTGTCGGGTTGTTTGTGGGAAACCACTCGGACTACCATATGGACTACCAGCGAGAAGAAGCGATGTGTCTTTGAGTCCTAGAAGAGTTATAAGAAGAAGATAAGAATGTTAATCATCAAAGATGATGAACGTTTTGAGTAAGACATCTCCGTATGTCATGAAGCCGTAGAATGGTAATGAAAGTTGGTCGCGTAAACTTAGATTGCAAGAACGCGAACCTTAAGAAGTAAAGTTAAGTAAACCAATACGTAAGTCAAGTATATGACTAATTGGTGTATGTATTATTTCCTTATGTGTTATAGGGAATGGAATGAGCAGTTCAACGTAAGTTGTAGCTGTGTGTAAGGCAAGTTTCCTAACTTAATTCATATTTTAAATGAATGCTAGTTTCTTAAACTTCTTAGATGTTGAACTTGAGAGTTCTGTATATGTGAGAATGTGTGATATTTGTACAAGGTGGTAGAACGTATGAGGCCTTGTGCCACAATGTGAACACTTCGGTGTTTCTATGATATGAACTGTTCTGTGATTGAACTGTTCAATAAGAGAATGTTCTATTTATACATGAACCGTTATTGTTAAGTCTGTGCTATTGATTCTAGCCAGACAGAATGTGTATGAAAGATAGTAGAGAATGAAAGTATTTCAAAGTGAATGTGACTAATGTTTTAAAATGATAGGAATCAAGATTATTCCTATTGTTCAAGCTGCTTCATAACCTTTGTTCGGTTATCGAAGTTTCAAAGGAATGTTAAACTCTGAAAGTTGTTTGTTCAACTGTTAAGACTTGCTGGGCAATTGAATGCTCACACTTGCTTTAAATGAAAAATATTTTCAGCGAACGATGTTAGAAGAACTTAAGGATCCCGTATAGATCAAGCTGTCGGTATCCAGATGAAGTGAAGACTTGTAATGTAGAAAGATGAGAATTAAACTATAGAATAGTTTAATGAACGATTATGTATCCTTGGTGGCGGATAAAAGTCACTCGTGCAAGATGTAAAGAATAATGTAATTATCATTATTTGTAATGAGAAAAGCTATAAGGTTTTTAGAACCTGGGATTTGAGAGTGTATGTTATTATATTTCAGTATATAATGATGTATGTTGGATGAATGATGTACTAGTGACACACGGAATCTGGGTGTGAAGATAGACCGGATTTCGGGGCGTTACAATAACCAATTATAAATCACAGTTTACAGATAATTTTGTAAAACTTTATACACAATGAGTGCACTTCAAGAACATAGAGAACGTAAAACATATATAGTTATATAGTATTAAGATTATAGGAAAAATATTTTTTGTTGCTTAAGAAGATACTTGTTAAACCCTTAGAAAAGCTTGAAGAACTCAGTATTTCTCTAGAATCCCAAATTTTCTTTCTCAACTTTCTCGACAATTCTCTCTAAAACCCTCTGTAACTTTTTCTCTTTCTTTTCTCAAGATAAGAGTTAAGCTACTAAGCGTAAACTAACCGATAAAGCTAGCCAACGTAAAAAATAATAATACGCCTACTAATGACCTTATTAAAATAGCAGGTTACCAAACATATAACGTATAGATTATAATTATATTTTATTTATTTAGTTTATTATAATTCAAAATTCAAAATAAAACCAAAAGCCATAAGGCTTTGTTTGGCCAAACCCTTTTAAAAAATCTTTAAACCTTGTTTGGATAAAACTAACTTAAACTCCTTTAATTTATTTTAATAACTCCTTATAATACAGTTATTTGTCACACTTTATATAATTAAATTTTCATACTTAATTAATTAATTCAAATAAGAATTTATTAAATAAATTATTTAATCACATAACTCAATACAAATAATTAATCATCAAATTAAAATATCAATATAATAATAATTTCCTTAACTCATTAATTATTTATTTTAAAAATAATTAACCACATCAAATCAAATCAAATTGAACAATTATTTATTCAACAATAAACACATCCATTAAATACTTATATAATTCAATAAATATTTAATATTACAATTTAAAATTCTGGAATGTTACAATTAGAATTCAAGAACTTGCATAATCGTAAACAAACAAGAGACAAGAAACTTGCTCAAAATAAGGTTTAGAAAACTTGTCTCGTGTGTAAGCTACACAATTATTACAAATGTTCGCCAAATACCCTACATATACCATTAGGATCACAATACCAATTAGTTATATTAACATTAACGTCATTGGTTTACTTCTCATTTTAGTCAAGTCTATAATCTTTAGCTTAAGATCTGATTATCCTAATCATTCACGTACCATGAACCTGAACTCCAAATTATATTATAATACTTGACATGGTGATTGAAAAACAACTTCAATTCTCATAACATCACATTCCAAACTTTCACAACTTATTAATTCATAACTTATAGTTTCAACTTTGTGATTACAATATGTTATAATGTCTTATAACATGTTTTCAGTTTCTCTACAATTATTAAAATAAAGTTAGGTTAACATTCCCCAAGATATACTGTTAATAGTTCATTCTCGGAGTCCGATTGACCCTTTGGCACGCGTAGCGCCCTAACTACCCCTGGGTCCATAGCGGCCACTTTTTCTTAAAAATAGCACGATGATCGACTCCAAAATCAGTTTTCCAGAACCACAAACTCAGACTCTGCTCTTATACAAAAATTCCAATTTAACAGCAACATGGACAACCCTTACATTATAAACCTAACCAAAATCACATAATATATATAATCGATCATTTTAACACCTAAAACAACATAAATAACACAATTTAAAGGATTAAAAATCATATTTTTACTAGATTCTCTATTTTCAACACATTTAGCCAATTAAATCACTAAATCCTCGCTTCTTAACCAAATCAAACCACTTCAATTGCATTCTTATCATTTATTGACATACTAACACAATATATACAAATTGTAACAAGGACTAAACATAAATTTTAACTCTAAAATCAACCCTTTTAATATGTATTTAACAAAAAATCAATTCCTTCTTCTGAAACATGACTACACATGAATTTGATACTCCAAAATCGTTTGTAAACTACATATAACAGATTTCAAACCATCTATAACATGCATAACAACAATTCTAACAAATCTTTAACTAATTTTCATTTTTTTTCAAAAGAAAACTCAAATACACAAAACATGATTTTCATGAATTTCAACCTCTGAAAATTGTTTCTAAATGATAACCAATGGATTACAATAACTAATTAACAAAAATCCTCTAAATTCTCACAAATTAGCCATAGAAACTCTAGAAACATACAACTAAAAATATAAATTAGATTATACCTTGAATTCCTTGTTAGCCAAGATGATAGAATAGCTTGACAAAACCTTCTTCCTCCCCTAACCCTTATCAATTTATAGAGAATACTCTCAATTTCCTCTCTTACTCTCTCTCAATTTCTCTCTAACACTCTTTATGTTTCTTAGCCTTAGGAAAATAATACGCGAAACAACATAAACTGATGTATATAATCTCACGTACGCATCAATTAAAAAAACAAAGAGCTACATCAGTTATAATATACCAAAGGCCACAAGGCCATGTTTAGCTATACATTAGATTAGGCTTCTAATTTACTTTTATATTTTCCTTATATTATAGTTTCCTTGTCACACCATTATTTAGTTAATTTAATTAAGTCAAATTTTTACACTTAACTTACAATTACAATTATAATTTTCATTATAATTATACTTATGCTTAACAAATTATTACATATCTAATTTAATTAAATTCATAAATCAAATTAACATTTGCCTTATAATTATAGCCTCATAATTATAATTTCCATAATCATTTATAATTTTATTTAACAAAGTAATAAATCTCTAATTTAATTATTAAATCAAATTAGAACTATACCATAATTATTTAATAATTCATTTAATTTAATTATCTCATTAAATTAAATCTTCAAATCATAAAATTATCATCCACATTTTAACTAATTATTGCACAGTAATTTCATCAAATATATATTTATTTCAATAAATAAATCAACCCAAATATTTATTTAACTCAATAAATATTTTTAAATTATATATAAAATTCTCGTTCGTTACATTACAAATCACAAAATCTATCACATGCAAATTTCATGAACACATGCTAACATGGCCAAATCTGAATTTGTACTTCCTCTTTTAATTCTATACAAATTATTAAGGTAGATGGTGATCAAACATCTAAACAATATACACAACCATGCTAGGCAATCCATACATAATCAATCAAGTGCAACAAAGAGGCATATAAATCTGAATTAAGCAATAAGCTCCATTAGAATCCCATAATAGTGATTAGTTCATCTCTGAATCAATAGCCATTATGGGATTTGATCCAAGCATTGCGATAATACAATGAAAGAAAAGAGAGTTAAGAGAATAGGAAATTGCAAATCTGATAAATCTCTGTCCAAAGTAAACCTCCAAGCTTAGTTCAAATCCACAATCAAACTAAGTTGAAACCCTAATAATAAAAATCTACTAAGAACCAAAGAGAGAAGCCAAAATAGTAAACTATATCTAAGAACTCTCTCTAGCTCTTCAAAACCCTAGAAATGGAAAATAGAATGATTAAAACTATGTCTCGTAACTTACAAATACACCCTTCTATGGAAAATACGATACAACAAATTTTTTAAATGAAAAGTCAATCTGTGCAGAATTTTGACTGGCGCGACCGCGCCACCCGGTAAGCTATTTGAGTCACGGGCACGCCAACTTGCAGTCTGGCCTCCTCTCGTGTGGCGCTTAAAGTTACTTCTTCAAATCAAGGTTGCCCATGACAACGATTTTCTCGCAATCTCTTGTAATTCTTTTACTTGTACATTGCTGCTTCATTTAGGGTCCTTAGTTGCTGCTATCCTTTTCTTTCTTCTTTCACTTATCCCTGCCCAGATGCCATTTCCATATGCACATGCTATGCTCTATCTTCAGTTCACCACATGTTCACCATCTTACCAAGTCCATGCCCTGTCCATGCCATCTTTGACAAAATAATATATATATATATATATATATATATAAATTTTGGGCTCCTTATGGGCATGAAAACCATCAAAGTATGCCCGAGCACCACACATAGGATTTTCATTATCACGGGGACCTTAAATCCAGATAACCGTTTTAAGGTCTTAGATTTATAAGTACAAATTTTGCAAGCTAGTTGTACAACTGAAAAGGGTCCATCATGAGAACCAGATCTAGATCCATTAGTTGGATCTTAGATCATGTGGCTCCTTGTTGGGTAAAATCTAGTTACGCACAGCACGCAAGTGTGAGACCCCAAATTTTATGAATAAAGATTTAAATTTCTCGAATTTTTTTTTTGAATATTATGGTGTGGATTTAATATAATGTTATAGTTGTGGGTAATATTTATAAACTTTGCAAAGTATGCAATGTGTTATATTATATTCGATTGGTCGGGGAATATTAAATTCGACGGCACAATCATTGGTGGACCCCATAATCAAATTATTATTTGATTGAGAAAAACGACAAAAATATTTTTATGAAAATAACGGCGATTTACCGTTATCTTTGTTGAACTACTTTGGTAGTAAAGAAATACGATGTCTGGCGTGGTTGCATAGTAGCACACGGTATTGATTATTGATGCTTACGTGATAAGTCACTCAGTTTTGTTTTATTGATATTATTAATGTAATAAAACAGAAAAGATTTTTATATAAAACAGAATACTTTTATAAAGTTATTCTATAAATAGAATATATTATATTCTATTATGCATAGTGTTTTGCATAGTAAAATCTTTTTATATAAAAATGTAATACTTTTTAAAGTTATTCTATAAATAAAATATATTATATTTTATTATGTATAGTGCCTCATATAGTGTTTTTTATATAGTAAAATCTTTTTATATAAAACATAATACTTTTATAAAGTTATTCATTTTATTAGATTATAAATAGAATATATTATATTTTATTTAAAAGATTTTGCTTTTAAATCTGACCGTCCAGATTAAAAGTAAATCAATCTGACCGTTCATGGATTGGTTACTATTCAGTCCATTCTTCTATAAATAGAAGCTCATTCCTTCATTATTTTTTACGAATTCACTGAAACTCTAGAGAGAAAAACTATAGAGAATTATTCTTCTATAATCTTGAGCGTATTTCTTTGGAGTTTAAGAAAGCTTTGAGCGTAGTGCAAGTTTTCTTTGAGTATATCCTCGCCCTACCAGTCGGAGTATTCTTCTTTCAAAGGTAAGGGATATTATTTGTTGTACCCGTAAGGGGTATTATTTCTTTTGTATCCATGAAGAGAACTTCTGTTATTCCATTATTTGTTATTCTGTTGGAATAACCTGTATACGCGGTCTACCCTATACTTGGTGAAATTCTTCATTATTCCATTATTTATTATTCTCATTGGAATAACACGTATCATGCGACTACCCTATACTTGGTGAAATTCTTACGTTATTTCATTCTTTATTATTCATTTGGAATATCATATCTCGCATGCTTTTCGCGGACCGGTTCTGCTCTTTATTCATTTGGAATATCCATCTGTACGCTTCTTTGGGGACACCGTTCCGTTATTTATTATTCTGTTAGAATAACTTTTATCTCTGGCGCGATCTACCGCATGCATGGTGATTTCTGTTGTTATTCCATTCTTTATTATCCTGTTGGAACATCCTGTTGGTGCGAATTTCGCCTGACCTGGTTCCGTTATTTATTATTTTGTTGGAATAACCTGTCTATGCGATGTACCGCATGCATGGTGATTTCTGTTGTTATTCATTCTTTATTATTCTGTTGGAATATCCTTTCGGTGCATATTACGCCTGACCTGGTTCCGTTATTTATTATTCTATTGGAATAACTTTGTCTCATCTGAGTACCGCATGCATGGTGATTTCTTTTGTTATTCCATTCTTTATTATACTCTGTTGGTTAAAGTTTTGACTTCTATACTCCATGAAATTAGTGGAATATCCTTGATATTTACTCTTCATCCAGTATCTTTTCATGGAAATATTCTTTTGAGCATTCTTGAATTTTACTCTACAAAGAAGTATCATGTTGACAATTTGGACGTTATTAGTTCTTGGATAATTTAATTCTTGAACTTGTTTTTATTGAATTCTTATATCATTGTCATCATCCTCATGTTTATATTTTGTTTAAAGTTATATATGGCCTGTAGTGCATAGATGGACTTGGTATGATTATGACCAGGGATTATTCGGTATAATCATGACCGTAATGTTACAAATGATGTGGAAAAGGTCCTCATTGGCCCGTAGTGCATTGATGGACAGTTTTTGTTATGATTATGGCTATGGATTCTCTTCGGCCAAGGGTGCAAAGAATGATTATTTTATGGCATGATCGGGACCGTTGATGAATACACGAATATCCTTGGCGAAGTAGTGCATGGATAATTTGTGGTCGTGATACTAATGAATATCCTTGGTCGTAGTCTTGGGGGATGTGGATTATTTATTAAGTCGAGTCTCAACGATAAAAGTGATAAAAACTTTTTAAATCATAGAAGATAGTAGATTTTATTCTCTACTTGACTCTTCTAATGGATTGCTTGTTCCGCTGTCGTTAAACTTAATGTCTATTGTATTTTATCAGTTAACATTGTTGAAGACTAATGATAATTTATTCTCGCATTATCTTAGTCATAATATTTCTTCTCGGGCTAGTTGAGCTCACCCCTTTCCTTCACTTTTTCTCTCTTGAAATGAGAATATAGTGGGACGAGTCGGGGAACGGATTGACAGTCTAGATGGTAGCATTAGTAGTCCTCACTATTCTGTTAAATAGTGTGATAGTAATTGTAATGAGGACTCAATTGAGTGTGGATATTGTCTAGATGACAATATTTGTATTAAAACTCGCATCGTATGTTTTATCGTATTTTACACGACTATTGTATAATTAAGTTGTATTTGAATTTTGTACCATGTTTTTGGCGACTCAAGTGATGTATACCTATTTTTGGGGGCGTCACAACAAGTATACATGGTCAACAAGTAATAAAGTGAAAGTAAAGTATCGTTCCCATGAGGAATTATTTAACAAGAATTACCAAGCACTAACCCTTAACCAAATTAATCTTATTTAAACGAATGATTTAATATGTTTAATTACAATAATTACTTAAACTAATACTAACTACTCCTAGGATGAAACTAGATAATGAAGACTTGAGACTACAACTTCACTTATTGTTTCATTTAGATCAATTCACTCCTTGTGAAGCCAAATTAATTAAATAGGATTGTTAATCGAGAACACAAAAGTAAGATATGAACATCTCTCGATGCACCATACCCGTATCAAATTAACTCCACAGATGATAAAATTAATACGAACACCCTAATTAACTAACTCATTATATCTATATGTGAATTACAATTAAAAAATATTTGAGCACAAGTTCTCAATAGATTACATGCGATACATATGTATATCTCTATCCTAGTCACGAATCATGAATTCCAACGCCATTTAGAAATCACGAACATATGCTATTATGATCAGATCTAAACCCATAATCTGTTTCTCAATGTCATATGGATTATCACAGTAATTGATGACCAAGCAATTAAGAAATTAAACACAAACCATAATAGTCAATCCAATAATAATGAACAAGACTATCAATGAAGCATATCAAAGTAAACTATGCAACAAGATCTATTATAATCTCAAAATAGAGTTTAGCTCATGATGAAGTCAAAATCCATAATCCACAATTATTTATACAATGAAAGATAAAGATAGAAGTAAAGAGAAGTTAGGAATTGATCAGAATTCAAATATGAATTTCTCTTGCTCTAATTCTGAATCTCCAATAATCTTTAATTGCTTCAATCTTCAACTCTAATCTAAACTAGGGTTTTTCCTAATCTAATCTAATGGAATGGAATCCCATTAATCCTTGTGAATACTCATCCTTTTATATCCCTCTAATTATCTTTCTTCAAATCAACCCTTCAGAATCCTTTCCTGAATCAACTTTTGGAATTCAAAATCAACACTTTTTCCCGACATCTTCGCCCCGACGAGTTTTTGCCTTATGAAATTTTACCCCGGTACATTTTCATTTTGCTAAAGGTATCTCTGTCCCGGCACAGATTTTACATTATAAAAGTACACCCTGGCGTATGATCAGTACCAGAAACTACAAAAATGCCATTAAGCTCCATTTTTCATGTTTTGACCCTCCGAAGCCATTTCTTTCAACACAAACACAAAAATAAGTAAAATAACACTAAAAATACTTCAAGTTAACAAAGAATCAAGTCTAAAAAGTATCCAAATTATAGGTACAAAACCCACTCATCACTCCTAGGCTCACATAATATCACATAAATAGCCTACATAGCAAATATATTGAAATAAATAGATATTTATATTAAACATTGCTATACGAAGGATTCATCAGTTAAATCCTCGTTAGTGAGTAACCCATAGCTTCCAGTTTCCTCTAGATACAAATCTAGGGTCACCTGGTTGCTAAAACTTAAAAAAAACTAGAAAGAAAACTACATCTGTATAGATCTTAGCCATTCTAGCTTCCAAGTTCAAGTTTTGAAACTTTTGAACCGGTCAAAAGCTAAATCTGGCTAGATCCAGTACAGATCTAGTCAATAAAGCTCAAATATTAACTATCTACAAGAAAGAACGGTTAAACTTCAGATCTAACGAATATTAATCGCTAAATCTTACAGTGATTTGCGAGAATGGCTATCGAACGACTTCTGGCGCCTTTATGAATGATTTCCACAGGTTAAAACTTGATATGTTGTGACACCCCCAAATCCGGGTACTTCATTCCCACAAGATTTGGTTTTCACTTGATAAAAACATTCATGTCTAACAACCTTCATAATAAAATTTAATTATAAACCTTCCCATTAAAGGATTACATCAATAAGTTCAATAAAATCTCCCAGATCATCTAACATTTAAATACAAACATCATGCACAGAAAATTAAATAACTACATCACAATATTTAAAATAAAGTCTGACAATATAAAAGTCAATAGGTTTACAAGTCTTCAATACTTGTTCATCTTCCCTTTCCCTTTACTGGTCGTACGTTCATCAACCTTCTCAACTTTAGTTGTAATATTTATATAAGCAAGAGTGAGCAAACAATGCTCACTTGAAATGATAATGAATAAACATCATATCAACTTCCAAATGAATAGGTTTCATAGAACTGAATAATGTACTTCATCAATAATAATCAGGAACAGAATTTGAAATATATAACTAAGGGTCAAAAGACCACGAACTATGTCCATAGTTATAAGTATTCTTTCAACTTAAACTTTAACAGTCATAAGACTATAGGGACTCCTCGTACTTAGAGGGATCAGCCCTTTGTACAATGTATTGTGCACAAACATTTAAACGTTATGCGTAAATTATCCCCTGTAATAGGGTTGTTCAACTCAGCATTTAGAATACGAGTCTGCACCAAAGTAAGTTTGGTTTGGATAAGTTTCAAGGTAATTTAGAGTTTAACGAACATCAACTAAGGATTAGTTAAATAAAAATATAATAACGTTATGCTATGGAATGAATCATAAATGAATTAAAATTGTATTCTAAAGTCATGCTTTAGGAATAATCTAAAAGCATAAGCATTGAATAATATAACAAACATTGCTTGAACAATATTAAGCTAAGGTTAGAATCTTGTTTAGAATTGAGTATTGAGCATGCATAACAAATAGTAAATTGAACAATAAAACTTATTCAACATTAGTGTATCAAAATTTAGAAACTTGCATGCTAAATAATGAGTTAAAGATTAGAAAAATTGGCTCAATATCAAGAGGTAAGGTTTAGGAGCTTGAACAATATAAGTAGAGTTAATAAACTTGCACAAAGAAATTTAGAGTTAGAAAACTTGCCTTGCGTGTAAGCTAAACTGTAATAATTCAATTCACAATATTTGTGATGCCCCCAAAATAGGTATACAACACCCATTCTGAGTCGCCAAATACATGGTACAAAAAGCAAACTACAACTTCAATAATATAATTGTCATGCAAAATACGACAACACATACTATGAGTTTAAATACAAATATTATCTTCTAGACAATATCCACACCCAAATAAGTCCTCATTACAATTATTCATACACTATTTTACAGAAATAGTGAGGACAGCTAAAACAGATCTAGAACTATCACTCCATACCCCGACTCGATCCTGTTATGTTCTCACCTCCTTAGAAGAAAATGGAACAAAAAGGAAAAGGGTGAGCTCAACTAGCCCAGTAAAGAATATTATGACTAAGATAATATACAACAAATTATCATTAGTCTTCAATAGGGAAAAATCTAATAGAATACAATAGACAACAAATTTTAGATCAACAACTGCAGCGAAAACAACAATCCATTAGAAAAGTCACATAGAGAATGAATTCTACTATCTTCTAAGATTTAAAAGTTCATCATAAATATTTTATCCCTGTAACAACAATCAATATACATCTTTAATCAAATATTCATCTTTGCACTACAGGCCAAAGATATTCATTTGTTTCACCAGTTGGTCATGCTCATCTCAACACCTGTTCATCTTTGCACTACGGGCCAAAGATATTCATCAGTTAATCATTCATCTTTGTACTACAGGCAAAAGATATTTAGTAATATCACCATTTAGGACTGAGGATGATGAAAAATAATTTAAAGAAAATGAATCCAGTGACACAGAAGAACAAATATTAGGGATTCGTATAACAGTTTATCCAAGATCAATAATACTTCATAATAACCAATTGTGAATCAGAATTCAAAATAAAGATCAAAACATGGATACAATCAAAGATAGTAACCATAATAGACATCTTGGACAAAAAGAAGAAAATTTTATTTTTCGGTGAATAGTGTCGTATTAGTGAATAGTGCCGATATCGTGAATAATTATGTCATATCGTGAATAGTAACCCCAGCACAAAAAAGTTCCAAATTTGATTAAAAAGTTCACGAATATTTTAGCATAATGATATTGAATAAAATAATATCATTTAAGAAAAAATAGCATCCTTACCTCAAAATAACGGTATTACGATGAATATCGGGATAGAAAGCGAAGGAAACTTGTATCGAACAACAACTCTCAAAGTATCAAAATACTCACAAAAATACGCTCGAGAATCTAGAGAAAGAAAATTTGTTTACGGTGTGTGATTTTCAATTCTACCCTAAGCGTCTATTTATAGGAAAATGCTAGAAATCCATAGGAGACTAAATAATAAATTAATATTATTTCATTTCTTCTTTTCTCGCATGCTTCTTGACCAAGATCGACCACCGACCATCTTTGAACAAAATTTAGCATTACACATGTAAAAAACAAAAGTGGGTCCCACTCGTAATTTAATAAAAATTATTTTATTTTCCGAAACTTCAATAATTAATAGAAAATAGCCCGTTTATCAAAAAAATACGAATTTTATATTCATTCCACACGAAATCGAATTCTCTACAACTTTACAAAAGAAAGTTTTTCCAAATTCCCAATAGAACATATCCGAAATCCACAAACTGATGATTTTTAATACCTCCATTCCGACAAAATACTGATAAAACACCTCAACATTAATTCCTTCATTTATAACCACATAAAATAAATAAATCCATCATTTATATCCATATAAAATAAATATTTCCTTATCATATAAATCAATAATTAATTATTCACAAATAATATTACAGAATTATAATTATGACAACCAGGCAGTTCCTAGGAAAGAGGGGGCTTTCCAATAAGGATTTCTCCTTACTGGCACGCAATTAGGTGACCAAACCTCTCCTTAGACATAACTTTCTAGACATTGCCAATAATGTTATCTAATAATATTATTCAAATAATAAGAATTATTGATCGATAATAGGAAATCTTTGTGCGTGACAATTATTGAAACAACGGTAATATAAAATATCAACGCAACAATTATTGAATCAATAAAATAAAATATTGAACAATAACTCTTGTAACAATTATTGAAAGTAATGCCTTCTTACATACGAATCAATAATTCAACAATCTTGTGCAATCTTGTGTATTGCTCTTTGTGCAACCACGCCAGATTCTTGTAATTTAACCACCGTATTCCAACGGTGTTACTTGAATAACAACTTCTGCCGTTATTTATAAAAACTCATACTTTGTCGTTTTCTTCATCCGAGCGATTATTCTCGTTATGGAGCCCATTAATTGATTACTTGTAAATGCGGATATTCCCGAGAAAAAGAATATTCCACGACCAAACGAATATTCCCCGACAAAAGGAATATTTTATAACCACTTGCTTATTTTGTAAAATTTTCACATTTCACCCATAACCAAAGCATTATATCAAATTAATCCTTATTAATTTAGAATAATGAATAGAGGAAAATTTAATTTTATTTATAATAAGTTGGGGTCTTACAACCTCCCCTCCTTATAAAATTTCGTCCTCGAAATTGACGTACATACCTGGTGTTTCGAACAAGTGAGGGTACCTCGCTTTCATTTCCAATTCCAACTCCCAGGTCATTTCTTCAATAGCATGGTTCCTCCACAAAACCTTAACTTATGGTATAACCTTGGTGCGTAGGACATGCTCTTTCCTATCCAAGATCTTAACAGGTACCTCCTTGTACGTTAAATCTTCGGCTATCTCGTCTGGTTCTAACTCAATAATGTGGTTCGGGTCTTTCACATATTTACGAAGCATAGATATGTGAAAAACATTATTAACACGAGACATATTTGGAGGAAATGCGAGTCTATAGGGCACATTTCCTATTCAGTCAAGAATCTGAAATGGACAAACAAATAGTGGATTGAGCTTTCCTCTCTTCCCAAATCTTGTAACTCCCTTCTATGGAGCAATATGTAATAGTACATGATCTCCAATATTAAATTTCACGTCCTTTCAATGAAGATTAGTATAACTCTTTTGTCGATCCTGTGAGGTTTGAATACGTTGTTGAATCATTTGGATCTTTTCTGTAGTCATACGTACTAATTCTGGTCCCAACAACGTTGCTTCTCCCACCTCATCCTAAAATACTGGAGAACGACACTTTCGTCCATACAATGCCTCGAATGGAGTTATGCATATACTTGTTTGATAATTGTTGTTGTAGGAGAATTCCACCAGTGGCAAGTACTTATCCCAACTTCCTTTGAAATCTAGGACACAGAGTCTTAATAGATCTTCAAGGGTTTGAATAGTCCTTTCCGATTGCCTGTCCGTTTGAGGATGGTATGCTGAACTGAATTATAAATCCGTGCCCATAGATTTCTGCAAGCTAACCCAAAATCTTGAAGTGAATATTGGGTCACGATCCGAAACTATGGATACTGGCATGCCATGCAATCTCACAATCTCATTCACGTACATACTAGCAAGACGTTCAAGGGAATACGTTTCTCGTATAGGTAAGAAATGAGCAGACTTGGTTAATCTATCAACAATAACCCAAATCACATCTATGCCTTGAGAAAGTTTGGGAAGACCTGTAATGAAATCCATGATAATGTGTTCCCACTTCCATTTCGGAATCTCAAGTGGTTGCAATGGACCCTTTGGCACTTGATGCTCCGCCTTTACACGTTGACAGGTTAAACATTCGAGATAAACTCCACGATCTCTCTCTTCATATTGTTCCACCAAAATTTATGTCGAATATCATGATACATTTTGGTACTCCCAGGATGGATTGCAAACGGGGTGTTGTGTGCCTCCATCATGATTCTATGCTTCAAGTCGGAATCGTTAGCAACGCAAAACCTAGAGTTGAATTAAAGTATTCCTTCTTCATCGATTCTTTCTTTTTGAATAGCACCTTCTTTCACTTTCTTTTTCATACGCATCAGCCCTAGGTCCGTAGCTTGAGCAGCTTTAACTTTATCGATTAAATTCAGTTCTACTCGTATATTCGCCATCATCACGTGGGTCCTGAGTCTTTAATTCTATCTCCATCCTTTGCAAGTCATACAAAAAATGGGCCTTTAGCATTGACAATATCGCTTTTCGTACTCGCATATGAGCTTACTACTCAATCGTCGTCGACTCACTACGTTTGCTTTTCCAAGATGATATTGAATAGTGTGATCGTAATCTTTCAAAAGCTCAAGCCAACGTCATTGCCGCATATTGAGTTCTTTTTGGGTGAAGAAATATTTGAGGCTTTTATGGTCCGTATAAATCTCCACTTTCTCCCCATACAAGTAGTGTCTCCATATCTTCAACGCGAATGACTGCTTTGCCAACTCTAGATCATGAGTAGGATAATTCCTCTCATATTCTTTGAGTTGTCATGAGGCATAAAGCTATGAGTTTCCCATATTGCATGAGAACACATCCTAACCCTTTGCCTGAAGCATCACTGTAGATAACAAATCCATCCGAACCAGATGGTATTGCCAGAACAGGTGCCGAAATGAGTCTCCTCTTGAGCTCTTGGAAACTCTTCTCGCATTCCTCGCTCCATATGAATTTTGTATCTTTTCGAGTCAGCTGAGTTAACGGAGTAGCGATTCGAGAAAATCCTTCCACGAATCTCAGATAATAACCACTAAGCCCAGAAAAGCTGCGTGCTTGATCACATTACTTTGGTTGCTCCCAACTTTGTATTGCTTCAATCTTATTTGGTCAATGGATACTCCATGTTTTGACACCACGTGCCCAAGGAATGCTACTTCCTCAAGCCGAACTTCGATTTCTTGACTTGGCATATAGCTTGTTTTCATGAAGCCTTTCAAGTATCGACTTCAAATGGTGCTCATGATCTTCACGGCTTTTGGAATAGATGAGGATGTCATCAATAAAGACAACAACGAAGCCATCCAAATATTCCTTGAATACTCGGTTCATCATATCCATGAAAACATCGGGGCATTATTAGTCAATCCAAAAGACATGACTAAGAATTCATAATGCCGTACGTAGCGAGTTCTGAAGGTAGTCTTTAGAATATCCTCAATTTTAATCTTCAGCTGATGATATCCAGAATGAAGATCGATCTTTGAAAAGAATTTTGCTCCTTGTAACTGGTCAAACAGGTCATCAATGCGAGGTAGCGGATACCTATTCTTGATGGTGACATGGTTTAATTCTCGGTAGTCAATACAAAGTCGTATACTCCCGTCTTTCTTCTTTACGAATAAAATAGGAGCACCCCAAGGAGATGTACTAGGACGAATGAAACCGATGTCTAACAATTCCTGTAGTTGGACTTTTAACTCCTGAAGTTCAATAGGAGCCATTCGATATGGGGTTTTAGAAATGGGCTTTGTACTCGGTTCAAGGTCAATAAAGAATTCAACATCACGTTCTGGGGGTAGACCGGGAAGTTCTTCAGGAAATACATCAGGAAATTCTCTAAGAACAGAAATATTATCCAAATCTGACTTGTCTTTATTCAAATCCATAACATGGGCTAAGAAAGCTTGACATTCGTTTTTTAATAAACGAATAGCTTTGTGGCTGGATATGATAGTGACTGATTTTAGTGGTTAGTTGTTTGAATTCGTATGACAAGTTGGTTAGGAATATGAAAACTAACAACCTTACGAAAACAATCAATTTTGGCATGATGAGTGGTTAACCAATCAATTCCTAAAATCACATCAAAAGCAAGTATCTTTAAAGAGATAAGATCAACAGGTAATGTGATAGTGCCAACTTGGATCAAGCAAGATTTATAAACTGTAGATGTAACGAAGGTTTCACCCAACGGAGTTTCAACAGATAAATCAAAGTCTAATTTCTTAGGAGTCCAGTTTAAATGTTGAGCACAAGCAGGAGAGATAAAAGAATGGGTAGAACCGGTATCTAGTAAGGTATAAACTTCGCAAGAATTCAAGATTATCTTACCCGTGATCACCTCGTTTGGGTTCCTCACGTTTTGGCGATTCGACAAACGCTCTTCCGAAACCGCGATTTTGACTTATCCGGAACAAACCTTTGGAGTCACCATCCTGCTTGAACTTGGTTTTGCTACTGAGGCGATCTCAAGCTATATGGCCCTCCTTTCCACGATTATAACATACCTTGGATTGTTGTGGGCAGGTTTGGGCTAATATGTCCCTCTTTCCGCATTTGTAACATCTAACTAGCGGTCGATCTCCTCCTTAGAATTTGTTATTGGTTGGTCTTTGCTGTTGATGTCTTCCCATCATTGTTGAATCTCCTCTTTAAAATTTCCACTTGACTCACCTCTCTATTATCATGGCCACGATTACCACCCAGAGTGGTTCTGCCTTTGTCCGTATTTTTCCCTCCTCGTTGGTTATCATCGTTCTGATGACTGTTGTCACCGGTATGACCTTGGTTGTGGTCCTTCGGTTGAGTATACTCACTATCTCGCTCTAATAATTGAGCCCTGTTGACAACATCTGAATACAGAGAAAATTTATGAGAGATAAGGTATTGACGAATCTCGGGATTTAGTCCTCTCAGAAACATCTGCGTCATACGTTCCTCATTCTTTACCAAATGAGGTGCAAACCTAGATAACTCTGCGAACTTTGCCTCGTACTAAGACACCATCATGTTGTTCTGCTCCAGTCTAATAAACTCTACCTCCTTCATATGACGAATACTTTCAGGAAAGTACTTGTCATTGAACAATTTCTGAAATCTTTCTCAAGACATGTTGAGTGCGGCTGGCTGGGTACGCTTCACGGATTCCCACTAGTAATCTGCCTCTCCACGAAACATAAATGTGGCGATGGAACCTTCTGTTCCTCCGTGCATCCCAAGACATCGAATATCTTGATAATTTGCTTGACCCATGTTTCCGCCTTAATCGGATCGGGCTTTCCCCAAAAATCTGGTGGTCCCAACTCCTTGAACTGCTTGGCTGTGACAGACCGCGCGTTGCCATCACTTCCACCCATATTTTGTACACGAGTCTGCCTCATCTGATTTTTCATGAACTTCAAAAAGCTCCTAAACATTCCATCATTCATCATTTGCTCGGTAATGTTGTTTACAGGAGGAATACTGTCTTCCTGTTGCACGTTCTCCTGGTTTGTGACTAAAGGTTGTTCCACAGTCTCATACACTCTCTTGTTAACATTCTCAGCAGCCATTCTTAAATACTACAATAAAATAAGGGTTAATTAAACAAATTAATATATCACATAGTATCCCTATATTATGACCAACCAACAAAAAAGCTTAGATAGGACACACTAGCTAGCGAAGGATTTACTCATCTCTCCCCTCCTAGTTCTATTCCCCGATCTCCACCAGAGGCCATATCCCTAAGCTTTGATACCAAACTTGTGGCGCCCCCCTAAAATAGGTATACAACACCCATTACGAGTCGCCAAATACATGGTACAAAAAGCAAACTACAACTTCAATAATACAATTGTCGTAAGTGCAAAATCGACAACATATCTTTGTGAGTTTAAATACAAATATTGTCTTCTAGACAATATCCACACCCAAATAAGTCCTCATTACAATTATTCATACACTATTTTACAGAAATAGTGAGGACAGCTAAAACATCTTTGTAGAGCCATCACTCCATACCCCGACTCGATCCTGCTATGTTCTCACCTCCTGAGAAGAAAATGGAACAAAAAGGAAAAGGGTGAGCTCAACTAGCCCAGTAAAGAATATTATGACTAAGATAATATAAAACAAATTATCATTAGTCTTCAATAGGGAAAAATCTAATAGAATACAATAGACAACAAATTTTAGATCAACAACTGCAGCAAAAACAACAATCCATTAGAAGAGTCACGTAGAGAATGAATTCTACTATCTTCTAAGATTTAAAAGTTCATCATCAATATTTTATCCGTGTAACAACAATCAATATATATCTTTAATCAAATATTCATCTTTGCACTACAGGCCAAAGATATTCATTTGTTTCACCAGTTGGTCATGCTCATCTCAACACCTGTTCATCTTTGCACTACGGGCCAAAGATATTCATCAGTTAATCATTCATCTTTGTACTACAAGCCAAAGATATTCAGTAATATCATCATTTAGGACTGAGGATGATGAAAAATAATTTAAAGAAAACGAATCCAGTGAGACAGAAGAACAAATATTAGGGATTTGTATAATAGTTTATCCAAGATCAATAATACTTCATAATAACCAATTGTGAAACAGAATTCAAAATAAAGATCAAAACATAGATACAATCAAAGATAGTAACCATAATAGACATCTTGGACAAAAAGAACAAAATTTCATTTTTCGGTGAATAGTACCGTATTCGTGAATAGTGCCGTATACGTGAATAGTGTCGTATACGTGAATAGTAACCCTGACACAAAAAGTTCCAAATTTGATTAAAAAGTTCACCAATATTTTCGGCATAATGATATTGAAGAAAATAATATCATTTAAAAAGAAAATAGCATCCCTTACCTCAAAATAATAGTACTTCTGATCGGAATATCGGATAGAAAGTCGAAGGAAACTTGTACCGAACAGCAACTCTCAAAGTATCAAAATACTCACAAAAATACGCTCGAGAATCTAAAGAGAAAGAAAACTTATTTCTGGTGTGATTTTCAATTCTAACCTAAGCGTCTATTTATAGGAAAATGCTAGAACGCCATAGGAGACTAAATAATAAATTAATATTATTTCATTTCTTCTTTTCTACGCATGCTTCTTGGCCAAGATCAGCCACCAGCCATCTTTGAACAAAATTTAGCAGCCCACATGTGTAAAACAAAAGTGGGTCCCACTCGTAATTTAATAAAAATCATTTTATTTTCCGAAACTTCAATAATTCATAGAAAATAGCCCGTTTATCATAAAAATATGAATTTTGTGTCCATTCCACACGAAATTGAATTCTCTACAATTTACAGAAGAAAGTTTTTCCAAATTCCCAATAGAAAATATCCGAAATCCACAAACTGATGATTTTTAATAACTCCATTCTGACAAAATACTGATAAAATACCTCAGCATTAATTCCTTCATTTATAACCACATAAAATAAATAAATCCATCATTTATGTCCACATAAATAAATATTTCCTTATCATATAAATCAATAATTAATTATTCACAAATAATATTACAGAATTATAATTATGACAACCAGTAGGCCTTCGAGAAAGAGGGGCTTTCCAATAAGGATTTCTACTTACTGGCACACTATTAGGTGACCAAACCTCTCCTTAGACAGAACATTCTAGACATTGCCAATAATGTTATCTAATAATATTATTCAAATAATATGAATTATTGATATGATAATGGGAAATACTGTGCAGTGACAATTATTGAAACAACAATAATATAAAATATCAACACATCAATTATTGAATCAATAAAATAGAATATTAAACAGTAACTACTGTAACAATTATTGAGTAGTGCCTTCTTACGTACGAATCAATAATTCAACAATATTGTGCTGTACTGGTAAATGCTACTTGTGCAACCACGCGTATTCTTCGTAATTTAACCACCATGTATTCCAACGATTATTACTTGATAACAACTACTACTGCTATTTATAAAAACTCATACTTTATCGTTTTCTTTATCCGATAGCTTATTCTCATTATGGAACCCACAATTCAAGCGTCAGTAAATGCGGATATTCCCAACAAAAAGAATATTCCACGACCAAATGAATATTCCCCGACAAAAGGAATATTTTATAACCACTTGCTTATTTTGTAAAATTTGCACATTTCACCCATAACCAAAGCATTATATCAAATTAATCCTTATTAATTTAGAATAATGAATAGAGGAAAATTTAATTTTATTTATAATAAGTTGGGGTCTTAGAATATCCTATACACATATCATCATGATATAATTAGTCACTACAAATACTCTATATATAAATTAAGTATCTATTTCATGTATGGTTTAATTTTTAACCACATAGTCAAGTTACATTAGTAATCAAAACTAGTTAAATGTTAATTATATGCTCATTCTTAGTACTATGATACAATTAACAAAAGTCACATTCTAACAGTCATAATGCTGCACCGTATCAACAATTAAAGACTTTATTTAAAAGAAAATGATTTTATGGCCATTCTTGCTAGCAACTGTTTGCAATTTCTTGCCAAATTACACTTTCGGGTTGGCCCATTGCGGCCATGGTAACTAGCGTTAAAATGTGAGTCACAGGTCTGTGGTTGGGGATGTTGCGCGAGGTTGGCGTTGTGGACGCATGACGCGAGCTTGGCGTTGCTATACGAGGCTTGAATCTATGACGCTAAGGCTTGGCTGCAGAACACGAATTACGATGTTTGAACACGAAGAACAGAAACAAAGCTATTTTTAATTGTTTAATAACATCTAGCACCTAAATTAACACGTATAACTTACATAAATTACACATAAACGTTACCCATCATATATATACTGATTTCAAAACAACTAAACCACAATTTCAAAAAAAAATCCTTGAATGCCATGTTTTAAACCAAAACTCCTTTTTGACATTGTTTGACAAAATTAACACTGTAACCATAATTATACACCAAATTAATTTATTTGAACTACGTTCTCTTCATTTCTTAACATATAAACATATTCAAGGTTCAATTTATCTATTAGCTCACAATCAAATATCAATTTTGGTACTCCTTGTGACACCCCCAAATCTAGGTACTTCATTCCCACAAGATTTGGTGTTCACTTTCCATTCATTCATATCTATCTACCCAAATATGATAAAATTAAATCATAAATCCTCCCTTTAAATAGGGTTACATCATTAAATAAAAATCTTCCCAGATTGTCTAACCTTAAATATCATTCAAATGCGGAAATAAAATTATTACATCACATCATTAAACAAAAGTCTATCATCATAACAATAAAATAAAATTACAAGTCTTTATCACTTATACATTTTCCCTTTCCTTTCCTAGTTGTAGGTTCATCTACCTTCTCAACTTTAGCTGCAATGATTATATTTATGCAAGAGTGAGAAAAACAATTGTTCACTAGATATAGCAATGAATCAACAAGAATATAATAACTGCCAATGAATAGGCTCAACAAAATTGAATAGTACTCTATCAATGCTAGTCAAAACTGAAATCGAAATATGAAAAACATCTGAGGGTCCTAAGACCACGAACATGTCCATAGTTGTAAGTAATCTTTCAACTTAAACTTTAACAGTCATAAGACTATAAAGACTCCTCGTACTTAGGGGGATCAACCCTTCGTACAATGTATTATGCATAAATATTTCAACGCTAAGCATAAATTATCTCCTAATATTAGGGTTATTCAACTCAGTATTTAGAGTACAAGTCCGCACCAAAGTAAGTTTGGTTTGGATACATTTCAAGGGTAATTTAGAATTCAACGGCTATCAACTAAGGATTAGTTGAATACAATATTGATAACGTCATGCTATGAAATAATCATAACTGAATCGACATTATAAATTAAGATCATGCTTTAGGAATAAACTAATAGCATAAACATCGAATAATCAAAATATACCTTGCTTGAAGAATATTAAGCCAATGTTATTTAGAATTGAGTACTAAGCATGCATAACAAATAGTAATTTAAACGATAAAAACTTGTTCAACATGAGTATGTCAGAATATGTAAGCTTGCATGCTATATAACAAGTTAAAGACAAGAATAACTTGTTCAATATCAGAATAAGATTTAGAAATCATAAACAAACTAAATACAAGAACTTGCTCAATCATAAGAATAAACGTGCACAATGTAATAATTGAACTAACTCAACGAAAGTGTAGAGTTAGAAAACTTGCTCAATTATAAAAGTAGAATTAAAGAGCTTGCTCAATGTAAAAAGATAAGTTTAGAAACTTGTTTTGAGCGTAAGCTATAATATTATACTCACGTTCACCTACACATAGGTTTAGAACCACAATTTATTAGATATACTAACATTCATGTTCCAACATAACACGCATTTCTAGTTAGATTTATTATTTTAGTTCAAGTCTTTCTTGACCATATATATTTCAGAAACTACATTTCAAAAACTCCAAGTATTAACTTCACAACACTTATTTACCATTCATTGTGTTCACTAAGTTCTAACAACACGTTGATAACTTATAATTCATTTTACAAAGTTAAAATTATCAATGAAATGACACGGTACTGAATTAACCTCCTTGTTACATGTTTGACACCTTAACACAACCTTAGACCACGCTATAGTGGTATTTCAAGGTCTGTAGTAGCAACAAAACTAACTGTCTCAGAACAGGGTATGGCGTAGCTCCGCCATACACAAGCTTCTCGACAGGTCTTTGCTACTGCTAGTTTTAGCCTTGGCACCAAATAGCATTTCACTTGCTTTGGTATAGATGAACGAGAAAAAAACGACTATGAACAGTAGCCGACTTTAGCCCAACAAACACAAATTTCACCCACCAAACATTAATATTAACACGTAAAATTGGTATAGAACTATCATAAACATGTTTGCCAACATATTCCTCAACATAGAACAATGTAACAACAATTATACTAGTTTAATTTCTTAAATTTCACATCAAAACTCCATTTTTGATATCTTTCACAAAAATCAACACTGTGATTTCAATTTTACATCGAATCACTTCGTTCAAACTACGTTTTCTTCGTTTCTTAATGAACTAGCATAAATAAGACCCAATTTACAGTTTAGCATATAAATTGACCATCAAAATTAGTACTTACATAAGCCATATGAAAAATACAAACACTGTCATTTGCTTTTCATACTTTCACACGAAATTAGCATGAAATTCCCTATCTAAACATAAACTCTAGCATTATAATTACATACAATTGCAACAATTCAGTTTATACAACAATTCGAGAGAATTTGAATTCACAGAACATATAAATTTATGCAGTAAACTCATATATATATATATATATATATATATATAATACTAATAAATACCTTCAAATGGTTGAGCAATCCTTGCTAAACTCCACTGAAATTATTTTGGAGATACTTAAGTTCTCTCTCGATTCTCCCAACTCTCTATGTAATCTCTTAGAGTTAGCACTAAGGTTATGCGTAAACCAACTAAAAATCAAGCGTAAGAAATAAAACTGATTCTTCCATATTCAACATTAACCAAATAAATTAGTTACACATATTATATTTTAAATAAATAATCCACTTTAACAAATAACACCAAATTATAATTTCATTATAATTTTATTTAATAATTTAGTATACCATTTAAATTATTAAATCAACAAAACAATATAACATCTCATGTTATATTACAACTCTCTAAATTATAAATTAATTTAATTTAGAATATTATCTAATAAATTTAGATTCATAAATATCTACTAACAACCATTTCATCAATAAAAATATTTATTCAACAATTTTAACAATAACCTCATTAAATAAATATTTAAAATTACTGTTTGAAATTTGGGATTGTTACATCCTTCCCTCCTTACAAGGATTCTGTCCCCAGAATCACAATTCAAACAATCAAATCGTCACATTCTTCCCTCCTTACAAAAATTCTGTCCCCAGAATCGAAGACATAGACTAAAAAAATAACTCAGGATAATTCTCCATCATTTCCGCTTCAAGTTCCCACGTAGCCTCTTTGACATTGTGGTTCCTCCATATTACCTTCACAGAAGGTATCACTTTATTTCTGAGCACTTGTTCTTTCCTGTCGACTATCTGGATAGGAATCTCTTCGTAAGACAAATCTTTACTGAACTATAACGGTTCATAATCAATCACATGCTTGTAATCGGGTTTATACGGTGGCAACACCGACACATGAAAAACGTTGTGCGCATGTTCTAATTCTGGAGGTAAAGCTACCTCATAAGCTACTTTTCCCACTCTCTGCAATATCTCGAAAGGTCCAGTAAACCTTGGGCTTAGCTTTCTTTTCTTACCAAAACGAATTTTCCCCTTCCAAGGAGAAACTTTTAGGAAAACAAAATTTCCTACTTCAAATTCGCGATTCTGCCTGTGTTGATCAACATACTTCTTTTTGTCGATCTTGAGCAACTACTAGTGTAGGAGTCCGAATTTTATGAAATAAAAGTATTTAATTTTTCTTATAATTGTTATTCAGTAAATGGTTAAATTGATAAAAGTTTAATGTTAACGGTGATATATATAAATTTTTCAAAATACGCAAGTGATTATAAAATACTCATTGTTGTCGGGGAATATTAGTTTTGGTCGTGGAATATTCTTGATGTGGGAGAATATTCGTATGACGGCCAAGCAGAACCATTTATGGGCCCCATAATAGAATATAACTTTGTTGGATGAAGAAAAACGATAAGTTTGAGTTTTTATAAATAACGGCGTAAGTTATTCAAGTAATTAACACCGTTGGAATACACGGTGGTTAAAATACGATGTCTACGCATGGTTTACAAAGAAGCACATGATTGCACGCATATTTTTGAATTATTGATTCTTACGTAAGAAGACACTACTCAATAATTGTTACAGTAATTACTGTTTAATATTTTATTTTATTGATTCAATAATTGCTGCGTTGATATTTTGTATTATTGTTGGTTCAATAATTGTCACTGCACAGTATTTCCCATTATCATATCAATAATTCATATTATTTGAATAATATTATTATATAGCATTATTGACAATGTCTAGAAAGTTCTGTCAAGGAGAAGTTTGGTCACCTAATTGCGCGCTAATAAGGAGAAATCCTTATCGGAAAGCCCCCTCTTTCTTGGGAAATGCCTGGTTGTCATTATTGTGATTCTGTAATATTCTTTGTGAATAATTAGTTATTGATTTATATGATAAAGAAAATATTTATTTGATGTGGATATAAATGATAGATTTATTTATGTGGTTATAAATGAAGGAAATATTGTTGAGGTGTTTTATCAGTATTTTGTCGGATTGGAGGTATTAAAAGATCAAATCGGTGTTCTTAAAGCTCTATTGCGTGAGTTATAATTTTAATCCGACCTTTGGATCGTTGTGATTTTTGGATATGTTATACATATATAAGTTGAGTATATGTCCACAAATTTTGAACCGTTAAAAATTAACGGTTGATTTGTTATGAATTTTAAAAGGTGTTAAAATCATCCGTTTGTGGATTTGGATATTTTTACATGCGAATTTGGAAAAACTTAAAGCTACAAAGTTGTAAATAATTCGATTTCGTGTGGAATGGACATAAAATTCGTATTTTTCTGATAAACGGGCTATTTTTTATGAATTACTGAAATTTCAGAAAATAAAATAATTTTTATTAAAATTGGGTGGGACCCACTTTTGTTTTTAAAACATGTGGGCTGCTATTTTGTTGTTCCAAGTTGGTTGGCTGCTGATTCAAATGGTTGGCATGCATAGATATTGGTTTTGAAAATTAATATTTTATTAATTTAGTCTCCTTTGGCGTTCTAGCATTTTTCTATAAATAGGTGCTTATGTTAGAATTGAAAATCACACTAGAAACAAGTTTTCTTTCTCTCTATATTGTCGAGCGTATTTTTGAGAGTATTTAGATACTTGGAGAGTTGCTATTCAGTGCAAGTTTCCTTCGGTTTTACATCCAAACATTCCATCAAATCTTTCTCTTTTTTGAGGTAAGGGATTTTAAGGGTTATTATGTTTCTTCATTTTATTAATTTTTCGACTTTCAAAAATTCTGGAAAAATTTGAAATGATAATTTGATGAGTTTTCTTGATTGTGTCCAAAAGTGGTAATTTTTGGATGTATAGATTAAGAGTTATGAATTTTATGAGAAAAAACTATTTTAAAAGTAAACCCTTATAACTCCTTGTGGTTAACTCCAAAATTGGTGAAATTTTTATTGGGAGTACATGTATATAACAGAAGTATACTCTGTAAATTTTGGAATTTTTGGATAAAAGTACAATTTATGATAAATGTCTAAATATTTGGCAATTTTGGCCATATGAAAAATAGTAAATGAATTTTAAAAATTCCGAGAAAAATATATGTTCAATATGGGACTATGTTCTGCTAAATCCCAGAAAAGAAAATTTGTTTGTACTGATTTGGTATTTTTCATGAAAATGGACTAGTTATGTGTAAATGAATTAAATATGTTATGTGAAGTAATAAAATTGGAAAATAGGATTTTATGGCTTGAGAATCCTATATAAGGTATATGCAGATTTTTTATGAGGGTTTTGGTTATTGATAATGGAATCTTATGAGTTTGGTATTTTAGGATGATTAAATGCATTAATTAATAAAGTGTAAATAATTTAAATAAATTATTTATAAGTTTAAGAAATGATTAAAATATTGTTGTAATATTAACAATATTAGATTATGAGATTATTAAGTGATTTATAACATTTGGATTAAGGTGTTATAAATATTGATATGGATTTTATTGTGAAAATTTATCTTTTTGTGTCGGGGTTACTATTTATGAGTTACTATTCATGAGTTACTATTCACAAGTTACTATTCATGGGATACTATTCATGACAAAATTGGTTTCTTTTTTTGACCAAATTATCATTGATTTATGAATCTTACTCTTGAAATTAAATCTATGTTTTGATCATATTATTTTTATTATCATATATAACATTTATATAATCCTGGTGAAGAAATTTCTCTTTGAGTTGAGTGTAAAGATGGGTAGATTATTGGTATGATCGTGACTATGGGTTCTCTTTGGCCAGTAGTGCAAAGTTGAATCGTTGACTGGTATGATCATGACCATTGAATTTACAATTGAATATTTTTAGCTTAAGTGCAAAGGTGAATTGATCAACATGGTTATAATTATGGTTTATATAAATTCTGAAATGATTATGTATTTCTTTGAGATATTAATATCTTTGGCCTGTAGTGCAAAGATGAATTATTGATGAATATCCTTGGCCCGTAGTGCAAAGATGACCTGTTGATGAATATCTTTGGCCCGTAGTGCAAAGATGACCTATTGTTGAATATCTTTGGCTCGTAGTGCAAAGATGACCTGTTGTTGAATATTTTTGGCATGTAGTGCAAAGAGGAACTTGTTAGTAGGATTATGAACAGGAACTGTGATTTGGTATAACCATGATCTTTGATGTTTCAGGTAAAGACAGGTGATGAAAATTATCTTCGTCCTGGATGAGAAAAGGAATTTGAAACCACAAATATGATTATGAGTTATTCATATGATTGTGGACAAGAACTGTTGATTGATGTTACAAGGATAAAACATTGTTTGTGGACTTTTAACATAGAGAATATAATAGACATTATGGTCTATTTGACTCTTCTAATGGATTGCCCGTCCCGCTGCAACTATGGTTGAAAAGTTTTATCATCTACCATATGTTCTAAATCTCTGATTTATTACTGATGAAGGCTATTGATAAAATAATTTATCTTAGTCATGATATTCTTTCTTTGAGCTAGTTGTGCTCACCCTTTTGCTTTCACAATTCCTTTCGGTGTAATAAGAGTGTAGGCTGGGAATTGAGCGGGGATAACGAGGGAATAGAACGGTGGTCTATAGCTGTTGAGGTTCTCCCTAAATAGTATGGAAATAATTTTATTGAGAACTTTAGATAAGTGTGTCGTATTGTATACGTTATTTGATATTTAATTTTTGTGAACCAATTAGGGTGAGGTGAACCCAACTTTGGAAGGATGTTTTGCCACTATCATACAAGATGTCTAATGACCTACGAGTTATCATAAGACATGGTTGTGCACATCCACTTACTGAGTATATCTACGAGCACTACCTATATGCTTGGAGTTTGGTTGAAACATAATGTTCAATTGCAGACGGTGGAGATAGTTATGTCAATAGAAGACTCACCATTGGAAGGAACATTATAGTAATCTTCTCATTTTTCTTTGGGGTCTATTGGATCAACCAAGGATAATTCTCTGGACATATGATATCTATCACAACTTAGATTCATGGCCTCTTATGTACGAAGGTTTCCTTGAGCATTTCCCAAAGATTTTAATTTCTAAAATAGTTATTGATTGTTCCTTTATGTAAGGTGCCATTGTGGCGTGATGTCCACGGTTGGGACATGAGTCACAGTTGGTATATATTGGTATCAAAACTCAGCATATGTGTTATTGTAGTAATAAAGTTGTAGTGGTTTTCTGTACCATGTTTTTGGCGACTCAGAATAGGTTGGATGGATTGGACCTATTTTGGGGGCGTCACAACTAGTCTTGCTTTGATGAGTTTGATAACTTCAGCGGTCTGCTGCACCAGTTCTGGTCCTAGCAGTTGACGTTCACCAACTTCATCCCATCATAGTGGAGTTCTGCATTTCCTGCCGTATAATGCCTCGTATGGCGGCATGCCAATGCTTGCATGGTAACTCTTATTATATGCAAATTCCACCAATGGTAGATGATCATCTCAGTTCCCTTTGAAATCCATGATGCACGCTCTAAGCATATCTTCTAGCGTTTGAATTGTTCATTCGCTTTATCCATCGATTTGCGGATGATATGTTGTACTCATCTTTAGTTGCGTTCCCATGCACTCCTTTAGTCTCTTCCAGAAATTTGATGTGAACCTCGGATCCTTGTCTGTTACAATTGATATTGGAACTCTATGTCTCGTCACGATCTCTTTAACGTATAGCTTTGCCAGCTGATCCAGATTAAATCTAATCTTTGTTGGCAAAAAGTTAGTAGATTTTGTCAGTCTGTCCACTATCACCCATATCCCATCGTATCCTTTCTGAGTTGTTGGAAGACCTACCACAAAATCCATTGTGATATGCTCCCATTTCCATTCTGGTATTTCCAATAGTTGAAGTAATCTGCTTGGTCTTTGATGTTCTGCCTTCACTCTCTGACATGTCAAGCACTTTGCAACGCATTCTGCAACGTCACTTTTCATATTTGGCCACCAAAAATATCGTTGTAAATCTTGATACATTTTTGTACTTCCCGGATGAATCGAATATCTTGAACTATGAGCCTCTATAAAGATTTCTTCTTTAATATCCTGTACTGTTGGAACCCAAATTCGTCCCTTGAATCTTAGGATTCCTTTAGTATCAACCTTATACTTCACCTCTTTACCCTAGACCACACCTTCTTTTATTTTTCTGCATTCTTCATCTTGTAGTTGGGCATTCTTCACCTTGTCCACCAAAGTTGGACTAGCTTCCATCTGGAATAATCTTTCATCAGATTCTTTTGGAAATTTAATTTCCAACTCTAGCCTTTCCATTGCTGAAATGAGCTCCTCCTTATCGGTTAACAACATCAACTTTTCTCTGCCTTTCCTACTCAAGGCATCTGCAACCACATTAGCTTTTCCCGGATGATAAAAGATCTCGCAATCATAATCTTTTATCAATTCCATCCATCTCCTTTGACGCATATTCAGGTCCTTTTGTGTGAAATATACTTCAGACTCTTATGGTCTGTGTAGATCTCACACTTCTCTCCATAGAGATAATGTCTCCATATTTTTAGAGTAAATACTACTGCCACCAACTCTAAATCATGAGTCAGATACCCTTTTTCGTAGTCTTTTAATTGCCTTAATGCATACGCGATGACTTTGCCATTCTGCATAAGGACACATCTTAATCCCTTGTGTGAAACATCACTATACAACACAAAATTTCCTGTATTATCTGGTAATGACAACACAGGTGCCATACTTAACTTTTTTTTCAATTCTTGGAAACATCCTTCACACTTCTCCATCCAAATAAATTTTACAGATTTTCTCGTCAAATTTATCAATGGAGTGGCAATCTTGGAAAAATCCTGGATAAACCATCTGTAATACCCTGCTAATCCCAAGAAACTTCACACTTCTGATGGAGTTCTTGGTTGTTCCCTGTCGACGTCGGGATTTTTATTTGTCCCTTTTCGTGACTTGTTCTTTGGTGTTTTCATGTTAATGTAAGATTTGTTTGAAAAAACAAGTAAAAAAGGTCCGGCATGTGTAATGTCGACGATTTGACTTTAAGAGTCGCCAGTTGATGTTTTTAACGGGTTGCACCAACGCAACCGAAAAGGTTTACACATTGACTCAGTGATATGACACTGCTAAACGAGTCTGTGAAACCGAGTCATTATAGGTTCGGGGTCTTGATTATGCAGAGGCAAGGTTTTAGGCATCCCCCGACATCCGTGTTTCCACGGTAACTGCCACTTCTCAAAAAAACTGTTATATGAATGTGTGTGTGTGTGTGTGTGTGGATCAATGTACAAATATTTGAAAGTAGTGTGAGGCCTCGTTCGCACCTATATACACGGGGTTTGAATTTATAGAAAAATTCAGTTTTAACCAAATATAGCAATGAAGTTTTGTAAAAGAGGTTTTTCAAACCCTGTGCTCAATAGGAATTGAGACCTTTTCATACTTCCATTTTATTGTTAAATGTTCGGCTTGTTTGCTTTTATTTTTGAGATGCGAGGCATCTTCGAGAAAATAATATATAGCAGTGCCAAACCCCTTATGGGCATGAAAGCCATCCAAGGAATTCGATTGTTACTCAGAATAATGTACAAGTACGCCATACCGAAAAATTCCATCACGGAACCAGAATCTAGATTCAAGAGATCAATCTGTGATCACATGATTCCTAGGCTCACATGATCTGCAATTTGTATGGAAAGCGGTAAGTAGTTATATATATATAAAAAGTGGTATATATATATATATATACGGATAAAGCACTCTCCTTAAATAGCACTCACTTAAATAGCACTCTTTTATCAAACGAGCGTAGTTTTGGAGGGACGCGCTGCAGTTGCATTTTTGTAAATACACCGCCACATAGCGTATTTACAAAAAATGCCACTGCTCCCCTCCAAAACTACGCTGTTTTGATAAAAGAGTGCTATTTAAGGCGAGTGCTATTTTAAGGAGAGTGCTCTTGATCCGTCTATTATATATATATATATATATATATATATATATATATATATATGTGTGTGTGTGTGTGTGTGTGTGTGTGTGTGTGTGTGTGAATGATCACCACCACGAAGCAACTCCATGAGGGATCGAAATGTAAATAAAGCAAGAATGCCATCAATCGCCACTTAAGTAAACTCGAGCAAGACTTGAATGTAAATAAAGTTTAGGTGCTATCAACGCCACGAGTGAACTCCAGCGGAATGAAATATAAAGAAAGTTGTAAAAGGCCACGTAGTAAAACTCTGTGCTGACAAAATGTAAATATATATATATATATATATATATATATATATATAAAAGCGATAAATGCACCAGATATAAAATCCGGACTCATCGGATATGTCTGACAACAATTATATATATATATATATATAGCAAAAAACTATACTTATATATAAAATCCAGCTCATTAGGTCAGATCGACAATAGCTTTATATATATATATATATATATATATATATATAAGCAATTAAACTTTTTGAGATATAAAATCTAGGCTCATCAGACAGAGTCTGACAACAGTTTTTATATATAAGTATATATATATATAAGCAATTAAACGCTCCAGACATAAGTCTAGGCTTAATCGAGGCATAACTCGATAATATTAGTCCATATAAAAATATATACATATATATAAGTATATATATACATACAGAAATGAAAACCACGGACCGAAGTCCGGGCATACGCACACAACACGACTCTCAATTTGTAGAATAGTGTGTGTAAATATGAAGAGAAAGGCTTTATAGAGTGTAAGAAGGCTTACAGTGGGCTGCCAATACAGACTTCTATGACTCTATATTGATAAACACTCAGCTCACAATGGTAAATTTATAACTATATGTGGGCTAACAGGTGTTTAAAAAGAGCAAGCACTCAATATAGGGTGTGTAGAAAGCAAATTGGACAGGGCTTCCTTACATTTTTTTTAAAATGACTAGCCCAAGCTCTATATTTATAGAGTCGCTAGCTCAGCCGTCAGGTGTACTACCATGAGAGTCAGTAGTTGCATCTACTGCTTGCGCCTCGGGTTTCATGCGGTCTCATCGTCTTGAAGTACATGCACTCGTACACTGTAATGTTCGCTCGAACTTGCAGAACATCAATCCGAGCATCCGAACGAGGTATATGTGACCTTCTTCGGACTGCTTGTGTCGAGAGTTACGCAATGATATGGAATAGAGGTTGTACAAAGTCAGGAAGAGGGGACCATGCCCATAGTCTTCAAGCTTTAAATTCTATCTGGTGTGCTACTATGCGTAATAGTCACTTGGGATTGGAACTTCTGGTTCTTGAAGGACATTTTTATATGTATGTATATATGAAGTGTTGAGACGACGCACAGGTGTTGAGGTGGCAAGATAACGTTTGACTCCTCATCGGGGTTATCGCCGATTTAAGTTAAAAGCGACCATTCTTCGTGGTTATATCCGAGATTGATCGCTGCTGCAGTGTTGAATCTTGTGAATGTCATCCTCGTGGATGCCTCGCTCGCTGTTAGCTCCTCGGTCCGGAGGTATGAGTGCCTCGACAGGTGGTTTGATTGAAGCTAATCGCATTTAAAACAAGCATTTCCGGGGTTATTGCCGGAACTACAACAGTATTCCTTGGGATTATCTCCGAGGTTGGAAATGATGTTCCCGGTGTGTGTTTTGGGGTTGAGACTGATAATCTCGATGTGTGGTCCGGGGTTGAAACTGACTCTCCCGGTGTGTGGTTCGGGATTGAAACTGACCCTCCCGGTGTGTGGTCCAGGATTGAAACTGAACTTTCGGTAGTATTCGGAATTGAGACTGAACTTCCGGTAGTATCTGGAATGGATATGAGCTGTCTTCCAGGGTTATCTCCGAAAGATGATTCTTCCCTCCTAT
Source organism: Panax ginseng (assembly GCA_020205605.1). Classification (NCBI taxonomy): domain Eukaryota; kingdom Viridiplantae; phylum Streptophyta; class Magnoliopsida; order Apiales; family Araliaceae; genus Panax; species Panax ginseng. The sequence goes on from CM035139.1 coordinate 70,388,833, forward strand.
AATGTTAGTAACAGATATGCAGAAAATTTTGAGTGTCTACAGATGCCCCTCTTTATCATATTCATGCAATGCAAAGCATGGATACGATAAAGAATCCTAGACACTTGAAATGCAATAGATAAACATGATGCTATATGCAGCAACATGATGCAAATGTATGAATGGGATGATTGTCAATTCCCTGTTGGGTTGACAATCACTGATGTCTTGGACATGCGATCCAAGTCTTCAAGGATGTTGACATTGGGGCCATCACCAAAGTCGTGAATCCTAGACACAGACTTCTACTCCATAGAGGTGCCTCTTGTGTGAAAGAGATCTGTGGGGAGAAAGCTTTATCTGTTTGAGGATGTGTATAACATATCCCACCATCCTGTCGGAGTTACTGCCAACAGTATGTATTTATCAGGGTTGCCTGACCTTCGCTGATGTGTGTATCACCGGATAGATCCCTGTTGGGTGCATTGTCAAGGCTGCTTGACCTACATTGATGTGTACATCAATGGTTGAATTGCGTTGTAACCCTTGCTGGGAAAGGTTGTCATGGATAAGTTGCTTCGATGTTTACTTGCCACCGGCTGCAGTGATGTTAATGTTGCTTGACCTTTATTGATTTGTGTATCAATGGTTCCATTGCGTTGTAACCCCAGCCGGGGATACGTGGATGTTTGAACATGTTGCGTTGTGGCCCCCACCAGGGATATGTCATCGGTTTGTGACTTTCATAGATTCTGCGTTGTAACCCCCATCGGGATACGCTTTAATTAATTAACCGTAGATTCTCAAGGTTGTAACCCCTCCCGGGATATACGTCATGGTCACTTCGACGTTCATTGATTTACATCAGACCTTTGTGAGGTATTGCCGAGCATGATTTGTGAAAACTAAGGCCATTGGTATTGTATACCTTGTATGCAGGCGAATACCAATGTGGAACATGTGGAGACAGAGTTTGACTCATGAAAACTAGGATTTCAGGCTATCCCACTCAATCGCGTAGCATTTTTATTCTTGATTTGGCCATTCAGCTTGTGAGACCTCCTTTGCAACTCTAACTGGAGCGAGCTGGAGGTGGGGGACCCAGGAGTTGACTCCTACTCTGGAGGAGTATGCACGGTTGACGATCTGCCGTTGGACAGACCTTGCGTGCATATGGCGACTAGAGACATGAGTAGGCAGTTCATAACCCTCACCGGCTTGAGGCGTAGGGTGGTACAGGATGAGATTATATCCGGCCACGTGATATCCCAGCATTTTCTATTTGACAGATTTTGCTTTGAGGATAGTTATGCACAACATTCCGGGGATTTCACCACACCGGAGGATCATTGGCGTTTGGCCAGAGTGGATGTACTGCTGTTGTGCATATTGTCATACGTCTACATGCCACGATACATGGATGATTGGACATCGGTGTCATTATGGAAGTGAGAGTTCTCAGGGAGGGTCATACCATCGTACCGATGATCATCGCAGAGACACTGAGGTCAGCTACACACTGCTGCACTTATCCGACAGGAGTATTCATAGGTAGCTTGGTCATGCTGTACGTGTGATTCATGTTACACTTGGGACCGTTTGGCACATTCAGATGGCATAGATATTGTTTCACCCATGATATAGAGATTTCGTACTCCTTCAAGCCTGCGAAGTGTACAGATGCTGCATCTTGGTCAGCTTTTCTGGCAAGGATTGGAGATCCATTCACTATATTGCCGTGTACAGGGCTTAGCTCACCCTATAGCTTCATTACTCATGCTCCGGGCATGGATTATCTACCTCTAGCAAGTTTGAGAGGGATGATCACCTACCACCCACTGGCCGTGATGTGTCAGTTTGACCAGTTTCAGGATTTTCACCTATATGAGGGGGAAGTGATTCAGCATTTCGCTTCTCGCCACTTATCATCAGTGGACAGATCCAGGTTGTATGCCTATTGGGATCAGCGAGAGCTAGCTAAGTTCTCCGTCAGCCATTCAGGTTATTCTGCAGAGTATTCAGCATGGATGGAGACAGAGACTGCATTGGCTGCGGTGGTATCCACACTACAAGATATTGAGTTCGACGATGAGGAGCCTATGGAGGAGGCTGACATTTTCATCGATGGGGACTTGACTGCTGGGCTGCTAGCATTTATGATGGATTCTCCCACCCCGAGTGCCACTGTTACTCAGTATTTGGCACAACATTTGGAGCAAAGCTTACATCTGATGACCTATGATAGAGATCAGACTAGGGCCGCGATGTTGACAGCTCTTGATGGGAGAGACACCGCTCTGTTAGAGAGGGATGAGGCCAGATTAGCCAGGGATGCATTGATCGTGGAGCAGGATGCGCCTATCTCTGCTAGGGATGTGGCCGCTGCAGCATAAAGACATGTTCTCTGTGAGATTCCAAATGACCGCATTTTGGCCGATATGAGTGCATACATTGATGAGCATCGAGCCATCTTGCGGCTTAGCCTCAAATCTGCTAGCTTCGTGTAGATACCCTTGGTGTGGAGCTTGCGCCTTTACCTCCGCTCTTCGTAGAGGGATGCTATGTTAGATCCGATAGTTCAGTATACACACGGATCCGTAGATAGCTTTCTATTTTCCCCCATGCATTAGCTTAGCCATTTTGTCATGTATAAAGATGTATGTATATATCAAACAAGAGAGTATATATAAGCGAGAAATATATTTTGATTTACTTCCCTTTCAGTTGTGCCATGATATTTGCTTGATATTTGCCTGTTTCTTCAGGGCCTTGTGATCTTGATGCATTCTGAACTTATCCTTGATATATGGACATTGAGCCACCGCAAGATCTCTCAGAACGGATCATTAATCTGTATGAATCCCTACCATCTTTGGTGTCTTGGGACTGGTTTTTGTATGTAAATATGGAGAAGAGTGTGGCTTTTCCTCTCTGAGATTGACCGCACCACAGATGGTCGCCAGTACTTCTATTTGTGAGAAGCCTAGTTAATTCCATCTTTTATGGATTGGTATTGCTCTTTGAGGCACAACCGCAGCTTAGATGGTCACCGAATCTCCTATTTGTGAGGAGAGGCCAGTTGAGTAATTCCATCCCCTTGGTTTGAAGCAGATGAAAATGTGGTGGATTAAAGGTTGATCCCAGTACCATGTGACAAGTATTTTTGTTCTGGTAGGGGTTAGACTGAACCATAAATGGCTACCTACGTAATCCTATTGAAGAGGAGATCAAGTCTGCGTATTTCGAACCTGGTGTAAGAGGTTCAATGTTGAATGTGAAAAGCAGAGATGGGTAGAAATGTTTTTGTTGTTTTTGTTTTTGTAGAGGAAGGGCAGAAATGTTTTTGTTGTTTTTTGTTTATTGCGACCGGGCCATATAGAATATGGTTGCCTACGTACCCCCGTGTATCAGGGAGATCAGTTCGACGTAGTTCGCTCTTCAGGATGAATCGCAGCCAAAGAGAAGTGTGAATCCCGTGCACAGGCTATACTGCATGGAGAAGAAAGTTTGATCCCATAATGGGGACAAACTGCAGATGTGGAAAAAGTTTGATCATGTTTTCAGGACAAACTGCAAGCGTAGAAAAGTTTAATCCCGTGTTTGGGATAAACTGCGAGTGTGAAAGGTTCAATCCCGTGTGTAGGATAACTGAAAGTGTATAAAGGTTTGAAACAAAGTGAAACCAGTCACCGGTCCCGATTCGAGATAAAACCAAAGTTCTTTGGTTTGAATGTATGTTGAAACGAGTACTTTGGTTTGAAGTGTATGTTTCCCTGAGGGGCAGAAGAGTTTGTGAAAAGAGGGTTAAAAATCGGAATGACTGGTGATTGGATGATTAATACCAGGATATTTGCTTGATGGTAACTTCAGACATAGTACCATTTCACGGTGTTCGAGTTGATAAGCTGTGGAAATTCATCGCCATCCACTTCCTGTAGTCTAAGAGCACCTCATGTCAATACTTCCTTAACAACAAATGGGCCTTCCCAGTTAGGAGCGAATTTTCCCTTAATTGATCTTGGTTGTCAATGATCTTCTTCAAAACCAAGTCATGTTGCTTGAATTGTCGTAGTCGGACTTTTCTGTTGTAGGATCGTGCGATCCTTTGCTGATATAATTTACCATGGAAGATTGTCGCGGTTCGCTTTTCGTCTATCAGAGACAATTAGTGATACCTGTCTTGTACCCATTGGTCTTCATCCAACTGAGCATCCATCAATACTCTGAGGGATTCCATTTCCACCTCTATGGGGAGCACTGCTTCCATCACATAGGCTAACGAATAGGGGGTTGCCCCAGTGGAAGTTCGCATAGAAGTTCCAGAGGCTAATAAAAGTCGAGGCAAGAGAGGTCGAGCCACCCTTTGTGATTGGCGTACATTTTCTCAGATGATCTTCTTGATATTTTTATTAGCCGCTTCAATAAAGACCATTCATCTTTGGATGGTAGATGACAGAGTTAAGATGTTTGCTATGGAATTTACTGCATAACTCCTCCATCATTTTGTTATTGAGGTTTTTAGCATTGTCTAACATAATGACCTCTGGTTGTCCATATCGACATAAGACATTGTTTCTGATGAAAGAAATGATGACTTCTTTGGTAACCCTGGGGAAGGAGGTTGCTTCTACCCACTTGGTGAAGTAGTCGATCATGGTGAATATAAATTGATGTCCATTACTGGCTTTGGGCTCGATGGGCCCGATCACGTCCATCCCTCACATTGAGAAGGGCCATGGCGAACTCATATTATGGAGTTCCCTTGGAGGGGCGTGGATAACATTCCCATGAATTTGGCATTGATAGCACCTCTTGACGTGATCATCACAGTCAGCTTTGAGTGTTAGCTAATAATGTCCTGTTCTGAGAATTTTCTTGACAAGTAAGGGGTCGCTTATGTATGGGCCATATACTCCACCATGGATCTCATCCACGAGCATCTGAGTTTGGTCTTTGTCTAGACATCTGAGGAGACCTAATCCTGCATCTCTTTTGTAGAGTGCATCTCCGCTCAGGTAGAATTTCATAGCAAGTCGATGGATCCGCCTCTTCTCAGTTAGGCTCACCTCAACGGGTGTAGATCCATCTCGCAGATACTCCTTGATATACTGATACCAAGGGTGGTGGATGGGAGGTAGCTCATCCGATACTTCTCCAACGTAGTTCCCATAAGTTGGGGCCTTTTGCATAGCAAATGTGATGCTTGGCATGTTTTCCTTGTCAGGTATGTGAACCAAGGAGGCCAACGTTGCTAGTGCATCCGTAAAATCTTTCCTATTGCGAGGAATGTATAGATAGGAGATTTCTTCGAACTCCAAAGCCATCTGTAAAACTTGCCGATGGTAAGGCAGCAAATGTAATTCTTTGGTTTGATAGATTCTCGTGGATTGTTTAATCACCAATTCAGAATCCCCAAAGACAGTTAACCATCTAATACCCATTGAACGGCCAAGTTTTAGCCCCATGATCTGATTCTTCATACTCACCGTGTTATTGGTGCCGATAAACAAACCGCAATTTGATGGCGACGGATATCGCTTCTCCGTGATCCGGACACTAGAACTTCTCCAGCTTCAGAGCCTTCTGCATTAACAGCTCCATCAAAATACATTTTCCATATGTGGCATGCATCGTACTGATGGTATTGTTGAACTATCATTACCCCTTCATCGGGGAAGTATGTTTCCAAGGGTTTGTAGTCCCTTGCAGGTGCAATGGCCAGTTGATCCGCAATTCCTTGACCTTTGACAGATTTTGCGTCACGTAGACAATGTTAAATTGCTGTAGGATCAACTGCCATCTGGACAGTCGATAATTCAGGATGGGTTTACTGAACACATACTTGAGAGGATCCACACAGGATATGAGATGGGTTGTGTGACCATGGAGATAATGTTGTAATTTCATGGAAGCCCACGCCAAAGCACAACAAGTCTTCTCAATCAGAGTGTCCTTGTGTTCACTGGTGATGAATCTTTTACTGAGGTAATAGATAGCTCGTTCTTGGCCTCTATCGTCTTTTTGCCCCAGCATGCAGTCCATGACATTGTCATTAATGGACATGTACATAAATAGGGAACATCATCCCTGGGAGGTACCAAAATAGGAGCATTAACCAACTGCTCTTTAATGGTAATGAAGGATTTCTAGCACTCATCATTCCATTTCATGGAGGAGTTCTTCCTTAACAACCTGAAGATGGGCTCACAGGTTGCTGTGAGTTGAGAGATAAACCTGCTAATGAAGTTGATTCTTCCCAAAAATCCCCATATTTCCTTCTCTGTTTGAGGAATGGGCATTTCCTTGATAGCCTGGATTTTGGTTGGATCCAGTTCAATCCCTTTGTGGCTGACTAGGAAACCTAGCAACTTGCTTGATTTGACACCAAAGGCGCACTTGGCTAGATTCAACTTCAAGTTATACTTACGCAACCTGTTGAATAACTTTCTGAGATGGTCTTCCTCCTTTCGGGACTTGACAATGATGTCATCCACATAGATCTCTATCTCTTTGTGCATTAAATCGTGGAAAAGAGCCATCATAGCTCGCTGGTAGGTTGCCCCAACATTAATGAGGCCGAATGACAACCGTCTATAGCAAAAAGTTCCCCAAGGTGTGATGAAAGCAGTTTTCTCACGATCTTCCTCAGCAACCATAATTTGATGGTACCCCGTGAAGCAATCCGCAAAGGAGTACATGCCGTACTGAGCAGTATTGTAAATGAGAATGTGGATAAAGGGCATGAGAAAGCTATCTTTCAGGCAAGCTTTGTTCAAATCCTGGTAATCCATGCAAACTCGTACCTTTCCTCCAGGTTTAGGTACGAGAACAATGTTGGATATCCACTCTGGATATGTAGACACCATGATAATGCCAGCTTGAAATTATTTCACAATTTCTTCTTTGACTTTTAAACTCCACTCAGGTTTCAATCGCCTGAGTTTCTGCCTAACTGGCTTGAATCCTTCTTTAATGAGAAGGCGATGAAGAACAATGTCAATGGACAAACCCACCATGTCTTCATGAGACCATGCAAACACATCCTTGAATTGGGTTAATAACACAACCATGTCATTCCGTTGGTTTGGAGTGAGGTCTGAACCAATCTGGATTAGCTTAGGGTTTTTTAAGGTTCAAAGATTAGGTTTATCTGCGACCCATTCCTGAATCTCCTGTGGTGTCTCAATGTCCTCTTGTATTTCTATCAAGTCTGAGTCCAACTTTGCATCAAAGTTACAGCCCTTGTGGAGAGAAGGCACATCACCAGCAAGTACATGCACCTCTAAATTCAGAGTCCTGAAATCAAAAGATGCTTTCACTTAATATATGAAACTATTTAATCATACAAAGTGTTAGCATGTACTGATAAAATAACTGCTAATACTTTATAGAAAAGTAAGCAATTAAAGTTATCTACAGGGCAGAGGGATTTTCTGCCCGTTTAACCCTCGTCGACCAATGCATGGAGTGCTGCTCCAATTATCGAGGGCAAAGTCCTGATGGACTGCAGTGATAGAGGGGTTGTCATTGCCCTCCTTCTCCCGAATGATAACCATGATATCTGGGCAATCATCGTCTAGGGTATATCGGTTTGTATGTTCATCATGAACAATGACGCGTATGCCGGACATCATCAAAGCGATGTCATGTTTGCGTTTCTGCTCCCTTTCTTCCACCTTGAGATTGGGAATTAGCACCTCTTTTTCTTTGAATGGTATTAGTTTGGGAAAAAACATAGTCATAACATGTGCTGACATCTTAACTAGAGACTGTATCAGCTCATGAGGTGCAGATGGAAAACATCGCCGTGTGGCGGAAGTTTGAGGAACTGGCATGTGTTTATGCGGATTCCTATCACTAGAACTAGCAGAATAGCCTAGTCCGGCTGTCCCAGTTTGACTGGAGACTTGAATATGGTGCTTAATACCCTGCTGATTTTTACCAAGCCCTTGTCCAGGCTAATGACCCAATAACATCATTTCTTGTGTAGCCGACATAACCTCGACAGAAATCTTAGGTACGGGAAGTGGTGCTCTAATAGGATGATATTGAGTGTTACTCATTTCCAAGGTATGAAAACTGGTCGACTCAACTTCAGAGTTAAAACTGATGATTGACAGATCTCCTTGTTCAGGATACTCCGGCTCAGCATTGACATAACTAGACTGTGGTTGACAATGTATTTGAGTTGTTGATGTATTGTGGAGGGAACAACTCCAGCCATGTGTATCCATGGTCTCCCCAATAGCAGGTTGTATCCTGAGTCTATTTTGAGGATGTAGAAGGACACATTGAACGTATTTGGACCAATCTCAATTGGCAGCTCAATCTTTCTGATGGAATTTCACCGGGATCCATCGAAAGCTTTGATCACCGTATGGCTGCTTTGGATCCGCTTGAGATTGACATTCATCTTCACCAAGGTGGCATAAGGACAGATATTCAGAGATGAACCTCCATCTATCAAAACTCCAACTAACATGTACCCAGAGGATAACACTGCGATGTGCAGTGGCTTGCAATGACCGGTCCCTTCGGGAGGTATATCGTCATCAGTGAAGGATATCACATTGTTGTTGAAAATGTGATCAACCATATGTTGAAATTTTTCCAGATCCACTGATTTCAGTAAGTAGGCTTCTTCCAAAACCTTGAGTAAAATCTTCCGATGATCTTCGGAAGAGAAAACCAAGTTCAGAATTGATATCTGATGTGGAGCTTCTCTTAAGCTTAGAACCACCTTGGCTTCATTATGGCCCATAGTGTGGAGAAATTTTTCAATTCTCTCCATCGGAAACCCTTTAAGGAAGATATAGTGGATTATCCTTCGACACTGTAGCAGTAGTATGAGACGTGGATCCTTCAGCTTTTCCATAATTCCATTGAATATTGTGTAAGCTGACAACAGGATATTGTGGTCTGCAATGTAAAGAAATTGGCTTGGGTGTGGCCACTTTCAAAGGATTGTCAGCTCCTTTGAGTTGATTTGCTTGAATAGGAAATGCTTTGGCAGTTTCATCATCTTCGTCGGATATAACTGCTACTGATTTCTTCCATGTAATCCCATTTTCAAGTTTTACAGTGTTATTGCCTGCCAGCTGAAGGACACCACTATCAATGAGATTTTGAATGAGATGGCGGAGTGCCCATCATTTGTCTGTTCTCTGACTGCGAGAATATAAATGATACTAACACACTCCATCAGGGTTAAACCGTCCTACACGGGGATTAATTGGAGGCAGAAGGGATGTAATTCTTCCTTCATTGATCAACATTTGAAATATTTCCTCCATAGGTTGGCCCAGATAGGTGAACTCCCTCTGATTGGCAAAATCCGGATGGGCTTTAGCATTTGCTCGCTTCGCAACCTTATCCTCCATAGCTTCGCTTTCTGAAGGTAAGGGTGAAGCATTTATAACAAATGAAAGGAGATAGGCATACTCCTGCCTAATTAATTGGCGTGTGACTTGATGCTGAATAGTCAGCAGTTTTGTCAATTGCTCAATTTGTTTGCAAAGAGCTTTCATCTTTCGTTCCATAGTAAACTGGAACTTTGCATAATCCTATCTATCAACACCGTCAATGATGTTCTGAGATGACTCGCCATTAAAACCAGAATTTTGTCCAGTGCTACAACTGATCATGTTGACCTCTTCTTCTTTGTGTTGAGGAAGAGGGTTGTCTTGCACATGAGGTGGATCTGGTTTGGTGACTACAATCTCACCATTGTCTATCAAGTCTTGGATCTTGTGTTTCAAGGCCCAACAATCTTGAGTATCATGTCAAGGTTCTCTGGCATGATAAGCACACTTTCGAGTAGCATTAAAACCCTTCCCATTAGGGTTGGTTGGTGGAAGAAGACGAGTGATTTTCTTCTGAGTGGTCAGAAGAACAAGAATATTCTCGAGCGAGTCCCCTGAGGGTGTGAACGTTCGAGGTCGCTTTACTTCTCCACTTTTAGGCAATGGAGGGTTTAAAGACTGTGCTTGAAAAGGGGAGTAGTTTCTCCTCTGTATAGGCATGCTCTGATTGCCTTTCTGGCCTTGTAGTATCAAGGAAATGTCTTCCTCTTTCTTTTTATGGATCCTCCGGGGGTTATTTCCATAAGATTCAGATCGGATGTGCTTAGCAACTGCTTTGAAAGCGGCTAGGTCTTGAATCTTACCTGACTTCAATCCCATCTCAGCTATTTCTCCGTGTTTGATCATTTCAGAGAATGGTTTGCCAATACCAGCTAGAACTCTTTCATAGAAAGGAGCTTCCTGTACATCTATGAAAGTCATGACCATTTCTAATTCTGTCATGGAAAGAATAACTTGAACAGCCAGGCGCCTCCACCTTTGAGCATACTCTCTGAAAGATTCATTAAACTATTTCTTAACCTTGGTAATTTTGTACCAGTCAGGAGCCATCTGAGATTGAAAACCATATTTAGTGAGGAAGGCGTGAGCTAGTTCTTCCCAACTATGGATCTTTGAATTGTCTAATCTAGTAAACCATGAACGGGCTTCTCCAGTTAGACTCTTCTGGAACAGCTGAATTCTGAGCTTCTCATCTTCCGCATAAGATCCAAGTTCTCCAATGAACACTTTTAAATGTGTATAAGGATCCTCTAATCCGTCATACTTTTCAAAATCAGGGGTTTTGAATTTCTCTGGATAATGAACACCAGGGAATATGCAAAGGTCATTATATGAGACACTTCCATGTGTTCCAATCCCTTTGAGAACACGGATAGTTTCCTTTATTTGGAGGACCTTCTTCCTGATGTCACCGGTGTCTGGATCTCCTTTGAGATCGGTGTTTTCAGGGTCTTTGTTGGTTGTATCCAACTGAGGTTCTGGAATTATTTTTTCCAAACCTTGGGCTCCCCCTTGTGTAGAGGATTCTATATGTGTAGGTATCTTTGTACCCTGAGTAGACTGATGTAGTTCTTTCAGCAGAACAACCAAGTATGTGATTTGTTTACTCAATCCGTCAAATTCTTCTCGGGAAACAGTATTAGACTGGTTAGAAGAAGACATGATTGGCTGTAGGCTCGTGGCCTTTTTGGATTTTGAGCGGGTAACATGCCCAATTGTTTCCCTACAAAAGACCTATGTAGTTTAGTCTCAGGGATAATGTAAATGTTATCAAAACGTGTCCGTTTTAGGATATGGTCCTGCAAAAATGGTTGTTAATTGATAACATGTCATGCATGCACATATATTCTTCATATTTTCCATTACATATAAATGATCATGGAATGAAATTACAAGTAAATGCTTTTACAAGTAATTGAAACTAGAAAGCATGAAGAGACTTTTCTCCACGTTTGGATTATCAAAAGTTGACCTATCTTAGGGTTACTCTAGCGACTTTTTGGCATGAAGGTTCCCAGATCATCACAATCTACTTGACGGAAAGTTAATCCGGTCTTTCAACTGGAGTGAATCTGGGCGGTGCCTTTCCTGAGCCTCATTGGAATTAGTCTTCCTACGAGTCCAGTAATCAAACACCGACAGGATAGCCTCCTGGTGGAGGGACCACATAACATACATTCACATACAACGTGTCTCACCGTTTATGCAAAATGATGACATGTGTGAAGCACTAATATCACAGATAGATATTTAGCAGTTCAGTAAATAAGATGTATTAGTACACATTCATCACAAATGTAAATGCAACATTCACACACAAACATATAACAGTTTTGAAAAGCTTGTAATAGCGGCTTAAGCCCTCTTAGTGGAATCCTCAGCAGAGTCACCACCTGTCGACGTCGGTATTTTTATTTGTCCCTTTTCGTGACTTGTTCTTTGGTGTTCTCATGTTAATGTAAGATTTGTTTGAAAAAACAAGTGAAAAAGGTCCGACATGTGTAATGTCGACGATTTTACTTCATGAGTCGCCAATTGGTGTTTTTAACTGGTTGCACCAACGCAACTGAAAAGGTTTGCACATTGACCCAGTGATATGACACTGCTAAACGGGTCTGTGAAACCGAGATTCATTATGGGTTCGGGGGCTTGATTATGTGGAGGGAAGGTGTTAGGAACCCCCTGACATTCATGTTGCCACGGTGACCGCCACTTCTCAAAGAAACTGTTATATGAATGTGTGTGTGTGTGGATCAATGTGCAATTATTTGAAAGTAGTGCAAGGCCTTGTTCACACCTATATACATCGGGTTTGAATTTATAGAAAAATTCAGTTTTAATCAGATATAGCAATGAAGTTTTGTAAAAGAGGTTTTTTAAACCCTGTGCTCAATAGGAATTGAGACCTTTTCATACTTCCATTTTATTGTAAAATGTTCGGCTTGTTTGCTTTTTATTTTTGAGATGCGAGGCATCTTCGAGAAAATAATATACAGCAGTGCCAAACCCCTTATGGGCATGAAAGTCATCCAAGGGAATTCGTACACTATAAATAATGTACAAAGTCGCCACAATTGGAAAAAAAGTCCATCACGAGAATCAATCTAGATTCATGAGATCAATCTATTTTCACATGATTCCTAGGCTCACATGATCTCGCAATTTGTATGGAAAGCAAGATGGCGAGTTATATATATATATATATATATATATATATATATATATATATATATATGTGTGTGTGTGTGCATGATCACCACCATGAAGCAACTCCATGGGGGATCAGAAATGTAAATAAAGGAGTAAATGTCATCAACCGTCAAGTGAAGTAAACTCCGGTAGGGACTTGAATGTAAGTAAAGTTTAAAGCTATCAATTGCCACTTAAGTGAACTCTGGCGAGATTTAAATGTAAAGAAATGTCAAAAAGGCCACATAGTAAACTCCGTGCCCCATGTAAAATGTAAATATATATATATATATATATATATATATATATATATATAAAGCAAGAATGCAATTTGGATATAAAATTTAGGCTCATCTGATATGTCCCACAACAATTATATATAAGTATATATATATAAAGGAAAAACGCACCGGATATAAAATCCAGGCTCATCAGACAGAGTCTGACAACAGTTTATATATATAAGTTTTTATATATATATATATATATATAAGTTTATATATATATATATATATATAATTAAACGCTCCAGACATAAGTCTAGGCTCAATCGAGGCATAACTTGATAATGTTAGTCCATATAAAAATATATACATATATATATATAAGTATATATATATATGATTGTAAATGAAAACCACTTAACCAAAGTCCTGACATACGCATACAATACAACTCTCAATGTGTAGAATAGTGTGTGCAAATATGAAGAGAAAGGCTTTATAGAGTGTAAGAAAGCTTACAGTGGGCTGCCAATGCAGACTTCTATGACTCTATATGGATAAACACTCAACTCAAGATGGTAAATTTATAACTGTATGTGGGCTAACAAGTGTTTAAAAAGAGCAAGCACTCAATATAGGGTGTGTAGAAAGCAAATTGGACAGGGCTTCCTCGTCTTTTTTTTTAAATGGCTAGCCCAGGCTCTATATTTATAGTGCTGCTAGCCGTAGGTGTACCTGCGGAAGTCGTAGGTGTACCTGCGGAAGCCGCAGTTGCACCTTCGGCTGCCCGGGGTTCCGCGGGTCCTGTCGTCTCGAAGTACATGCACTCGTGCACTGTAATGTCTGCTCGAACTTGCAGAACTTCAATCCGAGCATCCGAACGAGGTATATGTGACCTTCTTCGAACTGCTTGTGTTAAGAGTTACGCAATGACATGGAATAGAGGTTGTACGAAGTCAGGAAGATGGGACCATGCCCATTGTCTTCAAGCTTCAAATTCTATCCAGTGTGCTACCACGCATAATAGTCACTCGGGATTGGAACTCCTAGTTCTTGAAGGACATTGTTGTATGTATGTATGTATGAAGTGTTGAGACGACGCGCTTGTGTTAAGGTGGCAAGATGACGTTTGACTCCTCATCGGGGTTATCACTAATTTGAGTTGAAAGCAGAAGTTGCTCAGGGTTATATCTGAGATTGGACTGCTGCAAGTGTTGAATGACGCAATGTCATCCTGTGGATGCTTGTCTTCCTGGTGTTAGCTCCGGGTCTAAGGTATGAGTGCCTCGGCAGGTGATTTGATTGAAGCTGATCGAATTTGAAACAAGCATTTCTGGGGTTATCGTCGAAACTGCAACAACATTCCTTGTGGTTATCGCCAAGGACGAAACTCGGGATTATCTCCGAGGTTTGAAATGATGTTCCCGGTGTGTGTTCTGGGGTTGAGACTGATACTCCCGGTGTATGGTCCGGGGTTGAAACTGACCCTCCCGGTGTGTGGTCCGAGATTGAAATTGACCCTCCCGATGTGTGTTCCGAGATTGAAACTGAACTTCCGATAGTATTCAGAATTGAGACTGAACTTCTGGTAGTATCCAGAATGGATATGAGCTGTCTTCCAGGGTTATCTCTGAAAGACGATTCTGCCCTCCTATAATGTTAGTAACAGGTATGTGGAAAATTTTGAGTGTCTTGTTCCCAATTTATCACAGCTTCAACTTTTGATGGATCTACTGAAATCCCATCTTTAACGATTATATGCCCAAGGAATTATACACGTTCCAGCCAAAATTCACATTTAGAGAATTTCGTGAACAACATTTCCTTTCTTAACGTCTCCAACGTCAGACGTAAGTGTTCCACGTGTTCTTCTGGAGTTTTGGAGTACACCAAAATATCATCGATAAATACCACCACAAATTTGTCCAAAAATTGTTTAAACACCCTATTCATCAAATCCATGAACGCTGCTGGGGCATTTGTCAAACCAAAAGACATCACCAAAAATTTGTAATGTCCATACCGAGTTCAGAATGTCATCTTCGGTACATCCTCCTTCCTTACTTTCAGTTGGTGATACCTACTCCTCAAATCTATTTTCGAGAAATATCTAGCACCCTTCAATTGATCAAACAAGTCATCTATTCTTGGCAATGGATATTTGTTCTTAATAGTAACTTTGTTTAATTCTATATAATCAATGAAAAGACACATTGACCCATCCTTCTTCTTCAGAAATAACATCGATGCTCCCCACGGTGACACACTCTGCTATATGTACTTCTTATCTAATAACTCCTATAACTGTACCATCAGTTCCTTCATCTCTACCGGAGCCATTCTGTAAGGGGCCTTCGATATCAGAGCGGTTCCTCGTGCTAAGTCGACCACGAATTCAATCTCTTGATCCGGCGGAAGTCCTGGAAAATCTTCCAGAAACACATCCATGAATTCCCTAACCACTGGTATTTCCTCCAGTTTCACACTCTTCTCCTTTTGAGTATCGACTATGTAGGCTAAATACCCTACACAACCTTGACTCAACAACTTCCTGGCCTGCATAACCGTCAGACACCTTGCTTGTCTAGGCGATTTGCTACCATGAAAAACTACCTTTGACGGAGTCATAAGGTTTACACACTTCTTCTGGCAATCAATTATCGCTCCATAATTGAATAGCCAATCCATTCCCAATATCACGTCAAACTCTCCAAGTTTTATCGTGATTAAATCTACTTTCATGACATTCCCCTTAATGTTCACCCTACAGTTCTTGTATACGAATCTAACAGGAATTACCTCCATATTCGTAATTTCTATGTTTAAAGGGAAATTCAACTCTTCACTAGGTATTTCTAACCTCTTAGAAAATTCATCAGATATAAACGAGCAAGTAGCATCCGAATCAAACAATACATATGCATTTATATCATTGATTGGGATAATACCTAACACGATGAGCCCCCAAAATGGGAGAATCACGTGATTCCGAATACAAACTTAATTATACAAACTTAATTTATACAACCGCCGTAATATACTACAATACATATGTTGTGAGTTTTAATACAAATATTGTCATCTAGACAATATCCACACTCAATTTAGTCCTCATTACATTTATTATCACACTATTTACGAATAGTGAGGACTACTAATGCTATTATCACGGACCGTCACTCCGGTCCCAGAGCTAGTCCTCGCTACGTTCTCATTTCTGAAGAGAGAACAATGAAAGTAAAAGGGTGAGCTCAACTAGCCCAGTAAGAAATATTATGACTAAGATAATGCAGAATAAATTATCATTAGTCTTCAACAATGTTAAACTGATAAAATATAATAGACATCATGTTTAACTGCAGCAGAATAAGCAATCCATTGAAAGAGTCGAGTAGAGAATAAAATCTACTATCTTTTATGATTTAAAAAGTTTTTCATCACTTTTATCGCTGAGACTCAACTTAATAAATAATCCACATCATCCACACTTTTCTGACCAGGATATTCATTAGTATCACAACCACAAATTATCCATGCACTACGGGCGAGGATATTTGTGTATTCATCGATGGTCATGATCATGCCAACAAGCTGTCCATCAATGCACTACGGGCGATGAGGACTTTTACCACACATCATTTGTAACATTACGGTCATGATTACACTTAGAATAATCCACAGGTCATAATCATACCAAGTCCATCATATGCTTTCTGAATAGATGACTTTCAAAAAATATAAACATGAGGATGATGACAATGATATAAGAATTCAATAAAACAAGTTCAAAATTAATTTATTCGGGAACTAATAACGTCCAAATTGTCGACATGATACTTCTTTGTAGAGTAAAATTCAAGAATGCTCGGAAGAATATTTCCATGAAAAGATCTTTGGATGAAGCGCAAATATCGAGGATATTCCACTAATTTCATGGAGTATAGAAGTCAAAACTTTAACCAACCAGAGTATAATAAAGAATGGAATAACAAAAGAAATCACCATGCATGCGGTACCGCATAGACGAGTTATTCAACAGAATAATAAATAACGGAACCGGTCGAGCGTAAAACGCGTTAATACCGATGATTTCGGATATTCAACAGAATAATAAAGAATGGAATAACAACAAAAATCACCATGCATACGGTACTTGCCAGAGCGAGGTTATTCAACAAATAATAAATAATAAATAAAGGAACCGAATTATATAGCGTAAAATTTCGCAGACGAGATATATTCTAATAGAATAATAAAAATGGAACGGAATCCGGCGTAAAAGCGCCTGATGGGATATTCAACGAATAATAAAGAATGGAATAACGAGAAGAATTTCACCAAGTATAGGGTAGTCCAGCGTATCTGAGTTATTCAACAGAATAATGAAAAAATGGAATAACGAAGTTCTCTTCATGAATACGAAAAATACCCTAATACCCTTACCTCAAAAAAAGAAAGCTGGATCTTTGGAATAGTGAGGTAGCGGACTTCTCTTCTTCTTTCTCTCTATAATTTCTCTCTATAATAATGGCTCTAAAGCTTTAGTGAATTGGTGAGAAATGAAGGAAGAATGAGCTTATTTATAGAAAAATATAGTTTCGATAATTGCACGTTTTGGGGCTCAAAAAATTACGATCTGATACCTCGACTTTTCTTTCATTTTTAATTTAGTCCTGCAAGTATTATATCAAACTTGCACCACCTCCCCTAATAGTAAATAATGTGAATCAATAGTTCAATCATGTGAATCAATAGTTATAATCATGTGAAAATATGAAATACGGTATAGTACCTCCATTTATACCTCCCTTTTTAACTTAGTCATGCAAGTATTATCAATCTTGCACCAACTCCCCCTAATAGTAAGTGAATGTGACTCAATAGTACACACATGTGAACAAATAGTTATATAAGCATGTGAATTAGTAGCAATTAATTGCTCATTTATCAGATAAATTACCCATTTATCAATATAACCCCAGACACATCAATTATCATCGGAATAGATGTGATTTCAACTAACACCAATAATCCCAACACAATGGAACTATCAAATTCATCTTTAATCAACACGAACTTATTCATCATTAATATCATAACTCACAATATTTAACAACCGGTCGTTCCGAGGAAGGGGGCTTTCGATAAGGATTTCTCCTTATTGGCGGCGCAAATTAGGTGACCAAACCTCTCCTCTGCGAGAACTTCTAGACATTGTAAATATTGCAATTTAATAATATGAATAACTTTGTCGTCTCAATTATTGATTTAATAATATATAAAATATTATCACGGATGATCTTGTGACAATAATCGAATCAATAATATGAGAGATATGATCTGACAATTCTTGTAGCAATAATTGAGTATAAGCGGGTGACTTATCACGTAAGCATCAATAACCAATCTTGTGTGTGCTCTTATGCAACCACAGCGTATTCTTTGTACTTTTAACACTTAAGGTGTTTCAGCGATTAACGATAAAACTTCCGCCATTATTTTCATAAAAATATTTTTGTCGTTTTCTCGATCAAATGATAATTCCATTGTGGGGTCCACGATGATTGTGTTGTCGTCTGAATATTCCTGTTAAAAATAGAATATTCCCAGACCAATCGAATATTATATAACAACTTGCGTACTTTGCAAAATTTATAAATATTACCCACAACTATAACATTATATCAAATCCACACCATAATATTAAAAAAATATTTTGAGAAATTTAAATCTTTATTCATAAACTTTGGGGTCTCACAACCTCCCTCCTTATGAAATTTAAGCCCTCGAAATTTACGTACGTACTGGTATCTTAGAAGAGGTGTGGATACCTTGACTTCATTTCATATTCAACTCTTGAGGTATAACCTTGAATACCTTTATCGTCGAAAACATTACACGTTGCATACGTGCGTGCTAGATGTCCTCCGATTGCCTCTGAATGCACATCGGTCCTAAAATAGCCATTTTAGGACTTGATACCGACCTCAAATCTCAACACATAAAGAATGAAAGTTGTAGGTCTACTCGTTATCTTTCGAATCATCACGAATCACCTCGATCGGAGTTAAGTATGAAAAAGTTATGCCCGATTTACTAAAGGGCGTCCGGATGATTTTGGCTTAACACTTGACCCGGGTAGCCTAGGCGCCCATTTGGCCTTGGGCAGCGCCTAGGCGCCCAAGAAGCGAATCTAAGCGCCGAGCCTAAGCGCCTAAGTGCGCTCGACCCTTGACACTTAGCTCGATTTTTCCAGATTTTGCAACTTTTGGCCTTACATACTTCAAATCTTCATAACTTCTTCATCCAGTTATCGAATTAGTCCATTTTTGAGGCTATGGAAAGCTTGTAACATGCTCTATAAAACCCCCATGATTTCATAATTTTTTAGATTCATTAATTATTCCAAAATTTGGCTCCAAAGTCCCCAGAGACTAAGTTTTTACTAACAACGATCGTGAAAAAGCGTTATGAACACTGTGACATACTTGGCGGTAAAAGCGAGTCTATAGGCCACGGATCCTACTTTCGATCGAGGATTTCAAATGGGCCAATTAAATCGAGGGTTGAGATAACCTCTCTTCTTGAACCTTCTTCTTAGCATACTCTTGAACCTTCTTCTTCATTCATCGAGTTGGTGTGTAGCTAGCTTGCGGCTTTAACTTTATCGATTAAAGTCGATTCTACTTTCGTATATTAGATTATCTTCATGTGGGTCCCTAGAGTCTTTAACTCTATCTTCATCATTTGTAAGTTATCTGAAATGGGTTTTATGTTAACAACATCGCTTTTCGTAAATGCAGCATCGATCTTACTTTCAACGCGTCGGCTACCATTCGCTTTTCCACGATGATATTGAATGGTACGATCGTAATCTTCAACGACTCGAGCCAATGTCCTTTGGCGCATGATCGTTTGTTTTTGGTTGAAGAATATTTAAGGGTTTTAGAAATGGGTTTTATCTTTGGGGTCGATACAAAATTCGATTTCACGCTCTAGGGTAGGCTAAGAAGTCTTGAGAATACGTTAGAAAATTTATTAACAATAGAAATATCATTCAAAAGCTGTGACTCTCATCCATGACTTGGATAGTACGTCACATTGATATCTATCAACTTGCCATCGTCATTCACGGCGTCGCTTCTGAAAAGTCGACTTGGTTGCATTCCACACAAGGAAATCAACAACGAAAGGATCGGGACTCTCTTTACTTATGACTTGATATGACAATGATTGACTTTAGTGGTTTGGTTGCTTGAATTAGCATAACGGGTTGGTTAGGAATATGAAAGCTAACAACCTTACGAAAAAAGCATGATGAGTAGTTAACCAATCGATTTCTAAAATCACATCAAAGGCAAGTATTTTCAAAGAGATAAGATCGACGGTAGCGTGAAAGTGTCGATTTGAATCAAACAAGATTAATAAGCGATGGGAGTAACAAAGGTTTCTACTAATGAAGTTTCAACCAATAAGTCAAAGTCTAACTTCTCTTGAGTTAAATTTAAGCGTTGAAGCAAAGCAAAGAGATAAAAGAATGGGTAGAACCGGTATCTAATAAGGTATAGACTTACAAAAATTTATAATTAACTAACTTGTGCTAACCTTAATTCGGGTCACTCGCTTTTTTGAGAAGTCACAAAAATGCTCTTCTGAAAACCACATGACTTTGTTTTTGTCCGTGTATCGCCTTTGGTGCCTCCATCCTAGTTGAACTTGTCTTGATGAGCGACAAAATCGGGCTAGGTGACCTTCTCTTCCATAATTATAACATGCTTTGGATGGCATCGCGCGGTTTGGGTGATGTGTCCCTCCCTCTCGCATTTGAAACATATGATAGGTGGTGGTTCTCCTTCCTTAACAACGGTCTTTGGTCTTGGCGTCTTTCCATCATTGTTGAATCTCCTCTTCTTGAAATATCCATTCTTATTGTTTTGGCCATGATTACCACCAAAGTGGTTACCATTTACGGCATCTTGATTCCTCCACGCTTATTGTCATTGCTTGATGGTTGTTATCAACTTTGTATTATCATTTTGTCGGTTGCTCTCTTTTGGTTGGGTTGACTCATTATCGGCGCTCCAATAAGCGAGCCCTATTAACAACATCGAAATACAAACACGGTTTATGAGAGATAAGATATTGGCGTATCTCGGGTTTGAAACCTCTTAGAAACATTAGCGTCATTCTCTCCTCATTATCAACCAAATGGGGCCTTGAAACCGGGACAACTTCGGCAAACTTGGCTTCGTCTTTGCGACACGGTCATGTTGTTTTGCTCGACTTGATGAACTCTACCTCTTTCATGTGACGAATACTTTCGGAAAGTACTTGTCGTTGAACAATTCTTGGAACTTCTCCCAAGTCATCTTGATCTGGCGGGTTGAGTCGTTTCTGATTCCCACCAGATAATGTCTGCTCTCTGCATGCAACATGAAGGTGGCAAAGGAACCTTTTGCTCCTCGGAGCATCCCAAGACATCAAATATCTTGCGGATCTACTTTATCCCACGTCTCGCCTTAAGTGGTTTTGGCTCTCCAAAAACTCGGGTGGTCCCGTTCCTTGAAGCTGCTTAGCGGTGACCGTCAAAGAGTTGCCGGTGTTTCCACACGCATTTTTTGGACGAGAGTCTCTCTTGCACGATCTTGCATGAATTGCATAAAAGCCTCTAAACATTCCATCGTTCATCATTTGGTCGGTGTTGTTGTTTTTGCATGAGGATTGTCGCCTTCTGATGCACATTGTCCCGATTATTGATCTGTGGAGACTCAGCGGTCTCACATGCTCCATTGATGTTCTCAACATTCTCGGATGCCATTTTCAAATCTTGCACAAAACAAGGGTTAATTAACATATCACATATTATCCTATACTCTGTGCCGACCAATTAAATACCAAATAAACTTAGGTAGGTCATACTAGCGAAGAATTCCCCGTCTCTCCCCTCCTAGTTCTTGTCTCACATCTCGGCCGGGGATCATATCCTAAGCTTTGATACCAAGCTGTGGCGCCCCCAAAATAGGTATACATCACCTATTACGAGTCACCAAATACATGGTACCAAATACAAATACAAACTTAATTATACAACCAGTAAGTGTAATATACTACAATACATATCTTTGTGAGTTTTAATACAAATATTGTCATCTAGACAATATCCACACTCAATTGAGTCCTCATTACATTTATTATCACACTATTTAACGAAATAGTGAGGACTACTAATACTATTATCTGGGCCATCACTCTGGTTCCCCAGGCTAGTCCCGATTACGTTCTCATTTCTGAAGAGAACAATGAAAGTAAAAGGGTGAGCTCAACTAGCCCGATGAAAATATTATGACTAAGATAATGCGAAATAAATTATCATTAGTCTTCAACAATGTTAAAGCGATAAAATACAATAGAGACATCAAGTTTAAGCTGCGGTGAATAAGCAATCCATTAAAAGAGTCAAGTAGAGAATAAAATCTACTATCTTTTATGATTTAAAAGGTTTTTCATCACTTTTATCGTTTGGGACTCGACAATAAATAATCCACATCATCCACACTTTCTGACGAGGATATTCATTAGTATCACAACCACAAATTATCCATACACTACTGGCCAAGGATATTAGTGTATTCATCAATGGTCATGATCATGCCAACAAACTGTCCATCAATGCACTACGGGCCAATGAGGACTTTTATCACATCATTTGTAACATTACGGTCATGATTACACCGAATAATCCACAGTCATAATCATACCAAGTCCATCTATGCACTTCTGAATACAGATGACTTTCAAAAAAATATAAACATGAGGATGATGACAATGATATAAGAATTCAATAAAACAAGTTCAAGAATTAATTTATTCGAGGAACTAATAACGTCCAAATTGTCGACATGATACTTCTTTGTAGAGTAAAATTCAAGAATGCTCGAGAAGAATATTTCCATGAAAAGATCTTTGGATGAAGCGCAAAATATCGAGGATATTCCACTAATTTCATGGAGTATAGAAGTCAAAACTTTAACCAACCGAGTATAATAAAGAATGGAATAACAAAAGAAATCACCATGCATGCGGTATTACCATAGCATAAGCGGTTATTCAACGAGAATAATAAATAACGGAACCGGGTCGGTAATAAAAATGTCACGCAAAAAGCGGGATATTCCAACGAATAATAAAGAATGGAATAACAACGAAAATCACCATGCATGCGGTACTTAAAACGCATAGGCAGGTTATTCAACGAAATAATAAATAATAAGGAACCCGAATCGTAAAATGCACTGAGACGGGATATTCCAGCATAATAATAAAAAGCGGAATAATAAACCAATTCACCGTGTAAACGCGCCGAACGGGATATTCAACAGAATAATAAAGAATGGAATAACGAAAGAATTTCACCAGTATATAGGTGAGCCCAGCGTATCTGAGTTATTCCAACAGAATAATGAAAAAAATGGAATAACGAAGTTCTCTTCATGAATACGAAAGAAATAATACCCTTACCTCAAAAAAAAGAAGGGATCTTTGGAATAGTGAGGTAGCGGACTTCTCTTCTTCTTTCTCTCTATAATTTCTCTCTATAATAATGGCTCTAAAGCTTTAGTGAATTGGTGAGAAATGAAGGAAGAATGAGCTTCTATTTATAGAAAAATATAGTTTCGATAATTACACGTTTTGGGGCTCAAAAATTACTGATCTGATACCTCCAACTTTTCTTTCATTTTTTAATTTAGTCCTGCAAGTATTATCAAACTTGCACCACCTCCCCTAATAGTAAATAATGTGAATCAATAGTTTAATCATGTGAATCAATAGTTATAATCATGTGAAAATACGAAATACAGTATAGTACCTCCATCTATACCTCCCTTTTTAACTTAGTCATGCAAGTATTATCAATCTTGCACCAACTCCCCTAATAGTAAGTGAATGTGACTCAATAGTACACACATGTGAACAAATAGTTATATAAGCATGTGAATTAGTAGCAATTAATTGCTCATTTATCCGATAAATTACTCGATTTATCAATATAACCCCCAGACATCAATTATCATCGGAATAGATGTCGATTTCAACTAACACCAATAATCCCAACACAATGGAACTATCAAATTCATCTTTAATCAACACGAACTTATTCATCATTAATATCATAACTCACAATATTTAACAACCAGGTCGTTCCCAGGAAAGAGGGGGCTTTCAATAAGTTTTCTCCTATTGGCGCGCATGATTAGGTGACCAAACCTCTCCTTGTGAAACTTACAGACATTGTAAATATTGCAATTTAATAATATGAATAACTTTGTCGTCTCAATTATTGATTTAATAATATATAAAATATTATGCGAGATGATCTTTGTGACAATAATCGAATCAATAATATGAGAGATATGATCACGACAATTCTGTAGCAATAATTGAGTATAACTGAGTGACTTATCACGTAAGCATCAATAACCAATATGGTGTGCTACTATGCAACCACAGCGTATTCTTTATACTTTTAACTTCGGGTGTTTCAACGATTAACGATAAAACTTCCGTAGTTATTTTCATAAAATATTTTTGTCGTTTTCTCGATCAAATAATAATTCCATTGTAGGGTCCACCATGATTGTGCCCTGTTAAATGAATATTCCCCGACGAATATTCCTGTTAAAATGAATATTCCCAGAGCCAATCGAATATTATATAACAACTTGCGTACTTTGCAAAATTTATAAATATTACCCACAACTATAACATTATATCAAATCCACACCATAATATTAAAAAATATTTTAGAAATTTAAATCTTTATTCATAAACTTTGGGGTCTCATCTCTGCTATCATTCGCCGTTCTCTCCTTTAGTGTGAACCAACTTATCTTCAACATTATTCAGACGTTCCTCTCGATCCTGGATCTCGTCGTCCTTCTGTGCCATCGAGGTCTGTTGTTCAGCTATTATCTCTTGAAACTCCTCGATGTTATCTTGAAGTTCCACATTCCGGTCATATACTTCATTGTACATACGGGCAGCTATCGAGTTAAGTGGAATATCTTCCTCCTTGTTCTCCTCATCCTCATCCGTCTGTGGCAGCTCAACGGGGTCCTCCTCGTCCGTCTCTATCTCATCGTCCTCATCACGTATTCTCTCCTGCTCAACTACTATGACCAACGGAGTTGTTTCCCATGGCAGTAGCTGTTCCCAGACCACCTGAATATCTCGAGGCTCATCCTCTCTAGGCATCAGGGATCCTTCCTCCCTAGCCTGAATGTATTCTCCTATATTAGCCATCCTGTCAATCAAATTTTAAGTTTTAATTACTAATCATTACTACTCGACACTCACGAGCACATAAGTTATAATCACATAAACACATAAGTGTTATATTACTTTTTCCTTAAAACTCGATAAGAGTTTATTACCACTATCTTATCAAAGGTTACTTCCTAAGGCTTTTCCCCCACCTAAGGTTCATAACCTAAAGTTTTGATACCAATCTGTGACACCCCCAAATCTAGGTACTTCATTCCCACAAGATTTGGTGTTCACTTTCCATTCATTCATATCTATCTACCCAAATATGATAAAATTAAATCATAAATCCTCCCTTTAAATAGGGTTACATCATTAAATAAAAATCTTCCCAGGTTGTCTAACCTTAAACATCATTCAAATGAGGAAATAAAATTATTACATCACATCATTAAACAAAAGTTTATCATCATAACAATAAAATAAAATTACAAGTCTTCATCACTTGTACATTTTTCCCTTTCCTTTGCTAGTTGTAGGTTCATCTACCTTCTCAACTTTAGCTGTAATGATTATATTTATGCAAGAGTGAGCAAAACAATTGCTCACTAGATATAGCAATGAATCAACAAGAATATAATAACTGCCAATGAATAAGCTCAACAAAACTGAATAGTACTCTATCAATGATAGTCAAAACTGAAATCAAAATATGAAAAACATCTGAGAGTCCTAAGACCAAGAACTATGTCCACAGTTGTAAGTAATCTTTCAACTTAAACTTTAATAGTCATAAGACTATAAGGACTCCTCGTACTTAGGGGGATCAGCCCTTCATACAATATATTGTGCACAAACATTTCAACGCTAAGCGTAAATTATCCCCTAATAATAGGGTTGTTCAACTCAGTATTTAGAGTACAAGTCCGCACCAAAGTAAGTTTGGTTTGGATACATTTTAAGGGTAATTTAGAATTTAACGGTCATCAACTACGGATTAGTTGAATACAATATTGATAACGTCATGCTATGGAATAATCATAACTGAATCGACATTGTAAATTAAGATCATGCTTTAGGAATAAACTAATTGCATAAACATCGAATAATCATAATATACCTTGCTTGAACAATATTAAGTCAAGGTTATTTAGAATTGAGTACTAAACATGCATAACAAATAGTAATTTAAACGATAAAAACTTATTCAACATGAGTATATCAGAATATGTAAGCTTGCATTCTATATAACAAGTTAAAGACAAGAATAACTTGTTCAATATCAGAATAAGATTTAGAAATCATAAACAAACTAAATACAAGAACTTGCTCAATCGTAAGAATAAACTTGCACAATGTAATAATTGAACTAGCTCAACGAAAGTGTAGAGTTAGAAAACTTGCTCAATTGTAAAAGTAGAATTAAAGAGCTTGCTCAATGTAAAAAGATAAGTTTAGAAACTTGCTTCAAGCGTAAGCTATAATATTACACTCAAGTTCACCTACACATAGGTTTAGAACCACAATCTATTAGATATACTAACATTCACGTTAACATAACACGCATTTCTAGTTAGATTTGTTATTTTAGTTCAAGTCTTTCTTGACCATATATATTTCAGAAACTACATTTCAAAAACTCCAAGTGTTAACTTCACAACACTTATTTACCATTCAAAGTGTTCACTAAGTTCTAACACAACACGTCCATAACTTATAATTCATTTTACAAAGTTAAAATTATCAATGACATGACACGGTACTGAATTAACCTCCTTGTTACATGTTTGACACCTTAACAGAACCTTAGACCATGCTATAGTGGTATTTCAAGGTCTGCAGTAGCAACATAACTAACTGTCTTAGAGCGGGTATGGCATTTCAATATATACAAGCCCTAGGACCCATAATTGTGCGGGGTGCATAGAAACCAGAAAGCGAAATGGCTATAAATAGTATCCGACTTTAGCCCAACAAATACAAATTTCACCCACCAAACAGTAATATTAACACGTACAATTGGTATAGAACTATCATAAACATATTTGCCAACATATTCCTCAACATATAACAATTTAACAACAATTATACTAGTTTAATTTCTCAAATTTCACATTTTCATATAAAAACTCCATTTTTGATATCTTTCACAAAAATCAACACTGTGATTTCAATTCTACACCGAATCACTTCGTTCAAACTACGTTTTCTTCGTTTCTTAATGAACTAGCATAAACAAGACCCAATTTACAGTTTATCATACGAATTGACCATCAAAATTAGTACTTACATAAGCCATATGCAAAATACAAACACTGTCATTTGCTTTTCATACTTTCACACGAAATTAGTATGAAATTCCCTATCTAAACATAAACTCTAGCATTACAATTACATACAATTGCAACGATTCAGTTTATACAACAATTCGAGAGAATTTGAATTCACAGAACATATTAATTTATGAAGTAAACTCATATTTATATACATATATATATATATATATATATAATACTAAGGTTTAGATAAATACCTTCAAATGGTCGAGCAATCCTTGCTAAACTCCACTGGAATTGTTTTGGAGATACTTAAGTTCTCTCTCAATTCTCCCAACTCTCTCTGTAATCTCTTAGACTTAGCACTAAGGTTATGCGTAAACCAACTAAAAATCAAGCGCAAGAAATAAAACTGATAACCTTAATACGCATTCTTATTAGAATATCAGTTATAAAATAACGTTAATGTTATAATTATATTATATTTATTATTTTATTTATAATTCTAAATTAAAATATTCAAAAGACATAAGGCTTTGTTTGGCAAAACCCTTTAAAATTTAAAGACTTAGTATATTTAAGCTTTGTTTGGCAAAACTAAATTAAACTCCTTTAATTTATTTTAATAAACAATTTAGTTTATCATTTATAATCACATATTATTTATTTAGATTTCTATATCCAACATTAACCAAATAAATTAGTTACACATATTATATTTTAAATAAATATTCCACTTTAACAAATAACACCAAATTATAATTTCATTATAATTTTATTTAATAATTTAATATACCATTTAAATTATTAAATCAACACAACAATATAACATCTCATGTTATATTACAACTCTCTAAATTATAAATTAATTTAATTTAGAATATTATATAATAAATTTAGATTCATAAATATTTACTAACAACCATTTCATCAATAAAATATTTATTCAACAATTTCAACAATAACCTCATCAAATAAATATTTAAAATTACTATTTGAAATTCCGGATTGTTACACTCCTACAAGCTATGTGTAGACAGTCGAAATTTTCTGCACTCCTATTACTAACATTGTAGGAGGGTAGATTCGTCTTTTGGAGATAACCCTGAAAGACAGCTTACATCCATTCCGATACTACCGGAAGTTCGGGTTCAACCCGAACACAAACCGGGCGTCGTGTCAACCCGGGACACACACCGAATGTCATTTCCGATCTCGAGATAACCTCTTTAGATATGCGAGATCAAAAAGATCGACAACAACACCAGAGAGGACAATTACATCTCTGGCGATAACACATGACGCTTCAGTTCGATCCTAGAGACAACATCGAGTAAGAACCCCATCCTTGGTGATAGCCCCGAGGATGCAATTGCGCTTTAACAATAACCCCGAAAATGCTTGTTTCAAATATGTATGATCGCCTTTAATTCGGATGACAAAGTGAGGCATATAAACAAGTAGCCCAATATCGAGATGTAACCTCGAGCAACGTCTCGCTTCCGCTTAAACCGAAGCGATAACCCCTGTGAGAGAGTCACAACGCCATCCATCCCCACGTCAACAAGATGATATCGCGGCATACCAACAAGTAGTCCAATCTCAGCTGTAACCCTGAGCAACGTCTACTTTTAACTCAAATCGGTGATAACCCTGGCGAGGAGTCAAGAGTCACTTGTTCCTTCAACAATGGCACGTCGTCTCAACACTTCATACATACATCCAACATTGTCCCACAAGAGCTGAGGAATGACAATCCCGAGTGAGTATTACGTGTGGCAGTACTTTGGATAGAATTGAAGCTTGAAGACCATGCGCATAGACCCCTCTTCCTGACTTCGTACAACCTCTAATCCATGTCATTGCGCAACTCTCGACACCAGCGGTTCGAAGAAGGTCAGATATACCTCGTTCGGATGCTCGGATTGAAGTTCTGCAAGTTCAAGCGGACATTACAGTGCATGAGTGCACGTACTACGAGATGACGGGACCCGCGAGGCTCGGATCCACCACGACCAGCCGCATGTAAATTGTGGTTGCCATGGTGTACTGCGACCATCGATCTATAAATATAGGCCGGGGAAATCAACCATTTGAAGGAGGAGAGAAGGAAAAAGCGAGGAAGCCATCCATTTTACTCTGCATACACATCTTTTGAGTGTTTCCTCTTCTTTAAACACTAGTTAGCTTATATATAGCTATCTTTTATCCTATGGGAGCCGAGTGTTTATCCATTTCAAGTTATAGAAGTCTACTTTCATGGTTCACCCATCGTAAGCCTTCTTACATTTTATAAAGCCTTCTTCTCATATAGCACAATTTGTTATACACATTGAGAGTCGTGGTGTACATTTGCCCCAGGACTTGATTCATGGTTTTCATTTCGTCACGTATATATATACTAATATATGTATATATTTCATATATATGGACTAACATTATCAAGTTATGCCTCGATTGAGCCTTGAGACTTTGGTGCTGAGCGTTTAATTGCTTATATATATATATATATATATATATATATATATATATATATATATATATATATATATATATATATATATATATATATAAGCTGTAGTCGAACTTTGTCTAATGAGCTGGATTTTATATTCTATATGCTTAATTGCTTATATATATATATATATATATATATATATATATATATATATATATATATATATATATATATATAATTTTGTTGGACATATCCGATGAGCCTGGATTCACATCCGGTGCATTTACTGCTTTTATATATATATATTTACATTCCTATCAGGCATGGAGTTTCCTCCGTTGCTTTTTACATCTTTTTTACATTTCGTCCTGCCTGGAGTTCACTTCGTGGCAGTTGATCGCTTTTTACAGCTTTATTTACATTTTGTCCTGCTTGGAGTTCACTTCGTGGCAATTGATAGCATTTACCGCTTTATTTATATTTCCGATCCTCCATGGAGTTGCTTTGTGGTGGTTGATCATGTACATATATATATATTTACCGCTTATATATATATATATATATATATATATATATATATATATATATATATATATATACTGCCATCGCTTTCCATACAAATTGTAGTATCATGTGAGCCTAGGAATCATGTGATCACAGTTCATTTCTTCAATCTAGATTCAGTTCCCATGATGGACATTTTTTACGGCTATAAGCGACTTGTACATTATTTTTTACGATGGTCTCGAATTTCCTTGGATGGTTGTCATGCCCATGAGGAGTTCGGCAGACTCAGATATGTATATTTTCTCGAGAATGCTTCGCATCTCAAAAATAAAAGCAAATGTTGCCGGACATTTAACAATAAAATGGAAGTATGAAAAGGTCTCAATTCCTATTGATCATGTGGTTTGAAAAACGCTTTACAAAACTTCATTGCTATATCTTGGTTAAAACCGAATTTTCCTATAAAATTCAAACCTTGTGTATATAGGTGGGAACAGAGGCCTCGCACTACTTTCAAATAATTGCACATTGATCCACACACACACACACATTACATTCATAATAATTTCTTTGAAAAGTAAGGTCATAGTGGTAACACGGATGTCCTGGAGTGCCTAATACCTTCCTCACATAATCAAGCCCCCTGCACCCAAAATGAATCTCTTTTGAGAGACCTGCTTAGCAAAGGTTTTAATCAATCAATGTCAATGTGCAAGCCTTTTTGGTTGCGTTGGTGCAACCAGTTAAATACACCAACTGGCGACTCTTAAAGTCCAATCGTCGACATTATACATCTCGGACCTTCATACTTTCCATTTAAATTACTTGTAAAAGCATTTACTTGTAATTTTATACCATGTTCATTCATATGTAATGGAAAATATGAAGAATATCTGTCCATGCATGAAATGTTATCAATTAACAACCGGTTTTTGCAGGACAAATTCCTAAAACAGACATGTTATGATAACATTTATATTACCCTAAGACTAAACTACGTAAGTCTTTTGTAGGGAAGCAATTGGGCCTGTTACGCGGTCAAAATCTAAAAGGTCATGAACCTACGACCAATCATGTCCTCTTTCGAACAGTCTAATCCTGTTTCTCGAGAAGAATTTAACAGATTGAGTAAACAAATCACAGACTTGGTCATTCTACTGAAAGAATTGCACCAGTTTACTCAGGGTACGAAGATACCTATACATATAGAATCTTCTACACAAGGGGGAGTTCAAGGTCTGGAAAAACCAATTCTAGAACAACAGTTGGATACAACCAACCCAGAACCTGAAGGCACCTATCTCAAAGGAGATCCAGACACCGGTGACATCAGGAAGAAGGTCCTTTAAATGGAGGAAACCATTCGCGTTCTCAAATGGATTGGAACACATGGTAGTGTTTCATATGCCGACCTTTGCATATTTCCTGGTGTGCATTATCCAGAGAAATTTAAGACCCTTGATTTTGAAAAGTATGATGGATTAGGGGATCCTTACACACATTTAAAGGTGTTTATTGGAGAACTCGAATCTTACGCAGAAAATGAAAGGCTCTGTAATCACTTGTTTTCAAAAAGTCTGATTGGGAAGCCCGGTCATGGTATACCCAGATTAGACAACTCTAAGATCTATAAATTTGGGGAAGAGTGGCTCACGCCTTCCTCACTCAATCTGATTTCCAATCTCGGATGGCTCCCCGACCCAGATCAAATCACCAAGGTCAAGAAACAGTCAAATGAGTCATTTAGAGAGTATGCTCAAAGGTGGAAGCGCCTTGCTACTCAAGTTATTCCTTCCATGATGGAATCAGAAATGGTCATGACCTTTATAGATTTACAGGAATTTCCTTTCTATGAAAGAGTTCTAGCTGGTATTGGCAAACCATTTTCTGAAATGATCAAACACGGCGAGATAGCTGAGATGGGATTGAAGTCCGGTAAAATTCAAGACCTAGCCACTCTTAAAGTTGTTGTTGAGCACATCCAGTCCGGATCTTATGGAAACAACCACCGGAGGGTCCATAAAAAGAAAGAGGAGGATGTTTCCTTGATACTACAAGGACAAAAAGGCAATCAAGCATGCCTGTCTGCAGAGAGAAACTACTCCCCTTTTCCAGCACAACTTTCAAACCCTCCATTGCCTAAAAGTGGAGAAGTAAAGTGACCTCGAACGTTCACACCCTTAGGGGATTCACTCGAAAACATTCTTGCCCTTTTGATTTTCTCGTAAGAAAAAATTACACATCTTCTTCCACCAAACAACCCTAATGGGAGGGGTTTTAATGCTACTTCAAGTGTGCTTATCATGCAAGGCACTGGACATGATACTCAAGTTTGTTAGGCCTTGAAACATAAGATTCAGGATCTGATAGACAACGGTGAGATTGTAGTCACCAAATCAGATCAACCTCATGTACAAGACAACCCTCTTCCTCAACATAAAGAAGAAGAGGTCAACATGATCAGTTGGAGCACTATACAAGGTTCCAATTCTAATGGCGAATCATCCCAACCCATCAAGGAAGGTGTTGATGAATGGGATTATGCAAAGTTCCAGTTTACCATGGAACAAAAGATGAAAGCTCTTTGCAAACAAATTGAGCAATTGGCAGAACTGGTGACCCACCAACATCAATCACACGCCAATTAATTAGGCAGGAGCATGCTTATCTCCTTCCATTTGTTATTAATGCTCCATCAACACCTTCAAAAAGCGAAGCTATGGAGGATAAGGTTGCAAAGCGAGTAAGTGCTAAAGCCCGTCGGGATTTTGCCAATCAAAGGGAATTCACCTATCTGGGCCAGTCTATGGAGGAGATACTTCAAATGTTGATCAATGAAGGAAGAATCACATTCACTCTCCCTCCAATCAATCCCCGCTCAGGGTGGTTCAATCCTGATGAAATGTGTCAATATCATTCACATTCTCGCGGTCCCAGCACAGAAGAATGCTGGGCACTCCGCCATCTTATTCAGAATCTTATTGATAGCGGTGTCCTGCAAATAGCAGATGATTACACTGTACAACTCATGGGTGGGAATGCATGCCCTACCAAATGGAAGAGATCAGTAGCAGTTATCTCCACAGTGGATGAGGAAACTATCAAAGTATTTCCCATATAACCAATTCAACTCAAAGGAGCTGACAATCCTTTGAAAGGGGCCGCGTCAGAGTCAATTCCTTTACCTTGCAGACCACAACATCCTATTGTCAGCTTGCATAAAGTTCCATGGAATTATGGAGAAGCTGAAGGATCTACGTCTCATACTACTGCTATAGTGTCGAAAGAAAATCCACTGTACCTTCCTCAACGGGTTATTAAACCTACTTGCGAAATGGGAAATTTCCATGGAGAAGATTGAAAATTTCTCCGTCTTATGGGTCATAATGAAGCCAAAGTGGTTTTAAGCTTGCGAGAAGCTCCACACCAGATTTCGATACTGGATTTGGTTTTCTCTTTCGAGGATCATCGGAAGATCTTGCTAAAGGTTTTAGAAGAAGCCTATTTGCCAAAATCAGTGGATGTGGAAAAATTTCAACATTTGGTTGATCACATTTTCAACAACAATGTGATATCCTTCACTGATGATGACATACCTCCCGAAGGGACCGGTCATTATCAAGCCATTGCACATCGCATGTTGTCTTAGGGTACATACTTTAGCGGGAGTATTGATAGATGGAGGCTCATCTCTAAATATCTATCCTTATGCCACCTTGGTAAAGATGAATATCAATCTCAAGCGGATCCAAAGCAGCCATACGGTCATCCGAGCTTTTGATGGATCCCGACAAAATGCCATCGGAAAGATTGAATTGCCAATTGAGATTGGTCCAAATACATTCCATGTATCTTTCCACGTCCTCAAGATCGACTCAAGATACAACCTGTTATTGGGGAGACCATGGATACACATGGCTGGAGCCGTTCCCTCCACGCTACATTAACAACTCAAATACATCATCAACAATAGTCTAGTCATTGTCAATGCTGAGCCGGATTGTCCTGGACAAGGAATTCTACCAGTTATTAGCTTCAATTCAGAACCGGCCAGTTTCCATACTTTGGAAGTGACTAACACGCAATACCATTCTATGGGAGCGCCACTTCCTATACCCAAGATTTCTGCCGAGGTTATGTCAGCCACTCAAGAAATGATGTTATTGGGTCTTCAACCTGGACAAGGGGTTGGTAAGGATCAACAGGATATTAAGAACCCTATCCAACTGTCCAGTCAAATTGGAATAGCTGGGCTAGGCTATTCTTCTAGTTCCAGATACAGGAATCCTCATAAACACGAGCAGGTTCCTCAAGCTTCCGCCGCACGGCGATTTTCTATGCCTTTACCTCATGAGCTAATACAATCTCCACTAAAGGTGCAAGCCTATGTTGTGGCTATGCTATTTCTGAAACCGGTGCCAATCAAAGCTAAAGAGGTGCTGATTCCTAATCCCGAAGTGGAAGAAAAGGAACGAAAATATAAAGATGACCTTGCCTTGATGATGGCAGGCATTCGCATCATTGTTCATGATGAACATACAAACAAATATACCCCAGACGATGATTGCCCAGATGTCATGGTTATCATTCGGGAGAAGGAAGACATTGACGATCCTTTCATCACTGCAGTCCTTCAGGACTTTGCCCTCGACAATTGGAGCAGCACTCCATGCATTGGTCGACGAGGGTAAAATGGACAGAAAAACCCTCTGCCCTGTAGATAACTTTAATTGCCTACTTTCCTTTATAGCACTAGCAGTTATTTTATCACGTACATGCTAACACTTTTGTATGATCGAACAGTTGCATATATTAAGTGAAAGCATCTTTTTTTTCAGGACTCTAAATTTAGATGTACCTGTCCTTGCTGATAACATGCCTTCTCTCCACAAGGGCTATAACTTTGATGCAAAGTTGGACTCAAACTTGATGGACATCCAAGAGGACATTGAGACACCTCAAGAGATTAAGGAATGGGTCGCAGACAAACCCAAACCCAATCTTGATCAAACCACTCCTTTCAATCTCGGAACCTTAGACAACACTAAGCTAATCCAGATTGGTTCAAACCTTACCACAACTCAGCGGAATGGCATGGTTGCGCTATTAACCCAATTCCAGGATGTGTTTGTATGGTCTCATGAAGACATGGTGGGTTTGTCCACTGACATTGTTCTTCATCGCCTTCCCATTAAAGAAGGATTCAAGCCAATTAGGCAAAAACTCAGGCGATTGAAACCTGAGTGGAGTTTAAAAGTCAAAGAGGAAATTGTGAAACAATTTCAAGCCAGCATCATCATAGTGTCTACATATCCAGAGTGGATATCCAACATTGTTCCCGTGCCTAAACCAGGGGGAAAGGTGCGAGTCTACGTGGATTACAGGGATTTGAAAAAAGCTTGCCTTAAAGATAGCTTTCCTGTGCCTTTTATCCACATTCTTATTGACAATACTTCTCAATACGGCATGTACTCCTTTGCTGATTGCTTTGCGGGGTACCATCAAATTATGGTTGCTGAGGAAGATCGTTAGAAGACTGCTTTCATCACGCCTTGGGGAACTTTTTTCTACAGACGGTTGTCCTTCGGCCTCATCAATGTCGGGCCAACCTATCAGCGAGCTATGGTGGCTCTTTTCCATGATTTAATGCACAAGGAGATAGAGATATATGTGGATGACATCATTGTCAAATCCCGGAAGGAGGATGACCACTTAGACCATCTCACAAAGCTATTCAACAGGTTGCGTAAGTACAACTTGAAGTTGAATCCCCCCAAGTGCACCTTTGGTGTTAAGTCGGGCAAGTTGCTAGGCTTCCTAGTTAGCCACAAAGGGATTGAACAAGATCCTACCAAAATCCAGGCCATCAAGGAAATGCCCATTCCTCAGACAGAGAAGGAAATACGGGGATTTTTGGGAAGGATCAACTTCATTAGCAGATTCATTTCTCAACTCACAGCAACCTGTGAGCCTATCTTCAAATTGTTAAGGAAGAACTCATCCATGAAATGGAACGATGAGTGTCAAAAAGCCTTCCTCATAATCAAAGAGCAACTGATTAACGCTCCTGTTTTGGTACCTCCCAGGGATGATGTTCCCCTGTTCATGTACCTGTCCATAAATGACAATGCTATGTGCTGCATACTGGGGCAAAAACACAATAGAGGCCAAGAACGAGATATCTATTACCTCAGCAAAAGATTCAGCATTAGTGAACATAAGTACACTATGATCAAGAAGACTTGTTGTGCTTTAGCATGGGCTTCCATGAGGTTACAACATTACCTCCATGGTCACACAACCCATCTCATATCCTGCGTGGATCCTCTCAAATATGTATTCAGTAAACCCATTCTGAATTATCAACTGTCCAGGTGGTAGTTGATCCTACAGCAATTTGACATCGTCTACGTGAAGCAAAAATCTATCAGAGGTCAAGGAATTGTGGATCAACTGGCCGCCGCACCTGCAGGGGATTACAAACCCTTAGAAACATACTTTCCCGATGAAGGGGTAATGACAGTTCAGTTACAACATCAGTACGATACATGCCGTGAGTGGAAAATGTATTTTGATGGGGCTATTAATTCAGAAGGCTCCAGAGCTGGAGCAATCTTACTATCCGGTACGGGGGAACAGTATCCCATCGCCAGTCAAATTGCGGTTTCTCGGCACCAACAACACAAATTGAGTATGAAGGTACATATCATGAGGCTAAAACTTGCCGTTCAATGGGCATCGGTCAAGAACTGTCTTTGGGGATTCTGAATTGTTAATAAAGCAATCCATAGGAATCTATCAAACCAAAGAATTACATTTGCTGCCTTACCATTGGCAAGTTCTACAGATAGCTTTGGAGTTCGAAGAAATCTCCTTTCTACACATTTCTTGTAATAGGAATGATTTTGTAGACGCATTACCAACGTTGGCCTCCTTGGTTTACATACCGAACAAGGAAAACATGTCGTGCATCATGTTTGCTTTGCAAAAAGCCCCAATCTATGGGAATTACGTTCGAGAAGTATCAGATGAGCTACATCCCATCCACAACCCTTGGTACCAACACATCAAGGAGTATCTGCGAGATCAATCTACACCCGCTGAGACGAGCCTAATTGAAAAGAGGCGGATTCATCGACTTGCTATGAAATTTTACCTGAGCGGAGATGCACTCTACAAAAGAGATGCAGGATTAGGTCTCCTCAGATGTCTAAACAAAGACCAAGCTCAGAGACTCATGGATGAGATCCATGGTGGAGTATGTGGCCCACACATGAGCGGCCCCTTACTTGTCAAAAAAATTCTCAGAACGGGACATTATTGGCTTACACTCAAAGCTAACTGTGATGATCACGTCAAGAGGTGCTATCAATGTCAGGTTCATGGGAATGCTATCCACGCCCCTCCAAGAGAACTCCATAATAGGAGTTAGCCATGGCCCTTCTCAATGTGGGGAATAAACGTGATCAGGCCCATCGAGCCCAAAGCCAGTAATAGACATCGATTCATATTCACCATGATCGACTACTTCACGAAATGGGTAGAAGCAGCTTCCTTCCCCAAGGTTACTAAAGAAGTTATCATTGTTTTCATCAAAAACAATGTCATCTGTCGAAATGGACAACCAGAGGTCATTGTGTCAGACAATGCTAAGAACCTCAACAATAAAATGATGGAGGATTTATGCAGAAAATTCCACATCAAACATCTCAACTCCGTCATCTACCATCCAAAGATGAATGGTGCTGTTGAAGCGGCTAATAAAAACATCAAAAAGATCATGCAGAAAATGTCTGCCAATCACAAAGGATGACTTGACCTCTTTCCTCTGACTTTATTAGCCTATAGAACTTCCATGCGAACTTCCACTGGGGCAACCCCCTACTGATTAGTCTATTGGATGGAAGCAGTGATCCCCATAGAGGTGGAAATGGTATCCCTTAGAGTATTGATGGATGCTCAGTTGGATGAAGACTAATGGGTACAAGACAGGTATCACCAATTGTCTCTGATAGACAAAAGGCGAACCGCGACAATCTTCCATGGTCAGTTATATCAGCAAAGGATCGCACGATCCTACAACAGAAAAGTCCGATTACGGCAATTCAAACAACATGACTTGGTTTTGAAGAAGATCATTGATAACCAAGATTAATCTAAGGGAAAATTCGCTCCTAACTGGGAAGGCCCATTTGTTGTCAAGGAAGCATTGACAGGAGGTGCTCTCAGATTGCAGGAAATGGATGGCGATGAATTTCCACAGCTTATCAACTCGGACATCGTGAAACGGTACTATGTCTGAAGTTACCATCAAACAAACATCCTGAAACGGTACTATGTTGAACCCTTTCTACATACTTTTCTGCCCCTCAGGGAAACATACACTTCAAGCCAGCAGCCTAGTTTCACTTCATTTCAAACCTTTCATACAATCTCGGTTATCCTAAAGACGGGATTTAACCTTTCACAATTTTGGTTATCCTGAAGACGGGATTTAACTTTTCACACCTGCAGTTTGTCCTGAAGACGGGATCAAACTTTTTACACACTTGCAGTTTGTCCCCGTTATGGGATTAAACTTTCCTCTCCCCGCAGTATAGCGTGCACATGGGATTTACACTTCTCTTCACCTTCAATTCGTCATGAGGGGCGAACTACGTCGACTGATCCCCGATACTTTCGAGAATGCGTGAAAACAACCATATGCTATGGCGGTTGCAATAAAGAAAAACAACAAAAACATTTCTACCCTTTCTACAAAACAACAAAAACAACAAAATACTTCTACACCCTTCGCCTTCCGCATTGAAGCGTTGAACCTCCTACACTAGGTTCGAACTCACGCAGACTTGATCTCCTCTTCAATAGGAGTCGTGGCGACCATTCATGGTGCGGTCTAACCCCTACCGTAACAACATACTTGTCACACTGCAGATCGATCAATCTTCAATCACCCCCATTTCATTGGTTTCGGATCAATGGGATGGAATTACCCAACCTCTTCTCACAAATAGAAGATTCTTGGCGAACTAAAGTCTGCGATCGTGCCTCGAAAGAGCAATACCAACCCATAAGAGATGGAATTAACTAGGCTTCTCACAAATAGAAATCTTGGCGACCATCGTAGTGCGAAGCAATCTCAAAGAGGAAGAAACCATCCTCCTCTCCACTTTTCCATACAGATACCAGTCCCAAGACACCAAAGATGGTAGGGATATACAGAAATCAATGATCCATTCTAAGAGATCTTGCGACGTCTCAATGTCCATCTATCAAGGATAAGTTCAGAATGCATCAAGATCACAAGGCCCTAGAGAAACAGGCAAATATCAAGCAAGTATCAAGGTATAACTAAAAGGGAAGTGAATCAAAATATATTTCCCTTCCATATATAATATTGTTTGGTATATACATCTGTGCTGTACATGACAAAATGGCTAAGCTAGTCTGTGCAGGAAAATACAAAGCTATCTACAAATCTGTATGTATGCGGACTATCAGATCTAACATATCATCCCTCTCTGAAGACAGAGGAAGCACTGCAAGCTCCTGCCCAAGGGTATCTACACGAGCTAGCAGATCAGAGGCTAACTGCATGGTGGAAAAATGTTCATCAATGTAAGCACTCATGTCGGCCAGACTGACAGTCATCTGGGATCTAATGGAAGTGCTATCTACAATGGCCACATCCCTAGTAGATAAGGCGGCATCCCGCTCTCCAATCAATGCATCTCTGGCTGATCTAGCCTCATCCCTCTATAACAGAGCGGTATCTCTCTCATTAAGAGCTGTCAACATCGCGGCCCTAGCCTGATCTCTATCATAGGTCATCAGATGTAAGATCTGCTCCAAATGTTGTCTTAATAATCTTGAGTAATAGTAGCACTCGGGGTGGGAGAATCCATCACAAATGTTGGCGACCAAAGAAATGAAATCGTCTTGGAAATAAATAATTTCCTTTATAGGCTCCTCATCGTCAAGATCAGTCCCCTACACTGTGGATACTGCCGCAGCTGATGCAGTCTCTATCTAAATCCATGCGGAATACTCTTCAGAACAACCTGGATGACTGACAAAAAACTCAGGCAGCTCTCGCTGATCCCAACAGGCATACAACCTGGATCTGTCCTCCGCTAATAAGCGATTGTGACGCTGCCGCCGACTCACCCCCTCATACGGGTGAAAGTCCTGGAACTGGTCAAACTGACACATCACGGCCAGTGGGTGGTAAGTGATCATGCCCCTCAATCCAGCCAGAGGGAGATAATCCATGCCTGGAGCATGAGTAATGAAGCTGTAGGGTGAACTAAGCCCTGAACACGGCAATATGGAAAATGGATCTCTAATCCTGCCAAAAAAAAGCGGCAATGATGCGAAAGATCATCACTCACTCACAGAAGCGTGAAAGGAGTACGACATGGCTATATCATGGGTGAAACAAAAACCCTGCCGTCTAAATGTGCCAATTGGTCTCAAGTGTGACATAAACCACATGTACAGCATGACCGAGCTACCTGTAAACACTCCTGCTGGATAAGTGCAGCAATATGTAGCTGACCTCAAGGTCTCTGATGATCATCGGTACAATGGTATGACCCTCCCTGAGAGCTCTCACTGCAATAATGACGCCGATATCTAGCTCATCCATGTACCGCGGCATGTAGACGTATGACAATACGCATAGAAGAAGTACATCTACTCTGGCTGAACGCCAATGATCCTCCGGTGTGGTGAAATCCCCGGAATGTCGTGCATAGCTATCCTCAGAGCCAAACCTCATCAAGCAGAAACGCTGGATATAACATGGCGTGGTAGGAAGTAATCTCATCTGTACCACTCTCGCCTCAATCCCGTGAGAGTCATGAATGTCTACTCATATCTCCCATCACCATATGCACGCAAGGTCCATCCCGGAGGCAAGACATCGTTAATCGTGCATACTCCTCCAAAGTAGAGTCAACTCCGGGTCCCAAATCGGAATACACCGTCGATTACGGTACCCAAGTGCTCTAACATGCCTTCTACAAATCTCGGAGGAACTCAAACATCGGTAAGGTCATAGTATCTTTGCAAAGAATCATCTACGATCACCATATCGATGGTGATATACTATCATACCATGAGTAAGATACCGCCTACCACCATAAATGGTGGGGTATGATCATCTGGCTAACTCGTCAAGAAGACATCTATACGGGCCGTGTCATAAGACCATCCAGGGGTCAATGCTGAATATCTTCGGACATACATACATATGCATAACATAATAACATGCATGATACAATAGATGGAAATATGATATAGGGAATGAAAAATTGTACATACATTCCTAAGTATATCATCATCTAATACATCTCTGTACAGCTAAAATACAGGGAAATGGGGCGAAGCTACCCAACATACAATAGAGGCCTATCAAAAGAGATAGCAAGAAATACATCAAAAAAAGTTAAGAGTGTCGATGTCTACATCATCGATACTGTCCACCTGATGTAACTCCTCCTAAGTCACTGGATCTCTATCTACAGGGATGTCAAGCCGATACAAAGGAGGATCTGTGCCGACAAAACCATATGGGTCACCTAAGGGATCAGCGCCAGAGCTGGAAGGATCAAAAGTATCTACCTTTGCAGGATCTCTGCCCAGATGCCGAATGAAAAGATGTGACCATCCAGCTGCCGAGTCAGTCTATCAGTCTATCAATCTGTGTCACATGAGTCGGATCTCTGACACAGGCTAGCCAATCCGTCATCATCACGGATCCTGGAACCATATCCCCCATAAACTATGTGGCGCGGGTCTGAGCTCCAATCGTATGAGGGATCCACCAATGCTAGAACATATCCTGAGAACAGGGGCCCTTTGACAATGTAAAATCGTCAATCCCCATATATGGGATGTCAATGACGGGTGGTACGCAAAAGCAGGCCAATAACGCTGGCGGCAGAGGCAAGATCGACATCTTGATCTCTCTCTGTAGGTGCTCCCCAATAAGACGCTTCTCCTAAATAGAGGTCCCATCCTCCATCTGTAAAGAGAGGAATCCTGCGGGTAGAAATGATGTACTCTACTCCAATAGGGTACCTATCCTCAAATCCAACTCCCAAATGCTCTCTAGAGTAGGGAATCCATGTGATGACATAAGCTGTCAATAGCTCCAGCTGTAGGTGGCAATGAGTGAAACCCACAACAACATGGACCTCCGCTAGTATGGAATGATGCCATCTCTGTCCTCGTGGATAGGTATCTAAACCTAACACGCTCATAAGACGCAAACAAGGAAGCCTCTCATAGGCCCAAAACTGCCAACATAAAGGCAAACATCTGCTGTTAGTCAACACTCTTAACCCATACATGGGAAAATACCTGAGAAATACTCACCAGCAGAAATGGGTAAAATCCTAACCACGCCTCGGTCAAGCCCTACAATCACATGCGTATTCCCCTGAGGAAATAGGCAAAGGTGTAGGAACCTCAATCGTACTCTCCTATACGGTCCACGTATCGAGTGGCGCTGATCAAAGCGAAAGACACCGTAGTGGAATTATCTGCTCTGAAGCAGCCCCTAATGATCATCAGGAACAATCGCCGAAGAATGCAGTCCCTGACACTCACATCATCAGGTATGGGCTCACTCACCAGCCCGCTCATAGCATCTACGCTCGAAGGACTGTATGCGAACGAGCCCCGCCTTGGCGCCTTCACCGGAACTCCCAACAAGGATCTAACGGCAGGGGGTGATATCCGTCGTGGCAAGGCAAAACCTTCCCCTAAACTCCATACACTGATAAATCGCCAATCCATCGAGCGTCATCATCACCTCGTAGTCCAAATAAGTGGAGTAACGGAGTGCGTGAAACCACTAGCTCGAGACAATGCCACGAGGTAACCCGAGGGGAACTGACGGGGTAGAATGGAGAAGAACCTCCTGAATCCCCAACCATGGACGATAGCTCTGTAGTCATCATACAATGCCTGATACATAGAGTGGATGCTAAAATAGTACCCTCGAGTCTGTGTGAAGCCGGGAAACTACATCAAACTCCCGACTCCTCATCAATAGGAAATAAGGAAGATTAAAGATCTAACTTCATACCTCATTTAAGGTGCGGTATCTTTGAAGGATGCCTACTCAAGTCACCTAGAAGATCTGGGTTAGCCACTTGAATACTCAGCAATTCCCTCACGGGGAACACGTCAATGGCCGGGGAGAGAACCTCAATCGGTGCATCCTCCTCCTCGTCCTCGACATTCGGCACTTCAACCCGAATAGACGTACCACCGCCTCCGCTAGCGACGAGGGCATCTAACGAAACTAATGGCCGAGGCTCTTCAAAGTCCTCCTCCGTACACACGTAAGTGGTCTGCGGGAACTACTTGGCTGATCCGGATCCATGATATCTGGACAAAAAGTCTCTAAATCACCTCAAAAGGGTGTGGTAATTTCTTACAGAGTCTTTTCAAAATGCATTCTATGATTACATGCATGCATGCATTGTTTTAACATACATCTACGATGAGAGTTAAAATGCATGACTACCCAATACCTACATTTTGGGAAAATTTTGCCATAGTCCCCTTTGCAAATGGGACTATCCACATGCACATAGGCATGACTAGGTGGCCATTCAAGATGCTTACACCCATACACGATCATATACTTCTGTATGCATCAATACATTGCGATAAAAAAATCCATAAGTGTAGTCTAATTACTGTGATTATTTTCTTATGCGCCTTTAGTCATTTGTCCTTAAATAGGATAAGAAATGACAGTAAAAGGTGCCAATTTGACTGTTTCAAAAGTCAAATTTTTTTCACATCATTATATTCAGCATGGTTTAATACTAACATTTACTATGTTGAATATTTTTTATCAAGTCATATCAGCATGCATATTCACTACTATGTGTCTAAATGCATTTCATGCGATAAGTCATTTTCCAACGGACAGAAATTGGAAAAAAATACATGTATGTGTTACCAGGACAGTGAAGAATGCTTGTACGGTGACAGAATATGCAGAAAGTTGCCCGAACTCAGCAGATCTGAAGAAGAGCTCTCAATTTCCTTCGTTGCGCAACTTGAAAATGACTTATAAAGTAACCACCACTATACATAAGAACGCAGTGGCGCGAGCTAACCTGCATGGCTCCTATGCAGTACACCCTCGGCCCCTACATGGGTCCCACACCTCCGGCTCGCTCCAGTTAGAGTTGCAAAGGAGGTCTCACAAGCTAAAAAGGCCAAATCAGGAATAAAAATGCTACGCAATTGAGCGGATTAGCCTGAAATCCTGGTTTCTTGTCGGTCAGAGTTAAACTCCCATCGCCTCAACGGTATTCACCTGAATGTAGGGTATAGTATACCAATGAGCACAGCTTT
Organism: Panax ginseng; assembly: GCA_020205605.1. NCBI lineage: Eukaryota > Viridiplantae > Streptophyta > Magnoliopsida > Apiales > Araliaceae > Panax > Panax ginseng. Next base: position 70,433,474 of record CM035139.1, read on the forward strand.
TACAAACCATGCCCAGCAATACCCCACAAAGGTCCGATGCCGTCACAACCCTAACCTCCCCGGCGGGGGTTAAAACCCGAAAAACCACGAAATATCAAACCTCCCCGGCGGGGGTTACAACGCCGAAGTTATCAACATCTACGTATCCCTGGCGGGGGTAACAATGCATATCTTTCAAACATTTACGTATCCCCGGCGGGGGTCACAACGCATATCCTTCCAAGCATCTATGTATCCCCGGTGGGGGTCACAGTGCAATGTAACCATTAATACACACATCAATGAAGGTCAAGCAACCTTGATGTCATATCAGCCGATGGCAAGTAAACCCATCGAAGCAACTTTGCCCATCAAGGGTTACAACATAATGCTACCATTGACACATACATCAATGAAGGTCAAGCAGCCTTGACAATACACCCAACAGGGATCTATCCGGTGATACACACATCAACGAAGGTCGAGCAACCTGGCGGCGACAACATTGGTTGGCGATAACTCTGACGATGTGAGGGAACATGTTATACACATCCTCAAAACAGACAAAGCCTTATCCCCACAGATCTCTTCCACACAATAGGTACCTCTATGGAGTATAAGCCAGTGTCTAGGATTCAAGACTTTGGTGGTAGTCCCAACGTCAACAGCCTTGGGAACTTGGATTGAATGTCCAAGTCATCACTGATTGTCATCCCAGTAGGATTACATGACAATCATTCATGCATCATACATTTGCATCATGTTGCTACACATAGCATCATGTTTATCTTTCTTGCATTTCAAGTGTCTAGGATTCTTTATCCTATCCATGCCTTGCATTGCATGAAAATGATAAAGAGGGGCATCTGTAGACACTCAAAATTTTTTGCACTCTTATTACTAACATTGCAGGAGGGTAGATTCGTCTTTTGGAGATAACCCTGAAAGATAGCTTACATCCATTCCAGATACCACTGGAAGTTTAGTTCCAACCCGGAACACAAACCGGGAGCGTCATGTCAACCTGGGACACACACCGGGAATGTCATTTTCGATCTCAAAGATAACCCCGAGATATGCAGATCAAAAGACTGGCAACAACACCAGAGAGGGCGATTACGTCTGGTGATAACACAACGATGATTTCGGTTCGGTCCCGGAGATAACACCGGGAGTAGCAACCCCATCCTTGGTGATAGCCCCAAGGATGCCATTGCGATTCGGCATAACCCCGAAATGCTTGTTTCAAACATGTGCGATAAGCTTCAATTCGGATGATGGTGAGGCATACAAACAAGTAGCCCAATCTTAGATGTAACCCTGAGCAACGTCTACTTTCCGCTTAAGCCGGCGATAACCCGGTGAGAGTCACAACGTCATCCGTCCACGTCAACAAGATGATATCGCGGCATACCAACAAGTAGTCCAATCTCAGTTGTAACCCTGAGCAACGTCTACTTTCAACTCAAACCGGCGATAACCCCGACGAGGAGTCAAGCGTCATCTTGTTCCTTCAACAATGGCACGTCGTCTCAACACTTCATACATACATCCAACAATGTCCCACAAGAGCTGAGGAATGACAATCCCGAGTGACTATTATGTGTGGAAGTACTTTGGATAAAATTTGAAGCTTGAAGACCATGGGCATAGACCCCTCTTCCTGACTTCGTACAACCTCTAATCCATGTCATTGCATAACTCTCGACATCAGCGGTCCGAAGAAGGTCAGATATACCTCGTTCGGATGCTCGAATTGAAGTTCTGCAAGTTTGAGCGGACATTACAGTGCATCAGTGCATGTACTACGAGACGATGGGACCCGCGAGGCTCGGATCCACCACGACACGACGCGGTACAACTATGGGTCGCCGCAGTGTACTGCTGGCCATCGATCTATAAATATAGGTCAAAGTCACCCATTTGAAGGAGGAGAGAAGGAAAAAAGCGAGGAAGCCCTATCCATTTTACTTTGCATACACATCTTTTGAGTGTTTCCTCTTCTTTAAACACTAGTTAGCTCACATATAGCTATCTTTTTATCCGTGAGGAGCCGAGTGTTTATCCATTTAAAGTCATAGAAGTCTACTTTGGCATTAACGTAAGCCTTCTTACATTTTATAAAGCCTTCTTCTCATCTGACACACACTTTGTTATACACATTGAGAGTCGTGTTGTGTGCGTTTGCCCGGACTTCGGTCCATGGTTTTCATTTCTTTTTGTATATATATACTAATATATATATATTTTCATATATATGAACTATCATTATCGAGTTATGCCTCGATTGAGCCTGAACTTGATGCAGCGCGTTTAATTGCTTATATATATATATATATATATATATATATATATATATATATATATATATTTAACGCTTTTATATATATATATAATGTTTCTTTGCTTTTCATACAAATTGCGATTATCGTGTGAGCCTAAGAATCATGTGATCACAGTTGATTTCTTTGAATCTAGATTAAGTTCCATGATGGACATTTTTCGACTATAAGCGATCAGTACATTATTTTACTGATTATGTCGAATTTCCTTGGATTGTTGTCATGCCCATGAGGAGTTCGACACTATCAGATATTATTTTCTAGAATGCTTGTGATCTCGAAAATAAAAGCAAACAAAATTTGGACATTTAACAATAAAATGGAAGTATGAAAAGGTCTCAATTCCTATTGAGCACGAGGTTTGAAAACTTCTTTTACAAAACTTCATTGCTATATCTTGGTTAAAACTGAATTTTCCTATAAAATTCAAACCTTGTGTATATAGGTGCGAACGAGGCCTCGCACTACTTTCAAATAATTGTACATTGATCCACACACACACACATTCATATAATAATTTCTTTGAAAAGTAGCGGTCACCGTGGTAACACGGATGTCGGGGGGTGCCTAACACCTTCCCTCCGCATAATCAAACCCCCGGACCCAAAATGAATATCGGTTTCACAGACCCGTTTAGCAGTGTCGAATCACTGGGTCAATTTGCAAGCCTTTTTGGTTGCGTTGGTGCAACCAGTTAAATACACCAACTGGCGACTCTTAAAGTCCAATCATCGACATTATACATGTCAGACCTTTTTCACTTGTTTTTTTCAAACAAAACTCACATTAACATGAGAACACCAAAGAACAAGTAACGAAAAGGGACACTCAAAAATCCCGACGTCAACACCATGTTCATACATATATTCACTGTAAAACCATTTTCTTTCTTTTTGAAAGTAAATTAGCATGCAATCACATATATATGCTAGTTATAACATTACAATTACATTTACACATAATTTATTAACCAATCATAAAAATTTGGATTACAAAATTTTTTGTAAAGAACTTTATACTATAGTGAAACTCAAGAACGCAGAAACTTTAGGAATTATGCCGTAAAACATATATACGTAGACATACACACACACACACACACACACACACACACACACACACATATATATATATATATATATAATATCAAGGTTATGTAAAATACCTTCTCTTGCTTGCTTAATCCTTGTTAAAAGACCAAAGTGCTTGCTTGAAATTCACAGAACCTTTCTCTCCTCTCAAACTCTCTCTTGTCTCTCAAATTCTCTGTAACCTTTTCGGACAACTTCTCTTTTCTCTCTTTAGGCTTAAGCCACTAACACCAAGTGTAAAATAAAATTGATAGGTCCATAATACGCCTAGTTACTAATTTAGCAGTTACAAAGTAATAATGTATATCAATTATAATTATATTTTATATTCTATTTGATTTATTTTATTTATTATAATTCAAATTCAAAATTCAAAAGATATAAGGCTTTGTTTGGCAAAAACTCTTTAAAAATTAAAGACTTGATATCTTTAAGCCTTGTTTGGCAAAACTAAATTAAACTCCTTTAATTTATTTTAATATCCCATTTATAGCATAGTTTATTGTCACACTTTTATTACCGCATTAAACTAAAAACATTATAATAATCCATTTATTCCCTATCAACTCTCTAATTTAATTATTAAATTAAAATATTATCTCATAATAATTAATTTCTTTCACTCATTAATTATTTATTTAACAAATAATTAACCAAATCAAATCAAATTAAACAAATATTTATTCAACAATACACACATCAATTAAATATTTATATAATTCAATAAATATTTGAAATTATAATTTAATTTTTCGGATTGTTACATCATTCCCTCCTTACAAGGATTCTGTCCCCGGAATCACAACTCAGTTAAATTATTCATCACATTCTTCCCTCCTTACAAAGATTCTATCTCTAGAATTAAAGACACAAATTAAACAAATAACTCAGGGTAATTCTTCATCATTTCAGCTTCGAGTTCCCACGTAGCCTCTTCGACATTATGGTTCCTCCATATTACCTTCACGAAAGGTATCACTTTATTCCTGAGCACTTGTTTTTTCTTGTCAACTATCTGGATAGGAACCTCTTCATAAGACAAGTCTTTATTGAACTGTAATGGTTCGTACTCGATCACATGCTTGTAATCGGGTTTATACGGTCGTAACACCGAAACTTAAAAAACATTATGAACGTGTTCCAACTCTGGAGGCAGAGCTACCTCATAAGCCATTTCTCCTACTCTTCGCAGCACTTCAAAGGGTCCAATAAACCTCGGGCTTAGCTTTCCCTTTTTACCGAAATGAATTTTTCCCTTCCAATGAGAAACTTTTAAGAACATGAAATTTCCTACGTCGAATTCACGATCTTGTCTATGTTGATCAACATACGTGTTCTGTCTGTCTTGAGTAGCTACTAGTCTTGTCATGATGATTTTAACAATCTCAGCAATTTGTTATACCAGTTTCGGTCATAATAGTTGACGTTCACCGACTTCATCCCAACACAGTGGAGTTCTACACTTCCTGCCGTATAATGCTTCGTGCTGCATCTTGGATGCTTCGCGTGTAATGTTGTTGTAGGTGAATTCCACCAATGGTAAATGTTCATCCCAGCTCCCTTTAAAATCCGTGATGCATGATCTAAGCATATCGTCCAATGTCTGGATTGTTCGTTCGTGTTGGCCATCTGTTTGCGGATGGTATGCCGTACTCATTCTCAATTGTGTTCCCATGCATTCTTGTAGTCTCTTCCAGAAGTTTGACGTGAATCGCTGATCTCTATCTGACACAATTGATACTGGAACTCTATATCTCAAAACGATATCTTTAACGTACATCTTTGCCAACTGATCAAGATTGAATCTAATCTTTATTAGTAAAAAGTGTGCTGCTTTTGTCAGTCTGTGCACTATCACCCAAATTGCATCGTATCCTCTCTGAGTAGTTGGAAGACCTACCATAAAATCCATTGTGATATGTTCCTACTTCCACTCTGGTATTTCCAATGGTTGAAGTAACCCGCTTGGCCTCTGGTGTTCTGCTTTTACTCTTTGACATGTCAAGTGTAAGACCCCAACTTATTATAAATAAAATTGAATTTTTCCTCTATTCATTATTCTAAATTAATAAGGTGTTAATTTGATATAATGCTTTGGTTATGGGTGAAATGCGCAAATTTTGCAAAATAAGCAAGTGGTTATAAAATATTCATTTCTGTTAGGGAATATTCGTTTGGTCGTGGAATATTCTTTTTGTCGGAGAATATTCGTACGACAGCGTAACCATTTATGGGCCTCATAACGAAAAACGGTTGGATGAAGGAAAATGACAAAGTATAAGTTTAATAAATAACGGTGTAGTTATTCTTTATTATCTTTGTTGGAATACACGGTGGTTAAAATACGATGTCTGGCGTGGTTGCACAAGAGCACACGGTATTAGACGGATTGTTGAATTATTGATTAAATGCGTGAAGAAGCACTACTCAATAATTATTACGATTAATTCTTTCATTCAATATTTTATTTTATTGATTCAATAATTGTTGCATTGATAGTTTATATTATTGTTGTTTCAATAATTGTCACTGCACATTATTTCCCATTATCAGATCAATAATTCATATTATTTGAATAATATTATTAGATAGCATTATTGGCAATGTCTAGAAAGTTACATCGAGGAGAGGTTTAGTCACCTAATTGCGGCGCCCGATGAGAGAAATCCTTATTGAAAGCCCCTCTTTCCCTGGGCCGCACTGGTTGTCATATTTGTGGTTCTGTAATATTATTTGTGAATAATTATTTATTGATTTGTATGATAAAGAAATATTTATTTGATGTGGATATAAATGATGGATTTATTTATGTGGTTATAAATGAAGAAATTAATGTTGAGGTGTTTTATCAGTATTTTGTCAGAATGGAGGTATTAAAAATCATCCGTTTGTGGATTTCAGATATTTTCTGTTTGAAATTTGGAAAAACTCAAAGCTACAAAGTTGTAGAGAATTCAATTTCATGTGGAATGGACATAAAATTCGTATTTTTCTGATAAAAGGGCTATTTTCTATGAATTACTGAAGTTTCGGAAAATAAAATGAATTTTATTAAATTATGGGTGGGACCCACTTTTGTTTTAACACATGTGGGCTGCTAAATTTCTTCCAAGATGGCTGCCCAAAAATTCAACAAAGCATGCGTATGAATTTTGAATAATAATAATATTATTTTATTATTTAGTCTCCTATGACATTCTAGCATTTTCCTATAAATAGGCGCTTAGGTTAGAATTGAAAATCACACCAAAAATAAGTTTTCTTTCTCTCTAGATTATCGAGCGTATTTTTGTGAGTATTTTGATACTTTGAGAGTTGCTATTCGGTACAAGTTTTCTTGACTTTCTGTCAGATATTCCATTTCGTAATCTTAGTTATTTTGAGATAAGGGATGTTATTTTCTTCTTAAATGATATTATTTTCTTCAATATCATTATGCCGAAATATTGGTTTGAATTTTTTAATCAAATTTGGAACTTTTGTGCCAGGGTTACTATTCATATATACGGTACTATTCACGTATATGACACTATTCACGAATACGACACTATTCACCAAAAAATAAAAATTTTCCTTTTTGTCCAAGATGTCTATTATGGTTACTGTCTTTGATTGTATCCATGTTTTGATCTTTATTTTTGAATTCTGCTTCACAATTGATTATTATGAAGTATTATTGATCTTGGATAAACATTTATCTGAATCCACGATATTTGTTCTTCATCTCTCATCGGATTCATTTTTTTAAATATTTTTCATCATCCTCGGTCTTAAATGATGATATTATGAATATCTTTGGCTTTGTAATTGCAAGATGAATGATTAATCGATGAATATCTTTGGCCCGTAGTGCAAAGATGAACATGTGTTGAGATGAACATGACCAACTGGTGATACAAATGAATATCTTTGGCCTGTAGTGCAAAGATGAATATTTGATTAAAGATTTATATTGATTGTTGTTACAGGGATAAAATATTGATGATGGATTTTTAAATCTTAGAAGATAGTAGAACTCATTCTCTACGTGATTCTTCTAATGAATTGTTGTTTTAGCTGTATTTGTTGATCTAAAACTTGTTGTCTATTATATTTTATCGAATTTTTCCCTGTTGAAGACTAATGATAATTTTTTGTATATTATCTTAGTCATAATATTCTTTACTGGGCTAGTTGAGCTCATCCTTTTCCTTTTTGTTCCATCTTTCTTCTCAGGAGGTGAGAACATAGTAGGATCTAGTCGGGGTATGGAGTGATAGTTCTAGAAAGATGTTTTAGCAGTCCTCACTATTTCTGTAAAATAGTGTATGAATAATTGTAATGAGGACTTATTTGAGTATTGATATTGTCTAGAAGACAATATTTGTATTTAAACTCACAGTATGTGTTGTCGTATTTTACACGACATTTGTATTATTGAAGTTGTAGTTTACTTTATGTACTATGTATTTGGTGACTCAGAATGGGTGTTGTATACCTATTTTGGGGGCGTCACAGTTGCTATCAAAGCTTAGGGATAAGGTCTCTGGCAGAGATCAGGGAATAGAACTAGGAGGGGAGAGATGAGTAAATCCTTCGTTAGTGTGTCCATCTAAGCTTATTTGTTGGTCGGTCATAATATAGGGATATAATGTGATATGTTAATTTATTTAATTAACACTTGTTTTATGGCAATATTTAAGAATGGCTGCTGAGAAGATTAACAATGGAGTGTATGAGACTGTGGAACAACCTTTAGTCACAAACCAGGAGAACGTGCAACAGGAAGGCAATATTCCTCCTATAAACAACACTACCGAGCAAACGATGAATGATGGAATGTTTAGGAGCTTTTTGCAGTTCATGCAAAATCAGACGAGGGAGACTCGTGTACAAAATACGGGTGGAAGTGATGGCAACGCGCGGTCTGTCACAACCAAGTAGTTCAAAGAGTTGGGACCACCAGATTTCTAGGGAAAGCCCGATTCGATTAAGGCAAAAACATGGGTCAAGCAAATTACCAAGATATTCGATGTCTTAGGATGCACGGAGGAACAAAAGGTTCCATTCGCCACCTTTATGTTCCGTGGAGAGGCAAATTGCTGGTGGGAATCCGTGAAGCGTACCCAGCCAGCCGCACTCAACATGTCTTGGGAAAGATTTCAGAAACTATTCAATGACAAGTACTTTCCTGAAAGTATTCATCATATGAAGGAGGTAAAGTTTATTAGACTAGAACAGAACAAAATGACGGTGTCTCGAAGACGAATGAAGTTCGGCGGAGTTATCCGAGTTTGTACCTCATTTTGTAGAGAATGAGGAACGATATGCTGGATGTTTACGAGAGAGTGCGAAACCCGAGATTTGTCAATACCTTATCTCTCATAAATTTTCTCTCAGATTCGGATGTTATCAACAGGCTCAATTATTAGAGCGAGATAATGAGTATACTCAACCGAGGATCACAACCAAATTCATAATGCTATGATGTGATGATCATCGGAGCGATGATAACCAGCGAGGAGGGAAGAATACAGACAAAAGCGGTAACCACTCGGGTGATAATCATGGCCAAGATAATAGAAGAGGTGAGTCTAGTTGACATTTCAAAAAGAGGAGATTCAACAATGACGGGAAGACATCAGCAGCAACACCAGCATCAACTGTTGCTAGGGGAGGAGAACGACCACCAGTCTTGTGTTACAAATGCAGGAAAGAGGGACATATCAGCCCAAACTACCCACAACAATCCAAGGTATATTATAACTGTGGAAAGGAGGGTCATATAGCCCAAGAGTGTTCTGTAGCAAAACCAAGTTCAGGGGGGATGGTGACTCCAAAGGCTGTCCCAGATAAGTCGAAATTAGCGGTTCCTGAAAGAGCGTTTGTCATGACTGGCCAAAACGTGAGGAACCCAAACGAGGTGATCACAGGTAAGCTAATCTTGAATTCTTGCAAAGTTTATACCCATTCTTTTATCTCTCCTGCTTGTGCTCAACGTTTAAACTTGACTCCGGAGAAATTATGTAAGACCCCAACTTATTATAAATAAAATTAGATTTTCCTCTATTCATTATTCTAAATTAATAAGGATTAATTTGATATAATGCTTTGGTTATGGGTGAAATGTGCAAATTTTACAAAATAAGCAAGTGTTTATAAAATATTCCTTTTGTCGGGGAATATTCGTTTGGTCGTGGAATATTCTTTTTTTCAGGAATATTTGTAAGACGGGGAAGTCAATTGTGGGCTCCATAATGAATAATCATTTGGATGAAAAAACGACAAAGTATGAGTTTTATAAATAACGGCGTAGTTATTTACAGCCATTAACTAACACTGGAATACACCGTGGTTAAATTACAATAATACTGAGTGGTTGCATGTGTAGTAGCACAGTATTGCCGACAATATTGTTGAATTATTGATTAAATGCGTAAGAAGGCACTTACTCAATAATTGTTACGGTGATTCTTTGTTTAATATTTTATTTTATTGACTCATTAATTCTTTGCGTTGATATTTTATATTTTTTGTTGTTTCAATAATTGTCACTACATAAAGATTTTCCATTATCGGATCAATAATTCATATTATTTGAATAATATTATTAGATAACATTATTGGCAATGTCTAGAAAGTTACATCTAAGGAGAGGCTTGGTCACCTAATTACGCGCCAGTAAGGAGAAATCCTTATTGGAAAGCCCCCTTTTTCATGGGAACTGTCTGGTTGTCATAATTATAATTCTGTAATATTATTTGTGAATAATTAATTATTAATTTATATGATAAGGAAATATTTATTTGATGTGGATATAAATGATGGATTTATTTATTTTATGTCGTTATAAATGAAGGAATTAATGCTGAGGTGTTTTATCAGTATTTTGTCGGAATGGAGGTATTAAAAATCATCAGTTTGTGGATTTCGGATATTTTATGTTGGGAATTTGGAAAACCTTTCTTCTGTAAAGTTGTAGAGAATTCGATTTCGTGTAGAATAGACATAAAATTCATATTTTTCTGATAAACGGGCTATTTTCTATGAATTATTGAAGTTTCGGAAAATAAAATGATTTTTATTAAATTACGAGTGGGACCCACTTTTGTTTTACACATGTGGGCTGCTAAATTTTGTTCAAAGATGGCTGGTGGCTGATCTTGGTCAAGAAGTGCGTAGAAAAGAAGAAATTAAATAATATTAATTTATTATTTAGTCTCCAATGACGTTCTAGCATTTTCCTATAAATAGACGCTTAGGTTAGAATTGAAAATCACACCAGAAACAAGTTTTCTTTCTCTCTAGATTATCGAGCGTATTTTGTTAGTATTTTGATACTTTGAGACTTGTTGTTCGGTACAAGTTTCCTTCGACTCTATATCCGATATTCCGATCAGAAGTGCCGTTATTTTGAAGTAAGGGATGTTATTTTCTTCTTAAATGATATTATTTTCTTCAATATCATTATGCCAAAATATTGGTGAACTTTTTAATCAAATTTGGAACTTTTTGTGTCGGGGTTACTAGTCACGTATACGGCACTATTCACGTATACGACACTATTCACAAATACGACACTATTCACTAAAAAATGAAATTTTCTTCTTTTTGTACAAGATGTCTATTATGGTTACTATCTTTGATTATATCCATGTTTTGATCTTTATTTTGAATTCTGTTTTACAATTGGTTATTATGAAGTATTATTGATCTTGGATAAATTGTTATACGAATCCCTAATATTTGTTCTTCTGTCTCACTAGATTCGTTTTCTTTAAATTATTTTTCATCATCCTTAGTCCTAAATGATGATATTACTGAATATCTTTGGCCTGTAGTAAAAAGATGAATGATTAACTGATGAATATCTTTGGCCCGTAGTGCAAAGATGAACAGGTATTGAGATGAGCATGACCAACTGGTGAAACAAATGAATATCTTTGGCTTGTAGTGCAAAGATGAATATTTGATTAAAGATGTATATTGATTGTTGTTACATGGATAAAATATTGATGATGAACTTTTAAATCTTAGAAGATAGTAGAATTCATTCTCTATGTGACTCTTCTAATGAATTGTTGTTTCCGCTTCAGTTGTTGATCTAAAATTTGTTGTCTATTGTATTCTATCAGATTTTTCCCTGTTGAAGACTAATGATAATTTGTTGTATATTATCTTAGTCATAATATTCTTTACTGGGCTAGTTGAGCTCACCCTTTTTCGTTTTGTTCCATTTTCTTCTCGGGAGGTGAGAACATAGCGGCGGATCGAGTCTGGGGTATGGGTGATGGTTCTAGAAAGATGTTTTAGTCATCCTCACTATTTACGTAAAATATTGTATGAATAATTGTGATGAGGACTTATTTGGGTGTGGATATTGTCTAGAAGACAATATTTGTATTTAAACTCACAGTATGTGTTGTCGTATTTTGCAAGACAATTGTATTATTGAAGTTGTAGTTTACTTTTTGTACCATGTATTTGGTGACTCAGAATGGGTGTTGTATACCTATTTTGGGGGCGTCACAGTTGGTATCAAAGCTTAGGGTTATGGTCTCTGGTGGAGATCAGGGAATATAACTAGGAGGGGAGAGATAAGTAAATCCTTCGCTAGTGTGTCCTATCTAAAGCTTATTTGTTGGTTGGTCATAATATATGGATATTATGTGATATGTTAATTTGTTTAATTAACCCTTGTTTTATAAGGCGATTTAAGAATGGGCTGCGAGAACGTTAACAATGAAGTGTATGAGACTGTGGAACAACCTTTAGTCACAAACCAGGAGAACGTGAAACAGGAAGACAATATTCCTCCTATAAACAACACTACCGAGCAAACGATGAATGATGGAATGTTTAGGAGCTTTTTGCAGTTCATACAAAATCAGACGAGGTAGCCTCGTGTACAAAATACGGGTGGAAGTGATGGCAACGCGCGGTCTGTCACAGCCAGGTAGTTCAAGGAGTTGGGACCACCAGATTTCTAGGGAAAGCCCGATCCAATTAAGGCACGGAGGAATAGAAGGTTCCATTCGCCACCTTTATTATTTACTCTCCTATGACGTTCTAGCATTTTCCTATAAATAGACGCTTAGGTTAAAATTGAAAATCACACCAGAAACAAGTTTTCTTTCTCTCTAGATTATCGAGTGTATTTTGTGAGTATTTTGATACTTTGAGAGTTGATGTTCGGTACAAGTTTCCTTCGGCTCTATATCCAATATTCCGATCAGAAGTACCGTTATTTTGAAGTAAGGGATGTTATTTTCTTCTGAAATGATATTATTTTCTTCAATATCATTATGCTGAAATATTGGTGAACTTTTTAATCAAATTTGGAACTTTTTGTGTCGGGGTTACTATTCACGTATACGGCACTATTCACCAAAAAATGAAATTTTCTTCTTTTTGACCAAGATTTCTATTATGGTTACTATCTTTGATTGTATCCATGTTTTGATCTTTATTTTGAATTATGTTTCACAATTGGTTATTATGAAGTATTATTGATCTTGGATAAACTATTATATGAATCCCTAATATTTGTTCTTCTGTCTCACTGGATTCGTTTTCTTTAAATTATTTTTCATCATCCTCAGTCCTAAATGATGATATACTTAATATCTTTGGCCTGTAGTGCAAAGATGAATGATTAACTGATTAATATCTTTGGCCCGTAGTGCAAAGATGAACAGGTGTTGAGATGAGCATAACCAACTGGTGAAACAAATGAATATCTTTGGCCTGTAGTGGAAAGATGAATATTTGATTAAAGATGTATATTGATTGTTGTTACAGGGATAAAATATTGATGATGAACTTTTAAATCATAGAAGATAGTAGAATTCATTCTTTACATGACTCTTCTAATGGATTGTTGTTTCCGCTTCAGTTGTTGTTCTAAAATTTGTTGTCTATTGTATTCTATCAGATTTTTCCCCGTTGAAGACTAATGATAATTTGTTGTATATTATCTTAGTCATAATATTCTTTACTGGGCTAGTTGAGCTCACCCTTTTCGTTTTTGTTTCATTTTCTTCTCAGGAGATGAGAACATAGCAGGATCGAGTCGGGGTATGGAGTGATGGTTCTAGAAAGATGTTTTAGCTGTCCTCACTATTTCTGTAAAATAATGTATGAATAATTGTAATGAGGACTTATTTGCGTGTGGATATTGTCTGGAAGACAATATTTGTATTTAAACTCACAGTATATGTTGTCGTATTTTGCACGACAATTGTATTATTGAAGTTGTAGTTTGCTTTTTGTACCATGTATTTGGCGACTCAGAATGGGTGTTGTATACCTATTTTGGGGGCGTCACAAATTAGACTTTGATTTATCTGTTGAAACTCCATTGGGTGAAACCTTCGTTACATCTACAGTTTATAAATCTTGCTTGATCCAAGGTGGGACTATCACATTACCTGTTGATCTTATCTCTTTAAAGATACTTGCTTTTGATGCCAAAATTGATTGTTTTCGTAAGGTTGTTAGTTTTTATATTCCTAACCAACCTGTTCTGCGAATTCAATCAACTAAACCACTAAAATCAGTCACTATCATATCAAGCCACAAAGCTATTCATTTATTAAAAAACGGATGTCAAGCTTTCTTAGCCCATGTTGTGACGCCCCCAAAATAGGTATACATCACCCATCTTGAGTCGCCAAATACATGGTACAAAAATACAAAATGCAACTTAATAATACAACTGTCGTGTAACATACGACAAAATATAAGCTGAGAGTTTAAATAAAAATATTGCCTCCTAGAGAATATCAACTCTCAATGGAGTCCTCATTACATTTATTGTCATACTATTTAACAGAATAGTGAGGACTACTAATGTTATCATCTGGACCGTCACTCCGTTCCCCGACTCATCCCAACTATATTCTCATTTCCTCAAGAGAACAGTGAAAGAAAGGGTGAGCTCAACTAGCCTAGTAAGAAATATTATGACTAAGATTATGCAGAATAAATTATCATTAGTCTTCAACAGTGTTAAACTGATAAAATTCAATAGACATCAATTTTAACTGCAGTGGAACAAACAATCCATTAAAAGAGTCAAGTAAAGAATAAAATCTACTATCTTTTATGATTTAAAAAGTTTTTCATCACTTTTATCGCTGAGACTCAGCTTAATAAATAATCCACATCATCAAATCATCCCTTCACTACAGGCCAAGAATATTATTTAGTATCACGACCACGAATTATCCATGCACTACGGGCCAAAGATAATCGTGTTTTCATCAACGATCCTGATCATTCCATAAAACAATTCATCTTTGCTCCCTTGGCCGAAGAGAATCCATAGCCATAATCATACCAAAAACTGTCCATCAATGCACTACGGGCCAATGAGGACTTTTTTCACATCATTTGTAACATTACGATCATGATTATAATCTCTAAGAATAATCCCAGGTCATAATCATACCAAGTCCATCTATGCAATACCAAATACATATGACTTTCAACATAATATAAACATGAGGATGATGACAATGATATAAGAATTCAATAAAACAAGTTCAAGAATTAAATTATCCGAGGAACTAATAACATCAAATTGTCAACATGATGCTTCTTTGTAGAGTAAAATTCAAGAATAATTTTCATGCACCAAAAAAATAATTTGGATGAGAAAAGAATCAATTTTAAGTAAATGAATAGTACCAAGTGAATAGTACTTGAGAATAGTACCTAAATGAATAGTACCCCAACATGAAAAGTACTTCAAATACAGAGTGAATAATATTCGAGTAAATAGTAATTTCGATGAATAGTAACTTCGTGAATAGTATTCCATAAAAAAGTGCCCCTCAATACCCGAGTGAATAATACTAGAGTGAATAGTAATCGGGTGAATAGTAACTTCGTGAATAGTATTCCAAAGATGAAAAGTGACCAATACCCGAGTAGAAGAATACTAGAGTGAATAGTAACTAGGTGAATAGTAACGTGAATAGTAACTTCGTAATGAAAATACCAAATAAAATGATATTTCATGGCGAGTATAAAAGTCAAAACTTTAACCAACCGAGTATAATAAAGAATGGAATAACAAAAGAAATCACCGGGCATGCGGTGCTTTCATATAGCAGAGTTATCCCAACAGAATAATAAATAATCGGAACCAAAGTTAGGCGTAATCACATACAAGCGGGATATTCTAACAAAATAATAAAGAATGGAATAACAACGGAATCACCATGCATGCGGTGCCCATTATAGAGCGAGTTATTCCAATAGAATAATAAATAACGGAACCCGGTCCGGCGTAAAATGCATGCATGTGAGGATATTCCAATGTAATAAAGAGCGGAACCGAGTCCGGTAAAAACGCCATGAACGAAGTTATCCCAACAGAATAATAAATAACGGAACCAGGTCAGGCGTAATACGCATCGACAGGATATTCCAACAGAATAATAATGAATGGAATAACAACAGAATTTCACCATGTATGCGGTACTTTGCATAGACATGTTATTCCAGCAAAATAATAAATAATGGATAACAGAATAATTTCATCAATTATATGGTAGACCGCGTATACAGGTTATTCTAACAGAATAATAAAGAATGGAATAACAAAAGTTCTCTTCATGAATATAAAAAAAATAATACCCCTTACCTCAAAAGAAGACTGGATACTGGAATAGTGAGGTAGCAGGCTTCTCTTCTTCTTTTTCTCTATATATTTCTATCTATAATAATGGCTCTAAAGCTTTAGTGAATTGGTGAGAAATGAAGGAAGAATGAGCTTCTATTTATAGGAAAACATAGTTTCGATAATTGCACGTTTTGGGGCTCGAAAAATTACAGTATAATACCTTCCTCTTTTTCTTCATTTTTAATTTAGTCCTATAAGTATTATCAATCTTGCACCAACTCCCCTAATAGTAAATCATGTGAATCGATAGTAAAATCATGTGACTCAATAGTAAATCATGTGACTCAATAGTTCTTAACATGTGAAAAAAATAATTACAATATAGTACCTCCATCTATACCTCCATCTTTAACTTAGTCATTCAAGTATTATCAATCTTGCACCAACTCCCCTAATAGTAAATGAATGTGACTCAATAGTACAAACATGTGAACAAATAGTTATATAAGCATATGAATTAGTAGCAATTAATTGCTCTTATCCGATAAATTCCCCGATTTATCAATATAACCCCAGACATCAATTATCATCGGAATAGATGTCGACTTCAACTAACACCAATAATCCCAACACAATGGAAGTATCAAATTCATCTTTAACCAACACGAACTTATTCATCATTAATATTATAACTCACAATATTTAACAACCAGGTCGTTCCCAAGAAAGATGGGGCTTTCCAATAAGGATTTCTCACTATTGGCGCGCAATTAGGTGACCAAACCTCTCATTGGCAGAACTTCTAGACATTGTAAATATTGCAATTTAATAATATGAATAACTTTTTCATCTTAATTATTGATTTAACAATATATCATATTATGCAGATGATACTGTAACAACAATTGAATCAATAATATAAAAGATATGATGCAGCAATTAATGTAGCAATAATTTAGTATAATTGAGTGACTTCTCACGTAAGCATCAATAACCAATACCGTGTGCCGCTATGCAACCATGCGTATTACTGTACTTTTACTCCCGAGTAGTTCAATAGTATTAACAGTAAAACTTCCGCCGTTATTTTCATAAAAAGATAATTCTGTTGTTTTCTAAGTACGATAATACTTCCGTTGTGGGTTCACCAATGATTGTGCCATCATACGGATATTCCCGACAAAAAGAATATTTCCCGACCAACGAATATTTTATAACAACTTGCTTACTTTGCAAATTTATAAATATTACCCACAACTATAACATTATATTAAATCCACAGCATAATAAAAAAAATATTTCGAGAAATTTAAATCTTTATTCATAAAATTTGGGGTCTCACAATCTATAGAGAAAAAGAAGAAAAGAAGCCTGCTACCTCACTATTCCAGTATCCAGTCTTCTTTTGAGGTAAGGGGTATTATTTTTTTATATTCATGAAGAGAACTTCTGTTATTCCATTCTTTATTATTCTATTAGAATAACCTGTATATGCGGTCTACCATATAATTGGTGAAATTCTTCTATTATTCCATTATTTATTATTCTGCTGGAATAACCTGTCTATGCAAAGTACCGCATACATGGTGAAATTCTGTTGTTATTCCATTCTTTATTATTTTGTTGGAATATCCCATCGGTTATTACTTACACCGACTTTGAGTTCCGTTATTTATTATTACATTGGGATAACTTTTATCTATAAAAGTCTGCGTACTGGTGATTTCTTTTGTTATTCCATTCTTTATTATACTCGGTTGGTTAAAGTTTGACTTCTATACTAGTCATGAAATATCATTTTATTTGGTATTTTCTGTTATGAGTTACTATTCATGGGTTACTATTCACCCAGTTACTATTCACTCTAGTATTATTCACTCGGGTATTCGGGGCACTTTTCATATCGGAATACTATTCATGAGTTACTATTCACTCGATTACTATTCACTCTAGTATTATTCACTCGGGTATTCGGGGCACTTTTCATGCTAGAATACTATTCACGAGTTACTATTCATAGGTTACTATTCACCGAAATTACTATTCACTCGAATATTATTCACTCGGGTATTTGGAGTACTTTTCATGTCGGGGTACTATTCACGAGGTACTATTCCTGAAGTACTACGGGGTACTATTCACGACGAAAAATTGATTATTTTCTGTCCAAATTATTTTTTTTGGTGCATGAAAATTATTCTTGAATTTTACTCTACAAAGAAGTATCATGTTGACAATTTGGATGTTATTAGTTCTTGGATAATTTATTTCTTAAACTTGTTTTATTGAATTCTTATATCATTGTCATCATCCTCATGTTATATTATGTTGAAAGTCATCTGTGGCCGGTATTGCATAGATGGACTTTGTATGATTATGACCAGGGATTATTCGGTATAATCATGACCGTAATGTTACAAATGATATGGAAAAAGTCCTCATTGGCCCATAGTGCATTGATGGACAATTTTTGGTATGATTATGGCTATGGATTCTCTTCGGCCAAGGGAGCAAAGATGAATTGTTTTATGGCATGATCAGGACCGTTGATGAAAACACGATTATCTTTGGCCCGTAGTGCATGAATAATTTGTGGTCGTGATACTAAATAATATCCTTGGCCTGTAGTGCAGGGATGATTTGATGATGTGGATTATTTATTAAGCTGAGTCACAGCGATAAAAGTGATTAAAAACTTTTTAAATCATAAAAGATAGTAGATTTTATTCTCTACTTGACTCTTTTAATGGATTGTTTGTTCCGCTGCAGTTAAAATTGATGTTTATTTTATTTTATCAGTTTAACATTGTTGAAGGCTAATGATAATTTATTCTATAGTATCTTAGTCATAATATTTTTTACTGGGCTAGTTGAGCTCACCCTTTCTTTCACTGTTCTCTTCAGGAAATGAGAATATAGCTAGGATGAGTCGGGGAACGGAGTGACAGTCCAGATGATAGTATTAGTAGTCCTCACTATTCTGTTAGTCAATATTCTTGTTTAAACTCTCAGCTTATATTTTGTCGTATGTTACACGACAGTTGTATTATTAAGTTGTATTTTATAATTTTGTACCATGTATTTTGCGACTCAAGATGGGTGATGTATACCTGTTTTGGGGGCGTCATAGTTGGTATCAGATCTTAGGGATATGATCCCTGGCTGAGATGTGAGATAAGAACTAGTAGGGGAGAGACGGGGAATTCCTTCGCTAGTATGACCTACCTAAGTTTATTTGGTATTTAATTGGTTGTCAGAGTATAGGGATAATATGTGATATGTTAATTCACCCTTGTTTTGTGACAGTGTTTGAAAATGGCATCTGAAAATGTTGAGATAAGAAATGGAGCAAAATAATATGACTGTATCATAGTACGAGGCTAAGTTTGCGGAGTTATCCCAGTTTGCATCCCATTTGGTCGATAATGAGGAGCGAATGACGCGAATGTTTCTAAGAGGTTTGAAACCCGATATACGTCAATACCTCATTTCTCATAAACTTTGTTTATATTCAGATGTTGTGAATATGGCTCAATTATTGGAGCGCGATAATGAGTTAGCACAACAAAAAGGTAACAACCAACAACACGATAATAATCGTACCAGTGGCAACGGCCATTGGAACAATGATAACCATCGTGGGGGAAATTATCATTCCAAGAATGGTAACCACTTTTGTGGTAATCATGGCCAAGATAATAGAAGTGGAAATTTCAAGAAGAGAAGGTCATTTAGCTTGATTTTGTCGTATAGTGAAGTCAAGTCCAGCTGGGACGGTGCCACCAAAGGCGTATACGTACAAAACAAAGTCAATGGTTTCAAGAAGAGCATTTTTCGTGACTTCTCAAAAAGCGAGTAACCCGAACGAAGTTAGCACGAGTTAGTTAATTATAAATTTTTGCGAAGTCTATACCTTATTAGATACCGGTTCTACCCATTCTTTTATCTCTCTTGTTTGCGTTCAACGTTTAAATTTGACTCCGGAGAGATTAGACTTTGACTTATCTGTTGAAAATCCATTAGGAGAAACCTTCATTACTTGTGCTATCCAAGTCTTGGATGAGAGTCACAGTTTTAAATGATAATTCTAATATTAATAAATTTCTGATTTAATTCTTGAAGACTTCTTGGCCTACCCGAGCGTGAAATCGATTTTATCTACGACCCCGAAGAAAACCCATTTCTTAAACCCTCAAATATTTTCTTCACCCAAAACAGAACGTAACATGCGCCAAAAGATGTTGGCTCGAGTACATTGAAGATTATGATCGTACCATTCAATATTATCGTGGAAGAAGCGAGCGTGGTAGCCGACGCGTTGAGTAGAAGATCGTATGCGTTCTGAGTGCGATGTTGTTAACACAAAAACCCATTTCGTATAACTTACAAATGATGAATATAGAGTTAAAGACTCTAGGAACCCACGTGAAGATAACAAATATACGATTAGAATCAACTTTAATTGATAAAGTTAAAGTTTCTCAAGCATCACACCCGAATCTGATGAATGTGAAAAAGAAGGTTCAAGAAGGCGTTATCTCAACCCTCGATTTAATTGGCCCATTTGAAATACTCGATTGAGTAGGAACTGTGGCCTATAAACTCGTATTACCTCCAAGTATGTCGCGTTTTTCACGTATCGATGTTACGTAAATATGTGGATGACCCAAACCACATTATTAAATGAGAACTAGACGAGATAGCAGAAGATTTAATGTATGAGGAGTTACGTGATGCTTGAGTGGCTTTAACTTTATCGATTAAAGTCGATTCTAATTGTATATTTGTTATCTTCACGTGGGTCCTGAGAGTCTTTAACTCTATATTCATCATTTGTAAGTTATACCTAATGAGTTTTTGTGTTAACAACATCGCACTCGTAAACGCATATGATCTTCTACTCAACGCGTCAGCTACCACGTTCGCTCTTCCACGATAATATTGAATGGTACGATCGTAATCTTCAACAGCTCGAGCCAACATCTTTGGCGCATGTTACGTTCGTTTTGGGTGAAGAAAATATTTAAGGGTTTAAGAAATGGGTTTTGTACTGGGGTCAGTACAAAATTCGATTTCACGTTCTGGGTTTAAATCTTTATTCATAATATTTAGGGTCTCACACATGTTATGGATTTGAATAAAGACAAGTCAGATTTGAATAATATTTCTGTGGTTAGAGAATTTCCTAATGTATTTCCTGAAGAACTTCCTGGTCTACCCCCAGAACGTGATGTTGACCTTGAACCGGGTACAAAACCCATTTCTAAAACCCCATATTGAATGGCTCCTATTGAACTTCATGAGTTAAAAGTCCAACTACAGGAGTTATTAGACATCGGTTTCATTCATCCTAGTACATCTCCTTAGGGTGCTCCTATTTTATTCGTAAAGAAGAAAGAGGGGAGTATGCGACTTTGTATTGACTACCGAGAATTGAACCATGTCACCATCAAGAATAGGTATCCGCTACCTTGCATTGATGACCTTTTTGACCAGTTATAAGGAGCACAATTTTTTTCAAAGATCGACCTTCGTTCTGGATATCATCAGCTGAAGATTAAAACTGAGGACCTTCAGAACTCGCTACGGGCATTATGAATTCTTAGTCATGTCTTTTGGATTGACTAATGCTCCTACTGCTTTCATAGATATGATGAACCGTGTATTCAAGGAATACTTGGATCAGTTCGTTGTTGTCTTTATTGATGACATCTTCCTCTATTCCAAAAGCCGTGAAGATCATGAGCACCATTTGAAGCTGATACTTGAAAGGCTTCGTGAAAACAAGCTTTATGCCAAGCTAAAAAAATGCAAGTTCTGGCTTGAGGAAGTAGCATTCCTTGGGCACGTGGTGTCAAAACATGAAGTATTTGTTGACCCGACGAAGATTGAAGCAATACAAAGTTAGGAGCAACCGAAGTCGGTGACCGAAGTATGCAGCTTTCTAGGCTTAGCTGGTTATTATCGGACATTCGTGGAAGGATTTTCTTGAATCGCTACTCCGTTAACTCAGCTGACTCGAAAAGATACAAAATTCGTATGGAGCGAGGAATGCGAGAAGTGTTTCCAAGAGCTCAAGAGGAGACTCATTTCGGCACCTGTTCTGGAAATACCATCTGGTTTGGATGGATTTGGCATTTATAAATACCGCTTGAGTGCAAAGGTTAGGATGTGTTCTCATGCAACATGGGAAAGTCATAGCCTATGCCTCATGACAATTCAAAAGAATATGAGAGAGAATTATCCTACTCATGATCTAGAGTTAGCGGCCCGATCGTTTCAGCGTTGAAAATCTGGAGACACTACCAGATGGGGAGAAAGTGGAGATCTATACAGATCATAAAAGCCTCAAAATAATTTTCACCCAAAAAGAACTCAACATGTGGCAACGACGTTGGCTTGAGCTGTTGAAAGATTATGATCACACTTTTCAATATCATCACGGAAAAGCGAACGTAGTAGTTGACACATTGAGTAGAAAGATCATATCTTGATACGAAAAGGATATTGTCAACGCAAGGCCCATTTTGTATGACTTGCAAAGGATGGAGATAGAATTAAAGACTCAGGGGACCCATATGATGATGGCGAATATCATGAGTAGAACCGATTTAATTGATAAAGTTAAAAGTCGCTCAAGCTATAGACACAGGACCGATCGTATAAAGAAGAAAGTACAAGAAGGTGCTATTCCAAAAGAAAGAATCGATGAAGAAGGAATACTTCAAGTCAACTCTAGACTTTGCGTTCCTAGCGACTCTGACTTGAAGCATAGAATCATGATGGAGGCACACAACACCCTGTTTGTAATCCATCTTGGGAGTACCAAAATGTATCATGATCTTCGTCATACATTTTGGTGGAACAATATGAAGAGAGAGATTGCGGAGTTTATCTCGAGATGTTTAACCTGTCAACGTGTAAAGGCGGAGAATCAAGTACCAAAAGGTCCATTGCAACCACTTAAGATTCCGGAATAGAAGTGGGAACACATTACTATGGATTACGTTACAGGTCTTCCCAAAGTTTCTCAAGGCATAGATGCAATTTGGGTTATTGTTGATAGATTAACCAAGTCTTCTCATTTATTGCCTATACGTACGTGAGACTTATTCCCTTGAACGTCTTGCTCGTATGTACTTGAATGAGATTGTGAGATCGCATGGCATGCCAGTATCCATAGTCTCGGATCGTGACCCAAGATTCACTTCATAATTTTGGGTTAGCTTGCAGAAAGCTATGGGCATGGATTTATGATTCAGTTTGGCATACCATCCTCAAACGGACGGACAATCAAAGAGGACTATTCAAACTCTTGAAGATCTATTAAGACTATGTGTCCTAGACTTCAAAGGGAGTTGGGATAAGTATTTACCATTGGTGGAATTCTCCTACAACAACAGTTATCAAGGAAGTATAGGCATGGCTCCATTCGAGGCATTGTATGGACAAAAGTGTCGTTCTCCAGTATGCTGGGACGAGGCAGGAGAAGCAACGTTGTTGGGACCAGAATTAGTACGCATGACTACAGAAAAGATCCAAATAATTCGACAACGTATTCAAACCTCACAAGATCGACAAAAGAGTTATGTTGATCTTCATCGAAAGGACGTGGAATTTAATATTGAAGATCTTGTACTATTACGTGTTGCTCCATGGAAGGGAGTTACAAGATTTGGGAAGAGAGGAAAGCTCAATCCAAGATTTGTTGGTCCATTTGAGATTCTTGACTGAATAGGAAATGTGGCCTATAGACTCGCATTCCCTCCAAACATGTCTCGTGTTCATAATTTTTTCATATATCTATGCTTCATAATTATGTGAAAGACCCAAACCACATTATTGAGTTAGAACCAGACGAGATAGGCGAAGATTTAACATACAAGGAGGTACCTGTTAAGATCTTGGATATGAAAGAGCATGTCCTACGCACCAAGGTTATACCACAAGTTAAGGTTTTGTGGAGGAACCATGCTATTGAGGAAATGACCTGGGAGTTGGAATCAGAAATGAAAGTGAGGTACCCTCACTTTTTTGAAACACCAAGTACGTACGTCAATTTCGAGGACGAAATTTCTATTCATTATTCTAAATTAATAAGGTGTTAATTTGATATAATGCGTTGGTTATGGGTGAAATGTGCAAATTTTGCAAAATAAGCAAGTGGTTATAAAATATTCATTTCTGTCGGGGAATATTCGTTTGGTCAAGGAATATTCTTTTTGTCGGGGAATATTCATACGACGACGCAGCCATTTGTGGGCCCCATAACGGAAAACGGTTGGATGAAGGAAAATGACAAAGTATGAGTTTTATAAATAACGGCGTAATTGTTACCGTTAACATTGTTGGAATACCTGGTGGTTAAAATATCTGATGTCTGGCGCATTAGTTTGCACGGATATCGCACGGTATTGCATAGTATTGTTGAATTATTGATTCATACGTGAAAACACTACTCAATAATTGTTACGATGGTTACTATTCAATATTTTATTTTATTGATTCAATAATTGTCGTTGATAGTTTATATTATTGTTGTTTTAATAATTGTCACTGCACAGTATTTCCCATTATCAGATCAATAATTCATATTATTTGAATAATATTATTAGATAGCATTATTGGTAATGTCTAGAAAGTTCTGTCAAGAAAGGTTTGGTCACCTAATTTATGCGCCATGAAGGAAAATCCTTATTGGAAAGCCCCTCTTTCACAGGAACGCACAATTTGTCATAATTGTGATTACGTAATATTATTTGTGAATAATTAATTATTGATTTATATGATAAGAAATATTTATTTGATGTGGATATAAATGATGGATTTATTTATGTGGTTATAAATGAAGGAATTAATGTTGAGGTGTTTTATCAGTATTTTGTCGGAATTGAGGTATTAAAAATCATCCGTTTGTGGATTTTGGATATTTTCTATTTGGAATTTGGAAAAACTCAAAGCTACAAAGTTGTAGAGAATTCGATTTCGTGTGGAATAGATATAAAATTCTTATTTTTCTGATAAACGGGCTATTTTCTATGAATTACTGAAGTTTCAGAAAATAAAATGATTTTTATTAAATTATGGGTGGGACCCACTTTTGTTTTAACACATGTAAAATTTCAATTTTTCTTCAAGATGGTACTTAAAAAGTTCAACAAAGCATGCGTAGGAATTTTGAATAATAATAATATTATTTTATTATTTAGTCTCCTATGACGTTCTAGCATTTTCTTATAAATAGACATTTAGGTTAGAATTTAAAATCACACCAGAAATAAGTGTTCTTTCTCTCTAGATTATCGAGCGTATTTTTGTGAGTATTTTGATACTTTGAGAGTTCTTTGTTAGGTTTTAAGTTTCCTTGACTTTTCTATCCGATATTCCGATCGGAAATCAAGTTATTTTGAGGTAAGGGATGTTATTTTCTTCTTAAATGATATTATTTTCTTCAATATCATTATGCCAAAATATTGGTTTAAACTTTTTAATCAAATTTGGAACTTTTAAATCTTAGAAGATAGTAGAACTCATTCTCTACGTGACTCTTCTAATGGATTGTTGTTTCCGCTGTATTTGTTGATCTAAAACTTGTTGTCTATTATATTTTATTAGATTTTTCCTTGTTGAAGACTAATGATAATTTGTTGTATATTATCTTAGTCATAATATTCTTTACTGGGTTAGTTGAGCTCACTCTTTTCCTTTTTATTCTATTTTTCTTCTCAGGAGGTGAGAACATTGCAGGATCTAGTCGGGGTATGGAGTGACGGTTCTAGAAAAATGTTTTAGCAGTCCTCACTATTTCTGTAAAATAGTGTATGAATAATTGTAATGAGGACTTATTTGAGTGTGGATATTTTCTAGAAGACAATATTTGAATTTAAACTCACAGTATGTGTTGTTGTATTTTACATGACATTTGTGACGCCCCCGAAATAGGTATACATCACCTATTTTGAGTTGCCAAATACATGGTACATAATACAAATACAATCTTTAATATACAACAAGAAAGCTGTGAGTTTTAATATAAATATTGTCCTCTAGATAATATCCACTCTCAGAATAATCCTCATTATATTTATTGTCACACTATTTAACGAATAGTGAGGACTACTAATACTATCATCCGGACCATCACTCCCGCTTCCCGACTAGTCATCCCGCTACGCTCTCATTTTCCGAAGAGCGATGAAAGAAAGGGTGAGCTCAACTAGCCCGAAGAAATATTATAACTAAGATAATGCGAGAATAAATTATCACTTAGTCTTCAATAGTGTTAAACCGATAAAATGATAGACATCAAGTTTAACTCTATGACAGAAACATGAAATCCATTAAAAGAGTCAAGTAGAGAATAAAATCTACTATCTTTTATGATTTAAAAGGTTTTCATCACTTTTATCATTGGGACTCGACAATAAATAATCCGCATCATCCTGCTTTGCGACCAAGGATATTCATAAGTATCACAACCACAAATTATCCATGCACTCTGGGGCCAAGGATATTCATGTATTCATCGATGATCATGATCATACCAACAAGCTGTCCATCAATGCACTCACGGCCAATGAGGGACTTTTACCACATCATTTGTAACATTACGGTCATGATTACAAGAATAATCCTGGTCATAATTATACCAAGTCCATCTATGCACTGTGAATACATATGACTTTCAACAAAAATATAAACATGAGGATGATGACAATGATATAAGAAGTCAATAAAACAAGTTTAAGAATTAATTTATCCAGGGAACTAATAACGTCCAAATTGTCAACATGATACTTCTTTGTAGAGTAAAATTTAAGAATGCTTAGAAGAAGATTTCCATGAAAGATCTTTGGATGAAGCGCAAATATCAAGGATATTCTACTAATTTCATGGAGTATAGAAGTCAAAACTTTAACCAACTGAGTATAATAAAGAATGGAATAACAAAAGAAATCACCATACATGTGGTACTTCGCATAGACAGGATATTCCAACAGAATAATAAAGACGGAACCAGGTCCGACGTAAAACGCATAGACAAGATGTTCAAACAGAATAATAAAGAATGAAATAACAAGCAAATCACCAAGTATAGGGTGAAATGGCGTATCTGAGTTATTCCAATAATAAAGAATGGAATAACGAAGTTCTCTTTATGAATATGAAAAAATAATACCCTTACTTTATAAAGAAGAGTACTCAAATGGTTGGGCGAGGATATACTTGAAGAAACTTGCACTCACGCTCAAAGCTTTCTTAAGCGCTAAAGAAATACGCTCGATTATAGAAGAATAATTCTCTCTACAATTTCTCTCTCTAGAGTTTTAGGTGAATTAAGTAAGAAATAATGAAGGAATGAGCTTATTTATAGAAGAATGGATTTGAATAATAACCAATTCATGAAACGGTCGAGATCAATTTACTTTAAGCAGACGGTCAGTTGGTTTTTAATAAAATATAATATATTCTATTTATAACCTAATCAAGCGAATAACTTTTAAAAATATTTTACTATACGAAACACTATGCGAGCCACTATGCAAACACTATGCATAATAAAATATAATATAATCTAATTATTGTCTAATAAAAAAGATAACTTTATAAAAGTATTCTATTTTATATAAAAAGATTTTCTTTATTAGCCTAATAAAATGAATAACTTTATAAAAGTTTTTGTTTTATATAAAAAAAAACTACATTTTATTACATTAATAATACTAATAAAACAAAACTTCATCATCATTATTATTATTCACACTATTAATCGACCAGGTCGTTCCCAGGAAAGAGGGGGCTTTCCAATAAGGATTTCTCCCTATTGGTGCGCAATTAAATGACCAAACCTCTCGTTGGTAGAACTTCTAGACATCGTTAATATTGCAAATAATAATATTAATAACTTCGTCATCTCAATTATAAAATATCAACAATAATTGAATCAATTAACATGAGATACCATGTAACAATTACTGAAGCAATAATTGAACAAAACTAAGTGACTTCTCACGTAAGCATCAATAATTAATACCGTGTGCTACTATTCAACCACGTCTATTCCTATACTTTTAACTTAAGATTGTTTCAATAGTTAACAGTAAAACTTCACCGTTATTTTCATAAAAAATATTTTTGTCGTTTTCTCTCAATCAGACAATAATTCCGTTGTGAGGTCCACTGATGATTGTCTTGATCGTCTGAATGTCGTCATAAAATGATATTCGCCACCAATCAATATTATACAACAACTTGCGTACTTTGCAAAATTTATAAATATTACCTACAACTATAACATTATATCAAATTCATTCAAAAATGATAATTATAGAAAATTCATCTTTATTCATAAAAGTTGGGGTCTTACAATCTCCCTTCTTACGAAATTTAGCCCTCGAAATTAGATGCATACAGTATGTCGAAGAGGTAAGGATACCTTGATTTCATTTGATTCTAACTCCCGGTCATTTCCTCAACATCATGGTTCCTCCATAAAACTTTGACTTGAGGTATAACCTTGGAGGCGTAGAATATGTTCCTTCTTATCCAAGATTTGAGCAGGAACCTCTTTCATCGTTAAATCTTCCGCTATTTAAATCAGGTTCTAACTTCAATAATGTGGTTCGGGTCTTTCACATATTTACGTAACATGGATATATGAAAAACGTTATGAACACGAGACATACTTGGTGGTAAAGCAAGTCTATAGGCTACAGTCCCTACTCGATCGAGGATTAAAAATGGGCCAATGAATCGAGGATTGAGCTTTCCTATCTTTCCAAATCTCGTAACTCCTTTCCATGGAGCAACACGTAACAACACATGATCTCCAATATCGAATTCCACGTCCTTTTGATGAAGATCAACATAACTCTTTTGTCGGTCTTGTGAGGTTTTTATACGTTGTCGGATCGTTTGAATCTTTTTTGTAGTCATACGTACCAACTCCGGTCCCAACAACGTTGCTTTACCCACCTCATCCCAACATACTGGAGAACGACACTTTCTTCCATACAACGCTTCTAATGGAGCCATGACAATGCTTGCTTGATAACTGTTGTTGTAGGAAAACTCCACCAATGGTAAGAACTTGTCCCAACTTCCCTTGAAGTCAAGGACACAGTGTCTTAATAAATATTCAAGAGTTTGAATAGTCCTCTCTGATTGTCCGTCCGTTTGAGGATGATATGCCGAACTAAATCATAAATTCGTGCCCATAGCTTTTTGCAAACTAACCCAAAATCGTGAAGTGAATCTTGGGTCTCGATCGAAAAACTATGGATCTTGGCATACCATGCAATCTTCTGACCTCGATTTATGTACATATCTGAGCAAGAGCGTTCAAGTGTATAAGTTTCTTGTATAGGTAAGAAATGAGCAGACTTGTTCAATCTATCAACAATGACCCAAATTGCATCTATACCCTGAGAAACCTTGGGAAGACCAATAACAAAATCCATGGTAATGTGCTCCACTTCCATTCACGGAATTTCAAGTGGTTGCAATGGACATTTTGGTACTTGATGCTCCTCCTTGACTTCGTTTACATGTTAGACACCTTGAGATAAGCAGTATCTCTCTCTCTTCATATTGCCCCACCAAAATGTATGTTGAAGATCATGATACATTTTAGTACTCCCGGATGGATTGCAAATGGTGTGTTGTGCGCCTCCATCATGATTTTATACTTTAACTTCGAGGTCGTTAGGAACACAAAGTATGGAGTTGACTCAAGTATTCCTTCTTCAATCGATTCTTGCTTCCGCATAGCACCTTCTTGTACTTTCTTCCTCATATGCATCGGCTCGGTGCGTAGCTTGGCGGCTTTAACTTTATCGATTAAAGTCGGTTCCACTCGTATATTCTCCATCATCACTTGGGTCCTTGGGTTTTTATTTCTATCTCCATCCTTTTGCAAGTCATACAAAATGGGCCTTTATGTTGACAATATCGCTTTTCGTACCGCATATGATCTTCTACTCAATAAATCGGCTACCACGTTCGCTTTTCGAGGATGGTATGATAATAATCTTTCAGCAGTTCAAATAACGTCAGTTTCGCATGTTTAGTTCCTTTTGAGTGAATAAATATTTGAGGCTTTTATGATCAGTAAAGATCTCCACTTTCTCCCCATACAAGTAATGCCTCCAAATTTTAAGTGCGAAGACAACAAGCGCCAACTCTAGATCATGAGTAGAATAATTCCTCTCATATTCTTTGAGTTGTCGAGGCATAGGCTATGACTTTCCCATGTTGCATGAGAACACATCTAACCCTTTGCTAGAAGCATCATTTGTATATGACAAATCCTACGAGCAGATGGTATTGTCGAGCAGGTCTTGAAATGAGCCTCCTCTTGAGTTCTTGAAAACTCTTCTCGCATTCCTCACTCCAATCAATTTTGTATCTTTTCGAGTCGGTTTGAGTTAAGGGAGTAGCGATTAGAAAACCCTTCTATGAATCTCCAGATAATAACCACCTAAGTTGAAAGCTTACGTGCTTGATTCTTGATTTAGGTTGCTCCCGGCTTTGAATATCTTCAATCTTTCTTTGGGTCAGCGGATATTCCATGACTTGATACCACGTGCCCAGGAATGCTACTTCCTCAAGCGAACTTCGCATTTCTTCAACTTGGCATAAATCTTATATTCACGAAGCTTTTGAAGTATCGACCTCAAGTGTTGCTCATGATCTTCACGGCTTTTGGAATAAATAAGGATGTCATCAATAAAGAGCGACCACAAAGTGATCCAAATATTCCTTGAATACTCGGTTCATCATATCCATGAAAGGCGGCGGGAGCATTAGTCGATCAAAAGACATGACTAGGAATTCATAATGCCGTCTGCAGGGAGTTAAAGCCGTCTTTGGAATGTCATCGGTTCTAATCTTCAATTGGTGATATCGGAGCGAAGATCAATCTTTGAAAAGAATTTGGCGCCTTGTAACTGATCAAACAGATCATCAATACGTGGCAATGGGTACCTATTTTTGATGGTGACATGATCCAACTCCCGATAATCAATACAAAGTCGCATAATCCCATCTTTCTTCTTCACGAATAGAACAGGAGCACCCCAAGGAGAAGTACTAGGACGAATGAAATCGATGTCTAACAATTCCTGTAGTTGGGTCTTTAACTCCAGAAGTTCAATAGGAGCCATTCGATATGGGGCTTTGAAATAGGTTTTGTACCAGGTTTAAGGTCAATACAAAATTTAATTTCACACTCTAGGGGTAGGCCAGGAAATTCTTCAGGGAATACGTCAGGAAATTCATTAACAATAGAAATATCATTCAAAACTAACATATTTTTGTTTAGATCCGTGTCATGAGCTAAGAAAGCTTGACATCCATTTTTCAATAAGCGAATAGCTTTATGGCTTGAGATGATGATGATTGATTTTAATGGTTTGGTTGCTTGAATTAGCATTATAGGTTGATTAGGAATATAAAAGCTAACAACCTTACGAAAACAATCAATTTTTGCATGATGAGTGGTTAACCAATCAATCCCTAATTACGTCAAATGCAAGTATTTTCAATGAAATAAGATCGACGAGTGTAATGTGAAGTCTTGATTTAAACCAAACAAGACTTATAAGCGATTGGATGTAATGAAGGTTTCTCTGAGCGGAGTTTCAGCAGATAAGTCAAAGTCGAATTTCTCGAAGTCAAATTTAAGCGTTGGCGCAAGTAGGAGAAATAAAGGAATGGGTAGAACGGTATCAAATAAGGTATATACTTCACTAGAGTTTATGATAAGCTTACCCGTGATGACCTCATTGGGGTTCCTTGCTTTCGGGAGGTCACGACAAATAGCTCTCCTTACTTGCACTACTAGCTTTGACTTTTACGGCGTCCTTTGGTGCCTCCATCCTAGTTGAACTTGTCTTGGTGAATGACAAAATCGGGCTAGGTGACCTTCTCTTCCACAATTATAACATGCTTTGGGCGGCATTGCAGTTTGGTGATGTGTCCCTCCCCTCGTATTTGAAGCATATGATGATAAGTGGTCGTTCTCCTTCCTTAACAACAGTCTTGATCTTTGATGTCTTTCCATCATTGTTGAATCTCCTCTTCTTGAAATGTCCATTCTTATTGCTTTGGCCATGATTACCACCGAAGTGGTTACCATTTACGGTATGTTGATTCCTCCACGCTTATTGTCACCTCTTGATGATTGTTATCCTTTAGTATTATCATTTTGCTTGTTTTTGCTCTCTTTTGGTTGGGTTGACTCATTATCGCGCTCCAATAACTAAGCCCTATTAACAACATCTGAATACAAACACAGTTTATGAGAGATAAGATATTGATGTATCTCGGGTTTCAAAGATCTTAGAAACATTAGCATCATTCTCTCCTCATTATCAACCAAATGGGGCCTATAAGCCGGAATATTTCGGCAAACTTGGCTTACGTCTTTGCGACACGGTCATGTTGTTTTGCTCAATTTAATGAACTCTACCTCTTTCATGTGTGAATACTTTCGGGAAAGTACTTGTCGTTAAGCAGTTCTTGAAACTTTTCCCAAGACATCTTGATCTGGCGAGTTGAGTCGCATTCTGATTCCCACCGATGTCTGCCTCTTGCCCACAACATAAAGGTGTCAAAGGGAACCTTTTTGCTCCTCGGACAACCCAAGACATCAAATATCTTGTTGATCTGTTTTTATCCACGTCTCACTTGCTAAGTGGTTTGGCTCTCCAAAAACTACGGTGGTCCCAGACTCCTTGAACTATTTGGCGGTGGCCGTCAGAGAGTTACAAGTGTTTCCACCTGCATTTTTGACAGGAGCCGCTCTTGCCTGATGTTGCATAAATTTCATGAAGCCTCGCAACATTCCATCGTTCATCATTTGGTCAGTGTTGTTGTTTACATGAGGATTGTCGCCTTCCTGATGCACATTGCCCTGGTTATTAATCTGTGGAGACTCAACAGTCTCCTGTGCTCCATGGATGTTCTCAACATTCTCGGATGCCATTTTCAAATACTGCCACAAAATAAGGGTTAATTAACATATCACATATTATCCCTATACTCTGACCGACCAATTAAATACCAAATAAACTTTGGTAGGTCATACTAGCGAAGAATTCCCGTCTCTCCCCTCCTAGTTCTTGTCTCACATCTTAGCCAGGATCATATCTCTAAGCTTTGATACCAAGCTGTGGCCCCCCAAAATAGGTATACATCACCTATTACGAATTAAGCCAAATACATGGTCTGAATACAAATACAATCTTTAATATACAACAAGAAAGGCATGAGTTTTAATACAAATATTGTCTTGTAGACAATATCCACTCTCGAAATAAGTCTTCATTACATTTATTGTCACACTATTTAACAAAAATAGTGAGGACTACTAATACTATCATCTGGATTTGTCACTCGTTCCCCAGGCTAGTCCATTACGTTCTCATTTCACGAAGAGAACGGTGAAAAGAAAGGGTGAGCTCAACTAGCCCGATAAAAAATATTATGACTAAGATAATGCGAGAATAAATTATCATTAGTCTTCAACGATGTTAAAGCGATAAAATACAATAGACATCAAGTTTAAGCTGCGGTAATGAACATGCAATCCATTAAAAGAGTCAAGTAGAGAATAAAATCTACTATCTTTTATGATTTAAAAGTTTTTCATCACTTTTATTCTTTGGGACTCACGACAATAAATAATCCACATCATCCACCTTTTCTGACCAGGATATTCATAAGTATCACAACCACAAATTATCCATGAACTAAGGGGCCAAGGATATTCATGTATTCATCGATGATCATGATCATGCCAACAAGCTATCCATCAATGCACTCTACGGACGATGAGGACTTTTACCACATCATTTGTAACATTACGGTCATGATTACCTTGAATAATCCACGGTTATAATCATACCAAGTCCATCTATGCACAACAGGCCCACATATGACTTTCAACAAAAATATAAACATGAGGATGATGACAATGATATAAAAAGTCAATAAAACAAGTTCAAGAATTAATTTATCGAGGAACTAATAACGTCCAAATTGTCGACATGATACTTCTTTGTAGAGTAAAATTTAAGAATGCTCGGAAGAAGATTTCCATGAAAAATCTTTGGATGAAGTGCAAATATCAAGGATATTCTACTAATTTTATGGAGTATAAAAGTCAAAACTGTAACCAACTGAGTATAATAAAGAATGGAATAACAAAAGAAATCACCATGCATACGGTACTTCGCATAGACAAGTTATTCCAACAGAATAATAAATAACGGAACCAGGTCAGGGGTAATACGCACCAACAGGATATTCCAACAGAATAATAAAGAATGGAATAACAGCAGAAATCACCATGCATGCGGTACTTCGCATAGACAGGTTATTCCAACAGAATAATAAATAACGGAATCGGTCAGGCATAAAAGCGCCAGAATAGGATATTCCAGCGAGAATAATAAAAAAGCGGAACCGAATCCCGTAGGCGTAAAAGCGCTGAACGAGGATATTCCAGCGAGAATAATAAAAGAGCGGAACCCGGTCCGATGTAAAAACGCATGACAAGATGTTCAAAAGAATAATAAAGAATGGAATAACAACGAAATCACCAAGTATAGGGTAGACCAGCGTATCTGAGTTATTCAACCGAATAATAAAGAATAGAATAACGAAGTTCTCTTCATAAATATGAAAAAATAATACCTTACCTTATAAAGAAGAGTACTTTCGGCGGTAGAGGCGAGAGATATACTTGAAGAAACTTGCACTACGCTCAAAAGCTTTCTTAAGCGCTAAAAAATACGCTCAAGATTATAGAAGAATAGTTCTCTCTACGGTTTCTCTCTCTAGAGTTTAGGTGAATTAAGTAAAAAATAATGAAGGAATGAGCTTATTTATAGAAGAATGGATTGAATAGTAACCAATCCATGAACTGTCCATATTGATTTACTTTAAATGGATGGTCCAGATTGGTTTTCAATAAAATATAATATATTCTATTTATAATCTAATAAAAGCGAATAACTTTTAAAAAGATTTTACTATCTGAAACACTTTATCACGGCCTTTATCTGAAACACTATGCATAATAAAATATAATATAATCTAATTATTGTCTAATAAAATAGATAACTTTATAAAAGTATTCTATTTTATATAAAAAGATTTTACTATTAGCCTAATAAAGCGAATAACTTTATAAAAGTATTACATTTTATATAAAAAAGCTTTTACATTTTATTACATTAATAATACTAATAAAACAAAACTTCATCATCATTATTATTATTCACACTATTAATCGACCGGTGTCGTTCCGGGAAAGGAGGCTTTCCAATAAGGATTTCTCCCTATTGCGTAGCGCGATTAGGTGACCAAACCTCTCCTTGGCGAGAACTTCTAGACATCGTTAATATTGCAAATAATAATATTAATAACCCGTCATCTCAATTATAAAATATCAACAATAATTGAATCAATTAACGTGAGATACTATGCAATAATTCTTTGAAGCGATAATTGAACAAAAGCGAGTGACTTCTCACGTAAGCATCGATAATCAATCTGGTGTACTACTTGCAACCACAGCGTATTCTGTACTTTTAACAAGGGTGTTTTCAGCGATTAACGATAAAACTTTCATTGTTATTTTTTTATAAAAAATATTTTTGTCATTTTTCAATCAAATAATAATTACATTTGTGGGGTCCACCGATGATTATTATTAATAAATGCATAGAATATTCCTTGTTTAAAACAAATATTCCTCGACCAATCGAATATTATACAACAACTTGCGTACTTTGCAAAATTTATAAATATTACCCACAACTATAACATTATATCAAATTCATTCAAAAATGATAATTATAGAAAATTCATCTTTATTCATAAAAGTTGGGGTCTTACAACATTTGTATTATTGAAGTTGTAGTTTACTTTCTGTACCATGTATTTGGCGACTCAAAATGGGTGTTGTATACCTATTTTGGGGGCGTCACATCAAGCATCTTGCAACACATTCTGCGACATCTCTTTTCATGATTGGCCACCAAAAGTGTCGTCGTAAATCTTGATACATCTTCATACTTCCCGGGTGAATCGAATATCTTGAGTTATGAGCTTCGGTCAAGATTTTGTCTTTAATACCCAGTACTGCTGGAACCCAAATTCTTCCCTCGAATCTTAGTAGCCCTTCGGTATCGATCTTGTATTTCTCTTCACTACCCTCAACCAATTTTTCTTTGA
Source organism: Panax ginseng (assembly GCA_020205605.1). Taxonomy (NCBI): domain Eukaryota; kingdom Viridiplantae; phylum Streptophyta; class Magnoliopsida; order Apiales; family Araliaceae; genus Panax; species Panax ginseng. The sequence goes on from CM035139.1 coordinate 70,469,740, forward strand.
TTTTTACACATTCTTGATCTTGTAGTTGAGCATTCTTTACCTTATCCACCAAAGTTGGACTAGCTTCTATTTGGAATAGTTGTTCATTGGATTCTTTTGGAAATTTTATTTCTAACTCTAGCTTTGTCATTGCTGAAATAAGCTCCTCCTGAGTGGTTATCAGCATCAACTTTTCCCGACCTTTCCTACTTAAAGCATCTGCAACCACATTCACCTTGCCCGAATAATAAAAGATCTCACAATCATAATCTTTTATTAATTCCATCCATCCCCTTTGACGCATGTTCAGGTCCTTCTGAGTGAAAATATACTTCAGACTCTTATGGTCTGTGTAGATCTCACATTTTTCTCCATAGAGATATGGAGATGAGCAAATACCATCGCAGCCAACTCTAAATCATGAGTCGGATAACCTTTCTCATAGTCCTTCAATTGTCTTGATGCATATGCAATAACTTTGTCGTTCTGCATAAGAACACAACCCAATCCTTTATATGAGGCATCACAATAAACCACAAAGTTTCCTGTATTATCTGGTAATGACAACACAAGTGTCATACTTAACTTCTTTTTCAAGTCTTGAAAACTCTCTTCACACTTCTCCGTCCAAACAAATTTTACATCTTTCCTTGTTAAATTTGTTAACGGAGTGGCATTCTTGGAAAAACCCTGAATAAACCGTCTATAATAGCCGGCCAGTCCCAAGAAACTCCTCAACTCTGAGGGTGTTCTTGGTTGTTCCCAATTGATTACGGCTTCAACTTTTGATGGATCCACTGAAATCCCATCTTTGTCAATCACATGCCCAAGGAATTGTACACGTTCTAGCCAAAATTCACACTTAGAGAATTTCGTGTACAACTTTTCCTTTCTTAGTGTCTCCAACGTCAAACGTAAATGTTCCACGTGTTCTTCTTGAGATTTGGAGTACACCAGGATGTCATCAATGAATACCACCACATACTTATCTAAGAATGGTTTAAACACCCTGTTCATCAAATCCATGAATGCAGCATGGGCATTTTTAAATCCGAAAGACATCACCAGAAACTCGTAATGTCCATACCGAGTTCTGAATGCCGTCTTTGGTACATCCTCCTTTCTTACTTTCAATTGGTGATACCCACTTCTCAAATCTATTTTTTAGAAGTATCTAGCACCCTTCAATTGATCAAACAAGTCATCTATTCTTGGCAATGGATATTTATTCTTAATAGTGACTTTGTTTAATTCCCTATAATCAATACAAAGATGCATTGACCCATCCTTCTTCTTCATGAATAACACTAGTGCTCCCCACGGTGACACTCAGCTGAATGTATTTCTTGTCCAACAACTCTTGCAATTGTACCATCAGTTCCTTCATTTCTACTGGAGCCATCCTGTATGGGGCCTTCGATATCAGAGCGGTTCCTGGCGCTAAGTCGATCATGAACTCAATCTCTCGGTCAGGCGGTAGTCTTTGCAAATCCTCCGGAAACACATCTACAAATTCTCTAACCATTGGTATCTCTTCCAGTTTCACCCCCTTCCTCTGAGTATCGACTATGTAAGCTAAATAACCCACACAGCCTTGACTCAACAACTTCTTGGCCTGCATAATCGTCAGACATATCGCATGTCTAGGCGATCTACTACCATGGGAAATTACCTTTGACGAAGTCATAAGGTTTACACATTTCTTTTGGCAATCAATTATCGCTCCATAATTAAACAACCAATCCATTCCCAAAATAACATCAAACTCTCCAAGTTTTATCGAAATTAAATCTACCATCATGACATTCTCATTAATGTTCACCCTACAATTCTTGTATACGAACCTAACAGGAATCACCTCTTTATTCGCAATTTCTATGTTTAAAGGGAAATTTTATTTTTTTTTACTAAGTTTGTTTGTATTAAAAGAACCAATAAATAATGGCTAAGGGGAATACCCCAAATTATAGTAACATCATCTAAGGATCAAAAATAAGGATACGATACAAGGAAGAGATCCCTACCATCCTAGTGAGTTACCAACCAATTACAATAGTAATTACTATTTGTAGCTTTGATGAAGGATTTACTAGAAGAAAGTCTTGATTTAATAAGATTGATAGTGTCCTTTGCAAGAGTCCTTGGTGGAATGGTATTACCCTTATGCATCTTTGTGTTCCTAGCTTCCCAAACTTTGTAAAAGCAAGTGGCAACTGTGAGACTCAAAATGTTCTTGGTTAGTTTGGAGCCTTGGTAGTTGGTGAGATAGCCAATGAGAGCATCCCATGTTAGTGGGATGGAAGTCTAATTTCCTAAGGTGAGTGCACTGGTTAGGATAACCGTAGAATAGGCACAGTCAAAGAACAAGTACTCAAAGGTTTCAAGGTGTTGGTTGCATAGCAGACAATTCCACGTCCTTCTCGTGTAATGCTTGGTTCTATCATTCGTAGATAGTTTCCTTAGAAGTCCCAGCCACAACATAAATGAGTATCTGGGCACATAAAGATTATGCCAAAGGATTGAGCTCCATGGTACCAATGGGGTCCTAGTGTGAATAGAATCCAAAATCTGGTTTGCCTTAACCGAATGAAGTGCTTGAACTTTCCATAAAATTTTGTCATTCTGTCTAGGAGGAATTGGAACTGAAAGAACTTGCTGCCAAAAAAGGATAACATCATGATGATTGCTTGTCGGGAGATTCCATGAGGAGTCCAAAATAATGTGGCTAACTTTAGCAGTTGAGGGAATACCTAAGTTAGACAGTAAAGCTGTAGAGGGGTTGATGGAGGCACCATTCAACCAAGGATCATACTAAAGAGAAGTTTGATTACCATTCCCAATAAAGTACTTTAGATGTTGAAGAGCACATGGACAAAGCTTTAGGATTTGTTTCCATGTCCACGAGCAATCATGGCCTGCCTTAAACTGCCAAATAGACTTATCTTTCAAGAGAGTGTTTTGGATCCATTATGCCCAAAGTGACTTAGTATCACGATTAATAATTTGAAGGAAGTGTTATATCAATAAGGTAGTATTCCAGTCAAGGATGCTTTTAATCCTTAATCCCCCTTCACTCGTTGGTAATGTGAGTTGAGACCAAGCTACTTTAGCCCCAAACTTACACAGATTCGGCCCCTTCCACAAAAACCTACTAAGGAGGGAATAAATCTCACAAAGTACAGCCTTAGGTAGCATGAAATGCTTGCACCAGTAGGTTTGGAATGAACAAAGAATAGCCTTTATCAGTTGAAGAAGACCGGAGTAGGCAAGGACTTTGGAAGTCCAGGTAGAAATTTGAGAGGTTATCCTTTGGACAAGTGGAACACAGTCGACATAGGATAGCTTTCGAGAGAGTAGTGGAACTCCAAGGAATTTAGAAGGTAGCGAACCTATCTAAAATCCTAGTAATGATAAAATACTATTCATGGTTGAAGGATCTGTATTTGAGAGATAGCATTGACTTTTGTGTGAATTAGAGATCAGACATGAGTAAAGAGAGAACGATTGTATGCAGGAATGAATTATATTGACCGAAGGTAAGCTCGCATGGAAGAAAACAAGGATATCATCTCCAAACAGTAGATGAGTAAGTTGGAAAGCTTTGGCCTTCCAATGAAATTCAAACTCATCGACAAAAGTCCCTATTTTGAGTTTTAGTGAAAGCATTTCAATCACAAGAACAAACAGGGAAGGGGAGAGGGGATCTCCTTAATGAAGCCCACGTGTACTACCAAAGAAGCCTGCAAGAGTTCCATTTAACTTAATGGAGGACATGGTAGAAGTAATACAGGCCTTGATCCAACCTATGAAAATTGGTGGGAAAAGATATGCTTTAAGGACATCCAAAAGTAACTCCCACCTAACCGTGTCAAAGGCTTTCCGTAGGTCAATCTTGAGGGCACAACGAGAGGGGCTAGACTTTCTGGTGTAACCTTTGAAGAGATCTTGAGCCAATAGTATATTATCACTTATACTTCGACCTTTAACAAATGTCGATTGTGCGTGGTTAATTAGCATGGGCATAACCACCTTTATCCTATTTGCAAGGATTTTTGCTATACATTTATAAATGGTATTGTAGCAAGAGATAGGACAGAAATCAACCATGGCAGTTGGGTTGGGACATTTGGGAATCAAGGCCAAAGTAGTGGAGTTTATCCCTTTGGTTAGCCGGCTAGTGGAGAAAAGGAACTGAACAGCCTTAGTAAAGGCCCCCCAACAATGGACCAGCAGCTAATAAAGAAGTTCACATTGAAACCATCCAGTCCTGGGCTCCTATTAAGGTTCATAGAGTTAAGCACCTTGAAAATCTTAGAATTAGAAATAAGAGCACTTAGCAGAGAGGCTTGAATTGGGTCTATCAATTTGGTTGGAGAAATGCCAAAGTTGGTAAACCCATCATAGTGAGAGCCAGAATCAGAAAAAAGGCTAGAGAAATATCCCACCTCGACTGCTTCAATCTTGTCCTTGTCATGAACCATATTACCATCATCATTAACTATCGAGAGGATTTTGTTAGAATTCCGTCTTTGCTTCATCATATTTGAAAAATAACTTGAGTTGCGATCACCTAAGGCCAGCCATGTAGCTCTAGATTTCTATTGCATTAAGACTTCCTCCCTATCTATAGCTTGCCAAAGTTGTTTTGAGCAGCTCTTCTCCTTAGCCAAAAGGTTCAAGTCATAAGGATTATCATTGAGGAGGGTTTGGACTGAGTGGAGGTCTTCCCTAGCTATCTTTACCAAAGTGGTCAAATTGTCCATTGAAGTGTTAAGGGAAGATAAGACCTTCTTTGTGCATTTCAATTTCTCAGAGTAAACATAGAAAGGGTTCCCATTAAAGTGGGTATCCCAAGCCAACCGGACAGCTTCATGAAAACCATCAAGAAGAGACATGTGGTTAAAATATTGAAATTGCCTCCTCGATTTAGAAAACTTAATTCCAGTGTTTAGTAGCACCAAGGAGTGATCAGAAAGCCCACGATGAGCAAAGGTTACCTGTGATAGATCAAACTTATAAAACCACTCTGAATTTTCCAAGGCACGGTCCAGTTTGTTGTGGACAGGATGAGAAGGTTGATTGTTCCACAAAGTAAAAATTGGACTAGTTGCTCGTATATCATCCACACCAATTGAAGTGGTGCAGTCTTTGAACTCTTCTTTTCCAACATCCCAACTAGCATTTAGTTAGTTAGTTTCCTTCAAGTCTTTGATCACATGAAAATCACCCAATAAACACCAACACTCATTTGAAGACAGAGTGACCAGATCAGTCCAAAGATTCCTCCTTTCAGTATAGGTATTGAGCCCATACACAAAAGAAACCATGAAACTAGTACTGGTAAAATCTAATGATTGCACTTTACAATGAATAATTTGAGAGGAAACAAAAAGGATATCTAGTTTCCATAGGAGAGGATTCCACCCTACCCAAATTCTACCATTATTATGGAAGTCATAATTAAAAATCCATTCCTAATTCATACACATTTTTCTGGAAATTTTGGGAGCCTTAGAAGATTTAACTCTAGTCTCAATTAAACCAAGAATTGAAATATTATAGTCTGCAATGAGTTGCTGAACATAGGCCTGTTTAGGCTTTTTATTTAATCCTCTAATATTATAAGAGGCTAACATAATTAAACTGATGGAGGGGTGTTATCAGTTTTACCCTTGTCTTTTCTCTTCTTAGCAGCCTTCGGATTTTCCATACCTAAAATTTGTTTATTTTTAAGGTCTTTCCTTTCTTTCTCATCTATCACTTTGAGTTTATTAACAAGAAGAGGATTTATTGCAACAGGTGAATCTGTGTCTGAGCCAATGATCTAGTCATCTTGAGTCATTGGAGCATATGTATTGGAGATAATCATAGAATTGCTACGAATTGGAGTAACCGATCCAGATTTTGCTCCCCTACTCACTGTTACCCAGTCATTCGTAGAGGACCCTTCAGTAACGATCTTGTTAACTGCATTTCCAGTCTTTGGTACTACGGTAGAACTGATTCCAATAATAGCTTGCATATTTTCCATCTTGTCCATCTTTGCCTTACCATAAATAGTAGTCTGCATTCTACCAGTTGTACCAGACCTTGGTTCTTTAGGAATCCACTGGTAGTTAGCTTTAGGACATTTAAGGAGAGAATGTCCAAACATGAGGCATTTAGGACAAATGGGGGGTTTACTTTGGTATTCAACCTCAACAGAAGTAAACGAGTACTCCAATGCTTTATCTTGCTTTGTGGCTACTCGAATAGAAGGAGGAAAAGAAAATGAGGCCTTGACTTCAATACAAACTCTAGCAAACTTCAAGAAATCATTCTTAGATGTCATCTCATCCGTGAATAAAGGTTTACCAATTCTTAACTAGGCAATCCTAACCTCTTAGCAAATTTATCAGATATAAACGAGCAAGTAGCACCCGAATCAAATAATACATAAGCATCTGTATCATTGATTGGGATAATACCTGACACAACATCTTTTGATTGCATTGCATCCTACACAGTCATGTTGAAGGTTCTGGATGTGGGTTTGTTTGATGATGTTGGTCCCACAATGGTCAATGTGCCTCCACTGCTACCTCCCTTGTTTCCCGTTGTCTCTTCAGCTTTCTTCTTAGGGCACTCACGAGCAAAATGATCCTTTAACCTGGACGTGTAGCAAACATTCTTCTTAGGTTGATTGTAATTTGGGGCAATGTGACCCTCTTGGAAATAGTTAAAGCATACACGTTTCCCGCTTAAGCACACACCCGCATGAAACTTCCCGCATGAAGCACATGCTTTGAACATCTTTTTCTGTTAGTTACCCTGTTGGTTTCCAGAACCCACATTTCCATTCCATTTTCTCTTCAGGTTATTACTACCATTTCCACCACTACCACCACCATTCTTACCTTCACCCTCATTTTTCTTCTTTCTTTGTTCTTGATTGTACTTTGTCACAGCCTCGCCTCCACCCTTAGCGAAAATTACCTTCTCAAGCACCGCTGCGAATGTCTTTAGCTAGAACAGTGAGACCCTACTATACAACCAAGGTTTCAGTCCCTGCTCAAACCTCCTAGCCTTGCGCTCATATGTGTTGACTTGATATGGCGCAAACCTCGCCAATTCTTTAAATTTTGCAGCATACTCCAATACCGTCATTGATCCATGCTTCAGTTCTAAAAACTGTACCTCCATCTGATTCTTTGAACTCTCTAGGCAATAAGTCTCGAAGAATATCTCCTTAAACCTATCCCAAGTCATCACCCCGTGTCCTCCTCGAGTTTTATTGGCGTGCCACCAATAACTAGCCTCTACCTTCAACATGAATGTTGCAAAATCAGTCTTCTGATTCTCCCCTACTCTAGCTATATCAAACACTTTCTCTATCTCCATGATCCAGGTCTGAGCCACAACTGGATTCATGGACCCACAAAATTCTGGTGGTCCAACCGCCTTGAAGTCCTTAACTGTCACGACTTCATTCTACGGTTGATTATGTAACACACCCGTCCGTAACGTCACTAACTGTTGAATGGGGTTAGCTTCAACGTTATTATTGTTGGTAGATCCCTCAGGGGTTCTTTGTCGTGGTTGACGTCTTCTTGGAGGCATTTTCTGTTAAAATACACTCATTAGTTTGTTACTCAATTCCTTTAAGTATTTTCTACTTAATTTGCACACCATAAAAGATTATCACGTAACACATAACACTTTGAATAAAATAACAACTTTTATTCATTCATAATCTTTTAGAAAACAAAAGAACAATAGCATCACTGCTATTTACATTACTTTCCTGAACTACTAAAGTTTCAGGATAACATCATCATCATATCCCATAGGTTACATAACACTTGGGATTTACATATTATCTATCATATTATTAATCGAATATCAAGTACATTTATGATGACCTACTAAAATACTGCATAGCCTTACGACGTTCTTCTTCCATAATACGGAACATTATTTGGCGATCTAATATGTACGATGGTAGCGTCTCAAACTAAATTGGATAACCTATGACCCGATCTTGAGCTCGATTGATCACAGTGTTGAAAACACTATTAATATCTTCCATCTTAATCTTCTTCACTTGTACATCTCTCTCTGCTAATCCGGCTCATTTAGAAGCTTCTTCATACGCGTCTTCGGCTCTTACCCTCTTAGTAGATTCTTCCTTCAGCTTGTTCTTCAGCTCTGCAATCTCCTCTGTCAGTTGCTCGTTTCGTTCTTCAGTGTGGACCAGCTTCCCTTCGACATTACTTAAAACATTCCTCTAGACCCTAGATCTCGTTGTCCTTCTGCGTCATTGAGGTCTATTGTTCAGCTACAATCTCTCTCAACTCCTCAACGATATCCTGAAGTTCAACATTATGGTCGTATACTTCGTCGTACATACGGGCAGCGATCGAGTTTAGTGGAATCTCTTCCTCCTCGTCCTCCTCATCCTCATTCGACTGTGGCAGCTCAACAAGGTCCTCCTCATCCGTCTCTATCTCATCATCCTCATCAGGCAACCCCTCCTGCTCAACCACTGTGACCAACGGAGATGATTCTCGTGACAGTAGTTGTTCCCAAATCACCTGAATATCTCGAGGCTCCTCCTCCCTAAGCATCTGGGATTCCTCCTCTCTAGCCTGACTGGATTCTCCTACATTAGCCATCTTGACAATAAAATTTTTTAAGTTTTAATTACTAATCATTACTACTCGACACTCTCGAGCACATAGGTTGTAATCACATAAGCACATAAGTGTTTTATTACTTCTTCCTTAAAACTCGATAAGAGTTTATCACCACTATCTTTTCAAAGGTTACTTTCTAAGGCTTTTTCCCTCCTAAGGTTCATAACCTAAGCCTTTGATACCAACTTGTGACACCCCCAAATCCGGGTACTTCATTCCCACAAGATTTGGTGTTCACTTGATAAAAACATTCATGTCTAACTACGCAAACATAATAAAATTTAATTATAAACCTTCCCATTAAAGGATTACATCAATAAGTTCAATAAAATCTCCCAGGTCATCTAACCTTTAAATAAAAACATCATGCACATAAAATTAAATAACTATATCACAATATTTAAAATAAAGTCTGACAATATAAAAGTCAACAGGTTTACAAGTCTTCAATACTGTTCATCTTCCCTTTCCCTTTACTGGTTGTAGGTTCATCAACCTTCTCAACTTTAGCTGTAATATTTATATAAGCAAGAATGAGCAAACAATGCTCAATATCCAGAGGTAAGGTTTAGGAGCTTGCATAATATAAGTAGAGTTAATAAACTTGCACAAAGAAAGTTTAGAGTTAGAAAACTTGTCTTGCGTGTAAGCTGAACAGTAATAATTCAATTCACAATATCCTATACACATTTTATCATGACATAATTAGTCACTACAAATACTCTATATATAAATAAGTATCTATTTCAGGTATGGTTTAATTTTTAACCACATAGTTAAGTTACATTAGTAATCAAAACTTGTTAAGTGTTAATTATATGCTCATTCTTAGTACTATGATACAATAATTAACAAAAGTCACATTCTAACAGTCATAAAACTGCACCGTATCAACAATTACAGACTTTGTGTAAAAGAAAATAATTTTATGGCCATTCTACTAAACGGCATCAGCGCCGCCGAATTCTACTTTGGGGTTGTGTGCAATGACTTGTCTTTGCCTTAGCTGATGAGTCCTGAGTTGAAATTCGTTATTTGTGTGCGAGTTGGAATATAAGCGCGAGGTTGACGATGTGGCGCTTATTTTGGCTCTGCGACGTGAGGCTTGGCATATATTAGGCTTAAAAAGCTTGCATAAATTACGATGTTTGAGCATGAAAAATAGAAACAAAGCTAATTTTGACTGTTTAATAACTTCTAGCACCTAAATTAACACGTATAACTTACATAAATTACACATAAATGTTACCCATCATATATATACTGATTTTAAAACAACTAAACCATAATTTCAAAAAAAAAAACCTTTAATGCCATGTTTTAAACTAAAACTCCATTTTTGACATTGTTTGACAAAATTAACACTGTAACCATAATTATACACCAAATTAATTCATTCGAACTACGTTCTCTTCATTTCTTAACATATTAACATATTCAAGGTTCAATTTATCTATTAGCTCACAATCAAATATCAATTTTGGTACTCCTACCAGCCATGTTCAAACATATATTCACTGTAAAACCATTTTCTTTCTTTTTGAACGTAAATTAGCATACAATCACATATATTAGCATACATTCGAATATATATGCTAGTTATTACATTACAATTACATTTACACATAATTTATTAACCAATCATAAAAAATTGGATTACAGAAAATTTTGTAAAGAAATTTATACTACAGTGAAACTCAAGAACACAGAAACTTTAGGAATTATGTCGTAAAACATATATATATATATATATATAATATTAAGTTTATATAAAATATCTTCTCTTGCTTGCTTAATCCTTGTTAGAAGACAAAGTGCTTACTTGAAATTCACAGAACCTTTCTCTCCTCTCAAACTCTCTCTAGTCTCTGAAATTCTTTGTAACCTTTTCTGACAACTTCTCTTTTCTCTCCTTGAAGCAAGCCACTAACACCAAGCGTAAAATAAAAGCGATAGGTCCATGTCGCTTTAGTTACTAATTTAGCAGTTACAAAGTAATAACGTATATCAGTTATATTTATATTTTATATTCTATTTGATTTATTTTATTTATCATAATTCAAATTCAAAATTCAAAAGTCATAAGGCTTTGTTTGGCTAAAACTCTTTAAAAATTAAAGACTTAATATATTTAAGCCTTGTTTGGCAAAACTAAATTAAACTCCTTTAATTTATTTTAATATCCCATTTATAACATAGTTTATTGTCACACTTTTATTACCACATTAAATTAAAAACATTATAATAATCCATTTATTCCTTATCAACTCTCTAATTTAATTATTAATTTAGAATATTATCTCATAATAATTAATTCCCTTCACTCATTAATTATTTATTTAACAAATAATTAACCAAAACAAATCAAATTAAACAAATATTTATTCAACAATACACACATCAATTAAATATTTATATAATTCAATAAATATTTGAAATTACAATTTAATTTTTTGGATTGTTACATATGTTGTAGTATATAAGTATAAGAGTATTTACAAAGAAGTTTCACAAGAATCAGAGCACGATTTGAGTTCCGTTTAGCTATTCTAGCCTCTATTTCTCTCGTATGACCCTCTTATTTCCTAATCTTTTCTTAGAAGCCAAAGGGGGGAGGGGGTGTGACAACTTGGAAAATCAAATTGTCTAGAATTTAAGATTTAAAGAATTAGTTATTATTAAAATGAATTTTTATTAATAATATTATGTGCTATGTGTTTATTAATCGTTCTAGAACCTAGGATGATTATAAAATGGGAGGATTCTAGCTACGAGAGCTAGGTGAGCAGTAAAATTTTTAAGACAAAAATAAAAAAAATTAAAAGGAACAAAAATATTTTTTAGAGGAAAAAAGGCGAAATAGGCACTATTCACATTCGACAAAACCCTAAGGGTTAGAGTTTGAATAACCTAAGCCTTTTTGAGAGTTCGGTATGTCAAAATGAGATTTCGTCGAAAGATTTGATGATAAAATGCTGTGAAAAGTTAAGTAAGCCGATAAAAGTTTTTCTCGAAAAACGTGCAGAAATAGGATAACATAAAAATGACGAAAAGTATTGTTATGTACTTTTCATTTGTTTAACTAAGTTAGGGGAAAACATGAAGGAAAACTCTTATTATCAAAAATTGTTTTTTAGTTTTTTGAAGTTCCGAAGAATGCATAAAAATTAAACTGTAGAGAAAAGAGGAAATATCCAAAAATATTTGGATTAGAGAATCATAATTTTTAAATCAATGAGCAATTCCAATTCGAAGCGAAAACACGAAGCTTCCAAGAGAAGCTTCGTGAATAGTAAGGGGGTTTAGTAAGGAGGTGGGAATAGTAACTTTGGCTATTTTGCCCCTAGCTTTAAGTGTTAGTTTATTTTTTTGAAATCAACCAACACTTTGAGAGAGAGAGAGAGAAAGCTCTTGAGCTTGGAAAAGAAGAAGAAGCTAGAGAAAGAGAATGGATGCTCGGATCGGAGAAGATCGAGAAATAGAAAATCTAGTTAATCGCCGGCTTTGTCTAGAGGAAGAATAATAAAGAAGAAAGGTATTCAAAACCTAACTTCTAAGTTAAATTTATTTTAAGTTTTATATGTTCAAAACATAGCTTAATGGGAATAGAAGTAAAAGATGTTAAGAATGATTTTCATATGGTTGAAATCATGAGAAAATGAAGAAATAAGAATTTGAAGTTTAGTTTATAAATTTCTTAAGGAAGTATGAATTTCGTAATGAATTTGAACAATCCGAATGAATCATATGAATGATTTGGTGAAATAAGTAAGGAATGGTGTTTTATAACACCAAATTCTAAGAAAAAGTGAAATCATAATCAAAATATCGATTAAAAATGAAGAACTAACGAAGAACGCGAAGAACACGCGAAGAACACGAAGAACGTTGTTGATGGACAAATTTAAAACCATCGTAGTATAACTTGTTGTTGATGGGCAAGTTTAAAACCATCGCGTATAAGTTAGTTGCTTATTGCTTGGTTAGGAACGATAGAAACGTTCATGAAGAACGGATTAAACTTAGCTATAACGAAGTTATGACAAAAATTTCGTAAAAGACAAACGAGAAGTAAAAAGTATATAAATGAACCCAAATGTGTAGGGTTTCATAAGAATGTAAGAGAACGTAGAAAATGTGAGTCGTGGACTCAATAACGAACGAGTTCCGAGTTTAGATGACCGAATTATGGATGAACGAACGAAGAAAGTTAATAACGTAAAATGAATGAAGGATGGAATTTAAGCCAATTGAATGGTAAGTTAATGGATTCAGAATGAAGTTATGTCCGAAGGAAGTTAAAGTATGTAATGAGATTAAGAAGATGAATTTGGAACAACCTCGTTCCGAGTTATAACGAAGGAATTATGAGATTGTGAAGTAAGCGTCTCAAACTAGTTCAAGACTTAGAAATTTCAAGGTTTTAGACATGGCGCCACAGCCGCCAGTTAGGCCTTAGGAGGAAGCGCCACATGCGGCTAACCAACATAGGTTGTCATCAGAAATCTTTGGTGAGTGGCGTTGTGGCGTGTGAGGAGAAAGAAGAAGAAGCAAACGCCTGGCTTGCCACGGTGCAGAGTAAAAACCCGATAATGAGCTTTTAATTGCTCAACTCCTAAGGGGAAATGTAATGAAAGATAAAGAACATATAGTTCATCAAATGTAACACTTAAACAAGTAATTTAAACCTTTAGTAAAGGTTGAATAGAAAGATTAAACGGGATTAAAAGACAAAGAATGTAAACGCAACGCAATTGTGATGAATGATCGGTCTTAGCATACAACGAACGTTATGGCTTCGACATTAAGAAAGAATAATGAATGGGGAGTTCATGTAATGGATAACGAATGAGAGTGATTAAAACCTGAGGTAAAGGTTGAGTGTACACAAAGATTAAACGGGTAGAACCTACACACCGTGTATGGTTTGATGGTAAGATAATGAAGACCAATGATTAAACCTATGAATGGTGAAGAAAGGTTTCATGATTAAAGACAATGATGTATATTAAAAGAAGCTTATATCATCGATTAATGATTATAACTTGGATGACGTTCCAAGTCGAATGAACCTGATGTTGTAAGATAAGAATAAGGTAACATAAAATACTTAACGCTATGAATGCGTAGAATTAATATTGAATGATCGTTCTGAGTATACAAAAGACTGTATGACTTAGACGATAAAGAATAAATCCTGAGGTATGGCATTTAGTTGCCAAAAAGCCATAAAGAATAAGAAATTGACTTAACGAACATTATAGTTTTAATGGTTCAGATAAGTTAAGATAAGTTTAGGTTGTGGTATAATCGTAATCTTTGATTATTGACATATGGGAGCTAGGATAAACAATTCCTTCAGAGAGCGGAGGTATATTCGAAACTGGCAACCGATCTAACTCATTGTGAAAGATAGTGTAGACAAAACGGGAAACTAGTTTTTTGGTTGTTTGTGGGAAACCACTCAAAGTACCATATGGACTACTAGTAGAGACACAATGTATGCTGAGTCCTAGAAGAGTTATAAGAAGAAGATAAGAATGCAAATCATCAAAGATGATGATCGTATGAGTAAGACATCTCCATATGTCATGAAGCTTAAATCGGTAAAGAAAGTTGTCGCATAAACTTAGATTGCAAGAACGCGAACCCTAAGAAGTAATGTTAAGCTTAAACCAATGCGTAAGTTAAGCATATGACTAATTGGTGTATGTGTTATTTCCTTATGTGCTATATAGGAATTGGAATGAGCAGTTCAGCATAAACTGTAAGTTATAGCTGTGCGTAAGGCAAGTTTCCTAACTTCATTCATATTTTAAATGAATGCTAAACTTTCTCAGATGTTGAACTTCAGAAGTTTTGTCTATGTGCAAATGTGTGATATTTGTAAAAGGTGGTAGAATGTATGAGGCCTTGTGCCACAATTTTAACACTTTGGTGTTTCTAAGAGATGAACTGTTCTGTGATTGAATTGTTTAATATAAGAATGTTCTATTTATACATGATCCGTTATTGTTAATTTTGTGCTAATGATTATGGCCAGATGGAATGTGTATGAAAAATGTGGAAGAAGGAAAGTATTTCGAAGTGAATGTGACTAATGTTTTAAAATGATAGGAAACAGAATTATTCCTATTATTCAAGCTGCTTTATAACCTTTGTTCGATTATCGAAGTCTTAAAAGAATGTTTAAACTCTTGAAGTTGGTTATTCAACTGCTATGACTTGCTGAGCAATTGAATACTCACACTTGCTTTAAATGAAAAACATTTTCAGCGTACGAATAGAGGAGCTTAAGGATCTCATAACGATCAAGTTGATCGGTGTCCAGATGAAGTGTCATTCAGTATATGAATGAGCGTGAAGATCAAGTGAAGATTTGTAATGTAGAATAGTTTAATTAAACTATAGACTAGTTTAATGAACTGTTTTGTATCCTTGGTGGCGGATGAAAGTCACTCTTATAAGATGGAAAGAATACTGTAATTATCATTATTTGTAATGAATGAAGTTATAAGATATTAGAACTTGGGATTTGAGAATGTATGTTGTTATATTTAGCTATATAATGATGTATGTTTGGAATGAGATGTTCGTGATGCACGAAATCCGAGTGTGAAGATAGACTGGATTTCAGGGCATGATAAGTTGGTATCAGAGCTGATAGGTTATAAACCTTAGGTACAAGTACCTAAGGCTATAATTGTAGAGAGAAGGATAAGAAGATTGTTGAGTTAAACGATTAAGGAAGAAGATCACCACATGATCATAGTGAATCATAATAACAGATGTTCTGTTAAACAATGGATGATTTATAGCTAATGCTATAAATGAATGGTACTATAAAGTAGTACGGGAAGAAGAACTCAAATTGAGTTGTAAAGGATAGCATACAAATTAAAGAGGATTCGTATTAAGGTAAGAGAAAGTTAGAGGTGGTAAAATTTCAATTGAGGACTTATGTGGTAGCTGAGTTATATGAACCTCTGTTATGGCCTGAGGTTTGTGCTTTGGTGTAACAACTGCTTAGCTTATTATAGTGATAATCATTAGAATATGTCACGCTATCAATATGTATATGACGAGAAGGTGAATCTTTTCTCATGTATATGCTTGATAGGTATAGAATGATAAGTTAGGTGCGAGTTCTTGAAACTCATGCGTATGAAAAGTTTGTGACTCATAGTTATATGTTATGTTTCTAAGCCCTAAACATATGGATAGTCCTTGATTTTTTCTTGGATTACATATTGCGAAGATAAGTTCTTAAATACATATGGTTGTGGAAAGTTCCTAAACACATAAAATGTGGTAAGTTGATGGACTATACTAAGGTATAGGGATGTTTAGACTGAAAGAAAGTAATTTTAGTATACTTAGCATTGAAGGTGCTAGAGAAAATTTAAGTATTCTCGCAAGTATGACAATGAAGGAAGATGGAGAAATAGGATATTCCAAGTCATCTAGCTATGCTAGATTTCGAACTTTATTGAAATCGTGCTTATATATGTGTTTTAAAAAGGAAAGAATTGGTTCAGTTTTTGGAACCAATGGATTTTAAAAGTACTATTCTTTATATGTCTATGTTAATAGCTTCGGCTATACAGAAATTGATTTGAAATATCAAAACGAATTTTATATTATCAGTGCATTCGATTCAAAGATGGTAAAATGATGGAGTTATTAATGTAATTGAACCTAGTGTTGGATGTGATCTTAGAATTAACAACCCACTATGGTATGATGTATAATGACGAAGTCATAAACTGACAAAGTCCTCAACATACTATAAAAAGTACGGTATCATAACGTCATGAAACGTTTTGATGTATTGCGAAAGAGTTGAAAGAAGTAGTCGATGTCAATTGATTTGGCTAACGAATGTTTCAAGTTGATATCCAATTTATTGGTATGGTCTAAGCTATTTGATTTGGCTAGACAAATGGTATGTGATGTTTAAAATAAAATCGAGCTTTCTTTAAGAAGTTCTGACAAACCAAATTGCTTTGGTACATAATTAATGATTAAGTCTGAGGTGAACACACCCCAAAATAGGGTTATACGATGGGTTGATCACCTACGTATGAAAGAGGTAGTTTACCTTCTTGGTGATTGTAAGCTGACCGTGATAGAAGGGTTTACAGTGAAATGATGTTAAACCTAGTAAGAGTTCATAGTCGATTTAACCCCTCAGCAAAAATATGAAATGTTTTAAAGGAATTCGTATGTTCCTCATTATTCATTCTACTTCATGATTCTTGATATGTTATGAAGGTTATGGAATGTTTGAAAGATAAGAACTTCTTTGAAGAGAAGTTGAGAAAAAGGGTATGTTAAAATTTTGAGGGTGAAATTCTGTGAAGAAGGGGTGAATGTGATGACCCGGGTAGTAGGTGGTTTTAGAAATTCCGAGGTCGGAATTTTTATAAGGGAGGAAGAATGTGACAACCCGAAATATCGGATTGTCCAAAATTTAAGATTTAAAGAATTAGTTATTAATAAAATGAATTTTTATTAATAATATTATATGTCTATGTGTTTATTAATCATTCTAGAACCTAGGATGATTATAAAAAGGAGGATTACAGCTCTGAGCTAGGCGAATGAGTAAAATTTTCAAGACGAAAATAAAAAAATTTCGGGAACAAAAATATTTCTAAGGAAAAAGACGAAATAGGCACTATTCACTTAACGAAACCCTAAGGGTTAGGGTTTGAATAACCTAAGCCTTTTTGAGAGTTTGGTATGTCGAAATGACATTCCGTCAAAAGATTTGACGATAAAATGTTGTGAAAAGTTAAGTAAGCCGATAAAAGCTTTTCTTGAAAAATGTGCAGAAATTGGACAAAATAAAAATGACGAAAAGTATTTTTATGTACTTTTCATTCGTTTAACTACGTTAAGGGAAAACGTGAAGGAAAACACTTATTATTAAAAAGTGTTTTTCAGTTTTTAAAGTTCCGAAGAATGCGTAAAAGTTAAACTGTAGAGGAAAGACGAAATATCCAAAAATATTTGGATTAGAGAATCGTAGTTTTTAAACTTTGGACCAATTTTGCAGAGGCAAAGCATGAAGCTTCCAAGAGAAGCTTTGTGAATAATAAGAGGTAATTAAGGAGGTGGGAATAGTAACTTTGGGGGCGAAATGACTATTTTGCCCCTAACTTTAAAAATCTATAAAATAGAAGTGTTAGTTGATTTCTTTGAAATCAACCAACACTTTGAGAGAGAGAGTGAAAGCTCTTGAGCTTGGAAAAGAAGAAGAAGCTTGAGAAAGAGAATGGATGCTCGGATCGGAGAAGATTGAGAAATAGAAAAGCTAGTAAATCGCGGACTTTGTCTAGAGGAAGAATAATAAAGAAGAAAGGTATTCAAAACTTAACTTCTAAGTTAAATTTACTTTAAGTTTTATATGTTCAAAACATAACTTAATGGGAATAGAAGTAAAAGATGTTAAGAATGATTTTCATATGGTTGAAATCATGAGAAAACGAAGAAATAAGAATTAGAAGTTTAGTTTATAAATTTTTTAAGGAAATATGAATTTCGTAATGATTTTGAATGATCCGAATGAATCATAAGAACGATTCGGTGAAATAAGTAAGGAATGGTGTTTTATAACATCAAATTCCAAGAAAAAGTGAAATCGTAATCCAAATATCGATGAAAAATGAAGAACTAACGAAGAACGCGAAAAACACGAAGAACGTTGTTGATGGACAAATTTAAAACCATCGTAGTATAACTTGTTGTTGATGGACAAGTATAAAACCATCGCGTATAAGTTAGTTGCTTATTGCTTGGTTAGGAACAATAGAAACGTTCATGAAGAACGGATTAAACTTAGCTATAACGAAGTTATGGAGAAAATTTCGTAAAAGACAAATGAGAAGTAGATAGTATGTAAATGAACCCTAATGTGTAGGGTTTCATAAGAATATAAGAGAACATAGAAAACGTGAGTCATGGACTCAAGAACAAACGAGTTCCGAGTTCGGATGATCGAATTACGGACGAACGAACGAACGAAGAACGTTAATAATGTAAAATGAACGAAGGATGGAATTTAAGCCAATTGAATGGCAAGTTAACGGATTCAGAATGAAGTTTTGTCTGAAGGAAGTTAAAGTATGTAACAAGATTAAGAAGATGGCTTTGGAACGACCTCGTTCCGAGTTATAACGAAGGAATTATGAGATTGTGAAGTAAGCGTCTCAAACCAGTTCAAGACTTAGAAAAAAATTTCAAGGTTTTAAGCCTGGCGCCGCAGCGTCAGTTAAGCCTCGGGAAAAGACACCGCAGCGCCAACCCGAGCAGTCAAGTACTAGTGAGTGGCCAACTACTTGTACGAGGGAGAAAGAAGGGGGACGTAGCCACTTGTGCCGGCAGAAACAAGGCCCCGATGTGAGCTTTTAATTACTCAACTCCTGGGGGGAAATGTTTTGAAAGATAAAGAACATATAGTTCATCGAATGTAACACTTAAACAACTAATCTAAACCTTTAGTAAAGGTTGAACAGAAAGATTAAACGGGATTAAAAGACAAAGAATGTAATGCAACGCAGTTGTGATGAATGATCGGTCTTAGCATATAACGAACTGTATGTGTGACGCCCCCAAAAATAGGTATACATCACTCATCTTGGGTCGCCAAATACATGGTACTGAATACAAATACAAACTTAATTATACAACATGAGCTGAGAGTTTTTACATGAATATTGTCTCATAGACACTATCCAAACTCAAATTCAATCCTCATTACATTTATTATCACACTAAATAGTGAGGACTGGTAAAACAACCATCTCGGACCATCACTCCGTTCTCCGACTAGTCACGGCTATGTTCTCATTTCCTGAAGAGAACAATGAAAGCAAAAGGGTGAGCTCAACTAGCCTAGTAAGAAATATTATGACTAAGATAATGCAGAATAAATTATCGTTAGCCTTCAACAGTGTTAAACTGATAAAATACAATAAATATAAAGTTTAACTGCAGCAGAACAAGCAATCCATTAGAAGAGTCAAGTAGAGCATGATATCTACTATCTTCTATGACTTAAAAGTTTATCATCAATTTTATCGCTGAGACTCAGCTTAATAAATAATGCACATCATCGAATCATCCCTACACTACGGCCAAGGATATTCATTAGTATCACGACCACGAATTATCCATGCACTACGGGCCAAGGATATTCGTGTTTTCACCAATGGTCATGATCATGCCAACCACTGTCCATCAATGCTCTACGGGTCAATGAGGACTTTTACCACATCATTTGTAACATTACGGTCATGATTATACCGAATAATCTCTGGTCATAATCATACCAATCGACAGTCCATCTATGCACGTAAGCCACAGATGACTTTCATCACAATATAAGCATGAGGATGATGACAATGATATAAGAATTTAATTAAAAGAAAGCAAAGGATAAATTTTTAAAGATTTATAATTTAATTTATCCAGAATTCAATAATGTCCAAATTGTCAATATGATACTGCTTTGTGGAGTAAAATTCAAGAATAATATTGTATCAAAAATGATTTGGACAGCAAAAAATTAATTTTTGTCATGAATAGTACCCCGGGTGAATAGTACTCGAGTAAATAGTACCCGTGAATAGTGCTTTATAAATAGTACCCGAGAATAGTACTTTGTGAATAGTACTCATGAATAGTACTTTATGAATAGTATCCCGTGAATAGTACTTTGTGAATAGTACCCTGAGAATAGTATTCCGGCATGAAAAGATCAATAATTATCAAGAATGCTCAGAAAAATATTTCCATGAAAAGATACTGGATGAAGCGCAAATATCAAGGATACTCTACTAATTTCACGGAGTATAGAAGTAATTTTTAACAAAATGAGTGTAGAATTAAGAATATGAAACGAAATAATATTACTCACATACTATAGAGTATGGAAGAAAATATTATTTCTCACGAATACTGAACAAAAATAATATCCCTTACCATAGAAGAAGACTGGATACTAGAATAGTGAAGTAGCAGAATACTCTTCTTTTTTTTCTCTATAGCTTCTCTCTCTATAATTGCTCTTGTGAGTCTTAGTGAATTGGTGAGAATGAAAGAAGAATGAGCTTCTATTTATAGGAAAACATAGTTTCAATAATTGCACGTTTTGGGGCTCGAATTATTACAGTATAATACCTTCATCTTTTCCTCCATTTTTAATGTAGTGCTACAAGTATTATCAAACTTGCACCACTTCCCCTAATAGTACATGCATGTGAATCAATAGTTTCATTCATGTGAATAAATAGTTATATGCATGTGAACTAATAGCAATTAATTGCTCATTTATCCAATTAATTACCCGATTGGTCAATTTAACCTCCAGAAATCAATTATTATCGAAATAAATGTTGATTTCCACTAACACTAATAATCCCAACACAATAGAAATATCAATTTAATCTTTAATCAATACAAACTTATTCATCATTAATATTATAACTCATAGTATTTAATAACCAGATCATTCCCAGGAAAGAGGGGGTTTTGCGATAAGGATTTCTCCCTATTGGCGTGCAATTAGGTGACCAAACCCCTTTCCTCGACATAACTTTCTAGACATCGTTAATATTGCAAATAATAATATGAATAACTTTGTCGTCTCAATTATTGATTTAAAAATATAAAATATTATGCAGATGATACTGTGACAATAATTGAATCAATAATATGAGAGATATTATGCAGCAATTACAGTAGCAATAATTGAGTATAACTGAGTGACTTCTCACGTAAGCATCAATAATCAATACTGTGTGCTACTATACAACCACGCGTATTATTGTACTTTTACCACCGGGTATTTAAACAGTTTAATGGTAAAACTTTCGCCGTTATTTTTATAAAAAGACATTTCTGTCGTTTTCTAATTCCGAGAATACTTCCGTTGTGGGGTCCACCAATGATTTTTGTCATGAGTACGAATATTCCCTGTTAAAACGAATATTCTCCGGCCAATCGAATATTTTATAACAACTTTCTTACACTGCAAAATTTATAAATATTACCCACAACTATAACATTATATCAAAATAACACCATAATATTCAAAAATATATTTCAAGAAAAAAAAATATTTATTCATAAAAGTTGGGGTCTTACAATATGGCTTTGACAGTAAGAAAGAATAATGAACGTCGAGTTCATGTAATGGATAACGAATGAGAGAGATTAAAACATAAGGTAAATGTTGAGTGTACGCAAAGATTAAACAGGTAGAACCTACACACCGTGTATGGTTTGACCGTAAGATAATGAAGACCAATGATTAAACCTATGAAAGGTGAAGAAACTGAATTAAAGACAATGGCGTATATCGTTAAGAAGCCTAGTAATGATTATAACATGACGTTCTGAGTCATCCTATCAAATTTTGTCCTCAAAATTTGGGTACGTACCTGGTATGTTAAAGAGGTGAGGATACCTTGACTTCATTTCAAATTCTAACTCTCAGGTCATTTCCTCAACATCGTGGTTTCTCCACAAAACTTTGACTTATGGTATAACCTTAGAGCGTAGAATATGATCCTTCTTATCCAAGATTTTAACAGGTACCTGTTCATACGTTAAATCTTCCGCTATCTCGTCCGGTTCTAATTCAATAATGTTGTTCGGGTCTTTCACATATTTACGTAACATAGATATGTGAAAAACGTTATGAACACAAGACATACTTAGCGGTAAGGCGAGTCTATAGGCCACAGTTCCTACTCGATTGAGGATTTCAAATAGGTCAATGAATTGAGGATTGAGCTTTCCTTTCTTTCCAAATCTTGTAACTCCTTTCCATGGAGCAACACGTAACAACACATGCTCTCCAACATTGAATTCTACGTCCTTTCGATGAAGATCAGCATAACTCTTTTATAGATCTTGTGAGATCTTTATACGTTGTCGGATCATTTGAATCTTTTCCGTTGTCATACGTACCAATTCTGGTCCCAACAACATTACTTCATCCACCTCATCCCAACATACTGGAGAACGACACTTGGTCCATACAACGCCTTGAATGTCATCATGCCAATACTTGCTTGATAACTGTTGTTGTAGGAAAACTCCACCAATGGCAAGAACTTGTCCCAACTTCCTTTGAAATCAAGGACATAGAGTCTTAATAGATCTTCAAGAGTTTGAACAGTCCTCTCTAACTGCCCGTCCATTTGAGGATGATATGCCGAACTAAATCGTAAATTCGTGCCCATAGTTTTTTGCAAACTAACCCAAAATTGTGAAGTGAATCTTGGGTCTCGATCAAAAACTATGGATACTGGCATACCATGCTGTCTTACAATCTCATTTATGTATATACGAGCAAGATGTTCAAGTGAATAAGTTTCTCGTATAGATAAGAAATGAGCATACTTAGTCAATCTATCAACAATGACCCAAATCGCATCTATGCCTTGGA
The DNA here is from genome assembly GCA_020205605.1 of Panax ginseng. Lineage (NCBI taxonomy): Eukaryota > Viridiplantae > Streptophyta > Magnoliopsida > Apiales > Araliaceae > Panax > Panax ginseng. Next base: position 70,492,855 of record CM035139.1, read on the forward strand.
AAACCTTGGGAAGACCAGTAACGAAGTCCACGGTAATGTTGTAACAATCCGAAATTTCAAGTTGTAATTTTAAATATTTATTGAATTATATAAGTATTTATTTGATATGTTTATTGTTGAAATTGATGAAATAAATATTTTATTGATGTGGTTATTATTAATAAATGTTTATGAATTAAGTTATTAAATATATTCTAAATTAATTAATTTATAATTTAGAGAGTTGTAATATGACATGAGGTGTTTTGTTGTTAGTTAATAATTTAAAATGGTATGTTAAATTGTTAAATAAAAATTATAATAAAATTATAATTTTGTGATATTTGTTAAAGTGGGAAATTTATTTAAAATATAGTGCGTTTAATTAATTTATTTGATTAATGTTGGATATGGAAATCCAAATAAATAATATGTGATTATAAATGATAAACTAAATTATTTATTAAAATAAATAAAAGGAGTTTAATTTAGTTTTGCCAAACAAGGCTTAAAATATTAAATCTTTAAATTTTAAAGGGTGTTGCCAAACAAAGCCTTATGGCTTTTGGATTATTAATTTTGAATTTGTAAATAATATAAATTAAATAAATTAAATAATAAATATAATATATTTATAATCTATACGTTATATGTTGTAACTGATTAGGCTTATTATGGCCATATCAGTTTTCTTTTGTTATTACGCATACTTGGCTTTTAGTGGGTTATGCGTATCCTAGCTTTGCTAAGTCTGAGAGGAAGGTTTACAGAGAATCGAGAGAGAATTGGAGAGGAGTCTAAGAATTTTCACAACAATTTCAGTGGTTAGCAAGGATTTTTAAAGCAACAAAAGGTATTTTCCATAATCTCCATAGTATATATATATATATATATATATATATATATAGAGAGAGAGAGAGAAAATCGATCGTGTCTGGACTCATTGGGGAGAAAATTCGAACCCAATTTTTCTTTTTTTTTTTGCTTTTTTTTAAACAACTAAAAAAAATTAATATTTTATGGAACTGAAATTTTTCCATAATATAATGTTTTGGGCGTGATTTGGATACCTATACCAAAAAATGTATGTACAGTCTACACATACTGTACATACTTGTTTTGTTATACATATCCAAATCACATCCAAAACACTGTATTATGTAAAAATTCCAGTTCTATAAAATATTAAAAAAACATTAGTTGTTTTAAAAAAAAGCAAAAAAAAAAATTCCGCATTTAAAGAAAATGCGGGAGTCTAGATTGGATCCGGATATATATATATATATATATATATATATATATATATATATATGCATATATGAGTTGCGGCAAAATTTTATATACTTTGTGAATTCAAATTCTCTCGAATTGTTGTAGAAAACTGAATTATTACATTTGTATGTAAGTGTAATGCTAGAGTTTATGTTTAAACAAGGAATTTGTATGCTAATTACAGTTTAAAGTACGAAAGATAATTACAGTGTATGTTTTTATAAATATTTTCTCATATGGCTTATGTAAGTAATAATTTTGATGGTCAATTAGTATGTTAAACTGTAAATTGGATCTTGTTTATGCTATTTCGTTAAGAAACGAAGATAACGTAGTTTGAACGAAGTGATTCAGTGTAGAATTGAAATCACAGTGATGAATTTTATAAAGGATGTCAAAAAATGGTGTTTATGTATGAAAATATGAATTTGAGAAATTAAACTAATTTTATTTGTTGTTAAATTGTTCTATGTTGAGGAATATGTGAGGAAACATATTGTGGTAGTTCTATACCAATTGTACGTGTTAATATTACTGTTTGGTGGGTGAAATTTGTGTTTGTTGGACTAAAGTCTGCTACTGTTCATTGCTTTCTCTGTCTCGTCTCATACTTCAACAGCAATTTGCTACCGGTGCTAAGGCTAAAAAAGCTGTAATTGTTTGGCCCTCGAGCCTTTGTATGGCGCAATTGCGCATACCCTATCTTTGAGACGATGAAAGTCAGTTCTGCTATCTTACCTTGGATACCATTGTAGCTTAGCTTTATGATATGTTAAAGTGTCCAATGTGTAATAACATGGTTAAAACAGAATCGTGTTAGGTGGTTAGTAGTTTAAAAGTTTCAAATGATTATAAGTTATGAACGTGTTATGTTATAACTTAGTTTATACAATGAATGTTCGATAAGTGTTATGATGTTAACACTTGGGAATTCTGAAATGTATATGGTATCATAAGACTTGTACTGAAATAATAAGTCTAACTAGAAATGCGTGTTATGTTGGAACGTGAATGTTAGTATATCTAATAGATGGTGGTTCTAAACATATCTGTAGGTGAACGTGATTTTAATATTACAGCTTACGCTCGAGGCAAGTTTCTAAACTTATCTTTTTACATTGGGCAAGTTTTCTAATTCTACTGTTACAATTGAGCAAGTTTTCTAACTCTAAACTTTCGTTGAGCTAGTTCATTTATTACATTGTGCAAGTTTATTCTTACGATTGAGCAAGTTCTTGTATCTAGTTTGTTTATGATTTCTAAATCTTATTCTGATATTGAACAAGTTATTCTTGTCTTTAACTTGTTATCTAGCATGCAAGTTTATATATTCTGATATACTAATGTTGAACAAGTTTATCGTTTAAATTACTATTTGTTATGCATGCTTACTACTCAATTCTAAATAACCTTGGCTTAATATTGTTCAAGCAAGGTACGTTATGATTATTCGATGTTTATGCTATTAGTTTATTCCTAAAGCATGATCTTAATTTACAGTGTCGATTCAGTTATGATTATTCCATAGCGTGACGTTATCAATCTTGTATTCAACTAATCCTTAGTTGATGACTGTTGAATTCTAAATTACCCTTAAAATGTATCCAAACCAAGCTTACTTTGGTACGGACTTGTACTCTAAATACTGAGATGAACAACCCTATTATTATGGGATAATTTACGCTTAGCATTGAAATGTTTGTGCACAATACATTGTACGAAGGGCTAATCCCCCTAAGTACGAGGAGTCCTTATAGTCTTATGACTGTTAAAGTTGTAGTTGAAAGATTACTTACAACTGTGGACATAGTTCGTGGTCTTAGGACCCTCAGATGTATTTCTTATTTCGATTCCAGTTTTTAGTTATCACTGATAGAGTACTATTCTGTTTTGATGAGCCTATTCATCGGCAGTTATTATATTCTTGTTGATTCATTGCTATATCTAGTGAGCATTTGTTTTGCTCACTCTTGCATAAATATAATCATTGCATCTAAAGTTGAGAAGGTAGATGAACCTACAACTAGCAAAGGAAAGGGAAAAATGTACAAGTGATGAAGACTTGTAATTTTATTTTTTGTTATGATGATAGACTTTTATTTAATGATGTGATGTAATAATTTCTATTTCCGCACTTGAATGATGTTTAAGGTTAGACAACCTGAGATATTTTTGGATTTAATGATGTAACCCTATTTAAAGGGAGGATTTAAGGTTTAAATATTATTTTATTTGGGTAGATAGTATGAATGTATGGATAGTGAACACCAAATCTTGAGGGAATGAAGTACCTAGATTTGGGGTGTCATGCCAGGTATCAAAGCTTTAGGTTATGAACCTTAGGTGGGGAAAACCCTTGAAGTAACCTTTGAAAAGATAGTGGTGATAAACTCTTATCAAGTTTTAAGGAAGAAGTAATAAAACACTTATGTGCTTATGTGATTACAACTTATGTGCTCGTGAGTGTCGAGTAGTAATGATTAGTAATTAAAACTTAAAATTTGATTGACAAGATGGCTAACGTAGGAGAATCCAGTCAGGCTAGGGAGGAAGGATCCCAGATGCCTAGAGAGGAGGAGCCTCGAGATATTCAGGTGGTTTGGGAACAATTACTACCACGGGAAACAACCCCGTTGGTCACAGTAGTTGAGTAGGAGAGTATACCTGATGAGGATGATGAGATAGAGATGGACGAGGATGACCCCGTTGAGCTACCACAGTCGGATGATGATGAGGAGGACGAGGAGGAAGAGATTCCACTTAACTCGATAGATGCACGTATATACGAAAAAGTATACGACCGTAATGTGGAACTTCAAGATATCGTCGAGGAGTTATAAGAGATAGTAGCTGAACAGCAGACCTCGATGGCACAGAAGGACGACGAGATCCAGGATCGAGAGGAACGTCTGAACAATGTCAAAGAGAAGTTGGTCCACACTGAAGGAGAAAACGAGCGAATGATAGCAGAGGTTGCAGAGTTGAAGAACAAGTTGAAAGAGGAATCTACTAAGAGGGCAAGAGCTGAAGACGTGTATGAGGAAGCTTATCAATGAGTCAGAATAGCAGAGAGAGACGCACAAGCAAAGAGGATGAAGATTGAAGAGATGAATAGTGTATTCAACACTGTGATTAATCGAGCTCAAGATCGGGTCATGTGTTATCCTACTCAGTTCGAGACGTTGCCATCGTACATATTAGATCGTCGAACAATGTTCCGAATTATGGAAGAGGAGCGTCGTAAGGCTATGCAACATTTTAATAGGACGTAATAAATGTAATTATTATGTGACTAGTGAGTAAATAAGATGTAAATCCCAGGTATGATATAACCAATGGGATATGATGACGATGAAGTAATCCTGCAACTTTTGTCGCTCAGGAAAGTAATGTAAATAGTAGTGATGCTATTATTTTGATGTTTTTAAAAGATTATGAATGGATAAAAGTTATTATTTTATTCAAAGTGTTATGTGTTACGTGAAAATATTTTATAGTGTGCAAATTAAGTAGTAATACTTAAAATGTTGAATAGAATCTAATGGGTATATTTTAACAGAAAATGCCTCCAAGACGTCAACCACGACAGAGGAACCCTAAGAATAACAACAATGCGGATGATAATCCAATTCAGCAATTCATAACGCTACTAACGGGAGCATTACAGAATCAGCCACAGAATCAAGTTACAACATTTAAGGACATTAAGGCAATTGGGCCACCAGAGTTCCATGGATCCATGAATCCGGTTGAGGCACAGACCTGGATCATGGAAATAGAGAAGGTTTTCGATGTTGCTAGGGTAGGGGATAATCAGAAGACTACTTTTGCAACATTTATGTTGAAAGCAGAGGCTAGTTATTGTTGGCAAGCCAATAAAACCCGAGGAGGTCAAGGGGTAATGACTTAGGATAGGTTCAAGGAAATATTCTTTGAGACCTATTTCCCAGAAATTTCGAAGAATCAGATGGAGGTACAGTTTCTAGAACTGAAGCAGGGCACAATGTCTATGTCGGAATATGCTGCAAAATTCAATGAGTTAGCAAAGTTTGCGCCATATCAAGTGGATATGGATGAGTGCAAGGCAAGGATATTCGAGCAGGGACTAAAGCCATGGTTGTACAATAGAGTCTCCCTATTCCAGTTAAAGATGTTTGCAGCAATGCTTAAGAAGGCGATTCTCGCTGAGAGTGGAGGCGAAGCTGTAACAAAGCACAACCAAGAGCAGAGGAAAAAGAAGAATGAAGGTGAAGCTAAAAATGGTGGTGGTGGTAATGGTGGAAATGGGAACAACAATTTGAAGAGGAAGTGAAACGCAAATGTTGGAGCTGGAAATTAGCAAGGTAACCAGCAGAAAAAGAAGATGAACGCATGTGCTACATGCAGAAAGTTTCACACGGGTATGTGCTTAAGGGGGAAGCGGGCATGCTTTAACTATGGCCAGGAGGGTCACATTTCCCCCAAATTGCACTCAAGCCAAGAAGAATGCTTGCTACACCTGCGGGTCGAAGAATCATTTTGCTCGCGAGTGCCCAAAGAAGAAATTTGGTGAGGCAAATGGAAGCAAGGGAAATGCTAGTGGAGGTACACTGACTATTGCTGGACCAACGTCGACAAATAAGCCCACAGCAAGAACCTTCAACATGACAGTGTATGACGCAGTGCAATCAAAAGATGTCATGTCAGGTATTATCCCAATCAATGATATAAATGCATATGTATTATTTGATTCGGGTGCTACTTGCTCGTTTATATCTGATGAATTTGCTAAAAAGTTAGAAATACCTAGTGAAGAATTGAATTTCCCTTTAAACATAGAAATTGCGAATAGGGAAATGATTCCTGTTAGGTTCGTATACAAGAACTGTAGGGTGAATATAAAGGGGAATGTTATGAAGGTAGATTTAATCCCGATAAAACTTGGAGAGTTTGACGTTATATTGGGAATGGATTGGTTATTCAATTATGGAGCGATAATTGATTTCCAAAAGAAGTGTGTAAACCTTATGACTCCGTCAAAGGTAGTTTTTCATGGTAGCAAATTGCCTAGATAAATGAGATGTCTAACGATGATGCAGGCCAAGAAGTTATTGAGTAAAGGCTGTGTAGGGTACTTAGCCTACATAGTCGATACTCAAAGGGAGAAGAGTGTGAAACTGGAGGAAATACCAGTGGTTATGGAATTCGTGGATGTGTTTTCAGAAGATTTGTCAGGACTTCCGCCGGATCGAGAGATTGAATTCGTGATCGACTTAGCGCCAGGAACAGCTCCAATATCGAAGGCCCCGTACAGAATGGCTCCGATAGAGATGAAAGAACTGATGGTACAACTACAAGAACTGTTAGATAAGAAGTACATTCAGCTGAGTGTGTCACCGTGGGGAGCACTGGTGTTATTCGTGAAGAAGAAGGATGGGTCAATGCATCTTTGCATTGATTATAGAGAATTAAAAAATGTCACTATTAAAAACAAATATCCATTGCCAATAATAGATGACTTGTTTGAACAATTTAAGGGTGCTAAGTATTTCTCGAAAATAGATTTGAGAAGTGGGTATCACCAACTGAAAGTAAGGAAGGAGGATGTACCAAAGATGGCATTCCAAACTCGGTATGGACATTATGAATTTTTGGTAGTGTCTTTTGGTTTGACAAACGCCCCTGCACCGTTCATGAATTTGATGAACAGGGTGTTTAAACCATTTTTGGACAAGTTTGTGGTGGTATTTATCGATGATATTTTGGTGTACTCCAAAACTAAAGAAGAACACGTGGAACACTTACGTTTGACGCTGGAGACGCTAAGAAAAGAAAAGTTGGATGCAAAATTCTCTAAATGTGAATTTTGGCTGGAACATGTACAATTCCTTAGGCATGTAATCGATAAGGATGGAATTTTCGTAGATCCATCAAAAGTCAAAGCTGTGATAAATTGGGAACAACCAAGAACTCCATCAGAAGTGAGAAGTTTCTTGGGATTGGCAGGGTATTACAGACGGTTTATCCAAGATTTTCCAATTTCGCCACTCTGTTAACAAATTTGACAAGGAAAGCTATAAAATTTATTTGGACGGAGAAGTCTAAAGAAAGTTTTCAAGAATTAAAAAAGAAGTTAAGTGTGGCACTTGTATTGTCATTACCAGATAATACAGGAAATTTTGTGGTGTATAGTGATGCTTCACACAAGGGTTTCGGATGTGTCCTTATGCAAAACAGTAAAGTTATTGCGTATGCATCAAGATAATTGAAAGACTAAGAAAAAGGGTATCCGACTCATGATTTAGAGTTGGCTGCAGTAGTGTTTGCTTTGAAAATATGGAGACACTATCTGTATGGAGAAAAATGTGAGATCTACACAGACCATAAGAGTTTGAAGTATATTTTCACTCAAAAAGACCTAAACATACGTCAAAGAATGTGGATGGAATTGATAAAAGATTATGATTGCGAGATCTTTTATCATCCAGCCAAAGAAAACTTGGTTGCAGATGCCTTGAGTAGGAAAGGCAGAGAAAAGTTGATGTTGTTAACCGATAAGGAGGAGCTCATTACAGCAATGGAAAGGCTAGAGTTCGAAATCAAATTTCCAAAAGAATTTGATGAAAAATTATACCAGATGGAAGCTAGTCCAAATTTGGTGGACAAGGTGAAGAACGCACAACTTCAAGATGAGGAATGCAGAAAAATAAAGGAAAGTGTGGCCGAGGGTAAAGAGGTGAAGTATAAGCTTGATACTGAGGGAATGCTAAGATTCGAGAGATGAAAATTTGGGTTCCAGCAGTACAGGATATTATAGAATAAATCTTGGCAGAAGCTCATAGGTCAAGAAATTCGATTCATCCGGGAAGTACAAAAATGTATCAAGATTTGCGGTGACATTTTTGTTGGCCAAATATGAAAAGAGACGTTGCAGCATGAGCTGCAAAGTGCTGGACATGTCAGAGAGTGAAGGCAGAACATCAAAGACCAAGCAGGTTACTTCAACCGTTGGAAATACTGGAATGAAAATGGGAGCAAATCACAATGGATTTTGTGGTAGGTCTTCCAACAACTCAGAAATGATACGATGCGATTTAGGTGATAGTGGACAGACTGACAAAATCTGCACACTTTTTGCTAATAAAGATTAGATTTAATCTTGATCAGCTGGCGAAGCTTTACGTCAAAGAGATTGTGACGAGACATAGAGTTCCAGTGTCAATTGTATCAGATAGAGATTCGAGATTCACATCAAATTTCTGGAAGAGACTACAAGAATGCATGGGAACGCAACTGAAGATGAGTACAGCATATCATCCGCAAACTGATGGGCAAAGCAAACGAACAAACCAGACGCTAGAAGATATGCTTAGAGCATGCATCATGGATTTTAAAGGAAACTGGGATGATCATCTATCGTTGGTGGAGTTTGAATACAACAACAGTTACCACGCAAGCATTGGCATGCTGCCATACGAGGCATTATATGGCAGGAAATGCAGAACTCCACTATGCTGGGATGAAGTTGGTGAACGTCAACTGCTAGGACCAGAACTGGTGCAGCAGACCGCTGAAATTATCAAACTCATCAGAGCAAGACTGGTAGCTACTCAAGATTGACAGAAGAAGTATGCTGATCAACACAGGCAGAATCGCGAGTTTGAAGTAGGAAATTTTGTTTTCCTGAAAGTTTCTCCTTGGAAGGGGAAAATTCATTTCGGCAAGAAAGGAAAGTTAAGCCCAAGGTTTATTGGACCTTTTGAGATACTAAGAAGAGTGGGAGAAGTAGCTTATGAGGTAGCTTTACCTCCAAAGTTAGAACATGTGCACAACGTTTTTCATGTGTCGGTGTTGCGACCATATAAACCCAATTACAAGCATGTGATAGAGTATGAACCATTGCAGTTCAGTAAAGATTTGTCTTACGAAGAGATTCCTATCCAGATAGTCGACAGGAAAGAACAAGTGCTCAGGAATAAAGTGATACCTTATGTGAAGGTGATATGGAGGAACCACAATGTCGAAGAGGCTACGTAGGAACTCGGAGAGGAAATGATGAAGAATTATCGTGAGTTATTTGTTTAGTCTATGTCTTCAATTCTAGGGACAGAATCTTTGTAAGGAGGGAAGAATGTTACGATTTGATTGTTTGAGTTGTGATTCTTGGGACAGAATCCTTGTAAGGAGGGAAGGATGTAACAATCCGAAATTTCAAATTATAATTTTAAATATTTATTGAATTATATAAATATTTATTTGATGTGTTTATTGTTGAAATTGATGAAATAAATATTTTATTGATGTGGTTATTATTAATAAATGTTTATGAATTAAGTTATTAAATATATTCTAAATTAATTAATTTATAATTTAGAGAGTTGTAATATGACATGAGGTGTTATGTTGTTAGTTAATAATTTAAAATGGTATGTTAAATTGTTAAAAAAAATTATAATAAAATTATAATTTTGTGATATTTGTTAAAGTGGGAAATTTATTTAAAATATAGTGCGTTTAATTAATTTATTTGATTAATGTTGGATATGAAAATTCAAATAAATAATATGTGATTATAAATGATAAACTAAATTTTTTATTAAAATAAATTAAAGGAGTTTAATTTAGTTTTGCCAAACAAGGCTTAAAATATTAAGTCTTTAAATTTTAAAGGTTTTTGCCAAACAAAGCCTTATGGCTTTTGGATTAATAAATTTGAACTTGTAAATAATATAAATTAAATAAATTAAATAATAAATATAATATATTTATAATCTATACGTTATATGTTGTAACTGATTAGGCTTATTATGGCCATATCAGTTTTCTTTTGTTATTACGCATACTTGGCTATTAGTGGGTTATGCGTATTCTAGTTTTGCTAAGTCTGAGAAGAAGGTTTACAGAATCGAGAGAGAATTGGAGAGGAGTCTAAGAATTTTCGAGAACAATTTTAGTGGTTATAGAAGGATTTTAAAGCAACAAAAGGTATTTTCCATACTCTCTATATATATATATATATATATATATATATATATATATATATATATATATCGTATGTGTGTGTGTGTATGCATATATGAGTTGTGGCAAAATTTTATATACTCTGTGAATTCAAATTCCCTCGAATTATTGTAGAAAACTGAGTTATTGCAATTGTATGTAAGTGTAATGCTAGAGTTTATGTTGAAAAAAGGAATTTGTATGTTAATTACAGTTAAAAGTAGGAAAGATAATTACAGTGTATGTTTTTATAAATATTTTCTCATATGGCTTATTTAAGTAACAATTTTGATGGTCAATTAGTATGCTAAACTGTAAATTGGGTCTTATTTATGCTAGTTCGTTAAGAAACGGAGATAACATAGTTTAAATGAAGTGATTCATTGTAGAATTGAAATCACAGTGATGAATTTTATAAAGGATGTCAAAAAATGGTGTTTATGTATGAAAATATGAATTTGAGAAATTAAACTACTTTTTTTGTTGTTAAATTATTCTATGTTGAGGAATATGCGAGGAAACATATTGTGGTAGTTCTATACCAATTATCGTGTTAATATTACTGTTTGGTGGGCTAAATTCATGTTTGTTGGACTAAAGTCAGCTACTATTCATTGTTATCTCTATTTCATGTAATAAATAAATAGCAGTAATATTTGATGCCAAGGCTAAAAATCACAGTATTTCACGGAGGTCCCTGAACTTCTATGTATAGCGCAGCTGCGCCATACCTACATCCCGAGACAAAGTGAAGTCTCAAGCTATCTTGCAGAGACCTTTGATACCATTGTAGCTTAGCTTTATGATATGTTAAGGTGTCCAATGTAAAATAACATAGTTAAAACAGAATCGTGTTAGGTACTTTTATCACCGGGTATTTCAACAGTTAACGGTAAAACTTTCACCGTTATTTTTATAAAAAGATAATTTTGTCGTTTTCTAACTCCGACAATAATTCTATTGTGGGATCCACCAATGATTGTGTCATCGTACGAATATTCCCCGACAAAAGGAATATTCCCTGACCAAAGGAATATTCCCCGAATATTTTATAACAACTTGCTTTACTTTGCAAAATTTTCACATATCACCCTTAACTTTAATCCTTTTATCAATTTAACCATTTACTAAATAAAATAATAATTATAAGAAAATTGAATGCTTTTATTTCATAAAATTCGGGGTCTTACAATCTCCCCTCCTTATGAAATTTCGCCCTCGAAATTTATGTATCTACCTGGTATGCCAAAGAGATGAGGATACCGTGTTTAGATTTTAACTCTTGTGGTATAACCTTTGAGCATAAAATATATTCCTTCTTATCCAACATTTTAACAAATATCTCCTCATATGTTAAATCTTCCCCTATCTCATCTAGTTCTAATTCAATAATGTGGTTCGGGTCTTCCACATATTTACGTAACATAGATATGTGAAAAACGTTATGAACACGCGACATACTTGGCGGTAAAGCGAGTCTATAGGGCACAGTTCCTACTCGATCGAGGATTTCAAATAGGCCAATAAAATCGAGGGTTGAGATTTCCTCTCTTCGTCGATCCTTCCTTCTAGAATAACGCTCTCTTGAACCTTCTTCTTCACATTCATCAGCTCTGAGTCTGTAGCTTGAGTAGCTTTAACTTTATCGATTAAAGTTGGTTCTACTCGTATATTTTATATCATCATGTGGGTCCCTAAAGTCTTTAACTCTATCTCCATCCTTTGCATGTCATATAAAATGGGCATCTGTGTTGACAATATTGCACTCGTACCCGCATATGATCTTCTACTCAATACATCAGCTACTACGTTCGCTTTTCCAGGATGGTATTGAATGGTATGGTCGTACGTAATCTTTCAACAGCTCGAGCCAACGTCTTTGGTGCATAATGCGTTCGTTTTAGGTGAAAAAAAATATTTGAGGGTTTTGTATCAGGTTAAAGGTCGATACAAAATTTGATTTCACGCTCTGGGGTAGGCTAGGAAATTCTTCAGGGAATATGTCAGCAAATTTATTAACAATAAAAATATCATTCAAATCTGACGTATTTTTATTTAAATATGTGATATGAGCTAAGAAAGCTTAACATCCGTTTTTCAATAAATGAATCCTATGGCTTGATATGACAGTGATTGACTTTAGTGGTTTGGTTGCTTGAATTCTCATAACAGGTTGGTTAGGAATATGAAAGCTAACAACCTTACGAAATAATCAATTTTAGCATGATGAGTAGTTAACCAGTAGATTCCTAAAATCACATCAAATGCGAGTATTTTTAAAGAGATAAGATCGACATGTAACGTGAGAGTGCTGATTTTAATCAAACAAGATTTATAAATAGTGGAGGTAAAGAAGATTTCTGCCAACGGAGTTTCAACAGATAAGTCAAAGTCTAATTTCTCCGGAGTCAAATTTAAACGTTGAGCACAAGTAGGAGAAATAAAAGAATGGGCAGAACCGGTGTCAAATAAGGTATAAACTTCGCAAGAGTTTATAATTATCTTACCCGTGATAACTTCGTTCGGGTTCCTCGTCACGAAAAATGCTCTCTTAAACTACCAATTTTTACTTGTCTGGGACATCCTTTGGCGTCACCATCCCAGCTGGACTTGACTTTTCCATAGAGGACATTCCACCCTTAATTGCTTCATCGCATTCCTGATCCATGATTTGAATCATTATTCTCCGATCCATATCGAATTGGGGTTGACCGCTCTGCACAGGGTAATTCCGAACTCGATGTTGAATTCTACCAATTGTTGTCCAAAAAGAGATATCCATTTCATCTATTTTGGCTTTATTGGATCAGACGTCTATTTCTACAATATCAACGCGTCGTGCGGCTTTTACCCATGCATCCTCCATTCTCATTCGTTCCGTTGTTTCTTCTTTCATCAGAACTTTGATCATAACATTATTAGATTCCAGCTCTAATATCTTATACCCTGACAAAGAGTTCTTCTTCTGTTCAAGTATCGCACATCGAGTAACACAATTTTGAATTGTTACATTCCTTTGCTCCACGACCGCCTGCCATTCTTCAACCTGCTCTTCTAACTCATGAATATGATTTTGCAATTCTACATTTTGATCATAAAGTTCTCATAATAAATCCTCCTAAGGTTTCTCTTTTTCCTCACTCTCAGCTGCTACCTCTGCCACTAGCTCGGGTGCAACTATTAATTCTTCACTCATCACATGGATATCTCTAATTTCTTCTTAGCCTGACATCACATTATTGGGTATTGATCGTTGGTGACTCAACGGTCTCATGTCCTTCATTGCTGATCTCAACATTTTCAAATGCCATTTTTCAAACACTGCCACAAAACAAGGGTTAATTAACATGTCACATATTATCCCAATATTCTGATTGACCAATTAAATAGAAAATAAACTTAGGTAGGTCATATTAGCGAAGGATTTACCCGTCTCTCCCCTCTTAGTTCTAGTCTCACATCTCAGCCAGGGATCATATTCCTAAGCTTTGATATCAACTGTGATGCCCCCAAAATAGGTATACATCACCCATCTTGGGTCGCCAAATACATGGTACAGAAATAACTACAACTTCATTAATACAATTGTCGTGGAAAATACGACAACACATATATTGTGAGTTTAAATACAAATATTGTCTTCTAGAAAATATCCACACTCAGATAAAGTCCTCATTACAATTATTGATGCACTATTTTATAAAATAGTGAGGACTGCTAAAACAACTATCTTGAACCATCACTCCATACCCCGGCTAGTTCTTGCTAAATTCTCACCTCCTAAGAAGAAAAATGGAACAAAAAGAAAAAGGGAGAGCTCAACTAGCCCAGTAAGAAATATTATGACTAAGATAATGCAGAATAAATTATCCTTAGCCTTCAACAGTATAAAAACTGATAGAATATAATAGACAACAAGTTTTAGAACAACAACTATAGCGGAACAAGCAATCCATTAGAAGAGTCAAGTAGAGCATGATATCAACTATCTTCTATGATTTAAAAATTTTATCATCAATTTTATTGCTGAGATTCAACTTTAATAAATAATCCACATCACTGAATTATCCATGCACTACGGGCCAAGGATATTCATGTAATCACTAATGGTCATGATCATCTCAACAACTGTCCATCAATGCACTACGGGCCAATGAGGACTTTTACCACATCATTTGTAACATTACAGGTCATGATTATACTGAATGATTCCTGGTCATAATCATACCAATCAACAGTCCATCTATGCACTACAGGCCAAAGATGACTTTCATAACAATATAAACATGAGGATGATGACAATAAAATAAGAATTCAATTAAATGAAAGCAAAGGATAAATTTTAAAGATTTATAATTTAATTTATCCAGAATTCAATAAAGTCCAAATTGTCAACATGATTCTTCTTTGTGGAGTAAAATTCAAGAATAATATTGTATCAAAAATGATTTGGACATAAAAAAAATTAATTTTGTCATGAATAGTACCCCGGGGTGAATAGTACCCAAGTGAATAGTACCCCATAAATAGTACTCCGGCATGAAAAGGTTAAAACTTATCAAGAATGCTCAGAATAATATTTCCATAAAAAGATATTGGATGAAGCGCAAATATTAAAGAATTTCTGATCATTTCAGGAATTATAGAAGCAATACTTACCATAATAAGTTTAGAGTTAGGAATCTGAAATGAACAATATATGAAACTGCAAATGGATTTTCAACTGTCATGTGGTTGTCCGCGTAGAGAGATCATTTCTATAATTTAATAACAAATGAATACGAAGGGTTATTCACCAGGCATGCGGTAGTCTGCGTAGACATGTTATTCCCATAGAATAATAAAGAATGGAATAACAAAAGGATTTCACCATGCATGCGGTAGTCCGCGTATACAGATTATTCCAATAGAATAATAAAGAATGGAATAAAAACCCTTGCGAGTATTGAAAGAAATAACTCTCTTCATGAATACGAAAGAAATAATACCCCTTACAAATATGAAAGAAATAATACCCCTTACGAATATGAAAGAAATAATATCCCTTACGAATATGAAAGAAATAATACAGTTTACCTTAGTAGGAGATTGGATACTACAATAGTGTAGTAACAGAATACTCTTCTTCTTTCTATCTGATTCTCTCTCTATAGAATTTTCTTGTGAGTCGTAGTTAATTGGTGAGAATGAAAGAAGAAATAAGCTTCTATTTATAGAAGATTTCTAGCTTAGCGCTTGCAATGGGAAGAGGCAAGTGGCTTAACGACTGGTGATGTGAAAAGAGTGGTTTGACGCATGTAATGTGAAACAACAAGTGGTTCGACGCCTGTAATGTGAAACGATAAGTGGTTCGACGCCTGTAATGTGAAACGACAAGTGGTTCAATGCCTGTAATGTGAAACGACAAGTGGTTCGACGCCTTTAATGTGTAACAACAAGTGGTTCGAAGTCTGTAATGTGAATTGACGACTAGTTCGACGCCTGTAATGTGAAACAACAAGTGGTTTGACGTTTGGTAAAGGTAAGTACTATTGGCAAAAGTGACTATTAAACGATGACATATGGGCCCCATAGAATAAACCAAATTTATAACAAACGTCTCATAATAGACTTCTTATTTATATCAAAGATTGAATAAATATTTACTACAAATCATTTTATCTTCAATCAACACTTTTTTTTTAATATTTCAATAATTATTCATCATTAATATTATAACTCACAATATTGACAACCAGATCATTCCCAGGAAAGAGGGGGCTTTCTGGAAAGGACTTCTCCTTATTGATGCGCAATTAGGTGACCAAACCCCTTTCCTCGACAGAACTTTCCAGACATCTTCAATAATATAAATAATTTTATCATCTCAATTATTAATTTAATAATATAAAATATTGTGCAGATGATACTGTGACAATAATTGAATCAATAACATAAAATACTATGCAACAATTACTGTAGCAATAATTAAGTTTAAATGTGTGACTTCTTACGTAAGCATCAATAATCAATATCGTGTGATACTATGCAATCACGCGTATTACTATACTTTTATCACTGGGTATTTCAACAGTTAACGGTAAAACTTTCGCCGTTATTTTTATAAAAAGATAATTTTAACATTTTCTAACTCCGATAATAATTATGTTGTGGGGTCCACCAATGATTGTGTCATCGTACGAATATTCCCCGACAAAAAGACTATTATCCGACCAAACGAATATTCCCCGAATATTTTATAACAACTTGCTTTACTTTGTAAAATTTTCACATATCACCCTTAACTTTAATCATTTTATCAATTTAACCATTTACTAAATAAAATAATAATTATTAGAAAATTGAATGATTTTATTTCATAAAATTTGGGGTCTTACAGAAATCCTTACCGGAAAGCCCCCTTCTTTCCTAGGAACGTCCTGGTTGTCATAATTGTGATTCTTTAATATTATTTATGAATAATTAATTATTGATTTATATGATAAGGAAATATTTATTTTATGTGGATATAAATGAAGGAATTAATACTTGAGGTGTTTTATCAAGATTTTGTTTAATTGAGTATTAAAATCGTCCAGTGTGTGGATTTCTTTACATATCTTTGTTTGAAATTTGAAAAAAACTTTCTTCTATAAAGTTGTAGAAAAATAAATTTCCTATGGAATAGACATGAGATTTGAATTTTTCTGATAAAAGGGCTATTTATTATGAATTATTGAAGTTTTAGAAATAAATATTTTTTAATTAAAAATATGGGTGGGCCCCACTTTTGGTTGGTGTGGAAATTTTGAATTTGGTGGGCCCCACTGTGGTGTGCATGAAAATTTTTGATAAAATATTATTTTATTAATTTAGTCTGCTTTGGCGTTCTGGCATTTTCCTATAAATAGGGTGCTTAGTTAGAATTGAAAATCACACAAGAATCTAAAGTTTTCTCTCTTTATAATATCAAGCATATTTTGTGAGAATTTAGATACTTTGAGAGTTGCTATTCAGTGCATGTAATACCCAGTACAATAATAATAATAATAATAATAATAATAATAATAATAATAATAATAATAATAAATAGATGACTTTTAAATGCATATTTTAAATATTTTAATTGGACTTTGTCTTTTATTTGGGTCAAACTAGTCATTACTTTTGGGCCAATAAGTATTAATAAATGATGAATAAATTGAGTTGATAAAATTGGGCCATAAAACTAATCTGATTTAATTTGTATGTGGGTCAAATTAAAATTCTATCAAAATTAGGAGAGTTAGTAAAATATAAAAAGTAATTAATAAATAAATATCTAAAACCTAACCCTATGTTAAGTAGTTTTGTTCGAATTAAAAATAATTGGGCGTAAGGCAAAAAGAAACAGAAGAGCAACGACGACATCTTAAGAGGAGGAAGAGGAATTGAATTCTTTTTTTATCATACATGTGAGTCTCTGTCTTTATTTTGTTATCAAGATTATTGAGAGGAGTCATAGCAATCATTGTAAATATATTCATATATATTGAATTGATAGTACCAAATGTATACATATATACTAAACATGTTCTCCATAAAAGTATGTATGGAATAAGTTTATATATATATATATATATATATATACTTTAATAAGTTTTATAAGAAAACGGAAGGCAGTACTGTATTCATGCTTGATGCATGATTATATATATTATACTTTAAGGATATTATTTTGTTAAAAAAATGATGATTAAAGGATTATTTGTAATTTAATTCGGGTTTATTTTATAAATTGATGTAATTGGAGAAATTAATTTCATATTAATATAAATTATAATTATTAAGTAACTTATACTTGCATTATTATTATTATTATTTTATTAGATCAGTCGAAGGGAATTTAAGGAGTATATTTGGAATATAAATTTTGGGTATTACATTACTTAATCCAGGTATGGATTTCGTACTCTTTCAGCGATACTCTTGTTAAATTTGATTTGTTCGTTTGTTTCCTTATTTCGAATTCTGTTATGATTTCACATAATCGTTTCCTGTGAAATAAATATATTAGTTTCATTTTAGAGTTGATACCTATAACTCGTATTTATACTCTTTGAATAAGGTTATCATGTTTAGTACTATTTATTTTGATAATTATAGAGCGGTACATGTTGCTACCTTCTTTTTGAAACCTTGTGAATATAATTTGATTTGGTTCAACATGTACATATAGAACCCTTTTGTTGGTATTATGTCACATGTATTGTGACATGGTATTTTTGTTAGAATATACCGTAGGGTATACTTGAGATATAACCACCTGTAGGGGTACCACAGGCATGCCCTCTTGGCACCGAGGCATGACACCTTCCGTGGCGGTGTGATTAGTGCACGGCATCTCCGTTTTGTGCTCCGGTGGGAGTTGGCCATTTGGTGTTTTGTTGTGGGAGGCGTATGGTTCGACCCTAGTTTTTTGTTCTGTTTTGTTCTACGGAGTGGTGATGTTTATGCCAAACACGTCTTCCGATTTTGCATGCATCTGGATTGCGCAGTCCGATGTGTGATTGCATGTGTGGCATTATTTGACTTGCCACTGTGGCAAAGTATATTACTATTTATTTTGAGCTCGGTATGAAATAATACCCAGCCATTTGATTCAGCCTATTATTGCGTTATGTTAGTTCTGTTCGTTTCGTTTTAGTTCGTTTCAGTTCAGTTCAATTCATTTAATTGAATTAATTATTTCGTTTCATTATTCTTTTATTCTATATCCATACTGGGCATTTGGCTCATGCTGTGTTTTTCTTCTGGCAGGTAATCAGGGGGATCAAGGGCAAGTGTGATGAGAGCTCCCTTCATTCCAATGGTTTAGAGATATTCTATTTGGGCTTGATATGTCAGTTTATTTTTAATCGTAATAATTATTTTAGATTGTGGTTTGAGCCCGTGTGGTATTTATTATGGTATGTCTTATGACATTTAAATATTATGAGATTATCCTTTTGTGGTTTAGAGACTTGTGAAATTTGTTAGTTCTGTTGTGTTTTGAGTAATCTCTCTTTCTATTTCAGAAAGGGGGTGTTACAGTGCAAGTTTCCTTCAGCATTATATCCGATATTCAACCATAAGTACTATTCTTTTGAGGTAAGAGATGTTATTTTCTTTGTAAATGATGTTATTTCTTTCAATATCATTATACCGAAATATTGGTATGAATTTATTATGAATTTTTTATCTTTTCATGTCAAGGTTGTTATTCACGTATACGGCACTATTCACGTATATGGCACTATTCACGAATATTGTACTATTCACGAGTATTATTCACGAAGTATGATTTTTCTTATGAAATTTCTATCTTTTCGTGTCGGGATTACTATTCACGTATACAGCACTATTCACGTATACAACATTATTCACCAAAAAATGAAATTTTCTCTTCTTTATCCCAGATGTCTATTATGGTTACTATCTTTGATTGTATCTATGTTTTGATCTTCATTCTTGAATTTTACTCCACTATGGTTTATTATGGAGTATTTTTGAACTTGGGTTATCTAAAGTATGAATCCCTACTCTCTGTACTTTTATCTCAGTGGATTCGATCCTTAAAATATTTTTTATCATCCTCAGTCTTTAATGGTGATACTTAATGAATATCTTTTGGATTGTAATGCAAAGATGAATGATTATCTGATGAATATCTTTGACCCATAGTGCAAAGATGAACAGGTGTTGAGATAAACATGACCAACTGGTGATACGAATGAATATCTTTGGCCCGTAGTGCAAAGATGAATATTTGATTCAAGATGTATATTGATTCATGTTACAGGGATAAAATATTGATGATGAACTTTAAAATCATAGAAGATAGTAGACTTCATTCTCTACTTAAACTCTTCTAATGAATTGTTATTTCCGTTGTGAATATTGATCTAAAACTTATTGTTCATTATATGTTATCTGATTTGTTGAAGGCTAACGATAATTTTTTGTTCATTATCTTAGTCATAATATTCTTTACTGGGCTAGTTGAGCTCACCCTTTTCCTTTTTTCCATTTTTTCTTCTCAGGAGGCGAGAATATAGCGGGAACTAGTCGGGGTATAGAATGATGGTTCTAGATAGTTGTTTTAGCAGTCCTCACTATTTTGTAAAATAGTGTATCAATAATTGTAATGAGGACTTATTTGAGTGTGGATATTGTCTTTAAGACAATATTTGTATTTAAACTTAGGTATATGTGTTGTCGTATTTTGCACGACATTTGTAATAATGAAGTTGTAGTTATTTTCTGTACCATGTATTTGGCGACTCAGAATGGGTTGTGTATACCTATTTTGGGGGCGTCATAGTTGGTATCAGAGCTTAGGGATATGGTCTATGGAGGAGATCGGGGAATAGAACTAGGAGGGGAGAGACAAGTAAATCCTTCACTAGTGTGTCCTACCTAAGCTTATTTGTATTTAATTGGTCGGTCAGAATATATGGATAATGTGTGGCATGTCAATTAACCATTGTTTTATGGCAGTATTTGAGAATGGCAGCTAAAAATGTTAACAATGGAGTGAATGAGGCCGTTGAGACACCTTTAATTACCAACCAGAAGAATGTGCAACAGGACGGAAATATTCCTCCTGTAAACAACACTACCAAAAAGACGATGAATGATGGGATGTTTTGAAGCTTTTGCTGTTTATGCAAAATCGCATTTAGGAGACTCGTGTACAAAATACTTACGTGGAAATGATAGTACGCGCTGACTTATCCTGACCCAGCGGCTCAAAGAGTTGGGACCACTAGAGTTTTTAGGAAAGCCAGATCCGATAGAGGCAGAAACGTAGGTTAAGCAAATTACCAAGATATTTGATGTCTTGGGATGCACGGAGGAACAGAAGGTTCCATTCGCCACCTTTATGTTCCGTGGTGAGGCAGATTACTGGTGGAAATATGTGAAGCATACCTAGCCTGCCGCACTCAATATATCTTAGGAAGAGTTCCAGAAACTGTTCAATGACAAGTACTTTCCTAAAAGTATTCATCATATGAAGGAGGTAGAGTTTATTAGACTAGAACAGAACAACATGACTGTGTCCCAGTACGAGGCTAAGTTCGTGGAGTTATCCAGGTTTGCACCTCATTTGGTAGAGAATGAGGAACGTATAAGCGGATGTTTCTAAGAGGTTTGAAAAACAAAATTCATCAATACCTCATTTCTCACAAATTGTGTTTGTATTCAGATGTGGTGAATAGGGCTCAGTTATTGGAGCGGACTCAACCAAAAGAGAACGGCCAATAACACGATAATAATAGTATCAGTGGCAACGGCCATCGGAACAATGATAACCATCGTTGAGGAAATTATCAAGCCAGAAATAGTGACCACTTCGGTGCTAATCATGGCCAAGATAATAGAAGAAATGATTCAAGTGGAAAACTCAAGAAAAGAAGACTTAACGATGATGGGAAGACGTCAGCAGCAGCACCAGCACCAGCAACAAATTCTAGGGGAGGAGAACTACCGCCAGTTAGATGCTACAGATGCGGAGAGGAGGAACACATAAGTCCAAACTGTTCACAGCCTTCTAAGGTATGTTTTAGTTGTGGAAAAGACAGTCACATAGCTCAATTTTGTCTTGTAGTGAAATCAAGTCCAGTTGAGACGGTGGCACTAAAGGCGGATACAGACAAAATAAAGTCGATGGTTTCAGGAAGAGTGTTTTTTGTGACTTCTCAAAAAGCGAGTAACCCAAACGAAGTTGTCACGGGTTAGTTAATCATAAATTCTTGTGTAGTCTATACCTTATTAGATTCCGGTTCTACCCATTCTTTTATTTCTCTTGCTTGTGCTCAACGTTTGAACTTGACCCCTGAGAAATTAGACTTTGACTTATCTGTTGAAACTCTGTTGGGTGAAACCTTCATTACATCCACTGTTTATAAATCTTACTTGATTCAAGTTGGCACCATCACATTACCTGTTGATATTATCCCTTTAAAGATACTTGCATTTGATGTGATTTTAGGGATTGTTTGGTTAACTACACATCGTGCTAAAATTGATTATTTTCGTAAGGTTATTAGTTTTCATATTCCTAACCAACCTATTATGCGAATTCAAGAAACCAAACCACTAAAGTCAAACACTTTCATATCAAGCCATAAAGTCATTCATTTATTGAAAAACGGATGTCAAGCTTTCTTAGCCCATGTCATGGACTTGAACAAAAATACGTCAGATTTGAATAGTGTTTCTATTGTTAATGAATTTTCTGATGTATTTCCTGTTCCTAGGCTACCCCCAGAGCGTGAAATCGAATTTTGTATTAACCTTGAACCCTGTACAAAACCTATTTCTAAAATCTCATATCGAATGACTCCTATTGAACTTCAGGAGTTAAAAACCGAACTATAAGAGTTGGTACCCGAGCCTCTATCTGGTGACTTCCTTTGTGGAATGTACCGAAGCCAGACTCTCCGTAGGGGACGCTATATTTGTGTGGTGGTAAAATGATAAGTGTCATTGTGACGTGCAATCCAAGGTTTGGATATGAGTCATATTTGAGCGCAACCTACGTCAGTAATCGAAATACGTAGCTTTCTAGGCTTAGCTGGTTATTATCGGAGATTCGTGAAAGGATTTTTTGGAATTGCCACTCCATTAACTCAGCTGACTCGTAAAGATACAAAATTCGTATGGAGCGAGGAATGCGAGAAGAGTTTCCAAGAGCTCAAGAGGAGACTCATTTTGGCACCTGTTCTGATAGTACCATCTGGTTCGGATGGACTTGAACTACAGTGATGCTTTAGGAAAAGGGTTAGGATGTGTTCTCATTCAACATGGGAAAGTCATATCCTATGTCTCGCGATAACTCAAAAAGAATATGAGAGGAATTATCCTACTCATAATCTGGAGTTGGCAGCAGTCATTTTCCCGTTGAAAATTTGGAGACACTACCTATATAGGGAGAATGTGGAGATCTATACAGATCATAAAAGCCTCAAATATTTTTTCACCCAAAAGGAACTCAACATGCAACAACGACGTTGGCTCGAGCTGTTAAAAGATTATAACCATACCATTAAATATCATCCTGGAAAAGCAAACGTGGTAGCTAACGTATTGAGTAGAAGATCGTATGCGGGTACGAGTACGATGTTGTTAACACAAAGACCCATTTTGTACGACTTATAAATGATAGAGATAGAGTTAAAGACTCTAGGGACCCACGTGATGATGTCAAATATACGCGTAGAACCGACTTTAATTGATAACGTTAAGGCTGCTCAAGCCACAGACCCGGAACTAATGAATATGAAGAAGAAGGTACAAGAATGCGTTATTCCAAAAGCAAGAGTCGATGAAGAGAGAAAATCTCAACCCTCGATTTATTGGTCCATTTGAGATTCTTGACCGAGTAGGAACTGTGGCCTATAGACTCGCATTACCGCTAAGTATGTCGCATGTTTATAACGTATCGATGTTACGTAAATATGTGGACAACTCGAACTACATTATTGAGTTAGAACCAGACGAGATAACAGAAGATTTAACGTACGAGGAGGTACCTGTTAAGATCTTGGATAGGAAGAAGCATGTCCTATGTACAAAGGTTATACCACAAGTTAAAATTTTATGGAGGAACCATGCTATTGAGGAAATGACCTGGGAGTTGGAATCGGAAATGAAAGTGGGGTATCCTCAGCTTTTTGATATACCAGGTACGTACGTAAATTTCGAGGAAGAAATTTATAAGGAGGGGAGGTTGTAAGACCCCAACTTTTTATAAATAAAATTAAATTTCCTCTAATTATTATTTTGAATAATAAGGTGTTAATTTGATATAATGCTTTGGTTATGGGAAAATGTGCAAATTTTACAAAATAGGCAACTGGTTATAAAATATTCATTGTTGTCAGGGAATATTCATTTGGTCGTGGAATATTCTTGCTGTTGGGGAATATTCGTACGATGGCACAACCATTTGTGGGCCCCATAACGGAAAACGGTCGGATGAAGAAAATGATAAGTTTGAGTTTTTATAAATAATGACGTAGTTGTTACCGTTAACACTGTTGGAATACCTGGTGGTTAAAGTATAGTAATACGCATTGTTGCACAGTAGCACACGGTATTGCATAGTATTTTTGGATTATTGATTCTTATGTAAGAAAGCACTACTCAATAATTGTTACAGTAATTACTGTTTAATATTTTATTTTATTAATTCAATAATTACTATGCTGATATTTTATATTATTGTTGTTTCAATAATTATCAATGCACAATATTTCCCATTATCAGATCAATAATTGTCATAATTGTGATTCTGTAATATTATTTATGAATAATTAATTATTGATTTATATGATAAGGAAATATTTATTTTATGTGGATATAAATGAAGGAATTAATGCAAAGGTGTTTTATCAGTATTTTGTCAGAATGGGGGTGTTTTATCAGTATTTTATCATAATAGAGGTATTAAAAATTGTCCATATGTGAATTTCGGTCATTTTCGGTTTGGAATTTCGAAAAAACTTTCTTCTACAAAGTTGTAGAGAATTAAATTTCCTATGGAATAGACATGAGATTCGAATTTTTCTGATAAAAGGGTTATTATGAATTATTGATGTTTTGAAAATAAATGTTTTTTAATTAAAAACATGGGTGGGCCCCACTTTTGGTTGGTGTGGAAATTTTGAATTTGGTTGGCCCCACTGTGGTGTGCTGAAATTTGATCAATTGTAGCGTGCGTGAAAATTTTTGATAAAATATTATTTTATTAATTTAGTCTTCTTTGACGTTCTGGCATTTCCTATAAATAGGGTGCTTAGTTAGAATTGAAAATCACACCAGAATCTGAAGTTCTCTCTCTCTATAATATCGAGCGTATTTTGTGAGTATTTAGATACTTTGAGAGTTGTTATTCAGTGCAAGTTTCCTTCAGCATTATATCTGATATTCAGTCAGGAGTACTATTCTTCGTAAATGATGTTATTTCCTTCAATATCATTATACCGAAATATTAGTATGAATTTTATTATGAAATTTTTACCTTTTCATGTCGAGGTTATTATTCACGTATACGACACTATACATGTATACGACACTATTCACGAATACTGTACTATTCACGAGTACTATTCACGAAGTATGATTTTTCTTGTGAAATTTCTACCTTTTCGTGTCAGGGTTACTATTCACGTATACGACACTATTCACATATACGGTTCTATTCACAAATACGGCACTATTCACCAAAAAATAAAATTTTCTCTTCTTTGTCCTAGATGTCTATTATGGTTACTATCTTTGATTGTATCCATGTTTTGATCTTCATTCTTGAATTTTACTCCACTATGGTTTATTATGGAGTATTTTTGAACTTGAGTTATCTAAAGTACGAATCCCTAATCTTTGTACTTTTATCTCAATGAATTTGTTCCTTAAAATATTTTTCATCATCCTCAATCTTTAATGGTGATACTTGATGAATATCTTTGGCCTGTAGTGCAAAGATGAATGATTATTTGATGAATATTTTTGGCCCGTGGTGCAAAGATAAATAGGTGTTGAGATGAACATGACCAACTGATGATACGATTGATTATCTTTGGCCTGTAGTGCAAAGATGAATATTTGATTCAACATGTATATTGATTGATGTTGCAGGGATAAAATATTGATGATGAACTTTAAAATCATAGAAGATAATAGACTTCATTCTCTACTTCAACTCTTCTAATGAATTATTATTTCCGCTGCGAATATTGATCTAAAACTTGTTGTCCATTATATTTTATCTGATTTGTAACGACCCCAAAATCCATACAATTTAATTCTCGACTTCGGGTGTTAATAATACATTCAACCTCTAAGTTTACATCATTAAACGATATTACAACCATTGAAATTTGCGGAATAATTAAAATTTTCTATTATAATTAAAATTTTCTATCACAAACTATTCTCGTTCCCAAAACTTTCAACATTTACATCTACATATCTCAGAATACTTTTAATACTACAAGAGTTTACATTGCAAAACGATATTATAATTCAACATTAATACATTATTCGGAACCTTAAACATGGTTCAAATAATAATAACTCAACCAATGTATATAATTCTTCAAGTATCACATCTGATTCATATCTTTTAAGTAGCACATACTTTACCTTAAATCTTTAACCTGTAAAAGTGGTTATTTTCAAGGTTGAGCTCGATATTCAAACCAAATCTAACAGTTTTCATGCATCACATAGCACATAATAACATGCTCGATATACATCTCATAAACATTGGACTAACATAACATACATGTTGTAGTTCATATAACGAGTATAAAGATTGACTTCCTTACTCAATCAACATTCATTACTTAATCAACGTAGTCATAAATTGACTTTAACATTTTATACTTTCAACATTAATATAACACACCATGCTATTTGCAATAAAGATTTCAAACAGTTCATCATCAAATTCACGTAGCAAATAGGAACTGAAAGACTTGCATTGATCGTTGTTTACCAATAACAGTTTAACAGCTTATAGTTATCTGTACTTCACATGCCCTACACAATTATATAATCATTCACATCAACTATTAGTCACATAGCAACGCATAGTAGTTGTAATGTAAACTTTAATCTACATCCTATAACTCTTCATATTAATCAATACACAATGTTCAATTTGATTGGGTAAACTTTAGACTTATAACTCACTATATTTTCTTCTTAGTCGAACTCATCTATGAAAGCGAAATATTACTTAATAATAATAACAATAATATAAATTTCAAACTTCACTTACATTTATCGTAGTCTAATCCCAACTATTACAAAATTCTTTACAATTAAATATATCATTATTTGCTTTCCTTTTCACTTGTTCTTGTTTCTTTCCTTTTCAACTTGTACGGTTGATCACGCTTTAAGTGAAAACATTTAAATTTAAAGAAATAATGAGCATTTGGGTGCCCAACAAGTAATAACAATTATAAATATAATTAGCTGAAAGAATTAAATATTTTCTTTGTACATCACTTCTACAACAGATCAATAGTTGTGAAGTAAATTAAACCAATCATAACCATATATTATTTTTATATCAAAGTTTTTGAAACTATGTATTGACTATATATATAGGGTAGTCGACAGATTATGAACATTGTTCTCTGTTTTCGAAAAGGTTAGACAGAACTTCATCTGCAAACCGTCATAACTTACGGGCACGAGGTTGTACATCCCATGGACCCTGTATTGATCAATACTACATTTCTAGAACGATATTATTGTTCATCCTTTGTCCGCCTTAGCGCATAAAAATTTTCCCATGTTCAGGATGTTCATAATTAGTCAAGAATCATAAACAAAGCAATTTGATTGGATACAATAGGGTTTTATCATATTCAACGATATTTCTGAACCTGTGTCTAGCTAGATCAAATAAATTTAGATGGCTTTTTATCGTATTCATATTGGGATCAATATATACATATATTTATATCAACATGTGATTAAATACAATGATTATCCAAGTGAGGACACTTGTATAACCATGTTTTAGAAATCAATGAACATAATATATATCTGAAGTACCATATACTAACACGTTGATAAACAATGATCGGATATATAATATATAACAATAGGGTTAATAATATAACATAATAATAATATAATTAAAACCTTCTTACTCATATCCATTGTATAAAGGAAACGCAAAAGGTAGGATACTTGCTTGGTGCATTTGCTTATAATACACAACTTAGTTTTATCTTTTATACCAAAACCTATCATTAATAAGATCATTTGATCGATTAGAATCACATATCATAACACATAGTATTGTTTATTGAAGTAGGCACATAACCTAATCACATTGTCACACACGTTTCACAGTCATTAAATCATAAATAAACACATATATAGACACATTATGCAAGTTCAGATCAATTTCTAAACTCACATGCGATTGTCTCAGATGGCTTTTATCGAGTAATTATTAAGTCCAAGACTCTATATCGAAGTTCAATATCTATTTAGACTATTTAAATAACAGTCATAACATTTTTAAATAACTTGCAATAATTTTTAAACAATTAATATAATTTATTCTAAATTTTCAAACACCGGAATCATTATAAAATGATTTAAATATCAAATAATTTTATTATCATTAATATTTAATTAATATTAAACTATTAATGAAACCATTGCCAAAATATTACAAGCTTATTTATAATAACTTAAAATATTTTTAAAGTACTTATATTACCCTTAAATGATTTTTAAAACAATTAAAATCATTTTTAAATAATTACCATTAATATTAAAATAGTAATGAACTATTTATTCAAATATTAAAAGTCATTAATCATAACTTAAAATATTATTAATTCATTTATATCTTTTTTAAATGATTTTAAATAAATAAAATCATTTTTAAATTTTTTATTTAATATAATTATTAAATAAACTTAATATCAATAATCTTAAATTAATATCATTAATATTAAATTATTAATGAAATTATCCCTTAAATATTAAAAGTTACATTTTATAACTTAAAATATCTTTAAACACTTTATTTTATTTAAAATGATTTTTATAATAATAAAATCATTTTTAAACTAAATTATTTAAGATAATCATTAAATAAATCTAATATCATTAATATTAATTTATTAATGAGAATTCTCCAAAAATATTAAAAATTATATATTATAATTCAAATATTTTCTAACACTTTATTCTCACTTAAAATGATTTTTAAATCAATAAAATCATCTTTAACTTATTTATTTAATTTAACAATTAAATAAAGCTAATATAATTAATATTAAATTATTAATATTTTTCATGACAAAATATCAAAAGTTATATTTTATAACTTAAAATATTTTTATAATCCTTTAAATCATTTTTATATGATTTTTTTAAATCATTAAATCTATTTTTCATAAATTATTTAATACACTTTATTAAATAACTTAAATATCATTAATATTAATTAATTAATGAAATTTATCACAAAATACTAAAAGTTATCAAAAATAACTTAAAATACTTTCTTATATCATAATATAATTTTAAATGATTTTTCAAGTATTAAAATCATTTTTAACTAATTTATTTAATATTATAATTAAATAAAATAAATACCATTAATATTTTAAAAATATTAAATATTTATGAAATATACTTAAAATAATTAAAAACTAATTTTTGGACTTTAAAATAATTTTTAATATTTTATTATGTATTTTTAATAATTAAAAACTAATTAATACTAATTATTTAATAAAATAATTAATTTTGTAAATAATCGTCATAGTAGGCCCTATAGCGGCATTTAAATCTGTCATATAGGTGTTCTTGAGATGCTTCTTGAGCTACCCGTCAATGTCGATAACGAAGTTAGGAGGTTTGACCAACAATAGATTGTAAACTATGATATTTCAGGGAATGTTCTTGGTTAGAGCTTGTAGTACTCATGCAATACTAAACGATCCAGCCATCAACAGGTTCATAACGTAAAACAATTGCAAGATATAATCTGTTAAACTTCTTGTCAGATACAATTTGGGTTCTTCTGGGTTACCCAGAAACCCAGATTGTCGAGTGCACACCTAGTAGCTTAATTATAATCATGGTATGTTCAATAAATCTGTGTTATAAAGGTCTAAATCGCTAGTACTCATGTCATACAACGTTTATATATTACCATTACAGTTTAACAATAACACAATCATAAGTTATTCTTTAGTCAAAGCGTGTCAAAATATCTGTTCATCCTTTTTCTGGAAATTCCAGAAAACATAGATTGAGCTCGACTAGGCTGGTTTGACCAGTCACTACATTTGATACACTGATGTTTTGAAGTATCTAAGACCAGGGATCTAAAGTCCACTTTATAGGCTACAAAGTAGATACAAACACATCATCAATACAACAACATATATGTCAGATCTGGACCTTCAAAACTCCTGTCAGACGCTGGTAACCATTTTTGGGTTACCCAGAATTTGGCCCGGTCATGCCCGGTCAACGGGTTTTGACCGTTAATAAAATGAAATATAGAGATCCAATAACTGTGATACCACTTTCATAAGAAAGATCTCATACTAGACTACATATTCAAACCATAAAACAACAAAAATAATAAACACACAATAATATACAGCCTCTGACATTCACTGTCAGAACACCAAAAATAAAATTTCCAGATTTTTGAAATCTTTTAATTTGAGCATCTAGATGTTATAGATCCACTTCCTACCAACCCAGATCATGGTTTAACACTATATACAACATATTTAAACACTTAAACATAACATTTAACAAAGGATCAAAGATCAAGTTGTTGGTTTAGGTTTTATACCTCACTTTGATTATTGCTTGAATCTGGCTTCTAGATTTGTTATGGTGATCATGGGGCTGTATTTTGGGACTGGAATATATATATTTCGTGGGTTTTAACAGAGATAGTTGAAGTTGGAGGTTTGTGTACAAAAGAGGTTATCAAATGGCATTTCTCTCTCCTTAGATCTATATATAGCATGTTATAATGCATGAATCTGCTGAGAATAGGCTAGTTGTTGGCTTTAATGTCACATGGGGTTGTTGAAGTGGTTTACCAACTCACCAAATGTCAAAACCTATAAGCTAGCATCAATAATTCACCAAAAGGGTATAATGGACATTTGGCTTAAACTTTTAATGGCACAATGGTCATTTAACAAACCTTTAGGGTTTGACCCTTAGGGTTTAACCCTAAGGTTTAGCACAAAAAAATTCTAGCATTTCTAGTTTAGGGTTTGTAAAATAAAATACAATTTTAGTTTCTAAAAAAAAAATTGATTAGGGTTTCTTAATCAATTAGACTTTTAATTACTTAACCCCTTTCTAATTAGGTTTAAGAGACACTAATTAACATTACATTTCCCAAATTAGCGATTAGGGTTTACCATAAGCAAATTAGGATTTTAATTTAGAAAAATTAATAAGGGTTTATAGTTTAATAATTAGGGTTTCTAACTTTTGAAATTAGGGTTTCAATAATAAAATTAAGATTTTAAATTTCACGATTAGGGCATACGATTAGTAATTAGGGTTTACAATCACTAATTAAGGTTTCTAAAATTAGAAATTAGATTACTGAATTTAGTAATTAGGGTTCTCAATTAATTAGGGTTTCTAATTAATTTGGTTTTCTAAGTTTAATTAGGGTTTTTTTTTCCTAATTAACTTTAATTCCGTAATACATGACATAATTCACACAACACAGTTACGACACAGTCCTGAATTTCCCATTTTGAATTATAAAATAGGGTGAAACAAATTAATGCTAGGGTTAGGTCATGATTCAACATAATTGACCAACCTTTAACAGTCCACACATATACAGTACATATTTATAGCACTGAAAAATCAAAATATAATTAATATCATATTATTATCATCATTCCTTGTTCTAAAACCAGAATTATGGTTTACCGGTAACATTAAAACTGTTCCACACATTAACATTACACACATAACATACATATCTATAACACTAATCATAAATAATATAATATTATTATTCTCATTCCTTGATCAAAACCCAGAATTAGGGTTTGGATTCCACATCTGATTTATCTGTCCTATACATACCATTATTAATTAAGTTAAAATAAATAACTTAAATACACTAAACAAATTCATATAATAAAATAATTAGTATAACTGTGCTTTAATCATTTTATATATTATTTAAATAATAAATTATAAGATTTTCATGGAAAATAAATATTAAAAACATTTTACTATAAAATTAATTATTATTATTATAATATAATTTATAATGAGTAATAATTCTAAAATAAAATTATTCATAATCATTCATGTAATAAATATATTTTATATTCATCACATAAATGCATACACATTACTTTGCCCGCATTCTCACCTTTAAAATAAATAATTAATAATAATAAAAAAAATATTAAAAAAATTTAATTTTATAGAAATATCTAATTTAATTATATACATTGCATTCCCCCGACATACTCATTGCCTCTCCTAATACATATCAATCCCACAAATGACCCTTTTGACCCCGCTTTTCCGACCTCAAATTGAAAAACTTAAAGAACAAAAGTTGTAGGTCTATTCGTCCTCGTTCCGGATAATCTTAAATCACCTTAATCGGAGTTCGTATGAAAACGTTATGGCTGTTTTACTAAAGGAGGTCAAAAGCGTGCGAATTCAGGACTACTATTCCTAAGCACATGGCGCAAGAACTAAGTCGAGCAAAGATATTCATGACTCAAAATTGGCGGTTGGTATGGATTTCAAATACCGGGCACAGAGTTATGGGTTGTGGCTCGATTTTTAACCGAGGCGCCGAAAATCGAAATCAGCACGTAAATTCAGTGAAATGAGGCGTGAAATTTGGCGCTGAGGTTCCGAATTACAGAACACCCAAAACGAAAAATAGACGCTACTGTATCTTAATTTCTAACACCAATTAACATATATAATTTATGCAACTTACACATAAACTTCACCAAGCATACATATACTAACTTAGCACAACTTAAACCACAATTTTAGAAATTAAATAATGGGATAACATATTTAAAAACCAAAACTTCATTTTTGATATTTCTGACATAGTGAACACTGTAATACCAATTTAATTCCTTTCAATTACGCTCTTTGTAATTCTTAACAAACTAATTAACATAGCCATAGTTTAATTTCACATATTAGCTCAAAATCCAATACTAATTTTGTTATCCTACAAAACATGTTCATGCATATATTAACTGAAAAACCAATTCTTTTCTTGCAGACTTAATTAAGCATACAATCTTATATATATGATAAGCATAAAATATCACACACACACACACACACACACGATATATATATATATATATATATATATATATATATATATATATATATGCTAGTATAACAATTACAATTACAAATACACATAATTTCCTAACCAATTATATAAAAACATGGTTTACGTAAAATTTTGTAAAAAGCTTTATATTAATACAGTGAAATTCCGAACATAAAGACTTAGAAATTTCGGTAGTAAATCATATATGTTAAGCTTATGTAACATACCTTTTGTTGCTTAAAAATACAACGTGCTTGCTTGAACTTCACTAAACCTTTCTCCTCTCAATTCTCTCTGGTCTCTCTCAATTCTCTCTGATAACTTCTTCTCTTTTCTCTTCTTAGGCTTATGCCAAATAACCCAAATACTCTTTACGTAAAAATCAAAACCAACGCATGATTTACAAACGTCTAAAAACCGATGCTACTAATGACCTTATTAAATCAGCGGTTACCAAAAATTATTATATATTATTTATATTTTATTTATTTAATTTATATTATTAAAATTCAAAATTTAAAAATTCAAAAGTCATAAGGCTCTGTTTGGCAAAACTCCTTAAAAATTAAAGACTTAATATATTTAGGCCTTGTTTGGCAAAACTAAATTAAACTCCTTTAATTTATTTTAATAACTCCTTTATAATATAGTTATTTATCACACTTTATTTAATTAAGTTTTCATACTTAATTTAATTAATTCTAATAACAATTTATTGAATAAATCATTTAATCATTATAAACTCTCTAACTTAATTATTAAATTAAATTAGAATATTATCTCATAACAATTAATTTCCTTAACCCATTAATTATTTATTAAACAAATAATTAACCAAATCAACTCAAATCAAATTAAACAAATATTTATTCAACAATAAATAAATATTTATTCAACAATAAACACATACATTAAATATTTATATAATTCAATAAATATTTATAATTACAATTAAAATTCTGGATTGTTACATTAATCACATCGTAATAAGAATTTCAATTATTAAATTCTTATTTTAATAATTTATGAAAATTCGGGTTGTCACATGATTTGTTGAAGGCTAACGATAATTTGTTGTTTATTATCTTAGTCATAATATTCTTTACTGGGCTAGTTGAGCTCACAATTTTCCTTTTTGTTCCATTTTTTCTTCTCAGGAGGCGAGAATATAACGAGAACTAGTCGGGGTATGGAATTATGGTTCTAGACAGTTGTTTTAGCAATCCTCGCTATTTTGTAAAATAGTGTATCAATAATTATAATGAGGACTATGACATCCCGAATTTTTAAGAATTCATAAATGAGAATTTAATAAATAAAATTCTTATTTTGAGATGTTTAAGTACGAGTATGTGTATATGTGTTATATATTGTGAAATATGCGAATTAGTGTGAAGAGAATTTAAATTTTAATTTAATATTTATTGAAGTAAATAAATATTTTAATTGAATTATTTATTGAGATTATGTGATTAATATGGAGTATTAAGTGTATTATATTAATTAAATGATTATTTAATATTTAATTAATATGTAATGATTTTATGTTATAGTTCTAATTTAATTGAGATAATGTAGTGATGTGGTAATTGTTATATGAAGTTATAATTAGCGAGTAATTATAATGTGACAATTTTATGTGATTAATTGATGTTAAACTTTTAATTAATTAAATTAATGTTAAGATTTAATTAATTAAAGGATAACATTAAGAATATGTGTTAAAGGATCTATTAAAAGAGTTAAAAGAGTTTTTAAAACTGTTTTACCCAAACAAGACCTTAACTATTAAAACCTGATTTTAAAATAATATGGTTTTGCCAAACAAGCCTTAGGGCTTTTAAAATGCTAATTTTTATAACTTATATATTAAATTGATAATTAGTATATGTAGCTATATTAGGAGTTACATATTCTATAATTATATGTGTTATATGTATATTGTATATACACTAAGTTACGTTAGTTTTCTAAACCTAAGTCTAAACTAAGAACAAAGAGAAGAAGAGAGAATATAGAGAAGAAAAAAAGAAGAAGAAGAAGAAGAAGAAGAAGAAGAAGAAGAAGAAGAAGAGGAAGGGAAACCTTGAGAAAACAAAAGAAAAGCTTTCATCATCTTCATCTTTTCTCATAATTCAACCTAGAAAGCTATCAAACTAACCCTTGTACTAAATTAAGATGTTTTGTATTTAGTCTTTGTAAAATTAGGTTTTTATGATTATGAATTTATATGTATATATGGTGTTCATATGTTTTCATATGTAATCTGTATGCCATGAAAGGATTTTCACAATACAATTTGTGACACCCCCAAATCCGGGTATCTTCCAACCCGACAGATGGTGCTACACGGTACTTATCATTGTACATCCATTCTATTGAAATGGCATCAAAATGTGTGTATCAACGACATTCTTATTACATTAATAATATTACATCTCTTTCCCAGGTTCTAAAATTATTACATTCTTTGTTCATCATACTATAATATATACAACTTACTAGTTTATTACAAGGTAAACTAATCGTTCATCTTCGTCTTGCCTTTATCCTTGTCGGATCCCTCGGTTCGTTCGGTCTTAGTTGTATTCATATGGTTCAAGCAAGAGTGAGCATAACAAGCTCAACATGTACAACAATTTCTTTTAAATAACATGCTTGAAACATAGGAATCTTATATCTTCAATAACTGGATAGTAGTTATGAAGTACTATCGATAATTCAAAATAGCATTTCTTTTCCTTCAAAATATTTTACAATGACAATATTCATTAAAACGCAAATTCTGGTCTAAGACCAGGAGCATTTCATAATTTCTTTAAAAAGGACAACCCGACACTAAGTCCGTAAGTCTGGCATATCTTACGAGCACTTCTGGGTGATCAGCTCATAGTATTCTATATTGATCAACACTACATTCATTAAACGTGTATACGTTTAAGTTTTGGCAACCTCGCGTGCCCATCAAATAATTGATTAAAAATACATTTGTTTATTCATACTTAGGCTTACCTTGAATTCGTACCAAACAATTGGCGTAGGATAGTGTTAACAATTCTATATTGAAAGACTTGTAAATAAATCAATCAATCCTTAAGATTAGTCTAGCCGAGTCAAAATTGGCATCAATATTTTTGTAAAACAATTCATGCATCTCATCATATGAATCACTGAAAACCTGGCTAACACGAAGGTTAGACAAGCGATACGAAAAACTTGCCTTCAGCGTCTGCTATAGTATAATAACTTTTCCTTTGAGTCTTTACAGTCTCTACAACACACAACCACATAACATACCACATTAAGTCATGAATGAACATACATGGTTCCTAATGAATCTTACCCTTCTTCTCAATCTAATCATATATTAGATTTGTTATTATTAGTTCCGGATTGCCATTATATTTTACATCGTTCTTACTAACTTCTTTCTCTTCTATAACTTAACTAAAATTATTTCATTAATACAACTCGTTTCGAGTTAATCATCCTTCATCACGGCTTACTACCCTTCCTATGTTACTATCCGAGACTTAATCGTCATTGGTTAATTACATTTTATTACATACCGTTCATGTTCACGTATTACTTACCAACCCTTAGTTGTAACTCTCAACTTATAGTTGTCATCATTAATGAATACAGTTCATGTTCTTATATTTTACGTTCATCATTTACTATTCATTAAACTACATTAAATTTCTAAAGTCATCACTATAAAAGTGATTTAGGAAAGGTCTTATCATGTTCATTAAGTAATTACATATACCATACTAATTTTGCAAACCATTAGGTTCACAAACAACTTAGTCAACAAAATTCCTTTTGTCACATGCGACACAAGATCCCTTTACTATAGTAGGCGTTAAGGCGCCACTCTTGATAGACTGACCCTACTCATGACACCTGCAATGCCTGCGGTGCTTGTGTTATAACTGGAGTTGGCACTGCGGCGCAGTTCATAAAGCTCTGTCTGGTGCTGCGGTGCCAGACTTCAGTCCCTGAAAAATTTGACAGATAAATTTTTATGTGAGATTCCCGGGCTCATAACTTCTTCGTTATAAGTCCGAATTGGCTCATTCAAAAGCCTATAGTTCACATATTATATATTCTACGTGTTCGTGCAAGAATTTTATCTATTTAACTTTGTTTGCTAAAAATTCACCTATTAGTTCATTTTTAACAAAAACGATAAACGTTCGTGAACGTTCAACGCTCGTTTCTTCGTTCTAAGTCGGAATTCGGTAATTCTCGAGTCCGCAACTCTATAATGCCAAATAAGACTTAGCTCCATTGAAAACCAATTTTTCCAAGCTCAATATCAAAATTCAACTTCCATTCCGAGATTTTCACGAATTCGACGATTATCGTCCAAACTCGTGAATTCCGCCTTAACTTCATTTCTTATGATTTGTTCATCGTTTCAATTGGATTCAATCCATCATTTTAGCATCTTGACATACTTATCGCATTAACTTATATACATGATAAGTTATTACTTGTTCTTCATTAGTCTATAACTTGTAAAAGTATGAAATACTTATGAATTCACTTTGCATGACTTATCATAGCTTAAATCTTTTAACCATCATCCTTGCTTCTTATTATCATACAACCTTAATTATTATTTCAACATAAAACAAGTTCCTACAGGTTCTTCCTTGTTTCATAACTTATATGATTAAGAATAGCTTATTCATGACTTATACGGCTTATTAAGACTTAAGCCCTTTGATTACTCATTCTTATCATTCCTTAACATACATGTTCTACCACTACCCATTTCCCTACCAATGGAAGAGAAAGAGAATCATGGTTTAAGTTCTTACCTATGAAGATCACTTGCTTAATCCTTGTTCTTCTTCTTGCTTCTTGAATTATGAAGACTAACTTTCTAGCTTTTCTAGCTTATTCTCACTTATTCTCTCTAACCAATAAGCTATAAGTTGTTGGTGTTTTTGAACAAGGAACAAATGAAATCCAAAGCTTGCTATTTATAGAAATCTCAAAGTGAGGGCATAATGGTCATAAAGCCACTCCACCTCCTTAATCACCTCCTTACTATTCCAAGCTTAAGCACTAAGTTAACTTGGCCTCCACACTCTTTGCTTGGCCATCACAACACTTAACCATTAAGTCTACTTGGTTACCACACATAAGCACTTTACTTGTTCATCACACATAAGCACTTTACTTGCTCATCACACATAAGCACTTTACTTAACCTTTAAGTCTACTTAACTTATCCTTTGCTTAACCCTTAAGTCTACTTGCTCAACACACTTAATTCTTGGTCACCAATTCACCCATGGGTTGCCCCCATGGATCAAGCTTTACCCATTGGATCTTATTTTGGGCTTTAAGGTTTAATTAACCCTAACTTATACATTGGGCTTGCATTAACAATTCTTTAGGCTTTACCAGTAGCTTGCATTGGGCTTACACATTTCTACACTTGGGCCTTATCAATATCTTATTAAACTTTACGATTTCTTACATAATCCTATAAGTCCATTACATATGGCTTAAAGCCTTAAAACGTATAATCTACGTATTAATCTCCTATTTCACTTCATATACCTATTAATGTACGTCATACCATCATTCATGCATACTCGTATAATACTTCTTATCATACTCGTATCCATTACTTCGTATAATACCTACGTATTATACGATTATTGCTTTAATTCATTATACGCATTTAAATTCCTTCTCAGAACTCAATTTTCCTAACCGTTAGGTTATAAGTCCGCGGGCGAAAAACTGCATTTGCCATAACAAAAATATTAATAGATATTCCATCTCGCCTCGATATTCTATCATTACATATTTCTCGGAAGTTAAAAAATAATTCCCGAGCAGAAATGTGTGAATAGTGTTTTTCAGAAAATTTCTTAGAAAGTTTTTAATTTCATCTTGTAAATTCAAACACTTTAATTCTACCATGTAGCCAAAATACTACGACGTTCCGATATGTCTAGGTCATAGAACGACCCTCGAATAGCTTACTCCCATAAATAATTAATTAAATTCATTTAATTCACATAATCAAAATAAAAATTGAATTCTCAAAAATCCAAATTTTTTGGGGCGTTACACAATTGTTGTAAAAACAAGTTTTAAAATCATGTTCTTCTATGTTGTCATAGTTTTAGAGTTCTATGTAAAAAAAATTGGTGAAACTTCATAATTTTGATATGTGAATGGGATGTGTATGTGTGTGTGTGTGTGTGTGTGTGTGTGTGTGTGTGTGTGTGTGTATATATATATATATATATGGATACGCTTACATGAGATTTTTATAGTTGTTCAAAAGTTTCAATTCACAAAGATATGATGAACATGATGAAATCATGTTCGTAGTGTTTGATTATGAAGTTATGTTGAAAATTGTTCTTAAATCTTTGATGTGAGCATGAGTTATGTGTAATATGGGTTATATTATGATATATTATGAGTTATATGATTGTTCTAGCAATTCAATCCATGTAATTTTTATAAACAAGAGGAATTTTGTTCTTAATGATTTTATGTGAATTAATTTTTGAAAAATGGCTTTTGAAACTATCAAATTGATGTTTAATTCATAGTATAATTGTAAAATTGGTGATGGATTGTGTTAATAAGATAAGAAACGAAAAGAACGCAAGTTGAATGAATATATTTGGTTAAGAAACGAATTCGTTGTGAATGAATTCGCTAAATATGTTAAAACATGAAAGTTTAGTATGAACATGACTTTTGGGTCAATATTTAGGCTAGTTAGTGTTTCTATAAATTGTTATAAGTCCAGTATGTTGTAGTTCTATTAATTACAAATCCATAAAGTCGAAAATGGACTAATTTGGATATGTTTAACTCAAATTATGAAGGTTAGAAAGAATTTTGGCTTGTTAGTTCGTAGCAGGGAATGAAATTTCGAGTCTGCAGCAGCTAGGCCCACCCCGATGGGCTATTATTAGGGCAAAACCCCCGCCCCGACGGGGAGGGGTCTGTTTTGCCAAATTGTGATGAAAAAAAACTGACCGGACATGTTTTACTAAAATGAGCATAACGTTTTCATACGAACTCTGATTGATATGATTCAAGATTATCCGGAACGAGGACGAATATCCCTACAACTTTCGTTCTTTGAGATTTTCAATTTGATGTCGGAAATAGGGGTAAAAATGGTCATGTTTGGGACTGATATGTATTAGGAGGCAATCGGAGGGCGTCGAGCATGCACGTATGCAAGTGTAGTGCTTTTGGCATTAAAAGATATTTTCCTAAGTTATAAAATATGAATGTTAGTAAATATAATGATGATTAACATTAATAAATGATGTATTAGATAAGTTATGTAAGCACACTAAGCATATACAAGAGAGACGATTCGGGCGTGTGACGAATGAAAGTCGAAACGTTGTGACAAATGTTAATGAACATTATAAGATATGGAATGGATTTAATATAAAACCCATAATTATTCCTAACAAGACTTAAACACTTGAATGAATTTCGAATATTACATAAGTCAAAAAGTTAACACAATCTAATTGAACATTGTGTGCTAATTAACAGGAAGGATTATGATATGTGGAGTAGAGTTTACATTACAATTACTATTTGTTGTTATGGGACTAATAGTTTATGTGTATGATTATATAATTGTGTATGTCACGTGAAGTGCAGATAGCTGTAAGCTGTTAATTTGTTATTGGTAAACAACGATCAAGGTAAGTCTTTCGGTTTCTATTTTTTACGTGGACTTGATGAACTGTTTTAAATTGCATGATATGTTATATGTGTTGTGAGCGAGCATGATATGTTATACATGTTGTAATCATGAAATGTTAAAGTCAATTTATGACTACATTGTTAAATAATGATGATTGAGTAAGGAACTCAATCTTTATATTTGTTATGTGAATTAAAGCATGTATGTTATGTTACTTTAATTATTAGGATATGTATGTTGGGCATATTATTATGTGCTATGTGATGCATGAAAATCTTTGTTATAACTTCTGGTGTCGAGGCTCACTCTTGCAAATAATAATTTTTGCAGGTCAAGATTTCAAGGTAAGGATATGTGCTAAGTGAATTATAGAGATCCATATTCACGAAGATTACTTATGTTTTATGAGAAATGTATTTAATATTTTGAATGTAACATGTTATTGAAT
The DNA here is from genome assembly GCA_020205605.1 of Panax ginseng. Lineage (NCBI taxonomy): Eukaryota > Viridiplantae > Streptophyta > Magnoliopsida > Apiales > Araliaceae > Panax > Panax ginseng. The sequence goes on from CM035139.1 coordinate 70,534,135, forward strand.
TGTAAGTTGAGTTATCCGGTGTATATGGATATCTATTTATGATGTAAGACTTTGTATAGTCATTTTGTTGTAACGATCCATGATATAAATTTGAATCGAAGAGATGTAATGTAAAGGTTGCGATTTAGGGAAATACAGAAGGAAATGTATAAAAGTTTTAAATATTCTGCATTTTAGTGATTTTAATATCGAATAATGATGTAAAGATAGATTAAAGTTGTATTGTTAACGATCGAGAAGGAGAATATTATTGTATGAATTTTTGGGTCGTTACAAGGACTTATTTGAGTGTGGATATTGTCTAGAAGACAATATTTGTATTTAAACTCACATTATATGTGTTGTCGTATTTTGCACGACAATTGTAATAATGAAGTTGTAGTTGTTTTCTGTATCATGTATTTGGTGACTCAAAATAGGTTGTATATACCTATTTTGGGGGCGTCACATTTGGTGTCACCATCCCTACTGGACTTGGCTTCACTGCACGACAAAATCAAGCTAGATGACCAAACTAGGGACTGACTTTCATCAACATTCTAACATTCTTCTCTATTAATATTTTCCATAGAATAGCAAACAAAGCACATAACCACAAGATCTTCGGGTTAAATGCACATCACCAAACTAGGGACTGACTTTCATTCTCATCAGTGAACTCAACTTTTTTTATAATTCAATGTATCTGTATATTTCAATTTAACTACTTCAAGTTTTATACCCTAATTAAACTAGTAATAAGAATTGAATGACAACCATAAATATGAATCAACAAGTTTCTATACAAACTGAAAAGTATTGCATTATATGAATATCATACCCACATCAAGTTCATCTATTCAACGCACTTAAAAAACCCCCAATGTGAAATCAAAGTTAACAATGATAGAATTTTATGTTCATAATAGGAGTAATAAATCATGTTCAGTGGCTATTAAGAGAAGAAACGTTACCTTTAAGAAGAACAGTGCTTGACAAGTCGCTCGTGAACAGTGGCGAGGAAGAGGAAGAAGTAACAGAGCAAGAGGGAGGAAAGGGGCAAATTGCAGTGAAATAATGGAGTAAAATGGGTGCAATCAATCGAGCATTCTGACCTAGTTAAACCAACTGAGTCTTCAATTGAGAGGGAAACGAGCAAATTGAGAGGGAAAGGAGAAAATCTAAGACAGAGGGAAAAGATAAAACGAAGACGTTGCCATCACGAACCAGGGTTTTAAAATATATTACTCATTCTCAACGGCGTGTCCCGTCGCTCGAGTCCCGTCGCCATTAAGTCATTAGCGACGGCACTGCCGTCGCCTTTAATTTTTATGTCCGTCGCCAATGAGTTTTCCCTCCACCGCCAAATTTTTGCACCTATTTTTCCTGGGAGAAAAGGTATTATCGACGGTACTCATAAGAGACGGCGTGCCTGTCGGTAGTGACGTCATTATCGACGGGTTAATGGCCGTCACCAATAACCCCGTCGCCAATGACCAATTTCCTTGTAGTGAAATAATCTACCACTTCTAGTAAAAAAAGAGAAATATCCTATGTGATTCGATAAATGACAACCCAGTAGTCCTTGGCTAAGGCAAAATGAAATTAGAAAAGAGTTTCTAATTTGCATTATTTGGCGTTGTGCATTTAAGAGTCGAAATACATATAATTAAATAAAATAAGACTTGACAATAATTCCATGTCTTATATTTAATTGGGATATTGTATGGTGGAAGGATCGAATTGTATGGTAACTATTTACTCAAATGTTCTTTTATGATTAATATTGAAATCTATATTATCTGGAAAGTCGTTAATCGCTAGGGAGGCTTATCCCTATTGTAGAATAAATATTATTTACTCAAATAAATTAATATTTTAATTTATTTATTTAAATAAGATTAGAATTGTTCTAATTGATTTATTCACAACCGGTTTAATATGGAGAACCTAAAGGATCACACCATAAAAGGAAGAATAATTATTTAAGAAGTTAATGGCATAATTGTAATAATAAGTTAAGTAAATAGAGTTCGAATTGAATTCCATAATAACTAATTGGAGTTGAAATTAGATTTCATGTTTCCTTAAATAAATGAGTTTATTTAGATATAAAATAAGATTTCATATTATTCAAAATAAAGGAGTTTATTTATGAATAGGAAAGAGAATCCGTATTTCCTTAAATAAAGAAGTTTATTTAGATATGAAATAAGATTTCATATTATTCAAAATAAAGGAGTTTATTTGTGAATAGGAAAGAGAATCTGTGTTTCCTTTAATAAAAGTGTTTATTTTTTATTTTTTATTTTTACTTGGAATTGGATTCCATAATTAATAAAAATAAATGAGTTTATTTTGATTAAAGATTTTGATTAAAATAAAAGAGTTTATTTTTTATTCAAAATTAGATTTTATGCTAACTAATTTTGTCCATTAAATGATATCAATATATATATTGAATGTTTATTATTCATGAGATGAATATTATTTATTGATGCATATGTAAATGTGTATGATAATAAATGAGATTGATTATGGATTATTAACCAATATGATTGGATTTTATTTTAGTTGGATGCATGAATGTATGTGTTTTATTAAATGGGGTTTGCGTACCTCGTCTTCTTTTATTTTTCTTAATGTAAATTCTATCTCCCTCCTATGTACTTCCCCTAGACTGCTGATCAAGGTTTCTATTTATTTTAAATAGTTTTATAATAGGAATAGTTAGAATTAATTTTAAAGAATTAGAGATCAAAGAGCAAGGAGTGCTTGAAGACTCGTTTGTAATGGAGCCCAAGTTTAAATATAATAGTTATATTTAAATATTAATTCTTGCACCCCTAGGGTTTGACCTTTTGGTTCATTTGGTGGCTCTAGTGAACCAAACTAGAATAAAAGTCCATAATCAATCAAGGTAGAATATATAGTATTCTATATGTGCATGCTTATACTATATATATATATATATATATATATATATATATATATATAAAACATGCTTGTGCCCATGTTAATTAATATATACGCCGTATTATATATATATATATATATATATATATATATATATGTGTGTGTGTGTGTGTGTGTGTGTGTGTGTGTGTGTGTGTGTGTGTGTGCATGTAGCTAAACAAGATGAGACAAATTAATAACATGCAAACCCCTTAAATTATTTATATTAAGTTGTAACGTCAAAGATATTTGGAATATCAAACGTCGCCTTCTAGCATGATAAAAATAATAGAGTATTGAATATTTAATATGAGTTTGTTGTGCACACACAAGGCAAGTATTAAATATTTAAGATGTTGTTTTTATTACATATGATGTTTATAAGGAATTGAACATTACTGCTTTGTTGTGCACACACAAGGGCTGTAGTTTTCTCTTCACTTACATGGAAATGTTGTGTGACGCCCCCAAATTCGGGTATCTTCCAACCCGACAAATGGTGCTACACGGTACTACCATTCACACATACATTCAATTGAAAAGTCTCGAAGGAACGAATATGCCTTCTATATATTCAAAATAATATTAACATTCCCCCAGGTTCTTTATAACCATTACATTGTTCTTGTCATAATATCAAATATATTATAATCATTCACCCTATACTATTACATAAGTATACTACGGGTTCGTCTTCGCCTTGCCTTTATCCTTGTCGAAGCCTTTGGTCCGTTCAATCTTAGTTGTGTTCATATGGTTCAAGCAAGAGTGAGCATGACTAGCTCAGCAAGTACAACAATTCTAATAAACAACATGCTTGAAACATAAGAATCATATATCTTCAATAACTGAACAATAGTTATGAAGTACTATTGATAATTCAAAATAGCACTTCTTTTCATTCAAAACGTTTTACAACAACAATATTCAGTAAAACCTCAATTCCGGTCCAAGACCTTGAGCATTTCATAAGTTCTTTTGAAAAGGACATCTGGGCATCAAGTCAAGTAAGTTCGACATTACTTACGAGCGCGTCTGGGTGATCGACTTTATAGTACTCTATGTTGATCGACATTACATTCCTTAAACGTGTATACGTTTAAGTTGTGGCAACCTCACGTGCCTGTCGTTAGACGACAAAATATTTTAGCATACTCAGTCTTCGTTTGAAAACCAAACCAATATAACTTGGTAAACATTGACCATGCTTGATAGAAACATAATATAAGTCTAGCCGAAAGAATTGACTTTGACTTCATCATACAAAACTTCATGCGTAAAGATACATGAATTATAAAGCTTGTCCAGACCGAACTGGAACAAGGGTTAGAATACTTGCCTTTAGCGTCTACTATCGTTATAACACGTTCTTGTTTAAGTCTTTAAGTCTCTACAGTAATTGATAACATCACATAACACATTAGGTGTAACGACCGAGAAATTCAGATTTTATTGTAAAATAATTTTATTGAATTAAATAATAATAAAATTATATTTTATGTGATATCAAGATGGTTGTCAATCTATAACCTAATGATGTTGGAATGTCATAGTATTTTAGCTACGTGAAGGAATTAAAGTGTTTGAATTTCTAAGACGAAAATAAAAGTTTTTCGAGAAATTTTCCGAAAAACATTATTCATCGGTATTTGCTCGGGAATTATTTTTGAATTTCTGAGAAATACGCAATGATAGAATATCAAGGTAAGATGGATTATGTAATAATAATCTAGTTATGGAAAATGTAATATTTCACTTGCGGACTTAATTTATGAATGTTAAGGAAAGCGAAGTATTAGTAAGTAATTAATAATTGTATGATACTTAGGTATTGTACAAGGTAATGAAAATGAGTATAATACAAAGTATTATACAAGTTTGTATAAAGGATGGAATATCGTATATAATAAATTTCTATACGAGTTAGAATACGAAAATGATACATAGACAATATGTATATGTATTGAGCAATGATAATGGACTTGGAAGATTGGTTAGAATTTGTACAAGCCCAAGTGAATTAAATGGTGAGGCCCTACTATTGATTAATAAGCAAGTTAGTGTTTGTTAATACAAAGCCCAAAGGTTAAGTTAATCTAAGCCCAAGCTAGGATCCAATGAGTTGATTGACCCATGGAGCAAACCATGTTAATGTGGTTAATCTTGGTGATCAAGCATAATGTGTAATTACCAAGCAAGGGATAAGAGTTGTATTAACCAAGTAATGAATAGTAAGGAGGTGGCTTAAGGAGGTGGGATTGGTTTATTGTCCAAACTACCCTAACCTTGTGAACTCTATAAATAGAGGAAGTTTGCTAGCCATTTAACACTTTTTCAAACAATCCAACATATTCAAAGTGCGTAAGTGTTAGGGAGAATAAGCCATAAATAAGTTACATTCATTTTTAAGAAGAAGAAGAAGACTACTTTGCAAAGACTTCAAAGAGTAAGATCTCTTCTCCAATTATCTTCTATCTCTACCATGATAGGTTGATAAGAAAATTATAGATTAAGGTACATGAATGTTAAGAAGTAAGAAGAATGTGTATTCAATGAGCTTATTCCACATAAGTTGGAAATAAGTCATTTGAACTTATAAAAGTTATGAACTTATTATAAGTTAACCTTGAATGTTAGTATGAAAACTAAGAGTTTATATGAATTTGTATCATGTCTACATGAATGATATTATATGTTAAGAACATATAAGTATGGTGTTTTAAAGACCTTAACTTTCATAAGTTATGAGCAATGAAGCAATAAGTAGTTTAAACTTTAATATGTTATAAGCTCAAGAAAGAATAAGTCAAAATCCAACATGAAAATAAATTGTTGTATTAGGTATGTTGAGATGTTCATATGATGAATTGAATTCATTTGAAGTAATGAACAAATCATAAGTAATGAAGATTTGCCGGAAATTGCACGATTGGACGATAAACGTCGAATTCGTGAAATTCTCGGATTAGAAGTCAAATTTTGTGTTTGAACTCGGGAACATTGGTTTTCAATAGAGTCAAGTCATATTTGGTATTCTAGAGTTGCGGACTCAAAAATGACTGAATTCCGACTTAGAATGAAGAAACAAACATTGAACGTTCACGAATGTTTATCGTTATCGTTATAAATGAACTAATAGGTGAATTTTTAGCAAACTAAGTCAAATAGATAAAATTCTTGCATGAACACGTAGAGTATGTAATTTGTGAACCGTAGGCTTTTGAATGAGCCAATTCGGATATTATAACGAAGAAGTTATGAGCAGGGAAATTATGCAGTTAAAAAAGCATCCAAACTATTCATTGCATGTGGTCAAGTGCCACACTTCGATCTAAAGCCATTTTCACCTTGTGACTTGAGACTAAAATCGAAAGATCTCTTGAAACTGCGCCATGCTGAACCATAAGTAAATGATTGTGCCATAGCGCCATGTCTTTGGATGACACCCTCTCATGCCGTAGCCTGTATGATGACCCACTAAGTGAGGACTCGCACCACAGTATGAAAAAGTCCGGAGCATCCCCATTAACTAACTTTCATGTACAACATGAGATGTAAACTATATGGCGCGCATATTTCAGTCCTTGATCAAAGATAGTAAAGAATGAAAATGAGTACAAAGAAAGGAATGGGATTAATTCGAATCGAACTTACCTTAAAGAAACTTGAAGTAACATTGTTAAAACTTTGTTAAATGATAGTGTATAAAGGTTGAGATAACCTATTCAAATATGAATGCAAGTAGAATGATAAGCCGAAATTGATAGTAAATAAATCTAATACATAATTAGATTGAGATGAAGGGTAAGATATAGTCATATACATACTTGCTTATATATATGACCTAATATGAGGCATTATGTGATCATGTATTGTAGAGACTTGAAAGACTCGAACATAAAGTAATTATAGAACACGCTAAAGGCAAGTATTCTAACTCTTGTCTCGGTTCAATCTGAACAAGTTTTGAAGTTCATGTATCCTTACGCATGAATTGATGTATGTTAAAGTTAAAGCCAATCTTTTCGGCTAGACTTGATATATTGGTTGGATTATTGATAATCTATCCATCTGTTATTAAATGTTGTTATCTTTTGTCAACTACTTGATATAGTTTTCAAAAGAAGACTGAGTATGTTAAACAAATGTTTTTGTCGTTATACGACAGGCACGTGAGGTTGCCACAAATTAAACTTACATACGTTTAATGAATATAGTGTTGATCAACATAGAGTACAATAGGTTGATCACCTAGAAGTGCTCATAAGTAATATCGGGCTTACGGACTTAGTTCCAGGTTGTCCTTTTCAAAGAAGAATGAAATGCTCAAGGTCTTGGACCGGAGTTAATATTTTACTATATATTGTTTTTATTGTAAAACATTTTGAAAGAAAGATGAAGTGCTATTTTGAATCATCAATAGTACTTCATAACTATTGTTTAGTTATTGAAGATATACGATTCTTATGTGTCAAGCATGTTGTTTATTGAATTTGTCATACTTGCTAAGCTAGTTATGCTCAATCTTGCTTGAACCATATGAATGCAGCTAAGACTGAACGTCCCGAAGGATCGAATAAGGATAAAGGAAAAGCTAGGGCAGATCGTTAAGTTGTCTATGTAGTAGTATAGGTTTAATGTTGTAATGTAATTGATATTATGACAAAGAACTTGTGTAATGGGTTAGAACTTAGGAAAATGTAAATATTATTTTGAATATATAGAAGTCAAGTTCGTTCTTTTGAATCTTTTCAATTGAATGAATGTATGAATGGTAGTACCGTATTTCACCATATTTCGGATTGGAAGATACCCAGATTTGGGGGCGTTACATTAGGTCATGATTGAACATACATGTTTCCTAATGAATCTTACCCTTCTTCTCAATCTAATAATGACTTAGATTTGTTACTATTTGTTCTTGCTTTCCATTCTGTTGTTCTTACATTGTCATTACGTTCATATTCAATTGATTATCAACCTTTAATCATCATACATTAAGCATCTAAAAATTCCTAAACAATGTTATAATTAAGCCTTAGTTCATTACTAATGATTTACCATTCATGCTATACTTGCAAATCTTCATTACTGTCCAAACCCTAGGGTTGGCGCTGTGGCGCCACCCTTACTTCTCTAAGCCACGCTGCGGTGCCACTCTGTAGTGGCTAAAAACCGGACTCGGCGCCGCGGTGTGAGTCTTTGTGCTTTATGTTGTGCTGCGGCACAAAACTCTAGTAGGTTGTGACACTGTGCCCGGCGCTGCAGCGCCATCATTTGGCCTTGGGTTGGCGCCGCGGAACCAACTCTATGCCTCAGAAAAATTTGACAGACTTTATATTTTGTGAAACTTTCAGACGCATTACTTCTTTGTTATAAGTCCGAATTGGCTCGTTCAAGAGCCTATGGTTCACAAATTTTATACTCTACGCGTTCATGCAAGAATTTTATCTATTTGACTTCATTTGCTAAAATTTCACCTATTAGTTCATTTTTAACGAAAACGATAAACGTTCGTGAACGTTCAATGCTCGCTTCTTCGTTCTAAGTTGAAATCCGGTCATTTTCGAGTCTGCAACTATATAATGCCAAATATGACGTGTCTCCATCGAAAACCAACGTTTCTGAGTTCAAACACAAAATTCGACTTCTATTCCGAGAATTTTACGAATTTGACGATTATCGTCCAATCGTGTGAATTCAGGTGAAACTTCATTACTAACGATTTGATCATCGTTCTAAATGGATTTTTAACCATCATATGAACATTTTAAACTACTTATTACATCAACTTATTTTCAAGGTAAGTTTTGACTTATTCTTCATAAGTTCATGACTTAACAACTTATAAACTACAAATTTTCATTCCTTATGACTTATTATTGATTTAAGTTCTTTACTCAATGTTCTCATATCTTATCAAACATACTAACTTCATATGACAATCACATGACAAGTTCATCCTAAGTTATCAACTTATTTAGATTCAAGTTACTTATTCGGCTTAAGTCCATTGCTTAATGATTGCTTAGCATACATGCTTATTAAGTTACACTTCTCTTATCACCCTACAATGATAAAGATGAAGATTTAAAAGACAAGAGTCTTACCCTTGAAGAACTAGTACTTATCTTCCTTGAAGATCTAACAAATGATGTTTGACTTATGTGTGCTTATTCTCTCTAACCAATAAGTTACTTTGTGTTGGATGAAAGTTAACAATCCAACAAATGTATTGTGAGCTTGTTATTTATAGACTTGACAAAGTTAGGGCATTATGGACATTTCGAACATCCACCTCCTTAAATTAACCTCCTTACTGTTCATCTACTTAACCACTAAGTAAACTTGCTAGCCACTCATCTTTCTTGCTCATCACATAACATATCCTATGCTTGGCCATCACATAAAGGTCTTGGTCACCAAGTCTAACCCACATTCACCTTAGTTTGCTCCATGGATCATGGCTAACCCATTGGATCATTACATTGGGCTTATTTCAATTAACTTAGCTTATTACTTGTTGGGCTTGCATTATTAATCATTTGGGCTTGCACCTTCATTCTTATTGGATTCTACCAATATGCTAATAATATTACAAGTCCCCCTTAATTGGCTAAAAGCCTTATTACATATACTATACGTATAATTCTCATATTCTAGCTCGTATTCGTAATATATGTTATTCTATTCTCCACTCATACTCATATAATACTTTGTATTATACTTGTATTCAATACCTCGCACAATGCATACGCATCATACGATCATTATAATTTCTTCTTAACGCTTAATATTTCTAACGTTCTCTAATTAAGTCCGCATGCGAAATATTTCATTTTCCATACTTAGATTATTATTACATAATTCATCTCACCTTGATATTATAACGTTACGTATTTCTTGGAAGTTCAAAAATAATTCCCAAGCAGAAATCGATGAATAGTGTTTTTCAAAAAATTTCTCAGAAATTTTTATTTTTGCCTTGGAAATTCAAACACTTTAATTCATTCACAGTGTTAAAATACTACGACATTCCGACGTTTCTAGGTTATAGAACGACATTCATCTTATCAACACATAATAATAACAAATAATATTATTTTATTCATTATTAAATTATTTACAAAAGGTCGGATTTTAAGGCGTTACATCTTTGGATTAAACTTAACTTAAATCATTTTAGTTCGGATGTGTACACACTTGACCATTATGATTTAAGAGGCAAAATACAAGGAGTTGCATAGTTGATGTAATTGACAAGAGTTGTCTACCTATTTATTTATATATAGTTTGTTGTGCACACACAAGGTTGTATACATTTGAAATAAGATCCTTATTCTCACTAGCATATCTTTAATTAAATATTACCGAACTATATATTGAGGGTAATATAGTTTGAAGAAAATAGTGGGAGATACCAATTTAAAACAAGACCTAAATTATTTTGGTAATTAATAAAAGAATGTATGCTAAAATGTTGTTAATTACAAATTCATTTATAGAATTTTACAATATCTAAATTACTATCACTGCGAAGCATATTAGATGTTATTTAACTGGACCGTATTAAATGGATTGGTTAAGGAATTTGAGAATAGTTCTCACGGCTGAAAAGTTATCTTATGTCCTTAATACGCCTATCCCTACAATGGTTGCAGACAATGCCTCTGAGGAAGAGATTGCTACTTTTAGAAAGTGGCAAGATGATACACAATTGACTCAATGAATCATGCTCGCATCCATGAGTAACGAGCTTCAGTGTCGGCATGAAATTATGGATGCTCTTACTATATTCCTGCACATCAAGTAGTTGATGGTGAGAAAATGGGGCTGATAGATATCAGATATCTAAGGAGCTCTTCCGATCTAAAATGATCGATGACACTACGGTACAGATAAATGTCCTTAACATTATCAATTTGATTGATCAATTAGGACAACAATTTTTGTCATGGATGGAGAGTTGAGCCAAGATTTGATCTTGCACTCACTCTGGACTCCTTCTCACAATTGTTGTGAATTTTTCATATGAATAAGCTAGATATCAACCTCGCTGATTTGCTTAACATGTTAAAAAATGTTGAGAGTCATTTTCCAACCAAGAAAGACCAAGTCTTACTGGTAGGGGCCAAAGGATCTTCTGAAAAGAAGAACGATTCTAAGAAGGTAAATAGAAAGGGCAAAAATAATGGATAATAAAATAAAATTGATACGGATAACAAAGGAGTTTGATTCCACTGCAATAAGCCTGGACACTGGAAAAGAAACTACGAGAAGCATCTTGAAGATGCTAACCAGAAGAAGCTTAGTGAAGCTTCGGTTACAAATATAGTTTTGTTCATGATTGAAATAATTTTTTCTTTAAGTCAAGGTTCTACTTGATTGATTGGATCTTGGAGGCTTTGGTTATCATAAATATAGATTTATGAAGTAACAAAGTAGAAGTAGAAAGCTAAACATAGGATAAGTAATCATATGTATGGTAAATGAAGCAAATGTTGTTGCATTAGCCATAGGAAGTTATAGTTTAGCACTGCCTACTAGAAAATCTATTAAGTCAATAAGTTGTTACTGTATTCCAGTTCTCATTAGAAATATTATTTCCATTTTATTGTTGGACATGAAATCTTTGGTATTATATTTAAGAACAATTGTTGTTCTATTTATAATAATAATATTTTGTATAGAACTGAAATATTACTTAATGGATTTTGTGTACTTGACTTACGTAAAATTATTTTGCAAATTGAACAAACTAGTATAAGAAAAAGGAGATGATCATTCAAAAATTGAATGTGTGTATTTGCTGAAATATAATAGTGAATTATTTAAAAGGTTCAAAGAATTTAGAAATGAAATAAATTTGCAAAGTATTAGGATTCTTTGATCGGATCAAGGAAGGAATACTTGTACAATGAGTTTCTAGATCATCTCAAATAGTTTTCTCACAATGGACGCCTCCTGATACACAATAATTGATTGATGTATCTGCAAGAAAAAATTATACCTTGTTGGACATGGTACAGTCCATAATGATTTTATCGACATTCCAGTATCCTTCTGGGGTCATGCCCTAGAAATGGCTGTATATCTACAGAAAAGGTAACCTCAAAATTTGACCCCAAGACTCTATAAGAGTTATGGAAAGGTAGGATTCCTAGTCTTAAGTATGTTAAGATAAGGGGTTGTCCATCTTATGTGAAAAAAGTTTTAAAGGATAAGCTTGGGATAAGATTTGACAAGTACAAATTTGTGGGACATCCTAAAGTAAGTTTAGGGTATATGTTCTATAATCCTACTTAGAAAAAGGTGTTTGTTGCGAAACATGCTACCTTCTAAGATAAAGGTGTTTATCATTGAAAGGGCTAGTGGGAGGATAATACATCTTGAAGAGTTCAAGAACCACAAAACACTATAAGTCAAATAAATGGAACCTGTAGATAGACCTATTGTACCACAACCGAATCATAAATTTGGAATAGTACCGAAGATACCTAGGAGGTATGGATTCATCATAGATAATGATAATGAGGTACACATCATAGAAGATGATGAACCAGTTACATACGATGATGTAACGACCCCAAAATTCATACAATTTAATTCTCGACTTCGGTCGTTAATAATACATTCAACCTCTAATTTTACATCATTAAACAATATTACAACCATTGAAGTTTGCGAAATAATTAAAATTTTCTATTACAATTAAAATTTTCTATCACAAACTATTCTTGTTCCCAGAACTTTAAACCTTTACATCTAAATATCTCAGAATCATTTGAATACTACAAGAGTTTACATTGCGAAACGATATTAGAATTCAACATTAATACATTGTTCGGAACCTTAAACATGGTTCAAATAATAATAACTCAACCAATGTATATAATTCTTCAAGTATCACATCTAATTCATATCTTTCAAGTAGCACATACTTTACCTTAAATCTTTAACCTGCAAAAGTGGTTATTTGCAAGGTTGAGCTCGACACCCCAGCAAAATCTAATAGTTTTCATGCATCAAATAACACATAATAACATACTCGATATACATCTCATAAACATTGGACTAACATAACATACATGTTGTAGTTCATATAACAAGTATAAAGATTGAGTTCCTTACTCAATCAACATTCATTACTCAATCAACGTAGTCATAAATTGACTTTAACATTTCATACTTTCAACATTGATATAACACACCATGCTATTTGCAATAAAGATTTCAAACAGTTCATCATCAAATTCACGTAGCAAATAGGAAATGAAAGACTTGCCTTGATCGTTATTTACCAATAATAGTTTAATTGCTTACAGTTATTTGTACTTCACGTGCCCTACACAATTATATAATCATTCACATCAACTACTAGTCACATAGCAACGCATAGTAGTTATAATGTAAACTTTAATCTACATCATATAACCCTTCCTATTAATCAATACACAATGTTCAATTTGATTGTGTTAACTTTAGACTTATAACTCACTATATTTCTTCTTAGTCAAACTTGAAGTTCATTCAAGTGTGTAAGTCTTGCTAGGATTACTTATTGGTTTTATATTAAATCCATTCCATATCTTATAATATTCATTAAAATTGAATTGAAACACTTTTTAAGTTCATTAACACTTGGCACGATGTTTCGACATTCATTCGTCACACGACCGATTCGTCTCTTATGTGTGTGCTTAGTATGCTTATACAACTTATCTAATACATCATTTATTAATGTTAAGCATCATTATATTTACTAATATTTATGTTTTAAAACTTAGGACAACATCTTTCATCGTCAGGAGCACTACATTTGCATATGTGCATTCCCGACGCCCTCCGATTGCCTCCTAATACATATCAGTCCCACAAATGACAATTTTAACCCCTGTTCCCGACCTCAAATTGAAAAACTTAAAGAACAAAGGTTGTATTTCTTTTTGTGCTCATTCCGGATCATCTTGAAACATCTCAATCGGAGTTCGTATGAAAAGGTTATGTGCGTTTTACTACAGGAGGTCAAACTATCTCACCCATACTCTTTATTAGGTCTTTGGTCACGCTAGAACTAAGTCGGTGATGGAGTGCAATAAAGAATTAGTATTTGAGGCGCAAAATTGGCGTTGGGGCATGAATTTTGGCGCTGGGGAACGAAGAGTTATCTCATGTTTGTGACACCCCCAAATCTATGTACTTCATTCCCGCAAGATTTGGTGCTCACTATCCATACATTCATACTATCTACCCAAATAAATAATATTTAAATCATAAATCCTTCCCTTAATTAGGGTTACACTATTAAATTCAAAAACATCCCAGGTTATCTAACCTTTAATCATCATTCAAGTGCGGAATTAAATTATTACATTACATCATTATTAAAAAGTCTGAGATCATCATAATAAATAAAAATACAAATCAGCATCACTTGTACAATTTTCCCTTTCCTTTGCTAGTTGAAGGCTCATCTACCTTCTCAACTTTAGCTGCAATGAGTATATAAATTTGCAAGAGTGAGCAAAACAATTGCTCACTGGATATAATAATAAATCAACAAGAGTATAACAATAATAACTACCAACGAATAGGTTCATCAAGACTGAATAGTACTCTAACAATGATAATCAAAAACTGGAATCCAAAATATGGAATATACATAACTGAGGGTCATAAGACCATGAACTATGTCCAAAGTTGCGAGTAATCTTTCAACTCCAACTTTAACAGTCATAAGACTATAAGGACTCCTCGTACTTAGGGGGATCAGCCTTTCGTACAATGTATTGTGCACAAACATTTTAACGCTAAGCGTAAATTATCCCCTAATAATAATAGGGTTATTCATCTCAGTATTTAGAGTACAAGTCCGCACCAAAGAAAGTTTAGTTTGGATAAGCTTTCAAGGGTAATTTGAAGTTTAACGAACATCAACTAGAGGACTAGTTGAATCAATAGTGTTTGATAATCACAACATATGTTTTAATAATAACATGACATAGAAAAATTGAGAATCATAAATGAACTGATTATGCATATTAAACTCATGCTTGAAATAACTATAGAGCATAAGTATTCAACAACATAAATAAAATGGTAAACCTTTGCTTGAACAATAAATAAGCTAAAGTTAGAGTCTTATAACCTTAGAAATGAAATCACAGAACGTACATTAACTGATAGCAAGCTGGAAACTAAAAGCTTGCCTAACATGGTATTAACTCATACAAGGAATTAAAATAGTTCAATAATAGAGACGAGAGTTCAAAAACTACGTTCATTATACAATAATAGAACTTAAGAAACTTGCTTGACTATAAACAAGTTAGAATGAATCAATCAAATGAGAATTTCAAATTGTATTAGAGTTAAAGTTTGCTCGAATGAATTTTTGGAACATTTGACTTATTCAATAATAGTTAAGATAATAAGCTTGCTCAATCAAAAGAATAAAGCTACACCATATAGTAATAGAACTAACTCAACGAAAGTGTAGAGTTAGAAACTTTCTCAATGTAAAAAGATAGGGTTTAGAAACTTGCCTCGAGCATAAGCTACAATATTAAACTCACGTTCACCTACACATTGGTTTAGAACCACATTATCTATTAGATATGTTAACATACCATAACATGTACATTTCTAGCTAAACTTACCATTTTAGCACAAGTCTTGCTTTACCATTTACATTTCAGAAATTATAAGTGTTTACCTCACAACACTTGCCTAACATTCAATGTGTATACTAAGTTATCACATAATGCGTTCGAAATTTACTAATCATTTTTACCACTTTGAATTCACTAACTCCATAACACAACTCTGTTTTAGCCTTGTTGTTACATGTTGGACACATTACCATAACCTTAAGCTAAGCTACAAAGAATGACCAAAGTCTGCATAATTAGCGAGACTTGATTAATACTAAAATGAGCACTAACCACGGCCGCGCATGATTTTATCTTTGGATCTGCAGCGCTCCCAGCATATTAATTCTTGGCAGCGCTTAAAATTGTATGTGACCATGAGACGACAAATTCGATTTTGCAAAACAAAACTTCGGCACTTTTCTTAAGCCAACTAAAACGAATTTCACCCACCAAACAGTGACAATAACACGTAAAATAAATATACAACTATCATAGACATGATTGCTAACATATACAACCACTTAGCACAATTTAACAACCACTAAAACTATTTTAATTTCTCAATTTTCATGTTTTCATAAAAAACTCAATTTTCTTTGCATTCATCCTCAAAATCATCAATGTGAAATCAATACATGACCAAATCGTCTCATTCAAATTACGTTATGTTCGTATCTCAATGAACTACCATATACAAGCGTCAATTTATAGTTTCACACATGAATTGGCCACTAAAATTGATACTTTCATAGCTACATATGAAAACATATATACTGACAAAAAATTTCTACTATTAACTTTAATTAGCATACGAATTCTGGTTTAGCCATAAACTCTAGTATTATAAATTACACATAAATTGCAACAACTCAGTTTCTACAACAAGCCAAGAGAATTTGGATTCACAGAATATATAGAATTTTATCGTCAAACACATATACATGCTTATAATATAGAGATTATGGAACATACCTTTTGTTACTTAACAAAAATTCTTGTTAAACTCACTGGAATTTGTTGTGAGAATTCTTAAGACACTCTCAATTTTCTCTGAAGCTCTCAAACTCACTCAATTCTCTGAACTCTCAAGCTTGGAAAATAGAATGCGTAATAAGAAAATCAACTGGTATTTAAGCGCAAGAATAAAATTGATAATCCTTAATAACACTACTAATTGCAAAATCAGTTACTAACGTATATAATATAAATATATTATATTTATTATTTTACTTATTTTATTTATATTATTTATTTTCAAAAAAATTAGAAATTCCAAAAGCTATAAGGCTTGTTTGGCAAAAACCCTTTAAATTTAAAGAATTAAAATACTTTTAAGCCTTGTTTGGCAAAAACTAAATTAAACCCTTTTTAGTTTATTTACATAAATACTTTAGTTTATAATTATAATCACATACTATTTATCACATACTATATTTTAATTTAACATAGCATTTTAGCAAATATTATCAAAATTATAATTTTCATTATAACTTTATTTAATAATTTAATATATCATTTAAATTATTAAATCAAAACAATAATATAACATCCCATGTTATTTTACTGACTCTCTAAATTATAAATTAATTTAATTTAAAAAATTCTCTAATAAATTTAGATTCATCAACCATCACATCAATAAAATATTTATTTAACAATAAACACCTTAAATAATATTTATATAACTCAATAAATATTTAAATTATAATTTAAAATTTTGGATCGTTACAATGTTGATGAACTATAGAGTGTATCTCTCTTAATAGTCCCCATAGACTCATAAAAGAGAGATCTCATGAGTAACTATCATGTATGCAATGAAATATATGAGACCTGATGTTGATCAGTCATATTCTCAAAAAGTTCACTATGAGTCAGTGAAAAATATTTTAAAGTACTGAACCGGCACTAAGGATATGATCATATACATGTTGGGTCTGAATTAAAACTAGAGGGGCTAACATACTCAAGTTTTTTCAGACAGACCAAGACGACAAAAAATACACTTTAAGGTAAAGCATTACCTTGAACGGGGAAATCACTATAAAGATAGTGAACTCTCAAGAACAACATTACATATACATTAACTAAAGCATATCATACAGCAGGATAATCATCACTTAGAGAAGAAGGGTATGAGATACCATAGCGATTGGCTTTAGTGCAAGTGGGAGATTGAAAGTAGTATGCACACAAGCCAATCATGTTTGATGATAAAGCATATACTTTGTAACAATATTATTCATTTATTAATAAAAGTATTAATTTATTAAAGGCTTTTAATTATCTACATGATGTTGTTTTATAATATGTGATAAACTCATAGTTTTAAGCAATGCTTTTAGAATAATGATGATGATCATTCTAATGAGATCTAAATTCTTAGAAAGCTTAAAACTAAAATAGCTCCCAATCGTTGGATTACTAAATTGGGGATTAGTGAATCCGGATAGATTGAATACATACTGAGTTAAATCTTACGCTTGCCTTTATCCTTGCTTAGAAGCCTTGGTCCGATTCAATCTTAGTTTGTGTTCATATGGTTCAAGCAAGAGTGAGCATGACTAGCTCAGCAAGTACAACAATCCAACATATTCAAAGTGCGTAAGTGTAAGGGAGAATAAGCCATAAATAAGTTACTTTCATTTTCAAGAAGAAGAAGAAGACTACTTTGCAAAGACTTCAAAGAGTAAGACCTCTTCTCCAATTATCTTCTATCTCTACCATGATAGGTTGATAAGAAAAGTATGGATTAAGGAACATGAATGTTAAGAAGTAAGAAGAATGTGTATTCAATGAACTTAAGCCACATAAGTTGGGAATAAGTCATTTGAACTTATAAAAGTTATGAACTTATTATAAGTTAACCTTGAATGTTAGTATGAAAACTAAGAGTTTATATGAATTTGTATCATGTCTACATGAATGATATTATATGATAAGAACATATAAGTATGGTGATTAAAAGACCTTAACTTTCATAAGTTATGAGCAATGAAGCTATAAGTAGTTTATACTTTAATAAGTTATAAGCTCATGATAGAATAAGTTAAAATCCAACATGAAAATAAGTTGTTGTATTAGGTATGTTGAGATATTCATATGATGAATTGAATTCATTTGAAGTAATGAACAAATCATTAGTAATGAAGATTTGCCGGAAATTGCACGATTGGACGATAAATGTCGAATTCGTGAAATTCTTGGATTAGATGTCAAATTTTGTGTTTGAACTTGAAAATGTTGGTTTTCGATGGAGACAAGTCATATTTGGTATTCTAGAGTTGCGAACTCGAAAATGACCGAATTCCGACATAGAACGAAGAAACGAGCATTGAACGTTCACGAACGTTTATTATTTTCGTTAAAAATGAACTAATAGGTGAATTTTTAGCAAATGAAGTCAAATAGATAAAATTCTTGCGTGAAAGCGTGTAGAGTATGTAATTTGTGAACCGTAGGCTTTTGAGCGAGCCAATTCAGGACTTATAACGAAGAAGTTATGAGCAGGAAATTATGCAGTTGAAAAACTATCCAAACTATCTCGGTGCATGAGTCAGCCATGGCTGACCTAAACCATTTTGTCCATACCGCAACGCGAGACTAAAACCGAAGCATCTCTGAAACTCATGGCCTCGGCAAAGACATGAACCTTAGAATAAATGATGGAGCCAGCGGCGCCATATGCAGGATAACCCTCTTGTAGAGTGGCACTTGCTTAGTGACAAAACCAACTTGATCGAGTAAGGAGTCGCCCATGGCGGCCAAGTCCGAGGCATCCCCACTGCTAACTCATGTTGCAAATGTGAGATGTAAACTATGAATAAGCATAACAACACAGGTCCTTGATCAGAGATAGTAAAGAATGAAAATGAGTACGAAGAAAGGAATGGGATTAATTCGAATCAAACTTACCTTAAAGAAACTTGAAGTAACATTGTTAAAACTTTGTTAAATCGTAAGGATAGTGTATAAAGGTTGAGATAACCTATTCAAATATGAATGCAAGTAGAATGATAAACTGGAATTAATAGTAAATAAATCTAATACATAATTAGATTGAGATGAAGGGTAAGATATAGTCATATACATACTTGATTATATATGACCTAATATGAGGCATTATGTGATCATGTGTTGTAGAGACTTGAAAGACTCAAACATAAAGTAATTATACTGTAGAAGACGCTAATGGAAAGTATTCTAACTCTTGTCTCAGTTCAATCTGAACAAGTTTTGAAGTTCTTGTATCCTTACGCATGAATTGATGTATGTTGAAGTTAAAGTCAATTCTTTCGGCTAGACTTGATATATTGGTTGGATTCTTGATAATCTATCCATCTGTTATTAAATGTTGTTATCTTTTGTCAACTACTTGATATAGTTTTCAAAAGAAGGCTGAGTATGTTAAACAAATATTTTTGTCATCATACGACAGGCACGTGAGGTTGCCACAAATTAAACGTACATACGTTTAATGAATGTAGTGTTGATCAACATAGATTACAATAGGCTGATCACCTAGAAGTGCTTGTAAGTAATACCAGGCTTACGGACTTAGTTCCGGGTTGTCCTTTTCAAAGAAGAATGAAATACTCAAGATCTTGGACCGGAGTTAATGTTTTACTGTATATTGTTTTTATTGTAAAACATTTTGAAAGAAAGACGAAGTGCTATTTTGAATCATCAATAGTACTTCATAACTATTGTTCAGTTATTGAAGATATACGATTCTTATGTGTCAAGCATGTTGTTTATTGAATTTGTCATACTTGCTGAGCTAGTTATACTCACTCTTGCTTGAACCATATGAATGCAGTTAAGACTGAACGTCCCGAAGGATCGAATAAGGATAAAGGAAAAGCTAAGGCAAATCATTAAGCTTTCTATGTAATAGTATAGGTTTAATGTTGTAATGTAATTGATATTATGAAAAAGAACTTGTGTAATGGGTTAGAACTTGGGAAAATGTAAATGTTATTTTGAATATATAGAAGTCATGTTCGTTCTTTGAATCTTTTCAATTGAATGAATGTATGAATGGTAGTACCGTATTGCACCATATATCGGGTTGGAAGATACCCGAATTTGGGGGCGCTACAGGTTGGTATCAAAGCCTAGGTTATAAAACTTAAAGGGGAAATTAGAACCTTAAGTCATAACCTTAAGAAAGAATAAAGAAGTAAAAGATAAAAAATAAACTTATAAAAATGCATTATATTATGTTATGTGTTTTTATTATTCTACTGACATATACTAATCAAACTATGTTGTTTTTATTGTAGATGTCAGGAGAAAATGATATGTATAGAGACATACAAGCAGTAAGCGAGGATTCGGTGAATCGAGTAGAAATACTTCCAAATCCCATAGCAGTAGAACCAAAAGTGGTGGCAATCGAGTCTGGAGACTCGGACAACTTAGACTACATGTCTGTGTTTGATGGCATGCTAGAGGAAGAGGTGGACGTAATGTCCTTTGACCAGGTTGCACCTGCAGAAAGTTGACTACGGGGGAGTCAATGAAGGCACTATTCATGATAGTATTAGATAGAAACGTCCAGTATTGTCAAGAGGTTACGGAGTTGAAAGAGGAACTCCAAGCTGTCCGGGAGGACAAAATGAGTATGGAGGGTATGTGGGAAGAGGAACACGACAATCGTGTTTTGGCCAAGGATAAGGTCCACGAGCTGAAACACGAAGTCTTTGAGCTCAAGCAGGAGCTAAAGACTAAACAACAGAGGTTGGAGAGGATGTCCTATATACATTGGAGTTCTCACATGGATTTCCAGCAACAAGTAGCTGGGTATCCAGTAGAAGCAGGGCAGACTCGACATACCATCGGTTGGGAAGTTATTGTCGATCTGGTCAAGAAAGACTTTAAGAATGTCATTAGGCAGATGTAATCTAGCAATAGTTAGAATAGTTAGATATGTAAATATTATGTATCTAGTAGTGACGTAAAACCTTCTTTTGTATATCAAAGGGTAGTCTTTTGTAAATCCCAATTTTTGGAAAGCAATTCCGGGATGGTAATGTAATCATCTTAGGCTGTACAATGTAAGCAATGTAGTATTATACTACAAGTAATGAATTAATATAAGTCTTTTTATGGAAATATATTGAGTAATGAGTATGAGTTATTGTTTCATCACAAATAATAACTAACCAACAAGAAGAAAGTAATAATGACGTGTTATTAACTTATCGACCAAAATGCACGAAGAAGAGACAAATGAAATCAAGATTCTAATGTTAACCAACCCGGAGGGAGGTCCCAGTTAATCCAATGCAAGAGTTCGTTAATCTTTTAACGTAGCGTTTAATAGAACTGGGGCTAATGTACCCATAAATCTTGGGGTAATCTGAGCTACTACTTTTAAGGATTTTAAAAGTGTCGGTCATTCCTTGAGTTCAAAGGAACTACGGACCTATAGAAGCCCAAACTTGGGTGAAAGAGATTGAGAAAGCATTTGTTATAGCAAATGTTGATGAAGGTCAGAAGGTTGCCTTTGCAACCTATATGATGAAAGGAGAAGACAATTTTTGGTGGGAGGCAAACCAGGCTAGGGCTGGGATAGAAAATCTAACGTGGGTGAGGTTCAAGGAGATTTTCTTCGAGAACTATTTTCCCACGAGTATGCAAGGAAGAATGGAGATCACGGTTTCTTGATTTGAAACAGGGGATATGATGGTTCTCAAAGATTGCCAAGTTTAATGAATCGGCAAGATTTTCTCCACATCAAGTGGACATCAAGTGAGAAAGGCTAGACGATTCGAAAGGGGCTTGAAACCCCAGCTCTATAGCCAAATTTACATGTTCCAAAGTACTTCCTTTGGAACCATATTAGAAAAAGGCAATAATTGCCGAGGGTGGGAATGAGGCTCTCGGCCAGATTACCCACAAAGATAAGAAAAGCAAGGGTAAAGTTGAGGGAGGAATAAAGACCAAAGGAGCGGCGATAGTGGCGGCAGTCGAAGAGGGAAGGGATTTAACTCACGGGAATACTGAGTAAAATAAGGGATTCTAAGAGGAGGATGGAGGCTCAGAAACTGTGGGAAGACTCATTTAGGAGTCTGTCTCAAGGAAAAGCGGTATGTTATAATTGTGGATGGGGAAGGGCATATTTACTTAACCATTCCAAATCCAAAGAAAAATCACGGATGTTTTGTATGTGGATTAACAGACCACATTGCAAAGAACTCACCCAAAGAAGGGGACGATGGAAATAAGGGCATTAATAGCCATAAATTGGCTATTAGTGGTCCATCTCACCGGTAGACCAATGGCATACGCTTTTAATATACGACGGTCCAAGATGCAAGCGGTGGCATCGGGGATGTAGTTCTTGAGTATTATCCCGATCAATAACATAAATGCTTACGTGCTATTTGATTCGGGTGCTACTTGTTCGTTTATAGCATGTGATTTTTCTAGACGATTAGAATTACTTTCCGTAAAATTGTCTATACCTCTGAATATTAAGGTAGCAAATGAAGAGATAATTCATGTTGAAGATATTCATAGGAGTTGTTGCGTAGATATACGGGGTTGTAAATTATCGGTAGATTTAATACCGATAAAGTTGGGAGAATTCGATGTAATTCTCGGAATGGATTGGTTGATTAATCATGGAGCAATTATAGATTATCAGAAGAAATGTGTGAGCATTAAGACGTTGAAACAACCTCCTGTAGTGTTTTACGGTAATAAATCACCGGGACATTCGTGTTGTCTTACGATGACACAAACTAGAAAACTTTTAAGGAAGGGATGTGTAGGTTATATGTGCCATGTTGTTGACACCCAGCGACTGAGAGCAACCATGGAACAAATACCTATAGTAAACGAATTCATGGTTGTATTTCCAAGTGAATTGCCAGGTTTACCACCAGATAGATAGATCGAATTCGTAATATACATTGTGCCAGGAGCGGAACCAGTCTTAAGGGCACCGTATCATATGGCGCCTATGAAAATGAAAGAGCTAATAGTTCAGTTACAGGAACTATTGGATAGGAAGTACATTCAACCGAGTGTTTCCCCATGGGGGGCACCGGTGTTGTTTGTAAAGAAGAAAGATAGATCGTTAAGGCTTTGTATCGATTATCGAGAGTTGAACAAGTTAACGATAAAGAATAAATATCCATTGCCCAGGATCAATGATCTTTTTGATCAGTTAAAAGGGGCAAAGTATTTTTCTAAGATAGATTTGCGGACAGGGTATCACTAATTGAAGGTTAGAAAGGAGGACATACCAAAGACATCATTCAGGACTCGTGATGGTCATTACGAGTTTCTGGTAATGTCATTTGGATTAACGAATGCACCAACTGCATTTATGGATATGATGAACAGAGTGTTCAAACAATATTTGGACAAGTTTGTTGTTGTGTTTATTGATGATATTCTGGTCTATTCTAAGACGCCACAAGATCATGCTGAACACTTAAGATTAGTATTGGAGACACTAAGAAAGGAGAAGTTATATGCAAAATTCACTAAGTGTGAATTTTGGCTAGAGAAGGTACAATTTTTAGGTCATGTCATTGACCGAGAAGGGATTTCAATGGATCCAGCAAAAATAGAAGCAGTGATGAGTCAGGAACAACCAAAAGCAGCAAACTAAGGTGCGGAGTTTCCTAGGGTTAGCGGATACTATCGAAGATTTATCCAAGATTTTTCAAGATAGTTACTCCAGATTGACTAACTTTGACAAGGAAGACGGTGAAATACATATGGACGGATAAATGTGAAGATTTTTCAAGAACTAAAGAAAAAGATTAAGTGAAGCGCTGTTTTGTCATTACCCGATGACACGGAAATTTTGTAGTTTATAGCGATGCTTCGCATAGAGGACTTAGTTGCGTGCTCAAAAAGATGGAAAATTCATTACAGATGCATCACTACGATTGAAAGATTATGAGAAAGTTTATCCTACTCATGATCCGGGAAGCGTCATGTAATGTTCGCTTAAAAGATATGGAGACATTATCTTTATGGGGAGAAATGTGAGATATATACGGACCATAAGAGTCTAAAATATATCTTCACTCAGAAGGAGTTGAATATGAGACAGAGAAGATGGCTGGAGTTGATAAAGGATTACGATTGTGAAATCATGTATCACCCTGGAAAAGCCAATGTAGTGCCGACGCCTTAAGTAGGAAGGGTCGGGAAAGGTTATCTATGTTAACGACTCAAGATGAGTTAATAACAGAGATGGCTAAGATGGAAATAGAAGTTAAGATGCCAAGTGACTCGAGGCAGATACTTTTTACGACGGAGATGCAATCAACCATCGTAGAGAGAGTCAAGGAGGTACAACTCAAGACTGATGAGTGTAACCAAGTGAAGAAGCAGTTAACCGATAAAGAAGATAATAAGTATAGTCTTGATAATGACGGATTATTAAGATTTGAAGAAAGAATTTGGGTTCCGAATGAGACGGAATTAAAGGAGCAAGTGTTACAAGAAGCTCATAGTTCAAGGTACTCGATACATCCTACTAGCACTAAGATGTATCAAGACCTTCGACAGAGTTTTTGGTGGCCAAACATGAAGAGAGAAATAGTTGAGTACGTGAGTAGATGCTTAACTTGTCAAAAAGTTAAAGCTGAACATCAACGACCAAGTGGCTTGTTACAGTCATTGGAGATTCCAGAATGGAAGTGGGAGTATATCACGATGGAATTCGTGGTGGGACTTCCGACAATGACCAAAGGGTACGATTCGATTTGGGTAATAGTAGACTGGTTGACGAAATCGGCTCACTTTTTACCAATTAGGGTCAAGTATAACTTAGACCAGTTAGCTAAACTTTATGTTAAGGAAATTATTTCCAGACATGGAGTACCAGTATCGATTGTGTCAGATCATGATCCACGATTCACATCGAACTTTTGGAGAAGTTTGCAAGAACAGTTAGGAACACAGTTGAAGTTAAGCACAGCGTATCATCCACAAACTGATGGGCAGAGTGAGAGGACAATTCAGACGTTAGAAGACATGTTAAGGTCTTGTGTCATGGATTTCAAGGGTAGTTGGGATGATCACCTACCACTTGTAGAGTTTGCATATAACAACAGTTATCATGCAAGCATAGGCATGCCGCCTTATGAAGCTTTGTACGAAAGAAGGTGCAGAACACTATTGTATTGGGATGAAGTGGGAGAACGCCTTGCGGGATGCTAGGACCGAAATTAGTGCAGCACAGTAAATGGATGTAATAAAGTTAATTGGATCGTCTTGTTATAGCTCGGAGATGAACGAGAAGAAGTATGCGGACTCGCATAGAATAAATTGAGAGTTTGAAGTAGGCTCGTATGTGTTTCTAAAGGTATCTCCCTAGAAAGGAAAGATACATTTTGGAAAGAAAGGAAAGTTAAGTCCAAGGTTTATAGGACCTTTTGAGGTATTAAAAAGGGTGGGAGAGGTAGCTTATATGATAGCATTACCTCCAGACCTAGAAAGAATACATAACGTGTTCCACGTATCTGTATTATGTCCTTATAAGCCGGATTATAAGCACGTAATTGAATATGAGCCGATTCATATTGAAAAGGACTTAACCTATGAAGAATCGCCGATTCAAATCATTGATAGAAAGGAACAAGTTCTGTGGAACAAAGTTATACCGTCGGTAAAGGTATTATGGAAGAACCACGATGCCGAAGAAGCAACGTGGGAATTAGAAAAAAAAGATGAAGAAAAATTTTCCTCAATTATTTGATTAAAGTAAGACGAGATTCTGGGGACAGAATCCTTATAAGGGGGGAAGGATGTAACGACCGAGAAATTCAAATTTTATTGTAAAATAATTTTATTAAATTAAATAATAATATTATTATATTTTTATGTGATGTCAAGATGGTTGTCAATCTATAACCTAATGATGTTGGAATGTCGTAGTATTTTAGCTTCGTGAAGGAATTAAAGTGTTTGAATTTCTAAGACAAAAATAAAAGTTTTTCGAGAAATTTTCCGAAAAACACTATTCATCGGTATTTGTTCGGGAATTATTTTTGAATTTCCGAGAAATACGTAATGATAGAATATCAAGGTAAGATGGATTATGTAATAATAATCTAAGTATGGAAAACGTAATATTTTGCTTGCGGACTTAATTTGAGAACGTTAAGGAAGGCGAAGTATTAACGAGTAAGTAATAATTGTACGATACTTAGGTATTGTACAAGGTAATGAAAATGAGTATAATACAAAGTATTATACAAATTTGTATGAAGGATGGAATATCGTATATAATAAATTTCTATACGAGTTAGAATACGAAAATGATACATAGACAATATGTATATGTATTGAGCAATGATAATGGACTTGGAAGATTGATTAGAATTTGTACAAGCCCAAGTGAATTAATGGCGAGGCCCAACTATTGATTAATAAGCAAGTAAGTATTTGTTAATGCAAAGCCAAAAGGATAAGTTAATCTAAGCCCAAGCTTGAATTCAATGAGTTGATTGACCCATGGAGAAAACCATGTTAATGTGGTTAATCTTGGTGATCAAACATTATGAGTGATGACCAACTGTTAGGAGTAATGACCAAGACTTAGGAGTAATAGCCAAGCAAAGGATAAGAGTTGTGCTAATCAAGTAATGAATAGTAAGGAGGTGGCTTAAGGAGGTGGGATTGGTTTATTGTCCAAACTACCATAACCTTGTGAACTCTATAAATAGAGGAAGTTTGCTAGCCATTTAACACTTGTTCAAAAAATTCAACATATTCAAAGTGCTTAAGTGTAAGGGAGAATAAGCCATAAATAAGTTAGTTTCATTTTCAAGAAGAAGAAGAAGAAGAAGACTACTTTGCAAAGACTTCAAAGAGTAAGACCTCTTCTCAAATTATCTTTTATCTCTACCATGATAGGTTGATAAGAAAAGTATGGATTAAGGAACATGAATGTTAAGAAGTAAGAAGAATGTGTATTCAATGAACTTAGGCCACATAAGTTGGGAATAAGTCATTTGAACTTATAAAAGTTATGAACTTATTATAAGTTAACCTTGAATGTTAGTATGAAAACTAAGAGTTTATATGAATTTGTATCATGTCTATATGAATGATATTATATGATAAGAACATATAAGTATGGTGATTAAAAGACCTTAACTTTCATAAGTTATGAGCAATGAAGTTATAAGTAGTTTATACTTTAATAAGTTATAAGCTCATAAAAGAATAAGTCAAAATCTAACATGAAAATAAGTTGTTGCATTAGGTATGTTGAGATATTCATATGATGAATTGAATTCATTTGAAGTAATGAACAAATCATAAGTAATGAAGATTTGCCGGAAATTGTACGATTGGACGATAAACGTCGAATTCGTGAAATTCTCGGATTAGAAGTCAAATTTTGTGATTGAACTCAGAAATGTTGGTTTTCGATGGAGACAAGTCATATTTGGTATTCTAGAGTTGCGGACTCGAAAATGACCAAATTCCGACTTAGAACGAAGAAATGAGCATTGAACGTTCACGAACATTTATTGTTTTCGTTAAAAATGAACTAATAGGTGAATTTTTAGCAAACAAATTCAAATAGATAAAATTCTTGTATAAACGCGTAGAGTATGTAATTTGTGAACCGTAGGCTTTTGAACGAGCCAATTCGGACTTATAACGATGAAGTTATGAGCCCGGGATATTCACAAAGGTAAAAAACTGTGCAAACTATCTGGTACACAGAGTTGGCGCCGCGACGCCAGCCCTAGGCCATTTTGTCACGCCGCAGCGTGAGACTAAAACCAAGCATACTAGAAACTCGTGTCGTAGCGCAAACCTTAGAGTAAATGATGGCGTCGCATGTACCATGTACAAGAACAACACCCTCTTGTGAGGCAGTGGCAATGAACGCGTACTTTGCTAACTTTCATGCATGGCCAAGGCCAGGCATCCCCCATCGCTAACTCACACTTGTTGCCAGAGATGTAAGCTTATGTTATTAAATGTTGTTATCTTTTGTCAACTACTTGATATGGTTTTCAAAAGAAGACTGAGTATGTTAAACAAATATTTTTGTCGTCATACGACAGGCACGTGAGGTTGCCACAAATTAAACGTACATACGTTTAATGAATGTAGTGTTGATCAACATAAAGTACAATAGGCTAATCACCTAGAAGTGCTCGTAAGTAATATCGGGCTTACGGACTTAATTCCGGGTTACCCTTTTCAAAGAAGAATGAAAGGCTCAAGGTCTTGGACCGGAGTTAATGTTTTACTGTATATTGTTTTTATTGTAAAACATTTTGAAAGAAAGATGAAGTACTATTTTGAATCATCAATAGTACTTCATAACTATTGTTCAGTTATTGAAGATATACGATTCTTATGTGTCAAGCATGTTGTTTATTGAATTTGTCATACTTGCTGAGCTAGTTATGCTCACTCTTGCTTGAACCATATAAATGCAGCTAAGACTGAACGTCCCGAAGGATCGAATAAGGATAAAGGAAAAGCTAAGGCAGATCGTTAAGCTGTCTATGTAATAGTATAGGTTTAATATTGTAATGTAATTGATATTATGACAAAGAACTTGTGTAATGGGTTAAAACTTGGGAAAATGTAAATATTATTTTGAATATATAGAAGTCATGTTAGTTCTTTGAATCTTTTCAATTGAATGAATGTATGAATGGTAGTACCGTATTGCACCATATGTCGGGTTGGAAGATACCCGAATTTGGGGGCGCTAAATTAAGTCTCTACAGTAGTTGATAACATCACATAACACATTAGGTCATGATTGAACATACATGTTTCTTAACGAATCTTACCCTTCTTCTCAATCTAATTATGACTTAGATTTATTACTATTTATTTTGGCTTTCCATTTTGTTGTTCTTACATTGTCATTACGTTCATATTCAATTGATTATCAACCTTTAATCATCATACATTAAGCATCTAACAATTCCTTAACAATGTTATAATTAAGCCTTAGTTCATTACTAATGAGTTACAATTCATGCTATACTTGCAAATCTTCATTACTGTCCAAACCCTAGGATTGGCGTTGTGGTGCCACCCTTCCTTCTCTAAGTCGCCCTGCAGTGCCACTCTGCAGTGGCTAAAGATCGACTCCGGCTATTGTATGCGAGTCTTTATTAGTTTGTCATGTCGCACATGCCATGAAACTCCAGATGAGGTTGAGACATTGTGCCAGCAATGACTGGCTTTCATCATTTGGCTTTAGGTTGGCGCCATGCACGCTGACTCTGTGCCTCAGAAAAAATTGACAGACTTTTAATTTTGTAAAACTTCCGGATGCATAACTTCTTCGTTATAAGTCCGAATTGGCTCGTTCAAGATCCTACAGTTCACAAATTTTATACTCTACGCATTCATGCAAGAATTTTATCTATTTGACTTCGTTTGCTAAAATTTCACCTATTAGTTCATTTTTAACGAAAACGATAAACGTTCGTGAACATTCAATGCTCGTTTCTTCGTTCTAAGTCAGAATCCGGTCATTTTTGAGTCCGCAACTCTATAATTCCAATTATGACTTGTCTCCATCAAAAACCAACATTTTCGAGTTCAAACACAAAATTTGACTTCTATTCTGAGAATTTCACGAATTCGATAATTATCATCCAATCGTGTGAATTCCGGCGAAACTTCATTACTAACGATTTGATCATCATTCTAAATGGATTTTTAACCATCATATGAACAGTTTAAACTACTTATTACATCAACTTATTTTCAAGGTAAGTTTTGACTTATTCTTCATAAGTTCATGACTTAACAACTTATAAACTACAAATTTTCATTCCTTATGACTTATTATTGATTTAAGTTCTTTACTCAATGTTCTCATATCTTATCAAACATACTAGCTTTATATGACAATCACATGACAAGTTCATCATAAGTTATCAACTTATTTAGATTCAAGTTACTTATTTATAACTTATTCGACTTAAGTCCATTATATTGCTTAATGATTGCTTAGCATACATGCTTATTAAGTTACACTTCTCTTCGACTTAAGTCCATTATATTGCTTAATGATTGCTTAGGATACATGCTTATTAAGTTACACTTCTCTTATCACCCTACAATGATAAAGATGAAGATTTATTAGATAAGAGTCTTACCCTTGAAGAACTAGTACTTCTCTTCCTTGAAGATCTAACAAATGATGTTTGACTTGTGTGTGCTTATTCTCTCTAACCAATAAGTTATTTTGTGTTGGATGAAAGTTAACAATCCAACAAATGAATTGTGAGCTTGCTATTTATAGACTTGACAAAGTTAGGGCATTATGGACATTTAGAACATCCACCTCCTTAAACTAACCTCCTAACTATTCATCTACTTAACCACTAAGTAAACTTGCTAGCCACTCACCTTTCTTGCTCATCACATAACATATCTTATGCTTGGCCATCACATAAAGGTCTTGGTCACCAAGTCTAACCGACATTCACCTTGGTTTGCTCCATGGATCATGGCTAACCCATTGGAGCATTACATTGGGCTTACTTCAATTAACTTAGCTTATTACTCGTTGGGCTTGCATTATTAATCATTTGGCCTTATACCTTCATTCTTATTAGATTCTACCAATATGCTAATAATCCTACAAGTCCCCCTTAATTTGCTAAAAGCCTTATTACATATACTATACGTATAATTCTCGTATTCTAGCTCATATTCATAATATACGTTATTCTATTCTCCATTCGTACTCGTATTATACTTGTATTCAATACCTCGCACAATGCATACGCATCATTCGATCATTATAATTTCTTCTTAACACTTAATATTCCTAAAGTTCTCTAATTAAGCCCGCATGCGAATTATTGCATTTTCCATACTTAGATTATTATTACATAATTCATCTCACCATGATATTATAACGTTACGTATTTCTCTGAAGTTCAAAAATAATTCTTGTTTAAAATTGATGAATAGTGTTTTTCTGAAAATTTCTCGGAAAGCTTTTATTTTCGTCTTAGAAATTCAAACACTTTAATTCATTCACATAGTTAAAATACTACGACGTTCCGACGTTTATAGGTTATAGAACGACATTCATCTTATCAATGCATAATAATAACATATAATATTATTTTATTCATTTTTAAACTATTTACAAAAGGTTCGATTTTCTGGGGCGTTACACTCTCTCCCCCTTATAAGAATTATGTCCCCAGAATCTCGCTAAAAAAAATTACACAAACAAATGAGGGTAATTCTTTTTCATCTTTTCTTCCAATTCCCACATTGCTTCTTCTGCATCTTGGTTCTTCCATATCACCTTCACGGAAGGTGTGACTTTGTTCCGCAGAACTTGTTCTTTTCTATCGACAATTTGAATCGGCGTTTCTTCGTACGTTAAGTCTTTCTCGATATGGATAGGCTCATATTCTATAACGTGTTTATAATCTGGCTTATAAGGACGTAACACGGATACGTGCAATACATTATGTATTCGCTCTAGGTCTGGAGGTAATGCTATCATGTAAGCTATCTCACCCACCCGTTTTAATACCTCAAAAGGTCCTATAAACCTCGAACTTAACTTTCCCTTCTTTCCAAAGTGTATCTTTCCTTTCCAGGGAGATACCTTTAGAAATACATAAGAGCCTACTTCAAATTCTCTATTTTCTCAATGTGAATCTGTAAATTTCTTCTGTCTGTCTTGAGCTGCTAAGAGACGCATTTGTATCATCTTGACAATGTCCGTTGTTTGCTGCACAAATTTTGGTCCTAGCATTCGGCGTTCTCCTACCTCATCCCAATACAGTGGTGTTCTGCATTTCCTACCATACAAAGCTTCGTAAGGCGGCATACCTATCTTGCATGATAACTATTGTTATACGCAAACTCTACTAATGGTAGATGATCATCCCAACTACCCTTGAAATCCATGACGCAAGATCTTAACATATCTTCTAACGTCTGAATTGTTCTCTCGCTCTGTCCATCACCCAGCGGGAAGATATGTCGACTTCAACTTCAATCGCTGCTCCTATCTGCTTCTTATAGACTTCTCCAAAAGTTTGATATGAATCGTGATTACGATCTCGACACAATCGATATCGGTGCTCCATGTCCGAAATTATTTCCTTAATATAAAGTCTAGCTAACTGGTCTAAGTTATACTTGACCCTAATTGGCAAAAAAGAGAGTCGATTTCACAACCGGTCCACTATTACCCAAATCGCATCATACCCTTTCGCTAGAAGTTGGAAGTCCAACCACAAGGTCCATTGTGATATGCTCCCACTTCCACTCCTAATCTCCAATGACCGTAATAAAGCCACTTGGTCGTTGATGTCCTACCTAAACTTTCCGACAAGTCAAACACCTACTTACATACTCGCTTATCTCTCTTCATGTTCTACCACCAAAACTCACAAAGGTCTTGATACATCTTAGTACTACCAGGATGAATCGAAAACCTCGAACTATGAGCCTCTTATAACACTCCTTTAATTCCGTCTCATTCAGAACCCAAATTCTTCCTTCAAATCTTAATAATCCTTCATTATCAAGATTGTACTTAGTATCTTTTTCATTGGCTAGCCGCTACTTTATCCAGTAATACTCATCAATTTTAAGTTGCACCTCCTTAACTCTCTCTACGATGGTAGATTGTATCTCTGTCACAAACAGTATTGGTCCTGCTTCACTGGGAAACTTCACTTCTAATTCCATCCTAGCCATCTCTGTTATTAACTCAGTTTGAGCCGTTAACAAAGACAACTTTTCCCGACCCTTCCTACTTAAGGTGTCGGTAACTACATTAGTTTTTCTAGGGTGATACAGGATTTCACAGTCATAATCATTTATCAACTCCAGCCATCTCCTCTACCTCATATTCAACTCCTTCTATGTGAAGATATATTTTAGACTCTTATGATCCGTGTATATCTCATATTTTTCTCCATAAAGATAATGTCTCCATATCTTTAGAGCAAAAACTACTGCGGCTCCAGATCATGAATAGGGTAAACTTTCTCATAATCCTTCAACTACCTAGATGCATATGCAATGATCTTGCCATGCTACATGAGCATGCAACCAAGTCCTCTATGCGAAGCATCGCTATAAACTATGAAATTTCATGTGTCATCGGGTAATGACAAAATAGGCGCTTCACTCAACCTCTTCTTCAGTTCTTGAAAATTGTCCTCGCATTTATCAATCCATGTGTATTTCACAGTCTTCCTTGTCAAATTAGTCAATGGAGTAGATATCTTCGAAAAATCCTAGATGAATCTCCGATAGTAACCCGCTAACCCTAGGAAAGTCCGCACCTCGGTCAGTGTTTTCGGTTGTTCCCAATTCATCACGGCTTCCACCTTCGCTGGATCTACTGAAATCCCCTCATGGTAAAAGACATGACCTAAAAATTGTACCTTTTCTAACCAAAATTCACACTTAGTGAACTTAGCATACAACTTCTCCTTTCTTATTGTCTCCAACACTAATCTTAGGTGTTCAGCATGATCTTCTGGCGTCTTGGAATAGACTAGAATATCATCGATAAACACCACAATGAACTTGTCCAAATATTGTTTGAACACTCTGTTCATCATATCCATAAATGCAGCTGGTGCATTAGTCAACCCAAATGACATCACCAGAAACTCGTAATGACCATAACGAAGTCCCAATGTTGTCTTTGGTACATCCTCCTTCCTAACCTTCAATCGGTGATACCCTCGTTTAAATCAATTTTAGAAAAATACTTAGCCTTTTCAACCGATCAAAGAGATTATCGATCCCGGCAATGGGTATTTATTCTTTATCGTTAAATTGTTCAACTCTCGATAGTCGATACAAAGTCTTAACGATCTGTCCTTCTTCTTGACAAACAATGACTTATGGTCCCCTACTGAAACACTCAATTGAACGCATTCCTGCTTCTCAACAGCTTCTTGTAACTGCACCATCAACTCCTTCATCTCCACTGGCACCATACGATATGGTGCCTTGGAAATTAGTGCCGCTCCTGGCACGATGTCCATTACAAACTCTGTCTCCCTATCCGGCGGAAGACCCAGCAATTCACTCAAAAATACATCGGCGAATTCTCTACCTATAGGTATTTGTTCCATGGTGGCTACCACTCTCTGGGTATCAACAACATGACACAAATAACCTACACATCCCTTCCTCAATAATTTTCTAGTTTGTGTCATGCTTAGACAACACGAACGTCCCGGCGATCTATTTTCGTAAAATACTACTTGTGGTTGTTTTAACGTTCTAAGGTTCACATATTTCTTCTGACAATCTATAATTGCCCCATGGTTAACTAACCAATCCATTCCGAGAATTACGTCGAATTCTCCTAACTTTATCAAGATCAAATCTACCGATAATTTACAACCCTCAGATATCTACGCAACAACTCCTATAAACATCTTCAACAGAATTATTTCTTCGTTTTGCTACCTTAATATTTAAAGGTATAGACAACTTTTTCGGAAGTAATCCTAATCGCTCAGCAAAATTGCATGCTATAAAACGAATAAGTAGCACCCAAATCAAATAAAGACGTAAGCATTTATGTCGTTAATCGTAATAATACATGCAATGAAGTCCTCGATGCAACCGCATCTCGATCGCCATGTTACGACCCATCGCTTTACTCCGGCCGCTACTGACCACTAATAGCTAACTTACCGCCATTAGTGCCCCCTATTCCCCTGGCCCGCCCCTTCTTCGAAAGTTTTTTCCATGTGGTCATTGACCCACACACAAAGCATCCGTGGTTTCTTTTTTCGACTTGGAAAGTTAAGGATGTGCCCTTCCCTGGCCCACAGCTTGTAAGACACGGCCTTCCCTTGAGACAAACTCCCTAAATGAGTCTTCCCACAGTCTTGCGGTGCATCCATCCTCCTTTGGGTCTTCTTGCTTCACTCCTAGAATCCCAGAGTTGAGCGCCTTCCTCTTCTCATCCCTCGCCACTCAATACCGCTCCTTCACCTTTACTCCCCATCCACTTTCCCTTGCTTCTTCTTGTCTTTGTGGTATCGACTCGTAGCCTTACTACCACCTTCATGCATTATCGCCTTCTAAAATGGTTCTAAATGAAGTACTTTGGAACACCAAAATATGGTTATAGAGCCGTGGTTTCAAGCCCGCTTGAACCATCGTGCCTTCCTAACCCCTGATCCACTAGGTATGGATGAACCTCGCCAGCCATTAAACTTGGCGCGATTGGGGAACCGCCATATCCCCTTGCTTCAACTCAAGAAATCGCATTCCATCCTTCCCTCGCATGCTCGTGGGAAAGTAGTTCTCAAAGAATATCTCCTTGAACCTCTCCCATGTCAGATTCTCTATCCCGGCCTTAGCTCGATTGGCTTCCCACCAAAAGTTGGCCTCTCCCCTCATCATATAGGTTGAAAAGGCAACCTTTTGGTTTCGCACGACATTTGCTATCACAAATGCCTTCTATTTCTTTTCACCCACATTTGCTTTATAGGTCCGTAGTTCCTTTGAACTCCTATGGACCCACGCCTAAAAATCCTTAAAAGTAGTAGCTCGTACATACTCCTAGATTTACGGGATATTAGCCTCGCTCTATTAAATGCAAATTGTTAAAAGGTTAACAAACTCCTCGCATAGGGGTTAACCTGACCTCCTCCTGGTTGATTTACATTAGCTCCTTGATTACGTTGTACTGCTCTCGACTCAAGATGTTGTCATATAATAAAACAACACATTTCATTATTATTCCTTTCTTTATTAGTTATTAATCGATATTAAACAATAACTTCAACATCCATTGCTCATTACTTTCCATAAAAAGTCTTATATTCATTCATTCATTATAGTATAATACTACATCTATATTACATGTACCTTCTAAGTCGATTACATTACTTTCCCGATATTGCTTTCCAAAAATTGATTTACAAAAGACTACCCTTTGCTATACAAAAAGAGGGTTTACGCTACTCACTAAGTACAAAATATTTATATATCTAAACTACTCTATCTACTACTAGATTACATCCCATTTCAAGGCATTATCAAAATCATTGGCAAGACCTGCAGAATGATATCACAAACGATAAGATGTCGCGTTGCCCCACCTCTACAGTGATAACCAACCACCGTCATTGAAAATCTATATGAGAACTCCTATGAATATAGGACATTTTCCCTATCTTCTGAAATTTAGTCTTTAGCTCCTCCTTGAGCTCAAAAACCTCATGCTTCAACTCGTGGACTTTGTCCTTAGCCAAAATCCTCTCGTCGTGTTCTTGTTCCCACATGGACTCCACGTCTGTCTTGTCTTCTATGACCGCTTAGAGCTCTGCCTTCAGCTCCTTAACCTCCTGACAGTAATGGATATTTCCATCCAACACTAACATGAATAATGACATCATTGACTCCCCAGGAGCCATCTCCGCTGCTATAGTTACCGGGTTGAAGGACACTACCTCCACCTCTTCCTCTATCATACCATCGAATACTGACATGAAGTCAGGATCCTCTAAGTCTTCAGACTCAATGACAACTATCTCAGGCTCTACTGTTATGGGGTTCGATAAAACCTCTATTTGGTTCACCGACTCTTCACTAACTACTTGAACATCTAAATGCATTCCATTTACTCCTGACATCTATACAAAACAATTAAGTTGATTAGTACACGTCAGTAGAATAATAAAAACACATAACATAATCATAATGCATTTTTATAAGGTTATTTTCTTCTTTTACTTCTTTGACTTCTCTTAAGGTTATGACTTAAGGTTTTTAAATCCCCCCTTAAGTTTTATAACCTAATGCTTTGATACCAACCTGTGACACCCCCAAATCTGGGTGTCTTCCAACCCGACAAATGGTGTTACACGGTACTACCATTCACACATACATTCAATTGAAAAGTCTCAAAGGAACGAATATGTCTTCTATATATTCAAAATAATATTAACATTCCCTCAGGTTCTTTACAACCATTACATTGTTTTTGTCATAATATCAAATATATTACAATTATTCACCTTATACTATTATATAAGTATACTACGGGTTCGTCTTTGCCTTGCCTTTATCCTTGTCGGAGCCTTCGGTTCGTTCAATCTTAGCTGTGTTCATATGGTTCAAGTAAGAGTGAGCATGACAAGCTCAGCAAGTACAACAATTCTAATAAACAACATGCTTGAAACATAGGAATCATATACCTTCAATAACTGAACAATAGTTACGAAGTACTATTGATAATTCAAAATAGCACTTCTTTTCATTCAAAATGTTTTACAACAACAATATTCAAGAAACATCAATTTCTACCCAAGACCTTGAGCATTTCATAAGTTCTTTTGAAAAGGACATCCCTAACCACAAGTCCGTAAGTCCGACATTACTTACGAGCACGCCTAGATGATCAAATTATAAGATTTCTATGTCGATTAACACTACATTCTCTAAACGTATATACGCTTAAGTTGTGGCAACCTTCACGTGCTCGTCGTTAGACGACAAAACATTTTAGCATACTCAGTCTTCATTTGAAAACCACACCAATATAACTTGGTAAACATTGACCATGCTTGATAGAAACATAATATAAGTCTAGCCGAAAGAATTGGCTTTGACTTCATCATACAAGACTTCATGCGTAAGGATACATAAATTACAAAGCTTGTCCAGACTGAAATGGAACAAGGGTTAGAATACTTGCCTTTAGCATTTGTTGTCGTTATAACATGTTCTTGTTTAAGTCTTTAAGTCTCTACAGTAATTGATAATATCACATAACACATTAGGTCATGATTGAACATACATGTTTCCTAATGAATCTTACCCTTCTTCTCAATCTATTTATAACTTAGATTTGTTACTATTTGTTCTGGCTTTCCATTCTGTTGTTCTTACATTGTCATTATGTTCATATTCAATTGATTATCAACCTTTAATCATCATACATTAAGCATCTAAAAATTCCTTAACAATGTTATAATTAAGCCTTAGTTCATTACTAATGAGTTACCATTCATGCTATACTTGTAAATCTTCATTATCGTTCTAAACCCTAGGGTCATGGCGTACGCCACCCCTTCCTTCTTCTAAGCTTACGTACAGCAGTGCCACTCTACAAAGGGCTAAAGATCAAAATCGCAACAAGGAAAAAGTCTTTATGCTTCACAAATCACACGCGACGCCAAACTCCAAAAGAGGTCGAGATGATCAGGCTCTACCGGGCAGTCAATACCACTCATTTGCCTTGGGGTCAGCATGCTGCCAACTCGCGCCTCGTAAAAATTTGACAAACTTTAATTTTTAGAAACTTTCGGACGCATAACTTCTTCGTTATAAGTCCGAATTGGCTCGTTCAAGAGCATACGTTTCATAAATTTCATACTCTATACGTTCATGCAAGAATTTTATCTATTTGACTTCGTTTGCTAAAATGTCACCTATTAGTTCATATTTAACGAAAACAATAAACGTTCGTGAACGTTCAATGCTCGTTTCTTCGTTCTAAGTCGGAATCCGATCATTTTTGAGTCCGCAACTCTATAATTCCAAATATGACTTGTCTCCATCGAAAACCAACGTTTCCGAGTTCAAACACAAAATTCTACTTCTATTCCGAGAATTTCAAGAATTCGACGATTATCGTCCAATCGGGTGAATTATGGCGAAACTTCATTAGTAATGATTTCATCATCGTTCTAAATGGATTTTTAACTATCATATGAACATTTTAAACTACTTATTACATCAACTTATTTTTAAGGTAAGTTTTGACTTATTCTTCATAAGTTCATGACTTAACAACTTATAAATTACAAATTTTCATTCCTTATGACTTATTGTTGATTTAAGTTCTTTACTCAATGTTCTCATATCTTATCAAACATACTAACTTCATATGACAATCACGTGACAAGTTCATCATAAGTTATCAACTTATATAGATTCAAGTTATATATTCATAACTTATTCGGCTTATGTCCATTGCTTAATAATTGCTTAGCATACATGCTTATTAAGTTACACTTCTCTTATCACCCTACAATGATAAAGATAAAGATTTATTAGACAAGAGTCTTACCCTTGAAGAACTAGTACTTCTCTTCCTTGAAGATCTAACAAATGATGTTTGACTTATGTGTGCTTATTCTCTCCAACCAATAAGTTACTTTGTGTTGGATGAAAGTTAACAATCCAACAAATGAATTGTGAGCTTGCTATTTATAGACTTGGCAAAGTTAGGGAGTTATGGACATTTAGAACATCCACCTCCTTAAACTAACCTCCTTACTATTCATCTACTTAACCACTTAGTAAACTTGCTAGCCACTCATCTTTCTTGCTCATCACATAACATATCCTATGTTTGGCCATCACATAAAGGTCTTGGTCACCAAGTCTGATCCATATTCACCTTGGTTTGCTCCATGGATCATGGCTAACACATTGGATCATTACATTGGGCTTACTTCAATTAACTTAGCTTATTACTTGTTGGGCTTGCATTATTAATCATTTGGGCTTGCACCTTCATTCTTATTGGATTCTACCAATATGCTAATAATCCTACAAGTCCCCCTTAATTGGCTAAAATCTTTATTACATATATTATACGTATAATTCTCATATTCTAGCTCGTATTCGTAATATACATTATTCTATTCTCCATTTATACTCATATAATACTTCGTATTATACTTGTATTCAATACCTCGCACAATGCATACGCATCATACGATCATTATAATTTCTTCTTAACGCTTAATATTCCTAACTTTCTCTAATTAAGTCCGCATGCGAAATATTGCGTTTTCCATACTTAGATTATTATTACATAATTCATCTCACCTTGATATATAACGTTACGTATTTCTCAGAAATTCAAAAATAATTCCCGAGCGAAAATCGATGAATAGTGTTTTTCAGAAAATTTCTCGGAAAGCTTTTATTTTTGTCTTGGAAATTCAAACACTTTAATTCATTCTCATAGTTAAAATACTACGAAGTTCCGACGTTTCTAGGTTATAGAACGACATTCATCTTATCAACACATAATAATAACAAATAATATTATTTTATTCATTATTAAATTATTTACAAAAGATTCGATTTTCTGGGGCAAAATACAAGGAGTTGCATAGTTGATGTAATTGACAGGAGTTGTCTACCTATTTATTTATATATAGTTTGTTGTGAACACACAAGGCTATATACATTTGAAATGGGATCCTTATTCTCACTAGCATATCTTTAAGTAAATATTGCTGAACTATATATATTGAGGGTAATATAGTTTGAAGAAAATAGTAGGAGATACCAATTTAAAACAAGACCTAAATTATTTTGGTAATTAATAAAAGAACCTATGCTAAAATATTGTTAATTACAAATTCATTTATAGAATTTTATAATGTCTAAATTATTATCACTGCGAAGCATATTAGATGTTATTTAACCGGACCGTATTAAACGGATTAGTTAAAGAATTTGAGAATAGTTCTCACGGCTGAAAAGTTATCTTATGTCCTTAATATGCATATCCCTGCAATGGTTGCAGACAATGCCTTTGAGGAAGAGATTGCTACTTTTAGAAAGTGGCAAGATGATACACAGT
This sequence comes from Panax ginseng, assembly GCA_020205605.1. NCBI lineage: Eukaryota > Viridiplantae > Streptophyta > Magnoliopsida > Apiales > Araliaceae > Panax > Panax ginseng. Next base: position 70,575,328 of record CM035139.1, read on the forward strand.
TGACTCAATGTATCATGCTCGCATCCATGAGTAACGAGCTTCAGCGTCAGCATGAAATTATGGATGCTCTTACTATATTCCTACACATCAAGTAGTTGATGGTGAGGAAAGTAGGACTAATAGATATCAAATATCTAAGGAGCTCTTCCGATCTAGAATGATCGATGACACTACGGTACAGATAAATGTCCTTAACATTATCAATTTGATTGATCAATTAGGACAACAGGTTTTGTCATGGATGGAGAGTTGAGCCAAAATTTGATCTTGCACTCACTTTGGACTCCTTCTCACAATTGTTGTGAATTTTTAATATGAATAAGCTAGATATCAACCTCGGTGATTTGCTTAACATGTTGAAAAATGTTGAGAGTCATTTTCCAACCAAGAAAGACCAAGTCTTACTGGTAGGAGCCAAAGGATCTTCTGAAAAGAAGAACGATTCTAAGAAGGTAAATAGAAAGGGCAAAAATAATGGATAATAAAACAAAACTAATATGGATAGCAAAGGAGTTTTCTTCCACTGCAATAAGTCTGGACACTGAAAAAGAAACTATTAGAAGCATCTTGAAGATGCTAACCAAAATAAGCTTAGTGAAGCTTCGGTTACAAATATAGTTTTGTTCATGATTGAAATAATTTTTTCTTTAAGTCAAGGTTCTACTTCGGTATTGGATACCGGCTTTGGTTATCATAAATATAGATTTATGAAGTAACAAAGCAGAAGTAGAAAGCTAAACATAGGATAAGTAATCATATATATGGTAAATGAAGCAAATGTTGTTGCATTAGCCATAGGAACTTATAGTTTAGCACTGCCTACGGGAAAATCTATTAAGTCAATAAGTTGTTACTTTATTCTAGTTCTCATTGGAAACATTATTTCCATTTTATTGTTGGAAATGAAATCTTTGGTATTATATTTAAGAACAATTGTTGTTCTATTTATAATAATAATATTTTGTATAGAACTGAAATATTACTTAATGGATTTTGTGTACTTGACTTACGTAAAATTATTTTGTAAATTGAACAAACTAGTATAAGAAAAAGGAGATGATCATTCAAAAATTGAATGTGTGTATTTGCTGAAATACAATTGTGAATTATTTAAAAGGTTCAAAGAATTCAGAAATGAAATAAATTTGCAAAGTATTAGGATTCTTTGATCGGATCAAGGAAGGAATACTTGTACAATGAGTTTCTAGATCATCTCAAATAGTTTTCTCACAATGGACGTCTCCTGATACGCAATAATTGATTGATGTATCTGCAAGGAAAAATCATACCTTATTGGACATGGTACAGTCCATAATGATTTTATCGATATTCCAGTATCTTTCTAGGGTCATGCCCTAGAAATGGTTGTATATCTACAGAAAAGGTAACCTCAAAATTCGACCCCAAGACTCTATAGGAGTTATGGAAAGAAAGGATTCCTAATCTTAAGTATGTTAAGATAAGAAGTTGTCCATCTTATGTGAAAAAGGTTTTAAAGGATAAGCTTGGGACAAGATTTGACAAGTATAGATTTGTGAGACATCCTAAAGAAAGTTTAGGGTATATGTTCTATAATCCTACTTAGAAAAAGGTGTTTGTTGCGAAACACGCTACCTTCTAAGATAAAGGTGTTTATCATTGAAAGGGCTAGTGGGAGGATAATACATCTTGAAGAGTTCAAGAACCACAAAACACTATAAGTTAAATAAGAGGAACCTGTAGATAGAACTATTGTACCACAACCGAATCGTAAATCTGGAATAGTACCGAAGATACCTAGGAGGTATGGATTCATCATAGAAAATGATAATGAGGTACACATCATAGAAGATGATGAATCGGTTACATACGATGAGGTAAGAGTTGTAGACACTCAGAGAAATGGATTGAATCAAGCTTCTCAAAAATGGAATATTCGATTTGATGAAATAATCAAAAACTTTTGATTTTATCAAAAACAAGAATGAACCTAGTGTGTATAAAAGGGTCAGTGGCAGCGTCATGTCATTCCTAGTATTATATGTTGATATACTACGGATAAGGAATGACATACCAATGCTACAATTAGTAAAGATAAAGTTGTCTTAATATTCTTCCACGAATGATTTGGGAAGAGTATCGTTATTGGGGATACAAATCTATATAGATAGATTTAAGAGGATGCTCGACTTAACCCAACGAATGTATATTCATTTGATGCTAAAGTCGTTTAGCATGGCAAACTCCAAGAGTTATCTTATGTTGATGAGCCATGGAGTGTATCTCTCTTAATAGTCCCCATAGACTCATAAAAGAGAGATCGCATGAGTAACTATCATGTACGCAATGAAATGTATGAGACCTAATGTTGATCAGTCATATTCTCGAAAAGTTCACTATGAGTCAGTGAAAAACATCTTAAAGTACTGAACCGGCACTAAGGATGTGATCATATACATGTTGGGTCTGAATTAAAACTAGAGGGCTTAACATACTCGAGTTTTTTTCAGACAGACCAAGACGACAGAAAATACACTTTAAGGTAAAGTGTTACCTTGAACGGGGAAATCACTATAGAGATAGTGAACTCTCAAGAACAACATTACATATCCATTAACTAAAGCATATCCAACAGCAGAATAATCGTCACTTAGAGAAGAAGGGTATGAGATACCATGGCTATTGGCTTTAGTGCAAGTGGGAGATTGAAAGTAGTATGCACACAAGCCAATCATGTTTGATGATAAAGTATATACTTTGTAACAATATTATTCATTTATTAATAAAAAGTAATAATTTATTAAAGGCTTTTAATTATCTACATGATGTTGTTTTATAATATGTGATAAACCCATAGTTTTAAGCAATGCTTTTAGAATAATGATGATGATCATTCTAATGAGATCTAAAATCTTAGAAAGCTTAAAACTAAAATAGTTCCCAATTGTTGGATTACTAAATTGGGGATTAGTGAATCCTATGATCGTACATACGTTGCTTGCTCATTGGATGAGGATGATTGATCTCATGATCATTTGTGTGGAGACACTAAAGCAAGTATATAGGTGCTTATTAGAGAATAAGTTCACTGAACGTGGCTCGCTAAGGAATACTTAATGGAGTTTTACTTGCATGTCAATAGGAATTCTCAGAAGTGATAGTAGACAAGTGATCCTTGGACTTGAGATCATCATAGTATTCTTGTGTATGATGAGTTATACTTTGACTTATTCCTTAAGACCCTTAGGGTATATCAAAGGGTATGCTCAGTATAATAAGTTGTACATGGAGATAATGTATGATCAATAAATAATCTACCACTTCTAGTAAAAAGAAGAGAAATATCCTATGTGATTCGATAAATGACAACCTAAGAGTCTCGGTTAAGGCATAATGAAATTAGAAAGGAGTTTCTAATTTGCATTATTTGAGTCAGTTGTGCATTTAAGAGTCGAAATACATATAATTAAATAAAATAAGACTTGATGAATTCCATATCTTATATTTAATTGGGACATCAGATGGTGGAAGGATCAAATTGTACAGAACTATTTACTCAAAGGTTCTTTTATGATTAATGTTGAAATCTATATTATCCGGAAAGTCGTTAATCGCTAGGAGGCTTATCCCTATCAGAGAATAAATATTATTTAATTAAATAAATTAATATTTTAATTTATTTATTTAAATAAGATTAGAATTATTCTAATTGATTTATTCACAACCTATTTAATATGGAGAACCTAAAGGGTCACACCATAAAAGGAAGAATAATTATTTAAGAAGTTAATGGCATAATCGTAATAATAAGTTAAGTATATTTAATTTAATCTATAGTGATAGAATAAATTAAATAGCTTAATATTTATTATTTAATATTTTAGAAATATTAAATATAAATTAATAAGAGGAGTCTTATTATTATTATTACTATTATTATTATTTAATTCCTAAAGGAGTTTGGGAATTAATTAATAAAAGGACTCTCATTTATTCCTAATAAGATTAGGAGGTAAATAAATTAAAAGAGTTTAATTAATTATCCCCAATAAGATTAGGGAGCAGGCGGTGGCATATCGACAAATGTCATTATTGTTACGCCGTACACTATTTTCTAATTAGATTAGAAGGGTTAATTGATATCTTTATAAGAGAAGTCTTATATCAGATATCATTATACGTGATTCCAATTCTTGGAGAGTACGCTCTTTTTTTTTATAGAGATAGAAAATTAGGGTTTAGCCAACCACCCTTCTTCTTGAATATTTCTTCTTCCTTAGTGGATCACCTCTAGAGGCCAAACACTTGGATGGCTAACGTTGATCAAAGGAAGGAACCAAACCCGATGGATTCAAGTTGAACGCAAAAAAGATTTGGAGGTGAACTTGTACCTGAAGAAGCTCGAATCTCAAGGGTATGATTCTTGTTCTGTATCTTTTCGTTTAATTAATAATTACGCATAAAGGATGATCCAAGTATATGGTTTGTAAAATTTTAAAACTCTATTTTTCTATGCTTCCGCTTATTCCCTAGGTTCTTTATAACCGTTACATTTGTTCTTGTCATAATATCAAATATTAACATCATTCACCTATACTATTACATAGGTAATTTATAGGTTCGCCTTAGCCTTCCCTTTATCTTTTCTGGATCCTTCGATCCGTTCTGTCTTAGTTGCATTCATATGGTTCAAGCAAGAGTGAGCATAACTAGCTCAACAAGTATAACAATTCCATTTAAATGACATGCTTGAAACATACAAATTATATATCTTCAATAACTGAACAATAGTTATGAAGTACTATCGATAATTTAAAATAACACTTCTCTTTTCTTAAAAACGTTTTATAATGACAACATTCAGTAACACATCAATTCCGGTCCAAGACCTTGAGCATTTCATACTTTCTTTGAAAAGGACAACCCGACACTAAGTCCGTAAGTCCAGCATTACCTACAAGCACATTTAGGTGATCAGCCTATAGTACTCTATGTTGTACAACACTACTTTCTTTAAACGTGTGTACATTTAAGTTGTGGCAACCTCACGTGCTTGTCGTTTGATGACAAAACATTTGTTTAGCATACTCAGTCTTCATTGGAAAACCATACCAACATAGTTTGGCAAAACATTGACAATACTTTGATAGATTATAAGAAATCCAAAACATCTTAAGTCTAGCCAAAAGAATTGGCTTTGACTTCATCATACATTAATTTATGCGTAAGAATAAATGAATTACAGAGCTTGTCCAGATTGAACATAGACAAGGGTTAGAACACTTGCCTTTAGCGTATGCTATAATTACTATACTTTCCCTTTTGGTCTTTAGATTCTCTACAATACATAACCACATAACATACCACATTAGGTCATAATCAGAAAAGTATGGTACGTAACGTATCTTACCCTTCTTCTCAATCTAATCATTTATTAGATTTGTTATTATTGGTTCCGACTTAACGCATTACCTTGTTATTACATTCACGTTTGAGTGATTATCTTCAACCTTTAGTTATCATACTTAAGGTTTAAAACATCTTAAATAATGTTACATTAAGTTAATTAATGTTGTACTTCATCATTAACCAACTGCCTTTCTTTTTATCTTCATAAGCTTTCTTTACTATGCAAACCCTAGTGTCAAGCGCCGAGGCGCCACTATCCTTCTTCGCGGTCGTGTCGCTAGGCCACTCTATAGTGGTCGTGGTTCTGACTCGCCATTGTGGCGAGTCTCCTTTTTTTTATTTGTCATGCCATGGGGCTACCGAGTCCCATTTATAAACGATAAATGTTTGTTTTTAACGAAAATGATAAATGTTCGTGAACGTTCAACGCTCGTTTCTTCGTTCTAAATCAGAATTTGGTCATTTTTGAGTCCACAACTCTATAATGCCAAATAAGACTTATCCCCATCAAAAACCAACGTTTCTGAGCTCAATGTCAAAATTTAATTTCCGTTCCGAGAATTTCACGATTTCGACGATTATCGTCAAAAATCGTGAATTCCGTCATAACTTCGTTACTTAAGATTTGTTCATCGTTTCAAATGGATTCATTCCATCATACTAACATCTTAACATACATATTTCATTAACTTATATACATGATAAGTTCCTACAAGTTCTTCCTTAGTTCATAACTTATATATGAACGAATTGCTTATTCATGGCTTATTAAGACTTAAGTCCTTTGATTAATCATTCTCTTTATTTCTTAGCATACATACTCCACTAATCAACACTTCTCTATCAGAATACATTTGAAGAGATGGAAGATTAATGGTATAGGATTCTTACCCTTGAAGATCACTTGGTTCTTCTTCTTTTCTACTTGAATTATAATAGTCTAGCTTTTCTAGCTTTTTCTCTCTAACCAATAAGCACTTAAATGTTTGTTGGATGAAATCTAACAAGTGAATTATAATCTAGCAAGTCTTCTATTTATAGGAAAACCAAAGTTAGGGTAATTTAGTCATTAAACACATCCCACCTCCTTACTATTCATTAACTGATCACCAAGTAAAAACCACTTTACTTGGCCTCCATAACTCTTATCTTTTGCTTTGCCACCAAGACCACCCATGTGATCATAGGGCCCACATGGGTTGCCCCATGGGTCATCCTTTCCCATTGGATCATTAGTTTGGGCTTTAGGTTTAATTAATATAACTTATGATTTGGGCTTGCATTAATCCACATTGGCTTATACATTAACAACCATTTGGGCCCTAACCTTTAGTTAGCATTGGGCTTATTCATAATCCTAATTGGACTTTACACTTCCTACACAATCCTACAAGTCCATTACATATGGCTTAAAGCCTTAGAATGCATTGTCTACGTATTAATCTCGTATTCTAACTCATATACTCATTCATCATATACGACATACCATCATGCATACATACCCGTATAATACCTCGTATCATACTCATATTCATTACCTCATACAATACCTACGTATTATATGATCATTGCTTTAACTAGTTAACGCTTTACTTTTCTTAACTTTCTCGAATTAAGTCCGCAGGTGAAAAACTGTGTTTTTCATACGTGAATTATTATTACATAATCCATCTCACCTCGATATTCTTTCGTTACTTATTTCTCGGAAGTTCAAAAGTAATTTTGTTGTAAATCGTTGAATAGTATTTTTCGTAAAATTTCTCGTAAAATTTTTATTTTCGCCTTGGAAATTCAAACACTTTAATTCCTTCACGTAGTCAAAATACTACGACATTCTAACATTTCTAGATTATAGAACGACCTTCATCTTGCTAACACATAGTAATAACAAATAATATAATTTTATTCATTATTTAATTAAATAAAATTATTTTATAATAAATCTGAATTTCTCGGTCGTTACATTCTTCCCCCCTTATAAAGATTTTGTCCCTAGAATCTCATCTTACATTATACAAATAACTGAGGATAATCCTTCCTCATCTTTTCTTCCAATTCCCATGTTGCTTCTTCGGCATCGTGGTTATTCCATAACACCTTTACTGAAGGTATAACTTTGTTCCATAGAACTTGCTCTTTTCTATCGATAATTTGAATCGGCATCTCTTCATACGTTACATCCTTCTCGATATGAATAGGCTCATACTCTATTACGTGCTTATAATCCGACTTATAAGGACATAACACAGATATGTAAAACAAGTTATGTATTCGTTCTAGGTCTGGAGGTAACGCTACCACGTAAGCTACCTCTCCTACCATTTTTAACACTTCAAAAGGTCCTATAAACCTTGGACTTAACTTTCCCTTCTTTCCAAAGCATATCTTTCCTTTCTAGGGAGATACCTTTAGAAATACGTACGAGCCTACTTCAAACTCTCTATTATTCGATGTGAGCCCGCATACTTTTTTCTTCTTTCTGTTTTGAGTCAAGCACGAGACGATCCAGTATCAACTTCACTACATCCGCCCCGCAAAGACCAATTCGCCCTAGCATTCATGCTTCTCCCACTTCATCCCAACACAATGGTGCTCGCACTTCCTTCCATATAAAGCTCAGAAGTAGATGCATATACTTGCATGATAACTATTGTTATACGCAAACTCTACTAATGGTAGATGATCATCCCAACTACCCTTAAAATCCATGACGCAAGATCTTAGCATATCTTCTAACGTCTGAATTGTCTTCTCGCTTTGGCCATCAGTTTGTGGATGATAAGTCGTACTCAATTTCAACTGCGTTCTCAACTGCTCTTGCAGACTTCTCCAAAAGTTCTATATGAATCGTGGATCACAATCTAACACAATTGAAACTGGTACTCCATGTCTGGAAAAACTTCCTTAACATAAAGCTTAGCTAACTGGTCCAAGTTATACTTAACCCTTATTGGCAAAAAGTGAGCCGACTTTGTCAACCGATCCACTATTACTCAAATTGAGTTATACCCTTTCGTTGTAATCAGAAGTCCCAACACAAAGTCCATCGTGATATGCTCCCACTTCCACTCCAGAATCTCCAATGATTGTAATAAGCCACTTGGTCGTTGATGTTCGACCTTAACTTTTTGACAAGTCAAGCACCTACTCACATACTCGGCTATCTCTCTCTTCATGTTCGGCCACCAAAAACTCTGTCAAAGGTCTTGATACATCTTAGTACTACCAGGATGAATCGAGTACCTCGAACTATGAGCCTCTTGTAACACTTACTCCTTTAATTACGTCTCATTCAGAACCTAAATTCTTCCTTCAAATCTCAATAACCCCTCATTATCGAGACTATACTTTAAATCTTTTTCATGTGCTAACCGCTTTTTCATCTGGTCACACTCATCATCTCTGAAATGTACCTTCTTGACTCACTCTACAATGGTAGATTGAATCTTTGTTGTAAACAGTCTTTGTCCCGATTCACTCAACAACTTCACCTCTATCTTCATCCTAGCCATCTCTGTTATTAACTCAGTTTGAGCCATTATCATAGACAACTTCTCCCGACCCTTTCTACTTAATGCATCGGCAACTACATTGGCTTTTCCAAGGTGATACAGGATTTCATAGTCGTAATCCTTTTTCAACTCTAGCCATTGATAAGTAGATTTTATACCTACTTATCTGGTATTTATTACTTGAATTAGTTGCTTAATCTCATGTTTCTTAGTTACTTTCCATGCATTTTGTGTTCATTTTGTAGATTATATGCTTGGGAGCTGTGATTGCAAAGAATTGGTATGAAATCGCAAAGAAAAACAATCCAGACATCATTTAGGCTTTTATGTTTATTTTATGTTCTTGTCTTGGAACTTGGATTATATTGTAGAGCTTCTTCTTAGCTTTTCGGAACATCTTGAATCATTCAAATCGGAGTTCGGATGCAAGAGTTATGACCTTTGTACCAACGGACGTTGAACTTCACTATTTTGGGTGACCATTTATATAGCAGTCACTTCAGAGCCAATTTCAACATTTCTCCATTCCTTATTTCCAAACACTAAAAGAACAAACATTATAGATCTACGTCTCCTCTTTCCGGAACATCTTGAATCATTGAAATCGGAGTTCAGACGAAGAAGTTATGGCCATTTTCCCAAAGGACATTAGAGAGGTAAAGGATTCTCACGTATGGGGGTAATAAGTCAGAAAATAGTAGGGACCCCCACTGAGGCGGGCCCTTTAAGCCTTATACCCCCCCCCCCCCCCCACCGAGGCAGGGTTACATGCAGAAAAGTCATTTTTTATCCGAATTTGAGTCCAAGAAGGATTGGTTCGATCCGATTGACTCAAGGACTTTCAAGAGGACTTAAAGACATATAAAGAGACATATAAAAGGAGGAGAATCACATAGATTAGATGGGGAAAGAGGATTCCATTAGATTATAGTAGAGTAGAATAGGAGAAAACACTAGTTTTTATGAGATTTGGAGATTGAAGCACTTGGAAGCCATTGGAGATCCAGATCAAGAGCGAGACTTTTGAGGACTTAATTTGGCACAATGATTCACTTTTTTTCCTTAATCCTATTCTTATCTTTTAATGTGTATTCAAGTGTGAATTCTTAGTTTTAATTCAATGAACTAATTCTTTGTTTGAGATTACAATAGATCTTATTGTGTAGTTTATTTTAATATGTTTCACTATTAATTATTATGTTCTATCAGAGGATTGTCTATTGTGATTTGGACTTAATTGTTTAATCGATCGGCCATCGCCATCGTGATAATCTATATGAACTCTAGAGATGAAGTTTAGATTTAGATCTCGATCATAATAGCATGTGTTTGTGATTTCTACATAGATGGAATTCATATTCGTGTTTAGGATAGAGATATGCCTTTACACCATATGTAATCTTATAGAGAACTTGTGCTTTAAATCCTTTTTAATTGTAATTCACATAGAGATATAGTGGATTAGTTAATTAGGGTGTCTTGCTTAATTTTATCATCTGTGGATTTAAGTGAGTATGGGTATTATGCATCGAGAGGTAGTTTTATCTGCTTTAGTGTTCTTGATTAACAATTCAGAATAGAGAATAATTGATGAGAAGTGTGTTAACTTAAATGAAGTAATAAGTGAAGTTGTGATCTTAAATCTCCATAATCTTAATTTAACTAGTTGAATTTAATAGTAGTTTAATTATATAATTTGAAATTCATTTATTTAATAAGATTGAGTTGGTTACAGGTTAGTACTTGGTGATTTTTATTAAATAATTCCTCATGGAAACGATACTCTACTTTCACTTTATTACTTGTTGACCACGTGATACTCATGTGTGTTAAATGTAATTAGATTTTACCCAACAAGTTTTTGGCGCCGTTGCCGGGGAATTAGTACCAATATTAATTTCAATCAAATTAGTCTTAATTTAACCATTTTTATTTTTATTTTTAATTCTCTTCCTATATTTCTCTCTTTTCAGGTACCATGGATGACTTTGCATATCAATGGCCATACACGAACATGACTCAACCAAGGAAAACAGGGATTGATGGACTTAATACATTTTCTATTGAGTCAGTACAAATTGAGGTAAATTCGAAGACGTTGGAGGTTATCGCAGCCCAACAGAGTCGAAGGATGGCAAACATGACTCAACCAAGGAAAACAGGGATTGATGGACTTAATGCATTTTCCGCAATATCAGCATAGATTGAAGAACTTTCGAGGACGTTGGACGTTATTTTAGCCCAAAGGAGTCAAGGATGGCAAAGAACGCAGTGACTATTGTGTCAGGCAACCATCAAAGTCATCAATGCACCGCCGCTTTTGAACCCAAGATAATATAGTGGTGATTACCTCAACAACTATGTTGATCCTAACTATCACCAAGATTGAGGGTATCCCCGAATTTTTCATGGAGCTACATTTATGATGACTAATATTACGCTCCAAATCCATCATACACACCAGAATTTTCAAGTCCACCTCCATTGTTACAAGAAGAAAAGCCAAATCTGATGGATGTAATAAAGAAGGGCATAGCAAACCTAGAGGAGATGAGGATTAACCAAGAGTTGTCAACCCAAAATTTTAATAATCGAATGGAACAACTCAACACTACCTCAACCAATGGTCCTCAATACATGGCTTTCGAGACTGAAACAAAAAATTCAAGGCTGGGGGAATTATTATCCAAGTTCATAGCAGATGAGGAGAAGATGAGTAATCAAGGAAGGTCAACTCAAAATCTTGTGGATCAAATAGAGCAAATGACCAAAGCCGTAAGCAACCTTCCACCAAACACTTGGCTTTATGACATGGATGATAAAATTGACGGAGAACCCGAACCAAATATGCGACTGAATGAGCCACAAGATATCGGAAGTGTGGAGACAATTGGGGATAATTAAATAGAGGTCGACGAATATCTAAATGGGTCTCCACCAAAAATCAAAGAGTCGGCCAGACGGCAAAATCATGCCCACTTGGTAGTCATGTCAAGTCATAAGCTCTTGATGACATAAGAGTGAGTACAATTTTGAATCCATGGTGGGATGAGAAAGAGAAGATAGACGAAGAGCCCATTGTATGTGACAAGCTTCCATGCCCCCAAAGTGATCACATACGCAATGGAGAAAACACCTAGCTATGGGACGTTCTTGATTGAGATCATACCAAATCAGAGCATGCTAGGTGACTTTGATGCATTAGCCATCACAAATGGGAACCTACCAAAAGTTATATTATTTCTGATGGATGGAGGGTTCCTCAATCATCTAAGAGGAATTGGATAGCATTGACCAGACAAAGTCAGGCTGAAAGACTGTAATTCAAGCGCTAACTGGGAGACAACCCAGGAATTTTTATATTCATATGCTTTACTAGTTTATTTAGTAGATAGGAATTAATTTGCTTATTAAGTTCTCTTACCAATCCAAAGCGTTATTCTAATCCATGTTGTCTCTCTTCATTGCAAGTATTGGAGGTTCAATGGACAGGCAAAAGATTATGGAAAGGTTATGCAAGTCAAATTCAAGTGGGGTGCCCAATTTGTTCCATGTGCCTAATCTATTCCCCAAACGTAGCGGACAAGGAGGAGGATTGCTATATTTTCAGAGAAGTTCTCTGCTTTACTTTTTTCTATTTCAGCCATTGAGGACAATGTCTAGTTTAAGTTTGGGGGCATTTTAGTGTCGTATTGCATATAGTTAGTTATTTACATTATAGTTTGTTATGTTTACGGGTTATTTAAATTTAGGTTTTGCATTCAGTTTTTTGTTTAAAATAAAAAAAATTAAAAAAAATGAAAAAAATGAAAATTTTCAAAAATAGTAGTTAGTTTACTATGTTTATATAGCATTTAGTACATCTTGCATGAGTCCGGCTATTTGAAATTTACAGCTTTTTTGGCCAATGATGAGATTGGAATTGGGTAGACAAGTATAGTACTGACTATTAGAACTTTGATGTGATTTCTTGTTAGGAATTGAGTCTTTTTCTATTTGAAACTGGTATAATAAGGATAGCACAGTAAAAATAACTTGTTGATTGATTGAGTTTAAATTGATACATAATGGGACTCTAAAAGATAATGCTAGTTTGAATGAAAGAATGACAAGAATAAGTAGTTATGGCTAAGGTTAGACAATAAACTAAGTTTGGGGGAATATTTGGGGTATATAACTATACACAAAAAAGTATGAATAAACACCGTGGCATGCTTGTCTAGTTTTGTGGCCTTTGTTACTTGAGTAAGTAAGCCCGAGGGGATTGTCTTTACACCTAGCGCCCTAAGGTCATAATGATCTGGAAGTCGTTGGTCGAAAGCTCGTTAAGGTAGCACTGAAAAGCCTAAGGGAATAAGACATTGCATAGCTATGTGTATATAAACCAAAAGAAAAAAAATGAATAAAATGGGAAATAAGAGAAAAAGCCCCAGAGATGAAAAATAAAGCATAAGTATCCCATGTCAATTCTCGATATTGGTAATTATTTGATTTTAGTTGGATCTATCTTATTTTTGGATTTCTTGAGTTTACACTGTATGATGCCTTCGAAGAGACTTGTTATGTGTTAAATTTGATTTTATATAAGTTAACATTGTTGTGGAGCACACACGAACTATATTAGTGATAACAGTCTAAGATTTGATGATTGATTGGAAGTTACTGATGAGTTTTGATATGATGCATTATCATGTTTACTTGATTTCTCTAAGGCCGTTGCTTAGACTTGTTTCTGTCATTACTGCTGGATTCGTAAGCATGTAGATTAGTTGCATTGCATGGCATTGTTGTTTTGTGTTTTTGCTTGAGGACAAGAAAAGGTTTAAGTTTGGGGGTATTTGATAAGTAGATTTTATACCTACTTATCTGGTATCTGTTACTTGAATTAGCTGCTTAATCTCATGTTTCTTAGTTACTTTTCATGCATTTTGTGTTCGTTTTGTAGATTATAAGCTTGGGAGCTGTGATTGCAAAGAATTGGTATAAAATCGCAAAGAAAAGCAATCCGGACATCATTTTGGATTTTATGTTTATTTCATATTCTTGGCTTGGTACTTGGATTATATTGTAGAGCATCTTCTTAGCTTTCTAGAACATCTTGAATCATTCCAATCGGAGTTCGGATGCAAGAGTTATGACCTTTGTACCAACGGACGTTGAACTTCACTGTTTTGGGTGACCATTTACATAGCAGTCACTTCAGAGTCCATTTCAACATTTCTCCATTCCGTATTTTAAAAACCTCAAAGAATAAAAGTTGTATATCTACATCTCCTCTTTCCAAAACATCTTGAATCATCGAAATTAGAGTTCAGACGAAGAAGTTATGGCCATTTTCCCAAAGGACATTAGAGCAGAAAAAGGACCCCCGCTGGGGCGAGGGTACAAGCTACAAAACAGTAGGGACCCCATGTGTGAGGGGCCTTTAGCCTTATACCTCCCCTCTGTGGTAGGGTACGCTGAGCAAAAGTCATTTTTTGTCCGAATTTGAGTCCAAGAAGGATTGGTTCGATCCAATTGACTCAAGGACTTCCAAGAGGACTTAAAGACATATAAAGAGACATATAAAAGGAGGAGAAACACATAGATTAGATGGGGAAAGAGGATTATATTAGATTAGATTAGAGTAGAATAGGAGAAAACACTAGTTTTTATGAGATTTGGAGATTGAAGCACTTGGAAGCTGATAAGTAGGTTTTATACCTACTTATTCGGTATCTATTACTTGAATTAGTTGCTTAAACCTATGTTTCTTAGTTAATTTTCATATATTTATGTTATTTTGTAGGTTACGACATAAAATTGGCATGAAGTAGCAAGGAAAAGCAATTCGGACATCTTTTGGACTAAAATATGCAAGCAAATACAAGAAGAGGAGACTACAAGACTTTTAACACCACGTTGGATGCATGTTATTGGCTTGAAACTTAGATTATACTGTAGAGCTTCTTCTTAGCTTTCCGGAACATCTTGAATCATCCCAATCGGAGTTCGGATGCGAGAGTTATGGCCTTTTTATCAACGAAGATCAAAGCTAAGAGTTCTCATGCTTGCAATTTACACAGCATCTACTTCAAGCTCGATTTCGATCTTGTTACTTCCAGAATTTCTCCATTATCAAAGAAGTAAAGTTGTAGAGCTCGTCGATAGCTTCGATTTGATAGGTGGCAGACCCCGTAATTCTTCCCGGATCAAACGGTATGGTCGTTTTACCAGAGGACACTGCAGCAAAAAAGTGACCCCCGATGGGGCGGGCTTTCCCTTCACAAAACCCCTGCCGGGGTGGGAATACCAGCTGAAAAATAGTAGGGACCCCACGGGCGGGCCCTTTTTAGTTTTATAACTTCTCACGAGCTGGGCACGCAGAAAAGTCATTTTTTGTCCGAATTTGAGTCCAAGAAGGATTGTTTCGATCCGATTGACTCAAGGACTTCCAAGAGGACTTAAAGACATATAAAAAGGCATATAAGAATACATAGATTAGAGAGAAAAGAGGATTCTATTAGATTAGATTAGAGTAGAATACGAGAAAACACTAGTTCTTTTGAGATTTGGAGATTGAAGCACTTAGAAGCCATTAGAGATTCAGATCAAGAGCGAGACGGAGGACAAATTTGCCGACAACAGATTCACTTCTTTTCCTTAATCCTATTCTTATCTTTTAATGTGTATTCAAGTGTGAATTCTTAGTTTTAATTCAATGAACTAATTCTTTGTTTGAGATTACAATAAATCTTATTGTGTAGTTTATTTTAATATGTTTCACTATCAATTATTATGTTCTATTGTGAGGATTGTCTATTGTGATTTGGACTTAATTGTTTAATTGATTGGCCATCAATTACCGTGATAATCTATATGAACTCGAGAGATGAAGTTTAGATTTAGATCTGATCGTAATAGCATGTGTTTGTGATTTCCGCATGTATGGAATTCATGATTCGTGTTTAGGATAGAGATATGCCTTTACGCCATATGTAATCTTATAGAGAACTTGTGCTTTAAATCCTTTTTAATTGTAATTCACATAGAGATATAGTGGATTATTTAATTAGGGTGTCTTGCTTAATTCTATCATCTGTGTATTTAAGTGAGTATGGGTATTATGCATCGAGAGGTAGTTTTATCTGCTTTAGTGTTCTTGATTAACCATTCAAGATATAGAATAATTGATGAGAAGTGTGTTAACTTAAATGAAGTAATAAGTGAAGTTGTGATCTTAAATCTTCGTAATCTTAATTTAACTAGTGGAATTTAATAGTAGTTTAATTATATAATTTGAAATTCATTTGTTTAAATAAGATTGAGTTGGATACAAGTTAGTACTTGGTGATTTTTATTAATTCCTCGTGGGAACGATACTCTACTTTCACTTTATTACTTGTTGACCACGATATCATACTGCGTTGTTTTATGTAATTAGATTTTACCCAATGTAAGCCATTGGAGATCGAGATCAAGAGCGAGATTTGGAGGACTTAATTTGTCGATAAATGCATTCACTTCTTTTCCTTAATCCTATTCTTATCTGTTAATGTGTATTCAAGTGTGGATTCTTAGTTTTAATTCAATGAACTAATTCTTTGTTTAAGATTATAATAGATCTTATTGTGTAGTTTATTTTAATATGCTTCGCTATCAATTATTAGTCATCTCCTTTGTCTCATATTCAACTCCTTCTGTCATAAGATATATTTTAGACTCTTATGGTCCGTGTATATCTCACCTTTCTCTCCATAAAGATAATGTCTCCATATCTTTAAGGCAAACACTACCGCGACCAGTTCCAGATCATGAGTAGGGTAAACTTTCTCATAATCCTTCAACTGTCGTGATGCATACGCAATGACCTTGTCATGCTGCATGAGCACGCAACCAAGTCTTCTATGCGAAGCATCACTATAAACTACAAAATTTTCTGTGTCATTGGGTAATGACAAAACAGGCGCTTCACTTAACCTCTTCTTTAGTTCTTGAAAACTGTCTTCGCATTTCTCAGTCCACACGTATTTCACCGTCTTCCTTGTCAAATTTGTCAATGGAGTAGCTATCTTCAAAAAATCCTGGATGAATCTCCTATAGTATCCCGCTAACCCTAGGAAACTCCGCAACTCAGTCAGCATTTTCGGTTGTTCCCAATTCATCACGGCTTCCACCTTCGTTGGATCTACTGAAATCCCCTCATGGTCAATGACATGACCTAAAAATTGTACCATTTCTAGCCAAAATTCATACTTAGTGAACTTCGCATACAACTTCTCCTTCCTCAGTGTCTCCAACACTATTCTTAGGTGTTCAGCATGATCTTCTGGCATCTTAGAATAAACTAGAATATCATCAATAAACACCACGACAAAATTGTCCAAATATTATTTGAACACACTGTTCATCAGATCCATAAATGCAGCTGGTGCATTAGTCAACCCAAATGACATCACCAGAAACTCGTAATGACCATAACAAGTCCTAAATGGCGTCTTTGGTACATCCTCCTTCCTAACCTTCAACTGATGATACCCCGTCCTCAAATCTATTTTAGAAAAATACTTTGCCCTTTTCAACTGATCAAAGAGATCATTGATCCTGGGCAATGGGTATTTATTCTTTATCGTTAACTTGTTCAACTCTCGATAGTCGATACAAAGTCTTAACGATCTGTCCTTCTTCTTTACAAATAGTACCGGTGCTCCCCACGGTGAAACACTCAGTTGAATGTACTTTCTATCCAATAGTTCTTGTAACTGAACCATTAGCTCCTTCATCTCTACTAGCGTCATACGATATGTTGCCCTTGAGACTGGTGCCACTCGTGACACAATGTCTATTACAAATTCGATCTCCCTATCCGGTGGAAGAGCCGATAATTCACTTGGAAATACATTCATGAATTCTTTAACTATGAGTATTTATTCCATGGTCACTCTCACTCTCTGGGCATCAACAACATGACACAAATAACCTACACATCACCTCCTCAATAATTTCCTAGTTTGTGTCATAGTAAGACAACACGAACGCCCCGGCGATCTATTACCATAAAATACTACCTGAAGTTATCTCAATGTTCTAATATTTACACATTTCTTCTGACAATCTATAATTTCCCCATGGTTAAACAACCAATCCATCCTGAGAATTACATCGAATTTTCCCAACTTTATCGGTATCAAATCTACCGATAATTTATAACCTCGTATGTCTACGCAACAACTCCTATGAATATCTTCAACAAGAATTATCTCTTCATTTTCTACCTTAATATTCAAAGGTATAAGCAACTTTTCGGGAAGTAATCCTAATCGTCTAGCAAAATCACATGCTATAAACGAACAAGTAGCACCCGAATCAAACAACACGTAAGCATTTATGTCGTTGATCGGAATAATACCTGCAACTACATCTCCTGATGCAACTTCTTCTTGGATCGTCATATTAAAGGTGCAGGCCATCGACCTACCCGGCTGCGCTGGACCACCAATAGCTAACTTATTGCTATTAGTGCCCTTATTCCCGTTTGTTCCCTTCTTCGGGTAGTTCTTTGCTATGTGGTCAGTTGACCCACATACAAAGCATCTGTGATTTTTCTTCGAACTTGGACAGTTAGGCAAAATGTGTCCCTCCTATCCACAGTTATAGCATACAGCCTTCCCCTTGAGACAGACTCCTAAGTGAGTCTTCCCATAGGTCTTGCATGCTTCCATCCTTCTCTTCGGATCTCCTTGTTTCACTCTGGTATTCCTAGATTTAAACCCATTCCTCTTCTAACCTTTGTCACTCCCGCTGGCTCCTTCGATTTTTACTCCCCCATCCATATTTCCCTTATTCTTTTTATCCTTGTGGTACTGGCTTTAAGCCTCATTCCCACCTTCGGCGATTATCGTCTTCTCTAGTACAGTCCCAAAAGAAGTACTTTGGAACACAGATATTAGGCTATGGAGCCAAGGTTTCAAGCCCTGCTCAAACCTCCTAGCCTTTATCACCTCAATGTCCACCTGATGTGGAGCAAATCTCGTCAGTTCATTGAACTTGGCAGCGTATTGGGGAACTATCATCTCCCCCTATTTCAACTCTAAAAACCTCATCTCCATTCTTCGCTACATACTCGTGGGAAATTAGTTCTTGAAGAAAATCTTCTTGAACGGTACCCACGTTAGATTCTTTATACCAGCCCTAGCCTGGTTAGCCTCCCACCAAAAGTTGGCTTCTCTATTCATCATATATGTTGCAAAAGCAACCTTTTGGCCCTTGTCGACATTTGTAATGACAAATTCCTTTTTGATCTCTTTTACCCACGTTTGGGCTTCTATGGGGTCCGTAGTTCCTTTGAACTCTGGAGGACCGACACTCTTAAAATCCTTAAAAGTAGTAGCTCATACTACTATAGGATTTACGAGTATATTAGCCCCATTTCTATTAAATGCGGTCGTTAACAAGTTAACGAACTCTTGCATTGGGTTTACCGGACCTCCCTCCGGTTGATTAACATTAGCATCTTGATTACGTTGTCTCCTTCGCTTGTGATTTTTTTCATTAAGATAAACAACACATCATTATTACTCTTTTCTTATTACTTAGTTATTATTCAAGATTAAACAATAACTTCAACTCATTACTCAATATGTTCCATAAAAAGGCTTATATTGATTTGCTTCTTGTAGTATAATACTACATCGTTCACATTACAAAGCCTAAGCTGATTACATTACTATCCCGCAATTGCTTTCTAAAATATGGGATTTACAAAAGACTGCCCTTTGTTATACAAAAGAGGGTTTTACGTCACTACTAGATACATCATATTTACACATCTAACTCTACTCTAGTTAATACTAGATTACATCTGCCGTAAGGCATTATCAAAATCCGCACTAGCAAGAACGACTATAACATCATAGCTGATAGTATGCTGAGTCTGCCCTGCCTCTATCGGATACCCAGCTACTTGTTGCTGAAAATCCGTATGAGAACTTCTATGTATATAGGACATCCTCCCTATCTTCTATTTCTTGGTCTTTAGCTCCTGCCTGAGCTCAAAGACCTCCTGTTTCAGCTCGTGGACCTTGTCCTTTGCCAAAACTCTCTCATCGTGTTCCTCCTCCCACATCAACTCCATACTCATCTTATCTTCCAAGACAGCATGAAGCTTTGCTTTTAGTTCTTTCACCTCCTGACAATAATGGAGGTTTCGATCCAACACTATCATAAACAATGACATCATCGACTCCCCCTGAGGTGTCTCTTTCGCAAGTGCTACTGGGTTAAAGGACACTACCTCCACCTCTTCTTCCGACATGCCGTCAAACACAAACATAAGGTCATGGTTCTTCGAGTCTCCAGACTTAATTACCACCACTTTTGGCTCTTCTGCTATAGGGTTCGGTATAATCTCTATTTGATTAACCGATTCTTCACTTTCTACATGTATATCTCTATACATTTCATTTTCTCCTGACATCTACAACAAAATAATTTAGTTTGATTAGTACACGTCAGTAGAATAACAAAAACACATATCATATATATAATGCCTTTTTAAGGTTAATTTCATCTTTTACTTCTTTGACTTCTCTTAAGGTTATGGCTTAAGGTTTTAATTCCCCCCTTAAGTTTTATAACCTAATGCTTTGATACCAACATGTGACGCCCCCAAATTCGGGTATCTTCCAACCCGACATACGGTGCTACACGGTGCTACAGTTCACACAAACATTCAATTGAAATGCCTCAAAAGAACGAATATGTCTTATATATTCCAAAATAATATTACCATTCCCTAGGTTCTTTATAACCATTACATTTGTTCTTATCATAAAATCAAATATTAACGTCATTCACTTATACTATTACATAGGTAATCTACAGGTTCGCCTTAACCTTCCCTTTATCTTTTTCGGATCCTTCGGTCCATTCGGTCTTAGCTGCATTCATATGGTTCAAGCAAAAGTGGCCATAACTAGCTCAGCAAGTATAACAATTCCATCTAAATGACATGCTTAAAATATACAAATTATATATCTTCAATAACTGAATAACAGTTATGAAGTACTATCGATAATTCAAAATAACACTTCTCTTTTCTTAAAAACGTTTTATAATGACAACATTCAGTAACACAACAATTCTGGTCCAAGACCCTGAGTATTTCATAATTTCTTTGAAAAGGACAACCTGGCACTAAGTCCGTAAGTCTGGCATTACTTACGAGCACGTTTAGGTGATCGCCTATAGTACTCTATGTTGTACAACACTACTTTCTTTAAACGTATGTACGCTTAAGTTGTGGCAACCTCACGTGTTCGCTGCTTTGACGACAAAACATTTGTTTAGCATACTTAGTCTTCATTTGAAAACCATACCAACATAGTTTGGCAAAACATTGACAATACTTTGATAGATTATAAGAAATCCAAAACATCTCAAGTCTAGCCGAAAGAATTGACTTTGACTTCATCATACATCAATTCATGCGTAAGAATACATGAATTACAAAGCTTATCCAGATTGAACATAGACAAGGGTTAGAACACTTGCCTTTAGCGTCTGCTACGGTTACTATACTTTCCCTTTTGGTCTTTAGAGTATCTACACATAACCACATAACATACCACATTAGGTCATAATCAGATGTAACGCCCCAGAAAATCGAACAATTGTAAATACTTTTAATAATGAATAAAATAATATTATTTATTATTATTACGTGTTGATAAGATGAATGTCGTTCTATAACCTAGAAATGTCGAAATGTCGTAGTATTTTAACTACGTGAGAGAATTAAGGTGTTTGAATTTCTAAGACGAAAATAAAAGCTTTCTGAGAAATTTTCTGAAAAATACTATTCATCAATGTTAAGTTGATTAATAAGAGGTAATGGACTTGTAGGATTAATAGACTAATATAGAAGTCCAATATAATGTGACAATCAAGCCCAAGTGTTTTATATATCATTAGTCCAAACTATATAGCACAAGCTCATTAAGAAAGTAGTTAGATTACTTATCAAAGCCCAATGAAAAGCCTTGATCCATGGGTCAAACCTAGTAGGAAATGGGTAAGCTTGATGGGCAAACAAAAAGTGTGGTGACCAAGTTTTAGAAGTGGCTAGCAAGTTTACTTAATGGCTAGGTTATGAATAGTAAGGAGGTGAAGGATTGAGGAGGTGGAATAAGGAGGTGAGATGGTGTAATGACCATTTTACCCTAGCTTTGAGTGGCCTGTAAATACCAAGCTTCATTTCATTTTGTTGCTTGATCAAATTTCATCCAACTCCTCTCAAATATAAGCTATTTATTTGGTAGAGCAAATAAGCACTTTTAAGTCAAAGTTAGATTTTCCAAGAAGAAGAAGTTAGACTTCAAAGGTAATGATCTTATGTCCAATGTTCTTTCATCTCTATTATGATAGGATGATAAGGGAAGTGTTATTAATGAACATGTATTCTAAGATCATGTAATAGGTTAATAAGGAATGAACTTAAGCCGAATAATTTGGATAAGCAACTTGAACATTAATAAGTTGCTAGAACCATGAAGAACTTATCATATGTTGTCATATGATGATTATTATGTTGAATATAGCATAAGAACATTGATTAGTGGACTTAAGTTATTAACAAGTCATGAGCATGAAGATTTATAGTTCATAAGTTGAATAAATCAATGACTTATGAGAATATGTCAAAACCTACTTTGTTTATAAGATGGTTTAATAAGTAACTTGTAATGATCTTATGTTGATTAAAACCGCTTAGAATCATTAAGAATGAAGTTTTGCGTAATTCACACGATCGATTTATTATCGTCAATTCGTGAAATTCTCGGAATGGAAGTTGTATTTTCGCTTGAAGTCGAAAATGTTGGTTTTCGGCGGAGACAAGTCATATTTGGCATTATAGAGTTGGGACTTAAAATGACCGAATTCACTTAGAACGAAGAAAACGAAGCGTTGAACGTCTCATGGACGCTTATCGTTTTAAAAAAAATGAACTCATAGGTAAAATTTTAGCAAATGAAGTCAAATAGATAAAATTCTTGCATTAACGACAGAGTATGAAATTTGTGAACCGTAGGCTTTTGAACGGACGATTCGGACTTATAACGAAGACGTTATCGTCCCGGAAGTTCGTAAAATTTTCAAATCAAGAAATTATCTCGAGGCATCAGTCAGTGGCCATGCACATGACTACGACTTTAAAGCCTGTAGCCATTAGTCATAAGGTCGAAACCGTGCATACCGCTTGTGACAACCCTAGAAATTAGACAATTTATTAAAATCTTAGATGATTGATTTAAGATCAAATAATGACCTGCATAAAGAATAAGTGTATGCATTTAATGTTTTGGGGAGGAATTTTGAGGATTTCAAAATTCTATGAAGGATTTAGGTGAATTATTCAGACTAAGTGTATATGTGTTTATGTTATGTGAATATGGTATTATGTGTGCATAGTATGGGGTTAAGGGTCAAGGGTCGAATTTGGATAAATTATATTAGTCACAAACCCCAAGAGCCTCGACGTTAAATTAGAAAATCCTAATGATTGATAAGAAACCCTAAAACCTGCTTGAAACCCTAAGTTCAGCCTCCGGGAATTTAAAACCCTAATTCAAAATTTAAAACCCTAGATTGGGAATGCAAATGTCGGTATAAGGTTGAAACGTTATTAAATTATAACTTAATTAGGAAAACCCTAACGATTCACTTGAAACCCTAATTGATTATTAGAAACCCTAATACCAAATCAGGAACTCTAATTTCGATTATTGGTAATTTGAAACACTAATTTGGGAACATAACGAGAATTATAATGCTTAAGTGCTATTAATCATAAAAATTAATTAGGGTAAGCTTGATTAGTTAGCAAACCCTAATTTCGAATTTGGAACCCTAAATTATTGATTAGAAACCCTAATTTATAATTAAGAAAAAAACTTGTTTGTTAGTTTAATAACTTTAATGTTAATTAGAAAACATTAATCCTAATTTTCAAGTTATAAGAAAACCCTAATCTAATTAGAAATCTAATTTCTAAATTAGAAGTATTATTTTCTATTTTTTAAACCCTAACTCTTGGGTTATAAACCCTAACGCATAATTTTGACCCTAATTGCTAAATTAGCAATTTTAATTAAGAGATAATAATCCTCAATAGCAAGATTGAATTTCGTGATTTGGAAATCTTGTTATAATTATAGAATTCAAATTGCAATTTAGAAAATATTAAATTTCTATTTTTGAAACCTAAATTGAAATTATTAGAAATCAATTTGTCAAAACCTAAAGGGTTAAAACCCTAAACCCTAAGGGTCAAACCCTAAGGGTCAAACCTAATGATTATGGAAATTACCAAGTTGCATTGCACTTTATGAAGCCAAAAGACCAAACTACCCTTTCTAATATTATATTGATATGGAGTGTAGATCTAGCCTAGTAAATGGTTGGTAACCAACCCCAAGCTAGCCATGTTCCTATATCTCTAAAAATCGATCTCATTGCCACTTAGCATCAATTGTGACCATAGATTAAAAATCTAAGAGCTTTAAAAAGTAGGACAAAGCTTACTTTATTTTTCATTTGAGCCAAGTCCATTTTCTCTCTTCCATCCGAATTTTGAGAGTGAAAGTGAGTGAGAAACAAAACCAAAGTCACCTTTTAGCTTGCTGAGATCAAACACCAAATATCGATTCAAAAATTGAGCATTTATGAGGTATAAACCCTAATTCTAGAAACCTTAGATCCGATGTTTGATGTTGTGATTTTATGTTTAAATGTGTAGTGTGTAGTATATATATTAGTGATCTGGGTAGTAATATCACAGATCCATAACACTTAGATGCTCGAAATTGATGTTTTTAAAAACTGAAATCTGAAAAAGTGGCCCGACAAAAATGTAATGTCGAGCCCATAGATTCATACGTGTTAGTTGTTTGTCAGGTTTAAAGTTATAGATCTATTCTATGTTTTAAGGTCTTTGCTCTTGAAACTTGAATCAAGCCTAGATCGTAAAGATCAAAAGTTATTAATGGTCAAAGCACGTTGACCGAACACAAAACCGGCTTCGAAAAACCTGAAAAATTTCCAGAAACCTGCAATTTCGAAAACGCTTACAGTACTATATCTTCACGTAATTTGTTATTTTGGTTATCTTGTTGGTTGTGACATTATAGATCGTATGTAGACTATACACTAGAGTCCTTAGAATACCCGCATCATGTGTAGGATTCAAGTTATTGAGGGTCAAACCAATATGACCACCAAATTTTGTAGAAATCTGAAAACCCAAATTTCTAAATAACACGATTTCGCCGAACTTTGACCGTGTCATAATCTATGGATTTGTTGTTTATGGACTGAGATCTTGTTATCTCGTTGTTCTTTGTCATGTGTACTACTATTTATAAACCAAGAAACAAGCAAAAATAATTACCAAGACACTTTGTAATTTGAGCTCAGTAGACACATCGAATCGCCTTGGGTTTCGGGTTGCCCGGAAAAACCTGAGCATGTTCGACAAGCATTTTGATTTCCCGATCTAATTGTGTGTTTGTTTTTGATTTAGAAACGGGTATCTAGTTGTAGTGTTACATATTATCTACAAGATCATGGTTAGAAATTTCCCTAAAAGCAGTTTGTATCGAAATTTAAGGATGGTCAACACGGCATATTGATCACGAGTCGCCAAAGGTTCTTGAGGCTCAAGAACACCAACAATAACCAGTTTGTCGTATAAAGCCCTAAAACGACACTTTAATTTCAAAAATAGAAATTTATTATTATTAAATAGATAAAATGGTTTTTAATTATTAAAAATACATAATAAATTAAAAAATCATTTTAAAGCTTGAAAATAGTTTTTAATTATTTTGAGTATATTTCAAAAAATATTTAGTATTTTTTGTAATATAAATGTATTAATTTATTTAATTATTATATTAAATAAATTATTTAAAATGGTTTTAATTCATGAAAATCATGAAAAATTATATTATGGTGTTAGAAAATATTTTAAGTTATTTTGATGACTTTTAATATTTTGTGATAAATTTTATTAATAATTTATTATTAATGGCAATTAATTTATTTAATAAATATATTAAATAAATTATGGGGAAAATAGAATTAATGATTTAAAAATCATATAAAAATGATTCAAGTGTTATAAAAATATTTTAAGTTATAAAATATAACTTTTGATATTTTGTCATGAAAATGTTAATATTTTAATATTAATATTAATTATCTGGATAATGGATTTGATTGTTTAAAATCATAGAAATATGATTTTAAGGTATTAAAAATACTTTCGATATATTATAAATATATTATAATATTATGTTATGATTTTCATTAATATTTGGTATTAAATAAATATTAATGATTAAGGAATTTTGTGGTATTTAAATATGTTATTATTGATTGAAAATCGTGATAAGTAGTAATAATTACTTGAAAATTTTTATGAGTCTTTGAAAATTATTCACCGATAATATGATTGCTTAAGATATTGTTTAGTGTTTAGGTAGAGTTTAATTGAACTTAAACTCGATATTCGGCCCGACTAGGCCGGCTTGGATGATAGAATTGTGCTCTGCCCAACTCGCACTTAAATAGTTTGACTTGATGCTATGTCTTATGTGCTGTATAGACTGATAAGATTATGTGGTAATGTGTTAGGTTATTTTATACTGGTGATGATAATATTCTAATGTTTGGAGATTGATATTATCTATATTAGGTCTTGGATAAAGCTAAGTTATATTTCGTAACGGTAATCAACGGTGCAAGTTTTTCTTAACTCTACTAAGAGTGTTTCATTCAGTTATGCTTATGGTTAATCATTACTGATTGCCATGTAGAATTGTACTTTGTACATCTTGTATGTATAAGTCAAGTATGAAAGGCTGATCACCTTCATTACCAGTTGGTCTAGATATATATTGTTCATGTTTAATACTTGTTCACTCAAAAGTTTGTTCATGCTAATTCACAAATCGACATTGTGAATTATAGCCAACTTATTATTCGTAATCTTTCAATCATGATATATCCTTAAATTGTATTTAAACTTGTCAAGCAACTTTCATGCTCACCCTTATATATCATGATAAAACATTGCGCATCAAGGCTAATGCGCTTGACACAAGGAAGATAAAGCCAAGCGCACTTGGGACTATGTGCGCAAATTTAGATTTGTAAAAGTAATTTATTATAAGAACATTATATGTTAGATAGGATATGAAAAGTGTATAAGTTATGGTTACTCGACACCTTGGGGATAGTGTATAATGTTTAATGTATAAATAATTTATGTTTATATCTTCCGCAAATAGTAATAGTTGTATAGAATGATCGAACCGGATCCGAGGTGATTTAGGACCGGATTCGGGCTATCACAGATTGGTATCAAAGTCGCTGGTTATAAACCTAGGGTAGAGTTACCTTAGACCAATAACTACAAAGTGATTAGATAAGATCTAACTCACATAGAGTTAGTGTGTCGGTAAGATTCAAAGACGAATCTCGGCGAGTTATAAAGATACGAAGTTCCCTAACTCTGATAATAAAGGTGAACAGTAGTGATGAATAGATAGAGTCTAAAAGACTAAAAGTACAGTGATAGGAGATCGTAAAATAAAACGATCAAGATATAGAAATGAATCGTAATATATACGATGAGATCACCCCGTGATCTGATAAGGTTATAATATGGAGAAGAATCAATCTGATGATTCATAGGTTATAGGTCATAGGTAGAGAATATAGGGTTAAGTACAAGTTCTTAAAACTCATACTTATGTGACATTATTGATTCATAGTTATATGAAGTGTTTATGAACCCCTCAGCGAATGGACGCCAGTAAGGTAAGTTCTTAAACTTATATAATTGTGGCCAGGTTATGAACTCATAAGTTTGGTTTGACGAACTGGGTATAGTTGTGTGTGATTGGAAAATGGAGGATTATAGGAACAGATAGATTGTTAAGTAAATGATTATTAGTGGAGGCATTAGGTTTTCCTAAACTCCTAGCTATGCTAAACTTCAAAAAATTTTGACATCACAAAAATACGACTATGTGCTTTTAAAAAATATGTAACTCGTAACCATTTTTGAAATGTTTAAAAAATACAATTTATGCTTCTTATTTCAAATTAGACGCAAAAATGATTTGAAATATCAAAGTTATTTTATTTATCACCATCATGTACCATGAACTCTAGATGCGTAGATGATAAAAATGTGATGGAGTTAAAATACAGGAATACTTAGTGAATTTGACCTAAAGTCGCTATTCCACTATTGTATGATGTGTTATGACAAAGTCATACGATGATGGCATCCTCAAACCGGATCGTTAATACAAAGATGCGACATCATGACATCATTCTCCAAAATGTTTTCAAAATTTAAATTTTGCCAACGGGGTTTGGCTACACCTAAATAATTCGATTGAGTTGAATTATTGATATGAGTCTATGTTATTCGATTTAGCTAGACTAATGTTATGAAAACTCTAAGTGTTCATTGAAAGAAATTTCCCGAACCAAATTGTTTTGAAAAGGAATCCTATGATAAGACTGAGGTGAACTATGTTGTTTGGATAAATAATCCGATCGAGTAGCGTAAATATTCGCTAGACATGATTAATACGTTATGCATGACGTAAGAGTACGATAGGCTAATCACCTAAAGTACTAGTAATGGTAGTTTACCTTCTTCATGATTGTAAACCCACCGTTAACCTTTGTGAGGTAGATTACCTTTTCTTAATGGAAATAGGTAGCGGGTAGTAATACCTATAAACCTCGATGAGTTCATGAATCTATATGACCCCTCAAAGACGATTTGAAAACTTTTACTCTTAAAGGTGGTGTATTGGGTAGCATGTGATGATGTGTATGAATGGTGTATAAGCGATGGTATAAGGAGTAAGGTGTAAGGTAAATTTCGGGGACGAAATTTTTAGAAGAAGGGGTGAATGTGACAACCCGAGAAATTAGACAATTTATTAAAATCTTAGATGATTGATTTAAGATCAAATAATAGACCTAGACAGAGAATAAGTGTATGCATTTAATGTTTTTGGGGAGGAATTTTGAGGATTTCAAAATTCTATGAAGGATTTAGGTGAATTATTCAGGACTAAGTGTATATGTGTTTATGTTATGTGAATATGGTATTATGTGTGCATAGTATGGGGTTAAGGGTCAAGGGTTGACCGGATAAATTATATTAGTCACAAACCCTAAGAGCCTCGACGTTAAATTAGAAAATCCTAATGATTGATAAGAAACCCTAGAAACCGGTTCTTGAAACCCTAAGTTCAGTTCTGGGAATTTAAAACCCTAATTCGAAAATTTAAAACCCTAGATTGGGGATGCAAATGCTGGTATAAGGTTGAAACGTTATTAAATTATAACTTAATTAGGGAAAACCCTAACGATTCACTTGAAACCCTAATTGATTATTAGGAAACCCTAATACCAAATCTGGGAACTCTAATTTCAGATTATTGGTAATTTGAAACACTAATTTGGGAACATAACGGAGAATTATAATGCTTAAGTGCTATTAATCATAATATTAATTAGGGTAAAGCTTGATTAGTTAGCAAACCCTAATTTCAGAATTTGGAACCCTAAATTATTGATTAGAAACCCTAATTTATAATTAGGAAAAAAACTTGTTTGTTAGTTTAATAACTTTAATGTTAATTAGAAAACATTAATCCTAATTTTCAAGTTATAAGAAAACCCTAATCTAATTAGGCATTCTAATTTCTAAATTAGAAGTATTATTTTTCTATTTTTTAAACCCTAACTCTTGGGTTATAAACCCTAACGTATAATTTTAACCCTAATTGCTAAATTAGCAATTTTAATTAAGAGATAATAATTCTCAATAGAAAGATTGAATTTCGTGATTTGGAAATCTTGTTATAATTATAGAATCCTAATTGCAATTTAGAAAATATTAAATTTCTATTTTTGAAACCTAAATTGGAATTATTAGAAATCAATTTGTCAAAACCTAAAGGGTTAAACCCTAAACCCTAAGGGTTGAAACCTAATGATTATGGGAAATTACCAAGTTGCCTTGCACTTTATGAGCCAAAAGACCAAACTACCCTTTCTAATATTATATTGAGATGGAGTGTAGATCTAGCCCTAGTAAATGGTTGGTAACCAACCCCAAGCTAGCCATGTTCCTATATCTCTAAAAAATCAGATCTTATTGCCACTTAGCATCAATTGTGACCATAGATTAAAAATCTAAGAGCTTTAAAAGTAGGACAAAGCTTACTTTATTTTTCATTTGAGCCAAGTCCATTTTCTCTCTTCCATCCGAATTTTGAGAGTGAAAGTGAGTGAGAAACAAAACCAAAGTCAGCCTTTAGCTTGCCAGGATCAAACACCAAATATCAGATTCAAAAATTGAGCATTTATGAGGTATAAACCCTAATTCTAGAAATCCTTAGATCTGATGTTTGATGTTGTGATTTTATGTTTAAATGTGTAGTGTGTAGTATATATATTAGTGGTCTGGGTTGTAATATCACACATCCATAACACTTAGATGCTCGAAATTTATGTTTTTAAAAATCCGGAAATCGAAAAAAGTGGCTGACAATACCAATGTCGAGCCCATAGATTCATATGTGTTAGTTGTTTGTTGTGTTTAAAGTTATAGATCTATTCTATGTTTTAAGGTCTTTGCTCAAACTTGAATCAAGCTTTAGATCGTAAAGATCAAAAGTTATTAATGGTCAAAGTACGTTGATTGAACACAAAACCGCTTTACGAAAACCCGTAAAATTTCCGGAAACCTGCAATTTACGACAACGCTTTGCGTGCACTATATCTTCCTGTAATTTGTTATTTTGGTTATCTTGTTGGTTAGACATTATAGACTGGTATGTAGACTATACACTAGAGTCCTTAGAATACCCAAATCATGTGTAGGATTCAAGTTATTGAGGGTCAAACCAGCGTTGACCACCAGCTTTTGTAGAAATCTGGAAAACCCAAATTTCTAAATAACACGATTTCAGTCAGAACTTTGACCGTGTCATAACCTATGGATTTGTTGTTTGTGGATCGAGATCTTGTCATCTCGGCCGTTCTTTGTCATGTGTACTACTATTTATAAACCAAGAAACAAGCAAAATGATTACCAAGACACTTTGTAATTTGAGCTCAAAAGTAGACATCGAATCGCCTTGGGTTTCGGGTTGCCCGTAAAACCTGCATGTTCGACAAACATTTTGATTTCCCGATCTAATTGTGTGTTTGTTTATTGATTTAGAAAGCGAATTATCTAGTTGTAGTGTTACATATTATCTACAAGATCATGGTTAGAAATTTCCCTGAAACAAGTTTGTATCGAAATTTAAGGACGGTCAAACATGGCGTGTTGATCACGAAAGTATCCGTTGTTCTTGAGGCTCAAGAACACCAACAATGACAGTTTGTCGTGATAAAGCCCCTATAATGGCGACACTTAATTTCGAAAAATAGAAATTTATTATTATTAAATAGATAAAAATGGTTTTAATTATTAAAAATACATAATAAATTCTCAAAAATTATTTTAAAGCTTGAAAAAATAGTTTTAATTATTTTGAGTATATTTCAAAAAAATATTTAGTATTTTTGGAATATAAAATGTATTTATTTATTTAATTATTATATTAAATAATTATTTAAAAAATGGTTTTAATTCATGAAAATTATTATGGTGTTAGAAAATATTTTAAGTTATTTTTGATGACTTTTAATATTTTGAGATAAATTTTATTAATAATTTAGTATTAATGGCAATTAATTTATTTAATAAATATATTAAATAAATTATGAGAAAATAAATTAATGATTTAAAAAATCATATAAAAATAATTCAAGTGTTATAAAAATATTTTAAGTTATAAAATATAACTTTTGATATTTTGTCATATGAAAATGTTAATATTTTAATATTAATATTAATTATCTGGATAATGGATTTGATTGTTTAAAATCATAGAAATATGATTTTAAGGTATTAAAATACTTTCGATATATTATAAATATATTATAATATTATGTTATGATTTTCATTAATATTTTGTATTAAATAAATATTAATGATTAAGGAATTATGTGGTATTTAAATACGTTATTATTGATTGAAAAATCGTGATAAGTAGTAATAATTACTTGAAAATTTTTATGAGTCTTTGAAAATTATTCTGACTGATAATATGATTGTCTAAGATATTGTTTAGTGTTTAGGTAGAGTTTAATTGAACTTAAACTCGATATTCGTCCGACTAGACCGTCGGGATGATAGAATTGTGTTTGCCCAACTCGCACTTAAATAGTTTGACTTGATGCTACGCTCTTTATGTCTTGTATGGTGATAAGATTATGTGGTAATGTGTTAGGTTATATTATACTTTGTGATGATAATATTCTAATGTTTGGAGATTGATATTATCTATATTAGGTCTTCGGATAAAGCTAAGTTATATTTTGTAACTTGAGAATCAATGCAAGGCAAGTTTTTCTTAACTCTACTAAGAGTGTTTCATTCAGATTATGCTTATGGTTAATCATTCTTTGATTGCCATGTAGAATTAGACTCAGTACATCTTGTATGATAAGTCGTGTATGAAAGGCTGATCACCTTCATTACCAGTTGGTCCAGATATATATTGTTCATGTTTAATACTTGTTCAGTCAAAAGTTTGTTCATGCTAATTCACAACGACATTGTGAATTATAGCCAACTTATTATTCAGACTCTTTCAATCATGATATATCCTTAAATTGTATTTAAACTTGCTGGGCAACTTTCATGCTCACCCTTGCTATATCATGATAAAACATTGCAGATCAAGGCGAATGCGTCGGATACAAGGAAAGATAAAGCCAAGCGCAGCTTGGGACTATGTGTGCAGCTAGATTTGTAAAAGTAATTTATTATAGTAACATTATATGTTAGATAGGATATGAAAAGTGTATAAGTTATGGTTACTCGACCTTGGGGATAGTGTATAATGTTTAATGTATAAATAATTTATGTTTATATCTTCCGCAAATAGTAATAGTTGTATAGAATGATCGAACCGGATCCGAGGTGATTTAGGACCTGGATTCGGGGCTATCACAGTTGGTATCAAAGTTGTTGGTTATAAACCTAGGGTAGAGTTACCTTAGACTAATAACTGCAGTGATTAGGATAAGATCTAACTCACATAGAGTTAGTGTGTCGGTAAGATTCAAAGACGAATCTCGGCGAGTTATAAAGATACGGAGTTCCCTAACTCTGATAATAAAGGTGAACAGTAGTGAAGAATAGATAGAGTCTAAAAGACTAAAAGTACAGTGATAGGAGATCGTAAAACAAAACGATCAAGATATAGAAATGAAACGTAATATATACGATGAGATCACCTCGTGATCTGATAAGGTTATAGTATGGAGAAGAATCAATCTGATGATTGGAAAGTTACAGCAAGATGTTGTGTGTAAGTTGTACTATGAAATTGTACTTTGAAAACTCATGAAAGAGTTATGAATTATGAATACGGAGTAAATGAAATTCGTATTGTGAATGGGGGTTAAGATTAGGTGGGGATTTCAATTGAGGACTCATGTCGGCAACTGAGTTGTATGATTCCTTGTATGGGCGGGGAATTGTACTTGGTGTAAAAATTACTTATTTTCTGACATTGATAATCATTGAAATGTTGTGCCGCGCTATTTGCTATATTCATGTTAAGAGGGTGATTCCTTTCTCATATGTATAACAAATAGATAGGTCATAGGTAGAGAATATAGGGTTAAGTACGAGTTCTTAAAACTAATACTTATGTGACATTATTGATTCATAGTTATATGAAGTGTTTATGAACCCCTCAGCGAATAGACGCCAAAGGTCTGACTAGGGTAAGTTCTTAAACTCATATAATTGTGGCCAGGTTATGAACTCATAAGTGTGGTTTGACGAACTGGGTATAGTTGTGTGTGATTGGAAAATGTAGGATTATAGGAACTGATAGATTGTTAAGTAAATGATTATTAGTGGAGGCATTAGGTTTTCCTAAACTCCTAGCTATGCTAAACTTCAAAAATTTTGACATCAAGCAAAATACGCACTATGTGCTTTTAAAAAAAATGTAGACTCGTAACAATTTTTGAAACGGTTTAAAGTACAGTCTATGCTACTTATTTCAGCTAGACGCAAATGATTTGAAATATCAAAAGTTATTTTATTTATCACTCATGTACCATGTAACCTGGTGCAGAGATGATAAAAATGTGATGGAGTTGTAAATAGAGAAATACTTAGTGTGAATTTGACCTAAAGTCGCTATTCCACTATTGTATGATGTGTTATGACAAAGTCATACGATGATGGCATCCTCAAACGAATTTGTTAATACAAGACGACATCATGACGCCATTCTAAAAATGTTTTCAAAATTTAAATTTTGCCAACGAAGGTTTGGCTACACCCAAATAATTCGATTGAGTTGAATTATTGATATGAGTCTATGCTATTCGATTCACTAGACTAATGTTATGAAAACACTAAGTGTTCATTGAAGAAATTTCCCGAACCCAAATTGTTTTGGAAAGCGGAATCCTATGATAAGATCGAGGTGAACTATGTTGTTTGGATAAATAATCCAATCAAGTAGCGTAAATATTCATTGAACATGATTAATATGTTATGCGTGACGTAAAATACGATAGGGCTAATCACCTAAAGTACTAAAAATGGTAGTTTACCTTGTTCATGATTGTAAACCTCTCTTGTTAACCTTTGTAAGGGGTAGATTACCTTTTTCTTAATGGAAATAGGTAGCAGGTAGTAATACCTATAAACCTCAGTAGTTCATGGTCTATATGACCCCTCAACACGATTTGAAAACTTTTACTCTTCTGAGTGGTGTATTGGGTAACATGTGATGATGTGTATGAATGGTGTATAGCGCATGGTATAAGGAGTAAGGTGTAAGGTAAATTTTGGGGACGAAATTTTTAGAAGAAGGGGTGAATGTGACAACCCGAGAAATTAGACAATTTATTAAAATCTTAGATGATTGATTTAAGATCAAATAATAGACCTAGACAGAGAATAAGTGTATTCATTTAATGTTTTTGGGGAGGAATTTTGAAGATTTCAAAATTCAGCAAGGATTTAGGTGAATTATTCAAGACTAAGTGTATATGTGTTTATGTTATGTGAATATGGTATTATATGTGCATAGTATAAGGTTAAAGGGTCAAGGTTCAATTTGGATAAATTATATTAGTCACAAACCCTAAGAGCCTCGACGTTAAATTAGAAAATCCTAATGATTGATAAGAAACCCTAGAAACCGGTTCTTGAAACCCTAAGTTCAGTTCCGGGAATTTAAAACCCTAATTCGAAAATTTAAAACCCTAGATTGGGGATGCAAATGCTGGTATAAGGTTGAAATGTTATTAAATTATAACTTAATTAGGGAAAACCCTAACAATTCACTTGAAACCCTAATTGATTATTAGGAAACCCTAATACCAAATCTGGGAACTCTAATTTCAGATTATTGGTAATTTGAAACCCTAATTTGGGAATATAACGGAGAATTATAATGCTTAAGTGCTATTAATCATAATATTAATTAGGGTAAAGCTTGATTAGTTAGCAAACCCTAATTTTAGAATTTGGAACCCTAAATTATTGATTAGAAACCCTAATTTATAATTAGGAAAAAAATCATGTTTGTTAGTTTAATAACTTTAATGTTAATTAGAAAACATTAATCCTAATTTTCAAGTTATAAGAAAACCATAATCTAATTAGGAAATCTAATTTCTAAATTAGAAGTATTATTTTTCTATTTTTTTAAACCCTAACTCTTGGGTTATAAACCCTAACGTACAATTTTGATCCTAATTGCTAAATTAGCAATTTTAATTAAGAGATAATAATCCTCAATAGCAAGATTGAATTTCATGATTTGGAAATCTTGTTATAATTATAGAATCCTAATTGCAATTTAGAAAATATTAAATTTCTGATTTTGAAACCTAAATTGGAATTATTAGAAATCAATTTGTCAAAACCTAAAGGGTTAAACCCTAAACCCTAAGGGTTGAAACCTAATGATTATGGGAAATTACCAAGTTGCCTTGCACTTTATGAGCCAAAAGACCAAACTACCCTTTCTAATATTATATTGAGATGGAGTGTAGATCTAGCCTAGTAAATGGTTGGTAACCAACCCCAAGCTAGCCATGTTCCTATATCTCTAAAAATCGATCTTATTGCCACTTAGCATCAATTGTGACCATAGATTAAAAATCTAAGAGCTTTAAAAGTAGGACAAAGCTTACTTTATTTTTCATTTGAGCCAAGTCCATTTTCTCTTCCATCCGAATTTTGAGAGTGAAAGTGAGTGAGAAACAAAACCAAAGTCGACCTTTAGCTTGCAGATCAAACACCAAATATCGATTCAAAAATTGAGCATTTATGAGGTATAAACCCTAATTCTAGAAATCCTTAGATCCGGCGTTTGATGTTGTGATTTTATGTTTAAATGTGTAGTGTGTAGTATATATATTAGTGATCCAGGTTGTAATATCACGGATCCATAACACTTAGATGCTCGAAATTGATGTTTTAAAAATGGAAATCGGAAAAAGTGGCTGACAGTAGAATGTCGAGCCCATAGATTCATATGTGTTAGTTGTTTGTTGTGTTTAAAGTTATAGATCTATTCTATGTTTTAAGGTCTTTGCTCAAAACTTGAATCAAGCCTAGATCGTGTAAAGATCAAAAGTTATTAATGGTCAAAGAAATCACGTTGATAGAACACAAAAACGATTTGGAAAACCCAAAAATTTCCAGAAACCCGCAATTTCGACAACGTTTTGGGCACTATATCTTCCTGTAATTTGTTATTTTGGTTATCTTGTTGGTTAGACATTATAGACTGGTATGTAGACTATACACTAGAGTCCTTAGAATACCCAGATCATGTGTAGGATTCAAGTTATTGAGGGTCAAACCAGCGTTGACCACCAGCTTTTGTAGAAATCTGGAAAACCCAAATTTCTAAATAACACGATTTCTGTCAGAACTTTGACCGTGTCATAATCTATGGATTTGTTGTTTATGGACTGAGATCTTGTTATCTCGTTGTTCTTTGTCATGTGTACTACGGTTATAAACCAAGAAACAAGCAAAATAATTACCAAGACACTTTGTAATTTGAGCTCAGTAGACCTATCGAAGCGCCTTGGTTTACGGGTTGCCCGAAGAAAACCCGAGCATGTTCTGACGACAAACATTTTGATTTCCCGGATCTAATTGTGTGTTTTTTTTGATTTAGAAACGGGTATCTAGTTGTAGTGTTACATATTATCTACAAGATCATGGTTAGAAATTTCCCCTGCAGAAAGCAGTTTGTATCGAAATTTAAGGATGGTGGTCAAACATGGCATTGATGATTTGATCATTTGTCAAAGTGTTCTTGAGGCTCAACACCAACAAAACGGATTTGTCGCATAAAGCCCTAAAAACGACACTTAATTTGAAAATATAGAAATTTATTATTATTAAATAGATAAAAATGGTTTTTAATTATTAAAATACATAATAAATTAAAAAATCATTTTAAAGCTTGAAAAATAGTTTTTAATTATTTTGAGTATATTTCAAAAAATATTTAGTATTTTCAAAGAATATAAAATGTATTAATTTATTTAATTATTATATTAAATAAATTATTTAAAAATAGTTTTAATTAATGAAAAATCATGAAAATTATATTATGGTGTTAGAAAATATTTTAAGTTATTTTTGATGACTTTTAATATTTTGTGATAAATTTTATTAATAATTTATTATTAATGGCAATTAATTTATTTAATAAATATATTAAATAAATTATGGGGAAAATAGAATTAATGATTTAAAAATCATATAAAATGATTCAAGTATTATAAAAATATTTTAAGTTATAAAATATAACTTTTGATATTTTGTCATGAAAATGTTAATATTTTAATATTAATATTAATTATCGGATAATGGATTTGATTGTTTAAAATCATAGAAATATGATTTTAAGGTATTAAAAATACTTTGATATATTATAAATATATTATAATATTATGTTATGATTTTCATTAATATTTGGTATTAAATAAATATTAATGATTAAGGAATTTTGTGGTATTTAAATATGTTATTATTGATTGAAAAATCGTGATAAGTAGTAATAATTACTTGAAAATTTTTATGAGTCTTTGAAAATTATTACGAATGATAATATGATTGTCTAAGATATTGTTTAGTGTTTAGGTAGAGTTTAATTGAACTTAAACTTCGATATTCGTCTCACTTTAGGCTGGTCGGGATGATAGAATTAATGTCGGTTCCAACTCGGACTTAAATAGTTTGACTTGATCTTTATGTCTTATGTCTTTGTATGGTGATAAGATTATGTAGTAAATGTGTTAGGTTATTTTATCTTTGTGATGATAATATTCTAATGTTTGGAGATTGATATTATCTATATTAGGTCTTCGGATAAAGCTAAGTTATATTTCAGAATTCTTGATGTCAATTAACGACGAAGTTTTTCTTAACTCTACTAAGAGTGTTTCATTCAGTTATGCTTATGGTTAATCATTACTGATTGCCATGTAGAATTGTACTTTGTACATCTTGTATGTATAAGTCAGGTATGAAAGGCTGATCACCTTCATTACCAGTTGGTCTAGATATATATTGTTCATGTTTAATACTTGTTCAGTCAAAAGTTTGTTCATGCTAATTCACAACGACATTGTGAATTATAGCCAACTTATTATTCAGAATCTTTCAATCTTGATATATCCTTAAATTGTATTTAAACTTGTTGGGCAACTTTCATGCTCACCCTTGCTATATCATGATAAAACATTGCGAGATCAAGCGAATCGTCGGATCTGAGGAAAGATAAAGCCAATGTGACTTGGGACTATAAAAGTTGACTAGATTTGTAAAAGTAATTTATTATAGTAACATTATATGTTAGATAGGATATGAAAAGTGTATAAGTTATGGTTACTCGACCTTGGGGATAGTGTATAATGTTTAATGTATAAACAATTTATGTTTATATCTTTCGCAAATAGTAATAGTTGTATAGAATGATCGAGCCCGGATCCGAGGTGATTTAGGACACGGATTCGGGGCTATCCTATCGATAACTCGTGCAGCAATGCGAGAGATGCAGAAGTTAAGAAGTGTGGCTGGCCATGCCGATCTAAAGTTTTGTTGGACAAGAATGTTTACAAGTGTAGAATGAAAAGGAACTTGTTAGTAATGAACTGAGATATAATCATAACATTGTAAGGTACTTGTAAGACACTAATGCATGATGATTAAGAGTTAAATAATCAATTGAAAGTGAACGTAATGTAAATGACGTAATGAAAGCCGGAAACCCATAATAGTAGATCTAAGTTAGGATTTACATTGAGATGAAGTGTAAGATATAGTAGTGTATATACTTGATTATATATAACCTAATGTGGTATATTATATGATCATGTATTGTAGAAACGTAGAGACTTAAAGTGTACGTGTATTAATCAGTAAGCAGACGCTGAAGGCAAGTATTATAACCCTTGTTCCAGTTTAGTCTGGAAAAGTTTTGTAATTCATGTATTCTTTCGTATGAAGTTTTTAACGATGAAGTCTAAAGCCAACTCTTTCGGCTAGACTTATATTATGATTCTGTCAAGCATGATTTATGTTTACCGAGTTATATTGGTATGGTTTTCAATCGAAGACCAAGTATGCTAAAATGTTTTTGTCGTTTAACGACGGTAGCGTGAGGTTGCCACAACTTAAGCGTATACGTTTAATGAAAGTAGTGTTGATCAACATAGAGTACTATAGGTACGATCACCCGAAAGTGCTCGTAAGCTATATCGGACTTACGGACTTAGTGTCGGGTTGTCCTTTTCAAAAGAAATTATGAACGCTTTCGTAGTTTGAGAGCCTTAGTTGATATTCTACTGAATATTGTTGTTGGAAAACGTTTTGAATGAAAAGAAGTGCTATTTTGAATTATCGATAGTACTTCATAACTATTGTTCAATTATTGAAGATATATGAGTTCTATGTTTCAAGCATGTTGTTTATTAGAATTATAGTACTTGCTGAGCTAGTCATTCTCACTCTTGCTTGAACCATATGAACACAGCTAAGATCGAGCGGACTGAAGGCTCAGACAAAGATAAGGGCAAGGCGAAGATGAACCCTTAGCTTAGTATGTAATAGAATAGTTCAATGATTGTAATATATTGAATATTATGACAAGAACAAACGAATGGGTTACAAAGAACCTGGGAAATGTAATATTATTTTGAATATATAGAAGTTATATTGGTCCTTTTAAGACTATTTCATGGAATGAATGAATGAATGGTAGTACCGTGTAGCACCATCTGTCGGGTTGGAAGAGACCCGAATTTGGGGGCGTCACAAGTTGGTATATAAGTGCAATGCATGAAGAACCCCGAGCCTTTTCTTTGGTGGCGTCCCTAAATGGGAATGCACTGCACCAGACTTTCAAGAGGGCGCGCCAGCAAGTCGGTGAAAAATTGATAGGTACCCTTGTGAGGTGCTATGGTTGAAAGTACCATTAGCGTCACAGGTTGGTATCAAAGCATTAGGTTATAAAACTTAAGGGGGGGATTAGAAACCTTAAGTCATAACCTTAAGAGGAGTCAAAGAAGTACAAGAAAGGAAAATAACCTTATAAAAATGCATTATGATTATGGTATGTGTTTTTATTATTCTACTGACGTGTACTAATCAACTTAATTGTTTTGTGTAGATGTCAGGAGTAAATGGGATGTTTGTTAATGAGAAAACCATTAGTGAAGAATTGGTGAACCAAGTAGAGGTTATACCGAACCCTATCGCAGCAGAGCTAGATGTAGTGATCATTAAGTCTGGAGACTCAAAGGAAGTTGACTACATGTCAGTGTTTGATGGGATGATAGAGGAGGAGGTAGAGACAGTCTCCTTTAACCCGATTGGCTATAGCGGTATGAGATAGCTCTCAGGGGGTCAATGATGTCTCTGTTTATGTCAGTGTTGGATAGAAATATCCATTACTGTCAGGAGGTCAAGGAGCTAAAAGCAGAGCTCCAAATGGTTAAAGAGGACAAGACTGATGTCAAGTCCATATGGGAGCAGGAACATGATGAGAGGATTTTGGCTAAGGATAAAGTCCACGATTTAAAGCACGAGGTCTTTGAGCTCAAGGAGAAGCTAAAGACCAAGGTGTAGAAGATAGGGAGGATGTCCTATATCTATAGGAGTTCTCACACGGATTTTTAGTAGCAAGTAGCTGGATATCCGGTGGAGGTGGGGAAAACACGGCATACTATTAGCCGTGATATTATTGCCGGTCTTGCCAAGGCAGATTTCGATAATGCCTTGAGGCAGATGTAGATTAGGGGTAGTCAGACTAGTATGTAAATATATTTTTTTAAGAAGTAGTGACGTAAAGCCCTTTTTGTATAGTAAAGGGTAGTCTTTTGTAAATCCCAATTTTTGGAAAGTGATAGTGGGAAGGTAATGTAATCAGCTTAAGCTGTGTATGTAACTGATGTAGTATTATACTACGAGAATGAATATAAAGACCTTTTTATGGAAAGCAATGAGTTATGGATGTTGGAGTTATTGTTTAATATTAAATGATAACTAATAATGAAAGAAATAATAACGCAATGTGTTTATTGTATCAGCAAAATGCCGCCAAGAAGAGTGCAACGTAACCAAGGTACGAACGTGAATCAAACGGAGGGAGGTTCGGTTAATGCGATGCAGGAGTTTGTTAATCTGATAACAGCTGCCTTTAATAGAACAGGGGCTAATATCCCCGTAAATCCAGGAGTAGCATGACCTACTACCTTTAAGGATTTCAAGAGCGTGGGTCCGCCGGAGTTCAAAGGAACTACGGACCCTATTGAAGCCCAAACGTGGGTTAAGGAGATAGAGAAGGCATTTGTAATAGCAAATGTCGACGAGGCCCAAAAGGTTGCCTTTGCGACCTATATGATGAAGGAGAGGCCAACTTTTGGTGGAAGCCAATCGAAGCTAGGTTGGGATAGCAAATCGACGTGGGATAGGTTCAAGGAGATATTCTTGAGAACTACTTTCCCACGAGCATGCAAGGGAGGATGGAGATGCGGTTTTTGGAGTTGAAACAAGGGGACATGACGGTTCCCCAATACGCCATCAAGTTTAATGAACTGGCAAGGTTCGGTCCACATCAAGTGGATACTGAGGTGAGGAAGGCGTGATGGTTCGAGCAAGGCTTGAAACCACGCTCTATAAATCAGATATCAAAGATTCCAAAGTACTTCTTTTGGGACCATTTTAGAGAAGGCGTGTAATCATGAAGGTGGTAGTGAGGCGTTGAGCCAATACCACGTAAGAAAAGAAGAATAAGGAAAGGTTGACAGGAGAGTCAAGATTGAGGGAGCCAATGGTAGTGACGAGGGGTCGGAAAAGGAAGGTATATAGCTCTGGGAATACCGAGTGAAGCAAGGAGACCCAAGAAAAGAATGGAGGCCTCGCAAGACTGTGGGAAGACTCACTTGGGAGTCCTGCATCTCGAGGGAAGGTCGTCTGTTACAATTATGGACGGGAGAGGGCACATTGCACCTAATTGTCCTAGTCCGGAAGAACCACGGATGCTTTGTGTGGATCAATGACCACATGGCAAAGAATCGCCCGAAGAAGGGGACCGGATGGAACCGGGCGCTAATAGCAGTAAGTTAGCTATTAGTGGACCAAGCATTGCGTAATGGTCGATGGGTCGTACCTTAAACATGATGTACCAAGATGCGGTTGCATCATGGGACGTCATCGCGGAGTATTATTCCATTAACGATATCAATGCGTGCGTGTTGTTTGATTCGGTGCTACTTGTTCGTTTATAAAGATGCGATTTTTCTAGCGATTAGGATTACTTCCGAAAAGTTGCTTATACCTTTAAATATTAAGGTAGCAAACAAAGAAATAATTCACATTGAAGATGTTCATAAGAGTTGTTATGTAGATATACGGGGTTGTAAATTATCGATAGATTTTTTATTGATAAAGTTAGGAGAATTCGATGTAATTCTCGGAATGGATTGGTTAGTGAACCATGGGGCAATTATAGATTATCAAAATAAATGTGTGAACATTAAGACGTTAGAACAACCTCGGGTAGTATTTTATGGGAATAGATCGTCGGGACGTTGGTGTTGTCTAACCATGACACAAACTAGGAAATTGTTAAGAAGGATCGTAGGGCTATTTGTGTCGTGTTGTTGATACCCGCAGTGGTAGCAACCATGAAACAAATACCTATAGTGAGGAATTCGCCTGATGTATTTCGAAATGTAATTGTCCGGAGTCTTTCACGGATAGGGAGATAGAGTTTGTGATAGACATTGTGCGGTGAGCGACACCGGTTTCAGAGGCACCGTATCGTACGGCGCGCCAAAGGAGATGAAGGAGTTGATGGTGCGATTGCAAGAACCTGGACTGACCGTAAGTACATTCAACCGAAAGTGTTTCGCTGTGTAGAAATTACTGCATCGTTTGTCGAAGAAGGACGGATCGTTAAGACGTGTATCAACTATCGAGAGTTGAACAAGTTAACGATAAAGAATAAATACCCATTGCCCGTGGATCGATGATCTCTTCGATCAGCTTGAAAGGGGCTAAGTATTTTCAAAAATAGATTTAAGAACGGGTATCATCAGTTGAAGGTTAGGAAGGAGGATGTGCAAAAGATGGCATTCGTGACTCGTTATGGT
The DNA here is from genome assembly GCA_020205605.1 of Panax ginseng. Lineage (NCBI taxonomy): Eukaryota > Viridiplantae > Streptophyta > Magnoliopsida > Apiales > Araliaceae > Panax > Panax ginseng. Next base: position 70,619,082 of record CM035139.1, read on the forward strand.
CATTACGAAGCTACGGTGATGTCGTTTGGGTTGACAAAATGCACCAAATTGGATTTATGGATATGATGAACAGAGTGTTCAAACAATATTTGGACAAGTTCATCGTGGTGTTTATAGAAGATATTCTAGTCTATTCTAAGACGCCGGAGGATCATGCTGAACACCTAAAATTAGTGTTGGAGACACTTAGGAAGGAGAAATTGTATGCGAAGTTCACTAAGTGTGAATTTTGGTTGGAGAAGGTGCAATTTTTAGGTCATGTAATCGACCATGAGGGAATTTCGTGAGATCCAACGAAGGTGGAAGCCGTGATGAATTGGGAACAACCAAAAAATGCCAACCGAGGTGCGGAGTTTCTGTGGTTAGCGCTACTATCGAAGATTCATCCGTGGATTTTTCGAAGATAGCTACACCGCCGATTGACTAACTTGACGAGGAAGACGGTGAAATACGCTTGACCGACAAGTGCGAGGGGCGCTTTTCAAGAACTAAAGAAGAGATTGAGTGAGTTACTGTTTTGTCATTGCACGATGACACGGGAAATTTTGTAGTTTATAGCGATGCTTCGCATAGAGGACTTGGTCAGTGTGCTCATGCAACATGGCAAGGTCATTGCAGATGCATCTAAAGCGATTGAAGGATTATGAGAAAGTTTACCCTACTCATGATCCAGGAATCGTCAGCAGAGAGGTTTTGCCCTAAAGATATGGAGACATTATCTTTATGGAGAAAAATGTGAGATATACATGCACCACAAAAGTCTAAAAATATATCTTCTGCACGTAAGAGTTGAATATGAGGCGAGGAGATGGTCGAGTTGATAAAGGATTACGATTGTGAAATCTCGTATCACCCGAAAAGCTTGATGTGGTTGCCGACGCCTTGTAAGTAGGAAGGGTCGGGAAAAGTTTTTCTTTATCGACTCAGGCAAACCGAAAGTTGATAATGAGATGGCTAGGATGTAGTTGGAAGTGAAGCTGCCAAGTGAAGGAGGACAAATGTTGTTTACGAGGAAGATGTAGTCTACCATTGTAGAGAGAGTTAAAGAGGTACAACTCAAAATGGATGAGTGTGACCGGATGAAGGAGCGGTTGGCCAATGAAAAAGATACTAAGTATAGTCTTAATAATGAGGGATTATTGAGATTTGAAGGACGGATTTGGGTTCCGAATGAGACAAAATTAAGGGAGCAGGTTCTACAAGAGGCTCATAGTTCAAGGTTTTCGATTCATCCTGGTAGCACTAAGATGTATCAAGATCTTCGACAGAGTTTCTGGTGGCCGAACATGAAGAGAGAAATAGCCGAAATGCATTGGTAGGTGCTTGACTTGCAGAGAGTTAAGGCCTAACATCAACGCACCCGTTGGCTTGCTACAGTCATTAGAAATTTCGGAGTGGAAATGGGAGAATATCACGATGGATTTTGTGGTGGGACTTCCGACTACTCAGAAGGGGTATGATGTGATTTAGGTAATAGTTGACCGGTTGACAAAGTCGGCTCACTTTTTGCCAATTAGGGTTAAGTATAACTTAGACCAATTAGCTAGACTTTATATTAAGGAAATAATCTCCAGACATGGAGTACCAGTATCGATTATGTAAGATCGTGACCCACGATTCACATCGAACTTTTGGAGGAGTCTACAAGAGCAGTTAGGAACGCAGTTGAATTTGAGTACAGCATATCATCCACAAACGGATGGACAGAGCGAGAGGATAATTCAGACGTTAGAAGATATGCTAAGATCTTGCATCATGGATTTCAAGGGTAGTTGGGATGATCATCTACCATTAGTGGAGTTTGCGTATAACAACAGTTATCATGCAAGCATAGGTATGTCGCCTTACGAAGCTTTGTATGGGAAGAAATACAGAACGCCACTATATTGGGATGAGGTAGGAGAACGCCGAATGTTGGGACCAGAATTAGTGCAACAGACAGCGGATATTGTCAAGAAGATACAAATGCGTCTTCTAGCCGCTCAAGACAGAATGTAAGAAGTTTACGATCAAAGAGAGAGAGAATCGGGAGTTTGAAGTAGGTTCATACGTATTCCTAAAAGTATCTCCCTGGAAAGGAAAGATACGTTTTGGAAAGAAGGGAAAGTTAAGTCCGAGGTTTATAGGACCTTTTGAGGTATTAAAACGGGTAGGTGAGGTAGCTTATATGATAGCATTACCTCCAGGACCTGAAACGAATACATAATGTATTTCACGTGTCCGCATTACGCCTTTATAAGCCAGATTATAAGCATGTGATAGAATATGAGCCTATTCATATCGAGAAGGACTTAACGTACGAGGAAACGCCGATTCAAATTGTCGATAGAAAAGAACAAGTTCTGCAGAATAAAGTCATACCTTTCGTGAAGGTGTTATGGAAAAACTACGATGTAGAAGAAGCAACGTGGGAGTTAGAAGAAATGGTGAAAAAGAATTACCCTCAATTATTTGTGTAATTTTTTTTATATAGCGAGATTCTGGGGATAGAATCCTTATAAGGGGGAGAGAATGTAACGCCCCAGAAAATCGAATAATTGTAAATACTTTTAATAATGAATAAAATAATATTATTTATTATTACTACGTGTTGATAAGATGAATGTCGTTCTATAACCTAGAAATGTCGGAATGTCGTAGTATTTTAACTACGTGAGAGAATTAAGGTGTTTGAATTTCTAAGACGAAAATAAAAGTGTGATAACCCGGGATTTCAAATAATCAAAATTTTACGAATAATTTTTTTTATTTAATATTGACATTGACTGTTAATATTGTACTGAGAATTTGTGAGACAAGTCTCGAGATTTAGTCAATATGTGTTTTGACTGAAAATTAGAGTAGAGTTGTGGCTTAATTGAATTTCTGAAACCTAACCCTAATTTACGGATAGGGATTCGATAGAAAATATGATTAAAATAATTCTACTAATGAATACGTGTTTGTACTTTATAGGAATGTTGACCAATGATTGACTGGATAAGGTTTAAAATTAATAAACCCTATTAAGAGATTAGAAACCCTAATCTCAGGATTAGAAACCCTAATGCGCAGTTAAAAACCCTAATCGAAAGGACGGAAACCTAATTTAAAATTCGGATTCCTAAACCCCTAATTAGAAGCCCTAATCTCAATTGGCAAGCATAATGTATTAATTAAACACTAATATGATTAGAAAACCTAATTAAATTAGGAAACCCTAATTTTAGTTTTAAACATTTTAATTTTCTAATTTGTAAACCCTAATTAGAAAATTGTGGAAGCTATTATTTTAAAACCTAAGTGCTAAAATCTTAAGGTTAAACCCTAAGGGTTTGGAGAATGTCTTGTATGCCCTTAAAAATATTTTGATAATGACCAAAATGCCCTTTTATTATATTTTATTATGTAACTTGTAAAATTTCTAGCAACTTTAGTTGGTGAACTACTTATTTGACTTGGTGACTCAAAAACTTCAACAACTCAAATTTACATTATCATTTACATGCAAGTAAAATTCAATGTACCATGTGATTATATATTAGATTGGAGAGAGAGAAAGTTAATAATTTAGCCATTTTACTTGAAAGCTCTCATCAACTCTCATTCTCTCTCAAACCTACGAAAATTAGAAGTAGACCAGTCATATTTTTAGCCCCTAGATCAACCAATAATAACTTGGAGAGTATAGATCAAGATTTGGGCTAGAAAGGTATAAATCAAAATTTGATTTTTGATCTTTGTTGCTTAGAAACTTTTTGTGTTTAAGTGTTTATATTAATGTTATAAAATGTTTTTAGTTGATCTATGTTGATCCATGATGGATCCATAGCATCAAATGGCTTTAAATTAGTGTTTTTCAAAATCTGTCCCAAGAACAAAATTTGTGGTCCCATAAGCCAATGTCGAGCCATGCATTCTTGTTCATTTGTTGCTTTGGATTTTTAAAGCTTTAATATGTATCCCGGTATGTTGTCTTTCATCCGCAAGTGGTGGCACGCAGAATTGATTAACTAGATTTCGCTTTTATTTAAGGTCAAACATCGTTGACCGACGCGTTCGCTCAAAAATCGAATGACCCGTAACGTATGAATCGCTTTTCCGACAAGATTTTGTAGTGTCCGGATTCGTCGTTGTTTACGAGCTTTGATGTTGTTATTTCATACATCTTGTAGCCTCGTTAGTTGTACTATAGATCCATTCTTCTTGTTGTCATAAAAAGTTAACAGATCGATTAGAGAAAGTAGTCAAAGTGACCCATTCGATCGATAATGCTTTCTGTAAACCCGAAGCAAGTATGAACATTGTTCGGACAGTGGTTTTGGCCCAAGCTTATCTTGTGAATCTGCTTGTTGTTGGACTCGAGATCTTGTTATGTTGTTATTATCATCAAGTATACTACGTTGTTGAACGAAGAAACAACCAAAATAATTAACCTAACACTTAGATAAATGAGCTTGAAATCGATCGGTCGAAGTTTCGGTTTCTGGAGAAACCCGATTTGGTCCGACAGCCGTTGGCAAGCCCGTATCGTTATTTAATGTAGTGTTATGACCAAATGGTCACATTGATATGTGTAGTATTACATGTGGTACTACGATTTGGAACTTTAAGTTAGCCAAGAAAACGACTTTAAACCGTGATTAAAATCCGGATTGAAGTAAGGGCCTCAACATCGATTTCTTGTCGGTGTTCTTGAGCCAAGAACACCAAAGGCAATAGATTTGTGTCGCTAAAAGGCTTTAGTGATTTTGACTTCCTATTTATTTTATTTTCTGCTTTTTCCTAAAATGATTAAAAAATAGAAATAAGTTCTAAAAATTACCAAAAATGATTTTAATTAAAATAATTTTGACCAATTGAAATATTTTTATTAATATTTATAATTATTTGAATAAAATGATATTTATTTTATTTAATTATTGTATTAAATAAAATTAGAGAAAAAATGATTTAATATTATGAAAAATCATTTTAAATAAGAATGAAGTGTTGAAAATAATTTAAATTATAAAATATAATTTTCAATATTTTTCGAGAATTCTCATTAATAAATTAATATTAATGATGTTAGATTTATTTAATTGTTATATTAAATAAATAAATTAAAATAATTTTATTGATTTAAAAATCATTTAAAATGATTTTATTGATTTAAAAATCATTTAAAAATGAGAAAAAAATGATTTAAAAATATTTTAAGTTATAATTAATGACTTTTAATATTTGATAATAATTTCATTAATATTTAAATATTAATGGTGATATTTCATACAAATGATTTTTAATTACTTTAAAAATCATTTAAGTAGAATATTGATGATTTAAAAATATTTTAAGTTATTAAAAATAACTTTAATATTTTGATGATATTTATTAATATTTTGATATTATTAAATATTAATAATGATAAGATTATTTAATAATTAAATCATTTAAAAATGATTCCGATGTTTGAAAAATTATTATAAATTATAATAATTGTTTGATAATTATTTAAAAGCTTCTGAAAAATCTTATAATTGATATTTGACTTATCTAAAATAATATTGAAGCTTAGAAACCGATTTTGCTTGACAATGACTATGTTAATTGTTGGATAGGGTGACCAGAACACCGAGAATGGACCGAAGTCCAACCAGACCGAAATAGTTAGACTTGATAAGTGTTTATCTAGGTTATAAACACTGATGTGGCTATGTGGTAATGTGTTTAGGATAAGTTTGAGTGTAAACTACAGTGTTGTGGGTTTTAAATGATTGTGCTAATTGTGAGACCGACATTGTTGATTATAGGTCTTACTTAACGCAAATGAAATTATATTATGTAGTCAGAATCATGAAGAGGTAAGTTCCCTAACTCAACCTTGAGTTATTTTCCATTTAATTATTATTGGTGGATAATTATTGCTAATTATACCACGTTCAGGGATTTATTGTTGAAATTGAATTATTGATTTTGAAAATAGATATTTGTAGAATTACTGTTGTTGGATATTCATATCTGTAGAAGCTAATATTAACAAAGACGGATAATATCCGGTTTATCATTTAATTATGTTTGAGAAATGTCTTAGCTAATTATTCGCTAGACGATCATTTGTTTGAACTTGATAGGTTCAAAAAGAGAATTCAATTATTATTGATAGATCGATGCCAATTATTTCGGCTAGATCGAGAAGTAAATAGAATTTGAAATCACAGTATTTCGTTGTTAAATCAAAATCTTGATTCTCGAGATCGAGAAGAATAACCCTTTATACAAAGGGAACATTTATGATCGTATATTCGATCCTCATGCGCCTTGACTTAAGTATTATGCATAATATAGGGTATACTAAAGTTTGATCACTTTATATACTTACAGAGGGGTATGATTTAATCTTTATGGTTATCCTGACACTCGGGTATATCAAAGTTTAACTTTGATAGTTACTCGAGAAGAGAAGTTCAAGATCCAATGGATAACTCAAAGATAAATCGGAAAACATTTCACTTTGCTATATCGTAGAAATAATTCTTGATTATTCACTTGAATATGGTAGAAACCTTTCAAAGCGTTGACTTTCTTTTATTATCGAATTATTGTTGCATGTAATGTGAGAAGGTTTGATTTTGATTTTTATATCTTTATCGTATGTCTTAACTTGCGGAGCAAACTTGTTGCTCACCCTTGCTATAAATAAAACTTTTTAGCTAGGGACGAAGTTGCAGACGGTGCTGCGAAGAAGAATAAAGGCAAAGGCATCGTAATAAATTAGTTTTATGAACAATATTAATTATATGGTTGTAATGTAAACCCTTTTTGTATATTTAAGGGGGTATGTTTGTAATGTTAAGGTTAGCAGACCTAGGATTAATGTATTAACAATGTGACGCCCCCAAAATAGGCATACATCACCCATCTTGAGTCACCAATACATGGTACAAAATTCAAATACAACCTAATTATACAACAAATACGTGTAAAGTAATGCACAAAAATACATCTTTGTGAGTTTTAATACAAATATTGTCTTCTAGATAATATCCACTCTCGAGAATAAGTCCTCAATACATTTATTGTCACACTATTTAACGTAATAGTGAGGACTACTAGCTAACACTATCATCCGTAACATCACCCGCTCCCCGAGCTCCGTCTCAAATTTACGTTTCCGCTCTCATTTCCTCAAGAGAATAAAGGAAAGAAAGGGTGAGCTCAACTAGCCCAAAGAAAAATATTATGACTAAGATAATGCGTAATAAATTATCATTAGTCCTCAACAATGTTAAACCGATAAAATATAATAGACATCAAGTTTAATCACGCAGCGGAACAAGCAATCCATTAAAAGAATCAAGTAGAGAATAAAATCTACTATCTTTTATGTTTTAAAAGGTTTTTCATCACTTTTATCACGAGACTCACCAATAAATAATCCACATCATCCCCAAGCACTACGCCAAGGATATTCATTAGTCATGTCACGACCATAAATTCCATGCACTTCACGCCAAGGATATTTGTGTATTCATCAATGGTCACATGATCATGCTAATAACCTCATCCATCAATGCACTACTAAAGGCCAATGAGGATGATGACAATGATATAAGAATTCAATAAAACAAGTTCAAGAATTAAGTTATTCAGGAACTAATAACGCCCAAATTGTCAACATGATAACGCTTTGTAGAGTAAAATTCAAAATGCTCGGTAAGAATATTTCCATGAAAATCTTATGGATGAAGAAAAATATCGAGGATATTCCACTAATTTCATGGAGTATAGAAGTCAAAATTTTAACCAACCGAGAATAATATGAAATGGAATAACAACAGAAATCACCATGCATGCGGTATTGCAGATAGACAAAGTTATTCCAACAGAATAATAATAATAACGGAACCATGACGGTGAAAATCACAAGCGGGATGTTCCAAATGAATAATAAAGAATGGAATAACAACAGTAAATCACCATGCATGCGGTGATTGGCGGCCAGGCGAGTTATTCCAATAAAATAATAAATATAGAATAATAAAGATTTTACCCAGTCCTGTAAAACACATGAGATGTGATATTCTAATGTATAATAAAGACGGAACCGTGTCCGTAAAGAATGACGAGCAGTGATGTTCCAATGTAATAATAAAGACAGTAATAATAGAAGAATGTCACCAAGTATAGGGTATTCAGCGATACAAAAGTTATTCCAATGTAATAATAAGAAATGGAATAATGTAAGTTCTCTTCATGAATACAAAAAGAATAATATCCTTACCGTAAAAGAAACCGGATAAAGGAAAAGAAAGTTAGCAGACTTCTCTTCTTATTTCTCTCTATAACTTTCTCTCTAGAGTTCAATTGAATTCGTAAGAAATAATGAAGGAATGAGCTTCATTTATAGAAGAATGGAATGAATAAGAATCAACCCATTTACCGGCCTGCATTGATTTACTTTAATCCATTTATCTATATTTAAAGCAAAATCTTTTATATAAAATATAATATATATTATATATATATTATATATATATATATATATACATCAGTTCATCAAGTGCATCGAATGATAATTTTACTTTTAGGACGAAATTATAGCAGCCACGGATGTTATGCGTAAGAATTTGATTACTAACATCAAGTAAAACAAAAATAAAATAATATATATATATAAGCACATGCTTGATTGAATTCTTAGCTCCCACCCGACAACTCTTACAATTTTGATGACTTTTGATTCCACCATAATCCATTATATATATATATATATATATATATATATATATATATATATATATATATATATATATATATAAAAATAAAAGTGCTTTCATCCATCAAAATCCACTAGCATATAAATCTATATACAAAATAAAATACTTCCCTCCACTAACGCTACTTCCCTCTCCCCATAATTCAAACATATACATATATATATATATATATATATATATATAAACCAAGTACTTTCTCCCAACTATTTTAATAATGGGTAAGTAGGGATCCAAATAATACACAAAATTACAAATAACTACTCCATAAAAATTCTTTCAATATTTTAACAACATATATCATCAATATTATAATTCACAATATTAATCGACTGTGTCGCTCCTGTGAAAGAGGGGCTTTCCAATAAGGATTTCTCCTGATCATGCAAGCAATTAGGTGACCAAACCTCTCCTTGGCGTAACTTCTAGACATCGTTAACATTGTAAATTATAATATTAATAACTCTGTCATTTCAATTATTGATTTAATAATATAAAAATATCGGCAATAATTGAATCAAATAACGTGAGATACTATGCAACAATTTCTATAAAGAATAATTGAACAAAACTAAAGTGACTTCTCAATGTAAGCATCAATAATCAATACTGTGTAGCTACTATGCAACCACGCGTATTCATCAGACTTTTACTACCGAGTAGTTCAACAAAGATCAATGGTAAAACTTCCGCCATTATTTCAATAAAATATTTTTGTCGTTTTCTCAATCCGAAATGAATAATTACGTTGTGGGGTCCACTAATGATTGTGTCGTACGCATTTAATATTTCCCCTTAAAATGCAATATTCCCCACCAATCGAATATTATATAACAACTTGCATACTTTGCAAAAATTTATAATTATTACCTAACTATAATATTATATCATAATATTCAAAATGATAATTATAAAAATTCATCTTTATTCAAAAAAGTTGGGGTCTTCTGAACAACATATATGTTAATGTAGTATGTATTATTATTCACATATGGAATGGGTAGTTAGATGCTATTATATTGTGGATCTTGAACACCAAACTCGAAATCAGTAACTTGATTTAGAGCGTCACAAAAAAGCTTTATGAGAAATTTTTTGAAAAACACTATTCATCGATTTCTGCTCGGAAATTATTTTTGAATTTCTGAGAAATACGTAACATTATAATATCAAGTCGATATTGATTATGTAATAATAATCTAAGTATGAAAAACGTAATATTTCGCATGTGGACCTAATTTGGGAACGTTAGGTTTATTAAGCATTAAGGAAATAAAGTTGTGATCATATAATGTGTATACATTATATGAAGTAATGGATGTAAGTATAATACGACGTATTGTAGTATTATGTATGAAGAATGAAATAACATATATTACGAATTAATATACGAGTTAGTATATGAGAATTATACATGGGGTAAATGTTAAGTTGATTAATAAGAGGTAATGGACTTGTAGGATTAATAGACTAATCTAAAAGTCCAATATAATGTGACAATCAAGCCCAAGTGTTTGATATATCATTAGTCCAAACTATGTAGCACAAGCCCATTAAGAAAGTAGTTAGATTAATTATCAAAGCCCAATGAAAAGCCTTGATCCATGGAATTGAACCTAGTAGGAAATGGGTAAGCTTGATGGGCAAACAAAAGTGTGGTGACCAAGTTTTAGAAGTGGCTAGCAAGTTTACTTAATGGCTAGGTTATGAATAGTAAGGAGGTGAAGGATTGAGGAGGTGGAATAAGGAGGTGGGATGGTGTAATGACCATTTTACCCTAGCTTTGAGTGGCCTATAAATACCAAGCTTCATTTCATTTTGTTGCTTGATCAAATTTCATCCAACTCCTCTCAAATATAAGCTACTTATTTGGTAGAGCAAATAAACACTTTTAAGTCAAGTTAGATTTTCCAAGAAGAAGAAGTTAGACTTCAAAGGTAATGATCTTGTGTCCAATGTTCTTTCATCTCTATTATGATAGGATGATAAGGGAAGTGTTATTAATGAACATGTATTCTAAGATCATGTAATAGGTTAATAAGGAATGAACTTAAGCCGAATAATTTGGATAAGCAACTTGAACATTAATAAGTTGCTAGAACCATGAAGAACTTATCATATGTTGTCATATGATGATTAGTATAATGAATATAGCTTAAGAACATTGATTAGTGGACTTAAGTTATTAACAAGTCATGAGCATGAAGATTTATAGTTCATAAGTTGAATAAATCAATGACTTATGAGAATATGTCAAAACCTACTTTGTTTATAAGATGGTTTAATAAGTAACTTGTAATGATCTTATGTTGATTAAAATCCGTTTAGAATCATTAAGAATGTAGTTTTGCCGGAATTCACACGATTGGACGATTATCGTCGAATTCATGAAATTCTCGGAATGGGAGTTGTATTTTATGTTTGAAGTCGGAAACGTTGGTTTTCGATGGAGACAAGTCATATTTGGCATTATAGAGTTGCGGACTCGAAAATGACCGAATTCCGACTTAGAACGAAGAAACGAGCGTTGAACGTTCACGGACGTTTATCGTTTTTATTAAAAATGAACTCATAGGTGAAATTTTAGCAAACGAAGTCAAATAGATAAAATTCTTGCATGAACGCATAGAGTATGAAATTTTTGAACCGTAGGCTTTTGAACAGACCAATTCGGACTTATAACGAAGAAGTTATGCGTCCGGGAAGTTCGTAAAATTTTCAAATCAAGAAAATTATTCGAGAGGACCAGAGTCGCGCGCCATCACACGACTCACGACCTTCTAGAACCGTGCATCATCGCTAACTTCGCCGCACCTTGCATGAGATGCGAGTTAAGTGTGGCTCCGCGGCGCCAGTCCTAGAGTTTTGTTGGACAAGAATGTTTACAAGTGTAGAATGAAAAGGAACTTGTTAGTAATGAACTGAGATATAATCATAACATTGTAAGGTACTTGTAAGACACTAATGCATGATGATTAAGAGTTAATAATCAATTGAAAGTGAACGTAATGTAAATGACGTAATGAAAGCCGGAAACCCATAATAGTAGATCTAAGTTAGGATTTACATTGAGATGAAGGGTAAGATATAGTAGTATAGATACTTGATTATATATAACCTAATGTGGTATGTTATATGATCATGTATTGTAGAAACGTAGAGACTTAAAGTGTACGTGTGTTAATAAGTAAGCAGACGCTGAAGGAAAGTATTCTAACCCTTGTTCTAGTTCAGTCTGGACAAGTTTTGTAATTCATGTATTCTTTCGCATGAAGTTTTTAACGATGAAGTCTAAAGCCAACTCTTTCTCGGCTTAGACTTATATTATGATTCTCGTCAAGCATGATTTATGTTTACCGAGCTATATTGGTATGGTTTTCAATCAAGACCAAGTATGCTAAAATGTTTTTGTCGCTTAACGACGGTAGCGCTGAGGTTGTTGTTACACAACTTAAACGTATACACGTTTAATGAAAGTAGTGTTGATCAACATAGAGTACTATGGGGTGATCACCCGTAAGTGCTCGTAAGCTATCTTGGGACTTATGGACTTAGTGTCAGGGTTGTCCTTTTCAAAAGAAATTATGAACCGCTCATAGTTCCGAGCCTTAGTTGATTTTCTCATGAATATTGTTGTTGGAAAACGTTTTGAATGAAAAGAAAGTGCTATTTTGAATTATCGATAGTATTGTGACTATTGTTCGATTCCATCAAGATATATGAGTTCTATGTTTCAAGCATGTTTTTTATTAGAATTGTAGTACTTGTTGAGCTAGTCATGCTCACTCTTGCTTGAACCATATGAACACAGCTAAGATCGAGCGGACTAAAGGCTTCCTGCAAAGATAAGGGCGGAGACTTAACCCTTAGCTTAGTATGTAATAGAATAGTTCAATGATTGTAATATATTGAATATTATGACAAGAACAAATGAATGGGTTACAAAGAACCTGGGAAATGTAATATTATTTTGAATATATAGAATTTATATTGGTCCTTTTGAGACTATTTCATGGAATGAATGAATGAATGGTAGTACCGTGTAGCATCATCTGTCGGGTTGGAAGAGACCCGGATTTGGGGGCGTCACATCAGATATGTATGGTACCTAACGTATCTTACCCTTCTTCTTAATCTAATAATTTATTAGATTTGTTATAATTGGTTTCGGCTTAACGCATTACCTTGTTATAACGTTCACGTTTGAGTGATTATCTTCAACCTTTAGTTATCATACTTATGGTTTAAAACATCTTAAACAATGTTACATTAAGTTAATTAATGTTGTACTTCATCATTAACCAACTGCCTTTCTTTTTATCTTCATAAGCTTTCTTTACTATGCAAACCCTAGTGTTGGGGCTTCGACGCCAGCTATCCTTCTTCGTGTCGTTACAAGTACATGCCACTCTCCAAAGGGTTGTGGTCCGGACTTCATTGACATGCGGCCACGAGTCTCCTTGTTATTTGTCATGCCGCGTGACTCTGCTAAGAGAGGTCTGGCATGGGCAGGCATCAGTCATCATCTTTTAGTTTAGAGTCAAGGCCACGACGCCAGCTCTATGCACTAGATTCTTTGACAGTTTTTATTACACAACGAACTTCCTGGATTCAAAATTTGATCATTTTAATTCCGAATTGGTTCGTTCAAAAGCCATTAGCTCACAAATCACATACTCTATATGTTCATGCAAGAATTTTCTATTTTTGAATCCGTTAACTCAAAATTCACCTATTAGTTCATTTTTAATGAAAACAATAAACGCTCGTGAATGTTCAACGCTCGTTTCTTTGTTCTAAATCAGAATTCAGTCATTTTCGAGTCCGCAACTCTATAATGCCAAATAAGACTTATCCCCATCAAAAACCAACGTTTCCGAGCTCAATGTCAAAATTCAACTTCCATTCCAAGAATTTCACGATTTAGACGATTATCGTCAAAAATCGTGAATTCCGCCATAACTTCGTTACTTAAGATTTGTTTATCGTTTCAAATGGATTCATTCCATCATACTAACATCTTAACATACATATTTCATTAACTTATATACATGATAATTTCTTACAAGTTCTTCCTTAGTTCATAACTTATATATGAACGAATTGCTTATTCATGGCTTATTAAGACTTAAGTCCTTTGATTAATCATTCTATTTATTTCTTAGCATACATACTCCACTAATCAACACTTCTCTACCAAACTGCAATTGAAGAGATGGAAGATTAATGATATAGGATTCTAACCCTTGAAGATCATTTGGTTCTTCTTCTTTTCTACTTGAATTATCAAAGTCTAGCTTTTCTAGCTTTTTCTCTCTACCCAATAAGCACTTAAATATTTGTTGGATGAAATCTAACAAGTGAATTATAATCTAGCAAGTCTTCTATTTATAGGAAAACCAAAGTTAGGGTAATTTAGTCATTAAACCCATCCCACCTCCTTAATCAAACCTCCTTACTATTCATTAATTGATCACCAAGTAAAAACCACTTTACTTGACCTCCACAACTCTTATCTTTTTCTTAGCCACCAAGATCACCCGTGTGATCATGGGGCCCACATGGGTTGCCCCATGGATCATCCTTACCCATTGGATCATTAGTTTGGGCTTTAGGTTTAATTAATATAACTTATGATTTGGGCTTGCATTAATCCACATTGGCTTATACATTAACAACTATTTGGGCTTAACCTTTAGTTAGCATTGGGCTTAATCATAATCCCAATTGGACTTTACACTTCCTACACAATCCTATAAGTCCATTACATATGGCTTAAAGCCTTATAATGTATTGTCTACGTATTAATCTCGTATTCTAACTCGTATACTCATTCATCATATACGACATACCATCATACATACATACTCGTATAATACCTCGTATCATACTCGTACAATACCTACGTATTATACGATCATTGCTTTAACTAGTTAACGTTTTACTTTTCTTAACTTTCTCGAATTAAGTCCGCAGGCGAAAAACTGTGTTTGCCATATTATTATTACATAATCCATCTCACCTCGATATTCTATCATTACGTATTTCTCGGAAGTTCAAAAATAATTCCCAAGCAGAAATCAGTGAATAGTGTTTTTCGGATAATTTCTCAGAAAACTTTTATTTTTGTCTTGGAAATTCAAACACTTTAATTCCTCACGTAATCAAAATACTACGAGATTCTGACATTTCTAGGTTATAGAACGACCTTCATCTTGCTAACACATAGTAATAACAAATAATAAAAATTATTTTATAATAAATCCAAATTTCTCGATCGTTACATTCTTTCCCCCTTATAAAGACTCTGTCCCCAGAATCTCGTCTTACATTATACAAATAACTGAGGATAATCCTTCCTCATCTTTTCTTCCAATTCCCATGTTTCTTCTTCGGCATCGTGGTTCTTCCATAACACCTTTACTGAAGGTATAACTTTGTTCCGCAGAACTTGCTCTTTTCTATCGATAATTTGAATCGGCATCTCTTCATACATTAAGTCCTTCTCGATATGAATAGGCTCATACTCTATTACGTGCTTATAATCCGGCTTATAAGGACGTAACACAGATATGTGAAACACGTTATGTATTCGTTCTAGGTTTGGAGGTAACGCTACCACGTAAGCTTCCTCTCCTACCCTTTTTAACACTTCAAAAGATCCTATAAACCTTGGACTTAACTTTCCCTTCTTTCCAAAGTGTATCTTTCTTTTCCAGGGAAATACCTTTAGAAATACGTACGAGCCTACTTCAAACTCTCTATTTACTCGATGCGAGTCCGCATACTTTTTATGTCTGTCTTGAGATGCTACGAGACGCATCCGTATTAACTTCACTACATCCGTTGTCTGTTGCACCAATTCTGGCCCTAGAATTCGGCGTTCTCCCACTTCATCCCAACACAATGGTGTTCTACGTCGTACCCTTTCATTGTAATCGAAAGTCCCGCCATATAGTCCATCGTGATATGCTCCCACTTCCACTCCAGAATCTCTAATGACTGTAATAAGCCACTTGGTCGTTGATGTTCAGCCTTAGCTTTTTGACAAGTCAAGCACCTACTCACATACTCGGCTATCTCTCTCTTCATGTTCGGCCACCAAAAACTTTGTTGAAGGTCTTGATACATCTTAGTACTACCAGGATGAATAACTTTGTCGTCTCAATTATTGATTTAAAAATATAAAATATTATGCAAATGATACTGTGACAATAATTGAATCAATAATATGAGAGATATTATGCAGCAATTATTGTAGCAATAATTGAGTATAACTGAGTGACTCCTCACGTAAGCATCAATAATTAATATCGTGTGCTACTATACAACCACGCGTATTACTGTACTTTTACCACCGGGTATTTAAACAGCTTAACGGTAAAACTTTCGCCATTATTTTTATAAAAAGACATTTCTGTCGTTTTCTAACTCCGACAATACTTCCGTTGTGGGGCCCACCAATGATTTTGCCATCGTACAAATATTCCCTGTTAAAACGATTATTCCCCGACCAATCGAATATTTTATAACAACTTGTTTACTTTGCAAAATTTGTAAATATTACCAACAACTATAACATTATATCAAAATCACACCATAATATTCAAAAATATATTTCGAGAAAAAAAAATCTTTATTCATAAAAGTTGGGGTCTTATAGTATGGCTTCGACATTAAGAAAGAATAATGAACGCGGAGTTCATGTAATGGAAAACGAATGAGAGTGATTAAAACCTGAGGTAAAGGTTGAGTGTACGCGAAGATTAAACGGGTAGAACCTACACACCGTGTATGGTTTGACCGTAAGATGATGAAGACTAATGATTAAACCTATGAACGGTGAAGAAACTGAATTAAAGACAATGACGTATATTGTTAAGAAGCCTAGTAAGGATTATAACTTGGATGACGTTCTGAGTCGAATGAACCTGGCGTTGTAAGATAAGAATAAGGTAACGTAAAATGCTTAATGCTATGAATGCGTAGAATTAATAGTGAATGATCGTTCTGAGTATACAAAAGACTGTATGACTTAGACGATAAAGAATAAATCCTGAGGTATGGCATTTAGTTGCCAAAAGCCATAAGGAATGACAAATTGACTTAATGAACATTATAGTTTTAATGGTTCGGATAAGTTAAGATAAGTTTAGGTTGTGGTATAATCGTAATCTTTAATGGTTGACATATAGGAGCTGGGCTAAATAATTCCTTCAGAGAGCGGAGGTATATACCAAATTGGCAAATGATCTAACTCACTGTGGAAGACAGTGTAGACGAGACGGGAAACTAGTTTGTTGGTTGTTTATGGAAAACCACTCAGAGTACCATATGGACTACTAGTAGAGACACGATGTGTGCTGAGTCCTAGAAGAGTTATAAGAAAAAGATAAGAATGCAAATCATTAAATATGATGATCGTATGAGTAAGACATCTCCGTATGTCATGAAGTCGTAAATCGGTAAAGAAAGTTATCACGTAAACTTAGATTACAAGAACATGAACCCTAAGAAGTAAAGTTAAGCTTAAACCAATGTAAGTCAAGTATATGACTAATTGGTGTATATGTTATTTCCTTATGTGCTATATAGGAATTGGAATGAGCAGTTCAGCGTAAACTGTAAGTTGTAGTTGTGCATAAGGCAAGTTTTCTAACTTTATTCATATTTTAAATGAATGCTAGTTTCTTAAACTTTCTCAAATGTTGAACTTGAGAAGTTTTGTCTATGTGCAAATGTGTGATATTTGTACAAGGTGGTAGAATGTATGAGACCTTGTGCCACAATTTTAATACATCGGTGTTTCTATGAGATGAACTGTTCTGTGATTGAACTGTTCAATATAAGAATGTTCTGTTTATACATGATCCGTTATTGTTAAGTTTGTGCTAATGATTCTGGAAAATATAAGAATGTGTATGAAAAAGGTAGAAGAAGGAAAGTATTTCAACGTGAATGTGACTAATATTTTAAAATGATAGGAATCAGAATTATTCCTATTATTCAAGCTACTTCATAACCTTTGTTCGGTTATCGAAGTCTTAAAAGAATGTTTAAACTCTTGAAGTTGTTTATTCAACTGCTATGACTTGCTGAGCAATTGACTGCTCACACTTGCATTAAATGAAAAACATTTTTAGAGTACGAATAGAAGAGCTTAAGGATTCCGTAAAGATCAAGTTGACCGGTGTCCAGACAAAATGTCATTCAGTATATGAATGAGCGTGAAGATTTGTAATGTAGAATAGTTTAATTAAACTATAGATTAGTTTAATGAACTGTTATGTATCCTTGGTGGCGGATTAAAGTAACTCTTGTAAGATAGGAAGAATAATATAATTATCATTATTTGTAATAAACGAGGTTATAAGGTATTAGAACCTAGGATTTGAGAATGTATGTGGTTATATTTAGCTATATAATAACGTATGTTTGGAATGAGATGTACTCGTGATGCATGAAATTCGGGTATAAAGATAGACCAAATTTTGGGGTGTGACAGGGGGTATATATAAACCCGGGTTGCTTCGTCTGTTCCCACCTATGGTTGGTCTCCGTGGGCCCAAACTGATGGGGTCTGTTGTCTCTCAATCGTATACTCAGACCAATCGCGAATCTCACTTGAACCTTCATAACTTTCAATCCGGTAATCTGATGGAGGCGTGCTATACATTTTTGAAAATCCCTTTCCAAGAGCTACACAATGACATGGGATTTGACCTTTTCTGAATCTAGAAAGATGGGTCCATGACCAGATCTTTGAGTCTTCACAGTCTGTCCGTTGAGCTATCTTGTGCTATTTTCACTCGAGATTTATATTATGGTTCTGCATGACCTGAGACCGCAAGCAGGCCCCAAAGCTCATGAAGCAGTCCTTCTACCCATGGCCAAAACCCGAACTTTAATCACCGATTTTTTCACCCACGAAAACTGTGGTTTTTGCCGGCTACCACCATCCGGTTTGGGCTAAGCCCAAAAAAAGCCTAAAAAGTAGGCATAAAACGACTTCGGTCCACAGGCCGGCTTGGCCCACCCGCCAAAACCCGGGCTTTGGGCTTACATTTTCTGGCCCGCCAAAGTCTTGACCGCTTTTGGCACGGCTTGCATTGCCGTGTCTATAATGACCTTCTTCATGGTAATTTAATTTGATTTGATGTTGAGTTGACAAAATTACTCTTTTGCCATTCTGGATTGGTTTCCAAGCTTGACGCAACTGCAGCTGTCCTCCCTCAAGGTTATCTCCAGGGTTTGACTGCTATTGACTTATGTTTGTCCCCATGGTTGTCTCTGAGGTTGGTTTGATGATTCC
The DNA here is from genome assembly GCA_020205605.1 of Panax ginseng. Taxonomy (NCBI): domain Eukaryota; kingdom Viridiplantae; phylum Streptophyta; class Magnoliopsida; order Apiales; family Araliaceae; genus Panax; species Panax ginseng. The sequence continues at coordinate 70,638,132 of CM035139.1, forward strand.
TCGGTGCTTTCATTGGGGTTTGGTTTAATGCTTTCTTGGGGCTATCTCCGGGGTTTGGTTTGATGATTTCGACTTCCAGTGTTGTGTCTAAAATACGATTAAGCCCTCCTACATAGTTAGTAGAAGGAATACGAATTTTCGAGTGTCTACACTACTTTCACTTGAATACATATTATTCCTTGGTGGATCACCTCTAGAGGCTAAACAATTGGGTGGCTAACATTGATCAAAGTAATGAATCTAATCGGTGGATTTAAGGAGAATGCGAAAGATTTGGAGTTGAACTCGTACCAGAGAAAGCATGATTCTACGAGGTTATGATTATGATTATATATCTCTTTCATATAATTGATAATTTAGTACAAGGAAAGATCATGGTGATAGTTTGTATAAAATTTTAAAATCTAATTTTATCGTTCTTCCGCTATATTTATGTAATTTGATTACATGCTCGCGTTATATACAAACTTAATAGATACTCTATTCAACCCCCTTTCTAGATTATTATTGGACTTTAATAATTTATTTAAAACTCATTTTTGAGTACATTCTGTTGTTACACTTCAATATTAATAACTTCATTTCATCCAAAACTAAGTTTAGTTTAAACTCATATTCATCAATAAAATTTGTTACGCATTTGAGCTATTTTTAATATTTTAAATTCTAAAATTATTTAATTCATAACTCCGTTTGAGTTCAATTTGGGCAACACGGCAACACCTCCCCTGTACTAGAGGGTATCTCACCTAAAACGTTCAGGGCCAACCTTGTTCTCGAACTCCAAAAATAATTCCAAAGTCAATGTACTTGGTCCATTACCTAGCCTCCTTACATAAATTAATATTAAATATCTAAAAGGAGTTGGGTTTTTAAATTTTTACAACACCAAGAGTTTCAGAGTTACAACATATCAAAATTTTAAGTTTCAACTCATTATAGATTGAGAGTTACACAATTTACAAAAATAGGGTAGAAAAACTTGTCCTTACTAGTCTTATTTTGTTTTTCTTTCTTTGTTTTCTTTAAGGTTCTTGGTTCCTCTTTTGGTTTTCATGATCATTAGATATAACTAAGTTTTACTTAAGCATGATAAGAGTTTTATAAACTTCAAAGAAAAAGAATTTTTTAGAAATTTTTATGGATCAAAATGTGTTTAGGGTTGATTATTTTGCTAGTTTAGTTTCCCTTCTTTTCTCTTGATTCCTTACTGTTGGGAAAAAATCACCACCCAAATAATGTTGTCTTTGATAAATTAGACAGATAAAATATCAGCACATGTCAAACAGATTAAATTTGCAGTTCCACCAAAATAATAACCATGTAGGAAATAATGAGTAGAAATATCCAACAATGAGACACCAAGAATTTTACGTGGAAAAACCTCTAAAACTAAGAGGTAAAAACCATAGGACAAACTCCGAACAATTCACTATAATAAATTGAGAGAATACAAAGATATCTTAATTTGAGTACAAACTCAAATTACTTCACCATAATAACTATGTGATGGAACCCAAATAAAACCCTCTTTTATTTGAACTACCTTTCTCTCTCTATTTCCTAAGCTTTATAAAAGCTACTCTCTTTTCTCTCTTACTCTCGGATGGAGTATGAAACTTTGGTGTATTTGATCCTTATGGTTGGTTGCCTTTATAACCGAATGGAAGGAGAAGAGTATTAAATGAAGTGGGCAAAAATTTCAATGGGCGGGGAAGGTGGAATTTTCAATGGGCGGGGCAATAAATGAGGTGAGGAATTTTGTTGACCAATAATCTCCCCCTTCGAACCCATTAGAGAAGGTATTCTCTGTGACCCTGTCACTTGGAATCCATCCCGGCCAATTCCTTGCAAAATTCCAGCTTGTCACGAGTGACAACTTTTGTCAATATGTCTGAGGGATTCTCGTCGGTATGAACTTTCTTCACTTTCATCAATTCCTTTTCCATCACTTCTCAAAGCCAGTGATAACGAACATCAATGTGCTTGGTCCAATTGTGATACGTGGCATTCTTGGTCAAGTCAATTGCACTCTAACTATCACAATAAACCACATACTCATCTTGTTTTAAACCCAACTCTTGGAGAAATCGTTTCAACCACAACATCTCCTTTTGCTTAAAGAAGCAATATGTATTCTCGACTTCGGTTGTAGACAAAGCAACACATTTTTGCAACTTGGACTGCCATGATACTGCTCCCCCTGCAAAAGTAAACAAATACCCCAAAGTAAACATTTTTCTCTTCAGAACCTGCCATGTCTGCATCTATACAACCCTCCAAGACTGGACTCGTACTACCAAAACCCAAACACAAACTGGAAGTAGCTTTCAAGTATCTGAGAATCCATTTAACTGCTTCCCAATGTTCTCTGCCAGGATTTGACAAATACCTGCTCACAACGCCAACCGCATAAGCAATATCTGGCCGCATACAAACCATTGTATACATAAGACTCCCTACAGCAGAGGAGTAGGGAACTACTGCCATATCATCTCTCCCTTCCTTGGCAGAAGGACACATGCACTTTGTCAACTTAATATGACTAGCCAGTGGTGTGCTAACTGGTTTAGCATCACCCATGTTGAACCTTGCAAGCACCCGCTCAACATACTTCTCTTGTGACAACCACAACCTCTTGGCTTTCCAGTCACGAACAATCTTCATACCCAAAATCTGTTTAGCTGGACCTAAGTCCTTCATATCAAAGGACTTGAACAACTCACCCTTGAGCTTGTGAATCATATCAACATCCTGCCTAACTATCAACATATCATTTACATATAGCAACAGATAACGAAGTTACCATCCGGGAACCTTTTAACATACACACAATGATCTGCAACTGTTCTATTGTAACCTTGATCCACCATAAATGAATCAAATTTCATGTACCACTACCTTGGGGCTTGTTTCAAGCTGTACAAACTTTTCTTCAACTTGCAAACCAAGTGTTCTTTTCCTTTAACTTCAAATCCCTCTAGTTATTCCATGTAGATTTCTTCCTTCAAATCACCATAAAGAAAAGCATTCTTCACATCCAACTGCTCAAGCTCAAGATCCATACTAGCTATTAACCCCAGCACTACTCGAATAGAAGTCATCTTCACAACTGGAGAAAAAATCTCATCAAAGTCAATACCTTGCTTTTGAGCAAAACCCTTGACAACTAAACGAGCCTTGTACTTCACTAGTTTTTCACCATCCTTCTTAAGCTTAAACACCCGTTTGTTCTTCAATGTTTTCCTGCCCTTCGAAAGTGTAGTCAACTCATAGGTGTGATTCTTGTGCAAAGAATCCATCTCATCCTGCATAGCTCTCAGCCAATTGCTTTTCTCCTTATAAGTCTTGACTTCGAAAATCCTCTGGCTCCCCTCCTCAAAGAACTAAAAGATATTCAAATGAAGGATATCCGAATGATGGCTGCGTTCTCTAGTGGATCTTCTTAAATTGAGGTTCTTTAATATCCGTTACTCCCCGATCACAACTCTCAGATCTCGGATCGATCACCATCGTGTGCAAATCTTCATTCGACCTCCTTCTCCAACCTGTGGCATTACATCTTTGGAGATTCTTCGCTGAGGTCTGGAACTCTATTATCTCTGGGTTGTGTAACATTATCAAAATGCTTATAATTCTGGTGCTCATAAAACACCACATCTCTGCTCCTGAATAATTTTCTCTCGCCTGGATCCTATAATGTATCCAAACTCGTGATCTCCATAGTGAACCAATACATGGAGTAGACTTGTCATCAAGTTTCGATCTTATTCCTTGGGGATATGTACAAAGGCCTTGCACCCAAATACCCTCAAATAAGAATAAGACAAATCCTTACCACTCCAAATCATTTCTGGAATCTAAAAATCTAACGGTGCTGATGGAGATCTATTAATCAGGTAACAAGCAGTACGAACAGCTTCACCCTAGAATGACTTAGGCAGTTTAGCCATTCTCAACATGCATCGTACTCTCTCAATAATAGTGCGGTTCATTCTCTCAGCCACACCATTATGTTGTTGGGTACCAGGAACAGTCTGCTCATGCCGAATGCCATGCTTACTGCAATATTCAACAAACTCCTTAGAAGTGTATTCCCCTCCGTTGTCGCTACGAAGACACTTCAACGATTTTCCAATCTCCCTTTCAACCATAGCATGAAAACTCTAAAAATGTTGGAATACCTGATCCTTTGTTCTCAACAGAAATACCCACACCTTCCGCGAAGCATCATCAATAAAGGTAACAAAGTACCTATTTCCACCCAAAGACTCAACCTCAATGGGTCCACATACATCAGAATATACTCTCTCTAGTAGCTCTGATTTTCTTTTAGCTGAACTACTAAAAGAAACTCTATGTTGTTTCCTAAACAAACAATAATCACAAGGGCTTAACACAGTACCTTTAGCAAAAGGAACGAGTGACCTTTTTGCTAATAATTGCAACCCTTTCTCACTCATGTGGCCAAGCCTCTTATGCCATAAGTTTGGCGAAGAGTCATCATCAACTGCATTCAATTCACTAGAACACACTTTCACATGGGTCTTGTACAACGAACAACAAGCAACGCCTCTTGTAATTACCATAGAGCCCTTGGTAAGCTTCCACTTTCCACTGTCAAAGTGATTCTCATAGCCTTCTCTGTCCAAGGCCATGCCAGAAATCAAGTTGAGACGTAAATCAGGAACGTGTCTAACATCCCTCAAGGTAACAGTGCAACCAACACCTGTCTGAATGCAAACATCACCAATTCTAATAATCTTGGACTGATCAGTATTTCCCATTCTCACGTACCCAAAGTCTCTAGCTTTGTAAGTTGTGAAAAATTCTCTCTTAGGTGTAGCATGATACGAGGCACCAGTATCAACCACCCAATCAACTTTCTGATCATCAACATGCAAGCATTCTTCTTCCCCAAATGAAAGAATCACAACATCTTCGTTGACTGTGGTTGCAGTGTTCTTCTCCTCAACCTTTCCCTGCTCACTATTTTTCTACTTGTCTAACCAGATTCTACAATTTCTCTTGTAATGACCTTCCTTATTACAATGGAAGCATCGATACGTTTCACCTTGTCTGGCCTTTGACTTGCTCCTGTGATTTTTGCTTTTGTTGCGACTTGTATCTCCTTTGTGAGATCCCCTAAAATTGCTTCTACCCCTGTTCTCTGTGATAAGAGCATGTGTCTCAAAATTTACACCTTGATCCTTTCGCCTTGTCTCCTCATTATGAAAACTGTCCTTAACCATCTGCGATAGTCATTTTTCCTTCATCGAGTGAATTGCTAGACACCACTAAAGTCTCCCAAATTGTTTGGCAACGAATCGAAAGCAAAGAGCACTGAATCTCATCATCAAGATTCAACTTCATAATGGACAATCGGTTCACCAAACCTCGAACTCACTCATATGCTTTCGACACACCGCTGCTCCCATCCTTGTACTTTAGATTCACAATTTTTCGAATGACAAAAGTTTTATTTTGTGCATTCTTCTTCTCGCATATGAGACTACAGTGTTGTCCATAGAGTGTGAGCATCCGTCTCTGCGAAACATGGTGGAACACACTTTGATCAATCCAACGTCTTGGATGTGACCAATAGTCTTCCTATTCATTTTATTCCAATCGACCTCCAGTTTATCCGCGGGCTTCTTTCCCTTGAGCTCCAACGGATCACACAGATCCTTGCAATAAAGGATATCCTCCATTCTGGGCTTCCAAATCGAAAAATTTGAAGAGATCAATTTAATCATGACTCTGACTAATTCCTCCATAAAATTTATCAAAAACAACCGATCAAATAACCTTAGTTCTGATACCAGTTATTGGGAAAAAATCACCACCCAAATAATGTTGTCTTTGATAAATTAGACGGATAAAATATCAGCACATGCCAAACAGATTAAATTTGCAGTTCCACCAAAATAATAACCATGTAGGAAATAATGAGTAGAAATATCCAACCATGAGACACTAAAAATTTTACGTGAAAAAACCTCTAAAACTAAGAGGTAAAAACTAAGGAACAAACTCCGAACAATTCACAATAATAAACTGAGATAATCTGAAGATATCTTAATTTGGTCTGAAACCAAATTCTTGTACCCACAAGAATGTATGTGATGGAACCCAAATTAAACTCTCTTTTATTTGAACTACCTTTCTCTCTCTATTTCCTAAGCTTTATAAAAGCTACTCTCTTTTCTCTCTTACTCTCGGATGGAGTATGAAACTTTGGTGTATTTGATCCTTATGGTTGCCTGCCTTTATAACTGAATGGAAGGAGAAGAGTATTAAATGAAATTGGCAAAAATTTCAATGGACGGGGAAGGTGGAATTTTCAATGGGCGGGACAATAAATGAGGTGAGGAATTTTGTTGACCAACACTTTCTTCAAGCTCCAAACTTTTCTTCTCTTTTTCTTCTTTTCTTTTCTTGCTAGCTCTTCTCTCTCTCTTTTACTTGCCTTTGTCGAAATTTGTGGCTGCCGGAATATTTTGCTTTCCCTTTTTGTTTTATATAAAACTAGTTTCAAAAGATAACCACCTCACCTGTTTCTTTTTCCTTACCATCATAACCACATTAGCTCAAGGTGACACCAAGGCCCTCTTTGGCTGGCCCCTTGGATAACTATCCATCATTTTTTAAATTTTTTTATCCTTTATCTTTTTATTTGTTTATTTATTTATTTATTTGACTTTTCTTTTCCTGTTCTTTCTGAATTACATATTCTTCCAACACATAAATTCAATGTGTTAATATTTACATTCTTGTTTAGGATTTTGGGATATCGCAGTCATAGCCAAGCTTGACTATAGTAGCTACATTAATTCAATGATGACATATTTGTTTTTCATTGTTTTTATTAATGGAATTATAAATATTTTACTATTTTATTATTAAATATTATGTCATTTTTTTGCTATATTCAAAAGAAATTTAAGACAAGAATGAATTCCAAGAATAATTTTTTTACCATTAAGTCACGATTAACTTGATACTATGTCATCTTTTTGCATGATCTATAATTAAGTTTTGTTGAGGTAAACCACATTATGTGGTCCACATACTTCTTTTTTTCCCATAAATAAATCTCTACACTAACACTTTGTTTCTGAATTTTGAACAGAAAAATAAAATAAAATAGAAAACTTGAAATTTTCCTTTGTTGTTTCTGAGTTTTTAATAAAAAAGAATAGAAAATTAAAAAAAAATTCTTTTCTTGCATTTTTGAGTTCCAATGAAAACAAAAATATCACTTTTATAAATTTATCCTTCTATTAATTATAACCATTAAATCATGAATAAAAATATACAAGATAAATTTAATCAAAGAAAAAAAATCTATATTCAAATACAAATATCTAAATACATTTCTCTCCTTTTTACTTAATTTTTTAATAAAACTTTTAATTGAATTTGCGATATATTCTTCTACAATTCTTTTAATTTTTATTATCACACTTTATTCTATTCATACAAGCTTGTAAAAGTTTAATGTGTATCTATAAAAATGTAATATCTTTCTTATCTAGATATATTTAAAATAAATTAAAAAATACATTTAGTTCAGAAACAAATTGTAAGACCCCAACTTTTATGAATAAAGATGAATTTTCTATAAATATTATTTTTGAATATTATGGAGTGAATTTGATATAATGTTATAGTTGTGGGATATATGTAAAATTTTTAAAATACGCAAGTGGTTATAAAATACTCATTTCTGTTGGAGAATATTCGTTTGGTCGTGGAATATTCTTGTTGTTTGAGAATATTCGCAATGCAATTTTAGGTATTTGTGGGCCCCTAACGGAATAAACTATCTCGATGAAGAAAACGACAAGTTTGAGTTTTATAAATAACGACGTAGTGGTTCACAGATTAACCTTTGTTGGAATACACGGTGGTTAAAATACGATGTCTGGCGTTGTTGCAAGAGTTAGCACACGCGGTATTGCATGCGGTATTTTTGAATTATTGATTCTTACGTAAAAAGACACTTATTCAATAATTGTTACAGTAATTCTTCGTTCAATATTTTATTTTATTGATTCAATAATTGGTGCGTTGATATTTTATATTATTGTTGTTTCAATAATTGTCAATGCTGACAGATATTTTCCATTATCAAATCAATAATTCATATTATTTGAATAATATTATTAGATAGCATTATTGGCAATGTCTAGAAAGTTACATCGAGGAGAGGTTTGATCACCTAATTGCGGGCCAAGATGAGAGAGAAATCCTTATCGGAAAGCCCCCTCTTTCCTGGGAACGGCCTGGTTGTCATTATTGTGATTTTGTAATATTATTTGTGAATAATTAATTATTGATTTATATGATAAAGAAATATTTATTTTATGTGGACATAAAATGATGGATAGGAAAATATTTATTTTATGTGGTTATAAATGAAAGAATTAATGTGGAGGTGTTTTATCAGTATTTTGTAGGATTGGAGGTATTGAAAAATTAAATCGGTGTTCTTCAAGCTCAATTGCGTGAGTTATAATTTTAATCCGACCGTCGGATCGTTATTATTTTTGGATATGTTATACATATATAAGTTGAGTATATGTCCACAAATTTTGAACCGTTAAAAATTAATGTATGATTTGTTATGAATTTTAAGAGGTGTTAAAAATTGTTCGTTTGTGGATTTCAGATATTTTTGGTTTGGAATTTGAAAAAACTTAAAGCTACAAAGTTGTAGAGAATTCGATTTTGTATGGAATGGACATAAAATTCGTATTTTTTTTGATAAAATGGCTATTTATTATGAATTATTGAAGTTTCAGAAAATAAAATATTTTTTTATTAAAATTGAGTGGGACCCACTTTTGTTTTTAACATGTGGGCTGTCAAAAATTTTTAGAAATGGCATGCGAGCTTTCAACAAAGGATGCGTGGAAGGAAGGAAGAAAAATAAAATTATTATTTTATTATTTAGTCTCCTATGACGTTCTAGCATTTTTCTATAAATAGGCGCTTAAGTTAGAATTGAAAATCACACCAGAATCAGAGAATTCTTCTTCTATAATCTTGAGCGTATTTCTTTCTAGTTTTAGAAAGCTTTGAGCGTAGAAAATAGTGAAAGTTTTCTTCAAGAATATTCCCGCTTATACCAAATGGAATACTCTTCTTTTCAAGGTAAGGGATGTTATTTTTGTTCAATATTAAGCGAAATAATATTTTCTTCCATACTACGTAGTATGTAAGTAATATTATTTCGCTTCAAATTTCAAATTCTATACTCGTTTTATTAAAATTTTGAAGCTTCTATACTTACATGAAATTAGTAGAATATTCTTGATATTTGCGCTTCATCCAAAGATCTTTTCATGAAAATATTATTCGAGCATTCTTGATAAGTTTTAACTTTTTCATGCTTGAGTACTATTCACAGGGGTTACTATTCAAAGTATTATTCACGAGTACTATTCACTCGAAAGTACTATTCACCCTAAGTACTATTCATGATAAAAATTGATTCGCTTTTCGGTCAAATTATTTTTGGTATAATATTATTCTTGAATTTACTCCTGGCAGCGTCTCATGTATTAAACATTTGGGCGTTATTGATTTTGGATAAATTAAATTATAAATCTTTAAAATTTATCCTTGAACTTGTTTTATTGAATTCTTATATTATCATTGCGTCATCCTCGTGTTTATATTATGTTGAAAGTCGTTTGTGGCCTGTAGTGCATAGATGGACTTGGTATGATTATGATCAGGGATTATTCGGTATAATCATGACCGTAATATTACAAATGATATGGTAAAAGTCTTCATTGGCCCGTAGTACATTGATGAACAGTTGTTGGCATGATCATGACCATTGATGAATACACAAATATCCTTGGCCCGTAGTGCATGGATAATTTGTGGTCGTGATACTAAAGAATATCCTCGGCAGTAGTGCGTAGGGTGATTCGATGATGTGAATTATTTATTAAAATTTGAGTCTCGATAAAAGTGATGAAATACCTTTTAAATCATAGAAGATAGTAGATTTTATTCTCTCTGACTCTTCTAATGGATTGCTTGTTCAATTAGCGATTAAACTTGATGCTTGCTATATTTTATCGGTTTAACATTGTTGAAGGCTAACAATAAATTATTCGCATTATCTTAGTCATAATATTTTTACTTGGGCTAGTTGAGCTCACCCTTTTCTTTCATTGTCCTTTTTCAGAAATGAGAACGTAGTCGGGACTAGTTCGAGGAGCGAGTGACGGTCCAGATGATAAGATTAGTAGTCCTCACTATTCTATGAAATAGTGTGATAATAAATGTATTGAGGACTCCATTTGAGTTGAATAATCGCCTGAAGACAATATTCGTTTTAAAACTCTCGCTTTATGTTTTGTTGTATTTTACACGACAGTTGTATTATTAAGTTGTATTTGAATTTTGTACCATGTATTTGGCGACTCAAGATAGGTGATGTATACCTATTTTGGGGTCGTCACACAAATATTGAGCTTATTTTGCTTGTCTATTTCTGCATCAATGGAGAATGATGGAATTGGTGGCCATAAATAAATATGGGACCATATAATATCCGTGATCGAACAAAAAAAATAGTTTCCCTTTCTTGTTAGTATTGTACATTAAGTTTGGTTGATAAAACTAAATTGGGCACATGAGTTGTAATTTAAAATTTATTATATTGAAAGTTGGGGATAATATGAGAATTATAAAAATATTACTTATTCCAATTTCTTTTCCATCCAAATCAGGCCAATTTTGAACGAAAAACTTTGGAAAAAAAAGTGGTCAGATTTTCTATTTATTTCTTTTTTTCTGTTTATTAAAAAACTCAAAAGCATAGGAATGCGAAAGAAAACTTAAATTTTATGACCATTTCTTTTCTTTTCTGTCCATTTTAAAACTCAAAAACAGAGCGCAGAGCCGGTCCTGAATTTTGTAAGGCCCAGGGCTTCAAGTGTGCCCCTTTATATAAATTAAACAAATAAATAAATAAATTATCAACTAATTAATTTTATTAAAATTATAAGAATTTACAAAAGATAAGTAAGAACACTTTAGGGCATCGTTAAAAAATTTATTTGGGAAAAATCTAATGGGACAAAACCCTAAACGAAGGAAAAAGAGTACCCCGAATTGTAAACATTGCATTATAAACAAAGAACAAAAATCCCTGCCAAGTTTTTTGTTGAATCAAATAATAAATAAGAAAAAGTTAATAAAAATATATATTACAATTTATAAAATTTATATATCTAGATTCTATATGTATCTTTAAAAAAATTACCTTCAAAGAAAGACATTGGTGTAATTGGTGGATGATTTATTTTTCAACTTTATTGGAGAAGAGGAGAATCATTAGAAAAAAAAATTGCTTGTGTTGCGTTATAAATTGAGTCTTTTTGTGGCTAAGAGTCTATTTTGATTATCCATATTTATTTATTTGTTTTATATTATATTTTATAATTTATTTTTTTATTTTTTTATTTTTTTATACACGTATACATAAATTTTAAAATAATTTGAGCCCTCCTCAGCTTTGGGTTTTGGACTGTAGCTCTGATAGACCTGACCCAGGGCCGGCTCTGAGAGAGTGTAAAAGGTGAGAATATAAGCCTCACAAATTCAGTAAAGGCAACTCCCATAATAAAAGAGAAAGAAAGTTGCACAAAAAAGGAGAAAGAACAAGAATCGAACAAGCTATGAGAGATCATTGACAAAATATAAGAAATTGAAATACCCTAGTTTCCATCTATTTCTTAAAAACAAGGTACGTGTTCTAAATATACATCGTATTTTTGAAGTATTTATTTTAATATTATTAATTATCATAGGATTGTACTAAATCTATTCAAATGACTACATCTGTTTTAAAAGTAGTGATACATTTTGATATTTTAGAATAAATTCGTGAAATCTTAAAATTCAAAATTGATATAATTTTGATCAAGTTTTGCAAACAACAGAGATGATAATTAGTAGTACTTTATAGTTATTTTACAATAGTTATATTTATTTGTATTAAAATTAATAACTTAATATTAATTTTGAATTTTAAGACGTTGTAAATTGACTTTAAAAAATTAAAATATATATTTAATTTTACAATGGTGGAAGTTTTATTTTATTTTGCAAGTTGTTGATGGGGATTGTGGTTAATTTGGCATTTGCAATGCACACTGTGTATGATACAGAGCCATACATTTGGGCAACTTTCTAAACCAAGAGAAATAAAAAAAAGGATTAATAATTTAATTTTAACAACAATATTAAAAAGTGAACCAACCAAATAAAATTCAGCCTTTATCCTTCTGCTCTCTCTCTCTCTCCATAGCAACTGCGAGGTTCGAGCGAGCAATGGAGATGGCTATTGGCATACAAAATTCTGTCACACCCAATTTTCCTATAAACCCTAAAAACCCTTATAGGAGGAGCTTCAGTTGTTCTTTTCCTATGCTCAAACACCAATTATTTGGGCGCACTTTATCTTCATCTTTAACTACCAAATCACCATTCAATTCCCATTCAACAAAAAACACAATTCCCACTTCTATCAAATGCTCAGTTTCTGAAGTCACAGAAGCAGCAACTACTGGTAATTCCTTGTTCTTGAGTACCATCCATATTAATTGCTTTAGTTGGTTCCATTCTCTCTCTATATGTATATATATAATATATAATTGCAGTTTAATTGAATATGTGTGTGTGTTTGTTAAATTGAATATCAACAATAAGCACTTGTGTTGAACATCCACAATAAGCGTGTTGAACAATTTGAGTTGTGTCACATGATTCACAGTTCCTTCAGTATGTAACTCAAATGGTCAGAGATATAATTAATTGTAATTGGGATTAGAATTTACACCAACCATGTGTTTGTTTGATTTTTAAGTTGAATATGGGAAAGGGGAGTATGTATCTTAAACACGCGAGCTTTGTGTCTCTTGCATCTTATATGACCTAGTTTTGATTGATAAAGTGGTGAAATGTCAAAACAACCACTATTGAAAATGATGAAAAATGTCAAACACTGCCTAAATTAAATCTCTTAAAATTAGCAGATACACAAGCTTTGTGTGTCCAGCCTTTTACCATTGAATATATATACATATGTATGTATATATGTATATATGTATGTACATACATACAAACACACACCAATGTTTTCATACTCGGACCCGTCATTGAACCGGAATAGTCACCGGGTGGATTGATCACCGGTGTCGAACCATTATTAAACCAGTGACATCATAATTATAATAATTTATTATTATAAATTATACTATCTTCGTTTCAAATTGGAAGATCATTATTCACTTTTGAAAGTCAAATTGAGTCATTTTTAAACTCAAAATTGATATGATTTATTAAAAATTATAAAACAATAAATTTTACAAAAGTAATATTCTTTTAGGTAGTTTACACTATTCATCATTGTATTGATTAAAATTAAATAAATACTTGTCAATTTTGAATTTGAATATATCTTAAGTTGACTTGAAAAATTTAATAATAATTATATACTCCCTCCATCCCAGGATAAAAGTCCTAATTGACTTTTTGCGCATATTAAGAAAAAGAGGATTAAATGGAAAAATTGTCCATATTTAAATTCTCATTTAATTACATTGTTTTCTGAACATTACTAGTGATGCTCTATAAATATGCATAGAGAATATAAATATAACAATTAATAATAAGGGTATTATAGGTAAATTATTATAAAAAATAGATCATTTAAGGTAAGTAGACATTTAACTTGGGACTACCTAAAATAGTAATAAAGACTTATCTTGGGACGGAGGGAGTATTAAAAATCGAGGGATTATAAAATCATTAAATATTACTAATGTCTTATAAATTATATTAAATTTTATTAATTAAATACATTAATAAGTATTATAAAGTTTATTTGATATATGTTAAACATACAAAAGCAATATTAGTCTACAAGTATATGTGTTGATACCCCCATTATTTACTCAATATTTAAATATGGTTAAATCAAAAAGTAGACAAAATGAAATCTCGTGCAAAGTGGAGGGTAATATCTCCACTCTTCGGGCAACTTACTCTCACCAAATCCCAATTCCCAAAATTTCCTCACCACCCCTCTCTCATCCAAATAGTAATCTTCTTCCCATCTTGAAATTCAACTACTCCATTTCCGACGATAATAGGAAAAGATGGGATTCACTATTCCTCCGTCATTCACATCTCTATCAAATTCATGAAAGTAATAACTCATGCACAAACTATATCGATGAATCTAAATGATTTTTTGGTTTCTTGTTTGATGCGTTTTTTTTTGGGTTGGTTGCAAACCGGTTGATACCGTGAACTAGTGGACGGTTTACTGGGTTGGACGATCTAACCACTGGGTTATTGGTTTTACCGGTTTGTTCATACTTTCGGAATTGACTGGATCATTTTTCCGATCGGTTCCCGATTGAACCGGTCGGACTGGCGGTCCAGTCCGGTTCTTAAAACATTGACACACACACATATATACATATATATGATATTATAAAACTCCAAAAGCACAATATATTGTTGACAAGTCCTGCAAAATCTTAAGCTTTTAGATCAACTAGCGGTTCATATGGAATTTAGTACTGCAAGGTCTTTCAAATAAAGACTTCTGGTTTGCATCATGTTCCTCATTATTGGTTTGCATCATGTTCCTCATTATTGGTTTGCCTCTCCACATGTGAGTGGTTGTGAGGGGAGTGTTTAAACATGACCTGTTGGACTCATTTTTTAATAGCTTTATGGACTCTTTTTAATAACTTTAGCTTCCACAACAACCTTGACTTAAAAATGTACCACCTAGTGGTTGTGCTCAACTAATTGGTTCTTACGGGATATCTGCTATAGCAATTATACCTCAAGTTCTACTTTTGAACCCTTTTTTTCTTCACCGCTACAGAGAGAAGGAGCCAATTAATGAGGAGAAACGACATAAGGAATATAGCAATTGTTGCTCATGTAGATCATGGAAAGACAACACTGGTGGATGCAATGTTGAAGCAAGCAAAGGTAGCTTTTCAAAAAAACTCAAGCATTTAACACAACATTTTTATTTTATCATAATATATTCTATATGTTATTTGTTTTAATTATCTTATGCACATACATGGTGCATATATATATATATATATATATATATGATATCATATCATTAATGCAGTTTGATCATTTCACCATTTCATCTACTAAATCTATGAGGTTGCTTGTCATATCAAATTAATTGTTGCCTATGGCAACCACTCATGTTTTTCTTTATATATATGTATGTACAAGTATATGGATATATGTATATGTATACGCGTGTGTATGTATATACTCCCTCTGTCCTATAAAAGTTGTCTTTAGTACACTTTTCGCACAAATTAAGGGGAAAAAAGTTGAGGAGAGAGGATAATTAAGTTCTCATTTTACTCACACTGGACCACATGCAAGTAGACTAAACCTCTTTCTTTTTTCTGAAAGTAGATGCTACTTAAGTACTATATTTGAATTGTGTATTTTAGACATCTTTTGTGGGATAATTTTTTGTTTTTGTACTTCAGTCGTCTTTTGTGGGACAGCGGAGTATATATTGTGGGCTAATATTTGATGAGTTGAATGCAATGTCTATAAGTTTATTGAATAGATAAATTACAACTTTAAATTGCAATATATTTTCAGATTTGAATTTAAAAATTTAAAATACTGTAAATTTTAGTTTATCTGAATAAGGGTACATATATTTTCTTGTTGAAAATAATGTATTGCACTGAAAAGAAAATCGTAGACACAAACTACTGTGACGGTAACTATTGCTTTTCTTTTCTTTTTTTACTGTATTAACGTCTTGGGAGATCTCTACAGGGCCTGTGCTCCATAGAGGAAATAATGCTTAGGCATTTTGACAACTATGGTAGAAACTGATTTTTTTTTATTTAATTTTTGCAGGTTTTTCGGGACAACCAATTTGTACAGGAAAGGATAATGGACTCAAATGATCTAGAGCGTGAAAGGGGAATTACAATACTCAGCAAAAACACTTCAATTACTTATAAAGATACAAAAATAAACATAATCGATACTCCGGGGCACTCTGACTTTGGTGGAGAGGTAGAACGCGCGTCCTCAATATGGTGGAGGAGTTCTGTTAGTGGTAAGTAATGCTTTAAAATGCCCAGCCTAAAAAGAAAGAAAAAAGTAATGCTTTAAGATTCTGTTACTTAGAAGTTTTTAGGCTTATAGATTGCTTTTTAACCAAATGTTACCTAAAATGCGATTGTCTCAGTTTGTGGAACCGATACGGGAACATACCGCTCCCTAAAGCTAAAAAGCAGTACACTAGGGATATCTTTTCTCATAGAATCTAAATGAAATAAAGGCTAAATTTCATAAAAGATTGTAGTTGTATAAATAATTTAGTACAAGTGTTTGTTTGTGCATCCAATACTAAGTTAGAATATTGATATTTGTGAAAATTAGAGCTTGAAAACAATGAAATATTTGAGTATGCTGGATTTATAGTATCAGAATGTAAGAGTACCATGTTTGAGAGGCAAGTAAAAATACGTTATTCGATTGGTCAATAAGAGTATCAAGTAACTAGTAACTACGAAAGGTACCAAAAAACAAACAAACTAGTAACTCAGTTTTTACCTTTTTTATTTGTTCTGAATTTATTAACTTTCATTGTGTTTTTGGTTAATCTCATGCTTCTACTAGTATTCGTTCCAGTAAATAGAAAGAATCCCTTAATTGGCACATTTTTTTTTCTCCAAAGAAATTCTTATCAATAGTTTTTATACCTAAAGCAACTGCGTATTGGAAAAGCTTATGTCAATTGCCAGTGTTTCCTGCACGTCCCATTCTCCCTCTCCCTTCCCACATTTGAAATGGTCCTTGCCATAGACTCCACGAAACGCTTGCGTGAGGTGGTCGTTGTCCGGATCGTTTTTGACAAAGTCGTAGGATGAATTGCTCGTAATACCTTAACCCCTCTCTTATTTGTAGACTGTAATCTCGGTACAATTGCTCACGTTAGGAATTTTGTGTTGAATGAACATTAACGACACCTTGACCCCTCACTTATATTGAAGTTGTAATCTTGATACATTCGACGATTGATGCGGTAGAAGACGTCACACAATTATGTATTGTTGTATGATAAGTCAAATTTAAATCTCAAAGAAAACTAAAAAAATAACTTAAGAATTCTTCAAAAAACCAAAAGTAGAGAATAATCTCACAAGAATGATATAAATTTGAATTGTAATGAAAAACATGTTCTATGAATTACATTCATAAAACTTATTTATACTAGCTACGTAAACCCTAGAATCACATAAGGAAATAACAAGTAATTTAGAATCAAATTCTAATCTAAAAGTATCCTAATAACAATAGAAATATGATAATATAATAAAATTCCTTATTTTAAGGGTGAAATCCGCGTCCAAATCAAGCTAAAAGCGCAATCAACTGAAAAAAATCTCACTGAAAATCCCTATGGCGCATGGCTATACTTGTACTATCTTTGGGTGCAGCCACGCTTGACTGACTGAGAGCTTGTTTTGTTTGGTCAGAGGGCAGTAGCGCTGCATTTGAACTAGATCAGGCGCGTCGCTTATTACCCAAAAAATCTGACTTTTTACTCCTTTTGTTTCCTGGTTCAGCATGTTCGCTTGTAACATATTCACGAACTTGAAATCCATCTCTATAATCTCTGAACTCGATCCACCCTAGTTCCAAACTTCGTGAATCAATCCAATAAGCCCCTCCTTGAAGCGTTTAGCCCGAGCTCTCGTCACAGGTTTAACCGGAACTCGCACTGGATCCGTTCCATGGTTGCCATTCGTTCTTGAGCTAGGGATGTCCTCATCAACATTTACCTTGCCTTTACCCTTATTCCACTTTTGTTCTGGCTTTTTGCTTTTACAGTGTTTGTCTATAGAGCTAAACTGTTGTGCACCATTAGTCTACTAATAGGGACCAATACCATTAATGAACTACGTACAATACCACATCAGAAATTTGAAAAACCTAAAGAGCAGTCCACTCAAGATATGCTTCTTAATTACTGTTCTGTTTTTCCATCTTTCTGTCCCAGTTGTTATTCAGTATGTCATAGGAAGTTCCAGATTCATGCTTTGGAAATGAAATTGTCACTCTCGTTGTTCCTGAGTAAGAAAAATCCCGGGGGGGGGGGGGGATCTAGTTAAACAGTGAAGGATTTCATAATTGGTTGCTAGATAATAAATATCAAGGTAGACAGAAATACGGAGCAGTCCCTTGTCTATGAAAAACCTAAAGAGCAGTCCACTCAAGATATGCTTCTTAATTACTGTCCCATTTTTCCATCTTTCTGTCCCACTTATTATTCAGTATGTCATAGGAAGTTCCAGATTCATGCTTTGGAAATGAAATTGTCACTCTCGTTGTTCCTGAGTAAGAAAAAGCCCTTTGGGGGATCTAGTTAAACGGTGAAGGATTTCATAATTGGTTGCTAGACAATAAATATCAAGGTAGACAGAAATATGGAGCTGTCCCTTGTCCAAAATCAGATATAGGCATATAGCATTTGAACTGATAAAAAGAAACTGATGTATTTTGTAGCTACTTGTAAGAGTGTAACCCACTTTAATACTTTATTTCTGGGTCTTGTTTCAATATTTTGTGCTAGAAATACATGTACTTCAATATCATATTTAGGAAGGTGAGGTTCCTTAAGTATCTATGGCCTATCCTTGTATTTTTTCCCCAATATCTTCTTTCCATGATGCTTATGTTTCTTGTGTTTTTTTTTATCTTCAAGCAAAAGTTTCACTTGGAATATTCATTTCTTAGAAACATTAAGGACAGTAAAATTGAAGAGATTTCTTTGTATTCTTAAATCATTTTAATTTTTAACTCCTCTCTTGATAGTGTGGGATATTTTTATGCTATTTATGCGACCTTTGTTTAATCATCCATTACTTCAGTTAATTTAGCAATAGTTCTCTCCAAACTGTCTTCTGTTTGGTCTTTGCTCTTTATATATATATATATATTTTTTTTTTTTTTTTTGTGTGGACAAGTAATCAGTCTTTGGTCTTCAACTGACTTTGTCCTACACACTGCACTTGAGCTACCATTCCTCGGAGATAGACTCTCAGTTGTTTGCATTGTATCACAACATCGTATCTTTGAAACGTTATGTCAGAACTTTTAAGAAGTCTTGAATTTGGCTGCTTTCGTAAAGAGGAACCTATGTCTCTTCTTTTACTCCCTTTTTCTTCCTCAAAGCTCTTCTTTTCATCTACTTTTTTCATGGTAAATGATAAGGAAAACCAAATCATTTATGTGGAATATTGTGGTTACTTACTACATAAAGTTCTCGAGTTCCAAATGTTTGTGTCTGAAAAATGGTGAGTGCCCTAATATTATTTATAAACTGGAATGTTTGATTGGTTTTGTACTGGAACTATTCTGCAATTGTCCAAGTACTGACTTTTTATTATGTTGAAGTTGATAATCTTCTATGAGAAGCTTCTCTTTGGTTTGAAAAGGTTGGAGGACTGTATAAACTTTTGCATATTCTCTTATAATACTTTTATCCATATCAAATTTGAATACCCTTTTAGATTTAATTTCCTGGTTCCATTATTAACTTCTCATGGTGCTTCTTAGTTGTAGGCTATGCATTAAAATATATACGCTTATCACCTCAATATATGGTTTTATTTTGTTTTATTCTTTAAACAAATTCTTTTTATTTCATTGAATTATGTAACTAACAAATAGCTTATCAAATATATATATATATATATATATATATATATATATATATATATATATATATATATATATATATATATATATAACTAACAAGTAGATGTCTCGTCTTTTATTTGTAGGTTGATTCTGTTGAGGGCCCAATGCCACAAACAAGATTTGTTTTGAAGAAGGCTCTAGAATTTGGCCATGCTGTTGTTGTTGTGGTTAATAAGATTGATAGACCTTCAGCTCGTCCTGAATTTGTCATCAATTCCACTTTTGAGCTCTTCATTGAACTTAATGCATCTGATGAGCAGGTATGCCTAGAAAGTACTTTTAGACGAGTTTTTATTGTAGGTCTCAAAAAAATCTGGAACTTTATCTGTTTTTCACTGTCAATATTTATTTGGATTGGTCTCACATTGGAATAGATTGGTGTGAAGAAGTCCATCATAATATGGAAGGGAAAAAGTGGTCTTTTTAATAGAGAAATTTAATTTTTATTTTATATGCCAAACCTTGGTGGTACTTGTATTAAGACTAATAGTTCTGAAACCAAAAGCTCTTTCCAAAGGAGGTTGAAAGTGGACTCGAGCTGAAAATTTGATAGATTGCTGATGTGTTAAAATTATGTACTGCAAGTGCACAATGTCGAATTGAAGAACTGACAAGTACAGGTCGAACCCAAAGACTAGATCAATTATTTAATATATCCTTAATTAATATTTTAGGCAAATTAGAAACAAAAATGGTGGAGAAAATTTATCGTGACGCCCTCAAATTTAGACACTCATATCTCAAATTTGGTTCGTCGCGTACTAATTCTAATAATAATTCAAAATCTCACACAATGGAAATTATAGAATAAATTACATTGTTATAATATAATTATTCTCGTCCCAAGGTCTCGCAACCGTTACTAATACAATACAACTGAAATTAAACATAGCTTAATATATCATATTATTTAAGTTCTTTTACAACATAATAATAGTACATTCCTAGTACTATGAAACAACACTACTCCAAAGCCTTCTCTTTACCCTTGTCATTGCCAGAGGGTTCACTACGTTCTGCCTTAACTGAAAGTTTTAAGGAAAGCAAGGATGAGAAATAATTTTGCCCAACAAGTAATATCGCAATAATGAAAAGTCACATATAGAGTTCAATCTTCAAGGGTATGAATAATAATTCAGAGATTATCAACGATTCTCAATAAAGGTCGCCATGGACTGAAAGATATTAATAAGATTCAACCCTTGATTAATTCAAGATTTCAAAATAATGAATACTGAGCAGTCACTAAGGACTATGAACTTCTACTAGAATTAACGGTAATAAACTGATAATCCATCAAAACGAGTACATCAGGTGATCAGCCTAAAGTACCCTATGTTATGCATAACATTTAATCATACTCATGTTCGCACGTCGGTCTCCCGACAAATATATAATTCCCCTTTCAAGAGGGTTGTTCATCTCAGTAATTTATAAGAGTCTGCACCAAGTTAATTTGGTTTGGATAGCTTTCAATCATATATCAATAGTCTAGCCAAATCAATGGCTTAGACAACTTTCTTTTAAAGTATATACATGAGCAATTATCATTCGAAATCTAGGTTCAAAAATTGTAAGCAATTTCATTTCTAAACTACGACGTAGTAAGTCGTGAGATATAAATTATACTTTCAAGGATTTACTTGTACGATCAATAATAGCATAAGCTTGAATGATACTTTATCAACGAGATAAGGTTTAGATACTTGCACAATATTCAAAGTTGTGAAAGTTAGAAAACTTGCTCAATATAAGATAGAGTTCGGATACTTGCCTTTTGCGTCGATTACCAACTTATAGCTTACTAGCACCCAACGAACTATATTATCCTATTCATGTATAAACACATTAGTTATACAAGTTCAATATGTACGCCTTCTATCTTAATTTGCTATGATATGCAAGTGAAATTCATCGATACTAACATATATTGCTAGTCTTCTCTTAATCTCACGATCTCATACGTATGTCATCACATAACCCGAAAATCAGTTTCTAATGCACTATTGACCTTAAAGAACATAGTTTGCCATTACATTTTGACTTTAAGGTTATAAACACTTATTCAACATAGGATTCTTTCCTTAACATGCTTATTGACACATGAATACTGCATTGAACATGTATTACAGGTTAATGTAACAATATAGGTATGCAAACACCCTCAAATTAACAGCAGAAAACAGATCTCACTGCAGGGTGGCATGGCCGCGCTTGGTTTGTACTAAGGAGTGGCGCGGCCACGCTGCTCTTGATGCAAACCAAGACTGCTAAACTGAAGCTTGGCTAAACTTGCACACCCAAAAACATTTAGAATGACACTTGCAGAATCATACATGTTATGTTGTTCATAACTAGGTCTAGTCCTTTCTATACCTTGTTCTTTACATGATTTATTATCAAATTCCACAAAATCGAGACTTCAAGTGTTCAATTCACGATTTTCTTACGTTTAGCCGTTAAACACATGCTACGTGGTCAATAGATCTCAACTATACATGTTTACATTAGTTAAATCATGTATTTCAAGTTATGAAGTTCTACTTCATTCATGCTTGTTCTAAACCACATTTAACTAGTTTCACAATGCATATGACTAACTAGGCATTCATATTAATCATGTTTACATGTATGACACACCTAATAATGATGTCACATACTAGAATACTTGTAACGTAGTTATTAACAAAAACTAGTTTTCAATGTTTCTTTTGAAAATCTCATCTTAAGCCATCAAGCATGCAAGGCCACTTCACTTACTATACATCATACTCTCATATATACATGTTAGACCACATAAACATGCTTACAAGTTCTTAACTCAAAGTGTATATAGTTTATCAAGTTCGTTTTCAAAACTTTAAGTTTCCATTAGTAAAAATTATTTAAGCATGCAAAATAAGTCCACATTGTCTAAATCATACTTTCATAATCACATAATAGATCACATAAGCATGTTTTGAAGTTCAAAACTTAGTACACATAGCTATTATAGTCTTTTACTTGCAATTTTTCTTTAACTCATGCTTGAATAGTCTATGCTATCTCTAACAATATAAACTAATATATTGGTCACATGTCAATGCATATCAGAACTTAATGCATTTGCACATAAAGTCAGAACATGTATTGCACAAGGTTTATCAAACTAGTTTTCAATTCTTTAAATTTTCTTTGAATGTTCATTCTAAAACAAACTAACATGGCTGACTATATACATAACTACCTCATTCCACATGTTAAGGTTATTTATATGCATATTCTAACCAACATTACATGCTCAGAAGAAAACAAGATCAACAAATCAGTATCCATGATTGGCGCAAAAGGCGGCCGATGCATTCATATATATATATGAAGTGGTAGCGCAGCCATACTTGACGAAACGTAAAAAATGATGGCTCGCTTTCACAGAGCCTCAATATAATCAATGTTAAACCTGTAATCAGACCAACTACAATGCTCCTAAACATGTATACAAGCTCAGATAACACAATGGCATGTTACTCCATACCAATCAATAGAGAATTCAAGCAATTACTAGAATTTGACAAAACTCAAAATGAAGAACACAAAAACAGAATTTATACCTCTTTAAAGCTTAAATTGATTCCTCAATGCACTAATTATACTCTCTCAATGCTCAGTAGCTCTCACTCTCAATGTATACTTATTAGACAAATTTTTAGCAACTGAGAATTAAGAAGAAGAGGGTGCTATATATAGAAAATTGATTGCCCAGTTATTGTTCTTGCACCTTGGTTTGATTCAATGGAGAATGGAAGGAAACAATGGATATAAAGGAGTTGGCCAACTGCCAACCTTGTAGCCATCATCACAGCAACACTGCTAGGAAGCTGGAGTTTACGTAATGAAGAAGTAGGCTACTGTTTGGCCACTGTTTGAGCACTGAGGAGTTTTAAATCTCAGCAACGTGATTATAATGCTTAGTTTGTTCTCTTGGACTCCCAAAATGTGATTTTAATCTCTGTTCTAAAAATCGGCCTAAGCGTGCTTTAGCGCTTATGGAACCGACGCTTGCCTAAGGTCAAATCGGTGAAAAAAGCGGGCTAGGCGGGACCTAGGCGGGAAGGCGGGCTAGGCGGGAAAGGTGGGGCTTAGGCAACGTTTTTTTTTTTTAAATTACTTCCAAAACCAAATCTTCATATATTTATTTTTCTAATGATTTACCCTATTCTTAATGCAAGTTGTAGTATATCAAATCACAACAAGAAATGAACAAGATCAAGTCAAAATGGATAATTTTATTATAGTTGTAATTTTTTGAACTTGTACCAACTTGAAATTCTATAAATGATGATACATTTGTAATATTTAGTTTAATTCAATATAATTCTTAAATTTATGTTTAGTTTCTGAAGTTTTAATATTGAATTGAATTCTTAAAATTTTAAATTTTATTATTTAATACCAATTTTGTTTATGAATAAAACTAATACGTCAAAGATATGTTAGTCATACTTAGTATATGATATTTGACATTTTCTTTAAGTCAATTTTGAAAATTACACAAATTAAAATAATTTCATAATTAATAATATCAAATGTCTCATTCAATAAACTTCACACTAATTTTTAAAAATAACATTTATTTAAATTTTTGAGAGAGAAGAAATACGTATATAATTATATATATATGAAGATATCAAGATATTTCTTACTAGTTACTACTTACTAGTAACACTAATTCTATAATTTAATTATTTCAAGCAATGGATATATATCTTACTACTTAAGTGCAATTACTACTAATTCTATAGTTTAATTATTATCTTTATTATAGATTATTTTGCTTTATATTATTGTTTTGTTAGAATAATGTAAGATAAAATATTAAAATTGTCTTAAAATAAAAAATCCTGCCTAGGCCCCCCATGGCCGCCCGCCTCCCGCCTAGCGTCTTTTAGAACATTGATTTTAATGTGTTAATGCTATTACAAAATGGAAAGTTAGGGATTATTTACGTACCCTCATCATATAATCCATGTACATTAGTCTAGTCCAATTAATATTTATAACATGCATGGATTCAATTTAATTGGTCACTAATAATTCCATATTTCCTTAAAACTTTACTATAGAATAATTATTTACTGAAATTATGCATTAACTATTAATTAATTAATAACGAAACTATTAATGAGAAAAGATACCTAAGAATCAGAATCCACCAAATATTAACATAATAAATAATTTTTTATTTCCTAAATTAATTCCCAAATTATTTTTCCTTCCCTTTAAAAATAATGATTCATATAATTAATATGGGCAAGCATAAGTAATGAAAAATTCACAGATCAACTATAACTTATCAAAATCTCGCAATCAATATAAGAATTATATGCAATTTATGCGGAGGAAAATTTGAAGGAGAAAATAATTAGGCATTAATTTTGGAATGAAAAGAAAATATTATTATGAAATACTTAGTTTCATCATAATCCTAGGTATTAGAAATTTAGCTAGCCATGTAATTAAAAACAAAAACAAATAATATTAGTACAACTATTTGCATGAAATAAGAACAATAATTAAAAGAGAATTTCTATTATATCAATAAAAGAAAATTACAAATACTCCCTGACAGTAGTTTCACATGTGATTGGAATAAGAGAAAAGACAAACTCTAAATATCTTGCTCCCTTCTACACCAGTGAAAAACTAAGAAAAAGAAAATACAAGTGGTATCATTCTCTCTAAAACAAGATACCTATTTATAGGGAGAATACATTTGTGCTCTAATTTAGATTCATTGAACTTAGACAATTTTGTTCTTTTCTCTTCTTTCCTTCTTGACTTCCATTTCTATATGGTAATTCTCTAAGAGTCCTTTTTCATCTTTAAAGGTTAGATATAAATCATTTATTTGCTCCAAATGTTATCTTCTACAAAACAAAATAAAATGTATTAGTTAAATAAAATAAGCATATAAAATAATAAATATGGGAATATTAAAATGTATAAAAAATTTGTATATCAAATACCCCCATACCTATCTTTTGCTCGTCCTCGAGTAAAATAAAAAGAAAATAATAAAACAAAAAAAAATATACTACCCCATTTTTGTAGGAAACACGATTGCACTTAACATGTGCAACAAACATTTAAACTCCATGGTTACCCCAAGTGGGCGAGTTGTGTCTCGTGAGGGTTTGCAGTGAATATATCCACAAAATTCAAAAATATTTTTGAGTTCAACAAGTTATGAAATTGAAAGAAAACTTCTAAGTATCCATGGACATTATACATAAGCAAGATTAAATTCAAAATTACACTTTTACTTTATCAAAAATACTAATCTTTATTTTAGACACCATCCTTAAAAAAAAATTTAATTCCATGTAATGCATGCATGTGAATATTATGCAACTCTTGGTAAGGATTTTTACCGTGGAAATCAAGCAAAATCATTTTTTTTTTCTTTTTTTTTTTTCAATTCTCTTTCGACTTTAATGTCTCGCTTTTCTTAGGCTTTTCAGAGTTACTCATATAGAGCGTTGGACCAATGGCTCCCAAACCAGTTGGCTTTAGAGCACTATGTGTAGAGACACCCCTAAGGGCTTACTAACTCGAGTAACAAAGGCCACAAAATTAAACTAGTCAAGCTGCTTTTATCGATTACACTTTTCAACGTGAATATCAATGCTTCCTGAGGCTTGGATACCCAGTTATTTCGTTCAATGGACATTAAAGCAGTTATTTTTTTTAACTTTTTTCTTTGTTTCAATTTTTTTTTATGAAATTGCTCGAATCATAGTTTATATCCGCAACTAAGAGTTAGTGCAAATGTGCAGTGTAAAAATGCTTATGAAATCAATTTTAATCCAGATGGTGTTTCGAACTAAGATTTTGTATCTTATCGAAGATTCAAGAGTTTTAAATCTTTTAATCTTACTGAGTTTTGCTCCACAAACACTTATTAGAATTAATTCAATCCATAGAAAGTCGAACAATTTTTTTTATTTTTTTTGTGTTTTTTTACTATATTTTCCTAAAAAGAAAAAAAAAATCAAATACAATAATACAAACAAACTCCTCCCATACCTAAATCATACATTGTCCTCAATGTGCAAATGAAAAATAGAGAACAAAGATATGAAAGAATTATACCTGATGGGGCAAAAACCGGATGACAATATTGTATAAAATAAAAATATACGTACAAACTTACAAATACAAGTGCAGTGTCAGTCATGCTGAATCAGGTGGGTCAACAAGGTATACCATCTCCTCTGGTTCGGTCGACATATCTAAAAAGGGTTTGAGTCGTTGACCATTCACTTTGAAAATTTCTCCATTCTTTGGATTTTCAATATCGACTGCCCCATGAGAGTAAACTACCTTCACTACAAAAAGTCCATCCCATCTAGAAAGCAATTTGCCAGGAAATAAATGTAGCCTAGAATTATACAAGAGAACTTTTTGACCAGGTGAAAATGATTTTCTCAAAATTGATTTATCATGAAACACTTTTGTTCTTTCCTTGTAAATTTTAGCATTTTCATAAGCATCGTTCCTAATCTCATCTAACTCAGCTAATTGCAATTGTCTATGACTCCCACCAGTGGACATATCAAAATTCAACTGTTTTATGGCCCACAAAGCACGATGTTCAAGTTCAACAGGTAAGTGACAAGCTTTCCCAAACACAAGCCTATACGGTGACATTCCTAAATTAGTCTTAAAGGCAGTACGGTAAGCCCACAATGCATCTAACAATTTTAGAGACCAGTCTTTTCTATTGGAACTCACCGTTTTTTCCAAGATTTGTTTTATTTGCCTATTTGAGACTTCTACCTGACCACTTGTTTGAGGGTGATATGATGTTACAAGCTTGTGGGTGATGGAATACTTTTTTAGTAAGGATGCAAAAGGCTGATTGCGGAAATGTTTTCCTTGATCACTGATTATGGCCCTAAGGGTACCAAAGCGAGAGAAAATGTTCGCTTTCAAAAATTTGACAACAACCTTGTTGTCATTGGTCTTAGTTGGTATAGCTTCTACTCACTTAGACATGTAATCCACCACAAGTAAAATGTACAGATTTCCAAAAGAATTTGGAAATGGGCCCATGAAATTGATTCCCCACACATCAAACAATTCAATGACCAGAATGGGTTGCATTGGCATCATATTCCTCCTAGTGATCCTCCCTAATTGTTGACACCTATTGCAATTTGGCACAAAATGATGTGGCATCCTTGAATAGACTAGGCCAAGAAACCACACTTTGGAGGACTTTGGCGGCGTCTTTTTGCCTCCAAAATGTCCTCCACAAGCTTGGTCATGACAAAATGACAGAACACTTCTAAACTCGTGGTCGGGTACACACCTCCTAATGATTTGATCAGGACAATATTTGAACAAATAGGGGTCATCCCAATAAAAGTGTTTGACTTGTGAAAGAAACTTGGATCGGTCTTGTTTGGACCAATGGGAAGGAATCTCACTAGTCACTAGGTAATTCACAATATCAGCAAACCAAGGTGTAGCAAATATGGAGAAAAACTTGCTCATCTGGGAAAGATTCATTTAAGGGCGGTCGAGTTGGACTCCACTACTAAACGTGACAAATGATCGGCTACCACGTTTTTTGATTCTTTTTGTCTCAGTATCTCTAGGTCAAATTCTTGGAGCAATAAGACCCAACGAATTAAACGTGCTTTTGAATCTTTTTTGGAAAGAAGATGTTTGAGAGCAGCATGGTCAGTGTAAACAATTATTTTAGACCCAATAAGATAAGATCGAAACTTTTCTAGGGCAAAAACTACAGCTAGAAGTTCTTTTTCAGTAGTTGAATAGTTCAATTGTGCATCATTCAAAGTCCTAGCATAGTATATGACATGGGGAATCTTGTTGATTCTTTACCCTAGAACAACACCAACTGCATAGACAAATGCATCTCACATTAACTCAAATGGTTGTCTCCAATTGGGTGATTTGATGATAGGAGCTGAAGTTAACTCCTTTTTGAGTTGTTCAAAGGATTGAAGACATTTTTCATTAAATTCAAATTTTGCATCTTTACGTAGAAGATTGGTCAAGGGTCTTGCTTTCTTACTGAAATCTTTAATGAATCGCCTATAAAAGCCTGCATGTCCTAGGAAAGAACAAATTTCTTTGACTGTCCTAGGTGATGGAAGATTGGCATTGAGGTCGATTTTGGCTTTATCTACTTCAATTTCCTTTTCAGCTATGCTGTGACCAAGAACAATTCCTTTTTTTTTTTACCATGAAATGACATTTTTCCCAATTTAGGATTAAATTTGTTTCCTTACATCTCCTTAGAACCAAGTCAAGGTGGTGAAGGCACTCATGAAATGTAGACCCAAATATGGAAAAATCATCTATGAAATTTTCTAGAAATTTCTCCACCATGAAAAAATGCTCATCATGCATCTTTGAAAGGTGGCAGGGACACTATATAGCCCAAAGGGTAGACGATGATATGCAAATGTTCACTAAGGACAAGTGAATGTGGTCTTTTCTTGGTCTTTTGGGACTATGAGAATTTGAAAGTAGCCCGAGTAACCATCAAGGAAACAATAATAAGCATGACCAGCTAATCTTTCTAGAATTTGGTCTATGAAGGGTAAAGGAAAATGATCCTTTCTTGTGGCAACATTGAGATTTTTATAGTCTATGCAAACCCTCCAACCAGATTGGACACGAGTGGGAACTAACTCATTAGCTTCATTTTGAACCACAGTTAAGCCAGACTTTTTAGGTACCACCTGAACAGGACTTACCCACGAGCTATCAGAAATGGGATAGATCCATTATCTAGACACTTAAGAATTTCTTTCTTTACAACCTCTTTTAGAACCGGGTTTAACCGCCTTTGTGGGTCTCTCACAGGTTTAGCATCATCTATTAAGTGGATCCTATGTTGGACAATGGTTGGACTGATCCCCTTAATATCAGTTATGCTCCATCCTATGGCTTCCTTGTTCTCTCTCAAGATGGTCAATAACTCTTCCTCTTGTGTGTTTGTTAAATCAGAAGTAATGATCACAGGAAGAGTTTTGGAGGGACCTAAATATGCATATTTAAGATTATCAGGCAGAGGTTTGAGTTCTAACTCTGGTGGACTCTTTTCAAGAGGTTCTGAAGATTGCAAGAATGGCTCAGTCACGGGTTCCTATTTAGAGTAAGACATTGATGTTGATGACTAGCATTTCATTAACCTCATTTACATATTGTGTTTCATCCCAATTTTGACCAAAATGATTTAGACAGAAATTAAATTTTTCGTCTTCTCCTGTAAGTTCATTGTCAGACATTTCCTGAATCAATCATGTTCACTTCAACGGGTTGGTCAGAAAAATCACTAGGTTCCTTTCCCACATTAAGTACATTTAAATCAATTGTCATGTTTCCAAATGTCAATTTCATTAGTCCATTTCTACAATTGATTAACGCATTAGAAGTTGCTAGAAATGGTCTACTTAAAATTACAGGAAATTGACCCTTGGGATTGACAACAGGCTGGGTTTCAAGGACAACAAAGTCAACAGGGTAGACAAAATCACCAACCTTTATGAGTACATCTTCAACTATTCCTTTTGGCATTTTAACGGAACGGTCAGCTAGTTGGAGTGTGATACTTGTCTTTTTCAAATCCCCTAAGCCTAAGGATGGTAACAGGTTCACACTAGCTCCTAAATCAAGCAAAGCTTTTTCAATTAATGTGTCACCTATGATGCATGAAATAGTAGGACAACCAGGGTTCTTATACTTCACAGGGACTTGACATGACAAGATAGAACTAACATGGGTTGTTAGGAAAGCTTTCTTAGGAACATGAGTGGTTCTTTTATGTGTGCATAAAGCTTTTAAACATTTAGCGTATGAGAGAACTTGTTGAATGACATCTAGAAGAGGAATGTTAATTTTCACTTGTTTGAACACTTCTAAAATTTTGTCCAACTAAATTGGGCTGACTGCTTGTTTGAAATAAGTCTTAGGGAATGGGGCTTTTGGTTTGAAGACTTTTTCAGTTGACTCATAAGGTGTGGTTTGATTATGTTTTGACACATGCTTAGTGGATGGGCCCACTGACTCCGAGTTTATGGGATTTTCAGGCTGGGTTGACTTTGAAGATGGATCGTTAGATTCAACATTTAATTTTTTCTCTTCTTTATCAATGCCAACATGATTGTTAAAATAATTTCCAGATCTTAAAGAGATTACAGAATTCACATGATTTACTTTTGTTTTCAAGTGAATTAACATGATAAGGTTTTTGAGTAGGGACTGGAAATTTCGGATTGGTCTCGGGTTGACTGGGAAGCTTACCCTTCTTTCTTTCACTAACTGTAGTGGACAATTGACTCATTTGGATCTCTAGGCGAGATAAGACTTGGTTAGTGCTTTGCCGAGATTTTATTAAAGTTTCCACACTCTTCTTTAAGGTGCCAAGTCTCTTCTCACTTTCATTAGAAAAGCCTGGTGGATATTGAGGTGCTGAATTTGAATTTTGGTACGGACCAGGATTTGACTTTTGATAAGGTTGAAAAGATTGATTTAGAGACTGATTGACCTGATTTGAAGAATTATTCGGGTAGGGTCCTTGGTTCCACTCAAAATTAGGATGATTTGTCCAACCTGGATTATAAGTGGGTGCAAATGGGCCATTCCTAGGTCTTTGAAACATTGCATTGACTTGTTCATATTCTTCAAGTTGGGGCATGACTCTAGGACATTCCTCAATCACATGGCTTGGTGAATTACTTAGACATAAAGGTGTTAGTGTTGAGACTTGGTTCACGTGTGATTATCCCTAGTTTCTAAATCTTCAAGTCTTTTAAGTATACCAGCCAACTTAGCTTCGGTAGCAATTGAATTGTCAATTGTATGAGCACCCCTAGATGAACTAGGTTTATCGGTCTCTCTGTGGTTTTCCATTGCATGGTTTTTTTCATTAAGTCTTCTAAAAACTCCCAAGCCTTTTCCTCATCATTATTCAAAAAATCCCCTTGACACATTGACTCTAACATTGTTTTAGTGGGATAGTCTAAACCTTCGTAAGCAATTTGACACAATCTCCATTTCTCAATTCCATGGTGTGGGCACTGGGATAACAAATTTTTAAATCTATCAAAATATTTCCAAAAGGACTCTTTTTCAAGTTGGCAAAATTGATGAATTGCAGTCCTAATTTTAGCAGTTTTATGATTTGGAAAATATTTTTTTAGAAATGTAACAACAAATCCCTCCCAGGTTGATATGGAATTATTTGGTAGGCTATATAACCACTTTTTAGCATTATCTTTTAAAGCAAATGTTATAAATCTTAGCCTAATTGAGTCATCAGACAATTGTTGAATTTTCATAAAGGCACAAACTTCCTCAAATTCCTGAATAAATAAATATGCATCTTCTATCCCCGTGAACCTAGGTAACATATTTATAAAATGTGGCTTAAGTTCAAAATTGTTACCAGTTACCGGTGGTAGACTGATACATGAAGGTTGGGCAGAGCGGGAAGGATAACATCGATCCCTTAAAGAAACAGTTTGTGCGCCCTCCATTTTTCTTAAAGTGGGATCTTTGAAAGTGAAATCCGAAAAATCAAGTTTTCTCACTAATCGGGATAATCCACACTTTTTGCATACACTACTTAGCAAATAAGCAGATAAGCACAAAAAAAACAAAAAAGAAAAAATATTACTTTTAAGGTCAACTTAAATAAAATCTAGACAGCTCCTAACTGTTCCAAGTTGCATCGCAAGGTCTACCAAATTCGAAATTAATCATACCACTAGCCAGGTAAGTGTAAGAAAGGTGGGAGTCTCTCCATAAATATAGTGACTAATTGAATAACCACACAATCTTTAGGCGTTTACCTTTTGAACCACTTGCCTAGACACCAGTAGTTTGATTAATTTAAAATTCAGCATCCTCTTAGAGTTTCTTGTCTTAATTGAACTCGAGAGTCCTAGGGGCCAACGTCTATTTGATTTTATTAGGTCATGGTTATGCAAAATATAAATTGGGTTGTTTGTGGGCCAAGGAAGAGTGATGAAATCCCCACCTTATCTTGTTACATGTTGTGCCCTTAATGTTAGATTAAATATGAAAATGCACAAATAAAAAAAAATTATAAACAAATAAAATGTCCTAAAACTATGTGAATTACAAAAGGAGAAATTTTGACATACCTCAATCCTCCCGCAATCACCACAGTTTATATTTGACAAAATAAAATAAAAATAATATAAAATAAAAACCTAACAGGATGTGCTCTACGTGAGTGAATGCATGAATGCGGCAAATAAAAAAAATATTATTAATAATAATAAAAAAACTAAACTATTTTTTTTTATAAAAATATGGAGAATACTGAAATCAAGAAAGCGCAAAACAAAAAATCTTTATCTTTTTCTCCTTCGATCCGCTTAAAAAATAATCCTAAAAAAAAGTTAAAACTAATTAGAATAAATAAAAAATAATTCAATAAATAAAAAATTAATTCTAGTCCCCGATAATGCGCCGCCAAAAACTTGATGTGTTAAAATTATGTATTGCAAGTGCACAATGTCTATTGTAGATTTGGCAAGTGCAGGTCGAACCACAGAGACTAGATCAATTCTTTAATATATCCTTAATTAATATTTTAGGCAAATTAGAAACAAAAATGGTGGAGAAGATTTATTAACTAAATTATGCAAACTATTAATTAATAACGAAACTATTAATGAGAAAAGATACCTAGGAATCAGAATCCACCAAATATTAACATAATAAATAATTTCTTATTTCCTAAATTAATTCCCAAATTATTTTCCCTTCCCTTTAAAAATAATGATTCATATAATTAATATGGGCAAGCATAAGTTATGAAAAATTCACAGATTAACTATAACTTATCAAAACCTCGCAATCAATATAAGAATCATATGCAATTTATGCAGAGGAAAATATGAAGGCGAAAATAATTAGGCATTAATTTTGGAACGGAAAGAAAATATTATTATGAAATACTTAGTTTCATCATAATCCTAGGTATTAGAAATTTAGCTAGCCATGGAATTAAAAACAAAAACAAATAATATTAGTACTACTATTTGCATGAAATAAGAACAATAATTAAAAAGAGAATTTCTATTATATCAATAAAAGAAAGTTACAAATACTCTCTGACAATGAGTACTACACATGATTGGAATAAGAGAAAAGACAAACTCTAAATATCTTACTCTCTTCTACACCAAAGTGAAAAACTAAGAAAAAGAAAATAACAAGTGGTATCCTTCTCTCTAAAACAAGAGACCTATTTATAGGAGAATATATTTTGTGCTCTAATTTAGGTTCATTGAACTTGGACAGCTTTTGTTCCCTTTTTTCTCTTCTTTCCTTCTTGACTTCCATCTCTATATGGTAATCCTCTAAGAGTCCTTTTTCATCTTTAAAGGTTAGATATAAATCATTTATTTGCTCCAAAAAAAAAAAATGTTATCCTACAAAACAAAATAAAATGTATTAGTTAAATAAAATAAGCATATAAAATAATAAATATGGGAATATTAAAATGTATAAAAAATATGTATATCATCATCTGTGCACAGTGTGATTTCCAAGCAATATATGCAAGTGGTATAAATGGAAAGGCTGGGCTATCTCCTGAGAATTTGGCAGAGGATCTCGGACCACTTTTTGAGACGATAATTAGATGCATACCAGGACCACGTATCGACAAAGATGGTGCACTTCAAATGCTTGTTAGTGATTATTCCTTTAATCACTGTTTTTACTTTATTTTTTTATGTTCTCCATAATTTCATTTTAGTGACTATTCCGTACATATTGATTGTTACAATTACATGCTCACCATGTACCATGTCTATAATCCACAGGCAAAAGCAACTAATGTAGTTCACAGTTTTATCTACAAGAGAATTTTTCTCCACCCTGACAAAATTATGTTTTGTCCCACGCACCCATGTTGTGGTTAGGAAGGTTGTGGAAGTTTGTCTTTGATCTGGAGTTCTAAAGGGTTTTAACCCAACCTTCTATTTGTGATCCCTAAATGCTACATCTTCCTTTTCTTCGGGTTTGGGACTGGTTGGTTGAAAGATAGGACAGTACGGAAAAAGGAAATAATAAAATAAACTTTGTTTTCAGCATCGGTTCCTTGATAAGATAATGAAATAGATACGATATGGTGGGAAATAGAAACGTTTTTCAGAGAATGAAGTGTGAAATTGCCTTTTCAACTGGGCATAAACTTTAACATTATAAATTTAATTTTTTGCTAGTCTCTGGTTTATAGATGATACTATTTTATTAATGCATTTCCTAAGGGAATTAAATTGGCCCTTGTGACTTTAACTGCTAGACATGTTTCACAGTAAAAACTGATCATCATTTAATATTTATATGAAGTTTGAAGCTAATTTCTCTAGGGTTTGCTGCTAATTGTTATTTCAGGTTACAAATACGGAGTATGATGAACATAAAGGAAGGATTGCTATTGGACGTTTGCATGCTGGGGTTTTGAACAAAGGAATGGATGTGCGGGTAGGTTTGCATTGCACCCTAATATTCTTATGCTACATTTAATTATATTATTTTCTTGTAATTATATTTTAACGCCGAGTCTGGTGTGCATTCTGATTATTTCAACTTCTGCAGTGTTTGAACACCATCTATTATATTTGATTCTTGAAATTTGAATCTCATCAATTGAGTTGATTTGCTTAATATGACTTGATTCAACTATGAAATTGCTTATTTGACTGTATATTCTGATATTCCTCTGACATAACCAGACTGGATTCTTACATATTTTTATGCTTCTACTCTGCACAAGGTCTAACCGTCCAAGGATCCCATCTGTGAGGTTTTCTAAAAAGTCACGGGCGCTGAAATTGAACTCTTAAATTGCTACAAATAGAATTTCCATTTTAAATCCATAACATCAATTTTTGGCCATAACAAGTATAGGTCAGCATCTCTGTAAACTGATTTAAACGGCTGAGAAGTTTTTTTCCTTGCATTTCAAACTTCAGTTTAGTTGCATTGTCTAAAGTTATCCGTGCTTAAGTATGTATATGCTTCTACCATAGTTGACTGAGTTTTTTGTCCAAAAGAAAAGCAGATAATTTCTATGTTTTCTTTACATGATCTCAACATTTATAGGTATGCACCTCAGAAGACGCATGCAGATTTTCAAGAGTTAGTGAACTATTTGTGTATGAGAAATTTTTTAGGGTTCCTGCAGAAACTGTGGAAGCCGGTGATATCTGTGCAGTCTGCGGTATAGGTGATATTCAGGTAGAACCAAGTTTGCATGGTCATGTTTAACAATACTTGTGAGACTTGTATCAAACAGCCTAGTTTTCTCATCTGCAACCTTATGGTGTGAAATTTATTCTCCATACTCAGATTGGGGAGACAATTGCTGATAAGGTTTCTGGGAAGCCTTTACCTGCCATTAAGGTGGAAGAACCAACAGTGAAAATGGCTTTCTCTATCAATACTTCACCCTTTGTTGGCCGTGAGGTAGGTTGAAATATGCTATTCGAGCAAAGGTTTTGCTACATGTGCATAATTTTTTGCAAGAAATATCATAACTACTTTCCTTCTCGAAGACTGTTAATTATGGAAGACTTGTAGTATGTAGTTATTTTGTACTGAGTGATATTTTCTGAGGTATGGTCATGTTTTACCCTTGAGAAATGATAAAACTTGGTAGGCATGTTTGTCTGCATACTTAGAGACGCAAGCCTTGCAGCAACTCTGTTTTGCCTTTTTTGCACTGTTAAATTTGTCAGTCTCCTAATCTAGTTGTGCTCTATTACCATGTGAGATAAATAAAACATTTTTTCAGAGGTGTACTTTGAAGTTGTAATTGAAGTATGGTCTGTTCGCAAACATTTTGCCTACCAATTTTGACTTTTGTTCTTTAGTAAGCCTAATTGTTTGTTCAGGTTTTATGTTGTGTTTCCTCTTAATGTTTAACAGTTGGAAACTTCTATATTCCCTTTGTAGGAAAGTATGTTACTAGTAGAAACCTAAGAGATCGGCTCTACCGTGAGATTGAGAGAAATTTGGCTATGAAAGTTGAAGATGGTGAAACTGCAGATACATTTATTGTTAGTGGACGGGGTACTTTACATATTACCATACTGATAGAGAACATGTAAGAAGTTAATTGATGGTTTGAATTATTCATCTTTTTCATGCATATACATATAACCATATAAATTTCAGGCGAAGAGAAGGATATGAGTTCATGGTGGGACCCCCTAAAGTAATCAATAAAAGAGTAGACGACAAATTACTTGAACCTTTTGAGGTGACTGTTTATTTTTAACTTATCTGTTGTATATATGGAAAGTGGAATATAGATATTGTTTATAACCAAGTGGAATATAGATATTGTTTATAACCAATTCAAAACAATTTGCGATCAATAAAAGAGTAGACGACAAATTGCTTGAACCTTTTGAGGTGACTGTTTATTTTTAACTTATCTTTTGTATATATGGAAAGTGGAATATAAATATTGTTTATAACCAATTCAAAACAATTATTTCGGCAGATACATTCATTATGTTGAATGTCTCTAGAAAGGCTTAGAGACCACTAACTTGTTGCTGAAATTGCAAATTATTTTGTTCAAAATTGATTTTTTTATGCAAAAACTGTTGCAAAACAAAATCATGATGACTTAGTTGCTAAAGAGAATGTTCTGAGATAACCCTGTTTTAAGGATGTATTATTCCCAAGTTTCATGTCATCCATGCTTCTGAAACCAATATTTTCTACTCACAGATTGCCACTGTTGAGGTACCTGAAGAACACATGGGCTCGGTGGTTGAACTTCTCGGTAGAAGACGTGGGCAGATGATTGATATGCAAGGGCTTGGGTATGTAAAATAGTTTATTTTCCATTAAATCCGTGGTTGAACTTCTTTTATATAGCTGCCAACTATAATCATGGTTAATAATTTTGGGAGTTCAGCCAAGATTATGATGCCCATGATGGGCAAAATGCATCCTAGCTATTGCCTTCACTTTATTGCTCAGTTACTGTTCTTCCTTCACCCTTAACCTGCATAGTTTTGTTGTAGTGAGTTGTCTATTCAGATTGTTAACAATGTTTCAGTAAGATCCTCCGTGAAATGACAATTTCCGAGTGTGGTTATATCTGGATAATGTATAACTGTGACGCCCCCAAATCCGGGTATCTTCCAACCCGACATATGGTGCTACACGGTGCTACAGTTCACACAAGCATTCAATTGAAAAGCCTCAACAGAATGAATATGTTTTATATATATTCCAAACAATATTTCCTTCCCAGGTTCTTTATAACCAATACATAAGTTCTTTGTCATAATATCAAATACATTACAACATTAAACCTATACTATTACATATGTATAGCTCAATCTGTGCGCTTTAACCTTCCTTTATCTTTTACTTCTGATCCTTGGTCTGCTCGATCTTAATCGCATTCATATGGTTCAAGCAAGAGTGAGCATAATTAGCTCAACAAGTATGACAATTCCATTTAAACGACATGCTTGAAACATACAAATCATATATCTTCAATAACTGAACAATAGTTATGAAGTACTATCGATAATTCAAAATAGCACTTCTTTTTTCTTTAAAACGTTTTACAATGACAACATTCAGTAAAACATCAATTTCGGTCCAAGACCTTGAGCATTTCATACTTTCTTTGAAAAGGACAACCCGACACTAAGTCCGTAAGTCCGACATTACTTACGAGCACGTCTAGACCTATAGTACTCTATGTTGATCAAAACTACATTCTTTAAACGTATGTATGTTTAAGTTGTGGCAACCTCACGTGCCTGTCGTTTGACGACAAAACATTTGTTTAGCATACTCAGTCTTCATTTGAAAACCACACCAAAATAGTTTGATAAAACATTGACAATACTTCGATAGATTATAAGAAATCCAACATATCGTAAGTCTAGCCGAAAGAATTGGCTTTGACTTCATCATACATCAATTCATGCGTAAGAATACATGAATCACAAAACTTGTCTAGATTGAACATAAACAAGGGTTAGAACACTTGCCTTCAGCGTCTGCTATTGTTATTACACGTTCACTTTAAGTCTTTAAGGTCTCTACAATATATGATCACATAACGTAACACATTAGATTATATATAATCAAGTAAGGTTACTACTATATCTTACCCTCCTTCTCAATCTAATCATGTTTTAGATTGTTATTATTAGTTCCGGCATATCACATTACATTGTTCTGACATGCAATTAATCTTTCGTCGACCTTCAGTGGTAATACTTAAGGTCTTTAATCATCATTTAAGGATGTTACTTTAAGTTAATTAAGGTAAGTTAATTTGAAGTAATCACTTTACCTTCATTCTATACTTATAAGCTGCGGCGCCACTTTCCAGTGGGTCGAGTAGATCGACTGCTACCGTAGCGCCATTCTCGATTATATTGGCGCCGCTACTTCACAAGTGAAAGTTCGAGAGAGGTCGTATATCGCATTTTGTTGTGCACAGAAGCGCCACATTTTGTTTTCAATGCGCGCCACAAGACCAAATTTCTACGCACCAGAATAATTGACAGTTTTGTTTTACACAACGAACTTCCCGGACTCCAAATTTGATCATTTTAAGTTCGAATTGGCTCGTTCAAAAGCCATTAGCTCACAAATCACATACTCTACGTGTTCATGTAAGAATTTTACATTTTCGACTTCGTTAATTCAAAATTCACCTATTAGTCTATTTTAACGAAAACGATAAACGTTCGTGAACGTTCAACGCTCATTTCTTCGTTCTAAGTCGGAATTCGGTCATTTTCGAGTCCGCAACTCTATATTGCCAAATAAGACTTGTCCCCATCGAAAACCAACGTTTCTGAGCTCAATATCAAAATTCGACTTCCATTCCGAGAATTTCACGAATTCGATGATTATCGTCTAATCGTGTGAATTCCGGCATAAATTCGTTGCTTATGATTTGTTCATCGTTTCAAATGGATTCTATCCATCATACTAACATCTTAACATACACATTTCATTAACTTATTTACATGATAAGTTATTACTTGTTCTTCATGAGTTTATAACTTATAAAAGTATAAACTACTTATGATTTCATTTCACATGACTTATTATAGTTTAAGTCTTCTAACAATCATCCTTACATCTTATCATACAAATTTCATTCATGTAAACATAGTACAAGTTCTTACAAGTTCTTCCTTAGTTCATAACTTATCTATGAACAAATTGCTTATTCAAAGCTTATTAAGACTTAAATCCTTTGATTATCCATTTTCTTTACTTCTTAGCATACATATCAATCTATCAACACTTCTCTTATCAACCTACAATTGTAGAGATGGAAGATTAATGACATAGGATCATTACCTTTAAAGTTCACTTGGTTAATCCTTCTCTTTCCTTCTTGTTCTAACAAACTAGCTTATACTTTTCTTGCTTTTTCTCTCTACTCAATTTGTTATAAGTTGTTGGTAGAAATCTAACATGTAAGAAATGAATGTCCAAAGCTCTATTATAGGATTGCTAAGGTTAGGGTATATTAGTCAATAAACATCCCACCTCCTTACTATTCAATGCTTAAGCACTAAGTTAACTTGGCCATCACACTCTTTGCTTGCTCATCACATTATTTACTTTGACCACCAATCTCACCCATGTGATCTTGGGGCCCACATGGGTTGCCCCATGGATCTCCTTCACCCATTGGATCTTAATTTGGGCTTTAATTCAATTAACTTAACTTATGCTTTTAGGCTTGCATTAATCCACTTTGGACTTTAACATTAGTTTACATTGGGCTTAAACACAATCCCACTTAGACTTTACATTTCCTACATAATCTCACAAGTCCAATTACGCATGGCTTAAAGCCTTAGAACGCATTGTATACGTATTAATCTCATATTTTAACTCGTATACTTATTCAACATATACGACATACCATCATTCATACATATTCGTATAATACTTCGTATCATACTCGTATTCATTACCTCGTACAATACCTACGTATTATACGATTATCGCTTTAATTAGCTAACGCTTTACTTTTCATAATGTTCTTGAATTAAGCCCGCATGCGAAAAACTACGTTTTCCATACTTGAATTATTATTACATAATCCATCTCACTTCGATATTCTATCGTTACGTATTTCTCGGAAGTTCAAAAATAATTCTCGAGCAGAAATCAATGAATAGTGTTTTTTAGAAAATTTCTCGGAAAACTTTTATTTTCGTCTTGAAAATTCAAAAACTTTAATTCCTTCACGTAGTCGAAATACTACGACATTCCGACGTTTCTAGGTTATAGAACGACATTCATCTTACTAACACATAATAATAACAAATAAAATAATTTTATTCATTATTTAATTAAATAAAATTATTTTACAATAGATCTGAATTTCTCGGTTGTTACAATAACTCTGTTTCATATATCAGCTCGGTGGATAATAGAGGAAAGATTACTTGGTGAATATACATATATTACTAACCCCTTTGCTTACGTGGAATTTCAATGACACACCAGGTTCCTGCATATAGGTGACTGCTTGATATATTGGAATTTTAGTAGAAGTATTACATCCACTAGCAAATTTTTTAACATGTTATTGATAAAGTTGGGAGTTGATGCAGCCATGCATGACAAATTTAAGATGAAGAATTAATGAAAAATAAATGATGATCTAAACTCCACGTTTAGACCACTAGGATCTCTCAAGTGTATCCACTCTACGTATCAACACCAAGATAGATAAAATATCTCTATGATATGAATGAAATAATCAATTTCAATATCAATATTATGTAATCTAAATAACTTGTGAGGATTACATCACTATTTAAAGAGACTCAAACCCTAATATTACTTGGGGGAATAATAAAATACTAAACGACTAAAATACTCTTATTAATAATTCCTAATCACTAATTAATATCCTAAATCCTCATTAATAAATAAAATACATAAATCACATCAACTTATTTTATATTAAACATAATAAAAACTTCAAATAATAAATATAAAAAATCTCTTCTTTTTTCTTGACTTGGAGTCCCCATCATTCTCCTCTTGTTGGAGAAAACTCGACCTCTAGTTCTATAATATAAGAGAATAAGCAATGAACTCCTCTGCAACGAAAGAACATTTTGGAACACCTTTGACAACATCATCATGAGGTAAGACTCAAAATTTTTGGAAATAGAATTGATGAGAGCGTCGCTTTCGTATTCAAAGGTGTTGAAAATAAGCTTTCTTGAACAACAAAGTCAACTTGGATTGGATCAACTTCTCGAATCGTCCTTTCCTCAGTAACAAACAAGTCAAAAGCTATGTTAGATGTTTCCTATGTTAGATGTTTCCTCATACATAATCTCTGGTTCTACTTTTGAAACTTTAAGAATTTTCATGGACATGTCACAACTGTCTGTTGTTCCAAAATTTGGAACATTCCTTTTTTTCTTTCTCTTGCTTTGCTTGAAAATGTTCCCGCAAGTCAATAAGGCCTTCTTTTATAGAAGAACATATAGAAATCATTTTTTGTGTAGCATTTTGAAGTTCTCTTGCTTTAACTTGTTGACGTTTCCTTGCTTCAGTTTTCCTTTGTTCATCTTGATATTGACTTTTCAATTTTCCAAGTTAATCTTGTGCATCAACCATATCCCATCTAAGCTCCTCCTGCTTGTGTTTCAAATATCTATGACCACATGCATTAATAAGGTAGTATATTCGGTCACTTTCATCGTCTAGAAACCTAATATGCTTTTTTGCTTCGGCAATTAATTCTTTAGTGGCTTGAGACATTAGGTGTTTGGGACAATGGATTATAAAATAAATAAAATAAAACCTTTTTTTATAACTTAAGGGCCTAACTGAAAAGAAAATACAAAAAACAGGGGCTAAAATATGAATTCAGAAATGGTAGGGGTTAATTTAGAAAGGATGAAAGGGTATAAGTGAAAAGTGTACAAACTACGGGGCTAAAATTGAAAAGGTAAGAAAACCATGGGATTTAAATTGTAATTTTGAGAAAATATTTATAAGTTAAAGATTAGGGTTACTCTCCTTTTGTTCCCTAAACAAGAGCCATCTTCTACTCTTTTTTTTTCCAGTGAACTACCGCGATGAACAGTACTTCGACGATGAAAAGTAACTCCGGCGATGAACAGTAACTCCGGCAGTGAACATTAATTCCGGCTGTGATTTTTTTTATTTTTTTTGTGAAAACTTGAGATCTCCCAAAAACTGAAAAATTAATAGAGAAACCTTTGGCTTTGATACCAAAATGATGCGGACAAATTTAAGATGAGTAAATAGAAAATAAACTAAGATCTAAACTCCACATTTAGACCACTAGGATCTCTCAAGTGTATCCACTCCAAGTATCAACACCAAGATAGATAAAATATCTCTACGGTATGAATGAAATAATCAATTTCAATATCAGTATTCTGTAATCTAAATAACTTGTGATGATTGCATCACTATTTAAAGAGACTCAAAACCTAATATTACTTGGGGAATAATAAAATACTAAACGACTAAAATACCCCTTATTAATAATTCCTAATCACTAATTAATATCCTAAATCCCCATTAATAAATAAAATATATAAATCACACCAACTACT
This sequence comes from Panax ginseng, assembly GCA_020205605.1. Lineage (NCBI taxonomy): Eukaryota > Viridiplantae > Streptophyta > Magnoliopsida > Apiales > Araliaceae > Panax > Panax ginseng. The sequence goes on from CM035139.1 coordinate 70,681,637, forward strand.
TTTATATTAAACATAATAAAAACTCTAAATAATAAATATAAAAAATCTCGTCTTTGTTCTTGACTTGAAGTCCCCATCAGGAGTCCTCTTAAAAGAGTTGCATTTATAGACAGACTAATAATGTCCCAATGTTCCCGATCACGGTTTAAGTCTTGTTTTTCTGGTCTAATTACTCTGTTAATTTCCTTTATTTGCTTTTCCATCTTTGTATGTCCTTCGTTCCATTTGTCAATAATAATTCCTACAAATACGGGTTTCACTTCTCTACTAGATCTGAAGGAACAACGTTGCTCAAATATAAGATACCAACTCGTGGACTTCTTGGACTGCGGAATGCAATTTTAACGGCTTCCCGAGGCACAGCAATTCTCAACACAATATTTGATAGCTATGGACCTTGGGCTGGTGATATATCTACACGTGATCAAGGTTCACTGGTAAATATCTTGTTCGAATCAGATTTGAGTTTGCACAAGGTTCAAAAAACATTTTTTTGACAACAACTGCATAAACCTTGGGCCATTATTAACAGTTAAGTATTTATTGTTTGTTTGTTTTTCCAGGCATTATATATGTTAGGCTTTACATCCACAAAACATATGTTAGGGTCTTTAGTGGGTTTCTCTTGAAAATAATTTCGACTGTCGATTTAAACAAAGTGACCGTTGTCAAAGATAAAAATTTGATGTGGAATTCTGACTTCTGAGTAAGTCGATGAGTTCAACCCCTATACCATTTGCATTTAAGTATTACCATTGATTGGTTATAGGTAGCTTTTGAGGATGGAACCACTACATCTTATGCTCTATTTAGTTCACAAGAAAGAGGACAGATGTTTATTAGCCCTGGAGCAGAGGTTTATAAAGGTATGATTGTTGGCATTCATCAGCGGCCTGGTGACCTATCACTGAATGTGTGCAAGAAAAAAGCTGCAACCAACGTGCGTTCCAATAAGGAAGTAACAGGTAAACTGCTCAGTAACATTTATAAGATGTAACCATACCTGATATCCGATATGAAATCTTTCACAAATTGAATTAGATTGTACTATGCTTATGATCAATTACAACAGAAAGAGATCACCTCTTTCTGTGGATGCTCGTTCATCTGCAAAAATGCTGCTATCTAGGAAACTTAAATATAAATACTTTTTAAGAGTTGGCCAAGGGAAAATGACTGTATACTGGCTAAGCACAATATGTCTGTCCTTGGATGCTACTTGTTTAATTTCTTCGTAAAAACCATATCATATTGTGCTTTTCAACAAAAAAATACTAAAGAAAATCTTGACCGTCCAAAATTTCATGTTTGTAACACATTGGAAATGTTGCTTGAAAGAATGGTTTACTTACTCATGGTCTTGAGCCTTTATTTAATCATGCTTCCGCCAACGCCTTCTTGTTTTAAAGTGTAATATAAAGTTGAGCAGCAAGTCTTGCTTTGTTGAACTGAATAATGTCTTATCTTCAGTTGTTCTTGATACACCTTTGGATTATAGTCTGGATGACTGCATAGAGTACATCCAGGAAGATGAACTGGTGGAAGTCACTCCTCAACATATCCGAATGTGCAAAAATCCCAAGATTGGAAAGAAGACGCGATAAAACCAATGTACACAACATCACGAGCGTCTGTTGGCTTTGCTGAGTGCCCGAACTCCCGGCAGCATAATCCATGTTGCATTGCGATCATGAAAATATTGACCTCAATTTTTTGGGTCTATTGGAGGGACTCCATAAGCGTATTAAGTTTTCCTCGATGTAAACTCAGATATTGGAGTTAACAAATCTTCTACAAATGTGCATTCATTTTTGCTCACTGATCTGATGGATGTATATAATAGCATAAAAACTTTCAAAGTTGTATAATGAATGAGATTTGAGCAATTTTAGATGCTCATTATGCTATATGTAAGAAAAGTTTTTGAATTCACAGTAATTTGAAGGTTACTAATGGCATGTTGAGCCTACCTTATTAGTTGGAAGAACATAGGCTTTTTGGACCAAATTTAAAGTTGTCTCAAATACAATAATAATCCATGTTTTGTTCTAGGTGATTTGTCGTGATATTGGATGGTTGCCGACGAGTAGGTTCTAGTAGTGCTAAAAGGTCCAAATATCGATGGAGTCCCTGTGTTGGCATCTGATGCCATTGTTTAGCAACTGACTAATGAAAAGAATGAGCGTGGCCGAGACTTGACTTGTAAATTACGACTCACAGATCATTAAATTTTGGGGATTAATGTTAGTTCAACATCTATTAAGAAAGTAGTATGAGGAGGGTTTTAGATGTTTGGTAGGTAAAATCTTGTCCCCTAGATTATATGGTGATGATGTGGTGTATGAAATTAGCTTGGAGTTTGCCGGGGGATTTTGATTGCAAGTTGACTGGATTTAATATCAAGTTTGCAAATCGTGTGCATCTTCTGATACTAAGGAATGAGGCTCCGTAGAATTGCGATAGCAATTTGATGGTACTTGAGCAATTTAGTGGCGATCTTAGTCCTTTGGACTATATTTAATATACAAAAAATTTAGAAAGTTTTGTAAATAGGAAAATGTAATTATAATTGTAAGTTTTATATATGTTAACCAAACAATCAAACTTGGTCAAGATAGCTTCTAGAATGTTGATAGGATAAATATGAAGGAAAAAAAAGATAGAAAGGGGCCAAAGCACGACCATGTGGGCAGGTGTGGAGGTTCAACTACCCTCGCTTTGTCTTCTGACCTTTTGTAACGATTGAGAATATTGTTCTAACGTTCTCAAATTCGGTTTTATCTTCACTCGATATCTGGTGTTATTCATTCATTACATCTCATTATATCATAAAAATAATTATTTCCTTACAAAACATATGGGAAACTTACATGATACTCTCAAATAGGCCTGACAAAATATGGTTATGGGTTGATTTTGGTTTTTAAAATATAGTTATGGTTCCATTTAAGAACTAAAATCATATTAACCATTTTTAATATGAGTTGTGTGGATTGGAACTATATGGTTATGGTTCAAAACCATATTAACGATTTTAAGATGTTTTGACTTTTAAACATAACTTTTGAAAAATAAAATTGTGACCGTCACAATTAAATTAATTAAGTAATAATATGATATAAAAATTATTAATATAAATAATAAAATGCTAAAAATTATACTAATAAAATTTTAAATTAAAATTATTAATACCCTTTCATATTTAAATAATTTTTAAAATTATTATTAACCTTCTATAAATATCGTTTAAATATTGAAACATATTTATACATCACCTCGGAGGTATGGAACTACTCTGAAGGTAGGAAAACTAATTTTATCCTCCCTCTTTACTTTCCAACATCATATTATGCGTAGTTGCTCGCAATGTACACATACTCATTCCAACCTTCCTCCCCCTCCCCCTCCCCCTCGCGCCTCCCCCCCCCCTCCCCCCACATACTCATTCCAATCTTCCTCACTCCCCACAAAAAGAAAAATTATTATATATATATATATATATATATATATATATATATATATATATATACAAAAAATATTTCACCCGTCAAATTATAGATACATTTTTCATTTTTACTGTTTTAAAATTAGAAATATATTTTTCATTTTGTCTTTTCTAAAGGTTGAGATACATTTTAATGTTAGATCTCTACATTAATAAAAATAAATCCATGTAAAACAAAATTGTACCTTAATTCATCTCTTTTTTATTTCTTAATTTGTACAAAAATATATTTAAAGCACGACAGGTAATATGATAGTATAAAAATAGAAGAAAACGAATAATTGTGTGTATTATCATATAAGAATAATGTCAAAAGAATTTTTTAATTTTTATTTTGTAATTTTTTAGTGAAGTGTTATTTTGGGAAACAACTGCTGATATATAAAAATACACTCATTAGTTGGTGTGTAATAGTAGTACTAGTATATGGGTTGAAAAATGGTTAACTGGTTAATTAATTATATTTGTTTTAAAAATATAGGTCCAAATTTTAACCAACCTGAATAAATAAAAATGGTTAACCAACCCATTTGGTTCCAGTTAATATGGTTTGACCCAACAGTTAACTAACTATATTGCCAGGTCTACTCTCAAATACGAAAACCTTTACTAATATTATTGTTTCCCAAAAGCACAATGAAAATCTAGAATGTAGAGTTGAATAGATCTTTAAAATTACTTTTGCTTGTTTAAAAAGTCGTTACTAGATAAATAATTTGTTCAATTTATTTTAGCACAGTGGAATATTAGTTTAGAAAACTCCCCCTTAAAGATTGATCGAAGATTTTGTTTTTAATTTAGTTCTTTGAAAATCAACCACTTAACAGATATACAACAATTAAAACAGATATAACAATTAAATGAGGAAAAGTAAAGAATAGAAGATATTTTTAAGTGGGACGGAGACTGAACAACTCATAATCCACTCTTCCACACCACCGAGTAGGAAATCCAATAAGTGATGGACTCCATGGCACGCTTGAGTGAGGTGGTCGTCACCCGAATCATTTCAAGCAAAGTTGTTTGTGTGAATTGCTTACAACACCTTAACCCATCGTCTATATGTAGACGGTAATCTTGGTACAATTGCTCGCGTTCGGAAATATGCGTTGAATGGACACCAACGACACCTTGACCCCTCACTTATATTGAAGCGTTATTCTCGGTACAATCGACGATTGATGCGGTAGAAGACGCCACACACAACTATGAATTGTTGTATGATAAGTCAAATTAAATCTCAAAGAAATAACTAAGAAATTACTTAGGAATTCTTCAAAGAACCAATAGTAGAGAATAAACTCACAAGAATGATAATAATTTGAATAATATTCAATGATTAATAATGTCTAATGAATTACAGTCATAAGCCTTTAATAGTAGTAATTGAAAACCTAGAAATCCTATAAGAAAGCAGTAAGTGTTTTGGAATCAAATCTCTAATTAAAAGTGTCTTAATTACATTAGAAATATGAAAAATGCTAAAAAGATCTAATTTACGAAGGAAACCCGCGTCCAAATATGTCAAAAGCGTAAAAACCCAATCTGAACCCGATGAATTAAATTGGGAATGGATTCAATGAGGCTGAGAATTTACCAGGCGAATCCGCATAAAGAGGAATGGGTCATGCGAGTTCGTATAAGCGGGAAGAATTCGGCAGAGAGGTGAATTCACCCTTAATCCAAATTTTCTACTGCAACGTCCTTTGGTAAAATGACCATAACTTTCTCATCCGAAATTCGATTGAGACGATTCAAGAGGCTCCGAAAAGATAAGGACTATATCTACAACTTTTATTCTTCAAGGATTGAGAGATTCTGGTTGGATCAAGGTCAAAATTGGGCTTAAAGTGGCTGTTATGTAAACGACAAGCTAAAAACTCCAAACTTTGATCTCTGTTACATGATGAACGTACTACCTTAAAGCTTGAACCCTTCTCCTTCGTTCCATGCATTCCAACCTCGTGTTGTTGCTGGATAAATTGTAAGCTTATATCCATATAATGTACACGAGCCCAATTGACTTGAGCTCCAATGGAAGCATCCCTGTGCTGAATTCAGCCCAACTACTTGCAATCATTCGTTGACTTGGAAATTGAGTTGAGTCATTGTTGTTTGATGCGAGCCCGACCAGGATTGTATCATTCCCCTCTTCTTGAAAAGGATTGGTCCTTAAGTCTGATATTCCCTCCTCTTGAAAAGTATTTATCCACAAATCTCTTCCTACATTGAAATAAACCAAGTTAGTAGCATCGAACGATATATAACCCCAATTCTCAACTTGCAAATGAAATATACAAACAGAATCAATAAGGCAAGTAAGACTATGAAAAGAATCATCCAAATCCACAACTCCCGCCAAGAACAAAACAACACAATGCCCTTCCACTCGTTAGACCAGTTACTTTTAAAGCACGGACTATATAACCTAGTCTACTATCGACTAAAATAAACCTGAATGCAAAGTAAGAAATAATTTGAACAGTTCTATCTCTTCCCGAATCAAAAATCATCATGTAGAACTCATGTGGTAAATTCTCCCAATGATAAAACCCCGGATTAAAAGTCAATCTAATGATCTCGCCTTCGTAGAAACACATTCGTCAAAGCACCTGGGTTAAATATCAATTTCTGAAAATTTCCATGCTTCACACGTAAACTCTCTTGAATTCCTGGATTAAACACAAAAAAAAATAAATCAACAAGTCCCTTTTGTCTAATCACCAAGAAATTAAATAATGCAAAATCACATGCATAGTCTACTAGAACAATATTCAAAACACTTCCTTGTAGACTCTCAATACATGGATCGAATTGAATTGCACGATCCACGATTCCCTTGATGAATATAATTCTATCACGAATTTGTAAAACACAACCAACCTTTCTCTTTCCATTGACATTAACACAGTCAAAATCACATAATAACACCAATGGAATAAAATGGTCACAATCACAAGTTGAAAATTCAATAGCATATCGACGATGATCACAAACAAATTTAACACATGCTAAAGAATTTCCGTGTTGACAAAAATCAAAATATCATTAAAATAGAGAATAACAAATTTTCCCATGAAAGAATGCAAACTATGATTTAGCAATCCCATGGAAGTATGCAATGCCTTAGCTAATCCAAGTGAACTAATTAAACATGCAAATAACTCACATCTCAATCCATCTTGATGATAAACACTTCTCGAGTCAAAACCATATGATAGCAACTCATGCAAGGAAAATTTCTCGAACGGACAAGCATGAACACTACCATTGTCAACTAACGACAAATCATGTAAAGATTGACTAGAATGAAACCCTAACTCAACACATGGATAAGAAAACCTAGAATGAATTTCATGCAAGTAAGCACATCGAAAATGAGAAAACACATCTTGATCATAAACTAACTCAACATACATCAAATATTCACCATAGTTTATGATTAAAATGATTTTATTCTCAAAATAGCCTAACACAAATTTTCAAATGGAAGAATGCAAAATATGTTTTAAATAACGGACGAAAACACTAGATGCATCAGTTAATCTAACAGAAATAACTATCCATCTATATAACTCATATGTTAAAAGAATTTTCTATTTATCACTTTTTCTCATGCTAAATTGATTAGGCTTTGTCATCACGTGATCATCTTCAAGTGTAGATAAAACACAAATAGTATGCTATCTATCAAGCATATTATCTAAGTAAAGAAAAATATATTGATACTTGTTTACTAATTCAAAATCAATGCACAAGCTCGATATCTTATCCTCCTTAGGTAGTATGATCTCATGAATATAGCACATGACCAGGGGCGGATCCAGCCACAAAGTTCAGTGGGTCAAATTTGAATTTTTTTTGTTAAGAATACAAATTATAACTATATATATATATATATATATATATATATATATGTGTGTGTGTGTGTGTATGTGTGTGTGTATTCATAATTTTCTTATAAGGAAAATACTAGAATGACTTTTTCAATCAATAATTTTTTTTATTAAAAACCCAATATAGTACAAATATGACAAATTCAAAAGAGTTTTAACACCTTGTCTTTGTCTTTGAGTTTTAATTTGGTGATAAAAGAAAAGGAAGTGAATTAAAACAAAAGAGATAATGTCAGTTATATAATAGAAAAGAATTTTTTAAAGAAAAGTGGTGTTTTTGAGTTTTAATTAGAAACAAATATAAAAAAAATGAGTGTATTTCGAATCAAAAATTTTCTTCTCATTTTTTTACAACTAAAAAACTTTATAGGATGTTTATTAAAAAAGAAAATAAAGTAGAGAGTACTTACTTTTTAAGCCAAATATTACACATGGAGAGAGAAATAAGAGAAGTAGTACAAAATTATCATTATTTAAAAAAGTAACTTATACAAAAAGAGGGTGGTGGTGGGGATGTGTAGTATGGGAAAAGGGAAGGAGCCAAGGAAGGCACAAACACATGGACGAAAATTCAGTGGGGGCAGGTGCCCCCCTGCCCTTAGGGTAGATCCGCCCCTGCACATGACCTCATATTCTCTCCCACGATACCCACTTTCACCAACTCTCCAACCCACCTAAGTAACTCCGTCGTCTCCTCGGGAATACTATTAGTTGATCGGTATGGAATAATAGCATGAGGTATATCATCAATAACTTTCACAAGAGAAATAACAGAACTAGACAAAGAAGAGTTATCCTTGTTAGTATTCAAAAGCGCCGTCTTGTACGAATGTACAGTCACTGACTTTTCAAAATACAAATAACTTTCCAACTCACTCTTTTTTTTTGCTAAATTTGTTTGTATAATATGCAAAAACTTTAGATATTACAATGAAGATCAAATCATAGTCCTCTTCTCTTGAGAGGACTAAAACACCTAGATAATCGTAGGAAACAAACTTACCTAACCTAAATACATTTTCCTCACAACTCGAGGCTAGGTTATTGTCTCATTCTCTTTTTCATAGTCACATATTTCTTCTCTCTTTTCTTTATGCTCACTCTCTCGTTTGTTTCTCTCTCGTTTACTTTTAAGCTCAATCTTTTCATTCTCTCTTTTCTTTTCTCTCTCATTCTTTTCAAATTTTTCTTTCTCACTATCAATCTTTTGAACAATTCCTTTTTGTCGATTTCTTTCTCGCTTTTGATCATGAACGTCATCTCAAACATTAGAACTTAATAGTTCCCTTTGGACTGCATACTTTATCCCATCTTCTTCCTTCCTCGGCTGATCTTGTTCCTTTTGCGCCTTAGAAGTGTTTTGTAGCTGCATCCAACAATCCTCCAATCCCTTGAGACACGCCTCTATGATGTCTTCTTTTATGTTCATAGATGCCTTAGGAATGTCTTGTGGCTGTCTCCAATGTGAATCCTCATTGTTTACATGTCAGCTAACCCTCCTATAATCTTCTAACGTTGATCGCCTTGAAGGTTTTTATACATGTTTGTGAGATGTATACTCCTTCCCCTATCTCGCTGTACTGGAGCAAACCGCTTTCTCATTGCTATTTTTAATTATGCCTATGTCTCGATCAGATGCTCTTCATATATTTTTTTGCTACCCTCCCACCATATAATTGCATGATTAGAGAACTCTTGAGCTGCTCTTCTAACCTTCCTCCACTTGGAGTAATCATTATAGTCAAACTCTCGCTCCATTTTTCTCTCCCATCTCAAATATGCCTCTGTATCAATATTACCTTGAAAAGTATTCCTTCGAGACCCATAAGAACTTTCATAATTATAGCCATACATGTTTACTGCAAAACAAATGTTAGTAGATAAAAAATTTCCTCACACACTCCCTTGCGTATTTCACTCAAACAATGATGAATCACTCGTGTATCGTTCAAATTTGACTTTTACCCTCTAATAATCTTACACTCCTGGCTTTTACCTCTAATATTCTCTCTTATATCTTACATATGTGAGAACCATAGCTGATATCCAATACCCAAGTAGAAGTTTAACTTTCAGAAAAATTAATTTTAATTATAAACAAACCTTGATCGGAAGTCGAAGCTTCTCCAAGCTTCTTCTGCTTTTGTTCCGCAAGAAACTTCTCACAGTTCTCTTCCAGTGACCCGACTTATTGCAATGGAAGCATATTCCTTTGCTAGCTAGATCAATTTTCTTATTATCCTTAACTTTCGCCTTACCCTTAGCCTTTTTGTTTTTTTTTCTTTTTAGAAGATACCTTGGGCCTCTTCCTTTTCTTGGAAGAATCATCCACCAATAAGACTTGTTTCTTCTTAGATGGGAAGTGACATTCAGCAGTTTTCAACATGTTAAGTAATTCAGGCAAACTGACATCCATTCATGTGAAAATTCACACAAATTGTGAGAAGGTGTCTAGGAGTGACTGCAAGATCAAATCTTAACTTAACTCCCCATCCATAATGAACCCTAACTGTTCAAGTTGTTCAATCAAATAAATCATCTTCAGTACATGAGTCTCAATGGTAGTGTCCTCAGTCATCGAGATCGAAAGAGCTCCTTAGATATCTGATATCTAGCAGTCCTACTTTGCTCACCATACAACTCTTTGAGGTGCAACAATATAGGAGGAACATCCATAGTTTCATGCTGACGCTGAAGCTGAAGCTCGTTACTCATGGATGCGGGCATGATGAATTAAGCCATAGTTGCATCATTTTGTCACTTTCTAAAAGTAACAATCTCTTCCTCAGAGGCTGAGTCTGTAACATTTGCATGGACGGGCGAATTTAGGACATAAGAAATCCTTTCAATAGTGAGAACAATTCTCAAATTCTTTAATCAGTTAGTGTAATTCGGTACGATCAGTTTGTTAGCATCAAGTATGCTACGTAGTGATAGAGAGTGTGACATTTTCAAATTTTGCATGTAAAAAGATAATATTTTAGCATACATTCATTTAATTAATTAATGTACCAAAATAAATTAGGTTTTATTTTAAATTGATATCTCCCACTATTTTTTTCAAACTATATTACCCTCACTTATATAGTTCGACAAAATCTAATTAAAAATTTGCTAGTGAGAATAAGGATCATATTTCAAATGTATATAACATTGTGCGACATAACAAACTATATATAAATAAATAGGTAGACAACTCTTGTCAATTACATCAGCATGTAACACCTTGCAGTTTGCCTCTTAGATTATTATGATCAAGTGCGACACATTCGAATCATAATTATCCAAGTTAAGTCTAACCTAGCACTTCCATATATTTAAAGAGAAAAACATTGTCCTTGTGCGTCACAACAAAACAACATTGTTCAATTCTTTTAAAAGCATCAAATGTGATAAAACATCTCAAAAAATTAAAATAAGCCTTGTGCGAAACAACAAACATATAATGATTACTGATACTCTATCGTTTTATCATGCTAGAATGCGACATTCGATATTACAAATATCTTTGAACGTTTAAGACTTAATATAATTTCTTTGAGGGATTTGTTATTATTTGTCTCATCTTGTTTAGTGCGCATGCACACACACACACACACACACACACACACACACATATATATATATATATATATATATATATATATATAATACGTGTCATATTAATTGACATGCGAAACATCTTGTGTAAGACCCCGAATTTTATGAAATGAAAGTATTCAATTTTCTTATAATTATTATTTTATTTCGTAAATGGTTAAATTGATAAAAGTTAAAGTTAAGGGTGATATGTAAAAATTTTGCAAAGTAAGCAAGTTGAAATAAAATATTCGTTGTGTCGGGAATATTCGCTTTTAACAGAAATATTAAATTACTGGCTGACAATCATTAGTGGAACCCACAACGGAAGTATTATCGTGAGTTAGAAATGACATAAATATCTTTTTATAAAAATAACTACGCGAAAGTGTTATTTGTTAAAGTCATTGAATTACCTTAATAAAAGTATAGTAATACGTGTGGTTGCATAGTAGCACACGGTGATTGATTATCGATGCTTACGTGAAGTCACTCAATTATACTCAATTATTGTTACAATAATTTCTCGCATCATATCTCTCATATTATTGATTCAATTATTGTCACAAGATTATCTCAGGTGAGACCCCAAATTTTATGAATAAAGATTTAAATTTCTAAAATATTTTTTAATAATATGGTGTGGATTTGATATAATGTTATAGTTGTGGGTAATATTTATAAATTTTGCAAAAGTAAGTGAGTTGTTGTATAATATTAGATTGGTTGGGGAATATTCGCTTTATGGGAATATTCGTATAACCAAGACAATCATTAGTGGACCCATAATCTTAAGTATTGTCGTAGTTAGAAACGGCGTAATTATTTTTTATAAAAATAACTACAAAGTATTCTGAATTAAAACCGTTGAACTACTTCGGTAGTAAAAGTACAATGAATGGCATTGGTTGCATAGTAGCACACGATATTGATTATTGATGCTTACGTAAGAAGTCACTCCGATTTATACTTAACTATTGCTACAAATAATTCTTTGCGATCATATCTCTCTCATATTATTGATTCAATTATTGTCACATTATCATCAGTATAATATGTTATATTATTAAATCAATAATTGAGACGACAAAGTTATTCTTATTATTATTTGCAATATTGACAATGTCTAGAAGTTACATCAAAGAGAGGTTTGATATCACTAATCATGAAATTAATAAGAGAAATCCTTATCTAAAGCCCCTCTTTCTTGGGAACGATCTGGTTGTTAAATATTGTGAATTATAATATTAATGATGAATAAGTTAGAGTGTTGATTAAAGATGAAATTGATAGTTCCATTGTGTTGGAATATTAGTGTTAGTGAAAATCGACATTTATTTCGATAATAATTGATGTCTGGAGGTTATATTGACCAATCGGGTAATTAACCGGATAAATGAGCAATTAATTGCTATTAATTTACATGATTATAACTATTTGTTCATATGTGTGTACTATTGATTCACATTCATTTACTATTAGGGGAGTTGGTGCAAGATTGATAATACTTGCATGACTAAGTTAAAAATGGAGGTATAGATGGAGATACTATAATGTAATTCGTATTTTCACATATCTAGAAGTATTGATTCACATGATTTACTATTAATTCACATGATTTACTATTAGGGGAGGTGGTGCAAGTTTGATAATACTTCCAGGACTAAATTAAAAATGAAGGAAAAAGGAATGTATTATACTGTAATATTTCGAGCCCTAAAGCATGCAATTATCGAAGCTATATTTTCCTATAAATAGAAGCTCATTCTTCCTTCATTTCTCACCAATTCACTAAAGCTATAGAGCAATTATTATAGAGAGAAATTATAAAGAGAAAGAAGAAGAGAAGTCTCATACCTCACTATTCCAAAGATCCATCTTTGTTTTGAGGTAAGGGGTATTATTCTTTCGTATTCACGATGAAGAGTTATTTTCTTTCAATACTCGTAAAGGGTTGTTATTCCATTCTTTATTATTATGTTGGAATAACTCATTCACGCTAAGTCCCGCATACATGGTAAAAAATTCTTCCATTATTCCATTCTTTATTATTCTTTTTGGAATAACCCGTGCATCGATCTATCGCATGCCTAGTGAATTCTCGTTATTATTCCATTCTTTATTATTCGTTGGAATATCTTATACATGCGTGATTACGCATGACCCGGTTTCATTCTTTATTATTCATTTGGAATATCTTATGCATCTGCGGATTCGTGATGGCGACTGTTCCATTCTTTATTATTCTGCGGAATAACTTTGTCTATGCGGTCTATCGCATGCACGGTGAATTCTTACATTATTCCATTCTTTATTATTCTATTGGAATAACATGTCTATGTGGATTATTAAGATGCATGGTGAATGATCCTTCAGATTCATTCTTTATTAAATTGTGAAATGATCTATCTACGTGGATTACCACACGGTAAGACCCCAACTTATTATAAATAAAATTGAATTTCCTCCATTTATTATTTTGAAATAGTAAGGGTTGATTTGATTAATGTGGATAGTTATGGGTAAAATACGCAAATATTTCAAATAAGCAAGTGGTTATAAAATATTCGTTTGGTCGTGGAATATTCTTCATTGCTTTGGAATATTCGCATTTACGGCGCAAAAGCCTTTGTGTGGGCCCCATAACTAAAAAAGCTTATCGATGATGAAGAAAACGACAAGAATAAGTTGGTTATAAATAATCTACAGAGTTGTTACCAAGTAATACTATTGAATACCCGGTGGTTAAAACACAAGAAGATACCAGATATACCAATTATTGATTCTTACGTAAAGAAGGCACTACTCAATAATTGTTACAAAGAATTATCGCTCAAAGATTTTATTTTATTGATTCAATAATTGTCAGGTTGATATTTTATATTATCATTGTTTCAATAATTGTCACTACACAATATTTTCTATTATCTGAGCAATAATTCATATTATCCTAATAATATTATTGATAACATTATTGGCAATGTCTAGAAAGTTCTGCTTCAAGGAGAGGTTAGGTCATCTAATCATGCCACCAAGAAGGAGAGATCCTTATCGAAAGCCCCCCTCTATCCTGCGAACCGCCTCGTCACAAGATTGTGATTCTCAAATATTATTCGTGAATAATTAATTATTGATTTATATGATGAGGAAAATATTGATTTTATGTGGATATAGATGGAGAAAATTTTTAATGTGACAATTGTTGAAAATTAATATTTTATCTTTTTCTCGATAAAATAATTCAATTAAATATATTATTTTAATAATATATCGATGGTGATATTTTTACAATGAATGTGGGATATATGAGTATATGAGGAGGAAGAGTATTTTGTGGCATTAAATAATTAACACATGTTTTGTGTGTCAGAGACCCCATTTCTCGACCGAAATTTGATTATAAATTGTAAAATCGCCTGCTTGTGGATTTCAACAATTTCTGTTTGAATTTGGAAAAACTTTCTTCCGCAAAGTTGTAGATAATGGAATTTCCTATGGAAAAAGACATGAGGTTCAATTTTTCCGATAAAAGGGCTATTTATTGTGAATTATTGAAGTTTTGAGTTCAAATAATTAATTTTTGAAGTTTAAAATATTTTAAGTAACAAAATGTTTTTGGGATGTTAGCACATGTTTTGGTGATGATTTTGGTCCGTGTGGTGTGCGAGGAATATAATTTGAAAATATTAATAATTTATTAAATTTTCTCGCTTTGGTGTTCTAAGCATTTTCCTATAAATAGGTGCTTAGGTTAGAATTGAAAATCACACCGTAAACTAAAGATTTCTCTCTCTCTCTCTCGATATATCGAGCGATTCTTGTGAGTATTTTAATACTTTGAGTGTTGCTATACTATGCAAGTTCAAGTCATAGCCTATATCCTGTTTCAACTAAAGTACTATTCTTTTTCGAGGTAAGGGATATTTTTTTTTCAAATGATATTATTTCTTTCAATATCATTATGTCAAGTATCGATCTAAAATTTTAATCAAATTTGGAACTTTTTGTGCTCTGGGTTACTATTCACGATACTACACTATTCACTTATACTTACACTATTCACGTAAAAAATCAAAATTTTGTTTTTCGTCTAAAATATCTATTATGGATACTAGTTTGATTGTATCCATGTTTTGATCATTCTTGAATTTTACTCCACTATGATTATTTATGAGGTATTTTTGACATGAAATAGTCAAATACTAATCCTTAATATTTATTCTTTTGTTTCACCGGATTCGCTCCTTTAAAATATTTTTTTTCATCATCCTCATCCTAAATGATGATATTATTGAATATCTTCGGGCTCAGAAGTGCAAAGATAAATGATTTTATAATGAATATCTTCGGTCTGTAGCAAAGAGATGAACAGTGTCGAGATGAAATACGACCGATCGATGAATATCTTTGGCTCAGAAGTGCAAAGATGAATATTTGATTCAAGATGTATATCGATTGATGTTACAGGATAAAATATTGATGAAGGACTTTAAATTCATAGATAGTAGTAGATTTCATTCTCTACGAACTCTTCTATGGATTATTATTTCACCGCATGTAATATTGATCCGAAACTTGTTGTCTATCAGATTTTATCGATTTTTCCTCGTCAAGACTAACGATAATTTGTTCTATATTATCTTAGTCATAATATTCTTTATCGGGCTAGTTGAGCTCACCCTTTTCCTTGTTGTTCCATTTTTCTTCTCGTGAGGCGGTAGAATGTAATGAGTACTAGTTTCGGGTATGGAATGATGATTCTAGAAGTTGTTTAGTAGTCCTCACCATTTTGTATAAATAATGTATCAATAATTGTGATGAGGATTTATTTGGGTATAGATATTGTCTGTAAGATAATATTTGTATTTAAACTCACGCTTTTTATGATGTATTAATAAAGTTGTAGTTGTTTCGCATCATGTTATCGACAACCTAAAATGGGTGATGTATACCTATTTTGGGGGGCGCCACAATTGGTATCAAAGCTTAGGGATATGATCTCCATGAGATCGGGGAATAGAACTAGAGGGGAGAGAGACGAGTAAATCCTTCGCTAAAGTGTCCTACCTAAGCTTATTTGTTAGTTGGTCAATATATAGGGATATTATGTGATATGTTGATTTCTTAATTAACCCTTGTTTTATGGCAAGATTTGAGAATGTCGATCGAGAATGTTAATAAAGGGAGTAAATGAGACCGTGGAAACACCTCAGACTCACCAATGAAGAGAACGCAAAGAAAGTCAAGAATGTTCCTCCCGTGAACAACGCCAATCGAAAGCGTATGATGAACGACGGATGTTTAGAAGTTTTTTGCGCTCATGCAAAATCGCATTTAGGAGACTCGTGCACAAAATACAAAGTGGAAATGATAACAACGCATCGATTTGTCACGCCAAGCAGCTTCAAAGAGTCGGGACCACCGTAATTCGGGGAAAGCCGGATCCAATTAAGGCGAGACGTGGTCAAACAAATCACCAAGATATTCGATGTCTTGGATGCACGGAGGAACAAAAGGTTCCATTCGCCACCTTTATGTTCCGTAATGAGGCAGACATCGGTGGGAATCAGAAGCGCACACCCATCCAAATTACGCACTCAAAGACATGTCTTGGGAGACTTTCAGAACTTTTCAATGACAAGTACTTTCCTCGAAAGTATTCATTATACGAAGGAAGTGGAGTTCATTAGACCGAACAAAATAACACGATGGTGTCCCAAAGACGAGGCAAAGTTTGCAGAGTTATCCGTGTTCAGACCTCATTTGGTGGAGAATGAGGAACGATGACGCGGATGTTTCGAGAGGTTTGAAACCCTAAGATACGCCAAGATCTCATTTCTCATAAATTTTCTCTATTCAGATGTTGTCAACAGGGCTCAATTATTAGAGCGAGATAACGAGTACGCTCAACCGAGGGACCACAACCAGATCATACCGAGATAGTAGTCAATGTAACAACGATAACCAAATGAGAAAGAAAAAGACGAACAAAATGGCAACCACTCGTGGTAATCATGGCCATGAAAATAGAAGAAGCGAGCCTGGGGAGATTTTAAAAGAGGAGATTCAACAATGACAATGCGAAGACGCCAAAGACCAAAGAAGAATCGGTTCTGGGAGGAGAACGACCACCTATCGACATGCTACAAATGCGGAAAGAGGGACATATCACCCCAAACCGCCCACAACAGCTTCAAAGGTATGCTATAATTGTGGAAAGGAAGGACATATCGCCGAGATCAGACGATAGCAAAACCTAGTTCAATGGGGACTGGTGACTCAAAAGGTCGTCCCAAAAAGTCAAAGTCAATCTTCCTCGGAAGAGCGCTTTGTTGTGACCGGTCAAAATGCGAGGAACCCAAACGAGGTGATCACGGGTAAGCTAATCATAAATTCTTATGAAGTTTATACCTTACTAGATACCGGTGCTACCCATTCATTTATTTCTCCTCGCTTTGTGCTCAACGCTTAAACTTAACTCCTGAGAAATTAGACTTTGATTTATCTCGTGGAAACTCCGCTAGAGAAACTTTCATCACATCCAATCGCTTATAAATCTTGTTTGATCCAAGTTGGCACCATCACATTACATACCTATCGACCTTATCTCTTTAAAGATACTTGCATTTGACGTGATTTTAGGATTGATTGGTTAACTACTCATCATGCCAAAATTGATTATTTTCGTAAGGTCATTAGTTTTCATATTCCTAATCAACCCGTTGTTCAATTCAAGCAACTAAACCATTAAAATCAATCACCGCTATATCAAGTCATAAGGCTATTCGCTTATTAAAAAACGGATGTCAAGCTTTCTTAGCCCATGTTATGGATTTGAATAAAGACACGCCAAATTTGAATAATATTCCCGTTGTTATCGACTTTCCCGACGATTTCAAGAACTTCCCTGGCTACCCCTAACGTGAAGTTGAATTCTTTATTGATCTTGAACCGCACAAAGCCCATTTCTAAAACCCCATATCGAATGGCTCCTATTGAACTTCAGGAGTTAAAGGTCCAACTACAGGAGTTATTGGACATCGCTTCATTCGCCCCAAGACATCTCCTCGGGGTGCTCCTGCTTTATTTGTAAAGAAGAAAGACGGAGTATGCGATTTTGTATCGACTATCGGAATTGAACCATGTCACCATCAAGAATAGGTATCCTCTACCTCGTATTGATGACTTGTTTGACCAAATATAAGGAGCACAATTCTTTTCAAAGATCGATCTTCGCTCGATATCATCACCAAGATTAGAACCGAGGATATTCCAAAGACCGCCTTCGTAACTCTAAGACGGCATTATGAATTCTTAGTCATGTCTTTTGATCGACTAATGCTCCTACAAATTTTCATGGATATGATGAACCGAGTATTCAAGGATTATTTGATCAGCCTTCATGTTGTCTTTATTGATGACATCCTCATATATTCCAAAAGCCGTGAAGATCATGAGCACCATTCGTTTCGGTACTCCAAAGGCTTCAGAAAACAAGCTTTATGCCAAGTTGAAGAAATGCGAAGTTCGCTTGAGAAGTAGCATTCCTTGGGCACGTGGTGTCAAAACATGGAGTATCCGTCACCCGCCAAGATTGAAGCAATACAAAGTTGGGAGCAACCAAGACGGTGACCAAGTACGTAGCTTTTTGGGCTTAAATGGTTATTATCTGAGATTCGTGGAAGGGTTTTCTCGAATCGCTACTCCATTAACTCATCCGACTCAAGGATACAAAATTCATGGAGCGCAGGAATGCGAGAAGAGTTTCCAAGAGCTCAAGAGAGACTCATTTCTAAGACTGCTTCTAACAATACCATCCGCACGGATGGATTTGTTATCTACAACGATGCTTCGCAAAAGGGTTAGGATGTGTTCTCATGCAACGTGGGAAAGTCATAGCCTATGCCTCATGACAACTTAAAGAATATGAGAGGAATTATCCTACTCATGATCTAGAGTTGGCGCGCAGCTTGTTTTCGCGCTTAAAGATCCGGAGGGCACTATCTATACGGGGAGAAAGTGGAGATATATTCGCACCATAAAAGCCTCAAATATTTCTTCACCCAAAAGGAACTCAACACGCGGCAACGACGCTGGCTCGAGCTGTTGAAAGACTATGACCACACCATTCAATACCATCCCGAAAAGCTTAACGGGTAGCCGACGATCGAGTAGGTAAGATCATACGCTGGAACGAAAGTGCAATGTTGTTAAAACAAAGGCCCATTTTGTGTGATTTACAAAAGATGAAGATAGAATTCAAGACTCCGGGGACCCATGCAATAATGTCAAGTATACGCATAGAACCAACTTTAATCGAAAAAGTTAAAGTTGCTCAATCCATAGATCCGAGTCGATGCGATGAAGAAGAAAGTGCAAGAAGGTGCTATTCCAGGAGCAAGAATCGATGAAGAAGGAATACTTTGAGTTTACTCCAGACTTTGTGTTCCTAACGATTCTGATTTGAAGTACAAGATCATGATGGAGGCACACAATACACCATTTACGATCCATCCTGGAGGTACTAAAATGTATCGTGATCTTCGACATACATTTTGGTGGAACAATATGAAGAGAGAGATTGCAAAGTTTATCTCGATGTGTTTAACTTGTCAACGTGTAAAGGCGGAGCATCAAGTACCTAAGGGTCCGTTACAACCACTTGAGATTCCTAAATGGAAGTGGGAACACATTACTATGGATTTCAAGCACGGGTCTTCCCACGGCTTCTCAAGGCATAAATGTTGTTTGGGTTATTGTTGATAGATTAACCAAGTCCGCTCATTTCTTGCCGATACGGAGACTTATTCCTCGAACGCCTTGCTCATATGTATATAAATAAGATTGTGAGGTTGCATGGCATGCCAGTATCCATAGTTTTGGATCGTGACCCAAGGTTCACTTCAAGATTTTGGGTTAGCTTGCAAAAAGCTATGGGTACGGATTTATTTATCTGGCCAAGATACCATCCTCAAACCACGGACAATCGTAGAGAGACTATTCAAACTCTTGAAGATCTATTAAGACTCGTGGTCCTAGACTTCAAGGGCGCTTGGGATAAGTATTTACCATCGGTGGAATTCTCCTACAACAACAAAGTTATCGTGCAAGTATAGGTGTGGCTCCATTCAAAGCATTATATGGACGAAAAGTGTCGCTTCCAATATGTTGGGATGAGGTGGGTGAAGCAACATTGTTGGGACCCGAAGTTGGTACGTATGACTACGTAAAAGATCCAAATGATTCGACAACGATACAAACCAAGACAGATCGATAAAAGAGTTATGCGATCTTCATCGAAAAGACGGGAATTTAGTATCGGGGATCATGTATTGTTGCGAGTTGCTCCATGGAAGGGAGTTACAAGATTTGGGAAGAGAGGAAAGCTCAATCCACGATTTATCGGTCCATTTCGTATTCTTGACCGAGTAGGAAATGTAGCCTATAGACTCACTACCTCCAAGTATGTCTCGTGTTCATAATGTTTTTCATATATCCGTGTTTCAGAATATGTGAAAGACCCGAACCACGCTATCGAAGTTAGAACCCATTTAGAGATAGTCAAGATTTAACGTATGAGGAGGTACCGCCAAGATCTTGGATAGAAGGAGCATGTCCTACGACAAAGATCATACCACAAGTCAAAGTTTTGTGGAGGAACCATGCTATAGAGGAAATGACCTGGGAGTTAGAAACGGAAATGAAAGCGAGGTATCCTCACCTTTTCGAAACACCAGGTACGTATGTCAATTTCGAGGACGAAATTTCATAAGGAGGGGAGGTTGTAAGACCCCAACTTATTATAAATAAAATTGAATTTCCTCCATTTATTATTTTGAAATAGTAAGGGTTGATTTGATTAATGTGGATAGTTATGGATAAAATACGCAAATATTTCAAATAAGCAAGTGGTTATAAAATATTCGTTTGGTCGTGGAATATTCTTTCTGTCGGGGAATATTCGTACGACGGCGCAGCCTTGTGTGGGCCCCATAACAGAAAGCGATTGGATGAAGAAAACGACACGAATAAGTTGGTTATAAATAATCTACAGAAGTTGTTACCAAGTAATACTATTGGAATATCCGGTGGTTAAAACACAAGAAGATACCAGGTATTACACCAATTATTGATTCTTACGTAAGAAGGCACTACTCAATAATTGTTACAAAGAATTATCGCTCAAAGATTTTATTTTATCGATTCAATAATTGTCGCTATTGATATTTTATATTATTATTGTTTCAATAATTGTCACTACACAAGATTTTCTATTATCTGAGCAATAATTCATATTATCCGAAATAATATTATTGATAACATTATTGGCAATGTCTAGAAAGTTCTGTCTAAGGAGAGGTTAGTCATCTAATCATACTACCAAGAAGGAGAGAGATCCTTATTGGAAAGTCCTCTCTATCCCTGAACCGCCTCGTTGTCGAAGATTGTGATTCTCAGAATATTACTATGACTTGAACTTGCAATCAGATATAAGCAACACTCAAAGTATTAAAATACTCACAAGAATACGCCAATATATCGAGAGAGAGAGAGAAATCTTTAGTTTCAAAGTGTGATTTTCAATTCTAACCCAAGCACCCTATTTATAGGAAAATGCTTAAAACACCAAAGTAGAAAATTTAATAAATTATTAATATTTTCAAATTATATTCCTACGCACACCACACCAGACCAAAATCATCAGCCAAAACATGTGCTAACATCCCAAAAACGTTTTTGTTACTTAAAATATTTTAAACTTCCAAAATTAATTATTTTAACTCAAAACTTCAATAATTCACAATAAATAGCCCTTTTATCAGAAAAATTCGAACCTCATGTCTTTGCCATAGGAAATTCCATTATCTACAACTTTGCAGAAGAAAGTTTTTCCAAATTTCAAACATAAATTGACCGAAGTCTACAAACGGGCGATTTTACAAGCTATAATCAAATTTCAGTCAAGAAATGGGGTCTACCGACACACAAAACATTTGTTAATTATTTAATGCCACAAAAATACTCTTCCTCCTCATATACTCATATATCCCACATTCATTGTAAAAATATCACCATCAATATATTATTAAAATAATATATTTAATTGAATTATTTTATTAGAAAAAGATAAAATATTAATTTTCAACAATTGTCACATTAAAAATTTTCTCCATCTATATCCACATAAAATTAATATTTTCCTCATCATATAAATCAATAATTAATTATTCACGAATAATATTACAGAATCACAATCTCGATGACCAGCGCTTTTCGGGATAGAGGACTTTCCAATAAGGATCTCTCCTCTATGGCGCTGTAATTAGATGACCTTTCCTCTCCTTAGATTATAACTTTCTAGACATTGCCAATAATGTTATCCAATAATATTATTCAGATAATATGAATTATTGCTCCGATAATAGAAAATATTGTGTAGTGACAATTATTGAAACAACAATAATATAAAATATCAACGCAGCAATTATTGAATCAATAAAATAAAATACTGAACAGTAATTACTGTAACAATTATTGAGTTGTGCCTTCTTACGTAAGAATCAATAATTAGTGTAATACCGTGTCTTCATTGTGTTTTAACCAATCGAGTATTCCAACAGTATTAAGATAATTGTAACAACTACTACTGTTATTATTTATAACCAACTTATTCTTGTCGCTTTCTTTTCATCCAATCGCTTTCCGTTATGGGGCCCACATACTGGCTACCATCGAATCGAATATTCTCGACAAAGAAAAAATATTCCACGCACCAAAACGAATATTTTATAACCACTTGCTAATTTGAAATATTTTGCGTATTTTACCCATAACTATCCACATTAATCAAATCAACCTTACTATTTCAAAATAATAAATGGAGTAAATTCAATTTTATTTATAATAAGTTGGGGTCTTACAACCTCCTCTCTTATGAAATTTCATTCCTCGAAATTGACATACGTACCTGGTGTTTCGAAAAGGTAAGGATACCTCGCTTTCATTTCCGTTTCTAACTCCAGGTCATTTCCTCTATAGCATGGTTCCTCCACAAAACTTTGACTTGTGGTATGATCTTTGTGCGTAGGACATGCTCCTTCCTATCCAAGATCTTGACAGGTACCTCCTCATATCGTTAAATCTTGACTTATCTCGTCCCTGCTTCTAACTTCAATGACGTGGTTCGGTCTTTCACATATTCGAAGCACATATATATGAAAAACATTATGAACACGAGATATACTTGGAGGTAACGCGAGTCTATAGGTTACATTTCCTACTTTCAAGTCAAGAATCTAAAATGGACCAATAAATCGTGGATTGAGCTTTCCTCTCTTCCCAAATCTTGTAACTCCTTCCACGGAGCAACTCTCACAACAATACATGATCCCCAATACTAAATTCCACGCCCTTTCGATGAAGATCCGCATAACTTTTTTTCGATCCGTCTTGCTTTGTATCGTTGTCGAATCATTTGGATCTTTTAGAAGTCATACGTACTCAACTCGGGTCCCAACAATATTACTTCACCCACCTCATCCCAACATATTGGAGAGCGACACTTTCGTCCATATAATGCTTCTAATGGAGCCACACACCTATACTTGCGATAAGCTGTTTTTTGTAGGAGAATTCCACCAATGGTAAATACTTATCCCAACCGCCTTGAAGTCTAGGACACGAGTCTTAATAGATCTTCAAGAGTTTGAATAGTCTTCTTTGATTGTCCGTCTGCTTTGAGGATGGTATGCCAATCAATCGTAGAATTGCACTACCCAGTAGCTTTTTACAAGCTAACCCAAAATCTTAAGTGAACCTTGGGTCACGATCCAAACTATGGATCTTGGCATTCCATGCAACCTCACAATCCCATTTACATACATATGAGCAAGGCGTTCAAGGAATAAGTCTCCGTGATCGGCAAGAAATGAGCGGAACTTGGTTAATCTATCAACAATAACCCAAACAACATTTATGCCTTGAGAAACCGTGGGAAGACCCGTAACAAAATCCATAGTAATGTGTTCCCACTTCCATTTAGGAATCTCAAGTGGTTGTAATGGACCCTTAGGTACTTGATGCTCCGCCTTTACACGTTGACAAGTTAAACACATCGAGATAAACTTTGCAATCTCTCTCTTCATATTGTTCCACCAAAATGTATGTCAAAGATCACGATACATTTTAGTACCTCCAAGATGGATCGTAAATGGTGTATTGTGTGCCTCCATCATGATCTTGTACTTCAAATCAGAATCGTTAGGAACACAAAGTATGGAGTGAACTCGAAGTATTCCTTCTTCATCGATTCTTGCTTCTGGAATAACACCTTCTTGCACTTTCTTCTTCATCTGCATCAGCTCCGGATCTATGGATTGAGCAACTTTAACTTTTTCGATTAAAATTGGTTCTATGCGTATACTTGACATTATTGCATGGGTCCCCGGAGTCTTGAATTCTATCTTCATCTTTTGTAAATCACACAAAATGGACCTTTATTTTAACAACATTGCACTCGTTCCCGCGTATGATCTTCTACTCAATGCGTCAGCTACCACATTCGCTTTTTCAGGATGGTATTGAATGGTGTGGTCATAGTCTTTCAACAGCTTGAGCAAATGTCGTTGCCGCATGTTGAGTTCCTTTTGGGTGAAGAAATATTTTAGGCTTTTATGGTCTGAATATATCTCCACTTTCTCCCTGTATAGATAGTGCCTACAGATCTTTAGCGCGAAAACAACTGCTGCCAACTCTAGATCATGAGTAGGATAATTCCTCTCATATTCTTTAAGTTGCCGTGAGGCATAGGCTATGACTTTCCCACATTGCATGAGAACACATCCCAACCCTTTGCTCGAAACATATTTGTCAGAGATAACAAATCCATCCGCATTACGGATGGTGGTATTGTTAGAACAGTGCCGAAATGAGTCTCCTCTTGAGCTCTTGGAAACTCTTCTCGTTATTGCGCTCCACAGAATTTGTATCCTTCCGAGTCGGATGAGTTAATGGAGTAGCGATTCGAGAAAACCCTTCCACGAATCTCCGATAATAACCAAACTAAGCCCAAAAGCTACGATCTTGATCCACCGTCTTCGATTGCTCCCAACTTTATTGCTTCAATCTTCGCCGGGTCAATGAGATACTCCATGTTTTGACACCACGTGCCCAAGGAATGCTACTTCTCGAAGCCGAACTCGCATTTCTTCAACTTGGCATAAAGCTTGTTTTCACGGAAGCCTTTGAGTACCAACTTCAAATGGTGCTCATGATCTTCACTTGCTTTTGAATATATGAGGATGTCATCAATAAAGACAACAACGAACCCATCCAAATAATCCTTGAATACTCGGTTCATTATATCAATGAAAATCAAGTAGCGATTAGTCAATTCAAAAGACATGACTAAGAATTCATAATGCCCGCATCGAGTTCCTCAAGGCGCTCTTTGAATATCCTCGCCTAATCTTCAAATTGATGATATCCGCGAATCTAAGATCAATCTTTGAAAAGAATTGTGCTCCTTGTAACTGGTCAAACAAGTCATCAATACGAGGTAGAGGATACCTATTCTTGATGGTGACATGGTTCAATTCCCGATAGTTAATATAAAGTCGCATACTCCCGTCTTTCTTCTTTACAAATAAAATAGGAGCACCCCAAGGAGATGTACTAGGACGAATGAAACCGATGTCCAATAACTCCTGTAGTTGGACCTTTAACTCCTAAAGTTCAATAGGAGCCATTCGATATGGGGTTTTATAAATGGGCTTTGTACCCGGTTCAAGATCAATAAAGAATTCAACTTCACGTTCCGTGGTAGGCCGGAAGTTCTTCAGAAATCGTCGCCGAAAGTCAATAACAACAGAATACTATTCAAATTTGACGTGTCTTTATTCAAATCCATAACATGGGCTAAGAAAGCTTGACATCCATTTTTCAATAAACGAATAGCCTTATGACTTGATATGACAGTGATTGATTTTAATGGTTTAGTTGCTTGAATTCGAACAACAGGTTGATTAGGAATATGAAAACTAACAACCTTACGAAAACAATCAATTTTGGCATGAGTAGTAGTTAACCAATCAATCCCTAAAATCAAGTCAAATGTAAGTATCTTTAAAGAGATAAGGTCAATAGGTAATGTGATGGTGCCAACTTGGATCAAACAAGATTTATAAACAGTGGATGTGATGAAAGTTTCTCCTAACGGAGTTTCCACAGATAAATCAAAGTCTAATTTCTCTGGAGTTAAGTTTAAACGTTGAGCACAAGCAGGAGAAATAAATGAATGGGTAACACCGGTATCTAGTAAGGTATAAACTTCACAAGAATTTATGATTAGCTTACCTTGGGTTCCTCGCATTTTGACCAGTCACAACAAATGTTCTTCCAGGAACCGTTGACAAATGAGGAATTATCCTACTCATGATCTAGAGTTATGGCAAGAGCTTGTTTTCAAGGCTAAAGATCCGTAGAGGCACTATCTATACGGGGAGAAAGTGGAGATATATTCAGACCATAAAAGCCTCAAATATTTCTTCACCCAAAAGTAACTCAACATGCGGCAACGACATTTGCTCAAGCTGTTGAAAGACTATGACCACACCATTCAATACCATCCTGAAAAAGCGAACGTGGTAGCTGACGCATTGAGTAGAAGATCATACGCGGGAACGAGTGCAATGTTGTTAAAATAAAGGTCCATTTTGTGTGATTTACAAAAGATGAAGATAGAATTCAAGACTCCGGGGACCCATGCAATAATGTCAAATATACGCATAGAACAAACTTTAATTGGAAAAGTTAAAGTTGCTCAATCCATAGATCCGGAGCTGATGCGGATGAATAAGAAAGTTCAAGAAGGTGTTATTCCAAAAGCAAGAATCGATGAAGAAGGAATACTTCGAGTTCACTCCAGACTTTGTGTTCCTAACGATTCTGATTTGAAGTACAAGATCATGATGGAGGCACACAATACACCATTTACGATTCATCGTGGAGGTACTAAAATGAATCGTGATCTTCGACATACGTTTTGGTGGAACAATATGAAGAGAGAGATTGCAAAGTTTATCTCGATGTGTTTAACTTGTCAATGTGTAAAGGCGGAGCATCAAGTACCTAAGGGTCCGTTACAACCACTTGAGATTCCTAAATGGAAGTGGGAACACATTACTATGGATTTCGTTATGGGTCTTCCCATGGTTTCTTAAGGCATAAATGTTGTTTGGGTTATTATTGATAGATTAACTTGAAGTCGGCTCATTTCTCACGATACGGAGACTTATTCCCTTGAACGTCTTGCTCATATGTATGTAAATGAGATTGTGAGGTTGCATGGCATTCCAGTATCCATAGTTTTGGATCATGACCCAAGGTTCACTTCAAGATTTTGGGTTAGCTTGCAAAAAGCTATGGGTACGGATTTATGATTCAGTTCGGCATACCATCCTCAAACGGACGGACAATCAAAGAGGACTATTCAAACTCTTGAAGATCTATTAAGACTCTGTGTCCTAGACTTCAAGGGCAGTTGGGATAAGTATTTACCATTGGTGGAATTCTCCTACAACAACAGTTATCAGGCAAGTATAGGTGTGGCTCCATTTGAAGCATTATATGGACGAAAGTGTCGCTCTCCAATATGTTGGGATGAGGTGGGTGAAGCAACATTTTGGGACCCGAGAGTTGGTGCGTGATGACTACGTAAAAGATCCAAATGATTCGACAACGTATACAAACGGCACAGGATCGACAAAAGAGTTATGCGGATCTTTATCGAAAAGACGTGGAATTTAGTATTGGGGATCATGTATTATTGCGAGTTGCTCCATGGAAGGGAGTTACAAGATTTGGGAAGAGAGGAAAGCTCAATCCACGATTTATTGGTCCATTTCAGATTCTTGATCGAGTAGGAAATGTAGCCTATAGACTCACGTTACCTCCAAGTATGTCTCGTGTTCATAATGTTTTTCATATATCCGTAGCTTCAGAATATGTGAAAGACCCGAACCACGCTATTGAGTTAGAACCCGGACGAGATAGTCAAGATTTAACATATGAGGAGGTACCTGTCAAGATCTTGGATAGGAAGGAGCATGTCCTACGCACAAAGGTCATAACACAAGTCAAAGTTTTGTGGAGGAACCATGCTATAGAGGAAATGACCTAGGAATTTGAAACAGAAATGAAAGCGAGGTATCCTCACCTTTTCGAAACACCAGGTACGTATGTCAATTTCGAGGATGAAATTTCATAAGGAGGGGAGGTTGTAAGACCCCAACTTATTATAAATAAAATTGAATTTCCTCCATTTATTATTTTGAAATAGTAAGGGTTGATTTGATTAATGTGGATAGTTATGGATAAAATACGCAAATATTTCAAATAAACAAGTGGTTATAAAATATTCGTTTGGTCGTGGAATATTCTTTTCGTCTGGGGAATATTAGATATTGACGCAATAAAATATTGGGCCCCATAATGTAAAGCGATTGGATGAAGAAAATGACACGAATAAGTTGGTTATAAATAACGGCGTAGTTGTTACCGTTAATACTGTTGGAATACCCGGTGGTTAAAACACAGTAGCACATGGTATTACACCATTTAAACTTAAATTTGGAGAAATTAGACTTTGATTTATCTGTGGAAACTCCGTTAGGAGAAACTTTCATCACATCCACTGTTTATAAATCTTGTTTGATCCAAGTTGGCACCATCACATTACCTATTGACCTTATCTCTTTAAAGATACTTGCATTTGACGTGATTTTAGGGATTGATTGGTTAACTACTCATCATGCCAAAATTGATTATTTTCGTAAGGTTGTTAGTTTTCATATTCCTAATCAACCTGTTGTTCGAATTCAAGCAACTAAACCATTAAAATCAATCACTGTCATATCAAGTCATAAGGCTATTCGTTTATTGAAAAATGGATGTCAAGCTTTCTTAGCCCATGTTATGGATTTGAATAAAGACACGTCAAATTTGAATAATATTCTGTTGTTATTGACTTTCCCGACGTATTTCCGAAGAACTTCCCGCTCACCTCGAACGTGAAGTTGAATTCTTTATTGATCTTGAACCGGGTACAAAGCCCATTTATAAAACCCCATATCGAATGGCTCCTATTGAACTTTAGGAGTTAAAGGTCCAACTACAGGAGTTATTGGACATCGGTTTCATTCGCCCCTAGTACATCTCCTTGGGGTGCTCCCTATTTTATTTGTAAAGAAGAAAGAGCGGGGAGTATGCGACTTTTGTATTAACTATCGGAATCTGAACCATGTCACCATCAAGAATAGGTATCCTCTACCTCGTATTGATGACTTGTTTGACCGATTACAAGGAGCACAATTCTTTTCAAAGATTGATCTTAGCTTACGGATATCATCGGTGAAGATTAGAATCGAGGATATTCCAAAGATCTTGAAACTCGTGACGGGCATTATGAATTCTTAGTCATGTCTTTTGGATTGACTAATGCGCTCACGACTTTTCATTGATATAATGAACCGAGTATTCAAGGATTATTTGGATCGATTCGTTGTTGTCTTTATTGATGACATCCTCATATATTCCAAAAGTAGTGAAGATCATGAGCACCATTTGAAGTCGGTACTCCAAAGGCTTCGTGAAAACAAGCTTTATGCCAAGTTGAAGAAATGCGAGTTCGGCTTGAGGAAGTAGCATTCCTTGGGCGCGTGGTGTCAAAACATGGAGTATCATTGACTGGACGAAGATTGAAGCAATACAAAGTTGGGAGCAACCAAGACGGTGGTATCAAGTACGTAGCTTTTTGGGCTTAGCTGGTTATTATCGGAGATTCGTGGAAGGGTTTTCTCGAATCGCTACTCCATTAACTCATCTGACTCGGAAGGATACAAAATTCGTGTGGAGCAACGAATGCGAGAAGAGTTTCCAAGAGCTCAAGAGGAGACTCATTTCGGCACCTGTTCTAACAATACCATCTGGTATGGATGGATTTGTTATCTACATCGATGCTTCCGTGCAAAGGGTTAGGATGTGTTCATCATGCAACGGGAAAGTCATAGCCTATGCCTCATGACAACTTAAAGAATATGAGAGGAATTATCCTACTCATGATCTAGAGTTAGCGGCCCAATTGCTTCCGCTAAAGATCTGTAGGTACTATCTATACGGGGAGAAAGTGGAGATATATTCAGACCATAAAAGCCTCAAATATTTCTTCACCCAAAAGGAACTCAAAATGCGGCAACGACATTTGCTCAAGCTGTTGAAAGACTATGACCACACCATTCAATACCATCCTGGAAAAGCGAACGTGGTAGCTGACGCATTGAGTAGAAGATCATACGCGGGAACGAGTGCAATGTTGTTAAAATAAAGGTCCATTTTGTGTGATTTATAAAAGATGAAGATAGAATTCAAGACTCTGGGGACCCATGCAATAATGTCAAGTATACGCATAGAACCAACTTTAATCGAAAAAGTTAAAGTTGCTCAATCCATAGATCCGGAGCTGATGCGGATGAAGAAGAAAGTGCAAGAAGGTGCTATTCCAGAAGCAAGAATCGATGAAGAAGGAATACTTCGAGTTCACTCCAGACTTTGTGTTCCTAATGATTCTGATTTGAAGTACAAGATCATGATGGATGCACACAATACACCATTTACGATCCATCCTGGAGGTACTAAAATGAATCGTGATCTTCGACATACATTTTGGTGGAACAATATGAAGAGAGAGATTGCAAAGTTTATCTCGATGTGTTTAACTTGTCAACGTGTAAAGGCGGAGCATCTAGTACCTAAGGGTTCATTACAACTACTTGAGATTCCTAAATGGAAGTGGGAACACATTACTATGGATTTCGTTATGGGTCTTCCCATGGTTTCTTAAGGCATAAATGTTGTTTGGGTTATTATTGATAGATTAACCAAGTCTGCTCATTTCTTGACGATACGGGAGACTTATTCCCTTGAACGTCTTGCTCATATGTATGTAAATGAGATTGTGAGGTTGCATGGCATTCCAGTATCCATAGTTTTTGATCGTGACCCAAGGTTCACTTCAAGATTTTGGGTTAGCTTGCAAAAAGCTATGGGTACGGATTTATGATTCGATTGACATACCATCCTCAAACCAATGGACAATCGAGAGGACTATTCAAACTCTTGAAGATCTATTAAGACTCGTGTCCTAGACTTCAAGGCGCTTTGGGATAAGTATTTACCATTGGTGGAATTCTCCTACAACAACAGTTATCAGGCAAGTATAGGTGTGGCTCCATTTGAAGCATTATATGGACGAAAGTGTCGCTCTCCAATATGTTGGGATGAGGTGGGTGAAGCAACATTGTTGGGACCCGAGTTGGTACGTATGACTACAAAAAGATCCAAATGATTCGACAACGTATACAAACGACATGACAGATCGACAAAAGAGTTATCGCGGATCTTTATCGAAAAGACGTGGAATTTAGTATCGGGGATCATGTATTATTGCGAGTTGCTCCATGGAAGGGAGTTACAAGATTTGGGAAGAGAGGAAAGCTCAATCCACGATTTATTGGTCCATTTCAGATTCTTGACCGAGTAGCAAATGTAGCCTATAGACTCGCGTTACCTCCAAGTATGTCTCGTGTTCATAATGTTTTTCATATATACCGTGCTTCAAATATGTGAAAGACCCAACCACGCTATTGAGTTAGAACCCACGAGATAGCCAAAGATTTAACGTATGAGGAGGTACCTGTCAAGATCTTGGATAGGAAGGAGCATGTCCTACGCACAAAGATCATAACACAAGTCAATGTTTTGTGGAGGAACCATGCTATAGAGGAAATGACCTAGGAATTTGAAACAGAAATGAAAGCGAGGTATCCTCACCTTTTCGAAACACCAGTATCGTATATGTCAATTTCGAGGACGAAATTTCATAAGGAGGGGAGGTTGTAAGACCCCAACTTATTATAAATAAAATTGAATTTCCTCCATTTATTATTTTGAAATAGTAAGGGTTGATTTGATTAATGTGGATAGTTATGGATAAAATACGCAAATATTTCAAATAAACAAGTGGTTATAAAATATTCGTTTGGTCGTGGAATATTCTTTCTGTCGGGGAATATTCGCATGCGACAAGCAAAATTATGTGGGCCCCATAACGTAAAAGCGATTGGATGAAGAAAACGACACGAATAAGTTGGTTATAAATAACTTAGCGTGAGTTGTTCACCAATTATCTCATTGGAATATCCTATTGGTTAAAACACAAAAGAGCACATGGTATTACACCATTTAAACTTAACTCTGGAGAAATTAGACTTTGATTTATCTCGTGGAAACTCCGTTAGAGAAACTTTCATCACATCCACCGTTTATAAATCTTGTTTGATCCAAGTTGGCACCATCACATTACCTATTGACCTTATCTCTTTAAAGATACTTGCATTTTCGACGTGATTTTAGGGATTGACCGTTAACTACTCATCATGCCAAAATTGATTATTTTCGTAAGGTTGTTAGTTTTCATATTCCTAATCAACTCGTTGTTCAATTCAAGCAACTAAACCATTAAAATCAATCACCGCTATATCAAGTCATAAGGCTATTCGCTTATTGAAAAATGGATGTCAAGCTTTCTTAGCCCATGTTATGGATTTGAATAAAGACACGCCAAATTTGAATAATATTCCCGTTGTTATTGATTTTCTTTCGACGTATTTCAAGAACTTCCCTGGTCTACCCTCGAACGTGAAGTTGAATTCTTTATTGATCTTGAACCGCACACAAAGCCCATTTATAAAACCCCATATCGAATGGCTCCTATTGAACTTTAGGAGTTAAAGGTCCAACTACAGGAGTTATTGGACATCGGTTTCATTCGTCCTAGTACATCTCCTTGGGGTGCTCCTATTTTATTTGTAAAGAAGAAAGACGGGAGTATGCGACTTTGTATTAACTATCGGGAACTGAACCATGTCACCATCAAGAATAGGTATCCTCTACCTCGTATTGATGACTTGTTTGACCAGTTACAAGGAGCACAATTCTTTTCAAAGATTGATCTTCGTTCTGGATATCATCAGCTGAAGATTAGAACTGAGGATATTCCAAAGACTGCCTTCAGAACTCGGTACGGGCATTATGAATTCTTAGTCATGTCTTTTGATTGACTAATGCGCCTGCAGCTTTCATTGATATAATGAACCGAGTATTCAAGGATTATTTGGATCAGTTCGTTGTTGTCTTTATTGATGACATCCTCATATATTCCAAAAGCCGTGAAGATCATGAGCACCATTTGAAGCTGGTACTCCAAAGGCTTCGTGAAAAACAAGCTTTATGCCAAGTTGAAGAAATGCGAGTTCGGCTTGAGGAAGTAGTATTCCTTGGGCACGTGGTGTCAAAACATGGAGTATCTGTTGACCAAGCAAGATTGAAGCAATACAAAGTTGGGAGCAACCGAAGACGGTGACTGAAGTACGTAGCTTTTTGGGCTTAGCTGGTTATTATCGGAGATTCGTGGAAGGGTTTTCTCGAATCGCTACTCCATTAACTCATCTGACTCGGAAGGATACAAAATTCGTGTGGAGCAACGAATGCGAGAAGAGTTTCCAAGAGCTCAAGAGGAGACTCATTTCGGCACCTGTTCTAACAATACCATCTGGTATGGATGGATTTGTTATCTACATCGATGCTTCAGGCAAAGGGTTAGGATGTGTTCTCATGCAACGTGGGAAAGTCATAGCCTATGCCTCGCGACAACTTAAAGAATATGAGAGGAATTATCCTACTCATGATCTAGAGTTAGCGGCCATTTTTCGCTAAAAGATCTCAGAGGGTACTATCTATACGGGGGAGAAAGTGGAGATATATTCAGACCATAAAAGCCTCAAATATTTCTTCACCCAAAAGGAACTCAAAATGCGGCAACGACATTTGCTCAAGCTGTTGAAAGACTATGACCACACCATTCAATACCATCCTGGAAAAGCGAACGTGGTAGCTGACGCATTGAGTAGAAGATCATCACGGAACGAGAGTGCAATGTTGTTAAAATAAAGGTCCATTTTGTGTGATTTATAAAAGATGAAGATAGAATTCAAGACTCTGGGGACCCATGCAATAATGTCAAGTATACGCATAGAACCAACTTTAATCGAAAAAGTTAAAGTTGCTCAATCCATAGATCCGGAGCTGATGCGGATGAAGAAGAAAGTGCAAGAAGGTGCTATTCCAGAAGCAAGAATCGATGAAGAAGGAATACTTCGAGTTCAATCCAGACTTTGTGTTCCTAACGATTCTGATTTGAAGTACAAGATCATGATGGAGGCACACAATACACCATTTACGATCCATCCTGGAGGTACTAAAATGAATCGTGATCTTCGACATACATTTTGGTGGAACAATATGAAGAGAGAGATTGCAAAGTTTATCTCGATGTGTTTAACTTGTCAACGTGTAAAGGCGGAGAATCAAGTACCTAAGGGTCCATTACAACTACTTGAGATTCCTAAATGGAAGTGGGAACACATTACTATTGATTTCGTTATGGGTCTTCCCATGGTTTCTTAAGGCATAAATGTTGTTTGGGTTATTATTGATAGATTAACCAAGTCTCTCATTTCTTGCCGACACGGAGACTTATTCCTTGAACGCCTTGCTCATATGTATGTAAATGAGATTGTGAGGTTGCATGGCATTCCAAAGATCCATAGTTTTGGATCGTGACCCAAGGTTCACTTCAAGATTTTGGGTTAGCTTGCAAAAAGCTATGGGTGCAGATTTATGATTTAGTTCTAAGCATACCATCCTCAAACGGATGAACAATCGAGAGGACTATTCAAACTCTTGAAGATCTATTAAGACTCGTGTCCTAGACTTCAAGGCGCTGGGATAAGTATTTACCATTGGTGGAATTCTCCTACAACAACAGCTTATCGTGCAAGTATAGGTGTGGCTCCATTTGAAGCATTATATGGACGAAAAGTGTCGCTCTCAATATGTTGGGATGAGGTGGGTGAAGCAACATTGTTTGGGACCCGAGTTGGTACGTATGACTACGTAAAAGATCCAAATGATTCGACAACGTATACAAACCAAGACGTGATCGACAAAAGAGTTATGCGGATCTTTATCGAAAAGACGGGAATTTAGTATTGGGGATCATGTATTATTATGAGTTGCTCCATGGAAGGGAGGTACAAGATTTTGGAAGAGAGGAAAGCTCAATCCACGATTTATTGGTCCATTTCTTGATTCTTGACCAGTAGTAGGAAATGTAGCCTATAGACTCGCGTTACCTCCAAGTATGTCTCGTGTTCATAATGTTTTTCATATATCTGTGCTTCGTAAATATGTGAAAGACCCGAACCACGTCATTGAGTTAGAACCGGACGAGATAGCCGAAGATTTAACGTATGAGGAGGTACCTGTCAAGATCTTGGATAGGAAGGAGCATGTCTTACGCACAAAGATCATAACACAAGTCAAAGTTTTGTGGAGGAACCATGCTATAGAGGAAATGACCTAGGAATTTGAAACAGAAATGAAAGCGAGGTATCCTCACCTTTTCGAAACACCAGGTACGTATGTCAATTTCGAGGACGAAATTTCATAAGGAGGGGAGGTTGTAAGACCCCAACTTATTATAAATAAAATTGAATTTCCTCCATTTATTATTTTGAAATAGTAAGGGTTGATTTGATTAATGTGGATAGTTATGGATAAAATACACAAATATTTCAAATAAGCAAGTGGTTATAAAATATTCGTTTGGTCGTGGAATATTCTTTTACGTTGGGAATATTCGCATGCGGACGGTAGCAACCTTCTAATGTGGGCCCCATAACAGAAAGCGATTGGATGAAGAAAACGACACGAATAAGTTGGTTATAAATAACGGCGTAGTTGTTTCCGTTAATACTGTTGGAATACCCAGTGGTTAAAACACAGTAGCACATGGTATTACACCATTTAAACTTAACTCTGGAGAAATTAGACTTTGATTTATCTGTGGAAACTCCGTTAGGAGAAACTTTCATCACATCCACTGTTTATAAATCTTGTTTGATCCAAGTTGGCACCATCACATTACCTATTGACCTTATCTCTTTAAAGATACTTGCATTTGACGTGATTTTAGGGATTGATTGGTTAACTACTCATCATGCCAAAATTGATTATTTTCGTAAGGTTGTTAGTTTTCATATTCCTAATCAACCTGTTGTTCGAATTCAAGCAACTAAACCATTAAAATCAATCACTGTCATATCAAGTCATAAGGCTATTCGTTTATTGAAAAATGGATGTCAAGCTTTCTTAGCCCATGTT
Organism: Panax ginseng; assembly: GCA_020205605.1. NCBI lineage: Eukaryota > Viridiplantae > Streptophyta > Magnoliopsida > Apiales > Araliaceae > Panax > Panax ginseng. The sequence continues at coordinate 70,717,955 of CM035139.1, forward strand.
ATGGATTTGAATAAAGACACGTCAAATTTGAATAATATTCCTGTTGTTATTGACTTTCCTGACGTATTTCCTGAAGAACTTCCCGGTCTACCCCTGGAACGTGAAGTTGAATTCTTTATTGATCTTGAACCGGGTACAAAGCCCATTTATAAAACCCCATATCGAATGGCTCCTATTGAACTTTAGGAGTTAAAGGTCCAACTACAGGAGTTATTGGACATCGGTTTCATTCGTCCTAGTACATCTCCTTGGGGTGCTCCTATTTTATTTGTAAAGAAGAAAGACGGGAGTATGCGACTTTGTATTAACTATCGGGAATTGAACCATGTCACCATCAAGAATAGGTATCCTCTATCTCGTATTGATGACTTGTTTGACCAGTTACAAGGAGCACAATTCTTTTCAAAGATTGATCTTAGCTTACGGATATCATCACCAAGATTATAACGAGGATATTCCAAAGATCGCCTTGAAACTCTGTGACGGCATTATGAATTCTTAGTCATGTCTTTTGAATTGACTAATGCTACCGCAGACTTTCATTGATATAATGAACCGAGTATTCAAGGATTATTTGGATCGATTGCGTTGTTATCTTTATTGATGACATCCTCATATATTCCAAAAGCCGTGAAGATCATGAGCACCATTTGAAGTTTGGTACTCCAAAGGCTTCGTGAAAACAAGCTTTATGCCAAGTTGAAGAAATGCGAGTTCTGGCTTGAGGAAGTAGCATTCCTTGGGCACGTGGTGTCAAAACATGGAGTATCTGTTGACCCGACGAAGATTGAAGCAATACAAAGTTGGGAGCAACCAAGACGGTGGATCAAGTGCGTAGCTTTTGGGCTTAATGGTTATTATCGGAGATTCGTGGAAGGGTTTTCTCGAATCGCTACTCCATTAACTCATCCGACTTAAGGATACAAAATTCGTGTGGGAAACGAATGCGAGAAGAGTTTCCAAGAGCTCAAGAGGAGACTCATTTCGCACTGTTCTAACAATACCATCCGTATGGATGGATTTGTTATCTACATCGATGCTTCTGCAAAGGGTTAGGATGTGTTCTCATGCAACGTGGGAAAGTCATAGCCTATGCCTCGCGACAACTTAAAGAATATGAGAGGAATTATCCTACTACATGATCTAGAGTTAGCGTATTTGCTTTAGCTAAAGATCTGTAGGTACTATCTATACGGGGGAGAAAGTGGAGATATATTAGCACCATAAAAGCCTCAAATATTTCTTCACCCAAAAGGAACTCAAAATGCGGCAACGACATTTGCTCAAGCTGTTGAAAGACTATGACCACACCATTCAATACCATCCTGGAAAATCGAACGTGGTAGCTGACGCATTGAGTAAAAGATCATACGCGGGAACGAGTGCAATGTTGTTAAAACAAAGGCCTATTTTGTGCGATTTACAAAAGATGAAGATAGAATTCAAGACTCTGGGGACCCATGCAATAATGTCAAGTATACGCATAGAACCAACTTTAATCGAAAAAGTTAAAGTTGCTCAATCCATAGATCCGGAGCTGATGCGGATGAAGAAGAAAGTGCAAGAAGGTGCTATTCCAGAAGCAAGAATCGATGAAGAAGGAATACTTGAAGTTCACTCGGACTTTGTGTTCCTAACGATTCGATTTGAGTACAAGATCATGATGGAGGCAATACAATACACCATTTACGATCCATCCCGAGGTACTAAAATGAATCGTGATCTTCGACATACATTTTGGTGGAACAATATGAAGAGAGAGATTGCAAAGTTTATCTCGATGTGTTTAACTTGTCAACGTGTAAAGGCGGAGAATCAAGTACCTAAGGGTCCATTACAACTACTTGAGATTCCTAAATGGAAGTGGGAACACATTACTATGGATTTCGTTATGGGTCTTCCCATGGTTTCTTAAGGCATAAATGTTGTTTGGGTTATTATTGATAGATTAACCAAGTCTGCTCATTTCTTGCCGATACGGGAGACTTATTCCCTTGAACGTCTTGCTCATATGTATGTAAATGAGATTGTGAGGTTGCATGGCATTCCAGTATCCATAGTTTTGGATCGTGACCCAAGGTTCACTTCAAGATTTTGGGTTAGCTTGCAAAAAGCTATGGGTACGGATTTATGATTTAGTTCGGCATACCATCCTCAAACGGATGAACAATCAGAGAGGACTATTCAAACTCTTGAAGATCTATTAAGACTCTGTGTCCTAGACTTCAAGGGCAGTTGGGATAAGTATTTACCATTGGTGGAATTCTCCTACAACAACAGTTATCAGGCAAGTATAGGTGTGGCTCCATTTGAAGCATTATATGGACGAAAGTGTCGCTCTCCAATATGTTGGGATGAGGTGGGTGAAACAACATTGTTGAGACCCGAGTTGGTACGTATGACTACAGAAAAGATCCAAATGATTCGATAACGTATACAAATGGCACAGGATCAACAAAAGAGTTATGCGGATCTTCATCGAAAGGACGTGGAATTTAGTATTGGGGCTCATGTATTGTTGCGAGTTGCTCCATGGAAGGGAGTTACAAGATTTGGGAAGAGAGGAAAGCTCAATCCATGATTTATTGGTCCATTTTAGATTCTTGACCGAGTAGGAAATGTAGCCTATAGACTCGCGTTACCTCCAAGTATGTCTCGTGTTCATAATGTTTTTCATATATCTGTGCTTCGTAAATATGTGAAAGACCCAAACCACGTCATTGAGTTAGAATCGGACGAGATAGCCGAAGATTTAACGTATGAGGAGGTACCTGTCAAGATCTTGGATAGGAAGGAGCATGTCCTACGCACAAAGATCATACCACAAGTCAAAGTTTTGTGGAGGAACCATGCTATAGAGGAAATGACCTGGGAGTTAGAAACGGAAATGAAAGCGAGGTATCCTCACCTTTTCGAAACACCAGGTACGTATGTCCATTTCGAGGACAAAATTTCATAAGGAGGGGAGGTTGTAAGACCCCAACTTATTATAAATAAAATTGAATTTCCTCCATTTATTATTTTGAAATAGTAAGGGTTGATTTGATTAATGTGGATAGTTATGGGTAAAATACGCAAATATTTCAAATAAGCAAGTGGTTATAAAATATTTGTTTGGTCGTGGAATATTCTTGCTGTCGGGGAATATTCGTACGATGGTGCAGCCTTGTGTGGGCCCCATAACGGAAAGCGATTGGATGAAGAAAACGACAAGAATAAGTTGGTTATAAATAACAGCGTAGTTGTTACCATTAATACTGTTGGAATACCCGGTGGTTAAAACACAGTAGCACACAGTATTACACCAATTATTGATTCTTACGTAAGAAGGCACTACTCAATAATTGTTACAGTAATTACTGTTCAGTATTTTATTTTATTGATTCAATAATTGCTGGGTTGATATTTTATATTATTGTCCGCATGCATGGTGAATTCTTCTATTATTCCATTCTTTATTATTCATTGGAATAACTCTCTCTCACGCGGACTATGGTATGCATGGTGAATTCTTCATTATTCCATTCTTTATTATTACATTTGAATAACTTTGTCTCACGCTGACCACCACCGCATGCATGGTGAATTCTGCTTTGTCATTCCGTTTCTCTATTATTCTGCTGGAATAACTCCGCTCACGCTGACTCACCGCATGCATGGTGAATGATGAAGGAATTTTAAATTCATAGATAGTAGTAGATTTCATTCTCTACGTAACTCTTCTATGGATTATTATTTCCGCTGCGAATATTGATCTGAAACTTGTTGTCTATTGTATTTTATCAGATTTTTCCCTGTTGAAGACTAACGATAATTTGTTCTATATTATCTTAGTCATAATATTCTTTACTGGGCTAGTTGAGCTCACCCTTTTCCTTGTTGTTCCATTTTTCTTTTTAGGAGGCGAGAATGTAGCGAGTACTAGTCAGGGTATGGAATGATGATTCTAGAAGTTGTTTAGTAGTCCTCACCATTTTTGTATAATAGTGTATCAATAATTATGATGAAGATTTATTTGGGTATAGATATTTTCTAGAAGATAATATTTGTATTTAAACTCACAGTTTTTAAGATGTATTAATAAAGTTGTAGTTGTTTCTGTACCATGTTATTGACAACCTAAAATGGGTGATGTATACTTATTTTGGGGGCGTCACAAGTACTATTCACGGGGTACTATTCACCCGAAAAATATATTTCTTTTCTGTCCAAATTATTTTTGGTACATGAATATTATTCTTGAATTTTACTCTACAAAGCAGTATCATGTTGACAATTTGGACGTTATTGATTCCTGGATAAATTAAATTATAAATCTTTAAAATTTATCCTTGAACTTGTTTTATTGAATTATTATGTCATTGTCATCATCCTCATGCTTATATTATGATTAAAGTCATCTTTGGCTTACGTACATAGATGGACTTGGTATGATTATGACCAGGGATTATTCGATATAATCATGACCATAATGTGACAAATGATGTGGTAAAAGTCCTCGCTGGCCTGTAGTTTATTGATGGACAATTGTTGGTATGATTATGACCAAGGATTATTCGGTATACTCATGACCATTGATGATTTAATGAATATCCTTGGCTCGTAGTGCGTGGATGATTCGATGATGTGGTTTATTTATTGTTTGAGTCTCAAATGATAAAATTGATGAACACATTTTAAATCATAGAAGATAGTAGATATCATGCTCTACTTGACTCTTCTAATGGATTGCTTATTCCATCAGTAGTTAAACTTGATGTCTATTGTATTTTATCAGTTTAACATTGTTGAAGACTAATGATAATTTATTCTATAATATCTTAGTAATAATATTTCTTACTGGGCTAATTGAGCTCACCCTTTTGCTTTCATTGTTCTCTTCAGGAAATGAGAACATATAGCGGGGGACTAGCTCGGGGAATGGAGTGATGGTCTAAGATGGTGTATTAGTAGTCCTCACTATTCTATAAAATAGTGTGACAATAAATGTAATGAGGACTCTATTTGAGAGTGGATATTGTCAAGAAGGCAACATTCCTGTTTAAACTCTCAGCTATGTTTTATCGTATATTACACTATGGTTGTATAATTAAGTTTGTATTTGTATTCTGTACCATGTTTTTAGTGACTCAAGATGGGTGATGTATACCTATTTTGGGGGCGTCACAATCTGCATAATATTTTATATTGTTAAATCAATAATTGAGATGACAAAGTTATTTATATTATTATTTGCAATATTGACAATGTCTGAAGTTTTGTCAAGGAGGGTTTGGTTACCTAATTGCAAGGCCTAATAAGGAGAAATCCTTATCGGAAAGCCCCCTCATTCCTGAGAACGACCTGATTGTTAAATATTATGAGTTATAATATTAATGATTAATAAGTTCGTGTTGATTAAAGATGAATTGATAGTTCCATTGTGTGGGAATTATGAGTGTTAGTGGACATTTATTTCGATAATAATTGATGTCTGGAGGTTATATTGACCAATCGGGTAATTCACAGGATAAATGAGCAATTAATTGCTATTAATTCACATGCTTATAACTATGTGTTCACATGTGTGTACTATTGATTCACATGATTTACTATTAGGGGAGTTGGTGCAAGATTGATAATACTTGCATGACTAAATTAAAAATAGAGTTATAGATGAAGGTACTATACTGTAATTAGTTTTTTCACATGATTATACTATTGAGTCACATGAATGAACTATTAATTCACATGATTTACTATTAGGGAAGTGGTGCAAGTTTGATAATACTTGCGGGACTAAATTAAAAATGAAGAAAAGAGGAAGGTATTATACTATAATATTTCGAGCCCCAAAATGTGCAATTAGTGAAACTATATTTTCCTATAAATAGAAGCTCATTCTTCCTTCATTTCTCACCAATTCACTAAGTTTCACAAGAGCAATTATTATAGAGAGAAATTATAGAGAGAAAGAAGAAGAGAAGTCTGCTACCTCACTATTCCAATATCCAGTTTTCTTCTAAGGTAAGGGATATTATTTCTTTCATATTCTTGAAGAGAGTTGTTTTCTTTCAATACTCGTAAGGGTTGTTATTCCATTCTTTATTATTTTGTTGGAATAACTTTTACACATCTGCGGACTACTGGCATGCATGGTGAATTCTTCATTAGTCCATTCTTTATAATTACATTGGAATAACTTTGTCTCACGGACTCACCGCATGCATGGTGAATTCTTCTATTATTCCATTCTTTATTATTCATTGGAATAACTTTGCTCACGCGGACTACCGCATGCATGATGAATTCTTCCATTATTCCATTCTTTATTATTACGTTGGAATAACTCATGCTCACGCGGACCACCGCACGCATGCATGGTGAATTCTTCGTCATTCCGCTCTCTATTATTCTCATTGGAATAACTCCGTCTCACGCCGGACTACATGATGCATGGTGAATGATGAAGGAATTTTAAATTCATAGATAGTAGTAGATTTCATTCTCTCGTAACTCTTCTATGGATTATTATTTCATCATGAATATTGATCTGAAACTTATTGTCTATTGTATTTTATCAGATTTTTCCCTGTTGAAGACTAACGATAATTTGTTCTATATTATCTTAGTCATAATATTATTTACTGGGCTAGTTGAGCTCACCCTTTTCCTTGTTGTTCCATTTTTCTTTTCAGGAGGCGAGAATGTAGCGAGTACTAGTCAGGGTATGGAATGATGATTCTAGAAGTTGTTTAGTAGTCCTCACCATTTTTGTATAATAATGTATCAATAATTATGATGAAGATTTATTTGGGTATAGATATTTTCTAGAAGATAATATTTGTATTTAAACTCACAGTTTTTATGATGTATTAATAAAGTTGTAGTTATTTCTGTACCATGTTATTGACAACCTAAAATGGGTGATGTATAACTATTTTGGGGGCGTCACAAGTACTATTCACGGGGTACTATTCACCCGAAAAATATATTTCTTTTCTATCCAAATTATTTTTGGTACATGAATATTATTCTTGAATTTTACTCTACAAAGCAGTATCATGTTGACAATTTGGACGTTATTGATTCCTGGATAAATTAAATTATAAATCTTTAAAATTTATCCTTGAACTTGTTTTATTGAATTATTATGTCATTGTCATCATCCTCATGCTTATATTATGACTAAAGTCATCTTTGGCTTACGTACATAGATGGACTTGGTATGATTATGACTTGAGGATTATTCGATATAATCATGACCATAATGTGACAAATGATGTGGTAAAAGTCCTCACGGCACATAGTTCATTGATGGACAATTGTTGGTATGATTATGACCAAGGATTATTCGGTATACTCATGACCATTGATGATTTAATGAATATCCTTGGCTCGTGAGTGCGAGAGATGATTCGATGATGTGGTTTATTTATTAAAATTTGAGTCTCAAATGATAAAAATTGATGAACACATTTTAAATCATAGAAGATAGTAGATATCATGCTCTACTTGACTCTTCTAATGGATTGCTTATTCACCGCAGCTTAAACTTGATGTCTATTGTATTTTATCGCTTTTAACATTGTTGAAGACTAATGATAATTTATTCTATAATATCTTAATAATAATATTTCTTCTTTGGGCTAGTTGAGCTCACCCTTTTGCTTTCATTGTTCTCTTCAGAAATGAGAACATAATGGGACTAGTCGGGGAATGGAGTGATGGTCTAAGATGGTGTATTAGTAGTCCTCACTATTCTATAAAATAGTGTAACAATAAATGTAATGAGGACTCTATTTGAGAGTGGATATTGTCAAGAAGGCAACATTCTGTATAACTCTCGACTTTGTTTTGTCGTATATTACACTATGGTTGTATAATTAAGTTTGTATTTGTATTCGTACCATGTATTTGGCGACTCAAGATGGGTGATGTATACCTATTTTGGGGGCGTCTGTCTGCATAATATTTTATATTGTTAAATCAATAATTGAGACGCAACAAAGTTATTTATATTATTATTTGCAATATTGACAATGTCTAGAAGTTTTGTCAAGGAGAGGTTTGGTTACCTAATTGCGCGCCAATAAGGAGAAATCCTTATCTGAAAGCCCCCTCATTCCTGAGAACGACCTGATTGTTAAATATTATGAGTTATAATATTAATGATTAATAAGTTCGTGTTGATTAAAGATGAATTGATAGTTCCATTGTGTGGGAATTATGAGTGTTAGTGGACATTTATTTCGATAATAATTGATGTCTGGAGGTTATATTGACCAATCGGGTAATTCACAGGATAAATGAGCAATTAATTGCTATTAATTCACATGCTTATAACTATGTGTTCACATGTGTGTACTATTGATTCACATGATTTACTATTAGGGGAGTTGGTGCAAGATTGATAATACTTGCATGACTAAATTAAAAATAGAGTTATAGATGAAGGTACTATACTGTAATTAGTTTTTTCACATGATTATACTATTGAGTCACATGAATGAACTATTAATTCACATGATTTACTATTAGGGGAAGTGGTGCAAGTTTGATAATACTTGCAGGACTAAATTAAAAATGAAGAAAAGAGGAAGGTATTATACTATAATATTTCGAGCCCCAAAATGTGCAATTAGTGAAACTATATTTTCCTATAAATAGAAGCTCATTCTTCCTTCATTTCTCACCAATTCACTAAGTTTCACAAGAGCAATTATTATAGAGAGAAATTATAGAGAGAAAGAAGAAGAGAAGTCTGCTACCTCACTATTCCAATATCCAGTTTTCTTCTAAGGTAAGGGATATTATTTCTTTCATATTCTTGAAGAGAGTTGTTTTCTTTCAATACTCGTAAGGGTTGTTATTCCATTCTTTATTATTTTGTTGGAATAACCTGTCTATGCGGACTACCGCATGCATGGTGAATTCTTCTGTTAGTCCATTCTTTATAATTACATTGAATAACTCGTCTCACGCTGACTCACCGCATGCATGGTGAATTCTTCTATTATTCCATTCTTTATTATTACGTTGAATAACTTTGTCTCGCGGACTACCGCATGCATGATGAATTCTTCTCATTATTCCATTCTTTATTATTACATTGGAATAACTTTTCTCACGCGACCACCGCATGCATACGGTGAATTCTTCCGTCATTCCGTTCTCTATTATTACATTGGAATAACTTTGCCTACGCGACTACCGCATGCATGGTGTGAATGATGAAGGAATTTTAAATTCATAGATAGTAGTAGATTTCATTCTCTACGTAACTCTTCTATGGATTATTATTTCCGCTGCGAATATTGATCTGAAACTTATTGTCTATTGTATTTTATCAGATTTTTCCCTGTTGAAGACTAACGATAATTTGTTCTATATTATCTTAGTCATAATATTATTCTTGGGGCTAGTTGAGCTCACCCTTTTCCTTGTTGTTCCATTTTTCTTTTCAGGAGGCGAGAATGTAGCGAGTACTAGTCAGGGTATGGAATGATGATTCTAGAAGTTGTTTAGTAGTCCTCACCATTTTTGTATAATAATGTATCAATAATTATGATGAAGATTTATTTGGGTATAGATATTTTCTAGAAGATAATATTTGTATTTAAACTCACAGTTTTTATGATGTATTAATAAAGTTGTAGTTATTTCTGTACCATGTTATTGACAACCTAAAATGGGTGATGTATAACTATTTTGGGGCGTCTAAGTACTATTCACTGGGTACTATTCACCCAAAAATATATTTCTTTTCTATCCAAATTATTTTTGGTACATGAATATTATTCTTGAATTTTACTCTACAAAGCGAAGATCATGTTGACAATTTGGACGTTATTGATTCCTGGATAAATTAAATTATAAATCTTTAAAATTTATCCTTGAACTTGTTTTATTGAATTATTATGTCATTGTCATCATCCTCATGCTTATATTATGACTAAAGTCATCTTTGGCTTACGTACATAGATGGACTTGGTATGATTATGACCAGGGATTATTCGATATAATCATGACCATAATGTGACAAATGATGTGGTAAAAGTCCTCGCTGGCCTGTAGTTCATTGATGGACAATTGTTGGTATGATTATGACCAAGGATTATTCGGTATACTCATGACCATTGATGATTTAATGAATATCCTTGGCTCGTAGTGCAGAGATGATTCGATGATGTGGTTTATTTATTAAAAGTCGAGTCTCAAATAAAAAATTGATGAACACATTTTAAATCATAGAAGATAGTAGATATCATGCTCTACTTGACTCTTCTAATGGATTGCTTATTCCGCTGCAGTTAAACTTGATGTCTATTGTATTTTATCAGTTTAACATTGTTGAAGACTAATGATAATTTATTCTATAATATCTTAATAATAATATTTCTTACTGGGCTAGTTGAGCTCACCCTTTTGCTTTCATTGTTCTCTTCAGGAAATGAGAACATAGCCGGGACTAGTCGGGGAATGGAGTGATGGTCTAAGATGGTGTATTAGTAGTCCTCACTATTCTATAAAATAGTGTAACAATAAATGTAATGAGGACTCTATTTGAGAGTGGATATTGTCAAGAAGGCAACATTCCCCGTATATAACTCAAACTTTGTTTTGTCGTATATTACACTATGGTTGTATAATTAAGTTTGTATTTGTATTCTGTACCATGTATTTGGCGACTCAAGATGGGTGATGTATACCTATTTTGGGGGCGTCACAATCTGCATAATATTTTATATTGTTAAATCAATAATTGAGACGACAAAGTTATTTATATTATTATTTGCAATATTGACAATGTCTAGAAGTTTTGTCAAGGAGAGGTTTGGTTACCTAATTGCGCGCCAATAAGGAGAAATCCTTATCGGAAAGCCCCCTCATTCCTGAGAACGACCTGATTGTTAAATATTATGAGTTATAATATTAATGATTAATAAGTTCGTGTTGATTAAAGATGAATTGATAGTTCCATTGTGTGGGAATTATGAGTGTTAGTGGACATTTATTTCGATAATAATTGATGTCTGGAGGTTATATTGACCAATCAGGTAATTCACAGGATAAATGAGCAATTAATTGCTATTAATTCACATGCTTATAACTATGTGTTCACATGTGTGTACTATTGATTCACATGATTTACTATTAGGGGAGTTGGTGCAAGATTGATAATACTTGCATGACTAAATTAAAAATAGAGTTATAGATGAAGGTACTATACTGTAATTAGTTTTTTCACATGATTATACTATTGAGTCACATGAATGAACTATTAATTCACATGATTTACTATTAGGGAAGTGGCAAGTTTGATAATACTTGCAGGACTAAATTAAAAATGAAGAAAAGAGGAAGGTATTATACTATAATATTTCGAGCCCCAAAATGTGCAATTAGTGAAACTATATTTTCCTATAAATAGAAGCTCATTCTTCCTTCATTTCTCACCAATTCACTAAGTTTCACAAGAGCAATTATTATAGAGAGAAATTATAGAGAGAAGAAGAAGAAAGTCTCGCTACCTCACTATTCCAATATCCAGCTTTTCTTCTAAGGTAAGGGATATTATTTCTTTCATATTCTTGAAGAGAGTTGTTTTCTTCAATACTCGTAAGGGTTGTTATTCCATTCTTTATTATTTTGTTGAATAACTTTTGCGCGATGCGACTACCGCATGCATGGTGAATTCTTCTGTTAGTCCATTCTTTATAATTCTGTTGGAATAACCTGTCTACGCGGACTACCGCATGCATGGTGAATTCTTCTATTATTCCATTCTTTATTATTACGTTGAATAACTCATCTCACGCGACTACCGCATGCATGATGAATTCTTCTGTTATTCCATTCTTTATTATTCTGTTGGAATAACCTGTCTACGCGGACCACCGCATGCATGGTGAATTCTTCTGTCATTCCGTTCTCTATTATTCTGTTGGAATAACCTGTCTACGCGGACTACCGCATGCATGGTGAATGATGAAGGAATTTTAAATTCATAGATAGTAGTAGATTTCATTCTCTACGTAACTCTTCTATGGATTATTATTTCCGCTGCGAATATTGATCTGAAACTTATTGTCTATTGTATTTTATCAGATTTTTCCCTGTTGAAGACTAACGATAATTTGTTCTATATTATCTTAGTCATAATATTATTTACTGGGCTAGTTGAGCTCACCCTTTTCCTTGTTGTTCCATTTTTCTTTTCAGGAGGCGAGAATGTAGCGAGTACTAGTCAGGGTATGGAATGATGATTCTAGAAGTTGTTTAGTAGTCCTCACCATTTTTGTATAATAATGTATCAATAATTATGATGAAGATTTATTTGGGTATAGATATTTTCTAGAAGATAATATTTGTATTTAAACTCACAGTTTTTATAATGTATTAATAAAGTTGTAGTTATTTCTGTACCATGTTATTGACAACCTAAAATGGGTGATGTATAACTATTTTGGGGGCGTCACAAGTACTATTCACGGGGTACTATTCACCCGAAAAATATATTTCTTTTCTATCCAAATTATTTTGGTACATGAATATTATTCTTGAATTTTACTCTACAAAGCGATGATCATGTTGACAATTTGGGCGTTATTGATTCTCGGATAAATTAAATTATAAATCTTTAAAATTTATCCTTGAACTTGTTTTATTGAATTATTATGTCATTGTCATCATCCTCATGCTTATATTATGACTAAAGTCATCTTTGGCTTACGTACATAGATGGACTTGGTATGATTATGACCAGGGATTATTCGATATAATCATGACCATAATGTGACAAATGATGTGGTAAAAGTCCTCGCTGGCCTGTAGTTCATTGATGGACAATTGTTGGTATGATTATGACCAAGGATTATTCGGTATACTCATGACCATTGATGATTTAATGAATATCCTTGGCTCGTAGTGCAGAGATGATTCGATGATGTGGTTTATTTATTAAGCTGAGTCTCAGCGATAAAAATTGATGAACACATTTTAAATCATAGAAGATAGTAGATATCATGCTCTACTTGACTCTTCTAATGGATTGCTTATTCCGCTGCAGTTAAACTTGATGTCTATTGTATTTTATCAGTTTAACATTGTTGAAGACTAATGATAATTTATTCTATAATATCTTAATAATAATATTTCTTACTGGGCTAGTTGAGCTCACCCTTTTGCTTTCATTGTTCTCTTCAGGAAATGAGAACATAGCCGGGACTAGTCGGGGAATGGAGTGATGGTCTAAGATGGTGTATTAGTAGTCCTCACTATTCTATAAAATAGTGTAACAATAAATGTAATGAGGACTCTATTTGAGAGTGGATATTGTCAAGAAGGCAACATTCCTGTATAACTCTCAGCTTTGTTTTGTCGTATATTACACTATGGTTGTATAATTAAGTTTGTATTTGTATTCTGTACCATGTATTTGGCGACTCAAGATGGGTGATGTATACCTATTTTGGGGGCGTCACAATCTGCATAATATTTTATATTGTTAAATCAATAATTGAGACGACAAAGTTATTTATATTATTATTTGCAATATTGACAATGTCTAGAAGTTTTGTCAAGGAGAGGTTTGGTTACCTAATTGCGCGCCAATAAGGAGAAATCCTTATCGGAAAGCCCCCTCATTCCTGAGAACGACCTGATTGTTAAATATTATGAGTTATAATATTAATGATTAATAAGTTCGTGTTGATTAAAGATGAATTGATAGTTCCATTGTGTGGGAATTATGAGTGTTAGTGGACATTTATTTCGATAATAATTGATGTCTGGAGGTTATATTGACCAATCGGGTAATTCACAGGATAAATGAGCAATTAATTGCTATTAATTCACATGCTTATAACTATGTGTTCACATGTGTGTACTATTGATTCACATGATTTACTATTAGGGGAGTTGGTGCAAGATTGATAATACTTGCATGACTAAATTAAAAATAGAGTTATAGATGAAGGTACTATACTGTAATTAGTTTTTTCACATGATTATACTATTGAGTCACATGAATGAACTATTAATTCACATGATTTACTATTAGGGGAAGTGGTGCAAGTTTGATAATACTTGCAGGACTAAATTAAAAATGAAGAAAAGAGGAAGGTATTATACTATAATATTTCGAGCCCCAAAATGTGCAATTAGTGAAACTATATTTTCCTATAAATAGAAGCTCATTCTTCCTTCATTTCTCACCAATTCACTAAGTTTCACAAGAGCAATTATTATAGAGAGAAATTATAGAGAGAAAGAAGAAGAGAAGTCTGCTACCTCACTATTCCAATATCCAGTTTTCTTCTAAGGTAAGGGTATTATTTCTTTACGTATTCTTGAAGAGAGTTGTTTTCTTTCAATACTAAGTAAGGTTGTTATTCCATTCTTTATTATTTTGTTGGAATAACTTTGTCTATGCAGAACTCTGCGCATGCATGGTGAATCATACATTATTCCATTCTTTATTATTACATTGGAATAACTTTGTCTGTGGACTACCGCATGCATGGTGAATTCTTCTATTATTCCATTCTTTATTATTACATTGGAATAACTTTTCTCTACGCGACTCACCGCATGCATGGTGAATTCTTACATTATTCCATTCTTTATTATTACATTGGAATAACTTTTATCTCTGGACCACCCCATGCATGGTGAATTCTTCTGTCATTCCGTTCTTTATTATTCTGTTGGAATAACCTGTCTACGCGGACTACCGCATGCATGGTGAATGATCCTTCGTATTCATTCCTTATTAAATTATGAAAATGATCTGTCTACGTGGATTACCATATGGCAGGTGAAAATCCATTTGCAATTTCATATATTCTATTATACTCAGTTGGTTAAAGTTTTGGCTTCTATACTCTATGAAATTAGTAGAATATCCTTGATATTTGCGCTTCATCCAGTAACTTTTTATGAAAATGTTCTTCTGAGCATTCTTGAATTTTACTCCATAAAGCAGTATCATGTTGGCAATTTGAACGTTATTGAATTCTGGATAAATTAAATTATAAATCTTTAAAATTTATCCTTGAACTTGTTTTTATTGAATTGTTATGTCATGGTCAACATCCTCATGCTTATATTGTGATGAAAGTCATCTTTGGCTTACGTGCATAGATGGACTTGGTATGATTATGACTAGGGATTATTCCGTATAATCATGACCGTAATTTAACAAATGATGTGGTAAAAGTCCTCATTGGCCTGTAGTTCATTGATGGACAGTTGTTGGTATGATTATGACCAGGGATTATTCGGTATAATCATGACCATTGATGATTACATGAATATCCTTGGCTGTGGTGCAGGGATGATTCGATGATATGGTTTATTTACTAAGCTGAGTCTCAGCGATAAAGTTGATGAAAATCTTTTTTTAAATCATAGAAGATAGTAGATTTTATGCTCTACTTGACTCTTCTAATGGATTGCTTATTCCGATGTAGTTGTTGATCTAAAACTTGTTGTCTATTATATTCTATCAGTTGTTATACTGTTGAAGGCTAAGGATAATTTATTCTGCATTATCTTAGTCATAATATTTCTTACTGGGCTAGTTGAGCTCACCCTTTCTTTCACCGTTCTCTCTGTGAAATGAGAATATAAATTTGGGATGAGTCGGGGAATGGATTGACGGTCCAGATGATTGTTTTAGTAGTCCTCACTATTCTGTGAAATAGTGTGATAATAATTGTAATGAGGACTCCATTGAGTGTGGATATTGTCTAGAAGGCAATATTCGTATTAAACTATCAGCTTATGTTTTGTCGTATTTTACACGACAATTGTATAATTAAGTTTGTATTTGATTTATGTACCATGTATTTGGCGACCCAAGATGGGTGATGTATACCTATTTTGGGGGCGTCATAGTTGGTATCAAAGGTTTGGGATATGATCCCTGGCTGAGATGTGAGACACGAACTAGGAGGGGAGAGATGGGGAATTCCTTCGCTAGTATGACCTACCTAAGTTTATTTGGTATTTAATTGGTCGGTCATAGTATAAGGATAATATGTGACATGTCAATTAACCCTTGTTTTGTGGCAGTGTTTGAAAATGACAGCTGGAAATGTTAACAATGGAGTGAATGAGACCGTTGAGACACCTGTAATCACTAACCAGGTTAATATGATGTCAGACGAAGAAGAAATTAGAGATATCTACGTGGTGAGTGAAGAACTAATAGTTGCACCCGAGCTAGTTGCAGAGGTAGTAGCTGGGAGTGAGGAAGAAGAGGAAGAAGACGAACTTGAGGAGAATTTATTAGAAGAATTTTATGATATAAATTTAGAATTACAAAATTGTATTCATGAGTTAGAAGAGCAGGCTGAAGAACGGTAGGCGGTCGTGGAGCAAAGAGATGCAACAATTCAAAATTGTGTTACCCGATGTGCGATGCTTGAACCGAAGCACTCATTGGCAGAGTATAAGATATTAGAACTGGAATCTGAGAATTCTATGATCAAAGTTCTGATGAAAGAAGAAGCAACTGAATGAAGGAGAATAGATGATGCATGGGTAAAAGCCGCACGACGCGTTGATATTGTAGAAAAAGACGTCCAATCCAATAAAGTCAATATAGATGAAATGGATTTCGCTTTTTGGACAACAATTGGGAGAATCCAACATTGAGTTCAGAATTACCCTATGCAGAGCGGTCAACCCCAATTCGATATGAATCAGAGAGTAATGATTTGAATCATGGATCAGGAATATGACGAAGCAATTAAGGGTGGAATGTACTCTATAGCAAAGTTAAGTCCAACTGGGATGGTAACGCCAAAGGATGTCCCAGACAAGTCAAATTTGGTAGTTTAAGTGAGAGCATTTATTGAGGAACCCGAATGAAGTTATCACGAGTAAGTTAATAATAAACTCTTACGAAGTCTATACCTTATTCGATACTAGTTTTACCCACTCTTGTATTTCACCTAGTTGTGTTAAACATTTAAACTTGGCTCTTGAGAAATTAGACTTTGACTTATCTATTAAAACTCTGTTAGGAGAAACCTTCATTACATCCACTGTTTATAAATCTTGTTTAATTCAAATCGACACTTTCACGTTACCTGTCGATCTTATCTCTTTGAAAATACTTTCCCTTGATGTGATTTTAAGAATTGATTAAAACTACTCATCATGCTAAAATCAATTTTTTTTCGTAAGGTTGTTAGCTTTCATATTCCTAACCAACCTGTTATGCGAATTCAAGCAACCAAACCACTAAAGTCAATCATTATCATATTAAGCCATAAGTAAAGAGTCCCGAGCCTTTATCTGGTGACTTCCTTATGTGAAATGTATCGAAGCCAGACTTTTCGTAGGCGACGCTGTGTATGACGGTGGCAAGTTGATAGGTATCAATGTGACATACTATCCAAGTCTTGGGATGAGAGTCACAGTTTTGAATGATATTTCTATTGTTAATAAATTTCCTGGCGTATTCTGGAAGACTTCTTAACCTAACCCTAGAGCGTGAAATCAAATTTTGTTTTGACCCCAGTACAAAACCCATTTCTAAAACCCTCAAGTATTTCTTCACCCAAAACGAACGTATCATGCGCCAAGGACGTTGGCTTGAGCTGTTGAAGATTACGACTATAACATTCAATATCATTGTGGAAGAGCGAACATGGTAGCTGACGCATTGAGTAAAAGATCGTATGCGTTTATGAGTTCAATGTTGTTAACACAAAAACCCATTTCGTATAATTTATAAATGATGAAGATAGAGTTAAAAACTCTAGGGACCCACGTGGTGATATCAAATATATGAGTAGAATTGACTTTAATCGATAAAGTTAAAGGCCGCCCAAGCTACAGACCCAGAGTTGACAAATATGAAGAAGAAGGTTCAGGAGGGCGTTATTCTAGAAGTAAGAGTCGATGAAGAGAGGAAATCTCAACCTTTGATTTAATTGGCCCATTTGAAATCCTCGATCCAGTAGGAACTGTGGCCTATAGACTCGTTTTACCACCAAGTATGTCGCGTATTCATAACATTTTTCACGTATCGATGTTACGTAAATATGTGGACGACCTGAACCACATTATTGAATTGGAACTAGAAGAGATAGCAGAAGATTTAATGAATGAGGAGATACGTGTTAAAATCTTGGATAAGAAGGATCATATTCTACACTCAAAAGTTATAGCTCAAGAGTTAGAATCTAAATAAGGTATCCTCACCTCTTCGGCATACCAGGTACGCACGTAAATTTCGAGGGCAAAATTTCATAAGGAGGGGAGATTGTAAGACCCCGAATTTTATGAAATGAAAGTATTCAATTTTCTTATAATTATTATTTTATTTCGTAAATGGTTAAATTGATAAAAGGTTAAAGTTAAGGGTGATATGTGAAAATTTTGTAAAGTAAGCAAGTTGATATAAAATATTCGTTGTGTCGGGGAATATTCGTTTTAACAGGGAATATTCATACGACGACACAATTATTGGTGGACCCCACAACGGAAGTATTGTCGTAGTTAGAAAACAACATAAATATCTTTTTATAAAAATAACGGTGAAAGTGTTACCGTTAAAACGGTTGAACTACCCAGTAGTAAAAGTATAGTAATACGCGTGGTTGCATAGTAGCACATGGTATTGATTATTGATGCTTACGTAAGAAGTCACTCAGTTATACTTAATTATTGCTACAATAATTTCTGCATCATATCTCTCATATTATTGATTCAATTATTGTCACAGTATCATCTGTATAATATTTTATATTGTTAAATCAATAATTGAGACAACAAAGTTATTCATATTATTATTTGCAATATTGACAATGTCTAGAAGTTCTGTCAAGGAGAGGTTTGGTCACCTAATTGCGCGCCAATAAGAAGAAATCCTTATCGGAAAGCCCCCTCTTTCCTGGGAACGAACTGGTTGTTAAATATTGTGAGTTATAATATTAATGATGAATAAGTTCGTGTTGATTAAAGATGAATTGATAGTTCCATTGTGTGGGAATTATTAGTGTTAGTGGAAATCGACATTTATTTTGATAATAATTGATGTCTGGAGGTTATATTAACCAATCGGGTAATTCACCGAATAAATGAGCAATTAATTGCTATTAATTCGCATGCTTATAACTATGTGTTCACATGTGTGTACTATTGATTCACATGATTTACTATTAGGGGAGTTGGTGCAAGATTGATAATACTTGCATGACTAAATTAAAAACGGAGGTATAGATGAATGTACTATACTGTAATTAGTTTTTTCACATGATTATACTATTGAGTCACATGAATGAACTATTAATTCACATGATTTACTATTAGGGGAAGTGGTGCAAGTTTGATAATACTTGCAGGACTAAATTAAAAATGAAGAAAAGAGGAAGGTATTATACTATAATATTTCGAGCCCCAAAATGTGCAATTAGTGAAACTATATTTTCCTATAAATAGAAGCTCATTCTTCCTTCATTTCTCACCAATTCACTAAGTTGCACAAGAACAATTATTATAGAGAGAAATTATAGAGAGAAAGAAGAAGAGAAGTCCATACACCTCACTATTCCAATATCCGTTTTTTCTTACAGGTAAGGTATTATTTCTTCTCGTTCATTCATGAAGAGAGTTGTTTTCTTTCAATACTACAGTAAGGGTTATTATTCCATTCTTTATTATTAAGTTGGAATAACTTTGTCTCTGCGGACTCTACATGCATGGTGAATTCTTCTGTTATTCCATTCTTTATTATTCTTATGGAATAACCTATCTCACGAGACTACTGCATGCATGGTGAATTCTTACGTTATTCCGCTCTTTATTATTACATTGGAATAATCATCTCTGCGGACTCTCCGCATGCATGGTGAATGACCCTTCTTATTCATTCTTTATTAAATTATGGAAATGATATGTCTATGTGGATTACCGCATGGCGAGTGAAAATCCATTTGCAGTTTCATATTCTATTATACTCAGTTGGTTAAAGTTTTGGCTTCTATACTCCATGAAATTAGTAGAATATCCTTGATATTTGCGCTTCATCCAGTATCTTTTCATGAAAATGTTCTTCTGAGCATTCTTGAATTTTACTCAACAAAGCAGTATCATGTTGACAATTTGAACGTTATTGAATTCTGGATAAATTAAATTATAAATCTATAAAATTTATCCTTGAACTTATTTTTATTTAATTGTTATGTCATGGTCAACATCCTCATGCTTATATTGTGATGAAAGTCATCTTTGGCTTACGTGCATAGATGGACTTGGTATGATTATGACTAGGGATTATTCGGTATAATCATGACCGTAATGTAACGAATGATGTGGTAAAAGTCCTCATTGGCCCGTAGTTCATTGATGGACAGTTGTTGGTATGATTATGACCAGGGATTATTCGGTATAATCATGACCATTGATGATTACATGAATATCCTTGGCCGTGGTGCAGGGATGATTCGATGATGTGGTTTATTTATTAAGCTGAGTCTCAGCGATAAAGTTGATGAAAATCTTTTTTTTAAAATCATAGAAGATAGTAGATTTTATGCTCTACTTGACTCTTCTAATGGATTGCTTATTCCGCTGCAGTTGTTGATCTAAAACTTGTTGTCTATTATATTCTATTAGTTATTATACTGTTGAAGGCTAAGGATAATTTATTCTACATTATCTTAGTCATAATATTTCTTACTGGGCTAGTTGAGCTCACCCTTTCTTTCACTGTTCTCTTCAGGAAATGAGAATATAGTTGGGACGAGTCGGGGAATGGATTGATGGTCCAGATGATTGTTTTAGTAGTCCTCACTATTCTGTGAAATAGTGTGATAATAATTGTAATGAGGACTCCATTGAGTGAGGATATTGTCTAGAAGACAATATTCGTATTAAACTCTTAGCTTATGTTTTGTCGTATTTTACATGACAGTTGTATAATAAGTTTGTATTTGATTTATGTACCATGTATTTGGCGACTCAAGATGGGTGATGTATACCTGTTTTGGGGGCATCACATGTTGCATAATATATATAGTATAAGCATGCATATATAGAATACTATATTCTACCCGGATTGATTATAGACTTTTATTCTAGTTTGGTTCACTAGCCACCAAGTGAACCAAAACCCATAGGGTACAAGAACTGAATTTCAATATAACTATTATATTTAAACACGGGTTCCATTTCAAACGGGTCTTCAAACGCTCCTTACTCCTTGGTTGTCGGTTCTTCAAGTAATTCTAACTAATTCTATTACATAAACCATTTACATTAAATAGAAACCTTGATCAGCAGTCAAGGAAAAATACATAGGAGGGAGATAGAGAGAAGATGAGGTACGCAGATCCCATTGATAAAAATCCAAACATTCATACATCTAACTAAAATAAATTCTAATCACATTGGTCAATAGTCCATAATCAATCCCATTTATTATCATATATATCACCATATGCATCAATAAATAACATTCTTCTCATGAATAATAAATTCATTCCATATATGCATCGATATAATTTAATGGTCAAAAGTTTGCTAAAATTTAGTTTTGAAACAAAATAAACTCTTTTATTTTAATCAAAAATCAAATCCAAATTAAAATCCTATAATTTTTTTAGCAATCTGAAATTATATTCCAGATAAAATAAACATATTTATTTTAAACTTTTATCAATTAAATAAACCATTTACTTTAATTGAAGAAAAGAAAAAAATTTATGTTTCTACAGTTGGGCGCGACCGCGCCCAGAATGAACTAGGAACTAGTGTTGGTACTTAATCGCAAGTCCGAAACAATTTCTAGGTTAGAAGCCACGGCCTCCGAATGAAATAGATCGGCCGTGCCACAGAAGAATAAAAAAAATTTAATAGTTTCAAGAAAATCCGATCCAATCGCATATCAAATATACATGGAATCAACAAAATCGAGAATTAGCACAAAGTTAGGCTCTAATACCACTGTTAGGTTTGTATATAGCGCAATCATGCAATCAAATCACATAAAAGTAGCAAAAGAGATGGAATCAAATCATACTTTGTGCTTAATTATCAATTCAATAGAAAATTGATGGAGATCAAATTCATACGCTTGTAGAAACTATCTTCCTCAGGTACGAGTTCACCTCCAATTATTCTTACGTCCAACTTGAATTCACTAGGTTTAAATTCTTCCTTTGATCAACATTAGCCATCTAAGTGTTTGGCCTCTAAAGGTGATGTGACAACCCGAAAATTTATAAGATCTTAAACGATTAAATTAAAGGTTATAGAAAAAAATCTAGACTTGAAATAGAGGAATAATTAAATTTTTTTGAGAAAAACCTATATGGTTTGAAAATTTTAAAGCAATGCAAAGAAATTAAATGTGAATGAAAGAAATGAGAAGATAGAGAATAAAAGTGAGAAATATGGGTATGTAATGCCCCTAAATTCGGGTATCTTCCAACCCGACAGATGGTGCTACACGGTACTACCATTCACACATACATTCAATTGAAAAGTCTCAAAAGAACGAACATGTCTTCTATATATTCAAAATAATATTACATTTCCCTAGGTTCTTTATAACCCATTCATTCATTCTTGTCATAATATTCAATATATTACAAACATTTACCTATACTATTACATAAGTAATCTAAGGGTTAAATCTTATGCTTGCTTTTTATCCTCATAGAGCCTTCTCAAGCTTTCGATCTTAGCTGTGTTCATATGGTTCAAGCAAGAGTGAGCATGACTAGCTCAGCAAGTACTACAATTCTAATAAACAACATGCTTGAAACATTGAACTCATATATCTTCAATAACTGGACAATAGTTATGAAGTACTATTGATAATTCAAAATAGCACCTCTTTTCATTCAAAACATTTTGCAACAACAATATTCAGTAAAACATCAATTCCGGTCCAAGACCTTGAGCATTTCATAAGTTATTTTGAAAAGGATGTCCCGGCACTAAGTCCGTAAGTCCAACATTACTTACGAGCACGTCTAGGTGATCAGCCTATAGTACTCTATGTTGATCAACACTACATTCCTTAAACGTGTATACGTTTAAGTTGTGGCAACCTCACATGTCTGTCGTTAAACAACAAAAACATTTTAGCATACTCAGTCTTTGTTTGAAAACTATACCAATATAACTCGGTAAACATTAATCATGCTTGATAGAAACATATTATAAGTCTAGCCGAAAGAATTGGCTTTGACTTCATCATACAAGACTTCATGCGAAAGAATACATGAATTACAAAGCTTGTTCAGACTGGACTGGAACAAGAGTTAGAATACTTGCCTTTAGCGTTTGCTTACTGTTTATCACACGTACACTTTAAGTCTCTAAGTCTCTACAATACATGATCATATAACGTACCACATTAGGTCATATATAATCAAGTATGTATACTACTATATCTTACCCTTCATCTCATTCTAATCCTAACTTAGATTTGTTATTATTGGTTTTGGCTTTTCATTACGTCTTTCTCATTACGTTCATGATTGATTACTTATCTTCAATCTTTAGACAACATAAATAAGGTTTAACAATACCTTACATTACCTTATTAAGTTCCTCAGTTTATTATTACTGAGTTACTATTCATGCTATACATATAAACATTCATTACTGTCCAAAACCTAGGGTTGGCGCTGTGGCGCCACCCATTACTCTTCAAGCCGCGCTGCGACGCGAGTTAACAGTAGGCAAGTCCTGGACTCGGCTCTGCGGCGCGAGTCTCCTTTTGTTACTGCCATGCTACCGCAACACCGATTAGCGATGTGCTCGATCTCGACCTCATATTGCTGGCCCGGCTGCTTAAGTTATGGAGTCATGTGCATGGCCACGGACTCTGTGCCTCGCATAATTTTTGCAGATTTTGCAATTTTAGGAAACTCCCGAATGCATAACTTCTTTGTTATAGGTCCGAATTGGCTCGTTCAAAAGCCTACGGTTCACAAATTACATACTCTATGCGTTCATGCAAGAATTTTATCTAATTGACTTCGTTTGCTAAAATTTCACCTATTAGTTCATTTTTAACGAAAATGATAAACGTTCGTGAACGTTTAATGCTCGTTTCTTCGTTCTAAGTCAGAATTCGGTCATTTTCGAATCCGCAACTCTATAATGCCAAATATGACTTGTCTCCATCGAAAACTAACGTTTCCGACTTCAAACACAAAATACGACTTCCATTCTGAGAATTTCACGAATTCGACGATTATCGTCCAATCGTGTAAATTCTGGCAAAACCTCATTACTAATCATTCTAAATGGATTTTAATCAACATATGAACATTTCAAGTTACTTATTATACCAACTTATTATCAAAGTAAGTTTTGACTTATTCTCATAAGTTAATGACTTAATCAACTTATTAACTATAAATTCCCTTGCTTATGACTTACTATGGACTTAAGTCCATCAATCAATGTTCTCATACCATATTGAACATACTAACATCATATGACAATCATATGATAAGTTCTTCATAATTTATTCAACTTATTCGGCTTAAGTTCATTCATTACTTACTTCCTATATATTCTTAGCATACAATCATACTTCTCTTATCACCCTACAATGATAGAGATAAATATATATTAGACAAGAGTCTTACCCTAGAAGCACTTGTACTTCTCTTCTCTTTGGAAACTAGCAAAGAACTTTTGACTTATTCTTGACTTATGTGAGCTTATTCTCTCTAACACTTAAGCACTTAACTTGAGAGGAGTTGAATGAAATAAAACAAGCAACAAATGAAGTGTGGAGCTCTCTATTTATAGGCTTGACAAGATGAGGGTACTATGGTCATTAAAACCTTGAACCTCCTCAACTAACCTCCTTAATCCACCTCATTATTAACCTCCTTACTATTCATTGCTTTGGCTCTAAGTTAACTTGCTAGCCACTTCCCTTTCTTGCTCATCACAACACTTGATCACCACACAAAGTGCTTGCCCATCAAGACTACCCACATTATTCTTGGTTTGCTCTATGGATCATGGCTAACTAATTGGGCTTAATAATTATCTAGCTTATTTCTTGTTGGGCTTGCATTACAATAGTTTGGACTCATGATTAACAAACACTTGGGCTTGCATATCACTTACTATTGGACTTCTACCAATATGCTAATAATACTATAAGTCCATTCCATTTAACTAAGAACCTTGACATATATACACCATGTATAATTCTCGTATGCTAGCTCGTATACTAAATTGTAATATACGATATTCCATTCTCCATACATAATAGTATAATACGTCGTATTATACTTACGTTCAATACCTCGTACAATGCCTACGCATTATACGATTAATACTTTCTTTTCTTAACGCTTAATATTCCTAACGTTCTCTAATTAAGTCCCCATGCGAAATATTACGTTTTCCATACTTAGATTATTATTACATAATCAATATCACCTTGATATTATAACGTTACGTATTTCTCGAAAGTTCAAAAATAATTCCCGAGCAAAAATTGATGAATAGTATTTTTCAAAAAATTTCTCGGAAAGCTTTTATTTTCGTCTTAGAAATTCAAACACTTTAATTCTCTCACGTAGTTAAAATACGTCATTCCGACGTTTCTAGGTTATAGAACAACATTTATCTTATCAACACGTAATAATAATAAATAATATTATTTTATTCATTATTAAAAGTATTTACAAAGCTTCGATTTTCTGGGGCGTTACAGGTTACAAAAGTTCAAAACCCTAGAATGGATTTATATGTACCCTTGAAGTATATTCAATATAAAGTATTAGGATACTTTTAAATTTATGTGAATTAAATGGTGAAATGTAATAATGTATGTGGAAATTTATTAAGGAAATAAATTTCAAAAGAAGAGATATTAAAAGGCTAAAGAAAATGTGTATATGTAAATACTTATATACTTAAGAATGTGCTATTTATAATTTTTCTAGCCAAATAAGAAAATTGATTAATTAGAAATTAATCATACAAGAATAAATGAAAAGCTTAATTTTAGAAGCTTGTGAATTGAAGGGTAATTTAATAGAACCCAAAAATATTAAATTGGGAAGAGATAAGCTAGATATTATGATGATAATTAAGTTAAGCCTACCTAGTATTCAAAGTATTAGAAATTTAATAAAAGTCCAAAAAGAGATTAAAAATATGGCAAACCGAATTCACCTATACGGCAAACCGAATTCACCTATATGACAAACCAAATTCACTTATATGGCAAACTATATGAAGCAAGCCTCGATGTTAAAAAGACATGTAAAAATGACGCAAGTTATTAATATGGTATTTCAATTGAAAAGTTGGATTAATATATTCCATTATGTCAAGACATTTAAAAGGCTTATTGAATACAACAAATTGTATTAAGAAATTTTAAATATGCATTGAATTAAAGTCTAGCCTAATAAATGAATTTAAGAATTATTTATCAAGGATGATAAATACATTATAACTTATGTGGGACATGTATGTTATTATACATATATATTCTAAATATGTATATACATATATATTATATAAAGAGGATTAAAAAAAAAGCAATATAACCTAATATTATATATTAGGGATGTGAATTAAATAATCGAAGGGTTATATTATTGGAGAATTCTAGTATTTAAAATATACACTAACCTAAGAGATTAATTTTATTATCTCAATTTATTTTTTATTTTAAACCTAATTATAGCAAATCTAATTGGGTTACAAAATTAAATCTACATGGGTAAGTATTTAAAATCCAAAATGAGTGGATTAGAAACCCTAAATAAATAATTAGGGTAAGATAAATTAAGATATTGGACAATGCTAATTTACATGGCCCAAACAATTAAATTAGAAAGGCCAAATGAATTAATTTGTTAGCCTAAAGCTTTGGCCGAAACATTTAAGAAAACGAAGCAATTAATAAAAAATTTGGCTAAATAGAGTGCATATTATCCGGTCAAGGAGGGAGTAATATAGCATGTGATTAAATCAATTGCTTAGTTTTGCAAGCAACCCCAAAGATTATGAGCGAGAAAGAAGAGATAAGAGAAAAGAGAGAGAATATGAGAGCTAGAGAAGAAATAGAAAGAGAAGGAAAGAAAAGGAACTTGCTCTCTTCCTTTTACACACCACGCCCGACCATGAGAGAGAAAGAGGCGAGAGAGAGATCAACTATGGGGAAGAGGAAGAAGAGAGAAGAAGAAGAAGGAGAAAATTAAAAAGAAGAAGAAGAAAGCTTTAAAGGTATAAAAATCTTAACCTAAGCTTTGTGTAATTTCTTTTAAAGGTTTTGATGAAATAAAAAGTTATGATATTGAAATTTAAAAACCTTAGATCTACATGTTAATAAGTGATTTATGCATAGATCTAACAATTTAGGTATTAAAAGTTTGATCCAAAAGAAAGATATGTAAAGAACCCTTTTGGATAATTTTTGGATTGAGTTTGGGGATCATTTAAGGTTATATTTTGTTTTCTAAAAACTTAGTTTGAAAGAAGTATGTTTTACTCCTATGAGTTATGAAAATAACCCAACTTGAATGAACCAAATCGGAGTTAAAACGAATCCGTGGTGAAAGTTTTAGTAAAACATGTCAAGAACATGAAAAACATATTATAAACTTTGAATTTGGGTCAAGATTTGATTATGCTAATGTTTCTGAAATTTGTTGAATTTTTGATATGTTGTAGTTATATGATTTAGGAGTCCATTGAGTCAAAAAAAAACTCATTTGGATATGTATAGATCGAGTTATAAAGACCGGGAGGAGAAAGGGTCAAATTTTTCAAAAATAGAGCAAAGTTAGAAAGACATACTGCTAAGCTGCGTCGCAGTGCCACAATATATACTGTGTTTGGGCGCCGCATCGTCAACATAGTGGTTAACCAAAGTCCAATCCACGACCGACATTCTTTGGTCATAAAAAGGCAATCCGGCGCCATACGCACTTTGACACGTGGCGTCTAAGAAATTATTAATTTGCCCAGCCAGCACCTTGATGAAAAATATCTGCCCCGTGGCGCCGGTAGTCTGCCAGGCCCAGAAAGGAAAGATTTCAAGCATGACCCAAGTGAAATTAATCCTAATAAATTTTAATTAATCTAATATTTGGACACTGAGAAAATTTCCAATTCATAGAATTTGGTTCTCTACCCTTTATGTTTTTTATATTTGTGATTGTTTGATCTGAAGGGTGAGATTTTCAGGAAAAGACCAACATATAATGTCGACGATTTGAAAAGATTTGATTTTTTATTGGTTTGAATTAGACAGAGCAGTTAGTTGGTATGAGTTAAATGGTTGTATAGTTGGTATGAGTTAAATGGTTGTACCAACTCAACCGAGTTTTTAAAGGTTTTGCAATATGGCCCAATTATTAGACTTTGTTTAATTGGTCTCGAAACCAAGATTCATAGAGTTCGGGGGCATGATTAAGCGGGGGGAAGGTGTTAGGCACCCCCCTCGACTTCCGTAAAACACGGTTACCATGCTTTTTTGATTCCCTAATTTGTGTGTCTGTGTGTGTGCATTGTAGTTAATTGGGCATAAGTGCTTTGTTTGGAAGTAGTGTTATGCCTCTTTTGCACCTATATACAAAGGGTTTGACTTGTATAAAAGTTTAATTTTAATATAAGACATATAAAATTATGTTTTGAAAATATATTTTCAAACCCTTATGCTCACATAGTAATTGAGGCCTTTGATACTTCCATTTTATTCCGTATTCAGCTTATTCTGATTTTATTCTTGAGATGCGAAACATCTTCGAAAAAATAATATATATATATATATATATATATATATGTATATGTGTGTGTGTGTGTGTTGGGCTCCTTATGGGCATGAAAGCCATCAAAGTATGTCCGACCACCACACATAAGATTTTCCACTATTACGGGGATGTTAAATCTAGATAACTGTTTTAAGGTCCTATATTTATAAGTACAAAGATTTGCAAGCTAGCATTTACAACTTAAACAAGTCCATTTTCGGAACTGAATCTAGATCCATTGATTGAATCATCAACCCTTTATAGTTCCTAGGCTCACATGAATATTTAAAACTTGCACAATGAATAAACTAAAATAAAATGCATATTTAACTCTAGACATCGCAAAACAAGAGATTCATCAGTTAAATCCTTGCATGCGCGTATCCAAAGCTTCCAGTGTCATTTAACTACAGATCTAGGGCCTCATGGTTGCTAAATACTTACAAAAACTAGAAAAAAAAACTAGATCTGTACAGATCTTAACCATTATAGCTTCCATGTTCAGGTTTCACAAATTTTGAACCGGTTAAAAGCTAGATATGGCTAGATCCAGTACAGATCTAGTCAATAAAGTTTTTTAAAACAAATTTACATCAAATGAATGGTTAAAAATGATATTTAATCAAAATGATTAACTATATATATATAAATATAAAACTTATATATAAACAATTATATAAAGACTAAGTAATATATATATATATATACACACATTAAAGAAAGAAAAAACAGCAAATTTGAATGGATCTTACAGTTAAGCACGTGAATGGCTATCAAACAACTTTAAGCGCCTTTAGGAATGACTTCCATTGGTTAAAACTTGATATGTTGTAGTATATAAGTATATGAGTGTTTACAAATAAGATTTACAACAATTGAACGGAAGAAAAGCTGCCTTTCGCTCTCAAATGACTTGATTTCTCTCTCTCGAACCCTGCTCTCTCTTTTTTTCTTTTTCTTTCTTCTTTCTCTTCTTTAACAAGATGCTGGTGAGCTTATATATAAAGCCACGCCTTCCGTAGGTAGACCTAAGGATTCTGCAGGTACACCTGCGGAAGGGCCCAGTGGGTCCTGCCTCCTCGAAGTATGTGCAATCCCGATCGACGTGCAGTCCACTGAAATGCTTGTAACTTGTAATTCGGGAATCCGATGGAGATGTGCTATACCATTCCAAAAATCTTTCTCCAAGAGCTACGCAATGACATAGGGATAGCCCTTTTCTAAATCCAAAAAGATGGGTCCATGACCGAAATGGCATATTCGGGTCTTCGCATGTAGTCCATTGAGCTGTTTTGCATAGTTTGTGCTCATAAATGCTGTAATGGCTCTTTGTGACCCTATTTGTAGCTATTTTTTGTTTTTGAAAGTGACTTGTTAAAATGACCATTTTTCCCTTCCGAGGGTTGTCTCCAGGGTTAATGGGGCTTTTGGCTGTCCTTCAGGGTTGTCTCCGAGGTTTAATCACAACATATTTTATTTTTCCTCATGGTTGTTTCCGGGGATTGACTCGATGCTTTAGGGTTGTCTTCAAAGGTTTGTTTGATATTCTGGGGTTATTTTTGGGCATTGATTTGATGATTTCTCAGTGCTGTTTTGATAATTTCTTGGTGCTGTTATCGGGGGTCTGGTTTGATGATTTCCCAGTGCTATTGTTCGGGGTCTGGTTTGATGATTTCCTGGTGCTGTTGTCGGGTATTGATTTGATGATTTTGAGTTCCAGGGTTTTTTTTGGAAGATAAAAGATGATTCTGCCCTCCTATATGGTTAGTAAAAGGAATGCAAAATTTTGAGTGTCTACAGATACCCCACTTTATCATGTTTATGCACTGGAATTGTATTAACAGGATAAAGATTACTAGACACTTGAAATATGACAAGATTAAATGATGTCATGCAATACAACATGATATGATGTTATGGACACTGAGTGTTTTTGTTTGGTTTTCCTTTCAATGGTATTCTATCACTGACTGCTCCCGCCATTTTTGCTGGGGATGGAGTTATTAATGATGGTCTCCTTTTAATTATCTTAATGCCTACTCAAACGGTAGTTTACAGCGGCTTTCATCACCGGACTGGCTTGATGCCTACTCGAATGGTAGTTTATAAATATTTCATCACCAGACTGTTTCGATGCCTACTCGAATGGTAGTTTATAGAGCTTTCATCATCGAACTTTCTCGATGCCTACTCGAATAGTTGTTGACATAGGATTTCATCATCGAACTTTCTTGATTCCTACTCGAATGGTAGTTTATAGAGCTTTCAACATCGAACTTTATCGATGCCTACTCGAACGGTAGTTTACAGAGCTTTCATCATCAAACTTTCTCAATGGTAGTTGGGTTGAAGCCAATGGTTTAAAGTATCCATCAGTGCTATTGAGGCTGATTTGATAAAATGTCGTATAGATGTTTTTAAGATCCCTGCTGGGGAGATTTTTCTATAGCTGATACCACTGGACCATTTCTGAATTCAATGTCGGGGTTGTCACCAATGTTCTTTATCTTCAGATATGCTCTCTGACTTAACCTTCACTAGGGATATTCCTCTTATGACTAGTGACCGAATTGGGGATTCCCGATGCTTATCTTGATGATAGTTTACACTAGTTTACATCATTAGATTTTTCCCGACACTATGCTGGGACAGTCACCAATGATTTGGATTTCTATCCGATTAATGTCGTTGTTGTTGTCTGGGATAGAGTTTTCAATGATCAATGCCTACTCGAACAGTAGTTTACAAGGTTGACCATCACAGAACTAATTTGATACTTACTCGAACAGTAGTTTCCAGGGTTTGACCATCACTGAACCTTCTCGAGGCCTACTCAAATGGTAGTTTACAACGATCGAGCATCACTGTACTTATTTGATTCAGCTGGAGATTTCATTTATAACAGATTCTATCATCGGTCCTTCCCGATAGAGATAGTTTTCAATAATTGTCACCATCAGGCTTTCATAATGCTTTATTGAATGTAGTTTTCAACGGGCTCTAATGTTGATATTCCCAAGGCTACATTGGGATTGCCACCAATGACTTTCATGAAGATTTTCATTTGTCAGATATTGACTTTACGTTTTTTGGTTTTAGGTCCCTTCCGCTCAATCGCGTAGAACCTTTTATCCTGATTTGACTTTTCAGCTTTTATGAGACCTGCATGACCACAAATTGAACTGAACCAGAGAGGGTGGACCCACCCTGGACTTTTGTAGGTATACCTGTGAATTCCGTAGGTATACCCGCGAAAGGCCGCAAGTGGTTTTATACCCCTGCGCCCTTCACAAGTCATTTTTAGTTTGAACTATTTAGAGAAATCTGGACCTTCCATCTCAGATCTACTCATTTCGGGCTGCTTTTTCTGAAATCCATCACCGTACAAACGTTTTGCGCACTTTAGGTAACGTTTACATGCATTTCTTTCAAGTTTTGACCATTAGAACGTTATATTTCATGTTTTGTAAGTTTAAACACAATATAGCAAATATGTATGCCTATATGACTTAATAAAAATGAATGAGTCTAGTAAATGTTTGTATTTTACCATGCTAAACATTTCGATGGGAAAAAAATTGATTTCTGAGACAGTCATTTTACACTCTTTTTAGCTACTTTCTTTATCCTATTTGAGGACAAATGAGCATGGATTTTCAAAATAAAGTGCACATGGTAATTTGGATGCCATGGGGAGTTTAATTTTAATGTTTTTCATACATATGAAATGCTCATGATTTTGGGTTCGTGTGCTACTAAATGGCCACCTAATCATGCCTATGTGCTGCGAATAATTCATTCTACAAAGGAGACTCTAACGAAGTCTAGGCATTTGATATTCATGCAATTTTAACTCTACTGAGAAGCATGTTAAACTAATGCATGTTTTCACATAGAATATGCATGATGTGATTTCTAACTTTCTAGGATTCTAATGTCCTAAGGCCATGCACTTACTCAATTAATTTGCAAGTAAATCATACCTCACCCTTTCTAAGGTGATTTTGAGGTTTTTGGTTCCAGATATGGATTCTGACCAGCCTAGCAACTCTATTCCTCGTACGATTTCTTCTAGGGTTAGAAGGGTGGCTTCGACTATTCCTTTGCCCAGACCAACCCGACAGGCGCGTCGGTTGGCCGAGTTTAGGATCCGTCCCATTAGAGTTGATAAGGTAGATGCAATTGACGAGGAGGAGGGTCCTGTTGCAGATATAACTCCTTTTTCTCCTATACCGCACTGAGACCTTCTCGGTAAACATGTGCCTATTCTTGATCTTTTGGGCGACTTATTATGAAATATGTGATTTGGTGTGAATGTAGAAGATATATATATATATATATATATATATATATATATATAGTAGTTAATTTAATTTAACTATTGAAGAAGGTAAATGAAATTATTTGAAAAGGAATTAAATTAATTTAATTAAGTTGAAAATTATATTATGGAATAATATAATTTTATTATTATGCTGCTTGGCAAATGAATTTATTATGAATTAAATCTCATAAATAATGTGAGCAATTCACTTAATTAAAATAGTAAATTAATGTAAAATAAGAATTTAATGAATAAAATTCTTATTATGATGTATTTTAATAAAATGAGAGAGTAATGTATGTTACATATAAATGTAATATGTTAATATAATACTATTGTGAGGTTCATAAATAATTAAAATATTTATCAAATAAAATAAATATTTTAGTTGAAATATTTATGTAATAAAATAAATATTCAACGAAAATTATTATGGAATAATTTATTCAAGTATGATGATATTAAATAAATTGATGATAAATAATTACGCTAATGTGTTGGTGATTTCCTAATTTAATTAAATAATTAAATTAGAGGGCTAATGATTGTTAAATAAAATTAGAATTATATTGATTAAGTAATTAAATTAAATAAAGTGTGGCGATTGTGTACTATATAATTAGGAAGCTATAAAAATAAATTAAAAAGGAGTTTTTGGGTGCTAGCCAAACATGGCTTAGTGACCCTTTGTTATTGTAACTGATGAGACTCTTTATTTTTTTAAACTGAAGGCTTGATTATGCGTAAACTTTGTTTATTATTTTTATTCTTACGTATTTTCCCCTTGTAGACACTCAAAATTTTTCTGTACAACTGTTACTAACATTATAGGAGGGCAGAATTGTCTTTCGGAGATAACCCTGGAAGACAGCTCACATCCATTCCGGATACCACCGGAAGTTCGGTCTCCATTCTGGATACTACCAGAAGATCAGTTCACAACCCGAGCCACACACCGGGAGTCTCAGTCTCAACCCGGACCACACACCGGGAGTCTCATTCTCAACCCCGTAACACACACCGGAAGGATCATTTCCAACCTCGGCGATAACCCCGAGTTTCGTCCTTGGCGATAACCCCAAGGAATGCTGTTGTAGTTCCGGCGATAACTCCAGAAATGCTTGTTTCAAATACATGCGATCAGCTTCAATCTCATACCTCCTGTCGAGGCACTCATCTCGCAAACCCGAAGCTAACATCGGGTTTACAGGCATTTATAAGATGACATTGCGGCATTCAAACACTTGCAGCAGTCCAATCTCAGATGTAACCCTGAGCAACGTCTGCTTTCAACTCAAATCGGCGATAACCCCAGCGAAGAGTTAAACGTCATCTTGCCACATCATCTGCGCGTCATCTCGACACTTTAATACATACATACATACAACTATGTCCTTCAAGAACCAGGATATCCAATCCCGAGTGACTATTACGCATGGCAGTACACCGGATAGAATTTGAAGCTTGAAGATCATGGGCATGGTCCCCTCTTCCTCACTTTGTACAACCTCTAATCCATGTCATTGCGTAACTCTCGACACAAGCTATCCGAAGAAGGTCACATATACCTCATTCGAAAGTTCGGATTGAAGTTCTGCAAATTGGAGCGGATATTACAGTGCGTGAGTGCACGTACTTCGAGAAGACGGGACCCACGAAGCCCGGGCCCACCACGACCAGTTGCAGGTGTAACTGCGGCTGCCGCAGGTACACCTGCGGCCATCACCATTTTGAGAGAGAGAAGAGAGAGAAAAGGCGAGGAAGCCTTGTCCATTTTACTCTGTACACACCCATATTGAGTGTTTCCTCTTCTGTTAGCTCACATATAACTATCTTTTGTTCGATGGGAGCTGAGTATTTATCCACATAGAGTCATAGAAGTCTACTTTGGCAGCCCACTGTAAGCCTTCTTACATTCTATAAAGCTTTCTTCTCATATTATCACACACTGTTGTACATGTTGAGAGTCGTGTGAGTGTGTTTACCCGGACTTCGGTCCGTGGTTTTCATTTCTGTCTGTATATATATATATATACTTATATATATATATATGTATATATTTTTATACAGACTAACATTATCGAGTTATACCTCGATTGAGCCTAGACTTCGATCTGGAGCGTTTATTGGCTTATATATATATAAATCGTTGTCGGGACTGCATTCGATGAGCCTGAACTTGATGCGGAGGCGTTTAATTACTTTTATATATATATAAATCGTAAATGGAACTGGCATCGATGAGCCTGGATTTTACATCTGGTGCGTTTAATTGCTTATA
The DNA here is from genome assembly GCA_020205605.1 of Panax ginseng. Classification (NCBI taxonomy): domain Eukaryota; kingdom Viridiplantae; phylum Streptophyta; class Magnoliopsida; order Apiales; family Araliaceae; genus Panax; species Panax ginseng. Next base: position 70,753,314 of record CM035139.1, read on the forward strand.
TATATATATAGTTATATATATAACTGTTGTCGGACATATCCGATGAGCCTGGATTTTACATCCGGTGCATTTACTGCTTTTATATATATATATATATGTATATAATTACATTTTGTCCTGCCTGGAGTTTACTTCATGATAGTTGATAGCTTTTTACAGCTTTATTTACATTCAAGTCCTTTGGAGTTCACTTCGTATGTTGATAGCATTCTTGCTTTATTTACATTTCTGATCCCCCATGGAGTTGCTTCGTGGTGGCTGATCATGCACACACACACACACACACATATATATAGATATACCTCTTTTGTATATATATAACTGCTTACTGCTTTCCACACAAATTGCAGTATCATGTGAGCCTAGGAATCATGCGATCACAGATTCAGTCTATTGAATCTAGATTCGGTTCCCATGATGGACTTTTTCCAGCTGTAAGCAGCTTGTACATTATTTACAGTATTTGAATTTCCTTGGATGGCTGTCATGCCCATAAGGAGTTCGACGCTCACAGATATTATTTTCTCATGAGATGCTTCAGCATCTCGAAAAATAAAAGCAAACAAGCCGAACATTTTAATAATAAAATGGAAGTATCAAAGGCCTCAATTACTATTGAGCACAGAGTTTGAAAAACCTTTTTCATAAAAATCCATTGCTATATCTTGTTTAAAACTGAATTTTCTACAAAAAATTCAAACCCTATGTATATAGGTGCAACGAGGCATAACATTACTTCCAGATAATTGCACATTGATCCACACACACACACACATTCATATAACAGTTTCTTTGAGAAGTGGCAGTCACCGTAGCAACACGGATGTCGGGGGGTGCCTAACACCTTCCCTCCGCATAACCAAGCCCCCGAACCCTTAATGAATCTCGGTTTCACAGACTGCTTTAGCGATGTCACATCATTTGGGTCAATGTGCAAACCTTTTGATTCACGTTGGTGCAACCAATTAAATACACCAACTGGCGACTCTTAAAGTCCAATCATCGACTTTACACATGTCGGACCTTTTTCACTTGTTTTTTCAAACAAATCTCTCACATTAACATGAGAACACCAAAGAACAAGTAACGAAAAGGGACATTAAAAAATCCCAGACGTCGATAGGTGGCGACTCTGCTGGGGACTCCAGTAAGAGGGCTTAAGCCGCTATTACAAGCCTTTCAAAATTGTTATATGCTTATGTGTGAATGTTGCATTTACATTTATGATGAATGCGTATGAATGCATCTTAATTACTTCACTGCTAAATATCTATCTATGATATTAGTGCTTCGCACATGTCATCATTTTGTATAAACGGTGAGACACGTTGTATGTGAATGTATGTTGTGTAGTCCATCCACCGGAGAGGCTATCACATGCGGTTTTGATTCTCGGACTCGTGGGAAGAATAATTCCCTGGGGCTCAGGAAAGGAACCACTCAGATTCTCTCCAGTTGAACGACCGGATTAACTTCCCGTCAAGTAGATTGCGATGATCTAGGAACCTTCATGCCAAAAAGCCACGAGAGTAACCCTAAGATAGGTCAGCCTCTGATAAACCAAACGCGGAGGAAAGTCTCTTCATACTTTCCATTTTCAATTACTTGTAAAAGCATTTACTTGTAATTTATTACATGTTCATCCATATGTAATGGAAAATATGAAGAATATCTGTGCACACATAACATGTTATCAATTAACAACCGGTTTTGTAGGACAAAATTCCTAAAACGGACATTGTTATGATAACATTTACATTACCCTAAGACTAAACTACATAAGTCTTTTGTAGGGAAGCAATTGGGCACATTACTCGCTCTCGCTAAAATCCAAAAAAGCCCACGAGCTTCTGACCAATCATGTCTTCTTCTGACCAGTCTAACACTGTTTCCCAAGAAGAATTTGACGGATTGAGTAAACAAATCACAAACTTGGCTGTTCTACTGAAATAATTGCACCAGTCCACTAAGGGTACGAAGATACCTACACATACAGAATCCTCTACACAAGGGGGAGTCCAAGGTCTGGAAAAAACAATTCCAGAACATCAGTTTGATACAACCAACAAAGACCATGAAAACACCCATCTCAAAGGAGATCCAGACACTGGTGATATCAGGAAGAAGGTCCTCTAAATGGAGGAAACTATTTGCGTTCTCAAAGGGATTGGGACACATGGCAGTGTTTCATATACAGACCTTTGCATATTTCCTGGTGTTCAGTATCCAGAGAAATTCAAAACCCCTGATTTTGAAAAGTATGGCGGATTAGGGGATCCTTATACCCATTTAAAGGTATTCATTGGAGAACTTGGATCTTATGCGGAAGATGAAAAGCTCAGAATGCAGCTGTTCCAGAAGAGTCTGACTGGAGAAGCCCGTTCATGGTATACCATATTAGACAATTCCAAGATCTATAGTTGGGAAGAGCTGGCACATGCCTTCCTCACTCAATACAGTTTTCAATCTCAGATGGCTCCTGACCGGTACCAAATTACCAAGGTTAAGAAACAGTCTAATGAGTCATTCAGAGAGTATGCTCAAAGGTGGAGGCGCCTTGCTCTTCAAGTTATTCCTTCCATGACAGAATCAGAAATGGTCATAACTTTCATAGATGTACAGGAAGCTCCTTTCTATGAAAGAGTTCTAGCTGGTATTGGCAAACCATTCTCCGAAATGATCAAACACGGAGAAATGGCTGAAATGGGATTGAAGTCTGGACAGATTCAAGACCTCGCCGCTCTTAAAGCTGTTGCTGAACACATCCAGTCTGGATCTTATGGAAACAACCCCCGGAGGGTCCATAAAAAGAAAGAGGAGGATGTTTCCTTGATACTACAAAGACAGAAAGGCAATCAAAGCATGCCTATACAAAGGAGAAACTACTCCCCTTTTCAGGCATAATCTTCAAACCCCCCATTGCCTAAAAATCGAGAAGCAAAGCGACCTCGAATGTTCACACCCTTAGGGGACTCACTCGAGAATATTCTTGCTCTTCTGACTACTCAGAAGAAAATTACACGTCTTCTTCCACCAGCCAACCCCTAATGGGAGGGGTTTTAATGCTACTTTCGGAAGTGTGCTTATCATGCCGAGACACTGGACATGATACTCAAGATTGTTGGGCCTTGAAACACAAGATCCAAGATTTAATAGACAATGGTGAGATCGTGAGTACCAAACCGGATCAACCTCATGTGCAAGACAACCCTCTTCCTCAACACAAAGAAGAAGAGTCAACATGATCAGTTGGAGCCTTTGGGCAAAGTTCGATTTTAATGGCGAGCCATCTCGGACCATCAAAGACGGTGATGACGAGATGGGATTATGCAAAGTTCCGATTTTTTTATGGAATGAAAGATGAAAGCTCTTTGCAAACAAATTGAGCAATTGGCTGAACTGGTGACCCATCAACATCAAGTCACACGCCAATTAATCAAAAAGGAGCATGCCTATCTCCTTTCATTTGTTATGAATGCTCCACCATCACCTTCATAAAGCGAAGCTATGGAGGATAAGGTTGCAAAGAGAGCAAGTGCTAAAGCCCGTCGGGATTTTGCCAATCAAAGGGAATTTACCTATCTCGACCAATCTATGGAGGAGATATTGCAAATGTTAATCAACGAAGGAAGAATTACCTTCCTTCTACCTACAATCAATCCCCGCTCTGGATGATTCAATTCTAATGAAGTGTGTCAATATCATTCACACTCTCGCGGTCACATCACAGAAGAATGCTGGGCACTCCGCCATCTCATTCAGAATCTTATTGATAGCAATGTCCTGCAGATTGCAGATGATTACACTGTGCAACTAAAGGGTGGGAATGCATGTCCTACCAAATGGAAGGAATCAATAATAGTTATATCTGAAATGGATGATGAGACTGTCAAAGTATTTCCTATACAGCCAATTCAACTTAAAGGAGCTGACAATCCTTTGAAAGTGGCCGCACCTGAGCCAATTCCTCTACCCTTCAAACCACAACATCCTGTTGTCAGCTTGCATAAAGTTCCATGGAATTATGGAGAAGCTGAAGGATCTACGTCTCATACTACTGCTACAGTGTCGAAGGATAATCCACTGTATCTTCCTAAACGGGTTATGAAGCCTACTTACAAAGCCAAGGGGAAGATTCCCATGGAGAAGATTGAAAAATTCCTCCGCACTATGGGCCACAATGAAGTCAATGTGGTTTTAAGCTTACAACAAGCTCCACACCAGATATTTATACTGGATTTGGTTTTCTCTTCCGAAGATCATTAGAAGATTCTATTGCAGGTTTTGCAAGAAGCCTATCTGCCAAAATCAGTGGATATAGAAAAATTTCAACATCTGGTTGATCACATTTTCAATAATAATGTGATATCCTTCACTGATGCTGACATACCGCCCGAAGAGACCGGTCATTGCAAGCCACTGCACATCGCAGTGTTATCTTCCGGGTACATGCTAGTTGGAGTTCTGATAGATGGAGGGTCATCTCTAAATATCTGCCTTATGCCACCCTAGTGAAGATGAATGTCAATCTCAAGCGGATCCAAAGAAGCCACACGGTTATCCGAGCTTTTAATGGATCCCGACGAAATGCCATCAGAAAGATTGAATTGCCAATTGAGATTGGCCCGAATACATTCAATGTATCCTTCCATGTCCTAAAGATAGATTCAGGATACAACCTGCCATTGGGGAGACCATGGATACATATGGCTGGAGCTGTTCCCTCCACACTATATCAACAGCTCAAATACATTATCAATAATAGTCTAGTCATTATTAATGCTGAGCCGGAGTATCCTAAACAAGGAGATCTGCCAATCATCAGTTTTAACTCTGAAGTTGAGCCTGCCAATTTTCATACCTTGGAAGTGAGCAACACTCAATATCAACCTATTGAAGCACCACTTCCCGTACCCAAGATTTCTGCCGAGGTTATGTCGGCTACTCAAGAAATGATGTCATTGGGTTATCAGCCTGGACAAGGGCTTGGTAAAGATAAGCAGGGTATTAAGCACCCTATTCAAATGTCCAAATAAACCGGGACGGCCGAGCTAGGCTATTCGCTAGTTCGATGAATAGGAATCTGCATAAACACCGGCCGGTTCCTCAAGCTTCCGCCACGCGGTGATGTTTTCAATATGCACCTCATGAGCTGATACAGTCTCCAGTTAAGGTGCCAGCACATATTATGACTATGTTGTTTCCCAAGACAATACCCTTCAAAGCAAAAGAGGTGCTGATTCCTGATCCCGAAGTGGAAGAAAAGGAACGGAAACGTAAACATGACATTGCCTTGATGATGGCAGGCATACGCGTCATTGTTAATGATGAACATACAAACAGATACACCCCAGACGATGATTGCCCAGATGTCATGGTTATCATTCGGGAGAAGGAGGACAACGATGATCCTTCCATTACTGTAGTTCATCAGGACTTTGCCCTCGATAATTGGAACATCATTACATGCATTGGTCGACGAGGGACTCTGAATTTAGATGTGCCTGTACTTGCTGATGAGGTGCCTTCTCTCCACAAGGGCTGTAACTTTGATGTAAAGTTGGACTCAGACTTGATGGACATTCAAGAGGACATTGAGACACCTCAAGAGATTAAGGAATGGGTTGCAGATAAGCCTAAACCCAACCTTGACCAAACTACTCCTTTCAATCTTGGATCCTTAGAAAACTCTAAGCTAATCCAGATTGGTTCAGACCTCACTCCAAACCAATGGAATAACATGGTTGCACTATTAACCCATTTCCAGGATGTGTTTGCATGGTCTCATGAAGACATGGTGGGTTTGTCCACTGACATTGTTCTTCATCTCCTTCCCATTAAAGAAGGATTCAAGCCAGTTAGACAAAAACTCAAGCGATTGAAACCTGAGTGGAGTTTAAAGGTTAAAGAAGAAATTATGAAACAATTTTAAGCTGGCATTATCATGGTGTCTACATATCCAGAGTGGATATCCAACATTGTTCCCATGCCTAAACCAGGAGAAAAGGTGCGAGTTTGTGTGGATTACCGGGATTTAAACAAATCTTGCCTTAAAGATAGCTTTCCCATACCTTTTATCCACATTCTCATTGACAATACTACTCAATACGGCATGTACTCCTTTGCTGATTGCTTTGCGGGGTACAATCAAATTATGGTTGCTAAGGAAGACCGTGAGAAAACTGCTTTCATCACGCCTTGGGGAACCTTTTGCTACAGACGGTTGTCATTCGGCCTCATCAATGCCGGGGCAACCTATCAACAAGCTATGATGGCTCTTTTCCATGATCTAATGCATAAAGAGATAGAGATCTACATGGATGACATCATTGTCAAATCCCGAAGGGAGGAGGACCACCTAGACCATCTCAAGAAGCTATTTAATAGGTTGCGTAAGTACAACTTGAAGTTGAATCCAGCCAAGTGCGCCTTTGGTGTTAAATCAGGCAAGTTGCTAGGTTTCCTAGTCAGCCACAAAGGGATTGAACTGGATCCTACCAAAATCTTGGCCATCAAGGAATGCCCATTCCTTAGACAGAGAAGGAAATACAGGGATTTTAGGGAAGAATCAACTTCATTAGCAGATTCATTTCTCAACTCACAGCAACCTGTGAGCCCATCTTCAAGCTGTTAAGGAAGAACTCCTCCATGAAATGGAATGATGAGTGCTAGAAAGCCTTCCTTATAATTAAAGAGCAGCTGATTAACGCTCCTATTTTGGTACCACCCAGGGATGATGTTCTCCTGTTCATGTACCTGTCCATTAATGACAATGCCATAGGTTGCATGCTGGGGCAGAAAGACGATAGAGGCCAAGAACGAGCTATCTATTACCTCAACAAAAGATTCAGGACTAGTGAACTCAAGTACACTCAGATTGAGAAGACTTGTTGTGCTTTAGCATGGGCTTCCATGAGATTACAACATTATCTCCATGGTCACACAACCCATCTCATATCCTTTGTGGATCCTCACAAGTATGTGTTCAGCAAGCCCATACTGAATTATCGACTGTCTAGATGGAAGTTGATCCTACAACAATTTGACATCGTCTACGTGACGTAAAAGTCTGTCAAAGGTTAAGGAATTGCGGATCAACTGGCCGCCACACCTGTAGGGGATTACAAACCCTTGGAAACATACTTCCCCGATGAAGGGGTAATGACGATTGAAGAACACCATCGATGACGATACATGCCTTACGTGGAAAATGTATTTTGTTGGAGTACATTAATGCATAAGGCTCTGGAGCTGGAGCAGTTCTAATATCCAGTATGGGGGGAGCAGTATCCCGTCGCCGTCAAATTGCAGTTTGTCAGTACCAACAACACAACTGAGTATGAAGGCTATATCATGGGGCCAAAACTTGCCCGTTCAATGGGCATCAGGCGGTTAACTGTCTTTGGGGATTCCGAATTGATGATCAAACAATCCACGGGAATCTATTAAACCAAAGAATTACATTTGCTGCCTTACTATCGGCAAGTTCTATAGATGGCTTTGGAGTTCGAAGAAATCTCCTTTCTACACATTCCTCGTAATATGAATGATTTTACGGATGCATTAGCAACGTTGGCCTCCTTGGTTCACATACCTGACAAGGAAAACATGCCAAGCATCACATTTGCTATGCAAAAAGCCCAGCTTATGGGAACTACGTTGGAGAAGTATCGAATGAGCTACCTCCCATCCACCACCCTTGGTATCAACATATCAAGGAGTATCTGCGAGATGGATCTACACCCGCTGAGGTAAGCCTAACTGAGAAGAGGCAGATCCATCGACCTGCTATGAAATTCTACTTGAGCGGAGATGCAATCTACAAAAGAGATGCAGGACTAGGTATCCTCAGATGTCTAGACAAAGACCAAGCTCAGAGGCTCATGGATGAGATCCATGGTGGAGTATGTGGCCCACACATGAGCGACCACTTACTTGTCAAGAAAATTCTCAAAACAGGACATTATTGACTTACATTCAAAGCTGACTGTGATGATCACGTCAAGAGGTGCTATCAATATCAGGTCCATGGGAATATTATCCATGCCCCTCCAAGGGAGCTCCACAATATGAGTTCTCCCTGGCCCTTCTCAATGTGGGGAATGGACGTGATCGGGCCCATTGAGCCCAAAGCCAGTAATGGTCATCGATTCATATTCACCATGATCGACTACTTCACCAAATGGGTAGAAGCCGCATCCTTCCCCAAGGTTACTAAAGAAGTTATCATTGCTTTCGTCAGAAACAATGTCGTCTATCGATATGGACAACCAGAGGTCATTGTGTCAGACAATGCTAAGAACCTCAACAACAAAATGATGGAGGAGTTATACAGTGAATTCCACATCAAACACCTTAACTCTGTCATCTACCATCCAAAGATGAATGGTGCTGTAGAAGTGGCTAATAAAAATATCAAGAAGATCATGCAGAAAATGTCCGCCAATCACAAAGGATGGCCTGACCTCTTGCCTCTGACTTTATTAGCCTACAGAACTTCTGTGTGTACTTCCACTGGGGAAACCCCCTACTCATTAGCCTATGGGATGGAAGTAGTGCTCCCCGTAGAGGTGGAAATGGAATCCCTCAAAGTATTGATGGATACTCAGTTGGATGAGGACCAATGGGTACAAGACAGGTATCACCAATTTTCTCTAATAGACGAAAGGAGAACCGTGACAATCTTCCATGGTCAATTATATCAGCAAAGGATCGCACGGTCCTACAACAGAAAAGTCCGACTACGACAGTTCAAACAACATGACTTGGTTTTGAAAAAGATCATTGACAACCAAGATCAATCTAAGGAAAAATTTACTCCTAGCTAGGAAAACCCGTTTGTTGTCAAGGAGGTATTGACAGGACGTGCTCTCAGATTGTAGGAAATAGACGGCGATGAATTTCCACAGCTAATCAACTTAGACACCGTGAAACGGTACTATGTCTAAAGTTATCATCAAACAAACATCCTGGTTTTGATCATCCAATCACCAGTCGTTCCGATTTTGAACCCTTCCTTTCTACATACTTTTTTGCCCCTCACGGAAACATACACTTCAAACCAGCAGCCTGGTTTCCACTTTGTTTTAAATCTTTCATACAATTTCAGTTATCCTGAAGACGGGATTGAACCTTTCACACTTGCAGTTTATCCTGAAGACGGGATTAAACTTTTCTACGCCTGCAGTTTATCCTGAAGACGAGATTAAACTTTTCTACGCTTGCAGTTAGTCCTGAAGACGGGATTAAACTTTTTCACACCTGCAGTTTGTCCCCATTTTGGGATCAAACTTTCTTCTCCCCGCAGTATAGCCTGCACATGGGATTCACACTTCTCTTTGCCTTCAATTCGTCCTGAGGGGCGAACTACATCGACCTAATCTCCTCTTCAATAGGAGTACGTAGGCAACCATATTCTATATGGACCGGTCGCAATAAACAAAAAACAACAAAAACATTTCTGCCCTTTCTCTATAAAAATAAAAATAACAAAAGCATTTCTACACCTCATTTGCCTTTCACATCCAGTGATGAACCTCTTACACCAGGTTCGAACTACGCAGACTTGATCTCCTCTTCAATAGGAGTACGTAGGCAGCCATTCATGGTTTAGTCTAACCCCTACCAGAACAAAAATATTTATCACACGGTACTAGGATCAACCTTCAATTCATCACATTTCATCGGTTTCAGATCAAAGGGATGGAATTACCCAACCTCTTCTCACAAATAGAAGATTCGGTGACCATCTAAGCTACGACCGTGCCTCGAAGAGCAATACCAACCCATAAGAGATGGAATTAACTAGGCTTCTCACAAATAGAAGTACTGGCGACCATCTGTGGTGCAGTCAATCTCAGAGATGAAGAAACCATCCTCCTCTCCCCATATCATACAAATACCAGTACCAACACACCAAAGATGGTAGGGATTCATACGGATCAATGTTCCATTCTGAGAGATCTTGCGGTGGCTCAATGTCCACATATCAAGGATAAGTCCAGAATGCATCAAGATCACAAGGCCCTGAAGAAACAGGAAAATATCATGCAAGTATCAAGGCATAACTAAAAGGAAAGTGAATCAAAATATATTTCCCTGCCATACATAATACTGTTTGATATATACATATGTGCTGTACATGACAAAATGGCTAAGCTAGTCTGTGCAAAAAAATACAAAGCTATCTACAGATCTGTATATAGGTAAACTATCAGATCTAACATGGCATCCCTCTCTAAAGACGGAGGTAACACTGCAAGCTCCTACCTAAGGGTATCTATACGAGCTAGCAGATCAGAGGCTAACTGCATGGTGGCATAATGCTCATCAATGTAAGCATTCATGTCTCAAGAAGATCGATACCATCTAGGATCTCATCAAGTATCATTTATCTGCAATGGCCACATCCCTAGCAGATAAGGCGGCATCCCGCTCCACTATCAATGCATCCCTAGCTGATCTAGCCTCATCCATCTCTAACAGAGCGGCGTCTCTCCCATCAAGAGCTGTCAACATCGCGGCCCTAGCCTGATCTCTCTCATAGGTCATCAGATGTAAGCTCTGCTCCGGATGCTATATCTTTGAATCTTGAGTAATGTGATGGCACTTTCGGGGTGGGAGAATCCATCACAAATGCTGGCAGCTCAGCAGTCAAATCATGGATGGGAATATCAGCCTCCTCTATAGGTTCATCATCATTAGAATCAGTCTTCTGCAATATGGATACTACCACAGCCGATGCAATCTCTGTCTCCATCCATGCGGAATACTCTGCAGAACAACCTGGATGATTAACAGAAAACACAGCAAGCTCTCACTGATCCCAACATGCATACAACGTGGATCTTTCCTCCGCTGATAAACGGTGTGAAGCGGCCGACTCCATCGCCTCTCATAAGGATGAAAATCAAATCGGTCAAACCGGCACATCATGGCCAGTGGATGGTAAGTAATCATGCCCCTCAATCCAGCCAAAGGTAGGTAATCCATGCCCAGAGCATGAGTAATGAAGCTGTAGGTTGAGCTAAGCCCTGAACACGACTATATTTCAAACGGGTCTCTAATCCCTACCAGAAAAGCTGACCACGATTCAGCATCTGTACACTCCACAGGCTGAAAGGAGTATGACATGGCTATATCATGGGTGAAGCAAAACCCCTGCCATCTAAGCGTACCAATAGGTCCCAAGTGTGACATAAACCACACATACAGCATGACCGAACTACGTGTGAACACTCTTGCTAGATAAGTGCAAAGAAGATGTAATGACCTTAGTCTCTCGCAATGATCATCTCCAGATAATGGTACGACCCTCCCTGAGAGCTCTCACTACCATAATGACGCCGATATCTAGCTCATCTATATATCGTGGCATATAGACGTATGACAATACGCACAGCAGTAATACATCCACTCTGGCTGAACGCCAATGGTCCTCCGGTGTGGTGAAATCCCCGGAATGCCGTGCATAACTATCCTCAGAGCCAAATCTGTCAAACAGAAAATGCTGGGATATCACGTGGCTGGATGTAATCTCGTCTTCTACCACTCTACGTCTCAATCCGGCGAGGGTCATGATATGTTTACTCATGTCTCCAATAGTCATATGCATGCAAGGTCTGTCTAGTGGCAGCATCGTCAAACGTGTATACTCCTCCAAAGTAGGAGTCAACTCCTGGGTCCCAAATCGAAAAACCTGCCTCTTTGATACCTAGTGCTCGAGCATACCCTCTACAAATCCTGTGGGAACCTGAAACATCAATAGGGTCATAGTATGTTGCAATAAATCATCTACGATCACCATGTCTGATGGTGATATACTATCATACCATGAGCGCATTCCAACTACCACCAAAAAAGGTGGGGTATGATCAATACGGCTAACTGTCGAAGAAGACATCTGTACGGGCCGTGTCATAAGACCATACAAGGATCAATGCTGAGTATCTCTGGACATACATACATATACATAACATAATAACATGCATGATACAATAGATGGAAATATGATATAGGGAATGAAAATGTACATACATTCCTAAGTATATCATCATCTAATACATCTCTCAGATAGCTAAAATACAGTGGAAATGGGGCGGCTTACCCAACAACTCAACAGAGGCCTATCAAAAGATATAGCGAGAATGGGGCAAAGCTACCCAGCAGCTAACAGAGGCCTATCAAAAGAGATAACGATAAATACATAAGAAAAAGTCAATAGTGTCAATGTCTACATCATCGATGTTATCCACCTAATGTAACTCCTCCTGAGTCACTAGATCTCTATCTACAGGGATGTCAGGCCTATACAAGGGAGGATCTGCATCGGCAAAACCATATGGGTCACTTGTGGGGCCAGCGCCAGAGCTGGAAGGATCAAAAGTATCTACCTCTGAAGGATCTCTACCCAAATGCCGGATGAAGAAATGTGCCCGGTCTAACTGCCGGGTCAATCTATCAATCTGTGTCACATGAGTAAGATCTCTGACACAGGCTAGCCAATCCGTCATCATCACGGATCCTGGAACCATATTCCCCATAAACTGTGTGGCGCGGGTAAGAGCTCCAATGGTATGAGGGATCCACCAATGCTGGAATATCTCCTGAGTGCAGGGGCCCTCTGACAAAGTAAAACTGTTAATCCCCAACAATGGGATGTCAATGACGGGTGACTGCGAAATAGGCCAATAACGCCTGGTAGGAGGCAAGATCGGCATACGGATCTCTCCTGTAGTTCTACTGATAGCACGTTCTCCTAAGTAGAGCTCTCATCCTCCATTTGTGAAGAGAGGAATCCTACGGGTGGAAATAACGTACTCAACTCCAGTCGGGTACCCATCCCCAAATCCAACTCCCAAATGCTCCCCAGGGTAAGGAACCCATGTGATGACCCGCTGTCAACAACTCCAGCTGTAGGCGACAATGAGTGAAACTCTCAGCAACAAGGACCTTCGCCAGTAAGGAATGATGCCATCGTCGTCCTCATGGATAGGTGTCTAAACCTAACACGCTCATAGGACGCAAACATGGAAGCCTCTCATAGGCCCAAAACTGCCAACACAAAGGCAAACATCTGCTATCAGTCAACACTCTTAACTCAGACACGGGAAAAGACAAGAGAAACACTCACCAAAGAAATGGGTAGAATCCTAACCACGCCTCGGTCAAGCCCTGCGATCGCATGCGCATTCCCCTGAGGAAGTAGGAAAAGGTGTAGGAACCCCAATCATAGTCTCCTATACGGTCCACGTGTCGAGTGGCGCTAATCAAAGCGAAGGACACCGTAGAGGAATTATCTAATATGAAGTAGCCCTTAGTGATCATCAGGAACAATCGCCAAAGAATGCGGTCCCTGACTCTCACATCATCGGGTATAGGCTCACTCAACAAATTTCATTATAACATCTACGCCAAAGGACTCAGACTGAACAGCCCCGCCTTGAGCGCCTCCGCCGGAACTCCCAACAAGGATATAACGGTAGTAGGGGTAATATCCACCGAACAAGGCACTGGATCCCCTCCAAACTCCATAGCTGTGATAAACCGCCAATCCATCGGCGTCATCATCACCTCACAGTCCAGCAAATGGAGTGAATGAGTCTGGTGAAACCACCACTCAGACAATGCCCTGAGATAACCCCAGGGACAGCGAAGGGGAAGAATAGAAAAGAACGCTCCAAATCCCCAGCCATGTACAATTGCTCTGTAGTCATCATGCAAGGCCTGATACATATAGTGGATGCTAAACCAGCTCCCTCGAGGCTGTGTGAAGCCGGGAACCTACATCAAATACAGATCAACATCAGAATCCTTTACTTCTCATCAATAGGAAATAAGGAAGATTAAGATCTAACTTCATACCTCATTTGCGTGCAGGTATACTGAAGGATGCCGACTCAAGTCACCTAGAAGATCTGTGTTCGTCACTTGAATTCCTGGAAACTCCCTACGGGGAACACGTACAGCAGGAGCAGGAACCTCGACTGGTACATCCTCCTCCTCGTCCTCGACATCCGGTACTTCTACCCGGATAGGACGTATCACCGCCTCCACCAAACTACGAGGTTGTCTGACAGATCGGCGCTGAGGCTCTTCAGAAGCCCTTCTCTATACACCTGAAGTAGTCCTGCAGGAACTACTCGGCTGATCCGGATCCATGATATCTGGACAACAAGTCTCCAAATCACCTCAGAAAGGGTGTGGTAAATTCTTACCTGGAGCTTTTCAACATGCATGCATGCATTGTTTTAACATACATCTACAGTAGAGTTAAAATGCATGACTAATCATTCCTACATTTTGGGAAAATTTTGCCATAGCCCCTTTGTAAATGGGACTATCCACATATACATAGGCATGACTAGGTGGCCAATCAGTAGCACACCTATACACAGTCATATACATCCTATATGCATTTAATACATTACAGTAAAAAATCCGTAAGTGTAATCTAATTACCAGGATTATTTTTCTTGTCTATCTTTACTCATTTGTCCTCAGATAGGATAAGAAATGACAGTAAAAGGTGCAAATTTGACTGTTTCAAAAGTCAAAAATTTTCACATCATTATGTTCAGCATGGTTTAATACTAACATTTGCTATGTTGAATATTTTTTATCAAGTCATAACAGCATGTATATTCACTACTATGTGTCTAAATGCATTTCATATGATAAGTCATTTTCCAACGAATAGAAATTGGAAAAGAATACATGCATACGTTACCGTGATGCTGAAGAACGCTTGTAAAAGAGCGCATTATGCGAAAGTTGCCCGAACTCAACAAGTTTGATGAGAAGCTCTCAGATTTCCTTCGTCGCGCAGCTTGAAAATGACTTATGAAAGCAACCTTTGGGCTTTACATAGCCATGGTTGGCCACAGGTCGACCTGCGACTGTTGTAGGTGTATCTACGACACTCCTACATAGGTCCCACACCTCTGGCTCGCTCCAGTTAGAGTTGTAAAGGAGGTCTCGCAAGCTGAAAAGGCCAAATAAGGAATAAAAGTTCTACGCAATTGAGCGGAATAACCCAAAATCCTGGTGTTCATGTGTCAAACTCTGGCTCCACATGTTCTATATTGGTATTCACCTGCATACAAGGTATACGATACCAGTAGCCTTAGCTTTCATAAATCATGCTCGATAATGCCCCACAAAGGTCCGATGCCGTCAATGAGCGCTAGGAAACCCTGACGTATCCCCGGCGGGGGTTATAACGCAGAATCTACAAAAATAAAAATCAAAGACGTATCCCCGGTGGGGGTTACAACGCCAAAGTTTCAAACATCTACGTATCCCCGGCAGGGGTCACAACACACATCTTACAAACATCCACGTATCCCCGGCGGGGGTTACAACGCATTCAACCATTGATACACACATTAATGAAGGTCAAGCAGCCTTGACGTCATGTCAGCCGATGTCAAGTAAACCCATCAAAGAAACTCATCCGCGTATCCCCGGCGGGGGTTACAAAGCATGTAACCATTGATACACACATCAATGAAGGTCAAGCAACCTTGACAATGAACCCATCAGGGATCTATCCGGTGATGCACACATCAACGAAGGTCAAGAAACCCTGACAACAACAGGCTGTTGGCAGTAACTCCAACAGGATGAGGGAATATGTTATACACATCCTCAAGCAGATAAACTTTATCTCCACAGATCTCTTACACACAAGAGGTACCTCTATGGAATATAAGTCAGTGTCTAGGATTCATGACTTTGGTGATAGCCCCAACGTCAACATCCTTGAAGACTTGGATCGCATGTCCAAGCCATCACTGATTGTCATCCCAGCAGGATTACAAGACAGTCATGCATCATACATTTGCATCATGTTGCTGCACATAGCATCATGTTTATTTCACTTGCATTTCAAGTGTCTAGGATTCTTTATCCTATCCATGCCTTGCATTGCATGAATATCATAAAGAGGGGCATCTGTAGACACTCGAAATTTTTCTGCACAACTGTTACTAACATTACAGGAGGGCAAAATCATCTTTTAGAGATAACCCTGAAAGACAGCTCATATCCATTCTGGATACCACCGAAAGTTCGGTCTCCATTTCGGATATTATAGGAGGATCAGTTCACAACCCGGACCACACACCGGGAGTCTTAGTCTCAACCCGGACCACACACCGAGAGTCTCATTAACAACCTCAGAACACACACCGAAAGGATCATTTTCAACCTCGGAGATAACCCCAAGTTTCGTCCTTAGCGATAACCCCAAGGAATGTTATTGCAGTTCCGGCGATAACTTTGAAAATGCTTGTTTCAAATACATGCGATCAACTTCAATCTCATAACTCTTGCCGAGGCACTCATCTCTCAAACCCGAAGCTAACATCGGGTATACAGGCATTTACAAGATGACATTGCGGCATTCAAACACTTGCAGCAGTCCAATCTCAGATGTAACCCTGAGCAACGTTTGCTTTTTTAACACAAACCGGCGATAACCCCAGCGAAGAGTCAAACTTCATCTTGCCACATCATCTACGCATCATCTCGACACTTCAGTACATACATACATACAACTATGTCCTTCAAGAACCAGGATATCCAATCCTAAGTGACTATTACGCATGGCAGTACACCGGAAATAATTTGAAGCTTGAAGATCATGGGCATGGTCCCCTCTTCCTGACTTCGTACAACCTCTAATCCATATAATTGCGTAACTCTTGACACAAGCTATCCGAAGACAGGACCCACGAAGCTCGAATTGAAGTTCTGCAAGTTCGAGCGGATATTACAGTGTGTGAGTGCACGTACTTCAAGATCACAGGACCCACGAATCCCGGGCCCACCACGACAAGTATATCTGTGGCCATCAGTTTATAAATATGAGCTGATGGCCAACCATTTTGAGAGAGAGAAGAGAGAGAAAAGGCGAGGAAGCCCTGTCCATTTTACTCTGTACACACCCATATTGAGTGTTTTCTCTTCTGTTAGCTCACATATAGCTATCTTTTGTCTGGCGGGAGCTGAGTATTTATCCACATAGAGTCATAGAAGTGTACTTTGGCAGCCCACTATAAGCCTTCTTACATTCTATAAAGCTTTCTTCTCATATTATCACACACTGTTGTACACATTGAGAGTCGTGTGAGTGTGTTTGCCCGGACTTCGGTCCGTGGTTTTCATTTCTGTCTGTATATATATATGTATATATTTTTATATGGACTAACATTATCGAGTTATGCCTTGATTGAGCCTAGACTTCGATCTGGAGCGTTTATTGGCTTATATATATATAAACTGTTGTCAGACTCTGTCTGATGAGCCTAAACTTCGATCTGGAGCGTTTAATTACTTATATATATATATACTTATATATATAAATTGTGGTCAGACTCTGTCTGATGAGCCTGGAATTTACATCCGGTGCGTTTAATTGCTTATATATATATAGTTATATATATATCGCTGTTTCTATTATATCCGATGAGCCCGGATTTTACATCCTGTTGCATTTATCGCTTTTATATATATATATATATATATATATATATAATTACATTTTGTCCTGCCTGGAGTTCACTTCATGACAGTTGATAGCTTTTT
Organism: Panax ginseng; assembly: GCA_020205605.1. Lineage (NCBI taxonomy): Eukaryota > Viridiplantae > Streptophyta > Magnoliopsida > Apiales > Araliaceae > Panax > Panax ginseng. The sequence continues at coordinate 70,770,903 of CM035139.1, forward strand.
ACAGCTTTATTTACATTCAAGTCCCGCCTTGAGTTCACTTCGTGGCGGTTGATAGCATTTACTGCTTTATTTACATTTCTGATCCCCCATGGAGTTGCTTCGTGGTGGCTGATCATGCACACACACACACACACACACACACACACACATATATATATATATATATATATATTTACCGCTTTTATATATATATAACTGCTTACTGCTTTCCATACAAATTGCTGTATCATGTGAGCCTAGGAATCATGCGATCACAGATTCAGTCTATTGAATCTAGATTCGGTTCCCATGATGGACTTTTTACAGCTATAAGTAGTTTGTACATTATTTACAGTGTCTGAATTTCCTTGATGGTCATTATGTCCATAAGGAGTTCGACATCACAGATATTATTTTTCTCGCAGATGCTTCGCATCTCGAAAAATAAAAGCAAACAAGCCGAACATTTTAATAATAAAATGGAAGTATCAAAGGCCTCAATTACTATTGAGCACAAGGTTTGAAAAACCTTTTTCATAAAAATCCATTGCTATATCTTGTTTAAAATTGAATTTTCTACAAAAAATTCAAACCCTATGTATATAGGTACAACGAGGTATAGCACTACTTCCATATAATTGCACATTGATCTACACACACACACACACATTCATATAACAGCTTTTTTTTGAAGTGGCACACCACCGGCAACACGGATGTTGGGGTGCCTAACACCTTCCCTTCGCATAACCAAGCCCCCAACCCTTAATGAATCTCGGTTTCCACGAGACACGCTTAGCGTGTGTCACATCACCGGGTCAATGTGCAAACCTTTTTTGTCATGCTTGGTGCAACCATTAAATACACCAACCGGCGACTCTTAAAGTCCAATCGTCGACATTACACATGTCGGACCTTTTTCACTTGTTTTTTCAAACAAATCTCACATTAACATGAGAACACCAAAGAACAAGTAACGAAAAGGGATATCAAAAAATCCTGACGTCGACACCCCTAAGTCTAAGAAATCAGATAAGAAGAGAGGGAGAGAGAAATTGAGAAAGGGTGAGAGTTCTCTATGAAGTTGGAGAGGTACTTTGAGAAATCAAAGAAGAAGATGGATGTTCAAGCTTTTCTAATCATCTAACTAAGTTTTTGAAGAATCAAAAGGTAAATAATCTAACTTCAAACTCTATTTCTCATTCTCTTGAGTTCTCCATCGAAAAATGGATTATAGGGTTGATTTGTTAAGTAATTGGTTATATATGTTAATGAATAGGTTTAATACGTTTTATAACATCTAAAAGTGGTTTTATAGTACTCAAATTTGTAAGAATGTGTTGAAAAAGGAAGATTAGAGTTTTGGTAGTAATATATAAGTTTTGGTCTACTTTGAGACTAAAATTGATGATGAATTCATGATGGAAACTTTAAATTGTTGGTTGATTGTTGTTTTCCTCTGAAAAAAAAAATGCAACTTGAACAGATTGATTTTGTTAATAATCGAGTTCATAGTGATTGATTACGCTAAATTTGTCAAAGTATGTAAAATTGACATGAACTTTTAAAATTGGTTCATTAGAATGGTTTTTAATATGTTTGGAAGGTATTGATTTTTTTGGTATGTTATAGAATCGAAAATGGACTAATTTGGATGTGTATAACTCAAGTTATGAAGATAGGAAGGGCATGACTGTTTTGACCTCTTGTAGTATAATGGCCATAACATTTTCATACGAACTTCGATTGAGGCGATTCATTATGATTCAGAAAGATAACGAGTAGACCTACAACTTTCGTTTTTTATGTTTTTCGATTTGGGTTAGTTAGCAGGGGTCAAAATGGCCATATTTGGGACTGGTGTGTATTCAGAGGCAATCAAAGGGCGTCGGGCATGCACATATGCAAGTGAAGTGCTTCTGACGATAAAAGATGTTTTTCTAAATTATAAAACATTAATATTAGAAAATATAATGATGCTTAACAATAATAAATGACGTATTAGATAATTTGTATAAGCATACTAAGCATACACAAGAGAGACGAATCGGGCCTGTGACGAATGAACGTAGAAATGCTGTGATATGTGTTAATGTACATAAATAGTGTTTCAATTCAATGGAAATGATCACTATAAGATATGAAATGAGGTTAATATAAAACCAATAAGGAGTCCTAGCAATACTTAAACACTTGAATGAATTTTGAGTATGACTAAGAAGAAATATAGTGAGATATAAGTCAAAAGTTAACACAATCAATTTGAAAATTGTGTATTGATTAATAGGAAGGGTTATGAGATATAAAGTAAAGTTTACATTACAACTACTATGCGTTGCTATATGACTAATTATTGATGTGCATGATTATATAATTGTGTAAGGCACGTAAAGTGCAGATAGCTGTAAGCTGTTAAACTGTTGTTGGTAAACAACGATCAAGGTAAGTCTTTTAGTTCTTATTTGCTATGTGAACTTGATGATGAACTATTTTAAATATTTATTGCAAAGAGTATGATGTATTATATATGTTGTACGTATGAAACGTTAAAGTTAATTTATGACTACATTGATTAAGTAAAGAATGTTGATTGAGTAAGGAACTCAATCTTTATACTTGTTATGTGAACTGCAACATGTATGATTATGAGATGTATGTTGAACATGTTATTATGTGCTACGTGATGCATGAAAGTTGTTAGATTTGCTGGGCTGTCGAGCTAAACATTGAAAATAATCATTTTTGCAGGTTAAGGATTTAAGGTAATGTTATTTGCTACTTGAATGACATGAATCAGATGCAATGCATGAAGATTAAATACTTTAGCTATAATTTTTATTCTTTTAAACAATGTTTAAGGTTTTGAAAAATGTACTTGATAATTTATGATGCAAAATTTCATATTTAGTTGTAAAGTTTGAGCTACCTAATGTATAAGGGATAAAGAGCTAAGATGAAAGATTTTATATAATAACTCTAATGAAGTGAATTATGAAAATAAATTTGATTCAGAGATGTGTAGATGATAAAGGTTATGATTCAAGGAAATAAATAAATAAAGAAAATAGAAAAGTTATAATTATTCCGCATTTTATTAAGTTTAATATCGATTAATGATGTAATGTTAGAATAAAGATGTATTGATAACGACCAAGGTTGAGAGTTAAATTGTATGAATTTTGGGGTCGTTATAATTCTTTTCTCTTATTTATATTTGATAGTTAGAGAACATAATGTTAGGTTCGAGTTTTTGAAACTCATGCTTATGGTAAGTTTTTGACTCATAATTGTATGGCATATTTTTGAACCCCTAAGCGTATGTACAGTCCCTGATTGGTTCTTGGACTACGTATTGCTAGGATAAGTTTTTAAACTCTTATTATTGTGGAAAGTTCGTTAACTTATAACGTGTGGCATGTTTGATGAACTATACTAGGGTATAGGAAGGTTATGGATTGTGAACTAAAGATTCTCAGTGTATTAAGCTTTAAGGATGATAAAAATAGATAGAATTATTAAGCAATAAGGTATTGAAGAAAATTGGAGTTGATGGAGGAAGCATATGTATTCTAAATCTTCTAGTTATGCTAGATTTTGAATTTATTGACATCGTGCTAATAAAAACATTTTTTTTAAAAATATTGGGTCAGATTATTGAACCAATGAGTTTTAAAAGTTTTATTATTTATATGTCTACGCTAATTATTTTAGCTAGACAAATGATTTGAAACTATCAAAATGTATATTATATATCATTAATGAATCATTGATCCTGGTGCAAAGATGATAAAAATGATGGAGTCATTAATGTAGACTTACCTGGTGTTGTATGTGATCTAAGGATCGCCAGCCCACTATGTTATGATGTAATATGACAAATTCACAAAACAACGGAATCCTCAAATGGACTGTAAATATAGTGCGGTATCATGACGTCATAAAATGATTTTCAAAATTTTGAACCAGTTAAAGAAAAGTCAATGCCAATTAAAGTGGCTAGAAAAATGTTTCGATTGATGTTCAAATTATTGATATACGTCTAAGCTATTTGATTCAGCTAGACAAATATTTATGAAATTCAAGTATTCTTTGAGAACTTATCTCGAATCAAATTTTTTGGTGCGAAATCTTATGCTAAGTATGAGGTGAACAACCCCGAATAAGGGGTGAAATACCGGTTGGATAATATATTCCAATTATGAAATGCATATAGTCGTAATAGAGTACAATATGCTGATTACCTAGAGTATGCGTATTAGTGTGAAGAACTGTGGTGAAACACTATTACGTTTGGGTTACAGTATGAAGTACTGTGGTGAAGTACTGTTAACCTTTTCTGAGGTAGATTACCTTTTTCATAATTGAAAGAGGTAGCAAGTAGTAATACCCTTAAACCTCAAAGTGCATTGTTTTTATGACTCCTCAGACAGATATGAAAAGTTACCTTGAATTAAACAATTTACATTATTTATACTACTTCACAGTTATTGAACAATTGTGAAGACTCTTGAATGTTTAGAAGATGTAAACTCCTAGTGAGTAGTCATTGTAGAATGAGAAGATAGAAGAGAAATCCTTACAGGAGGAAATTGTAAAGGTTAAGTTGAAAACCTATTTTGATCAATAGAATGAGCAGAGATTAGTATGCTATAATTTCGAGGATGAAATTCTTAGAAGAACAGGTGAATGTGATAACCCAAAAATTTATAAGATCTTGAATGATTAAATTAAATGTTAAAAAAAAAAACCTAGACTTGAAATAGAGGAATAATTAATTTTTTTGAGAAAAACCTATATGGTTTGAAAATTTTAAAGTAATGCAAAAAAATTAAATGTGAATGAAAGAAATGAGAAGATAGAGAATAAAATTAAGAAATATGGGATACAAAAGTCCAAAACCCTAGAATGGATTTATATATACCTTTGAAGTATATTAAGGATAAAGTAGTAGGATACTTTTAAATTTATGTGAATTAAATGGTGAAAGAGATTATGTAATAATGTATGTGAAAATTTATTAAGGAAATAAATTTTAATGGAAGAGATATTAAAATGCTAAAAAATATATGTATATGTATAAATACATATATACTTAAGAATGTACTATTTATAATTTTTCTAGCTAAATTAGAAAATTGATTAATTAGAAATTAATCATATAAGAATAAATGAAAAACTTAATTATAGAAGCTTGTGAAAACTATGCGTTGAAGGGTAATTTAATAGAATCCAAAAATATTAAATTTGGAAGAGATAAGCTCGGTATTATGGTGGTAATTAAGTTAAGCTTACCTAGTATTCAAGTATTAGAAATTTAATAAAAGTCCAAAAAGTGATTAAGAATACGATAAACCGAATTCACCTATACGGCAAATCGAATTCACCTATATGACAAACAATATGAAGCAAGCCTCGATGTTAAAAAGACTTGTAAAATGACGCAAGTTGTTAATATGATATTTAAATTGAAAAATTGGATTAATATAATCCATTATGTCAAGCCATTTAAAAGGCTTATTGAATGCAACAAATCGTATTAAGAAATTTTAAATAGGCATTGAATTAAAGTCTAGCCTAATAAATGAATTTAAAAATTATTTATCAAGGATGATAAATACATTATGACTTATGTGGGACATGTATGAGATTAAATAAATATATATTCTAAGTATGTATATATATATTTATTTATTATATAAAGAGGATTAAAAAGAAAGCATTATAACCTAATATTATATATTAGGAATGTGATTTATATAACTGAAGGGTTATAGTATTGGAGAATTCTAATATTTAAAATATATACTAACCTAAGAGATTAATTTTATTATCTTAATTTATTATTTATTTTAAACCTAATTATAGCAAATCTAATTGGATTACAAAATTAAATCTACATGGGTTAGTATTTAAAATCCAAAATGAGTGGAATAGAAACCCTAAATAAATAATTAGGGTAAGATACAATTAAGGTATTGACCATGCTAATTTACATGGCCCAATCAATTATATTAGAATGCCCAAAATAATTAATTGGTTAGCCCAAAGCTTTGGCCCAAACATTTAAGCAAATGAAGCAATTAAACAAAAATAAAAAAATTGGCTAAATAGGGTGCATAGTATCCGGTCAAGGAGGGAGTAATATAGCATATGATTAAATTAATTTCTTAGATTTGCAAGCAACCCCAAAAATTATGAGAGAGAAAGAAGAAATAAGAGAAAAGAGAGAGAAGATGAGAGCTAGAGAAAGAAATAGAAAGAGAAGGAAAGAAAGGGAATTTGTTCTCTTACTTTTACACCCCACACCCGACTATGAGAGAGAAAGAGGAGAGAGAGATCAGCTATGGGGAAGAGGAAGAAAAGAGAAGAAGAAAATCACGAAGAAGAAAGCTTTAAAGGTATAAATATCTTAACCTAGGCTTTGTGTAATTTCTTTTAATGGTTTTGATGAAATGAAAAGTTATGATCTTGAAACTCAAAAACCTTAGATCTACATGTTAATAAGTGATTTATGTATAGATCTAACCATTTTTGGTATTAAAAGTTTGACCCAAAAAAAAGATATGTAAAGAACCCTTTTGGACAATTTTTGGATTGAGTTTGGGGCTCATTTATGGTTATGTTTTGTGTTATGAAAACTTATTTTGAAAGAAGTATGTTGTACTCCTATGATTTATGAAAATAACCCAACTTGAATGAACCAAATCGGAGTTAAAACGAATTTGTGGTGAAAGTTTTAGTAAAACATGTCAAGAACATGAAAAATAGAGTATAAACTTTGAATTTGGGTCAAGATCTGATTATGTTAATGTTTTTTGAATTTGTTAAATTTTTTATATATTGTAGTTCTATGAGTTAGGAGTTCATTGAGTTGAAAACGGACTCATTTGGACATGTATAGATCGGGTTATGAAGATCGAGAGGAGAAAGGGTCGAATTTTTCAAAAATAGAGGAAAGTTAGATAGACATACTGCTAAGCTGAGCCACAATATATAATGTGTTTGGGCACCACAACGCCAATATAGTAGTCAACTAAAGTCCAGTTGTGGTGAGACAACGCTAGTCACAAAGGCAATCCGGCAGGCCATGGCAGTCATTTTATTAATGCATGCCTAAGAAATTATTGGGTCAGGCGCCACAGTACGCTTATGAGGAAGGCTAATATCAAGCAACAAGATCGTTGGTAGTCTGCCATGCCCAGAAAGGAAAGATTTCAAGCATGATCCAAGTGAAATTAATCCTAATTAATTTTAATTAATATAATACACTTAACAAGGTATTATGAGAAGTTTTAAATACTTAATTTAATGTTAAGTATTAATTGAAAGATAAAAGTTTAAAGAATGATATGGAAGTTAATTTAATGTAATACATTTAAAAAGGATGTAATGTCAAGCAATGTCAACTTAACCAAACGTTAAGTGTCAAGTAAAAGAGAGGTAACTTAATTAACGTTAATGATCATATGTGAAAACAAGCTTTAATGATTACAAATATTAGATTTAAATAATATTAGTAAATAATTAAAATATTATTAAATGATTAATAATATTATTAAATGTAACGAATGGATTGTTTGAGTTGTGATTTTGGTGACAGAATCCTTGTAAGGAGGGAAGGATGTAACAATCCAGAAATTTTTATATGTAATTTAAAATATTTATTAAATTAAATAAATATTTTAGTTAATGTGTTTATTGTTAAATAAATACTTGATTGATTTGATTATTTATTAGTTAAATAAATAATTCATGAATTGTGGTGGTGGACTAATTTAATTTAGTGTAACAGCCCTTTTCCCGAAAAAGAAAAGGGATGTCACGTGTAAAGCACAACTAACAAAATAAGTAAACAGAGCACTAATAACTTCAAAATATTAATAATGGCGATCCGTTAATAAAGTACTAAATGCAATTCTCCAAATAGAGTTAAAACAAACAAAACTTAAAATTTATCAACCTAAATGGTCACAGGCAACACTCCCATCACACTAGTCCTGAATCACCCCTGCAAACCTGCTGGAAAAAAAATACAGCATGAGCCAAATGCCCAGTACGGATATATATATACAATTGATACACGAAATCAACTAAGACAAAATACTGGACAAAGCCTCAAGCTTAAATACCGACAAAAATATAATCTCCAAATATTTGAATAGAATATATCTGAATAACCAAAATTAACAAAGCAAAACAGAAGAGAAAAAAAATAATGAACTGAAATAACTAACCCAATTAATTGAACTGAACAAAAACCAACAAAACTAATATAATGAAATAATAGGCTGAATCAAATGGCTGAGGTTTTTTCATACTGATTGAGCTCAAAAATATTCCTTGCCACACAGGCAAGTTAAAACAATGCCACATAGGCAAATCAAATGATGCCAAATAGACAATTAAAATAATCCCACACATGCACTAACACATTGGACTGCGAATCCAAATGTATGTAAATCGGATAGGTGTGTTTGGCACAACATCACCAATCCGTAGAACAAAAAACTATGGTTAACCTATACGCCTGAAAGTAGTATGCACACAAACCAATTATATTTGATGATAAAGCATATACTTTATAACAATCTTATTCATTTATTAATAAAAAGTATTAATTTATTAAAGGCTTTTAATTATCTACATTGTGACGCCCCTAAAACAGGTATACATCACCCATCTTGAGTCGCCAGATACATGGTACATAAATTCAAATACAACTTAATTATACAACTACGGTGTAAAAAAATCGACAAAACATAAATAGGGTTTAAACAATAATATTGTCATCTAGACAATATCCACACTCAATGGTGTCCTCATTACAATTATTATCACATTATTCCGTAGAATAGTGAGGACTACTAAAGCCATTTATCCTGGACCATCACTCCATTTCCCGACTTGTCCTAGTTATATTCTCATTTCCTGAAGAGAACAATGAAAGAAAGGGTGAGCTTAACTAGCCCAGTAAGAAATATTATGACTAAGATAATGCAGAATAAATTATCCTTAGCCTTCAACAATGTTAAACTGATAAAATACAATAGACATCAAGTTTAATCAAGAATCGGAATAAGCAATCCATTAGAAGAGTCAAGTAGAGCATGATATCTACTATCTTCTATGATTTAAAATGTTTTCATCAATTTTTATCGCTGAGACTCAACTTAATAAATAAACCACATCATCGAACCATCCTTGCACTACGGGCCAAGGATATTCATTAAATCATCAATGGTCATGACTATACCGAATAATCCCTGGTCATAATCATACCAAAAACTGTCCATCAATGCACTACAGGCCACTGAGGACTTTTACCACATCATTTATAACATTACAGGTCATGATTATACCGAATGATCCCTGGTCATAATCATATCGAGTCCATCTATACACGTAAGCCAAATATGACCTTCATCACAATATAAGCATGAGGATGATGACAATGACATAATAATTCAATAAAACAAGTTCAAGAATAAAATTTAAAGATCTATAAGTTAATTTATCCTCAAATCAATAACGTCCCAAATTGTCAACATAATACTTTTTGTGGAGTAAAATTCAAGAATAATATTCATGCACCAAAATAATTTGATGTAAAAGAATCAATTTTTCGTCGTGAATAAGACTCTTCGTGAATAGTACTTCGAGAATAATACCGTGAATAAGACTCGATTATGAAAAGTACTCCAAATACCGAAAGTGAATAATATTTGGGTGAATAGTAATTTGGGTGAATAGTAATCTCGTGAATAGTATTCCTATTTAAAAGTGCCCTCAATACCCGAGTGAATAATACTAGAGTGAATAGTAACCGGTGAATAATAACCCGTGAATAGTAACTCATAACAGAAAATACCAAATAAAATGATATTTCATGACGAGTACAAAAGAAATGATATCTCATACGAGTATAATAGAATATACGAAACTGCAAATGGATTTTCATCCGCCATGCAGAATCCACGAAATGCATCATTTCCACAACTTAATAAAGAATGAATACGAAAGGTCATTCACCATGCATGCGATAATCCACATGACAAAAGTTATTCCAATGTAACAATAAGGAATGAAATAATGTAAGAATTCACCAGCATGCGATAGACCGCATAATCAAAGTTATTCCAACAAAATAAAAAATAACGAATTAATGTAAGAATTCACCAGCATGCGATGTAATCGCATGCATGTGTTATTCCAATAGAATAATAAAAATGGAACCAAGTCATGCGAAAACACACCGGAACATGATATTCCAATAGTATAATAAATAATGGAACTGTGCCATGCGTAAACGCATGCATGTGATATATTTTCGACGTAATAATAAAGAATGGAATAATAGAAGAATTTCACCACGATGCGGTATTTCAGCATGATAAAAGTTTATTCTAACATAATAATAAAGAATGGAATAATAGAAGAATTTCATCATGTATACGGTAGTCCGCGTATACAAGTTATTCTAACAGAATAATAAGGAATGGAATAACAATAGCTCTCTTCATGAATACAAAAGAAATAATACCCTTTACCTCAAAAGAAGTCCTGATACTAGAATAAATGGTAGGTAGACTTCTCTTCTTCTTTCCTCTATAATTTCTCTCTATAATAATTGCTCTAAAGCTTTAGTGAATTGGTGAGAAATGAAGGAAGAATTAGCTTCTATTTATAGGAAAATATAGTTTCAATAATTGCACATTTTGGGGCTCGAAATATTACAGTACAATACCTCCCTCTTTTCCTTCATTTTTAATTTAGTCCTGCAAGTATTATCAAACTTGCACCACCTCCCCTAATAGTAAATAATGTGAATAAATAGTAAATCACGTGAATCAATAATTCTAGACATGTGAAAATATGAATTACTGTATAGTACCTCCATCTATACCTCCATTTTTAACTTAGTCATGCAAGTATTATCAATCTTGCACCAACTCCCCTAATAGTACAAGAATGTGGATCAATAGTACACACATGTGAACAAATAGTTATATAAGCATGTGAATCAATAGCAATTAATTGCTCATTTATCCAAAGCATTATCTGGATTGGTCAAGATAACTTCCAGACATCAATTATTATCGAAATAAATGTCGATTTTCACTAACACTAATAATTCTAACACAATGGAACTATCAATTTCATCTTTAATCAACACGAACTTATTCATCATTAATATTATAATTCACAATATTTAACAACCGTGTCGCTCCTGTGAAAGAGGGGCTTTTCGATAAGGATTTCTCCTTATTGGCGCGCAATTAGATGACCAAACCTCTCCTTAGACAGAACTTTCTAGACATTGCCAATAATGTTATCCAATGATTGTGCCGTCGTACGAATATTCCCCGATAAAAAGAATATTCCCCGACCAATTGAATATTATATAAAAACTTGCTTACTTTGCAAAATTTATAAATATTACCCACAACTATAACATTATACCAAATCCACACCATAATATTCAAAAAAATATTTTGAGAAATTTAAATCTTCATTCATAAAATTTGGGGTCTCATATACATGATGTTGTTTTATAAAATGTGATAAACCTATAGTTTTAAGCAATGCTTTTAGAATAATGATGATGATCATTCTAATGAGATCTAAATTCTTAGAAAGCTTAAACTAAAATAGTTCCCAATCGTTGGATTACTAAATTAGGGATTAGTAAATCCGGATAGATTGGTACATACGTTGCTTGCTTATTGGATGAGGATGATTGATCTCATAATCATTTGTGTGGAGACACTAAAGCAAGTATGTAGGAGCTTATTAGAGAATAAGTTAACTGAACGTGGCTCGCTAAGGAATACCTAATGGAGTTTTACTTGCCTGTCAATAGGAATTCCTGTAGTGATAGTAGTACAAGTGATTTTTGGACTTGAAGAATTCCTGTAATGATGATGATGAGGTACATATCATAGAAGATGATGATCCAGTTACATACGATGAGGTTAGAGTTGTAGACACTTAGCAAAATTGATTGAAGAAAGCTTCTCAAATATGGAACATTCGTTTTGATGAGACAATCAAAAAAGTTTGATTTTATCAAAAAACAAGAATGAACCTAGTGTGTACAAAAGGGTCAGTGGGAGCATCGTGACATTCCTAGTATTATATGTTGATATACTACGGATAGGGAATGACATGCCAATGCTAGAATCAGTAAAGATAAAGTTGTCTAAACATTCCTCCATGAATGATTTGGGAAGAGTATCTTAATTGGGGATACAAATATATATAGATAGATTTAAAAGGATGTTCGACTTAACCCAAGGAACGATATTCATTTGATGCTAAAAAGCCAATCATGTTTGATGATAAAGCATATACTTTGTAAATAATCTTATTCATTTATTAATAAAAAGTATTAATTTATTAAAGGCTTTTAATTATCTACATGATGTTGTTTTATAATATGTGATAAACCCATAGTTTTAAGCAATGCTTTTAGAATAATGATGATGATGATCATTCTAATGAGATCTAAATTCTTAGAAAGCTTAAAACTAAAATAGTTCCCAATCGCTGATTTACTAAATTGGGGATTAGTGAATCCGATAGATTGGTACATACGCTGCTTTGCTCATCGATGAGGATGATTGATCTCATGATCATTTGTGTGGAGACACTAAAGCAAGTATGTAGTGCTTATTAGAGAATAAGTTCACTCGAACGTGGCTCGCTAAGGAATAATACCTAATGGAGTTTTACTTGCATCATCAATAGGAATTCCTCAGAGTGATAGTAGTACAAGTGATCCTTGACTTGAGATCATCATAAGATCTCGTGTATGATGAGTTATACTTTGACTTATTCCTTAAGACCCTTAGGGTATATCAAAGGGTATGCTTGGGTATAATAAGTTGTATATGGAGATAATGTATGATCAATAAAGAATCTACCACTTCTAGTAAAAGAAGAGAAATGTCCTATGTGATTCGATAAATGACAACCCAAAGAGTCCTCGGCCAAAGGTAAATGAAATTAGAAAGGAGTTTCTAATTTGCATTATTTGAGTCAGTGCATTTAAGAGTCGAAATACATATAATTAAATAAAATAAGACTTGACAAAGAATTCCATGTCTTATATTTAATCGGGACATCAGATGGTGGAAGGATTGAATTGTACTTAAGAATTATTTACTCAAAGGTTCTTTTTATGATTAATGTTGAAATCTATATTATCCTAAAAGTCGCTGATCGCTAGGAGGCTTATCCCTATCAGAGAATAAATATTATTTATTTAAATAAATTAATAGTTTAATTTATTTATTTAAATAAGATTAGAATTGTTCTAATTGATTTATTCACAACCTATTAATATGGAGAACCTAAAGGGTCACACCATAAAAAAGGAAGAATAATTATTTAAGAAGTTAATGGCATAATCGTAATAATAAGTTAAGTATATTTAATTTAATCTATGGTGATAGAATAAATTAAATAGCTTAATATTTATTATTTAATATTTTAGAAATATTAAATATAAATTAATAAGAGGAGTCTTATTATTATTATTATTATTATTATTATTTAATTCCTAAAGGAGTTTGGGAATTAATTAATAAAAGTACTCTCATATATATCCTAATAAGATTAGAGGCTAATTAATTAAAAGAGTTTAATTAATTATTCCTAATAAGATTGGGAGCCTAATTAATTAAAGGAGAATTTTAATTAATTAAAATAAAACCCAATTCCTTAATTGTTAAGGAGGGTTGCCTACATCTATAAATAAGAGGAGTCTTATTATGGGTGGGTGGTTGTTGACGACTTTTCAAACATACACGAATACGTAATTCCAATAGTCGGAGAGTACGCCTTTTTCTATGAGAGATAGAAAAAACTAGGGTTTTGCCAAACACCCATCTTCTTGAATCTTTCTTCTTCCTCGGTGGATCACCTCTAGAGGCCAAACACTTGGGTGGCTAACGCCGATCAAAGGAAGGAACCAAACCCGTGGATTCAAGTTGAACGCGAAAAGATTTGAGAGGTGAACTTGTACCGAGGAAGCTCTCAATCTTCAAGGGTATGATTCTTGTTCTTTATCTTTTTTCGCTTAATTAATAATTGTGCATAAAGGATGATCCGTATATGGTTTGTAAAATTTTAAAACTCTATTTTTCCACGCTTCCGCTTATTTTGTGCAATTTGATCATGCTCATGAATATTACAAACCTAATAAAGGGTATCAGTAGCCAAAACCTTTATGCAAATTATTAATTATTTTAATTTGATATGTATATTGATATGTGTTTAGAATAATTTAATTGGACATAATTTTGTTGTATAAAATTTTTTTTTTAAAAAAAAAAAAAAATCAAATTCTATTTTTTTTTTTTTTATTATTATTATATTTTTATTTATATGAATTATATTATTTGATTATATTTATATATATATGTATGTTATATATATATATATATATATATATATATATATATATATATATATATATATATATATATATATATATATATATATATATATATATATATATATATATATATATATATATATATTATCATATATATATATATATATATATATATATATATAAATATTTATATATATATTATATATATATATATATATATATATATATATATATATATATATATATATATATATATATATATATATATATATATATATATATATATATATATATATATATATATATATATATATAATATTTTAATTTTAAAAAAAAAAAGTTTATTTTAATTTTAAAATAAAAAGTTTATTTTAATTTTAAAATTAAATTTCATGCTAACTAATTAGAGTTGAATTTGGAATTCCATGATGATAACTAATTGAGTTGAAATTGATTCCATGTTTCTTTAAATAAAGGAGTTTATTTAGATATGAAATAAGATTTCATATTATTCAAAATAAAAGAGTTTATTTGTGAATAGAAAGAGAATCCATATTTTCCTTAAATAAAGGAGTTTATTTAGATATGAAATAAGATTTCATATTATTCAAAAAATAAAGGAGTTTATTTGTGAATAGAAAAGAATCCGATTCGTGTTTTTTTTTAATAAAGGAGTTTTTTTTTTTTTACTTGAATTGATTCCATAATTAATTAAAATAAATGAGTTTATTTTTAATTAAAGATTTTGATTAAAATAAAATAGTTTATTTTATTCAAAATTGATAAATTAAAATAAAAGAGGTTTATTTTGATTTAAATTTGATTAAAATAAAGGAGTTTATTTTGATTCAAAATTAGATTTTATACTAACTAAATTTGCCCATTAAATGATATCAATATATATATATAATGTTTATTATTCATGAGATGAATGTTATTTATTTATGCATATGGTGATGTGTATGATAATAAATGGGATTGATTATGGACTATCGACCAATGTGATTGATTTTATTTTAGTCGATGCATGAATGTATGAGTTTTATTAAATGGGGTCTCATGCACTTCGCCTTCTCTAATTTTTTCTTATGTAAATTCTATCTCCCTCCTATGTACTTCCCTCGATCACGATCAAGGTTTCTATTTATTTTAAATAGTTTTGTAATAGGAATAGTTAGAATTAATTTTGAAGAATTGGAGATCAAGGAGCAAGGAGCGCTTGAAGACCCGCTTTGTAATGGAGCCCCGTGTTTAAATGTAATAGTTATATTTAAATATTAATTTCGCACCCCTAGGGTTTGACCTTTGTTCACTTGGTGGCTCTAGTGAACCAAACTAGAATAAAAGTCCATAATCAATCCGTAGAATATAGTATTCTATATGTGCATGCTATATATATATATATATATATATATATATATATATATATATATATATATATATATATATATATATATATATATATATATATATATATATATGATATATATTTATATATATATATATATATATATATATATGCAATGCTACTAAACAAGATGAGACAAATTAATAACAAACCCCTCAAATATTTTATATTAAGTTGTAACGCTCAAAGATATTTGGAATATCGAACGTCGCTTTCTAGCATGATAAAAAATAATAGAGTATTAAATATTTAATATGAGTTTGTTGTGCACACACAAGGCAAGTATTAAATATTTAAGATGTTGTTTTTATTACATATGATGTTTATAAGGAATTGAATATTATCGCTTTTGTTGTGTGTGCACACAAGGGTCAGTAGTTTTCTTCACTTATATGGAAATGTTGGTCCTGACTTAACTTAAATCATTTTAGTTCTGATGTGCACACACTTGACCATTATGATTTAAGAGGCAAAATACAAGGAGTTACATAGTTGATGTAATTGACAAGAGTTGTCTACCTATTTATTTATATATAGTTTGTTGTGCACACACAAGGCTATATACATTTGAAATGGGATCCTTATTCTCACTAGCATATCTTTAATTAGATATTGTCAAACTATATATATTGAGGGTAATATAGTTTGAAGAAAAATAGTGGAGATACCAATTTAAAACAAGACCTAAATTATTTTGGTAATTAATAAAAGAATGTATGCTAAAATGTTGTTAATTACAAATTCATTTACGTAATTTTACAATGTCTAAATTACTATCATCACTGAAAGCATATTAGATGCTAAATTAACCTAATCAAATTAAATGGATTGGTTAAGGAAATTGAGAATAGTTCTCACTAATGAAAAAGCTATCTTATGTCCTTAATACGCCTATCCCTCGCAATGGTTGCGCATAATGCCTCCGAGAAGAGAGAGTGCTACTTTTAGAAAGTGGCAAGATGATGCACAATTGGCTCAATGCATCATGCTCGCATCCATGAGTAACGAGCTTCAAATACAAGATGAAACTATGGATGCTCCTACTATATTCCCGCACATCAAGTAGTCGATGGTGAGAAAAGTAGGACTAATAGATATCGATATCTAAGGAGCTCTTCCGATCTAGAATGACCGATGACACTACAAAGATGTATAAAAGTCCTTAACATAATCAATTTGATCGATCAATTAGACAACAAGTTTTTCATGGATGGAGAGTTGAGCCAAGATTTGATCTTGCACTCACTCCCTGACTTTTCACAATTGTTGTTGTGAATTTTTCATATATGAACAAGCTAGATATCACCTCACGACGATTTGCTTAACATGTTGAAAAATGTCGAGAGTCACTTTCAAACCAAGAAAGACCAAGTCTTACCGGTAGGGGGCCAAAGGATCTTCTAAAAAGAAGAACGATTCAAAGAAGGTAAATAGTAAAGGCAAAAACAAAGGATAATAAGAACAAAACCGATACGGATATAAGCAAAGGAGTTTGCTTCCACCGCAATAAGCCCGACACCGAAAAGAAATCATGAAGAAGCATCTTGCAGAGGGCTAACCAAAAGAAGCTTAGTGAAGTTTCTACATAAATACAATTTTTCATGATTTAAAATAAATTTTTCTTTAGTCAAGGTTCTACTGGGTATTGATACCGACTTTTGGTTATCATAAATATAGATTTATGAAGGACCAAGGTAAGTAGAAAGCTAAACAAAGATAAGTAATCCTATGTGTGGGAAAATGAAGCAAAGGTTGCTACATTAGCCATAAAACTTATAGTTTAGCAATGCCTACGGCAAAAATCTATTAAGTCAATAAGTTGTTATCAGATTCCAGCTTCGTTAGAAAACATTATTTCCATTTTATTGTTGGACAATGAAATCTTTTGGTATTATATTTAAGAACAATTGTTGTTCTATTTATAATAATAATGTTTTGTATAGAATCGAAATATTACTTAATGGATTTTGTATACTGACTTACGTGAAAAAATTATTTTGCAAATTGAACAAACTAGTATAAGAAAAGGAGATGATCATTCAAAGAGTTGAATGTGTGTATTTGTGAAATACAAGTGTGAATTATTTGAAAGGTTCAAAGAATTCGTAAGTGAAACAAATTGGCAAAAGTATTAAGATTCTTTGATTAGATCAAGGAATAAATACTTGTGCAAATAAGTTTCTAGATCATCTCAAATGGTTTTCTCATAATGGACGCCTCCTGATACGCAATAATTGATTGATGTATCTGAAAGGAAAAATCGTACCTTGTTGGACATGGTACGGTCCATAATGATTTTACCGACATTCCAAAGATCCTTCTGGGGTAATGTCCTAGAAATGGTCAGACATTCACGAAAAAGGTAACCTCAAAATCCAACCCCAAGACTCCATAAAAGTTATGGATGTGGAGGATTCCTAATCTTAAGTATGTTTAAAGATAAGGGGTTGTCCAACTTATGTGAAAAGGTTTCAAAGGATAAGTTTGGGACAAGATTTGACAAGTACAGATTTGTGGGACATCCTAAAGTAAGTTTAGGGTATATGTTCTATAATCCTACTTAGCAAAAGGTGTTTGTTGCGAAACACGCTACCTTCTAAGATAAAGGTGTTTATCATCAAAGGGCTAGTGGAGGATAATAGATCTCAAAGAGTTCAAGAACCACAAAACACTATAAGTCAAATAAGAGGAACTCAGATGTAATTATTGTACACAAAACCAATCAGAAACTGAATAGTACCAAGATACCTAGGAGGTATGGATTCATCATGATGATGATGATGATGAGGTACACATCATAGAAGATGATGATCCAAATATATACGATGAGGTAAGAGTTGTAGACACTCAGAGAAATGGATCAAAGCAAGCTTCTCAAAATGGAACATTCTGCTTTTGATGAGACAATCAAAAGAGTTTGATTTTATCAAAAAATAAGAATGAACCTAGTGTGTACAAAAGGGTCAAGGGGGAGCGCCGTGACATTCCTAGTATTATATGTTGATATACTACTGATAAGGAATGACATACCAATGCTACAATCAAGAAAGATAAAGTTGTTCAAACATTCCTCCATGAATGATTTGGGAAGAGTATCTTAATTGGGGATAAAATCTATATAGATAGATTTAAGAGGATGCTCGACTTAACCCAAGGAACGATATTCATTTGATGCTAAAGTCGCTTAGCATGGCAAACTCCAAGAGATGTCTCATGTTGATGAGCCATGGAGTGTATCTCTTAATAGTCCCCATAGACTCCAAAAAGAGAGATCGCATGAGTAACAATCATGTATGCAATGAAATATACGAGACCCGATGTCGATCACCATATTCTCGAGAAGTTCACTCATGAGACAAAGAAAAACATCTTAAAGTACTTAACCGACACTAAGGATGTGATTATATTTATGGTGGGTCTAAATTAAAACTAGAGGGCTTAATGCACTCAAGTTTTTTCGCATGCACTCAAGACGATAAAAAATCCACTTTAAGGTAAAGCGTGTACTCGAATCTAAGGGTGCAAAGAATTGAAAGGTTTCCAAACAAAGAAAGAGTTGTTGGTTTAGTGATAAAGACAAAGTATATAGCTATAAATGAAGCTCGCAAGTTGATTGTTTGATGAAAAGTTCATTACGTAACTAGAATAGTTCCTAAGTCTCATCTTGGATCTAAACATGTGTCAGGGCACTTTCATTTGATTATAGGAATCATTGAAAGATGGGAAATCACTATAGAGATAGTGGACTCTCAAGAACAACATTACATATCCATTAACTAAAGCTTATCCAACAAAGCAGGATAATCGCCACTTAGAGAAGAAGGGTACGAGATACCACGATTTATCGGGTTTTAGTGCAGTGGAGATTGAAAGTAGTATGCACACAAGCCAATCATGTTTGATGATAAAGCATATACTTTGTAACAATCTTATTCATTTATTAATAAAAAGTATTAATTTATTAAAGGCTTTTAATTATCTACATGATGTCGTTTTTTATAATATGATAAACCCATAGTTTTAAGCAATGCTTTTAGAATAATGATGATGATCATTCTAATGAGATCTAAATTTTAGAAAGCTTAAAACTAAAATAGTTCCCAATCGTTGATTACTAAATTGGGGATTAGTGAATCCGATAGATTGGTACATACGCTGCTTGCTCATCGATGAGGATGATTGATCTCATGATCATTTGTGTGGAGACACTAAAGCAAGTATGTAGGTGCTTATTAGAGAATAAGTTCACCGAACGTGGCTCGCTAAGGAATACCTAATGGAGTTTTACTTGCCTCGTCAATAGGAATTCCTCAGAGTGATAGTAGTAGACAAGTGATCCTTGACTTGAGATCATCATAAGATTCTCGTGTATGATGAGTTATACTTTGACTTATTCCTTAAGACCCTTAGGGTATATCAAAGGGTATGCTTGGGTATAATAAGTTGTACATGGAGAATAATATATCAATAAAGAATCTACCACTTCTAGTAAAAGAAGAGAAATGTCCTATGTGATTCGATAAATGACAACCCAAAGAGTCCTCGGGTTAAGGCGTAATGAAATTAGAAAGGAGTTTCTAATTTGCATTATTTGAGTCAGGCATTTAAGAGTCGAAATACATATAATTAAATAAAATAAGACTTGACAAAGAATTCCATGTCTTATATTTAATCGGGACATCAGATGGTGGAAGGATTGAATTGTACACTAAGAACTATTTACTCAAAGGTTCTTTTTATGATTAATGTTGAAATCTATATTATCCTCGAAAGTCGTTAATCGCTAGGAGGCTTATCCCTATCAGAGAATAAATATTATTTATTTAAATAAATTAATAGTTTAATTTATTTATTTAAATAAGATTAGAATTGTTCTAATTGATTTATTCACAACCTATTTAATATATGGAGAACCTAAAGGGTCACACCATAAAAAAGGAAGAATAATTATTTAAGAAGTTAATGGCATAATCGTAATAATAATAGTTAAGTATATTTAATTTAATCTA
This sequence comes from Panax ginseng, assembly GCA_020205605.1. Taxonomy (NCBI): domain Eukaryota; kingdom Viridiplantae; phylum Streptophyta; class Magnoliopsida; order Apiales; family Araliaceae; genus Panax; species Panax ginseng. The sequence goes on from CM035139.1 coordinate 70,791,697, forward strand.
TGGTGATAGAATAAATTAAATAGCTTAATATTTATTATTTAATATTTTGAAATATTAAATATAAATTAATAAGAGGAGTCTTATTATTATTATTATTATTATTATTATTATTTAATTCCTAAAGGAGTTTGGGAATTAATTAATAAAAGTACTTTCATATATATCCTAATAAGATTAGAGGCTAATTAATTAAAAGAGTTTAATTAATTATTCCTAATAAGATTGGGAGCCTAATTAATTAAAGGAGTTTAATTAATTAAAATAAAACCCAATTCCTTAATTGTTAAGGAGGGTTGCCTACATCTATAAATAAGAGGAGTCTTATTATGGGTGAGGGTTGACATTCACGATTTTTTCACAATATACGTAATTCCAATAGTCGAGAGAGTACACCTTTTTATCTATGAGAGAAAAACTAGGGTTTTGCCAAACACCCATCTTCTTGAATCTTTCTTCTTCCTCGTGGATCACCTCTAGAGGCCAAACACTTGGGTGGCTAACGCCGATCAAAGGAAGGAACCAAACCCGTGGATTCAAGTTGAACGCAAGTTGAACGCTAAAGATTGAGGTGAACTTGTACCGAGGAAGCTCAATCTTCAAGGGTATGATTCTTTTCTTCTTTTCTTTTCGCTTAATTAATAATAATTGTAATAAAGGATGATCCGTATATGGTTTGTAAAATTTTAAAACTCGATTTTCACGCTTCCGCTTATTTTGTGCAATTTGATCATGCTTCATGAATATTACAAACCTAACAATGCAATACTCAAAATTTATATTCCAAATATAACTCGTTAAGTTCCCTCCGTCCGAACTAATTACACAAATTAATAGAAACTAATTAATAAAACATATGATAAATTACTAATTACTAATTTATTCTTTTTTTTTTCAAGACTCATATTATTACTCTTATTATTAAAATAATATTATATAACATTTTATAATTCTTTATGTACGGTATATTAACACATCCATTGTTATAACAAGTGTATGCCTAAAACTTGTATCGTGAGTATAATTACAGAACAAAATATATTATATACTATGAAGTCTATTCCCATATCAAAAATTATATGCATTCATTATAGCAAGAGCTCCAATTTTAAAAAAAAACATACACTAGAACATCATTGCATAATATTGACAAACTAATAAATAAGTCATTTACTCTCTGTGCATGCTCTTCCAACTTGATGTGTAAGGGACCACACATACACACACGTGTATATATTATATATATATATATATATATATATATATATATATATATATATATTTGGGGCGGAAGCAGAAGAACTTAGTGGCGCATATAAAGAACACATTAATTACTAAAACATAATAGTTTTATTGATAAATGAAAATATTTACAAACAATACTGAAAAATAAAAGTGACTTACAAGTTTACTTAGAACATTAGAATGGTAGATGAAGAGAAGAGAGAGCAGAGGCTAAAGATTTATCAGAGAAGGAACTCTGAGTCTTTCTAAGTCTTCCTCAATAACGAAGTTCAAGTTCCTTTTATAGAATAAGGAAAGAACTATTACAACTTTACTATTACAAAAGTGAATGATTACAGACAATATTTACTATTGATGAACAGTAAAATAGTGCTGACTTTTTACTATGCATGGACGCTTTTGGCAACTTTTAACTAAAAGTGGCTAAATCACGTGGCAATAAGGCTGCTTTCGGTGGAAAAGCAGAAGCATCTTTTGACTAAATGGCTGCAGGGGCAGGTGCATGTGACTGAGAGCTACTTTCGGTGAAAAGCAGGAGCATCTTTTGACTAAGTGGCTGCAGGAGTAGGTGCATGTGATTGAGACGTCAGGAAAATGGATCCTGAGCATCTTGAAGGTTGATAGTGCCGTAAGGGTCATCATCATCTTCAAATTTACTGGTTGAAGTATTTCTAGAAGAGGACGAAAAGCATGCAGATGCCTCTTTGTGTAACTCATTAATTCTTTCATGAATGGTTTGGGCGATTAACTTCAGATCTTTACTGGAACAATTCTTGATATTAGAAATATAAATGGAGCTGGAAGAACCAGTTGGACTAGTTTTTGATTCTTTTGTTTTACTAGAAGATACTTTGGCAGGGATCAACTTAACAAGAATAATAGGGAGCAGAATAGAAGGAAACTCTTTTTGGACTTGACCTATAATTCTATTAACATCAAATTTATCCCACTATTTGACAAAGAATTGGCGGGAAACATGAGTAATTGGTGAAATGGTGGTTTGAGATGGCAAATAACTATACTCCGGAGACTGAAAACCTGTTACCTTAGTTGGGGCTTGAATGTCGTACTGCCATTTAAGAATCCAAGGAACTTTATATTACTAATAAATTGAAGAAGAACAGGGATACCATCATATTTTGGTTGATGTTTACTGTGATTACAAAAATGATTGAGTTGAGCCTTTAAGGGGTTAGGAAGGAGGTCGAAAGATGAGCCAAATCTCGACCACCAAAGAGTAAACCAAAAAGGAATCTCACTTTTGAATTTGTGGTGAAATTGCAAGAACCACGAGTGACTATGTGACTCGTTCTGGTGAAGGAAGATCTTATTCCAGGCTTCCATATAATCAAAATAACAGAATGAGTTATTTTGATTGGAGATCTGTCTAAGATCAGAGGGATGATTTCCCCAGTCAGTGATTTGAATGATTTGTTTAATATAGAGTGAATGATAGAGGACTTTAGATTCATCATCCCTAGTATAAATAGGTTTGATGAAGATTGAATCTATTTTTAAAGGAATATCCTTATAATACACAAGGAATTTATAAGGAACAAGAGGAACAAAGTGCCATCCAGTAGGAAAATACTGGGAAGCTAGCTTACTTGGGTCATCTTTTGGTTTCATATGAGGTTCAATATGAAACAAATGATTATCCCACTTGAGCATGTATTGAGAAGGAAGGTGACTGGGATTTGAGGAGGAGGCCTTAGATTGATCGCAAAAAGGATCAACTAGTTTAGGTTACCGCCAGGGATGTAATCGTAGGGCTTGGGAATGCATTTTCAAGGACCTAATATTTATTAACTGGGTTGGACTTAGGAACTGGGCTAACTGGATGAGGAACCAAAGTTCCTTTTGGTTATTATCAGGCTCAAGGGCTTACCGACCCACGAGAAGATGATCCTCCTCGACACTCATTTTGATCAGATAGTACTGATTAATGAATTCTCGAGTGAGAAAAAGTCGGAATGGAATTGTTACTCGCTTTGATATATTCAATTTCAAAATAAAAATGCTTAACATAGCTTGCCATCTTGCAAAAGAATGTTTAGAGGCGATATTTTTAATATCTTTCTCTAAAATATATTTTGCATATTTGCAATCAATTCAAACCAAAAACTTTTGATTTAATAAGTCACTTTGAAATTTATTAATACATAAAACTAAAGAAAGTATTTCTTTTTTAATAGTACTGTAATTTAACTGTGTACGATTCCATGCACCTGAATGAAATCGAACAATTTGTTCAGAAGAATTGATGGTTAGTTTTTTCTTGAGAATACCTCCGAATCCAATATCTGAGGCATCAGTTTCAACAATTTTGAAGGCTGAATCGTTGGAAATGCCGAGGCAGGGCAAGGCCTTAAAATATTTTTTAACTTACTAGACGATAGAAGTGTGAATGTCAGTCCAAAGGGGAGGATTGTCTTACAAATGCTGGAAGAGAGGTTTATAAATTTTTCTGAGATTTTTATAGAACTTGCCAATATAATTGAGCGAGCCTAAAAATCTCTAAAGTTGGCTTTTATTGGTAATCTTATCAGGAAATCTATCAGTGAATTGAATAACTCTATCGATAGGCTGAATAAGTCCTTGATAAATATTAAGACCAAGAAATCGAACTTTAGTCTGGAATTAACTACATTTGGAAGGAGACAGGACGAGTCTATTATCTTTAACTATTTTGAAGAACGATTTCAAATGTTTAATGTGTTCTTCAATAGATTTGGAGAAAATGAGAATATCATCAAAGTAAAGGACGACAAAATGACTGAAAGGATTCAAAATGTCATTGAGAATATTCTGAAATTCATTGGGGGCATTTTTTAAGCCGAATGCCTGAACATTCCATTCGTAATGACCAAATGGGGTGGTAAAGGCTGTTTTATACCTATCATCGGGATGAATGGTAACTTGCTAGAATCCAGATTTGAGGTAAAACTTACTGAAGATAGTGGCATTTCTTAATCTATTTATGAGGTCTTCCTTATTAGGTAAAGGATACCTAATCCATTCTAGGACCTTGTTTAATGGCTTGTAATTAATAACTAGATGGGGGAACACCTCTATCCTTTTCTACTTCATTGTTAACATAAAAGGCAGGGCAAGACCAGGGAGATTTACTAGGTTTAATTAACCCTTTATTAAGGAGATCATTAATTTCCCTTTTACATAACTCCATTTGTTCGTGATTCATTTGTATCGGCCTAGCCTTAGTAGGAATCAAATGTTCTTTGAATTTCTTAGCGTAAGGAAGCCTTACAATATGCTTCTTCCGATGCCAAAAGGCATTAGGAGAGTCAGAACAAAGGTTTTCTTTTAAATAAATTTTTAACTCTTCAATCTTTTCTTGAACCCCTTTATTCTTAAGCTATTCTTCAATATGTTTATACTTAATTTCTTCCTTTAAGAAATTCAAATGGATGGATTTACAATTTAACAAATTCAAAGATTTAGAAATAGATTCATTTTGGATAAATCTCAAATCTCTTTCTTTGGGTTTAATAAGAAATTTAAATGTTATTATTTTTCCGAAATGGTTACAACTTAATCCTTCATTACTGGTAGTGAAAGGATACAATAAATATATTAACGGTAACCCCAAGATGATCTTATCTGTAAGATTGCGGATTAAAATAAATGATGTTTTAAAACACATATTATCTTGACAAATATGAACTTTAGGCAGTTTATATTTTATTTCGATTTGACTACCATTAGCAGAAATCAATTTTTCACTAGTTTTCTTATAGTACTTGGTTGGGATTAATCCTTCCTAGATACAATTCAGATCCGCACCTGTATCAACTAAGGCAGGAAGTTATATCGAGAAGGTTTTATCGATAACTAGGTTAATAGAGATATACCATTTCTGGATGGTTATATCTTTTATTCTTTTAAGAGAAAGACCTTGAACAAAAAGATATGGTTCCTCTTTAGTACCTAATGATTCTGGCTCATCGTGATCTTCATCACTAGAAGAGGAATCATGAACTAGAAGGTCAGATTTTTTGTCTTCAATCTCTTTTCTTAAATTAGAAACATCTAACTTTAGGCTAGAAATTTCTCTTTTAAGTTTATTAACTTCTTGATTTAATTCTGGAAGGGTAACTTATTTAATTGGAGCTTTAAATCTTTCAAGGGTTTTGTTAAGGCTAAATATTGGTTTTTTTTTAGCTTTAATAATCTTGTCTTTAACTCTATTATCTTTAGTTAACAAATCTTTTAACTATTTTGTGTATTGAACCTTTAGCTCAGGATCATAAATTTTACTAATTAAATCAATTAACAAAGAGCTTTCTTCATCTTCTTTGGTAATTACATTTAATCTTTTATTATAACAATTTTTGTTGCAATTATCAGCACAAATAGTAACTTCTTCATTGTCACTATCTGTTTCATTGTTACTAATACTTCCATTAGAGGAATAAGGAATGTCAGAACCTTCATCATTACTGATGTTGTTCTCAATTCTCATTAATTCCAATAGTTGTTCAGTATCTTCACTTGAAATATTTAAGTGAGATAATTTTTGTTTTATTTTGCACTCATTTTTGTAGTGGCCCTTCTGCCCATAATTGTGGCAACCAATTTTACCTTTATCAATTTTTTTAGATTTTCTATTATATTTTTTAGCTGAGGTTTTATGTTTAGTGTAATAACTATCTTAATTTTTATCTTTGTTATGACTTCGTTTCTTTGTATGACGTTTGTGACTTCTATGAGAATCAATATGTTTATGTCTGTGCTTTCTTCTAGAGGGAGCAACAGGGGGTAAACCATATTGTTCACAAAAAGTTCCTAACTCATACTTAGCTTTGTTCTTATCTTTACTAGTTTGCTTAGCTAATTTAAAATCAATGCACATTTTTAACCCAATTTTTTGAATATAACTGATAATATCACCATAAGTTAGATTATCATAATCAATATAACCTAAATTTTTACTCAGTTCTTCACGAACTTTATGAGCAAATAATGAAGGTAAACCATTAACGAATTTTTCTTTCCAGATGGTTTATTGCTATCATTACGCATCATAACTGGAGAAGTAAACACATCTTTGTACCATCTAAAGTCACCTAGAGTGGGACAAGTGAGATTACTTAATTGATCATGAATTCTTTCTGTGATATTACTAGGGGTGCCAACAAAATATTTAATTATGGTAAATATTAAAGTATTAACTCCATCAGGCGGACCAACACCCACATCTTCATCAAAGATGGGGTTTCCGTCGTCATCAATTGGACAACATGGATAATTGATAGTCTAGTATCTTATGTGAGATATTTTTCCCACCAAGATCTAAGAATACCAGTAAATCCACTAGCTATTAACTGAACAATATCTTGCTGAGTCAGATTATTGAATTTAGTGGTATAGCTATTAGCTGCCATGGGCATATGATTTAACTTGTTTAAAATTTCTTGTTCACTGAAACCATCTATGTTCCATTCATATATTTTATTAGAAGAAAGGTCCATCCTTGGGTAAATTTGGTGCTCGTGTAGCCTGGCATAAAATTTGTCTCCCTACTTCGGAAGGGGGGTTAGGGTTAAAGAGTATCATAGACTGGAATAATTCTCTGATTTTAATGCATCTGCTCAATATTTTACGCCCTGACTCCTCTTTTTTATGGGCTGCTTGGGTCAACAAAACTATTTTGAAAGGTAAAAATTTCTGGTACTATAATGTACCCTTGGATTGTTCATTGATATGGAAACAGATCCTCAAACTTAGGCCCACTGCTCGTAATCATATTCACTACTCGGTGGGTAATGGATCCAACACTAGTCTATGGTATGACCTCTAACACAATGGTAATCCCATTAATCCTAACCAGTCCCTGCTATCCAACTTTGGGCTACCTCATAATGCCTTAGTTGCTGACATCATTTTGGATTCCTCCTAGAACCTCCCTCAGAGCAACCACCATGATTTGATTGTGTTTTGACGACTTGTTGAAACCCAACCTATTAGAACTCTTTCGGATGATCAAATTGAGTGGAATGGACTCCAGATAGCTTCTACCAAAGCAAGGCACATTTGGGATTGTATTAGACTTAAACAACCAAAGCTAGTTTGGCATAAGGTTATTTGGCACAAACTTCATGTCCCCAGGTACTCCTTTATTCTGTGGCTAGGGTTCCTTAAAAAGTCCCCACAAATGATATCACTAGACAATACTCTTTGGGAAGAATCTCTCATTGCCCTCTTTGTCATCTCCATGATGAAAGCTTTGATCACTTGTTTTTTGAATGCATTTACTCCACTATCATCCTATAATATACCTTGGAATTGGGGGATTGGGTTATTTCCAATATGGACTGGATTGGTGTTACGAATTTCATTCTTTCCTTCTAAGGTCGACGACTCACTAAACACATTCTCTATCTTACCCTTGCTGTTACATTTTACAAGATTTGGGAGTTGAGGAACTTGAAAATCCACAATGACAAACTTGTCCCCCCGTCTTGTCTTGCTAAGGATGTTATTCTCATCATTAAGTCTAGACTATCATCCTCTGCTTCCTTTTTAAATGCATCCCATTCTGATACTTTTTACTATAATTGGATCCTGTAATGCTGTGGGAAAGGGTTCTACTATTAGAGTGGGCTTTCGATAAGTTTGTTGGCTTACAGGGCTTTACTTTGTTATAGGATGATGCATTGCTGCACTTTGGATCTGTTACTTGTTGGTGCTACCATTGGCCGACTTTGCATTTTATGCTCAGATTGGGACTACTTTGGGGGTTCTCACGCTTTCTAGTTTGGGAATTGTCTGGTTGTTAAATGTTGGGCTGCTTTCTCGGGTCATTGGGAGCTGCTGGAAGTCTTTTTCAATAGGTTGATCTCTGCACTGAGGTTGCTATGTTCTTCAAGGCTAACAACTGCTATCTTGCTTAGTGGTTGCTATGTATGCTATCCTCTAGGGTGCAGGCTGTTTGGCCTAGGTTGTTGTCTTCTGCTGTTTAGCTGGGTCAGCTGGTATGCAGTTTGATATTGGTATGCAGGTTGGTAGTCTGCAGGTTGGGCTACTTGGGCTATTCGTGGTTCTCGGTATGCTGGCAGCAACTATTCTGTTCTCGGGTGAGCTGTTGTTTAGCTGGGTTATGCTCGGTCTTTCGGTCTTGGGTGGGCTTTTGTTGGCTGGGCTGGGGTTATATGGGTCTGTTGTGCTCTATTATTGCAGGATGTTGTGTTCTGTTGTGCTCTACTGTTGCATAGACATGAAATTACTTTATTGGGGTTGTGCTCTGCTGTTATCAAGTGGGGCTGAGCTCGCCACTTGATAACAGCTCCTCCTCGGTTGTTGGGCGAGGTGGAGCTGTTCCTTGGATGTTGGATGTTGGGCGAGGTGCTACACTACACTTCATGAGGTTAAGAGCTGTTGTACTGGGCTAATGAGGCAACTGCACTTCATGGGTCTCACACTGGATGCGTGGTCGACTGGTTGTCTTGGCTAGTTGCTTGTTTCTGTTGCTTCCTTATCTGGTGGAAATGTCATATAATGTTAGCCTATGCTTTCCTTTAGTTGGTGGTCTCTTTCCGTGTAACCATTTAGCTAGGGTTTCTGTAATGAATAGTTGGGTTGTGCACTCTATGTAATAGTCAGTAATGACAGGTTTAGTATTGTTTGGCAATGGGCCTACAATTTTATATAGTCATGACATCATAGGGCTTGTCCTATGATGTCTATGCTATATTCTGATTGGGGTTTTCCAATTTTTTGTACTTTCCTTTTAATTTATACAGTTTAAATTTAGCAAAAAAGAAAAGGTTCTTCTTCTCCGACTCTTTCAGAGTTTCCTACTCAGTCGGACTTTGAAGCTCCCATTAATAATTAATTAAGAGTTATTAAAAAAGAGTTCAAATTAGATTGGGATATCCTCGTTAAAGATTTTAATTCCAAATCTAATAGAGAAAAATGACATTTATTTCGTTCTAATCATCCAACAGATAAAGAACGAGATAAGATAGTTAATAGATGGAAACGATTATTAACAATGAACATATAAACATTATTTTTTATGATTGGTATGATCAGTATCAGGGTAAATGTAATGTTATAACTAAAACACACTGGGTTAAAGAAGATAAATCAAAAGTTTCTTCCAGTCATCCTCCTCTTGAAACTGTTCTTTTATCAGTTAAAAATACATCAGTCGTTGCCAGTCTGTTCAAGATTTTAGATGGTAATAAAGATGAAAAGAAAATTATTGAACAAAATAATTTCACAAATCAGTATCTAGCAACCATAGGTAAACAGCTAGATAAAATTGAAGAAAAATTCGAAGAAACAATTATTAAAAAATCTGATTCAAAAATTGAACAACCTTTATTAAAATTACCAGAAAATAGAAGTAAATTAGGTTTTCCAAATAAAGAGGGTGAACTTACCCGTACAATAGATAAGTTATTTAAAAAATTAAAAATTGAACTTGGATTAAGTGGCACTATAGTTATTATTGATCAAGTTGAAACTGACAATGAAAGCAGTAGCCAATCAGATCATTCTGATACTATTTTAGTACCAGATTTTAATGATCATCTAAATAAATTAACAATTAATAACACTAGTATGACCAGAAATTGGTACCCTAGACCTACTCCTCCAGATCTACAATTCGAAGAGAGGAATCTAGATAAATAATTCTCTATTTCTTCTAATAAAATATATGAATGGAACATAGATGGTTTCAGTGAACAAGAAATTTTAAACAAGTTAAATCATATGTCCATGGTAGCTAATAGCTATACCACTAAATTCAAGATGTTATGTGCTATGTGATGATCATTTATGATGTGCAAGTTAAGTAGAAAATGCCTAAGGAACTGAGTAATGACCTAATAAGTTTTTTTAAAACAGAAAATGCCTCCAAGAAGATGTCAACCATGACAACGAACCCCTGAGGGGTCTACCAATAATAACAATGCCAATGTTAACCCGGTTCAGCAATTGGCGACATTATTGACGAGAGCACTTTAGAATCAGCCGCAGAACCAAGCAGCAACCTTTAAAGATTTTAAGGTAGTAGGACCACCAGAGTTTCTCGGGTTCATGAATTCAGTTGAGGCACAGACCTAGATCATGGAAATAAAGAAATTTTTCAATGTTGCTAGAGTCGGTGATGACCAGAAGACTACTTTTGCAACGTTTATGTTAAAAGCAGAAGCCAGTTATTGGTGGAAGGCAAACAAAACCAGAGGGGATCAGGGAGTAATGGTGTGGAATAGGTTTAAAGAAATATTTTTCGAGACCTATTTTCCAGAAAGCTAACAGAATCAGATGGAGGTTCAATTTTTATAGCTAAAGTAGGGTGCGACGACGGTGTCGGAATATGCGGCAAAATTCAATGAGTTGGCGAGGTTTGCGCCGTATCAAGTTAACATAGACGAGAGCAAGGCAATAAGGTTTGAACAGGGACTGAAGCCCTGGTTGTACAATAGAGTCTCTATGTTTTAGCTGAAGACGTTTGTAGCAGTGCTTGAAAAGGCGATTATCGCGGAAGGTGGAAGCGATGCCTTAATGAAGTACAATCAAGAATAGAGAAAGAAGAAGAATTAGAGTTCAGGCAAATTTGGTGGTAGCAGTGGAGGAAATAATAACCCAAAAAGGAAGTGGAATGAGAGTGCAGGTGCTGAAAGTCAGCAGAGTAGCCAGTAGAAAAGGAAATTTGAAGCGTGTGCTACCTGTGGGAGAAATCACACTGGCATGTGCTTGAGGGGTAAGCGAGTGTTCTTTAACTGTGGCCAGGAGGGTCACATTGCTCCGAATTGCCATCAACCAAAGAAGAATGCTTATTACACATGCAGGTCGAAGGATCATTTAGCTCATGAGTGTCCCAAAAAGAAAGTTGGAGATGCAACTACAAGCAAGGGAGGTGGCAGCGGAGGTACGTTGGCTATTGCTGGACTAATGTCATCGAAAGGACCATAGCTTGAACCTTCAACATGATGACCAGCAAGATGTGGTGTAGTCAAAAGATGTTGTGTCAGGTATCATACCAATCAATGATATAAATGCACATGTATTATTTGATTCGGGTGCTACTTGTTCATTTATATCTGATAAATTTTCAAAGAGTTTAGGATTGCCTAGTGAATAGTTTAATTTCCCTTTGAACATATAAATTGCGAATAGGGAGGTGATTCCTGTTAAATTCGTATATAAGAATTGTATGGTAAATATTAATAGAAATATTATGACAGTAGATTTAATCCCGATTAAACTTGGGGAATTTGATGTTATATTGGGGATGGATTGACTATTCAATTATGGAGCAATAATTGATTGCCAAAAGAATGTGTAAACCTTATGACTCCGTCAAAGGTAGTTTTCTACGATAGCAAATCACCTAGACAAGCGAGTTGTTTGACGATTATGCAATCTAAGAAGTTATTCAGACAAAGTTGTGTAGGATACTTAGCTTACATAGTCAATACTCAAAAGAAGAGTGTGAAACTGGAAGTGATACCAATTGTTAGGGATTTTGTGGACGTATTTCCAGATGATTTGTCAGGACTTCTGCCTGACAAAGGGATTGAGTTAGTTATCGATTTAGCACCAGGGACTGCTTCGATATCGAAGGCCCCGTACTAGATGGCTATGACTCCCCCAAATCCAGGTACTTCAATTTCCATGGGATTTGGTGTTCACTGTCCAAACATCATGTATCTATCTAACCATAATAAATGAAAAACCATAAATAGATAGAAATAAATCCTCTCCTTATGGAGTTACAGCATTTGAATATAAATACATCAATTTTAGGTCATACTAACCTTAAATCTCAAATGCGGAAACATAAATAAATAATAAGTCTTACACAACTTTAACATAAGTCTGAAACATAAATACACTAAATAAACAACAAGTCTTCATCACTTGTTAACCTTGCCCTTGCCTTTGCTAGTAAAAGGCTCGTCGGACCATTCGTTCTTAACTGTAATGTTATTATAATGCAAGAGTGAGCACGATTTCCCACAAGTATAATAAGGTAACAACAATATAATAGTGGCCTATCTTAGTGGCAATTGTTATAGATTATGAGATTTTCACGAAAATTCCTATCTTAGTGGGTTATTTTTGAAATGGTCTATATCTGTTAATCTAAAGATTATTTTTCGACGAAAAAGTAATTGGAGCGTTTCTTATCTCTTTGAAACTCTATTGGCAACGTAAATATTGTTACAACAAAAAATATATTTTCTGAGCTATAAAAGGAACTAAGAACAATGATGAAAATACAACACTTACAACACTAGAATTAATTATTGCACTCATATACTTGAAAAGCTACTTTATTATTCTTGGTGCAAAAATCCCAGCTGTTGTGCGATTATATCCAGATTATTTACCAGCTATTTTTGTGAGCCTAATATTAGTGATATCTCTCTTTTACTACTTGATCATTGCATTCATTAGTTGAGCCTTGCATTGTTAAATTGTTTATTTGCTTTGATCATTAGACCTCTATAATTGTAATCTTATATTTTTAAACTATGTGTTGTCTAAAGGAATTTAATCCAGGTGGATTAAAGGTTGTTTACAAACAGGTTCAGGGAAGCATAGGTGCTTAAGGGGTGCATTGGTGCATGAGGAGAAAGTGTGCTCAAGTGAATTATTGTAATTCAATTTGATAGAATCTGCTTTGTAATAAGAGTCATTTAAAGAAATAAAAGTGAGTCTCCAATACTAGTTGGTATTGGACGTGGACTAGGCTATTATTATAGAGGGTAATAAATTGAACCACGTAAAAAATCTTGGTGTTATTTTTATTGCTTGCTTTTTTTAATATCTTTTAAGATAGTTAAATTTCTTAATAATTAAAATTCAAATATTTTTTATTTTAAGATATTTTGTTAACACCAAGTATTCACTTTAACTTATAAATTCATCAAAATATTTTCTTAAATTAAAAGTCAATTCATGAAAGCCATATTCATTCAAAGAAGTTGCATTCATCAATATAGTAGGCTATATTCGATAGTTTAGTTTAAAGTTTAAAATTGGTCATAGTTTGTTCTCACACTTATTCAACCCCCTTCTAAGTGTGTCATATCTCTAATTTCATTTGGTATCGAAAGCTTGGCTTCTACTTACTTGGTCTTAAAAGGTGACTTGTAGGGAAAGATTCTCGACACGGCATACGCTTAGAACAACAATCAAGAAGGTCAATCAACCAATAGACCTCCTTTCTTTATATGGAATGTAAAATTACAACTTCGAAATTCGAATGAGGATCTACCTTAAAAGAGATCCTTGGGAATGGTGGGTTGTGAGAACGGACCAGCTTATTCCAAGAAAAGATGACTAAGACTCCAAAGACTTTGCTAGAGATGGACTCAACTAAAACTTTCATGGTTTCCTATGATTCAAGGGCTATGAACACACTACTTAGTGGCATGGTACAGTCTGAGATTGACAAAGTGTCCTCATGCAACACAGCTAAGGAAATTTGGGACACTCTAGTGGTGAGCCATGAAGGAACATCAAAAGTTCGAGAAGTTAAACTAAGCATGCTCATGCATGATTATAAAATGTTCAAACTCGAGAAAGATGAAACTATAAAGATGGCTCAAGCAAGGTTTTTTGTTCTTCTGAACTCCTTCAAGCTACTGGTCAAATCTATTCCACAAAGTGAGATTAACTGTAAGTTGCTTTGGGCTATGCCCTAGAGGTTTGCTTCTAAAATCACTACTCTTCAAGATTCCTCTACTATATCTACTATGGATACACTAACTCTTTTTGGTGAACTTGAGGAATATGAACATCAGTTAAAGAGGTATGACGATGAGGACGAAACTCCTCGAAGGAAGGTTTTAGCTCTTAATACAGGAAATGGAGAAGATCATGATGATGATTTTGATGAAGAGATAGCCATAATGTCAAGAAGACTCAAAGGACTTCTACATAGGAAGAATAAACGGAAGAATATCTTTAACTCAAATAAAGGCAAAGGAAAGCAAACTGAGGAGACATGTTTTGAATGTGGTCGTCCAAGGCACTTCAAGAAGGGCTGTTTTCAACTAAAGAATAAAGGAAAAACAAGCTACAAGGATAATAAGAGAAACAAGGCACTGGTCACTTGGAGTGATGAAGAAGAATCTGAAGTTGAGGTTGACGCCAAGGATGAAATAGCTCAAGTATGCTTCATGGGAATAGAAGGTGAATCAAACGAGGTATCTAATTTTGAGTTTAATTCTTTGAAACAAGAAAATGATAAACTAAAAGAAAAGAATGCATATTTGAAAAACTTAGTAAATACATTAATGGGTGAAGTAGACTCTTTAATAGATGAAAAGAAAGATATTGAAAAGAAGTCTACATGTAAAGAAGAAAATGTTTTGATAGCTAAAATTGATTATTTAGATAATTATAACAAAATACTTTTCAATAAGGTAAATTCTTTGAATAATGAAATCCAAAAATTGACTAATGAACTAAAAATGAGAGATGTGTGTATTGACGCATTTAGTGATAAATCACCTGTTAAAACCTTTCCTAATAACGAACTTCAAAAAGAAATAGATTCACTAAAATCATCTCTTGCTAAATTCGTTCAAGGTGAAGAAAATTTGAATGTCATATTGGGTAAACAAAGACCTAGTTTTGAAAGACATGGAATTGGTTATAATCCTATGCATAAAAAGGGTAATATGAAAATGCTAAAATCAAAATCACGTTTTAGATTAAATTATTGTTCTCCCTTTACAACATGTAGAAATTGTGGCATTAAAGGTCATTTGGACATAAACCGCTTTAAGAAAAATAAGATTAAAAAAAGTATGGGTTAAAAAGGATGATTTACCTGCAAGAATAACATAAAAAGGACCCAAAAAGATGTGGGTACCAAAAGGATGAATTATTTTTTCTTGACAAGTATGTCTCAAGGCAAGGGTTCCATCTCAAAATGGATTCTTGATAGTGGATGCTCACGCCACATGACCCGGTGACAAAACAAAGTTCGTGGAGCTAAAAATCAAGAAGAAAAATGGTACAGCTTACATTTGGAGATAATCGAACTCATGAGATAATCGAAAAAGGTAAAATAGGAAATGGTGAGGTAAATATTGATAATGTACACCTTATTAATGGACTTGAATTTAATCTTATTAGTATCAGTCAATTAATGGATAATGGGCACCAAGTTAGTTTTGATAAAGAAAAATGCACTATTTCTCATGGTACTAACAATGTTACTCTAGTTGCACAAAGAGAATGAAATATATATACTATTGATTTTAAGCAACAAGATGAAGAATTGTGTCTTGCATCTGTACAAGATGAAGCTAATTTGTGGCACAAGAGGATGGGACATGTTCACATGGATTTAATCAAGAAAATATCCTCAAAGAATCTTGCCAAAGGGTTGCCAAAAATAAAGTATGAAAAGAAGGGAATTTGTGTTCCTTGTCAACTCTGGGAAACAAGTAAGAACATCATTTACGACAAAGAACATGGTATCAACTTCTTCTCCTTACAACTACTTCATCTTGATCTATTTGGACCGTAAAGACATCCTAGTATAAATGGTAAGTTTTATGCGTTTTGTAATAGTAGATGATTTTTCTAGATATACATGGGTATTATTTTTTAAGAACTAAAGATGAAGCATTTAAGGAGTTTGAGAAATTAATAAGAAACTTAGAAACAAAATATAATCTCAAACTTATAAAAATAAGAAGTGATCATGGTACTGAATTTCAAAAAGACTTTATAATATTTTGTGATCAAAAGGGAATCAGTCATGAATTTTCAAATCTCTAGACACCTCAACAAAATGGAGTTGTAGAAAGAAAGAATAGGACATTACAAGAAACCGCTAGAACCTTATTACAAGAAAGTAAACTTCCTAAAAGTTTTTGGGTCAAAGTCAGAAAACACTTCTTGTTATGTCTTGAATAGAGTACTTATTCGTCCAATCATTTTGAAGACACCTTATGAACTATTAAATAATAAGATTCCTAATATAAGTTATTTCAAAGTTTTTAGATCTAAATGTTTTATTCTAAATACTAGTGATAACCTAGGAAAATTTGATGCTAAATATAATGAAGGAATTTTCATTGGGTATTCACAGAATAGTAAAGCATATCGTGTATTCAATATTAACAAGTTGAGTGTTGAAGAATCTGTTCATATAACTTTTAATGAAACTCACAATGATCTTCCAAAATAAAGAGATGAGGATGCAGTGAATTTGGAGATCTTAGTGAATCCAGCACACCGAAAAATCAATTCAGCCAATCAAATGGACAAATCCAGCAAGGTGAATTGGAAAACCCACAAGAAGTGGAACAAAGAACAACACAAGAGTCTGAAATTGATATCTCTCAACAAGAAGAAATACATGATGTGCAAATACCAAAGACTGTAAAATATCTCAAAAACCATCCACCTGAAAACATCTTTGGAGATATAAACAAAGGAATCACTACAAGGAGAGGATTACAAAATCAATGTGCTTTTTCTACATTTTTATCACGAGTTGAACCAAAGAATGCGAAGGAAGCTATCCTCGATGAAAGTGCGGCTAATGGCAATGCAGGAAGAACTCCAAAGAATTTGAACGATGTCAAGTCCGGGAACTAATGCCCCTCCTCAAGATGTTTCTATCATTGGAACAAAATGGGTATTCAAGAATAAACTCGATGAGCATGGCACTATTACTCATAACAAAGAAAGACTAGTAGCTCAGAGATACAATCAACAAGAAGGGATAGATTATGAAAAGACTTATGCTCCAGTTGCTAGACTAGAGTCCATCCGCATCTTGTTAGCATTTGTATGTTACAAGAAGTTCACACTCTATCAAATGGACGTAAAGAGCGCCTTTCTCAACGGATACATCAATGAAGAAGTATATGCAAAACAACCTCCTCAATTTGAACATGGGAAGTATCCAAACCATGTTTACAAGCTCAAGAAAGATCTTTATGGATTAAAGCAGGCTCCAAGGGCTTGGTACGAAAGGTTGAGTAAGTATTTACTTTCAAATGGTTTTACTAGAGGAAAAATTGATTCTACATTATTTATAAAGCATGAAAATAAAGATATTATTATTGTACAAATATATGTAGATGATATAATTTTTGGTTCTACTATTGATTTCCTTTGTGAGTGGTTTTCTAAGTGCATGCACAAGGAGTTTGATACGAGTCTAATGGGAGAACTTAACTACTTTTTAGGACTTCAAATCAAGCAAACAAAGGAAGATATATATGTCCATCAAACCAAATATACAAAAGAGCTGCTTAAAAGGTTTGGTTTTGAAGGATCAAATTCAAAGGGTACACCAATGAGCACTTCAATAAAGCTTACGACTGACAAAAAAGGTATAGATGTGGAAGTAACTAAATATCGAGGTATGATTGGATGCTTATTATATTTAACTGCATCTAGACCAAATATTATGTATAATGTTTGTTTATGTGCACGTTTTCAAGAAAAACCTAAATAATCTCATTTACAAGCTGTTAAACGAATTTTTAAATATTTAAGTGGTACAATCAATTTGGGATTATTTTATCCAATCTGCAATCATTTTGAACTAATAGGTTATTCAGATGTAGACTATGCAGGATGTCAAAGTGATAGAAAAAGTACCAGTGGTGCTTACACATTTTTAGGTCACAGTCTTGTTACGTGGCATAGTAAAAAGTAGACTTCAAAGCTTTATCAACCACCGAGGGTGAATATCTAGTCATGAGGAGTTGTTGCTCTCAAATTTTATGGTTAAAACAAACTTTATGTGATTTTGATATTTTATGTGATAGTGTGCCTATTTACTGTGATAGTTCTAGTACTATTGACATTTCAAGAAATCCTGTTTTGCATTCTCGCACAAAACACAGAGGTTCGACATCATTTTTTAAGGGATAATATTTCAAAAGGATTAATAAAATTAATTTTTATTCCTACAGAAAAACAATTAGCTGACATTTTTACTAAACCATTAAGTGAAGAAAGGTTTTGCATGTTAAGAAGAGAAGTTGGAATGTGCATGGTATAATATGATCACGTACTAAAATACTTCATGCATAAAATATCTCATATTTATAGTATATCTGCATGTTATTATTTTAAATGTGTTATGTTGCTAAATATTATCTATACGTAACCAAGACTAAGGGAGACGTATCTCGCTTTGGCACAATTTACGTATAACTATAATTATGGGTTTTGAAATTTGAAAAGACAAAAGCTAAAAAGATTTATCGTTTCAAGGAAGTCTTTTTGCGTTCTAACTTTTCTCATTAAAACACATAGCGCCTTCTCTTTTCTCACACATGCTTTACTAAATTTCTCCTGTTCTCCTCAAGTTTAAACTTTCAACAACGATAATGAAAACTCGAGCAAAAGTTGCTCCTCCGTATATACAAATCAAAGAAGAACATCATCCGCGATCTCCTTATACCACACGATCACCGAAGAAGTCCAAAATACAATCTCACCAGCCATCTGTTCATGTCTCGTCCGATGATTCCGATGAGTCTATTTCAAGCTTCTCTTTCTTACAAAAATCCCCTCAATCTCCTGGTTCGGAGCCTCCTCCTTCTCAACCAGATTCACCGACAAATCTAGTAAACCCTTTCTCTACTATTTCTGATTTGCCAAAAAATTTCTTTAGGGGTCATGGTTTCAAGCTCGCTTTTAAGACTTCATATTACTACTAAAACAGTTTTGTTTATGAGAAAATTTTGGATTTGTTTTATTTCAAAAACTCATCTTTGGAAAAACTCTTCATGTCTTGTGGTATTTCTGCTATGCTTTTTCCCCCAACTAGGGCTTATCCCCGTTTGATACAACAATTTTACACAAATTTAGCGTGTAATGGGGATTGTTATACATCTTTTGTGAAGGGGAAGTCTCTGTTTTTCACAATGGGTAGACTTTGGGAGTATTTTTAATATTCCTTCATCCGGTCCTTGTCCATTTACTCTTAAGGGTGCCGCTAATATACCCTTTCCTCCTCTTGAACAACTTCATACAAGAATGGATGATTCATCTTTGACAACTCTGCTTACTCCTAAAACTTGTTGATGTCTCCCACTTGCATGTGTTTTGCACAAAATCCTTCATATAATCTGCTTTCCACGAGTAGGTGGTGGAGCGATTTCACTTACCAAGATTTGGTTGTTATTGCAATGGTTTTAAAAGGAGTCAGTTTTAATTGTTCTCTTATGATGTTGTCCCACATGATGAGTTATATTCACCAAACTAAAAAGTGTTTGCCTTATGGTTTGTTTTTTACAAAGATGTTTCAGCATTTCAAACTCTATCTCGATGATGAAATTGTGGTATCCCACAATGAATTTATTGATTCTGCTAATCTCAAACAGTCTCATATTTCTTTTGTTGATGGTTCATTTGTACGTCTTATTTCTGAACCTCTTCCTACTCCACCAAGTGTTATTTTATCTGATCATGCTTCTTCAGTTTCATCTTAAGCAGTAATTGATATGTTGAATCAAATTCTAAAAAATCAAGAACTTATGCGTTCTGATATTGTTGACAGTAATCAAAGAATTTCGGTTTTAAAAAAAGGGAACCTACCTATACATGCAAATGATTTGACCAAATGTTTTTCATAAATTGAGGATGAATTCATCGATCTACAAGCTGGATTTGAATTACATACTATAGCTATGGTTGAATCTTTACACCAAAAGATCAATAGAAATTCGTGTCAACTTAGTCAAGAACTAAAATTTGTAAGTTATCAGGTTGGTGAATTTGTTGTTTTCATGGCTCATCGTATGAATGATGTTAGTAGAAGGTTACATTTTGATAGAATGAACTCTCTAATTCCTGAGTGGCCTCATTGTAATTGGATGGCCGAATATATTGGGGATTTCCTTGACTTTCCTCTACCCAATGAATCCTTTATTCCTCGTCCTCCTAGGTTTGCTCATGCCTTCTCTATGGAAGAAAGGATTCTTCGTGTTATCCATCGTCCCTATTTCACTAATCGTCCTTTACCTGTGATTCACATCGATGATATTGATATCTGACGATCTTTTTTGTGATGACAAAGGGGAGACAAGTCGGTGCAAGTTGTGAAGGTCATTTGTTGTGAAGGTTGTTGTTTCTTGAAGACATTTTTTAATGTTTTTGATTTTATGTTTTTATGTTTAAAACGATTTGGTTGATACCAAGTGTTTAAGGTTTTATGGTATGTTTTAAAACAATATGGCTGGAGCCAGTATTAGATAATATGATTTCTATATTTGTGCTATATTTGGTAATTCCAGCTAACGAATTTGCAGATAAAAGGCATTGTGAAAATTAGTTTGATTATGTTTGAATCTTCTGAAATTTTTAATATGCATGAATTCAGGGGGAGTTATAATTTTTGGTGTTGTCATCATAAAAAGGGGGGAGAATGTTGGTTTGTTAATATTCTAACCTTTTTTGTTTTGATGATGACTTGATTATATGGACTAATTTGTTTATTGTGAAATTTTAGGAAATCGATGAAAGAACTATTGTCAAAAGGCTTTGAAGATTTGAGCCTTAAGAAAAATATGTAAGGTCATTGCAAATACTTAATTTTTCAATACAAGGCTCTAGGACATGATATTTGTGCATTAAAATATGATTAAATATTTTGTGACATGCCTAAGAATTTTATATATTAATCTATTATTACATGATTTATTTTAGTTGGTTAGTATTTATATATTATGCATGTAAAATTAATATGATAATTATTGTCCGGATTAATTAAATTATATTTTGCCATGTG
Source organism: Panax ginseng (assembly GCA_020205605.1). Taxonomy (NCBI): domain Eukaryota; kingdom Viridiplantae; phylum Streptophyta; class Magnoliopsida; order Apiales; family Araliaceae; genus Panax; species Panax ginseng. The sequence continues at coordinate 70,812,701 of CM035139.1, forward strand.
TATGTTATAAAAGAGTTTTTTCTATAACACGTGTGTAATTTTTAATAAAACAAAAGCTTGTGGGAAACCTAAATGTGATCATTATCCTTAAGGTTGGATTAAATAAACCTAAGTCTTGGAAATATAAAATAATGATTATTGGAAAGATTGTGTGATATTATCTTTCTTATATTTACAAAACTAACACTTCATTATCTTTTGAAAGGCGGTATGATATCTCTTAAAATAATTGTTATAAGAGGCGGCGAATTGTTATAGATTATATAGATTTTCACAGAAATTCCTATCTTAGCGGGTTATTTTTAAAATGGTCTATATCTGTAAATCTAAAGATTATTTTCCAACGGAAAAGTAATTGGAGCGTTTCTTATCTCTTTGAAACTCTATTGGCAACGTAAATATTGTTACAACAAAATTGTGTTGAATGAAACGGTAATATATTTTTTGAGCTATAAAAGGAACTAAGAACAATGATGAAAATACAACACTTACAACACTAGAATTAATTATTGCACTCATATACTTGAAAAGCTACTTTATTATTCTTGGTGCAAAAATCCCAGCTGTTGTGCGATTATATCCAGATTATTTATCAGCTATTTTCATGAGCCTAATATTAGTGATATCTCTCTTTTACTACTTGATCATTAGTTGAGCCTTGCATTGTTAAATTGTTTATTTTCTTTGATCATTAGACCTCTATAATTGTAATCTTATATTTTTAGACTAAGTGTTGTCTAAAGGAATTTAATCCAGGTGGATTAATGGTTGTTTACAAATAGGTTCAGGGAAGCATAGGTGCTTAAGGGGTGCATTGGTGCATGAGGAACAAGTGTGCTCAAGTGAATTATTGTAATTCAATTTGATAGAATCTGTTTTGTAACAAAGGTCATTTAAAGAAATAAAAGTGAGTCTCCAATACTAGTTGGTATTGGACGTGGACTAAGCTATTATTATAGAGGGGTAATAGTTTGAACCACGTAAAAAAATCTTGGTGTTATTTTATTGCTTTGCTTTTACTTTAATATCTTTTAAGTTAGTTAAAATTTTCTTAATAATTAAAATTCAAATATTTTCATTTTAAGATATTTTGTTAACACCAAGTATTCACTTTAACTTATAAATTCATCAAAATATTTTCTTAAATTAAAAGTCAATTCGGTTGAAGAAATATATTCATTCAACAGTTAAACAAATCTAATGCATTCATTAATATAGTTGGCTATATTCTATAGTTTAGTTTAAAGTTAAAAACTTGGTCATAGTTTGTTCTCACACTTATTCAACCCCCTTCTAAGTGTGTCATATTGAAATGTTTTAAAGGAAAAGAAGTGCTATTTTTTGATTTATCTATAAGTACTTCATAACTATTAAGTTCAATTATAGAAGATATGCGATTTGTATGATTCAAGCATGTTGTTTAATAAAATTATCATACTTGCTGAGCTAGTTATGCTCACTCTTGCTTGAACCATATGAATGCAACTAAGATTGAACGTGTGACAACCCAGGAAATTGGATTGTCCAGAATTTAAGATTTAAAGAATTAGTTATTAATAAAATGAATTTTTATTAATACTATTCTATGTTATGTGTTTATTAATCATTCTAGAACCTAGGATGATTATTAATCGGGAGGATTCTGGCTATGAGCTAGACTAAACGAGTAAGAATTTTCAAGACGAAAATAAAAATTTTCCGGGAATAAAATATTTCTGGGGAAAAGGATGAAATAGGCACTATTAACCCAATAAAACCCTAAGGGTTAGGGTTTAAATAACCTAAGCCTTTCCGAGAGTTTAGTATGTCAAAATGACATTCCGTCGAAAGATTTGACAATATTATATCGTGAAAAGTTAAGTAAGCCGATAAATATTTTTCTCGAAAAATGTGCAGAAATTGGACAAAATAAAAATGACGAAAAGTACTATTATGTACTCTTCATTCATTTAACTACGTTAGGGGAAAACGTGAAGGAAAACGCTTATCGTGGAAAAGTGTTTTTTAGTTTTTTGGAGATCCGAAGAATGCATAAAAGTTAATCGGTAAAGGAAAGACGAAATATCCAAAAATATTTGGATTCCGAGAATCACTTTTTTTAAAACTATCGGACGAAACCCGAAAGACGGAAGCACAAAGCTTCCAAGGGAAGCTACGTGAATAGTAAGGAGGTGTGAATAGTAAGATGGTTTAGCCAAATGACCAAAATGCCCCTAGCCTTGAAAATTTATATAATGAAAATGTTAGTTGATTTTTTTCAAAATCAACCAACACTTTGGAAGAAAGAGAGAGTTTGAGAGCTTGGAGAATAAGAAAAGGAAGATATTGAGCATGAAGGCTCATATCGAAGAGGATCATGAAATAGAAAAGCTAGCGAATCGTCGACTTTGTCTAAAGGAAGAAAAATAAGGAAGAAAGGTAATCCGAAACCTAACTTCTAAGTTAGTTTTTCTTTAAGTTTTTATGTTTAAAACATAGATTAATGAGAATAAGAAGTAAATGATGTTAGGAATGATTTCATATGGTTGAAATCATTGAGAAAAGAAGAAATAAGAATTAAAAATTTATTTTATAAATTTCGTAAGGAAGTATAAGATTCGTAATGAATTTGAGCGATCCAAATGAATCATATGAATGATTCGGTGAAATAAGTAAGGAATGATGTTTTATAACAATTAATTCCAAGAAAAAGTGAAATCGTAATCAAAATATCGATTAAAAACGAAGAACGAACGAAGAACGCAAAGAACACGTGAAGAACACGAAGAACGTTATTGATGGACAAATTTAAAACCATCGTAGTGTAATTATTGTTTATGGACAAGTTTAAAACCATCATGTATAAGTTAGATGCTTATTGCTTGGTTAGGAATGGTAGAAACATTCATGAAGAACAGATTAAAATTGAGCTATAACGAAGTTATGGCGACAATTTCGTAAAAGACGAACGAGAATTAGAAAGTTAGTAAATGAACCCGATCGTGTAGGGTTTCATAAGAATGTAAAAGAATGTAGAAAACGTGAGTCGTGGACTCAAGAATGAATGAATTCTGAGTTTGGATGACCGAATTACGGAGGAACGAACGAAGAACATTAAAAACGTAAAATGGACGAAGGGTGAAGAAATAAGCTAATAGAATGGCATGTTAATGGATTCAGAACGAAGTTTTATCTGAGGGGGATTGAAGTACATAAGATAAGGAAGATAATGGCTTTGGAATGACCTTGTTTTGAGTTATAATGAAGAAGTTATGAGATCGGGAAGTAAGCGTCTCAAAATGGATTCAAGACTTAGAAAATTTTTCAAGGACTAAGGCTCCATGCATGCACATAAGCAAAGGTATTGGGAGGCGGCACCAATGAAGACCAAATTTCGATAATTGGACACTACAGAGTGGCGCTACAGCGTGAGTGATAAAGAAGGAACCGCGGCATGGCAAGACCGGTAGGGAAAAGCCAATGTGAGCTTTTTAACCGCTCAAAACCCAGGGAAGTGTACCGAAAGCTAATGAACGTGTAGTTCATCGAATGTAACACTTAATCACGTGTTTTAAACCTTTAATGAAGGTTGGATGGAAAGATTAAACGAGATTAAAAGATAAAGAATGTGAACGCGGGTTACATAACCGATATTCGGAGACCGTAGTCACGATAAACGAACGTGAGGGATTGCTATGATGGTGATTCCTTAAACGTTGATTGAAGAGGGTAATGAATAACATTTCGATGTTATGTGGTGGTAATGAGAGATAAGTGTAAAGCTTATAGACGATTTGAATGCAACGCAGTTGCATTGAATGATCGGTCTTAGCATACAACGAACCTTATGACTTTGACATTAAGGAAGACTAACGAATAGTATTAAGAAATCCGTAGCGAACTGTAAGAAGATTAATAGAAGCCGATCGTGATTCGGATGGAGAATGTTATAATGAAATGTAAGCGTTGAACACTTTAACCAACGTGAAGGTTGAGTGTACATAAATATTAAACGGGCAGAACCCCCCGTGTATGGTTTGACCGTAAGATAATAAAGACCAATGATTAAACCATGAATGGTGAAGAAGCTGAATTAAAGACACTGCATAACGTAAAAAAGCCGAGTTAATGATTAACTTGAATGATCGTTCTGAGTATACCAAAGACTGTATGACTTGGACGATAGAGAATAAATCTTGAGGTATGCCATTTAGTTGCCAAAAATCCATAAGGAATGAGAAATTGACTTAACGAACATTATAGTTTAATGATTCGGATAAGTTAAGATAAGTTTGGTTGTAGTACAATCATAACCTTTGATGGTTGACATATGGGAGCTGGGCTAAACAATTCCTTCAGAGAGCGAAGGTATATACAAAACTGGCAACCGATCTAACTTACTGTGATGGCAGTGTAGACGAACAGGAACTTGTTTGTTGGTTGTTTGTGGGAAACCACTCAGAGTACCATATGAACTACTAGCAGAGACGCGATGTGTGCTGAGTCCTAGAGAAGTTATAAGAAGAAGATAAGAATGCAAATCATCAAAGATGATGAACGTAATTAGTAAGACATCTCCGTATGTCATTAAGCCATAGAACGGTAAAGGAAGTGTCGTGTAAACTTAGGTTGAAAGAATGCGAACCCTAAAAAGTAAAGTTAAGTAAACCAATGCATAAGTCAAATATGAACACTTCGGTGTTTCTATGATATGAATTGTTCTATGATTGAACTTCTTAATAAGAGAACGTTCTATTTATACATGAACCGTTATTGTTAAGTCTGTGCTATTGATTCTAGCCAGACAGAATGTGTATGAAAGAGAGTTGTGACACCCCCAAAACAGGTATACATCACCCATCTTGAGTCTCCAAATACATGGTATAAAATTCAAATACAACTTAATAATACAACTGTCGTGTAAAATACGACAAAACATAAATTGAGAGTTTTAATACGAATATTGTCTTCTAGACAGTATTCAACTCAAATGGAGTCCTCAATACATTTATTATCACACTATTTCATAGAATAATGAGGACTACTAATGCTATCATTATCCTCGGACCGACAATTCAGCTCCTCGACTAGTCCCGCTTACGCTTCTCATTTCTACGAAGAGGACAATGAAAGCAAAAGGGTGAGCTCAACTAGCCCAGTAAGAAATATTATGACTAAGATAATGTAGAATAATTTATCGTTAGCCTTCAACAGTGTTAAACTGATAAAATATAACAAACATCAAGTTTAACTGCAGCGAAATAAATAATCCATTAGAAGAGTCAAGTAGAGAATAAAATCTACTATCTTCTATGATTTAAAAGGTTTTTCATCACTTTTATCGCTAAGACTCAACTTAATAAATAATCCACATCATCGAATCACCCCTGCACTACGACCAAGGATATTCTTTAGTATCACGACCACAAATTATCCATGTACTACGGGCCAAGGATATTCGTGTTGTAACGCCCCAAAAAATTTGGATTTTTGAGAATTAAATTTTTATCTTGATTATATGGATTAAATGAATTTAAATAATTATTTATGGGAGTAAGCTAATTGAAGGTCGTTCTATGACCTAAACATATCGGAACGCCGTAGTATTTTGGCTATGTGGTAGAATTAAAGTGTTTGAATTTCCAAGATGAAAATAAAAACTTTCTAAGAAATTTTTTGAAAAACACTATTCACGCATTTCTGCTCGAGAATTATTTTTGAACTTCCGAGAAATACGTAATGATAGAATATCAAGGTGAGATGGAATATCTAATAATATTTTAGTTATGGCAAACGCAGTTTTTTGCCTGCGGACTTAAAACCTAACGATTAGGAAAAGTGATTTCCGAGAAGGAAATTAAATGTGTATGATGAATTAAAGCGATGTTCGTATAATACGTAGGTATTGTACGAAGTAATGAATACGAGTATGATACGAGGTATTATACGAATATGCATGAATGATGGTATGACGTACATGAATAAGTATACGAAGGGGAATACGAGATTAATACGTAAATTATACGTTATGAGACTTTAAGCTAAATGTATTGGACTTGTAGGAGTTGTTAGGAATTATACAAGCCCAAGTATAGGAATGATAAGGCCCAAAGGTAGGAATGGATGAGTCCAATTAGAATAGGAATGATAAGGCCCAAATGTAGGAATGGATGAGTCCAATTAGAATTAAAGTTTAAGGTTCAAGGTTGTTTAATTGCAAGCCCAAGTATAAGTTAAGCTAAAAGCCCAAAGTAAGAACTTATGGGTTATTGGATGGTTTAAACCCATGGGGCAAACCATGGATGATCCAAAGTAGTGAGCAAATGAACTTAATGGCTAAGTAAGTGTGGTGAACAAGAAGACTTAATGGCCAAGTGTTGTGGGGAGCAAGTTAACTTGGTGGTTAAGAATGGAATAGTAAGGAGGTGGAGTTAAGGAGGTGGGAGTGGTTTATTGACCATTATACCCTAATCTAGTAACTCCTATAAATACTAAGCTTAAGATTTCATTTGTTGCTTGTTAAAATTTCTTCCAAAAACTTCTCTTATAAAGCAACTTATTGGTTAGAAAGAATAAGCACTTATAAGTTAAACTTTCATTGTGAGATTTTCAAGAAGCAAGAAGGAGATTAAAGCTTAACCAAGGAATTATCAAGGGTAAGAACTTAAACCATGAAACTTTTTCTCTTCATTTGATAGAGAAGTGGGTAGTGGTAGAACATGTATGCTAAGAAGAAGTAAGAATGATCAATAAAATGACTTAAGTATTAATAAGACGTGAATAAGTCATGTGGTAAGATAAACAATAAATGAAGTTATGAACTTAAGAAGAACTTATAAGACCTTGTAACATGTTTACATTAATGAAATTGGTATGATAATAAGAAGCAAGGATGATGGTTAAATGATTTAATCTATGATAAGTCAGGCAAAGTGAAATCATATGTAGTTCAAACTTTTACAAGTTATAGACTTATGAAGAACAAGTAATAACTTATCATGCTTATAAGTTAATGAAGTATGTATGTCAAGATATTAGTTTGATGGATTGAATCCATTTGAAGCGATGAACAAATCATAAGAGATAAAGTTAAGGCGGAATTCACGAGTTTGGACGATAATCGTCGAATTCGTAAAATCTCGGAATGAAAGTCAAATTTTGATATTGAGCTTGGAAACATTAGTTTTCAGTGGAGATAAGTCTTATTTGGCATTATAGAGTTGTGGACTCAAAAATGACCAGATTCCGACTTAGAACGAAGAAACGAGCGTTGAACGTTCACGAACGTTTACCGTTTTCATTAAAAATGGACGAATAGGTGAATTTTAGCAAACGAAGTCAAATAGATAAAATTCTTACATGAACGGGTAGAGTATGTAATTTGTGAACCGTAGGCTTTTGAACGAGCCAATTTGGACTTGTAACGAAGAAGTTATGAGCCCTTGGATCTCACATAAAAATTTATCTGTCAAATTTTTCTAGGACTGAAGTCTGGCGCCGCAACGCCAGACAGAGCTATATGAACCGCGTCGCAGTGCCAAAGAGAAGGGGTTGGCTAATGCAGAGTCGCGTCATTGCATCCACTCAGAGGCATAAGTCTCGCCTCCGTGGCCTTAGGAATGGATGTTGGTTATTGGTTAAAGTGAAAGTGAATGCCATAGCAGCCACTAAATACAAAGTAATGCCATACACACGCTTACATCCATGTAATTTTGTTGACAAAGTTTTTTGTGAACCTAATGGTTTGCAAGACAAGTATGAGACATGTAATTACTGAATGAACATGATAAAAAAAACCTTTCCTAAATCACTTTTATAGTGATGACTTAGGAATTTAATGTTGTTTAATGAGTAGTTAAACGACGAACGAAAAGTATAAGAACATGAACTGTATTCAATAATGATAATAACTATAAGTTGAGAGTTACAACTAAATATTGGTAAGTAATACGTGAACGTGAATAGTATGCAATAAAGTGTACTTAACCAATGATGATTAAGTCTCGGATAGTAACGTAGGAATGGTAGTAAGCCGTGATGAAGGATGATTAACTCGAAACGAGTTGTATTAATGAAATAATTTTAGTTAAGTTATAGAAGAGAAAGAAGTTGGTAAGAATGATGTAAGTTATAACGGTAAGCCGAAACCAATAATAACAAATCTAATATATGATTAGATTGAGAAGAGGGGTAAGATTCATTAGGAACCATGTATGTTCATTCATGACCTAATGTGGGATGTTATATGGTTATGTGTTGTAGAGACTGTAAAGATTCAAAGGAAAAGTTATTATACTGTAGCAGACACTGAAGGCAAGTTTTCTTATCGCTTGTCTAATCTTCATGTTAGCGATGTTTTCTGTGATTCATGTTATGAGATGCATGAATGATTTTAAAGACAGGGTCGATGCCAGTTTTAACTCGGCTAGACTAATCTTGAAGATTGATTGATTTATTTACAAGTCTTTTAATATAGAATTGATAACGTTGTCCTACAATAATTGTTTAGTACGGATTCAAGGTAAGCCTGAGTATGAATAAACAAATGTATTTTCATCGATTATTCGATGGGCACGCGAGGTAGCCAAAACTTAAACGTATACACGTTTAATGAATGTAGTGTTGATCAACATAGAGTACTATGGGCTGATCACCTAGAAGTTCTCGTAAGATATGCCGGACTTACAGACTTAGTGTCGGGTTGTCCTTTTCAAAGAAATTATGAACTGCTCATGGTCTTGAGCCAGAATTGATGTTTTACTGAATATTATCATTGTAAAACGTTTTGAAGCAAAAGAAGTGCTATTTTGAATTATCGATAATACTTCATAACTATTGTTCAGTTATTGAAGATATATGATTCCTATGTTTCAAGCATGTCATTTAAAAGAAATTGTTGTTCTTGTTGAGCTTGTTATGCTCACTCTTACATGAACCATATGAATGCAACTAGGACCAAACGAACCGAGGGATCTGACAAGGTTCAAGGCAAGATGAAGATGATCGATTAGTTTACCTTGTAATAAACTAGTAAGTTGTATATATTATAATATGATGCACAAAGAATGTAATGGTTTTAGAACCTGGGAACGGGATGTAATATTATTAATGTAATAAGAATGTCGTTAAGATGCACATTTTGATGTCGTTTCAATAGAATGAATGTATAGTTATAAATACCGTGTAACACCATCTGTCGGGTTGGAAGATACCCGGGTCACAGGTTGGTATCAAAGCATTAGGTTATAAAACTTAAGGGGGGAAGAACCTTAGGCTAATAACCTCGTTAAGGAAGAAAAGTCCGAAGGAAGTAAATGGGAGTCGAATGAGTTAATAAGGTATTGAGAAAGCTCAGTATCGAAAGATTTAAAAGATGGAAAGTAACCCTACTATTGTATGTTATGTACTAATCAATATGTTATATGTTTTGGTAGGATGTCGAACGATAGCTTAATGTATATAGATATACACATGGTGAGAGAAGAAACGGTGAACAGAGTAGAGCCTGTACCTATGCCGGTGGTGGAGGTACCATTAGTGATTCTAGAAGAGATGGAGGTAGTGGAGTACTTTTCTGAGGAAGACTACTCCGAGGGAGATATGTATATAACATCATATCTTAATATGATTAGCAATGAGGAGGAAGTAATGAAGATAACGTCGGTTGGTACGGTGGTACCTACCTCAGAGTCATCGTCCCCAGATGTAATGAGAGCATTGTATCTGGCAAAAGGTTTGATGAAATGTGCAAATCGAGACAACAGGCATGCGTAATCGTAATGAAGAGATTAGTGCTCTTTATGTAGCGAAGGAGTCTGCAGAAGTAGATTTTGAGTCCAAGCATGTTGAGAAGGTGCTCATGATAAATAAGGCTAGGGATTATATGAACGAGGTGGTAGAGCTTCGTAAGAAACTGGAGGAGAAGGACCAGAAGATAGCACGGATGTCTTACATCCATAAGAGTGCTCATAAGGATTTCAAGCTGAAAGTTGCTTGTTATTCCATAGAGTCGAGGCAGACTCGACATACTATTAGTCTGGATACTGTAGCGAAGATTTTGAATGAGAAACACGAGTACGCTGTTATGCATTATTAGAAAGCTAGAGTTATAAATATGTGTGTAGTGACGTAAAACCCTCTTTTGAATAATAGGGTAGTCTTTTTGTAAATCCCAACTTTTGAGAAGTTCAATTGTGAGATAGAAATGGAATAACATGTGGCTGTGGAAGCAAATTGTAAATAGTTTTGACTATGAAGAAGCATATAAATATAATGAAGTTTTTATTTAATATGCTTTGTGATGATATGAGTTGTTATGTGATGAATAATAACGAAGTAAGTAAATAAATAATAAGGAAATTTTATTTAATTGCCATCAAGAAGAAGACAACGTAATTAGGAAGCAGAAACACGTAATAAAAATCAAAGGGGGGGGGGGTCAAAACTACCCTATGCAAGAGTTCATTAAGTTATTAATGGCTGCATTTAACCAAACCGGGGGTAGGATAACCGCGGAACCTAGGGTAGCCAGAACGACTACCTTTAAAAGAATTTAAAAGCATAGGTCCGCCGAAGTTTAAAGAAACGACGGACCCAATAGAGGCCCAGACATGGGTAAAGGAAATAGAGAAGGCGTTTGTTATTACAAACGTAGATGAGGTGCAAAAGACTTCTTTTGCGACTTACTTGATGAAAGGAAAAGCCAACTTTTGGTGGGAGGCTCACCAGGGTGGGGCTAGAACCGATGCGGTAGCATGGGAACAGTTTAAGAAGGTTTTCCTCGAGAATTATTTACCTACAAACATACAAAGGAGGATGGAGATTATGTTCTTAGAACTTAAGCAAAGGGATATAATGGTTCCCCAATATGCGGCTAGATTCAATGAATTGGCAAAGTTTGCTCCACATCAAGTGGACACTGATGAGAGGAAGGCTTGTAGGTTTGAGCAGGGCCTGAAACCTTGGCTCTATATTAGAATTACTGTGTTCCAGAGTGCATCCTATGGGACCATTCTGGAGAAAGTGATTATAGCGGATGGTGGTAGTGAGGTGTTAACCTAATACCACAAAGAGAGAAAGGATAAGAACAAGGAAGAGGGAGGAACTAAGGTAGAGAATGTTAGTGGTAGTGGCAGTATGCCAAAAAGAAAGAATTTTAACTCTAGGAATACTGGAGTGGGACAAAGGGATCCTAAGCATAGGATTGAAGCATGTACGACATATGGAAAGACTCATTTAGAGTCTATGTCTCAAGGGAAATTGGTTTGTTATAATAACATAATGGGAGGGTCATATGTTACCCAATTGTCCTAATCCTAAGAAAAACTATGGTTGTTTGTATGTGCGTCGTTGGACTACATGGCAAGAAATTGCCCAAAGAAGGGGTTGGAGGAAAAAAAAGGTGTTAGTAGTGGTAAGTTAGCCATGATGCGGTTGCATCAGCGGATTTAGTAGCAGGTATCAGTACAGTCAATATAATGAATGCTTATGTGCTGTTTGATTGGAGTGCTACTTTTCTTTTATAGCATGAGAGTTTGCTAAGTGATTAAGTTCATTCCCGAAAGGGATTATAAATAACTTTATATGTTAAAGTAGAGAATGGGGAAATAACTTTCGTTGATTATATTCGTGGAAATAGTTTCATGAATAAGAAATGTAAGCAAGTATCGGTAGATAAGTACCGATAAAGTTGAGAGAATTTGAAGTAATTCTCGGTATGAATGAGTTGATTAACCATATAACTTTAATAAATTGTTAGAATAAAAGTATGAATCTTCAGTTTTCTAAAAGAACCCAAGGTAGTAATTTACGGTGATAAATCACCGAAACTTTCTTGTTGTCTATTTATGACGCAATCTAGAAGGATGTTAAGATTAGTTTAGGTTGTGGTACAATCGTAACCTTTGATGGTTGACATATGGGAGCTGGGCTAAACAATTCCTTCAGAGAGCGAAGGTATATATGAAACTGGCAACCGATCTAACTCACTGTGATGGCAGTGTAGATGAGACGGGAACTTGTTTGTTGGTTATTTATGGGAAACCACTAAGAGTACTATATAGACTACTAGCAGAGGAGCGATGTGTGCTGAATCCTAGAAAAGTAATTAAAAAAGGAAGATAAGAATGTAAATCATCGAAGATGATGAGCATAGTAAGTAAGACATCTTTGTATGTTATGAAGTTGTAAGCTGGTAATGAAGGTAGGTCGCATAAACTTAGGTCGAAAGAACGTGAACCCTAAGAAGTAAAAATTAAGTAAACCAATACGTAAGTCAAATATATGGCTATTTGGTTAGCAGTTAAGAATAAATACCCATTGCCCAGGATCGAGGATCTATTTTTGATCAGTTAAAAGGGGCAAAGAATTTTTTTAAGATATATTTGTGTACGGGGTATCGCTGGTTGAAAGAAAGGAAGGACGAGGTACCTAAGACGATGTTCAGAAATCGTTATGGTTATTACGAGTTATGGTTATGTCATATGGGTTGACTAATTTATTGAAGTTATACTTTCCATAGGGAGAGCCGAGCAAGTCGGTGGCAAATTGATAGGTACCCTTGTGAGGTGATATAGTTGAAAGTACCATTAGCGTCACAGGTTGGTATTTTCAGAATGGAAAGGGAGAAAAATAGTTTTCAGGAACTAAAAAGGGAAGCTAAGTGAGGTACCTGTATTGTGCCTATCAGATGATACGAGGAATTTTGTAGTGTATCTCAATGCTTCGCATAGATGATGAGGTTGCATGCTCTGGTAGCATGGCAAGGTCATTGTGTATGCATCACGCCAGTTAAGGGATTATGAGAAGGTCTATCCTACTTATGATTTATAATTGGCAGCTATAGTTTTTGAATTAAAAAAAATCTGAAGATAGTATTGATACGGGGAGAAAGGTGAGATATACACGGACTCTAAGAGTCTGAAATGTATCTTCAACACAGAAGGAGTGGAATAGGCGGTAGAGAAGGACTATGATATCTTATATCATACAAGTGAAGGAAAGCGTAGACGCCCATGCATTTTATAGGAGAGATAGAGAAAAGCTATCAATATTAGTGAATCATAATGAGTTAATAATGGAGGTGGCGAGGACGAAGTTAGAAGTTAAATTATGGAATGAAGTAGCAGAAATGTTATTCATAATGTAGACTCAATCCACGATAATGGAACGAGTTAATTAAGTACAACTAGGTAACGAAGAGTGCAAGCGAATGAAGATGAGGGTACATGATAAAGAGACGATCAAGTATCATCTCGTTTTGAAGGAGGAATTTGAGTATCATATAATTTGGAGTTAAAAGAAGGACTAATAAGAGGGAGATAGAGTAATGTGTGAGTAAATGTTTAGCTTCCAATTCAGAGTATTGATAGGAAGTGACAAGTCATGTGAATTAAGATAATACCTTCGGTGAAGGTGAATTGGAGAAAACACAACGCCGAGGAAGCATTGTGGGAATTTGAAATTAAAATGATGGAAAAATTTTCCTCAATGGTGGATGTAATGTTAGTGAGATTATGGGGACAGAATCCTTATAAGGGGGGAAGAGTGTAATGCCCCAGAAAATTTGGATTTTTGAGAATTAAATTTTTATTTTGATTATATGGATTAAATGAATTTAAATAATTATTTATGGGAGTAAGCTAATTGAAGGTCGTTCTATGACCTAGATATATCGGAACGTCGTAGTATTTTGGCTACGTGATAGAATTAAAGTGTTTGAATTTCCACGACGAAAATAAAAACTTTTCGAGAAATTTTTCGAAAAAAATTATTCATGCATTTCTGCTCGGGAATTATTTTTGAACTTTCGAGAAATACGTAATGATAGAATATCAAGGCGAGATGGAATATCTAATAATATTTTAGTTATGGCAAACACAATTTTTTGCTTGCGGACTTAAAACCTAACGATTAGGAAAAGTGATTTCCGAGAAGGAAATGAAATGTGTATGATGAATTAAAGCGATGTTCGTATAATACGTAGGTATTGTACGAAGTAATAAATATGAGTATAATACGAGATATTATACGAATATGCATAAATGATGGTATGACGTACATGAATAAGTATACAAAGGGGAATACGAGATTAATACGTAAATTATACGTTATGAGACTTTAAGCTAAATATATTGGACTTATATGAGTTGTTAGGAATTATACAAGCCCAAGTATAGGAATGATAAGGTCCAAAGGTAGAAATGGATGAGTCCAATTAGAATAGGAATGATAAGGCCCAAAGGTAAGTATGGATGAGTCCAATTAGAATTAAAGTTAAAGGTTCAAGGTTGTTTAATTGCAAGCCCAAGTATAAGTTAAGCTAAAAGCCCAAAGTAAGAACTTATGGGTTATTGGATGGTTTAAACCCATGGGGCAAACCATGGATGATCCAAAGTAGTGAGCAAGTAAACTTAATGGCTAAATAAGTGTGGTGAACAAGAAGACCTAATGGCCAAGTGTTGTGGGGAGCAAGTTAACTTGGTGGTTAAGAATGGAATAGTAAGGAAGTGGCTTAATGAGGTGGAGTTCAGGAGGTGGGAGTGGTTTATTGACCATTATACCCTAATCTAACAACTCCTATAAATACCAAGCTTAAGATTTCATTTGTTTCTTGTTAAAATTTCATCGAACAACTTCTCTTATAAAGCAACTTATTGGTTAGAGAGAATAAGCACTTATAAGTCAAACTTCCATTGTGAGATTTTCAAGAAGCAAGAAGGAGATTAAAGCTTAACCAAGGAATTATCAAGGGTAATAACTTAAACCATGAAACTCTTTCTCTTCATTTGATAGAGAAGTGGGTAGTGGTAGAACATGTGTGCTAAGAAGAAGTAAGAATGATCAATAAAATGACTTAAGTATTAATAAGACGTGAATAAGTTATGTGGTAAGATAAATAATAAATGAAGTTATGAACTTAAGAAGAACTTATAAGACCTTGTAACATGTTTACATTAATGGAATTTGTATGATAATAAGAAGCAAGGATGATGGTTAAAAGATTTAATCTATGATAAGTCAGGCAAAGTGAAATCATAAGTAGTTCAAACTTTTACAAGTTATAGACTTATGATGAACAAGTAATAACTTATCATATTTATACGTTAATGAAGTATGTATGTCAAGATATTAGTTTGATGGATTGAATCCATTTGAAGTGATGAACAAATCATAAGAGATAAAGTTAAGGCGGAATTCACGAGTTTGGACGATAATCGTCGAATTCGTAAAATCTCGGAATGGAAGTTGAATTTTGATATTGAGCTTGTAAACATTAGTTTTCAATGGAGATAAGTCTTAGTTGGCATTATAGAGTTGTGGACTCGAAAATGACCGAATTCTGACTTAGAACGAAAAAACAAGCGTTGAACGTTCACGAACGTTTACCGTTTTTGTTAAAAATGGACTAATAGGTGAATTTTAGCAAACGAAGTCAAATAGATAAAATTCTTGCATGAACGCATAGAGTATATAATTTATGAGCCGTAGGCTTTTGAACGAGCCAATTCGGACTTGTAACGAAGAAGTTATGAGCCCTTGAATCTCACATAAAAATTTATCTATCAAATTTTTCTAGGACTGAAGTCTGGCGCCGAAACGCCAGACAGAGCTATATGAACCGCGTCGCAGCGCCGAAGAGAAGGGGTTGGCTACTACAGAGTCGCGTCGCTGCGCCACTCATAGGCATAAGTCTCGTCTTCAGTAGTCAAGAGACCGGATGTGGAATATTGGAAAGTGGTAATACAATGGCCACTAGTACAAAAGTACGTCCGCCGCACACTTCAAGATCGTAATTTTGTTGACAAAGTTTTTTGTGAACCTAATGGTTTGCAAGACAAGTATGAGACATGTAATTACTGAATGAACATGATAAAAAAAACCTTTCCTAAATCTCTTTTATAGTGATGACTTAGGAATTTAATGTTGTTTAACGAGTAGTTAAACGACGAACGAAAAGTATAAGAACATGAACTGTATTCAATAATGATGATAATGCGTAGAGTATGTAATTTGTGAACCGTAGGCTTTTGAAAAAGCCAATTTGGACTTATAACGAAGAAGTTATGTGCCCGAGAATCTCACATAAAAATTTACGTGTCAAATTTTTACGATCGAAGTCTGTGCAAGCATTGCATGACGAAGCTATATATGAATCGTGCTTGTGCCACGAATGCGAAAGGGTTGGATGCTAGAGTCGCATCGCTGGCGCGCACTCAGAGGCATAAGTCTCGCATGCCATGTCAATGAGACTAGATGTGGGTTACTAGAAAGTGGCCGCAAATGCCACTAGTACAAAAAGGTTGTCGTTGTGTCAGCTGTTATTACCGGTAGTGGAATTTTGTTGACCAAGTTGTTTGTGAACCTAATAGTTTGTAAGATAAGTATGAGACATGTAATTACTGAATGAACATGATAAAAAAAGCCTTTCCTAAATCACATTTATAGTGATGACTTAGGAATTTAATGTTGTTTAACGAGTAGTTAAACGACGAACGTAAAGTATAAGAACATGAACTGTATTCAATAATGATGATAACTATAAGTTGAGAGTTACAACTAAAGGTTGGTAAGTAATACGTGAACGTGAACAGTATGCAATAAAGTGTACTTAACCAATGACGATTAAGTCTTGGATAGTAACGTAGGAACGGTAGTAATCCGTGATGAAGGATGATTAACTTGAAACGAGTTGTATTAATGAAATAATTTTAGTTAAGTTATAGAAGAGAAAGAAGTTGGTAAGAATGATGTAAGTTATAACGGTAAGTCGAAACCAATAATAAAAAATCTGATACAGGATTAGATTGAGAATAGGGGTAAGATTCATTAGGAACCATGTATGTTCATTCATGACCTAATGTGGGATGTTATGTGGTTATGTGTTGTAGAGACTGTAAAGACTCAAAGGAAAAGTTATTATACTGTAGCAGATGCTGAAGGCAAGTTTTCTTATCGCTTTTCTAACCTTCGTGTTAGCCAAGTTTTCTGTGATTCATGTTATGAGATGCATAAATGATTTTAAAGAAAGGGTCGATGCCAATTTTAACTCGGCTAGACTAATCTTGAAGATTGATTGATTTATTTACAAGTCTTTTAATATAGAATTACTAACGCTGTCCTACGCCAATTGTTTGGTATGGATTCAAGGTAAGCCTGAGTATGAATAAACAAATGTATTATCATCGATTTTTTGATGGGCACGCGAGGTTGCCAAAACTTAAACGTATACACGTTTAATGAATGTAGTGTTGATAAACATAGAGTATTATGGGCTGATCACCCAGAAGTGCTCGTAAGATATGTCGGACTTATAGACTTAGTGTAGGGTTGTCCTTTTCAAAGAAATTATGAACTGCTCATGGTCTTGAGCCAGAATTGATGTTTTACTGAATATTGTCATTGTAAAACGTTTTAAAGGAAAAGAAGTGCTATTTTGAATTATCGATAGTACTTCATAACTATTGTTCAGTTATTGAAGATATATGATTCCTATGTTTCAAGCATGTCGTTTAAAAGAACTTGTTGTACTTGCTGAGCTTGTTATGCTCACTCTTGCTTGAACCATATGAATGCAGCTAGGACTGAATGAATCGAGGGATCTGACAAGGTTAAAGGCAAGATGAAGATGAACGATTAGTTTACCTTATAATAAACTAGTAAGTTGTATATATTATAATATGATGAACAAAGAATGTAATGGTTTTAGAACCTGGGAATGGGATGTAATATTATTAATGTAATAAGAATGTCATTAAGACGCACATTTTGATGTCGTTTCAATAGAATGAATGTATAGTTATAAGTATCATGTATCACCATCTTTTGGGTTGAAAGATACCCGGATTTGGGGGCGTCACACGTGTATTCATCAATGGTCATGAGCATACCAACAATTGTCCATCAATGCACTACGGGCTAATGAGAACTTTTACCACATCATTTGTAACATTACGGTTATGATTATACCGAATAATCCCTGGTCATAATCATACCAAGTTCATCTATGCACTACAGGCCACAGATGACTTTCAACATAATATAAACATGAGGATGATGACAATGATATAAGAATTCAATAAAACAAGTTCAAGGATAAATTTTTAATGATTTATAATTAATTTATCCAGAAATCAATAACGTCCAAATTGTCAACATGATACTGCTTTGTGGAGTAAAATTCAAGAATAATATTGTACCTAAAATAATTTGGATCGAAAACGAATACATTTTTATCATGAATAGTACCCCAGGTGAATAGTACTCGAGTGAATAGTATCCCGTGAATAGTACTTCGGGAATACTAACCCCGTGAATAGTACTTCGGCATAAAAAAGTTAAAACTTATCAAGAATGCTTAGAATAATATTTTCATAAAAAGATACTGGATGAAGCGCAAATATCAAGGATATTCTATTAATTTCATGGATTATAGAATCCAAAATTTTAATAAAACGAGTATATAATTCGAAATCTGAAATGAAATAATATTACTTACATACTACAGAGTATGGAAGAAAATATTATTTCAAGCGAATATTGAACAAAAATAACATCCCTTACCTTGAAAAGAAGAGTATTCTAACTGGTATAGCGGGGATATTCTTGAAGAAAACTTTCACTATTTTCTACGCTCAAAGCTTTCTAAAGCTCGAAAGAAATATGCTCAAGATTATAGAAGAAGAATTCTCTGATTCTGGTGTGATTTTCAATTCTAACTAAAGCACCTATTTATAGGAAAATGCTAGAACGCCATAGGAGACTAAATAATAAAATAATAATTTTATTTTTCTTCCTTCCTTCCACGCATCCTTTGTTGAAAACTAGCATGCCATTTCTGAAAATTTTTGGCAGCCCACATGTTAAAAACAAACGTGGGTCCCACCCAATTTTAATAAAAAAATATTTTATTTTCTGAAACTTCAATAATTCATAATAAATAGCCAAATCAAAAAAAAAATACGAATTTTATGTCCATTCCATACGAAATCGAATTCTCTACAACTTTGTAGCTTTAAGTTTTTCCAAATTCCAAACCAAAAATATCCGAAATCCACAAACGGACAATTTTCAACACCTCTTAAAATTCATAACAAATCATACATTAATTTTTAACGGTTCAAAATTTGTGGACATATACTCAACTTATATATTTATAACATATCAAAAAATCACAACGATCTGACGGTCGGATTAAAATTATAACTCACGCAATAAAGCATTAAGAACACCGATTTGATTTTTTAATACCTCCAATTCGACAAAATACTGATAAAACACCTCCACATTAATTCTTTCATTTATAACCACATAAAATAAATATTTTCCTATCCATCATTTATGTCCACATAAAATAAATATTTCCTTATCATATAAATCAATAATTAATTATTCACAAATAATATTATAGAATCACAATAATGACAACCAGACCGTTCTCAGGAAAGAGGGGGATTTTCGAAAAGGATTTCTCCTTACTGACGCGCAATTAGGTGACCAAACCTCTTCTTGACAGAACTTTCTAGACATTGCCAATAATGCTATCTAATAATATTATTCAAATAATATGAATTATTAATTTGATAATGGGAAATACTGTGCAGTGACAATTATTGAAACAACAGTAATATAAAATATCAACACAACAATTATTGAATCAATAAAATAAAATATTGAACAGTAATTACTGTAACAATTATTGAGTAGTGTCTTCTTACGTAAGAATCAATAATTCAAAAATATTGTGCAATACCGTGTGCTATCAAAGCAACAACGCCAGACATCGTATTTTAACCATCGTGTATTCCAACAAAGGTTAATTCTGTAACCACTACACTGCTTATTTATAAAACTCAAACTTGTCATTTTCTTCATCCGACAGCTTATTCTGTTAGGGGCCCACAAATGGGCTACTGCCGCATTTAATATTCCCCGACAACAAGAATATTCCACGACCAAATGAATATTCCCAATGTAAATGAGTATTTTATAACCACTCATTATTTTGAAAATTTTATATATATCCCACAACTATAGCATTATATCAAATTCACTCCATAATATTCAAAAATGATATTTATAGAAAATTCATCTTTATTCATAAAAGTTGGGGTCTTACAACCTCCCCTTCTTATGAAATTTCGCCCTCGAAATTAGGGTACGTACCTGATATGTCGAAGAGGTAAGGATACCTTGATTTTATTTCAGACTCTAACTCCCAGGTCATTTCCTCAACATTGTGGTTTCTACACAAAACTTTGACTTGAGGTATAACCTTGGAGCGTAAAATATGCTCCTTCTTATCCAAGATTTTAACAGGAACCTCTTCATACGTTAAATCTTCTGCTATTTCATCCGGTTCTAACTCAATAATGTGGTTTGGGTCTTTCACATATTTACGTAACATAGATATGTGAAAAATGTTATGAACACGAGACATACTTGACGGTAAAGCGAGTCTATAGGCCACAGTTCCTACTCGATCGAGGATTAAAAATGGGCCAATGAATCGAGGATTGAGCTTTTCTATCTTTCCAAATCTCATAATTCCTTTCCATGGAGAAACACGTAACAACACATGATCTCCAATATCGAATTCCACGTCCTTTCGATGAAGATCAACATAACTCTTTTGTCGATCCTGTGATGTTTTTATACGTTGTCGGATCGTTTGAATCTTTTCCGTAGTCATACATACCAACTCTGATCCCAACAACGTTGCTTCACCCACCTCATCCCAGCATACTGGAGAACGACACTTTCTTCCATACAATGCCTCGAATGGAGCCATGCCAATACTTGATTGATAACTATTGTTGTAGGAAAACTCCACCAATGGTAAGAACTTGTCCCAACTTCCCTTGAAGTCAAGGACACAGAGTCTTAATAGATCTTCAAGAGTTTGAATAGTCCTCTCTAATTGCCCGTCCGTTTGAGGAAGATAAGACAAACTAAATCATAAATCCGTGCCCATAGCTTTTTGCAAACTAACCTAAAATCTTGAACTGAATCTTGGGTCTCGATCAGAAACTATGGATATTGGCATACCATGCAATCTTATAATCTCATTTATGTACATACGAGCAAGACGTTCAAGTGTATAAGTTTCTCGTATAGGTAAAAAATGAGCAGACTTGGTCAATCTATCAACAATGACCCAAATTGCATCTATGCCTTGAGAAACCTTGGGAAGACCAGTAACGAAATCCATGGTAATGTGCTCCCACTTCCATTCTAGAATTTCAATTGGTTGCAATGGACCTTTTGGTACTTGATGCTCCGCCTTGACTCGTTGATAAGTTAAACACATTGAGATAAACTCTGATATCTCTCTCTTCATATTGCTCCACCAAAATGTATGTTGAAGATCATGATACATTTTGGTACTCCCGAGATGGATCGCAAAACTGCAAAGTGTTAAGCGCCTCCATCATGATTTTATACTTTAAATTAGGTCGTTAGGAACACAAAGTCCGGAGTTGACTCAAGTATTCCTTCTTCATCGATTCTTGCTTTCAAGATAGCACCTTCTTGCACTTTCTTCCTCATACGCATAAGCTCCGTGTCCGTAGCTTCGAGCAACTTTTAACTTTATCAATTAAAGTTCTGGTTCTACTCAGATATTCGCCATCATCACATGGGTCCCTCGAGTCTTTAACTCTATCTTCATCCTTTGCAAGTCATACAAAATGGGCATTTATATTGACAATATCGCACTTGTACCGCATATGATCTTCTACTCAATCGCCGCCTACCACGCTCGCTTTTCTAGGATGGTATTGGATGGTATGATCATAATCTTTCAACAGTTCAAGCCAACGACGTTGTCGCATGTTGAGTTCCTTTTGAGTGAAGAAATATTTGAGGCTTTTATGATCTGTAAAGATCTCCACTTTATCCCCATACAAGTAATGCCTCCAAATCTTTAGTGTAAAAACGACTGCTACCAACTCTAGATCATGAGTAGGATAATTCCTCTCATACTCTTTGAGTTGTCGTGAGGCATAGGCTATGACTTTCCCATGTTGCATGAGAACACATCCTAACCCTTTGCCCGAAGCATCACTGTAGATGACAAATCCTCCGAGCGATGGTATTGTCGTAACAAAAGGTCTTGAAATGAGTCTCCTCTTGAGTTCTTGAAAACTCTTCTCACATTCCATGCTCCAACTGAATTTTGTATCTTTTTGAGTCAGCTGAGTTAATGGAGTAGCTATTCGAGAAAACCCTTATATGAATCTCCAATAATAACCAGCTAAGCCGAGAAATCTACGTACTTTGGTCACTAATTTAGGTTGCTCCCAACTTTGAATAGCTTCAATCTTTGCCGGGTCAATAGATATTCCATGACTTGATACTACGTGCCCAAGGAATGCTACTTCCTCAAGCCAGAACTCACATTTCTTCAACTTGGCATAAAGCTTGTTTTCACGAAGCTTTTGGAGTATCAGCCTCAAGTGTTCCTCATGATCTTCATGACTTTTGGAATAAATGAGGATGTCATCAATAAAGACGACCACAAAGTGATCCAAATATTCCTTGAATACTCGGTTCATCATATCCATGAAGGCAGCAGGAGCATTAGTCAATCCAAAAGACATGACTAGGAATTCATAATGCCCGTACTGAGTTCTGAAAGTCCTCTTTGGAATGTCATCGGTTCTAATCTTTAACTGATGATATCTGGAATGATGATCGATCTTTGAAAAGAATTTGGCACCTTGTAACTGGTCAAATAGGTCATCAATACGTTGCAATAGGTACCTATTCTTGATGGTGACATGATTCAACTCCTGATAATCAATACAAAATCGCATACTCCCATCTTTCTTCTTCACGAATAGAACAGGAGCACCCCAAGGAGACGTACTAGGACGAATGAAACCGATGTCTAACAATTCCTGCAATTGGGTCTTTAACTCCCGAGTTCAATAGAGCCATTCGATATGGGGCTTTGGAAATGGGTTTTGTACTGTGTTCAAGGTCGATACAAAATTTAATTTCTCGCCTGGGGTAGGCTGGAAGTTCTTCAGGAATACATCGAAATTTATTAACAATAGAAATATCATTCAAACTCCATTTATTTTTGTTTAAACTGCGATATGAGCTAAGAAAGCTTGACATCCATTTTTCAATAAACGAATAGCTTTATGGCTTGAGATGACAAAGGATTGATTTTAATGGTTTGGTTGTTTGAATTCGCATAATAGGTTGGTTAGGAATATGAAAGCTAACAACCTTACGAAAACAATCATTTTTTTGCATGATGAGTAGTTAACCAATCAATCCCTAGAATTACGTCAAATGCAAGTATTTTCAATGAAATAAGATCGATAGGTAATGTGAGGGTACTGATTTGAATAAAATAAGACTTATAAACAGTGGATGTAATAAAGGTTTCTCCCAACAGAGTTTCAAAAAATAGGTCAAAGTCTAATTTCTTCGGAGTCAAATTTAAACGTTGAGCGCAAGTAAGAGAAATAAAGGAATGAGTAGAACTGGTATCAAATAAGGTATAGACTTTGCTAGAGTTTATGATAAGCTTTCCCGTGATGACCTCGTTCGGGTTCCTTGCTTTCTGGGAGGTCACGACAAACGCTCTCTCTTGAACTACCAGCTTTGACTTTTCTGGGACGGCCTTTGGTGCCTCCATCCCAACTGGACTTATCTTCGGTGCATGAAAAAATCAGGATAGGTGACATTCTCTTCCACAATTATAACACGCTTTGACCGGTGATCACGCAGCTTTGACCGATGTGTCCTCCCTCCGCATTTGAAGCATATGATATGTGGTCGCTTCTCCTTCCTTAACAACGGTCTTTGGTGCCGACGCCTTTCCATCATCATAAATCTCCTCTTCTTGAATTTTCCACTCTTATTGTCTTAGCCATGATTACCACCGAAGTGGTTACCATTTCTAGCCTGTTGATTCCCTCCACGCTTGTTGTCACCGCTTCAATGACTGCTACCACTGGTATTATCATTTTACCGATTGCTCTCTCTTGGTTGGGTTGACTCATTATCACGCTCCAATAACTAAGCCCTATTCACAACATCTGAATATAAACACAGTTTATGAGCGATAAGGTATTGATGTATCTTGGGTTTCAAACCTCTTAGAAACATTCGCGTCATTCTCTCCTCATTATCAACCAAATGGGATGCAACCGACAACCTAAAACTTGGCTTCAGATCGCGACACTTATGTTGTTTTCCTCCAGTTTAATGAACTCTACCTCTTTCATGTGACGAATACTTTCGAGAAAGTACTTGTTGTTGAACAGTTCTTGGAACTTCTCCCAAGACATCTTTAGTGCGGCAGGTTGAGTACACTTTACAGATTCCCACCAGTAATCTACCTCTACCCGTAACATGAAGGTGGCAAAGGGAACCTTTTGCTCCTCGGAGCATCCCAAGACATCAAATATCTTGTTGATCTTCTTTATCCACATCTCCGCCTTAAGTGATTTTGGCTCTCCAAAAACTCTGGTGGTCCCAGCTCCTTGAACTGTTTAGCAATGACCGTCCAAGAGTTGCAAGTATTTTCACCTGCATTTCGGACAGGAGTCTCTCTTGCCTGATGTTGCATGAATTGCAGAAAGCCTCTGAACATTCCATCGTTCATCATTTGGTCAGTGTTGTTGTTTGCATGAGGATTATTGTCTTCCTGTTGCACATTATCCTGGGTATTCATCTGTGGTGACTCTACGGCCTCCTGTGCTCCATTGCTATTCTCAATATTATCGGATGTCATTTTCAAATACTGCCACAAAACAAGGGTTAATTGACATGTCACATATTATCCCTATACTCTGACCGACCAATTAAATACCAAATAAACTTAGGTAGGTCATACTAATGTAAGGAATTCTTCGTCTCTTCCCTCCTAGTTCTTGTCTCACATCTCAGCTAGGGATCATATCCCTAAGCTTTGATACCAACTGTGACGCCCCCAAAATAGGTATACATCACCCATCTTGAGTCGCCAAATACATGGTACAAAATTCAAATACAACTTAATAATACAATTATCGTGTAAAATACGACAAAACATAAACTGAGAGTTTTAATACGAATATTGTCTTCTAGACAATATTCAACTCAAATGGAGTCCTCAATACATTTATTATCACACTATTTCATAGAATAGTGAGGACTACTAATGCTATCATCTGGATCGTCACTCCATTCCCCGACTAGTCCCACCACGCTCTCATTTCCTCAAGAGGACAATGAAAGCAAAAGGTGAGCTCAACTAGCCCAAAGAAGAAATATTATGACTAAAATAATGCGTAATAATTTATCGTTAGCCTTCAACAAAGGTTAAACCGATAAAATATAACAAACATCAAGTTTAACTACAATGAACAAGCAATCCATTAAAAGAGTCAAGTAGAGAATAAAATCTACTATCTTCTATGATTTAAAAGGTTTTTCATCACTTTTATCACGAGACTCAACTTAATAAATAATCCACATTATCGAATCACCAACGCACTACTTAATAGAGGATATTCTTTAGTATCACGACCACAAATTATCTATGCACTACGCGCCAAGGATATTCGTGGTATTCATCAATGGTCATGATCATGCCAACAACCTGGCTCATCAATGCACTACGGGCCAACGAGGACTTTTACCACATCATTTATAACATTACTACCATGATTATACCGAATAATCCTCGTCATAATCATACCAAGTCCATCTACGCACTACAAAGCTACATATACGACTTTTAACATAATATGAACATGAGGATGATGACAATGATATAAGAATTCAATAAAACAAGTTCAAGGATAAATTTTTAAAGATTTATAATTTAATTTATCCAAAATCAATAATACGTCAAATTGTCAACATGATAATCGCTTTCAGAAGTAAAATTCAAGAATAATATTGTACCAAAAAATTATTTGGACCAAAAATCGAATAAATTTTATCATTAATAAGACCCGGGTGAATAGTACTTGAGTGGTGAATAAGACCCCATGAATAGTACTTTCTAGAATAGTAACCCCGTGAATAGTACTCCAGCATGAAAAAGTTAAAACTTATCAAGAATGCTCAGAATAATATTTCCATGAAAAGATATTGGATGAAGCGCAAATATCAAGGATATTCTACTAATTTCATGGAGTATATAAGCTAAAATTTTAGTAAAACGAGTATAGAATTCGAAATCTGAAACGAAATAATATTACTTACATACTACAGAGTATGGAAGAAAATATTATTTCAATCGAATATTGAACAAAAATAACATCCCTTACCTTGAAAAGAAGAGTATTTTAACCGGTATAATGCGGGATATTTTTGAAGAAAACTTTCACTATTTTCTACGCTCAAAGCTTTCTAAAGCTCGAAAGAAATATGCTCAAGATTATGAAGAAGAATTCTCCGATTCCTCGTTGTGATTTTCAATTCTAACTTAAGCGCTTATTTATAGGAAAATGCTAGAATGCCATAGGAGACTAAATAATAAAATAATAATTTTATTTTTCTTCCTTCCTTCCACGCATCCTTTGTTGAAAGCTAGCATGCCATTTTTGAAAAATTTTGGCACTTACATGTTAAAAAAAAAGTGGGTCCCACCCAATTTTAATAAAAAAACATTTTATTTTCTGAAACTTCAATAATTCATAATAAATAGCCCTTTTATGTCCATTCCATACGAAATTGAATTCTCTACAACTTTGTAGCTTTAAGATTTTCTAAATTCCAAACCGAAAATATCCGAAATCCACAAATTTAACAATTTTCAACACCTCTTAAAATTCATAACAAATCATACATTAATTTTTAACGGTTCAAAATTTGTGGACATATACTCAACTTATATATGTATAACATATTAAAAAATCACAACGATCCGACGGTCGGATTAAAATTATAACTCACGCAATAGAGCATTAAGAACACCGATTTGATTTTTTAATACCTCCAATTCGACAAAATACTGATAAAACACCTCCACATTAATTCTTTCATTTATAACCACATAAAATAAATATTTTCCTATCAATCATTTATGTCCACATAAAATAAATATTTCCTTATCATATAAATCAATAATTAATTATTCACAAATAATATTATAGAATCACAATAATGACAAAATGTGCATCGCTTCGTGAAAGAAGGGGATTTTAGAAAAGGATTTCTCCTTCTTGTCGACGCAATTAGGTGACCAAACCTCTTCTCGATGTAACTTTCTAGACATTGCCAATAATGCTATCTAATAATATTATTCAAATAATATGAATTATTAATTTGATAATGGGAAATAATGTAAAATGACAATTATTGAAACAACAATAATATAAAATATCAACACAACAATTATTGAATCAATAAAATAAAATATTGAAAGAATTATCGTAATAATTATTGAGTAGTGTCTTCTTACGTAAGAATCAATAATTCAAAAATATATTGCAATATATCGTATGCCATCAGTGCAACAATGCGACATCTTTATTTTTAACCATCGTTATTCCAACAATGTTAATTCAGAACCACTACACCGTTATTTATAAAACTCAAACTTGTCGTTTTCTTCATCCCACAGTTATTCTGTTAGGGGCCCACAAATGGCTGCGCCGTCGTACGAATATTCCCCGACAACAAGAATATTCCACGACCAAATGAATATTCCCCAACAGAAATGAGTATTTTATAACCACTTGCGTATTTTGAAAATTTTATATATATCCCACAACTATAACATTATATCAAATTCACTCCATAACATTCAAAAATGATATTTATAGAAAATTTATTTTTATTCATAAAAGTTGGGGTCTTACAAGAGTAGAGAATGAAAGTATTTCAAAGTGAATGTGACTAATGTTTTAAAACGATAGGAATCAAGATTATTCCTATTATTCAAGTTGCTTCATAACCTTTGTTCGGTTATCGAAGTTATAAATGAATGTTGAATTCTTAAAGTTGTTTGTTCAACTGTTATGACTTGCTGGGCAATTGAATGCTCACACTTGCTTTAAATGAAAAAACATTTTAGGGTACAAGGGAGAAGAACCTAGGATCCCGTAAAGATCAAGTCGATCGGTATCCGGAAGAAGTGCCACTCATTAGATGAATGAGTGTGAAGATCAAGCGAAGACTTGTAATATAGAATGATAGAATTAAACTATAGACTAGTTTAATAAACGCTTATGTATCCTTGGTGGCGGTTGAAAGTCACTCTTGTAAGAGATAAATAATAATGTAATTATCATTATTTGTAATAAAAGAGGTTATAAGGTTTTAGAACCTGGGAATTGAGAATGTATGTTGTTATATTTTAGTATATAGTGATGTATGTTGGGATGAATGATGTACTCGTGACGTACGGAATCCGAGTGTGAAGATTGACCGGATTTCGGGGCGTTACAAGTTGGTATTAGAGCTGATAGGTTATAAACCTTAAGTATGAGTACCTAAGACTATAATCGTAGGGAGAAGGATAAGAAGATCGTTGAGTTCAGCCTCTGAACATTCCATCATTCATCATTTGGTCAGTGTTGTTGTTTGCATGAGGATTATTGTCTTCCTATCAGCATTATCACTCGGTATTCATCTGTGGTGACTCTACTACCTCCAAAGGCTCCATTGCTATTCTCAATATTATCGGATGTCATTTTCAAATACTGCCACAAAACAAGGGTTAATTGACATGTCACATATTATCCCTATACTCTGACCGACCAATTAAATACCAAATAAACTTAGGTAGGTCATACTAGCGAAGGAATTCTTCGTCTCTTCCCTCCTAGTTCTTGTCTCACATCTCAGCTAGGGATCATATCCCTAAGCTTTGATACCAACTGTGACGCCCCCAAAATAGGTATACATCACCCATCTTGAGTCGCCAAATACATGGTACAAAATTCAAATACAACTTAATAATACAATTATCGTGTAAAATACTACAAAACATAAACTGAGAGTTTTAATACGAATATTGTCCTCTAGACAATATTCAACTCAAATGGAGTCCTCAATACATTTATTATCACACTATTTCATAGAATAGTGAGGACTACTAATGCTATCATCTGGATCGTCACTCCATTCCCCGACTAGTCCCAGCTACGTTCTCATTTCCTGAAGAGGACAATGAAAGCAAAAGGGTGAGCTCAACTAGCCCAGTAAGAAATATTATGACTAAAATAATGCAGAATAATTTATCATTAGCCTTCAACAGTGTTAAACTGATAAAATATAACAAACATCAAGTTTAACTACAGCGGAACAAGCAATCCATTAAAAGAGTCAAGTAGAGAATAAAATCTACTATCTTCTATGATTTAAAAGGTTTTTCATCACTTTTATCGCTGAGACTCAACTTAATAAATAATCCACATTATCGAATCACCCCCGCTTTACTGACCGAGGATATTCTTTAGTATCACGACCATAAATTATCTATGCACTACTGGCCAAGGATATTCGTGTATTCATCAATGGTCATGATCATGCCAACAACCTGCTCATCAATGCACTACAGTGCCAATGAGGACTTTTACCACATCATTTATAACATTACGGCCATGATTATATTCGAATAAATCCCCGGTCATAATCATACCAAGTCCATCTATGCACTCATGTGCCACGTATGACTTTTAACATAATATGAACATGAGGGTGATGACAATGATATAAGAATTCAATAAAACAAGTTCAAGGATAAATTTTTAAAGATTTATAATTTAATTTATCCAGTAAATCAATAAATATCCAAATTGTCAACACGATCATCGCTTTTGTGGGAGTAAAATTCAAGAATAATATTGTACCAAAAAATTATTTGGACCAAAAGCAGAATAAATTTTTATCATGAATAGTACCGGGTGAATAGTACTTTGAGTGAATAGTACCCCATGAATAAGACTTAGAATAGTAACCTCCGTGAATAGTACTCCAAAGATGAAAAAGTTAAAACTTATCAAGAATGCTCGTAATAATATTTCCATGAAAAGATATTGGATGAAGCGCAAATATCAAGGATATTCTACTAATTTCATGGAGTATATAAGCTAAAATTTTAGTAAAACGAGTATAGAATTCGAAATCTGAAACGAAATAATATTACTTACATACTACAGAGTATGGAAGAAAATATTATTTTAAGCGAATATTGAACAAAAATAACATCCCTTACCTTGAAAAGAAGAGTATTCTAACTGGTATAGCGGGGATATTTTTGAAGAAAACTTTCACTATTTTCTACGCTCAAAGCTTTCTAAAGCTCGAAAGAAATATGCTCAAGATTATAGAAGAAGAATTCTCTGATTCTGGTGTGATTTTCAATTCTAACTTAAGCGCTTATTTATAGGAAAATGCTAGAATGCCATAGGAGACTAAATAATAAAATAATAATTTTATTTTTCTTCCTTCCTTCCACGCATCCTTTGTTGAAAGCTAGCATGCCATTTTTGAAAAATTTTGGCAGCCCACATGTTAAAAACAAAAGTGGGTCCCACCCAATTTTAATAAAAAAACATTTTATTTTCTGAAACTTCAATAATTCATAATAAATAGCCCTTTTATGTCCATTCCATACGAAATTGAATTCTCTACAACTTTGTAGCTTTAAGATTTTCCAAATTCCAAACCGAAAATATCCGAAATCCACAAGCGGACAATTTTCAACACCTCTTAAAATTCATAACAAATCATACATTAATTTTTAACGGTTCAAAATTTGTGGACATATACTCAACTTATATATGTATAACATATTAAAAAATCACAACGATCCGATTTTTGGCTTGGATTAAAATTATAACTCACTTAATAGAGCATTAAGAACACCCAGATTTGATTTTTAATACCTCGATTCGACAAAATAATTGATAAAACACCTCCACATTAATTCTTTCATTTATAACCACATAAAATAAATATTTTCCTATCAATCATTTATGTCCACATAAAATAAATATTTCCTTATCATATAAATCAATAATTAATTATTCACAAATAATATTATAGAATCACAATAATGACAAACTGCATCTGCTTCTCGTGAAAGAAGGGATTTTCGAAAGGATTTCTCCTTCTCGACGCAAGCAATTAGGTGACCAAACCTCTTCTTGATGTAACTTTCTAGACATTGCCAATAATGCTATCTAATAATATTATTCAAATAATATGAATTATTAATTTGATAATGGGAAATCTTGTGCGTTGACAATTATTGAAACAACAAGAATATAAAATATCAACACAACAATTATTGAATCAATAAAATAAAATATTGAACAAGAATTATCGTAACAATTATTGAGTAGTGTCTTCTTCTTACGTAAGAATCAATAATTCAAAATACTGCGGCAATACCGTGTAAGCTACTCTTGTGCAAACAATGCGATTCGTGTTTTTAACCATCGTGTATTCCAACAAAGTTTAATTGTAACTACTTAACCGTTATTTATAAAACTCAAACTTGTCGTTTCTTCATCCTACGCTTATTCTCATTGGGGGCCCACAAATGGCCGCACTGGGTCGCATTTAATATTCCCAAACAACAAGAATATTCCACTTACCAAATGAATATTCCCAATGTAAATGAGTATTTTATAACCACTTGCGTATTTTGAAAATTTTATATATATCCCACAACTATAACATTATATCAAATTCACTCCATAACATTCAAAAATGATATTTATAGAAAATTTATTTTTATTCATAAAAGTTGGGGTCTTACAAGAGTAGAGAATGAAAGTATTTCAAAGTGAATGTGACTAATGTTTTAAAAGCGATAGAATCAAGATTATTCCTATTATTCAAGTTGCTTCATAACCTTTGTTCGGTTATCGAAGTTATAAATGAATGTTGAATTCTTAAAGTTGTTTGTTCAACTGTTATGACTTGCTGGGCAATTGAATGCTCACACTTGCTTTAAATGAAAAAACATTTTTAGGGTACAAGGAGAAGAACCTAAGGATCCCGTAAAGATCAAGTGATCGGATCAGGAAGAAGTGCCACTCATTAGATGAATGAGTGTGAAGATCAATGAAGACTTGTAATATAGAATGATAGAATTAAACTATAGACTAGTTTAATAAACGCTTATGTATCCTTGGTGGCGGTTGAAAGTCACTCTTGTAAGAGATAAATAATAATGTAATTATCATTATTTGTAATAAAAGAGGTTATAAGGTTTTAGAACCTGGGAATTGAGAATGTATGTTGTTATATTTTAGTATATAGTGATGTATGTTGGGATGAATGATGTACTCGTGACGTACGGAATCCGAGTGTGAAGATTGACCGGATTTCGGGGCGTTACAAGTTGGTATTAGAGCTGATAGGTTATAAACCTTAAGTATGAGTACCTAAGACTATAATCGTAGGGAGAAGGATAAGAAGATCGTTGAGTTCAGCCTCTGAACATTCCATCATTCATCATTTGGTCAGTGTTGTTGTTTGCATGAGGATTATTGTCTTCCTATTGCACATTATCCTGGGTATTCATCTGTGGTGACTCTACGGTCTCCAGTGCTCCATTGCTATTCTCAATATTATCGGATGTCATTTTCAAATACTGCCACAAAACAAGGGTTAATTGACATGTCACATATTATCCCTATACTCTGACCGACCAATTAAATACCAAATAAACTTAGGTAGGTCATACTAGCGAAGGAATTCTTCGTCTCTTCCCTCCTAGTTCTTGTCTCACATCTCAGCTAGGGATCATATCCCTAAGCTTTGATACCAACTGTGACGCCCCCAAAATAGGTATACATCACCCATCTTGAGTCGCCAAATACATGGTACAAAATTCAAATACAACTTAATAATACAATTATCGTAAAAATACTACAAAACATAAATCGAGAGTTTTAATACGAATATTGTCCTCTAGACAATATTCAACTCAAATGGAGTCCTCAATACATTTATTATCACACTATTTCATAGAATAGTGAGGACTACTAATGCTATCATCTGGATCGTCACTCCATTCCCCGACTAGTCCCAGCTACGTTCTCATTTCACAAGAGGACAATGAAAGCAAAAGGGTGAGCTCAACTAGCCCAGTAAGAAATATTATGACTAAAATAATGCAGAATAATTTATCATTAGCCTTCAACAGTGTTAAACTGATAAAATATAACAAACATCAAGTTTAACTACAGCGGAACAAGCAATCCATTAAAAGAGTCAAGTAGAGAATAAAATCTACTATCTTCTATGATTTAAAAGGTTTTTCATCACTTTTATCGCTGAGACTCAACTTAATAAATAATCCACATTATCGAATCACCCCTGCACTACGACCGAGGATATTCTTTAGTATCACGACCATAAATTATCTATGCACTACGGGCCAAGGATATTCGTGTATTCATCAATGGTCATGATCATGCCAACAACTGTTCATCAATGCACTACAGGCCAATGAGGACTTTTACCACATCATTTATAACATTACGGCCATGATTATACCGAATAATCCCTGGTCATAATCATACCAAGTCCATCTATGCACTACAGGCCACAGATGACTTTTAACATAATATGAACATGAGGGTGATGACAATGATATAAGAATTCAATAAAACAAGTTCAAGGATAAATTTTTAAAGATTTATAATTTAATTTATCCAGAAATCAATAGCGTCCAAATTGTCAACATGATACTGCTTTGTGGAGTAAAATTCAAGAATAATATTGTACCAAAAATTATTTGGACCAAAAACGAATAAATTTTTATCATGAATAGTACCCCGGGTGAATAGTACTCGAGTGAATAGTACCCCATGAATAGTACTTCGGGAATAGTAACCCTGTGAATAGTACTCCAGCATGAAAAAGTTAAAACTTATCAAGAATGCTCAGAATAATATTTCCATGAAAAGATATTGGATGAAGCGCAAATATCAAGGATATTCTACTAATTTCATGGAGTATATAAGCTAAAATTTTAGTAAAATGAGTATAGAATTCGAAATCTGAAACGAAATAATATTACTTACATACTACAGAGTATGGAAGAAAATATTATTTTAAGCGAATATTGAACAAAAATAACATCCCTTACCTTGAAAAGAAGAGTATTCTAACTGGTATAGCGGGGATATTTTTGAAGAAAACTTTCACTATTTTCTACGCTCAAAGCTTTCTAAAGCTCGAAAGAAATATGCTCAAGATTATAGAAGAAGAATTCTCTCGATTCGGTGTGATTTTCAATTCTAACTTAAGCGCTTTATTTATAGGAAAATGCTAGAATGTCATAGAGACTAAATAATAAAATAATAATTTTATTTTTCTTCCTTCCTTCCACGCATCCTTTGTTGAAAGCTAGCATGCCATTTTTGAAAAATTTCAAGCGTACTTCACATGTTAAAAAACAAAAAGTGGGTCCCACCCAATTTTAATAAAAAACATTTTATTTTCCAAAACTTCAATAATTCATAATAAATAGCCCTTTTATGTCCATTCCATACCATAGAATTGAATTCTCTACAACTTTTGTAGCTTTAAGATTTTCCAAATTCCAAACCGAAAATATCCGAAATCCATGAGCGGACAATTTTCAACACCTCTTAAAATTCATAACAAATCATACATTAATTTTTAATTCGGTTCAAAATTTGTGGACATATACTCAACTTATATATGTATAACATATCAAAAATCACAACGATCCGACTATTTGGATTAAAATTATAACTCACTTAATAGAGCATTAAGAACAATTCGATTTGATTTTTAATACCTCCAATTCGACAAAATATCGATAAAACACCTCCACATTAATTCTTTCATTTATAACCACATAAAATAAATATTTTCCTATCAATCATTTATGTCCACATAAAATAAATATTTCCTTATCATATAAATCAATAATTAATTATTCACAAATAATATTATAGAATCACAATAATGACAACTGCACCGCTCTCGTGAAAGAAGGGGATTTTCTAAAAAGGATTTCTCCTTCTCGACGCCGCAATTAGGGTGACCAAACCTCTTCTTGATGTAACTTTCTAGACATTGCCAATAATGCTATCTAATAATATTATTCAAATAATATGAATTATTAATTTGATAATGGGAAATACTGCAAAGGACAATTATTGAAACAACAAAGAATATAAAATATCAACACAACAATTATTGAATCAATAAAATAAAATATTGAACAATAATTATCAGTAATAATTATTGAGTAAAGTCTTCACGTAAGAATCAATAATTCAAAAATACTGCAATACTGCAAAGCATCTGTGCAACAATGCGTGACATCGTATTTTAACCATCGTGTATTCCAACAATGTTAATTCAGTAACCACTACTGCAATTATTTATAAAACTCAAACTTGTCGCTTTTCTTCATCCACGCTTATTCCGTTAGGGGCCCACAAATGGTCATACTGGCCGTAATTTAATATTCCCTCACAACAAGAATATTCCACGACCAAATGAATATTCCCAAATGTAAATGAGTATTTTATAACCACTTACATGTATTTTGAAAATTTTATATATATCCCACAACTATAACATTATATCAAATTCACTCCATAACATTCAAAAATGATATTTATAGAAAATTTATTTTTATTCATAAAAGTTGGGGTCTTACAAGAGTAGAGAATGAAAGTATTTCAAAGTGAATGTGACTAATGTTTTAAAACGATAGGAATCAAGATTATTCCTATTATTCAAGTTGCTTCATAACCTTTGTTCGGTTATCGAAGTTATAAAGGAATGTTGAATTCTTAAAGTTGTTTGTTCAACTGTTATGACTTGCTGGGCAATTGAATGCTCACACTTGCTTTAAATGAAAAAACATTTTCAGGGTACAAGGAGAAGAACCTAAGGATCCCGTAAAGATCAAGCTGATCGGTATCCAGAAGAAGTGCCACTCATTAGATGAATGAGTGTGAAGATCAAGCGAAGACTTGTAATATAGAATGATAGAATTAACTATAGACTAGTTTAATAAACGCTTATGTATCCTTGGTGGCGGTTGAAAGTCACTCTTATAAGAGATAAAGAATAATGTAATTATCATTATTTGTAATAAAAGAGGTTATAAGGTTTTAGAACCTGGGAATTGAGAATGTATGTTGTTATATTTCAGTATATAGTGATGTATGTTGGGATGAATGATGTACTCGTGACGTTTGGAATCCGAAAAGAAGATCGAATTTGATTTCGTATGCTATGTTGGTATTAGAGTCGATAGGTTATAAACCTTAAGTATGAGTACCTAAGACCGTAATCGTAGGGGAGAAGGATAAGAAGATCGCTGAGTTCAACGATTAGGAAAGAAGATCACCACGTGATCATAGTGAATCGTAATAACAGATGATATATTAAACGATGAATGATTTATAACTAATGATATGAATGAATGGTACTATAAAGTAGTACGGGAAGAAGAACTCAGATTGAGTTGAGAAGGATAACATACGAATTAAAGAAAATTCGTATTAAGTAAAGACAAATTTAGAAGTTGTAAAATTTCAATTGAGGACTCATGTGATAGCTGAGTTGTATGAACCTTTGATATGGGCAGAGGTTTGTGCTTAGTGTAACAACTGTTTAGCTTATTACAGTGATAATCATTGGAATTGGTCGCGCTATCAAGATGTATATGACTAGAAGGTGAATCTTTTCTCATGTATATACTAGATAGGTAGAGAACGATAAGGTAGGTGCGAGTTCTTGAAACTTATACTTATGGTAGGTTCGTGACTCATAATTATATGGTATGTTTTTGAACTTCTCAGGAAATGGACACCTATGGTCTGACTGGGATAGTTCTTAAACTAATTTTATTATGGAAAGTTCCTGAACTCATAATGTGTGGTTAGTTGATGGACTGTACTAAGGTATAGGAATGTTTAGACTGAAAATGAGTATTTTCAGTAGAATTAGCATTGAAGGTGCTAGAGAAGATTAAGTATTGTCGCAAGTAAGACAATGAAGGAAGATGGAGGATAGGATATTCCAAGTCATCTAGATAGGCTAGATTTCAAAGTTTCTTGAAATTGTGTGCGGATGTATGCGTTTTGAAAAGGAAAGAATTGGTTCAATTTTTGGAACCAATGGATTTTAAAAGAACTATTCTTGATATGTCTATGCTAGTTGATTCGGCTAGACAGAAATTAATTTGAAATATCAAAATGAATTTTATATCAACAGTGCATTTGATGCAAGGATGGTAAAAGGATGGAGTTGTTAATACAATTGAACCTGATGTTGGATGTGATCTTAGGATCAACAACCCACTATGGTATGATGTATAATGACGAAGTCCTCAACGTACTATGAAAAGTACAGTATCATGATGTCATAAAACATTTTGATGTATTGCGAAAGAATTTAAAGAAGTAGTCGATGTCAATTAATTTGACTTGACGAATGTTTCAAGTTGATATCCAATTTATTAGTATGGTCTAAGATACTTGATTTGGCTAAGACGAATGGTATGTCATGATTAAAAGAAAATCGAGCTTTCTTTGAAGAAGTTGTGTCAAACCAAATTGCTTTGGTATGGAATCTAATGATTAAGTCTGAGGTGAACACACCCTTATATGTGAAGTTCACTAAGTGTGAATTTTAGCTAGAACGAGTATAGTTTTTAGGTCATGTTATTGACCATGTAGGGATTTTAGTAGATCCAGCGAAGGTGGAAGCCGTGATGACTTAGGAACAACTGAAATTGCCGAATGAGGTGCGAATTTTCCTAGGGTTAGCGGGATACTATCGGATTCATCCAGGATTTTTTGAAGATAACTACTCCGTTGACTAACTTGACAAGGAAGACGGTGAAATACATATGGACTGAGAAATGCGAGGATAGTTTTCAAGAACTGAAGAAGAGGTTGAGTGAAGAGCCTATTTTGTCATTACCCGATGACACAGGAAATTTCGTAGTTTATAGCGATGCTTCGCATAAAGGACTTGGTTGGGTGCTCATGCAGCATGGCAAGGTCATTGCATATGCATCAAGGCAATTGAAGGATTATGAGAAAGTTTACCCTACTCATGATCTGGAATTGGCCGCAAAAGTTTTTGCCTTAAAAGATATGGAGACATTATCTTTACGGAGAGAAATGTGAGATATACACGGACCATAAGAGTCTAATATATATATTCACATAGAAGGAGTTGAATATGAGACAAATGAGATGATTGGAGTTGATAAAGGATTACGACTGTGAAATCCTGTATCACCCTAAAAAAGCCAATATAGTTATTGATACCTTAAGTAGGAAGGGTCGGGAGAAGTTGTCTATGTTAACAGCTCAAACTGAGTTAATAACAGAGATGGCTAAGATGATAGAAGTGAAATTGCCGAGTGAATCAGGGCAGAGACTATTTGCGACAGAGATTCAATCTACCATTATAGAGAGAGTCAAGGAGGTGCAACTCAAAACTGAAGAGTGTGACCGAATAAAGGAGTGGCTAACCAATGAAAAAGATTAAAAGTATAGTCTCGATAATGGGGGATTATTGAGATTTGAAGGAAGAATTTGAGTTTCGAATGAGACAGAATTAAAGGAGCAAGTATTACAAGAGGCTCATAGTTCGATGTACTCGATTCATTGTGGTAGTACTAAGATGTACCAAGACCTTCGACGGAGTTTTTG
This sequence comes from Panax ginseng, assembly GCA_020205605.1. Lineage (NCBI taxonomy): Eukaryota > Viridiplantae > Streptophyta > Magnoliopsida > Apiales > Araliaceae > Panax > Panax ginseng. The sequence continues at coordinate 70,851,316 of CM035139.1, forward strand.
GTGGCCGAACATGAAGAGAGAGATTGCCGAGTATATGAGTAGGTGCTTGACTTGTCAGAAAGTTAAGGTCGAACATCAACGACCAAGTGGCTTATTACATTCATTGGAGATTCCAAAGTGGAAGTGGGAGCATATAACGAAGGACTTTGTGGTGGGACTTCCGACTACAACAAAAGGGTATGATGCGATTTGGGTAATAGTGGACCGGTTGACGAAGTCGGCTCACTTCTTGTCATTTAAGGTCAAGTATAACTTGGACTAGTTAGCTAAACTTTATGTTAAGGAAATAATTTCCAAACATGGAGTACCAGTTTCGATTGTGTCAGATCGTGATCCACGATCCACGTCAAACTTTTGGAGGAGTCTGCAGGAGCAGTTGGGAACACAAATGAAGCTGAGTACGGCGTATCATCCACAAACTGATAGACAGAGCGAGAGGACAATTCAAACATTAGAAGATATGTTGAGATCTTGCGTCATGGATTTTAAGGGTAGTTGGGATGATCATCTACCCTTAGTAGAATTTGCATATAACAACAGTTATCATGCAAGCATAGGTATGCCGCCTTATGAAGCTTTGTACGGAAGAAAGTGCAGGACACCATTGTGTGGGGACGAATTGGGAGAACGTCAAATGTTAGGGCCAGAATTGGTGCAGCAAACAGCGAATGTAGTGAAGTTGATACGAATGCGTCTCGTAGCAGCTCAAGACAGACAGAAAAAGTATGCAGACTTGCATCGAGAAAATAGGGAGTTTGAAGTAGGCTCTTACGTATTTCTAAAGGTATCTATCTGGAAAGGAAAGATATGCTTTGGAAAGAAGGGAAAGTTAAGTCCAAGGTTTATAAGACCTTTTGAAGTGTTAAAATGGGTAGGTGAGGTAGCTTATATGATAGCATTACCTCCAGACCTAGAATGAATACATAACATGTTTCACGTATCTGTGTTGCGTCCTTATAAGCCAGATTATAAACACTTAATAGAGTATGAGTCTATTCATATCGAGAAGGACTTAACGTACGAAGAGATGCCATCATTGACTAGTTTTCGAAAGATTATTTTTTTGCCTTAGCCCAAAAAAATAGAATTAGGAAATATAAATATACAACTCACTATATACAATCTAGAGTAATAGAAAAAAAGATTAGGGCAGAGAATTGTAAAATAAAAAAAGGAAAGAGATCTAAAAGATCTTTTTCCTAAAATTCCCGGTTGGTCTACTTATGTCTTACCTCTCCTCAATGAATATTCATTCCGTATTGGTCAACCAATCCGAATAGTTAATATTCTGAGTCATAATTTGAATAAGAATTCTTGTAGTTTACAACATGTGATTAAATAAAATTGAATAAAAAGAAAAAGGGGATGTTTTGTAGAATGATTTCCCTTTCAGTTAATTTTCTTCAGCTATTGACCAAAAGTAAATTTTCATAAATAAGAAATTGCATGAACTTATATCAATCAAATAATGATATTTCTATCCAATGATTCGCCTAATCAATTTATCCATTTAGATTGCATCCGCGTGAGATAATGATAAAAAAAGAGGAAGGGAGAGAAGAATTTACAAAAAGGGGGATTCAAAAAAAATAGGTTGGTTCGGATCGGAGAGGGCCCTTGAACTAGGTATATGTAATTTAATAGCTATGCTATAAGTCAACTTGTTTTGATGCACGATTCTTAAATCCGGTTGAATCTAAGATGAATGAAGAGTTGGTTTACGTTATGGAAGAAAGACATGTATATGTGATATTAAATATTGACTAGTTATATATGAACTAAAGATATATTTAAGTTGCCCTACTACTATAAATTTAGATGGGGATTCCAATAGAAGTCCTTCCGTCTCATTTGTGACTGTGAGTTGAATGAATAAATAGATGAAATCAAGAAAAAGATCGAAGAATTCAAAGAATGGTTCAAAACAAAGAAATGAACGAACGAAAGTAAAGTTGTATGGATTCACAAAGAAATACTTTGTCGATAAGAACAAAAAAGAGATATCGAAGTAATTATTTTACTTCTACTAGATGAATCATAGCGATGGAATAATTAAGTTAGAATTCATCTACCGATTGATCATTAACCATTTATTTTTTTGGTACTTATCATGAATCCAATTTGATTTCCGCTGCTATTGCCGCTTGGATTGATCGTAGGGCTTGCTTTCTATTGGACCTGGAGTTGTCAAGGTACCGTCATGCTTTATCAGTAGAAGGTATCGCGAGATGCCCCGAGGCTGAGGGAAAAATACGAGGTACTTTATTGCTTAGTCTATCTTTTATAAAAAGCTTTAACAATTTATGGCCTGGTTGTAGCATTAGCACTTTTATTTGCGAATCCTTTTCTTTAATCTTAGAAATATGAACAATAAATATTTTTCATATTTTATTGCCTTGGACTTGCCATTTGCTTTTTTTAAATTATATCAAGATTTCATTCCTATAATTTCTTATTTGTTGAGAAAGTAACCACGAGAAGGGTCGATTTATGGATGAGGAATCAAGATACCTATTTCGCTTTCATCCTTCCCTGCTCAGAAGTGCGCGTAGTCCAAGGACTCCCCTTTTAGGAAGGATTGCAACAAAGGGGTAATTAACCATTTTTAAATCGAATCTTTTTTTACTCGATTTAAAAATAGGAAAATTTCTATATAAAAAAAGAACAGGGGCAAGGTTATACAAAAAGAACTCTATTCTTTTTTTTAGTCTATCTATAAGAGGAGATCTGATGAGTGAGTTTTATACCCATGAATTGGATACATTCGGGCTTAATTTATTGTTGTTCTTAAGTCTTTTAGGATGTTTTTATGTGTTTGTGTCTATTCATGCATGTTTTATATTGTTTTGTAGGAATTGGGACAAAAGTTACATGGATCGACGTTCGGGGTGGCTAGATTCGCGTTTTCGGCTTGCCATTTACACAGCAGTCACTTCAGAGCCAATTTGACTATATCTCCTGACATTATTTCGAAAACCCCAAAGAATGAAAGTTGTAGATCTACTTTTCCTCTTTCCGGAACATCTTGAATCATCAAAATCGGAGTTCGGACGAAGAAGTTATGACCATTTTCCCAAAGGACGTTGGAGCAGAAAATGTCAGATTTTGGGCCAGCGTCGGGGCGCCCATTTTAGGCCTATGCCCGTTTGCCGAGGCACCTGGGAGCAGCAGAGTTTGAGCAGTGTTTAGTGAGCCAGCTACCGGGCGCCGGGGAAGGGCTTGGTGATGGCCCTAACGCGCTTTTGGCTAATTTTGACACCTTTTTGACTCCAAATAGGATTGGGTTTGTTCCTAAGCTAAAAATTGACTTGTAACCTATAAATACATGATGTAAGGCATAAAATAAAGGGAGATTACATAGCTTAGCCTAGATTAAATACTCCTTTAGATTAGAAAATAACCCTAGTTCTTATTAGTTTTGGAGATTGAAGCAACTTGGAGACCATTGAAGATCAAGAGCAAGAGCAAGAGGGGGAGCATCGATTTAGTCACAATGTATTCTATTCTCTTCTCTCATTTTACTTTTATCTTTTGATGTCTATTCAAATTGTGGATTCTTGGTTTTAATTCATTAATTATGAACTAACTATTTTATTAAGATTTCAATTGAACTTTTTATGGCTATGGATTAGTTATTCATTATATTCCAATTATTTGTGTCAAAGTGAGTTGTTTATCTTGCCTTATGCTTATTGATTAATTATCTGATCAGTAATTACTTTGTTACTCTAGAAGGAATTGGAAGAGGAATTCTAGGGTTAGAACTGGGCATGATATCATGTGACTTAGTTATTTGCATGATGAATAATTAGGTTTGTGAATTGAATGGAAATATCTGTCACCGCACAACACATAAGGGAATTGGGATTGGAAAGAGTTTAATTCAATTGTTTTGCATAGAATATAGCAAGATTAATCTGGATTAAATAGAAGGCAATTGATCACTTGAAAAGGACTTTTGGCATTTGAGAATTCTCATTAACAATTCAAGTAGACATAATAATTGGGATAATTGGATAATTGATTTATAGTTCATAATTGGGGATATTGGAGTCTTAATCCTTATTTACCCTAATTCAATCAAATCTTAGTTTTGTTTATTTGCTTTCTTTTGACTAATCTCTTTTAATTGTTTAATTTAGTTTTCTTAATTAGAAAATTCACAATTTGTAATTGTTTAGATAAAATTGATTTGGTTAAGAGTTAGTATTTGGTAATTTTATTAAATAATTCCTCGTGGAACGATACTCTACTTTCACTTTATTACTTGTTGAATCGTGTATACTTGCACGTATTCATTGATCATGTAAATCGATCAACAAGATCATATAAAAAATGTGACCGATTCTTGCATTTCTTTGGGCCATCGTCATCTCACGGAGTTTCGGGTTTAATACCAATATTTTAGCAACAAATCTAATAAATCTAAGTGTAGTGCTTGGGGTATTGATATTTTTGAAAAGGGAATGTACGACGAGTTGTTTATTTCAAGAATAGGTCGGATCCAACCAAATTTATTTCTTTTCCATTAGAACTAAGAAAGAAAGGTGCATGATCTTACAAATGACTTCTGAATAAATTAATAAATCATATGTAAGAATGATAACATTTCGTGATTCATTGGTAAATCTACTTTGATTCTCTATCAACCAATAATGTGGGACCGTTAAATATGGTTAAAGCTAAATCGCCAAGTCCGCACTCAAATATGGCACTCTTTCTACCACTATATTAATAGTAATATAGAGATGCTTTCAAAATGAATAGTTTATCCATATAGAACACTCATATGGATAAATTTTTTTTGAACCACCTATTATAAAATTAGAAAAAATGGGGACGAAATCCCCATTTTTATCCAATGTCAATCGATGACCTACGATTGTGTGTATAAAGAAAGAAAAACTTTTGGATTTGAAAAAAGAAACAACTTTGGTTTACAATTACATATTTTTATTTGGTCAAGAGTCCTCCAACTATTTTGGTTTTGGATGAGTGATTAGTTTCGATGATATTTTTATTTTATTTTTGAATATGAAGAGAGAATAGAGGATATGCTCATTACATTCAAAAAAAGATATGAGAATTTACCATAAGTAATTGAGCGTGAGAGCCAAATGAATCGAAAGATTCATGTTTGGTTCGGGAAGGGATCATAGAAGTTTTTAAATGAATGGAAAGAAAATCTACTTTCATTAAGTGATTTATTAGATAATCAAAAATAGAGGATTTTGAATACTATTCGAAATTCATAAGAACTCCGTGAAGGGGCCATTGAGCACCGGGAAAAGCCCGCACGCCTTTAAAAAAGTGAAAATGGAAGCAGATCGGTTTGGGTGAATGGATACTCGAGATAGAGCGAGAAAAGTGGAATTTTATTAATTCAACTTCTAAGACTTTGGAACAACTAGAAAATTATAAAAACGAAACTATTCATTTTGAACAACAAAGGACGATTAATCAAGCTTTACAACAATGTTTTCCAACAAGCCTTACAAGGCGCCTAGGAACTCGAGTAGTTGTTTGAAAATGAGTTATATTTACGCATCATCGCGCGCCAATATTGGCTTCTTGGGATGATGAAAGAAATAATCGATTAGTCCTTCTACTCTAGGTATCATTCTTTTTCAAAAATGAATTAAGAAAAACTCATGGTAACCATTCGAATGTATTTAAATTAGTAATATTATCCGTGAAACGATTGAGCAATATCATAGAGAAGTAAAGATTATAAATACCAAGCACTGCATCGCAAGTAGGCGATAGCATTACTCGTATTCATGGTCTTGATGAAGTAATGGTGGGTGAATTAGTAGAATTTGAAAGGTGGTACGATAGGGATTGCTCCGAATTTGGAATCAAATAATGTCGATGTTATATTAATGGGCTTATGGTTCATTGATACAAGAAGGAAGTTATGTAAAAGCAACAAGAAGAATTGCTCAGATACCCGTGAAAGTGAGGCCTATTTGGGTATTGTTGTAAATGCCCCAGCTAAACCTATTGATGGTAGAGGTGAAATTTCAACTTCAATATCTATTAATTGAATCTCCCGCCCATGTATTATTTCACAACGCTCAAAGATATCGAGCCTCTTTAAACGGGGCTTATTGCTATTGATTCTATGATCTCTATATGACGTGGTCAGGAGAATTAATTATTGGGGATGATGCATCTAAGAAACAATAAGAAAGAATAGATCACGATTCTCAATCAACAAGGCCAAAATGTAATATGAGTTTATGTAGATATTGGTCAAAAAGCATCTTCTGTGGCTTAGGTAGTGACTACTTTCCAGTGAAAGGGGGCGATGAAATACACTTTTGTGGTAGCTAAAATGGCGATTCCTGCTACATTATAATACCTCGCCTCCTTATACAGTGAGCCACTCATTGTAATATTTTATGTACCGTGAACGACACACTTCAATCATTTATGATGATCCCTCCAAACAAGCACAAGCTTATCGACAAATGTCTCTTCTATTACGAAGACCGCCTGGTCGCGAAGCTTATCCAGGGGATGTTTTTTATTCGCATTTATAACACCCCCATATTTATACTCCCATGGTATCCGATATGGTGCTTACAAAGAATCAATATAATGCAATTAAATCTATACACCCATGGTATCTAATTATATTATTATATTAAAATAAAGGGATAGCAGCTATAATTCTCATAGATCCAAGATTCACAGTATCCCATAACAGATGACAATTCTCAAGAGAACTATTACTGTGTTTGGATACCCTCACTTGGATATATGAAATGTATCTGTGAATAGAGTCTATCTATCTGAAATTCAGAGTACTAATAATAACATGAACAATCCATATTACTAATACCCTCACCCAGATGTATAGTCTATGCCATGCGAATTTATACTATCGTATCGATAGTAACTATCTATCCGAACTCCAGAGTATCAATAACAACATGAAAAGTCCATGCTATTAATACCCTCACTCAGATAAATAATTCCCAAGGATCTCAACTAGATTCAAAGAATTCTAACTTTACATCTATATATGTAAGAAAACACGGTTGCAGAAATAAAAGATGTTATATATATATATATATATATATATATATATATATATATATATCATAATATTAAGATTCAATTACATGATTCTTATAACGAGTTTCTTATTACAAAGTATTCAAATAGACATGAATATACTCTAATCTAAGCAGGGACGCTTCCCTTTATCTACTCCAGATGTTCCAGGATTACCATCTAAAACTGCAAAGGGAATAATTTGCAAGGGTGAGCTATGACATGCTCAGCAAGTTTTGTATTTATAACAATATATAATTTGAAGAAATACACAATTCAAATTTCGACTGATAGTTGTTACTATTTTCTGGATTTTTATTTTTGTCAGTCACACAGACTTAGAAACTTTGTTTAGATATGAGATAGGGGATCAGCCTACTTAATATCCTAGGAGTATGCATCTCATCTTACCAGTACTCAAATGCACCCAAATTAATGCCAATATATCATCGACCGAATATTGATCCCTTACGGGATACCCAACTTCAGAATAGGATGTCTTACCAAAACAATTTGGTTTGATACAATAATTTAAGCTTAACATTCAATATGAATAAACAATTCATTTCTTAGTTATGCTGAAGCTATAGCAATAACCTTACAATAAAAGGTAATTCAAATGTAGGTGTTGTATATTATATCAATAGCATATCAAGATAAAAATCGTGTTCAACGAATAAACAGGGTTGGGAAATTTGCATAAGTAGTTTAAGGTTTAAGAAGAACTTGCCTGAGCGTAGATTAGTCAAGTTATGCTACTCAATTCATTTAATAAATACCTATGATGTTCATATATATAAATCTAACACGTTAGTATCGATAACAATACTCAAATATAACATTTACATAAGATCGCAAGTTAGATTTAATAGGGTTTCTTGTTCAAATGACTTTCACCAATATTAAATAAGTTGATATATGGACTAAATTTTATTTATAAAATTTATTATATTTTTAGATAATTTATATATATCCATTATAATAATTTTTAGAAGTTTTAAAAATATTTTTAAAACATTTATTTATCCCTTAATTAAATGGTTTTTAAATTATTTATTTCTATTTTTAAGTAATTAATATTTACTTCAAATTTTACAAATACATTGTTTATTATTTTAAATAATTTATAATAATTTATTATGATTTTTATATCATTAATATTATTTTTAATAATTATTTAGTATTTATAAATAATTATTCTAATTATTTTATTATTAAGTTAATTATTAATAATATCCAAATAAAATAAAATATTTATTGAAAATATGTAAAAATATCATAAATTAATTATAATTATTTAATATAATTTTTAAAACTATTTTTGTATTTATTTACATTTATTTATTAATTATTTCTAATTTTTATAAATTAATTTTTTGAAAATCAATTTTTGTCTGTCGCAAAAGCACTACAGTGACAGGAAGTGACGCTATAGGTGTTCTTGAGCTTCTGGGCAACAGTTTGGTCATGGTCGAGTGACCAGTTTGACCACGATTTATAAAGCTATGGTTTATGATTCTGGGTTTGGATATTTATTGGTGTTATAGTACTCTTACAATAGTACAACATCAACAAAATTTTATGCTTTAACCTACATATAACAAGAAGTTACAGAGGATCAAAGTTATTGTCGAGTCGTTTTCGAGTTTCGGGCAACCTGTAATAAAGGGTCGCTACCGGTCAACGGTTTTGTGGCTTTAATAACTTTGATTCTCTGTAATAGTTGTGTATTATGTTTGTTGTAACATGTAGTATATATGTCAGAGTACATATATATAACACTAACTTGAACAAAGCATATTTCTAAGGTCTCTAATTATGCTGGTCAAAGTACAACCAAACGCCGTTTTTCAGTTCATCGCTTTTCTAGTAACCCGTAAAATCTTCGTGCTTTCATAATCAACGACTTTTGACCAATAATTCCAAAGAATCCTATAAGTTGTTTAAGCAATTTAAGATCATAGATATGTAGTATGTATATAAAGGTGTTAATCTAAAACAAAAAGTTACAAAAACAACAAACAGAAAGCGATCAAAAAGGTTGGTCAAAGTAGCCGACACAAACTATTCTTGAGTTTTCTAGGTAACCCAGAAAATTGAACTTCGTGAACGGTCAACTCACTTTGACCTCCTATAACTTGCAATATATGGTTCTAATGAACCTATTTTCTTTTCCAAATTAAAGACCTACTAACAGGCTATAAATAACATACAAATAACAGACCTAAACATAAACACATATGAATCTACAAGCTCTGACATTCGGCTGTCAGACTTGATTTCCAAAATTTCCAGATTTCTAAAAACACTTAATTAAGGCATCTACATGTTATAAACATGTGTTCTATCAATCTAACATACTTTCTAACATACTAATACATAATCCTAAACATCTAAACAACAAAATTAACAAAGGATCAAAGAGCTAGCTATGAATTAGGTTTATACCTTTTCTTGATTGATTTTTGCTTCTAGCTTCTGAATTTGTTGCTGCTATCATCCAGGTTTGATTTGGCAAGTAAATAAGTGTATATTGGCTTAAAGATTTCGTGAGTTTGCTCAGACCTAGGGTTGCTATTTATAGAATTCTTCAACTTGGACATTTTCAAGCTACTTGTCTCCAAAAATATCAGATCTGATGACTCTACTCATGCTTGGGAGTTACAAGCATGTCATGTGTAGTCTAGGAACTTGCATTGGTGACTCCTAACTTACTTGTGAGCTAGTTAGGTTAATTTAGTAGCTTAATTATGCTCTAATCCTCACTAATCTTGATTAGAGTTTTGTTTTTAATGATTAGGATTGTTAAATGATGTTGATTAGTACCTAATTAAAGTTTAATAACCATGATTAGGTGTTAAGATAATCTAATTAGGGTTAAATTAGCTAATTAGGGTTCGGTTTACAAATTAGGGTTAGGATTTATTAATTAGGGTTAAGGTTTGTTAATCTAGGGTTACTAACCTAGATTTCTCACTAATCCTAACAAGCACGACAAAGGTTTTTGTCAGTGTAAGAATGACAAAGCACCTTGTCCAACCAAATATACCGAAAAGTCCAATTTTGAAAGAAAAATTTTTAGCACGAGGTGTCAAGCACGACGTCCATCGCTTTTTCGGAGAAAATTTTATTTGATCAAATTTGTTACACAGAGTATATATTAACACATAACACATTCAGAATGGAGAAATTTTATTGATATAACTGAATTTTACATAATCGAATCTTATTAGGGTTTTATGTTTTTACAGCATTCACACCTTTTGGAAAGAGCTGCTAAATTAAGTGTAACGACCCCAAATTTCATACAATTCAATTATCGACTTCGGTCGTTAATAATACGTCTAACTTCTGATTTTACATCATTATTCGATGTTAAACTTAATAATATGCGGAATAATTTAAACTTTTCTATCTTCTTACTTTAATTCCCTAAATCAAAACCTTTATCATCTACATGTCTTTGAATCATATATAATCCATGATTCACTTCATCACAGTTATTATATAAAATTTTACATTTCAATTCAATAACCTTTGCATATCAGATAACTCAAACTTTAACTTTACAACTCAACATAAAACTATACATCATAAAACATTTAGTACATCTCATGAATCTTAATCATGGTTTAAAGAAATAACAACTTTAGCTAAAATATTAATCTTCGTGTATTATTTCTGATCTACATCATTCAAGTAGCACATAGTGTTACCTTCAATCCTTAACCTGTAAAAATGGTTATTGCAAGGTTGAGCTCGACAGCCCAGCAAATCTAACAATTTTCATGCATCACGTAGCACATAATAACATGCTTATCACACATCTCATAAACATTAAACTAATATAACAAACATGTTGTAGTTCACATAACAAGTATAAAGATTGAGTTCTTTACTCAATTAGCATTCATTACTCAATCAACGTAGTCATAAATTGACTTTAATGTTTCATACATTCAACATATATATAACACATCATGCTCTTTGCAATAAAGATTTAAAACAGTTAATTATCAAGTTCACATAACAAATAAGAACTTAAAGACTTGCCTTGATCGTTGTTTACCAATAACAGTTTAACAGCTTACAGATATCTGCACTTCACGTGCCATACACAATTATATAATCATTCACATTAACTATTAGTTACATAGCAACGTATAGTAGTTTTTAATGTAAAATTTAATCTACATCCTATAACCCTTCTTATTAATCAATACACAATGTTCAATTTGATTGTGTTAACTTTAGACTTATAACTCACTATATTTCTTCTTAGTCAAACTCGAAGTTCATTCAAGTGTTTAAGTCTGGCTAGGACTACTTATTGGTTTTATATTAACCCTATTCAATATCTTATAATATTCATTTCATTTGATTTAAAACACTTTTTACATTCATTAACACTTATCACGGCGTTTTAACGTTTATTCGTCACACGCCCAATTTGTCTCTCGTGTGTGTGCTTAGTATGCTTATATAACTTATCTAATATATCATTTATTAATGTTAAGCATCATTATACTTAATAATATTCATGTTCTATAACTTAGAATAATATTTATTATCGTTGACATCACTATACTTGTGTATGTGCATATCTGACGCCCTCTGATTGCCTCCAAATACGCATCAGTCACAAAGATTACCATTTTAACTACTGTTCCCGACCTCAAATTGGAAAACTTAAAGAATAAACGTTGTAGGTCTATTCGTCCTCGTTCTGTATCATCTTGAATCTCCTCAATCGGAGTTCGTATAAAAACATTATGCCTATTTTACTAAAAACAGTCAAAACAAATACACTGACATAGCTTTGGGCGAACTGCACCCAATTAAGCCTTGTACACAAATAAGAAGCTTGTATTTCTATACAAATAATTGCGCCCCAAATGACTTAGGGCACAACGCAGCTGCACCCGTTAGCAGAAACGGGACCTAAAGTTACTGTTCTCGTTATTTTTTGACCATTTTCTCCTACTAATCTTCATAGCTTGAATTATACACATCCAAATTAGTCTGTGTTTAATTCTATGGATTTGTAATTCATAGAACTACAACATACTAGAATCACTACAAAAAATGGGCCTTTAGCAACGATTTTTCAGGTAACGACTTTATAAGTCGTTGCTAAAAGTATATGTTTAGCAACGAAATTTGTCCTTCGTTGCAGATTGTGTCAGACTTTCACTTTTTGCAATGAAATTCATAAGTCATTGCAAAATTTTTGTTGCTAATTCATCATGGAAAAATTTTTTGTTAGAAATTGCTGCAAAATTTTCTACCACTTGATTTCCCATCATCGTGGGCAATAAAAGTTTTTTTGTCACTAAAATGGGGCTTTAAAGAATTTTTTCGTAACGACTTTTATAAGTCGCTAAAAAGTATGTTTAGCAAATCTAAACTTGTCCTTCGCTTTATTGTGTCGCTTTCACTTTTTTTGCAACTAAATTCATAAGTCGTCATAAATTTGAAACAAAATTGCTAGAAATTAGTTATAAAATTTCTAACCACTTGATTTCTCCTCATCGTGGCAACAAAAGTTTTTTTATTTCTATATTTCATTGCCTAATGGACCACATTCATTGGCAATGATTTTTATTTTCGTTGCATATTTTATACAACTTTTTGCAACGACTATTAAAATGTTGCCTTAAATTAAGATAATCCCAATAAGCATGTTTTTGTAAGACCATATTCGGTATTCAGAGATTTGTCAAAAAATATTCCTAAACAACCTAACATAATAGACTAAAAATTGTAACTAGGTTGATTATGTGACTAATCTTACCTAGTAGGGGATGTGAACAAGGTGGCCAATAAATTGTAACTGGGTGGTCTCCTAAACGCCAAGGCAAGGCAAGGCAAGGCCTCTGGCCTGGCCAAGTCATTTCTATAAAATGAGAATTTAGTCCTGAGCTATCGTGACCTGGTACAGTTTTAACAACTATAATTGACTGTACTGTGACCTTAATATCTAAGAATAAAGTATGTAATCTTTGACACTATTTTTGTACTAAAATATATGATTAATATTAACTTTTAAAAATTAATTTAGGTATTTTTAAATTTAAAATGGCATGATTCATTTAGTTTTGAAATAACCAGTCTTATAGCTAGTATTTTTAGATACTTTATAATATTTTTATAATTATATTGACTAAAATTAAGATTCATATTAGTTTTAAATTTGAAAATAGTTTAAATTGACTTTTAAAAAATCAATGTTAATCTTTTAGTATTTTATTATGGATAGAGTATTATAATAACATGATATGTTGGTATCATGCTCTGTTTAGTTACTACTCTCTTACAAAATTAGTGATGCTTTTTAAATATAGTTTTATTATTATTAATACATTGGTGATGGCATGATACTATTTTTATTTTATCAATTAAGGATAAAGCAAGGGAACTGAAAATTTTCACATAGGTACCGTACCTCTCATATGAAAATAACAAATTTTAATGGTAAAAATATCAAAAATTAATTTTCTTAAGTAATGATATGTTAGATTTGAGTCAAATAAAATTGTATATATAATTTTAAAATGTATAAAACAGGATGCGTACTACAATTTTGAAAAGGAGATGGTACAATTTTGAATTTAGATATGGAGGAGTGAGTGCGTGTATCGATGGGGGATAGATGGATTATCTGCTAAATTATATTTAGTCCATATGACATCAACAACTGTCTTTTAGTCTATTATGCTAAAATTCGTAAACCACCTCACGAGTAGCGAACTCGAGACCTCTCCAAACTAGAAATTATTATTATTATTATTATTATTATTATTATTATTATTATTATTATTATTATTATTATTATTATTATTATTATTATTATTATTATTATGGTACTTAATCTCAGCAAAGCCCGGCAAAGATAAGAGATCTGAACAAAATACAAAAAATGATATATTAAGATATAAATTTTAACATAGATTTGTCATCCATGAAATAAGTCATGGTGCTGCATGCCTGCATTTACCAATGTTAGAAACTAAAAAGTGTTCACAAGACAAAAGTGTTTACCAATGCGATAATTAAAATTTTAAATAATAATAAAATAATAATAATTATTATTATTATTATTTTAATTATTTTAATTATTATTATTATTATTATAATTATTACTATTATTATTATTATTATAATTATTATTATTATTACAATTATTATAATTATTATTATTATTATTAAAATTATTAAAATTATTATTATTATTATATAATTGTAATAATTATAATAATAAAAAAAATTAAAATAAGAGTGATCCGACAAATTGTTTGTATTAAATGTAAATGTATATGAATATATGAATTGAAAAAAATTAAAAGGACTCACACATCATTATTCTATCTTATCCATTAGAGTTTAGTTGTAATATGACCTTATTATAAAATTTAACGATAAATATATTGTTTTTCAAAAAAAAAAAAACTAATTGTAATTGTAGTGACTATTTTTAATCATTGAACTCTGGCAAATCTTTCTATTATAAATATTTGTTATTCGCTAATGTACTCATCTTTGTAATTTATTAGATTGATTCTTATTCTTACCCATGAGTTTTTTTAAATTTAAATTTAATTTGATCGAGTCGTATAACAATAAAAAGAAAAATCTGTCAAAATATTAAATTTTATTCAAAAACATTGATACCCACGTGACTAAGATAAGAAAAAACAAAATAAATTTTGATTCAAATTGGTTAAAAAACTTTGAATGTAATTTTATATTTAGGGTATTTAATTTGTAAATCTTTTATATTATTTTAGGTATTTTAATTATTATTATTATTATTATTTTAAGTATTTAAAATTTATTATTATTAATAAAATAATAATTATTATAATTATTATTATTATTACAATTATTACAGTTATTATTATTATTATAATTCCTAGTACAGTGGCCAAAAAGTGTATTATCTCATCTTCACATGCATAGAAACGATGCTAGGTCGTTTAAATATTAGTGTTATATAAATTCTAGCATGATAGGTAGTTGGTGCAGTGACTTTTGTTGGAATATAAGGTTTCTAGTTTGGAGAAGTTTGGAGTTCTATACTCGTTAGCAACATTTTCTTTAAGGAAATTTTCTTTAAGTTCTTAAATTCAACATTTTACATTGAATATGTGAAACCCCAAATTTTATGAATAAAGATTCAAATTTCTCGAAATATTTTTTTTAAATATTATGGTGTGAATTTGACATAATGTTATAGTTGTGGGTAATATTTATAAATTTTATAAAGTATGCAAGTTGTTATAAAATATTCGTTTGGTCGGAAAATATTCTTTTTGTTGGAGAATATCCGTACGATGACACAATCATTGGTGAACCCCACAACGGAAGTATTGTCGTAGTTAGAAAATCGGCTAAATTATCTTTTATAAAAATAATTACGAAAGTGTTACCGTTAAAACTGCTTGAACTACTCAAAGAGTAAAAGTAATAGAATACGGCGTGGTTGCATAGTAGCACGATATTGATTATTGATGCTTACGTGAGAAGACACTCGCTATACTCAATTATTGCTACAAGAATTGTTTGCATCATATCTATCATATTATTGATTTGATTATTGTCACAAGATTATCTACATAATATGATATATTATTAAATCAATAATTGAGACGGCAAAGTTATTCATATTATTAAATTGCAATATTTACAATGTCTAGAAGTTCTGTCAAGGAGAGGTTTGGTCATCTAATTGCGCGCGAATAAGGAGAAATCCTTATCGGAAAGCCCTCTCTTTCCTTGGAACGACCTGGTTGTTAAATATTGTGAGTTATAATATTAATGATGAATAAGTTCCTGTTGATTAAATATGAAATCGATAGTTCCATTGTGTTGGAATTATTAGTGTTAGTGGAAATCGATATTTATTTCGATATTAATTGATGTCTGGAAGTTATACTGACTAGTCGGGTGATTAATCGGATAAATGAGCAATTAATTGCTATTGATTCAAATGATTATAACTATTTGTTCACATGTGTGTACAATTGATTCACATTCATTACTAGTAGGGGAGTTGGTACAAGATTAATAATACTTGCATGACTAAGTTAAAAATGGAGGTATAGATGGAGGTACTATACTGTAATTTGTATTTTCACATGTCTAGAACTATTGATTCACATTATTTACTATTAAGGGAGGTGGTGCAAGTTTGATAATACTTGCAGGACTAAATTAAAAATGAAAGAAAAGTTGGAGGTATTGTACTGTAATATTTCGAGCCCCAAAACGTACAATTATCGAAACTATATTTTCCTATAAATAGATGCTCATTCTTCTTTCATTTCTCACCAATTCACTAAAGCTTTAGAACAATAATTATAGAGAAAAATTATAGAGAGAAAGAAGAAGAGAAGTCTGCTACCTCACTATTCCAGTATCCAGTCTTCTTTTGAGGTAAGGGGTATTATTTCTTTCATATTCATGAAGAGAGTTATTGTTATTCCATTCCTTATTATTCTGTTGGAATAACCTGTATACGCGGACTACCATATATATGGTGAAATTCTTCTGTTATTCCATTCTTTATTATTATGTTGGAATAACCTATCTATGTGAAGTACCGCATACATGGTGAAATTCTTCTATTATTCCATTATTATTATTCTGTTGGAATATCCTGTCTGTGCGTTTACGCATGACCTGGTTCCATTATTTATTATTCTATCGGAATATCCTATCTGTGTATTTACGCATGACCTGGTTCCATTATTTATTATTCTATTGGAATAACCTGTCTGTGCGGTCTATCGCATGCCTGGTGAATTCTTCTGTTATTCCATTATTTATTACCGTAGGAATAACTAACTCTCGCATGGCGATATCATCGCATGCACGTGAATTCTCAATATATTCATTCCTTACTATTCTGTTGGAATAACCTGTCTATGTTGATTACCACATGCATGGTGAATGATTCTTCGTATTCATTCTTTATTAAATTGTGGAAATGATCAATCTACGTGGATTACCGTATGGCGGTGAAAATCCATTTGCGCTTCGTAATTTTTTTTCGAATTCTCAAAAATTTTGGAAAAATTTGAAATGATAATTTGATGAGTTTTCTATATTGTGTCCAAAGATGGCGAATTTTGGATGTACAGATTAAGAGTTATGAATTTTATGGGAAAAACTATTTTAAAAGTAAACCCTTATAACTCCTTGTGGTTAACTCTAAAATTGGTGAAATTTTTATTGAGAGTACATGTATATAAGAGGAGTATACCTGTAAATTTTAATTTTTTGGACAAAAGTACAATTTATGATAAATGTCTAAATATTCAAGAGCTTTTGGCCATATATGAAAAATAGTAAATGAATTTTAAAATTCTAGAAAAATATATGTTCAATATGAGACTATATTCTGTTAAATCTCAGAAAAGAAATATTTTTGGGACTGATTTGGTATTTTTCATGAAAATGAACTAGTTATGAGTAAATGAATTAAATATGTTATGTGATGAAGTAACAAAATTGGAAAATAGGATTTTATGGCTTGGGAATCCTATATAAGGTATATGCAAATTTTTTATGAGGGATTTGATCATTGGTGATGAAATCTTATGAGTATGACATTTTTTAATGATTAAATGCATTATTTGGTAAAGTGTAAACAATTGAAATAAATAGTTTATAAGTTTAAGAAGTGATTAAAATATTGTTATAATATTAATAATATTAGATTATGAGTTTATTAAGTGATTGATAATATTTGGATAAATTTAAAGTCTTTAATATGTATCCTTGTTTTCGTTTGATTAACGCTTATAGCATTGTCATCATCCTCATGCTTATATTGTGATTAAAGTCATCTTTGGCTTACGTGCGTAGATGGACTTGATATGATTATGACCAGGGATTATTTGGTATAATCATGACCTGTAATATTATAAATAATGTGGTGAAAGTCCTCAGTGGCCTGTTGATAGACTCCACGGCACGCTTGCGTGAGGTGGTCGTTGCCCCCATCATTTCTAGCATAGTTGTTGTGTTCTCGTCATGTTTTGCATCCCATGAGTGTTTTGGGATAACTTAGCCATACACACCCTCATCTCTTCTAATTGTTCTTGCATTTGCTCCATAGTCTTTCTTAATCTTCGATCCCATTCTTTGTGCATGGCCTCCATCTGGAATTTCAATTCAGCTGTTGAGGGTTGTTCCTCATAAGTTCATTTATCCTTCGAGTTAGACATATTTCCTGCAAAATAAGGGTTAGTAGAAAATAGTTTCCTCACCACTCCCTTACATGTTTCGTTCGAATCAATGGTTCACTCGTGTATACTCTCAATAAATTGGCTTTTACCCTCGATTAATCTCACCACTAAGCCTTTTACCTCAAATATTCTCTCTAATAGGTTCTTATTGAATTCCCTAGCAAAATTCTTGATTTTACTAATCAATTCAAAATTACTTATCACGAAACAAAATATAGATTGTGTAACTATCGTAATACCACAAAATCACCGATCGATTGCTTTGTACTTTGTCAGATGCTTCAGATTTGTAAATTGTAGTCTCGTTTTAGAATTAATGATGATGGAACGGCATGAAATCTTTGTTGGAATTTGATGATTTGATGGTGTGCTACAAGTTTGGTTAGCACAATGAAAATAGAATATGAAAAAAAAAATTCTTTTTTTTTACAATATATATTTCGACAGAAAATTAAAGATAAGTAACTTGCTAGAAAGGCTTAGCTTTGATACCAAATGATAGACTCCGCGGCACGCTTGCGTGAGGTGGTCGTCGCCCCGATCATTTCTAGCACAGTTATTATGTCCTCGTCTTGTTTTTCATCCCATGAGTGTTTTGGGATAGCTCAGCCATAGACACCCTCATCTCTTCTAATTGTTCTTGCATTTGCTCCATAGTCTTTCTCAATCTTCGATCCCATTCTTTATGCATGGCCTCCATCTGGAATTTCAATTCAGCTGTTGAGGGTTGTTCCTCATAAGTTCTTTTATCCTTCAAGTTAGACATATTTCCTGCAAAATAAGGGTTTCAATGGTTCACTCGTGTATACTCTCAATAAATTGGCTTTTACCTTCGATTAATCTCACCACTTAGCCTTTTACCTCAAAAATTCTCTCTAATGGGTTCTTATTGAATTCCCTAGCAAAATTCTTGATTTTACTAATCAATTCAAAATTACTTATCACGAAACAAAAATATAGATTGTGTAACTATCAGAATACCATAAAATCATTGATCGATTGCCTTGTACTCCTCTTGTATGCTTCAGATTTGTAAATTGTAGCTCCGTTTCAGAATGGATGATGATGGAACGGCTTGAAATCTTTGTTGGAATTTGATGATTTGATGATATGCTACAAGTTTGGTTAGCACAATGAAAATAGAATATGAATTTTTTTTTCTTTTTTCCCTATTTTTTTTAAAGTTATCAGACTTAATATTTTCACCAAATTCAAGTGGGCTTCTCAACATTAATATACATGAAGCAATGGTCTACATATCACCAATCATTAAGCTGGAGCATGTAAAGTCCTAGCAATACAAGGATTCTTGGCTTGCAAGGGAATTTCGGAATTAATCAATTTAAGATTCAGTAAATGATCTGCTTTACGCGGCAAGTTATCAACCTAGTCACGCGGTAAAGAAAATCCCACGCGGCAAAGGATTTTATTTTCTTTATTTGGATTCTTAATTTTAAATTCTATTGTCATTAGGATTTCTGTTTAATTAGAATTTCTTTTCCAAATTGATTTCTATTTCCTTATAGCAATTAGGGTTATAGTTTATAAATTCCTATTAGAATTTGGATTGTTTTGAGTAGTATAAATAGAGATTCAAGTTGATGTAATCAAACACATTATTCATCATTCAATATATTTGTAAGGTTATTCTCTACTTTTGGTTCTTTGAAGAATTCCTAAGTATTTTCTTAGTTATTTCTTTGAGATTCAATTTGACTTATCATACAATAATTCATAGTTGTGTGTGGCGTCTTTTACCGCATCAATCGTCGATTGTACCGAGATTACCGCTTCAATATAAGCGAGGGGTCAAGGTGTTATTGGTGTCCATTCAACGTAGAATTCCGAACGCGAGCAACTGTACCAAGATTACCGTCTATATATAGGCGAGGGATTAAGGTGTTGCAAGCAATTCACCCAACAACTGTGTTAGAAACCATCTGGGCGACGACCACCTAACACAAGCGTGTCGTGGAGTCTATCACCTGTAATGCATTGATGGATAGTTTTTGGTATGATTATGACCAGGGATTATTCGGTATAGTTATGACCATTGATGATTTAATGAATATCCTTGGCCCGTAGTGTGGGATGATTCAATGATGTGGTTTATTTATTAAAAAATTTAGTCTCAAATGATAAAAATTGATGAAAACATTTTAAATCATAGAAGATAGTAGATATCATGCTCTACTCGACTCTTCTAATGGATCTGCTTATTCTGCAGCTTAAACTTGATGTCTATTGTATTTTATCAGTTTAACATTGTTGAAGGCTAATGATAATTTATTCTGCATTATCTTAGTCATAATATTTCTTACTAGGCTAGTTGAGCTCACCCTTTTGCTTTCATTGTTCTCTTCAGGAAATGAGAACGTAGCCGGGACTAGTCGGGGATTGGAGTGATGGTCTGAGATGGTGTATTAGTAGTCCTCACTATTCTATAAAATAGTGTGATAATAATTATAATGAGGACTCCATTGAGAGTGGATATTGTCTAGAAGGCAATATTCTTGTTTAAACTCTCAGCTATGTTTTGTCGTATTGTACACGACAGTTGCATAATTAAGTTTGTATTTGATTGTGTACCATGTATTTGGCAACTCAAGATGGGTGATGTATACCTGTTTTGGGGGCGTCACAGTTGGTATCAAAGCTTAGCGATATGATCCCTGGCTGAGATGTGAGACAAGAACTAGGAGGGGAGAGACGGGGAATTCCTTCGCTAGTATGACCTACCTAAGTTATTTGGTATTTAATTGGTCGGTTAGAGTATAAGGATAATATGTGATATGTTAATTAACCCTTGTTTTGTGATAGTGTTTGAAAATGACATCTGAAAATGTTGAGATCAGCAATGAAGCACATGAGACCGTTGAGTCACCAACGATCATTACCCAGGATAATGTGCAACATGAAGATAATAATCCTCAAGTAAATAACAACACCGATCAAATGATGAACGATAGGATGTTCAGAAGCTTTATGCAATTCATGCAACATCAGGTAAGAGAGACTCCTGTTCAAAATATAGGTGGAAATAATGGCAAACCACGGTCGATCACCGCTAAGCAGTTCAAGGAGCTGGGACCGCCGGAGTTTTTGGGAAAGCCAGAACCACTTAAGGCAAAGATGTGGTTAAAGCAAATCACCAAGATATTTGATGTCTTGGGATGCTCCGAGGAGCAAAAGGTTCCTTTGCCACCTTTATGTTATGTGAAGAGGCAGACATCGTGGGAATCAGAAAGCGCACTCAAATTTGACGCACTCAAGATGTCTTGGGAGAAGTTCCAAGAGCTTTTTAACGACAAGTACTTTCCCAAAAGTATTCGTCACATGAAGGAGGTGGATTTTATCAAGCTGGAGTAAAACAATATGACCGTGTCGCAATACGAGGCTAAATTTGCGGAGTTATCCCGGTTTGCATCCCATTTGGTCGATAATGTGGACCGAATGACGTGAATATTTCTAAGAGGTTTGAAACCCGATATATATAAATACCTCATTTCTCACAAACTTTGTTTATATTCAGATGTTGTGAATAGGGCTCAGTTATTGGAGTGCGATAATGAGTCAGCACAACCAAAAGCCAACGACCAACAACACGATAATAATCGTACCAGTGGCAACGATCATCGAAACAATGATAACCATCATGGGGGAAATTATCATGCCAAGAATGGTAACCACTTCAATGGTAATCATGGCCAAGATAACAGGAGTGGAAATTTCAAGAAGAGAAGGTTCAACAACGATGGAAAGACAAAGTAGACAACACACTGCTTTTCAAGAAGGAGAACGACCACCAATTGTATGCTTCAAATGCTAAGGGGAGGGACATATCACCAATTAAATCAACGATGCAAATTAAAGCATGTTACAATTGTGGAAAAGAAGGTCACCTAGCCCGATTTTGTCATGCACCAAAGTCAAGTCCAGTGGACAAAGGCACCAAAGGTGGATACTGAACAAAACAAAGTCGATGGTTTCAGAAGAAGCGTTTTTGACTTCAAAAGCGAGTAACCCAACAAAGTTAGCACGTTAGTTAATTATAAATTCTTGCGAAGTCTATACCTTATTAGATACCAGTTCTACCCATTCTTTTATATTTCTTGCTTGCGCTCAACGTTTAAATTTGACCCCAGAGAAGTTAGACTTTGACTTATTGGTTGAAACTCCGTTAGGAGAAACCTTTATTTCATGTGCTATCCAAGTCTTGGATGAGAGTCACAGTTTTTAAGTGATATTCTATCGTTAATAAATTTCCTGATGTATTCTCGAAGAACTTCCTGGCCTACCCCAGAGCGTGAAATCGAATTTTGTATTGACCCCAGTACAAAACCCATTTCTAAAACCCACAAATATTTCTTCAACTAAAATGAACGTATCATGCGCCAAAGACATTGGCTCGAGCTGTTGAAGATTACGACCATACCATTCAATATCATCGTGGAAGAGCGAACGTGGTAGCTGACGCGTTGAGTAGAAGATCGTATGCGGATACGAGTGTGACATTGTTAACACAAAAATCCATTTCATATAACTTACAAATGATGAAGATAGAGTTCAAGACTCTAGAGACCCACGTGGTGATATCAAATATACGAGTAGAATCGACTCTAATCGATAAAGTTAAAGGTCGCTCAAGCTACACACCCGAAGCTGATGAATGTGAAGAAGAAGGTTCAAGAGGGCGTTATTCTAGAAGCAAGAATCGATGAAGAGAGGAAATCTTAACCCTTGATTTTATTGGTCTATTTGAAATCCTTGATCGAGTAGGAACTGTGGCCTATAGACTCATTTTACCGCTAAGTATATCGCGTGTTCATAACGTTTTTCACGTATCGATGTTACGTAAATATGTGGAAGACCCGAACCACATTATTGAATTGGAACTAGACGAGATAGCAGAAGATTTAATGTATAAGGAGATACATGTTAAAATATTGGATAAGAAGGATCCTATTCAACACTCAAAGGTTATACCTCAAGAGTTAGAATCGAAATAAAGTCAAGGTATCCTCACCTCTTCTAAGATACCAAGTAATGTGATACGTAAATTTAGGGCAAAATTTCATAAGGAGGAGATTGTGAGACCCCAAATTTTATGAATAAAGATTCAAATTTCTCAAAATATTTTTTAAATATTATGGTGTGGATTTGATATAATCATTATAGTTGTGGGTAATATTTATAAATTTTGCAAAGTATGCAAGTTGTTATAAAATATTCGTTTGGCTCGGGAATATTCTTTTGTCGAGGAATATCCGTTATGACTGACACAATCATTGGTGGACCCCACAACGAAAAGTATTGTAGTAGTTAGAAAATGATAGAATTATCTTTTTATAAAAATAACTTATTAAACTCAAGTATCAAGTAAAACTATTGAACTACTCGGTAGTAAAAGTACAGTAATACGCGTTGTTACATAGTAACACACGGTATTGATTATTGATGCTTACGTGAGAAGTCACTCAGTTATACTCAATTATTGCTAAAGTAATTGTTGCATCATATCTCTCATATTATTGATTCGATTATTGTCACAGTATCATCTGCATAATATGATATATTATTAAATCAATAATTGAGACGGCAAAGTTATTCATATTATTAAATTACAATATTTATAATGTCTAGAAGTTCTGTCAAGGAGAGGTTTGGTCATCTAATTGCGCGCCAATAAGGAGAAATCCTTATAAGAAAGCCCCCTCTTTCCTAGGAATGACCTGGTTGTTAAATATTGTGAGTTATAATATTAATGATGAATAAGTTCGTGTTGATTAAAGATGAAATTGATAGTTCCATTGTGTTAGAATTATTAGTGTTAGTGAAAATCAACATTTATTTCGATATTAATTGATGTCAGGAAGTTATACTAACCAGTCAGGTAATTAATCGGATAAATGAGCAATTAATTGCTATTAATTCATATGATTATAACTATTTGTTCACATGTGTGTACAATTGATTATAGTTGTGGGTAATATTTATAAATTTTGCAAAGTATGCAAGTTGTTATAAAATATTCGTTTGGTCGGGGAATATTCTTTTTGTCGGGGAATATTCGTGACGATGGCACAATCATTAGTGGACCCTAACGAAAAGTATTGTAGTAGTTAGAAAATGATGAATTCTCTTTTTATAAAATAACTATGCAAACATTCTGAATTAAAACTGTTGAACTACTTAAGTAGTAAAAGTATGAAGAATACGCTTGTTACATAGTAACACACGGTATTGATTATTGATGCTTACGTGAGAAGTCACTCAGTTATACTCAATTATTGCTAAAGTAATTGCTGCATCATATCTCTCATATTATTGATTCGATTATTGTCACAGTATCATCTGCATAATATGATATATCATTAAATCAATAATTGAGACGGCAAAGTTATTCATATTATTAAATTACAATATTTACAATGTCTAGAAGTTCACATCGAGGAGAGGTTTGGTCATCTAATTGCGGCCAATAAGGAGAAATCCTTATCGGAAAGCCCTCTTTCCGGAACGACACGGTTGTTAAATATTGTGAGTTATAATATTAATGATGAATAAGTTCATGTTGATTAAATATGAAATCGATAGTTCCATTGTGTTGGAATTATTAGTGTTAGTGGAAATCGATATTTATTTCGATATTAATTGATGTCTGGAAGTTATACTGACTAGTCGGGTGATTAATCGGATAAATGAGCAATTAATTGCTATTGATTCAAATGATTATAACTATTTGTTCACATGTGTGTACAATTGATTCACATTCATTACTAGTAGGGGAGTTGGTACAAGATTGATAATACTTGCATGACTAAGTTAAAAATGGAGGTATAGATGGAGGTACTATACTGTAATTTGTATTTTCACATGTCTAGAACTATTGATTCACATTATTTACTATTAAGGGAGGTGGTGCAAGTTTGATAATACTTGCAGGACTAAATTAAAAATGAAAGAAAAGTTAGAGGTATTGTACTGTAATATTTCGAGCCCCAAAACGTATAATTATCGAAACTATATTTTCCTATAAATAGATGCTCATTCTTCTTTCATTTCTCACCAATTCACTAAAGCTTTAGAGCAATAATTATAGAGAGAAATTATAGAGAGAAAGAAGAAGAGAAGTCTGCTACCTCACTACAATCTTCTTTTGAGGTAAGGGGTATTATTTCTTTCATATTCATGAAGAGAGTTATTATTATTCCATTCCTTATTATTCTGTTGGAATAACCTGTATACGCGGACTACCATATATATGGTGAAATTCTTCTGTTATTCCATTCTTTATTATTATGTTGGAATAACCTATCTATGTGAAGTACCGCATACATGGTGAAATTCTTCTATTATTCCATTATTTATTATTACATTGGAATATCCTCATGCATGCGCGCTTACGCATGACCGGGTTCCATTATTTATTATTCTATCGAATATCCTATACGTGTATTTACGCATGACTGGTTCCATTATTTATTATTCTATTGGAATAACTCGTCTGTAAGGCGGTCATCGCATGCACGTGAATTCTTCTCGTTATTCCATTATTTATTAGTACAGCAAGGAATAACTTTTATCTGTGCGGTCTATCGCATGCACAGTGAATTCTCAACATTATTCCATTCCTTATCATTACATTGGAATAATCTGTCTATGTGGATTACCACATGCATGGTGAATAATTCTTCGTATTCATTCTTTATTAAATTGTGGAAATGATCAATCTACGTGGATTACCGCATGGCGGGTGAAAATCCATTTGCAGTTTTGTAATTTTTCTGACCCTCAAAAATTTTGGAAAAATTTGAAATGATAATTTGATGAGTTTTCTATATTGTCACAGTATCATCTGCATAATATGATATATTATTAAATCAATAATTGAGACGGCAAAGTTATTCATATTATTAAATTACAATATTTACAATGTCTAGAAGTTTTGTCAAGGAGAGGTTTGGTCATCTAATTGGGCGTCAATAAAGAGAAATCCTTATAAGAAAGCCCCCTCTTTCCTAGGAATGACCTGGTTGTTAAATATTGTGAGTTATAATATTAATGATGAATAAGTTCGTGTTGATTAAAGATGAAATTGATAGTTCCATTGTGTTAGAATTATTAGTGTTAGTGAAAATCAACATTTATTTCGATATTAATTGATGTCTGGAAGTTATACTAACCAGTCGGGTAATTAATCGGATAAATGAATAATTAATTGCTATTAATTCACATGATTATAACTATTTGTTCACATGTGTGTACAATTGATTCACATTCATTTACTATTAGGGGAGTTGGTGCAAGATTGATAATACATGCATGACTAAGTTAAAAATGGAGGTATAGATGGAGGTACTATACTGTAATTCGTATTTTCACATGTCTAGAACTATTGATTCACATTATTTACTATTAAGGGAGGTGGTGCAAGTTTGATAATACTTGCAGGACTAAATTAAAAATGAAAGCAAAGTTGGAGGTATTGTACTGTAATATTTCGAGCCCAAAAATGTGTAATTATTGAAAGTATATTTTTCTATAAATAGAAGTTCATTCTTCCTTCATTTCTCACCAATTCACTAAAGCTTTAGAGCAATTATTATAGAGAGAAATTATAGAAAGAAAGAAGAAGAGAAGTCTGCTACCTCACTATTCCAAAGATCCAAATTTTCTTTTGAGGTAAGGGTATTATTTCTTTCAGATTCATGAAGAGAGCTATTGTTATTCCATTCCTTATTATTCTGTTGGAATAACCTATATACGCGGACTACCGTATATATGGTGAAATTCTTTTGTTATTCCATTCTTTATTATTATGTTGGAATAACTTTTATCATGTAAAGTACCGCATACATGGTGAAATTCTTCTATTATTCCATTATTATTATTCTGTTGGAATATCCTGTCTGTGCGTTTACGCATGACCTGGTTCCATTATTTATTATTCTATCGGAATATCCTATCTGTGTATTTACGCATGATCTGGTTCCATTATTTATTATTCTGTTGGAATAACTTTGTACATGCGATTCTATCGCATGCCTCACGGTGAATTCTTACATTATTCCATTATTTATTATCCTGTTGGAATAACTTTTATGCATGTAAGGGTCTATCGCATACCTGGTGAATTCTGTTGTTATTCCATTCCTTATTGTTCTATTGGAATAACCTGTCTATGTGGATTACCACATGCATAGTGAATGATTCTTCGTATTCATTCTTTATTAAATTGTGGAAATGATCAGTCTACGTGAATTACCTCATGGCGGATGAAAATCTATTTGCAGTTTCGTAATTTTTCTGACCCTCAAAAATTCTGGAAAAATTTGAAATGATAATTTGATGAGTTTTCTATATTGTGTCCAAAGATGGCAATTTTTGGATGTACAAATTAAGAGTTGTGAATTTTATGGAAAAAGACTATTTTAAAAGTAAACCCTTATAACTCCTTGTGGTTAACTCCAAAATTGGTGAAATTTTTATTGAGAGTACATGTATATAACAGAAGTATACCCTGTAAATTTCGGAATTTTTGGACAAAAGTACAATTTATGATAAATGTCTAAATATTCGGCAGTTTTGGCCATATGAAAAATAGTAAATGAATTTTAAAATTTCCGAGAAAAATATATGTTCAATATGGGACTATATTCTGTTAAATCCCAGAAAAGAAATATTTTTGGGACTGATTTGGTATTTTTCATGAAAATGAACTAGTTATGAGTAAATGAATTAAATATGTTATGTGAAGTAATAAAATTGGAAAATTGGATTTTATGGCTTGGAAATCCTATATAGGGTATATGCAGATTTTTTATGAGGGATTTGATCATTGGTGATGAAATCTTATGAGTATAGCATTTTTGAATGATTAAATGCATTATTTGGTAAAGTTTAAACAATTGAAATAAATTGTTTATAAGTTTAAGAAGTGATTAAAATATTGTTATAATATTAATAATATTAGATTATGAGTTTATTAAGTGATTGATAATATTTGAATAAATTTAAAGTCTTTAATATTTATCCTTGTTTTCGTTTGATTAACGCTTATATCATTGTCATCATCCTCATGCTTATATTGTGATGAAAGTCATCTTTGAGCTTACGTTGCATAGATGGACTTGGTATGATTATGACCTGAGGATTATTCGGTATAATCATGACCTATAATATTATAAATGATGTGGTAAAGTCCTCGATGTTCTGTAGTGCATTGATGGGCGGAGTTTTTGGTTTGATTATGACCGAGAATTATTCGGTATAGTCATGACCATTGATGATTTAATGAATATCCTTGGCCCGTAGTGTAGGAATGATTCGATGATGTGGTTTATTTATTAAGCTGAGTCTCAGCGATAAAAATTGATAAAAATATTTTAAATCATAGAAGATAATAGATATCATACTCTACTTAACTCTTCTAATGCTTATTCCGCTGCAATTAAACTTGATGTCTATTGTATTTTATCAGTTTAACATTGTTGAAGGCTAATGATAATTTATTCTGCATTATCTTAGTCATAATATTTCTTACTCATTGTTCTCTTCAGGAAATGAGAACGTAGCCGGGACTAGTCGGGGAATGGAGTGATGGTCCGAGATGGTGTATTAGTAGTCCTCACTATTCTATAAAATAGTGTGATAATAATTGTAATGAGGACTCCATTGAGAGTGAATATTGTCTAGAAGGCAATATTCTTGTTTAAACTCTCAGCTATGTTTTGTCGTATTGTACACGACAGTTGTATAATTAAGTTTGTATTTGATTTTGTACCATGTATTTGGCGACTCAAGATGGGTGATGTATACCTGTTTTAGGGGCGTCACAGAATATGTGATTATTTTTATTTTTTTTAAATATTTGATTAAAACATTAATAATATGCTTATAGTTTGTTTCATTTATTATTTAACCTCAATATATATTACTTTATTATATTTTGTTATACGTAACATTTATAGAGAGTTTCAGCTATGAAGAGCTCTCGAGGGAAGTGTATACAAGTATTAGGCTATATTAATTTATTTACGTCTGAATGAGTTTGAATTTGACCGAATAAGTAATTTCAGAATATATGTTTTATATTTTTTTTAAACTCTAAATGTGTCTAAATGATTTAGACAAAAAATTGTGGCTAAATTAGTATTAAAAGTTATTCCCTCCGTCCCACAAAAGATTCACATTTATCATTTATTTTTATTCTACAAAAAGAGTGCTCTTTTTATAAATAACAATATAAAAATAATATAATATATTAAGTTTATCATTATATTTTAAGAGTCTGCTACATATGACAAGAGATAGATTGGAATTAAAAATGACCACACTTTAAATTATTCTATTTTATCATATAAAGTTTCACATTAATTATAATTCAACTTCAAGTATAAATTATTCTATTTTATCACATAAAATTTCACTTTATTTATAATTTAACTTCATCATAAATTTGTCAACGATAAATATCATGTCACTACCAACTAGTAAGTTACCAATTTATAGGAATAAACATATACCGTAATACATATTTGTCAACGTATACATAGATGTTTTATTTAAATTTTTTTTAAAAAAAATAAATTTGTAAAAAGAAGAGTAAGATGCAACGTCACTTTAATTAGCGTTAGAATTTTTATTTTTATTATTTTATATCTGAAGTCTTACATACTCCTTCATTTCCAACGCCAATGACATATAATAAATATAAAAAAATATTAATGTTTGTAAACAAGTACAAGAGATCAAAGAAATTAAAAAATATTAAAAAAAAAGAGATTCCAACGTCAGTTAAAATGATATTACATCTTATTCTTCTTTTTTACAAATTTGATTTATAAAAAAAATTTAAAAAAAGTTACAATGCCGGTTAGTTTGACATTGGATCACATTTTTATTTTTTTCCAAATTTCTTTAAAAAAATAAAATCGTTTTAAAAAAATTAAGATACTTTTTTTTAAAAATTCGTTTTTAAATGAGACAGCACCTGATTCAATTCGATTCGAACAGCCAAACCCGTTAGGGTTTAAATGACTCATAGACTGCTAATTCATTTTATCTCTTTTTCTGTACTATCAGAGCCACCCAAAATGGGAGACCAAACGCCACCGGCGGTAGATCAACTTAAGATCAATGACGCGACTCTAGAAAGCTCAGTTTTCACAAAGAGTTCGATCAAGACCATCTCTCATTTAATTCGGCGACAACGACGTTGGACTCGTTGCACAGATCACAAAGTGGGTGGTCGGGTCAAGACCGCTCGGGAGGCTAACAAGGTGATTTGAGCCTTGATATGGGTGATAAAAGATCAAGGAAAGGGAACAATTCAAATTGGGTTTTACTTAATTGGTTTTTTTATTGATTATTACATTGAAGGGTTGGTTGAAGAGGATTAGAAGCTAAAAGTTGGGGATTGTAATCTAGTTGAAAGAAGATAGTTTAGATTTTTGTAAAATTCCCACCTTTAGTATTTAAAGAATATTGATACTTTGGAATTGGATTTGTCAAATTGAATTGGATTATAAAGTTGATTGAGAATTGAAGGTTTAAAGTCCAGATATTTGATAATAGCCAAGCTATTTCTGCCAAAATTAGTTGTTACTTTAATTATTTGGTGTTAATCTGTGCAAATTGTAGTTAATTGGAAAGGATGGTTGGGACTAATGCAACAAACTATTGATTTTGTGTACACAAATGGGTCAAATCGAAATTCTAATGGGTCTCTCAAGCATAAGGTTGATGATCTTCTTGAACTTTGGGGAGCAGTATGCGATCCTTTGAGAATTGTAGGTGTTTGTAGGGCAATGGGGTAGTGTTTTCCACGACAATGTTACAAGAAGATGGCTATGGTCAATTTTTGAGAAGGTTCAAATTAGGATATGGAGAAGACACCGGAAAATTTGTTGATAGAGCTACTGAGTTGAACACCTTTTGAGGTGATCAATTCGAGGAAAGATGTCTTTGAGGAGACTAATTAGGCGATGTCATACTTGAAATAATATGTGGGCAAGATTGGGTGATAGTGTATTATATGTAGATGAGATTTTGAAAGATGGGTTTTGCAACTACCTAATTAATCATTTAAAATTCATGATTCGGTGCTGAGCGCCTTTATTATTTTCAACATCTTCGAGTATTACATTAATAAGCATTTATTAGAACAATGATATAAATAATCTTTTATATTTTGAAAAAGTGCTTCAATCAATCCCACACTTGAATGTCCTAACCATCTAGTAAACATAGGACATGCACTTGGCTTTCCTCGTTACCATGGAGTATTTTCCTCAAGTACAACATTAAAGTCTAACAATTTGTGTTCAGACTTTATTATCTTCTCCTGACACATGGTGTAACGTTGAAATCTTTTAATGGAATAAACAAGCTTGGCCGTATGGGACCTTGGTGTTTTATTCAATTTACTATGTCATTTCACCCCATTGGGGCTTAACTATGAGATTACATCTACTTTTCCATAATAACTTCTCTTCATTTCCATGCTTAGTCTCCTAAAATTATCCCTAGGCGTACTTAGACTATAAGACCACAACTTATTATAAATAAAATTGAATTTTTTCTCTATTCATTATTCTAAATTAATAAGGTGTTAATTTGATATAATGCTTTGGTTATGGGTAAAATGTGCAAATTTTATAAAATAAGCAAGTGGTTATAAAATATTCATTTAATGGGGAATATTCTTTTGTCGTGGAATATTCTTGTTTTGTGGAAATATTCATAAGATGGCCTTGACCATTTATGGGCCCCATAACGGAATAGCAGTTTGGATGAAGGAAATGACAAAGTATGAGTTTTTTATAAATAACGGCGTAATTATTCAGATTAACAATGTTGGAATACACGGTGGTTAAAATACTGAAATATCATTTACTTGCGATAGCACATGATATTGCACAATATTGTTGAATTATTGATTAAATGCGTGAAGGCCTTACTCAATAATTGTTACGATGAATTCTTTATTCGATATTTTATTTTATTGATTCAATAATTGTTGCGTTGATAGTTTATATTATTGTTGTTTCAATAATTGTCAACTGCACTGATGATTTCCCATTATCGATTCAATAATTCATATTATTTGAATAATATTATTAGATAGCATTATTGGCAATGTCTAGAAAGTTACATCGAGGAGAGGTTTGGTCACTAATTGCTTGTGATGAAGGAGAAATCCTTATTGGAAAGCCCCTCTTTCTGAGAGCGGCACTGGTTGTCATAATTGTGATTACGTAATATTATTTGTGAATAATTAATTATTGATTTATATGATAAAGAAATATTTATTTATGTGGATATAAATGATGGATTTATTTATATGGTTATAAATGAAGGAATTAATGCTGAGGTGTTTTATCAGTATTTTGTCGGAATGGAGGTATTAAAAATCACCCGTTTATGGATTTCGAATATTTTCTATTTGGAATTTGGAAAAACTCAAAAGCTAAAAAGTTGTAGAGAATTCGATTTCGTGTGGAATGGACATAAAATTAGTATTTTTTTACGATAAGCGGGCTATTTTCTATGAATTACTAAGTTTTTAAAAATAAAATGATTTTTATTAAATTATGGGTGGGACCCACTTTTGGTTGGTGTTGAATGCACATGAATTTCTTTGAAAATTTTCATAATTGGTGGCTAATTTTATTTAATTGATGCATGCGTAGAAGAAAGAATGAGAAATAATATTATTTTATTATTTTAGTCTCTTGATGGCGTTCTAGCATTTTCTATAAATAAACGCTTAGGTTAGAATTGAAAATCACACGAAAAACAAGTTTTCTTTCTCTCTAGATTATCGGCGTATTTTTGTGAGTATTTTGATACTTTGAGAGTTCTTTATTAGGTCTGCAAGTTTACTTGACTTTATATCCAGAAATTCGATTCGAAATACTTGTTATTTTGAGGTAAGGGATGTTATTTTCTTCTTAAATGATATTATTTTCTTCAATATCATTATCTTGAAATATTGGTGAACTTTTTAATCAAATTTGGAACTTTTTGTGTTGGGAGTTACTATTCACGTTATCTGACCTTATTCACGTATCTGACACTTATTCACGAATAGAAAAATGAAATTTTTTTCTTTTTGTCCAAGATGTACTATTATGATTACTATCTTTGATTGTATCCATGTTTTGATCTTTATTTTTTGAATTACGCTTCACAATTGGTTATTATGAAGTATTATTGATCTTGGATAAAATTGTTATATCTGAATCTCTAATATTTGTCCTTACATCTCCTTTGGATTCGTTTTCTTTAAAATATTTTCATCATCCTCGGTCTTAAATGATGATATTATTGAATATCTTTGGCACATAGTGCAAAGATGAATGATTAATTGAGATGAATATCTTTGGCGTAGTGATATAAATGAATATATTGTTGAGATGAACATGATGAATGATTAATCTGAATGAATATCTTTGGCACATAGTGCAAAGATGAATATTTGATTAAAGATGTATATTGATTGATGTTCTGAGGGATAAAATATTGATGATGGACTTTTAAATCTTAGAAGATAGTAGAATTCATTCTCTCACGTGACTCTTTTAATGGATTGTTATTTCATTGCATTTGTTGATCTAAAACTTGTTGTCTATTATATTCTATCAATTTTTCCTGTTGAAGACTAATGATAATTTGTTGTATATTATCTTAGTCATAATATTCTTTTTTAGGCTAGTTGAGCTCACCCTTTTCCTTTTGTTCCATTTTCTTCTCGGGAGGTGAGAACATAGCGGGATCGAGTCGGGGTATGGAGTGATGGTTCTAGAAAGATGTTTTAGCAGTCCTCACTATTTTTATAAAAATAGTGTATGAATAATTGTAATGAGGACTTATTTGAGTGTTGATATTATCTAGAAGACAATATTTGTATTTAAACTCACATATGTGTTGTCGTATTTTGCCGCGACAATTGTATTATTGAAGTTGTAGTTTGCTTTTACATACCATGTATTTGGCGACTTCGAAATGGGTGTTGTATACCTATTTTGAGGCGTCACGATTTATATCAAAGCTTAGGGATATGGTCTCTGGCGGAGATCGGGGAATAGAACTAGGAGGGAGATGAGTAAATCCTTAGCTAGTGTGTCCTATCTAAGCTTATTTGTTGGTGGAATCATAATATAGGGATATTATGTGATATGTTAATTTGTTTAATTAACCCTTGTTTTATAAGCGAGTATTTAAGAATGGGCTGCGAGAAGCGTTAACAATGGAGTGTATGAGGCGTGGAACAACCTTTAGTCACAAACCAGGAGAGCATGCAACAGGAAGGCAATATTCCTCCTGTAAACAACCTTTCTGAAGCAAGCGATGAATGATGGAATGTTTAGGAGCTTTTTGCGGTTCATGCAAAATCGAGACGAGGAGACTTCGTGTACAAAATACGGGTGGAAGTGATGGCAATGCTTGCGTTACATCACAACCAAGCGATTCAAGAGTTGGGACCACCCGATTTATGGGGAAAGCCCGATCCGATTAAAGGCGAAAACATGGGTCAAACAAATTACCAAGATATTTGATGTCTTGGGATGCGCGAGAGGAACATAAGGTTCCATTCGCCACCTTTATGTTCTATGGAGAGCCGGTCTTTGGTGGGAATCATGAAGCGTACCCGACTGCCGCTCAACATGTCTTGGGAAAGATTTGAAAAACTATTCAATGACAAGTACTTTCCTAAAAGTATTAAATCATATGAAGGAGGTAGAGTTTATTAGGCTGGAACAAAACAACATGGCCAGGTGTCTCGATGCGAAGGCGAAGTTAGCGGAGTTATCGGGTTTGCACCTCATTTGGTAGAGAATGAGGAGCATATGGCGCGGATGTTTACGAGAGGTCTAAAACCGAGATTCGTCAATACCTTATCTCTCATAAATTTTCTTTGTATTCAGATGTTGTCAACGAGGCTCAATTATTAGAAGCGAGATAATGAGTATACTCAAC
This sequence comes from Panax ginseng, assembly GCA_020205605.1. NCBI lineage: Eukaryota > Viridiplantae > Streptophyta > Magnoliopsida > Apiales > Araliaceae > Panax > Panax ginseng. The sequence continues at coordinate 70,886,616 of CM035139.1, forward strand.
CAGGGGACCACAACCCGAGGTCATCTGGGTGATAACAATCATCGAACGATGATAACCGGCGAGGAGGAAAAATTGAGGACAAAGCGGTAACCACTCGGGTGGTAATCGTGGCCATGATAATAGGAGAGGTGAGTCAGTGGAAATTTTAAAAAGAGGAGATTCAACAATGATGGCGGAAGACATCGGCGGCAACACCAACACCAACAACAAATTCTAGGGGAGGAGAACGACCACTTGCTAGTTAGATGTTACAAATCTTGGGAAAGAGGGGACATATCATCATTGAAAGCGCCCACAACAATCCAAGGTATGTTATAAGCTGTGGAAAGGAAGGTCATATAGCTCGAGTTGTTACATAGCAAAACCAAGTTCGGGGGATGGTGACTCAAAGGTTGTCCGGATAAGTCAAAATCGGCGGTCTACGGAAGAGCGTTTGTTGTGGTGCCAAAACGAGAGGAACCCGAATGAGGTGATCACGGGTAAGCTAATCTTAAATTCTTGCGAAGTTTATACCTTACTAGATACTGGGTTCTACCCATTCTTTTATCTCTCTACTTGTGCTCAACGTTTAAACTTGACTCGGGAGAAATTGGACTTTAACTTTATCTCTGTTGAAACTCATTGGGTGAAACCTTCGTTACATCTACGGTTTATAAATCTTGCTTGATCTAAGTTGGCACTATCACATTACACCATGATCTTATCTCTTTAAAGATACTTGCTTTTGATGTGATTTTAGGAATTGATTGGTTAACCACTCATCATTTTAAAAATTGATTATTTTTGTAAGGTTGTTAGTTTTCATATTCCTAACCAACTTGTATCATGCGAATTCAAACAACTAAACCACTAAAATCGATCATTTGTCATATCAAGCCACAAAGCTATTAGTTTATTAAAAATGGATGTCAAGCTTTCTTAGCCCATGTTATGGATTTGAACAAAGACAAATCGATTTGGATAATATTTACATTGTTAGAGAATTTCTGATGTATTTCTGAAGAACTTCGGTCTACCCCGAGCGTGATGTTGAATTCTTTATTGACCTTGAGCGGGTACAAAACCCATTTCTAAAACCCCATATCGAATGGCTCCTATTGAACTTGAGGAGTTAAAAGTCCAACTCAGGGACTTATTAGACATCGGTTTCATTAGTCTAGTACATCTCCTTGGGGTGCTCTATTTTATTAAATAAAGAAGAAAAGGCGGGAGTATGCGACTTTGTATTGACTACTGAAATTAAACCATGTCACCATCAAGAATAGGTATCCGCTACCTCACATTGATGACTGTTTGACCCGATTACAAGGAGCACAATTCTTTTCAAAGATCGATCTTAGATTACGGATATCATCATTGAAGATTAAAAGCGAGGATATTCAAAAGCGCCTTGAACTTCGATGCGGGCATTATGAATTCTTAGTCATGTCTTTTGGATTGACTAATGCTCTGCTTCTTTCATGGATATGATGAACCATGTATTCAAGGAATATTTGGATCGGTTTCGTTGTTGTCTTTATTGATGACATCCTCATTTATTCCAAAAGCCGTGAAGATCATGAGCACCATTTGAAGTTGATACTTGAAAGGCTTCGTGAAAACAAGCTATATGCTTGAAGAAATCGAGAGTTACGGCTTGAGGAAGTAGCATTCCTTGGGCGCGTGGTGTCAAAACATGGAGTATCTGTTGACGTGAAGATTGAAGCAATACAAAGTTAGAAGCAACCCAGAAGTCGGTGACCAAAGTCGTAGCTTTACGGGCTTAGTTTGGTTATTATCGGAGATTCGTGGAAGGATTTTCTCGAATCGCTACTCAGATTAACTTTCAGTTGACTCGGAAGGATACAAAATTTGTATGGAGCGAGGAATGCGAGAAGAGTTTCCAAGAGCTCAAGAGGAGACTCATTTGGCACTTTTACAGCAATACCATCTGGTTTCGGATGGATTTGTTATATCTGATGATGCTTGAGGCAAAGGGTTAGGATGTGTTCTCATGCAACATGGGAAAGTCATAGCCTATGCCTCACGACAACTCAAAGAATAATATGAGAGAAATTATCCTACTCATGATCTAGAGTTAGCGGCCGATCGTTTTTCGCGTTGAAAATATGGAACACTACTTGTATGGGGAGAAAGTGGAGATCTATCTGGATCATAAAAGCCTCAAATACTTCTTCACCCAAAAAGAACTCAACATGCGGCAACGACGTTGGCTCATTTGTTGAAGATTACGATCACACTATTCAATATCATCTGGAAAAGCAAGCGTAGTAGGTAGTAGCATTGAGTAGAAGATCATCGTATGCGATGCGAGTGCGATGTTGTTAACACAAAGACCCATTTTGTATGATTTACAAAGGATGGAGATTGAGTTAAAGACTCGAGGGACCCACGTGATGATGGCGAATATCTGAGTAGAACCGACTTTAATCGATAAAGTTAAAGTTTGCTCAAGCTACGGACACAGGGGGCGATGCGTATGAAGAAGAAAGTGCAAGAAGGTGTTATTCGGAAGCAAAAATCGATGAAGAAGGAATACTTGATTCAACTCTAGACTTTGCATTCCTAACGATTACGACTTGAAGCATAGAATCATGATGGAGCACACAACACCCGTTTGCAATCCATCACAGGAGTACCAAAATGTATCATGATCTTGACATACATTTTGGTGGAACAATATGAAGAGAGAGATCGTGGAGTTTATCTCGAGGTGTTTAACTTGTCAGCGTGTAAAGGCGGAGCATCAAGTGCCAAAGGTCCATTGCAACCACTTGAGATTCCGAAATGGAAGTGGGAACACATTACCATGGATTTCGTTCTGGTCTTCCCAAAGTTTCTCAAGGCATAGATCGATTTGGGTTATTGTTGATAGATTAACCAAGTCTGCTCATTTCTTGCCTATCGTGAGACTTATTCCTTGAGCGTCTTGCTCGTATATGCGTGAATGAGATTGTGAGATTGCATGGCATGCCGTATCCATAGTTTGGATCGTGACCCAAGATTTACTTCAAGATTTTGGGTTAGCTTGCGAGAAAGCTATGGCGCGCATTTACGATTGATTGGCATACCATCCTCAAAGCGGACGGACAATCGAGAGGGACTATTCAAACTCTTGAAGATCTATTAAGACTACATGTCCTAGATTTCAAAGGAGTTGGGATAAGTACTTACCATTGGTGGAATTCTCCTACAACAATAGTTATCAAGCAAGTATAGGCATGGCTCCATTCGAGGCGTTGTATGGACCGAAAGTGTCGTTCTCGATATCTTTGGGGCGAGGTGGGAGAAAAGCAACGTTGTTGGGACGAAATTAAATACTCATGACTACGAAAAAGATCCAAATGATTCGACAGCGTATTCAAACCTCACAAGATCGACAAAAGAGTTATGTGATCTTCATCGAAAGGGCGTGGAATTTAATATTGGAGATCATGTATTGTTACGTGTATTGCTCCATGGAAGGGAGTTACAAGATTTGGGAAGAGAGAAAGCTCAATCCACGATTTGTTGGTCCATTTGAGATTCTTGACGTAGAATAGGAAATGTGGCCTATAGACTCGCATTACCTCCAAGCATGTCTCGTGTTCATAATGTTTTTCATATATCTATGCTTCGTAAATATGTGAAAGACCGAACCACATTATTGAGTTAGAACCAAACGAGATAGCGAAGATTTAACGTCTGAGGAGGTACTGTTAAGATCTTGGATAGGAAAGAGCATGTCCTATGCACAAAGGTTATACCACAAGTTAAGGTTTTGTGGAGGAACCATGCTATTGAGGAAATGACCTGGGAATTGGAATCAGAAATGAAAGCGAGGTACCCTCACCTTTTTGAAACACCAGGTACGTACGTCAATTTCGAGAATGAAATTTCATAAGGAGGAGAGGTTGTTAGACCCCAACTTATTATAAATAAAATTGAATTTTTCCTCTATTCATTATTCTAAATTAATAAGGTGTTAATTTGATATAATGCTTTGGTTATGGGTGAAATATGCAAATTTTACAAAATAAGCAAGTGGTTATAAAATATTCATTTCTATCGGGGAATATTTGTTTGGTCGAGGAATATTCTTGTTGTCGGGGAATATTCGTACGACGGCATAGCCATTTGTGGGCCCCATAACGAAAAATGGTTGGATGAAGGAAAACAACAAAGTATGAGTTTTTATGAATAATAGCGTAATTATTACCATTAACATTGTTGGATTACACGGTGGTTAAAATACGATGTCTGGCGTGGTTGCACGTGCACGGTATTGCACGATATTGTTGAATTATTGATTAAATGCGTGAAAGGCACTACTCAATAATTATTACGATAATTCTTATTCAATATTTTATTTTATTGATTCAATAATTGTTGCGTTGATAGTTTATATTATTGTTGTTTCAATAATTGTCCTTTTGCACAATATTTTCCCATTATCGATCAATAATTCATATTATTTGAATAATATTATTAGATAGCATTATTGGCAATGTCTAGAAAGTTACATCGAGGAGAGTTTGGTCACTAATTACGCTCCCGATGAGGAGAAATCCTTATTGGAAAGCCCCTCTTTCTGGGAGCGCTTTGGTTGTCATAATTGTGATTACTGTAATATTATTTGTGAATAATTAATTATTGATTTATATGATAAAAAATATTTATTTGATGTGGATATTAATGATGGATTTATTTATGAGGTTATAAATGAAGGAATTAATCTTTGAGGTGTTTTATCGATTATTTTGTCGGAATGGAGGTATTAAAAATCACCCGTTTATGGATTTTATATTTTCTATTTAGAATTTGGAAAAACTCAAAGCTACAAAGTTGTAGAAATTGATTTACGTGTGGAATGGACATAAAATTCAGTATTTTTTACGATAAGCGGGCTATTTTCTATGAATTACTAAATTTTAGAAAATTAAATGATTTTTATTAAATTATGGGTGGGACCCACTTTTTGGTTGGTGTTGAATGCACATGGGCTGCTGAAATTTTTCATAATTGGTGGCTAGCTTATTTAATTGATGCATGCGTAGAAGAAAGAATGAGAAATAATATTATTTTATTATTTTAGTCTCCTATGGCGTTCTAGCATTTTCCTATAAATAAACGCTTAGGTTAGAATTGAAAATCACACTAGAAACAAGTTTTCTTTCTCTCTAGATTATCGAGCGTATTTTTGTGAGTATTTTGATACTTTGAGTGTTGCTATTCAATACAAGTTTCTATCAGCACTATATCCAGAAATTCATCGAAATCGGTTATTTTGAGGTAAGGATGATGTTATTTTCTTCTTAAATGATATTATTTTCTTCAATATCATTATCTTTGAAATATTGGTGAACTTTTTAATCAAATTTGGAACTTTTTGTGTCGGGTTTACTATTCATATCATCGACACTATTCACGATACTGACACTATTCACGAATCGCACTATTCAAAAAAATGAAATTTTCTTCTTTTGTTCAAGATGTCTATTATGGTTACTATCTTTGATTGTATCCATGTTTTGATCTTTATTTTTGAATTTTGCTTCACAATTGGTTATTATGAAGTATTATTGATCTTGGATAAAACATTATCTGAATCTCTAATATTTGTCCTTACATCTCCACTTGGATTCGTTTTCTTTAAAATATTTTCATCATCCTCGGTCTTAAATGATGATATTATTGAATATCTTTGGCCGTAGTGCAAAGATGAATGATTGTTGAGATGAACATCTTTGGCTAAGTGATATAAATGAATATCTTTGAGATGTAATGCTAAGATGAATGATTAATGATGAATATCTTTGGCTTGTAGTGCAAAGATGAAATTTTTGATTAAAGATGTATATTGATTAATGTTACAGGGATAAAATATTGATGATGGACTTTTAAATCTTAGAAGATAGTAGAATTCATTCTCTCGTGACTCTTCTAATGGATTGTTGTTTTATTTGCATTTGTTGATCTAAAACTTGTTGTCTATTATATTCTATCATATTTTCCTGTTGAAGACTAATGATAATTTGTTGTATATTATCTTAGTCATAATATTCTTTCTTGGGCTAGTTGAGCTCACCCTTTTCTTTTTGTTTCATTTTTCTTCTCGGGAGGTGAGAACATAGCGAGGATCGAGTCGAGGTATGGAGTGATGGTTCTAGAAAGATGTTTTAGCGAGTCCTCACTATTTTACGTAAAATAGTGTATGAATAATTGTAATGAGGACTTATTTGAGTGTTGATATTGTCTAGAAGACAATATTTGTATTTAAACTCACGATATGTGTTGTCGTATTTTACCGCGACAATTGTATTATTGAAGTTGTAGTTTTGCTTTCGTACCATGTATTTGGTGACTCGGAATGGGTGTTGTATACCTATTTTGGGGGCACCACATAGACCCTCAGTATGTAGAAGCCACGAAGGACTTACCTTTTTCTTGGGGGTGGGGTGGGGGGTGAGGGGGGTGAGGGGTAGATGCCCGCATGATCTGGAAATAAAATGTAAAGACAAGAATGTATTATGTTGTCGAAATTACATCTAAACCATATATTAGAAATAAACTTTTGGACCTAGTTCTCTCTTTGAAGTAGTCATATGTCCATGACTCCATTAAAGATACTTCATTTACTATGTGGGTTCTATACTGCTTTGAACTTAAAAGCTTCCATACTAATAAGTAGTTTTAATAAAGTTGTCGCCAAGATCCTGCATCGATGTTGATGACGGAAAATCAAAACTAGTAGATTGACTCTAAAATAGTTTGAAAATCATTTGAAACATTTACATTCTCACACATTATAATCTTACGAATTGACTTATGTTTGATCTACCATTAGAATTTAGCAGGATCTAGTTCACTTTGTTGAACAGGTGTATCAGCTATAACGTTAATATGTCGAAACCTTTTTTGCTTATTTTTTCTCACCTCACTTGGTTTTTATAACATGTATAATGAAATTTCTACAAATTGATAATATGACATTAGTGCAGATATTTGACAAATTATGCCAAAGTTTTGGTGGAGATGTGTTAGAGACCTTATTCAATTCCGCAGACGGGCTTGCAAATTGTTCCCCAGAAACCATGAGTTACTGGCTATGGAGATTTATATCTGATGAAGCTAAGTTGTCGGGCTTTATCATATTCTGTTCCTTTGCCTTTGCCTTCATCTTCTCCTTTATTTCTTGCATCTCTTAAACATTTCAGTTAGTAAGTCATGAATAGGGTTGATTGATGAGGTTGTTAATTCTATTACAAATAAAAAAAATCCTTAGATATGGTAATACTTTGCAATTTATTTTTGCTGTGTTGTTATCCTATGGTGTAAGTAGGTTGGAACTTAATTGTTACAAGAATGTCTATTATACATAATTGCAGAGTTGCTAGCACATGTATAAGTTTAGGACAATACTCTATTGTTTTAATTTCTTTGGGCAATACTCTATTGTTTTAGTTGTGTTTCTTGCGTTTCTTCACTGACTAATCAGTAGTTAATCTGTACCAACTGTATCATTTCTAATGAATTCTTCATCATAAAGGTTAGTATTTCTATACATTTCGTGTTGAAATTCAATCTTTAGGAAGATGGTTCGTGCAAGCAAAATAGGTTTATTCTAACTAATTCTCATGCTTCTCTATATGCTTTGCACTTCTAAGGTTTGCATTGGAAGTGACACAATCTCATTAGGTCAACCTCTGTATGTAAATCAAACCTATCTCAAATCTTCTAACCTTTCTTTAGACAGTGAGTTTCCTTCAAACGATAAATGTTGTAGTGTTGTCTTTTTTGTCTATGACTTTTTTTTTCTGAGCATAAGGTGATTCAGGAAATAAAAAGCGATTACAAAAAGTGAGATACTTTCGAATGGTAAATATTGCGGTGTTGCTTTATTGTACAACACTTTTGTTTTCTTTTTCTCGATCCTCGATTGATTCAAGAAATAAAAAGCGATTACAAAAGTGAGATGCTTTCAAACGATAAATGTTGTAGTGTTGCTTCATTGTCTAACAATTTTGTTTTCTTTTACGATCCTCGGTGATTCAGAAACAAAAAGCAGTTGTTTGTTAAATCTAGTACTATCCATTACCCTTTACTATTGCGTTTCTATATAAAATGAGAGATGGTCGACATTTAAGATGTGATCATACCAACCCTGGGGACTATTCTTCATCGTGGGACTATTCTTGTAGGACCCAATTATGAAGGAGGAACTTATCTTCTTTGACTGAGTATGTTACGCCTTACCACTTAAAAATTCCCAAGTTATCAATAAATATGTCTTTCGATGTCTCATTTGCAACATATTGAATTCTTGGTAAATAAATCTATGATGTCTTTGATTATAGCTAGCATCTTTGGGGCATATACTGTATGGAAATTTGTCGTCTCAAGAAAAGTTTTTCCACATTTACTAATAGCCTCAACTTTTCCATAATTGTTATCCTTTCTATATAGAAATGAGAAATCTAAACATTGTTATTTAAGATTGTGTGATGGTATTTAAGATTGTGTGATGCTTGTGGTTGTTGAATGTGGTCAATTCGACTTGAGGTCAACATATAATAATAATCTACAAGTCTTGTAATGTAAAAATATGTTTACCACTATGCTTACTGAAATTAATTCATGAAATGGCCGATTAAGATTCCAATTTTTTCTTGTAACAGAGCAGTCATATAGTCGCACTGAAGGTTTATTTTATTTTTTGTAGCAAATGATATTGTGATTGCCTATTTGTCTTTTTCTTCTTATGAGCAATACGGTGTACATTAGTACCACATAGCAACTTTATTGTCTTTGTGTATTGATTTTGGCACCAAGTGCCTCTGGTGACCTATTTGCTTCATTTTCCTGACTTGTTATTATTTTTAAATATGTGCAGGAAAATTGCTTCTACGACCTACCTTACAATACTGGGTATCAAATTTATGTACTATGTTTACGGAAGACAAGGGACAAAATTATGAAGTGTACTCTCTATGTATGTAGATATATACTTTGATTGAAGAACTGTGGTAGCTTTAGATGGTTAATTGTAAATATAATGAATTATTATGTAGTGGATGATTTTATTAAGTTAATAATATTTTAGTTTTTTTGTATTTTTGTCATTATTTACTATGGGGACATTGAGTCAGCCAGGTACACAAAAAGAATGTCAAATTTTGATTTGGCAATAATATAATTCGTTACCAAAGCATTGAATAAGTTTTAATATAGCAATAATTTTTTATACATTTAGCAACAAATTTTCGTTGATAATGGCATTAAAAATATAATATTTGGCAACGAAAAATTAACCTAATAACAACGGATAGGATATTGTTGTTAATACTAAAATAAAAGGCAATATTTTTTATCGTTGCAAATCATATCAACTTTCGTTGCACATATAAAGAAACGACAACATATAATGTTGTTGCTAATCGAAGACTTTCATTGCTATTGATAAATAACCAGCAACAAATATTTTCGTTGCTGATTCAACATAATATCGTAGCCAAATAATATAATCAGCAACGAAAATCGTTGCTAAAAAGTTTACATTCCGCAACGAAAGCAAGCTTAGGCAACAATTTTCATAATTTACTGTAACAAAAAATGTCGTTGCAAAATGGTGTCAATTGCAATGAAAATGCATGGTCGTTGCAAAAAAAAAGAGTTCATTTCATTGCCAATTAGAAGGCTTTTGCAACGAAATGGGCTTTTTAGCAACGAAATTTTAATTATTCTGCAACAATACATTTTGTTAGGATCGATGTCTCTATACGAAACCCAAATTTCATTGCAAAATATATTACTTTTGGCAACAAAAAAAATACGTTCGTTGCGGAACAATTAGCAATGCTCATTCTTAAAACGAAAAGACCACAACGACAAAGAAAATCGTTACTAAACCCTTTTGCAACGAAATTTGGCACCTTTAGCAACGAAAAATTGGTTGTTGCTGAAGCCCCATTTTTTGTAGTGAATTCTAACAATTTATAAAAACATTAACCAACTTAAAATTTGACCCAAAACACATGTTCATATTCTATTTTCATGTTTTAACATGTTTAGCGAATTCATTCACTACGAATTTGTTTCTTAACCAAATTGATTCATTCAACTTGCGTTCTTTTCGTTTCTTATCTTATTAACACAATCAATCACCAATTTTACAATTATAACATAAACTCCGAACCAATTTTAGTCTCAAAACAGACCCAAAATACATATATTAAACAAAACTCATATTATTCATCTTTAACATGTTCTCATGAATTTGATTACTCTAAAACCACTTTTAGATGATATAGAATGGATTATACAAACCCATTAACATCTACAACCAATTCCTTAAGAAATCCAATTTATAAATAAAGAACTCAAGAAATAAAACTTAAGGGTTTAGAATTGATTCTTACCTCTTGATTCTTCCTAATCTTAGTTTGGTGATGAAGAACAATTTCTTAATCTCCTCCTTACTTCTCCTTGACTCTTCATCCTTCTTCACCAATTCTCTCTAAACTCTCTCTTTCCCTCTGTATTTTCACGTAAGTTTTCTAACTGATGAAACACGTAACGTGTTTTTTATTTATCCTTCAGTTATACAGATACCATCAGTTACAAATACAAAGGGCCACTAGGCCATGTTTGGCTAGCTCTCTAAAATCCCTTTTTAACTTATTTTTATTACTTCCTTACTATATGGTATATCTTCTTTTCTCTAAATGTCATTAAATTTAATTAAACTTATTTTATTAACAAATCTAATTAAATCTGACTAACCAAAATTATAATCTCTAATTAGACAATTATAATCTTATTTTATAAATCATTAATCTTCTAATTTAATTATTTATTTAAAATTAGAATATTATCAATATCCTTAAGTAAAAAAAATACGCACAAATTTTAAATTATTTAATTTAATCAATAGTATCACACTTACATAAATTATCCCATAATAATTACCATCCAATATATTTTTATTAATTCACCATTTTAATTAAGTGAATTACTCTAATTATTTATGAAATTTTAATGCATACCAATTTTATTACCATAAACCATAATAATCAAATTATATTATTTCATAATATAATTTTCAACTTAATTAAATTAACTAATAATATTTAGTTAATTACCTTCCCATAACAATCTCATTTAATTTCTTTAATAGTTAAATTAACTATTAAACCTTATTTTCCAAACATATACATCTCTTTTATATTCACACTTACTCTCTCTTCACACCAAATCACATATTTCAAGATAAATTACAAATATATATACTTACCCACACTCAAAACACATAATTCAAAATATATACATTTCATAATAAGAATTTTAATTATTAAATTCGTATTTTAATAACTTATAAAAATTCGGGTTGTCACATTAAGTTCTCGTTTGGGTGAAGGAAGTATGACTTCTTTGCCAATAGTTGAAACTCAGTTGGGAGATGTTTCAACTTATATTCCTACTAATGTAATTTCGATTCTTGATGGATAAATATTCTTATCTATTTGACCTATTCAATCTTTGGAATCGGACTTGCTTTATTAATTTGGGTATCTCCGTTTTCGTAGTGGGATCTGCGACTCAAATTAAAGCTATGAAACAAGTCATTTGCAAATTAAAATTGGGCTGGCGCAATTTGCGAATTAGAAGCCTTTGCACAATTTTCTTGTGATCTCGATAAAGCTACTCATAATCAATTGGCAAGAGGTCAACAATTATGTGAATTGCTCAAACAATCCCAATAAGCCCCCTCTCATTGTGGAAGAACAGATAATGACTATTTTTACTAGAACAAATGGTTATCTTGATTTATTAGAAATTGGAAAGGTAAGAAAATTTCTTGTTGAGTTAAGTACTTACCTAAAAACTAATAAACCAAAGTTTCAAGAAATCATATCTTCTACTAACACATTCACTGAGGAAGCAGAAGCCCTTTTGAAAGAAGTTATTCAGGAATAGACGGAACGTTTTATACTTCAGGAACAAGCATAAAAAAGAAATTGATAAAAGTTCTCAACAAAAAGGATATTCAAGCGTCTCACATTCAAATCTTTCAAAAGGGCTTCCAAAATCTAAAAAAAAATATATGGAAATAAATTGCGTTCGATAAGATTTGAACCTATACCAAAGGTTTAGAAGACCTCTGTCCTATCCATTAGATAATGGACGCTTTTTATTGATATTTTTTCGTTTTACTTTCCTACTTTTTGTTTGTTGTTTGGAAAAAGAATAAATTTTGTGAGATAATTTCGAGAATTGTATATTCTATATTCAATGATGAATAAATTATAATTAATAATTAGAATCTATTAAAGTATATAAATAATATATAGCGGTGGCAGAAATCGAACCCGCGCATCGTTATCTTGGACTGACTAGGGGTTATAGTCGATGTTGATTCAAAGATTTTAACGTCTCTAATTTAAAACTAAACATGAAACTTTGGTTTCATTCGGCACCTTTATGGAAGATGGATAAATTCTAGATCTAAGATGTGAACTAAATTACAAAAATTCTACCCATAACATCTATGTCAGCTTTTTGTATGAATACATTCAAATGACTCGCTTTTTAGATGATCCCTCTAGAAGAAGGTGATTATGACAACCTTTCTAGTTACTTCGTTCTCTATTTCTATTTGAAAAAGTATCCTGAGGAAAAGGTTTTGTTTCCACCGGGCTAAAATAATATGTTGATAACTCTAGTAAACTAAAGTTATCGTTTAAAAGCTATGATATTTTGCTTCAATTTCTTTTTTACAAATAATTTTTTTTTTAAGATTTAGTTACGATTAGAAATCTACTTTTCTATCTCCATCTATGGATCCTTTACTCATACTCATTCAATTAGAAGTATTGATCCAATTCAAAAATTTTGTTTCACAATTTCATAATCCATTTTTTCAATTTTTAAGTGACCTTTGGATACAAACCACGATAATTTATATTTTTCCTCGAATATATCTTTCAGAGGTAAAGGATTAAATCCTTTTAAAAAATAAAGTTTCTTATCGGAATATGAATAAAACCGAAAGACCCTTTAACTATTTAAGGGGATTCTTGCCGCAATCGAATCACACTTTTACCACTAAACTATACACATTCTGATGCGATTATTATATCTAAAAGGGCCTTTTGTCGAATAGGGGAATTAGGCATAATCAACATATGATCATAAAAGAATCATGAAAATTAGAGTGTTGACATTTTTTGTGGGGGATTAAAATTGAATAAAATTTATAAAAAGAAAAGAGGGCTCATTTAAATAACTAAATAACAAGTTCTATCTTTTCTTTTCTTAGGAGGAGTTTTAGTAGATATGGTTTGCCAAAAACACTTTGAAATCATAACAAAAAAAATGCATTGTGTAAAAATCCATAGTTTCTTTTTATTCCGGTAAGAATAAGGTTGTCAAGAAATAAAAAGAAAGAAAGAATAATAAGAAATGACACTTTGATTTTGTATAATAAGAATGAAAATATTACTTTGTCTTTTTGTTGTTGCTTTAATAGCAAACCTTTTTTGTTTTCAAATCAGATAAATTGTTTTAGCTAGGATTCATTGGAACAAAAAAAGGCCCGACTAGGTAGTGACCGAAGCGTGCCACGGAGTAAAAAAAGGGCCTTCAACAAAATCAAAGCAAAAGGTCCTCTCTTTTTTTTTTTATTGAATCCTTCAAGTCCTTACTTGATCTAAATGGAATTGCTAATAAAAGTTGTAGATCTATAATATAGATAAAGACAGAGAAAGAAAAAAAAATTCAATCCTTATTTCATGTGTAATGTAACATAATAATTATCTTTTTCAATCGGGAGAGATGGCTGAGTGGGCTAAAGCGTCGGATTGCTAATCCGTTGTACGAGTTATTCGTATCGAGGGTTCGAATCCCTCTCTTTTCATTTTTGTTGATGACTTGATATTTTATTTCTCTTTCAAATTTCGCCCATTCTTTTATTTTTTTCTTAGTTAAACATGTCAAATAGATAAAAAAAACCCTAAGAAAATTTAAAAATCAAGCAAGGAAAACGAAAAACCTCCTTTTATTCTCCATGTCCAGGATTACGCCCCGGATCATTAGTTAAGGATCCAAAGATAAAGAGAGAAACAAAGAATATCACTACTCTGTAAACGAAAAGTTTGAGAGTAAGCATTACACAATCTCCAAGATCCTTTTTTTGGGAAAAAAACGAGAAAAGAGAATATATCCTCCATTTTTATTTTATACCAACTATTTTGACACCAAGAAATGAAGTGCTTTCTAGAAACATAAAAGAATTTTAGAAATTAAAATTCAGTTATACTAAGAGTCTTTCATTATCAAAAATTTCTTTCATACCCCAAAATTCTATATAGTGGGGGACCCTAACCCAAATATTTTTTCATCGGAAAAAAGTCAGAATGGGGGATATGAGGTGAGCCAAATTTGGATTTATCGCAGGTATCCAAGACTTTCAATGTTTCAATCGAAGGTTCATACTGTAAGACTTATTTGATTTTATTAATTGTTAGAATTTTTTTCTCGAATAAATCATGAATTTTCTAGGATGGTATTAAAATCTCATTGAAAACTTACTTTGCGCCTTGCCAAACAAAGGCTAAGAAAAAAAGAACAAAGGTATGGTAGGCATAAGATCTATGATTGGATTCAAAAAAGCATAGGCCTCGGGCAATTTGGCGAAGAAAAAACAACTTGAATAAAGGGCATAATTAAGACAGATACAGATCAAACTAAAGATATTAAGCATAACAGATATTTTGTTCTTGGAGATAATTGCATTTTGATTGAGTTATTGATATAAGGAAAAAAGAAGTTAAAGTACGGTAGACAAAAAATCCTTCTTTTTCTTTGAACACACCCAATCATCCCCCAATTCTCAAAGGAGAATATATTGAAGAAATCATACTTTCATAGAATATCTTAATTGAATTATACGTAATGATCAATGAATTCAATTAAATTTTCTATCCACACGTGTTAAACTCCTAGCAAGAATCTAATCTATTTTATAAAGATTTTCTATAGATATTTGGACTGGAATTGACCAAAACCCAATACTAACATTATTCTTTATTATTGTCGAATAGAAATCTAAATGGGGCATGGCCAAGTGGTAAGGCAACAGGTTTTGGTCCCGCTATTCGGAGGTTCGAATCCTTCCGTCCTAGGACATATCCATTCTATTAGAGTAAAGGTTACTTTTGTAAATAACCTTCTGCTTAAAGGCCTAATATTGGATAGAATGTGATTCTTGTTTCTTTTTTGATTTTGAATGATTCTTCTCTGAATCA
This sequence comes from Panax ginseng, assembly GCA_020205605.1. Lineage (NCBI taxonomy): Eukaryota > Viridiplantae > Streptophyta > Magnoliopsida > Apiales > Araliaceae > Panax > Panax ginseng. The sequence continues at coordinate 70,901,900 of CM035139.1, forward strand.
TATCTTTTTTTCACAAAACTAAACTAATTGAATCAAGTTCATGTATATGCTGAGATATAACTTGAATATATTTGTTTGTGATCACAGTCTGATGGGAACATAGGTCACACTTTTTTGAATTCAAATAAAGTAAAGTAGAAGGCGGGCTTTTCATCATATGTTCATCCCTTCATATTGAAGGAGGTTAGTTACTTAGAAAAACCTAAAAAACCTTACGTCTCATATCTATTTGAATTTTCAACGATCCATTTTAAATCGCAATAAGAAAGAACCTACCTTCCCTATCCATTAAACTTAAATGAGGCGGCCCTATTATTAGGTTAGGACCTCTGAATTCTAAATAAGAGACAAGAGGGGGTTATTACATTCAATCAACGAGATTAAGTCTCTTAAGACTTGGGTTAGGGTAAAATAAAAAATTAGAGAGCAAGGGCTTAATCTGGACTTGTTTGTCTTTGTCTCTGAATAGTTCCTTAGTAAAAGGGATCTTTTTTTGATTTACGATTCAAATTCCCATAGAATTGGGTGGGGGGGGTAGATAGGTCTTAATCAATGACGAGAGATATTCATTTAAATATTTGTGTGCATCCAGAATCTCATTAACAACGAATCAAGTTACGTTATGTAGCAGATGTTTTTTGACCTTTTAGGTATTTCACGTTTGGCTCTAATGAAAAATTGTAAATCGATGTAACGATTGATCACGGGTAATTCATATATTTTAGTCACTTTATGCCAAGATTGCAGAAAGATTACTTAATTCCAGGTTAAAAATTAAAAATACATATAAAATGAGGAAATACGTAGTTTAACTTAATATGTAATATATATGTATTTTTATTATTCGATTTCATTCTATTTTAGTGACAACGTTTAGTGACAACAACCTTTCCATTTTGTGAAAAAGAAATGGAATCCCTTAAATATTGGAAATATTTAATATATAATATCCAAAACATAGAATATCCATAAAAGTGACAGTTGTTCAATCTATCTGATAGATACAAAAAACCCCTACTCGTTCATCTGATTAATAAAATAAGAATCGAACGAATAAGGACCTAAATCTTCTCTTATATCAGTCTTTTTTATTCATCTCACAAAAAAATTTGGGTTTCTTGTTCAATCTATTTATCGGCTTTAAATCATTGATGATTCAATTCGAAAAGAAAGAGATATTTCTCTTTTTTTATGATGATCAAGTGTAGTCTTTACAGTAAAACTTTATTCCAAAAATGATGTCGAAATAGGAAACCCGTTCGATTATAAAAATTTTGAATGACTCGTTATGAGTTGAATCTTTGGTATTCAAAGAAGTCGAAGATGGGTTAATCTCTTCTATTGAGTCACTTGAAGAGAAGGAAACCCTCAATTGTTTGCGTAATATGAGACGAGATTCTGGGGACAAAATCTTTATAAGGGGGGAAGAATGTAACGACCGAGAAATTCGGATCCATTGTAAAATAATTTTATTTAATTAAATAATGAATAAAATTATAATATTTGTTATTATTATGTGTTAGTATGACGAATGTCGTTTTATAACCTAGAAACGTCATAAAGTCGTAGTATTTTGACTACGTGAAGGAATTAAAGTGTTTGAATTTCCAAGACGAAAATAAAAGTTTTCCAAGAAATTTTTTGAAAAACACTATTCATCGATTTATGCTCGGGAATTAATTTTAAACTTTTGAGAAATACGTAACGATAGAATATCGAGGTAAGATGGATTATGTAATAATAATTCGAGTATGAAAAACGTATTTTTTTCGCCTGCGGACTTAATTTGAGAACGTTAGGGAAAATAAAGCGTTAAGAAGCTAAAGTAATGATCGTATGATACGTATGGATTGTACGAGGTAATGAATACGAGTATGATACGAAGTATTATACGAGTATGTGTGAATGATGGTATATCGTATATTGTGAATGAGTATACGAGTTAGAATACGAGAATAATACGTTATAAGGCTTTAAGCCAAATGAAATGGACTTGTAGGATTGTGTAGCAATTTATAAAGTCTAATAGAACTTAATGTACAAGCCCAAGTGTAAGTAATGGTAAAGCCCAAGTAAGTTTGTTAATACAAGCCCAAAAGCTTAAGTTAATCAAATTAAACCTAAAGCCCAAATTATTAATTCAATGGGTTAGGGTGACCCATGGGGCAACCCATGATCATATGGTTAATCTTGGTGACCAAGAAAATAATGTGATGGCCAAGTAATTAATTTGATAAGCAAGTTAACTTAGTGCATTGGTAATGAATAGTAAGGAAGTGGGATTGGTGTATTGTCTAATATGCCCTAACTTTGGTTTTCTTATAAATAGAAAGCTTTGGACTTCATTTGTTGTTTGTTAATTATCATCCAACAACTTCCAACTTAATTGTTAGAGAGAATAAGTAAGAATAAGCTAGACTTGCATTAAGTAGAAAAGAAGAAGACAAGCTTGATCATCAAGGGTAGGCCTTCTAAGTCATTAATCTTCCATCTCTACCATTCTAGGTTGATAAGGGAAGTGTTAATTGATAGATATGTATGGAAAGAAATGATAAGAATGAATAATCTAAGGACTTAAGTCTTAATAAGTCGTGAATAAGCACTTTGTTCATAGATAAGCTATGAACTAAGGAAGAACTTGTAAGACTTGTAACATGTTTACATTAATGATGTTAGTATGATAAAAGGATGTAAGAATGATGGTTATAAGACTTAAACCATTATAACTCATGAGAAATGAAACTATATGTAGTTTATACTTTGATAAGTTATAAACTCATGAAGAACAAGTAATAACTTATCATATAAATAAGTTGATGTAATATGTATGTTAAAATGTCAATATGATGGATAGAATCCATTTGAAACGATGAACAAATCATAAGTAACGAAGTTATGTCGGAATTCACACGATTGGACGATAATCGTCGAATTCGTGAAATTCTCGGATTAGAAGTCGAATTTTGATATTGAGCTCAGAAAAGTTGGTTTTCAATGGGAACAAGTCCTATTTGACATTATAGAGTTGTGGACTCGAAAATGACCGAATTCTGACTTAGAACGAAGAAACGAGCGTTGAACGTTCACGAACGTTTATTTTTTTCGTTAAAAATGAACCAATAGGTGAATGTTGAGTTAAAAAAGTCAAAAATATTAAATTCTTGCATGAACACGTAGAGTATGTGATTTATGAGCTAATGGCTTTTGAACAAACCAATTCGGACTTAAAATAATCAAATTTGGAGTCCAAAAAGTTCGTTGTACAAATCAAAACCTGCTAACTATCTCGGTGCAGCAGTGCATCATGCTACGCCACTTAAGGTAAAGGCTAATGTGTGTGTCAGAAAGCCGTCGTATAGTGTCTTGATATCTTCAAGAATTGCACTGCAATACGAGATAATATCGAGACTTAAAGCTAGCAGTCACTGAAATCGGGAAATGAGGCACTAAAGTGGAAAGTGCGGTATGATCGAATAAGGACTCGTCCGCAGCAATACGAGCCACCCGACCTCACATCGCTTAACTCAAGGCTAGTAGGGGCAAAAAGAAGGAAGGCTGCCGCAATATTCCACCTTAGGGATTTCACAGTAAGGAGAGTTTGTAAGTAAAGGAAAGAAAGTAAACTAATTAATAATGAACCAAAGCTTGAAGTAACATTGTCCAAGACATTGTTAGACCTTAAGTATGATAACTAAAGGTCAAAAGTAAGTCAATTGCATATGAACATAAGAACGATGTAAAATGTAACGGAAAATCAGAACCAATAATAAAAAATCTAATACATGATTAGATTGAAAAGATGGGTAAGATTCATTAGGAACCATGTATGTTTACTCATGACCTAATGTGTTATGTTATCTATTGTAGAGACCTTAACGACTTAAAGTGAACATGTAATAATAGTAGCAGACACTGAAGGCAAGTGTTCTAACCCTTGTCTATGTTCAATCTAGACAATTTTTGTGATTCATGTACTCTTACGCATGAATTGATGTATGATGAAGTCAAAGACAATTCTTTCGGCTAGACTTAAGATGTTTTGGATTTCTTATAATCTATCAAAGTATTGTCAATGTTTTGCCAAACTATGTTGGTATGGTTTTCAAATGAAGACTGAGTATGCTAAACAAATGTTTTGTCGTCAAACGACAGGCACGCGAGGTTGCCACCACTTAAACGTACATACATTTAAAGAATGTAGTGTTGATCAACATAAAGTACCATAGGCTGATCACCTTGACGTGCTCGTAAGTAATGTCAAACTTATAGACTTGGTACCGGGTTGTCCTTTTCAAAGAAAGTATGAAATGCTCATGGTCTTGGACCGAAATTAATGTTTTACTGAATATTGTTCATTGTAAAACGTTTTAAGAAAAGAGAAGTGCTATTTTGAATTATCAATAGTACTTCATAACTATTGTTCAGTTATTGAAGATATATGATTCGTATGATTCAAGCATATTGTTAAATGGAATTGTTCTACTTGCTGAGCTAGTTATGCTCACTCTTGCTTGAACCATATGAATACAAAACTTTCGAATAAGATGGATCAAGAAGGATCCTAAGGATAAAGGAAAGGCTAAGGTGAACCTGTAGATTACCTATGTAATAGTATAGGTTTGTTATAATAATATTTGATATTATGACAAGAATAAATTCAATGGTTATAAAGAACCTGAGGAATGGTAATATTGTTTAAGAATATATATATATATATATATATATATATATATATATATATATATTGTTTCATCCTATTTTTATAAAGAAGTAGCTAGCTAGTTTGGATGGGGATGAGCGTGGCAACCTAATCTCCGATTCTACTTTTTCTTGTTAGTATTAGTTTATATCCACTTGTTCTTGGTAGGGTCCTTTCAAATTAAGTTATTATTTTACACGAGGAGGAGGAGGAGTAAACAAAAATAAAAGGCAGTCATAAGTGGGAGCTAGCTAGTTATCTCTGATTTGTAATTGTAAACATTTGGTATGTGTTGAATGTGATGTGAGGAGGCATGTTGGATTGGTTTAATCCGTCAGCAGAAAAAACAAGAGTGTCTCAAATATGTTTGGGTGTCTCAAATGTTGGGGTGTCATAATGTGTTGTACTAGTAATGCCATAATGATCTTAATTCGAAAGCGAGAACAAATAATAAAAATCCGTCAATATGCTCAAACAGTTTACTGTTAAATTTATTACCAGAACAAGTGGATGGATGTTACTAATATGCTTTGAGTTTTGAGTTATTCATCTTATACTATATGCTTGTTTTGATCCTAAATTTTTAGAATCTCAAAGATTTGTTCCTTCTCCCTTTACCTCGTTATTGGAATTTTTATAAATTGTTTAATACTTGACATTGTGTTAAATTTTTAGGGCATATATGGATATCAATCCAGGACCTTTTGATCCTGTTATCTTATGGGACCAAGAAAATTATGTATCTTCTGACTTATGGAAAAATATTGTAAGTTTATTGTCCCATATCTCATATTTCTCTTAAAATTTTGTAAAAAACTTTCATATTTTGACAATTTATGTATGTATCCTCTGTTTAACTTGTAGGATAGGGGTGTGTTAGAAATTTGTCAGATGTCTGCAACATTAATTGAATGGAACTTGACTAAACAACAAGAATATCTATTAGAACAATTAGGTTTCGGTATATTTTGTCATCAAGATGTAGTGTCAAAGATTGATGCATCTCTTGTATCTGCTTTTGTTGAGCGTTGGAGGAGTGAAACAAATTCGTTTCACTTAAAATGTGGAGAGGTCGGCATTACTTTAGAGGATGTGGGATTTATATTTGGGTTGCCCATATTAGGAAAACCATTGACTTGCGGAGAACTAGAACATCCCAAAAGCTCTTTTATAAGGGTTTTTGGACAACAAGTAGCAGTAAAGGATTGGGAACCGTGCTATAAAAGGGGGGCATAAGTTTGCCTTGGTTAAGACATAAATATGGACAATTACCTAAAGATGCTACTTCAGATGATGTGGTAAAACACACAAGGCATACTTGTTGTATTTGTGTGGCGCTATTTTGTTTCCTACAAAGAGTAAAAATATAGTGCATCCTAGGTATTTATTGTTATTTGAAAGATTAGAAGACATAATTACATATGCTTGGGGGGCAGCAGTTTTAGGGCATTTGTATAGGGGTTTGCATGGGGCTACTCAGAAAATAGCGAAAAAATTTGCAGGATGTGCAACCTTGCTTATGATGTGGGCTCACGAAAGGTTCAACATTGGTCATCCTACCCCTAGACCTAATTCCCAGAAGTTGATACCTAGGGCATTATCCTGGGCATACTCTTCTTTTGATCTAAATTCCAAACAATATCAGGGCCGCAAAAATCCACATCACTATCTTGTGTTTTACCGAGGAGAGTTTGATGACAGATTGGGTGTGGCGTCCATATCAGATATTTGACACACGTTTGGGTTGGGACTTTTTTGAGGCAAGGTTAGGTGGAGCCGCACATATACCTTTGATTCATTACGACATTGTTGAGTTTCAAATGCCTGACATATTTATGAGGTAATTTGGATATTTGCAGTCATATCCATCTAATGCTAAAAACATGGTGGAGTTGAGGACGGAAAATAAATTGTTTGAGAAAATAAATTATGAAAATCATAGGGCCAGTTATATTCATTTGTGGGAGGCCTACATGGAGAGTTTAGAAGGGCAAATGTTGGAGGGTTTGCAGCAGATATCTACTGAGGATTATATGACATGGTACAGAGAAATTACTCGAGAGGCGGATACACCATCCTCGACCCTTTAGGCGTCGAGGGAAGATTACGAGCCACGTATATTCATTAACCAATATGTGGTCAGAAACACTCGTAAGTTTTAAATTTATAATTTTTATACATGTTTCTGTGTTATAATTTGATGTCCTTATTTTACTAATATAATTTTATTTTTGTTTTAATTCTAGATTGAGACTGCAAAAGCTATATTTGTAAAGTTTATGTCAATTTATCTGCCAGCTGAGTTAAGAACCATGTATGAGTCATGGTTCAATACACTGTACCAGCCGTTCATGAATGATTACAAAGGGGTTCCAACCGAACAAAATCCAGCACAACCTCAAGTTGGACAAATGGATATTGACATGACGGGACCCCAGCCTACGGTTCAAGAAACTCAAGGTAGCCTTGCTCCTTCTACTCAACACAGTAGGAAATTTCCGGTTAGAAGGAGAGAGGGAACAAAGCACACTCACCTTGTCAAGTATTTAAAGATTGAGAAAATCAATTGGTTAAATCACTATTGGTTTAGTCCAACTCATGACCCATCATACTTTTCTCATATCCATCCAGGCGGTCTATACAACTTAGAGTTTAAGGATGTGAACTGTCTGAGACCCAATGGTTGGTTATGGGCGCATGTATTGGATGCATATTTGTTGTTGTTGAGAGACAGAGAAGCTAAGATGAGGAGTGAAGGAATCCAACGATGGGCTATGTTTTATTTCATGCCAACATACTTTGTGGGTTTGGGAATCCAATACTTACCAAGTGCCGGAGTAAGCAAAGCAACAACACTCAAATTCTTAACAAGTTACATCAATCCTCCAGTTGGTGCCCCAATTCATGAATCTGATTACATATTCATTCCATTCATCAATGAAAGCAACAGTCATTTATGCCTATTCATTTGTAGTGTGAACAAGTGGAAAGTAATGCTATTTGATCCACTTAATGATGACAAACCCTTAATGTCATTGTCACAATTATATCAAAACTACTTTGCTATTGTGGTGAGTTCATTAATATATAACTTATTTTTCATATCATCACACAAACATATGAGGTTTAGGGAATTAAATGATTATTTTGTGGTTTATAGATGGAGTTAATTCCTTTGTTGCTTCGTATGGAAAATCCTAAAGCACAATGGCCAAGATCGAAGTCAAAAGTTGAAGTATATGTTAGTAGGCCAAGACAATGGAATTCAGACGATTGTGGTGTTTATGTTGCAAAGTACGTAGATTTCTTTTTGCACCGGATAAACATCATGAAGGAACCGAGATGGACTCTAAACGAGGCTTACAATTTTAGATTTAGAATAGCACATGAGCTTAGGATGTGCAAAGCGAGGGGCATTCCTGGAAAATATCTTTGTATCGACCAAACTTTAGATTCGGATTCAAATGAAGAGTAATGATTGTAATATGTTATTTTATATTATCAGATTCCTTGAAATACTATAATATTTTATTTCTTATTTGGAATCCATTATGTTTGATTGTTTGGAATCATTATTATACTATTATCATTTTCTTGTTTGGAATCCATTGTTATACTATCATTAAATTAAATGGAACACACTAAGGTAGACAGTATCTCTCTCTTTCTATATATATATATATATATATATATAGTATATTTGCTAATTTGCTCCAAGTTATTTGAATATCTTCAAAACATTCAGCATTGCAACTATCAACTGGCCTTCTGAAAAATTTGCAGTGGTGATAAAGATTGATATCTGGCTTAAGTGCTGGTTAAAATAGTCATGAACATTGATATTATAATGTCATTCACAATTAGAATAAATATGTTATCATTAGCCTTCATAATTGTCATGTTTACTTTTGTTCTATTGCCTTTTGTTTGCAGTTCTCCTCCTGAAGCATAATTTATGGTGTCTAATTTCATTTTTACGCATTCACATATCACAAACTCTCTTTGTCATTTCTTATATCTGCAGGTCAACTGTTTTGGTATTTTAGGAAACACCTGATCAAGACATTTTCTAGGTGATATCAGCAGTTGCTGAAAGAATTTATCGAGATGATCATCATCTGGTAAGCTGGTCCAACTTTAACTAATATCATATTTTAAATCATGCATTAAAAAACATGTTATCCATAAGTGTTGTGCCTTCTGTATAACAGTCATTCAACATATTCACATTGCCTGCCATCTTAAAATCTGAAGAATTGTCAAGTTATATTCTACAAATATCAAATTATGCCCACTCCCACTAGGTCAGAGGGTGCCTAATAATGGGCACTTTCTTACTTTATATACTTATAAAACTAATAATGGCACATCAAAAATGGAAGACTAAAGCATTTATTTATAAACTCAAGAAAATATAAGAAACCAAAATTTAAGAATCTGTTTTCAAATAAATATGTCTTTCAAATAGTCAGTTAAAAATTTAAGAAAACCAAAATTTTATAGTCATAAAAGAAAATATAAAGATAACTTCAACCACTCAACTTGTCTTGACCCAAAACTTTGTAGTGGTTTCGCTTATCATGATTGGTCATCATATTACATATTGCACACTTTCTCAACTATTTACGACTTCCAGCCTCTTCGATCCCACTCGTAATTCTTGAAGCTTTCTTATGCCCCTTTGTTTGGGAGAAAATAGGGTCCAATAACGGCTCATCTTGAACTGCCTCATCATCATCTACTCGATTTTCTGACATGCCATTTAAAATAACTTCATTAGGGTCAAACTTTTCAACGATGGGTTGATTGTCAATTCAACCACTGTAAAACATGTTTAAAACCATTAATAGAGCTTGATCCTGTAGAAGCTAATCGTAGGAGCAGTGTGACCAAATAATTGTACCGCATCGTCTGAGATTCCTCGTAGTTGGACATTTCAGTCAAAATCTTTGGTAGTTCAAATATTCACTTTGTTACCATCTCTACACCAAATGATTTAAAATGTATTTATTCTAGTATCTGTGTAGTACTTTTTGCAATCATATGCCTTACAATGTGTCTACAAAGCATACCAAGATGTTCAAATTTTGACAATTACATTTTATATCTCCAGGTTTGAACATTACTGACAACGAAAGAAAGTACCTATTGGATTCTTCAATGGCGTTTGTCTTGTACACTGCGTACGACTTCGTATCCGATGTTGTTAGATGTTGAAGTTTCTTCATTATGTACTTGTGAGATTTTACAATCTCAATCTAAAAGCGTCTAAACATCTCTTTTGTATAAACCGCCGCTCCATGCGTTTCCAATGGTGATTCAATAGTCATAGTTCTAGTCCGATGGCAGGTTGCGTAGTCAGCTTGTCTCTCTTTCATTACCTGCTTCTCAATGGCTTTTTCTGAGTTTACGATAAATTCCTTTATACTCATTGTCGCATTGACATACTCATCAAATAAACTGTTCATTCCCTCACTCCTGGATGTAGTCGTCATTCCCGCTGCAAAAAAAATCTTTGTGTACGCCATTATCCATTTGTGCTTAACCTGATAGAGTGATTATAATTAATCATTGGCTTGCAGTTCGTAATCTGTCATCAGCTTTTCCCATCGCTCCTTAAATTCCGCAGCAGTCAATGATTTATACACACACCAGTTAAAATCATGTTTAAATGTTGGGTACTCATCATACAATGTATGCAATTTCTCTGGAAATTTGTTACTAATATGCCATGCACAAAGTGCATGGTGTATTTCAGGAAGAACCCTATCAATTGCATTGCTCATGGCTTTGTCCTGATCAGTAATAATGGTAATTGGTGCCTTATTGTTCATTTCATGAAGCCAAGTCTCAAAGACCCATACAAAAGTACCTATGTTTCATCTTATATCAGTGCAAAACCAAACAAGACGGAATGGTAATGGTGATTTACCCCCGTGAAAGGAACAAACGACATGGAATACTTGTTCGTCCGATAAGTTGTATCAAAAGTCACTACATCCCCAAAATTTTTGTATGCTATCATTGATCGGTAATATATCCACAAAATTCATGCGATACGATGATCTTCATCTCGTTTGATATCGTAAAAAAATAGAGGATTATTCGCTGAAAGTTTTTTGAGATACTACATTGCTGCTTGGGCATCGTTTGAATCTATCATGTCACGTCTTAAATCTCGCACAACATTCCGAATATCCTTATTACTGAAACCAACATTTTCCATCCATCCTCTTATTTCACTAAAAACATTCATCATTTTACTTGGCCCAACTCCAGTGCTGTTTAAAGTTTCGATTAAAGTTCGAGCAACAGGAGTTATATTTTTCCATGTTTGAATGAAAATTTTCTTGCTCGGAGTAACCAAATCATGATTGTGGGTCAACTCAATTTTTGAAACTTTCTATGTATCTTCATTTTGTTGATGAACAACAGACATTCTAGCTTTGCACATCGTGCGACCTATTGAATCCCTTTTTCTTTTGACCTTGTTACCCTCAGCTTGATCAACGTCCTGTTTCTTTCTTTCAATCGGTTTTCTTGCTTTGGTACACGTAAAAAGTCTGTTGGACAAATTATTGGAGCGGGCATGTTTATGACTTGCCCCAATTTTTATTTCAAATACACTACTTCGTGCATAGTTTCTATAAAAATCTTCCGCCTCTTGGATAGTAGAAAAAATCTGACCCTCATATGGACTTTTAGAATCGGTAATATGCGATTGGTTCATGTTATGAGTACCAATATTATCCATGTCAATATTATCACGAGAAGAATTTGATGAACTAGAATTAAACATATGTTCTGCCATAATTCTATACTTACCACAACAATTTGAGGTGAGAAGACTTGCTTGATTAATTGTGTGATTTTCTTCCTTGATGTCAATTGAAGGCGGCTATAATATTTTGTTTACCTTGGTAGGGAAAAAAGTATATTAACTATGACAACCCTTCTATCTCCTAATATAGTAGGTTTGTATAATATAATTTTGTTATGTACTTGAATAAATTTTGTTGTTGATTTAGAATAGGATGTGTTATATTTGATTTGGAATTGATTTTATTTGATTTGGAATATTTTGGAATTGGATTTATTTGTTTTGGAATAATTTGGATTTAATATATTTGATTTGATCTCCTTTGGAAATTTTATATATTTGAGTGTATAGAATTTGGTATTTGATATATCTTGTTTTGATTTGGAAAGATTTGGAAATTTTGATGTATTTAGAATGTATTGTTGATGTTCAGTAACTTCTCAAAATTTGGTATAATTTGGAATTTTATCTTGTTTTTATTCTTGGTGTTGTAATCAATTCAAATTGTGTTGTAATTGAATTGTGAACAATATGTTAGCTGTGCCAATGACTGATTTGGATTGTATCAGTTAATACTTAAGAGTTCTTGTTGATGGAAATTGTAACAGCTTGTAATTGAATTGAATTATATCTGTTATTACCTTGGAGTTCTTGTTGCAGTGAATTTGAACGTGTGTACGTTTGTAATTGTAGTGATCTGTATCAGTTTATACAGAGTTCTTGTTACATCAGTTAACTGAAATCGTGAGTAATTTTACCATCCGCTAGTATGTCTAGCGGACGCTGGCCATACTGTTCTTGCTCTATTTTTGGTTTGGTCTATTGGGGACATAAGCATCAGGAATTTTGATTAAACACGTCCGCTAGAATTACTAGTGGACGGGGAGTTGCCAATATATATCTCAGCCTTTCATCAACAAAACGGACGGTTTAGAGCCTATATGCCACTTTTTATCCCATAGCATATAGATGTTATGGATCATTCCCTATATATATATATATATATATATATATATATATATATATATATATATATATATATATATATAACCAAATGATTAATTTAATTTACACCCAGTTATCACAAATTTACTATTGTAAAAAAATTAATTTATTTATATATAATACAATTTATATTCACTACAATTAATTCTAAAAAAATTATTTTAAAAAAATAGTGACTAATTTTATCCCTCGCAAAAAATCTCTCACCAATAATATATAGTGACTAATAATTTCTTCATTAATAATATTCAAATTTTCAAAAACAAATTTGGCGCTAAACATCTTTCTATCATCTCAATTTTGCGAAAGAAAAAAATTCTAAATTGTGAAGAATGTTTCCTTCATAATAACTATATTGTCACTAATTTTTTTTTCTTTCATTATTCCCTCGCTAGAAAACTCCTCATGTAAAGGAATGAATTCCGTCACAAATTTTCCTTCACTACATCCCTATTTTCTTGTAGTGATTATAAACCTTAACCCTAGATTATAAACCCTAACCCTAATTTGTAAACTAAACCCTAATTTAGTTATCCTAACACCTAATCGTGATTACTAAACTTCAATTAGGTATTAATAAACAACATTAAGCAACCTTAATAATTAAAAACAAAACCCTAATCAAGATTAGTGAGGATTAGGGCATAATTAAGCTACTAATTTGGTCAACTAGCTCACAAGTAGGTTGAGAGTCATCCACACAAGTTTCAAAACATCACATGACATGCTTCCAAACTCCCAAGCACCAGAAGAGTCATAAATCTGATCTTTTAGGAGGTAAGTAGGTGGAAAAATAACCAAAACGCCAAGTTAGAAAATTCATTAAAAGAAAACCCTAGCTCAGAGCAAACCCACAAAAATTATAAGACAATACACTCATATAACCTACCTATACAAGCCCTGGTGATAGCAACAACAGATTAAATAACCAGAAATCAAAAATCAAGCAAGAAATGTGTAAACCCTAATTCATAGCTAGATCTTTGATGCTTTGTTCAAATTATTGTTTAGATGTTTAGATTTGTGTAATAGCATGTTAGAAAGTATGTTAGGTTGATAGAACATGTTTTCATAACATCTAGATGCCTTAAATTAGTGTTTTAAGTAATCTGGAAATTTTGGAAAAACAAGCCTGACAGTTGAATGTAAAAGCTTGTAGATCCATGTATGTTCATAATTAGGTTTGTTAATTGTGTGTTATTTGTAGTATGACATGATATCTTTAATCTGGAAACGAAAACAGGTTCATTAGAACCATATATTGCAAGATATAGGTGGTCAAAGGTGGTTGACCGATCACAAAGTTCTATTTTCTGGGTTACCCAGAAAACACAAGAACATGTTGAACCAACTACTTTGACCAGCCTTTTAATCGCTTTCTGTTTGTTATTTTAATAACTTTTTGTAATGAATTAATACCTTGATATACATACTACATATCTATGACCTTAAATTGCTTAAACAGTTCATAGGATTACTGGAATTAATGGTCAAAAGTTGTTGATCGACCTTGACCAAGTTTCCTGGGTTACCCAGAAAACTGATGAACATGAAGAACAGCCTTTGGCTGTACTTTAACCAACATAGATCGAGACCTTAGAATTATGCTTTGTCCAAATCAGTGTTTTATATATGTACCTTGACTTATAGACTACCTATTACAACAAACACAACACAAATCTATTGCACAGATTCAAAGATATGAAAGCCAAAAAATCGTTGACCTACCATGACCACTGTTTTGGGTTACCCAGAAACTCAAGAACAGCTCTGACAGTGACTTTGAGCCTTTATAACTTCTTGTTATATGTAGGTTAAAGCACGAAATTTGTCTGATGTTGTACTACTGTATGAGTACTATAACATCCATACTTGTCCAAACTCAGAATCATTAACAGTAGCAAAGTAGATTATGGTCAAAGTGGTCCCAAGACCATAACCGACTGAAACCCAGAAATTCAAGAACACCTATAGCGACACTTCATGTCACTATAGGGCTTTAGCGACAGACAAAAATTGTTTTTTTTAGAAATTAATTAATAAAAATTAGAAATAATTAATAAATAAATATAAAAAAAATATAAAAATAGTTTTAAAAATTATATTAAGTTAATATAATTAACTTTTGATAATTTTATATAAATTCAATAAATACTTTATTTTATTGGGCTATTATTAATAAGACTAAAAGATAATTTGCACCCCAAATTTTACACCATTGTTGACCATGATCATTTCATAATTTCTTTGAAAAGGACATCCCAAACTAAGTCACAGAAGTCCCAAGCATAGCTTACGAGCATGTCAGGTGATCACTATATAGTACTCTATGTTGATCAACACTACATTCATTAAGCGATATGTATGTTTAAGTTTTGGCAACCTCGCGTGCCCATCGAATAATCGATGAAAAATACATTTGTTTATTCATAAACAAGCTTACCTTGAATCCGTGCAAACAATTTGGCGTGGGATAAGCGTTATCAATTCTATATGGAAAAACTTATAAAGAAATCAATCAATCTTTCAAGAATAGTCTAGCCGAGCTAAAACTGGCATCGACCCTTTCGTAAAATAATTTATGCATCTCATAACATCAATCACTGAAAATCTGGCTAACACGAAGGTTAGATGTTGATAAGAAAAACTTGCCTTCGTCATTCGCTTCTGATAAAATTAATTTTCCTTTTGAGTTTTTACAGTCTCTACAACACATAACCACATAACATACCACATCAGGTCATGAATGAACATACATGGTTCCTAATGAATCTTACCCTTCTTCTCAATCTAATCACGTATTATATTTGTTATTATTGGTTCCGGCTTGCCGTCGTTCTTTTACATCATTCTTACCAACTTCTTTCTCTTTTATAACTTAATTGAAATTATTTCATTAATACAACTCGTTTCGAGTTAATCATCCTTCCTCGTGGCTTACTAACGTCCTTACATTATTAATCAAAACTCGATCATCATTGGTTAAGTACACTTATTGCATACCGTTCGCGTTCACGTAATATTCAACAACTTTTAGTTGTAACTTGCAACGTTATTGTCATCATCGAAAAATATTATTTTAAGTTAATTAATTCATTATCAATTAACTATCTTTCCTTTCGTATTCTTAATCGTACTTACTTCCTTAACGAAACTTGTTTCAAATACTTATTTGCTTTTACGACTTATTATCATTCACTATACCAAAAATGACCTCTAGTGAAGGATAAATATTTCAATAGAGGTCCTATATCTCTCACAAGTGATTTATTGCGAAGAAATATTTCCTTCACACGAGTGCTCCCATTAGACCTCCTCGTAATCGGGTATCCTTCGCTAAGTAGTAACTAAATGTTTTTTGTGAAGGATATATTGTGAATAACTTATTCCTTCACAAATTATATTTAGTAATGGAGTATTGTTATTTAGTGAAAGATTGGTTTCCTTCACAAATAATATTTTAAGGACTATTTGAAATTAGTGAATAACTTTATTCCCTCACAAATAATATATTGTGAAGAACAAATTTATTTAATGAGAGAAAATTTTTCTTCACTAATTATAAATTGAGAATGTATCTTCAAATTAGTGAGAGAAATAATCATTCATTGATGACTAACTAATTAACTAGAAAAGATTTAGTGAAAAAAATAATCCTTCATTAAAATCCATTTCTAAAGTAAAATCCTTCACAAATTATAAATTTGTAAAAACAATTAATTGATAAATAATCAAAATTCATTGCAAATTATAATTAATTTTCAAATCGATTTCATATTTATTATTATTATTATTATTATTATTATTATTATTATTATTAAATGCTATAATAAATATTAAATTTAATATTTCAAGTTAATATAAATCATGTCATATATACTTGTTTCAAACTAATTGATAAACTGCATAAAGAGCCAAAAATTAAAACTAATACTCCATATATTAATAGATAATGCTCAAGTCACAATAAGTACAAAGTTTGTTATTGTATCTTGATCTCCCAAGGATCATATTACTTGCAATATTTAATAACTAACATAAGAAAACTAAAAAAATAACGAGCTAGAAGGAATGAAGTGTACATACATCATGTTGAGTCCAACTTCATCATCATTTTCTTCAAGGAAATCAAGGTTGGGCCTGTAAAGTTCCTCCTGCAAAAGAAAAACCAAAATTCAATTTCAACAAGGTGAGGAATAAGAAAAAATAAACCTGGTAAACTTAAATTAATAGATAGAGAGATTAATGAAGGACAAAGAAAAAAATATAATTATTAGTAAATACCTCAAGTGAACCATAGTTGGTAAATGTTAGAAGGAAGTTAGTAAACTTCTCTACCAATTTAGTTATATGTTCAGTAATATCTATACCAATGAACGGTTGTGGTATACTATCATTGGTAGAAGTATCATTACACCCACCTAACCATGGGCAACAAATCTAATGAGACAAACACCATTACAAGCTCAGTCTTGAACGACAATCTTACTTGACTTCATTATCATTTTTTATTCTTTTGCCAATGCTAATAACATGAGCTTCTGATTTCAATTTTTATTTTCTTAATTTGTTTGGAACAAGTCTAACATGAGACCAGCCGACCAGGAGCAGAGCCAAAAAAAGTTCTTCAGAGGGTCAAAATAAGATATTACACTATACCATTTATTTGTAAAAGATAAGGGAGTCAAACTAAAACAATATAAAGGTATGGAAAGCATCTTGGTATTAAGAGTTAGAAACCCAGTTGTTTTTTTGTTTGAAAACAAAAATAAAAATTATGCCTGGTATATCCAAATCCAAGAGAGTCACTTGCCCACATTCGACAGGTGAAACACCCCGACAATAAGTTATCATTATAGCTAAATGAAGTATTTTGACAACAAAATTTTGCATGGTATCATATGGTAGATCCAAAAGTTGGACAAGACATAAGTGAAAGTCAGATGGCGAGTCCAATGCAATTAAAGTTTATTTTCTCGTCTTCTTTCTGGCTCCTTTTAACATCCCTCCTTATCTTAAAAGTTAAGGTCTCTTGATTCAATGACATGACTTAATTTATTTATTTATATGTAAGTTCAACGACGGAACTTCTACTATGCATTTTTAGTAGTGTAACCTCATATAATATACCTTTGAGAGGAAGGTTCCCACTCTAGGAACTGCAACGCACAAGTACTAAATAATCCTTGTGCAATTGGACACATTATTAATATGGATATATAGATTGAATAACCTGAGAAAAGTATCAGTTAACCAGGAACTCATACATTTTATCTACTAATAAATTATGGAATAGGAGAATGTTAAAAAAAAATTCTAGTAAACAACTTGCATGTTTCAGAAAGAAACTTACACTTTGGATAAGGATGAAGACCTCCTGTACTCCAACCACTCAGAATGTATCCATGCGACAAAAATTGGGATAATTCCCAGCAAGAATGACACCTGAACCATGATAGTAAAGGTTTCATTCAACTAAGATGTGTAAAAATACTAAATAGTAAAAAACCAAGATAACTAAAATAGAGCTATTAAGCAACTTAATACTAACAAAATAATGAAAAACCAAATATACAATAAACTGAGTGCATCTCTAAACATATTGCAGCTAAAGTTAATGAGAATATCCACCATTAAAACATGTTTCTCTTACAAAGTAGTCCAAAATAAACAAATTTCTTTTCTTTCTACTTAGTGTGTAAAGACAATTCCCAACTCACAAACTAAAATAATAAAACTGTATTCATCAATGATATTACTATTTTATTTTATTTTGCAGTTCAGACACATAAATTATCAGTCCTAGCACGCATGCATCTTCATCTGGAAATTCCTGGATGACATGGAATTGACCATTCAACTAATTAAACTTCCAACATCTTAACTTTTGTGGAAACTTCACTATTAGTTTATAAGTTTTGACTCACGCAGATCAAAGACAGTCAGTTATTCAATCACACAGATAATTCACATATGTAGAAATAGAAAAAATTCCCCATACAATCACAGTTTGGCACAGTAACTTCAGCACGGATCTTTTGGCATTCAAATGACACGATATACATATATTATTTTTAAATATAGTTTTCTCTAACTTATGCTTCAAATTCTAAAGTGCAATTCAAAAGAACAGAGTAAATTATAACAGAATAATAATATATGCAAAGTCATAACCTCTTTTTCTAGTATATTACAGAAAATTGTCTAAAAAAAGCTGCAGTTTTAGTACCCAGTTATACATCATATCCTAAAGTTGATATCCAAGTACAGGTCTGGAAAATAAGTGTCGAAAGCAACATCACTAAATTACATAACTTTTTACCATTTATCTTTAAAAAACTAAAAGATTTCAATTAGCAGCCTTAACTCCACTTATTATTTCAGGAAAACAAAGTAAAGCATTGAATATCATTCTAATAAAAAAAATAGGAAAAGAAACCAAATAAGATATTGATTTCCTCTATTAAATTCACCTAGCATGGAATCCTGCATAAGAGTATCATATCTTTTTCTGATCCAAAACTTAAGGAATGGCCCGTTGGAAAAATAATATGCTGCTCTGAACAGAAGCCTGCAGTAGCAAGCAAAGCACCAGTTAGTATATTATCGTAATAATCAGTAAACAGTTGTTAATTTGTGGACTAGCAGAATTTCCATGACTAATCATTTTAATATGGAAAAAAGTATTTATTAGTATAACTTTTTCAAAAGCAACTTAGGAAACTACTTCTATTTCCCAAGGTTTAGAGCACTTCACATATAAGGTAGCCAAGAATAGGAAAAAAAACACTGTCGAACCGCATCAGTAAATAATATAACCTTAAGGCCAAAAGAGCACAATTTGTTCTTTTTTTGTGCATTTGTTTTTGATAAACAAGGGCGAAGTGCATATGTGAACCTAGTCCTAAGAACAGCACACACATGAAAATGCAATACTTTCCCTTAGCAAATTCCCTGGCTGTTGCAACAACTTTCGCAGTGTGCAAGCCAAACTGAAAAAAGCACCATGTCAGGTAATTATATTAAATCTTGCCCAACAGGAGCAACCTCCCACTAGCAACCTGCTTGATTGCACTCCTGGTATTCATCGAACCATCTGTAAGTGGCTCCAGACGAGATGGGTTTTCACCACCCTCACCTACAGAGGAAAAAAAGATGCATAAAGAGAGTGGTCAAAATGAATTCCAACATCCAACTAAAACTACAAAGAACATTCAATGAAGCAGAGACCTGTGTCCGACTTTCCTGTGTTCAATCAACAACAACATTGCCTTAGCAAAGTCCAATCAACAACATACCTGTGTTCGACTTTCCCCCAATTTTATTCATTTCCATAGCAAGGGTTGTGTGTGCCTCTAGTGAGATGGATCCATAACTCATGGCTCCCGTACAGAACCTTTTCACAATCTCACTCGTTGGTTCCACATCCTCCAAAGGAATCTTCACAGCTTCTTTAAATTTCAGAAGTCCCCGTAAATTACAGGTTTTATTTAATTCCTGTATGCGATTGGAGTACTCCTTGTATGCAGTGAAATTGGATGAACAAAAAGAGAACATCAACTAAAATCTTACAATTTAAATAAAACAATATTCTAATTGATATTTTGTTTGAATAAGCTCGAAAGGCACCAATAGAAACCCTAATCAAAATGAAATCCAGCCATTGAGATTTGAAAAAGAAAACACAATCGAGCATCAAATATAATAAATGAACAGAAAGGAATTAGATAACTCTGGTTATTTTCCCAAACCAAAAAATTGAAACCCTGAATGAGGAGGAGCTCGGTTGAGAGAGGAGAGAAAATAGTACCTGATCTCTGCAAGATAGTGAAATGGAAACGGAATAGTACCAGGCAAATTACGGACAAGACCTCCGTTGTTATTTTCGCCACTCTGAATCCTCTACATGAACTCCACGGGTGAATTCGAAGCCTTGTGAATGGCGTAGGCGACCGCCGACGCCGAGGGCACCATGGCTCCTAACATTTGTCTGTAAAGCCCAAAAAGGATTTAAAACCAAAAATTACCCTCGTAAATCCACAACGTTTTTACATATTTAACTACAAGGTTTTGTTAAAAAACGTTATAAAAAAAAATACCACAACATTTTTTATAAAAATATGTGTGATTTAAGTGTTGTCTATTTACTACTTTGTACTAGTGTAATGAAATACGGATGAACAAAGTTGTTGGAAAAAATACCTTCAAACAAATTGACAAATCTTTGGTTCTTCGAAGTTAGGCACCAAATTTGAAGATGCGATGATGAAGTTTAGGGTAAAATTTTGGGATTAATGATAATCCCTTTACTCATACGAAACATAATTCACACAATCAAATCTCGATCTCGCTAATTGCGACAAAATTTGGCGCTAATTTTTTATTTCTCCCGCCTAAGGCCAAGAAAGAGAGGGGAAACCAAATTGGTAGAGACCTAGCTAGCATCTATCTTGTTGAATCTTCAATTTTGGCTAAGGATTGATCAGTGAAACCCTTGATCTGGCTAGCTTGAGTTGCTTCTCTTTCTCACGAGTCACGCACTGTGTCGATCGCTAATTGCCTGACTTGTTTCAATTTTGCTTGAGTTGCTTGCTTGAGTCACGCACTGTGATGCACGGTGTCCCTCCCAAATTGTTATTTAAGTGAATGTTAAATACAATACCAAAAAATAAAGTTACTTTAAATTAATCTCCAAAAGACTTTTTTGGATTAATATTATATACTTAAAATAAAATTTAAAGTCTTTTGGATTATTTTATTTAATTTTTATTTAACTTTAACTTTATTTAAGTATGATCATAAAAATAAACTTTTATGGAGAAATTTTAAAGTTTAACATAGTGTAAAGTTATTTACTTTATAGTTTATTAAAATAAATAGTTGATATTGTAAGTTACTTAAAAAGTGTTATTAAAATTAAATTTACTATTATAAAAATTTAAGGAATTTATATTCACCACAATTAATTAAAAAAATTATTTAGAACAAGATAATACCAATTTTATCCCTCACAAAAAACTTCTGAATAATGATATATAGTGAGTAATAATTCCTTCACTAAATGGATTTTTTCTTCTCAAATTTTCATCATAAATTGGCTCCAAAAATCTTTTTATCGCCCCAATTTTGCGAGGAAAAAAATATAAATTGTGAAGGATGTTTCTTTCGCTAATTACTATATTGTCAGTATACTTTTTTCCTTCACTGTTCCTTCGCTAAACAACTCCTCATGTGAAGGAATAAGTTCCTTCACAAAATTACCTTCGCTATAGGCCATTTTTGGTGTAGTGATTCATCACTTCAGTATTAATAACGTATGTTCAATTAATCTTTCTTTCAACATTTAGTGTATTACTTAAGGTTTAAAAATTCTAAACCATGTCATTTTAGGGTTTAGTTCATTACTAATCAATTAGCTTACTTCTATCTTCACAAGCCTTCATTCTCATGACAAAACCCATCACGGGCGCTTATGGCGGCAGTTCTCTCTCTTCTCTATGTTGGCTGCGATGACGCGAGTTAGCAATTTCTAAAACCCGGCCTTGGCCATGCTTATTTCTATACAGTTCATTTGGCCATTACACATGCCGCAAGACTTCATAGCTCACATACCATTCTTGCATCATGGGCGCTTATTTTACTTACTTTGCCTTGGTCATTGCTACATTTCAATTACTTCAATTGACCGAAAAATTTGACAGTTAACTTTTTATATGAGATTCTCGAGCTCGTAACTTCTTTGTTATAATTCCAAATTAGCTCGTTCAAAAGCCGTTAGTTCACAAATTACATGTTCTACGTATTCATGAAAGAATTTTACAATTTCGAATCCGTTAACTCAAAATTCACCTTTTAGTTTATTTTAACGAAAACGATAAACGTTCGTGAATGTTCAACGCTCGTTTCTTCGTTCTAAGTCAGAATTAGGTCATTCTCGAGTCTGCAACTATATAATGCCAAATAAGACTAAACTCCATCAAAAACCAACGTTTCCGAATTCAATATCAAAATTTGACTTCCATTCTTAGAATTCCACGAATTCGACGATTATCGTCCAAACTCGTGAATTCCGCCAAAACTTCGTTACTTGAGATTTTTAAACCGTTTTAAATGTGATTCATTCCATCATACTAACATCTAAATATATATACTTCATTAACTTATAATCATGATAAGTTATTACTTGTTCTTCATAAGTTTAGGACTTATAAAAGTATAAACTACTTATGACTTCATTTCACATGACTTATTATAGATTAAGTCTTTTAACCACCATTCTTGCTTCTTATTATCATACAATCTTATTAAGGTAAAACATATGAGAAGTTCATCTAGGTTCCTCATGAGTTCATAACTTATTTAGGTTTGAATTACTTATTCATGACTTATACGGCTTAAGTCCATTGATTTATTCATTCTCTTCATTTCTTAGCATACAAATCCTACCACTACTCACTTTTCTAACAATGGAAGAGAAAGAGAATCATGGTTTAAGTTCTTACCCTTGAAGATCACTTGTTTAATCCTTCTTTTTCTTTTTGCTTCTTGAAATATAAAATCTAGCTTTTCTAGCTTTTCTAGCTTTTCCCCCTAACCAATAAGATATAATTTGTTGGTGTTTTTGAACAAGGAACAAATGAGCTAGCAAGCTTCCTATTTATAGGAATCACAAAGTGAGGGTAGTTTAGACATTAAACTAATCTCACCTCCTTACTATTCCTAGCTTAAGCACTAAGTTAACTTGCTCCCCACAACACTTGGCCATTAAGTCTACTTGGTCATTAAGTCTACTTGGTTACCACACTTACTTAGCCATTAAGTATACTTCCTAATCACCTAGCTTATCCATTACTTGCTCATCACAACTTTTACTTGTTCACCATAACACTTAGCCATTAAGTTTACTTTACTTGCTCATCACTTTGGATCACCCATGGGTTGCCCCATGGTTCATGCTTACCCATTGGATACTTACCTTGGGCTTTACATTTAATTAGCTTAACTAACTTAACTTATAATTTTGGGCTTGCATTCAACAAACACATGTGCTTGGTCATTAATCCCTATTAGACTTACCCGTTCTTACGTAATCCTACAAGTCCATTACATATGGCTTAAAGCCTTTGAACGTATAATCTACGTATTAATCTTGTATTCTAACTCGTATACTTATTCAACATATACGATATACCATCATCCATACATACTCGTATAATACCTCGTATCGTACTCGTATTCATTACTTCATATAATACCTATGTATTATACGATCATCGTTTAATTCATTAATCGCATTTCATTTCCTTCTCGGAACTCACTTTCCCTAACTATTAGGTTTTAAGTTCGCAGGCAAAAAACCGCGTTTGCCATAACTGAAATATTATTGGATAATCCATCTTACCTCGATATTCTATCGTTACGTATTTCTCGGAAGTTCAAAAATAATTCCCGAGCAGAAATGTGTGAATAGTGTTTTTCAAAAAATTTCTCAGAAAGCTTTTATTTTCGTCTTGGAAATTCAAACACTTTAATTTTACCACGTAGCCGAAATACTACGACGTTCCGATATGTCTAGGTCATAGAACAACCTTCAAATAGCTTACTCCCATAAATAATCAATTAAATTCATTTAATCCATATAATCAAATAAAAATTTAATTCTCATAAAATCCGATTTTTCTGGGGCGTTACACTCTTCCCCCCTTATAAGGATTCTGTCCCCAGAATCTCGCTACAATTATATATACTAATGAGGAAACTTTTTCCAGCATTTTAAACTCGAGTTCCCACGATGCTTCTTCGGCATTGTAGTTCCTCTAATCCACCTTTACCAAAGGTATTATCTTATTTTACATGATTTGTCACTTTCTATCAATAATTTGAGTTGGAAGTTAAACACTTATTAACATATTACACTATCTTCCTTTTATTAGTCCTTTTTTTAACTCAGAATTATATGAAACTCAAATTCATCCTTCAAAACAAAATATACTTGATCTTTTCTTCATCCTGCATCCTCTTCTTCATTCGCTTGTACTCCTCATTACTTAGTTGTACCTACTTAACTCGTTCTATTTTCGTGGATTGAGTCTATATTGTGAATAACATTTCTACCGCTTCATTCCGTAATTTAACTTCTAACTCTGTTCTCGCCATCCCCATTATTAACTCATTATGAGTCACTAACATTGATAGCTTTTCCCTATCCTTCCTACACAATGTGTTGGCTTCTACGTTTACCTTCCCTATATGATATAAGATATCACAGTCGTAATCTTTTATCAATTCTAATCACCTTCTCTACCTCATTTTCAACTCCTTCTGTGTGAAGATATATTTCAGACTCTTAAAGTCCGCGTATATCTCACACTTCTCCCCATATAAATACTATCTTTAGATTTTTGATTTAAAAACTATAGCTACCGATTCTAGATCATAATTAGGATAGACCTTCTCATAATCCTTTAACTGGCGTAATGCATACGCAATGACCTTGCAATGCTACAAGAGCACGCAACCTCGTCCTTTAAGCGAAGCATCGAGATACACTACAAAATTCCTCGTATCATCTGATAAAGATAATACAGGTGCCTCGCTTAACTTTCCTTTTAGTTTCTGAAAACTATTTTCTTACTTCTCATTCCTAACATACTTATCAGTAACATGTATTGAAACCTTTAAACCTTTTAAGCTAAAATTCACACTTAGTGAATTTTGTACCCAACTTCTCCCTTTGTAGTGTTTCTCACACTATCTATAAATGTTCAACGTGATCTTCTGACGTCGTAAAATAGACTAGAATATCACCAATGATCATTACAACACACTCATCCAAATATTATTTGAACACTCTGTGACGTTAATAGTACTTTCAACCATAACACCTCACAAGAGTACCTATCAGCTTGCCACCGACTTGCTCGGCGTCCCCTACGGAAAGTTTAACTTCCGCATATTAGTTAACCTAAACAACATAACCAGAAACTCGTCATAACTATAACTAGTTCTGAACGTCGTCTTAGGCACCTCCTTCCTTCTTCCTTATTTTTAATCGATGATACCCCGTACACAAATCTATCTTAGAAAAATACTTTACCCCTTTCAACTGATCAAATAGATCATCGATCCTAGGCACTGGGTATTTACTCTCAACTGCTAACTTACTCCCCTTGCGATTGTCGATACGCAAACGTAACGACTCATTATCTTCTTTAATATCCTCCTAACTTGCGTCAAGATTAGACGACAAGAGCATCGTGGTGTTTTATTATCGTAAATTACTACCTTGGGTTTTCTTAGGATTATGACAATTGGGGGATATATGACCCTCCTGTCCACAGTTATAATAAACCAATTTTCCTTTCAGACAGAGAGTACTAGATGAGTCTTTCCACGTGTCCTACACACCTCAATCCTATGCTGAGGATCCCCTTGTCCCACTCCCGTATTCCCGGAGTTAAGATTCTTCCTTTTTGGCATATTGCCACTACCACTGGCATTCTCTGTCTTGGTTCCTCCCTCTCTTTTGCTCTTATTCTTTCTCTCTTTGTGGTATTGGGTTAACGCCTCACTACCACCCTCTACTATAGTCGCCTTTTCTAGAATGGTCCCATAGGAAGCACTTTGGAACACCGAAATTCTACTATAGAGCCAGAGTTTCAGGCCCTGCTAAAACCTACGAGCTTTCCTCTCCTCAATGTCCACTTGATGTGGAGCAAACCTTGCCAATTTATTGAATTTGGCCGCGTACTGGGGAACCGTCACGTCCCCTTGCTTAAGTTCTAAGAACTTAATCTCCCTCCTCACCTACATGCTTTTAGGGAAATAATTCTCGAAGAAAACCTTCTTGACTTGTTCCCATGTTACCGCATTTGTTCTAGCCCCACCTTGGTGAGCGTCCCACCAAATGTTGGCTTCTCCCTTCATCATATAGGTCATAAAAGAAATTTTTTGTGCCTCAGCTATGTTTGTAATAACAAATGCCTTCTCTATTTCTTTTACCCCTGTCTAGACCTCTAATGGGTCCGTCGTTCCTTTGAACTTCGGCGGACCTACGCTTTTAAACTCTTTAAAGGTAGTCATTCTGGCTACCCTAGGTCCCGCGGGTGCTCTACCCCCGGTTTGGTTAAATGATGCCGTTAATAAATTAACAAACTCTTTCATAGGGTTATTCTGACCCCCTCGATTATCATTAAGTGATTTTTCTTCCTGATTACATTGTCTTCTCCGTGGCGTCATTTTCTGATTAACTAATTAAAATTTCATTATTATCTATTTACTTACTTTGTTATTATTCGCCACATAACAACTCATACCTTAACAAAGCATATTACATAAAAACTTCATTATATTCATATGCTTCTTCATAGTTTGAAACTATTTACAATTTGTTTCCATATCCAAAAGCTATAACATTTCTATCCCACAATTGATCTTCACAAAAGTTAGGATTTACAAAAAGACTACCCTTTTTATACAAAAGAGGGTTTTACGTCACTACACATATATTTATCAATGTAAACTTCTAATAATGCATAACATCGTCCTCGTATTTCTCATTTGCAATCATCACTACAGTATCTCGACTAATAGTGTGTCGAGTCTGTCCTGACTCAATGGAATAACAAGAAATTTTCATCTTGAAATTCTCATGAGTACTTTTATGGATGTAAGATATCCGTGCTATTTTTTGGTCTTTCTCCTCTAGTTTCTTACGAAGCTCTACTACCTCGTTCATATAATCCCTAGCCTTATTTATCATGAGCACCTGTTTATCATGCTCTGACTCAAAATCTGCTTCTGCAGACACCTTAGCTTCATGGAGATAATTAATCTCTTCACTCTGATTCTGCACAACTGTACTTAGTTGCACATTCCTGTCAAGCACTGCTAGATATAATGCTCTCATTGCATCTGGAGGTGATGACTCTAGTGTAGGTACCACCGTAGTAACCGATGTTACCTTTCTTTCTTTCTCCTCATTGCTCATCATACTAAGGTATGATGTTATATCCATATCTCCCTTGGAGTAGTTCTCCTCAGAAAAGTACTCCACTATCTCCGACTCCTCTAGAATCACTATTGGTATCTCCGCCACTGGCATGGGTACAGGCTCTACTCTGTTCATAATTTCTTCGCTCACCGTGAGTATGTCTCTATACATTAAGCTATCGATCAACATCCTACAATAACACATAACATGTTGATTAATACATAACACACAATAGTATAAACACAAATCACATTTAATTTATTTAGGGTTACTCTCCATCTTTTAAATCTTTCAATACTGAGTTTCCTCAATATCTTATTGACTCATTCAACTTAAGTAAAGCTCGAGTTTTACTTCCTTTGGACTTTTTCTTCCCTACGAGGTTATTAGCCTAAGGTTCTCCCCCCTTAAGTTTTATAATCTAATGCTCTGATACCAACCTGTGACGCCCCCAAATCTGGGTATCTTCTAACCCGACATATGGTGCTACACGATGCTACAGTTCAAACAAACATTCAATTGTAATGTCTCAAAAGAACGAATATATCTTATATATATATTCCAAAACAATATTACCATTCCCCAAGTTCTTTATAACTGTTACATTTGTTCTTGTCATAATATTAAATATTATCATTACAAACCTATACTATTACAACGGTAATCTATAGGTTCGCCTTAGTCTTCCCTTTATCCTTGTCGGATCCTTCAGTCTGTTCGATCTAAGCTGCATTCATAAGGTTCAAGCAAGAGTGAGCATAACAAGCTCAGCAAGTATAACAATTTCATTTAAACAGCATGCTTAAAACATATGAATCATATATCTTCAATAACTGAATAATAGTTACGAAGTACTATCAATAATTCCAAATAGCATATATTTTCCTTTAAAACGTTTTACAATGATAATATTCAGTAAAACATCAATTATGGTCCAAGACCATGAGCATTTCATAATTTCTTTGAAAAGGACATCCCGGCACTAAGTCTGTAACGACCATGAATTTTAAACTCCTTATTAATTAAATATGTGATTTAATTTTAACGAGTTAGTTTTGTGAGTCTATTTAAACCTTATGTGGCTATACGAATTTATGAAATGATTAAAGGGAGTCACTAATAGTTTATTTAAATTAGTGGACTAACCCTAAGAGTTTGATATCAAGGAATTGATAGGATTATTAATAATTAAATATTCAATTTATTTGAATATAGTAGCAAGAGTTGAACAAATTGATTAATTGCAATTCTGAGTAATTAATTGATAATATGTTAATTAATAATTATTATGAATAAATAATAATTAATGAGTAAGAGATTAATAAATATAATGTGATTATATATTTACTTGATTAATTTGTGCAAGCATGAATAGTAAACCTTTATTATATGGTAGTTAACTATATATTTTATATTGTACAAGGTAACACATTAATATGTCTATATATAGACTATATAGTAATGAATTATTTGCATTCATGTGAGTTGCATAATAATATTGTTATATAAAATTAATTGTGTATATATATTTTATAACCAAAGTTTATATTATGGGTATATATGGTATTAGCCAATTGTTGCATTCCATTTTGTGCAAATGCTGAGAATTGTTCTCTTGTCCCATAATAAGAGTCCCATTTCATCCTCCCACATGAAAAGCTAGCAAGCCTAGCCTAGCTTCATCTCAAATTCATCAAACCTAGATCAATTAGTGGATGGGGAGTGGGATTCATGAGTGAATTCACCAACTCTCACCAACTCTTTCTTACCCATTGTACATTCTTGAAATCCAATGTTTTGATTTGTGAGGTAATGACATTATCTAGTTAACCAATCTTCTATAAATAAGACCTTCATCTTTCTCATTACAATTTGCTGAGAATTAGTTTGCTAAGAGTGAGTAGATTAATAGATTGCAGCTGAATTGAGTCACAAAGGTATAAATTCCATTTCCATTCTTCATTTTTGATAAATTGTTTAATGGGTTGATTCTTTGAATTAGCATGACTTAGCATACTAGCATTGTGTTAGGATGTATGTGTATATATACATAGAACCTGTAATTATGGTTGGGAATATGTTTTAATCAAGAGAAATCGGAGTTGGTTATGCTCTGCGAAATGCAGCGAGCCATCTGCTTCCGGTCCCGACACACAGCGTGTTGTGCCCTAATTGTACTAGGGTGCGTGGCCTTGCGCATGCACTGCACTGCACTGATGTGTTACTCATTATGTTTCATTGTCTTAACTTATTAGT
Source organism: Panax ginseng (assembly GCA_020205605.1). Classification (NCBI taxonomy): domain Eukaryota; kingdom Viridiplantae; phylum Streptophyta; class Magnoliopsida; order Apiales; family Araliaceae; genus Panax; species Panax ginseng. The sequence goes on from CM035139.1 coordinate 70,931,672, forward strand.
ACATTGTTAGAGCAATCATGTAAAATATTTTAGCACACACACATAAACATGAGCATGTAGTATGAATAAGTATAACCATGTTAGTACCTACAATGGACACAATACTTGTGGCCTTGAAATGAAATTGTAAGTTCGAAAGTGAACTTTGTCATGAACACATCATGTGAGCATTCTGACTTTATGAGTAAGATGAAATGGTTTGTATTGACATGAAATGCAAGACTAAAGTGACTAAACACACTAGCATACATGATTGAAAGTTAAGACTATTTCAAAGATAAGAAATTTAAGATTTTTCAATGTGAACTTGACCAAGACATTTATCTAGTAAGTTCTGACCATTTGAGCATGCATATGTGACTTTAATATATGTTGTAAATGCATGAGAGTTATATGCTAATATGCCTTATATATGCTAAGTTGTCTTAGTGTTAAATTCAAAGAAAGTTAGAATGAGGAAGCTAATGCCATCAAGAAATGAATAAAATACGTTATGACCATGCAAGCATGTATATTAGGACTCATTATGCCTATAGATATATTGGCATGAACATCGTTTGGTTAATGTATGGTTTTTACTTATTCACACATAGTCATAAAAGGGAAATTTCTAAAATATGAACTATGTGAGTAAAGTATACATGTGTTATCTATATACAAGCATGATTGCTGAGTACCGTATAATCAAGTTACAACGAATGATGATTACATGACCTATTTATGTTTCAATGTCATATAAATTGTAAGTTAAACTTATGGTATTGAAATCAAGTATGGTCATGTGTTATATGTGAAACTCTAGCATGTATGTATGTTAATATGTATGTATAGGTGTATGTTAGAGTTAGACTGAAGTCAGGAAGTGTAGAAGCTCAACCTTAAATGCGGCCAAGGGCAGGTCTTGTGCTTGTAGATCCCCTAAGCTTAGACCAGGCTATAATCGCGCCCATCCTGCGATCACGAGATAGATTCTATTTTTGATTCTGAAATTTAAGGCATGCTTATATGATTTCTTTACCTTGTAATATATGAATAATATGCCATATAATGTGTTGAGAAGCATGCTATGTGATGACTTGATTCTTTTAAGTGTAGACTCGTACTAGTTTACACATACTAATTGAAAAGACCGACTTGTTAATGTTAGGTCATTTCAACGCAAGTAATTAAATCTAGAATTAGTTGTAGCTGAGAAAACAGGCAAGTTTCCTAACCTTACTGAAATATATATTGAGCAAGTCTCCTTGAACTTCACTCTTTTATTGAGCAAGTTCCCTAAACTTATTCCAATTATTATTGAGCAAGATCCTTAATTCTTACTCTTTTACTTGAGCAAGTATCCAAACACTATTGTATTGTGTTGCAAGTTCCCTAAACTTACTCCAATTATTATTAAGCAAGTTTCCTAACTTACACAACTTTGGATGTTATGCAAGTTTCCTATCCTTCTCATATTGTATTGAGCAGGTTATTGTTGAATTGAAAGTTATTCATTTAAGCTTGAATCTTGTTTCCAAGCATGCTATTAAGTTGTTTAATTACTTTACAATTATCCCGCATCGATATTATTGATATTCGCACTTAGTGCACTCGAGTTCGTACAGTCTTGGACTTGTACATTATTTAAAGTTCAATAATTCTTGAACTATGTTAGATAGAGTCTGAACCTTTGTTCGGTCAGACAAACATATGGAGTTTTAAAATCTATCCAAACCAATTGATGGTAAGGATTCTTAGACTGAAAGAACACCCCTTTTTGATAGGGGAGTACCCCAGGTATCTAATATAAGATACGCAGAAAGCGATTTAAATGTTATGCATATACATAGTGTGCGTGAAATTTGATCCCCTCAAGTACTTATTCTCAGAGCGATAACCAAAGGGTCAATTAGCTATTGATTCCATCGGAGTGTTATAGTTCAAAGTCTATTTGACTAGCAGTTATTCTAAAAGCAATCATTATCTTTGCTTATGATATTCATATTGTTGAATCCTTTAGATATTCATATTGTTGAATCCATTATTTTTCCATTCATCATGATATATCCTTATTGTTGTATTTAAACTTGTTGAGCAAACTTGTTGCTCATCCTTACTATATCATGAATATATTGCAGCTAAGCCCGAGACCTCAGGGAAGGACAAGGGTAAAGGAAAGATGTAGAATAGTGGCAAGGAGCAGACTTTACCTTGCGCTTAGTTTAAATTACTGTTATGTAATATGAACCCTAATGATTATTTTAAGGTATGTTTGTAAGATGATATTAAGGTTATCGTATCTTGGGACTAGTAACACCTTTTGAATGAACGACATACTTTTATTATATTCCGCATTTTAGATATCGTATGTTGTTTAGAGGTGGATGCTTGTATTTTATCGTGATAACTGAACCGGGGTCAGAGGACCCGGATTCGGGGGCCTCACAGGTTGGTATCAAAGCCATAGGTTATAAACGTTAGGAATGTGAAACCTAGGTTATAACCTTAGTAGAAAACTCAAGTAGAGTATGTAAGTGATGGGTTGAGGAAATCCATCGAGTTTTATTGTGATAATGAAGTTGTTTATTTAAATCAAAAATGATTGATAGATGTCTTAAACTTCTTAATGCTAACATAGATAGCATATCACATAAAGCCTAATAGTTTTCTTCCTTTCCTCAGATCATGCCGCCTAGGAGAATTCAACGGAATTAGAGGGAGGAAGGATCCGTTAACAATGGCGGAGGGGCAAATGTTGATCCAATGCAGAACTTCGTTAACCTGTTAACTGAGGCAATGCAAAACAGACCCCCAGCAGCAGCAAGGCAGCCAGGACAACACTTATCTAGCTTTAAGGACTTTAAATTGGTAGGACCACCGGAGTTCCGAGGAACCCTAGACCCAATTGAAGCCCAAACATGGATAGAAGATATGGAGAAGGTGTTTGAGGTTACACGCATGGCCGAAACACAGAAGACGAGTTTTGCCACTTTCATGATGAAGGGAGAAGCTAACTATTGGTGGAAAGCCTATAGGGGCTGATGTAACAATCCAAAATTTTAAATTATAATTTTAAATATTTATTGAATTATATAAATATTTAATGGATACATTTATCGTTGGATATATATTTGCTTAAATTGATTTGGTTTGTTTAATGGATATGTTTATCGTTGAATAGATATTTGCTTAAATTGATTTGGTTTACTTTGGTGAATTATTTGTTAAATAAATAATTAAGGAGTTAAGAAAATTAATTATTATGAGATAATATATTAATTCATTTAATAATTAAGTTAGAGAGTTATAATGATTAAATGAATTATTATATTTTAATTTGAATTTGTAATTAAAATGATGTGTTAGTTGATTAAATAAAGTTATAATTATAAAGAAAATTATAATTATGTGGTATTGATTTATATCTTAAAGTAATTTAATAAATTGTTATTGGAATTAATTAAATTGATTATTAAAAATTTAATTAAATAAAAGTGTGACAAATAACCTTACTATAAATGAGTTATTAAAATAAATTAAAGGAGTTTAATTCGGTTTTGCCAAATAAGGCATAATATATATTAAGTCTTTAATCTAATTATGTTTTACCAAACAAGGCATAAGGATTAATTGATTAATTTTAATTATGTTAGCCAAGCAAGCCTTATAGCTTTTGATTTTCAAATAAAATTATAACTGATGTAAGTTAAAGTTATAATTATATTATATAATTAATATATATTATTATCTATACGTTATATTTTGTTAGTATGTAAGTTAGAGTTAGGAAGAAAGACTCAGAAGAAGAAAAAGAAGCGAATAAGAAAACTTACAGAGAAAAATAAGAGAGAATTCTAGAGAAGTTTTGAGAGAAGAATTGGGGAAAAGAAAGATTGTTGATCAAAGGAAAAGTTATAATCTTCTAAAACTAAGGTATCATCTAAACTCTTTTATTTTTCAAAAGTTACAGTTGTCTTCTCTTCCAAAATTTTCTATAAAATCTTTGTGAAGGATAAATTGTTTGTTGTATATGGCTTTATATGATAAATTATTTGTTATTAAACTGTGTTCATAAGTTTATAGATGAATTAATTCATGTATATATGTAATTTGTGAAGAAAACCATATTATTGTGAGTTTCTATGAATATATATGAATATAGTTTAGTTTAAAAGTAAAATTAAGGTTTAATTAGTTGTTTAATATATATATATATACTGACTATTATTTCGAAAGTAGCTTAATAAACTAAAACAAAGTAGTTTGAATTAATTGTTTTGGTTGAAAAACAAAGCTATAGTGATGATTTTTACTAAAAATGTCAAAAAGTGAAGTTTTATCAAAAACAGTGAAATTTGATATTTTAAATTTGATCTTTATGTTGTTTTATGGGTAGAATTATGTTAAGAGTCTTTGAATTATATTTATATGAAGTTTCTGTATGAATTACATGTTAATTAGGTTGTTAGAAAGTAGCTTGTAGGCCAAAATTGGCTTTTTGTTCATGTTGCTGTTGAGGTCAATGTCGTAAGGTCTATAGTTCAAGTAGTCATGCCCAATATGCGTTGGTAATTGTCGCGTCATAGCCATTACCATTATTAGCTTGCGTCTCACGCCAGAAAGTGCTAACGCATTACGCCGCCATGTCATACCACTCAATGGCTCGTGATCATACTGATCTTGGTCACCTGATTGTAAACTGTATACCAAGTAAAGATCTGAGTTAAAGAAATGGTCTACGACAAAGTGATTTATTTACACAAAGTATAAAAAAGTTGTTATGTGTTAATTGTAGGACTATTAAATTATGATTTTAGTATTTCTATTCCAAGAATGAGTATGTTATTAACGATTAACTAGTTTTATTACTAATGTAATTTGTTTATGTGATTAAAAATCAAATCTTACATGAGAAATGTACTTAGTTATGTATATAATGTGGTAGTGACTAATTATGTCATGGTGACATATATATATATATATATATATATATATATATATATATATATATATATATAGGTATTGTGATTTGAGTTATTACGGTTTAGCCTACAAGCAAAGGCAAGTTCTCTAAATCTATTGTTTCGTTGAGTAAATTATTATTTCTAATTCGATTACATTACGCAAGTTTTCTAACTCTACATTTTCGTTGAGCTAGTTCTATTATTATTACATTGTGTAATTTTATTCTTACGATTGAGCAAGTTCTTGTATCTAGTTTGTTTATGATGATGCAAGTTGTCTAAATCTTATTTTTATATTGAACAAGTTATTCTTGTCTTTAACTTGTTATTAGCATGCAAGTTTATATATTCTAATATACCAATGTTGAACAAGTTTTATCGTTCAATTTACTATTTGTTATGCGTGCTTAGTACTCAATTTTAAATAACATTGGCTTAATATTGTTCAAGCAAGGTACATTATAATTATTCAATGTTTATGCTTTTAGCTTATCCCTAAAGCATGACCTTAGTATTCAGTTATGAAATTTTTATTCAACTAATCCTTAGTTGATGTTCGTTAAACCTAAATTACCTTGAAATGTATCCAAACCAAACTTACTTTGGTGCGGACTTGTACTCTAAATACTAAGATGAACAACCCTATTATTAGGGGATAATTTATGCTTTGCGTTGAAATATTTGTGCATAAGACATTGTACGAAGGGTTGATCCCCCTAAGTACGAGGAGTCCCTATAGTCTTATGATTGTTAAAGTTTAAGTTGAAAGATTACTTATAACTATGGACATAGTTCGTGGTCTTAGGACCCTCAGTTATATATTTCAGAATGTTGATAGACCATATTGTTCATTTCTATTGAGCCTCTTATTTGGTAGTTGTTGTAAAGATTTTCATTCATTGTTGTTTCAAGTGAGCTTTGTTTGCTCACTCTTGCTTATATAACTATTACAGCTAAAGATGAGAAGGTTGAAGTACCTAGCACCAGTATGGGAAAAGGAAAGATGAACAAGTATTGAAGACTTGTACCATGTTGATATTTTATTATCAGATTTTATTTTAATGATTGTAATGAACTTATTTAAATTCCGCATTTGAATGTTTGTATTTAAAGGTTAGACAATCTGAGAGATTTTTATTAATGTAATCCTTTAATGGGAAGGTTTTATTATTCAATTTTATTATGATTGGGTAGTTAGATAAGAATGTTTTATCAAGTGAACACCAAATCCTGTGGGAATGAAGTACCTGGATTTGGGGGTGTCACAAGTTGGTATCAAAGCTTTAGGTTATGAACCTTAGGTGGGGGAAAAAGCCTTAGGAAGTAACCTTAGAAAAGATAGTGGTGATAAACTCTTATCGAGTTTTAAGGAAGAAGTAATAAAACACTTATGTGCTTACGTGATTACAACTTATGTGCTCGTGAGTGTTGAGTAGTAATGATTAATAATTAAAACTTAAACATTTTGTTGTCAGGATGACTAATATCGGAGAATCCAGTCAGGCTAGGGAGGAAGGACCTCAGATGCCTAGAGAGGAGGAATCTCATGACATTTAGGTGGTTTGGGAACAACTACTTCCACGGGAGTCAACCCTGTTGCTCACAGTGGTTGAAGATGAGGATGATGATGTAGAAACAGATGAGGAAGACCCCGTTGAGCTGCTGCAGGCGAATGAGGGTGACGAAGACGAGGAAGAAGAGATTCCACTGACCTCGATTACTGCTCGTATGTATGATGAAGTCTATGATCGCAACGTGGAACTTCAGGATACCGTCGAGGAGTTGAAAGAGATAGTAGCTGAGCAACAAACCTCGATGGCAAAGAAGGACGATGAGATCCAGGATCGAGAGGAACGTCTGAACAATGTTGAAGAAGAGCTAGTCCACATTGAAAGAGAGAATGAGCGAATGATAGCAGAGATTGCAGAGTTGAAGAACAAGTAGAAAGAGGAAACTACTAAGAGGGAAAGAGTCGAGGACGCGTACGAGGAAGCTTATCAACGAGCCAGAATAGCAGAGAGAGATGCACAAGCAAAGAGGACTAAGATGGAGGAGATGAATAACGTATTCACCACCATGATTAATCAAGCTCAAGATTTGGTTATGGGTTATCCGATTCAGTTTGAGACGCTGCCATCGTTCATATTAGATCGTAGAACAATGTTCCGAATTATAGAGGAAGAGCGTCGTAAGGCTATGCAGTATCTTAGTAGGACATCGTAGGGAATGCACTTGATATGTGATTAATGATATGATAAATAATATGTAAATCCCAAGTGTTACGTAACCTATAGGATATGATGAAGATGTCCTGAAACTTTAGTAGTTCAAGGAAGTAATGTAAATGACAGTGATGCTATTGTTCTTGTGTTTTTTTCAAATAGATTATGAATGAATAAAAGTTTAATTTTATCCAAAGTGTCATATGTTATGTGATTATTACTTTTATGGGGGCAAGTTAAGTAGAAATTACTTAAAAGAGTTGAGTAATAATCTAATGAGTGTATTTTTAATAGAAAATGGCTCCAAGACGTCAACCACCTCGATAGAGAACCACTGAAGGAACCAATAACAATAATGTTGAAGCTAACCCCGTTCGGCAGTTGGTGACATTACTGACGGGTGCATTGCATAATCAACCGTAGGATCAAGCTACAACATTTAAGGACTTCAAGGCAGTTGGACCACCAGAATTCCGTGGGTCCATGAATCCAGTTGAGGCACAGACCTGGATCATGGTGATAGAGAAAGTTTTCGATGTTACGGGAGTAGGGGAGGATCAGAAGACTGCTTTTACAACATTCATGTTGAAAGCAGAGGCTAGTTATTGGTGGCAGGCCAATAAAACTCGAGGAGGACAAGGGGTGATGACCTAGGATAGGTTTAAGGAGATATTCTTCGAGACCTATTTCCCAGAGAGTTCGAAGAGTCAGTTAGAAGTGCAGTTTTTAGAACTAAAGCAGGGAACGATGACGGTGTCGGAGTATGCCGCGAAATTCAACGAGTTGGCGAGGTTTGCACCATATCAAGTCAACACAGATGAACGCAAGGCGAAGAGGTTTGAACAGGGACTGAAGCCCTGGATGTACAATAGGGTTTTCCTATTCCAGCTGAAGACATTACAACGGTAACGGAGAAGGCAATTCTCGCTGAAGGTGGAGGCGAGGCTGTAAGTAAGTTCAATAAAGAACAGAAAAAGAAGAAGAATGAAGTGGAGGTTAAGAATGGAGGTGATGGTAGTGGAAATGGTAATAATAATCTGAAAAGAAAATGGAATGGAAATATGGGTGCTGAAAATCAGCAGGGTAACCAGCAGAATAAGAAGTTCGAAGCATGTGCTACATGCTGGAAGTTTCACAAGGGTGTATGCTTAATGGGGAAACTAGTATGCTTTAACTGTGGGCAGGAGGGTCACATCACCCCAAATTGCAATCAGCCCAAGAAGAATGTTTGCTTCACATGCGGGTCCAAGGATCACTTTGCTCGTGAGTGCCCTAAGAAGAAAGATGGAGAGGCAACATGAAGCAAGGGAGGTAGCAGTAGAGGTACATGGGCCATTGCTGGACCAACGACATCAAACAAACCCACAACCGTAACCTTCAATACATGACATGCAAGATCTCAGTGCAATCGAAAGATGTGGTGTCAGGTATTATCCCAATCAATGATATTGATGCTTGTGTATTATTTGATTCGGATGCTACTTGCTCATTTATATCTGATTAATTTGCTAAGAGATTAGGATTGCCTAGTGAAGAATTGAATTTCCCTTTAAACATAGAAATTGCGAATAAGGAAGTAATTCCTGTTAGGTTCGTATATAAGAACTGTAGGGTGAATATTAAAGGGAATATTATGATGGTAGATTTAATTCTGATTAGACTTGGAGAGTTTGATGTTATTTTAGGAATGGATTGGCTGTTTAATTATGGAGCGATAATTGATTGCCAAAAGAAATGTGTAAACCTTATGACTCCATCAAAGGTAGTTTTCTATGGTAGCAAATCGCCTAGACAAATGAAATGTCTGACGATTATGTAGTCTAAGAAGTTGTTGAGTCAAGGCTGTGCGTGTTATTTAGCTTACATAGTCGATACTCAGAAGAAGGGTGTGAAACTGGAAGAGATACCAGTGGTTAGGGAATTCATAGATGTGTTTCCGGAGGATTTTCCAGGACTTCCGCCTGACCTAGAGATTGAGTTTGTGATCGATTTAGCACTAGGAACAACACCGATATCGAAGGCCCCGTACATAATGGCTCTGGTAGAGATGAAGGAACTGATGGTACAACTGCAGGAGCTGTTGGACAAGAAATACATTCAGCCGAGCGTGTCACTGTGGGGAGCACCAGTGTTATTCGTAAAGAAGAAGGATGGGTCAATGTGTCTTTGCATTGATTATAGGGAATTAAACAAAGTCACTATTAAGAATAAATATATGTTGTCAAGAATAGATGACTTGTTTGATCAATTAAAGGGTGCTAGATATTTCTCAAAAATAGATTTGAGAAGTGTGTGACACCCCCAAATCTAGGTACTTCTTTCCCACAAGATTTGGTGCTCACTATTCATACATACATACTATCTACCCAAATAAAATATTATTTAAACCATAATCCTCCCTATTAATAGGGTTACATCAATTAATTTAAAAAAAACATCCCAGGTTATCTAACCTTTAAACATCATTCAAACGCGAAAATAAGTTATTACATCACATCATTAAAATAAAAGTCTTTCATCAAATTAAAAGTCACACAACAATAATCATAATTATAAGTCTTCATCACTTGTATATTTTTCCTTTTCCTTTGCTAGTTGAAGGCTCATCTACCTTCTCAACTTTAGCTGCAATGAGTTTATAAATATGCAAGAGTGAGCAAAACAATTGCTCACTGGATATACAATGAATCAACAGGAGAACAATAATAGTAATTACTAACAATAGGCCCATCAAGACTGAATAGTACTCTAACAATGATAATCAGAAACTGGAATCCAAAATATGGAATATATATCACTGAGGGCCATAAGAGCATGAACTATGTCCATAGTTGCGAGTAATCTTTCAACTTCAACTTTAACAGTCATAAGACTATAAGGACTCCTCGTACTTAGGGGTATCAGCCCTTCGTACAATGTATTGTGCACAAACATTTTAACGCTAAGCGTAAATTATCCCCTAATAATAGGGTTGTTCATCTCAGTATTTAGAGTACAAGTCAGCACCAAAGTAAGTTTGGTTTGGATACATTTCAAGGGTAATTTAGAATTCAACGGTCATCAACTAAGGATTAGTTGAATACAATATTCAACATACATTAACTCATGCAAACTTATAGAGAAGCTTTGAGAGAAGAATTGGGGAAAAGAAAGATTGTTGAGCAAAGGGAAAGTTATCATCTTCTAAAACTAAGGTATCATCTAAACTCTTTTATTTTTCAAAAGTTATAGTTATCTTCTCTTCCAAAATTCTCTGTAAAATCTTTGTGAAGGATAAATTGTTTGTTGTATATGCCTTTATATGATAAATTATTTGTTATAAAACTGTGTTCATAAGTTTATAGATGAATTAATTCATGTATATATGTAATTTGTGAAGAAAACCATATTACAGTGAGTTTATATGAATATATATGAATATGGCTTAGTTTAAAAGTAAAATTAAGGTTTAATTAGTTGTTTAATATATATATATATATATATATATATTGACTATGATTTCGAAAGTAGCTGAATAAACTAAAACAAAGTAGTTTGAATTAATTGTTTTGGTTGAAAAACAAAGCTATAGTGATGATTTTTACTAAAAATATCAAAAAGTGAAGTTTTATCAAAAACAGTGAAATTAGATGTTTTAAATTCGATGTTTATGTTGTTTAATGGGTAGAATCATGTTAAGAGTCTTTGAATTATGTTTATATGAAGTCTATGTATGAATTACATGTTAATTAGGTTGTTAGAAAGTAGCTTGTAGGCCAAAATTGGCTTTTGTTCATGCTATTGCCGAGGCTGGTCGCCGAGGTTCAGAGTTCGGCCGCAGTCACGTCCCAACAAGATGTAATTGTCGCACCATGACGCGAGATTGCTACGCATGGCCAAATATCGTTAACTCAACGCTTTTAGCGCATGGCCACTCGCTCGATGGCTCAGTGACTCAAAAGATTCAAAGACTGACGCCGGCAGTGAATGACCCACAATGTAAACTGTGGCGCCGTAGCGCGAGTTAGCAGAATGGTCAGACAATGTGATTTATTTACACAAAGTCTAAAAAAGTTGTTATGTGTTAATAGTAGGACTGTTAAATTATGATTTCAGTATTTCTATACCAAGAATGAGCATGTTATTAACGATTAACTAGTTTTATTACTAATGTAATTTGATTATTTGATTAAAAATCAAATCTTACATGATGAATGTACTTAGTTATATATATAATGTGGTAGTGAATAATTATGTCATGATGACACACATATATATATATATATATATATATATATATATATATATATATATAGGTATTGTGGATTCGAGTTGATACGGTTTAGCCTACAAGTAAGGCAAGTTCTCTAAATATATTATTTCATTGAGTAAATTATTGTTTCTAATTCGATTACGTTACGCAAGTTTTCTAACTCTACACTTTCGTTGAGCTAGTTTTATTATTATTGCATTGTGCAATTTTATTCTTACGATTGAGCAAGTTCTTGTATCTAGTTTGTTTATGATGATGCAAGTTGTCTAAATCTTATTTTTATATTGAACAAGTTATTCTTGTCTTTTACTTGTTATTGAGCATGCAAGTTTATATATTCTAATATACCAATGTTGAACAAGTTTTATCATTCAATTTACTATTTGTTATGCATGCTTAGTACTCAATTTTAAATAACCTTGGCTTAATATTGTTCAAGCAAGGTACATCATAATTATTCAATGTTTATGCTTTTAGCTTATCCCTAAAGCATGACCTTAGTATTCAGTTATGAAATTTTTATTCAACTAATCCTCAGTTGATGTTCATTAAACCTAAATTACCTTGAAATGTATCCAAACCAAACTTACTTTGGTACGGACTTGTACTCTAAATACTGAGATGAACAACCCTATTATTAGGGGATAATTTACGCTTTGCGTTGAAATGTTTGTGCACAATACATTGTACGAAGGGTTGATCCCCCTAAGTACGAGGAGTCCCTATAGTCTTATGACTGTTAAAGTTTAAGTTGAAAGATTACTTATAATTATGGACATAGTTCGTGGTCTTAGGATCCTCAGTTATATATTTCAGAATGTTGATAGACCATATTGTTCATTTCTATTGAGCCTCTTATTTGGCAATTGTTGTAAAGATTTTCATTCATTGTTGTTTCAAGTGAGCTTTGTTTGCTCACTCTTGCTTATATAACTATTACAGCTAAAGATGAGAAGGTTGATGTACCTAGCACCAGTAAGGGATAAGGAATGATGAACAAGTATTGAAGACTTGTAACATGTTGATATTTTATTATCAGATTTTATTTTAATGATTATAATGAACTTATTTAAATTCCGCATTTGAATGTTTGTATTTAAAGGTTAGACAACCTGGGAGATTTTTATTAATGTAATCCTTTAATGGGAATGTTTTATTATTCAATTTTATTATGATTGGGTAGTTAGATATGAGTGTTTTATCAAGTGAACACCAAATCCTGTGGGAATGAAGTACCTGGATTTGATGGTGTCATAGCCCAGTAGACGAAGGAGTTATTCTTTGGGTTAGATTTAAAGAGCTATTCCTCGAGAATTACTTCTCGGAGAATACGCAACAGGATATGGAAGTTAAGTTTCTGGAACTGAAACAAGGTAGTATGTTTGTCGTAGAGTACTCGGCGAAATTTAACGAGTTAGCCCGATTCGCTCCACATCAGGTTGACACGGAGGCCAGGAAGGCAAGGAGGTTCGAACTAGGACTGAAACCATGGGTACAGAAGGCAGTGGCCGTAGTAAAGATTAAGACTTACTCTGATCTTTTGAAAAGGGCTATCATTGCTTAAGGAGGCAATAAAGACATCAGTCGATTCAAACAAGAAAAGAAGAGTGGTCAGGAAGGACAGAAAGGGGGAAGTAGTGGAGGCAACAACTCCAATAAGCATAAATGGACAGAGAGCCAATCCTCTGGAGGTAATAAGTCCGGGGGAGAGGCTAAGAAAAGGATGAAGTGCAATAACTATGGGAGGAGTCACTCGGGGGAGTGCATGAAGGGAAAGAGTGTTTGTTATTATTGCGGACAACCGGGGCACATGACTCCTCAGTGTCTGAATAAGCAGAAGGGAGGATGTTTCTCGTGTGGAGCCATAGACCATCAAATTAAGGACTACCCGAAGAAAATGGGCGATGCAACTCGTGGCAACCGCAACAATGGACTGAACATTGGAGGGTCAGCCAGTCAAGACAATAGACCAACGGCACGAACGTTCAACATGACCGTATAGGATGCGATGGAGTCTAAGGACTTAGTGTCAGGTATCATTCCGATCAATGATATAGATGCATACATGTTATTTGATTCGGGTGCTACCTGCTCTTTTGTTTCCTAAGAATTTGCTAAACAATTAGACTTACCCCGTGAGAGATTAGAACACCCTATGAACATAGAAGTAGCGAACAAGGAAATTATTCCCATAGAATACATTCATAGGAATTGTTATACCGAATTGTGAGGATTTAAGCTCAGAGTGGATTGATACCGATTCATTTGGGGGAGTTCGATGTAATCCTTGGAATGGATGAGTTATCGGTTCACGAAGCAGTTATAGACTATAAGAAAAAGTGTGTACACCTTAAGACTCCGAATAAGTCGAAGGTGATATTTTATGGTAGTAAATCGCCGAGACAGTCTCATTGTCTAACGATGATGCAAGTACAGAGATTGCTTAGGAAGGGTTGTATAGGTTATTTGGCTCATGTGGTTGATTCTTGACGAGTCGAGGGTGAACTGAGTCAGATACCTATTGTAAGGGATTTCGTTGATGTCTTCCCAGACGAGATTCCGGGATTGCCACCGGATAGAGAGATTCAGTTTGTCATTGATTTGGCACCAGGGACAACACCTGTATACAAAGCGCCGTATCATATAAAACCGATAGAGATGAAAGAACTAATGACTCAATTACAAGAGTTGTTAGATAAGTGATACATTTGACTGAGCGTATCACCGTGGGGAGCACCAGTCTTATTCGTAAAGAAGAAAAATGGGTCGCTAAGACTTTGTATCGACTACCGAGAGTTGAACAAGGTCACCGTTAAGAGAAAGTACCCTTTACCCAGGATAGACGATTTGTTTGATCAGTTGAAGGGGGTAAAGTACTTTTCAAAGATTGACTTGAGAGGACCTGTTATTACCAGTTGAATGTGAGGCCGGAGGATATTCCAAAGACGGCATTCAGAACTCGGTATGGACACTTTGAGTTTCTGGTAATGTCATTTGGATTGACGAATGAGCCAACAGCCTTTATGGATTTGATGAACAGAGTGTTCAAACAGTATTTGAATAAGTTTGTTGTCGTATTCATCAATGACATTCTAGTGTATTCAGAGACGGAGGAAGAACACGCCGAACATCTTTGGATAGTGTTGGAGACATTAAGGAGGGAGAACTTGTATGCAAAATTCTCCAAGTGTGAGTTTTGGCTGCAGAGAGTGCATTTTTTAGGGCACGTTATCGACAAGAATGGTGTTTCATGTGATCCAAATAAGGTAGAAGCGGTTATCAATTGGGAGCAAGCGTGCAAGACGCCGTAATCCAAATTAGGAGTTTCTTAGGATTGGCAGGATATTATCGAAGATTTATTCGGGATTTTTCGAAATTAGCATCGTCGTTGACCAATCTTACCAGAAAAACAGTTAAGTTTGTTTGGACGGAGAAGTGTGAAGAGAGTTTCCTAGAATTGAAGAAGAGGCTTAGTCAAGCACCTGTGTTGGCTTTACCGGACAACATGAGAGGATTTATAATGTATAGTGATGCGTCACACAAGGACTTGGTCACGCATCGATGCAACACACGCAAGACGATCATTCACGTCGCTTCACGTCCACCGAAAGATTATGAGAAGGATATCTCGCCTCATGATCCGGAGTTAGCAATGTAGTTTATGCCTTGAAGATTTGGAGGCATTATTTGTATGGTGAGAAGTGTGAGATATATACAGACCACAAGAGTCTGATGTATATCTTCACGCAGAAAGAGTTAAACATGAGGCAGCGCCAATGGTTAGAATTGATCAAAGATTATGATTATGAGATTCTGTACCATCCAGGCAAAGCAAATGTAGTGGCAGATGCCTTGAGTAGAAAAGGCAGAGAGAAGTTATTAAAGTTGACCATTCAAGATGAATTGGTGATAGATTTCGAACGACTAGATTTGGAGATTAAGTATCCGATGGAAACCAACGAACAATTATTTACAATGACAGCGAGCCCGACTTTATTGGATAAGGTTAAAGAGGCACAAGAAAAGGATGAAGATTGCAATAACATCAAGGAGCGATTAACTGAAGGTGATGAGTTGAAATTTAAGATTGATGGCACTGGACTGCTAAGATTTGAAGGACGAATTTGGGTACCGCTTGTACCAAAATTGAGAGAAGAGATTTTGTAAGAAACGCACAGTACGAGATATTCGATACACCCAGGAAGCACGAAGATGTACCAAGACTTGCGTCACCACTTCTGGTGGCCAAACATAAAGAGAGAAGTTGCGGAATGCGTAAGTAGATGTCTAACTTGTCAAAGAGTCAAGGCAGAACATCAACGACCAAGTGGGTTATTACAACCATTAGAAATTCCAGAATGGAAATGGGAACACATCATAATGGACTTTGTGGTGGGAATTTCGGCAAAACAGAAAGGGCACGACGCCATATGGGTGATTGTAGATCGTCTTACTAAGTCAGCTCACTTTTTGCCGATTAAGATTAAGTATAATTTGGACCAGTTAGCCAAATTGTATGTTAAGGAAATTACCTCGAGGCATGGGGTGCCGGTATCGATTGTATCAAATAGAGATCCGTGATTCACGTCAAACTTTTGGAAGAGTCTTCAAAAAAGAATGGGGACACAACTACGAATGAGTACCGCGTATCATCCACAAATCGATGGGTAGAGCGAGAGAACAATTCAAACACTTTAAGACATGCTCTGAGCTTGTGTGATGGACTTCAAGGGTAGTTGGGAGGATCACCTTCCATTAGTAGAGTTCGCGTATAACAATAGTTATCACGCAAGTATTGGAATGCCTCCGTACAAAGCACTGTATGAGAGGAAATGTAGAACGCCCTTATGCTGGGACAAAGTTGGAGAACGTCAATTATTTGGGACCAAATTGGTACAATAAAGCAGAAAATCATCAAGGTGATAAGAGAACGATTAGTAGCAACTCAAGATCGCCAGAAGAAGTATGCGGATTTACATCGTAAGAAGTGAGATTTTGAATTAGGAAGTTATGCTTTTCTGAAAGTATCTCCCTGGAAAGGGAAGATTCGTTTTGGAAAGAAGGGCAAGTTGAGCCCTAGGTTCATAGGACCGATCGAGATTCTAAGGCGAGTCGGTGAAGTGGCGTACGAGGTAGCGTTACCTCCTGAACTTGAGCACATTCACAATGTGTTTTATGTGTCAGTACTACGACTATATAAACCAAACTACAAGCACGTTATCTCCTATAAACCAATTCAAGTCGAGAAAGACTTATCGTACGAGGAAGTTCCTGTCCAGATACTAGATAGGAAGGAACATAAGTTGAGGAATAAGATTATCCATTCCGTTAAGATTCTCTAGAGGAATCACACGGTAGAAGAAGCTACATGGGAGCTAGAAGAGAAAATGAGAGCGAATTATCCGTTTTTCTTTGAGTAACCTTATTTTTGCAATTCCGAGGATGAAATTTTTATAAGAGGGGAGGGATGTAACGACCATGAATTTTAAACTCCTTATTAATTAAATATGTGGTTTAATTTTAACGATTTAGTTTTGTGAGTCTATTTAAACCTTATATGGTTATGTGAATTTATGAAATGATTAAAGGGAGTCACTAATAGTTTATTTAAATTAGGGGACTAACCCTAAGAGTTTTGTGACAACCTGAAAATTTAGATAATTATTTAAATCTTAAGTGATGAATTAAAGGTTGAATAATAAACCTAGACAGAAAATAAGTGAATAGATTTGAGATTTATGGGAAGGAATTTAGTGAATTTAAAATTTTGTGGTGAATTATTCAGGATTAAGTGTATATGAGTATATGTTATGTGAATATGAAGATTATGTGATGGTTTATATTTGTTTATTATATAAACAAATAAAAAAAAACTAGTGTGATCCTAATTATATATTAGGAATGAAGAATTGTATAACTTAAGGGTTATGGGATGAGAGAATTATGGTATATAGAATATATACTAATTTTAAGAGATTTATTTTATAAATCTCAATTAATTAATTTTATAACCTAATTATAGCAAGTCTAATTGGGTTAAGGAAATAAATGTGCATGAGTAAGGATTTATGTTATAATTGAGGAAATGAAAATCCTAATTAAATAATTAGGGAAAGATAAAATTAAGAGTATTGGACTATGTTAATTTACATGGCCCAAAGAATTAAATTTTAAGTCCAATAGATTATTTATTGATGGCCCAAAAGATGGAAATGGTGGCCAAATTTAAGCCCAATTAAGGAGGGACATATTGGACATTTGGTATGCTAAATGAGAATTAAAAAGAAATTAATTTTTATGGATAATAAGGCCACATGGCTAGCCATGATAAGGAGATGAAGGTGTGGGGGGGGGGGGGGGGGTGAATATAATCATTTCATGCTCCCAATTTTTCAAAGATAAGTACAAGATGGGCTAGGTGTCAATTGTATTATGGAGCCACAACATTTGGCTAGTCTTGTAGGTGATATAGTTATAATTAAGGGAGAGAGAGAGAGGAGATATGCTAGGAGATAATGTATAGATATACCAACTATATCTATAGATTTTTTTTTCCAAACACTTAACCCATATTATCTTTCATCTCTTATTTTTTACCAAAAAGAAACTAAAGAAGAGAGAAGAGGAGAAAGAGAGGAATGGGAGAGAGAGAGAGAGAGAGCCGTATGGCTTGGTAGAGGAGGAGAGAGAGGGAGAGTTTTCTTCAAATTCTCCTAGCTCCATAGCCATCTTGGGAAGAAGAAGAAGAAAGAGAGCATGAAAGTCAAAGGTATAAATACCTTTTGTTATGTATTTTTGATTACTCTTAATCAAACCTTAAATCTATAGTTCTAAACTCAAAAACCATGTATATACGTGTTTATGAGTGTTTCATGTTTAGATATACCCATATTGGGTGTTGATTTGGTTGGAATCAAAAGGAATAGAAAAATAGGATTTTTCCGGAAAGCTTAAACTTGAAAGTGTCATCTAGCTTTTGATTTTTGAAATCTATTATGGATATTTGTGATTTATTTTCTTGGGATGCTAAATCTATGTATTAAGGATAAAACCCCTTTGTAATCACTCAATTAGGTTGAAAAATGAGCAAGTTATGGAATTTATCCCAAACTACTCAAAGCTAAGAAAACTGTTAGAGCCACTATTTTGACCAGTCACTTCCGGGCTAATTTTTGAGAGCTTAACATGTCCAAATATGGATTGTGATAGATGAAAATTGTAGATCGAAAAGATATGAATCCAACAAAATTGACAGATCGTTAATTGGAGTTATAGATCTCATTTTATTTAAGTTTTAGTAAAGGACTCCAAAACTGCTAAATGGCAAAAAGCTACTGCCCAGAAATTTGTAG
This sequence comes from Panax ginseng, assembly GCA_020205605.1. NCBI lineage: Eukaryota > Viridiplantae > Streptophyta > Magnoliopsida > Apiales > Araliaceae > Panax > Panax ginseng. The sequence goes on from CM035139.1 coordinate 70,950,441, forward strand.
GGGTTGTTTTGGCAACTTAGTTTGTGAAATAAATTCTGGCCTTTTGGGACATGAATATATATAGTATTAAGTACCTCATGTCCAAAAATGAGCTCATTCCGACTTAAAATGACCAAGTTATGACCATTTTAATTTTTCTGATTTTCTGACAAAATCGCTATAACCAGAGTTCTATAACTCTGAAGGCCATGAAATTTAAACTGGAGGCTCACGTTAACATGTGTAAGATCCCGCCACGAGTTGGGAATTTCTGGAGTTAAACGCGAGGTAGCTAATTTCTTAAGAAATTGACTAGAAATTGATTTTTGAAAAATACCAAAGGAAGTTGGAAAATTATGGAAAAATACTTTTTGTGTTTGAAATATATGTATATATGTTTGGACAAAGGATAGAAAAATAATAAGTTGATTTGGTATTTTTGTGAAAAGGATATGGAATCCAGCTTGCTGAATTGAATAATTTATGAATCCAGCTTGCTGGATTGAAAAATAGTTTACTGAATTGAAAATTTGTTGAATCCAGTTTGCTGGATTACAGTTGGGTTTGTGGATTGACCATCCAGGTTGCTGTATTTGGAATCCAGGTTGCTGGTTTGGTATTTGACTTATTAGGGTTTAAAGAAGAACTTATAATATATAAGATTAGACTGTTAAATCATAATGTATATGATATAGTGATTAAAGAATTATCAAAGGATGATAATAATACTGATGTGTTAAGATGTTATCTAATATTTGATTAAGTGTTAGATAATTTATGGATAAAGTAGTTATATTATGATACAAAGTATGATATGCTGATTGAAAGATCAATCTTATAATTGATAGGTCTTTCATAAGAGATTACATTAGATTGCTTAGCGGTAATCAGCGGTTCGGACAAGTTTCCCTAACTCAAACTCGAGTTATATGTTCAAAGCATGTTAGTGAATAGTTGTTGTTGATTATTAACGTCTATATTGATTATTGATTCGCACGTTGTGCATATTATAAATGTTCATCAGGTATGAAAGGCTGATCACTTTCATTACCATTTGGTTCAGTTAATCTGTTCATGTTTATGCTTGACCATTCATTTTTATTGACTTGGTCGTTTAGCTAAGAAAATTTGTTCATACTCTTTCACAATGTTTATATTGTTGAAAGTTAGCTAGCTTGTTGTTCAATTCTTTCCATCATGATATATCCTTAAATAAAATTTAAACTTGATGGGCAACCTTCATGCTCACCCTTGCTATATCATGATAAACATTGCAGATAAGGCGAATACGTTCAGATACAGGAAAGGATAAAGCCAAGTTCAGCTTGGGATAAAATGTGCAGCTTATTTGTAACAGTTATGTATGATAATAATTTTATATGATAGATAGTCTATGAATTGTGTATAAGTTAAGGTTACTCGACCTTGGGGAATAGTGTGTAAAGTTTATTGTATAAACAATTTATGTTTATATCTTCCGCAATAGTTGTAGAGTGGTGATTAGGACCCAGATTTGGGGCTTTCACAAGTTTGATATCAAGGAATTGATAGGATTATTAATAATTAAATATTCAATTTGTTTGAATATAGTAGCAAGAGTTGAACATATTGATTAATTGCAATTTTGACTAATTAATTGATAATGTGTTAATTAACAATTATTATGAATAAATAATAATTAATGAGTAAGAGATTAATAAATATAATATGATTATATATTTACTTAATTAATATGTGCAAGCATGAATAGTAAACCTTTATTATATGGTAGTTAACTATATATTTTATATTGTACAAGGTGACACATTAATATGTCTATATATAGACTATATAGTAATGAATTATTTGCATTCATGTGAGTTGCATAATAATATTGTTATATGAAATTAATTGTGTATATATATTTTATAACCAAAGTTTATATTATGGGTATATATGGTATTAGCCAATTGTTGCATTCCATTTTGTGCAAATGCTGAGAATTGTTCTCTTGTCCCATAATAATAGTCCCATTTTATCCTCCAACGTGAAAAGCTAGCAAGCCTAGCCTAGCTTCATCTCAAATTCATCAAACCTAGATCAATTAGTGGATGGGGAGTGGGATTCATGAGTGAATTCACCAACTCTCACCAACTCTCTTTTACCCATTATACATTCTTAAAATCTAATGTTTTGATTTGTGAGGTAATGACATTATCTAGTTAACCAATCTTCTATAAATAAGACCTTCATCTTTCTTATTACAATTTCCTGAGAATTAGTTTGCTAAGAGTGAGTAGATTGATATATTGCAGCTGAATTGAGTCACAAAGGTATAAACTGCATTTCTATTCTTCATTTTTGATAAAGTGTTTAATGGGTTGATTCTTTGAATTAACATGACTTAGCATACAAGCATCGTGTTAGGATGTATGTGTATATACATAGAACCTGTAATTATGGTTGGGAACATGTTTTAATCAAGAGAAAACAGAGTTGGTTATGCTCTCTGCAATGTAGCAACATCGCTTACGGTTCTGGTCCAAGCACTGCCACACTGCGCCTAATTATTGTACTAGAATGCAATGCAATTACTACCAAACACGCACTGACCTGATGTGTTCTGTTATGTTTCTGTTGTGCTAACTTGTTAGTACATTGTTAGAGCAGGCATGTAAACTATTTTAGCACACACATATAAGAATGAGCATGTAGTATGAACAAGTATAACCATGTTAGTACCTACAATGGATAGAATACTTGTGGTCTTGAAATGAAATTGTAAGTTCAAAAGTGAACTTTGTAACGAACACATCATGTGAGCATTTTGACTTTATGAGTAAGATGAAATGGTTTATATTGACATGAAATGCAAGACTAAAGTTATTAAACACACTAGGATACATGATTGAAAGTTAAGACTATTTCAAAGATAAGAAATTTAAGATTTTTTAATGTGAACTTGACCAAGACATTTATCTTGTAAGTTCTGACCATTTGAGCATGCATATGTGACTTTAACATATGTTGTAAATGCATGAGAGTTATATGTATATGCTAAGTTGTCTTAGTGTTAAATTCAAAGAAAGTTGGAATGAGGAAGCTAATGCCATTAAGAAATGCGTAAAATACGTTATGACCATGCAAGCATGTATATTAGGACTCATTATGCCTATAGATATATTGGCATGAACATTGTTTGGTTAATGTATGGTTTTCACTTATTCACACATAGTCATGAAAGGGAAATTTCTAAAATATGAACTATGTGAGTAAAGTATACATGTGTTGTCTATATACAAGCATGACTACTAAGTATCGTATAATCAAGTTACAACGTATGATGATTACATGACCTGTTTATGTTTTAATGTCATATAAATTGTAAGTTAAACTTGTGGTATTGAACTCAAGTATGGTCATGTGTTATATGTGAAACTCTAGCTTTTATGTATGCTAATATGTATGTATAGGTGTATGTTAGAGTTAGACTGAAGTCAGGAAGTGCAGAAGCTCAACCTTGGTCTGGCCAAAGGACAACGCAATACATGCATCCCCTAAGCCTAGACAGGCGCAATTGCTATCCTCAATCATGTAGATAGATTCTGTTTTTGATTCTGAAATTTAAGGCATGCTTATATGATTTCTTTACCTTGTAATATATGACCAATATGCCATATAATATGTTGAGAAGCATGCTATGTGATGACTTGATTCTTTTAAGTGTAGACTCGTACTAGTTTACACATACTAATTGAAAAGACCGACTTGTTAATGTTAGGTCGTTTCAACACAAATAATTAAAGCTAGAATTAGTTGTAGCTGATCAAACATGCAAGTTTCCTAACCTTACTCAAATATATATTGAGCAAGTCTCCTTGAACTTCACTCTTTTATTGAGCAAGTTCCCTAAACTTACTCCAATTATTATTGGGCAAGTTCCTTAATTCTTACTCTTTCACTTGAGCTAGTATTCGAACACTATTGTATTGTGTTGCAAGTTCCCTAAACTTACTCCAATTATTATTGATCAAGTTTCCTAACTTACACAACTTTGGATGTTATGCAAGTTTCCTATCCTTCTCACATTGAATTGAGCAGGTTATTGTTGAATTGAAAGTTATTCATTTAAGCTTGAATCTTATTTCCAAGCATGGTATTAAGTGGTTTATGTAACATTCTAGAATTTTAATTGTTATATTAAATATTTATTGAATTATTTAAATATTTAATGGATGTGTTTATTGTTGAATAAATAATTGTTCAAATTTGAATTGATGTGGTTAATTATTTGTTAAATAAATAATTAAAATTAATTATTTTGCTAATTTAATTTAATTATTAAGTTAGAGAATTTTGATTAATTGAATTACTATTCTTTTTATTGAAATTTGTAATTAAAAAGGATGTGTTGGTGGATTAAATAAAAGTTATAATTATATAGAAAATTATAATTTTGGTGGTATTGATTTATGTGATGAAGTGATTTAATAAATTGTTATTATGATTAATTTAATCTAATAAAGTGTGACAAATAACCTTTTATAAAGTAGTTATTAAAATAACTTAAAGGAGTTTTAATTCAGTTTTGCCAAATAAGACTTATTGCTTATTAAGTCTTTATTCTAATTGGGTTTAACCAAACAAGGCATAAGGATTAATTGATTATTATTTTAGTGTTTAGCCAAACAATCCTTATGGCTTTTGGTTTTCAAAATAAGTCACTGATGTCAGTAAATTAGAGTTATATTATATAATTTATATATATATATATATATATATATATTATATGCTATATACGTTAGTTGTTAGTATGCTCTAGAGTTAGGGAAGAAAAACAAAACACAGAGGAAGAAGAAGAAGAGAGAAGAAAAGAAGAGAGGAAGGAAGGCTAGAGAATTGAGAAAAGAATTGGGGAAAAGAGGTTTGATAAACAAAAGGGATAGCCATCATCTTCTACAATCAAGGTATTCTCCTATTTCCTTTAGCTTTCCCTTCTCCTATTTTTCTCTGTAAAATTCTTGTGATAGGATAATTGTTGATTTATATGTGTTCATATGATAAACCATTGTTGTAAAGTTATTTTCATAGGTTATATATGATTATAATCAATGAATTGATGATATATATGTAATTTGTGAAGAAAATGTTTTTACAGAGAGTTTTTATGAAAATATATTGTTTAGCTTAAAGTAGAAATTAAGGGAGAATTAGTGGTGCAGTTGATAAATTGAACGTTTAATTTGTTAGAGTATGTATAATCATTGATAAAGATACTTTGAATTAGTGGTTTTGGTTGAAAAACAAAAGTTACAGTGTTGATTTTCATTAAAATATAAAAAAATGAGTTTTAGCCAAAAACAGTGAATTTGGGTGTGTTAATTTTGTTGTTTATGTTGTTGTATGGGTAGAATCATGTTTAGAGTTTTTGAAATATGTTGACATGAAGTTTTTGTATGAATTACATGTTAATTAGTCTGTTAGAAACGAGCTTGTAGGCCAAAATTGGCTTTTTCTTGTCATCACTGTCAAGTTGCCGCCAAGAGATCGCAATTTATGCGGCAAGGGGCTGTTTATCAAGATGACGTTTAGAAATAAGAAGTATTATCCTCTATAGCCATAGTCGCTTCAGTAGTTTAATTATCGTGTCAACGCCATCCTCACGCAAGTAGAATGGCTTTGGTTTTATTTATTTCACAGCCATACCATCCCTCATGCCGCAAATAGTACCCATATATGTAAAATCGGCAACCGAAGTGCTAGTTAGCGTAATGGTCTCGACGTTGTTGATTTTGTACTAGAAATTTTAAGGAATTGTTATGTGATGATAGTAGGATCAGAAATGTTGATTTTAGTATTTTTATACTATGAATAAGTAAGTTATTAACAATTAACTTGTGTTATAACTTGATTATGTGATTAAAAATCCAATTTTAAATGATGAACGTACTTAGTTATGTTTGTAAGATGGTGATGACTAATTATGTCATGATGACATATGTTTATAGGATATTGTGATTCGTATTAATTTGGTTTAGCCTACGAGCAATGCAAGTTCTCTAACTCTACTATTGTAATTGGAATCAATTATTGTTCTCAATATAGTAATGCAAGTTTTCTAATTCTTTATCTTGTTGAACTATTTATTCAATTTGATCACTTTATAAATGATGCAAGCTTCCTAAACTTTGGTTTGATGTTGACAAGTTATTCTTGTATTTAACTTGTTGTTTAGCATGCACAATTATTTATACTACTATCGAGAAATTTTACCGTTCAGACTGTTATGCATGCTTAGTATTCAATTCTAATTAACCTTGACTTAATATTGTTCAAGCAAGGCATGTTATAGTTATTCAAAGTATATGCTATTAGATTATTCCTAAAGCATGATTTTGGTTTACCATGTTGATTCAACTACAATTATTCTGTAATATAATGTTATTAATTTAATTAGTCCTTTAGTTGATGATCGTTGAACTTCAAATTACCCTTGAAAGCTTATCCAAACCAAACTCTCTTTGGTGCGGACTTGTACTCCAAATAATGAGATGAACAACCCTATTATTATTAGGGGATAACTTACGCGTAGCGTTAAATGTTTGTGCACAATACATGGTACGAAGGGCTGATCCCCCTAAGTACGAGGAGTTCTTATAGTCTTATGAATGTTAAAGTTGGAGTTGAAAGATTACTCGCAATTGTGGACGTAGTTCATGGTCTTATGACCCTCAGTTATATTTATTCCACATTTTGGATGTCAGTTTCTGATTATAGATGATATAGTACTATTCATTGTTGATGAGCCTATTATTGGCAGTTATTATTACTATACTCCTGTTGATTTCATATTGTATCCAGTGAGCAATTGTTTTGCTCACTCTTGTATATTTTAAAACTCATCATAGCCTAAAGAAGAGAAGGTAGATGAACCTTCGCTCTAGCAAGGAAAGGGAAAAATGTGCAAGTGATGAAGACTTGTAATTTTTACTTTAGACTTTTATTATGATGATCTTAGACTTGGTTTTAATGAAGTTTATTTAATTTTTGCATTTGAATGATTGTATTTAAAGGTTAGATAACTTGGGAGATTTTATTATATAACCCTTTAATGGGAAAGGTTTTATTTATTCAGTTTTATTGTGATTGGGTAGTTAGATATGAATGTTTGATTAAGTGAACACCAAATCTTGTGGGAATGAAGTACCTGGATTTGGGGGTGTCACAGTTTAATTACTTTACAATTATCCCACATCGATATTATTGATATTTGCACTTAGTGCACTCGAGTTCGAAGATATTCATATTGTTGAATCCATTGCTAGATATTAAGTAATCATTATCTTTGCTTATGATATTCATATTGTTTAATCCTTCAGATATTCATATTGTTGAATCCATTGCCAGATATTTTTCCATTCATCATGATATATCTTTATTGTTGTATTTAAACTTGTTGAGCAAACTTGTTACTCATCCTTGCTATATCATGAATATAATGCAGCTAAGCCCGAGACCTCAGGGAAGGACAAGGGTGAAGGAAAGATGTAGAATAGTGGAAAGGAGCAGACTTTACCTCGTGCTTAGTTTAAATTACTGTTATGTAATATGAACCCTAATGATTATTTTAGGGTATGTTTGTAAGATGATATTAAGGTTATCGTATCTTGGGACTAGTAACACCTTTTGAATGAAAGACATACGTTTATTATATTTCGTATTTTAGATATTGTATGTTGTTTAGAGGTGGATGTTTGTATTTTATCGTGATGACTGAACCGGGGTATGAGGACCCGAATTCGGGGGCGTCACAAAGTCCATAAGTCCGACATAGCTTACGAGCACGTCTAGGTGTTCAGCCTATAGTACTCTATGTTGATCAACACTATATTCATTAAACGTATGTACTTTTAAGTTTTGGCAACCTCGCGTGCCCATCGAATAATCGATGAAAAATACATTTGTTTATTCATAATCAAAGCTTACCTCAATCTGCATTCAAACAATTGGCATAGGATAGCGTTATCAATTCTATATGGAAAAACTTATAAAGAAATCAATCAATCTTTCAAGAATAGTCTAGACAAGCTAAGACTGGCATCAACCCTTTCATAAAATAATTCATGCATCTCATAACATGAATCACTGAAAACCTGTTTAACACGAAGGTTAGACAAGCGATAAGAAAAACTTGCCTTCAGCGTCATTCGCCATAAAGAAAATTACTTTTCCTTTGTGTCTTTACAGTCTCTCTACAACACATAACCACATAACATACCACATTAGGTCATGAATGAACATACATGGTTCCTAATGAATCTTACCCTTCTTCCCAATCTAATCATGTATTAGATTTGTTATTATTAGTTCCGGCTTGCCGTCGTTCTTTTATATCGTTCTTACCAACTTCTTTCTCTTTTATAACTTAAACTGAAATTATTTGATCAATACAACTCATTTCGAGTTAATCATCCTTCCTCGTGGCTTACTAATGTCCTTACATTATTAATCAAAACTTGATCGTCATTGGTTAAGTACACTTATTGCATATCGTTCGCGTTCAAGTAATATTCAACAACTTTTAGTTGTAACTTGCAACGTTATTGTCATCATCGAAAAATGTTATTTTAAGTTAATTAATTCATTATCAATTAACTATCTTTCCTTTCGTATTCTTAATCGTACTTACTTCCTTAACGAAACTTGTTTCAAGTACTTATTTGCCTTTATGGCTTATTATCATTCATCACTTCAGTATTAATAATGTATGTTTAATTAATCTTTCTTTTAACCTTTAGTGTATTACTTAAGGTTTAAGCATTTTAAACCATGTCATTTTAGGGTTTAGTTCATTAATAATCAATTAGCTTCCTTCTATCTTCGTAAGCCTTTCATTATCAGATAAAAACCTAGTAATTTGAGTCAATTGCCAGATTCTTCTTCTATGCTTGCAAAACATGAAGTCAAGAATTTCTAAAACCCGGCCTTGGCACTGTGACACCATGCCTAGTTCATTTAGTTGCTGTACAAGACTTATTTTTCCTCGATCAGCGCTGCCAGATTCAAGACTGTAAAAAATTTGACAGTTAACTTTTTATGTGAGATTCCCGGGCTCGTAATTTCTTCGTTATAAGTCTGAATTGGCTCGTTCAAAAGCCGTTAGTTCACAAATTACATGTTCAACGTATTCATGCAAGAATTTTACAATTTCGAATCCGTTAAATCAAAATTCACCTTTTAGTTCATTTTAACAAAAGCGATAAATGTTTGTGAACGTTCAATGCTCGTTTCTTTGTTCTAAGTCGAAATTCGATCATTCTCAAGTCTGTAACTCTATAATGCCAAATAAGACTAAACTCCATCGAAAACCAACATTTCTGAACTCAATATCAAAATTCAACTTCCATTCCGAGAATTTCACGAATTCGACGATTATCATCCAAACTCGTGAATTCCACCAAAACTTCGTTACTTGAGATTTTTAAACCATTTCAAATGGATTCATTCCATCATACTAACATCTAAATATATATACTTCATTAACTTATAATCATGATAAGTTATTACTTGTTCTTCATAAGTTTAGGACTTATAAAAGTATAAACTACTTATGACTTCATTTCACATGACTTATTATAGATTAAGTCTTTTAACCACCATTCTTGCTTCTTATTATCATACAATCTTATTAAGGTAAAACATATGAGAAGTTCATCTAGATTCCTCATGAGTTCATAACTTATTTAGGTTTGAATTACTTATTCATGACTTATACGGCTTAAGTCCATTGATTTATTCATTCTCTTCATTTCTTAGCATACAAATCCTACCACTACTCACTTTTTTAACAATGAAAGAGAAAGAGAATCATAGTTTAAGTTCTTACCCTTGAAGATCACTTGTTTAATCCTTCTTCTTCTTTTTGCTTCTTGAAATATAAAATCTAGCTTTTCTAGCTTTTCTAGCTTTTCCCCCTAACCAATAAGCTATAATTTGTTGGTGTTTTTGAACAAGGAACAAATGAGCTAGCAAGCTTCCTATTTATAGGAATCACAAAGTGAGGGTAGTTTAGACATTAAACTAATCCCACCTCCTTACTATTCCTAGCTTAAGCACTAAGTTAACTTGCTCCCCACAACACTTGGCCATTAAGTCTACTTGGTCTTTAAGTCTACTTAGTTACCACACTTACTTAGCCATTAAGTATACTTGCTAATCACCTAGATTATCCATTACTTGCTCATCACAACTTTTACTTGCTCACCACAACACTTAGCCATTAAGTTTACTTTACTTGCTCATCACTTTGGATCACCCATGGGTTGCCCCATGGTTTATGGTTACCCATTGGATACTTACCTTGGGCTTTACATTTAATTAGCTTAACTAACTTAACTTATACTTTTGGGCTTGCATTCAACAAACATATGGGCTTGGTCATTAATCCCTATTGACTTACCCATTCCTACGTAATCTCATAAGCCCATTACATACGGCTTAAAGCCTTAAACGTATAATCTATGTATTAATCTTGTATTCTAACTCGATACTTATTCAACATATACGACATACCATCATCCATACATACTGTGATAATACCTCGTCGATTGCACTAGATTCATTACTTCAGATAATACCTACGTTATTATACGATCATCATTTAATTCATTAATCGCATTTTATTTTCTTCTCGGAACTCACTTTCCCCAACCGCTAGGTTTTAAGTCTGTAACAATCCAGAATTTTAAATATTTATTGAATTATATAAATATTTAATGGATGTGGTTAGTGTTGAATAAATATTTAATTTGATTTGACTTAATTGGTTAATTATTTGTTAAGTAAATAATTAAGGAGTTAAGAAAATTAATTGTTATGAGATAATATACTAATTTAATTTAATAATTAAATTAGAGAGTTTATAATGATTAAATGAATTATTATATTTTAATTTGAATTTGTAATTAAAATGATGTGTTAGTTGATTAAATAAAGTTATAATTATAAAAAATTATAATTATGTGGTATTGATTTATATGTTAAAGTAATTTAATAAATTATTATTAGAATTAATTAAATTGATTATTGAAAATTTAATTAAATAAAATGTGACAAATAACCTTTCTATAAAGGAGTTACTAAAATAAATTAAAGGAGTTTAATGCAGTTTTGCCAAACAAGGCTTAATGCATATTAAGTCTTTATTTTAAATGTGTTTTACCAAACGAGGCATAAGGATTAAATGACTATATTTTAAGTGGGTAGCCAAACAAGCCTTATGTCTTTTGATTTTTAAAATATAATAACTGATATCAATTATAAATATAATTATATTATAAAATTATTACATATTATATCATATACGTTATATTTTGTTAGTATGTAAGTTAGAGTTAGGAAGAAAGACTCAGAAGAAGAAAAAGAAGAAAACTTACAGAGAAAAATAAGAGAGAATTGGGAGAAATTTAGAGAGAGAAATTGGGGGAAAAGAAGCTTGATAATCAAAAGAATAGTCATCATCTTCTAAAACTAAGGTATCATCTAAACTCTTTTATTTTTCAAAAGTTATAGTTGTCTTCTCTTCCAAAATTCTCTCAGAAATTCTTTTGTGAAGGATAAATTGTTTGTCAGATATGGCTTTTATATGATAAATTATTTGTTATAAAAAATCGTGTTCATAAGTTTATAGATGAATTAATTCGTGTATATATGTAATTTAAGTAAGAAAACCATATTACAAATGAGTTTATATGAATATATATGAATACGGGCTTAGTTTAAAAGTAAAATTAAAGTTTAATTAGTTATTTAATATATATTGACTATAATTTCGAAAGTAGCTGAATAAACTAAAACAAAGTTGTTTGAATTAATTGTTTTGGTTGAAAAACAAAGCTACAGTGATGATTTTTACTAAAAATGTCAAAAAGTGAAGTTTTATCAAAAACAATAAAATTGGATGCTTTAAATTTGATGTTTATGTTGTTTTATGGGTTGAATCATGTTAAGAGTCTTTGAATTATGTTTATATGAAGTCTCTGTATGAATTGCATGTTAATTAGATTGTTAGAAAGTAACTTGTAGGCCAAAATGGCTTTTGTTCATACCGCTGTCGGTAGGCCGGGTCGTCGAGGTTCATAGTTCAAGGCCACAAATACGCTTCAAAGATTGTAATTGTCGTGATCATAAAGGCTAATCTTTTAGTCTCATGTCTCAAGCGTCATACCACTTAGTGGCTCAGACTCATGGCCGCATACGACCCAATAATGAAACTATGGCGTCAGTAGCATGAAAGTTAGCGAAATGGTCGACATAGTGGATTTATTTATACAAAGTCCAAAAAGTTGTTATGTGTTTATAGTAGGATCATAAATTATGATTTCAGATTTCTATACCAAGAATGAACATGTTATTAACGATTAACTAGTTTTATTACTAATGTAATTTGATTATGTGGTTAAAAATCAAATCTTACATGATGTATGTACTTAGTTATGTATAAAATGTGGTAGTGACTAATTATGTCATGATGATGATATATATATATATATATATATATATATATATATATATATATATATATATATATATAGGTATTGTGATTCGAGTTGTTACGGTTTAGCCTACAAGCAAGGCAAGTTCTCTAAATCTATTGTTTCGTTGAGCAAATTATTGTTTTTAATTCGATTACCTTACACAAGTTTTCTAACTCTACACTTTCGTTGAGCTAGTTCTATTATTATTACATTGTGAAATTTTATTCTTACGATTAAGCAAGTTCTTGTATCTAGTTTGTTTATGATGATGCAAGTTGTCTAAATCTTATTTTTATATTGAACAAGTTATTCTTGTCTTTAACTTGTTATTTAGCATGCAAGTTTATATATTCTAATATACCAATGTTGAACAAGTTTTATCGTTCAATTTACTATTTGTTATGCATGCTTAGTACTCAATTCTAAATAACCTTGGCTTAATATTGTTCAAGCAAGGTACGTTATGATTATTCGATGTTTATGCTATTAGTTTATTCCTAAAGCATGATCTTAATTTATAATGTCGATTCAGTTATGATTATTCCATAGCATAACATTATCAATATTGTATTCAACTAATCCTTAGTTGATGACCGTTGAATTCTAAATTACCCTTGAAATGTATCCAAACCAAACTTACTTTGGTGCGGACTTGTACTCTAAATACTGAGATGAACAACCCTATTATTAGGGGATAATTTACGCTTAGCGTTGAAATATTTGTGCACAATACATTGTACAAAGGGTTGACCCCCCCTAAGTACGAGGAGTCCTTATAGTCTTATGACTGTTAAAATTTAAGTTGAAAGATTACTTACAACTGTGGACATAGTTCGTGGTCTTAGGACCCTCAGATATTTTTCATATTTCAATTTCAGTTTTGATTATCATTGATAGAGTACTATTCAATTTTGATGAGCCAATTCTTTGGCAGTTATTATATTCTTGTCGATTCAATGCTATATCTAGTGAGCAATTATTTTGCTCACTCTTACATAAATATAATCATTGCAGCTAAAGTTGAGAAGGTATATGAACCTACAACTAGCAAAGGAAAGGGAAAAATGTACAAGTGATGAATGTGACCCCCCAAAATAGGTATACATCACCTATCCTGAGTTGCCAAATACATGGTACAGAATACAAATACAATCTTTAATATACAACAAAAGAGCTGTGAGTTTTAATACAAATATTGTCTTCTAGACAATATCCACCATCAGAATAAGTCCTCATTACATTTATTGGCACACTATTTAACAGAATAGTGAGGACTACTAATGCTATCCTCTGGACCATCACTCCGTTCCCCGACTAGTCCCCGCTACGTTCTCATTTCCTGAAGAGAACAATGAAAGCAAAAGGGTGAGCTCAACTAGCCCAGTAAGAAATATTATGACTAAGATAATGCAGAATAAATTATCATTAGTCTTCAACAATGTTAAACCGATAAAATACAATAGACATCAAGTTTAATCTGCACAATGAACAAGCAATCCATTAAAAGAGTCAAGTAGAGAATAAAATTTACTATCTTTTATGATTTAAAAGGTTTTTCATCACTTTTATCACCGGACTCAACTAAATAAATAATCCACATCATCAAATCACCCCGTGACTCTGGCCAAGGATATTCTTTAGTATCACGACCACAATTATCCATGCACTACGGGCCAAGGACATTCGTGTATTCATCAATGGTCATGATCATGCCAACAACTGTCCATCAATGCACTACGGGCCAATGAGGACTTTTATCACATCATTTATAACATTACGGTCATGATTATACTGAATAATCCCTGGTCATAATCATACCAAGTCCATCTATGCACTACATGCCACATATGACTTTCAAAAAAAAATATAAACATGAGGATGATGACAATGATATAAGAATTCAATAAAACAAGTTCATGAATTAATTTATCCAGGAACTAATAACGTCCAAATTGTCAACATGATACTTCTTTGTAGAGTAAAATTCAAGAATGCTCAGAAAAATATTTCCATGAAAAGATATTGGATGAAGCGCAAATATCAAGGATATTCTACTAATTTCATGGAGTATAGAAGTCAAAACTTTAACCAACTGAGTATAATAAGGAATGGAATAACAAAAGAAATCACCAAGCATGCGATGAAGCCTCACATTGCAAAAGTTTATTCCAATGTAATAATAAAGATTTTAACCAGTCCGCCAGAAAAAGCACAGATACGATATTCCAACAGTAATAATAAAGATTTTAATCAGTCCGACGTGAAACGCATGACGCATGTGATATTCCAACAGAATAATAAAGATTTTAACCAGTCCCCGTAAAGCATATAACATGCATGTGATGTTCCAATGTAATAATAAAGATTTTAACCAGTCCCAGGCGTAAAGCATGCATGACGAGTGTTCCAAATGTAATAATAAAGAATGGAATAATAGAAGAATTTCACCATGTATGCGGATTTCCAGATAACTCAAGTTATTCCAACATAATAATAAAGAATGGAATAATGTAAGTTCTCTTCATAAAGACGAAAGAAAGAAATAATACCCCTTACCTTTGAAAGAAACTGGATATAGGAGTAGTGAGGTAGCAGGCTTCTCTTCTTCTACAGATTTTCTCTCTACAATTTTTCTCTATAATAATTGCTCTATAGCTTTAGTGAATTGGTGAGAAATGAAGGAAGAATGAGATTCTATTTATAGAAAAATATAGTTTCAATAATTACACGTTTTGGGGCTCGAAAAATTACTGTACAATACCTCCAACTTTTTCTTTATTTTTAATTTAGTCATGCAAGTATTATCAAACTTGCACCACCTCCCCTAATAGTAAATAATGTGATTCAATAGTAAATCATGTGAATCAATAGTTCTAGACATGTGAAAATACGAATTACAGTATAGTACCTCCATCTATACCTCCATTTTTAACTTAGTCATGCAAGTATTATCAATCTTGCACCAACTCCCCTAATAGTAACAAGAATATTAAATAATAGTATACACATGTGAACAAATAGTTATAATCATGTGAAATAATAGCAATCAATTGCTCATTTATCCGGTAAATACCCGATTGGTCAATATAACATCTAGACATCAATTATTATAGAAATAAATGTCGATTTTCACTAACACAAATAATTCCAACACAATGAAACTATTTTTTTATCAAAAATATAAATTTTAAAATTTTTAAGTTTGACTTTTCCCGAAAAAGTCAACTGTTGACTTTTTGACCAAATAGTAAAATCCGAAATTTTTTGTGTTTATAGTCTATTTTTACTAATTTCATCGTTCCGGACTCAAATATCATGTCCACGTCTCCAAATTCAACTCCGATCCCAACTTTAATTTTAATAACATTCATAATTAATATTATAACTCACAATATTTACCAACCAGGTCGTTCCCAGGAAAGAGGGGGCTTTCCAATAAGGATTTCTCCCTATTGGCGCCCAATTAGGTGACCAAACTTCTCCTTGATAGAACTTCTAGACATTTTAAATATTGCAATTTAATAATATGAATAACTTTGCCATCTCAATTATTGATTTAATAATATAACATATTATGCAGATGATACTGTGACAATAATCAATCAATAATACGAGAGATCCGATGCAACAATTCATCAGAGCAATAATTGAGTATAATCGAATGACTTCTCACGTAAGCATCAATAATTAATACTGTGTTACTACATGCAACCACGCCAGACATCGTACTTTTACTACCGAGAGTAATTCAATGAAAGATAATTCGAAAACCTCCGCCGTTATTTTCATAAATATATTTTTGTCATTTTCTCAATCCGACAATAATTACATTGTGGGTCCACTAATAATTGCTTGCCATTATGCATTTAATATTCCCTACTAAAAACGAAATATTCTCCACCAATCGAATATAATATAACAACTTGCATACTTTGTAGAATTTATAAATACTACCCACAACTATAACATTATAACAAATTCATTCCATAATATTCAAAAATGATAATTATAGAAAATCATCTTTATTCATAAAAGTCAGGGTCTTACAACCTCCCATTCTTATGAAATTTAAGCCCTCAAATTAGGGTACGATACTGGTATGTCGAATAGGTGAGGATATCTTGACTTCATCTCGATTCTAACTCCCAAGTCATTTCTTCCACGTTGTGGTTTCTCCACAAACTTTGACTTGAGGTATAACCTCGAGCATAGAATATGATCCTTCTTATCCAAGATTTTAACAGTAACTCTTCATATACGTTAAATCTTCCTCTATCACGTCCGGTTCTAATTCAATAATGTGGTTCGGGTCTTCCACATATTTACGTAATATGGATATGTGAAAACATTATGAACACGAGACATACTTGGCGCGTAAAGCGAGTCTATACGCCTACGCTCCTACTCGACGAGGATTAAAAATGGGCCAATGAATCGAGGATTGAGCTTTCCTCTCTTTCCAAATCTCGTAACTCCTTTTCATGGAGCAACACGTAACAACACATGATCTCCAATATCGAATTTCACGTTCTTTCGATGAAGATCAGAATAACTCTTTTATCGATCTTGTGAAGTTTTTATACGTTGTCGGATTGTTTGAATCTTTTTCATAGTCATATGTTCCAAATTCGGTCCCAACAATGTTGCTTCACCCACCTCATCCCAACATACTGGAGAATGACACTTTCTTCCATACAACGCCTCGAGTGGACCCATGCCAATACTTGCTTGATAACTGTTGCTGTAGGAAAACTCCACTAATGGTAAGAACTTGTCCCAACTTCCCTTGAAGTCAAGGACACAGAGTCTTAATAAATCTTCAAGAGTTTGAATAGTCCTCTCTGATTATCCGTCCGTCTGAGGATGATATGCCGAACTAAATCATAAATCTCTGCCCATAGCTTTTTGAAAACTAACCCAAAATCTTAAAGTGAATCTTGGGTCTCGATCAGAAACTATGGATACTGGCATACCATGCAATCTTATAATCTCTTTTATATACATACTAGCAAGACGTTTAAGTGTATAAGTTTCTCGTATCGGTAAGAAATGAGCAGACTTGGTCAATCTATCAACAATGATCCAAATCGCATCTATGCCTTGAGAAACCTTGGGAAGACCAGTAACGAAATCCATGGTAATATGCTCCCACTTCCATTCTGGAATTTCAAGTGGTTGCAATGGACCTTTTGGCACTTGATGCTCTACCTTGACTCGTTGACAAGTTAGACACCTTGAGATAAACCCCGCTTATCTCTCTTTTTATATTGCTCCACCACCAAATGTATGTCAAGATCATGATACATTTGGTACTCCTGTGATGGATTGCAAATCGGTGTGTTGCGCCCCATCATGATTTTATACTTTAACTCGTGGTCGTTAGGAACACAAAGTCCGGAGTTGACTCAAGTATTCCTTTATCATCAATTCTTGCTTGCATAGCACCTTCTTGCACTTTCTTTCTCTCATAATACGATCAGCTCCAGTCCAGTAGCTTGAGCGAAATTTTAACCTTATCGATTAAAGTCGGTTCTACTCGTATATTCACCATCATCACATGGGTCCATGAAGTCATTATCTCTATCTCCATCCTTTGCAAGTCATACAAAATGGGCCTTTGCGTTGACAATATCGCACTCGTACCCGCATATGATCTTCTACTTAATGCATCAGCTACCACGTTCTCTTTTCCAGGATGGTATTGGATGGTATGATTATAATCTTTCAATGGTTCAAGCCAACGTCATTGTCACATGTTGAGTTCCTTTTAAGTGAAGAAATATTTGAGGCTTTTATGATCCGTAAAGATCTCCACTTTCTCCCCATACAAATAATGCCTCCAAATCTTTAGTGCAAAAACGACTGCCGCCAACTCTAGATCATGAGTAGGATAATTCCTCTCATATTCTTTGAGTTGTCGTGAGGCATATGCTATGACTTTCCCATGTTGCATGAGAACACAATAACAAATCCCTTCGATCCGGATGATATTGTCGTAACAAAAATTGAATGAGTCTCTCGAGTTCTTGAAAACTCTTCTCACATTCTCGCCCCAACCGAATTTTATATCTTTTCGAGTTAATGAGTTAAGGAGTAGCGATTCGAGAAAACCCTTCTACGAATCTCCGATAATAACCAAATAAGCCGAGAAAGCTACGACTTCATTACTAATTTAGGTTGCTCCCACTTTGAATAGCTTCAATCTATCTTGGGTCAATGATATTCCATGACTTGACACCACGCGCCCAAGGAATGCTACTTCCTCAAGCCAGAACTCGCATTTCTTCAACTTGGCATAAAGCTTATATTCACGAAGCTTTTGGAGTATCAGCCTCAAGTGTTGCTCATGATCTTCACGACTTTTGGAATAAATAAGGATGTCATCAATGAAGACGACCACAAAGTGATCCAAATATTCCTTGAATACTCGGTTCATCATATCTATGAAGGCAGCAGGAGCATTAGTCAATCCAAAAGACATGACTAGGAATTCATAATGCCCGTATCGAGTTCTGAAAGCCGTCTTTGGAATGTCATCGGTTCTAATCTTCAATTGGTGATAACCGGAACGAAGATCAATCTTTGAAAAGAATTTGGCTCCTTGTAACTGGTCAAACAGGTCATCAATACGTGGCAATGGGTACTTATTTTTGATGGTGATATGGTTCAACTCCCGATAATCAATACAAAGTCGCATACTCCCATCTTTCTTTTTCACGAACCCCAAGGAGACGTACTAGGATGAATGAAGCCGATGTTTAACAATTCCTATAGTTGGGTCTTTAACTCCTGAAGTTCAATAGGAGCCATTCGATATGGGGCTTTGGAAATAGGTTTTGTACCGGGTTCAAGGTCGATATAAAATTCAATTTCACACTCTGGGGCCAGGAAGTTCTTCAGGGAATACGTCAGGAAATTCATTAACAATAGAAATATAATTCAAAACTGACGTATTTTTATTTAGATCCGTGACATGAGCTAAGAAAGCTTGACATCCGTTTTTCAATAAATGAATAACTTTATGGCTTGAGATGATAGTGATTGATTTTAATGGTTTGGTTGCTTGAATTCGCATAATAGGTTGGTTAGGAATATGAAAGCTAACAACCTTATGAAAACAATCAATTTTTGCATGATGAGTAGTTAACCAGTCAATCCTTAGAATCACGTCAAATGCAAGTATTTTCAATGAAATAAGATCGACAGGTAATGTGAGGGTACCGATTTGAACTAAACAAGACTTATAAATAGTGGATGTAATGAAGGTTTCTCCCAATGGAGTTTCAACAGATAAGTCAAAGTCCAATTTCTCTGGAGTCAAATTTAAACGTTGAGCGCAAGTAGGAGAAATAAAAGAATGGGTAGAACTGGTATCAAATAAGGTATAGACTTTGTTAGAGTTTATGATAAGCTTACCCTTGATGACCTCGTTCGGGTTCCTTGCTTTCCGGGAGGTCACAACAAACGCCTCCCTCAGACCACGGCTTTGACTTTTCTAGGACTACTTTGGTGCCTCTATCCTAGCTGAACTTGTCTTTGGTGAACGATAAAATCGGGCTAGGTGACCTTCTCTTCCACAATTATAACATGCTTTGGATGACATCTCGCAGTTTGGACTAATGTGTCCCTCCCCTCCACATTTGAAGCATATAATAGGTGGTCGTTCTCCTTCCTTCACAACGGGTGCTGGTGCTGACGCCTTTCCATCATTGTTGAATCTCCTCTTCTTGAAATGTCCATTCTTATTATTTTGGCCCGATTACCACCGGCGTGGTTACCATTTCCGGCATCTTGATTCCTCCACGCTTGTTGTCACCGCTCGCTGATCGCTTCTTCGGTATTATCATTTTGCTTACCGCTTCTTTTGGTTGGGTTGACTCGTTATCGCGTTCCAATAACTGAGCCCTATTAATAACATCTGAATACAAACATAGTTTATGAGAGATAAGATATTGACGTATCTCGGATTTTAAACCTCTTAGAAACATTCGTGTCATTCTCTCCTCATTATCAACCAAATGTGACGCAAACCGGGACATCTCGGCAAACTTGGCTTCGTACTGTGATACGGTCATGTTGTTTTGCTCCATTTTAATGAACTCTACCTCTTTCATATGACGAATACTTTTGGGAAAGTATTTGTCGTTGAACAGTTCTTGAAACTTCTCCCAAGACATCTTCAAGCAAGGCGCGAGTTGGTACTTTACGATTCCCACCAAGAATCACCTCCCGCATTTAACATGAAGATGGCGAAGGAACCTTTTTCTCCTTGAGCAACCCAAGACATCAAATATCTTGTTGATCTATTTTATCCACGCTCTCGCTTTTAAGAGGTTTTGGCTCTCCAAAAACTCCGGGGTCCCAGTCCTTGAATCAAGTTTGGCGGTGACTGGCCCAAGAGTTGCCAGTGTTTCCACCTCGCATTTTGGACAGAGCCACTCACCGATGTCAGCATGAATCGCATGAAGCCTCGGAACATTCCATCGTTCATCATTTGGTTAGTGTTGTTGTTTGCATGAGGATTGTCGCCTTCCTGATGCACATTGTCCTGGTTATTGATCTGTGGAGACTCAATGGTCTCCTGTGATCCATTGATGTTCTTAACATTCTCGGATGCCATTTTCAAATACTGCCACAAAACAAGGGTTAATTAACATATCACATATTATCCCTATACTCTAACCGACCAATTAAATACCAAATAAACTTAGGTAGGTCATACTAGCGAAGGAATTCCCCGTCTCTCCCCTCCTAGTTCTTGTCTCACATCTTAGCCAGGGATCATATCCCTAAGCATTGATATTAATCAGGACGCCCCAAAATAGGTATACATCACCTATCTTGAGTCGCCAAATACATGGTACAGAATACAAATACAATCTTTAATATACAACAAAAGAGCTGTAAGTTTTAATAAAAATATTATCTTCTAGATAATATCCACTCTTAGAATAAGTCCTCATTACATTTATTGGTACACTATTTAACAAAATAGTGAGGACTACTAATGCTATCCTCTAGACCGTCACTCCGTTCCCCGACTAGTCCCCGCTACATTCTCATTTCCTGATGAACAATGAAAGCAAAAGGGTGAGCTCAACTAGCCCAATAAGAAATATTATGACTAAGATAATGCAGAATAAATTATCATTAGTCTTCAACAATGTTAAACTGATAAAATATAATAGACATCAAGTTTAACTGCAGCGGAACAAGCAATCCATTAAAAGAGTCAAGTAGAGAATAAATTTACTATCTTTTATGATTTAAAAGGTTTTTCAACACTTTTATCGCTAGGACTCAGCTTAATAAATAATCCACATCATCAAATCACCCCTGTACTACGGCCAAGGATATTCTTTAGTATCACGACCACAATTATCCATGCACTACGGGCCAAGGACATTCGTGTATTCATCAATGGTCATGATCATGCCAACAACTGTCCATCAATGCACTACGGGCCAATGAGGACTTTTATCACATCATTTATAACATTACGGTCATGATTATACCTAATAATCCCTGGTCATAATCATACCAAGTCCATCTATGCACTACAGGCCACATATGACTTTCAAAAAAAATATAAACATGAGGATGATGACAATGATATAAGAATTCAATAAAACAAGTTCATGAATTAATTTATCTAGGAACTAATAACGTCCAAATTGTCAACATGATACTTCTTTGTAGAGTAAAATTCAAGAATGCTCAGAAGAATATTTCCATGAAAAGATACTGGATGAAGCGCAAATATCAAGGATATTCTACTAATTTCATGGAGTATAGAAGTCAAAACTTTAACCAATTGAGTATAATAAGGAATGGAATACCAAAAGAAATCACCAAGCATGCAAAGAGATCGCACAAAGCAAAAGTTATTCCAATGAATAATAAAGATTTTAACCAGTCCGGCAGTAAAACGCATGCATGTGATATTCCAACAGTAATAATAAAGATTTGAATCAGTCCCGCGAAAAGCGCCGTATGCATGTGGATATTCCAACAGAATATAATAAAGATTTTAACCAGTCCTCAGAAGCAAAGCATGACAGATGTTCCAATAGAATAATAAAGACGGAACCAGTCCCACAGAAAAGCACACACAGGATGTTCCAAATGTAATAATAAAGAATGGAATAATAGAAGAATTTCACCATGTATGCGGTATTGTGATAACCAAAGTTATTCCAACATAATAATAAAGAATGGAATAACGAAGTTCTCTTCATAAAGATGAAAGAAAAGAAATAATACCCTTACCTTTGAAAGAAATCGGATATAGGAGTAGTGAGGTAGCAAGCTTCTCTTCTTCACCATGATTTTCTCTCTACAATTTCTCTCTATAATAATTGCTCTATAGCTTTAGTGAATTGGTGAGAAATGAAGGAAGAATGAGCTTCATTTATAGAAAATATAGTTTCAATAATTGCACGTTTTGGGGCTCAAAAATTTACAAAGACAATACCTCCAACTTTTTCTTTATTTTTAATTTAGTCATGCAAGTATTATCAAACTTGCACCACCTCCCCCTAATAGTAAATAATGTGATTCAATAGTAAATCATGCGAATCAATAGTTCTAGACATGTGAAAATATGAGTTATAGTATAGTACCTCCATCTATACCTCCATTTTTAACTTAGTCATGCAAGTATTATCAATCTTGCACCAACTCCCCTAATAGTAACAAGAATGTTAAACAATAGTATACACATGTGAACAAATAGTTATAATCATGTGAAATAATAGCAATCAATTGCTCATTTATCCTATTAAATACCCGATCAAGTTAATATAACCTCCGCATACATCAATTATTATTGAAATAAATATCGATTTTCACTAACACAAATAATTCCAACACAATGAAACTATTTTTATCAAAAATTTAAATTTTGAAATTTCGAAGTTTGACTTTTCCCAAAAAAGTCAACTGTTGACTTTTTGACCAAATAGTAAAATCCAAAATTTTTTGTGTTTATAGTCTATTTTTACTAATTTCATTGTTTCGGACTCAAATATCACGTCCGCGTCTCCAAATTCAACTCTGAGCACAACTTCAATTTTAATAACATTCATCATTAATATTATAACTCACAATATTTATCAACCAGGTCGTTCCCAGGAAAGAGAGGGCTTTCCAATAAGGATTTCTCCCTATTGGCGCGCAATTAGGTGACCAAACCTCTCCTTGATAGAACTTCTAGACATTGTAAATATTAAAATTTAACAATATGAATAACTTTGCCGTCTCAATTATTGATTTAATAAAATAACATATTATGGAGATGATACTGTGACAATAATCAAATCAATAATATGAGAGATATGATGCAAAGAATTATCAGAGCAATAATTGAGTATAACTGAGTGACTTCTCACGTAAGCATCAATAATCAATACCGTGTGCTACTATACAACCACGCGTATTACAGCACTTTTACTACCGAGTAGTTCAACAGTATTAATGGTAAAACCTCCGCCGTTATTTTCATAAATATATTTTTGTCATTTTCTTAATCCGACAATAATTCTGTTGTGGGGTCCACCAATGATTGCGCTGTTTTACGAATACTCCCTGCTAAAACGAATATTCTCCGACTAATCGAATATAATATAACAACTGGTATACTTTGCAGAATTTATAAATACTACCCACAACTATAACATTATAACAAATTCATTCCATAATATTCAAAAATGATAATTATAGAAAAATCATCTTTATTCATAAAAGTTGGGGTCTTACAATGAAGATTTGTAATTTTATTTTATTGTTATGATGACAGACTTTTATTTAATGATGTGATGTAATAATTTTATTTTCGCACTTGAATGATGTTTAAGGTTAGACAACTTGGGAGATTTTTAGTAATGTAATCCTTTAATGGGAAGGTTTTATTATTCAATTTTATTGTGATTGGGTAGTTAGATATAAATGTTTTTTTCAAGTGAACACCAAATCTTGAGGTAATGAGGTACCGGGATTTGGGGGTGTCATAAGTTGGTATCAAAGCTTTAGGTTATGAACCTTAGGTGGGGGGAAAAGCCTTAGGAAGTAACCTTGGAAAAGATAATGGTGATAAACTCTTATCAAGTTTTAAAGAAGAAGTAATAAAACACTTATGTGCTTACGTGATTACAACTTATGTGCTCGTGAGTGTCGAGTAGTAATGATTAATAATTAAAACCTAAACATTTTGTATCTTAGTAGGACATCGTAGGGAATGTACTTGATATGCGATTAATGATATGATAAATAATATGTAAATCCCAAGTGTTACGTAACCTATGGGATATGATGAAGATGTCCTTAAACTTTAGTAGTTCAGGGAAGTAATGTAAATGGCAGTGATGCTATTGTTCTTGTGTTTTTTCAAATAGATTATGAATGAATAAAAGTTATTATTTTATTTTATCCAAAGTGTTGTGTGTTATGTGATTATTACTTTTATGGGGGCAAGTTAAGTAGAAATTACTTAAAAGAGTTGAGTAATAATCTAACGAGTATATTCTAACAGAAAATGCCTCCAAGATGTCAACCACCCCGATTGAGAACCACTGAAGGAACCAATAACAATAATGTCTTTGAAGCTAACCTGCTCAAAGAAATGGTGGCGTTCTTGACGGTGCCTTTGTAGAATCAATCTGCGAAATCAAGCTACAACATTTAAGGACTTCAAAGCGCATGGACCACCGTATTCCAGGGTCCATGAATCCAGTTGAGGCACAAACCTAGATCATGGAGATAGAAAAGTATTCAATGTTCATGAGGAGTAGGGAGGATCGAGAAAGCTTTTGCAACATTCATGTTGAAAGCAGATGCTAGTTATTGGTGGCAGGCCAATTAAACTCGAGGAGGACATGGGGTGATGACCTAGGATAGGTTTAAGGAGATATTCTTTGAGACCTATTTCCCAGAGAGTTTGAAGAGTTAGTTAGAAGTGCAGTTTTTAGAACTGAAGCAAGGAACGATGACGGTGTCTGAGTATGCCGCGAAATTCAACTAGTTGGTGAGGTTTGCGCCATATCAAGTTAGCACAGATGAATGCAAGGCAAAGTGGTTTGAACAGGGACTGAAGCCCTAGTTATACAGTAGGGTTTCCCTGTTCCAGCTGAAGACATTTGCAGCGGTAATGGAGAAGGCAATTCTCGCTGAAGGTGGAGGCGAGGCTGTAACTAAGTTCAACCAAGAACATAAAAAGAAGAAGAATGAAGTGGAGGTTAAGAATGGAGGTGGTGGTAGTGGAAATGGTAACAATAATCTGAAAAGAAAATGGAATAGAAATGTGGGTGCTGGAAATCAATAGGGTAACTAGCAGAATAAGAAGTTCGAAGCATGTGCTACATGTGGGAAGTTTTACAAGGGTGTGCGCTTAATGGGGGAACCGAGTATGCTTTAACTGTGGCCAAGAGGGTCACATCGCCCCAAATTGCAATCAACCCAAAAAGAACGTTTGCTTCACATGCGGGCCCAAGTATCACTTTGCTCGTGAGTGCCCTAAGAAGAACGCTAGAGAGGAAATGAGAAGCAAGGGAGGTAGCAGTGGAGGTACATGGGCCATTACTGGAGCAACGACATCAAACAAACCCACAAACAACCTTCAACATGATCATGCAAGATCTTTGGCAATCAAAAGATGTGGTGGCAGGTATTATCCCAATCAATGATATTGATGCTTATGTATTATTTGATTCGGGTGCTACTTGCTTGTTTATATCTGATGAATTTGCTAAGAGATTAGGATTGCCTAGTGAAGAATTGAATTTCCCTTTAAACATAGAAATTGCTAATAAGGAAGTAATTCCTGTTAGGTTCGTATACAAGAACTGTAGGGTGAATATTAATGGGAATATTATGATGGTATATTTAATTCTAATTAGACTTGGAGAGTTTGATGTTATTTTGGGAATGAATTGTCTGTTCAATTGTGGAGCGATAATTGATTGACAAAAGAAATGTGTAAACCTTATGAATCCGTCAAAGGTAGTTTTTTTATGGTAGCAAATCGTCTAGACAAATTAAATGTCTAATGATTATGCAGGCCAAGAAGTTGTTGAGTCAAGGCTGTGTGGGTTATTTAGTTTACATAGTCGATACTCAGAAGAAGGGTGTGAAACTGGAAGAGATACCAGTGGTTAGGGAATTTGTAGATGTGTTTCCGGAGGATTTTCCAGGACTTCCGCCTGACCGAGAGATTGAGTTTGTGATCGATTTAGCGCCAGGAACATCACCGATATCGAAGGCCTCGTACAGAATACCTCCGGTAGAGATGAAAGAACTGATGGTACAACTGCAGGAGCTGTTGGACAAAAAATACATTCAACCGAGTGTATCACCGTGGGGAGCATTGGTGTTATTCGTAAAGAAGAAGGATGGGTCAATGCATCTTTGCATTGATTATAGGGAATTAAACAAAGTCACTATTAAGAATTATTATCTGTTGCCAAGAATAGATGACTTGTTTGATCAATTGAAGGGTGCTAGATATTTCTCGAAAATAGATTTGAGAAGTGGGTATCATCAACTGAAGGTAAGGAAGGAGGATGTACCGAAGATGGCATTTCGAACTTGGTATGGACATTACGAATTTTTGGTGATGTCTTTTGGTTTGACCAATGCCCCTGCTGCATTCATAGATTTGATGAACAAGGTGTTTAAACCATTCTTAGAAAAATTTGTTGTGGACTTTATCGATGACATTCTGGTGTATTCAAAAACTCGATAAGAACACGTGGAACATTTACGTTTGACATTGGAGACACTAAGAAAGGAAAAATTGTGCGCGAAATTCTCTAAGTGTGAGTTTTGGTTGGAGCGTGTATAATTTCTTGGGCATGTCATTGACAAAGATTGGATTTCAGTGGATCCATCAAAGGTTGAAACTGTAATCAACTGGGAACAACCAAGAACACCTTCAGAGGTGAGGAGTTTCTTGGGACTGGCCGGTTATTACAGACGGTTTATTCAGGACTTTTCCAAGATTGCCACTCCGTTAACAAATTTGACAAGGAAAGCTATAAAATTTGTTTGGACGGAGAAGTGTGAGGAAAGTTTTCAAGAATTGAAAAAAAAAAGTTATGCGTGGGACCTGTGTTGTCATTACCAGATAATAAAGGAAATTTTGTGGTGTATAGTGATGCCTCACATAAAGGGTTGGGTTCTGTTCTTATGCAGAACGAAAAAATTATTACTTATGCATCAAGACAATTGAAGGACTATGAGAAAGGATATTCGACTCATGATTTAGAATTGGCTGTAGTGGTATTTGCTCTAAAAATATGGAGACACTATCTCTATGGAGAAAAATGTGAGATCTACACAGACCATAAGAGTCTGAAGTATATTTTTACTCAGAAAGACCTGAACATGCGTCAAAGGAGATGGATGGAATTGATAAAAGATTACGATTGTGAGATCTTTTATCACCCGGGCAAAGCTAATGTGGTTGCAGATGCCTTGAGTAGGAAAGGAAGAGAAAAGTTGATGTTGTTAACCAACCAAGAGGAGCTCATTTCAACAATGGCAAGGCTGGAGTTGGAAATAAAATTTCCAAAAGAAGCCGACGAACGACTATTCCATATAGAAGCTGGTCCAACTTTGGTGGACAAGGTAAAGAATGCTCAACTACAAGATGAAGAATGTAGAAAAATCAAGGAAAAAGTGGTTGAGGGTAGTGAAGTGAAATTCAAAATCGATACCGAAGGGTTACTCTGGTTTGAGGGAAGAATTTGATTCCAGCAGTACCAGATATTAAAGAAGAAATCTTGACAGAGGCTCATAACTCAAGATATTTAATTCATCTGGGAAGTACGAAGATGTATTAAGATTTGTGGCGACATTTTTGGTGGCCGAATATGAAAAGAGACGTTGTAGAATGTGTTGCAAAGTGCTTGACATGTCAGAGAGTCAAGGAAGAGCATCAACGACCAAGCAGATTACTTCAACCGTTGGAAATATCAGAATTGAAGTGGGAACACATCACAATGGATTTTGTGGTGGGTCTTCCAACTACTCAGAGAGGATACGATGCGATTTGGGTGATAGTGGACAGACTAACGAAATCAGCACACTTTTTGCCAATAAAGATTAGATTCAATCTTGATCAGTTAGCAAAGTTGTATGTTAGAGAAATCATTTCGAGACATGGAGTGCCAATGTCAATTGTGTCAGATAGATATCTGAGGTTCACATCAAACTTCTGGAAGAGACTACAAGAATGTATGGGAACACAGTTGTGAATGAGTACGACATATCATCCGCAAACAGATGGCCAAAGCGAACGAACAATCCAGACATTGGAAGATATGCTGAGAGCATGCATTATGGATTTCAAAGGGAGCTGGGATGAATAATCACCATTGGTGGAATTTACCTACAATAACAGTTACCACACAAGCATCGATATGCCGCCTTACGAAGCATTATACGGCATGAAGTGCAGAACTACATTGTGCTGGGATGAAGTCGATGAATGTCAATTGTTAGGATCAGAACTTGTACAATAAACTGCTGCGGTTGTCAAACTCATCAGGACAAGATTGATAGATGCTCAAGACAGACATAAGAAATATGCTGATCAACACCAACAAGATCGTGAATTTGACGTAGGAACTTTCGTGTTCTTAAAAGTTTCTCCTTGGAAGGGGAAAATTCATTTTCGTAAAAAGGGGAAGCTAAGCCAGAGGTTTATTGGACCCTTTGAAGTGCTGCGAAGAGTAGGAGAAGTGGCTTATGAGGTAGCTCTACCTCCAGAGTTGGAAAACGTTCATACTATTTTTCATGTTTCGGTATTACGATCGTATAAACCCGATTACAAGCACGTGAACGAGTACGAACCATTGCAGTTTGATAAAGACTTGTCCTATGAAGAGGTTCCTATCCAGATAGTCAACAGGAAAGAACAACTGCTCAGGAATAAAGTAATACCTTATGTGAAGGTGATATGGAGGAACCACAATGCTGATGAATCTACGTGAGAACTCGAAGATAAAATGATGAAAGATTACCCTGAGTTATTTGTTTAATCTGTGTCTTCGATTCTGGGGATAGAATCTTTGTAAGTAGGGAAGAATGTGACGAATGATTTTTTTGAGTTGTGATTCTGGGGACAAAATCCTTATAAGGAGGGAAGGATGTAACAATCCAGAATTTTAAATTGTAATTTTAAATATTTATTGAATTATATAAATATTTAATGGATGTGGTTAGTGTTGAATACATATTTAATTTGATTTGACTTAATTGGTTAATTATTTGTTAAGTAAATAATTAAGGAGTTAAGAAAATTAATTGTTATGAGATAATATACTAATTTAATTTAATAATTAAATTAGAGAGTTTATAATGATTAAATAAATTATTATATTTTAATTTGAATTTGTAATTAAAATGATGTGTTAGTTGATTAAATAAAGTTATAATTATAAAGAAAATTATAATTATGTGGTATTGATTATATGTTAAAGTAATTTAATAAATTGTTATTAGAATTAATTAAATTGATTATTGAAAATTTAATTAAATAAAAATGTGACAAATAACCTTTCTATAAAGGAGTTACTAAAATAAATTAATGGAGTTTAATTCAGTTTTTCCAAATAAGGCTTAATGCATATTAAGTCTTTATTTTAAATGTGTTTTACCAAACGAGGCATAAGGATTAAATGATTATATTTTAAGTTTGCCAAACAAGCCTTATGGCTTTTGATTTTCAAAAATATAATAATTGATATCAGTTATACATATAATTATATTATATAATTATTACATATTATATCATATACGTTATATTTTGTTAGTACGTAAGTTAGAGTTAGGAAGAAAGACTCAGAAGATGAAAAAGAAGAGAAGAAGAAAACTTACAGAGAAAAATAAGAGAGAATCAGGAGAAATTTAGAGAGAGGAATTGGGGGGGGAAAGAAGCTTGATAATCAAAAGAATAGCCATCATCTTCTAAAACTAAGGTATCATCCAAACTCTTTTATTTTTCAAAAGTTATAGCTGTCTTCTCTCCCAAAATTCTCTGTAAAATCTTTATGAAGGATAAATTGTTTGTTGTATATGGCTTTATATGATAAATTATTTGTTAAAAAACTGTGTTCATAAGTTTATAGATGAATTAATTCGTGTATATATGTAATTTGAGAAGAAAACCATATTATAGTGAGTTTATATGCATATATATGAATATGGCTTAGTTTAAAAGTAAAATTAAGGTTTAATTAGTTGTTTAATATATATATATATATATATATATATATATATATATATATATATATATATATTGACTATGATTTCGAAAGTAGCTGAATAAACTAAAACAAAGTAGTTTGAATTAATTATTTTGGTTGAAAAACAAAGCTACAGTGATGATTTTTACTAAAAATGTCGAAAAGTGAAGTTTTATCAAAAACAATGAAATTGGATTTTTAAATTCAATGTTTATGTTGTTTTATGGGTTGAA
The DNA here is from genome assembly GCA_020205605.1 of Panax ginseng. NCBI lineage: Eukaryota > Viridiplantae > Streptophyta > Magnoliopsida > Apiales > Araliaceae > Panax > Panax ginseng. The sequence continues at coordinate 70,981,410 of CM035139.1, forward strand.
TCATGTTAAGAATCTTTGAATTATATTTATATGAAGTCTTTGTATGAATTACATATTAATTAGGTTGTTAGAAAGTAACTTGTAGGCCAAATTGGCTTTTTGTTCATCTTTGTTGTCGAGGTCGGTCCAAAGAGTTAATTGTCGTACAGCCATGTTGCTAAGCATACGCCATAGTGCCAATCGTTAGCCTGCGTCTTACTGCAATCAACACCACGCCACAGCATGAAAGACAAAGACCGGCCACATGTGTGAAGTTAGCGTAATAGTCGAGAAGTGTGATTTATTTACACAAAGTCTAAAAAAGTTGTTATGTGTTAATAATAGGACTTTTAAATTATGATTTCAGTATTTCTATACCAAGAATAAACATGTTATTAACGATTAACTAGTTTTATTACTAATATAATTTGATTATGTGATAAAAAGTTAAATCATACATGATGTATGTACTTAGTTATGTATAAAATGTCGTAGTGACTAATTATGTGATGATGACATATATATAGGGTATTGTGATTCGAGTTGTTACGGTTTAGCCTACAAGCAAGGCAAGTTCTCTAAATCTATTATTTCGTTGAGCAAATTATTGTTTCTAATTCGATTACCTTACGCAAGTTTTCTAACTCTACACTTTCGTTGAGCTAGTTCTATTATTATTACATTATGCAATTTTATTCTTACGATTGAGCAAGTTCTTGTATCTAGTTTGTTTATGATGATGCAAGTTGTCTAAATCTTATTTTTATATTGAACAAGTTATTCTTGTCTTTAACTTGCTATTTAGCATGCAAGTTTATATATTCTAATATACAAATGTTGAACAAGTTTTATCGTTCAATTTACTATTTGTTATGCATGCTTAGTACTCAATTCTAAATAACCTTGGCTTAATATTGTTCAAGCAAGGTACGTTATGATTATTCGATGTTCATGCTATTAGTTTATTTCTAAAGCATGATCTTAATTTATAATATCGATTTAGTTAGGATTATTCCATAGCATAACATTATCAATATTGTATTCAACTAATCCTTAGTTGATGACCGTTGAATTCTAAATTACCCTTGAAATGTATCCAAACTAAACTTACTTTGGTGCGGACTTGTATTCTAAATACTGAGATGAACAACCCTATTATTAGGGGATAATTTACGCTTAGCGTTGAAATGTTTGTGCACAATACATTGTACGAAGGGTTGATCCCCCTAAGTACGAGGTGTCCTTATAGTCTGTCTTATGACTGTTAAAGTTTAAGTTGAAAGATTACTTACAACTGTGGACATAGTTCGTGGTCTTAGGACCTTCAAATATTTTTCATATTTCAATTTCAGTTTTGATTATCATTGATAGAGTACTATTCAGTTTTGATGAGCCTATTCATTGGAAGTTATTATATTCTTGTTGATTCATTGCTATATCTAGTGAGCAATTGTTTTGCTCACTCTTGCAAAAATATAATCATTGCAGCTAAAGTTGAGAAGGTAGATGAACCTACAACTAGCAAAGGAAAGGGAAAAATGTACAACTGATGAAGATTTATAATTTTATTTTATTGTTATGATGACAGACTTTTATTTAATGATGTGATGTAATAATTTTATTTCCGCACTTGAATGATGTTTAAGGTTAGACAACCTGGGAGATTTTTAGTAATGTAATCCTTTAATGGGAAGGTTTTATTATTCAATTTTATTGTGATTGGGTAGTTAAATATAAATGTTTTTTTCAAGTGAACACCAAATCTTGAGGTCATTGTACCGGGATTTGGGGGTGTCACAAAGTCCGCAGGTGAAAAACCGTGTTTGCCATAAGTGAAATATTATTGGATAATCCATCTTACCTTGATATTCTATCGTTACGTATTTCTCGGAAGTTCAAAAATAATTCCCGAGCAGAAATGCATGAATAGTGTTTTTCAGAAAATTTCTTGGAAAGCTTTTATTTTCGTCTTGGAAATTCAAACACTTTAATTTTACCACATAGCTGAAATACTATGATGTTCCGATATGTCTAGGTCATAGAACGACCTTCAAATAGCTTACTCCCAAAAATAATCAATTAAATTCATTTAATCCACATAATCAAATAAATATTTAATTCTCATAAAATTTGATTTTTCTGGGGCGTTACAGATCTAACTCACTGTGAAAGACAGTGTAGACGAGACGGGAAACTAGTTTGTTTGTTGTTTGTGGGAAACCACTCAGAGTACCATATGGACTACTAGCAAAGACACGATGTGCGTTGAGTCCTAGAAGAGTTATAAGAAGAAGATAAGAATGTAAATCATCAAAGATGATGATCGTATGAGTAAGACATCTCCGTATGTCATGAAGCCGTAAACCGGTAAAGAAAGTTAGTCGCGTAAACTTAGTTTGCAAGAACGTGAACCCTAAGAAGTTAAGTTAAGTAAACCAATGCATAAGTCAAGTATATGACTAATTGGTGTATGTTTTATTTCCTTATGTGTTATATAGGGTTTGTAATGAACAGTTCAGCGTAAACTATAAGTTGTAGCTGTGCGTAAGGCAAGTTTTCTAACTTCATTCATATTTTAAATGAATGCTAGTTTCTTAAACTTCTAAGATGTTGAACATGAGAAGTTTTATCTATGTGCAAATGTGTGATATTTGTACAAGGTGGTAGAATGTATGAGGCCTTGTGCCACAATTTTAACACTTCGGTGTTTCTATGAGATGAACTATTCTGTGATTGAACGGTTCAATATGAGAATGTTCTATTTATACATGAACCGTTATTGTTAAGTCTGTGCTAATGATTCTAGCCAGACAGGATGTGTATGGAAAAGGTAGTAGAAAGAAAGTATTTCAAAGTGAATGTAACTAATGTTTTAAAATGATAAGAATCAGAATTATTCCTATTATTCAATGTACTTGAACCTTACTTTAATGGACTTCATTAAAGCCCAAGGGTTTTCGCTAACAAAGGTAAATCTAAAAGGAGTGTTAACAACCACAACATGTTCGATCTTGGTTCCCTGAGACCCACCGGTGCTTCTCCTGCAGTGCTTGCACCTGTTTCAGGTCTGCAATCTACTATGGCTGAGCCCCCTTCCCTCACTGCCTGCGTGAAGGAAAAATGGAGATGAGTACCCTCCTGAAACTAAAAAGCCATCCAAGCAATCTTGGAGCGATGTGGTAACTAATAGTGACCCAAAACACTGCTCTCTGGCTTCAGAGAATGGAGTGATTCGCATAAGACCTCCGGCTGAGGTTTTCCTAAAAGAAAATACTCTTTTTAATACCAGCCTCGTGGGGAGCATTATCAATTCTAGACTCCCTTTTAAACTTGTTGAAGAAACTGCACATAAGCTTTGGGACAAATATGGTCTCCAGAAGGTCTTCTTGCATGATAAAGGGTTTTTTGTCTTCAAGTTTTCTAACTCTCTGGAACGAGAAAATGTCTTTACTCTTGGCCCTTGGTACATCTCGAATAAACATCTCTGCCTTAAGCTTTGGAAGGAAGGCATGTATTTCAAGTTTGAAGCCTGCACTAAAGCTCCAGTTTGGGTTAAATTTCATAACGTTCCTATGTCCTACCTCTCTCCTACGGGGCTCAGTTACCTAGCTAGTGGCATTGGTAAACCACTCTTCGTTGATAGTCTTACTGGTAAGTTTGAGCCTATGACTTTTGCCAAAGTTTGTGTAGAGATTTCGTCTTCATCTTCATTCCCTAGCTGTTTGGAAGTGGATGTTATCGATGAGGAAACCCAAAATGCTAAAGTTGTTCCAGTAAAAGTGGAGTACCAAAATAGACCTACAATCTGCTCTCATTGCAAGTCCTTTGGCCACTCCCTTACTCGCTGCCCTAGTGCTAACTACAAATGGGTCCCAAAGGTACAGGTTGCACAACAAGCCCATGTTCCCCCTGACCCCCCTGTTCAAGGCTCTTCATCCGACCCCCTCCCTACTGGTGGTTGGATAGTGGTTGCAAAGGGCCTTAAGCAACAAACGAACCCAAAGGATGCTCTGCTTGCTGTTTGTGACTTGGCTGCTAATACCTTTAGCCCACTGGCCCCGCTGGCTGGAGCTATTGCGGATCCTTTTTCTGACACTGACCTCACTCCCCCTCCCAATCCTCTTGTGGGGAAACTGAAACATATCAATGAGAAGGAAGGAAAGGACCTCAAGCAGAAAGCGAGGAGCTCCTTAGATCCTAACCAAGCTTCTACTAAGAAAAGCAAGGGTGGGGGACACCTTAATTCCCATTCTTAACTATTTTTATGGTTAATATTTGCTCTATGAATTAATATTATAGGTGTAAATAGAAGGGCCAAATAGGATAGTGTAAAAGATGTTATCAATAAGTTCACTATCTCCTTAATTGGACTAGTAGAAACACGGGTAAAATTTCCTAATTCCAATTTTGTTGCTAATGCAATCTGTAGGAAATGGAAATGGAAATTCAACTATGATCACCATGCCAGTGGGAGAATATGGATCGGTTGGGATCCTAATTTTTGGAACATCTCAGTTATCTCTAAAGCCTCCCAACACATTCACTGTCTTGCTCTTTCTTTGGATACTAATGTCCAATTTTTTATCACCTTCGTCTATGTGTTAAATTCCCCAACTGAAAGGAAGTTGCTATGGTCGGATCTTAGGTCAATCTCAGCCTCTACCCATACACCTTGGTGCATCCTAGGGGATTTTAATGAAGTGATCAGTCTCTCCAAAATCTATGGAGGAAATGAGGTGTGGGACAGTGGTATGCAAAACTTTAAGGACTGCGTTGAATATATCTCAATGGTTGTTCTTCGGGCTATTGGCCCCATCCACACCTGGTGGGACTCACATATCTTGAACCCTATCTACAGGAAACTGGACAGAGCCATGGTTAACCACTTTTGGCATAATCACCTCCCCCTCTCCCAGGCCATCTTTACTCCAAGAGATCTCTCTGATCACTGCCCAATTATTGTCTAAATAGGCCTGAAGTTACCTCCTATTCCAAAGCCTTTCCAGTTCTTCAACTTCATGATGGACCTGGAGAACTTCCATAGCGTGATGAGAACAACATGGAATATTTCTGTCCCAGGAGAACCCCTGCAAATGCTGGCTGGGAAACTCAGATCGATTAAAAGAGCACTTATCGTCCTTAACAAAACGGTTGGAAACCTTTCTTCTAACGTGGACCGTGCCAGGGCTGCTTTACATACTACCCAATGTGATCTTGTCCTTGCCCCTTCCAACCATTCTTTGCTTTCCAGGCAGCAAGCGTAGACCAACACCCTTTGGACATCTCTCCTTGTAGAGGAGAAGCTCTTTAAGAAAAAGTCTAGAGTCCAATGGCTCAAGGAAGGTGATAGAAACACTGGCTTCTTCCACAACCACGTCAAATCCAGATGAAATCAAAACAAAATCCTTTCCATAGAGAATGAGGAGGGGCTCCTCATGCATGGGCACATTGATGTTCAGCAGACTATTATCACCCATTTTCAATCCCTACTGTGAACCCCCTCTCGGGCTAGTCATGGAGACATCCAACACCTTCCTTCTTCCTTTGCTAATACACTATCCTCTTCAAAAGCTACTTTACTTGAACGTGAAGTCACGGATGCAGAAATATTATCCTCTCTTAAAGGTCTTAAGAAGGATAAAAGCCCTGGTCCCGATGGATTCAATGTCAATTTCTTCTTAGCCTGTTGGGACATTGTTGGACCAACTTTCATCTCTGCCATCAAGTCTTTTTTCCATTGTGGATGTCTTCTTAGAGGGACTAACTCCACTGCAATCACACTTGTCCCTAAAGTTCTTAACCCTGCTTCCATGAGAGACTATCGACCTATCTCCTGTTGCACCACTACCTACAAATGTATCTCCAAAATCATTGTGAGTAGACTCAAAAATATAATGCCTAAAATCATATCCCCCTGCCAAGATACCTTTGTTCCTAGAAGAAGGATTGGAGTCAATATCCTTATTTCCCAAGAGCTCTTTAGAAACTACCGTAGAAACTCTGGTCAAGCAAGATGTGCCATGAAAATTGACCTCCAAAGGGCTTTTGATACTGTCTCCTTGGATTTCATTCTTGAAGCTCTGAAGCTCTTCAACTTCCCTCCTAAATTCATTTTTTGGATAAAGTCATGCATTACTTCCGCTTTCTACTCGGTTAAGATTAATAGAGGCTTATATGGCTATTTTAGTGGAGCCAAAGGCATTAGACAGGGCGATCCTCTTTCCCCCTACCTCTTTGTTATCGCCCTTGAAGTACTTTCTATTATGATCACTAAAGAAACTAATGTGCCAACCTTTAAGTTCCACTGGAAAACCAAACAACTTGGGCTTACTCACCTCTGCTTTGCCGACGACCTCATTTTGTTCTGCCACGACGACTCTAGCTCTGTGGCCATCCTTAAGGGCATTCTTGACAAATTCTCACATCTCTCTGGCCTCTGTATCAATGCCACCAAAAGCAGCTGCTACCTCTCAGCAGTTCCCTCTGACACTGAAGAGTCAATAATCACTTCTTTAGGATTCCAATTGGGTAGTCTTCCTGCCAAATTCTTTGGGGTTCCTTTAGTCACTACTAAGCTTAGCCTTGCTGAAAGTAAGCCTCTCATAGACAAGATCACTAGTAAAATCTCCTCCTGGACGAACAAATTTCTTTCCTATTCTGGTCAGCTACAACTAATCAAAACAATTTTCTTTGCAATCCAATCCTATTGGTCTTCTTTCTTTATCCTTCCTGCAGCTGTATTAAAGGATATCCAAAACATAATTCATAGATTCCTCTAGAAAGGTCCTTCTCTATCGCAGTATGGTGCGAAGGTTGCATGTAGAAAAATCTCTCTACCATTTTCGGAAGGGGGTTTAGGTATCAAATCTTTGAATGAATGGAACAAAGCCTCTATCCTCCTCCACCTTTGGAATGTTGTTAACCTTTCCTCCACATCTTTTTGGGTCAATTGGGTCCGTATATTCCATCTTAAGGATAAACATTTCTGGTGCATGAATCTTCCCAATGACTGCTCATGGTTATGGAAGAAAGTCTTGAACTTTAGACACACTGCAATGAATCACATTAAATATCATATAGGTAATGGTATCCTTACAAAACTTTGGTTTGATCCTTGGATCCAAGGGACGCCACTTGCTCGTTCCCCTAACTCCCCTCTCATCACTAACTCATGTCTGGGACCAAATGCTATGGTTTGTAGTATTATCCAAAACTCTACCTGGTCACTTCCTACTTCCAATCATCACTCTGCCATTGAGTTTTGACAAAATTTTGACATCTCTACTCCTTGTTATCCTGACAGAATTAATACTTTCTCATGGGAAAATGTTCATGCCAAGGAAGTCTCTACCTCCTCTATCTGGCATTCTTTTCGCTCCAGGGGGGGGGGGCATTGTTCCATGGCATGGGCTTGTTTGGCATAAATTCATCCCTCCGAGACACTCCTTTATTTTTTGGCTTGCTTTTCAACATGGACTTCGCACCTTGGACTGACTTGCTGCTTATGGGCTCGATGTTAACCCTACCTGTCACCTCTGTAGTATTCACAATGAGACTTTCCAACACCTTTTCTTTGAGTTCCCATTTTTTTTACTCTCCTTGTATCGGTACTTCGCTACTGTGGATGGAAGGGACTCTCCAGAAACTGGTCTTCCATTACCTAATATATTGTCACCCACCCCAAAGGCACTATACATCATGGCATCCTTCACCTTGGATTTGTTGCTATTATTTACCATATTTGGCAAGAACGTAATGGTAGGCTCCATGGTAAAGGCCCTACCCCTACCAAAATCATTGTTTATAGTATCTTGCACCTTATGAAATGTAAATTACACACCGTTCATAAATTTTAGAAGGTTAAAGACAGGCCATGGTTTAGGCAACTAGCTCTATAATTGTCTCAGCCTGGTAACTACAGGTCTAATGTAGTGTTGTCTATCTACTACTATCCCCGCAGTCGTTCTGACCTTTATGGGTATTTCTTCTACTGTTGGGTGAGTTAGAACGGCAGCTTGTCTTTGGTTGGTATCTAGTCGGATTCTATGTGAGTTTCACCAGGATGTTAAGGGATGCTTGAGCTAGTAAGGGCAGCTGCTCTAGGATACTATGGGTCCTTTGCTTCTGCAGCTGGATATGGGTTGAGTTACCACTGCAGGTTGGTTTACAGCAATGTCGGATCATGAGCTGTTGCTGTAATTCTGCTTTGGTATGCAGTAGTGTCTAGTTTGGTTTGTGCTATCAATATGCCTTCTGGTTTGGTTTAGTTTGAACTGATTTGCTATGACTCTGTTGGTATGCTATAGAACTTTTGCTGCCAACATATGGTTGAGTAGTTGCAGTCTGTGGTCCTTGTTTTAAGGCCGGGGAAAGGAGCTGCTGCTCTGTCATGTATTACTGATGTTCTATAACTATTGGAAGCTCCCTATTGTTGGCTAGTCTGGAAACCCCTTTCTGACTGTTTATGCACTACTGCTGGTCTTGTGGTGGGCTGTCATGTCACTAGAATGGCATGTCACCCCCTTTGTGTTGGGCTGCTACTATCGGAGGGTTCGTTGTTGGGCGTTGTATTGCTGGTTATGTTGTAGCTGGGATTTGGGTTGCTTGGGATGCTTGGCCTTGCCAGGATTTCTTGCTAAGGATGGGCTTTCTATTTGGTTTGTTTTGGCTGCTCTTGAAAGGCTACTGCCTAAGGGATTCCCTTATCCTTTTCACTGTGTCTACTATCCTTTGGGGGGACTTCATTGCAGTTGTGCTGCTGATGTGCAACTGTTATGTTGTGTTAGGATTCTGATGATGTTTCTCGTTCCATATAACTGTTGGACTTGTTTTAGCTATTGGGCCTATGGTCTACTGCAAGCGCTACTGCTATTCTCTATTGCTATTCTGTAAGGGCTAGTGCTGGGCTCATATATTCTCAGCTGTTGTTCTCTGTTGGGCTCATATACTCTCGTCTCATATGTACATGCCTTTAGACCTATTTGCTCTATTGTATTATGATAGGTTAGTTGATTATATCCGTTTTAGCTTTGTTGGGAACTGTGCCTATAATCCATTTATAGTCATGACATCATAGGGCATGTCCTATGAGGTCTTTGCTATATTCCGATTGGTTTTTCCATGTTTTCCATTCTTTTTTAATACAACTTAAATTTAGCAACAAAAAAAAAGAATGTTTAAATTCTTGATGTTATTTATTTAACTGCTATGACTTGCTGAGCAATTGAATGCTCACACTTGCTTTAAATAAAAATATTTTCAGCGAATGATGTTAGAAAGAACTTAAGGATCCCATAAAGATCAAGTTGACTGGTATCCAGAAGAAATGCCATTCAGTATATGAATGTGCGTAAAGATCAAGTCAAGACTTGTAATGTAGAATAATTTAATTAAACTATAGATTAGTTTAATGAACCGTTATGTATCCTTGGTGGCGGATGAAAGTCACTCTTGTAAGATGTAAAGAATAATGTAATTATCAATATTTGTAATGAACGAGGTTATAAGGTATTAGAACCTGGGATTTAAGAATGTTTGTTGTTATACTTCACTATATAATGATGTATGTTTGGAAGAAGATGTAACTGTGACGTACGGAATTCGGGTGTGAAGATAGACCAGATTTTGGGGCGTTACAAAGTGGTATCAGAGCTGATAGGTTATAAACCTTAGGTATGAGTACCTAAGACTATAATCGTAGAGAGAAGGATAAGGAAATCGTTGAGTTAAACAATTAAGAAAGAAGATCACCACGTGATGATATTGAATCGTAATAACAGATGTTCTGTTAAACGATGGATGATTTATAGCTAATGTTATAAATAAATGGTACTATGAAGTAGTACGGGAAGAAGAAGTCAGATTGAGTTGTAAAGGATAACATACGAATTAAAGAAAATTCGTATTAAGTAAAGAGAAAGTAAGAGGTTGTAAGATTTCAATTGAGGACTCATGTGATAACTGAGTTATATGAACCTTTATTATGGGCAGAGGTTTGTGCTTTGGTGTAACAACTGCTTAGCTTATTACAGTGATAATCATTGGAATAGTATGTCGCGCTATCAATATGTATATGACGTGAATGTGAATCTTTTCTCATGTATATATTTGATAGGTTCAGAATGTTAAAATAGGTGCGAGTTCTTGAAACTCATAGTTATGAAAAGTTTGTAACTCATAGTTATATGCTATGTTTCAGAGCCCTAAGCGTATGGATAGTCTTTGATTTGTTCTTGGATTACATATTGCGAAGATAAGTTCTTAAACACATATGGTTGTGGAAAGTTCCTAAACACATAAAGTGTGGTAAGTTGATGGACTATACTAAGGTATAAGAATGTTTAGATTGAAAACGAAGTAATTTCTGTATACTTAGCATTGAAGGTGCTAGAGAAAATTTAAGTATTATTGCAAGTAAGACAATGAAGAAAGATGGAGAAATAGGATATTCCAAGTCATCTAGCCATGCTAGATTTCGAAGTTTATTGAAATCGTTCTAATATGTGCATTTTAAAAAGGAAAGAATTGGTTCATCTTTTGGAACCTATGGATTTTAAAAAGAACTATTCTTTATAAGTCTATGCTAATTGTTTCGGCTAGACAGAAATTGATTTGAAATATCAAAATAAATTTATATCATTAATGCATTTGATGCAAATATGGTAAAATGATAGAGTTATTAATGCAATTGAACCTAGTGTTGGATGTGATCTTAGGAACAACAACCCTCTATGGTATGATGTATAATGATGAATTCATAAACTAATGAAGTCCTCAACGTCTTTGTGAAAAGCTGGTATCGTGGCGTCATAAAAAAGCGTTTTGATGTATTGCGAAAGAATTTAAAGAAGTAGTCGATGTCAATTGATTTGACTAGACGAATGTTTCAAGTTGATGTCCAATTTATTGTTATGGTCTAAGCTATTTGATTTGGCTAAGACAAATGATACATCATGTTTAAAAGAAAATCGAGCTTTCTTTAAAGAAGTTATGCCAAGCCAAATTGTTTTGGTGTAGAATCTGATGAATAAGTCTGAGGTGAACATACCCCGAAATGGGGTTATACGATGGGTTGATCACCTACGTATGGAAGAGGTATTTTACTTTCTGGGTGATTGTAAACTGACTGTGATAGAAGGGTTTATGGTGAAATGTTGTTAAACCTAGTAAGAGTTCATGGTCGATTTGACCCCTCATCAAAAGTATGAAATGTTTTAAAGGAATTCTTATATTCCTCATTATTCATTCTACTTCATGATTCTTGATAAGTTATGAAGGTTAGGGAATGTTTTAAAGATAAGAACTTCTTTGAAGAGAAGTTGAGAAGAAAGGTATGTTAAAATTTTGAGGATGAAATTTTGTGAAGAAGGGGTGAATGTGATGACCTAAGAGATTGAAAGCATAGTTAGACGTGAGGTTTAACTAATGACGATTATGTTAATTGATGATCTGTAACACCCCAAAATCTGGTCTATCTTCACACCCGGATTTTGTACATCACAGTTCCATCTCCTTCCAAACATACATCATTATATAGTTAAATATAACAACATACATTCTCAAATCCCAGGTTCTAATATCTTATAACCTCATTCATTTCCAATAATGATGATTACATTATTCTTTACATCTTACAAGTACTCGACTCTCATCCTCCACCAAGGATACATAACAATTCGTTAAACTAGTCTATAGTTTAATTAAACTATTCTATATTACAAGTATTGGCTTGATCTTCACGCACATTCATATATTGAATGGAACTTCTTCTGGATACCGGTCAGCTTGATCTTTACTTGATCCTTAAGTTAATTCTTTCTAACATCGTTCGCTGAAAATGTTTTTCATTTAAAGCAAGTGTGAGCATTCAATTGCTCAACAACTCATAGCAATTGAATAAACAACTTCAAGAATTTAAACATTCTTTTAAGACTTCAATAACCGAACAAAGGTTATGAAACAGCTTGAATAATAGGAATACCCTCGATTCCTATCATTTTAAAATATTAATCACATTCACTTTAAAATACTTTCATTCTTCCACCTTTTTTTATACACATCCTGTACGGCTAGAATCATTAGCACAGACTTAACAATAACAGTTCATGTATAAATAGAACATTTTCATATTGAACAATTCAAGCACAAAACAATTCATCTTATAGAAACATTGAAGTGTTAAAATTGTGGCACAAGGCCTCATACATTTTACCACCTTATACAAATATCACACATTTGCAAATAGATAAAACTTCTCATGTTCAACATCTGAGATGTTTAAGAAACTAACATTCATTTAAAATATGAATGAAGTTAAGAAACTTTCCTTACACACAACTACAACTTACAGTTTACGCTAAACTGCTCATTCCAATTCCTATATAGCATATAAGGAAATAACACATACACCAATTAGTCATATACTTGACTTTACGCATTGGTTTACTTAACTTTACTTCTTAGGGTTCGCGTTCTTACAAAGTAAATTTACGCGACCAACTTTCTTTATCGGTTTACGGCTTTATGACATACGGAGCTGTCTTACTCATACGATCATCATCTTTGATGATTTGCATTCTTATCTTCTTTTTATAACTCTTCTAGGACTCAGCACACATCGTGTCTTTGCTAGTAGTCCATATGGTACTCTGAGTGGTTTTCCACAAACAACCACTAAACTAGTTTCCCGTCTCGTATACACTGTCTTTCACAGTGAGTTAGATCGGTTGCCAGTTTCGTATATACCTCCGCTCTCTGAAGGAATTGTTTAGCCCAGCTCCTATATGTGAACCATCAAAAAATTATGATTATACCACAACCTAAACTTAACTTAACTTACCCAAACCACTAAACTATAATGTTCGTTAAGTCAATTTCTCATTCCTTATGGCTTTCTAGCAACTAAATGTCATACCTCAGGATTCATTCTTTATCGTTTAAGTCATACAGTCTTTTGTATACTTAGCATGATTATTCAATGTCAATACTATGCATTCATAGAGTTAAACATTTTATGTTACCTTATTCATATCTTACAACTTCCGGTTCATTTGACTCAGAACGTTATCCAAGCTATTACTACTAACTCAGATTCTTAATGTTATACGTCATTAATTCTGTTTCTTCACCGTTCATAGGTTTAATCATCATTCTTCATTACATTACAGTCAAACCATACACGGTGTGTAGGTTCTACCAGTTTAATATTCGCATACACTCAACCCTCATCCCTTAATGTCTAAGGAATCATAGTCATAGTAATCTCACACATTCATTTTATCGCAACTACGGTCCCCGGATATTGGTTACATATTTTGTGTTTACATTGTTTATCTTTTAATCCCGTTCAACCTTTACTAAAGGTTTAATTCACTTGATTAAGTGTTATATTATCTGAACTATATGTTCATTATCTTTCCTTACACTTCCCCCAGGAGTTGAGCAATTAAAAACTCTTCTCTAAGCTTTGCCTTTGCCGCGGTGACTGCCAGCTGCCTTTAACGCTCTTATCTCTATTACCGTAATGCCACTTATCAATGATTTATTTCTCGAGTTAGCGCTGCAGCGCGGCCACCCAAGGCTTAACTGGCACTGCGGTGCCAGGCCTAAAACTCAGAATTTTTTTTTCTAAGTGTTGAACATGTTTGAGACGCTTACTTCACAATCTCATAAATTATTCGTTATAACTCAGAACAAGGTTGTTCTAAAGCCATTCTCTTCCTTATCTTACGTACTTCAACTTCCCTCAAACAGAAATTTATTCTGAATTCGTTAACATGCCTTTTGATTGGCTTAAATTTCATCATTAGTTCGTTTTACGTTATTAACATTCTTCGTTCGTTCGTCCGTAATTCAGTCATCCGAACTCGGAACTTGTTCGTTCTTGAGTCCATGACTCACGTTTTCTACGTTCTCTTTCATTCTTATGAAACTCTACATTTTTGAGTTCATTTATATAATTTCTACTTCTCATTCGTCTTTTATAAAATTGTTGCCATAACTTTGTTATAGTTAAGTTCAATCCGTTCTTCATGACCGTTTCTATCATTCCTAACCAAGCAATAAGAAACTGACTTATACGCGATGGTTTTAAACTTGTGCATCAACAACAAGTTATATTACGATGGTTTTAAATTTATCCATCAACAATGTTCTTCGAGTTCTTTGCGTTCTTCGTTCATTCGTTCTTCATTTTTAATCGATATTTTGATTATGATTTCACTTTTTCCTAGAATTTGGTGTTATAAAATACCATTCTTTACTTATTTCACTGAATCGTTCATATGATTTATTCGGATCATTCAAATTCATTACGAAACTTATACTTCCTTAAGAAATTTATAAAATAAACTTTTAATTTTTATTTCTTCTTTTTATCATGATTTCAACCATATGAAAATTATTATTACCATCTTTTACTTCTATTCTCATTAAACTATGTTTTTAACATAGAAAGCTTAACGAAAATTAACTTAGAAGTTAGGTTTTGAATACCCTTCTTCTTTAATATTCTTCCGTTGGACAAAGCTTGCACACGAGCTAGCTTTTCCTCTCCTTTTTCCTCCTCATCCAAACTCTCTCTCTCTCTCTCTCAAGTGTTGGTGATTTTCAATATCACCAACAAATGAGCTAAGGCTCTCCTTATATAGAAAACCAAGGCTAGGGGAAAAATAGTCATTTTTCCCCCAAAGTTACTATTCACACCTCCTTACTATTCACACATCATTACTATTCATACCTCCTTACTATTAACAAAGCTTCTCTTGGAGTTTAGTGGTTTAAATCTTTCGAGTTAGTCAAGCGGATTCAAAAAAGCTGCGATTCTCGAAATCCAAATATTTTTGGATATTTCGTCTTTCCTTTTCAGATTAACTTCTACGCATTCTTCGGAACTTTGAAAAACTGAAAAACACTTTTTGATGATAAGTTTTCTCCTTCACGTTTTCCCCTAACGTAGTTAAACAAATGAAAAGTACATAACAATACTTTTCGTCATTTTTATTTAGTTTACTTTTTGCACGTTTTTTGAGAAAAACTTTCATTGACTTACTTAACTTTTCACGATATATTATCATCAAATCTTTCGACGGAATGTCATTTTGGCATATCGAACTCTCAAAAAGGCTTAGGTTATTCAAACCCTAACCCTTAGGGTTTCTCAGGTGAATAGTGTATATTTCGTCATTTTCTTCGGAAATATTTTTGTTCCCGGAAAATTTTTATTTTCGTCTTGAAAATTCTTACTCATTCAGTCTAGCTTGTAGCCAGAATCCTCCCGTATTATAATCATCCTTGATTCTAGAACTATTAATAAACACATCACATAATATTATTAATAAAAATTTATTTTATTAATAACTAATTCTTTAAACTTAAATTCTGGACAATCTGGTTCTTCGAGTTGTCACATGATCCTTGTGAGAAGGACAAATTAAGATTAAACCTTTTCTAAAGGTTGTAGGAATAAAGTATCTGGGTATGGGTGTGGTTTTAAGAAATTCTGAGGACGAAATTTTTATAAGGGTGGAAGAATGTGACAACCTGGAAAATCGGATTGTCTAGAATTTAAGTTTAATGAATTAGTTATTAATAAAATGAATTTTTATTAATAATATTTTGTGCTACGTGTTTATTAATCGTTCTAGAATCTAGGATGGTTATAAAAGGGAGGATTCTGGCTACGAGCTAGACTGAACGAGTAAGAATTTTCAAGACAAAAATAAAAAAAAATTCGGGAACAAAAATATTTATGAGGAAAAAGACGAAATAGGCACTATTCACCTGACGAAACCCTAAGGGTTAGGGTTTGAATAACCTAAGCCTTTTCCAGAGTTTGGTTTGTTGAAATGACATTCTGTCGAAAGATTTGACGATAAATGTTGTGAAAAGTTAAGTTAGCCGATAAAAGTTTTTCTCAAAAAACGTGCAAGAAATCAGACGAAATAAAAATGACGAAAAGTATTGTTATGTAATTTTCATTCGTTTAACTACATTAGAGGAAAACATGAAGGAAAACGCTTTACATCGAAAAGTGTTTTTCAGTTTTTCGGAGTTCTGAAGAATGTGTAAAAGTTAATCTGTAAAAGAAAGACGAAATATCCAAAAATGTTTAGATTCCGAGAATCATAGTTTTTCGAACTGTCAGACGAATACCGAAAGACGAAACCACGAATTTTCGAAGAGAAGCTTCGTGAATAGTAAGGAGGTATGAATAATAACGAGGTATAAATAGTAACTTTGGGGCAAAATGACTATTTTGCCCCTAGCATTAGTTTTCTATAAAAGAGAACCTTAACTCATTTGTTGGTGATTTTGAAAATCACCAACACTTGAGAGAGAGAGAGAGAGAGAGAGAGAGAGTTTGGATGAAGAGGAAAAAGAAGAGGAAAAGCTAGCCCGAGTGCAAACATTGTCCAGTGGAAGAAGATTAAAGAAGAAAGGTAATCTAAAACCTAGTTTAATATAAATTTTCTTTAAGTTTTCTATGTTAAAAACATAGATTAATGAGAATAGAAGTAAAAGATGTTAAGAATGATTTTCATATGGTTAAAATCATGAGAAAAAGAAGAAATAACAATTAGAAGTTTAGTTTATAAATTTCTTAAAGAAGTATGAATTGTGTAATTAATTTGAAGGATCTGAATGAATCATATGAATGATTCGGTGAAATTAGTAAGGAATGATGTTTTATAACACCAAATTCCAAGAAAAAGTGAAATCATAATCAAAATATCGATTTAAAATGAAGAACACACGAAGAACACGAAGAACGTTGTTGATGGACAAATTTAAAACCATCGTAGTATAACTTTTTGTTGATGGACAAGTTTAAAACCATCGTGTATAAGTTAGTTTATTATTACTTGGTTATGAACGATAGAAAAGTTCATGAAGAACGGAATAAACTTAGCTATAACGAAGTTAAGACGAAAATTTTATAAAAGACGAACGAGAAGTAGAAATTATGCAAATGAACCCGAACGTGTAGGGTTTCATAAGAATGTAAGAGAACGTAAAAAATTTTAGTTGTGAACAAAAGAATGAACGAGTTCTGAGTTCGGATGACCGAATTACAGACAAACGAACAAAGAAGTTAATAATGTAAAATGAACGAAGGAGGGAATTTAAGCCAGTTGAATGGCAAGTTAATGGATTCAGAATGAAGTTCTGTCTGAAGGAAGTTAAAATATGTAACAAGATTAAGAAGATGGTTTTGGAACGACCTAGTTCCGAGTTATAACGAAGAAGTTATGAGATTGTGAAGTAAGCGTCTCAAACCAGTTCCATGACTTAGAAAAATTTTCAAAGTTTTAGGCTGCACCACAAATAGCTTTGTTAAGCCTTGGGGAGGCAAAGTACGCCAATACTAACTCGGGCAATCGACTCTTGCTAGAAAGTGGTCTTTTGCAGTGAAGTAAAGGAAGGAAAGGCAGCCATGGCGGTAAAGTGGCGAGGCCCATTGATGAGCTTTTTATTGCTCAACTCTTGGGGGAAGTATAAAGAGAGATAAAGACCATATAGTTCACATAATTTAACACTTAATCAAGTGAATTAAACCTTTAATAACGGTTGAACGAGATTAAAAGATAAGCAATGTAATCGCTAAATAAGTAACCAATATCTGGGGACCGTAGTTGCGATAAAATGAACGTGTGGGATTGTTATGATTGTGATTCCTTAGATGTTGAGTGACGAGGGGGATGTATAACATTTTGATGTTATGATGTCGTAATAAGAGATAAGTGTAAAGCGTATAAACGCTATAAACAGAACATAGTTGCGATGAATGATTGGTCTTAGCATATGACGAATCGTATGGCTTCGGCGTTAAGAAAGAATAATGAACATGGGGTTCATGTAAGGGATAACAAATGAAAGTGATTAAAAACTTGGTTAAAGGTTGAATGAAAGATTAAGATGCGAGCAACGTGAACGCAAAATATGTAAACGATCCTTGTGAATCGTATTCGCGTCGGACGAACGTTCTAAGTGTACAATGGTTGTATGACCTAGAAGTTAATGAAAGTAGTAAGTAAGATATAAATTATCAAGAAAGCTGTAGCGAACAGTAATAAGATTAATGAAAGTCCGAATATGTGTCAGATAGATAATGTTATAATAAAGTAAGCGTTAAACACTTTAGCCAGTGTAAGGGTTGAGTGTACGCAAATATTTAATGGGCAGAACCTACACGTCGTGTATGGTTTAACCGTAAGGTAATAAAGAATGATGATTAAACATGTGAATAGTGAAGAAACTGAATTAATGACTTATAACGTTAAGAAGCCGAGTTAATAATTATAACTTGGATAACGTTCCAAGTTGAATGAACCGAACGTTATAAGATATGAATAAAGGTAACGTATAATGCTTAACGCTATGAATGCGTAGAATTAATATTGAATGATCGTTTTGAGTATACAAAAGACTGTATGCCTTAGACGATAAAGAATGAATCCTAAGGTATGGCATTTAGTTTCCAGAAAGTCATAAGGAATGAGAAATTAACTTAACGAACATTACAATTTTAATGGTTTGGATAAGTTAAGATAAGTTTAGGTTGTGATATAGTCATAATCTTTGATGGTTGACATATGGGAGCTGGGCTAAATAATTCCTTAAGAGAGTGGAGGTATATACGAAACTGGCAACCGATCTAACTCACTGTGAAAGACAGTGTAAACGAAATGGGAAACTAGTTTATTGGTTGTTTGTGGGAATCCACTCAGAGTACCATATGGACTACTAGCAAAGACACGATGTGTGCTGAGTCCTAGAAGAGTTATAAGAATAAGATAAGAATACAAATCACTAAAGATGATGATAGTATGAGTAAGACATCTTCATATGTCATGAAGCCAAACCAGTAAAGAAAGTTGGTCGCGTAAACTTAGTTTACAAGAACGCGAATCCTAAGAAGTAAAGTTAAGTAAACCAATGCGTAAGTCAAGTATATAACTAATTGGTGTATGTGCTATTTCCTTATGTATTATATAGGGTTTGCGATGAATAGTTCAATGTAAACTGTAAGCTGTAGTTGTGCATAAGGCAAGTTTCCTAACTTCATTCATATTTTAAATGAATGCTAGTTTCTTAAACTTCTCAGATGTTGAACATGAGAAGTTTTATCTATGTGCAAATATGTGATATTTGTATAAGTTGGTAGAATGTATGAGGCCTTGTGCCACAATTTTAACACTTCGGTCTTTCTATGAGATGAACTGTTCTGTGATTGAACTGTTCAATATGAGAATGTTCTATTTATACATAAACCGTTATCGTAAAGTCTGTGCTAATGATTCTAGCCAGACAGAATGTGTATGGAAAAGTTAGAAGAATGAAAGTATTTCAAAGTAGAACTAATGTTTTAAAATGATAGGAATCAGAATTGTTCCTATTATTCAACCTGCTTCACAACCTTTGTTCGATTATTGAAGTCTTAAAAGAATGTTTAAATTCTTGATGTTGTTTATTTAACTGCTATGACTTGCTGAGCAATTGAATGCTCATACTTGCTTTAAATAAAAACATTTTTAGCGAACGATGTTAGAAAGAACTTAAAGATCCCGTAAAGATCAAGTTGACCGGTATCTAGAAGAAGTGTCAATCAGTATATGAACGTGCGTAAAGATCAAGCCAAGACTTGTAATGTAGAATAGTTTAATTGAACTATAGATTAGTTTAATGAACTATTATGTATCCTTTGTGGCGGATGAAAGTCACTCTTGTAAGATGTAAAGAATAATGTAATTATCATTATTTGTAATGAATGTGGTTATAAGGTATTAGAACCTGGGATTTGAGAATGTATGTTGTTATATTTCACTATATAATGATGTATGTTTGGAAGAAGATGGAACCGTGACGTACAGAATCCAGGTGTGAAGATAGACCGAATTTCGGGGTGTTACAACGTTCATCAACTATGGACTAGTCGAATCAATAAGGGTTCGCTAGTCTTACAAGATTCAATAATAAATGATATTCAGTTTGAATAATAAACTCAAGAGATATACAATAGAATAAGTATTGTATAACAGGAATCATGCTTTAAAAGAATGATAACATCTAATATGAAATATTGAACTTAATCAATAAATAATAAGAACTTGCTCGATATAGAATATAAGTCTAGAACTTGCTCAAATAAAGTTTAGTGTTAGAAAACTTGCTCAATGTAAAGAGGTAAGGTTTAGAAACTTGCCTCGTGCATAGATTACATGTTAACTATTCACGTTCCTCAATTTAATCCTACATACCATTTACATTCATAATACTAGTTAATTATAACGTAACTAGCATCACAAGTTCATTCTCTTCTCACCAAACTCTGATTATAACATTAATTCTCACACATTATTAGACTTCACGAACGACGAGCTAAATACGCTTTAGACAAATAAATTAAACATGTAAATACCTCATTAACATGTTAAGAATCTATTTTAACATCACATTATATGTCTAATACCTTTTTATGTTCATTAGATTAGGTTACAATTACATTTCAAAGTTCAAAGTTTGTTTTCTTCGTTTTAACATGTACTATCATAATCTACTGTTACATTTCAATTTAAACAACAATTCATGGCATAATACTGCTCATAAGGGTCATATATATACAACTTTTATACTCTGTAACTTCAAAAATCCAATTACGACATATTTATATGAATTTGATGTTTTGAAAACATACATAGATGGTAAAAAATATGTTATGAATATATATTATCATGTATATACACATAAATCATCAATTCATGCATTGATCACAATAGTTATTTTACATAGAACTCAAAACACCTGTTAATGGAAAAACTCTGATTATAGCATGTTTACGTGAAATCGATTACTCTAATCACATACAAATCATATAGAATTGAATTATGCATGCTAATAAACATATATAATGAATTTCCTAACACATTGGCCATCAATTGTAGTTTATAGAGAACTAAAATAAACTTTAAGACCGTAACACTACAAGAAAAAGGTCTATCGTGATCTTTATCGTGATCGCACTTTCGTTCACTGATAGTTATCTGCTGATCGAAAAGTGCGATCATGATAGTCATCGCATAAAATCTAGTCGCTGGGATGCACATCAGCGACCACTATTAGCGACCAAAATATCGGCGACCGATATGAGCGACCAAAATGATAAATCCGGTCGCTAAGCTGAGTCAGCATGGTCCAGGGCCAAAGCTGACGTGGTCCACATGGAAGCGACCACTAGCAGCGACCGCAGGCGGTCGCTGATACCTTTAATTATTTAGCCGTCAAATAACTATCGGCCATCAGTGTCGATCATGCTACTGATGTTGATATGGAAAAATAAAAAACAGATTTTCTTTTTGTTTTGCAGAATTCCCAAAACTTTAATTTGCTTTTATAATCCTTTATCCCAACACACATACATAACAAGATAAACAACATACACAACAATATAAACATCCATCGTCCACCAACACATACACCAAACTAGTATATAAACGTTTAAAAACCAATATGATTTAAATAAATATAATAACATTTCAAAACTTGTTTAAGTAACATACAAACATCCAAAGAATGAATATACAAGTACAAGCTTAAACTATACTACAAAAATGATCTAAAGCAGGTACGTCAAGCATCATCGCCTCCTTGATCACCCTATAATTAACAAAATAATAAAACAAGTTACAAATATAGTAACTATGTTGATACTGGTATATATTACGATAATACATACAACAAATTGATTTTATACCTCGTTGCCATCCCCATCTTGCTTAATTCTTTGCTTTCACTAACTCCTCGGGACTCGAGAGCCCCTAGATGCCCGCCCAAAGATCTTGGGAAGATCTCGATCTCGACATATAGCTCTCACACAGTCAGCCGGAGTATGAACAGCTGGATGGCTCGATGACTGTGAAGACTGGGTAGAAGAGCAACCTGAGCCACTGAAGGATGAGCATCGTCGTTGTCCTTGACCTTTAATATAGTTCTTCTTCACAACAGACGCCCTCTCCCATAACTCTTGATCAATAGGTGGACGTGGAGTGCCTTCAAGATAGCGCTCATTCAATAAACGCTTATAAGTATCCTGTCATTATGTTAACGATTAAATAGTTAAAAATAAATTCAGTAAGCATTGATAAATAAGATCAAATTGTTAAAACTTATTACCGCTATCTGTATAGAATCAGGCAGACCATCACGGGTGGCCATGTACACATCCAGCCAATGGATAGGCTGACCTTGAGACTAGGACTCCTATACAAAAAATAGAACAATATTACTAAGTAAAAATGTGATATTTTCTACAATTCATAATTGTAAACATATTAAAACTTGTAGATACGTACCCTAGCAGTGATATGCTGCAACTGTGAAATACTGCCGCCCTTGTATGTTCCTTTAGCCTTTTCACCATCGGCTACACCCGAGGATCTGTTAGTGGCGGCAGCTTTCGTCTTTTCACCCGACTCTCGACTCTCCATTGGGCACACATCTCAAATTTATGGATTTGGGTGCACCACCAAGGGCTATGTTCGTGCATGTAATCCTCTCCCTGGCCTGGATGGTCGATCTCGACATTGTGAAGGGCTTTTTGTCTTTCTTTGTTCAAATTATCTTTGGTGCGGACCACAGACTACGCTAGAATAATGTCTCAGATCACGTAAGCCTCGCAAGGCATCCTCCCATCTATACCGTTTCTGCAAATAAAACAACAACAATATCATTACTAACAATTATCCTTTGAATATTATATTATCTGTCATAATTAAAAAAAACATACCTGAAATTCAGCCCAAACAACATCCTTGTGGGCGATAGGTGTGCTCGCCCACGTTATCACAGGTGAAGGCCAATTCTGTAAACACAGCTGTGATATGCACTTGACAATCTTATTATCTGAAAAATTACTATAATATACAACAATTTACATCAACGATAAGTAGATATATTAAAGTAATTTACATCTAAGTTATAATACTTATGAACATTTTTCAAACTTATACTTATAATACTTCAATTTTTTTTGCCAGAGTCTCCCCTACAATATAGACTAGCCACATGCACGACGGTATGCATATATGGACATTTCTAGGCACCCAAGACACAAACCAAAAGAAATATACAAATTTTCAATACAATAAGACCAAAACAATAACGATTGAATGCAAATTAAAGCAAGAAAAATTGGACCCATATACATTACCAATATAATACCAATCAAAACATTACCAATATACAATTATACATGAATTATGGATTGAATTATGGATATACTTAATTCCTAGTTATGTTTTATGTCATACTCATGTTCATGGTTTTGTTGATCTTGACGATCTTATTATCTGAAAGATCACTATAATATACAACAATTTACATCAACGATAAGTAGATATATTAAAGCAAACTTAAAGTAGATAAGTAGATATATAAACTTAAATGCTTATATATAAATGATATATATCTTGGAGACGTCGTGCTTTATTAGGAGGGCCGAATCTGAATAAGAATCTGATCATCCGGATTAGTAGGGGCCTTGGGCATATGATTAGGCCCCCTACCCAAGCCGCGCTTTTTCTGCGTTGCTTCAGAAGCCATCTGTATATTACAAATTTCAAGATGTTAGTATGAGTCATATTTGATTACATGTATATATGACAATAAACATGATAGTGATATAAACATGTATAGATATGAATATAAAATGACAATAAAAAAAAGTTGCATTTAAATAGTTTAGTACATAAACATGACAGTGATATAAACATGTATATATAAATATAAAATGACAATAAACAAAAGTTGCATTTAAATAGTTTAGTACATAAACATGACAATGATATAAAAAACATGTAATGCTAAACATACATTTCATTTGTTCAAGTGTCAATGTCTGATTCAGACCATCTTGTATACGTGTTGCAGATTCATAACCATCATCTGCTTCAGATTCGGTGTTAGATTCGATTAATAACTCTTCCTCCTCCAAAGATCAATGTCATCCGATTTGAAGTATTGACTCAGGATCTAATTCATGTGGTTCATCTCCACCATCTAACTGGATTACTTCATTGTCGTCCTCCACATTTATTATAGTTTGACTATGAAGCATCTGCTCTTGGTAAATCTCCCCATCTAAACGACTACTTCAAAACGACTATGTGCGGGAGTATGAATTACAACTTGCCAATCTGTAGGCGGTCTATCCCTTTTCCTAACAGGACTAGGAGTGTAGTATACTTGTACTGTTTGATTTGGTAAAACAAACGGTTCGTTGTAGTACGCAGACCTATGGAGGTCAATATCGACGATTCCATGTCTATCAACACGTATCCCTTTTTCTGAATCAAATCAACGACACTTGAACAAGTGAATATGACCCCCATACATGTCCTTGTACGACAAATCTACGATTTCCTCCAACTCCCCATAAAAGGCACGACCAAGCTCATTGTAACAATCTCCTTGGACACACACTCGAGTTCGTTGTTCTTTTTCTGGTGCCCATATGCCTTTGTATGAAATTCACAACCATTTATTTTGTAACCATTGCTTTGGCTTGGTCCCTGCTTCTTCAGTCCCATAGCTAGGACTTGTACATTAGCCGGAATCGTTGATCCATGATCAAAGCCTAAAAAACTCTATCTTTTTAAATGAAGTCATAGTTAACATGGAGTATATATATATATATATATATATATATATATATAAGAATTGAACTTACTTTGTCCTTTAGCCAAAGTGAATTTTTTATCACGATTGATTTGAATATCTTTATCGATTATGCTTAGGGATGCTTCACTTTTAACTCGCCATCGTATCAATCTATACCATGTTATAAATATTAACATATTGGAATAATTAATTTTCAACTTAAAAGATAAATTATCAAGTTTACATGTGTACCTCACAAATTAAATGAATTTCCTGCATAATTGAGAAGAATGTAAGTATGTGCGACATGTAACTCTTACTTTCGAGAGGAATATCTTCCCTTTTCCATAAGCGCACTTCGATAGACCAAATCTGAAGAGCCGACCATTTAGTTCAACATTTCCCCATCATCATGTCTCCGATACTCGATTGGCCTTTATCAAGACTTCATCCGGGAAAATAGTGCAGAGACAAGCGTAGATATCTCATTGAAGCCTATGCCTCACATATCGACCCCTCGACATAAGCTCTATTCTTCACCTTCCTCTTAAGGTTTCCCATCACCCTCTCGAAAGGGTACATCCATCTATATTGAGCTGGACCCCCAACGCAGGCTTCATGGGGAAGATGGATTTGCAAATGCTCCGTGGAGTCAAAAAAAACTAGGTGGGAATATTTTTCCCAATTTACCGTGATCTCTATGATGTTCTTCTCAAGTATAGACATGTCTTTCTCATTTAATGATTTTGAACATAAGTCTTTGAAGAAAGCGACTAAGATCCATCAAAGCATCCCATATTGGTTTATCAAGCGGATCCCTAAATGCTATAGGCATGAGTCTCTCCGTGAACACATTACGGTCATAATCATTCATCCCTTGCAATTTCCACCCGTAACACACCTTACAATGTTTGGCGTATATCCATCCGGTAGTTTCAGAGACTTAACCCATGTGCACATCTTCAACTTGCTTTTGGACAATGTGTACCTTGCATGCGGTTTGACAATCTTACCATTAGGAGATTCATAAAGTTCTAATCCGGGACGCTTTACAAATATCTTTCATGTCCAAACGCGTGCCTTATCGTTATCTTTTTGTCTTCCCGTAACATTCATCACGGTGTTAAACACATTGTCAAACACATTCTTCTCAATATGCATCACATCTAGCTTATGACGAATCAAATTTGTAGACCAATAAGGTAGTTCCCAAAAGATGCTTCTCCGAACCCAGTTATGAGATTCGCCAAACCCATTGATTATGTTTGTGGCATCAATCTTACCAAATGGGATAACCGAAAATCTCATCACATGATCTCGCATCTCCGTTCCTGATAATCGCAGTGCAATCATATCATTGTATACTTTCCCTTTCCTGAAGTGTTCTCTATTTCTTCGAAACGGGTGATCTACCAGCAAGAACCAATGATGACAGTCAAACTAACAAGGCTTTCGACCTTTTGATAGATTAAACGACTTTGTATGCTCCATACAATATGGACAAAACCAACTTCACGTGTGTACTCCATCCAATTAACATACCATAATTTGGGAAGTCACTCTATAGTCCACATAACCACTGCCCTAAGGTTGAAATTTGTTTTCGTTGTAACATCCCAAGTTTGTACTCCATCCTCCCACAGTACCTTAAACTCGTCTATAAGAGGTCTCAAGTAAACATCTAAGTTCTTTCCATGACTCTTAGGACCAGGAACCACGAATGAAAGAAACAAGTATAGCTATTTCATACATATCCAGGAGGTAAGTTATGCGAGTAACAATCATAAATGAACATGAGTGCGTAATAATTTGGTGGCCAAATGGATTGAAACCATCGGTGGACAATCCAAGCCTCACATTTCTAGGTTCCAATGCAAACCCATGATGTGCTAAGTTGAAATCTTTCCAAGCACCTTACATCTGCATGGATGATTTAGTTCTCCATCTTTAATTTGGAGATTTCAGTATACCAACTTATATGTTCAATAGTTCTTGAAGACATGTACAATCTTTTAGCCGATGTGTTATTGGAAAATACCTTAGAATCTTAAATGGTATACTTGATTTTTTTGTAGTCACACCTTCTTTATTAGGCCTAAACCGATCATGGTATCGCAAAACGTGCACCTTGTCATCATTCATTTTCCTTATAAAACAATATGAAATCGTTGGGACATGCATCGATCTTTTGGTATCCAAGACCTAACTTCTTCACCATTTTCTTATAAAAGTAATAGTTACCAGGTAATTTCTCACCGTCAGGCAACATACTCTTAATGGCCTTCAAGAGCGACTCAAAACACTCATGGCTCATGTTGTGATCAGCCTTGATGTTAAGTAATGTCGCCACTGCAGACAATGTACTGTTTTTGGTGCAACCATGCCACAATGGCTCGCTACCCTCGTCTAACAACTTAAAGAAGTCTTTGGCATCAGAATTCATAGGTTGCTCTCTGCCTTGTTCCCAATCAAAATCTGGCCCTGCAATATCATAAACCATTTCATTCATTCGATGAGTACTACTGCCCGAGTTGTGTACTTCTATGATGCCACCATCTCTTCTCTGCCCATGTGCCCACCAGCATTCTTCATAATTTTTCATGAACCCAGAAACATGTAAATGATAGTTTACCACGTCTCTGTCCATATAATTTACATTCTTACACTTCAAACATAGACATCGTATCTGCGACTTACCATTCATACATTCCGGGTGACTATATGCAAACTCCAAAAACACTTGGCAACCAGATCTAAATTCAGCTGTAGCACCTATCTGGGCACTTGACTTTCGTCGTGCCATCCAACTATGCTATGAATAAAGGTCCATGATTTCACGGTACCTACTACAGACAACATTATAAATGTTAACATATGACTTGAGCATACTTGTAACCATATGACTTGAGCATACTTGTAAGCATGCATATGATTAACATTTAAGCATACTTGTAAGCATATGAGTTGAGCATACTTGTAACCATATGACTTGAGCATACTTATAAGCATATGATAAACATTTAAGCATACTTGTAAGCATATGACTTGAGAGCATATATACTTGTAATCAAATGACTTGAGTATACTTGTAAGCATATGATTAACATTTAAACATACTTGATGTTAACGAATGAATGCAAATTAAAGCAGTATGAGAAACTTTAAATGTTATTAAATTTAGTATGAGAAACTAAGTAAATGCTACTTAGTTTAATAGTTATATTATATCATGTTATTTTATTTTAATTTGTTTTAAATTTGTTTTTTATTGTTTATAAATAAATCGTAAGGTATTTCATTCATGCTAGCTTTATATCGAGTTTTCTAACTCATTTATACAACTTTTGAGTATCTTGGAGATTCATTCATATCAACTAGTGTGTTAAAGCGCGCTTAACATGTTTTAAGATTATTACCTCACAAATTCCTTTCTATAATCTTTTATGTTTTGGGATAGTCACAACTTGGTTGAGCAATTTATAACTTCTATAACATTTTATAGCTTTATTCTTGTATACATAAGTGTTAAATACCCTTGCTTTTTTTGTTATAGCCAAAAGCAGTCTCTTTTATTGACCAAGTGTGTCTAGTTACCTTCTCTTGTTGCAGAATAATTCCCTAGCGCGCTTATTTTTGTTTAACATTTCAATTGCTTACCATGCTAACAACCAAGCTTGGCTTGGCCCCGTGACACTTGGTTAAGCTTGGCGTGGCCTCGTTAATAGTATAAATGTTCGCAAATACCCGACCAATAAAAAAAAATCGTCAGAGTCTCCCCTATAATATGGACTAGCCACATGCATGACAGCATGTATATAAGGTCATTTCTAGACACCCAAAGACATAAACCAAGAGAAATATACAAATTTCCAATATAATAAGACAAAAACAATAACAATTGAATGCAAATTAAAGCAGTAAAAATTTCAGGAGTATACTACAAATTAAAGCAGAAATATGCTGCTTAGTTTATTTATTATATCATTTATTTTAGTAGAATAATCCTTTGTTTTAGGAGACCAAAATGGATTTTAGTGAGGTTGAAGGTGAAGGTGAACATGAAGGTGAGGATAAACTCTACAAGAAGTATATAAGGGTTTTGTTATTTCATATTTACTCTATTTTTTGCTATATATGGAATGCATTACAATAAGAGACTTTTTTTCGCTATGCATAAGTAATGTGAAGAAAAGCCTAACTATTACCCATAGACGATTGTAGACACTCGAAATTTTCTACGCTCCTATTACTAACATTGCAGGCAGGAGGGTAGATTTGTCTTTTGGAGATAACCTTGAAAGATAGCTTACATCCATTCCGGATACTATCGGAAGTTCAGTTCTAACCCGGAACACAAACCAGGAACATTAGTTCCAACCCGTAACACAAACCGGGAACATCATCTCAAACCCCGGAACACACACCGGGAATGTCATTTCCAATCTCAGAGATAACCCCGAGATATGCAGGTCAAAAGACCGGCAACAACACCGGAGAGGACATTTACATCTAGGCGATATGCCGCGACACTCAGTTCCAGTCCCAGAGACAACACTGGGAGTAGCAACCCCATCCTTGGTGATAGCCCCAAGAGATGCCATTGTAGTTCCGGCGATAACCCTGGTAATGCTTGTTTCAAACATATGCAATCAGCTTCAACCCTAGACATCCGGTCGAGGCACACACACCTCAGACCCGGAGTTAAACAATGGGCAGACAGAAACATCCACAGATGACAGTGAGACATACAAACAAGCAGCAGTCCAATCTCAGATGTAACCCTGAGCAACGTCTGCTTTTTGCTTAAACCGGCGATAACCTCGGTGAGGAGTCACAACGTCATCTTACCATCTCAACAAGATGATATCGCGACATATCAACAAGTAGTCCAATCTCAGCTGTAACCCTGAGCAACGTCTACTTTTAACTTAAACCGGCGATAACCTCGGCGAGGAGTCAAATGTCACCTTGTTCCTTCGATAATGGCACGTCGTCTCATCACTTCATACATATATACATCCAACAATGTTCCACAAGAACCGAGGATTGACAATCCCGAGTGACTATTACGTGTTACAGTACTTTGGATAGAATTTGAAGCTTGAAGACTATGGGCATAAACCCCTCTTCCTGACTTCGTACAACCTCTAATCCATGTCATTGCATAACTCTCGACACAAGCAGTCTGAAGAAGGTCAGATATACCTCGTTCGGATGCTCGGATTGAAGTTCTGCAAGTTCGAGCAGACATTACAGTGCATAAGTGCACGTACTACGAGATGATGGGACCCACGAGGCTCGGATGTATCACGACAAGCCGCGGTACAAGCTGCGTGCCCGCAAATGTACTGCGACCATCCGAATCTATATATCTGAGCCTTGAGAATTGACCATTTGAGGAGAGGAGGGAGGGAAAAAGGCGAGGAAGCCCTGTATATTTTACTCTGCATACACATCTTTTGAGTGTTTCCTCATTTTTAAACACTAGTTAGCTCACATATAGCTATCTTTTATCCGGCGGGAGCTGAGTGTTTATCCATTTAAAGTCATAAAAGTCTACTTTGGCAGCCCACTGTAAGCCTTCTTATATTTTATAAAGCCTTCTTCTCATATTAGCACACACTGTTATACACATTGAGAGTCGTGTTGTGTGCGTTTTCCCGGACTTCGGTCCGTAGTTTTCATTTTTGTCTGTATATATATATATATTTATATATATATATATATATATATTTAATATATGGACTAACATTATCGAGTTATGCCTCGATTGAGCCAAGACTTTGGTCTGGAGCGTTTAATTGCATATATATATATATATACTTATATATATAAACTATGGTCAGACTTTGTCTGATGAGCCTAGATTTATATCCAGTGTTTAATCGCTTTTTATATATATATATATATATATACATATATATAATTCTTTATGGACATATCGATGAGCACAGGATTCACATCCAATGCGTTCTTTCGCATATATATATATATATATATATATATATATATATATACATTCAGTTCCCGCACAGAGTTCATACGTGCCTTTTAAACTTTTATTTACATTCTCATCTGCTCAAGTTTACTTATGTGGTCAGTTGATATTCTACCTTTAGACTTTATTTACATTTTTGTCCCGCTTTGAGTTTACTTTGTGGCGGTTAATCATGTTTATATATATATTTAAAGCTTTTTACATATATATATATATATATATATATATATATATATATATATATATATATATATAATATTGCCATCGCTTTCCATACAAATTGCAGATCATGTGAGCTTAGGAATCATGTGATCATAGGTTAACTTCTTGAATCTAGATTCTGTTCCCATGATGGACATTTTTCATTATATAAGCGACTCATTTGTACATTATTTTACAAAGGTCTCAATTTCCTTGGATGGTCATTATGCCCATGAGGAGTTCTAACACTCTCAGTATATTATTTTCTTGAGAATGCTTCGCATCTCGAAAATAAAAGCAAACAAGCCAAACATTTAATAATAAAATGGAAGTATGAAAATGTCTCAATTCCTATTGAGCACAGGGTTTGAAAAACCTCTTTTACAAAACGTCGTTGCTATATTGTGGTTAAAATTGAATTTTTCTATAAATTCAAATCCTTTGTATATAGGTGCGAACGAGGCCTCACACTACTTTCAAATAACTGCACATTGATCCACACACAAACATACACATTCATATAACAATTTCTTTGAAGAGTGGCGGTCACCGTGGTAACACGGATGTCGGGAGGTGCCTAACACCTTCCCTCCGCATAATCAAGCCCCCGGACCCAAAATGAATCTCGGTTTCACAGACCCGTCTAGCAGTGTCAAATCACTGGGTCAATGTGCAAACCTTTTTCGGTTACATTGGTGCAACCAGTTAAATACACCAACTGGCGACTCTTAAAGTCAAATCGTCGACAATACACATGTCAGACCTTTTTCACTTGTTTTTTCAAACAAATCTCACATTAACATGAGAACACCAAAGAACAAGTAACGAAAAGGGACATTCAAAAATTCTGACGTCGACAGGTAGCGACTCTGCTGGGGATTCCAGTAAGAGGGCTTAAGCCGCCATTACAAGCTTTTCAAAATTGTTATATGCTTGTGTGTGAATGTTGCATTTACATTTCTGATGAATGTGTACGAATGCATCTTTATTTACTGCACTACTAAATATCTATATGTGATATTAGTGCTTCGCACATGTCATCATTTTGCATAAACGGTGAGACACGTTGTATGTGAATGTATGTTGTGTGGTTCCTCCATCAGGAGGTTATCCTGTCGGTGTTTAATTACTGGACTCGTGGGAAGAATAATTCCCTAGGGCTCGTGGAAAGGCACCACCAGTTAACTCCAGGTTGAAAGACAGGATTAACTTCCCATCGAGTAAATTGCGATGATCTGGGAACCTTCTTACCAAAAAGCCGCGAGAGAAACCCTAAGATAGGTCAACCTCTGATAAACCAAATGCGGAGGAGAGTCTCTTCATACTTTCCATTTTCAATTACTTGTAAACGCATTTACTTGTAATTTTATTCCATGATTCATCCATATGTAATGGAAAATATGAAGAATAATTGTGCATGCATAACATGCTATCAATTAACAACCGGTTTTGCAGGACAAAATTCCTAAACGGATATGTTCTGATAACATTTACATTACCCTAAGACTAAACTACGTAAGTCTTTTGTAGGGAAGCAATTGGGCCTGTTACCCTCTCAAAGTCCAAAAAGGCCATAGGCCTACAGCCAATCATGTCTTCTTCTGACCAGTGTAATGCTGTTTCCCGAGAAGAATTTGACGGATTGAGTAAACAAATTACAGACTTGGCCGTTATACTGAAAGAATTGCACCAGTCCACACAGGGTACGAAGATACCTACACATACAGAATCCTCTACACAAGGAGGAGTTCATGGGCTGGAAAAAACAATTCCAGAACATCAGTTGGATACGACCAACAAAGACCCTAAAAACACCCATCTCAAAGGAGATCCAGACCTTTGCATATTCCCTGGTGTTCAATATCCAGAGAAATTCAAGACCCCTGATTTTGAGAAATATGACGGATTAGGGGATCCTTATACACATTTAAAGGAGTTCATTAGAGAACTTGGATCTTACACAGAGAATGAAAAGCTCCGAATGCAGCTGTTTTAAAAAAGTCTGGCTGGAGAAGCCCGTTCATGGTATACCAGATTAGACAACTCAAAGATCTATAGTTGGGAAAAGCTAGCTTACGCCTTCCTCACTCAATACAGTTTTCAGTCTTAGATGGCTCCTGACCGGTACCAAATTACCAAGGTCAAGAAACAGTCTAATGAGTAATTCAGAGAGTATGCTCAAAGGTGGAGGCGCCTTGCTACTTAAGTTATTCCTTCCATGACAGAATCAGAAATGGTCATGACCTTCATAGATGTACAGGAAGCTCCTTTCTATAAAAGAGTTCTAGTTGGTATTGGCAAACTATTCTCTAAAATGATCAAACACGGCGAGATGGCTGAAATGGGATTGAAGTCTAGTAAAATTCAAGGCCTAGCCGCTCTTAAAGCCGTTGCTGAGCACATCCAGTCCGGATCTTATGGAAACAACCCCCGGAGGGTCCATAAAAAGAAAGAGGAGGATGTTTCCTTGGTATTACAAGGACAAAAAGGCAATCAAAGCATGCCTATACCGAGGAGAAACTACTCCCCTTTTCCAGCACAATCTTCAAACCCTCCATTGCCTAAAAGTGGAGAAGTAAAGTGACCTCGAACGTTCACACCCTTAGGGGACTCGCTCGAGAATATTCTTGCTCTTCTGACTTCTCAGAAGAAAATTACACATCTTCTTCCACCAGCCAACCCTAATGGGAAGGGTTTTAATGCTACTTAGAAGTGTGCTTATCATGCCGGGGCACCTGGACATGATACTCAAGATTGTTGGGCCTTGAAACATAAGATTCAAGATCTAATAGACAACGGTGAGATCGTGGTCACTAAACCAGATCAACCTCATGTGCAAGACAACCCTCTTCCTCAACACAAAGAAGAAGAGGTCAACATGATCGATTGAGATCTTGACAAAGGTTCCAATTCTAATGGAAAATCATCCCAACCCATCATAGACGGTGTTAACAAATGGGATTATGCAAAGTTCTAGTTTACCATGGAACAAAAAAAGAAAGCTCTTTGCAAACAAATTAAGCAATTGGCAGAACTGGTGACCCATCAACATCAAGTCACACGCCAATTAATCAGGCAGGAGCATGCCTATCTCCTTCCATTTGTTGTGAATGATCCATCAACACCTTCAGAAAGTGAAGCTATGGAGGATAAGGTTGCAAAGTGAGCAAATGCTAACACCCATCGGGATTTTGCCAATCAAAGGGAATTCACCTATTTGGGCTAATCTATGGAGGAGATACTTCAAATGTTGATCAACGAAGGAAGAATTACATTCCTTATCCCTCCCATCAATCCCCGCTTAGGGCAGTTCAATCCTGATGAAATGTGTCAATATCATTCACATTCTCGCGGTCACAGCACAGAAGAATGCTGGGCACTCCGCCATCTCATTCAGAATCTTATTGATAGCGGTGTCCTGCAAATAGCAGATGATTACACTGTACAAATCAAGGGTGGGAATGCATATCCTACCAAATAGAAGGGATCAGTAGAAGTTATATCTAAAGTGGATGATGAGACTGTCAAAGTATTTCCCATACAACCAATTCAACTCAAAGGAGCTGACAATCCTTTGAAAGTGGCCGCACCAGA
Organism: Panax ginseng; assembly: GCA_020205605.1. Classification (NCBI taxonomy): domain Eukaryota; kingdom Viridiplantae; phylum Streptophyta; class Magnoliopsida; order Apiales; family Araliaceae; genus Panax; species Panax ginseng. The sequence goes on from CM035139.1 coordinate 71,015,836, forward strand.
GCCAATTCCTTTACCTTTCAGGACATAACATCCTATTTTTAGCTTACACAAAGTTCCATGGAATTATGGAGAAGCTGAAGGATCCACGTCTCATAATACTGCTACAGTATTGAAGGAAAATCCACTGTACCTTCCTCAATGGGTTGTCAAACCTACTTGCAAAGCAAAGGGGAAGTTGTCCGTGGAGAAGATTGAAAAATTCCTCCGTACTATGGGCCACAATGAAGCCAAAGTGGTTTTAAGCTTGCGAAAAGATCCACACCAGATTTCGATACTGGATTTGGTTTTCTCTTCCGAGGATCATCCAAAGATCTTATTGAAGGTTTTGGAAGAAGCCTACTTGCCAAAATCAGTGGAGGTGGAAAAATTTCAACATTTGGTTGATCACATTTTTAACAACAATGTGATATCCTTCATCGATGACGACATACCTCCCTCAAGGAAGGCTGGTCATTACTGAAGCCTTTGCATATTGCGCTTTATCTTTCGGGTACATGCTAGCGGGGAGTATTGATAGATGGAGGCTAATCTCTAAATATCTGTCCTTATGCCACCTTGGTAAAGATTAATATCAATCTCAATGCGGATCCAAAGCGTACCATACGGTCATCGAGCTTTTGATGGATCCAGATGAAATTCCGCTTGGAAAGATTGAATTTCAATTGAGATTTGTCCCAATACATTTAATGTACCTTTCCACGTCCTCAAGATAGAATCGGGATACAACCTTGCTCTTGGGAGACCATGGATACATGATATGGTGGAGTTGTTCCTCCACTTTACATCAACAACTCAAATACATTATCAACAATGATCTAGTCACTATCAATCTTTGAAATTTGGATTGTTCGAGCAAGGAACTCTACTGAATTATCGCCTTCAATTCGGAAGTTGAATCGCCGGTTTCCATACTCTGGAAGTGAGTAACACGCAATACCATTCTATTGGGCGCCACTTCCGTATTCCAAGATTTCTCGCCGAGGTTATGCTGGCCACTCAAGAAATGATGTTATTGGGTCATCAACCTGGACAAGGGCTTGGTAAAGATAAGCAGGGTATTAAGCACCCTATCCAAATATCTAGTCAAATCAGAACAGCCGGACTAGGCTATTCTGCCAGTTCCAGTCACAGGAATCCTCATAAGCACAAGCAGGTTCCTCAAGCTTCCGCCGCACGACGATTTTCTATACCTTTACCTCATGAGTTAATGCAATCTCCAGTAAAGGTTCCAACCCAGGTTGTGCCTATGCTATTTCCTAAACCAGTACCAATCAAAGCAAAAGAGGTGCTGATTCCTGATCCCGAGGCGGAAGAAAAGGAGCAAAAACGTAAACATGACCTTGCCTTGATGATGGCAGGTATTCATGTCATTGTTCATAATGAACATCTGACGATACACCACGCATTTACGATGATTGCCGGATGTCATGGTTATCATTCGGGAGAAGGAGGACAATGACGATCCTTCCATCATCTTCGCAGCTATCGTGACTTTTCCTCGATAATTGGAGAAGCACTCCATCGTTGGTCGATGAGGTAAAATGGGTAGAAAATCCTCCCTACAGTGAGATAACTTTAATTGCTTGCTTTCCTTTACAACACTAGCGGTTATTTTATCAAGTACATGCTAACACTTTTGTATGATCGAACAGTTGCATATATTAAGTGAAAGCATCTTTTGTTTCAGGACTCTGAATTTAGATGTGCTTGTCCTTGCTGATAACATGCCTTCTCTCCACAAGGACTGTAACTTTGATGCAAAGTTGGACTCAGACTTGATGGATATACAAGAGGACATTTAGACACCTCAAGAGATTAAGGAATGGGTCGCAGACAAACCCAAACCCAATCTTGATCAAACCACTCCTTTTAATCTCGGAACCTTAGACAACCCTAAGCTAATCCAGATTGGTTCAGACCTTACCACAAATCAACGGAATGACATGGTTGCACTATTAACCGAATTCCAGGACGTGTTTGCATGGTCTCATGAAGACATGGTGGGTTTTTCCACTGACATTTTTCTTCATCACCTTCCCATTAAAGAAGGATTCAAGCCAGTTAGGCAAAATCTCAGGCGATTGAAACTTGAGTGGAGTTTAAAGGTTAAAGAAGAAATTGTGAAACAATTTCAAGCTGGCATCATCATGGTGTCTACATATCCGGAGTGGATATCCAACATTGTTTCCGTGCCTAAACTAGGAGGAAAGGTGCGAGTCTGCGTGGATTATCGGGATTTGAACAAAGCTTGCCTTTAAGATAGCTTTCCCGTGCCCTTTATCCACATTCTTATTGATAATCTTTGCTCAATACTGGCATGTACTCCTTTCTTTGATTGCTTTATGGGTACCATCAAATTATGGTTCTTTGAGGAAGATCATGAAAAAAGCGCTTTCATCACGCCTTGGGGAACCTTTTACTCTGAGACGGTTGTCATTCGGCCTCATCAACGCCGGGGTAACCTATCAGCGAGCTATGATGGCTCTTTTCCATGATTTAATGCACAAGGAGATAGAGATCTATGTGGATGACATCATTGTAAAATCCCGGAAGGAGGATGACCACTTAGACCATCTCAAAAAGCTTTTCAACAGGTTGCGTAAGTAAAACTTGAAGTTGAATCCTGCCAAGTGCGCCTTTGGTGTTAAGTCAGGCAAGTTTCTAGGTTTCATAGTCAGCCAAAAAGGGATTGAACTGGATCCTACCAAAATCCAGGCCATCAAGGAAATGCCCATTCCTTAGACAGAGAAGGAAATACAGGGATTTTTGGGAAGGGTCAATTTCATTAGCAGATTCATTTCTCAACTCCCAGCAACCTGTGAGTCAATCTTCAAGTTGTTAAGGAAGAACTCCTCCATGAAATGGAACGATGAGTGTCAGAAAGCCTTCCTCACAATCAAAGAGCAACTGATTAACGCTTCTATTTTGGTACCTCCGAGGATGATGTTCCCTGCTCATGTTCCTCAATCCGAATAAATGACAATGCCATGGGTCATATCTTTGGGCAAAAAGACAATAGAGGCCAGAGCGAGCTATCTATTACCTCAACAAAAGATTCAACATCAAATAACACAAGTACACTCGATTGAGAAGACTTGTTGTGCTTTAGCATGGGCTTCCATGAGGTTACAACATTACCTCCATGGTCACACAACCCATCTTATATCCCGAATGGATCCACTCAAGTATGTGTTTAGTAAACCCATATCTTTGAATTGTCGATCGTCCGTGATGGCGATTGATCTACAACAATTTGACATCGTCTATGTGATACAAAAAATCATCAAAGGTCAAGGAATTGCGAATCAACTGGCCACCGCACCTGTATGGGATTACAAACTCTTAGAAACATTCTTTCCTGACGAAGGAGTAATGATAATTCAGCTACAACATCAGTACGATACATGCCGTACGTGGAGAATGTATTTTGATGGAGCTGTTAATTGTAAGGCTCTGAGTGGAGCGCTTTTAATATCCTCCAGACGGGCGAAGATATCGTCATTTGTCAAATTGTAGTTTATCGGCACCAACAACATACCGAGTGATATGAAGGTCAGATAATGGGGCTATAACTTGCTCGTTCAATGGGCATCAGGCGATTAACTGTCTTTGGGGATTCCGAATTGGTAATCAAGCAATCACAGGAATCTATCAAACCAAAGAGTTACATTTACTGCCTTACCATCGACAAGTTTTACAGATGGCTTTGGAGTTTGAAGAAATCTCCTTTCTACACATTCTTCGTAATAGGAATAATTTTGCAGATGCATTAGCAACGTTAGCCTCCTTGGTTTACATACCTGACAAGGAAAGCATCACGTTTACTCTGCAAAGAGCCCCAGTCTATAGGAATTACGTTGGAGAAGTATCGGATGAGCTACCTCTCATCCACAACCCTTGGTATCAGCACATTAAGGAGTATCTATGAGATGGATCTACACCCGCTGAGGCGAGCCTAAATGAGAAGAGGCGGATTCATCGACTTGCTATGAAATTCTACCTGAGCGGAGATGCACTCTACAAAAGAGATGCGGATTAGGTCTCCTCGGTTATGCGGACAAAGACCAAGCTCGAGAGACTCATGGATGAGATCCATGGTAGAGTATGTAAGCCTCACAGCTGGCGGACCCTACTTGTCAAGAAGATCCTCAGAATAGGGCATTATTGGCTTACACTCAAAGCTGACTGTGATGATCACGTCAAGAGGTGCAATCAATGCCAGATTCATGGGAATGCTATACACGCCCCTCCAAGGGAACTCCACAATATGAGTTTGCCATGGCCCTTCTCAATGTGGGGAATGGACGTGATCGGGCCCATCGAGCCCAAAGCCAGTAATAGACATCAATTCATATTCACCATGATCAACTACTTCACCAAATGGGTAGAAGAAGCATCCTTCCCCGGGGTTACTAAAGAAGTTATCATTGCTTTCATAAGAAACAATGTCATCTGTCGATATGGACAACCAGAGGTCATTGTGTCAGACAATGCTAAGTACCTCAACAACAAAATGATGGAGGCGTTATGCAGAAAATTCCACATCAAACATCTCAACTCCGTCATCTACCGTCCAAAAATGAATGGTGTTGTTGAAGCGGCTAATAAAAACATCAAAAAGATCATGCAAAAAATGTTCGCCAATCACAAAGGATGGCCTGACCTCTTGCCTCTGACTTTATTAGCCTACAGAACTTCCATGCAAATTTCCACTAGGGCAACCCCCTACTCACTATTCTATGGGATGGAAGCAGTGCTCCCCATAGAAGTGGAAATGGAATCCCTCAGAGTATTGATGGATGCTATGTTGGATGAAGACCAATGGGTATAAGAAAGGTATCACCAATTGTCTCTGATAGACGAAAGGCGAACCACGACAATCTTCCACGGTTAATTGTATCAGCAAAGGATCGCACGATCCTACAATAGAAAAGTCTGACTACGGAAGTTCAAACAACATGACTTGGTTTTAAAGAAGATCATTGACAACCAAGATCAATCTAAGGGAAAAGTCGCTCCTAACTGGGAAGGCCCAATTATTGTCAAGGAGGTATTGACAGGCGGTGCTCTCAGATTACAGGAAGTGGATGGCGATGAATTTCCACAGCTTATCAACTTGGACACCGTAAAACGGTACTATGTCTGAAGTTACCATCAAGCAAACATCCTGGTATTGATCATCCAATTACCAGTCATTCCGGGTTTTTAACCCTCTTTTCACAAACTCTTCTGCCCCTCAGGGAAACATACAATTCAAAACAGCAGCCTGGTTTTACCTCACTTGGAATCAGTAGCCTGGTTCCACTTCATTTCAAACCTTCATACAATTTTGGTTATCCTACACACAGGATTGAACCTTTTACACCTGCAGTTTATCCCAAACACGGGATTAAACTTTTCTAAGCTTGCAGTTTGGCCTGAAAATAGGATCAAACTTTTTCCACATCTGTAGTTTGTCCCCATTATGGGATAAAACTTTCTTCTCCCCGCAGTATAGCCTGCACATGGGATTCACACTTCTCTTCACCTTCAATTCATCCTGAGGGGCGAACTATGTCGACCTGATCTCCCTGATACCCGGGGGTACATTGGCAACCATATTCTCCATGGCCTGGTCGCAATAAAGAAAAACAACAAAAACATTTCTGCCCTTTCTCTATAAAACAACAAAAACATTTCTACACCTCATCTACCTTCCGCATTCAGCGTTGAACCTCTTACACCAGGTTCGAACTACGCAGACTTGATCTCCTCTTCAATAGGAGCACGTAGGCAGCCATTCATGGTGCAGTCTAACCCCTACCAGAAAAACATACTTGCCACACGGTACTGGGATCTACCTTCAATTTGCCCCATTTCATCGGTTTCAGATCAAAGGGATGGAATTATCCAACCTCTTCTCACAAATAGAAGATTCGATGACCATCTAAGCTACGATCGTTCCTCGAAGAGCAATACCAACCCATAAGAGATGGAATTAACTAGGCTTCTCACAAATAGAAGTACTGGCGACCATCTATGGTGCGGTCAATCTCAAAGAGGAAGAAACTACCCTCCTCTCCACTTCTTCATACAGATACCAGTCCCAAGACACCAAAGATGGTAGGGATTTACAAAAATCAATGATCTGTTCTGAGAGATTTTGCGACGTCTCAATGTCCATCTATCAAGGATAAGTTCAGAATGCATCAAGATCACAAGGCCTTGAAGAAACAGGAAAATATCAAGCAAGTATTAAGGCATAACTAAAAGGGAAGTGAACCAAAATATATTTCCTGCCGCCATACATATCTTTGTTTGATATATACATCCGTGTTATTACATGACAAAATGGCTAAGTCTAGTAATGTGAAAATACAAAGCTATCTACAGATTTGTGTGTATGCGGACTATTAGATCTAACATAGCATCCCTCTCTGAAGACGGAGGTAGCACTGCAAGTTCTTGCCTAAGGGTATCTACACGAGCTAGCAGATCAGAGGCTAACTGCATGGTGGCATAATGCTCATCAATGTAAGCACTCATGTTGGCAAGGCATCGATATCATCTCGGGATATCATCAAGTGTTATCTGCAATGGCCACATCCACGGCGGATAAGGCGACATCCCACTCGCAATCAATGCATCCACGGCCGATCTAGCCTCATCCCTCTCTAACAAATGTGATATCTCTCTCATCAAGAGTCATCAACATCAGCGACCCTAGCCCGATCTCTATCATAGGTCATCGGATGTAAGCTCGCTCCAAATCTTGTCTTAATCTCGAGTGATAATGATGGCACTCAGGGTGGGAGAATCCATCACAAATGTTGGTAGCCCAGCAGTCAAATCATTGATGGGAATAACAGACTCCTCTATAGGCTCCTCATCGTCAAAATCAATCCCACCTTACTTGATGGATACTCATGATCGATGTAGTCTCTATCTCCATCCATGCGAATACTGCGAGAATAACTGGGATGACCGACGAGAAAACTTCAATGAACTCTTGCTGATCCCAACAGGCATACAACCTGGATCTGTTCTCCGCTGATAAACGGTGTAATGCAAAGCACTGACTCGCTTCCCCCTCATATGGATGAAAATCCTGAAATTGGGCAAACTGAAACATCACGACCAATAGGTGGTAAGTGATCATGCCCCTCAATCCAGCTAGAAGGAAATAATTCATGCCCGAAGCATGAGTAATGAAGCTGTAGGGTGAACTAAGCCCTGGACACGGCAATATGGCAAACGGATCCCTAATCCCCGCGCCGTCCACGATCGCAAGATCTCAGACACTCAAGTAGGGTCAAAGGAGTACGACATGGCTATATCATGGGTGAAACAAAACCCCTACCGTCTAAATGTGCCAATCGGTCTCAAGTGTGACATAAACCACACGTACAACATAACCGAAGCTACTACCGTAAAACACTCACCCCTTGGAACAAGTGCATCAAGATATAGGTCGACCTCGAGTCTGCGATAATCATCGGTACAATGGTATGACCCTCCCTGAGAGCTCTCACTGCCATAATGACGCCGATATCCAGCTCATCCATGTACCACATCATGAAGACGTATGACAATACGCATAGAAGCAGTACACCTACTTTGGCTAAACGCCAATGGTCCTCCGGTGTGGTGAAATCCCCGGAATGCCATGCATAGCTTTCCTCAGAGCCAAACCTGTCCAAATAGGAAACGTTGGGATATCACATGGCCGGATGTAATCTCGTCCTGGACCACTCTACGCCTCAATCGGGTGAGGGTCATGAACTGTCTGCTCATGTCTCCAATAGCCATATGCACGCAAGGTCTGTCTAGTGGCAGCATCGTCAACCATGCATACTCCTCCAAAGTAGGAGTCAACTCCTGGGTCCCAAATTGGAAAACCTGCCTCTATGATACCCAGTGCTCTAGCATACCCTTTACAAATCCTGTGGGAACCTAAAACATCAATAGGGTCATAGTATGCTGTCAGTCAACACTCTTAACCTATACATGGAAAAAGACAAGAGAAATACTCACCAGCAGAAATGGGTAGAATCCAAACCACGCCTCAGTCAATCCCTGCGATCGCATGCGCATTCCCCTGAGGAAGTAGGCAAAGGTCCACATGTCGAGTGGCGCTGATCAAAGTGAAGGACACCGTAGAAGAGTTATATGCTATGAAGCAGCCCCTAATGATCATCAGGAACAATCGCCGGAGAATGCGATCCCTGACTCTTACATCATCGAGTATGGGCTCACTCAACAGCCCGCTCATAGCATCTATGCTCAAAGGACCTGTACGAACAGTCCTGTCCTTAAGCGCTTCCGCCGAAACTCCCAACAAGGATCTGATGGCAATAGGGGTGATATTTGCCGTGCAAGGCACCGACTCCCCTCCAAACTCTATACCTATGATAAACTGCCAATCCATTGGCGTCGTCATAAACTCATAGTCCAGCAAATGGAGTGACTGAGTCTGGTAAAACCACCGCTCAGACAATGCCCTGAGGTAACCTCTGGAACAACGATGGGGTAGAATGGAGAAGAACCTCCCGAATCTCCAGCCATGGACGATCGCTCTATAGTCATCATGTAAGGCCTGATACATAGAGTGGATGCTAAACCAGTTCCCTTGAGGCTATGTGAAGCCGGGAACCTACATCAAATGCAGATCAACATCAGACTCCTTGACTCCTCATCAATAGGAAATAAGGAAGATTAAAGATCTAACTTCATACCTCATTTGCGTGCAAGTATATTGAAGGATGCCTACTCAAGTCACCCAAAAGATCTGGGTTATACTTGAATACACAGCAATTCCCTCACGGGGAACACGTTACTGTGAGGCGGTGAACCTTGATCGGTGCATCCTCCTCTCTCGTCCTCGACATTCGACACTTCAACTCGAATAGGGGCGTATCACCACCTCACGCCAACAACACGAGGCCATCTAACGAATCGGCATTGAGGCTCTTCAAAAGCCCTCCTCCGTACACCGAAGTGGTCCCGCGGGAACTACTCGGCTGATCCGGATCCATGATATCTAGACAACAAGTCTCCAAATCACCTCAGAAAGGGTGTGGTAATTTCTTACCTGGAGTCTTTTCAAAATGCATGATTACCCAATACCTACATTTTGGGAAAATTTTGCCATAGCCCCCTTTGTAAATGGGACTATCTACATGCACACAGGCATGACTAGGTGGCCATTCAGTAGCACACCTGTACACAATCATATACATCCTACATGCATTAATCACATCACAGTAAAAATCCGTAAGTGTAGTCTAATTAATAGGATTATTTTACTTTTCTACCTTTACTCATTTGTCCTCAAATAGGATAAGAAATGATAGTAAAAGGTGCCAATTTGACTGTTTTAAAAGTTAAATTTTTTCACATCATTATGTTCAGCATGGTTTAATACTAACATTTACTATGTTAAATATTTTTTATCAAGTCATATCAGCATGCATATTCACTACTATGTGTGTCCGAATGCATTTCATGAGACAAGTCATTTCCAACGGACATAAATTGGAAAAAGATACATGCATGTGTTGCGAATAGTGAAGAACGCTTATGCGGTGGCGAGAATATGCGTAAAGTTGCCCAAACTCAAGAGATCCAAGAAGAGCTCTCGATTTCCTTCATTGCAACTTGAAAATAACTTATCAAAGCAACCAAATTACTTATACTGAGGCACGCTAAGCCATGAGCAGGCTAACTCGTGGCTCTCTAACAGTACACTGCGGCACCCTCCATGGGCCCCACACCTTGACTCACTTGATTAGAGTTGCAAAGGAGGTCTCATGTTGAAAAAGGCCAAATCAGAATAAAAATGCTACGCGATTGAAATGGAATAGCACCGAAATCACGGTTTCGTCTGGTCAATTGAGTTAAACTCCGTCGTCTCAAAGGTATTCATCAATGCAGGGTATACTATACCAATGAGCTCAGCTTTCACAAATCATGCTCGGCAATACCCAATAAAGGTCCGATGCCATCATTTGCAGGGTCACAACCCTAAACCTCCCCAGCGGGGGTTACAACGCAGAACCACGATATATTAAACCTCCACGGCGGGGGTTACAACGCAGAACCACGATATATTAAACCTCTCCAACGGGGGTTACAATGCCAAAGTTATCAACATCTACGTATCCCCGGCTGGGGTCACAACGCATATCCTTCAAACTTACGCATGTCTCGACGGGAAATTAACGTAATGCAACCATTGATATGCACATCAATGAAGGTCAAGCAACCTCGACGCCATGACAGCCGATGGCAAATAAACCCATCGGGCGAAATTTTATCCACGTGTCCCTGGCGGGGGTCACAACGCAATGCTACCATTGACACATACATCAATGAAGGTCAAGCGACCTTGACAATGCACCCAAAGAGGATTTATCCTTGATGATACACATCGTCAAGATCGTGTAACCAGATAACAACAAATCTGTTACATGCGAATTCGAGAGAGTGAGGGAATATATTATACACATCCTCAAATAGACAAAGCTTTATCCCCACAGATCTCTTACACACAAGAGGTACCTCTATGGAATATAAGCCAGTGTCTAGGATTCAAAACTTTGGTGATAGCCCCAACGTCAACATCCTTGGAGACTTGGATCGCATGTCCAAGCCATCACTGATTGTCATCCCAACAGGATTACCTGACAATCATTCATGCATTCTACATGCATTTGCATCATGTTGTTGCATATAACATCATGTTTATCTTGCTTACATTTCAAGTGTCTAGTATTCTTTATCCTATCCATGCCTTGCATTGCATGAATATGATAAAGAGGGGCATCTGTAGACACTCAAAATTTTCTACGCTCCTATTACTAACATTGCAGGAGGGTAGATTTGTCTTTTGGAGATAACCCTGGAAGACAACTTACATCCATTCCAGATACTACTGGAAGTTCAGTTCCAACCCATAACATAAACCGGGAACATCAGTTCCAACCCAGAACACAAACTGGGAACATCATCTCAAACCCCAGAACACGCACCGGGAATGTCATTTCTAATCTCGGAGATAACCCCGAGATATGCAGATCAAAATACTGACAACAACATCGAAGAGGACAGCTCTTTCTCGGTAATAGCACCGCGACGCTCAGTTCTAGTCCTAGAGACAACACTGGGAGTAGTAACCCCATCCTTGGTGATAGCCCCAAGAGATGTCATTGCAGTTCCGACGATAACCCCAGAAATGCTTGTTTCAAACATATGCAATCAGCTTCAACCCCAGACATCCTGTCGAGGCACACACACTCAGACCCGGAGTTAAACAATGGGCAGATAGGAACATCCACAGATGATAGTGAGACATACAAACAAGAAGCAGTCCAATCTCAGATGTAACCCTGAGCAACGTCTGCTTTTCGCTTAAACCGGCGATAACCCCGATGAGGAGTCACAACGTCATCTTACCATCTCAACAAGATGATATCGCGGCATACCAATAAGTAGTCCAATCTCACCAGAACCACGAAAGCAACGCTCACTTTCAACTCAAACCGGCGATAACCCCGGCGAGGAGTCAAATGTCATCTTGTTCCTTCGACAATGGCACGGCGTCTCAGCACTTCGTACATACATACATCCAACAATGTCCCACAAGAACCGAGGATTGACAATCTAGAGTGACTATTACGTGTGACAGTACTTTGGATAGAATTTGATGGTTGAAGACTATGGGCATATACCCCTCTTCCTGACTTCGTACAACCTCTAATCCATGTCATTGCGTAACTCTTGACACAAGCAGTCCGAAGAAGGTCAGATATACCTCGTTCAGATGCTCAGATTGAAGTTCTGCAAGTTTAAGTGGACATTACAGTGCATAAGTGCATGTACTACGAGATGACGGGACCCACGAGGCTCAGATGCATCACGACCGAACAGCAGTACAACTATGGCCTGCCAGCAGTGTGTACTGCTGACCATCCGCCTATATATATACAAGCCTTGGGGTCAGCCATTTGAGGAGACGAGGGAGGGAAAAAGGCGAGGAAACGCTGTCCATTTTACTCTGCATACACATCTTTTGAGTGTTTCCTCATTTTTAAACACTAGTTAGCTCACATATAGCTATCTTTTATCTAGAGGGAGCTGAGTGTTTATCCATTTAAAGTCATAGAAGTCTACTTTGACAGCCCATTGTAAGCCTTCTTATATTCTATAAAGCCTTCTTCTCATATTAGAACACAATGTTATACACATTGAGAGTCGTGTTGTGTGCATTTGCCCGAACTTCGGTCTGTGGTTTTCATTTCTGTCTGTATATATATATATATATTTATATATATATATTTCATATATGAACTAACATTATTGAGTTATGCTTCGATTGAGCCTAGACTTCGGTCTGGAGCGTTTAATTGCTTTTATATATATATAATTGCTGTCGGACATATCCGATGAGCCTGGATTCAAATCCAGTGCGTTTACTGCTTTTATATATATATATATATATATATATATATATATCTGTGTGTGTGTGTGTGTATATATATATATATATTTACATTTTTGTTAGGCACAGAGTTAACAAGTGGCCTTTTACAACTTTTATTTATATTACTCATTCCACTGAGTTTACTTACGTGGCGCTTGATACTTCTCTACAACTTTATTTACATTTTTGTCCCTTTGTAGTTTACTTTATGGCGGTTGATCATGTTTATGGCGATTATATATATATATATATATATATATATATATATATATATATATAATCTTCATCGCTTTCCATACAAATTGCAAGATGTCATGTGAGCCTAGGAATCATGTGATCACAGGTTTAGTTTCTCAATCTAGATTCGGTTCCCATGATGGACATTTTTTCAAATTGTTGACTTGTACATTATTTTACAAAGATGTCTGCAATTTCCTTGGATGGTTGTCATGCCCATGAGGAGTTCGACACTGCTGTATATTATTTTCTCGAGAATGCTTTGCATCTTGAAAATAAAAGCAAACAAGCTGAACATTTAATAATAAAATGGAAGTATGAAAAAGTCTCAATTCCTATTGAGCATAGGGTTTGAAAAACCTCTTTTACAAAACGTCATTGCTATATCGTGGTTAAAATTGAATTTTTTTTATAAATTCAAACCCTTTGTATATAGGTACGAACGAGGCCTTGCACTACTTTCAAATAACTGCACATTGATCCACACACACACACACACACAAACACACACATTCATATAACAATTTCTTTGAAGAGTGGTGGTCACCGTGATAACACGGATGTCGGGGGGTGCCTAACACCTTCCCTCTACATAATCAAGCCCTGGACCCAAAATGAATCTCAGTTTCATAGACCCGTCTAGCAGTGTCAAATCAATGGGTCAATGTGCTTATTAACTAATTCATTTAATCAAATAAGCTTAATTAAATACATACTTTTGAATAATAAATTCTCCACATTAATTTAATCAATGTAACACATATAATTAAATTAATCCACCACAAATTAATCAATTAATTATTTAACCCAATAATTAAATTATCGAAAAATAATTATTTAATTCAATAAATATTCCAATTAAATTATAAAAATCTTGTTCGTCACAATGGCTCCGGTAGAGATGAAAGAACTTATGGTACAACTACAAGAGCTGCTAGATAAGAAATATATTCAGCCGAGTGTATCGCTGTGGGGGGGCATTAGGGTTATTTGTGAAGAAAAAGGATGGGTCAATGTGTCTTTGCATTTATTATAGGGAATTAAACAAAGTCACTATTTAGACTAAGTATCCGTTGTCAAGAATAGATGACTTGTTTCATCAGTTGAAGGGAGCTAGATACTTCTCAAAGAAAGATTTGAGAAGTGGGTATCATCAAATAAAGGTAAGGAATGAGGATGTACCAAAGACGGCATTAAGAACTCGGTATGGACATTACGAGTTTCTGGTAATATCTTTTGGTTTGACCAATTGTGACGCCCCCAAATTCGAGTATCTTCCAACCCGACAAATGGTGTTACACGGTGCTACAGTTCACACATACATTCAATTGAAATGCTTCGAACGAGTGAATATATCTTTTATATATTACAAATTAATATTTCATTTCCCAAGTTTTTTGTAACTATTACATATGTTCTTTGTCATAATATCAAATAAATAAAAAGTTTATACTATGCTATTACAAAGACAACTTATTTGTTTGCCTTAGCCTTCCCTTTATCTTTACTAGATCCTTCAGTCCATTCGGTCTTAGTTGCATTCGTATGGTTCAAGCAAGAGTGAGCATAACTAGCTCAACAAGTATGAAAATTTCATTTAAGCAATAGGTTTGAATCATATGAATTGTATATCTTCTATAACTGAATCAATAGATATGAAGTACTATAGATAATTCAAAATAGCACTTTTCTTTTCTTTAAAACGTTTAAGCATACACAATATATGTTAAACATCAATTTTGGTCCAAGACCTCGAGCATTTCATTATTTCTTTGAAAAGGACAACTCGGCACCAAGTCCGTAAGTCCGACATATCTTACGAGCATGTCTAGGTGATCAGCCTATAGTACTCTATGTTGTACAACACTACTTCATTAAATGTATCTATGTTTAAGTTTTGGCAACCTCACGTGCCTGTCGTTTGATGACAAAGCATTTGTTTATTAATACTCAGTCTTTCTTTGAACTCCATACGAAAACAGTTGGCAAAAGATAGCAACATTGATAATATTTTGATAGATTATAAGGAAATCCATAAAATACATTAAGTCTAGCTGAAGGAATTGGCTTCGACTTCATTATACATCAATTTATGTGCAAGATACATGAATCACAAAAGCTTATCCAAAAGAACATAGACAAGGGTTTAGAACACTTGCCTTCAGCGTCTTCTACAGTTAATACACTTTTCCTTTGAGTCTTTAAGGATTCTACAATACATAAACACATATCACACCACATTATATCATAAATAAACATGTATGGTCACTAATCTATCTTACCCTTCTTCTCAATCTAATCATTCATTAGATTTGTTAACATTCGTTACAATTTATCGCATTACATTGTGTTTACATTCCCGTAACTTTTGTCAACCTTTAATTATAATTCTTAAGGTTATTTATCATCCTTAATGAGGTTACTTTAAGTTTATTATGGTTATAATTCACCTTCAATCAACCTACATTTTCTTTACCTTCATTTCCATTCCATACTGTCTCTTCTCTAGTGTTAGCGCTACGGCGCCAGCTTCCTATGTATGGCTCGCGTTGGGACGCGAGTTAGCAGTGTCTGAGACCCGGCCTCGGCGTTGCGGCGCCACTCTCTATGCTATGGGCCACGCTGCGGTACCATTTAACAGTGGTCGGGGTTTGAACTGGCACTATGGCGCCGACTTTATAACCGTGGGCCGCGCTGCGGCGCCGGCCCTGTGCCTCAGAGAAATTTTCTCTGTTTTCTACTACAATTCTTTTCGGCCTCATAACTTACTCATTATAAGTCAGAATTGGCTCGTTCAAAAGTCATTAGCTTACATATCATGCGTACTACGATTTAATTAGAAAATCTTACATTTTTTTTGAATCCGTTAACACAGAATTCACTGATTAAGTTCTTTATTAAGCGTTCGTGAACGTTCATAGCTCGATTCTTTGTTTTAAATAAGAATTTGACCTTTCTCGAGTTCGCAACTCTAAAATGAAAAGTTATACTATACTCCATCGAAAACCAATGTTTTCGAGTTAAACGGTGACTTTTGACTTTTATTCCGAGAATTTCATGATTTCGACGATTATCGTCTAATCTCATAAATTTCGCCATAAATTCGTTACTTGATATTTTTACACCATTCAAAATGGATTCATTCCATCCTTCTATCATCCTAACCAAACATATATCATCTAATCTTATACACGATGCTTTTAAACTTGTCCATCAACTACAAAATGATAATTCTTCATATGTTCTTCATTAGTTCATTATTCTATGATTATGATTCCACTTGTAACATGGTTTATTAAGGTTTAAGTCCACTAATAGCCATCCTTGTTCTTCCTTATGATACATGCTCCACCAATAATGACTTCTCTAATAACTAACAATGAAGAGATGAAGATTAGTGGTTTAAAGGTTTATTACCTTTGATGTTCTTAACTTGATTCTTCTTCTTTTCTTCTTAGATTAGTAAGACACTTCTCACTTACCTTTGGAACACTTCTCCATCTTTCGCTCTTCACATTCCTCTGTTCCACTATGGTTAGTCACAACCATCTCTCTGCAGGGAACTCAGAGAGTAGTCTTTCTAAAGACCTTTTTGCTGATTTTGGTGTCTCTCATCCGAACTCATCGGACTCTCTACCTCTTCATCTTGGAGTTGAGGAAATGGGGGAGTCAGCTCCCATTATGGGTGGAATGGGTACCAACATTATCTCTGAGGACACTTCAACCAATGCTTTGGCTTCTGATTTGGATATCGGTCATGCTATGGGGGACAATGCTAGGGAAATTTTCTCGGTTGCCCATCATTTTTCTCAAAAAGACAAGGAAGAAGCTCTGTTTGAAAGGAAGAAAAACATGCACTTAATGTCCTTTTTAACAGCTCATGGGATTACTTCCAATGATGTCCAACATTTCTTGTCGGATGGTAAGAAGGTCATTTTCCAAGTGCACACGAGGTACCTGTGTTATGTCCTAAACCAGATATCCCCCTGAGTTCCTCTGGCCTCCTAGGTGGAACTCTTCGACATGTCTTATGTGTTGGCGAAGGTTCTAGGCCGGAAGGTTCAGCCCTGGTGACTGAGGTGGGTGAAGGCTCTAAACTGGTGGTTCAGGCTCGGTCTCCCACAACCTCAGGTCTTGTCAATACGGGTCTCTTAGGGTCAGCTTTTTCAAAAATTCCAGCTTCTTCCTTTGAGGAGGAGGAAATACCTACTCCAGGCCAGAAAGCCGCCACCAAAACTTGGTGTGATGTGGTTGGTAAAGATAATGTCAAGCCCTCTAGGCTTCTTTCATACCACCCTGCTACTTTCTTCTTCTGTCGAAGGGATATTGTCTGTCATACCTTCGGACGATATGCTTCTTAGAGGCAATCAAATCTGGGCAGCTAGTCTAGTGGGATATTTCCTTCATTCCTCTCTTCCCTATAAAGTTGTTGAGCCTATAGCTAGGAGACTATGGGGTCATCTTGGACTTTCTGATGTTTTCCTTCACAACAAAGGCTACTACATTTTCAAATTTCCTTCAGCTTTGGACTGTTATCGTGTTCTGGCGTCTGGTCCTTTGCACTTCACTTCTAAGATCATGCTCCTTCAGAAATGGAAAGAAGGAGTTGAGTTTTCTAAAACTGAATGTAACAGCTTTCCAATCTGGGTCAAACTCTGCAATATTCCTCTTTCTTATTGGTCTAACGAAGGTATTAGTTATATTGCTAGTAAAACTGGTAAACCTTTATTCACGGATGAGATGACATCTAAGAATGATTTCTTGAACTTTGCTAGAGTTTGTATTGAAGTCAAGGCCTCATTTTCTTTTCCTTCATCTATTCGAGTAGCCACAAAGCAAGATGAAGCATTGGAGTACTCGTTTACTTCTGTTGAGGTTGAATACCAAAGTAAACCCCCCACTTGTCCCAAATGCCTCGTGTTTGGGCATTCTCTCCTCAAATGTCCTAAAGTTAACTACCAGTGGATTCCTAAAGAACAAATGTCTGGTACAACTGGTACAATGCAGACTACTATTAATGGTAAGGCAAAGATGGACAAGATGGCAAATACGCAAGCTATTGTTGGAATCAGTTCTACCATAGTACCAAAGACTGGAAATGCAGTTAACAAGATTGTTACTAAAGGGTCCTCTACAAATGACTGGGTAACAGTGGGTAGGGGAGCAAAATCTGGATCGATTACTCCAATTCGCAGTAATGCTATGATTATCTCCAACACATTTGCTCCAATGACTCAAGATGACCAGATCATTGGCTCAGACACAGATTCACCTATTGTAATAAATCCTCTTCTTGTTAATAAACTCAAAGCGATAGATGAAAAAGAAGGGAAAGACCTCAAAAATAAACAAATTTTAGGTATGGAAAATCCAAAGGCTGCTTGCTAAGAAGAGAAAAGGCAAGGGTAAAACTGGTAACACCCCTCCATTAGTTTAATTATGTTAGCCTCCTATGATATTAGAGGATTAAATAAAAAGCCTAAACAGGCTTATGTTAACCAACTTATTGTAATAACCCAATATTTTCTATAAAAATTAAATTAGAAATTTTTGCAGATAAATTTTTTTTTTATATATATATGGTGTAGTTTGTCAAACCCTAATTACTGTGGGAAACACTAATCTGAAACTTGGTGGTGAGTTCATGTCTATTATATAACTGTGTTATGATTAACCCTAATTAACAATTTACTTGTTAAATTCTTGAAACCCTAATTATTATGTATAAACCCTAATTGTGTTTTGGTAACCCTAATTGCTAAAACTATAAACCCTAATTTCTAAGTTAGTATGGATAGTATAATTATTATATTATAACCCTAATGTCCATGTATGATTAAAACCCTAATCAAAATAAGAAAAAAAACCAAATTATAAATTTAGTACCCTAATTATAATTATTTTGAACCCTAACTTGGGTAACATAGATTAATAATTATTGGACTAGATTTACTAATGGCCCAAAACAATTGGAAGAAGCCCAAAAGAAATCTATTCAAGCCCAACTCTTAGCCCACTTTAACCAAGGGTATTTTAGACCTTTAATTTGCCTAGATTATGCATTAAAATAATAACTAAATAAATAATTAGAGTGTTTAATCATGGCTGGCCATAATTTACCTTTTAAGGTAACAAATTTTGTTAATCAAGTTTCCTTATATAGTTAGTAGCTTTACTTTATTTATTTTATTGCAAAAAGTACTTTGTTGTCAACATTCTATTGGTGGGAAATCTACTAAGCATGCTTAAAAATCAAGATAAGGAAATTTATTCAATGGACAACACATGTATAGAGAATAATAGCTAAATCCTTCATGCTATGCCACTTCTATAAATTGATTAAAGAGGGAAAATAGGATTTTGCTAGCCATTTTTATCAACACTCAACCTAGACCTTCCTTGCATCAAACCAACGAAAATTTCTAGCTTATTAGTCCCTAAATCAACCCCCACCATTACCATAAACAAATCAGAAGCAACCAAATCAGAAATCAAAGCTTAGAAGGTATAAACCCTACCTCAAATTTCTGTCCAAATCTGTCAAAATTTGTTGTTTAATTTTGTGTTTAAGTGTTGTAATATGTTGTTTATAGTGTTATTAAGTGATCTGGGTTGATAGGTGTTCGATCCATAACATCTATAAGCTCAAATCTCACTTTTTACAAAATCTGGAAATTTCATTTTTTTTTTTGGTCTGACAACAAATGTCAGGGGCCACAGATCTTTGGTAGTTTATCATTTTGATGTTTGAAGCTTGTAGCTTGTATCCTGCAATGTCCTCTTTAATTACCAAAATGAATCAGGTCCATATCTATTATGGATTGAGAGTTATTCATGGTCAAAGGTCGTTGACCGACCATGACCTGTCAAAATCTGGGTAAACCCAGAAATTTTTTCAAATATCGACGACTTATTGAACCACCCAGATCGACATGTTTGATTTGTTTTGGTGGATTTTTTGTAATCAATGTAGCCCCGACATGTGTACTTTAGGTTTATGGCTTTAGATCATGTTAAAAACATCGGGATGAGAGTAATATTTGGTCAAATTAGCTCGATTACGCTCACATGATTTTGGATTTCGGAAATTTTCCGAAAAAATTTGAAGTGCTTTTCTTACATCGGCGTTGGCCGAATTCCCTTATAATCTTGATCATTGTTGTTGTTACAATGAGTTTAAGCGTTAGATCTGTAGTCTCTCATGTTATGAACAAGATGGAACTTATAAATCACAAATCTATCAAAAGGATTTCTAGTTATAGAAGCTCAAAGTGGCGGTCAAGTCGTTCTTCACCTTGAAGATGAAGAGCAGTTTAACAAACTTCTTTGGGAGCTTAGATCTTGTTTGTTTGATGCTTTATTGCC
The DNA here is from genome assembly GCA_020205605.1 of Panax ginseng. NCBI lineage: Eukaryota > Viridiplantae > Streptophyta > Magnoliopsida > Apiales > Araliaceae > Panax > Panax ginseng. The sequence continues at coordinate 71,035,898 of CM035139.1, forward strand.
ATGTTTGATGTTGGGTATTGTAGGCGTGCACTAGTACTACAAGATCCAATTCATGGATTGTCCGAAACAATACACAATACTTCGATTAACACTTGGTCAAACATGCGTACTCGATTTCCGACTTGCGTTTTTACGGGTTGGTGAAGAACACCTATAGCGACGATTAACGTCGCTTATAGGCACCTTTTAAGCGACAGCTTAATTTCTAAATTGATTATTTCTATTTAATAATTACGAAAAATTAGATTTAAATTATTAAAATACAAAATAAATTATTAAAAATTATTTTAATGTCCTAAAATATATTTTAATTATTTTGAATATATTTCAAAAATATTTTATATTTTTGGAATATTAAATGTATTTAATTTATTTAATTATAATATTAAATAAATTATTTAAAAATGATTTAAATACATGAAAAATCATTAAAATTATATTATGATATAAGAAAATATTTTGAGTTATAACTTTTGATATTATGTGATAATTTTCATTAATAAATTAATATTAATGATAATTAAGTTATTTAGTAGATGAGTTTAATAAATGAATTAAAAATCATTTTAATATTTTAAAAATCATTTTAAAGTGTTTAAAAATATTTTAAGTTATAAATATAACTTTTAATATTTAAAGGATAATTTCATTAATAATTTAATATTAATGATAATAAGTTAGTATTAATGATATTGAATTTATTTAATAATTATATTAAATAAATAGTTTAAAATGGTTTTATTAATTTAAAATCATTTAAAAGGGATATAAGTGAATTAAAAATATTTTAAGTTATAATTAATGACTTTTAATATTTGGATGAATGGTTCATTAATATTTGAATATTAATGGTAATTATTTAAAATGATTTAAAATGTTTTAAAAATCATTTAAGGGTAATATTAATACTTTAAAAATATTTTGAGTTATTGTAAATAACTTTGATATTTTAGTAATGATTTCATTAATGGTTTAATGAATTAAATATTAATGATAATAGAGTTGTTTGATATTTAATGATGATTCCTAGGTATTTGAAATTCATGTTAATGTATAATAAATGTTTAAAATTATTATTAAGTCATATAACCCGACGTTTACGATATTGAGTAATAGAATAGAGTCTTAGACTAGTTAATTACCCGATAGAGTTTATCGATTTAAAGCATAGTTCGAAATTGTTCTAGACTTGAATATTTTGATCTCATTCTTGTTTGTTTGCGATCTGCAATGATCGCCAGATATATATGTAACAACACGTGAGTAGGTTATGTCTTGATCATGAAATGCGATCTTATGTGTTATAGTATATTGTTCTAATCGAAATCGAATGATCTAATTAATGATAGGTGATTACATAAAAGATAAAACTAAGTTTCGTTTTGTAAGCGGTAGCATCGAAAAATATCCTACCTTTGCATTTCCTTTATCTGATGGACATGAGTAAGAATGTTTCAATTATATTATTCTTTACAGATTATTAACCTATATTATATATGCCCATTGATTATCAACATATTAGTATATGGTAATTCAGATATATATTCTCTGTTCATTAATTTCTATAAATGGTTAAACAAGTGTCCCCACTTGGATAATCATTGCATTTAAACACATATTGATACACCTTTGATATATACATATATGTTGAATTACAGATTATTGTTGGATAAGATAAAACCTTTTATTTGGAACCCTGACAAGTATGAACATCCCGAACATGGGAAAATTTTTATGCTTATTACGGATAAAGGATGAACGATAATATCGTTCTAGCAATGTAGTATTGATCAATACAGGGTACAATGGGCTGATCACCCTCCGTGCCCGTAAGTTATGACGGTTTACAGATGAAGTTCTGTTTAACCTTTTTGAAAATGAAAACAATGTTCATAGTATGTCCCCTAAAACTTATTTATAGTCGGTACGTAGTTTCAAAGATTTGAAAGAGAATTGTTATTATTATTGGTTCAGAATTTCTTCGCAACTATTGATCCGTTGTAGAAGGGTAGTATAAAGAAAGTATTTAAATTCTTTCAGCTTATATATATATAATTGCTATTACTTGTTGGGCACTCAAATGCTCATCCTTGCTTAATTTAAATATTTTCAGCCAAGTGTGAACCCTCCAAAAGGCTCTGCTTTAGAAACAAGGGAAAAGGAAAGGTTCTTTGAATGATGACAATGTTATCTCGTGTGATAGTTTAATATTATTAAGACAATGTTATATATTTATGATCATGTGTTGTAAGGAATGATTTAAGGTTACGTGCTTGGGAGTTAAACTTTGATATTATGTAAGTTAAGTTTAAATATTTATATTATTGGCATTATTATTAGTATTATTAGGTTATAGAGATGGTATCGTGAAGCCTTTGAATTCGGGTTTCAAGTACGGGATTGGGGGCGCCACAAGTTGGTATCAAAGTCGTGGGTTATAAATATTAGGATTATGAAACCTAGGTTATAACCTTATAGGAAACTCTTATAGAATATGTTAAGCTAAGTGATAGGTTGAGGGATCCATCGAGTTTTAGTTGTACTTAATAAAATATCATTTCATTTTACCAATGAATATATTTTATTGTGTTACTAATGTTGTTTTGCTTGTTTATTGTGGTCATAGGGATGGGCCGATTTGAGAGCCAAGGTAGTTACTTCATTGGATCAAGAGTCGAGGGACTTTAGTGAAGGGGTACATGGAACATGAGATGATAAGAGATTTGTTGGTCGTCAGAATGACGACTTAAGGGTTAGAAATTTGAGAAAGTGGAGGCACAAAATCACACCTCCGTTTTCGAGCAATTTGTCTGAGGACCACTCTTCACCGAGCAAAGGCGAGTTAAATTGAGTTACGAGGAGGTTGGAGCAAAGAGAACGCAACTAGGGGCGGCTTGAGAGTTGAGGGGAAGCTAAAGATGCGAAGATATATACCTCAGAGCAATCTTTAGACATCGCCTTTAAAGCGGTTGACGCGAATGGATGGAGTCGCCCTTGACGAGGAGAGAGCGGCGTTGATGTGTACTCATGTTCGATATAGTCCCACTTTTGTTTCTATTAGGGACTGTTTAGTGTTGAAAATCCTTATGCCTTTCTGTATGCATAGGATGGCAGTTAGACCCCAACTTTTCTAGTAGAGGGGTAGGTGGTAAGGAATCCTCAATTTTGTCCAATAGAGGATAGTTGGTGGTGGGTAGTTTAGGCCTTTAGCATTTATAGAAGTAGGCCAAAGGTTTAGTCGGTTGGTATTAAAACCGTGGTATATTAATATATAAATAACTCGTTTAAAGTTTATGAAGGAATGAATTGACTAAATCCATCGTCAAACAAAATAAAAGATAACTTATATAAAACTATTAGTTGCTGTGTGTATTTAGTATATACTAATCAAGATAATTTTTGTGTGTAGATGTCAGGTGAGAAAGGATTAGGATACCCACGGATCGTAAAGAAGGAGCTAATATCGAAGCCAATAGCGAAAATAGAAGCTCACAATGAAACCAACTCGGACGAGGTGGTTATCGTGGAAAACATAGTACCAGATCCGGAAGTGGTAAAGTTGACAGATAGTGATTCAGACCCTAAAGCTGAAGCTGATCAAGAATCAATGGAGGTGCAGGAATTGAGGAACAAGGTTTCTTCTCTAGAAGGGTTGTGGGAGATAGAAAAGTCGCTAATAGTCGATTAAATCAGCGTTAATAGAATCAATGGAAGGGAATGATAAGCTTAAAATCAAAATTAATCAGATGGGAGCCTCAAGCAACACTTCGCGTGCAGCTCCGAGAGATAAGGGAAAAAGGAAGATAGAAGACCATGATTTGGGAAAACCTGGTAAGAAGAAGTGGAAAAGAATATGTTATCTTTGCGATTATGAAGGGCATACCACTCTGTATTGTCCTGACTATAAACGGGGAGCATGTTTTGTTTGTGGAAAAGAAGATCATCGTGGCTAAAAGTCATCCCAAGAAAAAGGCTTAGGGAATAGGTAGTATAGGTTATGTTGTGTAGGTATGTTTAAGGTAATATGTGTGCTTAGTATGTTGTGTAACGTGACATTTTCAACTTTTGTGTTGGTTAAAGTGTAAATCCCGACCTTTGTAGTCACAAGGGATAGCTGATGATTAAAGCACTATGTGTTGTGATGTGTAATGTATTTTGAAGTCTTGGAATGAATATGAATCTAAGTTTGAATAATGAAATGAGTTAATATACTAAACTTATATGATAAGATTTAGAATGTAGAGAATAATATATGGTTTTACTTAACCAGATAATGCCGCCAAGACGTCAAACTCGAAACCAAAGGGCAGAAGAGTCTGTCAATAATGTTGAGGGACAACAACAAGCAGACCTGATGCAGCAATTTGCGAACATGATGGCACAAATTATGCAGCAAGGAGTGCCAGTCGCAGGAAACCAGCTGGACAACCGCTTCGCTAATTTCAAGTACTTTAAGGCTGTAGGACCACCCGAATTTAGAGGGGCAACTGACCCTGTTGAAGCATAAACTTGGATTAAAGAGATTGAGAAGGTGTTCGTAATAGCTAGGGTAGCTGAGGGGCAAAAGACCACTTTTGCCACCTACACGATGAACGGTGAGGCAAATTTTTGGTGGGAAGCGAATCGACGAGGAGGCGGGAGAGAAGGTGTAGTTACATGGGATAGGTTTAAGACAACATTTTTGAGAACTATTTCTCGTCCAATTATGCAAGCTAGGATGGAGGTGAGATTTTTAGAGTTGAGGCAGGAGAACATGACTTTTGTGGAATACGCCGCAAAATTCAATGAGTTGGCAGTGTTTGCTCCGCATCAAGTGGATATGGAGGCTAGGAAAGCTAGGAGGTTTGAGTGGGATTAAAACCTCGGCTCTACAACAAGGTGGCGGTGTTGCAGATCCCTACATTTGCAAAGAGCACTCATGGAGAAGGCTATTATTCTTTGAGAAGGGAGTGAGGCCATGAGCCTCTACAACAAGGAGAGAAAAGAACAAGGGTAAGTCGAAGGGATTAGGAAGGTGGAAGTTACTAGTGGGAGTAAGCGGTGGTGATAGCAAAAGGAAGGGAAGCAATTTTGGAAGTGTTCAGGTGAAGCGGGAAGGAGCTAAGAAGCAAGTTGTGCGATGGTGGAAATTGTGGGAAGAACCATTCAGGGGAATGTTTGAAGGGAAGTTCGTGTCTAGGCAAGTGCGGGCAGAGGGCCATATCTCTCAACCGCCCCAATCCTAGGATGAATAGTGGATGCTTTATATGCGGATCAACTTGATCACAAGGTGAAGGATTGTCCAAAGAGGAAGATGGAGGCGGGAAGTGTGATTTCTGAAGAGGGCAACGGACTTTAGCATTCACGGACCAACGTCATCCAAAGAAGTTTAAATCAACAATAAGGGTCTACATGACATGGCGATCCAGATACCGTAGCGGTAACAATGCAATTCCGTGGTATTATTCTAACCAAGTTTTATTTTCTTATATATGATTTTCTTATATATATAATAAGTTTATAAAGAAGTTTTGAAGAAGTAAATTGAGTTCTTTTAGAAATCAAATTTTCATTTAATCAGATAGAAAAGCTTTGTGTGAGTAGGATTAAAGATCTGTACGATCATTTATGATAAAGATCTACTTGTAATGATTGTATGTACTTACATTACATCGTATGTATAGTTAGTAAAGCGGTTGATTAGGGACGGAATCTTTATAAGGGGGAAGGATGTAATAACCCAATATTTTCTATAAAAATTAAATTAGAAATTTTTGCGATATAATATTTTTTTTATATATATGGTGTAGTTTGTCAAACCTTAATTATCTGTGGGAAACCCTAATCAAACTTGGTGGTGAGTTCATGTCTATTATATAACCATGTTATGATTAACCCTAATTAACATTTGTACTTGTAAATTCTTGAAACCCTAATTATTATGTATAAACCCTAATTGTGTTTTGGTAACCCAATTGCCAAAACTATAAACCCTAATTTCTAAGTTAGTATGGATAGTATAATTATTATATTATAACCCTAATGTCCATGTATGATTAAAACCCTAATCAAAATAAGAAAAAAAAAATTATAAATTTAGTACCCTAATTATAATTATTTTGAACCCCAACTTGGGTAACATAGATTAATAATTATTGGGCTAGGTTTACTAATGGCCCAAAACAATTGGAAGAAGCCCAAAAGAAATCTATTCAAGCCCAACTCTTAGCCCACTTTAACCAAGGGTATTTTAGACCTTTAATTTGCCTAGATTATGCATTAAAATAATAACTAAATAAAGAATTAGAGTGTTTAATCATGGCGGCCATAATTTACCTTTTAAGGTAACAAATTTTGTTAATCAAGTTTCCTTATATAGTTAGTAGCTTTTCTTTATTTATTTTATTGCAAAAAGTACTTTGTTGTCAACATTCTATTGGTGGGAAATCTACTAAGCATGCTTAAAAATCAAGATAAGGAAATTTATTCAAGGGACAACACATGTATAGAGAATAATAGCTAAATCCTTCATGCTATGTCACTTCTATAAATTGATTAAAGAGGGGAAATAGGATTTTGCTAGCCATTTTTATCAACACTCAACCTAGACCTTCCTTGCATCAAACCAACGAAAATTTCTAGCTTATTAGTCCCTAAATCAACCCCCACCATTACCATAAACAAATCAGAAGCAACCAAATCAGAAATCAAAGCTTAGAAGGTATAAACCCTACCTCAAATTTCTGTCCAAATCTGTCCAAATTTGTTGTTTAATTTTGTGTTTAAGTGTTGTAATATGTTGTTTATTGTGTTATTAAGTGATCTGGGTTGATAGGTGTTCGATCCATAACATCTATAAGCTCAAATCTCACTTTTTACAAAATCTGAAATTTCATTTTTTTTTGGTTTGACAACAAATGTCGTAGCCACGCGATCTTTGGTAGTTTATCATTTTGATGTTTGAAGCTTGTAGCTTATATCCTGCAATGTCCTCTTTAATTACCAAAACGAATGAGAGTTATTCATGGTCAAAGGTCGTTGACCGACCATGACCAGTCAAAATCTGGGTAAACCCAGAAATTTTTCAACATTCGATGACTTATTCAACCACCCATATCCTCGATATGTTTGATTTGTTTTGGTGGATTTTTTTGTAATCAATGTGTAGCCTGACATGTGTACTTTAGGTTTATGGCTTTAGATCATGTTAAAAAAACATCAGGATTAGAGTAATATTTGGTCAAATTAGCTCTTAAATTCATGATTTTGGATTTAAAATTTTCTAAAAAATTTGAAGTGCTTTTTCCGTCAAGCGTTGATCGAATTCTTATAATCTTGATATGTTGTTGTTACAATGAGTTTAAGTGTTAGATCTATAGTCTCTCATGTTATGAACAAGATGGAACTTATAAATCACAAATCTATCAAAAGGATTTCTAGTTATAGAAGCTCAAAGTGGCGGAATTAGTCGTTCTTCACCTTGAAGATGAAGAATGGTGTCCGATGTACCTCTTTTGGGAGCTTAGATCTTGTTCGTTTGATGCTTTATTGCCATGCTTGATGTTGGGTATTGTAGACGTGCACTAGTATTACAAGATCCAATTCATAGATTGTCCGGAAAACAATACACACACCGATTAACACTTGTCAAACATGCATTACTCGATTTACGACTTGCGTTTTTTCGGGTTGGTGAAGAATACCTATAGTGACGATTAACGCCGCTATAGGCACCTTAAAGTATACAGTTTAATTTCTAAATTGATTATTTCTATTTAATAATTACGTAAAATTAGATTTAAATTATTAAAATACAAAATAAATTATTAAAAATTATTTTAATGTCCAAAAAAATATATTTTAATTATTTTGAATATATTTCGAAATATTTTATATTTTTGGAATATTAAATGTATTTAATTTATTTAATTATAATATTAAATAAATTATTTAAAAATGATTTAAATACATGAAAATCATTAAAATTATATTATGATATAAGAAAATATTTTGAGTTATAACTTTTGATATTATGTGATAATTTTATTAATAAATTAATATTAATAATAATTAAGTTATTTAGTAGATGAGTTTAATAAATGAATTAAAAATCATTTTAATATTTTAAAAATCATTTTAAAGTGTTTAAAATATTTTAAGTTATAAATATAACTTTTAATATTTAAAGGATAATTTATTAATAATTTAATATCAATGATAATAAGTTAGTATTAATGATATTGAATTTATTTAATAATTATATTAAATAAATAGTTTAAAATGATTTTATTAATTTAAAAATTATTTAAAAAAGGGATATAAGTGAATTAAAAAATATTTTAAGTTATAATTAATGACTTTTAATATTTGGATGAATGGTTCATTAATATTTGAATATTAATGGTAATTATTTAAAATGATTTAAAATGTTTTAAAAATTATTTAAGGGTAATATTAATACTTTAAAATATTTTGAGTTATTGTAAATAACTTTGATATTTTGGTAATGATTTCATTAATGGTTTAATGAATTAAATATTAATGATAATAAAGCTGTTTGATATTTAATGATGATTCCGGTATTTGAAATTCATGTTAATGTATAATAAATGTTTAAAAATTATTATTAAGTCATATAACTGACGTTTACAGATATTGTGTAATAGAATAGAGTCTTAGACTATTTAATTACGATAGAGTTGTTGCGATTACATTGACATAGTTCAAAATTGTTCAGACTTGAATATTTTGACCAAGATTATCGCTTTGTTTGCGGCTGCAACGATCACGATATATGTAACGTGAGTAGGTTATGTCGATCGTGAAATGCGATAGTATGTGTTATAGTATATTGTTCTAATCGAATCTAATGATCCGATTAATGATAGGTGATTACATAAAAGATAAAACTATGTTTCGTTTTTTGTAAGCGAACAAGATCGTGTAAGTATCCTACCTTTGCATTTCCTTTATGCAATGGACATGAGTAAGAATGTTTCGTAATTATATTATTACCTGCATAAATTATTAACCTATATTATATATGCCCATTGATTATCAACATGTTAGTATATGGTAATTCGTATATATATTCTCTGCTCATTAATTTCTATAAATGGTTAAACAAGTGTCCCCACTTTGATAATCATCGCATTTAAACACATATTGATACACCTTTGATATATACATATATGTTGAATTACAGATTATTGTTGGATAAGATAAAACCTTTTATTTGGAACCCTGACAAGTATGAACATCTCGAACATGGGAAAATTTTTATGCGCTACGGCGGACAAAGGATGAACGATAATATCGTTCTAGCAGTGTAGTATTGATCAATACAGGTACAACCCGTGATCACCCTTTGTGCGTAGAAGTTATGACGGTTTTGAGATGAAGTTCTGCTTAACCTTTTTGAAAATGAAAAAATGTTCATAGTATGTCCCTAAAACTTATTTATAGCTTGACGTAGTTTCAAAGATTTGAAAGAGAATTGTTATTATTATTGGTTCGAATTTCTTCGCAACTATTGATCCGTTGTAGAAGGGTAGTATAAAGAAAGTATTTAAATTCTTTTCAAATTTATATATATATAATTATATTACTTGTTGGGCACTCAAATGCTCATCCTTGCTTAATTTAAATATTTTCACTAAGTGTGAACCCTCCAAGGCTCTCGCTGAAACAAGGGAAAAGGAAAGGTCATTTGAATGATGACAATGTTATATGTGTGATAGTTTAATATTATTAAGACAATGTTATATATTTATGATCATGTGTTGTAAGGAATGATTTAAGGTTACGTACTTGGGAGTTAAACTTTGATATTATATAAGTTAAGTTTAAATATTTATATTATTGGCATTATTATTAGTATTATTCCTTTATAGAGATGGTATCGTGAAGCACTGAATTCGGGTTTCAAGTACCCGGATTTGGGGGCGTCACAGTACTAGTTTCATGGTTTCTTTTGTGTATGAGCGCAATACCTATACTGAAAGGAGGAATCTCTGGACTGATCTGGTCACTCTGTCTTCAAATGAGTGTTGGTGTTTATTGGGTGATTTTAATGTGATCAAAGACCTGAAGGAAACTAACCAACTAAATGCTAGCTGGGATGTTGGAAAAGAAGAGTTCAAAGACTGCACCACTTCAATTGGTGTGGATGATATACGAGCAACTGGTCCAATTTTTACTTGGTGGAACAATCAACCTTCTCATCATGTCCACAAGAAACTAGATCATGCCTTGGGAAATTTAGAGTGGTTTTCAAACTCCATGAATCATAATAGGAGTCCAGGACCTGATGGTTTCAATGTGAACTTCTTTATTAGCTATTGGTCCATTGTTGGGGAGGCCTTTACTAAGGCTGTTCAATTCTTTTTTCCACTAGCCGGCTAACTAAAGGGATAAACTCCACTACTTTTGCCTTGATTCCCAAATGTCCCAACCCAACTACCATGGTTGATTTCTGTCCTATCTCTTGCTGCAATACCATTTATAAATGTATAGCAAAAATCCTTTTGAATAGGATAAAGGTGGTTTTGCCCATGCTAATTGACCACACACAATTGGCATTTGTTAAAGGTCGAAGTATAAGTGATAATATACTCTTGGCTCAAGATCTCTTCAAAGGTTACACCAAAAAGTCAAGCCCCTCTCGTTGTGCCCTCAAGATTGACCTACGGAAAGCCTTTGACACGGTTAGGTGGGAGTTCCTTCTGGATGTCCTTAAAGCATATCTTTTCCCACCAATTTTCATAGGTTGGATCAAGGCTTGTATTACTATTTCCATGTTCTCCATTAAGTTAAATATAACTCTTGCAGGCTTCTTTGGTAGTACACGTGGTCTTCGTCAAGGAGATCCCCTCTCCCCTTTCATGTTTGTTCTTGTAATGGAAATGCTTTCACTAAAACTCAAAACAGAGACTTCTGCCTATGAGTTTGAATTTCATTGGAAGGCTAAAGCTTGCCAACTTACTCATCTACTGTTTACAGATGACATCCTTATTTTCTGCCATGCGAGCTTACCTTCGATCAATATAATTCATTTCTGCATACAATCGTTCTCTCTTTACTTAAGTCTGATCCCTAATTCACACAAAAGTCAATGCTATCTCTTAAATATAGATCCTTCAACCATGAATAGTATTCTATCATTACTAGGATTTCAGATAGGTTCGCTACCTTCTAAATTCCTTGGAGTTCCACTACTCTCTCGAAAGTTATCCTATGTCAATTGTGTTACACTTGTCCAAAGGATAACCTCTTGAATTTCTACATGGACTTCCAAAGTCCTTGCCTACTCCGGTCGTCTTCAGCTGATAAAGTCTATTCTTTGTTCATTCCAAACCTACTGGTGCAAGCATTTCATGCTACCTAAGGTTGTACTTCGTGAGATTCATTCCCTCCTTAGCAGGTTTTTATGGAAGGGGCCGAATCTGTGTAAGTTCGGGGCTAAAGTAGCTTGGTCTCAACTGACATTACCAACGAGTGAAGGGGGATTAGGCATTAAAAGCATCCTTGACTGGAATACTGCCTTATTGATGCAACACTTCCTTCAAATTATCAATCATGATACTAAGTCACTTTGGGCACAATGGATCCAAAACACTCTCTTGAAAGATAAGTCTATTTGGCAGTTTAAAGCAGGCCACGATTGCTCATGGACATGGAAACAAATCCTAAAGCTTCGTCCATGTGCTTTTCAACATCTGAAGTACTTTATTATGAATGGTAATCAAACTTCTCTTTGGTATGATCCTTGGTTGAATGGTGCCTCCATCAAATTCTCTACTGCTTTACTGTCCAACTCAGGTATTCCCTCAATTGTTAAGGTTAGCCACATTATTTTGGACTCCTCATGGAATCTCCCGGCAAGCAATCATCATGATGTTATCCTTTTTTGGCAGCAAGTTCTTCAAGTTCCAATTCCTCCTAGATAGAATGACAAAATTTTATGGGAAGTTCAAGCACTTCATTCAGTTAAGGCAAACCAAATTTGGGATTCTATTCGTACTAGGACCCAATTGGTAGCATAGAGCTCAATCTTTTGGCACAATCTTCATGTGCCCAGATACTCATTTATGATGTGGCTGGGACTTCTAAGGAAACTATCTACAAATGATCGAACCAAGCATTACACGGGAAGGACGTGGAATTGTCTGCTATGTAACCAACACCATGAAACCTTTGAGCACTTGTTCTTTGACTGTGCCTATTCTATGGTTATCCTAACCAGTGCACTCGCCTTAGGAAATTAGACTTCCATATGAATAGTAACTCGTGAATAGTAACCGGATATTTTATGACAACTTGTCTACTTTGAAAATTTTTCACATATTACCCTTAACTTTAACCTTTTATCAATTTAACCATTTACTAAAATAGAAAAATTGAATAATTTTATTTCATAAAATTCGGGGTCTCACAATGCATGCCCTCCTGCATGTCGATAGTCCATATTATAGGGTAGACTCTGCCGAAATTTTTTCGTTGGTCGGGTAATTTAGATTTGTCCCAATGCATATGTGACACACTCGGCTGAATGTACTTCTTATCTAGCAGTTCTTGCAGTTGCACCATCAATTCCTTCATTTCTACTGGAGCCATTTTGTACGGGGCCTTTGATATTGGAGCGGTTCCTAGTGCTAAGTCGATCACAAATTCAATCTCTCGGTCAGGCGGAAGTCCTGGAAAATCTTCCAGAAACATGTCCACAAATTCCCTAACCACTGGTATTTCCTCCAATTTTACACCCTCCTTCTTTTGAGTATCGACTATGTAAGTTAAGTACCCTACACAGCCTTGACTCAATAACTTCTTGGCCTACATAACCGTCAGACATCTCACTTGTCTAGGCGATTTTCTACTATGAAAAACTACCTTTGACGGAGTCATAAGGTTTACACACTTCTTTTGGCAGTTAATTATTGCTCCATAATTGAATGGCCAATACATTCCCAATATCACGTCAAACTCTCCAAGTTTTATCGGGATTAAATCTACCGACATAATATCCCCCTTTATATTCACCCTACAGTTCTTGTATATGAACCTAACAGGAATTATCTCCCTATTCGTAATTTCTATGTTTAAAGGGAAATTCAACTCTTCACTAGGTATTTCTAACCTCTTAGCAAATTCATCAGATATAAACGAGCAAGTAGCACCCGAATCAAATAATACATATGCATTTATATCATTGATTGGGATAATACCTGACATGACATCTTTGTATTGCATTGCACCCTGCACCATCATGTTGAAGGTTCTGGCTATGGGCTTATTTGATGACGTTGGTCCAGCAATAGTCAATGTACCTCCACCAGCATTTCCCTTGCTTCCATTTTCCTCACCATATTTCTTCTTCGGACACACGCGAGCAAAGTGATTCTTCTTGGGTTAAGTGCAATTTGGGGCAATGTGACCCTCCTGGCCACAGTTAAAGCATGCCCGCTTCCCCCTTAAGCACATACCCATGTGAAACTTCTTACATGTAGTACATGCATCAATCTTCTTCTTATGCTGGTTACCTTGCTGATTTCCAGCTCCCACATTTGCATTCCACTTCCTCTTCAAATTGTTGTTGCCATTTCCACCATTACTACCTCCACCATTTTTAGCTTCACCTTCATTCTTCTTCTTTCTCTGCTCTTGGTTGTGCTTTGTTACAGCCTCGCCTCAACTCTCAGCGAGAATTTCCTTCTCAAGCACTGCTGTAAATGTCTTTAACTGGAACAGGGAGACTCTGCTGTACAACCATTGCTTCAGTCCCTTCTCGAATCTCCTTGCCTTGCGCTCATCAGTATTCACTTGATATTGTGCAAACCTCACTAACTCGTTGAATTTCACGGCATATTCTGACACTGTCATTGTGCCCTGCTTCAGTTCCAGAAATTTCACCTCCATCTGATTCTTTGAACTTTCTGGGAAATAGGTCTCAAAGAATATTTCCTTGAACCTTTCCCATAACATTTCCCCTTGACCTCCTCGGGTTTTATTGGCTTGCCACCAATAACTCACCTCTGCTTTCAACATGAATGTTGCAAAAGCAGTCTTCTAATTCTCTCCTACCCTAGCAACATCAAAAACCTTCTCTATTTCCATGATCCAGGTCTGTGCCTGAACCGGATTCATGAACCCAAGGAATTCTGGTGGCCCAACTGCCTTGAAATCCTTAAAAGTCGTAGCTTGATTATGTGGCTAGTTCTGTAATGCTCCCGTCAGTAGCGCTACGAATTGTTGAACTAGATTATCCTCAGCATTGTTGTTATTCTCAGGGTTTCTTTGTCTTGGTTGGCGTCTTGGAGGCATTTTCTGTTAAAATACACCCATTAGATTCTATTTAACCTTTTAAGTATTACTAATCAATTTGCACATCACAAAAATTACCACATAACACACAATATTTTGAATAAATAGTAACTTTTATTTATTCATAATGTTTTAAAACATAATAATGATAGCATTCATACTATCTACATCATCACTTTCCTGAACTACAAAAGTTGCAGGATTACTTCATCCTCATCACATCCCATTGGTTATATCATACCCGAGATTTACATCTTATTTACTCACTAATCACATAATAATTACATTTATGACATTCTATTAAAATGCTACATAGCCTTACGATGCTCTTCTTCCATAATTTGGAACATTGATCGGTGATCTAATATGTATGATGGCAGCGTCTCGAACTGAATTGGATAACACATGACCTAATCCTGAGCTCGATTAATCACGGTGTTGAATACGTTATTCATCTCTTCCATCTTCATCCTCTTTGCTTGTGCGTCTCTCTCTGCTATTCAAGCTCGTTGATAAGCTTCATCATATGCGTCCTCAGTTCTTACCCTCTTTGTAGCTTCCTTTTTCAACTTGTTCTCCAACTCTGTAATCATCTCTGTCAGTTGCACTTTCTCTTCTTCAGTGTGGACCAGCTTCTCTTCAACATTGTTCAGACGTTCCTCTCGATCCTGGATCTCGTCGTCCTTCTGCGCCATCGAGATCTGTTGTTCAGCTACTATCTCTTGCAACTCCTCGACGGTATCTTGAAGTTCCACATTATGGTCGTATACTTCGTCGTACATACGGGCAGCTATCGAGTTAAGTTGAATCTCTTCCTCCTCGTTCTCCTCATCCTCATCCGTCTGTGGCAGCTCAACAGGGTCCTCCTCATCCATCTCTATCTCATCATCCTCATCAGGTATTCTCTCCTGCTCAACTACTGTGACCAACGAAGTTATTTTCCGTGGCAGTAGTTGTTCCCAAATCACCTGAATATCTCGAGGCTCCTCCTCTCTAGGCATCTTGGATCCCTCCTCCCTAGCCTGACTGGATCCTCCTATATTAGCAATCTTGTCAATCAAATTTTAAGTTTTAATTACTAATCATTACTACTCTACACTCACGAGCACATAGGTTGTAATCACATACGAACATAAGTGTTTTATTACTTCTTCCTTCAAACTCGATAAGAGTTTATCATCACTATCTTTTCAAAGGTTACTTCCTAAGACTTTTCCCCACCTAAGGTTCATAACCTAAAGCTTTGATACCAACCTGTGACACCCCCAAATCTAGGTACTTCATTCCCACAAGACTTGGTGTTCACTTTCCATTCATTCATACTATCTACCCAAATATAATAAAATTAAATCATAAATCCTCCCTTTAAAATAGGGCTACATCATTAAATAAAAATCTTCCCAGGTTGTCTAACCTTAAACATCATATAAGTGCGAAAATAAAATTATTACATCACATCATTAATTAAAAGTCTATCATCATAACAATAAATGAAAATTAAAAGTCTTCATCACTTGTACATTTTTCCATTTCCTTGGCTAGTTGTAGGTTCGTCGACCTTCTCAACTTTAGCTGAAATAAGTATATTTATGCAAGAGTGAGCAAAACAATTGCTCACTAGATATAACAATAAAGCAACAAGACAATAATAACTTCCAATGAATAAGCTCATCAAAACTGAATAGTACTCTATCAATGATAACCAAAAACTGGAATCGAAATATGAAATATATATCTGAGGGTCATAAGACCACGAACTATGTCCATAGTTGTAAGTAATCTTTTAACTTCAACTTTAACAGTCATAAGACTACAAGGACTCCTCGTACTTAGGGGGATCAGCCCTTCGTACAATTTATTGTGCACAAACATTTCAACGCTAAGCGTAATTTATCCCCTAATAATAGGGTTATTCATCTCAGTATTTAGAGTACAAGTCCGCACCAAAGTAAGTTTGGTTTGGATACATTTCAAGGGTAATTTAGAATTCAATTATTCATCAACTAAGGATTAGTTGAATACAATATTGATAACGTCATGCTATGGAATAATCATAACTGAATCGACATTGTTAATTAAGATCATGCTTTAGGAATAAACTAATAGCATAAACATCAAATAATCATAATATACCTTGCTTGAACAATATTAAGCCAAGGTTATTTAGAATTGAATACTAAGCATGCATAACAAATAGTAATTTAAACGATAAAACTTGTTCAACATGAGTATATCAGAATATGTAAGCTTGCATGCTAGATAACAAGTTAAAGACAAGAATAACTTGTTCAATATCAGAATAAGATTTAGAAATCATAAATAAACTAGATACAAGAACTTGCTCAATCGTAAGAATGAACTTGCACAATGTAATAAATGAACTAGCTCAACGAAAGTGTAGAGTTAGAAAACTTGCTCAATTATAAATGTAGAATTAAAGAGCTTGCTCAATGTAAAAAATAAGTTTAGAAACTTGCCTTGAGCGTAAGCTATAATATTAAACTTACGTTCACCTACACATAGGTTTAGAACCACAATATCTCTAAGACATACTAAAATACCATAACATATGCATTTTTAGTTAGACTTGTTATTTCCGTATAAGTTTTATACTACTATATACATTTCATAATTTCCAAGTGTTAACATCACAACACTTATCTAACATTCATTGTATTAACATCACAACACTTATTTAACATTCATTGTAAAATCCCAAATTTTATGAATAAAGATTTAAATTCTAAAAATATTTTTTTGAATATTATGGTGTGAATTTGAGATAATGTTATAGTTGTGGGTAGTATTTATAAATTTTTCAAAGTATGCAAGTTATTATATAATATTCGATTGGTCTGGGTAATATTCGCTTTTAACGAGGGAATATTCGTATTGATGGCACAATTATTGGTGGACCCTCTATTAACGGAATTATTATTTGATTGAGAAAACGACAAAATATTTTTTATGAAAATAACGGCGAAAGTTTTACCGTTAATCTTGTTGAACTACTCTTAATAAAAAAATACAAGAATACGCTGTGGTTTCATAGTAGCACACGGTATTGATTATTGATGCTTACGTGAGAAGTCACTCAGTTTTGTTCAATTATTGCTTCAGTAATTGTTGCATAATATCTCACGTTATTTGATTCAATTATTGTCGATATTTTATATATTATTAAATCAATAATTGAGATGACAGAGTTATTAATATTATTATTTGCAATATTAACGATGTCTAGAAGTTCTGCCAAGGAGAGGTTTGGTCACCTAATTGCGCGCCAATAGGGAGAAATTCTTATTGGAAAGCCCCCTTTTTCCTGGGAATGACCTGGTCGATTAATAGTGTGAATTATAATAATGATGATGAAATTTTGTTTTATTAGTATTATTAATGTAATAAAATAGAAAAGCTTTTTATATAAAAAATGTAATACTTTTATAAAGTTATTCGTTTTATTAGACTATAAATAGAATATATTATATTCTATTATGCATAGTATTTTTCATAGTAAAATCTTTTTATATAAAACAAAATACTTTTATAAAGTTATTTATTTTATTAGACAATAATTAGAATATATTATATTCTATTATGCATAGTATTTTGCATAGTAAAATCTTTTTATATAAAATAGAATACTTTTATAATGTTATTTGTTTTATTAGACAATAATTAAAATATATTATATTTTATAATGCATAGTGTTTTGTATAAAGGCTCGCATAGTATTTGCATAGTAAAATTTTTTATATAAAATGTAATACTTTTATAAAGTTATTCATTTTATTAGATTATAAATAGAATATATTATATTTTATTTAAAAGATTTTGTTTTATTAGAATATTTTATAGTAAACCAATATGGACCGTCCGTTTAAAAGTAAATCAATCTGGACCATTCAGGAATTAGTTACTATTCAGTCCATTCCCCTATAAATAGAAGCTCATTCCTTCATTATTTCTTATGAATTCACTGAAACTCTAGAGAGAAACTATAGAGAGAAAGAAGAAAAGTATTCTGCTACTTCACTACTCCTATATCCAGTTTGTTCTAAGGCAAGGGATATTATTTGTTGTACTCGTAAGGGGTATTATTTCTTTCATATTCATGAAGAGAACTTATGTTATTCCATTCTTTATTATTATGTTGGAATAACCTATATACGCGGACTACCCTATACTTGGTGAAATTCTTCTGTTATTCCATTCTTTATTATTATGTTGAATAACCTATCTATGCGCGTAAATACCGCATACATGGTAAAATTCTTCATTATTCCATTCTTTATTATTATGTTGGAATAACTTGTCTATGCTAAGCATCGCATACATGGTGAAATTCTTCATTATTCTATTATTTATTATTATGTTGGAATAACTTTGCCATGCGCAAGTACCGCATACATGGTGAAATTCTTCCATTATTCCATTCTTTATTATTATTCGCTGGAACATCCTTGTCTGTGCATTTACGCATGACCGGTTCCGTTATTTATTATTATGTCGAACATCCTCGCTTGGTCGCGTAATTTCGACGACCGTTCCGTTATTTATTATTCTCGTTGGAATATCCTCGCCTGCGTAAGCTTACGCACGACCGATTCCGTTATTTATTATTCTCGTTGGAATAACTCCGTCTCAGGCGGTCTATCGCATGCCCGGTGATTTCTTTTGTTATTCCATTCTTTATTACACTCGGTTGGTTAAAGTTTTGACTTCTATACTCCATGAAATTAGTGGAATATCCTTGATATTAACGCTTCATCCAAAGATCTTTTCATGGAAATATTCTTCCGAGCATTCTTGAATTTTACTCTCTAAAGAAGTATCATGTTGACAATTTGAACGTTATTAGTTCCTCGGATAAATTAATTCTTGAACTTGTTTTATTGAATTCTTATATCATTGTCATCATCCTCATGTTTATATTATGTTGAAAGTCATCTATGGCCTCAGAGTGCATAGATGGACTTGGTATGATTATGACCAGGATTATTCTTTATAATCATGACCGTAATGTTACAAATGATGTTGAAAAAGTCCTCATTGGCCCGTAGTGCATTGATGGACAGTTTTTGGTATGATTATGGCTATGGATTCTCTTCGGCCAAGGGTGCAGAGATGAATTATTTTATGGCATGATCGTGACCATTGATGAATACACGAATATCTTTGGCCCGTAGTGCATGAATAATTTGTGGTCGTGATACTAATGAATATCCTTGGCCGTAGTGCAGGGATGATGTGGATTATTTATTAAGCTAAGTCTTAGTGATAAAAATGATGAAAAACCTTTTTAAATCATAAAAGATAGTTGATTTTATTCTCTACTTGACTCTTTTAATGGCTTGTTTGTTCCGCTGCAGTTGAACTTGATGTCTATTGTATTTTATCAGTTTAACATTGTTGAAGACTAATGATAATTTATTCTGCATTATCTAATGATAATTTATTCTGCATTATCTTAGTCATAATATTTCTTACTGGGCTAGTTGAGCTCACCCTTTCCTTCACTGTTCTCTTCAGGAAATGAGAATATAGCTGGGACGTGTAGGGGAACGGATTGACAATCCAGATGATAGCATTAGTAGTCCTCACTATTCTGTTAAATAGTATGATAATAAATGTAATGAGGACTGAATTTGAGTTTGTATACTGTCTATGAGGACTCCATTGAGAGTGGATATTGTCTAGAAAGCAATATTCTTGTTTAAACTCTCAGTTTATGTTTTTTTCGTATTTTACACGATAGTTGTATAATTAAGTTGTATTTGATTTATGTACCATGTATTTGGCAACTCAAGATGGGTGATGTATACAAATTTTGGGGGCGTCACATTCATTGTATAAACTAAGTTATAACATAACGCATTCGTAACTTACTAATCACTTTTACAAAGTTGAAATTATCATTGACATGACACGATTCTGTTTTAAACTCCTTACTACATGTTTGACACATTACCATAACCTTAGACCTAGTGGTAAGGTATTCCAAGATCTGCAGCAGCAGCAGAACCAACTGTCTCAGGACAGGGTATCGCACAGCTGCGCCATACACAAGCCTGGGACCAACGCAGTTGTGTCATTGCCAAGTGTTGCAGCTTTTTAGCCTTGGCACCGGTAGCAGTACTGCTACTGGTGTACGATAGAGGCGTAAACGGCTATGAACAATGAGCATGTGACTTTAGCCCAACAAACACGAATTTTACCCACTAAACCGTAATATTAACACAAACAATCGATATAAAACTATCATAAACATGTTTGCCAACATATTCCTCAACATAGAACAATTTAACAACAATTATACTAGTTTAATTTCTCAAATTTCACATTTTCATATAAAACTCAATTTTTTTGACATTCATCCCAAAAATCAACACTATAAACACAATTCTTGCCCAAATTGCTTCGTTCAAACTACGTTTTCTTCGTTTCTTAATGAACTAGCATAAACAAGCTTTAATTTGCAGTTTAACATACAAACTAACCACTAAATTTGGTACTTACATAAGCCATATACAAAATACAATGTAATTTACTTTGCCTCCTTTTTAAAACGAAATTAGCATACAAATTTCTTATTTAAACATAAACTTTAACATTACACTTACATAAAATTGCAATAATTCAGTGGTAAGGCAGCAATTCAAAAAATTTGCATTCACAGAACATAGATTTTTATGCCGTAAATTCATATATATATATATATATATATAATATTAAAGATATGAACAATACCTTCAATAAGCTTGATAATTCTTGTTAATCAACTGAAGTTGTTGTGAATTTCTTAGGTTTCCTCTCAATCTCTCTCAATTCTCTCTGTCTCTATATTCTTATGATTTCTTTTTTTGGCTCAGACTTAGACCACAGACGTAAACAAACATGTATGCGTAAACAAAAAAAACCGATATGGCCTTAATAATCATAATAACTATTATCAGTTACCAAAATAATGTATAAATTATAATTATATTTTATTTATTATTTTAATTTATTTTATTTATATTATTATAATTCAAAAATCAAAAAAATCCAAAAGCCATAAGGCTTTGTTTGGCAAAAAGTCTTTAAAATAAAGACTTAATATATTTAAGCCTTGTTTGGTCAAAACAAAATTAAACTATTTTAATTTATTTTAAATAAATAATTTAGTTTATCATTTATAATCACATATTATTTATTTGGATTTCCATATCTAACATTAATCAAATAAATTAATCACATACTATATTTTAAATAAATTTTCTATTTAAACAATTATCACAAAATTATAATTTTATTTAATAATTTAACATATCAACTAAAATTATTACATCAAAACAACAATATAACATCTCATGTTATATTACAACTCTCTAAATTATAAATTAATTTAATTTATAATATTATCTAATAAATTTAGATTCATAAATATTTATTAACAACTATCACATCAATAAATATTTATTCAACAATAAACACCTCAAATAAATATTTATATAATTCAATAAATATTTAAAATTATAATTTTAAAAAATCCGGATTGTTACAGAAACTCTTGGTCATGCTCGGTTAATGGGTTTTGACCAAGAATATCTTCGATTCTGGACATGATCTAAGCATGATTTCCAAGTCCAGACCAAAGTCCTTATAGCAAACTACAAGTCTAAAACATAAAACACACGAAATCATTAACAGAGAAGAATCTACAACCTTTGACTTTTGCTTGTTAGACAAAAATTTAAGGTTCTTGGCAGTTTTTGAAAAACATGGTTTTAAGGCACTTTGATGCTATAGATCTATGATAGCTCATCATAGATCATCATAAAACATCTTTTAACTCAAATATAAACACATAAACACCAACTTGAACTTAGTATACAAGATCAAAAAGTGAGTTAGGGTTTATACCTTGATCTTAGCTCTCCAAATCTATTCTTGGTGATCTATGGGGTGTTCTAGGGACTGATATACTTGTATATTTCGGATGAGTAGAGAGAGAGTTGTTTGAGAGTTAGTACACAAATAAGCAACTTTTGGTGACTTTCTCTCTCTTTAATCTATATGTAGTATGATATATTGTATATGGCTGATACATGGAATGATTTACTAGAGATTTTTAAGTCACAATGTCAGAATAAATTGGTCACCAACTCCTAATTTGGTAAGATTTACAAGTTACCAATTAAAGAAATCCAAAAAGGGCATTTTGGTCATTGAAAGTGCAATTTTAATGTCATTCTTGGCAATTGTCTAACCCTTAGGGTTCAAACCTAAGGTTTTAACCCTTAGGTTTTACAACATTAAATTTCTAGGATTTTCTAATTATGATTTAAAATAAAAATTTTAGTTTCTAAAAATGAAGATTATGGTTTCTTGATTAGTTTAGATTTTCTAAGTACTTAGACCCACAAATTAGGTTTAATAATTCACTAATTAGCATTAGGGCTTAAAATTAGCAATTAGGGTTTCTACTTAGCAATTAAGGTTTCTAAATATTACTTAGGGTTTACCTAATTAACATCAAATCTTTATAATACATATCATACATAACACAGTGACTTAACAAATTTTAAAGTCCCATCCGACTTCCAAACTAGGGTTTATCAGCGATACTAGGATTTTGTCAGGTTACAATAAAACTGCTCCACAAAATAACTTTACCCACATAACATACATATTTATAGCACTAAAATATAATTAATATTATATTATTATTCTCATTCATTGCTCAAAATCCAAAATTAAGGTTTGGATTCCATATCTGATTTATTTTTCATATATAACATTATTAATTAAGTTAAATAATTAACTTAATTAATCAAATAAACTTATATAACAAAAGAATTATTATAATAATTTATAATCATTTCATATATTATTTAAATAATATATAATCATATTTTCATGGAAAATAAATAATAAAAATATTTTTACTACAAAATTAATTTATTATAAATACAATTTATAATGATCAATAATTCTAAAAAAATTATTTACAATAATTAATGTAATAAATAAATTTTATTTATCACACATATATTTCCTAGCACATATTTCCACCTTTATAAAAAAAAATTATACGCAAAATTTCTTATTTATTTATATAGAAAATATCGAGTTATTACATTCACCCTCCCTTATAAAGATTCCTTCCCCGAAATCATTGCTTTAAAACTTATACATACAAGAGTACATATCATACACAGTCATTTCAAATAGATCTCGATCAGATTCGATCGAACCGATCTTTAACTAGTCAGCATAAAGCTTGTCTATTTGATTAAACAGAAATTTGATTTCTAATAGAACTCAAATTCCTCCTTCAAAATTTCTTTATAAAATCATTTGTTATATATAGGAAAATCATATATAAGAAAATAAAAGTTATACGAATAATACCTGGAGTTCCATCACCAGCTGCAATTGTATCTTAAACTGTCATATTGAAGGTCCTTGCAGTTGATTTGGTTGGCTTGTTTGGTAGAGTTGGACCAATTATTGCTAGCATCCCACTACTTTTCCCTGTATTGACATTTCTCCCATCAGCTCTCCTTTTCGGACATTCCCTCACCTTATGTTCTGTTGACCCACAAATAAAATAACCACTATTTATCCTTGGATTAGGACAGTTGGGAGAAATATGTCCCTCCTGCCCACACTTAAAACACACAGACTTTCCCTTCAAACACTCTCCTGAATGGTTCTTCCCATAGTTCCCACATTGCACAATCTGCTTCTTCACACCTTCTTGTTTGACCTGGATATTCCCAAAATTGCTCCCTTTTCTTTTCTCACCCCTACTTCCACTATTAGTTTCCACCTTCCCAGCTCCCTCGACTTTGCCCTTATTCTTTCTTTCCTTGTTGTAGAGGCTCATGACCTTACTTCCCTCCTCGACTATAATAGATTTTTCCATGAGTGCTGCAAATGTAGAGATCTGCTACACCGCCACCTTGTTGTAGAGCCAGGGTTTTAAGCCCAGCTCAAACCTTCTTGTCTTCCTTGCCTCCGTATCAACTTGATGCGGAGCGAACCTAGCCAACTCATTATACTTTGTGGCATATTCCGCAACAGTCATGTTCTCCTGCTTCAACTCCAAAAACTTCACCTCCATCCTAGCCTGCATACTAGACGAGAAATAATTCTTGAAAAAAAAAGTCTTAAACCTAGCCCAAGTAACTACTCCTTCTCCTGCCCTAGCTTGATTTGCTTCCCACCAAAAAGTCGCCTCCCCCTTCATCATGTAGGTGGAAAAATCTGCCTTTTACCCCTCAGCTACCCTAGCAATTACAAACACCTTTTCTATCTCCTTAACCCAAGTTTGGGCTTCTACAAGGTTAGTTATACCTCTAAATTTGGGCGGTCCTACAGCCTTAAAATCTTTGAAATGTGCTAAACGATTGTCCGGCTGGTTCCCTGTGACTGGCATTCCCTGTTGGATAGCCTAAGCTACCATGTTCGCAAAGCTTTACATCGGGTCTTGTTGTTGTCCTTCAGCGTTGTTGACAGATTCTTTTGCCCTCTGATTTCGAGTTTGACGTCTTGGCGGCATTATTTGGTTAAATAAGACCATAATTTATTCTTTATTAACTTACATTCTAAACCTTATCATATAAGTTGAACATATTAAACTTGTTTCATTACTTAAACATAGATTCATATTCATTTCGCAATTTCAAAATACTTTACATAGCATACCACATACTACTTTAAACATCTGATATCCCTTTGTGACCACAAAAGTCGAGATTCGCTACTACTACTTATACAAAAGTTGGGAATATTACATTACACACGTACATTACCAAACATACATAATCAAATACTAATTCTACTTATTTCCTACATCTTTTTCCTGATTCTGGACAACCTTTCGCCCGATGACCTTCCAACTCACAAATAAAACATGCACCTTGCTTAAAGTCGGGGTAATGAGGAGAGGTATGTCCCTCACGACCGCAAATATAACATATCTTTTTCCCTTGGTTATTATCGAATTTTCCTAAGTCGTGGTCTTTTATCTTTCTTTTCCCCTTATTACTCGGAGCTACACACGATATATTGCTTTTCGCTCCCATCTGATCAATTTGGATTTTAAGCTTATCTTGTTCTTCCATTATTTCTATTAATGCGTGTCGCAATTGTAGCAGCTTTTCTATTTCTCACAGCTTTTCCAGAGAAGAAACCTTGTCCTTCAGATTCTGCACTTCCGTTGATGCTTGATCAGCTCCAACTTTGGTGTCCAAATCACTATCTGTCAGTTCTATCGTTTCTAGATCTTGTACTATATTTTCCAAAATAAACACCTCATCCGAGTTGCTTTCAACATGAGCCTCTATTTCAGCTATTGGCTTTGATATTAGCTCATTCTTCATGTTATAAGCATATAATAAGCCTTTTACACTTGACATCTACACACAAATTATTTTGATTAGTATATAGTATATACACACAACAAATAATTATTTTATATAAGTTATCTTTTATTTTGTTTGACGATGAATTTATTCGATTCATCTCTTTTCAAACTCTATATGAGTTATTTATATTTTCAACGTTTCCCTCTGTTCTAAGGTTATAGCCTAAGGTCTATCCCACCTAAGGTTTCTAACCCTAAAGCTTTGATACCATCCTATGACGCCCCCAAATTCAGGTACTTAAAACCCGAACTCGGTGCTTCATGACTACGAGCGAAATAATACTAATAATAATAACAATAATATAAATACCAAACTTAATTTATATATCGAGTCTAATCCCAAATCACGCGACCTTTAATACATTCATTACAATACTTAATAGTTATCATTGTCTTAATAAAGTCTAATTATTACATAAAATACCATAAATCTTATTATGTTTGCTTTCCTTTTCCTTTGTTTATGCATGAACCTTCAGTTGATCACAGATTAGTCGAAAATATTTAATTAAGCAAGAATGAGCATTTGAGTTCCCAACAAGTAATAACAATAATAAATATTAGTTGAAAGGATTAAATGTTTTCTTTGAATGACACTTCTACAACGAATCAATGGTTGTGAAGTAAGTTTGAACCAATAATAACAACATATCAATTCTATATCAAATTTTTGAAACTACGTCTTGATTATAATCGGAGATCGATTGACGACTATGAACATTATTTTCTATTTTGGAAAAAGTAAAACGTAACTTCATCTCAGAAACCATCATAACTTACAAGACGCGGGGGGTGATCGGCTTCATTATGCCTGTATTGATCAATACTACATGCAAGAACGATATTATCGTTCATCTTATCCGCCTTTTGGCACACAAAAGTTTTCCATATTTGGGATGTTCATACTTAGTCAGAATCCGAACCAAAATAATTAGGTTGAATAATAATAGAGTTTTATCTTGTTCAACAATATTTTAAGTTGTGTCTAGCCAAATCAAATAGCTTAGACGACTTTTAAGTCAACGTATACATAATGGAAATCAATAAGTATGTATCAACATGTGATTAAATATAATGATTATCCAAGTGAGGGCACTTGTAACCATATTTAGAAATTAACAATCTAATAAATATCCGGATTATACATGATACATTACTGTTGATAAACAATATGATCGAATAATGTAGTTCGAATATATGTATGCGAATACAAATTATGAAATACATAATCGATAACAATAGAGAGTTAATAACTTACTAACGATAATATAATTCTAAAACTTTCTTACTCATGTCCATTATTGCATAAGTAGATACAACGAGTAAGGATACTTGCATGGGCTGCTGTTTACAGTTATGTAACTTAGTTTTATCTTTTATATCAAGCCCTATCATTAATAAGATCATTTTACCGATTAGAATAACATATCGTAACACATACTGCTGTTTGCAGTCAGCACATAACCTAATCACATTGTCACATAATTTTAACAGTCATTGGATCACAAACAAACATGTATCTAGTCAAACTATCTAAGTCTAGATCAATTTCTGAAATATGTCGGTGTACCGATGGCTTTATAGGGCAATCCTCGAGTCTAAAACTCTATTCTGTAATTCAATAAATGTAAATATCAGTCATATTATTTTTTATAGCCTTATAATAATTTTTAATTAATTAATATAATTTATCATAATTTTTCAAACACTGGAATCATTATTAAATGATTTAAATATTAAATATTTCTATTATCATTAATATTTAATTAATATTAAACTATTAATAAAACCATTGCCAAAATATTAAAGTTATTTATAATAACTCAAAATATTTTTAAACTATTAATATTACCCTTAAATAATTTTTAAAACATTTAAAATCATTTTTAAATAATTACCATTAATATTTAAATATTAATGTATTATTCATCAAAATATTAAAAGTCATTAATTATAAATTAAAATATTTTTAATTCATTTATATCCTTTTTAATGATTTTTAAATTAATAAAACCATTTTAAAACTATTTATTTAATATAATTATTAAATAAATCAAATATCATTTAATATTAAATTATTAATGAAATTTACCTTTAAATATTAAAAGTTATATTTTATAACTTAAAATATTTTTAAACTCTTTATTTTCATTTAAAATGATTTTTCTAATATTAAAACCATTTTTAAACTAATTTATTTAATATAATTATTAAATAAATTTAATATCATTAATATTAATTTATTAATGAGAATTCTCCAAAAATATTAAAATTACATTTTATAATTCAAAATATTTTAAACACTTTATTCTTATTTAAAATAAATTTTATAATATTAAAATAATTTTTCTAATTTATTTAATACACTAATTAAATAAAAATATCATTAATATTCAAATATTTATAAATATTAATGAAAAATATCCCAAATAGTCAAAAGTTAATTTTCATAATTTAAAATATTTTTTAAAACCATTTTTGTAATTTTTAGAATTTATTTTTTATTTTTAATCATTTTCTGGAAATTAGGAAAATAAAAATAATAAAAACCGCCGCTATAGGCTATAGCGACACTTTCTGTCGCTGTTGGTGTTCTTGAGCCTCAAGAACACTGACAGTCACTGTTCATCATGCCAAGTTTGACTACTTGCAATATTCAGTTCAATTTATTTCTGGGCTAAGACAGATTTCAATCTTGTAGTATACATGTAGTAATACAATTAACATCAACAATCTAAGTCATACAACAATTCAACAAAGAGATATGATCCCTCAAAGTCGCTGTCAAAGTGCTCCTGGGTTTTCTGGGTAACCCAGAAACCTAGGCAGTTCGAGTGCCTACTTTCTAGTTCGATTTAATCTATGATCCGTTCATTATCTGGTCGATCTCATGATTCTGACATATAGTACACATGTAAAAGAACACATACACATCAATATATCAGTCTAAACACATCTTATTCTCCAGATCTAGCCTGGTCAAACGCTGTCAAAAGGCGTGTTCTTCCCGTTTCTGGAAATTCCAGAAATTGCACTTTGTGACCAAATGGTCTAGTTTGACCATTCACTACACTCAATATATTGACTGTTTATGGGATCTAAAGCCATGTATCTAAAGTCCATATAACATAATATAATCTAGATATAACAATATCATCAAACTACATAAAACCTGACAGATCTCGGGCTAACAAAATCCTGTTAGGCACTTAAAACGAGTTTTTTGGGTTGCCCAGAAACTCTTGGTCATGCTCGGTCAATGGGTTTTGACCAAAAAATATCTTACCATCCTTGACATGAATGGTTGTTATTCCACTTCCGGATCAAAGACATCATATCAAACAACACATCTAAAACATAAAACAAGAAAAATCATAAACAACCAGAATCTAGGGCCACCGACATATGGTTGTTAAATAAAAACTTTAATGTTCTTGGACGCTTTTGAAAAACATGGTTTTAAGGCACTTTGATGCTATAGATTTATGATAGATCATCATAGATCATCATAAAACATCCTTTAACACAAATATAAACACATAAATACCAACTTGAACTTAGCATACAAGATCAAAAAGTGAGTTAGGGTTTATACCTCCGTTGTCCAATCCTTGATCTTAGCTCTCCAAATCTGTTCTTGGTGATCTAGGGGTGTTTTAGGGACTGATATACTTGTATATTTCGGATGAGTAGAGAGAGAGAGTTGTTTGAGAGTTAGTACACAAATGAGCAACTTTTGGTGACTTTCTCTCTTTTTAATTTATATATAGTATGATATATTGTATATGGCTGATACATGGAATGATTTGCTGGAGATTTTTAAGTCACAGTGTCAAAATAAGTTGGTCACCAACTCCTAATTTGGTAAGATTTACAAGTTACCAATTAAAGAAATCCAAAAAGGGCATTTTGGTCATTGAACGTGCAATATTAATGGCATTCTTGGCAATTGTCTAACCCTTGGGTTTAACCCTAAGATTCTAACCCTTAGTTAAGGTTCTAACCTTAGGTTTTACAACATTAAATTTCTAGGATTTTCTAATTATGATTTAAAATAAAAATTTTAGTTTCTAAAAATGAAGATTATGGTTTCTTGATTAGTTTAGATTTTCTAAGTACTTAGACCCACAAATTAAGTTTAATAATTCACTAATTAGCATTAGGGCTTAAAATTAGCAATTAGGGTTTCCACTTAGCAATTAAAATTTCTAATTACTATTTAGGGTTTCTAAATATTACTTAGGGTTTACCTAATTAACATCAAATCTTTATAATACATATCATACATAACACAGTGACTTAACAAATTTTATAGTCCCATCTGACTTCCAAACTAGGGTTTATCAGTGATACTAGGATTTTGTTAGGTTACAATAAAACTGCTCCACAGATTGACCTTACCCACATAAAGATACATATTTATAAAGATCAAATATAATTAATATTATATTATTATTCTCATTCATTGCTAAAAAATCCGAATTAAGGTTTGGATTCCATATCCGATTTATCTTTCATATATAACATTATTAATTAAGTTAAATAATTAACTTAATTAATCTGAAATAAACTTATATAACAAAAGAATTATTATAATAATTCTATAATCATTTCATATATTATTTAAATAATATATAATCATATTTTCATGGAAAATAAATAATAAAAATATTTTTACTACAAAATTAATTTATTATAAATATAATTTATAATGATCAATAATTCTTAAAAATAATTATTTAAAATTTAATTAATGTAATAAATAAATTTTATTTATCATATATATATATATATTAGAAAATATATATATAATATCGTGAACACACATATGGTATGTGTGTAGGATTTTGGTGAATAGTTGTAATCGCTTATTTCCTAAACCTTGTTTCTTTACATAAAACAAGTTCTTTATTAATCTTGTTTTTTATTGTTCAAGTCAAATTTTATATTAGATGTTATCATTCTTTAAAAGCATAATTCTCTTTATATACAATACTTATTCGATTGTATACATCTTGAACTTTATTATTCAAATTGAATATTCATTCTTGATTCAAAAGCCAATTTTTTCTTGTTACAGAAGTTTTTGATTCACTTGCATGTTATTATTTTATTGTTATATTATTATACTTGTAGGCAATTGTGCTCACTCTTGCGTAATAATAACATTGCAGTTAAGAACGAAAGGTCCGACGAGCCTTCTACTAGCAAAGGCAAGGGCAAAGTTAGAAAGTGATGAAGATTTCTGGTTTAGTTGATATATTTTTGTTTCAAACTTGATGTTGTTTAAGACTTATTTAATTGTTTATGTTTCTGCACAAATGTTTAAGGTTAGTTTGACCTGGGATTGTATTTATTATTTAGATGTTGTAACCCCATAATGGGAGGATTTATTTCTATCTATTTATGGTTCTTCATTTATTATGGGTAGATAGATAGATGATATTTGTACAGTGAACACCAAATCCCGTGGAATTAAAGTTCCCAGATTTGGGGGTGTCAGAGGTTGGTATCAAAGTTATAGGTTATGAACCTTAGGTGGGGGAACAACCTTAGGTAGTAGCCTTATAGGAGATCGAGAACATAGTGGTGGGAAAATCTTATCGAGTTCTAAGAAATGAATTCCTTAATTCATTGAAGATAATAAAAGACTTTATGTGCTCCTGTGATAAACTTATGTGCTCGCGAGTATCGATTAGTAACTAAAACTTAAAACTATGTTGTCAGGATGTCGGATGTTGGAGGATCTAGTCGAGCTGGGGAGGTGGGACCCCGAGTACATACAGAGGATAAGCCTCGAGACATTCATGTCGTCTGGGAGCAGTTGGTACAGAGAGAGCCATCTCCGTTGATTACTGTTGTTGGTCAGGAGCATGAGCCCGAATCTGATCCAGAGGAGGATCTTGAGGAAGAAGATGAGTTCCCACCGAACTCTATCAGTGCCGAGATGTACGACGAGCTTTATGACCGTAACATAGAGTTACGAGATACTATTTAGGAGCTAAAGGAGAGGACGGTTATTCAATAGCTTACCATCGAGAAGAGGGATAGGGAGGTTGTGAGTCTTCACACACGTCTGGGAAACGTAGATTGGGATTTGGTTCATGAGAAGGGCCAAACCGAGCAGAAGTCATAGAAAATAGAGGAGTTGAAGAATGAACTGAAAGAGGAATCTGCTAAACGAGCCAGAGCGGAAGATTCTTATAAGAAGGCTTCTCAGGGAGAAGATGCAGCCGAGGCAGAGGTACAAACAAAAAAGGTTAAGATGGTGGAAATGGATTGCGCATTCAACACCACGATGAACAAAGCTCAGGATCAAGTTATGTACTATCCAATTCAGTTCGAGGACTTACCCTCGTACATGCTGGATCGAAGGACGATGTTTTATATCATGGAAGAAGAGCGCAGAAAAGCTATTCGACGTCTTAATAGGCTGTGATAGGAATAGTATGAATTATATGAATATCTGTGTTAGTTAAAATGTAAATTTCGATGTGTTTATAAACAGATGAATATTTTGATGTTTTAAATCCTGTAGATTCTTTATCTCGGGATAAATGATGCAAATAGCAGTGATGCTATCGTATAATGTTAAAACTTTCGATTTGAATAAAATATCAGAGTTTATTGAGATAATGTGTTAAGTGATTATGTTTAAATGTTTTAGTTAAGCCTTTAATATTTAAACGATTGAATAAAGACCTAATAAGCGTATATTCTTATCAGAAACATGCTTCCGAGAAGACGAACAAATAGTCGACCAGCCCAGGAAGGGTCAACGAATAACAACAACAACAACGCCAATGCTAACCCCGTCCAACAGTTGGTGAAATTACTGGCTGGAGCAATTAACAATCAACCCCAAGCTCTACCAAATACAACGTTCAAGGATTTTAAGGTAGTGGGACTGCCAGAGTTTAAATGCTCCATGAACCTGATAGAAGCTCAAACCTGGGTTATGGAGATGGAGAAATTTTTTGACGTCACTAGAGTCAGAGAGGACCAGAAAACTGCCTACGCAACATTTATACTGTAATCTGAAGCCAGTTATTGGTGGCAAGTAAATAAGGACCGGGGAGGAGAAGGTGTGATTACCTGGGAGAGGTTCAAGGAGATGTTCTTCAAGATGTATTTTCCAACCAGCTCGCAGAACCAAATGGAGGTCCAATTTCTAGAGCTGAAATAGGGGAACATGTCCGTATCAGACTACGCAGCAAGATTCAATGAGTTAGCTAGGTTTACCACATACAAGTGCATATTGACGAGAGAAAGGCTAGGCGATTCGAGCAAAGACTGAAGCCCTGGTTGTATAGTAAAGTGTCAATGTTTTAATTGAACACTTTTGTTGGGATGCTGGAGAAGGCTATACTTGCCGAAGGTGGAAGCAATGCGGTAACCAAGTATAACCAAGATCAGAAAAAGAAGAAGAGTGAAAGTGAAGGAAATAACAAAGCTAGTGGCAGTAACACGGGGAGAAGTAACAATCAGAAGAAGAGGTAGACTAACAACTCATCAACTGGAAATCAGCAAGGAGGTTAGAAAAAGAGAATCGAAGCATGCCCGACCTGCGGAAAATCTCACCAGAGGGTTTGCATGAAGGGAAAACGGGTGTGCTACAATTGTGGTCAGGAAGGCCACATAGCACCTAACTGTCCTAACCCAAAGAAAGGTTCCTGCTTCAGTTGCAGCTCAAAGGACCATCTGGCAAGGGACTGTCCCAAGAAGGAATCTGGAGGTACAGGATTAGGAGGGAACATGGGGAACAGTGGTGGAAGTGCTTTAACTATCACGGGACCAACCGCAACCAACCGAAGCCGGCCTTGGACATTTAACATGATGCAAGATCTTGTCGGTCTCGCCGATGTGGTGTCAGGTATCTTTTCGATCAATAAAGTTAATGCTTATGTATTATTTGATTCGGGTCCTACTTGTTCATTTATATCCGATGACTTTGCTAAGAACTTAGAATTTTCTAAGGATGAGTTAGAATACCCGATGAACATAGAAATTACAAATAGAGAAGTGATCCTTGTTAAATACGTATACAAGAACTGTAGGGTGGATATTAAGTGTAACATTATGAACTTAGACTTTATCCCTATCAAACTTGGGGAATTTGACGTTATATTGGGAATGGATTGGCTATTCAATTACGGGGCTATAATTGATTGCCAAAAGAAGTGTATTAACCTTATGACTCCATCAAAGGTTATGTTTTATGGCAACAAGTTGCCTAGACAAGCGATTTATCTGACGATGATGCAGGCCAGGAAGTTGTTAAGACAAGGCTGTGTAGTATATTTAGCTTATATAGTCGACAGTCATAAAGAGAACCCAAAAATAGAGGAGATACCAGTAGTGAGGGACTTTGCAGACATATTTCCAGATGATCTACCAGGACTCCCGCCATACAGAGAAAGTTGAGTTTATGATCGATTTGGTGCCAGGAACGGCTCCAATATAAAAATCACCAAGCGTATCGCCGTGGGGAGCGTCGGTGTTATTTGTGAAGAAGAAGGACGAGATGATATGGCTTTGCATCGACTACAGAAAACTAAATAAGGTCACAATTAAGAATAGATATCCATTACAAAGGATTGACTATCTGTTTGATCAATTGAAAGGAGCAAGATATTTTTCAAAGATAGACTTAAGTAGTGGTTATCATCAACTGAAGGTGAGGCTAGAGGATGTGCTGAAGACAGCATTTAGGACTCGGTATGGTCACTATAAATTTCTGGTGATGTCATTTGGTCAAAAAAATGCGTCTACAGCATTTATGGACCTCATGAACAGAGTATTTAAACCATTTATGGACAAATTTGTAGTAGTCTTTATCGATGACATTTTGGTATATTTGAAGACCAATGAAGAACACGTAGAGCATTTGAAAGTAACGTTAGAGGAATTGAGAAGAGAGAAGTTGTACGCCAAATTTTTGAAATGTGAATTTTGGATTGAAAGAGTACAATTTCTTGGACATGTGATCGATAAGGAAGGAATTTCGGTAGACCCCTCTAAAGTCGAAGTTGTGATGAACTGGGATCAGCCGAAGACGCCATCAGAAGTAAGAAGTTTTCTTGGATTGGCAGGTTATTATAGAAGACTCATTTAGGACTTTTCCAAGATCGCGACTCCGTTGACGAATTTGACTAGGATATCGGTGAAATTCATTTGGACAGAGAAGTGTGAGGAAAGTTTCCAAGAGCTTAAGAAGAGGTTGAGTTCGGCACCTGCGTTATCTCTTCCGGACGACACATGAAATTTTGTGGTTTATATTGATGCATCGCATAAAGGACTTGGTTGTGTACTTATGCAAAATGGCAGGGTCATTACGTATGCATCACGACAATTGAAGGACTACGAGAAAGGGTATCCAACCCATGACTTAGAATTAGCTGCAGTGGTACTCTCTTTGAAGATCTGGAGACATTAACTCTATAGGGAGAAGTGTGAAATATATATAGACCACAAGAGTCTAAAATATATTTTTACACAAAAGGACTTGAATATGCGCCAGAGAAGGTGGTTGGAGTTAATTAAGGATTATGATTGCGAGATTTTATACCATCCGAGTAAAGAAAATGTGGTTGCCGACGCCTTAAGTAGGAAGGGTCGGGAGAAATTGATGATGTTGACCGCTCAGGAGGAGCTAATTTCAGCAATGGAAAAGCTGGAATTGGAAGTGAAGTATCCTATGGAGGTTGACAAGAAGCTATTCCAGATGCAAGCTGGTACAACTTTATTAGATAAAGTTAAGGAGGCTCAACTTCAGGACGAAGAATGTGACAAAGTGAAAAAGAAGATATTTGAAGGGACTGAACCGAGATTCAAAATAGACAGTGAGGGACTACTAAGATTTGATAATAGAATTTGGGTACCGCCAATGCCAGAGATTAAGGAAGATATTTTGAATGAGGTTGGCTCACGATATTCGATAATAAAAATGGGAACATATTATGATGGATTTCGTGGTTGGCCTACCGATAACTCAGAAAGGCTATGACGTAGTATGGGTTATTGTTGACTGATTAACGAAATATGCACACTTCCTTCTGATCAAAATCAGATTCAACTTAGACCAGATGGCAATGTTATATGTGAAAGAGATTGTTTCAAGACACGGAGTTCCGGTGTCAATTGTTTCCAATAGGGATCCGCGCTTTACATCAAACTTCTGGAAATGACTACAGGAATGCATGGGTACATAATTGAGAATGAGTACAACATATCACCCTCAGACAGATGGGCAGAGCGAAAGAATGATTCAGACATTGGAGGATATGTTGAGATCGTGCATCATGGATTTTAAAGGAAATTGGGATAATCACTTACCGCTCATTGAATTCGGTTACAACAATAGTTACCACGATAGTATTGGCATGCCATCTTAGGAAGCGTTGTACGACAGAAAGTGCAGAACTCTACTTTACTGGGATAAAGTTGGCGAGAGACAGTTACTAGGACCAGAATTGGTACAACAAATAGTAGAGATAGTCAAACTAATGCAGACAAGACTAGTAGCAGCTCAGGACATACAAAGGAAGTATGCCGATCCACACCATAAGAATGTTGAGTTCGAATCGGGTAGCTTTGTATTCTTGAAAGTATCTCCCTAGAAGGGAAAGATCAGATTCGGTAAGAAGGGAAAACTGAGTCCGAGGTTCATTGGACCCTTTGAAGTGTTGCGAAGAATTGGTGAAGTTGCCTATGAGATAGCCTTACCCCTGTCTTTAGAGCATATCCATAATGTTTTCCATGTTTATGTTTTACGACCCTACAAACCCGATTACAAGCACGTTATCGAATATGAACCCCTCCATTTTGAGGAAGATCTGTCCTATGAAGAAGTTCTTGTTCAAATTGTTGACAGGAAAGAGCAAATTCTCAGAAATAACGTAATACCTTCTGTTAAGGTAATCTGGAGGAACCACAACGCTGAAGAAGCTACGTGGGAACTCAAAGAGTATATGATGAAGAATTATCCTCATTTATTTACTTAATTTATGTGTAAGCGATTCTTGGGACAAAATCTTTGTAAGGGGGATAATGTAACGGGACGAATTGATTGAGTCTTGATTCTGGGGACAGAATCCTTTTAAGGGGGGAAAGATGTGACGAATGAGATTTTATAATCTAATTTGAATATTTATTGAATTAAATAAATATTTTTGATGATTTAATTATTGGATTGAATAATTAATTATTGAATTTATATGGCGGTTAATTTAATTATATGTGTCATTTGATTAAATGAATTATTTAATAAGCATAATGTTATTCTAATTAATTTATAATTAATTAAAGATTTAATAATTTACATAATTAATAAATGAGAATTTTAATTATGTAATGATGTGATTTAATGTAGAATTATTATATTTTATTTAAATTAAATTAAATAAGATATTTGACTTATTGCTTAAATAAATGGGTGTGACATTATTAAACTATATTATAAGAGATTAATTAAATTAAATAGAAAGAAACTTCTAATAGTTAGCCAAACAAGGCCTTATGAGGAGTTGGGAGCAATTAAACCACGTATGAATTAACTGACAACAACTGTGCGCATTAATCAGTCTGGTATCTTTTACGCATTTCATTTATCAGACTTCACTTAGAAAATTCAGAGAGAGTTAGATAGAAGTTGAGGGAAATTGTGTGATTGAAGAAGATTCTAAAAGGGATTTCATCTCCTTCTAATTTACACCGCTAGGTAATCTCTTTAACCAAACCTTATTTACGTACTTAGAAACTTTTGATGAAAATTGGCTTTTTGTTGTTGTAATTAAATTTTCATGGCCAATTGTTAAATTTATGATGTTATATATGTGTATTAACATGTATAGTTTAATTATATATGATCTATATGTGTTTTAGAATAATTAATCCATAAAATCTTGTTCAAATTGGAGTTTTATAGTTTTACAGAGAAAATATATGAATATGGCTTATAAGTATAAAAATTTATGTTTAAATTGCATATTAATCGATAAATTGATAAATGATTACGTTTATACTATAAAAACGAAAAGAACGAAACTTAAACGGACTGATTTGGTCAAAAAATGAGTTCGCAGTGGTTGATTTTGTTAATAATGCTAAAAATGGAGTTTTTCATAAGAACAGTGAAATTATGTGATTTGATTCCAGTAATTGCATGAATTAAGTTGTTAAAATCATGTTAGAAAGGTTGGGTAATGATCATATATGAATTATGATATTTGAGTATGCTTAAATTAATGTATGGACAAGGAAATTGGAAGTTATAGCCATATTATATGTTCTTCACAGAACGTATAGTTGAACTTGTTAGAGATTTTTTGGCCTAATTTGGCCTTGTTATGTTCGCGAATCCAGAAATGAAAGCTAACCTGAAGTCTGGGTAACCTACACTTCAACAGGCATTACCAAACTAAAAAAAATAAAAAAAAAAAAATTAAAAAATTAAAAAATAATAATTAATTAAAATATTTATCAAATAAAATAAATATTTTAATTGAGATGATATTTATGGAATAAAATAAATATTTGATGGAAATTATTAATTAAAATATTTATCAAATAAAATGAATATTTTTGAGATATTTATGGAATAAAATAAATATTTGATGGAAATTATTATTAAAATATTTATCAAATAAAATAAATATTTTAGTTGAAATATTTATGGAATAAAATAAATATTCGATGGAAATTATTATGAAATAACTTATCAAGTGTAATAATAGTAAGGGAATGAAAATATTCTAATTTAATTAATTAATTAAATTAGAAGGGTAATGATTTGTTAAATAAAGTGGAGTTTATATTAAATAATTAAATGAAAATGTAACTAATGAATGTCGTGAATACATATGGTATGTGTGTAGGATTTGTGGTGAACGAAAGTAATAATCGTTTAGTCTACGCACGAGGCAAGTTCCTAAACCTTGTTTCTTTACATAAAGCAAGTTCCTTATTTTATGTTGTTTATTATTGTTCAAGTTAAGATTTTATATTAGATATTATCATTCTTTAAAAGCATAATTCCTGTTATACAATACTTATTCGATTGTATACATTGAACTTTATTATTCAAATTGAATATCAATTATTGTTGAACCTTGTAAGACTAGCGAACCCTTATTGATTCGACTAGTCCATAGTTGATGAACGTTCTAAATTTCGAACCATTATTGAAATGATCCAAACCAAACTTCCTTTGGTGCAGACTCTAATGTCAAACTGAGATGAACAACCCTGTTATAGGGGATTAATTACGCTTTATCGTTAAGATATTGTGCACAGTATGGTACTAAGGGCTGATCCCCCTAAGTATGAGAAGAAGAGTCCATAGTCTTATGACTATTAAAGGTTTCAAGTATAAACACTTGACAACCTAGGACATAGTCAAGGTCTTATGATCCTCAGAAGTTCTTTTGATTCTTGTTATTCATTCTTGATTCAAAAGCCGAGTTTTTCTTGTTACAAAAGTTTTTGATTCACTCACATGTTATTATTTTATTGTTATATTATTATACTTGTGGGCAATTGTGCTCACTATTGCGTAATAATAACATTGCAGTTAAGAACGAAAGGTCCGACGAGCCTTCAACTAGGAAAGGCAAGGGTAAAGTTAGCAAGTGATGAAGATTTGTGGTTTAGTTGATATATTTTTGTTTTAGACTTCATGTTGTTTAAGACTTATTTAATTATTTATGTTTTCGCACAGATGTTTAAGGTTAGTTTGACCTTGGATTGTATTTATTATTCAGATGTTGTAACCCCATAAGGGGAGGATTTAATTCTATCTATTTATGGTTCTTCATTTATTATGGGTAGATAGATAGATGATATTTGTACAGTGAACACCAAATCCCGTAGAATTGAAGTACCTGGATTTGGGGGTATCACATATCATACTCCTGCTGACTGTGTGAGAGCGATATATCGTGATCGTGATCTTTTTCGTATAATGGGCGGGCATCTGCAGTCTCTAAGTCCCGATGAGTTGGCGGATGCAGTGGAGACAGCAGCAGTAGCACATCATCGGGATGGAGATGAGGTATACATAGATATTGTTAATGTCACTGTCTAACTTATATGTTTCACTATATTATCTATTGTTTAGCTTTCCCTAACTCATAGCAGTATCAACACATGTAACATGTTTTATTCTTTTGTTAATTACAGGGTCCTAATTTGGATGATCCATGAAGAGCTAGACTTGATTTTTAGATATTTAAAGCCTTGTACTCTTTTATATTCATTGTTTGGACAATTGTAATTGTTTACGATTCTATTATATGGATGTTTACGATTGTATTATGTTGTGTTGGTTTACGATTATATCCTATCGATGGATGTTTATATATACTATTGTGGATGTGTTGGGATATATATAAATCATGGATGGATGTTTATATGGATGCTTATATATCTTTAACATTGTGTGTTGGGATAAAAGCGGTACAAGCGAGTTATTTTGGGAAATCCACAAAAAGAAAAAATATTTAAAAAAATAACAACATCGGACGATGACAAGTCATCATATTACTCTAACGCATCGTGATAATACTTGAAACTAGTGGACATCATTTGCTATTGCTCGATCATTGACATGTGCTATGTCATCCCTAACAATCGACTCGGCGATGAGTCGATTAGCGACAACGGTCATTAATGATGACGGTGTTGATAAGTCAATCACTATTCATGGTCGCTGATGTTCATCCAACGACCAGATTACCTGCGACTAATATTAACGATTGCATTCGGTCTCTAATACTCATCTGTGACCATATGCAGTCGCAGATATGCGGTCGCTGATAAGCCTTTTGTTGTAGTGATCATTAAAAACAAAACCCTAATCAAGATTAGTGAGGATTAGGGTATAATTAAGCTACTAATTTGATCAACTAGCTCACAAGTAGGTTGATAGTCATCCACACAAGTCCCAAAACATCACATGACATGCTTCCAAACTCCCAAGCACCAGAAGAGTCATTGATCAGATATTTTAGGAGGCAAGTAGGTGAAAAAAGACCAAAAAACCTAAGTTGCTTAAGTCTATAAATAGAAACACAACATCTGGCCAAACCTACGAATTCTCTAAGCCTATACACTCTTATAAACATACCAAATCAAGCCTGGGTGATAGCAGCATCAAATTCAGTAGCCAGAAATCAAAATCAAGCAAGAAAGGTGCAAACCCTAATTCATAGCTAGATCTTTGATGCTTTGTTCAAATTATTGTTTAGATGTTTATATTTGTGTAATAGTATGTTAGAAAGTATGTTAGGTTGATAGAACATGTTTTCATAACATCTAGATGCCTCAAATAAGTGTTTTAAGCAATCTGGAAATTTTGGAAAAATAAGCCTAACAGTCGAATGTCAGAGCTTGTAGATTCATGTATGTTAATAGTTAGGTCTGTTAATTCTATGTTATTTGTAGTATGACATTAGGTATTTAATCTGGAAAAGAAAACAGGTTCATTAGAACCATATATTGCAAGTTATAGGTGGTCAAAGATGGTTGACTGATCACGAAGTTCTATTTTCTGGGTTACCCATAAAACTGAAGAACAGGTTGAATCGGCTACTTTGACCAACCTTTTAATCGCTTTCTGATTGTTGTTATAATGACTTTTTGTAATGAATTCAGACCTTATCATACCTACTACATATCTATGATCTTAAATTGCTTAAATAGTTCATAGGATTACTAGATTTAATGGTCAAAAGTCGTTGACTGAGCTTGACCAAGTTTTTTGGGTTACCCAGAAAACTGATGAACATGAAGAACAGTTGTTGGCTGTACTTTGACCAACATAGATTGACACCTTAGAATTATGCTTTTTCCAAACCAGTGACATATGTATGTACCTTGACATATAGACTATA
Source organism: Panax ginseng (assembly GCA_020205605.1). Lineage (NCBI taxonomy): Eukaryota > Viridiplantae > Streptophyta > Magnoliopsida > Apiales > Araliaceae > Panax > Panax ginseng. The sequence goes on from CM035139.1 coordinate 71,077,502, forward strand.
TATTACAACAAACATAACACAAATCTATTACACACAATCAGAGATATGAAAGCTACAAAACCGTTGACCGACCATGACCACTGTTCTCGGTTTCCCAGAAACTCAAGAATAACTTTGAAAGTGACTTTGAGCCTCTATAACTTCTTGTTATATATAGGTTAAAGCACGAAATTTGTCTGATGTTGTACTACTGTATGAGTATTATAACATCCATACTTGTCCAAACCTGAATCATTAATTGAGCTAGAAAGTAGATCACGGTCAAAGTGGTCCTAGACCATTACAAAATTAAAACCAAATTCAAGAACACCTATAGCGACACTTCCTGTTACTATAGGGCTTTAGCGACAAACAATAATTATTTTTAGAAATTAATTAATAAAAATTAGAAATAATTAATAAATAAATATAAAAATAGTTTTAAAGATTATGTAAAGTTATTATAATTAAATTTTGATATTTTTACATAAATTCAATAAATATTTTATTTTATTTGGATATTATTAATAATTAAATTAATTAAAAAGTACTTAGAATAATTACTTATAAATAATAAATAATTATTAAAAATATTATTAATGATTTAAAAATCATAATAATTGGTTATAAATTATTTAAAATAGTAAACAAGGTTTTTATAAAATTCTAAGTAAATATTAATTATTTAAAATAGAAATAAATGATTTAAAAATTATTTAAAGAATAAATAAATACCTAAAAATTATTATAAGCTTCTAGAAATTATTATAAAGGATAATTAAATTATCTAAAAATATAATAAAGCTTATAAATAGAATTTAGTCGATGCATCATCTTATTTAATATTCAATAAAGTCTTTGAACACCGAAACCCTATTAAACTTAACCCAAACATTTGTAAAAATTGTATTTGAGTATTGTTATCAATACTAATGTGTTAGATTTATATGAATGAACATCGTAGGTGTTTATTAATGAATCGAGTAGCATTACTTGACTGATCTTCGCTCAGGCAAGTTTCCTATAACCTAATTACTTTCCCAATTTATTACTTACGCAGATTCTCAAGCCCTATTTGTGAGACCCCGAATTTTATGAAATGAAAGTATTCAATTTTCTTATAATTATTATGTTATTTAGTAAATGGTTAAATTGATAAAGGGTTAAAGTTAAGGTAGATATTTGAAAATTTTACAAAGTAAGCAAGTTGTTATTCGTTGTGTCAGGGAATATTCGATTGGTAGAGGAATATTCATTTTCACATGAAATATTCGTACGACGACATAATCATTGGTGGACCCCACAACGGAAGTATTGTCGTAGTTAGAGAATGACACAATTATCATTTTATAAACGGTGAATGTGTTACTGCTTAAAACCGCTTGAACTACCTCTCAGTAAAAAGTACAATAATACGCATGGTTGCATAGTAAATACCAGTATTGATTATTGATGCTTACGTGAAGAAGTCACTCGCTTATACTCAATTATTGCTACAATAATTGGCTGCATCATATCTCTCTATATTATTTCGATTCAATTATTGTCACGATTATCATCGTAATAATATGTTATATTATTAAATTAATAATTGAGATGACAAAGTTATTCATATTATTAAATTGTAATATTTACAATGTCTAGAAGTTCTGTCAAGGAGAGGTTTGGTCATCTAATTGCGCGCCAATAAGGAGAAATTCTTATCGGAAAGCCCCCTCTTTCCTAGGAATGACCTGGTTCCATTATTTATTATTCTGTTGAAATAACCTATCTGTACGGTCTATCGCATGCATGGTGAATGCTTTAGTTATTCCATTCTTTATTATTCTACTAGAATAACCTGTCTATGCGAAGTACCACATGCATGGTGAATTCTTCTGTTATTCCATTCTTTATTATTCTTTTGGAATAACTCAGATACGTGGACTACCGTATATATGGTGAAATTCTTCTGTTATTCCATTCTTTATTATTATGTTGGAATAACCTCGTCCATGCTGGCACCGAATACATGGTGAAATTCTTCTATTATTCCATTCTTTATTATTATATCTAATATCACCGCTACATGCGTTTACGCATGACACGGTTCTATTATTTATTATTACGTCGAAATATCACATCTGCGTTTCACGCATTGACCGTTCCATTATTTATTATTTTATTGGAATATCATATACATGCATTTACGCATGACACGGTTCCATTATTTATTATTATGTTGGAATAACTCATATGCATGCGGTCTATCGACGCGTGCACAGTGAATTCTTCATTATTCCATTCTTTATTATTCGCTGGAATAACTTTATCATGTGAATTACCACATGCATGGTGAATGATCCTTTGTATTCATTCCTTATTAAATTGTAGAAATGATCTCGCATTGACGTGGATTACTGCGCATAAGCGGTGAAAATCCATTTGCGGTTTAAGTAATTTTTCCGACCTCAAAAATTCTGGAAAAATTTGAAATGATAATTTGATGAGTTTTCTATATTGTGTCCAAAGATGGCAATTTTTGAATGTATAGATTAAGAGTTATGGATTTTATGGGAAAAGACTATTTTAAAAGTAAACCCTTATAACTCCTTCTGGTTAACTCCAAAATTAATGAAATTTTTATTAGGAGTACATATATATAACAGAAGAATACCCTATAAATTTCGGAATTTTTGGATAAAAGTACAATTTATGATAAATGTCCAAATATTCGGCAGTTTTGGCTATATGAAAAATTGTAAATGAATTTTAAAAATTTCGAGAAAATATATATTCAATATGGGACTATATTACGCTAAATCCCGAGAAAAGAATTGGGGTGATTTGGTATTTTCATGAAAATGAACTAGTTATGAGTAAATAAATTAAATATGTTATGTGAAGTAACAAAATTGGAAAATAGGATTTTATGACTTGGGAATCCTATATAGGGTATATCTGATTTTGATGAGGATTTGATCATCTATGATGAAATCTTATGAGTATATATTTTGAATGATTAAATGCATTACTTGGTAAAGTGTAAATAATTAAAATAAATTGTTTATAAGTTTAAGAAGTGATTAAAATATTATTATAATATTAATAATATTAGATTATGAATTTATTAAGTGATTGATAATATTTGGATAAATTTAAAGTCTTTAATATTTATCATTGATTTTATTTGATTAATGCTTATATCATTGTCATCATCCTCATGCTTATATTGTGATGAAAGTCATCTTTGGCTTACGTGCATAGATGGACTATTGATTATTGGTTTTATAGTTGTATATCTTTGGCTTACGTGCAAAGATGAACTATTGATTGATGAGTATATTTGGCTTATGTCCAATAGATGAACTGTTTATTGGTATGATTATGACCAAGGATCATTCGGTATAATCATGACCCGTAATGTTATAGATGATGTGGTAAAAGTCCTCATTGGCGTAATGCGTTGATGGGCGAGTTATTGGTATGATTATAACTTGTGGATTATTCGGTATAATCATGACCATTGATGATTACATGAATATCCTCGTAGTAGTGCGAGGATGATTCGATGATATGTATTATTTATTAATTTGAGTCTCAAATGACAAAATATTGATTATACATTTTAATTAAGAAAAGATAGTAGATATCATGCTCTACTGACTCTTTTAAAATACAATTGTATGTCTTTGGCCTGTAATGCAAAGATGAATTTTTAATGAATATCTTGGCCGTAGTGCAAAGATGAATTTATTAGTATGATTATGAGCAGGAATTGTGATTTGGTATTACCATGATTTTTGATGTTTCAGGTGAAGATATGTGATGAAAATTATCTTTGTCCTGGGTGAGAAGAGGAATTTAGAACCACAATTATGATTATGAGTTATTCATATGATTGTAGACAGGAATTGTTGATTGATGCTACAGGGATAAAACATTGTTGGTGGACTTTTAACATGGAGGAGATAATAGACCTTATGGTCTATTTGACTCTTTTAATGGATTGCTCGTTCCTCTGCAACTATAGTTGAAAAGTTTTATCATCTACCATATGTTCTAAATCTCTGATTTATTATTGATGAAAGCTATTGATAATTTAATTATCTTTAGTCATGATATTCTTTCTTTGGGCTAGTTGTGCTTTCACCCTTTTACTTCACTATTCCTTTCGTGTAATAAAGGTATAGTTTGGTCGAGTGGGTATTAAGAGGATTAGAACGGTGGTCTATAGTCATTTGAGGTTCTCCTAAATAGTATGAAAATAATTTTATTGAGAACTTTAGATAAGTGTGTCGTATTGTATACGTCATTTGATATTTAATTTTGGTGAACTGAATAGGGTGAGGTGAACCCAACTTTGGAAGGGTGTTTTGCCACTATTATACAAGATGTCTAATGACATACAACATCGTGTTATCAGAAGACATGGTTGTGCACATCCACTTGCTGAGTATATATACGAGCATTACTTATATAATCTTGGAGTTTATTTGAAATATAATTTTCACTTGGAGACAACGGAGATAATTATATGTCAAAAGAAGACTCAGCATTCTTTGGGGTCTATTGGGTCAACCAAGGATAATTCTGTGGATATATGATATCTATCATAACCTAGACGCATGGCCTCCCATGTACGAAGGTTTTCTTGAGCACTTCCAAAGATTTTAATTTCTAAAACAGTTTTTGACTGTACTTTTATGTAAAGTACCATTGTAAGGTTGTGGTCGAGGCAACATGAGAGTTACATACATTTGTATTAAAACTCACAGTTTAACTATGGTCGTATTCTGCATGACAGTTCAACAGTTGTATAAATAAAGTTTGTATTTGATTTTTATAGTATGTTATCTGGCGACACAGAATGGGTCGTGTGGACCTATTTTGGGGGCGTCACACTGTTTATTCGTTGAACAAGATTTCTATCTTGATTTTCTTTTGATATGATACATCAAACCTAAACTTGAATTACCATTTATTGTAATGTTATTGCTATAGCTTCAGCATAACTAAGAAAAGAATCATTTATTCCTATAATATTGTTTATTGAGCTTAAGCTGTTGTGTCAAACCAAATTGTTTTGGTAAGACATCCTATTCTGAAGTTGGGTATCCCGTAAGGGATCGAGGTTTGGTCAATAAAATATTGACATTAATTTGGGTGCATTTGAGTACTATTAGAATGAGATGCATACTCCTAGGATGTTGAATAGGCTGATCCCCTATCTCATATCTAAACAAAATTTCTAAGTTTGTGTGACTGACAAAAATAAAAAGTCCAAAAATAGTTGAAAAAGAAATTCCAGAAATGGTAGCAACTATCAGTTGAATTTTGAATTGTTATATTTCTTCAGATCATATATTGTTATAAATATAAAATTTGTTGAGCATATCATAGCTCACCCTTACAAATTATTTCCTTTGCAGTATTAAATTGTAACCCAAGAACATCTGGAGTAGATAAAGGGAAGCGTCCCTACTTAGATTAGCATATATTACTGTGTAGTTGAATACTTTGTAATAAGATGTTCTTTATGAGAATCATGTAATCGAACCATAATATTTATGATATATAAACATCTTTTATTTTCGCAACCGTGTTTTCTTACATATATAGATGTAATTTGGAATCTTCAATCTAGTTTAAGATCCTTGGAAACTATTTATCTGAGTGAGGGTATTGATAACATAGATTGTTTATGTTGTTGTTAATACTCTGGATTTTAGATAGATAGGTACTATCGCTACGATAGTGTAATTCGCATGACATAGACTATACATCTGAGTGAGGGTATTGGTAATATGGACTGTTCATGTTATTATTAATACTCTAAATTTTGGATTGATAGATATTATTCACAGATATAGTTCATATATCCATGTGAGGGTATCCAAACACAATAATTGTTCTCTTAAGAATTATCATCTATTATGGGATACTGTGAATCTTGGATCTATGAGAATTATATCTGATTATCAATTATATAGTCACTCAATTAGATATAAGCATATAATCAGATACCATGAGTGTATAGATTTAAATGCGTTATATATATTGACTCGTAGTAAGCACCATATCGGATACCGTGGGTGTATAGATATGGGGGCATTACAATTTTGGTATCAGAGCTGCTAAGGCTATAGATATAAGGAAGATAAATCTTAGTATATAGTCTATGAGTCCGTAAAATTTTTAAAGTACATATAAAAATAACATTAAAAATATTATATTTGTGTAAATTTCTATATCAGTATTAAAGGAGTTTTATTTTATAGATGGCCAACTCCAGTGCTGAAGAAATGGTGATAGTAAACAATCCACCAAAAATTGAGTCATTTATAGCTAGTGATGCAGAGGATGAAGAATTGTTTCATGACCAACAACTGTTAGATGCTGAGGAAGAGGAAGAAATAGTAGCAGGACAATTAATGAGAATTGATGAACATGATGAAGCAATGGCATCACTATTGAAGATAACAGAATATGAGAATAATACAATGCAGTTTAGGGCACACTTAGCTGAGGGAATGTTAGAGCATGAAAGAGGAACCAATAATCGACTGAAAGTACAACTGCACCATGCACAAAGGGGCAGGAAGGAAATACTGTCGAGGATACTCAAATCTGCACTGGGTAGTCGAGATGTCTTCAATGATTTACAGCACCGAGTAGTTCGATATCTGGTGGAGGAGAAGAAAACTACCTATCTGATTGATCGATCTGTGGTATGCCACATGATCCAGGATTCCTTTGATGATGTTAATGAGTTTTAGAGGGTATAATACAAGTATAAATGCTCTATATTAGTATGAATAAAAGAGCATTTAAAGTTTGTAATATAGCTAGTAGTATGTGTAAATTAGTAATAGGTGTAAACTATTAAGTTGTTTTGTACCACTCTTGTGATATAAGAATAAACGACATGTTTGTATTATTCAAATTCTTATGTGAATTTTTGTTATTATTTTATATAGAATCATGCCACCAACTAGAAGACCCCAACGAGAGATAAATAATGATGATAATTCTACCCAACAGTTAGTAGACCTTCTTTTAGGAACTATGCATAGACCCATAACCCAAAACATATCTTTTAAAGATTTCAAATTAGTTGGTCCACCTGAGTTCAAAGGTACATCGGAACCTGTCGTTGTACAAATCTGGATTACTGAAATAGAAAATTTTTCCTAGTAACCAATGTCAATAATAATCAAAAGATAACTTTTGCAACCCTTTTCTTGAAAGGTGAGGCTAATTACTGATGGGAATCAACTAAGGGTCGGGTAGAAATTGAAATTGTACCATCGGATAGATTCAAAGAGTTATTCTTTGAAAACTATTTTTCCCAATCTCTAAAGGATCATGTGGAAGTAAAATTTCTAGAACTGAAACCAGGAGACCTAACTGTATCTCAGTATACAGCAAAGTTTAACGAACTATCCAAGTTTTCTCCTCACCAAGTAAATACTGAATTTAGAAGACTTTTGAGGTATCGTGAAGGTTTGAAACCTCGACATCTGAAGTAAATTGTCTTTACTCCAAATAAAGACTTTTTCAGAAATACTCGAGAAAGCTTCTATAGCTGAAAGTGAAAACAAAAGTCTCACTAAATTTCATTAGGAAAAGAAGAGTTAAAATGAGAAAAGGGAAACTTAAGACCGAACCCAGCTTAGGTGGGTTTAATAATAAACGGAAATGGGATACTACTTTTTCCAACAATTCGGGGAGAAAGATAGGTTAATAATAACTTTAGTAATAATAACATTAAACCTTGTTCTACCCGTGGAGAGAAACATAAGGGGGTATGTTTTAATAGTAAATGTTACAATTATGGACAAATGGGACACCTTTCTCCACATTGTCCTCTCCTTAATAAAAATAAATGTTTCAACTGTGGTTTGTCAGATCATTTCTCAAGGAGTTGTCCCACACCTAAGAACCTGGGAGGAAAAGGGAATATAGTACCAAAGAATAATAAAAATCAGTCAATAGTACCTGCAGTTGGAGTTCAGAATCGACCAACCGCGAGAACATTTAATATGTATCCTTGGTGGCAGACGAAAGTCACTTGTGTAAGATGTATGGAATAATGTAATTATCATTACTTGTAATGATCAAGGTTATAAAGTATTAGAAACTGGGAATTGAGAATGTATGTTGTTATATTTCAGTATATAATGATGTATGTTGGGATGAATGAGGCACTCGTGACGTACGGAATCCGAGTGTGAAGATAGATTGAATTTCGGGGCATTACATGCATAACTTGGTTTATATATGTGTTCTTAAAGGAACTTAAGAGATTTGGGGAAACTAATTTGTTGATGACAAACCTTGCACGTATATTTGAGATTGAGACTACCATATTCATAAAAACATGATTGACATGTAGGCTAGTTATTCATATGCATCGTAAACTAGTTACATATGGTTTAGAGTAAGCATAAATGAAATAGGATTCCACAACTTAACATACATGACCAAGATAATGTAAGCATGTTCAATTGGGTCTTATCGATCTCATCGAATGAATATAACGACTAAACATGAAGGACTTTGTTAAATCAATAAGTGAAGTCTTGATTTGTGAGACTTGGCAAATCATGTAAAGAACAATGAAAAAAAGAGACCAAACCTATTCATAAATATCACGTCATGTATGATTATGCAAGTGCTATCCTAATTGTGATTGGTTGTGCAAGTCTGGCCTGGATTTTGTGTAGCATTCTTGGTTTGCACCAGGAGGAACGCGGCCGCGCCACTCCTTAGTACAAACCAAGTGCGACCGCACCAGTCTGTAGTGGGAACAGTTTTCTATTAATAATTAGAGAGCTGATGTATGCATATGTTGCTACTTTAATTAGTAATTCATGTCCAATATAGTATACATGTGTGAATAAGTATGATAATAGAAGAATACTATAACTATACCCTTAAGTCAAAGTGTGAAGGCAAGCTATGGTGACATAGTGTATTAGAAACTGATTTTCGTGTTATGTGATGACATACGTATGGAAGCATACGACTAAGAGGAGACTAACAATATATGTTTAGTATTGACAAGTTACACTTGTGTATCATGGTAAATTAAGATAATAAGTGTATGTGTTGAACTTGTATAACTAATGCGATTATACATGAATAGGATATCATAGTGCATTGAATTGGTATTAAACTTTACTTTGGTAAACTACGCTTGAGACAAGTACTCTAACCTTACTTTTTATTGAGCATTATTTGAACTTGTGCAATTATTGATCGTACAAATAGAACTTTGAAGAAATAATACTTCGTAATGAAATTTCAAACTTTGATTCGAACGGTAATAATTCATATATATATATATTATGAAAGAAACTGTCTAAGCCATTGATTCGGCTAGACTATTGACATTTGATCAAAAGTTATCCAAACCAAGTTAACTTAGTGCGGACTCTTATAACTAAGAAGAACAACCCTCTTGGTAGGGGAATTATATATTGTCGGGGAACAGACGCGCGCATATGAGAAAGACTAAATGTTATGCATAACATAGGGTACTTTAGGTTGATCACCTGTTGTACTAGACTGATAATTCTAGGAGAAGTTCATAGTGACTGCTTAATATTTATTGTTTTGAAATCTTGAATTGATTTAATCGTTGAATATTATTGATATTCTTTTCCATAGCGATTATTATTGGTAATCATCGATACTTCTTGCTATCTTGAATTATCATTATTGATATACCCTTGAGAAATTTAAAATCCTATTGGTTTCCCTTTTGCTATATTACTTGTTGGGAAAAATTGTTGCTCATCCTTGTTTTCCATAAAACTTTCAATTAAGGCAAAACGTGGTGAACCCTCTAGCAAGGACAAGGGTAAAGAGAAGGCTTTGGAGTAGTTATTTCTATGTTGCTAGAAATGTATTATTTTTTGGTTATAAAAGAACTTATTAAGCTATGTTTAATTTAAGTTTTATTGTATTATGTATTAGTTATGTCCAAATGGTGTTTAATTATGATTAAGTTATGTAAGAGATGTTTAAGTTACGAACCCTTGGGACAAGAATAATTATGTTATAATAATGTAATTTATCCTACTATTCCGTTGTGTAAGATATTGGTTTATTATTAGAGTTAGTACGTGACAACCAAATTTGAGACAAGTGTAGTCTGAATTTGGGGGTGTCACAATAATCGCTTCGATTTCAAAGATGAACGTTATAGACGCAGCTTTAAAGCCCTCCTCGACTCAAGCGACGCCAAAAAAATTTCCATCTCCATAACCCAAGTTTGAGCTTCTATTAGGTTCATGGAGCCTTTAAACTCTAGCAGTCCACCGCCTTGAAGTCCTTGAACGGTATTTGGTGGAGCTTGAGGTTGATTGTTAATCGCTCCAGCCAATAAATTCACCAACTGCTGAACGGGGTCAACATTGGCGTTGTTGTTATTGTTCGTTGACCCTTCTTGGGTCGGTTGATAGTTTGGTCTTCTTCTCGGTGGCATATTTCTGTTAAGAATATAAGCTTATTAGGTCTTTATTCAATCCCTTAAATATTTAAGGCTTAATACTTAAACATAATCACTTAACACATTATCTTAAATAAACTCTGATATTTTATTTAAATAAAAAAATTTTAACATCATACGATAGCATCACTGCTATTTACATCATCTATCCTGAGACAAAGATTCTACAGAATTAAATCATCATAATATTCCTTTGTTTATAAGCACATCAGAATTTACACTTTTAACTAACATAGATATTCACATAATTCATATTGTTCCTATCACGACCTATCAAGACGTCGAATAGCTTCTCTGTGCTCTTCTTTCATGATAAGAAACATCGTTCTGCGACCCAACATGTACGAAGGTAAGTCCTCGAACTGAATTAGATAGTACATAACTCGATCCTGGGCCTTGTTTACTGTAGTGTTGAATGCATAATCCATCTCCACCATCTTGACCTTCTTTGCTTGTACCTCTTCCTCGGCTACATCTGCTCATTGGGAAGCCTTCTCATAAGCATCTTCAGCTTTGTCTCATTTGGCGGATTCCTCTCGCAGATCATCCTTCAGCTTCGCAACCTTTGCCACCAGCTCCTCATTCTCACCCTCTAGGTGAACCAATTTCTACTCCACATTTCCAAGACGTGCATCAAGACCTTGGATTTCCTCATTCTTCTGTCCTATAGTGGCCTAGCATTCATCTGCCAACACTTCCAACACTGTGACTCTATCCTGAAGCTCAATGTTATGGTAATATACCTCGTCATACATCTGAGCTGCAATAGAGTTCGGTGGGAACTCATCTTTCTCGTTTTCTTCCTCAGGGTCCTCCTCTGGATCAGACTCAGGCTCATGCTCCTGACCAACAACAATAATCAACAGAGATGGCTCTATCTATACTAACTGCTCCTGGACAACATGGATGTCTCAGGGCTCCTCCTCTCTAGGTACTCGGGGTGCCTTCTCCCCTGCTCGACTAGATCCTCCAACATCCGACATCCTGACTACACAATTTTAAGTTTTAGTTACTAATAGATACTCGCGAGCACATAAGTTTATCACATAAGCACATAAAGTCTTTTATTATCTCCAATGAATTAAGGAATTAATTTCTTAGAACTCGATAAGAGTTTATCACCACTATGTTCTCGTTCTTCTTTAAGGCTACTTCCTAAGGTTTTCCCCCACCTAAGGTTCATAACCTACGGCTTTGATACCAATCTGTGACACCCCCAAATCCGAGTACTTCCATTTCCATGGGATTTGGTGTTCACTGTCCAAACATCATGTATCTATCTACCCATAATAAATGAAAAAGCATAAATAGAAAGAAATAAATCCTCTCCTTATGGAGTTACAACATCTGAATATAAATACATCAATCCTGTGTCATACTAACCTCCTAAATCTCAAATGCGTAAACATAAACAAATAATAAGTGAGACGCCCCCAAACCAGGTAACATCGATTACGGGACATGGTGCTCAATGATACAATATACATCATCATCTATCTAAGTAACTCTAATAATAATAATAATAATAATAACTATTACATACTTATTCAAAATAAAGTCCCAAGTCTTTACAACCTTTAATAAATCAAACTTAAACTTAGCATTTATCGCTACATTACATCATATGCAAAAAAATATAATTATTACATAAATAACTCTCATCATTTCATCTTAGACTTTCCCTTGTCCTTTTCTCGAGCCCTCGCCATTATCGACTTTTAACTAAAAGGTTTAAGCAAGAATGAGCACAAATTTCCAAGAAGTATATAAAGTAGTTTGAGAACATACATCAAGTAAAAAGCATTAGTATGAATATTTCTCAACAGGTTGAAATAAATATCAAGAGATAAACCGGAATATCAAGATAAGAGTTCGGAGTTCTCAATAGCATACTAAGGGTGTTAGATACCCTAAACATTACTTTGTTTCATCAAAACCATCGACGACTTAACAATCAAATAGATTGTAAATAGGTTTTTGGAAGTACTCTAGGTGATCACCTTATCGTATTCTTACATTGTGCACAAGATAAAGTTTAAACGCAAGAAGCAGTAAATGGGACTATATGCTCTGACATCGCCACCCCCATTATCCAGGTTGTTCATCTTAGTTTCATGCGAGACCGCACCAAAGAAATTTGGATTGGTAGACTTAAATAGCTATAATGAATTTGAAATAGTTCAAATAATACAACATCTCTCATCTATAATATCTAACCGAAACAAATGGCCAAATTGCATTCTTGAAAGCAGTTCATAAATAATTAAGAACTTTAAGGCATAAACAACTAAATTAATAATTGAGTAATCATCAATAGAACTTGTACTATATATAAGTTTGTACAAGTTATAACTTGCAACATACGAGACTTATACACAATGATAAATTGTACAAGTTAAGGGAACTTACATTCACTGCAATAAAGTGAATAAAGTTAGGAAACTTGCCTGATACGTCTTCTACAATTACTGCTATATACTAGCCCTTCACGTAACCTATTCACATGTGTCACGTTAAGTAATTTGGTTCTCGAACATCACTTTGAAGTGTAATGGTTCCCTTTTATTTTAATAAAACAATTAAACTCACACGTATTCAAATACAATTCAATTACATAACATGTTGCTATGAATAGGCCACGTGGTTAAATAAAAGAAACTGGGAAACATAAATTTGTGACATTTTTCAGACCAAAACTCTGCCAAAAATCTGCATAAAATATGCTTAAGGGTCTCAAGTCAAAAAATCTCATTTTCCATAATTATGACATCACATATATAATTAAATTCATTTATCCATATAACATCATTTATATGAAAAATACCAAATCGGTCCTCAAAATATTTCTTTTAAGGATTTTGTAGAATATAGTCCCACATTGAACATATATTTTCCCGTAATTTATAAAATTCATCTACTATTTTTAAATAGTCCATAATAGCCAAATATTCTCGCTTTTTTTCATAAATCGAGATTAGCTCCAAAATTTCAAATTTTCGTGGTTAACTCTGTTATACACATGAACTTCCAAAGAAAATTTTGTAATTTTGGGCTTATACACAGGAGTTATTCGGGTATCTTTTCAAATAATGACCTCTGCCATAAAATCCATAACTCTCAAACCGTATGGCAAAAAATTCTCAAATTGTTACAGGACCTTCATATCTTCTTATAGGAATACTCCAAATGTTTTCAGAATTTTTAAAGTACAAAATAGTAGACGAAAATGCCCCCAAAACAGACTCAGAATTTTTAAAGTACAAAATAGTAGACGAAAATGCCCCCAAAACAGACTGATCCAAACTGTTCCAAGAAAAACATCAAATTTTCGTTTCTTGCAGCCACTTTTGCGATTTTATTCCCACTAATCTAAAGATGATATGACCATGATACTTGGACACAATAAACTACATACAGAAAGGTATTTTAAAAAACTATAACATTCATAAAACTAGCATGCTAAGACCACAAACCAACTGCATAGAAAAGCGTACAAGACTAGTTTTATACTTAGAAAAAAATGAAAATTCCGGATTTTTGCAGATTTTATTATGAACATGCTTGCTTACGATTTTCATAACTTGATCATTATAACTCCGATTCAAATGAAATTTAAATTGATTAGACTTCATACTACATACTATTTTATAAAATTATTACATACGCTTAATCGAGTCATATAAACCATGATTCGAGGTCAAAAAACCCAAAAATCACAGATTTCACATTCAACCAACTTTGAAAAATTTTGTGATTTTGATTCTAGCATGCATGGGCTTAACTCCTACTGTCCAGATCACTTTTACCAATATATATGAACATGCTACAACAAACCAACTCACTAAATTACCATGCTTTGAACAAATTGACTACTAAGAGGCATTTTATCAAACATATCGCACACATAAATGAAATCTTTGATTCTCTATGTAGTTGCAACATGTTTAAACAATAATTTTCATTCCTTATCATCCTCATAACAGAAACCAACATTAACATAGCCTCACGAAATCAACAGAAACCATTTAGCATGGCTATACATGCTTTTCACTATTTTTCTTCAAGAACATGAAAAAGAGAGTTTCATGGCTTACTTTTTTGGATGAATTTCCCTTGTGTTAATTTGATTATCCCTCTTACTTGCTTGTTAGTTGCTATGTAATCTCCAGTATTCATTTTCCCCCTCTCAAGCTCTCATTCTCTCAATTTCTCTCTTTTTTTGCTCTCTTGATGAAATTTTGCAAATAAGAGGAATATATGAGTGGAGAGTATATATGTATATGATATTAGCATAGGCTTCCCTTGCCTCTTCCATTCCCAAATCATTAGTTATGTATATATTGCTCATAATGCATAGGTTTAATATGGAGAGGGGAGTTAAGAAAATGAAAAGTTTTGGTTTATTACATAAGTGTAACTCCCTCTCCCTCAATATCTTGTAATACGTATATTTCCTCCTCCATTGTCCCAATTCATGAGTCACAGGATCCCACCAGCTGCTGACCAATTAAATACACACATTATAATATTATTTTAATCCTTTAAATGCCCATTTTGACCATTTTGCCCTTCGTAGCCAAACGTGTTCGATAGTTATATCCATTCCTACAAAAGTCAACGTTCCGGACGTCATGGAACTATCCGTTTCATTAAAATCATCACCAAAATTCGTGGTTGACATTTTCTCTAAAAAAGTCAACTAGTTGACTTTGACCAAAAAGTCAACCGTGACATATTTTTGTGGTTACAGTCTAACCTGAACAATTTCGACGTTCTGGACTCGAATACGCAGTCCGCGTCTCTAAATTCCACTCTGAACTCCAACTCATGTTTTAATACCAACCTACATAATAAAAAGAATTAATTCCCCACTTAATCAATTTAAATAGTTAAATAAAACTAAACCAACCATTTAAATACATCTCATCACATATCTTAACATAACACATATACATCTAATAAATGAAATCACACAAGAGTGTTACATAAGTTCGTGTATTGATAATTATTAAATTACATAGAAAATCTCGGATATTACAATAAGTCTTACACAACTTTAACATAAGTCTGAAACATAAATACACCAAATAAATAACAAGTCTTCATCACTTGTTAACCTTGCCGCCTTGCCTTTGCTAGTAGAAAGCTCGTCGGACCTTTCATTCTTAACTGCAATGTTATTATTACGCAAGAGTGAGCACGATTTCCCACAAGTATAATAATATAACAACAATATAATAACATGCGAGTGAATCAAAGACTTCTAAAATAAGAAAACTCGGCTTTTGAATCAAGAATGAATAACAAGAATCAAAAGAACTTCTGAGGGTCATAAGACCTTGAACTACGTCCTAGGTTGTCAAGTGTTTATACTTGAAACCTTTAATAGTCATAAGACTATGGACTCTTCTTCTCGTACTTATGGGGATCAACCCTTAGTACCATACTGTGCAAGATATCTTAACGCTAAAGCATAATTAATCCCCTATAACAGGGTTGTTCATCTCAGTTTGACATTAGAGTCCGCACCAAAGGAAGTTTGGTTTGAATAAGCTCAACAAAGGTTCTGAAATTTAGAACGTTTATGACAACCCAGAAAATCGGATTGTGTAGAATTAAGTTTAAAGAATTAGTTATTAATAAATAAATTTTTATTAATAATATTCTATGTTATATGTTTATTAATCGTTCTAGAATCGAGGATGATTATAAAATGGGATGATTCTGGCTACGACCTAGACTGAACGAGTAAGAATTTTCAAGATGAAAATAAAAAAAATTCGGGAACAAAAATATTTCTGAGAAAAAAGACGAGATATGCACTATTCACCTGCTAAAATCCTAAGGGTTAGGATTTGAATAACCTAAGCCTTTTCGAGAGTTCGGTTTGTTAAAATGACATTCCGTCAAAAGATTTGATGATAAAATGTTGTGAAAAGTTAAGTTAGCTGATAAAAGTTTTTCTCAAAAAACATACAGGAAAACGCTTAACATCGAAAAGTGTTTTTTAGTTTTTAGAGTTCCGAAGAATGCTTAAAGTTTAATCTGTAAAAGAAAGATGAAATATCCAAAAATATTTAGATTCTGATAATCGCAGTTTTTCGAACTGTCGGACAAATCCCAAAAGACGGAACCACAAAGCTTCTAAGAGAAGCTTCGTGAATAGTAAGGAGGTGTGAATAGTAACTTTGGGGTGAAATGACTATTTTTTCCCTAGTCTTGGTTTTCTATAAAAGAGAACCTTAACTCATTTGTTGGTGATTTTGAAAATCACCAACACTTGAGAGAGAGAGAGAGAGAGAGAGAGAGAGAGAGAGAGAGAGAGAGAGAGTTCGGAAGAGGAGGAAAAGGAAGAGGAAAAGCTAGCTCGAGTGCAAACTTTCCAAAACCTTGTTTAATATAAATTTTCTTTAAGTTTTCTATGTTAAAAACATAGCTTAATGAGAATAGAAGTAACAGATATTAAGAAAAAAAATTTATATGGTTGAAATCATGATAAAAAGAAGAAATAAGAATTAGAAGTTTAGTTTATAAATTTCTTAAGTAGGAATTGTGTAATGAATTTGAAGGATCCGAATGAATTATATGAACGATTCGGTGAAATTAGTAAGGAATGGTATTTTATAACACCAAATTCCAAGAAAAAATGAAATCGTAATCAAAATATCGATTTAAAATGAAGAACACGAAGAACGTTGTTGATGGACAAATTTAAAACCATCGTAGTATAACTTGTTGTTGATGGACAAGTTTAAAACCATCGCGTATAAGTTATTTGCTTATTGCTTGGTTTGGAACGATAGAAACGTCATGAAAAATGGATTAAACTTAGCTATAATGAAGTTATGAAAAAAATTTTATAAAAGACAAATGAGAAGTAAAAATTATGTAAATGAACCTGAACGTGTAGGGTTTCATAAGAATGTAAGAGAACGTAGAAAATGTGAGTCGTGGACTCAAGAATGAATGAGTTTTGAGTTCGGATGACCGAATTACTAATGAACGAGCAAAGAACGTTAATAATGTAAAACGAACGAAAGAGGGAATTTAAGCCAATTGAATGGAAATTTAACGGATTTAGAATGAAGTACTGTATGAAGGAAGTTAAAATATGTAATGAGATTAAGAAGATGGCTTTGGAACGACCTCGTTTCGAGTTATAATGAAGAAGTTATGAGATTGTGAAGTAAGCGTCTCAAACCAGTTCCATGACTTAGAAAAATTTCAAAGTTTTAGGCCTGGTGCCGCATCCCCAGTTAAGCCTTAGGAGGCGGCACCGTAGCGCTAACCCGGGTAATCAGCTACTGCTAGGTGGTGCTGCAGCGCGAGAAGTAAGGAAGGAACCGACGTCGCAGCGCCGGTGCAGGGCAAGGCCCAGTGATGAACTTTTTATTGCTCAACTCCTGGGGGAAGTATAAAGAAAGATAAAGAGTATATAGTTCACATAATCTAACACTTAATCAAGTTAATTAAACCTTTAATAAAGGTTGAACGATATTAAAAGATAAACAATGTAATTGCTAAATACGTAACCAATATCCAGGGACCGTAGTTGCGGTAAAACGAACGTGTGAGATTGTTATGATTGTGATTCCTTAGGTATGATTGTGATTCCTTAGGTGTTGAGTGACGAGTGGGATGTATAACATTTTGATGTTATGATGTCGTAATAAGAAAAGATAAGTGTAAAGCGTATAAACGTTGTAAACGCAACGTAGTTGCAATGAATGACCAGTCTTAGCATACGACGAACCGTATGGCTTCGACATTAAGAAAGAATAATGAATGTGGGGTTCATGTAAGGGATAACGAATGAAAGTGTGACAACCCAAATTTTTATAAATTATTAAAATAAGAATTTAATAATTAAAATTCTTATTATGAGATGTTTTGAGTTTGAGCATGTATATATATATATATATATATATATATATATATATATATATATATTGAAATGTGTGATCCGGTATGAAGAGAAATATATAATCATATATTGGGAAAGTGAGGTTTAATAGTTAAGTTAACTATTGAAGAAATTAAATGAATTTTACAGTTTATTTTAAATATTTATTGAATTAAATAAATATTTTAAATAATATATTTATTGAGAAAAATAAATAATTTATGAAATTGTGGTATAATATTTAGTTACGTGTGTATGATAATTAAATTAAAGCAAAGGTAACTTTTATTCTTTGAAGATTTAATTTAATGAATTAATTAAATTAAATAAGTTGTTTAATATTAAAGAAAATAAGTAAATTAAATAAAGTGATGTTTAAGTCTAATTTATTAGTTAAATTAGATATATAATTATTTATTAATCATAAATATAATTATAATAGAAATTATTACAATTACTATTATAAGTTATTTAAATTAACTAAACTAAAGTCAGTTAAATTAACTAAATTAAGTGTGACAAAAGTAACTATATAATATAATATTATAAAAAATAAAACTAGTGGGGGAAATTTGTTTGTAACCAAACACAGCCTTATGATTTTTGGTTTATTTTAACTGACGCAAACTTTTTGGTTTTTCACCTGACGTAGGGAAAAGGGAGTCAGTGTATATTATGTGTGATTTTTCCCTAAGGCTAGATAACATAGATTTTCAAAGAGGAAAACACAGAGATTTTAGAGAAAGAAGAATCACAGTGATTTTGAGAGAGGGTCACCATCTCTTGCTAGTATGCAACTAGGGTTTGAAGGTATAACCTACTCTAATTTTAACTTTTTTTTGAAATTTCTATTGATAATTGTGTTGGAATGATACATATATATGTATGTAGGGTTTATAACATGTTATTTATCATATGTAAGTGTTATTTGATGATTAAATGCATGAAATTGGGTTATAGAAGAGGATTTCAAATAACAATGGTTATGTTATTGGATATGGCTTAGAAAGTACAAAATTTCATGGTCAATACTTGTTATAATCTGTGAATTAAAGTGGGATTATGTTATTATATTAAGAAACAAAAGCGACATAGTTTAAATCGTGTTAATTGGTTAAGTAACGAATTCGTGGCGATCGAATTCGCTAAAAGTGTAAAAATTGATGAAATTGGCAAAACTATGGTTTTGATTCCTCAAAATTATGTATATGTAATGTTTTTGTATATAGAATGATGTATAACATGTGTAACTATGTTATTTCAAAGTTTTAGAAGTTGAGTGTGGTGATTTCGGTAGAAATTGGGTTGATTGGGTGATCACGAGTAATGAGCTGTTTGCTCGTCTGCTTCGTTTAGGTGTATGCAATCACTGCACTGGCCACCACAGTGTAGAAATGGCGAGAATCAAGGTCATTATGGTTTTTTTGAATGAGCACCAAATAAGATTGTAAGTGTTATTATTGGGACAGCCTAGCGAGGCTTGCGTATCCCCGAGCCTAGTAGTGAAGTTTGCCTATTTGTAGGTCACTAATGGACTTAATCAAGTTTGGCAAGCAGGTTAATGATGTTAAGACATATTGTGGACTATAATAACAGATTGTAATGAGATGTAATATAAAATGGGAAGATTTTAAGTAATTATTTAAATAAGTTATGAAATGAAACTAAATGTGATGTTTTCAGAAGTTGAAGATAAATGATAAGGTTTATGTTGGTTTATAGAGAGATATAAGTTGAAAGAACGATTTGAATGATAACTTGATTAGTTAATCTAATATATGTTTAAAAGGATGTAAATAAGCGTTAGAAGACTTAATTGTCAATTGTAAGAGAAGTGTAATGAGATATAAGGTGGAGGTTATATAACCTTGTTGTTGTTAACAAGTGTAATACATCTAATATGTGGTAATGGAATCTATGACGACTTTAATGAACGTTAAGTGTCGGTTTCGAAAGAAGTATAAAGAAACATAAAATGGGATTATGTAATGATAAGTGTCATACGAAGAGGAGTAAACACATGATGATATGTGTTACGTTTCAAAGAGACGCAAGTTATAAAATATTAAGACTAAGAGTCATTGTGGTTTCGTTATATGTGTAACTAATGAATGTGAATATGAACCTTTGAACTGTTGTAGGATGTACGCAAAGCATTTAAGCTATTTTTCGGTAATTGGTAATCTACGATCAATGCAAGTCTTTCAGTTCCTATTTGCTATGTGAACTTGATGATTAACTATTTTAAATCTTTATTGCAAAGAGCATGATGTGTTATATATATGTTGAATGTATGAAATGTTAAAGTCAACTTATGACTGCATTGATTGAGTAAAGCATGCTGATTGAGAAAGGAACTCAATCTTTATACTTGTTATATGAACTGTAGCATGTATGTTACGTTAGTCCAATGTTTATGAGATATATGTTGAGCATGTTATTATGTGCTACGTGATGCATGAAAACTGTTAGATTTTGTTGGGCTGTCAAGCTCAACCTTGCAAATAACCATTTTTGCTGGTTACTGATTGAAGGTAACACTATGTGCTACTTGAATGATGTGGATCAAAAATAATACACGAAGATTAATATTTTAGCTAAAGTTGTTATTTCTTTAAACCATGATTAAGACTCATGAGATGTACTAAATGTTTTATGATGTATAGTTTTATGTTGAGTTGTAAAGTTAAAGTTTGAGTTGTCTGATATGTAAAGGTTATCGGATTGAAATGAAAAATTTTATATAATAACTATGATGAAGCGAATCACAAAATAAGATTTTTTCAAAGACATGTAGATGATAAAGGTTTTGATTCAGGGAATTAAAGTAAGAAGATAGAAAAGTTTAAATTATTCCATATATTATTAAGTTTAACATCGAATAATGATGTAAAAATCAGAAGTTAGACGTGTTATTAACGACTGAAGTCGGTAATTGTATTGTACGAATTTTGGGGTCGTTACAGAAAGTGATTAAAACCTTAGGTAAATGTTGAATGAGAGATTAAGATGTGAGCAACGTGAACACAAAATACATAAACGATCCTCGTGAATCATATTCGCGTTGGACGAACGTTCTAAGTGTACAATGGTTGTATGACCTAGACGTTAATGAAAGTAGTAAGTAAGATATGAAATTATCAAGAAAGTCGTAGCGAACGGTAATAATTTTAATGAAAGTCCAAATATGAGTCAAATAGATAATGTTAGAATGAAGCAAGCGTTAAACACTTTAACCAACGTAAGGGTTGAGTGTACGCGAATATTAAACGGGCAGAACCTACACGCCGTGTATATTTTGTGTAAAACCCAAAACCCTATTAAGATTCGAATATGTAAATTCAGTTATATTAATAAAATCTCTCCATTCTGAAAGTGTTATGTGTTAATATATACTCTGTTTAACAAATTAGGTCAAATAAATTTTCGTCCAAAAATTAACGTGCTTGACACCTTGTGCTTAAAAATTTTCTTCCGAAAAAGGACTTTTTGGTATATTTGTTTTGACAAGCTGCTTTGTTGTGCTTACACTGACAAAACGCTTTGTCATGCTTGTTAGGATTTGTGTAAAATCTAGGTTAAGAACCCTAGATTCACTACACCAAAAATGGCATTTAGTGAAGGACAAATCCTTCATAAGACATATTATATCACTCACAAGTGATTTATTGCGAAGAAATATTTCCTTCACACGATTGCTCGTATTAGACCTCCTCACAATTGGGTATCCTTCGCTAAATAGTAACTAAATATTTTTTGTGAAGGATATATTTTGAATTACTTTTTTATTCACAAATTGTATTTGGTAATGGAATATTGTTATTTAGTGAAAGATTAGTTTCCTTCACAAATAATATTTTAAGAAGGACTATTTGAAATTAGTGAATAACTTTATTCCCTCACAAATAATATATTATGAAAAACAAATTTATTTAACGAGAGAAAATTGTCCTTCACTAATTATAAATTGAGAATGTATCTTCAAATTAGTGAGAGAAATAATCATTCATTGATGACTAACTAGTTAACTAAAAAAGATTTTAATAAGGAAAATAATCCTTCATTAATGTCAATTTCTCAAGTAAAATCATTCACAAATTATAAATTTATAAATAAAAAATTCATTGATAAATAATCAAAATTCATTGCAAATTATAATTAACTTTCAAATCAGTGATTTCATATTTATTATTATTACTATTATTTTTATTAATTGCTATAATAAATATTAAATTTAATATTTCAAGTTAATATAAATATCATCCTTGTTTCAAACTAATTGATAAACTGCATAAAGAGCCAATAATTAAAACTAATACTTCATATATAAATAGATAATGCTTAAGTCACGATAAGTACATAATTTGTTATTGTATCTTGATCTCCCTAGAATCATATTACTTACAATATTTAATAACTAACATAAGAAAACTGAAAAAATAACAATGAACTAGAAGAAATGAAGTGTACATCATGTTAGGTCCACTTCATCATCATTTTCTTCAAGGAAATCAAGGTTGAGCAGGTAAAGTTCCTCCTTTGAAAGAAATACCAAAATTCAATTTCAACAAGATGAGAAAGAAGAAAAAATAAACCTGGTGAACTTAAATTAATAGGGAGAGGGAGATTAATGAAGGACAAAGACAAAAATATAACTATTAGTAAATACCTCAAGTGAATCATAGTTGATAAATGTTTGAAAGAAGGTAAACTTCCTCTCTACCAATTTAGTTATATGGTCAGTAATATCTATAACAATGGACGATTGTGGTATACTATCATTGGTAGAAGTATCATCCAAAGACTTTATACCCAATCGACGGAGGACAATCTTGTTAATCATATTCTCCAATTCCTTAGGATCAGTAGATTGTTGCGGTGAAGAATAAACCATACAATTGTAATTAGTCCTTCAAAACTATTATCAGAAAGAAAATGTTCCAATTTTCCTTGATATGGTAGATCAATTTTCTTCCTATATGCAACGCAGGTTATACAACATGCACGAAATAATATGTTGATTTTCTTGTTCCACGACTTTTTTATCTATACATAGCACTGACCTGCATGCTAAATCCAGATTCGTTTGTGCTTGTGTCCACTTTAAGATCATTTATAACACTATCAGATGATAGACCAGTAATAGGAGAGCTTACAAGTGTTGATCTGCAGGCAATAAATCCAATATAGGCTCTTCTCAGTGTGAAATTTCTAACAATTCAAGTAAAAACTTATTATACTAAAGATAAATCCAATCACAATCACTTGAGTGCTAACTGAAAAGAATAAAAAGTTAAAAGAGAAAAAATAACTCTAGTTTGACTTGAATAGGTATGCGCTTGTTTACTTTTAAAATATAGTCAATAACTAAAGTTTTGGATGCTTCAAGTCTTTTAAAGAGCAGAAGTCCACCTAACTTGGGAAGTTATATAATTTCAAATTGCCTACACTATATTCCACATATTGTAACATCCTACAATATTTGTGTGCAATCACTTGGTAAACAAAGCAGACAAATGCATGATATATCTTACAGTAAATTTTGTTCCCGTTTGGATAGTGTAAAGTTCCTCTACCTTAGATGAAGACCTTAAAAATCATACACCAAGCGATCACAGTTTTCAAACAAGGTAAATTAAGATAAATTTTTTTAGATCTTTTTGACATATATAAAAGTGACTAAATAATGCAGGTGTGGTAGCGATGATCAATACATGATGCTGAAGGCAGACCGTAATTTGAAGAGCAATCTAAGAAGCATTGACAGAACCAGAAGATCACCTTTCATACATCTCTTCTTCACATGAATTTCCAGAAGAAGAATGCCAGTTTGCTTCGAGAAAATTCGAACAATTGAATGAATCCCAATGCTCACTAAGACTTATGTTATCACTTTTGAAACATTGTTCAGGATGCATATCTGGGAAAAGCTGCTTACCAGACATTGTTGCAGCATAGCTGCAAACAAAGAGCCAACAATCTATCAAATCAGCCTGACAAATATGAACTAGAAGAACACTAATCATGTTTTAACTTTGTGTCACAAGAGGTTGGTGTTGCATATCAGTTGATAATATTTGCTAAATAGACATATCTAAAATGAATTAAAATAAGTGGCATTTCTGCAAAGAATATTTGCTAAATAGACATATCTAAAATGAATATAAAATAAGTGGAAGAAAGTGGTAGAATAAAATGAATAAGTTAGTGTGAAGTGCTATCTGAAATACAATATTGCTCATGGTGCTAAAAGCTAGCTACAAAATTTTTAAAAAATGAAAATAAGAACAAAATTCTTGTTCCTATACCCATTGATGAAGAAATGAAGTCGAAAGTGTATTCTTCAAAGCGAGAATGGGGAGAAAACTGGAGGAAACAGTTCTCCATATTATTCTGGAGAGGACTCAAAGAACGGCGGCATGACTACTTTAACTGGTTGAGAATTACCTACAAACTGAACAACATTATCTTTTGTAGATCCCATAACATGTAACCTTTGTAGGATAAACATGCAACAAACTGAACAACGCTATCTTTCAAAAACTAAAATGAAAATCCCATAGCTTCTCTTTATTATTGGCAAAATGAGATGGAATTGACTCAATACAATTTGAGTTCTATCCAAATGGGAAAACGAAATGCTTCATCATACAGAATTGACAACTGGTTTACACATTCTAGCACTAAATAGTGTGTTGCCTCTGAAGACTGACATTATGGTGGATAATGTCAAGTAAAGAAAAATAGAATGGTCAGAAAGAACCATGTTCTTTTACCTTACCACCATCATCCAAAACGAACACTTCTCCATGCTCAAAACGGGACATTGTTCCAGCATCAGTATTTAAGTATGGATCTGATTGTACAGAAAAAGAACATACTAAGCAAAATGCGCTAACATGAAATACTTAGACAAGGATAATTCACTAACTATACATTAGGACTATAAAGGAAAATAACAGATACATACTAGTCAAGGAGCAGAACAACACTTGTGTAATCAAAATAGGGAAGAAAAGTAAGAGAGGGAAACTTTTTCAGATGAATTTTAACAGGCACACATTCCATAAGATTGTCTTGTCATGTTAAGCCTATCCCAAAGAAAACATATTTAATATCGATTACATTAGAAATTCCCTTTAGCTCCTAAAGAAGAAGATAAGAAATAAATCAAAAAAATAAGAAAGAAAAACAAATAGGGCTTTCATTACTTTTACCATTGCGAGCACATCTCTATCATAATTTAGTTTTATTATACCCCCTTCTTCAAGTGTATATACAGGATGTAGGTGATAGAGATCTACTAGTAGAACATTCTGAAAATATATGTAACACTGCAATTAGAATTTAGTTGCTAGCATCAATGGGGAGAATGTAATGACCCAGAAATTCGGATTCATTATAAAATAATTTTATTTAATTAAATAATGAATAAAATTATAATATTTGTTATTATTATGTGTTAGTAAGACGAATGTTGTTCTATAACCTAGAAACGTCAGAAAGTCATAGTATTTTGACTACATGGAGGAATTAAAGTGTTTGAATTTCCAAGACAAAAATAAAAGTTTTCTGAGAAATTTTTCGAAAACACTATTCATTGATTTTTGCTCGGGAATTAATTTTGAACTTTCGAGAAATTCTTAATGACAGAACATTGAGGTAAGATAGATTATGTAATAATAATTCGAGTATGGAAAACACAATTTTTCGCCTGTGAACTTAATTTGAGAACGTTAGGGAAAATAAAGCGTTAAGAAGCTAAAGTAATGATCGTATGATACGTATGGATTGTACGAGGTAATGAATACGAGTATGATATGAAGTATTATATGAGTATGTGTGAATGATGGTATATCGTATATTGTGAATGAGTATACGAGTTAGAATACGAGAATAATACGTAAATAATACGTTATAAGGCTTTAAGCCAAATTAAATGTACTTGTAGGATTGTGTAGCAATTTATAAAGTCCAATAGAAGTTAATGTGCAAGCCCAAATGTAAGTAATGGTAAAGACCAATTAAGTTTGTTAATACAAGCCCAAAGGCTTAAGTTAAGCAAATTAAACTTAAAGCCCAAATTATTAATTCAATGGGTTAGGGTGACCCATGGGGTGACCCATGATCTTATGGTTAATCTTGGTGACCAAGAAAATAATGTGATGACCAAGTAATTAATTTGATATGCAAGTTAACTTAGTGCATAGGTAATGAATAGTAAGGAGGTGGGATTGGTGTATTGTCTAATATGCCCTAACTTTGATTTTCCTATAAATTGAAAGCTTTGGATTTCATTTGTTATTTGTTAATTATCATCCAACAACTTCCAACTTAATTATTAGAGAGAATAAGTTAGACTTGCATTAAGTAGAAAAGAAGAAGATAAGCTTGATTATCAAGGGTAAGCCTCCTATGTCATTAATCTTCCATCTTTACCATTGTATGTTGATAAGAGAAGTGTTGATTGATAGACATGTATGCAAAGAAATGATAAGAATGAATAATCTAAGGATTTAAGTCTTAATAAGCCGTGAATAAGCACTTTGTTCATAGATAAGCTATGAACTAAGGAAGAACTTGTAAGACTTGTAACATGTTTACATTAATGAAGATAATATGATAAAAGGATGTAAGAATGATGGTTAGAAGACTTAAACCATTATAAGTCATGAGAAATGAAACTATATGTAGTTTATACTTTGATAAGTTATAAACTCATGAAGAACAAGTAATAACTTATCATGTAAATAAGTTGATGTAATATGTATGTTAATATGTCAATATGATGGATAGAATCCATTTGAAATGATGAACAAATCATATGATCATAAGAATGATGTAAAATGTAACGGAAAGTCGGAACAAATAATAACAAATCTAATACATGATTAGATTGAGAAGAAGGGTAAGATTCATTAGGAACCACATATGTTTACTCATGACCTAATGTGTAATGTTATCTATTGTAGAGACCTTAACGACTTAAAGTGAACATGTAATAACAATAGCAGACACTAAAAGCAAGTGTTCTAACCCTTGTCTATGTTCAATCTAGACAAGTTTTCTGATTCATGTACTCTTACGCATGAATTGATGTATGATGAAGTCAAAGCCAATTCTTTCGGCTAGACTTAAGATGTTTTGGATTTCTTATAATCTATCAAAGTATTGTCAATGTTTTGCCAAACTATGTTTTATGGTTTTCAAATAAAGACTGAGTTTGCTAAACAAATGTTTTGTCGTCAAACGACAGGCACGTGAGATTGCCACCTTAAACGTACATACATTTAAAGAATGTAGTGTTGATCAACATAGAGTACTATAGGCTGATCACGTAGATGTGCTTGTAAGTAATGTCAGACTTACAGACTTAGTGCCGAGTTGTCCTTTTCAAAGAAAGTATGAAATGCTCATGGTCTTGGACCGGAATTGATGTTTTACCGAATATTGTTCATTATAAAACATTTTAAGAAAAGAGAAGTGCTATTTTGAATTATCAATAGTACTTCATAACTATTGTTCAATTATTGAAGATATATGATTCGTATGATTCAAGTATATTGTTAAATGGAATTGTTGTACTTGCTGAGCTAGTTATGCTCACTCCTGCTTGAACCATATGAATGCAGCTAAGATCAAACGTACCGAAGGATCCGACAAGGATAAAGGAAAGGCTAAGGCGAACCTTTAGATTACTTATGTAATAGTATAGGTTTGTAATGATAATATTTGATATTATGATAAGAATAAATGTAATGGTTATAAAGAACTTGGGGAATGGTGATATTATTCTGGAATATATGTATAAGACATATTTGTTCTTTTGAGGCATTTCAATTGAATGTTTGTGTGAACTATATCACCATGGAGCACTATATGTCGGGTTGGAAGATACCCAGATTTGAGGGCATCACAGGTTGGTGTCAAAGCTATAAGCGCAATGCGTGAAGAACCCCGAACCTTTTGTTGGTGACGTCCCTATAAGGGAATGCACCGAAGCCACACTTTCCGTAGGGGACACTAAGCAAGTCAATGTCAAATTGATAGGTACCCTTGTGAGGTGCTATGGTTGAAAGTAACATTAACGTCACAGGTTGGTATCAAAGCATTAGGTTATAAAACTTAAGGGGGGAAATTAAAACCTTAAGAGAAGTCAAAGAAGTAAAAGAAGAAATTAACCCTATAAAAATGCATTATATATATGTTATGTGTTTTTATTATTCTACTGATGTGTACTAATCAAACTCTATTGTTTTGTTGTAGATGTCAGGAGAAAATGGAATTTATAGAGATGTACAAGTAGATAGAGAAGAATCGGTTAATCAAATAGGTTATACCGAACCCAATAGCCGAAGAGCCAGAAGTAGTGGTGATTGAGTTTGGAGACTCGGAGAACCATGACCTAATGTCGGTATTTGACGGCATGTTAGAAGAAGAGGTGGAGGTTGTGTCCTTCAACCCAGTAGCACTTGCTGAAGAGACACCCCAGGGGGAGTCAATGATGTCACTGTTTATGACAGTGTTGGATAGAAACATCCATTACTGTCAGTAGGTCAAGGAGCTAAAAGCAAAGCTTCAGTCTGTCTTGAAAGATAAGACAGATATGGAGAATATGTGGGAGTAGGAGCATGACGAATGAGTTTTAGCCAAGGACAAGGTCCATGAGCTAAAACAGGAGGTCTTTGAGATCAGGGGGAGCTAAAGACCAAGAAACAAAAGATAAGGAGAATGTCCTATATTCATAGGAGTTCTCATAAGGATTTCCAGTAGCAGGTAGCTGGGTATCAAGTAGAGGCAGGGCAGAC
Organism: Panax ginseng; assembly: GCA_020205605.1. Taxonomy (NCBI): domain Eukaryota; kingdom Viridiplantae; phylum Streptophyta; class Magnoliopsida; order Apiales; family Araliaceae; genus Panax; species Panax ginseng. Next base: position 71,106,690 of record CM035139.1, read on the forward strand.
TCGATATCAGCCATGATGTTATTGTCAGCCTTGCCACCACAAATTTTGATAATGCCTTGCGGCAGATGTATTCTAGTAGTAGCTAGAGTAGAATTAGATATATAAATATTGTGTATCTAGTAGTGATGTAAAACCCTCTTTTGTATAGCAAAGGGTAGTCTTTTTTAAATCCCAATTTTTGGAAAGCAATTGCGGGATGGTAATGTAATCAGCTTAGGCTGTGTAATGTAAATGATGTAGTATTATACTACAAGAAGCCAATCAATATAAGCCTTTTTACGGAACATATTGAGTAATGAATGTGGAAGTTATTTTTTAATCTTGAATAATAACTAAGTAATAAGGAAAAGAATATTAATGATGTGTTGTTTGTTTTAATAGAAAAATTCTGCCAAGAAGGAGACAACGAAACCAAGATACTAATGTAAATCAACCGGAGGGAGGTCCGGTTAACACGATGCAGGAGTTTGTTAACTTATTAACAGTCGTGATTAATAGAAATGAGGCTAATATCCCCGTAAATCCTGGAATAGTCCGAGCTACTACTTTCAAGGATTTTAAAAGTGTTGGTCCGCCGGAGTTCAAAGGAACTACGGACCCCATAGAAGCCCAAACGTGGGTTAAAGAAATCGAGAAGGCATTTGTTATTACAAATGTCGACGAGGGTCAGAAGGTTTCTTTTGCAACCTATATGATGAAGGGTGAAGCCAATTTTTGGAGGTAAGCTAACCAGGCTAGAGCTGGTATAGAGAACGTAACGTGGGTGAGGTTCAAGGAGATATTCTTCGAGAACTACTTTTCCACAAGTATGCAAGGAAGAATGGAGATGCGGTTTCTTGATTTGAAACAAGGGGACATGAGGGTTCCCCAATACGCTGCCAAGTTTAATGAACTGGCAAGGTTTGCTCCACACCAAGTGGACACCAAGGTTAGGAAAGGTAGATGGTTCGAGCAGGGCTTGAAACCCTGGCTCTATAACCGTATATCTCTATTCAAAAGTACTTCGTTTGGGACCATTTTAGAAAAGGCGATAATCACCGAAGGTGGGAGCGAGGCTTTAAGCCAATACCACAAGGACAAGAAGAATAAGGGAAAAATTGATGGGGGAGTGAAGATAGAAGGAGTCAGCGGGAGTGGTGAAGGATAGAAATAGAAAGGGTTTAACTCTGGGAATATCGGAGTGAAATAAGGAGATCCAAAGAGAAGGATGGAGGCCTGCAAAACATGTGGGAAGACTCATTTAGGAGTCTGTCTCAAGGAGAAAGCGATATGATATATCTATGGATAGGAGGGGCACATTTCGCCTAACTGTCTAAGTCCGAAGAAACACCACAGATGTTTTATGTCCGTTAACTGACCACATAGCACAGAATTTCCCGAAGAAGGGGACGAGCGGGAATAAGGGCACTAATAGCGGTAAGTTAGCTATTAGTGGTCCAGCACAGCCGGGTAGGCCGATGGCCCATACCATTAACATGATAGTCCAAGATGCAGTTGCATCAGGGGACGTATTCACAGGTATTATTTTGATCAACGACATAAATTCTTACGTGTTGTTTGATTCGGGTGCTACTTGTTCGTTTATAGCATGTGATTTTGCTAGACGATTAGGATTAATTCCCGAAAAGTTGCCTATACCTTTAAATATTATGGTAGCAAATGAAGAGATAATTCCTGTTGAACATATTCATAGGAGTTATTACGTAGACATTCGGGGTTGTAAATTATCGTTAGATTTAATACCGATAAAGTTAGGAGAATTTGATGTAATTCTCGGAATGGATTGGTTATTTAACCATGGGGAAATTATAGATTGTCAGAAGAAATGTGTGAATATTAGAACGTTGAGCAACCTCATGTAGTATTTTACGGTAATAGATCACCGGTGCGTTCTTGTTGTCTTACCATGACACAAACTAGGAAATTATTGAGGAAGGGATGTGTAGGTTATCTGTGCCATGTTGTTGATACCCAAAGAATGGTAGCAACCATAGAACAAATACCTATAGTTAAAAAATTCACGGATGTATTTACAAGTGAATTATCGGGTCTTTCACCAGATAGGGAGACCGAGTTTGTAATAGACATTGTGCCAGGAGCGGCACCAGTTTTCAGGGCACCGTATCGTATGACGCCAGTGGAGATGAAGGAGTTGATGGTAAAGTTACAAGAATTATTGGACAAAAAGTACATACAATCGAGTGTTTCGCCGTGGGGAGCACCAGTATTATTTGTAAAGAAGAAGGACAGATCGTTAAGACTTTGTATCGACTATCGAGAGCTGAACAAGTTAATGATAAAGAATAAATACCCATTAGCCAGGATCGATGATCTTTTTGATCAGTTGAAAGGGGCAAAGTATTTTTCTAAAATAGATTTGAGGACGGGGTATCACCAATTGAAGGTTAGGAAGGAAGATGTACCAAAGACGACATTTAGGACTCATTATGGTCATTACAAGTTTCTGGTGATGTCATTTGGGTTGACTAATGCACCAGCTGCATTTATGGATATGATGAACAAGTTGGGTAAAATCTATATACGCACAACACGCAAGTATACGTGGTCAACAAGTAATAGAGTGATAAGTAGAGTATCGTTCCCACAGAGACTAACTAGCAACAACCTTAACTTACAATTACCAATTTCCTATTAACCCTAATTTTATTAAATAAGTCAACTTAATAATTGAAATTAAAGAATCTAAATTAAAGAATAATATAAACTACCACAAACCAATCACAAATATCAAAATCTAGAATTTCAAACAATCAATGGAGAATTAGACTTATGATTTCACCCTAAGCTTCACTCTGATTTTAACACCTTTATTCCAATTCAAAGCACTATCCCAGTTTATTAATCAAGAACATGAATGTAGTATTAATCATCTCTCGATGCACTAATACCGTATTAACGTCAATCCACAATTAAGATATAAATCTGTTAAACACCTTAATCAACTAACCCACTATATCTCTATGTGAATTACAATTGAAGAAGGTTTAAGAATAAGTTCTCTATCTGATTACATGCGATGTCAAGCGTATCTCTACCTTAACATTCATCAAGATTAAGCTATTCACAAAATCATGAACACATACTATATCAACTAGGTCAAGAATTGAATATCCTCTCTCGATTCCATCCAATTCCGCAAAGAATTGTTGATTAGGCAATTCATAGATTCAAGCTCAAATCAATATAGATAAACTGGAAATAGACTATTGAAATCAGAAATTAAAGTTTACAAAATCTTCATTTCACTTAAAGATCCATCATAAGCCTAAAAAGTGAATTAGTTCATACTAAATGAAATAAACACTGAATAATTCATAGAAAACATTCTTAGATTACAAATAATAGCCTAAGACGAAGAATATTGAAAAACACCCTTCACGTAGCCTATAATCGCAATCGTCTTGAAGATCTCTTCAAAATACTCCTCCAAAGCTTGCTATGAAAAACTCCAATTAATTTCTGTTATGTGCCTTACTGTATCTTATTGTTGTGTTTGATAAAGTCATAGATATCTAGCACACAAGCTCCAGCTGAAATTCCCTTTAATTAGAGTTCCATTATCATGCAAAATGCTAGAAACTATGCCCAATAAGAAGTTTAATCAAAGAAGGACATCTCCAGAATTTCCACCCAGCCCGTTGGGGTTCATGTATTAATTAATCTCCTTGCTTCCCTTTGTCTAGCTCGAATGAAGACCCCCCGCCCCGACGGGGGTGTAAAGGCAAACGATGCCCGTGCCGACGGGATACCTTACTGCTATCTGGAGAGTATAACCTCCGCTTCATGGGGTGTATAAGATAAATTGTCACCTTTTGTGGCTGCAGTGTTCTGTCGATGACTTAACTGATTTTTATGTTGTACTCCAATTTTGCTCTAATCATCCCAATTGATTCCACATATCCGTAAAATGCCCCAACAACCATCCTACACAAGAAATAACATAAAATAAGTAAAAAGGAACATGATCACAAGAATTTTGCAACAAATAAGCATGAAATGGATAGTGATTCGCGTATATAAAATCCACTTATCAAAATCTCCCAAACTTAAACCGTGCTAGTCCTCGAGCACAAAACACTATATGCAATGAGATGATATGAATACGACCTAACTTATATGCTTTCAAATCCAACCATATCGCATAATCAAGATTATCTTAATGGCCTCAGCGAAAACAGGCAACTATACAATACCAATTACCAAAAACCAATCTACAATTCTATTTTAATCCACGAATCTCAAGCCATCATCACTGGTATAGTGTGTGTGCAACATCCATAATAACGGATACAGACTCAAATTCAGTACATAATCAATTTCTTAAAAGGAATCATGCAACGTAAACTTAAAAAATATCAAAAATAGATAGTTTCAACTAAAATTAAGCAATCACTAATCTCAGGGGTTCAAGCAAGGTACTTATACTTTATTCATATACTTCCTCTTTTTTCTTTTTTTTTTAGATACGGGGGCTTTTTGCTATTATTTCCCGTTTTATTCTTTTAATACACATAGCTATGAAATGTCTTATTCCCTTAGGCTTTTCAATGCTACCTTAACGAGCTTTCGACCAACGACTCCCAGACCATTAAGACCTTAGGGCGCTAGGTGTACAGACAATCCCCTCGGGCTTACTTACTCAAGTAACAAAGGCCACAAAACTAGACAAGCACGCCACGGTGTTTATTCATACTTTTTTTAGATGAAATAAAGCTTATATACCCCACATATCATCCCCCAAACTTAGGTTCTTGCCTAACTTTAGCCTTTCATCATTCCATCCTTGTCATTTTTGTCATTTACTCTAGCATTATCCTTTAGAGACCATTTAGGTATCAATTTGAATCCACCAATCAACATAGATGTTTGTTAATCGTATATCCTTTTATACCAGTTTCAAACAAGCTCAAGACTCGATTCATAAACAAAAATTGTTTCACAGTTCTAATACTCAATACTGTATTTGTTAACTTATTGTCAATCACATCATTGGCCCACAAATAATATAAACTACAACATTGATGGACTTACGTAAACACAATATTTAACTAGCTAATTTTATTTTTTTTATAGATAACAAAATGCATTACAAGATTCTCTACTATGCAATGACAAACATTAACCTAAGCTACTATGAATGCACCTAACCTATCATACAATACTGAAATTAAGATGCAATACAGAAATTTAAATGACAAAAATTCAAAATGCAACCTAAATGAGCTAAATGCATGCGAACATGTATTTAAATCCCCCAAACTTAAGGAATACAATGTCCTCATTGGATGAATAGTCAAAATAAGTACGTGAGGACTTCCCTGCTTTCTCTTAAGTCTGAGGAGGTGGTTGTTGGTTTTCTTCATCGGAATCACTTGGTGGGAACCTTGGCATTGGTCCGGGATATTGGTACAAAAATTGTGCCGCCGGGTTGAAGCTTTGAAGAGTTGTGTTCAAAGAGGCAAAATATGCGTTCATAGCATCGAATATATGATCTTGCCTCATTGCCAATTGCCTTATTTCCCGACGAGTTGCTTTGGTATGCGCATTCATTTGATTTTAGAAATCAAGAAACTGAGAACTGGATATGGCCTCAGCCTGTGGTACCTACTCAGTCCCTTGATCACCCATTGCTTCATCATCATCCCCCGATGTCTCTGTAGCATCCATGTTATGTTCCAATTCTGACGGAAAAATGAAACCCACACCACACGGACGTGACTCACCTCCTGCCCATACAGAATACCGCGCTATCATTCTCGAATCAAGCAACGCGAGCGGCATTTATGTGGGCTCATCATCAGACCATCTCACTCCTGCTTGATGGCACAACCCACATATGAGTGCTGGGTGTGGTAAGCCTCCAGAAAAATTTCCACGTAGGCACCGGTGGATGGAGGAGCAAATAATGGCCCCGACGTCAATAATAAAATCTTGGACAATGGTGTATAACAGTAATGCCTTCTCTTTGGTGATGTCCGAAGTGTGTTGGGATGGAAGCAATTTAGCGCATAGGAAGGCATACCAGATTTTTCTATACCGGCTAAGGTCCTTGCTGTGGAACACGGTGCCTCCCTTCCGACCTTTCATCCCTAACGTTCCCAGCTTTTTCATCTCCATGATTATAGGATCAAAATCCGGATCAAAATTTCGTAGGTGAGCATACTGGCAGTGGTGAGGTGCCCGTAGTTGGTAATAGGTGTTGATTGCGTCGGCACTGAATAGAACCAACTGTCCTCGTACAAATGCACGAAATGGTTCTTTGTCATCAGCATTTGCATAAACTCTTTGACAATGTTAACAACGGCTGGTTTCGGCTCCTCGGTGAATTTGGTCCATCCTTTTTGGTAAATTTGAGACATCAGCTCCCCATCATTAGGATCTGGTGCCAACCCCCGCTCCGGTGTAAGGGCTTTGGTGAGCATGTAGTCATACCGGTCGGCGGCGACGGCACTTGCAAATTTCCAGCGATCGAAGGTGTGTGTTGGTTGAGATGACCGTGAGCTTTCTCCCCTTTGTCGTTTAGAAGATGATGGTGAAGCCATGATCTCGCTCTAGTGCGTGACTTGCTTTAACTTTCCCCCTAACTTTTCAATTTGCTCCTCTCTAACTCTCAAGTACTCTTATGAATTTGCTATGTCAATTGGTGTGAGAGATTTGATATGAGAGGTAGTGATATATATAGAGGTTGAAGGATGGCTATTATTGGTGGAGTGAAGAGGTGGAGAGGAGTGATGGAGTTAAGGAATTAATGGGAAGTAGAAGTGGTGATAGTGGGTGGTGGTTATGGGACTTAATAGCTGTAATGGGGAAGTGGAGAAAGTAGGTTAGTGGTGTATTATGGGGAAGAGGAGATGTCTATATAACTGCCAAGATCTATTGCTACCTAGACCCCACCTTTTGACGGGGTATTGCACTAGGGAAGGCCCACCCTGCGAACTTCGATTCTGCCATCTGGATTCATGGATCCCCACCCAAGGTTGGGTTGTAGATCTTGAAAAGGCCCGCCCACCGGCTATGCTATGTCAGCATCTTTGTTCTGCTTCATGTAGTTTACTTAATTCTCCATTTTCCATCCTGCAAGATTTAACACATGAGAATTAGTGAGTTATTGAAAACATAATATAATGTGGAGATATTAACGAGACTTTTATTATTCTTCTACCTAGTAATCTAATGAAAACTATGATTAAACAACTATGAATTGAAAATATGAAAAATAAACTAAAGATTGGGTTGCCTCCCAATTAGCGCTTGATTTTAAGTCTTTCACTTTGACTACTTTACTCGCTTATGTTGTGTCGGGCCAATGTGATGGCGATCACGTTTGGTGTTGGCTTCTCCACCCCAATAATGCTTTTAGACGGTGTCCGTTGACTTTGAATGTTTCGAGTGGATTGTGATTATAGATTTCGACTACACCATGAGAGAATACCCGCTTGACCGTGAATGGTCCCGACCATCTCGATTTAAGCTTTCAGGAACAATCGCAAATAGTGAGTTGAACAAGAGTATCGATTGGCCCACTCGAATGTTCGATGCATAATTTTTGGTCGTGCCATCTTTTGACCTTTTCTTTGTATAGTTTGGCATTCTCTCAATTAAAGTAATCTCTTCTTCATTCAATAGCTATTCTTTTCAAAATTGAAGTTTTGATCAAAATTGAGTTTTTTTGACAACCCAATATGCCTTATGTCAGAAGCTCGGCCATTGTAAGTGACATGCCTTCCGTCTGATGGAGTTGATATGGTGACATCCCGATTGGCATCTTGTATGCGCAAACCGATAGCCCATAATGCATCGTCCCAATCTAAGAGACCAATCTTTCCGACTCGAATTCACCACTTTCTCCAATATCTTTTTGACTTCTCTGTTTGATACCTCAGCCTGTCCACTGGTTTGAGGGTGATACGTTGTAGCTACCTTGTGGTTGACCCCATACTTGGACAAAAGAGCAGTAAAGGACTTATTGTAGAAGTGACTACCTTCATCATTGATAATTGCTCTTAGCATGCCAAACCTCGTGAAGATGTTCTTTTGAAGGAATTTGAGGACCACCTTGGCATCGTTTGTTGGTAGTGCTACAGCTTCAACCCACTTTGACACGTAGTCCACTGCGAGTAGAATGTATTGATTGTTCAAAGACGAGGGGAATAGCCCCATGAAATTGATACCCCCATACGTCAAAAATTTCCACTTCCAGAATTGTTTATAAGGGCATCTCATTCCGTTTCAAAATGTTGCCCACCCTTCGACACCTATCGCATTGTTTGACAAACCGGTGGGCATCCTTGAATAATGTAGGCCAATAAAAACACATTGTAACACCTTCGTTCTTTGTCCTCTCTCACTACCATAGTGTCCGCCATACGCCGATGAGTGACACTCATCGTGCGAATATTCTTCACTTCACTATATGGGATGCACCGTCGAATCATTTTGTCTGCACATTGCTTGAACAAATATGGTTCATCCCACATATACCATTTCACGTCGTGAAGAAATTTCCTTTTCTGTTGTCTTGTGAGGTCAGGTGGTAGAATGTTGCTCACAACGAAATTTGCATAATCACCATACCACGGAATCTCTGCTAAAATCCCAAACAGTTGCTCATCTGGGAATGACTCATTAATCTCACATCTATCATCTTTTGCTTTCCCATGGTTTTCCAACCTAGACAAGTGATCGGCTACTTGGTTCTCCGTCCCCTTTCTATCCTTTATTTCTAAGTCAAACTCTTGAAGTAGGAGAATCCACCGGATAAGGCATGGCTTAGCATCCTTTTTGCTATTAAGTACCGAATCGCTGCATGGTCTGTATAGACACCTTAGTCCCGATCAAGTAAGCCCAAAATTTGTCAAACGTATACACCACTGCAAGCAATTCCTTTTGTGGTTGTGTAGTTCATTTGAGTTTCTGTAAGTGTTTTGCTTGCGTAGTATATGGCGTTAAACACCTTTTCTCAACGTTGTCCCAAAACAGCCCCAACTGCGAAGTCGCTTGCATCACACATAAGCTCGAATGGCATGCTCCAATCCGGTACGACTATAACGGGGGCTGTAGTCAATTTTCTCTTTAATAAGTCAAAAGTTGTCTTGCATTCTTCATCAAAGCTGAACGTCGCATCCTTCTCTAAAAGACTGCATTGAAGTTTCAAAATTTTAGAGAAGTCTTTTATAAACCTCCTGTAGAACCCAGCATGTCCCAAGAAACTCCTAATACCCTTAACCGAGCTCGATGGAGGCGGGTTTTTCAATAGTTTCCAAATTTTGCTTTGTCAACTTCCAATCCTTGAGCCGATACCTTATGGCCCAAAATTATGCCCTCTTCAACCATGAAGTGGCATTTTTCCCAATTTAGTATGAGATTCGTGTCCTTACATCTTTGTAACACCATGACCAGATTCTTGAAGCAAATATCGAAGTTGTCCCCATAGACCAAAAAAGTCATCCATGAAGACCTCAACATTTTTCTCCACCATATCCTAAAAATGGCCATCATACACCGATTGGAAAGTTGCGTGGTGTGCATTGCATAGCCCAAATGACATCCTCCTGAATGCAAATGTGCCGTAAGGGCACGTGAATGTGGTCTTCTCTTGATCCTCCAGAGCGATGACTATTTGGTTGTAGCCCGAGTACCCATCCAACAAACAGTAATATTGGTGTCCCGCCAATCTATCTAACATTTGATCAATAAAAGGCAGCGGGAAATGGTCTTTTCGGGTTGCCTTGTTCAATTTTCTGTAATCCATGCAAACCCTCCAACCTGTCACTGTTCTAGTTGGTATTAACTCATTGTCCTCATTCTGCACCACCGTCATTCCTCCTTTTTTTGGTACGCACTGAACTGGACTAAACCATTTATTGTCGGAAATCGGGTAGATGATGCCGGCATCTAACCACTTTAAAATTTCCTTCTTCACAACTTCCTTCATAATCGGGTTAATTCGTCGTTGTTGCTCCACTGTTGGTTTTGCCTCATCTTCCATTAAGATCTTGTGCATGCAAAATGAAGGGATGATTCCTTTTATGTCTGCGATTGTCCACCCAATAGCTTATTTGTGTTCCCGAAGCACCCTCAGCAACTTTTCTTCCTGCATTTTGTTAAGTGCAGCTGAAATAATAACAGGTAAAGAATTTGAATTGCCTAAATACGCATACCTGAGGTGTTTAGGGAGTGGCTTAAGTTCCAACTTTGGTGGCTCTTCCAATAATGGTTTCAGTCTTTTTGCGGTTACCTCCTCCGTGTACAGTGGTTCAAATGGTGTTCTAAATCTGGAAACTCATGGAAATGAGTCTAGCATTTGTAGGTAATCCACCAATTCTAGATCGTCGATCTCTTCATCCCCCAATAACATTATTTCTAACAGATTGTTGCCCAAACTCTTGCTCATATCATCACTGATGATTTGCTCAATTAAATCCATTCGAAAACATTCTTCCTCATCCGTAGGGAATTTCATGGCCTTAAACACATTGAATTTTACTTCTTGATCTTGGACCCTCATAGTGAGTTCTCCCTTTTGTACATCTATGAGTGTCCTCCCTGTAACCAAAAATGGTCTTCCTAGGATAATTGGGATGTTCTTGTCCTCCTCAAAATCCAGAATGATAAAGTCTGCAGGGAATATAAACTTATCCACTTTTACTAAAATGTCCTCTACTATGCCTCTCGGATATGTGACTAACCTATCCGCCAACTATAATGTAATGTTCGTAGGCCTTGGTGCAGGCAAACCCAATTCTAAGTATACTGACAATGGCATAAGGTTTACGCTTGCCCCCAAATCACATAAGCACTTGCTGAAATGCATATTTCTGATTGTGCATGGGATAGTGAAGCTCCCCAGGTCCTTGAGTTTTGGTGGTAATTTCTACTGTAATACAACACTACACTCCTCTGTTAGTGTCACAGTCTCAAAATCTTCCCATCTCTTCTTCCTTGACAGAATCCCTTTCATAAATTTTGCGTAGCTCGGCATTTGTTCTAGGGCCTCTACAAATGGTATGTTGATTTGAAGTTTCTTGAAAACTTCCAAAAATTTTGCAAATTGCTTGTCTAATTTTTGTTTTTGAACTCTTTGCTGGAATGGTGGGGGAGGATAGACAACTGGTTCGCTAACTGGTTTGTTCTTTTCCATTTGTTTGTCATTCCCTTGCTTTACCTCACCCACTATATTTTCTTTCTCTATTTCAACCTCCTTTGTAACCGAAATTTCTGTCTCTTGACCATCAAGCTGTTTTCCACTTCTCAACATAATAGCTTGACACTGCTCATGATTACCCTTAGGTTTTCTCTCGGTGTCACTTGGTAACATCCCTTGTGGTCTATTATTCAATGCTAATGCAATTTGTCCTATCTGATTCTCTAGATTCTTGATCGCCATCTCTTGTGATTTCATAGTCATTGCTTGATTTTTCATAGCCACCTCATTGCTAGTTATGTATTTTGTCACCAACTCCTCTAGATCTGATTTCCTTTCCTGCTATTGAACTGGTTGCTGGTGATTCTAAAAACCTGGGGGGTATGACTGTCGTGGAGCTTGATTTTGTTGGTTGTTGCTCCATGAGAAATTCGGATGATTCCTATTTTCTTGATTGTATGTGTTCTGGTATGTGTTCTGCAGAATTCTGTTATAATTGCCGACGAACTACACAGATGCTGGATTAATCGCGCATTGATCTGTTGGGTGCTCTCTCGCACACAACTCGCATATTATTTCCACTTGTTGTACTTGTTGTGTTTGTTGTGCTTGTGCAACTGTCACTGAATCCAACTTCTTTGAAAGTGCAAAAATTTGTGCTTGTATAGCTGTCACACCATCTACTTCTAACACCCCAGCTTCCTTTGCCTGTGTCATTCTCGTTGTGGGCCACTGGTAGTTATTAGCCGCCATGGTTTCAATCAACTCGTAGACTTCCTCGTAACTCTTAGCCATGAATGCGCCACCCGACGCTGCATCAATACTTGTCCTGAGATTCCCATGTAATCCGTTGTAAAATGTGTTCATTTGCAGCCACTTGGATAATCCATGATATGGGCATTTTCTAAGCAATTCTTTATATCTCTCCCATGCCTCATATAGCGACTCCCCATGTTGTTGCTCAAACATCGTTATCTTGTTCCTCATCTTCGCAGTTTTCGCCGGTGGAAAGAATTTGGCTAGGAATTTCTGAGCTAAATCCTCCCATGTAGTGATCGATCCAGGCGGTAGAGAATGCAACCAACTCTTCGCCTTGTCTCGTAGAGTGAATGGGAACAAGCGAAGTCTCACCGCATCATCCGACACCCCATTGTACCTAAAGGTGTCGTAAATCTCCAGAAAATTGACTAGATGTTCGTTCGGATTGTCATTTGCCAATCCCCCAAACTGAACTGAATTCTGAATCATTTGTATCATCCCTGGCTTAATTTCAAATGTATTCACTGCTATTGCTGGCCTGGTGATGCTTGTCTGCAGTTCAGTCACCTTGGGTGTGGCAAAGTCCCTTAATGCTTTCCGATCTTCGGCTGCCATTTCCTCTTCTTTCTCAGGTGTTTCAAATTCTTGTCTCATTTCCTTGATCCACTTAATCAACCTCTGAAACCTTTTCTCAATGTCATCCTCTAAAGGAAGCAAGTCTGGATTTTTTGACCGAGTTTGCATAAACTGCTTTCAACACCTGAAATAGAAGAAACAAAACAAAATAAAAATGTCTAAGTAAAACTGGATTAATTAAACTGATATTGTAAAAGTATTAAGAACTATACTAAATAGTCCCCGGCAACGGCACCAAAAACTTGTTGGGTAAAATCTATATACGCACAACACGCAAGTATACGTGGTCAACAAGTAATAAAGTGATAAGTAGAGTATCGTTCCCACAGAGACTAACTAGCAACAACCTTAACTTACAATTACCAATTTCCTATTAACCCTAATTTTATTAAATAAGTCAACTTAATAATTGAAATTAAAGAATCTAAATTAAAGAATAATATAAACTACCACAAACCAATCACAAATATCAAAATCTAGAATTTCAAACAATCAATAGAGAATTAGACTTATGATTTCACCCTAAGCTTCAATCTGATTTTAACACCTTTATTCCAATTCAAAGCACTATCCCAGTTTATTAATCAAGAACATGAATGTAGTATTAACCACCTCTCGATGCACTAATACCGTATTAACGTCAATCCACAATTAAGATAGAAATCCGTTAAACACCTTAATCAACTAACCCACTATATCTCTATGTGAATTACAATTGAAGAAGGTTTAAGAATAAGTTCTCTATCTGATTACATGAGATGTCAAGCATATCTCTACCTTAACATTCATCAAGATTAAGCTATTCACAAAATCATGAACACATGCTATATCAACTAGGTCTAGAATTGAATATCCTCTCTCAATTCCATCCAATTCCACGAAGAATTGTTGATCAGGCAATTCATAGATTCAAGCTCAAATCAATATAGATAAACTGGAAATAGACTATTGAAATCGGAAATTAAAGTTTACAAAATCATTGTTTCACGATCCATCATAAGCCTAGAAAGTGAATTAGTTCATACTAAATGAAATAAACACTGAATAATTCATAGAAAACATTCTTAGATTACAAATAATAGCCTAAGACGAAGAATATTGAAAAACACCCTTCACGTAGCCTAGAATCGCAATCATCTCGAAGATCTCCTCAAAATACTCCTCCAAAGCTTGCTCTGAAAAACTCCGATTAATTTTTGTTATGTGCCTTGTTGTATCTTCTTGTTGTGTTTGATAGAGTCATAGATATCTAGCACACAAGATCCAGCTGAAATTCCCTTCAATTAGAGTTCCATTATCATGCAAAATGCTAGAAACTATGCCCAATAAGAAGTTTAATCAAAGCATGACATCTCCAAAATTTCCACCCCTCGCCCCGGCAAGGGTTCATGTACTAATTAAGCCCACCATTTCCCCTCTCTCTAGCTCGAATGAAGACCCCCACCCTTGCCGAGTGTATAAAACAAATGATGCCCGCCACCATGAGCTACCTTCTATAATCGGAGAGTATGACCCCGCCCGGTGGGTGTATAGTATAAATTAGCCACCCCTTACTTGTGTTCTTATGATGACTTAACTAATTTTCATGTTGTACTCCAATTTTGCTCTAATTGACATCAAATCATCCCAATTGATTCCACATATCCGTAAAATGCCCCAACAACCATCCTACATAAGAAATAACATAAAACAAGTAAAAAGGAACATGCTCACAAGAATTTGGCAACAAATAAGCATGAAATGGATATTGAATCGCGTATATAAAATCCACTTATCATTAGTGGGATACATCATAGATTCATCCAGGATTTTTCAAAGATAACTACTACATTGACTAACTTGACAAGGAAGACAGTGAAATACGTGTGGACTGAGAAATGCAAGGACAGTTTTCAAGAACTGAAGAAGAGGTTGAGTGAAGCACCTGTTTTGTCATTACCCGATGACACAGGAAATTTTGTAGTTTATAGCGATGCTTCGCATAGAGGACTTAGTTATGTGCTCATGCACCATGGCAAGGTCATTGCGTATGCATCAAGGCAGTTGAAGGATTATGAGAAAGTTTACCCTAGTCATGATCTGGAACTGGCTGCAATAGTTTTTGCCTTAAAGATATGGAGACATTACTTTACAAAGAGAAATGTGAGATATACACAGACCATAAGAGTCTAAAATATATATTCACATAGAAGAAGTTGAATATGAGACAAAGGAGATGGCTGGAGTTGATAAAGGATTACGACTGTGAAATCCTGTATCACCCTGGAAAAGCCAATGTAGTTGCCGATGCCTTAAGTAGGAAGGGTCGGGAGAAATTATCTTTATTAATGGCTCAAACTGAGTTAATAACAGAGATGACTAGGATGGAGATAAAAGTGAAGTTGCCGAGTGAATCGGGGCAGAGTCTGTTTGCGATAGAGATTCAATCTACCATTATAGAGAGAGTCAAGGAGGTGCAACTCAAAACAAATGAGTGTGACTGGATAAAGGAGCGGTTAACCAATGAAAAATATTTAAAGTATAGTCTCGATAACGAGGGATTGTTGAGATTTGAAGGAACAATTTGAGTTCCGAATGAGACAGAATTAAAGGAGAAAGTATTACAAGAGGCTCATAGTTCGATGTACTCGATTCATTCTGGTAGTACTAAGATGTACCAAGACCTTCGACGGAGTTTTTGGTGGCCGAACATGAAGAGAGAGATCGCCGAGTATGTGGGTAGGTGCTTGACTTATCAGAAAGTTAAGGCTGAACATCAACGACCAAATGGCTTATTACAGTCATTGTAGATTCCGGAGTGGAAGTGGGAGCATATCATGATGGACTTTGTGGTGGGACTTCTGACTACAACAAAAGGGTATGATGCGATGGGTAATAGCGGACCGGTTGACAAAGTTGGCTCACTTCTTGCCAATTAAGGTCAAGTATAACTTGGACCAGTTAGCTAAACTTTATATTAAGGAAATAATTTCCAGACATGGAGTACCAGTTTCGATTGTGTCAGATCGTGATCCACGATTCACATCGAACTTTTGGAGGAGTCTGCAGGAGCAGTTGGGAACGTAGTTGAAGCTTAGTACGATGTATCATCCAGAAACCGATGGACAGAGCGAGAGGACAATTCAGACGTTAGAAGATATGTTGAGATCTTGCGTCATGGATTTTAAGGGTAGTTGGGATGATCATCTACCATTAGTAGAATTTGCGTATAACAATAGTTATCATGCAAGCATAGGTATGCCGCCTTATGAGGCTTTGTACAGAAGAAAGTGCAGAACACCATTGTGTTGGGACAAAGTGGGAGAACGCCGAATGTTAGGGCCAGAATTGGTGCAGCAAACAACTGATGTAGTGAAGTTAATACAAATACGTCTCGTAGTAGCTCAAGACAGACAGAAAAAGTATACGAACTTGCATCAAGAAAATAGGGAGTTTGAAGTAGGCTCTTACGTATTTCTAAAGGTTTCTCCCTAGATAGGAAAGATACGCTTTGGAAAGAAGGGAAAGTTAAGTCCATGGTTTATAGGACCTTTTGAAGTGTTAAAACGGGTAGGTGAGGTAGCTTATATGATAGCATTACCTCCAGACCTAGAACAAATACATAACATATTTCACGTATCTGTGTTGTGTCCGTATAAGCCAGATTATAAGCACGTAATAGAGTATGAGCCTATTCATATCGAGAAGGACTTAACGTACGAAGAGATGCCATCATTGACTAGCATTGACTAGTTTTCGAAAGATTCTTTTTTGCCTTAAATGAAGGAAACGCGTGTCTGTGACCCAAAAAATAGAATTAGGAAATATAAATATACAACTCACTATATACAATCTAGAGTAATAGCAAAAAAGATTAAGGAAAAGAATTGTAAAATAAAAAAAGGAAAGAGATCTAAAAGATCTTTTTCCTAAAATTCCCGGTTGGTCTACTTATACCATACCTCTCCTCAATGAATATTCGTTTTATATTAATTGACAATCCGAATAGTTAATATTCAGAGTCATAATTTAAATAAGAATTCTTGTAGTTTACAAAATGTGATTAAATAAAATTAAATAAAAAGAAAAAGGGATGTTTTATAAGCGATTCCCCTTTCGCTTGATTTTCAACATTGATTGACCAAAAAGAAAATTTTCATAAATAAGAAATTGCATGAACTTAGATCAATCAAATAATGATATTTCTATCCAATGATTCGCCTAATCAATTTGTCCATTTAGATTTCATCCGCGCGAGATAATGATAAAAAATAGGAAGGGAGAGAAGAATTTACAAAAAAGGGGGATTTAGAAAAAATAGGTTAGTTCGGATCGGAGAAGGCCCTTGAACTAGGTATATGTATTTTAATAGCTATGCTACGTAAGACCCCAACTTTTATGAATAAAGAATAATTTTTCTTGAAATATATTTTTGAATATTATGGTGTGGATTTGATATAATGTTATAGTTGTGGGTAATATTTACAAATTTTGCAAAGTAAGCAAGTGGTTATATAATATTCGATTGGTCGGGGAATATTCGTTTTAACAAGGAATATTCATACGATGGCACAATCATTGGTGGACCCCAGAAAGGAAGTATTGTCGTAGTTAGAAAACGACAGAATTATCTTTTTATAAAAATAACGGCAAAAGTTTCTACCGTTAAACTGTTGAACTATCCGGGTAAAGTACGCGAATACGCGTGGTTGCATAGTAGCATACGGTATTGATTATTGATGCTTACGTGAGAAGTCACTCAGTTATACTCAATTATTGCTACAGTAATTGCTGCAATAATATCTCTCATATTATTGATTCAATTATTGTAACAGTATCAATAATCTATATTATTAAATCAATAATTGAGACGACAAAGTTATTCATATTATTATTTACAATATTGACGATGTCTAGAAAGTTCTGTCGAGGAGAGGTTTGGTCACCTAATTAACGCCATGAATAGGGAGAAATCCTTATCGAAAAGCCCCTCTTTCCGGAAATGATCTGGTTGATAAATATTGTCAGTTATAATATTAATGATGAATAAGTTCGTGTTAATTAAAGATGAATTTGATAGTTCCATTAGGTTGGGATTATTAGTGTTAGTGGAAATAGACATTTATTTCGATAATATTTAATTTCTGGAGGTTATATTGACCAATCAGGTAATTAATCGGATAACTGATCAATTAATTGCTATTAATTCACATGCTTATAACTATTTGTTCACATGTGTGTACTATTTATTCACATGCATGTACTATTAGGGGAGGTGCTGTAAGATTGATAATACTTGCATGACTAAATTAAAAATGGAGGTATAGATGAAGGTACTGTACGGTAACTATTTTTTTTCATATGTATAGAACTATTGATTCACATGAATGTACTATTGATTCACATGATGTACTATTAGGGGAGGTGGTGCAAGTTTGAGCCCCAAAACTTGCAATTATCAAAACTATATTTTTCTATAAATAGAAGCTCATTCTTCTTTCATTCTCATCAATTCACTAGGACTTATAAGAGCAATTATAGAGAGAGAAGCTATAGATAGAAAGAAGGAGAGAAGTATGCTACCTCACTATTCTAGTATCTAGTCTTCTTCTGAGGTAAAGGATGTTATTTTTGTTCAGTATTCATAAGGAATAATATTTTCTTTCATACTCTGTAGTATGTGAGTAATATTATTTTGTCTCATATTCCTAATTATACCCTCATTCTTTTTAAGTATTGCTTCTATACTTCGTGAAATTAGTAGAATATCCTTGATATTTGTGCTTCAACCAGTATCTTTTCATGGAAATATTATTATGAGCTTTCTTGATAATTATTGATCTTTTCATACCGAAATACTATTCATGAGTTACTATTTACAGGTTACTATTTGCCCAGTTACTATTCACTCAAATATTATTCACTCGGGTATTCGGGGCACTTTTCATGCTAGAGTACTATTCACGAGTTACTATTCACATATTACTATTCACCCAATTACTATTCACTCAAATATTATTCACTCAGATATTTGGGGTACTTTTCATGTCGGGGTACTATTCACGAGGTACTATTCCTGAAGTACTATTCACAAGGCATTATTCACGAGGCACTATTCACCAAAAAAATATATCTTTTATGTCCAAAATATTTTTGATACATGAATATTATTCTTGAATTTTACTCCACAGAGCAGTATCATTTTGACAATTTGGATATTTTTAAACTTTGGATAAATTTAAAGTCTTTAATATTTATCCTTGATTTCGTTTGATTAATGCTTATATCATTGTCATCATCCTCATGCTTATATTGTGATGAAAGTCATCTTTGGCTTACATGCATAGATGGACTGTTGATTGGTATGATTATGACCAGGGAAAATTCGGTATAATCATGACCCGTAATGTTACAAATGATGTGGTAAAAGTCCTCATCGGGCCTAAGAGAAGTACATCGATGGATGAGTTGTTGGTATGATTATGACCGGTATTATTCTAGATAATCATGACCATTGATGATTACATGAATATCATTGGCCTCAGAGTGCGGGGATGATTTGATGATGTGGTTTATTTATTGTCGAGTCTCAAATGATAAAGTGGATGAAAAACTTTTTAAATCATAGAAGATAGTAGATATTATGCTCTATTTGACTCTTCTAATGGATTGTTTGTTCCGCTATAGTTAAACTTGATGTTTATTATAAGGCCCCAACTTTTATGAATAAAAATGAATTTTCTATAAATATCATTTTTGAATATTATGAAATAAATTTGATATAATGTTATAGTTGTGGGTAATATTTATAACTTTTTTAAAGTACGCAAGTTGTTTATAATATTCGATTGGTCGGGGAATATTCGTTTTAACAGGGAATATTCGTATGACGGTACAATCATTGGTGGACCCCACAATGGAATTATTGTCAGATTGAGAAAACGATAAAAATATTTTTATGAAAATAACGGTGGAAGTTTTACCGTTAACTGTTGAAACACCCGGTGTTAAAAGTACAAGGATACGCGTGGTTGCATAGTAGCACACAGTATTGATTATTGATGCTTACGTGAGAAGTCACTCAGTTTTGTTCAATTATTGCTATAGTAATTGCTGCATAGTATCTCACGCTATTTGATTCAATTATTGTCAATATTTTATATATTATTAAATCAATAATTGAGCTAATAGTTATTAATATTATTATTTACATTATTAACGATGTCTCAGAAGTTCTCGCCAGGAGAGGTTTGGTCACCTAATTGTGCGCCAATAGGAGAAATCCTTATTGAAAGCCCCTCTTTCTGAGAACGAATTCGGTCGATTAATAGTGTGAATAATAATAATGATGATGAAGTTTTGTTTTATTAGTATTATTAATTTAATAAAATGCAAGAAAAGCTTTTTATATAAAACATAATACTTTTATAAAGTTATTCATTTTATTAGGCTAATAGTAAAATCTTTTTATATAAAAATGTAATACTTTTATAAAGTTATCTCGTTTTATTAGATAATAATTAGAAAATATTATATTTTATTATGCATAGTATTTGCATAGTGTTTGCATAGTAAAATCTTTTTATATAAAAACAGTAATACTTTTATAAAGTTATTCATTTTATTAGATTATAAATAGAATATATTATATTTTATTGTAAACCAATCAGTAGTCATCTGCTTAAAGTAAATCAATCTGGACCGTTCATCGATTGGTTACTATTCAGTCTATTCTTCTATAAATAGAAGCTCATTCCTTCATTATTTCTTACGAATTCACTGAAACGCTAGAGAGAGAAAACTATAAAAAGAAAGAAGAATAGTATTCTGCTAATTCACTACTTTTATATCCAGTTTCTTCTTTATAAGGTAAGGGGTATTATTTTTTTTCATATTCATGAAGAGAACTTCTGTTATTCCATTCTTTATTATTCTGTTGGAATAACCTGTATACGCGGTCTACCCTATAATTGGTGAAATTCTTCTGTTATTTTATTATTTATTATTCTGCTGGAATAACCTATCTATGTGAAGTACCGCATACATTGTGAAATTTTGTTGTTATTCCATTCTTTATTATTCATTTGGAATATCACTATAAAAGGCTTTACTGTGGGACCGATTCTGTCTTTATTATTATTCATTTGGAATATCACATGTCATGCATTTCTGTTGGACTGGTTCCGTCTTTATTATTCTGTAAGACCCCAACTTTTATGAATAAAAATGAATTTTCTATAAATATCATTTTTGAATATTATGGAATAAATTGATATAATGTTATAGTTGTGGGTAATATTTATAAATTTTTCAAAGTACGCAAGTTGTTTATAATATTCGATTGGTCGGGGAATATTCGTTTTAACAAGGAATATTCGTACAACGGCACAATCATTGGTGGACCCCACAACGGAATTATTGTCAGATTGAGAAAAATGACAAAAATATTTTTATGAAAATAACGGATGATGTTTTACCGTTAATCGCTGAAACACCCGTTGTTAAAAGTATGAGGATACTGCGTGGTTGCATAGTAGCACTTTGATATTAATTATTGATACTTACGTGAGAAGTCACTCAGTTTTATTCAATTATTGCTATAGTAATTGCTGCATAGTATCTCACGTTATTTGATTCAATTATTGTCAATATTTTATATATTATTAAATCAATAATTTAGATAACAAAGTTGTTAATATTATTATTTGCATTATTAACGATGTCTAGAAGTTCTGCCAAAGAGAGGTTTTGTGAAACCCCAAAACAGAATACTTTTATAAAGGAGAGGTTTTATATAAAATAGAATACTTTTATAAATTTATTCGTTTTATTAGATTATAAATAGAATATTTTATATTTTATTGTAAACCAATCTGGATCATCCGTTTAAAGTAAAGAAATCTGGGCCATTCATGGATTGGTTACTATTCAGTCCATTCTTCTATAAATAGAAGATCATTCCTTCATTATTTCTTACTAATTCACTAAAACTCTAGAGAGAGAAAACTATAGAGAGAAAGAAGAAAAGTATTATGCTACTTCACTACTTTTATATCTGTTTCTTCTTTATACGGTAAGGGGTATTATTTTTTTCATATTCATGAAGAGAACTTCATTATTCCATTCTTTATTATTACATTGGAATAACTTTTGTGTCTGTGATCTACCCTATACTTGGTGAAATTCTTACATTATTCCATTATTTATTATTACATTGGAATAACATGTCTACATCTTAAGTACCGCATACATAGTGAAATTCTCGTTGTTATTCCATTCTTTATTATTACATTGGAATATCATGTTCATGTATGCGTTTTACATGGGACACAGTTCCGTCTTTATTATTCATTGGAATATCACCGTCATGCATTTTTACGCCAAACTGGTTCCGCTCTTTATTATTCTATTGGAATATCACATTAAATGCGTATTACGCTTTGACTTTGGTTCCGTTATTTATTATTTTGTTGGAATAACTTTGTCTATGCGAAGTACCACATGCATGGTGATTTTTTTGTTATTCCATTTTTTATTATACTCAGTTGGTTAAAGTTTTGACTTCTATACTCCATGAAATTAGTGGAATATCCTTTATATTTGCGCTTCATCCAGTATCTTTTCGTGGAAATATTCTTCTGAGCATTCTTGAATTTTACTCTATGAAGAAGTATCATGTTGACAATTTGGACGTTATTAGTTCCTGAATAAATTAATTTTTGAACTTGTTTTATTGAATTCTTATATCATTGTCATCATCCTTATATTTATATTTTGTTGAAAGTCATATGTGGCCTGTAGTGCATAGATGGACTTGGTATGATTATGATCAGGGATAATTCGGTGTAATCATAACCGTAATGTTACAAATGATGTGGTAAAATCCTCATTGGCTTTGTATCTTTGCATTGATGGACGATTGTTGGCATGATCGTGACCATTGATGAATGCACAAATATCCTCGGCCCGTAGTCGTGGATAATTTGTGGTTGTGATACTAATGAATATCCTTGGTAGTAGTCACGGGGATGATGTGGATTATTTATTAAGTCGAGTCCCAGTGATAAAAGTGATGAAAACCCTTTTAAATCATAAAAGATAGTAGATTTTATTCTCTACTTGACTCTTTTAATGAATTGCATGTTCATTGCCGCAGCTAAACTTGATGTCTATTGTATTTTATCGGTTTAACATCATGAAGACTAATGATAATTTATTCTCGCATTATCTTAGTCACAATATTTCTTCTTGGGCTAGTTGAGCTCACCTTTCTTTCACTTGTTCTCTTCATGAAATGAGAACGTGTCGGGACTAGTCGGGGAACGGAGTGATGACCCGTATGATAGTATTAGTAGTCTTCACTATTCGGTAAAATAAGGTGACAATAAATGTAATGAGGACTTATTCGAGAGTGGATATTGTCTAGAAGACAATATTTGTATTAAAACTCACAGTTCTCTTGTTGTATATTAAAGATTGTATTTGTATTCTGTACCACGTATTTGGCGACTCAGAATAGGTGATGTATACCTATTTTGGGGACATCACAGTTGGTATCAAAGCTTAGGGATATGATTCCTCGCTGAGATGTGAGACAAGAACTAGGAGGGGAGAGACGGGGAATTCCTTTACTAGTATGACCTACCTAAGTTTATATCTGATATGTTAATTAACCCTTGTTTTGTGGCAGTGTTTGAAAATGGCATCCGAGAATGTTGAGAACATCAATGGAGCACAGGAGACCGTTGAGTCTCCACAGATCAATAATCAGGATAATGTGCATCAGGAAGGCGACAATCCTCCGGAAAATAACAACACTGACTAGATGATGAACGATGGAATGTTCAGAGTCTTTATGCAATTCATACAACATCAGGCAAGAGCGGCTCCTATCCAAAATACAGGTGGAAACACTGGCAACTCTCAAACAGTCACCGCTAAGCAGTTCAAGGAACTGGGACCACTAGAGTTTTTTGGAGAGCCAAAACCACTTAAGGCGGAGACGTGGATAAAGCAGATCTGCAAGATATTTGATGTCTTGGGATGCTCCGAGGAGCAAAAGGTTCCCTTTGCCACCTTCATGTTGTGTGCAGAGGTAGATTACTGGTGGGAATCTATAAAACATACTCAACCTGCCGCACTGAAGATGACTTGGGAGAAGTTCCAAGAATTGTTCAACGATAAGTACTTTCCCGAAAGTATTCATCACATGAAAGAGGTAGAGTTCATTAAGTCGAGCAAAACAACATGATGATTAATCGCGAAGACGAAGCCAAGTTTGCCTGAGTTGTCGGTTTTATTACGTCCCATTTGGTTGATAATGAGGAGAGAATGACGCGAATGTTTCTAAGAGGTTTGAAACCCGAGATACGTCAATATCTTATCTCTCATAAACTATGTTTGTATTCAGATGTTGTTAATAGGGCTCAGTTATTGGAGCGCGATAATGAGTCAACCAACCAAAAGAGAGCAACTGGCAAAAATGATAATACCAGTGATAACAGTCATCGAAGCGGTGACAATAAGCATGGAGGGAATCAACATGCCAGAAATGGTAACCACTTCGGTGGTAATCATGGCCAAAACAATAAGAATGGACATTTCAAGAAGAGGAGATTCAACAATGATGGAAGACGCGTCAAGACCAAAGACACCGTGGTTAAGGAAGAAGAACGACCACCTATCATATGCTTCAAATGCGGAGGGGAATGACACATTAGTCCAAACTACGCGATGCCGTCCAAAGCATGTTATAATTGTGGAAGAGAATGTCACCTAGCCCGATTTTGTCATTCATCGAAGACAAGTTCAGCTAGGATGGAGGCACCAAAGTGTAGGGATTTCGGCACAAAACGCAGCGGAAATGGAAAATAAATCAAAGCAATTCCGAAACCCAAAACAGGATCCAAGCGAAACTGAAATTAATTCAGTGGTTTAGATATTATACCGATTATGAAAAAGTTCTGAAATAGCTTCGAATCCTTTACGCAATCCAATTAGAACCGCGCCTCTACGGTATCCACACGAACGTCGCACGAACCGTCGAACGATTCTGCAATAAGAGGGACTTGCGGTACTAGCCACCAAAGGAACCTTTATGAAACTGTATGTTTTCTCTCTAGTCTCTCTCTAAGAGCGACTAGGGTTTTCAAGTTATGATGTATCACCCTAAGTAGTTGCTATATATCATATATATAGTAGGTAAAAGGAATTAATCAAATCAAAACCTAATTTCATAAAATCCTAATTTATATATATATATATATCTTAATTAAGTCTTACTTAATTAATATACATATATACAATTATCCTTTTAATTTAAATTCATGATTTAAATACTATTAATCATATTAATATATTTAAATCTTAAAATTTAAATTTATTCCTTTTAAATTACGCTTACATGTGTGTGACCCTATAGGTTATTATTACGTTGGCAATAATTTTATAATTATATTATAAAATTATAAGCAATGAGCACAGATATAGTAATGCATCATTGCTACCCAAGTAATAATAAGATCGATGATTTGATGCAACCTTTTTGTGACCAATATTTCAATGTAATTTAATCCTTTTAACCTTAATATCCTAGATTAAACTCGAGTCATGGAATGTGTCATACTCTTCATAATTTAATCTGAGTTTTCTTGATCAATGAGTAAACTATATGAAACAAATCACTATTTGAGCATGGCCATGCATTTCATAGTCCTACTCAATCAAGAGGCCTGTGGATATCACCCCTAATATATAGGAGGGTTAAATTCCATCTAGATCACTCATATTCCTCACACGATTCATGATGTACCCAATAATCATCTTTATAGTCCACCCTATTAAAGGTGACATTTGATGATATCAAAGTACATAAATTCTCGTGTAGTAATATAGTGATTTCAGGTTGGAGGACCATTACATCATTGTCACTATGAGAATCGCTAATGACACTTTGCATAATGTTCCACGTAGAATTCTCATGGTGGGTCTGTCCAGTACATCGTTCTCTAACATGTACCTATGCATTTACTTAATATCTCATATATATAAGACCAATGAGATTTGGTCATCAGTCAATCCACATACTAGTCTCAATGCATCATTGTTGTCCCATCAACAATGATACTCGACTAGGGACTTTTAAGAATAATGATACTAATTATAATTATATAATCTCATGTTCAAGTCACATACTTGAAACTATATAATTTGTATCACTATTCTAAGGAATTTTATTATGTTAACATTTATATAACGCAGTAAATAAAACCATAATAAAATCATTCATTTATTCAATCAAATATAATATCAAAATGTTAAACAATTATATCAAATAATTGGCCTCTGGGGCATAAACTCTAACACAAAGGATGCCCCAGAAAAGTTAAAGTCAGTAGTGCAAGGGAGAGCGTTTGTCGTGCCCCCCAGAAAGCAAGAAACTCGAACGAGGTCATCACGGGTAAGCTTATCATAAACTCTAGCGAAGTTTATACCTTATTTGATACCGGTTCTACCCATTCTTTTATTTCTCCTACATGCGCTCAACGTTTAAATTTGACTCCGAAGAAATTAGACTTTGACTTATTTATTGAAACTCCGTTGGGAGAAACCTTCATTACATCCACTGTTTATAAGTCTTATTTAGTTCAAATCGGTACCCTCACATTACATGTCGATCTTATTTCATTGAAAATACTTGCATTTGACGTAATTCTAGGGATTAATTAGTTAACCACTCATCATGCAAAAATTGATTGTTTTCATAAGGTTGTTAGCTTTCATATTCCTAACCAACCTATTATGCGAATTCAAGCAACCACACCATTAAAATCAATCACTGTCATCTCAAGACATAAAGCTATTCGTTTATTGAAAAATGGATGTCAAGATTTCTTAGCTCATGTCACGGATCTAAACAAAAATACGTCAATTTTGAATGATATTTCTATTGTTAATGAATTTCCTGACGTATTCCCTGAAGAACTTCCTGGCCTACCCCCAGAACGTGAAATTGAATTTTGTATCGACTTTGAACCTGGTACAAAACCCATTTCCAAATCCCCATATCGAATGACTCCTATTGAACTTCAAGAGTTAAAGACCCAACTACAGGAATTGTTAGACATTGGCTTTATTCGTCCTAGAACTTCTCCTTGGGGTGCTCCTGTTCTATTCATGAAGAAGAAAGATGGGAGTATGCAACTTTGTATTGATTATCGAAAGTTGAATCATGTCACCATCAAAAATAGGTACCCATTGCCACATATTGATGACATGTTTGACCAGTTGCAAGGTGCCAAATTATTTTCAAAGATTAATCTTCATTCCGGATATCACCAATTGAAGATTAGAACCTATGACATTCCAAAGACAGCTTTTAGAACTCGGTACGGGCATTATGAATTCCTAGTCATATCTTTTAGATTGACTAATGCTCATGCTGCCTTCATGGATATGATGAACCGAGTATTCAAGGAATATTTAGATCACTTTGTGGTCGTCTTTATTGATGACATCCTTATTTATTCCAAAAGCCGTGAAGATCATGAGCAACACTTGAGGCTGATACTTCAAAAGCTTCGTGAATATAAGCTTTATGCCAAGTTGAAGAAATGCGAGTTCTGGCTTAAGGAAGTAGCATTCCTTGGGCACGTAGTATCAAGTCATGGAATATCTATTGACCCAGCAAAGATTGAAGCTATTCAAAGCTAGGAGCAACCTAAATTAGTAACCGAAGAAATTTAGCTTTCTTTTTAATTAGTGGTTATTATCGAGAGATTCGTAGAAGGGTTTTCTCGAATCGCTACTCCCTTAACTCAGCTAACTCGGAAAGATACAAAATTCGGTTGGAGTGAGGAATGCGAGAAGAGTTTTCAAGAACTCAAGAGGAGACTCATTTCAGCACCTATTCTGACAATACCATCTGCCTCGGAGGGATTTGTCATCTATAGTGATGCTTCGGGCAAAGGGTTAGGATGTGTTCTCATGCAACATGGGAAAGTCATAGCATATGCCTCTCGACAACTCAAAGAATATGAGAGGAATTATCCTACTCATGATCTAGAGTTGGTAGTTGTTGTCTTCGCACTTAAAATTTGGAGGCATTACTTGTATGGGAAGAAATTGGAGATCTTTACGGATCATAAAAGCCTCAAATATTTCTTCACTCAAAAGGAACTCAACATGTGACAGCGACGTTGGCTTGAACTGTTGAAAGATTATGATATTACCATCCAATACCATCCTAGAAAAGCGAACGTGGTAGCTGACGCATTGAGTAGAAGATCATATGCGGGTACGAGTGCGATATTGTCAACACAAAGGCCCATTTTGTATGTCTTGCAAAGGATGGAGATAGAGATAAAGACTCCAGGGACCCACGTGATGATGGCGAATATACGAGTAGAACCGACTTTAATCGATAAAGTTAAAGCTGCTCAAATTACAGACCTGGAGCTGATGCGTATGAGGAAGAAAGTGCAAGAAGAGCTATGCCGGAAGTAAGAATCGATGAAGAAGGAATACTTTGAGTCAACTCTAGACTTTGTGTTCCTAACGACCCTGAGTTAAAGTATAAAATCATGATGGAGGCGCACAACACACCGTTTGCAATCCATCCTGGGAGTACCAAAATGTATCATGATATTCGAGATAAATTTTGGTGGGGCAATATGAAGAGGGAGATAACGATGTTTATCTCAAGGTGTTTAACTTGTCAATGAGTCAAGGCGGAGCATCAAGTACCAAAAGGTCCATTACAACCACTTGAAATTCTAGAATTGAAGTGGGAACACATTACTATAGATTTCGTTACTAGTCTTCCCAAGGTTTCTCAAGGCATAGATGCAATTTGGGTCATTGTTCATAGATTGACCAGATCTGCTCATTTCTTACCTATACGAAAAACTTATACACTTGAACGTCTTGCTCGTATGTACATAAATGAGGTTATAAGATTGCATGGTATGCCAGTATCCATAGTTTCTGATCGAGACCCAAGATTCACTTCACGATTTTGGGTTAGTTTGCAAAAAACTATGGGCACGGATTTATGATTTAGTTCGGCATATCATCCTCGCATTTTATTGCATAATCGAGAGGACTATTCAAACTCTTGAAGATTTATTAAGACTCTGTGTCCTTGACTTCAAGGAAGTTGGGACAAGTTCTTACCATTGGTGGAGTTTTCCTGACACAACAGCTATAAAGTAAGTATTGGCATGGCTCCATTCGAAGCGTTGTATGGAAGAAAGTGTCGTTCTCCAGTATGCTGGGATGAGGTGGGTGAAGCAACATTGTTGGGACCAAAAATAGTACGTATGACTACGGAAAAGATACAAACGATCCAGCAACGTATAAAAACCTCACAAGACCGAGAAAAGAGTTATGTTGATCTTCATCAAAAGGACGTGGAATTCGATATTGGAGATCATGTGTTGTTACGTGTTGCTCCATGGAAAGGAGTTACGAGATTTAGAAAGAGAGAAAAGCTCAATCCTCGATTCATTGGCCCATTTTTAATCCTCGATCCAGGTAGGGACCGTAGCCTATAGACTTGATTTACATGCCAAGTATGTCTCGTATTCATAACATTTTATATATCCATATTACGAAATATGTGAAAGACCCAACCACATTATTGAGTTAGAACCGATTTAAATAGCGGAAGATTTAACGTATATGAAGATGTTCCTGCTCAAATCTTGGATAAGAAGGAACATATTCTATGCTCCAAGTTATACCTCAAGTCAAAGTTTTATGGAGGAACCACGATGTTGAGGAAATGACACGGGAGTTAGAATCAAATGAAATCAAGGTATCCTTATCTCTTTGACATAAAGTGCAATGCACCCTAATTTCGAGGGCAAAATTTCATAAGAAGGGGAGATTGTAAGACCTCAACTTTTATGAATAAAAATGAATTTTCTATAAATATCATTTTTGAATATTATGGAATAAATTTGATATAATGTTATAGTTGTGGTAATATTTATAAATTTTTAAAATACGCAAGTTGTTTATAATATTCGATTGGTGGAAATATTCGCTTTAACAGGAAATATTAAATGACGGCGGCACAATCATTGGTGGACCCCACAACGGAATTATTGTCGATTGAGAAAATGACAAAAATATTTTATGAAAATAACGCGAAGTTTTACCGTTAATCGTTGAAACACCAGATGTTAAAAGTATGCGAGGGATGCTGGCGTGGTTGCATAGTAGCACACGGTATTAATTATTGATGCTTAGGTGAGAAGTCACTCAGTTTTGTTCAATTATTGCTATAGTAATTACTGCATAGTATCTCACGTTATTTGATTCAATTATTGTCAATATTTTATATATTATTAAATCAATAATTTAGATAACAAAGTTGTTAATATTATTATTTGTATTATTAACGATGTCTAGAAGTTCTGCCAAGGAGAGGTTTTGTGAAACCCCAAAACAGAATACTTTTATAAAGGAGAAGTTTTATATAAAACAAAATACTTTTATAAATTTATTCATTTTATTAGATTATAAATAGAATATATTATATTTTATTGTAAACCAATCTGGATCATCTGTTTAAAGTAAATCAATCTGGACCATTCATGGATTGGTTACTATTCAGTCCATTCTTCTATAAATAGAAGCTCATTCCTTCATTATTTCTTACGAATTCACTGAAACTCTAGAGAGAAAACTGTAGAGAATTCTTCTTCTATAATCTTGAGCGTATTTTCTGTTTAAGAATGTTTTGAGCGTAGTGCAAGTTTCTTCAAGTATATCCCGCCTACCCGGTGAGTACTCTTCTTTATAAGGTAAGGGATATTATTTGTTGTACTCGTAAGAGGTATTATTTTTTCATATTCAGAGTACTCTTACATTATTCCATTCTTTATTATTACGATGGAATATCGTATACATGCATTTTACGTGGACTTTGGTTCCGTCTTTATTATTCTCATTGGAATATCCTCATCATGCGCTTTTACGTGGGACTGGTTTAAATCTTTATTATTACATTGGAATATCATATCTACATCTTTTTCTGGCGGACCGGGTTCCGGCTTTTATTATTACGTTAGAATATCCCATACATGCGCTTTTACGCCGGACTGGTTCCGTTATTTATTATTCTCGCTTGGAATAACTCCTTTGTCTGTCAATCTGCATCGCATGCATGGTGATTTTTGTTGTTATTCCATTCTTTATTATTCCATTGGAATATCCTCAGCGATGCATATTACGTTGACTGGTTCCGTTATTTATTATTCTGCTGGAATAACTTTGTCTATGAGAAGTACCAGTATGTATAGTGATTTCTTTTGTTATTCTATTCTTTATTATACTAGGTTGGTTAAAGTTTTGGCTTCTATACTCCATGAAATTAATGGAATATCCTTGATATTTAAGCTTCATCTAGTATCTTTCATGGAAATATTCTTCCGAGCATTCTTGAATTTTACTCTCTGAAAGAAGAATCATGTTGACAATTTGGACGTTATTAGTTCTGAATAAATTAATTCTTGAACTTGTTTTATTGAATTATTATGTCATTGTCATCATCCTCATGTTTATATTATGTTGAAAGTCATCTGGTAACTGGCTGTATGCATAGATGGACTTGGTATGATTATGACCGGGATTTTTCGGTATAATCATGACCGTAATGTTACAAATGATGTGGAAAAAAGTCCTCATTGGCCTGTAGTGCATTGATGGACGCTTTTAGTATGATTATGGCTATGGATTCTCTTGACCAAGGGTGCAAAGATGAATTGTTTTATGGCATGATCATGACCATTGATGAATACACAAATATCTTTGGCCCGTCATCGCATGGATAATTTGTGGTTGTGATACTTAATGAATATCCTTGGTCAGTAGTGCAAGGATGATGTGGATTATTTATTAAGTTTGAGTCTCAAATGATAAAAGTGATGAAAAACCTTTTAAATCATAAAAGATAGTAGACTTTATTCTCTACTTGACTCTTTTAATGGATTGCATGTTCCATTGCAGCTTAAACTTGATGTCTATTGTATTTTATCGGTTTAACATCATTGAAGACTAATGATAATTTATTCTCGCATTATCTTAGTCATAATATTTCTTCTTCAAGCTAGTTGAGCTCACCCTTTCTTTCACTATTCTCTTCAGGAAATGAGAACGTGGCGGGACTAGTCGGGAAAGCGGAGTGACTAGTCCAGATGATAGTATTAGTAGTCCTCACTTTATTCTCATTAAATAGTGTGACAATAAATGTAATGAGGACTTATTCTAAGAGTGGATATTGTCTAGAAGACAATATTTGTATTAAAACTCATGAAAATCTCTTGTTATATATTAAAGATTGTATTTATATTCTGTACCATGTATTTGGCGACTCAGAATAGGTGATGTATACCTATTTTGGGGGTGTCACAGTTGGTATCAAAGCTTAGGGATATGATCCCTAGCTGAGATGTGAGACAAGAAGGAACATATTATATGCTCAAAGGTTATTTAGAGTTTAACGAGGTATCCTCATCTGTTCGGCATATCAGGTACGTATGTAAATTTCGAGGGCGAAATTTCATAAGGAGGGGAGATTGTGAAACCCCAAATTTTATGAATAAAAAGATTTAATTTTTCTCGAAATATTTTTTTAATATTATGGTGTGAATTTGAGATAATGTTATAGTTGTGGGTAGTATTTATAAATTTTGCAAAGTATGCAAGTTGTTGTATTATATTCGATTAGTCGGGGAATATTCGTTTTAGCAGGGAATATTAGTATAACCAAGACAATCATTGGTGGACCCTACAACGGAATTATTATTCGAATTGAGAAAATGACAAAAATATTTTATGAAAATAACTACGGAAGTTTCACTGTTAATAATTGTTAAACTACTTTCGGTAGTAAAAGAATACGATGTCGCATATTGCATAGTAGCACACGGTATTGATTATTGATGCTTACGTGAGAAGCCACTCAGTTTTGTTCAATTATTGCTACAGTAGTTGATGCATAAGTATCTCACGTTATTTGATCCAATTATTGTTGATTGTTATATATATATATATATATATATATATATATATAAGTTTTGTTTTATTAGTATTATTAATGTAATAAAACCAAAAAACTTTTTATATAAAACAGAATACTTTTATAAAGTTATTCGTTTTATTAGATTATAAATAGAATATATTATATTTTATTGTAAACTAATCTAGACCGTCCGTTTAAAGTAAATCAATTTGGACCGTTTATGGATTGGTTACTATTCAGTCTATTCTTCTATAAATAAAAGCTCATTCCTTCATTATTTCTTATGAATTCACTGAAACTCTAGAGAGAGAAACTGTAGAGAATTCTTCTTCTATAATCTTGAGCATATTTTCTATTTAAGAAAGCTTTGAGCGTAGTGCAAGTTTCTTCAAGTATATCCCACCTCTACCAGCTTCTGAAAGTACACTTTTTATAAGGTAAGGGATATTATTTGTTGTACTCGTAAGGGTATTATTATTTTCATATTCATGAAGAGAACTTCTATTATTCCATTCTTTATTATTACATTAGAATATCTTGTCTGTACATGCGTTTTCTGCCGGGACCGGGTTCCGCCTTTATTATTCCGCTGGAATATCCCATGCATGCGTTTTACGTTGGACTGGTTCCGTTATTTATTATTCGTTAGAATAACCTGTCTACGCTGGCACCGCATGCATGGTGATTTTTTTGTTATTCCATTCTTTATTATTCTGTTGAATATCCCGTCGGTTACATATTACACCGACTTCGGTTTTGTTATTTATTATTCCATTGGAATAACTTGTCTATACGAAGTACCGTATGCATGGTGATTTCTTTTGTTATTGCATTCTTTATTATACTCAGGTGGTTAAAGTTTTGACTTCTATACTCCATGAAATTAGTGGAGTATCCTTGATATTTGCGTTTCATCCAAAGATTCTTTTCATGAAAATATTCTTCCGAGCATTCTTGAATTTTACTCTACAAAGAAGTATCATGTTGATAATTTGACGTTATTAGTTCCTCGAATAAATTAATTCTTGAACTTGTTTTATTGAATTATTATGTCATTGTCATCATCCTCATGTTTATATTATGTTGAAAGTCATCTGTGGCCTGTAGTGCATAGATGGACTTGGTATGATTATGATTAGGGATTATTCGGTATAATCATGATCGTAATGTTACAAATGATTTGGAAAAAAGTCCTCATTGGCCCGTAGTGCATTGATGGACAGTTTTTGGTATGATTATGGCTATGGATTCTCTTCGGCAAAGGGTGCAAATATGAATTGTTTTATGGCATGATCATGACCATTGATGAATACACAAATATCTTTGGCCCGTCATTAGCATGGATAATTTGTGGTTGTGATATTAATGAATATCCTTGTCAGAAAAAGGATGATGTGATTATTATTTATTGTTTAGTCTCAAATATAAAAGTGATGAAAAACCTTTTAAATCCTAAAAGATAGTAGATTTTATTCTCTACTTGACTCTTTTAATGGATTGCATGTTCATTGTAGTTAAAGTTGATGTCTATTGTATTTTATCGCTTTAACATCAAAGACTAATGATAATTTATTACGCATTATCTTAATCATAATATTTCTTCTTGGCTAGTTGAGCTCACCCTTTCTTTCACCGTTTCTCTTGGAAACCGGAGTGACGGTCAGGATGATAGTATTAGTAGTCCTCACTATTCTCGCATTAAATAGTGTGACAATAAATGTAATGAGGACTTATTCTGAGAGTAGATATTGTCTACAAGACAATATTTGTATTAAAACTCGCAGCTCTCTTATTGTATATTAAAGTTTGTATTTGTATTCTTTACCATGTATTTGGCGACTCAGAATAGGTGATGTATACCTATTTTGGGGTGTGTCCGCAGGCTCGGTCACCTAATTAAGGCCATAATAGGGAGAAATTTTATTGAAAGCCCCTCTTTCTTGGGAACGACCTGGTCGATTAATAGTGTGAATAATAATAATAATGATGAAGTTTTGTTTTATTAGTATTATTAATGTAATAAAACAGAAAAGCTTTTTATATAAAACAGAATACTTTTTTAAAGTTATTCGTTTTATTAGGCTAATAGTAAAATCTTTTTTTATAAAACAAAATATTTTTATAAAGTTATCTGTTTTATTAGACAATAATTAGAATATATTATATTTTATTATGCATAGTGTTTGCATAGTACTTGCATAGTCTTTGCATTGTAAAATTTTTTTATATAAAACAGAATACTTTTATAAAGTTATTCGTTTTATTAGATTATAAATATAATATATTATATTTTATTGTAAACCAATCTGGACCGTCCGTTTAAAGTAAATCAATCTGGACCGTTCATGGATTGGTTATTATTCAGTCCATTCTTCTATAAATAGAAGCTCATTCCTTCATTTTTTTTCTTACGAATTCACTGAAACGCTAGAGAGAGAAAACTATAAAAAGAAAGAAGAATAGTATTCTGCTACTTCACTACTTCTATATCCAGTTTCTTCTTTATAAGGTAAGGGGTATTATTTTTTTTCATATTCATGAAGAGAACTTCTGTTATTCCATTCTTTATTATTCTGTTGGAATAACTTGTTTACGCGGTCTACCCTATACTTGGTGAAATTCTTCTGTTATTCCATTACTTATTATTCTGCTAGAATAACCTGTATATGCGAAGTACCGCATACATGGTGAAATTCTGTTGTTATTCCATTCTTTATTATTCTATTTGAATATCCTGTGGCAAGCGTTATACTGACCGGACTGTTCCGCCTTTATTATTCTCGTTGGAATATCCTCGCTCATGCGTTTTACAATCAACCTAGTTCCGTTATTTATTATTTTGTTGAATAACTTTGCTATGCAAAAAGTACCGCATGCATGGTGATTTCTGTTGTTATTCCATTCTTTATTATTCTGTTGGAATATCCTGTCGGTGCGTGTTACGCCTGACCTGGTTCCGTTATTTATTATTTTGTTGAAATAATTTGTCTATGTGAAGTACCACATGCATGGTGATTTCTTTTGTTATTCCATTCTTTATTATACTCAGTTGGTTAAAGTTTTGACTTCTATACTCCATGAAATAAGTGGAATATCCTTTATATTTGCGCTTCATCCAGTATCTTTTCGTGGAAATATTCTTCTGAGCATTCTTGAATTTTACTCTACAAAGAAGTATCATGTTGACAATTTGGACGTTATTAGTTCCTGAATAAATTAATTCATGAACTTGTTTTATTGAATTTTTATATCATTGTCATCATCCTTATATTTATATTTTGTTGAAAGTCATCTGTGGCCTGTAGTGCATAGATGGACTTGGTATGATTATGACCGGGGATTATTAGGTGTAATCATGACCGTAATGTTACAAATGATGTGGTAAAAGTCGACATTGGCCCGTACTGCATTTATGGACAGTTGTTGGCATGATCGTGACCATTGATGAATACACAAATATCCATGTCCCGTAGTGCATGGATAATTTGTGGTTGTGATACTAATGAATATCCTTGGTCGTAGTGCAGGGATGATGTGGATTATTTATTATATTTTGTACCATGTATTTGGCGACTCAGAATAGGTGATGTATACCTATTTTGGGGACGTCACATTTATTTTATTTTATCAGTTTAACATTGTTAAAGACTAATGATAATTTATTCTGCATTATCATAGTCATAATATTTCTTACTAGGCTAGTTGAGCTCACCCTTTTGCTTTTATTATTCTCTTCAAGAAATGAGAACGTAGCCGAGACTAGTCGGGGAACGAAGTATTGGTCCGAGATGTTTGTTTTAGCAGTCCTCACTACATAGTGTGATAATAAATATAATGAGGATTGAATTTGACTTTGGATATTGTCTAGAAGACAATATTCATGTAAAAACTCAGCTATATTTTGTCGTATTTTTACACGACAGTTATATTAAAGAAGTTTGTATTTGATTTTTGTACCATGTATTTGGCGACTCAAGATGGGTGATGTATACCTATTTTGGGGGCGTCACATTTGGTATAAAAGCTTCGGGATATGATCCCTAGCTGAGATTTGAGAGAAAAACTAGGAGGGGAGAGACAGGGAATTCCTTCGCTAGTATGACCTAACTAAGTTATTTTGTATTTATTTGGTTGGTTAGAATATAGAGATAATATATGACATGTCAATTAACCCTTTCTTGTGGCAGAGTTTGATTATGGCATCTGAAAATATTGAGATCAGCAATGAAGCACATGAGATCGTTGAGTCACCAACGATCAATACCCAGGATAATGTGCAATAGGAAGACAATAATCCTCAGGTAAACAACAACACCAATCAAATGATGAACGATGGGATGTTCAGAGGCTTTATGAAATTCATGCAACATCGGGCGAGAGCGGCTCCTGTTCAAAATGCAGGTGGAAACACTGGTAACTCTCGGATGGTCACCGCTTAGCAGTTTAAGGAGCTGGGACCACCGGAGTTTTTGGGAGAGCCAAAACCACTTAAGGCGTAGTCGTGGATAAAGCGGATCACCAAGATATTTGATGTCTTGGGATGCTCCGAGAGTAAAAGGTTCCTTTTCCACCTTCATGTTATGCGAGGAGAGGCGACATCGCTGGGAATCTATAAAGCGTGCTCAAATTTACCTCTCACTAAAGATGTCTTGGGAGAAGTTCCAAGAATTATTCAACGACAAGTCATCTGCCCTCGAAAGTATTCGTCACATGAAGGAGGTAGAGTTCATCAAACTAGAGCAAAACAATATGACCAAGTGTCACAAAGACGGGCTAAGTTTGCCGAGTTATCCCGGTTTGTGTCCCACTTGGTTGATAATGAGGAGAGAATGACGCAGATGTTTCTATGTGGTTTGAAACCTGAGATACGTCAAACCTAATTTCTCACAAACTGTGTTTGTATTCAAATGTTGTAAATAAGGCTTAATTATTGGAGCGCGATAATGAGTCAACCCAACCAAGAGGGCAGCCGACAAATCTATAATACTAGTGGTAGCAGTCATCTAAGCGGTGACAACAAACATGGAGGTAATCAACATGCCAGAAATGGTAACCACTTCAGTGGTAATCATGGCCAAGATAATAGAAGTGGAAAGTTCAAGAAGAGGAGATTCAATAATAATGGAAAGACGTCAAAGACCAAAGACCGTTGTTAAGGAAGGAGAATGACCGCCTTATCGATATTACAAATGTGGAGGAAGGGGCACATCGGGCCCAAACTGCATACCAAATAATCAAAAGCATGTTACAATTGTGGAAGAGAAGGTCACCTAGATAGATTTTATCGTGCACCAAAGTCAAGTCTAACTGGGATGGAGGCATCAAAGGGTGTCCCAGACAAGGCAAACCCGGTAGTTCAAGGGAGAGAATTTGTCGTAACCTCCCAAAAAGAAAGGAATCTGAACGAGGTGATCACGGGTAAGCTAATCATGAATTCTAGCGAAGTCTATACCTTATTTGATACCGGTTCTACCCATTCTTTTATTTCTGCTACTTGCGCTCAACGTTTAAATTTAACTCCGGAGAAATTAGACTTTGATTTATCTGTTGAAACTCCGTTGGGAGAAACCTTCATTACATCCTCTGTTTATAAGTCTTGTTTGATTCAAATTGGTAACAACATGTTACCTGTCGATCTTATATCTTTGAAAATACTTGCATTTGATGTGATTTTAGGGATTGATTGGTTAACTACTCATCATGCTAAAATCGATTATTTTCATAAGGTTGTTAGCTTTAATATTCCTAACCAACCTATTATGCGAATTCAAGCAACTAAACCACTAAAGTCAATCACTGTCATATCAAGCCATAAAGCTATTCGTTTATTGAAAAATGGATGTCAAGCTTTCTTAGCCCATGTCACGGATTTAAATAAAAATACATCAGTTTTAAATGATATTTCTATTGTTAATAATTTTCCTGACGTATTCCCTGAAGAAATTCCTGGCCTACCCCAAGAGCGTGGAATTGAATTTTTTGTCGACCTTGAACCCGGTACAAAACCCATTTCCAATGCCCCATATCGAATGGCTCCTATTGAACTTCATGAGTTAAAAACCCAACTACAGGACTTGTTAGATATCGGTTTTCATTCGTCCTAGTACGTCTCCTTAGGGTTCTCTTGTTCTATTCATGAAGAAGAAAGATGGAAGTATGCGACTTTGTATTGATTATCGGGAGTTGAATCATGTCACCATCAAAAATAGGTACCGGTTACCTCGTATTGATGATCTGTTTAACCAGTTGCAAGGCGCCAAATTTTTCTAAGATCGATCTTCTTTCCGGATATCATCAATTAAAGATTAAAACTGATGACATTCCAAAGACTGCTTTCAGAACTTGGTACGGGCATTACGAATTCCTAGTCATGTCCTTTGGATTGACTAATGTTCCTGCTGCCTTCATGGATATGATGAACGAAGTATTCAAGGAATATTTTGATCACTTTGTGGTCATCTTTATTGATGAAATCCTCATTTATTCCAAAAAGCCATGAAGATCATGAGCAACACTTGAGGCTGATACTTCAAAAGCTTCGTGAAAACAAGCTATATGCCAAGTTGAAGAAATGCGAGTTCTGGCTTAAGGAAGTAGCATTCCTTGGGCACGTGATATCAAATCATGGAATATCTGTTGACCCGACAAAGATTGAAGCAATTTAAAGCTAGGAGCAACCTAAGTCAATAACCAAAGTACGTAGCTTTCTCGGCTTAGCTGGTTATTATCGGAGATTCGTAGAAGGGTTTTCTCGAATCGCTACTCCATTAACTTAGCTGACTCAAAAAGATACAATATTCGGTTGGAGCTAGGAATGTGAGAAGAGTTTTCAAGAACTCAAGAGGAGACTCATTTCAGCACATGTTCTGACAATACCATCTAATTCGGAGGGATTTGTCATATATAGCGATGCTTCAGGAAAAAGTTTAGGATGTGTTCTCATGAAACATGGGAAAGTCATAGCCCATGCCTCACGACAACTCGAAGAATATGAGAGGAATTATCCTACTCATGATCTAGAGTTGGAAGTTGTCATTTTTGTGCTTAAGATTTGGAGGCATTACCTACATGGAGAGAAGGTGGAGATATATACGGATCATAAAAGCCTCAAATATTTATTCACTCAAAAGGAACTCAACATGCGGCAACGACGATGGCTTGAGCTGTTGAAAGATTATGATCATACCATTCAATACCATCCTAGAAAAGCGAACGTAGTAGCTGAGGCATTGAGTAAAAGATCATACGCTGCATGCGAAAATATATTGTCAATGCAAAGGCCCATTTTGTATGACTTACAAAGGATGGAGATAGAGTTAAAGACTCCAGGGAATCATGTGATGATGGAGAATATACAAGTAGAACCGACTTTAATCGATAAAGTTAAAGTTGTTCAAGCTACAGACCTGGAGCTGATGCGTATGAGGAAGAAAGTCCAAGAAGGTGCTATTCCAGAAGCAAGAATCAATGAAGAAGGAATACTTCGAGTCAACTCCAGACTTTGTGTTCCTAACGATTCTGACTTGAAGTATAAAATCATGATGGAGGCGCATAACACATCGTTTGCAATCCATCTTGGGAGTACCAAAATGTATCGTGATCTTCGACATACATTTTGGTGGAGCAATATGAAGATAGAGATAGCAGGGTTTATCTCAAGTTGTCTAACTTGTCAACTAGTCAAGGTGGAGCATCAAGTGCCAAAAGGTCCATTGCAACCACTTGAAATTCTAGAATGGAAGTGGGAGCACATTACCATGGATTTCGTTACTAGTCTTCCCACGGTTTCTCAAGGCATAGATGCGATTTGGGTCATTGTTGATAGATTGACTGTAATGCCCCAAAAAATTTGGATTTTTGAGAATTAAATTTTTATTTAATTATGTGGATTAAATGAATTTAATTAATGATTTATGGGAGTAAACTAATTGAAGGTCGTTCTATGACCTAGATATGTTAGAACGTTAAAGGCTACGTGATAGAATTAAAGTGTTTGAATTTCCAAGACGAAAATAAAAGCTTTCCGAGAAATTTTCTGAAAAACACTATTCATGCATTTCTGCTTGAGAATTATTTTTGAATTTCCTAGAAATACGTAATGATAGAATATCGAGGTGAGATGGAATATCTAATAATATTTCAGTTATGGAAAACGTAGTTTTTTGCCTGTGGACTTAAAACCTAACGATTAGGGAAAGTGACACCCCCAAATCCGGTACTTCCATTTCCACAGGATTTGGTGTTCACTGTACAAACATCATCAATCTATCTACCCATAAATAAATTGCAAACCATGCAATAGAATTAATAAATAATAAATCTCTCCCCTTATGGGGTTACATCAACTGAATAATAATAAATCCCAGGTTACTCTAACCTTAAAACATCTGTGCAGAAAACATAAACAAATAAGTCTTAGTAACATCAACTCTAATTACATCGCATAACCACATTAATAAAATAGTCTTCATTACTTGTTAAGCTTGCCCTTGCCCTTACTAGTGGAAGGTTCGTCTGCTCTTTCGTTCTTAACTGCAATGTTATTATTACGCAAGAGTGAGCACGATTGCCCACAAGTATAACAATATAACAATGAATAATAACATGCGAGAGAAATAATAACTTCTGATATAAAGCTCAACTTTTGAATCAAGAATGGATAACAAGAATCAAAAGAAATTCTGAGGGTCATAAGACCTTGAACTATGTCCTAGGTTGTCAAGTGTTTTTACTTGAAACCT
Organism: Panax ginseng; assembly: GCA_020205605.1. Classification (NCBI taxonomy): domain Eukaryota; kingdom Viridiplantae; phylum Streptophyta; class Magnoliopsida; order Apiales; family Araliaceae; genus Panax; species Panax ginseng. The sequence continues at coordinate 71,147,998 of CM035139.1, forward strand.
TTAATGATCGTAAGACTATGGACTCTTCTTCTCGCATTTAGGGGGATCACCCATAGTACCATATCGCGTACATAATATCTTAACGCTAAAGCGTAAATAATCCCTATATGTGGTTGTTCATCTCGCTTTGACATTCGAGTCCGCACCAAAGGAAGTTTGGTTTGGATAATTCATCAAGGGATTCTCAAATTTAGAACGTTTTATCAATTATGGACTAGTCAATCAATAAGGGTTCGCTAGTCTAACAAGGTTTAACAAAGGAATGAATATTTAACTTGAATAACATCTAAAAAGGTATACAATAGAATAATTATCAGATAACAATATCATGCTTGAAGATTAATAAGCTTTAATATATAAGACATGCTTGATCAATAATAATGAGAACTTGCTCAATATCGAAAGATGAATTAATCAACTTATATAACAATAACAAGTAGGATTAGGAAACTTGCTCAACGAAAGTTTAGGGTAAGAAACTTGCTCAACGTAAATGTAGAGTTGGAAAACTTGCTCAATGTAACAAGATAAGGTTTAGAAACTTGCCTCGTGCGTAGATTACACTTAAACAAACTCGCTCTTTGAATTAAATCCTATATATCAATTACGTTCACAATACCAATCAATAACAACGTATTAACATCATAACTTTACTCTTTGTTTAACTCAATTCATGACCATACTTAGTCAATTATTACACTTAGTGTAAAAATTAAGACTTCACAAAAAAAATAAACTAATTATGCATTCGATCATTCAATCCACACGTAATTGTGTTATGGACGTGTTAAGAATTTATTTTAACAACTCATTATAGGTCTAACAAGTCTTTATAATCATTAGACTAAGTTGTTATCACATTTCCATACTTGTACATTTTAAAAACTCATTTTTTGATTATTCTTTGCTAAGTGGCATTTGGCCACACTTTGATCGGCTTTGCAACTCTTGTATTGGTGCAGGAGTTGGTAGTCTTTTGGACACTCATTTATATTGCAAGCAAGACGAGAAAATGAATGAGTTGCCATGGCCGAGACTCAGATTCCAGTCTTCGCAATTCGCGAAAATTGCAGAACACGACTAAAAATTTTCAATCAACTTATTTTTACACGAATTTAGACATACCCACATGCTAGAATTCATAAATAATCAATACTTAACATCTATGGAGTGATTTTCACCCATTAAAACGCATAATCACAGAATTAAAGCATGCAAATTGGACTGTTCTTGATGTTCTTGAAGTTCTTGAACAAAAACATGGATTATAATGCTACGGATTCGTTATAAAGCCAAATCCAACTATTCAAGTTTTATTTTGTTCATTTTAACATGCATAATCATATCAATGTGTGAATTTTGCAAAACAAATTATATTTGACATATAAAAATCATGTATAAGGCCATATGGCCATATCAATCGTGATAACGTGAAAATTTTGAAATAACAAGCCATAATCATTATGCAATGTAATCTTATGAAATTGATGATATAGAAACACACAATATATATATATATAACATGCCATACAACTCGAATTATTACATATATTCTCATAACAACAGAATTTCCCAAAAATAGAGACTCACAAAAAACTTAAGCCATATTCATGAAACTTAAAAGACGTAAAATATATAAATTGGGTTGAAGAGATTACCCAAGCGTAGATTAATTTACTAGGAAGTGAATTCTCCTCCACCAAAACTCAATTCTCAACTCTCTCTCTTGTATCTTTCTCCTAAACTCTCTCTCGACACTATCTAGACTTAGGAAAACTAATGAAGAAAAGGGAGGAAGGCGATAATAAAGAAGTCGTCGACGAAGTTGTGGTCAATTACCCACCATAGGTAATCGCTCCTCAACTCCCCTCTAAGGCCATGTTTGATAGCAAGGAAATAATTCAAAAACCATTTAATTTAATAAATCATTATCATATAGTTTAAATAATGTCACATCCATATAAAATAAATCTAATATCTTATTTAATTTACTTTAAATAGAATATAATAATTTCTTATTAATTCACATAGTCACATAATTCAAATTCTCTTTGATTAATAATGTCAAATTATTAAATCTCTAATTAATAATTAAATTAATTAAAATAACATAGGCTTATTAAATATTTCTTTTAATCCAATAAGCTCACATAATCACATACTTCGAATAAAATAATTTTCCACATTAATTTAATAAATGTAACACATATAATTAAATTAATCTATCACAACTTCATCAATTAATTATTTAATCTAATAATTAATTCATCGAAAAATATTTATTCAATCAAATAAATATTAAAATTAAATTGCAAAATTACGGTTGTCACAAGAAAAGTGGAATTTTATTAATTCAACTTCTAAGACTTTGGAATAACTAGAAAATTACAAAAATGAAACTATTCATTTTGAACAACAAAGGATGATTAATCAAGCCTTACAAGGGGCTCTAGGAACTCTGAGTAGTTGTTTGAACAACGAGTTACATTTACGTACCATCAGTGCCAATATTAGCATCTTCTTGGCGATAAAAGAAATAACCGATTAGTCCTTCTATTTCTGGTATCATTTTTTTCAAAATGAATTAAGAAATACTCGTGGTAACCATTCGAGTCGATTTAAATTATTATTATCCGTGAACATATTGAGCAATATAATATAGAAGTAAATATTGTAAATAATTTGCATCAGCACTGCAAGTAAAATGACGACATCATTGCTCATTCATGGTCTCACGAAGTAATGGCTAGTGAATTAGTAGAATTTGAAGAGGTACAGTAGGGATTGCTCAAATTTGGAATAAAATAATGTCTGTTGTATTAATGGGTGATGGTTTGCTAATACAAGAAGGAAGTTCTATAAAAGTAACAGAAGAATTACTCGGATACTGCGAAGTGAGGCCTATTTGGGTCGTGTTGTAAATGCCCTTGCTAAACCTATTGATGGTAGAGGTGAAATTTTAGCTTCCTAATATCGCTTAATTGAATCTCCCACTCCGGTATTATTTCACTTAACGTCAAAGATACAATCCTCTTCAAATGGGGCTTATTGCTATTGATTATATGATCCCTATAGGACGTGGTCGTGAGAAATTAATTATTGGGGATGATAGACCGGTAAAACAACAAGAAGAATGTATACGATTCTCAATCAACAAGGCCAAAATTTAATATGTGTTCATATAGCTATTGGTTAAAAAGCATCTTATGTGGCTCAGGTAGTGACTACTTTCCAGGAAAGGGGGCGATGGAATACACTATTGTGGTAGCTCAAATGGCGGATTCTCCTGCTACATTACGATACCTCGCTCCTTATATAGGAGCCACTCTGGCGCAATATTTTATGTGCCGTGAATGACACACTTCAATCATTTATGATGATCCCTCCAAACAAGCACAAGCTTATCGACAAATGTATCCAAGGGATGTTTTTTATTTACATTCACGCCTTTTCGAAAGAGCTACTAAATTAAGTTCTCGTTTGGGTGAAGGAAGTATGACTGCTTTGTCAATAGTTAAAACTCAGTCGGGAGATGTTTTGGCTTATATTCCTACTAATGTAATTTCAATTACTGATGGACAAATATTCTTATCTGCCGATCTATTCAATGTTAGAATCAGACCTGCTATTAATGTGGGTATCTCTGTTTCCAGAGTGGGATCTGCAGCTCAAATTAAAGCTATAAAACAAGTCGCTAACAAATTAAAATTGAATCAAGCAATTCCCGAATTAGAAGCCTTTGCACAATTTGCTTCGATCTCGATAAAGCTATTCGAGAATCGATTAAAGAGGTCAACGATTACGTGAATTGTTTGAAACAATCCCAATCACCCCTCTCTCACTATGGAAGAATAGATAATGACTATTTATACGGAACAAATGATTATCTTGATTTATTAGAAATTGATGGTAAGGAAATTTCTTCTCGAAAGTTATGTACTTACCTAAAACTAATAAACCAAAGTTTCAAGAAATCATATCTTCAACTAAGAAATTCACCGAGGGCGAAGCCCTTTTAAAAGAAGCTATTCAGAATGTATGTAACATTTTATACTTGAGAACAAGCATAAAAAAGAAATTGATAAAAGTTCTCAACAAAAGGATAATCAAGCGTCTCGCATTCAAATCTTTCAAAAGGGCTTCGAAGATCTAAAAAAATATATGGAAATAAATTGTGTCCAATAGGATTTGAACCTATACCAAAGGTTTAGAAGACCTTTGTCCAATCCATTAGACAATGTACGCTTTTTATTGATACTTTTTCATTTTTTACTTTCCTACTTTTTATTTGTTGTTTGGAAAAAAAGAATAGATTTTTGTGAGATAATTTCAGGAATTGTATATTCTATATTCAATGATGAATAAATTATAATTAATAATTAGAATCTATTAAAGTATATAAATAATATATAGCGTGTAGCGGGAATCGAACCCTGGTCGTTAGCTTGGAAGGCTAGGGGTTATAGTCGACGTCGATTCAGCATTTTTAACGTCTCTAATTCAAAATCGAACATGAAACTTTTGTTTCATTTGGCTCCTTTATGGAAGATGGATAAATTTCATAGATCTAAGATGTGAACTAAATTACAAAAAATTCTACTCATAACATCTATGTCAGCTTTTTGTATGAATACATTCAAAACGACTCGCTTTTTAGATGATCCCTCTAGAGGAAGGTGATTATGACAACCTTTCTAGTTACTTCGTTCTCTATTTCCATTTGAAAAAGGATCCTGAGGAAAAAGGTTTTGTTTCCACCGGGCTAAAATAATATGTTGATAACTCTATTAAACTAAAGTTATTGTTTAAAAGCTATGCTATTTTGCTTCAATTTCTTTTTTACAAATTTTTTTTTGAAGATTTAGTTACGATTAGAAATCTACTTTTCTATCTCCGTCAATTGATCCTTTACTCATACTTATTCAATTGGAAGTGTTAATCCAATTCAAAAAATTTATTTCGTGTTATAAAAGATTACTAAAATTAAGAACAAAATGATTAGAGGAAAGAGAGCATTCTCGTTATATTTTATATTTTCCCATTCTTTATTACAATGCTCTTATTTATAGATATGTGGACTTGGAAGTTTCAAAACTCAAAAGTCATGAGTTTAAAACTTAATGAACATGGAAGTTACTTAATGAACTTGGGAGTTCCAAAATACCAAAGATTATTACAAATAAATATAAATCTAGACATCCATAAATATATATGTTATAATTTTATAACACTCCCCCTTGGATGTCTATTGTATATCCATACGCATAGAAAGTTGTCTCATTAAAAACCTTACCAGGAAAAACCCAATGGGAAAAAACCTTGGTTAAGGGAAAAAGAGTACATTGCGTATTAGCTCCCCCTCATGAATGTATCTTTAAGTCCTTCAGCTGTCACATTCCATTATTGCAACGCAATCCTTCAAACATTGTAGTTGGTAATGCTATGGTGAACAAATCTGCCAGATTATCTTTTGATCAAATTTGTTGAACATCAATGTCACCTTACTTATCAAGGTCATGTGTGAAAAGAATTTTGGTGAGATATGTTTTCTTCTATCTCCTTCGATGTATCCTCCCTTTAATTGAGTTATACATGCAGCATTGTCTTCATACAAAATGGATGGAGTCCTTTTATAGCAATTTTCTAAGAATATGCCTCGTTAAAAACCTTACCAAATAAAAACCCAATGGGAAAAATTTTGGCTAAGGAAAAGAGTACAATATTCTTGTATAACTTCTAGTGCCTTAGGATTGCCTCATTAAAACCTTGCAAAGGAAAACTCAGTGGAAAAAAAACTTAGAGATGGAAAAAGAGTACAATCAACACATATCCTTTTTACTTCCCTTCATAAGTACATAGAATTTTCATTATTCATGATAAAAATATCATTAAGTCGAAGCATGCCAATATTGTGCACCATCTTCTTCAAAATCATAGTTGGTAATGACTTAATGAATCTATCAACCAAATTTTCACATGATCATATATGCTTGATATCAATATCGCCATTCTTCTGGGGCTCATGAGTATAAAATAATTTTGGTGAAATATGTTTGGTTCTATCACCCATGATATAACATCCTCTAATTTGAGTGATACAAGTGACATTATCTTCATATAATATCGTTGGACTATTTATGATTGATGATAATCCACAGTTCACACAAATATGTTGAATTACTGATCTCAATCAAATACATTCACAACTTACTTCATAAATTGTGTCTGCATCAGCAAATCCAACTAACTGTGGTTTTGATCCATATTGCTAGTAAGTTAACTGCAAATGCTATATCAGATCATGAGAAATTTTGCAATATATATCAAAGCACCAATTGTACAAAGATATGGTACTTCAGAACCAAGAGTTTCTTCATTATTTTCTTGTGGTCAAAACGGATCTTTCTTGATATCAAGTGACCAATCTATCATTGGACTACTTAAAGGATTAACATTATCCATGTAAAGTTACTACAAGACTTTTTCTGTGTATGTTGATTAATGAACGAGAATTCCATAGCTCAATTTGTAGGCCAAGACAAAAATTTGTCTTACCAATATCTTTCATCTCAAATTTGTTGTTTTTGTCGACTCTTCTGGAGCAAGATCTTTCATCAATAAATACAGTAATAATAGCAAATCCATATTATGATCTTTTGTAAAAATGCATGCATAAATTGGATTATTCTCAAATCTTTCTTTCAAAAGATATCTACTCGGGCGATTATACCACAATATGCATCTGGATTGCTTTAACCCATATAAAGATCTTTGTAACTTAATAGAATACATACTTCGAGATGTAGAATTATATGCTTCAGGCATTTTATTTCCTTCAGGGATTTTCATGTATATATTATCATTATCTAATGATCCATACAGATATGTCGTAACAACATTCATTAATCGCATATCCAAATTTTTCTTTTGATACCAAGCTAATTAAAATTCTGAATATAATTGCATCCATTACAGGAGTATATGTTTCTCCATAATTAATACCAGGTCTCTGCGAGAAACCTTGTGCTACAAGTCGTGCTTTGTACCATATAATTTTATTTTTCTTATTTCATACAAATACCCATTTGTATCCAATAGGCATTACACCTTCAGGTGTTCGAACTATAGGTCCAAAAACTTCACGTTTACTTTGTGAATTTAGTTCTACTTGAATCGCCTCTTTTCACATTGGCCAAATATTTCTATATTCATCAACGATTTGTGGTTTACATACTTGATCATTACTTCTGGTAATATCAAGAATAATTTTATATGAAAATATGTTGTCGACAATAATTTTATTTCTATCCAATATATTCGTCTCCTGTATATACATAATGTATCGAGATCTCGTTATTTTCAGGTTCCTGATCCTCTTCAGGGGATAACTCATCCTCTTCCGGGGATAACTCTTCAAGAGTTTTATTTATAGGAGATTTTTGTTCATAAGTTTTGGATAGATCAATATATTTTGTAGCTTCTTTCATGGGTATAGCCTCTTTATAGGCTGCAACTTGTTTTTCTTGTACTTTCTTCTTCTGGGAAATTTTATCTTTAACACCGATCATTCTTCCATGTTTTAAGTGTGACTTTGATTCAATTTGCTGCTGTATTAACTGATTGTCCTACAGGGACTTCAATCTCTGCTAGAGTATTAGCAGCTAAAATGTGAGATATCACTCTTTTCTTATTATCGGTGAATAATTCTGATAATTTATTTGCAATTCATTGCAAATGAATAATCCTTTGAACTTCTAGTTCATATTGATTTGTATGAGAATCAGGATTAAATAACGTTGAAACATTCCAATTAATCTCCCATCGTACTTCAGACAACGATCTCACGTCGTGCTTCAGGCAACAAAACATTCTAATTAATCTCCCATCGTACTTCAGGCAACGATCTAACGTCGTGCTTTAGACAACGACTTTTCTCCCCTAATGGTACTTTAAGGGATGTTCATGGAAGTTTTCAATAATGCAATGCATCATTATTGATCTTAGATGATCATGCCAAGGCATACAAACATTTGGATCTGAACACTTCTGGTATATTACAACATTTGTTTCAACTATTCTCATTTTAGTATAATATATCACAGAAGAGAAAATATATAGTTTTTCTAATATGAGCTTCTAGCCCGGTACTATTGAAGTAATATAAAGAAATTCTTCACTGCCTTCAATATTGGTTTCAATATGATAACCATTATAACGTATATCCTTAAAACTGAGCAAATTTTTGCTTGCCTCAGAAGAATATAAAGAATCATCAAGGAAACCATATATATCAAAATTAGTCATATCCACTCCATTTGAAAAGTTAAAATAATTCATGGGATCTTCAGGATCATTATGAATAATAAAGTTTATTTCAATTCCATTTTCTTTTCTTTTATTGAGTCTTGGTACAAATCTACTAAATGTTTAGGAGTACGATATGTACATTCCCTTTTCTATATTGATTGTTTCTTTCACGTCCACAATCACAATCATAATTTCCTCTATGATTATCAAATGAGGTTCCATTCACTTCAGGGAATGTAATAGAATCGATTGAGCGAGATTGTTGGTTTTTCAGCAAAAACTCATTATTTTGTACAACTATTAGAAGACATAATATCACTTCTGGGAACATAGTTTCCTTTATCGCTTCAGGAAATATTTTGTAAACTTATGCTCTCGATATTGCTACTGCAGGAGCATATTCGAGGCATGAAATATAATAAATATTTTCTCTAACATGTCTTCATCAGTGTTTTTCACTCAACACTTTTAGAATCTTGCAACTTTAGGTGCAACCAATTATAATGAGCTTTTAAAAATTTTCCTTTAAATCATTTCATAAGACAAGTGAGTCTTATAATATTATTATAAAAATAATAATAATTATAATAATAGAATAATATTAAAATAATATTATTCTATTACAGTAATCGTTTTGTCCACTAAAAATAACAAACCAATACTACTAAGCATATTTGTCATTGTAACTTCATACAAAAATTTATCAAAAGGTCATTAGAAATATATCAAATATGATATCATGCATGCTAAAAGGAAATATATCAAAAATCATTAGAAATATATTAAATATGCTACCATGCATGCCAAAAGAAATATATCAAAAATCATTAGAAATATATCAATTTTTTTTAAAGATTGTTTTAGTACGGAAACTAGAAAGTACCCTTTTTGAAGATTATATCTTCTAGTTGTTATATGCTAAGATATGAAAATATCTAAAAATGTAATCATCATATATTTTATCGGATCCCTTTTGATTTATTTAGATTGGAAGGAATGTTGTAACGCCCCGAAAAATCAAATCTTTGTAAATACTTTTAATAATGAATAAAATAATATTATTTATTATTATTATGTGTTGATAAGAGAATGTCATTCTATAACCTAGAAACGTCGGAATGACGTAGTATTTTAACTACATGAATGAATTAAAGTGTTTGAATTTCTAAGACGAAAATAAAAGCTTTCCGAGAAATTTTCTGAAAAACACTATTCATCGATTTCTGCTCGGGAATTATTTTTGAACTTCCGAGAAATACGTAACGTTATAATATCAAGGTGAGATTGATTATGTAATAATAATCTAAGTATGGAAAACGCAATATTTTGCATGCGGACTTAATTAGAGAACATTAGGAATATTAATCATTAAGAAGAGAAGGTATTAATCGTATGATGTGTATGCATTGTGCGAGGTATTGAACGTAAGTATAATAAGACGTATTATACTATTAAGTATGGAGAATGGAATAGTGTATATTACAATTAAGTATATGCGCTAGCATACGAGAATTATACGTATAGTATATATGCCAAGGTGTGTAATTAAATGGAATGGACTTGTAGGATTATTAGCATATTAGTAGAAGTCCAATAGAAAGTGTTATGCAAGCCCAAGTGTTTGGTAATCATGAGTCCAAACTAATGTAATGCAAGCCCAATAAGAAATAAGCTAGGTTAATTAAGTAAGCCCAATTGGTTAGCCATGATCCATGGAGCAAACCAAGAGTGATGTGGGTAGTCTTGATGGGCAAGTACTTTATGTGATGATCAAGTGTTGTGATGGCCAAGTATTATGAGTGCTAAGAAAGAAGACATGGTTGATAAGCAATGAATAGTAAGGAGGTGGATTAAGGAGGTTAGTTGAGGAGGTGCAAGGCCTAAATGACCATAATACCCTAACTTTGAGAGCTCTATAAATAGCAAGCTCACAATTCAATTGTTGCTTGATCAAATTCCTACCAACTTCTATCAAAGATAAGTGCTTAAGCGTTAGAGTGAATAAGCTCACATAAGTTAAGAATAAGTCAAACATCCTTTGATAAATCTTCAAGGAAGAGAAGTATAAGTTCTTCTAGGGTAAGACTCTTGTCTATTATACCTTCATCTCTATCGTTGTAGATTGATAGAGAAGTGTAGCTTAATGAACTTGTATGCTAGGATCATATAAGAAGTGATTAATGAATGAACTTAAGCCGAATAAGTTGGGAATAAGCAACTAGAACTTAAATAAGTTGATAAACTTGTGATGAACTTAACATATGATTGTCATATGATGTTAGTATGTTCAATATGGTATGAGAACATTGATTAAAGGACTTAAGTCCATATTAAGTCATAAGCAAGAAAATTGGTAGTTCATAAGTTGAATAAGTCATTAACTTATGAGAATAAGTCAAAACTTACTTAGATAATAAGTTGGTGTAATAAGTAACTTGAAATGTTGGTATAATGACTAAAATCCATTTAGAATGATTAGTAATGAGGTTTCACCGGAATTCACACGATTGGATGAGAATCGTCGAATTCGTGAAATTCTCGGAATGGAAGTCGTATTTTATGTTTGAGGTCGGAAACGTTGGTTTTCGATGGAGACATGTCATATTTGGCATTATAGAGTTGCGGACTCGAAAATGACCGAATTCTGACTTAGAACGAAGAAACGAGCGTTGAACGTTCCTGATCGTTTATCTTTTTTGATAAAAATGAACTAATAGGTGAAATTTTAGCAAATGAAGTCAAATAGATAAAATTATTTCATGAACGCATAGAGTATGTAATTTGTGAACCGTAGTCTTTTTTGAACGAGCTAATTCGGACTTATAACGAAGAAGTTATGCGTCCGGGAGTTTCACAAAATTTTCAAAAGCTGTAAATTTTGTAAGGCACAGAGTTGGCTCCGCGGCGCCAACCCAAGGCCAAATGGTGGCGCAATGTTACCGTACGATGGTCTTGACATCTCTTTGAGTCATCCCCTAATGGCGCGAGAAGGAGAGTTATGTGTGGTGCCGCAGCGTCAAGTTCGGATGCCAGGTACTTCTAACTTGCGTGCCATTGGCGCGAATTGAAGGGAGCTATGGCCGTGGCAGCCACGCCTTGATCCTAGGGGTTTTGTGAATAAGAATGTTTACAAATATAGAATGAAAGATAACTCATTAGTAATGAACTAAGGTGTAAATATAACATTGTTAAGGCATTGTTAGACACTTAATGTATGATGATTAAAGGTTGATAATCAATTGAATGTGAACGTAATGAGCATGACGTAATGAAAAGCCGGAACCAATAATAACAATCTAAATCAGGATTAGATTAAGATGAAGGGTAAGATATAGTAGTATACATACTTGATTATATATGACCTAATGTGGTACATTATATGATCATGTATTGTAGAGACTTAGAGACTTAAAGTGTACGTGTGACAAACAATAAGTAGATGCTAAAGGCAAGTATTCTAACCCTTGTTCCAATTCAGTCTAGACAAGCTTTGTAATTCATGTATTCTTTCGCATGAAGTCTTGAATGATAAAGTCAAAGCCAATTCTTTCGGCTAGACTTATATTATGTTTCTATCAAGCATGATTAATGTTTACCGAGTTATATTGGCGTGGTTTTCAAACGAAGACTGAGTATGCTAAAAATGTTTTTGTCGTTTAACGACAGGCACGTGAGGTTGCCACAACTTAAACGTATGCACGTTTAAGGAATGTAGTGTTGATCAACATAGAGTACTATAGGCTGATCACCTAGACGTGCTCGTAAGTAATGTAGGACTTATAGACTTAGTGTCGGGACGTCCTTTTCAAAAGAACTTATGAAATACTCAAGGTCTTGGACCGGAATTGAAGTTTTACTGAATATTGTTGTTGTAAAATGTTTTGAATGAAAAGAAGTGTTATTTTGAATTATCAATAGTACTTTATAATTATTGTTCAGTTATTGAAGATATACAAATTTTATGTTTCAAGCATGTTATTTATTAGAATTATAGTACTTGCTGAGCTAGTCATGCTCACTCTTGCTTGAACCATATGAACACAGCTTAGATCGAGTGGACCGAAGGCTCTGGCAAGGATAAGGGCAAGGAAAACACGAACCCTTAGATTACTTATGTAATAGTATAGGTGAATGTTTGTAATATATTGAATATTATGACAAGAACGAATGTATGGGTTATAGAGAACCTGAGGATATGTAATATTATATTGATTATATAGAAGACATATTCGTTCTTTTGAGACTTTTCAATTGAATGTATGTGTGAATGGTAGTACCGTGTAGCACCATCTGTCGGGTTAGAAGATACCCTGATTTGGGGAAGTCACAGGTTGGTATCAAAGCAATAGGTTATAAAACTTAAGGGGGGATTAAAAACCTTAAGTCGTAACCTTAAGAGAAGTCAAAGAAGTAAAAGCAGAAAAGAACCTTATAAAAATGCATTATGATTATGTTATGTGTTTTTATTATTCTACTGACGTGTACTAATCAACTTAATTTTTTTGTGTAGATGTCAAGAGTAAATGGAATATATGTAGATGGTCAGGCCATTAGTGAAGAGTCGGTGAACCAAGTAGAGGTTATACCGAATCCTGTAGCAGCAGATCCAGAGGTAGTGGTTATTGAGTCTGGAGACTCGGATGATGTTGACTTTATGTTAGTATTCGATGGGATGATAGAGGAGGAAGTGGAGACAGTGTCCTTTAATCCAGTAGCTATAGCAGCGGAGATAGCTCCTGGGGGGTCGATGATGTCTTTGTTCATGTCAGTATTGGATAGAAATATCCATTACTGTCAGGAAGTCAAGGAGCTGAAAGTAGAGCTCCAAATGGTTATAGAGGACAAGACTGATGTCGAGTCCATGTGGGAGTAAGAACATGACGAGAGGATTTTAGCTAAAGACAAAGTCCACAATTTAAAGCACGAGGTCTTTGAGCTCAAGGAGGAGCTAAAGACCAAAATACAGAAGATAGGGAGAATGTCCTATATTCACAGGGGTTCTCACACAGATTTCCAGCAGCAGGTAGCTGGATATCCTGTAGAGGTGGGGCAGACACGACATATTATTAGCCGTAATATCATTGCCGGTAGATTTCGAGAATGCCTTGAGGCAGATGTAATCTAGTAGTAGCTAGAGTAGTTTAGGAATCTAAATGTTTTGTAATTAGTAGTGACATAAATCCCTCTTTGTATAGTAAAGGGTAGTCTTTTGTAGATCCCAATTTTTGGAAAGCAATAGCGGGAAAGTAATGTAATCAGCTTAGGCTGTGTAATGTAATTGATGTAGTATTATACTACAAATAATGAATATAAGTCTTTTTATGGAAAACAATGAGTAATGGATGTTGAAGTTATTTTTTAATATTAAATGATAACTAATAATGAAAGGAATAATGACGAAATGTGTTTGTTGCATCAGCAAAATGCCGCCGAGAAGAGTGTAACGTAACCAAGGCGCTAATGTGAATCAACCGGAGGGAGGTCCGGTTAACCCGATGCAGGAGTTTGTTAATTTATTAACAGCTGCCTTTAATAGAATAGGGGCTAATATCCCCGTAAATCCAGGAGTAGCATGAGCTACTACCTTTAAGGATTTCAAGAGTGTGGGTCCGTCGGAGTTCAAAGGAACTACGAACCCTATCGAAGCCCAAACGTGGGTGAAGGAAATAGAGAAGGCATTTGTGATAGAAAATGTCGACGAGACCCAAAAGGTTGCCTTTGCAACCTATATAATGAAGGGAGAGGCCAACTTTTGGTGGGAAGCCAATCAGGCTAGGGCCGGGATAGCGAACTTAACGTGGGAGAGGTTTAAGGAGATATTCTTCGAGAACTACTTTCCCACAAGCATGCAGGGAAGGATGGAGATGCGGTTTCTGGAGTTGAAACAAGGGGACATGATGGTTCCCCAATACGCCCCCAAGTTTAATGAACTGGCGAGGTTCGCTTCACATCAAGTGGATACCGAGGTTAGGAAGGCGCGACGGTTCGAGCAGGGCTTAAAACCCTAGCTCAATAATCGTATTTTGGTGTTCCAAAGTACTTCTTTTTGAACCATTTTAGAGAAGGCGATAATCGCCGAGGGTGGTAGTGAGGATCTGAGTTAATACCACAAGGGCAAGAAGAATAAAGGGAAAGTGAATGGGGGAGTAAAGGTGGAAGGAGCCAGCGGTAGTGGTGAGGGACAAAAGAGGAAGGTGTTTAGCTCTAGGAATACCGGAGTGAAGCAAGGAGACCCAAAGAGGAAAATGGAGGCCTGCAAGACCTGTGGGAAGACTCACTTAGGAGTCTGTCTCAAGGGGAAGGCCGTCTGTTACAATTGTGGATAGGAAGGGCACATTGCGCCTAACTGTCCGAGTCTGAAAAAGAATCACGGATGCTTTGTGTGTGGGTCAACTAACCACATAGCAAAGAATTGCCCGAAGAAGGGGACAGACAGGAACCGGGGCACTAATAGTGGTAAGTTAGCTATTAGTGGTCCAGCACAGCAGGGTAGGCCGATGGGCCGTACCTTTAACATGACAGTCCAAGATGTAGTTGCATTAGGGGATGTCATCTCAGGTATTATTTCGATCAACGACATAAATGCTTACGTGCTGTTTGATTCGGGAGCTACTTGTTCGTTTATAGCATGCAATTTTGCTAGACGATTAGGATTACTTCCCGAAAAGTTGCCTATACCTTTAAATATTAAGGTAGCAAACAAAGAAATAATTCATGTTGAAGATGTTCATAGGAGTTGTTGCATAGATATATGGGGTTGTAAATTATCGGTAGATTTGATACCGATAAAGTTAAGAGAATTCGACGTAATTCTCGGAATGGGTTGGTTAGTTAACCATCGGGCAATTATAGATTGTCAAAAGAAATGTGTGAACATTAAAACATTAAGACAACCTCAGGTAGTATTTTATGGGAATAGATCGCTGGGACGTTCGTGTTGTTTAACCATGACACAAACTAGGAAATTACTGAGGAAGGGATGTGTAGGTTATCTGTGTCATGTTATTGATACCCAGAGAGTGGTAGCGACCATGGAACAAATACCTATAGTGAGAGAATTCGCCGATGTATTTCCAAGTGAATTGTCGGGTCTTCCGCCAGATAAGGAGACAGAGTTTTTAATAGACATCGTGCCAGGAGCGGCACGAGTTTCCAGGGCCTCGTATCGTATAGCGCCAGTGGAGATGAAGGAGTTGATGGTGCAATTGCAAGAACTATTGGACAAGAAGTACATTCAACCGAGTGTTTCGCTGTGGGGAGCACCGGTACTATTTGTCAAGAAGAAGGATGGATCGTTAAGACTTTGTATCGACTACCGAGAGTTGAACAAGTTAACAATAAAGAATAAATACCCATTGCCCAGGATCGATGATCTTTTTGATCAGTTGAAAGGGGTTAAGTATTTTTCTAAAATAGATTTAAGAACGGGGTATCACCAGTTGAAGGTTAGGAAGGAGGATGTACCAAAGACAACATTAAGGACTCGTTATGGTCATTACGAGTTTCTGGTGATGTCATTTGGGTTAACAAATGCACCAGCTACATTTAGGGATATGATGAACAGAGTGTTCAAATAATATTTGGACAAGTTCGTCATGGTGTTTATTGATGATATTCTAGTCTATTCTAAGACGTCAGAAGATCATGCTGAACACCTAAAATTAGTGTTGGAGACACTAAAAAAGGAGAAGTTGTATGCGAAATTTACTAAGTGTGAATTTTGGTTCGAGAGGGTACAATTTTTAGGTCATGTCATTGACCATGAGGGAATTTCAGTAGATCCAGCGAAGGTGGAAGCCATGATGAATTGGGAACAACCGAAAACGCCGACTGAGGTGCGGAGTTTCCTAGGGTTAGCGGGTTACTATCGGAGATTTATCCAGGATTTTTCAAAGATAGCAACTCCATTGACTAACTTGACAAGGAAGATGGTAAAATACGCGTGGACTGATAAGTGTGAAGACAGTTTTCAAGAACTAAAGAAGAGGTTGAGTGAAGCACCTATTATGTCATTACCTGATGACACATGAAATTTTGTAGTGTATAGCGATGCTTCGCATAGAGGACTTGGTTGCGTGCTCATGCAGCATGGCAATGTCATTGCGTATGCATCTAGGAAGTTGATGGATTATGAGAAAGTTTATCCTACTCATGATCCTGAATCGCCATGATAGTTTTTGCTCTAAAGATATGGAGACATTATCTTTATGGAGAAAAATGTGAGATATACACAGACCACAAGAGTCTAAATATATCTTCATATAGAAGGAGTTGAATATGAGGCAGAGGAGATGGCTGAAGTTGATAAAGGATTACGACTGTGAAATCCTGTATCACCCTGGAAAAGCCAATGTAGTTGCCGACGCCTTAAGTAGGAAGGGTCGGGAAAAGTTGTCTTTGTTAACGGCTCAAACTGAGTTAATAACAGAGATGGCTAGGATGGAATTGGAGGTGAAGCTGTCGAGTGAAGAAGGACAAATGTTGTTTACGATGGAGATGCAATCTACCATCGTAGAAAGAGTTAAAGAGGTGCAACTCAAAACTGATGAGTGTGACCGGATAAAGGAGCGACTAGCCAACGAAAAAGATATTAAATATAGTCTTGATAATGAGGGATTATTAAGATTTGAAGGAAAAATTTGGGTTCCGAATGAGACGGAATTAAAGGAGCAGATATTACAAGAGGCTCATAGTTCGAGGTTTTCGATTCATCCTGGGAGTACTAAGATGTATCAAGACCTTCGACAGAGTTTTTGGTGGCCGAACATGAAGAGAGAGATAGCAGAATACGTGAGTAGGTTCTTGACTTGCCAGAAAGTTAAGGCCGGAAATCAACGACCGAGTGGCTTGTTACAGTCATTGGAAATTTCGGAGTGGAAGTGGGAAAATATCACGATGGATTTTGTGGTGGGACTTCCGACTACAACGAAAGGTTATGATGCGATTTGGGTAATAATGGACCGGTTGACAAAGTCGGCTCACTTTTTTCCAATTAGAGTCAAGTATAACTTAGATCAGTTAGCTAAACACTATATTAAGGAAATAATTTCCAGACATGGAGTACCAGTATCGATTGAGTTAGATCGTGATCCACGATTCACATCGAATTTTTGGAGGAGTCTACAAGAGCAGTTGGGAACGCAGTTGAAGCTGAGTACGGCGTATCATCCACAAATGGATGGACAGAGTGAGAGAACAATCACTCATGTACCATGTAACCTGATGCAGAGATGATAAAAAGTTGATAGAGTTATCAATACAGGAATACTTAGTGTGAATTCAATCTAAAAATCATTGTTCCACTATTGTATGATGTGTTATGACAAAGTCATACAATGACGACATCCTCAAAAACGGATTTGTCAATACAAAGATGCAAGATCATTACGTCATTCTCAAAAATATTTTCAAAAATTTTAATTTGCCAATGGCGTTTGGCTATACGCCTAAATAATTCGATTGAATTGAATTATTGATATGAGTCTAAGCTATTTAATTCGGCTAGACCAACTTTTATAAAAGTTCTAAGCGTTCTTTGAAAATTTTCCCAAACCAAATTATTTTGGTGCGAAATCCAATAAGACTGAGGAAAATTTTTGTTCATATAAGGATGTGAAAGCAGATAAAACTAGTATTATCGGGCGATTTGGGCATACCTCAAGCTAATCACCCTCTATGTCTTCAGGGTAAGACGGTTTGCGGATGAATTTCCATGTAACCTTTGCAAAAATGACAGACAAATAGTCTAAATAACTCCTCAACAATATTTTAAAATTTTTACTCTTGTGAGTGGTGTATTAGGTAGCAGGTAATGATGTGTATGAATGGTGTAAGAAAAATGGTGTAAGGTGTAAGGTGTAAGGTGTAAGGTGAATGTCGGGGATGAAATTCTTAGAAGAAGGGGTGAATGTGACAACCCGAGAATTTAGAAAATTTTTAAAATCATAATTGATTGATTTAATGTTCAATATTAGAACCTAGACAGAAAATAAGTGTATGTGTTAGATATTTTTGGGAAGAAATTTTGAGGATTTCAAAATTTTGTGAAGGATTTTGGTGAATTATTCAGGACTAAGTATATAAGTGTATATGTTCTGTGTATAGTTATGTATGTGAACATAATGTGGTTAAGGGTCAAGAGTTCACCAGATAAGCTATATCTGTGGCAAACCCTAAGATTAAATTAAGAACGTCAACGTTCAGTTCGAAAATTCTATCGATTAATAAGAAACCCTAAAACCAGTTCTAAAACCCTAATTTTAGTTCTGGGAATCCGAAACCTTAATTTGGAAATTGAAAACCCTAATTTGGGAATTTAAATGCTAGAATAAGGTTTAAATGTTATTAATTATAATCTAATTAGGGAAAACCCTAATGATTTATTTGAAACTCTAATAATTAGAAAACCTAATTATTAAGAAACCCTAATTGTTCCGTTTGAAATCCTAAGGTACAAATATGGACTTCATTGCTAAATTAGCAATTTTGATTAGGAAATGTTAATCCTATCTGGAGGAAGTCCTGGCAAATCATCCGAAAACACGTCTGCGAAATCTCTCACTACTGGTATCTCATCTATTTTCGGATTCTCTTTACGACTATCGACTATGTAAGCTAGATATCCTACACAGCCTTGCCTTAACAACCTCCTGGCCTGCATCATCGTCAGACAACTCGCTTGTCTAGGCGACTTGCTACTATAAAACACAACCTTTGACGGAGTCATAAGGTTAATATGCTTCTTCTGGCAGTCAATTACCGCCCCACAATTGGATAGCCAGTCCATACCCAAAATAACATCGAATTCTCCAAGTCGAATAGGGATAAGATCTACGTTCATGATATTACCCTTAATATCCACTCTACAGTTCTTATGCACATACTTAACAGGGATTATTTCTCTATTCGCAATTTCTATGTTCATGGGGTATTCTAACTCATCCTTAAGCAATTCTAAGTTCTTAGCAAAGTCATCGGATATAAATGAGCAAGTAGCACCCGAATCAAATAATATATAAGCATTAACTTTATTGATCCGAATGATACCTGACACCACATCATGAGATCAGACCGCATCATGTCTTTGTCATGTTGAATGTTAAAGCGGCGGTCACTAGTTAGTTGCGCTTTGTCCTGCGATAATCCCGAGTGCTTCCACCGGTATTTCTCTATTTCCTCCTGAACCCGTCCCTCCAGATCCTTTCTTAGGACAATCCCTTGCAAGATGATCCTTTGAGCCACAAGTGAAGCATGCACCCTTCTTTGGGTTAGGACAGTTAGGTGCTATGTGGCCTTCCTGACCACAATTATAGCACATTCGTTTCCCTTTCAAGCAAACTCCCAAATGAGTTTTTCCGCAGGTTGGGCACGCTTCGATCTTCTTCTTCTGCCCTCCTTGTTGACTTCCAGCTGACGAGTTATCAGACCACTCCCTCTTCTGATTATGGTTACCCCGAGCATACTCCCACCACCTTGTTATTACCTTCATTCTCACTCTTTTTCTTCTTCTGATCTTGATTATATTTCGTTACCGCATCGCTTCCACCCTCAGCAAGTATGGCCTTTCTAACACTCCAGCAAAAGTGTTCAATTGGAACATTGACACTTTGCTATACAACCAGGGCTTAAGTCCCTGCTCAAAATGTCTTTCCTTCCTCTCATTGGTATGTACTTGGTATGTGGCGAACCTAGCCAACTCATTGAACCTTGCCGCATAATCAGCTACTGACATACTCCCCTGTTTTAACTCTAGAAATTGAACCTCCATCTGATTTTGTGAACTGGTCGGAAAGTACATCTCGAAAAACATCTCTTTGAACCTCTCCCAGGTTATTACACCTTCACATCCCCGTACTTTATTTGCCTGCCACCAATAACTGGCTTCAGACTTCAACATAAACGTTGCATACGCGGTTTTTTGGTCTTCCCTTACTCTAGCGACATCGAACACCTTCTCCATCTCCATCACCCAGGTCTGAGCTTCGATTGGGTTTATGGAACCCTTAAACTCTGGTGGTCCCACCGCCTTGAAATCCTTGAACGAGGTATTTGGTGGAGCTTGTGGTTGATTGTTAATTGCTCCGGCTAAAAGGTTCACCAATTGCTGAACAGGGTTAGCATTGGCGTCATTGATATCCATTGGTTCCTCTTGTGCTTGTTGATGATTTTGTCTTCTTCTAGGTGGCATATTTCTGTTAAGAACATACACTTATTAGGTCTTTATTCAATCTCTTAAACATTCAGGGCTTAACTAAAACATTCAATCATAATTCACTTAACACATCAATTCAAATAAACTCTGACATTTTATTTAATTCAAAAGTTTTAACATCATAAGATAGCATCACTGCAATTTACATCAACTATCCCGAGATAAAGAATCTACAGGATTTAAAACATCAAAATATTCCTTTGTTTATAACATATCAGAATTTACATCATTAACTACCAAATAGTTTTCACATAATTAAACTAATACTATCACTGCCTATTAAAGCGCTGGATAGCCTTGCCACATTCCTCTTCCATAATGCGGGACATCGTCCTGCGATCAAGCATATACGATGGTAGACCTTCAAACTGGATTGGATACTTCATAACTCGATCCTGGGCCGCATCCATTGCATTGTGAAGTGTAGAGTACGTCTCCCCAAGCTTAGCCTTCTTTGCACGACAATCCTCTTCTGCGAGATCAGCACGACACGACTCTCTTACCCAGCCCTCCTCTGCTAAAGCCAATCTTTCTGAGCTCTCTTTCAGATCTTTCTTCAACTTCTCTATTTCTTCAGTCTTATCCTCAGTTTGACCCTTCTCATGAACCAAATCCCACTCCACGTTTCCCAAACGTGTGTGAAGAGTCACAATTTCCTCATCCTTCTGCTCAATGGTACTCACTGCTACATGCAGTCCTCTCCTCGGCTCCCCGAATGAGTGTCCTGCAACTCTATGTTACGATCATAAAGTGCATCATACATCTCAGCATCAATGGATTTCGGTGGGAACTCCTCTTCATCCTCTTCCTCATCACAATCCTCATCTAGATCAGTCTTAGGCACATGCTCCCGACCAACAACAGTGATCAATGGAGATGGCTCTCTCTGTACCAACTGTTCCCTGACAACATGAATGTCTCGGGGCTCCTCCTCTGTAGGTACTCAGGGTTCCTCCTCCCCAGCTTGACTAGCTCCTCCAACATCCGACATCCTAACAACAAAATTTTAAGTTTTAGTTACTAATCCGTGTTAGTGAACACATAATTTAACACATAAGCACATAAAGTCTTTTATTATCTTCAATGAATTTAGAAATTCATTTCTTAGAACTCGATAAGAGTTTACCACCACTATGTTCTCGATTTCCTACAAGGCTACTACCTAAGGTTGTTTCCCCCACCTAAGGTTCATAACCTACAACTTTGATACCAGCCTGTGACACCCCCAAATCCGGTACTTCCATTTCCACAGGATTTAGTGTTCATTGTACAAACATCATCTATCTATCTACCCATAAATAAATGCAAACCATGCAATAGATAGAATAATAAATAAATCTCCCCTTATGGGGTTACATCAACTGCAAAATAAATAAAATCTCAGGTTGCTCTAACCTTAAAACATATGTGCGGAATCATACACAAATAATAAGTCTTAAGTAACATCAAGTCTAAATATCATTACTTAATCACATAAATAATCAGTCTTCATTACTTGCTAATCTTGCCCTTGCCTTTACTAAAGGAAGTGACTCAATCGCTCTTTTCGTTCTTAATCGCAATGTTATTATTACGCAAGAGTGAGCACGATTGCCCACAAGTATAACAATATACCAATTGAATAATAACATGCGAATGAATTAATAACTTCTGATATAAAAGCTCAACTTTTGAATCAAGAATGAATAACAAGAATCAAAAGAAATTCTGAGGGTCATAAGACCTTGAACTATGTCCTAGGTTGTCAAGTGTTTATTCTTGAAACCTTTAACAGTCATAAGACTATGGACTCTTCTTCTCATACTTAGGGGATCATACTTAGTACCATCTTTATGCACAATATCGTAACGATAACGTGATAAGTATCCCCTTTACAGGGTTGTTCATCTCAGTTTGACATTCGAGTCTGCACCAAAGGAAGTTTGGCTTGGATAAATCATCAAGGTTTCTGAAATTTAGAACGCTCATCAACTATGGACTAGTCGAATCATTATGGGTTCGCTAGTCTAACAAGGTTTAACAATAACTGATAATTTAATTTGAATAACAATCTCATAAAGTATACAATAGAATAAGTATTGTATAGCAGCATCATGCTTGAAAGATTAATAAACTTTGATATAACAAAATAGACTTGATCAATAATAATGAGAACTTGCTCAATGTAAAAAGGTGAATTTATCAACTTATATAACGATAACAAGTAGGGTTAGGAAACTTGCCTCGTGCGTAGATTACACTTTTAATTAAACTCGTTCCTTGATTTAGATCCTGCATATCATTTACGTTCACAATACCAGTTAATTATAACGTACTAAACATCACAAGTTCATTCTTTTTGTTTAACTCGAATTTATGACTATACTTAGTCAAATTATCATACTTGTTTTCACATAATATTATACTACACAAACAACAAGTTAATTACATAATCAACGATTCAATTAACATATAGATGTCTTCTTGACTTGATAAAAATTTATTTTAATATCTCATCATATGACTAATACATTCTTATGTTCAGTTGATTAGGTTACCATTATAGTCCCTAACATGAAACTATTAAAATGCTCATTCTTGGACAAAGCTGCGAGTGGTCTTTGCAAATACCACCTTGTAGTTCATTCTCCTACACATGCGGCTTTGGACAAAAGCGTTACATGGCGTATTGGTGCTACTTGGCCATGGTAATATACTGCGATATACATGCATGGGCAAAAGCGAGATCTTGAATCGCAATTCATGAAAAATTGCAGAACATGGCCAAAATACCCAATTAACATATTTTTGCACGAATTTAGACATATCCAAACATTGTAATGCACAAATAACTAATACTCAACCCTTCTAGCATGTTTTTAACAAGTTTAAACACATAATTTTTAGAAATCAAACATGAAATTTCACTATTCTTGAAGGTTTTGAACAAAAACATAAAATTTAACACTACGGATTCGTTATAAGACCAAATCCAACCATTCAAGTTTCGTTTTGTTCGTTTTAGCATGCATAATCATATACAAGTGGAAATTTTACAGAATAATTTATGTTTGACATTTTAAAATCATGTATAAGGCCATATGGCCATATAACATACTCTGTAAATTTTTAAGCCATAACATATGTTATAATATTATGAAATTGATGATATGGAATCATATACAATATATATTAAAATATGCTATGATGTTATATTAATACATATAATCACATAATCGTACCCTTAATAATTAACAGAGACTTTACAGAGTGAATGAAAGCCATTTTCATAAAAAAAAACTAATGACGTAAAATAGGAATTGGGTTGAAGAGATTACCCAAGCGTAGAGTGAATTAATAGGAGATGAATTCCTTCTCAACCCTTCTTCAATCACAATTCACTTAACAATTCTCCCTCAAAAATTCTCAATCTCTCTCTGTATCTCTCTCTGTTCTACTTTTCTAGACTCAGGCAATAATAAAAATAAAAGAGAAGACATATACTAAATAAGGAAGACTGACGCGTTGTGGAGGTCAGTTACCTATCATGGGTAACTGCTCCCAACCTCCCTTAGTGACATGTTTGGCTAGTTAGAATAGGTTTCAAAAACCATTAATTTAATAAAACCTTATCATATAGTTTAAATAATGTCACACTCCTTTGTAAAATAAATCAATATCTTATTTAATTTACTTTAAATAAAATATAATAATTTCTCATTAATTCACATAGTCACATAATTAAATTTCTCCTTTAATAATAATGTCAAATTATTAAATCTCTAATTAATAATTAAATTAATTAAATACTATTAGGCTTATTCAATATTTATTTTAATACAATAAGCTCACATAATTACATACTTTGAATAATAAAATTTCTCCACATTAATTTAATAAATATAACACATATAATTAAATTACTCTACCACAACTTCATCAATTAATTATTAAATCTAATAATTAATTCATCGGAAAAAATATTTATTCAATCCAATAAATATTAAAAATTAAATTACAAAATCTCGGTTGTCACATTGACAACCATTTTGAAGGCCATGGATCTTGCTTCTGTTAATGTATTTGGTCAAGTTGTTGCTTTATTGTTATAGCCTGACATGAGGAGTACATGATGAAGTCTTTAGTTCACCCAGATCCTTAACAGAGTCATATATATGGGTGGTCAAACAAGGGTTGACCACCAGCCTTATGAACATTTCTGAAAAACCTAGAAAGTTCAAGAACATGTTTTCTGTCAGAGTTTGACAACCCTAGATCTCTTTAATGTGTTGATGATAAACTGGTTTAAGGTTGTATACATGTACCTTGACATCCCTAATTCATGACTGAACCTTTATATCGCATTAAGCAAGCTCAATATGCAAGATATGGAGATCAAAAGGGGCCAACTCGGACTGTTCTTCATTTCTGGAAAACCCAGAAATGAAGAACAACTTCTGACATGTTTTTCTGAAGCTTAGATTTTGCTGTGATGATGTAATTTGGACCTGAAATCAATTTGTAATTGTAGTATTGCATGTATGCTACAATATTAACACAATATACCACCCTGATAACATACAGAACATAAAAATTTATGTGGTCAAAGTAGTAACCTTGAACTCTGACATGGGTTTCTAGTTTGATGAAGAACAGCCCAAGAACACATTTAGCCACGGTTTTGTCACTAAAGCCACTTTTAGCGACACATAATTTTTGAAAATAATTATTTTATTTAAAAATTAGAAAAAATTAGTTTTTAATTATGAAAAATACAAAATAAATTCCTAAAAATTATTTTAAAGTCTGAAAATTAGGTTTTAATTATTTTGAGTATATTTCATAAATATCTAATATTTTTGGAATATAAATGGTATTTAATTTATTTAATTATAATATTAAAAATGATTTTAATATTTGAAAAATCATGAAAAATTATATTATGGTGTTAGAAAATATTTTAAGTTATTTCTAATAACTTTTGATATTTTGTGATGAAATTCATTAATAAATTAATATTAATGATAATGGAGTTATTTAATGAATATATTAAATAAATTATAGAAAAATAGAATTAATGTTTTAAAAATCATGTAATAATGATTTAAGTGTTCTAAAAATATTTTAAGTTATAAAATATAACTTTTGATATTTTGTCATGAAAATATTAATATTTTAATATTAATAGTAATTATCTGGATAATGGATTTAATCTGTTTAAAAATCATATAAATATGATTTTAAAGTATTAAAATACTTTGTGATATTATAAATATATTATAATATTATGACATGTATTTCATTAATATTTAATATTAAAGAAATATTAATGATAATGGAATTATGTGGTATTTAAATACGATATTAATGATTGAAAAATCATGATAAATGGTAATAATTATCTAAAAATTATTACGAGCCTAAGAAAAATATTTTGACTCATAATATAATTATCTAAGATAATTGTTAAGTGTTAGGTAGAGTTTAATTGAACTTAAACTCGATAATTGTCTGATTAGGCAATCGAGATGTCAGAATTGTACCGAACTCAACTCAGATTGTAAAAGTTTGACTTGAGGATAATTCTTATGTGTGTTATAGACGGATAGGATTATGTGATAATGTGTTTAGGTTATTTAAATACTGTGATGATATTATTCTAATTTGTATATCGATATTATTTATATATTAGGTCTTCAGACAAAGCTTAATAAATTGTGTAACAGTAATCAACCGAACAAGCAAGTTTTCCTTAACTCAATCTCGAGTTGTTTCATTCAAATATACTTATGGTTAATCATTTCTGATTTCCATGTCTAAGAATTGTTAAATTGTACTTTGTACATATTGAATGTATTAATCAGGTATGAAAGGCTGATCACCTTCATTACCATTCGATCCAGATATAACTGATATGTTCATGTTAAATGTTATTCAGCTATGCAAGTTTGTTCGTGCTAATTCACAACAACTATATTGTTGAATTATAGCCAGCTTATTATTCAAATTCTTTCAATAATGATATATCCTCAAATAAACTTATACTTGCTGGGCAAACATATGCTCACTCTTGCTATATTATGATAAATATTGCAGATTAAGACGAAAACGTCGGATACAGGAAAGGGCAATATTTTGAAAATTATTACGAGCCTAAGAAAAATATTTTGACTGATAATATAATTATCTAAGATAATTGTTAAGTGTTAGACAGAGTTTAATTGAACTTAAACTGGATAATTGTCCGATTAGGCAATCGGGATGTCAGAATTGTACCGAACTCAACTCAGACCGTAAAAGTTTGACTTGAGGATAAGTCTTTTGTGTCTTATAGACGGATAGGATTATTTGATAATGTGTATAGGTTATTTAAATATCGTGATGATATTATTATAATTTGTATATCAATATTATTTATATATTAGGTCTTCAGATAAAGCTTAATAAATTGCGTAACAATAATCGACCGAACATGCAAGTTTTCCTTAACTCGATCTCGAGTTGTTTCATTCAAATATACTTATGGTTAATCATAGCTGATTGCCATGTCTAAGAATTGTTAAATTGTACTCTGTACATATTGAATGTATTAATCAGGTATGAAAGGCTGATCACCTTCATTACCATTCAGTCCAGATATAACTGATATGTTCATGTTAAATGTTCTTCAGCTATGCAAGTTTGTTCGTGCTAATTCACAACTATATTGTTGAATTATAGCTAGCTTATTATTCAAATTCTTTCAATCATGATATATCCTCAAATAAACTTATACTTGCTAGGCAAACATATGCTCACTCTTGCTATATCATGATAAACATTGCAGATTAAGACGAATACGTCGGATACAGGAAAGGGCAAAGCCAAGTTCAGCTTGGGACTATGTGTGCAGCTATATTTATAACAGTTATTATGTATGATAATAATGTTATATGTTAGATAGTTTATAAATTTTGAATAAGTTAAGGTTACTCGACCTTGGGAAATAGTGTGTAATGTTTAATGTATAAACAATTTATGTTTATATCTTTCGCAATAGTTATAGAATTAGTATACCAGATTCGTGGTGATTTAGGACCCGAATTTGGGGACATTACATCATCTCTACTGATGCCATATGATATGGCGCTTTGTATATCGGTGTTATCCCTGGTGCCAAATCAATGACAAACTCAATCTCTCTATCTGGTGGAAATCCCAGAATCTCGTTTGGGAAGACATCAACGAAATCCCTTACAATATGTATCTGACTAAGTTCACCCTCGACTCGTCGAGTATCAACCACATGAGCCAAATAACCTATACAACCCTTCCTAAGCAATCTCTACGCTTGCACCATCATCAAACAATGAGATTGTCTCGATGATTTACTACCATAAAATACCACCTTTGACTTATTCGGAGTCTTAATGTGTACACACTTCTTCTTACAGTCTATTACTGCTCCGTGAACTGATAACCAATCCATTCTAAGGATTACATCAAACTCCCCCAAACGAATCGGTATCAAATCCACTTTGAGCTTAAATCCTCGCAGTTCGGTATAACAATTCCTATAAATGTATTCTACGTTGATAATTTCCTTATTCGCTACTTCTACGTTCATAGGGTGTTCTAATCTCTCACGAGGTAAGTCTAACTGTTTAGAAAATTCTTCGGAAACAAAAGAGCAGGTAGCACCCGAATCAAATAACACGTATAACTCTTCTAATGGATTATTTGTTCCACTACAATTAAACTTATTATTTATTGTATTCTATCAATTTAACACTGCTGAAGGCTAATAATAATTTATTCCGCATTATCTTAGTCATAATATTTCTTGTTGGGCTAGTTGAGCTCACCCTTTTGCTTTCATTGTTCTCTTTAGGAAATGAGAACGTAGATGGGGCTAGTCAGGGAACAGAGTGATGGTCCGAGATGGTGGCTATAGTAGTCCTCACTATTTTATAAAATAGTGTGATAATAATTGTAATGAGGACTCCATTTGAGTTTGGATATTTTCTAGAAGACAATATTCATGTCAAAACTCTCAGCTACGTTTTGTCGTATTGTATAAATGAAGGTTGTATTTTAAGTTCTGTAACATGTATTTGGCAACTCAGAATGGATGATGTATACCTATTTTAGGGGCGTCACATTATCTTTATCACTCCCATATTCTGGGTCCATGTCACTTTCCTCATAGTAGTCATCATCAAAAGCTTCTTTTATCTTTCTAGCATATTCCTCCCGATCAAATTCCTCCTCCAAATCATCCACATCCAACTGCCAAACCTCGCATTCTTCAATCCCTACAGTCTTTCTAATCTTCCTAAGTTTCTTATTCATCACTTTCTTCTTCAAATTCTTCTATTATTGGATGACAAGGAGTTAAGGGAAGAGTCCTCGACATAAGAGAATTCTCAGATTTCATTTAACAAAATAAGTGTGCCTTTCATTTCATACAACTGAGATATTAATATTAGTTTACTCCTATTTGCTATTATATGACAGGTTCTTCTAAGCTTATCCTCCACCCTAGCAAATTTCTCATAGCACATGTGAGGTCATTTTAAAAAACAATTCTGGTAAAATAATTTTAACAAATAAAAGCTAGGTTTTTGCTAACACTACTTTGTTTGAATACCATTAAGCGATAATATCTTTAGATTATTTAGAATATATGTTTTGGTTAATATGTTGTATAACCAAACCCGAAAATAACTTACTTGGTTAGGACGTTTGATTACACGCGGTGCTTATGTTTTGTGTTCAAAACATGCAAAAGACGATTGCAGGCATTTTTAAAGCAGGAGAGTTTCAAAGTATTTGATTGGAAAAAATAAATACGGTAATACGTGTACGTGTTGAGGATTTGTAAAAAGTGAAAGCAAAAACAAAGTTTACTAGATTTAGACAATTTATATGTACAAGTTGAGGTTTTATCTAAGTGAAAGCAAAAATAAAAGTTTACTAGAGACCATGATTTAAGAAATTGAGGATTATGAGAATTTGTTACTCCTTTTCACAAGTTGGTTTGTTGGGAATTACCCCCATCACTACGAAAAGATCTTAAATACATTATGGAAATAGAAGATTAACATAACTAAAGATGGTAAAGAGAATAGAAACAATCATAGGAATTGAATTTACATATTTTGTAATCACAGTAATTCATCAAGTTGTGATTA
Source organism: Panax ginseng (assembly GCA_020205605.1). Classification (NCBI taxonomy): domain Eukaryota; kingdom Viridiplantae; phylum Streptophyta; class Magnoliopsida; order Apiales; family Araliaceae; genus Panax; species Panax ginseng. Next base: position 71,177,668 of record CM035139.1, read on the forward strand.
ATTGACTAAATAGCAAAGTAATTCATAAACCAAAATAATAATAATAATGAGTTCTCCCTAAAACACATGAAAAGATCATATAAATAGTAAGCTATAAGTTGGAAAACCTAATTATGAAAAGACGAAAATATCCAACTAAATCTAAAATCGGAAAAAACTTTAGAAGGCCAAAACACCTCTTTCCAGGCCTCTTTTAGACTTCAAACGGTATCCATCATGCCCAAAGGCGATGAGTTTTGTAGGGCTCGTCGCTAGCTTCATTTTGATATATTATGGGCCCCATAACTCTAAACGGATAAAAAGTTATGTCCAAAACAATATCAACCCTTCCTAAACTTAGATTTCCTTCCTTTTCCTACTTGATCTCCAGCTTGGACCGTGTCAAAGATACATCTACCTTAGATGGTTCGAGCTCTGTATTGATAGGTGAAGCTTCAGAATGCATCTTTGTTTCAACTTTTGAAGTTGTGTCTTCATGTGTTTTAGGGCTAATTACACTTGTAAGATACCAAATTTTATAAAATAAAAGTATTTAATTTTTCTTATAAATATTATTCTAAATAGTAAGGTGATAATTTAATAAATACTATAGTTATGAGGAATATGTGCAAATTTTACAAAGTAAGCAAGTTGTCATAAAATATTCGTACAACGATGCAATCATTAGTGGACCCCACAACAGAATAATTGTCGGATATAGAAAGCGGTAAAAATAACTTTTTTTATAAAAATAACGACAAGACTTTTACTGTTAAACTATTAAAATACCCGGTGATAAAAGTACAATAATATGCGTTGTTGCACAATAGCACACGGTATTGCACAGTATCTCTGATTATTGATGCTTACGTAAGAAGTCACTCATTATTTCATTCAATAATTGCCACAATAGTTACTGCGTAGTATCTCATATTATTAATTCAATTATTAGTAACATCTGCACAATATTTTATTTTATTAAATTAATAATTGTCACAACAGAGTAACTCATATTATTGAAATGATATTATTAGATAGATATTATTGACAATGTCTAGAAAGTTCTGTCAAGGAAAAGGGTTAGTTTATTTAATGTCAATAAGGAGAAATCTTTATCGAAAAGCCCCCTCTTTTCTGAGAATGATCTGGTTGTCAATATTGTGAATTATAATATTAATGAAGAATAATTATTAATAAAAATATTTCCATTGTATTGGGAATATTAATGTTAGTGAAAATCGACATTTATTTCGATAATAGTTGATTTCTAGATGTTAAATTGACCAAATGGGCAATTAATCTGATAAATAAGCAATTAATTACTATTGGTTCACATGCAAGTACTATTAGGGGAGGTTATGCAAGATTGATAATACTTGAGGGACTAAATTAAAAATGGAGGCAAAGATGAAGGTACTAAATTATAATAAGTCGAGCCCCTAAAAGTGCAATTAGTGAAACTATGTTTTCCTATAAATAGAAGCTCATTTATTCCTTATTTCTCACCAATTTACTAAAACTATAAAGAAACTATAGAGAGAGAATAAGAGAGAAAGAAGAAGAGTATTATGCTACTACACTATTGAAGTATCCAATCTCTTATTAAGGTAAGGGGTATTATTTCCTTCGTATTAATAAAGGATGTTATTTTTTTTCATACTCATAAGGGTTGTCATTTCATTCTTTATTAATATGTGGATATACCCTTTCTACGCGGATTACCGCATGCCTGGTGAATAACCCTTCGTATTCATTCTTTATTAAATTGTGGAAATGATCTATCTATGCGGATTACCGCATGACGGGTGAAAATTCATTTGCAGTTTTGTATATTATTTCATTTCATATTCTTAAATCTAAACTTACTATGGTAAGTATTGCTTCTATAATTCTAATCTTTTCATGTCGGGGTACTATTCATTTGGGGTACTTTGCATGACGAGATACTATTCATTCGGGGTACTTTGCATGACGGGGTACTATTCATTCGGGTACTATTTATTTAGGATACTATTCATACCGGGGTACTATTCACAATAAAATTAGTTTTTTTTTCTGTCCAAATTATCTTTGATATATGAATCTTATTCTTAAATTTGAATCCATGTTTTGATCATCATGTTAACCATTTGGACATTCTTGAAATATGGATAAATTGAATTATAAATCTCTAATATTTATCCTTGATCTCACTTGATTCATTCTTTATATCATTGTCATAATCCTCAGACTTAAATTATGGTTAAAGTTCTCTTTGGCCCGTAGTGCAAAGAAGAACTGTTGATTGAAATCTTTGGCCTTAGTGTAAAGAAGTATTGTTGATTGATATCTTTGGCCCGTAGTGCAAAGATGGACAGGTGTTTGACATGATCATGCCCACTGATGACACAAATGAGTATCTTTGGCCCATAGTGCAAATATAAACTATTGTTTGGCATGATCATTGGTTTTATAGTTGAACATCTTTGGCCCGTAGTGCAAAGTTAGATAATTGATTAACATGACCATGACCACCGATGATGCAAATGAATATCTTTCGCCCGTATTGCAAAGATAGAATATTGTTTGGCATGATCATTGGTTTTACAGTTGAACATCCTTGGCCCGTAGTGTAAAGATAGACAATTGATTGGTATGATCATGATCCTTGATATTACAATTGAATATCTTTGGTGTGTAGTGCAAAGATAGACAATTGATTGGTATGATCATGACCATTGTTGTTACATTTGAATGACTTTGGTGTATGGTGTAAAGACGATATGATTATTGAGTGTCTTTAGCCTTTGTAGCAAGGACATTGAGTGAAAGTTCTATTAAGCGTTTGTGGTAAGGAGAAACTATTGATTTACATTATTATAAACATGAATTGTGAATTTAACTATAATCTTTGGTGGTTCAGGTGAAGACAGGTGATGAAAGTTCTTTTTTAATTTGGAGGAGATAGCAGACATTATGTCTACTTGACTCTTCTAATGGATTGTTGATTCTGCTGCAATTATGGTTGAAAATTTTTATCATATACCATATGTTCGAAATATCTAATTTATTACTGATGAAGACTATTGATAATTTGATTATCTTTAGTCATAATATTCTTTATTGGGCTATTTGTGCTCACCCTTTTGCTTCACAATTCTTTTCAGGTAATAAGAGTGTAGCTGAGTCGAGCGGGGATAATAGGGGAATATAGTGATGGTTTATGACTATTGAAATTTCTCAATATATTATAAAATAGCATGAAAATATAAAATTGTATTGAGGACTTAAAATGTATGTGTCGTATTTTATACATCATTTAATAGTTAATTTTGGTTAACAACAATAGGGTGATTGTGACACCCCCAAATCCCGGTACTTCATTCCCACAGAATTTGGTGTTCACTATCCAAACCAATTATATCTATCTACCCATATTCAAGGTTAAAGACATAACTTAAATAACTCAAACAACAATCTTCCCCATTAAAGGTTTACATCAACTTAAAACAATCCCAGGTAATCTAACCTTAAATTATTACATAATTCTGTGGAATAAATCACATAATTAAATAAGTCTCATAACATAAATTCAGTAAATAAAATTAAACAAGTCTTCATCATTTGGACATCATGCCCTTGCCTTTGCTAGTAGACGGTCCTTCAACTTTCTCAACTTTAGTTGTAGTGTTAATTGCAAGAGTGAGCAAACAATTGCTCACTAATATAAAGAATGATAATAGCAACAACATACGGTTAAGCAATGAATACTGAATAATAGAGAACTTATTCTATGAATCAAGAATAGAAAACAAGTTCAAGATTTATATCTTAGGGTCTTAAGACTATGAACTATGTCCCTGGTTATTAAGTATTTCTATCTCAACATTAAAAGTCGTTTAGACTATACAGACCCTTCCTTATGTACTTAGGGGGATCAACCCTTCGTACCATGTATTGTTCACAAACATCTAAACGCTAACGCATACATAATCCCCTATATTAGGGTTGTTCATCTCAGTTTGACTTTAGGATTTTTGCACTAAAGAAGGTTTAATTTGGAATAGCTTAACAGTGATTCTAGAATTTTAGAACACTCATCAATTATAGATTAGTCCAATAAATAAAGGTTTATTTGCTATTCAATGGTTCAACATGATAATATAATATTGAACAATGATACTTAAGTCAAAGATTGAATATCAACAATATACAATTGAATAGACGTTGTATATACAAAGTATTACATCCAAAAGAGTTAGAAAATCTCATTTAGAACAACGAACATGGACAATTTATGATTTGAATAGTAAGAAACAAAAGTTAAGAATGTGAAACTCACTCAATGTAAAAAATTAGAATACAAGAGCTTGCATAATCGTAAACAAGATGGAATTAATAAACTTGCTCAACATAAATATAAGGTTTAGGAACTTACATAATGAAATATTAGGGTTAGAGAACTTGCTTGACAACAAAAGATAAATAGAGTTATAAAACTTGCATTCATTATAAAGAAAATGAAGATAGGAAACTTGCCTCGTGCGTAAGCTACACAAGTATAATATACGTTCGCCAAATACCCTACATATACCATTGAAATTAAAATACCGATTAGTTAAACTAACATTTAATCTTATAGGTTTAACTCTCATTCAAATTCATCTCATTCACCTATCTCACATTCCAATCTTCGACACCATATACAGGTCTGAAATCACCAACTTAATAAGGACTCGACACGTCTTAAATTCATCTCAAGTCTTAATCAATTAACAAGTTAAAGTTTTCTAAGTCTTTATCTTTTAAATCTAAAAATCACCAAAACACATGATCACAATCTGTTATGGAACTTCATTACATGCTTAACTCTTTATCATGCATCTTAGACTAGGTTAAGTCAACATGTCACAGACAAAAACTAAAAAAAAAAAACACCTCATAGGGGAGACAGCCATGCAATACCGCCTAAGCTCTTGCACCAGCCAAGAATCGCGCTAGTGCTCGATCCCAAAAACCCAATAGGTCCAATCACGCCATTTAACTTTTGGTATGCAGTAGCAAATTGCTCCAAAGACGTAGATACGAAAACTGTAGCGACTTCATCAACATTACAAACCAAAACTCCAATTTCCCAATTTCTACAGTAACAAAGATAACCCTTACATTATAATCCTAACCAAAACCACATAATATATACAATCAACCATTCTAACACCTAAAACAACATACATAATCAAATTTAGAGGATTAAAAACCATATTTTTGCAATTTTCTTCAATTTTAATACATTTAGCAAATTTAATCACCAAAACTTTTTTTCTTAACCAAATTAAACCATTTCAATTGCGTTGTTTTCATTTCTAGACATATATACTAACACAATTCACAACCAATTTACAGATTATAACAAGGATTGAACATAAACTTTTGGTCTGAATAAGCCATTTTCACACGTTTATAACATTGTTATTTAAATTTTCTTCTTCAAACTAATTTCCATGAATTTGATCACTAAAGGTTGCTTATATATGATAAATATCAGATTATATACTCATATCATCAACATATTAAACAACAATCCAACAAAACTACATTACAGAGAATATCAAAACTAAGAAATTAGAAATAAATTATTACCCTTAATCCTTTGTTGTATATTCTTAGCAAAAAAAAAAATCCTTTGTTGTAGGTTAAAAAAGATGATGACAAGGTTTCAACAAGCCTTCTTCTTCCTCTTGACTTCTAATTCACAGAGAACTCTCAATTTCTCTCCCTAGCCTACCCTCTCTTCCTTTGTATTTCTCTATTCTTCTAAACCTTAGGATAATACATAAACTTTAAACTGATACACATATATCCCACGTACTTATCAGTTGCAAAAATAAAGAGCTTATCAGTTATATTATGTCATAGGCCACAAGGCCATGTTTGGCTACACACTAAAATTCCCCTCCTTAATTTATTTTTATATTTTGCTTATAATATGATTCTTATGTCACATAATTATCCAACTAATTTCATTAAATTCATAAATTAATTTTTGTCATATAATTATAATTTCCATTATAAATTATAATTTCATTCCACAAAACTATAAATCTCTAATTTAATTATTAAATTAGAAACAACTTTATAATTATTTAATTATCTATTTAATTTAATTATCTCATTAAATTAAATCTTCACATCATAAAATTATCATTCATTAATTTAATTATAATAACACATCTTAACTAAATTATTACACCACAATTTCATCAATTATCTATTTATCTTAATAAATAAATTAATTAAAATATTTATTTAATTCAATAAATATTTAGAATTAATTTCAAAATTCTTATTCGTTACATCATTTCCTCCTTAAAAGGATTCTGTCCCCAGAATCACGACTCAATAAATTCATTCGTTACATTATTCCATCCTTAACAGGATTCTGTCCCCAGAATCGCTATACAAAATTAAGCAAATAACTTAGGATAATTTTTCATCATAACACCTTCAAGTTCCCACGTAGCTTCTTCAACATTGTGGTTTCTCCAGATTACCTTAACAGAAGGTATTACTTTATTCCTTAGTACTTGTTCTTTCTTGTCAATAATCTAAATAGGGACTTCTTCATAAGACAAATCTTTTTCAAACTGTAACGGTTAATATTCTATAACATGTTTATAATCGGGCTTATATGGTCTTAATACCGAAATATAAAAAATATCATGAATATGTTCTCGTTTCAGAGGTAGAGCTACCTCATACGCTACTTCACTAACTTATCGTAACATTTCAAAGGTCCTATAAACCTAGGGCTTAGTTTTCCCTTTTTACAAAACTGGATTTTCCCTTTCCAGGGAGACACCTTTAAGAAAACAAAACTACCGACATCAAATTCTCGATTTTGTTGGTGTTGATCGGCTTATTTCTTCTGTCCATCCTGTGCAACTATCAATCTCGCTCGAATCACCTTGATTATTTCAACAGTTTGTTGTACCAATTTTGGACCTAATAGTTAACGTTCTCCAACTTCGTCCCAATATAACGGAGTTTTGCATTTCCTGCCATGCAACGCTTCGTAAGGCGGCATACCAATACTTGCGTGACAACTGTTATTATAGGTAAATTCAACTAACGGTAGGTGGCCATCCCAATTCCCTTTAAAATCCATAATATATGCTTATAGCATATCCTCTAATGTCTGAATTGTCCTTTCACTTTGATAGTCGTTTTGAGGATGATACGTTGTGCTCATTCTCAACTGCGTCCCCAAGCATTCTTGTAGTCGTTTCTAAAAATTTGACGTGAAACGTGGATCTCTATCTTATACAATGGACACCGTGTCTTGGAACAATTTCCTTCATGTACAGTTTTGTCAACCGAACTAGGTTAAATCTAATCTTGATTGGCAAAAAGTGTGCCAACTTCGTCAATCGATCGACGATCACCCAGATTGCATGTGACGAACGATATTTTTGTAAATTAATTTTAATATTTATTGAATTAAATAAATATCTTTCGATGATTTAATTATTGGATTAAATAATTATTTAATGCAATTGTGGTAGATTAATTTAATTATGTGTTACATTTATTAAATTAATGTAGAGAATAATTATTATTCAAATATGTAATTATGTGAGCTTATCGAATTAAATGAAATATTTAATTAAGCATGATGTTATTTAATTAATTTAATTATTAATTAGAGAGTTAATAATTTGACATTATTTATTAATGAGAGAATTAATAATGTGACTATGTGAAATTATGAGAAATTATTATATTTTATTTTAAATAAATTAAATAAGATATTGATTTATTTTATGAAGGAGTGTGACATTAATTAAACTATATGATAAAGTTTTATTAAATTAAATGTTTTTTTAAATCTATTTTGCTAGCCAAACAAGGCCCTATGGGGAGTTGGAACAGTTACCCATTATTGGGTTAACTGACCACTAAGTGCGTCAATTCTCTTATTATATCATACGTCTTCTTTTCTTTCTTCATTTTTCCTAAGTCTAGAAAAGTAGAAACAGAGAGAGTTTCAGAGAGAGATTGAGAAGTGTTGAGAAATAATATTGATTGAAGAAGAGTTGAGAAGAAATTATTCCCTACTAATCTATACTTATTCTCAAGGTAATTTCCTCTTCCCAAATTCTAAATTTCACGTCATTAGTTTTTATAAAATGGCTTTACATACATTTTGTAAAATCTCTCAGTAATTGAGAAAGGGTTTGATTATGAGTTTATATATGGGTTAAGATGTATTAAATCGTATTTGATTATATATATATATTATGTGAATTATCATGTCATCGCCTCATAATACTATGAATTGCTATTTCAAAAATTTACAGAGTATGGGTTTTGGCCTTATGGCCTTATACGTGATATTTTATGTATTGATCGTATGTTATCCCTAAATTTTACACTCAGATATATTATTATGTATGTTGATACTGAAAAGACTAAAAGTTTAAATAAACGGATTATGATTGTTATAACGAATCCAGTAGTGACAATTTTCATGTTTTATTTTCAAATCCTTCAAGAACATCAAGAATAAAGGTGAAAGTAAATGTGTTGATTTTGCAAATTATGTGTTGTAACTTGTTAAAAAATCATGCTAGATGGGTTAAGTAATAAATATATATGTATTACAATGATTGGGTAAGTCTAAATTCATGTAAAAATAACTAATTGGAAGTTATGGCCATATTCATGTATAATTTTACGTAGGATTGATTTTTAGCCTAATTTGGCCTTGTTATGTTCAAGGAATCGCAGAATCGCAGAAATCTGCAAAATGAGTTTAGGTAACTTAGCCCCGCAAATCATTACTAAACTAAATTACCACTTTACATGATCAAAAAATTAAAAATAAAAATAAATAAATAAATAAATAAAATAAAATAAAAATAAATAAATAAATAAAAAAATAATATTTGATGAAAATTATTATTAAAATATTTATAAAATAAATTAAATATTTTAATTGAGATATTTATGGAATAAAATAAATATTAGATTAAAATTATTATTAAAATATTTATAAAATAAATTAAATATTTTAATTAAGATATTTATGGAATAAAATAAATATTCGATGAAAATTATTATTAAAATATTTATAAAATAAATTAAATATTTTAATTAAGATATTATGGAATAAAATAAATATTCGATGAAAATTATTATTAAAATATTTATAAAATAAATTAAATATTTTAATTGAGATATTTATGGAATAAAATAAATATTCGATAAAATTATTATTAAAATATTTATAAAATAAAGTAAATTTTAATTGAGATATTTATGGAATAAAATAAATATTCGATGGAAATTATTATGAAATAATTTATTCGAGAGTGTAATAATAGTAAGAGAATGAAAATATTCTAATTTAATTAAGTAATTAAATTAGAAGGGTAATGATTTGTTAAATAAAGTGGAGTTTATATTAAATAATTAAGTGAAAATGTAACTAATGAATGTCGTGAATACATATGGTATGTGTGTAGGATTTGTGGTGAGCGAAGTAGTAATCGTTTAGCATATACATTTCCAGGCAAGTTTCCTAACCTCTACTTGTCATTATTGTTCAAGTTATTAGTTACCTCGAGTAAATTATCATTACTATTATTCAAGTTCAATTGTTATATTAAAGATTTATTATCTTTTCAAGCATGATTCATTATACAATAATTGTTCTATTGTATACTTCTTGAGATTATTATTCAAATTGAATATCATTATTGTTGAACCTTATTAGACTAGTGAACTTTATTGATTCAACTAGTCCTTAGTTGATGAACGTTCTAAATTTCGAACCCTTATCAATTATCCAAATCAAACTTCCTTTTAGTGCGACTCTAATGTCAAACCGAGATGAACAACCCTCAGAAAGGAATTTACTTATGCGTTAGCGTTAAGATATTGTGCATGTGATGGTACTAAGTATCGATCCCCCTAAGTACGAGAAGAAAGGTCCATAGTCTTATGATCATTAAAGGTTTCAAGTATAATCCTTGTTAACCTAGGACATAGTTCAAGGTCTTATGACCCTCGAAATTCTTTTTGATTCTTGTTATTCATTCTTGATTCAAAAGTTAAGCTTTTATTCGGATGTCTTTGATTCACTCGCATGTTATTATAATTTTATTTCATTGTTATACTTGTGGGCAATAGTGCTCACACTTGCTTTATAATAACATTGCGCTTAAGAACGAAAGAACTGATTTAACCTTCCACTAGTAAAGGCAAGGGCAAAGTTAGCAAGTATTGAAGACTTGTTATTTTATTTGATGATGTATTTATGTTAGACTTGAGTTAATGATGTTGTTTAAGACTTATTGTTTATATTTCCGCACAGATGTTTAAGGTTAGTTCAACCTGGGATTATGTTTATGATTCAGATGTTCTAATCCTATAAGGGGAAGATTTTTATTTTTATCTATTGCATGGTTTGCATTTATTATGGGTAGATAGATAGATGATATTTGTACAGTGAACACCAAATCCTGTGGAATCGAAGTACCCGGATTTGGGGGTGTCACAAGTTGGTATCAAAGTTGTAGGTTATGAACCTTAAGTGGGGGAACAACCTTAGGTAGTAGCCTTATAGAAAGAAGATAATGATGGAAAACTCTTATCGAGTTATAAGAAATGAATTTATGTAATTCATTGAAGATAATAAAAGACCTTATGTGTTTATATGTTAAGGTATGCGTTAGATGATACGACTTAGTAACTAAGACTTAAAAGTTTTTTGTCAGGATGTCGAATGTTGGAGAAGCTAGTCAAGCTGGGGAGGAAGAACCCCGTGTACCTATAGTACCGACAGAGGAGGAGCCCCAAGACATTCATGTCGTTAAGGAGCAAATGGCTACAGGGAGTCATCTCCATTGATCACCAGATTGTTGGGTCGGGAGCATGAGCAGGACTCGATCCCGAGGAGGATCCCGAGGAGGAATTTGTTGAGGAAGAGGAAGATGAAGAAGAAGAGTTACCACGGTTTTGCAGATTGATGCGAGATGTATGACACGTTATAATGCTCACCGTAGCGTGGAGTTACGAGACGAGGTCCAGATTTGAATGAAATGAGCGGTTATTTAGCATATTACTCTAGGGGAGAAGGAGAGGAGATTTTGACTCTTCACTCGATCGGCAAATATGGAATGGGATTTGGTCCATGAGAAGGGACAAACCGAAGATAAGACCAGGAGATAGAAAAGTCAAGAAGGAACCAAGGAAACCTCCGAAAGACCGAATATAGCGAGAAGAGGGATGGGTAAGAGAATCGCGTCGAGCTGATCGTGTAGAAGATGATAGTCGTGCAAAGAAGGCAAAGCTTGAAGAGACATATTCTACACTTAATCATGCAATGGATGACGCCCAAGATCGAGTTTTGAGGTACCACATTCAGTTCGAAGGACTTCCATTGTATATGCTGGATCGCAAGACGATGTCTCGTATCATAGATGAGGAGCGTGGCAAGGCTATTCAGCACCTTGACAGACAGTGATAGAATTTGTTTAATTATGTGAAAGACTTAATTAGTTTTTTTATGTAAATTCTAACGTGTTTATGAACGAAAGAATATTTGAATGTTTTAAATCCTGTGGATTCTTTATTCTAGGATAGTTGATGTAAATAGAAGTTATGCTATCGTTTAATGTTAAAACTTTGATTTGAATGCAAATATATCAAGTTGTTTGAGATGATGTGTTAAGTGATATGTTAAATTTTTGAGTAATTCCTTAACTATTTAGAGAAATAAATAAAGTTCTAATAAAGCATTTATTTAATGTAAAAATGCCGCCATGAGGAGAAGACAACAACGTCAATCGGCCAGAAGAGTCAACCAATAATAACAATTATGCTAACGCTTAATCCTGCGGCAGCGCAGTTGGTGAACTTCTTCGACTGAGCCATGAATAACCAACCTCAAGCTCCACCAAACACAACGCTTAAGGACTTCAAGGCGGTGGGGACCGCCAGAGTTCAAAGGTTCCATGAATCCAATCGAGGCTCAAACGTGGATTATGGAAATGGAGAAGGTTTTCGACGTTGCTAGGGTTAGAGAAGACCAGAAGACCGCTTTTGCAATGTTTATGCTGAAGTCTGAGGCTAGCTACTGGTTGCAAGCAAACAAAGTGCGAGGAGGTGAAGGTATAATTACGTGGGAGAGATTTAAAGAGATGTTTTTCGAAATGTATTTCCCAACTAGTTCATAGAACCAGATGGAGGTTCAATTTCTAGAGTTGAAGCAGGGAAATATGAGCATGCCTGACTATGCGGCTAAATTCAACGAATTGGCAAGGTTTGCCCCGTATCAAGTTCACACGGATGAGAGGAAGGCGAGACAGTTTGAGCAAGGGTGTACAGCAAGGTATCAATGTTTCAGCTAAACACGTTTGCTGGAGTACTGGAAAAGGCCATCCTCGGTGAAGGAGGAAGCGATGCGGTGACCAAGTACAATCAAGATCAAAAGAAGAAGAAGAGTGAAGGTGCGGAAATAACAAGGTCAGTGGAAGTGGCACAGGAGGTGGAAATTTTAATCAGAAGAAAAGGTGGAACGACAACTCATCATCGGGGAATCAGCAAGGTAGTCAGAAGAAAGGAATCGAAGCATGCCCGACTTGCGGGAAAGCCCATCTAGGAGTTTGTATGAAAGGAAAAAGAGTGTGCTACAATTGTGGACAAGAAGGCCACATAGCACCAAACTGTCCAAACCCAAAGAAGGGTGCTTGTTTTACTTGTGGTTTGAAGGACCATCTGGCAAGAGATTGTCCCAAGAAGGGATCCGGAGGGTCAGAATCAGGAGGAAATCGGGGAAATAACAGTGGAAATGCCTATTAAGGGTTCCCATGAATATAGAAATTGCGAATAGAGAGATAATTCATGTTAAGTACGTGTTTAAGAACTGTAGAGTGGATATTAAGGGTAATATCATGAACGTAGATCTTATCCTATTCGACTTGGGGAATTTGACGTTATTTTTAGAATGGATCGTTATTCAATTACGGGGTCAGAATTGATTGCCAAAAGAAGCGTATTAACCTTATGACTCCGTCGAAAGGTTGTATTTTATGGTAACAGAAGTCGCTTAGACAAGCGAGTTGTCTGCGATGATGCAAGCCGTGAAGTTATTGAGACAAGGCATGTAGGATACTTAGCTTACATAGTCGATAGTCAAAAAAGAGAATTCAAGGTAGAAGAAATACTGATTGTGAGGGACTTCGTCGACGTATTTTCGACGATTTACTAGGACTTTCACCGGATAGAGAGGTAGATTTCATAATCGATTTGGCGCCTTTAATCGCTCCCAATATCGAAGGCACCATACCGAATGGCACCATGAGAGATGAAGGAATTAATGGTACAACTACAAGAATTGTTAGACAAGAAGTACATTCAACCGAAGCGTATACGTCGTGGGGAATGGGTGTTGTTTGTGAAAAGAAGGATGGATCGATGCGACTGCATTGACTACGAGAACCCGAATAAGGTCACGATTAAGAACAGATATCCATTACAGGATCGACGACTGTTTGATCAATTGAAGGAGCGAATACTTTTCCAAGATAGACTTGAGAAGCGGTTATCATCAATTGAAGGTGAGGCCGGAGGATGTACCAAAGACTGCATTCAGAACGCAATACGGTCACTACGAATTTTTAGTAATGTCGTTTGGTCTTACGAATGCTCCTGCTGACATTTATGGGACTAATGAATGGTGTGTTCAAGCCGCTTTTGGACAAGTTCAGTAGTGGTATTTATAGATGACATTTTGGTTTATTCGAAAACCAAAGAAGAACACGAAGAGCATTTGAGATTAACGTTGGAAGTATTGAAAAGGAAAAGTTGTATGCCAAGTTTTGAAATGCTAATTTTGGATTGAACGAGTGCAATTTCTTGGGCACGTGGTCGATAAAAATGGAATTTCGGTAGATCCATCCAAAGTCGGCCGATTAATCGGGATCAGCTGAGGACGCCGCTCTAAGTACGAAGTTTTCTTGGATTGGCAAGATATTATAGAAGGTTCATACAAGACTTTTCCAAGATCGCAACTCCGTTAACGAATTTAACTCGAAAAAGCTGTGAAATTTGTTTAGACAGATAAGTGTGAGGAAAGTTTTCAAGAATTGAAGAAGAGGTTGAGTACTGACCCTGTGTTATCTCTTTTTCGGATGATACAGAAATTTTGTTGTTTATAGTGATGCATCGCATAAAGGACTTAGGCGTGTCTTGATGCAAATGGCAAAAGTCATTGCATATGCATCACGACAATTGAAGGATTACGAGAAGGATATCCACCCATGACTTGGAGTTAGGCTGCGATTGTTTTTGCTTTGAAATTTTGGAGGCACTATCTCTCGGGGAGAAGTGTGAAATATATACGGACCATAAGAGTCTGAAATATATTTTCACGCAGAAGGACTTGAATATGCGTCAAAGAAGGTGGTTGGAGTTAATTAAGGACTACGACTGTGAGATTTTATACCATCCGGGTAAGGCAAATGTGGTTGCCGACGCCTTAAGTTGAAAGGGTCGTGAGAAATTGATGATGTTAACTGCTCAGGAGGAGTTAATTATAGAAATGGAGAAACTAGAGTTGGAAGTGAAGTATCCTATGGAGATTGATGAGAAGCTATTTCAAATACAATTTGGTACAACTCTACTCGATAAAGTAAAGGAGGCTCAGCTTCAGGACGAAGAATGTAAAAAGGTGACAAAGAAGATATCTGAAGGAACCGAACCAAGATTTAAGATGGATAAGAAAGGAATACTGAGATTTGAAAATAGAATCTGGATTCCGCTTGTACAAGAAATTAAGGAAGAAATCTGAGTGAGGCTCATAGTTTGAGATATTCGATTCACCCAGGTAGTACAAAGATGTATCAAGATCTTCGACAACATTTCTAGTGGCCGAATTTGAAACGCGATGTTGCAGAATGTGTTGCCAAGTGTCTGACCTGTTGGAAAGTAAAAGCAGAACATCAGAGACCGAGTGGATTGCTACAACCGTTAGAAATCACAGAATGGAAATGGGAACATATTACAATGGACTTCGTGGTTAGCCTTCCGACGACTCAGAAAGGCTACGACGCAGTATGGGTTATCGTTGACCGACTGACGAAATCCGCACACTTCCTTCCAATCAAAATCAGATTCAACTTAGATCAGTTGGCAAGGTTATATGTGAAAGAGATTGTTTCAAGACACGGAGTGCCGGTGTCAATTGTTTCTGATAGAGATCTGCGCTTCACATCAAATTTACGAAGCGTCTTGAGAATGCATGGAGTACGCAATTGCGAATGAGTCTGACTTACCACCGTCAAATCGAATGAGACGAGATGAGAAGAATGATTCAAACATTAGAAGATATCTTTGAGAGCACGTGTGATGGACTTCAAAGGAAATTGGGATGATCACCTACCATTAGTAGAGTTCAAATACAACAACAAGTTACCACGCTAGTATTGGCATGCCGCCACGAAGCGTTATACTGGCGAAAGTGCGAAACTCCGCTTCTTTGGGATGAAGTTGGTGAAAGACAATTGCTAGGGCGAGAATTGTGCAAAGACGGGCGAAATAGTCAAAGTGATCCGAGCACGATCGGTAGCGGCTCAAGATCGACAAGAAAAATCTGTGAGATCCACATCGTAAATATATCGAGTTTGAATCGGTAGTTATGTTTTCTTGAAGGTCTCTCCTGGAAGGGAAGATCGGGTTCGGAAGAAAGAGAAATGAGCCCAAGATTTATTGGACCCTTTAAAGTCTTCGAGAAGAATAGGAGAAGTTGCGTGCGGTAGCCTTACCTCCATCACTCGAGAATGTCCACAACGTATTCCATGTTTCACGTATTGACCATACAAAGTCGATTACAAGCATGTAATTGAATACTGAACCCCCGCATTTTGAGAAAGACTTGTCTTACGAAGAAATTCATTCAAATTATCGTAGAAAAAAAACAAGTTCTCGAAATAAAGTTATACCTTCTGTTAAGGTAATTTGGAGGAACCACAACGCTGAAGAAGCTACGTGGGAACTCGAAGAGAATATGATGAAGAATTACCCTCATTTATTTACTTAAATTATGTGTAAGCGATTCTGGGGACAGAATCTTTGTAAGGAGGGGAGAATGTAACGGGTCGAATTTATTGAGTCGTGATTCTGGGGACAGAATCCTTTTAAGGGGGGAAAGATGTGACGAACGAGATTTTTGTAAATTAATTTTAATATTTATTGAATTAAATAAATATTTTTCGATGATTTAATTATTGGATTAAATAATTATTTGATGCAATTGTGGTAGATTAATTTAATTATGTGTTACATTTATTAAATTAATGTAGAGAATAATTATTATTCAAATATGTAATTATGTGAGCTTATCGAATTAAATGAAATATTTAATTAAGCATGATGTTATTTAATTAATTTAATTATTAATTAGAGAGTTAATAATTTGACATTATTTATTAATGAGAGAATTAATAATGTGACTATGTGAAATTATGAGAAATTATTATATTTTATTTAAAATAAATTAAATAAGATATTGATTTATTTTATGAAGGAGTGTGACATTAATTAAACTATATGATAAAGTTTTATTAAATTAAATGTTTTTTTTAAATCTATTTTGCTAGCCAAACAAGGCCCTATGGGGAGTTGGAACAGTTACCCATTATTGGGTTAACTGACCACTAAGTGCGTCAATTCTCTTATTATATCATACGTCTTCTTTTCTTTCTTCATTTTTCCTAAGTCTAGAAAAGTAGAAACAGAGAGAGTTTCAGAGAGAGATTGAGAAGTGTTGAGAAATAATATTGATTGAAGAAGAGTTGAGAAGAAATTATTCCCTACTAATCTATACTTATTCTCAAGGTAATTTCCTCTTCCCAAATTCTAAATTTCACGTCATTAGTTTTTATAAAAATGGCTTTCATACATTTTGTAAAATCTCTGTAATTGAGAAAGGGTTTGATTATGAGTTTATATATGGGTTAAGATGTATCAAATCATAGTTGATTATATATATATTATGTGAATTATCATGTCATCAGTTTCATAATACTATGAATTGTTATTTCAAAAATTTACAGAGTATGGGTTTTGGCCTTATGGCCTTATACGTGATATTTTATGTATTGATCGTATGTTATCCCTAAATTTTACACTCGTATATTATTATGCATGTTGATCTGAAAAGACCAAAGTTTAAATAAACAGATTAGTTGTTATAACGAATCCGTGAAGTGATAATTTTCATGTTTTATTTTCAAAACCTTCAAGAACATCAAGAATAATGAAAGTAAATGTGTTGATTTTGCAAATTATGTGTTGTAACTTGTTAAAAATCATGCTAGATGGGTTAAGTAATGATTATATATGTATTACAATGATTGGGTAAGTCTAAATTAGGTAAAAAATAACTAATTGGAAGTTATGGCCATATTCATATATAATTTTACGTGTGATTGATTTTTAGCCTAATTTGGCCTTATTATGTTTATGAATCACAGAATCCGCTATGAATCAGAGAAAATGAGCACAGGTAACCCACTTCCCCCGTGGTTACCAAACTAAATTACCACTTACGTGATCAAAAAAAATTAAAAATTAAAAATAAATAAATAAATAAATAAAAATAAATAAATAAATAAAAAAAAAAAAATAATATTTGATGAAAATTATTATTAAAATATTTATAAAATAAATTAAATATTTTAATTGAGATATTTATGGAATAAAATAAATATTCGATTAAAATTATTATTAAAATATTTATAAAATAAATTAAATATTTTAATTAAGATATTTATGGAATAAAATAAATATTCGATGAAAATTATTATTAAAATATTTATAAAATAAATTAAATATTTTAATTAAGATATTATGGAATAAAATAAATATTCGATGAAAATTATTATTAAAATATTTATAAAATAAATTAAATATTTTAATTGAGATATTTATGGAATAAAATAAATATTCGATAAAATTATTATTAAAATATTTATAAAATAAAGTAAATATTTTAATTGAGATATTTATGGAATAAAATAAATATTCGATGGAAATTATTATGAAATAATTTATTCGAGTGTTATAATAGTAAGAGAATGAAAATATTCTAATTTAATTAAGTAATTAAATTAGAAGGGTAATGATTTGTTAAATAAAGTGGAGTTTATATTAAATAATTAAGTGAAAATGTAACTAATGAATATCGTGAATACATGTGGTATGTGTGTAGGATTTGTGGTGAGCAGGAAGTAGTAATCGTTTAGCATACACATTTACGAAAGTTTCCTAACCCTACTTTGTCATTATTGTTCAAGTTATTAGTTACCTCGAGTAAATTATCATTACTATTATTCAAGTTCAATTGTTATATTAAAGATTTATTATCTTTTCAAGCATGATTCAGTTATACAATAATTGTTCTATTGTCTACTTCTTGAGATTATTATTCAAATTGAATATCATTATTGTTGAACCTTATTAGACTAGTGAACTTTATTGATTCAACTAGTCCTTAGTTGATGAATGTTTTAAATTTCAGAACCCTTATTGAATTATCAAAACCAAACTTCCTTTGGTGCGGACTCGAATGTCAAACTGAGATGAACAACCCTGTAAAGGAATTTACTTATGCGTTAAGCGTTAAGATATTGTGCACGCAAGATGATACTAAGGGGTTTGATGCCCCTAAGTACGAGAAGAAAGGTCCATAGTCTTATGACCATTAAAGGTTTCAAGTATAATCCTTGTTAACCTAGGACATAGTTCAGGTCTTATGACCCTCGAAATTCTTTTGATTCTTGTTATTCATTCTTGATTCAAAAGTTGAGCTTTTATTCGGATGTCTTTGATTCACTCGCATGTTATTATCTTGTTATTTCATTGTTATACTTGTGGGCAATAGTGCTCACTCTTGCTTTATAATAACATTGCGAGCTTAAGAACGAAAGAATCGGCGAACCTTCCACTAGTAAAGGCAAGGGCAAAGTTAGCAAGTGTTGAAGACTTGTTATTTTATTTGATGATGTATTTATGTTAGACTTGAGTTAATGATGTTGTTTAAGACTTATTGTTTATATTTCTGCACAGATGTTTAAGGTTAGTTCAACCTGGGATTATGATTTTTATTTCTATCTATTGCATGGGTTGCATTTATTATGGGTAGATAGATAGATGATATTTGTACAGTGAACACCAAATCCCGTGGAATCGAAGTACCCGGATTTGGGGGTGTAACATTGCATCGTAACCTTGCATAGTCATTGGAAGACCTACCACAAAATCCATTGTGATATGCTCCCATTTCCATTCCGGTATCTCTAACGGTTGCAACAATCCGCTTGACCTTTGACGTTCAGTTTTAACTTTCTGACACGTTAAGAATTTTACCACACATCCAGCAACGTCCTTTTTCATATTAGACCACCAAAAATGATCTTAGATCCTGGTACATTTTCGTACTTTCAGGGTGAATTGAATATCGTGAGTTATGAGGCTCACTTAAAATTTCCTCTTTAATTTCCGGTACTAGCGGAACCCAAATTCTCCCTTCAATTTGAAGTAACCCTTCCGAATGAACTTTAAATTTGTTTTCTCCACCTTTAGATACTTTTCTTTTTATCTTTTCATAGTTTTCATCTTGAAGTTGTGCATTCTTCACCTTATCCACCAAAATTGAACTGCTCCCTATTTGGAACAATTTTTCATTTGATTCTGTCGAATATTTAATTTCCAACTCCATCTTGGCCATTTCTGTTACAAGCTTTTCCTGAGTAGTCAATATCAATAATTTGTCACGTCCCTTTCTACTTAAGACATCAGCTACGACATTCTCCTTTCCTGGATTGTGACGCCCCCAAATATGGGTGTCTTCCAACCCGACAGATGGTGCTACACGGTACTACCATTCATACATTCATTCCATTGAAGAGTCTCAAAAGAACTAATATATCTTCTATATATTCAAAATAATATTACATTTCCCAGGTTCTTTATAACCCATTCGTTTGTTCTTGTCATAATATCAAATATATTACAATCATCCATTTATATTATTACATAAAAACTCTAAGGGTTCTTCTTCGCTTTGCCTTTATCCTTGTCGGAGCCTTCAGTCCGTTCGATCTTGGTTGTGTTCATATGGTTCAAGCAAGAGTGAGAATGACTAGCTCAAAGAAATACTACAATTCTAATAAACAACATGCATGAAACATAGAACTTCGTATATCTTGATGGCGAACAATAGTTCTGAAGTACTATCGATAATTTAAAATAGCACTTCTTTTCATTCAAACATTTTCAACAACAATATTATGGTAGAATATCAACTAAGGCTCAAGACTATAAAGGGTTCATAATTTCTTTTGAAAAGGACAACACGGCACTAAGTCATAAAGTCCCAAGCGTAGCTTACTGAGCACTTCGGGTGATCACTTCATAGTACTTCTATGTTGATCAACACTACATTCATTAAACGTGTATACGTTTAAGTTGTGGCAACCTCACGTGCACAATAGTTAAACGACAAAAACATTTTAGCATACTTGGTCTTTGATTGAAAACCATACCAATATAACTCGGTGAACATAAATCATGCTTGACAGAATCATAATAGAAGTCTAGCCAAAAGAGTTGGCTTTAGACTTCATCATTCAAGACTTCATGTGAAAGAATACATGAATTACAAAACTTGTCCAGACTGAACTGGAACAAGGGTTAGAATACTTGCCTTCAATATCTGCTTACTGATTATTGCACGTACACTTTAGGTCTCTAAATTTTTACAATACATGATCATATAACATACCACATTAGGTCATATATGATCAAGTATGTATACTATTATATCTTACCCTTCATCTCAATGTAAATCCTAACTTAGATCTATTATTATGGTTTTCCGGCTTTCATTACGTCATTCACATTTCATTCATCTTCAATTGATTATTAACTCTTAATCATCATACTTAAGTGTCTTACAATGCCTTAACAATGTCATGCTTATATCTTAGTTCATTACTAACAAGTTCTCTTTCATTCTGTACTTGAAAAAATTCTTTACTGTCCATTGCATAGGGCTGGTGCTGCGGCGCCACCCATTGCCCTTCATCTCGCGTTGCGTGCTGAGTTAGCGATCATCTAACATCCGGATCAGGCATTTGCTTATTTCCACACTTTGTTCCTTATCTCACGCTGCGGTGCGAGTTAGCGATGTGCTCGCAGACCTTTATTCTGCCGCTTACGTGCCACTCATCGGCCTTGGGTTGGTATTTTGCTGCTGGCTAACTCAGGTGCCTCGAGATAGTTTGCAAATTTTAAAAATTTTACGAAACTCCCAGACTCATAACTTCTACTTTATAAGTCCGAATTGGCTCATTCAAAAGCCTACGGTTCACAAATTACGTACTATATGCGTTTATGCAAGAATTTTATCTATTTGACTTCGTTTGCTAAAATTTCACCTATTAGTTCATTTTTAACGAAAACGATAAACGTTCGTGAACGTTCAACGCTCGTTTCTTCGTTCTAAGACGGAATTCAGTCATTTTCGAGTCCGCAACTCTATAATGCCAAATATGACTTGTCTCCATCGAAACCTAACGTTTTCGACTTCAAACACAAAATACGACTTCCATTCCGAGAATTTCACGAATTCGACGATAATCGTCCAATCGTGTAAATTCCGGCAAAGCTACATTCTTAATGATTCTAAATGGATTTTAACCAACATACGAACAATTAAAGTTACTTATTACACCAACTTATTGCTAAAGTAGGTTTTGACTTATCCATATAAGTCAATGTCTTATTTAACTTATGAACTACATATTCTCGTGCTTATGACATACTATGAACTTAATTCCATCAATTAATGTTCTTATACTATAATCAACATACTAACATCATATGACAAACATATGCTAAGTTCTTCATGATTATAGCAACTTATTAAAGTTCAAGTTGCTTAATCAACTTATTCGGCTTAAGTTCATTCCTTAATAACTTATTACATGTTCTTAACAAACAATCTCCCTTCTCTATCAATCCTATCATAGAAGAGATGTAGATAAAAGATATGAGTCTTACCCTTGAAGTCTATGACTTCAATTCACTTTGGAAAATCTAGCAAAAGTTGAAGTGGCTTATAAGTGCTTAAGTAACTTATTCTCTCTACCAAATAAGTAGCTTATCTTGAGAGGAGTTGGATGAAATTTGAACAAGCAACAAAATGAAATGAAGCTTGGTATTTATAGGCCACTCAAAGTTAGGGTAAAATGGTCAATAATACCATCCCACCTCCTTAATAACCTCCTCACTTTACACCTCCTTACTATTCATAACTTAACCTCCAAGTCTACTTGCTAACCACTTCTTATACTTGGTCATCACACATTTTGATTGCCCATCAAGTTTAACCATTTCATACTTGGTTTGCCCAATGGATCATGGCTTGGTCTTTGGGCTTGCTAATGAAATCTAGCTAATTCCTTCTTAGGCTTGTACCAACATAGTTTGGATTCATGACTTATCAAACACTTGGGCTAGATTGTCATATTCTATTGGACTTCTCCCATTAGGCTAATAATCCTACAAGTCCATTATTTTAGATTTAACAACTTAACATTTATACCCCATGTATAATCCTCGTATGCTAGCTCGTATATTAATTCGTAATATACGTTATCTCATTTTCATACATATTAGTACAATACACCGTATTATACTTACATTCATTACCTTCATATAATGAATACACATTATACGATCACAACTTTCTTCCTTTAACGCTTAATAAACCTAACATTCCCAAATTAGGTCCACATGTAAAATATTACATTTTCCATACTTAGAATATTATTACATAATCGATATCACCTTGATATTATAACATTACGTATTTCTCAGAAATTCAAAAATAATTCCCGAGCAGAAATCGATGAATAGTGTTTTTTGAAAAATTTCTCGGAAAGCTTTTATTTTCGTCTTAGAAATTCAAACACTTTAATTCATTCACGTAGTCAAAATACTACGATGTTCCGACGTTTCTAGGTTATAGAACAACATTCATCTTATCCACACGTAATAATAATAAATAATATTATTTTATTCATTATTAAAAGTATTTACAAAGGTTCGATTTTCTGGGGCATTACACTCTCTCCACCTTATAAGGATTCTGTCCCCAGAATCTCGCTATATAAAAAAAATTACACAAATAAATGAAGGTAATTCTTTTTCATCATTTCTTCTAACTCCCATGTTGCTTCTTCTGCATCGTGGTTTTTCCATATCACCTTCACGGAAGGTATGACTTTATTCCGTAGAACTTGTTCTTTTCTATCAATAATTTGAATTGGCGTTTCCTCATACGTTAAGTCCTTCTCGATATGAATAGGCTCATAGTCTATCACGTGCTTATAATCCAGCTTATAAGGACGTAACACAGATACGTGAAATACATTATGTATTTGTTCTAGGTCTGGAGGTAATGCTATCATATAAGTTACCTCGCCCACCCGTTTTAATACCTCAAAAGGTCCTATGAATCTCGGACTTAACTTTCCCTTCTTCCCAAAATGTATCTTTCCTTTTCAGGGAAATACTTTTAGGAATACGTATGAACCTACTTCAAACTCTCGATTCTTTCTATGTGGATCCGTAAACTTCTTCTGTCTGTCTTGAGCTGCTAGAAGATGCATTTGTATCATCTTGACAATGTCCGATGTCTGTTGCACCAATTCTGGTCCCAACATTCGGCGTTCTCCTACCTCATCCCAATACAGTGGTGTTCTACATTTCCTCCCATACAAAGCTTCGTAAGGCGGCATACCTATGCTTGCATGATAATTATTGTTATACGCAAACTCCACTAATGGTAGATGATCATCCCAACTACCCTTGAAATCCATGACCCAAGATCTTAACATATCTTCTAACGTCTAAATTGACCTCTCGCTCTATCCATCCATTTGTGGATAATACATTGTACTCAGCTTCAACTACGTTCCTAACTGCTCTTGTAGGCTCCTCCAAAAGTTTGATGTGAATCGTGGATCACGATCTGACACAATCGATACTGGTACTCCATGTCTAGAGATTATTTTCTTAATATAGAGTCTAGCTAACTGATCTAAGTTATACTTGACCCTAATTGGCAAAAAGTGAGCCGATTTTGTCAATCGATCCACTATTACCCAAATCGCATCATACCCCTTTGTTGTAGTCAGAAGTCCTACCACAAAATCCATCGTGATATTTTTCCACTTTCACTCTGGGATTTCCAATGACTGTAACAAGCCACTCGGTCGTTGATGTTCGATCTTAACTTTCTGGCAAGTTAAGCACCTACTCACATACTCTGCTATCTCTCTCTTCATGTTCGGCCACCAAAAACTCTGTCGAAGGTCTTGAAACATCTTAGTGCTACCAGGATGAATCGAAAACCTCGAACTATGAGCCTCTTGCAATACCTGCTCCTTTAATTCCATCTCATTCGGAACCCAAATTCTTCCTTCAAATCTTAATAATCCCTCATTATTAAGAATGTACTTAGTATCTTTTACACTGGCCAGCCGCTCCTTCATCCGGTCACACTCATCAGTTTTGAGTTGTACATCCTTATCTCTTTCTATGATGGTAGATTGCATCTCACATTACAAAGCGACATTGTCCTCCTTCACTTGGCGACTTCACTTCCAACTCCGGCCTAGCCATCTCTCTTATTAACTTTCGGTTTGGCGTTAACAGAAAACTTTTCCCGACCCTTCCTACTTAAGGCGTCCGGCAACTACATTAGCTTTTCCTGGGTGATACGAGTTTCATAGTTGTAATCCTTTATCAACTCGACCATCTCCTCTTACCTCATATTCAACTCCTTCGGGTGAAGATATATTTTAGACTTTTGTGGTCCGTGTATATCTCATTTTTCTCCATAAAGATAATGTCTCCATATCTTTAGAGCAAAAACTCTGCGGCCAGTTCTAGATCATGAGTAGGGTAAACTTTCTCATAATCCTTCAATTTACTTGAGATGTATACTGTGATGACCTTGCCATGTCGCACATGAGCACGCAAACAAGTCCTTTATCTGAAGCATCACTATAAACTACAAAATTTCCTATGTCATCCGGGCAAAGGACAAAACAGCGCTTCACTCAACCTCTTCTTCAGTTCTTGAAAACTGTCCTCACATTTATCAGTCCAAGTATATTTTATCGTCTTCCTCGTCAATTTAGTCAACGGAGTAGCTATCTTCGAAAAATCCTAGATGAATCTTCGATAGTAACCCGCTAACCCTAGGAAACTCCGCACCTCGGTTTGGCATTTTCGGTTGTTCCCCGATTCATCACGGCTTCCACATTCAATGGATCTCATGAAATCCCTCATAGTCAATGACATGACCTAAAATTGTACCTTCTCCAACCAAAATTCACACTTAGTGAATTTCGATCTGACTTCTCCTTTCTTAGTGTCTCCAACACTAATCTAAGGTGTTTAGCATGATCTTCTGGCATCTTAGAATAGACTAGAATATCATCTATAAACACTATGACGAACTTGTCCAAATATTGTTTGAACACTCTGTTCATCATATCCATAAATGCAGCTGGTGCATTTATCAACCCAAATGACATCACCAAAAACTCATAATGACCATAACGAGTCCTGCAAGCTGTCTTTGGTACATCCTCCTTTCTAACCTTCAATTGGTGATACCTTGTTCTTAAATCTATTTTAGAAAAATACTTAGCCCCTTTCAACTGATCAAATAGATCATCGATCCTGGGCAATGGGTATTTATTCTTTATCGTTAACTTGTTCAACTCTCGATAGTCGATACATAGGCTTAACGATTTGTCCTTCTTCTTAACAAATAGTATCAGTGCTCCCCACGGCAAAACACTCAGTTGAATGTACTTTCTATCCAACAGTTCTTGTAACTGCACCATCAACTCCTTCATCTCCACTGGCGCCATACGATACGGTGCCCTGGAAACTGGTGCTGCTCCTGGCACAATGTCTATCACAAACTCGGTCTCCCAATCCGGCGGAAGACCCGACAATTCTCTCAGAAATACATCAGCGAATTCTTTCACTATAGGTATTTGTTCCATGGTTGCTACCACTCTCTGGGTATCAACAATATGACACAGATAGCCTACGCATCCCTTCCTCAATAATTTCCTAGTTTGTGTCATGGTTAGACAACACGAACGTCCCGACGATCTATTCCCGTAAAATACTACCTGAGGTTGTTTTAAAGTCTTAATGTTCACACATTTCTTTTGACAATCTATAATTGCCCCATAGTTAACTAACCAATCCATTCCGAGAATTACGTCGAATTCTCCTAACTGTATCGGTAACAAATCTACCGATAATTTACAACCCCGTATATCTATGCAATAACTCCTATAAACATCTTTAATAGGAATTATTTCTTCGTTTGACCTTAATATTTAAAGGTATAGGCAACTTTTCGGGAAGTAATCCTAATCGTCTAGCAAAATCGCATGCTATAAATGAACAAGTAGCACCCGAATCAAATAGCACGTACGCATTTATATCGTTGATCGGAATAATACCTGCAACGATGTCCCCTGATGCAACTACATCTTGGACTGTCATGTTAAAGGTACGGCCCCATCTACTACCTCCGGCTGTCTTTGGTCCACTAATAGCTAACTTCATTATTAAGCGCCCTGTTCCGTCAGTCCCCTTCTTCAGGCAGTTCTTTGCCATGTGGTCAGTTGACCCACACACAAAGCACTCGTGATTCTTCTTCAGACTCGGACAATTAGGTGCAATGTACCCCTCCTGTCCACAATTGTAATAGATGGCCTTCCCCTTGAGACAGACTCTTGAGTGAGTCTTCCCACAGGTCTTGCAGGTCTCCATTCTTTTCTTAGGGTCTCCTTGCTTCACTCCGGTATTCCCAGAGCTAAATACCTTCCTCTTCCCCTCGCCACTACTGGCTCCCTCAATCTTTACTCCCCATCTACTTTACCCTTACTTTCTTGTCTTTGTGGTATTGACTCGATGCCTCATTCCACCTTTCTAGCGATTATCGCCTTCTCTAAAACGGTTCCAAAAGAAGTACTTTGGAACACCGAAATACGGTTATAGAGCCAAGGTTTCAAGCCCTGTTCGAACCGTTGTGCCTTCCTCACCTCAGTATCCACTTGGTGTGGAGCGAACCTTACCAGTTCATTAAACTTGGCGACGTATTGGGGAACTGTCATATCCCCTTGTTTCAACTCCAGAAACTGCATCTCCATCCTTCCCAGCATACTTGTGGGAAAGTAGTTCTCGAAGAATATCTCCTTGAACCTATCCCACGTCAAATTTGCTACCCCAACCTTAGCCTGATTGGCTTCCCACCAAAAGTTAGCCTCTCTCTTCATCATATAGGTTGCAAAGGCAACCTTTTAGGCCCCGTCGACATTTGCTATCAGAAATGCCTTCTCTATCTCCTTAACCAACGTTTGGGCTTCAATAGGGTCCGTAGTTCCTTTCAACTCTGGCAGACCTACACTCTTGAAATCCTTAAAGGTAGTAGCTCGTGTTACTCCTGGATTTACGGGGATATTAGCCCCTGTTCTATTAAAGGCAGTTGTTAATAAGTTAACAAACTCCTGCATCGGATTAACCGGACCTCCCTCCGGTTGATTTACGTTCGCACCTTGATTACGTTGCACTCTTCTTGGCGGCATTTTGCTAATACAATAAACACATTTCATTATTATTCCTTTCTTTATTAGTTATCATTTAATATTAAACAATAACTCCAACATCCATAACTCATTTCTTTCCATAAAAAGGGCTTATATTCATTCTTCGTAGTATAATACTACATCGGTTACATACACAGCCTAAGCTGATTACATTACTTTCCCGCTATTGCTTTCCAAAAATTGGGATTTACAAAAGACTACCCTTTACTATACAAAAATGGCTTTACGTCACTACTAGTTACAAAATATTTACATACTTACTCTAACTACTACTAGTCTATATCTACCTCAAGGCATTCTCGAAATCTGCCTTGGCAAGGCCGACAATGATATCACAGCTAATAGTATGTCGTGTCTACCCCACCTCTACAGGATATACAGTTACCTTCTATTGAAAATCTATATGAGAACTCCTATAGATATAAGACATTCTCCATATCTTCTGCATCTTGGTCTTTAGCTCCTCCTTGAGCTCCAAGACCTCATGCTTTAACTCGTGGACTTTGTCCTTAGCCAAAATCCTCTCGCCATGTTCCTGCTCCCACATGGACTCGACATCAGTCTTGTCCTCTATAACCATTTGGAGCTCTGCCTTCAGCTCCTTGACTTCCTGACAGTAATGGATATTCCTATCCAACACTGACATAAACAGAGACATCATTGACCCCCCAGGAGCTATCTTCGCTGCTATAGCCACTCAATTAAATGACACTGTCTCTACTTCCTCCTCTATCATTCCATCGAATACTGATATGTAGTCAGCTTCATCTGAGTCTCCAGACTCAATAACCACTACTTAAGGCTCTGCCGCTATGGGGTTCGGTATAACCTCTACTTGGTTCACCGATTCTTCACTAATGGCTTGACCATCTACATACATTCCATTTACTCTTGACATTTACATAAAACAGTTAAGTTGATTAGTACACGTTAATAGAATAATAAAAACACATAACATAATCATAATGCATTTTTATAAGGTTATTTTCTTCTTGTACTTCTTTGACTTCTCTTAAGGTTATGACTTAAGGTTTTTAATCCCCCCTTAAGTTTTATAACCTAACACTTTGATACCAACCTGTGACGCCCCCAAATCTGGGTGTCTTCCAACCCGACAGATGGTGCTACACGATACTACCATTCATACATTCATTCCATTGAAGAGTCTCAAAAGAACTAATATATCTTCTATATATTCAAAATAATATTACATTTCCCAAGTTCTTTATAACCCATTTGTTTGTTCTTGTCATAATATCAAATATATTACAATCATCCATCTATATTATTACATAAGAACTCTAAGGGTTCGTCTTTGCTTTGCCTTTATCCTTGTCGGAGCCTTCAGTTCGCTCGATCTTGGCTGTGTTCATATGGTTCAAGCAAGAGTGAGCATGACTAGCTCAGTAAGTACTACAATTCTAATAAACAACATGCTTGAAACATAGAACTCATATATCTTCAGTAACTGAACAATAGTTACGAAGTACTATCGATAATTTAAAATAGCACTTCTTTTCATTCAAACATTTTCAACAACAATATTCAGTAGAATATCAACTAAGGCTCAAGACTATGAGCAGTTCATAATTTCTTTTGAAAAAGATAACCCGACACTAAGTCCGTAAGTCCGGCATAGCTTACGAGCACTTCTGGGTGATCAGCCCATAGTACTCTATGTTGATCAATACTAAATTCATTAAACGTGTATACGTTTAAGTTGTGGCAACCTCACGTGCCTGTCGTTAAATGATAAAAACATTTTAGCATACTTGGTCTTTGATTGAAAACCATACCAATATAACTCGGTGAACATAAATCATGCTTGACAAAATCATAACAGAAGTCTAACCGAAAGAGTTGGCTTTAGGCTTCATCATTCAAGACTTCATGTGAAAGAATACATGAATTATAAAACTTGTCCAAACTGAACTGGAACAAGGGTTAGAATACTTGCCTTCAACGTCTGCTTACTGATTATTGCACGTACACTTTAGGTCTCTAAATTTTTATAATACATGATCATATAACATACCACATTAGGTCATATATCATCAAGTATGTATACTATTATATCTTACCCTTCATCTCAATGTAAATCCTAACTTAGATCTATTATTATGGTTTTCCGGCTTTCATTACGTCATTCACATTTCATTCATCTTCAATTGATTATTAACTCTTAATCATCATACTTAAGTGTCTTACAATGCCTTAACAATGTCATGCTTATATCTTAGTTCATTACTAACAAGTTCTCTTTCATTCTGTACTTGAAAACATTCTTTACTGTCCATTGCATAGGGGTGAAGTCAAGCATGGCGCCACCCATTGCCCTTCATCTCAAGTTCATGCACATGAAGCTAAGCATGTCTAACATCCTGATTCAATGCCGTGGCGCCACACTTTGTTCTTTATCTCGCGTTGCGGTGACGAAAGTTAGCGAGTGTGCTCAACATCAAGTACTTTATGCGGTATGCCACTCATTTGGCCTTGGGTTGGCACCGCGGCGCCAACTCTGTGCCTCAGATAGTTTGCAAATTTTAAAAATTTTACGAAACTCCCAGACTCATAACTTCTTTGTTATAAGTCCGAATTGGCTCGTTCAAAAGCCTACGGTTCACAAATTACGTACTATATGCGTTCATGCAAGAATTTTATCTATTTGACTTCGTTTGCTAAAATTTCACCTATTAGTTCATTTTTAACGAAAACGATAAACGTTCGTGAACGTTCAACGCTCGTTTCTTCGTTCTAAGACGGAATTCGGTCATTTTTGAGTCCGCAACTCTATAATGCCAAATATGACTTGTATCCATTGAAAACCAATGTTTCCAACTTTCAACACAAAATACGACTTCCATTCCGAGAATTTCACGAATTCGACGATAATCGTTCAATCGTGTGAATTCCGGCAAAGCTACATTCTTAATGATTCTAAATGGATTTTAACCAACATACGAACAATTAAAGTTACTTATTACACCAACTTATTGATAAAGTAGGTTTTGACTTATCCTCATAAGTCAATGTCTTATTTAACTTATGAACTACATATTCTCATGCTTATGACATACTATGAACTTAATTCCATCAATCAATGTTCTTATACTATAATCAACATACTAACATCATATGACAAACATATGCTAAGTTCTTCATGATTCTAGCAACTTATTAAAGTTCAAGTTGCTTAATCAACTTATTCGGCTTAAGTTCATTCCTTAATAACTTATTACATGTTCTTAACAAACAATCTCCCTTCTCTATCAATCCTATCATAGAAGAGATGTAGATAAAAGATATGAGTCTTACCCGTGAAGACTATGACTTCAATTCACTTTAGAAAATCTAGCAAAAGTTGAAGTGGCTTATAAGTCCTTAAGTGACTTATTCTCTCTACCAAATAAGTAGCTTATCTTGAGAGGAGTTGGATGAAATTTGAACAAGCAACAAAATGAAATGAAGCTTGGTATTTATTGTTAGAGTTTATGCCCTAGAGGCCAATTCTTTTATATAATTGCATTATAGTTTTTTTTACTACGTTATATAAATGTTAACATAATAAAAAAATCCTTAGAATAGTGATACAAATTATATAGTTTCAAGTATGTGACTTGAACATGAGATTATATAATTATAATTAGTATCATTGTTCTTAAATGTCCCTAGTCGAGTATCATTGTTGATGGGACAACAATGATGCATTGAGACTAGTATGTGATCGATCGATGACCAAATCTCATTGGTCATAAATATATGAGATATTAAGTCAATGCATAGGTACATGTTAGAGAACGATGTACTGGATAGACCCACCATGAGAATTCTATGTGGAGCATTATGCGGAGTGTCATTAGCAATTCTCATAGTGACAATGATGTAATGGTCCTTTGACCTAAAATTACTATATTACTACATGGGAATTTATGTACTTTGATATCATCAAATGTCACCTTTAATAGGGTGGACTATAAAGGTGATTATTAAGGTACATCATGAATCGTGTGAGGAATATGAGTGATCTAGATGGAATTTAACCTTCCTATATATTAGGATGATATCCATAGGTTTCTTGATTGAGTAGGACTATGAAATGCATGGCCATGCTCAAATAGTGATTTGTTTCATATAGTCACTCATTGATCAAGAAAACTCGATTAAATTATGAAGAGTATGACACATTCCATGACTCGAGTTTAATCTAGGATATTAAGGTTAAAAGGATTAAATTACATTGAAACATTGGTCACAAAAAAGTTGCATCGAATCATCGCTCTTATTATTACTTGGGTAGCAGTGATGCATTACTAGATGCCGCTCACTGTTTATAATTTTATAATATGATTTTAAAATTATTGCCAACGTGATAATAACCTATAGGGTCACACACATAGAACGTAATTTAAAAGGGAATAAATTTAAATTTTAAGGATTTAAATATATTAATATGATTAATGTATTTAAATCACGAATTTAAATTAAAAGGAAAGTTTGTATATATGTATATTAATTAAGACTTAATTAAGTTATATATATATATATATTCAAAATTTATGAAATTAGGTTTTGATTAATTCCATTTAACTACTATATATAGGATATATAGCAGCTACTTAGGGTTAATTCATAACATGAAAACCCTAGCCGCTCTTAGAGAGAGACTAGAGAGAAAACATACAATTTCATAAAGGTTCCTTTGGTGGCTAGTACCGCAAGTCCCTCTTATTGCAGAATCATTCGACGATTCGTGCGGCGTTCATGTGGATACCATAGAGACGTAGTTTCGTGAGGAATTGCGTTAAGGATTGGAGCGCATCAATTTCAGATTCTCGTTTTTCATATTCGGTATAATCTCTAAACAACTGAGTTAATTATTTTTCGCATGGATCCTGTTTTTGGGTTTCGAAAATTGCTTTGAATTTTTATATTTCCGCTGCGTTTTATGTGCCGAAACCCTACATTTATAGGCCACTCAAAGCTAGGGTAAAATGGTCAATAATACCATCCCACCTCCTTAATAACCTCCTCACTTTACACCTCCTTACTATTCATAACTTAACCTCCAAGTCTACTTGCTAACCACTTCTTATACTTGGTCATCACACATTTTGATTGCCCATCAAGTTTAACCATTTCATACTTGGTTTTCCCCATGGATCATGGCTTGGTCTTTGGGCTTGCTAATGAAATCTAGCTAATTCCTTATTGGGCTTGTACCACCATAATTTGGACTCATGACTTATCAAACATTTGGGATTGATTGTCATATTCTATTGGAATTCTCCCATTAGGCTAATAATCCTACAAGTCCATTATCTTAGATTTAACAAATTAACATTTATACCCCATGTATAATCCTCGTATGCTAGCTCGTATATTAATTCGTAATATACGTTATCTCATTCTTCATACATAATAGTACAATACGCCATATTATACTTACATTCATTACCTTCATATAATGAATACACATTATGCGATCACAACTTTCTTCCTTTAACGCTTAATAAACCTAACATTCCCAAATTAGGTCCACATGCAAAATATTACGTTTTCCATACTTAGATTATTATTACGTAATCGATATCACCTTGATATTATAACATTACGTATTTTTCAAAAATTCAAAAATAATTCCCGAGCAGAAATCGATGAATAGTGTCCCCTAATGTTATAATATCTACCCGCCGGCTGAGCGATCAGCCGGACCACCGCTGTGGGGAGACTCCTTGGACCCCCGTGGAAGCCATTTATGGTCGTCGTGTCCCTATATGTTATATATAGTTTTCTTTAATTATATATGAATTGTTATGTGTTTATTGTGATATGCATGGTGCACAGTTATGGCCTTTTGACCCATAGGTTAGTGGTTTTTTGGTTTTGAAATACGGCTTGCATGTCATGCCTTTCTATAAATTCTAATGTAATATTCTCTTCTCGTCTAAATCCCCTCGAATGTAACTCGAGGTTTCTTTATGTCATGTAATAATCTATAATCGATGAAGATGAAAAGATGAAAGAAAAATGATGATGGAGAGGAGGCACATGCTTGAGGAAGATCCAAGGAAGCTATTTATTTTAAGATCTTTTACCACCTTAGATTGACCTTCAATCTTTCATTAGCTTGAAAAGATTGACAAAGTGATTGGGCCATAATCTGTGACACATTTAATTTTGCACTTTATTTATGCTTGTATACGATATGATATGATAAATAATGTGCATGCTTAATAAGATTAAAATTGGTTAGATCTAAATTTATTAATAAAATCCCTCATTAAATTATTAAGTCTAAATCGATGCCTTCCAATGAATAACACTCATCAAGACCTTGATCATCGATAGATGTAGGTTTGCCAAAGCAAAGTACCCTATTTATCTAGGTAAGATGCGATAGGATAATTGTGATATCCAAACTGTTAAAATCATTGGGCCCGACTTAACTAAGTTATCTCAATAGGATTGTGGACTTAGAGGCATAGAGTTTGGTAGGTACCATTAGATGGACTAGAAATAATTGTTGTTTACCAAACTATCCAGTGAGTTATATATGATATAATTGACAAAAAGGGTTGTATACCTAAATAATTGTGTTTTAAGAGATTAGCCAAAGCTAACTTAGGGCATAATGAAATATGGATCTTGGCTCACTAGAAAGATTTAATTGAAAAATGCTTTCCGAATTAATGGTGAGGGCTATTAATTTGAATAAAATAGTGGGAGGTATATTTTGAATGTACTATTATCAATTACATAATATCAACTCGCAATTTGACTTATTATTTTTTGCACTTATAAATTGTAGATATCAATGGCAAACAACAACAATACAAGTAGTCTTTCACTACGATCACCCCTTGAGAAGGACAAGTCGAGTGGAATTAATTTTCTTGACCGGCATAGAACTTGAGGATTGTCCTCAAACAAGAGCGCAAGCTATATGTCATTGAAAAGCCCATTCTCGCAGTATCAAATGATCATCGCACCACGTCATGGAGCATAATGCTTACAAGAAGCATCAAGATGATGCTCGATTTGAGTTGTCTCATGCTAGAAACCATGAACGCCGAGCTTTAGAAGCAACATGAGTTGATGGATGCTTATGAGATAATCGAGCATCTCAAGAAATTGTTCAAGGGCATGCTCGACAGAGAGGTATGATACAAGCAAGGCATTGTATCATCAAGAAAAT
The DNA here is from genome assembly GCA_020205605.1 of Panax ginseng. Classification (NCBI taxonomy): domain Eukaryota; kingdom Viridiplantae; phylum Streptophyta; class Magnoliopsida; order Apiales; family Araliaceae; genus Panax; species Panax ginseng. The sequence continues at coordinate 71,212,597 of CM035139.1, forward strand.
GGGTGAACGTGATCCAGCTTGGTCCACATGTCTTTGAAAATGATTGGGTATATTGAGTACCTTGATAGGTTGGGTTTTCCAATCACTCTAGAGGCCCAAACAGATCTTGTTTTGCAATCCCTAATGTTAGCATTTATTCTCAATTTGTCATGAATTATCTTATGAATGAAATTATAAAAACCCCTTATCGAGTTGTTGAGCATGTTAAGAACTGCCGAGAACAACATGAAAAAGGCAAGACCCGCTCCCATAATGATGGTGCAAAAGGGAAATGCTAAGGGAAAATGGAAAGCCAAGAAGAAGATAGGATCTAAATCTGGTGCTAAACCTAATCCCAAAACCAAACAGGCTTTAAAACCTAAAGGTGGGGTGGCTAAAGAAGGTGATTATCACTTCTGTGGAAAACCTGGACAATGGAAAAGGAATTGTCTTGCTTATTTGGAAGAAGTGAAGAAAAGGAAAGGAAGTATGACTTCCGATTCAGGTATATATGTTATAGAAGTCAACTTGTCTACTTCTACATCATGGGTATTAAATACTGGATGTGGTTCTCACATTTGTGTTAATGTGCAGGAACTCCGAAGGAGTAGGACTTTGGCAAAAGGAGAGGTTGACCTACGTGTTGGGAATGGAGCAAAAGTTGATGCACTGGCCATAGGAACTTATTATTTATCTTTGCCCTCTGGGCTAGTTTTAGAATTAGAAGATTGTTATTTTGTGCCTGCTATAAGCAAAAACATTATTTCTGTTTCTTGTTTAGACAAGAAAGGTTTTTCATTTATAATAAAGAACAACCATTGTTCGTTTTACTTAAATGATATATGCTATGGTGTTGCACAATTGTTTAATGGTCTTTATATTCTTGACTTAGATATGCCTATCTATAACATAAATACAAAATGATTCAAATCCAACATATCTCTGGCATTGTCGTTTGGGCCATATAAATGAGAAACGCATATCAAAACTCCATAAAGATGGGTTTTTGGATTCATTTGATTTTGAATCATATGAGAAATGCGAGTCTTGTTTATTAGGCAAGATGACTAAAGCCCTTTCACTCGACATGTTGAATCGGAAGCTGCGATATATTGGGACTTATACATAGTGATGTATGTGGACCCATAAGTTCAAGTTAGCAAGAGGTAGGTTTTATTACTTCATTACATTTATCGACGACTTCAATAGATATAGATATGTATCTTATGAGACACAAATCCAATCCTTTGAAAAGTTCAAGGAATTCAAGAATGAAGTTCAAAACCAATTTGGCAAAAGCATAAAAGCCCTTCGATCCGATCGAGGAGGTGAATACTTAAGCCAAGACTTTGATGACCTTCTAAAGGAGTGTGGTATTATATCACAGCTCACTCCACTTGGAACACCACAATGGAATGGTGTGTCTGAGAGGAGGAATCGAACCTTGTTGGACATGGTACGATCAATGATGAGTCATGTAGATCTTCCAATAAGCTTCTGGGGTCATGCCCTAGAGACAGCTGCATTCACACTTAACCGTGTTCCTACAAAGACGGTTCAGAAGACACCATATGAGATGTGGACTGGGAAACGTCCTAGTATGTCGTTCATGAAGATTTGGGGTTGCGAGGCGTTTGTAAAACGTCTGGATTCTGACAAGCTCGGACCCAAATCTGACAAATGTAATTTTGTGGGATACCCAAAAGAAATAAAAGGGTATTATTTATACAAACCTTCTGAGAACAAAGTGATTGTTGCTCGAACTGGTATTTTTCTAGAAAGAGAATTTGTCTCTAAAGGAAACAGTGGGAGGAAAGTAGAACTCAAGAAATTCGAGAACCACGTATATCATTGAACTTGAGTTGAACGTGAGCAGAACCACAAGATGTTGTGGAAAGTGAACCTGCTCAAATTACATAAGGAATTCGTAGATCTGGTAGGACACACCGAGAGCCCGAGAGATATTATGGATATCTTGTGACTCAAAACGGCGATGTGATGCTCATAGATCGGGATGAGCCTCGCTTCCTACCAAGAAGCTATGAATGGACCAGATTCGAGAGATGGCTTGAAGCCATGAGATCCAAATGGACTCCATGTATACTAACCAAGTATGGACTTTGGTTGATCCAAGAAGGGGTAAAACCAATAGGGTGCAAGTGGGTTTTCAAGAAAAACCGATACGGATGGTAATGTACAAACCTATAAAGGCCGATTTGTAGCAAAAGGTTTCAAACAAGTTCAAGGTGTCGACTATGATGAAACCTTCTCTCCGAAAGGGCAATGGTTAAATCCATCGGATCTTACTTGCTATTACAAACTTTTTATGATTACGAAATCTAGCAGATGGATGTCAAAACCGCTTTCCTTAATGGAAATCTCCTCGAGGATATGTACATGACACAACCTGAGGGTTTTGTCGCTCCAAAGGATGCTGGAAAGGTATGTAAGATGCAACGATCCATTTATGGATTGAAGCAAGCCTCTCAGAGTTGGAATCTTCGATTTGATGAAGCCAAAAAGAAGTTTGGCTTTATTAAAATGAAGATGAACCTTGTGTATATAAGAAGGTTAGTGGAGTCACATTGTATTCTCCGATATTATATGTTGATTTACATATTAATTATTGGGAATGACATTCCTTCATTACAGGCTGTAAAAACATAGTTAGGAAAATGTTTCTCCATGAAAGATTTAGGCGATGCAGCCTACATTTTAGGTATCAAGATCTATTGAGATAGATCGGAAAAAATGATCGGCCTAAGTCAAAGTACATATATTGATAAAGTGCTGAAATGGTTCAGCATGCAAGAGGCAAAAAGAGGACATTTACCCATGACTCATGGTGTAAAGATCTCTAAGGCCCAATGTCCTAAATCACAAGATGATGAGGAGCATATGAGAAAGATCCCTTATGCTTGATGAATTGGATCTATCATGTATGCAATGATATGTACTTTCGTCCGGATGTCTTATATGCTTTGAGCATGACGAAGCAGATACAATCGAATCCGGTGAAGGTCATCGACGACGATCGAGAATATCCTCAAGTACCTTAAAAGGACTAAGGATTCATTCTTGGTATATGGAGGTGAAGATGAACTAGCGAAGAAAGGGTTACACAGATGCTAGTTTCGGATCGATAATGATGATTATAAGTCTCAGTCAGGTTTTGTATTTTGCCTTAATGGTGGTGCTGTTAACTGAAAGAGTTTGAAGCAAGAGACAATGAATCGATTCAACAATGTAATTTAGTATATTGTCGCTTCTAGTGCGCCAAGGAGGTCAGATGGATTAAAAAGTTCATCACTGAACTAGGTGTTGTTCCAACCATTGTTGATCCGGTTAAGCTATACTTTGATAACAATGGAGCCATTGCACAGGCTAAGGAACCCAGATCTCACCAACAATCCAAGCATATACTTAGGCGGTACCATCTCATCCGTGAAATCATTGATAGAGGAGATGTACATATAGGAAGAGTGCCAACAAATGATAATGTTGCAGATCCACTGACTAAGGCTTTGTCGCAGCAGAAGCATGACGGTCACACTAGTTTCATGGGTATTAGATACATGAGTGATTGGCTCTAGTGCAAGTGGGAGACTATTAGAGTTTATGCCCTAGAGGCCAATTATTTGATATAATTGCCTAACGTTTTGATATTATATTTGATTGAATAAATGAATGATTTTATTATGGTTTTATTTACTACATTATATAAATGTTAACATAATAAAAAATCCTTAGAATAGTGATACAAATTATATAGTTTCAAGTATGTGACTTGAACATGAGATTATATAATTATAATTAGTATCATTGTTCTTAAATGTCCCTAGTCGAGTATCATTGTTGATGGGACAACAATGATGCATTGAGACTAGTATGTGGATCGACCGATGACCAAATCTCATCGGTCATAAATATATGAGATATTAAGTCAATGCATAGTACATGTTAGAGAACGATGTAATCGGATAGACCCACCATGAGAATTCTATGTGGAGCATTATGCGGAGTGTCATTAGCAATTCTCATAGTGACAATGATGTAATGGTCCTCTGACCTAAAATTACTATATTACTACATGGGAATTTATGTACTTTGATATCATCAAATGTCACCTTTAATAGGGTGGACTATAAAGGTGATTATTGGGTACATCATGAATCGTGTGAGGAATATGAGTGATCTAGATGGAATTTAACCTTCCTATATATTAGGGATGATATCCATAGGCCTCTTGATTGAGTAGGACTATGAAATGCATGGCCATGCTCAAATAGTGATTTGTTTCATATAGTCTACTCATTGATCAAGAAAACTCAGATTAAATTATGAAGAGTATGACACATTCCATGACTCGAGTTTAATCTAGGATATTAAGGTTAAAAGGATTAAATTACATTGAAACATTGGTCACAAAAAAGTTGCATCGAATCATCGCTCTTATTATTACTTGGGTAGCAGTGATGCATTACTAGATGCCGCCACCGCTTTATAATTTTATAATATGATTTTAAAATTATTGCCAACGTGATAATAACCTATAGGGTCACACACATGAACGTAATTTAAAGGGAATAAATTTAAATTTTAAAGATTTAAATATATTAATATGATTAATAGTATTTAAATCACGAATTTAAATTAAAAGGAAAGTTTGTATATATGTATATTAATTAAGTAAGACTTAATTAAGTTATATATATATATATATATATATATATAAATTCAGATTTTATGAAATTAGGTTTTGATTAATTCCATTTAACTACTATATATAGGATATATAGCAGCTACTTAGGGTTAATTCATAACTTGAAAACCCTAGCCACTCCTAGAGAGAAAACATACAGTTTCATAAAGGTTCTTTTGGTGGCTAGTACCGCAAGTCCCTCTTATTGCAGAATCATTCGGCGATTCGTGCGGCGTTCGTGTGGATACCATAGAGACGTAGTTTCATGAGGAATTGCGTTAAGGATTGGAGCGCATCAATTTTAGATTCTCGTTTTTCAAATTCGGTATAATCTCTAAACAACTGAGTTAATTGTTTTTCGCATGGATCCTGTTTTTGGGTTTCGAAAATTGCTTTGAATTTTTATATTTCCGCTGTGTTTTATGTGCCGAAACCCTACATTTATAGGCCACTCAAAGCTAGGGTAAAATGGTCAATAATACCATCCCACCTCCTTAATAACCTCCTCACTTTACACTTCCTTACTATTCATAACTTAACCTCCAAGTCTACTTGCTAACCACTTCTTATACTTGGTCATCACACATTTTGATTGCCCATCAAGTTTAACCATTTCATACTTGGTTTTCCCCATGGATCATGGCTTGGTCTTTGGGCTTGCTAATGAAATCTAGCTAATTCCTTATTGGGCTTGTACCACCATAATTTGGACTCATGACTTATCAAACACTTGGGCTTGATTGTCATATTCTATTGGACTTCTCCCATTAGGCTAAAAATCCTACAAGTCCATTATCTTAGATTTAACAACTTAACATTTATACCCCATGTATAATCCTCGTATGCTAGCTCGTATATTAATTCTTAATATACGTTATCTCATTCTTTATACATAATAGTACAATACGCCATATTATACTTACATTCTTTACCTTCATATAATGAATACACATTATGCGATCACAACTTTCTTCCTTTAACGCTTAATAAACCTAACGTTCCCAAATTAGGTCCACATGCAAAATATTACGTTTTCCATACTTAGATTATTATTACGTAATCGATATCACCTTGATATTATAACATTACGTATTTCTCGAAAATTCAAAAATAATTCCGAAAGCGTAAATCGATGAATAGTGTTTTTCAAAAAATTTCTAAAGCTTTTATTTTCGTCTTAGAAATTCAAACACTTTAATTCATTCACGTAGTCAAAATACTACGATGTTCCGACGTTTCTAGGTTATAGAACGACATTCATCTTATCCACACGTAATAATAATAAATAATATTATTTTATTCATTATTAAAAGTATTTACAAAGGTTCGATTTTCTGGGGCGTTACATGGATGATAGAGAATCTCGCAGTCGTAGTCTTTAATGAACTTCATCCATCTCCTCTGTTGCATATTCAAATCTTTCTGTGTAAAGATATACTTCAGACTTTTATGGTCTGTATATATGTCACACCTCTCTCCATAAAGATAGTGCCTCCAAATCTTAAGAGCAAACACCACCGCAGCCAACTCCAAATCATGAGTCGGATACCCTTTCTCGTATTCCTTTAATTGACATGATGCATATGCAATAACTCTGTCGTTGTGCATAAGCACACATCCTAGTCCTTTGTATGATGTGTCACTATATACCACAAAATTCCCTGTATCATCAGGTAATGACAACACAAGTGCTGAACTCAATCTTTTCTTTAATTCTTGAAAACTCTCCTCACACTTCTCCGTGCAAACAAACTTAACTGCCTTCCTAGTTAGATTCATCAACGGAGTTACGATCTTGGAAAAGTCTTGAATAAAACGCCTATAGTAACCTGCCAATCCCAAGAAACTTCTTACTTATGACGGTGTCTTCGGCTGATCCCAGTTTATTACAGCTTCAACTTTCGATGGATCTACCGAGATTCTGTCCTTGTCAATGACGTGCCCAAGAAACTACACACGTTCAAACGAAAACTCACATTTCGAGAATTTAGTGTACAACTTCTCTCTCTTCAATGTCTCCAACGTCACCCTTAAGTGTTCAACATGTTCCTCCTTGGTCATAGAATACACCAATATATCATCAATAAGCACCACCACAAATTTATCTAAGAATGGTTTAAACACCCTGTTCATCAAATCCATGAATGATGTAGGTGCATTGGTTAAACCAAATGACATAACCAGAAACTCATAATGACCATGCTGAGTTCTAAATGCCATTTTTAGTACATCCTTTGGCCTCACCTTCAGTTGATGATAACCACTCCTCAAATCTATCTTTGAGAAATATCTCGCTCCCTTTAATTCATCGAACAAGTCATCGATTCTCGGTAATGGATACTCACTACAAAAAATGGGCCTTTAGCAACGATTTTTCGGGCAACGACTTTATAAGTCATTGCTAAAAGTATATGTCCTTTGTTGTAAATTATGTCAGGCTTTCAGGTTTTGCAACGAAATTCATAAGTCATTGAAATATTTCATTGCTAATTCATTGGTGGGAAAAAATTTCGTTAAAATTTCGTTGCAAAATTTTGGGCCACTTGATTTCCCATCATCGTGGGCAACGAAAGTTTTTTTGTTGCTAAAAATGGGGCTTTAGCAACGATTTTTCAAGTAACGACTTTATAAGTCGTTGCTAAAAGTGTATGTTTAGCAACGAAATTCATAAGTAGTTGCAAATTTTGGAAACAAAATTCGTTAGAAATTCGTTGTAAATTTCTAACCACTTAATTTCTCCTCATCATGGGTAACGAAAGTTTTTTTGTTGCTATATTTCGTTGCCTAATATGGACCACATTCATTGGCAACAATTTTTATTTTCGTTGCATATTTTTTACAAATTTTTGTAACGAATATTAAAATGTTGCCTTCAATTAAGAGAATAATAATAATAATAATAATAATAATAATAATAATAATAATAATAATAATAATAATAATAATACTAATCCTTGCAAAATAATATTTTATAAATTTTAGATGAAATATTTATATATTTATAAATAAATATTTGTTTATAAATTTTAAAGATAAATTTATATGAATATTTGTTTATAAATATTTATAAGAATATTTAGAGATAAATTTATAAATATATATATATATATATATATATATATATTAAAATATTCATAGTTACGTTATATAAATATTCATAGTTACTTTATATATATGATGATTGGGTAATATACCCATGAATTGATTACGTTTAGCCTTAATTTGTTGTGTGTTCGAAGCGCTTTTAGAGTTATTTTACCGCTTAAGTTGTGTTGTAAGGTGATTGTGCGTTGTTGGAGTGATTGGAAGCAATTGGGCTAAAAAAGGGGGCAAGATTCATTTTCTGCTCAATAGCGCCGGGGCGCTATTACTAGGCTAAAAAACAGCGTCGGGGCGCTAGTCGTCTGTTGACTCATAATGGGGTGCGCGCGTGTGGAACAGGCATGGGACTTCACTTTGACTTGTTGTTGACTTTATTTTATGTGTCTTGGAAGCCTAATTGGACTAGAATTGTTGGAATTGGACAGAAAAATATAAATTGATTTATTGTTATTGAATTGAGGGGATGATACGACACAATTAGAGATTGGAGCAAGGAGGAGGATCAGATCTGAAGGCTACAACTTGGAGTTTTTCTTCTTCCTCTTTACTCTTTTAAATTGTGTAACTTCTTAAGGATGATTTATCAATTATTTGTGGTTTTTATTTCCGTCATGAACTAATTCTTTTTATTAAGATTCCAATGGAACCTTTTATGGTGATGGATTGATTATTTAATTTATTCCAATTATTTATGTTGAAGTGAATTGTTCATCATGCTTTGATTTATTGATTAATTATCCGCCAATAATTACCGTGTTACTCTGTAGGAATTGAGAAAGGAATTCTAGGGTTAGAATCAAGGTGATGACATGTGACTTAGTTATTTATATAGTGAATAATTAGGTTTGTGAATAGAATGAGAATATCTATTTGCCGCATGTAACACATAAGGAATTGGTTTGTAACGAGTTTAATTCAATTGTTTATAGAGATATAGCAAAATTAATCAAGGTTAAATAGAAGGCAATTGATCACCGAGAGAGGGCTTTTGGCATTTGAGAATTCTCATAACAATTCAAGAGACATAATAATTGGGATAATTGAATAATTGATTTAGTAATCATAATTGGGGAAATTGGAGTCTTAATTATCATTCATCTGCATTCAAATAAATTTTAATTTGTTCTTGTTTTCTTTTAGCATAATTTCTTAGTTATATTTACAATTAGTTTTCTTAACTTTAATAATCACAATTTTTGGGTTGTTTAAATAAAATTGGATTGATACCGTACTAGTAGTTGGAATTTATTAATTAAAATTCTCTGAGGGATCGATACTCTAATTTATCATTATATTACTTGTTGATCGTGTATACTTGCACGTTTGCTTTGATTGTGAAATCAACCAACAAGTTTTTGGTGCCGTTGTCGGGGACTTCTTTTGTTAATATTAATTCCATATTAGTTATAATCAATTCGGTCTTAATTTAAACATTACTTAATTCTTCTTCTTGTTTTCAGAGAATTTTGCAAGTGTATGCACACTAGATCAAGGGCACGAAGGAACTTTTTCCTTATATCGACGAGATTGAAAGGAAATTCCGAAAGTGGCAATCGACTAGTGCAGAATACCTTATGGAAGAAGAACTGGTGGATCAAGAAATTCCAAAGGAATATGGCGGTGGAACGATCGTAAATCACTTAGGGACTATGCCATGCCGAATGTCACTTGATATACAATGAGCATTAGGAGACCAAAGAATCAATGCTAACAATTTTGAGATCAAACCAAATACCATTCAAATGCTTCGTAATCAATGTCATTTGGGGGTGGTCCATTAGATGATCCGAATGAGCATATCTTGAGCTTCTTGAAGTTTCATGACACCTTCAAATTCAACAATGTGTCTCAAGATGCTACAAGGTTGAGAATGTTCCCATTCACTTTGAAAGACAAAGCACGCAGCTTGGTTATACGCCAAATTCCCCGACTCAATCCACACTTGGGACGATTTGCTCTCAAAAATTTCTAGCTAAATTTTTCCCGCCAAATTAAATCAAGAAAACTACTAATGACATTCATACCTTCGCACAGTTTGATTCGGAATCATTGTATGAGGCGTGGGAAAGGTTTGAGGATATGCTCCGCAAATGCCCACACCATGGAATTCCACAGTGGATGCAATTAGCGATATTTTGCGATGGGTTAAAAGCATCCACAAGGGCAAGTATTGACGCAGCAGCAGGAGGAGCAATTATGTCTAAAAACCTTGATGAGGCATTTCAGTTGTTAGAGACGATGGCCACCAACAATTATCAGTGGCCCATAACGAGGTCTAATCCTCCGAAAGCAGCGGGAAAGTATGATGTGGATGCAATAACGTCTTTACAAGTGCAAATGACAGCAATGGCTAAGCAGATAGAATTATTGCATCCACAATCCACTCAGTAGATATCTATGGTCTGTGAAATTTTTGCTGGGGGTCATACTACGGATCAATGTGCCATCAATGCTGAAGCAGCACAATATGTGGGAAGTTATAGTTTGCCTACTCAAATTTTATCCAAATCAAAATACATATAATCCGGGTTGGAGAAATCATCCCGGTTTTCATGGAGTAACAACCAAGTCAGCAGTAACAAGCACCGAGACAAAGAAAACAATTCCGGTTTCAAAACCAGACACAACAACACGTGCGGAAAGCAAGCTGGGAAGAAGCCTTGGAAAGATTTGTTAAGGCAGTTGAAAAAAAATGAGGAGAGTGATAAAAGATTGAATCAAGTGGAGTTGAGTATACAAAGTCAGACTGCATCGATCAAAAACCTAGAAAATCAAATGGGGCAAATGGCACATGCGTTGAATAATCGACCACTTGGAACACTTCCAAGCGACACCGAGAAAAACCCGCAGAGAGACGAAAGATCAGAAGCTAGAATTCTACTGAAGTGGGAAAGAACTACAAGACTCAAATACTGGATAAGGAAAAGGAGGACAAGGTACAAATTGAAATTGAGAAAGTGGTGGATATCGAAAAGCATCAAGAGGAAACCTCACAGCAAAAAAATTTGGAACCAACCCGTACAAGCCCCCCATACCGTATCCGCAGAGATTTTAGAAATCCAAGTTAGATAAGCAGTTCTCTCGATTTTTGGATATCTTCAAGAAATTGCACATCAACATCCCCTTCGCCGAAGCCTTGGAACAGATGCCGAGTTATGCGAAGTTTATGAAGGAGGTTCTGTCAAAGAAAAGGAAATTGGGTGAATTCGAGACAAGAGATTGACGGAAGAATGCAATACTATCATTCGTAATAAGTTACCGCCAAAGCTCAAGGATCCGTGTAGTTTTAATATACCGTAAGTAGATTGGAAATCGCCGGACAAGCTTTATATGATTTGGGGGCTAGTATAAATCTAATGCCATTATCCGCTCTATAGTGAGCCTTCGGACTTCAGCCCCACGCCCGACAAACATCAGGCTTATACGTACTAATGATAGATCGCTATATATCCACGAGGTATAGTTGAAGATGTGCTAGTAAAAGTGGATAAATTTATCTTCCCGCAGATTTCTTTATTTTGGATCATGAAGGACAAAGAGATTCCTATCATTCTTGGGCAACCATTTCGCAACAGTGTAACAATCGATTGATGTTCAAAAGGTGAATTGACAATGCGAGTGGAAGATCAACAGGTCACCTTTAACGTCTTCAAGTCGATGTCGTATCCTAAAGAAAAAGGTGAATGTATGAGGATTGATATCATGAAGGAATTGGTGAATCATAAATTTAGCACAACTTTTTTGGAGGACCCACTTGAATCTATTTTGCTCTTTAAGCGCATTTAATATATGGCATCAAGAAGATATCGAATACGTCAAATGGCTAGACACACAAGTAGTGTTCCGGAAAAGCACTCAATCCTTCGACACCATAGAGAGGCCCGCAGCTGAAGGTAAAAAGTTCAAACCGTCAATAGAAGAGCCACCGGTGCTAGAGTTAAAGCCATTACCACCCCATCTGCAATATGCTTATTTAGGAAAAGACGAGACCCTACCAGTTATTGTTTCCACAGAATTGACTGATACGCAAAAGGAAAAACTGCTACGGGTTTTGCGAGAATTCAAAACAGCAATTGGGTGGACTATAGCGGACATTCGAGGTATTAGCCCATCATTCTGCATGCATAAAATCTTAATGGAGGAAGGGGCGAAACCAACCATCGAGATGCAAAGAAGGTTAAACCCCATCATGAAGGAGGTGGTGAAAAAGGAAATAATAAAGTGGTTGGATGCTGGCATTATTTACCCGATCTCAGATAGTTCATGGGTGAGTCCCGTCCAATGCGTACCAAAAAAAGGAGGTATGATAGTGGTGAAGAATGAAGCGAATGAGCTCATCCCTACTCGAACAGTTACAGGATGGAGAGTGTGCATGGACTACCGCAAGCTAAATAAAGTCACACGTAAGGATCACTTTCCTTACCATTCATCGATCGATGTTGGATAAAGCAATGGACATCAATTTTATTGTCTCTTGATGGTTATTCGATATAATCAAATTGCTATTGCACCGAGGATCAAGAAAAATGACATTCACATGCCCATACTGCAGACGCTTGCATTTCGCCAATGTCTTTTGGTTTATGCAACGCACCAAAGAACCTTCCAAATGGCAGGCATGATAGGCGATCTTCTCCGATATGGTCGAGAAAAATCTGGAGGTATTTATGGACGATTTTTCCGTGTTTGGTGATAGCTTTGATCCGTGGTTTGAAAAATCTAATGTTAGTATTGAAACGATGCGTGGAGACTAACTGGTTCTTAATTGGGAAAAATGTCACTTTATGGTGAAAGAATGGATTATTCTCAGCATGTGGTTTTCACAAATTGACTAGAGGTGGATAAAGCAAAGATTGAGACTATTGAGAAATTACCACCTCCATCATCCGTGAAGGGAATCCGAGCTTTTTGGGACACGCGGGTTTTATCGACGCTTTCATCAAAGATTTTTCAAAATCTCAAAACCCTTGTGTTCCTTGTTAGAGAAAGATGTGCCTTTCAAAATAGATCACCATGTATCGAGGCATTTGAGATTTTAAAGAAGAAGCTAGTATCCGCTTCCAATCATTGTGGGCGCCCGATTGGTCTCTACCATTCGAATTGATGCGCGACGCCAAATGACTATACAAATGGGGAGCAGCTTTTGGGTCAACGCCTCAACAAAATTTTCCATACAATCTATTACTCAAGCAAGACGCCGACAGATGCTCAATTTGAACTATACAACCACCAAAAAAGAACTACTTGCGCTTGTGTTTGCCTTCGATAAATTCAGAGCATATCTCATCTAACCAAGGTTATTGTCTACACGGATCATTCTCGCAATCAAATATTTGATCGAAAAGAAGGATGCCAAACCAAGGTTAATCCGCTGGGTGTTATCGCTCAGAGTTTGATTTGGAGATCCGGATAGAAAGGGTACCAAAATCAAGTAATGGATCATCTTTCGCTACCGGAAAATGATGAGGTGCGAGAGGAAAGACAATGCATTGATTAACGAGAAATTTCTCGATTTAACAACTTCTACGAAAGTGACCACAACATTGCCTTGGTATGCCGATTATGTGAACTATGTGGTTGCTAAGGTATTACCTCCGATTTGAATTCGCAACAACGAAAGAAATTCCTCCATGACGTGAAGCAATACTATTAGGATGAACCGTTTTTTTTTAAAGCCCGCATGGATCAAATGATTAGACGTTATATACCTCATGAAGAGATGGATGATATCTTAGGTCATCGCCATTCATCCGACTATGGAGGGCATTATTCCGGTGATCGAATCGCGCCAAGGTGTTACAACTGGATTTTATCGCCTTCATTATTCAAGGATGCGATTCTATGTGCTAAAGTGTGATGATGTCAACGCTATTGGTAATATCTCCAAGCCGAAAATGAGATGCCACTCAACTCTATTTTGGAGGTAGAATTGTTCGACGTTTGGGGCATTGATTTCATGGGACCGCTCCCTCATCTTTCAATAATCAAGATATTCGCTGGCGCGTGGATTATGTTTACAAATGGGTAGAAGCCACGCTTTGCCCACAAACGATGCTAACGTCAGTCTCCGCGATTTTTAAAGAAAAATATTTTCACGCGATTTGGGACTCCACGGGCAATAATAAGTGATGAGGGAACACATTTGTGCAACAAGCAGTTCACAAAGTTACTGGTGAAGTATGGGGTTCGCCATAAAATCGCAGCTGCGAATCACCCCCAAACCAATGGCCAAGCTGAGGTCTCGAATAGGGAGGTCAAGAGAATTCTAGAAAAGGTGGTCAATCCGTCTCGAAAAGATTGGTCACTACATCTTGACGATGCTCTATGGGCATATCGTATAAAGATATAAGAATCCGATCGATGTCACCTTATCGAATGGTTTACGTAAAAGCGTGTCACCTCCCCAAATGAGCTAGAACATAGTGCATACTCGGGCCATTCGGAAGCTCAATTTTGATGAACAAGCAAATGGGTGAGCAAAGGTTACCGCAATTGAACGAGATGGATGAATTCCGCTTTAACGCTGTATATGAAAAACGCAAAACTCTACAAGGAGAAAGTCAAAGCTTGGCATGATAAGAAAATTCTCGATAAAACATTTGAACCGCCAACAAGTCTTGCTCTTCAATTCGAGATTGCGCTTATTTCTAGTGGAAACTCAAATCACGCTGATCGTGACCTTTTACAAATCAGATTCGCTGTTCCCCACATAAGGTAACATTGAGATCGAAAACCAAATTCAAATTGCACATTCAAGGTTAATTCACAACGACTCAAACATTACCGAGTGGACCTATTGAAAGGCAAACTACTTATTATAAATCTCTCCCGACCCAAATGAACAATTGAGTAAACTAGCAAAGTCGGGCCGTCGACAGTAAACCAAGCGCTTATCGGGAGGCAACCCAATCAATTTTTATTTTGATTTTTTCATTTATTTTATTTTATTTCTTGGAGTATTTTAGTTATTCTTCTTATCTATTGCATATCATGTCTCTATTTTAGTATTAGAAAGTAGAGTTACTCATCATGGTGGGTGGTTAATTAAATTCCATGTTGTAGGTGATCAGAGGTGTGAACGAGGAATTACCTCAAGTCAGCCGCCAAGAGCGCCCCCCAACCGTCTGTTTATAAGTATAAAAATAGCGCCCGTAGCAAAAGCGCTAATGAAGATTCTTCCCACGAGCGCCCCGACACAGTATTCTTGTGCTTAAATAGCGCCTTGCCGCTAAGGGCCTCCTCTGAACCCATCGCTTAAGAGCGCCCAATTGCTTCCCCATACAAATACAAATACCTGACGCTAGAGGTTAGCCAAGAGTCCTAATTTGGTTATAATCGCTAATCTACACACTCCTTCCTTTTATTAGCACACGCCTCCTTCCCTCCATCTCCTACACGATCTCCTTCTCTCTCTCACTTGGATACACCAAAAAAATTGTAAGGCTTATTATCAAATTCTAGGTTCAATCCTCCAATAAAGTGACACAAATCTCATCTCTCTCACAATCATCTACCACTAGTATGTTGAATGTTTTAATTATATTTTTGTGTAACAAGCTTTGGTATTGATTTATTTGGTAAGTGTTCTACATCCGGATGTGTATCTCATCTAGAGATAGAACAAAAACAAAATTGCTTAATGGCCATGAATTGCTTACTTGAAAGCATAGATTGCATCAATGGGATATTTTTGTTTAATAAGAGGTATGAATTGACAGTAACTTAGTGTAAATCTAAGTAATTGATGAGTTTCCTCTTAGATGTTTGATGAATTACCTGAGTGAAGGATCCTTTCCACATGCACACTTATCACTATGTCCGCACTATCACTCTAGACCCATGTGCCACCACAATGAGTTCAATCTCATCAGAAGACTTGTTCTTGGTTACCATCACACATAGTGAATTAGAGTGGGGAGAATTAGACTATATTGATCCATGCATGACTCCTCACGCACTCTATAATAACTCTTTTGGGCATCTCTTGTGTTGCATGTGCCAACTCTATAAACGGATGAGCCCATGACTTCAATCGGCATACTTGTGCATATACATGTATTCTTGTGTCAAGCACCACCCCCTCACAAAATGTGCTCAATGTCCATTTATTTTTCACACATTTGGGGGTCGAAATATATACATAAGTTTATTGCAATTCAAAAATCTGTTCAATACTAATATATATATATATATGCTTACTTGCGCACTCGCTTTATGGCATCGAAATGTCGCCGCAGGAAAGATCGTGGACCGCCTCAACTCCACCTCCGAGGTTTGACGATAAATTACCGATTTGTCGACTTGCGGCTCAGAAAGATACAACCGATCGGCTACTCTGGCCATTGGTTCCGAACGTGGGTTGAGTCCTCGATCCAAAGAAAAGATGGCGACATACGGCAATATGATGATAGCCGAGAAATTGGTTCACACTCACCGCACAAATTTTATCCCGCAGAATTGCAAAGTGGTAAAAGAATTTTACGCCAACGTGCCCGAGCATGATCACTACACGGTATTCGTCAGGGGCAAAATAGTGGAATTTGGCGAAGAGGACTTCAACGGGTGCTATCAACTGCCACTTGAGGGATTGAACGACGAATATGCACGGTTTGTGAGTGATGGGCCAGATTATGAGAAGATAATTCGTGAGCTTTGTCACCGGCACCACATGGACGGCCCAGAACGCGAAAAAACACGACCTTCCCATTAGCGAATCTCACTATATGGGAAGGCATGGTATGCATTCATTTACGCAAAAACTCATGCCATGCACCCATGTGAGTCATGTTACCAGTGGAACGGCAAAGGTTTCTATACTCAATCCTCAAAGGATTCAAAATTGATGTGGGCCATCTCATCTTGCAATCATTCTCCCGAGCATCTCGTGGAGTACCACCGAGGATTACCACATCCGCCTCTCATCTCGCATGTTATGTGACAAGTTCGCCACAAATGGAAGTCCGACGAGATGACCCAAAAGCCTATGCCAAAGTGTTGGACCACAAGTTGATCCACCTAAGACAAAGTATGGATCGGTGGAGCAAACCACCCTAGGGGATCGGTTTCATAATTCCCCAAGTCGAACAATCTCAAGCTCCACCGCCCCAGTGCTCCATCTACACACGGCCCCTCGCCTGCCAGATAGAGAGGTGTGATTCTCAAGTCGCTTCAAAGAGAAATCAATAGTTGGTTCTACAATCTTGAAGCCCAAAATGTCCGCCGTCTGAAAGCGCCAAGACGTTATCTTTAAGTATTTGGTTGACTAAATGCCGCATTTAAATGCGATGAATGCCAAACAATTTCCAAATGTTAGTCTCGGGCCGGGCTTCCATCTGCTCCATTCCCGCCAGCTTTTCCCCTCTGATCTAGAAATGAGCGAGGATGATGATGATCCAAATTGACGCTTAAGCTCATCGTGGGGAGTCCTCTGTTTTATTTTGTTTTATCTTTCGCATGAGGACATTGCTTCTAGATAAGTTTGGGGTGGTTGTTAAGTTTTATTTTTCTTAGTTGCATTAGTAAACTTGTTTTTAGTTTTTTTTATGTTGCATTTAGGATTGCATGTTAATTCCAAATTTTGATAAAGTGAGTATATTTAAAGGCCAATGATGAACTTAAAATTGCATGAACAAGTCTAGTAAGGATTGTTGAGTCGAATATGATGTTCTTGACATGATTTGAATCCCTATCCTGCTTGACACTCGATGTTTCAAGGATAAAGACATTTGGAAAGATGACCATGTTAGCTATGATAGTTTAAATGGATAGATAGTAGAGTTCTAAAGGATGAATGCTAGTGAAATGAAGGAACAAGTTAAGTAGCTAGTGAAGACCTAATTTAGATTTGAACTTAAGTTTGGGAAAATATATGGAGTATACAAGCTTTGAGCTAGCTAAAAAATATATATATATATATATATATATATATATATATATATATATATATCGTGACTAGTCTTGTTTCGGGCCTTTGTTACTTGAAAAAGACGCTCAAGGGGGTATCTTAAAACCTAGCGCCTAAGGTCTTATATGGTCCGGGAGTCATTGGTCGAAAGCTCGCTAAGGGGTAGCAATCATTAGCCTAATGGAATGAGACATCGCACGCTCATGGTTGAAAAAAAAAAAAAAAAAAAGCAATTAAAAGAGCAAAATGCCTCGCTTAGCAAAAAACAAGCATAAGTATTCCATGTCAATCTTGAACTTTGGTGATTGTTTAATTTCAGTTGAATCTAGTTTATTTGATGCGTTCTTGAGTTGAATTGTATGAAGCTTATTAAGAACTTTATTATCTTTCAGATTTTTGCTTGTCATCGGTCAAGATGGTTGATTGAACACACACTCACAATATCGCAATAATAGATTTTGATCGATTGATTGTTGGGATATTGTTGATCTGTTTTAACATGAGGTATTAACATGTTTTTGTGATTTTTCTGAGGCCTATGGATATTCGTTAACTATTGAATTGCTGGAATTAAGGTCCTTTAGTTAGTTTGCATTTGCATGATGTTTAGTTATTCGTGTTTTGTGTTTTATTGCTTGAGGACACGCAACGATTTAAGTTTGGGGTATTTGATGATTGGGTAATATACCCATGAATTGATTATGTTTAGCCTTAATTTGTTGTGTGTTCGAAGCGTTTTAGAGTTATTTTACTCGTTTAAGTTGTGTTGTGGCAGGATTGTGCGTTGTTGGAGCGATTGGAAGCAATTGGGCTAAAAAAGGGGCAAGATTCATTTTCTGCTCAATAGCGCCGGGGCGCTATTACTAGGCTAAAAAACAATGGCGCCGCTAATCGTCTGTCGACTTTGAATGGGGCGCGCAGGAACAAAGCGTGGGACTTCACTTTGACTTGTTGCGTTGACTTTTATTTTATGTGTCTTGGAAGCCTAATTGACTAGAATTGTTGGAATTGGACGTAAAAATATAAATTGATTTATTGTTATTGAATTGAGGGGGGATGATATGACACAATTAGAGATTGGAGCAAGGAGGAGGATCAGATCTGAAGGCTACAACTTGGAGTTTTTCTTCTTCCTCTTTACTCTTTTAAATTGTGTAACTTCTTAAGGATGATTTATCAATTATTTGTGATTTTTATTTCCGTCATGAACTAATTCTTTTTATTAAGATTCCAATGGAACCTTTTATGGTGATGGATTGATTATTTAATTTATTCCAATTATTTATGTTGAAGTGAATTGTTCATCATGCTTTGATTTATTGATTAATTATCCGCCAATAATTACCGTGTTACTCTGTAGGAATTGAGAAAGGAATTCTAGGGTTAGAATCCTGCAGGTGATGATGATACTGACTTAGTTATTTACATAGTGAATAATTAGGTTTGTGAATAGAATGAGAATATCTATTCACCGCATGTAACACATAAGGAATTGGGTTTAGAACGAGTTTAATTCAATTATTTTGCATAGAGATATAGCAAAATTAATCAAGCAAATAGAAGGCAATTGATCACTCGAGAGAGGGCTTTTGGCATTTGAGAATTCTCGTTAACAATTCAATAGACATAATAATTGGGATAATTGAATAATTGATTTAGTAATCATAATTGGGGAAATTGGAGTCTTAATTATCATTCATCTGCATTCAAATAATTTTTAATTTGTTCTTGTTTTCTTTTAGCATAATTTCTTGGTTATATTTACAATTAGTTTTCTTAACTTTAATAATCACAATTTTTGGGTTGTTTAAATAAAATTGGATTGATACTGCATTAGTAGTTGGAATTTATTAATTAGAAATCTCCGAGGATCGATACTCTAATTTATCACTATATTACTTGTTGATCGTGTATACTTGCACGTTTGCTTTGATTAGGAAATCAACCAACAATATAGGTGGTTTAAATATTAGTGTTACATAAATTCTAGCATTATAGGTAGTTGGTTCAATGGCTTTTGATGGAATATAAGGTTTTTAGTTTGGAGAGGTCTAAAGTTCGACACTCGTGAGCAACATTTTTTTTTAAAAAAAATTTACCAAGCAATTGAAAATTTTTCTTTAAGTTAGTTTGACCCACATTAATGTAATATCAATTTTATCCCTATTTTATTTAAATTTTTTTTTAAAAAAAAATGAATTTGTAAAAAAGAAGAGTAAGATGCAACGTCACTTTAATTGGAGTTAGAATTTTTATTTTTATTTTTTTATAGCTGAAGTCTTATATACTCCTTCATTTCCAACGCCGATGACAGAGAATAAACATAAAAAAATATTGATGTTTGTAAACAAGTACAAGAGATCAAAGAAATTAAAAAAAGAGAGATTCTAACGTCAGTTAAAGTGATGTTACATCTTATTCTTCTTTTTTACAAATTTTCTTTATAATTTTTTTTTAAAAAAGTTATAATGCCAGTTAGTTTGGCATTGGATCACATTTTTATTTTTTTCAAATTTCTTTAAAAAAATAAAATCATTTTTAAAAAAATTAAGATAATTTTTTTTAAATTCGTTTTTAAAAAAAATATTTTTTAAAGTGGCGTTGGTTGCCTTTCTGATTTTGAGCGGAAAAAAAATCCAAAAATTCACGCCCACTAGTGATTTTTTTTTATTTTAAAGGTAATCACCTCCCATCAATTCAGTGATTTTTTGTCTTTGTCCAATATACCTGATTCACTCTCAAACATTATATTAAAGGAGTTGTTTGCCCAATTAATATTTGGCCTGAAACAAGATAAAGTATTTTTTTTTGAATTTATTGAGTTTGTTAAATGAGGTTTGGTCTTGAAGTGAAGGTTATTTATTGGGTTTGAGTTTGTTTAGTAAAATATTTATTTAAGTCACTTAATTAGTTATGTTTATTTTTTTAATTTAGTTTGTCAATTGTTTATTTTGTTTTCGTTAATTAATATATTAACTAATTATTTATTTATATTTTTGACATATTATAATTATTTTAACACACAATTTACTAGTTGACATCCACATACAATTATATGGGCCCCAAGTATTACTTGGACTGTACATGTGGATAGTTGAAGATTTTTTTTTTATATGCTTGTCGTTAAAAGCTGTTGAGTAAAATCTATATACGCACAACACGCAAGTATACGTGGTCAACAAGTAATAAAGTGATGAGTAGAGTATCGTTCCCACAGAGACAATTTAGTAAGAAACTTAACCTCACAATTATCAATTTCCTATTAATCCTAATTTTATTAAACTATCCAATTCAATGATTAAAAATTATAGAAACTAAATTAAAAACAAATAAACTACCACAAACCAATCACCAATATCAAAATCTGGAAATTTCAAACAGTTAATAGAGAATTAGACTTATGATTTCACCCTAAGCTTCACTCTGATTTTAACATCTTTATTCCAATTCAATTCACGATCCCAGTTTATTAATCAAGAACACGAACGTAGTATTAACCACCTCTCGACGCACTAATACCGTATTAACGTAAATCCACAATTAAGATAGAAACACGTTAAACACCTTAATCAACTAACTCACTATATCTCTATGTGAATTACAATTAAAGAAGGTTTAAAAATAAGTTCTTTATCCGATTACATGCGATGTCAAGCATATCTCTACCTTAACATTCATCAAGATTCTACTATTCACAAAATTCATGAACACATGCTATATCAAACTAGGTCTAGATTTGAATATCCTCTCTTAATTCCATACAAATCCACAAAGAATTGTTGATCAGGCAATTCATAGATTCAAGCTCAAATCAATATAAATAAACTGGAAATAGCTTATTAAATCAGAAATCAAACTTTACAAAATCATAGATTCACTCAAAGATCCATCATAAGCCTACAAAATGAATTAGTTCATAATAACCGAAATAAACACTGAATAAATCATGAAAATTATTCTTTCAATTACAAATAATAGTCTAAGACGAAGAATATTGAAAAACACCCTTCACGTAGCCTAGAATCGCAATCGTCTCGAAAATCTCCTTGAAATACTCCTCCAGCGCTTGCTTAGAAAAACTGAGATTAATCTTCGTAATTTACCTTGTGTGTATTCAATCCCATTGTTTGTTGTTAATTATATACTTCAACATGTATTCTGATTACAATTCCATGCCAATACGAGTCCCAAATCATCACTATCACTTAAGCTCCACGTTTGTAGTATTAGAAACCAACTAGGAGACCCTTCTATTCCCATACCCAAGCCCCAGCTTGGGTCTTTCCTTTGTAATAGCAAGCCCTGGCTTGCTAGGCTGCTGTAAATCATCCCAGGACCCCAAGCCCCGGCTTGCTTGCAAGGCCAAAAAGGGCAAGCCCCAGCTTGCTATGCTATTGTAAATTTGTTGCACTGTCCTCTGCTAAAACTGCCATAACTTTTAATCCGGGAGGAGTTACGGGGCCCGTCACCTATCAAATCGAAGCTATCGACAAGCTCTACAACTTTCATTCTTTGAGTTTTGAGAAATAAATAGCAGATGAAGGTTGAAATTGGACTGGAAGTAGCTGCTGTGTAAATAACAAACATAACAACTCTTAGCTTTGTCTTTGTTGATAAAAAGGCCATAATCTCGCATCCGAACTTCCGATTGGAATGATTCAAGACGTTCCGGAAAGCTAAGAAGAAGTTCTACAACATAGTCCAAGTTTCACGCCAAGAACATGAAATGATCATAAAATGAACATGAAAGCCCGAACGATATCCGAAAATGCTTTTCCTTGCATTTTCATACCAATAGTTGCTCACTCAGCTTCCAAACATATAATCTACAAAATAAAAACAAAATGTATAAAAAGTAACTAAGAAACACGAGATTAAACAAATAATTTAAGTAATAGATGTCGGATAAGTAGGTATAAAACCTACTTATCAAATACCACCAAATTTAAACCTTTACTTGTCCTCAAGCAAAAACAAAACAAAAATGCAATGCAATGCAACTAATCACCAGTACAAAGTATCTAATAGACAACACTTAAATCACAACGTTTTTTAATGTTGTGGTATTTTTTTCATAATGTTTAAAAAAAATATTATAAATATATATGCAAAAATGTTATCTATTTAAAAGAATATTTTTTTTAATTTTAACTAGATAACGTTTTATTTTAAAAAATGTTCTATCAAAAAAACACGGAGCTTTAAAAAATCTCGCGGAAGTGAAAAATTAAATAATAAGTATCACTCTTATCAGTATTTTGCCCTAGCCCGCTCCCAGTCTCAAAGCCAGATCTCAAATCTCGATTTTATTGCTTTCTTCCTCGCCGTCGCCATCAAGGATATCACCGACGTCGTGGCCTCTCTTCCCCGTCGCCGTCCCTCTCTTCCATCGTCGCCGTCTCTCTGGTTTTCTATACTCACTCACCATCAAAGACTCCGGCATTTCCTCCAAACATCTCTCCATCCACTTCGAAGCCGATTCTGGTAAAGGGTCCTTTTGGACCTCAATTCCTCAAACGGTACCTTCTTGAACGGAACCAAATTCCTACCCCAAATACCCTATCCCCTCTCCGACGGCGACACCATCAAAGTGGGCAAATACACTTCGATTATTGTAAGGATGGTAGCCGCCGGAAGTATTCAGGTGCGGCGGAACCCTAGATGGCGTACGGCCTGAAAGACGCTGCTAATTGGTGGGACCTCGTAAACGAGTCTCAAGAATGGCAGAATCGAATATTTCACGTTCTCGCGGCTCTTTACGGCATCGTAGCGAGTGTTGCTCTGGTAATTCTGTTTCCTGTTAGTTTGCTTTGTTAATTTTGAGTAATTGATGAGTAATTTTGAGTAATTGATGAGTGTTGGGTGTTCGCATTGCTTTGTTAACTTACAAGGTTGCAAAAACTGGGTATTGATCATTTTACAGAATATGATCCGTCTCTTTGTCAAAATCTCTTCAAAATGAAATTAAAGTACCAGTTGGGGAAGTTGCCCGAGACTAATAAATTTCCCCCAAACCTCACTGGGAAGGCTATCTAATTTGAAGATCCTCATATTGGGACCGGATTCCTACGAAGGGGCGAGGATGGTTTTCTCCAGAACCGACTTTCCTCGACTCCAAGTGTTGGAATTACATAATTTGCGTAATTTACAAGAGCTATTTGTGGAGGAAGGAGGAATGCCTTGTCTCCACAAGTTAATCATTAGACGTTGCGAGAAGCTGAATAAGCTTCCTGAAAGACTTGAAAACGTGTAAAAGCATTGGTTTAAGAAATGAAGGGAATTTACAAAGGGAAAAACTTGTTCAGTACCTGAGAAACCAAACGATTAAGGTATCTCTCTCTCTACATTTTCCTTCAATCTCTAGTTAACTCTTGATTCCTCCTTTCAATTGAAAATGAGAGAGTGCATTTCGATTCACATTGGTCAGGCCGGTATTCAGGTCGGCAACGCCTGCTGGGAACCCTACTGCCTTGAGCATGGCATTCAGGTACACTTTCAATTTCTTATATTAATGCATGATTTGTCTATTTAAATATATTGGATCTAGTGTTTTCGAAGTATCTCGTTATACTCGAGCCATTTTTTTATGAATTTTTTTTCTAGATCGGATCAATACAATGTAATATGTCTGAATATATTGTACCTAACAGGTAGAATAAGTTCATTTTGAAGTTTTATTCTGTGATTCCTTCTTCCAGAAATGAATATTTGTTTAGAGATTATCGTTTATTCTAGATCTGATGTTACTATGTTGTCGCGGCCTAGATCTGCGAACAATTGGTTTCTTGGCCTCATTTTATACACATTTTTGCAGAGCTAGGATTTAATAAATGCTTTTGTTCTTATAGTAAATTGAGTATATGCTTCTATTGTCTTCCAAAGTGATTTTATTCAGTGAAGATTAGGTTTAATTTCACATTCTTTTCAGTTCTAATTTTTGCCAGATCTGCTGTTTTCGTACATTAATTTTTCTGGATTTGTAATGCACTGTTATCTATATCACTTGACTAGGTACATGTATTTCTATCCTTTGATGTACATTGATAGAAAGATTTTGATTTATATCTTATATTCTGATATCCACTCAACTTAATATTTTTGATAAATTCATAATTGTACTAGTGATAGATTTAGTTATAGCATACACGATAACTTGTTGGTGGCTTGTCCTACTACGTATGCAGGATGTGTGTGCACCTCGTGGTCAAACACATAGCTGCTCACTGGCCATTAGCATGAAACTTTGTGAGTGTTGATTATTATACATCTTAGGTGTATATAGTTTTTGTGTGATTTAAGCTGATAAGCAGTTACTCTCTAATTTCCTGTATGTTATTTGGATTTGTTCCCTCATAACCTATCTGGCTCTATTTTATTTGTTTTTTCTGTATATGATTTTTAATTCTGAATTTTGTTTTCTGTATGATGTGATTTGTTGCAATTGAAACATTAAGAAGATATATTGTGGTTACTTTTCCTTTATTAGTTTTGTCTGTGTCACAATATCTCCTCCTCAAATTTTGTATAATTTTTTCTATTTTTTGCATTGATATATCTCTCATTTCTTTTGGTGCACTACTGTATTTGTTTCTGTATAATTCTTCAGAGAATAGTGAAAGAAGTATACCTTCTGTAAACTCATTGTACTAGATAGGCCATCTGTTGTATGCATTCTTCTTAATGGGCTCTTTGCCAATATCTTTTTGATATCGATTTCAAGAGTTTGTGTAGTCATATTGGGATGACAATAGTTGAAAGTTGGAATTCCTGTCATATCTATAAACTATGGCTGTTGTGTATATTAGACACTTTTTAGGTCTATTTTTTGATTTTCTTTTCCTAATATGTTTCCCTCTATTACAGCCTGATGGCCAGATGCCGAGTGACAAAACTGTTGGGGGAGGTGATGATTTAACACATTTTTTAGTGAAACTGGTGCCGGAAAGCATGTTCCTCGTGCAATTTTTGTAGATCTTGAGCCCACTGTGATTGATGAAGTGAGGACTGGAGCATATCGCCAACTCTTTCATCCAGAACAGCTCATCAGCGGCAAAGAAGATGCAGCTAACAACTTTTCCCGTGGCCACTATACCAGTAAGTGAACTGCCCTCTTTCTGGTTCTCTTTGTTCTCCTGTCTGTTCGATTAGATGCCAAGTACTATAATATTGTGCCTCAGTTGGAAAGGAAATTGTTGACCTTTGCTTGGATTGTATTCGGAAGCTTGCCGACAATTGCACTGGTCTCCAAGGTTTCCTTATTTTTAATGCTGTTGGTGGAGGCACTGGTTCTGGTCTTGGCTCCCTTCTTTTGGAGTGCCTGTCTGTGGACTATGGCAAAAAATCCAAACTTGGATTCACTGTTTATCCCTCACCCCAAGTCTCAACCTCTATTGTGGAGCCCTACAACAGTGTGCTCTCAACCCATTCACTTTTGGAGCACACTGATGTTTCCGTGCTGCTTGACAATGAAGCCATCTATGATATTTGCAGGCGGTCCCTTGACATCGAGCGCCCCACCTATACCAACCTTAATCGTTTGGTTTCTCAGGTACTGAACAAGTTTTTCCCTTTGTAAATTCCCTTCATTTCTTAAACCAATGCGATTGTGTTGTTTCTGATTATGTTATAATCTATGATAGGTTATTTCCTCCTTGACTACTTCTCTAAGGTTTGATGGAGCTCTGAATGTTGATGTGACTGAGTTCCAGACTAATCGGGATAATATCTATAAAAACTGAAACAAGTTTCTCAGAAGTCAACATTTGTTAATAGGTAAAAGCTTTGATGGTTCATCATAGTTTTCCATTATGGTGTTTGATGCCTTACTCACAAAAGAACCTTGCTAAAAGGTATCAGATGTGGTGTAATATGTGCAAATTTATGGAAGATGTAAAGATGTAATAACAATTATGGTCTTTGACTATTGTATGTTCCTCTTCTTTGTAACAACAATTATGGTCTTCGACTTGTATGTAAAGATGTAACAACAATTATGGTTTTCCATTATGGTGTTTGTCGAAACTGTAAAATTGTGTGGTTGGATTATTTGGAATCTTTGATAAATGATTGAAGTTACAACTCTTTATAATCTTTCAGGCTACAATATGCTAATCTTTCAGGCATTAGCATATTGCAAGTGTATTGGTAATGTAGGTGAACAATAACCTTTTTTTTTCTTTTGTTATATAAATATAGCAAAGCCAAGTCTTACATAGAGGATTACACCCAGAAATAAAACCATATACTTGAACTTAAAGTACATAAACAAAATCAACTATACAAAGAAAATTAATTGCCCTCTTGGCTAAAAGATGACCTCTTGCACCTCTTTCCACCGAGCTTTATTACTCATCAGACATTTATATGTGAAGTTCAACCACTTGGTTTAGATGCCTTTAGATAATGGAACACGAAATCAAGCTAATACCAAGGTTGGCAATGTTTAGCGCGCTCTCAAATAATTCTAATGCCTCCCTCCATGGGATAAAATTCTGAAAGCATGTTGATTCAAATTAACATAGAACTAAATAGTACTACTGCATTAGCAGAATCATGCATTAGTGATTTTGGCAGAAAGCTCAACCTCATTTTAGTCTATGAGAGGTTAGATTGGTGAAGAAATAGCAATCCAATGGAGTTAGTTATCTGTTCTTTAGTTATAAGTAAGGAAGAACAATAACCTTTATCTGTTTAACTTGCAGGTCTTTGTGGCTTGTAGATTGAAAGTTCTAGGAGCATGATAGATGCCTCAAGTGATGTGTTATGTATGCATTTTTTTCAGATTTGAGCATATAATTTCCATATGGTACACCTAAATATTGCTGAGGCTTGGTGCCTTCTTGATTCTTAGTTGCTGAGAGGGTTGACACCTAGACATGCAGTTCTTCATGACCTCACTTGGGTAATTCTTGAAAGATGCATTTTGATTATAGCATCTCATAGAATCTCATATTTTTATAAATTTTTCCAAGTAATTATATTCGCTCATTTTTGAGCTATTATTTTAGGGAGGAATTGAAGATGGTGAGGAGCCAACATATGATGCAATTATGGAATTGCGAGAAGAAACTGGAATATTGCCTGCTAAATTTTTTGCTGAGGTTCGTTTCTCATGCTTTGCTTTTTCCTTTCTCATGACACGGAAGTGATTACCATGTGGAAGCTATATAAATTTAGGTGGTGTTATGTTGCAAAAGTATATGTATATGTCGACATTTATAGTCGCACTGAAGGTTCATGAAATGGCCGATTAAGATTCCAATTTTTTCTTGTAACAAAGCAATCATATAGTCGCACTGAAGGTTCTTTTTCAATTTGGATTTGTAGCAAATGATATTGTGATTGCCTATTTGTCTTTCTCTGCTTATGAGCAATACGGTGTACATTAGTACCACGTAACAACTCTATTGTCTTTGTGTATTAATTTTGGCACTAAGTGCATCTGGTGACCTATTTGCTTCATTTTTCTGACTTGCTATTATTTTCAAATATGTGCAGGAAAGCTGCTTCTACGATCTGCCTTACAATATTGGGTATCAAATTTCTGTGCTACGTTTACGGAAGATAAGGAACAAAATTATGAAGTGTACTCTCTCTATATATGTAGATATATACTTTGATTGAAGAATTGTGGTAACTTTAGATGGTTAATTGTAAAGATAATGAATGATTATGTAGTGAATGATTTTATTAAGTTAATAATATTTTAGTTTTTTGTATTTTTGCCATTATTTGCTATGGGGACATTAAGCCAGCTAGGTACACAAAAAGAATGTCAAATTTTGATTTAGAAACAATATAATTCGTTACCAAAGCATTGAACAAGTTTTAATATAACAATAATTTTTTATACATTTAGCAACAAATTTTCGTTGCTAATGACATTAAAAATATAATATTTGGCAACGAAAAATTAACCTAATAATAATGGAGAGGATATTGTAGCTAATACTAACAAAGAAGGTAACATTTTTTATCGTTGCAAATCATATCAACTTTCGTTGCACATATACAGAAACAACAACATATAATGTCGTTGCTAATCGATGACTTTCGTTGCTATTGAAAAATAACCCCGCAACAAACATTTTCGTTGCTGATTCAGCATAATGTCGTTGCCAAATAATATAATTAACAACGATAATCGTTGCTAAAAAGTTTACATTCCGCAACAAAAGCAAACTTAGCAATAATTTTCATAATTTATTGCAACGAAAAATGTCGTTGCAAAATGGTGTCAATTGCAACGTAAATGCATGGTCGTTGCAAAAAAAAAAGAGTTCATTTCGTTGCCCATTAGCAGGCTTTTGCAACGAAATGAGGTTTTTAGCAATGAAATTTTAATTATTCGGCAACAATACATTTTGTTGCTAAAGGATCGATGTCTTTGTACGAAAGCCAAATTTCGTTGCAAAATGTATTACTTTTGGAAACGAAAAAAATACGTTCATTGCGGAAAAATTAGCAATGCTCATTGCGCAATGAAAGACGTAACGACAGTAAAGTCATTGCCAAAACCCTTTTGCAACGAAATTTGGCACCTTTAGCAATGAAAATCGGTTGTTGCTGAAGCCCCATTTTTTTTGTAGTGACTTATTTTTAATCATGACCTTATTTAATTCCCGGTAATCAATGTAGAGCCACATCGATTCATCTTTCTTCTTAACAAACAACACCAACGCTCCCCATGACGATATGCTCGGCTGGATATACTTCTTGTCCTGTAATTCTTGCAACTGTACCATCAACTCCTTCATCTCTACAAGGGCCATTCTATATGGGGCTTTAGATATCGGAGTCGTTCCTGGTGCTAAATCAATCACGAACTCAGCTTCTCTATCTAGCGAAAGTCCAGGCAAATCGTCTGGAAACACATCTGTAAAAAATCTCTAATAACTGGTATCTCTTTTAATTTCTCATTCTTCTTCTGTATATCGACTATGTAGGCTAAGTATCCTACACATCCTTGTCTCAATAATTTCTTGGCTTGCATCACCGTCAGACAACTTGCATATCGAGGTGACTTGCTACCATAAAACACCACCTTTGACGGAGTCATAAGGTTAACACATTTCTTTTGGCAATCAATTACTGCCCCGTAATTGAATAACCAATCCATTCCCAATATGACATTGAATTCCCCAAGTTTAATTGGTATCAAATCCATTATCATCTCGTGACCCTTTATAACCACTCTACAATTCCTGTATATAAACCTAACAGGAATCACTTCCCTATTCGCAATCTCTATGCTTAAAGGGAAATCTAATTCCTCCTGAGGTAAATATAAATTTCTAGCAAAATCATCAGATATAAATGAACAAGTAGCACCTGAATCAAATAACACATAAGCATTAATACCATTAATCAGAATGATACCTGACATCACATCCTTTTGACCGCACAAAGATCTTGCACTCATCGTATTGAAAGTTCTAGCGATAAATTCGGCCTATTGATTATACCGACCCGAAGATAGTTAACGTACCACCACTGTTGTTTCCCTTTATTCCACTTGCACTTCCCACTGTCTTTTTAAGGTAATCACAAGCTATGTGATCTTCTAACCCGCAGGTGAAGCAAGCTCCCTTCTTTGGGCTAAAACAATTTGGTGCAATGTGACCCTCCTGGCCACAATTGAAACACACTCGTTTACCCTTCAGACATACACCAGTATGATTCTTCCCACAATTAGTACAAGATTCAAACTTCTTCTTTTGCTGACTTCTTTACTGTCCTCTCACATTTGAATTTTCATTACACTTCCTCTTCTGGTTGTTACTTCAACTATTGCTTCCACTAGCCTTGTTTTCATTCTCATTCTTCCTCTTCATTTGTTCTTGACTATACTTAGTTAAGGCATCGCTTCCCCCTTCCACAATAATTGTCTTTTCCAATACTGCTGCAAACGTGTTTAAATGGAACATTGAAACCTTGCTATGGGGCTTCAACCCTTGTTCAAACCTTCTCGCCTTACGCTTATCAGTATTGACTTGGTACAGAGCAAATCTTGCCAACTCATTAAACTTTGTAGCATACGCTGGCACAGACATGGTTCCTCGCTTTAGTTCTAAAAATTGAACTTCCAACTGGTTCTGGGAACTCGTCGGAAAGTACATCTCAAAAAACATCACTTTAAACCTATCCCACACTACTATTCCCTATCCCCCATGAACCCTATTCGCCTGCCCCCAATATCTAGCTTCAGACTTCAACATAAATGTTACGAATGCAATTTTCTGGTCCTCATTAACTCTGGCAACGTCAAACACCTTCTCCATTTCCATGATCCAAGTTTGGGCTTCAACTGGATTCATATACCCTTGAAACTCCGGCGGTCCAACCGCTTTGAAGTCCTTGAAAGTCATAACTTGAGCTTGTGGCTGATTCGGAAGTACTCCCGTTAACAAAGTCATCAACTGCTGAACCAGGTTAGCGTTGGCCCCGTTATTGTTATTGTTAGTAGACCCCTCAGGAGGTGGTTGTTGGCGTGGTTGTCTTTGTGACACCCCCAAATTCGGGTATCTTCCAACCCAACATATGGTGCTACACGGTGTTACAGTTCACACATACATTCAATTGAAATTCCTCAAAAGAATGAATATGTCTTATATATATTCCAAACAATATTCCCTTCCCTTTATCTTTACCGGATTGTCCGGTCTATTCGGTTGTAGTTGCATTCATATGGTTCAAGCAAGAGTGAGCATAACTAGCTCAGCAAGTATGACAATTCCATTTAAACAACATGCTTGAATCATACAAATCATATGTCTTCAATAACTAACCAATAGTTATGAAGTACTATCGATAATTCAAAATAAAACTTCTCTTTTCTTCAAAAAGTTTTACAATGACAACATTTAGTAAAACATCAATTCCGGTCCAAGACCTTGAGCATTTCATACTTTCTTTGAAAAGGACAACCCGGCACTAAGTCCATAAGTCCGGCAGTACTTACGAGCACGTCTAGGTGATCAGCCTATAGTACTCTATGTTGATCAACACTACATTCTTTAAATGTATATACGTTTAAGTTGTGGCAACCTCACGTGCCTGTCATTTGACGACAAAACATTTGTTTAGCATACTCAGTCTTCATTTGAAAACCATACCAACATAGTTTGGCAAAACATTGACAATACTTTGATAGATTATAAGAAATCCAACATATCGTAAGTCTAGCCAAAAGAATTGGCTTTGACTTTATCATACATCGATTCATGCGTACGAATACATGAATCACAAAACTTGTCTAGATTGAACATAGACAAGAGTTAGAATACTTTCCTTCAGCGTCTGCTACTATTATTACACTTTCCCTTTAAGTCTTTAAGGTCTTTACAATATATATCACATAACATAACATATTAGGTCATGAATAAACATACATGGTTCCTAATGAATCTTACCCTTCTTCTCAATCTAATCATGTATTAGATTTGTTACTATTGGTTCTGGCTTGCCATTATAGTTTACATCGTTCTTACTTTCACGTTATTGATTATCTTCAACCTTTAGTGATCATACTTAAGGTTTAACAAAGTCTTAAACAATGTTACTTTAAGTTTTAGTTCATTACTAATCAATTAACTTTCTTTCTTTACTTATAAACTTTCCTTCATCAGTGCATGATCTAGTGTCATGGCGTTGCGCCTTGATTATTGTTCTACAACTCGCCTGTGGTATGCGGGTTTCAGAGATGGCTTCCTCACTCTTGGCGCTGCGGTGCCACTCTTTTCTCTCTCAATGTCACAACAAGGCTCCACTCTCCAAAGTCTATGGTCCTGACTCGGTCTTAAGGTCGCCACTTTACAAAGGTTGCTAGTCATAGGTTGTTTCACAATCGCCAATGACAATGCCTTGGTTGGTATTGTGGCGCCGACTCTGAGACATAGAAAATTTTTGACAAAACATTTCTTAGGTGAGATTCCCGGGCTCATAACTTCTTCGTTATAAGTCCGAATTGGCTCATTCAAAATCCATTAGCTCACAAATCACATACTCTACATGTTCATGCAAGAATTTTACATTTTCGACTTTGTTAACTCAAAATTCACCTATTAATCCATTTGTAATGAAAACGATAAACGTTCGTGAACGTTCAACGCTCGTTTCTTCGTTCTAAGTCAGAATTCGGTCATTTTTGAGTCCGCAACTATATAATGCCAAATATGACTTATTCCCATCGAAAACCAATGTTTCCGAGCTCAAAGTTAAAATTTGACTTCCATTTCGAGAATTTCACGATTTTGATGATTATCGTCCGAACTCGTGAATTTCGCCATAACTTCGTTACTTATGATTTGTTCATCGTTTCAAATGGATTCTATCCATCATATTAACATCTTAACATACATATTTCATTAAATTATTTACATGATAAGTTATTACTTGTTCTTCATGAGTTTATAACTTATAAAAGTATAAACTACTTGTGATTTCATTTCATATGATTTATCATGGTTTCAATCTTTTAACCACCATCCTTGTTTCTTCTTATCATACAAATTTCATTAATGTAAACATATGACAAGTTCTTACAATTTCTTCCTTATTTCATAACTTATATATTAACAAATTGCTTATTCAAAGCTTATTAAGACTTAAGTCCTTTGATTAACCATTCTCTTTACTTCTTAGCATACATACTTCACTAATCCACACTTCTCTATCAAACTAGTATTGAAGAGTTGGAAGATTAATGGTATATGAGTCTTACCCTTGATGATCAAGCTTTGTTCTTCTTCTTTTCTACGAATGAAAGTCTAGCTTTTTCTTACTTATTCTCTATAACAAATAAGTTATAAGTTGTTGGTGTATTTTGAACAATCAACAAATGAAATCCAAAGCTCTCTATTTATAGGAATTGCTAGGTTAGAGTAGTTTAGTCAATAAACGTCTCACCTCCTTAAATAAACCTCCTTACTATTCATTACTTACTCATTAAGTTAACTTGCTCATCAAATCTTTTTCTTGCTCATTACATTATTTGCTTGGCCACCAAGATCACCCATGTGATCATGGCCCCATATGGGTTGCCCCAAATCTTTTGGACTTAAGTTAACTTGCTCATCAAATCTTTTTTTACCCATTTGGATTCTTAATTTGGGCTTTAATTCAATTAGCTTAACTTATGCTTTTGGGCTTTCATTAATCCATTTTGGACTTTACATTAACCAACACTTGGGCTTTAACAATAGTTTACATTGGGCTTAATCACAATCCCAATTAAACTATACACTTCCTACACAATCCTACAAGTAAAATTACATATGGCTTAAAGCCTTAGTACGTATTCTCTACGTATTAATATCATATTCTAACTCGTATACTTATTCAACATGTACGACATACCATCATTCATACATACTCGTATAATACTTCGTATTATACTCGTATTCATTACCTCGTACAATATCTATGTATTATATGATCATCACTTTAATTAGTTAACGCTTTACTTTTTCTAACATTCTGGAATTAAGTCCACATGCGAAAAACTATGTTTTCCATACTTGAATTATTATTACATAATCCATCTCACCTCGATATTCTGTCGTTACATATTTCTCGGAAGTTCAAAAATAATTCTCGAGCAGAAATCGGTGAATAGTATTTTTCAGAAAATTTCTCGAAAAACTTTTATTTTCGTCTTGGAAATTCAAACACTTTAATTCTTTCACGTAGTCGAAATACTATGACATTCCAATGTTTCTAGGTTATAGAACAACATTCTTCTTACTAACACATAATAATAACAAATAATATAATTTTATTCATTATTTAATTAAATAAAATTATTTTACAATAGATCCGAATTTCTCGGTCTTTACATTCTTTTCCCCTTATATAAAGATTCTGTCCCCAGAATCTTGTCTTACATTACATAAATAATTGAGGGTAATCTTTCCTTATCTTTTCTTCCAATTCCCACATTGCTTCTTCGGCATCGTGGTTTTTCCATAACACCTTTACAGAAGGTATAACTTTGTTCCGCAGAACTTTCTCATTTCTATCGATAATTTGAATCTGCATCTCTTCGTATGTTAAGTCCTTCTTGATATGAATAAGCTCACACTCTATTTTGTGCTTATAATCTGGCTTATAAGGACGTAACACAGATACGTGAAACACGTTATGTATTCGTTCTAGGTCTTGAGGAAATGCTATCATATAAGCTACCTCACCTACCCATTTTAACACTTCAAAAGGTCCTATAAACCTTGGACTTAACTTTCCCTTCTTTCCAAAGAGTATCTTTCCTTTCCAGGGAGATACCTTCAGAAATATGTAGAAGCCTACTTCAAAATCCCTATTCACTCGATGCGAATCCACATACTTTTTCTGTCTGCTTCGAGTCGCCATAAGACGATTCAGATCAACTTCACTACATCCGTACCGCTCATCGCACCAATTCTGGCCCTAGCATTTAGTGTTCTCCCACTTTGTCCCAACACAATGGTGTTCTGCACTTTCTTCCATATAAGGCTTCGTAAGGCGGCATACCTATGCTTGCATGATAACTATTGTTATACGCAAACTCTACTAATGGTAGATGATCATCCCAACTACCCTTAAAATCCATGACGCAAGATCTTAACATATCTTCTAACGTCTGAATTGTCCTCTCACTCTAGCCATCAATTTGTGGATGATAAGCCATACTCAACTTCAATTGCGTCCCCAATTGCTCTTGTAAACTTCTCCAAAAGTTCGATGTGAATCGTCGATCACGATCTGATACAATCAAAACTGGTACTCCATGTCTAGAAATAACTTCCTTAACATAAAGTTTAGCTAACTGGTCTAAGTTATACTTAACCCTTATTGACAAAAAGGGAGCCGACTTCGTCAACCGGTCCACTATTACCCAAATTGCATTATACCTTTTCGTTGTAATCGGAAGTCCCACCACAAAATCCATCGTGATATGCTCCCACTTCCACTCCGAAATCTCTAATGACTGTAACAAGCCACTTGGTCGTTGATGTTCGGCCTTAACATTTTGACAAGTCAAGCACCTACTCACATACTCGGCTATCTCTCTCTTCATTTTCGGCCACCAAAAACTCTGTCGAAGGTCTTGATACATCTTAGTACTACCCGGATGAATCGAGTACCTCAAACTATGAGCTTCTTGTAAGACTTGCTCCTTTAATTCCGTCTCATTCGGAACCCAAATTCTTCTTTCAAATATCAATAACCCCTCGTTATCGAGACTATACTTTAAATCTTTTTCATTGGTTAACTGCTTCTTCTTCTGGTCACACTCATCAGTTTTGAGCGACACCTCCTTGACTCTCTCTACAATGGTAGATTGAATCTCTGTCGCAAATAGTCTCTGCCCTGATTCACTTGGCAACTTCACCTCTATCTCCATCCTAGCCATCTCTATTATTAACTCAGTTTGAGCCGTTAACATAGACAACTTCTCCTAACCCTTTCTACTTAAGGCATCAACAACTACATTGGCTTTTCCAGGGTGATACAGGATTTCACAGTCGTAATCCTTTATCAACTCCAGCCATCTCCTTTGGCTCATATTCAACTCCTTCTGTGTGAAGATATATTTTAGACTCTTATGGTCTGAATATATCTCACATTTCTCTCCATAAAGATAATGTCTACATATCTTTAAGGCAAAAACTACTGCGGCCAGTTCCAGATCATGAGTATGGAAAACTTTCTCATAATCCTTCAACTGCCTTGATGCATACGCAATGACCTTGCCATGTTGCATGAGCACGCAACCAAGTCCTCTATGTGAAGCATCGCTATAAACTACAAAATTTCATGTGTCATCGGGTAATGACAAAACAGGCGTTCACTTAACCTCTTCTTCAGTTCTTGAAAACTATCATTGCATTTCTCAGTCCACACGTATTTCACCGTCTTCCTTGTCAAGTTAGTCAACGAAGTAGCTATCTTCGAAAAATCTTGAATGAATCTTCGATAGTATATCGCTAACCCTAGGAAACTCTGCACCTCAGTCGGCATTTTCGGTTGTTCCCAATTCATCACGGCTTCCACCTTCGCTGGATCCACTGAAATCCCTTCATGGTCAATGACATGACCTAAAAATTGTACCCTTTCTAGCCAAAATTCACACTTAGTGAACTTCGTATATAACTTCTTCTTCCTTAGTGTTTCCAACACTATTCTTAAGTGTTTAGAATGATCTTCTGGAGTCTTGGAATAGAATAGAATATCATCGATAAACATCACGATGAACTTGTCCAAATATTGTTTGCACACTCTGTTCATCATATCCATAAATGCAGCTGGTGCATTAGTCAACCCAAATGACATCACCAGAAACTCGTAATAACCGTAATGAGTTCTGAATGTCGTCTTTGGTACATCCTCCTTCCTAACCTTCAACTGATGATACCCCGTCCTCAAATCTATTTTAGAAAAATACTTTGCCCCTTTTAATTGATCAAAGAGATCATCAATCCTGGGCAGTGGGTATTTATTCTTTATCGTTAACTTGTTCAACTCTCGATAGTCAATACAAAGCCTTAACGATCCGTCCTTCTTCTTCACAAACAGTACCGGTGCTCTCCATGGCGAAACACTCGGTTATATGTACTTTCTATCCAATAGTTCTTGTAACTGTACCATTAACTCCTTCATCTCCACTGGCGCCATACGATATGGTGCCCTGGAAATTGGTGCCGCTCCTGGCACAATGTCTATTACAAACTCGGTCTCCCTATCCGGTGGAAGACCCCACAATTCACTTGGAAATACATCCGTGAATTTTTTAACTATAGGTATTTGTTCCGTGGTCGCTCCCACTCTCTGGTTATCAACAACATGACACATATAACCTACACATCCCTTCCTCAATAATTTCCTAGTTTGTGTTATGGTAAGACAACACGAACGCCCTGGCGATCAATTACCATAAAATACTACCTGAGGTTGTCTCAACGTTCTAGTATTCACACATTTCTTCTGACAATCTATAATTTCCCCATGGTTAAACAACCAATCCATTCCGAGAATTACATCGAATTCTCTTAACTTTATCGATATCAAATCTACCAATAATTTAAAATCCCGTATGTCTACGCAACAACTCCTATGAAAATCTTTAACATTAATTATCTCTTCATTTGCTACCTTAATATTTAAAGGTATAGGCAACTTTTTGGAAATTAATCCTTACGTTTAGCAAAATCACATGCTATAAACGAATAAGTAGCACCCGAATCAAACATCATGTAAGCATTTATGTCGTTGATCAGAATAATACCTGCAACTACGTCCCCTGATGCAACTGCATCTTGAACCGTCATGTTAAAGGTGCGGGCCATCGGCCTACTCGGCTGTGCTGGACCACCAATAGTTAATTTACCGCTATTAGCGCCCTTATTCCCGTTCGTCCCCATCTTCGGGCAGTTTTTTGCTATGTGGTCAGTTGACCCATATACAAATAATCCGTGATTCTTTTTCAGACTTAGACAGTTAGGCGAAATATACCCTTCCTGTCCACAGTTATAGCATACAGCCTTTCCCTTGAGACAGACTCCTAAATGAGTCTTCCCACAAGTTTTATATGCCTCCATCCTCCTCTTCAGATCTCCTTGTTTCACTCCAGTATTCCTAGAGTTAAACCCTTTCCTCATCTGTCCTTCGCCACTCCCGCTGGCTCCTTCAATTTTCACTTCCCCATCGACCTTACCCTTATTCTTCTTGTCCTTGTGGTATTGGCTTAAAGCCTCATTCCCACCTTCGGCGATTATTGCCTTCTCTAGTATTATCCCAAACGAAGTACTTTGGAACACAGATATCCGGTTATAGAGCCAGGGTTTCAAGCCCTTCTCGAATCTTCTAGCTTTCCTAACCTCGGTGTCCACTTGCTGTGGAGAAAACCTCGCTAGTTCATTAAACTTGGCAACATATTGGGGAACTGTCATTTCCCCTTGTTTCAAATCAAGAAATCGTATCTCCATCCTCCCCTGCATACTCGTGGAAAAGTAGTTCTCGAAGCAAATCTCCTTGAACCTTACCCACGTTAAGTTCTCAATAACAGCCCTAGCCCAAAAGTTGGCTTCTCCCTTCATCATATAGGTTGCAAAAGCAACCTTCTGACCCTCGTCGACATTTGCAATAATAAATGTCTTCTCGATTTCTTTCACCCACGTTTGGGCTTCTATAGGGTCCGTAGTTCCTTTGAACTCCGGCGGATTGACACTCTTGAAATCCTTAAAAGTAGTAGCTCGTACTACTTCAGGATTTACGGGGATATTAGCCCCATTTCTATTAAACATTGTCGTTAACAAGTTAACGAATTCTTGCATTGGGTTTACTGGACTTCCCTCCGGTTGATATGCATTAACATCTTGATTACGTTGTCTCCTTCTCGGCGGCATTTTGCTGTTAAGATAAACAACACATCATTATTACTCTTTTCTTATTACTTAGTAATTATTCAAGATTAAACAATAATTTAACATCCATTACTCAATATGTTCCGTAAAAAGGCTTATATTGATTAGCTTCTTGTAGTATAATACTACATCGTTTATATTACACAGCCTAAGCTGCTTAGATTACTATCCCACAATTGCTTTCCAAAAATTGGGATTTACAAAAGACTACCCTTTGTTATACAAAAGAGGGTTTTACGTCACTACTAGATACACAATATTTACATATCTAAATCTACTCTAGCTACTACTAGATTACATCTCTCGCAAGGCATTATCAAAATCCGCAGGGGCAAGACCGGCAATAACATCATGGTTGATAGTATGCCGAGTCTGCCCTGCCTCTATCGGATACCCAGCTACTTGTTGCTGGAAATCCTTATAAGAACTCCTATGAATATAGGACATCCTCCCTATCTTCTGTTTCTTGGTCTTTAGCTCCTCCTGAGCTCAAAGACCTCCTGTTTTAGCTCGTGGACCTTGTCCTTTGCTAAAACTCTTTCATCATGCTCCTGCTCCCACATAGACTCCACATCTGCCTTATCTTGCAAGATAGCATGGAGCTCTACTTTTAGCTCCTTCACCTCCTGACAGTAATGGAGGTTTCTGTCCAACATTGTCATAAACAGTGACATCATCTACTCCCCCTGGGGTGTCTCTTCCGCAAGTGCTATTGGGTTAAAGGATACTACCTCCACCCCTTCTTCCGACATTCTGTCGAACACCGACATAAGGTCGTGGTTCTCTGAGTCTCCAGACTCAATTACCACCACTTCTGGCTCTTCTGCTAATGGATTCAGTATAATCTCTATTTGATTAACCGATTCTTCACTTTCTACCTGAACGTCTCTAAACATTCCATTTTCTCCTGACATCTACAACAAAACAATTTAGTTGGATTGGTACACGTCAGTAGAATAATAAAAACACATATCATATATATAATGCATTTTAAGGTTAATTTCATCTTTTACTTCTTTGACTTCTCTTAAGGTTATGACTTAAGGTTTTAATTTCTCCCCTTAAGTTGTATAACCTAATGCTTTGATACCAACCTATGACGCCCCCAAATTCGGGTATCTTCCAACCTGACATATGGTGCTACACGGTGCTACAGTTCACACATACGTTCAATTGAAATTGTGATGCCCCCAAAATATGCATACATCACCCATTCTGAGTCGCCAAATACATGGTACAGAAATAAATACAACTTCATTAATACAATTGTCGTGCAAAATACGACAACACATATACTGTGAGTTTAAATACAAATATTGTCTAATAGACATTATTCAAACTCAAAAGGAGTCCTTATTACAATTATTGATACACTATTTTACAAAAATAGTGAGGACTGCTAAAATAACTTTCTAGAACCATCACTCTATACCCCAGCTAGATCCTGCTATATTCTCACCTCCTGATAAGAAAAATGGAACAAAAAGGGAAAGGGTGAGCTCAACTAGCCCAGTAAAGAATATTATGACTAAGATAAAGAACACTAATTTATCGTTAGCCTTCAACAAATCAGATAAAATATAATGGACAACCAGTTTTAGATCAATATTCAAAGCGAAAATAACAATTCATTAGAAGAGTTAAGTAGAGAATGAAATCTACTATCATCTATGAATTTAAAAGTCTATCATCAATATTTTATCCCTGTAACATCAATCAATATATATTTTGCATCAAATATTCATCTTTGTACTACTGGCCAAAGATATTCATATGTATCACCAGTTGGTCATATTCATCTCAACACTTGTTCATCTTTGCACTACGGGCCAAAGATATTCATCAGGTAATTAATCATCTTTGCACTACAGGCCAAAGATATTCATTAAGTATCACCATTAAAGACTGAGGATGATGAAAAACATTTTAGAGAACGAATCAAGTGAGATAAAAGGACAAAGATTAGAGATTTGTACTTTAGATAATTCAAGTTTAAAAATACTCCATAATAAACCATAATGGAGTAAAATTCAAGAATGAAGATCAAAACATGGATACAATCAAAGATAGTAACCATAATAGACATCTGGGACAAAGAAGAGATAATTTTATTTTTTTGGTGAATAGTGTCGTATTCGTGAATAGTGCTGTATACGTGAATAGTGCCACATACGTGAATAGTAACCCTGACATAGAAAGGTATAAATTCCACAAAAAAATTCATACCAATATTTTAACATAATGATATTGAAAGAAATAATATCATTTACAAAGAA
The DNA here is from genome assembly GCA_020205605.1 of Panax ginseng. Lineage (NCBI taxonomy): Eukaryota > Viridiplantae > Streptophyta > Magnoliopsida > Apiales > Araliaceae > Panax > Panax ginseng. Next base: position 71,253,961 of record CM035139.1, read on the forward strand.
ACTAACATCCCTTACCCCAAATGAATAGTATTTTTGAATGGAATATCAGATATGATGCTGAAGGAAACTTGCACTGAATAGCAACTCTCAAAGTATCTAAATACTCACAAAATATGCTCGATAATATATATATATATATATATATATATATATATATATAGAGAGAGAGAGAGAGAGAGAGAGAGAAAACTTGTTTCTGGTGTGATTTTCAATTCTAACTAAGCACCTTATTTATAGGAAAATGCTAGAACGCCAAAGAAGACTAAATTAATAAAATATTAATTTATTAAAAAATTTCTACGCCCACCATCTTTGCCCAAAACTCAACACACCTCTAGTAGGACCCACCAAGATCAGATTTTCTACACCAACCAAAAGTGGGGCCCACCATATTTTTAAATAAAAATATTTATTTTTGAAACTTCAATAATTCATAATAAATAGTCCTTTTATTAGAAAAATACGAATTTTATGTCCATTCCATAGGAAATCAAATTCTCCACAAAGATTTAAGTTTTTTCAAATTTCAAATGAAAAATGCTCGAAATCTACATACAGACGATTTTTAATACCTCCACTCCGACAAAATACTGATAAAAGACCTCAACATTAATTTCTTCATTTATATCCACACAAAATAAATATTTCCCTATCGATCCGCATAAAATAAATATTTTCTTATCATATAAATCAATAATTAATTATCACAAATAATATTACAGAATCACAATTATGACAACAAGGTCGTTCCCAGGAAAGAGGGGGGCTTTCCGATAAGGATTTCTCCTTACTAAGCGCAATTTAGGTGACCAAACCCTTTCCTGCATGTAACTTCCTTAGACATCGCTAATAATGCTATCTAATAATATTATTCAAATAATATGATTTATTGATCCGATAATGGGAAATATTGTGCAAAGGACAATTATTGAAACAACAATAATATAAAATATTAACGCAGAATTATTGAATCAATAAAATAAAATATTGAACAAAGAATTACTATAACAATTATTGAGTAGTGGCTTCTTTACGTAAGATTCAATAATTCAAAAATATTAGTAATACAAAGGTGCTACTATGCAACCATGCGACATCAGTATTTTAACCACCGTGTAATCCAACAAAGGTTAATTCAGAATAATTATGCTTGTTATTTATAAAAAATTTCATTTTTTCATCGGACCATTTTTGTTATGGGGCCCACAAATGGTTGTCAGGTTGTCATCCGCATTTAATATTCCCCGACAAAGAAGAATATTCGTATCACCAAACGAATATTCCCTGACAAAATGAATATTTTATAACCACTTGCTTATTTTGCAAAATTTGCACATTTCACCCATAACCAAAGCATTATATCAAATTAACTCATTATTTCAAGATAATGAATAGAGAAAATTCAATTTTATTTATAAAAAGTTGGGGTCTTACAACCTCCTCTCCTTATGAAATTTCGTCCTCGAAATTGACGTACGTACCAGGTTTTTCGAAAAGGTGAGGGTACCTCGCTTTCATTTCTGATTCTAACTCTCAGGTCATTTCCTCCATAGCATGGTTCCTCCACAAAACCTTGACTTGTGGTATAACCTTTGTTCATAGGAAATGCTCTTTCCTATCCAAGATCTTGACAGGTACCTCCTCGTACGTTAAATCTTCGGTTATCTCGTCTGGTTCTAACACAATAATGTGGTTTGGGTCTTTCACATATTTACGAAACATAGATATATAAAAAACATTATGCACACGAGACATGCTTGGAGGTAATGCGAGTCTATAGGCCATATTTCCTATTCAGTCAAGAATCTCAAATGGACCAACGAATCGTGGATTGAACTTTCCTCTCTTCCCGAATCTTGTAACTCCCTTCCATGGAGCAATACGTAACAGTACATGATCTCCAATATTAAATTCCACGTCCTTTCGATGAAGTGTATAACTCTTTTGTCGATCTTGTGAGGTCTTTATACGTTGCCAGATCATTTGAATCTTTTCTGTAGTCATGTGTACTAATTCTGGTCCCAACAACGTTGCTTCACACACCTCGTCCCAACATACTAGAGAACGACACTTTCGTCCATACAACGCCTCGAATGTATCCATGCCTATACTTGCTTGATAACTATTATTGTAGGAGAATTCTACCAATGGTAAGTACTTATTCCAACTTCCTTTGAAATCTAGGACACAGAGTCTTAATAGATCTTCAAGAGTTTGAATAGTCCTTTCTGATTGACTGTCCGTTTGAGGATGGTACGCCGAACTGAATCATAAATCCGTGCCCATAGCTTTCTGCAAACTAACCCAAAATCGTGAAGTGAATCTTGGGTCACGATCCGAAACTATAGATACTGGCATGCCATGCAATCTCACAATCTTATTTATGTATATACGAGTAGGACGTTCAAGGGAATAAGTCTCACGTATAGGTAAGAAATGAGCAGACTTGGTTAATCTATCAACAATAACCCAAATCACATCTATACCTTGAGAAACCTGGGGAAGATCTATAACAAAATCCATAGTAATGTGTTCCCATTTCCATTTTAGAATCTCAAGTGGTTGCAGTGGACCCTTTGGCACTTACACATTGATAGGTTAAACACCTCGAGATAAACTCCACGATCTCTCTCTTCATATTGCTCCACCAAAATGTATGTCAAAGATCATGATACATTTTGGTACTCCCAGGATGGATTGCAAATGGTGTGTTGTGTGCCTCCATCATGATTCTATGCTTCAAGTCAGAATCGTTAGGATTGCAAAGTATGGAGTTGACTCGAAGTATTCCTTCTTCATCGATTCTTGCTTCTAGAATAAAACCTTCTTGTACTTTCTTCTTCATACGTATCATCTCTGGGTCTGTGGCTTGAACAACTTTAACTTTATCAATTAAAGTCTGTTCTACTCGTATGTTTGATATCATCACGTGGGTACTTGGAAACTTTAACTATATCTCCATCCTTTGTAAGTTGTACAAAATGGGTCTTTGTGTTAACAACATCGCACTCGTACCCGCATACGATCTTCTACTCAATGCGTCAGTTACAACGTTTTCTTTTCTAGGATGATATTGAATGCTATGGTCGTAATCTTTCAACAGCTCGAGCCAAAGTCGTTGCCGCATGTTGAGTTCCTTTTGTGTGAAGAAATATTTGAGGCTTTTATGATCCGTATAAATCTCCACTTTCTCCCCATAATGGTAGTGTCTCCAGATTTTTAACGCAAAAATGACTGCTACCAACTCCAGATCATGAGTAGGATAATTCCTCTCATATTCTTTGAGTTATCGCAAGGCATAGGTTATGACTTTCCCATGTTGTATGAGAACACATCCTAACCCTTAGCCTGAAGCATCACTATAGATAACAAATCCATCCGAACCAGATGGTATTGTTAGAACAGGTGCCAAAATGAGTCTCCTCTTCAGCTCTTGGAAACACTTCTCACATTCCTCGCTCCATACGAATTTTGTATCTTTCCGAGTCAGCTGAGTTAACAGAGTAGTGATTCGAGAAAATCCTTCCCCGAATCTCCGATAATAACCAGCTAAGCTCAAAAAACTACGCACTTCGGTCACCGACTTCGGTTGCTCCCAACTTTGTATTGCTTCAATCTTCGTTGGGTCAACGGATACTCTATGTTTTGATACCATGTGCCCAAGAAATGCTACTTCCTCAAGCCAAAACTCACATTTCTTCAGCTTGGCATATAGCTTGTTGTCACGAAGCCTTTGAAGTACCAGCTTCAAATGGTGCTCATGATCTTCACGGCTTTTGGAATAGATGAGGATGTCATCAATAAAAACAACAACGAATTGATCCAAATATTCCTTGAATATAAGGTTCATCATGTCCATGAAAGCAGTAGGAGCTTTAGTCAATCCAAAAGACATGACTAAGAATTCATAATGCCCGTACCGAGTTCTGAAGGCAGTCTTTGGAATATCCTATATTTTAATCTTCACCTGATGATATCCATCGATCTTTGAAAAGAATTATGCTCTTTGCAACTGGTCGAACATGTCATCAATGCGAGGTAGGGGATACCTATTCTTGATGGTGACATGGTTCAATTCCTAGTAGTCAATACAAAGTCGCATACTCCCGTCTTTCTTCTTTACAAATAAAACAGGAGCACCCCAAGGAGATGTACTAGGACGAATGAAACCGATGTCTAACAATTTCGGTAGTTGGACTTTTAACTCCTGAAGTTCAATAGGAGCCATTCGATATGAGGTTTTAGAAATAGGGTTTGTACCCGGTTCAAGATCAATAAAGAATTTAACTTCACGTTCTGGGGGTAGACTAGGAAGTTCTTCAGGAAATACGTCAGAAAATTCACTAACAACATAAATATTATTCAAATCTGACGTTTTTTTGTTCAAGTCCATAACATGGGCTAAGAAAGCTTGACATCTATTTTTTAATAAACGAATGGCTTTATTGGTTGATATGCCAGTGATTGACTTTAGTGGTTTGGTTACTTGAATTCGCATAACAGGTTGGTTAGGAATATGAAAACTAACAACCTTACAAAAATAATCAATTTTAGCTTGATGGGTGGTTAACCAATCAATCCCTAAAATCACATCAAATGCAAGTATCTTTAAAGAGATAAGATCAACAGGTAATGTGATGGTGCCAACTTGTATCAAGCAAGATTTATAAATAGTGGATGTAATGAAAGTTTCTCCTAACGGAGTCTCCACAAATAAGTCAAAGTCGAATTTCTCCGAAGCCAAGTTTACACGTTGAGCACAAGCAGGAGAGATTAAAGAATGGGTAGAACTGATATTTAGTAAGGTATAAACTTCGCAAGAGTTCAAGATTAGCTTACCCGTGATCACCTCGTTCGGGTTTCTCGCGTTTTGGCCAGTCATGACAAATGCCCTCCCTTGAACCACCGACTTTGTTTTGCCCGGAGTCGCCTTTTGGTGTCTCCGTCCCCCAACTGGACTTGACTTCGCTACTGCACAAAATCGGCTATATGACCGCTCTTTTCCCATAAATCAAACACACCTTGGAAGGTTGTGAATAGTTTAGACTTATGTGTCCCTAATCTCCGTGATTCAGAGTAGCATTTAACCGAAATGCTCTCCTCCCCCTAGAATTTGTTGTTGGTCTTTGGTCGATGTCTTCCCGCCATTGTTGAATCTCCTCTTTTTGAAATTTCCACTTGACTCATCCCTCCTATTATCATGGCCATGATTACCACCCGAGTGGTTACCACTTTTGTCCGTATTTTTACCTCCTCGCTGGTTATCATCGCTCCGATGACTGCTGTCACCGGTATAACCCTGGTTGTGGTCACTCGGTTGAACATACTCATTATCTCGCTCTAATAATTGAGCCATGTTGACAACATATGAATACAAAGAAAATTTGTGAGAGATAAGGTATTGACGAATCTCGGGTTTTAGACCTCTCAGAAACATCCGCGTCATACGTTCCTCATTCTCTACCAAATGCGGTGCAAACCTGGATAACTCCGCGAATTTTGCCTCGTACTGGGACACCGTCATGTTGTTCTGTTCTAGTCTAATAAACTCTTCCTCCTTCATATGATGAATACTTTCAGGAAAGTACTTGTCATTGAATAGTTTTTGAAATCTATCCCAAGACATGTTGAGTGCGGCTAGCTGGGTACGCTTCACAGCTTTCCACCAGTAATATGCCTCACCACGGAACATAAAGGTGTCGAATGGAACCTTCTGTTCTTCCGTTCATCCCAAGATATCAAATATCTTGGTAATTTACTTGACCAACATTTCTGCATTAATCGAATCCGGCTTTCCCCAGAATTCTGGTGGTCCCAACTTGTTGAACTGCTTGGTCGTGACAAACCGCGCTTTGCTATCATTTCTACCCATATTTTGTACACGAGTCTCCCTCGTCTGAATTTGCATGAGCTGCAAAAGCTTCTAAACATCCCATCATTCATCATTTGCTGGGTAGTGTTGTTTACAGGAGGAATATTACCTTCCTATTGCACATTCTCTTGGTTGGTGATTGAAGGTTGTTGTAACGCCCGAGAAAATCGGATTTATATGAGAATTAAATTTTTATTTGATTATGTGAATTAAATGAATTTAATTGATTATTTATGTGAGTAATCTATGTGAAGGTCGTTCTATGACCTAGAATGTACGAAAGTGGTTAGTATTCTGGCTACGTGCTAGAATTAATTATTTTGAATTTCCAAGACGAAAATAAAAGTTTTCCGAGAAATTCCCGTAAAAACACTATTCATTTGTTTCTGCTCGGGAATTAAGTTTGAAATTACGAGAAATGCATAATGATAGAATATGAAGATGAGATGGAATATTTAATAATATTTCATTTATGGAAAATGAAGTTTTTGCCTACGGACTTAAAACCTAAGGGTTGAGTAGAATAATTTTCGAGAAGGAAATGAGACGCGTATAATGAATTACAATAACGATTATGCATACGTTATACGAGTATGATACTATTTAGTAAACGAGTATAATACGAAGATTTAATACGAAGTACAATACAATTATCGTACGAGTGTTATACGAAGAGAATACGTGAATTATAAGTGTAGAATGCAATTGGTGTAATGGACTTAGAGTTTAGGACTTAGTATAATCCAATTGGGTTTGGATTATATCAAGCTCAAGTGATTAAGTAATCAAGCCCAATAAGTTAGGTGTTTAAGCCCAAGTTAAAGCCCAATGTTAGGATTAATTAATCCGATCCAAGAAACCGAACTGTGGATCGAATCGGTGGGTTACCGAATGGGTAAAACCCATGGGGATGACCCATGGGCATGTGGGTCAGCCACTTGGTGGCCAAGTAAAGTGATCTACTTGATCACCAAGTATTTTACTTGGTGATGAAGTAGTGAATAGTAAGGAGGTGGGGAGAAAGGACCAAATTACCCTCCATTTGAATTACCTATAAATAGAAAGCTTAAGTTGGTTATTTTTGTTTTTCAAAGACTCATCCAACTTATATTGAGAGAGAGAAAGAGCTAGACTTAAGCTATCATCTCACCTTGAAGCTTTTCATTAGAGATTTTAGCAAGAACGTAAAGATCGGTAAGTTAATATTCCTTAATAGTAGTTTTCCATCCTTTTGATTTCTTTGATTATAAAGAATCATAAATTGGTGGAGCATGCCTCTTATGGAGGAATAAAGATGGCTTGTAATATGTATAACCTTTATAAGTCACGTGGAAATATAAATCGTAAGGGTTTGCGTAAGTTTAAACCGTAGGAAATATTGATTGATGAGTTTGGTTGTTGATGAACAATTGAACCTCATAACTATTAATATATGTTCATCTTGCTTGGTTAGGATGTAGATATGAAATCAATGGAGTGTTCCATTTGATTTGGCACATAGAACATTAGTAATGAAGTTATGGCAATTTTACAGAATTAGACGTTAAACGTCGAAAACGTAGAAATTCCGGATTAGTAGTCGAAAGTTGCCGTGAGACTTGAAAACGTTGGTTTTCAATGTCAACACGTGAGATAGGGTATTCAAGAGTTGTGGTGTGACGCCCCCAAAACATGTATACATCACCCATTCTGAGTCACCAAAAACATGGTACAAAAACAACTACAACTTTATTAATACAATTGTCGTGCAAAATACCACAACACATAAACTGTGAGTTTAAATACAAATATTGTCTTCTAGACAATATCCACACTCAAATAAGTCCTCATTAAAATTATTGATATACTATTTTACAAAAATGGTGAGGACTACTAAAACAACTTTTTAGAACCATCTTCGGTCACCGTCTTCGATAATAACCAACTTCGGTTGCTCCCAACTTTGTATTACTTCAATCTTCGCCGGGTCAACAGATACTCCATGTTTTCACACTACGTGCCCAAGGAATGCTACTTCCTCAAGCCAGAACTTGCATTTCTTCAACTTAGCATAAAGCTTGTTTTCACGAAGCCTTTGGAGTACCAGCTTCAAATGGTGCTCATGATCTTCACGGCTTTTGGAATATATGAGGATGTCATCAATGAAGACAACAACGAACTGATCCAAATATTCCTTGAATACTCAGTTCATCATATCCATGAAAGCCGCAAGAGCATTAGTCAATCCAAAAGACATAACTAAGAATCCATAATGCCCGTATCAAGTTCTGAAGGCAGTCTTTGGAAAATCCTCGCCTAATCTCCAATGATGATATCCGTAATCTAAGATCGATCTTTGAAAAGAATTGTGCTCCTTGCAACTGGTCAAATAGGTCATCAATGCGAGGTAGCGGATACCTATTCTTGATGGTGACATGGTTCAATTCTCGATAATCAATACAAAGTCGCATACTCCCGCTTTTCTTCTTTACAAATAAAACAGAGCACCCCAAGGAGATGTACTAGGACGAATAAAACCGATGTCCAATAACTCCCGTGTAGTTGGACCTTTAACTCCTCAAGTTCAATAGAGCCATTCGATATGGGGTTTTAGAAATGGGCTTTGTACCAGGTTCAAGGTCAATAAAGAATTCAACTTCACGTTCTGGGGGTAGACCGGGAACTTCTTCAGGAAATACATCATGAAATTTACTAACAACATGAATATTATTCAAATCTGACGTGTCTTTATTCAAATCCATAACATGGGCTAAGAAAGCTTGACATCCGTTTTTCAATAAACGAATAGCTTTATGACTTGATATGACAATGATTGATTTTAGTGGTTTAGTTGCTTGAATTGCATGTTGAGTTGGTTAGGAATATGAAAACTAACAACCTTACGAAAACAATCAATTTTGGCATGATGAGTAGTTAACCAATCAATCCCTAAAATCACATCAAAAGCAAGTATCTTTAAAGAGATAAGGTCAACTGTGTAATGTGATGGTGCCAACTTAGATCAAACAAGATTTATAAATAGTGGATGTATGTAAAAGTGTCTCTCTAACTGAGTCTCCACCGATAGGTCAAAGTCTAATTTCTCCGGAGTTAAGTTTAAAATGAGCACAAGTAGAGAGAAATAAATGAATGTGTAGCACCCAAGATTCTAGTAAGGTATAAACTTCGCAAGAATTTATGATTAGCTTACCCGTGATCACCTCATTTGGGTTCTCAGCATTTTGACCAACCACGACAAACGCTCTTCCGTGAACCGGCAGATTGACTTTGACTTTTCTCGACAAATTTTTGAGTCACCATCCCTACTTGGACTTGGTTTCGCTTAACGCATAATCTCGGTTTATATGTCCTTTCTTTCCATAATTATAGCATACCTTGAATCTGTTGTGGGCAGGGGCTGGGCGATATGTCCTCTTTTCGTGATTTATAAGATAATACGACCGGTGGTCGTTCTCCTCCCTAGAACCGGTTGCCATACTCTTGTGGCGACACGCTTTGTATTGTCATTGTTGTACCTTCTTTTTTTATATTCTCCTCCCGACTCGCTTCTTCTATTTTTATGGCCATGAGTACCACCAGAGTGGTTGCCGCTCTTGTTCGTATTTTTCTTTCCCCGTTGATTATCATTGCTCCGATGATCACCGGCCACCCAGTATGACCTCGGTGTGGGTACCCTATTGAACGTATTTCAAGTATCTCACTTTAATAATTGAGCCCCATTGACAACATCTGAATATAGAGAAAATTTATGAGAAATGAGATACTGACGTATGTCGAGTTTCAAACCACTCAAAAACATCCGCGTCACACGTTCCTCCTTCTCCACCAAATGAGGTGCAAACCTGGATAACTCCGCGAACTTCGCCTCGTACTAGGACACCGTCATGTTGTTCTACTCCAGTCTAATAAACTCTACCTCTTTCATATGATGAATACTTTCAAGAAAGTATTTGTCATTGAACAATTTCTGAAATGTTTCCTAAGACATGTTGAGTGCAGCTGGATGGGTATGCTACACAGATTCCTACCAGTAATCTGCTTCATTACGGAACATAAAGGTGGCAAATGGAACCTTCTATTCTTCCGTGCATCCCAAGACGTCGAATATCTTGGAAATTTGCTTGACCCATGTCTTCGCCTTAATCGGATCCCGCTTCTGCCCGTAATTCCGTGGTCCCAACTTTTTGAACCGCTTGGTCAGGATAAACCATGCGTTGCTATCATTTTCACCTGTATTTTGAACACGAGTCTTCCTCGTCTGATTTTGCATGAACTACAAAAAGCTTCTAAACATCCCATCGTTCATCGTCTGATCAGTGGTGTTGTTTACAGGAGGAACATTGCCACCACAGCACGCTTTTCCTCGTTGGTAAAGTAAAGGTGTTCCACTTGGCCTCATTTGCTTCCACTCATAACATTCTCGCCCCATTCTCAACATCGCTTATAAAATAAGGGTTAATTAAAGAAATTAACATATCACATAATATCCCTATATTCTCACTAACCAACAAATAAGCTTAGTAGACACACTAGCTAAGGATTTACTCGCCTCTCCTCCTAGTTCTATTCCCCGATCTCCGCCAGAGATCATATCCCTAAGCTCTGATACTAACTGTGATGCCCCCAAAATAGGTATACATCACCCATTCCGAGTCGCCAAAAACATGGTATAGAAACAACTACAACTTTATTAATACAATTATTGTGCAAAATACGACAACACATAAACTGTGAGTTTAAATACAAATATTATCTTCTAGACAATATCCACACTCAAATAAGTCCTCATTACAATTATTAATATACTATTTTACAAAAATGGTGAGGACTATTAAAACTACTTTCTAGAACCATCATTCCATACCCCGACTAGAACTCGCTACATTCTCGCCTCCTGAGAAGAAAAATGGATCAAAAAGGAAAAGGGTGAGCTCAACTAGCCCAGTAAAGAATATTATGACTAAGATAATATAGAACAAATTATCGTTAGTCTTCAACAGGAAAAAAATCTGAAAGAATATAATAGACAACAAGTTTTAGATCAATATTCGCAGCGAAAATAACAATTCATAGAAGAGTTACGTAGAGAATGAAATCTACTATAATCTATGAATTTAAAAGCCCATCATCAATATTTTATCCCTGTAACATCAATCAATATTCATCTTGAATCAAATATTCATCTTTGCACTACAGGCCAAAGATATTCATCAGTTGGTCATGTTCATCTCAACACATGTTCATCTTTGCACTACGGGCCAAAGATATTCATCAGAAAATCATTAATCTTTGCCCTACAGGCCAAAGATATTAAGTAATATCATCATTTAGGACTGAGGATGATGAAAATATTTTTAAAGAAACGAATCCACTGAAACAAAAGAACAAATTTTAAGGATTCGTACTTCAAGCAAGCAAAGTTCAAAAATACTTCATAAATAATCATAGTAGAGTAAAATTCAAGAATGAAGACCAAAACATGGATACAATCAAAGCTAGTATCCATAATAGATATTTTGGACAAAAAATGAAAATTTAATTTTTTTTGTGAATAGTATCATATTCGTGAATAGTACCGTATACGTAAATAGTACCGTATACGTGAATAGTAACCCCGACACTAAAAGGCAAGAATTTCACAAGAAAATATTACCAATATTCCGGCATAATGATATTGAAAGAAATAATATCATTTTTTTTAAAAAATAATACCCCTTACCTCGAAAAGACAGTACTTCTGATTGTAATACTGGATATAGTGCTGAAGGGAACTTGCACCGTATAACAACACTTAAAGTATCAAAATACTCACAAGAATACGCTCGATAATATAGAGAGATAAAACTTTAGTTTCTGGTGTGATTTTCAATTCTAACCTAAACACCCTATTTATAGGAAAATGCTTAGAACACCAAAGTAGAAAATTTAATAAAATATTAATATATATATATATATATTAAATTTTCTACGTCCACCTTGAATCATCTAATTTCAGCATGTTTAACAACAAGTGGGGCCCACCAACCTTAACAAAAATGTTTTTATTAAAAATAATAATTAAAACTTCAAAAATCAATTATTCTAGAACTTTAGAACTTCAATAATTCATAATAAATAGCCCTTTTATCAGAAAAATTCAAATCTTATGTCCTTTCTATAGAAAATTTCATTCTCTACAACTTGGTAAGTTTAGGTTTTTCCAAATTCCAAGCAGAAATTGACCGAAATCCACATACGGATGATTTTATAGGCTATAATCAAATTTCAGTCAAGAAATTGGGTTCACAAACATGAAAAACATGTTTTAAATATTTTTAGTTACAAAAATACTCTTCCTCCTCATTTATTCATATATCCCACATTCATTGTAAAAAAATATCACCATTATTATATTATTAAAATATAATAATATATTTAAATAAATTATTTTATCGAAAAGATAAAATATCAATTTTCAACAATTGTCACATTAAAATTTTTCTCCATTCTATATCCACATAAAATGAATATTTTTCTTATCATAATAATCAATAATTAATTATTCATAAATAATATTACGTAATCACAATATCGATAACTGTGCCGCTCATAGAAAGAGGGGCTTTCCAATAAGAATTTCTCCTTATCATGCCAAGCAATTAGGTGACCAAACCTCTCCTTAGATGTAACTTTCTAGACATTTCCAATAATGTTATCTAATAATATTATTCAAATAATATGAATTATTGATTTGATAAAGGAAAATACTGTAGTAGTGACAATTATTGAAACAACAATAATATAAAATATTAACGTAGCAATTATTGAATCAATAGAATAAAATGTTGAACAAGAATTATCGTAATAATTATCGAGTAGTGCCTTCACGTGAGAATCAATAATTGGTGCAATACCGCAGTGCTACTATATTTTAACCAATCCAGTATTCCAACAAAGATAATAACGGTAATAACTACTGCCGTTATTTATAAACAACTTATACTTGTCATTTTTTTCATCCAATCGCTTTTTTAGCTATGGGGCCACACAAGACCTGACGTCGTATTTAATATTCCCCGACAACAATGAATATTTTATAACCACTTACTTATTTGAAATATTTGCGCATTTTACCCATAACTAACCACATTAATCAAATCAACCCTTACTATTTCAAAATAATAAATAGAGGAATTTTAATTTCATTTAATAATAAGTTTGGGTCTTACACGTGGGCTCAAGAATCGTTGGATTTCGACTTAAAACGAAGAAAATGAGTATTGAACGCTCAATAACGTTTAATGAACGCTCAAAAATGAACTTAAAACGTGAATTTCGAGTTAACAGATTTGAAATTGTAAAATTCTTATATGAACGCGTATAGTATGTAATTTATGAGTTGTAGGCTTTTGAATCTTTTAACCACACCGGACTTATAACGAAGAAGTTATGGTTCGGAAAGTTCACTAAAATTTTTTGTCAGTAAAATTCCACGGCACTGATAAAGGCTTAATGTGTCATGCATACCAGCATACGTAATGTTGTAATGACTTACTGAAGAGTGGCGCCACAATGCCACTCATACAAAGGAGTTTCAGATCGCAACATCACTTCGAACCGAGACTCTATTATCATGAAATCGCCACCAGAAGCGCCAAGCAGTTAGGTATAATGGCCACGCCATGGTGCCGAGGCAGGGCATTGTTAGATAAGTTAGGTTTTGAACTTCAATTGTTTCAAGATCAATATAAGATGAGTTTATATACTCAATGAATGTACTAAAACTATTCCTACATTACATATACTAGTGTATATGGTAATGAACTTAGGAATTGAACGCGAGTTGTTAGTTTGGTAACGAAGAACACAAAGTGTTAATAATAAACCGTGAACAGTGATCGACATTGGTACTTCACCAATAATGATCGAGTTCGGTTAATAACATAAGATCGTTAACAAGTCGGGATGAAGGGTAGTAAGTCGAATTGACTTTTTTACTGAGATAAAGTCAACTATGACATAGTAGAGAAAGAAGTTGGTAGAAACAATGTGATTAATTGTTTGATAGCTAATTACAGTGTGCTATGTGAATATATCATGTAGATTCTGTAAGGCTGAGAATAGTCGATTAAGTTATTTGAAGACGCTTGAAGGAAAGTTTTCTGAATGCTTGTTTAACGTTCAAGTTAGCCAAGTTTTTTGTGATTCATTGTATTGAGTTGCATAAATGATTTTAAAGAAAGGGTCAATGCCAGTTTTAACTCAGCTAGACTATTTGTAAGAGATAGATTGATTTGTGTACATATCTTTGTATATAGAACTGATAACGCTATCCTATGCCAAGTATTTGGTACGGATTCAAAGGTAAGTTTGTCTATGAACAAACAAAAATATTTTTCAACGATTATTCGATGGGCACGCGAGTTTGGCAAAACTTAAACGTAAATACGATTAGCGGATGAATGTTGATCAACATAGAGTACTATAGGCTGATCACCTAGAAGTGCTCGTAAGTAATGCCGGATGTACAGCCTTAGTGCTGTGATGTCCTTTTCAGGTATGAAAACAAAAGATACTGTTCATGGTCTTTCGACTGGTTCAGAATTCCTAAACTATTATATACTTTGGGAATTGATGCTATGAATTGTTATGTATTAATGTTTCGTAATACTTCATGACTATTTGTTCAGTTATGGATGATTGTCATATAATTCACGAATGTGCTATTGATATTATTATTTGTTAAACTTGCTGAGCTTGTTATGCTCACTTCTTGCGTGAATTATATGATTGCAGTTAAGGCTGAACGTACTGAGAATTATAAGAGAGATAAGGGTAAGGCTAAGATGGATAGTTAACCATCATGTAATAGATTAGTATGGTTGTATATATTATACATTACGAACAGTGAATGATGTAATCGGTTTATGAACCTCGAAAAAGATTTTATTATATTTGTCATAAGAAGATAGTGAATACATTCATTATGTTGTATTTTCAATGGAATGAGTGTATATTTATGAGTACCATGTAGCACCATTTGTCGGGTTGGAAGATAACCAAATTTGGGGGCGTCGCAGGTTGGTATCAAAGTATTAGGTTATAAAACTTAAGGGGGGAAGAACCTTAGGCTAATAACCTCGTAAGGAAGGTAAAGTCCGAGGAAAGAAATTCGAGTCAAATGAGTTAATAAGGTATTGGGAAATCTCAGTACCGAAAGATTTAAAAGATGGAAAGTAATTCTAAATAAATTAAATGTGATTTGTGCTTATACTATTATGTATTATATACTAATCAACGTGTTATGTGTTTTGTAGATGTCAAACGATAGCTTGATGTTTAGAGACATTCACGTGATAAGTGAAGAGTCAGTGAACCAAGTTGAGATAGTACCTATGCTAGTGGCGGAGGTACCGTTAGTGGTTTTGGAAGACTCTGATCCAAAAGAGTACATTTTTGAGGAGTACTCCGAGGAAACAATGAGAATAACATCATATCTGAATATGATGATAGATGTGGAGGAGGAGATGGAGGTAACATCGATTAATACGGTGGTACCTACTCAGGAGTCAACACCTCTAGATGCAATGATATTATTGTACCTGGCAGTGTTGGATAGGAATATGCATCTCGCACTGTGGTGCAGACACAGAACGAGGAGATTACTGCCCTATATGAGGCGAAGGAATCTGCAGAGGCGGATTTTGAGTTAGAGCATGACGAAAAAGTGCTAATGACGGATAAGGCGAGAGATTATAAGGAAGAGGCCGTAGAGCTTCGAAAGAAACTAGTTGAAAAAGACCAGAAGTTTGCTAGGATGTCGTACATCCATGAATGTGCTCATGAGGGTTTCAAGCTAAAAATGCATATTATTCTTTTGAGTCAGGACAGACTAGACATACAATTAGTCGAGATATTGTTTCGATTTTAGTAAATCAAAAACATGAGAATGCCGTAAGGCAGTGTTAGTAGATCATTAGATCTTTTTGTATATGGTAGTGACGTAAAACCCTCTTTTGTATAATTAAAGGGTAGTCTTTTTGTAAATCCCAATTTTTGTAGAAGTCAATCGCGGGATAGTAATGCAATAACTTTTTGGCTAAGGAAGCAAAGTGTAAATAGTTTTGACTATGAAAGCATATTAATATAATGAAGTTTTTATTTAAATGTGCTTGATGTGGTATGAGTTGTTATTTGGGAATGATAACTAAGTAGTTAAATAGATAATAATGAAACTTTATTTATTTAATCAGAATTATGCCACCAAGAAGGAGACAACGTAACTAAGAGGCTGAGTCACATAATGAGAATCAGGGGGGGTCCTAATAACCCTATGCAAGAATTTGTTAAATTATTAACGGCAGCATTTAACCAAGTTGGGGGAGGGATTCTTTTAGCACCTAGGGTAGCAAGAACAACTACCTTTTAGGAATTCAAGAGTGTGGGTCCTCCGGAGTTCCAAGGAACAACGGACCCCTTAGAGGCCCAAACATGGGTAAAAGAGATAGAGAAGGCGTTTGTTATTACAAATGTGAGTGAGGCACAAAAGACTTCTTTTGCGGCTTACATGATGAAAGGTGAGGCCAACTACTGGTGGGAGGCTCACCAGGGTGGGGATAGAACAGAGGAAGTTATATGGGAACAGTTCAAGAAGGTATTCTTCGAGAATTACTTCCCTACTTGCATGCAAGGTAGAATGGAGATTAAGTTCTTGGAACTTAAACAAGGGGATATGACCGTTCCCCAGTACGCAGCCAAATTCAATGAATTGGCAAGATTCGTTCCACATCAGGTGGACACGGAAGAGAGAAACGCTTGTAGGTTTGAGCAGGGCTTGAAACCCTGACTCTATAGTAGGATTTCAGTGTTTCAAAGTGCTTCCTATGGGACCATTCTGGAAAAGGCAATAATAGCTGAAAGTGGTGGTGAGGCGTTGTCTCAGTACCACAAGGAAAGGAAGAATAAGAATAAAGTAGAGGGAGGAAATAAGGTAGAAGTTGCCAATGGTAGTGGCAATATGCCTAAAAAACAGAGCTTTAACCTTGGGAATACTGGGGTGAAACAAGGAGATCCTAAACGTAGGATGGATGCATGCACGACATGCGGAAAGACTCATTTGGGAGTCTGTTTAAAGGGGATATCAGTTTGTTACAACTGTGGTCAGGAGGGACATTTATCACCCAACTTTCATAACCCTAAGAAAAATCATGGGTGTTTTGTTTATGGATTGTTGGACCACATGGCAAGAAATTGCCCGAAGAAAGAGTTAGAGGGAAATAAGGGTTCTGGTAGTGGTAAATTAGCCATTACTGGACCAACACCATCGGTGAGTAGACCTCACCAGCATGACGCTTAATATTTTCGTCCAAGATGCGGTTGCATCATCAGATGTAGTAGCAGGTATCATTCCAGTCAATGAAATAAATGCTTATGTGTTATTTGACTCGGGTGCTACTTTTTCTTTTATAGCATGTGAATTTGCTAAGCAATTAGGATTAATCCCTAAAAAGTTAGCGATACCTTTAGACGTTAAGGTAGCAAATGAAGAGATAATCCCCATTGAACATATTCATAAGGATTGTTGCATAGATATTAGGGGTAATAAGTTATTGATAGATTTGGTACCGATAAGGTTAAAAGAATTCAAAGTACTTCTTGGTATGGATTGGTTGATTAACCATAAGGCTATAATAGATTGCCATAGGAAAGTGTGAACCTTCGTCTTTCTAAGAAAACCAAGGTAGTGTTCTTCAATAGTAAATCATTGAGGCGCTCTTGTTGTCTAACGATGACACAAGCTAGGAAGATGTTGAAAAAGGGGTGTGTAGGTTATTTGTGCCATGTTGTGGATACCCAAAGAGTGGGAGCATCCTTGGACCAAATACCTATAGTTCAAGAGTTCGCAGATGTATTTTCAGAGGAATTATCGGGTATTCCTCCGGATAGGGAGGTTGAATTTGTGATTGATCTGTTACCGGGTACGGCACCAGTTTCAAGGGCACCCTATCGGATGGTTCCCGTTGAGATGAAGACGTTAATGGTTCAATTACAAGAACTATTAGACAAGGGGTGCATTCAATTGAGTGTATCTCCTTGGGGAGCACCGATATTGTTTGTAAATAAAAAGGATGGGTCGTTATGACTTTGTATCGACTATCGAGAGTTGAATAAGTTAACGATTAAGAATAAATACCCGTTGCCCAGGATCAATGATCTATTTTATCAGTTGAAAGGGGCAAAATATTTTTCTAAGATAGATTTGCGTATGGGGTATCATCAGTTAAAAGTGAGGAAGGAGGATGTACCTAAGATGGTGTTCAAAACTCGTTATGGTCATTACGAGTTTCTGGTAATGTCATTTGGGTTAACTAATGCGCCAGCCGCATTTATGGATATGATGAACAGAGTGTTCAAATAGTATTTGGACAAGTTCTATGTAGTGTTCATTGATGATATTCTAGTCTATTCTAAGACGCCAGAAGATCATGCTGAACATTTGAGGATAGTGTTGGAAACACTACGGAAGGAAAAGTTATATGCAAAATTCATGAAGTGTGAATTTTGGCTTGAAAGAGTGCAGTTTCTAGGACATGTTACTGATAAAGATGGCATTTTCGTGGATCCAGTAAAAGTAGAAGCAGTTAATGAGTGGGAGAAACCGAAGACACCAACTGAGGTTCAGAGTTTTCGGGGTTAGCGGGATACTATAGAAGGTTCATCTAGGACTTTTCTAAAATAGCTACTCCACTGACAAATTTGACAAGGAAGTCGGTGAAGTATGTGTGGAATAAAAAATGTGAGAACAATTTTCAGGAACTAAAGAAGAGGTTAAGTGAGGCACTTGTATTGTCCTTACCAGATGATACAGGGAACTTTGTAGTGTATAGCGATGCTTCGCATAGAGGACTAGGTTGCATGTTACATGGCAAGGTCATTGCGTATGCATCACGTCAATTAAAGGATTATGAGAAGGCCTATCCTACTCATGATCTGGAATTGGCAGATGTAGTTTTTGCCTTAAAAATATGGAGGCATTATCTATACAGTGAGAAGTGTGAGATATACACGGACCATAAAAGTCTGAAATATATCTTCACATAGAAGGAGTTGAATATGAGACAGAGAAGGTGGTTAGAACTAATAAAAGATTACGATTGTGATATCTTATATCATCTGGGGAAAGAAAATGTAGTAGCTGATGCGCTAAGTAGGAAGGGTAGAGAGAAAATGTCAATGTTAACGACTCAGAATGAGTTAGTAACAGCGATGGCAAGAATGGAATTAGAAATTAAATTACCGGATGAAGCAGAGGAGATGTTATTTTCCATGGAGACTCAAACGACCATAGTGGAACATGTTAAGGAAGTGTAATTGAGTAACGAGGAGTGAGAGCATATGAAGAAGAGGATAAAAGATGAAGAAAAGACTAAGTATAGCCTCGATAAGGATGGATTACTTAGTTTTGAAGGAAGAATTTGGGTTCCAAATAATTCCGAATTAAAGGAGGAGATAATGAGTGAGGCCCATAGTTCGAGGTACTCGATACATCTCGGTAGTACGAAGATGTATCAAGACCTTCGTCATAACTTTTGGTGGCCGAACATGAAGAGGGAGATAGTAGAATATGTTAGTAGGTGCTTAACTTGTCAAAAGGTTAAGGCTGAACACCAACGACCGAGCGGGTTGTTGCAATCATTGGAAATTCCAGAATAGAAATGGGAGCACATCACAATGGATTTTATGGTAGGACTTCCAACAACAAGGAAAGGATACGACACTATTTGGGTGATAGTGGATCGATTGACGAAATCGGCTCATTTTCTACCAATAGGAGTTAGGTATAACCTAAACCAATTAGTTAAGCTTTATGTCAAGGAAATTATTTCGAGACATGGAGTACCTGTTTTGATTGTGTCAGGTCGTGATCCACGATTCACATCGAACTTTTGGAGAAGTTAGCAAGAGCAAGTGGGAACGCAGTTGAGATTAAGTACGACGTATCATCCTCAGATGGATGGACAAAGTGAATGGACAATTCAAATGCTTGAAGATATGTTAAGATCTTGCGTTATAGATTTCAAAGGGAGTTGGGACGACCATCTACTGTTGGTGGAATTTGCGTACAACAATAGTTTTCACGCTAGTATAGGCATGTAGCCTTACGAAGCGTTGTATGGAAGAAAGTGTCGAACTCCATTGTGTTGGGATGAAGTGGGTGAACGTCGGATGTTGGGACCTGAGATGGTACAGTAGACGGCGGACATGGTAAAGATAATACGTGTTCGATTGGTAGTGGCTCAAGATAGACAGAAAAAGTATGCCGATCCTCACAGAGAAAAGAGAAAATTTGAAGTAGGGTCTTATGTATTTCCGAAAGTATCGCCTTGGAAAGGGAAGATACGTTTTGGAAAGAAAGGGAAGTTAAGTCCAAGGTTTATAGGACCTTTTGAGATTTTAAAAAGGGTAGGAGAGGTAGCTTATGAGGTAGCTTATGAAGTAGTTTTACCTCTAGAAATGGAACACATTCACAATGTGTTTCATGTGTCTGTGTTGCATCCCTAAAAGCCTGACTATAAATACATAATAGAGTATGAATCTATCCAGATAGAGAAAGATTTATCGTATGAAGAACTTCCAATTCAAATTGTTGATAGAAAGAAACACATTTTAAGAAATAAAATAATACCTTTAGTGAATTTGATAAGGAGAAACCACAATGCTGAAGAAGCAACATGGGAACTCGAAAGTAAAATGAAGGAAAATTTTCCTCATTTGTTTATGTAATTATAAGCGAGATTCTGGGGACAGAATCCTTATAATGGGGGGAAAATGTAACGCCTGAGAAAATCGAATTTATATGAGAATTAAATTTTTATTTGATTATGTGAATTAAATGAATTTAATTGATTATTTATGTGGGTAAGCTATGTGAAGGTCGTTCTATGACCTAGAATGCGCGAATGTGGTTAGTATTCTGGCTATGTGCTAGGATTAATTGTTTTGAATTTCCAAGATGAAAATAAAAGTTTTTTGAGAAATTTTCGTAAAAACACTATTCATCCGTTTCTGCTCGAGAATTAAGTTTGAAATTCCGAGAAACGTGTAATGATAGAATATGAAGATGAGATGGAATATTTAATAATATTTCATTTATGGCCAACGAAGTTTTTGCCTGCGGACTTAAAACCTAAGGGTTGAGTAGAATGATTTTCGAGAAGAAAATGAGACGCGTATAATGAATTACGATAATGATTATGCGTACGTTATACGAGTATGATACTATTTAGTATACGAGTATAATATGAAGTACAATACGATTATCGTACGAGTATTATACGAAGAGAATACGTGAATTATAAGTGTAGAATGCAATTGGTGTAATGGACTTAGAGTTTAGGACTTAATATAATCCAATTGGGTTTGGATTATATCAAGCCCAAGTGATTAAACAATCAAGCCCAATTAGTTAGGTGTTTAAGCCCAAGTTAAAGCCCAATGTTAGGATTAATTAAGCTAATCCAAGAAACCAAACCGTGGATCGAACTGGTGGGTTACCGAATGAGTAAAACCCATGGGGTAACCCATGGGGATGACCCATGGGTATGTGGGCTGGCCACTTGGTGGCCAAATAAAGTGATCTACTTGATCACCAAGTATTTTACTTGGTGATGAAGTAGTGAATAGTAAGGAGGTGGGGAGAAAGGACCAAATTACCCTCCATTTGAATTACCTATAAATAGAAAGCTTAAGTTGGTTATTTTTGTTTTTCCAAGAGTCATCCAACTTATATTGAGAGAGATAAAGAGCTAGACTTAAGCCATCATCTCACCTTGAAGCTTTTCATTAGAGATCTTAGCAAGAATGTAAAGATCGATAAGGTAATATTCCTTAATAGTAGTTTTCCATCCTTTTGATTTCTTTGATTATAAAGAATCATAAATTGGTGGAGCATGCCTCTTATGGAGGAATAAGGATGGCTTGTAATATGTAAAACCTTTATAAGTCATGTGGAAACAGAAATCGTAAGGGTTTGCGTAAGTTTAAATCGTAGGAAATATTGATTGATGAGTTTGGTTGTTGATGAACAATTGAACCTCCTCACCATTAATATATGTGCATCTTGCTTGGTTAGGATTTAGATATAAAATCAATGGAGTGTTCCATTTGATTTGGCATATAGAACATTAGTAATGAAGTTATGGCAAATTTTACAGAATTAGACGTTAAACGTCGAAAACGTAGAAATTCCGGATTAGTAGTCGAAAGTTGTCGTGAGACTTGAAAATGTTGGTTTTCAATGTCAACACGTGAGATAGGGTATTTAAGAGTCGTGGGCTCAAGAATCGTCGGATTCTGACTTAAAACGAAGAAAACGAGTATTGAACGCTTAATAACGTTTAACGAACGCTCGAAAATGAACTTAAAAGTGAATTTCAAGTTAATGGGTTCGAAATTGTAAAATTATTATATGAACGCGTAGAGTATGTAATTTATGAGTTGTAGGATTTTGAACGGACCAAATCGGACTTATAACAAAGAAGTTATGAAGCCGGGAAGTTCACTAAAATTTTGTCTCAGAAAATTTTTCTGTGTTTGAGGTTCATGCCGCTACGCCAAACAAGGCTTAATGTGCCGTGTACAAACACCATACTTAATAGTTGTAATGACCTCATCGAAGAGTGGCACAATATACCACCATACTGAAGGAGTTTCAAATAACAGTCATTTGAATCGGGACTTAACTCATCGTGGAATCGCGCCGTAACACCAAAGTGTTAGGTATAATAAGCCACCGCACATGGGCCGCCGAAGCGTGGCATTGTTAGATAAGTTAGGTTTTGAACTTCAATTGTTTCAAGAACAATATAAGATGAGTTTATATACTCAATGAATGTACTAAAACTATTCTTACGTTACATATACTAGCGTATATGGTAATGAACTTAGGAATTGAACGCGAGTTGTTAGTTTGGTAACGAAGAACACAAAGTGTTAATAATAAACCGTGAACGGTGATCGACATTGGTACTTCACCAATAATGATCGAGTCCAGTTAATAACATAAGATCGTTAACAAGCCGGGATGAAGGGTAGTAAGTCGAATTGACTTTCTTACTGAAATAAAGTCAACTATGACATAGAAGAGAAAGAAGTTGGTAGAAACAATGTGATTAATTGTTTGGTAGCTAATTACAGTGTGCTATGTGAATATATCATGTAGATTCTGTAAAGGCTGAGAATAGTCGATTAAGTTATTTGAAGACGCTTGAAGCAAATTTTCTTAACACTTGTCTAACCTTCGAGTTAGCCAAGTTTTCTATGATTCATTGTATTGAGTTGCATGAATGATTTTAAAGAAAGGGTCAATGACAGTTTTAACTCGACTAGACTATTCGTAAGAGATAGATTGATTTGTGTACATATCTTTCTATATAGAACTGATAACGCTATCCTATGCCAAGTATTTGGTACGGATTCAAAGGTAAGTTTGTCTATGAACAAACAAAAGTATTTTTCATCAATTTTTCGATGGGCACGTGAGTTTGCCAAAACTTAAACGTAAATACGTTAAACGGATGAATGTTGATCAACATAGAGTACTATAGGTTGATCACCTAGAAGTGCTCGTAAGTAATTCTGGATGTACAGCCTTAGTGCTGTGATGTCCTTTTCAAGTATGAAAATAAAAAGATACTGTTCATGGTCTTTCGACCGGTTCAGAATTCCTAAACTATTATATACTTTGGGAATTGATGCTATAAATTGTTATGTATTAATGTTTCATAATACTTCATGACTATTTGTTCAGTTATGGAATGGAAGATTGTCATATAATTCATGAATGTGGTATTGATATTATTATTTGTTAAACTTGTTGAGCTTGTTATGCTCACCTCTTGCGTGAATTATATGATTACAGTTAAGGCTGAACGTACTGAGAATGCTAAGAGAGATAAGGGCAAGGCTAAGATGGATAATTAACCATCATATAATAGATTAGTATGGTTGTATGTATTATACATTACGAATAGTAAATGATGTAATCGGTTTATGAACCTGGGAAAGGATTTTATTATATTTGTAATAAGAAGATAGTGAATACATTCATTGTGTTGTATTTTCAATGGAATGAGTGTATAGTTATGAGTACCGTGTAGCACCATATGTCCGGTTGGAAGATACCCAGATTCGGGGGCGTCACAGTTGTTCCACGGTCTCATACACTCCATTGTTAACGTTCTCAGCTGCCATTCTTAAAAACTGCCATAAAACAAGAGTTAATTAGACAAATTAACATATCACATAATATCCCTATATTATGACCGACCAACAAATAAGCTTAGGTAGGACACACTAGCGAAGGATTTACTCGTCTCTCCCCTCCTAGTTCTATTCTCCGATCTCCGCCAGAGACCATATCCCTAAGCTCTGATACCAACTTTGACACCCCCAAAATAGGTATACATCATCCATTTTGAGTCTCCAAATACATGGTACAGAAACAAATACAACTTCATTAATACAATTGTCGTGCAAAATACGACAACACATATATTGTGAGTTTAAATACAAATATTGTTTAATAGACAGTATTCAAACTCAAAAAGAGTCCTTATTACAATTATTTATATACTATTTTACAAAAATAGTGAGGACTACTAAAATAATTTTCTAGAACCATCACTCCATACCCCGGCTAGATTCTGTTATATTCTCACCTCCTTAGAAGGAAAATGGAACAAAAAGGAAAAGGGTGAGCTCAACTAGCCCAGTAAAGAATATTATGACTAAGATAAAGAACAACAATTTATCATTAGCATTTTAACAAATCAGATAAAATATAATGGACAACCAGTTTTAGATCAATATTCGCAGCGGAAATAACAATTCATTAGAAGAGTTAAGTAGAGAATGAAATCTACTATCATCTATGAATTTAAAAGTCCATCATCAATATTTTATCCCTGTAACATCAATCAATATACATTTTGAATCAAATATTCATCTTTGCACTACGAGCCAAAGATATTCATATGTATCACCAGTTGGTCATGTTCATCTCAACACATGTTCATCTTTACACTACGGGCCAAAGATATTTATCAAGTAATCATTCATCTTTGCACTACAGGCCAAAGATATTCATCAAGTATCACCATTAAAGACTGAGGATGATGAAAAACATTTTAGAGAACGAATCCAGTGAGATAAAAGGATAAATATTAGAGATTCGTACTTTAGATAATTCAAGTTTAAAATACTCCATAATAAACCATAACGGAGTAAAATTCAAGAATGAAGATCAAAACATGGATACAATCAAATATAGTAACCATAATAGATATCTGGGATAAAGAAGAAAATTTTTATTTTTCGATGAATAGTGATGTATTCGTGAATAGTGCCGCATACGTGAATAATAACCCTAACGCAAAAAGGTAGAAATTCCAAAATAAAATTCATACCAATATTTTAGCATAATGATATTGAAAGAAATAATATCATTTACAAAGAAAATAACATCCCTTACCTCAAAAGAACAGTATTTCTGAATGAAATATCGGATATGATGCTGAAGGAAACTTGCACTGAATAGCAACTCTCAAAGTATCTAAATACTCACAAAATATGCTCGATAATATATATATATATATATATATATATATATAGAGAGAGAGAGAGAGAGAGAGAGAAAACTTGTTTCTAGTGTAATTTTTAATTCTAACTAAGCACCCTATTTATAGGAAAATGCTAGAACGCCAAAGAAGACTAAATTAATAAAATATTAATTTATTAAAAATTTTTGACACCCACAATCTTTGCCCAAAACTCAGCACACCTCTAATGGGGCCCACCAAGATCAGATTTTCTACACCAACCAAAAGTGGGGCCCACCATGTTTTTAAATAAAAACATTTATTTACGAAATTTCAATAATTCATAATGAATAGCCCTTTTATCAGAAAAATACAAATTTTATGTCCATTTCATAGGAAATCGAATTCTCTACAACTTTGTAGATTTAAGTTTTTCTAAATTCCAAACGAAAAATGCCCGAAATCCACACACGTACGATTTTTAATACCTCCATTCCGACAAAATACAGATAAAACACCTCAGCATTAATTCATTCATTTATATCCACATAAAAAAAATATTTCCCTATCCATCCACATAAAATAAATATTTTCTTATCATGTAAATCATAATTAATTATTCACAAATAATATTACAGAATCACAATTATGACAACTAGGTCGTTCCCAGGAAAGAGGGGGCTTTCCGATAAGGATTTCTCCTCATCGACGCCGTAATTAGGTGACCAAACCCTTTCCTGCATGTAACTTCCATGAGACATTGCTAATAATGCTATCTAATAATATTATTCAAATAATATGATTTATTAATCGATAATGGGAAATATCAAGCAATGACAATTATTGAAACAATAATATAAAATATCAACGCAACAATTATTGAATCAATAAAATAAAATATTGAACAGTAATTACTATAACAATTATTGAGTAGTGCCTTCTTACGTAAGAATCAATAATTCAAAAATATTGCGCAATACCGCAGTGCCATCGCTTGGCAACCACGCGTGACATTACTATATTTTTAACCACCGTGTAATCCAACAAAGGTTAATTCGGTAAATAATTACGCTGTTATTTATAAAAACTTGTCATTTTCTTCATCCGACCGTTTTCCGTTATGGGCCCCACAAATTCTTGTTACCGTCGCATTTAATATTTCCGACAACAAGAAGAATATTCCACGACCAAACAAATATTCCCTGACAAAATGAATATTTTATAACCACTTGCTTATTTTGCAAAATTTGCACATTTCACCCATAACCAAAGTATTATATCAAATTAACACCTTATTATATCACGATAATGAATAGAGGAAATTCAATTTTATTTATAATAAATTGGGGTCTTACAATCTCCCCTCCTTATGAAATTTCGTCCTCAAAATTGACGTACATACCTGGTGTTTCGAAAAGGTGAGGGTACCTCGCTTTCATTTCTGATTCCAACTCCCAGGTCATTTCCTCCATAGCATGGTTCCTCCATAAAACCTTGACTTGTGGTATAACCTTTGTTCGTAGGACATACTCTTTCCTATCCAAGATCTTGACAGGTACCTCCTCGTACGGTAAATCTTCGGCTATCTCGTCTGGTTCTAACGCAATAATGTGGTTTGGGTCTTTCACATATTTACGAAGCATAAATATATGAAAAACATTATGAACACGAGACATGCTTGGAGGTATTGCGAGTCTACATGCCACATTTCCTATTCGATCAAGAATCTCAAATGAACCAACAAATCATGGATTGAGCTTTCCTCTCTTCCCGAATCTTGTAACTCCCTTCCATGGAGCAATACGTAACAGTACATGATCTCCAATATTAAATTACATGTCCTTTCAATGAAGATCATCATAACTCTTTTGTAAATCTTGTGAGGTCTTTATACGTTGCCGGATCATTTGAATCTTTTATGTAGTCATGCGTACTAATTCTAGTCCCAACAACGTTGCTTCACCCACCTCGTCCCAACATACTGAGAATGACACTTTCGTCCATACAAAGCCTGAAATGGAGCCATGCCTATACTTGCTTGATAACTATTGTTGTAGGATAATTCTACCAATGGTAAGTACTTATCCCAACTCCCTTTGAAATCTAGGACACAAAGTCTTAATAGATCTTCAAGAGTTTGAATAGTCCTTTCTGATTACCCGTCCGTTTGAGGATGGTATGCCGAACTGAATCGTAAATCCGTGCCCATAGTTTTCTGCAAACTAACCCAAAATCGGGAAGTGAATCTTGGGTCACGATCCAAAACTATGGATACTGGCATGCCATGAAATCTCATAATCTCATTTGCGTATATACGAGCAAGACATTCAAGGGAATAAGTCTCACGTATAGGCAAGAAATGAGCAGACTTGGTTAATCTATCAACAATGACCCAAATCGCATCTATACCTTGAGAAACCTTGGGAAGACCTGTAACGAAATCCATAGTAATGTGTTCCCACTTCCATTTTGGAATCTCAAATGGTTGCAATGGACCCTTTGGCACTTGATGCTCCGCCTTTACACGTTGACAGGTTAAACACCTCGAGATAAACTCCGCGATCTCTCTCTTCATATTGCTCCACCAAAATGTATGTCGAAGATCATTATACATTTTGGTACTCCCAGGATGGATTGCAAATGGTGTGTTGTGTGCCTCCATCATGATTCTATGCTTCAAGTAAGAATCGTTAGGAATGCAAAGTCTGGAGTTAACTCGAAGTATTCCTTCTTCATTGATTCTTACTTCTGGAATAACACCTTCTTGTACTTTATTCTTCATACGTATCATCTCTGGGTCTATGGCTTGAGCAACTTTAACTTTATCAATTAAATTTGGTTCTACTCGTATGTTTGATATCATCAAGTGGGTACTTGGAAACTTTAACTCTATCTCCATCCTTTGTAAGTCGTACAAAATGGGTCTTTGTGTTAACAACATCGCACTCGTACCCGCATACGATCTTCTACTCAATGCGTTAGCTATAACGTTTGCTTTTCCAGGATGATATTGAATGTTATGGTCGTAATCTTTCAACAGCTCGAGTCAATGTCGTTTCCCCATGTTGAGTTCCTTTTGGGTGAGGAAATATTTGAGGAATTTATGATCCGTATAAATCTCCACTTTCTCCCCATACAGGTAGTGTCTCCAGATTTTCAATGCAAAATTGACTGTTGCCAACTCCAAATCATGAGTAGGATAATTCCTCTCATATTCTTTGAGTTGTCGCGAGGCATAGGCTATGACTTTCCCATGTTACATGAGAACACATCCTAACCCTTTGCCTGAAGCATCGCTGTAGATAACAAATCCATCTGAACCAGATGGTATTGTTAGAATAGGTGCCGAAATGAGTCTCCTCTTGAGCTATTGGAAACTCTTCTCGCATTCCTCGCTCCATATGAATTTTGTATCTTTTCGAGTCAGCTGAGTTAATGGAGTAGCGATTCAAGAAAATCCTTCCACGAATCTTTGATAATAACTAGCTAAGCCCAAAAAGCTACGCATTTCGGTCACCGACTTCGGTTGCTCCCTACTTTGTATTGCTTCAATCTTCACCGGATCAACTGATACTCCATGTTTTGACACCACGTGCCCAAGAAATGCTATTTCCTCAAGCCAAAACTTGCATTTCTTCAGCTTGGCATATAGCTTATTATCACGAAGCCTTTGAAGTACCAGCTTTAAATAGTGCTCATGATCTTCACCGCTTTTGGAATAGATGAGGATGTCATTAATAAAGACAACAACGAACTGATCCAAATATTCATTGAATACACAGTTCATCATATCCATGAAAGCAGCAGGAGCATTAATCAATCCAAAATACATGACTAAGAATTCATAATGCCCGTACCGAGTTCTGAAGGCAGTATTTGGAATATCCTCAATTTTAATCTTCAACTGATGATATCCAGAATGAAGATCGATCTTTGAAAAGAATTGTGCTCCTTGTAACTGGTCGAATAGGTCATTAATGCGAGGTAGGGGATACCTATTCTTGATGGTGACATGGTTTAATTCCCGGTAGTCAATACAAAGTCGCATACTCCCATCTTTCTTCTTTACAAATAAAACAGGAGCACCCCAAGGAGATGTACTAGGACGAATGAAATCGATGTCTAACAATTCCTGTAGTTAGACTTTTAACTCCTGAAGTTCAATAGGAGTCATTCGATATGGGGTTTTAGAAATGGGATTTGTACCCAGTTTAAGATCAATAAAGAATTTAACTTCACGTTTTGGGGGTAGACTAGGAAGTTCTTCAGGTAATACGTCACGAAATTCACTAACAACAGAAATATTATTCAAATCTGACGTGTTTTTGTTCAAGTCCATAACATGGGCTAAGAAAGCTTGACATCCATTTTTTAATAAACGAATGGTGTTATGGCTTGATATGACAGTGATTAACTTTAGTGGTTTGGTTGCTTGAATTCGCATAACAGGTTGATTAGGAATATGAAAACTAACAACCTTACAAAAAAAATCAATTTTAGCATGATGAGTGGTTAACCAATCAATCCCTAAAATCACATCAAATGCAAGTATCTTTAAAGAGATAAGATCAACAAGTAATGTGATGGTGCCAACTTGGATCAAGTAAGATTTATAAACAGTGGATGTAATGAAAGTTTCTCCTAACGAAGTCTCCACAGATAAGTCAAAGTCTAATTTCTCTGAAGTCAAGTTTAAATGTTGAGCACAAGTAGGAGAGATAAAAGAATGGGTAAAACCGGTATCTAGTAAGGTATAAACTTCACAAGAGTTCAAGATTAGCTTACCCGTGATCACCTCGTTTGGGTTTCTCGCATTTTGGTCAATCACGACAAATGCCCTCCCTTGAACCACCGACTTTGTTTTATCCATAGTCCCCTTTGGTATCGTCATCCCAGCTGGACTTGACTTTGCTACTGGACAAAACCGGGCTATATGACTGTCTTTTCCACAACTGAAACACACCATGGAAGGCTGTGAATAGTTTGGACTTATGTGTCCCTCCTCTCCTCATCTGTAGCATCTAATTGGCGGTAGTTCTCCTCCCCTAGATTTTGTTGTTGGTGTTGGTGCTGCTGCTGATGTCTTCCCGTCATTGTTGAATCTCCTCTTTTTTGAAATTTTCACTTGACTCACTTCTCCTATTATCATATCCACGATTATCACCCGAGTGGTTACCGCTTTTGTCCATATTTTTCCCTCTTCGCTGGTTATCATCGCTCCGATGACTGCTGTCACCGGTATAACCCTAGTTGTGGTCCCTCGGTTGAACATACTCATTATCTTGCTCTAATAATTGAGCCTTGTTGACAACATCTGAATACAGAGAAAATTTGTGAGAGATAAGGTATTGACGAATCTCAGGTTTTAGACCTCTCAAAAACATCCGCGTCATACGTTCCTCATTCTCTACCAAATGAGGTGCAAACCAGGATAACTCCGCGAACTTTGCCTCGTACTGGGACACCGTCATGTTGTTCTATTCCAGTCTAATAAACTCTACCTCCTTCATATGATGAATACTTTGAGGAAAGTACTTATCATTAAACAGTTTCTGAAATCTTTCCCAAGACATGTTGAAAAGTACAATTGGTACGCTTTCACGATTCCCACTAGTAATCTGCCTCACCACGGAACATAAAGGCAAATGGAACCTTCTATTTTTCTGTGCATCCCAAGACATCGAATATCTTGGTAATTTGCTTGAACCACATTTCTGCCTTAAACGGATCTGGCTTTCCCTAGAATTTTGGTGGTCCCAACTCCTTGAACTGTTTGGTTGTGACAAACCGCGCGTTACTATCATTTCCACCCATATTTTGTACACGAGTCTCCCTCGTTTGAATTTGTATGAACTGTAAAAAGCTTCTAAACATCCAATCATTCATCATTTGCTCGGTAGTGTTATTTACAGGAGGAATATTGCCTTCCTGTTGCACATTCTCCTAGTTGGTGATTGAAGGTTGTTCCACGGTCTCATACACTCCATTGTTAACGTTCTCAGCTGCCATTCTTAAAAACTATCATAAAACAAGGGTTAATTAAAAAAATTAACATATCACGTAATATCCCTATATTATAACCGACCAACAAATAATCTTAGGTTGGACACACTAGCGAAGGATTTACTCGTCTCTCCCCTCCTATTTCTATTCCCCGATCTCCGCTAGAGACCATATCTCTAAGCTCTGATATTAACTGTGACGCCCCCAAGATAGGTATATATCACCCATTCTGAGTCGCCAAATACGTGGTACAGAAAAAAAAATATAACTTCATTAATACAATTGTTGTGCAAAATACGACAACACATATACTATGAGTTTAAATACAAATATTGTCTGATAGACAGTATTCAAACTCAAAAGGAGTTCTCATTACAATTATTGATACAATATTTTACAAAAATTGTGAGGACTGCTAACACAACTTTCTAGAACCATCACTCCATACCCCGGCTAGATCCTACTATATTCTCACCTCTTGAGAAGAAAATTGGAACAAAAAGGAAAAGGGTGAGCTCAACTAATCCAGTAAAGAATATTATGATTAAGATAAAGAACAACAATTTATAATTAGCCTTCAACAAATCAGATAAAATATAATGGACAACCAGTTTTAGATCAATATTCGCAGCAGAAATAACAATTCATTTGAAGAGTTAAGTAGAGAATGAAATCTACTATCATCTATGAATTTAAAAGTCCATCATCAATATTTTATCATTGTAACATCAATCAATATACATCTTGCATCAAATATTCATCTTTGCACTACGGGCCAAAGATATTCATTTGTATCACCAGTTGGTCATGTTCATCTCAACACCTGTTCATCTTTGCACTACGGGCCAAAGATATTCATCAGGTAATCATTTATCTTTGCACTACAAGCCAAAGATATTTATCAAGTATCTCCATTAAAGACTGAGGATGATGAAAAATATTTTAGAGAACGAATCCAGTGAGATAAAAGGACAAAGACTAGAGATTCGTACTTTAGATAATTCAAGTTTAAAAATACTCCATAATAAACCATAATAGAGTAAAATTCAAGAATGAAGATCAAAACATGGATACAATCAAAGATAGTAACCATAATAGACATCTGGGACAAAAAAGAGAAAATTTTATTTTTTGGTGAATAGTGTCGATTCGTGAATCGTGTCAGATAACGTGAATATCGTGAATAATATATCGCGGAATAGTAACCCCAACGCAAAAAGGTAGAAAATCCATAATAAAATTCATACCAATATTTTAGCATAATGATATTGAAAGAAATAATATCATTTACGAAGAAAATAACATCCCTAACCTCAAAAAATAATATTTCTGAATGAAATATCGGATATGATGCTGAAAGAAACTTGCATTGAATAGCAACTCTTAATATATCTAAATACTCACAAAATACGCTCGATAATATATATAGAGAGAGAAAACTTGTTTTCGGTGTGATTTTCAATTCTAACTAAGCACCATATATATAGGAAAATGCTAGAATGCCAAAGCAGACTAAATTAATAAAATATTAATTTATGAAAAAATTTCTATGCCCACTATCTTTGCCCAAAACTCAGCACACCTCTAGTGGGGCCCACCAAAATCAGATTTTCTACATCAACTAAAAGTGAGGCCCACCATGTTTTTAAATAAAAATATTTATTTCTGAAACTTCAATAATTCATAATAAATAGCCCTTTTATCAGAAAAATACGAATTTTATATCCATTCCATAGGAAATCGAATTCTCTACAACTTTGTAGATTTAAGTTTTTCTGAATTCCAAACGAAAAATGTCCGAAATCCACATATGGAAGATTTTTAATACCTCCATTCCGATAAAATACTAATAAAACACGTCAACATTAATTTCTTCATTTATATCCACACAAAATAAATATTTACCTATCCATCCACATAAAATAAATATTTCCTTATCATATAAATCAATAATTAATTATTCACAAATAATATTACAGAATCACAATTATGACAACTAGGTCGTTCCTAAGAAAGAGGGGGCTTTTCGATAAGGATTTCTCCTTACTGGCGCGCAATTAGGTGACCAAACCCCTTTCATAGACAGAACTTCCTTAGACACTGCCAATAATGATATTTAATAATATTATTCAAATAATATGATTTATTGATCTGATAATGAGAAATACTGTATAGTGATAATTATTGAAACAACAATAATATAAAATATCAACGCAACAATTATTGAATTAATAAAATAAAATATTGAACAGTAATTACTATAACAATTATTGAGTAGTGCCTTCTTACGTAAGAATCAATAATTCAAAAATATCGTGTAATACGTGCAAAAGCATCGTGCAACTACGCATATTACTGTATTTTAACCACCAGGTAATCCAACAGTGTTAACGATAACAATTATACCGTTATTTATAAAAACTTGTTGTTTTCTTCATCCGACCGTTTTCCGTTATAGGGTCCACAAATGGCTGCGCCGTCGTACGAATATTCCCCAACAGTAAGAATATTCCACGACCAAATGAATATTCTCTAACAAAATGAATAATTTATAACCACTTTCTTATTTTGCAAAATTTGCACAATTCATCAATAACCAAAGCATTATATCAAATTAACTCCTTATTATTTCAAGATAATGAATAGAGGAAATTCTATTTTATTTATAATAAGTTGGGGTCTTACAGAAATGCCTCAAAAGAATGAATATGTCTTATATATATTCCAAACAATATTCCTTTCCTAGGTTCTTTATAACCAATACATAAGTTCGTTGTCATAATATCAAATACATTACAACATTAAACCTATACTATTACATAGACAGTTCAACGGTCTTCCTTAGCCTTCCCTTTATCTTTATCGGATCCTTCGGTCCGTTTGGTCTTAGCTGCATTCATATGGTTCAAGCAAGAGTGAGCATAACTAGCTTAACAGGTATGACAATTCCATTTACACAACATGCTTGAATCATACAAATCATATATCTTTAATAACTGAACAATAGTTATGAAGTACTATCGATAATTCAAAATAGCACTTCGATTTTCTTCAAAATGTTTTACAATGACAACATTCAGTAAAACATCAATTCCGGTCCAAGACCTTGAGCATTTCATAATTTCTTTGAAAAGGACAACCCATCACTAAGTCCGTAAGTCCGACATTACTTATGAGCATGTCTAGGTGATCAGCCTATAGTACTCTATGCTGATCAACACTATATTCTTTAAACGTATGTACGTTTAAGTTGTGGCAACCTCACGTGCATGTCGTTTGACGACAAAACATTTGTTTAGCATACTTAGTCTTCATTTGAAAACAATACCAACATAGTTTGGCAAAACATTGATAATACTTTGATAGATTATAAGAAATCCAACATATCGTAAGTAGCCGAAAGAATTGGCTTTGACTTTATCATACATCAATTCATGCGTAAGAATACATGAATCACAAAACTTGTCTAGATTGAACATAGACAAGGGTTAGAATACTTGCCTTCAGCGTCTGCTACTGTTATTACACTCTCCCTTTAAGTCTTTAAGGTCTCTACAATATATATCATATAACGTAACACATTAGGTTATGAATAAACATACATTATTCTTAATGAATCTTACCCTTCTTCTCAATCTAATCATGTATTAGATTTGTTACTATTGGTTTCGGCTTCCCGTTATGGTTTACATCGTTCTTACGTTCACGTTCGATTGATTATCTTCAACCTTTAGTGATAATACTTAAGGTTTAAAAATATCTTAAACAATGTTACATTAAGTTTTAGTTCATTACCAATCAATTAACTTACTTTCTTTACTTATAAACTTTCCTTACTAGTGCAGGCATTGCGGTGCCAACTATTGTTCTATAACTCACGCCGCGGCGCGGGTTTCCAGTATGGCTTCCACTCTTGGCCGCACCAAGACCTCTTTCTCTCTCATTGCGACTACTGGCGCCACTCTCCGATGTCTATGGTCCTGGACTAAATCATTTCGGGTGAGTCCTAGTTCATTTATTGACTGCCTTTTCACTTCTGATGATTGCTAGTCAAGGCTGGCGATGTGGCGCCAAACACAATGCCTTGGTTGGCCTTGCGGCGCCGGCTCTGAGACTTAGAAATTTTTTGACAAAAAATTTCTTAGGTGAGATTCTCGAGCTCATAACTTCTTCGTTATAAGTCTGAATTGGCTCGTTCGAAAGCCATTAGCTCACAAATCACATACTCTACGTGTTCATGCAAGAATTTTACATTTTTGACTTTTTTAACTCAAAATTCACATATTAATCCATTTTTAACGAAAAACGATAAATGTTCGTGAACGTTCAACGCTCGTTTCTTCGTTCTAAGTCGAAATTCGGTCATTTTTGAGTCCGCAACTCTATAATGCAAAATATGAATTATTCCCATTGAAAACCAACGTTTCTGAGCTCAAAGTCAAAATTCGACTTCTATTCCGAGAATTTCACCATTTCGACGATTATCGTCCGAACTCATGAATTTCGCCATAACTTCGTTACTTATGATTTGTTCATCGTTTCAAATGAATTCTATCCATCATACTAACATCTTAACATACATATTTCATTAACTTATTTACATGATAATTTATTACTTGTTCTTAATGAGTTTATAACTTATAAAAGTATAAACTACTTATGATTTCATTTCACATGATTTATCTTGGTTTCAATCTTTTAACCACCATCCTTGCTTCTTCTTATCATACAAACTTCATTAATGTAAACATATGACAAGTTCTTACAAGTTCTTCCTTAGTTCATAACTTATATATGAACAAATTGCTTATTCAAAGCTTATTAAGACTTAAGTCCTTTGATTAACCATTCTCTTTATTTCTTAGCATACATACTTCACTAATCCACACTTCTCTATCAAACTAATATTGAAGAGTTGGAAGATTAATGGTATAGGAGTCTTACCCTTGATGATCAAGCTTTGTTCTTATTCTTTTCTACTAATGAAAGTCTAGCTTTTTCTTACTTATTCTCTCTAACAAATAAGTTGTAAGTTTTTGGTGTATTTTGAACAATCAATTAATGAAATCCAAAGCTCTCTATTTATACGAATTGCTAGGTTAGGGTAGTTTAGTCAATAAACATCCCACCTCCTTAAACAAACCTCCTTACTATTCATTACTTACTCATTAAGTTAACTTGCTCATTAAATATTTTTCTTGCTCATCACATTATTTTCTTGGCCACCAAGATCACCCATGTGATCATGGACCCACATGGGTTTCCCCATGGATCTTCTTTACCCATTTGGATTCTTAATTTGGGCTTTAATTCAATTAGCTTAACTTATGCTTTTGGGCTTGCATTAATCCACTTTGGACTTTACATTAACCAACACTTGGGCTTTAACAATAGTTTACATTGGGCTTAATCACAATCCCAATTAAACTATACGCTTCTTACACAATCCTACAACTACAATTACCTATGGCTTAAAGCCTTAGTACGTATTCTCTACATATTAATCTCGTATTCTAACTCATATACTTATTCAACATATACGATATACCATCATTCATACATACTCGTATAATAATTCGTATTATACTCGTATTCATTATCTCGTACAATACATACGTATTATACGATCATCGCTTTAATTACTTAACGCTTTACTTTTTCTAACATTCTCGAATTAAGTCCACATGTGAAAAACTACGTTTTCCATACTTGAATTATTATTACATAATCCATCTGACCTCGATATTCTATCATTACGTATTTCTCGAAAGTTCGAAAATAATTCCCGAGCAGAAATTGGTGAATAGTATTTTTCAGAAAATTTCTCGAAAAACTTTTATTTTTGTTTTGGAAATTCAAACACTTTAATTCCTTCATGTAGTCAAAATACTACTATATTCCAACGTTTCTAGGTTATAGAACAACATTCATCTTACTAACACATAATAATAACAAATAATATAATTTTATTCTTTATTTAATTAAATAAAATTATTTTACAATAGATCCGAATTTCTCGATCATTACAGTGTTCTTCTAGGAGGCATTTTCTATTTAAGATATACGCTTATTAGATCACTACTCAATTCCTTGAATATTTAAAGTTTAACTTAAACATTCTAAGATTAGAGCTTAACACATAACATTTCAATAAACTTCGACATTTTATTCATTCATAGTTCTCAAAACATAGTAAGGATAACATCTCTACTATCAACATCAACTTTCCTGAACTTGACAAGTTTCAGGATTACATACTCGTCTTACTCCATTATTTATATCAAAATAAGGAGTTTACAATTTATTTAATCACATATTTAGTCACACAACTTATTACTCTTCCTATATTGGCATATTAAGACGTCGAGAGGCTTCTCGACTCTCTTATTCCATAATACGATACATCGTCCTACGATCCATCATCCATAATGTACCATGGCAAGTCTTTAAATTGAACTGGGTAATAAAAGACTCGGTCTTGGGCCCTACTAATCACAGAATGAAAAGCATAATCCATTTCATTCATCTTAGCCTTCTTCTTTTGAACCTTGGCTTCAGCACGATCTACATGCTGAGTAGCCTTCATCCAAGCGTCTTCTGCTCTCGCACGCTTAGCTGACTCCTCCTTCAAGTCATCTTTTAGCTTTTCAACTTCAGTCTTTATCTTTTCATTTTCAGCCAATAGCTCTTATTGATGACCCTCTGTGTGAACTAAGTTCCATTCCGTGTTCCCAGGTCGTGAGTCAAGTTCCTGAATCTCCACATCCTTCTGCTCTATAGTAGCCTGACGCATCTCAGCTAGCCCTTTCAGCTCCTCTATCTTATCCTATAATTCTATATTACGGTCATATAGCTTGTCACACATCTCCGCCGATATGGAATTTGGTGGAAACTCCACAGGATCCTCTTCCTCATCCTCCACCTCTATCTCCTCAGAGTCCTCCTCCTCAAGATCAGACACAGGCTCATTATCCTATCCTTCCTTAGCGATAAATAGAGAAGGCTCCCTCTAGATCAACTGCTCCCGAACAACATGGACATCTCAGGGCTCCTCATCTCTAGGTACCTGAGGTATCTCTTCCCTAGCTTGACCGAATCCTTCAACATTAGACATCCTGACAACAAAATACTTTTAAGTTTTATTTATTACGTGACACTCTTTCAATACTCGCGAGCACATAAGTTATTAACACATAGCACATAAAGTCTTTTATTGCTTATCTTTAATGAATTCCTTCAATTCATTCCTTAGAACTCGATAAGAGCTTATCACCACTATGTTTTCTATCTCCTTAAATGTTACTTCCTAAGGTTTCCCCCACCTAAGGTTCATAACCTATGGCTTTGATACCAACCCGTGACACTCCCAAATCCTAGTACCTCATCCCTACATAATTTGGTGTTCACTATCCAAAATAATTATATCTATCTACCCATATTCAAGGTTAATGACATAACTTAAATAACTCAAACAACAATCTTCCCCATTAAAGGGTTACATGAACTTAAAACAATCCCAGGTAATCTAACCTTAAATTATACATAAGTCTGTAGAATATTGTTATGTTTGTAATATTCATGAACACAATCGAATTGCACAAAATAAGCGTAAACGTGGAAAAATCAGAGTTTAAAAATTTTACAAACCATATACCCGGATAATCCTTTATGCACAATAATTAATTAAACAAAAATATGAAGAACAAGAATCATACCCTTGAAAGTTGCGAGCTTCCTCAGGTACAAGTTCACCTCCAATCTTTTCGCGTTCAACTTGAATCCACCGAGTTTGGTTCCTTTCTTTGATCAATGTTAGCCACCTAAGTGTTTGGCCTGTAGAGGTGATCCTGTAACAATCCAAAATTTCAAATTGTAATTTAAATATTTATTGGATTATATAAATATTTATTTTAGGTGTTTATTGTTGATTAAATATTTATTGATGTGATGATTGTTAATAAATATTTATGAATCTAAATTTATTAGATAATGTTCTAAATTAAATTAATTTATAATTTAGAGAGTTGTAACATAACGTGAGATGTTATATTGTTGTGTTGATTTAATAATTTAAAATTTAAATGGTATATTAAATTATTAAATAAAATTATAATGAAATTATAATTTGGGGTTATTTGTTTAAATGGTAAATTTATTTAAAATATAGTATGTGATTGATTTATTTGATTAATGTTGGATATATAAATCCAAATAAATAATATGTGATTATAAATTATAAACTAAATTATTTATTAAAATAAATTAAAGGAGTTTAATTTAGTTTTTCCAAACAAGGCTTAAAATATTAAGTCTTTAATATTTAAAGGTTTTGCCAAACAAAGCCTTATGGCTTTTGGATTTTTGATTTTTGAATTAATAATATAAATAAAATAAATAATATACATAAATATTTATAACTGATGATTTAATAGGGTTATTTAGTAGACGTCGGTTTTTTTTAGACATTTGAAAACGTGCGTTGGCTGGAGTTATATGTTGTTTTATGCATAGTCTAAGTTGCTAAGGCTGAGAAGAACACTAAGAGATTGACAGAGAGAGTTGGGAGAATTGAGAGATAACTTAAGCAATTTCCAGCAATTCCAGCGTGTTTAGCAAGGATTTCTTTTAAGCAACAAAAGGTATGTTCTATAACCTTATTATAGATATATGGGTTTCACGACAAAATTTTATATACTCTGTGAATTCAAATTGTTGAATTGTTGATATAAATATCTGATAATTGTGAGTATATGTGTTTATGATGCTAGAGTTTATGTTTAAACAAGGAAATTACATGCTAATTTTAGATAACAGTAGAAAAATAATGACAATGTATGTTTTCTCATATTTTTAGTGGTCAAGTTGTATGTTAATATGCAAATTGTGTATTGTTTATGCTAGTTTGTTAAGAAATGAAGATAACGTAATATGAACGAAATGATTTGGTCAAGAATTGTGATCACAGTGATGAATTTCGTGAAGGCTGTCAAAAATGGAGTTTTTGTATGAAAACATGAAATTTAAGGATTTAAATTAGCTAAAGTTGTTGTTAAATTGCTCTAAGTGGTTGTATATGTGAGGAAACAGGTTTATGATAGTTTTATATCAATTGTGTATGTTAATTTCACTGTTTGGTGGGTGAAATTCTTGTTAGTTGGATTAAGAATAGTGTCGTATTCATGTTCTGCAAAACTAGAATCTGAATTAAGTAGCGGCGTGCGCACCCACTTAGGCGTCAAGGTGTCTGGCTGACCCTTGCAATGGCAAGCCAAGTAATTTGAGGTATTATCATGGCGGCCCGCCAAAGATAACGATCCATGAGCAAGAAGTCTGCTACTTCTGCAGACTTTGGACATCCATTGTAGCTTAACTTTATGATATGTTAATGTGTCCAATATGTAATAACATGGTTAAAACAGAATCGTGTTAGGTGGTTAGTAGAATCAAAGTTTCAAATGATTATAAGTTATGAACGTGTTATGTTATGACATAGTGAACACAATGATTAGTAAATAGGTGTTGTGAAGGTTAACACGTGAAATTTCAAATATTTGTATGGTATCATAAGACTTGTGCTAAAATAACAAGTTTTGCTAGAAATGCGTGTTATATTGAAAAGTGAATATTAGTATGTCTAATAGATGTTGTGGTTTTAATACTATGTATAGGTGAACGTGAGTTTTAATATTATAGCTTATGCCCGAGGCAAGTGTTCTAACTCTACATTTACATTGAGCAAGTTTCTTACTTTAAACTTTCATTAAGCAAACTCTTGTATTCCTAATCATTATTTGAACAAGCTAGCTATGACTTTAACTTTATTCGAACAAGTTTTGAATTCCAATATTTATTGATGTATTCTAACTTGTTTATTGTTAGACAAGTTTCTTTATTGTCATTCATGTACTATGAATGCAATTTTCTTGAATTCTAATGTTGAATTATCTTAGTTCATTTACTTGACACAAGCTATTCTCATAATGAGCAAGCTTTATTTGCAGCTTGCTATTACTTAATGTATATTCAATAATTCATAGTCCAAGCTTAATATTATTCAAGCAAGGTTTATTGTCATTCAATACTTATGCTTTGTAGTTGTTTCTAAGCATGAGTTCAAGATATAGTTAGTTCGCTTACACTTATTCATTGTTCCATATTATGTTACTATTGATCAAATGTTATGTTATCAAACACTAAGTACGAGGAGTCCTTATAGTCTTATGACTGTTAAAGTTGGAGTTGAAAGATTACTCGCAACTGTGGACATAATTCGTGGTCTTATGACCCTCAGATATTTATATTCCATATTTTGATTCCAGTCTTTGGTTATCATTGATAGAGTACTATTCAGTTTTGATGAGCCTATTTATGGGCAGTTATTATTATCTTGTTGATTCATTTCTATATCTAGTGAGCAATTGTTTTGCTCACTCTTGTATAAATATTATTATTGCAGCTAAAGTTGAGAAGGTAGATGAACCTACAACTAGAAAAGGAAAGGGAAAAATGTACAAGTGATGAAGACTTGTAATTTTGATTATTGTTATGATGTTAGACTTTTAATTTGATGATAAACTTTTACTTAATGATGTGATGTAATAATTTTATTTTCGCACTTGAATAATGTTTAAGGTTAGACAACCTGTGAAGATTTTTATTTAATGATGTAACCCTATTTAAAGGGAGGATTTATGATTAAATTTTTATTATACTTGGGTAGATAGATATGAATGAATGGATCGTGAACACCAAGTCTTTAGGGAATGAAGTACCTAGATTTGGGGGTGTCACAGATCCACCAAGGAATAAGAAAGATTTAAGATGATGGGTGTTTGGCAAAACTCTAGTTTTTGTATCTCTCATAGAAAAAGAGTGTACTCTCCAATAATTGGAATCACGTATGTTGTGACAGCGTCAACTGCACTCACCTATAATAAGACTCCTCTTATTTATAGATGTGGGCAACCCTCCTTAACAATTAAGGATTTGGGTTTTATTTTAATTAATTAAACTCCTTTAATTAATTATGCTCTTAATCTTATTAGGAATAATTAATTAAAATCTTTTAATTAATTACCCTCCTAATCTTATTAGGAATAAATGAGAGTACTAATATTAAATTAATTTCCAACTCTTTAGAAATTAAAATAATAATAATTGTAATAATATTAATAAGACTCCTCTTATTAATTTATATATTTAATATTTCAAAATATTAAATAATAAATATTAAGCTATTTAATTTATTCTATTACCATAGATTAAATTAAATACACTTAACATATTATTACGATTATGCCATTAACTTCTTAAATAATTATTCTTCATTGTATGGTGTGACCCTTTAGGTTCTCCATATTAAACTGGTTGTAAATGAATCAATTAGAACAATTATAATCTTATTTAAATAAATAAAATAAACTATTAATTTATTTAAATAAATAATATTTATTCTACAATAGAGATAAGCCTCCCTAACGATCAACGACTTTTCTAGATAATATAGATTTCAACATTAATCATAAAAGAACCTTTGAGTAAATAGTTACTGTACAATTCAATCTTCAACCATACAATATCCCAATTAAATATAACACATGGAATTACTGTCAAGTCTTAATTTATTTAATTATATGTATTTCGACTCTTAAATGCACAACACCAGATAATACAAATTAGAAACTCCTTTCTAATTTCATTTTGCCTTGGCCAAGGACTACTGGGTTGTCATTTATCGAATAACATATGATATTTCTTTTCTTTTACTAGAAGCGGTAGATTCTTTATTTATCATACATTATATCCATGTACAACTTATTATACCCAAGTATACCCTTTGAAATACCCTAAGGGTCTTAAGGAATAAGTCAAAGTATAACTCATCATACACAAGATACTATGATGATCTCAAGTGCAAGGATCACTTGTACTACTATCACTACAGGAATTCTTATTGACAGACAAGTAAAACTTCATTAGGTATTCCTTAGCGAGCCACGTTCAGTAAACTTATTCTCTAATAAGCACCTACATACTTGCTTTAGTGTCTCCACACAAATGATCATGAGATCAATCATCCTCATCCAATGAGCAAGCAACGTATGTACCAATCTATCCGGATTCACTAATCCCCAATTTAGTAATCCAACAATTGGGAAATATTTTAGTTTTAAGCTTTCCAAGAATTTAGATCTTATTAGAATGATCATTAACATTATTCTAAAAGCATTTCTTAAAATTATGGGTTTATCACATATTATAAAGCAGCATCATGTAGATAATTAAAAGCCTTTAATAAATTAATACTTTTTATTAATAAATGAATAAGATTGTTACAAAGTATATACTTTATCATCAAACATGATTAACTTGTGTGCATACTACTTTCAATCTCCCACTTGTACTAAATCCATTCGCCATGGTATCTCATACCCTTCTTCTTTATGTGATGATTATCCTACTGTTGGATAAGCTTTAGTTAATGGATATGTAATGTTGTTCTTGATAGTCCACTATCTCTATAGTGATTTCCCATCTTTCAATGATTCC
The DNA here is from genome assembly GCA_020205605.1 of Panax ginseng. Classification (NCBI taxonomy): domain Eukaryota; kingdom Viridiplantae; phylum Streptophyta; class Magnoliopsida; order Apiales; family Araliaceae; genus Panax; species Panax ginseng. Next base: position 71,297,962 of record CM035139.1, read on the forward strand.
TATAATCAAATGAAAGTGACACAACACCTGTTTATATCCAAGACGAGACTTAGGAACTATTCCTAGTTCTGTAATGAACTTTTCATCCAAACAATCAACTTGTAGCTTCAATTATAGCTATATACTTTGTCTTTATCACTAAACCAACAATTGTTTGCTGTTTGAAACATTCCAATTCATTGCACCACCGTTCAAGGTAACGCTTTACCTTAAAGTGGATTTTCTGTCATCTTGGTTTGTCTGAAAAACTTGAGTTTGTTAAGCCCTCTAGTTTTAATTTAGACCCACCAAAAATTTTAATCACATCTTTAGTGCCCGTTAAGTACTTTAAGATGTTTTTCACTATCTTACAGTGATCTTCTCCAGAATATGACCGATCAACATCAGGTCTCGTATATTTCATTGTATACATGAATGTTACTCATGTGATATCTCTTTTTAGGAGTCTATGGGAACTATTAAGAAAGATACACTCCATGGCTTATCAACATGAGACATCCCATGGAGTTTGCAATGTTAAATGACTTTAGCATCAAATGAATATAAGTTTCTTGGGTTAAGCCGAGCATCCTATTAAAGCTATCTATATAGATTTGTATTCTCAATTACGATACTCTTCCCAAATCATTCATGGAGGAATGTTTAGATAACTTTATCTTTACTGATTGTAGCATTAGTATGCCATTCCTTATCCATAATATATCAACATATAATACTAGAAATGTCACGATGCTCCCACTGTCCCTTTTGTACACACTAGGTTCATTCTTTTTTTTTGATAAAATCAAACATTTTTTATTATCTCATCAAAATGAATGTTCCATTTTTGAGAAGCTTGCTTCAATCCATTTCTTCGAGTGTCCACAACTCTTACCTCATCGTATGTAACTGGATTATCATCTTCTATGATGCGTATCTCATCATCATCATGTATGATGAATCCATACCTCCTAGGTATCTTTGGTACTATTCCAGATTTACGATTCGGTTGTGGTACAATAGGTCTATCTATAAGTTCCTCTTATTTGACTTATAGTATTTTGTGGTTCTTGAACTCTTCAAGATTCTATTATCCTCCCACTAACCCCTTCATTAATAAACACTTTTATCTTATACGGAAGTGTGTTTCGCAACAAACACCTTTTGATAAGTAGGATTATAGAACATATACCCTAAACTTACTTTAGGATGTCCCATAAATCTGTACTTATTAAATCTTGTCCGAAACTTATTCCTTTGAACATTTTAACATAAGTTGGACAACCCTTTATCTTAATATACTTAAGATTAGGAATCCTCCCTGTCCATAACTCTTATAGAGTCTTGGGGTCGAATTTTGAGATTACCTTTTCGTAGATATGCAACCATTTCTAGGACATTATCCCAGAAGGATACTGGAATGTCGGTAAAATCATTATGGACCGCACCATGTCCAACAAGGTATAATTTTTTCTTTCAGATACATCAATCAATTATTGCATATCAGGAGGTGTCCTTTGTGAGAAAACCATTTGAGATGATCTAGAAACTTATTGCACAAGTATTTATTCCTTGATCCGATCAAAGAATCCTAATACTTTACCAATTTGTTTTACTTCTGAATTCTTTGAACCTTTCAAATAATCCACACTTATATTTCAGCAAATACACACATTCAACTCTTTGAATGATCATCTCCTTTTCTTATACTAGTTTGTTCAATTTACAAAATAATTTTTCATGTAAGTCAAATACACAAAATTCGTTAAGTAATATTCCAGTTCTATAAAAACATTATTATTATAAATAAAACAACAATTGTTCTTAAATATAATACCAAAGATTTTATTGTTTAACAATAAAATATAAATAATGTTTCCAACAAGAACTGGAATACAATAACAACTTATTGACTTAATAGAATTGCTCGTAGGCTGTGCTAAACTATAAGTTCCTATGGCTGATGCAACAGCCTTTGCTTCATTTCCATACATAGGATTACTTGTCTCTTGTTTATCTTTCTACTTTTGTTTGGTCCCTTCATAAATCTATATTTATGATAACCAAAGTCGGTATCCAATAACCAAGTAGAACCTTGACTTAAAGAAAAAATTATTTCAAACATGAACAAAACTATATTTGTAACCGAAGCTTCACTAAGCTTCTTCTGGTTAGCCTCTGCAAGATGCTTCTTGCAGTTTCTTTCTAGTTTCCAGGAATATTGTAGTAGAAGCAAACTCCTATGTTATTCATATCTGTTTTGTTATTATTATCCTTTGTTTTTGTCTTTCTATTTACCTTCTTAGAATCGTTCTTCTTTTTAGAAGATCCTTTGGCCCCTACCAGTAAGACTTGGTCTTTCTTGGTTGGAAAGTGACTCAACAATTTTTCAACATGTTAAGTAAGTCAGTGAGGCTGATATCTAGCTTGTTCATATAAAAAATTCACAACAATTGTGAGAAGAAGTCCAGGAGTAACTGCAAGATCAAATCTTGACTCAACTCTCCATCCATGACAAAACCTGTTATCCTAATTCTTCAATCAAATTGATCATGTTAAGGACTCTTGTCTGTACTGTAGTGTCATTGGTTGTAATGACCCCAAAAATTCATACAATAATATTCTCCTTCTCTATCATTAACAATATAACTTTAATCTATCTTTACATCATTATTCGATATTAAAATCACTAAAAATGCAGAATATTTCAAAATTTATACATTTCCTTTTGTATTGCCCTAAATCGCAACCTTTACATTACATCTCTTCGATTTAAATTTATATCATGAATCATTACAACAAAATGACTATACAAAGTCGTACATCATAAATAGATATCCATATACACCGGATAGCCCAACTTACAATTCAACAACATGTTACATTCAAAATATTAAATAGATTTCTCATAAAATATAAGTAATCTTCATGAATATGGATCTCTATAATTCACTTAGCACATATCCTTACCTTGAAATCTTGACCTGGAAAAATTATTATTTGCAAGAGGGAGCTCGACAGCTCAGCAAGTTTGATAAGTAGGTTTTATACCTACTTATCCGGTATCTATTACTTGAATTATTTGCTTAAACTCGTGTTTCTTAGTTACTTTTCATGCATTTTGTGTTCATTTTGTAGATTATATGTTTGGGAGTTATGTGAGCGACTATTGGTATGAAAACGCAGGGAAAAAGCAATCCGGACGTCGTTTGTGCTTTCATGTTCATTTCATGTTCCTGGCTTGGAATTTGGACTATATTGTAGAGCTTCTTCTTAGCTTTTCGGAACATCTTGAATCATTCCAATCGGAGTTCAGATGCAAGAGTTATGACATTTGTACCAACGGATGTTGAACTTCGCTGTTTTGAATGACAATTTGCATAGCAGTCACTTCCAGTCCAATTTCAACCTTGATCCGTTCGTTATTTCTCAAACATTAAAGAATTAAAGTTGTAGAGCTCGTCGATATCTTCGATTTGATAGGTGGAAGGCCCAGTAACTCCTCCCGGATAAAAAGTTATGACCATTTTACCCGAGGACACTGCAGCAGAAAAATAATTAGCAGCTTACACCCAAGCCGGGGCTTGCTCTTTTAAGCCTAACACCCAAGCTGGGGCTTGGGGATCAAGACTAAATTATAGCAGCATAGCAAGCCGGGGCTTGCTATTTACAGGGCAATACCCAAGCCGGGGCTTGGGTACGTGCAGAGAAGGCAATTTTAACTAGAATTTGAGTTCAATAAGGATTGATTCGAGCTGTTTGACTCAAGGACTTCCAAGAGAACTTAAAGACATATAAAGAGACATATAAAAGGAGGAGAATTAAAAGGATTAGAGGCAAGTTTTTGAGCAGTAGATTGGGAAAAACCCTAGTTCTTCTTAGTTTTGGAGATTGATGCAACTTGGAGACCATTGAAGATCAAGAGCAGGAGCTTGAGGAAGATGGAGATTTGCTGACAACATATTTATTCTTTACTCTACTCTTACTTTTGTATTTAATGTTATTTCAAGTGTGGATTCTTAATTTTTATTCAATGAACTAATTCTTTGTTTGAGATTATAATGGATCTTATTGTGTAGTTTATTTTAATATGCTTCGCTATCAATTATTATGTTCTATTGTGGGGATTGTCTATTGTGATTTGAACTTAATTGCTTAATTGCCTAGCCATCAATTACCGTGATAATCTATATGAACTCGAGAGATGAAGTATAGAGTTAGATCTGATCATGATAGCATGTGTTTGTGATTTTTGCATAGATGGAATTCATGATTCATGTTTAGGATAGAGATATGCCTTTCATATATGTAATCTTATAGAGAACTTGTGCTTTAAATCCTTTTTAATTGTAATTCACATAGAGATATAGTGGATTAGTTAATTAGGGTGTCTTGCTTAATTCTATCAATTGTGGATTTAAGTAAGTATGGGTATTATGCATTGAGAGGTGGTTTTATCTGCTTTAGCGTTCTTGATTAACAATTCAGGATATAAAATAATTGATGAGAAGTGTGTTAACTTAAATGAAGCAATAAGTGAAGTTGTGATCTTAAATCTCCATGATCTGATTTGTAATTAGTGGTAATTAGAATTAGTTTAATTAAGTAATTTACTTTATAACATTAAATTGATTGTTTAAATAAAATTAGTTTGGTTAAGAGTTAATAGTTGGTAATTTATATTAATAATTCCTCATGGGAACGATACTCTACTTTCACTGTATTACTTGTTGACCACGTATACTTGCGTGTTGTGTGTAACTAGATTTTACCCAACAAGTTTTTGGCGTCGTTGCCGGGTAATTAGTTTAATATTTTTTACCAATATTAATTTCAATCAAATTAGTCTTAATTTAAATATTTAAATATTTATTTTTAATTCTCTTCATATATTTCTCTTTTTTCAGGTACCATGGATGACTTAGCGTATCAATGGCCATACACGAACATGACTCAACCAAGGGAAAGAAGGATTGATGGACTTAATGCATTTTCTGTAGAGTTAGTACAAATTGAGGCAAATTCGAAGACGTTGGAGGTTATCGCAGCCCAACGGAGTCGAAGGATGGCAAACATGACTCAACCAAGGGAAACAATGATTGATGAACTTAATGCATTTTCTACAATATCAGCACAGATTGAAGAACTTTCAAGGATGTTGGACGTTATTGCAGCCCAAAGGAGTCGAAGGATGGCAGTTACGTGTGATTATTGTGCTGGCAACCATCAAACTCATCAATGCACTGTCAGTTTTGAACCGGTATAATATAGTGGTGATTACCTCAACAACTATGATGATCCTAGTTATCATCAAGTTTGGCGGTACCACCTGGATTCTTCATGGAGCTATAATTATCAAGATCAATACTCTACTCCAAATCCAACATACAAGCCAGAATTCTCATATCAACCTCCATTAAAAGAAGAAAAGTCAAAGTTAGAGGAATTACTGTCAAAGGTCATAGCAAACCAAGAGGAGAGGATGATGAGTCAAGAAATATCGAGCCACAATTTTCAGCACCAGATGGAACAACTCATCACCACTTCAACTCATGGTCCTCAATACATGTATTCCAAAACTGAGACAAATAATTCGAGATTGGAGGAATTGTTGTCCAAGTTCATAACATCAAATGAGGAGAGAAGGATTAATCAAGAGAAGTCAATTCAGAATCTTCAGAATAAGATAGATCAAATGACCAAAGCCGTAAGCAACCTTCCTCCAAACACTTGGCTTTATGACATGGATGACGAAATTGACAGAGAGAACTCAACCAAAATCATGATCGGATGAGCTACGGGATATATCGAAAGTGTGGAGACAATTGGGGATAATGAAATAGAGGTCGACGATGATCTAAATTCCAAAGAAAATGAACTGATTCTGTTAGTTCCCCAAGTGCCTTCTCTACCAAAGATCAAGAATTCAGTCAGATTTGCAAAACCTTGCCTGCTAGGTAGTCATGTCGTTGGAGAAGCTCTTTATGACATAAGAGCGAGTGCAACAATGAAGCCATGGTGGGAAGAGAAAGAGAAGATAGACAAAGAGCCCATTGTGTTTGACACACTTCCATGCCTAAATATGATCACAAACACAATAGAGATAGCACCTAGTTATTTACCCTTCTTCATGGAGATTATACCGAGTCAGAGCATGCTAGGTGACTTTGATGCTATGGACATCGCTTGTGGGAACCTCCCAAAGGATTATTTTCTACTGATGGATGGAGGATTCCTCAATTACCAAAGAGGAATTGGATAGCGTTGACCAGACAAAGTCAGGCTGAAAGACTATAAATCAAGCGCTGACTGGGAGGCAACTCATGAATTTTTTTTATTTATATGCTTTCCTAGTTTATTTAGTAGATAAGAATCACATTATATTCCAAAGTGCTATTCTAATCCATGTTGTCTCTCTTCATTGCAGGCATTGGAGGTTCAATGGATAGGAAAAGGATCGTTGCCACCATCACCACCATCACCTCACGCTTAGCTGATTACATGGAAGTTCTCTTCTACTTACTGTTATATTCTTACAATGAGGACATTGTAGTTGCTAAGTTTGGGGGTGTGACGCCAACAAATTCGGACCTCCACTTGGTCACTCGAATTCGGTTCATCACGTTCTCATGGTAAAAACATAATAACTAAAATAACGCACACACAACGGAAAATCTACTTTAGAATAATATACAATGATTTATTATAATTATTCCCCCAAGTCTCCCAACCTACAGTACTTAATAGATTACATAACAATATCGAATAAAGACCTATTACATAATCCTACTTAAGCTTAAACATAATCTTAGTACAACGTAATAGATTTTAAACATAAAGGGACAAGCTAGTCGGTAGGCTTGCCCTTGCCCTTGTCGGTTCCAGAGACACCTCCATGTTCTTCCTTAACTGAAAGGTTTTAAATAAGCAAGGATGAGCACAAATTTCCTAGCAAGTAATATATAACAAGGGTGTAAGATATAATATCACAAGGTTTGAAATATCGAAGGTTCATTTCTAGGATAGTTGTCAGAATAATATCTTGAATAAGGGATATGACAATTCAATATAAATCAACAGATATATATGAATTCAACGGCTAACAATGTATCCAATTGGATAAGCAATTTATACTGAGTAGTCACTAAGGACTTTTGAACTTTCACTAGAGTTACCAATATTAAACTGATAACCAAAAATATCAAGTACTATAGATGATCAGTCTACAATACTTTACGTTATGCATAACACCAAAATAATATTTATTCATTTGCTGGGGTTTCCAACAACATACACTCCCCTTACCAAAAGGGTTGTCCAACTTAGTTTTCAAGATTTCCTCAACAATCAATTTTTGACGCCCCCAAAATAGGTATACATCACACATCTTGAGTCGCCAGATACATGGTACAAAATTCAAATACAACTTAATAATACAGCTGTCGTGTAAACAATACGACAAAACATAAACTGAGAGTTTTAATAAGAATATTATCATCTAGACAATATCCACACTCAAAGGAGTCCTCATTACATTTATTGTCACACTATTTAACAGAATAATGAGGACTACTAATGATATCATCTGGACTGTCAATCCGTTCCCCGACTCGTCCCAGCTATATTCTCATTTCCTGAAGAGAACAGTGAAGGAAAGGGTGAGCTCAACTAGCCCGATGAAGAAATATTATGACTAAGATAATGCGAGAATAAATTATCATTAGTCTTCAACAATGTTAAACGATAAAATACAATAGACATCAAGTTTAAGCTGCAGCGAACATGCAATCCATTAAAAGAGTCAAGTAGAGAATAAAATCTACTTTCTTTTATGATTTAAAAGTTTTCATCACTTTTATCATTTGAGACTCGACAATAAATAATCCACATCATCCACACTTTTCTGGCCAAGGATATTCATTAATATCACATCCATGAATTATCCATGCACTATGGCTAAGGATATTTATTAATATCACATCCATGAATTATCCATGCACTACGGCCAAGGATATTCATTATTATCACATCCATGAATTGATATTTCATTCTTGGAGACTCACTTCAATAATAAATCCCCATCACAATTCATCCCTGCACTATAGGCCAAGGATATTCTTTTAGTATCACGACCACGAATTATCCATGCACTACGGGCCAAAGATAATCGTGTTTTCATCAACGGTCCTGATCATGCCATAAAACAATTAATCTTTGCACCCTTGGCCGAAGAGAATCCATAGCCATAATCATACCAAAAATTGTCCATCAATTCACTACGGTCAATGCGGACTTTTTCCACATCATTTGTAACATTACGGTCATGATTATACCGAATAATCCCTGGTCATAATCATACCAAGTCCATCTATGCACTACAGGCCACAGATGACTTTCAACATAATATATACATGAGGATGATGACAATGATATAAGTATTAATCAAACGAAAACAAGGATAAATATTAATGACTTTAAATTTATCCAAATATTATCATCCACTCATAATCAAATATTATTAATATCATAACAATATTTTAATCACTTCTTAAACTTATAAACAATTTATTTCAATTGTTTACACTTTACCAAATAATGCATTTAATCATTCAAAAATGCCATGCTCATAAGATTTTATCACCAATGATTAAATCCCTCATCAAAAATATGCATATACCTTATATAGGATTTCCAAGCCATAAAATCCTATTTTCCAACTTTGTTACTTCACATAACATATTTAACTCATGTTTGTAACTAAACCATTTTCATGAAAAATACCAAATTAGTCACAAAAATATTTCTTTTCTGGGATTTAGTAGAATATAGTCCCATAATGAACATATATTTTTCTCGGAATTTTTAAAATTCATTTACTATTTTTCAAAAATCAATTTCTAATTAATTCCTTAAGAAATTAGCTACCTCAAGGTTAACTCCAGAAATTCTCAAATCTTGGTAGGATCTTACCCATGTTAACGTGAGCTTCCAGTTTAAATTTCATGGTCATCGGAGTTATAGAACTCCGGTTATAGCGTTTTTCGACGTAAAAACCTAAATATTGAAATGGTCATAACTTGCTCAATTTAAGTCGGAATGAGCTCATTTTTGGACAGGAGGTACTTTATACCATATACTTTCATGTCCCAAAAGTCCGGAATTTTTCTCACAAATTAAGTGGCCGAAACAGCCCTTTTAAAATCTGGACAGTAGCATTTTTCTCTTTTGCAGCTTTTGACTCCTTTGGTAAAAACAGTCCACAGGAAAATCTACAACACCTTTTCTAGTGATTCCACTTGGATAAGTTAGGAAACTCATAGATCTAACTCTAGAACTTGACCACACCCAAAAATTCGAAATATAATAGGAGATATGGTCAATTGAATTTCATGTTCCATTTTCACCAAAATCTGATTTTCAACCCTTTGTGATTTCTAAGAAACTTTCATGTTTTCTCATAATAACCAACATAACTCATCATAACACTTACTAATACTTCATATACTCATGATTTTCATCAGTCCAATGCTTTTATTATGACTCTAATCATAATCAACGTAAACAGATCATTTCCATAATTTAATAAGGAATGAATATAAAGGATCATTCACCATGCATGTGGTAATCCACATAGACAGGTTATTCCAACAGAATAATAAAGAATGGAATAATAGAAGAATTCACCATGCATGCGATAGAGCGCACAAACAGGTTATTCTCAATAGAATAATAAAAAAAAATGGAACCAGTCAGCGTAATCCGCACTTAGAGGATATTCCAATGAATAATAAAGAAAGGAACCATATCAAAGTGTCACTTGCAAGCGGGATATTCCAATGTAACAATAAAGAATGAAATAACAACAGAAATCACCATGTATATGGTACTTCACATAAACAGGTTATTCCAACATAATAATAAAGAATAGAATAATAGAAGAATTTCACCATATATGCGGTACTTCGCATAAACAGGTTATTCCAACATAATAATAAAGAATGGAATAATAGAAGAATTTCACTATGTATGCGGTACTTCTCATAAACAAGTTATTCCAACGTAAGAATAAAGAATGGAATAATAGAAGAATTTCACCATGTATGCGGTACTTCGCATAAATAGGTTATTCCAACGTAATAATAAAGAATGAAATAATAGAAGAATTTCACCATGTATGCGGTACTTCGCATAAACAGGTTATTCCAACATAATAATAAAAGAATGAAATAATAGAAGAATTTCACCATGTATGCGGTACTTCGCATAAACAGGTTATTCCAACATAATAACTAATAATGTAATAATAGAAGAATTTTACCATATATGCGGTACTTCGCATAAACAGGTTATTCCAACAGAATAATAAATAATTGAATAATAGAAGAATTTCACCATGTATGTGATACTTCGCATAAACATGTTATTCCAACATAATAATAAAGAATGGAATAACAATAGCTCTCTTCATGAATACGAAAGAAATAATACTCCTTACTATAATAATAATATCCCTTACATTTCAAAGAAGAGTATCTTGACTGGTAGGGCGAGGATATACTCGAAGAAAACTTGCACTACTCTCAAAGTTTTCTTAAACTCTAAAGAAATACGCTCAAAATTATAGAAGAAGAATTCTCTCTATAGTTTTTATCTCTAGAGTTTCAGTGAATTCGTAAGAAATAATGAAGGAATGAGCTTCTATTTATAGAAGAATGGACTACATAGTAACTAATTCATGAACAGTCCAGATTGATTTACTTTTAATCGGATGGTCCATATTTAAAGCAAAATCTTTTAAATAAAATATAATATATTCTATTTATAATCTAATAAAATGAATAACTTTATAAAAGTATTATGTTTTATATAAAAAGATATTACTATGCAAAATACTATGCAGGCACTATGCAACACTATACATAATAAAATATAATATATTCTATTTATAGAATAACTTTATAAAATTATTACATTTTATATAAAAAGATTTTACTATACAAAACACTATACACAATAGAATATAATATATTCTATTTATAGAATAACTTTATAAAAGTATTACATTTTATATAAAAAGCTTTTCTACTATTATAATTTCAACCAACTATGCGAAAAATTAATACATCTCTTCATGGAATAATATTATACCCAAAAATGATTTGGACTGAAAAGAAATATATTTTTCGGGTGAATAGTACCCCGTGAATAGTAACTCATAAATAGTAACTCGTGAATAGTAATTCATAAATAGTACTCCAACACAAAAAGTGCCCCAAATACCCGAGTGAATAATACTAGAGTGAATAGTAACCGGGTATTTTATCACAACTTGTCTACTTTGAAAAATTTTTACATATCACCCTTAACTTTAACCTTTAATCAATTTAACCATTTACTAAAATAGAAAAATTGAATAATTTTATTTCATAAAATTTGGGGTCTCACACAATTGATTTGGATAGTTTTATTATAAACATGTATATAGTCTAGCCGAATCAAATGACATTGACTCTTTCACAATATTCAAGATCAATACTAAGTTTAACATGAATAATAACTTTCACAAGGGTTTAACATACTTACAGTATTCAAAAGGGATAAGCTTACAGTATTCATTGAATAAAGTAATGCAAAGGTTTAGGATACTTGCCTCAAGCGCAGTTTACCAAATTATCGCTTAACAATACTCTTTCAAATCCTAACATAATGTAATAGGTATATAAGATATCCATTAGCTAAAGGTGCTCATGCTTGATATATAAGTTTAAATGCATACAACATCTAACTTAGTTGTATGCTCTTCACATACCCCATTTCATACCTTACGTACTTATAACACACAATCAGTTTGGAAGTTACCATGAAAATCAATTAACATAGCCTTTAATCGTTGCTTTATAGTTTGCAATTACTTTTTCGACTTATCATTTGAAAGTATATAATCACATCATTAAACATTCACTCATATCATCTAGCTTGCTTCTTAACACATTGGACATGTACTGGTCATATAATACATGCTAGAGTTCTAATACAAGTATGCAACTTCTACAAATTAATAGCAGAAAACTTGTCCTACAAATAGATCGTGCTACGTCGATATTTGTACTAAGGAGAAGCGGCCAGCACGACTCCCGATTCAAACCAGGCTAGTGCTCCTCTGAAGGTCAAGGTATACTACCTCGGTTGGTACGTTCATAAATAATCATGCAATACACACATGTTAGTAGGTGGATAACCAAGTTTGACTCCATATCATAACATTATCATAGGTCACCACTTATTCTCATTTACTCACGACTTTAAAGGCTAAATTAATAATTTTCTCACGTTTAAGCGTTTGCACAAATACTATATGATCCACAGGTCAACAACTCATGTTTGCATTAGATTAGTCATGTTTTACAAGTTATGACATTCTAGTTCATCCATGCTTGTTCTAAGCCACATTTAACTAGTTTTACTATGCATAAGGCTCATTAGGCTTTCTTATTAATCATGTCTACATGCATAACATATCTAATAGTGATATCTCATATACACAAATTAAACTACATAAGCATGCTCACAATCTTAACTCAATGTACCTAGTTTATCAAGTTCATATTTGAAATATGTTTCGTTTATGATTTCCTCGAATTAAGATACCTAAGCATGGTATATATACATCTATGACACATGAGTGTATCCAAGGGTATCATCTAACATGCTCACAATCATCAGTTTTTAACTTCCAAAGTAACACATCAACATTCACATTCAAAGTTCATATTTTTATTTAGTAAAATTTACTAATAAGCCTAACATGCTCATGCTTCAATATGAAATTCATATACTTAAGTTAGTATATCCGACATGCATTTCAAAACTATACTAACATGCTTGCAAGATCAGAATATGCATTATTCAAGTTCACCATTTCTAGCTTTTCCAAAACTTGAAGTTTTCTTGAAAACTTAGCTCAAATCAAGCTAAAACAACATAACATGTTCAAAACAATATCTATCCACATGATAGGGTCATTTATAGGCTTAACCTAACTATCATAGCATGCTCATAACAAATCAGAAACCTCAAATCATTATCTAAAATCGCACTACGTGCATGGTAGCTACGGTTTTGGTTCTGATGAAATGGCACTGTAGCGCCACTTGAAAGCGAACTTCGAAATGAAGGCTTTGTTTCTGCAGAGTTTCCTTCTAACCCATGCCAAACATATAATCAGACAACTATAAGACTCCTAAACATGTATATAAGCTCAAATATCACAATGGCCTGCTAGTCCATACCAATTAACAGAGAATGAAACAAATTCTAGAATTGGACAAACTTAAGAATTAAGAACATAGAAGTAGAGTTTTATACCTCTTGAAGTTTAATGAAATTCTTCAACACAATGGTTACACTCCCTCAATATCTCAGCAGCTCACACTCCCTATTACACCTCTCAAACAATTCAAGCAACACAAGAGATGAAGAGAAGTGTTTAATTTATAGAAAATCTCTTGACCATGCCAAGCCATTATCCAAGAACTCAATCCAAAGGATGGAAGAATTGCATGAAGGTTATCAAGGAGTAGGTAATTGGTTGTTAGATCTCATCATAGCCACCACTCCCCCCATGATCATTAGCTAGAAAGCTTTGGAGAAGAAAAAGATTATAGGCCTTAGCCTTTATGAAATCTATGTGATTGAGAAATGAGAGGTAAATGGGACAATCTTTTTGGGACAATCCAATATAACTATCATTCTTGTAAACTCCTACACATTCTCACTCTTATGCTATATTTTTAATACACATCTCAACCATGTATTATAACTAAATGTCACAATATGCTTTAATATTTTAAGGTAGTAGATGTTATGCAACATACACATAATCCATGTACATTTTATAAAAATGATAGTTTTCAATGTTTTCATGGTATATTAATTTAATACCTACCCACATACATATTGTCACATAGATAATGTATTTATAACATATAGTTCCAATATGTTTAATTAAAATGTTCATACAATATAGTTTTATAAGACTTAATATATAGTCACACAATGTCACACTACACTATATAGTATAGTTGTATTATTACTCATATGCACACAACTATTAATATAATATTATTATATTACTAACATACTTACTTATGTTAAATAAATTAATCATGCACTTTTCTTAATTAATTAATATCAATATTAATTAATCCACCCATTGATTAATGTATTTATGTGTTTCCATAATCATTATTCATCTTTGTAATATATTGCAAATAATATTAATCACACATTATTAGTTAATTACTAAAATTCCATATTCTACCACATCCATCATCAATTAATAACTATAATCCTTAATTAATCTTCATTATTAAATAATTAATCTACCACACATCAATTAACAACTAATAACATACTACAACAACAATTGATAATTAATATTACTTAATTGCTCCTTTTGAGGATGGTATACTGTGCTCATTCTCAGTTGTGTTCCCAAACATTCTTATAATCGTTTCCAAAAATTAGATGTGAAACATGGATCTCTATCTGATACAATGGACACAGGTACGCCGTGTCTTGACACAATTTCCTTCACGTACAGTTTTGCTAACCAATCTAGGGTAAACCTAATCTTGATTGGCAAAAAGTGTGTCGACTTCGATAATCGATGGACAATCACCCAAATGGCATCATAACCTTGTTGGGTTGTTAGAAGACCTACCACAAAATCCTTTGTGATATGCTCCCATTTCCATCCTGGTATATCCAACGGTTGTAACAATCCGCTTGGCCTTTGATGTTCAGCTTTGACTTTCTGACACGTTAAACATTTTTCCACGCATTCAGCCACATCCCTCTTCATATTTGACCACCAAAAATGATGTCTAAGATCCTGGTACATCTTTATACTCCCAGGATGAATCGAATATCTTGAGTTGTGAGCTTCACTCAGAATTTCTTCTTTAACTTCTGGTACTGGCGGAACCCAAATTCTTCCTTTGAACCAAAGTAACCCTTCCGAATCGTTTTTAAATTGGTTTTCCTCACCTTCAGATATTCTCTATTTTTTCTTATCGCAGTCTTCATCATGAAGTTGTGCATTTTTCACCTTATCCACCAATGTTAAATCGTTTCTTATCTGGAATAATTTTTCGTCGAATTCTTTCGGATATTTAATTTCTAACTCCATCTTAACCATTTTCGACACTAGCTTCTCCTGAACAGTTAACATCATTAACTTCTCTCGTCCTTTCCTACTTAAGGCATCAACAACAACATTCTCCTTTTCGGGATGATAGAAAATCTCGCAGTCATAATCTTTGATCAGCTCCAACCATCTTCTTTGTCTCATATTCAATTTTTTTTGTGTAAAGATATACTTCAGACTTTTATAGTCGGTATATATCTCACACCTCTCTCCATAAAGATAATGTCTCCAAATTTTCAGGGCAAACACTACCGCTGCCAACTATAAGTCATGAGTCGGATACCTTTTCTCGTAATCTTTCAACAGACATGATGCATACGCAATAACTCTGTCGTTCTACATAAGCACACAACCTAGTCCTTTATGCGATGCGTCACTATACACCACAAAATTCCCTGTATCATCAGGCAACGATAACACAGGTGCTGAACTCAACCTCTTCTTCAACTCTTGAAAACTTTCCTCAAACTTCTCTGTCCAAACAAACTTAACCGCTTTCCTAGTTAAATTCGTCAACGGAGTCGCAATCTTGGAAAAGTCTTGAATGAAACGCCTGTAGTAACATGTCAATCCTAAGAAACTCCTCACTTCTGACGGTGTCTTCGGCTGATCCCAAATTATTACAGCTTCAACCTTTGATAGATCTACCGAAATTCCGTCCTTATCAATAACATGTCTGAGAAACTGTACACGTTCCAACCTAAATTCATATTTTGAGAACTTAGCGTACAACTTCTCTTTTCTCAACATCTTCAACGTCACTCTCAAGTGTTCCACATGTTCCTCCTTGGTTTTGGAATATAACAATATAACATCAATAATCATCACCACAAATTTGTCTAAGAATGGTTTAAACACCCTGTTCATCAAGTCCATGAACGCTGCAGGTGCGTTGGTTAAACCAAAAGACATAACCAAAAACTCATAATGACCATACCGAGTTCTGAATGCCGTCTTTGGTACATCCTCTGGCCTCACCTTCAACTGATGATAACCACTTCTCAAGTCTATTTTTGAGAAATATCTCGCTCCCTTCAACTGATCGAACAGGTCATCGATTCTAGGTAATAGATACTTGTTTTTAATCATGACCTTATTCAATTCTCGATAATCAATGTAGAGCCGCATCGATCCGTCTTTCTTCTTAACAAACAACACCGGTGCTCCCCATGACGACACACTCGGCTGAATATACTTCTTATCGAGAAATTCTTGCAATTGCATCATCAACTCTTTCATTTCTATCGGGGCCATTATGTACGGTGCTTTAGATATCGGGGCCATTCCTGGTAGTAAGTCAATCACGAACTCGATTTGTCGATCCGGCGGAAGACCCGACAAATCGTCTGGAAATACGTCTGTAAAATCTCTTATGATCGGTATCTCTTCTAACTTTGCACTCTTCTTCTGTGTATCGACTATGTAGGCTAAGTATCCTACACATCCTTATCTCAATAACTTCTTGGCTTGCATCACCATCAGACAACTTGCTTGTCAAGGTGATTTGCTGCCAAAGAACACAACCTTTGACAGAGTCATAAGGTTAACACACTTCCTTTGGCAATCAATTACTGCTCCGTAATTGAATAACCAATCCATTCCCAGTATAACATCAAACTCACCAAGTCTAATTGTTATCAAGTCTACCATCAACTCGTGACCTTTTATAACCACTTTACAATTCCTATATAAGAATCTGACAGGAATCACTTCCTTATTCGTAATCTCTATACTTAAGGGAAATTCTAATTCTTCGTGGGGCAAATCTAATTTTGAGCAAATTCATCAGATATAAATGAACAAGTAGCACCTGAATCAAATAGTACATAAGCATTAATACCATTAATCAGAATGATACTTGACACCACATCCTTAGACTGTACAACATCCTGTACGGTCATATTGAAAGTCCTCACAGTAGGTCGGCTTAATTGTGATGGTCTAGTGATAGACAATGCACCACCACCGTTGTTGTTTCCTTTTCCACCAGTTGCACTTCCCGCTGGCTTCTTAGGACAATCACGAGCCATGTGATCCTTCGAACCGCAGGTAAAGCATGCTCCTTTCTTCGAACTAAAATAGTTCGGTGCAATGTGTCCCTCCTGACCATAGTTGAAACACACTGTCTTTCCCTTCAAACACACTCCATCATGGTTCTTCCAGCATGTCATACAAGCTTCAAACTTTTTCTTCTACTAATTTCCCTGGTGTCCTCCCGCAGTTGAATTCTCGCTCCACTTTCTCTTTTGACTGTTACTTCCAACATTACTTCCACCGGCCTTATTTTCATTCTCATTTTTCCTCTTCTTTTATTCTTGATTATACTTGGTCAAGGCATCGCTTCCACCTTCCGCGATAATTGCCTTTTCCAGTACAGCCGTAAATGTATTCAGCTGAAACATTGAAACCTTACTATACAGCCAGGGTTTTAATCCTTGTTCGAACCTTCTCCCTTTACGCTCATTAGTATTAAATTGGTAAGTGGCAAACCTTGCCAATTCGTTAAACTTTGCAGCATACTCTGGCACCGTAATTGTTCCTTGCTTTCAACTCCAGAAATTGCACTTCCAACTGATTTCGAGAACTTCATTGGAAAGTACATTTCAAAAACATCTCCTTAATCTGTCCCCACACTATCACTCCTTGTCCCCACTTAACCTTATTTTCCTGCCACAAAGAGCTAGCTTCGGACTTGAAGATAAACGTTGTGAACGCAATCTTCCGATCTTAGTTAACTCTAGCAACGTCGAACACCTTCTCCATTTCCATGATCCAGGTTTGGGCTTCCACTGGATTCATAGACCCTTGAAACTCTGGCAGTCTAACCGCTTTGAATTCCTTAAAAGTCGTGACTTGAGCTTGTGGTTAATTCGCAAGTGCACCCGCCAACAAAGTTACCAATTGCTGAACCGGATTAGCGTTGGCCTCTTTGTTATTATTATTTGTAGACCCCTTAGGAGGTGCTTGCTGATGTGGTTGTCTTCTTCTAGGATGCATTTTCTGTTAAAATATATGCTTATTAGTTCCTTACTCAACTTCTTGGGTATTTAAAGTTTAACTTTAGCATTCCAAGATTAAAGCTATAACACATAACATTTCAAATAAACTCTAATATTTTATTTATTCATAACGTTTTATAACATGTCAAAGATAGCATAACCGCTATAAACATTCACTTTCTTGAACTAGACAAGTTTCGGGATTACATACTCATATTATCCCTTTATTTATCTAAAAATAAGGGATTCACAATTTATTTATCCATATAATTAACCATATATTATTATCACTCTTATTCTATCTAGGCATATTAAGACGTCGTAAGGCTTCTCGACGTTCTTCCTCCATGATACGATACGCTGTTCTACCATCTATCACGAACCACGGTGAGTCTTCAAACTGAGATGGGTAATAAAAGACTCGATCCTGGGCCCTATCAATCGCAGAATTAAAAGCGTAATCCATCTCTTTCATCTTGGCCTTCTTCACTTGGACCTTAGCCTCTGCACGGTCTGCACGCTGAGCCGCCTTCATCCAAGCATCCTCTGTTCTTGCACGCTTAGTTGATTCCTCTTTGAAGTCATCTTAAAATTTCTCTATGTTAGTCTTCATCTTTTCGTTTACTACCAACATGTCTTCATGCTGACCATTGGTATGAACTAAGTCCCACTCCGTGTTTCCAAGGCGTGTGTCGAGTTCCTGAATCTCAGCATCCTTTTGCTCCATCGAGGCATGATGCATCTCAACCATCTCCTTCAGCTCCTCAACCTCATCCTGTAATTCTATGTTACGATCGTACAAGGCATCATACATCTCAGCTGATATGGAGTTTGGTGGAAACTCCTCAGGGTCCTCTTCATCATCTTCCTCCTCAGAACTGTTCTCCTCGGGATCGGTTACAGGCTCATCCTCCTGGATCAACTATTCCAGCACAACATGAATATCTTGGGGTTCATCATCTCTAGGTACCTGAGGTATTACTTCCCTAGTTGGACTGGATCCTCCTTCGTTAGACATCCTGACAACAAAATATTTGAAGTTCTACTTAACATTTTCAATACTCGCGAGCACAAAAGTTATTAATACATAACACATAATGTCTTTTATTCTTTAGCTTCAATGGATACCTTAATCCATTCCTTAAAACTCGTTAAGAGTTGGACACCTCTATGTTTTATGTTTCCTTAAAGGTTACTTCCTAAGGTTTCCCCACCTAAGGTTCATAACCTAAATCTTTGATGCCAACCTGTGACACCCCAAAATCCAGGTACTCCATTCCCACAGGATTTGGTGTTCACTATCCAAAACATTACATCTAACTACCCATAATCAAAGGATAAAGACATAATATAAATAACTTAAACAATAATCTTTCCCATTAAAGGGTTACATCATCATCTCGAAATAATCCCAGGTAATCTAACCTTAAATTTATTACATCAGTTTGCGGAATATCAATAAAACAAGTCTCATAACGTAAAATATTTAAATTAATTTCCATAAATCTTCAATACTTGGACATCTTGCCCTTCCCTTTGCTAGTAGATGGCTCATTGACTCTTTCAACCTTAGTTGCAGTGTTCATTGCAAGAGTGAGCAAACAAATGCTCACTGATATAGAAGGTAGTAATGATAACAACATGAGAATGAACAACGATTGCTGAACAACAATGAACTTGTTCTACGAATCATAAATAGAAAACAAGTTTGAACTTTAATTGTCTGAGGGTCTTAAGACCATGAACTATGTCTCCGGTATTTAGGTATTATTACCTTAACCTTAACAATCATTAGACTATACAGACTCTTCTTAACGTACTTAGGGGGATCAACCCTTTGTACCATGTATTGTGCACAAACATCTAAACGTTACACGTACAAAATCCCCTATGTTAGGTTTGTTCGTCTCAGTTTGAATTTAGAATTTCCGCACCAAAGAAAGTTTAGTTTGGAACTAGCTTATCAACGTTTCTAGAATTTTAGAACACTATTCAGTTTCCATCAATAAAGGTTTAATATAAGAATGTATAAATGAACAAGACTATCAAGGTCAAAGATCGGATATCAACAATATATATAATTGAATAAACATGATAAACATGCAAAGTGCTATAACCAAAAGAGTTAGAATGATCTCATTTGAAACGATGTATTAGAACAATATATGCTTTGTATAATAATTAGGAAAGTTAAACTCGCTCGATGTAACGAATTAGGTTACAAGAGTTTGTACAAACATACTCAAGATTGATTAGGCTTGCTCAACTTTACAAGGAATGTTAGGAACTTGTACAATAATAATTTAGGAATGGGAACTTGCATTCAATATGAAAAGAATGAAGTTAGAAAGCTTGCTCAATGTAAAGAGTTAAGGTTTAGGAACTTTCCTTATATGTAAGCTACACAAGTGTAAAATAATCTCCAATTACCCTACATACATCATTGAAATCGCAACAACAATTAGTTGAATGAGTATTAGCTTTTAGGGTTTAAACCATCATTTAGGTCATAACCCTAACCTAGCACCTAACCACGTTGGTTAACACATTAAGGATTCTAAAATCACACTATAAACTAACATAAACCTTATCATTTATATTTAACTTTTGAAAACATCACATTTGGTTCATTACAAAACTTATATAAATAGTTACTTGAAATCTTCACATTTTTGTATTACAACACCTTACGATCTGCTATTATAGTGTCTATTATGTCTTAACATCATTAGCATGCTTGCTTAGCTAACACAAGTCCATTAGTCATGTCCTACACCAAAGCAGACTTCTTTGCTGGGCTCAGGGACACAGCAATTGCGCTTTCCCAAGCAACAACGCATTGTTGCAAGCATGTGCTTGATGCTAACTGCATAGAAACCCGATTAAGCAACTTCTGTTGTTTGCTTGCCTTGCAATAGCATGGCGTAGGCATGTAGTGGTACAGAGAAAGCCTTGACTACGTTCATAGCGATGCCCCCAAATCAACCTAATTCAACGAAAACACTACAAAATTTACAAAACTGATCATCTAAAACTCTGTAATAACATAGTTAAGCATGTTATACACCATTCTATATACAAAAACATTATATATATATATATATATTCAAGTTTAAGGGATCAAAACCCCATTTGTTTTCCAAATTTCATTATTTTCACATATTTAGTGAATTCGATCGCCACGAACTCGTTTCTTAATCAATTGACATGATTTAAACTACGCCGCTTTTGTTTCTTAACATACAAACATATTCTAACTTCAATTTGCAGATTACAATAGATATTAAATATGAAATTTTGTACTTTATTAAGCCATATCATATGAGCATATCACTGTTATTTTACTTTTCTCCATACAACCCAAATTTCATGTATTTAATCATCAAACAACATTCACATATAATGATTAACAGATTCTAACACCTTACTTATATATATACATATCAATTCAACGTGATTTAGAAATTAACAGAAAATAATCCTTGAAAACTCAAAGCATGAACAATAGGAGTAGAGTTATACCTTTAATCCTTGATTATATGCTAGCAAAAGATGGTGAATCTCTTCTTCTCTTGGCAAACTCGCAGATATTACTCTCTCAATTTCTAACTCTCAATATTCTGTGATTCCTTCTTCTCTGTATCTCTATATTATCAAGCCTTACAAAAAAAAAATAAGACGCATAACCCATAAATACTGACTCCCACGTTCTCTTTTAGTTAAAGAAAACAAAAGACATCAGTTAGAATAAGCCAAAGGCCACAAGGCCTTGTTTGGCTAACCAAAATTTCTCCTAACTAGATTATTACTATATTATTTATATTATATAGCTACTTTGTGTCACACTTTAGTTAATTAAATATCTTTAGCTTAATTAATTTAAATAACTTGTAATGGTAATTAAAATAATTTCTATTATAATTATATTTACATATAATAAATAATTAAATATCTAATTTAATTAATAAATTAGACACATCACTTTATTTAATTTATTTATTTCCTTTAAATTAAACAATTTATATAGTTTAATTATTTCCTTAAATATTAAGCAATTGATTTAATTTAATTATTTCCTTAAATATTAAATCCACTAGATAAATTTATAATTACTAAATTTAATTTATACTAATCAATTTAGTTACTAAATTAATTCACCACAATTCATTAATTATTTATTTTCCTCAATAAATAAATTATTTAAAATATTTATTTAATTCAATAAATATTTAAATTAAATTACAAATTTCTCAATCGTTACAATAGAAGACAAGACGGACGTGGAGTCCATGTGGGAACAGGAACATGATGAGAGGATTTTGGCTAAGGACAAAATCCACGAGTTGAAGCATGAGGTTTTTGAGCTCAAGGAGGAGCTAAAGACCAAATTGCAGAAGATAGGGAGAATGTCCTATATTCATAGGAGTTCTCATCTATGCATTTCCAATGACGGTGGTTGTCAAGTTATCTGTATAGAAAGTAGGCGAGATGTGACATACTATCAGCCGTGATATCATTGTCGGTCTTGCCAAGGCAGATTTCGATAATGCCTTGAGGCAAATGTAATCTAGTAGTAGATAGAGTAGTTTAGATATGTAAATATTTTGTACTTAGTAGTGACGTAAAGCCCTCTTTTGTATAACAAAGGGTAGTCTTTTGTAAATCCCAATTTTTGGAAAGCAATACCTGGAAAGTAATGTAATCAGCTTAGGCTGTGTAATATAACCGATGTAGTATTATACTACAATGAATGAATGAATATAAGCCTTTTTATGGAAAATAATGAGCAATGGATGTTGAAGTTATTATTTAATATCGAATAATAACTAATAAAGAAAGGAATAATAATGAAATATGTTGTTTATTGTATCAGCAAAATGCCGCCGAGAAGAGTACAACGTAATCAAGGAGCTAATGTAAATCAACCGGAGGGAGGTCCGGTTAACCCTATGCAGGAGTTTGTTAACCTTTTAACAACTGCATTTAAAAGAATAGGGGCTAATATCCCTATAAATCAGGGGCTAATAGAATAGGGCCTTTGCAACCTATATGATAAAGGGAGAGGCCAACTTTTGGTGGGAAGCCAATCAGGCTAGGGCTGGTATAGAGAATCTAACGTGGGTGAGGTTCAAGGAGATATTCTTCGAGAAATAATTTCCCACGAGTATGCAGGGAAGAATGGAGATGCGGTTTCTTGAGTTGAAACAAGGGGACATGACGGTTCCCAATACACCGCCAAGTTTAATGAACTGGCGAGGTTCGGCTCCATACCAAGTGGATACTGAGGTTAGGAAGGCGCGACGGTTCGAGCAGGGCTTGAAACCCTGGCTCTATAACCATATTTTGGTGTTCCAAAGTACTTCATTTAGAACCATTTTAGAGAAGGCGATAATCGCCGAGGGTGGTAGTGAGGCTTTAAGTTAATACCACAAGGATAAGAAGATCAAGGGTTAAGTGGATGGCGAAGTAAAGGTCGAAGGAACCAGCGGTAGTGGTGAGGGACAAAAGAGGAAGGCGTTCAGCTATGGGGATACTGGAGTGAAGTAAGGGGACCCAAAGAGAAGGATGGAGGACTGCAAGACCTGTGGAAAGACTTATTTAGGAGTCTGTCTCAAGGGGAAGGTCGTATGCTACAACTGTGGACAAGAAGGGCACATCTCGCCTAACTGTCCAAGTCCAAGAAAGAACCACAGATGCTTTGTGTGTGGGTCAACTGACCACATGGAAAAGAACTGACCAAAGAAGGGGACAGATGGGAACCGGGGCACTAATGGCGGTAAGTTAGCTATTAGTGGTCCAGCATAATCGGGTAGGCTGAAGGGCCGTACCTTTAACATGATAGTCCAAAATCCTGCTGCATCAGGGGACATCTTCACAGGTATTATTCTGATCAACAACATAAATGCTTATGTTCTATTTTATTCGGGTGATACTTGTTCGTTTATAGCATGTGATTTTGCTAGACGATTAGGATTACTTCCCAAAAAGTTTCCTATACCTTTAAATATTAAGGTAGCAAATGAAGAAATAATTCATGTTGAAGATGTTCATAGGAGTTGTTGCGTAGATATATGAGGTTATAAATTATCGATAGATTTGATACCGATAAAGTTAGGAGAATTCAACGTAATTCTCGGAATGGATTGGTTAGTTAACCATGGGGCAATTATAGATTATCAGAAGAAATGTGTGAACATTAAAACGTTAAGACAACCTCAGGTAGTATTTTACGAGAATAAATTTTTGGGACGTTCGTGTTGTCTAACCATTGCACAAACTAGAAAATTATTGAGGAAGGGATGTGTAGGTTATCTGTGTCATGTTGTTGATACCTAGAGAGTGGTAGCAACCATGGAACAAATACCTATAGTTAGAGAATTCGTCGATGTATTTTCGAGTGAATTGTCGGGTCTTCCGCCGGATAGGGAGACAGAGTTTGTAATAGACATCGTGCCAAGAGCGGCATCAGTTTTCAGGGCACTGTATCGTATGGCACCAGTGGAGATGAAGGAGTTGATGGTGCAGTTACAAGAACTATTGGACAGGAAGTGCATTCAACTGAGTGTTTCGCCGTGGGGAGCACCGGTACTATTTGTCAAGAAGAAGGATGGATCGTTAAGACTTTGTATCCATTATCGAGAGTTGAACAAGTTAACGATAAAGAATAAATACCCATTACCCATAATCGATGATCTCTTTGATCAGTTGAAAGGGGCTAAGTATTTTTTTAAAATAGATTTAAGAACGGGGTATCACCAGTTGAAGGTTAGGAAGGAGGATGTACCAAAGACATCATTCAGGACTCGTTATGATCATTGCGAGTTTTTGGTGATGTCATTTGGGTTAATTAATGCACCAGCTGCATTTATGGATATGATGAACAGAGTGTTCAAACAATATTTGGACAAGTTCGTCGTGGTGTTTATTGATGATATTCTAGTCTATTCTATGACGTTAGAAGATCATGTTGAACACCTAAGATTAGTGTTGGAGACACTGAAGAAGGATAAGTTGTATGCGAAGTTCACTAAGTGTGAATTTTGGTTAGAAAAGGTACAATTTTTAGGTTAAGTCATTGACTATGAGGGGATTTCAGTAGATCCAGCGAAGGTGGAAGCCGTGATGAATTGGGAACAACCGAAAAACGCTGACTGAGGTGCGGAGTTTCTTAGGGTTAACGGGTTACTATTGGAGATTCATCCAGGATTTTTCGAAGATAGCTACTCCGCTGACTAACTTGACAAGGAAGACGGTGAAATACGTGTGGACGGATAAATGCAAGGATAGTTTTCAAGAATTGGAGAAGAGGTTGAGTGAAGCACCTGTTTTGTCGTTACCCGATGACACAAGAAATTTCGTAGTTTATAGCGATGCTTCACATAGAGGAATTGGTTGTGTGCTCATGCAACATGGCAAGGTCATTGTATATGCATCTAGGCAGTTGAAGGATTATGAGAAAGTTTACCCTACTCATGATCTGGAACTGGCCACAGTAGTTTTTGCTCTAAAGATATGGAGACATTATCTTTATGGAGAAAAATGTGAGATATACACGGACCATGAGAGTCTAAAATATATCTTCACACAGAAGGAGTTGAATATGAGGCAGAGGAGATGGCTGGAGTTGATAAAGGATTAGGACTGTGAAATCAGTATCACCCTCGGAAAAGCGATGTAATTCTTGGCGCCCAAGTAGGAAGGGTCGGGGAAAATTGTCTTTGTTAATAGCTCAAACTGAATTAATAACAGAGATGGCTAGGATGGAATTAGAAGTGAAGTTTCCCAGTGAAGCAAGACCAATACTGTTTGTGACGGAGATGCAATCTACCATCATAGAGAGAGTTAAGGAGGTGCAACTCAAAACTGATGAGTATGACCGGATAAATGAGCGTCTAGCCAATGAAAAAGATACTAAGTACAGTCTTGATAATGAGGGATTATTAAGATTTAAAGGAAGAATTTGGGTACCGAATGAGATGGAATTAAAGGAGCAGGTGTTACAAGAGGCTCATAGTTAGAAGTTTTTGATTCATCCTGGTAGTACTAAGATGTATCAAGAGACCTTCACGAGAGTTTTGGCTATAGAACATGAAGAGAGAGATAACTGAGTATGTAAGTAGGTGCTTGACTTGTCAGAAAGTTAAGGCCGAACATCAATGACCAAGTGGCTTGTTACAGTCATTGGAGATTCTGGAGTGGAAGTGGGAGCATATCACGATGGACTTTATGGTGGGACTTCCGACTACAACGAAAGGGTATGATGCGATTTGGGTAATAGTGGACTGGTTGACGAAGTCGGCTCACGTTTTGCCAACTAGGGTCAAGTATAACTTAGATCAGTTAGCTAGACTCTATGTTAAGGAAATAATTTCCAGACATGGAGCACCAATATTGATTGTGTCAGATCGTGATCCACGATTCACAGCGAACTTTTGGAGAAGTCTACAGGAGCAGTTGGGAACGCAGTTGAAGTTGAGTATGGCGTATCATCCATAAACTGATGGACAAAGCGAGAGAATAGTTCAAACGTTAGAAGATATGTTAAGATCTTGCGTCATGGATTTCAAGGGTAGTTGGGATGATCATCTACCATTAGTAGATTTTGCGTATAACAATAGTTATCATGCAAGCATAGGTATGCCACCTTACGAATGGAAGGAAATACAGAACACCATTGTATTGGGATGAAGTAGGAGAACGCCGAATGCTAGGGCCATAATTGGTACAACAAACAGTGGATATTGTCAAGATGATACAAATGCGTCTCTTAGCAGCTCAAGACAGACAATAGAAGTTTACAGATTCGCATCGAGAAAATAGAGAATTTGAAGTAGGTTAGAATGTATTTCTAAAGGTATCTCCCTGGAAAGGAGAGATACGCTTTGGAAAGAAGGGAAAATTAAGTTTGACGTTTATAGGACCTTTTGAAGTGTTAAAACGGGTAGGTGAGGTAGCTTATATGATAGCATTACCTCCAGACCTAGAGCGAATACATAATGTGTTTCACGTATCTGTGGTACGTCCTTATAAGCCGGATTATAAACACGTGATAGAATATGAGCCTATTCATATCGAGAAGGACTTAACGTACGAGGAAACGCCGATTAAAATTTTTGATAGGAAAGAACAAGTTCTGCGGAACAAAGTCATACCTTCCATGAAGGTGATATGGAAGAACCACGATGCATAAGAAGCAACGTAGGAATTGGAAGAAAAGATGAAAAAGAATTACCCTCATTTGTTTGTGTAATTTTTTATATATATATAGCGAGATTCTGGGGACATAACCCTTATAAGGGGGAGAAAGTGTAACGCCCTAGAAAATCGAACCTTCTATAAAAACTTTTATAATGAATAAAATAATATTATTTGTTATTATTACGTGTTGATAAGATGAATGTCGTTCTATAACATAGAAACGTCGAAATGTCGTAGTATTTTAACTACGTGAATGAATTAAAGTGTTTGAATTTCCAAGACAAAAATAAAAGTTTTCCGAGAAATTTTTTGAAAAACACTATTCATCGATTTCCGCTTGGGAATTATTTTTGAACTTCCGAGAAATACGTAACGTTATAATATCAAGGTGAGATGGATTATGTAATAATAATCCAAGTATGGAAAATGTAATATTTTGCATGCGGACTTAATTAGAGAACGTTAGGAATATTGAGCGTTAAGAAGAGATTATATTGATCATATGATACGTAGGTATTATACGAGGTATTGAATGCAAGTATAATATGAAGTATTATACGAGTATGTATGGAGAATGGACTAACGTATATTACGAATTAATATATGAGCTAGAATACAAGGATTATACATGTTTGTTGGATTTTTTTCCAATGGGATGTGATGATTATTCCCACGCCATTTGATGGGGATCGGAGTTATCACTGATGACTCTGATGGACTGCTTAGATGTGTGATCCAAAGCTTTCTGGATGTTGACGTTGGGTTTATCACCAAAGTCCTTAATCCTTAGTGTAGATTTCCCACTGAAGACTCTCCTCTCATGTACGAGACACCTGTGGCGATGTGTTATGTCTGAGGAGAACTTGTATAACATATTCCATCATCGGTCCTCCCCGATGAGGATGGTCTTCCCTAGTTTGTATTGCCAGGTCCTTCCACTGCTCTGTTGGAGTTACTGCCAACAGTTTGTATTGTCAGGGCTGCCTGACCCTCGCTGAAATGTAAATCAATGGATGAGATCCCTGCTGGGAGTAATGTCAAGGCTACTCAACCTTAGTAGACGTTTATATTAACGGGTGAGACCGTCAGATGATTTCCTATGCTTTGCTGGATTTACTTGCCAGCGATCGAATGTCGTCAAGGTTGCTCGACCTTCATTGATGTGTGCATCAACAGATGAACTTGTATGAAATCCCCCTTGGGGGTATGTTTTGGAGTTACGACTCCGGACTGATGGCATCAGACCTTCATGAGGTATTGTCGAGTGTAGTTTTCAACAACTATGATCATTGATATAGTGAACCATGTGTTTGGGCGAATACCAATGAGTGATATGTAGACCCGCAGTTTGGTCTCTGAAAACCAGGATTTCAGGCTTTTCTGCTCAATCGCGTAGCATCTTTTTTCTTGATTTGACTTTTTTAGCTTGCGAAACCTCCTTTACAACTCATATTGGACCGATCGGGGCACCGGGGAGCCATAGTACACTGCTGAGCCAACCGTGGATGGCCTTAAGTGGCATATTACTTTCATAATTCATTTTTAAGTTGCGCCGCATAGAAAATCTGAGAGCTCTTCTTCAGATCTGCAAAGTTCGACCGTCTTTTTGCAAATTCTATCACTGTACAAGTGTTCTACACTGTCCTGGTAACTTATGTATGTCTTCTTTTCCAGTTTTTATCCGTTGGAAAATGAGTTATCACATAAAATGCTTCTAAACACATAGTAGTGAATATGCATGCTCATATGACTTGATAAAAAATATTCAACATAGTAATTGTTAGTATTTAACCATGCTGAACATAAGGATGTGGAAAAAATTGACTTTTAAAATAGTCAAATTGGCACCTTTTTCTGCTTTTTCTTATTCTATTTGAGGATAAATGAGCAAAGGTGCTAAAGCAAAGTAATCCTGGTAATTAGGCTACCTTTATGGATTGTTACTTTGATAGTGTTATGCATATAGAATGTTTATGACTGTGGGTAGGTGTGCTACTGAATGGCCACCTAGTCATGCCTATTTGCATGTGGATAGTCTTGTTTACAAAGGAGACTCTGGCAATATTTTTCCAAAATATAGGCATTGGATAGTCATGCATTTTTAACTCTACTGTAGGCGTATGTTAAAGTAATGCATGCATGTATATAGTCATAAAATGCATTTGAAAAGCTCAAAGTTAGAGTTTATCACACCCTTTCTGAGGTGATTTGGAGACTTGTGTCCAGATATATGGATCCAGAGCAGCCGAGTAGTTCCCGCAGAACCACTTCAGGTGTGCGGAGGAGGGCTTCTGATGTGCCTCAACCTCATTCAGTTAGCCAGCCTCGTCGTCTGGCGGAGGCGGTGATACGTCCTGTTCGGGTTGATGTACCGGATGTTGAGGATGAGGAGGAGGATGTACCAGTTGTGGACCTCGCTCCTACTGCTCATATTCCCCGTAGGGATTTTTTAGGCATTCAGGTGACGATCCCAGAGCTTCTGGGTGATTTGAGTTGACATCCCTCGGTTTACTTGCTTGCAAATGAGGTAAAAAATGGATTTGATCTTCCTCTTTTCCTATTAATGAGGAGTAAGGATTCTGATGCTGATTTGCTTTGTGATGTAGGTTCCCGGCTTTACGTAGTCTCGAGGGAACTGGTTCAACATTCACTCTACATATCAAGCTCTACATCCCTATTATCAAGCGATTGTGCATGGCTCGGGCTTTGAGGCATTCTTTTCCATCCTCCCGCACGTTGTCCACAGTTTATCCTGGGGCATTGTTTAATGTTGGTTTCACCGGTGACTTCGGTCTCTCCATTGTTAGGCGTGAGGGTGATGATGACGCCGATGGATTGGTGGTTTATCACAAGTATGGAGTTTGGAGGGGCGTCAATGCCTTGTACGGCGAACATTACCTCGACTGCCGTCAGATCCTTGCTAGGAGTCCCGTCTGAGGTGCTCAAGGGCATGACAGTTCGTACAGGTTCTTTGAGCGTAGATGCTTTGAATGGGCTATTGAGTGAGCCCATACCCAATGATGTGAGAGTTAGGGATCACATTCTTTGGGAATTGTTCCTGATAATCATTAGTGGTTGCTTCACAGCACATAACTCTTCCATGGTGTCATTTTCTTTGGTTAGCGCCACACGAGCTGTGAACTGTATTGGAGAGTATGACTGGGGTTCATATACCTTCGCCTATTTCCTCAGGAGTATGCGCATGCGTTCGAAGGGCTTGAAAGAGGCTTGGATAAGATTTTACCCATTTCTGTTGGTGAGTATTTCTCTTGTGATTTTCCATGTATAGATTAAGAGTGTTGACTGACAGCATTTGTTTGCCTTTGTGTTGGCAGTTCTAGGCCTATGAGAGGCTCTCATGTTTGCGTCATGTGAGTATGTTAGGTTTAGATACCTATCCACGAGGATGGTGATGGCATCACTCCATACTGGCGGAGGTTCACATGGTGAGGTTTCACCCATTGTCATCTCTGATTGGAGTTGTTGACGGTGATGCTATCACTTGGATTCCCTATTCTGGGGACCATTTGACCGTTGGGTTTGAGGATGGGTACCCGACTAGTTTCGAGTACGTGATATCCACCCGTAGGATTCCTCTCTTCACAGATGGAGGATGGGAGCTCTATTTGGGAGAGCGTGCTATTAGGAGCACTACAGGGGAGATTCGTCTACCGATTTTGCCTCCTAGCAGGCGTTATTGGCCTGTGTCACAATTGCCTATCTGTGATATC
Source organism: Panax ginseng (assembly GCA_020205605.1). Lineage (NCBI taxonomy): Eukaryota > Viridiplantae > Streptophyta > Magnoliopsida > Apiales > Araliaceae > Panax > Panax ginseng. Next base: position 71,329,077 of record CM035139.1, read on the forward strand.
CCATTGATGGGCATTGATGACTTTACACTATCAGAGGGTCCATACACCCAGGATATGTTCCATCGATGGTGGTCCCCTTGTACCATCGGAGCCCCGACCCGCGCCACTCAGTTCATGGGGGATATATTTTCTGGATCCATGATGATGACAGATTGGATGGCCTATGTCTGAGATCTGACTCATTTGACACAAATTGACAGTTTGACTTGAAAGTTGGACCGGGCACATTTCTTTATCTGGCACTTTGGCAAAGATCCTTCAGAGGCAGATACTTTTGATCCTTCTAGCTCTAGGGCTGGCCCTTCAAGTGACCAATATGGCTTTGCCAGCGCAGATCCTTCATTGTATAGGCCTGACATCCCTCTTGACGGAGATCCAGTGACACAAGAGGAGTTACATCAGGTGGACATGATTAATGATGTAGAAATTGACACCATTGTCTTCTTCTGATGTGTATTCTCGCTATATTTTTTGATAGGCCTCTGTTAGATACTGGGTGGCTATGCCCCATTCTCGCTATATCTTTTGATAGGCCTCTGTTAGTTTTTGGGCGTCTGTGCCCCATTTCCCTATATTTTTAGCTGTATAGAGATAATATATTAGATGATGATGTACTTAGGAATGTATGTACTATTTTCTATTCCCTACATCATATTGTCATCTATTGTTGATCATGCATGTATTATGTTATGCATATGTATGTCCAGAGATATTCAAAGATTGACCTCGATGGTCTTATGACCTGGGCAAGACACAGATGTCTTCTTGACGATGATCAACACTTGATCACACCTCACCAGTATTGGTAGCCTCTCGTCTGAGGTTATGGTATGATAGTTTGTTACCTCCAGATTGGGTGATCGTAGATCAGTTATTATAGCATTCCATGACCCTCTTAATGTTCCAGGTTCCTGTGGGCTTTGTAGATGGTATGCTGGAGCATTAGGTACCAGAGAGGCAGGTTTTCTAATTTAGGACCCAGGAGTTGACTCCCACCTTAGAGGAGTATGCGCGGTTGACGGCACTGCCACTGGACAGACCTTGCGCATGAATGGCTATTGGCGATATGAGGCGGCAGTTTATGACCCTCACTGGGCTGAGGCGTAGAGTAGTACATGATGAGATTACATCCGGCCATGTGGTGTCCCAACATTTTTTGATAGATAGATTTGGCTCAGTGGACACTTATGCTCGGCACTCCGGGGATTTCACCACGTCGGAGGATCAGTGGCGTATTGCCAGAGTAGATGTACTCATGATGTGCGTAGTGGGTTATGTGTACATGCCACTGTATATGGATGAGCTTGATATCGATGTTGTCATGGTAGTGAGAGCTCTCAGGGAGGGTCATACCATTATGCCGATGATTGTGACAGGGACATTGAGATCCGTCATGTACAGTAAAACCTATAATGTAGGGGTATTCATAGGAAGCTCAGTTATGTTGTATGTGTGGCTCATGCCACACCTGAGACCGATTGGCACTTTCCGACGACATGGATACCGTTTTTCCCATGAGATAGCCATGTCTTACTCCTTTCAGCTAGTGGAGTGTACAGATGCTACATCCTGGTCGGTGTTCTTGGAGGGGATCAGAGATCCGTTTGACATTTTGCCGTGTTTAGGGCTCAGTTCACCCTACAGCTTAATTACTCACGCACCTGGCTTGGATTATCTCCCTCTGGCTAGTTTGAGGGGCATGACTACCTACCACCCACTGGTTGTGATGTCACAGTTTGACTAGTTCCAAGATGTTCATCCTTTTGAGGGGGTATTAGGTCAGCGTTTGGCTTCTCTCCATTTGTCATCAGAGGATAGATCCATGGTGTATGCCTCTTGAGATCAGCGTGAGCTAGCTGAGTTTTCTGTTAGCCATTCGGGCTGTTCGGCAGAGTATTCTGCATGGATGGAGATAGAGACTGCATCGGCTGTGGTTGTATCTATAGTGCCGAGGATTGATTCTGATGGTGGAGAGCCAATAGAGGACGTTGATTCTCCCACAGAGGAGGAGCTATTTGTTGGTTTGACAGTAGCTCTTATAGATTCTCCCAGTATAACTGCTACTGTGACCCTGCATTCAGCAAAGTATTTAGAGCAGAGCCTACATCTAATGAGATTTAACAAAGATCAGGCTAGGGCCTTGATGTTGATAGTTCTTGCTGGGAGAGATGCCACTCTATTAGAGAGAGATGATGCTTTCGCTCATAGAGACACCACTATTACTGAACGGGATGAGGCTAGATTATCCAAAGATGCATTGATTATTGAGCGGGATGGTGTCATATCTTCCCGGGGTGTAGCCATTACAAATAGTACTATAGTGAGATCCCTTACCATTGGCATTATTGCTGAGATGAGTGCATATATTGATGAGCACCATGTCACCATACAGTTGGTTGTGGAACTGTTGGCTCGTGTAGATACCCTTGTACAAGAGCTCACAGCGTTACCTCCTTCTTCGGAGAGAGATGCTATGTTGGACTTGATAGCACGTATATACACTGATTTGTAGTTGGGTTTGTATTTTCCTGCATAGACTATCTTAGCCATTTTGTCATGTACATTATATATTATATATATCAAACAACATTATAATTGGCAGGGAAATATATTTTGATTCACTTCCCTTTTAGTTGTGCCTTGTTACTTGCTTAATATTTGCATGTTTCTTCAGGACTTGGGATCTTGATGTATTCTGAACTCATCCTTGATGGGTGGACATTGAGATTTCTCAGGATCTTTCAGAATGGATCGTTGATATGTGTATATCCCTACCCTTTGGTGTCTTGGGACTGGTTTCTGTATGTAGTAATGGATAGGATTGTGGCTTTCCTCTCTGAGGTTGACCGCACCATAGATGGTCGTCAGTACTCCTTTGTATGGGGGAGCCCAGGTAGTTCCATCTCTTATAGATTGGTGTTTCTCTTTGAGGACTCAACCACGTCTTAGATGGTCTCCAATTCTCCCATTTATGTGGGGAGATCAGTTAGTTCCATCCCTTTGGTCTGAAACCGAGGAAATATGGTGGATTGAAGGTTGATCCTGGTACCATGTGACAAGTATTTGTGTTTTGGTAGGGGGTAAGACCAAACCATAAATGTCTTCCTACGTACTCCTTTTGAAGAGGAGATCAAGTCTACGTAGTTCGAAGCTGGTGTAAGAGGTTCAACATTGTATGTGATAAGGTGTAGAAGTGTGTAGAAGTGTGTAGAAGTGTATAGAAGTGTTTGTTTTTGTTTTTTTCTATGGTGTGACCGAGCCATTAAAAATGGTTGCCTACGTACTCCCATGTATTGGGGAGATCAGGTCGACGTAGTTCACCCCATGTGCAGGACGGATTGCAGCCAAAAAGTTTGATCCCATGTTCAGGAAAAACTGCAGGTGAAAAGTTTGATCCCATGTACAGGACAAACTGCAGGTGTGAAAAGTTTTATCCCTGGTGGGACAAAACTGCAGGTGTGAAGGTTTAATCCCTGGTGGGATAACCTGAAAGGTTTGAAACAAAGTGGAATGAAAGATCTGATGATCTGAAAACTAGGCTGTTGGTTTAAAAAGTGTGTTTGTCCCTAATGGGGTAGATGAGTATGAGGAAAGGTTGTATGTAGTGAAGGGTTAGAAAACTTGAAGTGACTGGAGATCTGGTGATCCAAAACCAGGATGTTTTTCTGATGGTAACCTCAGACATAGTACCATTTAACGGTGTCCGAGTTGATGAGTTATGGAAATTCATTGCCGTCCATTTCCTATAATATAAGAGCACCTCCTATCAATACCTCCTTGATAACAAATGGGCCTTCCCAGTTTCGGGCAAATTTTCCCTTGGATTAATCTTGGTTGTCAATGATCTTCTTCAAAGACAATTCATGTTGTTTAAACTACCTTAGCCGGACTTTCTTATTGTAGGATCTGGTGATCCTTTGTTGGAATAATTGACCATGGAAGATAGCAGCGGTTCACCATTCATCTATTAGAGACAGTTGGTGATACCTATCTTGTAACCATTGGTCTTCATCCAGCTGAGCGTTTATCAACACTGTGAGGGATTCCATTTCCACTTCTATGGGGAGCACTGCTTCCATCCCATAGGTTAATGAGTAGGGGGTTGCCCTAGTGGAAGTACGCATTGAAGTTCTATAGGTTAATATAGTCATAGGTAAGAGGTCAGGCCATCCTTTATGATTGGCATACATCTTTTGCATAATCTTCTTGATGTTTTTATTAGTCGCTTCAACAACACCATTCATCATTGGACAGTAGATGATGGAGTTGAGGTGTTTGATGTGGAATTTACTACATAACTCTTCTATTATTTTGTTGTTAAGGTTCTTAGCATTGTCTGAAACAATTACCTCTGGTTGTCTATATCAATAAATGACATTATTTTTGATGAAACCAATGATGACTTCTTTGGTAACCCTGGGAAAGGAGGCTGCTTCTACCCACTTGGTGAAGTAGTCGATTATGGTGAAGATAAACCAATACCCATTACTGGCTTTGGCCTCGATGGGCCCGATCACGTCCATTCCCCACATTGAGAAGGGTCATGGTGAACTCATATTGTGGATGTCCCTTAGAGGGGCATGGATAAAATTCCCATAAATTTGGCATTGATAACATCTCTTGACGTGATCATCACAGTCAGCCTTGAGAGAGAGCCAGTAATGCCCTGTTCTGAGTATCTTTTTGACAAGTAGAGGGCCGATCATGTGTGGGCCACATACTCCACCATGGATTTCATCCATGAGCCTCTAAGCTTGGTCCTTCTCCATACATCTGAGGAGACCTAGTCATGTATCTCATTTGTAGAGGCATCTCCGCTCAGGTAGAATTTTATAGCCATTCGATGCACCCGCTTTTTCTCAGTAGGACTCGCCTCAACGGGTGTAGATCAATCTCGTAGATACTCCTTGATGTGCTGATACCAAGGGTGCTGGATGGGAGGTAGCTCATCTGATACTTCTCTAATGTAATTCCCATAGGCTAGAGCCTTTTGCAGGGAAAATGTGCTGCTTGCCATGTTTTCCTTGTTAGGTATGTTGATCAAGGATGCCAAAGTTGCTAGCGCGTCTGCAAAGTCATTCCTATTTTGAGGAATGTGGAAGAAGGTGATTTCTTCAAACTCCGAAGCAGTCTAGATAACCTGTCGATGGTAAGGCAGCAAATGTAGCTCTTTGGGTGATAGATCTCAATGCTTTGTGTGATAACCAATTCGGAATCCCCAAAGACAGTTAACCGTCTAATGCCCATTGATTGGGCAAGTTTTAGCCCCATGATACAGCCTTCATACTTAGCTATGTTGTTGGTGCTGACAAACTGCAATTTGATGGTAACGGGATACTGCTCCCCCATAATGGCTACTAGAACTGCTCCAGCCCCAGAACCTTCCATATTTACAGCTCCATCAAAATACATTTTCCATAACTTGTGTGCATCGTACTGATGGTGTTGTTGAACTACCATTACCCCTTCATCGAGGAAGTATGTTTCAAAGGGTTTAAAATCCGCTGAAGGTGCGGCGGCCCGTTGATCCGCAATTCCATGAGCTTTGATAAACTTTTGCATCACGTAGATGGTGTCAAATTGCTGTAGGATCAACTGCCATCTGGACAACCAACAATTTAACATGGGTTTACTGAACACGTACTTGAGAGGATCCACGCGGGATATGAGATGGGTTGTGTGACCATGGAGGTAATGTTGTAACCTCGTGGAAGCCCATGCTTAAGCACAACAAGTTTTCTCAATCAGAGTGTTCTTGTGTTCACTGCTGTTGAATCTTTTGCTGAGGTAGTAGATAGCTCGCTCTTGACCTCTATCGTCTTTCTATCCCAGCATGCAGCCTATCGCATTGTCATTAATGGACAGGTACATGAACAGGGGAACACCATCCCTGGGAGGTACCAAAATAAGAGCTTTGACTAGCTGCTCTTTAATTATAAGGAAGGCTTTCTGACACTCATCATTCCATTTCATATAGGAGTTCTTCCTTAACAGCTTGAAGATAGGCTCACAGGTGCTGTGAGTTGGGAGATAAATCGGCTGATGAAGTTTATCCTTCCCAAAAATCCCCGTATTTCCTTCTCTGTCTGAGGAATGGGCATTTCTGTGATGGCCTGGATTTTGGTGGGATCCAACTTAATCCTTTTGTGGCTGATTAGGAAACCTAGCAACTTGCCTAATTTAACGCCAAAGGCGCACTTGGCTGGATTCAACTTCAAGTTATACTTATGCAACCTGTTGAAGAGCTTTCTGAGATGGTCTATGTGGTCTTCTTCCCTTCGGGTCATGACAATGATGTCATCCACATAGATTTCTATCTCTTTATGCATTAAATCATGAAAAAGAGCCATCATGGCCTGCTGATAGGTAGCTCCGGCATTGATGAAGCTGAATGATAACTGTCTGTAGCAAAAGGTTCCCCCAAGGCGTGATGAATGCAATTTTCTCACGATCCTCTTCAGTAACCATAATTTGATGGTACTCCGCAAAATAATCAGCAAAGGAGTACATGTCGTATTGAGTAGTATTGTCAATGAGGATGTGGATAAATGGAATCAGAAAGCTATCTTTAAGGCAAGCTTTATTCAGATCCCTATAATCCACGCAAACTCGCACCTTTCCTCTCGGTTTAGGCATGGTGACTATGTTTGATAGCCATTCAGGGTATGTTGACACCATAATGATGTCAGCTTGAAATTGTTTCATAATTTCTTCTTTAAACTCCACTCATGTTTTAATTGCTCGAGCTTCTGCCTGAATGGCATGAATCCCTCTTTGACGGGGAGGTGATGAATGATAATGTTAGTGGACAAACCAACCATGTCTTCCTGAGACCATGCAAACACACCGCAAACTTGGGTTAATAGAGCAGCCATGTCATTCCTTTGGTTTGAAGTAAGGTTTGTACCAATCTGGATTAGTTTGGGGTTTTCTAAGGTTCCGAGGTTGAAAGAGGAGGTTTGATCAAGATTTGGTTTGGGTTTTTCCTCGAACCATTCTTTGATCTCCTGAGGTATCTCATAGTCTTATTGTATTTCCATCAAGTCTGAGTCCAACTTTACATCAAAGTTACAGTCCTTGTGTAGAATAGGCACCTCATCAGCAAGTTTAGGCACATCTAAATTTAGAATCCTGAGAACAAAAATGCTTTCACTTAATATATGAAACTGTTCAATCATACAAAGTGTTAGCATGTAATGACAAAACAACTACTAATTTTGTACAAAAAAGTAAGCAGTTATTGCTATCTACACGGCAGAGGGATTTTCTACCCTTTTTACCCTTATCGGCAAATGCATGGAATGCTGTTCCAATTGCCAAGGGTGAAGTCCTGTTGGATGGCAATGATGAAGGGGCTGTTATCGTCCTCCTTTTCCCGAATGATGACCATGATATCTGGATAATCATCGTCTAGGATGTCTCTATTCATGCCCTTAGTATAGATAATGATGCGTATGTTTGACAACCGCCTGACAATGTCTTATTTACGTCTCCATTCCCTTTCTTCCACTTCGGGATCTAGAATCAGGACCTCTTTCCTTTGACCAGTATCATCTTAGGAAACAACATATCCATTACATGGGCAGGCACCTTTACCGGAGACCGTACATGCTCAGGATCTCTAAGTTGAGATAATCGTCGTGTGGCTGAAACTGAAGGAACCTATTTGTGTTTGTGAGGATTCCTGTGACTGGAGCTAGCAGAATAGCCTTGTCCAGCTGTCCCAGTTTGACTGCGAATTTGAATTGGGCGCTTAATGCCCTGATGATCTTTGCCCAACCCTTGTCCAGGTTGATAACCCAACGACATCATCTCTTGAGTTGCCGACATTACCTCAGCATAAATCTTGGGTATCAGAGGTGGCGCCACAATAGGATGATAGTGAGTGTTGCTCACTTCTAGGGCATAGAAACTGACCGATTCAACTGCTTAATTGAAGCTGATGAGTGGTATGTCACCTTGTTTAGGACATTCTGGCTCAACATTAACAGTGACTAGGCTGTTGTTAATAATATATTTGAGTTGCTGGTGAAGGGTGGAAGGGACAACTCTAGCCATTGGAATCCAAGGTCTACCCAAGAGCAAGTTATATCCTGTGGCTATTTTTAGTACGTGAAAGGATACACAAAAGGTATGTGGACCAATCTCCACATACAGTTAAATATCTTCGACAGCATTTCGTCGGGATCCATCAAAAGCTTTGATAACCGTATGGCTGATTTTGATCCTATTGAGATTGATATTCATCTTATCCAAAGTGGAATAAGGGCAGATATTTAAAGATGATCCTCCGTCTATCAAAACTCATCCCACCATGTATCTGGAGGACAGAACCGCTATGTGCAACGGTTTGCAATGACCAGTCCCTTCAGGAGGTATGTCGTCATCAGTGAAAGATATCACATTGTTGTTAAAAGTGTGATCAACTAGATGCTAAAACTTTTCAACATCCATTGATTTCGACAAGTGGGCTTCTTCCAAAACCTTTAGCAAGACCTTCATGTGATCTTCGGAAGAGAAAACCAAGTCCAGTCTGGAAATTTATTGTGGACCTTCTCTCAAGCTTAAAACCACTGTGGCTTCATTAGACGAAGGAACTCTTCAATCTTCTCCATGGGAACTTTCCCATTTGATCTGATGGTAGACTTCATCACCCGTTGGGGAAGATATTGTGACACCCCAAAATTTAGATACTTCATTCCCACAAGACTTGGTGTTCACTTTCCATTCATTCATATCTATCTACCCAAATATAATAAAAAATTAGATCAGAAATCTTCCTTTTAAAGGGTTACATCATTATTCAAAAGTCTTCCCAGGTTGTCTATCCTTAAACATCAATCAAGTGCGAAAATAAAATTATTACATCACATCAATAATTAAAAGTCTATCATCATAACAATAAATGAAATTACAAGTCTTCATCACTTGTACATTTTTTCTTTTCCTTTGCTAGTTGTAGGTTCGTCGACCTTCTGAACTTTAGGTGCAATGATTATATTTATACAAGAGTGACCAAAACAAATGGTCACTAGATATAGCAATGAATCAACAAGAATATAATAACTGCCAATGAATAGGCTCACCAAAACTGAATAGTACTCTATCAATGATAACAAAAAACTGGGGGATACTATAGGGACTTCACGTACTTAGGGGGATCAACCATTCGTACTATGTATTATGCACAAACTGAAAGTAGTATGCACACAGGCCAATCATGTTTGATGATAAAGCATATACTTTATAACAATCTTATTCATTTATTAATAAAAAGTATTAATTTATTAAAGGCTTTTAATTATCTACATGATGTAATAACCCGAGATTTTCTATATAAAATAAATAAGAAATTTTGGGTATAAATTTTTATTTATTTATTTAATGACGAGAATAAGTGTCTAGTAATGTGAACGATAAATGCGAATATATTTATTACTTGAAAAATTAGAAATAATTTTGGAATAATCAATTACCACAAATTATATTGTTATGGTAATTAATTTCTGTAAGCAGAAATATTTTATTAATTATATTCCATGAAAACATGATTGAAAATAATATATGAAGTGATAATTAGATTTATATAATAAATATTTTATTATATGAATTGTTCGTAATATTTAAGTTAATGGTTTTAACTTGATTATCAATGTTGTTGTACTGAAGAATAAGTTAGATATGAGATCCAAACCTGGATTGGGATTGTGATCAAGAGATGAGAATAATAATATTATATTATTGATATTATGATTTTACTGATTACCATAAATATGTACTTGTGTATGTGACAGATAATATTGAGCAATGATTCGGTTGATTAGGTCATAAAGACAATCTCAGCTTCGTGAAACCCTAATTATTAAACTCGCTTATGAGAAATGACCGAGTGGTGATTGTGTATATGAAGTTACCATAATACACGAATGTCGGTAATTAGAAGAAACCCTAATTACTATTTTTACGCCGATAATTGGGACAAACCCAATTATTATAACCCTAATCGGTTGAAGTTAGAGACAGTAACGTAATCGTATTTAAGTATCACACACGATAATTAGAGAACCTTAATGGTCAATTAGGAAACCCTAATTGATGACGTTAAGAAACCCTAATTTTAGAACCCTAATTTTCTATAGAAAACCCTAATTTAAAATTTTTGGGTTTAATTACAATGTTAATGTACAAGTGTTTTAATTTACCAAAGGATAGAATTAATTGGTAAATGATAAGAATTACCATCTGTCGCTATAGCCTTTAGCGATGAGTTTTATTTATTTTATTTTCTGTAATTTTCGAAAATGATTTAAAAATTAGAAAAATTAGATTTTAATTATTAAAAATACCAAATAAATTCTGAAAAATTATTTTAAAGTCCGAAAAATAGTTTTTAATTATTTTGAGTATATTTCATAAATATTTAATATTTTTGGAATATAAAAGTATTTATTTATTTAATTATAATATTAAATAAATTATTTAAAATAGTTTTAATTCATGAAAAATCATGAAAAATTATATTATGGTATAAGAAAATATTTTAAGTTATTTTCCATGACTTTTAATATTTTGTGATGAATTTTATTAATTAATTAATATTAATGATATTAAAGTTATTTATTGATTATATTAAATAATTAGTTTAAAAATGATTTTAATATTTTAAAAATCATTTTAAATAAAAATAAAGTATTTAAAGATATTTTGAGTTATAAAATATAACTTTTAATATTTAGAAGATAATTTCATTAATAATTATATATTAATGATATTTAGTTAATGATTTGTGATATTAAGTTTATTTAATATTTATATTAAATAAATTGTTTAAAAATGATTTTATTTATTTAAAAATCATTTAAAGAGGATATTAAGGATTTAAAAAATATTTTAAGTTATAATTAATGACTTTTAATATTTGGATAAATAGTACAAATAACCTCGTAATCTAGATCATGATCACGTAAATGAGCATACTGGAAATGTCTAGGCACCCTTAACTGATAGTATGTGCTGATGGCATCGGCACTGAATAAGACTAATCTTCCCCGTACAAAAGCGTTGAAAGAGGCCTTGTCCTCGGCGTTAGCTTAAAATTCTTTGACCACAGTTACAATGGTGGCCTCAGGTTCCTCCGTGAACTTGTTCCTACCTTTCTGATATATTTGTTGCATCATTTCACCGTCAACGTGGTTTAGTGCCAACCTCCGCTCCGGTGTGAGAGCTTTTGATACCATGTAATCATAACGGTAGGTGGCGGCAGCACTTATAAATTTGCGTCGGTCGACGGTTCGTGATGGTGGTGTTGTTCCGGAACTCTCTCCCCATTGCCTCTTTGATGTGGGTTTAGATGCCATTAAATGCAGGAAGCCTTAGCGACAATATTCCCCCAAACTTCACTCACACAATCTGTCGAACACTTGTTGTGCACAATGTTTTATCCCCCCAATTTGATGAATTTGTGGTAACTATAGTGATAGAAGGTGAAGAATTGAAAAACCACTTACTCACTTTTACTGTATCTCCAAATTTGTTGAAAATTTTTTGCTCAACTCTAATCTTGAATTTCTTGAGTAGTGTAAATTTAGTTTGGCCAGGGAGAGGTTTTATAGAGATGTAGTTGTATGAGTTGAAGTAGTGGAGTGAAGTAGTGGGTAATTATGCTAATGAAGTGGGATGATGAAGATGTCTTTTCCAAAACATGGGTATATAGCTTGGAGAATATGGATGGGAGTGGGAATTGTATGTGAGGAAGAAGTAATAGTGGAGTGAACTGATGTAGGTGTTGTGTTGTAGTTGGAAACTAAGTAGGAGTGGGTATATGAAGATGTAATTGCCAAAAACCTGCTTGCTCGATTCGGACCCCATACAAGCGAAGGTAGTATGCTCTAAAAGGCCTGCCTTGGCATACATTCTATTATTGGACATAGGTCCCATTCCTACCGGGTGTTATATTTTGGGATCTTGCCCGTGATGCATGCTTATTAATGAGAATGGGCAACCTCACTTCCTACGGCATGTTAGGCTTGAAGGGGCCCACCCCGGCGGGCATGGTTTCTGCAAATGGCCTTTGTTTTCCTTTTTGTTACTTCCTTAATGCTACTCTTCGCTCCTTAATTCCTCTATTAACACCTTTATTGCCTGCTCATTATGAAAAAAAAATTATCATTAGATCATGCATAAATTAAGCATGAGAGATTAGATTGTCTAGAACAATACAAATAAATATCTACATAATGAACTAATTTATATCCTAATTATTAATCTAAACTCTAATCTAACTAGCACAGATAAAACTACGAAGAATAAGAATACGATTGGGTTGCCTCCCAATTAGCGCTTGATTTTAAGTCGTTCAGCCTGACTACACCCTATTTATGGTACGTTGGATAATGTGATTGCGATGACATCCATTTTGGATTCGCTACCCAAATAATGCTTCAGCCATTGACCGTTGACCTTAAACATTTCCAATGGATTCCTACTGTAGAGTTCAACGGCGCCATGTGAGAAAACTATTTTGATGGTAAATGGACCCGACCATCGTGATTTTAGCTTCCCTGGGAACAACCTCAACCTTGAGTTGAACAGTAGTACAGATTTCCCCAGCTCGAATGTTCTCTGCATGATTTTCTGGTCGTTCCATTTCTTGACTTTATCTTTGTATAACTTCAACTTCTCGTAAGCTTGAAGTCGAAATTCATCGAGCTCATTTAGCTGAAGTAGTCTCTTTTCACTCATAGCTGCGTGATCAAAGTTTAGTTTCTGAATAGCCCAGTAGGCTTTGTGTTATAACTCCACAGGAAGGTGACATGCTTTCCCATAGACTAATTGATATGGTGACATACCAATTGGTGTTTTGTATGCAGTTCGGTAGGCCCATAGTGCATCGTCTAATCTGAGAGACCAGTCCTTTCTATTCGGGTTCACCACCTTTTCCAAGATTCTATTCACCTCCCTGTTTGAAACATCAGCTTGCCCACTTGTTTGGGGATGATATGCCGTCGCCACCTTATGGTTGACCCCATACTTCACCAAGAGAGCTGTAAATGATCTATTGCAGAAGTGACTACCTTCATCACTTATAATTTCTATTGGCGTGCCAAATCTTGTAAAGATATTCTTTTGCAAGAATTTGAGGACCACTTTGGCATCATTAGTTGGGAGTGCTACGGCTTCAACCCATTTTGATACATAGTCAACCGCAAGCAATAGGTATTGATTGTTGAATAAGGAAGGGAATAGCCCCATAAAATCCATGCCCTATACATCAAAAATGTCCAGTTCTAAGATTGTTTGTAGTGGCATCTCATTCCTTTTCGATATGTTGCCCACCCTTTGGCATCTATCACAGCTTTTTACGAACTGGTGGGCATCTTTAAATAATGTAGGCCAATAAAACCCGGCTTAAAGAACCTTCGTTATTGTTCTCTCGCTTCCGTAATGTCCCCCATATGCAGATGAATGATATTCATGCAAAATATTATTCATCTCGCTATAGGGCACACACCTTCTAATCATCTTGTCAGTGCACTATTTATATAGGTATGGCTCATCCCACATATACCACTTGACGTCATATAGGAATTTCTTTTTCTACTGACGTGTAAGATCATGGGGAAGTATATTTCTCACTAGATAGTTGGCGAAGTCCGCACACCATGGGAATTCTGCATTGACTCCAAACAGTTGTTCATCCAGAAATGAATCATTAATTACACATTTATCCTCATCATCTTTACCCTAATTTTTCCAGTCTTGATAAATGATCTGCAACTTGATTTTTCGTCCCCTTTCTATCTTTTATTTCCAAGTCAAATTACTATAAGAGGAGAATCCATCTGATAAGGTGTTGCTTAGAATCTTTCTTTAAGATTAGGTATCGAATAACTGAGTGATCTATATAAACTACAACCTTTGTTCCGATCAAATATGCCCAGAATTTATCGAAGGCATATACTACTGCAAGAAATTCCTTTTTTGTAGTTGTGTAATTCATTTGGGTCTCCGTGAGTGTCTTGCTTGCATAGTATATGGCATGAAATACCTTCTTTTTGCCTTGTCCCAAGACAGCCCCAATCACATAGTCACTTGTATCACACATTAATTCAAACAACATTGTCCAATCCGGTGCGACGATAACTGGGGCTGTAGTTAATTTCTTCTTCAATAGCTCGAATGCTAACTTACAACCCTCATCAAACTTAAAAACTGAATCCTTTTCTAAAAGACTGCACAATGGTTTTGCAATTTTAAAGAAGTCTTTTATAAATCTCCTGTAGAACCTAGCATGTCCCAAAAAACTGCGTATTCCCTTAACTGAAGTAGGTGGTGGAAGCTTTTCAATCGTTTCCAGCTTTACTTTATCAACCTCTAATTCTTTTGCTGAAACCTTGTGACCCAAAATTATGCCTTCCTCAACCATGAAGTGGCACTTTTCCCAGTTAAGTATCTGATTTATTTTTGTGCATCTCTTTAACACCATCACCAAGTTCTCCAAACATGCATCAAAATTGTCTCTATGGACAGAAAAGTCATCCATTAAGACTTCCACATTCTTCTCCACCATGTCCGAGAAGATGGCCATTATACACTGTTGGAAAGTAGCAGGTGCATTACACAAGCCAAAGGACATTCTCCTAAATGAGAATGTGCCGTATGGGCACGTGAAAGTTGTCTTATCTTGATCATCCAGAGCAATAACTATCTGATTATACCTTGAATATCCATCCAGTAAGCAGTAAAATTCATGGCCCGCCAATCTATCCAACATCTGGTCAATAAAAGGCAAAGGGAAATGGTCTTTTCGGATTGCCTTATTCAATTTCATGTAGTCCATGCAAACCCTCCAGCCAGTTACTGTCCTCGTCGAAATTAGTTCATTGTCATCATTTTGTACCATGGTCATTCCTCTTTCTTCTGCACACACTTCACCGGACTGACCCACTTACTGTTGGAAATTGGATAGATGATACCAGCGTCCAACCATTTCAGTATTTCTTTCTACACAACTTCCTTCATAATTGGGTTGAGTCGTCTTTGTTGCTCCACCATTGGCTTTGCATCCTCTTCCATCAAAATTTTGTGCATGCAAAAGGATGGGTTGATTCCCTTGATATCTGCAATTGTCCATCTTATAGTCGATTTATGTTCTCTAAGCACCCTCATCAACTTACTTTCCTGTAATTTGTTAAGTGCAGCAGAAATAATAATAGGTAAAGTATTAGAATTGCCTAAATACGCATACCTGAGGTGTTTAGGTAGTGGCTTTAGCTCAAGGGCAGGTGGCTCCTCCAATGATGGTTTCATTCTTGTTGCGGCTCTTTCCTCCATGTGCAATGGTTCAAATAGTGCTTTAAATCTACTAACCCGTGGCAGTGACGAACACTGGAAGGCAGTGAAAAATATCCTTAAGTACTTAAGAAGAACTAAGGATGTATTTCTTATCTACGGTGGGTCTGAATTAAAACTAGAGGGCTTCACATACTCAAGTTTTCAAATGGACCAAGATGACAATAAATTCGTTTTGGGGTATATGTTTACCTTAAACGGTGGCGCAGTGAGTTGGAAGAGTTCCAAACAGCAAATAATTGTTGATTCAGTGACAGAGGCAGAGTACATAACTGCAAGTGAAGCTACAAACGAAGCTGTTTGGATGAAGAAGTTCATTACCGAACTTGGTGTGGTTCCTAGAATTACAGGACCAAGACTTTTTATTCGTGTGACAACACACCAGAGTAAGTACGTGAGCTAAGGAACCCAGGTCTCATCAGAAATCCAAACACGTGTTGCGGGGGTTTCATTTGATCAAAGAGATCATTGAAAGAGGAGATGTCACCCTAGAGAGTGTGACAAGACAATATTGTGGATCCATTTACTAAAGCGTTAACACAACATCAGTTCGATTGTCACTTAGAGAAGATGGGTATGAGATACCACGGCGATTAGCTTTAGTGCAAGTGGGAGATTGAAAGTAGTATGCATACAAGCCAATCATGTATGATGATAAAGCATATACTTTGTAATCAATCTTATTTATTAATAAAAGAAATATTTATTAAAGGCATTTATTATCTACATGGTGTTGTTTTAATAATATGTGATAAACCCATAGTTTTAAGTAATGCTTTTAGAATCATGATGAGATCATGCTAATGAGATCTAAATTCTTAGATAGCTTAAAACTAAAATGTTCCCAATCAATGGATTGCTAAAAAGGGGATTAGTGAATCTGGATAGATTCTTGCTCATTGGATGAGGATGATTGATCTCATGATCATTTGTGTGGAGACATTAAAGCAAGTATGTATGTAAGTCCCCAACTTATTATAAATGAAATTGAATTTCCTCTATTTATTATTTTGAAATAGTAAGGGTTGATTTGATTAATGTGGTTAGTTATGGGTAAAATGGGCAAATATCTTAAATAAGCAAGTGGTTATAAAATATTCATTGTTGTCGGGAAATATTCGTTTGGTCGTGATATATTCTTACTGTCGGGAAATATGCGTAGCCTTGTGTGGGCCTCATAACGGAAAGCGATTGGATGAAGAAAACGATAAGTATAAGTTGTTTATAAATAACGGCGTAGTTGTTACTGATTAATCTTTTGTTGGAATACCCTGGTGGTTAAAATACGAAGTACAAAAGATTGCACCAATTATTGATTCTTACGTAAGAAGGCACTACTCAATAATTGTTACAGTAATTACTGTTTAATATTTTATTTTATTGATTCAATAATTGCTACATTGATATTTTATATTATTGTTGTCTCAATAATTGTCACTACACAGTATTTTTCATTATCAGATCAATAATTCATATTATTTAAATAATATTATTAGATAGCATTATTGGCAATGTCTAGAAAGTTCTGTCTAAGGAGAGGTTTGGTCACCTAATTGCGCGCCAGTAAGGAGAAATCCTTATTGAAAAGCCCCCTCTTTCCTGGGAACGACCCTGATTGTTAGTATTGTGATCCTGTAATATTATTTGTGAATAATTAATTATTGATTTATATGATAAGGAAAATATACATTTTATGTGGATATAGATGGAGAAAATTTTAATGTGACAATTGTTGAAAATTGATATGTTATCTTTTATGATAAAATAATTCGTTTAAATATATTATTATATTATAATAATATAATAAGGGTGATATTTTTACAATGAATGTGTGGTATATGAATAAATGAGGAGGAAGAGTATTTTTGTTACAAAAATTGTTTAACACATGTTTTGGGTGTTGGTGGGCCCATTTTGTGACTAAAATTGGATTATAGCCCGTAAAATCGCCCGTATGTGGATTTCGGTCAACTTCTGCTTGGAATTTGGAAAACTTTTCTTCAGCAAAGTTGTAGAGAATTAAATTTTCTATGGAATGGACAGAAGATTTGAATTTTTCTAATAAAAGGGCTATTTATTATGAGGTATTGAAGTTCCGGAATAGTTGATTTTTGAAGTTTTAAATATTTTTTTAAATAAAAACATTTTTTACATTTTGGTGGACCCCACATGTGTGGTAAATGTGCTGAATTCAGTTTTCTTTGGTGTGCGTAGGAAAATTTTATAATTATATTAATATTTTATTAAATTTTCTGCTTTGGTGTTCTAAGCATTTTCTTATAAATAGGGTGTTTAGGTTAGAATTGAAAATCACACCAGAAATTGAAGTTTTCTCTCTCTATAATATCGAGCGTATTTTTGTGAGTATTTTGATACTTTGAGTGTTGCTATACTGTGCAAGTTCCTTCAGCACTATATCTAGTATTCCATCGTAAATCTTGTCTTTTTTGAGGTGGGATGTTATTTTTTTTATAAATGATATTATTTCTTTCAATATCATTATGCCGGAATATTAAAGATTTTTCTTGTGAAATTCTTATCTTTTAGTGTCGGGATTACTATTCACGTATACAATACTATTCACGAATACAGCACTATTCACAGATAAATTAAAATTTTGTTTTTTGTCCAAGATATCTATTATGGATACTAGCTTTGATTGTATCAATGTTTTGGTCTTCATTCTTAAATTTTACTTCACTATGGTTATTTATGAAGTATTTTTGAACTTGGATTGTTTGAAATACGAATCCTTAAAATTTGTTCTTTTGTTTCACTGGATTCGTTTCTTTAAAAATATTTTTCATCATCCTCAGTCCTAAATGATGATATTACTGAATATCTTTGGCCTGTAGTGCAAAGATGAATGATTTTCTGATGAATATCTTTGGTCTGTAGTGCAAAGATGAACAGGTGTTGAGATGAACATGACCAACTGATGAATATCTTTGGCCTGTAGTACAAAGATGAATGATTTACTGATGAATATCTTTGGCATGTAGTGCAAAGATGAATATTTGATTCAAGATGAATATTGATTTATGTTACAGGGATAAAATTTTGATGATGGACTTTGAAATTTATAGATGTTAGTAGATTTTATTCTCTACATAACTCTTCTATGAATTGTTATTTTCGCTTCAAATGTTGATTTAAAACTTGTTGTCTATTATATTCTATCAGATTTTTCCCTGTTGAGGACTAACGATAATTTGTTATATATTATCTTAGTCATAATATTCTTTACTGAGCTAGTTGAGCTCACCCTTTTCCTTTTTATTCCATTTTTCTTCTCAGGAAGCGAGAATATAGCGGGAAGTAGTCGGGGTGTGGAGTGATGTTCTAAGGTAGTTATTATAGTAGTCCTCTCTATTTTGTAAAATAGTGTATCAATAATTGTAATGAGGACTTATTTAAGTGTGGATATTATCTAGAAGACAATATTTGTTTTTAAACTCAGAGTTTATGTGTTGTCGTATTTTGCACGACAATTGTATTAATAAAGTTGTAGTTGTTTCTGTACCATGTGTTTGGCAACTCAGAATGGGTGATATATACCTATTTTGGGGGCGTCACAATGTAGGTGCTTATTAAAGAATAAGTTCACTAAACGTGACTCGCTAAGGAATACCTAATGGAGTTTAACTTGCCTGTCAATAATAGAATTCTCAGAGTGATAGTAGACTGAAATGATCCTTAGACTTGAGATCATCATAGTATCTTATATATAATGAATTACACTTTGACTTATTCCTTAAGGCTCTTAGAGTATATCAAAGGGTATGCTTGGGTGTAATAAGTTATATATGAAGAAAATGAATGATCAATAAAGAATCTACCACTTCTAGTAAAAGAAGAGAAATGTCCTATGTGATTCGATAAATGACAACCCAGGAATCCTTGGCCAAGGTGGAATGAAATTAGAAAGTAGTTTCTAATTTGCATTCATTAAGAGTTGTGCATTTAGGAATCGAAATACATATAATTAAATAAAATAAGACTTGACAGTAATTTCATGTCTTATATTTAATTGGGACATTGTATGAAAGAAGGATTGAATTGTACGGTAACTATTTACTCAAAGGTTCTTTTATGATTAATGTTAAAATCTATATTATCTGGAAAGTCGATTGATGCTGCTGGAGGCTTATCCCTATTGTAGAATAAATATTATTTATTTAAATAAATTAATCGTTTAATTTATTTATTTAAATAAGATTAGAATTGTTCTAATTGATTCATTCACAACCGGTTTATTATGGAGAACCTAAAGGGTCACACCGTAGAAGGAAGAATAATTATTTAAGAAGTTAATGGCATAATCGTAATAATATGTTAAGTATATTTAATTTAATATATGGTGATAGAATAAATTAAATAGCTTAATATTTATTATTTAATATTTTAGAAATATTAAATATTAATTAATAAGAGGAGTCTTATTAATATTAATATTATTATAATTATTATTATTTTAATTTCTAAAAGAGTTTAGGAATTAATTTAATATAAGTACTCTCATTTATTCCTAATAGGATTAGGAGGGAAAATTAGTGAAAGGAGTTTAATTAATTATCCCTAATAAGATTAGGGAGCCCATTTAATTAAAAGAGTTTAATTAAATAAATAAAATCTTATTTTAATTAAATAGGGTTACCTGATATCTTTATAAGAGGAGTCTTATATCAGATATTAAATATATGTAATTCCAAGTTGTTAGAGAGTACGCCCCTTTTTCTATAGATATAGGAAAAAATAGGGTTTGAGCCAATACACCCTTCTTCTTAAAAATTGTTCTTTCTTGGTGGATCACCTCTAGAAGCCATACACTTGGGTGCCTAACATTGATCAAAGGAAGGAATCTACCCGGAGATTCAAGGAGATCGCGGAGAAGTAGGAGGTGAACTCGTACTTATGGAAGCTCGTATCTACAAGGGTATGATTCCATAACTTCTTGTTCTTCATTTTAATTAATAATATGCATAAAGGATGATCCAGGTTTGTGAAAAATTTTTAAAATTTGATTTTATTTTGTTTCCGCTATTTTTTCAATTTGATTGCTACTTTGATTTTCACAAAACCTTTCATTTGTCCCATCTGATTTTCTAAAATCTTGATGGCTATCTCTTGTGATTTTATGACCATTGCTTGTTTTTTCATAGCTGCCTCATTTCTTGTTATATACTTTGACAACAAGTTCTCTAAATCTGATTTCCTCTCTTGATGTTGAGCTGGTTGTTGTTGATTCTAAAATCTTGGGGGATAAGATGGTCGTGGAGCTTGCTGATGCTGATTATTACTCCATGAAAAATTTGGGTGATTCCTATTCCCCGGATTGTATGTATTTTGGTACATGTTCTGTGTAATCCTGTTGTAGCTACCCACAAATTGCACTGACACTGGGTTAATTGCACATTGGTCTGTCGGATGTTCACCCGCGTATAATTCATAAATAACTGCAACTTGTTGTGTCTGAAGAACCCCTGACAAAGCATCCAACTTCTTAGAGAGTGTTGAAATCTGCGCTGCTATTGCCGTCACTCCATCTAATTCTAACACTCAAGCTGCTTTTTCATGTGTCAACCTTTCCGTGGGCCACTAGTAGTTGTTATCCGCCATTGTTTCTATCAGTTCGTATGCCTTTTCATAACTATTTGCCATAAAAGCTCCACCCGAAGCTGCATCTATACTAGTTCTGAGATTTCCGTTCAACCTGTTGTAGAATGTGTTCATCTGCAGCAATTTAGTTAATCCGTGATGTGGGCACTTTCTGAGAAACTCTTTATATCTCTCCCATGCTTCATACAGTTATTCCCCATGCTGCTGTTCAAACATGGTAATCTCCAGAAAGCTGACTAAGTGCTTGTTCGGATCATCATTTGCCAAATCCATAAACTGAACTAAATTTTGAATCATCTGAATTATCTTAGGCTTGATTTCAAATGTATTCGCAGCTATAGCAGGCCTGGTGATACTCGACTGCAACTCATTCACCTTAGGTGTAGCAAAGTCCCTCAATGCTTTCTGGTCTTCGGCAGCCATTGCTTCTTCTTTTTCAAAGTTTTCGAAGTCTTCTCTTGTTTCCTTGATCCTCTTACTTATCCTTTGAAACAGTTTCTCAATGTCGTCCTCAAAAGGAAGCAAGTCTGGATTGTTGGACCGCGTTTGCTAAAACTAACTTCAAAAACCTGAAATAATACGAACAAAACAAAAATAAAATGTTTAAGTAAAACTGGACTAATTAAACTGATATCATAAAATATTAAAATCTATACTAATAAATCCCCGGCAACGGTGCCAAAAACTTGTTGGGTAAAATCTAATTACGCACAACACGCAAGTATATGTGGTCAACAAGTAAAATAATAGTAAGTAGAGTATTGTTCCCACAGAGAAATTAGTAAGAATTTAACCTTCACAATTACCAGTTTCTATTAACCCCAATTTTATTAAACTATCCAAATTAATGATTAAAATTATAAATTCTCAATTATTAAAAATACTAAAATCGCAAAACAATCACAAATCGCAAAAACTGAATTTCTTAACAATTTTCGGAGAATTAAACTTACAACTTCACCCTAAGCTTAACTTTGGTTATTATCCTTTGATCCAATTTAATTTACTATCCCAATTTATTAATCAAGAACACAAAAGTAGAATTAGCCACCTCTCGATGCACTAACACCATATTAACTCAAATCCACAATTAAGATAGAATTAAGCTAAACACCTTAATTAACTAACTCACTATATCTCTATGTGAATTACAATCAAAGAAGGTTTAAGTTCAAGTTCTCTATCCGATTAGATGCGATGTTAGGCATATCTCCACCCTAACATTCATCAAGATTCTGTTCATTCACAAAATTCAAGAACAGATGTTATATTAACTAAGTCTAGACTCGTACTTCCTCTCTCGAATCGATACAAGTCCACACAGAATTGTTGATCAGGCAATTCATAAATTCAAACAAAAATTAATATAGATAAACTGGATAATAGCTTATTAAACTGAAAATCAAAGTTACATAACCATCGTTTCACTTAAAGATCCATCATAAGCCTAAAAAGTAATTTAGTTCATCATAAATGAAATAAACACTGAATAAATTAAAGATATCATCCTTTCAATTACACATAAACTAAAAGAAAAGAATAAATCCAGAACCACCCTTTTCTTCAGCTCAATTTGCAGTTGATATGAAAATTCCTTCAAAATCTTCTCTCCAATGCTTGCTCTGAAAAATATGTATTCTTGTTCTCTATTGATTGTCTTCTAACGACTATCTCTCAATCTTGTTATTTTTCATTGGATATAACACTAAGACTTGTATTCTGATTGAAAATCCTTGCTAATACACGTCCCAAACCATCACAAATACTAACATAGCAATCTTTAAAACCAACTTAATAACTGCATAATCCGGACCCCACGGTAGCTGTTTCTCCACAATTAGTTTACCGTGGCCATAACTCCTGCCTTGAGTATTGGGCCCCCACTACGGTGGGGTGTAAGACTTAAAATGCACGCATTTCAAATGGCATAACTTCTGCTAGTTGGTCATCTTAAGCTTTAAACTTGCTAAGTTATTGCCACAATTGCACCCCTTTTATTATCAAATGCCACACCACCAAACCTACACACTAAATAACAATAAACAAGTAAAATAAGATTTAAATGTAAGGAATTAACACCAATTAAGCTTTAATTAGGAACCGATTCGCGGGTATAAAACCCACTTATCAGGTGTCACAGGTTGGTATCAAAGCTTTAGGTTATGATCCTTATGTGGGGAAAAATCCTTAGGAAGTAACCTTGTAGGAATTTGAAAAGATAGTGGTGATAAACTATTATCGAGTTTTAAAACACTTTATGTGCTTATGTGATTGTAACCTATGTGCTCGTGAGTGTCGAGTAGTAATGATTAGTAATTAAAACTTAAAATTTTGTTGTCAGGATGGCTAATGTAGGAGAATCCAATCAAGCTAGGGAGGAAGGACCCTAGATGCCTAGAGAGGAGGAGCCTTGAGATATTCAGGTGGTTTGGGAACAACTACTACCACGGGAGTCATCTCCGTTGGTCATAGTGGTTGAGCGGGAAGGCTTACCCGATGAGGATGATGAGGTAGAGATGGATGAGGAGGATCCCGTTGGGATACCATAGTCAGATGGGGATGAGGAGGAAGACGAGGAAGAGTTTCCATCAAACTTGATCGCAACCCATATGTACGACGAAGTACACGACCGCAATGTGGAACTGCAGGATAGAGTCGAGGAGTTGGAAGAGATAGTAGCCGAACAACAGACCTTGATGGCGCAGAAGGATGACGAGATCTGAGATTTATATGGACGCTTAAGTAATGTCGAATGGAAGCTGATTCACACTAAATGAGAGAACGAGAAAATGGCAGTGGAGATCGCGGAGCTGAAGAATAAGTTGAAAGAAGAGTCTACTAAGAGTGTAAGAGCTGAAGACGCGTACGAGGAAGCTTCTCAACGAGCCGGGGTAGCAAAGAGAGAGAGATGTAAGTAAAGAAGATCAAGATGGAGAAGATGAATAGCATTTTCAACACCATTGTAAACTGGGCTCAAGAATGAATTATGTATTATCCGATTCAGTTCGAGACGCTGTCGTGGAACATGCTAGATCGCCGAACAATGTTTCATGTTATGGAAGAGGAGCGTCGTAAGGCTATACAACATTTTAATAGGTCGCTATAAGAAATGTAATTATTATGTGATTAATGAGTAAATAAGATGTAAATCCTGCATTATATAACCAATGGGATATGATGATGATGTTATCCACGAAACTTTTGTAGTTCGGAAAGTAATGTAGATAAGTGAGGATGCTATCATGGTTATGTTTTTAAAAGATGATGAATAAATAAAAGTTACTATTTATTCACGATATTGTGTGCTATGTGGTAATATTTTTGTGTCGTGCAAGTTATGTATATAATACTTAGAAGATTGAATAATAATCTAATGAGCGTATTTTAACAGAAAATGCCTCCAAGACATCAACCACGACAAAGGACCCATGAGGGATCTACCAATAACAACAATCTTTGAGGCTAATTCGGTTTCGGCAATTAGTAACGCTATCGACGGGGCTTTATGAAATTAACCGCAGAGAATCAAGTCACGACCTTTAAGGATTTCAAGGTAGTTGGGCCACCAGAATTTAGTGGATCCATGAATTCGGTTGAGGCACATACCTGGATCATGGAGATAGAGAAAGTTTTCGATGTGGCTAGAGTAGGTGAGAACCAAAAAACTGTTTTTGCAACATTTATATTGAAAGCAGAGGCGAGTTATTGGTGGCAAGCCAATAAGACTCGAGGAGGTCAAGGGGTAATGACTTGGGATATGTTTAAGGAGATATTTTTCGAGACTTATTTCCCAGAGAGTTCAAAAAATCAGATGGAGGTGCAGTTTTTAGAATTGAAGCAGGGATCAATGACGGTGGCGGAGTATGCCGCTAAATTTAATAAGTTAGCGAGGTTCGCGCCATATCAAGTTAACACAGATGAGTTCAAGGCTAGGAGGTTTGAACAGGGATTGAAGCCCTGGTTGTATAACAAAGTTTCCATGTTTTAACTTAAGACATTTACAGCGATACTAGAGAAGGAAATTCTTGCTAAGGGTGGAGACGAGGCTATAAAAAAGTACAATCAAGAGCAGAGAAAGAAAAAGAGTTAGGGCGAAGCTAATAATGGTAGTGGTAGTGGTGGAAATGATAAGAATAACTTGAAAAGGAAGTGGAATGCAAATGTGGGAGCTGGGAACCAGCAGGGTAACCAATAGAAGAAGAAGTTCGAAGCATATGCTACATACGGGAAGTTTCACAAGGGTATGTGCTTAAGGAGGAAACGAGTATGCTTTAACTGTGGCCAGGAGGGTCACATTTCCCCGAATTACAATCAACCCAAGAAGAATGCTTGCTACACTTGCGGGTCAAAGGATCATTTTTCTCGCGAGTGTCCTAAGAAGAAATTTGGTGAGACAACTGGAAGCAAGGGAGGTAGCAGTAGAGGTACATTGACTATTACGGGACCAACGTCTTCAAATAAGCTCACAACCAGAACCTTCAACATGATGGTGCAAGATGTGGTGCAATCAAAAGATGTCGTGTCAGTTATTATCCCAATCAATGATATAAATGCATATGTATTATTTGATTCGGGTGCTACTTTCTCATTTATATCTGAAGAATTGTCTAAGAGGTTAGAATTACCTAGTGAAGAGTTGAATTTCCCTTTACACATAGAAATTGCGAATAGGGAGGTAATTCCTGTTAGGTTCGTATACAAGAATTGTAGGTTGAATATTAAGGGGAATGTTATGACAGTAGATTTAATTTTGATAAAACTTGGAGAGTTTGACGTTATATTGGGAATGGATTGGCTATTCAATTATGGAGTGATAATTGATTGACA
Organism: Panax ginseng; assembly: GCA_020205605.1. Lineage (NCBI taxonomy): Eukaryota > Viridiplantae > Streptophyta > Magnoliopsida > Apiales > Araliaceae > Panax > Panax ginseng. Next base: position 71,354,874 of record CM035139.1, read on the forward strand.
AAAGAAATGTGTAAACCTTATAACTCCGTCAAAGGTTGTTTTCTATGGTAGCAAATCGCCTAGACAAATGAGATGTCTGACAATTATGCTGGCCAAAAAGTTACTGAGTCAAGGTTGTGTAGGATACTTAGCTTATATAGTCGATACTCAGAAGAAGAAGGGTGTGAAACTAGAGGAGATACCAGTGCTTAGGGATTTTGTGGACGTGTTTCTGGAAGATTTTCCAAGGCTTTCGCTTGACGGAGAGATCGAGTTCGTAATCAACTTAGCACCATGAACTGCTCCAATATCGAAGGCCCCGTACAAAATGGCTCCGATAGAGATGAAGGAATTATTGGTGCAATTGTAAGAACTACCGGACAAAAAATATATTTAGCCTAGTGTATCACTGTGGGGAGCGCCAGTGTTAGTCGTGAAGAAGAAAGATGGATCAATGTGTCTTTGTATTGATTATAGGGAATTAAACAAAGTCACTATTAAGAATAAATATCCCTTGCCAAGAATAGATGACTTATTTGATCAGTTGAAGGGTGCTAGATATTTCTCAAAAATAGATTTGAGAAGAAAAGTTGTATGCGAAATTCTCTAAATGTGAATTTTGGCTAGAACGTGTACAGTTTCTTGGGCATGTAATTGACAAAGATGGAATTTTAGTGGATCCATCAAAAGTTGAAGTTGTGATAAATTGAGAACAACCAAGAACTCCATCAGAAGTGAGAAGTTTCTTGGGAATGGCAGGTTATTATAGACGGTTTATTCAGGATTTTTCCAAAATTACCACTCCGTAGACAAATTTGACTAGAAAATATGTAAAATTTATTTGGACGGAAAAATGTGAAGAGAGTTTTATGAAATTAAAGAAAAGGCTCAGTGTGGCACTTGTGTTGTCATTACCAGATAATACAAGAAATTTTATAGTGTATGCTGATGCCTCACACAAAGGATTAGGTTGTGTCCTTATGCAGAACGACAAAGTCATTGCGTATGCATCAAGGCAATTGAAAGATTACAAGAAAGGGTATCCGACTCATGACTTAGAGTTGGCGGCAGTGGTATTTGCTCTGAAAATATGGAGACATTATCTCTACGGAGAGAAGTGTGAGATCTACACAGACCATAAGAGTCTGAACTATATTTTCACACAAAAGGACCTAAATATGCGTCAAAGAAGATGGTTGGAATTGATAAAAGATTACAATTGTGAGATCTTTATCATCTGAGCAAAGCCAATGTGGTTGCAGATGCCTTGAGTAGGAAAAGTCGAGAAAAGTTGATGTTGTTAACCAACAAGAAGGAGCTCGTTTTAGCGATGGCCAGGCTAGAGTTGGAAATTAAATTTCCAAAAGAATTTGATGAAAGATGGTACTAGATTGAAGCCAATATAACTTTAGTGGACAAAATAAAGAATGCTCAACTACAAGATGAAGAATGCAGAAAAATAATGGAAAGTATGGTCGAGGGTAAGGAGGTGAAGTACAAGGTTGATACTGAAGGAGTGCTAAGATTCGAGGGACGAATTTGGGTTCCAGAAGTACCAGATATTAAAGAATAAATCTTGACAGAAGCTCAAAGCTAAAGATATTCGATCCATCCGAGAAGTATGAAAATGTATCAAGATTTGCAGCAATATTTTTGGTGGCCAATTATGAAAAGAGACGTTGCAGAATAAGGATTTATCTTATGAAGAGGTTCCTATTCAGATAGTCGACAGGAAAGAACAAGTGCTCAGGAATAAAGTGATACCTTCTGTGAAGGTCATATGGAGAAACCACAATGTCGAAGAGGCTACGTGGGAACTCGAAGCTGAAATGATGAAGAATTACCCTGAGTTATTTGTTTGATCTGTGTCTTCGATTCTGGGGACAGAATCTTTGTAAGGATGGAAGAATGTGATGAATGAGTTGTTTGAGTTGTGATTCTGGGGACAGAATCCTTGTAAGGAGGGAAGGATGTAACAATCTAAGATTTTATTTATAATTTAAAATATTTATTAAATTGAATAAATATTTTATTGATGTATTTGTTGTTCGTAGATAACTGTGAATTAAATTTATTAGATAATAATTTAATTTAATAGTTAGAGAGTTGCTAAAGATAACATGAAATGTTATATTGCTGTTTTAATTTAATAATTTAAAATGGCATGTTAATTATTAACTAAAATTATAATGAGATTATAATTTTGGGATATTTGGATTAAGTAGAAAAATTTATTTAGTATATGTAATTAGTTTATTTAACTAATGTTGGATATGGAGATCCAAATAAATAATATGAGACTATAAATTATGCTGGAAAAGGGGAGTAGTTTTTCCTCTGCATAGGCATGCTTGGATTGCCTTTTTGTCCTTGTAGTATCAAGGAAACATCCTCCTTTTCTTTTTATGGACCCTCCGGGGTTGTTTCCATAAGATCCGGACCGATGTGCTCAAGAAATGACTTTAAGAGCGACTAGGTCTTGAATCTTCTGGGACTTCAATCCCATTTTAGCCATCTCGCCATGTTTGATCATTTCAAAAATGGCTTGCCAATCTGGCTAGAACTCTTTCATAGAAAGGAGCTTCTCAGATATCTATGAAAGTCATGACCATTTCGATTCGTCATGGAAGGAATAACTTGAGCGCAAAGGCGCTTCCACCTTTGAGCATACTCTCAATGACTCATTAGACTATTTCTTGACTTTGGTAATTTGGTACCCCGTCAGAGCCATCTGAGATTGAAAAGCAGATTGAGTGAGGAAGGCGTGGGCCAACTCTTCCCAACTATGGATCTTAGAGTTGTCTAATCTGGTATACCATGAACCAAGCTTCTCGATCATTTTTCTCAAAACAAATTGCATTCTCGAGCTTTTCATTCTCAAAGATAAGATCCGAGTTCTCCAATGAACACTTTTAAATGTGTATAAGGATCCCTAATCCGTCATACTTTTCAAAATCGGGGCTTTAAATTTCTCCAAATTTAATGAACACCAGGGAATATGCAAAGGTCTGTATATGAAACACTGCCATGAGTTCCAATCCCTTTGAGAACACGAATGGTTTCCTCCATTTGAAGGACTTTCTTCCTGATGTCACCGTTGTCTGGATCTCTTTGGAGATGGGTGCCTTCAACGTCTTTGTTGGTTGTATCCAACTGATGTTCTGGAATTGTTTTCTCCAGACCTTAAACTCCTTGTGTAAAGGGTTACAGATGTGTAGGTATCTTACAGCACTCGAGTAGACCTGGTGTAATTCTTTCAATAAAAGCAATGTACCAAGTCTATGATTTGTTTACTCAATCCGTCAAATTCTTCTTGGGAAACAGGATTATACTATTCGGAAGAAGACATGATTGGTTGTAGGCTTGTGGCCTTTTTGGATTTTGAGCAGGTAACAGGCCCAATTGCTTCCCTATAAAAGACTTACGTAGTTTAGTCTTAGGGTAATGTAAATGTTATCATAACATGTCCGTTTTAGGAATTTGTCCTGCAAAACCGATTTGTTAATTGATAACATGTCATGCACAGATATTCTTTATATTTTCCATTACATATGGATGAACATGGAATAAAATTACAAGTAAATGCTTTTACAAGTAATTGAAAATGGAAAGAATGAAGAGACTTTCCTCCGCGTTTGGTTTATCAGAGGTTGACCTATCTTAGGGTTACTCTCGCGGCTTTTCGGCATGAAGGTTCCCAGATCATCACAATCTACTCGACGGGAAGTTAATCTGGTCTTTCAACTGGAGCGAATCTGAGTGGTGCCTTTCCTAAGCCCCGGGGAATTATTTTCCCCACGGGTCCAGTAATCAAACACCGACAGGATAGCCTCCTGGTGGAGGGACCACACAACATACATTCACATACAACGTGTCTCACCGTTTATGCAAAACGTGTCTCACATGTCTCACAGATAGATATTTAGTAGTGCAATAACTAAGATGCATTCGTACACATTCATCAGAAATGTAAATGCAACAATCACACACAAGCATATAACAATTTTGAAAAGCTTGTAATAGCGGCTTAAGCCCTCTTACTGGAGTCCCCAGCAGAGTCGCCACCTATCGACGTCGGGATTTTTGATGTCCCTTTTCGTTACTTGTTCTTTGGTGTTCTCATGTTAATGTGAGATTTGTTTGAAAAAAACAAGTGAAAAAGGTCCGATGTGTATAATGTCGACGATTGACTTTAAGAGTCGCCAGTTGGTGTATTTAACTAGTTGCACCAATGCAACCGAAAAGGTTAGCACATTGACCCAGTGGTTTGACACTGCTAAACGGGTCTGTGAAACCGAGATTCATTAAGGGTTCGAGGGCTTGATTATGCGGAGGGAAGGTGTTAGGCACCCCCCGACATCCGTGTTACCACGGTGACCGCCACTCTGAAAAGAAATTGTTATATGAATGTGTGTGTGTGTGTGTATGGATCAATGTGCAATTTATTTGAAAGTAGTGCGAGGCCTCGTTCGCACCTATATACACAAGGTTTGAATTTTATAGAAAATTCAGCTTTTAACCAATATATAGCAATGGAGTTTTATAAAGAGGTTTTTCAAACCACATGCTCAATAGAATTGAGACCTTTTCATACTTCCATTTTATTAAATGTTCGCTTGTTTGCTTTTATTTTCGAGATGCGAAGCATCCTAGAAAAATAATATCTGCAATCTTAGAACTCCTTATGGGGCATGATGACCCATCCAAGAAACTCGAGACATAAAATAATGTACAAGTATTTACGACTACAAATGTCCATCATGGGAACCGAATCTAGATTCATGAGATCAACTCGTGATCACATGATTCCTAGGCTCACATGATACCGCAATTTGTATGGAAAGCGATAGCGATTATATATATAAAAAGTCAGAAATATATATATATATATATATATATATATATATATATATCTGATGGATCAACCACCATGAAGCAACTCTATGGGGATCGGAAATGTAAATATATAAAGTGGTAATATATATATATATATATATATATATATATATATATATATATATATATATATATAACATGATCAACCACCATAGAAGTAAACTCCAAAGTAGACGAAAATGTAAATAAAGTCAGAAAAGCGATCAACTACCACGAAGTAAACTCCAGGCAGGACAGAATGTAAATAAAGCTATAAAAGGCCACGGAGTAGAGTCCAGGCCTGACAGAAATGTAAATATATATATATATATGTACAAATATATATAAAAGTAGTAAATGCACCGGATGTAAATCCAGGCTCATTGGATATGTCCGACATCAATTATATATATATGTATTACTAAATAAAAATAAATTTTATTGATAACTGAAACTATTTACAAACAGATACAATTTAGAACATTTAAGAAGAAGAGAAGAGGGGTTAAGTAGGCTAAACCGTGGTAGAAACCAAAGATTCGTCTGAGAAGGAACTCAGAGTCTTACTAAGTTTCGAAGTCTGTCTGACTAACTAAGTTCAGATTCCTTTTATATAATAAGGAAAGAACTATTACAAAAGTAAATTATTACAGACAACTTTTACTATTGATGAATAGTGCTACAATGCTGACTTTTTTTACTATTTATGGACGCTTTCGGCAACTTTTGACGAAGAGGCCAACAACTTTTGACTCAGCAGATGCTTTCGGTGGAAAAGAAAGAGCATCTTTTGACTTTAAAGGCAGTTGGGGCAGGTGAACATGAATGGAGCTGCTTTCGGTGGAAAAGCAGATTCTTTGACTGAGTGGCTGCAGGGGCAGGTTCATGTGACTGAAAAGTCAGGCAAATGGGTCCTGAGCATCCTGTAGATTGATGGTGCCATATGGATCATAATCACCATCATCAGCTGCAAACTGGCTAACTGAATCACTCTGAGAGGAAGAAGAATAAACAGAAGCTTCCTCATGTAAGGCTTCGTCAATTCTTTTGTTAAGTGCCTGGGAAATTATTATCAACTCTTTACTGGAGCAGTCTTTGAAATCTGAAATGCTACGGGAACACGTTGAACCAGTAGGACTGACATTGGATTTCTTTGACTTAGACTTTTTGGGTTTTGACTCTTTTAACTGATTGGAAGGTTCTTTGGATGAAACTGGAAGAACCTTGAGAAGAGTGGTGGGAAACTCTAACTGGACTTGACTAACAATTCTATTAACATCAAATTTATCCCACCATTTAACGAAGAATTGACGAGAGAGAAGGGGAAATGGCTCTAATGTAGAAGTTGCTACGAACTGAGGATCTTTTACTTTAGTTGGGGGTACAATGTTATACTGCCATTTAAGAATCCAGGGAATCTTATACTTACTAACAAATTGAAGAACGATAGGGACACCATCGTTTTTAGGATTGTGTTTACTGTGAATGCAAAAATGGTTAAGTTGAACTTTCAGTGTTTCGGGAAGGAAAGTCATAAGTGGATCAAAACCTTATCCACCAGTGAAAGAACCAGTAGGGGAATTGACTCTTGAATTTATGGTCGAATTGAAAGAACCATGAATGACTGTGAGACTCATTTTGAAAAAGTAAAACTTTATACCATGCTTCTATATAATCATAATAACAATAAGAGTTTTCCTGATTAGATAGTTGCATAAGATCTGAAGGATGTTTTCCCCAATCTGTAATCGGAATGAATTATTTAATATACAAAGAATGATAAAGAACTTTGGTTTTGTCATTATTGGCATAAATAGTTTTAATGAAGATTGACTCAGTTTCAAGTAAGATATCCTTATAATACACAAGGGACTTATAAGGAGCAAGGGGCTGGAAATGCCATCCAGAGGGAAAGAACTGGGTTACTAATTTGTTTGGTTCTTCAACAGGTTTCATATGGGGTTCAATATGAAACAGGTGAGTGGTCCATTTGAGCATATACTCAGCAGGAGGATGACTGGGGTTTGAACTGGAGGCTTTTAACTGGCTGGTAAAAGGGTTAACTGGGATTGGGTTACTGGCTAAGGCCGAACTATAAGGCTTGGGAAACGTACCAAGACTGGTAAACTTGTTGGTGGTTTGATAAATTGGGTTTACTGGATGAGGAACCAAGGTTCCTTTGGGTTGATTACTTGGGCTTGTAGGGCAACCCGGTCCGTGTGAGGAAGATGCTCCTCTAAAACTCATGCTGGCTGAATAGTACCTGTATTGATAAATTCCCGAGTGAGAAAATCAGGAATTGAATTGTTACTACCTTTGATGTATTCAATCTCAAAATCAAATATGCTTAATAGGGCTTTCCATCTAGCAAACAATGTTTGGAGGCAAGGTTTTCAACATCTTTCTCTAAAACATATTTTGCTGATTTGCAATCAATACAAACTAAAAAATTTTGATTTAATAGATCACTTTGAAATTTATTAATACATAATACTAAAGAAAGTATTTTCTTTTTAATTGTACTATAATTTAATTGTGTATTATTCCATGCACAGGAATGAAAACGAACAATTTTCTCTGGGGAGTTGAGAGTTAACTTTTGCTTTAGAATACCTCCGAAACCGATGTCAGAGGCATCAGTCTCAACAATTTTGAAAGCAGAATCATTGGAGATGCCAAGGCAAGGCAAAGTCTTGACATATCTTTTAACTTGTTGGACGACAAAAGTATGAATGTCAGTCCATGAGGAGGATTGTCCCCGCAAATTTGAAAGAGGTTTGCAAATCTTCCCGAGATTTTTATAGAACTTGCCAATATAATTGAAGCGAGCCCAAAAATCTCTGCAGCTTGGGTTTTATTGGTAATTTTATCTCGAAATCACAAGAAATTGAATAGCTCGATCAATAGGTCAGTATGAGTCGCGATAAATAAATAGACCAAGAAATCAACTTTAGCTTGAAACAAAGTTGCATTTGGAAGGTGAAAGAACAAGTCCGTTATCCTTAACTCGCTTTTGAAGAACGATTTCAAGTGTTTAATGTGTTCTTCAATGGAATTGGAAAAAATGAGAATATCATCGATGTAGACAACAATAAAATGATCTAGAAAAGGTTCAAAAATATCATTGAGAATATTCTCAAATTCATCGGGAGCATTTTTAGGCCAAAGGCTCGACATTCCATTCATAATGACCAATGGGGTAGTGAATGCGATTTTGTACCTATCATCCGGGTGGATTGCAACTTGCCGAAAACTAGATTTAAGGTCTAATTTACTAAAGACAAAGGAGTTACTTAAACGGTTAATGAGGTCGTCTTTATTAGGTAAAGGGTACCTAATCCATTCTAAGACTTTGTTTAATGGCTTGTAATTGATCACTGTGATTTGAACACCTCTCTCCTTTTCTGCTTCATTATTAACATAAAAGGAGGGACATGACCAGGGGGATTTACTGTGTTTGATTAATCCTTTACTAAGAAGATCATTAATCTCCTTTTTACATAACTCCATTTGTTCATGATTCATTTGTATTGGCCTGGCCTTAGTAGGAATCAGGTGCTCTTTGAATTCCTTAGCATAAGGGAGCCTTACAACATGTTTCTTCCGATGCCAAAAGGAATTAGGAGAATCAGAACAAAGGTTGTCCTTTAAATAAGTTTTTAACTCATTAATTTTTTCTTGAACTTCCTTAATCTGAAGTTGTTCTTCGACACGTTTGTACTTAATTTCTTCCTTTAAGAAATTCAAATGGGTGGATTTACAATTCAATAGATTTAGTGATTTAGAAATAGATTCTTCTTGAATAAATTTTAAATCTCTTTCTTTTGGTTTAATAAGAAATCTAAATGTTATTTTCTTTCCTAAATGTTTACAACTTAATCCTTCATTACTGGTAGTAAAAGGGTAAAGTAAATATATAAATGGTAACCCTAAGATGAACTTATTAGTAAGATTATGGATTAAAACAAATGATGTTTTAAAACACATATTCTCTTGTGATGTATATGAACTTTAGGCAATTTATATTTTATTTCCATTTGACTACCGTCAATTCAATTTAATTTTTCATTAGTTTTCTTATAATATTTGGTTGGGATTAGGCCTTCTTGGATACTGATTTTAAATCACAGGCAAGTGTCAACTAGGCGGGTGAAGTCAGATTGAAAAGGTTTTATCAACAACTAAGTTGATAGAGATATACCATTTCTGAATGGTAATATCTTTAATTCTTTTAAGTGAAAGACCTTAAACAAAAAGATCAGGTTCTTCCTTTGTACTGGATGACTCAGGCTCATCGTGATCTTCATCACTAGAGGAGGAATCTTGGACATGAAGATTGGATTTTTGTCTTCAAAATCTTTTCGTAAATTAGAGACTTCTAATTTTAGGTTAGAAATTTCTTTTTTCAGTTTATTGACTTCTTGATTTAGTTCTAGAAGGGTAACTTCTTTTACCGGAGTTTTAAATCGCTAGAGTTTTATTAAGACTAAATATTGGTTTTTCTTTAGCTTTAATAATCTTATCTTTAACTCTGTTATCTTTGGTTAATAATTCTTTTAACTGCTTAGTGTATTGAGATTTTAACTCTGGGTCAGAAATTTTACTAATTAACTCAATTAACAAAGAACTTTCTTCATCTTCTTTGGTAATTACACTAACTCTTTTGTTGCAACACTTCTCATTGCAATTGTCAGCACAAATAGTGACTTCGTCATTCTCACTATCTGTTTCGTGGTTACTAGTACTGCTATTAGAAGAATAAGGAATATCAGAACCTTTATCATTACTGACGTCGTTCTCTATACTCATTAATTCTAATAATTGCTCAGTATCTTCACTTGAAATATTTAATTGAGATAATTTCTTTTTAATTTTACACTCATTTTTGTAGTGTCCCTTCTGCCCACAATTGTGGCAAACAATTTTACTTTTATCAAATTTCTTTGATGATTTTTTATTGTATTTTTTATTTGTGGGTTTGGGTTTACTATAATAATCTTCTTGATTTTTATCTTTTCTATAACTACGTCTTTGTTTATGATGTTTGTTACTTCTATGATGATCAATATGTTTATGCAGGTGCTTCCTTCTAGAGGGAGCAACTGGTGGTAAACCAAATTGTTCACAGAACGTGCCTAACTCGTATGTAGCTTTTTTCTTATCTTTACTAGCTTGTTTGGCTAATTTAAAAGCAATACACATTTTTAATCCAATTTTTTGAATATAACTAATTATGTCACCATAAGTTAGGTTATCATAATGGATATATCCTAGATTTTTGCTTAACTCTTCACGAACTTTATGTGCGAATAATGAAGGTAAACAATTGACGAATTTTTCTTTCCAGAATGGTTTGTTACTATCAGTTCGCATCATAACTCGGGAGGTAAACACATCTTTATACCACCTAAAATCACTTAGGGTGGGACAAGTGAGGTTACTTAACTGGTCGTGAATTCTCTCAATAATATTACTGGGAGTACCAACAAAATGTTTAATAATGGTAAAAATTAGAGTATTAACACCATCTAGCGAACCAATACCAACATCTTCATCAAAGATGGGATTGCCGTCATCGTCTAACTGGACAACATGAATCAGAGCCAACAATATATATATATATATATATATAAAAGTGAATAAACGCACCGGATGTAAAATCCAGGCTCATCAGATATGTCTGACAGCAATTATATATAAATATATATATACAAAAGCAATTAAACGCTCGAATGTAAGAAGGCTTACAGTGGGCTGCCAAAGTAGACTTCTTAGACTTTAAATGGATAAACACTCAGCTCCCGCCGGATAAAAAGTAGCTATATGTGAGCTAACTAGTGTTTAAAGAAGAGGAAACATTCAAAAGATGTATATGCAGAGCAAAATGGACAGGGCTTCCTCGCCTTTTTCCTTCTCTCTCTCCCTTTAAATGGCTGGCCCAAGCCTTGTATATATAGATGGATGGCCGCAGTACCACTGCGACCCACAGTTAATACCTGGCGGTGGGTCGTGGTGGATCCGAGCCTCATGGGTCCCATCGTCTCGTAGAAGACGCGGCAACAGTCTTATTTAATGTATGCTCGAACTTGTAGAACTTCAATCCGAGTATCCGAATGAAGTATATCTGTACTTCTTCGGATCGCTTATGTCGAGAGTTATGTAATGACATGGATTAGAGGTTGTATAAAGTCAGGAAGAGGGGTCTATGCCCATGGTCTTCAAGCTTCAAATTCTATCCAAAATACTGCCACACGTAATAGTCACTCAGGATTGTCAATCGTCGGCTCTTGTAGGACATTGTTGTATGTATGTATGAAGTGTTGAGACGACGTGCCATTTGTCGAAGGAACAAGATGATGTGTGACTCCTTGCTAGGGTTATAGCCGGTTTAAGTTGAAAGTAGACGTTGCTCAAGGTTACAGCTGAGATTCGACCACTTGTTGGTATGCTGTGATATCATCTTGTTGAGACAGTAAGATGGAGTGTTGACTCCTCACCGGGGTTATCGCCGGTTTAAGCGGAAATCAGACATTGCTCAGGGTTACAACTGAGATTGGACTGCTTGTTTGTATGCCTCACTGTTATCTGGATTGAAGCTGATTGCATGTGTTTACAACAAGCATTTTCGGGGTTATCGCCGGAACTGCAATGACATCCCTTGGGGTTATCACCAAGGATGGGGTTACTTACTCGATGTTGTCTCGGACTGGAACTGAACGTCATGCAGTGTTATCTCGCAGAGCAGATCTGCCCTCCCCTGTGTTGTTGCCAATCTTTTGATCTCGCATATCTCGGGGTTATCTCCGAGATTGAAATGACATTCCCGGTGTGTGTTCCGGATTGGAGATGATGTTCCCGGTTTGTGTTCCGGGTTGGAGCTGAACTTCTGGTAGTATCCGGTATGGATGTAAGTTGTCTTTCAGGGTTATCTCCAAAAGAAAAATCTACCCTCCTGCAATGTTAGGAATAGGAGTGCAGAAAATTTCGAGTGTCTACATTATATGTGGACTGATAATGGTTGGTCAATTGTGGTGTAACAGTAGAATACCTAGTATTACTGTGATAAACCCTAATTTGACACTCAATCCGGAGTTTATGATTGGTAAGAAATTGTGTTAAAGTGAAAATTGACAAGTATATTAGATAATAACCCTAATTAGGGAAAACCATAAATATTAGAAATCCTAATTTCTAATTGTAAACCCTAATTGCTAAATTAGGAACCCTAATCAATAATTAAGAAAGTTTAATGATAATTAGGAACCTTAATCCTAATGATCAAGCCAAGTATAATTAGTAAACCTTAATACAATTACGAAAACCTAAATTATAATTTAGGAAACTAAATTTTACATTTTTTAGCCTAATTGAAAATCCTTAAAAATCAAATTATAGAACCTTAGGGTTAAACCCTAAGGGTTAAACCCTAAAGGTTAGACAAATGACTAGAAAGCCATTAAAATTATATGGAAAATGACCTAATTACCCTTTTTGCATTCTTTATTAAGCTAACTTGTAAATCTTGCCAAAACTTTACTTGGTGACCAACTAAAGATCAGCTATGTGCTCTAAATTATACAAATTAGCCACAAACATTGCCAATACATTGTATCCAACTTATATATAGATCAAGAGAGAAAAATGTTCATAAAATAGCCCATTTGATCACCAATACACAACCTAGATCTTCTCTCTCTAAACCCCACGAAAAATAATAGTACATCAGTCCTTAAACAAGCCTCTATTACACCAAGAATAGATCAGGAGCATAGGATCAAGATTTGTTCATAGAAAGGTATAACCTTAAACCAAAACTTCAATCTTGTATGCTATGTTAGATTTGGTGTTTGAATGTTTAAATATGTAATATAAGGTGTAAATCAGTGATCTGGGTTGCTAGATAGTGGATCTATAACATTTATATGCACAAATTTGAAGTTTTTCAAAATCTGGAAAATTTCAAAATGATGTCTGATAACCGAATGTCAAACCTCATAGATCTTTGTCTGTTTATAGTTTTGGTTGTTTAAATGTTTGAAGCTGTAGTATGTCATATGGAATTTGTTCTGGAACTTGAATCAGGGTCAGGTCTGTTACAGATTGAATGTTATGGGTGGTCAAACCTCGTTGACCGACCATGACTTGATAAATCTGGGTAACCCAGATTTTTGCCCAGAAAGCTTTGACATCAAGTTCATGAGCTTTGATCTATCAGCTGTTTATTGTTTTGATTTTGTTGTTGTGTCTAGATTATAGTATGGTAGATTAACTACAGATCCATGCTTTTAGAACCTCTAAACATCAAACAGGTTGAGTACAATGGCTGGTCAAAGAAGGTTGGACGATTATGAAATCAGTTTTCTGGGTAACCCAGAAAACTGATAAACATAATCTCTGACATACTTTGACCGGCATAGATCTGATGATTGTGTTGTAGTTAGATCGATTTTATGTGATACATCTATTCATTTACATGTTGTCTACACACTGAAACTCTTAAATCACAAAACCATTACAAGGATAGCAAGTTGTGGAAGCCCAAATATGGCTACTCGAACTGTTCTTCATTTCTGGGTAACCTAGAAAATGAAGAACAACTCTAAAGCCTTGGATCTTACTTGTATGTTATTATATGACCCAGAAATTGTTATGAACTTGTAGTTTTACATATATACTACAATATCTGACCATAAGTTTTGCCCAAAAACACATTTCACAGTGAATTAAACTTGGTCAAAGTAGGTACCTTTATCATTACTTATGAATGTTCTTGGTATTCAAGAACACTATAAGCAACACTTTCTGTCGCTAAAAGCTTTAGCGACATACTTATTAATTTTAATTGAATAAATTTTCAAAAATTATTTTAAAATAGAAATTAATTTCTAAAAATTACAAAATTAATTTTAAAAATTATTTCAAGTTATAAAAATTAACTTTTAATAATTTGGCATATTTTTCATAAATATAAGTATTTATTTGAATATTATAGATATTTAATTTATTTAATAAATGCATTAAATAAATTAGTTAAAAATAATTTTATTATATTAAAAATCATTTTAAATCATAATAAAGTATTTAAAAATATTTTAAGTTAAAAAATATAACTTTTAATATTTTGAGATAAAATTTCATTAATTATTTAATATTAATGATTTTAGATTTATTTAATAATTATATTAAATAAATTATTTAAAAATGATATGAATAATATAAAAATCATTTTAAATGAAAATAAATAGTTTAAAAATATTTTGAGATATAAAATATAACTTTTAATATTTGAAGGAAAATTCATTAATAATTTAATATTAATTATATTAAGATTTATTTAATAATTATATTAAATAAAAGTTTAAAAATAATTTTAATAATATAAAAATCATTTTAAATGAAAATAAATAGTTTAAAAATATTTTGAGATATAAAATATAACTTTTAATATTTTAAGGAAAATTTCATTAATAATTTAATATTAATGATATTAAGATTTTCTTAATAATTATATTAAATAAATAGTTTAATGATATTAAGATTTATTCAATCCTCATTACATTTATTATCACACTAAATAGTGAGGACTGCTAAGACAACCATCTCGGACCATCACTCTGTTCCCCGACTAGTCCCGGCTACGTTCTCATTTCCTGAAGAGAACAATGAAAGCATAAGGGTGAGCTCAACTAGCCCAGTAAGAAATATTATGACTAAGATAATGCAGAATAAATTATCGTTAGCCTTTAATAGTGTTAAACTGATAAAATACAATAAACATCAAGTTTAACTTCAGCGGAACAAGCAATCCATTAGAAGAGTCAAGTAGAGCATGATATCTATTATCTTCTATTATTTAAAAGTTTATCATCAATTTTATCGCTGAGACTCGACTTAATAAATAATCCACATCATCAAATCATCCCTGCACTACGGCCAAGGATATTCATTAATATCACGACCATGAATTATCCATGCACTACGGGCCAATGATATTTGTGTTTTCACCAATAGTCATGATCATGTCAACCACTGTCCATCAATTCACTACGGCTAATGAGGACTTTCACCACATTATTTGTAACATTACGGTCATGATTATATCGAATAATCCCTGGTCATAATCATACCAATCGACAATCCATCTATGCACGTAAGCCACATATGACTTTCATCACAATATAAACACGAGGATGATGACAATGATATAAGAATTCAATTAAAAGAAAATAAAGGATAAATTTTTAAAGATTTATAATTTAATTTATCCCAAATTCAATAATGTCCAAATTGTCAATATGATACTTCTTTGTGGAGTAAAATTCAAGAATAATATTGTATCAAAAATGATTTGGACAACAAAGAAATCAATTTTTGTCATGAATAGTACTCCAGGTGAATAGTACATGAGTGAATAGTATCCCATGAATAGTACTTCATGAATAGTACCCATGAATAGTAATTTGTGAATAGTACCCGAGAATAGTACTTTGTGAATAGTACCCAGGAATAGTACTTTATGAATAGTACCCCATGAATAGTACATTATGAATAGTACCCTGCAAATAGTATCTCGGCATGAAAAGATCAATAATTATCAAGAATGCTCAGAATAATATTTCCATGAAAAGATACTGGATGAAGCGCAAATATCAAGGATATTCTACTAATTTCACGGAGTATAGAAGCAATATTTTAACAGAATGAGTGTAGAATTAGGAATATGAAACAAAATAATATTACTCACATACTATAGAGTATGGGAGAAAATATTATTTCTTACGAATACTGAACAAAAATAATATCCCTTACCTTAGAAGAAGACTGGATAATGGAATAGTGAAGTAGCAGACTATTCTTCTTCTTTCTCTCTATAGCTTCTCTCTCTATAATTGCTCTTGTGAGTCTTAGTGAATTGGCGAGAATGAAAGAAGAATGAGCTTCTATTTATAGGAAAACATAGTTTCGATAATTGCACGTTTTGGGGCTCGAATTATTACAGTATAATACCTTCACTTTTTCCTTCGTTTTTAATTTAGTCCTACAAGTATTATCAAACTTGCACCACATCCCCTAATAGTACATCATGTGAATCTATAGTTCCATTAATGTGAACAAATAGTTATATGTATATGAACTAATAGCAATTAATTGCTCATTTATCCGATTAATTACCCAATTGGTCAATTTAACCTCCAGAAATTAATTATTATCGAAATAAATGACGATTTCCACTAACACTAAAAATCTCAACACAATGGAAATATCAATTTCATCTTTAATCAACATGAACTTATTCATCATTAATATTATAACTCACAATATTTAACAACCAAATTTCCTTCGGAAAGAGGGGCTTTTCCGATAAGGATTTCACCCCATCATGCGTCATAATTAGGTGACCAAACCCCTTTCCTCGACAGAACTTTCTAGACATCGTCAATATTGCAAATAATAATATGAATAACTTTGTCGTCTCAATTATTATTTAAAAATATAAAATATTATGCAGATGATACTGTGACAATAATTGAATCAATAATATGAGAGATATTATGCAAAGAATTATCGTAGTAATAATTGAGTATAATCGAGTGACTTCTCAATGAAGTATGAATAATCAATCTGGTGCTACTATGCAACTATGCCACCACATTATTTCAGTACTTTACCACCAGATATTTAAATAGTTTAACAGTAAAACTTTCGACGTTATTTTTATAAAAAGACATTTATGTTATTTTCTAACTCCAACAATACTTCTGTTGTGGGGTCCACCAATGATTTTGCCATCGTACGAATATTTCCTATTAAAATGAATATTCCCCGACCAATCGAATATTTTATAACAACTTGCTTACTTTGCAAAATTTGTAAATATTACCCACAACTATAACATTATATTAAATCCACACCATAATATTCAAAAATATATTTCGAGAAAAAAAATAATATTTATTCATAAAAGTTGGGGTCTTACAACATATCTCTTATAACTGCCCCAATCCAAGGATGAACAGTGGGTATTTTCTGTGTCGGTCGACGGAGCATAAGGTGAAGGATTGTCCGAAAAGGAGAATGGATGCAGGGAGCGCGAATACGGGGAAAAGCAGTGGGGCATTGGTGATAACTGTACCAACTTCAACAAAAAAACCAACAAAATCAATCGTCAGTCTTCAACATGACCGTTCAGGATACCGTAGCAACCAGGGAAGGAACTCCAGGAATTAATCGAATAAATTTTATTTTCTTATATATAGTAAATTATTTTAATAAAAAAAATTTGAAGGAGGAATTTGAGTTCTATTATAAATCAAATTTTCGTTTAATCAGATAGACAAGATTTATGTTGAATAGTTAAAAATCAGTTCGATCGAATCTGATCGAGATCTATTTGCAATGAATGCGTATGTTATTTACCCTAGTATGTATAAGTTTTGAAAGTGTGATTCTAGGGACAAAATCTTTATAACGGAGGGTGAATGTAATAACCCAATATTTTTGATATAATTAAATCAGAAATTTTGCGTATAATTTTTTTTTAAAATAAAAGGTGGGAATATGCACAAGGTAAAACGTATGTATTTATGTGATAAATAAAAATTTATTTATTACATGAATAATTGCAAATAATATTTTTTTTAAAAATAATTATTGACCTTTTATAAAATATATTTTTATAATAATTAAATTTTGTAGTAAAAATATTTTATTATTTATTTTCCATGATAATATGATTATTGTATTATTTAATATATGAAAGGATTATAATAATTATTATAATAACTATGTTATTATATGAATTTATTCAGATTAGTTAAGTTAATTATTTTAACTTAGTTAATAATGATATTTATGATTGGTAAGAAATTGTGTTAAAGTGAAAATTGACAAGTATAATATATAATAACCCTAATTAGGGAAAACCCTAATTATTAGAAATCCTAATTTCTAATTGTAAACCCTAATTGCTAAATTAGGAACCCTAATCAATAATTAAGAAAGTTTAATGATAATTAGGAAACTTAATCATAATGATCAAGCTGAGTATAATTAGTAGACCTTAATACAATTACAAAACCCTAAATTATAATTTTGGAAACTAAATTTTACATTTTTTTAGCCTAATTGGAAATTCTTAAAAATTAAATTATAGAACCTTAGGGTTAAACCCTAAGGGTTAGACAAATAACTAGAAAGCCATTAAAATTGTATGACAAATGACCTAATTACCCTTTTTGCATTTCTTTATTAAGCTAACTTGTAAATCTTGCCAAAACTTTACTTGGTGACCAACTAAAGATAAGCCATGTGCTCTAAATTATACAAATCAGCCACAACATCTCAGCCGATACATTGTATCCAACTTATATATAGATCAAGAGAGAAAAATGTTCATAAAATAGCCCATTTGATCACCAATACACAACCTAGACTTTCTCTCTCTAAACCCCACGAAAAATAATAATTGATCAGTCCTTAAACAAGCCTCTATTATACCAAGAATAGATCAGAAGCATAGGATCAAGATTTGTTTATAGAAAGGTATAACCTTAAACTAAAACTTCAATCTTATATGCTTTGTTTGATTTATTGTTTGAATGTTTAAAAATGTTATAGGAGGTGTAAATCAGTGATCTGGGTTGCTAGATAGTGGGTCTATAACATTTATATGCACGAATTTGAAGTTTTTCAAAATCTGGAAAATTTTAAAATGATGTCTGACAATCGAATGTCAGACCCCATAGATATTTGTCTGTTTATAGTTTTGGTGGTTTAAATGTTTGAAGTTGTAGTATGTCATGTGGATTTTTTTATGGAAATTGAATCAGGGCCAGGTCTGTTACAAATTAAAAGTTATGGGTGGTCAAACATCGTGGACCGACCATGACTTGATAAATCTGGGTAACCCAGATTTTTGCCCAGAAATCTCTGACATCAAGTTCATGAGCTTTGATCTGTCAGCTATTTATTGTTTTGATTTTGTTGTTGTGTCTAGATTATAGTATGGTAGATTAACTACAGATCCATGCTTTTAGAACCTCTAAACATCAAACAGGTTGAGTACAATGGCTGGTCAAAGAAGGTTGGACGATTATGAAATCGGGTTTTAACCCGTAAAACCGGCGATAAACATAATCTCTGACATACTTTGACCGGCATAGATCTGATGATTGTGTTGTAGTTAGATCGATTTTATGTGATAGATCTATTCATTTACATGTTGTCTACAAACTGAAACTCTTAAATCACAAAACCATTACAAGGATAACAAGTTGTGGAAGCCCAAATATGGCTACTCGAACTGTTCTTCATTTCTGGGTAACCTAGAAAATGAAGAACAACTCTAAAGCCTTGGATCTTACTTGTATCTTACTCTAAATTATTTTAAATGATAATAAAGTATTTAAAAATATTTTAAGCTATAAAACATAACTTTTAATATTTTAAGATAAAATTTCATTAATTATTTAATATTAATGATATTTGATTTATTTAATAATTATATTAAATAAATTATTTAAAAATGATATTAATAATATAAAAATCATTTTAAATGAAAATAAATAGTTTAAAAATATTTTGAGATATAAAATATAACTTTTAATATTTTAAGGAAAATTTCATTAATAATTTAATATTAATGATATTAAGATTTATTTAATAATTATATTAAATAAATAGTTTAAAAATGGTTTTATTCATTTAAAATTATTTAAAAGGATATAAATATTTTAAAAATCATTTTAAGTTATAATTAATGACTTTTAATATTTTGATAACTAATACATTAATATTTAAATATTAATGGTAATTATTTAAAAATGATTTTAAATATTTTAAAATCATTTAAGGGTAATAATAATACTTTAAAAATATTTTGAGTTATTATAAATAACTTTAATATTTTGGCAATGGTTTCATTAATATTTTAATATTATTTAAATATTAATGATAATAGAATTATTTAGTATTTAAATCATTTAAAAATGATTTTAGTGTTTGAAAAATCATGATAAATTATAATAATTATTTAAAAAATATTATAAGTCATTTAAAAATAATATGATTGATATTTGAATTATCTAGAATAATATTAAGGATTCAGAATAGAGCTTTATTGAACTTCAACTTGATAATTACCCGATAAAGTCGCCGGTGCACTGAATCGACTTCGAAATTGATCCGGTCTTAGATAGTTTGACTTGATAGGTGATTGTTTATGATCCAATAAATTATATAATTATGTGACAATACGCTTATGTTATGTGTTGACTGCAAATAGCAGTACTATGTGTTACGATATATTATTCTAGTCGAAAAAATAATCTTATGAATGATAGGTCTGGGTATAAAAGATAAAATTAAGTTTTGTAAGCAGCAGATCGGGCAAGTATCTAACCCTTTACATTTACTTTATGCAATGGACATGAGTAAGCCAGTTTCAGAACTATATTTGTTGTTGTTTATTAACTCTATTATTGTTCATGTATTTATACCTTTGTAGACATGCCAGTTCTTGAATTTTATCCGATCATTGTTTATCAATATAGTATTATTGCATAATCCAGATATATATATATATATATATATATATATTGTTCGTTAATTTCTGAGTATGGTTATACAAGTGTCCTCACTTGGATAATTGGTGTACTTATTAATACATACCTATTAATTTTCGGTATGTATACATTGATTAAAAGTTGTCTAAGCTATTTGACTCGACTAGACATAGATTTAAAAAAAAAATCTTTGAACATCATAGAACCATATTGTTATCCAACTGAATTATTTTGGTTTGGATTCCAGACTAAGTATGAACATCCCAAACATGGGAAATTTTGTACGCCTATGGCGGATATGCTGGACAAAAATTCGTTCGAACATGTAGTATTCATTAATACAGGGCATAACAGGGTGATCACCCCCGTCCCCATAAGTGATGATGGTTTGTAGATGAAGTTCTATAAAACCTTTTTAAAAATTGAAAACAAAGTTCATAGTCTATCGACTGCTCACCAATTATAGTCAGTACGTAGTTTTAAAATTTGAAATTGAATTGATATGTTATTTAGTATTGCTTCAGTTTACTTCACAACTGTTGATTCATCGTAGAAGTGTCATTTAAAGAAAACATTTACTTCTTTTAGCTAATATTTATTGTTTCCTATTACTTATTGGGCAATCAAATGCTCATTCTTGCTTTGAATGCAAATGTTTTCAGCTAACCGTGGTCAACCTGAAGGTTCTGACAAGAACAAAGGGAAAGAAAAGTGTTGCCTCTTTTTCAGTTCTAACAAAAGAGCTCTAACTCATGCAAGCATACATGTGTTAACAAGTAATATAGAGTAAGTAAAGTATCGATCCCACAGAGAAAGTTGTCTAATTTAAACTCTTATGCATCAACTAAAGCACTACTTTTATATGCTTGAACTAATGATTAAAATTGTGAATTATTCTAAATGCAAATAATAACTAAAATGAGTATAAGAATAGAATGAATCAAATTTGGAAATAATGGGATCCTAACTTCATTTAATACTTCATCTAATTACTACCATCATGCAAGAACGTTCACATATCACAGGAAAATAGGCAAGAGCACTAATATAGACATAGCCATTTTTCAATGCACTATGACCTACTCACATAACATCCACATGTAATAGATGCCATGTAATCATCAATATAACCAAAATCACTACATGTCTATGTGGAATTGCAACTATATCGAATTTAAGCACAAGCCCTTATATTAACTCATATGGTGAATTAGTATATGTCTATCTAATTCACAAAATACACAAGCCATGCAAAACAACCCCATATACGTATGCTATCATGATTACAATCCATACTCGTATGTTCATTGTCAATTCCACACAAGTACTGAAAATGAATGGTGATCAAGCATTCATGCATGCAAAATAACCATGATAGAAATTCCTATTGATATGTCAAACAGTCCAGCCACCAAGCATGCAATTAAACTACATATTAAAATCCATTAGAATCCTATAATGGAGTTTAGTTCATGGCTGAACCAAAAGCCATTATGGGATCAAAGTTAAACATGGATAATAAACAAACAATTGAGAGAAAAGGGATAGAAACGATCAAACCCAATTGCTGATTATATTCCAATGATAATGTTCAACTCCTCATATAAATCCAGCAAAATAATAATAATGATCCATAATGATAGAAAATCCCAAGAAGAATTAGAAAAGATGGAGTTTAGCCTTCGTTCTTCGTTGGAATCTCTCTCAGAGTGTAAACCCTAGATACGATATGAAAAATATGTAAAAAGTACTCAATCAATCGTCTAACACCAGTCAGAATAGTTTTAAGTGATTATACCTCTTCAAAATTAAAAATTAAAATAAATAAATTTCAAGAATAAATCATCGTGGGCGCAACAAGACGCCTCCCCCAAATAATCCTCAAGGCAGACACGCGTCTTCAAAATCTAGTCCATCCGAGTGTGTTCGCAGTGCACGTCCTCAAGCTCAGATATAGCCGCCATGGCCAAGGCTCCTGCAAATTGGATTCCGTTTCTCATCACATCGATTCTGCTCACGCTCATTCCTTCATCATCCATGCTTAGTCTCCTGCTCCACTTGATCCTCATGCCATGCATCTATTAGTCTCATGCCATCTACATCACCAAATTGTGCCATATCCTGCACTTTTACACCAAAGGAGTTTTAAGTAACTGCAATGCAAAATAACATGAAATGCAACTAAAAACACACTAATATGTACTTGAGATGGGCATAGTTCGCGTGAATTAATATCCAATAAGTTGGTGTAAAACCCACTTATCAAATACCCCCAAACTTGAACTATTGTTTGCCCTCAAGCAATGCATGCTAAATAACAATGAAAATGCAACAGCACTACTATGCAACTAAATTAATTATGCAAACTTGTCTCACATTGTTCCAACTCTAACAGAATTTCAGCCCAAAATGCCTCAGTGAATTATCCAGATTCAAGAATACAAATTCAAACCAAACGATAGGCATAATATCATACATTCAGATAATTCATAAATGCTATAGAGATGCTGTGTATGCTGTGTGTGTGTGTTGTGTTCAGCAAAACTTGATTTAAGCAAAGAATACACATGCTAAATTACTCAAAATAAAAAATTATAGTCTAAATTAAGACTCATGTATACTTATGCAACTTAGACCTTTCCAATATATCAAAACAAACTGAGGTTCAACAATGGGCTTAACTGCTTTATTGCTACACACGAGGGTGATTTTCGCACTTTCCCGCGGTGTTTATTGCTATATTTTTTTTCTTTTTTTTATATGACTGTGCAATGTCTTATTCCATTAGGCAACACTGCTACCCCTTATCGAGCTTTCAACTAACAACTCCCAGACCATGAAAGACCTTAGGGCGCTAGGTGTAAAGATAATCCCCTCAGGCATACTTACTTAAGTAGCCAGGGCCCCGAAATAAGACTAGCCACGTTATTGCTATTTAATTTTTTTTTATACATAGCATACCCATGTTTTCCCAAAGTTTAAATATCAATGTTTTATACAGTCTAAGTTCATTTTCCACATATTTCTCTTTTTGAAAACTATATTTTCTATCGAGCAATACAACACATACTTCTTATACCTACAAGTGATTGTGAACACCTCTGTGCACACCGAAAGCATTTAAATAGCAACATGAATTTCATCGTGTAAAACATTATAACTACATTCATGTTATCCAAAATATTCAAAAATCCTTCACAATTCACTATTATCATTGGCTAGACAAAAATTTCCATAAAGCTAGAACTTTGTGAGACATGCAAACTAACTAAAACAAAAAAATTCTAACACATAAACAAATAAACTAAACATCCAACATGACAAATAAACATGCAAAATTTTAAACTAATCATGCAAAAACTACATGTAACTATCCTACTACCCCAATACCCCCAAACTTATAATATTCAATGCCCTATTGAATGAAGGTAAAGGGTATAAGAAAAATCCCCTAATGAACAGTGGCACCACCCTCCTTGGGTTGTGAATCTGGTGGTGGATAAGGCACTGTTGTCCCAAACTGAGGCCACTCTAGCATTATTCCTTGCTGTACAAAAGCCTCGGCTAAAGCCCTCTTGAGTCCTGTCGTAAACACTCCAAAATTATCATATATGGCATCAACCCTTCACTCTAACCTTCGGAGCTGGCGATCACCATGAGGAGCATGTGCTTACATGGATAGGCCCACCTCATCTATCTGAGAGGGCTGCTATGATGGCTCTGGGAATGTAGGCTAGATGATAAAACCTAAGCCTCTCGGATGCGGTTCACCACCCGTCCAATCCTTGAACTTGGCAATAGTAGCATGAGTAATGTCGTAGCTCGGATTCTGCAGCTGCTCGTTATTCCACAGGATTCCTTGTTGGGTACAAAGCATGGCTACCACAGACGCATGTGGAATACTCCCAGTAGTGCTCCCTCACAAATAACGCAGCATGTTTTGATGAATTAAGTAGCCGACGTCAATGTACTTGCCCTTGATGATGCCCCACAAAATTATAGTCGCGTGATCCGTATACACTATCACCTTTGTACCAATCAGATATGCTCGAAATTTATCAAAAGCGTACACCACTGCCAATAACTCTTTCTTTGTGGTGGTGTAGTTCAACTGTGCATCTGTAAGGGTCTTGTTGGCATAATATATCACATGAAAAATCTTCTCTTTCCTCTGCCCCAAAACAGCCCCTACAGCGTAATCGCTAGCATCACACATCAACTCAAATGGCAATTCCCAATCTGGTGCGGTAATCACTGGTGCTGAAGTTAGTTTTCTCTTTAAGTGCTCAAATGCCGACACGCAAGCTTCATCAAAATTAAACTGTATATCCTTCTCCAATAGACTGCATAGTGGTTTGGTTATTTTGGAGAAATCCTTGATAAATCTGTGGTAGAAACCTGCATGTCCCAGAAAACTGTGAACACCTTTTACTGAAGTAGGCGGTGGCAAGTTCTCGATCGTATCCAACTTCGCTTTATACACCTCAAGTCCCTTCTTCGAGACCTTGTGTCCTAGTACGATTCCTTCTTGTACCATGAAATGGCACTTTTCCCAGTTAAGCACTAAGTTCGTCTCAACATCTCTTCAAAACCAGAACCAAATTCTCGAGGCATAGATCAAATAAGTCCCCAAAAACCGAGAAGTCATCCATAAATACCTCCACATTCTGCTCCACCATATCTGAAAATATAGCCATCATGCATCTCTAAAATATGGCTAGAGCATTGCACAACCCAAAAGACATCCTTCTGAAAGCAAAAGTGTCGTATGGACATGTGAAGGTAGTCTTTTCCTGGTCTTCTGGTGATATCATAATCTGATTGTAGCCCGAATATCCGTCCAGAAGGCAATAATACTCAAGACCTTCTAATATGTCTAACATCTGATCAATGAATGGAAGTGGAAAATGATCCTTTCTTGTAGCTTTGTTGAGTCGGCGGTAGTCCATGCAAACTCTCCATTCCGTTAAAGTTCATGTTGGAATTAATTCATTATTCTCATTAGTCACGACTGTCATACCACCCTTCTTCGGTACACACTGCACTAGGCTCACCCATGAGCTGTCTGAAATTGGATAAATTATTCCTACATCCAGCCATTTCAATACCTCTTTCTTGACCACTTCTTTTATTATCGGGTTAAGCCTTCTTTTCAACCTACGGTTTACTCCCATCTTCCAGCAGGATCTTATGCATACAAAACGAAGGGCTGATCCCTTTGATATCTGCTATGGTCCATCCAATAGCTGATTTGAACTCTCTAAGCACTCGTAGCAGTTTTTCTTCCTGAAAAGATGTTAGTACAGAAGAAATAATCACAAGTAATTTTGAATCTTTATTTAAAAATGCGTACATGAGATGTTCTGGAAGTGGTTTTAATTCAAGCTCTGGAGGTGTCTCAAGAGATGGCTTTAATTTTACCGATGATTCTCCAGCTTTCGTCAATGGCTCGACAGGTATTCTGAATTTCTTGAATTTTGGGGTGATATCCAGATATTGCACAAGTTCGTCGACTTCCTCATCCTCCAATTCTGTATTTTTAGCAATGATATTTTTCAAAGGTTCGTAATCCACTAGACTTTGTATCTCATCCTTTACGACCTGTTCCACCCAATCAACCAGAAAGCATTCCTCTTCATCTTTTGGGAACTTCATGGCTTTGAAGACGTTGAAGGTGACCTCTTGATCATGAACACGCATAGTGAGTTCCCCTTTCTGCACATCTATCAAAGTCTTTCCTATGGCTAAGAATGGTCTCCCCAGTATTATTGGTATGCTTTTGTCTTCTTCGTAATCTAAGGTGATGAAGTCAGCCGGAAAGATAAACTTGTCCACCTTAACCAACACATCTTCAAAAATTCCCCATGGATACGTGATGGATCTATTAGCTAGTTGTAATGATATGTTTGTCGGCCTTGGGGCCGATAAGCCCAACTGATTGAATACTGACAAGGGCATCAAATTTATGCTTGCAACAAGATCACATAAACACTTATCAAAGCTCGTCTTCCCGATTATGCA
Organism: Panax ginseng; assembly: GCA_020205605.1. NCBI lineage: Eukaryota > Viridiplantae > Streptophyta > Magnoliopsida > Apiales > Araliaceae > Panax > Panax ginseng. The sequence goes on from CM035139.1 coordinate 71,381,312, forward strand.
CAGAATCGTGAAGCTGCCCGGATCCTTCATCTTTAGAGGTAATTTCTGCTGAAGCACTGAACTGCACTCCTCTATCAAGGCTACTGTCTCAAATTCATCTAATCTCCGCTTTCTTGACAATATACCCTTCATGAACTTTGCATAGCTTGGCATTTGTTCCAATGCCTCGGCGAAAGATATGTTGATTTGCAGCTTTTTAAAGACCTCCAAAAACTTGCTGAATTGCTTATCTTCCCTCTGCTTATTTAATCTCTGCGGATATGGAACTCGAGGGTGAACTGGTGGTACTAAGCTGTTAATCTTTTCCTCTGAACCTGCTTTATCATGCCCGACCTGCTGCGACTCAGATTTTTCCAACTTTTCTTCATCGCTAGCCACCGCTTCCGCCCTCACGTATCGCTGCTGCCTCCTCGGTGTAATCATGCATGGCGCTGACACTTGCAAAGACTGCAAGATCTTTCCCATATCTTAATGTGATTGCTTGACACTGTTCCTTCCCGTCTCTTCTTGGATTTATCTTTGTATTACTTGGAAAAGAACCCTGGGGCCTGTTGTTAAGCAAGCTCGCCATTTGCCCCATTTGAGTCTCTAAATTCTTAATAGCCACTGCTTGGCTTTTGATCATAACTTCAATGTTTGCCATGTATTTCAACATCATCTCCTCCACTTCTGATTTCTTTTCTTACTGAGGTGCAGCTGGAGTGTGATGTTGTTGTTGTTGAAAAAATCCCAGCGGAAACAGTGGTTTTGGTGTAAACTGTGGCTTAGATGGTTGTGACTGAAACTGTTGACTCGGCAGAAACTGATTCTGCTGATTCCCTTGGTTGTTTGACCAACTAAAGTTTGGATGATTTTGGCTGTTGGGGTGGTATGTGTTCTGAAATTGACCTTGGTCTTTCCTGTAGTTGCTCACATACTATACCGACTCCGAGCTAATAGCACACTGATCCATGGAGTGTGACCCCGCACAAGTTTTGCATACGAAGGCAACTGTTTTTACTTTGCTCTCTGCCAGGGTATCTATTTTCTTTGCCATAGCTGCCATCTGTGCCGATAACTGAGTAATAGCATCTACTTCCAACAAACCTGTAACCTTGGGCTGTGGCATCCGAGATGTAGGATTCTAAAAATCATTTTCTGCCATAGTCTAGATAAGTATATAGGCCTCATCATAGCTCTTTGTCCATAATACCCCTCCTGCAGCTGCATCTATAATAGGTCTCGATTGCCAACCCAATCCGTTGTAAAATGTATTGATTACCATCCAATCCGGCATTCCGTGATGCGAACACTTCCTCAGCATCTCTTTATATCTCTCCCATGCTTCATATAAAGACTCGCCCTGTTGTTGCTCAAACTGAGAGATAGATGTCCTCATCTTTGCAGTCTTAGCCATTGGGAAAACTTGGCTAAGAATTTTTGTGCTAAGTCCTCCCATGTAGTGATTGACCCCGGCGGCAAAGAATGCAGCCAACTTCTCAATTTATCCCTCAATGAGAATGGGAATAGCCTAAGTTTGATAGCATCCTCCGTCACACCGTTGTACCTAAATGTATCACAAATCTCTATAAAGGTCAACAAGTGTTCATTCGGATCATCCGTGAAGAAGACCCCAAAACTGCATCGAAGTTCTCGCGACCATCCTAATAGTGCCCGCTTAATCTCAAAAGTATTTGTCGCTATTATCGGCCCGATTATGCTCGACTGTAGTCCATTTATATTTGGCATTGAATAATCCCTTAGAGCCTTGTTCTCTTCTCTTTGTTCTTCTGCCATGTCCGGTATAGTACTCTCTAACTGGGCTTGCAAATTTCTCTGCACACTTTCTTTCCAACCTCTTCCGTTAATGTTATCCTGCGCTGGTATTAACTCGGAATTAGATGATCGCATGCACATAAAAATCTACAAGTACCTGAATCACAAACAAAACAAAAATAGAAATGAGATAAGAATAGATATGTGTAAGTCATATAATATAGCTTAAAATTGATGATAATTATTTAAATTTAAACGCCTTTCCCCGGCAACGACGCCAAAAACTTGTTGCCTCTTTTTCAGTTCTAACAAAAGAGCTCTAACTCATGCAAGCATACATGTGTTAACAAGTAATATAGAGTAAGTAAAGTATCGATCCCACAGAGAAAATTGTCTAATTTAAACTCTTATGCATCAACTAAAGCACTACTTTTATATGCTTAAACTAATGATTAAAATTGTGAATTATTCTAAATGCAAATAATAACTAAAATGAGTATAAGAATAGAATGAATCAAATCTGGAAATAATGGGATCCTAACTTCATTTAATACTTCATCTAATTACTACCATCATGCAAGAACATTCACATATCACAGGAAAATAGTCAAGAGCACCAATATAGACATAGCCATTTGTCAATGCACTATGACCTACTCACATAACATCCACATGTGATAGACGCCATGTAATCATCAATATAACAGAAATCACTATATGTCTATGTGAAATTGCAACTATATCGAATTTAAGCACAAGCCCTTATATTAACTCATATGGTGAATTAGTATATGTCTATCTAATTCACGAAATACACAAACTATGCAAAACAGCCCCCCTATACGTATGCTATCATGATTACAATCCATACTCGCATGTTCATTGTCAATTCCACACAAGTACTGAAAACGAATGGTGATCAAGCATTCATGCATGCAAAACAACCATGATAGAAATTCCTATTGATATGTCAAACAGTCCAGTCACCAAGCATGCAATTAAACTACATATTAAAATCCGTTAGAATCTCATAATGGAGTTTAGTTCATGGTTGAACCAAAAGCCATTATGGGATCAAAGCTAAACATAGATAATAAACAAAATAATAATAATGATCCACAATGATAGAAAATCCGAAGAAGAATTAGAAAAGATGGATTTTAGCCTTCATTCTTCGTTGGAATCTCTCTCAGAGTGTAAACCCTAGTTAAGATATGAAAAATACGTAAAAAGTCCTCAATCAATCGTCTAACACCAGTCAGAATAGTTTTAAGTTATTACAACTCTTCAAAATTAAAAATTAAAATAAACAAATCGGCAAAGAAATATCATCATCATGGCGCCAAGGCCTCCCCAGCTTTAATCCTCACGGGCACGCGTCTTCAAAATCTGGTCCATCCGAGTGTTCCCCGAGGGCTTGTCCCTCAAGCTCAGAGAAGTTGCGCGGATCCTGCGCAATTCTGATTCTAGTTCTCGCCATCGCTATTGATTCTGCTCACCGCTTTCATTCCTTCGCTATCCATGCTTAGTCGCTTTTGCTTCCACTTGATCCTCATGCCATGCATCCATTAGTCTAACGCCATCTACATCACCAAATTGTGCCATATCCTGCACTTTTACACCAAAGGAGTTTTAAGTAACTGTAATGCAAAATAACACGAAATGCAACTAAAAACACACTAATATGTACTTAAGATGGGCATAGTTCGCGTGAATTAATATCCAATAAGTAGGTGTAAAACCCACTTATCAAAAAGCTAGCAGAATAAAATTTTTGGTATTCTATATAATAATTAGACTCTATTAAGACAATGATATTTATTAATTATCATGTAATGTAATGTATTAAAGGTTGTGAACTTGGGGATTTAGACAACTCTGATATTGTATATTAAGTTTGATATTTATATTATTATTATTATTCTGCTCAAAGAAATGGTATCGTGAAGCACCAAGTTCGGGTTTCAAATACTTGAATTTGAGGGCATCACACATTATCATGGGTATTGATCGTTGGTGACTCAACGGTCTCATGTGCTTCATTGCTGATCTCAATATTTTCAGATGCCATTTTCAAACACTGTCACAAAACAAGGGTTAATTGACATGCCACATATTATCCTTATATTCTGATCGACCAATTAAATAACAAATAAACTTAGGTAGGTCATACTAGCGAAGGAATTACCCGTCTCTCCCCTCCAAGTTCTAGTCTCACATCTTAGCCAGGGATCATATCCCTAAGCTTTGATACCTACTGTGACGCCCCAAAAATAGGTATACATCACCAATCTTGGGTCGCCAAATATATGGTACAGAATACAAATACAACTTAATTATACAACATGAGCTGAGAGTTTTTACATGAATATTTTCTCATAGACAATATCCAAACTCAAATTCAATCCTCAATACATTTATTATCACCATAAATAGTGAGGACTGCTAAAATAACCATCTCGGACCATCACTCCATTCCCCGACTAGTCCCGGCTACGTTCTCATTTCCTGAAGAGAACAATGAAAGTAAAAGGGTGAGCTCAACTAGCCCAGTAAGAAATATTATGACTAAGATAATACATAATAAATTATCGTTAGCCTTCAACAGTGTTAAACTGATAAAATACAATAAACATCAAGTTTAACTGCAGCGGAACAAGAAATCCATTAGAAGAGTCAAATAGAGAATGATATCTACTATCTTCCATGATTTAAAAGTTTATCATCGATTTTATCGCTAAGACTCAGCTTAATAAATAATCCACATCATTGAATCATCCCTACACTACGACCAAGGATATTTATTAGTATCACGGCCATGAATTATCTATGCACTACGAGCCAAGGATATTCGTGTTTTCACTAATTGTCATGATCATGCCAACCACTGTCCATCAATGCACTACGGACCAATGAGGACTTTTACCACATCATTTATAACATTACGGTCATGATTATACCAAATAATCCTTGGTCATAATCATACCAAGTCCATTTATGCACTATGAGCCACAAATGACTTTCATCATAATATAAGCATGAGGATGATGATAATGATATAAGAATTCAATTAAAAGAAAGCAAAGGATAAATTTTTAAAGATTTATAATTTAATTTATCCAAAATTCAATAATGTCCAAATTGTCAACATGATACTACTTTGTGGAGTAAAATTCAAGAATAATATTGTAACAAAAATGATTTGAATAGAAAAGAAATCAGTTTTTATTATGAATACTACCCCGGGTGAATAGTACCAAAGTGAATAGTACCCCATGAATAGTACTTTATGAATAGTACCTGTGAATAATACTTTGTAAATAGTACCCAAGAATAGTACTTTGTAAATTGTACCCCGTAAATAGTACTATGTGAATAGTACCTCGTGAATAGTATTCTGACAGGAAAAGATCAATATTATCAAAAATGCTCAGAATAATATTTCCATGAAAAGATACTGGATGAAGCGCAAATATTAAGGATATTCTACTCATTTCACGGAGTATAGAAGCAATAATTTAACAGAATGAGTGTAGAATTAGGAATACGAAACGAAATAATATTACTTACATACTACATAGTATGGAAGAAAATATAATTTCTTACGAATACTAAAAAAATAATATCCCTTACCTTAGAAGAAGACTGGATACTAGAATAGTGAAGTAGCAGACTGATCTTCTTCTTTCTCTCTATAGCTTCTCTCTTTGTAGCTTCTCTCTCTATAATTACTCTTGTGAGTCTTAGTGAATTTGGTGAGAATTAAAGAAGAATGAGCTTCTATTTATAGAAAAATATAGTTTTGATAATTGCACGTTTAGGGACTCAAATTATTACAATATAGTACCTTCATCTATACCACCATTTTTAATTTAGTCCTTCAAGTATTATCAATCTTGCACCACCTCCCCTAATAGTACATGCATGTGAACCAATAGTTCTATACATGTGAACCAACAGTTATATGCATGTGAACTAATAACAATTAATTGCTCATTTATCCGATTAATTATATAATTGGTCAATTTAACCTCCAGAAATCAATTATTATCGAAATAAATGACAATTTCCACTAACACTAATAATCTCAATACAATGGAAATATTAATTTCATCTTTAATCAACACAAACTTATTCATCATTAATATTATAGCTCACAATATTTAACAACCAGATCATTCCCAGGAAAGAGAGAGCTTTTCGATAAGGATTTCTCCCTATTGGCGCACAATTAGTGACCAAACCCCTTTTCTCGACAGAACTTTCTAGACATCGTCAATGTTGCAAATAATAATATGAATAACTTTATCGTCTCAATTATTAATTTAAAAATATAAAATATTATGCAGATGATATTGTGACAATAATTGAATCAATAATATGAGAGATATTATGCAGCAATTACTCTAGCAATAATTGAGTATAACTGAGTGACTTCTCACGTAAGTATCAATAATCAATACCTTGTGCTACTATGCAACCACACATATTATTGTACTTTTACCACCGGGTATTTAAACAGTTTAACGGTAAAACTTTCGCCATTATTTTTATAAAAATATATTTCTGTCATTTTCTAACTTCAACAATACTTTCGTTGTGGGGTCCACCAATGATTTTGCCATCGTACGAATATTCTTTGTTAAAATGAATATTCCCCGACCAATCGAATATTTTATAACAACTTGCTTACTTTGCAAAATTTGTAAATATTACCCATAACTATAACATTATATCAAATCCACACCATAATATTCAAAAATATATTTTGAGAAAAATAAATCTATATTCATAAAAGTTGGGGTCTTACAAGTTCTGTGATCTTCCCTTCATCGATCAACATCTGTAGAATCTCCTCCCTGGAAAGGTTCAAAGGAGTGAACTTTCTCTTAGCTGCAAACTCTCTACGAGTCTGGAATCTTGTTAACTTTGCAACTTTATCAGCCCAGGTTTCATGTTCTTAGAAACGAGAATGATCACTTTAAGCAATTAGGAGGATTCTAGGTGGATGAATGTTTGTTTGATTCTGACTGATCTGACTTATCAACTGTCGAGTTACTTGGTGTGGATATACCATTAACTCTGCCAATTGATCAATCTGCTCCTTAATGGATTTTAGATCATGCTCCATCAAAGACCTTCCTTATGGATATACCCGCTTAGCAGAGTTAAATTTATCTGTGTGTGATGTTACTCCAATGTATTTAAGGTACTTGGAATTTTCTCCACTCCCCATACTAATCATGTTGACTTCTTCCTCATTGTGTTGAGGTAGAGGATTATCCTGGACATGTTGTTATTCTGGTGCTATTATAACGATTTCACCATTATCTATCATGTCCTGGATTTTGTGATTCAGAGACCAGCACTCTTGTGTATCATGGCCAGGAGAACCAGAATGATAAGCATATTTTTTACTTCGGTTAATGCTTTTCCCATTTGGATTTGCAGGGGGGAGAAGCTGAGTGATCTTCTTTTGGTTTGTCAGGATCTTCAATATATTTGCAAGTGAATCCCCTAAAGGAGTAAAAGTTCTTCTGCACTTAACCTCTTCTGCTTTCTAAAATGGAGGATTTTGAGACTTTACATATGTTTGAAAAGAGGAATAATATTCTTCTTTTGAATGGATGGATTTTGACTACCTCGTTGATTTTGACCCTGGAGTATCATGGATACATCTTCTTCCTTCTTCTTATGGGGACTCCGAGAATTATTTATGTAATTTCCAGTCTGGATGTGTTCAGCCACTACCTCCAGAGCTGGGAAGTTATTAATCTTTCTAGACTTCAACCCCATTTCAGCCATTTCTCCATGTTTAATCATTTAGGAGAATGGTTTTCCTATTCCAGCTACGACCTCTCATAATATGGAGCTTCTTGTATGTCGATGAATGTCATCGATGAGCTGACTTGTGCCGCCATACCGTCTCCATATTTGGGCATACTCCCAGAAAGACTTATTATTGTGCTTCTTAACTTTGGTCACTTGATATCTATCTGATGCCATTTGTGACTAGAATCTATATTGATTCAGGAAGGCATGGACTAGCTCTTTCCAGCTGTGGACTTTGGAATTGTCAAGTTAAGCATACCATGCTCTGGCTTCTCCAGTTAGACTTTTCTATAATAGCTGCATTCTCATCTTCTCATCCTTTTCATAAGATCTGAGTTCTCTAATCTATACTTTCAGATGGGTATAATGATCTCCTAACTTGTTGTACTTTTAAAATTTTGTGACATGGAATTTATCCGGATAGTGAGCCTCTGGGAATATGCAAAGATCTGAATAGCTAACACTCCTATATGTTCCAGTCCCTTTGATTGACCAGATGGTTTCTTCCATTTGCTGGACTTTCTTCTAATGTCACCAGCTTCCCGGTCTTCCTTGAGATTTGTGATTTTAGGGGTTTTATTGGTTCCTTCATTGGAGTGAGGTTCAGATATCTGTATTTCCACCTTTTTGTCAAAACCCTAGCTGCCTCCTTGATCAGAGGACTCTGGTTAAGTGGGTATTTGTTGGCCATGAGTGCTTTTACTCTGTTCTTTTAATACGATGGCCAATTTTGCTATCTAATTTCTAAGTCCCTCGAACTCCTCTCGAGATACAGGGGTAGATTGAGCACTTTCAGCCATGTCTGGAGATGGGATTTCTGCCTATTTAGACGTTGATCTAGTAATTGGACCAATTTTACCTATAAGGAAGGGGCATGTAGTGTGATGCCCCCAAATTCGGGTATCTTTCAACCCGATAAATAGTCAAACACAGTGCTACAGTTCACACATACATTTAATTGAAATAACTCAAAAGAGTGAATATGTCTTCTAAATATTCCAAAACAATATTCTCTTTCCCAAGTTCTTTATAACCAATACATAAGTTCTTTGTCATAATATCAAATAATTACAATGTTTGAACTACACTATTACAAAGACAGCTTATTGGTCTGCCTTAGCCTTCCCTGTATCCTTATTCGATCATTCAGGTCATTCGATCTTAGCTGCATTCATATGGTTCAAGCAAGAGTGAACATAACTAGCTCAGCAAGTATGACAATTTCATTTAAACAACCTGCCTGAATCATACGAATCGTATATCTTCTATAACTGAAGCAATAGTTATGAAGTACTATAGATAAATCAAAATAGCACTTCTCTTTTCTTTAAAAACATTTCACAATGAACCACGTTCATTAAATATAAATTTGGTCCAAGAACTTGAGCATTTCATTCTTTCTTTGAAAAGGACAACCCGGCACCAAGTCCGTAAGTCCGGTATAACTTACAAGCATGTATCAGTGATCAACCTATAGTACTCTATATTGTACAACACTTCTTCTTTAAACGTATTTACATTTAAGTTTTGGCAACCTCACGTGCTTGTCGTTTGACGACAAAATGTTTGTTTATTCATACTCAGTCTTTCTTTAAAATCCATACCAAAACAAGTTGGTCAAACGATAACAACATTGATAATATTTCGATAGATTATAAGGAAATCTATCAAACACATTAAGTCTAGCCGAAGGAATTGGCTTCGACCTCATCATACATCAATTCATGCGCAAGATACATGAATCACAAAGCTTGTCCAAAATGAACATAGACAAGGGTTAGAACACTTGCCTTCAGCGTCTTCTATATATTAAATACTATCCGTTTGAATCTTTAAGGATTCTACAATACATAATCACATAACATACCACATTAGGTCATAATCAATCATGTATGGTCACTAATGTATCTTACCCTTCGTTTCAATCTAATTGTTCTTTATATTGTTTAATGTTGGTTATGGTTTATCGTTTTACTTTACGTTTGCATTCAAGTAATCGTTCGTCAACCTTTAGTTGTAATTCTTAAGGTTATTATCCTCTTTAAGGATGTTACTTCAAGTTTATTATGGTTATAATTCACCATTAATCAACTGACATTTCTGTTACATTCATTGTTATTCTTCTCTGGCTTTTTCCTAGTGCTGGCGTTGCGGTGCCAACTCACTATACATAACTCGCACTGCGATGCGAGTCTCTAGTACATGATACCCAACATTGGCTCTGTGGCGCCACTCTTAGTACTAGTGGCCGCACTATGGCGCCACTTCCCAATTAGCACTATAGGTTTCTACCGGTGTCATGGCTACGATTCCCCTCTTTGACCGCTCAGTGAGGCCACCGAGCCTCAAACAATTTTGACAGTTTTCTTGTTCTGTGAAATTTTTGGGCTCATAACTTGTTCATTTTAAGTCTGAATTAGCTTGTTCGAAAGCCGTTAGCTCACATATCACATGCTTTACGCTTTCATTCAAGAATTTTACATTTTTGAATCCGTTAACACGGAATTCACTTATTAAGTTCTTTATTACAAAAATGATAAACGTTCGTGAATGTTCATAGCTCGTTTCTTTGCTCTAAGTCAGAATTTGACCATTTTCGAGTCCGCAACTCTAAAATGGAAATTTAGTCTATTCTCCATAAAAACCAACGTTTCCAAGTTCAATGGTGAATTTTGACTTCCATTTTGAAAATTTAACGATTTTAACGATTATCGTCTAATCTCGTAAATTTTGCCATAACTTCGTTACTTAAGATTTTTACACCATTCCAAATGGATTCATTCCATTATCACAACATATATCATCTAAGCCCACAAATGATGGTTTTAAACTTGTCCATCAACAATAAAATTACAATTCTTCAATGTTCTTCATTAGTTCGTAACTTTTATAATTATGATTCACTTACACATGGTTTATTAAGGTTTACTTCCATTAATAACCATCCTTATACACCTTATGAAGCATGCACCACAAACACTCACTTCTCTATCAAAACTATTATAAAAAGATGGATATTAATGGTTAAAGGTTTATTACCTTTGAAGTTCCTAGATTGGTTCTTCTTCTTCCTCTTGTATTATCAAAGCTCTAGCTTTTCTCACTTTTCTCTCTCAATATAAGATGTGGTGGAAATTTAACAAGCAACAAATGAACTAGCAACTCCTCTATTTATAGGAATGACAATGTGAGGGTATAAGGGTCATTTAGGCCCTCCCACCTCCTTAACTCCCACTTCCTTACTATTCCAATCTTGGTCACCAAGATGGCTGGCATGTTATCCATGGGGCCTACATGGGTTGCCCCATGGGTTTTTCTTATTTGGTAACCCATTCGTTCGATCCACGAATCTGGTTCTTGGTTCGGGCTTAGGTTTTAACTACTCTGGCTTAACATTTGGGCTTGCATTACATATCATTGGGCCTTAACAATTTTGCACTTGGGCTTGCCCAATTCCTACACAAATCCTACAAATCCATTACAATTGGCTTAAAGCTTATAACGTATAGTCTACGTATTCTTCTCGTATACTAGTTCGTATATTCATTCATCATATACGACATACCATCTTTCATACATACTTGTATAATAACTTCTATCATACTCGTATTCATTACCTCGTATAATACTTGCATATCATATGATCGTTTATTCAATTTTCAATTTCCCTAACATTCTCAAACTTTGTACGCAGGCGAAAAACTGCGTTTGTCATACTTGAATCTTTATTACTAATCCATCTTCCCTTGTTATTCTATCGTTACGTATTTCTCGGAAGTTCAAAAATAATTCCCGAGTAGATATTGATGAATAGTGTTTTTCAAAAAAATTCTCGGAAAACTTTTATTTTTGTCTTGGAAATTCAAACACTTTAATTCCTTAACGTAGCCAGAATACTACGATATTCTGACACTTTTAGGTTATAGAAAAACATTCATCTTGCTTACTCATTATAAAATAATTTTATTCATTATTTAATCAAATAAAATTATTTTACAAATAATTCTATTTTCTTGGTTGTTATATTCACCCCCCCGAGTATAAGGATTCTATCCCCATAATCTCGCTAACATTATACAAACAACTGAGGGTAATTCTTCCTCATCTTTTCTTCAAGTTCTCACGTTGCTTCTTCGGCATCGTGGTTCTTCCATAACACCTTTACTGAAGGTATAACTTTGTTCCTTAGAACTTGCTCTTTTCTATCAATGATTTGAATTGGCATCTCTTCATACGTTAAATCTTTCTCAATATGAATAGGCTCATACTCTATTATGTGCTTATAGTCTGGCTTATAAGGACGTAACACAGATACATGAAACATATTGTGTATTCTTTCTAAATCTAGAGGTAATGCTATCATGTAAGCTACCTCTCCTACCCTTTTTAATACCTCAAAAGGTCCTATAAACCTTGGACTTAACTTTCCCTTCTTTCCAAAGCGTATCTTTCCTTTCCAGGGAGTTACCTTTAGAAATACATACAAGCCTACTTCAAACTCTCGATTTACTCGATGTAAATCCGCAAACTTCTTCTATCTGTCTTGAGCTGCTACTAAACGTATTCGTATCAGCTTAACTATATCCTATGTTTGCTGCACCAATTCAGGTCCTAGCATTGGGCGTTCTCCTACTTCATCCCAACACAATGGTGTTCTTTACTTCCTTCCGTATAAAAGCTTCACAAGCAAGATACCTATGCTCGCATGATAATCGTTGTTATATATCTGTGAAACTCTACTAACGGTAGGTGATCATCCCAACTACCCTTGAAATCCAGGACGTAAGATCTCAACATATCTTCTAGCGTCTGAATTGTCCTTTCACTCATTCCATCAACAGGTTTGATATCGATGTACTTAACTTTAATCGCGTTCCCAACCGTTTCATGACTTCTCCAAAAGTTTGATGTGAATCATGAATCACGATCTGACACTATCAAAGCTGGTGCTTCATGTCTGGAAATAATTTCCTTAACATAAAGTTTAGCTAACTGATCTAAGTTAAACTTGACCCTTATTGGCAAAAAGTGAGCTGACTTTTTCAATCGGTCCACTATTACCCAAATAGCGTCATACCCTTTCTGTGTAATCGGAAGTCCCACCACAAAATCCATCGTAATATGCTCCCACATCCACTCCGGAATCTCGAATGACTGTAACAAGCCACTTGGTCGTTGATGTTCGACCTTAACCTTTTGACAAGTTAAGCACCTACTCACATATTTTGCTATCTCTCTCTTCATGTTCGGCCACCAAAAATTCTGTCGAAGGTCTTTATACATCTTAGTACTACCAGGATGAATCGAGTGCCTCGAACTATGAGCCTCTTGTAACACTTCCTCTTTTAATTCTGTCTCATTCGAAACCCAAATTCTTCCTTCAAATCTTAATAACCCCTCATTATCAAGACTATATTTTATATCTTTTTCATTGGTTAGTCGCTTTGTCATCTGGTCACACTCATCATTTTTGAGATGTACTTCCTTAACTCTCTCTACAATGGTAGATTGAATCTCCGTTGTAAACAATCTTTGTCCCGATTCACTTGGTAACTTCACCTACAACTCCATTCTAGCCATCTCTGTTATTAACTCAGTTTGAGCCGTTAACAAAGACAACTTTTCCCGACCCTTCCTACTTAAGGCGTTGGCCACTACATTGGCTTTTCCTGGGTGATAGAGGATATAGCAATCGTAATCCTTTATCAACTCCAGCCATCTCCTTTGTCTCATATTTAAATCTTTTTGTGTGAAGATATATTTTAGACTCTTATGGTCCGTGTATATCTCACATTTCTCTCCATACAAGTAATGCCTCCATACCGTTAAGGCAAACACCACCGCAGCCAATTCTAGATCATGAGTAGGATAAAATTTCTCATAATCTTTTAACTGCCGTGATGCATACGTAATGACCTTGCCATGCTGCATGAGCACGCAACCAAGTCCTCTATGCGAAGCATCGCTATAAACTACAAAATTTCCTGTATCATCGGGTAAAGATAATACATGTGCTTCACTCAACCTTTTTTCAGTTCTTGAAAACTATCTTCACACGTCATAGTCCACGCGTACTTCACTGTCTTCCTTGTCAAATTAGTCAACGAAGTAGCTATCTTAGAAAAATCTTGGATAAATCTTCGATAGTATCCCGGTAACCCGAGGAAACTCCGTACCTCAGTCGGCATTTTTGGATGTTCCCAATTAATCACTGGTTCCACCTTCGCTGGATCTAATGAAATTCCATCCTTATCGATAACATGTCCTAAACACTGTACCCTTTTTAGACAAAATTCACACTTTGTGAATTTTGTATATAACTTCTCCTTCCCTAGTGTCTCCAACACTATCCTTAGGTGTTCAGCGTGATCTTCTGGCGTCTTATAATAGACTAGAATATCATTAATAAACTCTACGACGAACTTATCCAAATATTATTTGAACACTCTGTTCATCATATCCATAAATGCAGTTGGTGCATTCGTCAACCCAAATGACATCACCAAAAACTCGTAATGGTCGTAACGAGTCCTGAATGCCATCTTAGGTACATCCTCCTTTCTAACCTTCAACTGATGATACCTCGTTCACAAATTTATTATAGAAAAATACTTTTCCCCTTTCAACTGATCAAAAAGATCATCGATCCTGGGCAATTATTCTTTATCGTTAACTTGTTAAACTCTCAGTAGTTGATACAAAGTCTTAACGATCCATCCTTCTTTTTCACAAATAGTAACGGTGCTCCCCACGGCGAAACACTCAGTTGTATGTATTTTCTGTTCAACGGTTCTTATAATTGAACCATCAGCTCCTTCATTTCTACTAGTGCCATACAATACGGTGCCCTTGAAATTGGTGTCGCTCCTAGCACAATATCTATTACGAATTTGATCCCCTAGCTTACATCCACGAATTCTTTAACTATAGGTATTTGTTCCATTGTTGCTCCCACTCTCTGGGTATCAACAACATGACACAAATAACCTACACATCCCTTCCTTAACAATTTCCTAGTTTGTGTCATAGTAAGACAACACGAACGTCCCGACGATTTATTACCGTAAAACACTATATGAGGTTGTGTCAACGTTCTAATGATTACACATTTCTTTTAGCAATCTATAATTACACCACGGTTAAACAATCAATCCATCCCGAGAATTATATCGAATTCTCCCAACTTTATTGGTATCAAATCTACCGATAATTTACAACCTCGTATATCTACACAACAACTCCTATGAATATTTTTAACAAGAATTATTTATTTGTTTGCTAACTTGATATTCAAATGTATCAACAATCTTTTGGGAAGTAATCCTAATCGTCTAGCAAAATCACATGCTATAAAAGAACAAGTAGCACCCGAATCAAACAACACGTAAGAATTTATATCGTTGATCGGGATAATACCTGCAACTACATCCCCTGATGCAACTGCATCTTGGACCGTCATGTTAAAGGTGCGGGCCATCGACCTACCCATCTGAGCTGGACCACCAATAGCTAACTTACTGCTATTAGTGCCCTTATTCCCATCCATCCCCTTCTTCGGGCAATTCTTCGCTATGTGATCAGTTGATCCACATATGAAACATCCATGGTTCTTCTTCGGACTTGGACAGTTAGGCGAAATGTGCCCTTCCTGTCCACAGTTGTAACACACCAACTTCCCCTTGAGACAGACTCCTAAATGAGTCTTCCCAAAGTTCTTGCATGCCTCTATCCTCTTCTTAGGATCTCCTTGCTTTACTCCGGTATTCCCAGAGTTAAAACCCTTCCTCTTATGTCCATTGCCACTACCACTGGCTCCCTCGATTTTCATTCCCCCTTCTATCTTATTCTTATTCTTCTTCTCTCTGTGTTGGCTTAGAGCCTCTGTACCACCCTCGGCGATTATCGCCTTCTCCAGAATGGTTCCAAAGGAAGTACTTTGAAACACTGATATTCGGCTATAGAGCTAGGGTTTCAAGCCCTGCTCGAATTTCCTCGCCTTTCTCACCTCCGTATCCACCAAGTGTGGATCAAACCTCGCCAGTTCATTGAACTTGGCAGCATATTGAGGAACAGTCATTTCCACTTATTTCAACTACAGAAACCTCATCTCCATCCTCCCCTACATACTCATGGAAAAATAGTTCTTGAAGAAAATCTCCTTGAACTGTGTCCACGTTAAGTTCTCTATGTTAGCCCTAGCCTGGTTTGCCTCCCACCAGAAGTTAGCCTCTCCCTTCATCATATAGGTAGAAAAAGAAACCTTTTGCCACTCTTCGACATTTGCAATAACAAATGTCATATCTATTTCTTTCAGCCAAGTCTGGACTTCTATAGGGTCCGTAGTTCCTTTGAACTCCTGTGGACCTACACTCTTAAAATCCTTAAACGTAGTAACTCGTACTACCGCAGGATTTACAAGTATATTGGCTCTATTTTGGTTAACGGCTGCCATTAATAAATTAACGAACTCTTGCATTGGATTAACCGGTCCCCCTTTTTTTTGTTAAATTTAAGCTGTATTAAAAAAAGAAATTACAAATGTCATTGGAAACACCAATTAGAATATAGCATAGACATCATAGGATAGGCCCTATGATGTCATGACTATATAAAATGCAGGGCCCAAGCCTACCAACGCAAAAGTCATAACAGACTATGACAAAGAGTGAAACAAGCCAAAGTAACTTTTACACAAGAAACAAATCTAAAATAAAGAATCAAAAGGCAGTATATTTCTAGCAGCTAAGATTGAACTATCCCAACTGCAACCCATAGCACCCACATTTTCCAAAAGCTCGATGTGTGTCGCCATCAGAATAAAACAAAGAGCCATATCTCAGAACCAAGCCTACACAAAGATCTGCGGAATCCCGAAGCATATTGAAAAGGCAAGCAGATGTGATCAAGAATCAACCTAGCCTATATAGCAGTAACCAAGACTACACAAATCAATAACCAGAACTGCAGGCATGAGGGCAAATCAGCCACAACAGTCAACTACAGCCAACTTGCTACCTACAACAGGCAACCGGCTGCAAAAGCAAGCCACACACGTAGGCCAACTGTAGCAGCAAAGCTCCACAAATCAGTAGACCAATCACAATAACACGGGTAGAAGGCAACCAACAGTAGTGCTAAACCGATGATAGCAACCAAAATAAGCAAAAGAAGAATATTGCAACCTTATGAATAAAGCTAAACCCAAATGAATCATAATAGAAGCACCTCCTCAAAGGCGGAAATTACATCTGCTCAAAAGGCAAGTGAGAACACGCGGCTCAAACCAAAATAGCAGCTCAGATTGCCTCACCTAACCTCGAACAGCTGCAGTTGTAACACACAACAAGATGCATACTCCAGCAGAGCAGCAACATTAGAGAGATGTAGAGAACAGCACAACAGATTCCTAATAGTTACACACACAGCACCAGCAGAGCTCGGATTCAAAAGGCAGGAAAGCCAATCATAGAGCAGCAGCAAGCAACAAGCACTGTCCCGTTCATTCCACTACAGACCACAACAAAGATCGAACCCTGCATAATCAAAACCACGTACCCATCCTACGCCATCACCACTGCGGACCTCGTAGATACATAACATCCCATGTCATCCCCATACCATACCCATAACTTATCTGCCAACCAGCAATAAATAAACAGACCCAGATCATGATGTAACAAACAGACCTCAGGAAACACAGGTTCAAACATTGTTTAAAGAAAGATGTACAAAACCAGATCTTTCTTTAACTTTTTGGAATTTTGCATTAGTATGAAGCTTACATTTAAAGCATGTGTAAAATGTCAGAGACAAGGTTTTGAGCAGAGCAAAATTTATGAATGAAAATCCTCGCATTTTGTTCATTCAAAATACGATAGACAACCGCAGCGAACCCAAGATGAAGCAGACTGTGATGAAAATTTGGATTAGAATAATGGATGAGGTAGTCCGTTATAGCGTGCCAACTCCTACTAAAACCCCTCCACCCACAGTGTCTAAGAACTGATAGAAGGACCCTAAAAGAGTAATCACATTGAAAGAATAGGTGTTCAAAGGTTTCCAATTGAGAAGAATAAAGGACACAAGAAGAGTTAACAAGCATCCCAAAACTGATCAACTTGTCCATTGTACGCAATCCATAGTGAAAAGCCAACCAGAGGGTAAAAGAAAATTATGGGATCAAAACCTTATGCCACACTAACTTGTCCCAAAGAACTACAACCCCCACCTGTCTAATCGAGCGCTATAGAGTAGAGGCTTTAACCTCATTAGACGTCACAGCGTCCCAAAAAAGCTCATCAGCCCGAGAAGAGTCACATAGCCTATTAAGATCCAAAGAATCCCGAAAGACAATAAAATCATTATGGTTTAAGGAAGAGAGGTGCCAAGAGGAATCTCTAATAATACCACTCACAGTAGCATTTGGGCCCAAATCAGAATTAATGATCAAAGAATAATGGGAACTAGAAACTAGAGAAAGATTAAACCACAAGCTATTACTTTCCTCATTACCAACATGAAAACGAATATACTTAATAACAAGATATCTCAACTGCAGTACCTTTCTCCATATCCATTAACAGTCCTTTGGAATCTTCAAAACCCAAAAGTGGTTTGATTTTAAATGATTATCTCTTACCCAAGAAGCCCATAAAGATTTGGAATTAGGATTTACTACTCTCCATAGTTGTAGCAAAATTAGAGCTTTATTCCAGTCCTCCATTTTCTTGATAGCTAAGCCAACTTCAGAATACGGTAGCACAATTTTGCTCCATGCAACTTTAGCCCCAAACTTCAACATAGAGGGACCTTTTCATAAAAATCTGCTCATAGTGGACTTAATATCTTTAAGCACAGACGCTGGAAGAATGAAGTGAGCAGACCAATACGTTTGAATAGCAAAAACAACAGATTTAATAAGTTACAATCGTCCAGCATAAGAAAGAAACTTATTAGTCCATGAAGCAATTTTGGATTTAACCTTTTCTAAGAGAGAATGACAGTCAGCAAGGCTAAGCTTCGACGTGATTAAAGGGATCCCTAGGAATTTTATAGGAAACCGTCCCACTTGGAAACCCAGATTATTGAATATGACCTCAGCATGAGCAGGAGATACATTGGAGAGAAAACACATATTGTTCGAATCATTTATGTGTAAACCCGAGAGGGATGAGAAGTGATCTAAACAAAGTTTGTTCACCTTGACTGAATTCACATCACCATGACAGAAGATAAGCAAATCATCAGCAAAACATAGGTGGGATAAGGAAAGTGACTTTGTTTTCCAATGATGCTTGAAATAAGGAGTCCTTGTTTCCTTTGTGAGAATAAGAGAAAGCACTTTCATAGCAATAACAAAAAGATAAGGAGAGAGAGAATCCCCTTGATGTAAACCCTTGGTCCCTTTAAAATACCCACATAGGGCACCATTCACTCTAACTGGGTAAGAAGGAGAACAAATACAAACCTTAATCTAATAAATGAACTTGGGGGGAAATTTGAAAAGCCATAGAGCAGCAAGCATGAAATCCCAAGAGACCGAATCAAAAGCCTTACGGAGATCAATTTTCATGGCACACCTAGATTGGCCAGAGGGCCTATGGTAGTTCCTGAATAACTCTTGAGCCAGTAGAATATTATCACCTATCCTCCTGCCCAGGACAGAAGCAGACTAACTATGGGAGAATAAGGTAGAAAGGATACCCTTGAGCCTGACAACAATAATCTTTGAAATTCACTTGTAAGTTGTGTTACAGCAAGAGATAGGTCTATAATCAGTCATAGATATAGGATTTAGCACCTTAGGGATAAGTGTAATGGCAGTAGAGTTAGTACCCTATAGAAGGCAACCCTGTTTGAAAAAAGATTGAATGGCCAAAGTAAAATCACTACCAACAATATCCCAAACAAGGAGGAAGAAGTTCACATTGAAACTATCAGGACCAGGACTCTTGTTTTTCTTCATAGACTTTAAAGTTATCAAGATTTTAGAATCAGATATGTCTCTCTCAATCAAAGAGGCTTGAAGATCAGTAACAAATTTACGAGCATAAGGAGCAAGGTCCGGAAAAGACTCCCCCACCATTGAAGGAGAACCCAACAAGGAAAAAAAATGGTCCATCACAATATTTTGAATATCCTTTTGGCCGGTATAAAGAACACCTGCCTCATTTTCAATAGCTAATTTTATTTTGATTCCATTTGTTCTTAATTTGATTGTAAAAGTAGCCTGAGTTTTTATCCCCATCCTTAAGCTATTGGATTTTAGATTTTTGTTTTAGTAACTTCTCTTCACATCTAAGGGCATACCATAGATTTTCATAATGAAGCCTTTGAGCCTTTAAGAGAGAAATATCAGTTGGAGAAGAGGAAATAGCATTCTGAGTATCATGAAGAATGGCTCTAGCCTTATCAACATTTGATGTAAGATTACCATTATCCTTGTTCAAAGTGGAAAGAGCTCGTTTGACCGATCTAAGCTTACCAACTAAAGCCTGAAGATGGTCCCCTGTAATAAAGATATTCCAAGCAGATTGAACAACCTCGTGAAAGTTTTCAAGCTCGCCCAGGAAGTTGAAAAATTGGAAAGGCTTAGGAACTCTAGGCAAGGACATACCAGTTTGAACCACCGATTGACAATGATCCGAAAGATCACAAAGAGTGAACATAACCTGAGAAGCATGGAACTGATGCAACTAATCATTGTTAACCATAACCCTATCAAGCTTTTTGAATTGAGGTTTAGTGTCACTAGAATTCCACCAAGTGTGCATAGGCCCAACCGCACGAAGATCAGACAAGAGCAGATCAGTAGAACAGTCCGAGAAGTCTTGCATACTCGCATTCTAGGATTCAACACCTCCCTTAATTTCAGTAATAGACAGAACCTCGTTAAAATCCCCTAACAGACACCAAGGCTAATAGATAGAATGATATAAGGAACGAAGATCTATCCAAAGAGCTTTTCCTCTCAGAAGGAGTATTTAAACCATAAACAAATGTGACAAAAAATTGCATAGATGAGGTAGCAGACAAAACTAAGCAGTGCATATATTGAGAAGATTTAGAAATAATATTTACAGTCCAAAGCGAAGGGTCCCAACCAACCCAGATTCTCACATTCACATGATGCTCATAGTTAAACTGCCAATTACATTTACTACATATGGCTTTGGAAATAGTATAGGCTTTTGGGCATTTGACTCTAGTCTCAACTAGGCCAACAAAAGAAATTCTATGCTTACACAAAAGGGCTAGGACACTATCATGCTTGGACTTCATATTTACACCTCTAATTTTCATAGAGCAAAAATTAACCATAAAAAATAGGTTAAGTTAAAGTGGGGCAGGCCTCCCCCTTCCTTTGATCTTTTTCTTTGAAGACTGGCCAAGTTCCAAACCAACTCGAGCTTTCACCTTAAGATCATGACCTGCCTTTTCATCATTCATTTTTAGCTTTCCCACAAGGGGGTTTGGAGAAGGGGAGAAGTCAATGTCAGAAAACCCCTCCAAAGCCTCCTTAGCAATAGCAATAGGCTTGAAGACATTGGAGTTACCAACCAAGGAGGGATCACTATAGGGAACCTACTGTTTTGGTCCTTTAGCCACCAAAGTCCAGTTTTTAGAAGTAATATCAGTAACAGTAACGGACTTTGGGATAATAGGAGGAGATAGAGAAGCTATATGGGCAGCAACCATAGTATCTGCATAAGGTTTTTGGACTTTAGGCATCCATTTGTAATTTACTTTAGGACAACGGATAAGAGAGTTCCCAAACATTTTACAGTGAGAACAGATTTGGGGTCTATTTTGGTACTCTACTCTGACGTTAACAATCTTTTCAAAGTTAGTTTCCTCATCAAGAACAACCACTTCTAAAGAGCTAGGCAAAGCCGAAGAAGGCGTTATTTCAACACAAATCCTAGCGAAATTCATAGGTTCTAATTTTTCTGTGATTTTATCCACAAACAGTGGAACACCAACCCCACTAGCAAGGTAGCTGAGCCCAGCTGAAAACCAATAAGACATGGGGATGTTATGGAATTTAACCCAGACAGGAGCTTTTGCACAAGAGTCAAAATGAAAGTCCATGCCTTCCTTCCATTATTTAAGACATAGTTGTTTATTAGATATATACCAAGGACCAAGAGCAAGCACATTCTCACGGTCCTCAGGCTTTGTAAATTGAAAAACAAAAAACCCCCCCTCTTGCAGGAACACACTTTGCAGGCCATATTTATTCCATAATTTATGAACATTATCTTCCATTAGCTTCAAAGGCAGTTTGGAGTGTAAAAACCCACCCACCAAACAAGAGGAACATAGATTATTACCTTATAGCAGTATCTCAGATGGAGGTCGAATCGGGATTGATCCATTATCCATGCTAGGGGGAGAAGGGGGAAAAACTCAAGCTTCGGTAAAGGAGCAGCTTGGGCCACTACTCCATGATTTCACTTCTGGGATGCACTCAGTACCAGGAATATCAGGGGCAACACTGCCAGACCCAAAGGTGACCCCAAAATCAACAGGGCCAGGACATTCCACTTCTTTAAAATCATACCCAACACCTGCCAAAATTAATTTGTGAACAACTTCACACTGACCCAAAGCTGGAAAAGTCGACACTGCCAAAGATGCTCCTTTACTAAACGAACTGATTTCCCTTTATTAGATAAGTCATTTACATTGTGTATAGAAAACCCCTTTGCTTTGATAAAATCTAAAAGAAAGGTGCATTTCCTTCGTTCATCAGCCTCTTCAATATTACCTTGCTGTAAAAGTTCGCGTAGCTCTAAAAATTTCCTTCAAGGGGGTACCATCATGTAACCCTAGGTTGACTTCATCAAGGATATTAGCTTCAGAGGTTTCAGAGATATTGGACACGATAACAACAACAACAATTGGGACAACAGAGGATTCGGCCATTGTAGATTAAATCGATGGCCAAGCCATTTAGGCCAAGAAGCCCCAAACTTCGGTGAAACGGATCTCTCGTGAGGGACTACTGATGAAATTAACATCCTAGAGGTGAGATAAACTAACCATAGTGGGGAGAGAAAGAAGATGGAAACGAAGGAGAAGAAGACCCAAAACTGAAACCAAACCTTGAAAGAAGAGAGAAGGCAGAGCAAAATCCTAGTGAGATAAACTACATCTCGCAAACTTCCTAACTGGTCCCCCTTCCGATTAATTCACATTCACTCCTTGGTTTCATTGTCTTCTTCTTGGCGGCATCTTTCTATTAAAATAAATAACACTTCATTATTACTTCTTTCTTGTTAGTTAGTTATTATTCTTTATTAAACAATAACTCATACTCATTACACAACATGTTCCATAAAAGGCTTATATTGATATGTTCTTCCTTGTAATATAATACTACATCGTTCATCATTACACAACCTTAGCTGATTACATTATTATCCCGTCATTGCTTTCCAAAAATTGGGATTTACAAAAGACTACCCTTTGATATACAAAAGAAGGCTTTATGTCACTACATAGATGTGACATATTTACATATCTATTCTACTCCAACTAGTAACTAGATTACATCTGCCTTATGGCATTCTCATAATCTGCATTGGCCAGACCGGCTATCACATCTCGGCTGATAGTATATTGGTTCTGCCCTGCCTCCACAGGATACTCAACCTCCTACCGCTAAAAATCCCCGTGAGAACTCCTATGTATATAGGACATTCTACTAATCTTTTGCTTCTTGGTCTTTAGCTCCTGCCTGAGCTCAAAGACCTTGTGTTTTAGCTCATGGACCTCGTCTTTGGCTAACAACTTCTAATCATGCTCTTCCTCCCACATTGTCTCCATGCTTTTCTTATCCTCTGAGATAGCATGGATCTCCTCCTTTAACTCTTTCACCTCCTTCCCATCACCTAGGATTTCAAATAATCCAAATTTTATGAATAGTTTTTTTTATTTAATATTGATATTGACTATCAATATTGTGTTGTGTATCTGTGATACGAGTATAGGAGAAGTGGTCAATTTGTGTATTGACTAAGAAATAAGAGTAGAGTTATGCTTAAAAGAGAATAGAAACCCTAACCCTAGTTACGGGTAGGGATTCGGTAGAAATTACAATTATAATAATTGTATTGATGAGTACATGTTTGTACTATATAGAATTTTTGATCAATAATTGATTGGATAGGGTATAAACATAGTAAACCCTAATGATGGAAACCTAACATGATTAGGAAACCCTAATTTTCAATATTAGAAAGCTTACTTTTTAAAAAAAAATTGAGATAGAAATTCTAGAAATTTTTTTAAAAAAACCTTAGGGTTAAACCTTAAGGGTTAAAACCTAAGGCTTAATCCCTAAAGGTTAAACCCTAAGGGTTGGGATAAAATGACAAGGATGCCATTAAAATTGTAAGCAAAAAGACAAAATTAACCTTTACATAACTTTTAAGTTAAAAGAGATATGGTTAAAATTGTTGCCACATCTCTTGAATTACCACCAACCACCTTGAATCAGCTCATTGAAGCCACATAACCAAAATTCGAACCACAAGAATCAAGTATGAGAGATAAAAGAAAGAGAAAGTCCAAAGAATAGCTCATTTGGGTTCTAAACACTTAGCCAACTTTTCTCTCAACCAAACCTCCAAAAATATTAAGTGATTTGGTTACTAGTAGAGCCCCTAGCAACCACAAGATCAGATTAGAGAGCTAAGATCAAAGCTTGGACAAAGAAGGTATAAACCTAAACTCACCTTTGATCTTGTATACTAAGAGAGAATTCATGTTTATGTGTTTAGATGCTTGCTAGAAGATGTTTTATGATGTTCTGTGATGATATATCATAGATCTATAGCCTCAAAATGCTTTAAAAGTGAATTTTTTTGAAACTGCATATGAACCCTAATTTGTTGTCTGACAAGCATATGTCAGAGGCCACAGATCCTTTGTTGTTACTGATTTGTGCGGTTTTATATTTTAGACCTGTAGTATGTTGTAAGGACTATAATCTGGAAGTGGAATCATGGCCATTCCATGTCAAGATTACAAGATATTGTTGGTCAAAGACAGTTGATCGAGCATGACTGAGCAATTCTGGGTAACACATAAATTGCCCAGATCATGTCTGACAATATTTTTCATGGCTTGAATTTGTCAGATTTTATGTAGTTTGATGATTTTATTGTAACCAGTTTGTAGCTTGTTATATGGACTCTAGATATATGCCTCTAGATCCCTTAAACAAAAAATATGTTGGTTGTAGTGGGTGGTCAAACTAGGCCATACGATCACAAAGTGGAGTTTCTGGAATTTCTAGAACCCGTTAGAACAAGCCTTCTGACAAGATTTGACCGGACTAAATCTGGTGATTTTGATGTTGTTAGACTGAGATCATGCTATGTAGATGTTCCTTGACATGAGAACTATAGGTTTGAACCATGAGACCACATGAATTATGACCAGAACCTAGAGGAAATTGAGCCACAATATTGGTACTCGAAACTGATTGGGTTTTTGGGTAACCCAGAAAACCCAGGAATCGTCTGACAGTTACTTTGGAGCTCTGGATCGTGCAGCTATGATGTTGTATGATGGAGATGATGATTGATAATGGTAATACTACATACCTACTACAAGATTAATTTTCAAACAAGCTCAGAACATGCTTAGGCTAGCGTGATCTTCTGGCGTCTTAGAATAGACTAGAATATCATCGATAAACACTACAACGAACTTGTCCAAGTATTGTTTGAACACTCTGTTCATCATATCCATAAATGCAGCTGGTGCATTTGTCAACCCAAATAACATCACCAAAAACTCGTAATGGCCGTAACGAGTCCTAAATGTTATCTTAGGTTTCACAAATCTATCTTAAAAAAATACTTTGCCCCTTTCAACTGATCAAAGAGATCATCGATGCTGGGCAATGGGTATTTATTCTTTATTGTTAACTTATTCAATTCTCGGTAGTCGATACAGAGTCTCAACGATCTGTCCTTCTTCTTCACAAATAGTACCAGTACTCCCCACAGCGAAACACTCGGTTGAATGTACTTTCTATCCTATAGTTCTTATAATTGAACCATCAACTCCTTCATTTCTATTAGCGCCATACGATATGGTGCTCTTAAAACTGGTTCCACTCCTGGCACAATATCTATTACGAATTCAATCTCCCTATCTGGTGTAAGACCTAGTAATTCACTTGGAAATACATCCACGAGTTCTTTAACTATAGGTATTTATTCCATCGTTGCGCCCACTCTCTGGGTATCAACAACATGACATAAATAAGCTACACATCCATTCCTCAACAATTTCCTTATTTATGTTATAGTAAGACAACACGAACATCCCGGTGATTTATTTTCGTAAAACACTACATGAGGTTGTCTCAACGTTCTAATGTTTACACATTTCTTTTGACCATCTATAATTTCACCATGGTTAAACAACCAATCCATCTCGAGAATTACATCAAATTCTCCCAACTTTATTGGTATCAAATCTACCGATAATTTATAACCTCGTATCTCTACACAACAATGCCTATGAATATTTTCAACAGGAATTATTTCTTCATTTGCTACCTTGATATTCAAAGGTATAGGAAATTTTTTGAGAAGTAATCCTAATCATCTAGCAAAATCACATGTTATAAAAGAACAAGTAGCACCCGAATCAAACAACACGTAAGCATTTATATCGTTGATCGGGATAATACCTGCAACTACATCCCCTGATGCAACTGCATCTTAGACGGTCATGTTAAAGGTGTGGGTCATCGGCCTACTCATCTTAGCTGGATCACTAATAGATAACTTACCACTACTAGTACCCTTATTCCCATCAATCCCCTTCTTTGGGAAATTCTTCGCTATATGATCAGTTGATCCACATACGAAGCATCCATGGTTCTTCTTCAGACATGGATAATTAGGCTAAATGTGCCCCTCCTATCCACAACTATAGCATACCACTTTTCCCTTGAGACAGACTCATAAGTAAGTCTTCCCATAGTTCTTGCACATCTCCGTCCTCTTCTTAGGATCTAATTGCTTTACTCCAATATTCCCAGTTAAAACCCTTCCTCTTCTGACCATTACCAATCCTGCTGGCTCCCTTGATTTTTACTCCCCCTTCGACCTTATTCGTATTCTTCTTCTCCCTGTGGTATTGGCTTAAAGCCTCATTACCACCTTCGATAATTATTGCCTTTTCCAGTACGGTTCCAAAGGAAGTACTTTGAAACACTAATATCTAGCTATAGATCCAGGGTTTTAAGCCCTGCTCGAATCTCCTCGCCTTCCTTACCTCAGTATCCACCTGATGTGAAGCAAACCTCGCCAATTCATTGAACTTGGCAGCATATTGGGGAAGAGTCATTTCCCCTTGTTTTAACTCTAGAAACCTCATCTCCATCCTCCCATACATACTCGTGGGAAAGTAGTTCTCGAAGAAAATCTTCCTAAACCATGTCCACGTTAGGTTTTCTATCCCAACCCTAGCCTGGTTTGCCTCCCACCAGAAGTTGGTATCTCCCTTCATCATGTAGGTAGCAAAAGCAACCGTTTACCCCTCTTCGACATTTGTAATAACAAATGCCTTCTCTATTTATTTTACCCATGTTTGGGCTTCTATAGGGTCCGTAGTTCCTTTGAACTTCGGCGGACCTACGCTCTTAAAATCGCAGGATTTACGGGTATATTCACCATATTTCTATTAAAAGTAGCCATTAATAAATTAACGAACTCTTGCATTGGGTTAACCGGTCCCCCTTCCGGTTGATTCACGTTTCCTTCTTGATTTCGTTGTCTTCTTCTTGGCGGCATCTTTCTATTAAAATAAATAACACTTCATTATTACTTTCTTTTTGTTAGTTAGTTATTATTCATTTGTTAAACAATAACTCAAACTCATTGCACAACATATTCAACAAAAGGCTTATATTGATTTACTTCTTCCTTGTAGTATAATACTACATCATTCGTCATTACACAGCCTTAGCTGATTACATTACTTTTCCCGCCATTGCTTTCCAAAAATTAGGATTTACAAAAGACTACCCTTTGATATACAAATGAGGGTTTTACGTCACTACATAGATAAAACATATTTACATATCTAACTCTACTCTAGCTAGTAACTAGATTACATTTTCCTTATGGAATTCTCATAATCTGCATTGGCAAGACCGGCTATCACATCACGACTGATAGTATACCGAGTCTGCCCTGCCTCCATGGGATACTCAGCCACTTGTCGTTGAAAATACCCGTGCGAACTCCTATGTATATTGGACATCCTACTAAGCTTTTGCTTCTTGGTCTTTAGCTCATGCCTAAGCTCAAAGACCTCGTGTTTCAGCTCATGGACCTTGTCCTTCGCTAAAACCTTCTCGTCATGCTCTACTTCCCAAAATGTCTCCATGTCCTTCTTGTCTGCCAAGATGTCATGGATTTCTTCCTTTAACTCTTTCACCTCCTTCCTAAACTGGATATTTCTATCCAACACTGCCATGAATAATGCCTTCATTGACTCCCCCGGAGTCATCTCTTCTACAGGTGCTACCGTATTAAACGACACCACTTCCACCTCCGCCTCTGACATGCCATTAAACAAAGACATGAAGTTTAAGTTTTTCGAGTCTTCTGACTCAATCACCACTATTTCCAAAAACTCAGCTACAGGTGTCGGTAAGATCTCTACTTGATTCACAGACTCCTCACTAACGACATGTATATCCCTATACATCACATTATCTCCTGACATCTACAACAAAACAAATTAGTTTGATTAGTACACATCATTAGGATAGTAAAAACACATATCACATTTAATGCATTTTTAGGGTTAACTTCATCTTTTACCTCTTTAACTCTTCTTAAAGTTATGGCTTAAGGTTCTTTCCCCCTTAAGTTTTAAAACATATTGCTCTTATACCAATCCGTGACGCCCCCAAATTTGGGTATCTTCCAACCCGACAGATGGTGCTATACGGTGTTATAGTTCACACATACATTCAATTAAAATGCTTCAAAAGAGTACTGAATATGTCTTCTATATATTCCAATACAATATTTCCTTTCCCAGGTTCTTTGTAACCATTACATATGTTCTTTGTCATAATATCGAATAATTACAACATTTATACTATACTATTACAAAGACAGTTTATTGGTCTGCCTTAGCCTTCCCTTTATCTTTACTAGGTCCTTCCATGCGTTCGGTCTTAGCTACATTCATATGGTTCAAGCAAGAATAAGCATAACTAGCTCAGCAAGTATGACAATTTCATTTAAGCAACAGGCTTGAATCATAGGAATTGTATATTTTCTATAACTAAATCAATAGTTATGAAGTACTATCGATAATTCAAAATAGCACTTCTCTTTTCTTTAAAACATTTCACAATGAACAACGTTCATTAAACATAAATTTTGGTCCAAGACATTGAGCATTTCATTCTTCCTTCGAAAAGGATAACCCAACATCAAGTTCGTAAGTTCGATATTTCTTACGAGCACGTCTAGGTGATCAGCCTATAGTACTCTATGTTGTACAACACTACTTCATTAAACATATCTACGTTTAAGTTTTGGCAACCTCACGTTCCTGTCGTTTGACGACAAAACATTTGTTTATTCATACTCAGTCTTTCCTTGAAATCCATACCAAAATAGTTGGCAAAAGATAGCAACATCGATAACATCTTGATATATTATAAGGAAATCTACAAACACATCAAGTCTAGCCGAAGGAATCGGCTTCGACCTCATTACACAACAATTCATGCGTAAGATACATAAATTACAAAGCTTGTCCAGAATGAACATAGACAAGGGTTAGAACACTTGCCTTCAGCGTCTTCTATAGTTAATACACTTTTCCTTTGAATCTTAAAGGTTTGTACAATACATAATCACATAACATACCACATTAGGTCATAAACAATCATGTATGGTCACTAATGTATCGTACCCTTCTTCTCAATCTAATCATTCTTTAGATTGTTTAACATTGGTTACGGTTATCGTATTACTTTGTGTTTATGTTCAAGAAATCTTTCGTCAACCTTTAGTTGTTAACTTAAGGTTATTATCTTCCTTAAGGACATTACTTTTAGTTAATTAAAGTTATAACTCACCATTAATCAACTTTTATTTTCTTTACATTCATGTGCATTCCTTACTGCCTCCTTCCTAGTGCTGGCGATGCGGCGCCAACTTTCTTTACTAAAGTCCACGCTATTGCGCGACTTGACAGTGCATGGTGCTCGGTCTTGGCGATGTGGTGCCACTTCCTTTACTTTATGTAGCGATGCAGTGCCACTTACTAGTGTCTAAGGGTTAGGCCTAACGCTGCGGCAGTCACTGACTTTATACCTTGGGTTACATGACTGCAATGTTTGGCCCGAAGTCTCGAGAATGATTTCATAGTTTATTTCTTCTGCAAACTTTTTGGGCTCATAACTTATTCATTCTATGTCCGAATTGGCTCGTTCAAAAGCCGTTAGCTCACAAATCATGTGTACTATGATTTCCTTAGAAAAACTTACATTTTTTAATCTGTTAACACGAAATTCACCAATTAAGTTCTTTATTACGAATTCATTAAATGTTCGTGAACGTTCATAGCTCGTTTCTTCGTTCTAAATCAAAATTTGACCATTTTTGAGTCCGCAACTCTAAAATGTAAACTTAGACTATTCTCCATCTAAAACCAATGTTTCGAGTTCAATGGTGACTTTTGAATTTCATTCTGAGAATTTAACGATTTCGACGATTATCGTCTAATTTTGTAAATTTCGCCATAACTTCGTTACTTAAGATTTTTACATCGTTCAAAATGGATTCATTCCATCATTCTATCATCTTAACCAAACATATTTCATCTAATCCTATACACGATGGTTTTAAATTTGTCCATCAACAACAAAATGATAATTCTTCAATGTTCTTTATTAGTTCATAACTCTTATGATTATGATTCACTTACAACATAGTTTATTAAGGTTTAGGTCCATTAATAACCATCCTTATTCCTCTTTATGAAGCATGATCCACCAATATCCACTTCTCTATCAAAACTATAATGAAGAGATGAAGATAAATGGTCTAGAGGTTCATTACCTTTGATGTTCTTAACTTGGTTCTTCTTCTTTTCTTCTTGAATTAGCAAGACTCTAGCTCTCACTTTTCTCTCTATGATATTAGCTCTAAGATGTTGGTGGAAAATAAACAAGGCACAAAATGAACCACCAAGCTCTCCTATTTATAGAAATTACAAAATGAGGGCATAAGGGTAAAGATGTCATCCCACCTCCTTTCTTCCACCTCCATACTATTCAAGACTTGCTCCCCACAACACTTATCTCTTTTTTGGCCACCAAGTTGGCTAGCCATGACTCACTCATGGGGCCCATATGGGTTTTCTTACCCGGTGACCCATCGGTTCGATCCACGGGTCTGGTTCTTGGTTTGGGCTTAGATTTAATTACTTTGGGCTTAACATTGGGCTTGCATTATTAATCTTTGGGCCTTAACAAGTTTACACTTGAGCTTGCCCAATTCCTACATAATCCTACTAGTTCATTACAATTGGCTTAAGGCTTATAACGTATAATCCTTGTATTCTTTACGTATACTAATTCATATAATCATTCATCATATATTATATGCTATCTTTTCGTATATACTTGTATAATACTTCGTATCATGCATACTCGTATTCTTTGCCTCATATAATACTTGTTTATCATACGATCGTCATTTATTCAATCTTTACTTTCCTTAACCTTTTTAAACTTAGTACGCAGGCGAAAAATTGCGTTTGCCATAACTGAATTGTTATTACATAATCCATCCTTCCTTATTATTCTATCGTTACGTATTTCTCGGAAGTTCAAAAATAATTCCCGAGCAGAAATGGATGAATAGTGTTTTTTGGTGAATTTCTCGGAAAGCTTTTATTTTTATCTTGGAAATTCAAACACTTTAATTCCTTCACATAGCCAGAATACTACGATATTACGACACTTTTAGGTTATAGAACAACCTTCATCTTGTTTATTCGTTGTAAATAACATATAATATAATTTTATTCATTAATTAATCAAATAAAATTATTTTGTAATTAATCTGATTTTTTCGGTCGTTATACCTCTAATGCTAGGAACCACACCAAGTTTGGTTATGAATTTCTTCATCCAAACATCCTCATTTGTAGCTTCACTTGTAGTTATGTACTCTGCCTCTGTCACTGAATCAACAACTATTTGCTGTTCGGAACTCTTCCAACTCACTGCGCCACCTTTTAAGGTAAACACATACCCCAAAACGGATTTACTGTCATCTTGATCCATTTGAAATCATGAGTCTATTTAGCCCTCTAGTTTCAATTCAGACCCATTGTAAACAAGAAATACATCCTTAGTTTTTCTTTAGTACTTTAGGATATTTTTCACTGCCTTCCAGTGCTCTTATCCTGGATTCGACTGATATCTGCTTGTTACACTAAATGCATGAGCAACATCCGGTCTAGTACATATCATACCATACATGATAGATCATATTGCTGAAGCATAAAGAATCTTACTCAGTGCGAACTCGAAGATAAGATGATGAAAAGCTATCCTGAGTTATTTGTTTGATCTGTGTCTTCGATTCTAGGGATAGAATCCTTCTAAGGAGGGAAGAATATGACGAATAAAATGTTTGAGTGGTGATTCTGGGGACAGAATCCTTGTAAGGAGAGAAGGATATAACAATCCAGAATTTTTATATGTAATTTCAAATATTTGTTGAATTAAATAAATATTTGTTTAGTTTGAGAATTTATTAGTTAAATAAATAATTCATGAGTTGTGAGGAATTAACTTGATTAAGTGTAATATGTTAATTAAGTTGATATTCGGTAATTTTGTATTTTGATGTTAATTAAATTAAAAGAGTGATGAATTAATTATTATGTGATAATATTCTAATTTAATTTAATAATTAAATTAGAGAGTTGATAAAGATTAAATGAATTGTTATAAAGTTGTTTGATTTAATTCAGTAATTAAAAGTGATGTACTAATCTATTAAATAAAATTAAAATTAAAATTAAAATTTTGTGACAATTTGATTATGTGGCATTTTGATTTAATAAGTTGATGTTAGCTTTAATTTAATTTGAATATGGGAATTTAATTAAATAGGGTGTGACAATAAACTATATAGTAAGTGAGTTATTAAAATAAGCTAAAAAGGAGTTTTAATTTAGTTTTACCAAACAAAGCTTAAGGCTTTTTAAATCCTTATTTTAATCCAGTTTTTTCCAAACATGCCTTAGTGGCTTTTGAATTTTAAAAAAAACATAATTGATATGTTATTAAGTTGGGGTATTATATACTTGTCAATTTTGTACATAATAATATGTATCATTTACATTATATTAGTTGTTTTATGTAAAGTTAGAAGAGAAAAAACAGAGAGAAAAGGGAGAAGGAAGAAGAGAGAAAAAATTTCTCTATGAGCTTGAGCAAACCAAGAAGGATTCTATCATCTTCTCTAGCTAAACTAGCAACCAAGGTATAATCTAAGTTTTTTTAAAGTTTTTGTTTTTATTTTATTTTTCCTCTATGTTTGAGTTTCATGAACAATTAGTTGAAGACATGGGTTAAACATGTTAATTTGTTAATATAAACTACTTTTATATGATTTGTATGTGATTTAAAGTTGTTTAATTCATGAAAATATGATATATATGTGAAAAAATCATGTTTACAGTGAATTACAGTGATATATATATATATATATGATATGGCTTATTTTTGAATCAAAATTGATACTCAATTCATGATATAAAGTGTAAATTGATTTTTGATTGTGTAAATATATCAAGAAATGAAAATAAAGTGATTTAAATTGATTGTTTTTGTTAAAAAACGGATGTACAGTGATTAGTTTTGCTAAAAGTATTTGAAAGTGAAGAAATAACAAAAATAATGAAATTTAAAGGTTTTAATTTGTTGTTTATGTTGTTTATATGGTTAGAAACATGTTAGAAACATTAGTTGTTGTTTCTATAAAGTTTATACTACTTGGGTAAGTTAAAATGGTTGTTAGAAAGGAGCTTTTTAGGCTGTTGACTTTGACTTTGTGTTCTTGTGAATTTGGAGCGACTGGAACTATGCCCGACGACTGCAGTATGCGTGCCCAAAGCACGATTCCAGTCTTTGCGATGTCACTCAGTATGACCCCGTGCCACTCTAAGGCCTAAGTTGAGCTCGATAGCGCCAGACCACTGCTGCAGCGTCGGTCCTCAGTACAAACTGAGGCACTGCAGTGCCAGTTAGTAGTTTAGCCCAGAAATTTGATTTTTAATATACAACTTTGTAGTGTTAATCTAGCATGATCTTATGATTATAAAATGTGAGTAATTATGTTATATAATGAAAGAGCGGATTTTGGGGTTGTTATAATATCAAATATGAAGATTATCATTAGTAATTAATGAGATATGTGATAGTTGAAATTAGTGTTAATAAAATTAGAAGTGTGGTTCAACCATGTGGTTAAACCTAAGACTAAGAGTTGTAAATGAAATGAATATTTAGTTATGTAACGTGATCATGTGGTAACTAATTATGTCATGATGACATGTGTATAGCATACTGAGAATCAAGTTGTACTATTTAGATTACACGCAAGGCAAGTTCTCTAACCCTAACTTTATTTGAGCAAGTTGTCTGAACCCTACTTCTATTTTAAACAGTTTCTTTAACCCTAATCTCTATCTGAGCTTATCCTACCTTGTTGATAGTTATACAAGTTTGTCATCCTGTCTTGCTATAAATTACGCAAGTTCTTAATTTTGTTTCCATATTGAAGAATGTAACCTTAGCTTACCATTTTTGTTTAAGAAAGGTTTATTATATCTTTTCAATGCTTTGAACATTATTCTTAGATCATGACTTGGATGTTTTACATTATTCATTTATGGTTCATAACTACTCTATAACATATCATTGTTGAACCCTCACATTGTCATTAAACTTTTGATTTAACTAATCCTTAGTTGATGTACGTTGAACTCTAAATTTGTGACACCCCCAAATCCGGGTACTTCATTCCCATAGGATTTGATGCTCACTATCAAAAATAATTACATCTAACTACCCATAACCCATATCTTATATTCAACAACTTATCAAAATCCCACCTCCAGAGAATGAAAATCACAAAATAGAAAATTAGAGTTAGGGTAGATTATACCTTAATCTAAATAGAATGTATCACTTTATTCCTTAGAACTTGCTTTTTTCTGTCAATAATTTGAACAGGGACTTCTTCATATGTTAAGTCTTTCTCAAACTTAAGGGCTCATATTCTATCACATGCTTATAATCAGGCTTATACGACCATAATACTGATACATGGAAAATATTATGCATATGCTCCAATTCCGGAGGTAAAGCTACCTCGTACGCCACTTCACCAACTCGTCAAAGTACTTCAAAAGGTCCTGTAGACCAAGGGCTTAATTTTCCCTCCTTCACAAACCAAATTTTCCCCGTCCAGGGAGACACTTTCTAGAAAACAAAACTACCGACATAGAATTCCCGATTTTGTCGATGTTGATCGACATATTTCTACTATCTATCCTGTGCAGCTATCAATCTTGCTTGAATCATCTTGATGATCTCGACGGTTTGTTGTACCAACTTTGGACCTAATAGCTGACATTCACCTACCTCATCCCACCATAACGAAGTTCTGCATTTTCCTGTCGTATAACGCTTCATAAGGCGGCATGCCAATACTCGCGTGTAGCTATTATTATAAGCAAATTCAGCCAATGGTAGATGGTCATCCCAATTTCCCTTGAAATCCATAATACATGCTCTAAGCATATCTTCTAGTGTTTGGATGGTTCTCTCACTTTGTCCGTCGGTCTAAGGATGGTATGATGTGCTCATTCTCAGTTGTGTTCCCAAACATTCTTGTAATCGTTTCTAGAAATTAGATGTGAAACGTGGATCTCTGTCTGATACAATGGACACAGGTACACCGTATCTTGAAACAATTTCCTTCGCGTACTGTTTTGCCAACCGATCTAGGTTAAATCTAATCTTGATTGGCAAAAAGTGTGCTGACTTCGTCAGTTGATTGACAATCACCCAAATGGCATCGTAACCTTGTTGAGTCATTAAAAGACCTACCACAAAATCCATTATGATATGCTCCCATTTCCATTCTGGTATCTCCAACGGTTGCAATAATCCGCTAGGCCTTTGATGTTCAGCTTTAACTTTCTGACAAGTTAAACATTTTTCCACACATTCACCCACATCCCTATTCATATTTGGCCACCAAAAATGATGTCTAAGATCCTGGTACATCTTTGTACTCCCAGGGTGAATCGAATATCTTGAGTTATGAGCTTTCACTCAGAATTTTCTCTTTAATTTCTAGTACTGTAGGAACCCAAATTCTCCCTTTGAATCGAAGTAACCCTTCCAAGTTAGTTTTAAATTTGTTTTCCTCACCTTCAAATACTTTCTGTTTTATCTTTAATTTCACAGTTACCTTCAAATACTTTCTTCACATTACCTACCAACGTTGAACCGTTTCCCATCTAGAATAACTCTTCGTCTGATTCTTTTGGATACTTAATTTCCAACTCCATCTTAGCCATTTCTGACACTAGCTTCTCCTGAGCAGTCAACATCGTTAACTTCTCCCGTCCCTTCCTATTTAAAGCATCATCAACAACATTCAACTTTCTGGGATGGTAGAAAATCTCACAGTTATAGTCTTTGATCAACTCCAACAATCTTCTTTGCCTCACAGTCAAGTTTTTTTGTGTAAAGAAATACTTCAAACTTTTATGGTTGGTATATATCTCACACCTCTCTCCATAAAGATAATGTCTCTAATCTTCAGGGCAAACACCACAACAGCCAACTCTAAGTCATGAGTCAGATACCCTTTCTCGTAATCTTTTAATTAATGTGATGCATACACAATAACTTTGTTGTTCTGCATAAGCACACAACCTAGTCCTTTATGCGATGCGTCACTATACACCACAAAGTTCACTGTATCATCAGGTAATGACAACATAGGTGTTGAACTCAACCTTTTCTCTAATTCTTGAAAACATTCCTCACACTTCTCCATCCAAACAAACTTAACCGACTTCCTAGTTAAATTCGTCAACAGAGTTGCGATTTTGGAAAAGTCTTGTATAAAACGCCTGTCGTAACCTGCCAATCTTCCTTACTTCTGACGGTGTCTTCGGCTGATCCCAGTTTATTACAGCTTCAACCTTTGATGGATATACCGAAATTCCGTCTTTATCAATAATGTGCCCGAGCAATTGTACAAGTTCTAACCAAAACTCACATTTTGAAAATTAAGCATACAACTTCTCTTTTCTCAATGTCTCCAACGTCACTCTTAAGTGTTCCACATGTTCCTCCTTGGTTTTGGAATACACCAATATATCATTGATAAACACCACAACAAATTTGTCTATGAATGGTTTAAACACCATGTTCATCAAATCCATGAACGATGCAGGTGCATTCGTTAAACTAAAAGACATAACTAGAAACTCGTAATGACCATACCAAGTTCTGAATGCCATCTTTGGTACATCTTCTGGCCTCACCTTCAGCAGATGATAATAACTTCTCAAGTCTATCTTTGAGAAATATCTCGCTCCCTTCAATTGATCGAACAAGTCATCGATTCTTGGTTATGGATACTTATTTTTAATTGCGACCTTATTCAATTCTCGGTAGTCAATGTAGAGCCGCATCAATCCATCTTTCTTCTTAACAAACAACATGAGTGCTCCCAATGGCGATACACTCGGTTGGATATACTTTTTGTCGAGTAATTCTTGCAACTGCACCATTAACTCTTTCATCTCTACTGGGTCCATTTTGTATGGTTCCTTACATATCGAGGTTATTCCTGGTAGTAAATCAATCACGAACTCGATTTCTTAATCCCGCGGAAGACCCGACAAATAATCTAGAAATACGTCTGCAAAATCTCTTATGATTGATATTTCTTCTAACGTCGCACTCTTCTTCTATGTATCGACTATGTAGGCTTAGTATCCTACACATCCTTGTCTCAACAACCTCTTGGCTTGCATCACCGTCAGACAATTTTCTTGTCGAGGTGACTTTCTGCCATAAAACACAACCTTTGACGGAGTCATAAGGTTAACACATTTCTTTTGGCAATCAATTACTGCCCCGTTATTGAATAACCAATCCATTCCCAGTATAACATCAAATTCCCCAATTTTAATTGGTATCAAATCTACCATCATCTCGTGACCCTTTATAACCACTCTACAATTCCTATATATGTATCTAACAGGAATCACTTCCTTATCCACAATCTCTATGATCAAAGGATATTCTAATTCTTCCTGAGGCAATTCTAATTTCTGAGAAAATTCATCGGATATAAATGAACAAGTAGCACCCGAATCAAATAGCACATAAGCATTAATACCATTAATCGAATGATACGACACCACATCCTTGGGTATGCATGACATCCTGCGCATGGTCATATTGAAAGTCCTCATGATAGGTCGACTTGGTTTGTCTTTGGTCGATGATAGTCAATGCACCACCACCATTGTTGTTTCCTTTTCCTACACTTGCACTTCCCGCTGGCTTCTTAGGGTAATTACGAGCCATGTGATCCTTTGACCCGCAGGTAAAACATGCTCCTTTCTTTGGACTAAAACAGTTCGGTGCAATGTGTCCCTCCTGACCATAGTTGAAACACACCCGCTTTCCCTTCAAACATACCCCAGTATGGTTCTTCCCGCACGTCGCACAAGCTTCAAACTTTTTCTTTTGCTGACTTCCTTGTTGTCCTCCCGTAGTCGAATTTTTGCTCCACTTCCTCTTCTGATTGTTACTTCCAATGTTACTTTCACCAGCCTTATTTTCATTTTCATTCTTCCTCTTCTTTTGTTCTTGATTGTACTTGGTCAAGGCATCGCTTCCACCTTCTACGATAATTGCCTTTTCTAGTACAGCCGCAAATATATTTAACTAGAACATTGAACCCTCTCTATAAATCCAGGGCTTCAATCCTTGTTCGAACCTTCTCGCCGTACGCTCGTCGGTATTGACTTGATAAGTGGCAAACCTTGCCAACTCGTTAAACTTCGTAACATATTCTGATTGCACCTCCAACTGATTCTGAGAACTCGCTAGTAAGTACATTTCGAAAAACATCTCCTTAAATCTATCCCACGCTATCACTCCTTGTCCCCCACGAACCTTATTTGCCTACCACTAGTAGCTAGCTTTAGACTTCAGCATGAGCATTGCGAACGGAGTCTTCTGGTCTTCATTAATTCTAGCAACATCAAATACCTTCTCCATTTCCATGATCCAGGTTTGAACTTCAATTGGATTCATAGACCCTTGAAACTCTGGTGGTCCAACCGCTTTGAATTCCTTGAAGGTCGTGACTTGAGCTTGCGGTTGATTCGCAAGTGCTCCCATTAACAAAGTTACCAACTGCTGAACCGGGTTAGCGTTGGCCTCGTTATTATTATTATTAGACCCCTTAGGAGGTGGTTGTTGACGTGGTTTTCTTCTTCTAGTAGACATTTTCTATTAAAATATACACATATTAGTTCATTACTCAACTTCTTGAGTATTTGAAGTTTAACTTAAACATTCTAAGATTAAAGCTATAACACATAACATTTCAATAAACTTTGAGTTTTTTATTCATCCATAATGTTTTAAAACATAATAAGAATAGCATAACTGCTATTAACATCCACTTTTCTGAACTAGACAAGTTTTAGGATTATATATTCATACTACCCCTTTATTCTTTTCAAAATAAGGGATTTACAGTTTATTCATTCACATACTTAACCACACATATCATTATTATTCTTATTCTTTCTATCTGGGCATATTAAGACATCGAGAGGCTTCTCTACGCTCTTCCTCCATGATACGATACGCCATCCTACGATCCATCACGAACCACGACGAATCTTCAAATTGAGGTGGGTAATAAAAGACTCGGTCTTGGGCTCTATCAATCGTAGAATTAAAGGCATAATCCATCTCATTCATCTTGGCCTTCTTCATTTGAACTTTAGCCTCAGCACAGTCTGCACGTTGAGTTGCCTTCATCTGAGCGTCCTCTACTCTTGCACGCTTAGCTGATTCCTCTTTCAAGTCATCTTTTAACTTCTCCACATCAGTCTTCATCTTCTCGTTCACCACCAAAAGATCTTCATGCTGACCCTAGGTATGAACTAGGTCCCACTCTATGTTTCCAAGGCATGAGTCAAGTTCCTGAATCTCCACATCTTTCTGCTCTATTGTAGCTTGATGCATCTCAGCCAACTCCTTCAGCTCCTTAACCTTGTCCTGTAGTTCTATGTTACGGTCGTACAGTGCATCATACATCTCAGCTGATATGGAGTTTTGTGGAAACTCCACATGATCCTCTTCCTCATCATCCTCCTCTATCTCCTCAGAACTATCCTCCTCAGGCTCAGACACAGGCTCGTCCTCTTGTATCAACTACTCCCGCACTACGTGAATATCCCGGGGTTCGTCATCTCTAGGTACCTGATCTGACGCCCCCAAAACAGGTATACATCACCCATCTTGAGTCACCAAATACATGGTAAAAAAATCAAATACAAACTCCTTTTATACAACTATCGTGCAAAATACGACAAAACATAGCTGAGGGTTTTAACACGAATATTGTCTTCTAGATAATATTCACACTCAATGGAGTCCTCATTACAATTATTATCACACTATTTCATAGAATAGTGAGGACTACTATAGCCACTTATCATATACCATAACTTCATTCCCCGACTCGACCCAGCTATATTCTCATTTCCTGAAGAGAATAATGAAGGAAAAAGGTGAGCTCAACTAGCCCAATAAGAAATATTATGACTAAGATAGTGCAGAATAAATTATCCTTAGCCTTCAACAATATAACAACTGATAGAATGCAATAGATAGCAAGTTTTAGACCAACAACTACAGCGGAATAAGTAATCCATTAGAAGAGTCAAGTAGAGCATGATATCTATTATCTTCTATGATTTAAAAGTTTATCATCAATTTTATCGTTGTAATATCCATTAACAGTTCTTTGTTATACCCAAGACAAAGAGAACTTTCATCACCTGTCTTAACCTAAACCACCAAAGATTCATGTTTATAACAATGTGAATCAACAGTAAATCCTTACCACAAAGGCTTAATAGAACGTTCACTCAATATCCTTACCCCAAAGGCTAAAGACATTCAAGTGTAATAACAATGATCATACCAATAAGTTGTCTATCTTTGCACTACGGACTAAAGATATTCAACTATAAAACCAATGGTCATGATCATTCCAATCAATTGACTGTCAGTGCACTACGACCAAAGACATTCAACTATGGTCATGATCATACCCACCCACATCATCGAATTATACATGCACTACGGGCCAAGGATATTCGTTAGTATCACTAGTGATCATGATCATGTCATACACCTATCTATCTTTGCTCTACGGGCCAAAGTTATCAATCAATAGTTCGTCTTTGCACGTAAGCCAAAGATATACAACTGTAAAACCAATAATCAACAGTCCATCTTTGCATGTAAGCCAAAGATATACAATTGTAAAACCAATAATCAATAGTCCATCTATGCACGTAAGCCAAAGATGACTTTCATCACAATATAAGCATGAGGATGATGACAATGATATAAGCATTAATCAAACGAAATCAAGGATAAATATTAAAGACTTTAAATTTATCCAGAGTTTAAAAATATCCAAATTGTCAATATGATACTTCTTTGTGGAGTAAAATTTAAGAATAATATTCATGTATCAAAAATAATTTGGACAGAAAACAAATATATTTGTTGGGTGAATAGTACCCCGTCAATAATACCCTGTGAATAGTACTTTGGGAATAGTACCTCATGAATAATACTTTGTGAATAGTACCCTTGAATAGTAACTTGTGAATAGTAACTCGTATTCCTAAATAGTATCATATACATGAATAGTACCCATGAATAGTACTCCGTGAATAGTACTCATAAAAGGAAAATAAAAAAGAAAACGATATTCCATTACGAGTACAAAAGAAATGATATCTCATACGAGTATTATAGAATATAGAAACTGCAAATGGATTTTTACCCGCCATGCGGTAATCCACGTAGACAGATCATTTCCACAATTTAATAAAGAACGAATATGAAGGGTCATTCACCATGCATGTGGTAGTCCGCGTAGATAGGTTATTCTAACAGAATAATAAAGAATGGAACAACAGAAGAATTTCACCATGCATGCAGTAGTCAGCGTAGATAGGTTATTCCAATAGAATAATAAAGAATGGAACAACTGAAGAATTTCACCATG
Source organism: Panax ginseng (assembly GCA_020205605.1). Lineage (NCBI taxonomy): Eukaryota > Viridiplantae > Streptophyta > Magnoliopsida > Apiales > Araliaceae > Panax > Panax ginseng. Next base: position 71,423,350 of record CM035139.1, read on the forward strand.
CATGCGGTGATACTGCGTGAGCGGAGTTATTCCAATGAATAATAAAGAATGGAACAACAAAAGAATTTCACAATGCATCGCGGTGAGTCCGGCGTGAGCGGAGTTATTCCAACAGAATAATAAAGATTGGAATAACAACCCTTTCGAGTATTGAAAGAAAATAACTTTCTTCATGAATACGAAAGAACTAATACCCCTTACGACTGTTGAACGAAAATAATATTCCTAAAAATATTGAACGAAGATGATATTCCTTACAAATATTGAACGAAAATAATATCTATATGAATACGAAAAATAATATCTCTTCAGAATATGAAATAAATAATACCCCTTACGTCTGTTGAACGAAAATAATATTCCTACGAATATTGAATGAAGATGATATTCCTTACTAATATTGAACGAAAATAATATTCATACGAATACGAAAAATAATATCTCTTCAGAATATGAAATAAATAATACCCCTTACCTTGGAAGAAGACTAGATACTGGAATAGTGAAGTAGCAGACAACTCTTCTTCTTTCTCTTTATAGCTTCTCTCTTTATAGCTTCTCTCTCTATAATTGCTCTTGTGAGTCTTAGTGAATTGGTGAGAATAAAAGAAGAATGAGCTTCTATTTATAGGAAAACATAGTTTCGATAATTACATGTTTTGGGGCTCGAAATATTACAGTATAATACCTTCATCTTTTCCTTCATTTTTAATTTAGTCCTGCAAGTATTATCAAACTTTCACCACCTCCCCTAATAGTACATTATGTGAATCAATAGTACAATCATGTGACTCAATAGTTTTATACATATGAAAAAAATAATTATAGTATAGTACCTTCATCTATATCTCCATTTTTAATTTAGTCATGCAAGTATTATCAATCTTGCTCCACCTCCCCTAATAGTACATGCATGTGAATCAATAGTACACACATGTGAACAAATAGTTATAAGCATGTGAATTAATAGCAATTAATTGCTCAGTTATCCGATTAATTACCCGATTGGTCAATATAACCTTATCGAAATAAATGTCGATTTTCACTAACACTAATAATCCCAACACAATGAAAATATCAATTTTATCTTTAATCAACACGAACTTATTCATCATTAATATTATAACTCACAATATTTAACAACGGATCATTCCGGAAAGAGGGCTTTCCCGATAAGGATTTCTCCTATTGGCGCGGCATTAATTAGGTGACGAAACCTCTCCTCCATGAGAACTTTCTGACATCGTTAATATTGCAAATAATAATATGAATAACTTTGCCGTTTCAATTATTTATTTAATAATATAAAATATTATGCAGATGATACTGTGACAATAATTGAATCAATAATATGAGAGATATTATGCAGCAATTACTATAACAATAATTGATTATAACTGAATGACTTCTCACATAAGCATCAATAATCAATACCTTGTGCTACTATGCAACCACACGTATTACTGTACTTTTATCACTAATTATTTTATGACAACTTGCTTACTTTGAAAAATTTTCAAATATCACCCTTAACTTTAACGTTTAATAAATTTAACCATTTACTAAATAGAATAATAATTTTATGAATACTTTCATTTCATAAAATTCGGGATCTCACACCTGAGGTATCACTTCCCTAGCTGGATTGGATATCGTTAGACATCCTGACAATAAAATATTTTAAGTTTTATTTAACATTCTTCAATACTCGCGAGCACATAAGTTATTAACACATAGCACATAATGTCTTTTATTGTTTAGCTTCAATTGATACCTTAATCCATTCCTTAAAACACGATAAGAGTTAGACACCACTATATTTTCTGTCTCCTTAAAGGTTACTTCCTAAGGTTTCACCACCTAAGGTTCATAACCACCTAAGGTTCCTAAGCTTTGATACCAACCTGTGGCACCCCCAAATCCGGGTACTTCATTCCCACAGGATTTGGTGCTCACCGTCAAAAATAATTACATCTAACTACCCATAACCCATATCTTATATTCAACAACTTTTCAAAATCCCACCTCCAGAGAATAAAAATCACAAAACAGAAAACTAAAGTTAGGGTAGATTATACATTAATTTATCAAGAGGTTTAGCAAGCCCTTCACTTCCTCTTGACAATCTCAGAGAATTCTCTCTAGCTCTCACTCTCAATTCTCTGTGTTTTCTTCTATGTATTCTTAGTTAGCCTTAGAAAAAATAAGACACGAAGTGTGACGTCCCCAAAATAGGTATACAACACCCATTCTGAGTCGCCAAATACATGGTACAGAAACAACTATAACTTTATTAATACAATTGTCGTGCAAAATATGACAACACATATACTGTGAGTTTAAATACAAATATTGTCATCTAGACAATATTCACACCCAAATAAGTCCTCATTATAATTATTGATACACTATTTTACAAAATAGTGAGGACTTCAAAAAAAACTTTCTAGAACCTTCATTCTATACCCACGACTAAGTACTGCTACATTCTCGCCTCCACGAGAAAAAAAAAGAACAAAAGGAAAAGGGTGAGCTCAACTAGCCCGATAAAAGAATATTATGACTAAGATAATATAGAACAAATTATCGTTAGTCTTCAACGAGAAAAATCGATAGAATATAATAGAAATGACAAGTTTCGGATCAATATTACGCAATGGAAAAAACAATTCATAGAAGAGTTACGTAGAGAATGAAATCTACTATAATCTATGAATTTAAAAGTCCATCATCAATATTTTATCCACTGTAACATCAATCGATATTCATCTTAAATCAAATATTCATCTTTGCACTACTGGTAAAAAGATATTCATCGATTAGTGTCATGTTCATCTCAACACATGTTCATCTTTTGCTCTGAGACCAAAAGATATTCATTAGAAAATCATTAATCTTTGCACTTACTGGTCAAAGATATTCGATAATATCATCATTTAGGATGAGGATGATGAAAATATTTTTTAGAAGCGAATCCATTGAAATAAAGAACAAATTTTAAGGATTAAGTACTTCAAGCAATCAAGTTCAAAATACTTCCATAAATAATCATAATGGAGTAAAATTCAAGAATGAAGACCAAAACATGGATCTGATCAAAGCTAGTATCCATAATAGATATTTTGGATAAAAAACAAAATTTAATTATTCACATGAATAATTATACATTCGTGAATGAATAATCTTAGTATCGTGAATAGTAACCTTGAACACTAAAAAGACAAAATTTCACAAGAAAATATTACCAATATCCGGCATAATGATATTGAAAGAAATAATATCATTTAAAAAAATTATATCCACTTACCTCGAAAAGACAATACTTGTTAGAATCTTGGATATAATCTTGAAGGAACTTGCACCGTATATAACAACACTCAAAGTATCAAAATACTCACAAGAATACGGCGATAATATAGAGAGAGAAGATTTGAGTTTACGGTGTGATTTTAATTCTAACTTTAACACTTATTTATAGAAAAATGCTTAGAACACCAAAAGCAGAAAATTTAATAAAATAATAATATATTTTTTATAAATTCCTACGCACACTTCCTTTGATCCAAAATATCAACCACACAAGTGGTCCCCCCCTCACCAAAATAAAAAAAATGTTTTTTCTTAAAAAAAATAATTAAAACTTTAAAAATCAATTAATCTGAAACTTCGGAAATTCAATAATTCATAATAAAAGGCCCTTTTATCAGAAAAATTTGAACATTATGTCCATTCCATAGGAAATTTCATTCTCTACAACTTTGTAAGTTTATGTTTTTCCAAATTCCAAGCAGAAATTGACCGAAATCCACATACGGACGATTTTACAGGCTATAATCAAATTTCAGTCAAGAAATGGGGTCCACAAACATGAAAAACATGTTTTAAATATTTTTAGTTACAAAAATACTCTTCCTCCTCATTTATTCATATATCCCACATTCATTGTAAAAAATATCACCATTATTATATTATTAAAATATAATAATATATTTAAATGAATTATTTTATCAAAAAAGATAAATTATCAATTTTCAACAATTGTCACATTAAAAATTTTCTCCATCTATATCCACATAAAATGAATATTTTCCTTATCATAATAATCAATAATTAATTATTCATAAATAATATTACAAAATTACAATACTGATAACTAGGTCGTTCCCAGGAAAGAGGGGGCTTTCCAATAAGGATTTCTCCTTACTGGCGCGCAATTAGGTGACCAAACTTCTCCTTAGACAGAACTTTCTAGACATTGCCAATAATGCTATCTAATAATATTATTCAAATAATATGAATTATTGATTTAATAAAGAAAAATGTTGTGCAGTGACAATTATTGAAACAATAATAATAAAAAAATATCAACGTAGCAATTATTGAATCAATAAAATAAAATATTGTACAGTAATTACTGTAACAATTATTGAGTAGTGCCTTCTTATGTAGAATCAATAATTGGTGCAATATCGCACTTCTTGTGTTTTAACCCATGGGTATTCCAACAAGATACTTGATAACAACTACGTTGTTATTTATAAACAACTTATACTTGTCGTTTTCTTCATCCAATCGCTTTCGGTTATAGGGCCCACACAAGACTGCGCCGTCGTACGAATATTTCCCGACAGTAAGAATATTCCACGACCAAACGAATATTCCCCGACAACAAAAAATATTTTATAACCACTTGCTTATTTGAAATATTTGCGCATTTTACCCATAACTAACCACATTAATCAAATCAACCCTTACTATTTCAAAATAATAAACAGAGGAATTTCAATTTCATTTAATAATAAGTTGGGGTCTTACCCAAAGATATAAGCCCGATATGGCCTTACCCCCATCGGCACTTAAGTTTCCAAACAAAATGTCTATCGATTATGTTAGGCCAAAAGACATAAGGCTGTGTTTGGTTGGGACACCCCCAAATCCAGGTATTTCATTCCCACAGGATTCGGTGTTCATTATCCAAAACATTACATCTAACTACCCATAATCAAAGGATAAAGACATAATTTAAATAACTTAAATAATAATCTTTCCCATTAAAGGGTTACATCATCAACTCAAAAGTAATCCCAGGTGATCTAACCTTAAAATTATTACATAAGTTTGCGGAATAAAAATAAAACAAGTCTCATAACATAAGACATTTAAATTAATTTCAACAAGTCTTCAACACTTGGATATCTTGCCCTTCCCTTTGCTAGTAGATGGCTCATCGACTCTTTCAACTTTAGCTACAGTGTTAATTGCAAGAGTGAGCAAATAATTGCTCACTGATATAGAAAGTAGTATTGATAACAACATGAGAGTGAACAACGAATACTAAACAATAATGAACTTGCTCTACGAATCAAAAATAGAAAACAAGTTTAAACTTTAATATCTGAGGGTCTTAAGACCACGAACTATGTCCCCGGTGCTTAGGTATTATTACCCAACCTTAACAGTCATTTAGACTATACGGACCATTCTTAACGTACTTAGGGGGATCAGCCCTTTGTACCATCTATCGCATGCCTGGTGATTTCTTTTGTTATTCCATTCTTTATTATACTCAGTTGGTTAAAGTTTTGACTTCTATACTACATGAAATTAGTGGAATATCTTTGATATTTGTGCTTCATCTAGTATCTTTTCATGGAAATATTCTTCTAAGCATTCTTGAATTTTACTCTACAAAGAAGTATCATGTTGACAATTTGGACGTTATTAGTTCCTGGATAAATTAATTCTTGAACTTGTTTTATTGAATTATTATGTCATTATCATCATCCTCATGTTTATATTATGTTGAAAGTCATGTACATGGCCTGCATAAGTGCAGATGGACTTGGTATGATTATGACTAGGATTATTCGGTATAATCATGGCCGTAATGTTACAAATGATGTGGAAAAAGTCCTCATTGGCGTGGTGCATTGATGGGCGATTTTGGTATGATTATGGCTATGGATTCTCTTGGCCAAGGGTGCAAAGATGAATTGTTTTATGGCATGATCGTGACCATTGATGAATACACGAATATCCTTGGCCCGTAGTGCATGGATAATTTGTGGTTACTAATAAATATCCTTGGCCGTAGTGCAGGGATTATGCAGATTATTTATTAAAAATCGAGTCTCAAACAATAAAAATGATGAAAACCTTTTCAAATCATAAAAGATAGTAGATTTTATTCTCTACTTGACTCTTTTAATGGATTGCTTGTTCATTGCAGATTAAACTTGATGTCTATTGTATTTTGTCGGTTTTAACATTGTTGAAGACTAATGATAATTTATTCGCATTATTTTAGTCATAATATTTCTTCTTTGGGCTAGTTGAGCTCACCCTTTCTTTCACTTGTTCCCTTGAGGAAATGAGAACGAAATGGCAGGGACTAGTCTCAGACAGCGGAGTGATGGTCCGGGATGGTGTATTAGTAGTCCTCACTATTCTGTAAAATAGTGTGATAATAAATGTAATGAGGACTCTATTTAAGAGTGGATATTGTCTAGAAGGAAATATTCCTGTTTAAACTCTCAGTTATGTTTTATTGTATTTTACACGACAGTTGTATAATTAAGTTTTTAATTGTATTTTTTACCATGTATTTGGCACTCAAGATGGGTGATGTATACCTATTTTGGGGGGCGTCACGTTGGTATCAAAGCTTGGGATATGATCCCGGTAGAGATGTGAGACAAGAACTAGGAGGTGAGAGAGAGGGAATTCCTTCCGCTAGTATGACCTACCTAAGTTTATTTGGTATTTAATTGGTGGTCGGAGTATAGGGATAATATGTGATATGTTAATTAACCCTTGTTTTGTGGCAGTATTTGAAAATGAGATCCGAGAATGTTGAGAATATCAATGGAGCATGAGGAGACCGTTGAGTCTCCACACATATCAATAATCGTGATAATGTGCATTAGGAAGGCGATAATCCTCGAGCAAACAACAACACTTGACCAAATGATGAACGATGGAATGTTCGGAGGCTTTATGCAATTCATGCAACAACAAAAGAAGACTCCTATTCAAAATATAGGTGGAAATAATGGCAACCACTTGATTGGGTCACCATTAAGCGATTCAAGGAGCTGGGACCAACGGAGTTTTTGGGAAAGCCGAACCACTTAAAGGCGAGGCGTGGTTAAAGTAGATCACCAAGATATTTGATGTCTTGGGATGCTCAGAGGAGCAAAAGGTTCCATTTGCCACCTTTAGGTTGCGTGAAAAGGCAGATTACTGGTGGGAATCTGTAAAATGTACCCAGACTAACGCACTCAAGATGTCTTAGGAGAAGTTCCAAGAGCTGTTCAACGACAAGTACTTTCCTGAAAGTATTCGTCACATGAAGGAGGTAGAGTTCATCAAGCTGGAGCAAAACAATATGACCGTGTCGCAGTACGAGGCTAAGTTTGCCGAGTTGTCTCGGTTTGCATCCCATTTGGTCGATAATGAGGAGCGAATGACGTGAATATTTCTAAGAGGTTTGAAACCCAATATACGTCAATACTTCATTTCTCACAAACTTCATTTATATTCAGATGTTGTGAATAGGGCTCAGTTATTGGAGCGCGATAATGATTCAGCACAACCAAAAGGTAACGACCAACAACACGATAATAATCATACCTGTGGCAACGACCATTGGAATAATGATAACCATCGTGGGGGAAATTATCATGCTAAAAATGGTAACCACTTCGGTCGTAATCATGGCCAAGATAATAGAAGTGGAAATATAAAGAAGAGAAGGTTCAATAATGATGGAAAAAAAGCAGCACCAGCACCCGTTTCAAAGGAAGAAGAACGACTACCGGTCGTATATTTCAAATCTTGGACGGAGGACACATCCGGTTCAAATCAGTATCGCTTGACAATCCAAAGCGTGTTTTAATTACGAAAGAGAAGGTCACCTAGATCGATTTTGTCATATGGTGAAGTCAAGTCCAACTTGGATGGTGATGCCAAAGGATGTCCCAGACAAGCCAAAGTTGGTAGTTTAAGAGAGAGTGTTTTTTTTTCGTGACGAGGAACCTGAATAAAATTATCACGGGTAAGTTAATCATAAACTCTTGTGAAGTCTATACCGTGTTAGATACCGGTTCTACTCACTCTTTCATTTCACTTGGTTGTGTTCAATGTTTGAATTTAACTCCAGAGAATTTAGACTTTGATTTATCTGTTGAAACTCAGTTGGGAGAAACCTTTGTTACCTCCACTATTTATAAATCTTGTTTAATTCAAATCTACACTTTCACGTTACCTGTCGATCTTATCTCTTTAAAAATACTTTCCTTTGATGTGATTTTAGGAATCGATTGGTTAACTACTCATCATGCTTTTAGTAAGGTTGTTAGCTTTCATATTCCTAACCAACCTATTATGCGAATTCAAGCAACCAAACTAATAAAGTCAATCATTGTCATATTAAGCCATAAGTAAAGAGCCCCGGTCTTTTTGTTGTTGACTTCCTTGTGTGGAATGCATCGAAGACAGACTTTTCATAGGGGACGTTGTGAATAACGATGGCAACTTGATAGGTATCAATGTGACATGTTATCCAAGTCTTGGATGAGAGTCACAGTTGTGAATGATATTTCTGTTGTTAATAAATTTCCTGACGTATTCTTGAAGACTTCTTAGCCTACCCCTAGAGCGTGAAATCGAATTTTGTATTGACCCCAGTACAAAACCCATTTCTAAAACCCTAAAATATTTTCTTCACCCAAAACGAACTTAACATGCGCCAAAGATGTTGGCTCGAGCTGTTGAAGATTACGATCATACCATTCAAAACAATTGTGGAAGAGTGAATGTGGTAGCTGACGCGTTGAGAAGAAGATCGTATGCGTTTACTAGTGTGATGTTGTTAACACCAAGACCCATTTCGTATAACTTACAATGATGAAGATAGAGTTAAGGACTCTAGGGACCCACGTGAAGATAACGAATATACGATTAGAATCGACTTTAATCGATAAAATTAAAGCCGCTTAAGCTACATACTCAGAGCTGATGAATGTGAAGAAGAAGGTTCAAGAGGGCGTTATTCTAGAAGCAAGAATCGACGAAGAGAGGAAATCTCAACCCTCGATTTAATTGGCCCATTTGAAATCCTCGATCGAGTAGGAACAGTGGACTATAGACTCGTTTTACAGCCAAATATGTTATGTGTTCATAACATTTATCACGTATCAATGTTATGTAAATATGTTGACGACCCAAACCACATTATTGAATTGGAACTAGACGAGATAGCAGAAGATTTAACGTATGAGGAGATACATGTTAAAATCTTGGATAAGAAGGATCCTATTTTATGCTGAAAGGTTATACCTCAAGAGTTAGAATCTGAAATGAAGTCAAGGTATCCTCATCTCTTGACATACAGTGTATACGTATGTAAATTTCGAGGGCGAAATTTCATAAGGAGGGGAGATTGTGAGACCCCAAATTTTATGAATAAAGATTTAATTTTCTCAAAATATTTTTTTATTATGGTGTGGATTTAATATAATGTTATAGTTATGGTTAATATTTATAAATTTTTCAAAGTATGCAAGTTGTTATATAATATTAGATTGGTGGGAAATATTCTTTTTATTAAGAATATCCGTAATGCACCAATACAATCATTGGTGTGGACCGCATATGACGGAATTATTATCCGGATTGAGAAAACAACAAAAATATTTTATTGAAAATAATCGGAGGAAGTTTTATCGTTATCTTGTTGAACTACTCGGTAGTAAAAATACGATGTCTGGCGTGGTTGCATAGTAGCAGCACGATATTGATTATTGATCTTTACGTGAGAAGTCACTCCGGTTTTATTCAATTATTGCTAAGTAATTGTTGCATAGTATCTCACGTTATTTGATTCAATTATTGTCGATATTTTATATATTATTAAATCAATAATTGAGATGATAGAGTTATTAATATTATTATTTGCAATATTAACGATGTCTAGAAGTTACGCGAGGAGAGGTTTGGTCACCTAATTGCGGCCATTAATAGGAGAAATCCTTATTGAAAAGCCCCTTTTCACAGGAATGACTGATCGATTAATAGTGTGAATTATAATAATGATAATGAAGTTTTGTTTTATTAGTATTATAAATGTAATAAAATAGAAAACCTTTTATATAAAATGAGAATACTTTTATAAAGTTATTTATTTTATTGTATATAATTAGAATATATTATATTTTATTATGCATAGTGTTTTGCATAATAAAATCTTTTTATATAAAGCATGTATACTTTTATAAAGTTATTTGTTTTATTAGACAATAATTAGAATATATTATATTTTATTATGCATAGTGTTTGCATTGTAAAATCTTTTTATATAAAAATGAATACTTTTATAAATTTATTAGTTTGATTAGATTATAAATAGAATATATTATATTTTATTTAAAAAGATTTTTTTATTAGAATATTTTATTAAATCAATAAATTTGTCTGTTTAAAAGTGAATCAATATGGACCGTTCATGAATTAATTACTATTCGATCCATTCTCCTATAAATGAAGCTCATTCCTTCATTATTTCTTACGAATTCACTTTGAAACTCGGAGAGAAAGCGTAGAGAAATTCTTCTTCTATAATCTTGGCGTATTTCTTTAGAGTTTAAGAAAGCTTTGAGCGTAGTGCAAGTTTCTTCAAGTATATCCCCGCCTTACCCATCGGAGTACTCTTCTTTATAAGGTAAGGGATATTATTTGTTGTACTCGTAAGGGGTGTTATTTCTTTCAGTATTCATGAAGAGAACTTCCATTATTCCATTCTTTATTATTTTTGGAATAACTTATATATATAGGGACTACCTATACTTGGTGAAATTCTTCATTATTCCATTCCTTATTATTACTCATTGGAATAACTTTTGTATGCAAAATCTTTGCATACATGGTGAAATTCTTTTGTTATTCCATTCTTTATTATTATGTTGGAATAACTCAGATATCGATATACCGCATACATGGTGAAATTCTTCTATTATTCCATTCTTTATTATTACGTTGGAATATCCCCGTACGTGCGATTATGCATGATTTGGTTCCATTATTTATTATTACATTGGAATAACTTTCAAATCTTGATCTATCGCATGCATGGTGAATTCTGTTGTTATTCCATTCTTTATTATTACAGTCGAAAATATCACATGCATGCGTTTTACGCGTGACTGAATTCCGTTATTTATTATTCTATTGGAACATCTTGTCGGTCTTAATTTTGCGACACCGGTTTCCTTATTTATTATTATGTTGGAATATCATGTCTGTGCGTTTACGCATGACCTGGTTCAGTTGTTGGAATAACCTATCTGTGCGGTCTATCGCATGCCTGGTGATTTCTTTTGTTATTCTATTCTTTATTATACTCAGTTGGTTAAAGTTTTGACTTCTATACTACATAAAATTAGTGGAATATCCTTGATATTTGCACTTCATCTAGTATCTTTTCATGGGAAATATTCTTCTGAGCATTCTTGAATTTTACTCTACAAAGAAGTATCATGTTGACAATTTGGACATTATTAGTTTCTGGATAAATTAATTCTTGAACTTGTTTTATTGAATTGTTATGTCATTGTCATTGTCATCATCCTCATGTTTATATTATGTTGAAAGTCATCTGTGGCCTGTAGTGCATAGATGGACTTGGTATGATTATGACCAGGGATTATTCGGTATAATTATGACCGTAATGTTACAAATGATGTGGAAAAAGTCCTCATTGGCCTGTATAGCATTGATGGACAATTTTTGGTATGATTATGGCTATGGATTCTCTTCGGCCAAGGGTGCAAAGATGAATTTTTTTATGGCATGATCGTGACCATTGATGAATACACGAATATCCTTAGCCCATAGTGCATAAATAATTTGTGGTCGTGATACTAATGAATATCCTTGGTCGTAGTGTAGGGATTATGTGGATTATTTATTAAGCTGAGTCTCAGCGATAAAAATGATGAAAAAAAAGATAGTAGATTTTATTCTATACTTGACTCTTTTAATGGATTGCTTGTTAAATTGCAGCTTAAACATGATGTCATTGTATTTTATCGGTTTAACATTGTTGAAGACTAATGATAATTTATTACGCATTATCTTAGTCATAATATTTCTTCTTTGGGCTAGTTGAGCTCACCCTTTCTTTCACTTTGTTCTCTTGAGAAATGAGAAACGTGGCGGGGGCTAGTCGGGGAACGGAGTGATGGTCCGAGATGGTGTATTAGTAGTCCTCACTATTCTGTAAAATAGTGTGATAATAAATATAATGAAGACTCTATTTGAGAGTGGATATTGTCTAGAAGGCAATATTCCTGTTTAAACTCTCAGTTATGTTTTGTCGTATTTTACACGACAGTTGTATAATTAAGTTTTTATTTGTATTTTGTACCATGTATTTGGCGACTCAAGATGGGTGATGTATACATATTTTGGGGGCGTCATAATTAGCTTCTCCCTTCATTAAGTATGTAGCAAAGGTCGTCTTCTGCTCTTCTGCCACTCGTGCAATGACGAATGCTTTCTCCATCTCCTTTACCCAAGTTTGGGCTTCAATCGGATCTGTGGTCCCTTTGAATTCAGGCGGTCCTACCGCTTTAAAGTCCTTGAAATTTGCCAATCTATCAATTAGTTGATTTCTCGCTCTTCCACTTGCAGTTGGAGCTCTATTTTCCATAGCTTCGGCTATCATATTTGCAAAGTTTTGCATTAGGTCAGCTTGACCTCCTTCATTATTTACCGACTGCTCTTCTCTTTGATTTCGATTTTGTCATCTAGGCGGCATGATCTGATTTAAATAAAAATCTTACATTAATTCTTTTCTTCACAAATTCTTAATACAATAAGCATTCAACACATATTTCTCATATAATAGCGTATTTATTCAAATAGCATAGTACACTTAGTACTTAACACATATTACTATTCCTTTTAAATAAATATCAGGATTAACAACACAACTTTAAACAAAAGTTGTAATTCTCGAACTTTACACAAAAAGTTAAAATTCTCTGTTCACACATAGCTATTCCCAATTCGTCAAACTTACCACACTTATGAGTTCAAAAACTTGCCACAATTATATGAGTGTATGAACTTATCCTAGTCAGACCTTTGGTGTCCATTCGCTGAGGGGTTCAAAACATTTCAAATAATTATGAGTCATGAACTTACCATAAGTATGAGTTTTAAGAACTTACAAAGTAATCTTAATCTTATATTCATATAGAAAATAAAGATTTCATTCATACAAACATATATATTTACATATGTTCACTCATCGTTCTTGATATTACAACTTTTAATATCATAATCTTCTACCAAAAGATATTATCACTTAAACTTAAAATAAATACTGTCCACTCCCTTCACCTGTCTTTTCTTAGGACAATTCTTAACCCTATGACACGTTCCGCCACATGCAAAACATCCTCCTTTCATTGGTTTAGGACAATTTGGTGATAGATGTCCTTCCTGACCACAATTGTAACACACATTCTTACCCCACATACATTCCCCCCCAATGGTTCTTTCCACACTTACCACATACTAGTTTCTTCTTTGAATGTGAATTCTCGTTGTTATTTCCACTGTCGTAGTTCTTTTTCCTTTTACTACCCTTCTTTTTCTTACTTACATCTTTAGATGATACACTATACTTAACCCTCATTCTATCAACTTGTGCCTTCAGATTATTTCGTTCTTCTGTCATCTCGCGTAATGCTCTTTCTTTCTTCCATAATTCCTTTAGAATAAGTACTTTAGTCCTTGAGTCTTGAACTTCTACAGATGCTAGACCTTCTTCGATTGCTACTTTGCCTTCTTCCCCATCTTTGATCTTTATTTCTGGCTCCACCTTTGTTTCTTTGGAATATACTTCTTCCTCTTAATCCAGCTCCATCTCGGGGTACTCGTCATGATCGCTTGCTAGATTTACCGCAAGTTCATCTCTTAAAACTTCCTCAACTGACTCACTCTGAGTTAGCACCTCGGCTAATGACATTAGTGCAACAGCCGCGGGCATCTCCATACTCATCTTATCTTCTCCCGACATCCTATAATCAGTTGAAATAACTTGATTAGTACTTCACCAGTACAAATTTCTCACAATATGAGTTCTCATATCTCACTATCAATACGTTTTATCAATCTCTCACTTAGTACTCTAAACGAGTATTCTCTATCACGCTTATGGTTATAATCCTAGAGTTTCCCCATCCTACTTAAGGTTTATAACCTACAGCTTTGATATTAACCTGTGACGCCCCCAAATCTAGGTTACCTGACCCCCGAGATTGGTGTTCACGATCCATAATATAATAACATCTAACTACCCATTCATTGATTAATATAAACTTACATAACATTAACTATTAGGTTAACAACATCATCCTAGGTCATCTAACCTTAACATTACAAGCTTACCCTTTAGATATACAAAAAGGGTTTACAAAACAACATATTAAATATGCTTAACATAAAACTACTACAGCACTATGCCTTTGCTTTGTTCTTCTTAGCCCAGCTGGCCTCATCGTTCCTAGCTGAAATATTTTATTTAGCAAGGGTGAGCAACAAGTTTGCTCCGCAAGTTAAAATATTCAATAAATGTTATATATATATATATATATATACATCATGAATAGAAGAGTCTAATTTGTATAGAACTTCAGCAACAATTAAACGATTTCGAGATAGCGGAAAAATAATTCAATCTCATTAATAAAACTTTCTCCTATTTTATACCGAATAACATATCTGAGATGAAAGAGTATAATTCTTTCAAAGATTCAATAATATTCAATTGAATTAACAATACTGCAACAATATTCAATAAAGTGGGATATACTCAGATTTCATGCTGAGTGATCACAAGGGATCATGAACTAATAGAGGAATCATTTAGTTATTAAAACTAAATTACCAAAAGAATATAAATTAGTTATAAAAACTAAACTATACTCTTCTGCAAGTACTTGGAGCGGCCAACTCCTTTGTACCCTATATTATGTATAATACTCAATAATAATATGTCTATTTACAACATTAAAATTTGTTCATCTCAGTCTTACTTCACGAGTCCGTACCACAACAATATGGTTTGGATTACTTTCAAAGAAATACTATGATTTCAATAATTAATAACAATACTAATCTAGCCGAAACCAATGGCATAGATCTTCCGATAACAATTTAGTTTATAATAAATAGAACATTTCATACTTTAACAAATATTAGTCTCACCAAAATAATTAGCTGAGACATGATTTATAAATAGTTCCAATAATAGAACAAGATTCAATTTCACTACGTGTGAATTACAACAATCATTATAGATGTGAATAACTATCAATAATTATTCACTATCATGCTTGAAAAATAGTAACTCAAGTTGAGTTAGGAAACTTGCCTTTCGCGTTGATTACTGCTACACAATATAATTTACTGCGTTTGTAAAACCTATAATCAACAATGTCGGTCTCACAATTAGCACAATATTTCACAACATAAATCACTGTAATTTACAGTCAAACCTGTTCCTAGACACATTACCACATAGCCACATCAGTGTTTATAACCTATATAAACACTTATCAAGTCTAACTAGTTGGACTTCGGTCAATTTTCGGTGTACAGGTCACCCTATCCGACAATTAACACAGTTATTGTCAATTAAACTTGGTCTCTAAGCTTCAAAATTATTTTAGATAAGTCAATTATCATTAATAACATTTTTTGGAAGCTTTTAATAATATATAAACAATTATTATAATTTATTATAATTTTTCAAAAACTTAAATTATTTTTAAATGATTTAATTATCAAATAATCTTATCATCGTTAATATTTAATAATATAAAAATATTAATGTTATACTTGTCAAAATATTAAAGTTATTATTAATAACTTACAATATTTTTAAATCATCAATATTTTACTTAAATGATTTTTAAATAATTAAAATCATTTTTAAACCATCACCATTAATATTTAAATATTAATGAAATTATCATTAAAATATTAAAAGTCATTAATTATAACTTCAAATATTTTTAAATCATTTTTCTCATTTTGAAATGATTTTTAAATCAATAAAATCATTTTAATTCATTTATTTAATATAATAATTAAATAAATCTAATATCAATAATATTAATTTATTAATGAAAATTCTCTAAAAATATTGAAAATTATATGTTATAATTCAAAAAAATTTAAATACTTTATTCTCCTTTAAAGTGATTTTTATAATATAAAACCATTTTTAATTCATTTATTTAATATATTAATTAAATAAATGTAATATCATTAATATTAAATTATTAATGATAATTCTCTAAAATATTAAAAGTTACTTTTATAACTCAAAATATTTTTAAATGCATTATTCTTATTTAAAATTATTTTTCATAATATTAAATCATTTTTCTCTAATTTATTTAATACACTAATTAAATAAATTAAATACCTTTAAAATTTAAATAATTATAATTATTAAAGAAAAATATTCCAATTAATCAAAAATTATTTTTCATAATTTAATATAATTTTAAAACCATTTTAATAATTTTTATAATTTATTTCTATTTTTTATTAATTTTTCGAAAAATCGAAATTAAAAATAATTAAACCGTCGATATAGGTCTTTAGCGACACAAAGCGTCGCTGTTGGTGTTCTTGAGCTCAAGAACACTGACAGCTTCGTTATCAACCTGTCATGTTTGACCGTATTTTAATCCTCTTTATATCATGTTTCTGGGCTTGCTTAAACGTTGATTATGTAGTGTTTATGTAACACTACATGAATCAATCACCAATTTGTTAATACAACAACACAACATGAAGTTCCGGACAACTAAAGTCATTGTCAAATAGCTCCTTGGTTTACCAGAAACCCAGGCAGTCCGAGTGAGCAGTTTCAAGTTCGATTATTAAGGGGTTCAGATCATGCTTCATGTGATATCTTGGTTCATACTCGTAGTATACATGACAAGGAACATATATAAATCAACAGATAAGATTAACAATAACACATTTGCGGAATCTGAGTTGGTCAAACTATGTCGAGGGCGATTCATACACGGTTTCCTCGAAAATTCCAGAAACTCCAAAATCAGTGTCGGATGGCTACTTTGACCATCTCCTATATCCAACATAGTTGTTGTTTAAGGGATTTTAAGGCATGGATTTATACTCCATCTAGCAGGCTATAACATGTATACAACAACATCAGCAAACAACATATAACCTGACAGATCTGGACGTTCAAAAATCATGTCAGACATTGTTCATAGCTTTCTGGGTTACCTAGATTGTACTCGGCCATGGTCGGTCAAATGACTTTGACTGATTATAACTTACAATCTAAACATTAAATGACTTTGATTTCACTTGCAGAACCAAGAACTCATACCAGACTACCAATCGAAAACATCAAACAACAAAAATCATAAATATACACGAATTTGTGGCGCCTGACATTAGCTTGTCAGACCACAAACTAAGTTCTTGGCAGTTTTGAAAATCATCACTTTTAAAGCATTTTGATGCTATGGATCCATGATGGATCAACATAGATCATCTAAAAACATCATATAACATAAGATTAAATAATTAAACACAAAATTTTTCTTAGCAACTTGGATCAAAAATCAAATTAGATTTATACCTTCTAGCTTTAAATCCTTGATCTTAATCTTCCTAACTGATCTTGGTTGATCAAGGGGCTGCTTATGTGACTGAGAAACTTGATAATTTCAGAGGTTGAGAGAGAATAAGAGTTGGTGAGATCTAGGTTGAAAAATGACCAAGTTTAGTGAACTTTCTCTCTAATTCTCTTATATATGATAATATAATGCAATGGATGATATAATGGACGAATTTTGCTGGAGATTTTTCGCCCCAAAGTCAAAGTATTAGGTTACCAACTCCAATATTTGCTAGATTTGCAAGCTAGCTTATTAAAGAATGAAAAAGGGCATTTTAGTCATTTATATTTTAATTTTAATATCATACTAGACAATGTCCAAACCCTTAGGTTTTACAACATTAATTTCTAAACTTTCCAATTAGGGTTTTAATTAGAAAAATTAAATTTTCTAAATTACAATTAGGGTTTCCTAATCACAGCAACGTTTAATAAACACATTACGGTTATCAATTAGGATTAGGGTTTCTTAATTAGGGTTTAAGATTCCCGAATTTTAAATCAGGGTTTACCGGCTTTCGATTAGGGTTTCTAACTGTGTATTAGGGTTTCTAAATCTGAGATTAGGGTTTCTAATCCCTTATTAGGGTTTAAAAAGTTTAAACCCTATCCAGCCAATCATTGGTCATGAACTTTATACAGTACAAGCACATACTCACAGTTACTGATATTATAACTGCGATTTCCATCGAATCCCCATCCGAACTTAGGGTTAGGGTTTCTAAAGCTGTTAAGCACAACTCTACTCTAATTTATTAGTCAATACACAAATAACTAATTCCCGAGACTCGTATCACAAATACACAGTATAATATTAACATTCAATGTTAATATTATAAAAAAAATATTCATAAAATTTGGATTACTCAAAATCCTGGGTTATTACAAATTCCTTAAAGGTCGTGACTTGAGCTTGCGGTTGATTCGCAAGTGCACCCGTCAACAGAGTTACCAACTGCTGAACCGGATTAGCGTTGGCCTCGTTATTATTATTCATAGACCCCTCAGGAGGTGCTTGCTGACGTGGTTGTCTTCTTCTAGGAGGCATTTTCTGTTAAAATGTATGCTTATTAGTTCATTTCTCAACTTCTTGATTATTTGAAGTTTAACTTAAACATTCCAAGATTAAAGCTATAACACATAACATTTCAAATAAACTCTAATATTTTATTTATTCATAACGTTTGAAAACATGTTAAAGATAGCATAACCGCTATAAACATTCACTTTCCTAAACTAGAAAAGTTTTAGGATTATATACTCATACTATCCTTTATTTATCTCAAAATAAGGGATTCACAGTTTATATATTCACATAATTAACCACATATTATTATCACTCTTATTCTATCTAGGCATATTAAGACGTGGTAAGGCTTCTTGGCGCTCTTCCTCCATGATACGATACGCCGTTCTACGATCCATCACGAACCACGATAAGTCTTCAAACTGAGGTGGGTAATAAAAGACTCAATCCTGGGCCCTATACATCGCAGAATTAAAAGCGTAATCCATCTCGTTCATCTTGACCTTCTTCACTTGGACCTTAGCCTCTGCACGGTCTGCATGTTGTGTTGCCTTCAACCAAGCATCCTCTGCTCTTGCATGCTTAGTTGATTCCTCTTTGAAGTCATCTTTTAATTTCTCCATGTCAGTCTTCATCTTTTCGTTTACTGCCAATAGATCTTCATGTTGACTATAACGATCGAGAAATTTGTAATTTAAATTAAATATTTATTGAATTGAATAAATATTTTAAATAATTATTTATTGAGGAAAATAAATAATTGATGAATTGTGGTGAATTAATTTAGTAACTAAATTGATTAATGTTAATTAAATTGAGTAATGATAATATATCTGAAGGATATAATTTAAGGAAATAATTAAATTAAATAAAGTGATATTTCTAATTTATTAATTAAATTAGATATGTAATTGTTTATTAAATTATAAGTATAATGATAATAAGAATTTTATTATTATTATAAGTTATTTAAATTAACTAAACTAAAGTTATTTAAATTAATCAAATTAAAGTGTGACAAGTAGTAACTATATAATATAAATATTATTTAAATAATCTAGTATGGAAATTAGTGTGTAACCAAACCTAGCCTTATGGCTTTTGGTTTATTTTAACTGATGTGAGCCTTTTTGTTTTTTAACCTGACATACGTGAGGTTGTGGCCAGTTATATTTTCTTTCGCGTCTATTTTTTTTCTAAGGCTAAGTTCAGAGAGAAGGAAACACAAAGTGTTGAGATAGAGCTTGGAAGAATAGAACACAGTGATATTGGAGGGTTAGAGAAGAAGGGTTTTGGGGAAAGGATTTCTCTTAATTTGGCTATCATACCATCAAAGATTCAAGGTATAAACTATTCCTATTTTTATTTTTAGTTTTGGTAGTATATATATATATATATATATATATATATATATATATTGATATGATTTGGAAATTGCGTGAATGGTGGTAGATATATGTGCATATAGTTTTGCAAAATCTATTAATCATCATGTATACTTGATATTAGTTATCAAATTCGTGAGAAATTGGGTTTGAGGATAAAAATGAAATATTAGTGTTTATGTTCTTATTATGGCTTAGAAAGTACAAAATTTCATGCTTAATGTGTGTCATAATCTATAATTCGATGTTGGATTGTGATAATATGTTAATAAACGAAAACAACGTAGTTTAAATCATGTTAATTGATTAAGAAACGAATTTGTGGAGATCGAATTCGTTAAAAGTGTAAAAATGGAAGAAATTTGGAAAAACTATGGTTTTGATTTCTCAAAATGATGTTTATGTAATGTTTTGTATATGGAATGGTGTTTAGCATGTGTAACTATAATATTATAAAGTTTTAGATATTGAAGTTGGGTGATTTTCTGTGGAATTGGGATTGTTTGGTCTATAACAGAGTCTAAGTTCGCGTTACGCAAAAATCGAATCCAGTGCATCGCGCAGGTAGCAACTGTGTTGTTGTGGCGCGGTGCACTTCTTGCCGTTGTAATCGATTAGTAAAAGCGGGCGCTGTCATGCCGAGGGTCGATCAGACCCAGTCTTTGAAATATTAACAAAGATACCTTGAAATTGTTAACTTAACATAATTTAATGGTTTGTAAGGACCTAAAACATGTTACAAGGCATAGGAGTGTATTATAATCACAATGAAAAAATTATAGATTATGAATTAGTAAGTTGTGAAAGTTCGTAATGTGATATCACTTGAATTGGATTGTTTTACAATCACCATGTCGTATACTATGATAATTGAGAATTTAGTTTCATGTTACATGAATGAGTAGGTAATCAAGTCCTAAGTTAAGGATTATAGACTTGATTAAAATGAAAACTAAGCTAATGAAATGGGTGTTAATGTAACTAATTGTTGTTGCGATTTCAATGATATATGTAGGGTAATTGGCGAATATTATTACTTGTGTAGCTTACATACAAGGCAAGTTTCTAAACCTTAACTCCTTATATTGAGCAAGCTTTCTAACTTCATTCTTTTATTAATGAATGCAAGTTCCTAAATTTTTATTGAGCAAGGCTATTGATTCTATCTTTATGTACGATTAAATAAGGTCTTGTAACCTAATTCGTTACCTCGAGCAAGTTTTATTTTTTCTAAACCTTGATATTATTGTTCGAAGCATATATTGTTCTAATACATCGCTTCAAATGAGATTATTCTAACTCTTTTGGTTATAGCACTTTGCATGATTATCATGTCTATTCAATTATATATTGTTAATATCCGATCTTAGACCTTGATAGCCTTGTTCAGTTATACATTCTTGTATTAAACCTTTATTGATGGAAATTGAATAAGTGTTCTAAAATTCTAGCAACACTGATAAGCTAGTTCCAAACTAAAATTTCTTTAGTGCGGAAATTCTAAATTCAAACTGAGATGAACAACCCTATCATAGGGGATTTTGTACGTGTAACGTTTAGATGTTTGTGCACAATACATGGTACAAAGGGTTGATCCCCCTAAGTACGTTAAGAAGAGTCTGTATAGTCTAATGACTGTTAAGGTTAAGATAATAATACCCAAATACCGGAGACATAGTTCGTGGTCTTAAGACCTTCAGACAATTAAAGTTTAAACTTGTTTTCTATTTTTGATTCGTAGAACAAGTTCATTGTTGTTCAGCAATCGTTGTTCACTCTCATATTGTTATCATTACTACTTTCTATATTAGTGAGCATTTGTTTGCTCACTCTTGTAATTAACACTGCAGTTAAGGTTGAAAGAGTCGCTGAGCCATCTACTAGCAAAGGGAATGGCAAGATGTCCAAGTGTTGAAGATTTATGGAAACTAATTTAAATGTTTTACGTTATGAGACTTGTTTTATTTTATGATGTATTCCGCAAACTAATGTAATAAATTTAAGGTTAGATTACCTGAGATTATTTTGATGATGATGTAACCCTTTCATGGGAAAGATTATCGTTTAAGTTATTTAAATTATGTGTTTATCCTTTATTATGGGTAGTTAGATATAATGGTTTTGGTAAGTGAACACCAAATCTTGTGGGAATGGAGTACCTGGATTTGGGGGTGTCACACTGACCCTTGGTATGAACTAGGTCCCACTCCGTGTTTCCAAGGCGTGAGTTGAGTTCCTGAATCTCTGCATCCTTTTGCTCCATCGTGGTATGATTCATCTCAACCATCTCCTTCAGCTCCTCAACCTCATCCTGTAATTTTATTTTACGGTCGTACAGAGCATCATACATCTCAGCTGATATGGAGTTTGGTGGAAACTCCTTAGGATCCTCTTCCTCATCATCCTCCTCTATCTCCTAAGAACTATCCACCTCGGGATCGGTATCTGCTCCCGCACTACATGAATATCCTGCGGTTCGTCGTCTCTAGGTACCTGAGGTATCACTTCCCTAGCTAGACTGGATCCTCCTTCGTTAGACATCCTAACAACAAAATATTTTAAGTTTTACTTAATATTTTTGATACTCGCGAGCACATAAGTTATTAACACATAGCACATAATGTCTTTAATTATTTAGCTTCAATGGATACCTTAATCCATTCCTTAAAACTCGATAGGAGTTGGACACCTCTACGTTTGTTGTTTACTTAAAGGTTACTTCCTAAGGTTTCCCTACCTAAGGTTCATAACCTAAAGCTTTGATACCAACCTGTGACACCTGTAACGACCCCAAAATTCATACAATATAATTCTCAACTTCGGTCGTTAATAACACATCTACCTTCTGATTTTACATCATTATTCGATGTTAAACTATATAAAATGCCAATAATTTAAACTTTTATGTCTTTTTACTTTAATTCCACTGATCAAAACCTTTATCATCTACATGTCTTTGAATCAATCTTATTTTATGATTCACTTTATCAACATATTATTATAAAAATCTTACATTTCAATCGATAACCTTTTTATATCGAGATAACTCTAACTTTAGCTTTACAACTCAACATAAAATTATACATCATAAAACATTTAGTACATCTCATGAATCTTAATCATGGTATTAAGAAATAACAACTTTAGCTAAAATATTAATCTTCGTGTATTATTTCTGATCCACATCACTCAAGTAGCACACAAGTTGTTACCTTCAATCCTTAACTTTTGCAAAAAGTGGTTATTTGCAAGGTTGAGCTCGACAAACCAAAGAAAAATCTAGCGGTTTTTCATGCATCACGAAGCACATAATAACATGCTCAACATATATCTCATAAACATTGACTAACATAACATACATGTTACAGCTCATATAATAAAGTATAAAGATTGAGTTCCTTACTCAATCAAGATGCTTTACTCAATCAACGTAGTCATAAGTTGACTTTAACATTTCATACATTTAACATATATATAACAGATCATGCTCTTTGCAATAAAGAATTAAAACAGTTAATCACCAATTCACATAGCAAATAGGAACTGAAAGACTTGCCTTGATCGTTTTTACCAATAACAGTTTAACAACTTACAGATATCTGCACTTTATGTGCCCTACACAATTATATAATCATTCACATTAACTATTAGTCATATAGCAATGCATAGTAGTTGTAATGTAAACTTTACTCTACGTCTCATAACCCTTCCTATTATATATACACAAAGTTCAATTTTATTGTGTTAACTTTCAACTTATATCTCACTGTATTTCATATTCGAAGTTCATTCAAGTGTTTAAGTCTTGCTAGGACTACTTATTGGTTTTATATTAAGACTATTCAATATCTTATTATATTCATTTCATTTGATTTAAAACACTTTTTATGATCATTATCACTTATCACGACATTTCGACGTTTATTCGTCACAAGCCCAATTTGTCTCTCTTGTGTGTGCTTAGTACGTGTATACAACTTATCTAATATATCATTTATTAATGTTAAGCTTCATTATACTTCATAATATTCATGTTCTATAACTTAGAATAACATCTTTTATCGTCAAGAGCACTACACTTGCATACGTCCATGCCCGACGCCCTCTGATTGCCTCCGAAAACACAACAGTTCTAAAGATGACCATTTTGACTACTGTTCCCGACCTCCAATTGAAAAACTTAAAAAATAAAAGTTTTAGGTCTATTTGTTCTCGTTCCGGATCATCTTGAATCACCTCAATCGGAGTTCGTATGAAAATGTTATGGCCATTTTACCAAGACAGGTCAAAAATAGTCACACCTGACATACTTTGGGTACAGCTGCGCCCAATTAAGCCTTGGGCACAGCGCAGCTGTGCCTCAAATGACTTAGAGGGACAGCATAAAAAGTACCTGCTATTCCTACTCAATATATACGAGTGTTATTCCGTGAAATAACTCAAATTTCAAATCATTCACTTGGCGTAAAACGGACTCAAGCTCCGTTCTTCGCGATTTTGACCTTTTCTCCTACTAATCTTCATAACTTGAGTTATACATCCAAATTAGTCCGTTTTCGATTCTATGGATTCGTAATTCATAGAACTACAACATAATAGAATTCTAACAATTTATAAAAATATTAACCAATCTAAAATTTTACCCAAAACACATGTTCATACACTATTTTCATGTTTTAAACACATTTAGCGAATTCGATCGCCACGACTTCGTTTCTTAATCAATCGACACGATTTAAACTACGTCGCTTTCATTTCTTAACATACTAACATATTCTAACATCAAATAACATATTATACCACATATTAAGCATGAAATTTTGTACTTTCTAAAGCCATTTTTGAATAAAAACACTGTTATTTACTTTTCTCCTTATAAACCCAAATTTCTTGTATTTGAACATCAAAATAGACTTATAGAGGATAACTAACAGATTTAGCAAGAGAATACATACATATAAACAACATCTTCTACAACAATTCAACCAAAATCTAATTTCCAAAGAATAGAAAATTATAAGACTACAAATTAGAATTAGGGGTAGATTATACCTTAAACTCTTGATTGAATGCTAGCAAAAGATGGTATTAGGGCTTAGAAATTCTCCTTCTTCCTCCTGACAATCTTAGAAACTCACAATCACAATGTTTTCTCTCTTGCTTCCAAGTTCTCTCTATGCTCTTCACTGATAACTAGACTTAGGGGAAAAATAATACGCATCACATAACTGGCCTCCCACTAACCCACGCACTCTATAGTTATAAAAATAAAAAGTTTGTGTCAGTTAAAATAGACCAAAAGCCATAAGGCTACGTTTGGTTACACACTAATTCCCCATACTAGATTATTTAAATAATATTTATATTATATAGTTACACTTGTCACACATTTAACCATTTTAATAGCTTATAAATTATAATTATAATAATTATATTCTTATTATAATTATGCTTATAATAAATAATTAAATAATTATATATCTAATTTAATTAATAAATTAGAAACATCACTTTGTTTAATTTATTTATTTCCTTTAAATTAAACAATTCATTTAATTTAATTATCTTCTTAAATATTAAGCAATTGATTTAATTTAATTATTTCCTTAAATTAAATTCTTCAAATAAAATTAACATTATTCAATTTAATTTACATTAATCAATTTAGTTACTAAATTAATTTACCATAATTTTATCAACCATTTATTTATCTCAATAAATGAATAAATTTAAAATATTTATTTAATTCAATAAATATTTAAAATTAATTACTAAATTCATTTAATTCCTTCAATAGTTAACTCAACTATTAAACCTCACTTTCCCAATATATGAATATATATTTCTCTTCACCCTAGATTACATATTTCAAAATATATAGCACGTATATATAAATACTCAAACTCAAAATATCTCATAATAAGAAATTTAATTATTAAATTCTTATTTTAATAACCTATAAAATTCGGGTTGTCACAACACCCCCAAATCCAGGTACTCCATTCCCACAGGATTTGGTGTTCACTATCCAAAATATTACATCTAATTACCCATAATCAAAGGATAAAGACATAATTTAAATAACTTAAACAATAATCTTTCCTATTAAAGGGTTATATCATCAACTCAAAAGTAATCCCAGGTGATCTAACCTTAAAATTATTACATAAGTTTGCGGAATAAAAATAAAACAAGTCTCATAACATAAAATATTTAAATTAATTTCAACAAGTCTTCAACACTTGGATATCTTGCCCTTCCCTTTGCTAGTAAATGGCTCATTAACTCTTTCAACTTTAGCTGCAGTGTTAATTGCAAGAGTGAGCAAACAATTGCTCACTGATATAGAAAGTAGTATTGATAACAACATGAGAGTGAACAAAATCTAATGTCGAACAATAATGAACTTGCTTTCTTAATCAATCAAAATAGAAAACAAGTTTGAACTTTAATATCTGAGGGTCTTAAGACCACGAACTATGTCTCCGGTGCTTAGGTATTATTACTCAACCTTAACAGTCATTTAGACTATTGGACCCTTCTTAACATACTTAGGGGGATCAACCCTTTTTACCATGTATTGTGCACAAATATCTAAACGTTGCACGTACAAAATCCTCTATGTTAGGGTTGTTCATCTCAGTTTGAATTTAGAATTTTCGCACTAAAGAAAGTTTAGTTTGGAACTAGCTTATCAGTGTTTCTAGAATTTTAGAACACCATTCAATTTCCATCAATAAAGGTTTGCTTACTACTTGAAAGTTTAATAAAAGAATGTATAACTGAACAAGGCTATCAAAGTCAAAGATCGGATATCAACAATATATAATTGAATAAACATGATATACATGCAAAGTGCTATAACCAAAAGAGTTAGAACAATCTCATTTGAATCGACGTATTAGAACAATATATGCTTTGTATAATAATTAGGAAAGTGAAACTCGCTCGATGTAACAAATTAGGTTACAAGAGCCTGTACAAACATACACAAGATAGATTAGGCTTGCTCAACTTTATAAAGAATTTTAGGAACTTGTATAATAATAATATAGGAATGGGAACTTACATTCAAGATGAAAAGAATGAAGTTAAAAAACTTGCTCAATGTAAAGAGGTAAAGTTTAGAAACTTTCCTTTTTATAAGCTACACAAGTGTAAAATAATCTCCAATTACCCTACATATATCATTGAAATCGCAACAACAATTAGTTGTATGAATATTAGCACTATGAGTTTTAACCCATCATTTAAGCCATAACCCTAACCTAGCACATAACCATTTAGGTTAACATATTTAATGAATCTGAAATCTCATTACGATCCAACATAACTTAATCATTCATCTCAAACTTTTGAAAATATCACTTTTAGTTTAATTATATAACTCAAATAACAATCACTTAAAAATCTTTTACACTTTGTATTACAACACCTTACAATCTGTCATTGTAGTTTCTATTATGTCTTAACATCATTAACATGCTTGCTTAGCTACCATAAGTCCATTACACATGACTTGCAAATAGACAGAAATCATCGCTTTGGGCTCAAGGCACGCACCAAGAACAAGCTTATCCTCGCTTTAACTTCACAGTAGCTGCTACCGGGTGCTTTGATGCTCATTGCAGAAAACCCGATTATAGCGTGGCTGCGCAGCATTTACGCTTATGGTGATGGCGTGTTAATACATCGATGTAAATCGCAATGCAGCAGCGGCTCTGCCCACTACCGAAACCCAATTCAACCATTTCCTACAGAAATTATGAAACCTAGCAACTAAAACCTTGTAATAGCATAGATACACATGTTATCCATCATTCTATATACAAAAACATTACATAAACACAAATTTGAAGAATCAAAAACCCCAAATTTCCAAATTTTATCATATTTACACTATTAGCGAATTCAATCACCACGAACTCGTTTCTCAATCAATTGACAAGATTCCAATTACGCCGCATTCGTTTCTTAACATACAAACATATTCTGACATCAAATTACAGATTATAACAAGTATTGATCATGAAGTTTCGTACTTAAACAAGCCATATTATAGGAACATATCATTGTTATATAAACTCTTTCTACTACAATCCAATCCTCACGATTTTGACAACAAGTATCAAGTATTACTCATATATGGTGATTAACAGTCAATAAACCATATATACAAGTATATACATCAATCTAATCATAACTATAAATTTATAGGGAACAACCACAAAGAAATCAAACATATAAATTAGAAGAAATTTTATACCTTAAACCTTGATTGATGGGAAGAAGAGTGATAAGGACCTTGATACTCCAACACTTTAGCAAAGTTTTCAGAGAATTTCTCTCCTCCTGCCAAGCTCTCTCAATACTCTGTTGTTTCTCCTTTGCAAAATAAAATGCGTATAATAAACTGCCCACCCCACGTACTCTTCCGTTAGAAAATAACAAAAGACGTCAGTTGGAATAAACCAAAGGCCACAAGGCCTTGTTTGGCTAACCAAAAATTCCCCCAAACTAGATTATTTTTATATTATTTATATTATATAGTTACCTTGTGTCACACTCTAGTTAATTAAATAACTTTAGCTTAATTAATTTAAATAACTTGTAATGGTAATTAAAATAATTTCTATTATAATTATATTTATGACTAATAAATAATTATATATCTAATTTAATTAATAAATTAGACACATCACTTTATTTAATTTATTTATTTGCTTTAATATTAAATAATTCATTTAGTTTAATTATTTTCTTAAATATTAAGAAATTGATTTAATTTAATTATTTCCTTAAATTAAATCCTTCGGATAAAATTATCATTACTCAACTTAATTAACATTAATCAATTTAGTTAATAAATTAATTCACCACAATTCATTAATTATTTATTTTCCTCAATAAATAAATTATTTAAAATATTTATTTAATTCAATAAATATTTAAATTAAATTATAAATTTCTCGATCATTACATTGGCTACACAAATTCCTTCCAATTTATTTTAATAATATTTATATTTTATAGTTTTTATTTGTCACACATATGTAACCCTTTAATTAGCTTACACTTATAATTAAAATAATTATAATTTTTATTAT
The DNA here is from genome assembly GCA_020205605.1 of Panax ginseng. Lineage (NCBI taxonomy): Eukaryota > Viridiplantae > Streptophyta > Magnoliopsida > Apiales > Araliaceae > Panax > Panax ginseng. The sequence goes on from CM035139.1 coordinate 71,452,609, forward strand.
GAATATACTTATGATTAATAAATAATTATATATTTAATTAATAAATTAGACTTAAACATCACTTTATTTAATTTACTTATTTTCTTAAATATTAAAAAATTATTTAATTTAATTATTTCATTAAATTAAATCTTTAAATAATAAGATTACCATTAATCAATTTCATTAACATTAATCAATTTAGTTACTAAATTCTTGCTCCATAATTCCATCAATTATATATTTTTCTCAATAAATAAATTATTCAAAATATTTATTTAATTCAATAAATATTTAAATTAATTATAGAATTTCTCGATCGTTATAAAATTTCCCTTGAAACTTATCCAAACCAAACTTCCATTGGTGTGGTCTCATATGTTAAAACTGAGATGAACAGCCCTATTACATGAGATTATTTACGCGAAAATGTTTAGATGTTTGTGCACAATACATGGTACGAAGGGCTGATCACCCTAAGTACGGGTAAGAAAGGTCCCTATAGTCTAATGACTGTTAAGGTTTAAGTTGAAAAATACTTATAACCTAGGACATAGTTCATGATCTTGTGACCCTCATTTGATTTCCAGTATCAGTTCTTGATTATCGATATTAGAAATTGTTATTCAATTCAATTGAGTTTATTCATTTTCATATATTATGTCCTTTCAAGTGAGCATTTATTTTACTCACTCTTGCATATATATAACCATTGCAGCTAAAGTTGAGAAGGTGGACAAGCCAACCACTAGCAAAGGAAAAGGCAAGATGAACAAGTGTTGAAGACTTGTTATTTTGTTGAGACTTATGTTTTCAGACTTAGTTTTAATGATGTGATGTAATTAATTAATTTTCCGCATTTGTTGATAAACCAATAAATCTCAGGTTAGACAACCTGGGATTTATTGGTTTAGTTATGTAACCCTTTAATGGGAAGATTTATTGCTTAAGTTTTATTTAATTTGGGTAGTTATAAATGAATGTTTAGACAGTGAAAACCAAATCATGTGGGAATAGAATACCCAGATTTGGGGGTGTCACATCCAATATCTCCATAGTGACTTCTCCTCTTTCAATGACTCTTTAATCAAACGAAAGTGTCACAACACATGTTTAGATCCAAAAAGAGACTTATGAACTTTTTCTAGTTCTATAATGAACTTTTCATCCAAACCATCAACTTGCAGAATCATTTACAACTATATACTTTATCTTTGTCACTAAACCAACAATTCTTTGATGTTTGAAACCTTTCAATTCACTACACCACCGTTCAAGGTAACGATTTACCCTAAAGTGGATTTGTTATTGTCTTGGTCAATCTAAAAAACTTGAGTCTGTTTGGCCCTCTAGTTTTAATTCAAACCCACCATGAATCATGATCACATCCTTAGTGTCGGTTAAGTACTTTAAGATATTTTTCACTGTCTTACAGTGATCTTCTCCAGAATATAACCTATCAACATCAGGTCTCGTACATTTCATTTCATACATGATAGTAACTAATGTGATCTCTCTTTTATTGGGGAAAATTTAGAGAGATACATTCCATGACCCATTATCATGAGACCTTTCTTGGAGTTTGCCATGCTAAATGCCTTTAGCATCGAATGAATATATGTTCCTTGGGTTAAATCGAGTACACTTGGCTCTAATTTAGAGATATTTGCTTTAACCATTGAAACAAATCCATCTAGCAACATCATACATACATTCTCCACTAATAATTTATATTTGAGGAAGGGCCTCTCCACGCCCATTTGCTAGATTTAGTAATAATAAGGTACAATATCAAGTAAAATCCAAATGGACTCAAGCATTACTACTGATAATAAGTTTTTATCACAATTAACTCTTTGAATTTATTTAAAACCTTTTTCAAACTAGTCTGGTCTTATAGGTCTCTACCTTGCCATTTGTTCTAAAGATCCATATTGGATTTCATGGTCATCTGCCATTTCTCTGAGTGTCTACAACTTTTAGCCTCATCGTATGTAACTGGATAATCATCTTTACGATGCGTACCTCATCATCATCATCTATGATGAATCCATACCTCCAAGGTATCTTCGATACTATTCCAGATTTACGATTCGGTTGTGGTACAATATGTATGTCTAAAGGTTCCTCTATTTGTCTTATAGTGCTTTGTGGTTCTTGAACTCCTTCAAGATCTATTATCCTCTCACTAGCCCGTTTAATGATAAACACCTTTATTTAGAAGGCAAGTGTGTTTCACAACAAAAACCTTTTGCTAAGTAGGATTATAAAACATATACCCTAAACTTACTTTATGATGTCCCACAAATCTGCACTTATCAAATTTTATCGCTTATCCTTTTGAAACCTTTTCACTTAAGCTGAACAACCCCTTATCTTAACATACTTAAGATTAAGAATACTCCCTGTCCATAACTCTTATGGAGTCTTGGGGCCGGATTTTGAAGTTACCTTATTTTGTAGATATTCAGCTTATTTCTAGGGCATGATCTAAGAAGGATACTGGAGTGTCGATAAAAATCATTATGAACCACACGATATCCAACAAGGTATAATTTTTCCTTTAAGATACACCAATTAATTATTGCGTATCAAGAGGCATCCATCATGAGAAAACCATTCACGATGATCTAGAAACTCAGTGCACAAGTATTCCTTCCTCGATCTAATCAAATATCCTTAATACTTTACCAATTTGTTTCACTTCTGAATTCTTTGAGCCTTCTAAATGATTCAGACTTGTATTTCATCAAATACATATTCAACTCTTTAAATGATCATCTCATTTTCTTATATGAAAAATTATTTCGTGTAAATCAAGTACATAAAGTTCATTAAGTAATATTCCAGTTCTATACAAAACATTATTATTATAAATAGAAAAACAATTGTTCTTAAATATAATACTAAAAAATTTCATTATCTATCAACAAAATGGAAATAATGTTTCTATCGAGAACTGAATACAATAATAACTTATTGACTTAATAGACTTGCCCTTAGGCAATGCTAAACTATAAGTTCCTATGGCTAATGCAACAACCTTTGATTCATTTCCCACTCATAGGATTACTTATCATTTGTTTAGCTTTCTACTTCAGTTTGGTCCCTTCATAAATCTGTATTTATGAGAATTACAGCTAGTATCCATTACCCAAGTAGAAACTTGACTTATAGAAAGATTTATTTTAATCATGAACGAACCTGTATCTGTAACCGAAGCTTCACTAAGCTTCTTTTGGTTAACCACTGCAAGATGTTTCTCGCAGTTTCCTTTCCATTGTCCAAGCTTATTGTAGTGGAAGCAAACTCCTTTGTTGTCCATATTAGTTTTGTTCTTATTATCCTTTATTTTTTCCTTTCTAATTACCTTCTTTGAATCATTCTTCTTTTCAGAAGATCTTTTTGCCCCTACCAGTAAGACTTAGTTTTCAATAGTTTTTAACATGTTAAGCAAATCAGCAAAGCTGACATCTAGCTTGTTCATGTCAAAATTCACAACAATTATGAGAAGGAGTCCGAGAGTGAGTACTTGGCTCAACTCTCCATCCATGACAAAACCTATTGTCCTAATTGTTCAATCAAATTGATCATTTTGAAGATATGTGTGTGATGCCCCGAAATCTGGTCTATTTTTACACCCAGATTCTATACATCACGAGTATATCTCATTCCAAACATACATCATTATATGACTAAATATAACAATATACATTCTAAAATCCCAGGTTCTATTACCTTAAAACCTCGTTAATTACAAATAATGATAGTTACATTATTCTTTACATCTTACAAGAGTGACTTTCATTCGCCAAAAAAGATACATAACAATTCATTAAACTAATTTATAGTTTAATTAAACTATTTTAAATTACATGTCTTGGCTTGATCTTCACGCTCATTCATATATTGAATGACACTTCATCACGATACGTCAGTTTGAGCTTTACGGGATCCTTAGTTCATTCTAACATCATTCGCTGCAAATATTTTTATTTAAAGCAGGTGTGAGCATTCAATTGTTCAGCAAGTCATAACAATTGAAAAATAACAACTCAAGAATCACATATTCTTTTAAAAATTCCAATAACTGAACAAAGGTTATGGAGCAGCTCAAATAACAGGAATGAATATAATTCCTATCATTTTAAAACATTAGTCACATTCACTTTGACATACTTTCATTCTTCTATCCTTTTTATGCACGTTTTGTCTTGCTAGAATCATTAACATAGACTTAACAATAACGGTTCATGTATAAACAGAACTTCTTCACATTGAATAGTTCAATCACAGAACATATCATTTCACAAAAACACTGAAGTATTAAAATTGTGGCACAAGGCCTCATAGAGTCTACCACTTTGTAAAAACATAACACATTTGCATATAGGTAAAACTTCTCAAGTTCAACATCTAAGAAGTTTAAGAATCTAACATTCATATTAAACAAGAATAAAGTTAGGAAACTTGCCTTAAGCACAACTATAGTTTATAGTTTACGCTAAACTGTTTACCGTAATCCCTATATATCACATAAGAAATAGCACATACCAAATAGTCATATACTTAACTTACGCATTGGTTTAGACTTTACTACTTAGGGTTTGCGTTTATAACCTAAGTTCACGTAACCATCCTTCTTTACCATTTTATGGGGTTATGACATTCGTAGATGTTTTACTTCTTTCTATCATCGTTTATGATATAATTACATTATCATTTTCTTAGACCCCAACTTATTATGAATAAAATTAAATTTTCTCTATTTATTATCTTGAAATAATAAGGAGTTAATTTGATATAATACTTTTAATTTATATGGGTGAAATGTGCAAATTTTACAAAATAAGCAAGTGGTTATAAAATATTCATTTTTGTTTGGGAATATTCGCTTTGGTCGTGGAATATTCTTGTTGTTTGGGAATATTCGTATTTACGCCAGCAAATGCATTCGTGGGCCTCATAATGTAATAACCGCTTGATGAAGAAAAAAACGATAAGTTTGAGTTTTTATAAATAATCGACAGAAGTTGTTACCAAGTAACACCGCGTTGAATACCCGGTGGTTAAAATACGAATACGCTGGGTCGCATTGCAAGAGAAGACACCAGATTGCATAATATTTTTTGAATTATTGATTCTTACGTAAGAAGGCACTACTACTAAATAATTGTTACAAAGAATTATCGCTCAATATTTTATTTTATCGATTCAATAATTGTCATATTGATATTTTATATTATTGTTGTTTCAATAATTGTCACCGCATAAAGATTTCCCATTATCGATCAATAATTCATATTATTTGAATAATATTATTAGATAGCATTATTGGCAATGTCTAGAAAGTTCGCTCTAAGGAGAGGTTTGTCACCTAATCACGCTACCAAGAAGAGAAAATCTTATCGAAAGCCCCTCTTTCCGGAAACTACCGTTGTCATTATTGTGATTCTCAGTAATATTATTTGTGAATAATTATTTATTGATTTATATGATAAGGAAATATTTATTTTATGTGGCTATTAATGTTGAGGTGTTTTATCAAGATTTTTGTTTTTGTGAGGTATTAAAAATCAAATCGTTGTTCTTTAGATATATCATGCGTGAGTTATAATTTTTAATCCGACCGCTGATCGTTGTGATTTTTAGATATGTTATACATATATAAGTTGAGTATATGTCCACAAATTTTGAACCGTTAAAATGAATGTATGATTTGTTATGAATTTTAAGAGGTGACTCGATCTTAAATTATGTTATAAATGATTTTTGGTGGAAAATTTAGAATTGAGTGGGCCCCACTTTTGGTTGGTGAGAAATGTGCTCAAATTTTATTTCAAATGTGGTGGGTGGCAATAGTAGTAGTAAAAGCCATCGTAAAGAGTGTCAAGTCTCGCTTCTGCCAGGCAAAGATTTTCCTATAAATAGTGCTTAGGTTAGAATTGAAAATCACACCGTAAACATAAGCTTTCTCTTTCTCTCTATATTATCGAGTTTATTTTGTGAGTATTTAGATACTTTGAGAGTTGCTATTCAAAGATAAGTTTCATTCAAAGATCACATCCGACCTTTCATTCCAAGTACTGCTTTTTCGAGGTAAGGATGTTATTTTCTTCTTAAATGATATTATTTTCTTCAATATCATTATGTCGAGATATTGTTATGAATTTTATTGTGGAATTTCTACCTTTTGTGTCTGGGGTTACTATTCACGATACTACGACACTATTCACGATACTTACACTATTCACAAATACTATTCTATTCACCAAAAATGAAATTTTCTTTTTTTCGTCCTGTATGTCTCTTTTATGGTTACTATCTTTGATCAGATCCATGTTTTGATCTTTATTTTTGAATTCTACTTCACACTTGGTTATTATGGAGTATTATTGAATTTGATAAACCAAAATACTTAATCCCTAATATTTGTCCTTCCGCTCTTCACTCGATTCGCTTTCTAAAATGTTTTTCATCATCCTCACCCTTAATGGTGATATTTGATGAATATCTTTGGCCTCAGAAGTAAAGATGAATGATTACTCGATGAATATCTTTGGCCCGTAGTGCAAAGATGAACAGTGTTGAGATGAATATGACCAACTCGGTGATATAAAAATGAATATCTTTGGCCCAGAGTGCAAAGATGAATATTTGATTCAAGATGTATATTGATTGATGTTACAGGATAAAATATTGATGATGGACTTTAAATTCATAGATGATAGTAGATTTCATTCTCTACTTAACTCTTCTAATGAATTGTTGTTTCACCGCAGCTTGTTGATCTAAAACTTGTTGTCGATTATATTCTATCGATTTTTCCCTCGTCAAGACTAAGGATAATTTGTTGTATATTATCTTAGTCATAATATTCTTTATCGGGCTAGTTGAGCTCACCCTTTTCCTTTTTGTTCCATTTTTCTTCTCGTGAAGCGAGAACATAAAGCAGAACCAAATGGGGTATAGAGTGATGGTCCTAGATAATTGTTTTAGTAAATTCCTCACTATTTTGTAAAATAAAGGCATCAATAATTGTAATGAGGACTTTATTTGGGTGTGATATTGTCTAGAAGACAATATTTGTATTTAAACTCACAAATGTGTGTTGTCGTCGATTTTTGCACGACAATTGTAATAATAAAGTTGTAGTTGTTTTCTCGTACTATGTATTTGGCGCACTCGTAATGGGTGATGTATACCTATTTTGGGGGCCACAATGGTATCGTAGCTTAGGATATGGTCTCCGCGAGAGATCGGGAATAGAACTAGAGGGGAGAGACGAGTAAATCCTTCGCTAAAGGTGTCCTACCTAAGCTTATTTGTTGGTCATTCATAATATAGGATATTATGTGATATGTTAATTTGTTTAATTAACCCCTGCTTTTGGGCGCTTTTTAAGAATGGCAAATGAGAACGTTAACAATGGAGTCTATGAGACCGTGGAACAACCTTTGATTACCAACCAAGAGAACGTGCAACAGAAGGCAATATTCCTCCCAGTAACAACACTACCGAGCAAACGATGAATGATGCGATGTTTAGAAGCTTTTTGCGCTTCATGCAAAATCGATTTAGGAGACTCGTACAAAAATACGGTGGAAATGATAGCAACGCTACGGCTTTGTCACAACCAAGCAAGCTTCAAGGAGTCAGGACCACCAGATTTCGGGGAAAGCCCGATCCGATTAAGGCGTAAACGTGGTTAAGCAAATTACCAAGATATTCGATGTCTTGGTGCGACGAGGAACAAAAGGTTCCATTCGCCACCTTTATGTTCCGTGGTGAGGCAGACATCGGTGGAAATCAGAAGCTACCCAACCAAAATCGCACTCAACATGTCTTGGGAAAAATTTTAGAATCGCTCAATGACAAGTACTTTCCCGAAAGTATTCATCATATGAAGGAGGTAGAGTTTATTAGATCGAATGTAACAACATGACGGTGTCCCAAAGACGAGGCGAAGTTCATGAGTTATCCAGTTTTTGCACCTCATTTGGTAGAAAATGAGGAACGATGACGCGGATGTTTCGAGAGGTCTAAAACCCGAGATTCGACAATATCTTATCTCTCATAAATTTTCTTTATATTCGAGATGTTGTAAATAGGGCTCAATTATTAGAGCGTGATAATGAGTATGTTCAACCGAGGGACCACAACTGTGGTCATACCGGTGATGAAGAAATATCTGAGCGATGATAACCAAATGAGGAGGGAAGAATACGGACAAAAGCTAGAACCACTCTGTGGTAATCGTGGCCATGATAATAGGAGAGAGGTGAGTCAAGTGGAAATTTCAAAAAGAGGAGATTCAACAATGACGGAAGACATCAAAGAAGCAAGACCAAAGACCAACAACAAATTCTAGGGAGGAGAACGACCGCCAGCTAGATGCTACAGATGCGAGAGGAGGACACATAAGTCCAAACTGCTCACAACCTTCCAAGTGTGTGTTTCAATTGTGGAAAAGATGGTCACATAGCCCGATTTTGTCCCAGAGCGAAGTCAAGTCCAACTGGACTACGGCACCAAAGGCGACTACTACGACAAAACAAAGTTCTGGTGGTTCAAGGAAGGGCGCTTTGGTCGTGATCGCCAAAACGCGAGAAACCCGAACGAGGTGATCACGTAAGCTAATCTTGAACTCTTGCAAAGTTTATACCTTACTAGATACCGGCTTCTACCCATTCTTTATCTCTCCCCGCTTGTGCTCAACGCTTAAACTTGACTCGAGAGAAATTGACTTTAACTTATCTCGTTGAAACTCCGCTGGGTGAAACCTTTGTTACATCTACAGTTTATAAATCTTGCTTGATCCAAGTTGGCACAATCACATTACCTATTGATCTTATCTCTTTAAAGATACTTGCATTTGATGTGATTTTAGGGATTGATCGTTAACCACCATCATGCCAAAATTGATTATTTTCGTAAGGTCATTAGTTTTCATATTCCTAACCAACCCGTTATACTAATTCAAGCAACTAAACCACTAAAATCACCACCATATCATATCAAGCCATAAAGCTATTCGCTTATTGAAAAATGGATGTCAAGCTTTCTTAGCCCATATTATGGACTTGAACAAAAACACGCCGATTTGAATAATATTCCCGTTGTTAATGAATTTCCGACGATTTCAAGAACTTCCCGGTCTACCCCGTAACGAGAAGTTGAATTCTTTATTGATCTTGAACCGCACAAAGCCCATTTCTAAAACCCCATATCGAATGGCTCCTATTGAACTTCGTGAGTTAAAAGTCCAACTACAGAAATTGTTAGACATCGGCTTCATTCGGCCCTAGTACATCCCCTCGGGGTGCTCCTATTTTATTTGTAAAAGAAGAAAGACGGAGTATGCGACTTTTGTATTGACTACCGAGAATTAAACCATGTCACCATCAAGAATAGGTATCCGCTACCTCGCATTGATGACCTATTTGACCAAATACCAAGGAGACAATTCTTTTCAAAGATCGATCTTCGCTCGATATCATCACCAAGATTAAAACCGAGGATATTCCAAAGACCGCCTTCGTAACTCCTAGACGACATTATTATGAATTCTTAGTCATGTCTTTGATCGACTAATGCTCCCGCCGCTTTCATGGATATGATGAACCGTATTCAAGGAATATTTGATCAGCCATTGTTGTCTTTTTATTGATGACATCCTCATCTATTCCAAAAGCCGTGAAGATCATGAGCACCATTTGAAGTCGGTACTTCAAAGACTTCGTGACAACAAGCTATATGCCAAGTCAAGAAATGCGAAGTTCGCTTAAGGAAGTAGCATTCCTTGGGCACGTGGTGTCAAAACATGGAGTATCTCATTAACCCGACGAAGATCAAGCAATACAAAGTTGGGAGCAACCAAGTTTGCGACCAAGTGCGTAGCTTTTTGGGCTTAGCCGGGTTATTATCGAGATTCGTGGAAGGATTTTCTCAATCGCTACTCCGCTAACTCAAATTGACTCGAAAAGATACAAAATTCATATGGAGCGAGGAATGCGAGAAGAGTTTCCAAGAGCTCAAGAGGAGACTCATTTCGCACCTGCTCTAACAATACCATCCGTTCGATGGATTTTGTTATCTACAAATGATGCTTCGTGCAAAGGGTTAGGATGTGTTCTCATGCAACATGGGAAAGTCATAGCCTATGCCTCATGATAACTCAAAGAATATGAGAGGAATTATCCTACTCATGATCCGAGTTGGCAAAGCAATTGCTTTTTGCATTGAAAATCTGGAGACACTACCAGATGGGGAGAAAGTGGAGATTTATACGGATCATAAAAGCCTCAAATATTTCTTCACCCAAAAGGAACTCAACATGCGGCAAACGACGCTGGCTCGAGCTGCTGAAGGATTACGACCATAACATTCAATATCATCCTCGAAAAGCAAACGTCAGAGCTGACGATCGAGTAGAAGATCATATGCGCGGTACGAGTGCAATGTTGTTAACACAAAGGCCCATTTTGTATACGACTTACAAAAAGGATGGAGATAGAGTTAAAGGCTCCAAGTACCCACGTGATGATATCAAACATACGAAAGTAGAACCGACTTTAATCGATAAAGTTAAAGTCGCCAAGCTACTTGACCGGGGGATGATGATGAAGAAGAAGAAAGTGCAAGAAGGTGCTATTCCGTAAGCAGAATCGATGAAGAAGGAATACTTCGAGTCAACTCCAGACTTTCATGCTCCTAACGATTCTAACTTGAAGCATAGAATCATGATGGAGGCACACAACACACCATTTGCAATCCATCTCGGGAGTACCAAAATGTATCATGATCTTCGACATACATTTTGGTGGAACAATATGAAGAGAGAGATCGCATGAGTTTATCTCGAGGTGTTTAACCTGTCAACGTAAAGGCAAGAGCATCAAATGCCAAAGGGTCCATTGCAACCACTTGAGATTCCAAAATGGAAGTGGGAACACATTACTATGGATTTCAAGTACGGGTCTTCCCAAGGTTTCTCAAGGTATAGATGCGATTTGGGTTATTGTTGATAGATTAACCAAGTCCGCTTCATTTCTTGCCTATACGTGAGACTTATTCCTCGAACGCCTTGCTCATATGTATGTGAATGAGATTGTGAGATTGCATGGCATGCCAAGATCCATAGTTTTAGATCGTGACCCAAGATTCACTTCACGATTTTGGGTTAGCTTGCAGAAAGCTATGGGCACGGATTTACGATTCTGGGCCATATACCATCCTCAAACGGACGGACAATCGAGAGGACTATTCAAACTCTTGAAGATCTATTAAGACTCGTGTCCTAGACTTCAAAGGAGTTGGATAAGTATTTACCATCGGTGGAATTCTCCTACAACAACAGCTTATCGTGCAAGTATAGGTATGGCTCCATTTGAAGCCTTGTATGGACGAAAGTGTCGCTCTCCAGTATGTTGGGATGAGGTGGGTGAAGCAACATTGTTGGGACCAGAGTTGGTACGTATGACTACGAAAAAGATCCAAACGATTCGACAACGATATAAACCAAGACAGATCGATAAAAGAGTTATGCGGATCTTCATCGAAAGGACGTGGAATTTGGTATCGGGGATCATGTATCGTTACGTATTGCTCCATGGAAGGGAGTTACAAGATTCGGGAAGAGAGGAAAGCTCAATCCACGATTTATTGGTCCATTTCGATTCTCGACCGAGTAGAAAATGTGGCCTATAGACTCTGCATTACCTCCAAGCATGTCTCGTGTTCATAATGTTTTTCACATATCTATGCTTCAGAAATATGTGAAAGACCCAAACCACATTATCGAAGTTAGAACTAGATTTAGATAGTCAAGATTTAACTTACGAGGAGGTACCATGTTAAGATCTTGGATAGAAAGAGCATGTCCTCACGCACTCAAGGTTATACCACAAGTTAAGGTTTTGTGGAGGAACCATGCTATTGAAGAAATGACCGGAGTTGAATCGAAATGAAAGCGAGGTACCTCACCTTTTCAAACACAGTACGTACGCCAATTTCGAGGACGAAATTTCATAAGGAGGGAGGTTGTAAGACCCCAACTTATTATGAATAAAATTAAATTTTCTATTTATTATCTTGAAATAATAAGGAGTTAATTTGATATAATACTTTGGTTATGGGTGAAATGTGCAAATTTTACAAAATAAGCAAGTGGTTATAAAATATTCATTTTTGTTTGGGAATATTCGCTTGGTCGTGGAATATTCTTGTTGTCGGGAAATATTCATACGATTACACAAGAAACCATTCGTGGGCCTCATAATGTAATAACCATTTATGAAGAAAAACGACAAGTTTGAGTTTTTATAAATAATCTACGAAGTTGTTACCAAGTAACACCGCTGGAATACCCTAAGTGGTTAAAATACAAGAATACGCGCTGGGTTGCACAAAGAGCAAGACACCAGATTGCATGCAAAGATTTTTGAATTATTGATTCTTACGTAAGAAGGCACTACTCAATAATTGTTACAAAGAATTATTGCTCAATATTTTATTTTATTGATTCAATAATTGTCAAGCTGATATTTTTATATTATTGTTGTTTCAATAATTGTCACCGCATAAAGATTTCCCATTATCGATCAATAATTCATATTATTTGAATAATATTATTAGATAGCATTATTGGCAATGTCTAGAAAGTTCTGCCTAAGGAGAGGTTTGGTCACCTAATTGCGCTACAAAGAAGAGAGAAATCTTATCGAAAGCCCCTTTCCCTCGAAAACTACCGTTGTTGTCATTATTGTGATTCAGTAATATTATTTGTGAATAATTATTTATTGATTTATATGATAAGGAAATATTTATTTTATGTGGCTATTAATGTTGAGGTGTTTTATCAAGATTTTTTTTTGAATGGAGGTATTAAAAATCAAATCAATTGTTCTTTAGATATATCATGAGTTATAATTTTTAATCCGACCGCTGATCGTTGTGATTTTTAGATATGTTATACATATATAAGTTGAGTATATGTCCACAAATTTTGAACCGTTAAAAATGAAATGTATGATTTGTTATGAATTTTAAGAGGTGACTGATTCTGGAAATTATGTTATAAATGATTTTTGGTGGAAAATTCTAGAATTGAGTGGGCCCCACTTTTGTTGGTGAGAAATGTGCTCAAATTTTATTTCAAATGTGGTGGGTGGCATATAGTAGTGTAAAGCCATCGTAGCAAAGTGTCAAGTCTCGCTTTGCAAGGCATAGCATTTTCCTATAAATAGGTGCTTTAGGTTAGAATTGAAAATCACACCGTAAACATAAGCTTTCTCTTCTCTCTCTATTATCGAAAGCATATTTTGTGAGTATTTAGATACTTTGAGAGTTGCTATTCAAGACAAAGTTTCATTCAAAGATCACATCCGACCTTTCATTCCGAAGTACTCGCTTTTCGAGGTAAGGGATGTTATTTTCTTCTTAAATGATATTATTTTCTTCAATATCATTATGTCGAGATATTGTTATGAATTTTATTGTGGAATTTCTACCTTTTGTGTCGGGGTTACTATTCACGATACATGCACACTATTCACGATACTTACACACTATTCACAAATACGACTATTCACCAAAAAAATGAAATTTTCTTTTTCGTCCCAGATGTCTTTTTATGGTTACTATCTTTGATTGTATCCATGTTTTGATCTTTATTTTTGAATTCTACTTCACACTTGGTTATTATGGAGTATTATTGAATTTGGATAAACCAAAATACTTAATCCCTAATATTTGTCCTTCCGTCTCACCGGATTCGTTTTTCTAAAATGTTTTTCATCATCCTCATTCCCTTAATGGTGATATTTGATGAATATCTTTGGCCCAGTAAAGTAAAAAGATGAATGATTACCGATGAATATCTTTGGCCCAGAGTAAAAAGATGAACAAAAGAGATGAATATGACCAACCGGTGATACAAAATGAATATCTTTGGCCCAGAAGTGCAAAAAGATGAATATTTGATTCAAGATGTATATTGATTGATGTTACAGGATAAAATATTGATGATGGACTTTTAAATTCATAGATGATAGTAGATTTCATTCTCTACTTAACTCTTCTAATGAATTGTTGTTTCACCGCAGCTTGTTGATCTAAAACTTGTTGTCTATTATATTCTATCGATTTTTCCTCTCGTTGAAGACTAAGGATAATTTGTTGTATATTATCTTAGTCATAATATTCTTTACGGGCTAGTTGAGCTCACCCTTTTCCTTTTTGTTCCATTTTTCTTCTCGTGTGGAAGTGAGAACATAATTGTATTTAAACCAAATGTGGTATATGAGTGATGGTCCAGATTTGTTGTTTTAGCAAATTCCTCACTATTTTTGTAAAAATAGTGCATCAATAATTGTAATGAGGACTTTATTTGGTGTGATATTGTCTAGAAGATAATAATATTTGTATTTAAACTCACAGATGTATGTGTTGTCGATTCTGAATATCGTTTTTTGCACGTTGTTCATCTTTTAAACTAATAAAGTCTATATCTTAACCTAACTAGAATCACTATTCACAATTCAACATTCAGGGAATAGTCTAACTCTTCTCGAAGAAAAACTAATTTCCTAACAAATTCGTCAGACATAAATTAACAAGTAGCATCTGAATCAAATAACACGCAAGCACTCGGGTACTATTCACCAGGGGTACTATTCACTATAAAAATTAATTTCTTTTCTGTCCAAATTATTTTTGATACATGAATATTATTCTTGAATTTTACTCCACAAAGCAGTTATCATGTTGACAATTTAGACATTCTTGAACTCTTGATAAATTGAATTATAAATCTTTAAAATTTATCCTTGTTATCACTTAATTGAATTCTTATATCACTGTCATCATCCTCATGCTTATATTGTAATGAAAGTCATCTTTGGCCCATAGTGCATAGATGGAATGTTGATTGGTATGATTATGACCAGAAATTATGTATCGTATAATCATGACCTATAATGTTACAAATGATGTGGTAAAAGTCCTCATTGGCCCGTAGTGCATTGATGGACAGTTGTTTTGTATGATTATGACCACTGCTGATAATAACGAATATCCTTGGCTCGTAGTGCATGTATAATTTGTGGATGTGATAATAACGAATATCATTGACCCGTAGTGCATGGATAATTCGTGGATGTGATACTAACGAATATCCTTGGCCCGTAGTGCATGGTTAATTCATGGATGTGATAATAACGAATATCCTTGGCCCATAATGCATGGATAATTTGTGGATATGATACTAACGAATATCCTTGGCCCGTATTGCATGAATAATTTGGTGATGTGGATTATTTATTTTACAGACAAATGATGTGGTAAAAATCCTCTTTGGCTTACGTGCAAACATGGACTATTGATTATTGGTTTTACAGTTGTATATCTTTGGCTTACGTGCAAAGATGGACTGTTGATTATTGGTTTTACAGTTGTATATCTTTAGCTTACGTGCAGAGATGGACCGTTGATTATTGGTTTTACAGTTGTATGTCTTTGGCTCGTAGTGCAAAGATTGACTATTGATTTACCTGATTATAAATATGAATTGTGAATTTAGCTATTATCTTTGGTGGTTCAGGTGATGAGAATTCTCTTTGTCATGGGTACAACAAAGAACTGTTGATGAGTATTACAAGAATGAAATATTAACAACGGACTTTTAATTTGGAGTAGATAGTAGACATTATGTTCTACTTGACTCTTCTAATAGATTGTTGATTCCGCTGTAATTATGGTTGAAAACTTTTATCATCTACCATATGTTCTAAATATCTGATTTAGTACTGATGAAGGCTATTGATAAATTAATTATTTTAGTCATAATATTCTTTATTGGGCTATTTGTGCTCACCCTTTTGCTTCATAATTCCTTTTAGGTATTAAGAGTGTAGTTGGGTCGAGCAGGGATAACATGAGAATAATGTGATGGTCCAAGACAGTGGAAATTTCTCAATACATTATAAAACTGCATGAAATGTAATATATAATTGTATTGAGGACCTAAGCTGGGTGTGTCGTATATTATACATCACTAAATAATTGATTTTGATGAACAACAATAGGGTGATAAGAACCCAACTTTGAAAGTGTCAAAATGCACTTTATTAGAATGAGGAGAACATAAATCTTCTCGTGCTCCTTTGGAGACTTGAAATATTTGCTGTTGTATTTTATAGGGTATTGTAATAATTTGTGTAAGACCCCAATTTTTTTTTAATAAAATGGAATTTTCTCTATTTATTATTTTGAAATAGTAAGGGTTGATTAATGTTGTTAGTTATGGGTAAAATGCACAAATATTTTAAATAAGCAAGTGGTTATAAAATATTCATTGTTGTCGG
Organism: Panax ginseng; assembly: GCA_020205605.1. Taxonomy (NCBI): domain Eukaryota; kingdom Viridiplantae; phylum Streptophyta; class Magnoliopsida; order Apiales; family Araliaceae; genus Panax; species Panax ginseng. Next base: position 71,468,952 of record CM035139.1, read on the forward strand.
GGAATATTCGTTTGGTTGTGGAATATTCTTGCTATCGGGGAATATTCGTACGACGACACAACTATTTGTGGGCCCCATAACGAAAAACTATCAGATGAAGAAAATGACAAGTATTAATTTTTTATAAATAACGGCGGATGAAGAAAATGACAAGAATGAGTTTTTATAAATAATGGCGTAGTTGTTCCCGTTAACACTGTTGGAATACCCGGTGGTTAAAACACAGTGATACGTGGTGTTACATTGTAGCATATGGTATTGCACCAATTTTTGATTCTTACGTAAGAAGGCACTACTCAATAATTGTTATAGTAATTACTGTTTAATATTTTATTTTATTGATTCAATAATTGTTACGTTGATATTTTATATTATTGTTGTTTCAATAATTGTCACTGTACAATATTTCCCATTGTCAGATCAATAATTCATATTATTTGAATAATACTATTAGATAACATTGTTGGCAATGTCTAAGGAAGTTCTGCTTGCAGGAAAGTGGTTTGGTCACCTAATCAAGGCCAAGAAGAGAAATCCTTATCTAAAGCCCCTCTTTCCCGGGACGACGCACTGTCATTATTATGAATCAGTAATATTATTTGTGAATAATTAATTATTGATATATATGATAATGAATATTTATTTTATGTGGATATAAATGGAGGAATTTTTAGAAAAGTGACAATTGTTAAAAATTGATATTTTATCTATATTATTATATTACATTATAAATGTATAATGTGATAATATAATTATATAATAATGGTGATATTTTTACAATGAATGTGTGATATATGAATAAATGAGGAGGAAGAGTATTTTTGTTACAATAAATGCTAAAAATATGTTAAACATGTTGGTGGTGGACCCTATTTTTGACTGAAATTTGATTATAGCATTCAAAATTGTCCGTATGTGAATTTCGGTCAATTTCTGTGTAGAATTTGGAAAAACTTAAAGCTAAAAAGTTGTAGAGAATTAAATTTCTTATGGAATGGACATAAGATTCGTAATTTTCTGATAAAAGGGCTACTTATTATGAATTATTGAAGTTTCTGAATTTATAACTGATTTAAAATATTTTTGGCAGAGATTTCTAGAAGGTGGGCCCCATAATTGTACTTTTGCATGTGGGAAATGTTGGAATCTGAATTCAAAGTGGGCATAGGAATTTTGTTATAAATAATATTATTTTATTAAACTCTTTGCTTTGGTGTTCTAAGTATTTTTCAATAAATAGGATGCTTAAGTTAGAATTGAAAATCACACCAGAATCTGAAGTATTCTCTCTCTATCGAGCGTATTTTTGTGAGTATTTTGATACTTTGAGTGTTGCTATACGGTGCAAGTTTCCTTCAACGTTATATCTGATATTCCAGCCAGAAGTACTATTCTTTTGAGGTAAGAGATGTTATTGTCTTCATAATTGATATTATTTATTTCAGTATCATTATATCGGAATATTGGTATGAATTTTATTATGACATTTTTACCTTTTCATGTCAGGGTTACTATTCATGAGTTGCTATTCACGAGTTACTATTCATGAGTTATTATTTATGAGTTACTATTCACGAGTACTATTCCTGAAGTATGATGAATTTTCTTATGGAATTTCTATCTTTTAGTGTCGGGATTACTATTCACGTATACGACACTATTCACATATATGGCACTATTCACGAATATGACACTATTCACAGAAAAATAATTTTTTCTTTCTTTATCCAAGTTGTCTACTGTGGTTACTATCTTTGATTGTATCCATGTTTTGATCTTTATTTTTGAATTCTGCTCCATAATTGATTATTATGGAGTGTTTTTGAACTTGGATAAACTGTAGTACGAATCCCTAATATTTGTCCTTTTGTCTCACTAGATTCACTTTCTTAAAAACATTTTTCAACATCCCCAGTCCTAAATGATGATATTATTGAATATCTTTGGCCTGTAGTACAAAGATGAATGATTTCCTGATTAATATCTTTGGCCCGTAGTGTAAAGATGAACAGGTGTTGAGATGAACATGACCAACGAATGAATATCTTTGGCCTGTAGTGAAAAGATGAATATTTGATTCAAGATATATATTGATTGATGTTACATGGATAAAATATTGATGATGAACTTTTAAATCATAGAAGATAATAGATTTCATTCTCTACTTAACTCTTCTAATGAATTATTATTTCTGTTGTGAATATTGATCTAAAACTTGTTGTCTATTATATTCTATCAGATTTTTCCCAGTTGAGGACTAACGATAATTTGTTCTATATTATCTTAGTCCTAATATTCTTTACTGGGCTAGTTGAGCTCACCCTTTTCCTTTTGTTCCATTTTTCTTCTCAGGAAGCGAGAATATAGCGGGAAGTACTCGGGGTGTGGAATGATGGTTCGAGACAATTGTTTAGCAGTTCTCACTATTTTGTAAAATATTGCATCAATAATTGTAATGAGGACTTTATCTAAGTGTGGATATTGTCTAGAAGACGATATTTGTATTTAAACTCACAGTTTATGTGTTGTCGTATTTTTTAACGACAATCAGTATTAATGAAGTCAGTTATTTCTATACCATGTATTTGGCGACTCAGAATGGGTGATGTATACCTATTTTGGGGGCATCACAATTTGAGTATGAATATTGTTGTATTATATACCTAACAATATTGGTATTGAAACTCACAGCATATGTGTTGTCGTATTTTACACGACAGTTGTATAAATGAAGTTTGTATTTGAATTCTGTATCGTGTATCTGATGACTTAGAATAGGTTGTGTATACCTATTTTGGGGGCGTCACATGTATTCCAAATCTCAAGAAGAACACGTGGAACATTTACGTTTGACGCTGGAGACGTTAAGAAGGGAAAAGTTGTACGTGAAATTCTCTAAGTGTAAATTCTGGCTAGAACGTGTGCAATTTATTGGGCATGTTATTGACAAAGATGGGATTTTAGTGGATCTATCAAAGGTCAAAGTTGTAATAAATTGGGAACAACCAAGGTGAAATTCAGATAAGGCACACTTAGGTTGTGTTTGATAAACTTGGGAATTAAGATCTGAATGATTGTGATGTCTTAATAAATTAGATCATCTGAATAGTTATGAGGTCTGAATTTAAAAAATTGTTTGATAACTAAAAAGTAAGTTGTCTCTTAATGACACTATTTTACCATTTTAAAAGGTAAAATTTTATTTAATAATTTTAAATATTCAATTTAATAAAAATGAGTGCATAATATTGTTGAATATATTTATATAAAAAAAATTTATCAAAAAATTTTCATTAAGAGGTACCTCTTAATTATTAAGATTTCATTTTCTGTCTTACCTATTAAGAGGCATTCAGATGTAACAAAAAAATAAACAAACAACATTATGCCTCTTAGCGAATAAGAGGCAGTCCATTAAGAGGCAATCAGATGTAAACAAACAACACCTTAGAAGGGAGGTTGAATAGGTGTGGAGCAAACTATGACCAATTTTTTAAACTTTAAACAAAACTACCAAATACAGCCTACTATATTGATGAATGTAGCTTGCTGAATTAATATGGCTTACCGAATTGACTGTTTGTTTTTAAGAAAATATCATGTTGAATTTAACTTAGAGAAAATACTTGGTGTTAAAGAATTATCTTAAGATAATGAAAATATTCAAATTTGTAGCTAAAGGCCCTAAACAACATGTTCCCTTCCATGATCCCTCCTTGGTTGGTGAATCTAATTCTTTCCTTCCTATTGCTGTTGCTGGTGGGGTTTCGGAGGGTTTTTCTGACACAGACTGCTCGCCTTCACTGAATCCTCTTGTGGGTAAGCTGAAGATGATAGATGAAAAGGCGGGTCGTGATCTTAAGGCAAAAGCTCGTGCTAGTTTGGAACTTGGCCAGTCTTCTAGGAAAAAGATGAAAGGAGGGGGGGGGGAGACCTGCCCCAGCTTAATTTTTATGTTTATGGTTAATTTTTGCTCTATGAATATTAAAGGTGTAAATATGAAATCCAAGCAGGATAGTGTCCTTCCTATTTTGTGTAAGCATAGAATATCTTTTGTTGGCCTAGCTGAGACTAGAGTCAAATGCCCCAAATCCATTATTGTCTCCACAGACATCTGTAGTAATGGATCTGGAAGTTTAACTATGATTATCATGCGAATGGGAGAATTTGGGTGGGCTGGGACCCCTCTTTTTGGACTGTAAATATTGTCTCTAGCTCTTCTTAGTATATGCATTGCTCAGTTATGTCTGTTACTTCTTCTCTGCAGTTTTTTGTCACTTTTGTTTATGGGTTTAATACTTCTTTTGAGGGGAAGGACCTTTGGAAAGACCCACGGTTATTAAGTCATTCTGTAAAATTTGCCTTGGTTTCTTATTGGAGATTTTAAAGAGGTTCTATCTGTTTCTGATATTATGGGAGGGGATGTATCCTGGTCTAGGGGTATGCAGGATTTTTTGGACTTCTCACCGATTTGCTCTATCTCGATCTCAAAGGCTTATTGGGCCCCTGCATACTTGGTGGAATTCTAGTTACACAAAACCCTTTTTCAAAAAGCTGGATAGGGTTCTGGTAAATTGTGATTGGCTTCAAAAGTTCCATGATTCTAAGGTTATTTCTACTCCTCGGGATCTCTCTGATCACTGTCCAGCAGTTGTTCAAACTGGTTTGTCATTACCTAGATTCCTCAAACCCTTTTAATTTTTCAATTTCTTGAGTGAGCTTGGAAATTTACATGAGATTGTTCAATCTGCTTGGAATATCTTTGTTCCTGTGGCCCTTCAGGCTTTAGCTGGTAAGCTCAGGTCGGTTAAACGGGCTCTTTTAACTCTGAATAAAGAAAATGGTAATCTTGCTTCAAATGTGGATAAGGCTAGAGACATTCTTCATGACTCTCAGAATGCGGTTTTCTCTAACCCAACTGATCTATCTCTTCTAAAGGTTCAAAGGCTTCATTCTGAGAATCTTTGGTATGCTCTTAGTTGTGAAGAAAAGTTCCTAAAGCAAAAGTCTCGAATCCAATGGCTCAAGGATGGGGATAAAAACTTGAGATATTTCTACAATCAAATTAAGAACCGATGGAATCAAAATAAAATTCTTGCTATCAAAAATGAGGTTGGTGTTCTTTGTACTGAGCAGAAGGATATTCAACTTACTGCAGTAGAATATTTTCGTTCTTTGCTGGGTACCTCCTCTATGGTGGGGGATTTCAATTTCCTGGATCTTGCCCCTTATGTTTCAAATGTTGTCTTTGAGGATCAAGCTTTTATGATTGAGAAAGGCGTTTCTGATTTTAAAATTTTGAACACCTTGAAGTCCATAAAGAAAAACAAGAGTCCTGGTCCTGATGGTTTCAATGTTAACTTCTTCATTTTTGCCTGGGACATTGTTAGTAGAGATTTTACTCTGCCCATTCAATCCTTTTTCAAACATGGATGTCTTCTTAGGGGTATAAATTCCACTACTATTGCTCTTGTTCCAAAGGTTCTTAATCCTTATTCTATGAGTGATTATCAGGCTATCTCTTGTTGTAACACAACTTATAAATGCATCTCAAAGATAATTGTCGTTAGGCTAAAAGGCATTCTTCCTACTTTAATATCTCCTAACCAGTCTTCTTTCGTTCCGGGAAGGAAGATTGGTGATAATATTCTGTTGGCTCAAGAGTTATTCAGGAACTATCATAGGACATATGGCCAACCTAGGTGTGCAATGAAAATTGATCTTCAGAAAGCTTTTGACTCTGTTTCATGGGATTTCATGCTTAATGTTCTTAGACTCTTCAAATTTCTCCCTAAGTTTTTCTACTGGATAAAGGCTTGTATTTTATACCCTTTCTTCTCAGTTAGGGTGAATGGCTTCCTTTGTGGCTATTTTAAAGGGGGAAAAGGTTTATGTCAAGGAGACTCTCTCTCTCCTTATCTTTTTGTTATTGCTATGGAAGTGCTCTCAATTATTCTGTCTAAGGAAACAAGGTCTCCTGTCTTTAAGCATCATTGGAAAACAAAGTCGCTCTCCCTTTCTCATCTTTGTTTTGCTGATGACTTGCTTATTTTTTGTAACGGTGATATTGATTCGATCATGGTTATCAAATATTGCTTAGATTCTTGCTCTACCCTCTTGGGTTTGCACATAAATGGTTCAAAGAGTATATTTTTTCTCTCCAATGTTCCTCCTACTCTTGCAGAGGTTATCCTCAATAGGCTGGGGTTTCAAGTGGGTATTTTTCCTGCTAAATTCCTTGGGGTGCCTCTGATTACCACGAAGCTTAGCCTTGCTGATTGTCTCCCGCTTTTAGAAAAGGTAAAAACCAGAATTACATCGTGGACAAACAAATTTCTCTCTTATGCTGGAAGATTGCAACTGATTAAATCGGTTATCTTCGCTATACAATCGTATTGGTCTGCCCATTTCATTCTTCCAGCAACTGTGCTTAAGGATCTTAAGTCTACTTTCAGATTTCAATGTTATAAACAACCATTGTGAGATCCCAAATTTTATGAAATGAAAGTATTCAATTTTTGTAAGACCCCAAATATTATGAAATGAAAGTATTCAATTTTCTTATAATTATTATTTTATTTAGCAAATGGTTAAATTGATAAAAGGATACCAAGATAGTGTGGAATAGGATTTTGATACCAAGATACTCGTTTGCACTCTGGTTGGATTTTCACCGAGGGTTACGTACTATGGACAATTTGCTCAATTTTGGGATGTTTGTTAACTTTACATATGTATTATGTTCTTCTCAGGCGGAAACTTTTGACCACATATTCTTTCAATGTGATTACTCTTTTAGAGTCCTCCTTTCTGTACTTAGACATTGTGGGTGGAGAGGATTTAGTAGGAGTTGGAGTTCTTTAATGGACTACCTGTTGGTCGAAAAACCGATCACTAAACATGCACAAGTATACGCGATCTAACAAGTAATACAGTGATAAGGAAAGTGTCGAACCCATGAGGAAATATCACTAATATTTACCAAGTACCGACTTTGTATCGCTAAAGTCTTATTCGAACAGCAATAAATGAAAGTGTGATTAATCTAAGCATAACTAATTATCAAAGTAAGTAAATGGATAACGAATGGTAATCGAAGGAATTACATGCTAAGGTTACAACTTCACCCCACTCAGGCATTCTGTCGAACACCTGGTGTGCTATATTTCATCAAACTACCTACCCTTCTCTCTCTAGTCTTAATGGTCACGACAATTTGTCGACCGAGAACACACAAGTGCTCATACACCTCTGTCGAGGTATGCACAAACATATCCTTTCCATGTCCACCCGTTAGGGAATAAAACAGAAAAGAACGCCCGAGCTAAATACAATCCTATATATGTACATGTCTATATGAATTGATCAGAACAAGGATTTAAGCATAAGTTCTCAAATAGGTCACACGTGGCGCACAAATATATATCTATTCTACGCACAACTTATGTAGTCGAAACCCACAATCACATGCCAATATATTCAGGTGTAAATCTACAATCCTTCTGTCGATATCATGTAAATTACCAAAATCATCACTAATGTCTTAGTAAGAATCATTAAGCATAAATATATCGAACCATATCATATGGTGCCAACCAAAGGGATAAGACAGTCAATTTAAACAACAAAGGGTTCCATTATAACCTTAGAGCAAATACTCAGTTCATAGCTATTGAAAAAAATATAAGTAACAATAAAGACAACATTTATGGATTATAAAATCAGAGACAATAAATAGATAAGAAGAAACTCTGTCAAAGCCCTTCAATCTCTAAGCATTCTGCTCAAATCAAGCTTTCCAATTCGTGTCGCTCATTGCTCGTGTTGCTCCAAGGAAAACCCAAACTTCTCCCTAATCTATATTTATAAATATTAACTATGAAATAGAAAGAGAAAATACAGAAGAAAAACTAAGCTATCCTAATCTATTCTCCTCTCTATGTTATCTCATCTCGGATCTATATCTGAGTATATCAAATGCAGAGGCTTCTCTGTCCCTTTATATCAGTCTCCGCTTCTTTTGCTAGGTCAAACCAAGCCCTCTCTGCCTGAGCACTGGAGGTCGCGCCGCGGAGCAGGCAAATAAGTTATGGTTGGCGTTTCAGCGCCACATTAGTATGAAGGACACGGAGCTCGCGTTGTAGCGCGAGCCAAAGAAGCATCAGTGGCACCGCGACGCGAATGTGACATCAGCACGAACAAGGAGGTGGCGCTGCGGCGCGAGCATAAGACTTAGCTTTGGAACCGTGGCGCAGGTATGTGTAAATTGACCATTTTGTCCCTGAAATCATGGAAAAGACCTAGAAAGCCCTGCATTGCATCAGTTAAGCGTAATAACACTATAATCATATAAAACTATATAAAAACTATGAATTCAGGCAATTATTTAAGTCATAAAGTATCCGATTTGCGGGTATAAATCCCACTCATCAAATATCCCCAAACTTAAGTCTTTGCTTGTCCTCGAGAAAACTATCTAACACAAAAATAACAGTAGTAATTTAACACGCGAAAGAAATATAAAACTATACACTAGCATCGTGGCTACGAATCTTAATCAAAACTACTCCCAAAGAAAAAGGCAAACACAAGCATGTGTAAGGGTTCATTCTATTTCAGGCATAAGACCATATTCGATCCATTCTATGTGTGTGTGTGAAGACCAACCGTCCTGACTAATCATAGCTCAAATAAGTTCTCACAGTCGATTGTTAATACTAATATGCACACTCTGTAACTTAAAACATTCGACAAGCATTAAGAATAAGACACAAGTGCAGTAAAGGATCAAAAGACTCTAGCATGAAGACAGTAAAATCTGACTCGAACAGTTCTTAATTACCTTAGGCTAATCAGAACTACCCATTAATGAGTTTTTGATCTATGACTCCCAAGCCAGATAGCTTTAGGGCACTAGGTGTCGAACACCCCTAAAAATCTAGTAACTCAAGCAGCAAAGGCCACGTAATCAACATAAGCTAAATTAGACTTTACGAGAATGGAAGATTATTAGGCGAGTGCATTTTATGCTCCATCTCAATATCGGTCCTGGATTTATGGGGCGAGTGCATTTTACGCTCCATCTCGACCCACTGCAAGACTTTTGATATTCCATCTTCATTATCAATTTATTCTTTTCTTTTTTATATATATATCTAAACATGCACGAATCCAAGATCCAAAACTATATAAACGTCTAAGTCTTTTATTACCTTGTAAAAATGAAAGTTTATAAGAGTGAACAAACTCTCAACTCAATAAACACGTGAATTCAATTCAAAAAATAACTAGTTAACACAAATTGGCTCATGGTTTGCTTGTGAGGACGGATCAATAACAGTCTAAACTTATCAACTAACAAACCCCTAGTTCATGCATGCTTGACACGACTCTAAGAGAGACAAAATCATTTGGCGCTTGCCATAGCCACAATCAAAAATCAATAATGTATAACACCCTTGCTTAATAACAGCTCAAAATAGGGTAAAAAGGACATTAACATAGTATAAGCCTATAAATCCGTATCAGCCCCAAAAAGATGTCTATAAACCACAAATATGCTAATTATAATCATGCATTAATAAATAAAAACCAAAATCAGTTCATGGCATCCATAATAATAAGAATTCAAAACATCATCCCGTAGTTCAAAAATGACTGCACCACAATACTGAAAATAAAATCAAAGTACTAAATATGCTGGCTAACATGGCAATAGACAGAAATAAACAGATAATAACCTAACACCCCCAAACTTAGGGTGAGCAATGCCCTCATTGCTAAACATAAAACAATCAATACAAGAGGGCTTCCCCAAGATCGCTTTCACTCAAGATCGTAGATCGTCCTCATCGGCTTCAAGGCGGTGATGATGGGAGGGTATGGCGGGAAGACTGGAGGCTCCGGGAACTAGTATGACGTGAGTAGTCAGTAGTCAGTGTAAATGCTCTACATGGTGTTCACCAACTATGCCTGGTACTGCATAGTAATATCTTGCCTATGCGCTACTGCTGCATTGTGCCTCGTCTTCCTCCGAGCCTCAACGTCGTTCTTTTGATGCAGCAGGGTGAGGGATGCCATAATGTCGGCCAGTAGTCCCTGCCCAGTTGGGCCTACGTCTGGAGTGGCGTCTGGAGGATGCGAGGGCTCGGCCTCTGCTGTAGGAGGTGGCATTGTAGGTGGCCCGTATCCCTCGCCTCTGACATAAGACTTTGCCCCGTCCCACTTATAGTAGCATTTGATGGTCAAATGGTCTATGACGGTCATGGGTGGAAAGGCTATCTCCTCGGGCCCCCACTGAATACCTTCTTTCTTGCACATGGTGGTGATTAATGATGGATGTAGAAGTCCAGCAGCGACGTTACTCTTGATTGCCTTCCGAATTGAGTCGTGAATGAGCACACCAATATCCACATGCAGACCCGTGACAATGGCGAATAGCAGAATCGTCCTATCTTTAGTCACGTCACTCAAATGATGGGTCGGGATCATGTTGGCACAAATGAAGTTGAACCACGCCTTTCCGTAGCGACTGAGTACTGAAGTCAGGAAACTGGTATGTTCACCCGTGCAATCATTTTTCTTCCACTTAGTCCCGGGCTTGCAGAGCCGATGATATTCTCGAGATCATAGCTGCGGAGTCCCGGCTCCAGATAGTCACTGCCTTCATAGTTGGGTGTTGTGAACAAGGCATTGATAACCTGACTACTGAAAGCCACTAACTTACCCCGTACTTGGATAACAGTAGGGCCTTCAGGATTGGAGTTGGTGTAAAACTCCCGAACCACTGATACGATAGCTGACCCAGGTGGTTTAGTGAAGTCGATCCAATTGTGCTCCAGTATCATGGTGGTTAGCTCACCATCCTTTTTGTCGGGCCTCAACCCCCGCTCAGGAATTAGATTTCATGCCCCAAATGAGCTTTTGTACCTTTTCCAGGCCTCCTCATTGATAAACTTGGTGTTGTCCCAAGTCGTTGGTGGTGGCACGGCAGGCGAAGACCCTCCGACACTAAGTCGCTGCCTTTTGGGTGCCATATCAGAAATCTTAGTTGGTTTGATGCAAAAGCAGTCCCTAAGCAATGCCAAAATTCCCCCAAACTTAGGCCAAGTAGACCCCAACAATTGCCAATGTCAAACAGCCCAAAACAGTCAAATTCTTCTCTTAGGCAAACTGTCGAACACCTTATGTGCGTTCTGAAAAATGAACTTGGACAACCTTTGTTTGAAAGTGCTCTAACCCCGATTTCTGACAATGGAAATCACACAAATACATAGCAATTATTTCACAAATCCGAACAGTTAACATTAATTTGGCTTCTGAATGACTTAAATCAAAAATTACCTTGAGGGAGAAAAACCTGAGGTTAATTCTGATCTCTTATTTCTACATGTACTTGGCCTAGTGTCTTGAGGGAACAAGGTGTGAAGTTTGATTAAGGGCTAGGGTTAGGAGAATATATGGTGACTTTTGGCTTTGGGATCGCTTGTGTGCTTGTGTGTTGTCGAGCTGTCGCCGAGAGGTATGTCGTCCAAGACCTGCCGAGAGATTAGGGAGGAGAGGTTCTTCACCGGCTTAAATCAGCTTTTAAAACAAAAATTCGTCACTTGCATGCCATGCATGAGACCGCTTTTGTTAAATGGGCGCATGCCACAAGTTAACAGATAGGCTCGAATCGTGTGGTGCCAAGCCGCTGGTTGTCTTCTTCCTTCCTTACGCCATGGCGCCGAATTAGCAAGGTGTGGTACTCACAGGTGGCGTCAGCAGTCATGAGATCCTCTTTGTTCTTTTAGCATGCAATACAGCTTAAAATCTGAATTTTCATATGGCGGAATGCTGGCTGAAGTCCCATATATTTATCTGCGTCGTGGCGCTAGTGTTGCATTTGAGTTTTTCCTACACAAAAACCATGTATTTAGCTAACAAACCTTACACAGATATCATACAAGCTAGATACCCCTTATTTCTAGCTAACATAAACACTAGCAACATACTAAATAAACATTCTGCATGCATCCTATAATCTCAAAATCATGCACATCAGATACGACAATGCATTATAATTAAATTAGCAGCAATGTTAACAGAATAAAACAAAAAAGACTGAATGTAAACTAGACATAAGTGAAGAAAATTGATACTGAGATGGGGGTGCCTCCCCACCAAGCGCTTATTTTAAAGTCGTCGGCTTGACTGTACCGATGCCTCTCAATCCGGCTCATAAGCGAAAATGACCATTTCATGCCGCCTATTCGTCAATTCCTCTAAATTTTTGGGCGACATGGAAGATTGGCCATTCTCCTTTCCTTCATCCATCCAATCATCCTTAGGCACAAAGAATCTTTCGCCACTGGAATTATCTACTAATTTGCATGTTTCATTAAATTGAAAGTGTTCTTCATGCTTTAGTGGGCCCTCCAGGGTTTTCACAGTAGGGAGCATGGTTTTTGGTTGTAGATCAGTATTGACTATACAACCACTGTTTATCCTTTTGTCTCCAACTTCAGACTCCACCGGTTGGTTAGTTTGTACTATGACGTCTCCCTCAACAACTGTGCGAGACTCATCGCATTTTCCCTGTGTATCCACCGTGCAATGCTCCACTTCTTCATCGTCGAGATCAATTATGACCAGTAGATTGCCTTGCGGTGGATTTGTGATGGCATTGACGAGTTGCCCCAATTAATTCTCAAGGTTGTGCAATGTGGCTTCTTGGCTTGCCATCCGACACTCATTTTTCTCAACAAAGTTGGTAAGAAGCTCCCCAAGCCTGTTCTCTTATTCTCGTGCTGAGGACTCAGACAAGTTCTCATTGGGTTGAGATGTAACCTCATATTGTGGCGGAGATTAGTTGTCAAACTGATTTGGATAGGAGTAATTCAGATCTTGATATTGCTCTTGACTGTAGTCCCAAGAGTTTGGATAACCCTGACAGTTTGGATGATAGGAGATCGGTTCAACGTCAGCTCGTTCCTGACAGTAGGCATTCTAAGTGGACTGACACTCAAGATTGTTAGAAAACCTCAAGACATTTGCAATTTGAAATTGCAATTGCTCAAGTTCTTCTTTCGAGCTTGGTTGTGTCATCCTCTCATAAGGCCATTGATAACAATGATAGTCCATTACCTGTAAACTTAAAAATAAAAAGAAAGATCAAACAAATAAAAGAAATATATATATACGTTCAAATTAAGACTATATTGATTTAAATCAATATTGGACAATATTAGAATAACAGTTCCCCGACAACGGCGCCAAAAACTTGTTGGTCAGAAAAACGATCACTAAACACGCGCAAGTATATGCGGTCTAACAAGTAATACAGTGATAAGAAAAGTGTCGAACCCACAAGGAACTATCACTAATATTTACCAAGTACCAACTTTGTATCGCTAAAGTCTTATTCAAACAACAATAAATGAAAGTGTGATTAATCTAAGCATAACTAATTATCAAAGAAAGTAAATGGATAACTAATGGTAATCGAAGGAATTACAAGCTAAGGTTACAACTTCACCCCACCTGCATTCTCGTTTAACACCGCGCGCACATGTTTCATCAAACTACCTACCCTTCTCTCTCTAGTCTTAATGGTCACGACAATTTGTCGTCCGAGAACACACAAGTGCTCATACACCTCTGTCGAGGTATACACAAACATATCTTTTCCAGATCCACCCGTTAGGGAATAGAACAGAAAAGAACGTCCGAGCTAGATACAATCCTACATATGTCTATGTGAATTGATCAGAGCAAGGATTTAAGCATAAGTTCTCAAATAGGTCGCACATGGCACATAGATATATATCTATTCTACGCACAACTTATGTAGTCGAAACTCACAATCACATGCCAATATATTCAGGTGTAAATCTACAATCCTTCTGTTGATATCATGTAAATTACCAAAATCATCACTAATGTCTTAGCGAGAATCATTAAGCATATATCGAACCAAATCATATGGTGCCAACCGAAGAGATAAGACAGTCAATTTAAACAACAAAGGGTTCCATTATAACCTTAGAGAAAATACTCGGTTCATAGCTATTGAACAAAATATAAGTAACAATAGAGACAACATTTATGGATTACAAAATCAGAGATAATAAATAGATAAGAAGAAACTCTGTCAAAGCCCTAAAATCTCTAAGCATTCCACTCAAATCAAGCTTTCCAATCTGTGTCGCTCATTACTCGTGTTGCTCCAAGGAAAACCCAAACTTCTCCCTAATCCATATTTACAAATATTAACTATGAAATAGAAAGAGAAAATACAGAAGAAAAACTAAGCTATCCTAATCTATTCTCCTCTCTGTGTTATCTCATCTCAGATCTATATCTGAGTATATCAAATGCAGAGGCTTCTCTGTCCCTTTATATCAGTCTCCGCTTCTTTTGCTAGGTCAAACCAAGCCCTCTCTGCCTAGGCACCGGAGGTATCACTGACATGAGGAAAATAAGCTATGGTTGGCGTTATACTACCACATTAGTATGAAGGACACGGGAGTTCGTGTCGGCAACATGAGCCAAAGAAGATCAATGAATGCCATGCAAGAAAGGTGACATCACAGAACAAGGAGGTGGCCGCAGTCATGAGCATAATACTTAGCTTTAGGCCATGCAATATGTGTGTAATTTACCATTTTGTCCCTGAAAGCATGGAAAAGACCTAGAAAGCCCTGCATTGCATCAGTTAAGCGCAATAACACTATAATCATATAAAATTATATAAAAACTATGAATTCAGCCAATTATTTAAGTCGTAAAGTATCCGATTCGCAAGTATAAATCCCACTCATCACTACCTCATCCATTATTCTAGCCCTAATTTTCATCACAGCCTGTTGCATCTTGGTTTTGCTGCGGTTGTATACCGTGTTTGGAATGAACGTAATGCAAGGATCTTTAGTAATAAATTTTTCCCTATTCGAAACCTTGTTGCTGATATTCTTTAAATGCTTAAGTGCAAACTTCCTACAAATTCTAAATTCCAGAAATTCAAACATCGATCTGGGTTTAGACAGCTAAGTTTAAACATTGTTTAACATCTCTCTGTTTATGGTTTAGTAGATGTATGCAGCAGTCTCTGGTCTTTGTGGGGTCTATAGTTGTATGCAGCATTGTTTTTGTATCATGTGCATCCAGTTTGCTGGTCTGCCCTTTGTTTGTATGGTCTTGGGTCTACTATGATATCTGTTGCTTGGGTATGCTGGGTCTGTCTGTTGCTGCTGGTTTGGGCTGGTTTTGGCTGCCATTGTGCTTAGTCTATTACCTTGTTGCTGCTTTGGGCTTTGCTTTTGGCTGTTGCATGTATGCTAGGTCTCCTGCTGCAGTTCATGGACTTGCTGCTGTTATTTCTGCAATTCGGCCTGCTGCATGCGGTCTGCTCTGAAGTCTGCTGCATGTGGTTGGCTTGCTGCTGTTGTATGTTGGCATGCTGATGCTGCTGTTGCTCTTTTGATTCTTAAGGTTTTGGAGCTGCTAGGAGGGGGCTAGCAGGCGTGTCTGCTGCCTGTGGTTTTGCTAGTCTGCTGCTGGGAAACTATTTACTGTGCTGATGTGAAAATGTTGGGTGTTATTTAGGTGGATGGGGTTTGGTATGAGAGATGCTAAGTTCTGTTGTTGTAACATTTTGGTTTCCGCTGCTGCAGTTTTCTGCTGCTATTGTCGTTGCTTTTATGGGTTGATTTAGGCTTTTATTTGGTTCTTATGATGCTGCTACTATGTTGGCTGTTGTATTGGGGCTACGCTACAACTGCAGGTTTTTGTAGTGCTGTTGTGTTCCCTGTAATGGCTATTGCCTTTGTTTGTAATGGCTGATTTTAAAAGCCAAGGTTGGTCCATGCTGGTCTTTCCTTGTTGTTGTTTTTGTATCTCCTGATGCACTCCTTTTCTGCTAGGGTCTAGATTGGGTTTACTTTTGCCATCATTTGGATTGTCTTACGATGGTCATGGTATTTGCTTGGGTCTGGCCGAATTACTTTGTACTTTTTTTTTCTTTTTGTATACAGTTTAATTTTAGCAAAAAAAAATTCAAATTTTAATTATTAAGATAATTAACTAGATTTTGTAAGTGATTAAAGTAAAGCAAGTAATAAAATCAACATCAAAATTTTTTTTACGTGCTTCAACTATTACCCTCTATAATAATAGCCTAGTCCACGTCCAATACCAACTAGTATTGGAGACTCACTTTTATTTCTTTAAATTGACCCTTGTTACAAAACAGATTCTATCAAATTTGAATTACAATAATTCACTTGAGCACACTTACTCCTTGTGCACCAATGCACCCCTTAAGCACATATGCTTCCTTGAACCTGTTCGTAAACAAACCTTAATCCACCTGGATTAAATTCCTTTAGACAACACTTGGTCTAAAAATATAAGATTACAAATTTAGAGGTCTAATGATCAAAGCAAATAAGCAATTTAACAATGCAAGAACCAACTAATGAATGCAATGATCAAGTAGTAAAAAAGATATCACTAATATGAAGCTCACGAAAATGAGCTGAGAAATAATCCGAATATTAATTGCACAATAGCTGAGAATTTGCACCGAGAATAATAAAATAGATTTTCAAGTATATGAGTGCAAATATTAAATCAAGTGTTGTGTCTATCATTGTTATACCAGTTCTTCTTTTATAGCCCACTTATTACCGTTGCACATAAGTTCTGTTGCATAAAAAATTATTTACGTTGCCAACAGATTTCTTAAGAAGATAAGTAATGTTCCAAATTTATTTTTGTTGGAAAGTAATCTTAAGGATAACAGATATAGACTATTTCAAACATAATCCACTAAGATAAGAGATTCCGTGTAAATCTCATACAATCTATATGAATAATAATTGCCGCCTCATAAATGTTAAGAAATATCATACCGCCTTTTCAAACTTAACAGATAATGAAGTGTTAGTTTTGTAATTAATAGAAAGTGTAACAAAACCCAACTCTCCAGGATAATCATGATCTTGTATTTCCAAGAATTGTGCTCATTTGATTTTTTAAAAACTGATCCACTAAAGTAAGAGAATAATTATAACTTGACCGCAACATATACTGCCTTTCCATTTATTACCGAGATATATGCATCAAAAGAGGTGGAAATATTTTTTACAATAAATCCTTCACCTTCCTGATATTTATTTTCAAGGATTTAGCATGCATGGCAATATAAATACTAACCACATAAAATTTGGACAATAAAATCAGTTAGCAATATATTAAGCATGCACAAAATATTTAATCATTTTAAGTGCACACATAAAATGTCATAGAACCTTGTATTAAAAAATTAAGTATTTTCAATGACCTTACATATTAATCTTAGGACTCAAATCTTCAAAGTCTTTCAACAATGATCCTTTCATCAACTTCCTGAAATTTCATAATAAACAAATTAGTACAAAATATCAAGTCATCATCAAAATAATAAGGTTAGAATATTAACAAGTCAACATTCTCCCCCTTTTTGATGATGACAACATAAAACTGAAACTCCCCCTAAATTCATGCATATTCAAAATTTCAGGAAAAAAATATTCAATAATCAAAACTGATTATCATGACTTGTGTCCTGCAAAAACTGTTAGCTTTAACAAATATTAGATAAATAAAAACTTTTTTCGCAACATAATATCAAATTATCTAATATCGTTCAAAAACAACCCATTCAAAAATAGAAACATAAACTTAACAGCGGTGCCAACCAATCGTTTTTAAATAAAACCAACAAAATCATATTTTGGAATAACAAAATCAGCAGTGCATAAAATCAGCAATCTTCACAACAACAACTTCTTCACAACAACAACTTCTTAGTGTCTCCCCCTTTATCATCAGTCAAAAAGGTCTTCAGTCAATGTCAACAACATGTATAACGAGTAGAGGACGAGAAGTGAAATAAGGATGGTGTAGAAGACGATGAAGCTTTTCTTCCATAAAAAATTCATGAGCAAATCTAGGAGGACGAGGAATAAAGGTCTCATTTGGTAGAGGAAGGTATAAAAAGTCTCCAACATACTCAGCCATCCAGTTGCAGCGAGGCCATTCAGGAATAGTAGAGTACATTCTGTCAAGATGCAGCTTCCGACCAACATCATTCAAACAAACAGCCATAAACTCAGCAAATTCCCTAATTTGATAACTAACAAAGTTAAGTTCTTGACTCAATTGACACGAATTCCTGTTAATCTTCCTTTGAAGAGATTCAACCATTGCCATCGTTTGTAACTCAAAACCAGCTTGTAAATATATGAACTCGTCTTCTATTTGGGAAAAACATTATTTCAAATCATTAACCCAAATAGGCAATTTTCTTTTTTCTAAAACTAAAAGTATGTGTTTAACATCAAGAATAGCAGTACGCATGGACTCTTGATTCTTAAGAATTTAAGTCAATAAATTGACTACATCAGGAGATGAGACGGATAAACTGGGAAGAGTAGAGGAAGTAGGAGTATCAGATGGTAAGTCGAATGAAACAGAACTTGGTGGAATAGGGGAAGGATCAGGAACAATCCGAACGAAAAGACCATCAACAAATGAGATATGAGATTGTTTTAGATTTGTAGAATCTATGAACTCATTATGTGAAACCACAATTTCATCATCAAGAAAAATTTTAAAATGTTAAAACATTTTTGTAAGAAATAACACATAAGGAAGATATTTTTTAACCTGCCGAATGCAACTGAGCATATGGGACAACATCATGACAGAATAATTAAAACTAACACCTTTTAAAATCATAGCAACAACCACAAGATCTTCATAAGTAAAATCGTCTCCACCACCGACTCGTGGAAACAGATTATAACGAATCAACTTATGTAAGACAAATGCAGTTGGACACACATCAACGGTTTTGGGAGTGAATAGAGTAGTCAAGGATGAATCATTCATCACTGTGCGGAGTTGCTCAAGAGGAGGAAAGGGTATATTAGCAGCACCCTTTAAGGTAAAAGGGCAAGGACCAGAAGAAGGATTATCAAAAATACTTCCAAAATTAACAACCGTGAAAAATAGAGATTTTCCCTTCACAAAAGACGTGTAACAATCCCCATTACATTCTAGAGTTGTATAGAACTGTTGTACCAATTGGGGATACGCTCTAGTGGGGGGAAAAGCATAGCAGACATACCACAAGAAGTTAAAAGATTTTTTAAAGAATTTTTTTTGAAATCGAATAGATCCATGATTTTTTTCAAAAATAAACTGTTTAGTAGCAATAGAAGTTTTGAAGCAAGCTTTAAAACTCTGACCTCAAAAGAAATTGTCCTGTAAATCAGATAAAGTAGAGAAAAGGTTTACCAAAGTAGATGGAGATTCTGGTTGAGAGGAGGGAGGCTCGAAACTAGGAGATTGTTGGGGATTTTCTTTTTGACTAGAAGCAGAAAACTTCAGGAAGGAAAAACTACAATCAGACCCATCGAAGTCATTGGACGAGACATGCACAGATGCCTGACGACTCTGTCTTTTGGACTTCTTTGGTGATCTCACAGTATAAGGGGATAGTGGATTTTTTCCTTCTTTAATGGTGATACCGGATGATCGTTTATTGCCGTGAGTCTTCATTTTCATTGCAGAAATTAGAGCGTTCAAGAACGAAGAAAAAGTTTCTGAGTATGCGTGAGAAAAGGATGAGGTCTGTGTTTAATAGAGTAGTGTTGGACTTTGAACAGACTCCTAGAAAAAAAAATAAACAACCTTCATCTCTTGTCTTTTCAAATTTCAAAACCCATATTTATATCTACCGTGAATTGTGCCAGACAGATACGTCTCCCATAGCCGTCGGTTATGAACATATAATGTATATCAACCA
The DNA here is from genome assembly GCA_020205605.1 of Panax ginseng. NCBI lineage: Eukaryota > Viridiplantae > Streptophyta > Magnoliopsida > Apiales > Araliaceae > Panax > Panax ginseng. Next base: position 71,488,786 of record CM035139.1, read on the forward strand.
GACGTATTTAAAATAATAACATGTAGATATACTGTAGATTTGAATATGAAATATTTTAGTACGTGATCATTATTTATACCATGCACATTCCAAGTTCTCTCCTTAGCATGCAAAACCTTTCTTCAGTTAAGGGTTTGGTAAAAATATCAGCCAATTATTTTTCTATTGGAATAAAAATTAATTTAATTAAACCTTTTGAAATATTATCTCTTAGAAAATGATGCCTAACCTCTATATGTTTTGTGCGTTAATGTAAAACAGGGTTTTTTGATGTCAATAGTGCTAGAATTATCACAGTAAATAGGCAAACTATTACATAAAACATCAAAGTCACATAGAGTTTGTTTTAACCATAAAATTTGAGAGTAGCAACTCACTGCAGCTAGATATTCACCCTCAGTGGTTGATAAAGCAACTAAAATTTTCTTTTTACTATGCCACGTAACAAGACTGTAACCTAAAAATGTGCAAGCACCACTGGTACTTTTTCTATCAATTTGGCATCCTGCATAGTCAGCATCTGATTAGCCCATTAGTTCAAAATGATTTAAAATTGGATAAAATAACCCCAAATTGATAGTACCACTTAAATATTTAAAAATTCTTTTAAGAGCATGTAAGAGGGATTCTTTAGGTTTTGCTTGAAAACATGCACACAGATATACACTATACATTATATCTAGTCTAGATGTAGTTAAATATAATAGACATCTAATCATACTTTGATATTTAGTTACCTCCACATCTATACCTTTTTCGTCAGACGTGAGCTTTATTGAAGTGCTCATTGGTGTAGCCTTTGAATTTGATCCCTCAAAACCAAACCTTTTAAGAAGCTATTTTGTATATTTGGTTTGATGGATATAAATTCCTTCCTTCGTTTGTCTGATTTGAAGCCCCAAAAAGTAATTAAGTTCTCTCATTAAACTCATATCGAACTCCTTATACATACACTTGGAAAACCATTAACAAAGAAAATCGTTAGTAGCACCAAAAAATTATATCATCTACATATATTTGTACAATAATAATATCCTTATTTTCATGCCTAATAAATAATGTAGAATCAATTTTTCCTCTAATAAAACCATTTGAACGTAAATACTTACTCAACCTTTCGTACCAAGCCTTTGGAGCTTGATTTAGCCCATAGAGAGCTTTCTTTAGCTTATAGACATGGTTTGGATACCTCTCATATTCAAATCCATGAGGCTGTTTTACATATACCTCTTCATTAATGTATCCATTAAGGAAGGCGCTCTTTACGTCCATTTGATAATGTTTGAACTTCTTATACAAGCAAATGCTAACAAGATTCGGATAGACTCTAGTCTTGCAACTGGGACATAAGTTTCTTTGTAGTCGATCCCTTCTTGTTGATTGTATCCATGAGCTACTAGCCTTGCTTTGTTACAAATGATTATGCCATGCTCATCAAGCTTATTCTTGAATACCCACTTTGTTCCAATGATAGAGACATCTTTAAGAGGGGGCATAAGTTCCCAGACTTGGCATCGTTCAAATTGCTAAAGTTCTTCTTGCATTTCCATTAGCCAGCTTTCATCCAGAATAGCTTCCTTAGCACTCTTTGGCTCCACTTGTGATAGGAATGCAGAAAATGCACATTGATTTTGCAATCCTCTCCATGTAGTAATTCCTTTGTTTATATCTCTAATGATGTTTTCTGGTGGATGATTCTTGAGATATCTTGCAGTCTTTAGCATTTGTACATCATGTATTACTTCTTCTTGTTGAGGGATATCTACTTCAAGCTCTTGTGTTGTTCCTTGTTCCACTCCTTGCGAGTTTTCCAAATCAGCTTGCTGGATTTGTCAATTTGGCTTGTTGAATAGATTTTTCTGGTTTGATGGATTCACTGAGATCTCCAAATTTCACGCATCCTCATCTCTTTCTTTTGGAAGATCATTGTGAGTTTCATTAAATGTAATATAAATAGATTCTTCAACACATAGCTTGTTAATATTAAATACATGATAAGCTTTACTATTTTGTGAATAACCAATGAAAATTCCTTCATAAGATTTAGCATCAAATTTTCCCAAGTTATCACTAGTATTTAGAATAAAACATTTAGATTCAAAAACTTTGAAATAACCTATATTAGGAATCTTATTATTTAAAATTTCATAAGGAGTCTTCAAAATGATTAGATGAATAAGTGCTCTATTAAAAACATAGCGAAAGGTGTTTACAGCTTTGGCCCAAAACTTTTTAGGAAGTTTACTTTCTTGCAATAAAGTTCTAGATGTTTCTTGTAATGTCCTATTCTTTCTTTCGACAAGTCCATTTTGTTAAGGGGTTCTAGGGGCTTAAAATTCATGACTAACATTACTAAAAAAATGGTCATTTGTGATGGTCAAAATTCATCACAAAAAGTAGGAAAACCATCACGAAAGGTTTACGTGATGGCTTTAAACATCACAATGGCCGTCTTGTATACGCCCATCATGAAAGGTTTTACGTGATGATTTTGGCAATCACGCAAATGCTTAGTGCTTTTGTGATGATTAATACAATCACATTAACACATAATCTATTGTGATTGTCAAAGTCATCACAAAAAAAACAAGACTTTAGGGATCAAATGTAAGAACGTGAATCTCTATTTACATATAATTTATTTCAGAGTATTAATTGTATCTATATTAATTGTATCAAATGATACTTGTAGGATTCGAACCCTCTCCTATTTGCAAAATAAATAACGAGTATTACCACTACACCAAAGTCCAGATCATGATTATAATTTTAAAACAAAATATAAAAGGAAATATACGTGAGTTGACTTACTAAACAAAATTAATTCCACATAAGATTTAGTGATTGCAATGGCAGTCACAAATACATTATAATGATGGTAAAATTAGTCATCACTAAGAGCCATCATATATTTTATTATTTTGTGATGACTTAAAAATTCCATCACAAAATACATTCTTTTTGTAATTGCAAATAAAAGTCGTCACAAAAATCTATCTTTTTTAATGATTGTCACGACCGTCATAAAAAATTGTTTTAATTATTTCTTACATTAAAATATTAGTGATAGCTTAAATGCAATCATGAAAAGAGTATATCTATAAGTGATGACTTAGTGCGTCACAAAAAGAAAATTTATCTTGCATGAAAAAATTGGTGTGATTGACATGGCCATCACAATTATAATACATTGATGGCAAGAATAGTCAACATTAAGAGCCATCATATATACTATTATTTTATGATTGCTTAAAAAGTCCATCACAAATTACTATCTTTTGTGATTGTTTTTAAAAACTATCACAAAATTCTGTCACGTATTCTTGTTTTTCTAGTAGTGTAATTCCTTTTTTATCACAAAATATTATAAAGTCTTTTTAAAATTCAGTACCATGATCACTTCTTATCTTTACAAGTTTGAGACTATATTTAGTTTCCAAATTTCTTACTAATTTCTCAAATTCTTTAAATGTTTCATCTTTAGTTCTCAAAAATAATACCCATGTATATCTAGAAAAATCATCTACTATTATAAATGCATAAAACTTACCATTTATACTAGCATGTCTTTCTGTTCCAAATATATCAAGATGAAGTAATTGTAAAGGAGAAGAAGTTAATACCATGTTCTTTGTTGTAAACGATGTTCTTACTTGTGTCCTGAGTTGACAAGAAACACATACTTCTTTCTTTTCATACTTTATTTTTGGCAACCCTTTAACAAGATTCTTTGAGGATGATTTCTTGATTAAATTAATGTGAACATGCCCCATCCTCTTATGCCATAAATTAGCCTCATCTTGCACAGATGCAAGACATAGCTCTTCATCCTGTTGTTCAAAATCAATAGTATATATATTTCCTTCCTTTTGTGAAACTAGAGTAGATTTGTTAGTACCATGAGAAATAGTGCATTTTTCACTTTGTCCGCCTTGGCGCATAAAAGTTTCCCATATTTAGGATGTTCATAACAGTCTAGAATCCGAACCAAAATAATTCAGTTGGATAACAATAAAGTTTTATCTTGTTCAACAACAATTTTAAGTTTGTGTCTAGCCGAATCAAATAGCTTAGACGGATTTTAATTCAACGTATACATACTGGACACCGATAAGTATGTATCAACATGTGATAAAATATAATGATTATCCAAGTAAGGACACTTGTATAACCATGTTTTTGGAAATTAACAAACAGAATATATATCTTGATCTACAACAACAGAATTAAGGAACTTGTACAACAAATTATAATTTAATAACTTACTTATACAAAATCATTGCATAAGTATATACAAAGGTTGAAATATTTGAACAATGAAAAAGAATAGTTCAGATATTATCTTACGCATGACCATTGCATAAAGTAAATGCAAAGGGTTAGATACTTGCCTGATCTGCTGCTTACACAACTTAGTTTTATCTTTTATTTCAAGCCCTATCATTAAATAGACCATTCGTTCCATTAGAATAACATACTATACACATAGTACTGCTATTTGCAGTCAGAACATAACCTATTCATATTGTCACGTAAGTTTAACAACCATTGAATCACAAATAAACACAAATACAGACATATTATATAAGTCCAAATCAATTTCTGAAATATGTTGGTGTACCGACAACTTTATCGGGTAATTATCGAGTCTAAGACTCTATATAGTAATTCAATATCCATTTATATAACGTATATATCAGTCATATTATTTTAAATGACTTATAATAATTTTTAAACATTTATTATAATTTATCATGAATTTTTAAACACAGGAATCATTATTAAATGATTTCAATATTAAATAATTCTATTATCATTAATATTTAATTAATATTAAACTCTTAATGAAACCATTGCAAAAATATTAAGTTATTTAAAATAACTTAAAATATTTTTAAAGTATTTATATTACCTTTAAATAATTTTTAAAATAATAAAAATCATTTTAAATAATTACCATTAATATTAAAATATTAATGTATTATTTATCCAAATATTAAAAGTCATTAATTATATCTTCAAATATTTTAATTCATTTATATCCCTTTTAAATAATTTTAAATCCATAAAATCATTTTTTAAACTATTTATTTAATATAATTATTAAATAAATTTAATATCTTTAATATTAAATTATTAATAAAATCTACCTTTAAATAATAAAAGTTATATTTTATAATTTAAAATATGTTTATAACACTTAAATAATTTTTATATTATTTTTAAATCATTAATCCTATTTTTTCCATAATTTATTTAATATAGTTATTAAATAAAATAATTGTCATTAATATTAATTTATTAATGAAATTCATCACATAATTTTAAAATTTATTAAAAATAACTTCAAATATTTTCTTATATCATAATATATTTTAAATGATTTTTCATGTTTTAAAATCATTTTTAAATAATTTATTTAATATAATAATTAAATAAATTAAATACCTTTAATATTTTAAAAATATTAAATATTTATGAAATATATTAAAACTAATTAAAAACTAATTTTTGGACTCTAAAATAATTTTTAATAATTTATTATGTATTTTTCATTATTAAAAACTATTTTTTTATAATTATTTAATAAAAATATAATTTATAAATAAAATATCCCTAAAGACCACCTATAGCGACAAAACCGTCGCTATAGTTGTTCTTCATGTTCTTCATGAACCCAGATATTCATGTGCAGTGACCGAGTGGGCATGCTTGACCATGATTAATTCTTCGCACAAAGTGTTTCTGGACATGTTGTTGATCAGATCGTGTAGTACAAATCCAACACTACAAGACCCAACAAACAAACATGTTCAAACAACATCACAATAAGTAGATCTAAGCCTTCAAAGTTACTGTCAGAACTGTTCTTCATTTTCTGGGTTACCCAGAAATGAAGAACAGTTCGACCTGTCCACTTTAGGCTTCCACAACTTGCAATCCTTTTGATATTTATATGATTTAAGACTTCCAGGTTGTAGCTAGCATGCACGAGAGTAGATCTATTACATAAAATACAATTAACATCAACATAATCAACCACTATGATCTGGTCAAACCATGTCAGTCGACATGTTCATATGTTTTCCTACGGGTTACCGACAAAATAGAGAACATGCTTCGACTTGGCTAGGCTGGCCACCCCAGATTCAATCCACTTTATTATTTAGTGATCTAAAAGCATTTTCCATAGTACACATAATGTTCTACAACTTAGTTATAAAACAGAAATTAAAACAACAATACATTTGTGGATCCAAGGCCAACAAAAACTTGTCAGACGCTAGATCACGATTTCTGGGTTGCCCAAAAATGGCCTGGTCATAGTCGGTCAACCGACTTTGACCAACAATATCTTGTAATCTGTTCAAGCTATGACCTTGATTCAACTTCCAGAGTACATATCTCATGACATACTACAAGATTAAACACTTAAAACACCAAATCAATAAACACACTGAGATCTAGAAGGTCTGACATTACTTGTTAAACATCAAAAGCAAAAATTTCTAGATTTTGTAAAATGCTAGATCTGAGCCTATAGATGTTATGGATCTAACATCTATCAACCCAGATCATCATTATACACTATATCTAACATATTTTAACACTTAATCATAACATCTAACAATAGATCAAAGTTCAGATTTTCAAGTTAGGGTTTATACCTTATATGATCAATTATGATTCTAGGCCACTGATTTTGTTATATGTATAAGTGGGGCTTGATTATGTGACTGGTATGCTACTATTTTTCGTGGGTTTTAGAGAGAGAAGCTCTAGGATAAGTGTTGTGAACAAATGGGCTAACAAATGCAATTTCTTTCTCTTCCAATCTATTTATACTACATAGATGCATTGTATATTGCTGAGATTGCTGCTGATACATAGTTACTCAACCACTCCAATCTTAGCAAGATTTTTAAGAAATCTAATAAAAAATGTGACAAAAGGTATTTTGGTCATTAGGCTTGTGATTTTAATGGCCAATTTGTCATATGCCTAACCCTTAGGGTTTGATCCTAAGGTTTTGTACAATAATTTCTAGCATTTTGCAATTAAGGCTAAAATAAAAAAATTTCTAAATTCTAGTTTCTAACAAAAATGAAATTAGAGTTTCTTAATCATGTTTAGGTTTCCTAGTTACTTAAAACCATAAATTAGATTTAATAAATTACTAATTAGCATTATGGCTTATAATTTAACAATTAGCATTCCTAATTAACAAATTAGGGTTTCCAATATAGCAATTAGTGTTACTAATTTAAAAATTAGGGTTTTTTAATTAATTTAGTTTTCTAATTACTGTATACAGGAACATTAGAGTTTAATTATTTACTAATTATAATTAACCTTGCTAATTTTAGTAATTAGGGTTCATACATATAAAATTAGGGTTACTAATTTGTCAATTAGGGTTTCCCAATAATTAGGGTTTCCTTAATTAGATTAATATTTATAATAATTGTCATAAATCATAATACATAATTATAAAACAATTTTCTACTCTAATTTAGATCTCAAATTAGGGTTTTGCACAGTAAAACTAGGGTTTGTCATAATACACCATAATTGACCAACCATTATCAATCCACATACATATAGTACATATTTATAGCACTGAAAAATCAAAATATAATTAATAATATATTATTATTCTCATTCCTTGATCAAAATCAAAAATTAGGGTTTGGATTCCATATCTGATTTACCTTGCATAAACAACATTATTAATTAAGTTAAAATACTTAAGTTAATAATCTGAAATAAATTCATATAATAAATTAATTATTATTATAATTACAATAATCATTCCATATATCATTTAAATAATATAATATCATATTTTCTTGAAAAATAAATAATAAAAACATTTCTATAATAAAATTAATTATTATAAGAATATAGTTAATAATGATCAATAATTCTAAAATAAAATTATTTATAATTATTTATGTAATAAATATATTTTCATTTATCACATAAATACATACACTTTGACTTATACATATTCCCCATATTTATAAAATAAAATAAAATAAAAAATTTATACGCAAAATTTCTGATTTATTTATATAGAAAATATTGGGTTGTTACATTCACCCTCCCTTATAAAGATTCCGTTCCCGGAATCACCGTTTTAAAACCAATACATATCAGGCTACATAACATACACAATCATTGCAAATAGATCTTGACCAACTTTGATCGAACTGATCTTTAACTATTCATATAAAACTTGTCTAGCTGATTAAACAGAAAATTTGATTTCTAAAGAACTCAAATTCCTCCTTCAAAATTTATTTATAAAATTATTTACTATATATAGGAAAATCATATATAAGAAAATAAAAGTCATACGAATAATACCTGGAGTTCCATTGCCAGCTGCCATCGTATCCAGGACTATCATATTGAAGACCCTTGTAGTAGATTTTGTCAGCTTGCTAGATGATGTTGGTCCTGTGATCGCCAAAGCCCCGCTGCCTTTCCCCATGTTCACGCTTTCTACTTCTGTTCTCCTTTTCGGACAGTCCTTCACCTTATGCTCCTTCGATCCGTAAAGAAAATACCCACTGATTGTTCTAGGATTGGGGCAGTTGGGAGAAATATGGCCCTCCTGCCCGCACTTAAAACAAGCAAATTTACTTTTCAAACATTCCCCCAAATGGTTCTTCCCACAGTTCCCACATTGCACCACCTACTTCTTCTTAACACCTTTCTGCTTCACCTACACATTCCCAAAGTTGTTCCCCTTCCACTTTTCACCCCTATTCCCACGGTTTGTTTCCACCTTTCCAGCTCCACCTTACCCTTGTTCCTTCTTTCCTTGTTGTAAAGGCTCATGGCCTCACTCCCCTCCTCAGCTATAATCGCTTTCTCCATGAGTGCTGTAAATGTAGGGATCTGCAACACTGCCACCTTGTTGTAGAGCCAGGGTTTTAATCCCAGCTCAAACCTCCTTGCTTTTCTAGACTTCGTATCAACTTGATGCGTAGCAAACCTAGCCAACTCATTAAAATTTTTGGCGTATTCGGACACCGTCATATTGTCCTGCTTTAACTCCAAAAATTTTACCTCCATCCTAGCTTACATACTAGATGAAAACTAATTTTCAAAAAATAGAGTTTTAAACCTATCCCAAGTAACTACACCTTCTCCTACCCTCGCCTGATTCACTTCCCACCAAAAATTTGCCTCACCCTTCATCATATAGGTGGCAAAAGGGGTCTTTTTCCCCTCAGCTACCCTAGCTATTACGAACGCCTTCTCGATCTCCTTAACCCAAGTCTGCGCTTCTACATGGTCAGTTGTCCCTTTGAATTCGGAGTCTTTAAAGTTTGCTAAATGATTATCCGGTTGGTTCCCTGTGGCTGGCATTCCTTGTTGCATTGCCTGAGCTACCATGTTTGGAAATTGTTGTATTAGATCTGGTTGTTGTCCCCCAGCGTTGTTGACAGATTCTTCTGTCCTTTGATTTTGAGTTTGTCGTCTTGGCGGCATTATCTGATTAAATAAAACGTAATTTAACTTACATTCTAAACCTTATCACACAAGTTTAATATATTAAACTTATTTCATTACTCAAACATAAGTTCATTTTCATTAATTCATAGGAATTTACATAACATAGCCCATACTGTTATCCCTTTGTGACCACAAAAGTCGGAATTTACGGCCTTAACTTATACAAATTTGAGAATATTACATTACACAAACATACTTATCACACATATTATATTAAACACACCTACACCACAGAACCTATACTACCTATTCACTACGCATCTTTCTTGATCTTGGACAACTTTTTGCCTGATGACCTTTTATCCCACAAATAAAATAGACACATTGCTTTGGATTGGAACAATGAGGAGAAAAATGTCCCTCATGTCCGCAATTGTAGCAAACATTCTCCCCTTTCCTGCATACGCCTTTATGTTTCTTGTCATAATTGGCACACCTTTCTATTCGGTTAATTTTTCCTTGGTTGATATCAGGATTTCCTATATCACAATCTTTCATCTTTCTTTTCCCCTTCTTGCTCGGAGCTACACCCGACTTGTTGCTTTTTGCTCCCATTTGATCAATTTGGATTTTAAGCTTATCTTGTTCTTCCATTGTTTCAATTAATTCTTTTCGCAGTTGACTATTTAGTAGTTTTTCTATTTCTCACAGCTTTTCCAAAGAGGAAACCTGGTCCCGCAGATTCTGCACTTCGGTTGATGCTTGATCAACTCTAACTTCGGTGTCTGAATCACTGTCTGACAGTTCCACCATTTTCGGATCTGGTATGACATTTTTCACAATAACCACCTCATCGAGGTTGCTTTCACTTTGAGCCTTTATTTCAGCTATTGGCTTTGATATTGGCTCCTTCTTTCTGATTTCAGGAATCCTAATCCTTTTCACGACATCTATCTACATATAAATTATCCTGATTAGCATATAATATTTACACATAATAAACAATAATTTTGTATAGGTTATATTTTGTTTGGTTTGATGATGAATTTATCATATAATAAACAATAATTTTGTATAGGTTATATTTTATTTGATTTGATGATGAATTTATCCGATTCATCTCTTTTTAAACTATATATGAGTTATTTATATTTTCAACGTTTCCCTATTTCCTAAGGTTATAGCCTAAGGTATATCCCACCTAAGGTTTCTAACCCTATAGCTCTGATACCATGCTGTGACGCCCCCAAATTCAGGTACTTGAAACCCAAACTCGGTGCTTCACGATACTATTTTTATCAGCAGAATAATACTAATAATAATAACAATAATATAGATTATCAAATCTAATTTACATATTATCAGAGTTTTCAATCCCAAGTATGAAACCTTTAAACATTCGTTACATGATAATTAATATATATCTTCATTATCCTAATAAAGTCTAGATATTAAATAAGATAGCATAAACATTCATTCAGTGACCTTCCATTTTCCCTTGTTCTTGGCAGATCCTTCAGGTTGTTCACACTTAGCTGAAAATATTTAAATTAAGCAAGGATGAGCATTTGAGTGCCCAGAAAGTAATAGCAAGCAATAACAGTTAGCTGAAAGAATTAAATGTTTCCTTTGAACGATACTTCTATAATGAATCAATAGTTGTGAAGTAAACTGAACCAATAATAAATAACATATCATTTCGATTTCAAATTTTTTTTAAAACTACGTACTGACTATAAATGAGGATCAGTTGACAGACTATGAACATTGTTTTCTATTTTCAAAAAGTTTAAACAGAACTTCATCTATAAACCATCATAACTTACGAGCACGGGGGGGGGGGGGTGATCAGCCCGTTATGCCTTGTATTGATCAATACTATATTCAAGAACGATATTATTGTTCACATTGTCCGCCTTGGTGCATAAAAGTTTCCCATATTTGGGATGTTCATAACAGCCTACAATCCGAACCAAAATAATTCGGTTGGATAACAATAAAGTTTTATCTTGTTCAACAACAATTTTAAGCTTGTGTCTAGCCGGATCAAATAGCTTAGACGGATTTTAATTAAACGTGCTACATCTTTGGACAATCGATAGTATATATCAACATGTGATAAAATATAATGATTATCCAAGTGAGGACACTTGTATAACCACATTTTTGGAAATTAACAAACAGAATATATATCTTGATCTACAACAACAGAATTAAGGAACTTGTAAAACAAATTATAATTTAATAACTTACTTAACAGAATCATTACATAAGTATATACAAAGACTAAAATATTTGAACAATGAAAAAGAATTGTTCAGATATTATATTACGCATGACCATTCCAAAAAGTAAATGCAAAGGGTTAGATACTTGCCTGATCTGTTGCTTACACAACTTAGTTTTATCTTTTATATCAAGCCCTATCTTTAAAAAGACCATTCGTTTAATTAGAATAACATACTATGACACATAGTACTGCTATTTGCAGTTAGCACATAACCTAATCACATTGTCACGTAAGTTTAACAACTATTGAATCACAAATAAATACAAATACACATATTATATAAGTCCAAATCAATTTCTGAAATATGTCGGTGTACCGACAACTTTATCGGGTAATTATCGAGTCTAAGACTCTATATAGTAATTAAATATCCATTTATATAACTTATATATCAGTCACATTATTTTTAAATGACTTATAATAATTTTTAAACATTTATTATAATTTATCATGAATTTTCAAGCACTAGAATCATTATTAAATGATTTAAATATTAAATAATTCCATTATCATTAATATTTAATTAATATTAAACTATTAATGAAACCATTGCAAAAAATTAAGTTATTTAAAATAACTTAAAATATTTTTAAAGTATTTATATTAACTTTAAATGATTTTTAAAATAATTAAAATCATTTTAAATAATTACCATTAATATGAAAATATTAATGTATTATTTATCCAAATATTAAAAGTCATTAATTATAACTTCAAATATTTTTAATTCATTTATATCCCTTTAAATAATTTTTAAATCCATAAAATCATTTTAAACTATTTATTTAATATAATTATTAAATAAATTTAATATATTAATATTAAATTATTAATAAAATCTACCTTTAAATATTAAAAGTTATATTTTATAACTTAAAAATATTTTATTACACTTAAATAATTTTTATATTATTTTTAAATCATTAATCCTTTTTTTCCATAATTTATTTAGTATATTTATTAAATAAAATAATTGTCATTAATATTAATTTATTAATAAATTCATCACATAATATAATATCATATTTTCTTGAAAAAATAAATAATAAAAACATTTCTATAATAAAATTAATTATTATAAGAATATTATTTATAATGATCAATAATTCTAAAATAAAATTATTTATAATTATTCATGTAATAAATATATTTTCATTTATCACATAAATACATACACTTTGACTTATACATATTCCCCATATTTATAAAATAAAATAAAATAAAAATTATACGCAAAATTTCTGATTTATTTATATAGAAAATATTGGGTTATTACATTCACCCTCCCTTATAAAGATTCCGTCTCCGGAATCACCGTTTTAAAACCAATACATACCAGGGTACATTGCATACACAATCATTGTAAATAGATCTCGACCAACTTTGATCGAACTGATCTTTTACTATTCATATTAAACTTGTCTAGCTGATTAAACGTAAAATTTAATTTCTAAACAACTCAAATTCTTCCTTCAAAATTTATTTATAAAATAATTTACTATATATAGGAAAATCATATATAAGAAAATAAAAGTCATACGAATAATACCTGGAGTTCCATTGCCAGCTGCCACCGTATCCTGGACTGTCATATTGAAGACCCTTGCAGTAGATTTTTTCGGCTTGCTAGATGATGTTTGTCCTATGATCGCCAAAGCCCCGTTGCCTTTCCCCATGTTCACGCTTTCTGCTTTCGTTCTCCTTTACAGACAGTCCTTCACCTTATGCTCCTTCGATCCGCATAGAAAACACCCACTGATTGTTCTAGGATTGGGGCAGTTGGGAGAGATATGGCCCTCCTGCCCGCACTTAAAACAAGCAAATTTACCTTTCAGACATTCCCCTAAATGGTTCTTCCCACAATTCCCACATTGCACCACCTACTTCTTCTTTACATCTTCCTGATTCACCTGCACATTCCCAAAGTTGTTCCCCTTCCTCTTTTCACCCCTATTCCCACTATTTGTTTTCACCTTCCTAGCTCCCTCGACCTTACCCTTGTTCCTTCTTTCCTTGTTGTAGAAGCCCATGGCCTCACTCCCCCCCTCAGCTATAATTGCTTTCTCTATGAGTGCTGCAAATGTAGGGATCTGCAACACTGCCACCTTGTTGTAGAGCCAGGGTTTTAATCCCAGCTCAAACCTCCTTGCTTTTCTAGCCTCCGTATCAACTTGATGCAGAGCAAACCTAGCCAACTCATTAAACTTTTAGGCGTATTCCAACACCGTCATATTATCCTGCTTTAACAAAAATTTTACCTCCATCCTAGCTTGCATACTAGATGAAAAATAATTTTCAAAAAATAGAGTTTTAAACCTATCCCAAGTAACTACACCTTCTCCTGACCTCGCCTGATTCGCTTCCCACCAAAAATTTACCTCACCCTTCATCATGTAGGTGGCAAAAGCGGTCTTCTTCCCCTCAGCTACCCTAGCTACTACAAATGCCTTTTCAATCTCCTTAACCCAAGTTTACGCCTCTACAGGGTCAGTTGTCCCTTTGAATTCGGGCGGTCCTACAGCCTTAAAGTCTTTAAAGTTTGCTATGTGATTATCCGGTTGGTTCCTTGCGGCTGGCATTCCTTGTTGCATTGCCTGAGCTACTATGTTTGCAAATTATTGCATTAGATCTGGTTGTTGTCCCCCAGCGTTGTTGACAGATTCTTCTGCCCTTTGATTTCGAGTTTGTCGTCTTGGCGGCATTATCTGATTAAATAAAACATAATTTAACTTACATTCTAAACCTTATCACATAAGTTTAATATATTAAACTTGTTTCATTACTTAAACATAAGTTCATTTTCATTAATTCATAGGAATTTACATAACATAGCCCATATTGCTATCCCTTTGTGACCACAAAAGCCGGGATTTATGGCCTTAACTTATACAAAAGTTGAGAACATTACATTACACAAACATACTTATCACACATATTATATTAAACACACCTACACCACAAAACCTATACTACCTATTCACTACGTCTCTTTCTTGATCTTGGATAACTTTTTGCCTGATGACCTTCTATCCCACAAATAAAACAGACACATTTCTTTGGATTGGGACAATGAGGAGAAAAATGTCCCTCATGTCCGCAATTGTAGCAAACATTCTCCCATTTCCTGCATACGCCTTTATGTTTCTTATCACAATTGGCACACCTTTCTATTCGGTTAATTTTTCCTTGGTTGATATCAGGATTTCCTATATCACGGTCTTTCATCTTTCTTTTCCCCTTTTTACTTGGAGCTGCACCCGACTTGTTGCTTTTTTCTCCCATTTGATCAATTTGGATTTTAAGCTTATCTTGTTCTTCCATTATTTCAATTAATGCTTTCAGCAGTTGACTATTTAGTAGTTTTTCTATTTCCCACAGCTTTTCCAAAGAGGAAACATGGTCCCATAGATTTTGCACTTCAGTTGATGCTTGATCAACTCCAACTTCAGTGTCTGAATCACTGTCTGACAGTTCCACCATTTCCGGATCTGGTACGACATTTTCCACAATAACCACCTCATCGAGATTGCTTTCACTTTAAGACTTTATTTTAGCTATTGGCTTTGATATCGGCTCCTTCTTTACAGTCCGAGGGTATCCTAATCCTTTTTCACCTGACATCTACACACTTAAATTATCCTGATTAGCATATAATATATACACATAACAAACAATAATTTTGTATAGGTTATCTTTTATTTGGTTTGACGATGAATTTATTCGATTCATCTCTTTTTAAACTCTATATGAGTTGTTTATATTTTCAACGTTTCTCTATGTCCTAAGGTTATAGCCTAAGGTATATCCCACCTAAGGTTTCTAACCCTATAGCTCTGATACCATGATGTGACGCCCCCAAATTCAGGTACTTGAAACCCGAACTCGATGCTTCACGATACCATTTCTATGAGTGGAATAATACTAATAATAATAACAATAATATAGATTATCAAATTCAATTTACATATTATCAGAGTTTTTAATCCCAAGTATGAAACCTTTAAACATTCGTTACATGATAATTAATATATATCATCATTATCCTCATAAAGTCTAGATATTACATAAGATAGCATAAACATTCATTCAGCGACCTTCCCTTTTCCCTTGTTCTTGGCAGATCCTTCAGGTTGTTCACACTTAGCTGAAAACATTTAAATTTAGAAAGGATTAGAATTTGAGTGCCCAGCAAGTAATAGCAAGCAATAACAATTATCTGAAAGAATTAAATGTTTCCTTTGAACGATACTTCTACAACGAATCAACAGTTGTGAAGTAAACTGATCCAATAATAAACAACATATCATTTCGATTTCAATTTTTTTTTGAAACTACGTACTTACTACAAATGAGAATCAGTTGACAGACTATGAACATTTTTTTCTATTTTCGAAAAGGTTAAATGAACTTCATCCAGAAATCAAGTATAACTTACGAACGCGCACGGGGTGATCACTCATTATGCCTGTATTGATCAATACTACATTCAAGAACGATATTATTGTTCACATTGTCCGCCTTGGCGCATAAAAGTTTCCCATATTTGGGATGTTCATAATAGTCTAAAATCCGAACCAAAATAATTCGGTTGGATAACAATAAAGTTTTATCTTGTTCAACAACAATTTTAAGTTTGTGTTTAGCCGGATCAAATAGCTTAGATGGCTTTTAATTTAATGTATACATACTAGACACCGATAAGTATATCAACATGTGATAAAATATAATGATTATCCAAGTGAGGACACTTGTATAACCACATTTTTGGAAATTAACAAACATAATATATATCTTGATCTACAACAACAGAATTAAGGAACTTGTACAACAAATTATAATTTAATAACTTACTTATATAGAATCATTGCATAAGTATATACAAAGGTTGACATATTTGAACAATGAAAAAGAATAGTTCAGATATTATCTTACGCATGACCATTACAAAAAGTAAATGCAAAGGGTTAGATACTTGCCTGATCTACTGATTACACAACTTAGTTTTATCTTTTATATCAAGCCCTATCATTAAATAGACCATTCGTTCGATTAGAATAACATACTATCACATATAGTACTGATATTTGCAATCAGCACATAACCTAATCACATTGTCACGTAAGTTTAACAACCATTGAATCACAAATAAACACAAATACAGACATATTATATAAGTCCAAATCAATTTCTAAAATATATCGGTGTACCGATAACTTTATCGAGTAATTATCGAGTCTAAGACTCTATATAGTAATTCAAAATCCATTTATATAACGTATATATCAGTCACATTATTTTTAAATGACTTATAATAATTTTTAAACATTGATTATAATTTATCATGAATTTTCAAGCACCAGAATCATTATTAAATGATTTAAATATTAAATAATTCCATTATTATTAATATTTAATTAATATTAAACTATTAATGAAACCATTGCGAAAATATCACTACAAAAAAATGGGGTTTCAGCAACAACCGATTTTCGTTGCTAAAGGTGCCAAATTTCGTTGTAAAAGGGTTTTGGCAATGACTTTACTGTCGTTGCGTCTTTCGTTGCGCAATGAGCGTTGCTAATTGTTCCGCAACGAACATATTTTTTTCGTTGCTAAAAGTAATACATTTTGCAACGAAATTTGGCTTTTGTACAGAGACATCGATCCTTTAGCAACAAAATGTATTGTTGCAAAATAATTAAAATTTCTTTGCTAAAAACCCCATTTCGTTGCAAAAGCCTGCTAATTGGAAATGAAATAAACTCTTTTTTTTTGCAACGACCAAGTATTTTCATTGCAATTGACACCATTTTGCAACGACATTTTTCATTGCAATAAATTATGAAAATTGTTGCCTAAGCTTGCTTTCGTTGTGGAATGTAAACTTTTTAGCGACAATTTTCGTTGCTGATTATATTATTTGGCAACGATATTATGCTGAATCAGCAACAAAAATACTTGTTGCAGGTTATTTTTCAATAGCAACGAAAGTCGTCGATTAGCAATGACATTATATGTTGTCGTTTCTTTATATGTGCAACGAAAGTTGATATGATTTGCAACGATAAAAAATGTTGCCTTTTATTTTAGTATTAGCAACAATATCCTTTCTATTGTTATTAGGTTAATTTTTCATTGCCAAATATAAAATTTTTAATGCCATTAGCATCAAAAATTTGTTACTAAATGTATAAAAAATTGTTGCTATATTAAAACTTGTCCAATGCTTTGGTGACGAATTATATTGTTGCCAAATCAAAATTTGACATTCTTTTTGTGTACCTGACTGGCTCAATGTCCCCATAGCAAATAATGACAAAAATACAAAAAATTAAAATATTATTAACTTAATAAAAGCATCCACTACATAATCATTCATTATATTTACAATTAACCATGTAAAGCTACCATAGTTCTTCAATCAAAGTATATATCTACATACATAGAGAGAGTACACTTCATAATTTCGTCTCTTGTCTTCCGTAAACGTAGCACAAAAATTTGATACCCAATATTGTAAGGCATGTCGTAGAAGCTGTCTTCCTGCACATATTTAAAAATAATAGCAAGTCAGAAAAATGAAACAAATAAGTCACCAGAGGCACTTAGTGCCAAAATCTATACACAAAGACAATATAATTGCTACGTGGTACTAATGTACACCATATTGCTCATAAGCAGAAAAAGACAAATAGACAATCACAATATCATTTGCTACAAATCCAAATAGAAAAAGAACCTTCAGTGCGACTATATGATTGCTCTGTTACAAGAAAAAATTAAAATCTTAATCGGCCATTTTAAGAATTAATTTCAGTAAGCATAGTGGTAAACATATTTTCTGTTAAAAGACTTGTAGATTATTATTATATGTTGACCTCAAGTCAGAATTCAGTCACATTCAACAACCACAAGCATCACACAATCTTAAATACCATCACACAATCTTAAATAACAATGTTTAGATTTCTATATAAAAAGGAGAGGCTATTAGTCAATGTCGAAAAACTTTTCTTAAGCCGACAAATTTCCATACAGTATATGCCCCAAAGATGCTAGCTATAATCACAAACATCATAGATTTATTTACCAAGAATTCAAAATGAACAAGCTACAAGAGACGGTTGCCCAAAATTATATTGAAGCATCAGTAGCAAAGCCATCACAAACAAAAATGAACAAGCATACCTACTCCACCACGAAAATATATCGAGCACCTGTCTTCATGTCCAATTTCTCTAACAAATTCAGGTCACCAAAAATAGCATAACCAGAAGATCCACATGTAAAAAAGTCTACAATGTCAAGGCTTGGTTCCTATTTCATAATACTTTAGAAGCAAGAGAATAACACATGAAAAAAAAAATTGGTAGGTTAAATTTGTTGCTTCCAACTACAAGAGAAAACAGAATATAAATATGACAAAATAAATTCATTATAGATTTTAAAACATCCAACCTATCATCAGACTAAATACAAGGTAGATCCCTTTGTTAGGTTTGTAATATTCATAAACGCAATCAAATTGCACAAAATAAGCGAAAGCGTGTAAAATCATAGTTACTTTATATATATTTAGTTTAATGTTGAGATTTGTTTAGTATTTTATTTAGTTTGACAAGAAATTTTGAAAAGAATATGTATATATATATATGTATATATATATATATATACATATCAGTAGAATAAATTTAAAAATATTGGAGACTACAAGTTATGGCGTTAGTTTAGTTAACTAATAAATTAGAATGGCTCAATGGTAATATAATGGCCTAATAACCCATAGGTCTTAGATTCAAAACCTAGTTGTGATATTTTTGTTTCTTATGTTATATTTTTTGTGTATTAGATAAATTCTATTACCATCTATCCATATATATATATATATATATATATATATATATATATATATATATATATATATATAAATATTCATAGTTACTTTATATATATTTAGTTTAATGTGGAGATTTAAGATGAGTATATATATATATAAACTTATCTCTAAATATTCATATAAATATTTATGCTTGAAATACAAATATATTATCTTATTATTAACACACTAATTTATCGTTTTATTTTGTGATATATAAGATCGTTAGAATGGAAAGACTTGTTTGACTCTTTTTTTCCCTTTTTTCCACAAGCGCTAAGTATTGATCATGTATGATCATCGATATGTCATTTAATTATTTTATTACCAATTTCCATCAAAAAGTGTTCTATTACCATTAATTATTTGGTTTGCAAAAAGAAGAAGATAATTGAAAAGAATAACTTATATTATATTCCAAGGCAAAATAAATAAATTAAAGAACATGTAAGATAAATATCATAATTTTATAAGTATTTGACATATATAAGCAGAAATTATAGTGTTATTATTATTTATTTATTTATTTATTATTATTATTATTTTATTATTATTAATTTTATTGTTATTGTTATTATTATTATTATTATTATTATTATTATTATTATTATTATTATTATTATTATTATTATTATTATTATTATTATTATTATTATTATTATTATTATTATTATTATTATTATTATTATTATTATTATTATTATTATTATTATTATTGTAGTATATAACTTCCTTAGATTATATTAATGGTATGTAGTGAAGGAGAAGAAAAGAATATATGGGGGAAATATCATGTTTTGATATAAATATTAATCCTTGCAAGATATTAACAGATAATTTGTGTTGCTCCAGCGATCAAATGACCAAAGTTCCAAATGATAGGTCACAGGTTCGAATATGTTCTGCATTTGGACATAATTTTTAAATACTAAATACGAATATTTTTTGACAATTCTCTGAATACCGAATATTGTCTTACAAAAATATGTTTATTGGGATTATCTTAATTTAAGGCAACATTTTAATAGTCGTTGCAAAAAGTTGTATAAAATATGCAACGAAAATAAAAATTATTGTCAATGAATGTGGTCCATATTAGGCAACGAAATATAGCAATAAAAAAATTTTGTTGCCTACGATGAGAAGAAATCAAGTGGTTAGAAATTCTGCAACGAATTTCTAATGAATTTTGTTTCCAAATTTTGCAACGACTTATGAATTTCGCTGCAAAAGTGAAAGCCCACAATAATCAAGAACGAAGGACAAGTTTCTTTTGCTAAACATATACTTTTAAGAACGACTTATAAAGTCGTTGCTGAAAAATCGCTTCTTAAAGCCCCATTTTTAGCAACAAAAAAACTTTCATTGCCCACGATGACGGGAAATCAAGTGGCCGAAAATTTTGCAACGAATTTCTAACGAACCTTTTTCCCGCCAATGAATTAGCAACGAAATTTTGCATCGACTTTTGAATTTCGTTGCAAAAAGTGAAAGCCTGACACAATCTGCAACGAAGGACAACTTTCATTGTTAAACATATACTTTTAGCAACGACTTATAAAGTCGTTGCCCGAAAAATCGTTGCTAAAGGGCCATTTTTTTTGTAGTGTATTAAGTTATTTAAAATAACTTAAAGTATTTTTAAAGTATTTATATTACCTTTAAATGATTTTTAAAATAATTAAAATCATTTTTAAAAAATTACTATTAATATTAAAATATTAATATATTATGTATCCAAATATTAAAAGTCATTAATTATAACTTCAAATATTTTTAATTCATTTATATCCCTTTTAAATAATTTTTAAATCCATAAAATCATTTTTAAACTATTTATTTAATATAATTATTAAATAAATTTAATATCATTAATATTAAATTATTAATAACATCTACCTTTAAATATTAAAAGTTATATTTTATAACACTTCAATAATTTTATATTATTTTTAAACATTAATCCTATTTTTCCATAATTTATTTAATATATTTATTAAATAAAATAATTATCATTAATATTAATTTATTAATGAAATTCATCACATAATATTAAAAGTTATTAAAAATAACTTAAAATATTTTCTTATATCATAATATATTTTAAATGATTTTCATGTATTAAAATAATTTTAAATAATTTATTTAATATAATAATTAAATAAATTAAATTCCTTTAATATTTAAAAAATATTAAATATTTATGAAATATATTAAAAATAATTAAAAACTAATTTTTGGACTCTAAAATAATTTTTAATAATTTATTATGTATTTTTCATAATTAAAAACTAATTTTCTATAATTACTTAATAAAAATATAATTTTTATAAGTAAACTATTGCTAAAGACCACCTATAGCGACAGAACCGTCGCTATAGGTGTTCTTCATGAACCCAGATATTCATGTGCAGTTACCGAGTGGGCATGCTTAACCATGATTAATTTTTCACACAAAGTGTTTCTGGACATGTTGATCAGATCGTGTAGTACAAATCCAACACTACAAGACCCAACAAACAAACATGTTCAATCAACATCACAATAAGTAGATCTAAGCCTTCAAAGTTACTGTCAGAACTGTTCTTCATTTTCTGGGTTACCCAGAAATGAAGAACAATTCGACCTGTCCACTTTGGGCTTCCACAACTTGCAATCCTTTTGATGTTTATATGATTTAAGACTTCCAGGTTGTAGCTAACATGCACGAGAGTAGATCTATTACATAAAATACAATTAACATCAACAGAATCAACCATTATGATCCGATCAAACCATGTCAGTCGACATGTTCATATGTTTTCTTGGTTACCCAGAAAACAGAGAACATGCTCGACTTGGCTAGTTTAATCGGCCACTGAGTTCAATTCACTTGATTATTTAGTGATCTAAAAGCATTTTTCCATAGTACACATAACAAGCTACAACTTAGTTATAAAAACAGAAATAAAACAATAATACACTGACAGATTCAAGGACAACAAAAAATTGTCAGACGCTAGATCACGGTTTCTAGGTTGCCCAGAAATGGCCTGGTCATGGTCGGTCAACCGACTTTGACCAACAATATCTTGCAATCTGTTCAAGCTATGACCTTGATTCAACTTCTAGAGTACAGATCTCATGACATACTACAAGATTAAACACTTAAAACACCAAATCAATAAACACACTGAGATCTAGAAGGTCTGACATTCCTTGTCAAACATCAAAAGCAAAAATTTCCAGATTTTGTAAAATGCTAGATCTGAGCCTATAGATGTTATGGATCTAACATCTATCAAACCAGATCATCATTATACACTATATCTAACATGTTTTAACACTTCATCATAACATCTAACAAAAGATCAAAGTTTAGATTTTCAAGTTAGGGTTTATACCTTATATAATAAATTTTGATTCTAGGCCACTGATTTTGTTATATGTATAAGTGGGGCTTGATTATGTGACTGATATGCTACTATTTTTCGTGGGTTTTAGAGAGAGAAGCTCTAGGATAAGTGTAGTGAACAAATGGGCTAACAAATGCAATTTCTTTCTCTTCCAATCTATTTATACTACATAGATGCATTATATATTGCTGAGATTGCTGCTGATTTGTGATATATTTTAGTCAATGGCTGATCTAGAGTTGCTCAACTACTCCAATCTTAGCAAGATTTGCAAGAAATCTAAAAAAAATGTGACAAAAGGTATTTTGTTCATTAGGCTTGTGATTTTAATGGCCAATTTGTCATTTGCCTAACCCTTAGGGTTTGACCCTAAGGTTTTGTACAATAATTTATAGCATTTTGCAATTAAGGCTAAAATAAAATTTTTCTAAATTCTAGTTTCTAACATAAATGAAATTAGAGTTTCTTAATCATGTTTAGGTTTCCTAATTACTTAGAACCATAAATTAGGTTTAATAATTTACTAATTAGCATTATGGCTTATAATTTAACAATTAGCATTCCTAATTAGTAAATTAGATTTTCCTATATAACAATTAGTGTTACTAATTTAAAAATTAGGGTTTAATTATTTACTAATTATAATTAACCTTGCTAATTTTAGTAATTAGGGTTCATACATATAAAATTAGGGTTACTAATTTGCCAATTAGGGTTTCCCAATAATTAGGGTTTCCTTAATTAGATTAATATTTATAATAATTGTCATAAATCAAAATACATAATTACAAAACAATCTTGTACTCTAATTTGGATCTCAAATTAGGGTTTTTCACAGTAAAGCTAAGGTTTCGTCATAATACACCATAATTGACCAACCATTGTCAGTCCACATACATATAGAACATATTTATAACACTGAAAAATTAAAATATAATTAATATTATATTATTATTCTCATTCCTTGATCAAAATCCAAAATTAGGGTTTGGATTCCATATTTGATTTACCATGCATAAACAACATTATTAATTAAGTTAAAATACTTAAGTTAATAATCTGAAATAAATTCATATAATAAATCAATTATTATAATAATTACAATAATCATTCCATATATCATTTAAATAATATAATATCCTATTTTCTTGAAAAAATAAATAATAAAACATTTCTACAATAAAATTAATTATTACAAGAATATAGTTTATAATGATCAATAATTCTAAAATAAAATTATTTATAATTATTCATGTAATAAATATATTTTCATTTATCACATAAATACATACGCTTTGACTTATACATATTCCCCATATTTATAAAATAAAATAAAATAAATTTTTATACACAAAATTTTTGATTTATTTATATAAAAAATATTGGGTTGTTACAATGCTTATGAAAATGCTAAAATTTACAAGGAAAGAACAAAAGTATTTCATGATAAATCAATTTTGAGAAAATCATTTTCACCTGGACAAAAAATTCTCTTGTATAATTCTAGGCTACATTTATTTCCTGGAAAATTGCGTTCTAGATGGGATGGACCTTTTGTAGTGAAGGTAGTTTACTCTCGTGGGGCAGTCGATATTGAAAATCCAAATAATGGAGGAATTTTCAAAGTGAATGGTCAACGACTCAAACCCTTTTAAGAAATGCCGACCGAACCAGAGAGGTGGTATACCTTGTTGACCCACCTGATTCAGTATGACTGGCACTGCACTTGTAAGTTTGTACGTATATTTCTCTTTTGTACAATATTGTCATCCGGTTTCTACCCCATCGTATAGGGTATAATTCTTTCATATCTTTGTTCTCTATTTTTCATTTGCACATTGAGGATAATGCATGATTTAGGTATGTGAGGAGTTTATTTGTATAATTGTATTAGATTTTTTTATTTTTTAGGAAAAAATAGAAAAAAACACAAAAAAAAATTTGAAAAAAAATAGAAAATTTATTTGACTTTTTATTGATTAAATTAATTCTAATAAGTGTTTGTTGAGAAAAACTCATAAGTAAGATTGAAAGATTTAGAACTCTTAAATTTTTGATAAGATACGAAATCTTAGTTCGAAACACCATCTGGATTAAAATTGATTTCACGAGCATTTTTGCACTTCACGTTTGCACTAATTTCTTAGTTGTGGGGTATAAACCATGATTTGAGTAATTTCCAAAAAAAAGAAAAAAAGAATGAATGACAAAAAAAAGAAGTTAAAAAAAGAAATAAATAACTGCTTCAATGTCCATTAAACGAAATAACTGGGTATCCAAGCCTCGAAAAGCATCGATATTCACGCTGAAAAGTGTGATGGATAAAAGCAGCTTGACTAGTTTAATTTTGTGGCATTTGTTTCTCGAGTTAGTAAATCCTTAGGGGTGTCTCTATACCTAGTGCCCTAAAGCCAATTGGTTTGGGAGTCATTAGTCCAACGCTCGCTCTAAATGGGTAACTCTGAAAAGCTTAAGAAAATGAGACATTGCACAAGTCCAGAATCAAAAGTGAAAAAATGAAAAAAAAGAAAAGAATAAAAGAAGAAAGAAAAAGAAAAAAAATGAGCTTGCTTGATTTTCATGGCAAAAATCCCTACTAAGATTTACATCATATACACAATGCATGCATGACATGAAATTGATTTAATGAAGGATGGTGTCTAAAATAAAGATTGAGTATTTTTGATAAAGTAAAAGTGTGATTTTGAATTTAATCTTGCTTATGTATAATTAATGTACATGGATATTTAGAAGTTTTCTTTCAATTTCATAATTTGTTGAATCCAAAAATATTTTTGAATTTTGTGGGTATATTCACTGCAAACCCTCACGAGACACAACTAGTCCACTTGGGGTTTAAAGGCTTGTTGCATATGCTAAGTGCAATCGTGTTTCCTACGAAAATGGGGTAGTATATTTTTTGTTTATTTTTTTATTTTTATTTTACTCGAGGACAAGCAAAAGCTAGGTGTGGGGGTATTTGATAGACACGTAATTCATACATTTTATTATCCCTAATTTTGTCCTTTTAATTATATTAGTTTATTAAATTAATATGTTTTATTTTATTTTGTAGGATTTAATATTTGTTGCAATAAAGTCAAAATCTTGGTGATCAAGCAATATTTAATGCACTTATTCATATAAGGAATATCCAAGAAGAATCCTACAAGGAGTAGGAAAGAGGTTGAACAATCTTGGTGTGCAAGTCAAATCCAACAAGAGAAAGAAAAGTATATCTAGAATATCTCTTTGAGAAGTTGATTAGGAACAAAACTGTCCAAGTTCAATGAATCTAAATTATGGTTCAAAGTTATTTTTCCTATAAATAGGCCTTTTGTTTTAGAGAAAAGACACAACTTGTTATTTTCTTTTTCTTAGTTTTTCACTAGTGTAGAAGGGAGTAAGATATTTAGAGTTTGTCTTTTGTCTTATTCCAATCATGTGTGGTACTATTGTCAGGGAGTATTTGTAACTTTCTTTTATTTATATAATAGAAATTATCTTTTTAATTATTGTTCTTATTTCATGCGAATAGTAGTACTAATATTATTTGTCTTTGTTTTTAATTCCATGGCTAGATAAATTTCTAATACCTAGGATTATGATGAAACTAAGTATTTCATAATAATATTTTCTTTTTGTTCCAAAATTAATGCCTAATTATTTTCGCCTTCATATTTTCCTCCGCATAAATTACATATGATTTTTATATTGATTGCAAAATTTTGATAAGTTATAGTTAATCTGTGAATTTTTCATAACTTATGCTTGCCCAAATTAATTATATGAATCATTATTTTTAAAGGGAAGGGAAAATAATTTTGGAATTGATTTAGGAAATAAGAAATTATTTATTATGTTAATATTTGGTGGATTCTGATTCCTAGGTATCTTTTCTCATTAATAGTTTTTCGTCATTAATTAATAGCTTGCATAATTTAGTTAATAAATCTTCTCCACCAATTTTGTTTCTAATTTGCCTAAAATAAATATTAAGGAAACATTAAAATTAATCTAGTGTCTGTGGGTTCGACCTGTACTTGTCAATTCTTCAATTAGACACTATGCACTTGTAGTACATATTTTTTAACACATCAGATAATAAGAACAAAAATGATACGGATAGCAAAGGAGTTTGCTTCCACTGCAATAAGTCAGGACACTGGAAAAGAAACTGCGAGAAGTATCTTGTAGAGGCTAACTAGCAAAAGCTTAGTGAAGTTTCGGTTACAAATACAATTTTGTTCATGATTTAAAATAAATTTTTCTTTATGTCAAGGTTCTACTTGGGTATTGGATACCGAATTTGGTAATCATAAACATAGATTTATTAAGGGACTAAGCAGAAGTAGAAAGCTAAACAAAGATAAGTAATCTTATGTGTGGAAAATGAATCAAAGGTTGCTACATTAGCCATCTGAACTTATTGTTTAGCACAACCTACGGGTAAATCTATTAAGTCAGTAAGTTGTTATTGTATTCTAGTTCTCGTTAGAAACATTGTTTCCATTTTTGTTGTTGGACAATGAAAACTTTGGTATTATATTTAAGAACAATTGTTGTCTATTTATAATAATAATATTTTGTATACAACTTGAATATTACTTAATGGATTTTGAATACTTGACTTATGTAAAAATTATTTTGCAAATTGAAGAAACTAGTATAAGAAAAAGTAGATGATGCAATGAGTTTCTAGATCATCTCAAATGGTTTTCTAACAATGGACGCCTCCTGATACGTAATAAGAGATTGATCTATCTAAAAGGAAAAATTGTACCTTGTTGGACATGGTGCAGTCCATAATGATTTTACCGACATTCCAGTATCCTTTTGGGATAATGTCCTAGAAATGGCTGCATATATACGAAAAAGGTAACCTCGAAATCCGGCCACAAGACTCCATAAAAATTATGGACAGGAAGGATTCCTAATTTTAAGTAATGTTAAGATAAGGGGTTGTCCAGCTTATGTGAAAAGGTTTCAAAGGATAAGGTTGGGACAAGATTTGACAAGTACAGATTTGTGGGACATCCTAAAGTAAGTTTAGGGTATATGTTCTATAATCTTACTTAGCAAAAGGTATTTGTTACGAAACACGATACCTTCTAAAATAAAGGTGTTTATCATTAAAAGGGCTAGTGGGAGGATAATAGAATCTTGAAGAGTTCAAGAACCACAAAACACTATAAGTCAAATAAAAGGAACTTGTAGATAGACCTATTGTACCACAACCGAATCGTAAATCTGGAATAGTATCGAAGATACCTAGGAGGTATGGATTCATCATAGATGATAATGATGAGGTACGCATCATAGAAGATGATGATCCAGTTACATATGATGAGGTAAGAGTTGTAGACACTTAGAGAAATAGATTGAAGCAAGCTTCTCAAATATGGAACATTCGTTTTGATGAGACAATCAAAAGAGTTTGATTTTATCAAAAATAAGAATGAACCTAGTGTGTACAAAAGAGTCAGTGGGAGCGTCGTGATATTCCTAGTGTTATATGCTGATATACTACGGATAAGGAATAATATACCAATGCTACAATCAGTAAAGATAAAGTTCTCTAAACATTCTTCCATGAATGATTTGGGAAGAGTATCGTAATTAGGGATAAAAATCTATATAAATAGATTTAAAAGGATGCTCAGCTTAACCCAAGGAACGTATATTCATTTGATGCTAAAGTTGTTTAGCATGGTAAACTCCAAGAGATGTCTCATGTTGATGAGCCATGGAGTGTATCTCTCTTAATAGTCCCCATAGACTCCTGAAAAGAGAGATCGCATGAGTGACAATCATGTATACAATGAAATATACGAGACCCAATGTTAATCGGTCATATTCTGGAGAAGATCATTGTAAGACAATGAAAAATATCTTAAAGTACTTAACCGGCACTAAGGATGTGATCATATTTATGGTGGGTCTGAATTAAAACTAGAAGGCTTAACAGACTCAAGTTTTTCAAACAAACCAAGACGACAGAAAATCCACTTTAAGGTAAAGCGTTACCTTGAACAGTGGTGCAGTGAATTGGAAAGGTTTCAAACATCAAAGAGTTCCTGGTTTAGTGATAAAGACAAAGTATATAGCTATAAATGAAGCTACAAGTTGATTGTTTGGATGAAAAGTTCATTACATAACTAGGAATAGTTCCTAAGTCTCATCTTGGATCTAAACATGTGTTGTGGCACTTTTATTTGATTATAGGAATCATTAAAAGATGGAAAATCACTATAGAGATGGTAGACTCTAAAGAACAAGATTACATATCCATTAACTAAAGCTTATCCAACAACAGGATAATCGTTACTTAGAGAAGAAGGGTATGAGATACCATGTCGATTGGCTTTAGTGCAAGTGGGATATTGAAAGTAGTATGCACACAAGCCAATCATTTTGATGATAAAGCATATACTTTGTAACAATCTTATTCATTTATTAATAAAAAGTATTAATTTATTAAAGGCTTTTAATTATCTACATGATGTTGCTTTATAATATGTGATAAACCCATAGTTTTAAGCAATGCTTTTAGAATAATAATGATGATCATTCTAATGAGATCTAAATTCTTAGAAAGCTTAAAACTAAAATAGTTCCCAATCGTTTGATTACTAAATTGGGGATTAGTGAATCCGGATAGATTGGTACATACGTTGCTTGCTCATTGTATGAGGATGATTGATCTCATGATCATTTATGTGGAGACACTAAAGCAAGTATGTAGGTTCTTATTAGAGAATAAGTTCACTGAACGTGGCTCGCTAAGGAATACCTAATGGAGTTTTACTTGTATGTTAATAGGAATTTTTTTTTTTGCTAAATTTGTGATGTATTAAAAGAAAAAGAATACAAAACATGGGAGACCCCAATCAAAGTATAGCAAAGACATCATATGACATGCCATATGAGGCCATGACTATAGCAGACTGCAGGAAAGGAACCTAACAAACTATCACTAAACTATCACCAAAAAGCTTGGAACAGACCAAGTCCGTACAAACAAGCTTAAACAAGCATTTTAAAACAAACTAGAAATTTTAAATTACAAATCAAGTCAGTTCCAGAGGGGATCAAAATAGCCTAGCCCCTTTTAGGCAAAAGGAGCAGCTAAGGTTGTATAGTTGTCGGACCACGGGAAAACTCATAGGGGCCCCAGCAGGCCGGAGGTCCATCAACTAAATTCCACAGCACAACACAAGATCATGGAGCACTCGGCCAAGGCAAAAACTGCAGCACTGTAACACTGCAGGACAGACCATGTATGTATCAACACTCCGTAGCTGCTGCCTAAAAACAAAACCAAGCCGGTGGTGCTAGAGATGGGTGCAGGTAAACGCTACAAGAGATGGGTGCAAGTAATTGTAACATGAGGCAACCCAATATAATTAGAGACTCAGAGTCGGTGCTTCTACTGCATCAATGTAACAGCCTAAACCAAGCACTACATAGCAGCATAGGAGCTCTAAACCAAATAACCTTAGAAACAAGCCGCCAAGTCAAGCCCAATATCAGCAACAATCAATCATAAACAAAGAGGCAAGGTACAGAGGGCAGTCCATAGATTCACCAACTGAAAGCCTAAATGATGATAAGCAGGAATCGAAACAGACAAGACCTAGCTAGTAATTAGCCAACTGTAAAAATACTGGGAGTTAATTGCTTTAAGAAATGATTTGCATATATTTAACCTAGATTTAATGATATGAATCACATCCTTGGCAAGACTGATCATTGGAGGGATAGTTTTCCTATGTAACTTGTTATTGCGAGCCTCACATATTTTATAGAAGCACACAACCACTGTTAAGCATAGGATGTTCCTTGAGAGGGAAGAACCTTGAAAATCAGTAAGGAAGTCCACTATTGCATCCCACGAGTCTGGAAAGGAGCCCCAATTTCCAAGATTAATAGCATGATGAAGAATATGATTAGAGAAGGTACACTCAAAGAACAAATGATTAAAAGTTTCAGAAATAAAATTGCAGAGAGGGCAGTTCCAAGTCCTTCCAGAATAATGCAGAGTCCGATTATTGGTGGGGAGTTTCTTGAGAAAGCCAAGCCATAAGATAAAGGAGTATCGCAGGACGTGGAGCTTATGCCAAACAAAACTGCTCCAGTGGACCAGCTGATTCCTAGTACGGATGGAGTCCCAGATTTGTTTTGATTTGAGCAATCGGATATCCTATGTATCATAGAGGATTCTATCCTGCTGTTGTGTAGGGGAGGGTAGGAGATGGATATCTCTCCTAAGCATAATCATATCATGGTGGTTGCTCATAGGTAGATTCCAAGAGTTGTTCAGAGCTATATGGTTGACTGTGGCTGACGTTGGCAGTTCAAAATTGGATAGTAGGGTCGGGGAAGGGTTTATAGCATTACCATTTATCCAAGGGTCATATATAGATTTGTGTGCTACCCATTACCAACAATATACTGCAAGTGCTGAAGGGCAAGAGGTATAAGTTTCAAAACCTGCTTCAATATCCAAGAGCTGTCTACGGTTAGTGATACTTTCTAGAAAGATTTAGTTTTATGGGTGGTGGCTTTAACCCAGTTTGCCCAAAGAGAGGAAGAAGTGGGGTTAATGATGTTGATAAGATGGTGTAAGATGCACGCAAAATTCCAGTCCATCGGGTTTTTGATACCCAAACCACCTTCAGAAAAAGGGAAAGGATATTGTGGACCAAGCTACTTTAGCCCCATATTTGTCAAGGGTTGCCCCTTTCCAAAGAAATCTAGTCAAAATAGATTGTATCTCCTTTAGGATAGCTTTATGGAGTAGGAAATGGGAGCTCCAGTAGACTTGGATGGAGAAGAGGATAGATTTAATGAGTTGCAGCCTACCGGAGTAAGATAAAACCTTTGAAGTCCATGAAGAGGCTCGACTTGTGATCCTTTTGATAAGAGGGATGCTGTGACAACTCGAGAAATTAGACAATTTATTAAAATCTTAAATGATGGATTTAAGGTCAAATAATGAACTGAGCAGTAAAAATAAGTGTATCGTTTGACATTTTGGGAAGGAATTTTGAGGATTTCAAAATTCTGTGAAGGATTTTGGTGAATTATTCAGGATTAAGTGTATATGTGTATATGTTCTATGAATATGGTCATGTATGTGTACAGAATGTGGTTAAGGGTCAAGGGTTGACCAGATAAATTAAATCAGTGTCAAACTCTAAGTATATCTTAAGAACGTCAACGTTTAGTTAGAAAATTCTAACAATTGATAAGAAACCCTAAATCCGGCTCTGAAAACCCTAATTTCAGTTCTGGAAATTTAAAACCCTAATTCAGGATATTAGAACTCTAATCTGGGAATTTAAATGCTATGAATAACACCCTAATTATTAGGAACCGTAATTTGTAAATTTGAAACCCTAATTGATAATTAGGAAATTTTAATTTTTAATTAGGAAATATTAATCCTAAATTTTTAAAGTCCTAATGTGATTAGGAAATTATAATATAATTAGGAAACCCTAATTATAATTTAAAAATCATAAATTTCTATTTTGAAAACCTAAGTTGAAAATCCTAGAAATTTATATTTTTGAAAACCTTAGGTTTTAACCCTAAAGGTTAAACCCTAAGGGTTGGATCAAATGTCAATTTTGCCATTAAATTTGCTAGTTGAAAGACTATAATGCCCTCTTTGGATTTTTATATAGGTTGGAGTACAAATCTTACCATATATTTGTTTGTTGAACCACTCTAATCACTCCATGTGCTCTATATCAAACACATCAGCCATCAAAATGCCAGCCAATTCATTACATTTAAAATATATATAGATTGAGAGAGAGAAAAGTCACAAAAGTAGATTATTTAGTCACCAACCTCTAACCAAACTCTCTCAACTTCTTAGCCACAAAATTATTAAGTGGACTAGTCCATATTCAAGCCCTTAAAACACCAAGAACATATCATGATGATCAAATTCTAGATCAAAGCTCAAAGAAGGTACAAAACCCTAAACTTAGAAATCCTTATGATTCATGTTAAATTTTGTGTTTAGATATTTAATGTTGTGTGTTAAGATGTTATTGAGTGATTTGGGTTGTCATATCTTAGATCCATAACATCAAGATACACGAAATTGAAGTTTTGAAAAATCTAGAAAAACTTTGAAATGTTGTCTAATAAGCAAATGTCAGGGCTTCTAGATCAATGTGTGTTTAGTGTTATGTGTGTTTTATGTTTTGGATCTGTTCTTTGCCATGTAGGCTTTGATCTGGAGCTTAAATCAAGGTTATATCATGTCTAGATTGCAAGATATAAGTGGTCAAACATGGTTGACCGACCATGGGAGACTGTTTCTGGAAAACCCAGAATTTCCAGACTTTGTCTGACAAGCTTTTTAAGGCCATGAATCTTGTTGTTATTTTCTTTTTTGTCCATGTTTTTGTTTTCATGTTGGTGTATGATATGCAGACTACATATTAAAGTCATTAGACCACTTAGCTCATAACTGGAAAGAAATATAATCACGGTCAAACTAGCGTTAACCACCAGCTTTTGACGAAATCTGGAAAACCCAGATTTCTCAAGAACAGCCTCTGACCCCTACTTTGACCAGCCTTGATCTGTCATGTGTGATGTTGTTATGATGATCTGTTATTATAGATATGAAGCCTGACATCTCCACTACAAGATACAACCATTAGATTACACAAAGCAAACCCAGAATGAAAGTTACAAGGAACCAAAGTAGGTACCTAACAACTGTTCTTCATTTTATGAAAACCCAGAAATGAAGAACAACTCTGACAAGGTTTTTGAAGGCCTAGTTCTCTTTGATCTGATGTTGTATGGCCATGAACTTGGTATGTGATTGTAGTATTACATAAGTACTACAACTGTAACATGAATTCCAGCCTAGAAAGCAACAAGAACACCGATTTAATTGTTGTCAAAGTAGTAGCCTTGAACTCTGACATGAGTTTCTGGGTTTGATGAAGAACAGCCCAAGAACACATTTAGCCACGGTTTTGTCACTAAAGCCACCTTTAGCGACACTTAAATTCAGAAATTTATTTATTTTAATTAATAAATAGATAAAAATAGTTTTTAATTATTAAAAATTCAAAATAAATTTCTAAAAATTATTTTAAAGTCAAAAAATTAGTTTTTAATTATTTTGAATATATTTCAAAAATATTTAATATTTTTGAATATAAAAAGGTATTTAATTTATTTAATTATAATATTAAATAAATTATTTAAAAATAATTTTAATAAATAAAAAATCATTTAAAAATATATTATGGTGTAAGAAAATATTTTAAGTTATTTTCAATAACTTTTAATATTATATGATGAATTTCACTAATTAATTAATATTAATGGTGATTAATTTATTTAATAAATATATTAAATAAATTATGGAAAAAATAAAATTAAAGATTTAAAAATCATATAAAAATGGTTTAAGTGTTATAAAAATATTTTAAGTTATAAAATATAACTTTTGATATTTTGACATGAAAATATTAATATTTTAATATTAAAAGCAATAATCGGATAATGGATTAAAGTGTTTAAAAAATCATATAAATATGATTTTAAGGTATTAAAAATACTTTGATATATTATAAATATATTATAATATTATATTATGATTTTCATTAATATTTATATTAAATAAATATTAATGATAAGAGAATAATGTGGTATTTATATTATATAAATATGATATTAATGATTGAAAAATTCATGATAAATGATAATAATTATCTGAAATTATTACGGGCTTATGAAATTATTTTCACTGATAAGAAAATTATCTAAGATAATTGTTAAGTGTTTAGGCAGAGTTTAATTGAACTTAAACTCGATAATTGTCCGACTAGACCATCGGGAGGTTAGAATTGAGTCGGGTTCAACTCAGACCGCACTAGTTTGACTTGATATCGAGTCTTATGTGTGTTGTAGACTGATAGGGTTATGTGTTATGTGTTTAGGTTATTCTATATATATATATATATATATATATATATATATATATATATATATATATAATAGTATTATATTGTGATGATATTATTCTAATTTGTATATTGATATTATATTAGGTCTTCAGACAAATCTTAATAAATTGTGTAACAGTAATCGACCGAACATGCAAGTTTTTCTTAACTCGACCTCGAGTTGAATTATTCAATTATACTTGTGGTTATTCATTTCTGATTGTCATGTCTAAGAATTATTAAATCGCACTCTGTACATACTGCATGTATTCATCAGGTATGAAAGGCTGATCACCTTCATTACTATTCGATCCAGATAAATATATATATATATATATATATATATATATATATATATATATATATATATATATATATGTTCATGTTCAATGTTCTTCAGCTATGAAAGTTTGCTCATGCTAATTCACAACTATATTATTGAATTATAGCCAGGTTATTATTCAATTCTTTCAATCATGATATATCTTTAAATAAATTTATACTTGTTGGGCAAACTTATGCTCACCCTTGCTATATCATGATAAACATTGCAGATTAAATCGAATATGTCGGATACAAGGAAAGGTTAAGGACAATTCCAGCTTTAAGTTAAAGTGTGCAGCTAGATTTGTAATAGTATTGTATGATAATAATGTTATATGTTAGACAAGTTATGAATTGTGTATAAGTTAAGGTTACTCGACCTTGGGGAATACTGTGTAATGTTTAATGTATAAACAATTTATGTTTATATCTTCTGCAATAGTTATAGAATGATTGTACCAGATCTGTTGTGACACCCCCAAATCCAAGTACTTCATTCCCACAGGATTTGGTGTTCACTTAATAAAAACATTCATATCTAACTGCCCAATCATAATAAAATTGAATAATAAAACCTTCCCATTAAAGGATTACAATAATAAAAATCTCCCAGGTTGTTTAACCTTTAAATAAAAACATTTAAATGCAGAATTTAAATATGTTCATTACAATCATTAAAATAAAATTTGATAATAAAATATCAACATGTTACAAGTCTTCAATACTTGTTCATCTTTCCTTTTCCCTTACTGGTGCTAAGTACATCGACCTTCTCATCTTTAGTTGTAATAGTTATATAAGCAAGAGTGAGCAAACAAAGCTCACTTGAAACAACAATGAATAAAAATCTTTACAACAACTGCCAAATAAGAGGCTCAATATAAATGAGCAATATGGTCTATCAACATTCTGAAATATATAACTGAGGGTCCTAAGACCACGAACTATGTCCATAATTATAAGTAATCTTTCAACTTAAACTTTAACAGTCATAAGACTATAGGGACTCCTCGTACTTAGGGGGATCAACCCTTCGTACAATGTATTGTGCACAAGCATTTCAACGCTAAGCGTAAATTATCCCCTAATAATAGGGTTGTTCATCTCAGTATTTAGAGTACAAGTCCGCACCGAAGTAAGTTTGGTTTGGATACATTTCAAGGTAATTTAGGTTTAACGAACATCAACTAAGGATTAGTTGAATAAAAATTTCATAATTGAATACTAAGGTCATGCTTTAGGGATAAGCTAAAAACATAAACATTGAATAATTATAATGTACCTTGCTTAAACAATATTAAGCCACGGTTATTTAAAATTGAGTACTAAGCATGCATAACAAATAGTAAATTGAACGATAAAACTTGTTCAACATTGGTATATTAGAATACATAAACTTGCATGTTAAATAACAAGTTAAAGACAAGAATAACTTGTTCAATATAAAAATAAGATTTAGACAACTTGCATCATCATAAACAAACTAGATACAAGAACTTGCTCAATCGTAAGAATAAAATTGCACAATGTAATAATAATAGAACTAGCTCAACGAAAGTGTAGAGTTAGAAAACTTGCGTAATGTAATCGATTAAAAACAATAATTTACTCAAAAAAATAATAGATTTAGAGAACTTGCCTTGCTTATAGGCTAAACCGTAACAACTTAAATCACAATACCCTATATATACGTCATCATGACAAAATTAGTCACTAGCACGTTATATACATAACTAAGTACATTCATCATGTAAGATTTGATTTTTAATCACATAATCAAATTATATTAGTAATAAAACTAGTTAATCGTTAATAACATGCTCATTCTTGGTATACAAATACTAAAATCATAATTTAACAGTCCTACTATTAACACACAACAACTTTTTCAGACTTTGTGTAAATAAATCACAATTTGTCGACCATTCTCGCTAACTCTCAGATTACGGCGCCAACACGCTTTACATCATGGGTTGCTGGTATAAGGTCATTGCTTTGGTGTCTTTGCATGAGCCTTAAGCTAACGATCAAGGGCCAAGGCGTGTCTTTGTATACGCTTGTTAATTACACTCATCGAGTCATTTGCAAGTAAGGGTTGAATTTAACTATCGACTCGGTGACCAAACTTTCTAACATAAAGATGAACAAAAGCCAATTTTGGCCTACAAGCTACTTTCTAACAACCTAATTAACATGTAATTCATACAGAGACTTTATATAAACATAATTCAAAGACTCTTAACATGATTCTACCCATAAAACAACATAAACATCAAATTTAAAACATCCAATTTCACTATTTTTGATAAAACTTCACTTTTTGACATTTTTAGTAAAAATCATCACTGTAGCTTTGTTTTTCAACCAAAACTATTAATTCAAACTACTTTGTTTTAGTTTATTCAGCTACTTTCGAAATCATAGTCAATATATATATATATATATATATATATATATATATATATATATATATATATTAAACAACTAATTAAACCTTAATTTTACTTTTAAACTAAGCCATATTCATATATATTCATATAAACTCACTATAATATGATTTTCTTCACAAATTACATATATACATGAATTAATTCATCTATTAGCTTATGAACACAATTTTATAACAAATAATTTATCATATAAAGCCATATACAACAAACGATTTATCCTTCACAAAGATTTTACAGAGAATTTTGGAAGAGAAGACAACTATAACTTTTGAAAAATAAAAGAGTTTAGATGATACCTTAGTTTTAAAAGATGATAACTTTCCCTTTGCTCAACAATATTTCTTTTCCCCAATTCTTCTCTCAAAGTCTCTCTAGAATTCTCTCAAGTTTTCTCTCAATTTTCTTCTTCTCTTCTTTTTCTTCTTCTAAGTCTTTCTTCTCTATTCTAACTTACTTACTAAAATATAACGTATAATAATAATATAGGCATTAAGTATATAATATAATTATAACTTTAACTGACATCAGTTATAATTTAATTTGAAAATCAAAAGCCATAAGGCTTGTTTGGTTAGCTAACTAAAAATAACCCATTAAATCTTACACCGTGTTTGGTAAAACACAATTAGATTAAAGACTTAATATGCATTAAGCCTTGTTTGGTAAAACTGAATTAAACACCTTTATTTTATTTTAATAACTCCTTTATAGTAAGGTTATTTGTCACACTTTTATTTAATTAAATTTTAATAATCAATTAAATTAATTCCAATAACAATTTATTAAATTACTTTAACATATAAATCAATACCACATAATTATAATTTTCTTTATAATTATAACTTTATTTAATCAACTAACACATCATTTTAATTACAAATTCAAATTAAAATATAATAATTCATTTAATCATTATAACTCTCTAACTTAATTATTAAATGAATTAATATATTATCTTATAATAATTAATTTTCTTAACTCCTTAATTATTTATTTAACAAATAATTCACCAAAGTAAACCAAATCAATTTAAGCAATTATCTATTCAACGATAAACATATCCATTAAATATTTATATAATTCAATAAATATTTAAAATTACAATTTAAAATTCTGGATTGTTACATCATTCCCTCCTTATAAGGATTACAATTTAAAATTCTGGATTGTTACATCACATTCTTCCCTACTTACAAAGATTTTGTCCCCAGAATCAAAGACACAGATTAAACAAATAACTCAGGGTAATTTGCCATCATTTTATCTTCGAGTTCCCACGTAGCTTCTTCAGCATTGTGGTTCCTCAATATCACCTTAACAGAAGGTATTACTTTATTCCTGAGCAAATGTTCTTTCCTGTCGACTATCTGGATAGGAACATCTTCATAGGATAAGTCTTTATCAAACTGCAATGGTTCTTACTCGATCACGTGTTTGTAATCGGATTTATACGGTCGTAACACCGAAACGTGAAAAATATTATGAATGTTTTGCAATTTTGGAGGTAGAGCTACCTCGTAAGCCACCTCTCCAACTCTTCACAGCACTTCGAAGGGTCTAATAAACCTCAGGCTTAGTTTTCCCTTTTTACCGAACCGAATTTTTCCCTTTCAAGGAGAAAATTTTAGGAATAAGTAATTTCCTACGTCGAATGCACGGTCTTGTCTGTGTTGATCAGCATACTTCTTTTGTCTGTCTTGAGAAGCTACCAATCTTGTTCTGATGAGTTTGACAACCTTAGCAGTTTGTTGTACCAGTTCTGGTCCCAACAGTTGACGTTCACCGACTTCATCCCAGCACAATGGAGTTCTGCACTTCCTGCCGTATAATGCTTCGTAAGGCGGCATGCCGATGCTTGCGTGGTAACTGTTATTGCAGGAAAATTCCACCAATGGTAAATGTTCATCCCAGCTCCCTTTGAAATCCATGATGCATGCTCTCAGCATATCTTCCAATATCTGGATTGCTCGTTCTCTTTGGCCATCTGTTTGCGGATGATATGCCGTACTCATTCGCAACTGTGTTCCCATACATTCTTGTAGTCTCTTCCAGAAGTTTGATGTGAACCTCGGATCTCTATCTGACACAATTGACACTAGCACTCCATGTCTTGAAACGATTTCTCTAACGTACAACTTTGCCAACTGATAAAGATTGAACCTAATCTTTATAGGCAAAAAGTGTGTTGATTTCGTTAGTCTGTCCACTATCACCCAAATCTCATTGTATCCTCTCTGAGTAGTTGGAAGACCCACCACAAAATCCATTGTGATGTGTTCCCACTTCCATTCCGGTATTTCCAACGGTAGAAGTAATCCTCTTGATCGTTGATGTTCGGCCTTCACTCTCTGACATGTCAAGCACTTTGCAAAGCATTCTGCAACATCTCTTTTCATGTTTGGCCACCAAAAATGTCATCGTAAATCTTGATACATCTTTGTACTTCCCGGATGTATCGAATATCTTAAGTTATGATCTTCGATCAAGATTTCTTCTTTAATATCTGGTACTGCTGGAACCCAAATTCTTTTCTCGAACCGTAGAAGTCTTTTGGTATCGATCTTGTATTTCACATTACTACCCTCAACTACTTTCTCCTTGATTTTCCCACATTCCTCATCTTGTAGTTGAGCATTCTTAACTTTGTCAACCAAAGTTGAACTAGCTTCCATCTGGAACAATCTTTCATCGGTTTCTTTTGGAAATTTGATTTCCAACTCTAGTCTTGCCATTGCTGAAATGAGCTCCTCTTGGTTGGTTAACAACATCAACTTTTCTTTGCCTTTCCTACTCAAGGCATCTGCAACCATATTAGCTTTGCCCGGGTGATAAAAGATCTCACAATCGTAATCTTTTATCAATTCCATCCATCTCCTTTGACGCATGTTCAGGTCTTTCTGAGTGAAAATATACTTCAGACTCTTATGGTCTATGTAGATCTCACATTTTTCTCCATAGAGATAGTGTCTCCATATTTTTAGAGCAAATACCACTGCAGCCAATTCTAAATCATGA
Organism: Panax ginseng; assembly: GCA_020205605.1. Lineage (NCBI taxonomy): Eukaryota > Viridiplantae > Streptophyta > Magnoliopsida > Apiales > Araliaceae > Panax > Panax ginseng. The sequence continues at coordinate 71,529,594 of CM035139.1, forward strand.
GTCGGGTATCCTTTCTCATAGTCCTTCAATTGTCTTGATGCATAAGCAATAACTTTGCCATTCTGTATAAGAACACAACCCAACCCTTTATGTGAGGCATCACTATCCACCACAAAATTTCCTGTATTATCTGGTAATGACAACACAGGTGCCACACTTAACTTCTTTTTCAATTCTTGAAAACTTTCTTCACACTTCTCTGTCCAAACAAATTTTACAGCTTTCCTTGTCAAATTTTTTAACGGAGTGGCAATCTTAGAAAAGTCCTAAATAAACCGTCAATAATAACCGGCCAGTCCCAAGAAACTCCTCACCTCCGAAGGTGTTCTTGGTTGTTCCTAGTTGATTACAGCTTCAACTTTTGATGGATCCACTGAAATCCCATCTTTGTCAATGACATGCCCAAGAAATTGTATACGTTCTAACCAAAACTCACATTTAGAGAATTTCGCATACAGTTTTTCCTTTCTTAGTGTCTCCAATGTCAAATGTAAATGTTCCACGTGTTCTTCTTGAGTTTTGGAATACACCAGAATGTCATCGATAAATACCACAACAAATTTGTCTAAGAATGGTTTAAACACCCTGTTCATCAAATCCATGAATGCAGCAGGGGCATTGGTCAAACCAAAAGACATCACCAAAAATTCATAATGTCAATACCGAGTTCGGATTTCTGTCTTGGGTATATCCTCCTTCCTTACCTTCAGTTGATGATACCCACTTCTCAAATCTATTTTCGAGAAATATCTAGCACCCTTCAATTGATCAAACAAGTCATCTATTCTTGGCAACGGATATTTATTCTTAATAATGACTTTATTTAATTCCCTATAATCAATGCAAAGACGCATTGACACATCCTTCTTCTTTACGAATAACACTGGTGCTCCCCACGGTAACACGCTCGGCTGAATGTATTTCTTGTCCAACAGCTCCTACAGTTATACCATCAGTTCCTTCATCTCTATCGGAGCCATTCTGTACGGGGCCTTTAATATCGGTGCTATTTCTAGTGCCAAATCGATCACAAACTCAATCTCTCGGTCAGGCATATGTCCTGGCAAATCCTCCGGAAACACATCTACGAATTCCCTAACCACTGGTATATCTTCCAGTTTCACACCCTTCTTCTGAGTATCAACTATGTAAGCTAAATAACCCACACAGCCTTGACTCAACAACTTCTTGGCTTGCATAATCATCAGACATTTTATTTGTCTAGGCGATTTTCTACCATAGAAAACTACCTTTGACGGAGTCATAAGGTTTACACATTTCTTTTGGCAATCAATTATCGCTCCATAATTGAACAGCTAATCCATTCCCAAAATAACATCAAACTCTCCAAGTCTAATCGGAATTAAATCTACCATCATAATATTCCCCTTAATATTCACCCTACAGTTATTGTATACGAACCTAACAGGAATTACTTCCTTATTTGCAATTTCTATGTTTAAAGGGAAATTCAATTCTTCACTAGGCAATCCTAATCTCTTAGCAAATTCATCAGATCTAAATGAGCAAGTAGCACCCGAATCAAATAATGCAAAAGCATCGATATCATTGATTGGGATAATACATGACACCACATCTTTTGATTTCACATCATCTTGCACAGTCATGTTGAAGGATCTGGCTGTGGGTTTGTTTGATGTCGTTGGTCCAATAATGGCCCATGTACTTCCACTGCTACCTCCCTTGCTTCCCGTTGCCTCTCCAACTTTCTTTGTCACACCCCCAAATCCGGGTACTTCCATTTCTGCAGGATTTGGTGTTTACTTTACAAATATCATCTATCTATCTACCCATAAATAAATGCAAACAATGCAATAGATAGAAATAATAAATAAATCTTCCCCTTATGGGGTTACACCATCTGCATAATAAATACAAACCCAGGTCATTCTAACCTTAAACATCTGTGCGGAATCATAAACAATAACAAGTCTTAAACAACATCAAGTCTGAATATAAATACATAATAACAACAAGTCTTCTTCATTTGTTAACCTTGCCCTTTCCTTTACTAGTGGAAGGCTCGTCAGATCTTTCGTTCTTAACTGCAATGTTATTACGCAAGAGTGAGCACGATTGCCCACAAGTATAACAATATAACAAATGAATAATAACATGTGAATAAATCAAATACTTCTGAAATAGGAAAACTCAGCTTTTGAATCAAGAATGAATAACAAGAATCAAAAGAATTTCTGAGGGTCACAAGACCTTGAACTATATCCTAGGTTGTCAAGTGTTTATACTTGAAACCTTTAACAGTCATAAGACTATGGACTATTCTTCTCGTACTTAGGGGGATCAGCCCTTAGTACCATATTGTGCACAATATCTTAACGTTAATGCATAAGTAATCCCCTATACAGGGTTGTTCATCTCAGTTTGACATTAGAGTCCGCACCAAAGGAAGTTTGATTTGGATAATTGATCAAAGGTTCTGAAATTTAGAACACTCATCAACTATGGACTAGTAGAATCATTAAGGGTTCGCTAGTCTAACAAGGCTCAACAGTAACTGATAATTTAAATCGAATAGCAATCTCAAGAGATATACAATAGAATAAATATTGTATAACAGAATCATACTTTGAAAGATTAATATATTTTAATATAACAAAATGGACTTAATCAATAATAATGAGAATTTGCTCGATGTAAAGAGATAAACTTATAAACTCATGTAATGATAACGAGTAGGGTTAGGAAACTTGCCTCGTGCGTAGATTACTCATTAATTTAAACACGTTCCTTGATTTAATCCTACATATCATTTACGTTCACAATACCAGTCAATTATAACGTACTAGTCATCACACGTTCATTCATTTTGTCTAACTCGAATTATGACTATACTTAGTCAAATTACTACACTCATTGTCATATAATATACACTTCATGAACAATAAGTTAACTATGCGTTCAATCATTCAGTTCACACATAAATGTGTTATTGACATGTTAAGAATTTATTTTAACATCTCGTTATACGTTTAACCTAATTAGATTAAGTTACTATAACATTCCCAGACTTGAACACTTAAAAAAATTCATTTCTGGATAATCTGCTAAGTGGCGCTGCGACGCCACTGTTAGGCTTGTTCTTGGCGCTGCGGCGCGGGACTTAAGGCATGGAGTTGGCGTCGCGGCGTGAAACTCCAGTTTCAGTTCTGCAATTCGCAAAAATTGCAGAACATAGCCAAAACCTCCAATTAAATTTATTTTTACACGAATTTAGACATATCCAAATATTGTAATACACAAATAACTAATACTCAACCCCTCTAGCATGATTTTAACAAGTTAAAACACATAATTTAAAAAATCAAAACATGTAATTTCACTGTTCTTGATGTTCTTAAAAGTTTTGAATATAAAACATAAAAATTAACACTACGGATTAGTTATAACACCAAATCCATCCATTAGAAGTTTGATTTCTTCGTTTTAACATGAATAATTATATACGAGTGTGAATTTTACGAAATAATATATGTTTGACATATTAAATTTACGTATAAGGGCCATATAGCCATATTTCTATACTCTGTAAATTTTGAAGTATTAACATATGTTATAATATTATGAAACTGATGATATAGAACCATAAAATATATACTAAAACACATTATAACAACATCTTATCACATATATACATATAATTATTAATCTTTCTAATTACACGAATTTAACAGAAACTTGAAAGCCAAAAACTTAAACAACGTAAGTTTGAGATTTGGGGAACAAGAGATTACCCTTGATTACTCTACTTGGATTACACAAGGTGATAACAAGTCCCAATTTCCCACACTTCTTCTCCTTTAATCTCACTGATTCTCAAAACTCTCTCTCTGCTTTGTTTTTTTTTTCCAGACTTCGCAAATAAAAGACAGAAGACGTATATAATAAAAGAACTGACGCGTTGTGGATGTCAGTTACCCATCATGGGTTAACTGCTATCAACCCCCACTAAGGCCATGTTTGTCTAGCAATAATAACACTTCTAATTATTTTAATTAATCTCATATACTATAGTTTAATCGTGTCACACCTATTTAGGCAATTAATTGAACATCTCATTTAATTTATTTTAAATAACATATAATAATTTCTCATTAATCAATTATATCAAATTTATTAATTCTCTAATTAATTATTAAATTAATTAAAGTATTATTAGGCTTATTAAATATTTCTTTTAATTCAATAAGGTCACATATTTACATAAATCAATTCTCCACATTAATTTAATAAATAAAATACATACAATTAAATTATTCTACCACAACTTCATTAATTAATTATTTAATCTAATAATTAAATCATCAAAAAATATTTATTTAATCCAATAAATATTAAAATTAAATTACAAAATCTCGGTTGTCACATTCTTCTTAGGGCACTCACAAGCAAAGTGATCCTTGGACCCGCATGTAAAGCAAATGTTTTTCTTGGGTTGATTGCAATTTGGGGCGATGTGACCCTCCTGGCCACAGTTAAAGCATACTCATTTCCCCATTAAGCATACACCCTTGTGAAACTTCCCGTATGTAACACATGCTTTGAACTTCTTATTATGCTGGTTACCCTGCTGATTTCCAGCACCCATATTTCCATTCCATTTTCTTTTCAGATTATTGTTACCATTTCCACTACCACCACCTCCATTCTTAACCTCCACTTCATTCTTCTTCTTTTTTTGTTCTTGATTGAACTTAGTTACAGCCTCGCCTCCACCTTCAAATGAGAATTGCCTTCTCCCATTATCACGCAAATGTCTTCACCGGAACACATGTAAACCCTCTTTGTCAGACAAACCAGTGGTTTCACCCCTCGCTCAAACATCTCCGCTTTGTGTTCATCTGTGCTGACTTGATATGGCGCAAACCTCGCCAACTCGTTGAATTTTGCAGCATACTCAGACACCGTTATCGTTCCCTGCTTCAGTTCTAAAAATTGCACTTCTAACTGACTCTTCAAACTCTCTGGGAAATAGGTCTCAAGGAATATATCCTTAAACCTATCCCAGGTCATCAACCCTTGTCCTCCTCGAGTTTTATTGGCCTACCACCAATAACTAGCCTCTGCTTTCAACATGAATGTTGCAAAAGAAGTCTTCTAATCCTCCCCTACTCCCCCAACATCGAATACTTTCTCTATCTCCATGATCCAGGTCTCTGCCTCAACTGGATTCATGGACCCATGGAATTCTTGTGGTCCAACTGCCTTGATGTCCTTAAACATTGTACCTTGATTTTGAGGTTGATTTTGCAACGCTCCTGTTAGTAACTTCACTAGTTGTTGAATGGGGTTAGCTTCAACATTATTGTTATTGGTTCCTTCAGTGGTTCTCTGTCGAGGTGGTTGACGTCTTGGAGGCATTTTCTGTTAAAAATACACTCATTAGATTATTTCTCAACTCTTTTAAGTAATTTCTACTTAACTTGCCCCCAAAAAAGTAATAATCACATAACACATAACACTTTGGATAAAATAAAATAATAACTTTTATTCATTCATAATCTATTTGAAAAACATAAGAATAATAGCATCACTGCCATCTACATTACTTCCCTGAACTGCTAAAGTTTTAGGACATCATCATCATATCCCATAGGTTACATAACACTTGGGATTTACATTTTATTTATGATATCATAAATCAGATATCAATTACATTCCCTACGATGTCCTACTAAGATACTGCGTAGCCTTACGATGCTCTTCCTCCATAATTCGGAACATTGTTCGGCGATCTAATATGTACTATGGCAGCGTCTCGAACTGAATCGGTTAACCCATGACCCGATCCTGAGTTCAATTAATCACGGTGTTGAACATGTTATTCATTTCTTCCATCTTCATCCTCTTGGCTTGTGCGTCTCTCTCTGCTATTCCTGCTCGTTGATAAGCTTCCCCGTATGCATCTTCGGTTCTTGCCCTCCTAGTATATTCCACTTTCAATTTGTTCTTCAACTCTGCAATCTCTACTATCATTCGCTCGTCCTCTCCTTCAGTGTGGAGCAGCTCTTCTTCAACATTGTTCAGATGTTCCTCTCGATCCTGGATCTCATCGTCCTTCTGTGCCATCGAGGTCTATTGCTCAGCTACGATCTCTTGCAACTCCTCGACGGTATCCTGAAGTTCCACATTATGGTCGTAGACTTCATCGTACATATGGGCAGCTATTGAGGTCAGTGGAACCTCTTCCTCCTCGTCCTCGTTTCCCTCATTCGCCTGCGGCAGCTCAACGGGGTCTTCCTCATCTATTTCTACATCATCATCCTCATCTTCAACCACTGTGAGCAACGGGGCTGACTCCCGTGGAAGTAGTTGTTCCCAAACCACCTGATTGTCATGAGATTCCTCCTCTCTAGGCATTTGAGGTCCTTCCTCCCTAGCCTAACTGTATTCTCTGACATTAGTCATCCTGACAACAAAATTTTTAAGTTTTAATTATTAATCATTACTACTCGACACTCACGAACACATAAGTTGTAATCACGTAAGCACATAAGTGTTTTATTACTTCTCCCTTAAAACTCGATATAAGTTTATCACCACTATCTTTTCCAAGGTTACTTCCTAAGGCTTTTCCCCCCACCTAAGGTTCATAACCTAAAGCTTTAATACCAACTTATGACACCCCCAAATCCAAGTACTTCATTCCCACAAGATTTGGTGTTCACTTGATAAAAACATTCATATCTAACTACCCAATCATAATAAAATTAAATAATAAAACCTTCCCATTAAAGGATTACATTAATAAAAATCTCCTACGTTGTCTAACCTTTAAATACAAACATTCAAATGCGGAATTTAAATAAATTCATTACAATCATTAAAATTAAATCTGATAATAAAATATCAACATGTTACAAGTCTTCAATACTTGTTCATCTTTCCTTTTCCCTTACTGGTGCTAGGTACATCGACCTTCTCATCTTCAGCTGTAATAGTTATATAAGCAAAAGTGAGCAAACAAAGCTCACTTGAAACAACAATGAATGAAAATCTTTACAACAACTGCCAAATAAGAGGCTCAATAGAAATGAACAATATGGTCTATCAACATTCTGAAATATATAACTGAGGGTCCTAAGACCACGAACTATGTCCATAGTTATAAGTAATCTTTCAGCTTAAACTTTAACAGTCATAAGACTATAGGGACTCCTCGTACTTAGGGGGATCAACCCTTTGTATAATGTATTGTGCACAAATATTTCAATGTTAAGCGTAAATTATCCCCTAATAATAGGGTTGTTCTTCTCAGTATTTAGAGTACAAGTCCGCACCAAAGTAAGTTTGGTTTGGATATATTTCAAGGTAATTTAGGTTTAATGAACATCAAGTAAGGATTAGTTAAATAAAAATTTCATAACTGAATACTAAGGTCATGTTTTAGGGATAAGCTAAAAACATAGACATTGAATAATTATAATGTACCTTGCTTGAACAATATTAAGGCAAGGTTATTTAAAATTGAGTACTAAGCATGCATAACAAATAGTAAATTGAACGATAAAACTTGTTCAACATTGGTATATTAGAATATATAAACTTGCATGCTAAATAGCAAGTTAAAGACAATAATAACTTGTTCAATATAAAATTAAGATTTAGACAACTAGCATCATCATAAACAAACTAGATACAAGAACTTGCTCAATCGTAAGAATAAAATTGTGCAATGTAATAATAATAGAACTAGCTCAACGAAAGTGTAAATTAGAAAACTTGCGTAATGTAATCGAATTCGAAACAATAATTTACTCAACGAAACAATATATTTAGAGAACTTTCCTTGCTTGTAGGCTAAACCGTAACAACTCGAATCACAATACCCTATATATATATGTCATCATGACATAATTAGTCACTACCACATTATATACATAACTAAGTACATTCATCATGTAAGATTTGATTTTTAATCACATAATCAAATTACATTAGTAATAATACTAGTTAATTGTTAATAACATGCTCATTCTTGGTATATAAATACAAAAATCATAATTTAACAGTCCTACTATTAACACATAACAACTTTTCAGACTTTGTGTAAATAAATCACACTGTCTGACCATTCTGCTAACTCGCACGCGGCGCGGTATACGGATTTACATCGTGGGTTGGCTACTGCGTCATGATCTTTGGTGTCAAGTACAGGGCGTCATACCGCAGCTAAGGACAATTACACTATCGAGTCAGGTCATAGGCCTGACCATCGACCTTAAAGAACCAAATTTCTAATAAGATGAACAAAAGCCAACTTTGGCCTACAAGCTACTTTCTAACAACTTAATTAACATGTAATTCATACAGAGACTTTATATAAACATAATTCAAAGACTCTTAACATGATTCTACCCATAAAACAACATAAACATCAAATTTAAAACATCCAATTTCACTATTTTGATAAAACTTCACTTTTGACATTTTTAGTAAAAATCATCATCGTAGCTTTGTTTTTCAACCAAAACAATTAATTTAAACTACTTTGTTTTAGTTTATTCAGCTACTTTCGAAATCATAGTCAATATATATATATATATATATATATATTAAACAACTAATTAAACCTTAATTTTACTTTTAAACTAAGCCATATTCATATATATTCATATAAACTCACTATAATATGGTTTTCTTCACAAATTACATATATACATGAATTAATTCATCTATAAGCTTATGAACACAATTTTATAATGAATAATTTATCATATAAAGCCATATACAACAAATAATTTATCCTTCAGAAAGATTTTATAGAGAATTTTGGAAGAGAAGACAACTATAACTTTTGAAAAATAAAAGAGTTTAGATGATACCTTAGTTTTAGAAGATGATAACTTTCCCTTTGCTCAACAATCTTTCTTTTTCCCAATTCTTCTCTCAAAGCTTCTCTAGAATTCTCTCAAGTTTTCTCTCATTTTCTTCTTCTCTTCTTTTTCTTCTTCTGAGTCTTTCTTCTCTATTCTAACTCACGTACTAAAATAGAACGTATAATAATAATATAGGTATTAAGTATATAATATAATTATAACTTTAACTCACATCAGTTATAGTTTTATTTGAAAATCAAAAGTCATAAGGCTTGTTTGGCTAGCTAACTAAAAATAACCCATTAAATCTTACACCTTGTTTGGTAAAACACAATTAGATTAAAGACTTAATATGCATTAAGCTTTGTTTGGCAAAACCGAATTAAGCTCCTTTAATTTATTTTAATAACTCCTTTATAGTAAGGTTATTTGTCACAATTTTATTTAATTAAATTTTAATAATCAATTTAATTAATTCCAATAACATTTTATTAAATTACTTTAACATATAAATCAATACCACATAATTATAATTTTTTTTATAATTATAACTTTATTTAATCAACTAACACATCATTTTAATTACAATTTCAAATTAAAATAATAATTCATTTAATCATTATAACTCTCTAACTTAATTATTAAATGAATTAATATATTATCTCATAATAATTAATTTTCTTAACTCCTTAATTATTTATTTAACAAATAATTCACCAAAGTAAACCAAATCAATTTAAGCAAATATCTATTCAACGATAAACATGTCCATTAAATATTTATATAATTCAATAACTATTTAAAATTACAATTTAAAATTCTGGATTGTTACATCCGTGGTAATTTAGAACCTGAATTTTTGGATGTTACAGATGCAAACTGTGAAAGAGATCTTTTTCGGCAATAAAAGAACTCCCATAAATTTTGTAGGGAGAGTCCCTAGTGGAAACCCAAGAAGGGAAATGATGTCCCTAGAGGTGAAAGGATTAGAATTGGATAGGAAGCAATGGCTCTTATGTGAATTTGGTATGAGACCCGAATATAAAGAGAAGGATAGGACATAGGAATTGATGATTGCTATGGAAGGCAAACAAGCATAACAAAAGATAATGATGTCATCCGCGAAGAGAAGGTGAGTAAGTTTACATTCCTTGGTTTTCCAGTGATAGGAAAAGGTAGGAGTTAAGGTTTCTTCATTCAGCTTGAGAGAAAGCTTCTCCATAACCAGGACGAAGAGGTAGGGAGAAAGAGGGTCACCTTGTCGAAGACCTCTAGAGCTGCCGAAAAATCCCGCTAGCGTACCATTAACCTTAATGGAGAACATAGCTGAAAGTAACACATGCCTTTATCCATCCAATATATATGGGGGGGGGGACTTGAAAAGCCTTTAGTATGTTAAAGAGGAACTCCCAACTCATAGTATCAAAAGTTTTCCTGTGGTCAATCTTGAAAGCGCATCTTGTTGGGCCAGTGGTTTGGTTGTAACCTTTGAAAAGTTCATGGGCGATAAAAATATTGTCACTAATGCTTCTACCACGCAAAAAGCAGATTATAATTTGTCTATTAAAAAGGGAAGGACTTCCTTGAGTCGGTTGGATAGAATTTTAGCGATGCACTTGTAGATCGTGTTGCAACAAGAAATGGGTCTAAAGTTAGCCATAGAAGAGGGATTAATTCCTTTAGGGATGAGGGCAAGAGCAGTTGAGTTAATCCCTTTGGATATCCTGCTGTTCTCAAAGAAAAAATGGACTACCCTACTGAAATCTGCACCAACAATCTCCCAACAACTTATGAAGAAATTCACGCTGAAACCATCAGGTCCAAGACTTTTATTACGCTTCATGGATTTGAGGACCTCCCAGATTCCGATATCGGTTATAGGAGTTGAGATTTTAGAGGCTTGATCTGGCCTAATCAGATGAATGGGAGAGACACCAAAATTATTAAAGTCACCATTAGGATCTTCAGGGTTTTTGTTGAAAAGATTACTGAAATAATCCACTGCAATTTTTTCAATGTTCCTTTGGCCATGAACCATGGTGTCTTCATGGTTTAAGATAGAGAGAATTTTATTGGAATTGCATCTATTTTTCATCATGTTAGCAAAAAACTATAATTGCGATCACCCAAGGCCAACCAAGTAGCTCTAGATTTTTGTTGAAGGAGGGATTCCTCTCTTTCAATAGCAATCCAGAGTTGTTGATGGCAAATTTTCTCCCTAGCAAGGAGGTTCGAGTCCATAGGATGAACATGGAGCAAGTTTTGAACCAAATGGAGGTCTTCCTTTGCATTTTTCACTAGAGACGACAAATTACCAGTGGTGTGGTTGAGGGAGATCAATGCCGCCCTAGTACGTTTCAGTTTTTCAGAGAAAACATAAAAAGGATTCCCAAGAATAAACGGAGTCCACGCATTTTTCACCGAATCCTTCAAACAATCCAGAAGGACCATATGATTGAAGAATTGAAATTGTTTACGTGGGGGAAAGAGTTGGATACCAGTATCAAGTAGAGTTAGGGAGTGGTCAGAGAGCCCACGAGGGCCAAAGGTAACTTAGGACATGGCAAAGTTGGTGAACCACTCAACATTCCCCATAGCTCTATCCAATTTTTTGTGGACAGGTCTTGTAAGTTACATATTCCACCAAGTAAATATAGGGCCAATTCCCCGAATATCATCAATCCTAGCATTCTCCACACAACTTTTGAATTCATCCATACCGATGTCCCAAGTATCAATATCTTGGTTGCTTTCCGAAAGGTTCTTGATGACATTAAAGTCCCCCAACATACACCAACTAACAGTAGGGGCACAGGAAAGTAAGTCACTCCATAAGATCCTTCGCTCCATATACGTGTTCATTCCATAAATAAAGGAAACGAAAAAGAATGGAGCATTCATATCAGTTAACTGCACTTTGCAATGGATAACTTGAGAAGACGCAAAAAGAATATCCAAATGTCAAAAGTTTGGGTTCTATCCTACCCAGATTCGACCATTCGAATGGGAATCTTAATTAAAATCCCAATTCCAACTACTACACAGATTTTTAGAAATTTTATTTGCATTTAGGAGTTTAACTTGAGTTTCAAGAAGACCAAAAAGGGAGAGTTTATTATCAGCAATAAGTTGTTTAACATAAGCGTGCTTCGACTTTTTATTTAGGCCTCTTATATTATAGGAAGCAAACATATTTAAACGGGAGGGGAGTGTTTCCAGCCTTGCCTTTCTCTTTCCTCTTTTTAGCAGCATGAGGATTCTCACATATTGAACTTTGCTTGTTATTTAAATCTTTTCCTTCCTTTTCATCCACCACCTTTAGTTTGGATACTACGGGGTTTGGGGCCGTAGGAGATTCATAGTCAGAGGTATGGTGTTATGCCAGCTCAATAGGAGAAAAGGAGTTAGAGACATTCATAGCAGGGCTAGAGGTGGTTGAGTCTAATCCAGATTACGCACCTCGGGTAATATTTACCCATTCATTTTGAGAAGGATCATAGGAGATTTTATGATGGAGGGCATTTGGTGCTAAGGCACTGCGTGCAGCTGGAAAAGGGTTGATAATAGCCGAAGGACCAATAGTTGGGACCTTAGGGATCCATTGAAAGTTAGCTTTAGGGCATTTGAGGTAAGAGTGACTATAGCGCCCCCAAATCTGGGTATCTTCCAACCCGACAGATGGTGCTATACTATACAAACATTCATACATTCATTCAATTGAAAAGCCTCAAAAGAACGAATGTCTCTTATATATAATCAAAATAATATTTACATTCTCCCAAGTTCTAAACCCATTACAAAGGTTCTTTGCCATAATATCAATTACATTATAACATTAAACCTATACTATTACATAGATGCAAATTTTAACGATCCGCCTTTAGCTTTTCCTTTATCCTTATTCGATCCTTCGGACGTTTCATCTTAGTTTGCATTCATATGGTTCAACCAAGAGTGAGCATAACTAGCTCGCCAAGTATGACAATTTCAATAAAAAACATGCTTGACACATAAGAATCAGATATCTTCAATAATCGAACAATAGTTATGAAGTACTATTGATGATTCAAATAGCACTTCACTTTTTTCTTTCAAAATGTTTTACAATAATAATAATATTCAAGAAATATTCACTCCTATCCAAGACCTTGAGCATTTCATTCTTCTTTGAAAAGGACAACCTTAACTAAGTCCGTAAGTCTTCAGATACTTACTTACGAGCACTTCTAGGTGATCACCTATTGTACTCTATGTTGATCAACACTACATCCATTAAACGTATGTACGCTTAATTATGGCAACCTCACGTGCTGCTGCTTTCACGACAAAACAGCTTGTTTAACATTTCATCTTCTTTTGAAAACCATAACAAGTAGTTGACAAAAGATAACAACATTTGATAACAGATGAATAGATTATCAATAATCCACTCAATATATCAAGTCTAGCCAAAAGAATTGGCTTTAACTTCATTGTACATTAATTCATGCGTAAGGATACATGAATTTCAAAACTTGTTCAGATCAAACTAAGACAAGAGTTAGAATACTTGCCTTTAGCGTCTGCTATGGTATAATTACTTTATGTTGAATCTTTCAAGTCTCTACAACACATGATCACATAATGTCTCATATTAGGTCATATATAACCAAGTATGTATAAGACTATCTTACCCTTCATCTCAATCTAATTGTGTATTAGATTCATTTACTATCCATTCCGGCTTATCATTAAACATGCATTCATATTTGACTAGGTTATCTCAACCTTTATACAACATCCTTGAGGTTTAACAAAGTTTAAACAATGTTACTTTACACCCCTTAGGTTGTGTTTACTTTTAAATCAATTAACTTTCTTTTCTTTGTAATTAAAAACATTCATCACTATCCTTGTTCTCGAGGCTATTTACTGGGCATACCGATTTTATACTTACATCTCGCCTGCACATGAAAGTTAATGATGGCATTGTCCCGGACTTGACGCTGCGACGCCACCAATTGTACTAGGGTTTCGCGTTGTGGCACGAGTTTCTAGTATATTAAGATACTGTTATGGCTCTGCGGCGCCACTCAAATGGCCTAGGGTTGGCGCCGCGGCGCCAACTCTGTGCACCAGAAAAAAATTTCAAACTTTGAATTTTTGTGAACTTCTCGGAAGCATAACTTCTTCGTTATAAGTCCGAATTGGCTTGTTTAAAAGCCTACGGTTCACAAATTAGGTAATCTACGCATTCATGTAAGAATTTTATCTATTTGACTTCGTTTGCTAAAAATTCACCTATTGGTTCATTTTTAACATATACGATAAACGTTCGTGAACGTTCAACGCTCATTTCTTCGTTCTAAGTCAGAATTCGATCATTTTCGAGTCCACAACTCTAGAATGACAAACATGACTTCTCTCCATTGGAAAATAACATTTCCGAGTTCAAACACAAAATTTGACTTCTATTCTGAGAATTTCACGGATTCGACAATTATCGTCCAATTGTTAATTTTCGGCAAATCTTCATTACTAATGATTTGTTCATTACTTCAAATGCACTTAATTCATTCTATGAACATCTTCACATACTTAATACAACAACTTATCTTTATTGTTGGATTTTAACATAATCCTCCATAAGCTTATAACTTATTCAATTATAAACTACTTATAGCTTCATTGTTCATAACTTATGAAAGTTAAAGTCTTTTAATCATCATGCATATATGTTCTCACATATAGTTTCTTTCATGTATATCTGATACATATACATACAAACCCTTAACTTTTCATACTAACATTCAAGGTTAACTTATAACAAGTTCATAACTTTTATAAGTTCAAATGACTTATTACCAACTTACGTGGCTTAAGTTCATTGCTTACACATTCTTCTTACTTCTTAACATTCATGTCCCTTAATCCAACTTTTCTTATCAACCTATCATGAATAGAGATAGAAGATAATTAGAGAAGGAGTCTTACATTTGAAGTCCTTGTAAAGTAGCTTCTTCTTCTTCTAAATGAAAGTGACTTATTTAAAACTTAAGCTCCCTAACAATTAAGCACTTATATAAGTTGGATTGTTTGAACAAGTAATAAATGGCTTGTAAGCCTTCTCTATTTATAGAATTTCCAAGGTTAGGGTAGTTTAGTCAATAAACCAATCCCACCTCCTTAAGTCACCTTCTTACTATTCATTAATTGGCCAACACAAATCCTATCCTTTGCTTGGCCATTACTTCTTTTACTTGGTCATTACATTACTTGGTCATTACATTAACTTGATCACCACATTATCTTGGTCATTACTTCTAACACTTGGTCACCACTCATATAACTTGGTTACCACACATTAACCATATCAATATGGTTTGCCCCATGGGTCAATCAACTCATGGATTCTAGCTTGGCTTAATTAACTTAACCTTTGGGCTTGCTTTAACAAACACTCATTTGCTTATTAATTAACATTGGGCCTTACCATTTAATTTACTTGGGCTTGTACCAATTGTTAACCAATCTTCCAAGTCCGTTAACATGCTTAATAGATATACATATTGTCTATGTATTATTCTCGTATTATAATTCGTATACAAATTCATTATATACGATATTCTATTCTTCATACAAACTCGTATAATACTTCGTATTATACTCGTTTTCATTATCTTGTATAATACCTAAGTATCATACAATTATAACTTACTAATATTTCGCTTTCCTTAATAATCATAATTTAAGTCCGCAAGCGAAATATTATGTTTTCCATAACTAGATTATTATTACATAATCTGTCTTACCTTGATATTCTATCATTATGTATTTCTCGGAAATTCAAAAATAATTTCCGAGCAAATACCGATGAATAGTGTTTTTCAAAAAATTTCTTAGAAAACTTTTATTTTTGTCTTGGAAATTCAAACACTTATATTCCATCACATAGCTAAAATACTACGACATTCCAACATCATTAGGTTATAGATTGACAACCATCTTGATATCACATAAAATATAATATTATTATTTAATTCAATAAAATTATTTTACCCTTATAAAGATTCTGTCCCCAGAATCTCGTCTTACTTTAATCAAATAGATTAGGAAAATTTTTCTTCATCTTTACTTCTAATTCCCACGTTGCTTCTTCGACATCGTGGTTCTTCCATAATACCTTTACTGATGGTATTACTTTGTTCCGCAGAACTTGCTCTTTCCTATCAATGTTTTAAATCACCGATTCTTCATAGGTTAAGTCGTTCTCGATATGAATCGGCTCATATTCGATTGCGTGCTTATAATTCGGCTTATAAGGACGTAATACAGATACGTGAAACATGTTATGTATTCTTTCTAGGTCTTGAGGTAATGCTATCATATAAGCTACCTCTCCCACCCTTTTTAATACCTCAAAAGGTCCTATAAACCTTGGACTTAACTTTCCTTTATTTCCAAAGTGTATCTTTCCTTTCCAGGGAGATACCTTTAGAAAAACATACTAGCCTACTTCAAACTCTCGATTTAATCTATGCGAGTCTGCATACTTCTTCCATCTCATCTCGAAATGTAAATAAGACGCATCCGAATTAACTTTATTACATCCGCTGTTTGCTGCACCAATTCTGGTCCTAGCATTCGGCGTTCTCCCACTTCATCCCAATACAATGGTGTTCTGCACCTTCTTCCGTATAAAGCTTCATAAGGCGACATGCCTATGCTTGCATGATAACTGTTGTTATATGCGAACTCTACAAGTGGTAGGTGATCATCCCAAATACCCTTGAAATCCATGACACAAGACCTCAACATGTCTTCTAACGTCTGAATTGTCCTCTCGCTCTGCCCATCAGTTTGTGGATGATACGTTGTACTTAACTTCAACTGTGTTCTGTTCTTGCAAACTTCTCCAAAAGTTCGATGTGAATCGTGGATCACGATCTGACACAATCGATACTGGTACTCCATGTCTGGAAATAATTTCCTTAACATAAAGTTTAGCTAACTGGTCTAAGTTATACTTGACCCTAATTGGTAAAAAGTGATCCGATTTCATCAACTGGTCTACTATTACCCAAATCGAATCGCACCTTTGGTCGTTGGTTTAAGTCCCACCACGAAGTCCATCGTGATATGCTCCCCACTTCCATTTTGGAATCTCCAATGACCGTAATAAGCCACTCGGTCTTTGATGTTCAAATTTAACTTTTGACAAGTTAAGCATCTACTCACGTATTCAACTATTTCTCTCTTCATGTTCAAATTACCACCAAAACTTCATCGAAGGTCTTGATACATCTTAGTGCTAGCAGGATGTATCGAGTACCTTGAACTATGAGCTTCTTGTAACACTTGCTCCTTTAATTCTGTCTCATTCGAAACCCAAATTCTTCCTTCAAATCTTAATAATCCCTCATTATCAAGACTATACTTAGTATCTTCTTGATCAGATACCCGCTTCTTCACTTGGTTACACTTGTCAGTCTTGAGTTGTACCTCCTTGACTCTTTCTACGATGGTAGATTGCATCTCCATCGTAAAAAGTATCTACCTTAAATCACTTGGCATCTTTACTTTTATTTCCATCCTAGCCATCTCTGTTATTAACTCATCTTGAGTCGTTAACATAGACAACTTTTTCTGACCCTTCCTACTTAAGGCGTCGGTAACTACATTGGCTTTCCCAGGGTGATATAGGATTTCACAATCGTAATCCTTTATCAACTCTAGCCATCTTCTCTATCTCATATTCAATTCCTTCCGAGTGAAGATATACTTTAGACTCTTATGGTCCGTATATATCTCACATTTCTCCCCATAAAAATAATGTCTCCATATCTTTAAGGCAAATACTACCGCGGTCAGTTCCAGATCATGAGTAGGATAAACTTTCTCATAATCCTTCAACTGCCGTGATGCATACGCAATGACTTTGCCATGCTGCATAAGCACGCAACCAAGTCCTCTATGCGAAGCATCACTATAAACTACAAAATTTCCTGTGTCATCAGGTAATGACAAAACAGGGGCTTCACTTAACCTTTCCTTCAGTTTTTGAAAATTGTCTTCACATTTATCCGTCCACACGTATTTTACCATCTTCCTGGTCAGGTTAGTCAACGGAGTATCTATCTTCAAAAAATCTTGGATAAATCTTCGATAGTATCCTGCTAACCGTAGGAAACTCCGCACCTCAGTCGGCGTTTTCGGTTGTTCCCAGCTCATTACTGCTTCTACCTTTCTTTGGATCCATCGAATCCCTTCTTGTCAATGACATGACCTAAAAATCAGATTTTCTCCAAACAAAATTCACACTTAGTGAATTTCGCATATAACTTCTCCTTTCTTAGTGTCTCCAACACTAATCTGAAGTGTTCAACATGATCTTCTGGCGTCTTAGAATAGACTAGAATATCATCGATAAACACTACGACGAACTTGTCCAAATATGGTTTGAACACTCGGTTCATCATGTCCATAAATGCAGCTGGTGCATTCGGCAACCCAAATGACATTACCAGAAACTCGTAATGACCATAACGAGTCCTAAATGCCGTCTTCGGTATATCCTCCTTTCTAACCTTCAGTTGGTGATACCCCGTCCGCAAATCTATTTTAGAAAAATACTTTGCCCCTTTCAACTGATCAAAAAGATCATCGATCCTGGGCAATGGGTATTTATTCTTTATCGTTAACTTGTTCAACTCTCGATAGTCGATACAAAGCCTTAACGATCTGTCTTTCTTCTTGACAAACAATACCGGTGCACCCCATTGGGAAACACTTGATTGAATGTACTTCCTATCCAATAGTTCCTGTAACTAAACCATTAGCTCCTTCATTTCCATAGGCGCCATACGATACGGTTCCCTTGAGACTGGTGCCGCTCCTGGCACAATGTCTATTACAAATTCGATCTCCCGATCCGGTGGTAACCCCGATAATTCACTTGGAAACACATCCATGAATTCGTTTACTATGGGTATTTGTTCCATGGTTGCTCCTACTCGTTGGGTGTCAACAACATGGCACAAATAACCCACACATCCTTTCCTTAAAAGTTTTCTAGTTTGTGTCATCGTAAGACAACACAAACGTCCCAGAAATTTATTACCGTAAAATACTACAGGAGGTTGTTTCAACGTCCTAATGCTCACGCATTTCTTCTGGCAATCTATAATTGCTCCATGGTTAATCAACCAATCCATTCCGAGAATTACATAGAATTCTCCCAACTTTATCGGTATTAAATCCACTGATAATTTACAACCCCGTATATCTACGCAACAATTCCTATGAATATCTTCAACAGGAATTATTTCTTCATTTGCTACCTTAATATTCAAAGGTATAAGCAAATTTTTAGAAAGTAATTCTAATCGTCTAGCAAAATCACTTGCTATAAACGAACAAGTAGCACCCAAATCAAATAACACGTAAGCATTTATGTTATTGATCGGGATAATACCTGCAACTACATCCCCGATGCCACCGCATCTTGGACCAATCATATTAAAGGTGCGGGCCATTGATCTACCCTACCGAAATGGACCACTAATAGCTAACTTACCGCTATTAGCTCTTATTTCCATCTATCCCCTTCTTTGGACAGTTCTTTGCTATGTGGTCAGTTGATCCACATACAAAACATCCATGGTTTTTCTTTGGATTGGGACAGCTAGGCGAAATATGCCCGTCCTGTCCACAGTTATAACATACTACCTTTCCTTTGAAACAGACTCCTAAATGAGTCTTCCCACAGGTTTTACAGGCCTCCATCCTCCTCTTAGAATCCTCGTGTTTTACTCTGGTATTCCCAAAGTTAAATCCCTTCCTCTTTTGATCGCCGCCACTACAAATTGCCTCCTGGCCTTAATTCCTCCCACAAATTTACCTTGCTTTTCTTATCTTTGTGGTAATCACGAGAGCCTCATTCCCACCCCTAATTATTGCCTTTTTTCTAATATGGTTCCAAAGGAAGTACTTTGGAACACGTAAATTGACTATAGAGCCAGGGTTTCAAGCCCTGCTCGAACCATCTAGGTTTTCTCACTTCCGTGTCCACTTGATGTGGAGCAAATCTCGCCAATTCATTAAACTTGGCAGCATACTAGGGAACCGTCATATCCCCTTGTTTTAAATCAAGAAACCTCATTTCCATCCTTCCTTTCATACTTGTGGGAAAGTAGTTCTCGAAGAAAATCTCCTTGAACCTCACCCATGTTAAATTTTCTATTCCGGCCCTAGCTTGGTTTGCCTCCCACCAGAAATTGGCCTCCCCTTTCATCATATAGGTTGCAAAAGCAACCTTTTGACCTTCTTTAACATTTGCTATAACAAATGCTTTCTTGATTTCTTTCACCCATGTTTGGGCTTCTATTGGGTCCATAGTTCCTTTGAACTCCAGCGGACCGACACTTTTGAAATCCTTAAAAGTAGTAGCTCGTACTACTCCAGGATTTATGGGTACATTAGCCCTAGTTCTGTTAAAAGCGACCGTTAAAAGATTAACAAACTCTTGCATTGGATTAACCGGACCTCCCTCCAGTTGGTTAACATTAGAATCTTGATTTCGTTGTCTACTTCTTGGTGGCATTTTGCTGTTAAAAAAAACAACACTTCATTATTACTTTCTTCTTCTTGTTTTGTTATTATTTATAATGAAATAATAACTTATAACAATTACTCAATATGTTCCATAAAAAGACTTATATTGATTCATAACTTGTAGTATAACACTACATTGTTTACATTACTCAAATTTTAGTCGATTACATTACCATCCCGCAATTACTTTCCAAAAATTGGGATTTACAAAAGACTACCCTTTGATATACAAAAGAGGGTTTTACATCACTACTAGATACATAATATTTACATATCTAAACTATCCCAGCTATTACTAAATTACATCTGCCGAATGGCATTCTCAAAGTCTTTGTGGCTGTAATCTAAGAATGACATCTCGACTAATAGTATGTCGAGTCTCGCCTCTTCTTTATCTGATACCCCACTTTACTTGTCATTGAAATCCACATGAGAACTCCTATATATATAGGACATCCTCTCTACCTTCTGTTTTGCAGTCTTTAGCTCCTGCTTGAGCTCAAAGACTTCATGTTTCAGCTCGTGGAACTTGTCCTTTGCTAAAACATGATCATCGTGTTCCTCTTCCCACATGCCCTCCATACTTAATTTTTCCTCCCGGACAGCTTGGAATTCCTCTTTCAACTCCTTAACCTCTTGACAGTAATGGACATTTCTATCCAATACTGACATGAATAGTGCCTTCATTGACTCCCCCGTAGTCAACTCTTCTGCAGGTGCAACCTGGTCAAAGGACATCACGTCCACCTCTTCCTCTAGCATGCCATCAAACATGCATATGTAGTCTAAGTTGTCCAGTCTCTGCACTCATTGCCACCACTTCTGGTTCTACTGCTATGGGATTTGGTAGTATTTCTACTCGATTAACCGAATACTCGCTCACTACATGTATATCTCTATACATATCATTTTCTCCTGACATCTACAATAAAACAATATTGTTTGATTAGAACACATCAATAGAATAATAAAAACACATAACATAATATAATGCATTTTTATAGAGTTATCTTTCATCTTTTATTTCTTTATTCTTTCTTAAGGTTATGACTTAAGGTTCTAATTTCCCCTTAAGTTTTATAACCTTGGCTTTGATACCAACCTATAGCACCCCCAAACCCGGGTATCTTCCAACCCGACAGATTATGTTATACTATACAAACATTCACACATTCATTCAATTGAAAAGCCTCAAAAGAACGAATGTCTCTTATATATAATCAAAATAATATTTACGTTCTCCCAAGTTCTAAACCCATTACAAAGGTTCTTTGTCATAATATCAATTACATTATAACATTAAACTTATACTATTACATAGACAGCTTAACGATCTTCCTTAGCTTTTCCTTTATCCTTATTCGATCCTTCGGGACGTTCAATCTTAGCTGCATTCATATGGTTCAAGCAAGAGTGAACATAACTAGCTCAGCAAGTATGACAATTTCAATAAATAACATGCTTGACACATAAGAATCATATATCTTCAATAACTGAACAATAGTTATGAAGTACTATTGATGATTCAAAATAGCACTTCATCTTTCTTTTAAAATGTTTTACAATAATAATAATATTCAAGAAAACATTCACTCGTCCAAGACCTTGAGCATTTTATTCTTCTTTGAAAAGGACAACCTTAACTAAGTCCGTAAGTCTTGTGATTACTTACGAGAACTTCTAGGTGATCAAATTTATTGTACTCTATGTTGATCAACACTACATCCATTAAACGATGTATGCTTAATTGTGGCAACCTCATCGCTCGCTGCTTTACCGACACAAAACATTTGTTTAACATTTCACTTTCTTTTGAAAACCATAACAAGTAGTTGACAAAAGATAACAACATTTGATAACAGATGAATAGATTATCAATAATCCACTCAATATATCAAGTCTTGCCAAAAGAATTGGCTTTAACTTCATTGTACATCAATTCATGCGTAAGGATACATGAACTTCAAAACTTGTTCAGATCGAACTGAGACAAGAGTTAGAATACTTGCCTTTAGCGTCTGCTACGGTATAATTACTTTATGATTGAATCTTTCAAGTCTCTACAACACATGATCACATAATGCCTCATACTAGGTCATATATAACCAAGTATGTATAAGACTATCTTACCTTTCATCTCAATCTAATTGTGTATTAGATTCATTAACTATCCATTCCGGCTTATCATTAAACTTGCATTCATATTTGACTAGGTTATCTCAACCTTTATACAACATCCTTAACGTTTAACAAAGTTTTAACAATGTTACTTTACGCCCCTTAGGTTGTGTTTACTTTTAAATAAATTAACTTTCTTTTCTTTGTAATTAAAAACATTCATCACTATCCTTGTTCTCGAGGCTATAGCGGCATACCGATTTTATATTTTCACATCTCGCCTCTTACACGCGAAGTTAATGAAGTGGCATTGTCCTGCATTTCTTATGTCATGACGCCACCAATTGTACTAGGGTTTCGCGTTGTGGCACGAGTTTCTAGTATATTAAGATACTTTGTTATATGGCTCAAGGGCTCCACTCAATGGTTTGGGTTGAAATATGGCCAACTCTCAGGCACCGTAAAAAAAATTTCAAACTTTGAATTTTTGTGAACTTCCCGGATGCATAACTTCTTCGTTATAAGTCCGAATTGTCTCGTTCAAAAGCCTACGGTTCACAAATTACGTAATCTACGCGTTCATGCAAGAATTTTATCTATTTGACTTCGTTTGCTAAAAATTCACCTATTGGTTCATTTTTAACATAAACGATAAACGTTCGTGAACGTTCAACGCTCATTTCTTCGTTCTAAGTCAGAATTCGATCATTTTTGAGTCCACAACTCTAGAATGACAAACATGACTTGTCTCCATTAGAAAATAACATTTTCGAGTTCAAACACAAAATTTGACATCTATTCCGAGAATTTCACGAATTCGACAATTATCGTCCAATCGTGAATTTTTGGAAAATCTTCATTACTAATGATTTGTTCATTACTTCAAATGCACTTAATTAATTCTATGAACATCTTCACATACTTAATACAACAACTTATCTTTATTGTTGGATTTTGACATAATCCTCCATAAGCTTATAACTTATTCAATTATAAACTACTTATTGCTTCATTGTTCATAACTTATGAAAGTTAAAGTCTTTTAATCATCATGCATATATGTTCTCACATATAGTTTCTTTCATGTATATCTGATACATATACATACAAACCCTTAACTTTTCATACTAACATTCAAGGTTAACTTATAACAAGTTCATAACTTTTATAAGTTTAAATGACTTACTACCAACTTACGTGGCTTAAGTTCATCATTACATTCTTCTTCTTACTTAACATTCATGTCCCTTAATCCAACTTTTCTTATCAACCTATCATGAATAGAGATAGAAGATAATTAGAGAAGGAATCTTACATTTTAACTCCTTGTAAAGTAGCTTCTTCTTCTTCTTCTTCTAAATGAAAGTGACTTATTTGAAACTTAAGCTCCCTAACAATTAAGCACTTTATATGAGTTAGTTTGTTTGAACAAGTAACAAATGGCTTGTAAGCCTTCTCTATTTATAGAATTTCCAAGGTTAGAGTAGTTTAGTCAATAAACCAATCCCACCTCCTTAAGTCACCTCCTTACTATTCATTAATTGGCTAGCACAAATCCTATCCTTTGCTTGGCCATTACTTCTTTTACTTGGTCATTACATTAACTTGATCACCACATTATCTTGGTCATTACTTCTAACACTTGGTCACCACTCATATAACTTGGTTACCACACATTAACCATATCAATATGGTTTGCCCCATGGGTCAATCAACTCATGGATTCTAGCTTGGCTTAATTAACTTAACCTTTGGGCTTGCTTTAACAAACACTCATTTGCTTATTAATTAACATTGGGCCTAACCATTTAATTTACTTGGGCTTGTACCAATTGTTAACCAATCTTCCAAGTCCGTTAACATGCTTAATACATATACATATTGTCTATGTATTATTCTCGTATTATAATTCGTATACAAATTCATTATATGCGATATTTCATTCTTCATACAAACTCGTATAATACTTCATATTATACTCGTTTTCATTATCTTGTATAATACCTAAGTATCATACAAATATAACTTACTTACTAATATTTCGCCTTCCTTAATAATCATAATTTAAGTCCACAAGCAAAATATTACATTTTCCATAACAAGATTATTCTTACATAATCCGTCTTACCTTGATATTCTATCATTACGTATTTCTCAAAATTTTAAAAATAATGCCCGAGCAAATACCGATGAATAGTGTTTTTCAAAAAATTTCTTAGAAAACTTTTATTTTCGTCTTGGAAATTCAAACACTTTAATTCCATCACATAGCTAAAATACTACGACATTCCAACATCATTAGGTTGTAGATTGACAACCATCTTGATATCACATAAAATATAATATTATTATTATTTAATTCAATAAAATTATTTTACAATAAAATCCGAATTTCCCTGTCGTTACAGTGACTAAAGACTTTACAAGTAGGCCAAGAAGGTGGTCTGCTCTAATATTCAACATCCACATGAACAAAAATATTTTCCAAGGTTTCCTCATTTTTTACAACCACCCGGATGGAAGGGGGAAAAAGGAAGGAGGCATTGACCTCAATATAGACCCTAGCAAAATTCAGGAAATCATTGTTGGTGGTCATCTCGTCAGTGAAAAGGGGTTTCCCAATAGCACTAGAAATGTAACTGATTCATTTGTCAGACCAATAAGAGAGAGGGATGTTGCTGCATTTAACCCATATAGGGAAGACCTCACAATCAGATTTTGAGAAAGAAACACCTTCTTTCCATTTTTGGAGAACAATAGCTTTAGATGCGAAATGTCATGGGCCAGAGGCGAGGACATTGTCCCGATCACGAACAAAATCAAATTTGAATATATAGTAGCCTTTACTGTGAAGAAACACATTTGATAGCCCCATGTGACCCCACATTCGTCTAGCTATAGGTTCAACAACCTTGAAAGGAAAAGAAGAATGAAGAAAATACCCAACTAAGCTTGATGCCCAAAGCTTGTTACCCCAGTTGAGCATGTCGTCTGGAGGACAAATTGTGATGTTCCCATCAGATAAAGAGGGGGGATGGTAAGATAAGGTTTGAGAGGATTTGACAGAGTCTTTGCCTACCACATCACTCCAAGACTTGAGAGGCCCTCTAGCCAAGGGGACAGAAATTTCACCTTCTTCAAGACAGGTGGCGGGAGCTTTTACGAAGGAGGTATTAGCTAACAAGATGGAAGGAAGTGGATGAAATTGATTAGAAAGACCAGGCGAGTGTATCTTTTTCGTCGGCAAAGATACTTCACCAACACATGCGACTTGGGTGTGAGAGCCACCAGAAACCTTAGAAGCAGAGGGGGTAGGGGAATTTCTCAGAGGACTTTTAGCAGATACCTCAAGGGCTTGCCTAAACTTGATGATTTTCCCTTCAGATAAAAAGATTTGAACATCATTCGAAGAAACGCCATGAGCTGACAAGAAAGACATGAGATTAAGATTCTTTCTCCATTCAAAGATTGCTTCCTCACGGTTTTTCTGCGAGAAGTGGTGAGCAGAAGAGAAAATATCTCGAGCATTATCCCCCAAAACAGGACCAATGTTAAATTCATGTAGTGATAGTAGTACAAGTGATCCTTGGACTTGAGATCATCATAGTATCTTGTGTATGATGAGTTATACTTTAACTTATTCCTTAAGACCCTTAGGGTATATCAAAGGGTATGCTTGGGTATAATAAGTTGTACATGGAGATAATGTATGATCAATAAAGAATCTATCACTTCTAGTAAAAGAAGAGAAATATCCTATGTGATTCAATAAATGACAACCATGTAGTCCTTGGCAAAGGCAGAACGAAATTAGAAAGGAGTTTCTAATTTGCATTATTTGGAGTTGTGCATAAAGAGTCGAAATACATATAATTAAATAAAATAAGACTTGACAGTAATTCCATATCTTATATTTAATTTGGACATTGTATGGTTGAATGATTGAATTGTACGGTAACTATTTACTCAAAGGTTCTTTTATGATTATTGTTGAAATCTATATTATCTGGAAAGTCATTAATCGCTAGGGAGACTTATTTCTATTGTAGAATAAATACTATTTATTTAAATAAATTAATAGTTTAATTTATTTCTTTAAATAAGATTAGAATTGTTCTAATTGACTTATTCACAACCGGTTTAATATGGAGAACCTAAAGGGTCACACCATAAAAGGAAGAATAATTATTTAAGAAACAAATGGCATAATAATAAGTTAAGTATATTTAATTTAATCTATGATGATGGAATAAATTAAATAGCTTAATATTTATTATTTCATATTTTGAAAATATTAAATATAAAGTAATAAGAGGAGTCGTATTATTATTATTACTATTATTATTATTATTTAATTCCTAAAAGAGCTTGGGAATTAATAAATAAAAGTACTCTCATATATCCTAATAAGATTATGAGGCTAATTAATTATTTCTAATAAGATTGGGAGCCTAATTAATTAAAAGAGTTTAATTAATTAAAATAAAACCCAATTTCTTAATTGTTAAGGAGGGTTGCCCACATCTATAAATAAGAGGAGTCTTATTATGGGTGAGGGTGGTTGACACTTTCACAAAACAGGTGAATATGTAATTCTAATAGTTGGGAGAGTACACCTTTTTCTATGAGAGATCGAAAAACTAGGGTTTTCTTAAATTTTTGTTCTTCCTTGATGGATCACCTCTAGAGGCCAAACATTTAGGTTGCTAACATTGATCAAAGGAAGGAACCAAACCCAGTGGATTCAAGTTGAACACGAAAAGGATTTAGAGGTGAACTTGTACCTGAGGAAGCTCGAATCTTCAAGGGTATGATTCTTGTTCTTTATCTTTTCATTTAATTAATAATTGTGCATAAAGGATGATCCGGGTATATGGTTTGTAAAATTTTAAAACTCTATTTTATCACGTTTCCGCTTACTTTGTGCAATTTGATTGCGTTCATGAATATTACAAACCTAATACATTGCCCGAAGTAACTTACGGATAATCTCACTTTGTGGAATGGATTTGTCAAGTATCTTTAATGAGTTCAGAAGAACAAGGAACATTGGTTGTGCCATTTTTACAGTTTCATCTTTCTCAAGCTTGAACATTTCATAATCGTTCATGAGCATGCTTAGTTTGACTTCTCGAACCTTGGATGTTCCTTCATGACTCATCACTAAAGTGTCCCAAATTTCCTTAGCTGTGTTTAATGAGAAAACTTTATCAATCTTGAATTTTACCATGTCGCTAAGTAATGTGTTCATCGCCCTTGAATCATAGAAAACCATGAAAGTCTCAGTTGAGTCCATCTCTAGCAAAGTCTTTGGAGTACCGTCATCTTTTCTTGGAAAAACTGGTCCATTCTCCACAACCCATCATTCCCAAGAATCTCTTTTAAGGTAGATCCTCATTTGGAATTTTCAAAAGCTGTAATTTTCTGTTCCATACAGCAAAGGAGGTCTATCGGTTGATTAACCTTCTTAATTGTTGTTCCCGAACTGTGTCATGTCAAAATCTTTCCCTATAAATCACCTTTAAGACGAAGTAAGTAGAGTCAAGCTCTGATACCAAATGAAATTCAGATAAGGCACACTTAGAAAGGGGGTTGAATAAGTGTGGAAGTAAACTATGACCAATTTTTTAAATTTTAAACCAAACTACCAAATACAGCCTACTATATTGATGAATGCAGCTTGTTGAATTAATATGGCCTACCGAATTGACTGTTTGTTTTTAAGAAAATATCCTGCTGAATTTAACTTAGAGAAAATACTTGGTGTTAAAGAATTATCTTAAGATAATGCAAATATTCAAATTTTAATTATTAAGATAATTAACTAGCTTTTATAAGTGATTAAAGTAAAGCAAGTAATAAAATCAACACCAAGATTTTTTATGTGGTTCAGCTATTACCCTCTATAATAATAGCCTAGTCCACGTCCAATACCAACTAGTATTGGAGACTCACTTTTATTTCTTTAAATTGACCATTGTTACAAAACAGATTCTATCAAATTTGAATTACAATAATTCACTTGAGCACACTTGCTCTTTATGCACCAATGCACCCCTTAAGCACATACTCTTCCTTGAACTTGTTCGTAAACAAACCTTAATTCACCTGGATTAAATTCCTTTAGACAACACTTAGTCTAGAAATATAAGATTACAAATTTAGAGGTCTAATGATCAAAGTAAATAAGCAATTTAACAATGCAAGGTCCAACTAATGAATGCAATGATCAAGTAGTAAAAGAGATATCACCAATATGAAGCTCACAAAAATTAGCTGAGAAATAATTTGAATATTAATTGCATAGCAGCTGAGAATTTGCACCGAGAATAATAAAATAGATTTTCAAGTATATGAGTGCAAAGATTAAATCAAGTGTTGTGACTATCACTATTATACCAGTTCTTCTTTTATAGCCCACTTATTACCATTGCTCATAAGTTTCGTTGCATAAAAAATTATTTACGTTGCCAACAGATTTCTTAAGAAGATAAATAACGTTCCAAATTTATTTTCGTTGGAAAGTAATCTTAAGGATATGTTAAGATAAGAGGTTCCGTGTAAATCTCATACAATCTATATGAATAATAACTGCCGCCTCATAAATGTTAAGAAATATCATACTACCTTTTCAAACTTAACAGATAATGAAGTGTTAGTTTTGTAATTAATAGAAAGTGTAACAAAACCCAACTCTCTAAGATAATCATGATCTTGTATTTCCAAGAATTGTGCTCATTTGATTTTTTAAAAACTGATCCACTAAAGTAAGAGAATAATTATAACTCTACCGCCACATATACTGCCTTTCCATTTATTACCGAGATATATGCATCAAAAGAGGTGGCAATATTTTTTACAATAAATCCTTCACCTTCCTGATATTTATTTTCAAGGATTTAGCATGCATGGAAATATAAATACTAACCACATAAAATTTGGATAATAAAATCAGTTAGCAATATATTAAGCATGCACAAAATATTTAATCATTTTAAGTGCACACATAAAACGTCCTAAAGCCTTGTATTGAAAAATTAAGTACTTGCAATGACCTTACATGTGACGCCTCCAAAATAGGTCTACATCACCCATTCTGAGTCGCCAAATACATGGTACAGAATCAACTACAACTTCATTATACAATTGTCGTGGAAAATACGACAACACATATACTATGAGTTTATATACAAATATTATCTTCTAGACAATATCCACACTCAGATAAAGTCCTCATTACAATTATTGATACACTATTTTACAAAATAGAGAGGACTACTAAAACAACTATCTTGAACCATCACTCCATACCCCGGCTAGTTCCTGCTAAATTCTCACCTCCTGAGAAGAAAAATAGAACAAAAAGAAAAAGGGTGAGCTCAACTAGCCCAGTAAGAAATATTATGACTATGATAATGCAAAATAAATTATCCTTAGCCTTCAACAGTATAACAACTGATAGAATACAATAGACAACAAGTTTTAGATCAACAACTGCAGCGGAACAAGCAATCCATTAGAAGAGTTAAGTAGAGCATGATATCTACTATCTTCTATGATTTAAAAGGTTTATCATCAATTTTATCGCTGAGACTCAGCTTAATAAATAATCCACATCATTGAATTATCCATGCACTACGGGCCAAGGATATTCATTATTATCACCAATGGTCATGTTCATCTCAACAACTGTCCATCAATGCACTACGGGCCAATGAGGACTTTTACGACATCATTTGTAACATTACAATCATGATTATACCGAATAATTAATGGTCATAATCATACTGATCAATAGTCCATCTATGTACTACAGGCCAAAGATGACTTTCATACCAATATAAACATGAGGATGATGACAATGATATAAGAATTCATTTAAATGAAAGCAAAGGATAAATTTTAAAGATTTATAATTTAATTTATCCAGAATTCAATAAAGTCTAAATTATCAACATGATACTGCTTTGTGGAGTAAAATTCAAGAATAATATTGTATCAAAAATGATTTGGACATAAAAGAAATCAATTCTTGTCATGAATTGTACCCTGAATGAATAGTATTCGAGTGAATAGTACTTCAGGAATAGTAACCCGTGAATAGTACCCCGACATGAAAAGATTAAAAATTATCAAGAATGCTCAGAATAATATTTCCATGAAAAGATATTGGATGGAACGCAAATATCAAAGATATTCTACTAATTTCATGGAGTATAGAAGCAATACTTAACAACATAAGTATAGAATTAGGAATATGAAACGAAATAATATTACGTACATACTACAGAGTATGGAAGAAAATATTATTTCTTACGAATATTGAACAAGAATAATATCACTTACGAATACGAAAGAAATAATACCCCTTACCTTAGTAGAAGATTGGATACTGTAATAGTGTAGTAACAGAATACTCTTCTTTTTTCTAACTGATTCTCTCTCTATTGAATTCTCTTGTGAGTCGTAGTGAATTAGTGAGAATGAAATAAGGAATAAGCTTCTATTTATAGAAGATTTCTAGCTTAGCCCTTGCAATGGGAAGAGGCAAGTGGCTTGACGACTGGTGATGTGAAAAGAAAAGTGGTTTGACGCCTGTAATGTGAAACAACAAGTGGTTCGATGCCTATAATGTGAAACAACAAGTGGTTCAACGCTTGTAATGTGAAACGACAAGTGGTTCGACGCCTGTAATGTGAAACAACAAGTGGTTTGACGCCTGTAATGTGAAACAACAAGTGGTTCGACGCCTGTAATATAAAACGGCAAGTGGTTTGACATCTGGTAAAGGCAAGTACTATTGGCGAAAGTGACTCTTAGATGATGACATATGGGCCCTATAGAATAAACCAAATTTACAACAAACGTCTCATAACAGACTTCTTATTTATATTAAATATTGAATAAATATTTACCATAAATCATTTTATCTTCAATCAACACATTTTTTTAATCATTCAACAATTATTCATCATTAATATTATAACTCATAATATTGACAACCAGATCATTCCCAAGAAAGAGAGGGCTTTCCGATAAGGACTTCTCCTTAATAGCGCGCAATTAGGTGACCAAACCCCTTTCCTCGACAGAACTTTCTAGACATCGTCAATAATATAAATAATAATATGAATAACTTTATCGTCTCAATTATTGATTTAATAATATAAAATATTGTGCAGATGATACTGTGGCAATATTTGAATCAATAACGTGAAATACTATGCAGCAATTACTGTAGTAATAATTAAGTATAACTGAGTGACTTCTTACGTAAGCATCAATAATCAATACCGTGTGCTACTATGCAACCACCACAGACATATTCATTTCTTTATCACCAGGTATTTCAACAGTTAACGGTAAAACTTTCGTCGTTATTTTTATAAAAAGATAATTTTATCGTTTTCTAACTCCGACAATAATTATGTTGTGGGGTCCACCAATGATTGTGTCATCGTACGAATATTCCTCGACAAAAAGAATATTCATGGAGAAGGCTTTCACCATCGCTCGTGTGGGTGAAGACCATAAGATGGCATTTGTAACCTACATGATGAAAGGCGAAGCAAAATATTGGTGGGAGGCGAATCAGCAGAGAGTAGGAGAAGGGATAGTCACTTGGGAGAGGTTTAAGACTCTATTCTTCGAGAATTATTTCCCGAAGAGATTGAAAAGTAAGATGGAGGTAAAGTTTTAAGAACTTAAGCAAGGAGATATGTTGGTGGCGCAATACGCGGCTAAGTTCAATGAACTAGCTCGGTTTGCTAAACATCAGGTGGTAGATGAAGAGAGGAAAGCTAGGGGTTTTGAACAAGGACTGAAGCCTTGGCTGTTTAACAAGGTATCGATTCTTCAGATTGATTATTTTACGACATTACTGGAGAAGGCTATTATTGCAGAAGGGGGAAGTGAAGCTTTAAGTCTGTATAACAAAAAGAAGAAGGTAAAGAGCACCGGTGGAGAGAACCGAGGAGGAAGTAGCAGTAGAGGTAGCAACTTAGGAAAGAGGAAGTGGGAGAACAACAACAATAATAATCCCAACAATCAAGTGGGGAAATTTTGAGGAGAGTTTAAGAAGAAGGTGGAAGGATGCCCAAAGTGTAGAAGGTATCACCAGGGCGAATGTTGGAAAGGGCACAGTGTATGTTACAACTGTAGCCAAGAGGGACATTATGCTCCAAAATGCCCGAAGCTGAAGAAGATCAAAGGATATTTCGTTTGTGGTTCAACAGACCATCTGATCAAAGACTGCACGAAGAAAGGAAGTAGTGGAGGAAGCATCCAACAAGGAAGGAGTGGTAAACTGATGATTGGCGGACCAACGCCATCCAACTGTCCAACTGCCAGAACATTTAATATGACCGTCCAGGACACCGTAGCTGCGAAGGACGTTGTGTCAGGTATCATCTCGATCAATGATATAAATGCTTATGTATTGTTCGATTCAGGTGTCACATGTCCTTTTGTATCCAAGGAATTTGCTAATCGACTTAATTTACCCTGAGAACGATTAGGAAATCCTTTGAACATAGAAGTTGCGAATAAGGAAGTAATCCCTATAGATTATATTTACCGAGATTGTCGCGTAAATATTAGAAATCATGAACTAAGCATAGACTTGATCCCGATAAGATTGGGAGAATTTGATGTAATATTAGAAATGGATTGGTTATATAACCATACAGCGATAATTGACTGCCAGAATAAAAGTGTGAACCTTCAGACTTCGAATAAGTCTAAGGTAGAGTTTTATGGTAGCTCATCGCTTAAGCAATCATGTTGTCTTACGATGATGCAGGCCAAGAGATTGATAAGAAAAGGATGTGTAGGGTATTTAGCGTATATTATTGACACTCGGAAAAAGGGAGTAGAAATTAAGGATATATCCGTAATAAGAGAATTTTAAGATGTATATCTGGATGATCTGCCTGGTCTTCCGCCAGACAGAGAAATCAAATTCATAATAGACTTAGCACCGGGTACTGTACCGATTTCAAAAACCCCATACCGTATGGCGCCAGTAGAAATAAAGGAATTGATGATACAATTGCAAGAGTTGTTGGATAAGGTTTACATACGACCGAGTGTGTCTCCTTGGGGAGCATCCGTGTTGTTTATAAAGAAGAAAGATGGATCGATTAGGCTCTGTATCAATTATTAAGAATTGAATAGAGTAACGATTAAGAATAGATATTCGTTACCAAGGATAGATGATCTTTTTGACCAACTGAAGGGAGCCAAGTGTTTCTCGAAGATAGATTTGCAAACGGGTTATCACCAATTGAAGGTACGGGAAGAAGATACATAAAAGACGGCGTTTCGAACTCATTACGGATATTTTGAATTTTTGGTAATGTCATTCGGATTAACGAATGCTCTGGCAGCATTTAGGACTTGATGAACTGAGTCTTCAAGCAATTGTTAGATAAATTCGTAGTAGTTTTCATCGACGATATACTGATCTACTCAAAGATGAAGGAAGAACATGTCGAACATCTGAAGATGGTTTTGGAAGCACTAAGAAAAGAAAAGTTGTATACAAAATTTTCTAAGTGTGAATTTTGAATGGAGAAGGTTCAATTCTTAGGACACGTGGTGGATAAGGATGGAATATCAGTAGACCTCGCGAAAGTAAAAGCAATGAGTAATTGGGAACAACCAAAGACGCCAACTAAAGTAAGAAGTTTCTTAGGGTTAGTTGGGTACTATCGAAGATTTATCCAAGATTTTTCTAAGATAGCCACCCCGTTGACCAATTTAACAAGGAAGGCAGTGAAATTTGTATGGACAAACAAGTGTGAGGAGAGTTTCCAAGAGCTGAAAAAGAGATTGAGCGAGGTGCCTATATTATCATTACCAGATGATACAGGAGGATTTGTGGTGTATAGTGATGCATCGCACAGAGGACTGGGATGTGTGCTAATGCAACATGGAAAGGTCATTGCGTATGTGTCACGACAGTTGAAGGACTACGAAAAATAATACCCTACTCATGACTTAGAGTTAGCGGCAGTAGTTTTGCATTAAAGATTTGGAGACACTATTTTTACGGTGAAAATGTGAGATATATATGGACCACAAGAGTCTGAAATATATCTTCACACAGAAAGAGTTGAACAAGAGTCAAAGGAGGTGGTTAGAAATGATTAAGGATTATGACTGTGATATTCTTTATCACCCGGAAAAGATGAACGTTGTGGCCGACGCGTTGAGTGGGAAAGGAAGGGAGAAGTTATTTCAATTGAAAACTCAGAAGGAGTTAATAAGGGATATGGAAAAATTGGAGATAGAAGTGAGAAGACTGGAGAAGTCTGATGAGAGATTGTTTGCAGTAGAAGCTCGTCAGACCTTATTGGACAGAGTAAAGGAATCCCAAGAAAAGGATGAAGAATGTGAGAAAATCAGGAAGAGGATCTTAGAAAATGAGGAAGAAAAGTTCAAGATGGATAGAGATGGTATTTTAAGATTTGAAGTGAGAGTGTGGGTGCCAGCGATAACCAAGTTGAAGGAAGAAATTTTACATGAGGCAAACAACACGACGTATTCCGTTCATCCAGGAGGCACGAAGATGTACCAGGATTTGAGGTAACATTTTTGGTGGCCAAATCTGAAACGAGAAATCGCGGAGTGTGTTAGTAGATGTCTTACGTGTCAACAGGTCAATGTGGAGCACCAAAGACCGAGTGGTCTACTTAAACCGTTAGAGATACCGGAGTGGAAATGGGAGCATATTACGATGGATTTCGTGGTAGGACTTCCAGTCACATAGAAAGGTTTTAACGCCATTTGGGTTATCATGGATCAAATAACGAAGACGAACCATTTTTTACCGATCAAGATTCAATATAGTTTGAATCAGTTAGCTAATCTGTACATAAAGGAAATTGTTTCACGACATGGAGTGCCGGTATCGATTATTTCTGACCGAGATCCGCGTTTCACGTCAAAATTTTGGAAAATCTTGCAAGAAAGGATGGGAACACAATTAAGGTTAAGTACTGCTTATTATCCACAGATAGACGGGCAAAGTGAGCGAACGATACAAATGCTAGAGGACATGCTTAGAACTTGCGTGATGGACTTTAAAGGAAGTTGGGATGATCACATACCCTTAGTGGAATTCGCTTATAACAATAGCTACCATGCAAGTATAGGAATGCCATCGTACGAAGCTCTTTACGGGAGAAAGTGTAGAACACCATTGTGTTGGGATGAAGTTGGAGAGTGAAAGATATTAGGGCCGGAATTAGTTCAACAAACCGCAGATGTGATGACATTGATAAGGGCTAGATTAGTAACTGCACAAGATCGCCAGAAGAAGTATGCAGACTTGCATCGTCAAGACCGCGACTTTGAAGTCAGAAGTCACGTTTTCTTGAAAGTATCTTGCTGGAAAGGAAAGATACGATTCGGCAAGAAGGGAAAAATTGAGTCCGAGGTTCATAGGACCATTCGAAATACTGAAGCGAGTGGGCGAAGTGGCGTATAAAGTTGCATTACCACCTGAGTTGGAACACATCCATAACGTGTTTCACATCTCTGTGTTACGTCCGTACAAGCCTGAATACAAACACGTGATTTCCTACGAGCCCATCCAAGTGGAAAAGAATCTAGCATATGAAGAAATTCCTGTCCAAATATTAGATAGGAAAGAGCAAACATTAAGGAATAAAATTATCTTTTCAGTAAAAGTACTTTGCCGAAACCACGACGCTGAGGAGGCCACGTGGGAATTATAAGATAAGATGCGAAAGGATTATCCCCATTTATTTGTGTAACCTTGTACAATTCTGAGGACGGAATTTTTATAAGGGGGAGGATGTAAGAACCGAGAATTTTAGGAATAAATAATTATTTTAATATAACAAGAAAATGAGTATTTATTTGAATATAAATATTGATGTGTAGTTCACTTAATTCAAGTTGAATTTATAAGTGGAAAGTTGTGATGAAAATTGAGAAATGCCTTGTGTGGCGTGAAAAAGAAAATATAAGTGATTAAACCGAAGGGAAGATTAATTGTGTATGATTATGTGATTCCATATAAGGAATACATACACTCTTAAACTAGTAATATCACCACTACAGAAGTGAATTCATATCATGTAAAACTTGTGTGGTGATAGAAATTGGAACTGGCTTGAAGCTAAACCATTTTAGCAATTGCCAGGACCTAGGTGCATTTGCCTCCCCTCGAGAGGTACAAAATGGCGCATGTTGCGCCAAAGGGCCAACTGGGAAAATTAGTTTTTCTCAGAAAATGAAATGGAACATTAATGTAAAGTGTGACATGAATAAAATCATATGATAAGAATACATTCTAATGATATAAAGTATCAAGTAATACAATAAAATCATATGTGATTTTAATACAAAAATAATTAAATATCTGTGTATTCCAGAAATTAGGAAAGAAATTTCGTGTGTAAACTGAATAGTTAGGTAATGTTATAAAGAGGTTATGTAAGTAGTAAAAATAATTATGGAGATACCTGGACGATAATACCTAACTGTGTTATTTTATTATGTTTATTTAATATACATGGATTATATGATGTGAGTACATAAATAATCCCAAATTTTTCCTATTATGGTAATAATTGTACACTAAAATTCATTTTTGGTAATTATAGTAACTAAACTAAGTTTTAGTACGGAGAATTAACCATGTCCCAAAATAAGTGTCATTTATCAGTATATGAACAGTGGCCTAATATTACATTGCGTAAAAGTTAGTCGGCAGCTAAGTTAGCAATGATGATGGCTACAAGTAAGTAGTTGGCCAACTCTTGAATATATGTTGTTTACTTTCATTTCCCATTAAATCAAACCTGGGTGCAAAGCTATAAAATGGTCAATCAATTCTCCATAAATAGAAGCTCACCTTCCTCAGTTTTCTGTTGCGTGAAAAATTATCTAATAAGTCTAAGTTCAAGAATGTGGGTTGTTGAGCTATTGTAGAAGTATAATCAGTGTGTGAGGAGTTCAATTCAAGCTTAAGGATGTATAAATTCTATTTATGTTCTTGAACTAAATTCTTGAAATTTCTTAAAATTCCATGTCAATTGATGTGAATTAACATGCTATAATGTGTTTAGGAAGTATGCTTACATATATGAACTCTTTAATGGTGGATTGGAATAAGTTTAAACTGAAAAGAATCAAAGTGGAATAAGGCTCTGCAAAATAGAGTCTCATATCATTGCTGATCCGAGCATGGCGCAATGTTGCCCCCGATTTATACTAGGGTGCAAGGCAGCTTACCTGATTTATACCGTGGTTACCCATTATGAGAATAGATTCTGTTATTCAACCTGATCCAATCTAATCTACTAAAGTGACTTAAACAGACTTGAAAATAAGTATAGCATGAGATATAAAGCTTCTTTGTGAATTATGAAGTGTCTAATATGATTTTAGTATGAAATTTATAACAAAAAGGTTTTGAAAACAAACCTTGTGGAAACTTATGTTTTACAAGTTCTGAACTTAGTGATTTATATACGTGATTGAGTTTAAATATAAATGAGCATGATATGGTGTTTATAATGTTTTTGTCATGATCAAACTTGTTAGACCATGTGTTACAGAAGTTTTTAAGAAAAACTTGGTATAATAGTACTAAGGTGCATGAATGTTACATGAGGAAAGTTCTGAACTTGAAAAGATGTTAACATGACTTAGTTACTTATGATAAGAGTTTTAAAGTTGTTTTATATGTGCTATATTGCATCATTCATGTAAAATGATTTCAAAGTCAACCTCGAGCATGTTTTCGAACTTAAGTTGCATTACATATGATTATTTAGATTCTAAAGGCTTGAGATGCCATGTTATGTTCTATTATGTCTCTAAACATGATTCGTACGTGATGGACATAATGATAATTTAACCAAACATGAGTTTAAAACATGTTTCGATGAGTTGGAGAAGTGGCGTATGAGGTAACTTTACCTTCAGAGTTGGAGCATGTTCATAATGTTTTCCATGTCTCAGTATTAAGGTCATCTAAGCCTGACTATAAGCATGTTATAGAATATGAGCCCTTACAGTTTGAGAAAGATTTGTCATATGAAGAAGTCCTTGTTCAAATTGTTGACAGAAAAGAGCAAGTACTGAGGAATAAGGTGATACCTTTTGTTAAGGTAATCTGGAGGAACCACAATGCTGAGGAAGCTACATGGGAGCTTGAAAGCGTTATGATGAAAAATTATCCTTAGTTATTTGCTTGATCTTGTATAGCGATTCTGAGGACAGAATCTTTTTAAGGAGGGAAGAATGTAACTAATAAAAAAAAATTCAAGTTGTGATTCTGGGGACAGAATCCTTTTAAGGAGGGAAGGATGTAACGATCAAGAAATTTATAATTTAATTTAAATATTTATTGAATTAAATAAATATTTTAAATAATTTATTTATTGAGGAAAATAAATAATTGATGAATTGTGGTGAATTAATTGAGTAACTAAATTAATTAATGTTAATTAAATTGAATAATGATAACGGATTTAATTTAAGGAAATAATTAAAATAAATCAATAGCTTAATATTTAGGGAAATAATTAAATTAAATGAATTGTTTAATTTAAAGGAAATAAATAAATTAAATAAAGTGATGTGTCTAATGTGACACCCCCAAATCCAGTACTTCCATTTCCACAGGATTTGGTGTTCACTGTACAAGCATCATCTATCTATCTATCCATAAATAAATTTCAAACTATGCAATAGATAGAATAAATAATAAATCTCTCCCCTTATGGGGTTACATCAACTTTATAATAAATAAATCTCAGGTTACTCTAACCTTAAAACATCTATGCGGAAAACATAAACAAATAAGTCTTAGTAACATCAATTCTAATTACATCACATAACCACAATAATAAAACAGTCTTCATTACTTGCTAAGCTTGCCTTTGCCCTTTTACTAAAGGAAGGTTCGTGTCATTTTTTCGTTTAAGCGCAATGTTATTATTACGCAAGAGTGAGCACGATTGCCCACAAGTATAACAATATAACAATGAATAATAACATGCGAGAGAAATAATAACTTCGGATATAAAAGCTCAACTTTTGAATCAAGAATGAATATCAAGAATCAAAAGAATTTCTGAGGGTCATAAGACCTTGAACTATGTCCTAGGTTGTCAAGTGTTTATACTTGAAACCTTTAACAGTCATAAGACTATGGACTCTTCTTCTCGTACTTAGGGGGATCAGCCCTTAGTACCATACTGTGCACAATATCTTAACGCTAAAGCGTAAATATTCATATATCAGTCCTTAGTACCTATACAGGGTTGTTCATCTCAGTTTTGACATTCGAGTCCGCACCAAAGGAAGTTTGGTTTGGATAATTCATCCAAGGGGTTCTGAAATTTAGAATGCTCATCAACTATGGACTAGTCGAATAAATAAGGGTTCGCTAGTCTAACAATGTTTAACAGTAAATGAATATTTAACTTGAATAACATCTCAAAAGGTATACAATAGAATAATTATTGTATAACAACATCATGCTTGAAGATTAATAAACTTTAATATCCAAGACAGGCTTGATCAATAATAATGAGAACTTGCTCAATATCGAAAGAGGAATTAATCAATTTATATAACGATAACAAGTAAGGTTAGGAAACTTGCTCAACGAAAGTTTAGGGTAAGAAACTTGCTCAACGTAAATGTAGAGTTAGAAAACTTGCTCAATGTAACAAGATAAGGTTTAGAAACTTGCCTCGTGCGTAGATTACACTTAAACAAACTCGTTCTTTGAATTAAACCATACATACCAATTACGTTCACAATACCAGTCAATAATAACGTACTAAACATCATAAATTAGTCTTTGTCTAATCTCAACTTCATGACTATACTTAGTCAATTATTACACTTAGTGTAAAATTAAGACTTCAAGAAAAATTAAACTAATTATGCATTCGATCATTCAATCCACACGTAATTATGTTATGGACATGTTAAGAACTTATTTTAACATCTCATTATAGGTCTAACAAGTCTTTATAATCATTAGACTAAGTGTCTAACACATTTTTATACTTGAACACTTAAAAAAATTATTTTCTGGACATTCGCTAAAAGTGGCTAGCCACTTCACTTTTATCTTAACTCTTAAGCCATGCATATTACACACTACCTTTAATGGGACACTTAACATCAAGCAACGGGAAAAAGAACTAGGAGTTGAAATATGCATGAGACTCAGTTTCAGCTTCTGCAATTCGCGAAATTGCGTAATTACGACTAAAAATTTCCAATCAACTTATTTTTACACCTTTGAGACATACCCACATGCTAGAATTCATAAATAATCAATACTTAACATCTATGGAGTGATTTTCACCCATTAAAACACATAATCACATAATTAAAGCATGCAAATTGGACTGTTCTTGATGTTCTTGAAGTTCTTGAACAAAAACATGGATTTTAATACTACGGATTCGTTATAAAGCCAAATCCAACCATTCAAGATTCATTTTGTTCATTTTAACATGCATAATCATATCAATGTGTGAATTTTGCAAAATAATTTATATTTGACATATAAAAATCACGTATAAGGCCATATGGCCATATCACGTACTCTGCAAATTTTTAAAATAACAAGCCATAATCATACGTTGTAATCTTATGAAATTGATGATATGGAAACACACAATATATATATAAAACATGCCATACAACTCGAATTATTACATATATTCTTATAACAACTTTCCAATTTGCAGAGATTCACAGAAGACTTTAAGCCATATTCATGAAACTTAAAAGACGTAAAATAAGAATTTGGGTTGAAGAGAATTACCCAAGCGTAGATTAGTAGGATTGAAACCTTTCCCAATTTCTTCTTAACTCTCACAATCTCTTAACAATCTCTGAACTTTCAAACTCTCTCTCTCTCTCTCTCTCTCTCCTCTCTGTTTTTGCCAGACTTAGAAAAAT
This sequence comes from Panax ginseng, assembly GCA_020205605.1. Classification (NCBI taxonomy): domain Eukaryota; kingdom Viridiplantae; phylum Streptophyta; class Magnoliopsida; order Apiales; family Araliaceae; genus Panax; species Panax ginseng. The sequence continues at coordinate 71,571,131 of CM035139.1, forward strand.
AATAAGAAAAGAGAAGACGTCTGATAATAAAGGAGAAAACATGACGCAGTAGAGGTCAGTTACCCCCCATCATGGGTAACTTCTCTCAACTCCCACCAAGGCCATATTTGGCTAGTTAGAATAGGTTTTAAAAATCATTTAATTTAATAAAACTTTATCATATAGTTTAAATAATGTCACACTCCTTTATAAAATAAATCAATATCTTATTTAATTTACTTTAAATAAAATATAATGATTTCTCAATAATGCACATAGTCACATAATTCAAATTCTCTTTGATTAATAATGTCAAATTATTAAATCTCTAATTAATAATTAAATTAAGTAAAATAACATAGGCTTATTAAATATTTCTTTTAATCCAATAAGCTCACATAATCACATACTTCAATAAAATATTCTCCACATTAATTTAATAAATGTAACACATATAATTAAATTAATCTATCACAACTTCATCAATTAATTATTTAATCTAATAATTAATTCATCGAAAAATATTTATTCAATCAAATAAATATTAAAATTAAATTACAAAATTACGGTTGTCACATCTAATTTATTAATTAAATTAAATATATAATTATTTATTAATTATAAGTATAATGATAATAAGAATTTTATTATTATTATAAGTTATTTAAATTAGCTAAACTAAAGTTATTTAAATTAACTAAATTAATGGTGTGACATAAAAACTATATAATAAGAATAATATAAAAATAATTTAGTTTATGGAGTTATGTGGTAGCCAAACAAGGCCTTATGGCCTTTGGCTTATTCAACTGACGCCTTTTGTTATTTCTAACGGAAGAGTACGTGGGGTGGCCATTTTATTATACGCATTATATTTCTGTGCCTAAAGCTAACTAGATATCAGAGAGTTAGAGAGAGAGCTTGGAAGAAAAGAGCATGCATTGCACCGAACTGTTTTAGTCCGAAGAAAGAAGCAAGCTTTACCTGCGGTTCAAAAGATCACATAGCTCGTGATTGTCCTAAGAAGCCAGCAGGAAGCGCAAGTGGTGGGAAAGGAAACAACAACGGTGGTGGTGCATTGACTATCACTGAACCAACACAGTCAAGCCGACCTACTGCGAGAACTTTTAATATGACCGTGCAGGATGCTGTACAGTCTAAGGATGTGTTATCAGGTATCATTCCGATTAATGGTATTAATGCTTATGTACTATTTGATCCAGGTGCTACTTGTTCATTTATATCTGATGAATTTGCTCAAAACTTAGATTTGCCTCAGGAAGAATTAGAATTTCCCTTAAGCATAGAGATTGCGAATAGGGAAGTGATTCCTGTTAGATTTATATATAAGAATTGTAGAGTGATCATAAAGGGTCAAGAGATGATGGTAGACTTCATACCAATTAGACTTGGTGAGTTTGATGTTATACTGGGAATGGATTGGTTATTCAATTACGGAGCAGTAATTAATTGCTAAAGAAAGTGTGTTAACCTTATGACTCCGTCAAAGGTTGTGTTCTTTGGCAGCAAGTCACCTCGACAAGCAAGTTGTCTGACGGTGATGCAAGCCAAGAAGTTGTTAAGACAAGGATGTGTAGGATAATTATCCAACATAGTAGATACACAGAAGAAGAGTGCGATGCTAGAAGAGATACCGATCATAAAAGATTTTGCAGACGTCTTTCCAGAAGATTTGTCGGGTCTTCCGCCGGATCAAAAAATTGAGTTCGTGATTGACTTACTACCAGGAACGGCCCTGATATCTAAAGCACCGTACATAATGGCACTGGTAGAAATGAAAGAGCTGATGGTGCAATTGCAAGAATTGCTTGACAAGAAATATATTCAGCCGAGTGTTTCACTATGGGGAGCACCGGTGTTGTTTGTTAAGAAGAAAGACGGATCGATGCGGCTCTACATTGATTATCGAGAATTGAATAAGGTCATGATTAAAAATAAGTATCCACTACCTAGAATCGATGATCTGTTCGATCAATTGAAGGGAGCGAGATATTTCTCAAAAATAGACTTGAGAAGTGGTTATCATCAGTTGAAGGTGAGGCCGGAGGATGTACCGAAGACGGCATTCAGAACTCGGTATGGTCATTACGAGTTTCTGGTTATGTCTTTTGGTTTAACCAACGCACCTGCAGCGTTCATGGACTTGATGAACAGGGTGTTTAAACCATTCTTAGACAAATTTATGGTAGTGTTTATTGATGATATATTGGTATATTCCAAAACCAAGGAGGAGCATGTGGAACACTTGAGATTGACGTTGGAGACATTGAGAAAAGAGAAGTTGTATGCTAAATTCTCAAAATGTGAATTTTGGTTAGAACGTGTATAGTTTCTCGGACACGTTATTGATAAGGACGGAATTTCGGTAGATCCATCAAAGGTTGAAGCTGTAATAAACTGGGATCAGCCGAAGACACCGTTAGAGGTGAGGAGTTTCTTAGGATTGGCAGGTTATAACAGGTGTTTCATTCAAGACTTTTCCAAGATCATGACTCCGTTGACGAACTTAATTAGGAAAGCGGTTAAGTTTGTTTGGACAGAGAAGTGTGAGGAAAGTTTTCAAGAGTTGAAGAAGAGGTTGAGTTCAGCACCTGTGTTATTGTTGCCTGATTATACAGGGAATTTTGTGGTTTATAGTGATGCATCGCATAAAGGACTAGGTTGTGTGCTTATGCAGAACGTCAAAGTTATTGCGTATGCATCACGTCAGTTGAAAGATTACGAGAAAGGGTATCCGACTCATGACTTAGAGTTGGCAGCGGTGGTGTTTTCCCTGAAAATTTGGAGACATTATCTTTATGGAGAGAGTTGTGAGATATATACCGACCATAAAAGTCTGAAGTATATCTTTACATAAAAAGATTTGAATATGAGACAAAGAAGATGGTTGGAGCTGATCAAAGATTATGACTGCGAGATTTTCTATCATCCCAGAAAGGCGAATGTTGTTGTTGATGCCTTAAGTAGGAAAGGACGAGAGAAGTTAATGATGTTAACTACTCAGGAGAAGCTAGTGTCAGAAATGGCTAACATGGAGTTAGAAATTAAATATCCGACAGAATCCGATGAAAAGTTGTTCCAGATAGGTAACAATTCAACGTTGGTGGATAAGATGAAAAATGCACAACTTCAAGATGAAGACTGTGAAAAGATAAAACAAAAGATATCTGAAGGTGAGGAAAATAAATTCAAAATCGATTCGGAAGGGTTGCTTCGATTTGAAGGGAGAATTTGGGTTCCGCCAGTACCAGAGGTTAAAGACGAAATTCTGAGAGAAGCTCACAACTCAAGATATTCGATTCACCCTGGGAGTACAAAGATGTATTAGGATCTTAGACATCATTTTTGGTGGCCGAATATGAAGAGGGATGTTGCTGAATGAGTGGCAAAATGTTTAACGTGTCAGAAAGTCAAAGCTGAACATCAAAGGCCAATCGGATTATACAACCATTGGAGATATCAGAATGGAAATGGGAGCATATCACAATGGATTTTGTGGTAGGTCTTCCAATGACCTAACAAGGTTATGATGCCATTTGGGTGTTTGTCGATCGACTGACGAAATCGACACACTTTTTTCCAATCAAGATTAGGTTTACCTTAGATCGGTTAGCAAAACTGTACGTGAAGGAAATTGTGTCAAGACACAGTGTACCTGTGTCCATTGTATCAGACAAAGATCCATGTTTCACATCTAATTTTTGGAAAAGATTACAAGAATGTTTGGGAACACAGCTGAGAATGAACACAGCGTACCATCTTCAGACCGATGGACAAAGCGAGAGAACCATCTAAATACTAGAAGATATGCTCAGAGCATGTATCATGGATTTCAAGGGAAATTGGGATGACCATCTACCATTGGTGGAATTTGCTTATAATAATAGTTATCACACGAGTATTGGCATGCCGCCTTATGAAGCGTTATACGGCAGAAAATGCAGAACTCCATTATGTTAGGATGAAGTAGGTGAACGTCAGCTATTGGGTCCAGAATTAGTACAATAGACTGTCGAGATCATCAAGGTTATTCAAGTGAGATTAATAATCGCACAAGATAGACAGAAGAAATATGCCGATCAGCATCGACAAAATAGAGAATTTAATATCGGTAGTTATGTTTTCTTAAAAGTATCTCCCTGGAAGGGGAAAATTCGGTTTGGCAAGAAGGGGAAATTGAGCCCTAGATTTATAGGACCTTTCGAAGTGTTTCGACGAGTTGGAGAAGTGGCGTACGAGGTAACTTTACCTCCGGAGTTGGAGCATGTTCATAATGTTTTTCATGTCTCGGTATTGAGGTCATCTAAGCCTAACTATAAGCATGTTATAGAATATGAGCCCTTACAGTTTGAGAAAGATTTGTCATATGAAGAAGTCTCTGTTCAAATTGTTGTTGATGAAAAAGAGCAAGCATCGAGGAATACTGGTGATACCTTCAGTTAAGGTAATCTGGAAGAACCACAATGCTAAGGAAGCTACGTGGGAGCTTGAAAGCGTTATGATAAAAAATTATCCTCAGTTATTTGCTTGATCTTGTATAGCGATTCTGAGGACAGAATCTTGTTAAAGAGGGAAGAATGTAACTAATAAAAAAAATTCAAGTTGTGATTCTGGGGACAGAATCCTTTTAAGGAGGGAAGGATGTAACGATCAAGAAATTTGTAATTTAATTTAAATATTTATTAAATTAAATAAATATTTTAAATAATTTATTTATTGAGGAAAATAAATAATTGATGAATTGTGGTGAATTAATTGAGTAACTAAATTAATTAATGTTAATTAAATTGAATAATGATAATTTTATTTCAAGGATTTAATTTAAGGAAATAATTAAATTAAATCAATTGCTTAATTAAATTGAATAATGATAATTTTATTTGAAGGATTTAATTTAAGAAAATAATTATATTAAATCAATTGCTTAATATTTAGGGAAACAATTAAATTAAATGAATTGTTTAATTTAAAGGAAATAAATAAATTAAATAAAGTGATGTGTCTAATTTATTAATTAAATTAGATATATAATTATTTATTAATTATAAGTATAATGATAATAAGAATTTTATTATTATTATAAGTTATTTAAATTAGCTAAACTAAAGTTATTTAAATTAACTAAATTAATCGTGTGACATAAAAACTATATAATAAGAATAATATAAAAATAATTTAGTTTATGGAGTTATGTGGTAGCCAAACAAGGCCTTGTGGCCTTTGGTTTATTCAACTGACGCCTTTTGTTATTTCTAACGGAAGAGTACGTAAATGCCACTTTATTATAATGCATTCTATTTATGTGCCTAAAGCTAACTAGATATCAGAGAGTTAGAGAGAGAGCTTGGAAGAAAAGAGAAAAACACAGTGATATTGAGTTGGAGAAGAAGGGTTTTGGAAAAGGATTGCTATCAACTTTGCTATCATACAATCAAAGGATTTAGGTATAATTTACCCCTAATTCTAATTTTCAGTCTTGTAATCTTTTATTCTCTGAAGTTGGTTTTGTGGAATTGTTGTACAAGATGTCGTTGATTATATATACGTATACTCTTGAGAAATTGGTTGGTTATCATCTGTGATTGTATATCACTTATCAAATTCGTGTAAATTGGGTGTAGGAAGAAAAAAGAAAAATCACACTGTTTATGTTCATATAATATGGCTTAGAAAGTACAAAATTTCATGCTTAATGTGTGTTAGAATATGCAATTTGATGTTAGAATATGTTTGTATGTTAAGAAACGAAAGCGGCGTAATTGGAATCATGTCAATTGATTGAGAAACGAATTTGTGGTGATCGAATTCGCTAAAGGTGTCAAAAATAGAGTTTTCATGAGAAAACATGAAATTTAAGGAATTAAATTAGTTTAATTTGATGTTTAATTATTCTAAGTCGATGAATATATGAGGAAACATGTTTGTGTTAGTTTTATATCAATTGGATGTGCTAATTTCACTGTCTTATGGGTGAAATTCGTGTTAGTTGGGCTAAAAATAGAACATTGTTCTTGTTGTTTTCGTTCTGTCAGGCACCAAATACATTGCAAAAGGTTAAAACCACAACAAGGCTTTGGCCCTCAGCTTAAGTGATGGCGCAATTGCCACCATACCCAATCCTCGAGACAAAGAAGTCTCGCTTGTTTGTAGGATATGAGTAATGGACTTATGTGGGTTAAGCATGCATGCTAATGATGTTAAGACATAATGTAAACTATAATAACAGATTGAAATGTGTTGTAATTCAAAGTGTGAAGATTTTAAGTAATTATTTAAATAAGTTATAAAATGAAACTAAATGTGATGTTTTCAAAAGTTAAAGATAAATGATAAGGTTTATGTTAGTTTATAGTGTGATTTCAGAACCGTTAAGGTGTTAACCAACATGGTTGGGTGGTAGGTTAGGGTTATGACCTAAATGATGGTTTAAACCCTAAAGCTAATATTCATATAACTAATTGTTGCTGCGAATTTAATGTTATATGTAGGGTAATTGGAGATTATTTTACACTTATGTAGCTTACATATAAGGCAAGTTCTTAAACCTTAACTCTTTACATTGAGCAAGCTTTCTAAAATTCATTCTTTTCATGTTGAATGCAAGTTCTCATTCCTAACATTCCTTGTAAAGTTGAACAAGCCTAATTTATCTTGAGTATGTTTGTACAAGCTCTTGTAACCTAATTCATTACATCGAGCGAGTTTAACTTTCCTAATTATTATACAAAGCATATATTGTTCTAATACGTTGATTCAAATGAGATTATTCTAATTCTTTTGGTTATAGCACTTTGCATGTTTATCATGTCCATTCAATTATATATTGTTGATATCCGATCTTGATTTTGATAGCCTTGTTCAGTTATAAATTCTTGTATTAAAACCTTCAAGTAGTATGCAAACCTTTATTGATGGAAATTGAATAGTGTTCTAACATTCTAGAAACACTGATAAGCTAGTTCCAAACTAAACTTTCTTTAGTGCAGAAATTCTAAATTCAAACTGAGACGAACAACCCTAACATAGGGGATTTTGTACGTGTAACGTTTAGATGTTTGTGCACAATACATGGTACAAAGGGTTGATCCCCCTAAGTACATTACGAAGAGTCTGTATAGTCTAATGACTGTTAAGGTTAAGGTAATAATACCTAAATACTAGAGACATAGTTCGTGGTCTTAAGACCCTCAGATAATTAAAGTTTGAACTTGTTTTCTATTTTTTATTCGTAGAACAAGTTCATTGTTGTTCAGCAATCGTTGTTCATTGTTGTGTTGTTATCATTACTACCTTCTATATCAGTGAGCATTTATTTTCTCACTCTTGCAATTAACACTGCAACTAAAGTGGAGAAAGTTGATGAGCCATCCACTAGCAAAGGAAAGGGCAAACTGTCCAAGTGCTGAAGACTTATGGAAATTAATTTAAATGTTTTATGTTATGAGACTTGTTTTATTTTATGATGTATTCCGCAAACTGATGTAATAAATTTAAGGTTAGATCACCTGGGATTATTTTGAGATGATGATGTAACCCTTTAATGGGAAAGATTATTGTTTAAGTTATTTAAATTATGTCTTTATCCTTTGATTATGGGTAGTTAGATGTAATGTTTTGGATAGTGAACACCAAATCCTGTGGGAATGGAGTACCTGGGTTTGGGGGTGTCACAGCTCTAGTAGCTCATTATAATTTAGAGTTACATCAGATAGATGTTAAAACTGCATTCCTTTATGGTAACTTGCATGAGAATGTCTATATGGCACAACCAGAAGGTTTTCTGATTAAAGGCAAGGAAAATATGGTATATAGACTTAAGAAGTCCATCTATGGGTTAAAACAGGCTTCTCGACAATGGTAACTTAAGTTTCACGATATGATGAGTAATTTTGATTTTAAGAAAAATATAATGGATCAATGCATATACTTGAAGGTCAGTGGGAGTAAATTTATTATTCTTTTTTTTGTATATTGATGATATACTACTTGCAAGTAATAACTTAGACATGTTGCATGAGACCAAACATTTCCTTTCAGGAAATTTTAATATGAAGGATCTCGGTGAAGTCTCCTATGTTATAGGTATTGAAATTCATCAAGATATGTCTTGCGGGATATTAAAATTGTCCCAAAGAGCTTATATTGACAAAGTTCTTCACAAATACACATGTAAAATTGCTCTCCTACTGTCGCCCATGTTGTTAAGGGTGACAAATTTGGCTCATATCAATGTCCTAAGAATTAACTTGAGCGTGATCAAATGAATATTATTCCATATGCTTCTGTGGTTGGGAGTCTTATGTACGCTCAAGTTTGTACACGTCCTAATATAGCGTATGTAACTGACATGCTTGGACGTTACCAGTCAAATCCAGGTCTGATCATTGGAAAGCAGCCAAAAAGGTTTTACGCTACTTAAAGGGTGCTAACAATTTTATGCTTATATTCAGAAAAACAGATAACCTTGAAGTTGTTGGTTATTCTAATTCTGATTTTGCCAAGTGTAAAGACGAAAAGAAATCTACATCAGAGTACATCTTTATGCTTTTAGGAGGCCCTATTTCGTGAAGTCATAAGCAGAAGTTAACTACCACTTCCATGATGATGGCATATTAATGTGGCTTGTTATCATGCAATTTGTCACGTCGTATTATTGAGGAATCTTATTTCAGGACTTAAGGTTGTAGATTCTATTTCAAGGCCATTGAAAGTATTTTGTGATAATTATTCTGCTGTTAGTTTTTCCAACAGCACCATTTCGAGTAGTACTGGACTATACCTCGACACTAAGTACTTATTTATCAAGAAAAGAGTTAAAGATCAAAGCGTTGTCATTAATTATATTAGTACGCATGATAAGTTAGTGGATCCACTTACGAAAGGCTTACCACCCAATCTCTTTTTAGAGCATGTTGTCGGCATGGGTTTAACTGGTAGTCTTAATTAGTGAGTTACTTTGATGTAAGACAACAATTTTGAACTTCTTATTTTGAACTTCACATTATGTTTATGGTTTGCTATTCTCTTTATTGTGCACACTTGAGAATTTATGAGCAAACAATTATGTTTTGGACCATATGAATGAGTTTAATCTATTACCACTTATGTAAACTTTATTCATACCTATAATGCTTAATGTTAATCTTTGTTCTAATAAAAGTACTAATTGTGTTACTAATGGGGATCTTGTGTTAATAGTGACACAAATATTGTATTAATTTGCATTTGTGTTTTTATTTGAACAAGATGTAGATATTAAATTAATACTTGGCCAAATTAATGATTGTAAGCATTATGTTTTGTATATAAATAGTATTTTGGCCAAGTGGGAGAATGTTAAAATATTTTATTTCCTTATGTGGCCTCTACTATTTATGTAATTATTGGGCTTACATATTGTGTTAATTTAATCATTTATTTATGGGTTTGGTAATTAATTATGTGACCTATTAATATTATTACTGATAGTACTTGGCATAATGGGCCCTAGTGTTTTATAATCTTGATGGATGATTTTGACCCTTAGCTATTCTATAAATAAAACAGTTAGGGTTTGGTCTCAATTAACTTTATACACACCTATACATCCATCATAAGATTGAGAGAGACAATTGATAAGTTTATTTTATACCTACTTATTCGGTATCTGTTACTTGAATTAGTTACTTATACTCATGTTTCTTAGTTACTTTTCATGCATTTTGTGTTCTTTTTGTAGATCTTATGCTTGGGAACGATGTGAGCGACTATTGGTATGAAAACGCAAGGAAAAGCAATCCGGGGATCGTTTGGGCTTTCATGTTCATTTCATGTTCTTGGCTTGGAACTTTGATTATGTTGTAGAGCTTCTTCTTAGCTTTCTAGAACATCTTGAATAATTCTAATCGGCGTTCAGATGCAAGAGTTATGACCTTTGTACCAACGAACGTTGAACGTCACTGTTTTGGGTGGCTATTTGCATAGCTGTCACTTCCAACACAATTTCAGCCGTCATCCCTCCATTATTTCTCAATTATCAAAGAATGAAAGTTGTAGAGCTCGTCGAGAGCTTCGATGTGATAGGTGGTAGGCCCCGTAACTCCTCATAGATCAAAAGTTATGGTCATTTTACCAAAGGACACTGCAGTAGAAAACTAGTGGCGCGGGCGCGCGGATTTCTAGTGTATTTTAGACGCGACCGCGCCAATCCCTGGAGCAAAAAAACGTGATTTGATACTTGAGCTGCTGGCGCCGCCTAACTTCAAAGCCAATTCGGTAGATGGACGCCGCTTCTTCTAAGTTGACTAAAGATGACTTTTTCACTAGATAGTGTGATTAAACCGTAACTTAGAGGGGGATTCAATGAGGGCTTATAAAAGAGACGTATTTTCATGATGTAAAGGGGATTCCACCCTTGGGGGATCAATCTACATTACATATGCCCTTTTTTTTCTTTAATTTCCTTATTAGATTAGAATAGATTAGAACCCTAGAATAGCTAAGATTTGGGGATTGAAGCAATTGAAGATCCTTGAAAGTTCAGAAGTGAAACAAGAGAAGAAAATCAGATTTGCTATTCTTAATCCCTAAATCTCTTTACTTCTATTTGTATCTTTCAATGTATATTCAATTATGGATCATGGATTCTAATTCAACTATGAGTTAAACTCTATTTTGGGATTGCAATGGAATCTATTGCCTAGTTTATTTTGACATACTGCATTGTTAGCCTTATTGATTGTTATGAGATTGTCTATTAAGATTCATGCTTATTTGCTTAGTTAATTAGCCATCGATTATTATGACAACCCATATGAACTTGAAAAATGAAGTATGGGTTTAGATCTGATCTTGATAGCTTGTGTTTGTATGCTCTACATGGTGATGGAATGTATGATTCGTGCTTAGGATAGACATATACCGAAGCACCACTCATAGTCAATTGAGAGCTTGGGCTGAAATCCTATTTATTTGTAAATTGCATAGACATATAGCGGTTTAGATAATGTGGGTGTTCATGTGTATTTTATCAATTGTGGATTACATGTGATATGGGCATGGTACATCTAGAGATGGCTATATTTCACTTTTGTGTTCTCGACTAACAATCCAATATAATTAATTTGGCTTAACAGGAAGTGTGTCGATTTAAATGATTCAATAATGGAAATTATAATCTCGAGTCTTCATTATCTAGTCTCATTCTAGGGGTAGTTAGTATTATTTAATTTCATAGTTTTCATTACTATATTAAATCATTTGTTTAAATAAGACTGAAATGGTTATGGGTTAGTGCTTGGTAAACTTTATTAGTTAATTCTCCGTGCAAACAATACTTTACTTACTCTTTATTACTTGTTGACTGTGTATACTTGCACGCATATATTGATCGGTAAAACGATCAACAAGTTTTTTGGCGCCGTTGCCGGGAAATTATTTTAATAGTTTTTGCCAACATTAATTTCAATCAAATTAGTCTTAATTTAAACATTTTAATTTATTTTAATTATCTTCATATATTTTTCTCTTTTCAGGTATCATGGATGACTTTGCTTATCAATGGCCTTATACGAATATGCCTCAACCAAGGGACATAAGCACTGAGAGACTCAATGTATTTTCTACATTGTCAGCACAAATTGCAACACTTTCGGAGAGGTTGGATGTTCTTGCAGCCCAAGGTACTCAAGAGATAGCAGTTACATGTGAATATTGTGCTAGCGAGCATCCAAGTTATAAGTGCAACATTATCCTGGGTATTCATCTATGGTGACTCTACGGTCTCCTGTGCTCCATTGCTATTCTCAATATTCTCGGATGTCATTTTCAAATACTGCCACAAAACAAGGGTTAATTGACATGTCACATATTATCCATATACTTTGACCGACCAATTAAATACCAAATAAACTTAGGTAGGTCATACTAGCGAAGGATTTCCCCGTCTCTCCCCCTAGTTCTAGTCTCACATCTAGCCAGGGATCATATCCCTAAGCTTTGATACCAAATGTGATGCCCCCAAAACAGGTATACATCACCCATCTTGAGTCGCCAAATACATGGTACAAAATTCAAATACAACTTAATAATACAACCGTCAGGCAAAATACTTACAAAAAACATAAGCTGAGAGTTTTAATACGAATATTGTCTTCTAGATAGTATTCAACTCAAATGGAGTCCTCAATACATTTATTATCACACTATTTCATAGAATAGTGAGGACTACTAATGCTATCATCTGGACCGTCACTCCGTTCCCCGACTAGTCCCAGCTACGTTCTCATTTCCTGAAGAGGACAATGAAAGCAAAATGGTGAGCTCAACTAGCCCAGTAAGAAATATTATGACTAAGATAATGCAGAATAATTTATCCTTAGCCTTCAACAGTGTTAAACTGATAAAATATAACAAACATCAACTTTAACTGCAGCGGAACTAACAATCCATTAGAAGAGTTAAGTAGAGCATAAAATCTACTATCTTCTATGATTTAAAAGGTTTTTCCATCACTTTTATCGCTAAGACTCAGCTTAATAAATAATCCACATCATCGAATCACCCCTGCACTACGACTAAGGATATTCTTTAGTATCACGACCACAAATTATCCATGCACTACAAGCCAAGGATATTCGTGTATTCATCAATGGTTATGATCATGCCAACAACTGTCCATCAATGCACTACGGGCCAATGAGGACTTTTACCACATCATTTGTAACATTACGGTCATGATTATAATGAATAATCCTTGGTCATAATCATATCAAGTCAATCTATGCACTACAGGCCACAGATGACTTTCAACATAATATAAACATAAGGATGATGAAAATGATATAAGAATTCAATAAAAAAAGTTCAAGGATAAATTTTTAAAAATTTATAATTTAATTTATCCAGAAATTAATAACATCCAAATTGTCAACATGATACTGCTTTGTGGAGTAAAATTCAAGAATAATATTGTGCCAAAAATAATTTGGACCGAAAAAGAATCAATTTTATCATGAATAATAGTACCGGGTGAATAGTACTTTGAGTGAATAGTACCCCATGAATAGTACTTGAGAATAGTAACCCGTAAATAGTACTCCTAAGATGAAAAGTTAAAACTTATCAAGAATGCTCGTAATAATATTTCCATGAAAAGATCTTTGGATGAAGCGCAAAATATCAAGGATATTCTACAAATTTCATGGAGTATAGAAGCCAAAATTTTAACAAAACGAGTATAGAATTCAAAATCTGAAACGAAATAATATTACTTACATACTACAGAGTATGGAAGAAAATATTATTTCAAGCGAATATTGAACAAAAATAACATCCTTTACCTTGAAAAGATGAGTATTCCAACTAGTATAGTGGAGATATTCTTGAAGAAAACTTTCACTATTTTCTACGCTCAAAGATTTCTAAAACTCGAAAGAAATACGCTCAAGATTATAGAAGAAGAATTCTCTGATTCTGGTGTGATTTTCAATTCTAACTTAAGCGCCTATTGATAGGAAAATGTTAGAACGACATAGGAGACTAAATAATAAAATAATATTTTTTTTTCTACGCACACTTCTTTGAAAAAATTTTAGCCACCACAAGTGGGGCCCACTAAAATCAGCCACCTTTCCCAACAACCAAAAGTGGGGCCCACCCATATTTTTAATAAAAACATTTTAATTTCTGAAACTTCAATAATTCATAATAAATAGCCCTTTTATCAAAAAAATACGAATTTTATGTCCATTCCATACGAAATCGAATTCTCTACAACTTTGTGGAAGAAAGTTTTTCCAAATTCCAAACAGAAAATGTCCGAATCCACAAACGGATGATTTTCAATACCTCTTAAAATTCATAACAAATCATACGTTAATTTTTAACGGTTCAAAATTTATGGACATATACTCAACTTATATATGTATAACATATCCAAAAATCACAACAATCCAACGGTCAGATCAAAATTATAATTCATGCAATAGAGCTTAAGAACAGCGATTTGATTTTGTAAATACCTCCAATCCGACAAAATACTAATAAAACACCTCAACATTAATTCCTTCATTTATAACCACATAAAATAAATATTTTCCTATCCATCATGTATGTCCACATAAAATAAATATTTTTATATCATATTAATTAATAATTAATTATTCACAAATAATATTATAGAATCACAATAATGACAACCAGGCCGTTCCTGGGAAAGAGGGGGCTTTCCGATAAGGATTTCTCCTTACTGGAGTGCAATTAGGTGACCAAACTTCTCCTTGACAGAACTTTCTAGACATTACCAATAATGTTATCTAATAATATTATTCAAATAATATGAATTATTGATTTGATAATGAAAAATATTGTGCAGTGACAATTATTGAAACAACAATAATATAAAATATCAACGCAGCAATTATTAAATCAATAAAATAAAATATTGAACAGTAATTACAGTAACAATTATTGAGTAGTGCCTTCTTACGTAAGAATCAATAATTCGAAAATATTGTGCAATCTGCAGCTACTTCTTGTCTAACAACGTTATTCATCGTATTTTAACCACCGGTATTCCAACAACAGGTTAATGATAACAACTACGCCAATTATTTATAAAACTCAAACTTGTCATTTTCTTCATCCGCGGTTATTACATTATGGGCCCAAAATAGTCATGGCATGTGCTAAATAATGAATATTCCCTGACAACAAGAATATTCCACGACCAAACAAATATTTTATAACAACTTGCTTTACTTTGAAAAATTTTCACATATCACCCTTAACTTTAATCCTTTTATCAATTTAACCATTTACTAAATGAAATAATAATTATAAGAAAATTGATTACTTTCATTTCATAAAATTCGGGGTCTTACAACCATATCATTCCTAGAAAAGAGGGGGCTTTCCGATAAAGATTTCTCCTTATTGACGTGTAATTAAATAACTTAACCCCTTTCCTTGACAGAACTTTCTAGACAATGTCAATAATATAAATAATAATATGAATAAATGTGTCGTCTTAATTATTGATTTAATAATATAAAATATTGTGCAGATGATACTGTGACAATAATTGAATCAATAATATGAGATACTATGCAGCAACTACTATTGCAATAATTAAATATAACTGAGTGACTTCTTACGTAAGCATCAATAATCAAAGATACTGTGCAATACCGTATGATACTGTGCAACAACGCGTATTGCTATACTTTTATCACCGAATATTTCAACAGTTTAACGGTAAAAGTTTTATCGTTATTTCTGTCACTTTTTATATTTGACAGTTATTCCGTTGTGGGGTTTACCAATGATTGTGTCGTCATACGGATATTCTCTGACAAAAAGAATATTCCCCGACAAAACGAATATTTTATGACAACTTTCTTACTTGAAAATTTTGCACATATCACCCATAACTATAGCATTATATTAAATCACACCTTATTATTCAAAATAATATTTAGAGAAAATTAAATCTTTATTCATAAAAAGTTGGGGTCTTACATAAAGGTCCATTTTGTATGACTTACAAAAAATAGAACCGACTTTAATCGATAAAGTTAAAGTTGCTCAAGCTATAGACCCAGAGTTGATCAATATGAAGAAGAAAGTACAAGAAGGTGTTGTTCCAAAAGCAAGGATCGACGATTAAGGGATACTTCGAGTCAACTCTAGACTTTGTGTTCCTAACAACCTTGATTTAAAATATAAAATCATGATGGAGGCACACAACACACCGTTTGCAATCCACCTTGGAAGTACCAAAATAAATCGTGATCTTTGACATATATTTTGGTGGAACAACATGAAGAGAGAGAGAGATCGAGGAGTTTATCTCAAGGTGTTTAACTTATCAACGCGTCAAGGCAGAGCATCCAAAGGGTCCATTGCAACCACTTGAGATTCTAGAATGGAAGTGGGAACACATTAACATATATTTTGTGACGGGTGTTCCCAAGGTTTCTCAAGGCGTAGACGCAATTTGGGTCATTATCGATAGATTAACTAAGTCTGCTCATTTATTGCCCATACAAGAGAACTATTTTTTTTGTTAATGTGGAGTTTCTCCCAACCACAGTCGGACTAAGTCTCCCCACCTCTGTAACGACCCCAAAATTCATATAATTTAATTATTAACTTCGGTCGTTAATAATACGTCTAACTTCTAATTTTACATCATTATTCGATGTTAAACTTTATAAAATGCAGAATAATTAAAACTTTTATGTCTTTTTACTTTAATTTCCTGAATCAAAACATTTATCATCTACATGTCTTTGAATCAATCTTATTTTATGATTCACTTTATCACTGTTATTATATTAAATTTTACATTTCAACCCGATAACCTTTACATATCAAATAACTCTAACTTTAGCTTTATAACTCAACATAAAACTATACATCATAAAACATTTAGTACATCTTATGAATCTTAATCATGGTATAATGAAATAGCAACGTTAGCTAAAATATTAATCTTCGTGTATTATTTCTGATCCACATCATTCAAGTAGCACATAGTGTTACCTTCAATCCTTAACCTGCAAAAATGGTTATTTGCAAGGTTGAGCTCGACAGCCCAGCAAATCTAACAGTTTTCATGCATCACGTAGCACATAATAACATGCTCAACATATATCTCATAAACATTGGACTAACATAACATACATGTTACAGTTCATATAACAAGTATAAAGATTAAGTTCCTTACTCAATCAGCATGCTTTAATCAATCAACGTAGTCATAAGTTGACTTTAACATTTCATACACTCAACATATATATAAAACCTCATGCTCTTCGCAATAAAGATTTAAAACAATCAAATTCACATAGCAAATAGGAACTAAAAGACTTGCCTTGATCGTTGTTTATGAATAATAGTTTAACAGTTTACAGTTATCTGCACTTCACGTGCCCTACACAATTATATAATCATGCACATCAACTATTAGTCATATAGCAACGCATAGTAGTTGTAATGTAAACTTTAATTTACATCTCATAACCCTTCCTATCATAAATACACAATGTTCAATTTGATTGTGTTAACTTTTAACTTATATCTCACTGTATTTCATATTTGAAGTTCATTCAAGTGTTTAAGTCTTGCTAGGAATCATTATTGGTCTTATATTAACACTATTCAATATCTTATTATATTCATTTGATTTGATTTAAAACACATTTTACATTCATTATCACTTATCACGGAGTTTCGACGTTTATTCGTCACACGCCCAATTTGTCTCTCTTGTGTGTGCTTAGTATGCGTATTCAACTTATCTAATATATAATTTATTGATGTTAAGAATCATTATACTTCATAATATTCATGTTTTATTACTTAGAAAAACATCTTTTATCGTCAAGAGCACTACACTTGCATACGTGCATGCCCTACGCCCTCTGATAGCCTCCAAAAACACAACAGTCCTACAAATGACCATTTTGACCCCTGTTCCCGACCTCAAATTGAAATACTTAAAGAATACAAGATGTAGGTCTATTCGTCTGCGTTCCGGATCATCTTAAATCACCTCAATCGGAGTTCGTATGAAAACATTATGGTCATTTTACCAAACTAGGTCAAAATAGTAACACCTTGCACACTAGGGGTGCTTGGTACGCCTAATTCCTTTATAGTCTTGAAGACGCTTGAAGACTTGGCGACTCAACAAGGCTACTGATGCACTCTGGGATGCTGGCGTCATGCCAAGCATAGCTACGCCTGATTTCATGATGTTTTTATGATTTTGACCTTTTCTCCTACTACTCTTCATAACTTGAGTTATACACATCCAAGTTACTCCATTTTTAATTCTATGGATTCGTAATTCATAGACTAACAACATACTAGAATTCTAACAATTTATAATAACATTAACCAACCTAAAATTTGACCCAAAATACATGTTCATACTATATTTTCATGTTATAACATCTTTAGCTAATTCGATCGCCACGACTTCGTTTCTTAATCAATTGACACGATTTAAACTATGTTGTTTTCATTTCTTAATATACAAACATATTCTAACTTCAATTTGCAGATTATAACACATATAAGGCACAAATTTTGGTACTTTCTAAGCCATATCCAACAACATAAACATTGTAATACGAACTCTTTCTACTACAACCCAATTTCATGTTTTTAATCATCAAATATCACTTACATAAGATAGATAACAGATTATAAATCATAAATACATATATGTGCATCAATCTAACTCAACTATCAATAGAAATTTTAAGAAAATAAGGGTTAAAATTCTATTAAAAATTAGAATTGATTATACCTTATTCTTTGATTGTTGGCTAGCAAAATTGAGAGCAATCCTTTTTCCCCAAAACCCTTCTTCTCTAACCAAGCTTTCTCTCTAATCTCTGTGTTTCTCTCTTGTTTCCTTCAAACCTCTGTTCTTAGTTTAGCCTTAGATAAAATTAAATGCGTGAACAAATACTGACTCCCACTAACCCACGATATACTTCAGTTATAAAACCCAACACGCGTCAGTTCAAATTAACCAAAGGTCATAAGGTTGTGTTTTCTTTACACAAAATCTCCCTCATAGTAGATTATTTTAATAGTATTATATTATATAGTTTTTAATTGTCACACCTGTGACGCCCCCAAAATAGATATTCATCACCTATTCTGAGTCGCCAAATACATGGTACAGAATTCAAATACAAACTTAATTATACAACATGAGCTGTGAGTTTTAATACAAATATTGTCTTCTAGACAGTATTCAAACTCAAAATACGACAAAACACAATCTGAGAGTTTTAACACGAATATTGTCATCTAGACAATATCCACACTCAAATTCAATCTTATTACATTTATTATCATACTATTTCATATAATAGTGAGGACTATTAATGCTATCATCTAGACCGCCACTCCGTTCCCCGACTAGTCCCTGTTACGTTCTTATTTCCTGAAGAGAACAATGAAAGCAAAAAGGGTGAGCTCAACTAGCCCAGTAAAAAATATTATGACTAAGATAATGCAGAATAAATTATCGTTAGCCTTCAACAGTGTTAAATTGATACAATATAACACACATCAAGTTTAACGGCAGCGAAACAACCAATCCATTAGAAGAGTCAAGTAGAGAATAAAATCTACTATCTTCTATGATTTAAAAGGTTTTTCATCACTTTTATCGCTGAAACTCAACTTAATAAATAATCCACATCATCAAATCATCCTTGCACTACAGGCCAAGGATATTCTTTAGTATCACGACCACGAATTATCCATGCACTACGGGCTAAAGATAATCATGTTTTCATCAACGGTCCTGATCATGCTATAAAACAATTCATCTTTGCACCCTTGACTGAAGAGAATCCATAGCCATAATCATACCAAAAACTGTCCATCAATGCATTACGGGCCAATAAAGACTTTTTCCACATCATTTGTAACATTACGGTCATGATTATACTGAATAATCCCTGGTCATAATCATACCAAGTCCATATATGAACTACAGGCCACAGATGACTTTGAACATAATATAAACATGAGGATGCTGACAATGACATAATAATTCAATAAAACAAGTTCAAGAATTAATTTATCTAGGAACTAATAACGTCCAAATTGTCAATATGATACTTCTTTATAGAGTAAAATTCAAGAATGCTTAGAAGAATATTTCCATGAAAAGATACTGGATGAAGCGCAAATATCAAGGATATTCCACTAATTTCATGGAGTATAGAAGTCAAAACTTTAACCAACCGAGTATAATAATGAATGGAATAACAAAAGAAATCACCGGGCATGCGATAGGCAAATGCAGACGGAGTTATTCCAACAGAATAATAAACAATGAAACCGGTGTCATGCATAAACGCATTGCATGCGAGATATTCCAATGAATAATAAATAACGGAACCGAGTCAGGCGTAAATTCGCACCGAAGAGGATGTTCCAACGAATAATAAATAACGGAACCGGTCATGCGTAAACGCACGCATGCGGATATTCAGCAGAATAATAAATAACGGAACTGTGTCAAAGTAAATTCGCATCGGCGTGATGTTCCAACGAGAATAATAAAAAGAATGGAATAACGGAAGAATTTCACCATGTATGCGGTATTGATGTATGAGTTATTCAAATGAATAATAAATAACGAAACTAGGTCAGGTGAAATTTGCACCGACTGGATGTTCCAACAGAATAATAAAGAATGGAATAACAGAAGAATTTCACCATGTATGCGGTACTTCGCATAGACAGGTTATTCCAACATAATGATAAAGAATGGAATAACAGAAGAATTTCACCAAGTATAGGGTAGCCCGCGTATATAGGTTATTCCAACAAAATAATAAAGAATGAAATAATAGAAGTTCTCTTCATGAATACAAAAGAAATAATACCCCTTACGAGTACAACAAATAATATCCCTTACCTTAGAAGAAACTGGATATAGAAGTGGTGAAGTAGCAGAACAATTTTCTTCTTTCTCTCTATAGTTTCTCTCTCTAGAGTTTCAGTGAATTCGTAAGAAATAATGAAGGAATGAGCTTCTATTTATAGAAGAATGGACTGAATAGTAACTAATTTCTGAACGGTCCAGATTGATGTAATTTTAAACGGACGGTCCATATTGATTTAATAAAATATTCTAATAAAACAAAATCTTTTTAAATAAAATATAATATATTCTATTTATAATCTAATAAAACGAATAACTTTATAAAAGTATTTTGTTTTATATAAAAAAGATTTTACTATCTGAAATACTATGCAAACACTATGCATAATAAAATATAATATATTCTAATTATTGTCTAATAAAACAAATAACTTTATAAAAGTATTACATTTTATATAAAAAGATTTTACTATGCAAAAACACTATGCATAATAAAATATAATATATTATAATTATTGCCTAATAAAACAAATAACTTTATAAAAGTATTCTGTTTTATATAAAAAGCTTTTCTGTTTTATTACATTAATAATACTAATAAAAAAAACTTCATCATCATTATTATAATTCACACTATTAATCGACCAGGTCGTTCCCAGGAAAGAGGGGGCTTTCCAATAAGGATTTCTTCCTATTGGCGCACAATTAGGTGACCAAACCTCTCCTTGGCAGAACTTCTAGACATCGTTAATATTGCAAATAATAATATTAACAACATTGTTATCTTAATTATTGATTTAATAATATATAAAATATTGACAATAATTGAATCAAATAACGTGAGATACTATGCAACAATTACTGAAGCAATAATTTGAACAAAACTGAGTGACTTCTCATGTAAGCATCAATAATCAATACCGTGTGCTACTATGCAACCACGCGTATTACTGTACTTTTACTACCGATTAGTTCAACACTATTAAGGGTAAAACTTCCGCCTTTATTTTCATAAAAATATTTTTGTCGTTTTCTCAATCCGACAATAATTCCATTGTGGGGTCCATCAATGATTGTGCCGTCGAACGAATATTCCCTGTTAAACGAATATTCCCCGACCAATCGAATATTATATAACAACTTACATACTTTGAAAAATTTATAAATACTACCCACAACTATAACATTATCTCAAATTCACACCATAATATTCAAAAAAAATTTTGAGAAATTTAAATCTTTATTCATAAAATTTGGGATTTTACAATCTCCCCTCCTTATGAAATTTCGCCCTCAAAATTTACGTACGTACCTGGTATGCAGAACAGATGAGGATACCTCGTTAGATTCTAACTCTTGAGGTATAACCTTTGAGTGTCGAATATGATCCTTCTTATCCAAGATTCTAACAGGTACATCTTCATATGTTAATTTATCCGCTATCTCGTCCGGTTCTAAATCAATAATGTGGTTCGGGTTGTCCACATATTTACGTAACATCGATACGTTAAAAACGTTATGAACACGCGACATACTAGGCGGTAAAATGAGTCTATAAGCCACAGTTCCTACTTAATCGAGGATTTCAAATGGACCAATTATATCGAGGGTTGACATTTCCTCTCTTCATCAATTCTTGCTTCTAGAATAACGCCCTCTTGAACTTTCTTTTTTTTCACATTCATCAGCTTCGGGTGTGTAGTTTGAGCAGCTTTAACTTTATCGATTAAAGTCAATTCTACTCGTATATTCATTATCTTCATGTAGGTTCGTATATTCACACTCATAAATGCATACGATCTTCTACTCAACGCGTTAGCTACCACGTTCGTTTTTCCCACGATGGTATTGAATGGCACGATCGTAATCTTCAACAGCTCGAGTCAACGTCTTTGGCGCATGTTACGTTCATTTTAGTTGAAGAAATATTTAAGGGTTTTAGAAATGGGGTTTTGTACTGAGGTCAGTACAAAATTCTATTTCACGCTCTGGGGTAGGCCAAGAAGTCTTCAGAAATACGTCAAGAAATTTATTAACGATAGAAATAGCACGTCACATTGATACCTATCAACTTGCCACCGTTATTCACGACATCCCCTACGGATAGTCTGGCTTCGGTGGATTCCACACAAGGAAGTTAACAATGAAAGGATCAGGGCTTTTTACTTATGGCTTGATGTGACAATGATTGACTTTAGTGTTTTGGTTGCTTGAATTCGCATAACATGTTGGTTAGAAATATGAAAGCTAACAACCTTACTAAAAGCATGATGAGTAGTTAACCAATCGATTCCTAAAATCACATCAAAGGCAAGTATTTTCAAAGAGATAAGATCGACAGGTAACGTGAAAGTGTTGATTTGAATCAAACAAGATTTAAAAATAGTGGAGGTAACGAAGGTTTCACCCAACTGAGTTTCAACAGATAAATCAAAGTCTAACTTCTCCAGAGTTAAATTTAAACATTGAACACAACTAGGTGAAATGAAAGAGTGAGTAGAACCGGTATCTAACACGATATAGACTTCGCAAGAATTTATGATAAACTTACCCGTGATACTTTTATTCAGGTTCCTCGTCACTAAAAAAATGCTCTCTCTTAAACTACTGCTTTGGCTTGTCTGGGACATCCTTTGGCATCACCATCCCAGCTGGACTTGACTTCACCATACGAAAAAATCGAGTTAGGTGACCTTCTTTCGCAATTAAAACACGCTTTGAATTCATCGCAGATACAGTTTGGACGGATGTGTCCTCTCATCCGCATTTGAAACATCGACCCGGTGGTCGTTCTTCTTCCTTTGAAATGGATCTTTGGTCTTTTTGTCTTTCCATCATTATTGAACCTTCTCTTCTTGAAATTTCCACTTATTATCTTAGCCATGATTACCACCGAAGTGGTTACCATTCATGGCATGATAATTTCCCCACGATGGTTATCATTGTTCCATGACCGTTGTCATGAATACGATTATTATCGTGTTGTTGGTCGTTGCCTTTTGGTTGTCTTTGACTCATTATCGCGCTCAATAAGCGAGCCCTATTCACAACATCCTAATATAAACAAAGTTTGTGAGAAATGAGGTATTGGCGTATATTGGGTTTCAAACCTCTTAGAAACATTCGCGTCATTCGCTCCTCATTATCGACCAAATTGGATGCAAAACCAAGAGATAACTTTCGGCAAACTTAGCCTCATCTTTGCGACCACGGTCATATTGTTTTGCTCGACTTGATGAACTCCACCTCCTTCATGTGGCCGAATACTTTCGGGAAAGTACTTGTCGTTGAACAGCTCTTGGAACTTCTCCCAAGACATCTTGAGTGCGTCAGTCTGGGTACGTTTTACAGATTCCCACCAGTAATCTGCCTCTTCACGCAACATAAAGGTGACAAATGGAACCTTTTGCTCCTCTGAGCATCCCAAGACATCAAATATCTTGGTGATCTACTTTAACCACGTCTCCGCCTAAAGTGGTTCTGGCTTTTCAAAAAACTCCGATGGTCCCAGCTCCTTGAATTGCTTAGCGGTGACCGACCATGGGTTGCCATTATTTCCACCTATATTTTGAACATGAGTCTCTCTTACCTGTTGTTGCATAAATTGCATAAAGCCTCTGAACATTTCATCGTTCATCATTTGGTCAGTGTTGTTGTTTTCCTGAGGATTTTCGCCTTCCTGATGCACATTATCCTAATTATTGATATGTAGAGACTCAACGGTCTCATGTGCTCCATTGCTATTCTCAACATTCTCGGATGTCATTTTCAAATACTGCCACAAAACAAGGGTTAATTAATACATCACATATTATCCCTATACTCTGACCGACCAATTAAATACCAAATAAACTTAGGTAGGTCATACTAGCGAAGGAATTCCCCGTCTCTCCCATCCTAGTTCTTGTCTCACATCTCAGCCAGGGATCATATCCCTAAGCTTTGATACCAACTGTGACGCCCCCAAAATAGATATTCATCACCTATTCTGAGTTGCCAAATACATGGTACAGAATTCAAATATAAACTTAATTATACAACATGAGCTGTGAGTTTTAATACAAATATTGTCTTCTAGACAATATTCAAACTCAAAATATGACAAAACATAATCTGAGAGTTTTAACACGAATATTGTCATCTAGACAATATCCACACTCAAATTCAATCTTATTCATTTATTATCACACTATTTGATAGAATAGTGAGAACTACTAATGCTATCATCTAGACCGTCGCTCTGTTCCCCGACTAGTCCCTGCTACATTCTCATTTCCTGAAAAGAACAATGAATGCAAAAAGGGTGAGCTCAACTAGCCCAGTAAGAAATATTATGACTAAGATAATGCAAAATAAATTATCGTTAGCCTTCAACAGTGTTAAATTGATACAATATAACACACATCAAGTTTCACGGCAGCGGAACAAGCAATCCATTAGAAGAGTCAAGTAGAGAATAAAATCTACTATCTTCTATGATTTAAAGGTTTTTCATCACTTTTATCATTTGAAACTCGACAATAAATAATCCACATCATCAAATCATCCACCGCACTACGTGCCAAGGATATTCTTTAGTATCACGACCACGAATTATCCATGCACTACGGGCTAAAGATAATCATGTTTTCATCAACGGTCCTGATCATGCTATAAAACAATTCATCTTTGCACCCTTGACTGAAGAGAATCCATAGCCATAATCATACCAAAAACTGTCCATCAATGCATTACGGGCCAATAAGGACTTTTTCCACATCATTTGTAACATTACGGTCATGATTATACTGAATAATCCCTGGTCATAATCATACCAAGTCCATATATGAACTACAGGCCACAGATGACTTTGAACATAATATAAACATGAGGATGATGACAATGACATAATAATTCAATAAAACAAGTTTAAGAATTAATTTATCCAAGAACTAATAACGTCCAAATTGTCAACATGATACTTCTTTGTAGAGTAAAATTCAAGAATGCTCAGAAGAATATTTCCATGAAAAGATACTGGATGAAGCGCAAATATCAAGGATATTCAACTAATTTCATGGAGTATAGAAGTTAAAACTTTAACCAACTGAGTATAATAATGAATGGAATAACAAAAGAAATCACCGGGCATGCGATAGGCCGTGCAGACGAAAGTTATTCCAACGAGATAATAAACAACGAAACCGAGTCATACGTGAACGCATGCATGGATATTCCAGCGGAATAATAAATAACGGAACCCGGTCAAGCGAAATTACGCACCGGCGGGATGTTCCAACGAGAATAATAAATAACGGAACGGTCATGCGTAAGCGCACGGACGAGGATATTCCAATGAATAATAAATAATTCGGAACCGTGTCGGTGAAATTACACCGCAAGCGGGATGTTCCAATAGAATAATAAAGAATGGAATAATGTAAGAATTTTACCATGTATGCGATACTTGGCGTATGGAAAGTTATTCCAACGAATAATAAATAATCTGGAACTGTGTCGGTAATTAAATTGCATCGATTTGGATGTTCCAACGAATAATAAAGAATGGAATAACGAAGAATTTCACCATGTATGCGGTACTTCGCATAGACAGGTTATTCCAACATAATGATAAAAAATGGAATAATAGAAGAATTTCACCAAGTATAGGGTAGCCCGCGTATACAGATTATTCCAACAGAATAATAAAGAATGGAATAACAGAAGTTTTGTTCATGAATACAAAAGAAATAATACCCCTTACGAGTACAACAAATAATATCCCTTACCTTAGAAGAAACTGGATATAGAAGTGGTGAAGTAGCAGAACAATTTTCTTCTTTCTCTCTATAGTTTTTCTCTCTAGAGTTTCAGTGAATTCGTAAGAAATAATGAAGGAATGAGCTTCTATTTATGGAAGAATGGACTGAATAGTAACTAATTCCTGAACGGTCCAGATTGATTTACTTTTAAATGGACGGTCCATATTGATTTAATAAAATATTCTAATAAAACAAAATCTTTTTAAATAAAATATAATATATTCTATTTATAATATAATAAAACGAATAACTTTATAAAAGTATTTTGTTTTATATAAAAAGATTTTACTATACAAACACTATATCAGTAACTATGCAAAACACTATGCATAATAAAATATAATATATTCTAATTATTGTCTAATAAAACAAATAACTTTATAAAAGTATTACATTTTTATATAAAAAGATTTTACTATGCAAAATACTATGCATAATAAAATATAATATATTCTAATTATTGCCTAATAAAACAAATAACTTTATAAAAGTATTCTATTTTATATAAAAAGCTTTTATTTTATTACATTAATAATACTAATAAAAAAACTTCATCATCATTATTATAATTCACACTATTAATCGACCAGGTCGTTCCCAGGAAAGAGGGGGCTTTTCAATAAGGATTTCTCCCTATTGGCGCGCAATTAGGTGACCAAACCTCTCCTTGGCAGAACTTCTAGACATCGTTAATATTGCAAATAATAATATTAACAACTTTGTTATCTCAATTATTGTTTTAATAATATATAAAATATTGACAATAATTGAATCAAATAACGTGAGATACTATGCAACAATTACTGAAGCAATAATTTGAACAAAACTGAGTGACTTCTCACGTAAGCATCAATAATCAATACCGTGTGCTACTATGCAACCACGCATATTAATGTACTTTTACTACCGAGTAGTTCAACAGTATTAACGGTAAAAATTCTGTCGTTATTTTCATAAAAAAAATTTTGTCGTTTTCTCAATCCGACAATAATTCTGTTGTGGGGTCCACTAATGATTGTGTCGTCGTACGAATATTCCCTGTTAAAACGAATATTCTCCGACCAATCAAATATTATATAACAACTTGCATACTTTGCAAAATTTATAAATACTACCCACAACTATAACATTATCTCAAATTTACACCATAATATTTAAAAAAATATTTTGAGAAATTTAAATCTTTATTCATAAAATTTGGGATTTTACAACACCTATAACCAATTACATAACTTACAATAATAAATATAGTAATTATAATTTTTATTATAATTATTCTGATGATTAATAAATAATTATATATCTAATTTAATTAATAAATTAGACTTAAGCATCACTTTACTTAATTACTTATTTTTTTTAATATTAAAAAACTCATTTAATTTAATTAATTCATTAAATTAAATCTTCAACTAATAAAATTTATCTTTGTTTTAACTTAATTATCATACACCAGTAACTAAATTATTATACCACAATTTCATAAATTATTTATTTATCTCAATAAATAAATTAATTAAAATATTTATTTAATTCAATAAATATTTAAAATTAATTACAAAATTCATTTAATTTTTTCAATAGTTAACTTAAATATTAAACCTCACTTTCCCAATATATGAATATATATTTCTCTTCACACCAGATCACATATTTCAAAATATATAGCACGTATATATAAATACTCAAACTCAAAACATCTCATAATAAGAATTTTAATTATTAAATTCCTATTTTAATAACTTATAAAAATTTGGGTTGTCACATCCTTCCCCCCTTATAAGGATTCCGTCCTCGGAATCAACGAAACCTCCCTTACTTGGTTTTCACAAAATCTCTTTTCAAAAAAATTATCATCGAATATCTTCAACACATTAACTTAATATAGATTTTATTTATTACCACTACCACCATTCTTCATAATAAATTCTTGTAATTTTTATTTCATAACCTTTACTTAGACTCAATTATATTTGAGTATTACATATTCTTTGACCCGCTCATTATCTTTCTCTAAGGATCATTATCTTGTACTATATTCTCAAACTCTCAGGATATTATATTCACCCCTTCTCCTAAGAATTTCGTCCTCGAAATTTTGACTTACTAATATTCGTTCATTCCATTTATCAAAATAGATTTTATGTTAATATATATCTATTTATTCATTAGGTTCTGCAACCAAATTCTTTCTCTAAGGATCTTTCTAAGATCATCATATTCTTCACCTCTTCCTCTTCTAAGAGTTTCACATTTCTCTTCTTTCTAGAATTTTATTTCTTTCTTGAAATTACTATGTTTTGTTTAATTTTCTCATCCTATCCACTTTCACCTTTCAGAATAATAAGAATCTTCCACAATTGCTTAATAATTTGGAAGATATATGAATAACAGGAATTTAAAAGATTCCAAATCATGCTGAGGGTCATAAGACCTTGAACTACGTCCACGGTTATAAGTACTCTTTCAACTTAAACCTTAACAGTCATTAGACTATAGGGACTCCCGTACTTAGGGTGTTAAGCCTTGCGTACGATGTATTGTGCACTCTACCCACGGTTATAAGTACTCTTTCAACTTAAACCTTAACAGTCATTAGACTGTAGAGACTCTCATACTTAGGGTGATCAGCCCTTCGTACCATGTATTGTGCACAAATATCTAAACGCTTCCGCGTAATCCCCTATAAAAGGGTTGTTCATCTTAGCTTTTCAACATCTGAATCCGCATAAAAAATATTTGGTTTGGCATAACTTCTCAAGAAACGCTTGAATTTCATGAACATCTTTCAATATTCGTCTAGCTGAATCAAATAGCATAGACTTCTACAACAATTCGGACATCAATCGAAATATACATATACATATATATATTCTCATATCTTAAAGAAATCTCAAAAACCTTTTTTTTATGACGTCATGATACCACACTGTATTTACAGTCCATTTGAGGATTCCGTCATTTGGTGATTTTATCATACTACATCATACCATAGTGGGTTGACGATCCTTAGATTACATCCAACACTAAGTAATACTGCATTGATGACTCCATTATCATCTCTGCACCAGGTTCCATGATGCATTGATGATATAAAAAAATACATTTTGATATATTTCAAATCATTTTTGTAGCCGAAGCAATTAGCATAGACATACGAATAACGGTATTATTTTTAAAACTCATTGGTTTCAACAGAAATGCAAACATCAGCACGAAGTCAATAAATTTTGAAAGTCTAGCATAGCTAGTAGATTTAGGATATCCAGGTATCCATCAACTTCAATCATCACTCCATTACTTCATTACTTAACCATTCTATCAATCTTCAACTTCATCAATGTTCTCTATACTATAACCGTTTTCTACGCAATATAGTTCATCAAACCTACCGCACATTGGAAGTTCAGGAACTTGCCACAATAATATGAGTTTAAGAACTTATCCTAGTCAGACCATAGGCGTCCATTCATTGAGGGGTTCAAAACATACCATATTATTGTGAGTCACGAATTTACCATATGCATTAGTTTTAAGAATCGCACCTAATCCTAATAATATCTGACTAATCTTAATAGTTTCTAACTATCAAATATACACATGAGAAAAGCATCACCTTTTCGCCACATACACATTGATAGCGCGACACCACCATTCCAGTGATTATCAATGTGATAAACTGAGTACAAGCACAAAACCCTCGCCCATACAAAGATTTATACAACTCAGCCATCACATGAGTCCTTAATTAAAATCTCACCTAACTCTATCTTACTCTTAACTTGCTCTTTGCTCGATACGAATTCCTCGTGAGTTATCTCGGACTATTTCATAGTACATCATCTTCATAGCATCAAGCTATAACTATTCAAACATTACAGACCATCTTTCTTTTATAACTTAAACTGATCACGTCGTGATCTTATTCTATAATCATCTCCCTTAAAATTCTTTTCTTAACTCGTGATCGTTTTGTTTTACGATCCTCTTTCTTTCCTTTTTCATCATACGTATCCATTTTCTATACTTGGTACACATCGAGTCTCTAACAGTTTCAATATGGTACGCTGAGTGTTTTCCCACAAACAACCAACAAACTAGGTTCTGAGTTGCTAGTTCGTATATACCTCTGCTCCATGAAGGAATCATTTAGCCCAGATACCATACATTAACTATTAAAGAGTACGATTGTACAACACTTAGATATAATTTTTTTTTTGAATCTTAAGTTCATTATCATTATCATTCTCTTCTTATAGACATTGTCTATTTTATTATCACCTTACATCCTTATTATTGGAGTTGGGTAACCCCACATTCATACTTCTTATAACTCAAAATACTTCTTATAAGTCAACGAGATTCTTCTTTGAATCCACTCACGCATGTTTTAATCCTTTCTTTATAAATTTCTTAAATTACTTCTTATTATTCAAACTCTACTTGAGTTTATTCTTTCATTATCATCGCCTTCCTTCTCTAAGGTTATAGCCTATGGTACTCCTACCTAAGGTTTATAACCTACAGCTTTGATACCAACTGTAACAACTCCAAAATTCATACAATTTAATTATTAACTTCGGTCATTAATAATACATCTAACTTTTGATTTTACATCATTATTCGATGTTAAACTTTATAAAATGCGGAATAATTAAAACTTTTATGTCTTCTTACTTTAATTCCCTGAATCAAAACATTTATCATCTACATGTCTTTGAATCAATCTTATTTTATGATTCACTTTATCACTGTTATTATATAAAATTTTATATTTCAACCCGATAACCTTTACATATCAGATAACTCTAACTTTAGCTTTACAACTCAACATAAAATTATACATCATAAAACATTTAGTACATCTCATGAATCTTAATCATGGTATAAAGAAATAACAACTTTAGCTAAAATATTAATCTTACGTATATTATTTTTACGATCCACGTCATTCAAGTAACACATAGTGTTACCTTCAATCCTTAACTTTGCAAAAATAGTTATTTACAAGGTTGAGCTCGACATTGACAAATCAAATCTAATGAGTTTTCATGCATCACGTAGCACATAATAACATGCTCAACATATATCTCATAAACATTGGACTAACATAACATACATGTTACAGTTCATATAACAAGTATAAAGACTGAGTTCCTTACTCAATCAGCATGCTTTAATAAATCAACGTAGTCATAAGTTGACTTTAACATTTCATACACTCAACATATATATAACACATCATACTCTTCGCAATAAAGATTTAAAACAATCAAATTCACATAGCAAATAGGAACTGAAAGACTTGCCTTGATCGTTGTTTACCAATAACAGTTTAACAGCTTACAGTTATCTGCACTTCACGTGCCCTAAACAATTATATAATCATGCACATCAACTATTAGTCGCATAGCAATGCATAGTAGTTGTAATGTAAACTTTAATTTACATATCATAACCCTTCCTATCATAAATACACAATGTTCAATTTGATTGTGTTAACTTTCAACTTATATCTCACTATATTTCATATTTGAAGTTCATTCAAGTGTTTAAGTCTTGCTAGGAATCATTATTGGTCTTATATTAATACTATTCAATATCTTATTATATTCATTTCATTTGATTTAAAATACTTTTTACATTCATTATCACTTATCACGGCGTTTCGACGTTTATTCGTCACACGCCCAATTTGTCTCTTTTGTGTACGCTTAGTATGCGTATTCAACTTATCTAATATATCATTTATTGATGTTAAGAATCATTATACTTCATAATATTCATGTTCTATAACTTAAAACAACATCTTTTATCATCAACAGCACTACACTTGCATACGTGCATGCCCGACGCCCTCTGATAGCCTCTGAAAACATAACAGTCCTACAAATGACCATTTTGACCCATCTCCCCGACCTCAAATTGAAATACTTAAAGAATACAAGTTGTAGGTCTATTCGTCCGCGTTCCGGATCATCTTAAATCACCTCAATCGGAGTTCGTATGAAAACGTTATGGCTGTTTTACCAAACTAGGTCAAAACAGTCACACCTTGCACACTAGTATTGCACTTGCGCCTCAATTCCTTCATAGTGCGATTACGACCCTTAGACTTGGCGAGTGCCCACCACGCCCGCTCTCACAGATGTCTTGGCCGTGCCTACTACTCCAGATTACAGTGTTTTTGCGATTTTTGACCCTTTTCTCCTACTAATCTTCATAACTTAAGTTATACACATCCAAGTTACTCCATTTTCAATTCTATGGATTCGTAATTCATAGAAAAACAACATACTAGAATTCTAACAATTTATAAAAACATAAACCAACCTAAAATTTGACCCAAAATACATGTTCATACTATATTTTCATGTTTTAACATCTCTAGCGAATTCTATCGCCACGACTTCGTTTCTTAATCAATTGACACGATTTAAACTATGTTGTTTTCATTTCGTCACATACAAACATATTCTAACTTCAATTTCCAGATTACAACACATTAAGGCACAAAATTTGGTACTTTCTAAGCCATATCAAACAACATAAACATTGTTATATGAACTCTTTCTACTACAACCCAATTTCATGTTTTTAATCATCAAATATCACTTACATAAGATAGATAACAGATTATAAATCATAAATACATATATGGGCATCAATCTAACTCCACTATCAATAGAAATTTTAAGACAACAAGAGTTAAAAATTAGTATTGATTATACCTTATTATTTGATTGTTGGCTAGCAAAATTGAGAGCAATCCTTTTTCCCCAAAACCCTTCTTCTCTAACCAAGCTTTCTCTCTAATCTCTGTGTTTCTCTCTTGTTTCCTTCAACCCTCTGTTCTTAGATTTAGCCTTAGATAAAATAAAATACGTGAACAAATTAGACTCCCACTAACCTACGATATACTTGGGTTATAAAACCCAACGTAAATCGCTTAAAATAAACCAAAGGCCATAAAAAGTCATGTTTGCTTTACACAAAATCTCCCCATACTAGATTATTTTAATAGTATTATATTATATAGTTTTTATTTGTCACACACCGTAACCAATTACATAACTTACAATAATAAATATAATAATTATAATTTTATTATAATTATTATGATGATTAATAAATAAATATATATCTAATTTAATTAATAAATTAGACTTAAGCACCACTTTACTTAATTACTTATTTTCTTTAATATTAAACAACTCATTTAATTTAATTAATTCATTAAATTAAAACTTCAACTAATAAAATTTACCTTTGTTTTAACTTAATTATCATACACCAGTAACTAAATTATTATACCACAATTTCATAAATTATTTATTTATCTCAATAAATAAATTAATTAAAATATTTATTTAATTCAATAAATATTTAAAATTAATTATAAAATTCATTTAATGTCTTCAATAGTTAACTTAACTATTAAACCTCACTTTCCCAATATATGAATATATATTTCTCTTCACACCAGATCACATATTTCAAAATATATAGCACGTATATATAAATACTCAAACTCAAAACATCTCATAATAAGAATTTTAATTATTAAATTCATATTTTAATAACTTATAAAAATTCGGGTTGTCACAACCTCAGACCAGGCTTTGCGCACAGGCTCAGCCTAAGACATGGCTCTGCCCAGAAATATGCGATCCGTGGCCACATGGATCAGTTTTTAATTTGCCCTCACACTTGTTGTAGCCGGGGATCGATCCTAGGATGCCCGGGTTTACAATTCACCCCAGGTCGAAACTTACTGTTGCGCCAAGTGTTGTGGTTACAAGAGAACTATTCAATTGAACGTCTTGCGCGTATGTACATAAATGAGATTGTAAGATTGCATGGCATGCTAGTATCTATAGTTTATGATCAAGACCCTAGATTCACTTCACAATTTTGGGTCAGTTTTCAAAAAGCTATGGGCACTAAATTATGATTCAATTCTGCATACGATCCCTAAACAGATGGGCAATCAGAAAAGACTATTCAAACTCTTGAAGATCTATTGAGACTTTGCATACTAGACTTCAAAGGAAGTTGAGACAAGTACTTACCATTGGTGGAATTCTCCTATAATAATAGTTCTCAAGCAAGTATAGGCATGACTCCATTCGAGACGTTGTATAGAAGAAAATGTCATTCTCTAGTATGTTGGGACGAGGTGGGTGAAGTGACATTATTGGGAACAGAATTGGTACACATGACTACGAAAAAGATTTAAATGATCAGATAAAGTATATAAACAACACAAGATCGACAAAAGAGTTATGTTGTTCTTCCTCGAAGGGACGTGGAATTCAATGTCAGAGACCATGTATTGTTACGTGTTGCTTCATGGAAAGGAGTTACAAGATTCGAAAAGAGAGGAAAGCTCAACACTCGATTTATTGGTCCATTTGAAATCTTTGACCGGGTAGGAACTATGGCCTATAGACTCACCTTACCGCCAAGCATGTCTCGTGTTTAAAACATTTTTCACATATCCATGCTACGTAAATATGTGGAAGACCCAAACCACATTATTGAATTAAAACCAAATGAGATAGCAGAAGATTTAACGTATGAGGAGGTACCTGTCAAGATCTTGGATAAGAAGGAACATGTTTTACGCTCAAAGGTTATACCTCAACTCAAAGTTTTATGGAGAAACCATGATATTGAGGAAATGACCTGGGAGTTAGAATCTAAAATGAAAGCAAGGTATCATCACCTCTTTGAAATACAAGTACGTACATCAATTTCGAGGACGGAATTTCATAAGGAAGGGAGGTTGTAAGACCCCAACTTTTTATGAATAAGATTTAATTTTTTCTAAATATTATTCTGAATAGTAAGGTGTTGATTTGATATAATGTTATAGTTAAAGGTGATATATGCAAATTATCACATAAATAGCTTATTGGGGAATATTCATTTTGTTTGGGAATATTCGTTCTGTTGGGAATGTTATATTCGGTAAAGTACGAAGGCGCCAAAATAACCAATCATTGGTGGGCTCCATAACGGAATAATTTCCGGATATAGAAAGCGACAAAAATAACCTTTTTAAAAATGACAGTAAAATTTATACTGTTAACTGTCGAAATACCAACTTATAAAAGGACAGTAATACACGTTATTCCACAACAGTATACAGTATTCCACAGTAACACACGGTATTGCACAATAATTTATATTATTGATTCAATAATTGCTATAATAATTCATATTATTGACTCAATAATTGACACAGTAACAACTTCACAGTATTTCACATTATTAAATCAATAATTTTCATGACACGATAACTTCTATTATTGAAATTATATTATTAGATAGCATTATTGATAATGTCTTAAAAGTTTTGTTGAGAAAAGGGGTCATGTTATCTAATTGCGCGCCAATAAGGAGAAATCCTTATCGAAAAGTCTTATCTTTCCTAGGAACGATCCGGTTGTCAATATTGTAAGTTATAATATTAATGATGAATAATTGTTAAAATATTGTGTTGATTAAAGATAAGTATAATAATTGATGAGTGGTTGATATTTGTTCAATTTGTGATATAAATAGAGGAGTTTATTGTAAGTTTGGCTTATTATTCTATTAACCCCCCCACTTACCCATTTTTCAAAATCGTCGTTAGAAAATTTAATTTTATTAATATTATAATAGTAATAAAACAAAATTTTTGTATATAAAATAGAAAACTTTTATAATATATATAAAGTTATTTATTTTATTAGATTATAATTAGAATATATTATATTTTATATAAAGTTATATGTTTTATTAGAAAATTATATTATAAAAATTTTAAACATTTAAAAATAAAATCAGACGAACGCGTTTTCCACCGACAGAATAGTGTTAAGCATTTTTCTATAAATAGGTTGCTTCGTTGAGGTATGAAACTCACACTAGAATCACAAAATTCTTCTTCTATAATAGTGTGCGTATTTCTTTCTAGTATAAGGATACTTTGAGTGTAGCTAATAATGCAAGATTTCCTCAATATAATCTCCTTTATACCAGTAAGATCTAGTCTCTTACTACGGTAAAAAATATTATTTTCTTTCAGTACTCGTAAGGGATATCATTTTCTTTCATACTCCTGAAATGATTAGAAAGTTCTTGAGGTTTGCACTTCATCTAATATAATTTCACTTGAATAATTTATTACCTAAACTTTCTTATTAAATTTTAAATGTCGGAGTAGTGTTCACACCGGGGTACTATTCACGCTACGATACTATTCATAAAGAAATTTAGTTTTCTTTTCTTCTCCAAATTATCTTTGAAATATGAATCTTAAATGTCATTCTTGAATTTTACTACAAAGTTGGTTATCATGTTGACAATTTGTACTAATATCATTTCACTTGAATAATTTATTACCTGAACTTTCTTATTAAATTTTAAATGTCGGAGTACTGTTCACATCGGGGTATTATTCACGCCGAGGAACTATTCATGACAAAATTTAGTTTTTTTTTGTCCAAATTATTTTTGAAATATGAATCTTAAATATCATTGTAGACACTCGAAATATTTCTGCACAATCATAACAACATTACAGGAGGCGAATAATCTTTCGAGAGATAACCACGGGCGGCGCTCACATCCATTCCTGGATACCACCTGAAGTTCGGTCTCCATTCCAGATACTACCGGAGGATCAGTTCACAACCCAGACCACACACCGGGAGTCTCAGTCTCAACCCGGACCACACACCGGGAGTCTCATTCTCAACCCCGGAACACACACCGGAAGGATCATTTCCAACCTCGGAGATAACCTTGAATTTCATCCTTGGCGATAACCCCAAGGAATGTTGTTGCAGTTCCGGCGATAACTCCGGAAATGCATGTTTCAAATACATGTGATCTGCTTCAATCTCATACCTCCTACCGAGGCACTCATCTCTCAAACCCGAAGCTAACATCGGGTATATAAGCATTTATAAGATGACATTGCAGTATTCAAACACTTGCAGCAGTCCAATCTCAGATGTAACCCTGAGCAACGTCTGCTTTCAACTCAAACCGGTGATAACCCCGGTGAAGAGTCAAACGTCATCTTGCCACATCATCTGCGCGTCGTCTCGACACTTCAATACATACATATATACAACTATGTCATTCAAGAACCAGGATATCCAATCCCGAGTGACTATTACACATGGCAGTACACCGGATAGAATTTGAAGCTTGAAGATCATGGGCATGGTCCCCTCTTCCTGACTTCATACAACCTCTAATCCATGTCATTGCGTAACTCTTGACACAAGCTATCCGAAGTAGGTCACATATACCTCGTTTGGAAGCTCAGATTGAAGTTCTGCAAGTTCGAGCGGATATTACAGTGTGTGAGTGCACGTACTTTGAGACGATGGGACCTGCAAAGCCTGGGCCCACCACGACCAACCGTAGGTGTAACTGCGGCTGCCGCAGGTACACCTGCGGCCATCAGTTTATAAATATGAGCTGATGGCCAGCCATTTTGAGGGAGAGAAGAGAGAGAAAAGGCGAGGAAGCCCTATCCATTTTACTCTGTACACACCCATATTGAGTGTTTCCTCTTCTGTTAGCTCACATATAGCTATATTTTGTCCGGCGGGAGCTGAGTATTTATCCACATAGAGTCATAGAAGTCTACTTTGGCAGCCCACTGTAAGCCTTCTTACATTCTATAAAGCTTTCTTCTCATATAATCTTTATGCTGTATACGCGTTGAGAGTCGTGTGAGTGTGTTTGCCTTTACTTGGTCCTTGGTTTTCATTTACATATATATATATATACTTATATATATATATATATATATATATATATGTATATATTTTTATACGGACTAACATTATCGAGTTATGCCTCGATTGAGCCTTAGACTTCCGGTTTAGAAGCGTTTATTAGCTTTATATATATATATATATATATATATATATATATATATATATATATAAACTGTTGTGGATTTCTCTGATGAGCCTGACTTGGTCTTGAGTGTTTAATTGCTTATATATATATATATATATATATATATATATATATATATATATATAAAAAAAAAAGCGTAGGTCGACTTCATCTAATGAGCTTTGAATTTTACATCCTATGCGTTTAATTTCTTTTATATATATATATATATATATATATATATATATATATATATATATATTGTTATCGGACATATCCGGTGAGCCGATATTTTACATCCTAATGTGCATTTGCTACTTTTATATATATATGTATATATTTACATTTTGTCCTCGCTGGAATTCACTTACGTGGAAGTTGATAGCTTTTTACTGACTTTATTTACATTCAAGTCCACTTTGAGTATACTCAAGTAGCGGTTGATAACATTTACCGCTTTATTTACATTTCTGATCCCCATGGAGTTGCTTCGTGGTGGCTGATCATGCATATATATATATATATATATATATATATATATATATATATATATATAATCGCCATCGCTTTCCATACAAATTGCAGTATCATGTGAGCCTAGGAATCATGCGATCACAGATTCAGTCTACTGTATCTAGATTCGGTTCCCATGATGGACTTTTTCCAGCTGTAAGCAGCTTGTATGTGACGCCCCCAAAATAGGTCCACACGACCCATTCTGAGTCGCCAAATATCACACTATAAAAATCAAATACAAACTTTATTTATACAACTGTTGAACTGTCATACAGAATACGACCACAGTTAAGCTGTGAGTTTTAATACAATATTGTCTCGTAAATAGTATCCAAACTCAAATAGTTACAATGCCATATAAAAATACAGCAACAAATATTTTAAGACCCCAAATAAGAATGAGAAGATTATTATCATATTCATTCTAATGAGGTGCACTTTTGACGCTGTTAAAGTCGGGTTCTCATCACCCTATTGTTGTTCGTCAAAATCAATTATTAAGTGACGTATAAAATACGACACACACATCTTAGGTCCTCAATACAATTATCTGTTGCATGTCATGTCGTTTTATAATGTATTGAGAAACTTCGACAGTCTCGGACCATCCCACTATTTCCCTGTTATCCCCGCTCGACCCAGCTACACTCTTATTACCTAAAATGAATTATGAAGCAAAAGGGTGAGCACAATTAGCCCAGTAAAGAATATCATGGCTAAGATAATTAATTTATCAACAGCCTTTATCAGAATAAATCAAAGATTTATAACATATGGTAGATAATAAAAGTTTTCAACCATAATTGCAGCAGAATCAACAATCCATTAGAAGAGTCAAGTAGAACATAATGTCTACTATCTCCTCTAAATTAAAAGTCCATCATTGATATTTTATTCCTATAATACTCATTAACAGTTCTTTGTTATACTTAAGACAAATACAAACTTTCAACACTTGTCTTCACCTGAACCACCAAAGATGTTAGTTAAATTCACAATTCATATTTATAATAATGTGAATTAACAGTTCCTTCTTGCCACAAAGGCTTAATAGAACGTTTACTCAATATCCTTACCCCAAAGGCTGAAGATATTCAAATGTAATAACAATGATCATACCAATCAGTTGTCTATCTTTGCACTACGGGCCAAAGATATTCAACTATTAAAAACAATGGTCATGATCATACCAATCAATTGTCTATCGATTGCACTTCTAAGAAAAGACATTCAACTTGTTAACTAATGGTCATGATCCCCTTGATCACAAACATTGAATTATCCATGCACTTACTGACCAAGGATATTCGTTAGTATCACTAGTGGTCATGATCATGTCATACACCTGTCCATCTTCGCATTACGGGTCAAAGCTATCAAACAACAGATCATCTTTGCACTACAGACCAAAGATATTCAACAACATATCATCTTTGCACTACAAGCCAAAGACATACAACTGTAAAATCAATAACCAACAGTATAATAAAGAATGGAATAATAAAATAATTTCACCATGTATGCAAGATTACGCATGACGAGTTATTCCAACATAATAATAAAGAATGGAATAATAAAAGAATTTTACCATGTATGCAGTACTCCGCATAGACAGGTTATTCCAACATAATAATAAAGAATGGAATAACAGAAGAATTTCATCATGCGTGCGTAATCCGCACGGACAGGTTATTCCAACAGAATAATAAATAATGGAACCAGGTCATGCGTAATCGCACAGACAGGATATTCCGACAGAATAATAAAGAATGGAACCAGGTCATGCGTAACGCACAGACATGATATTCCGAAAGAATAATAAAGAATGGAATAATAAAAGAATTTCACCATGTATGTAGTACTTCGCATAGACAGGTTATTCCAACATAATAATAAAGAATGGAATAACATAAGAATTTCACCATGTAAGCGTAATCCACACAGACAGGTTATTCCAACAGAATAATAAATAATGGAACCAGGTCAGGCGTAATATGCACCGACAGGATATTCCAACAAAATAATAAAGAATGGAATAACAGAAGAATTCACCATGCATGCGATAGATCGCACAGACAGGTTATTCTTAACAGAATAATAAAGAAGGGAACTAGGTCAGGCGTAATCCATTGCCGAGCGGATATTCCAACGAGAATAATAAAGAAGCGGAACTGTGTCAAGGCGAAATTAAACTCAAGCGGGATATTCCAATGTAATAATAAAGAATGGAATAACAATGAAATTTCACCATGTATGCGGTGCTTGGCATAAACAAAGTTATTACAATGACGAATAATAAAGAATGGAATAATAGAAGAATTTCACCATGTATACAATACTTCGCATAAACAGGTTATTCCAACATAATAATAAAAAATGGAATAATAGAAGAATTTCATCATGTATGCGATACTTCGCATAAACAGGTTATTCCAACATAATAATAAAGAATAGAATAAGAGAAGAATTTTACCATGTATGCGATACTTCGCATAAACAGGTTATTCCAACATAATAATAAAGAATGGAATAATAGAAGAATTTCACCATGTATGTGATACTTCGCATAAACAGGTTATTCCAACATAATAATAAAGAATGGAATAACAATAGCTCTCTTCATGAATACGAGACGATTAAAGCACTCCGATCGGAGATGGACCGATCTGGTTCTCTAGTCTATTGTTTCCTTAGCTTTAAGTGCCCCTTACTATAATAATCATATCCCTTACTATAATAATAACATCCCTTACTATAATAATAACATCCCTTACCTTTCAAAGAAGAGTATTCCGACTGGTAGGGCAAGGATATACTTGAAGAAAACTTGCATTATCTTCTACGCTCAAAGCTTTCTTAAACTCTAAAGAAATACGCTCGAGATTACAGAAGAAGAACTCTCTCTATAGTTTCAGTAAATTCATAAGAAATAATGAAGGAATGAGCTTCTATTTATAGAAGAATGGACTGCATAGTAACTAATTCATGAACGGTCCAAATTAATTTACTTTTAATCGGACGGTCCATATTTAAAGCAAAATCTTTTAAATAAAATATAATATATTCTATTTATAATCTAATAAAACGAATAACTTTATAAAAGTATTCTGTTTTATATAAAAGGTTTTACTATGCAAAACACTATGCAGACACTATGCAACACTATGCATAATAAAATATAATATATTCTATTATAGAATAACTTTATAAAAGTATTCTGTTTTATATAAAAAGATTTTACTATGCACAGCAGAATATGATATATTCTATTTATAGAATAACTTTATAAAAGTATTGTGTTTTATATAAAAAGCTTTTCTACTATTATAATTTCAACCAATGGTCTGAAAAATTAGTACATCTCTTCGTGGAATAATATTGTACCTAAAAAATGATTTGGACTGAAAAGAAATATATTTTTCGGGTGAATAGTACCCCGTAAATAGTAACTCGTGAATAGTAACTTATGAATAGTACTTCGACACAAAAAGTGCCCCAACTACCTAAGTGAATAATACTAGAGTGAATAGTAACCGAGTATTTTATGACAACTTGTCTACTTAAAAAAAAATTCACATATCACCCTTAACTTTAACCTTTTATCAATTTAACAATTTACTAAAATAGAAAAATTGAATAATTTTATTTCATAAAATTCGGGGTCTCACATTGTACATTATTTACAGTGTCTGAATTTCCTTGGATGGTTGTTATGCCCATAAGGAGTTCGGCACTGCTATATATTATTTTCTCTCAGATGCTTCGCAGTTCGAAAAATAAAAGCAAACAAGCCGAATATTTTAATAATAAAATGAAAGTATCAAAGGCCTCAATTACTATTGAGCACAGGGTTTGAAAAACCTTTTTCATAAAACTTCATTGCTATATCTTGTTTAAAACTGAATTTTCTACAAAAAAATTCAAACCCTATGTATATAGGTGCAACGAGGCATAACACTACTTCCAGATAATTGCACATTGATCCACACACACACACACCAATTCATATAACAGTTTCTTTGAGAAGTGGCGGTCCATGGGCAACACGGATGTCGAAGTGCCTAACATCTTCCTCCGCATAGCCAAGCCCCTAATCCTTAATGAATCTCGGTTTCACAGAGACCGGATTTAGCGATGTTACATCATTGGGTCAATGTCTGAAACCTTTTCGATTGCATTAGTGCAACCAGATTAATCCACCAATGGCGACTCTTAAAGTCCAATCGTCGACATTACACATGTCGGACCTTTTTCACTTGTTTTTTCAAACAAATCTCACATTAACATGAGAACACCAGAGAACAAGTAACGAAAAGGGACATCAAAAAATCCCGACATCGAGAGGTGGCGACTCTGCTGGGGACTCCAGTAAGAGGGCTTAAGCCGCTCTTACAAGCTTTTCAAAATTGTTATATGCTTGTGTGTGAATGATGCATTTACATTTATGATGAATGTGTACGAATGCATCTTAATTACTGCACTGCTAAATATTTATATATGATATTAGTGCTTCGCACATGTCATCATTTTGCATAAACGGTGAGACACGTTGTATGTGAATGTATGTTGTGTGGTCCCTCCACCAGGAGGCTATCCTGTCGGTGTTTGATTACTGGACTTGTGGGAAGAATAATTCCCCGGGGCTCAGGAAAGGCACCACTCAGATTCGCTCCAATTGAACGACCGGATTAACTTCCCGTCAAGTAGATTGTGATGATCTGGGAACCTTTATGCTAAAAAGCCGCGAGAGTAACCCTAAGATAGGTCAGCATCTGATAAACCAAACGCGGAGGAAAGTCTCTTCATACTTTCCATTTTCAATTACTTGTAAAAGAATTTACTTGTAATTTATTCCATGTTCATCCATATGTAATGGAAAATATGAAGAATATATGTGCATACATGACATGTTATTAATTAACAACCGATTTTGCAGAACAAAATTCCTAAAACGAACATTGTTATGATAACATTTACATTACCCTAAGACTAAAATACATAAGTCTTTTGTAGGGAAGCAATTGGGCCTATTACCCGCTCAAAATCCAAAAAGGCCTCGAGCTTACAGCCAATCATGTCTTCTTCTGACCAGTCTAACACTGTTTTCCGCGAAGAATTTGACGGATTGAATAAACAAATCACAGACTTGGCTGTTCTACTGAAAAAATTGCACCAGTCCACTCAGGGTACAAAGATACCTACACATACAGAATCCTCTACACAAGGGGGAGTCCAAGGTCTGGAAATAAAAATTCCAGAACATCAGTTGGATACGACCAACAAAGACCCTGAAAACACCCATCTCAAAGGAGATCCAGACACTAGTGATATCAGGAAGAAGGTCCTCCAAATGGAGGAAACTATCCGTGTTCTCAAAGGGATTGGGACACATGGCAGTGTTTCATATACAGACCTTTGCATATTTCATGGTGTTCAGTATCCAGAGAAATTCAAAACCCCTGATTTTGAAAAGTATGACGGATTAGGGGATCCTTATACCCATTTAAAGGTATTCATTGGAGAACTTGGATCTTATGCGGAAGATGAAAAGCTCAGAATGCAACTGTTCCAGAAGAGTCTGACTGGAGAAACCCGTTCATGGTATACTAGATTAGACAATTCCAAGATCCATAGTTGGGAAGAGCTGGCTCATGCCTTCCTCACTCAATACAGTTTTCAATCTCAGATGG
This sequence comes from Panax ginseng, assembly GCA_020205605.1. Taxonomy (NCBI): domain Eukaryota; kingdom Viridiplantae; phylum Streptophyta; class Magnoliopsida; order Apiales; family Araliaceae; genus Panax; species Panax ginseng. Next base: position 71,615,455 of record CM035139.1, read on the forward strand.
CTCCTGACCGGTACCAAATTATCAAGGTCAAGAAACAGTCTAATGAATCATTCAGAGAGTATGCTCAAAGGTGGAGGCGCCTTGCTGCTCAAGTTATTCCTTCCATGACAGAATTAGAAATGGTCATAACTTTCATAGATGTACAGGAAGCTCCTTTCTATGAAAGAGTTCTAGTTTGGTATTTAAAACCATTCTCGAAATGATCAAACACGGAGAAATGGGTTTGAAATGGGGTTGAAGTCCGGAAAGATTCAAGACCTCATGGCCGCTCTTAAAACATTCTTTGAATACATCCATCCGGATCTTATGGAAACAACCCGAGGGTCCATAAAAAGAAAGAGGGGATGTTTCCTTGATACTACAAGGACGTAAAAGCAATCAAAGCATGCCTATACAAAGGAGAAACTATTCCCTTTTGGGCACAATCTTCAAACCCTCCATTGCCTAAAAATGGAGAAAGCAAAGCGACCTCGAACATTCACACCCTTAGGGGACTCCTTCGAGAATATTCTTGCTCGTCGACTACTCGTAAGAAAATTACACGCCTTCTTCCACCAAACCAACCCTAATGGGAGGGGTTTTAATGCTACTTTTCGGAGTGTGCTTATCATCATGTAGGAGCACTGGACATGATACTCAAGATTATTGGGCCTTGAAACACAAGATCTAAGATTTAATAGACAATGGTGAGATCGTAGTCACCAAACTAGATCAACCTCATGTGCAAGACAACCTCTTCCTCAACACAAAGAAGAAGAGGTCAACATGATCGAGTTGGAGCACCGGGCAAAGTTCCGGTTTAATGGCGAGCCATCTCGGACCATCAAAGACGGTGATGACAGATGGGATTATGCAAAGTTCCAGTTTACTATGGAACGAAAGATGAAAGCTCTTTGCAAACAAATCGAGCAATTGGCTGAACTGGTGACCCATCAACATCAAGTCACACGCCAATTAATCAAAAAGGAGCATGCCTATCTCCTTCCATTTGTTATGAATGCTCCGCCATCACCTTCATAAAGTGAAGCTATGGAGGATAAGGTTGCAAAGAGAGCAAGTGCTAAAGCGCGTCGGGATTTTGCCAATCAAAGGGAATTTACCTATCTCGGCCAATCTATGGAGGAGATATTGCAAATGGTAATCAACGAAGGAAGAATTACCTTCCTTCTACCTCCAATCAATCCCCACTCCGGACGATTCAATTCTGATGAAGTGTGTCAATATCATTCACACTCTCGCGGTCACAGCACAGAAGAATGCTTGGCACTCTGCCATCTCATTCAGAATCTTACTGATAGTAGTGTCCTGCACATTGCAGATGATTACACTGTGCAACTCAAGGGTGGGAATGCATGTCCTACCAAATGGAAGGAATCAATAGCAGTTATATCTGAAATGGATGATGAGACAACTAATTCAACTCAAAGGAGCTGACAATCCTTTGAAAGTGGCCGCACCTGAGCCAATTCCTCTACCCTTCAGACCACTGACATCCTCGCTTCGACACGCACAAAGTTCCATGGAATTATGGAGAAGTCAAGGATCTACGCTCATACTCTGCTATTCTGGTGTCGAAGGATAATCCACTATATCTTCCTAAACGGGTTATGAAGCCTACTTGCAAAGCCAAGGGGAAAATTCCCATGGAGAAGATTAAAAAATTCCTCCGCACTATGGGCCACAATGAAGCCAATGTGGTTTTAAGCTTACGAAAAGCTCCACACCAGATATCTATACTGGATTTGGTTTTCTCTTCCGAAGATCATCGAAAGATTCTATTGCAGGTTTTACAAGAAGCCTATCTGCCAAAATCAGTGGATATGGAAAACTTTCAACATCTGGTTGATCACATTTTCAACTACAATGTGATATCCTTCACTGATGATGACATACCGCCCGAAGGGACCGGTCATTGCAAGCCACTACACATCGCAATGTTGTCTTCCGGGTACATGCTAGCTGGAGCTCTGATAGATGGAGGGTCATCTCTAAATATCTGTCCTTATGCCACCCTTGTGAAGATGAATGTCAATCTCAAGCGGATCCAAAGCAGCCACACGGTTATCTGAGCTTTTGATGGATCCCGACGAAATGCCGTCAAAAAGATTGAATTGCCAATTGAGATTGGCCCAAATACATTCAATGTATCCTTCCATGTCCTAAAGATAGATTCAGGATACAACTTGCTATTGGGGAGACCATGGATACATATGGCTAGAGTTGTTCCCTACACACTACATCAACAGCTCAAATACATTATCAATAATAGTCTAGTCACTGTTGATGCTGAGCCGGAGTATCCTGAACAAGGAGATCTTTCAATCATCAGTTTCAACTCTAAAGTTGAGCTGGCCAATTTTCATACCTTGGAAGTGAGCAACACTCAATATCAACCTATTGAAGCACCACTTCCGTACCAAGATTTACAAGGTTATGTCTTACTACTCAAGAAATGATGTCATTGGGTTATCAGCCTGGACAAGGGCATGGTAAAGATAAGCAGGGTATTAAACACCCTATTCAAATGTCCAATCAAACTGGGACAGTCGGGCTAGGCTATTCTACCAGTTCCAGCCATAGGAATCCGCATAAACACCGGCCGGTTCCTCAAGCTTCTACCACGTGGTGATGTTTTCAATTTGCACCTCATGAGCTGATACAGTCTCCAGTTAAGGTGCCAGCACATATTATGACTATGCTGTTTCCCAAACTAGTACCCTTCAAAGCAAAAGAGGTGCTGATTCCTGATCCTGAAGTGGAAGAAAAGGAACGGAAACGTAAACATGACATTGCCTTGATGATGGCGAGTATACGCGTCATTGTTCATAATGAACATATAAAATGAATACACCCAGACGATGATTGTCCGGATGTCATGGTTATCATTCGGGAGAAGGAGGACAACAACGATCCTTCCATTACTGCAGTCCATCAGGACTTTGCCCTCGATAATTGGAACAGCATTCCATGCATTGGTCGACGAGGGTAAAATGGGCAGAAAATCCTTCTACTTTGTAGATAACTTTAATTGCTTACTTTTCTTTACAGTACTAGCAGTTATTTTATGAAGTACATGCTAACACTTTTGTATGATCGAACAGTTTCATATATTAAGTGAAAGCATACTTTGTTTCGAGACTCAAATTTAGATGTGCTGTACTTGTTAATGAGGTGCCTTCTCTCCACAAGGGCTGTAACTTTGATGCAAAGTTGGACTCAGACTTGATGGACATTCAAGAGGACATTGAGACACCTCAGGAGATTAAGGAATGGGTCGCAGATAAGCCTAAAACCAACCTTGACTAAACCACTCCTTTCAATCTTGGATCCTTAGAAAACCCTAAGCTAATCCAGATTGGTTCAGACCTCACTCCAAACCAACGGAATGACATGGTTGCACTATTAACCCAATTCCAGGATGTGTTTGCATGGTCTCATGAAGACATGGTGGGTTTGTCCACTGACATTGTTCTTCATCGCCTTCCCATTAAAGAAGGATTCAAGCCAGTTAGACAAAAACTCTAGCGATTGAAACTTGAGTGGAGTTTAAAGGTCAAAGAAGAAATTGTGAAACAATTTCAAGCTGGCATTATCATGGTGTCTACATAACCGGAGTGGATATCCAACATTGTTCTCGTGCCTAAACCAGGAGGAAAGGTGCGAGTCTGTGTGGATTACCGGGATTTAAACAAAGCTTGCCTTAAAGTAGCTTTCCCGTACCTTTTATACATATTCTCATTGACAATACTGCTCAATATGGCATGTACTCCTTTGCTAATTACTTTGCGGGGTACCATCAAATTATGGTTGCTGAGGAAGACCGTGAGAAAATTTCTTTCATCACGCCTTGGGGAACCTTTTGCTACAGACGGTTGTTATTCGGCCTCATCAATGCCGGGGCAACCTATCAATGAGCTATGATGGCTCTTTTCCATGATCTAATGCATAAAGAGATAGAGATCTACGTGGATGACATCATTGTCAAATCCCGAAGGGAGGAGGACCACCTAGACCATCTCAAGAAGCTATTCAATAGGTTGCGTAAGTACAACTTGAAGTTAAATCCAGCCAAGTACGCCTTTGGTGTTAAATCAGGCAAGTTGCTAGGTTTCCTAGTCAGCCACAAAGGGAATGAACTGGATCTTACCAAAATCCAGGCCATCAAGGAAATGCCCATTCCTCAGACAGAGAAGGAAATAAGGGGATTTTTGGGAAGAATCAACTTCATTAGCAGATTCATTTCTCAACTCACAGCAACCTGTGAGCCCATCTTCAAATTGTTAAGGAAGAACTCCTCCATGAAATGGAATGATGAGTGCCAGAAAGCCTTCCTTACAATTAAAGAGCAGCTGATTAATGCTCCTGTTTTGGTACCACGCAGGGATGATGTTCCCATGTTTATGTACCTATCCATTAATGACAATGCCATGGGCTGCATGCTGGAGCAGAAAGACGATAGAGGCCAAGAACGAGCTATCTATTACCTCAGCAAAAGATTCAGCACCAGTGAACACAAGTACACTTTGATTGAGAAGACTTGTTGTGCTTTAGCATGGGCTTCCAAGAGATTACAGCATTATCTCCATGGTCACACAACCCATCTCATATCCCGTGTGGATCCTCTCAAGTATGTGTTCAGCAAGCCCATACTGAATTATCGACTGTCCAGATGGCAGTTGATCCTACAACAATTTGACATCGTCTACGTGACGCAAAAGTTTGTCAAAGGTCAAGGAATTGCGGATCAACTGGCCGCCGCACCTGCAGGGGATTACAAACCCTTGGAAACTTACTTCCTCGATGAAGGGGTAATGACAGTTCAGCAACACCATCAGTATGATACATGCCGTACGTGGAAAATGTATTTTGATGGAGCTGTTAATGTAGAAGGCTCTGAGTCGGAGCAGCCTAATATCCAAAGACGGGGAGTAGTATCCCATCGCCAAATCAAATTGCAGTTTGTCAGCACCAACAACACAGCTGAGTATGAAGGCTGTATCATGGGGCTAAAAGTTGCTCGTTCAATGGGCATCAGGCGGTTAACTGTCTTTGGAGATTCTGAATTGGTGATCAAATAATCCACGAGAATCTATCAAACCAAATAATTACATTTGTTGCCTTACCACGGCAAGTTCTACAGATGGCTTTGGAGTTTGAAGAAATCTCCTTTCTACACATTCCTCGTAATAAGAATGATTTTGCGGATGCATTAGCAACGTTGGCCTCCTTGGTTCACATACCTAACAAGGAAAATATGTCAAGCATCACATTTGCTATGCAAAAAGCCGCAGCTTATGGGAACTACGTTGGAGAAGTATCGGATGAGCTACCTCTCGTCCTCCACCCTTGGTACCAGCATATCAAGGAGTATCTGCGAGATGGATCTACACCCACTGAGTTAAGCCTAACTGAGAAGAGGAGGATCCATCGACTTGCTATGAAATTATACTTGAGCGGAGATGCACTCTACAAAAGAGATGAAGGATTAGGTCTCCTCAGATGTCTAGACAAAGACCAAGCTCAGAGGCTCATGGATGAGATCTATGGTGGAGTATGTGGCCCACACATGAGCGGCCCCTTACTTGTCAAGAAAATTCTCAAAACAGGACATTATTGGCTTACACTCAAAGCTGACTGTGATGATCATGTCAAGAGGTGCTATCAATGCCAGGTCCATGGGAATATTATCCACGCCCCTCCAAGGGAGTTCCACAATATGAGTTTGCCCTGGCCCTTCTCAATGTGGGGAATGGACGTGATCGGGCCCATCGAGCCCAAAGCCAGTAATGGTCATCAATTCATATTCACCATGATCGACTACTTCACCAAATGGGTAGAAGCTGCATCCTTCTCCAAGGTTACTAAAGAAGTTATCATTGCTTTCATCAAAAACGATGTCGTCTGTTGATATGGACAACCAGAGGTCATTGTGTCAAACAATTCTAAGAACCTCAAAAACAAAATGATGGAGGAGTTATGCAGTAAATTCCACATCAAACACCTTAACTCCGTCATCTGCCGTCCAAAGATGAATGGTGCTTTAGAAGCGGCTAATAAAAATATCAAGAATATCATGCAGAAAATGTCCGCCAATCACAAAGGATGGCCTGACCTCTTGCCTCTGACTTTATTAGCCTACAGAACTTCTATGCGTACTTCCACTGGGGAAACCCCCTACTCATTAGCCTATGGGATGGAAGAAGTGCTCCCCATAGAGGTGGAAATGGAATCCCTCAGAGTATTAATGGATGCTCAGTTGGATGAGGACCAATGGGTACAAGATAGGTATCACCAATTGTCTCTAATAGACGAAAGAAGAACCACGACAATCTTCTATGGTCAATTATATCAGCAAAGGATGGCACGGTCCTACAACAGAAAAGTTCGACTACGGCATTTCAAACAACATGACTTGGTTTTGAAAAAGATCATTGACAACTAAGATCAATCTAAGGGAAAATTCGCTCCTAGATGGGAAAGCCCGTTTGTTGTCAATGAGGTATTGACATGAGGTGCTCTCAGATTGCAGGAAATAGACGGTGATGAATTTACACAGCTTATCAACTCAGACATCGTGAAACAGTACTATGTCTGAAGTTACCATCAAACAAACATCCTGGTTTTGATCATCAAATCACCCGTCGTTCCGATTTTGAACCCTTCCTTTCTAAATACTTTTCTGCCCCTCAGGGAAACATACACTTCAAACCAGCAGCCTGGTTTCCACTTCGTTTCAAATCTTTCATATAATTTCGGTTATCCTGAAGACGGGATTGAACCTTTCACACTTGCAGTTTATCCTGAAGACGGGATTAAACTTTTCTACGCCTGCAGTTTATCCTGAAGACGGGATTAAACTTTTCTACGCTTGCAGTTGGTCCTAAAGACGGGATCAAACTTTTTCACACCTGCAGTTTGTCCCCATTATGGGATCAAACTTTCTTCTCCCTGTAGTATAGCCTGCACATGGGATTCACACTTCTCTTTGCCTTCAATTCGTCCTAAGGGGCGAACTACGTCGACCTGATCTCCTCTTCAATAGGAGTACGTAGGCAACCATATTCTATATGGGCTAGTCGCAATAAACAAAAAACAACAAAAACATTTCTGCCCTTTCTCTACAAAAACAAAAATAACAAAAACATTTCTACACCTCATCTGCCTTTCACATCCAGTGTTGAACCTCTTACACCAGGTTCGAACTACGCAGACTTGATCTTCTCTTGATAGAGATGCGTGAAAGCGGCCATTCATGGTTCGAATCTAACCCCTACCGAACAAAAATATTTATCACGCGGTACTGGGATCAACCTTCAATTCACCACATTTCCTCGGTTTCAGATCAAAGGGATGGAATTACCCAACCTCTTCTCACAAATAGAAGATTCGGTGACCATCTAAGCTGCGATCGTGCCTCGAAGAGCAATACCAACCCATAAGAGATGGAATTAACTAGGCTTCTCACAAATAGAAGTACTGGCGACCATCTGTGGTGCGTTTAATCTCAGAGGAAGAAACCATTCTCCTCTACCCATATCATACAGATACCAGTCCCAAGACACCAAAGATGGTAGGGATTCATACGGATCAATGATCCGTTCTGAGAGATCTTATGGTGGCTCAATGTCCACATATCAAGGATAAGTCCAGAATGCATCAAGATCACAAGGCCCTGAAGAAACAGGCAAATATCAAGCAAGTATCAAGGCATAACTAAAAGGGAAGTGAATCAAAATATATTTCCCTGCCATACATAATAATGTTTGATATATACATATGTGTTGTATATGACAAAAGGGCTAAGCTAGTCTGTGCAGGAAAATACAAAGCTATCTACAGATCTGTATACATGCAAACTATCAGATCTAACATGGCATCCCTCTCTCGAAGACTTGGAGGTAACGCCGCAAGCTCCCGTCCAAGGGTATCTATACTGAGCTAACGGATCGAGGGTTAATGCGCATGGTGGCATAATGCTCATCAATGTAAGCACTCATGCGGTAAGACCGGTCGATCATTTGGGATCTCATTTGAAATCTTGTATGCGCAATGGCCACATCCCTAGCGAGATAAGGCGCATCCCACTCCACTATCAATGCATCCCTAGTGATCTAGCCTCATCCCTCTAAACATAGTGGCATCTCTCCCATCAAGAGTTGTCAACATCGCGCCCAACTCGATCTCTCTCTGGAGTCATCGGATGTAAGCTATGCTCCGGATCTTATGCTTAATCGAAAGTACCAATGGCACTCGGGTGGGAGAATCCATCACAAATGCTAGCGACTTAGCGAACCAAATCATCGATGGGAATATCGGCCTCTCTATAGGCTCTCTCATCGTCGTAATCGGGTCTCTGCACTATGGATACTACCACAGTCGACGCAATCTTTGTCTCCATCCATGTGGAATACTCTGTAGAACAACCTGGATGACTGACAGAAAACAAACCAATTCTCTCCGATCCCAACAGGCATATAACCTGGATCTCTCCTCCGCTGATAAACGATGTGAAGCGAAGTGCTGACTCACTGCCCCCTCATAAGGATGAAAATCTGGCCCGGTCAAACCGACACATCACGACCCGGTGGGTGGTAAGTAATCATGCCCCTTAATCCACTAGAGGAGGTAATCCATGCCCGAGCATGAGTAATGAAGTCAGAGGGTGAGCTAAGCCCTAAACACTTAAATATAGCAAACAGTCTCTAATCCTCGCCGGAAAAGTCGATAACGATCAAACAGATCTGCATCCTCTGCAGTCGAAAGAAGTATGACATGGCTATATCATGGGTAAAGCAAAAGCCCTGCCGTCTAAGTGTACCAATAGGTCCCAAGTGTGTCATAAACCACACATATAGCATTACCGAACTACCTATGAACACTCCTACCGGATAAGTGCAGCAGTATGTAACTGACCTCAGAATCTCTACAATGATCATCGGTATAATTATACGACCCTCCCTGAGAGCTCTCACTGCCATAATGATGCCGATATCCAGCTTATCCATATATCGTGGCATGTAGAGGTATGACAATACGCACAGCAGTAATACATCCACTCTGGCTGAATGCCAATGGTCCTCCGGTGTGATGAAATCCCCAGAATGTCGTGCATAACTATCCTCAGAGCCAAATCTGTCAAACAAAAAACATTGGGATATCACGTGGCTGGATGTAATCTCGTCCTCTACCACTTTACATCTCAATCCGGTGAGGGTCATGAACTGTCTACTCATGTCTCCAATAGCCATATGCACGCAAGGTCTGTCCAGCGGTAGCATCGTCAAACGTGCATACTCCTCTAAAGTAGGAGTCAACTCTTGGGTCCCAAATCGGAAAACCTGCCTCTTCGATACCCAGTGCTCGAGCATACCCTCTACAAATCCTATGGGAACACAAAACATCAACAGGTCATAGTATCTTTCAAGAAGAATCATCTACGATCACCATGTTCGATGGTGATATACTATCATACCATGAGCGCATACCACCTACCACCAAAATGGTGGGGTATGATCAATCTGACTAACTTTTCAAGAAGACATCTCATGACGGTAGGTGTCATAAGACCATCCAGGGGTCAATGCTGAGTATCTCTGGACATACATACATATGCATAACATAATAACATGCATGATATAATAGATGGCAATATGATATAGGGAATGAAAATGTACATACATTCCTAAGTATATCATCATCTAATACATCTCTATACAACTAAAATACAGGGAAATGGGGTGAAGCTACCCAATAACTCAACAGAGGCCTATCAAAAGATATAGCGAGAATGGGGCAAAGCTACCCAGCAGCTAACAGAGGCCTATCAAAAGAGATAATGAGAAATACATCAGAAAAAGTTAATAGTGTCAATGTCTACATCATCGATGCTTATCCACCGATGTAACTCCTCCGAGTCACCGGATCTCTATCTCTGTGGATGTCGACTCCATATGCTGAGGAGGATCTGCACCGCAAAACCATATGGGTCACTGAGGGGCCGGCCAGCCAAAGCTGGAAGGATCAAAAGTATCTACATCCCAAAGGATCTACTACCAAATGTCGGATGAAGAAATATGCCCGGTCCAACTGCCGGGTCAATCTATTAATCTGTGTCACATGACTCGGATCTCTGACATAAGCTAGCCAATCCATCATCATCATGGATCCTGGAACCATATCCTCCATAAACCATCATCACGGGTCTGAGCTCCAATGGTACGAGGGATCCACCAATGCTGGAATATCTCCTGAGTGCAGGGGCCCTCTGATAAAGTAAAATCGTCAATCCCCAACAATGGGATGTCAATGATGGGTGACTACGAAACAGGCCAATAACGCCTGGCAGAAGGCAAGATCGGCATACGGATCTATCCTGTAGTGTTCCTGATAGCACGCTCTCCTAAGTAGAGCTCCTATCCTCCATCTGTGAAGAAAGGAATCGTGCGGGTGGAAATGACGTACTCAACTCTAGTCGGGTACCCATCCTCAAATCTAACTCTCAAATGCTCCACAAAGTAGGGAACCCATGTGATGACACCCGCTGTCAACAACTCCAGCTGTAGGCGACAATGAGTGAAACACTCAGCAACAGGGACCTCCGCTAGTATGGAATGATGCCATCGTCGTCCTCATGGATAGGTTTCTAAACCTAACACGCGCACAGGACGCAAACATGGTAGCCTCTCATAGGCCCAAAACTGCCAACACAAAGGCAAACATCTCACCGTCACCAACACTCTTAACTCAGTACACCGGAAAAGACAATGTAAACACTCACCAATGTAAATGGGTAGAATCTTAACCACGCCTCATTAAGCCTCGCGATCGCATGCGCATTCCCCTGAGGAAGTAGGCAAAGGTGTAGGAACCCCAATCATAGTCTCCTATAAGGTCCATGTGTCGAGTGGCTCTAATCAAAGCGAACGACACCGTAGAGGAATTATCTGCTATGAAGCAGCCCCTAATGATCATCAGGAACAATCGCCGAAGAATGCGGTCCCTGACTCTCACATCATTGGGTATAGGCTCACTCAACGACCTTATAGATAGCATCTACGCCAAAGGACACATGCATTTAATAGTCCGCCCTTGAAGCCCCATGAACTCCCAACAAGGATTTGACTAGTAGGGGTAATATCCGCCGAACAAGGCACTGGATCCCCTCCAAACTCCATACCTGTGATAAACCGCCAATCCATCGGCGTCATCATCACCTCACAGTCTAGCAAATGGAGTGACTAAGTCTGGTGAAACCACCGCTTTCATAATGCCTCAAAGTAACCCTGGGGACAAAGAACGGGGAAGAATGGAAAAGAATGCTCTAAATCCCCAGCCATGTATAATCGCTCTATAGTCATCATGCAAGGCCTGATACATAGAGTGGATGCTAAACTAGTTCCCTCGAGGCTGTGTAAAGCCAAGAACCTACATCAAATGCAGATCAACATTAGAATCCTTTAATCTTCATCAATAGGAAACAAAGAAGATTATGATCTAACTTCATACCTCATTTGCGTGCAGGTATACTGAAGGATGCCGACTCAAGTTACCCAGAAGATCTGGGTTCGCCACTTGAATTCTCGCAACGCCTCTACGGGGGAATACGTCTGGCGGGAAGCAGGAGCCTCGACTGGTACATCCTCCTCCTCGTCCTCGACATCCGGCACTTCAACCCGGATAGACGATCACCGCCTCCACCAAACGCAGCGAGGTTTTACAGATCCAAGACCGAGGCTCTTGAAGCCCTCCTCAAATACACACAAGCAGTAAATACGGGAACTACTCTACCGATCCGGATCCATGATATATCCGACAACAAGTCTCCAAATCACCTCGTAAAAGGTGTGGTAAATTCTTACTGGAGCTTTTCAACATGCATGCATGCATTGTTTTAACATACATCTCTGATGAGAGTTAAAATGCATGACTAATCATTCCTACATTTTGGGAAAATTTTGCCATAGCCCCTTTGTAAATAGGACTATCCACATGCATATAAAAATGACTAGGTGGCCATTCAAGAGAAGCACACCTATACACAAATATATATATCCTATATGCATTTAATACATTGCGGTAAAAATCTAATTACCGTGATTATTTTGCTTGTCGCGCTTTACTCATTTGTCCTCGACAGGATAAGAAATGATAGTAAAGGTGCAAATTTGATCTGTTCAAAAGTCAAAAAATTTCACATCATTATGTTCAGCATGGTTTAATACTAACATTTGTTATGTTGAATATTTTTTATCAAGTTATATCAGCATGCATATTCACTACTATGTGTCTAAATGCATTTCATGTGATAAGTCATTTTCCAACGGATAGAAACTAGAAAAGAAAACATGCATACGTTACCAGTACAGTGAAGAACGCTTGTACGATAGTAGATTATGCAGAAAGTTTCCCGAACTCAACAAGTTTGATGAGAAGCTCTTCGATTTCCTTCGTCGCGCAGCTTGAAAATGACTCATGAAAGCAACCTTTGGGCTTTACATAGCCACGGTTGGCCGCAGGTCCACCTACGACTGCTGCAGGTGTACCTGTGGCACTCTTACATGGGTCCCACACCTCTGGCTCACTCCAGTTAGAGTTACAAAGGAGGTCTCGCAAGCTGAAAAGGCCAAATCAGGAATAAAAGTGCTACGCGATTGAGCGGAATAGCCCGAAATCCTGGTGTTCATGTGTCAAACTCTGGCTCCACATGTTCCATATTGGTATTCACCTGCATACAAGGTATACGATACCAGTAGCCTCAGCTTTCACAAATCATGCTCGAAAATACCCCACAAAGGTTCGATCTCTTATTATCGATGCGCCAGTAACCTCGACGATTCCCGGCGGGGGTTACAACGCAGAATCTACGAAAAATACAAATCAAAGACGTATTCCTGGTGGGGGTTACAACGCTGAAGTTTCAAACACCTACGTATCCCCGGCGGGGGTCACAACGCACATCTTATAAACATCCACGTATCCCTGGTGGGGGTTACAGCGCATTCAACCATTGATACACACATCAATGAAGGTCAAGTAGCCTTGACGTCATGTCAGCCGATGGCAAGTAAACCCATCAAAGCAACTCATCTGCGTATCCCCGGCGGGGGTTATAGAGCATGCAACCATTGATACACACATCAATGAAGGTCAAGCAACCTTGACAATGCACCCATCAAGGATCTCTCCGGTGATGTACACATCAACGAAGGTCAGGCAACCCTGACAACAACAGGCTGTTGGAAGTAACTCCAACAGGATGAGGGAATATGTTATACACATCCTCAAGTAGATAAAGCTTTATCTCCACAGATCTCTTACACATAAGAGGTACCTCTATGGAATATAAGCTAGTGTCTAGGATTCATGACTTTGGTGATAGCCCCAACGTCAACATCCTTGAAGACTTGGATCGCATGTCCAAGCCATCACCAATTGTCATCCCAGCAGGATTACATGACAGTCATGCATTATACATTTGCATCATGTTGCTACACATAGCATCATATTTATTTTACTTGCATTTCAAGTGTTTAGGATTCTTTATCCTATCTATGCCTTGCATTGCATGAATATGATAAAGAGGGGCATCTGTAAACACTCAAAAAAATTTTGTACAACTGTTACTAACATTATAGGAGGGCATAATCGTCTTTTAGAGATAACCCTTGAAGATAACTCACATCCATTTCGGATACCACTGGAAGTTCGGTCTCCATTTCGGATACTATCGGAGGATCAGTTTACAACCCGGACCACACATCGGGAGTTTCAGTCTCAACCCAGACCACACACCGGGAGTCTCATTCTCAACCCCGGAACACACACCGGAAGGATCATTTCCAACCTCGGAGATAACCCCGAGTTTCGTCCTTGGCGATAACCCCAAGGAATGTTATTGTAGTTCCGGCGATAACTCCGAAAATGCTTGTTTCAAATACATGCGATCAGCTTCAATCTCACACCTCCTACCGAGGCACTCATCTCTCAAACCCGAAGGTAACATCGGGTAAACAGGCATTTACAAGATGACATTGCGGCATTCAAACACTTGCAGCAGTCCAATCTCAGATGTAACCCTGAGCAACGTCTGCTTTCAACTCAAACCGGTGATAACCCCGGCGAAGAGTCAAACGTCATCTTTCCACATCATCTGTGCGTCGTCTCGACACTTCAATACATACATACATACAACTATGTCATTCAAGAACCAGGATATCCAATCCCGAGTGACTATTATGCATGGCAGTACACCGGATAGAATTTGAAGCTTGAAGATCATGGGCATGGTCCCCTCTTCCTGACTTCGTACAACCTCTAATCCATGTCATTGTGTAACTCTCAACACAAGCTATCCGAAGAAGGTCACATATACATCATTTGGAAGCTCGGATTGAAGTTCTGCAAGTTCGAAAGTACATTATAGTGCGCGTTAGTGCACGTGCATTTCGGAGACGATAGGACCCACGGGCCCGGGCCTACGACCAGACAGTGCATTTGCGTAATCGGCCGTGAAGGTACACCTGCTACCATCGGTTTATAAATATGAGTGATGGCTTGCCATTTCGAGGGAGAGAGAGAGAGAAAATGTGAGGAAGCCCCCATCCATTTTACTTTTGTACACACCCATATTGAGTGTTTCCTCTTACAAGTTAGCTCACATATAGCTATCTTTTGTCCGTGAGGAGCCGAGTATTTATCCACATGTAGTCATAGAAGTCTACTTTGGCGATTTCACCGTAGTAAGCCTTTTTACATTCTATAAAGCTTTCTTACTCATATTATCACACATTGTTGTACACGTTGAGAGTCGTGTGAGTGTGTTTGCAGGACTTGATCAAGTGGTTTTCATTTCTATCTATATATATATACTTATATATATATATATATATATATATATATATATATATATATAGCTGTTGTCGACTACTTCATCGATGAGCTGAACTTGGTTTGGAAGCGTTTAATTGCTTTATATATATATATATATATATATATATATTATATTTATATATTTTTCTATGAGAATTCACTTACGTGGCGATTGATAGCTTTTTACAGCTTTATTTACATTCAAGTCCCGCTTGGAGTATACGCCGTGGCGATTGATAGCATTTACCGCTTTATTTACATTTCTGATCCCCCATGGAGTTGCTTCGTGATGGCTAATCATGCACATATATATATTTACTGCTTATATATATAAATATATATATGTATATATATATAACTGCTTACTGCTTTCCATACAAATTGCAGTATCATGTGAGCCTAAGAATCATGCGATCACAGATTTAGTCTACTGAATCTAGATTCGGTTCCCATGATGGACTTTTTCCAACTGTAAGCAGCTTGTACATTATTTACAGTGTCTGAATTTCCTTGGATGGCTGTTATGCCCATAAGGAGTTCGGCACTGCTGTATATTATTTTGTCTCAGATGCTTCGCATTTCAAAAAATAAAAGCAAACAAGCCGAACATTTTAATAATAAAATGGAAGTATCAAAGGCCTCAATTACTATTGAGCACAAGGTTTGAAAAACCTTTTTCATAAAACTTCATTGTTATATCTTGTTTAAAACTGAATTTTTTACAAAAAATTCAAACCCTATGTATATAGGTGCAACGAGGCAAAGCACTACTTCCAGATAATTGCACATTGATCCACACACACACACACCCATTCATATAACAGTTTCTTTGAGAAGTGGCGGTCACCGTGGCAACACGGATGTCGGGGGGTGCCTAACATCTTCCCTCCGCATAACCAAGCCCCCGAACCCTTAATGAATCTCGGTTTCACAGACCCGTTTAGCAGTGTCACATCACTGGGTCAATGTGCAAACCTTTTCGGTTGCATTGGTATAACCGGTTAAATACACCAACTGGCGACTCTTAAAGTCCAATCGTCGACATTACACATGTCAGACCTTTTTCACTTATTTTTTCAAACAAATCTCACATTAACATGAGAACACCAAAGAACAAGTAACGAAAAGGGACATCAAAAAATCCCGACGTCGACAATCATTCTTGAATTTTACTTGACAATTGGTTGTCATGTTGACAATTTGAACATTCTTGAACTCTAGATAAATTAAATTATAAATTTTTAATATTTATCTTGGATCTCACTTTTATTCATCCTTTATATCATTACCATCATCCTCAAACTTAAATTGTGATGAAAAGTTATCTTTGGCCCGTTGTGTGAAGATGAATTGTTGATTGGTATGATTATGATCATGAATTATGTATTGGTATAATCATGACCTTTGGTGTTACAGATAAAAGCTTATGGTGAGAGTTCTCTTTGGCCCATAGTGCAAAGATGAACTGTTGTTTGGCATGATCATGACCACTGGTGATATAAATGAATATCTTTGGCTCGTAGTGCAAAGATAAACTGTTGATTAGTGTTACAGGGATAAAATATTGATGATGAATTTTTAAATCATAGAAGACAGTAGACATCATGCTCTACCTGACTATTCTAATGAATTGTTTGTTCTGCTGCAGTTGTTAATTTAAAACTTGTTGTCCATTATATTTTATCTGATTTATCATTGTTGAAGGCTAAAGCTAAATTATTCTTCATTATCTTAATTATGATATTCTTTATTGGGTTAGTTGAGCTCACCCTTTTTGTTCTATTATTTTTCTCAGGAAATGAGAGTGTAGCTGAGACTAGTCGGAAAATGGAGCAATGGTCCGAGATAGTTTACTATAATAGTATTCACTATGTTATAAAATAGTGTGACAATAATTGTAATGAGTACTTAATTTGAGTGTGAATATTGTCGCATTATATACGTTACAATATTTGTATTAAAACTCACAGTATATGTGTTGTCGTATTTTTCATGACAGTTTATTAGTTATAAATAAAAAATTTTATATTTGAATTTTGTAGTATGTATTTGGCGACTTAAAATGGGTTGTGTGGACCTATTTTGGGGGCGTCACAATTACTGTATGTATATGTTGTTGGAAAGTTATTATTATGTTGTATGTGCTGTTGGGAAAATAAACAAATTTACAGGTACAAAAATGTGGGTTAAAACCATGAATATTGTCAAAACAGAAAAAATTGTTTAAAAAACATCTTATTCTCGACGGAATAAGGTATTTCTGATGCAAATTCCATCGAAATTAAGCCTACCTACATGTCAGCCAGCGACACCACGTGGCAACTTAACATCGACGGACTAATTTCCGACTGAATGGATCCCGTCAAGAATATATTAATTCTGACCAAATATTCCGTCGGAAATGGTTCCGTCGACGTTTGTTATTTCTGATCGAAATCCCGAGGAATTTAATTCTGACACGGTCATATTTGACCGAATTTTTGACTAAATATTTCATCAAAATTAAAATATTCTCGACATAATATCTTTAAATTTGACAGAATATTCCGTTTAAATTATCCTTTTTTCTGTAGTGGGATTTGAATATTTACATATATTTTACGTATAGGTGTAGAAGAAATTAACAATAAGAAAACGAAAATAAATAAATTATGGCAAGTGTTTTGCTGTTGATTGTGGTTGGGTGAAGGTGATGGCCGATGGGGGGCTGATGAGATGTAAGTGAAGAGATAAGGATGAGAAAGAGAATGAACTATTTGTATTTTGGATTTTATTTTATTTTCCTTTTCCGCATGGCAAATCACATCGACAAACATATGACATGGATACAATATGTGGGTCATGTGTGTTAGTTCAGTTAAAAATCAAAATATTTAATATAAAATGTAATTACAAATATTAACTTTAGTAATATAAATATAAATTTGACTTCGATTCAATGAGTAAAAAATAATTTAATCCTCTAAATAAGTGAATACTAAATAATTTATATTCAAATAGTATGAATGTCGAAATATTAAAAAGAATTCAAATTCAACTCGTTTAACTATTAATTCGAGTGTCGCTCAAAATTTTCAAATCAGATTCGAATCGAAATTCAACCTACTCGATTTCTTTTTCATCCATACATTTTACCAATGAGTAACTGTTGAGTAAATGTGTAAATGAATCGAGTCGAGTATTGAGTTATTTATATTTAATTCACAAAATTTTTAGAATATAAAATAAAATTTTATTGAAACTCGTTTAGCTACCGAGTCCAGCACAATCTCGAATCGAGACTGAATAATTTGAATTTTTCGTATAAATATGATCGGAATATCAATAGAAAGTTAAAATTTGAGGAGGTTCGACTAATTTATTAAATTTTAAAATTTACTCATATTTAAATCATTTATATTTTAAATTAAATTCAAATCAAACTTTTAATCAAACAAACTATTAATGGACATCAAATTCAATGGACACTGCCCAAATTGGAACACAATAAAACGGATATAAACGCGGGTATTACGAAACCCGACCTAACCTGCTATTATCCCTAAGCATTTCTAATTGTTATCAGATCATCACTTTCTCACTCCTCCCCACCCACCTGAAAATCCACAAGTGAAAATCAATGGAGCTCACACTCCAGCAGCTGAAACAATTCGACGGCACAGATCCATCGAAACCCATATTCGTGGCCATAAAGGGTCGCATATTCAACGTTAGCACCGGCAATTCCTTTTACGGCCCCGGCGGCGCTTACGCCATGTTCGCCGGCAAGGACGCCAGCAGAGCTCTGGCCAAGATGAGCAAGAACGAGGAGGACGTTGTTGCCTCTCTTGATGGCCTCACCGAGAAGGAGATTGGCGTACTCATCGACTGGGAAAAGAAGTTTGAAGCTAAGTACCCAATTGTTGGCCGTGTTGTCTAATAAAAATTTATGATCTTATATGTTGTATATGTGTTGTGGGTTATTGTATTTTAGATTTTGAGATCTTGTGAACCATGGTTTAATTGCTGTTATGGGATTTGAATGGATTTGATTAATAAATATGATGTTGTGTTAATTTGGATATATATATATATATATATATATATATATATATATATATATATATATATATATATATAAAATAAATATGTTTGTTTAATGCTGTTAGGGGATTGAATGGATTTGATTAATTAATATGGTAGTGAGCCAATTATATTCTACATATGAATATAGAATTCTATGCGTTTTGAGAGAAAATCATGGAAATTTGATTGTGTTAAGAATAATTAAATCGATTTATCATGTTAAATAATATTACATCATCTATTAATACAATCAAAACTTCTTGATTTTCTCTAAAAATATAGATTTGTTTCTCGAAAAATATAGAGTTGTGAGATTCCTATTGAATGGTGTAAAAAACACTAGTTTTGATTCTCATACCAATTCATCAGTATGAGCTTTTGTCTAATTCCTGAGAACTTGAGGCTTTTTGTGCTCTTGCTAGGTGGGTATCTGTATTGGCTTTTGTTTCTTACATTCTTAATGTGTTTATGTGTGTGTGTGATGATATTCTTAAATTTTTTGGTTTAAGGCTGGTTCAATGTTTCAAGGGGATTGCATAACATATAGAGGACATGTTAATTTAGAATATATATCAGTCTTATGTGCATTTCTTGGTTTGCAAGAAGATTGTGAGTTTATTTATTCATCATCATGCAAGAGGATTGGAACTTAAGATCATTTGCCCCCAAATGGGCCATTCTTTTCCTTTAGTTTGTCCCAGATTAAAAATTTATATATATATATATATATATATATATAGGGAATAATGGCCATACACATCCTTGCAAAAAATTTTTGTACACAGTCCGCCAAAATTACGTAGTTTTGGCAGATTTGTTTTAAAAAAAAACACGGTTCCACCTCTCACGTCCGTATAAGGGCTTCTCTCCTCCCAAATTTCATGTAAGAGCTTCGCTCCTCCCAAATCAGAAATGACACCGCTCTCGGCGTCTCCGAGCTCATTCTCGTTGGCCGTCACGATTTCAACTCCTTCGGCAGCCACGGTTATATATATAGAGTCTTAAAGTTAACGTGAGTGAGAGATGGGCCAGGCATTACGTCGAGCATGTGGCAAGATTCAAAGCTCCGGTGTCGATACATCGTCGTTGCCCTCCTCATTGGCTTAGCTCAAGAAGCCTGTCGATCGGAGTCCACCAGCCATTCCCTTCAACAAGGTCCCCAACGATATAGCTGGTTCTGATTCCAGTAAGTGTTTTTTAGCTATTTTAAACTCTTTTTTATTTTATTTTTTCAGTTTTGGGCCATACAGATTTGATTAAATTCTTTGAAGTTAATATTGGATTAGCTTTATTGGAAAATTAATTTTTACAATGATTATGTTTCGCCATGGAAATAATTAGAAGAAAATGTTAAATGTTTGTCTTCATATTGAATGGTGAATTATTCTGCAGAATAAGAATGTGTATTACTATATATCATATGGGTGTTCAGAAGCTTTGTTTAAGTTTTACTGTATAATTAGGCACATATTTTGTTTTGTTGAATTACACTATATATTAGAAGTTACATATCTATTTAGTTTATTTGAAGCTACAATTTAGTACCTTTATATCTTTCAGATTTCTTTTTGGCCTTGTGATAAAGATATTATTACTGGAATAGTTGTTCATTCATGAGGAACACACTTTGATTGTGGTTAGTAATTTGTTCTGAAGCATTCACAAAATTTTATCATTTTAATTGTTATGTAATTACAAATTTTCAGGATTTGTGTTTTCTTAATTTACAATGCATTCAATTAAGTGATTCGTTGATTTAAAAAAAATTATTTTGTATTTTTTTGGTGTTAACTGAACCATGCCTGAGCACACTTTTTGTTTGACTGAAAGAGTTTCCTGTGTTCTCTTTAGGCTTGGAATAGGTTAAGATCTTCTAATGCAAGCCAAGCTGATGATGCCATTTCAAGCTTCCAACTTTTCCTCTGTGGGTTAGCTGCTGGTACATGTGCTAAAGTTGTCTGTCATCCACTTAATGTGGTCAAGAAGAGGTTCTAGGTGATTTCTTGAACTGATACCTTCGAAGAAGGCTCGCTACTTGTATTTGATTTGAAATTATATTTTAGTTGTTTTGATTCTAGTATAGGAGTTGGCCTTTATTTATTTATTTATTTATCATTTTTTATTTCGTTAGTAATGAATAAACAATTTTTCTTTACCAGCCTTTAGATATTAAAAGAGTTAATACTGTCAAGTCTTTAGCTACCATGTGGAGGAAGTTAATATGTATTCCCTTTGTTTCGAAATGAGTGCACATAATTTTTCTGTTACGTACCAAAATGAGAGTCCTCAATGGTCCAAAAATATTATATGTGATCTTTGGTCACTGATTTTAACTTTTCTTACAAACTCTTAAATTTGTAACTTGGGCGCTCAATATGGGACAGACCAAGTATGTTTTATAGTGGTAGATTCGTTGCCATGGCCATATGCCATGTTAAATGGGAAATATTAAAGCATTAAAGTGAAGCTATAGAATCATTTGGTGGTAATTCATACCAACTAAAATATGTCAGTCTTTTTCGACAGATTGAAGGACTACAAAGGCACCCGAGATATGGCGCTCGAGTTGAGCGACAAACGTACACAAATATGGTTGATGCCCTATGTAGAATTGTGCAGATGGAGGGTTGGGCTGGGCTTTATAAGGGTATTGTTCCATCAATTGTTAAGGCTGCCCCCTGCTGGTGCTGTAACATTCGTTGCTTAACATCAGACTGGTTAGAGTCCATTCTGACTTGAAGCTGACCTGATTTGTGTCCTCTTTTTTGCTTTCACATTTTCTTTTCTCTGTCTACTATATTGTAAGGCCCTAGCAAATTCGTGCTGCTTTTATAGTTATAAATTTAGTCATCCTCGTCACAGGTCATAATTTTTGTAGTTGTAGTATGATCACAGAATTATAACATTGCAAGTTGTTTGCACAACATTTTGTTTTAACTGACATTCACGTTTCAGCAATTGAATTTGACCACATTATCTTGTATCTGAATAATTGAATGAGAGAAAAACAATATTAGCACTTGATGTTCTTAGGGGTGTTTGATAAAAATTGAATGAATCTGAATTTGAATGAAAAAAGCTGTTTGACAATTGACATGTCTGAAACATATGAATGACAAAATTTTATTATTTTACCCTTTTGAAAAAATTCAAAATTGTTGATAAAATTTGACTTAGCCATTCAACTTGTTCAGACCATTTAGATTCAGCTCTATTCAGCTTTAAACAAACAGTTTCTTAGTCCGATTTCATTGTTATTTGCAGCTTGTTGGAAAAGAGTTAAAAGACTGAGTTGAAAGATTCTGATCTGCACCATCAGCACTAAACTTAATTTTGCAAGTTGTACAAAGGGGGGCTGAAGATTAACTCTCTTCATAAGCACCGCTAACATATTCGTCTAAGATGAAACTCTAGTCCCGAGCATGAACTGGAAATAATGTAAGAATGGCTTACTTTCTAGTGTGGTTTGCCTACCCAAAGTCGGTACATTTTACATTGGAGGAAATACATACGAAGCTTATATAAGACTAGCAATTGTAATGAGCTGCCTCATTCTAAATTGAGATGAGGCAAAAACACAAGTAAGACGATTCAAACTGGACAAAAACATGAGTAAGATGATTCAAACTGGACAGAAAGCTCTTCTATTCATAACAACCACCTGAAACAAAAAAAAAAAAAATCGGTGGGATTAACACCAGTAATATTTTTCTGCAATGTTTACCAGAAACGTATAACTCCAGAGTTATTACAAACAGAATTCATAGCGTCTACAAACTCTCGTAAACAATTTGTGCAATCCATCTTTCATGCGTCAAAACATCATGTTAGCAAAGTAAACGAGCAGGTGTGACAATTGTTATCATTGATTCTTATTCTGTTTACTACTATCTTCTGGAGGCAATGATACGAACTGAAGGATCCTCTCAACCTGCACAACAATTAACCTTCTCAAATTTATAGAGCTCAATCAACACACCTCCAATCTCATGAAACTTTGGTTGATCCACCAAACAAATGAGGCTGCAAGCAGAAACTGGAGGAAAATGAACAATGAACCTCACATTAGCAGAGAGCGAGGTGAAGGATCATATCTCAATATCATTATTATAAGAGGAAGGACTAAGGAGACTACTACCTTATGAATATGCTGGAGCATGTTACGCCCATGCAACTAAACATCAGAGAAGCTTCTCACAAAATCTGTAAACAAAAATCTAAACCTTGGAAGATAAAGTCAACGTTATCAAGCAAAGCAAAGCACAGTATTGGACATACATTGCAGATAAGAACTTGATATCTGTCTGCAAGGATTTTAGTTTCCTATATATGCTTGCTTAGCGGACCAAGCAAAATATGTTCAATCAGCCACTTGGATTACCATGGGGAACCAAGTGAATCATTGAGGAATACTGCAATAAAAGCAATTATTTTTTATATCAAAATCAATCTAGAGTAATAAATTGTGCTATATGACAAGCTATTAAAGAAGGTCTCACAAGTCGTCTTAAACAGTTAAGCTCCATCTAGCATTAAGAGAAATATATTAGAACTAATAAGGAGGCCAATAAACCTAGATAGATAGAAAATATATAAACTTAAACAAGTTCAATAAACTCAACTCACCCATCTCAGGTTTCCCTCCAGACTTGGATTGAATTCTCCCCACCATTTGACTGAGCATAACATCATACTGTGGATTCTTTTCTTCAAGTATGTTGTCAGCATTAATTCTTGATGCAACATCTTGAACAGGGAAGAAATAAAACCACATAAAATTATATTACAAGAGTGTCCTCTTAGAATGACCTGAAACTTGTCAAAAGATTGTGTTCAGATAAGGAAAATGAGTTTTGACAAAGAGGTCGACATACTCAGCCCAACTGAAAACAAAAACAAAACAAAATATAAATAAGAAGACTAAGTTGCCATCACGACTCCTCAACAGTTTTTCTCTCTGTCTTAGCAATGCTTCTTTAGGTTTTCTTGGACTTCAAGAGGGAGAAATGAATAAAATTTAAAGGAAAAAGACTCAATGGACACAAAATCAAGATTAAGTGCAATAGATCTTGCAAAAAGTCTTGTTTATTTCTCACTTTTTATTTCTCCTTTTCCTTTTTATTACTTGTCTCTCAAACATTCCAAACTTTGAACACCATCTTAATGAATAAACAACTATTCCAATAATAATATCTTTATCACAAGGCCAAAAAGGAATCTGAAAGATTTAAAAGTATTAAATTGTAGCTTCAAATAAACTAAATAGATATGTAACTCCTAATATCTAGTGTAATTCAGCAATTGAACTTTTTATTGTCCCTCACAACATAAACATAATTAAAAGGGCAAAACAAAATATATGTGCCTAATTATGCAGTAAAACTTAACTAAACTTCTGAACGATAGTAATACACATTCTTATTCTGCAGAATAACTCACCATTCAATATGAAGACACATTTAATATTTTCTTCTAATTATTTCCATGGCGAAACATAATCATTGTAAAAACTAAATTTCCAATAAAGCTAATCCAATATTAACTTCAAAGAATTTAATCAAATCTGTATGCCCAAAACCTGAAAAAACTATAAAGAGAGAGTTAAAACAGCTAAAAACACTTACTGAAATCAGAACTAGCGATATCGTCGGGGACCTGTTGGGATTTCGGCACATCAAAGCAACGCACATCGGAATATAAATTGAACAAAACAAAAATAATTTCCGAAACCCAAAATAAGATCCATGCGAAACAGATATTAATTCAGTGTTAAGAGATTATACTGATTATGAAATAGCTTCTGAAACGCTTCGAATCTCCAACGCAATTCCTCACGAAACTACATCTCTATGGTATCCACACGAACCGTCGTACGATTCTGCAAAGGGAGCTGCGGTACTAGCCACCAAAGGAACATGATTTTTCGATTTTCTCTCTAGTCTCTCTCTAAGAGCAGCTAGGGTTTTGGTTTATGATTCTCTCCCTAAATTGGCTGATATATTATCTATATATAGCAGTCAAAAAAGGATTAATCAAAACCTAATCTTATTTAAAACCTAAAATCCGAATTTATATATATTATATATTAATTAAGTCTTACTTAATAAATATACATATATACAAATTATCCTATTAATTTAAATTCGTAATTTAAATACTATCAATCATATTGATATATTTAAATCCTTTCAATTTAAATTAATTCCCTTTTAATTACGTTCTATGTGTGTGACCCTATAGGTTATTATTACGTTGACAATAATTTTAAAATCATATTATAAAATTATAAACAGTGAGCGGCATCTGCTACCCAAGTAATAATAACATCGATGATTCGATGCAACCTTTTCGTGACCAATGTTATAATGTAATTTAATCCTTTTAACCTTGATATCCTAGATTAAACTCAAGTCATGGAATGTGTCATACTCTTCATAATTTAATCTGAGTTTTTTTGATCAATGAGTAGACTATATTAAAAAAAATCACTATTTGAGCTTGGCCATGCATTTCATAGTCCTACTCAATCAAGAGGCCCATAGTGATGTACCCAATAATCACCTTTATAGTCCACCATATTAAAGGTGACCTTTGATGATATCGAAGTACATAAATTCCCGGGTAATAATATAGTGATTTCAGGTCGGAGGATCATTACATCATTGTCAATATGAGAATCACTAATGACACTTTGCATAATGCTCCACGTAGAATTCTCATAGTGGGTATGTCTAATACATCGTTCTCTAACATATACCTATGCATTGACTCAATATCTCATATATTTATGACCAATGAGATTTGGTCATCAGTCAATCCACATACTAGTCTCAATGCATCATTGTTGTCGTCCCATCAACAATGATACTTGACTAGGGACATTTAAGAGCAATGATACTAATTGTTATTATATAATCTCATGTTCAAGTCACATACTTGAAACTATATAATTTGTATCACTATTCTAAAGAATTTTATTATGTTAACATTTATATAACGCAGTAAATAAAATCATAATAAAATTATTCATTTATTCAATCAAATATAATATCAAAATGTTAAGCAATTATATCAAATAATTGGTCTCTAGGGCATAAACTCTAACAGGACCATGTCGAAGGGAACGACCGGTGGACTCCGGTCGACAGGCTTCTTGAGCTAAGTCGATGAGGAGGTCAACAGCGACATATCTACACCAGAGCTTTGAATCCTTCTAGATGCTCGACGTAATGCCTGGCCCATCTCTCACTCACGTTAAATTTAACACTCTCTATATGTAACCATGGCTGTGGAAGGAGTTGAAATCGCAGCAGTCGACGAGAATGAGCTCAGAGACGCCGAGAGCGGTGACATTTTTGATTTGGGAGGAGGGAAGCCCTTATACACGATTTGGGAGGAGAGAAGCCGTTATGCGGATGTGGGAGGTGGAACCATGTTTTTTGTTTTAAATAAATCTGCCAAAACGACTTAGTTTTGGCAGATCGTGTACAAAAAAAAATTATAAGGTTGTGTATGACCATTATCCATATATTTAAGATCATCCTTATGTTTGTGGACAATTAACATCCTTCTAAATGAGTATCAACAACTAAATCATGTTCATCGGACTAATATTCGTTATTGGGATTACAAACTTCCTCGTGTAAACTATATTCCTAAGCTTCTTTTCAACTATAACAATGTGCTTAATGGGGCAAGTGGTAATTTTTATCCATGGTGATTGTGTGATAATCCAAAAATTTATGAGACTTGTCTCAAATAAATAAGTAAAGGTTAAAGAATAAAGCCTAGACTAGAAGTAGATGAATGATTAGAATTTTTAAGAAAAACCTATATGGTTTGATGTTTGAAAGAATGAAAAGAGAAAGATAAATGAAAAAAGTAGTAAAGTAATACATATGTAAAGGTAATTCGATAAAGTTAATCAATGAGAGAAATTTCATAAGAGTTTAGTAATGAACTAAACTAGAACGTTACAGGAATAGTGATTCCGGCATGTGATCCTTGTAAGAGGGAAAAAAATGTGATAACCCAAATTTTTGGAAAATGTTAAAATAAGAATTTAACAAAAGAAAATTCTTATTAGATTATATGTTGAATGGTATTGTTATTAATTAAATTGTATCGGAACGTGCTATTACATAGAATAAAATCAATTAATCAATTATGTACTTACATAAATTGAGAGAATTCATCTTGTATGTATCACGCTTTCGCTGCGCTTAAGGGTGAAAATCTTCAATTGTTGTTGGTCGTTTTACCGATCAATATATGCGTGCAAGTATACACGGTCAACAAGTAGTAAAGAGTAAGTAAAGTATCGTTCCCACGGAGAATTAACTAATAAAGTTTACCAAGAACTAACCCATTTCAGTCTTATTTAAACAAATGATTTAATATAGTAATGAAAACTATGAAATTAAATAATACTAACTACCCCTAGAATGAGACTAGATAATGAAGACTCGAGATTACAATTTCCCCTATTAAATCATTTAAATCGACACACTTCTTGTTAAGCCAAATTAATTATATTGGATTGTTAGTCGGGAACACAAAAGTGAAATATAGCCATCTCTAGATGTACCATACCCATATCACATGTAATCCACAATTGATAAAATACACATAAACACCCACATTATCTAAACCGCTATATGTCTATGCAATTTACAAATAAATAGGATTTCAGTCCAAGCTCCCAATTGACTACGAGTGGTGCTTTAGTATATGTCTATCCCAAGCACGAATCATACATTCCATCACTATGTAGAACATACAAACACAAGCTATCAAGATCAGATCTAAACCCATACTTCGTTTTTCAAGTTCATATAGGTTATCATAATAATCGATGGCTAATCAACTAAGCAAATAAGCATGAATCTTAATAGACAATCTCATAACGATCAATAAGGCTAACAATGAAGTATGTCAAAATAAACTAGGCAATAGATTCCATTGCAATCCCAAAATAGAGTTTAACTCATAGTTGAATTAGAATCCATGATCCACAATTGAATATACATTGAAAGATACAAATAGAAGTAAAGAGATTTAGGGATTAAGAATAGCAAATATGAGTTTCTTCTCTTGTTTCACTTCTGAACTTTCAAAGATCTTCAATTGCTTCAATCTCCAAATCTAAGCTATTCTAGGGTTCCAATCTAATAAGGAAATTAAAGAAAAGAAAAGGGCATATGTAATGTAGATTGATCCCCCAAGGGTGGAATCCTCTTTACATCATGAAAATACGTCTCTTTTATAAGCCCTCATTGAATCCCCCTCTAAGTTACGCTTCAATCGCACTATCTAGTGAAAAAGTCATCTCTAGTCAACTTCCGAAGTGGCGCGAGGAATTGGCCTGAAGTTGGGCGCACCCGCGCTCAAGTATCAAATCACGTTTTTTTTGCTCCAGGGATTGGTGCGGCCGCGCCTAAAATACACTAGAAATCCGTGTGTCCGCGCCACTGGTTTTCTGCTGCAGTGTCCTCTGGTAAAACGAACATAACTTTTGATCCGGAAGGAGTTACGGGGCCTGCCACCTATCAAATCGAAGCTCTCGACGAGCTATACAACTTTTATTCTTTGATAATTGAGAAATAATTGACGGATGAAGGCTGAAATTGGGTTGGAAGTGACAGCTATGCAAATGGCCACCAAAAACAGTGACGTTCAACGTTCGTTGGTACAAATGTCATAACTTTTGCATCCGAAGTCCGATTAGAATGATTTAAGATGTTCCGGAAAGCTAAGAAGAAGCTCTACAATATAATCAAAGTTCCAAGCCAAGAACATGAAATGAACATGAAATCCCAAACGATCTCCGGATTGCTTTTCCTTGCGTTTTCATACGAATAGTCGCTCACATCGTTCCCAAGCATAAGATCTACAAAATGAACACAAAATGCATGAAAAGTAACTAAGAAACATGAGTATAAGCAACTAAGTCAAGTAATAGATACCGAATAAGTAGGTATAAAATTAACTTATCAAATACCCCCAAACTTAAACCGTTGCTTGTCCCCAAGCAACACAACATAATGCATTCTCCATGCTATGCAAGCTACGCTACTATGACAATGAATCCCAAGATTTCCACCCATGTTGAGAGTTCTAATAAGATATGCCTCAGAGAAATATCAAGATCCAAGAATAAAGCATCAAACTAAGCTAAAGGCATAATGACATACAATAAGATAATCCTAACCTGCTATAAAGATGTTGTGTGTGTGTGATGTGTTCACAGATAAGCTTGACAAAGGTGAAGATACCATATGCTAAATTGCTTAAGATAGAAAATTGAAGTTTAAATCAAGAACTGCATATACTAATGAGACATCAACTACTCCAACACATCAATACAAACTAAGATTCAACAATGGGTTTATTCTGCTTTATTTTTACTCACGAGGGCGATTTTCGCACTTTCCCGCGGTGTTTATTGATTTTTTTTATTTGTTTATTGTTTTTTTAATTTTTTTATATATATATGTAGCGAGTGCGTTTTACGCTCCATCTCACTTTCCATTTCCATTTAAATGAGTGCGTTTTACGCTCCATCTCGTCCTAATAGCAAGCATACGCATGTGTTCCCAAAGTTTGAGTATCTGTGTTTTCATAGTCTATGTCTACTTTATACACAATTCCATCTTTAGAAATAACATTTTCTACTTAGCAAACAAACAAGTTATTCTTAAACCAACAAGCAGATATGAACACCTATGTGCTAACCGATATCATCTAAACAACAAGCATGAATTAAATCATGTATAACATTATAACTAAGCTCATGTTATCCACTAAATTCAAAAATCTATCAAATTTCTATGTCATAATTGGCCAAATTAGAATTCAACCGACTAAAAACATGGGAATATGTTATGTAATGCAACTAAACACATACTAAGTAAACAAGACAAAAGAAAACTAAAAAATTTTCATGTAGAATTTAACTACAAAGATACTAAAATATCCCTACTATGCAACTTAAACATGCAATCAAATTATATGCAACTAACTATATGTAACAACTACTCACTACAACCCAATACCCCCAAACTTAAAATTAACAATGCCCTCATTGTAATTTAAAGTGAAAGAATACTCCCCTAAGTGGCAATGTTATATTCGTTCGCCTCCTCATGATCTGATGGTATATCAGGCGATGGTTAAGTTTGAGATATTCTATAGTTGGAAACTGAGTGTGGGCTTTCTAACTGTCTGAATGCTTGAGTCAGAAATTCTAAAAATTTAGCATTATTTTTTTTTCTATGACTGAGCTATGGCGCGGCCGCGTTGTGTTTGGCTTGTAGTTGGGCGCGGTCGCGCTACCCTGTACCTTGGCAACTTTAGTTTTTTTTTTTTACTTCTGTTTGATCCTGAGTGCTTATAGCAATTGGATTGAACCTGAGAGGAGAAACAATAAAACTATTATTAAGACTTACAACTATCAAACATCTACGAAATATGGAAAGTATGAAGACTTAAACATAACTGAAGAAGTAAACGGAAATATAAATAAGAATTAAACAAGGAGGGAAAAAGATTGGATGGGGTGCCTCCCATCTAGCACTCGATTTATAGTCCGTTAGCTGGACTCTTTTCTTGACACCGCTATCCGATTCCTCTACGATAAGCTAGGAACCCTCCATCCATTAGAACCGCTATGTGCTTTGGTAGGTTCCCCATCATGAGAGTCTTCAGATTGAAGCCACCTAGCATATTTCCTATACATGATGTCCCCAGTTCCATTACATCGCCAGGTGCTTCTCCCGTTGTATCTGTGAATAGATTTTTGCATTGAGGCATGAAAGATACAACGAGATTTTCTTCTTCTATTATCTCTTCCTCAACCCACCATGGTTTGTAAGAGGCCTCATAATCGCAGAAATTCTTGCTTTGGATGTGACTACCAAGGGGACATGGGTGTTTAAAATTCACTGAATTTTTCAACTCTAACTGAGAAGGCACTTGGGGTATTATACAACTCAGCTCATGATCTTTATTTTCCATACCCCCAGTTGTCTCCTCAATGTCCACTCCTTTCAGTTCATTTATTGGCATGTACACTTCTGGCTCTCCATCAGTTTCATCATCCATGTCATAACACTAATTGTTTGGAGGGCGATTGTTCAAGGCTTCAAACATTTGATCCATCTGATTCTGAAGATTTTGAATTGACCTCTCTTGCTCAATCATCTTCTCCTCAGTTGATGCTACAAATTTGAACCACAAATCCTCCAATCTTGAATTATCTTTCTCAATTTCAAAATCCACGTATTAAGGACCATTCATTGACGAATTAATGAGTTGTTCCATCTGTCTGTTAAGATTTTGGCTTGATAACTCCTGACTCATCATCATCTCTTCATGGTCTGCTATGCTTTTTGACATGAATTCTTTCAACCTTGAATTTTCTTCTTGTTACATTGGAGGTGGATATGAGAAATCCGATGGATGTGTTGGACTTGGGACACAATATTAATCTCGATAGTTATAACTCCATTCAGAATCAGCCCCAAACTGTACTTGTCCAAATCCTCATGCAAACAAAAACACTGACCAAATGATGAACGATGGAATATTTAGAGGCTTTCTGCAATTCATGCAACATCAGGTAAGAGAGACTCCTGTCCAAAATATAGGTGGAAACACTGGCAACTCTCGGACTATCACTGCTAAATAGTTAGCTGGGACCACCAGAGTTTTTTGGAGAGTCAAAACCACTTAAGGCGGAGACGTGGATAAAGCAGATCAACAAGATATTTGATATCTTGGGATGCTTCAAGGAGAAAAAGGTTCTCTTTGCCACCTTCATGTTGCGGGCAGAAGCAGATTACGGGTGGGAATCTGTAAAGTGTACTCAACCTACCGCACTGAAGATGTCTTGGGAGAAGTTCCAAGAACTGTTCAATGACAAGTACTTTCCCAAAAGTATTCGTCACATGAAAGAGGCAGAGTTCATTAAGCTGGAGCAAAACAACATGACCGTGTCACAGTACGAAGCCAAGTTTGCTGAGTTGTCCCGGTTTGCATCCCACTTAGTTAATAATGAGGAGAGAATGACGCGGATGTTTCTAAGAGGTTTGAAACCCGAGATACGTCAATACCTTATCTCTCATAAACTTTGTTTGTATTCAAATGTTGTAAATAGGGCTCAGTTATTGGAGCGCGATAACGAGTCAACCCAACCAAGAGAGAGTAATCGACAAGTCGATAATACCAGTGGTAGCAGTCATCGAAGCGGTGACAACAAACGTGAAGGGAATCAACATGCCAAAAATGGTAACCACTTTGGTGGTAATCATGGCCAAGACAATAAGAGTGGACATTTCAAGAAGAGGAGATTCAACAATGATGGAAAGACGTCAGTACCAGCACCCGTTGTTAAAGAAGGAGAACGACCACCTATCATATGCTTCAAATGCGGACAGGAGGGACACATCCGTCCAAACTATACACAGCAGTCCAAAGTATGTTACAATTATGGAAGAGAAGGTCACCTAGCCCAATTTTGTCGTGCACCGAAATCAAGTCCAGCTGGGATGGTGGCACCATTGGCGGATACGGACAAAATAAAGTCGGTGGTTTCAAGAAGAGCGTTTTTCGTGACTTCTCAAAAAGCGAGTAACCTGAACGAAGTTAGCACGGGTTATTTAATTATAAATTCTTGCGAAGTCTATACCTTATTAGATACCAGTTCTACCCATTCTTTTATCTCTCTTGTTTGCGCTCAACATTTGAACTTGACCCCTAAGAAATTAGACGTTGACTTATCTATTGAAACTCCATTATGACAAACCTTCGTTACCTCCACTGTTTATAATTCTTGTTTGATTCAAATCGACACTTTCACGTTACCTGTCGATCTTATCTCTTTAAAGATACTTGCATTTGATGTGATTTTAGGGACTGATTGGTTAACTACTCATCATGCAAAAATTGATTATTTTCGTAAGGTTGTTAGCTTCCATATTCCTAACCAACCTATTATGCGAATTCAAACAACCAAACCATTAAAATCAGTCAATGTCATCTCAAGCCATAAAGCTATTCGTTTATTGAAAAATGGATGTCAAGCTTTCTTAGCTCATGTCACGGATTTAAACAAAAATACGTCAGTTTTGAATGATATTTCTATTGTTAATAAATTTCTTGACGTATTCCCTAAAGAACTTCCTGGCCTACCCCAGTGTGTGATATTGAATTTGTATTGACCCCAGTACAAAACCCATTTCTAAAACCCTTAAATATTTCTTCAACCAAGACGAACGTATAATGCGCCAAAGACGTTGGCTCGAGCTATTGAAGATTACAACCATACCATTCAATATCATCGTGGAAGAGCGAACGTGGTAGCTGACAAGTTGAGTAGAAGATCGTATGAAGTTACGAGTGTGACGTTGTTAACACAAAGACCCATTTCGTATGACTTACAAAAGATGGAGATAGAGTTAAAGGCTCCAAGTACCTAAGTGAAGATAGTGAATATACGAGTAGAACCGACTTTAATCGATAAAGTTAAAGCCGCTCAAGCTATAGACTCAGAGTCGATGAATGTGAAGAAGAAGGTTCAAGAGGGCGTTATTCTATAAGCAAGAATTGACGGAGAGAGGAAATCTCAACCCTCGATTTTATTGGTCTATTTGAAATCCTCGATCAAGTAGGAGCTGTGCCCAATAGACTCGCTTTACCGCCAAGTATGTCGCGTGTTCATAACTTTTTTAATGTATCTATGTTACGTAAATATGTGGAAGACCCGAACCACATTATTGAGTTAGAAGCGGACGAAATAGCAGAAGATTTAACGTATGAAGAGGTTCCTGTTAAAATCTTGGATAAGAAGGAACATATTCTACGCTCCAAGATTATACCTCAAGTCAAAGTTTTGTGGAGAAACCACGATGTTAAGGAAATGACCTGGGAGTTAGAATCTGAAATGAAATCAAGGTATCCTTACCTATTCGACATACTAGGAACGTACCCTAATTTAGAGGGCGAAATTTCATAAGGAGGGGAGATTGTAAGACCCCGAATTTTATGAAATGAAAGTATTCGATTTTTTTATAATTATTATTTCATTTAATAAATGGTTAAATTGATAAAAGGATTAAAGTTAAGGGTGATGTGTGAAAATTTTGCAAAGTAAAGCAAGTTGTTATAAAATATTCGTTTGGTCATGGAATATTCTTGTTATCGGGGAATATTCGTAGGACGACACAACTATTTGTGGGCCCCATAACAGAATAACTATCGGATGAAGAAAACGACAAGTTTGAGTTTTATAAATAACGGCGTAGTTGTTACCATTAACACTGTTGGAATACCTGGTGGTTAAAATATAGTAATACGCGTTGTTGCACAAGAAGATTACCAGTATTGCATGTGAGATTTTCAATTATTGATTTTCTTACGTAAGAAGACACTACTCAATAATTATTACAATAATTACTGTTCAATATTTTATTTTATTGATTCAATAATTGCTGCGTTGATATTTTATATTATTGTTGTTTCAATAATTATCACTGCACAATAATTCATATTATTTGAATAATATTATTAGATAACATTATTGGCAATGTCTAGAAAGTTCTGTCAAGGAGAGGTTTGGTCACCTAATTGCGTGCTAGTAAGGAGAAATCCTCATCGGAAAGCCCCCTCTTTCCTGGGAACTGCTTGGTTGTCATTATTGTGATTCTGTAATATTATTTGTGAATAAATTAATTATTAATTTATATGATAAGAAAATATTTATTTTATGTGGACATAAATGATGGATAGGAAAATATTTATTTTATATGGTTATAAATGAAGGAATTGATGTTGAGGTGTTTTATCGGTATTTTGTCAGATTTGAGGTATTTACAAAATTAAATCGGTGTTCTTAAGCTCTATTGCATGAGTTATAATTTTGATCCGACCGTTGGATTGTTGTGATTTTTGGATATGTTATACATATATAAGTTGAGTATATGTCCACAAATTTTGAACCGTTAAAAATTAACGTATGATTTGTTATGAATTTTAAGAGGTGTTGAAAATCATCCGTTTGTGAATTTCGGATATTTTCTGTTTGGAATTTGGAAAAACTTTCTTCTACAAAGTTGTAGAGAATCAGATTTCGTATGGAATGGACATAAAATTCGTATTTTTCTGATAAAAATAATATTTATTATGAATTATTAAAGTTTCAAAAATTAAAATATTTTTATTAAAAATATGGGTGGGCCCCACTCTTGGTTGTTGGGAAAGGTGGCTGATTTTAGTGGGCCCCACTTCTGGTGGCTGAAATTTTTTCAAAGAAGTGTGCGTAGAAAAAAATAATAATAATATTTTATTATTTAGTCTTCTATGGCGTTCTAGCATTTTCCTATAAATAGGCGCTTAAGTTAGAATTGAAAATCACACCACAATCAGAGAATTCTTCTTCTATAATCTTGAGTGTATTTCATTCGAGTTTTAGAAAGTTTTGAGCATAGAAAATAGTGAAAGTTTTCTTTAAGAATATCCCCGCTATACCAGTTGGAATACTCATCTTTTCAAGGTAAGGAAATTTATTTTTGTTCAATATTCGCTTGAAATAATATTTTCTTCCATACTATGTAGTATGTAAGTAATATTATTTCATTTCAGATTTTTAATTCTATACTTGTTTTGTTAAAATTTTGGCTTCTATACTCCATGAAATTAGTAGAATATCCTTGATATATGCGCTTCATCCAGTATCTTTTCATGAAAATATTATTCTGAGCATTCTTGAAAAATTTCAACTTTTTCATGTTGGAGTACTATTTACGGGGTTACTATTCCCGAAGTACTATTCATGGGGTACTATTCACTCGAGTACTATTCACCCAGGGTACTATTCATGATAAAATTGATTAGTTTTCGGTCCAAATTATTTTTGGCATAATATTATTCTTGAATTTTACTCCACAAAGCATTATCGTGTTGACAATGTGAACATTATTGATTTCTGGATAAATTAAATTATAAATCTTTAAAAATTTATCCTTGAACTTATTTTATTTAATTCTTATATCATTGTCATCATCCTCATGTTTATATTATGTTGAAAGTCATCCGTGGGTCTGTAGTGCATAGATGGACTTGGTATGATTATGACTGTGGATTATTATTCAGATAATCATGGCCGTAATGTTACAAATGATGTGGTAAAAGTCCTCATCAACCAGTAGTGCATTGATGGACATTTGTTGGCATGATCATGACCATTGGTGAATACACGAATATCCATGGCACGTAGTGCATTGATAATTTATGGTCGTGATACTAAAGAATATCATCGGTCAGTAGTTAGTAAGGGGTGATTCGATGATGTGGATTATTTATTAAGTGAGTCTCGCCGATAAAAGTGATGAAAACCTTTTAAATCATAGAAGATAGTAGATTTTATGCTCTACTTGACTCTTTCTAATGGATTGCTTATTTTCATTATAAAGGCAAGTTTGTTATATTTTATCAGTTTAACACTGTTGAAGGCTAACAATAAATTATTCTACATTATCTTAGTCATAATATTTCTTACTGGGCTAGTTGAGCTCACCCTTTTGCTTTCATTGTCCTCTTCAGGAAATGAGAACGTAGTTGAGACTAGCCGGGGAACGGAGTGACGGTCCAGATGATAGCATTAGTAGTCCTCACTATTCTATGAAATAGTGTGATAATAAATGTATTGAGGACTCCATTTAAGTTGAATACTGTCTAGAAGACAATATTCGTATTAAAACTCTCAGCTTATGTTTTGTCGTATTTTACACGACAGTTGTATTATTAAGTTGTATTTGAATTTTGTACCATGTATTTGGCAACTCAAGATGGGTGATGTATACCTGTTTTGGGGGCGTCACAATGGTTGTCAATATTGTGAGTTATAATATTAATGATGAATAATTGTTAAAAGTTAAAAATGTGTTTATTGAAGATATGTGATTTGTGGTAAATATTTATTTAATTTTTGATATAATTAGAGGGGTTTGTCATGAGGCGTTTGTTGTAAGTTTGACTTATTATTCCATGGGGAGATGTACTAATTTTTTAGACTATCGGTTGTGATTTTAATAGTAAATCAATATGGATCGTCAGTTGTGGCTTTAATAGTAAATCAATATGGACCGTCGGTTGTGGTTTTAATAGTAAATCAATATGAACCGCCCATTTTAATAGTAAATCAATCTGGACCGTCCGTGAATCAGTTATTGTTTAGTCCATTCTCCTATAAATAGAAACTTATTTCTTCTTTCATTTTCACTAATTCACTAAGACTCACAAGAGAAACTATAAAGAGAAAGAAGAAGAGTATTCCGCCACTTCACTATTGCAGTAGCCAACCATCCACTAAAGTAAGGGATATTATTTTTTGTATTCATTCTTTAATATGTGGGAATAACTAATGAGTAGGTTTTTAACCTACGATTTGATCTCGTTTAGCTTGATATATTGTTAGTTTTTGAGTATATCATGTTACTTTTGATGGGTTTTGTGCATTTAACAGGTTAGTGGGGTGAAAACTTCTAAGAGCCAACATTTGAAGAAATTGTGAGGATTTTGAGATTCTGCATTATCGGTGCGGGGCGCGTCATGGTTGTATAAGAAATGGCTTGGGGTGCGCTGCATGAGGGCGAGAAGCTGATGGGACGACGAGAGCCACGCTATATATTGAAGAGACATGGCGCGGGGAGCGCCGGTCGGACGGGTCAACTGCAAATTTGGTTCTTTATGTATGGAAGTTGAGTTTTAATTAGACTGATGATTTCTTTATGTAATAGGTTTAAGTTAGGAGTGTAACAAGGAAGTTATTTCTTAGTTATGGGGATTCTTGGGATTGATAACCAGTTGGGTACAAAATGGAGTTTGATTTTGATTTAAATTCTCAAGAGGATTGGATTGGATGATTCTGGTATAGATTGGGATTGGATTTGGTTCAGCTATTGAAATAACTTATGTCAATTAAAAGAGACAGAATCAATCATCTGAAAATCAATTACACTTTTTGGAGCCCTAATTGAGAGAAGAACAGTGGAGGAGCAAAGCAAGGAAGGAGATTTCACTAAGATTACAGAATTGAAAGAAAAGAAGGGTGGTGTATTACTATTTTATCTCTTTAATTCAGTTTTTGTAATTTGGATGATGAATTCTTTACTTTATTCAGTTTTTAATTCATTGATTATGAACTAATTACTTTTTAGGCTTGCAATGGATCTTTAGTGTTGAACGATAATTGTCATGCCTTAATTTCAGTTTAATAATACTATCAATTCAGTTTATCTATTGTGATTTATACTTAATTTATGAATTGCTTGATCACAAATTTTATGTGGATTTGTATGGACTCGAGAGATGATGTATGAATCTAGACTTAATTAGAATATCATGTGTTCTTGAATTCCGTGTTTTGATGGAATCTTGATGAATGTTTAGGATAGAAATATACCTAGCATCGCATGTAATCAATAAAGAACTTGGAATTTAAATCTTATTTGGTTTTAATTCATATAGAGATATAGTGAATTAGTTAATTAGGGTGTTTGGCTAAATTCTATCAAATTGTGGATTAAAGTTAATATGGTATTAGTGCATCGAGAGATGGCTAATTCTACTTGAGTGTTCTTGATTAATAAACTGAGATAGTAAATTAAACTGGAAAAAGGTGTGATAATTGGAGTGAGACTTAAAGTGAAATTGTAAGCCTAATTCTCCATTACTTGATTGACATTACAGTTAATAAATTGTGTTGATTTTTAATTTATTAGTTTTTATTAATTATGATCATTAATTCGTTTAGTTTAATAAAATTGGAATAATATAAAACTGGTTGTTAAATTAAATTTCATACTAGTCTCTGTGGGAACGATACTCTATTTATCATTATATTACTTGTTGACCACGTACACTTGCGTGTTGAGCATATCTAGAATTTATCCAACAAGTTTTTGGCACCGTTACCGGGGACTAGTTTTGATTTTAGTATTTTTCAAGATCAGTTTAATTAGTTCAGTTTTAATTAAACAAATTTTCTTTTTGTTTTATTCTTTCTTGTGTTTCAGGTTCTCTGATTTAGTGTATGCAAACTTGGTCTAAGAAGCCAGACTTGTTTCCTTTCGAGGACGATATTGATCGACGGTTTCAGAGATTGAGTAAGTGGATTAGGGAAAACCGAGAGAACATTGCTAAACAGGAAGAAACAATGGCTGCAGAAGATTAGAAAGCGCTGAGGGATTATGTTGCTCCCAGGGTGACTGAGCTTCAGTCGAGCATTACTAGGCCTGCGATAGCTGCGAATAATTTTGAGATCAAGCCTGGCACCATACAAATGATATAGAACTCTGTGCAGTTTGGGGGATTAGCTAATGACGATCCGAATGAGCACTTAGTAAGCTTTCTGGAAATTTGTGACACTTTTAGATACAACGGGGTGTCAGATGATGCAGTCAAGCTTCGCTTGTTGTTGTTCACATTGCGGGACAAGGCAAAAAGTTGGTTACACTCACTACCGCCAGGGTCGATTACAACATAGGACGACCTTACTCAAAAATTTTTGGCCACGTTTTTCCCACCAGTAAAGACTGCGAAGATGAGGAACGTGATTACTATGTTTGAGCAGCAGCATGGGGAGTCTTTGTACGAAGCTTGGGAAAGGTACAAAGAACTACTTAGGAAGTGCCCACATCATGGATTACCCAAATGGCTGCAGATGAACACTTTTTACAATGGGTTGAGTGGTAATCTCCGAACAAGTATTGATGTAGTTTTTCGTGGAGCTTTTATGGCTAAGAGTTATGAGTAAGCTTATGATCTGATGGAGATGATGGCAGCTAACAACTACCAGTGGCCCACAATGAGAATGACACAACCTAAGGTAGTTGGGGTGTTAGAAGTAGATGGAGTGACAGCGTTAGCGGCACAGATTTCAACATTGTCGAAGAAGATGGATGCTCTTATAGGTGCATAGACACAGTATGCTGCTTTTGTTTGTGAGTTGTGTGCGGGGGAACATCCTACAGAATAGTGTGCCATTAACACAGCAACTGTACAATTTATGGGCAGCTATAATAGAATTCTGCAAAATCAGTATCAGAATGCCTACAATCCGGGGAATATGAATCATCCAAATTTTTTATGGAGTAACAACCAAAATCAGCAAGCTCCAGGACCATCATTTCCCCCTAGATTTCAAAATCAGCATCAACAAGCAGCTTCACATCAAGAGAAAAAGTTAGATTCAGACGAGATGTTGTTGAAGTACATAGCAAGCAATGAGGCGACTATGAAAACACAAGAGGCAATAATGAAAACATAAGCAGTGGCAATCAAAAACTTAGAAAATTAGATGGGACGACTTGCGTTAGCATTGAATAACAAGCCCCACGGGACTTTACCTAGTGACACTAAGAAAAATCCGAAGGGGAATCATAAACAGTGTCAAGCAATCACTTTGAGAAGTGGAAAGCATCTTGAGGGTCAGAATGCAGAAAATTCAGCAAAGAAAGATGTTAAAAAGGTGAAGAAAAAGTGGTTGAAGAGAAATAGGGTGAGGACAAGCAAGTGGACAAGAGTAAGACAGATGTTGAGCCCGTTGTTTATCCTCCACCACCATTCCAGTAGAAGGTGCAGAAATAGAAATTGGACAAGCAATTCTCTAAGTTTTTGGAAGTTTTTAAGAAACTTCAAATTAACATTTCTTTCGTAGAAGCCCGAGAACAAATGCCTAGTTACGCTACATTTATGAAGAGTATTCTGTCAAGGAAAAAGAAATTAGAGGCCTACGAGACTGTGGCTTTAACTGAGGAATGCAGTGCAGTTCTACAGAGAAAGTTACCTCTGAAGTTAAAGGATCCCGTGAGTTGCATCATTCCTTTCACAATTGGGAACATGGCCTTCAACAAGTGTTTGTGTGATTTGGGGGCAATTGTGAACCTCATGCCTTTGTCAGTATATACTCAGTTGGGTTTGCCAGCTCCGAAGCCTACAAACATATCACTACAGCTAGTGGATAGATCGGTGACTTATCCAAGAGGGATTGTGGAAGCCATTTTAGTTAAGGTGGATAAGTTCATATTTTCGATAGATTTTATAATTTTGGATTACAAAGAGGATAAAAATATCCCAATCATCTTAGGGAGGCCATTTTTGGCTACGGGTAGGACTCTCATCGATGTTCAAAAAGGGGAATTAACAATGAGGGTACAAGACCAAGAAGTTAAATTCAATATGTTTAAAGCCATGAGGTTCCCTACAGATGAGGAAAAGTGTTTTCGATTGGATGTGATCGACAAATTGGTTAATGAAGACTTGGTTAAAGGTTTAGACAGGGATCCATTGAAAAATACTCTACTAGGGGATGAGGACTTGGATGATCCAGAATTCGTGGATTACTTGCATATGCTGGATTCTTTGCCTAGAGTAAGCAGGTTTAAGGTACCATTCAAGCCTCTACATACAGAAGAAAAAGCTTCGGCAAGAATGAAACCTTCACTTGAGGAGCCACCCACTCTTGAGATTAAACCTCTTCCTAAACACCTAAGATATACTTATTTGGGTAATTCTAATACTTTACCTATTATTATTGCATCTGTACTTAACGAATTGTATAAAAGTAAGTTATTGAGGGTGCTTAGAGAATACAAGTCTGAAATAGGATGGACGATTGCTGATATCAAGGGGATGAGCCCTTCCTTCTGTATGCATAAGATTTTCTTGGAAGAGGACTCAAAGCCAACAGTGGAACAACTGAGAAGGTTAAATCCAATCATGAAAGAAGTGGTGAAGAAAGAAATATTAAAGTGGTTGGATGCTAGAATAATCTACCCGATTTTAGACAGTACATGGGAAAGTCCAGTTCAATGTGTTCTAAAAAAGGGTGGAATGACAGTTGTGATGAACGACGACAATGAACTGATTCCTACGAGGATAGTGACTGGATTGAGGGTTTGCATGGACTACAGAAAGCTTAATAAGGCAACCCAGAAGGACCACTTTCCTCTACCCTTTATCGATCAGATGTTGGACCGGTTGGCTGGGTATAAATACTACTATTTGCTAGACAGATATTCGGGGTACAACCAGATAGTCATAGCTCCTGAGGATCAAGAAAAGACCACCTTCATGTGCCCATACGACACCTTTGCATTCAGGAGGATGTCCTTTGGATTATGTAATGCACCCGTGACTTTCTAAAGATGTATGATGACCATCTTTTCAGACATGGTGGAGAGAAATGTGGAAGTTTTCATGGATGACTTCTCAGTCTACGGGAACACTTTTCATATGTGTCTTGAAAATCTGGTTATGGTTCTAAAATGATGTGTGGAAACCAACTTGGTGTTAAACTGGGAGAAGTGCCACTTTATGGTTGAAGAAGGAATTATTTTGGGGCATAAAGTATCTGTGAAGGGGTTGGAAGTTGATCGGGCGAAGCTGGACACAATAGAGAATCTTCCACCGCCGACGTCAGTTAAAGGAATTCGTAGTTTTCTTGGACACGCCAGATTCTACCGTAGCTTCATTAAAGATTTCTCTAAGATTGCTAAACCTTTATGCAGTCTATTAGAGAAAGATGCAGTTTTCAGCTTTGATGAAGAGTGTAAGATAGCGTTTGAGCAGTTGAAAAAGAAATTGACTACAACTCTTGTGATCGTAACACTAGATTAGAAAATACCTTTTTAGTTAATGTGCGATGCTAGCGACTATGCGGTCGGGGCTGTTTTGGGTCAACGCCAAGAGAAGATATTCCATGCCGTATACTACGCAAGTAAAACCCTCACGGATGCCCAATTAAACTATACAACCACCGAGAAGGAATTACTTGCGGTGGTATACGCCTTTGATAAATTCAGAGCTTATTTGATAGGAATGAAGGTGGTGGTATACACAGATCACTCGATGATTTGTGATCTGATCTCAAAGAAGGATGCTAAGCCTAGACTCAAAAGATAAATTCTTCTCCTTTAGGAATTTAATTTGGAAATAAAGGATAGGAAGGGGACAAAGAATTAATTGCCGGATCATCTTTCAAGTTTGGAAAATCCGGATAAGGACGGGGTAGATAAATGTTTAATCAACGAGTCTTTTCCGGATGAGCAGCTATTTGGAGTAAATTTTGAGTTTCCATGGTATGCGGACTTTGCTAATTACTTGGTGAGTAAAATCCTTCCCCCTGATTTGACACGTCAGCAGAAAAAGAAGTTCTTACATGTCGTCAAGTGGTACATGTGGAACGAGCCCTATCTATTCAGACAGTGTGCAGATAAAATGATCCGTAGATGTGTGCCTTACAGTGAAGTGAAGAATATTTTGTATTAATTCCATTCATCTGCATATGGGGGACACTATGGGAGTGAGTGTACAACAGCCAAGATACTTTAGGCAGGATTCGACTGGACTACCATCTTCAAGGATGCCCATCAGTTTATGAAAAACTGTGATAGATTCCAAAGGGTGGGCAATATATCAAAAAGGAATGAGATGCCGCTCCACACGATCATGGAAGTCGAGGTTTTTGATGTATGGGGATGGACTTCATGGGACCTTTTCTGCCTTCAAACAACAACCTGTAGATTCTGCTAGCTATGGATTACGTGTCAAAGTGGGTTAAAGCCGTAGCACTCCCTATAAATGATGCCAAGGTAGTTCTAAAATTTCTATAGAAGAATATTTTTTTAAGGTTTGGCATGCCAAGAGCAATCATAAGTGACGAGGGAAGTCACTTATGCAATAGATCCTTTACATCTCTCTTAGCGAAGTATGGAGTCAATCATATGGTTGCCACAACTTATCATCCCCAAACTAGTGGTCAAGCTGAGGTTTCCAATAGAGAGGTGATGAGTGGGTTTTATACCTATGAATCAGCTTCTAATTCAGACTTAAATGGTGTTGATTCTGTATAATTCTGTTCATTTTTACTTGTTTTATGTTTGTTTTGTGTTTAGGAGTGCATTATGTGGCATGGTGGTATAATGGCGGCAGTACGACAAGACTTGGCATCAAAAGGCAAGAACTCAGCTCTGCAGGAATAACTCCCGCCGGGGCGGGCACATTTATAAAGGAAACCCCTGTCGGGGTGGGGGTACATGCCCAGGAGCAGAATACCCCCCGCTGGGGTGGGCTTATGTAGTGTAAAAACCCCCATCGGGGTGGGGGTACAGGGAGAAATAGATGGAGTTTTAGTTTGATTATGATTCTGCAGTTATGTTCAAGAGACAATTTGGTATGGACTGGGACTCGGATGGGCGTCGGTTTTTCAGTGTTTTACATGACTTATGCTGGAGATAACAATCATAACAGAGACACATTACATCAATCAATCGATTAGCAAGATTTGAGCCCTAATTTTAGAAGATCATTGGAGGAGAGCAAGGAAGGTCAGAATTACAAAGATTGCAAATTGGAGCGATGATAAGGGTGGTTTTGTAACTATTCTTTATTTTTCAATTCAATTATTGTAATTGGGATGATGTATTCTTTACATATTTTAGTTTTTATTTCAGTCATGATGAACTAAATTCTTAATTAGGCTTGCAATAAATCTTTATTGTTGAACAATAATTATTATGCCTTAATTTTAGTTCATTAAAACTATCAATTCAGTTTATCTATTGTGATTTGCACTTTAATTTATGAATTTCTTGATCACCAATTTATATGTGGATTTATATGGATTCGAGAGATGATGTATGAATCTAAACTTAATCACTTTAGCATGTGTTCTTGAATTCTGTGTTTTAATGGAATCTTGATGAATGTTTAGGATAAAGATATACCGTGCATCGTATGTAATCAGATAGAGAACTTGTAATTTAAACCTTATTTGATTTTAATTCACATAGAGATATAGTGAATTAGTTAATTAGGGTGTTTGGCTTAATTCTATCTAATTTGT
This sequence comes from Panax ginseng, assembly GCA_020205605.1. Taxonomy (NCBI): domain Eukaryota; kingdom Viridiplantae; phylum Streptophyta; class Magnoliopsida; order Apiales; family Araliaceae; genus Panax; species Panax ginseng. The sequence goes on from CM035139.1 coordinate 71,660,291, forward strand.
GAATTTAAGTTAATATGGTATTAGTGCATCGAGAGATGGAAAATTCTACTTGAGTGTTTTTGATTAATAAACTGAGATAGTGAATTGAACTGAAATAAGGTGTGATAATCGGAGTGAAACTTAAAGTGAAATTGTAAGCCGAATTCTCCATTATTTGCTTGAAATTACGGCTATTAAGTTGTGTTTATTGTGTAACGCCCTGAAATTCAATCTATTTTCACATCCGGATTCCGTACATCACGATCCCATCTTCTTCCAAACATACATCATTATATAGCTAAATATAACAACATACATTCTCAAATCCCAGGTTCTAAAACCTTATAACCTCTTTCATTATAAATAATGATAATTACATTATTCTTTACATCTTGCACGAGTGACTTTTATCCGCCAATAAGGATACATAATAGTTCATTAAACTATTCTATAGTTTAATTCTATCATTCTATATTACAAGTCTTCGCTGGATCTTCATGCTAATTCATATAATGAATGACACTTCTTCTGGATACCGATCCGCTTGATCTTTACAGGATCCTTAAGTTCTTCTAACATCATTCGCTGAAAATGTTTTTATTTAAACCAAGTGTGAGCATTCAATTTCCCAGTAAGTCATAGCTGTTGAACAAACAACTTCAAGAATTTAAACATTTTTAAGACTTCAATAACCGAACAAAGGTTATGAAGCAGCTTGAATAATAGGAATAATCTCGATTTCTATCATTTTAAAACATTAGTCACATTCACTTTGAAATACTTTCATTCTCTACTCTCTTTCATACACATTCTATCTGGCTAGAATTAATAACACAAACTTAACAATAACGGTTCATGTATAAATAAAACATGCTCATATTAAACAGTTCAATCATAGAACAGTTCATCTCACAGAAACACCGAAGTGTTCAAATTGTGGCACAAGGCCTCATACGTTCTACCACCTTGTACAAATATCATACATTCGCACATAGACAGAACTTCTCAAGTTCAACATGTAACGCCCCAGAAAATCGAACCTTTTTAAATACTTTTAATAATGAATAAAATAATATTATTTATTATTATTACGTGTTGATAAGATGAATGTCGTTCTATAACCTAGAAATGTCTTAACGTCGTAGTATTTTAACTATGTAAGAGAATTAAAGTGTTTGAATTTCTAAGACGAAAATAAAAGCTTTTCGAGAAATTTTCTAAAAAACACTATTCATCGATTTCTGCTCGGGAATTATTTTTGAACTTCCAAGAAATACGTAATGTTATAATATCAAGATAAGATTGGTTTTGTAATAATAATCTATGTATAGAAAATGTAATATTTTGCATGTGGACCTAATTTGGGAACGTTAGGTTTATTAAGCGTTAAGGAAAAGAAGTTGTAATCGTATGATGTGTAGGCATTGTACGAGGTAATGAACGTAAGTATAATACGACGTATTATACTATTAAGATTGAAGAATGAAATAACGTATATTACGAATTAATATACGAGCTAGCATACGAGAATTATACGTGGTGTATATAGGTTAAGTTGTTAATTACTTATATTGGACTTGTAGGATTATTAGCTTAATGGGAGAAGTCCAATAGAATGTGATATTCAAGCCCAAGTGTTTGATAAGTCATGAGCCCAAACTATTATAGTATAAGCTCAATAAGGAGATTAGCTAGATTAAATTAGCAAGCCCAATGATAAGCCATGATCCATGGAGCAATCCAAGTGTAAAGTGGGTGGACTTGATGGGCAAACAAATTGTGTGATGAGCAAGTGTTGTGCTAAACAAGAAAGGAATAGTAAGGAGGTGGAGGTTGAGGAGGTTAGTTGAGGAGATGGATTAAAGGAGGTGGGATGGCTTAATGTCTATAATACCCTTACTTTGAGTAGCCTATAAATACCAAGCTTGATTTTGCATTTGTTGGTTGTTTCATTTCATCCAACAATTTACTCTCAAGATAAGCAACTTAATTGTTAGAGAGAATAAGCCACATAAGCACTTATAAGCCACTTCAACCTTTGATAGATTTTCCAAAGTGAAATGAAGTAATAGTCTTCAAGGGTAAGACTCATATCTATTATCTTTATCTCTTCTATGATAGGATTGATAGAGGAGTGGGATTATTTGATAAGATCATATAATAAGTTATTGATGAATGAACTTAAGCCGAATAAGTTGAATAAGCAACTTGAACTCTAATAAGTTGATAAACTTGTGAAGAACTTATCATATGTTTGTCATATGATGTTAGTATGTTGAATATAGTATGAGAACATTAATTGATGGACTTAAGTTCATAGTAAGTCATAAGCATGAGAATTTGTAGTTCATAAGTTAAATAAGTCATTGACTTATGAGAATAAGTCAAAACCTACTTTGTCAATAAGTTTGTGTAATAAGTAACTTGTAATGTTCATGTGTTAGTTAAAATCCATCTAGAATGATTAGTAATAAAGCTTTGCCGGAATTCACATGATTGGACGATTATCGTCGAATTCGTGAAATTCTCGGAATGGAAGTCGTATTTTGTGTTTGAAGTCAGAAACATTGGTTTTCGATGGAGACAAGTCATATTTGGCATTATAGAGTTGCGGACTCGAAAATGACCTAATTCCGACTTAGAACGAAGAAACGAGCGTTGAACGTTCATGAACTTTTATCGTTTTTGTTAAAAATGAATTAATAGGTGAAATTTTAGCAAACGAAGTCAAATAGATAAAATTCTTGCATGAACACATAGAGTACATAATTTGTGAACCATAGGCTTTTGAATGAGCCAATTCGGACTTATAACGAAGAAGTTATGCGTCCGGGAGTTTCACAAATTTCAAAGTTTGTAAAATTTTCTGGTGCATGAGAGTTGGCCATGGCAAGTACAACCCAAGATATATTGGTGGCTATTTAATAGTAACATATGCAAAATGCACATACCTACTACAGAGTCACGCTATGGCGCAGCTGATAGAGTAAAGTGTGTGTAACAGCAGCCAAGTCCGGATAACAGTATCGCTAACTTTCATGCCGTGAGAGATGAAAGATCAATCGTGGCCATAAATACCATCCTAAGAATTAGCTAGAGAAGAAAGTTTTCAAGTATAGAATAAAAGAGATCTCATTAGCAATGAACTAAAGTGTAAGCATATCATTGTTAAGGCATTGTTAGACACTTATTGAATAATGATTAAGGGTTATTAATCCATTGAAAGTGAACATAATTTGAACGATGTAATGAAAAGCTGGAAACCCATAATAACATATCTAAGTCAGAATTTAGATTGAGATGAAGGGTAAGTTATAGTAGTATACATCCTTGATTATATATGACCTAATGTGGTACGTTATATGATCATGTATTGTAGAAACTTAGAGACCTAAAGTGTACATGTGATAATCAGTAAGCATACGCTGAAGGCAAGTATTCTAACCCTTGTTCCAGTTTAGTCTGGACAAGCTTTGTAATTCATGTATTCTTTTGCATGAAGTCTTGAATGATGAAGTCTAAGCCAATTCTTTCGGCTAGACTTATATTATGATTTTGTCAAGCATGATTAATGTTTACCGAGTTATATTGGTATGGTTTTCAATCGAAGACCAAGTATGCTAAAATGTTTTTGTCGTTTAACGACAGGCACGTGAGGTTGCCACAACTTAAACGTATACACATTTAATGAATGTAGTGTTGATAAACATAGAGTACTATGGGCTGATCACCCAGAAGTGCTCGTAAGCTATGCCAGACTTATGGACTTAGTGCCGGGTTGTCCTTTTCAAAAGAAATTATGAACTGCTCAAAGTCTTGAGCCATAATTGATATTCTATAGAATATGGTTGTTGAAAAACGTTTTGAATGAAAAGAAGTGCTATTTTGAATTATCGATAGTACTTCGTAACTATTGTTCAGTTACTGAAGATATATGAGTTCTATATTTCAAGCATGCTGTTTATTAGAATTGTAGTACTTGCTGAGCTAGTCATGCTCACTCTTGCTTGAACCATATGAACACAACTAAGATTGAGCGGACTGAAGGCTCAGGCAAAGACAAGGGTAAGGCGAAAACAAACCCTTAGATTACTTATGTAATAGAATAGTTAAATGTTTGTAATATATTGAATATTATGACAAAAACAAACGAATGGGTTATAAAGAACCTGGGGAATGTAATATTATTTTGAATATATAGAAGATATATTAGTTCTTTTGAGACTTTTCAATTGAATGAATGTATGAATGGTAGTACTATATAGCACCATCTATCGGGTTGGAAGATACCCGGATTTGGGGGCGTCACACAACGTCTGAGAAGTTTTAGAAACTAGTATTCATTTAAAATATGAATAAAGTTAGGGAACTTGCCTTACACACAGCTACAACTTATAGTTTACTTTGGCTCATTCCAATTCCTATGTAGCATAGAAGGAAATAACACATACACCAATTAGTCATATACTTGACTTTCACGCATTGGTTTACTTAACTTTACCTCTTAGGGTTCACTTTTACAAACTAAGTTTATCGACCAACTTCCTTTACCTAAGTTAATCTGCCTTCATGACATACTGGAGATGTCTTACTCAATACGTTCATCATCTTTGATGATTTACATTCTTATCTTCTTCTTATAACTTCTTCAGGACTCAGCACACATCATTTCTCTACTAGTAGTCCATATGGTACTCTGAGTGGTTTCCCATAATAAACTAATAAACAAGTTCCCGTCTCATCTACACTGCCCATAATAGTGAGTTAGATCAGTTGCCAGTTTTGTATATACCTTCGCTCTCTGAAGGAATTGTTTAGCCCAGCTCCCATATGTCTACCATCAAAGGTTACAATTGTACTACAACCTAAATTCACCTTTAACTTATCCACACCATTAAACTATAACGTTTGTTAAGTCAAATTCTTATTCCTTATGGCTTTATGGCAACTAAATTCCATACCTCAGGATTCATTATTATCGTCCAAGTCATACAATCTTTTGTATACTCAGAACGATCATTCCATATTCATTCTACGCATTTATAGCGTTAAAAATTTTATGTTACCTTATTCTTAACTTACAACGTCCAATTCATTCGACTTTAACGCCATCCAAGTTATAAACATTAACTCCTATTTCTTTTTATGCTATAATGCATTTGTCTTTAATTCAGTTTCTTCACCGCTCACAGTTTAATCATTGATCTTCATTACCTTACAATCAAACCATACACGGGGTGTAGGTTCTACCCATTTAATATTCACGCATACACTTAACCTTCACGCTGGTTAAAAAGTGTTCAACGCTTATATTTCATTCTAACATTCTCATCCGACTCACATTCGATTCATTAATCTTCTTACCGCTCGCTACGGCTTTCTTTGATAATTCATATCTTACTTACTACTTTCATCAACGCCTAAGTCATACAACCAATGTATACTTAGAACGTTCACCCAACGTGAATATGATTCACGAGGATCGCTTTATTTATTCAACGCTTTACGCTTGTTCATCCCTTAATCTCTCATTCAACCTTTACCTAAGGTTTTAATCGCTTTCATTCATTACTATCATCCAAACCCCATGTTCAATATTCTTTCTTAATGTCAAAGCTATACACGTTCATTGATGCTAAGACCGATCGTTCATCGCAACAATATTACGCTCACAAATTCTATACGCTTTACATTCATCTCTCATTACCACGCCATAACATCAAAATGTTATACATTACCTCTCACAATCAACGCTCTAAGGAATCACCATCATAGCAATCCTCACGCTCGCTTATCGCGACTACTATCCCCTGAATATTTATTCCAGAACCCGCGCTTACATTCTTTTGTCTTTTAATCTCATTTAATCTTTTCGCTCAACCTTCATCAAAGGTTTAATACACTTAATTAAGTGTTACATTAGTTGAACTACATGTTCATATTTCTTTCTTGCACATCCCCCAAAGAATTGAGCAATTAAAAGCTCATCACTCGGGCACTTCGACTTGCACCCAAGCTGCATGCCACGCCCCTTCCTTCCTTTACTCACACGCAGCATAGCCACTTCATAGTTGTCAAATCGCCGAGGTCATGCATATGCGCCCACTCCTTTCTCTTTCTTCTCACACACATGCCACTCAAAGAGTAGTCGATGGTCTCGGCCTCATCACTACGCAATGCCTCCCCAAAGGCTTGATTGATCAAGCTATAATACAAAGCACAAAACGTAGAAATTTTTTCGAAGTCTTAGAAATTGCTTAAGACGCTTATTTCCCGATTCCATAACTTATTCGTTATAACTCAGAACGAGGTCGTTCCAGAGCCATTCTCTTCCTTATCTTACGTACTTCGATTACCCATGGACAAAACTTTGTTCTGAATCCATTAACATGCCATTCAATCGGCTTAATCTTCACTCTTTTGCTCGCTTTACGCTTTTTTAACGCTTCTTCGCTCGCTCGTCCATAATTCGGCCATCCGAACTCGAATTCGCTCATTCTTGAGTCCACGACTTCACGTTTTATATGTTCTCTTATTTCTTATGAAACCCTACACATTCTCAAGTTCATTTACTAACTTTCTAATTCTCGCTCTTCTTTTATAAAATTTTCACCATAACTTCGTTATAGCTCGCTTTTAATCCGCTCTTCATGAACGCTTTCTAACGCTCCTAACCAAGCAATAAGCAACTAACTTATACGCGATGGTTTTAAACTTGTCCATCAACAACAATTATCCTACGATGGTTTTAAATTTGTCCATCAACAACGCTTTTTCGCGTTTCTTCGCTTCTTCGCTTCTTCGCTCGCTCTTCATTTTTAATCGATATTTTGATTACAATTTTACTTTTTCTTGGAATTTGATGTTATAGAACACCATTCCTTACTTAATTCACCTACTCATTCATATATATCCACTTTGATCGCTCTAATTCATTACTTAATCTTATACTTCCTTAAGAAATTTATAAAATAAACTTCTAATTTCTTATTTCTTTTCTTTTTCAATGATTTCAACCATATGAAATCATTCCTAACATCATTTACTTTTATTCTCATTAAGCTATGTTTTTAACATAAAAACTTAAAGAAAAATTATCTAGAAGTTAGGTTTTCTGATTACCTTTCTTCTTTAATCTCCTTCCGTTTGACAAAGTTTGCTCCCTGCAAGCTTTTCCTCCTCCTTCCTTCTTCTTCTCATCCAAAATCTCTCTCTCTCTCTCAAAAGTTATAGGATTTTCAAAATCCTAAACAAATGAATTAAGCTTCCTATTTATAGAAAACCAAGGCTAGGGGTATTTTAGTCATTTTGCCCAAACCTCCTTACTATTCACACCTCCTCAATAGACCTCCTTATTATTCACACAAACTTAGCTTCTTTAAAAGTTTCAGCTTCATCTCTTGCTAAATTCGTCCGACAGCTTTAAAATCATGATTCTCTAATCCAAATATTTTTGATATTTCATCTTTCCTTTACCGATTAACTTTTACGTATTCTTCTTGATTTCCAAAAACTAAAAAACACTTTTCCACGATAAGCGTTTTTCCTTCACGCTTTTCCCTAACGAAGTTAAACGAATGAAAAGTACATAACAATACTTTTCGTCATTTTTATTTCGTCCGATTTTTTGCGACGCTTTCGAGAAAAACTTTTATCTAGCCACTTTAACTTTTCACGATATATTATCGCCAAATCTTTCGACGTAATGTCATTTCAACATACCGAACTCTCAAAAGGCTTAGGTTATTCAAACCCTAACCCTTAGGTTTCACTGGTGAATAATAGTGCTTATTTCGCCTTTTTCCCCCGTAAATATTTTGTTCTCTAAAATTTTTATTTTCATCTTGAAAATTTTACTGCTCAGTCCTAGCTCATAGCCAGAATCCTCCCGATTAATAATCATCCTAGGTTCTAGAATGATTAATAAACACATAAGATATAATAGTATTAATAAAAATTCATTTTATTAATAACTAATTTTTAAATCTTAAATTCGACAATCCGATTTTCCTCGTTGTCACATTCTTCCTCCTTATAAAAATTTCGCCCCCTTTCTAAAACCACACCCATACCATTGCCTACAACCTTTAAGCAAAGGTTTAATCTCAATTCATCCTTCTCACAAGGATCATCTCATTGACATAATCGCCATTAGTTAAACCTCACGCTTAACTATACTTTCAATCTTTCGGGTCCTCACATTCACCCCTTCTTCATGTAATTTCATCCTCAAAATTTTAGCTTACCTTCTTCTTCTCAACTTCTCTTCAAAGAAGTTCTTATCTTTCATACATTCCCTACCCTTCATAACTTATCAAGAATCATGAAGTGAAAGGAATAAATAGAATATAAAGATTCCTTTAAAACATTTCATACTTTTTGCTCGAGGGGTCAAATCGACCATGAACTCTTACTAGGTTTAACAAAGATTTCACCGTAAACCTTCTTACACTTGGCCAGCTTTATAATCACAAAGAAGGTAAACTACCTCTTCCATAATGTAGCGATCAACCCATCGATAACCCCATTTCTGTGGTATGTTCACCTCTGACTTAATCATTAGATTCCGCACCAAAACAATTTGGTTCTAAGATAACTCTTCAAAGAAAGCTCGATTTTCTTTTTAATCATGACATACCATTCGCTCTTAGCCAAATCAAGTAGCTTAGACCATACCAATAAATTGACATCAACTTGAAACATTCTGCTAGTCAAATCAATCGACATCGACTACTTTCTTTAAATTCTTTCACAATACATCAAAACGCTTTTATGACGCTCATGATACCGCACTTTTCACAAAGACGTTGAGGACTTCATTAGCTTATGACTTCATCATTATACATCATACCATAGTGGGTTGTTGATCCTAAGATCAAATCCAACACTAGGTTCAATCAGATTAATAACTCCATCCTTTTACCATCCTTGCATCAAATGCACCGATGATATAAAATTCATTTTGATATTTCAAATCAATTTCGCTCTAAATCAAAACAATTAGCATAGACATACCAAGAATAGTTCTTTTAAAATCCATTGGTTCCAAAAAAGTTGAACCAATTCTTTCCTTTTCAAAATGCGCACATTAAAGACGATTTCAAGAAACTTCAAAATCTAGCATATAGCTAGATGACTTGAATATCCTATTCTCCATCTTCCTTCATTGTCTTACTTGCACATAATACTTAATCTTCTCTAGCACCTTCAATGCTAAGTCTACTCGAAAATAACTCATTTTCACCTACACATTCCTATACCTTAGTACAAACCATCAACTTACCACACATTATGAGTTCAGAACTTTCCACAATAATATGAGTTTAAGAACTATCCTGCATGCACTATAAGCGCCCATTCACCGAGAAGTTCAAAAATATACCATATATTATTATGAGTCACTTAACTTACTATAAGTATGAGTTTCAAGAACTCACACTTACCTTATCGTTCTCTACCTATCAAGTATATACATGAGAAAAGATTCACCTTCTCATCATATACATCTTGATAAATACAAAATTTCAATGATTATCACCGTAATAAACCGAGTGGTTGTTACACCAAGCACAAACCTCTCCTATATAACAAAGGTTCATACAACTCAAATATCACATGAGTCCTCAATTGAAATCTTACAACTTCTAACTTTCTTTACTTAATACTTAATTTTCTTTAATTCAGATGCTATCCTTTACAACTCAATCTGAAGTTCTTCTTCCATACTACTTTAGAGTACCATTCATTCATAGCATTAGCTATAAATCATTCATCGCTTAATGTACTCATCTCACATTATGATTTCACTATGATTTACTAATCGATCAACTCAACAATCTTCTTATCCTTCTCTCTCTACGATTATAGTCTTAGGTACTCATACCTAAGGTTTATAACCTATCAGCTCTGATACCAATCTATAACGCCCCAAAATCCGGTCTATTTTCACATCCGGATTCCGTACGTCACGATCCCATCTTCTTCCAAACATACATCATTATATAGCTAAATATAACAACATACATACTCAAATCCTGTGTTCTAAAACCTTATAACCTCTTTTCATTACAAATAATGATAATTACATTATTCTTTACATCTTGCACAAGTGACTTTTATCCGCCACCAAGGATACATAATCGCTCATTAAACTATTCTATAGTTTAATTCTATCATTCTATATTACAAGTCTTCGCTTGATCTTCACGCCATTCATATAATGAATGGCACTTCTTCCGGATACCGATCAACTTGATCTTTACGGATCCTTAAGTTCTTCTAACATCGTCATCGAAAATGTTTTTATTTTAAAGCAAGTGTGAGCATTCAATTGCCCAAAAGTCATAACAAATGAACAAACAACTTTAAGAATTTAAACATTCTTTTAAGACTTCAATAACCGAACAAAGGTTATGAAGCAAATTTGAATAATAGGAATAATCTCGATTCCTATCATTTTAAAACATTAGTCACATTCACTTTGAAATACTTTCATTCTCTACTCTCTTTCATACACATTCTCTCGTCCTGCTAGAATCAATAAAGCACAAACTTAATAATAACGGTTCATGTATAAACAGTAATATTCTCATATTAAATAGCTCAATCACGTAATAGCTTCATCTCATAAAACACCAAGTGTTCAAATTAGGCACAAGGCCTCATACATTCTACCACCTTGTACAAATATCACACATTCAACATATAATGTAAACTTCTCAAGTTCAACATCCGAGAAGTTTTAGAAACTAGCATTCATTTAAAATATGAATGAAGTTAGAAACTTGCCTTTTACGCACAACCTACAACTTATAGTTTACGCTTAATCGCTTTCATTCCAATTCCTATGTAGCACATATAAGAAATAACACATACACCAATTAGTCATATACTTGACTTTACGCATTGGTTTACTTAACTTTACTTCTTAGGGTTCACGTTTTTACAAACTAAGTTTACGCGACCAACTTCCTTTACCTAAGCTAATTTACTTTCATGACATACTTGAGATGTCTTTACTCAATACGCTCATCATCTTTGATGATTTACATTCTTATCTTCTTCTTATAACTTCTCCTAGACTCAAAGACACATCGTTTCTCCGCTAGTAGTCCATATGGTACTCGAAAGTGGTTTCCCACAAACAACCAACAAACAAGTTCTCTGCCTCATCTACACCGCCCATAACAAAGTTGAGTTAGATCGGCTGCCATTTTGTATATACCTTCGCTCTCCAAGGAATTGTTTAGCCCAAATTCCCCATATGTCAACCATCAAAGGTTACAATTGTACTACAACCTAAATTCATCTTTAACATATTCGAACCATTAAACTATAATGTTCGTTAAGTCAATTTCTTATTCCTTATGGCTTTCTGGAAACTAAATGCCATGCCTCAGATTTATTCTTATCGCCTAAGTCATACAATTTTTGTATACTCGTAACGATCATTCCATATTCATTCTACGCATTTATAGCGTTAACCATTTTACATTACCTTATTCTTATCTTACAACGTCCGATTCATTCGACTTTAACGCCATCCAAGTTATAAACATTAACTCGGCTTTTTTTTACGTTATACGATGATTGTCTTTAATTCAGCTTTCTTCACCGCTCATGTGTTTAATCATTGATCTTCATTACCTTACTAATCAAACCATACACACGGGTGTAGGTTCTACCCATTTAATATTCACATACTTAACCTTCACGCTTGCTAAAGTGTTCAACGCTTACATTTCATTCTAACATTCTCATCCGACTCACATTTCGCTTTCATTAATCTTCTTACCGCTCGCTACGGCTTTCTTTGATAATTCATATCTTACTTACTACCTTCACAACGCCTAAGTCATACAACCAATGTATACTTAAACGTTCACCGACGTGAATAATGATTCACGAGAATCGCTTTACGATTCAACGCTTACGTTGTTCATCCCTTAATCTCTCATTCAACCTTTACCTAAGGTTTTAATCGCTTTCATTCATTACTATCACCGAACCCCATGTTCAATATTCTTTCTTAATGTCAAAGCCATACGTTCATTGTATGCTAAGACCGATCGCTTCATCGCAAATAACGCATATGCTCACAAATTGCCTATAAACGCTTTACATTCATCTCTCATTACCACGTCATAACATCAAAATGTTATACATTACCCTCATCACTCAACGCCTAAGGAATCACCATCATAGCAATCCTCACGCTCATTTATCGCGACTACGGGCCCCTGACATATTGGTTCCAGAACCCGCTTCACATTCTTTTTGTCTTTTAATCTCATTTAATCTTTTCGCTCAACCTTCATCAAAGGTTTAATACACTTGATTAAGTGTTACATTAGTTAAACTACATGTTCATATTTCTTTCTTGCACATCCCCCCAGTAATTGAGCACTTAAAAGCTCATCACTGGCTTTTTTTCGCACCGGCGCCATGCCACGCCCTTCTTCTTCTTTACCTCGCACACAGCAACGCCACTCATAGAAGTTGTCAAATCACGAGGTCGAGGCCATGCATACCACTCTCTTCTCTATTTCAGCATCATGGCACCACTCACTCAGCAGAGAGTCGATGGTCTCGGCCTCAAGCATAGCAAAGCCCCCCCAAGGCTTGATCATCAACAGCAAGGCCAAGCACAAAACTAGAGAAAATTTTTCTAAGTCTTAGAAATTGCTTAAGACGCTTACTTCCCGATTCCATAACTTATTCGTTATAACTCGTAACGAGGTCATTCCAAAGCCATTCTCTTCCTTATCTTACGATTTCGATTACCCATGGATGTAACTTCATTCTAAATCCATTAACATGCCATTCAATTGGCTTAATCTTCACTCTTCGCTCATTTTTTACGCTTTTAACGCTTCTTCGCTCGCTCGTCTGCATAATTCTACCATCCAAACTCGAATTCATTCGCTCTTGAGTCCACGACTCACATTTTTATACATTCTTCTTACATTCTTATGAAACCCTACACGCTCGGTTCATTTACTAACTTTCTAATTTCTCGCTCTTCTTTTACAAAATTTTTGCCATAACTTCAAGTATAAATTTCAATTTTAATCCGCTCTTCATGAACGCTTTCTAACGCTCCTAACCAAGCAATAAGCAAACTAACTTATACGCGATGGTTTTAAACTTGTCCATCAACAACAATTATCCTACGATGGTTTTAAATTTGTCCATCAACAACGTTCTCTTCAAGCGTTTCTTCGCGTTCTTCTTCTTTCGCTCTTCATTTTTAATCGATATTTTGATTACGATTTTACTTTTTCTTGAATTTGATGTTATAGAACACCATTCCTTACTTAATTCACCTACTCATTCATATAATCCACTCGATCGCTCTAATTCATTACTTAATCTTACACTTCCTTAAGAAATTTATAAAATAAACTTCTAATTTCTTATTTCTTTCTTTATCAATGATTTCAACCATATGAAATCATTCCTAACATCATTTACTTCTTATTCTCATTAAGCTATGTTTTTAACATAAAAAACTTAAAGAAAATTATCTAGAAGTTAGGTTTTTGATTACCTTTCTTCTTTAATCTCCTTCCGTTGGACAAAGTTTGCTCACTAGCAAGCTTTTCCTCTTCCTTTTCCTTCTCTTTCTCATCCAAAATCTCTCTCTCTCTCTCTCTCTCAAAAGTTATAGGATTTTTAAAATCCTAAACAAATGAGTTAAGCTTCCTATTTATAGAAAACCAAGGCTAGGGGTATTTTAGTTATTTTGCCCCAACCTCCTTACTATTCACACCTCCTCAATAGACCTCCTTAAGTCTACTATTCACAAGTTTACTTCCTTGAAGTTTCAGGCTTCCGCTTTTCTTCTTCTTTTCGTTTTCATCCGACAATTTTAAAACTGCATTCTCTAATCCAAATATTTTTGATATTTCGCCTTTCCTTTACCGATTAACTTTTACGTATTCTTCTGATTTCAAAAAACTGAAAAACACTTTTTGGTGTTAAGCGCTTTTCCTTCACGCTTTTCCCTAACGTAAGTTAAACGAATGAAAAGTACATAACAAGATTTTTTTCGTCATTTTTATTTCGTCTCGATTTCTACACGCTTTTTCGAGAAAAAACTTTTATCGCTTACTTAACTTTTCACGATATATTATCGCAAATCTTTCGACTAATGTCATTTCGACATACCGAACTCTCGAAAAGGCTTAGGTTATTCAAACCCTAACCCTTAGGGTTTCATCGTGAATAAAGCCTATTTCGCCTTTTTTCCCCCGTAAATATTTTGTTCCCGAAAATTTTTTATTTTCTTTCTTAAAAAATTTTACTCGCTCAGCCTAGCTCATAGCCGAATCCTCCCGATTAATAATCATCCTAGGTTCTAGAAATGATTAATAAACACATAATAGCATATAATAGTATTAATAAAAATTCATTTTATTAATAACTAATTTTTAAATCTTAAATTCTAGACAATCCGATTTTCAACTCAAATGAAGTCCTCAATACATTTATTATCACACCATTTCATAGAATAGTGAGGACTACTAATGCTATCATCTGGATTGTCACTCCGTTCCCAGACTAGTCCCGACTACGTTCTCATTTCCTAAAGAGGACAATGAAAGCAAAAGGGTGAGCTCAACTCGCCCAGTAAGAAATATTATGACTAAGATAATGCAGAATAATTTATCGTTAGCCTTCAACATTGTTAAACTGATAAAATATAACAAACATCGAGTTTAACTACAGCGGAACAAGCAATCCATTAGAAGAGTCAAGTAAAGAATAAAATCTACTATCTTCTACGATTTAAAAGGTTTTTCATCACTTTTATCATTTGAGACTCACTTTTAATAAATAATCCACATCATCGAATCACCCCGCACTACTACTGACCAAGGATATTCTTTAGTATCACGACCACAAATTATCCATGCACTACTACGCCAAGAATATTCGTGGTATTCATCAATGGTCATGATCATGCCAACAACTCATCCATCAATGTACTACGCAGCTAATGAGGACTTTTAACACATCATTTGTAATATTACTACCATGATTATACCGAATAATCCTCGGTCATAATCATACCAAGTTCATCTATGCACTACAGTGCCGATGACTTTCTCGACATAATATAAACATGAGGATGATGACAATGATATAAGAATTCAATTAAACAAGTTCAAGGATAAATTTTTAAAGATTTATAATTTAATTTATCCGTAAACCAATAACGCCCAAATTGTCAACATGATCTCGCTTTGTGGAGTAAAATTTAAGAATAATATTGTACCAAAAATAATTTGACCGAAAAGCGAATCAATTTTTATCATGAATAGTATCCCGGTGAATAATACTTTGTGAATAGTACCCCATAAATAGTACTTCTGAATAGTAACCCCGTGAATAGTTCTCCCAAGATGAAAAGTTAAAACTTATCAAGAATGCTCGTAATAATATTTCCATGAAAAGATATCGATGAAGCCAAAAATATCAAGGATATTCTACTAATTTCATAGAGTATAGAAGCCAAAATTTTAGTAAAACGAGTATAGAATTCGAAATCAGAAATGAAATAATATTACTTATATACTACAGTAGTATGGAAGAAAATATTATTTCAAGCAAATATTGAACAAAAATAACATCCTTACCTTGAAAAGAAGAGTATTCCAACCGGTATATAATGGGATATTCGTGAAGAAAACTTTCACTATTTTCTACGCTCAAAGCTTTCTAAAGCTCGAAAGAAATATGCTAAAGATTATAGAAGAATAATTCTCTAATTCTGGTGTGATTTTCAATTCTAACTTAAGCGCCTATTTATAGGAAAATGCTAGAACGCCATAGGAGAATAAATAATAAAATAATAATTTTATTTTTCTTCCTTCCTTCCACGCATCCTTTGTTGAAAGCTAGAATGCCATTTCTAAAAATTTTTGGCAGCCCACATGTTAAAAACAAAAGTGGGTCCCACCCAATTTTAATAAAAAATATTTTATTTTCTAAAACTTCAATAATTCATAATAAATAGCCCTTTTATCAGAAAAATACGAATTTTATGTCCATGCCATGCGAAATCGAATTCTCTACAACTTTGTAACTTTAAGTTTTCCCAAATTCCAAACCAAAAATATTCGAAATCCAGAAACGGATAATTTTCAACACCTCTTAAAATTCATAACAAATCATACATTAATTTTTAATGGTTCAAAATTTGTGGACATATACTCAACTTATATATGTATAACACATCCAAAAATTACAACGATCCGACGGTCGGATTAAAATTATAACTCACGCAATTGAGCTTTAAGAACACCAATTTGATTTTTTAATACCTCCAATCCGACAAAATACTGATAAAACACCTCCACATTAATTCTTTCATTTATAACCACATAAAATAAATATTTTCCTATCCATCATTTATGTCCACATAAAATAAATATTTCCTTATCATATAAATCAATAATTAATTATTCACAAATAATATTACAGAATCACAATAATGACAATCAAACCGTTCCCAAGAAAGAGGTGGCTTTCCGATAAGGATTTCTCCTTACTAAATCGCAAATAGGTGAACAAACCTCTCCTTGACAGAACTTTCTAGACATTGCCAATAATGCTATCTAATAATATTATTCAAATAATATGAATTATTGATTTGATAATGGGAAATATTGTGCAGTGACAATTATTGAAACAACAATAATATAAAATTACAACGCAACAATTATTAAATCAATAAAATAAAATATTGAATAGTAATTACTGTAACAATTATTGAGTAGTGCCTTCTTATGTAAGAATCAATAATTCAAAAATACTGTGCAATACCGTGTGCTACTGTGCAACAACGCGTATTACTGTATTTTAACCACCAGGTATTCCAACAGTGTTAACGGTAACTACTACGCCGTTATTTATAAAACTCAAACTTGTCGTTTTCTACATCTGACAGTTATTCTGTTAGGGGCCCATAAATGGTTGCGCCGTCGTACGAATATTCCCCGACAACAAGAATATTCCACGACCAAACGAATATTTCCCAATAGAAATGAGTATTTTATAACCACTTGCGTATTTTGAAAATTTTATATATATCCCACAACTATAACATTATATCAAATTCACTCCATAATATTCAAAAATGATATTTATAGAAAAGTCATCTTTATTCATAAAAGTTGGGGTCTTACAATCTCCCCTTCTTATGAAATTTCACCCTCGAAATTAGGATACGTGCACTGTATGTCAAAGAGGTAAAAATTACATTGATTTCATTTCAGATTCTAACTCCCAGGTCATTTCCTCAACATCATGGTTTCTCCACAAAAATTTGACTTGAGGTATAACCTTGGAGTGTAAAATATGTTCCTTCTTTTCCAAGATTTTAACAGGAACCTCTTCATATGTTAAATCTTCTGCTATTTCGTCTGGTTCTAACTCAATAATGTGGTTCGGGTCTTTCACATATTTACGTAACATAGATATGTGAAAAACGTTACGAACACGAGATATACTTGGCGGTAAAGCGAGTCTATAGGCCATAGTTCCTACTCGATCGAGGATTAAAAATGGGCCAATAAATCGAGGATTGAGCTTTCCTCTCTTTCCAAATCTCGTAACTCCTTTCCATGGAGCAACACGTAACAACACATGATCTCCAATATCGAATTCCACGTCCTTTCGATGAAGATCAACATAACTCTTTTATCGATCTTGTGAGGTTTTTATACGTTGTCCGATCGTTTGAATATTTTCCATAGTCATACGTACCAACTCCGGTCCCAACAACGTTGCTTCACCCACCTCATCCCAAAGATCTTTGAGAACGACACTTTTTCCATACAACGCCTTTGAATGGAGCCATGCGAATACTTGCTTGATAACTGCTTGTTGTAGGAAAACTCCACCAATGGTAAGAACTTGTCCCATCTTCCTTGAAGTCAAGGACACGAGTCTTAATAGATCTTCAAGAGTATGAATAGTCCTCTCTGATTTTGCTCGTCCGCTTTGAGGATGATAAGCCGAACTAAATTATAAATTCGTGCCCATAGCTTTTTGCAAATTAACCCAAAATCTTGAAGTGAATATTGGGTCTCGATCAGAAACTATGGATATTGACATACCATGCAATCTTACAATCTCGTTTATGTACATCTGAGCAAGACGCTTCAGTGTATAAGTTTCGTTATAGGTAAGAAATGAGCGGACTTGGTCAATCTATCAACAATGACCCAAATTGCATCTATGCCTTGAGAAACCTTGGGAAGACCAGTAACGAAATCCATGGTAATGTGCTCCCACTTCCATTCTGGAATTTCAAGTGGTTGCAATGGACCTTTTGGTACTTGATGCTCCACCTTGACTCGTTGACAAGTTAAACACATTGAGATAAACTCTTCTACCTCTTTCTTCATATTGCTCCACCGAAATATATGTCAAAGATCATGATACATTTTGGTACTCCTAGGATGGATTGTAAACGGTGTGTTGTGCGCCTCCATCATGATTTTATACTTTAAATCAGGGTCGTTAGGAACACAAAGTCTGGAGTTGACTCGAAGTATTCTTTCTTCATCGATTCTTGCTTCCGGCATAGCAACTTCTTGCACTTTCTTCCTCATATGCATCAGCTCCAGGTCTGTAGCTTGAGCAACTTTAACTTTATCGATTAAAGTCAGTTCTACTCGTATATTCTCCATCATCACATGGGTCCCTGGAGTCTTTAACTCTATCTCCATCCTTTGCAAGTCATATAAAATGGGCCTTTGCGTTGACAATATCGCACTTGTACCCGCATATGATCTTCTACTCAATGCGTCAGCTACCATGTTCGCTTTTCCAGGATGGTATGATCATAATCTTTCAACAGTTCAAGCCAACGTCATTGTCGCATGTTGAGTTCCTTTTGAGTGAAGAAATATTTGAAGCTTTTATGATCCATGAAGATCTCCACTTTCTCCTCATATAAGTAATGCCTCCAAATCTTTAGTGCAAAAACGACTGCTGCCAACTCTAGATCATGAGTAGGATAATTCCTCTCATATTCTGAGTTGTTGTGAGGCATAGGCTATGACTTTCCCATGTTACATGAGAACACATCCTAACCCTTTGCCCGAAGCATCACTGTAGATGACAAATCCCTCTAAGCCAGATGGTATTATCAGAACAAGTGCTGAAATGAGTCTCCTCTTGAGTTCTTGAAAACTCTTCTCACATTCCACGCTCTAACCGAATTTTGTATCTATCTGAGTTAGCTGAGTTAATGGAGTAGCGATTCGAGAAAACCCTTCTACGAATCTTCAATAATAACCAGCTAAGCCAAGAAAGCTACGTACTTCGGTCACTGATTTAGGTTGCTCCCAGCTTTGAATAGCTTCAATCTTTGCCATGTAAACAGATATTCCATGACTTGATACTACGTGTCCAAGGAATGCTATTTCCTCAAGCCAGAACTCGCATTTCTTCAACTTGGTATAAAACTTGTTTTCACGAAGCTTTTGGATTATCAGCCTCAAGTGTTGCTCATGATCTTCACGGCTTTTGGAATAAATGAGGATGTCATCAATAAAGACGACCACAAAGTGATCCAAATATTCCTTGAATACTTTGGTTCATCATATCCATGAAGGCAAAGAAGAGCATTAGTCAATCCAAAAGACATGACTAGGAATTCATAATGCCCGTACCGAGTTCTGAAAGCCATCTTTGGAATGTCATCGGTTCTAATCTTTAACTGATGATATCTGGAACGAAGATCGATCTTAGAAAAGAATTTAGCGCCTTACAACTGGTCAAACAGGTCATCAATACATGGCAATGTGTACCTATTCTTGATGGTGATATGATTCAACTCCCGATAATCAATACAAAGTCGTATACTCCCATCTTTCTTCTTCACGAATAAAACATGAGCACCCCAAGGAGACGTACTAGGATGAATGAAACCGATGTCTAACAATTCCTGCAATTGGGTCTTTAACTCCTGAAGTTCAATAGGAGCCATTCGATATGGGGCTTTGGAAATG
This sequence comes from Panax ginseng, assembly GCA_020205605.1. Classification (NCBI taxonomy): domain Eukaryota; kingdom Viridiplantae; phylum Streptophyta; class Magnoliopsida; order Apiales; family Araliaceae; genus Panax; species Panax ginseng. The sequence continues at coordinate 71,680,297 of CM035139.1, forward strand.
GGTTTTGTACCAGGTTCAAGGTCGATACAAAATTCAATTTCTCGCTCTGGGGGTAGGCCAGGAAGTTTTTCAGAGAATACGTCAGGAAATTTATTAACAATAGAAATATCATTCAAAATTGACATATTTTTGTTTAAATCCGTGACATGAGCTAAGAAAGCTTGACATCCATTTTTCAATAAACGAATAGCTTTATGGCTTGAGATGATAGTAATTGATTTTAATGGTTTGGTTACTTGAATTCGCATAATAGGTTGGTTAGGAATATGAAAGCTAACAACCTTACAAAAATAATCAATTTTTGCATGATGAGTAGTTAACCAATCAATCCCTAGAATTACATCAAATGCAAGTATTTTCAATGAAATAAGATCGGCAGGTAATGTGAGGGTACCGATTTGAACCAAATAAGACTTATAAATAGTGGATGTAATGAAGGTTTCTCCCAACGAAGTTTTAACAGATAGGTCAAAGTCTAATTTCTCTGGAGTCAAATTTAAATATTAAGCGCAAGTAGGAGAAATAAAGGAATGGGTAGAACCGGTATCGAATAAGGTATAGACTTTGCTAGAGTTTATGATAAGCTTACCCGTGATGACCTCGTTCGGGTTCCTTTCTTTCTGGGAGGTCACGGCAAATGCTCTCCCTTGAACTACCGGCTTTGACTTTTTTGGGACTGCCTTTGGTGCCTCCATCCCAGCTGGACTTGTCTTCAGTGCACGAAAAAATCGGGCTAGGTGACCTTCTCTTCCACAATTATAACACTCTTTGGAATGCATCGCGCAGTTTGGACTGATGTGTCCCTCCCCTCCGCATTTAAAGCATATGATATGTGGTTATTCTCCTTCCTTAACAACGGGTGCTGGTGCTGACGTCTTTCCATCATTGTTGAATCTCCTCTTCTTGAAATTTTCACTCTTATTGTCTTGGCCATGATTACCACCGAAGTGGTTACCATTTTTGGCCTGTTAATTTCGTCCACACTTGTTGTCACCGCTTCGATGACTGCTACCACTGGTATTATCATTTTGCTGGTTGCTCTCTCTTGGTTGGGTTGACTCATTATCGTACTCCAATAACTGAGCCCTATTCACAACATCTGAATACAAACATAGTTTATGAAAGATAAGGTATTGACGTATCTTGAGTTTCAAACCTCTTAGAAACATTCGCGTCATTCTCTCCTCATTATCAACCAAATGGGACGAATCCGGAGACAACTCGTAAAACTTGGCTTCGTCTTTGTGACATGGTCATGTTGTTTTGCTCCGGTTTAATGAACACTACCTCTTTCATGTGACGAATACTTTCGGAAAGTACTTGTCATTGAACAGCTTCTTGAACTTCTCCCAAGACATCTTCAATGGCGCAGTTGAGTACGCTTTCTGATTCCCATCAAGAATCTACCTCTTGCCCACAACATGAAGGTGGTAAAGGAACCTTTTTCTCATCGGAGCATCCCAAGACATCAAATATCTTGTTGATCTGCTTTATCCACGTCTCCGCCTTATGTTGTTTTGGCTCTCCAAAAAACTCCGGTGGTTCCAGCTCCTTGAACTGTTTAGCAGTGACCGTCCAAGAGTTGCCAGTGTTTCTACTTGCATTTCGGACAGGAGTCTCTCTTGCCTGATGTTGCGTGAATTGCAGAAAGCCTCTGAACATTCCATCGTTCATCATTTGGTCAGTGTTGTTGTTTGCATGAGGATTATTGTCTTCCTGTTGCACATTATCATGGATATTCATCTGTGGTGACTCTACGGTCTCCTGTGCTCCATTGCTATTCTCAATATTCTCGGATGTCATTTTCAAATACTGCCACAAAACAAGGGTTAATTGACATGTCACATATTATCCCTATACTTTGACCGACCAATTAAATACCAAATAAACTTAGGTAGGTCATACTAGCGAAGGAATTCACCGTCTCTCCCCTCGTAGTTCTTGTCTCACACCTCATTGGGGATCATATCCTAAGCTTTGATACCAACCGTGGCCCCCAAAACAGTATACATCACCCATCTTGAGTCGCCAAATACATGGTACAAAATTCAAATACAACTTAATAATACAACAAGTCGTGGTAAAATACGACAAAAAACATAACCCCGAGAGTTTTAATACGAATATTGTCTTCTAGATAGTATTCAACTCAAATGGAGTCCTCAATACATTTATTATCACACTATTTCATAGAATAGTGAGGACTACTAATGCTATCATCTGGATCGTCACTCCGTTCCCCGACTAGTCCCGGCTACGTTCTCATTTCTGAAGAGGACAATGAAAGCAAAAAGGGTGAGCTCAACTGCCCAATGAAGAAATATTATGACTAAGATAATGCGTAATAATTTATCATTAGCCTTCAACAAAGTGTTAAACCGATAAAATATAACAAACATCAAGTTTAACTCTGAAAATTTAACAAGAAATCCATTAGAAGAGTCAAGTAGAGAATAAAATCTACTAGCTTCTATGATTTAAAAGGTTTTCATCACTTTTATCATTTGAGACTCGACAATAAATAATCCACATCATCGAATCACCCCTGCACTACGGCCAAGGATATTCTTTAGTATCACGACCACAAATTATCCATGCACTACGGGCCAAGGATATTCGTGTATTCATCATTGGTCATGATCATGCCAATAAATGTCCATCAATGCACTACGGGCCAATGTGGACTTTTAACACATCATTTGTAATATTATGGTCATGATTATACCGAATAATCCCTGGTCATAATCATACCAAGTCCATTTATGCACTACAGGCCACAAATGACTTTCAACATAATATAAACATGAGGACGATGACAATGATATAAGAATTCAATAAAACAAGTTCAAGGATAAATTTTCAAAGATTTATAATTTAATTTATCCAAAAATCAATAACGTCCAAATTGTCAACATGATACTTCTTTGTGGAGTAAAATTCAAGAATAATATTATACCCAAAAAAACTTGGACCGAAAACGAATCAATTTTTATCATGAATAGTACCCCGGGTGAATAATACTCGAGTGAATAGTACCCAGTGAATAGTACTTCGGGAATAGTAACCCCGTGAATAGTACTCTGGCATGAAAAAGTTAAAACTTATCAAGAATGCTCAGAATAATATTTCCATGAAAAGATACTGGATGAAGCGCAAATATCAAGGATATTCTACTAATTTCATGGAGTATAGAAGCCAAAATTTTAAAAAAATGGTATAGAATTCGAAATCTGAAACGAAATAATATTACTTACATACTACAGAATATGGAAGAAAATATTATTTCAAGCGAATATTGAACAAAAATAACATCCCTTACCTTGAAAAGAAGAGTATTCCAACTGGTATAGCGGGGATATTCTTGAAGAAAACTTTCTCTATTTTCTACGCTCAAAGCTTTCTAAAGCTCGAAAGAAATACGCTAAAGATTATAGAAGAATAATTCTCTAATTCTGGTGTGATTTTTAATTCTAACTTAAGCGCCTATTTATAGGAAAATGCTAGAACGCCATAAGAGAATAAATAATAAAATAATAATTTTATTTTTCTTCCTTCCTTCCACGAATCCTTTGTTGAAAGCTAGCATGCCATTTCTAAAATTTTTTGGCAGCCCACATGTTAAAAACAAAAGTGGGTCCCACCTAATTTTAATAAAAAATATTTTATTTTCCGAAACTTCAATAATTCATAATAAATATCCCTTTTATCAGAAAAATATGAATTTTATGTCCATTCCATACGAAATCGAATTCTCTACAACTTTGTAGCTTTATGTTTTTCCAAATTCCAAACCGAAAATATCCGAAATCCACAAACGGATAATTTTTAACACCTCTTAAAATTCATAACAAATCATACATTAATTTTTAACAGTTCAAAATTTGTGGACATATACTCAACTTATATATGTATAACATATCCAAAAATCACAACGATCCGACGGTCGGATTAAAATTATAACTCACTTAATTGAGCTTTAAGAACACCGATTTGATTTTTTAATACCTCAATCCAAATGAATCTTCGATAAAACACCTCCACATTAATTCTTTCATTTATAACCACATAAAATAAATATTTTCCTATCCATCATTTATGTCCACATAAAATAAATATTTCCTTATCATATAAATCAATAATTAATTATTCACAAATAATATTACAGAATCACAATAATGACAATCAAACCGTTCCCAAGAAAGAGGTGGCTTTCCGATAAGGATTTCTCCTTACTAAAGCGCAAATAGGTGAACAAACCTCTCCTTGACAGAACTTTCTAGACATTGCCAATAATGTTATCTAATAATATTATTCAAATAATATGAATTATTGATTTGATAATGGGAAATATTGTGCAGTGACAATTATTGAAACAACAACAATATAAAATATCAACACAGGAATTATTGAATCAATAAAAAAAAATATTGAATAGTAATTACTGTAACAATGATTGAGTAGTGCCTTCTTACGTAAGAATCAATAATTCAAAAATATTGTGCAATACTGGTGCCATCTCTTTAACAACGCCAGACATTCAGTATTTTAACCACTAGGTATTTCAACAGTGTTAACGGTAACCACTACGCCGTTATTTATAAAACTCAAACTTGTCGTTTTCTTCATCCGACAGTTATTCTATTAGGGGCCCACAAATGGATGCGCCGTCGTACGAATATTCCCCGACAACAAGAATATTCCACGACCAAACGAATATTCCCTAGCAGAAATGAGTATTTTATAACCACTTGCGTATTTTGAAAATTTTATATATATTCCACAACTATAACATTATATCAAATTCACTCCATAATATTCAAAAATGATATTTATAGAAAATTCATCTTTATTCATAAAAGTTGGGGTCTTAGATAATATATCATTTATTTATGTTAAGCATCATTATACTTCATAATATTCATGTTCTATAACTTAGAACAACATCTTTTATCGTCAAGAGCACTACACTTGCATACGTGCATGCCCGACTCCCATCTGATTGCCTCCGAAAACACAACAGACCTAAAGATGACCATTTTCACCCCTTTTCCAGATCTCAAATTGAAAACCATAAAGAATAAAAGTTGTAGGTCTATTCGTCCTCGTTCCGGATCATCTTGAATCACCTCAATTGGAGTTCGTGTGAAAGCGTTATGCCTATTTTACTAAAACAGGTCAAAACAGTCACACATGACATACTTTGGTAATTTGCTTCAATTAAACCTTGGGAATAATAAGCAGTGCACCCCAAATGACTTAGGGCATAGCGCAGCTGCGCTCGTTAACAAAAACGGGACCTGAAGCTACTGTTCTCGTGATTTTTTTAACCCTTTTCTCCTACTAATCTTCATAACTTGAGTTATACACATCTAAATTAGTCCATTTTCGATTCTATGGATTCGTAATTCATAGAACTACAACATAATAAAATTCTAACAATTTATAAAAACATTAACCAACCTAAAATTTGACCCAAAACACATGTTCATACTCTATTTTCATGTTTTAACATCTCTAGCGAATTCGATCGCCACGATTTTGTTTCTTAATCAATTGACACGATTTAAACTATGTTGTCTTCATTTCTTCACATACTAACATAATCCAACATCAATTTATAAATTATAACACATATTAAACATGAAATTTTATACTTTCTTAAGCCATTTTTTATACATAAACATTGTTATCCCAATTTCTTCCTACAATCCCAATTTCACGTGTTTGATACTCAAACAATCACTCATATATGATGATTAACAAATTATAAACCCTATATACAAGTATTTGTATCAATCCCACATAATTATCAATAAAAATTTCAAAGATAGAAGTTAAAATTAGAGTAGATTATACCTTGAATCTTTGTTTGTTGGGAAGATGATTGTTTTCCCTTGATATTCCAACTCCCTAGCAAAATCTATAGAGAATTTCTCTCTTCCTACCAAGCTCTATCTATACTCTGTTCTTCACTGATATCTAACCTTAGGGAAAGAAATAATATGCGTAGAAATAAACTGATTTACTTATTTTCTTTAATATTAAACAAATCATTTAATTTAATTAATTCATTAAATTAAATCTTCAAAGAATAAAATTTACCTTTGCTTTAATTTAATTATCATACACACATAACTAAATTATTATACCATAATTTCATAAATTATTTATTTTTCTCAACAAATACATTATTTAAAATATTTATTTAATTCAATAAATATTTAAAATTAATTACCAAATTCATTTAATTTCTTCAATAGTTAACTTAACAATTGAACCTCACTTTCCCAATATATGAATATATATTTCTCTTCGCACGAGATCACATATTTAAAAATATATAGCATGTATATATATATACTCAAACTCAAAACATCTCATAATAAGAATTTTAATTATTAAATTCCTATTTTAATAACTTATAAAAATTCGGGTTGTCACATCCTTCCCTCCTTATAAGGATTCCGTCCTCGGAATCACCGAAACCCTACCTTACTCAGGTTTTCATCAAATCTCTCGTTGAATAACTTCAACACATTATGTGAGGATCCGGAATTTTACGAATAATTTTTTTATTTATTTAATATTTATATTGTTATCAATATTGTGTTAAGTATCTGTGATACAAGTCTAGAGAAGTGGTCAATTTGTGTATTGACTAAGAAATGTGAGTAGAGTTGTGCTTAACAGAGAATAGAAACCTTAACCTTAAGTCTGGATAGGGATTCAGTAGAAAATACAGTTACAATAATTGTATTGATGAATATGTGTTTGTACGATATAGAATTTATGATCAATGATTGATCAGATAGGGTTTAAACTTAGTAAGCCCTAATAAGGGATTAGAAACCTTAATCGAATGACGGATAACCCTAATTCAGATATTTAAAACCCTAATTAGGGAATTCAAATGTTAAGTATTAAAATCTTAAGTGTAAATATGTGGGATATAATTGAGATGTCCAAAATACCCTTCAAGTTATAGGGGAAATTACCAAAATATCCTTAATAAGGGTAAAAAGACCAAAATGCCCTTTTACTTAAAACTTAAGTAAAAGATTTATCAAATCTTGGTGACTCATTACAATTGATATTATCCCATGTGAGTAAAATCTCACAAAGATCAGATTTTGTGCCACCTTGCAAGATTTGTTCATGTGAGACCCCAAAGTTTATGAATAAAGATTTAAATTTCTTGAAATATTTTTTTTAATATTATGGTGTGGATTTGATATAATGTTATAGTTGTGGGTAATATTTATAAATTTTGCAAAGTACGCAAGTTGTTATATAATATTGGATTGGTCGGGGAATGTTCGTTTTAACAGGAAATATTCGTACGACGGCACAATCATTGGTGGACCCCACAACGGAATTATTGTCGGATTGAGAAAACGATAAAAATATTTTTTTGAAAATAACGGCGAAAGATTTATCATTAACTGTTGAAACACCCAGTAATACGCGTGGTTGCATAGTAGTACACGGTATTGGTTATTGATGCTTACGTGATAAGTCACTCAGTTATACTCAATTATTGCTACAGTAATTGCTGCATCATATCTCTCATATTATTGATTCGATTATTGTCACAGTATCATCTGTATAATATTTTATATATTATTAAATCAATAATTGAGACGACAAAGTTATTCATATTATTAAATTGCAATATTTACAATGTCTAGAAGTTCTGTCGAGGAGAGGTTTGGTAACCTAATTGCGCGTCAATAGAGAGAAATCCTTATTGGAAAGCCCCCTCTTTTCTGGGAACGACCTGATTGTTAAATATTGTGAGTTATGATATTAATGATGAATAAGTTTGTGTTGATTAAAGATGAATTTGATAGTTCCATTGTGTTGGGATTATTGGTGTTAGTTGAAATCGACATCTATTCCGATGATAATTGATGTCTGGGGGTTATATTGATAAATCGGGTAATTTATCGGATAAATGAGCAATTAATTGCTACTAATTCACATGCTTATATAACTATTTGTTCACATGTGTGTACTATTGAGTCACATTCACTTACTATTAGGGGAGTTGGTGCAAGATTGATAATACTTGCATGACTAAGTTAAAAAGGGAGGTATAGATGGAGTTATTATACTGTATTTCGTATTTTCACACGATTATAACTATTGATTCACATTATTTACTATTAGGGGAGGTGGTGCAAGTTTGATAATACTTACAGGACTAAATTAAAAATGAAAGAAAAGTTGGAGGTATTGTACTGTAATTTTTTGAGCCCCAAAACGTGCAATTATTGAAACTATATTTTTCTATAAATAGAAGCTCATTCTTCCTTCATTTCTCACCAATTCACTAAAGCTTTAAACCCATTATTATAGAGAGAAATTATAGAGAGAAAGTAGAAGAGAAGTCTGCTACCTTACTATTCTAGTATCTAGTCTTCTTTTGAGGTAAGGGATATTATTTGTTGTACCGTAAGGGATATTATTTGTTGTACCATAAGGGGTATTATTTCTTTTGTATTCATGAAGAGAACTTCTGTTATTCCATTTTTTTCATTATTCATTGGAATAACTTTTGTATCTGTGATCTACCTTATACTTGGTGAAATTCTTCTATTATTCCATTCTTTATTATTACATTGGAATATCCTTCGTCTGCATGTGTTTTACATAGGACTGGTTCCATCTTTATTTATTCTGTTGAATATCCTCAGCTTGGTCGCGTTTCGCTTGGGACCGGTTCCGTTATTTATTATTATTGTTGGAATAACTTTGTCATCACAAGTACCGCATGCATGGTGATTTCACATTGTTATTCCATTCTTTATTATTCATTGGAATATCACGTCGGTCAAGTATTATGCCCGACTTGGTTCCGTTATTTATTATTACATTGGATTAACTTTGTCTGTCATGGACAAATGCATGTATGGTGATTTCTTTTGTTATTCCATTCTTTATTATACTCAGTTGGTTAAAATTTTGACTTTTATACTCCATGAAATTAGTGGAATATCCTTAATATTTGCGCTTCATCCAGTATCTTTTCATGGAAATATTCTTCTGAGCATTCTTGAATTTTACTCTACAAAGAAGTATCATATTTACAAATTGGACGTTATTAGTTCCTGAATAAATTAATTCTTGAACTTGTTTTATTGAATTCTTATATCATTGTCATCATCCTCATACTTATATTTTGTTGAAAGTCATCTGTGGCCTGTAGTGTATAGATGGACTTGGTATGATTATGACCAGGGATAATTCGGTATAATCATGACCGTAATGTTACAAATGATGTGATAAAAGTCCTCATTGGCCCGTAGTTCATTGATGGACAGTTGTTGGCATGATCATGACCATTGGTGAATACACGAATATCCTTGGCCGTAGTGCATGGATAATTTGTGGTTGTGATACTAATGAATATCCTTGGCCATAGTGCAGGGATGACGTGGATTATTTATTAAGCTGAGTTCCAGCGATAAAAGTGATGAAAAACCTTTTAAATCATAAAAGATAGTAGATTTTATTCTCTACTTGACTCTTTTAATGGATTGCTTATTCCGCTGCAGTTAAACTTGATGTCTATTGTATTTTATCAGTTTAACATTGTTGAAGACTAATGATAATTTATTACAGTATTATCTTAGTCATAATATTTCTTCTTGGGCTAGTTGAGCTCACCTTTTACTTTCATTGTTCTCTTCAGAAAATGAGAACGTGGCGAGGATTAGTCGGGGAACGGGTGACGGTCCCGGATAATAGCATTAGTAGTCCTCACTATTCTCATTAATATAGTGTGATAATAAATGTAATGAGGACTCAATTGAGTGTGGATATTGTCTAGATGACAATATTTGTATTAAAACTCACAACATATATATTGTAGTATATTACACGACGGTTGTATAATTAAGTTTGTATTTGTATTCTGTACCATGTATTTGGCGACTCAGAATTGGTGATGTATACCTATTTTTGGGGCGTCACTGTTCATGAATCAAAAGATTATAACTTAAAAGTTAAGTAAGAAACTTACTTTACTTTTCATATTATCCTAGACCATTCCCTCTCTATATTTTCGAAATGGGGAGTGAGAGAGAGAGAGAAGTTAAGTCATGAACACCATATAGCTTGCCTAGATCAGATTCAAGATCAGAAATCAAAAGGATCGAAGCCTAAGAGGTGTAAAACCCTAACTTGCTAGATCATATGATTTGATGTTATATGTTGTTATTTGTTTGTTAAATTTGTGTTAAGAGATGTCATTTAGTGATCCAAGATGTTACATCAAGGATCCATAACACCTAGGTGTTAGAAAATCAAGTTTTAAGGACTGACCTAGAACCCTAAAATATGTCATGACAAGCCAATGTCAGGGCTCATAGATCTCAACATGTTCATAATTTGTTATGTTTAAAGTTATAGACTTGTTCTTTGCCACGAGGAAAGTAGACTGGAAGTGGAATCACATCCATACCATATCTAGATCTCAAGTTATAAGCAGTCAAACATGGTTGACCGACCATGACCAACTGGATTTCTGGGCAACCTAGAAACCCAGAATGGTCTGACAGTCATTTTCAAGGCCTTAGATCTTGCTGTTGTTTGATAGTTTGTCCATGTTATTGGTTTGATGTTGTAGACTGACATGTAGAGTACACATATATGTCTTTAGATAACTTAGATCTTTAACTGAATCAAAGTTATTAAGGGTCAAAGTAGCCTTGACCATCAGTTTTGACAAAATCTGGAAAACCCAAAAAAAATTAAGAACAAGTTTTCTGACATGGTTTGACCATGCCAGATCTTGTTCATGTGATGTTGTTAGATGGATCTAGTGTTATGATATTGTACCCTGTCATGTATACTACATATTGGAACTTTTAGATCACATAAACAATGCTTAGAATCAAAGTTATAGAGCACCAAAGTAGGTACCTTGCAGCTGTTCTTCATTTCTGGAAAACCTAGAAATGAAGAACATCTCTGACAAGAGTTGGGAGTCTAGATCTTTCTGGTATGTTGTTGTATGACCATGAAACAAGTTGGTGATTGTAGTATTACATTAGTACTACATTTCTAACAAAATTACAAGTCCAGAAACCTTATGATCACAGATCTATATGTGGTCAAACCTAGCAACTTGGTGTCTGGCATTGCATGTTCTGGGTTTGTGAAGAACACTTATAGCGACGGTTCTGTCACTATAGGATCCTTTAGTGACACTTTATTTTCTGAAAATTATTATTTTATTAAATAAATAGAATAAAATAGTTTTTAATTATTAAAAATACATAATAAATTCCTAAAAATTATTTTAAAGTCTAAAAATTAGTTTTTAATTATTTTGAGTATATTTCATAAATATTTAATATTTTTGGAATATAAAAGATATTTAATTTATTTACTTATAAAATTAAATAAATTATTCAAAAATAATTTTAACAATTGAAAAATCATAAAAAATTTGTATTATGGTGTTAGAAAATATTTTAAGTTATTTTAATAACTTTTGATATTTTGTGATGAATTTCATTAATAAATTTATGTTAATGATAATTGATTTATTTAATGAATTTATTAAATAAATTGTGGAAAAATAGAATTAATGATTTAAAAATCATATAAAAATGATTTAAGGGTTAGAAAAATATTTTAAGTTATAAAATATAATTTTTGATATTTTGTCATGAAAATATTAATATTTTAATATTAATGGATAATGGATTTAAATGTTTAAAAATTATATAAATGTAATTTTAAGGTATTAAAAATACTATGAAATATTATAAATATATTATAATATTATGGTATGATTTTTATTAATATTTAATAATAAATAAATATTAATGATAAGGGAATAAAGTGGTATTTAATTTATATAAAAAGTTATAAGTTATTGATTTTTTTTGATAAATAGTAATAATTATTAATAAATTGTTATGAGCTAAGGAAAAATAGTTTTAACTGATAATTAAATTATTTAATATAATTGTGAAGTATTTAGGCAGAGTCTCTTTGGGATTAAGCTCAATAATTATCCGATTAGGTAATCGGGCTGTCAAAATAGTACCAAACTCAACTCAGACTGTAATAGTTTGACTTGAGGTTAGGTCTTATGTGTCTTATAGACCGATATGATTATGTGATAATGTGTTTAGGTTATTTTATAACAGTAATGTAAGACCCCAATTTATTATAAATAAAATTAAATTTTCTCTATTCATTATTTTGAATTAATAAGGTGTTAATTGATATAATGCTTTGGTTATGGGTGAAATGTGCAAATTTTACAAAATAAGCAAGTGGTTATAAAATAATCATTATTGTCGGGGAATATTCGTTTGGTCGTGGAATATTCTTTTTGTTGGGAATATCCGTCTGCACCACCAGCAGATTATTTGTGGGCCCCATAATGAATAATAAATCATCCGGGATAAAGAAAATGACAAGTATGAGTTTTTTAAATAACGACGTAGTTGTTACCGTTAATACTGTTGGAATACCTGGTGGTTAAAATAAAGTAATACGCGTGGTTGCACAAAGATAGCACCAGGTATTACAAAGATTTTTTGAATTATTAATTCTTACGTGAAGGCACTAATCAATAATTATTACGATAATTCTTTATTCAATATTTTATTTTATTGATTCAATAATTCTTTGCGTTGATATTTTATATTATTGTTGTTTGTCATTGCACAGTATTTCCCATTATCAGATCAATAAGTCATATTATTTGAATAATATTATTAGATAGCATTATTGGCAATGACTAAGGAAGTTCTGTCTAAGGAGAGGTTTAGTCACCTAATTGTGCGCCAGTAAGGAGAAATTTTTATCGGAAAAGCCCTCTTTCACAGGAAGCGACACAGTTGTCATAATTGTGATTCTGTAATATTATTTGTGAATAATTAATTATTGGTTTATATGATAAGGAAATATTTATTTTATGTGAATACAAATGAAGGAATTTTAGCATGAAATAATTGTTGAAAGCTTGGCATATTTTTATGGAATTATAATTATTTCTCCGATAAATTATTCATTCAAATATATTATTATAATATATTATCATTTTTTAATAATAATAATATTATAATATATATATAGGCATGTGATTAAAAAGAAGAAGTGAGCAAATTGTATTCGAATGCATTATTGAAAAGCAGTATGCCTTGTTTTCTTTTCTAAATTAGTGGGTGGAGAAATATGGTCTGCAAAGGCATTTCAAATGTGGTTTTTTTTTTCATGCGTGGGGTCTCAACCTTGGAAAAGAAGGATGGTTAGGCATGATTGAGAATGTGAGTTAGGCAATTACCTGCAAAAACAAATTTTCAAGGAATGGGCCCCCAACTTTGGAAAAAGATAGAATTAGGCAAAAGTTTGGCAGGAAAGTTGGCTGGAGAAAATAATTATGCAGATTCATTATCTCTCCCTCCGTTGCTATAAATAGAGGGTAACCCCTCCTTCCTCAACACACCACTTTCAAATCAAAAATTCTTACTCTAAAGTATTGTGAGTATTTTCTTGAATATAAGAATACTTTGAGCGTAGTTTTTCTACAAGATTTTCTCAGAATAATATCTAATATTCCAGTCAAATCCAATTTCTACTAAGGTAAAGGTTATTATTTTATTGCAATACTCGTGAGAAATATTATTTTCTTTCATACTCCATATTACGAAAATGATATTATTTCATCTCGTATTCTTAAATTTGAACTTACTATGGTAAGTATTGCTTCTATAATTCCTGAAATGATTAAAAATTTCGCTTCATCTAATATCATTTCATAGCAATATTGGTCTGAACTTTTTAAACAAATTTGGAACTTTTCATGATTTGAGTCATTGCTCACTTGCCTTCATCATAATTCATCGTCATGGGTAATGCTTCACGAGTACTATTTACGAGTACTATTCACGGGTACTGATCACAAAAGAAAAAAAAATTATTTTTTTCCTTCCAAGTTATCTATTGTGACCCTTATTCTTGAAATTGAATCCATGTTTTGATCTTTATTTTTGAATTTTACTCCATTATGGTTTATTATGGAGTATTTTTAAACTTGTTATCTGAAGTACGAATCTCTAATCTTTGCTCTTCTATCTCACTGGATTCGTTCTCTAAAATATTTTTTATCATCCTCAGTCTTTAATGGTGATACTTGATGAATATCTTTGGCCTGTAGTGAAAAGATGAATGATTACCTGACGAATATCTTTAGCCCGTAGTGCAAAGATGAACAGGTGTTGAGATGAACATGACCAACTGGTGATACAAATGAATATCTTTGGCCTGTAGTGCAAGATGTATATTGATTGATGTTACAGGGATAAAATATTAATGATTGAGTTTTAAATTCATAGATGATAGTAGATTTCATTCTCTACTTAACTCTTCTAATGAATTGTTATTTCTGCTGCGAACATTGATCTAAAACTGGTTGCCCATTATATTTTATCTGATTTATTGAAGGCTAACGATAATTTATTGTTCATTATCTTAGTCATAATATTCTTTACTGGGCTAGTTGAGCTCACCCTTTTCCTTTTTGTTCCATTTTTTCTTCTCAGGAGGTGAGAATATAGCAGGAATCAGTCGGGGTATAGAGTGATTAGATAGTTGTTTTAGCAGTCCTCACTATTTTTGTAAAATAGTGTATCAATAAATGTAATGAGGACTTATTTAAGTATGGATATTGTCTAGAAGACAATATTTGTATTTAAACTCACATCATGTGTGTTGTCGTATTTTGCACGATAATTGTAATAATAAAAGTTGTAGTTATTTCTGTAGCATGTATTTGGCGACTCAGAATGAGTGATGTATACCTATTTTGGGGGGCGTCACAATTAATTCACAGTAATACATTGTGATGATATTATTCTAACTTGGAGATCAATATTATTAATATTAGGTCTTCAGACGAAGTTAAATAGACTGTGTAGCAATAGTCGACGATACAGGCAAGTTTTTATGCACTTTGTGCAAATCTCATATTTCAAATGCCAGTTTCATTTAAATTACTTTATTAAATGAAAGTTTGATATTTATCTGTTATGATCTGGCGATACATCGTGTTTATGAATTCTATTATTCAAAGGTTATGAATTCTTGTTCTAACATAACTAAGTCATATGAGTTGTTATTATGGAAAAATGTGTTTGATTTGATATCAAAGCATAGTTTGTGAGAAACCAATTTTGTTTGGTATAAATGTATAAAAGCATAGTTCGTGAGAAACCAATTTTGTTTGGTATCACTGTATAAATCACAGTTTGTGAAAAAGAAATTTTGTTTGGTGCCAATATATATACTGACACTATTAGAACTGACAGTGAGGAGTTGTCGGTGGGCAATTATGGTTGTCCGTGGCAGTGAGGAGCTGTCTCCGACATTTATAGCAATGATCGGGTAAACTGTCTCCGACATTTATAGCGATGATCGGACAATACATAGAGGATGATATGCATAGTCCTAGTTTTGTTTGGTTGAAGCCCGAATTAACCCGTTCTAAGTCTATATGGTGACCGATGGAATTAAATAATGTGCAGGATTTGGTAGATAAACCTTGGTATATATTTATGGCACTACTCTGAATTTTATGTTCATTTATTTTAGAATTGATATATGTATAACATTCGTTTATTGTTCAAAACTTGCTGAGCTTTTTGTAGCTCATCCCTACAAATATTTTCTTCATTTGCAGATAGAAAGAATATATTCCAGAAGTTTCGGTATTGTGGATAAAAGGCTTAAGATATGGATATTTGTTGAAAACTATCATGTAATAGTAACGGTATATTTTTTTGTTTATTATAATATTATTTTGCAGTATTTAGTCGTCATTCTAATGGAATTAGAAAAGTGTACAGTATCTATATGAACTATATATCTGAATGATAGTATTAACAGACGTTGGCTCTCTGATGCACTGAGGTAGCACTCCACTCAGTTCCAAGAACTCTAACATTAATACTATGAAGGTCAGATAGATAAAATTATAGATATGGAAGAAATATCTATAAGATCTTGAACTTTTGTACATCCAAGTGAGGTACTCGATTACAATGATTGTTCTGACGAGAACTACTATTTACTATGAGTACTGTGAATCTTGGATTTATAGGAATTATTATCCTAGAGAATATTTACGTGAGCACCAAATTGGCTACAGTGAATTTAGAGAATTTGGGGGCGTCACAATTTGGTATCAGAGCAGTAGATTATAGAGCTAGGGTAGGAATACCTTAGGATATGACCTGAGAGATTGTAGAGAAGGTAATAAGGAGATAAATTTAGAAATAGGGAATGAGTTTAGATACTCATTACAGGGAAGTATTTTGGAGATATTACGAATGTCTATAATAGATAAAGGGAAGTTGTAAGAAATGGGGAGATATGAAGATAAAAGGTCTTTATAATATATGAAGATATTTGAGGTTGTAAGAAATAAGATGGTCATGAATCTAGGAAGTGACCTGAAAGAGTGAGATTTGGAGTTGGATGTGGCAAGGAGTTTAGAAACTATTGTGAAGACAATAAGAGATTTAGTATCAGGGAGAGAGCAGTAATAAAGAGATAAACTAAAGATAAGTTTGTAGGAGATGAATTAAGGAAATTCATCAGCCGAAATTGGAGGAATAGAGTGTTTATATATATGTTAATGATATTGAAGTGATATGTTTGGTAAGTGAAGGAGTTAAGTGTATTCATATACTGAGAGGAGAGCTGATTGTTTTACCTGAGGTAGTAATTGAACCATAATAGGTTTGAAGGATAAAATAGAGGAAGTATCAAAGGAAGTAGTTTACAAATAAGTAGTTGAAGCTATAAAAGGCAGATCTGTGGTAAATTTAGAGATTGCTCATGAAGAGTACCGAAGTTGGAGATAAGTAAAGAGGAAGATTGAGGTTTTTATAAAACTCATATAGAGCCAGAAGGAGGGACAACAGAAGATGAAGGAAAAGAAATTGGAGTAACATTACAGAAAAGAATAACTTATATAGAGTTTAAGTAGACTGGAGAAATTTTGAATATCCACAAGAGGGATAATCGATAGTATCAAGGTTAAGTTAAGAGAAGGAAATGAAAAGCATGAGAGGCTAAGGAGAACAGAGGGTAGTAAAGGAGTTGTAGTTTGTAATGGTATAGTTTTCTTAGTGTAAGAATTAGATTGGAGAAAACTAGTGAAGATATGTAAATCATTAGTTGGTTAATTTTCTTGGAATATATATATATATATATATATATATATATATATAATGTAATTGAATATATATTCTCCTTGTTTGTCAAATTAATTGAATATTATGCTTATATATAGTTAATTGCTATATATAGATAAATGGCATCTCCAGGGAAATCACCAGCAGGGATTGACGAAAATCAGTTAGAGACAACCCCAACTCAACAGTTGGTAAATGTGTTACTAGACGCCTCACGATGGAGGTCAGGGGATCCACCAGAAGTTGAATCTAATTCTTTAAGGATTACCTTGGACTTTAAATTAGCAGGACCATCAGAATTGAAGGGGACTGGGGGATCAGGAAATGAGGTATTAAGACAATGTCAAGTGAAGGGAGATCGTAAAAGGAAGAGGGATGTAAAATCTTCAAATAACTTTGGGAAAAGGGGAAATAGTAGCACCAACCAAAGGAGTGAAGGGTGTTGTATTTGAGGGAAGAAGCACGGAGGGGTATGTAGGTTTAGTGGGACTCAATGTTTTAGTTATGGAAATAGTGGACATTATTCAAATAGATGCCAACAGTGGAAGCATAATAAAAGCATCGAAATGAAGTGTTTCAATTGCGGGGTGGAGGGACACATAGCAAAATTTTGTCCAAAACCCATAAATCTCAACCTAAGGGGGAACCAAAGCCTCAAATTCAAGCCAGCAGGTGAAGGGAGCGAAAACGTCCAAGATAAAAGTTAGGTTTTGAAATATTAGTAATAGTAAGAATATTTGGATAGTATTTTGAAAAGTATATGTGAATACATCTATATATATGGTAGGGGTTACAACTTTTGTATAAGTTTGGTAAAGATAATAGATTTTATCTTTTGGTCTATGATTTAGGGATATGTACATTATGTAATAGTAGTGGTAAGGTGAACTGATGTGTAATTTGTGAAATTTGATGATATATAATATATTTTTTTAAGTTGGGAAGGTATTTACAAAGTGTAAAAATTTGTTGGGTAAAAAGGAGAGAACTATACATCAAATATGATGAATTATGGTAGAACATGAGTTAATGATAAGTATAAAAAGTATTTTGAATGATACTATAAAAGATTTAAATAAAATTTTAGTCTTAATAATAAAAGATGATGTTGGTGATAGTATTCTTACGAGTCGAGAAGATATTTGTGAAGGTGAAAAGTCATTAGGAAAGGAGGTGAAAATGATTAAGGTTACCTTATATTCAAAGAAGGAGATTAGTTGTTGGTTCGATAATCTTGGTAGAAATAATTGGTTGATTAAAATAACAATAAGAAGTAAAGGTAATTAAGGTTACTTTATATCAGAAATTAGAGATTAGCGGTGAATTATGGTAATTAAGGTTGCTGGTTTTGAGACATATGAAGGAGGAAACATTTAACAATAAAAGTTAAATGAAACAACGAGGTAATAATAAAAGATTTTAATGAATTTAAGATTTAGATAAGAGTTTCAGCTAACTCTATCCAGAAATGTTAGTTATCGGAAAAGGTCACAAAAAGGAGGATACATGTTAAATAAGATGATAAATAGAGACGGGGTGATAAGATATAAAGACAGAATTTGAAAACAAATTAGTAAAAGAGAAGGCATCAAAGCCAAATATTCCGCAGGAACGACAAGTTGTTGGTTCCAAACCGATCTGTGGTAAATTTAGAGATTGCTCATGAAGAGTACCGAAGTTGGAGATAAGTAAAGAGGAAGATTGAGGTTTTTATAAAACTCATATAGAGCCAGAAGGAGGGACAACAGAAGATGAAGGAAAAGAAATTGGAGTAACATTACAGAAAAGAATAACTTATATAGAGTTTAAGTAGACTGGAGAAATTTTGAATATCCACAAGAGGGATAATCGATAGTATCAAGGTTAAGTTAAGAGAAGGAAATGAAAAGCATGAGAGGCTAAGGAGAACAGAGGGTAGTAAAGGAGTTGTAGTTTGTAATGGTATAGTTTTCTTAGTGTAAGAATTCGTTGGGAGAAAACTAGTGAAGATATGTAAATCATTAGTTGGTCAATTTTCTTGGAATATATATATATATAATGTAATTGAATATATATTCTCCTTGTTTGTCAAATTAATTGAATATTATGCTTATATATAGTTAATTGCTATGTATAGATAAATGGCATCTCCAGGGAAATCACCAGCAGGGATTGACGAAAATCAGTTAGAGATAACCCCAACTCAACAGTTGGTAAATGTGTTACTAGACGCCTCACGATGGAGGTCAGGGGATCCACCAGAAGTTGAATCTAATTCTTTAAGGATTACCTTGGACTTTAAATTAGCAGGACCATCAGAATTGAAGGGGACTGGGGGATCAGGAAATGAGGTATTAAGAAAATGTCAAGTGAAGGGAGATCGTAAAAGGAAGAGGGATGTAAAATCTTCAAATAACTTTGGGAAAAAGGGGAAATAGTAGCACCAGCCAAAGGAGTGAAGGGTGTTGTATTTGAGGGAAGAAGCACGGAGGGGTATGTAGGTTTAGTGGGACTCAATGTTTTAGTTGTGGAAATAGTGGACATTATTCAAATAGATGCCAACAATGGAAGCATAATAAAAGCATCGAAATGAAGTGTTTCAATTCTTGGGGTGGAGGGACACATAGCAAAATTTTGTCCAAAACCCATAAATCTCAACCTAAGGGGAACCAAAGCCTCAAATTCAAGCCAGCAGGTGAAGGGAGCGAAACGTCCAAGATAAAAGTTAGGTTTTGAAATATTAGTAATAGTAAGAATATTTGGATAGTATTTTGAAAAGTATATGTGAATACATCTATATATATGGTAGGGGTTACAACTTTTGTATAAGTTTGGTAAAGATAATAGATTTTATCTTTTGGTCTATGATTTAGGGATATGTACATTATGTAATAGTAGTGGTAAGGTGAACTGATGTGTAATTTGTGAAATTTGATGATATATAATATATTTTTTTAAGTTGGGAAGGTATTTACAAAGTGTAAAAATTTGTTGGGTAAAAAGGAGAGAACTATACATCAAATATGATGAATTATGGTAGAACATGAGTTAATGATAAGTATAAAAAGTATTTTGAATGATACTATAAAAGATTTAAATAAAATTTTAGTCTTAATAATAAAAGATGATGTTGGTGATTGTATTCTTCTGGTCAAGAAGATATTTGTGAAGGGTGAAAAGTCAGCTAGGAAAGGAGGTGAAAATGATTAAGGTTACCTTATATTCAAAGAAGGAGATTAGTTGTTGGTTCGATAATCTTGGTAGAAATAATTGGTTGATTAAAATAACAATAAGAAGTAAAAGGTAATTAATGTTACTTTATATCGAAAATTAGAGATTAAGCGGTGAATTATAGTAATTAAGGTTCTTTGGTTTTGAGACATATGAAGGAGAAACATTTAACAATAAAAGTTAAATGAAACAACGAGGTAATAATAAAAGATTTTAATGAATTTAAGATTTAGATAAGAGTTTCAGCTAACTCTATCCAGAAATGTTAGTTATCGGAAAAGGTCACAAAAAGGAGGATACATGTTAAATAAGATGATAAATAGAGACGGGGTGATAAGATATAAAGACAGAATTTGAAAACAAATTAGTAAAAGAGAAGGCATCAAAGCCAAATATTCTGTAGGAACGACAAGTTGTTAGTTCCAAACCGATAGGTATAATTGTGAGATGTTGTGGTTGAAACATAAAGGTCATAGCTTGGTTAAAATACCAAGGGTATAAGAAATGGATAGATAAATATTCTATGTGTTTAACGATTTGATTTAAGTGTTATTATTAAGTGTGTATATTTAATTTTTATGAACTTGTGAATAAAGAATGGATCAACATTCGTAAGATCGAATCTTATAAGGAGGGGATAATACATTAATTCAAAATCTTAATTTTGCGTTAAATGTATGGATATGGGACTATGTTTCTTAAGGAAATTAAATAAAACTTATCTAGATTTGCTAGTGCTTCAACACAATCCTTCACACTGCAAACCAGAGTGTTTATCAATCACAAAGACTGAAAACACCCTCCACACGTACACTAGGTGGCCAGCCTATTGTACCACTACGTTGGGCCGCAATGTAGTGTTTTGTAACGACTATATGCGTTACGCTCGGAACCATTATCCCCAAAAACATGTCCCCTTATAGGGTTGTTCACCTCAACTTTTCAACATCTGAATCCGCACCAAAACAATTTGGTTTGGCAAAACTTTTCAACAAACACTTGAATTTCATGAACATCTTTCAATAATCGTCTAGCTGAATCAAATAGCATAGACTTCTATAACAATTCGAACTTCAATTGAAATATACATACACACACACACACACACACACATATATATATATATATATATATATATATATACTTTTATATCTTAAAGAAACCTCAAAAATCCTTTTATGGCGTCATGATTATGACGTTGTCATACTACATCTCACCATAGTGGGCTAACGATCATATGATCACATCTAACACCAGGTTCCATTGCAATGATGACTCCATCGTTTATCATATCACCCGATATATAAAATTAAAATATATTTTGAAAATTTAAAAATCATTTTTTTAGCTGAAACAAACAACATATATACGCGAATAATAACACTGTTTTAAAATTTCTTTGGTTCACTAGTGTGATCCAACATTTTTCAAAAATCAAAAGTACAACCACAGGCACGAAGCCAATAAATTTTGAAAATCTAGCAAAGCTAGAAGATTTGGTAAACCTATGTCTCCACTTTCTATACTGATCCATTGCTTAATAATTCTATCTATTCTCATAATCCTCAATTCTTCATTCATAACTTATCTATACCCCAGTATAGTTCATCAAACTTATCGCACATTGGAAGTTCAAGAACTTACCACAATAGTATGAGTTTAAGAACTTATCCTAGTCAGACCATATGCGTCCATTCACTGAGGGGTTCAAAACATACCATATTATTGTGAGTCACGAACTTACCATATGCATTAGTTTTAAGAACCGCACCTAATCCTAATAATATCTGACTAATCTTAATAGTTTCTAACTATCAAATATACCCATGAGAAAAGAATCACCTTTTCACCACACATACATTGATAGCGCGACACCGACATTCCAATGATGATCAATGTGATAAACTGAGTGCAAGCACAAACCCTCGCCTATACAAAGGTTTGTATAACTCAACCATCACATGAGTCCTCAATTGAAATCCCACCTAACCCTATCTTACTCATAACTTGCTCTTTGCTCGATACGAATTTCTTGTATCACATCATCTATAACTCCTTGTGAGTTATCTCGTACTATTTCATAGTACATCATCTTCATAGCATCAAGCTATAATTATTCAAACATTATTGACCATCTTTCCTTTATAACTTAAACAGATCACGTCGTGATCTTATTCTATAATCATCTCCCTTAAAAGTCTTTTCTTAACTCATGATCGTTTTGTTTTACGATCCTCTTTCTTTCCTTTTTCATCATACGTATCCATTTTCTATACTTGGTACACATCGAGTCTCTAACAGTTTCAATAAGGTACGCTGAGTGGTTTCCCACAAACAACCAACAAACTAAGTTTCGAGTTGTTAGTTCGTATATACCTCCGCTCTATGAAGGAATCGTTTAGCCCAGTTACCATACATCAACTATTAAAGAGTACAACTGTACCATACTTAAATATAACCTTTTGATTCTTACCTTCTTTATCATCTTCTCCTTTATTCTCTAAGGTTATAGCCTAGGGTACTCTTACCTAAGGTTTATAACCTACAGATTTGATATCAACTATAATGACCCCAAAATTCATACAATTTAATTATTAACTTCGGTCGTTAATAATACGTCTAACTTTTGATTTTACATCATTATTCGATGTTAAACTTTATAAAATGCGTAATAATTTAAACTTTTATGTCTTCTTACTTTAATTCCCTGAATCAAAACCTTTATCATCTACATGTCTTTGAATCAATCTTATTTTATGATTCACTTTATCACTGTTATTATATAAAAATTTACGTTTCAATCCGTTAACCTTTACATATCAGATAATTCAAACTTTAACTTTACAACTCAACATAAAACTATATATCATAAAACATTTAGTACATCTCATGAAACTTAATCATGGTTTAAAGAAATAACAACTTTAGCTAAAATATTAATCTTCATGTATTATTTCTGTTCCACGTCATTCAAGTAGCACATATTGTTACCTTCAATCTTTAACTTGCAAAAATGGTTATTTGCAAGGTTGAGCTCGACAGCCCAACAAATCTAACAGTTTTCATGCATCACGTAGCACATAATAACATGCTCAATATATATCTCATAAACATTAGACTAACATAACATACATGCTACAGTTCATATAACAAGTATAAAGATTGAGTTCCTTACTCAATCAGCATGCTTTACTCAATCAACGTAGTCATAAATTGACTTTAATGTTTCATACTTTTAACATATATATAACACATTATGCTCTTTGCAATAAAGATTTAAAATAGTTAATCATCAAGTTCACATAACAAATAGGAACTGGAAGACTTGCCTTGATCGTTGTTTACCAATAACAGTTTAAACAACTTACAGTTATCTGCACTTCACGTGCCCTACACAATTATATAATCATACACATCAACTATTATTCATATAGAAATGCATAGTAGTTGTAATGTAACCTTACTCTACATCTCATAACCCTTCTTATTAATCAATACACAATGTTCAATTTGATTGTGTTAACTTTCAACTTATATCTCACTATATTTCATACTCGAAGTTCATTTAAGTGTTTAAGTATTACTAAGAATCATTATTGGTTTTATATTAACCTTAATCAATATCTTATAATATTCATTTCATTTGATTTGAAACACTTTTTACGTTCATTAACACTTATCACGGCGTTTCGATGTTTATTCGTCACACGCCCAATTTGTCTCTCTTGTGTGTGCTTAGTATGTGTATACAACTTTTCTAATATATCATTTATTAATGTTAAGCATCATTATACTTCATAATATTCACGTTCTATAACTTAGAACAACATCTTTTATCTTCAAGAGCATTACACTTGCATACGTACATGCCTGACGTCCATCTGATTGCCTCCGAAAACACAACAGTCCTAACGATGACCATTTTGACCCCTGTTCCAGACCTCAAATTGAAAAACCTAAGGAATAAAAGTTGTAGTTCTATTTGTCATTGTTCCGGATCATCTTAAATCACATCAATCGGAGTTCGTATGAAAACGTTATGCCTATTTTACAAAAACTGGTCAAAACAGTCACACCTGACATACTTTGGGCGCAGCTGCACCCAATTAAGCCTTGGGAACAGCGTAGCTGCACCCCAAATGACTTAGGGCACAACGCAGCTGTGCTCGTTAGCAGAAACGGGACCTGAAACTACTGTTCTCGCGATTTTTTTAACCCTTTTCTCCTACTAATCTTCATAACTTGAGTTGTACACATCCAAATTAGTCCGTTTTCGATTCTATGGATTCGTAATTCATAGAACTACAACATACTAGAATTCTAACAATTTATAAAAACATTAACCAACCTAAAATTTGATCCAAAACACATGTTCATACTCTATTTTCATGTTTTAACATCTCTAGCAAATTCGATCGCCACGACTTCGTTTCTTAATCAATTGACACGATTTAAACTATGTTGTTTTTGTTTCTTCACATACTAACATAATCTAACATCAATTTATAGATTATAACACATATTAAACATGAAATTTTATACTTTCTTAAGCCATTTTTTATACATAAACATTGTCATCCCAATTTCTTCCTACAATCCCAATTTCACGTGTTTGATACTCAAACAATCACTCATATATGATGATTAACAGATTATAAACCCTATATACAAGTATTTGTATCAATCCCACATAATTATCAATAGAAATTTCAAATATAGAAGTTAAGATTAGAGTAGATTATACCTTGAATCTTTGTTTGTTGGGAAGGGGATTGTTTTCCCTTGATATTCCAACTCCCTAGCAAAATCTACAGAGAATTTCTCTCTTCCTAACAAGCTCTCTCTATACTCTGTTCTTCACTGATATCTAACCTTAGGGAAAGAAATAATATGCGTAGAAATAAATTGATATGGCTTTTATGTCTGCGTCAGTTACAATAAGCCAAAGGCCACAAGGCCTTGTTTGGCTACACATAATTCCCCTCATAACTATTTATTTTGATAAGATTATATTATATAGTTTTTATTTGTCACACCTGTAACAATTTTACATAACTTACAATAATAATTATAATAATTAAAATTTTTATTATAATTCTTCTGATGATTAATAAATAATCATATATCTAATTTAATTAATAAATTAGATTTAAACAACGCTTTATTTAATTTACTTATTTTCTTTAATATTAAACAACTCATTTAATTTAATTAATTCTTTAAATTAAATCTTCAAAGAATAAAATTTACCTTTGCTTTAATTTAATTATCATACACACGTAACTAAATTATTATTGTAGACACTCAAAATTTTCTTTTCCTGTTACTAACTATGCAGGAGGGCAAAAGCGTCTTTTTTACACTCCAGAGGTAACCCTGGAGGACTACAACATCATTTCTCGAACCCGGAGTTAACCCCGGGAGGTCAATCCAACCTCAGAGATAACCCTGAGTACATTCAGAGTCAACAGCATGACCATCTCAAAGATAACCCAGGGAAAAACCCGCTACAACTGTGTCAAAATCGGAGATAACCCCGGGAGGGGAAAAATGGTCATTTTGCCAACTCAACTTCCCTTCAAATCAAATACACTCATGTAAACTCAAATTGATTCAAAATTGGTCCCACAAGACTCATATCTTAACTTCGGAGCAAAACTATAAAAGCTTGACTCACCGGATTGCTGGCGGGAACAGGAATGCTATTTCTGTCATGGACCCATCTTCCTGGAATCAAAAAGGGAAAATTCCATGTCATTAGGTAACTCTCGACAAAATCAGTCCAAAGATGGTCTTGTACACCTTGTTTGGATGCTCGAATTGAAGTTCTGCAAGTTCGAACGGACATTATAGTGCATGAGTGCACGTACTACAAGACGACGGGACCCGCAAGGCTCAGATGCACCACGACCAGCCACAGGTACAACTGCGGCTACCGCAGGTGTACCTACGGCCATCCGTCTATATATACAAGCCTTGGGATCAACCAATTTGACAGGGAGGAGAGAGAGAAAAGGCGAGGAAGCCCTATCCATTTTACTCTGCATACACATCTTTTGAGTGTTTTCTCACTTTTAAACACTTGTTAGCTCACATATAGCTATCTTTTATCCAGCGGGAGCTTATGGTTTATCCATTTAAAGTCATAGAAGTCTACTTTGGCGTTACTAACGTAGCCTTCTCACATTATATAAAGTCTTCTTCTCATATTAGCACACACTTTGTTATACACGTTGAGAGTCGTGTGAGTGTCTTTGCCTGCACTTGATTCGTGGTTTTCATTTCTGTCTATATATATACTTATATATATATATGTATATATTTCATATATGGACTAACATTATCGAGTTATGCCTCGATTGAGCCTAGACTTCGGTCTGGAGCGTTTATTGCTTTTATATATATATATATATATATACTTATATATATAATTGTTGTCAGACATATCTGATGAGCTTGGATTTTACATCCGGAGCATTTACTCATGGTCCATCATCATCAGAGCTTCCCTCAGATTATCTTACAGGCGATTCGAATATTATTCACTCACGATTTGGTCAACAAAGAGACTTTCTCGTATGAATCCCCGATAACAAACATGCGAAAGGACTGGGGCATTTTATCGATTCCAGGAAAGCGAAGGATTTTAAGGCAGGATCAGGCCTCTCATCAAAAGAAAGAAAACTCTTGAAAGAAATCATGGCGACATAAACGTGCCCCTATGAAAGAAGGGGAAAATTCTCAAAAAGGTTTTAACTCAAGGCCAACAACAAAAGGTCTGGAGAATGAAATCTACACCGACAAATGTGTTAATTTGCGTCAAATCCTCATAAATTGAGGCCTCTACACTGAAGTTCAAAAAGTTCGACAGCAAAAGAGCGAGTTGCACCCTCCAGAGATATCAGCGGCATTCAGGTCATCAGTTTAGCAGGGTTGCGAATCAAATATTCAAGGAAATGGGGCACAAGCACCCAACAACAAAAGGAAACTTCAAATCACCTCAAAAAAGGTGAAGCGCTACATCAACATACATTTCTATCAAGCGTAACATCAGGTAGAGTCTGGCGAAGCAAACCTTTGAATATTACTTCAGCGAAGGTATCGGAAGATCCGGTATTCAAAACCATTATCTTCAATTCAGCGCAACATCAAGACAGTTCAGTGATGAAAGTTTTGAATACCACCGCCGATTCGGTGAGAACCAAAACAATTGGGCGATAATAAGCGTGTTCAACTACCAGCGGTGGTAAACCTTTGTTGTAAACTACCAATATACATCGGGAAGGTCTGGTGATTTCAGAACGTCATCCCCATCAGAGATGTAGAAAACATCTCAACTTATCTTCATCAAATAAGCATCAACGATTAAATGCCAAACCATTGGAATCAACACCAACATAGGCATCAACAATGATCGGTAAAGGTAAAGCGATTTGCAAAAACATTTTAAACATGCATCATAACATTCATTGCATTGCGATTTGCGATTTGCGATTTACGATCTGCGATATGCCAAATGTGATGTGCGATTTGCGAAGTGCGATTGGCCAAATGCGAAAAGCGAAATGCAAAGTGCGAAATGCGATGTGCAATTTACAAACTACGATTTGTGAAAACATTTTAACATTCATCATAACATTCATTACATTGTGATTTGCATCATTAAGAATACCTTGTCATATTTCAAGTGTCTACTAATCTTTATCATGTCCATTCCATTGCATTGCATGAACATGATAAAGAGGGGCATCTATAGACACTCAAAATTTTATTTTCCTATTACTAACTATGCAGGAGGGTAAAAACATCTTTTTCACATTCCAGAGGTAACCCTGGAGGACTACAACATCATTTCTCGACCCCGGAGTTAACCCCGGGAGGTCAATCCAACCTCAGAGATAACCCTGAGTATATTCAGAGTCAACAACATGACCATCTCAGAGATAACCCTGGGAAAAACCCGCTACAACTGTGCAAAAACCAGAGATAGCCCTAGGAGGGGCAAAATGGTCATTTTGCCAACTCAACTTCACTTCAAATCAAATACACTCATGTCAACTCAAATTGATTCAAAATTGGTCCCACAAGACTCATATCTTAACTTCGGAGCAAAAACTACGCGAAACAGCTCATCAGATTGCCTGACGGGAACTCGGGATTGCTATTTCAGTCATGGACCCATATTCCTGGAATTAAAAAGGGCAAATCCCATGTCATTGCGTAACTCTCAACAAAAGCAGCCCCAAGATGGTCTTGTACACCTCGTTCGGATGCTCGGATTGAAGTTCTGTAAGTTCGAGCAGACATTATAGTGCATGAGTGCACGTACTATGAGACGACGGGACTCGCGAGGCTCGGATGCACCACGACCAGCCGTAGGTACAACCACAGCTGCCGCAGGTGTAACTGCGGCCATCTGTCTATATATACAAGCTTTGGGGTCAGCCAATTTGACAGGGAGGAGAGAGAGAAAAGGCGAGGAAGCCCTGTCCATTTTACTCTGCATATACATCTTTTGAGTGTTTCCTCACTTTTAAACACTTGTTAGCTCACATATAGCTATCTTTTATCTGGCGGGAGCTGAGTGTTTATCCATTTAAAGTCATAGAAGTCTAATTTGGCAGCCCACTGTAAGCCTTCTCACATTATATAAAGTCTTCTTCTCATATTAGCACACACTGTTATACACGTTGAGAGTCGTGTGAGTGTGTTTGCCCAGACTTCGGTCCGTGGTTTTCATTTCTGTCTATATATATACTTATATATATATATATGTATATATTTCATATATGGACTAACATTATCGAGTTATGCCTCGATTGAGCCTAGACTTCGGTCTGGAGCGTTTATTGCTTATATATATATATATATATATACTTATATATATAATTGTTGTCAGACATATCTGATGAGCCTGGATTTTACATCCGGAGCATTTACTCATGGTCCATCATCATCAGAACTTCCCTCAGATTATCTTACTGGCGATTCGAATATTATTCACTCACGATTTGGTCAACAAAGAGACTTTCTCGTATGAATCCCCGATAACAAACATGCGAAAGGACTGGGGCATTTTATCGATTCCAGGAAAGCGAAGGATTTTAAGGCAGGATCAGGCCTCTCATCAAAAGAAAGAAAACTCTTGAAAGAAATCATGGCGACATAAACGTGCCCCTATGAAAGAAGGGGAAAATTCTCAAAAAGGTTTTAACTCAAGGCCAACAACAAATGGTCTGGAGAATGAAATCTACACCGACAAATGTGTTAATTTGCGTCAAATCCTCATAAATTGAGGCCTCTACACTGAAGTTCAAAAAGTTCGACAGCAAAAGAGCGAGTTGCACCCTCCAGAGATATCAGCGGCATTCAGGTCATCAGTTTAGCAGGGTTGCGAATCAAATATTCAAGGAAATGGGGCACAAGCACCCAACAACAAAAGGAAACTTCAAATCACCTCAAAAAAGGTGAAGCGCTACATCAACATACATTTCTATCAAGCGTAACATCAGGTAGAGTCTGGCGAAGCAAACCTTTGAATATTACTTCAGCGAAGGTATCGGAAGATCCGGTATTCAAAACCATTATCTTCAATTCAGCGCAACATCAAGACAGTTCAGTGATGAAAGTTTTGAATACCACCGTTCGAGTGAGAACCGAAACAATTGGGCGATAATAGCGTGTTCAACTACCAATGGGGTAAAACGGCATTTGTAAACTACCAAACAGATACATCGGGAAGGTCTGGTGATTTCAGAACGTCATCCCCATCAGAGATGTAGAAAACATCTCAACTTATCTTCATCAAATAAGCATCAACGATTAAATGCCAAACCATTGGAATCAACACCAACATAGGCATCAACAATGATCGGTAAAGGTAAAGCGATTTGCAAAAACATTTTAAACATGCATCATAACATTCATTGCATTGCGATTTGCGATTTATGATTCTGATCTGCGATATGCCAAATGTGATGTCGCGATTTGCGAGTGCGATTGGCCAAATCTGGCGAAATGCAAAGTCGCGAAAATCGATGTGCAATTTACAAACTACGATTTGTGAAAACATTTTAACATTCATCATAACATTCATTACATTGTGATTTGCATCATTAAGAATACCTTGTCATATTTCAAGTGTCTACTAATCTTTATCATGTCCATTCCATTGCATTGCATGAACATGATAAAGAGGGGCATCTATAGACACTCAAAATTTTATTTTCCTATTACTAACTATGCAGGAGGGTAAAAACATCTTTTTCACATTCCAGAGGTAACCACGGAGGACTACAACATCATTTCTAACCGGAGTTAACCCCGGGAGGTCAATCAACCTCGAGAGATAACCCCGAGTATATTCGTCAGTCAACAACATGACCATCTCGAGAGATAACCACAGGAAAAACCGCTACAACTGCGTGCAAAAACCGGAGATAGCCACAGGAGGGGCAAAATGGTCATTTGCCAACTCAACTTCACTTCAAATCAAATACACTCATGTCAACTCAAATTGATTCAAAATTGGTCCCACAAGACTCATATCTTAACCTCGGAGCAAAAACTACTGGCGAAAGCGGCTCATCAGTTGCACGACGGGGAACTCGGGATTGCTATTTCAGTCATGGACCCATATTCCTGGAATTAAAAAGGGCAAATCCCATGTCATTGCGTAACTCTCAACAAAAGCAGCCCCAAGATGGTCTTGTACACCTCGTTCGGATGCTCGGATTGAAGTTACGTAAGTTCGACGAGACATTACAATTACGTGAGTGCACGTCTTTATGAGACGGCCAGGACTCATGAGGCTCGGATGCACCACGACCAGCCAGCGGTACAACCACAAATTTGCGGTGTAATCTGCTGCCATCCATCCTATATATACAAGCTTTTGGGTCAGCCTAATTTGACAGGAGGAGAGAGAGAAAAGCGAGGAAGCCTGTCCCATTTTACTCTGCATATACATCTTTTGAGTGTTTCCTCACTTTTAAACACTTGTTAGCTCACATATAGCTATCTTTTATCTGGCGGGAGCTGATGTGTTTATCCATTTAAAGTCATAGAAGTCTACTTTGGCAGCCCACTGTAAGCCTTCTCACATTATATAAAGTCTTCTTCTCATATTAGCACACACTGTTATACACGTTGAGAGTCGTGTGAGTGTGTTTGCCCAGACTTCGGTCCGTGGTTTTCATTTCTGTCTATATATATACTTATATATATATATATGTATATATTTCATATATGGACTAACATTATCGAGTTATGCCTCGATTGAGCCCGAACTTGATGCAGAGCATTTATTGCTTTTATATATATATATATATATATATGTATATACTTATATATATAATTGTTGTCAGACATATCTGATGAGCCTGGATTTTACATCCGGAGCATTTACTCGCTTTTATATATATATATATATATATATACTATATATATAATTGTTGTCGGACATATCCGGAGAGCCACAGATTCACATTTGGTGCGTTTACTACTTTTATATATATATATTTGTACATATATATATATATACATATTTACATTTACATCAGGGCTCAGAGTTTACTTTGGTCTTTTTACTGACTTTATTTACATTTAAATCTCGCTTGGAGTTTACTTGGCGTGGCGGTTGATCGCTTTACAACTTTATTTACATTTCGTCCACACAGAGTTTACTTCACGGTGGTTGATCATGTCCATATATATATATATACCGCTTTTATATATTTACAACTTTTATATATATAACTGCTTACTGCTTTCCATACAAATTGCATTATCATGTGAGTCTAGGAATCATGTGATCACATATTCGATCTCTTGAATCTAGATTAGAGTTCCATGATGGACATTTTTCAAATTATGTGCGGCTTGTACATTATTTTACAGTGTCTGAATTTCTTTGGATGAATTTCATGCCCATGAGGAGTTCGGCACTGCTGTATATTATTTTCTCGAGAATGCTTCACATCTTGAAAATTAAAGCAAACAAGCCGAACATTTAATAATAAAATGGAAGCATCAAAGGCCTCAATTACTATTGAGCACAGGGTTTGAAAAACCTCTTTTACAAAATGACATTGCTATATCTTGTTTAAAACTGAATTTTTCCATAAATTCAAACCCTATGTATATAAAATGCGAGAGGTCTTTGCACTACTTCCAAATAATTGCACATTTATCTACACACACACACACACACACACACACTCATATAACAGTTTCTTTGAAAAGTGGCGGTCATCGTGGTAACACGGATGTCGGGGGGTGCCTAACACCTTCCCTCCGCATAACCAAGTCCCCGGACCCAAAATGAATCTCAGATTCACAGACCCGTCTAGTAGTGTCAAATCACTGGGTCAATGTGCAAACCTTTTTTCGGTTGCGTTGGTGCAACCAGTTAAATACACCAACTGGCGACTCTTAAAGTTAAATCGTCGACATTACACATGTCGGACCTTTTTCACTTGTTTTTTCAAACAAATCTCACATTAACATGAGAACACCAAAGAACAAGTAACGAAAAGGGACACTCAAAAATCCCGACGTCGACAATTATACCACAATTTCATAAATTATTTATTTTTCTCAATAAATACATTATTTAAAATATTTATTTAATTCAATAAATATTTCAAATTAATTACCAAATTCATTTAATTTCTTCAATAGTTAACTTAACTATTGAACCTCACTTTCTCCCATATGAATATATATTTCTCTTCACACCGAGATCACATATTTAAAATATATAGCATGTATATATACATACTTAAACTCAAAACATCTCATAATAAGAATTTTAATTATTAAATTCCTATTTTAATAACTTATAAAAATTCGGGTTGTCACAGTGCCTACAACCTTTAGCGAAGGTTTAATCTCAATTCATCCTTCTCACAAGGATCATCTGTTGACATAATCGTCATTAGTTAAACCTCACGCTTAACTATACTTTCAATCTTTCGGGTCCTCACAATTTGGTTGGGATTTTTAGTTCTTAGTTTTGTTTAAAATATAATTCTTAATTTGAATAATTTAATAAAATTGAGTTAATATAAAACTTGTAATTGTTAGATTTAATTTCATACTAGTCTCTGTGGGAATGATACTTTTTCTTACTATTGTATTACTTGTTGACCACGTACACTTGCGTGTGAGCGTAATTAGATTTCGATCAACAAGAGGTGAAGCGCATTTTAGAGAAAGTGGTTAATCCGAATAGAAAGGATTGGTCTCTAAAGTTAGATGACGCGTTATAGGCTTATAGGACAACATACAAGACACCAATTTGGATATCTTCGTATCAGTTGGTCTTCGGGAAAGCGTGTCACCTCCCAGTGAAACTTCAACACAAGGCGTATTGGGCCATTCAAAAACTTAACTTTGATCAAACAGCTGTAAGAGAGAAGAGAATACTCCAATTGAATGAACTTGACGAATTCCGACTGCAAGCCTATGAGAACTCAAAACTATACAAAGAAAAGGTTAAGAAGTGGCATGATCAAAAGATAATGCAGAGAAAGTTCGAACCTAGACAATCTGTTGTTGGGTAAAATCTAATTACGCACAACACGCAAGTATACGTGGTCAAAAAGTAATAAAGTGATAAGTTGAGTATCGTTCTGTTGGGTAAAATCTAGTTACGCACAACACGCAAGTATACGTGGTCAACAAGTAATAAAATGATGAGTAGAGTATCGTTCCCACAGAGACAATTTAGTAAGAAATTAACCTCACAATTATCAATTTTCTATTAATCCTAATTTTATTAAACTATCCAATTCAATGATTAAAAAGTATAGAAACGAAATTAATAAACAATTAAACTACCACAAACCAATCACCAATATCAAAATCTGGAATTTCAAACAATTAATGGAGAATTAGACTTATGACTTCACCTTAAGCTTCACTCTGATTTCTACACCTTTATCCCAATTCAATTCACTATCCCAATTTATTAATCAAGAACACAAATATAATATTAACCACCTCTCGATACGCTAATACCATATTAACTTAAATCCACAAAATAGATAGAAACAAGTTAAACACCTTAATCAACTAACTCACTATATCTCTATGTGAATTATATTTAAAGAAGGGTTAAGATTAAGTTCTCTATAAGGTTACATGCGATGTCAAGTATATCTCTACCTTAACATTCATCAAGATTTTGCTATTCACAAAATTCATGAACACATGTTATATTAACTAAGTCTAGATTTGAATATCCTCTCTCGATTCCATACAAACCCACACAAAATTGTTGATCAGGCAATTCATAAATTCAAGCTCAAATTAATATAGATAAACTGGAAAATAGCTTATTGAACTGGAAATCAAGGTTTACAAAATCATCGTTTCACTTATAGATCCACCATAAGCCTAAAAAGTGAATTAGTTCATAATAAACGAAATAAACACTAAATAAATCATGGAAATCATTCTTTCAATTACAAATAACAGCCTAAGACGAAGAATATTTAAAAACACCCTTCACGTAGTCTAGCTTTGCAATCGTCTCGAAAATCTCCTTGAAATACTCCTTCAACACTTGCTTAGAAAAACTAAGATTAATCTTCATAATTTGCCTTGTGTCCCCTTTAATCCCATTGTTTGTTGTTAATTATATACTTCAACATGTATTCTGATTACAATTCCATGCCAATATGAGTCCCAAACCATCGCTATCACTTAAGCGCCACGTTTGTAGCATTAGAAACCAACTAGGAGACCCTTCTATTCCCATACCCAAGCCCGACTTGGTATTCCCTTTAATAATGACCCAGACTTGCTCCTGTCTTTGTAAATACTTGCCAGGGCCCCAAGCCCGGCTTGGTGCAAGGCAAAAAAGCAAGCCCGACTTGCCGTGCTTCTAAATAAATCATTGCAATGTCCTCTGCTAAAACTGTCATAACTTTTAAATTGGGAGGAGTCAGTACAAAAAAATGGGGCTTTAGCAACAACCGATTTTCGTTGCTAAAGGTGTCAAATTTTGTTGCAAAAGGGTTTTGGCAATGACTTTACTGTGGTTGCGTCTTTCGTTGCGCAATGAGCGTTGCTAATTGTTCCGCAACGAACGTATTTTTTTTGTTGCCAAAAGTAATACATTTGCAACAAAATTTTGCTTTCGTACAGAGACATCGATCATTTAGCAACAAAATGTATTGTTGCAGAATAATTAAAATTTCGTTGCTAAAAAGCCCATTTCGTTGCAAAGGCCTTCTAATTGGCAACAAAATGAACTCTTTTTTTTCTGCAACGACCATGCATTTTCGTTGCACTTGACACCATTTTGCAACGACATTTTTCGTTGCAGTAAATTATGAAAATTGTTGCCTAAGCTTGCTTTCGTTGCAAAATGTAAACTTTTTAGCAATGATTTTCGTTGCTGATTATATTATTTGGCAACGACATTATGCCAAATCAGCAACGAAAAATATTTGTTGCTGGTTATTTTTCAATAGCAATGAAAGTCGTCGATTAGCAACGACATTGTATGTTACCGTTTCTTTATATGTGCAACGAAAGTTGATATGATTTGCAACGATAAAAAATATTGCCTTTTATTTTAGTATTAACAACAATATCCTCTCCGTTGTTATTAGGTTAATTTTTCGTTGCCAAATATTATATTTTTAATGCCATTAGCAACGAAAATTTGTTGCTAAATGTATAAAAAATTATTGCTATATTAAAACTTGTTCAATGCTTTGGTAACGAATTATATTGTTGCCAAATCAAAATTTGACATTCTTTTTGGGTACCTGGCTGGTTCAATATCCCCATAGCAAATAATGGCAAAAAAAAAAACTAAAATATTATTAACTTAATAAAATCATTCACTACATAATCATTCATTATCTTTACAATTAACCATTTAAAGCTACCACAGTTCTTCAATCAAAGTATATATCTACATATATAAAGAGAGTACACTTCCTAATTTCGTCTTTTGTCTTCCGTAAACGTAGCACGAAAATTTGATACCCAGTATTGTAAGGCAGGTCGTAGAAGCAGTCTTCCTGCACATATTTAAAAATAATAGCAAGTCAGGAAAATGAAGTAAATAGGTCACCAGAGGCACTTAGTGCCAAAATTAATACACAAAAATAATAGAGTTGCTACGTGGTACCAATGTACATCATATTGCTCATAAGCAGAAAAAGACAAATAGGCAATCACAATATCATAAGAAGGCATACCATGTTCTCTCACTAATGCCTGAGAATAAAGAAAATTTTAGTTGGCTCAAACAGGTTTTGAAGTGGTCCACATGTGAATACAGATTAGTTAAATTTTGACATAATTATTATTTTTTAGCCTACAATTAAAGAGTTTGTTTTCACAGGACTAAAAGAGGTTTTAGTCTCCTATGTACTGTATAATGAACAAATTGGAATTTGGAACATCATGCATGAAAGAGGACTAATAAAGTAACAAGGGACTTCAACACAATCAGCATTCTGGGATAACAAATTACCAATTCTTCAATACTTGCCAAAAATATATATTATCAATTTTTCAAAAGTTCATGGCAGATTAACCCTTTTATGACATAAGATTTTTTAGGACTAAATAACAAACATGAAGAATATAGGAGCTCAGTAGTCCATGACGTTACTAACCACACATCGATAAATACTCCTTCCATTTCCAAATTATTATTGACTTTTAAAAATCAATTTGAGATATTTTTGAACTCAAATGATAAGATTCATTAAAATTTATGAAAATACAAATCTTATAATTAGTAGTACCTTTAAAACTAGTTTACAATATTCATCATTGTACTGACTAAAATTAAATAAATTTACCCGAGTATGCAAAAAATGTCTCAAATTGACTTCAAGAAGTCAATAATCTTATATTTGTTCCAAAAGGAGTATTAAACTGAACATTTTAATAGTAAAATATCAAGAAGCCTCTTCAAAAGATGGAAAGAGTATACCTCATAAACTTGACTACTATCAAAACCCCTTGATCTTTGCAAGAAAAGTATCAAACCCCAATTTTACAAACATATGAATAACAAAAGATTTCTTGGCAAAACTTAAATTAAGCTACGAGTTACTCTAAAAGATTAGTTTCAATCGTATGCCTACCCTCACAAGTGAATACAACTTGATTAAATATTCTAATCAAGTTAACACTTGATTGCAAATAAATGATAATTAAGACATGAAATATAGATCGAGAATTAACTACATCTAGAATAAAAGCTGCTGCATTTTTTTGTATATCTAGACTGCATGTTATTAATCGGGTCCCGACTTGTCCTTATAATGGGTTAACTTGTGTATAAACTTCGCTCTACAAAGGGATTGAAGTCTATTTACTTGGAATATATACTGACCCAGAGTAACTGCATGTACATGTTTATAATTACTAACAGATATTAACCAAAAACTTATTGTTAAAGCAGATTCCTTGTACATTATAGACATTAAATAGTTTTAGAACCAGGTAGAAATTATTTAAAGAACTTCTATGAATGACTACCTCTATCCTCTGCCTTATTATTCAAATCAGGTACATATAATCCAAGACAAACACGCTTCATAGATGTAGACATAATTTCATTGACATTTGACAACCTCAAACTCCCCAAATTAAAATGCTAAAATTTACCAACCAACAAGCATCAATTCTAGTCTTGGCAGAAAAATTCAAGAAGATGCTTGATATGATGAAACTAGCTCTGTAAAATTACCATTCGAAGGTATGGGTTGTCCCCAAGGCACGATTCACATATGATTAGAAAGTCAGACCGCTCCCACCCATCAACTTCCACATCTCTTAATAATCTATGTGCCATATTATACCTTGCAAAGATAGAAATTGGGTAAAATAATTAATTTTTTTTTTAAAAAAAGTAATGAATTTATCCATAAGGCGCAAAGGGTGCCACCCATTTACAATCAAAAAAGCAGGATAACCCAGAAAACCAAGTCACCCCATCGATATCATGTTAAAAGGCTAAATTCTTCAAAGAAAATCAATAAAAGCAATAATGAACCAAAGATAATCTCATTCATTCTTCAAGAAAAAATGAAAAAATAGAGATTGTATGTAATCGCACCGCCCGAAGATGGATTTCAGGATGAATAGAAATCTCTTTGGGTAAATTCAAAAGGTGAGTGTGTAGATCGCCATTAAGAAAAGGATAATTCAAACAACTAACTCAAGCAAAGTAAAGATAATTGCAAATAAACAGATAATTCCAACCTATATACATTCCAATTTACTGTCTGCAATTTCTCCGAAATGGAAAGAGCAAATTCAACATTAAAAAGAAACAACAACAACAACAACAACAACAACATAATCTATAAGAAAAGACCAAATTGATTTATCAATTGAGAAAGCATAAACATATTGATAAGTCTGTGAAAACAAACATAGAGCAGTAAGAGACATTAATAACTAAAGATATACCACTCCATCCTCAAATGAAGTAAGGTCCAGTTTCTCAAGCATTCGAAAAATGAGAGTATTTTCAAAATCAAAAGTTTTGGTTATTATTCTTAACAGGTAATATCGGATTCTGTTATAATAGATATGCTGGTGTCTTTTACAACTATTGGCACTCTGCCACTGTCTTGGTGAGATAACTTCATTAAGCTTTCAATCCAGTATGCCAAATTTAAGGAAGTTGAGACTTGAAAGAGTTTCATGATATGCAGCAACAAACCAATCAATAAACAACTTAGAAACGGATCAACAAGCATCATATGCGTTAACACACCAAGCAATAACAACATGAGCGATGGCGAGGAAAGCAAAAAGGAGCCCAAGTAAACAAATGGGAACCCATATCCACAAACAACTCATAGCCATGAAACAACTTAGAAACGGATCAACAAGGCGGAAAGAAAAACCTAATGCATCACATAGCAAATCCGGAAGGAACATATATAGTTCATATAGTTCTAAGAAGAAACATATAAAAAATTGAATACAAGTATATTTCATTTCAAGAATGAATTTACATTTAGCAGTAATGAAAAAAGTTTCTTCATAAAACACACAGAACTTTTAAAGTATCCTAAGGTAACACTTTTTGTAAGTACTATGTATGTTTATTGATGCCAAAAATGTAGAAAATGGTACTTACAAAATGTCATCAAAAGGGTAAAAAAAATGAGGATAAACATGTGTAAAAGCTAATTGGAGTTGATATATAATTCTACACCTGAGTAAGTTTACCTTCATTTCCAAAATAGTGAGCTTCAAATTTCTTGGCTCTACTTCTATTGTATCGTTTTCATTCCGTTCAGTTTTGTATGACTTTTGCTTCATTTGAAGTAGCAATGCACTTGCAAAATGTGACAAATTGAACAAACCGCTTAGTATAATGTGAGGCGAACAAATGATTTATCTTCCATGCAAAGACTCAAGATATGAAAATTATATCGTTAACTCCCTGGCAGCGGTAGACGTCAACATAAGTCTTTGAAACTCGGAGGTGGAGCAGATCTTTGTAAATGCAAGCCAATACTTGGGGTAACACTTGGAGATCTTCCCAAATATGCATGAGTGTAGAAGTTTACGATACCTATAGAGGCACTAGCAATAAGAAGAATTTTGTATTCAATTGCATTGCCTATTGAGTTTCTGATACCTATTGAGTTCCGCATAGGTCCAATACCTAATA
The DNA here is from genome assembly GCA_020205605.1 of Panax ginseng. Taxonomy (NCBI): domain Eukaryota; kingdom Viridiplantae; phylum Streptophyta; class Magnoliopsida; order Apiales; family Araliaceae; genus Panax; species Panax ginseng. Next base: position 71,720,401 of record CM035139.1, read on the forward strand.
ACAGTTGAAGAGAAGAGACCCAATTACTTTTTATTATATTTTTGTATTAAATTTTTTTAATATTAAAATTAATCACATTTTGTAATATTGTAACTCAACTTTATTATGTTTTAGTTCATAAAAATGAGATTTTATTTAAAATTTTATTAATTACTAATAATATATATATTTTATATATTTATGATGTCACTTGCTTGATAATGGTTTAACTACTGGTACCCATCTATCGATAACTTGTTACGGTTCGATAAACGGTTTTGTTAAAACACATTGGTTTCTAGAATAACAAGTACCTCTAGACACATGCAGGACCAAAGTATTTGGAGAGAAATTCCTTCATCTTCTCTACATATCTGACAGGCGCAGCACTCGATCCTCCACCATTAAGGTGCGATCTAAAAGCTGAGACAGGAATATTGTATAATGTATATTTGTGAATAAAATAAAATTTTATTTCAAATATATGATAATTTAATATAACTATAAGTGTTATATATAGTAATAATGGTGTTATGAATTATTTAAAATAAAAATAAATGAAAATAAGATTAATTAATTAATTTGTATTGGTTAATTGTTTTATAAGGAAAATATTAAGTTTATTAAATAACTTAATATTTAAATAGAGTAAATAAGCAATTATTTAATTACAGGAAATGGTATTATATATGTATTTATTGGCATGATATATGTAAATAAATCAAATAAATAAAAATCAAACTATTTATTTGATGAAGTAAATAAATTATATGTTAATGTTAAAGATCAATTTAAAGGTCAATATTGTACATGTTATTATTATAAAACTATTTAAGTATAATAAATTATTTGTTGATGTGAAATATGCACATGTTATATATATACAATATATATTATGTGTGTAGGAGGTATTATATAAATAATGTATTAATGTAATGTATGTGTTAGTATTGATATACGTAGAGATAAATGATAAAGGTTATGTAAGCATGACGTGGCCATAAGTTATTCAATTAGAAATCCACTAAGCTAACTACAAGTGGGAGTTGGCAATTTTATATGTTGATGATGAGTTGTTAGTGTTATTACTAATATTATAATTACTATTATTATTATGAATTATTATTATTATTATAATTATTATTATTATAATAATAGTACTAAAAATATTCATCTGTTGTCAAATTAGTATTTTTATTATTACTATTATTATTATAATAATTAATATTATAATAATAGTACTAAAAATATTAATCTATCGTTAAATTAATTAAAATTTTCATTCCGTAGACTTTTTGAAGAGTTACACAATATATTATATGGGTAAAATGCAAAGTTGACCACTGAACTTTAGGAGTTTTTGGGTATTGAGACACTTTCTTTTGGTCAACGCAAATTGAGCTCCTTTCTATTAAAAAATTTGGACTTCGAGCCCCAGACGCCATATGTACGTTGACCTGCGTACGTGGCGCCTACGTGGCACACGTGGCAGATCTGCGTGGGCATTTTTTATTTTATTTTACACGTGGACGGGCTGACATGGTGAATATTGAACTTCATCCCAAAAAATATGTTGATGCAAAGATTCAAACCCAAGACCTCTAATTTGGAATATTGATCTAATAACCACCCAAGCACATGGGCCTAATTGCTATTATTTTGCAAGGATTAGTATTTATAACTAAACAAATCATTATTATTATTATAACTGTTATTATTATTATTATTAGTACTAGTACTACTACTATTATTATTATTATTATTATTATTATTATTATTATTATTATTATTGTTGTTGTTATTATTACTATTATTATTATTATGACTGTTATTATTATTATTATTATTATTATTATTATTATTATTATTATTATTATTATTATTATTATTATTATTATTATTATTATTATTATTATTATTATTATTATTATTATTATTTATTGTATTATTAATTTTGTTTTTCTAATTTTGCAACTACTTATGAATTTCGTTGCAAAAAAGTGAAAGCCTGACTCAATCTGAATGAAGGACAAGTTTCGTTGCTAAACATACACTTTAACAACGACTTATAAAGTCGTAGTTACTGAAAAAAAAACATTGTTAAAGCCCCATTTTTTAGCAACAAAAAAACTTTCGTTGCCTACGCGAATCGGAAATCAAGTGGTAGAAAATTTTGCAATGAATTTCATTCTTTTTCCAGTGAATTTGAGAAATAATCTAAATTTTATAACGACTCATGAATTTCATTGCAAAATTGAAAGCGACACACCTGCTGCTCATGTGAATGACAAACATAACATACTCTTAGCTTTGTCTTTGTTGATAAAAGAGTTACGAGGTCCATATCTCTAGCATCCGAACTTACAACTTGGAATGATTCAAGAGCGTTGAAGGTCAAAATTACAGCTAAGAAGAAGTTCTAAACAAAACATAGTCCAAGTTCCATATGCCAAAACATGAAATAAACATAAAATGAACATAGTCCAAGGCCAAGAATGATATAAACATAAAATTGCTTTGAAGGCCTTGACATTTTTTCCTCGTACCTAATAGTTGCTCACTCAGCTTTCAAGCATATAATCTACAAAATGAAAACAAAATGCATGAAAAGTAACTAAGAAACACGAGATTAAGAAAATAACTCAAGTAAAAGATACCGGATAAGTATGTATAAAACCTACTTATCAAATACCCCCAAACTTAAACATTTGCTTGTCCCCAAGCAACAACACAAAACAACAATGCTATGCAATGCAACTAATCTACATGCCTACGATTCCAGCAGTAATAACAGAGACAAGTCTATTCAACCGGCCTTAGAGAAATCAAGTAAACATGATAATACTTCATATCATAACCAATCAATAATTCCTATCAATCATCAAATCTCAAACTGTTATTACAAGTATAGTGCGTGTGTGCTCAAAATCCATGCTAACTGATATAATGCTAAATACAACACATAATAGATCTCTTTAAAGGCATCATATAGTGCAAACTCATAAAATTCACGAACAAGCCAAATCCAACTAAATTCAAACATCCACCAAATTCAAGAGTCCAATCCGGGATACTTATGCTTTACTTTGCATTACGGGGGCTTTTTACTCCTTTCCCATTTTATTATTTTTTTTTAACCATGACTGTGCAATGTCTCATTCCATTAGGCTAATAGTGCTACCCCTTAGCGAGCTTTCGACCAACGACTCCCAGACCATATAAGACCTTAGGGCGCTAGGTGTAAAGACACTCCCTCGGGCGTACTTGCTCAAGTAACAAAGGCCCCGAAACAAGACTAGCCACGATATTTTTTTTTTCATCATTTTTTTTCTTTTTCTTTTTTTTAAGCTTATATATCCCAAATTTTTCCCCTAAACTTAAGTTTTTGTCTAAATTTAGCCATCTCCCGCTTTATTCATGTCTTTCATTTATTCAAACTAATATTATCCTTAAGAAGTCGATTATGTATCAATTTAAACTTAATCGATCAACAAAGTTGTCTCTAACGTCTTAACTTTGATTATACCAGTTTCAAACAGGAAAAAATTCAATTCATAACAAGAAATCACATTAAAGTTCTAATAATCAGTACTATACTTGTCTACTCAATCCCATTGTCATCATTGGCCAAAATAGACTGTAACTATCAAACTGCTGGACTCATGCAAGATAACACAATACTTACCTATATATTTATTTTATTATTTTTTTTATTAGATAATATGTGGTAAACATAACATGATTGCAAAGATAAATTAAAACTATTTACAGTCCTAAGCTACTATGCAACTACATGATTACATGAATGCAACATTTAATAATCCTAAAACTAAACAATGAACTAACATATGCAAACCTAGCTAATGAAATTAAATATGTAAACATGAAACTAAATCCCCCAAACTTGAAAATTACAATGCCCTCATTGTATAGATAAAGCAATAAATAAGAGAGGACTTTCCTATAATCGCCTAAAATGCAGGTTGGTGGTGTACATTGCTCTTCATCGAAATCACTTGGGTGGGAACCTTGGCATTGAAATTTGGTTCTTTGGTATGGGAATTGGGCATTGGGATTGAAGCTCTGAACGTCGCATTCAATGAGAAGCGAAAGATAGATTCATGGCCTCAAACATGTGGTCTTGCCTTCCTCGCTGCTAGTCTCCACATTTCCCTGCGTGCCTCCTTGTTGTGCGCATCCACTTGTCATTGAAGGTTGAGGCACTGAGGGCTAGATATGACTCCGGTCTGTGGTGTTGTATCTGTTTCTTGCTCTCCCATTGTCGCATTCCCTTGAAACTCATCGTCATCCGAGGTGTCCTCAGCGTTAGCCTCATCCTCCGAGGCTGAGGGAAATACAAATCCTACTCCTCTCGGGTGCGACTCGCCTCCGGGCCACACAACATATCTTGCAATCATTCTTGAGTCGAGTGTCTGAAGCGGCATCTGGGTTATCTCATCATCTAACCATCGAACTCCTTCCTGTATACACAACCCACAAATGAGTGATGGGTGTGGCAAGCCGCCAAAGAATGGTCCGTGAAGGCATCTTCGGATTAAAAAATTGATTATAGCCCCTATATCGATGATGAAATCTTGTACCATGGCATACAAGAGCACTACCTTATCCTTGGGCACATCTGACGTATGTGTAGATGGAAGTAACTTAGCGCACAGAAATACGTACCATCTTCCCATACCAGCTGAGATCCTTACTGCGAAAGACAGTGCCTCCATGTTGTGATTTGGTCCATGCGGTACCCGACTTTGTCATCTCCTTCATAATAGCCTCATAATCTGGATCATTGTCACGTAAGTGAGCATACTGGAAATGTCTCGACACTCGTAACTAATAGTACGTGTTGATGGCATCGGTACTGAAAAGAACTAACCTACCCCGTACAAATGCATTGAAGGGGGCCTTATCCTCGGTGTTAGCATAGAATTCTTTGACCACACTCACAACTGCGACCTCGGGCTCTGCCGTGAATTTATATCAACCTTTTTGATATATTTGTTGCATCATTTTGCCATCAACAGGCTCAAGTGCCAACCCCCGCTCTGGTGTGAGTGATTTTGTCACCATATAGTCGTAACGGTCGGCGGCAGCGGCACTTATGAATTTTCGCTTATCAAAGGTTCGTGTTGGTGGTGTGGCCCCCGAACTCTCTCCTCGTTGCCTCTTTGATGCCGGTTTTGGTGCCATTGATTTGGACTTGATGAGTTTTTCCCCCAAACGGTAATTAAGCAGTTTGTCGAACACTTGGTGTGCGAGACTTGAAATTCCCACAAACTTGGTGATTTGGTTCGAACTATGGTGATAGAAATTCAGGAATTAGAAAACAAACTTCTACTTTCAGTATATGTCCAGGTTGGTTGTAGATATTTGCACAAACCCTATCTGCAAACTTCCAAATTGGTGTGAATTGATGTTGTAAGATTGTGCGGTGAAGGGTGGTTTTATAAAGAGGAGTTTATGTATGGAATAATGGGTGACTAGGTTGAAGGAGTGGGTAAGTGTTTGATTGTTGTGAGGAGATGGGAAGTAATGTGCAAGGTCGTGGGTGTATGTTGTGAAGGAGTGGGATTGTAGGAAGTTGAAGTGTAAAGAGATTGGGATATCATGTGCTGCATATTATAGCTTCTTTGTAACTACTTTTCAAATTTTGGACCCCAAGCCCCAACTTGGGTCTTGTTCTTTAAAGGGCAAGCCAGGCTTGCTTGTCTTCTTCTTATTCACCTTGACCCCAAGCTTGGGGGTATTACTCCTTGGAGGGAAGCCCGTCTTCTTGCTATTGCTACTTTACCCCAAGCCCCAACTTGCTTTTTTTTATTTGAGGGGCAAGCCCCGACTTGCTAGTCTTCTGCTAATGCATCTTGACCCAAGCCCTAGCTTGTTTTTTGTTCTTGGAGGGGCCCCGACTGTGCCCAACTTGCCTCTTGACCCCGCCCCATCTATTGTCCTCTTGAAAATGCTGGTGCATTAAAGCTTTCTATAGGTTTCTCTTCCTTGCCTCCTTGGTGCATCCCATAGCTTCTTGAGTACACGATCAACATTAAAACATACCCATCATTAGATATTGAGCAAATTCAAGCATGGAGGGTAAGCTTATTTAAATATCAAATATACTTTAAATACTATTTGATGAATTGTCATGAATTGATTGTAGACCAAATATTATTCTAAACTACCATCTAACTAGCATGGATAAAATTACTTAAGAAAAGAGAAAAAAAATAAAAATAGACATGAAAATAAAATTGGGTTGCCTCCCAATTAGCACTTGATTTTAAGTCGTTCAGCCTGACTCCTCCCTGTTTATGGTGCGTCTGCAAGTGTGATAACAATGACATCCGTGTTGGATTCGCCACCCCAATAATGTTTTAACCACTGACCGTTGACCTTGAACGTTTCCAATGGGTTCCTACTGTAGAGTTCAACGGCACCATGTTGGAAAACCTTTTTTTATAGTAAATGGATCCGACCACCTTGACTTTAGCTTTCCTGGAAAGAACCGCAATCTTGAGTTGAACAATAGTATTGATTGTCCCGGTTCGAACGTTCTTTGTATCAATTTCTTGTCGTGCCATCTCTTGACCTTTTCCTTGTACAACTTTGAGTTCTCGTGTAAGCTTGCGATCGAATTCGTTATGCTCGTTTAAATTTGAAGTAGTCTCTTTTCACCCACCGCTGCTTGATCGAAGTTCAATTTCTGAATAGCCCAATAAGCCTTATGTTGTAACTCGACCGGTAGGTGACAAGCTTTCCCGTACAATAATTGATATGGTGACATGCCTATCGGTGTTTTATACGCAGTTCGATATGCCCATAGTGTGTCATCCATCCTGAGCGACCAATCCTTTCAATTCAGGTTTACCACCTTTTCTAAGATTCTCTTTACTTCCATGTTTGAGACCTCAGCTTGTCCACTGGTTTGGGGATGATAAGCTGTAGCTACCTTATGGTTGACCCTATACTTTTCCAATAGAGTTGTGAATGACTTGTTGCAAAAGTGACTACCTTCGTCACTGATAATTGCTCTTGGCATGCCAAACCTCGTGAAAATGTTCTTTTGTAGGAATTTGAGGACCACTTTGGCATCGTTTGATGGTAATGTTGCAGCTTCAACCCACTTTGATACGTAGTCCACTGCGAGTAGGATGTACTGATTGTTCAGAGATGAAGGGAATGGCCCCATAGAATCGATGCCCCATACATCAAAAATTTCAACTTCAAGAATCGTTTGTAGAGGCATCTCATTCCTTTTTGAAATGTTGCCCACCCTTTGACATCTATCACATGTTTTAACAAACTGGTGGGCGTCCTTGAATAGTGTAGGCCAATAAACCCAGTTACAACACCTTCGATCTTGTCCTCTCACTCCCCATAATGTCCTCCATACGGATGGTGACACTCATGCGAGAATGTTCTTCACTTCATTTGTAGGGCACTCACCTTCTAATCATTTTGTCGGTATATTACTTAAACAAATATGGTTCATCCCACATGTACCATTTCCGTCATGAATAAACTTCTTTTTACATTGTCTTGTGAGATCGGTGGAAGAACGTTGCTCACAAGATAATTTGCATAATCTACATACGAAGAAATTACGCATTTATTCCAAATAGTTGTTCATCCGGGAATGATTCATTGATTTCACACTTGTCTTCTATCAATTTCCCTTGGTTTTCCAGCCTAGACAAGTGATCGGCTACCTAATTCTCCGTCCCCTTTCTATCTTTTATTTCTAGATCAAACTCTTGAAGTAGGAGAATCCATCGGATAAGGCATGGCTTAACATCTTTTTCTGCAATTAGGTACCTAATAGCCGAATGGTCCGTGTAGACTATCACCTTAGTTCCGATCAAGTATGCCCAGAATTTTTCAAACGCATACACCACTGCAAGCAATTCCTTCTCTGTAGTTGTATAATTCATTTGAGTCTCTATGAGCGTTTTGCTTTCATAATATATAGCGTGAAATACCTTCTCTCGGCGTTGACCCAACACAGCCCCAACTACGTAGTCGGTTGCATCACACATCAGCTCGAAAGGCATACTCCAATCCGATGCGACGATTACGAGGGCTGTAGTCAACTTCTTTTTCAACAACTCAAAGGCTGACTTGCAACTTTCGTCAAAACTGAAAACAATATCCTTCTCTAATAGACTGCATAGAGGCTTGGCAATTTTTGAGAAATCCTTTATAAATCTCCTGTAGAACCCAGCGTGTCCCAGAAAAATTCTAATACCTTTAATTGAGCTCGGTGGAGGCAATTTCTCGATTGTTTCCAGCTTCGCTTTGTCGACCTCTAATCCTTGAGCCGATACCTTGTGGCCCAAAATTATGCCATCCGCAACCATGAAGTGGCATTTTTCCCAGTTAAGCACGAGGTTCGTATCCTTGCAGCGCTGTAACACCATTACCAAATTCCCTAGGCAAGTATCAAAGTTGTCCCCATAGACAAAAAAGTCGTCCATGAAGACCTCAACATTTTTCTCCACCATGTCTTAGAAAATAGCCATCATACACCGTTGAAAGGTCGCAGGTGCATTACATAACCCGAATGACATTCTCACGAATGTAGAATGTGCCATAAGGGCACGCGTAAATGTAGTCTTCTCTTGATCCTCGGGGCGATGACAATCTGTTTATAGCAGAGTATCCATCCAATAGATAATAATACTCATGTCCCTTGATCATCCAACATTTGATCGATAAAGGCGCGTGAAAATGATCTTCTTTTCGGGTTGCTTTTATTCAACTTCCTATAATCCATGCAGACCCTCCAACTTTATCACTTTTCTTGTCGGTATTAACTTGTTATCCGCATTACGCACCACAATCATTCCTCCTTTTTTTGCTTTACATTGAGGCCGGATGACCCACTTCTTTGTCGAAATCGGGTAGATGATCTGACATCAAACAACTTCAAAATTTCCTTCTTCACAACCTCCTTCATAATGGGGTTAAGTCGCCGTTGTTGCTCCATCGTCGGTTTTGCATCCTCTTCCATCAGAATCTTGTGCATGAAAAAAGCGAAGAAATTTGATTCCTTTATATCCGCTATTGTCCACCCAATCGGCTGATTTATGTTCCCTAAGCACCCTCGACAATTTTTCTTCCTGCAGATCGTTAAGTCTGGCGAAAAATAATATGAGTAAAGAATTTGAATTGCCTAAATCGCATACACGAGGTGTTTAGGGAGTGGCTTAAGTTCAAAGTTGGTGGCTCCTCCAATAGCGATTTTTAATTTTTTGTGGTTGTCTCCTCCGTGTGCAAGGTTCAAATGGTGCTCTAAATCGGCTCACTCATGGCAACGAATCTAGCATCTATAAGTAGTCCACAAATTCCGGGTCGTTGAATTCTTCATCCCCCAATAAAGTCGTTTCTAATGGATCGTTGACCAAACTCTTGCCCATATCTTCACTGATAATTTGTTCAATTATATCCATCTAAAAGCATTCTTCCTCATCTGTAGGGAATTTCATGGCCTTGAACACGTTGAATTTGATTTCTTGATCTTGGACCCTCACATAGTAAGTTCTCCTTTTTGCACGTCTATGAGTGTCCTACCCATGGCCAAGAAAGGTCTCCCTAGGATAATCGGGATGTTCTTGTCCTCCTCAAAGTCCAGAATAATGAAGTCCGCGGGGAATATAAACTTATCCATCCACCTTAACCAGTATGTCCTCTACTATGCCTCTCGGATATGTGGTGACTGTCCATGTTATAATGAAATATTCAGTGAGGCTTTGGCGCGGGCAAACCCAATTACGTATATCTTGAAAGTGGCATAAGGTTCACACTCGCCCCCAAATCACATAAACATTTGTTAAAAGACATGTTCCCGATCGTGCATGGGATAGTGAAACTTCCCGGGTCTTTCAACTTGGGTGGCAACTTCTGCTGTAACACCGTACTACACTCCTCCGTTAGTGCCATTATTTCAAAGTCTTCCCATTTCTTCTTTCTTGACAGAATCCCTTTCATGAATTTTGCATAACTCGGCATCTGCTCTAGGGCTTCTGCAAACGGGATGTTAATCTGAAGTTTCTTGAAAATTTCCAAAAACTTCGCGAACTGCTTATCTATTTTTTGTTTTTGGACCCTCTACTGAAACGGTGGTGGAGGATACACAATTGACTTGTCGTCTAACTTTGTTTTCTCACTATGCTTATCCTCACCCTTGTTTCCTTCACCCACGTTGCTGTCATCAACTTTTTCATCCGATGTTGCTGAATTTTCTGCATCTTGACCAACGAGATGTTTTCCACTCCTCAATGTAATTGTTTGACACTGTTCATGGTTTCCCTTCGGATTTCTCTCTGTATCGCTTGGTAGGGTCCCTTGTGGGCTGTTATTTAATGCTAAGGCAATTTGCCCCATCTGATTTTCCAAATTCTTGATGGCCATTGCTTGGTTTTTCATCGCTGCCTCATTGCTAGTTATGTATTTTGACAACAACTCCTCTAAATCTGATTTTCTTTCCTATGTTGAGCCGGTTGTTGGTGATTTTGAAAACCAGGGGGATATGATGGGTGTGGAGCTTGATGTTGCTGATTATTGCTCCACGAAAAAATTCGGGTGATTCCTATTCCCCTGGTTATAAGTGTTTTGGTACATATTCTGCGGACCCCTATTGTAGCTACCTCTCACTGGCCCGGGCGGATCTTTGGATTGATTGCATGATTGATCTATAGGATGGTCACCCACATACAGTTCACATACCAACACACTTCTTTGTACACAGGCCCTGTCATGGCATCCAACTTCTTGGACAACGCAAAAAATTTGTGCTTGTATAGCTGTCACCCCATCTACTTCCAAAACCCCAGCCTCCTTTGCTTATGTCATTCTTGCTGTGGGCCGCTGGTAGTTGTTGGCCGCCATGGTTTCAATTAAATCGTAGGCTTCCTTGTAACTCTTAGCCATGAATGCTCCACCTGATGCTGCATCAATGCTAGTTCTGAGATTCCCATGTAATGCATTATAAAAAGAGTTCATTTGCAGCCACTTGGGCAATCCATGATGCGGGCATTTCATGAATAATTCTTTGTATCTCTCCCATGCCTCATATAGCGACTCCCCATGTTGCTCCTCAAACATTGTTATCTCATTCCTCATTTTAACAGTTTTTGCCGGAAGGAAGAATTTGGCAAGGAATTTCTGAGCTAAGTCTTCCAACGTAGTTATCGAACCCGACGGTAGAGAATGTAACCAACTCTTCGCCTTGTCCCGTAGAGTGAATGGGAACAAACGAAGTCTCACCGCATCATCCGACACCCCATTATACCTAAAGGTATCGCAAATCTCCAAAAAGCTGACTAGATGTTCATTCGGATCGTCATTAGCCAATCCCCCAAACTGAACTGAATTCTGGATCATTTGAATCGTCCCAGGCTTGATTTCAAATGTATTTGCAGCAATTGCGGGCCTGGTGATGCTTGACTGTAGTTTAGTCACCTTGGGTGTGGCGAAGTCCCTTAATGTTTTTTGATCTTCAGCTGCCATTGCCTCTTCTATCTCAGAATTTTCAAAGTCTTGTCTTGTTTCCTTGATCCACTTACTTAACCTCTGAAACCGTTTCTCTATGTCATCCTCAAAAGGCAACAAGTCTGGATTTTTGGACCGAGTTTGCATAAACCACTTCAAAAACCTGAAATAAGAGAAAAAAAAACAAAATAAAAATGTTTAAGTAATACTGGATTAATTAAACTAATATTGTAAAAATATTAAGATCTATACTATATTGTCCCCGACAACGGCGCCAAAATCTTGTTGGGTAAAATCTAGTTACGCACAAAACGCAAGTATATGTCGTCAACAAGTAATAAAATGATGAGTAGAGTATCGTTCCCATAGAGACAATTTAGTAAGAAATTTAACCTCACAATTATCAATTTCCTATTAATCCTAATTTTATTAAACTATCCAATTCAATGATTAAAAATTATAGAAACGAAATTAATAAACAATTAAACTACCAAAACCAATCACCATATCAAAATATGGAATTTCAAACAATTAATGGAGAATTAGACTTATGACTTCACCTAGCTTCACTCGATTTTCTACACCTTTATCCCAATTCAATTCACTATCCCAGTTTATTAATCAAGAACACGAATGTAGTATTAACCACCTCTCGATGCGCTAATACCATATTAACTTAAATCCACAAAATAGATAGAAACAAGTTAAACACCTTAATCAACTAACTCACTATATCTCTATGTGAATTATATTTAAAGAAGGGTTAAGATTAAGTTCTCTATCAGATTACATGCGATGTCAAGCATATCTCTACCTTAACATTCATCAAGATTATGCTATTCACAAAATTCATGAACACATACTATATTAACTAAGTCTAGATTTGAATATCCTCTCTCGATTCCATACAAACCCACACAGAATTGTTGATCAGGCAATTCATAAATTCAAGCTTAAATTAATATAGATAAACTGGAAAATAGCTTATTGAACTGGAAATCAAGGTTTACAAAATCATCGTTTCACTTAAAGATCCACCATAAGCCTAAAAAGTGAATTAGTTCATAATAAACGAAATAAACACTGAATAAATCATGGAAATCATTCTTTCAATTACAAATAACAGCCTAAGACGAAGAATATTGAAAAACACCCTTCACGTAGTCTAGCTTTGCAATCGTCTCGAAAATCTCCTTAAAATACTCCTTCAACGCTTGCTTAGAAAAAGTGAGATTAATCTTCGTAATTTGCCTTATGTCCCCTTTAATCCCATTGTTTGTTGTTAATTATATACTTCAACATGTATTCTGATTACAATTCCATGCCAATATGAGTCCCAAACCATCGCCATCACTTAAGCTCCACGTTTGTAGCATTAGAAACAAACTAGGAGACCCTTCTATTCCCGTAACCAAGCCCCAGCTTGGGTATTCCCTTTAATAATAGCCAAGCCCGGCTTGCTGTTGTATAATCATCCGGGACCCTGGGACCCCAAGCCCCGGCTTATTATGCTTCTGTAAATCTACTGCAATGTCATCTGCTAAAACTGTCATAACCTTTAAACTGGGAGGAGTTACGGGGGCCCACCACCTATTAAATCGAAGCTATCGACGAGCTCTACAACTTTCATTCTTCGAGTTTTGAGAAATAACGAACGGATGAAGGTCGAAATTGCACTAGAAGTAGCTGATGTGTAATGACAAACAAAACAACTCTTAGTTTTGTCTTTGTTGATAAAGGCCATACGCTCGCATCCGAACTTCCGATTGGAATGATTCAAGTCATTCCGGAAAGCTAAGAAGAAGTTCTACAACATAGTCCAAGTTGCACGCTAAGAACATGAAATAAACATAAAATGAACATGAAGGCCCGAATGACATCCAGAATTGCTTTTCCTTGCGTTTTCATACCAATAGTTACTCACTCAACTTCCAAACATATAATCTACAAAATGAAAACAAAATGCATGAAAAGCAACTAAGAAACACGAGATTAAGCAAATAACTCAAGTAAAAGATATCGGATAAATAGCTATAAAACCTACTTATCACGTTCCCACAGAGAATTATTTAATAAGAATTACCAATTACTAACTCTCAATCAAACTAATTTTATTTAAACAATCAATTTAAGATTATGAATTAAATGATAGGTATTATTTGCTTTATATATTTTGATGATAACAATTATGTTTTAAATAAATAGGTAATTATTTATTTTCCTTATTATTTTTATTATTCCATTTTTACTTGAATTAATTTTTATTGACCTTGATAAATTATATGTCAAGTATTAAATAAATTAATTCATATAATATTCAAGGCAAGGAAACCTTATTTCTTTTTCCAAACTAGAGTTGGGCAAAATGTTTTATGCATACATAAGAAATAAATAAAGTATGTATTAAATATATTATTTTTAGAAACCTATATATATATATATATATATATATATATATATATATAACATAATATATTATATATAATATGTATAATTAATATTTATATATATACGTATACTATATATAATATGCTCATATAAGATATATTAATATATATAATTTGCACACATACATGTGCTATCTAAAACCGTGTGTGTGTTGGCCAAACAAAAGTGACATTTATTTTGGGATGAAATTGGCTGGCATGTGCTTTAACATATTGGTCAAATTAAGCATTAAATGATCAGAAGGTGGAATATGGCCCGGGCGGATTTCAACCAACTACCGCATAAATGCTTACTTTAAATCCGGACCATTAAAATTAAAAATACATCATCAAAACCGTGAATTCAAAAATCAGTTTTCAAAATTATATTTTTTCCCCAAACTTCAAAAATTCTATAAATAGGGAGTATTTCATTCATTTGGTTTTTACCAATTTAGTGAAAAAAAAAAATCATACTCTCCTTGCCTACATTCCCTCTAAGCTTTATATCTCTTCTTACAAAAGTTCTGAATTTTTGAAGAGAAAAATTGGTCCAAGTATTGAGATAAGTTTGATTTCTGTTAAATTATTTCTTACTTGTATTTTATCTATAGATATAAAAATACATTGTTCTACACAATTCTATATATCCATATTTCATCTATTTATCAAATAAAAAAGGATACTTGGGCGCCCAAGGCTACTGAGATAAACCTCTACGGAGAGGAATCCAACCGTATGATTCCTATAGTCTTGAAGAACCTTTTATTGATATTATTTATATAAATATCGTAAAATAGATCGACACTTGATAGCTCAAAACAACACTTTGAGATAGTGCTCCAAAAGAGTAGTCATCGAACCGGATTTGAGAATCGTAGTGATCTATTGAAAATATTTATATAAATATCAATTGTGAAAATTATAAATTTTGTCATACTTACTTAGCATGAGGCTACGAGATAAACCTCTACGGAGAGAATCAAACCGTCTACGATTCCTTATATAGTACTAAGTGACATTATTTATAAAAGTTCACATAATAGATAAAATATTCTTATATATTATTTGAGTTAAACAAGTAATATTTGTTATATCAGTTTGTGCTTAACTGAGATTATATTTGATAAACATTGATACTTGGTAAAAACTAACTAAGAAACAATTCTATATTATCCATAGAAAAAACACTCTTTATTTTATAGAATTGTTAATTTTTTTAAAGTGCTTTAATATTATATACTTGCTTAATCAGAAGCATAAGTGGATCTAAACAAAAGTTCTATCTACTTTAAAGAAGCTTATTATTTAATATAAAAGTCATTAAACTTTTATACTGATATATTTGTTCTTAATTTTCTATCTGCTTATTTGAGAAGTATTATTCAGTACTTAACTCTTATCAGCTTATTGAAGAAGTACTTTGTTGTAAACTTATTTGTAAACAGAGAAAGGATTAGAGTTAGTTTATTTTATGTACCTGTGAGAAAGACGAGTAATTCTTCGACTAAGACCAGAGTCTTAGAGAGGTCAGCAGGAAGTTGAGCCTCTAGTGTACTTGTGAGGTGAGGAAGAAGCTATTGTTTCAAGACCAGATCATAGAATAGAACTAATCTCAAAAGGATGGTACAACTAGACTTGAGGAAGGAGCGGGGAGCTTGCTGTCCAAGATAGAATAGTTGAATAGTTAAAAGTTTGTCTATAAAACTTTGTAAAGTCTTCTTCGCCTGTTGAAGGAGTTGTTATTACTGATAGTAATAGGATCTCAAGTTCCAAGTAGGAACTTGAGACTGGAAGTAGCAACATACCAAGGGGTGTATGCTGTGAACCGAGATAAATCTACATGCATTGTGATTGAATTTTTATTATCATGCATGATAATTACTAAAATTGCTAACTATAACTAAAAATTCAAAAAGGCCTAAATATAATTTTTAACTGGTAATAATCTATTCAACCCCCTTCTAGATTATTATTGACCTTTCAATTGGTATCAGAGCAGTGCTCTTTAACTTGTTTGTTGAGTATATACAGGCATACCTAAGAGTAGATCCATGGCCTACAATGCTCTAGGTTGTGGGGAAGGACCTGTCATGTCCGGACCTCCTATTTGATGGTACCAATTTTGCCACCTAGAAAAATAGATTCAAAATCTATGCCAAATCCTAAGAAATCAAAATTTGGTGCGCCATTGAACGAGGTATACAAATTCCAACCAAAATTGAAGGAGAAAAGATTGTCGAGAAAGACATATATGAATTCACCACTGAAGAAGAAGAGATCATGAATATTGCATCCCGAGCGGAACAAGTGCTAACCAGTGCTTTGATTGAAAAAGAATACAAAAGAGTTAGTAATTGTAAAAATGCAAAAGAAATTTGGGAAAAATTGATTATAACCTATGAAGGTACTAATCACATCAAAGAAACCAGAAAAGATGCTCTAATTCAAGAGTATGAAAGTTTCAAGCTTGAAGAAGGAGAAAAGATCATTGATATGGAAACTCGGTTTTCTAGAATCATTAATGAGCTAGAGGAATTGGGAAAAACATACACTACAAATGAGAAAAAATAGAAGAATTCTCAAAGCCCTTCCATCCATCTGGGAAATGAAAGTCACTACAATAAAAGAAATGCAAGATCTAACTACATATCCTATGGATAATCTCATCGGGAATCTTCGTGCCCACGAAGTTGATATGTTCGTCGAAAAGGCTGGATCAGATACAGATCTCAAAAAGAAAGGAATCGCCTTCAAAGCTCTTTTGGTGGATCAAGAAAGTGACGATGAAGAATTAAATGAAGAACTTCTCAATCTAGACAACAATGAAGTTGCTCTACTGTCCAGACAACTCAGAAGAGTAATTCAAAGCAAAGCAAAAAAATATGGCAAAGGCTTCATGAAAATAAACAACTTCAAAGGCAAACAATTTTTCAAACCAAAGACGCAAGGAGGAAATTTTAAAGTAAATAACAACAACTTCAGAAGTACCAATTCAAATGAAAATACAAACACATGTTTCTAATGTAAACAGCCTGGACACTTCAAGAAGGACTATCCAAAACTAGTCAACAACAAAGTTCTTGTAGCTAAAGAAGGATGGGATCTAAGTGATGAAGAAGAAACTGCTGAGCAAATCGAAGAAATTGTAAATCTCTGCTTAATGGCAGATAATGACTCATCACCAAGATCTGAGGTAAATTCTAAACACCAACTGCTTAGCACTTCATTTTGTTCATACACACTAGAAAATATAAATGAATAACACTGTCAATTACAAGAAGCTTATAGTCATTTATATGGAAGTAATGAACTGTTAAAAGAAGAATTAGAAAAATTAAGAAAAATAAATACAAGGCTTGAAATTAAAAATGCTAATTTAATTATCACTAACGAAAGTTTAAATGAAATAAACTTTGAAAATAAAGAAGAATTAGAACAACTTAAGAAAATTAATAAAAATCTTGAAATAGAAAATTCCTCACTTATTATCTCAATTAAAAATCTTGAAATTAAAAATTCAACACTTGATGTAATCAATGAAGATAATCAAGTTTAAGATCAAGCTGTAATTGAAGAAATTAAAAATGAAAATTCAAGTTTAAAGTCAGAAATAGAAAACCATAATTGTATAATTAAAAACTTAACCAAAGAACGTGAAGATTTAAATAAAATAATTTATAAATTTACAAAAGGGAAAGAAAATCTTGATATCAAGTTAAATCAACAAAAATGTAGCTTTAATAAAGAAGGTCTAGGATATACCGGTGAAACAAGTGAATCAAAAGATGAAGGATTATATCACGTTAAAATTAAGGAAAATGAAAGTCATATATCTCCCTTCACAAAATATTCCTATTATAATGAAATGGTCATTCTTTTTATATGTGTAATGCTAGAAATGGAAACTATAAAGGAAAAATGATTTGGGTTCCCAAAGGAACATATCTTTCCACAACCATCACAAGAAGAGAATTTCACAAATAACATTATCATACTTCTCACAATCCAATTACTCATAGAATGCTTCTTTCTACTAAGATTGATTATCCTATGCCAAGTTTTGTAAAGGAAACTTCAAATGATCCTTATACAAAATGGAAAACTCACCCTAAGGACCCTTCAATTTAAAGGGTACCAACTTCAAAAATTAGTACATATATTGCGGTATATGTCTTGCAATTGATATGAATAAAAGCAAATGGTATCTTGATAGTGGATGCTCAAGACATATGACCGGAGATAAATCCAAATTAAGAAATCAAAGCTACGAGACTTTGGTGAGGTAACTTTCGGTGATAACAATAAAGGTAAAATAATTGGAGTTGGATGTGTTGGTAATAAACACATAACCATTTCCAATGTTCGATTAGTTCATTACACTAAGGTATAATCTTTTATCTATCGATCAACTATGTGATAATGGTTTTAAAATATCCTTTAGTACACATAATCGCTTCTCTATTTTTGATCAAACCGGTAAATTAATCTTAGTTTGTCCTAGATATCAAAAGCGTGTATACTTGTGACTTAGATGCATACTCTTATTTAGATAACATTTATCTTATATCTACAAAATGAGGATCCTTGGTATGGCATCATGAGACTAGGACACATCAATATGAAACTTATAAATAACATCTCTTCTAAAGAACATGTTTGTGGTCTTCCTAAATTAAAAATTTTTAAAGACCACATCTGTGAAGCTTGCTAATTAGGAAAACAAATTCATGCATCACATAAACCTAAATTCACTGTATCAACCTCTCGACCCTTAAAATTGTTACACATGGACCTTGTTGGACCAATCCCTAAACACAACATGGGTGGTGTTATATACATTCTAGTTTTGGTTGATGATTATTCACGATTTACATGGGTTAACTTTCTTAAATATAACAATGAGGCTATTAATTCTTTTTCTACTATGTGTAAAAAGATTTAAAATCAACAGGAGAGTTCTATTGTTTATATTCGATCTGATCACGGAAAAGAATTTGACAATTTTGATTTCATTATATTCTGTGATGAAAACGGTATAAATCATAACTTCTCTTCTCCTTACACATCTCAGTCAAATGGTGTAGTTGAAAGGAAAAATCGTTCTTTGCAAGAAATGGCTAATACCATGTTAAATGAATACTTAGTCTTCCAAAGTATTTACGAAATTTGCAAAGCGTTGGCAACATCTTGTTACATATTAAATGCAGAGTTTTATTAAGACCCATTTTGTTCAAAACTCCCTATGAACTCTACTATAAAAGAACTCCAAAAATAAACTATTTTTCGTATTTTTGGGAGCAAATGTTTTATTTTAAACACCAAAGGAAATTTATTGAAATTTGATCCTAAATCGATGAAGGAATATTTCTTGGATACTCTCTTAATAGTAAATCATACGAGTTTTCAACAAAAGAAGTCTAGTTGTGGAAGAATCAATGAATGTGACTTTTGATGAAACTTCGACCTCCTCCAAAATATAAAAAGAACTGGTGATAATGATGTTGTCATTGAAGATATTTTCATAAATATGAAAGAACCAAACCTAGATAATGCATCTCCACCTATTATTGAGAATCCCCTTGAAAATCCAATCCTTCAGTTGAATGATTTGCCCAAAGAGTCTCATGTTATCAAAAATCATCCTATAGAAAATGTTATTGGTAATATTGAAAAAGGAGTTATCACTAGATCACAAGCACATAATCTAGTTGGTCATTTGTCTTTCTTGTCTCAAATTGAACCTAAATTGATAAAAGATGCTTTACTAGATGAAGACAGGATAATGGTTATGCAAGACGAACTTGAATAATTCACTAGAAATAAAGTATGGGAATTAGTCCCACAACCTGAGGATGTTTCAATCATTGGAACTCGATGGTTATTTTGTAATAAACTTGATGACCATGGAACTGTTATTCGTAATAAAGCAAGATTAATTGCACAAGGATATAATCAAATGAAATGAATTGACTATGATGAAACATATGCTCCTGTTGCTAGAATTAAATCTATTCGTATGTTATTAGCATTTGAATGTCATAAGAATTTTAAACTGTTTCAAATGGATGTGAAATCTGCATTCCTAAATGGTGTTATAGAAGAGGAAGTTTATGTTAAACAACCTCCTGGATTTGAAGATTTTAATCATCCTGAATATGTTTATAAATTACATAAAGCTCTATATGGTTTAAAACAGGCTCCCATAGCCTGGTACAAAAGGTTGAGTAAATTTTTGTTGAAAAATGGCTTTAAACGAGGAACTGTTGATACTACCTTGATGCTATTTTGGTAATTCAAATATATGTTGATAATATTATTTTTGGCTCTACTGATATTACTATGTGCAATGATTTTTCTAAAAGTATGAGTAAATAATTTGAAATGAGTATGATGGGAGAATTAAACTTCTTCCTCGGACTGCAAATCAAACAAGGAGAAAAAGGTATTCATATATCTCAGTCTAAATACTGTAAAGAAATGATCAAGAAATTTGGCCTAGAATCAACAAAACCTCTTAACACTCCTATGTCAACAACTGATAAATTAATTATTGACGAAAATGGAAAATCTGTTGACTCAAAGAAATATAGAGGAATGATCGGAAGTTTATTATATATAACTGCTAGTAGACCTGACATCATGTTTAGTGTTTGTAAATGTGCCAGGTTTCAAGCTGATCCTAAAGAATCTCACATGACCGCAGTGAAAAGGATTTTTCGATATCTTAAAGGAACCACTGAATTGGGTCTATGGTATCCTAAGGATCAACCTTTTAATCTAGTATGCTTTTCAGACTCTGACTATGCAGGTCATCATGTTGATTAAAAAAGTACCAAATGGTACTACTGCAATTCCTAGGAGGATGTTTGGTTTCTTGGTTTTCTAAGAAACAGAACTCGGTATCTATTTCAACCACCGAAGCAGAATATGTTGCAGTTGCACGATGGTGTGCTCAAATATTGTGGATGAAACAGACCCTTGCTGATAATAACCTAAAATTTGATTGTGTGTCAATTTTATGTGATAATACTAGTACTATAAATCTAAGCAAAAATACAGTCTTGCATGCTAGATCAAAACATATAGACATTAAGCATCATTTTTTAGCTGATCATGTTTCGGAAGCATTAAATTATAACATATTGACAATTAAATACAAATTTGATATATTTAAAACCATAAGAATATATATTTTACTAAACCACTAAGTTCAAAAGATTACGCAAATTAAGAATTGAGTTAGGAATGCTAGATAATTCTTCTTAATTATTTTAACTTGTGTCTAAACAAACTTATTTTATTCTCTATTTAATTATGTTTATTAATAGACTATATATGCATTTTGATATTTTTAAATATAAATATAATTTTTACAAATTTTTTTATATTATATATATATATAATATATATATATATATATATAATTATTTTAGATAATTTTCTATTAAGCTAAATTAAATATATATATTTTTTTAATAAAAATATTACTTTATCATTGTTAAAATAAGGTATATTACACACACAATACATTTATTATATATATATATATATATATATATATATATATACATATATATATATATATATATATATATATATATATATATATATATATTCTTTTAATTAAATCTGCACCATCAAATCTTTATGCACATCCAATGGTCCAATTCATTCAAGTCGCGTCCCACTGATCCAACCAATCAAATTCAAGCATCAAACGCACACGGATCACACACTCAAACCATCAGATCAAGACTAAGCATTGATCTCAGCCATTGGATCATGTTTTTAAAAAGAAACACAACTCAGATTAAATTATGGCCGTTGATCATGATCTACACAACCCTCTCCACCGTTGGATTTCCTGGTAAAACAATATATATATATATATATATATATATATAATTTTTATTTTTTAATTCATTTTCAATCTTTCTTTCTCTCTCTTCTCAACTCTCACCACCGATTCTCTCTCACCTCTCAGATCTCTAGTTCACTCTTCTCTCATCTTCTCCAATTTCTTCTCCCTATCTGATCTAGTTTTTCGGTTCACCGATTTATTTCTTCTTCTCTTAATAGTGATCCTCAAATTTTTAGAGAATGCGCTTCTGGTATGCTCAATCGATTTTTTTTTTGCCAGTTAGGGTTTTGATTCAATTTTTGTCTTTTTTTTGGGTTTTTCCAAACACTTGCATTTTTTTAATACTCAAAAGATCTTCTATGATCATGACTCTCAAATTTTTATTTCTAGTCTTAATTTTTTTTTCATTTTTTTTGAACACCTGTGGATGCTCTTCTTTTTACAAAAATTCAGAGATCTTCAGCCTTATTAAAATACTCATAATCACTAAAATACTTTTTAAATCGCATTTTTTTTTATGAAACTTTCAATAATCATTCATCTGCATTTTTTTGCCATTCAAATTTTTTTCCATCAAATTTCTAGGGTTTCTGTCATCAAATTTTTTTTCTACTTAAAATCGTGTCTAAGTTAGATTTTCAATTTTTTACTTAACCACAACTACGATCTTAGGATTCTTTTTAAACTTTCTGATGATCAAATTCTCCATAAAATGTGCTCGTTTCTAGTCTGTCTCAAAGGATTTGTGGTTAGGGTTTCTCTAAAAACTTCTTACAAAGTCATTTTCATCTACTTCATCAGATCCCCTGAACCTTATGGTATGTTCCGTTTGCATCTTTTATTATTGCTTCATTTTTAAATTTTTTTAAACCATCTATTTTCTGATATTTTTTTAATTTTTTTTTAACAAACCCTAATTTCTATAACAAGGTTTCAACAAAAAACATTCTTTTATTTTTCAATTTTATATATATTTATATATAAACATAATATATGTATACATATATATTGCTATAACTATGCACCTTTGCCGATTTTTTTTTTGAGAAATTAGTACAACGAAGAGCTTATCATACTGCCAGTGACATATTATCAATACCAACTCAGGTATAAACTCTCTATCTCTTTGTATATTACTACTTGCGTGGATACTGATGTCTACTGGATTAATTTATGTGTCTTTTATAATGTGTGAATACTGATATTCACCGGGTTGCTAATTGCATTAACTGCTATATGATATCTCCATCTACGATTTGCTATAAATGTTAAAATCTTGCCCTTTACCTGCTTCTTTAACAAATTGGTGTCTGAAATAATAATTTCTTGTCGTGTTTTATAAAAATTTTTCATCCTTCTGGCTTTAGTAATCATTCTTACGTTTGACTGAAAGTTTTTATTATATGTGTTCTTCAAATGACATGTGGAGATTTTTTTTACTGATCATTGTTTCTTCTTAAAATAACAGTTTTTAAACAGTGTTTACCCTACTGTTTAACTTAAATATTTCCTGCCCCTTGTTAATGTATCATATTATTACTTGTTCCTACATCAACTTATTAATTGTTGCTTCTACTTGATTACTTGGAGTGTATATTACTGCCGCATATCATCTTTCTTTTATATATATATATCATATATTATCATCAAAAATATGCATTCATATGTACAATCTCTTTTTAGTTTGATACTTTCCCCTATCCTTCCTGCATCAATACTCATCATGTATAATCTATTCTCTTCCAAAAGAAAAGTTCTACCCCTCAATTCTGAACTCCAATTTTCAAATGATGTCCCTCATCTTACTACTATCTCTGTACAGTCTAAGTACAGTTCTATGAGACACAATCTTTGTCCCGGAAATGTCATCACATTTCACAGTTTTCC
This sequence comes from Panax ginseng, assembly GCA_020205605.1. NCBI lineage: Eukaryota > Viridiplantae > Streptophyta > Magnoliopsida > Apiales > Araliaceae > Panax > Panax ginseng. The sequence goes on from CM035139.1 coordinate 71,744,056, forward strand.
AAATTTGTTTGAGAACTTTAAAAATGTTGGGTGGGACTGTTTGGTTTCTTTCAATGATAAATCAATTTATCCTAGTATCATTGCTAAATTTTATGCTCATATGGAGTTTTCAACTGACTCTTTTGGTTTACTAAAAAGCATTACAACTTGTATTCAAGGACAAACTCATATCATTGATGAATTATTTCTTGTCAATGCACTGCAGTTACCTCCTTCCACTCTAGAATTACCAAAGATAAATTCATCTTCATCCCTCTGGAACATCTTTCAAGAATGCATGTTGTTCAAGTTCAATCATGCGTAATAGCGATCAAATGGTACCAGCTATTTTATTTGACTATCCATGCAAAGTTGGTCTAGAGTTCTTAATTGTTGAGTGTCAATTTCTAGGCAAAATCTTAAGAAATAATTTTATGCCTGTTCGTGATGATAGAAAAATGTTACCTTTTGATCTAGAACTCATCAAAAGTCTGTTAAATGAATGTATGCCCTATAATCTACCCTATTTTTTGTTGTCTTCACTTGAATACTGTTTTCAAAACAACTGTCTTGGTTTTGGTCTCCTTCTCACACAAATATTACATTATTTGAACATTCCTCTGACCAATCATCAATCTCAACACGTTCCCACTACCAATATCATATCTCACCTCAATCTGCCACCACATCCCCTCATTATCTTTAAACCTCTTGATCATGAAACTCTTGAAACTACCATCTACATGACTTCAAAAATTGACTCCCTCAATAGTATGAATCAACTTCTGCTGCAAAATTAAACACTGCTTTTAAAAATTGGAAGATATTCAGTTCTCCTTACACACTGTCAAATCAGTGGTTTGTTTGTTATTGGAGCACAACAACATGCTGCTGAATCCCTTCAATGCCAATATCACACCGGATTTCACTATTTCTGTTCCCCCACCATCTGATCCTGAAGGCAACATTCCGGATATGTCTCATTTCTCTCCTCTCGACCTCGAGAAAATCTGACTTTGCGACCAAATTGACTAACTTTTTGCTTACACTTGTCTAACTACCTATTTCAGATAACTGTAATAATTAATCCCTTACCCATCTCTTACTACACTAACTACCACTGCTACTAGTACTACTACTACCCCTTATCCTTTTATATATTTTTTGGTTAACTAACTCTCATTGCAGGTTTTTCTAACATACTTCCTGCAGGTTTCAAATTTTCTTTTACCCCATCACTTTTTATGATAACAAAGGGGGAGAAGAAAAATATGGATGAACTGCTATGATTTTCTTATGGATGAACTGCTATGAATGGATTATAAACTGCTATGAATTGCTATGAATGAATTATGAACTGTTATGAATGGATTATAAACTGCTATGAATGGAACTGCCATGTGATTGAATATATACTGTTATAAAAGGTTCATAGTTTAAGGGGGAGTTTTTTTAAAAAACTAAAAATATTTTTATAATTGTCATCATCAAAAAGGGGGAGATTGATATGTATTATTTATTTTATATATTTTGATGATAACAATTATGTTTTAAATAAATAGGTAATTATTTATTTTCCTTATTATTTTTATTATTCCATTTTTATTTGAATTAATTTTTATTGACCTTGATAAATTATATGTCAAGTGTTAAATAAATTAATTGATATAATATTCAAGGCAAGGAAATCCTATTTCTTTTTCCAAACTAAAGTTGGGCAAAATGTTTTATGCATACATCATAAGAATTAAATAAAGCATGTATTAAATATACTAATTTTTAGAAACCAAACATATATATATATATATATATAATATGTTCATATAAGATATATTAATATATATAATTTGCACACATACATGTGCTATCTAAAATCGCGTGTGTATTGGCCAAACAAAAGTGACATTTATTTTGGGACGAAATTGGCTGGCATGTGCTTTAACATATTGGTCAAATTAAGCATTAAATGATCAGAAGGTGGAATATGGCCCGAGCGAATTTCAACCAACTACCGCGTAAATGCTTACTTTAAATCCGGACCATTCAAATCAAAAATACATAATCAAAACCATGCATTCAAAAATTAGTTTTCAAAATTACATTTTTGCCCCAAACTTCAAAAATTCTATAAATAGAGAGTATTTCATTCATTTGGTTTTTACCAATTTAGTGAAAAGAAAATCATACTCTCCTTGCCTACATTCTCTCTAAGCTTTATATCTTTTCTTACAAAAGTTCTGAATTTTTGAAGAGAAAATTTGGTCCAAGTATTGAGATAAGTTTGATTTCTGTTAAATTATTTCTTACTTGTATTTTATCTATAGATATACAAATACATATTGTTCTACACAATTCTATATATCCATATTTCATCTATTTATCAAATAAAAGGATACTTGTGCGCCGCAAGGCTACGGAGATAAATCTCTACGGAGAGGAATCTGACCGTACGATTCCTTATAGTCTTCAGTAACCTTTTATTGCTATTATTTATATAAATATCTTAAAATAGATACGACACTTGATAGCTCAAAACAACACTGAGATACTGATCTAAAAAGAGTAGTCATCCGAACCGGATTTGAGAATCGTAGTGATCTATTATTCAAATCTGACGTGTTTTTGTTCAAGTCCATAACATGAGCTAAGAAAGCTTGACATTCATTTTTTAATAAATAAATGGCTTTTTGGTTTGATATGACAGTGATTGACTTTAGTGGTTTAGTTGCTTGAATTTGCATAACAGGTTGGTTAGAAATATGAAAACTAACAACCTTACGAAAACAATCAATTTTAGCATGATGAGTGGTTAACCAATCAATCCCTAAAATCACATCAAATGAAAGTATCTTTAAAGAGATAAGATCAATAGGTAATGTGATGGTGCCAACTTGGATAAAGCAAGATTTATAAATAGTGGATGTAATGAAAGTTTCTCCTAACGGAGTATCCATAGATAAGTCAAAGTCTAATTTCTTCGGAGTCAAGTTTAAATATTGAGCACAAGCAGGAGAGATAAAAGAATGGGTAGAACCGATATCTAGTAAGGTATAAACTTCGCAAGAGTTCAAGATTAGCTTACCCGTGATCACCTCGTTCGGGTTTCTCGCATTTTGGCCAGTCACGACAAACGCCCTCCCTTGAACCACCGATTTTGTTTTGTCCGTAGTCGCCTTTGGTGTCGCCGTCCTAGCTGGACTTGACTTCGCTACCGGACAAAATTGGGCTATATGACCGTCTTTTCTACAACTAAAACACACCTTGGAAGGCTGTGAACTATTTGGACTTATGTGTCCCTCCTCTCCGCATCTGTAGCATCTAACTGGCGGTCGTTCTCCTCCCCTAGAATTTATTGTTGGTCTGGTGCTGGTGCTGCTACTGATGTCTTTCTGTCATTGTTGAATCTCCTCTTTTTGAAATTTTCACTTGACTCACCTCCCCTATTATCATGGTCACGATTACCACCCGAGTGGTTACCGCTTTTAATGCGTATTTTCCCTCCTCATGGCTTATCATCGCTCGATGATCTAACATCCTTGCAGATGACCCTAGTTGTGGTCCCTCGATTAAACATACTCATTATCTCGCTCTAATAATTGAGCCATGTTGACAACATCTGAATATAAAGAAAATTTGTGAGAGATAAGGTATTGAAGAATCTCAGGTTTTAAACCTCTCAAAAACATCCGCGTCATACGTTCCTCATTCTCTACCAAATGAGGTGTAAATCTGGATAACTACGCCAACTTCATCTCGTACTGGGACACCGTCATGCTGTTCTGTTCCAGTCTAATAAACTCTACCTCCATCATATGACGAATACTTTCAGGAAAGTACTTGTCATTTAACATGTGACAACCCGAATTTTCATAAGTTATTAAAATAAGAATTTAATAATTAAAATGCTTATTATGATGTGTATATATTTTGAATTATGTGATTTGGTGTGAAGAGAATTATATATTCATATGTTAGAGAATGTGAGATTTAATAGTTAATTAAACTATTAAAAAAATTAAATAATATTAGTTTATTTAATTTTTTTGAAATTATGTTATGAGATAATATAATTTTAATTATTATGCCTTGGGGGCAATGGAAATTATTATGAGTTAAGTTTCATAAATAGTGTGAATAATTCACTTAATTAAAATAGTGAATTAATACAAGTATAATTGATTTAATAAAGTGAGAAGGTAATATATTGCATAAAAATGTAAATGTTAGTATAATGCAAGTAAAATATTTATTAAGTACATTAGTTGGAAATTTATGAAATAAAATGAATATTTATGGTATTAAATAAATATTTGATAAAAAATATTATGGGATAGTTTATTTAAGTGTGATAAAATAGATGAGATTTATACGTATTTTATTACGTGAGTATAATTGTGATATTCTAATTTAATTAAATAATTAAATTAGAGGAGTGAGAATTTGTTAAATAATGTTATGATTATAATGGTTGAATATAAATTATAATTTTACTGATAACGTTAATTTTATTTTCCTAAGAAATTAAAGGTACACAATCTAGTTTATAATTTTAGTTTGTGTTCTTGAGTTTCTTTTAAAATTGGAGTTTTGGTTAATGAATTTGTGGGTTATGATGTTATATATGTTATTAGATGTTTATAATGTGATAATGGTCATCTAGAAATAAATTTTCATGAATCAAATTCATGTATTTATACTAAAGAAGAGGAGTTTGGGTTTTGATTGTAATGTGTGTTTTGGTGTACTTTGGGACTAAAGTTGATGATGAATTCGTGATGAAAACTTTAAATTGATGGATGATTGTTGTTCTCCTCTATAAAAGGAAAACAACGCAACTTGAACGGATAAAATTGGTTAAGAAACGAATTCGTGATGAATGAATACACTTAGCATGTTGAAAATAGAAAAAATTAGTATAAACAAATTAGAATTAGTATAAACCAAGTCCCACATCAACTAAATTGAGAACCTTACCCTTTTGCTAAACCTATAAATAGAAGGGCTTGATCCTTTATTTCATTCACCAACAATAAGGCCTCCAATTTTTGAGAAAGGCTTTGTTGTGGGATGACTTTTTATAAAGGCCTCCTTAGTTAAATTTTGGTGTGGAAGTGCGTATTCAGTTTTTGAAACTCGTATTTTCGGGTATGTTTCTTATTTAATTTTTGGTAATGTTATTATTTTAAATATTATATTTAGTTTGTTAGTTAAAGTTTAAATTTTGGAAGTTTAGTTAGTTTTGTTAGTAAACTAGTTAGTTTACTATGTTTATTTTGGCTTGTAGTTGATTATGTAAATGAGTTTTAATGATTGTAATTAGAGATATGAAACCTTAACATCATCCAAGTGTAACCCCAAAACTCACAAAATAAAAGATTTACAAAGAACTATGTTGGACAATTTTGGGGACTGAGCTTGAGGACCATTTGTGCTTTTGATTTATGTCTAAAAGCTTAATTTGATGATTGTATGTTATATCCTCTAAGTTCTGAAGATTTCCTAACTTGAATGAACCAAAAGCGGAGTTAAAAATGAATCCGTGGTGAAGATTTTAGTAAACCATGTCTAGAAATGAAAAGCCCGAATGAGCAGTGACTATAGTGTCAAATTACGGAATAGCTATGTTGCACGAAAAAATTCTGAGTTTCTGGGTAGTTGTAGTGCACTGAGTTAGGAAGCCATAGGCTTTGGAATGACCTCATTCCGACCTCGGATGAGGGAGTTACGGTGATTAAAAGGAAATGTGTCGAATTTGTCAAATTGAAAGTCAGCAGCGAGATGTGCTATTCGGGATACTGTTTCAATCAGTTAATATTTCCAAAAACTTATGGGCTTTTGATATGTTATATTACACTGAATTATCTTTCCATAGACTCTAGAACAGACTAATTCCGACTTCGGAGCAAAGAGTTATGACCATTTAAAGTAGTCGCGTCAAAACTGTCTAACCAACTCGGGGCAGTCACCTTGAACGAATTTTCCGGAATTATGTATTTTGAATTTGGAAATGGTCAAAGAATGAAAGTTGTAGCCTTGGAAGTTAGCTTCGCGTGGACTCAAGAATCGCTCAAAAATGTTTTGAAACGAATTAGTTATGACTATTTTAGCGAGAGAGGGTAAAGCTGAGAAAGAATGAAAAACAATTTTGAACGCCCCTTTTTGAACACTATTTTGGACTGTCTATCTTATCCAAAATGGGTGTCCAGTAACTTTTAAAAATAGGTTAATATGATGTTTATAGGATATCCAAAGTTAGACGTCATCGGACTTATGAGATATAGCGTAAAGTTTACATTACAATTACTATGCGTTCTTTATGTGACTAATAGTTGATGTGTATGATTATATAATTGTGTAGGGCACATGAAGTCTGAGATAAGCTGTAGTCGTTAAATTGTTATCGGTGAAACAACGATCAAGGCAAGTCTTTTAGTTCCTATTTGCTATGTGAATTTGATGATGAACTGTTTGAAATCTTTATTGCAAATAGCATGGTGTGTTTTATTAATGTTGAAAGTATGAAATGTTAACGTCAATTTATGATTACGTTGATTGAGTAATGAATGTTGATTGAGTAAGAAACTCAATCTTTATACTTGTTATATGAACTAAAGCATGTATGTTATATTAGTCCAATGTTTATGAGATGTATATCAAGCATATTATTATGTGTTATGTGATGCATGAAAACTGTTAGATTTTGTTGGGCTGTTGAGCTCAACCTTGCAAATAACCACTTTTGCAGGTTAAAGATTTAAGGTAAAGTTATGTGCTACTTGAAAGATATGAATCAGATGTGATACTTGAAGATTTTTATACTTTGGCTGAGTTATTAATATTTGAACCATGTTTAAGGTTCCGAATAATGTATTAATGTTGAATTGTAATATCGTTTTGCGATGTAAACTCTTGTAATATTAAAATGATTCTAAGACAGTTAGATGTAAAGGTTGAAGGTTTTGGGAACGAGAATAGTTTATAATAGAAAATTTTAATTATTCCGCAAATTTCAATGGTTGTATTATTGTTTAATGATGTAAAATTAGAGGTTGAATGTATTATTAACGATCAAGTTAGAATTAAATTGTATGAATTTTTGAATTAGATTACGGTTGGTATCAAAGCTGATAGGTTAGAAACCTTAGGTAAGAGTACCTTAGGCTATAACCTTAGGGAAGAGAGGTGAAGATAATGAACGAATAAGCTTAAATAGTGTTTGAACAATAAGAAGTACTTTAAGAAATTTATAAAGAAGGAATTAAAACATGCGTAAGAGGATTCAAAGAAGAATCTCGTAGAGTTATAAGGAATATGAATGTGGGGTTACCCAACTCCAATAATAAGGATGTAAGGTGATAACAAATAGACAATGTCTATAAAAAGAGAATGATAAAGAAGTTAAGAATAAAAAGTTATATCTAAGTATGGTACAATCGTACTCTTTAATAGTTGATGTATGGTATCTGGGCTAAACGATTCCTTCATAGCTAGGAGGTATATATGACCTAGTAACTCTGGAACCTAGTTTGTTGGTTGTTTGTGGGAAACCACTCAGCGTACCATATTGAAACTATTAGAGACTCGATGTGTACCAAGTATAGAAAATAGATACGTATGATGAAAATGTGGAACTCGAATGAATTGTTGAGCAATGTAAATAAGGTTAGAAATTCTTAAAGGAAGAATTGTTAAATAAACAAGTAAAATCAAAGAAGAATCTTGAAGAGATATAAAGATAAGAAATGGGAGTTAGCCTAACTCCAATAGCCAAGATAACAAATAATGATGAGTATACAAAGACTATAAGATTAAAAGCATAAATGAAATCGTAAATGATGAAAAGGGAAGAAAGGGGATCGTAAAATAAAGCGATCACGAGTTAAGAATTTTTTTTTTAAGGGAAATGATTATAGAATAAGATCACGGCGTGATCTGTTTAAGTTATAAAAGAAAGATGGTCTGTAATGTTTGAATAATTATATCTTGATGCTATGAAGATAATGTACTATGATATAGTACGAGATAAACTCACGAGGAGTTATAGATAATGTGATACGAGGAATTTGTATTGAGCAAGTTAAGGGAAAGTTGTTAAGAGCAAGATAGAGTTAGGTGGGATTTCAATTAAGGACTCATATGATGGTTGAGTTGTACAAACCTTTGTATGGGCGAGGGTTTTGTGCTTGCACTCAATTTATCACATTGATAATCATTGGAATGTTGGTGTTGCGATATCAATGTATATGTGGCGAAAAGGTGATTCTTTTCTCATGTGTATATTTGATAGTTAAAAACTATTAAGATTAGTCAGATATTATTAGGATTAAGTGCGGTTCTTAAAACTAATGCATATGGTAAGTTCGTGACTCATAATAATATGGTATGTTTTGAACCCCTCAGCGAATGGACACCTTTGGTCTGACTAGGACAAGTTCTTAAACTCATATTATTGTGGCAATTTCCTGGATTTCCAATGTGTAGTAAGTTTGATGAACTATACTGGGGATATAGGAGGATTATAAGTTGAAATACAAGAATATTTAGTATAAAGATTGAAATTGATGGAGAAAAATTAGATATTCCAAATCTTCTAGCTTTGCTAGACTTTCAAAATTTATTGACTTCATGCTGATGTTTGCACTTCTATTTTCTTGAAAAACATTTGATCAAATGATGAAACCAATGAGTTTTAAAAACAATACCGTTATTTGTATATCTATGCTAATTGCTTCGGCTAGACAAAAATGGTTTGAAATATATCAAAATATTTTTTTTATATATATCATCAATGCATCATGGAACACAGTGCGAGAGATGATAAAAAGCGATGGAGTCATCAATGCAGATACTTAGTGTTGGATGTGATCTAAGGATCGTCAGCCCACTATGGTATGATGTAGTATGATAAAATCACCAAATGACGGAATCCTCAAACGGACTGTAAAAACAGTGGGGTATCATGACGTTATAAAAATGATTTTTGAGATTTCTTTAAGATATGAGAATATATATATATATATATATGTGTGTGTGTGTGTGTGTGTGTGTGTGTGTATGTATTTTGATTGATGTCCGAATTGTTGTAGAAGTCTATGCTATTTGATTCAGCTAGACGAATATTGAAAGATGTTCATGAAATTCAAGCGTTTCTTGCAAAGTTATGCCAAACCAAATTATTTTGGTGCGGATTTAGATGTTGAAAAGCTGAGATGAACAACCCTTTTATAGGGGATTACGCGGAGGTGTTTAGATGTTTGTGCACAATACATTGTACGAAGGACTGATCCCCCTAAGTACGAGGAGTCCCTATAGTCTTATGACTGTTAAAGTTTAAGTTGAAAGATTACTTATAACTATGGACATACGCATATCGGTTAAATATTTGTGCACAATACATCGTACGAAGGGCTTAACACCCTAAGTACGGGAGTCTTTATAGTCTAATGACTGTTAAGGTTTAAGTTGAAAGAGTACTTATAACCGTGGACGTAGTTCAAGGTCTTGTGACCACTCAGCATGATTTGGAATCTTTTAAATTCTTGAGTTATTCATACTACTTCCCAATTATTGAATAATTGTGAAAGATTCTTGTTATTCTGCAAGATGGAAGTGAAAAGGAGAGTATTCCTTAGAAAGAAGTAAGTCGTAGAATGCGACAATGAATGATGAATATATTGACTAAGTGAGAAAAGAAATTTTGAAGTGAGAAGGAGATGAGTTATCAAAGAATAATGTAAAACTTTTAATAGAAAAGTTAATAATTGTTGAAAGATCTTCGTGTAAAGAAAGTGGTTATAGAACCCATTGACTGAATAAAGTATTAACGTAAAATCTATTTTGATAGATTGAATGAATGAAGATTAATAGATAAAATTTCGAGGATGAAATTCTTAGAAGAAACGGTGAATGTAATATCCCGAGTAAATTTTGAAAAGAGATTTGGTGAAAACCGAGTAAGGGAGGTTTCTTTGATTCCGAGGACGAAATCCTTATAAGGAGGGAAGGATGTGACAACCTGAATTTTCATAAGTTATTAAAATAAGAATTTAATAATTAAAATTCTTATTATGAGGTGTGTATATTTTGAATTATGTGATTTAGTGTGAAGAGAATTATATATTCATATGTTAGAGAATGTGAGATTTAATGGTTAATTAAACTATTAAAAAAATTAAATAATATTAGTTTATTTAATTTTTTGAAATTATGTTATGAGATAATATAATTTTAATTATTATGCCTTGTGGGCAATGGAAATTATTATGAGTTAAGTTTCATAAATAGTGTGAATAATTCACTTAATTAAAATAGTGAATTAATACAAGTATATTTGATTTAATAAAGTGAGAAGGTAATATATTGCATAAAAATGTAAATGTTAGTATAATGCAAGTAAAATATTTATTAAGTACATTAGTTGAAATTTATGAAATAAAATGAATATTTATGGTATTAAATAAATATTTGATAAAAAATATTATGGGATAGTTTATTTAAGTGTGATAAAATAGATGAGATTTATACGTATTTTATTACGTGAGTATAATTGTGATATTCTAATTTAATTAAATAATTAAATTAGAGGAGTGAGAATTTGTTAAATAATGTTATGATTATAATGGTTGAATATAAATTATAATTTTACTGATAACGTTAATTTTATTTTCCTAAGAAATTAAAGGTACACAATCTAGTTTATAATTTTAGTTTGTGTTCTTGAGTTTCTTTTAAAATTGGAGTTTTGGTTAATGAATTTGTGAGTTACGATGTTATATATGTTATTAGATATTTATAATTTGATAATGGTCATCTAGAAATAAATTTTCAGGAATCAAATTCATGTATTTATACTAAAGAAGAGGAGTTTGGGTTTTGATTGTAATGTGTGTTTTGGTGTACTTTGGGACTAAAGTTGATGATGAATTCGTGATGAAACTTTAAATTGATGGATGATTGTTGTTCTCCTCTATAAAAGGAAAACAACGCAACTTGAACGGATCGAATTGGTTAAGAAACGAATTTGTGATGAATGAATACACTTAGCATGTTGAAAATAGGAAAAATTAGTATAAACAAATTAGAATTAGTATAAACCAAGTGTCACATCAACTAAATTGAGAACTTTACCCTTTGATAAACCTATAAATAGAAGGGCTTGATCCTTTATTTCATTCACCAACAATAAGGCCTCCAATTTTTGAGAAATGCTTTGTTGCGGGAGGACTTTTTATAAAGACCTCCTTAGTTAAATTTTGGCGTGGAAGTGCGTATTCAGTTTGTGAAACTCGTATTTTCGGGTATGTTTCTTATTTAATTTTTGGTAATGTTATTATTTTAAATATTATATTTAGTTTGTTAGTTAAAGTTTAAATTTTGGAAGATTAGTTAGTTTTGTTAGTAAACTAGTTAGTTTACTATGTTTATTTTGGCTTGTAGTTGATTATGTAAGACCCCAGATTTTATGAAATAAAAATATTCAATTTTTCTATTTAGTAAATGGTTAAATTGATAAAAAAAAGTTAAAGTTAAGGGTGATATATATAAAATTTTTCAAAATACGCAAGTGGTTAAAAAATACTCATTTCTGTCGGGGAATATTAGTTTGGTCGTGGAATATTCTTATTGTTTCAGGAATATTAAATGCAATAGTATGACCATTGTGTGACTCTCGAATGTAATAAGCGCCGAATGAAGAAACCGACAAATTTGAGTTTTTATAAATAACGGCGTAGTAGTTACCGATAACACTGTTGGAATACCTGGTGGTTAAAATACAGTAATATGTGTGGTTGCACAGTAGCACACGGTATTACACAGTATTTTTGAATTATTGATCCTTACGTAAGAAGGCATTACTCAATAATTGTTACAGTAATTACTGTTCAATATTTTATTTTATTGATTCAATAATTGTTGCGTTGATATTTTATATTATTGTTGTTTCAATAATTGTCACTGCACATTATTTCCCATTATCAGATCAATAATTCATATTATTTGAATAATATTATTAGATAGCATTATTGGCAATGTCTAGAAAGTTCTGTCAAGGAAAGGTTTGGTCACCTAATTGCGCGCCATCAAGGAGAAATCCTTATCGGAAAGTCCCTTCTTTCCTGGGAACCATGTGGTTGTCATAATTGTGATTCTGTAATATTATTTGTGAATAATTAATTATTGATTTATATGATAAGGAAATATTTATTTTATGCGGATATAAATGATGAATTTATTTATTTTATGTGGTTATAATTGAAGGAATTAATGTTGAGGTGTTTTATCAGTATTTTTGTCGGAATGGAGGTATTAAAAATCAAATCAGTGTTCTTGCGATATATTGTGTGAGTTATAATTTTTAATCCGACAGTTGGATCGTTGTGATTTTTGGATATGTTATACATATATAAGTTGAGTATATGTCCACAAATTTTGAACCGTTAAAAATGAACGTATGATTTGTTATGAATTTTAAGAGGCGACTGGTTCAGAAATTGTTGAAGTTTCGGAATTTATCATTTTTGTGGAAAATTCTAGAATGTGTGGGCCCCACCTATGGTTGGTGAAAAAATGTGCTGAAATTCTAATTTAAATGTGGTGGGTGGCAATAGTAGCAGGTAAAGCCATCAGGTAGCAGTCAAGTCTCCTTGACAAGTGCTAACATTTTCCTATAAATAGAGGGCTAAGTTAAAATTGAAAATCACACCAGAAACATAAGCTTTCTCTCTTTCTCTCTATATATTATCAAGCGTATTTTGTGAGTATTTAGATACTTTGAGAGTTGCTATTCAGTGCAAGGTTCTTTCGGCTTTACATTCCGGTCAAAAATACTGCTCTTTCGAGGTACGGGATTATAAGGGATATTATGTTTTTTAGATGCGTACTTTTTTTGGACCTTCAAAAATTCTGGAAAAATTTGAAATGATAATTTGATGAGTTTTATTGATTGTGTCCAAAAATGGCGATTTTTGGATGTATAGATTAGGAGTTATGAATTTTATGGGGAAAGACTATTTTAAAAGTAAATGCTTATAACTCCTTGTGGTTAACTCCAAAATTGATGAAAATTTTATTGGGAGTACATCTATATAATATCAGTATACTCTGTAAATTTTGGAAGTTTTGGATAAAAGTATAATTTATGATAAATGTCTAAATATTTGGCAGTTTTGGCCATATGAAAAATAGTAAATGAATTTTAAAAATTCCGAGAAAAATATATGTTCAATATGGGACTATGTTCTGCTAAATCCTAAAAAAGAAAATTTGTTTGTATTGATTTAGTATTTTTCATAAAAATGGACTAGTTATGAGTAAATGAATTAAATATGTTATGTGAAGTAACAAAATTAAAAAAAAATAGGATTTTATGGCTTGAGAATCCTATATATGGTATATGCAGATTTTTGATGAGGTTGTTGGTTATTGGTGATGAAATCTTATGAGTTTGGCATTTTAGTATGATTAAATGCATTAATTAGTAAAGTGTAAACAATTAAAATAAATTGTTTATAAGTTTAAGAAATGATTAAGATATTGTGGTAATATTAATGATATTAGATTATGAGATTATTAAGTGATTTATAACATTTGGATTAAGGTGTTATGAAATCATTGATTTACGAATCTTATTTTTGAAATTAAATGCAGTTGTTGATCATATTGTTTTTATTATCATATATAATATTTTTATAATCTCGGTGATGAAATTTCTCTTTGACTTAAGTGTAAAGATGGGTAGATTATTGGTATAATCGTGACTATGGGTTCTCTTTGACCAGTAGTGCAAAGATGAATTATTGATGAATATCTTTGGCTTGTAGTGCAAAGATGACATGTTGTTCAATATCTATGGCATGTAGTGCAAAGATGAATTGTTAATGAATATCTTTGGCCCGTAGTGCAAAGATGACCTGTTGCTGAATATCTTTGGCATGTAGTGCAAAGATGAAATGTTGATGAATATCTTTGGCTTGTAGTGCAAAGATGACATGTTGTTGAATATCTATGGCATGTAGTGAAAAGATAAACTATTAATGAATATCTTTGGCCCGTAGTGCAAAGATGACCTGTTGCTGAATATCTTTGGTATGTAGTGAAAAGATGAACTATTGATGAATATCTTTGGCCCGTAGTGCAAAGATGAACTTATTAGTATGATTATGAACAGGAACTGTGATTTGGTATAACCATGATCTTTGATGTTTCAGGTAAAGATATGTGATGAAAAATATCTTCGTCTTGGATGAGAAGAGAAAATTAGAACTATAATTATGATTATGAGTTATTCACATGATTGTGAACAGGATCAGTTGATTAATGTTACAGGGTTAAAGCATTGTTGGTGGACTTTTAACATGGTGAAGATAATAGACTTTATGGTCTATTTGATTCTTCTAATGGATTGCTCGTTCCGCTGCAACTATGGTTGAAAAGTTTTATCATCTACCATATGTTCTAAACCTCTGATTTATTACTGATGAAGGATATTGATAATTTAATTATCTTTAGTCATAATATTCTTTACTGAGCTAGTTGTGCTCACCCTTTTGCTTCACAATTCCTTTCAGGTAATAAGAGTGTAGCTGGGTCGAGCGAGGATAACAGGGAAATAGTGTGGTGGTCCGAGACTGTCAAAGTTTCTAAACACATTATAAAACGGCATGACATACAATATATAATTGTATTAAGGACCTAAGATGTGTGTGTCGTATATTATACGTCACTTAATAATTGATTTTGGTGAACAACAATAGGGTGAGGTTAGCCCAAGTTTGGAAGGGTGTTTTGCCACTATCATACAAGATGTCTAATGACATACAATCTCGTGTTATCGTAAGACAAGGTTGTGCACATCCACTTGCTGAGTATGTCTATGAGCACTACCTATATGATCTTGGAGTTTAATTGAAATATAATTTTCAACTGGAGACAGTGGAGATAGTTATATGTCAAGAGAAGACTCACCATTGGAAAGAACATGATAGTAATCTTCTCATTTTTCTTTGGGATCTATTGGGTCAACCAAGGATAATTCTCTGGACATATGATATCTATCATAACTTAGATTCATGGCCTCCTATGTACGAAGGTTTCCTTGAGCACTTCCCAAAGATTTTAATTTCTAAAATAGTTATTGACTGAATGTTTATGTAATGTATCAATGTGAGGTGCTGTCCATAGTTGGGACATGAGTTAAAGTTGGTATTAAAACTAACAGTATATGTGTTGTTGTATTTTGCACGACAATTATAGTAATAAAGTTGTAGTTGTATTATGTACCATGTATTTGGCGACTCAAAATAGGTTGGATGGATTGGACCTATTTAGGGGGCGTCACAGTTGGCATCAGAGCTTAGGGATATGATCTCTGGTGGAGATCCGGGATTAGAACTAGGTAGGGAGAGATGAGTAATATCCTTCGCTAGTGTGTGTCCTACCTAAGCTGAATTTTCTTACTTAATTTGACAAATTGTGATATGTCAATTAATCTTTGTTTTGAAGCTGTATTCTAGAATGATATCTGAAATACAGGAGATGAGCAACGGAGAAATTATGAGGACAGGGAAGATGGAATCTGAGATGAAAGCAAGGTATTGTCAAACTCTTTGAATTATCAGGTACGTAAATTTCGGGGACGAAATTTCATAAGGAGGGGAGATTGTAAGACCCCGGATTTTATGAAATAAAAGTATTCAATTTTCCTATTTAGTAAATGGTTAAATTGATAAAAAGTTAAAGTTAAGGGTGATATATAAAAAATTTTCAAAATACATGAGTGGTTAAAAATACTCATTTACATGCAGGAATATTAGTTTGGTCGTGGAATATTCTTATTATCGAGGGAATATTAAATGCACCAGTAGCGACCATTTAGGGGCCCTTAATGAATAATAACATAGGATGAAGAAAATGACAAATTTGAGTTTTTATAAATAACGTAGTAGTAGTTACTGATTAACAACTGCTTGGAATACCTAGTGGTTAAAATACGATAATATGTGTGGTTGCACGATGGCACACGGTATTACAAGATATTTTTGAATTATTGATCCTTACGTGAAGAAGCCACTACTCAATAATTGTTATAGTAATTCTTGCTCAATATTTTATTTTATTAATTCAATAATTGTTGCGTTAATATTTTATATTATTGTTGTTTCAATAATTGTCATTTTTATTATTTCCCATTATCGGATCAATAATTCATATTATTTGAATAATATTATTAGATATCATTATTAGCAATGTCTAGAAAGTTACATCAAGGAAAGGTTTGGTCACCTAATTGCGGCGCCGAGAAGAGAAATCCTTATCGGAACGCCCTTCTTTCACCGGGAACCATGTGGTTGTCATAATTGTGATTACAGAATATTATTTGTGAATAATTAATTATTGATTTATATGATAAGGAAATATTTATTTTATGCGGATATAAATGATGAATTTATTTATTTTATGTGGTTATAATTGAAGGAATTAATGTTGAGGTGTTTTATCAGTATTTTTGTCGGAATGGAGGTATTAAAAATCAAATCAGTGTTCTTGCAATATATTGTGTGAGTTATAATTTTTAATCCGACCGTTGGACCGTTGTGATTTTTGGATATGTTATACATATATAAGTTGAGTATATGTCCACAAATTTTGAATCGTTAAAAATGAATGTATGATTTGTTATGAATTTTAAGAGGTGACTGGTTCAGAAATTGTTAAAGTTTCGGAATTTATCATTTTGGTGGGAAATTCTAGAATGCGTGGGCCCCACCTATGGTTGGTGAAAAAATGTGCTGAAATTCTAATTTAAATGTGGTGGGTGGCAATAGTAGCAGGTAAAGCCATCAGGTAGCAGGTCAAGTATGCTTCGGCGTGCTAATATTTTCCTATAAATAGAGGGCTAAGTTAAAATTGAAAATCACACCAGAAACATAAGTTTTCTCTCTTTCTCTCTATATATTATCAAGCGTATTTTGTGAGTATTTAGATACTTTGAGAGTTGCTATTCAGTGAAAGGTTCTTTCGGCTTTACATTCCGGTCAGAAATACTGCTCTTTCGAGGTAGGGGATTATAAGGGTTATTATGTTTTTTAGATTCGTACTTTTTTCGGACCTTCAAAAATTCTGGAAAAAATTAAAATTATAATTTGATGAGTTTTATTGATTGTGTCCGAAAATGGCGATTTTTGGATGTATAGATTAGGAGTTATGAATTTTATGGGGAAAGACTATTTTAAAAGTAAACGCTTATAACTCCTTGTGGTTAACTCCAAAATTGATGAAATTTTTATTGGGAGTACATCTATATAATATCAGTATACTCTATAAATTTTGGAAGTTTTGGATAAAAGTATAATTTATGATAAATGTCTAAATATTCGGCAGTTTTGGCCATATGAAAAATAGTAAATGAATTTTAAAAATTCAGAGAAAAATATATGTTCAATATGGGACTATGTTCTGCTAAATCCTAGAAAAGAAAATTTGTTTGTACTGATTTAGTATTTTTCATGAAAATGGACTAGTTATGAGTAAATGAATTAAATATGTTATGTGAAGTAACAAAATTAAAAAAAATAGGATTTTATGGCTTGGAAAT
Organism: Panax ginseng; assembly: GCA_020205605.1. Taxonomy (NCBI): domain Eukaryota; kingdom Viridiplantae; phylum Streptophyta; class Magnoliopsida; order Apiales; family Araliaceae; genus Panax; species Panax ginseng. The sequence goes on from CM035139.1 coordinate 71,761,628, forward strand.
CCTATATATGGTATATGCAGATTTTTGATGAGGTTGTTGGTTATTGGTGATGAAATCTTATAAGTTTGGCATTTTAGTATGATTAAATGCATTAATTAGTAAAGTGTAAACAATTAAAATAAATTGTTTATAAGTTTAAGAAATGATTAAGATATTGTGGTAATATTAATGATATTAGATTATGAGATTATTAAGTGATTTATAACATTTGGATTAAGGTGTTATGAAATCTTTGATTTATGAATCCTACTTTTGAAATTAAATGCAGTTGTTGATCATATTGTTTTTATTATCATATATAATATTTTTATAATCTTGGTGATGAAATTTCTCTTTGACTTAAGTGTAAAGATGGGTAGATTATTGGTATGATCGTGACTATGGGTTCTCTTTGGCGATGGTGCAAAGAGATGAATTATTGGTAGTATGATCATGACCATTGAATTTACAATTGAATATTTTTAGCTTAAGTGTAAAGGTGAATTGATCAACATGATTATAATTATGGTTTATATAAATTCTGAAATGATTATATGTTTCTTTGAGTTATGAATATCTTTGGCCTGTAGTGCAAAGATCAATTATTGATGAATATCTTTGTCCCGTAGTGCAAAGATGACCTGTTGTTGAATATCTTTGGCCCGTAGTGCAAAGATGACTTGTTGATTGAATATCTTTTGCCTGTAGTGCAAAGATGAACTGTTGATGAATATTTTTGGCCCGTAGTGCAAAGATGTCCTGTTGTTGAATATCTTTGGCTTGTAGTGTAAAGATATCCTGTTGTTGAATATCTTTGGCCAGTAGTGCAAAGATGAATTATTGATGAATATATTTGGCTTGTAGTGCAAAGATGACATGTTGTTGAATATCTATGGTATGTAGTGCAAAGATGAACTGTTAATGAATATCTTTGGCCCGTAGTGCAAAGATGACCTGTTGCTGAATATCTTTGGCATGTAGTGCAAAGATGAACTATTGATGAATATCTTTGGCCCGTAGTGAAAAGATGAACTTATTAGTATGATTATGAACAGGAACTGTGATTTGGTATAACCATGATCTTTGATGTTTCAGGTAAAGATATGTGATGAAAATATCTTAAATCTTGGATGAGAAGAGAAAATTAGAACTATAATTATGATTATGAGTTATTCACATGACCGTGAGCAGGATCTCATTGATTAATGTTACAAGGTTAAAGCATTGTTGGTGGACTTTTAACATGGTGAAGATAATAGACTTTATGGTCTATTTGACTCTTCTAATGGATTGCTCGTTCCGCTGCAATTATGGTTGAAAAGTTTTATCATCTACCATATGTTCTAAATCTCTGATTTATTCTTGATGAAGGCTATTGATAATTTAATTATCTTTAGTCATAATATTCTTTCTTGAGCTAGTTGTGCTCACCCTTTGCTTCACAATTCCTTTCGTGTAATAAGAGTGTAGGCGGGATTGAATGAGGGATAACGAGGGAATAGTGTGGTGGTGCGAGATATTTAAATTTTCTCAACACATTATAAAATCGGCATGACATACAATATATAATTGTATTGAGGACATAAGATGTGTGTGTCGTATATTATACGTCACTTAATAATTGATTTTGGTGAACAACAATAGGGTGAGGTGAGCCCAAATTTGGAAGGGTGTTTTGCCACTATCATACAAGATGTCTAATGGCATATAATCTCGTGTTATCGTAAGACAGAGTTGTGCACATCTACTTGCTGAGTATATCTATGAGCACTACCTATATGATCTTGGAGTTTATTTGAAATATAATTTTCAACTGGAGACAATGGAGATAGTTATATGTCAAGAGAAAACTCACCATTGGAAAGAACATGATAGTAATCTTCTCATTTTTCTTTGGGGTCTATTGGGTCAACCAAGGATAATTCTCTGGACATATGATATCTATCATAACTTAGATTCATAGCCTCCTATGTATAAAGGTTTTCTTGAGCACTTCCCAAAGATTTTAATTTCTAAAACAGTTATTGACTGAACGTTTATGTAATGTATCAATGTGAGGTGTTGTCCATAGTTGGGACATGAGTCAAAGTTGGTATTAAAACTAACAGTATATGTGTTGTTGTATTTTGCACGACAATTATAGTAATAAAGTTGTAGTTGTATTATGTACCATGTATTTGGCGACTTCGAAATAGGTTGGATGGATTGGACCTATTTAGGGGCGTCAGCTGGTTAATATCGAGCTTAGGGATATGATCTCCATGGAGAGATCCGGATTAGAACTAGGAAGGAGAGACGAGTAATATCCTTCGCTAGTGTGTGTCCTACCTAAGCTGAGTTTTGTTACTTAAGTTGACAAATTGTGATATGTCAATTAATCTTTGTTTTGAAACTGTATTCTAGAATGATATCTGAAATGCAGGAGATGAGCAATGGAGAAATCATGAGGACAGGGAAGATGGAATCTGAGATGAAAGTAAGGTATTCTCAAACTCTTTGAATTATCAGGTACGTAAATTTCGGGGACGAAATTTCATAAGGAGGGGAGGTTGTAAGACCCCGGATTTTATGAAATAAAAGTATTCAATTTTCCTATTTAGTAAATGGTTAAATTGATAAAAAAAAGTTAGAGTTAAGGGTGATATATATAAAATTTTTCAAAATACGCAAGTGGTTATAAAATACTCATTTCTGTCAGGGAATATTCGTTTGGTCGTGGAATATTCTTATTGTCGGGAAATATTAAATGCACGGCCAGCGACTATTTGTGGGCCCTTAATGTAATAAGCTGTCGGATGAAGAAAACGACAAATTTAAGTTTTTATAAATAACTTGGTAGTAGTAATTCTAATTAACATTGTTGGAATACCTAGTGGTTAAAATACGATAATATGTCGTGGTTGCATAGTAGCATTACCTGCGTATTACACAATATTTTTTGAATTATTGATCCTTATGTAAGAAGGCACTACTCGATAATTATTACGATAATTACTGCTCAATATTTTATTTTATTGATTCAATAATTGTTGCGTTGATATTTTATATTATTGTTGTTTCAATAATTGTCCTTTACACATTATTTCCCATTATCGGATCAATAATTCATATTATTTGAATAATATTATTAGATAGCATTATTGGCAATGTCTAGAAAGTTACATCGAGGAGAGGTTTGGTCACATAATTGCGCGCCAGTAAGGAGAAATCCTTTTCGGAAAGCCCCCTCTTTCCTGGGAACCATATGGTTGTCATAATTGTGATTCTGTAATATTATTTGTGAATAATTAATTATTGATTTATATGATAAGGAAATATTTATTTTATGCGGATATAAATGATGAATTTATTTATTTTATGTGGTTATAATTGAAGGAATTAATGTTGAGGTGTTTTATCAGTATTTTTATCAGAATGGAGGTATTAAAAATCAAATCAGTGTTCTTGCGATATATTGTGTGAGTTATAATTTTTAATCCGATAGTTGGATCATTGTGATTTTTGGATATGTTATGCATATATAAGTTGAGTATATGTCCACAAATTTTGAACCGTTAAAAATGAACGTATGATTTGTTATGAATTTTAAGAGGTGATTGGTTCAGAAATTGTTGAAGTTTCGGAATTTATCATTTTGGTGGAAAATTCTAGAATGCGTGGGCCCCACCTATGTTTGGTGAAGAAATGTGCTGAAATTCTAATTCAAATGTGGTGGGTGGCAATAGTAGCAGGTAAAGCCATCAGGTAGCAGGTCAAGTATGCTTCGGCGTGCTAACATTTTCCTATAAATAGAGGCTAAGTTAAAATTGAAAATCACACGAAACATAAGTTTTCTCTCTTTCTCTCTATATATTATCGTTTATTTTGTGAGTATTTAGATACTTTGAGAGTTGTTATTCGGTTGCAAGGTTCTTTCGGCTTTACATTAAATTAAAATCTTCGCTTCTTTCGAGGTAGGGGATTATAAGGGTTATTATGTTTTTTAGATTCGTACTTTTTTCGGACCTTCAAAAATTCTGGAAAAAATTAAAATTATAATTTGATGAGTTTTATTGATTGTGTCCGAAAATGGCGATTTTTGGATGTATTGATTAGGAGTTATGAATTTTATGGGGAAAGACTATTTTAAAAGTAAACGCTTATAACTCCTTGTGGTTAACTCCAAAATTGATGAAATTTTTATTGGGAGTACATCTATATAATATCAGTATACTCTGTAAATTTTGGAAGTTTTGGATAAAAGTATAATTTATGATAAATGTCTAAATATTCGGCAGTTTTGGCCATATGAAAAATAGTAAATGAATTTTAAAAATTCAGAGAAAAATATATGTTCAATATGGGACTATGTTCTGCTAAATCATAGAAAAGAAAATTTGTTTGTACTGATTTAGTATTTTTCATGAAAATGGACTAGTTATGAGTAAATGAATTAAATATGTTATGTGAAGTAACAAAATTGAAAAATAGGATTTTATAGCTTGGGAATCCTATATATGGTATATGCAGATTTTTGATGAGGTTGTTGGTTATTGGTGACGAAATCTTATGAGTTTGGCATTTTAGTATGATTAAATGCATTAATTAGTAAAGTGTAAACAATTAAAATAAATTGTTTATAAGTTTAAGAAATGATTAAGATATTGCGGTAATATTAATGATATTAGATTATGAGATTATTAAGTGATTTATAACATTTGGATTAAGGTGTTATGAAATCATTGATTTATGAATCTTACTTTTGAAATTAAATGCATTTGTTGATCATATTGTTTTTATTATCATATATAATATTTTTATAATCTTGGTGATGAAATTTCTCTTTGACTTAAGTGTAAAGATGTGTAGATTATTGGTATGATCGTGACTATGAGTTCTCTTTGGCCAGTAGTGCAAAGATGAATTGTTGACTGGTATGATTATGACCATTTAATTTATAATTGAATATTTTTAGCTTAAGTGCAAAGGTGAATTGATCAACATGATTATAATTATGGTTTATATAAATTCTAAAATGATTGTATGTTTCTTTAAGTTATGAATATCTTTGGCCTGTAGTACAAAGATAAATTATTGATGAATATCGTTGGCCCGTAGTGCAAAGATGACCTGTTGTTGAATATCTTTGGCCCATAGTGCAAAGATGACTTGTTGATTGATTGCAAAGATGAACTGTTGATGAATATCTTTGGCCCGTAGTGCAAAGATGTCCTGTTGTTGAATATCTTTGGCTTGTAGTGCAAAGATATCCTGTTGTTGAATATCTGTGGCAAGTAGTGCAAAGATGAATTATTGATGAATATCTTTGGCCTGTAGTGCAAAGATGACATGTTGTTGAATATCTATGGCATGTAGTGCAAAGATGAACTATTAATGAATATCTTTGGCCCGTAGTGCAAAGATGACCTGTTGCTGAATATCTTTGGTATGTAGTGAAAAGATGAACTGTTGATGAATATCTTTGGCCCGTAGTGCAAAGATGAACTTATTAGTATGATTATGAACAGGAACTGTGATTTGGTATAACCATGATCTTTGATGTCTTAGGTAAAGACATGTGATGAAAAATATCTTCGTCTTGGATGAGAAGAGAAAATTAGAACTATAATTATGATTATGAGTTATTCACATGATTGTGAATAGGATCTGTTGATTAATGTTACAAGGTTAAAGCATTGTTGGTGGACTTTTAACATGGAGAAGATAATAGACTTTATGGTCTATTTGATTCTTCTAATGGATTGCTTCGTTCATTAAACTATGGTTGAAAAGTTTTATCATCTACCATATGTTCTAAATCTCTGATTTATTACTGATGAAGGCTATTGATAATTTAATTATCTTTAGTCATAATATTGTTTACTGAGTTAGTTGTGCTCACCCTTTTGCTTCACAATTCCTTTCAGGTAATAAGAGTGTAGCTGGGTCGAGCGGGGATAATATGGGAATAGTGTGGTGGTCCGAGACTGTCAAAGTTTCTCAACACATTATAAAACGGCATGACATACAATATATAATTGTATTGAGGACCTAAGATGTGTGTGTCGTATATTATACGTCACTTAATAATTGATTTTGGTGAACAACAATAGGGTGAAGTGAACCCAAGTTTGAAAGGGTGTTTTGCCACTATCATACAAGATGTCTAATGACATACAATCTCGTGTTATCGTAAGACAGGGTTGTGCACATCCACTTGCTGAGTATATTTATGAGCATTACCTATATGATCTTGGAGTTTATTTGAAATATAATTTTTAACTGGAGACAGTGGAGATAGTTATATGTCAAGAGAAGACTCACTATTGGAAAAAACATGATAGTAATCTTCTCGTTTTTCTTTGGGGTCTATTGGGTCAACCAAGAATAATTCTCTGGACATATGATATCTATCACAACTTAGATTCATGGCTTCCTATGTACGAAGGTTTCTTTGAGCACTTCCCAAAGATTTTAATTTCTAAAACAGTTATTGACTGAACGTTTATGTAATGTATCAATGTGAGGTGATGTCCATAGTTGGGAAATGAGTCAAAGTTGGTATTAAAACTCACAGTATATGTGTTGTATTTTGCACGACAATTGTAGTAATAAAGTTGTAGTTGTATTCTATACCATGTATTTGGCGACTCAGGATAGGTTGGATGGATTGGACCTATTTAGGGGGCTTCACAGATTATGTAAATGAGTTTTAATGATTGTAATTAGAGATATGAAGCCTTAACATCATCCAAGTGTTGCCCAAAACTCACAAAATAAAAGATTTATAAAGATCCATGTTGGACAGTTTTTGGGACTGAGCTTGAGGACCATTTGTGATTTTGATTTATGTCTAAAAGCTTAATTTGATGATTTTATGTTATATCCCTCTAAGTTCTGAAGATTCCTAACTTGAATGAACCAAAACGGAGTTAAAATGAATCCGTGGTGAAAATTTTAGTAAACCATGTCTAGAAATAAAAAATGAATGAACAGTGACTATAGTGTCAAATTCTGGAATAGCTATGTTACCTGAAAAATTTTGAGTTTCTGGGTAGTTGTAGTGCACTGAGTTAGGAAGCCATAGGCTTTGGAATGACCTCATTCCGACCTCGGATGAGGGAGTTACGGTGATTGGAAGGAAATGTGTCGAATTTGTCAAACTAAAAGTCAGCAGCGGGATGTGCTATTCGGGACACTTTTTCGATCAGTTAATGTTTCAAGAAACTTCTAGGCTTTTGGTATGTTATAGTACACTGAATTAGCTTTCCATAGACTCTAGAATGGACTAATTTCGACTTCGGAGAAAAGAGTTATGACCATTCAAAGTAGTCGCGTCAAAACTATCTAACCAACTCGGGGCAATCACCTTAAACAAATTTTTTGGAATTCTGTATTTTGAATTTGGAAATGGTCAAAGAATGAACATTGTAGCCTCGGAATTTAGCTTCGCGTGGGCTCAAGAATCGCTCAAAAATGTTTTGAAACGAATTAGTTATGACTGTTTTAGCGAGAGAGGGTAAAGCTGAGAAAGAATGAAAAATAATTTTGAACGCCCCTTTTTGAACACTATTTTGGATTGTCTATCTTATCCAAAATGGGTGTCCAGTAACTTTTAAAATAGGTTAATATGATTTTTATAGCATATCCAAAGTTGGACGTCATCGTACTTATGAGATATAGCGTAAAGTTTATATTACAATTATTATGCGTTGCCATGTGACTAATAGTTGATGTGTATGATTATATAATTGTGTAGGGCACGTGAAGTGCAGATAACTGTAAGCTGTTAAGCTATTATTGGTAAACAACGATCAAGGAAAGTCTTTCAGTTCCTATTTGCTACGTGAATTTGATGATGAACTGTTTGAAATCTTTATTGCAAATAACATGGTGTGTTATATTAATGTTGAAAGTATGAAATGTTAACGTCAATTTATGACTACGTTGATTGAGTAATAAATGTTGATTGAGTAAGGAACTCAATCTTTATACTTGTTATATGAACTAAAGCATGTATGTTATGTTAGTCCAATGTTTATGAGATGTATATCGAGCATGTTATTATGTGCTATGTGATGCATGAAAACTGTTAGATTTTGCTGGGCTGTCGAGCTCAATCTTGCAAATAACCACTTTTGCAGGTTAAAGATTTAAGATAAAGTTATGTGCTACTTGAAAGATATGAATCAGATGTGATACTTGAAGATTTTTATACTTTGGCTGAGTTATTAATATTTGAACCATGTTTAAGGTTCCGAATAATGTATTATCATGGTCACGATTACCACCCGAGGTTTCTACCTTTTGTACATATTTTCCCTCCTCATGGGTTATCATCGCTCGATGATTTTTGTCCTTAGTATGACCCTAGTTGTGGTCCCTCGATTAAACATACTCATTATCTCGCTCTAATAATTGAGCCATGTTGACAACATCTGAATATAAAGAAAATTTGTGAGAGATAAGGTATTGAAGAATCTCAGGTTTTAAACCTCTCAAAAACATCCGCGTCATACGTTCCTCATTCTCTACCAAATGAGGTGTAAATCTGATAACTACGCCACTTCATCTCGTCTTTGGGACACCGATCATGTCATTACCATTCGATCTAATAAACTCTACCTCCATCATATGACGAATACTTTCAGGAAAGTACTTGTCATTTAACATGTGACAACCCGAATTTTCATAAGTTATTAAAATAAGAATTTAATAATTAAAATGCTTATTATGATGTGTATATATTTTGAATTATGTGATTTGGTGTGAAGAGAATTATATATTCATATGTTAGAATGTGAGATTTAATAGTTAATTAAACTATTAAAAAATTAAATAATATTAGTTTATTTAATTTTTTGAAATTATGTTATGAGATAATATAATTTTAATTATTATGCCTTAGAGCAATGGAAATTATTATGAGTTAAGTTTCATAAATAGTGTGAATAATTCACTTAATTAAAATAGTGAATTAATACAAGTATAATTGATTTAATAAAGTGAGAAGGTAATATATTGCATAAAAATGTAAATGTTAGTATAATGCAAGTAAAATATTTATTAAGTACATTAGTTGGAAATTTATGAAATAAAATGAATATTTATGGTATTAAATAAATATTTGATAAAAAATATTATGGGATAGTTTATTTAAGTGTGATAAAATAGATGAGATTTATCGTATTTTATTACGTGAGTATAATTGTGATATTCTAATTTAATTAAATAATTAAATTAGAGGGAGTGAAAATTTGTTAAATAATGTTATGATTATAATGGTTGAATATAAATTATAATTTTACTGATAACGTTAATTTTATTTTCCTAAGAAATTAAAGGTACACAATCTAGTTTATAATTTTAGTTTGTGTTCTTGAGTTTCTTTTAAAATTGGAGTTTTGGTTAATGAATTTGTGGGTTATGATGTTATATATGTTATTAGATGTTTATAATGTGATAATGGTCATCTAGAAATAAATTTTCATGAATCAAATTCATGTATTTATACTAAAGAAGAGGAGTTTGGGTTTTGATTGTAATGTGTGTTTTGGTGTACTTTGGGACTAAAGTTGATGATGAATTAAATGATGAAAACTTTAAATTGATGGATGATTGTTGTTCTCCTCTATAAAAGGAAAACAACATAACTTGAAACGGATAGAATTGGTTAAAAACGAAATTCGTGATGAATGAATACACTTAGCATGTTGAAAATAGGAAAAATTAGTATAAACAAATTAGAATTAGTATAAACCAAGTCCCACATCAACTAAATTGAGAACCTTACCCTTTTGCTAAACCTATAAATAGAAGGGCTTGATCCTTTATTTCATTCACCAACAATAAGGCCTCAAATTTTGAGAAAGGCTTTGTTGTGGGATGACTTTATAAAGGCCTCCTTAGTTAAATTTTGGTGTGGAAGTGCGTATTCAGTTTTTGAAACTCGTATTTTCGGGTATGTTTCTTATTTAATTTTTGGTAATGTTATTATTTTAAATATTATATTTAGTTTGTTAGTTAAAGTTTAAATTTTGGAAGTTTAGTTAGTTTTGTTAGTAAACTAGTTAGTTTACTATGTTTATTTTGGCTTGTAGTTGATTATGTAAATGAGTTTTAATGATTGTAATTAGAGATATGAAACCTTAACATCATCCAAGTGTAACCCAAAACTCACAAAATAAAAGATTTACAAAGAACTATGTTGGACAATTTTTGGGACTGAGCTTGAGGACCATTTGTGCTTTTGATTTATGTCTAAAAGCTTAATTTGATGATTGTATGTTATATCCCTCTAAGTTCTGAAGATTTCCTAACTTGAATGAACCAAAACGGAGTTAAAATGAATCCGTGGTGAAGATTTTAGTAAACCATGTCTAGAAATGAAAAGCCCGAATGAAACAGTGACTATAGTGTCAAATTCGGAATAGCTATGTTGCTGAAAAATTCTGAGTTTACGGGTAGTTGTAGTGCACTTTGAGTTAGGAAGCCATAGGCTTTGGAATGACCTCATTCCGACCTCGGATGAGGGAGTTACTGGTGATTAGAAGGAAATGTGTAATTTGTCAAATTGAAAGTCAGCAGTGAGATGTGCTATTCGGGATCTTTATTTCAATCGATTAATATTTCCAAAAACTTATGGGCTTTTGATATGTTATATTACACTGAATTATCTTTCTATAGACTCTAGAATGGACTAATTCCGACTTGAACAAAGAGTTATGACCATTTAAAGTAGTCGGCGTCAAAAGCTGTCTAAACCAACTCAGGGGCGATCACCTTGAACGAATTTTCCGAATTATGTATTTTGAATTTGGAAATGGTCAAAGAATGAAAGTTGTAGCCTTGGAAGTTAGCCAGCGTGGACTCAAGAATCGCTCAAAAATGTTTTGAAACGAATTAGTTATGACTATTTTAGCGAGAGAGGGTAAAGCTGAGAAAGAATGAAAAACAATTTTGAACGCCCCTTTTTGAACACTATTTTGGACTGTCTATCTTATCCAAAATGGGTGTCCAGTAACTTTTAAAAATAGGTTAATATGATGTTTATAGGATATCCAAAGTTAGACGTCATCGGACTTATGAGATATAGCGTAAAGTTTACATTACAATTACTATGCGTTGCTATGTGACTAATAGTTGATGTGTATGATTATATAATTGTGTAGGGCACATGAAGTACAGATAACTGTAAGCTGTTAAATTGTTATTGGTAAACAACGATCAAGGCAAGTCTTTTAGTTCCTATTTGCTATGTGAATTTGATGATGAACTGTTTGAAATCTTTATTGCAAATAGCATGGTGTGTTTTATTAATGTTGAAAGTATGAAATGTTAACGTCAATTTATGATTACGTTGATTGAGTAATGAATGTTGATTGAGTAAGAAACTCAATCTTTATACTTGTTATATGAACTAAAGCATGTATGTTATATTAGTCCAATGTTTATGAGATGTATATCAAGCATATTATTATGTGTTATGTGATGCATGAAAATCATTAGATTTTGTTGAAATTTTATTGAGCTCAACCTTGCAAATAACCACTTTTGCGAGGTTAAAGATTTAAGGTAAAGTTATGTGCTACTTGAAAGATATAGAATCGGATGTGATACTTGAAGATTTTTTATACTTTGGGTGAGTTATTAATATTTGAACCATGTTTAAGGTTAGAATAATGTATTAATGTTGAATTGTAATATCGTTTCTGCGATGTAAACTCTTGTAATATTAAAATGATTATAAGACGGTTAGATGTAAAGGTTGAAGGTTTTGGGAACGAGAATAGTTTATAATAGAAAATTTTAATTATTCCGCAAATTTCAATGGTTGTATTATTGTTTAATGATGTAAAATTAGAGTTTGAATGTATTATTAACGACCAAAGTCGAGGATTAAATTGTATGAATTTTGGGGTCATTACTGAACAACAAAATCTTTCCCAAGACATATTGAGTCTTGAAAAGCATTGGTACGCTTCGAGATTCTCACCGATGTCGCCTCATCACGAACGAAGGTGGCGAATGGATCATTCATTCTTACATGCATCCCAATACATCGAATATCTTGGTAATTTGCTTAACCTACGTTTACGCCTTAATCGGATCTGGCTTTCCCAGTGCGGTGGTTCCAACTCCTTGAATCGCTTGGTTGTGATAAACCGTGCGTTACTATAATTTCCACGTGTATTTTGTACACGAGTCTCCTCGTGCGATTTTGCATGAACTCGCAAAAGCTTCTAAACATCCCATCATTCATCGTTTGCTCGGTGAGTGTTGTTTACGAGAGGATATTGCCTTCACATTGCCGCGTTCTCTGGTTGGTGATTGAAGGTTGTTCCACGGTCTTATACACTCCATTATTAACGTTCTCGGTATCGTTTCTTAAAAACCCCATAAAACAAGGGTTAATTAAAAAAAATAACATATCACATAATATCCCTATTTTATGACCGACCAACAAATAAGCTTAGGTAGGACACACTAGAAAAGGATTTACTCATCTTTCCCCTCCCAATTCTATTCCCCGATCTCCGCCAGAGACCATATCCCTAAGCTCTGATACCAACTGTGACGCCCCCAAAATAGGTATACATCACCCATTTTGAGTCGCCAAATACATGGTACATAAACAAATATAACTTCATTAACATAATTGTCGTGCAAAATACGACAACACATAAACTGTGAGTTTGAATACAAATATTGTCTTCTAGAAAATATCCACACTCAGATAAGACCTCATTATAATTATTGATACACTATTTTACAAAGGTAGTGAGGACTGCTAAAACAACTGTCTAGGACCATCACTCTATACCTTGACTGGTTCCTGCTATATTCTCACTTCCTGAGAAGAAAAATAGAACAAAAAGGAAAATGGTGAGCTCAACTAGCCCAGTAAAGAATATTATGACTAAGATAATGTACAAAAAATTATCCTTAGTCCTCAACAGGGAAAAATCTGATAGAATATAATCGACAACAAGTTTTAGATCAACAACTGCAGCGGAAACAATAATTCATTAAAAGAATTAAGTAGAGAATGAAATCTAGTATCATTTATGAATTTTAAAGTTCATCATCAATATTTTATCCCTGTAACATCAATCAATATTCATCTTGAATCAAATATTCATCTTTGCATTATGGGCCAAAGATATTCATTTGTATCACCAGTTGGTCTTGTTCATCTCAACACATGTTCATCTTTGCACTACGGGCTAAAGATATTCATCAGGTAATCATTCATCTTTGCACTACAGGCCAAAGATAATCATCAAGTATCACCATTAAAGACTAAAGATGATGAAAAATATTTTAGAGAACGAATCCAGTGAGATAAAAGAACAAGGATTAGGAATTCGTACTTTATATAATCTAAGTTCAAAAATATTCCATAATAAATCATAGTAGAGTAGAATTTAAGAAATGAGATCAAAATATGGATACAATCAAAGATAGTAACCATAATAGACATCTGGGACAAAGAGAAAATTTCATTTTTCGGTGAATAGTATCATATTTGTGAATAGTGTCATATACGTGAATAGTGTCGTATAAATGAATAGTAACCCCGACACAAAAATGTAGAAATTCCACAATAAAATTCATACCAATATTTCAGCATAATGATATTGAAAAAAATAATTTCATTTACGAAGAAAATAACATCATTTACTTCAAAAGAATAATATTTCTGACTGGAATATCAGATGTAATGCTGAAGGAAATTTGCACTGAATAGTAACTCTCAAAGAATCTAAATACTCACAAAATATGCTTGATAATATAGAGAAAGAGAGAGAATACTTGTTTCTGGTGTAATTTTCAATTCTAACTAAGCACCCTATTTATAGGAAAATGCTAGAACGCCAAAGGAGACTAAGTTAAAAAAATAATATATATTTTTTTCTTCTTCTACACACACCTCATTTGAACCAACTGAACATGCCAACCTTGAAAATTCTCAGCACATGTTTTTATAAAAAACAAAAGTGGGTCCCGCCCATAATGTTAATAAAAATATTTATTTCTGAAACTTCAATAATTCATAATAAATAGCCATTTTATCAGAAAAATACGAATATTATGTCATATTCCATAGGAAATTAAATTCTCTACAACTTTGTAGCTTTATATTTTTCCAAATTCCAAACGAAAAATGCCCGAAATCCACATACGGACGATTTTTAATACCTCAATTCCGACAAAATACTGATAAAACACCTCAGCATTAATTCCTTCATTTATATCCACACAAAATAAATATTTTACTATCCATCCTTTATGTCCACATAAAATAAATATTTCTTTATCATATAAATCAATAATTAATTATTCACAAATAATATTACAGAATCACAATTATGACAACCAGGTCGTTTCCAAGAAAGAAGGGGCTTTCCGATAAGAATTTCTCTTTACTAGCGCGCAATTAGGTGACCAAACCCCTTTTCTAGACAGAACTTCCTTAGACATTGTCAATAATGCTATCTACTAATATTATTTAAATAATATAAATTATTGATCTGATAATGGGAAATCTTGTGCAATAACAATTATTGAAACAACAATAATATAAAATATCAACGCGAAGAATTATTGAATCAATAAAATAAAATATTGAGCGATAATTCTTTGTAACAATTATTAGTGTAGTGCCTTCTTATGCAAGAAATCAATAATTCAAAAATATTGTGCAATCTGAGATGCTTCTCTTTAAACCACGCATTGCGTATTCTTTGTATTTTAACCACCGTGTAATCCAACGATGTTAATAGCAGTAATAATTACGCCGATTATTTATAAAACTTAAACTTGTCATTTTCTTCCTTCATTTTTTTTCCGTTATGGGGCCCACAAATGGGTATTTGCAGTAAATACGAATATTCCCACGGCCAAGAATATTCCACGACCAAACGAATATTCCCCGACAAAATGAATATTTTGTAACCACTTGCTTATTTTGCAAAATTTGCGCATTTCATCCATAACTAAAGCATTATATCAAATTAACTCCTTAATATTTCAAGATAATGAATAGATGAAATTATATTTTATTTATTAAAAAGTTAGGGTCTTACAACACATGTCCTTAAAATAATCAATTTGATTGAATAATTAAGACAAGATGATTTTGTCATGGATGGAGAGTTAAGCAAAGATTTGATCTTGTAGTTACTCCCGAACTCCTCACAATTTTTGTGAATTTTCACATTAACAAGTTAGATGTCAGCCTCGCTGATTTGCTTAACATGTTGAAAACTGTTGAGAGTCACTTTTCAACTAAGAAAGATCAAGTCTTGTTAGTAGGGGCCAAAGGATCTTTTGAAAAGAAGAACGATTCAAAGAAGGTAAATAGAAAGGTAAAACCAAAGGATAATAAGAGGAAAATTGATACAGATAGAAAAGGAGTTTTGTTCCACTGCAATAAGAATGGACACTGGAAAAGTAACTGCGAGAAATATCTTACAGAGGCTAACCAAAAGAAACTTAGTGAAGCTTCGGTTACATATGCAGGGTTGTTCATGATTAAATAAATCTTCCTATAAGTCAAGTTTCTACTTGGATACCGGATGCGGTTCTCATTAATACAGATTTATGAAGGGACCAAGAAGAAGTAGAAAGATAAACAAATGAGAAGTAATCCTACGTGTGTGGAATGGAGCAAAATTTGGTTCATTAGCCGTAGGAACTTATTATTTAGTCCATTAGTTTAAATAATTGATATTATGATCCAACACTTAAAAGAAACATTATTTCAATTTCTGTATTGGATATAGATGGTTTTGATATTATAATAAAGAACAATTGTTGTTTTATTTATAATAAAAGGGTTTATATGGTGTTGGCAATTTACTGAATTGACTTTATATACTTGATTTATATGAAAAAATAATTTTGCAAATTGAACAAACTAGTAAAAGGAAAAGGAGATATTTATTCAAAGAGTTGAATGTAAGTATTTGATGAAATACAAGTCTGAATCATTTGAAAAGATTCAAAGAATTTATAAATGAAACAAATTGGCAAAGTATTAAGATTCTTTGATTGGATGGAGGAAGGAATAAGTGTGCAATAAGTTTCTAGATCATCTCAAAATGGTATTTTCTCACAATGGATGCTTCCTAATATAAAATAATTAATTGGTGTATCTAAAAGTAAAAAGCATACCTTGTTGGACATGGTGCGGTCCATAATGATTTTTATCGACATTCCAGTATCCTTCTAGGGTCATGCCATAGAAACAAGCTGCATATCTACAAAATAAGGTATTCTTAAAATTCGGCCCCAAGACATCATATGAGATATGGATAGGGAGGATTCCTAATCTTAAGTATGTTAAGATAAGGGTTTGTCCAACTTATGTGAAAAAGGTTTCAAAATGATAAGCTTGGGACAAGATTTGATAAGTGCAGATTTGTGGGACTTCATAAAGTAAGTTTAGGGTATATGTTTTAAAATCCTACTTAGCAAAAGGTGTTTGTCGCAAAACATGTTACCTTCTAAGATAAAGGTTTATATCATTGAAGGGTCTAGTGAGAGAATAATAGATCTTAAAGTAGTTCAAGAACCACAAAGTACTATAAGTCAAAAAGAGGAACTAGTAGATAAACCTATTGTACCACAAACCAAATCGTAAATTTGGAATAGTACCGAAGATACTTGGGAGGTATGGATTCATAATAGATGATACCTCATCATAGAGGATGATGATCCAGTAATATACGATGAGACTAAGAGTTGTAGACACTCAGAGAAATGGTAGATGGCCATAAAATTTGAAATAGATCTTTAGAGCAAAAGACAAGTTAGAGACCTATAACACCAAACCTGTTTAAAAGGTTTAATATAAAGTTAAGGAGTTTACTATGATAAAACCTTTTTATCCGTAGTAATGCTCGAATCCATTTTTGGATTTTACTTGTGATTGCAGCTTATTATTACTTAATCTGGCAAATAGATGTGAAGATGTCCTTCCTCAATAAAAATATTAGAGGAAAATGTATGTATGATACAACAAGATGGATTTTTTTTAATGGTTGAAGCAAATCATATATATGAGCTACAACAATCCATTTATAGATTGAAACAAACTTCTCAAAGATGGAACATTTGTTTTGATGATATAATCAAAAGTAGTTTGATTTTATCAAAAATGAGAATGAACCTAATGTGTAAAAAAGGGTCAATGGGAGTGCCATGATATTCCTAGTATTATATGTTGATATACTACGGATAAGGAATGACATACAAGTGCTACAATCAGTAAAGATAAATGTTGTCTAAACATTCCTTCATGAATGATTTGGGAGGAGCATCCTCTTAATTAAGGATACAAATCTATATAGATAGATTTAAAAAGATGCTCGTCTTAAACCATTGAACGTATATTCATTTGATGCTAAAGGCGTTTAGCATGGTAAACTCCAAGAAAGGTCTCATGATGATGAGTCATGGAGTGTATCTCTCTAAATTGTCCCCAATAAAAGAGAGATCGCATGAGTTACTATTATGTATGCAATGAAATGTACGAGACCTGATGTTGATAAATCATATTATGGAGAAGATCACTGTGGGATAGTGAAAAACATCTTAAAGTACTTAACTGGCACTAAGGATGTGATTATAATTCATGGTGGGTCTAAATTAAAACTAGAGGATTAAACAAACTCAAGTTTTTTAGACTGACCAAGATGACAGTAAATCCACTTTAGGGTAAATCGTTACCTTAAACGGTGGTGCAGTAAATTGGTCATTTTGAAACAGCAAGGAGTTGCTAGTTTAGTGATAAAGACAAATCATATAGTTATAAATGAAGTTGCAAGTTGATTGTTTGGATAAAAGTTCATTACAGAACTTGAATAGTTTCTAAGTCTCATCTTGGATCTAAACATGTGTTATAACACTTTCATTTTATTAGAGAAATCATTCAAAGATGAGAAATCATTATAGAGATAGTGCACTCTAAAGAACAAACATTGCATACCCATTAACTGAAGCTTATCTAATAGCAGGATGCTCGTCACTTGGAGAAGAAGGTATGAGACACCATGATGATTGACTTTAGTATAAGTGGTAGATTGAAAGTAGTATTGTGATGCCCCCAAAACAGGTATACATCACCCATCTTGAGTCGCCAGATACATGGTATAGAACTCAACTACAAACTTAATTATATAACTGTCGTGCAAAATACGACAAAACATAGCTGAGAGTTTAAACACGAATATTGCCTTCTAGACAATATCCACACTCAATGGAGTCCTCATTACAATTATTATCACACTATTTTATAAAAATAGTGAGGACTATTATAGCCACCATCTCGGACCGTCACTCCATTCCCCAACTAGTCCCAACTATATTCTCATTTCCTGAAGAGAAAAAAAAATAAAAAGGTGAGCTCAACTAGCCCAGTAAGAAATATTATGACTAAGATAATGCAGAATAAATTATCCTTAGCTTTCAATAGTATAACAACTGATAGAATACAATAAACATCAAGTTTAACTGCAGCGGAATAAGCAATCCATTAGAAGAGTCAAGTAGAACATAATGTCTACTATCTCGTCTAGATTAAAAGTCCATCGTTAATATTTCATTCCTATAATACGCAATAACAGTTCTTTGTTATACCCAAGATAAAAAGAACTATCATCATCTGTCTTCACCTAAACCACCAAAGATTATAATTAAATCCACAATTCATATTTATAATCATGTAAATCAACAGTTTCTCCTTGCCATAAAGGCTTAATAGAACGTTTACTCAATATCCTTACCCCAAAGGCTAAAGATATTCAAATGTAATAACAATGATCATACCAATCAGTTGTTCTACCATTGCACTCGGGCCAAAGATATTCAACTATAAAACTAATGGTCATGATCATACCAATCAATTGTCTTTCAGTGCACTACGACCAAAGACATTCAACTGTTAACTAATGGTCATGATCCTGCCAATCATATCATCAAATTATCCATGTACTACGGGCCAAGGATATTTGTTATTATCACCAGTGGTTATGATCATGTCATACACCTGTCCATCTTTGCACGTAAGCCAAAGAGTATACTATAAAACCAATAATCAACCGTCCATCTTTGCACGTAATCCAAAAATATACAACTGTAAAACCAATAATCAACAGTCCATCTATGCACGTAAGCCAAAGATGACTTTCATCACAACATAAGCATGAGGATGATGACAATGATATAAGCATTAATCAAACAAAATCAAGGATAAATATTAAAGACTTTAAATTTATCTAGAGTTTAAAAATATCCAAATTGTCAACATGATACTGCTTTATAGAGTAAAATTCAAGAATAATATTCATGTACTAAAAATAATTTGGACAGAAAAGAAAATATATTTTTCGGGTGAATAGTACTTCAGGAATAGTACGCCATGAATAGTAGCCCGACACGAAAAGTGTCCCGAATACCCGAGTGAATGATACTAGAGTGAATAGTAATTGGGTGAATAGTAACTCGTGAATAGTACTCTGACACGAAAAGTACCCCGAATACCCGAGTGATTAATACCATAGTGAATAGTAACTGGGTGAATAGTAACTCATAACAGAAAAATACCAAAGAAAATGATATTTCATGATGAGTACAAAAGAAATGATATCCTAGATGAGTATAATAGAATATACGAAACTGCAAATGGATTTTCACCCGTCATGCGGTAATCCACGTAGACAGATCATTTCCACAATTTAATAAAGAATGAATATGAAGGATCATTCACCATGCATGCGGTAATCCACATAGACGGGTTATTCCAACAGAATAATAGAGAATGGAATAATAAAAGAATTCACCATGCATGCGATAGACCGCACAGACAGGTTATTCCCAACAGAATAATATAGAATGGAACCAGGTCATGCGTAATCCGCACAGACAAGATATTCCAATAGAATAATAAAGAATGGAACCAGGTCATGCATAATCCGCACAGATATGATATTCCAATAGAATAATAAAGAATAGAACCAGGTCATGCGTAATCCGCACAGACAGGATATTCCAATAGAATGATAAAGAATGGAACCAGGTCATGCATAATCCGCATAGACATGATATTCCAACAGAATAATAAAGAATGGAACCAGGTCATGCGTAATCCACACAAATAGGATATTCCAATAGAATAATAAAGAATGGAATAACAACAGAATTCACCAGGCATGCGATAGACCACACATACAGGTTATTCCAACAAAATAATAAAGAATGGAATAACAGAAGAATTTCACCATGTATGCGGTACTTATGAGCAGTTATTCCAACATAATAATAAAGAATGGAATAATAACCCTTACGAGTATTGAAGAAAATAACTCTCTTCATGAATACCAAAGAATAATACCCCTTACTATATAATAATATATCCCTTACCTCAAAAGAAGATCGGATACTGGAATAGTGAGGTAACAGACTTCTCTTCTTCTTTCTCTCTATAATTTCTCTCTATAATAATTGCTCTATAGCTTTAGTGAATTGGTGAGAAATGAAGGAAGAATGAGCTTTTATTTATAGGAAAATATAGTTTCGATAATTGCACGTTTTGGGGCTCAAAATATTACAGTATAATATACCTTCCTCTTTTCCTTCATTTTTAATTTAGTCCTGCAAGTATTATCAAACTTGCACCACCTCCCCTAATAGTAAATCATGTGAATCAATAGTAAATCATGTGAATCAATAGTTCTAGACATGTGAAAATACGAATTACAGTATAGTACCTCCATCTATACCTCCATTTTTAACTTAGTCATGCAAGTATTATCAATCTTGCACCAACTCCCCTAATAGTAAATGAATGTGAACCAATAGTACACACATGTGAACAAATAGTTATAATCATGTGAATCAATAGCAATTAATTGCTTATTTATCCGGTTAATTACCCGATTAGTCAATATAACCTCCAGACATCAATTATTATCGAAATAAATGTTGATTTTCACTAACACTAATAATTTCAACACAATGGAACTAACAATTTCATCTTTAATCAACACGAACTTATTCATCATTAATATTATAATTCACAATATTTAACAACCAGGTCGTTCCCAGGAAAGAGGGGGCTTTCCGATAAGGATTTCTCCTTATTGGCGCACAATTAGGTGACCAAACCCCTCATTGACAGAACTTCTAGACATTGTCAATATTGCAAATAACAATATGAATAACTTTGTCATCTCAATTATTGATTTAATAATATATCATATTATGCAGATTATACTGTGACAATAATTGAATTAATAATATGAGAGATATGACGCAGCACTTACTGTAACAATAATTGAGTATAACTGAGTGACTCTCACGTAAGCATCAATAATCAATACCGTGTGCTACATTTTTGAATCTATTAACATGGAATTCATTGATTGAGTTCTTTATTATGAATTTGCTAAACGTTTGTGAACGTTCATAGCTCGCTTCTTCGTTCTAAGTCAGAATTTGACCATTTTTGAGTCCGTAACTCTAAAATGCAAATTTAGACTATTCTCCATCGAAAACCAATGTTTCTGAGTTCAATGGTGACTTTTGACTTTCATTTCGAGAATTTAACGATTTCGACGATTATCGTCCAATTTCAAAAATTTTACCATAACTTCGTTACTTGAGATTTTTACATTGTTCAAAATGGATTCATTCCATTATTCTATCATCTTAACCAAAGATATTTCATCTAATCCTATACACGATGGTTTTAAATTTGTCCATCAACAACAAAATGGCAATTCTTCAATGTTCTTTATTAGTTCATAACTTTTATGATTATGATTCACTTACAACATGGTTTATTAAGGTTTAAGTTCTCTAATAACCATCCTTATACTCCTTATGGTACATGCACCACCAATTATCACTTCTTTATCAAAACTATAATAAAGAGATGGAGATTAATGGTTAAGGATTCAATACCTTTGGTGTTCTTAACTTGGTTCTACTTCTTTTCATCTTAAATTAGACAGACCCTTCTCACTTTTCTCTCAATAATATAAGCTCTAAGATGTTGGTGTTTTTGAACAAGTAACAAATGAACTAACAACCTCTCTATTTATAGAATTTACAAGGTTAGAGCATTAAGGTCATTAAACCATCCCACCTTACTATTCATTTCTTGCTCCCCACAACACTTATCCCTTACTTGGCCACCAAGTTGGCCAGCCATGATTCACTTATGGGGCCCACATGGGTTGTCCCATGGGTTTTTCTCACCCGATGACCCATCGGTTCGATCCACGGGGTCGGTTCTGGGTTTGGGCTTAATATTGGGCTTTTATTTCTTATCATTGGGCTTTAACAAGTTTGCACTTGGGCTTGCCCAATTCCTACACCAATCCTACAAGTTCATTACAATTGGCGTAAGGCTTTTAACATATAATCTTCGTATTCTTTGTGTATACTAATTCGTATAATCATTCGTCATATACGTTATGTCATCTTCTGTATACTAGTACAATACTTCGTATTATACTTGTATTCTTTGTTTCGTATAATACTTTCTTATTATATGATCGTCATTCATTCAATCTTCACTTTCCTTAACATTCTCGAACTTAGTACGCAAGCGAAAAACTGCGTTTGTCATAACTGAATTATTATTACATAATCCATCCTTCCTTATTATTCTATCGTTACGTATTTCCCAGAAGCTCAAAAATAATTTCCGAGCAGAAATGGATGAATAGTATTTTTCAGAAAATTTTTTAAAAAGCTTTTATTTTCGTCTTGGAAATTCAAGCACTTTAATTTCTTCACATAGCCAGAATACTACGATATTACAACACTTTTAGGTTATAGAACAATCTTCATCTTGCTTACTCATTATAAATAACATATAATATAATTTTATTCATTAATTAATCAAATAAAATTATTTTATAATTAATCTGATTTTCTCGATCGTTACATAATTTATTTATTTAAATAAGATTAGAATTGTTCTAATTAATTTATTCACAACCAGTTTAATATGGAGAACCTAAAAGGTCACACCATCAAAGAAAAATATTTATTTAAGAAGTAAATGACATAATAATAATAGTAAGTTTAATGTATTTAATTTAATCTATGGTGATAGAATAAATTAAATAGCTTAATATTATTATTTAATATTTTGGAAATATTAATATAAATTAATAAGAAGAGTCTTATTATTATAATTATTATTACTATTATTTTTATTTAATTCCTAAAGGAGTTTAGGAATTAATTGATAAAAATACTTTAATTAATTTCTAATTGGATTAGAAATATAATTAATTAAATGAGTTTAATTAATTAAATGAAAAAACCCTATACCTAAATAGTTTAGGAGGGTTGCCTACAACTATAAATAAGAAAGTCTTATTATGGATTAGGGTTATATTTTATTCCAAGAGTTGAAAGAGTACGTATATTCTATAGTGATAGAATCTAGGGTTTTGACAAACACCCATCTTCTTGAATATTTGTTCTTCCTTGGTGGATCACCTCTAGAGGCCAAACACTTGGGTGGCTAACGTTGATCAACGGAAGGAATCAAACCCAGTGAATTCAAGTTGAACGTGAAAAAGAATTGGAGGTGAACTCATACCTGAAGAAGCTAGTTTCTACAAGGGTATAAATCTGATCTCCATCTCTTCTCTATTGATTGATAATTGAGCACAAAGTATGATCATGCTGATGGTTTGTATGAAAATTTTAAATTTTTATTTTGGCGCGCTTCCGCTACTTTTATGTGATTT
Organism: Panax ginseng; assembly: GCA_020205605.1. NCBI lineage: Eukaryota > Viridiplantae > Streptophyta > Magnoliopsida > Apiales > Araliaceae > Panax > Panax ginseng. The sequence continues at coordinate 71,785,363 of CM035139.1, forward strand.
GATTGCATGATCACACAATATACAAACTTAACAACATTTTCATTACTAATATTATTTACGAAATTCTCGTGTATTACACGTACTCGGATTCGAATGTAATTTTGTAACCTTTGCTGAAATTTTAATTCAACTCGTTTTATTGTACTCGAGCTTGGGTTGACTCGACTCAATTTTTATTCGAGCCATTCGCGAGCATCTGAGACATACATAAATTTGAACTAGATTATTTATATTATTAAAATGTAGATAAAATTAATTATAGTCAACTATTTGAAATAAGTTAAATTTGAAATCTTCAAATTAGATCTCGAGTCTTGTAAAAAATTAATGAGATGATATTATCACCCTTGAATCAATTGATGAACATGTACAGAAAATATAAAAACTCCTTCTACTTTTCAGAATATGTAAAAATTTTAATTGTTGAATACTATATATTAAATAAATCAAGTATACGCGATACTATATATGAATAAAGATCAATGAACGAACATGTATCGAGTAGGGATTAGTCAGATTAGGAAAATTTGACACTCTACATAAGGGGTTAAATCACCTTTTTTTTCCCATTGAATTGGGGTTGAATTTACGTTTACATCATTGAAATCAATTTTTTTACGGTCAACTCATTGAACAATAATTTTTTATACAAAATAAAAATTTCGTCAAAAAATGTTAAAAGTTAATAACATATCCATGTATGATGACGCTTATGTGGACTATTCAACAGATTAAAACACGATGTATTAGCAAATGATGTGTACAATAATTTTTTTTAAAAATAAATGTATAGCTTACTTAACATATTAAATAATGGAAAATAAGTAAATCTATTTAAAATCAAACAATTTATTATTAAAAAATCAAAGTGAAAATTAAACTAATTAAAATACAATAAAAGCCAAATATAAGCTAAAACCAAAAATAAACAACTAAAATATTAGTATATTACTATAAAATAAACAACTAAACAATTAAACTCATGTATATTTAAAAGAAAGTAAAATAAGTAAACTAATCACCATTAGAAACCCCAAAAAAATATTAATCAAATTTTTTAAAAAATAAAATAAAATCCAGAACACCATGCTCACCATCAAATTAGCAAAAACTCTTTTACTTTTTTATATGTCTTTATTATTTTCACACAAAAAAATGGTCAACAAATTTGCAAACCTTCTCTGAACATCATGCTCACCATCCCCTTTATCGAAGATCCAAATCCGAAGTAACCAAGTACTGTGACGGCTAAATCGCTATATTGCTCCTGATTTATAATCAAAGAAGGCACATCAATAAGAAACTTTATGTATACCTGGGACACTACAAGAAATAGGGTTAATTCTGGCGGAATTATAATCGACGAAATTTTTTCCCTTAGAATTATTATATTTACAACGAAAAGTTCTATCGAACATAATTTAGTCAGAATTAGAATATTCTCGACAGAATTTCGTCAAAATTTGGCATAGTCCTTGGCACGAAGTGTTCTCGCCAGCGCACATAGTAAATTCGACGGAAGTAATTCTAACGGAATTCTGTCGAAAATAAATCCCTTTTTTTAATTGAACCAGAATCCCTATTTTGTTCATTCATTTTTTCCTTCTTCTTTTCTCAGCCTTTAGCAGCGGCGCCATCTCCTCTGTTCATTTAATCCCTACAATCATTTAAGCCCTAATTATATCTTCTCATATCCGTTGTTCATCTATTTGTAACCCTTAATTTATCTTTAAACTTATAATTTATCTCCATACATAAACCCTAAAATTTTTAGACTAAGGCTACTTGGTGGTGCATGGCAGCGACTGTCATAGAGCCTCTAGCTATTGTATTCTTCTTCCTCCATTGTTACCTTCAATTTAAAAGTTAGATGTTAATTGTTTTTGTAGTTAGGATTAAGAAATCCTAATTTTTTTAAGCTTTAATTTAATTGAAGAAATTATTCATTGCTATATTATTTAGGATGTATAAAGGCACCTACTATTATTAGGTGTTAACCAAATAAACATATAATGAACAATAAATTTTGTATTTGCATAGTTTGGTACAGATCCTGATTAACATCGGATTGAAGGAATTTTTTTAATTATTTTGATTTGAGTTTTGATAACACACTTCATTGTATGCTTTGGAGTTTGTTCATGTTATTGTTAGTGTAATTTGATTCTATTAGTGAATCTGTCAATGAATTTGTTAGGTGTTTAGGTTTGTGTAATTTGAATGTTTGGAGATCAAACTTGTTAATGTTACTGCCTATTTTTCAGAATTGAGTATATACAATTGTTGAATTATATATACTTGTTGGGACTGTTACTTGATGTTATGTCTCTCACTTAGGCCAATGCCAATTCACATGGTACATTTTTATAAGCTTTTGAGGATTTTTCAGCTGGTGTCTCTACATGTTCTCCGAGTGCATACTTAGACTTAGTTGTCTTGGTCTATTTCGTGTACTTGGAAACCATGGGTAAGTGTTGTTGAAATTTTCATAAAATAGAAGAAATGTGCTCAAGATTAGCACTAGTGAGGAGACGCATATAGAAACGGGATAGAAGCCTAATCACTGTAGAGTGGAGATATATACTAAGAAAATATAATTCATGCATGGACCACATTCATGAATATTCCTGTTCTAATTGGGTATTTTCTTCAATTAAAGATGTCAGCCGATAGGAATTGAATATACCATAGGATACGAATTGATGAGAGGGGATTAGTTGATGCGTACTATGATGGGGTGTGTAATTTTATGAACAATGTAATTAATAGAACATGCTGATGATCTGAACGAAAAGATGAGATGCATGTGTCTCAAGTGTAAAAACATGATTTGGAAGACTGCCGACAAAATTAAATTTAACTTATATTCACGTGGGTTTGTGGATGGGTATTTGGTATGGATTCATCATGGGGAACCAACTGAGTTACCACACAAGCATCGGCATACCGCCTTATGAAGCATTATACAGTAGGAAGTGCAGAACTCCATTGTGCTGGGATGAAGTCGGTGAACGTCAACTATTAGGACCAGAACTGGTACAACAAACTGCTGAGGTTGTTAAACTCATCAGGACAAGATTGGTAGCTACTCAAGACAGACAGAAGAAGTATGCTGATCAACACAGATAAGATCGTGAATTCGACGTAGGAAATTTTGTGTTCTTAAAAGTTTCTCCTTGGAAGGGGAATATTCATTTTGGTAAAAAGGGGAAGCTAAGCCCGAGGTTTATTGGACCCTTTGAAGTGATGCAAAGAGTAGGAGAAGTAGCTTATGAGGTAGCTCTACCTCCAAAGTTGGAACACGTTCATAATGTTTTTCATGTTTCGGTGTTACGACCGTATAAACCCGATTACAAGCATGTGATCGAGTACGAACCATTACAGTTCGATAAAGACTTGTCTTATGAAGAGGTTCCTATCCAGATAGTTGACAGGAAAGAACAAGTGCTCAGGAATAAAGTAATACCTTCCGTGAAGGTAATATGGAGGAACCAAAATGTTGAAGATGCTACGTGAGAAATCGAAGCTGAAATGATGAAGAATTATCCTGAGTTATTTGTTTGATCTATGTCTTCAATTCTGGGGACAGAATCTTTGTAAGTAGGGAAGAATGTGATGAATGATTTATTTGAGTTGTGATTCTGGGGACAAAATCCTTGTAAGGAGGGAAGGATGTAACAATCCGGAATTTTAAATTATAATTTCAAATATTTATTAAATTATATAAATATTTAATTGATGTGTTTATTGTTGAATAAATATTTGTTTAAGTTGATTTTATTTGATTATTTATTTGTTAAATAAATAATTAATGAGTGAAGGAAATTAATGATTATGAGATAATATTCTAATTTAAATTAATAATTAAGATAGAGAGTTGATAGGGATTAAATAAATTATTATAATGTTTTTAATTTAATAATAAAAGTGTGACAACAAACTATGCTATAAATGAGTTATAAAAAATAAATTAAAGGAGTTTAATTTAGTTTTGCCAATCAAGGCTTAAAGATATTAAGTCTTTAATCCTTAAAGAGTTTTTGCCAAACAAAGCCTTGTGACTTTTGAATTTTGAATTTTAATTAAAATAAATAAAATATAAATAATATATATTAAATTTTGGTAACTGATAACTTATTATTATATTTATTATAACGTCGATTTTAGACGTTTAGGTGTGTGCGTTGATTTGAGTTTTATTTTACGTAAAAAGCATTTGGCCTAAGAAGGAAAGGAAGAAAGAAGATTGAAGAGAATAGAGAAAGAGTTTGAGAGAATTGAGAGAAGATTTCTGAGATTTCCCAAGCAATTCTCTGACTTTATCTAAGATTATCCAAGCAATTGAAGGTATTTTTACATAACCTTAATATTATATATATATATATATATATATATATATATATATATATATATATATATATGTTTTACGGCATAATTCCTAAGTTTTGTAAATTCCATTTTTTTTTGAATTGTTGTTATAAACTAAACTATTGTATTCATATGTATTTGTGATGTTAGAACTAACATCTAGATAAGGATTTAGTGTACCATTTACTTTCTTTACGTTTAAAAATAAGAAAATAGTTTTACAGTGAATATGTGTATGAGCATGGCTTGTAGGAGTACCAAAATTGATAGTTATTTGTGAACTAATAGGTAAATTAAGCCTTGATTGTATTAATTCAGTAAATAATGAAGAGAACGTAGTTTGAATGAATTAATTTGGTGTATAATGGTGATCACAGTGTTAATTGGTTAACAATGTCAAAAAATGGAGTTTTTGTATAAAATATGGAATTGAAAGGTTTTAAATTTGATGTTTATGTTATTTATGTGGGTAAAAACATGCTAGAGACCGTAAGTTATGTTTATGTCAAATTTTTGTAAGGTATACGTGTTAAATTGGGTGCTAGAAATTAAAATTAGCTTCGTTTCTGTTCTTCGTGCCAAGTTCTGTGATTCAGATCATGAACGCCAAACTTAAGCGCTATGACATCAAGCCTCACGTCATAAGCGCTTAAACTTAGCGCCATAACGCCAAGCCTCACAAACATCACTTCCGTGGCTTGTGCCTCGCACCACGACTCAAAGACCTGCATTGCAATACCGTCCCCTAGTGTAAATTGTGGCGTAGCAAATGTCTTTGGTTAGCCAGAATGGCGGAAAATTATTTTTTTATTGCACAAAGTTTGTAATTGTTGATACGGTGCAGTATTATGACTGTTAGAATGTGATTTTTGTTAATTGTTGTATCATAGTAATGAGAATGAGAATATTATTAACAATTAACAAGTTTGGTTATTACATTACTTGTGACGCCCCCAAAATAGGTATACATCACCCATCTTGAGTCGCCAAATACATGGTACATAATTCAAATACAAACTTAATTATACAACATGAAATGTGAGTTTTAATACAAATATTGTCTTCTGGCGATGATTCAAACTCAAAATACACGACAAAACATAATCGAGAGTTTTAACACGAATATTGTCATCTAGACAATATCCACACTCAAATTCAATCTTATTACATTTATTATCACCCCTATTTCATGTAATAGTGAGGACTACTAATGCTATCAATTGGACCGATCACTCGCTCCCCGACTAGTCCCTGTTACGTTCTCATTTCCTGAAGAGAACAATGAAAGCAAGAAGGGTGAGCTCAACTAGCCCATTAAGAAATATTATGACTAAGATAATGCGTAATAAATTATCGTTAGCCTTCAACAACAAAGGTTAAGCGATACAATATAACAAACATCAAGTTTAATGGCTGATGTAATAAGCAATCCATTAGAAGAGTCAAGTAGAGAATAAAATCTACTATCTTCTATGATTTAAAAGGTTTTCATCACTTTTATCATTTGAACTCGACAATAAATAATCCACATCATCAAATCATCCCTACACTACAGGCCAAGGATATTCTTTAGTATCACGACAACGAATTATCCATGCACTACGAGCCAAGGATATTCATGTATTCATCAATGGTCACGATCATGCCATAAAACAATTCATCTTTCCACCCTTGGCCGAAGAGAATCCATAGCCATAATCATACCAAAAATTGTCCATCAATGCCCTACGGGTCAATGAGGACTTTTTCCATATCATTTGTAACATTAAGGTCATGATTATACCAAATAATCCCTGGTCATAATCATACCAAGTCCATCTATGCACTACAGGCCATAGATGACTTTCAACATAATATAAACATGAGGATGATGACAATGATATAAGAATTCAATAAAACAAGTTCAAGAATTAATTTATCTAGGAACTAATAACGTCCAAATTGTCAACATGATACTTCTTTGTAGAGTAAATTCAAGAATGCTCAGAAGAATATTTCCATGAAAAGATACTGGATGAAGCGCAAATATCAAGGATATTCCACTAATTTCATGGAGTATAGAAGTCAAAACTTTAACCAACTGAGTATAATAAAAAATGGAATAACAAAAGAAATCACCAGGCATGCGATAGACCGCACAGACAGGTTATTCCAATAGAATAATAAATAATGGAACCAAGTCATGCGTAAACGCACAGACATGATATTCCAACAGAATAATAAATAACGAAATCAGGTCATGCGTAAATGCACAGACATGATGTTCCAACAGAATAATAAAGAATGGAATAATAGAAGAATTTCCCCATTTATGCAGTACTTCGCATAGACAGGTTATTCCAATATAATGATAAAGAATGGAATAACAAAAGAATTTCACCATGTATAGGGTAGACTGCATATACAGGTTATTCCAACAGAATAAAAAAATGGAATAACAGAAGTTCTCTTCATGAATACGAAAGAAATAATACCCCTTACGAGTACAACAAATAATATCCCTTACCTTATAAAGTAGAGTACTCCGACGGGTAGGGCGGGAAAATACTTGAAGAAACTTGCACTACGCTCAAAGTTTTCTTAAACTCTAAAGAAAATACGCTCAAGATTATAGAAGAAGAATTCTCTCTACAGTTTCTCTCTCTAGAGTTTCAATGAATTCGTAAGAAATAATGAAGGAATGAGCTTCTATTTATAGAAGAATGGATTGAATAGTAACTAATTCCTGAACGGTCCAGATTGATTTACTTTTAAACGGACGGTCCAGATTGGGTTACTATAAAATATTCTAATAAAACAAAATCTTTTAAATAAAATATAATATATTCTATTATAATCTAATAAAACAAATAACTTTATAAAAGTATTTTGTTTTATATAAAAAGATTTTACTATACAAAAACACTATCACAGAACCTTATGCAAATACTATGCATAATAAAATATAATATATTCTAATTATTGTCTAATAAAACAAATAACTTTATAAAAGTATTACATTTTATATAAAAAGATTTTACTATGTAAAACACTAAGCATAATAGAATATAATATATTCTATTTATTGTCTAATAAAATGAATAACTTTATAAAAGTATTACATTTTATATAAAAGCTTTTCCGTTTTATTACATTAATAATACTAATAAAATAAAACTTCATCATCATTATTATAATTCACACTATTAATCGACCAGGTCGTTCCCAGGAAAGAAGGGGCTTTCCAATAAAGATTTTTCCCTATTGGCGCGCAATTAGGTGACCAAGCCTCTCTTTGGCAGAACTTCTAGACATCGTTAATATTGCCAATAATAATATTAATAAATCTGTCATCTCAATTATTGATTTAATAATATATAAAATATCGACAATAATTGAATCAAATAACGTGAAATACTATGCAACAATTACTGAAGCAATAATTGAACAAAACTGAGTGACTTCTCACGTAAGCATCAATAATCAATACCGTGTGCTACTATGCAACCACGCATTCATTCGCATTTTTAACACCGGTGTTTCAATAGTTAACGATAAAACTTCCGCCGTTATTTTCATAAAATATTTTTGTCGTTTTCTCAATCTGACAATAATTTTGTTGTGGGGTCCACCAATGATTGTGTCGTCGTACGTATATTCCATGATAAAATGAATATTCCTCGACCAATCGAATATTATATAACAACTTGCGTACTTTACAAAATTTATAAATATTACCCACAACTATAACATTATATCAAATCCACACCATAATATTCAAAAAAAAAAATTGAGAAATTTAATTCTTTATTCATAAAATCTGGGGTCTCACAATCTCCCCTCCTTATGAAATTTTGCCCTCGAAATTTGCGTACGTACCTGGTATGCCGAAGAACTGTGGATACCTTGACTTCATTTCATAATCCAACTCTTGAGGTATAACCTTGAATACCTTTATCGTCGAAAACATTACACGTTGCATACGTGCATGCCCGATGTCCTCCGATTGCCTCTGAATGCACATCAGTCCCTAAAATAGCCATTTTAGTACTTGATACCGACCTCAAATCTAAAAATATAAAGAATGAAAGTTATAGGTCTACTCGTTATCTTTCTGAATCATCCTGAATCACCTCAATCGGAGTTCGTATGAAAAGATTATGCCCAATTTACTAAAGGACATCCGAACAGATTTTGGCTTAACACTTGACCAGCGCCTAGGAGCCCAGATTTGGCCTTGGGCAAGCGCCTAGATTCCCAAGAGCAGAATGCTCGGCGCTCGACCCTTGGCACTTAACTCTAATTTTCCAAATTTTGCAACTTTTGGCACACATACTTCAAATCTTCATAACTTCTTCATCCGTTATCGGAATTACTTAGTTTTTGAGGCTATGGAAAGCTTGTAACATGCTCTATAAAACCTCCATGATTTCATAATTTTTCAGATTCATTAATTATTCTAAAATTTAGCTCCAAAGTCCCCCAAGACTAAGTTTTTTACTAACAACGATACGTGAAAAACGTTATGAACACGCGACATACTTGGTGGTAAAACGAGTCTATAGGCCACAGTTCCTACTCGATCAAGGATTTCAAATAGGCCAATTAAATCAAGGGTTGAGATAACGCCTTCTTGAACCTTATTCTTCACATTTATCATATTCGGGTGTATATGTAGCTTGAGCGGCTTTAACTTTATCGATTAAAGTCGATTCTACTCGTATATTCGTTATCTTCACGTGGGTCCCTAGAGTCTTTAACTCTATCTTCATCATTTGTAAGTTATACAAAATGGGTTTTTATGTTAACAACATCGTACTCGTAAACGCATACGATCTTCTACTTAACGCGTCAGCTACCACGTTCGCTCTTCCACGATGATATTGAATGGTACAATCGTAATCTTCAATAGCTTGAGCCAATGTCCTTGGCGCATGATACGTTTGTTTTGGTTGAAGAATATGTAAGGGTTTTAGAAATGGGTTTTGTACTGGGGTCAATACAAAATTCGATTTCACGCTCTAGGGTAGGCTAAGAAGTCTTTAAGAATACGTTAGGAAATTTATTAACAATAGAAATATCATTCAAAACTGTGACTCTCATCCATGACTTGGATAGTACGTCACATTGATACCTATCAACTTTCCATCGTCATTCACGATGTCGCCTACAGAAAGTCTGGCTTCAGTGCATTCCACATAAGGAAGTCAACAACGAAAGGATCGGGGCTCTTTACTTATGGCTTGATATGGCAATGATTGATTTTAGTGGTTTGGTTGCTTGAATTTGCATAACAGGTTGGTTAGGAATTTGAAAGCTAACAACCTTACGAAAAGCATAATGAGTAGTTAACCAATCGATTTCTAAAATCACATCAAATGAAAGTATTTTCAAAGAGATAAGATCGACAAGTAACGTGAAAGTGTCGATTTGAATCATACAAGATTTATAAACAATGGAGGTAACGAAGGTTTCTGCTAATGAAGTTTCAACCAATAAGTCAAAGTCTAATTTCTCCGAAGTCAAATTTAAACATTGAGCGCAAGCAAGAGAGATAAAAGAATTGGTAGAACTGGTATCTAATAAGGTATAGCCTTCGCAAGAATTTATAATTAACTAACCCGTGCTAACTTCATCCGGGTTACTCGCTTTTTGAGGAGTCACGAAAAATGCTCTCCCTTGCACTACCGACTTTGACTTTTCTGGGACGACCTTTGGTGCCTCCATCCTAGCTGAACTTATCTTCGATGAATGACAAAATTGGGCTAGGTGACCTTCTCTTCCACAATTATAACATGCTTTGAATTCAAGATCACGCAGCTTGGACCGATGTGTCCTCCCTTCCGCATTTGAAGCATATGATGGGTGGTCGCTTCTCCTTCCTTAACAACGGTCTTTGGTCTTTCGACGCCTTTCCATCATTGTTGAATCTCCTCTTCTTGAAATGTCCATTCTTATTATTTTGGCCATGATTACCACTGAAGTGGTCACCATTTCTGGTATGCTGATTCCCTCCACGCTTATTGTCACCATTTCGATGACTACTATCACTGGTATTATCATTTTGCCAACTACTCTCTTTTGGTTGGGTTGACTCATTATCGTGCTCCAATAACTGAGCCCTATTAACAACATCTGAATACAAACACAATTTATGAGAGATAAGATATTGACGTATCTCGGGTTTCAAATCTCTTAGAAACATTTGCGTCATTCGCTCCTCATTATCTACCAAATGGGATGCAAACCGAGATAACTCGGCAAACTTAGCCTCGTACTGCGACATGGTCATATTGTTTTGCTCCAACTTGATGAACTCCACCTCCTTCATGTGACGAATACTTTCGGGAAAGTACTTGTCGTTGAACAGATCTTGGAACTTCTCCCAAGACATCTTGAGTGTGTCAGTCTGGGTACGTTTTATAGATTCCACCAGTAATTTGCCTCTTCACGTAACATAAAGGTGGCAAATGGAACCTTTTGCTCCTTTGAGCATCCCAATACATCAAATATCTTGGTGATCTGCTTTAACCACGTCTCTACCTTAAGTGGTTCTGGCTTTCCCAAAAACTCCAGTGGTCCCAGCTCCTTGAACTGCTTAGCAGTGACCGACCGTGGGTTTCCATTATTTCCACCTATATTTTGAACAAAAGTCTCTCTTACCTGTTGTTGCTAAAGCCTCTGAACATTCCATCATTCATCATTTGGTCAGTGTTGTTTGCCTGAGGATTGTCGCCTTCCTGATGCACATTATCCTGATTATTGATATGTGGAGACTCAACGATCTCCTGTGCTCCATTGCTATTCTCACCATTCTCGGATGTCATTTTCAAATACTGCCACAAAACAAGGGTTAATTAACATATCACATATTATCCCTATACTCTGACTGACCAATTAAATACCAAATAAACTTAGGTAGGTCATACTAGCGAAGGAATTCCCTGTCTCTCCCCTCCTAGTTCTTGTCTCACATCTCAGCCAGGGATCATATCCCTAAGCTTTAATACCAACTGTGATGCCTCCAAAATAGGTATACATCACCCATCTTGAGTCGCCAAATACATGGTACAGAATTCAAATTCAAACTTAATTATACAACATGAACTGTGAGTTTTAATACAAATATTGTCTTCTAGACAGTATTCAAACTCAAAATACGACAAAACATAATTTGAGAGTTTTAACACGAATATTGTCATCTAGACAATATCCACACTCAAATTCAATCTTATTACATTTATTATCACCCTATTTCATAGAATAGTGAGGACTACTAATGCTATCAATTGGACCGTCACTCCGTTCCCCGACTAGTCCCTGTTACGTTCTCATTTCCTGAAGAGAACAATGAAAGCAAGAAGGGTGAGCTCAACTAGCCCATTAAGAAATATTATGACTAAGATAATGCAGAATAAATTATCGTTAGCCTTCAACAGTGTTAAACTGATACAATATAACAAACATCAAGTTTAACAGCAACGTAACAAGCAATCCATTAGAAGAGTCAAGTAGAGAATAAAATCTACTATCTTCTATGGTTTAAAAGGTTTTTCATCACTTTTATCGTTGAAACTCAGCTTAATAAATAATCAACATCATCAAATCATTCCTGCACTACAGGCCAAGGATATTCTTTAGTATCACGACCACGAATTATCCATGTACTACGGGCCAAGGATATTCGTGTATTCATCAATGGTCACGATCATGCCATAAAACAATTCATCTTTGCACCCTTGGCTGAAGAGAATCCATAGCTATAATCATACCAAAAACTGTCCATCAATGCACTACGGGCCAATGAGGACTTTTTCCACATCATTTGTAACATTACTACCATGATTATACCAAATAATCCTCGGTCATAATCATACCAAGTCCATCTATGCACTACAGGGCCACGTATGACTTTCAACATAATATAAACATGAGGATGATGACAATGATATAAGAATTCAATAAAACAAGTTCAAGAATTAATTTATCGAGGAACTAATAACGTCCAAATTGTCAACATGATACTTCTTTGTAGAGTAAAATTCAAGAATGCTCGTAAGAATATTTTCATGAAAAGATACTGGATGAAGCGCAAATATCAAGGATATTCCACTAATTTCATGGAGTATAGAAGTCAAAACTTTAACCAACTGAGTATAATAAAAAATGGAATAACAAAAGAAATCACCAGGCATGCGATGTAGCCGCATACATGAGTTATTCCAATAGAATAATAAATAATGGAACGAGTCGTCACGTAAGAACGCATGCATATGATATTCCAATGTAATAATAAATAACGAAATCACGTGCGTAAACGCACGCATGAGATGTTCCAACAGAATAATAAAGAATGGAATAACAGAAGTTTCACCATGTATGCGTACTTCGCATAGACAGGTTATTCCAATATAATGATAAAGAATGGAATAAAAAAAGAATTTCACCATGTATAGGTAGACCACAGATACAAAAGTTATTCCAATGTAATAAAAAAAAATGGAATAACAGAAGTTCTCTTAATGAATACGAAAGAAATAATCCCCCTAACGAGTACAATAAATAATATCCCTTACCTTATAAAGAAGAGTACTCCAACGGGTAGAGCGGGGATATACTTGAAGAAACTTGCACTACACTCAAAGCTTTCTTAAACTCTAAAGAAAATACGCTCAAGATTATAGAAGAATAATTCTCTCTACAGTTTCTCTCTCTAGAGTTTCAATGAATTCGTAAGAAATAATGAAGGAATGAGCTTCTATTTATAGAAGAATGGATTGAATAAGAACTAATTCTAATCGGTCCGTATTGATTTACTTTTAAATGGACTATCCAGTTTGGTTTACTATAAAATATTCTAATAAAATAAAATCTTTTAAATAAAATATAATATATTCTATTTTTAATCTAATAAAACGAATAACTTTATAAAAGTATTCATTTTTATTTAAAAAGATTTTACTATGCAAACACTACGCATGCACTATGCAAACACTATGCATAATAAAATATAATATATTCTAATAATTGTCTAATAAAACAAATAACTTTATAAAAGTATTCATTTTATATAAAAGATTTTACTATGCAAAATACTATGCGTAATAGAATATAATATATTCTATTTATACTCTAATAGAAATCGAATAACTTTATAAAAGTATTCTCATTTTATATAAAGCTTTTACGCTTTTATTACATTAATAATACTAATAAAACAAAACTTCATTATCATTATTATAATTGCACTATTAATCGACTGTGTCGCTTCCTGTGAAAGAGGGGATTTCTAATAAAGATTTCTCCTATCAAGGCGCAAGAATTAGATGACCAAACCTCTCCTTCGCAGAACTTCTAAACATTGTTAATATGCCAATAATAATATTAATAACTCATCATCTCAATTATTGATTTAATAATATATAAAATATCGATAATAATTTAATCAAATAACGTGAGATACTATGTAACAATTCTTGAAGCAATAATTGAACAAAAATCGAGTGACTTCTCAATGTAAGCATCAATAATCAATACTGTATTGCTACTATGCAATCACGCCGTATTCTCGCATTTTTAACACCGGTGTTTCAACAGTTAACGGTAAAACTTTCACCGTTATTTTCATAAAATATTTTTGTTATTTTCTCAATCCGACAATAATTCCGTTGTGGGGTCCACCAATGATTGTGTCATCGTACGAATATTCCCTAATAAAACGAATATTCCCCGACCAATCGAATATTATATAACAACTTGCGTACTTTGCAAAATTTATAAACATTACCCACAAATATAACATTATATCAAATCCACACCGTAATATTCAAAAAAATATTTCGAGAAATTTAAATCTTTATTCATAAAATCTGGGGTCTCACATTACTAATGTAACTTGACTATGTGATTAAAATCAATCCATACATGAAATAGATACTTATTTGTATATATAGTATATGTATTAACTAATTATATCATGATGACATGTGTATAGGATATTGTGAATCAAATTATTATGGTTTAGCTTACACGCAAGGCAAGTTTTCTAACCCTAAACTTCCTTTAAGCAAGTTCTCTAACTCTATTGTTACGATTGTGCAAGTTTCTAAACTCTAATTATATCGTTCAAGTTTCTAAACTTTACCTCTTGATATTGAGCAAGTTTTTCTAATCTTAACTTGTTTCTTAGTATGCAAGTTTCTTAACTCTGATGCACTTATGTTGAACAAATTTTATCTTTCAAATTACTATTTAGTATGCATGCTCAATACTCAATTCTAAACAAAATTCTAACCTTAGCTTAATATTGTTCAAGCATGGTATGTTACGTTATTCAATGCTTATGCTTTTAGCTTATTTCTAAGGCATGACCTTAATATACAATGTTGATTCATTTATGACTTATTCCATGGCATATTGTTATTACATTCTTATTCAACTAATCCTTAGTTGATGTTTGTTAAACTCTAAATTACCTTGAAACTTATCCAAACCAAACTTACTTTGGTGTGAACTTGTATTCTAAATACTGAGATAAACAACCCTATTATAGGGGATAATTTACGCATAGCGTTTAAATGTCTATGCACAATACATTGTACGAAGGGTTGATCCCCCTAAGTACGAGGAGACCCTATAGTCGTATGACTGTTAAAGTTTAAGTTGAAAGAATACTTATAACTATGGGCATAGTTCGTGGTTTTTTGATCCTCGGATATATATTTCAAATTTTGTTCCTGATTATTATTGATTAAGCACATTATTCAGTTCTATTGAGCCTATTCGTTTGACAGTTGATATGATGTTTATTCATCGTCATTTCAAGTGACCATTGTTTGCTCACTCTTGCTTATATAAATATTACAGCTAAAGTTGAGAAGGTCGATGAACCTATCACCAGTAAAGGGAAAGGGAAGATGAACAAGTATTGAAGATTTGTAAACTTGTTGACTTTTATATTGTCAGACGTTATTTTAAATCTTGTGATGTAGTTATTTAATTTTTCCGCACATGATGTTTTTATTTAAAGGTTAGATAACCTGGGAGATTTTATTGAACTTATTGATGTAATCATTTAATGGGAAAGTTTATTATTAAATTTTATTATGTTTGGGTAGTTAGAAATGAATATTTTATTAAGTGAACACCAAATCTTGTGGGAATGAAGTACCCGAATTTGGGGGTGTCACAAGTTGATATCAAAGCTTTAGGTTATGAACCTTAGGTGGGGAAAAGCCTTAGGAAGTAACCTTTGAAAAGATAGTGGTGATAAACTCTTATCGAGTTTTAAGGAAGAAGTAATAAAACACTTATGTGCTTATGTGATTACAATCTATGTGCTCGTGAGTGTCGAGTAGTAATGATTAGTAATTAAAACTTAAAAATTTTGTTATCAGGATGGCTAATGTAGGAGAATCCAATCAGGCTAGGGAGGAAGGACCCCAGATGCCTAGAGAGGAGGAGCCTCGTGAAATTCAGGTGGTTTGGGAATAAGTACTGCCACGAAAATCATTTCTGTTGGTCACAGTGGTTGAGCAGGAGGGGTTACCTGATGAGGATGATGAGATAGAGACGGACGAGGAGGACCCTGAGGAGCTGCCACAGTCGAATGAGGATGAGGAGGACGAGGAGGAAGAGATTCCACTAAACTCGATCGCTGCCTGTATGTACGACGAAGTATACGATCGCAATGTGGAACTTCAGGATAGCGTTGAGGAGTTGAGAGAGATAGTACCTGAATAACAGACCTCAATGGCACAGAAGGACAATGAGATCAAGGATCTAGAGGAACGTCTGAGTAATGTCAAAGGGAAGCTAACCTCGTTCAGCAGTTAGTGACATTATTGATGGGTGCATTACATAATCAACCACAGAATCAAGCTGTGACATTTAAGGACTTCACGGCAGTTAAACCACCAGAATTCTGTAGATCCATGAATCCAGTTGAGGCACAGACCTGGATCATGGACATAAAGAAAATGTTTGATGTAGCTAGAGTAGGTGAGAATCAGAAGACTGCTTTTGCAATATTCATGTTGAAAGCAGAGGCTAGTTATTGGTGGCAAGCCAATAAAACTCGAGGAGGACAAGGGGTGATGACTTGGGATAGGTTTAAGGAGATATTCTTCGAGACTTATTTTCCTGAGAGTTCGAAGAATTAGATGGAGGTACAGTTTCTAGAACTGAAGCAGGGATCAATGACGGTATCGGAGTATGCCACAAAATTTAACGAATTGGCAAGGTTTGAGCCATATCAAGTCAATACAGATGAGCACAAGGCAAGGAGATTTGAACAGGGAATGAAACCCTGGTTGTACAATAGAGTCTCCATGTTCTAGTTAAAGACGTTCACATCGGTGCTTGAGAAGGCAATTCTCGCTGAGGGTGGAGGCAAGGCTGTGACAAAGTACAATCAAGAACAAAGAAAGAAGAAGAATGAGGGTGAAGGTAAGAATGGTGGTGGTAGTAGTGGAAATGATAACAATAACCTTAAGAAAAAATGGAATGGAAATGTGGGTGCTGGAAACCAGCAGGGTAACCAGCAGAAGAAGAAGTTCGAAGCATGTGCTACATGAGGGAAGTTTCACGCGGGTGTGTGCTTAAGGGGGAAGCGTGTATGCTTTAACTGTGGCCAGGAGGGTCATATTTCCCTAAATTACAATCAACCCAAGAATAATGTTTGCTACACGTGTGGGTCAAAGGATCATTTTGCTCGTGAGTGCACTAAGAAGAAAGCTGAAGAGACAACGGGAAATAAGGGAGGTAATAGTGGAGGCACATTGACCATTGCAGGACCAACGTCATCAAACAGACCCACAGCCAGAACCTTCAACATGACTGTGCAGGATGTAGTACAATTAAAAGATGTTGTGCCAGGTATTATCCCAATAGATGATATAGATGCTTATGTATTATTTGATTCGGGTGCTACTTGCTCGTTTATATCTAATGAATTTGTTAAGAGGTTAGGATTGCCTAGTGAAGACTTGAATTTCCCTTTAATCATAAAAATTGCGAATAGGGAGGTGATTCCTGTTAGGTTCGTATACAAGAATTGTAGGGTGAATATTAAGGGAAATGTCATGATGGTAGATTTAATTCCGATAAAACTTGGAGAGTTTGATGTTATTTTGGGAAGGGATTGGTTGTTCAATTATGGAGCGATAATTAATTGCCAAAAGAAATGTGTAAACCTTATGACTCCATCAAAGGTAGTTTTCTATGGTAGCAGATCGCCTAGACATGCGAGATGTCTGACGATTATGAAGGCCAAGAAGTTGTTAAGTCAAGGATGTGTGGGTTATTTAGCTTACATATAGTCGATAATCAGAGGAAGGGGGTGAAACTAGAAGAGATACCAGTGGTTAGGGAATTTGTAGATGTATTTCCGGACGATTTGCCAGGACTTCCGCTTGACCGAGAGATTGAGTTCGTGATCGACTTAGCGCCAGGAACCGCTCCGATGTCGAAGACCCCGTACAGGATGGCTCCGGTAGAAATGAAGGAACTCATGTTACAATTGCAAGAGTTGTTGGACAAGAAATACATTCAGCCGAGTGTATCGTCGTGGGGAGCACCAGTGTTATTCGTAAAGAAAAAGGATGGCTCAATGCGTCTTTGCATTGATTATAGGGAATTAAACAAAGTCACTATTAAAAATAAATATCCATTGCCAAGAATAGATGACTTATTTGATCAATTGAATGGTGCTAGATACTTCTCAAAAATAGATTTAAGAAGTGCGTATCACCAATTGAAAGTAAGAAAGGAGGATGTACCAAAGACGACAATCAGAACTCAGTATGGACATTATGAGTTTCTGGTGATGTCTTTTGGTTTGACAGATGCCCCTATAGCATTCATGGATTTGATGAACAGGGTATTTAAACCATTTTAAGACATTTTTGTGGTGGTATTCATTGATGACATTCTGGTGTACTGGAAATCTCAAGAAGAACACATGGAACATTTACGTTTGACGTTGGAGACACTAAGAAAGGAAAAGTTGTACGCGAAATTCTCTAAGTGTGAATTCTGGCTAGAATGTGTATAATTTCTTGGACATGTGATTGACAAAGATGGGATTTCAGTGGATCCATCTAAAGTTGAAGCTATAATTAATTGGGAACAACCAAGAACACCCTCGGAGGTGAGGAGTTTCTTGGGACTGGCCGACTATTATAGACGGTTTTTCAGGACTTTTCCAAGATTACAACTCCGTTAACAAATTTGACAAGGAAAGCTGTAAAATTTGTTTAGACGGAGAAGTGTGAAGAGAGTTTTCAAGACATAAAAAAGAATTTAAGTGTGGCACATGTGTTGTCATTACCAGATAATACAGGAAACTTTGTGGCGTATAGTGATGCATCACATAAAGGACTAGGGTGTGTGCTTATGCAAAATGGCAAAGTCATTGCATATGCATCAAGGCAACTGAAGGAATATGAGAAAGGGTATCTGACTCATGATTTAGAGTTGGTTGCAGTGGTATTTGCTCTAAAAATATGGAGATATTATCTCTATGGAGAGAAATGTGAGATATATACAAATCATAAGAGTCTGAAATATATTTTCACTCAGAAGGACCTGAACTGCGTCAAAGGAGATGGATGGAATTAATAAAAGATTATGATTGTTAGATCTTTTATCATCCGGGCAAGGCGAATGTCGTTGCAGACGCTTTAAGCAAGAAAGGTCAGGAAAAGTTGATGCTGATAACCACTCAGGAGGAGCTTATTTCAGCAATGACAAAGCTAGAGTTGGAAATAAAATTTCCAAAAGAATCCAATGAACAACTATTCCAGATAGAAGCTAGTCCAACTTTGGTGGACAAGGTAAACAATGCTCAACTACAAGATGAAGAATGTGGAAAAATCAAAGAGAAAGTAGTTAAGGGTAGTGAAGTGAAATACAAAATCGATACCGAAGGGCTACTAAGATTCGAGGGAAGAATTTGGGTTCCAGCAGTACCAAATATTAAAGACAAAATCTTTAACGAAGCTCATAACTCAAGATACTTGATTCATCCGGGAAGTACGAAGATGTATCAAGATTTATGACGACATTTTTGGTGGCCAAACATGAAAAGAGATGTCGCAGAATGTGTTGTGAGATGTTTGACATGTCAAAGACTAAAGGCAGAACACCAGAGGCCAAGCGGATTACTTTAAACGTTGAAAATACCAGAGTGGAAGTGGGAACATATCACAAGGGATTTTGTGATAGGTCTTCCAACTACTCATAGAGGATACGATACGATTTGGGTGATAGTGGACAGACTGACAAAATCAGCATACTTTTTGCCAATAAAAATTAGATTCAATCTTGATCAGTTAACAAAGTTGTATATTAAAGAAATCGTTTCGAGACATGGAGTTCCAGTGTCAATTGTATCAGATAGAGATCCACAATTCACGTCAAACTTCTGGAAGAGACTACAAGAATGCATGGGAACACAGTTGAGAATGAGTACGGCATACCATCCGTAAATAGATGGCCAAAGCGAACGAACAATCCAAACGTTAGAAGATATGCTTAGAGCATGCATCATAGATTTCAAAGGGAGCTGGGATGAACATTTACCATTGGTGGAATTCACCTACAATAACAATTACCACGCAAGCATTGGCATGCCGCCTTACGAAGCATTATACGATAGGAAGTGTAGAACTCCATTTTGCTAGGATGAAGTCGGTGAACGTTAACTATTAGGACCGGAACTGGTACAACAAATTGCTGAGATTGTTAAACTCATCAAGACAAGATTGGTAGCTACTCAAGACAGACAGAAGAAGTATGTTGATCAACACAGACAAGATCATGAATTCGACGTAAGAAATTTTGTGTTCTTAAAAGTTTCTCCTTGGAAGGGGAATATTCATTTTAGTAAAAAGGGGAAGCTAAAAATGAGGTTTATTGGACCCTTTGAAGTGCTGCGAAGAGTAGGAGAAATGGCTTATGAGGTAGCTCTACCTCCAAAGTTGGAACACGTTCATAATGTTTTTCATGTTTCAGTGTTACAACCGTATAAACCCAATTACAAGCATGTGATCGAGTACGAACCATTACAGTTTGATAAAGACTTATCTTATGAAGAGGTTACTATCCAGATAGTTGACAGGAAAGAACAAGTGCTCAGGAATAAAGTAATACCTTCCGTGAAGGTAATATGGAGGAACCACAATGTCGAAGAGGCTACATGGGAACTCAAAGCTGAAATGATGAAGAATTATCCTGAGTTATTTGTTTGATCGATGTCTTCGATTCTGGGGACATAATCTTTGTAAGTAGGGAAGAATGTGACGAATGATTTGTTTGAGTTGTGATTCTGGGGACAGAATCCTTATAAGGAGGGAAGGATGTAACAATCTAGAATTTTAAATTATAATTTCAAATATTTATTGAATTATATAAATATTTAATTGATGTGTTTATTGTTGAATAAATATTTTTTAAAGTTGATTTGATTTGATTATTTATTTGTTAAATAAATAATTAATGAGTGAAAGAAATTAATGATTATGAGATAATATTCTAATTTAAATTAATAATTAAGATAGAGAGTTGATATGGATTAAATAAATTATTATAATGTTTATAATGCTTTTGAATTTTGAATTTTAATTAAAATAAATAATATATATTAAATTTTGGTAACTGATAACTTACTATTATATTTATTATAACGACAATTTTAGACGTTTGGGTGTGTGCGTTGATTTGAGTTTTATTTTACGTAAAAAGCATTTGGCCTAAGAAGGAAAGAAAGAAAGAAAGAAGATTGCAGAGAATAGAGAAAGAGTTTGAGTGAGTTGAGAGAGAATTGAGAGAAGATTTCTGAGATTTCCCAAGCAATTCTCTGACTTTATCTAAGATTATCCAAGCAATTGAAGGTATTTTTACATAACCTTAATATTATATATATATATATATATATATACATATATATGTTTTATGGCATAATTCCTAAGTTTTGTAAATTTTATTTTTTTTGAATTGTTGTTATAAACTAAACTATTGTATTCATATGTATTTGTGATGTTAGAACTAACATCTAGATAAGGATTTAGTTTACCAATTATTTTCTTTACATTTAAAAATAAGAAAATAGTTTTACAGTGAATATGTGTATGAGCATGGCTTGTAGGAGTACCAAAATTGATAGTTGTTTGTAAACTAATAGGTAAATTAAGCCTTGATTGTATTAATTCAGTAAATAATGAAGAGAACATAGTTTGAATGAATTAATTTGGTGTATAATGGTGATCACAGTGTTAATTGGTTAACAATGTCAAAAAAATGGAGTTTTGTATAAAATATGGAATTGAAAGGTTTTAAATTTGATGTTTATGTTATTTATGTGGGTAAAAACATGCTAGAGACCTTAAGTTGTGTTTATGTGAAATCTCTTTAAGTTATACGTGTCAAATTGGGTGCTAGAAATTAAGATTAGCTTCGTTTCGCTTCGTTCTTCGTGCCCGATTACGATTCAAAGGTCAAGAATACTAAAACTTAGCGACGCGCCAAGCCAAGCCTCATGTCAGCGCTGGCCTTGGTTATAAAGCACTAAGCCCTCAATGTTAAATACTTCTTCCAGTCAGTACCTTGAGTCGTGCCTTGACCATGACCATGTAAAATACTAGTCCCTAGTGTAAATTGTATGCTCCAAAGCGATGTTAGCGAATGGCCAAAAATTATTTTTTATTACACAAAGTCTCAGAATTGTTGATCATACGCAAATATTATGACTGTTAGAATGTGATTTTTGTTAATTGTTGTATCATAGTACTGAGAATGAGAATATTATTAACAATTAACGAGTTTGGTTATTACATTACTAATGTAACATGACTATGTGATTAAAACCAATCCATACATGAAATAGATACTTATTTGTATACAGAGTATATGTAGTAACTAATTATGTCATGATAACATGTGTATAGGATATTGTGAATCGAATTATTACGATTTATCTTACACGCAAGGCAAGTTTTCTAACCCTAAACTTCCTTTAAACAAGTTCTGTAACTCTATTGTTATGATTCTCCAAGTTTCTTAACTCTAATTATATCGTGCAAGTTTCTAAACTTTACCTCTTGATATTGAGCAAGTTTTTCTAATCTTTAACTTGTTTCTTAGTATGAAAGGTTCTTAACTCTGATGCACTTATGTTGATCAAGTTTTATCGTTCAAATTATTATTTATTATGCATGCTCAATACTCAATTCTAAACAAAATTCTAACCTTAGCTTAATATTGTTCAAGCAAGGTATGTTATGTTATTCAATGCTTATGCTTTTAGCTTATTTCTAAGGCATGACCTTAATATACAATGTTGATTCTTTTATGACTTATTCCATAGCATATTGTTATTACATTCTTATTCAACTAATCCTTAGTTGATGTTCGTTAAACTCTAAATTACCTTGAAACTTATCCAAGCCAAACTTACTTTGGTGCGGACTTGTATTCTAAATACTGAGATGAACAACCCTATTATAGGGGATAATTTACGCATAGCGTTTAAATGTTTGTGCACGATACATTGTACGAAGGGTTGATCCCCCTAAGTACGAGGAGTCCCTATAGTCGTATGACTGTTAAAGTTTAAGTTGAAAGAATACTTATAACTATAGACATAGTTCATGGTCTTTTGACCCTCAGATATATATTTCAAATTATGTTCCTGATTATTATTGATTAAGCACATTATTCAATTCTATTGAGCCTATTCGTTTGACAGTTGATATGATGTTTATTCATTATCATTTCAAGTGAGCATTGTTTGCTCACTCTTGCTTATATAAATATTACAGCTAAAGTTGAGAAGGTCGATGAACCTACCACCAGTAAAGGGAAAGGGAAGATGAACAAGTATTGAAGATTTGTAAACCTGTTAACTTTTATATTGTCAGACTTTATTTTAAATCTTGTGATGTAGTTATTTAATTTTTCCGCAAATGATGTTTTTATTTAAAGGTTAGATAACCTGGGAGATTTTATTAAACGTATTGATGTAATCATTTAATGGGAAGGTTTATTATTAAATTTTATTATGTTTGGGTAGTTAGACTTGAATGTTTTATCAAGTGAACACCAAATCTTGTGGGAATGAAGTACCCGGATTTGGGGGTGTCACATGGAATGATAAGTGGTTGGACTTGTTTCTTTGGAACTGCCTGTAGATTTTTACCTGTTGAGCACAATTATAGAAAGATGTCTACACAGTTCAATAGAAAGACATAGAAGAAGGGGGTTGTTGTTTGGTTGTCAGGCAGCGAGGTATTTGGCTGGCTAAATGATTTGATATTTCCATTGCCAGGGAAGGAGCATGGTAAGTTGAGAGCAATAAAGTATGGGAAAACTCATAATTGGAAAAACTCACCCATTTGGTTTAAGTTTCCATACTGGGTCACTTCGTCATTATATAGATGTCATGCATACAGAAAAGAATGTACTCGAGAACTTATTTTACATCGTGCAAGATGCGAGTGGTAAAATAAAAGATAATGATAAAGCACGTAAAAACTTGGAGGCAATGAACATTAAGTGGGAATTGTGGCTCTACCCTAACAACTCAAAACCAAAAGCTCCATTTTATCTTATCCAGCAACAGGTTGAAGATATTTGCAAGTGGGTTAGTGCATTGAAACTCCCAAATGGATATCATTCTAACGTATATCGATGTAGTAATGTTGAGAAATTAAAAATTACTAGGTTCAAAAGTCACGATTGCCATGTATTCATGTAGAAGTTGATGCCAACTACATTTCGTAAGATGCTACCGAGGAATTTTATTGATGCCTTGACCGCACTTTCAAATTTCTTTCAAGATATTTACTCAACGGCTATATGGTACATTGATGTGGAGCTGATGGGGAAAATATAGTGTTGACAATGCGCAAGCTCAAAATGATCTTACTACCGGGGTTCTTTGACTCGATGGAGCATATGCCTATTCATCTTCTATATGAACTTAATCTTGGAGGACCGGTGCAATATCAGTGGATGTATCCTTTTGAGAGGTACTATCACCTAAATTGTGCAATATTCATGATTTTTATAAGTTAAATTCTTAATTAATTCTGCAAATACCGTCGTATTTCAGGTACATGCGTTGATTAAAGTAGAAAGTGAAAATTAAAGCTCACGTAGAGGGTTTTATTACTGAACGCTATATGGAGGAAGAGCTTGTCAACTTTTGCTCCTTGTACTTTGATGATGTAGTCTCAACGAAGCACAACCGTTTAAGTTGGAATGAAATGAGGTCGCCCATCCCCAATCAAAATTCATACAATATAATTCTCAACTTCGGTCGTTAATAACACATCTACCTTTCTGATTTTACATCATTATTCGATGTTAAACTTTATAAAATGCGGAATAATTTAAATTTTTATGTCTTTCTACTTTAATTCCTTAAATCAAAACCTTTATCATCTACATGTCTTTGAATCAATCTTATTTTATGATTCACTTTATCACCGTTATTATATAAAATTTTACATTTCAACCGATAACCTTTACATATCGATAACTCTAACTTTATCTTTACAACTCAACATAAAACTATACATCATAAAACATTTAGTACATCTCATGAATCTTAATCATGGTATAAAGAAATAACAACTTTAGCTAAAATATTAATCTTCGTGTATTATTTCTCGATCCACGCCATTCAAGTAGCAGACATAAGTGTTACCTTCAATCCTTAACTCAGCAAAATGGTTATTTGCAAGGTCGAGCTCGATAAACCAAAGAAAAATCTAATAGCTTTTATGCATCACGTAGCATATAATAACATGCTCAACATATATCTCATAAACATTGACTAACATAACATACATGTTACAGCTTATATATAATAAGTATAAAGATTGAGTTCCTTACTCAATCAAGATGCTTTACTCAATCAACGAAGTCATAAGTCGATTTTAACATTTCATACATTCAACATATATATAACACATCATGCTCTTTTGCAATAAAGATTTAAAACAATCAAATTCACATAGCAAATAGAACCGAAAGACTTGCCTTTTTACCTAAGCTTTTACCAACACGCTAATACTTCAAGGCCCTCAGACAACCTACAATCAGATGTGAGATTGATAATAAACAAAATCAATACTCGATCTCATGGTCAAATATATTCTAAGACCTTACTTTATCTTATTATCCTTTATAATGTCTTTATAGACATCTAACTCGTGTTTTATATGCAACTCGCTTTTATTTTTTCATTTTCATCACCACACATGCTAGACTATCGCACTTGTAGTTTAATGTGCGATATCACACCATTTTATTATACCAATTTGGTTTCAAAAATGCATATTCAACACATTGTTTACATGCTTAATTTTCCTTCAAAAATCAAAAATCGCCTTTTTTCGATTTCTTTCCATTATTATTCTTGTATTATCATCTTTTCATACTCGATGCACATAACATCCAATATTAGCTATTAGTTAGACACTTTGTATACCAAAGTTTAGAAACACTATTATTCTTAGGCATTTTATCGAAAGACGCTATGTGTATACATTAACTTATCTCAACTCTTGATCTTAAATGGTTAATTATGCATAGAATGTGATAACACATATCTATACTCATTACATATGTCAAAACATATTGTTAATCATCAAAATATATCATCACCCAAAATCTTAATTCAAATGTAATTATAAAACTCATCTTCACAATTTCTTTAACAAAACGTTGTTTTCGCTTTTTAACGTAACTCCTTCGTTACATTTCCATTTTTGTTCCTTCTTATATAGAATTAACCCTTACTCAAAGGTACTACAACCTCATCTAGGCCTTAAAGTCGCAATTCTTTGTCCATCTAAAATGATTCTCGTAATTCATCAACTACTCTAGAAAATTTTATTTTCTCGACAACCTTTACTAAAACAATTTATTTCGTATATGATCCGTCCATAAAATGGCTCAATCTCGCGAGTCTAGCTAGTAAACTTCCATATCTACAACTTTGCAGCTTAAAGTTTCTTCAGATTCAAAACACACGAATTTATATGAATTTTTCAAAGTCGTAAACCGTATAGCTTTTGATTTTCTCGCGTAGATTGTTTTCCTTTCTGACCATCCTTACTAAAATGATAATCGCAAGAAATCTACAAGGAGTTTTCATGTGATTCCACTTTCGTAATATAGCTTACTTCCATAGCTTCGATTTGATATAAGGCTCACTTTCTAACTCATTATACCCAAAGAGATATGAATTTCACAAGATCTCGTCCCACAATTACTCAAAACCTACGAATTTTGTTCTTCAAATTTTCTTTCCATTTCATTTTCTTTTCTTGAATCCTCTTGTTTGATTCTTGATAATCCAAGATTAAACCAATACAAACAAGATTAAGCATGATCTACTACCCTAGAACATAAATCTACCCAAAAAAAATTAAAGATTAAACAAGGGTTTAGAAGTTACCTTCTTCTAGCTTTTTTTTCTTCTTCTAGCTCCTCTCAATTCTCTATTTATCTCTCTCTCTCTCAATTTCTCTATTTCTCTTTCTCTTCCACCAAGACTCTTGCTCTAAAAAAACTCTAGGATTTCTTCTTGTAACTCCTCATTTGGGTAATAGTTATGTTAATAATTAATATAATAGTAACTCCCCACTAATAACATAAGGCTTATGTTACAAAACTCTTACATGCATGACCAATATCACATTAAGCCATCTTAGTAGCATAACCTCATTTTTTCATCATTAGTTAAGCAACATAAATGGTTAGGCTATTCATTATATAATATTATTACTTTACTATGACATATAACATATTTCTAATGTCACACTTAAATAATTTAAAGTTATTTTATTAGTAAAATCAATTAAACTTTAATAATAAAATGCACATCAATTATAAAATTATCTATCAAATTATAACGCTTAATTAAATTAAGCCATAACAACCAACATCAAATATTTATTATTCAATAAATAAATCAACTAAAATATTTATCTAACTCAAATAAATATTTTAATTAATTATAAAAATCACATTCGCTATATTTTTCCTCCTTATTAGGATTCCGCCCCTAATCACCAAATCTCCCTTACCTAGTTTTCATCTCGCCTCTTTTAGAAGTCTATTGTAGAACAACTTCAACGCATTACCTTAACATAGGTTCTATATTTTCTGTTCCTCTCAACAATTCTTTAAAGTTTTTATTTCATAACATTTACTTAGACTTAACTATATTCCAAGTATTATACATTCTTTAACCCATCCATTATCTTTTATTCAACTTATAAACACTCTGGATATCACATTCACCCTTCTTCTAAGAATTTCGTCCTCTAAATTTTATTTATTAATCTTCATTCATTCGATTTATCAAAATAGATTTTACGCTACTCTTTCATTTATTCATCGAGTTCTATGACAAAAATCCTCCTCTAAGGATCTTCCCATCATCACCATAATCTTCACATCTCATTCTTCTTCAGAACTTCATATTCTCTCTAGATAATTCATCTCTTTCTTTATTTAGTTCGCTTACTTGATTTGTTATAGTTTTCTCAATTCTCCCATCACCACATGTCATATTCTCCAACTTTTCTTTTCTAAGGAATACTCTCCTTTTCACTTCCATCTTCCAAAATAACAAGAATCCTCCACAATTGTTCAATAATTGGGAAGTAGTATGAATAACTCAGGAATTTAATAGATTCCAAATCGTGCTGAGGGGTCATAAGACCTTGAACTATGTCCCTAGGTTATCAAGTATCTCGATTTGAACCTTTAATAAATATAAGACTATACTTTACCTTGAACTCTTCTCCAGTTTAATAAAGGCATCACCACCATAAACCATCTTTAATGTAATGTTTAGCAATCACACGATCGAAAACACTCTCTCGCAAGTACTCTAGGTGATCAAATTATCGCACTTCTCACGCCAGTACAACGATTACATCTTAACATCGTAATTTACTATATGCTACTTTCTAACCATTGTCTCCGATAACATGTCCCTTTACAGTGGTTGTTCACCTCAAATTTTCAACATCCTCAATCCACCAAAACAATTTGGTTTGGCATAACTTCTCAAGAAACGCTTGAATTTCATGAACATCTTTCAATATTCGCTTAGTCAACCAAATAGCATAGACTTTCTACAACAATCCTGACATCAATCAAAATATATATATATATATATATATATATATATATATATATCTCATATCTTAAAGAAATCTCAAAAATCTTTTTACGACGCCATGATACCGCAGACCGTATTTACAGCTTGCTTGAGGATTCCGCTATTTGGTGATTTTATCATACTACATCATACCATAGTGGGTCGACGATCCTTAGATCACATCCAACACTAAGTAATACCGCATCGATGACTCCATCATTTTTATTATCTCTGCACTCAGTTCCATGATGCATCGATGATATAAAAAAATACATTTTGATATATTTCAAATCATTTTTGTCTAGTCAAGCAATTAGCATAGACATACTTAATTACTTAGTATTATTTTTTTAAAACTCATTGGTTTCATCATTTGATCCAATGTTTTTCAAGAAAATGTAAGTGCAAACATCAAAGACGAAGTCAATAAATTTTGAAAGTCTAGCGAGTAGTAGATTTAGAATATCCAGTATCCATCAACTTCAATCATTACTCCATTACTTCATTACTTAACCATTCTATCAATCTTCAACTTCATCAATGCTCTCTATACTATAATCATTTTCACCCAATATAGTTCATCAAACTTACCGCACATTGGAAATCCAGAACTTTGCCACAATAATATGAGTTTAAGAACTTGTCCTAGTCGTACCATAGCGCCCATTCACCGAGGGGTTCAAAACATACCATATTATTGTGAGTCACTTAACTTACTATATGCATTAGTTTTAAGAACCGCACCTAATCCTAATAATATCTCGACTAATCTTAATAGTTTCTAACTATCAAATATACACATGAGAAAAAGCATCACCTTTTCGCCACATATACATCGATAAGCGTACACACCAACATTCCAATGATTATCAATGTGATAAACCGAAAAGTGCAAGCACAAAACCCTCACCCATACAAAGATTTGTACAACTTAGCCATCACATGAGTCCTCAATTGAAATCCCACCTAACTCTATCTTACTCTTAACTTGCTTTTTTGCTCGATACAAATTCTCAGATCACATCATCTATAACTCCTCGTGAGTTATCTCTGCATTATTTCATAAGACATCATCTTCATAGCATCAAGCTATAATTATTCAATCATTACGCACCATCTTTCTTTATACTTTAAATGTATCACGCCGTGATCTTATTCTATAATCATCTCCTTAAAATTCTTTTTATTAACTCGTGATCGCTTTTGTTTTACGATCCTCTTTCTTTCCTTTTTCATCATTTACTTACTTTATTTGTTATCTTGGCTATTCTTTATATCTCTTCAAGATTCTTCTTTGAATTTTCTTGTTTATATAACAATTCTTCCTTTAAGAATTTCTAACTTCAAATATATCATTGCTCAACATTTCATTCGAGTTCCACATTTTCATCATACGATCCATTTTTTATACTTGGTACACATAGTCTCTAATAGTTTCAATATGGTACGCGAGTGGTTTCCCCACAAACAACCAACAAACTAGGTTCCGAGTCGCTAGTTCAGATATACCTCCGCCCATGAAGGAATCAAGTTAGCCCAGTATACCATACATTAACTATTAAAGAGTACGATTGTACCACACTTAGATATAACTTTTTGATTCTTAACTTTTTATCACTCTCTTATATAGACATTGTCTATTTATTATCACCTTACATCCTTATTATTGAGTCAGGTAACCCCACATTCATATTCCTTATAACTCATGAGATTCTTCTTTTTGAATCCTCTCACACATGTTTTAACCCCTCTCTATACATTTCTTAAATTACTTTATTCTTAAAGCTCTATCCTCAGCTTATTCTTTCATTATCTTCACATATCTTCTCTAAGGTTATAGCCTAAGGTACTCTTACCTAAGGTTTCTAACCTATCACCTTTGATACCAACCGTCAGAATTCCCCAAAATTCATACAATATAATTCTCAACTTCATTATTAATAACACATCTACCTTCCGATTTTACATCATTATTCATGTTAAACTTTATAAAATGCGGAATAATTTAAATTTTTATGTCTTTCTACTTTAATTCCCTAAATCAAAACCTTTATCATCTACATGTCTTTGAATCAATCTTATTTTATGATTCACTTTATCACTATTTATTATATAAAATTTTACATTTCAACCGATAACCTTTACATATCGATAACTCTAACTTTATCTTTACAACTCAACATAAAACTATACATCATAAAACATTTAGTACATCTCATGAATCTTAATCATGGTATAAAGAAATAACAACTTTAGCTAAAATATTAATCTTCATGTATTATTTCGATCCACGCTATTCAAGTAGCATATAGTGTTACCTTCAATCCTTAACCTCGCAAAAATGGTTATTTGCAAGGTTGAGCTCGATAAAATTTCAAGAAAATCTAATAGCTTTTCATGCATCACGAAGACATAATAACATGCTCAACATATATCTCATAAACATTGACTAATATAACATACATGTTATAAATATATAATAAGTATAAAGATTGAGTTCTTACTCAATCAACATGCTTTACTCAATCAACGAGTCATAAGTTGACTTTTAACATTTCATACATTCAACATATATATAACACATCATGCTCTTTGCAATAAAGATTTAAAACAATCAAATTCACATAGCAAATAGAACTCGAAGACTTGCCTTTTACCGGCGCTTTTACCAACACGCTAATACTTTCATGGCCTCGCACAACCTACAATCAGATGTGAGATTGATAATAAACAAAATCAATACTCGATCTCATGGTCAAATATATTCTAAGACCTTACTTTATCTTATTATCCTTTATAATGTCTTTATAGACATCTAACTCGTTTTTATATGCAACTCGCTTTTATTTTCATTTTCATCACCACACATGCTAGACTATCGTCGACTTGTAGTTTAATGTGCGATATCACACCATTTTATTATACCAATTTGGTTTCAAAAATGCATATTCAACACATTGTTTACATGCTTAATTTTCCTTCAAAATCAAAAATCGCCTTTTTCGATTTCTTTCCATTATTATTCTTGTATTATCATCTTTTCATACTCAGATGCACATAACATCCAATATTAGCTATTAGTTAGACACTTTGTATACCAAAGTTTAGAAACACTATTATTCTTAGGCATTTTATCGAGCACGCGCATGTGCATACATTAACTTATCTCAACTCTTGATCTTAAATGGTTAATTATGCATAGAATGTGATAACACATATCTATACTCATTACATATGTCAAAACATATTGTTAATCATCAAAATATATCATCACCCAAAATCTTAATTCAAATGTAATTATAAAACTCATCTTCACAATTTCTTTAACAAAACGTTGTTTTCGCTTTTAACGTAACTCCTTCGTTACATTTCCGCTTTTGTTCCTTCTTATATAGAATTAACCCTTACTCAAAGGTACTACAACCTCATCTAGGCCTTAAAGTCGCACCCTTGTCCATCTAAAATGATTTCTCGCAATTCATCAACTACTCTAGAAAATTTTATTTTCCGACAACCTTACTTAAACAATTTATTTCAGATATGATCCGTCCATAAAATGGCTCAATCTCGCTTGTCTAGCTAGTAAACTTCCATATCTACAACTTTTCAGCTTTAAAGTTTCTTCAGATTCAAAACACACGAATTTATATGAATTTTTCAAAGTCGAAAACGTAATAGCTTTTGATTTTCTCAAGGTGATTGTTTTCCTTCTGACCATCCTTACTAAAATGTATAATCGCAAGAAATCTACAAGGAGTTTTCATGTGATTCCACTTTCGTAATATAGCTTACTTCCATAGCTTCGATTTGATATAAGGCTCACTTTCTAACTCATTATACCCAAAGAGATATGAATTTCACAAGATCTCGTCCACAATTACTCAAAACCTACGAATTTTGTTCTTCAAATTTTCTTTCCATTTCATTTTCTTTTCTTGAATCCTCTTGTTTGATTCTTGATAATCCAAGATTAAACCAATACAAACAAGATTAAGCATGATCTACTACCCTAGAACATAAATCTACCCAAAAAAATTTAAAGATTAAACAAGGGTTTAGAAGTTACCTTCTTCTAGCTTTTTCTTCTTCTTCTAGCTCCTCTCAATTCCTCTATTTCTCTATCTCTCTCAATTTCTCTATTTCTATTTTTCTTTCCACCAAGACTCTCGCTCTAAAAAAAACTCTAGGATTTCTTCTTGTGTAACTCCTCATTTGGGTAATAGTTATGTTAATAATTAATATAATAGTAACCCCCACTAATAACATAAGGCTTATGTTACAAAACTCTTACATGCATGACCAATATCACATTAAGCCATCTTAGTAGCATAACCTCATTTTTTCATCATTAGTTAAGCAAATATAATGGTTAGGCTATTCATTATATAATATTATTACTTTACTATGACATATAACATATTTCTAATGTCACACTTAAATAATTTAAAGTTATTTTATTAGTAAAATCAATTAAACTTTAATAATAAAATGCACATCAATTATAAAATTATCTATCAAATTATAACGCTTAATTAAATTAAGCCATAACAACCAACATCAAATATTTATTATTCAATAAATAAATCAACTAAAATATTTATCTAACTCAAATAAATATTTTAATTAATTATAAAATCACATTTTGTTTTGGCGTAATCACATTTATTTTGATTACTTTTTTATAGTTTATAAAAAAAGACCATCTACTATTTTTTTCACAATGTCATAAATTAATTATACCTACAGATGTTAGATGTTGGCATCACCGAGGGCCTAACTTCGGTTTATTAGGTCGTTATAATGACCCCAAAATTCATACAATTCAAATATCAACTTCGGTCGTTAATAATTCGTCTTACTTCTGATTTTACATCATTATTTGATGTTAAACATAATAAAATGTGGAAAAATTTAAACTTTTCTCTCTTCTTACTTCAATTCCCTGAATCAAAACCTTTATTATATACACATCTCTGAATCAAGTTATTTTATGATTCGCTTCATCAATGTTATTATATAGAATCTTATATTTCAATCCTATAACCTTTACATATCAGATAACTCAAACTTTATAGTTTATTATTACATAATTATTGTAATTTATCAAGTACATTTCACAAAACCTTTATCTTTACCTACCTTTGAACTATACTTAACTTATTACTCACCTTATCAGAGTTAATAAATAAAACTTACATCTAGGCTTAATACTCTTTCATACAACAAACAAAACATAAACGTTATAATTCAACATCTATTAAACATCCTACATTATTCAGAACCTTAAACATGGTTCAAATAATAATAACTCAGCCAAAGTGTATAAATCTTCAAGTATCCCATCTGATTCTCAGATTTCAAGTAAAGACATAACTTTACCTTGAATCTTTAACTCCGCAAAAGTGGTTATTTGCAAGGTTGAGCTCGATAGCCCAAAGAAAATCTAATGTTTTCATGCATCACATAGCACATAATAACATGCTCAATATACATCTAATAAACATTGGACTAACATAACATACATGCTGCAGTTCATATAACAATTATAAAGATTGAGTTCCTTACTCAATCAATATTCATTATTCAATCAACGTAGTCATAAATTGACTTTAACGTTTCATAATTTCAATATATATAACACATCATGCTCTTTGCAACAATAATTTAAAACAGTTCATTATCAAGTTCATATAGCAAATAGGAACTGAAAGACTTGCCTTGATCGTTGTTTACCAATAATAGTTCAACAACTTATAGTTATCTGCACTTCACGTGCCCTACACAATTATATAATCATGCACATCAACTATTAGTCACATAACAATGCATAGTAGTTGTAATGTAAACTTTACTCTATATCTCATAACCCTTCCTATCAATACACAGGACTAGCAGCCGGCGCGGCCGCATCACTTCGAACAGAATGAAAAATAAAGGCTCTATTTCTGCAGAGCTCCAACATCAAACCTAAATCCAAACCAACTATACAGCTCCTAGACATGCAAACAAACCCAGACAACACAATGGCATGCTATTCTACATCAATTAACAGAGAATTTCTGAAATTATAAGAATTTAGACAAAACTCAAACTAAGAACAAAAACAGAAATTATACCTCCTTGAAGCTTTAAATTGAATTCCCTCCCTTCTCTGATTATGTAACGATCGAGGAAGTTTTTATTTAATTTAAATATTTATTGCATTAAATAAATATTTTAAATAATTTATTTATTGAAAAAAATAAATAGTTGATGGAATTGTGGTGCAAGAATTTAGTAACTAAATTGATTAATTTTAATTAAATTGAATAATGGTAGTTTTATTTGAAGATTTAATTTAATGAAATAATTAAATTAAATGAATTGTTTAATATTTATGAAAATAAGTAAATTAAATAAAGTAATGTTTAAGTCTAATTTATTAATTAAATTAGATATATAATTATTTATTAATCATAAGTATAATTATAATAAAAAAAATTATAATTATTATAATTATAAGTGTAAGCTAATTAAATGGGTTACATGTGTGACAAATAAAAACTATATAATATAAATATTATTGAAATAATCTAGTAGGGGATTTGTAGAAGCAAACTAGGCCTCATGGCTTCGCCTTTATTTTTAATCGATTTAACCTTTTTGGTTCTTACCTGATGTACGTGGGTGAAAGGTATTGACAACAACTTCAGTTATTAGCAAGAATTATCAAAGGTATTGTTCATATCTTTAATATTATACATATATATATATATATATATAAATTTATGGCATAAAATTTCAAGTTCTGTGAATTCTATTTCTTTCAAAATGTTGTTATACAACTGATTATGGTGATTATCTGTGTTAATGATGATTAGACTTTATGTTTAAACAAGGAATTTGTATGCTAATTACAGTTAAAAGTAGGAAAGATAAATACAGTGTATGTTGTTATGAATATTTTCTCATATGGCTTATGTAAGTACTAATTTTTATGGTCAATTCATATGCTAAACTATAAATTGAGTCTTGTTCATGCTAGTTCATTAAGAAACGAAGATAATGTACTTTGAATGAAGTGATTTGATGAAGAATTGAAATCACAGTGTTGATTTTTGGGATGAATGTCAAAAAAATGAGTTTTATGTGAAATTTGAGAAATTAAACTAGTATAATTGTTGTTAAATTGTTCTATGTTGAGGAATATGTTGGCAAACATGTTTATGATAGTTTTATATCAATTGTTTGTGTTAATATTACTGTTTAGTGGGTGATATTCGTGTTTGCTAGGCGAAAGTCGCCACTCTGCTCATAGCCATTTCGCTTCGTTCACAGACGGCATAGAAATTGCTACCGGTGCTAAGGCTAAAATCGCTAGAATTTGCCGCATTGTGGCACGGTCCCAGTTCTCGTATCGCGCAGTAATTACGTACCATACCTGCTCCGAGACGCTTAGTTCTCGCGCTACTACTACAGACCTTGAAATACCACTATAAGCGTGGTCTAAGGTCAGGTTAAGGTGTCAAACATGTAACAAGGAGGTTAATTCAGTACCGTGTCATGTCATTGATAATTTCAACTTTGTAAAATGAATTATAAGTTATCAACGTGTTGTGTTAGAACTTAGTGAACACAATGAATGGTAAATAAGTGTTGTGAAGTTAACACTTGGAGTTTTTGAAATGTAGTTTCTGAAATATATATGGTCAAGAAAGACTTGAACTAAAATAACAAATCTAACTAGAAATATATGTTATGTTGGAACGTGAATGTTAGTATATCTAATAGACTGTGGTTCTAAACCTATGTGTAGGTGAACGTGAGTTTAATATTATAGCTTACGCTCGAGGCAAGTTTCCAAACTTATCTTCAGCTCTTTAATTCTACTTTTATAATTGATGCAAGTTTTCTAACTCTACACTTTCGTTGAGCTAGTTCATTTATTACATTGTGCAAGTTTATTCTTACGATTGAGCAAGATTTCTAAATCTTATTCTGATAATGAACAAGTTATTCTTGTCTTTAACTTATTAACTAGCATGCAAGTTTACATATTCTGATATACTAATGTTGAACAAGTTTTATCGTTTAAATTACTATTTGTTATGAATGCTAGTACTCAATTCTAAATAACCTTGGCTTAATAATATTCAAGTAAGGTACGTGATGATTATTTGATGTTTATGCTATTAGTTTATTCCTAAAGCATGATCTTAATTTATAATGTCGATTCAGTTATAATTATTCCATAGCATGACGTTATCAATATTGTATTCAACTAATCCTTAGTTGATGATCGTTGAATTCTAAATTACCCTTGAAATGTATCCAAACCAAACTTACTTTGGTGCGGACTTGTACTCTAAATATTGAGATGAACAACCCTATTATTAGGGGATAATTTACGCTTAGCGTTGAAATGTTTGTGCACAATACATTGTATTTAAGGGGGTGATCCTCTAAGTATGAGGAGTCCTTATAGTCTTATGACTGTTAAAGTTTAAGTTGAAAGATTACTTACAACTGTGGACATAGTTCGTAGTCTTATGACCCTCAGATATATATATATATATATATATATATATATATATATGTTCCATATTTTGATTCCAGTCTTTGGTTATCATTGATAGAGTACTATTCAATTTTGATGAGCCTATTCATTGGCAGTTATTATTATCTTGTTGATTCATTGCTATATCTAGTGAGCATTTGTTTTTCTCACTCTTGCTTAAATATAATTGTTGTAGCTAAAGTTGAGAAGGTAGATGAACCTACAACTAGCAAAGAAAAGGGGAAAATGTACAAGTGATGAAGACTTGTAATTTTATTTTATTGTTATGATGATAGACTTTTGTTTAATGATGTGATGTAATAATTTTATTTCTGTAGTTGAATGATGTTTAAGGTTAGACAACTTGGGAAGACTTTTTGATTAATGATGTAACCCTATTTAAAGGGAGGATTTATGATTAAACTTTATCATATTTGGGTAGATATATATGAATGAATGGATAGTGAACACCAAATCTTGTAAGAATGAAGTACCTAGATTTGGGGGTGTCACAAAAACACAGTGATTCAGAGTTTCTGAGATTGTCAAAAGGAAGGAGAGGGTCACCATCTTTTGTAACATACAATCAAAGAATAAGGTATAACTTACTCTACTTTTAACTTTTATTTTTGCAATTTCTATTGATTGTTATGTTGGATTGATACATATACATGTATGTATGGTTTATAATCTGTCAATCATCATATGTGAGTGCTATTTGATGATTAAATACATGAAATTGGGTTTGTAGTAGAAGATTTTAAAAATAGTGTTATATATATGAAAAATGGCTTAAGAAAGTACAAAATTTCATGTTCAATATGTGTTATAATCTATAAATTGATGTTGGATTGTGTTAATAGGGCAAGAAACGAAAACAACGTAGTTTCAATCGTGTCAATTGGTTAAGAAACGAAGTCGTGGTGATCGAATTCGTTAAAAGTGTAAAAAATGAAGAAATTGGGAAAATTGTGGTTTTGAATCTTCAAAATTGAGTATATGTAATGTTTATGTAGTTAGAATGATGAATATCATGCTTATAGATGTTATTACAAAGTTTTAGATGCTAATCTTTGTAAATTCTATGGAATTGGGTTGATTTTTGGAGTCACTATGTAATGTAGCAAGCAAATTGCAGCTTCAGTTCGTACTATCTGGTCTACCGCACTATACGGTTTTCAAGTCGAGCACCAACGCAATTGCTACTTTGCATTAAAGGCTCAAGGCGTAATTACCGCCATGCCCCCCGAGCCTAGGGGCAGTGAGTTCTATTTATTTGTGGGTTGTAATACAAGGACTTAATCTAGTTTGGCATGTATGATAATGATGTTAAAATATAACGTGGACTAC
This sequence comes from Panax ginseng, assembly GCA_020205605.1. NCBI lineage: Eukaryota > Viridiplantae > Streptophyta > Magnoliopsida > Apiales > Araliaceae > Panax > Panax ginseng. The sequence goes on from CM035139.1 coordinate 71,823,777, forward strand.
AATAACATATTGTTATGTGATGTAATGTAAAGTGTGAAGATTTTAAGTGATCATTTAATTAAGTTATGTAATGAACAAAAATTGGTGTTTATAAAAGTTAGAGATGAATGATAAGGTTTATGTTAGTTTATAGTGAGATTTCAGATTCTCTAAAATGGTTAACCAACATGGTTAGAAGTTAAGTTAAGGGTATGACTTAAATGGTGGGTTAAACCCATAAAGCTAATGTTGATACAACTAATCGTTATTGTGATTTGAATGATATGTGTAGGGTAATTGGCGAACATTATTATACTTGTGTAGCTTACATACAAGGCAAGTTCCTTATCCTAAACTTTTATTGAGCAAGTTCCCTAACTACATTCTTTTTATTAATGAATGCAAGTTTCATAGCTAAGTTATCTTTTATGTCAAGCAAGCTTTCTATTCCTAAATTATCATTGTACAAGTTCCTAAATTCTATGTTAAATTTGAGCAAGCCTAATATATCTTGGGTATGATTGTACAATCTCTTGTAATCTAGTTCGTTACACCAAGCGAGTTTCACTTTCCTAATTCTTGATATTGTTATTTAAAGCATATACTGTTTAAATTCAATGATTCAAATGAGATTGTTCTAACTCTTTTGAATGTAGTACTTATACTATGTCTATTCAATTGTACATTGATGTTATTCCATCTTTGACTTAAATAACCTTATTCAATTCTATTTTATTGTACTAAACCTTCAAGTAGCAAGAAAACTCGTGTTGATTGAACTAATCTATAAATGAATAGTGTTCTAAAATTATAGAACCAATGATAAGCTAGTTCCAAATTAAACTCTCTTTAGTGCAAAAATTCTAAATTCAAACTGAGACGAACAACCCTAACATAAGGGATAATGTACGTGTAACGTTTAGATGTTTGTGCACAATACATGGTACAAAGGGCTGATCCCCCTAAGTACGTTAAGAAGGGTCTGTACAGTCTAAATGACTGTTAAGGTTGGGTAATAATACCTAAGTATCGGGGACATAGTTCGTGGTCTTAAGACCCTCTGATATTTGATTCGAACTTGTTTTCTATTTTTGATTTGTAGAACAAGTTCACCATTGTTCAGCATTCGTTGTTCACTCTAATGTTTTGACAACCCGGAAAATCGGATTGTCCAGAATTTAAGATTTAAAGAATTAGTTATTAATAAAATGAATTTTTATTAATACTATTCTATGATATGTGTTTATTAATCATTCTAGAACCTAGGATGATTATTAATCGGGAGGATTCTGACTACGAGCTAGACTGAACGAGTAAGAATTTTCAAGACGAAAATAAAAAAAATTCGGGAACAAAATATTTCTGGGGAAAAAGACGAAATAGGCACTATTTACCCGACGAAATCCTAAGGGTTAGGGTTTGAATAACCTAAGCCTTTTCGACAGTTCGGTATGTCGAAATGACATTCCGTCGAAAGATTTGACGATAATATATCGTGAAAAGTTAAGTAAGCCGATAAAAGTTTTTCTCAAAAAACGTGCAGAAATCGGATGAAATAAAAACGATGAAAAGTATTGTTATGTACTTTTCACTCGTTTAACTACGTTAGGGGAAAATGTGAAGGAAAACACTTATCGTGGAAAAGTGTTTTTCAGTTTTTCAGAGATCCGAGGATTACGTAAAAGTTAATCGGTAAAGGAAAGACGAAATATCCAAAAATATTTGGATTCCGAGAATCGTAGTTTTTGAACTATCGAACGAATTCTGCAAGACGGAAGCACGAAGCTTCCAAGGGAAGCTTCGTGAATAGTAAGAAGGTCTATTGAGGAGGTGTGAATAATAAGGAGATTGGGGCAAAATGACTAAAATATCCCTAGTCTTGGTTTTCTATAAATAGGAAGCTTAACTCATTTGTTTAGGATTTTGAAAATCCTACAACTTTTAAGAGAGAGATTTCGGATGAGAAAGAGAAGGAAAAGGGAGAGGAAAAGCTTGCTCAATAGCAAACTTTGTCCGACGGAAGGAGATTAAAGAAGAAAGGTAATCAGAAAACCTAACTTCTAGATAATTTTCTTTAAGTTTATATGTTAAAAACATAGCTTAATGAGAATAAGGAGTAGAAGATGTTAGAAATGATTTCATATGGTTGAAATCATGAGAAAAGAAGAAATAAGAAAGTAGAAATTCAATTTATAAATTTCTTAAGGAAGTGTAAGATTCGTAATGAATTAGAACGATCCGAGTGGATTATTTGAATGAGTAGGTGAATTAAGTAAGGAATGGTGTTTTATAACATCAAATTCCAAGAAAAAGTAAAATCGTAATCAAAATATCGATTAAAAATGAAGAATGAACGAAGAACGCGAAGAACACACGAAAAACATTGTTGATGGACAAATTTAAAACCATCGTAGGATACTTGTTGCTGATGGACAAGTTTAAAATCATCGTGTATAAGTTAGTTGCTTATTTCTTGGTTAGGAACATTAGAAACGTTCATGAAGAACGGATTAAAAATGAGCTATAACGAAGTTATGGTGAAAATTTCGTTAAAGAAGAACGAAAATTAGAAACTTAGTAAATGAACCCGAACGTCTAGGGTTTCATAAGAATGTAAGATAACGTATAAAACGTGAGTCGTGGACTCAAGAACGAATGAATTCTGAGTTCGGATGACCGAATTACGGACCAACAAATGAAGAGCGTTAAAAACGTAAAATGAACGAAGAGCGAAGATTAAGCCAATTGAATGGCATGTTAACGGATTCAGAATGAAGTTTTGTCCATGGGTAATTGAAGTGCATAAGATAAGGAAGAGAATGGCTTTGGAATGATCTCGTTCTAAGTTATAACGAATAAGTTATGGAATCGGGAAGTAAGCGTCTTAAGCAATTTCTAAGACTTAGAAAAATTTTCAAGGTTTTATGCTCGGCGTCGCAGCGCCGGTCAAGCTTTGGGAGGCGGAGCTGCAACATAAGAGACCCGAGCCATCAAATCATCGCTAGTGGTGTCATGCACAGAAATAGAGAAGAGAGTGGCACAGGCACGCCACCTCTAGAGTTTGACATCAGAGAGTGAAGCCATAGTGAGGTAAGAGGAAGGAACCAAGGCAAATCACCGTGCAAGTCAAGGCTTAGTGATGAGCTTTTAACTGCTCAAGTATTGGGGGATGTGCAAGAAAGAAATATAAACATGTACTTCAACTAATGTAGCACTTAATCAAGTGTATTAAACCTTTGATGAAGGTTGAACAAAAAGATTAAACGAGATTAAAAGACAAAGGATGTAGACGCGGGTTACGAAACCGATATCCGAGGACCGTAGTCGCAATGAAATGAATGTGGGGGATTGCTATGATTGTGATTCCTTAGACGTTGAGTGATGATGGTAATGTATAACATTTTGATGTTATGACGTGGTAATGAGAGATGAATGTAAAGCGTATAGACGCTGTGAATGTAACGTTGTTGCGATGAACGATCGGTCTTAGCATACAACAAACAGTATGGCTTTTACATTAAGAAAGAATATTGAACATGGGGTTCAGGTGATGAGTAATGAATGAAAGCGATTAAAACCTTAGGTAAAGGTTGAATGAGAGATTAAGGGATGAACAACGTAAACGTTGAATACGTAAACGATCCTCATGAATCGTATTCACATCGGGCGAACGTTCTAAGTATACATTGGTTATAAGGACTTAGACATCGATTTAAGATAGTAAGTAAGATATGAATTATCAAGAAATCCGTAGCGATCGGTAAGAAGATTAATGAAAGCCGAATATGAGTCGGATGAGAATGTTAGAATGGAATATAAGCGTTGAACACTTGAACCGACGTGAAGGTTAAGTGTACGCGAATATTAAACGGGTAGAACCTACACCCTGTGTATGGTTTGATCGTAAGTTAATGAAGATCAATGATTAAACTTGTGAAAGGTGAAGAAGCTGAATTAAAGACAAGTACGTATAACGTAAACAGGTCGAGTTCATGTTTATAACTTTGATGACGTTCCGAGTCGAATTAATCGGACGTTGTAAGATAAGAATAAGGTTACATAAAATTCTTAACGCTATAAATGCGTAGAATGAATATTGAATGATCCTTCTGAGTATACAAAAGATTGTATAACTTAGACGATAAAGAATGAATCCTGAGGTATGGCATTTAGTTGCCAGAAAGCCATAAGGAATAAGAAATTGACTTAAAAAACATTATAGTTTAATAGTTCGGATAAGTTAAGATAAATTAGGTTGTGGTGCAATCATAACCTTTGATGGTTGACATATGGGAGCTAGGCTAAACAATTCCTTTAGAGAGCGAAAGTATATACAAAACTTGCAACCGATCGAACTCACTGTTATGGGCAGTGTAGATGAGACGGGAACTTGTTTGTTAGTTGTTTGTGGGAAACCACTTAGAGTACCATATGGAATACTAGCAGAGACGCGATGTGTACTGAGTCCTAGAAAATTTATAAGAAGAAGATAAGAATGTAAATCATCAAAGATGATGAATGTATTGAGTGAGACATCTCCGTATGTCATGAAGCCGTAAACCGGTAAAGGAAGTTAGTCGTATAAACTTAGATTGAAGGAACGCGAAACTTAAGAAGTAAAGTTAAGTAAACCAATGTGGAAGTCAAGTATATGACTAATTGGTGTATGTGTTATTTCTTTATGTGCTACATAGGAATTTGAATGAGCAGTTCAGCGTAAACTATAAGCTGTAGATGTGCGTAAGGCAAGTTTCCTAACTTCATTCATATTTTAAATGAATGCTAGTTTCTAAAACTTCTCAGATGTTGAACTTGAGAAGTTCTGTCTATATGCAAATGTGTGACATTTGTACAAGGTGTTAGAATATATGAGGCCTTGTGCCACAATTTGAACACTTTGGTGTTTCTATGAGATGAAATGTTATGTGATTTAACTCTTCAATAAGAGAATGTTCTGTTTATACATGAACCGTTATTGTTAAGTCTGTGCTATTGATTCTAGCCAGATAGAATGTGTATGAAAGAGAGTAGAGAATGAAAGTATTTCAAAGTTAATGTGACTAATGTTTTAAAATGATAGGAATCGAGATTATTCCTATTATTCAAGTTGCTTCATAACCTTTGTTCGGTTATTAAAGTCTTAAAAGAATGTTTAAATTCTTAAAGTTGTTTGTTCAACTGTTATGACTTGTTGGGCAATTGAATGCTCACACTTGCTTTAAATAAAAACATTTTCAGCGAACGATGTTAAAAGAACTTAAGGATCCTATAAAGATCGAGCTGATCGGTATCCAGACGAAGTGTCATTCATTATATGAATGAGCATGAAGATCAAGCGAAGACTTGTAATATAGAATGATAGAATTAAACTATAGAATAATTTAATTAATGAATATGTATCCTTGGTGGCGGATAAAAGTCACTTGTACAAGATGTAAAGAATAATGTAATTATCATTATTTGGAATGGAAGAGATTATAAAGTTTTAGAACCTTGAATTTGAGTATGTATGTTGTTATATTTAGCTATATAATGATGTATGTTTGGAAGAAGATGGGATCGTGACGTACGGAATTCGGATGTGAAAATAGACCAGATTTCGAGCGTTATAGATTGGTATCGGTCGATAGGTTATAAATCTTAGGTATGAGTACCTAAGACTATAATCGTAGAGAGAAGAATAAGAAGATCACCACGTGATCATAGTAAATCGTAGTAATGTATTTGTTTGTTAAACGATGAATGATTCATAGCTAATGCTATGAATGAATGGTACTACTGGTGAGTAAGACGGAAAGAAGAACTCGATTGAGTTGAAGAAGGATAGCATACTGAATTAAAGAAAATTCGATTAAGTAAAGAGAAAGTTAGAAGTTGTAAGATTTCAATTGAGGACCCATGTGATAAATGAGTTGTATGAATCTTTGTATAAGGTAGGTTTGTGCTTCGTGTAACAACCACTCAATTTATTACAAAGAAAATCATTGAATTGGTCGCGCTATCAAGATGTATATAACGAGAAGGTGAATCTTTTCTCATGCGTATACTTGATAGGTAGAGAACGATAAAGTAGGTGCGAGTTCTTGAAACTCATACTTATGGTAAGTTCGTAACTCATAATTAAATGGTATGTTTTTGAACTTCTCAATGAATAGACGCCTATGGTCTGACTGGGATAGTTCTTAAACTCATATTATTGTGGAAAGTTTCTGAACTCATAATGTGTGGTAAGTTGATGGATTGTACTAAGGTATAAGAATGTGTAGACTGAAAACGAGTTATTTTCAGTAGACTTAGCATTGAAGGTGCTAGAGAAGATTAAGTATTGTCATAAGTAAGACAATGAAGAAAGATCGAGAATAGGACATTCTAAGTCATCTAGCTATGCTAGATTTTAAAGTTTCTTGAAATTGTGTTAATGTGTGCGTTTTGAAAAGGAAAGAATTGGTTCAACTTTTAGAACCAATGGATTTTAAAAGAACTATTCTTGGTATGTCTATGCTAATTATTTCAGCTAGACATAAATTGATTTGAAATGTCAAAATGAATTTTATATCATCAGTGCATTTGATGCAAAGATGGTAAAAGGATGGAGTTATTAATGCAACTGAACCTAGTGTTGGAAGTGATCTTAGGATCAACAACCAGCTATGGTATGGTGTATAATGATGAAGTCATAAATCGACGAAGTCCTCAACGCATCGTGAAAAGTACGGTGACGCATTATCGCCATAAAACGCTTTTGATGTATTGTGAAAGAATTTAAAGAAGTAGTCGATGTCAATTAATTTGACTGTATTTAATGTTTCAAGTCGATGTCCAATTTATTGGCATAGTCTAAGCTACTTGATTTGGCTAAGACGAATGGTATGTCATGATTAAAAGAAAATCGAGCTTTCTTTGAAGAGTTATGCCGAACCAAATTGTTTTGGTGCAGAATCTAATGATTAAGTCTGAGGTGAACATACCCTAAAATGGGGTTATACGATGGGTTGATCGCTTACGATAAGAAGAGGTAGTTTACCTTCTTTGTGATTGTAAACCGACCGTAAGAAGGGTTTACTATGAAATGTTGTTAAACCTAGTAAGAGTTCACGGTCAATTTGACCCCTCAAAGAAAAGTATGAAATGTTTTAAAGGAATCCTTATATTCCTATTTATTCCTTTCACTTCATGATTCTTGATAAGTTATGAAGGGTAGGAAATGTATGAAAGATAAGAACCTCTTTGAAGAGAAGTTGAGAAGATGAGTAAGATAAAATTTCAAGGACGAAATTCTATGAAGAAGGGGTGAATGTGATGACCCGGGTATGGGTGTGGTTTTAAGAAATTCCGAGGATGGAATTTTTATAAGGGAGGAAGAATGTTATAACCCGAAAAATTGGATTGTCCAGAATTTAAGATTTAAAGAATTAGTTATTAATAAAATGAATTTTTATTAATACAATTCTGTGTTATGTGTTTATTAATCGTTCTAGAACCTTGGATGATTATTAATCGGGAGGATTCTGGCTACGAGCTAGACTGAATGAGTAAGAATTTTCAAGACGAAAATAAAAAAATTCCGAGAACAAAATATTTTTGGGGAAAAAGACGAAATAGGCACTATTCACCTGACAAAACCCTAAGGGTTAGGGTTTGAATAACCTAAGCCTTTATGAGAGTTCGGTATGTCGAAATGACTTTCCATAGAAAGATTTGACGATAATATGTCGTGAAAAGTTAAGTAAGGTGATAAAAGTTTTTCTCAAAAAACGTGCAGAAATCGGACGAAATAAAAACGACGAAAAGTACTATTATGTACTTTTCACTCGTTTAACTACGTTAGGGGAAAATGTGAAGGAAAACGTTTATCGTGGAAATGTTTTTTTTTAGTTTTTTGGAGATACAAGGATTACGTAAAAGTTAATCGGTAAAGGAAAGACGAAATATCCAAAAATATTTGGATTCCGAGAATCGTAGTTTAAAACTGTCGGACAAATTTCGCGAGACGGAAGCACAAATGTAAGACCCCAACTTTTATGAATAAAGATGAATTTTCTATAAATATCATTTTTGAATATTATGGAGTGAATTTGATATAATGTTATAGTTGTGGGATATATATAAAATTTTCAAAATACGCAAGTGGTTATAAAATACTCATTTCTATTAGGGAATATTCATTTGGTCGTGGAATATTCTTGTTGTCGGAGAATATTCGTACGATGGCACAGCCATTTGTGGGCCCCTAATGTAGACACTCGAAATTTTCTCTGCATAACTCATATTAATATTACAGAGGCGTAATCGCTTTTCTGAGATAACCCTGGAAGATAGTTCACATCCATTCCGGATACTACCGGAAGTTCAAACTCAACACTGGACCACACACCGGGAGTATCAGTCTCAACCCCGAAACACAAACCGGGAACATCGTTTCCAACCTCGGAGATAACCCCGAGTTTCATCCTTGGAGATAACCCCAAGGAATGTTGTTACAGTTTCGGCGATAACTCCGAAAATGTTTGTTTCAAATACATGCGATCAGCTTCAATCAGACTTCCTGCCGAGGTACTCATACCTTAGACCCGGAGATAACACCGGGCAGACAGGCTTCCACAAGATGATATTGCGGCATTCAACACTTGCAGCAGTCCAATCTTAGATGTAGCCCTAAGCAATGTCTGCTTTCAACTCAAATCGGCGATAACCCCGATGAGGAGTCATACGTTATATTGCTACCTCAACACATACGCGTCGTCTCAACGCTTTATACATACATACAACAATGTCCTTCAAGAACCAGGAGCTCCAATTCCGAGTGACTATTACACGTGGCAGCACACCGGATAGAATTTGAAGCTTGAAGACCATGGGCATGGTCCCCTCTTCCTGACTTTGTACAACCTCTATTCCATGTCATTACAGAATCTCTCGACACAAGCAAAATCAAGAAGGTCGAGTATACCTCATTCGGATGCTCTGATTGAAGTTCGCAAGTTCAAGCGGACATTACTATTGCATGAGTGCATGTATTTTGAGACGACGGACCCATGGAACTCCGGCAAATTTCAGCAAACATGAGTGCAATCACAAGCTAGCATCTCTATTAATATAGAGCTTGGGCTAGCCATTTTGAAAAAGAAAAGGCGAGGAAGCCCCATCCAATTTGCTTTATACACACCCTATATTGAGTGCTTACTCTTTTAAACACCGTTAGCCCACATACGCTTATAAATTTACCAATGGAGCCGAGTGTGTTTATCCATATAGAGTCATAGAAGTCTCCATCGGCAAATTACACTATAAGCCTTCTTACACTCAGAAAGCCTTTCTCTTCATATTTGCACACACCATTCTACCTTATCGAGAGTCGTGGTTGTGTATGTATGCCCTTTTTTCATCCGTGGTTTTCATTTCGCTTATATATATATACTTATATATATGTATATATTTTTATATGGACTAACATTATTGAAGTTATGCCTCGATTGAGCCTAGACTTATCTATGTCCGGAGCGCTTTATTTGCTTTCATATATATTTATACTTATTTATATAAATCGCTGTCGACTCATTCCTGATGAGCCCGGATTTTATATCCAGTGCGTTAATTGCTTATATATATATATATATATATATATATATATATATATATATATATATATATATATATATATATATATATATTTGTCGACCTAGAGTTTACTTTCGTGATCTTTTATAGCTTTCTTTACATTTCGTCCTCGCTTTCGAGTTCACTTCGTGGCAAAATGATAGCTTTTACACTTTTTATTTACATTCAAGTCCTCGCCTGAGTTTACTGTATGGCTGTTGATGGCATTTATCGCTTTATTTACATTTCGATCCCCATGGAGTCGCTTTCTGTGGTGGCATGATCATGCACACACACACACACACACACACACACACACATATATATATATATATATATATAATTGCTTTTCGCTTTCCATACAAATTGCGTGATCATGTGAGCCTAGGAATCATAGGATCACAGATTCATACCATCGAATCTAGATTCGGCCTCCGTGATGGACTTTTTCTAGTCGTAGTTACAGATATTATTTATAGTGTACGAAAATCCTTGGATGGCTTTCATGCCCATAAGAGGTTCGCACTCATCAGATATTATTTTCTCAAGATGCCTTTATCTCAAAAAATAAAACAAACAAGTTTCTAACATTTAACAATAAAATGGAAGTATGAAAAGGTCTCAATTCCTATTGAGCACAGGGTTTGAAAAACCTCTTTCATAAAACTTCATTGCTATATCTTGGTTAAAACTGAATTTTTTCTATAAATTCAAACCTTGTGTATATAGGTGCGAATGAGGCCTCACACTACTTTTAAATAATATCACATTGATCCATACACACACACACAAATTCATATAACAATTTCTTTGAGAAGTGGCGGTCACCGTGGCAACACGGATGTCGGGGGGGTGCCTAACACCTTCCCTCCGCATATTCAAGCCCCCAAACCCTAATGAATCTCGGTTTCACAAACCCGTTTAGCAGGGTCACATCACTGGGTAAATGTGCAAACCTTTTTCGGTTGTGTTGGTGCAACCAGTTAAAAATACCAATTGGCGACTCTTAAAGTCAAATCGTCGACATTACACACGTCGGACCTTTTTCACTTGTTTTTTCAAATAAATCTCACATTAACATGAGAACACCAAAGAACAAGTAACGAAAAGGACAATAAAAATCCCGACGTCGATGTGTGGCGACTCGCTTGGGACTCCAAAGAAGAGGCTTAAGCCGCTGTTACAAGCTTTTCAAAACCATTATATGCTTGTGTGTGAATGTTACATTTACATTTGTGATGAATGCGTCCTAATGCATCTTACTTATCGCATCGCTAAATATCTATTCAGGATATTAAGTGCTCAAGATATGTCATCATTTTGCATAAATCGGTGAGACACGTTGTATGTGAATGTATGTTGTGTGGTTCCTCCACTAGGAGGCTATCATGTCGGTGTTTGATTACTGGACTTGTAGGAAGACTAATTCCAACGAGGCTCATGAAAGGCACCACCCAGATTCGCTCTAGTTGAAAGACCGGATTAACTTCCCGTCAAGTAGATTGAGATGATCTAGGAACCTTCATGCCAAAAAGCCGCGAGAGTAACCTAAGATAGGTCAACCTATGATAATCCAAACGTGGAAGAAAGTCTCTTCATGCTTTCCATTTTAAAATACTTGTAAAAGCATTTACTTGAAATTTCATTCCATGATCATTTATATGTAATGGAAAATATGAAGAATATATGTGCATGCATGACATGTTATCAATTAACAACCATTTTGCAGACCATATTCCTAAAACACGACACGGTTTTGATAACATTTACATTATCCCTAAGACTAAACTACATAAGTCTTTGTAGGAAGCAATTGGGCACATTACACTACCAAAAATCCAAAAAGACCACAAGCTTCACAAACCAATCATGTCTTCTTCCGACTACCTAATACCGCTTTCTCGAGAAGAATTTGACGGATTGAGTAAACAAATCATAGATCTGGCTGTTATGCTTAAAGAACTGCATCAGTCTACTCAGGGTACAAAGATACCTACACATGCAAAATCCTTTACACAAGGGGGAGCCCAAGGTTTAGAAAAAACAATTCTAGAACCTCTATTGGATACGACCAACAAAAACCCTGAAAACACCCATCTCAAAGGAGATCCAGACACCGGTTATATCAGGAAGAAAGTCCTCCAAATGGAGGAAACTATCCATGTTCTCAAAGGGATTGGAACACATAGAAGTGTTTCATATGCTGACCTTTGCATATTTCCTGGTGTTCATTATCCAGAGAAATTCAAAACCCCTGATTTTGAAAAGTATGACGGATTAGGGGATACTTATACACATTTAAAAGTGTTCCTTGGAGAACTTGGATCTTATACGGAAGATGAAAAGCTTAGAATGTAGTTGTTCCAGAAGAGTCTGACTGGAGAAGCCCATTCATGGTATACCCGATTAGACAACTCCAAGATCCATAGCTGGGAAGAGCTAGCTCACGCCTTCCTCACTCAATACAGTTTTCAATCTCAGATGGCTTCTGATCGGTACCAAATTACCAAGGTCAAGAAACAGTCTAATGAGTCTTTCAGAGAGTATTCTCAAAGGTGGAGGTGCCTAGCTGCTCAAGTTATTCCTTCCATGACAGAATCAGAAATGGTCATGACTTTCATAGTTGTACAAGAAGCTCCTTTCTATGAAAGATTTCTAGCTGGTATTGGCAAAAGATTCTCTAAAATGATCAAACACGGAGAAATGGCTGAGATGGGAATGAAGTCAGGTAAGATTCAAGACCTAGCCGCTCAAAGCAAAATTCTTTGAGCACATCCAAATCAGATCTTATGGAAACAATCCCCGGAGGGTCCATAAAAAGAAAGAGGAGGATGTTTCCTTGATAATACAAGGTCAGAAAGGCAATCAGAACATGCATATACAGAGGAGAAACTACTCCCCTTTCCAAGCACAGTCTTCAAACCCTCCATTGCCTAAAAGTGGAGAAGCAAAGCGACTCGAACATTCACACCCTTAGGGTACTCGCTCGAGAATATTCTTACTCTTCTGACTACTCAGAAGAAAATCACACGTCTTCTTCCACCAGCCAACCCTAATGGGAGGGGTTTTAATGCTACTCGGAAGTGTGCTTATCATGCCGGAGCACCTGGACATTATACTCAAGATTGTTGGGCCTTGAAACACAAGATTCAAGACTTTATAGACAATTGTGAGATTATAGTCACCAAACCAGATCAACCTCATGTGCAAGACAACCCTCTTCCTCCACACAAAGAAGAAGAGGTCAACATGATCAGTTGGAGCACTGAACAGAGTTCTAGTTTTAATGGTGAGCCATCTCAGACAATCAAAGACGATGTTGATAGATGGGATTATGCAAAGTTCTATTTTACTATGGAACGAAAGATAAAAGATCTTTGCAAACAAATTGAGCAATTGGCAGAACTGCTAAACCATCAGCATCAAGTCACACGCCAATTAATCAGGCAGGAACATTCCTATCACCTTCCATTTTTTATAAATGCTCCACCCTCACCTTCAGAAAGAGAAGCTATGGAGGATAAGGTTGCGAAGCGAACAAATGCTAAAGCCCGTCAGGATTTTGCCAATCAGAGGGAGTTCACCTATCTGGGCCAACCTATGGAGGAAATATTTCAAATGTTGATCAATGAAGGAAGAATTACATCCCTTCTGCCTCCAATTAATCCCCGTACAGGACAATTTAACCCTGATGGAGTGTGTCAGTATCATTCCTATTCTCGCGATCACGGCACAGATGAATGCTGGGCACTTCACCATCCCATTCAAAATCTCATTGATAGCGGTGTCCTGCAGCTGGCAGACGATAACATTGTGCAACTTGAAAGTGGGATTACATGGAAGGGATCAGTAGCATTTATATCCGACCAGGATGATGAGACTGTCAAAGCATTTCCCATTCAAACAATTCAACTCAAAGGAGCTGACGATCCTTTGAAAGTGGTCGCACCCGAGCCAATTTCTTTATATTGCAGACCATAATATCCTATTGTCAGCATACACAATGTTCCATGGAATTATGGAAAAGTCAAGGATCCACGCCTCACACTATCACTAAAGATGTCAAGGATAATCCACCAGATCTTCCTCAAAGGGTTATCAAGCCTACCCCTCAAAGAAAAGGGAAGATTCCCATGGAGAGATTGAAAAATTTCTCCGCACTACGGGCCATAATGAAGCCAAGGTGGTTCTAAGCTTAAGAAAGCTCCACATCGATATCAATTACGACTTGGTTTTCTTCCAAAGATCAACGGAGATTTTACTCAAGGTTTTAGAAGAAGCCTACTTACCAAATCAGTGGATGTGGAAAAATTTCAACATATAGTTGATCACATTTTCAACAACAATGTGATATCATTCACTAATGACGATATACCTCCCGAAGGGACCGGTCATTGCAAGCCACTGCACATCGCAGTGTTATCCTCTGGGTATATGTTAGCTGGAGTTTTGATAGATGGAGGTTCATCTCTGAATATCTGTCCTTATGCCACCTTGGTGAAGATGAATGTCAATCTCAAGCGGATCCAAAGTAGCCATACGGTGATCAAAGCTTTCGATGGATCCCGACAAAATTTAGTCAGAAAGATTGAGCTGCCAATTGAGATTGGTCCAAATACATTCAATGTATCCTTCCACGTCCTCAAGATAGACTCAGGATACAACCTGCTATTGGGAAGACCATGGATACACATGGCTGGAGCTGTTCCATCCGCATTATATCAACAACTCAAATACATTGTCAACAACAGTCTAGTCATTGTCAATGCTGAGCCGGAGTATCCTGAACAAGGAGATCTGCCAATCATCAATTTTAACTCTGAAGTTGAGCCGGCCAGTTTTCATACCTTAGAAGTGAGCAACACTCAATATCAACCTATTGGAGCACCACTTCTTGTACCCAAAATTTCTGTCGAGGTTATGTTGGCCACTCAAGAAATGATGTCATTGGGTCATCAGCCTGGACAAGGGCTTGGGAAAAATTAGTAGGGTATTAGCATCGTATTCAAGTGTCCAGTCAAAATGTGATAGCCGAACTAGGCTATTCTGATAGTTCAAGTCATAGGAATCTGCATAAACACAGGCCGGTTCCTCAAACTTCCGCAACACTACACAGCTTTTCCATCTCGCACCTCATGAAATGACATACTTCCGATTAAGGTGCCAAAGACATGTTATGACTATGTTTTCCCAAACCAAAGACTATTCAAAGCAAAAGAGGTGCTGATTCCCGACCCCGAAGTGGAAGAAAGGGAGAGGAAACGTAAACATGACATCGCTTTGATGATATCCGGCATACGCGTTATTGTTCATGATGAACATACAAACCGATATACCCCATACGATGATTGCACAGATATCATAGTTATCATTCAGGAGAAGGAGGGAAATGACAACCCCTCTATCACTGCAGTCCATCAGGACTTTGCCCTCGATAATTGGAGCAGTATTTCATGCATTGGTCGACGAGGGTAAAACGGGCAGAAAATCCCTCTGCCCTATAGATAACTTTAATTGCTTACTTTTCTATACAATATTAGCAGTTATTTTATCAGTACATGCTAACACTTTGTATGATTAAACAGTTTCATATATTAAGTGAAAGCATCTTTTGATTTCAGGACTCTGAATATAGATGTGCATATACTTGCTAGTGATATGCCTTCTCTCCACAAGGGCTGTAACTTGATGCAAAGTTGGACTCAGACTTGATGGACATCTAAGAGGACATTGAGACACCTCAGGAGATTAAGGAATTGGTCGCAGATAAGCCTAAACCTAACCTTGACCAAACCACTTCTTTCAATCTTGGAACCTTAAAAAACCCTAAGCTAATCCAGATTGGTTCAGACCTCACTCCAAACCAACGAAATGACATGGTTGCACTATTAACCCAATTTCAAGATGTGTTTGCATGGTCTCATGAAGACATGGTGGGTTTGTCCACTGACATTGTTCTTCATCGGCTTCCCATTAAAGAAGGATTCAAGCCAGTTAGTCAGAAACTCAGGTGATTGAAACCTGAGTGGAGTTTAAAAGTCAAAGAAGAAATTGTAAAACAATTTCAAGCTGGCATTATCATGGTGTCTACATATCCGGAGTGGATATCCAACATTGTTCCCGTGCCTAAACCTTGAGGAAAGGTGCGAGTTTGCGTGGATTACCAGGATTTGAACAAAGCTTGCCTGAAAGATAGCTTTCCCCTGCCCTTTATCCACATTCTTATTGACAATAATGCTCAGTACGATATGTACTCCTTTGCGGATTGCTTCACGGGGTACCATCAAATTATGGTTACTGAGGAAGATCGTGAGAAAACTGCCTTCATCACGCCTTGGAGAACTTTTTGCTATAGACGGTTGTCATTCAGCCTTATCAATGTCGGGGCAACCTACCAGCAAGCTATGATGGCTCTTTTCCATGTTTTAATGCACAAAGAGATAGAGATCTATGTGGATGACATCATTGTCAAGTCCCGAAAGGAGGAAGACCACTTAGACCATCTCAGAAAGTTATTCAACAGGTTGCGTAAGTACAACTTGAAGTTGAATCCAGCCAAGTGTGCCTTTGGTGTCAAATCAGGCAAGTTGCTAGGTTTCCTAATCAACCACAAAGGGATTGAACTGGATCCTACCAAAATCCAGGCCATCAAGGAAATGTCCATTCCTCAGACAGAGAAGGAAATACGGGGATTTTTGGGAAGAATCAACTTCATTAGGTAGATTTATATCTCAACTCACAGCAACCTATGAGCCCATCTTCAAGTTGTTAAGGAAGAACTCCTCCATGAAATGGAATGATGAGTGCCAGAAAGCCTTCCTTACCATTAAAGAGCAGTTGGTTAATGCTCCTATTTTGGTACTTCCCAGGGATGATGTTCCCCCATTTATGTACATGTCCATTAATGACAATGCCATGGGCTGCATGCTGGGGAAAAAAGATGATAGAGGCCAAGAACGAGCTATCGATTACCTCAGTAAAAGATTCAGCACCAGTGAACACAAGTACACTCTTATTGAGAAGACTTGTTGTGCTTTGGCATGGGCTTCCATGAGACTACAGCATTATCTCCATGGTCATACAACCCATCTTATATCCCCGCGTGGATCCTCTCAAGTATGTGTCGATGAAGCCCATATCGAATTGTCGATCGTCCAGATGGCGCTTGATCCTCGCAATTTGACATCGCCTATGTGACGCAAAAATCATCAAGGGTCAAGGAATTATGGATCAACCGGCCAGCCGCACCTGCTGGGGGACTACAAACCTTGGAAACATACTTCCTCGATGAAGGGTAATGGCGCTTCAAAGAACACCATTAGTACGATGCATTCCACACATGGAAAATGTATTTTGATGGAGTCATAATACGTAAGGTTCTCGGAGTTGGAGCAGCTTCTAATATCCCAGACGGGAGCAAGATCCCGTCATCATCAAATCAGTAGTTTGTCACACCAACAACAAATGTAGTAGTATGAAGGCTATATCATGGGGCTAAAACTTACCCATTCAATGGACATCAGGCGGTTAACTGTCTTTGGGGATTCCGAATTTGTGATTAAACAATCCACGGGAATCTATCAAACCAAAGAATTATATTTGCTGCCTTACCATCGGCAAGTTTTACAGATAGCTTTGGAGTTCAAAGAAATCTCCTTTCTACACATTCCTAGTAATAGGAATGATTTTGCGGATGCATTAACAATGTTGGCCTCCTTGGTTCACATACCTGACAAGGAAAACATGCCAAGCATCACATTTTCTATGCAAAAGGCCCCAGCTTATGGGAACTATGTTGGAGAAGTATCGGATGAGCTACCTCCCATCCACAACCCTTGGTATCAGCATATCAAGGAGTATCTACGAGATTGATCTACACCCGCTGAGGCGAGCCTAACTGAAAAGAGGCGGATCCATCAACTTGCTATGAAGTTCTACCTGAGCGGAGATGCACTCTACAAGAGAGATGCAAGATTAGGTCTCCTCAGATGTCTGGATAAATACCAAGCTTAGAGGCTCATGGATGAGATCCATGGTGGATTATGTGGCCCACACATGAGCGCCCCCTTACTTGTCAAGAAAATACTCAAAACAGGGCATTATTGGCTAACACTTAAAGCTGATTGTGAATATCACGTCAAGAGGTGCTATCAATGCCAAATTCATGGGAATGTTATCCATACCCCTCTAAGGGAAATCCACACTATGAGTTCACCATGGACCTTCTCAATGTGGGGGATGGACGTGATCGGGCCCATCGAGCCCAAAGCCAGTAATGGTCATCGATTCATATGCACAATGATTGACTACTTCACCAAGTGGGTAGAAGCAGCCTCCTTCCCCAGGGTTACCAAAGAAGTCATCATTGCTTTCATCAGAAACAATGTCGTCTGTCGATATGGACAACCAGATGTCATTGTGTCAGACAATGCTAAGAACCTCAACAAAAAAATGATGGAGGAGTTATGCATTAAATTCCACATCAAACACCTTAACTCTGTCATCTACCATCCAAAGATGAATGGTGCTATTGAAGCGGCTAATAAAAATATCAAGAAGATCATGCAAAAAATGTTTGCCAATCACAAAGGGTGGCCTAACCTCTTGCCTCTGACTTTATTAGCCTACAGAACTTCTATGCGAACTTCCACTAGGGCAACCCCCTACTCTTTAGCCTATGGGATGGAAGCAGTGCTCCCCATAGAAGTGGAAATGGAATCCCTCACAGTATTGATGGATGCTCAATTGGATGAAGACCAATGGGTACAAGACAGGTATTACCAATTGTCTCTCGATAGATTTAAAGGCGAACCACAAGCGATCTTCCATGGTCAATTATATTAGTAAAGGATCGTGACGATCCTACAATGTAAAAAGTCCGACTACGGCAATTCAAGCAATACGACTTGGTTTTGAAGAAGATCATTGACAACCAAGATCAATCTAAGGAAAATTCGCTCCTAACCGGAAGGCCCATTTGTTGTCAAGGAGGTATTGACAGGAGGTGCTCTCGCATTCACGTGAAGTGGATGGCGATGAATTTCCATACCTTTATCAACTCGGACACCGTGAAATGGTACTATGTCCGGTTACCATCACAAACATCCTGGTATTGATCATCCAATTACCACCATTCCGCTTTTAACCCTCTTTTCACAAACTCTTCTCGCCTTGCCAGGAAACACATTGCAAAACCAAAGAACTCTGGTTTCAACATACATTTTACACCAGCAACCTGGTTTTATCTCACTTGGAACCAACAGCCTGGTTTCACTTCGCTTCAAACCTTCATACAATTTTGGTTATCCTACACACGGGATTGAACCTTTCACACTTGCAGTTTATTCCAAATACGGGATTAAACTTTTCTACGCTTGCAGTTTGACCTGAAAACAGGATCAAACTTTTTCCACATTTGCAGTTTGTCCTCATTATGGGATCAAACTTTCTTCTCCCATGATAGATAGCATGCGTCAGACGGATTTACATTTCTCTTCGGGTCATAATTGCGTCCTGAGGGGCGAACTACGTCGACCTGATCTCCCTGATATACGGGAGTACGTAGGCAACCATATTCTATA
Organism: Panax ginseng; assembly: GCA_020205605.1. Taxonomy (NCBI): domain Eukaryota; kingdom Viridiplantae; phylum Streptophyta; class Magnoliopsida; order Apiales; family Araliaceae; genus Panax; species Panax ginseng. The sequence goes on from CM035139.1 coordinate 71,842,934, forward strand.
TGGCCCAGTCGCAATAAACAAACAAAACAACAAAAACATTTCTGCCCTTCTTCTACAAAAATAAAAACATTTCTATACTCATCTGCCTTCACATTCAGCGTTGAACCTCTTACACCAGGTTCGAACTACGCAGACTTGATCTCCTCTTCAATAGGAGTACGTAGGCAGCCATTTATGGTTCAGTCTAACCCCTACTAGAACAAAAATACTTGTCACACGGTATTGGGATCAACCTTCAATCCACCACATTACATCGGCTTCAGACCAAGGGGATGGAATTACCCAACCTCTCCTCACAAATAGGAGATTCGGTGACCATCTAAGCTACGGTTGTGCCTCAAAAAGCAATACCAATCCATAAAAGATGAAATTAACTAGGCTTCTCACAAATAGAAGTACTAGCGACCATCTGTGGTGCGGTCAATCTCAGAGAGGAAAAGCCACACTCCTCTCCATATTTCCATACAGAAACAAGTCCCAAGACACCAAAGATGGTAGGGATTCATACATATCAATGATCCATTCTGAGAGATCTTGCTGTGGCTCAATGTCCACATATCAAGGATAAGTTCAGAATGCATCAAGATCACAAGGCCCTGAAGAAACAGGCAAATATCAAGCAAATATCATGGCACAACTGAAAGGGAAGTAAATCAAAATATATTTCTCTTCCATATATATTACTGTTTGATATATACATCTGTGTTCTACATGACAAAATGGCTAAGCTAGTCTGTGCAGGAAAATACAAAGTTATCTACGGATTTGTGTGTATACGGACTATCAGATCTAACATAGCATCCCTCTCTGAAGACGGAGGTAAAGCTGCAAGCTCCTGCCCAATGGTATCTACACAAGCTAGCAGATCTGAGGCTAACTGCATGATGGCCTGATGCTCATTAATGTATGCACTCATATCAGCAAAAATTCCAGTCATCTGGGATCTGACTGAAGTACTATCTAAATGGCCACATCCCTAGCAGATAGGGTGGCATCACGCTCCACGATCAATGCATCCCTGGCTAATCTAGCCTCATACCCTCTCTAATAAGCAAAGCGTTGTCTCTCCCATCAAGAGTCACAAACATCGCGCTTCCTAGCCTGATCTCTATCATAGGTCATCAGATGTAAGCTCTGCTCCAAATGCTGTGTTAAATACTGAGTAATAGTGGCACTCGGGGTGGGAGAATCAATCACAAATGCTGGCAACCCAGCAGTCAAGCCCCCATCGATGGGAATGTCAGCCTCCTCCATAGGCTCTCCATCGTCAGAATCAATATCCTGAACTGTGGATACCACCGCAGCCGATGCAGTCTTTGTCTCCATCCATGCTGAATACTCTGCAGAATAACCAAGATGACTGACAGAAAAATCAGCTAGCTCCCACTGATCCCAACAGGCATACAACTTGGATCTGTCCACTGATGATAAGTGGCGAGAAGCAAAATGTCAATCATCGCTTCGATATAAGTGAAAATCTCAAATCGTCAAACTAACACATCACTACGGCAAAAGGTGGTAGGTGATCATCCCTCTCAAACCTGCTAGAGGTAGATAATCCATGCCCAGAGCATGAGTAATGAAGTTGTAGGGTGAGCTAAGCCCTGTACACTGCAATATAGTGAATGGATCTCCAATCCCTGCCAGAAAAGTTAACCAAGATGCAGCATCTGTACACTCCGCAGGCTGCAAGGAGTACGACATCGCTATATCATGGATGAAACAATATCCATGTCGTCTGAATGTTCCAATCGGTCCCAAGTGTGACATAAACCACACGTATGAAAGATGACCGAAAGCTACCTATGAATACTCCCGCTGCATAAGTGCGACAGAATATGTAGTGACCTCCTGTGTCTCTGCGATAATCATTGGTACGATGGTATGACCCTCCCTGAGAGCTCTCACTGCCATAATGACCCTGATGTCTAGCTCATCCGTGTACCATGGCATGTAGACGTATGACAATACGTACAGCAGCAGTACATACACTCTGGCCAAATGCCAATGATCCTCCGGTGTGGTGAAATCCCCGGAATGCAGTGCATAACTATCCTCAGAGCCAAATCTATCAAACAGAAAATGCTGGGAAATCACGTGGCCGGATGTAATCTCATCCTATACCACTTTACGCCTCAAGCCAATGAGGGTCATGAACTGCATACTCATGTCCCCAATTGCCATCTACACGCAAGGTCTGTCTAATGGCAGCATCGTCAATCGTGCATACTCCTCCAGAGTAGGAGTCAACTCTCGGGTCCCAAATCGGAAAACATATCTGTCCGATACCCAATGCTCTAGCATACCATCTATAAACCCTGTGGGAACCTGAAACATCAACAAGGTCATGGTATGCTACAGCAAATTATCTACAGCCACACTGTTTGGTGGTGACATACTATCATACCATTAGCGCATACCAAATGCCACAAAAAATGGTGGGGTATGATCAATACGGCTAACTATCGAAGAAGACATCTGTACGGGCCGTGTCATAAGACCATCCAGGGGTCAATGCTGAATATCTCTGGATATATATACATATGCATAACATAATAACATGCATGATACAATAGATGGCAATATGATATAGGGAATGGAAAAATGAACATACATTTCTAAGTATGTCATCATCTATTACATCTCTGTACAGCTAAAATATAGGGAAATGGGGCGAAGCTACACAATATCTCAATAGAGGCCTATCAAAATATATAGCGAGAATGGGGCGAAGCTACCCAGCATCTAACAGAGGCCTGTCAAAAGAGATAATGAGAAATATACATTAGAAGAAGTCAATGGTGTCGATGTCCACATCGTCGATCCTGTCCATCTGATGTAACTCCTCCTGAGTCACTGGATCTCTATCTACAGGGATGTCAGGCCTATACAAGGGAGGATCTGCACCAGCAAATCCATATGGGTCACCTGAGGGGCCAGCACCAGAGCTGGAAAGATCAAAAGTATCTGCCTCTGAAGGATCTCTACCCAAATGCCGGATAAATAAATGTTCCCGGTCCAACTGTCGGGTCAAACTATCAATCTATGTCACATGAGTCAGATCTCTGACACAGGCTAGCCAATCCATCATCATCACAGATCCTAGAACCATATCCCCCATAAACTGTGTGGCGAAGGTCTGAGCTCCAATGGTACGAGGGAACCACCAATGCTGGAACATCTCCTGAGTATAGGGGCCCTCTGATAATGTGTAACCGTTAATCCCCAACAATGGGATATCGCTGACAGTGATCGCGAAACAGCCAATAACGCTCGACAGAGGCAAGATCGGCAGATGCGAATCTCTCCTCTAAGCTTCTCGAGCAAGACGCTCTCCTAAATAAAGCTCCTATCCTCCATCTATGAAGAGAGGAATCCTACGTGTAGACATAACATACTCAACTCCAATCAGGTATCCGTCCTCAAACCCAACTGTAACGCCCCGAAATTCGGTCTATCTTCACACCCGAATTCCGTACGTCACGATCCCATCTTCTTCCAAACCTACATCATTATATACTGAAATATAACAACATACACTCTCCAATCCCAGGTTCTAAAAACCATATAACCTTTTTCCTTACAAATAATGATAAATACATTATTCGATTCATCTTACAAGAGTGACTTTTATTCGCCACCAAGGATACATAACAGTTTCTTAAACTAGTCTATAGTTCAATTTCATATTTCTATATTACAAGTCTTCGCTCAAACTTCTCGCTCATCACATTCTGAATGGCACTTCATCTGGATACCGTTAGCTTGATCTTTAAGGGATCCTTAAGTTCTTCTAACATCGCTCGCTGAAAATGTTTTTCATTTAAAGCAAGTGTGAGCATTCAATTGCCCAGCAAGTTATAACAGTTGAACAAACATCTTCAAGAATTCAAACATTCTTTTAAGACTTCAATAACCGAATAAAGGTTATGAAGCAGCTTGAATAATAGGAATAATCTCGATTCCTATCATTTTAAAACAATATTCACTTTAATTTAAAATACTTTCATTCTTCTACCTTTTACATACACATTCTGTCTGGCTAGAATCATTAGCACAGACTTAACAATAACGAATCATGTATAAACAGAGCATTCTCTTATTGAACAGTTAAATCACAAAACAGTTCATCTCATAGAAACACCGAAGTGTTCACATTGTGGCACAAGGCCTCATATGTTCTACCACTTTACACAAATATCGCACATTAGTATATAGACAGAACTTCTCAAATTCAACATCTGAGAAGTTTAAGAAACTAGCATTCATTTGAAATATGAATGAAGTTAGGAAACTTGCCTTATGCACAGCTACAGCTTACGCTGAACTTCTCATTCCAGTTCCTATGTAGCACATAAGAAAAACAACACATACACTAATTAGTCATGTATATTTGACTAATACATTAGTTTGTTTAACTTTACTTCTTAGGGTTCACGTTCTTGCAACCTAAGTTTACGTGACCACTTTCACTACCGTTCTACGGCTTCATGACATACGAAGATGCCTTACTTTTACGTTCATCATCTTTGATGTTTTACATTCTTATCTTCTTCTTATAACTTCTCTAGGACTCATCACACGTCGCTTCTCTGCTAGTAGTCCATATGGTACTTTGAGTGGTTTCCCACAAACAACCAACAAACAAGTTCCCATCTCATCTACACTGTCCATAATAGTGAGTTAGATCGGTTACCAGTTTTGTATATACCTTCGCTCTTTGAAGGAATTGTTTAGCCCAGCTCCCATATGTCAACCATCAAAGGTTACGATTGTACTACAACCTAACTTGTCTTAACTTATTTGAACTATTAAACTATAATCTTCTTTAAGTTAATTTCTCATTCCTTATGGCTTCCTGGCAACTAAATGCCACACCTCATGATTCTCTCTTTATCGTCTAAGTCATATACCTTTTGTATACTCGGGCGATGCATCATTCAAGTTAATCATTACTCAGCTTCATTACGTTAATGTCATTGTCTTTAATTTAATCTTTTACCATTCATGGTTTAATCATTGAACTTCATCATCTTACGGTAAAACCATACACGGGGTGTAGGTTCTATCCGTTAAATATTTGCGTACCCTCAACCTTCACGTCGGTTAAAGTGTTCAACGCATACAATTTATTCTAACATTCTCATCCGACTCACATTCGGCTTCCATTAATCTTATTACCTTTCATTACGGCTTTCTTAATACCATTCATATCATACTTATTACTTTCGTTATCCATTACCTGAACCCCATGTTCATTACTCTTTCTTAATGTCGAAGCCATACTATTCGTTGTATGCTAAGACTATTTGCAAACTTTGTTACGTTTACGTTTATTCTCTTCTTGATATTTTAATCTCTTTCGACCATTTCGTTCAACCTGTACTAAAGGCTTAATTCACTTGTTAAAGTGTTATATTAGTTAACCATTATGTTCTTTATCTTCCCGTACGTTTCCCCCAAGAGTTGAGCAGTTAAAAGCTCTTCTTTGCTTTTTCTCACATCGGCTGGCATGGCCGCCTCCTCTCTTCTTTATCTCTTATGCCACGGCACGAGTTTGTAGTACTCGGCTCCCTGGTCTTGCGCTGCAGTGCCACCTTACAAGGCATGGTTGGCGCTGCGGCGCCAAGCCCTAACCCTAGAAAATTTCTCTAAGTGTTTGATCATTTTGAGATGCATACTTCCCACTCCCATAACTTATTCGTTATAACTCGGAACGAGGTCCTTCCAAAGCCATTCTATTCCTTATCTTATGTACTTCAATCCCCCTCGAACAGAAATTCATTCTGAATTAGTTAACGTGTTGTTTAATTGGCTTAATCTTCACCCTTTGTTTATTTTTTGTTTTTAACGCTCTTCGTTTGTTCGTCCGTAATTCGGTCATCCAAACTCGTAATTCCTTCGTTCTTGAGTCCACGACTCACATTTTCTATGTTCTCTTACATTCTTATAAAACCCTACATGTTTGGGTTCATTTACTAACTTTCTAATTCTCGTTTGTCTTTTACAAAATTTTCGCCATAACTTCGTTATAGCTAAGTTTTAATCTGTTCTTCATGAACGTTTCTACCGTTCCTAACCAAGCAATATACATCAAACTTATACACGATGGTTTTAAACTTGTCCATCAACTATCCTATGATGGTTTTAAATTTGTCCATCAACAACGTTCTTCGTGGTCTTCGCGTGTTCTTCGTGTTCTTCGTTCTTCATTTTAATCAATATTTTGGATTACGATTTCACTTTTTATTGGAATTTGATGTTATAAATAATCATTCCTTACTTATTACACCTACTTATTGACATAATCCACTCGGATCGTTCTAATTCATTACGAATCTTATACTTCCTTAAGAAATGTATTTACTAAACTTCAAATTCTTATTTTCATTATTTCTCATGATTTCAACCATATGAAATCATTCCTAACATCATCTACTTCTTATCTTCATTAAGTTATGTTTTAAACATATAAAACTTTAAAGAAAATCTAACATAGAAGTTAGGTTTCAATACCTTTCCTCTTTATTTTTCTTTTGCTAGACAAAACCGACGATTTGCTAGCTTTTCCATTTCACGAACATGTTCGATTCGAACATTCATGCTCATGCTCTTCCTTCTCCCTCCATCCTCAATTCTCTCTCTCTCTGTAGGATTTTCAAAATCTCATTTAAATGAAATCTAGCTTCCAATTTATAAATTTTCCAAAGCTAGGGCAAAATAGTCATTTCACCCCTAACCTCCTTACTATTCACACCTCCATACTATTCATTACTTAAGTGTTAAGTTAACTTAGCCTTTAAGTCTACTTAGCCTTTAAGTTACATGATTTCGTCTTTTCGGGTTTCATCTCAAAGTTTTAAAATCGCAATTTCTAAATCCAAATATTTTTGGATATTTCGCCTTTTCCTTCTGATTAACTTTTACGTATTCTTCGGATTTCCAAAAAACTGAAAAACACTTTTTGGCATTAAGCGTTTTCCTTCACGTTTGACCCTAACGTAGCTAAATGAATGAAAAGTACATAGCAGTACTTTTCGTCATTTTTATTTCGTGCGATTTCTGCACGTTTTTCGAGAAAAACTTTTATCGGCTTACTTAAGTTTTCATGATATATTATCATCAAATCTTTCGACAGAATGTCATTTCGATATACCGAACTCTCAGAACGGCTTAGGTTATTCAAACCCTAACCCTTAGGTTTCATCGGTTGAATAGTGCCTATTTCGTCTTTTTCCCCAGAAATATTTTTCTTCCCAGAAAATTTTCATTTTTTGTCTTGAAAATTCTTAATCGTTTAGTCTAGCTCGTACCCAGAATCCTCTCGACTTATAATTATCCTAGGTTCTAGAACGATTATTAAACACATAGCACATAATATTATTAATAAAAATTTATTTTATTAATAACTAATTCTTTAAACTTAAATTCTGGAAAATCCAAATTTTTGGGGCGTTACACCAACACTCAAATGCTCCCCAGAGTAGGGAACCCATATGATGACATCCGCAGTCAACAACTCCAACTGTAGGCGGCAATGGGTGAAACCCTCAGCAATAAGGACTTCCGCCAGTATGGAATGATGCCATCTCCGTCCTCGTGGATAGGTATCTAAACCTAACACGCTCATAGGACGTAAACATGGAAGCCTCTCATAGGCCCAAAACTGCCAACACAAAGGCAAACATCTCATTGTCACCAACACTCTTAACTCAGTACATGGGTAAAGACAAGAGAAATACTCACCACAGAAATGGGTAGAATCTAACCAAGCCTCGGTCAAGCCTCGATCGCGTACGCGATTCCCATGAGGAAGTAGGCAAAGGTGTAGGAACCCCAATCATAGTCTCCTATACGGTCCCACATGTCGAGTGGGTGATCAAAGCGAAGGACACCGTAGAAGAGTTATCTGCTATGAAGCAGCCCCTAATGATTATCAGGAACAATCGCCGAAGAATGCGATCCCAGACTCTCACATAATTGACTATAGGCTCACTAAACATCTCGCTCTTAGCATCTATGCTCAAAGGACCTGTACGTACAGTCCTGCCTTTGAGCGCCTCTGCCGGAACTCCTAACAAGGATCTGACGGTAGTAGGGGTAATATCCATCGTGCAAGGCATTGGATCCCCTCCAAACTCCATACCTGTGATAAATCGTCAATCCATCGGCGTCATCATCACCTCACAGTCCAGCAAATGGAGTGACTGAGTCTGGTGAAACCACCTCTCAGACAATGCCATGAGGTAACCCCAGGGACAGCGATGGGGAATAATGGAAAAGAACATCCCGAATCCCCAGCCATGGACAATCTCTCTATAGTCATCATGCAGGGCCTGATACATAGAGTGGATCTTTGACCGCCCCTCGAGGTCAGTAAAAGCGGGAACCTACATCAAATGCATATCAACATCAGAACCCTTCACTCCTCATTAATAAGAAATAAGGAAGATGAAGATCTAACTTCATACCTCATTTGTGTGCAGGTATACTGAAGGATGCCTACTCAAGTCACCCAGAAGATCTGGGTTCACCACTTGAATACCTAGCAACTCCCTACGGGCAACACGTGCAGCAGGAGCAGAAACCTCAACTGGTACATCCTCCTCCTCGTCTTCGACATCCGGCACTTCAACCCGGATAGGACAAATCACCGCCTCACTAAACTGACAAGGGCATCTAACAGAATCTGGTCGAGGTACTTGACCTCCTCAAGACACCGTAAGTGGTCCTACGGGAACTACTCGGCTGATCCGGATCGATAATATCTAGACAACAAGTCTCCAAATCACCTCAGAAAGGGTGTGGTAAATTCTTACCTAGAGCTTTTCAAAATGCATCTTATGATTACATGCATGCATGCATTGTTTTAACATATATTTACAGTAGAGTTAAAAATGCATGACTACCCAATGCCTACATTTTTGAAAAAAAATTCCATAGCCCCCTTTGTAAATGGGACTATCCACATGCACATAGACATGACTAGGTGGCCATTTAGTAGCACACCTACCAACAGTCATATACATTCTACATGCATCACAGTAAAAAATCCATAAGTGTAATCTAATTACCAGGGTTGTTTTACTTTTCTACCTTTACTCATTTGTCCTCAAATAGGATAAGAAATGACAGTAAAAGGTGCCAATTTGACTGTGTCAAAAGTCAAATTTTTTCACATCATTATGTTCAACATAGTTTAATACTAACATTTACTATGTTGAATATTTTTTATCATATCATATCAGCATGCATATTCACTACTATGTGTCTAAATGCATTTCCTGTGATAAGTCATTTTCCAACGGATAAAATCGAAAAGAATACATGCATATGTTACCGTGATGATGAAGAACGCTTGTACTGGCGAAAGAGAATATGCGAAGTTGCTCGAACTCAATAGGACTGAAGAAGAGCTCTCAGATATCCTTCGTCGCGCAGCTTGAAAATGACTTATGAAAGCAACCCATGGGCTTTGTATAGCCACGGTTGGCCGCAAGTCCACTAGTGGCTGCTGCAAGTGTACCTGCGGCACTCTTCTCTGGGTCCCTCACCTTCGGCTCGCTCCAGTTAGAGTTGCAAAGGAGGTCCCGCAAGCTGAAAAGGCCAAGTCAGGAATAAAAATGATATGCGATTGAGCGGAATAGCCTGGAATCCTGGTTTTCATGAGCCAAATTATGGCTCCACATTGGTATTCGCCTGCATACAAGGTATACGATACCAGTGGCCTCAGCTTTCACAAATCATTCTCGGCAACACCTCACAAAGGTCTAATGCCATCAATGAACGTCAGGTAGCCCTGACGTATCCCCGGCGAGGGTTACAACGTAAAATCTATGAAGCTACAAACTAATGATGTATCCCTGGTGGGGGTTATAATGCTGAAGTTACAAATTAAAGACGTATCCCCGGCGGGGTTTACAACGACAAAGTCACGAACCGATGACATATCCCCGACGGGGGCCACAACACAACATTTTTAAACATCCACGTATCCCCAACGGGGGTTACAACGCGATGCAACCATTGATATACGCATCAACGAAGGTCAAGCAGCCTTGACATACTCCCCGACGGGGGTTACAACTCAATTCAACCACTGATACACAAATCAATGAAGGTCAAGCAACCTTGACGTTACTTCAGCCGGTGGCAAGTAAACCCATCGAAGTAACTTATCCATGACAACCTTCCCCAGCAAGGGTTACAACTCAATGCAATCATTGATACACACATCAATGAAGGTCAAGCAGCCTTGACAGTTTTCCCAACAGGGATCTATTCGGTGATACACACATCAGCGAAGGTCAGGTAGCCCTGATAAATATATATTATTGGTAGTAACTCCAACAGGATAGTGGGATATGTTATACACATCCTCAAACAGACAAATCTTTCTCCCCATAAATCTCTTTCACACAAGAGGCACCTCTATGGAGTAGAAGTCTGTGTCTAGGATTCACGACTTTGGTGATAGCCCCAATGTAAATATCCTTGAAGACTTAGATTGCATGTCCAAGACATCAGTGATTGTCAACCCAACAGGATTAACTGACAATCATGCATCATACATTTGCATCATGTTGCTACACATAGCATCATATTTATCTGTTGCATTTCAAGTATCTAGGATTCTTTATCCTATCCATGACTTGCATTGCATGAATATGATAAAGAGGGGCATCTGTAGACATTTGAAATTTTTTGCACAACTGTTACTAACATTACAGGAGGGCAGAATCATCTTTCGGAGATAACCCTGGAAGACAGTTCACATCCATTCCGGATACTACCGAAAGTTCAAACTCAACCCCGGACCACACACCGGGAGTATCAGTCTCAACCCTGGAACACACACCGGGAACATCATTTCCAACCTTGGAGATAACCCTGAGTTTCATCCTTGGCGATAACCCCAAGGAATGCTGTTGCAGTTCTGGCGATAACTCCAGAAATGTTTATTTCAAATACATGCAATCAGCTTCAATCAGACCTCCTGTCGAGGCACTCATACCTCAGACCCAGAGCTAACACTGGGAAGACAGGCATCCACAAGATGATATTGCGGTATTCAACACTTGCAGTAGTCTAATCTCAGATGTAACCCTGAGTAACGTCTGCTTTCAACTCAAATTGGTGATTACCCCGATGAGGAGTCATACGTCATCTTGCTACCTCAACACCTGCGCGTCGTCTCAACACTTTATACATACATACATACAACAATGTCCTTCAAGAATCAGGAGTTCCAATCCTGAGTGACTATTACGCATGGCAGCACACCGGATAGAATTTGAAGCTTGAAGACCATGGGCATGGTCCCCTCTTCCTAACTTCGTACAACCTCTATTCCAAGTCATTGCGTAACTCTCGACACAAGCAGTCCGAAGAAGGTCGTATATACCTCGTTCAAATGCTCGGATTGAAGTTCTAAAAGTTCTAGCGAACATTATAGTGCACGAGTGCACGTACTTCGAGACGATGCGACCCATGAAACCCCGGGCAATCTGGGAAGCCGCAAGTACACATGCGGCTAGCAGTTCTATAAATATAGAGCTTGGGCTAGCCATTTTGAAAAAAGAAAAGGCGAGGAAGCCCTGTCCAATTTGCTTTATACACACCCTATATTGAGTGCTTTCTCTTTTTAAACACCTGTTAGCCCACATACAGTTATAAATTTACCAGCGGGAGCTGAGTGTTTGTCCATATAGAGTTATAGAAGTCTGCATTGGTAGCCCACTATAAGCCTTCTTACACTCTATAAAAGCCTTCCTCTTCATATTTGCACACACTATTCTACACATTGAGAGTCGTGTTGTAGGTATGCCCTGACTTCCTATCCGTGGTTTTCATTTCTGTCCGTATATATATACTTATATATATGTATATATTTTTATATGGACTAACATTATCGAGTTATGCCTCGATTGGGCCTAGACTTATGTCTGGAAAGTTTATTTGCTTTCATATATATATATATATATATATATTTCTATCAGGCCTGGAGTTTACTTCGTGGCCTTTTACAACTTTCTTTACATTTCGTCCTGCCTGGAGTTCACTTCGTGGCAGTTGATAGCTTTTACAGCTTTATTTACATTCAAGTCCCGCCTGGAGTTTACTTCGTGGTGGTTGATGGCATTTACTGCTTTATTTATATTTCTGATCCCCCATTGAGTTGCTTCGTGGTGGCTGATCATGCACATATATATATATATATATATATATATTGCTTTTATATATATATATATATATATATATATATATATATATTATAAAAGCAATATATATATATATATATAACTGCTTACTGCTTTCCATACAAACTGCAGTATCATGTGAGCCTAGGAATCATGTGATCACAGATTCAATCTACTGAATCTAGATTCGGTTTTCGTGATGGACTTTTTCTAGCTGTAAGTAGCTTGTACATTATTTACATTGTATGAACTCCCTTGGATGGCTTTCATGCCCATAAGGGGTTCGGTACTGCTGTATATTATTTTCTCGAAGATGCCTCGCATCTCGAAAATAAAAGCAAACAAGCTGAACATTTAACAATAAAATGGAAGTATGGAAAGGTCTCAATTCCTATTGAGCATAGGGTTTAAAAAACCTCTTTCACAAAACTTCATTGCTATATCTTGGTTAAAACTGAATTTTTTCTATAAATTCAAACCTTGTGTATATAGGTGCGAACGAGGCCTCGCACTACTTTCAAATAATTGCACATTGATCCACACACACACATTCATATAATAGCTTTTTCTTTGTATGGTCACCGTATAACACGGATGTCTGGGGTGCCTAACACCTTCCCTCCTGATAATTAAGCCCCGAACCCTAATAATCTTGGTTTCACAGACCCGTTTAGCGATTGTCACATCATTTGGGTCAATGTGCAAACCTTTTTTATTGTGTTTGTGCAACCGATTAAAAACACCAATGGCGACTCTTAAAGTCAAATCGTCGACATTACACATGTCGGAACTTTTTCACTTGTTTTTTCAAACAAATCTCACATTAACATGAGAACACCAAAGAACAAGTAAGGAAAAGGGACAATAAAAAATCCTGACGTCGACACCTAACTGAATAATTGTAGTATGAAGAAAATGACAAGTTTGAGTTTTATAAATAACGGCGTAGTGGTTACCGTTAACACTGTTCGAATACCTGATGGTTAAAATACAGTAATACATGTTGTTGCACGATGCATACCAGTATTGCATGCATAAAGATTTTGAATTATTGATTCTTACGTAAGAAGGCACTACTCAATAATTGTTACAAGAATTCTTGCTCAATATTTTATTTTATTGATTCAATAATTATTGCGTTGATATTTTATATTATTGTTGTTTCAATAATTGTCATCGCATGATTTCCCATTATCAAATCAATAATTCATATTATTTGAATAATATTATTAGATAGTATTATTGGCAATGTCTAGAAAGTTCGCATCGGGGAGAGGTTTGGTCACCTAATTACGCGCCAATAAGGAGAAATCCTTATCGAAAAGCCCTCTTTCACGAGAATGGCCTGGTTGTCATTATTGTGATTCTGTAATATTATTTGTGAATAATTAATTATTGATTTATATGATAAAGAAATATTTATTTTATGTGGACATAAATGATGGATAGGAAAATATTTATTTTATGTGGTTATAAATGAAAGAATTAATGTGGAGGTGTTTTATCAGTATTTTGTCGGATTGGAGGTATTAAAAAATCAAATCGGTGTTCTTAAAGCTCTATTGCGTGAGTTATAATTTTAATCCGATCGTTGTGATTTTTGGATATGTTATACATATATAAGTTGAGTTTATGTCCACAAATTTTGAACCGTTAAAAATTAATGTATGATTTGTTATGAATTTTAAGATGTGTTGAAAATTGTCCGTTTGTGGATTTCGAATATTTTCGATTTGGAATTTGGAAAAACTTAAAGCTACAAAGTTGTAAAGAATTCGATTTCGTATGGAATGGACATAAAATTCATATTTTTCTGATAAAGGGGCTATTTATTATGAATTATTGAAGTTTTGGAAAATAAAATGTTTTTTATTAAAATTGGGTGGGACCCACTTTTTTTTTTAATATGTGGGCTGCCAAAAAATTTCAAAAATGGCATGCTTGCTTTCAACAAAGGATGCGTGGAAGGAAGGAAGAAAAATAAAATTATTATTTTATTATTTAGTCTCCTATGCATGCTTAAAGCATTTTCCTATAAATAAAGCGCTTTTAGGTTAGAATTGAAAATCACACCAGAATCAGAGAATTCTTCTTCTATAATCTTGAGCGTATTTCTTTCGAACTTTAGAAAGCTTTGAACGTAGAAAATAGTGAAAGTTTTCTTCAAGAATATCTCCACTATACCAGTTGGAATACTCTTCTATTCAAGGTAAGGGATGTTATTTTTGTTCAATATTCGCTTGAAATAATATTTTCTTCCATACTCTGTAGTATGTAAGTAATATTATTTCGTTTCAGATTTCGAATTCTATACTCGTTTTATTAAAATTTTGGCTTCTATACTCCATGAAATTAGTAGAATATCCTTGATATTTGTGCTTCATCCAGTATCTTTTCATGAAAATATTATTCTAAGAATTCTTGATAAGTTTTAACTTTTTCATGCCTGAGTACTATTCATGGGATTACTATTCCCAAAGTACTATTCATGGGGTACTATTCACTCGAGTACTATTCACCCGGGGTACTATTCATGATAAAAATTGATTCTTTTTCGGTCCAAATTATTTTTGGTACAATATTATTCTTGAATTTTACTCCACAAAGCAGTATCATGTTGACAATTTGGACGTTATTGATTTCTAGATAAATTAAATTATAAATCTTTAAAAATTTATCCTTGAACTTGTTTTATTGAATTCTTATATCATTGTTATCATCCTCATGTTTATATTATGTTGAAAGTCATCTGTGGCCTGTAGTGCATAGATGGACTTGGTATGATTATGATCAGGGATTATTCGGTATAATCATGACCGTAATGTTACAAATGATATGGTAAAAGTCCTCATTGACCCGTAGTGCATTGATGGACAGTTGTTGGCATGATCATGACCATTGATGAATACACAAATATCCTTGGCCCGTAGTGTATGGATAATTTGTGGTCGTGATACTAAAGAATATCCTTGGCCATAGATGCGGGGGTGATTCGATGATGTGGATTATTTATTAAAGTCGAGTTTCAATGATAAAAGTGATGAAAACCTTTTAAATCATAGAAGATAGTAGATTTTATTCTCTACTTGACTCTTCTAATGGATCGCTTGTTCATTGCAGCTTAAAGTTGATGTTTGTTATATTTTATCGGTTTAACATTTGTTGAAGGCTAACGATAAATTATTCGCATTATCTTAGTCATAATATTTCTTCTTTGGGCTAGTTGAGCGCACCCCTTTTTGCTTTCATTGTCCTCTTCAGAAATGAGAACATACAGTGAGACTAGTCGGGGAACTGGAGTGACGGTCGGATGATAATAGCATTAGTAGTCCTCACTATTCTATGAAATAGTGTGACAATAAATGTATTGAGGACTCCATTTGAGTTGAATACTATCTAGAAGATAATATTCGTATTAAAACTCTCGCTTTATGTTTTGTTGTATTTTACCTACAGCGGTTGTATTATTAAGTTGTATTTGAATTTTGTACCATGTATTTGGCGACTCAAGATGGGTGATGTATACCGCTTTGGGGGCGTCTGATGAAGCTTCCAAGGAAGCTTAGTGAATAGTAAGGAGGTCTATTGAGGAGGTGTGAATAGTCAGGAGGTTGGGGCAAAATGATTAAAATACCCCTAGCCTTGGTTTTCTATAAATAGGAAGCTTAAATCATTTGTTTAGGATTTTGAAAATCCTACAACTTTTAAGAGAGAGAGAGAGAGAGAGAGAGAGATTTCGGATGAGAAAGAGAAGGTAAAGGAAGTGGAAAAGCTTGCTCGGTAGCAAACTTTGTCCGACGGAAGGAGATTAAAGAAGAAAGGTAATCCGAAAACATAATTTTTAGATAATTTTCTTTTAAGTTTATATGTTAAAAACATAGCTTAATGAGAATAAGGAGTAAAAGATGTTAGAAATAATTTCATATGGTTGAAATCATGAGAAAAAAGAAATAAGAAAGTAGAAATTTAGTTTATAAATTTCTTAAGGAAGTATAAGATTCGTAATGAATTAGAACGATCCGAGTGGATTATATGAATGAGTAGGTGAATTAAGTAAGGAATGGTGTTTTATAACATCAAATTCCAAGAAAAAGTAAAATCATAATCAAAATATCGATTAAAAATGAAGAACGAACGAAGAACACAAAGAACGCTAAGAACGTTTATAAGACCCCGAATTTTATGAAATAAAAATATTCAATTTTCTTATAATTATTATTTTATTTCGTAAATGGTTAAATTGATAAAAGGTTAAAGTTAAGGGTGATATGTTTGCAAAGTATGCAAGTTGTTATAAAATATTCTTTTCGTCGGGAAATATCCGTACGATGGCATAATTATTGGTAGACCCCACGACGAAAGTATTGTCGTAGTTAGAAAATGACATAATTATATTTTTATAAAAATAACGGCAAAAGTGTTACCGTTAAAACTGCTGAACCAACTACCCTTAGTAAAAGTACAAAGAATGTCGCTGTGGTTGCATAGTAGCACACGATATTCATTATTGATGCTTACGTAAGAAATCACTCAGTTATACTCAATTATTGCTACAGTAATTGTTGCATCATATCTCTCATATTATTGATTCAATTATTGTCACAGTATCATCTGCATAATATGTTATATTATTAAATCAATAATTGAGACGACAAAGTTATTCATATTATTATTTGCAATATTGACAATGTCTAGAAGTTCTGTCAAGGAGAGGTTAGATAATCTAAATGTGTGCTAATAGGGAGAAATCTTTATCGGAAAGCCCCCTCTTTCCTGGGAACAACCTGGTTGTTAAATATTATGAGTTATAATATTAATGATGAATAAGTTCGTGTTGATTAAAGATAAAATTGATAGTTCCATTGTGTGGGAATTATTAGTGTTAGTAGAAATTGATATTTATTTCAATAATAATTGATGTCTGGAGGTTATATTGACCAATCGGGTAATTCACCGGATAAATGAGCAATTAATTGCTATTAATTCACATGCATATAACTATGTGTTCACATGTGTGTACTATTGATTCACATGATTTACTATTAGGGGAGTTGGTGCAAGATTTATAATACTTGCATGACTAAATTAAAAATAGAGGTATAGATGAAGGTACTATACTGTAATTAATTTTTTTCACATGATTATACTATTGAGTCACATGAATGAACTATTGATTCACATGATTTACTATTAGGGGAGGTGGTGCAAGTTTGATAATACTTGCAGGACTAAATTAAAAATGAAGAAAAAGAGGAAGGTATTATACTGTAATATTTCAAGCCCCAAAACGTGCAATTATCGAAACTATATTTTCCTATAAATAGAAGCTCATTCTTCTTTCATTCTCACCAATTCACTAAGTCTCACAAGAGCAATTATTATAGAGAAATTATAAAGAGAAAGAAGAAGAGATGTCCGCTACCTTTCTATTCCAAAGATCCGCTTTTCTTCTAAGGTAAGGGTATTATTTCTTTCAGATTCATGAAGAAATTATTTTCTTTCAATACTGTAAGGGTTGTTATTCCATTCTTTATTATTCTCGTTAGAATAACATGTCTATGCGGACTACCGCATGCCTGGTGAATTCTTTTGTTATTCCATTCTTTAATATTTTGTTGGAATAACCTATCTATGCGGACTACTGCATGCATGGTGAATTTTTCTGTTATTCCATTCTTTATTATTATGTTGGAATAACCTGTCTACGCGGATTACCGCATGCATGGTGAATTCTTCTGTTATTCCATTCTTTATTATTCTGTTGGAATAACCTGTCTACGCGGACTACCGCATGTATGGTGAATTCTTCTGTTATTCCATTCTTTATTATTCTGTTGGAATAACTTGTCTACGCGGACTACCGCATGCATGGTGAATTCTTCTTTTATTCCATTCTTTATTATTCTGTTGGAATAACCTGTCTACGCGGACTACCGCATGGCGGGTGAAAATCCATTTGCAGTTTTATATATTCTATTATACTCAGTTGGTTAAAGTTTCGGCTTCTATACTCCATGAAATTAGTAAAATATCCTTGATATTTGCGCTTCATCCAGTATCTTTTCATGGAAATATTCTTCTGAGCAATTCTTGAATTTTACTCCACAAAGCAGTATCATGTTGACAATTTGAACGTTATTGAATTCTGGATAAACTAAATTATAAATCTTTAAAATTTATCCTTGAACTTGTTTTATTGAATTGTTATGTCATGGTCAACATCCTCATGCTTATATTATGATGAAAGTCATCTTTGGCTTACGTGCACAGATGGACTTGGTATGATTATGACCGGGGATTATTCGGTATAATCATGACCTTAATGTAACGAATGATGTGGTAAAAGTCCTCATTGGCCTATAATTCATTGATGGAGAGTTGTTGGTATGATTATGACCAGGGATTATTCGGTATAATCATAACCATTGATGATTACATGAATATCCTTAGTCGTGGTGCAGGGATGATTCGATTTTATTTATTAAACTGAGTCTCTGTGATAAAGTTGATGAAAAACTTTTTAAATCATAGAAGATAGTAGATTTTATGCTCTACTTGACTCTTCTAATGGATTGCTTATTCTGCTGCAGTTGTTGATCTAAAACTTGTTGTCTATTATATTCTATCAGTTGTTATACTGTTGAAGGCGAAGGATAATTTATTCTGCATTATCTTAGTCATAATATTTCTTACTGGGCTAGTTGAGCTCACCCTTTCTTTCACCGTTCTCTTCAGGAAATGAGAATATAGCTGGGACGAGTCGGGGAATGGATTGACGGTCCAGATGATTGTTTTAGTAGTCCTCACTATTATGTGAAATAGTGTGATAATAATTGTAATGAGGACTCCATTGAGTGTGGATATTGTCTAGAAGACAATATTCGTGTTAAACTCTCAGCTTATGTTTTGTCGTATTTTACACGATAGTTGTATAATTAAGTTTGTATTTGATTTATGTACCATGTATTTGGCGACTCAAGATGGGTGATGTATACCTGTTTTGGGGGCGTCACAACATTGTTGATGGACAAATTTAAAACCATCGTAGGATAATTTTTGTTGATGGACAAGTTTAAAACCATTGCGTATAAGTTAGTTGTTTATTGCTTGGTTAGGAACGTTAGAAACGTTCATGAAGAACGGATTAAAACTGAGCTATAACGAAGTTATGGTGAAAATTTTGTAAAAGAAGAATGAAAATTAGAAAGTTATTAAATGAACCTGAACGTGTAGGATTTTATAAGAATGTAACAGAACGAATAAAACGTGAGTCGTGGACTCAAGAACGAAAGAATTCCGAGTTCAGATGACCGAATTTCGAACCAGCGAACGAAGAGCTTTAAAAACGTAAAATGAACGAAGAGCAAAGATTAAGCCAATTGAATAGCATGTTAATGGATTCAGAATGAAGTTCTGTCCATTGGTAATTGAAGTGCGTAAGATAAGGAAGAGAATGGCTTTGGAACGATCTCGTTCCGAGTTATAAAGAATAAGTTATGGAATCGGGAAGTAAGCGTCTTAAGCAATTTCTAAGACTTAGAAAAAAATTCTAGGTTTTATGCTCAGCGCCGCAGCGCCGGTCAAGCCTTGGGAGGCGACACTGCAGCGTGAGGCCCGGGCCATCAGCTACTACTTAGTGGCATCGCAGCGCTAGAAATAGAGAAGAGAGTGGAGTTGTAGCACCAAATTTCGATAGTTTGACATTGCGAGAGGTATTTGCAACATGAGGTAAAGGAAGGGCACGCAGCGCCACGGTAGCCGATGATGCAAGAAGTCGGGTTCTAGTGATGAGCTTTTAACTGCTCAATTACTAGGGGATGTGCAAGAAAAAAATATGAACATGTAGTTCAACTAATGTAGCACTTAATCAAGTGTATTAAACCTTTGATGAAGGTTGAACAAAAAGATTAAACGAGATTAAAAGACAAAGAATGTAGATGCAGGTTATAGAACCGATATCCGGGGACCGTAGTCACAATGAAATGAACGTGGGGGATTGCTATGATTGTGATTCCTTAGACGTTGAGTGACGATGGTAATGTATAATATTTTGATGTTATGACGTGGTAATGAGAGATGAATATAAAGCATATAGACGCTGTGAATGCAACGTTGTTGCGATGAACGATCGGTCTTAGCATACAACGAACAGTATGGCTTTAACATTAAGAAAGAATATTGAACATGGGGTTCAGGTGATGAGCAATGAATGAAAGCGATTAAAACCTTAGGTAAAGGTTGAATGAGAGATTAAGGGATGAACAATGTAAACGTTGAATACGTAAACCATCCTCATGAATCGTATTCACGTCGGGCGAACGTTCTAAGTATACATTGGTTGTATGACTTAGACGTTAACGAAGGTAGTAAGTAAGATATGAATTATCAAGAAAGTCATAGCAATCGGTAAGAAGATTAATGAAAGTCGAATGTGAGTCGGATGAGAATGTTAGAATGGAATGTAATCGTTGAACACTTGAACCGACGTGAAGGTTAAGTGTACACGAATATTAAACGGGTAGAACCTACACCCTGTGTATGGTTTGATCGTAAGTTAATGAAGATCAATGATTAAACCTGTGAAAGGTGAAGAAGCTGAATTAAAGACAAGTATGTATAACGTAAAGAAGCCGAGTTAATGTTTATAACTTTGATGACGTTCCGAGTTGAATTAATTGAACGTTGTAAGATAAGAATAAGGTTATATAAAATTCCTAACGCTATAAATGCGTAGAATGAATATTGAATGATTGTTCTGAGTATACAAAAGACAGTATGACTTAGACGATAAAGAATGAATCATGAGGTATGGCATTTAGTTGCCTGAAAGCCATAAGGAATAAGAAATTGACTTAACGAACATTATAGTTTAATAGTTCGGATAAGTTAAGATAAGTTAGGTTGTGGTGCAATCGTAACCTTTGATGGTTGACATATGGGAGCTGGGCTAAACAATTCCTTCAGAGAGAGAAGGTATATACGAAACTGGCAACCGATCTAACTCACTGTTATGGGAAGTGTAGATGAGACGGGAACTTGTTTGTTAGTTGTTTGTGGGAAACCACTCAGAGTACCATATGGAATACTAGCAGAGACGCGATCTGTGTTGAGTCCTAGAAAAGTTATAAGAAGAAGATAAGAATGTAAATCATAAAAGATGATGAATGTATTGAGTGAGACATATCCGTATGTCATGAAGCCGTAAACCGGTAAAGGAAGTTAGTCGTATAAACTTAGATTGAAGGAACGCGAACCTTAAGAAGTAAAGTTAAGTAAACCAATGTGGAAGTCAAGTATATGACTAATTGGTGTATGTGTTATTTCCTTATGTGCTACATAGGAATTGGAATGAGCAGTTCAGCATAAACTATAAGTTGTAGTTGTGCGTAAGGCAAGTTTCCTAACTTCATTCATATTTTAAATGAATGTTAGTTTCTAAAACTTCTCAGATGTTGAACTTGAGAAGTTCTGTCTATGTGCAAATGTGTGACATATGTACAAGGTTTTAGAATATATGAGGTCTTGTGCCATAATTTGAACACTTTGGTGTTTCTATGAGATAAACTGTTATGTGATTTAACTCTTTAATAAGAGAATGTTTTGTTTATACATGAACCGTTATTGTTAAGTCTGTGCTATTGATTCTAGCCAGATAGAATGTGTATGAAAGAGAGTAGAGAATGAAATTATTTCAAAGTTAATGTGACTAATGTTTTAAAATGATAGGAATCGAGATTATTCCTATTATTCAAGCTGCTTCATAACCTTTGTTCGGTTATTAAAGTCTTAAAAGAATGTTTGAATTCTTAAAGTTGTTTGTTCAACTGTTATGACTTGCTGGGTAATTGAATGCTCATACTTGCTTTAAATAAAAACATTTTCAGCGAACGATGTTAGAAGAACTTAAGGATCCCATAAAGATCAAGCTGATCGGTATCCAGACGAAGTGCCATTTATTATATGAATGAGCGTGAAGATCAAGCGAAGACTTGTAATATAGAATGATAGAATTAAACTATAGAATAGTTTAATGAATGATTATGTATCCTTGGTGGCGATTAAAAGTCACTTGTACAAGATGTAAAGAATAATGTAATTATCATTATTTGTAATGGAAGAGGTTATAAGGTTTTAGAACCTGGGATTTGAGGATGTATGTTGTTATATTTAGCTATATAATGATGTATGTTTGGAAGAAGACGGGATCGTGACGTACGGAATCCGGATGTGAAAATAGACCGGAATTTGGGGCATTACAAATGTTATTATTATTGTTACTCTCTATATCAGTGAGCAATTGTTTGCTCACTCTTGCTATTAACACTGCAGCTAAAGTTGAGAAAGTCAATGAGCCATCTACCAGCAAAGGAAAGGGCAAGATGTCCAAGGGTTGAAGATTTATGTGAATTTCTTTTGATGAATTATGTTATAAGACTTATTTTATTTTGTGATGTATTACACAGACTTATGTAATAATTTAAGGTTAGATTACCTCTGGGATTGTTTTTAAGATGATGTAACCCTTTAAGGGGAAAGATTATTTTTTAAGTTATTTTATGTCTTTATCATTTATTATGGGTAGTTAGATATAATTATTTTTGATAGTGAGCACCAAATCCTGTGGGAATAGAGTAACCAGATTTGGCGGTGTCACAGGTTGGTATCAAAGCTTTAGGTTATGAACCTTAGGTGGGGAAACCTTAGGAAGTAACCTTTAAAGAGACAGAAACATAGCGGTGTCCAACTCTTATCGAGTTTTAAGGAATGGATTAAGGTATCCATTGAAGCTAAACAATAAAAGACATTATGTGCTATGTTTTGATAACTTATGTGCTCACGAGTATCGAAGAATGTTAAATAAAACTTAAAATATTTTGTTATTAGGATGTTTAACGATGGAGGATCCAGTCCCAGCTACGGAAGTGATACCTCAGGTACCTAGAGATGAGGAACCCCGGGATATTCACATAGTGCGGGAACAGTTGATCTAGGAGGATGAGCCTATGACTGATCCTGAGGAGAATAGTTCTGAAGAGATAGAGGAGGATGATGAGAAAGAGGATCCTGTGGAGTTTTTACTAAACTCCATATCAGCTGAGATGTATGATGCTCTGTACAACTGTAACATAGAATTACAGGATAAGGTTGAGGAGTTGAAGGACTTGGCTGAAATAAGTCAAGCTACGATAGAGCAGAAGGATGCTGAGATTCAGGAACTCGACTCACGACTTGGAAACACGGAGTGGGACCTAGTTCATACCAAGGGTCAGCATGAAGATCTGTTGGCAGTGAACAAGAAGATGAAGACTGATGTGGAGAAGTTAAAAGATGACTTGAAAGAGGAATCAGCTAAGTGTGCAAGAGCAGAGGACGCTTGGATGAAGGCGACTTAACGTGCAGACCGTGTTGAGGCTAAAGTCCAAGTAAAGAAGGCCAAGATGAATGAGATGGATTACGCCTTTAAATCTGCGATTGATAGGGCCCAGGATCGAGTCTTTTATTACCCACCTCAGTTTGAAGATTCATCGTAGTTCGTGATGGATCGTAGGACGGCGTATCGTAATATTGAGGAAGAGCGTAGAGAAGCCTCTCGACATCTTAATATGCCCAGATTGAAAGAATAAGAATAATAATAATATGTTGTTATGTGATACCCCCAAAATAGGTATAAATCACCCATCTTGGGTCGCCATATACATGGTACAGAAACAACTACAACTTCATTATTATAATTATCGTGCAAAATATGATAACACATATGATGTGAGTTTAAATACAAATATTGTCTTCTAGACAATATCAAAACTCAAATAAGTCCTCATTACAATTATTGATACACTATTTTACAAAATAGTGAGGACTACTAAAACAACTGTCTTGAACCATCACTCCATACCCCGACTAGTTCCCGTTATATTCTCACCTCCTAAGAAGAAAAATGGAACAAAAATGAAAAGGGTGGGCTCAACTAGCCCAGTAAAGAACATGAAGACTAAGATAATGTATAACAAATTATCATTAGTCTTCAACAGGGAAAAATCTGATAGAATATAATAGACAACAAGCTTTAGATCAACAACTGCAGTGGAAACAACAATTCATTAGAAGAGTTAAGTAGAGAATGAAATTTACTATCGTCTATGAATTTAAAAGTCCATCATCAATATTTTATCCCTGTAACATCAATCAATATACATCTTGAATCAAATATTCATCTTTGCACAAGGGGCAAAGATATTCATTCGTATCACCAGTTGGTCATGTTCATCTCAACACCTGTTCATCTTTACACTACGGGTCAAAGATATTCATCAGATAATCATTCATCTTTGTACTACAGGAAAAAGATATTCATCAGATAATCATTCATCTTTGCACTACAGGCCAAAGATATTCAGTTATATCACCATTTAGGACTGAGGATGATGAAAAATATATTAAAGAAAACAAATCCAGTGATATAAAAGGTCAAAGATTAGGGATTCGTACTTCGATTTATCCAAGTTCAACAATACTCCATAATAAACCATAGTGGAGTAAAATTCAATAATGACGATCAAAACATGGATACAATCAAAGATAGTAACCATAATAGACAGCTGGGACAAAGAAGAGAAAATTTTATTTCTCGGTAAATAGTGTCGTATTTGTGAATAGTGTCATATTTGTGAATAGTGTCATATAAGTGGATAGTGTCGTATATGTGAATAGTAACCCCGGCACAAAAAGGTAGAAATTCCATAAGAAAAAAATCATACTTCATGAACAATACTCGTGAATAGTACTATATTCGTGAATAGTATCATATACGTGAATAGTAACCTCGACATGAAAAGGTAAAAATTTTATAATAAAATTCATGCCAATATTTCGGTATAATGATATTACGAGAATAACATCATTTACGAAGAAAATAACATCTCTTACCTCAAAAGAAAAGTACTTCTGACTAGAATATCGGATGTAATGTTGAAGGAAACTTGCACTGAATAGCAACTCTCAAAGTATCTAAATACTCACAAAAATAAGCTCGATAACATAGAAAGAGAAAAAACTTATGATTCTAGTGTGATTTTCAATTCTAACTAAGCACCCTATTTATAGGAAAATGCTAGAACGCCAAAGCAGACTACATTTATAAAATAATAATTAATCAAAATTTTCAAGCACGCCACTTTTGAAACCAATTTCAGCACACCTTAAGTGGGGCCCACCAAAATTAGCCAATTCCACACCTACCAAAAGTGGGGCCCACCTATGTTTTTAATAAAAAAATATTTATTTTCAAAACTTCAATAATTCATAATAAATAGCCCTTTTATCAAAAAAAATACGAATTCTATGTCTATTCCATATAAAATTTAATTCTCTATAATTTTGTAAAAGAAAGTTTTTCCAAATTCCAAACAGAAAATGCCCGAAATCCACATACGGATAATTTTTAATACCTCCATTCTGACAAAATACTGATAAAACACCTCAACATTAATTCCTTCATTTATATCCACATAAAAAAAATATTTAATTATCATATAAATTAATAATTAATTATTCACAAATAATATTACAGAATCACAATATTGACAACCAGGTCGTTTCCAGGAAAGAGGGGGCTTTCCGACAAACATTTATCCTTACTAGCGCGCAACTAGATGACCAAACCCCTTTCCTTATATAGAACTTCCTTAGACATTGTCAATAATGTTATCTAACAATATTATTCCAATAATATGAATTATTGATCTGATAATGGAAATACTGTGCAGTGATAATTATTGAAACAACAATAATATAAAATATCAACGTAGCAATTATTGAATCAATAAAATAAAATATTGAACAGTAATTACTGTAACAATTATTGAGTAGTGTCTTCTTACGTAAGAATCAATAATCCAAAAATAGTGTGTAATACCGCAGTATCAGGCAACCAACCACACGTATTACATCGTTTTCTTTCCCGGTATTCCAATAGTGTTAACGGTAACAACTACTCCGTTATTTTTAAAAACTCAAACTTGTCATTTTTTGTTATGGGGCCCAGAAATGGTTGCGTCATCGTACGAATATTCCCCGACAGGAAGAATATTCCACGACCAAATGAATATTTCCCGACAACAATAAATATTTTATAACCACTTGCTTATTTTGCAAAATTTGCTCATTTCACCCATAACCAACCACATTAATCAAATCAACCCCTTACTATTTCAAAATAATAATTAGAGGAATTAAATCTTTATTTATAAAAAGTTGGGGTCTTACAACCTCCCCTCCTTATGAAATTTCGTCCTCGAAATTGACGTACGTACCTGGTGTTTCGAAAAGGTGAGGGTACCTCGCTTTCATTTTCGATTCCAACTCCCATGTCATTTCCTCAATAGTATGGTTCCTCCACAAAACTTTGACTTGTGGTATAACCTTTGTGCGTAGGACATGCTCCTTTCTATCCAAGATCTTGATAGGTACCTCCTCGTACGTTAAATCTTCGGCTATCTCGTCTGGTTCTAACACAATAATGTAAGTCAGGTCGCCCACATATTTATGTAACATCGATACGTGAAAAATGTTATGAACACGCGACATACTTGGTGGTAAAGTGAGTCTATAGGCCATAGTTCCTACTCGATTGAGGATTTCAAATGGACTAATAAATCGAAGGTTTGAGCTTTCTTCACATCGCCGATTCTCGCTTTTGGAATAACGACTTCTTGCACCTTCTTCTTTATATTCATCAGCTCCAGGTCTGTAGCTTGAGCAGCTTTAAATTTATCGATTAAGGTCGGTTCTACGCGTATATTTGACATCATCACGTGGGTCCCTATAGTCTTTAACTCTATCCCTATCATTTATAAGTTATACAAAATGGGTCTTCGTGTTCGACAATATCGCACTTGTACCCGCATACAATCTTCTACTCAATGTGTTAGCTACCACGTTCGCTTTTCCAGGATGGTATGGTCAAAATAAGTGCCGAAATAAGTCTCCTCTTGAGTTCTTGGAAGCTCTTCTCGCATTCCTCGCTCCCTACGAATTTTGTATCTTTACGAGTCAACTGAGTTAATGGAGTGGCAATTCAAAAAAATCCTTCCATGAATCTTCGATAATAACCAGCTAAGCCTAGAAAGCTACGTATTTCGATTACTGACTTAGGTTGCTCTCAACTGTGACTCATATCCCAATCTTGGATAACATATCACAATGGCACCTATTAGTTTACCACTGTACGAATATGGCGACCCCTACGGAGAGTCTGGCTTCGGTGCATTCCACAAAGGAAGTCACCAGATAGAGGCTCGGGTACCAACTCCTGTAGTTAGGTTTTTAATTCCTAAAGTTCAATATGAGATTTTAGAAATGGGTTTTGTATTGGGTTCAAAGTCGATACAACATTCAATATCACGCTCTTGGGGTAGGCCAGGAAATTCTTCAGGAAATACATCAGGAAATTCACTAACAACAAAAATATTATTCAAATCTGACGTATTTTGTTTAAATCCATATCATGGCCTAAGAAAGCTTGACATCCATTTTTCAATAAACGAGTGGCTTTATAGCTTGATATGACAATAATTGACTTTAGTGGTTTGGTTGTTTGAATTCGTATAACAAGTTGGTTAGGAATATGAAAACTAACAACCTTACGAAAACAATCAATTTTAGCATGATGAGTGGTTAACCAATCAATCCCTAAAATCACATCAAATGCAAGTATCTTTAAAGAGATAAGATAAACATATAATGTGATGGTGCCAACTTGGATCAATCATGATTTATAAATAGTGGATGTAATGAAAGTTTCACCCAACAGAGTTTCAACAGATAAGTCAAAGTCTAATTTCTTCGGAGTCAAGTTCAAACGTTGAGCGCAAGCAGGAGAAATAAAAGAATAGGTAAAACTATTATCTAATAAGGTATAGACTTGGAAAGAATTTTTAATTAACTAACACGTGATAACTTCGTTCAGGTCCCAGTCATAAAAAAATTTCTCCCTTAAACTACCGACTTTGTTTTGTCTGTATCCGCCATTGGTGCCACCTTTCCAACTAGACTTGATTTTGCTACAGGACAAAATCGATCTATGTGACCATCTTTTCCACAACTAAAACATACTTTGGAAGGCTGTGGATAGTTTGGACTTATATGTCCCTCCTCTCTGTATCTGTAGCATCTAACTAGCGGTCGTTCTCCTCCCCTAGAATTTGTTCTTTGGTGTTGAATGTCATTTGTCGCGCTTTCCCATCATCGTTAAATCTTCTCTTCTTAAAATTTCCACTTGAATCATTTCTTCTATTATCTTGGTCATGATTACCGCTGAAGTGGTTACCATTTCTAGCATGATAATTTCCTCCACGATGGTTATCATTGTTTCGATGACCGTTGCCACCGGTATGATTATTATTGTGTTGTTGGTCATTTTATTTTGGTTGAGCTGACTCATAATCGCGCTCTAATAACTGGGCCTTATTCACAACATCTGAATACAAATAAAGTTTGTGAGAAATAAGGTATTGACGTATTTTGGGTTTCAAACCTCGTAGAAACATTCGCGTCATTCTCTCCTAATTATCAACCAAATGGGATGTAAACCGGGACAACTCGGCAAATTTAGCTTCGCACTGCGACATGGTCATATTATTTTGTTCCAGCTTGTTGAACTCTACCTCCTTCATATGACGAATACTTTCGGGAAAGTACTTATCGTTGAAAAATTCTTTGAACTTCTCCCAAGACATCTTCAGTGCGGCAGGCTAAGTACGCTTTACGGATTCCCACCAGTAATCTACCTCTCCTCACAACATGAAGGTGGCGAAGGGAACCTTTTGCTCCTCTGAGCATCCCAAGACATCAAATATCTTGGTGATCTGCTTTATTCACGTCTCTGCCATAAGTGGATATGGCTTTCCCAAAAACTCTGGTGGTCCCAGCTCCTTAAACTGCTTAGCGGTGACCATCCGTGAGTTGCCAGTGTTTCCACCTGCATTTTGAATAGTAGTCTCTCTCGTTTGGTTTTGCATAAATTCTAGAAAGTTCCTACATATACCATCGTTCGTCATTTGTTCGGTGTTGTTGTTTATAGGAGGATTATTTCCTTCTTGATGCACCTTATCCTGGTTGTTGATTATCGGTGACTCAACGATCTCATGTGATCCATTACTTATCTCAACATTTTCATATGCCATTCTCAAATACTGTCACAAAATAAGGGTTAATTGATATGCCATATATTATCCCTATATTCAGACCGACCAATTAAATAACAAATAAGCTTAGGTAGGACACACTAGCGAAGGATTTACTCATCTCTCCCCTCCTAGTTCTATTCCCCAATCTCCGCCAGAGACCATATCCCCAAGCTTTGATACCAACTGTGACGCCCCAAAAATAGGTATACATCACCCATCTTGGGTCGTCAAATACATGGTACAAAAACAACTACAACTTCATTATTATAATTCTCGTGCAAAATACGACAACACATATGCTGTGAGTTTAAATACAAATATTGTCTTCTAGACAATATCAAAACTCAAATAAGTCCTCATTACAATTATTGATACACTATTTTACAAAATAGTGAGGACTACTAAAACAACTGTCTTGAACCATCACTCCATACCCCGACTAGTTCCCACTATATTCTAGCCTCCTAAGAAGAAAAATGGAACAAAAAGGAAAAGGGTGAGCTCAACTAGCCCAGTAAAGAATATTAAGACTAAGATAATGTACAACAAATTATCATTAGTCTTCAACAGGGAAAATCTGATAGAATTTTATAGACAACAAGCTATAGATCAACAACTGCAGCGGAAACAAAAATTCATTATAAGAGTTAAGTAGAGAATGAAATCTACTATCATCTATGAATTTAAAAGTCCATCTACAATATTTTATCCCTGTAACATCAATCAATATACATCTTGAATCAAATATTCATCTTTGCACTACGGGCCAAAGATATTCATTCGTATCACCAGTTGGTCATGTTCATCTCAACACCTGTTCATCTTTGCACTACGGGCCAAAGATATTCATCAGATAATCATTCATCTTTTCACTACAGGCCAAAAATATTCATCAAATAATCATTCATCTTTACACTACAGGCCAAAGATATTCAGTTATATCATCATTTAGGACTGAGGATGATGAAAAATATCTTAAAGAAAACGAATCCAATGATATAAAAGATCTAAGATTAGGGATTTGTACTTTGGTTTATCCAAGTTCAACAATACTCCATAATAAACCATAGTGGAGTAAAATTAAGGAATGACGATCAAAACATGGATACAATCAAAGATTGTAACCATAATAGAAATCTAGGACAAAGAAGAGAAAATTTCATTTTTTTGGTGAATAGTGATGTTTTTGTGAATAGTGTCGTATACGTGAATAGTGTCATATACGTGAATAGTAACCCCAACACGAAAAGGTAGAAATTCCATAAGAAAAATATTATACTTCGTGAACAGTACTCGTAAATAGTATCGTATTCGTGAATAGTGTCGTATACGTGAATAGTACTCATATATGTGAATAGTAACCTCAACATGAAAAGGTAAAAATTTCATAATAAAATTCTTGCCAATATTTCGGTATAATGATATTGAGAGAATAACATCATTTACGAAGAAAATAACATCTCTTACCACAAAAGAACAGTACTTATCGGATGTAATACTGAAGGAAACTTGCACTGAATAGCAATTCTCAAAGTATCTAAATACTCACAGAAATACGCTCAATAACATAGAGAGAGAAAACTTATGATTCTGATGTGATTTTCAATTCTAACTAAGCACCTTATGT
Organism: Panax ginseng; assembly: GCA_020205605.1. Lineage (NCBI taxonomy): Eukaryota > Viridiplantae > Streptophyta > Magnoliopsida > Apiales > Araliaceae > Panax > Panax ginseng. The sequence continues at coordinate 71,873,947 of CM035139.1, forward strand.
AACAACCCCAAAATTTATACAATTTAATTCTCGACTTCGGTCATTAACAATACATTCAACCTCTAATTGTACATCATTAAACGATAATACAACCCTTGAAATTTATGGAATAATTAAAATTTTCTATTACAAACTATTCTTGTTCCCAAAACTTTCAACCTTTACATCTAAATATCTTAGAATTATTTTAATACTACAAGAGTTTACATCGCAAAACGATATTACAATTCAACATTAATACATTATTCGGAACCTTAAACATGGTTCAAATAATAATAACTCAACCAAAGTATATAAATCTTCAAGTATCACATCTGATTCATATCTTTCAAGTAGCACATAACTTTACCTTAAATCTTTAACCTGCAAAAGTGGTTATTTAGAAGGTTGAGCTCAACAGCCCAGTAAATTTAACAGTCTATCATGTTTCACATAGCACACAATTCATGCATTATACATTTCTAATTTATCGAGTTACATTATACAACATGCATGTGTTATCACCTATAAATTGAGTTCCGTAACCCAATTAACATAGTCATATTTTGACTTTAACAATTCATAAAGCATGCTATGTAACTCACCACATAATCACATTTAATCCACAAACATAATAGAACTGAAAAACTTGCCTTGGATGTTGTTTAATGTTTATAACTTATCTGTGCTGTGATTATCCTACATAAATTGAGAATACATACATGTACATATTAGTTTCACATACAAAATTCACATACTCAATGTAAACTAATTTTATTTAACTACAATATTTTCTTCTTGTCTTAAAACCATTCCATGTTTCTTTAGAAACTTTTGTCCGTTATAACCTTTTTACGCCCAAAAAGGTTCTCTCATGGATTTAGTATGTAAATACTTTACGTACCAAAACATAATCCATTTATATCCCCTTTTTTGAAATATTTCTTGCCTCTATTTATAAACCCAGGACCATAGGGGTTTAGTAATAGCTTTTATTGCTTAAATATAGTTCACATCATCATTTCTTTAATTTACACAATTTTTATGCTTTTGCGATAATTCATATGTTAACCCACACTATTATCATGTATATGAATGCTTTATTTCGTTAAGAACTTTAGTCAAGCATTTATTCTCGCTAATAATTAACATTCTTACTTCGTGATATGGCTTAATTTCATACATATGTCATTACGTAATTCCGTGTTCAAAATCTTTGTTTCAAACTCAGGAAATCCCTTCGTTTTACATTACTAGGTTCAATATAATTTAAAACGGGTTAGCGCATTTCATTATATTACATATACATTTTACATATCATTTTCCGAATTACGCTCGCATAGTTATGAAAACTTACGTTTACATTACATTTCTATCGCTTACTTTACATTTAAAGTCGGTTTTCATGATATATAAGCATTATATAATATCTATACATCTCTCTTGGTGTTTTGTTACATGTTAAATGTACCCACAAAATCACCCAAAAGCGCTATGAAAAAATCACATCATTGAATGTTCCACGGTCATGGTCGCTATTATCTCATTGCTACCACAAGGCAGACCCACTTCGCGGCTTAATAGCTTGCAATCTACTTATCTAATCGTAAGGCATTTTTTTAGTATGTTTTTCATGGCATTACAACACTATTTTTAAGAAATACTAACCTCTCATTTCGTGTTTGTTAAGTAGTCTAAACAGCATGCCAAAAATTGACATTCATAGCAGTCTTCAATTTTTTTCCAGCTTTACCCTCTCTCGCTAAAATAGTCATAACTAATTCGTTTCAAAACATTTTTGAGCGATTCTTAAGCCCACGCGAAGCTAACTTACGAGGCTACAACTTTCATTCTTTGACCATTTCAAAATTCAAAACACAGAATTCTGGAAAATTCGTTCAAGGTGACTGCCTCGAGTTGGTTAGACAGTTTTGACGCGACTACTTTGAATGGTCATAACTCTTTGCTCCGAAGTCGGAATTAGTCCGTTCTGGAGTCTATAGAAAGCTTATTCAGATTACTATAAGATACCAAAAGCCCAAAATTTTCTAAACAATCTACCTAACCCCGAATTTTTTGTTTTTGGATCAGCAGTCCACTTGTTTTTCGGACTTCTCATTTTGGCATCCAAAACTCGCCTTGACTCGTTCCAACCCAACTTTATTATTTTTTATCAAGAACGCTATGTCATTTACAACCCCAGCGTATTTCGGATTCTTGAAGGCCCCGCTGACCCGAAGTGATTTAGAAAGATTCTTCTTTCTCGATGGTGATCGGTCATGGTATCCATAGCGTTGCTTCTTTTTCGGCCAAATCCTGATTTCGTTTTGCTTCTCCCGGTCGTCGAGCCTGATCGACTCGGGCTTTCGAGTTGGATATCACCATATACTAGTGCTAGTGCAGGTGAAAGCCTCGAAAAAAGGCTTAGCAATTTCCTAGCAACACAAGGCAGCTTACCTTGGATGACTTGTTCCTCGCCTCAGGATCATCAACTGAAACTACTGATGCTTACTCATATGCTGGCCGGTCCGGTTAAATCCAATGGAATCCGCTAAGTCTTATTTAACATAATCAGACTCATCTAATGTCTCAGCTCCATATCTCTAATTACAATCATTAGAATTCATTTACATAATCAATTCCAAGCCAAAATAAATATCGTAAACTAACTAGTTTACTAACAAAACTAACTAAACTTCCAAAATTTAAACTTTAACTAACAAACTAAATACAATATTTAAAATAATAACATTACCAAAAATTAAATAAGAAACATACCCAAAAATACGAGTTCTACAAATTGAATTCGTACTCGACCAAGATTTAACTAAGGAGATCTTTATAAAAAAATCCTCTCACAACAAAGCCTTTCTCAAAATTGGACGCCTTATTGTTGGTGAATGAAACAAAGGGTCAAGCCCTTCTATTTATAGGTTTAGAAAATGGGTAAAGTTCTTAATTTAGTCGATGTGGGACTTGGTTTATACTAATTCTAATTGGTTTATACTAATTTTTCATATTTTTAACATGCTAAGTGTATTCATTCATCACGAATTAGCTTTCTTAACCAATTCGATCCGCTTCAAGTTATAGTTGTTTTCGTTTTATAGAGGAGAACAACAATCATCCATCAATTTAAAGTTTCAATCACGAATTCATCATCACTTTTAGTCTCAAAGTACACCAAAACACACATTACCATCAAAACCCAAATTCCTCTTCTTTAGCATAAATACATGAATTTGATTTCTAAAAATAGTTTTAGATGGCCAGATTATGAAATTATAAAATCTAATAACATATATAACATCATAACCCACAAATTCATTAACCAAAACCCCAATTTTAAATAAAACTCAAGAACACATAAAGTAGAAATATAAACTAGATTATGTACCTTTAATTCCTTGAAAATAAAATTAACATAATCAAATAAAATTATAATTTCTATTCAACCATTATAATCATAGCATTATTTAACAAATTCTCACTCCTCTAATTTAATTATTTAATTAAATTAGAATATCACCATTATACTCGCGTAATAAAATACGTATAAATCTCATCTATTTTATCACACTTAAATAAACTATCCCATAACAATTTTCATCAAATATTTATTTAATACCATAAATATTCATTTTATTCCATAAAGTTTCCAACTAAAATATTTAATATACTTAATAAATATTTTACTCGCATTATACTAATATTTACATTTTATGCAATATATTACCTTCTCACTTTATTAAATCAATTATACTTGTATTAATTCACTATTTTAATTAAGTGAATTATTCACACTATTTATGAAACTTAACTCATAATAATTTTCATTGCCCCAAGGCATAACAATTAAAATTATACTATCTCATAACATAATTTCAACTTAATTCAATTAACTAATATTATTTAATTTCATTAATAGTTTAATTAACTATTAAATCTCACATTCTCCAACATATGAATATATAATTCTCTTCACACCAAATCACATAATTCAAAATATATACACCTCATAATAAGAATTTTAATTATTAAATTCTTATTTTAATAACTTATAAAAATTTGGGTTGTCACATCCTTCCCTCCTTATAAGGATTCCTTCCTCGGAATCAAAGAAACCACCCTTACTCGGTTTTCACCAATTCTATTTTCAAAATTTATCGTTGAATATCTTCAACACATTACCTTAATATAGGTTTTATATTTCTACTACATTCATTACTTCAATAAATTCTAGGTTTTGTTTCATAACTTTCACTTGAACTCAATTATATTTTGAGTGTTATATATTCTTTAACCCATTCATTTTCTTTTCTAAAGATCATTATCATAAACACTCGGGATATTACACCTTATTTATAGGAAAATGCTAGAACGTCAAAGAAGACTAAATTTATAAAATAATAATTAATCAAAATTTTCAAGCACACCACTTTTGAAACAAATTTCAGCACACCTTAAGTGGGGCCCACCAAAGTGGGGTCCACCCATGTTTTTAATAAAAAAATATTTATTTCTAAAACTTCAATAATTCATAATAAATAGCCCTTTTTATCAAAAAAAAAATACGAATTCTATGTCTATTCCATATAAAATTTAATTCTCTATAATTTTGTTGAAGAAAGTTTTTCCAAATTCCAAATAGAAAATGCCCGAAATCCACATACGGATGATTTTTAATACCTCTATTCCGATAAAATACTGACAAAATACCTCAACATTAATTCCTTCATTTATATCCACATAAAAAAAATTTTAATTATCATATAAATAAATAAATAATTATTCACAAATAATATTACAAAATCATAATATCGATAACCGTGTCGCTCCTCGAGAAAGAGGGGCTTTCGATAAAGATTTCTCATCATGCAATGATTAGATGACCAAACCCCTTTCCTTAGACATAACTTCCTTAGACAGAACTTTTTTAGACATTACCAATAATGTTATCTAAGAATATTATTCAAATAATATGAATTGTTGATCTAATAATGGAAATACTATGCAGTGACAATTATTGAAACAACAATAATATAAAATATCAATATAGCAATTATTGAATCAATAAAATAAAATATTAAAAAGTAATTACTATAACAATTATTGAGTAGTGCCTTCTTACGTAAGAATCAATAATCTAAAAATATTGTGCAATACTGCGTGCTACTGTGCAACCACGCGTATTACTATTCTTTAACCATCGGGTATTCCAACAAAGTTAATTGTAAATAACTACTGCCAAATTATTTATAAAAACTCAAACTTGTTGTTTTCTTCATCCGACCGCTTTTCCATTATGGGGCCCTTAAAATGGTCGCGTAAAGTCTGAAATATTCTCCAAACTGCAAAGAATATTCTGACCAAAAACGAATATTCCCCGACAATAATAAATATTTTATAACCACTTGCTTATTTTGCAAAATTTGCACATTTCACCTATAACCAACCACATTAATCAAATCAACCCCTTACTATTTCAAAATAATAATTAGAGGAATTAAATCTTTATTTATAAAAAGTTGGGGTTTTACAGGTTAAGTATGTGAATGACTAAGTTGTAAATTCCTTATTGCTAGATAAATAAAGGAGTAGTATGAGAATGTAATCCTGAAACTTGTCTAGTTCGGGAAAGTGGAAGTTAATAGCGGTTATGTTATCTTTGTTTTGTTTTAAAAATGTTATGAATGAATAAAATATAAAAGTTTATTTGAAATGTTATGTGTTATAGCTTTAATCTTAGAATGTTTAAGTTATACTTCAAATACTCAAGAAGTTGAGTAATGAACTAATAAGTGTATATTTTAACAAAAAAAATGCCTCCTAGAAGAAGACAACCACGTCAACAACCACCTCATGAGGGGTCTACTAACAATAATAACGAGGCCAACGCTAACCCGGTTCAACAGTTGGTAACTTTGTTAACGGGAGCACTTGCGAATCAACCGCAAGCTCAAGTCACAACCTTCAAGGAATTCAAAGCGGTTGGACCGCCAGAGTTTCAAGGATCTATGAATCTAGTCGAAGCCCAAACCTGGATCATGGAAATGGAGAAGGTGTTTGATGTTGCTAGAGTTAACGAAGATCAGAAGACTACATTTTCAACGTTCATGCTGAAGTCTGAAGCTAGCTACTGGTGGCAGGCAAATAAGGTTCATGGGGGACAAGGAGTGATAGCGTGGGATAGATTTAAGGAGATGTTTTTCTAAATGTACTTTCCAGGGAGTTCTCGAAATCAGTTGGAGGTGCAATTTCTGGAGCTGAAACCAGGAACCATGACGGTGCCAGGATATGCTATAAAGTTTAACGAGTTAGCAAGATTGGCCACTTATCAAGTCAATATCGACGAGCGTAAGGCGAGAAGGTTCAAACAAAGATTAAACCCCTGGATTTATAGCAAGGTTTTAATGTTCCTGTTAAATACATTTGCGGCTGTACTGGAAAAGGCAATTATCGTGGAAGGTGGAAGCGATGCCTTGACCAAGTACAATCAAGAACAGAAGAAGAGGAAGAATGAGAAAAAAAATAAGGCTGGTGGAAGTAATGTTGGAAGTAACAATCAGAAGAGGAAGTGGAGCGAGAATTCGACTGCGGGAGGATAGCAAGGAAGTTAGCAAAAGAAAAAGTTTGAAGCTTGTGCGACGTGCGGGAAGAACCACACTGGGGTGTATTTGAAGGGAAAGGGGGTGTGTTTCAATTGTGGTCAGGAGGGTCACATTGCACCGAACTATTTTAGTCCAAAGAAAGGAGCATGTTTTACCTGCGGTTCAAAGGATCACATGGCTCGTGATTGCCCTAAGAAGCCAACGGGAAGTGCAAGTGTGGAAAAGGAAACAACAACGGTGGTGGTGCATTGATTATCACTGGACCAGCACAGTCAAGCCGACCTACTGCAAGGACTTTCAATATGACCGTACAGGATGCTGTATAGTCTAAGGATGTGGTGTCAGGTATCATTCTGATTAATGATATTAATGTTTATGTGTTATTTGATTCGAGTGCTACTTGTTCATTTATATCCGATGAATTTGCTCAGAACTTAGATTTGCGTCAGGAAGAATTAGATTATCCTTTGAGCATAGAAATTGTGAATAGGGAAGTGATTCCTGTTAGATTCCTATATAAGAATTGTAGAGTGGCTATAAAGGATCATGAGATGATGGTAAACTTGATACCAATTAGACTTGGTGAGTTTGATGTTATACTGGGAATGGATTGGTTATTCAATTACAGAGCAGTAATTGATTTCCAAAAGAAGTGTGTTAACCTTATGACTCCGTCAAAGGTTGTGTTCTATGGCAGCAAGTCACCTCGACAAGCAAGTTGTCTGACGGTGATGCAAGCCAAGAGGTTGTTGAGACAAGGGTGTATAGGATACTTAGCCTACATAGTCGATACACAGAAGAAGAGTACAAAGTCAGAAGAGATATTGATCATAAGAGATTTTGCAGACGTATTTCCAGATAATTTATCAGGTCTTCCGCTGGATCGACAAATCGAGTTTGTGATTGACTTACTACCAGGAATGGCTCCGATATCTAAGTCACCATACAGAATGGCCCCGGTAAAGATGAAAGAGTTGATGGTGAAATTGCAAGAGTTGCTCGACAAGAAGTATTCAGTCGAGTGTGTGGTCATGGGGAGCACCGGTGTTGTTTGTTAAGAAGAAATATGGATCGATGCGGCTCTGCATTGATTATCGAGAATTGAATAAGGTCATGATTAAAAATAAGTATCTGTTACCGAGAATCGATGACTTATTTGATCAACTGAAGGGAGCAAGATATTTCTCAAAGATAGACTTGAAGAGTGGTTATCATCAGTTGAAGGTGAGGCCAGAAGATGTACCAAAAATAGCGTTTTGAACTCGGTATGGTCATTACGAGTTTCTAGTCATGTCATTTGGTTTAACCAATGCACCTGCAGCGTTCATGGATTTTATGAACAGGGTGTTTAAACCATTCTTAGACAAATTTGTGGTGGTGTTTATTGATGATATATTGGTATATTCTAAAACCAAAGAGGAACATGTTGAACACTTAAGAGTGATGTTGGAGACATTGAGAAAAGAAAAGATGTATGCTAAATTCTCAAAATGTGAGTTTTGGTTGGAACGTGTACAGTTTCTTGGACACGTTATTGATAAAGACGGAATTTTGGTAAATCCATCAAAAGTGGAAGCTGTAATAAACTGGGATCAGCCGAAGACACCATCAGAAGTAAGGAGTTTCTTAGGATTGGCAGGTTACTACAGGCGTTTTATTCAAGACTTTTCAAAAATTGCAACTCCGTTGACGAATTTAACAAGGAAGGCAGTTAAGTTTGTTTGGACGGAGAAGTGTGAGGAAAGTTTTTGAGAATTAAAGAAGAGGTTGAGTTCAGTACCTGTGTTGTCATTGCCTAATGATACAGGGAACTTTGTAGTATATAGTGACGCATCGCATAAAGGACTAGGCTGTGTGCTTATGCAGAACAGTAGAGTTATTGCGTATGCATCACGTCAATTGAAAGATTACGAGAAGGGGTATCCGACTCATGACTTAGAGTTGGCTGCGGTGGTGTTTGCCCTGAAGATTTGGAGACATTATCTTTATAGAAAGAGGTGTGAGATATATACTGACCATAAAAGTCTGAAGTATATATTTACACAAAAAACTTGAATATGAGGCAGAGAAGATGGTTGGACTTGATCAAAGACTATGACTGTGAGATTTTCTATCATCCCGGAAAGGCGAATGTTGTTGCTAATGCTTTAAGTAGAAAGGGATAGGAGAAGTTAATGATGTTGACTGCTGGAGAAGCTAGTGTCAGAAATGGCTAAGATGAAGTTGGAAATTAAATATCCAAAAGAATCAGACGAAAAGTTGTTCCAGAGGGGAAACGATTCAATGTTGGTAGATAAGGTGAAGGATGCACAACTTCAGGATGAAAACTGTGAAAAGATAAAACAAAAAATATCTGAATGCGAGGGAAACAAATTTAAAATTGATTCGGAAGGGTTACTTCGATTCGAAGGGAGAATTTGGGTTCCACCAATACCAGAGGTTAAAGAGGAAATTTTGAGTGAAGCTCACAACTCAAGATATATGATTCACCCTGGGAGTACAAAGATGTACCAGGATCTTAGACATCATTTTTGGTGGCCGAATATGAAAAAGGATGTGGCTGAATGTGTTGCGAAATGCTTAACGTGTCAGAAAGTTAAAGTTGAGCATCAAAGGCCAAGCGAATTATTACGACCGTTGGAGATACCAGAATGGAAATGGGAGAATATCACAATGGATTTTATGGTAGGTCTTCCAACGACTCAACAAGGCTACGACGCCATTTGGGTGATTGTCGATCGACTAACGAAGTCGGCACACTTTTTGCCAATCAAGATTAGATTTAACCTAGATCGGTTGGCAAAACTTTACGTGAAGGAAATTGTTTCAAGACACGGTGTACCTTTGTCCATTGTACCAGACAGAGATCCACGTTTCACATCTAATTTCTGGAAACGATTACAAGAATGTTTGGGAACACGGCTAAGAATGAGCACAGCGTACCATCCTCAGACCGACGGACAAAGTGAGAGAACTATCCAAACACTGGAAGATATGCTCAGAGCATATATCATGGACTTCAAGGGAAATTGGGATGACCATCTACCATTGGCTGAATTTTCTTATAATAATAGCTATCATGCTAGTGTTGGCATGCCGCCTTACGAAGCGTTATACGGCAGGAAATGCATAATTCCGTTATGCTGGGATGAGGTAGGTGAACGTCAGTTGTTGGGTTCAGAGTTGGTACAACAAATTGTTGAGATCATCAAGGTTATTTGAGCAAGATTGATAGCTGTACAAGAAAGACAGAAGAAATATATCGATCAACATCGACAAAATCGAGAATTCGATGTCGGTAGTTTTGTTTTCTTGAAAGTGTCACCCTGGAAGGGGAAGATTCGGTTTGGCAAAAAGGGGAAATTAAGCCCTAGGTTTATAAGACCTTTTGAAGTGCTCCGTCGAGTTGGTGAAGTGGCATACGAGGTAACTTTACCTCTGGAATTAGAACATATTCATAATATTTTCCATGTATCAGTATTAAGGCCATATAAGCCTGATTATAAGCATGTGATAGAATATGAGTCCCTTATAGTTTGAGAAAGACTTAACATATGAAGAAGTCCCTGTTCAAATTATTGACAGGAAAGAGCAAGTACTAAGGAATAAAGTGATACCTTCTGTTAAGGTAATCTGGAGAAACCATAATGCTAAAGAAGCTACGTGGGAACTAGAAGATGTTATGATGAAGAATTATACTCAGTTATTTGCTTAGTCTTGTAATGAATAAAAATTGGTGTTTACAAAAGGTATAGATGAATGATAAGGTTTATGTTAGTTTATAGTGAGATTTCAGATTCGCTAAAATGGTTAACCAACATGGTTAGAAGTTAAGTTAAGGGTATGACTTAAATGGCGGGTTAAACCCATAAAGCTAATGTTGATACAATTAATCGTTATTGTGATTTCAATGATATGTGTAGGGTATTTGGAAAACATTCTTATACTTGTGTAGCTTACATACAAGGCAAGTTCTTTATCCTAAACTTTTATTGAGCAAGCTCCCTAACTACGTTCTTTTTATTAACGAATGCAAGTTTCATAGCTAAGTTATCTTTTATGTCAACCAAGCTTTCTATTCCTAAATTATCATTGTACAAGTTCCTAAATTATATGTTAAAGTTGAGCAAGCCTAATTTATCTTGGGTATGATTGTACAAGCTCTTGTAATCTAGTTCGTTACACCGAGCGAGTTTCACTTTCCTAATTCTTGATATTACTATTTAAAGCATATACTGTTTAAATTCAATGATTCAAATGAGATTGTTTTAACTCTTTTGAATGTAGTACTTTTCATATATATTATGTCTATTCAGTTGTACATTGTTGTTATTCCATCTTTGACTTAAAAAACTTTGTTTAATTCTATTTTATTGTACTAAACCTTCAAGTAGCAAGCAAACTCGTGTTGATTGAACTAATCTATAAATGAATAGTGTTCTAAAATTCTAGAACCACTGATAAGCTAGTTCCAAACTAAACTCTCTTTAGTGCGAAAATTCTAAATTCAAACTGAGACGAACAACCCTAACATAGGGGATAATGTACGTGTAACGTTTAGATGGTTGTGCACAATACATGGTACAAAGGGTTGATCCCCCTAAGTACGTTAAGAAGGGTCTGTACAGTCTAAATGACTGTTAAGGTTGGGTAATAATACCTAAGTACCGGGGACATAGTTTGTGGTCTTAAGACCCTCAGATATTTGATTCGAACTTGTTTTCTATTTTTGAATCGTAGAACAAGTTCACCATTGTTCAGCATTCGTTGTTCACTCTCATGTTATTATTATTGTTACTCTTTATATCAGTGAGAAATTGTTTGCTCACTCTTGCTATTAACACTGCACCTAAAGTTGAGAAAGTTTATGAGTCATCTACTAGCAAAGGAAAGGGCAAGATGTTCAAGTGTTGAAGATTTATGTGAATTTCTTTTGATGAATTATGTTATAAGACTTATTTTATTTTCTGATGTATTCCGTAGACTTATGTAATAATTTAAGGTTAGATTACCTAGGATTTTTTTTAAGATTATGTAACCCTTTAAGGGGAAAGATTATTATTTAAGTTATTTTATGTCTTTATCCTTTATTATGGGTAGTTAGATATAAATATTTTTGATTCTGAGCACCAAATCCTGTGAGAATGGAGTACCCGGATTTGGGGGTGTTACGGATTATGCTCCCTCAATGCTTTAGCAACCCTCACTCTCTAATGCACTTATCAGTGAAATTCTAGCAACTGAGAAATGAAGAGTTTGGCTGCCATTTATAGATAAATGGCTGCCCAGTTCATGGCTTTGTTCCATGGTTTGATTCAAAGGAAAATGGAAAGAAATAATGGACAATGAAGAGTTGGCCAACCACCATTTTCATAGCCATCATCACTACAAATTCTAGCCTTTTGGTTTGCTGAGTTTTACGCAATGAAGAAGTAGGCCACTGTGCAGCACTATTTGAGACTCTTAAAATGGGACGCGACTTTAATGTCTCAGCACTTAGTTATATAATGCTTACTTTGGTTACTTGAACTCCCAAAATGTAATTTTAATGTGTTAATACTACTACACAATGGAAAGTTAGGGATTATTTATGTACTCGCATCATATAATCCATGTACATTAGTCCAGTTTAATTAATATTTATAACGTGTATGGACTCAATTTAATTGGTCACTAATAATTCAATATCCCCTTAAAACTTTATTATTCCAATTAGACTTACTTATTAGAATAATTTGTAATTCTTTGACATGGTACATCTTTAATGTTCTCACACATACTTATTGTCATATAAGCAATTATTTATGAACCTTATAATTTCTTACACTTTACTATATAATTTTCTATATATTATATAGTTATACTAAGGTGTTACAATACACTTTCTTTTTAATGTAGGAACTAGATGTTAACACATATCTTATACATCAATTAAATAGATAATAGATACTCTAATTATGTAATGTAATACAATAACAATTAATTAATAATATAATATTAATTAATTAATTTACTTAAATCCTCATTCTCATGCCACACAAGGCATCTTACAATTCTCATCATCATTTCCACATTTTCTCAATTCTTATAAATTCAATTTAAATTAGTTGAATTATTCATTTCACAACACATCAATATTTATATTCAAATAAATATTCATTCTCTTATTTTATCAAAATAATATTTATTCATGAAATTCTCGGTTCTTACAAAAGGCGTTGCATAATCTTGTAGTGTTTTTTGTTCTTCTGTAGCCATATTCTCAAACTTTTGCATTATAAATCAATATCAAAAGTACCTACGAAAGATTAAATATTAAAGATTGTGCTTAAACTAAAATCAGATTAATTTTAACTAATATTGGAAAGTAAATTAATGGAATTATTCCCCGACAACGGCGCCAAAAACTTATTTGCCTGAAAATACTACTAGCAATCACACGCAAGTATATGTGATCACTTATGAAATATAACGACAAATAGAGTATCGTTCCTACGAAGAATAATATAATAATTAATTAACCAACTACCAACCTTTTATTAACCCAATTTTATTTAAACGAGTGATTTCACTTATTAAAATAAATTTAAACTAACAAAACTAAACTATAAATATATATATATATATATATATATATATATATATATATATATATATATAAAACTAATTATTAAGATTACAATTTCCCCAATGAAGTACCAAATGTGTTCACTCCCTATTCAATTAGTCAATTGCAGCAAATTGCTAACCAATAATTCATAAGTAATTAACTAACTTATTCCAAGATTAGATAATTGTCTTCATTCCCAATTAATCCTCTATGTTCCTATGTGAACAATTAACAATGAAAAAATAATTACGAATTCTTATACAAGCTCATGCGACATGAAGGTATAGGCCTATCCCTATGCAAATTGGATATTCACTGCGAAGAAAAATAATTCCAACACATGTATCATATTCCTATCCCAATCTAGAATCAAAATTCCAATATCATCTAGATCGATAGATTAATTACTGGCCACACAATTATTACATAAAACACAAAAATATGATAAACAATCTTGTATACAATTCATAATCAAATAGAGAATAAATTAATTAAATCAAATCATCGGGATCCATTAAAATCTTGAATAGGAATTTAGTTCATACTAAAGAAAGAAGATAAAATCATCATCAAATCCATAAACATAATCCAAGTACAAAGATATAAGAATAAGAGTAGAAGAAAAAATCTTTTGAACAGCTCCCAAGCCAATACTCCAATCTTCAATCCTTATCTTTTTCTTCCTTTAGGAAAAAGTTCTTAATACTCGGGACTTCTTTTTTCACGTGTTTTTATCGAACTGAAACTTTATTAGCTAAAAAGGTCTCCTCCTTTCCGATCGCACGTGCCTCACGCGCTTAGAGAAGCGTCACAGCGTCGTGACTTAGCTCCCATTGCGTCGCTACTTTCTTCTAGCGTCGTGGCCCTCTCAAGCAGCGTCGCGGCCCTCGAGTCCCTAACTATGTCTTCATTTTTTTCTTCCTTGCACGCCCATTTAAGCCTTTAATCCACTTTTAAGCCCCACTCCTTGCTCCAAGTCCTTGCCTGACATTCTTCGCTTCATAGTAAGGCTGAATATGCACCATTTACTGCACGTTCCATTCCTGCATAAAACGCTAAAATTAATCAAACCAAACTAAAATACTTAAGCACTAACAAAATAATTAAGTCAAAAATATATGATTCGTAGATATAAAATTCACTCATCAAGGATCAAGATTACTTTAAATTAGTTTTATTCTTTCTTTTTTGACTCTTTTAATTTTGTAATTCCTGAATGATGATTAAATTGTGGATGATGTTTTTTATTTTTATGATGAACTAATTTTCAATTTAAGATTACAATGGAATTTGATGATTAGTTAAATCTAATTGCTTCTTCTTGATTCTTATTGCTTATTTGAGGATTATCTATTATATCATATGCTTAATTGATTAATTGTCTGATCAACAATTCTTGTGGTAATCTATATAAAATTGAGAGATTGAGTATAGATTTAGATCTGGATATAATAGCATATGATTGGGTTTTCTACTTAAGATGGAATCCATAATTTGTGTATAGGATAGAGATATACTTATATTTCATATATATTCTTATGAGAAACTGAGCTTTAAATCATTTTTAATTCTAATTCACATAGAGATATAATGAGCTAATTATCTAGGGTGTTTTATTTAATTCTAATCTTTATTGGATTTAGATAGATTTGTTTATAAGATCATCGAGAGGTGCTTATAGATATTAATGAGTTCTTGATTAATAATCCGATATAATTGACATAATTTAACAGGAAGTGATAAAATTGAAGTAATCATCAAGGAAAATTTTAATCTTCAATCTTTTAACCTGAATCCAAATTCTTGGTAGTTAGAGAATAGTTAATTTAATATAACTTAGTTTTAAAAATACAACAATTTGAGATATTTGTTTAATAAAATTAATTAAATACAAAATTAGTAATTGATATTTATTTACACACAATCCTTATAGGACGATACCTTGCTTGCCATTATATTGCTATTTGATCACTTATACTTACGTGTATTTGCTAGTGCGTAAATTAGAAAAAAAAAAGGAGTTTGTAGTTTTCTCGGTCACGCAGGGTTCTACAGGCGTTTCATCAAGGATTTTTCCATGATTACAAAATCCCTATGCAATCTGTTGGATAAAGACTGTTAAGTTTTGTGAAAATCAAAGACGTAATCAAATTGCAAAATAAACTGAAGCATGGCAAAATAAGATTTTAAAATTTTTCATAAACCAATTACCCGGATCATTCTTTATGCATGTTATTAATTATAATGAAGAATAAGAAGTTATAGAATCATACCCATGTAGATACGAGCTTTCACAGGTACGAGTTCAACTCCTACTTCTCCGCGATCTCCTTGAATCTCCAAGTAGATTCCTTCCTTTGATCAACGTTAACCACCCAAGCGTTTGACCTCTAGAGGTGATCCACTAAGGAAGAATAAGAATCAAGAAGAAGGGTATATTGGCTTAAACCCTAGTTTTCTATCTAAATAGAAAAAGAGTGTACTCTCCCAACTATTGGAATTACGTATATTGATATCTGATATAAGACTTCTCTTATAAAGATATCAATTAACCCTTTTTAATATAATTAAATTATGGTATTATCTAATTAATTAAACTCCTTTAATTAATTAGGCTCCCTAATCTTATTAAGGATAATTAATTAAACCCTTTTAATTAATTTGTTTTCTAGTCTTATTAGGCATAAATGAGAGTACTTATATTAAAATTAATTCCTAAACTCCTTTAGAAATTAAAATAATAATAATAATTGTAATAATATTAATAAGACTTCTCTTATTAATTTATATTTAATATTTTCAAAATATTAAATAATAAATATTAAGCTATTTAATTTACTCTATCACCATAGATTAAATTAAATACACTTAACATATTATTATGATTATGCCATTAACTTCTTAAATAATTATTCTTCCTTTTATGGTGTGACCCTTTAGGTTCTCCATATTAAACTGGTTATGAATAAATCAATTAGAACAATTATAATCTCATTTAAATAAATAAATTAAACTTATTAATTTATTTAAATAAATAATATTTATTCTACAATAAGGATAAGCCTCCTTAGGGATCAACTATTTTCTAGATAATATAGATTTCAACATTAATCATAAAAGAACCTTTGAGTAAATAGTTACTGTACAATTTAATCCTTCTACCATACAATTTCCCAATTAAATATAAGACATGGAATTACTGTCAAGTCTTATTTTATTTAATTATATGTATTTCGATTCTCAAATGCACAACTCCGAATAAATACAAATTAAAAACTACTTTCTAATTTTATTTCACCTTGGCCAAGGTGTAAGACCCCAACTTTTTATGAATAAAGATTTAATTTCTCTAATTATTATTTTTTGAATAATAAGGTGTTGATTTAATATAATGCTTTAGTTATGGATGAAATATGCAAATTTTTCAAAGTAAGTAAGTGGTCATAAAATATTCGTTTTGGTCGGGAGATATTCTTTTTGTCAGAATATCCGCACAACGGTGCAATCATTGGTGGACCACATAACGGAATAACTATCGGATATAGAAAGTGACAGAAATAACCTTTTACAAAAATAATTGCAAAACTTTTATTGTTAAAACTGTTGAAATACCCGGTGATAAAAGTACAGTAGTATGCGTGGTTGCACAGTGGCAGTAGTATGCGTGGTTGCACAATGGCACACGGTATTGCACAGTATCTCTGATTATTGATTCTTACGTAAGAAGTCACTCAATAATTGATACAGTAAAAATTGCACAGTTTTTCATTTATTGGTGCAATAATTGCTACAGTGATAATTGAATAGTATTTTGCATTATTGATTCAATAATTGTCACAACACAGTAACTCATATTATTGAAATGATATTATTAGATAGCATTATTGATAATGTCTAGAAAGTTCTGTCGAGGAAAAGGGTTAGGTCATATAATGTGCACTAGTAAGGAGAAATCTTTATCGGAAAGCCCCCTCTTTCCTGAGAACGATCTGGTTATCAGTATTGTGAATCTATAATATTAATTAGAAATAATTGATGAATTTCATAAGTAAATATTTCTTTAAATTTTGATATAAATGGAGGACTTTTAGAATGAGACAATTATCGAAAGTTATTATTTTTTTTATGAAACCATAATTATCTTCTCTCATAATAAATTTATATATTATTATAATATTACATTATAATAGTATAATGTGATAATATAATAGTATATTTTTTTATAATTTAAATGGTAATTTTATTATAATAAATTTATGGTATAAGAATAAAATGAGGTACAAGAGAGCAAATTGAATTTGGAATTCATTTTAATAATTATAAAATGTTTTTAACATGTAAAATAAATAAGGGGGTCCTCATTTTGGATTTGAACTCCTTATTTTCAAAAGGTGTGCTGCATGTTTTCAAAATAATCATTCGTAGGTGTAAATTTATCAAAAGTGGTGTGCTACCACTTTCCTATAAATAAGATTTTTAGTTAAACAATGAAACTCACAACAGAATCAGAAAATTCTCTCTATAATATTGAGCGTATTTCTTATGAGTATAAGGATACTTTGAGTGTAGCTTTTTGTGCAAGATTTTCTCATAATAATATCTGATATTTCAGTCAAATCCAGTTTCTACTAAGGTAAAGGATATTATTTTCTTTCCATAAAGGAGGTTATTTTCTTTCAATACTCTTAAATGATATTATTTCCTTCCATATTCGTAAAGGATATTATTTTCTTTCATACTCCATATTATGTAAACGATATTATTTCATCCCGTATTCCTAAATTTAAATCTACTATGCTAAATATTGCTTCTATTAATTCCTGAAATGATTAGAAATTTCGCTTCACCTAATATCATTTCACTGGAATATTGGTCTGAACTTTCTTATTAAATATGAAACTTTTCATGTTTGGGAACTTTTCATGGGCACTGTTCATACGGTACTTTTCATACATACGGTAATATTTATACGATACTATTCACGAAGTCAAGAATGCATATTGTGATTTGATGTTTTATGAAATAAATTTTCATGATTATGTAAAGTCCTTCAAAGAATATATGTACAAGGACTTAGTGATAGATCAAAGTTGTTAGGTTGATCTTAGCCTTTTAAGTGTTTTACCTATATAGATAAAGAGATCAAATCATAGGGTCGATCTATGGCTGAAAAGAAATAAATAGGTCGTCGGTAGTCTATCCGTCTCGATCAATGTAATGCGTAAAGCTAAAGCAGATCGCAGAAATGAGATGATCGTAGGTATCTCCGCCAAGGGCCTCTCCAGAATCGTAGAGTGGTCCAGACGCTTGCGAGCTAACTCGTAGATCGTAGTGTGCTCTCTAAAAACGAGAGTTTGCAAGATGAGCAAGTGATGATCGCCGTGAAGAAAAAGCGTAGTGTACTCTTAAGAGCAAGCATCAATATGATAAGACACTACAATTTGAATAAGAGAGTGTCACCGCCTTGGTCGTAAAACATCAAGCCCTATCGCTCAATTGAAGATAGACTCCAACAAATAAGGAATGGGCTTTGAACGTTGAAGCTCTCACAAAATTCCAACCAGACAAAAGATATCCTTAGTATCGATCAAAAGAAACGAGTCAAGAAGCTAAGAAAAGGACCATCAAGGTAGGAAAACACCTTTTCGTGTGTTAGGTGAGAAAGCAGTCCGCCGTGTCAAGGGCCGTAATGCAATTCGTAAGATGTGCGTAAATGTCTCCATCAAAGCTCGTAAATGTCAAACGATTTAATGCTTCATCAGATGACTTCAACGGATAGATTTTAAGGATCTCATATATACAGAATACAGACACATAAGAGAGGCAAGCAAGTATTGAACAAAACGCACAAAAACACAAAACGCTGAACTCTACGATCTGAGAAAAAGGAGAAAGCTTGCTCAGCTACTCAGTTCTTTCAACAAGTGCTTAACTGCAACTGAGTAGCCTCAATCACAACTCAACAACTATCAATTCATCAAGTAAGAAGTTCCAAGTCGTAAGGACTTGAAGAGTTCTAAGTGAATCAGAAAGAGCCAAGTCTGCTGGACTTGAAGAGTTCAAGAGTGAACTTAGAAGTGCCTAGACTCACCGGGTTCAGTAGGAATCTGTGAGATTCGTAAAGTGTAAAAGACATCCTTAGTGGATTTCCTACTCAAGGAGTAGAAGAGTGGACTAGAGCTTTGAGTGCTCCAACCACTTAAAAACAATCGTGTCTTTATAATCGCTATAATCGCAATAACCGCTTTTCTCTTTAACCTCGTATCTAAAAGGTTTTTCAAGAATCAATAATTCCGCTTGCTTTAAAGATTTATCAAAACATTCTTTAAACAAAGAAAAGTTTTTAATATCTATTCAACCCCCCCTTCTAGATAACTATCATGTGCCTTCTGAACTAACAATTGGTATCGTAAAGGTGTTCTATAATACAACCTACAAAAGCTTGAGTAGATCCAATGGCACACTTACCAAGCTTAATCAAAGATCGGAGGAGGCAAAGAAGCCACCTATGTGCAACAAAGATAAATTTGCTAACTGAAGGTTAGGATGCAAGCTTACATGGATTCAATAGATGAAGATCTATTTGAAACTGCTCGTAATGGGCCCTATGTTCCTACAAAGCTTGCACCAACTACGATGATCCGCATAGAAGTACAGATTAAGGTCAAAGGAGAATGGACAGAGAACGAGAGAGAGAGTCATCCAACTTGACAAAAAGGCCAAGAACATTTTATTTCAATCATTGTAAGATGATCTATTTGAAAACGTGGTCAACTCGCAAAACAAAGAAAGGAGGTTTGGGAAGCACTACTCATTATGCATGAAGGAATGTAAGAAGTCGAGAAAACAAACAATCTCTCTCGACTCAACAATATGAGATGTTTGCCCATGTTCAAGGAGAGAACGCCATCGCTACATACGAAAGATTCAATATTCTCGCTTCAATTCTCTACGAGCCTATGGAAAGATCTATCCAAATAAAGATCCGATCATAAAGTTCATGAGAGCTTTACCAAAGCAAGTGGGATGCCAAAACCACCGCCATTAGAGAATCAAAGAATCTACATGAAATGACTGCTCAACAGCTTATATGGCAACCTCCTCACGCATTTAAATCCGGAGCTAACACAACGAAATAAACGTTATCTCAAGGAAGAAAGAAGGACAAAGGTGTCATACTAAAGTAATCGAAAACACCTCCAAAATCAACATCAAGTTGATTCTCGACTACGATGAAGATGATGATGAGGACTTTGCAATGCTAGTTAAAAGACTAAGAAGATTCATGAGACAAGGTAGAACCAAAGAAGCCAAAGAAAGTTGGAAACTACAAATGTATGTGAACAAATGAATGACCTATGCTACAACCGCAAGAAAAACCTCGGTCACTTCATTGCTAATCGCAACAAACCTCTCGTAGAAGAACTCAAAAAGAAATCACATGCAAAGAAGGAATACAAAGGCAACAAGAGACCAAAGAAAGAAAGACAAAGGCCTCAGAATGGAGGATCGTGGAGTGACTCGATAATGACTCAACTCTGTAATCTGGAGACGATGAAGATCCCCAAATGGCTAACCTCTCGCCTAATGGCCAAAAGTGCAAGGGACAAGGTAACTCCAACATACATGAAGTAAGTATCGACGAGGTATTTGACTTTAATTCTCCGATGTAGATATTGATGATCTTAGAACCGCATTATATGGCATAACATCGATCTACACCAATACATGAAGTGGTTTAGAGTTCTGCCTAAGGATTATTCACTTCTTCAAAAGGAGAAAGAAAAGGTTCATGAAGAACTGAAACCGCTTTTTCTCAAGATTAATTTTTTTCTCTCGAGCTTGAAGTCGAGAATAAGCTCTCGAGACAAACAAATGAGCTCAAAGGCAAAAAAGAGAGTCTAGTCTAACCTCAAAAATTGAGGATCTAGAAAAGACTATCTCTACATGGAATAAATCCTCTTCATCCATGGATTCTTTAATCTCTATTCGCAGAAGTCACCGATGTAATAGTAGGCTAGGCTTTGGGGAACCTACCTCGTAGTCATGTGTGGTAAAAGAAAAAAAAGGATATTAACACTAAAAATGCCTCGTGTTTTAGTAGAGGCATTATATTTGTGAAATCCTCACAGAGGGATGAGCCTATCAAACCCTGCTCATCTGATTCAATCCATATTCCTAGGAGCAAGGGATCTCATGTCGGTCTAGGTTTCAGAAAAGAAAAGAGTAATCTAGCTCCTACTCACCAACCTCAAGGGATCGCTGAGTTCAAAGAGATTAACTCGATTTAACCAACCCGAAGGTACAAGTAGAAGTAAAACATACTCTTCACAAACGATGAAACATAAGAACACATGGAAGAAGGAATATCACCAACAGGAGGATAATCAATATCCCACACAAGTGCAAATGGAGGAAGAACTTTCACACACACACAAACATGCATCATATCAAAAGATTTGTGTGCTACACTCACCGGGTCACAAGGTCGCCAAATGTTATTACAATTCCATGCATATGAGACCCAAAATCAAGCAGATTTGGGTCCCCAAGGGCACTAATAATATAGACCCATGCAAGTATGGGTACCAAAATGAAGGCTTAATATTTTTGGCAGGAAAGGACTTCAAAATCACAACTCGGTACTTGGACAAAGGATGCTCAAGGCATATGACAGAAACAAAGCCCTTCTCGTCCAATTACATAGTAGAAGGAGGGTCCCTCATTATCTTTGGAGATAATAGCTATGGCAAGACAAGAGGCTACTACCAAAGAGAAATGGTGCAAGATCTTTTAAAGAAAGTGGCCTATGTGGAAGGACTACAACATAACCTTCTAAGTATTAGCCAACTCACGACAAAGGGTCATCAAGTAACTTTCTCAACAACCAATGCCAAGTCCGAGACCAAGACATCTCGCAGAAAAAGCTAACCGACAAGAGAAGGAAATGTCTACACAAGAAATCTTGGTCAACTAAGCTCAGATGAGACAATATGCTTTCTCGCTAAAGCATCTCAAGAAATGAGTCAAGCTATGGCAATCAAGATTATCTCATCTCAACTTCAAGAGCATGTCCAAATTAGCTTCAAAAGATCTAGTCAGCAGCCTACCCAAACTCAACTTCAAGAAAGAAAGGCCCCGCAATGCCTCGCTAACTTGGAAAATGACTCAAAGCTCATTTAAGAGCAAAACCATCAACTCAATCGACAAGCCTCTCAAATTACTACATATGGATCTTTTTGACCAATTCCAACGACGAGCCTTTGGGGAAAGAGATACTCACCGGTCGTAGTCGATTTAACGCACTGCATTTATACGGGTATTCTTTCTAACCTCAAAAGATGAAACAAGCTCTCAACTGATCAAGATGTTCAAGCTGGTGATGAATGAGAAAGGAGAGAAAATCAAGGCCATAAGAAGTGATCATGGCAGAGAATTCAATTTCTCAAAAATGGACCAGCCTCACGATGCATAAATGGATTAGTCACAACTTCTCACCCACTTAACTCCCCAACAAAATGGAGTTGCCGAGAGAAAGAACAGACATTAATAGAGGCCGAAGGACTCTACTAATAAAAATCATCTACCGTATTACTTTCAAGGTATAAATCAACACCGCATGCTATACTCGTAATGTATCACCATACACTCTACTATTATTAAGAAGACCTTATGAACTTTGGAAAGGAAGAAAGCCAAGTGTCACCTACTTTCATGTGTTCTACCGCACACATGCTACATACTCAACAATGGAAAGCAAGATTTGACAAAGTTTCAACCAAAATCGATTTAAGGAATCTTTCTCGATATGCCATGCATAAAAGAAGGCCTACAGAGTGTTCAACAAGAAGACACCGAGTGTAGAAGTCTCGATTCACATCATCTTTGATGAAACAGACTTAGACAAAAAAAAGGCTCCAAGACACTACGATCAACAAAGGAAGACACTACTTAACGAGGACGCCGAGCTCAACACTACGATCGTAGAACCCGATAAAGGAAATCGCTGAGCAAGGAAACGAGATCGTAGAGAGACCTATGCCGCATAAATCTAAACTCCACACCAAGAAGAAGAAATAGATCTTGAAGATCTAAGACAAGAAGGCATAAGAACAGATGTCCCAACAGAAGCAGATGGGCAAGAGATCACACTCAAGATCTAATCATCGAGATCCGAAAAGTAGAGTCAAGACAAGAGTCGCCACTCAAAATGAATGCTTCTATCTAAGCTTCCTATCTCAAATAGAACCAAAGAAGATAGAGGATGCTATGGAAGATTCCAAATGGATAGAGGCTATGCAGAAGAACTTAATCGGCCCTCGAGAGAAGCAAAGTTTGAGATTGGTTCCAAGACCAAAGAACCATCCTCAGAATTGGAACCAAGTGGGTCTTCGTAAACAAGATGGATGAAGATGGGGTGATAACAAGGAATATATTAGACTAGTAGCCAAGGGCTACTCTCGTAAGAAGGCATCGACTATGATGAGACATTTGCACCTGCTGCCGCATCTAGAAGCCATCGTAATATTCCTCGCCTTTCACGCTCACATGAAGTTCAAAGTCTTCCAGATGGATGTCAAAAGTGCATTCTTGAATGGTGAACTTCAAGAAGAAGTCTATGTAGAAAGCAATTTCCGTGTTTCATCAATCCATCTCTTTCTAATTATGTCTTTAGATTAGACAGCCTTATATGGTCTTAAACAAGCACCTAGAGCATGGTATGAAACACTGACTAATTTTCTTATTGAAAATGGGTTCACTAGAGGTAGAGTAGATACCACACTATTCCTTAGAAAGCATAAGGATAAAGTCCTATTAGTTCAAATCTATGTTGATGATATCATTTTTGGTTCTACTGATGAAAAGTTATGCAAGAGATTCTCCAAGCTTATGCAGAGCAAGTTTGAAATGAGCATGATGGGTGAGCTGAACTTCTTCCTTGGACTGCAAGTAAAGCAGACTGATGAAGGAATCTTCATAAATCAAGCCAAGTACATTAAAGACTTACTTAAGAAGTATGGCATGGAGTCCGCCTCCCCATGAAAAACCCCCAATTGCTCCTCGCAACCAAAGCTCGATAAAAGATGAAAAAGGTAAAAGTATTGATACAACTCAATACAGAGGTATGATTGGCTCTCTTTATATCTAACGCCAAGAGACTGTATATAATGTTTGCAACATGCATTTGTGCTAGATTTCGTGCTAGCCCTAAAGAATCTCATTTAACTCAAGTTAAGAGGATTTTCAGTATCTCAAAGGTACACCCCACTGGGGTTATGGTATCCCAAGGAATCCTCATTTGAGCTAACAGATATATAGATGCCGATTTTGCAGTCGCAAAATAGATAGAAAAAGTACCAAAGGGCACTTGTCAACTACTAGGTAATGTATTTGTGTCCCGGTTTAGCAAGAAGCAAAACTCAAGATTCACCTCAACCGCAGTAGGTTTAGTACATTGTCACCGGCAAATGTCGTGCTCGTATCCTATGGATGAAAAATCAACTAGCAGACATGGGTTTGAATTCAAATCCATAACTATTCATTGTGATAACACAAATGCAATTGCTATAACTCATAATCCTGTCATGCATTCTAGGACTAAGCATATAGAAATAAGATATCACTTCATTAGGGATCATGTACAAAATGGAAATATATCTTTACAATATATTCCTACTGAAAATCAACTTGCTGATGTTTTTACAAAACCTCTAGATGAATCCAGATTCAACAAATTGATAAGTGAGCTAGGCATGCTTAACTTGCAAACCTGAAATATTATGCTCTAGTTTGTGCTAACCATACAGATTTAAGGGCTATGTCCAAAATCAAAGACATGATCAAAGGAAGTCCACGATCGTAGAGCCAAAGTGTCATAGAATGACAACGATCGCAGTGAAGACTCAACGATCGCAGCGACAGACTCAACGATAGCAGAGCTACATCAACAAAACAAAAGGAGCACCCTATGATGATCAAGCATAAATCAAAGCATTCTCTCTGATAAGTGCCTCAGGGACAAACCTAACCCTTGTTTCATTCAAGAGGTCAGCCTTCCCGAGCTACCTTAATTTAAGGAGAATGCTAAGTCAAAAAGATTCATCACAAGGACTTGTTCAGACTCTACGATCGACAAATGACTCAATGATCGCAGCTCAGACTTCACGCTTACGTATTTCGTATACACGACGATCGCTACACGCACTCAACGATGGTAGAACATGCATCGACGACTCCAAGGACCATCTCAACGATCGTAGTCCCACTAAAGAATATATCATCCCGTATGAGTTAAGGGCAATTCAAGACAATCCTCTCTCACAAAATTGTGAGAGCTGCGAAACTCGACATCCGTCCCACTAAGCAAAATAGAGAGAGGGAAGTTTCAAGTACAAATTAAAATCGTCTCTGCTTGAAATCTAAAAGTTCAAAAGACCATCTCTCTTCCTCTCTCAAGAAGAAACCCTAAATCAAGAAGAAGCTCACCGGGCCACTTCCTCAAAGAAATCAATGGCACCTTTCCCAAAGGTTATCTCCTGCCACATGACTATGCTTTGATGAGTTCAAAATCCGCTGAACCCCAATTTCACAAGACTCTGCTACTACTAAAGAAGGCAGTCTCAAGAAGCCTTGGGTATGGACACATTGATCTACCCGGTCGGGTAAAGGAGTTCTACAATAATCGTGTTTTGAAAACAACACCATCACCGCAAAAGTCGAACGCTGAAATCAAACTAAAGGTCCGAGGACATCAACCTAGCCCTAGGTCTCAAATCGTAAGGGCACCCGCCCATGAAGGCATAGATTTTCACAAGGGTCTCAAGAAGATGCATCACAAGAAGTCACCTTCTATTTAAAGGATACAAAAAGAAGGAGTTCCCACAAAGGTATGAGTTTCTAGTCGATATTGTTGGAAAATGCATATGTCAGAAGAGCTCAAAGTCACGACTCGCGAATGAGGTACAACTCAAACTCATGACCGCTATATGTTACAAAATACAACTCAACTATGGGGCTCTATTACTTGAGTGGATTGGAAAATGGTTAATCACCAAAAGAAAACAAAGAGCTCACAGTAAGATGCTCTACTGACGATTTATCAAGATTATCCTACAGTCGCTTCTTGGTGACCTAATTGAGGATGATGAAGGAGAAGCCATAAATCCAAATCGATTTAATGACTCAAAGAAGCTTGTTTGAAAACCGAAAAAGAAATCCAAATTAAAATATGAAGATGATGATCCAAATCCAAAGGGTCGAACCGGTGAAATAAAGGGAACAGGAGTGCCAGAGAATATGTCTGTTGTCAAAGAAACCGAAGAAGAAGAAGAAGAAGAAGAAGAAGCTAATCAAGGAGAACCCATTGCTTTAATCGTAAAAAAGCAAAGGGAAAAAGAAAGCCGTAACTTCAAGAACCTCAAGGATCCACCACCAACAAGTCTCAGAGTCCTCGATATCGAGACTCTAAGGATCCCGAGAAGAAAGGAACAAAGAAGTCGAGGCGTAAGAAGATAGAGCAACTATATCTCAAATTGCTAAAGATGAGTAAGATCACCCACAAGAGCAAAAAAGCCATCACCTCTTCGATCGTAGAGTCTCCTCCGATCATAGAGCCTGCACTAAACAAGGAAGCAAAGATCAAATGTATTGGCTGATCCAAGGACAAAATCAAGAAAGTCCCGAGGTCGTGGGTACTACCTAAAAAGCCAAGAAGGAAATTGGTCAAGAAGTATATTCTTGTCAATGAGAAAGCTCTAAAGAAGGAAGACAAAGAACTATCACTCAAAAAGGAACCAAATTGAGGGGAGACACCAAAAGATCTCGATGATAATAGATACTCCCACCGAGGGGGAGATGCCTCAAGATCTCCTCGCCAAAGGATGCTCCAAATGAGGGGGAGCTATCGACATTTCAAAAGAATGATCAAGTCGAGGGGAGGATCATGACACCTCAATAAAGCAGTAAAAGAAATTCTCGAGGAGATAATGAAGAACCAAAGCAAGAACATCCTCAAGCAATCGACATAATGGAATCCTCCAAAGGAAAATAGAGAAGAAGATGATGAGATTGAGATCATAGTCAGAGGCATATTGATGGGCACAAAGAGCCAACTATGAGCAACTATTTGCATATCTTCCTATGATGCCCTTCCACCGAGCTCAAATTCTCAACTCTCGGGATCACATGTTCGAGTTTCAAAGAGTATCCAAATATCTCAAGATTTCAAAATGGATTCCTGTGGAAATTCAATTTTGCCAAGAAGCTTCTCACCAACAGCTTCTTCCTCGTAAAACACACTTGAGGTACTATCTATCCCAACTCTTTTCGTAAATAATCACTTGCCATCATCCTCATTTAATCAATTCTATGAATTCCGCAATGGTCGGAAGTGATTCTTCATCCACTAAATCAATTTCCAAATATGTAATCTCAAAATTCTCAGAATCGAGGAACCAAATAAGAGCCACTCCTATTACTCCCACAACCTACCACCTCTACGATTATCACCGACTCTAGCCCTTTGGTAGAGTATCCACCACAAATCGTAGAGTCACTAAGCTTCAATATTCAAACCTGTGCTCCTCCTTCAGATATTCCTCCTCATCTAGAAATGAATGCTTCAATCTTGAACTTGCTCTCTACTCACCGCAAGATAAATTCAAGAGCACGTCACCTCCCTCACAAATTCCAAATCTAGATGAAATCCTGTCAGAACTATCCACAAAGGCTGATTTGTCAGCTATGTCTGAGAAAGTGATCAAAGAACTAGACGAGAGTCTTGAAGATCATATCGCACCGACATAATTGAGATTGACATCAATGATCAATGTCAAAAACAATCTTCCCAAATTTCCCCTAAGCTCAAACTGCCTAAAACACTCAAAGAGATCATCAAAGAAATGCTTCAAAGCATTAAAGACAGGGACGATATTCACTTTCTTGCAGCTAAAAAGCATAGGGATGTTGTCCTGATATTACAGAAAACACAAGAATCTCGTAACAACTGATGATATTAGAGCATCAAAAGTCTTCAAACCGCAACCAAAGAGTTTCAAGACTTTTCCATGGGACAAATGAAGCAAATCGAGACCGTCTCTCGATATACTTCAACGACGAGAAACTCGTTCTGATGCTTTGATCCAAGAGAATCATGAGGACATTGCTCAAACTCAGAGTCAACTCAATGAGCTTGTCCAAGGAGTCACTCGCCTCTCGGAAGACATTCGAACCCTTGATGCTGACATAAAGGGGGAGAATAAAGGGCAAGGAGATCAGGGAGGCAAGGGCAGAGGCAAAGGTCACTTCCAATCAAGGCCAAGGCAAATCACTCAGCAGACTCCACGAGCCAGCCATCAGACTCAACGATCTGATCAGCAGGAAATTTTAATGGCTCAACCATTAAGGAGTCAAGGGCCAACTACCACTTTCATGCAAGGACAACAACAACAGCCTACGAATGCCAATTGAGATCCCGTGATTCATGAATAGGCATGATCACAATCCCAGACTAAGTCCAAGTGAGCTGGAAGATCTGGCCAGAAGAGATGAAGCAAGCAGAAAGAGGAGAGCTGAGGAATATGCAAATCCTCCAAGAAGCAAAAGACCAAAGAAATAGAGATAAGTTGAATTTCAAATTGTATTGATGTAGTCATTCTTAAATGTAAAATCTGTCTCCATACATCAATAAATTCATGCTTATTCTCTAGAAATTTCAGCTGCTCACTGAAATACTAAGTCATGTTTACTTTTCTGCAACTGCATATAAAACTTTATAATCATGACAACAAATCTCCTTGGTTATGTCAACATCAAATAGGGGGAGATTGTTGGAAGAATGCATATTGTGATTTGATGTTTTATGAAACAGCTCATGATTATGTAAAGTCCTTCAAAGAATATATGTACAAGGACTTAGTGATAGATCAAAGTTGTTAGGTTGATCTTAGCCTTTAAGTGTTTTACCTATATAGATAAAGAGATCAAATCATAGGGTTGATCTATGGCTGTAAAGAAATAAATAGGCCGGTAGTCTATCCGTCTCGATCAATGTAATGCGTAAGCTAAAGCAGATCGCAGAGTCGAGATGATCGTAGTGTATCTCGCTTTCAAGGGCCTCTCCAGAATCGTAGAGTGGTCCAGACGCTTGTCGAGCTAACTCGTAGAGATCGTAGTGTGCTCTCGAAAACGTAGAGTTTGCAAGATGAGCAAGTGATGATCGTCGTGTGAAGAAAGCGTAGTGTACTCTTAAGAGCAAGCATCAATATAAGATAAGACACTACAATTTGAATAAGAGAGTGTCACCGCCTTTGGTCGTAAAACATCAAGCCCTATCGCTCAATTGAAGATAGACTCCAACAAATAAGGAATGGGCTTTGAACGTTGAAGCTCTCACCAAATCCCACTGACATAAAAAGATATCCTTAGTATCGATCAAAAGAAACGAGTCAAGAAGCTAAGAAAAGGACCATCAAGGTAGAGGAAAACACCTTTTCGTGTGTTAGGTGAGAAAGCAAATCCGTCGTGTCAAGGCCGTAATGCAATTCAAGATGTGCGTAAATGTTCCATCAAAGCTCAAATGTCAAACGATTTAATGCTTCATCGATGACTTCAACGGATAGATTTTAAGGATCTCATATATACGTAATACGTATACACAAGAGAGGCAAAAGCAAGTATTGAACAAAACGCACAAAAACACAAAACGCCGAACTCTACGATCCGAGAAAAAGGAGAAAGCTTGCTTCACTACTCGGCCTTTTCAACAAGTGCTTAATCGCAAATCGAGTAGCCTCAATCACAACTCAACAACTATCAATCTATCAAGTAAGAAGTTCCAAGTCGTAAGGACTTGAAGAGTTCTAAGTGAATCAGAAAGAGCCAAGTCTCATTGGACTTGAAGAGTTCAAGAGTGAACTTAGAAGTGCCTCAGATCACCGGGTCTAGAAGGAATCTGTGAGATTCGTAAAGTGTAAAAGACATCCTTAGTGGATTTCCTACTCAAGGAGTAGAAGAGTGACTAGAGCTTTGAGTGCTCAACCACTTAAAAACAATCTGTGTCTTTATAATCGCTATAACCAATAATTACATTTCTCTCTTTAACCTTTGCAATAACCGCTTTTCTCTCTTTAACCTCGGTATCTAAAAGGTTTTTCAAGAATCAATAATTCCATGTCATGTGCTTAAAGATTTATCAAAACATTCTTTAAACAAAGAAAAGTTTTTAATATCTATTCAACCCCCCCCATCTAGATAACTATATAGCATGTTTTTATTATATATTGTATGGTTCCATAACATCGGTTTCATAAAAACATGTCGATATTATTGCTTCAAAATTACAGAGTATAGAAATATGGTCATATGGCCCTTACTCGCAAATTTAATACGTCAAACATATATTGTCTCATAAATTTTACACTTGTATATAATTATGTATGTTAAAACGAAAAAAACAAACTTCGAATGGACTGATTTAGTGTTATAACGAACCCGTAGTGCCAATTTTCATGTTTTGTTTTCAAAACTTTCAAGAACAGTAAAATTATATAATTTGATTCAAGTAATTATGTGTTTAAATTTGATAAAATCACTCTATAAAGGTTGGGTAATGATTATGTACAAATTCTAGTATGTGGGTATGTTTAATTTAATGTATTTAATGACCATGTAATGTTAAATTTGCCTGACTCTGTGTTCTTCGTGAACTGGAAATTCGAAAATTGGAGTTTCGTGCCGCGGCGCCAACTCCATGCCTTAATTCCCGCGCCGCAGCGCCAAAACCCAAGCCGCGGAGCCACCGCACCGCAACGCCAAGAATAAGCTTGTTGGTGGCGCCGCAGCGCCACTCTGCAGTTTGTCCAAGAATAAGCATTTTAATGGTTCTATTTTAGGGACTATAATAGTAACCTAACCTAATGAACATAAAAATGTATTAGCCATATAATGAGATATTAAAATAGGTTCTTATCATGTCAATAAGACATTTACGTGTGGATTGAATTATTGAACGCATAGTTAGCTTATTGTTCGTGTAGTGTTATATTATGTGACAATAAGTGTGGTAATTTGACTAAGTATAGTCATACCCAGAATTTAGACCAAAGAATGAACGTATAATGACTTGATACGTGATAATTGACTGGTATTGTGAATGTAAATGGTATGTAGGATTAAATCAAGGAACGTGTATAAATTAACGTGTAATCTACGCACGAGACAAGTTTCCTAACCCTACTCATTATCATTATATAAGTTTATAAATTTATCTCTTTACATCGAGTAAATTCTCGTTATTATTGATCAAGTCCATTTTGTTATATTAAAGTTTATTAATCTTACAAAGTATGATTATGTTATACAATACTTATTCTATTGTATATCTCTTGAGATTGTTATTCGATTTAAATATCAGTTACTGTTGAACCTTGTTAGACTAGCGAACCCTTAATGATTCGACTAGTCCATAGTTGATGAACATTCTAAATTTTAGAACCCTTGTTGAATTATCCAAACCAAACTTCCTTTGGTGCAGACTCCAATTTCAAACTGAGATGAACAACCCAGTATAGGGGATTACTTATGCGTTAGCGTTAAGATATTGTGCACAGTATGGTACTAGGGGCTGATCCCCCTAAGTACGAGAAGAAGAGTCCATAGTCTTATGAATGTTAAAGGTTTCAAGTATAAACACTTGACAACCTAGGACATAGTTCAAGGTCTTATGACCCTCAGAAGTTCTTTTGATTCTTGTTATTCATTCTCGATTCAAAAGCTGAGTTTTCCTATTTCAGAAGTCTTTAATTCATTCGCATGTTATTATTTTATTGTTATACTTGTGGGCAATCGTGCTCACTCTTGCGTAATTATAACATTGCAGTTAAGAACGAAAGATCCGACGAGCCTTCCACTAGTAAAGGCAAGGGCAAGATTAACAAGCGATGAAGACTTGTTGATTATGTGATTATGTATTTATGTTTCAGACTTGATGTTGTTTAAAACTTGTTATTTGTTTATGATTCCGCACAGATGTTTAAGGTTAGTTTAACTTGGGATTGTATTTATTATTATTCAGTTGTTGTAACCCCATAAGGGGAAGATTTATTTCTATCTATTGCATGGTTTGCATTTATTATGGGTAGATAGATAAATGATATTTATACAGTGAACCCCAAATCCCGCGTAATTGAAGTACCGGGTTTGGGGGTGTCACAGTTTATAAGATAATACTTGTATTAAAACTCACAGTATATGTGTTGTCGTATTTTGCACGACAATTGTAATAATGAAGTTTGTAGTTATTTTTTGTACCATATATTTGGCGACTCAGAATGGGTTGTGTGGACCTATTTTGGGGGCGTCATAGTTGGTATCAGAGCTTAGGGATATGATCTCTGGTGGAGATCTAGGATTAAAACTAGGAGGGGAAAGACGAGTAAATCCTTCGCTAGTGTGTCTTACCTAAGCTTATTTGTTTGATCGGTCAGAATATAGGGATAATATGTGGCATGTCAATTTCTTTAATTAACCCTTATTTTGTGGCAGTATTTGAGAATGGCATCTGAAAATTTTGAGATGAGCAATGGAGCACATGAGACCGTTGAGACATCGGCAATCAACAACCAGGATAATGTGCATCAGGATTGCAATAATCCTCCTTTAAACAACAACACCAACCAAATGATGAATGATGGGATGTTTAAGAGCTTTCTACAATTCATGCAAAACCAGACAAGAGAGACTCTTGTTCAAAATGCAGGTGGAAACAATGGTAACTCACGACTTGTCACTGCCAAGCAATTCAAGGAGTTAGGACCGCTGGAGTTTTTGGAAAAGCCTAATCCACTTAAGGCAGAGGAATGGATTAAGTAGATTACCAAGATATTTGATGTCTTGGGATGCACTGAAGAGTAGAAGGTTCTCTTCGCCACCTTCATGTTGCGTGGAGAGATAGATTACTAGTGGGATTCTGTAAAACGTACCCATTCGTCCGCACTTAAGATGACTTGGGAGAGGTTTTAAGAATTATTCAACGACAAGTACTTTCCATAAAGTATTCGTCACATGAAGGAGTTGGAGTTTCACAAAATGGAGCAGAACAATATAACTATGTCACAATACAAGGCAAAGTTCGTGGAGTTATCTCGGTTTGTATCCCATTTGGTAGACAACGAGGAGCGAATAACGCGAATGTTTCTAAGAGGTTTGAAACCCGAAATTTATCAACATCTTATCTCTTATAAACTTTGATTGTATTCAGATGTAGTGAATAGGGCTCAATTATTAGAGCGGGATTATGAGTCAGCTCAACCAAAAGACAGCAACCGGCAACACGATAATAGTAATACCAGTGGAACCAATCAGCGAAGCAGTGATAACCAACGTGCCAGAAATGGTAACCACTTCGGTGGTAATCATGGCCAAGATAATAGGAGAGGTGAGTCAAGTGGAAATTTCAAAAAGAGGAGATTCAACAATGACGTGAAGACATCGACCAGCACCAGCAACAAATTCTAGGGGAAGAGAACGACCGCCAGTTAGATGCTACAGATGCGGAGAGGAGGGACACATAAGTCCAAACTATTCACAGCCTTCCAAGGTGTGTTTTAGTTGTGGAAAAAATGGTCATATAGCCCGATTTTGTCTGGTAGCGAAGTTAAGTCCAGCCGGGACGGTGGCACCAAAGGCGACTATGGACAAAATAAAGTCGGTGGTTCGGGGGAGAGCGTTTGTCGTAATGTCCCAAAAGGTGAAGAACCTAAACAAAGTTATCACGGGTAAACTAATTATAAACTCTTGCGAAGTCTATACCTTATTAGATACTAGTTCTACCCATTCTTTTATCTCTCCTGCTTGTGCTCAACATTTGAACTTGACCCCTGAGAAATTAGACTTTAACTTATCTGTTGAAACTCCGTTAGGAGAAACTTTCATTACATCCACTGTTTATAAATCTTGATCGATTCAAGTTGGGACCATCACATTACATGTTAATCTCATCTCTTTGAAAATACTTGCATTTGGTGTGATTTTAGGGATTGATTGGTTAACTACTCATCATGCTAAAATTGATTGTTTTCGTAAGATCGTTAATTTTCATATTCCTAACCAACCTGTTATACAAATTCAAGAAACCAAACCACTAAAGTGAATCACTGTTATATCAAGCCATAAAGCCATTCGTTTATTGAAAAACGGATGTCAAGATTTCTTAGCCCATGTCATGGATTTAAACAAAAATATGTCAAATTTGAATGATATTTCTATTGTTAGTGAATTTCCTGACATATTTCCTAAAGAACTTCCTGGCCTACCCCCAGAGCGTGATATTGAATTCTGTATTGACCTTGAACCCAGTACAAAACCCATTTCTAAAACCACATATCGAATGGCTCCTATTGAACTTCAGGAGTTAAAAACCCAACTCATGTGAACTCATTAGACATTGGTTTCGTTTCGTCCCAGTACATCTCCTTGGGGTGCTCCTGTTTTATTTGTAAAGAAGAAAGATGGGAGTATGCGACTTTGCATTGACTATCGGGAGTTGAACCATGTCACCATCAAAAATAGGTACCCACTACCTCACATTGATAACATGTTTGACCAGTTGCAAGGTGTTAAATTCTTCTCAAAGATCGATCTTCATTCCGAATATCATCAGTTAAAGATTAAAACTGATGACATTCCAAAGACTACTTTCAGGACTCGGTACGGACATTATGAATTCCTAGTCATGTCTTTTGGATTGACTAATGCTCCTGCGGCCTTCATGGATATGATGAACCGAGTATTCAAGGAATATTTGGATCATTTTGTGGTTGTCTTTATTGATGACATCCTCATCTATTCCAAAAGTCATGAAGATCATGAGCAACACTTGAGGCTGATACTCCAAAAGCTTCGAGAAAACAAGTTATATGCCAAGTTGAAGAAATACGAGTTCTGGCTTGAGAAAGTAGCATTCTTTGGGCACGTGGTATCGAAGTATGGAATATCAGTTAACCCGGCAAAGATTGAAGCAATACAAAGTTGGGAGCAACCTAAGTCAGTAACTGAAGTACGTAGCTTTCTGGGCTTAGCTAGGGGTGCTCATCGGTAAAAAAACCGAACCGGTACCAAAAAAACCGAA
This sequence comes from Panax ginseng, assembly GCA_020205605.1. Taxonomy (NCBI): domain Eukaryota; kingdom Viridiplantae; phylum Streptophyta; class Magnoliopsida; order Apiales; family Araliaceae; genus Panax; species Panax ginseng. Next base: position 71,909,273 of record CM035139.1, read on the forward strand.
CCGGTACCGAACCGAAAAACCCTAAAAATTAAGAACCGATACTGGTATCAAATAACCAGTTTTGGTACCGGTTCGGTACAAAGTCGGTACCGATTTTTTCGATTTGGTTTTCAGTTATACCGCAATAATTAAATAATTTTTTATATATATTAACAAATTTTTTAAAACTAAGAAATTAGATTAGTAAATTACACTTACAAATACTAATTACAATTGTTAGTCTAAGATTATTTAACTATCATAGTTGTAGTAAATAGTAATTGTAGTTTGAAATTCGATTATTTTAATTTCCTTACTTGAAAGAGTACATGTAAAATCCCATTTGTTAAAAAAATAAAAACATTAGTTTTTCACATTGAATCTAGTTGTAATTCTTGGTATCATAGAAGAATTGAATCTAGTTATAGGGATGTGCAAGTCAAAGATTCAGTAGTGCGCCTCTTATTTATCAATAATAAAAAATCCACGTCCCATTCATAAGCAAGCACATCACATAAACAAAACTAGCAATGAAATGATGGAACATCATATTTTATTTTATAGGGTGAACTGATTAGAAGCAAAGCAACTGAAAATTATTTCTTTTGAAGTTTGCTTAGATGATAAACCTAGAGTGTGGTATTATTTATTTACTTTATTTACACTCAAGAAAATGGATCTAAAATTACATATATATATATATATATATATAGATAAAATATAGATTCATAAATGTAGTTGTTGACAACTTTCAAATGACAGCAAGGAACAAATGAATAAAACAGTCTCACCTTTTCGGTTTTTTTTCGGTTTTTTGGTATTTACCGAATTCAAATTTTCATTACCGGCACCGAAAAGTATAAAAAAACCAAAAAACCAGACTAAAAAAAATCGAAACTGAAAAAATGATCTCCAGACTGGCTTAGCATTTAAGCTTCAAACTGATTCAAGAAAAACCAAAAAATCGAATTTTTGAGCACCCCTAGGCTTAGCTGGTTATTATCAGAGATTCGTTGAAGGATTTTCTCAAATCGCTACTCCATTAACTCAGCTGACTCGAAAAGATACAAAATTTGAATGGAGCGAGGAATATGAGAAGAGCTTTCAAGAACTAAAGAGGAGACTCATTTCGGCACCTGTCCTGACAATACCATCAGGTTTGGAGGGATTTGTCATCTACAGCGATGCTTTAGGCAAAGGTTTAGGGTGTGTTCTCATGCAACATAGGAAAGTCATAGCCTATGCCTCGCGACAACTCAAAGAATATACGAGGAATTATTCTACTCATGCTCTAGAGTTGGCAGCAGTCGTTTTGGCATTAAAGATCTGGAGGCACTACCTATAGTGGGAGAAAGTGAAGATATATTCAGATCATAAAAGCCTCAAATATTTCTTCGCCCAAAAGGAACTCAACATGCGGCAACGACATTGGCTCGAGTTGTTGAAAGATTACAACCATACCATTCAATACCATCCTGGAAAAGCGAACGTGGTAGCTGACGTATTGAGTAGAAGATCATATGCGGGTACGAGTGCAATGTTACTAACACAAAGACCCATTTTGTATGACTTACAAAGGATGGAGATAGAGTTGAAAACTCTAGGGACCCACGTGATGATGCCAAATATACGAGTAGAACTAACTTTAATCGATAAAGTTAAAGCTGCTCAAGCCACAAACCCAGAGCTGATGCGTATGAAGAAGAAAGTACAAGAAGGTGCTATTCTAGAAGCAAGAATCGATGAAGAAGGAATAATTCGAGTCAACTCCAGACTTTGTGTTCCTAACGACTCTGATTTAAAGTACAAGATCATAATGGAGGCACACAGCACACCATTTGCAATCCATCCTGGAAGTACCAAAATGTATCGTGATCTTTGACATACATTTTGGTGGAGCAATATGAAGAGAGAGATCGCGGAGTTTATCTCAAGGTGTTTAAGTTGTCAACGTGTCAAGGCAGAGCATCAAGTACCAAAAGGTCCATTGCAACCACTTGAGATTCCAGAATGGAAGTGGGAACACATCAATATGGATTTCGTTACTGGTCTTCCCAAGGTTTCTCAAGGCATAGATGCAATTTGAGTCATTATTGATAGATTAACCAAGTCTGCTCATTTCTTGCCTATACGAGAAACTTATTCACTTGAACGTCTTGCTCATATGTATATAAATGAGATTGTGAGATTGCAGGGTATGCCAGTATCCATAGTTTCTGATCGAGACCCACGATTCACTTCACGATTTTGGGTCAGTTTGCAGAAAGCTAAGGGCACTGATTTACGATTCAGTTCTGCATATCATCCTCAAACGGATGGGCAATCAGAAAGGACTATTCAAACTATTAAAGATCTATTAAGACTTTGCATTCTAGACTTCAAAGGAAGTTGGGACAGGTACTTGTCATTGGTGGAATTCTCCTACAACAACAGTTATCAAGCAAGTATAGGCATGGCTCCATTTGAGGCGTTGTATGGACGAAAGTGCTGCTCTCCAATATGCTGGGACGAGGTAGGTGAATTAACGTTGTTGGGACCAAAATTGGTACGCATGACTACGGAAAAGATTCAAATGATCCGACAACGTATACAAACCACACAAGATCGACAAAATAGTTATGTTGATCTTCATCGAAGGGACGTGGAATTCAATGTTAGAGATCATGTATTGTTACGTGTTGCTCCATGGAAAGGAGTTACGAGATTCGAGAAGAGAGGGAAGCTCAACCCTCGATTCATTGGTTCATTTGAAATCCTCGACTGAGTAGGAACTGTGGCATATAGACTTGCTTTACTGCCAAGTATGGCTCGTGTTCATAACGTTTTCCACATATCCATGCTACGTAAATATGTGAAAGACCCGAACCACATTATTGAGTTAGAACCAGACGAGATAGCAGAAGATTTAACGTATGAAGAGGTACCTGTTAAAATCTTGGATAAAAAGGAACATATTTTACGCTCAAAGGTTATACCTCAAGTCAAAGTTTTATAGAGAAACCATGATATTGAGGAAATGACCTGGGAGTTAAAATAGAAAATGAAAATAAGGTATCCTACCTCTTCTACGTAACATCAATTTCAAGGATGAAATTTCATAAGGAGGGGAGGTTGTAAGACCCCAACTTTTTATGAATAAAGATTTTTTTTCTCTAATTATTATTTTTTGAATAATAAGGTGTTGATTTAATATAATTATTTAGTTATGGGTGAAATGTGCAAATTTTGCAAAGTAAGCAAGTGGTCATAAAATATTCGTTTTGGTCGGGAGATATTCTTTTTGTCAGAATGTCCGTACGACGGCGCAATCATTGGTGGACCACATAACGGAATAACTGTAGGATATAGAAAGCGACAGAAATAATCTTTTTATAAAAATAACGGCAAAACTTTTACCGTTAAAACTGTTGAAATACCCAGTGATAAAAGTATAGTAGTACGCGTGGTTGCACAGTGGCACACGGTATTGCACAGTATCTCTGATTATTGATTCTTAAGTAAGAAGTCACTCAATAATTGATACAGTAAAAATTACACAGTTTTTCATATTATTGGTACAATAATTGCTACAGTGATAATTAAATAGTATTTTGCATTATTGATTCAATAATTGTCATGACACAGTAACTCATATTATTGAAATGATATTATTAGATAGCATTATTGATAATGTCTAGAAAGTTCTGTCGAGGAAAAGGGTTAGGTCATATAATTGTGTGTCAGTAAGGAGAAATCCTTATCGGAAAGCTCCCTCTTTCCTGGGAACGATCTAGTTATCAGTATTGTGAATCTATAATATTAATTAGAAATAATTGATGAATATGGTAAGTAAATATTTCTTTAAATTTTGATATAAATGGAGGAATTTTAGACTGAGACAATTGTCGAAAGTTGTTATTTTTTTATGAAACCATAATTATCTTCTCTCATAATATATTTATATATTATTATAATATTACATTATAATAGTATAATGTGATAATATAATAGTATTTTTTTTTTATAATTTAAATGGTAATTTTATTATAATAAATTTATGGTATAAGAATAAAATGAGGTGAAAGATAGCAAATTAAATTTGGAATTCTTTTTAATAATTATAAAATGTTTTTAACATGTGAAATAAATGAGGGAGACCTCATTTTGGATTTGAACTCCTTATTTTCAAAAGGTGTGCTGTATGTTTTCAAAATAATCATCCGTAGGTGTAAATTTGTCAGAAGTGGTGTTCTACCAATTTCTTATAAATAGGTTGTTTAATTAAACAATGAAACTCACAACAGAATTAGAAAATTCTCTCTCTATAATATCGAGCGTATTTCTTGTGAGTATAAGGATACTTTGAGTGTAGCTTTTTGTGCAAGATTTTTTTAGAATAATATCCGATATTCTAGTCAAATCCAGTTTCTACTAAGGTAAAGGATATTAATTTTTTTTCGTAAAGAAGGTTATTTTCTTTCAATACTCATAAATGATATTATTTCCTTCCATATTCGTAAGGGATATAATTTTCTTTCATACTACATATTACGTAAGCGATATTATTTCATCCTGTATTCCTAAATTTAAACTTACTATGCTAAGTATTGCTTCTATAATTCCTGAAATGATTCAAAATTTTGCTTCATTTAATATCATTTCACTGAAATATTGGTCTAAACTTTCTTATTAAATATGGAACTTTTCATGTCTAGGTACAGTTCATGGGCACTGTTCATACGGTACTGTTCATACATACGGTACTATTCATACGATACTATTCACGGGTATTGTTCACAAAAAAAAAAATCTTTTTCCAAGTTATCTGTTGTGCTTGAAATTGAATCCATGTTATGGTCTCACTTGATTTATTCTTATTATCATATTATTATTATCATAATTATCAGATTTAAATTATGTTGAAAGTTATCTTTGGCCCGTAGTGCAAAGATGAACTGTTGATTGATGAATATCTTTGGCTCGTAGTGCAAAGATGAACTGTTGATTGATATCTTTGGCCCGTAGTTCAAAGATGGACAGCTGTTTGGTATGATCATGACCACTGGTGATCAAACAATAATCTTTGGCCCGTAGTTCATAGATAATTCGTTGATTGAAAATAATTATTGATTGATATTACAGGGATAAAATATTGATGATGGACTTTTAAATCAAGAAGATAGTAGACATCATGCTCTACTTGACTCTTCTAATGGATTGTTGTTTTCGATGCCGTTGTTGATCTAAAATTTGTTGTCTATTGTATTCTATCAGATTTTTCCCTGTTGAGGGCTAAGGATAATTTATTCTGCATTATCTTAGTCATAATATTTTTTATTGGGCTAGTTGAGCTCATCCTTTTCCTTTTTATTCTATTTTTCTTCTCAGGAGACGAGAATATAGCTCTTACTAGTCGGGGTGTGGAGTGATGGTTCAAGACAGTTGTTATAGCAGTCCTCACTATTTTGTAAAATAGTGTATCAATAATTGTAATGAGAATTTTATTTGAGTTTGGATATTGTCTACAAGACAATATTTGTATTAAAACTCACGTATATGTATTGTCGTATTTTGCACGACAATTATAATAATGAAGTTTGTAGTTGTTTTCTGTACCATGTATTTGGTGACTCAGAATGGGTTGTGTGGACCTATTTTGGGGACGTCACACAAGGATTCCTGGGTTGTCATTTATCGAATCACATAGGACATTTCTCTTCTTTTATTAAAAGTGGTAGATTCTTTATTGATCATTCATTATCTCCGTATATAACTTATTACACCCAAGCATACCCTTTATTATACCCTAAGGGTCTTAAGGAATAAGCCAAAATGTAATTCGTTATACACAAGATACTATGATGATCTCAAGTTTAAGGATCACTTGTACTACTATCACTACATGAATTCCTATTGACAGACAAGTAAAACTTCATTAAGTATTTCTTAGTGAGTCACGTTCAGTGAACTTATTCTCCAATAAGCACCTACATACTTGCTTTAGTGTCTCCACACAAATGATCATTAGATCAATCATCCACATACAATGAGCAAGCAACGTATGTATCAATCTATCTGGATTCACATTACCCTTTTTAGTAATCCATTGATTGGGAACACTTTAGTTTTAAGCTATCTAAGAATTTAGATCTCATCAGTATGATTCATCATGATTCTAAAAGAATTGCTTAAAACTATGGGTTTATCACATATTATTAAAACAACACCATGTAGATAATTAAATGTCTTTAATAAATAATTCTTTTATTAATAAATAAATAAGATTGATTACAAAGTATATACTTTATCATCATACATGATTGGCTTGTATGCATACTACTTCCAATCTCCCACTTGCACTAAAGTCAATCGTCATGGTATCTCATACCCATCTTCTCTAAGTGACGATCAAACGGTTGTTGTGTTAACGCTTTAGTAAATGGATCTGCAATGTTGTCTTGAGAGTCCACACGCTCCAGGGTGACATCTCCTCTTTCAATAACTTCTCTAATCAAATGAAACTGTGCAACACGTGTTTGGATTTCTGATGAGACCTGGATTCCTTGGCCTGCGCAATAGCCCCGGTGTTGTCACAAAATAAAGGTATTGGTCCTCTAATGCTACGAACCACTCCAAGTTCGGTTATGAACTTCTTCATCCAAACAGCCTCCCTTGCAGCCTCACTTGCAGCTATGTACTCTGCATCTGTCACTGAATCAGCAATTGTTTGTTGTTTGAAACTTTTCCAACTTAATTCACCACCATTCAAGGTAAACACATACCCCGAAACGGATTTACTGTCATCTTGATCCGTTTAAAAACTTGAGTCAGTAAAGCCCTCTAGTTTCAATTCAGACTCACCGTAGACAAGAAACACATCTTTAGTTCTTCTTAAATACTTTAAGATATTTTTCACTGCCTTCCAGTGTTCTTCTCCTGGATTCGACTGATATCTACTTGTTACACCAAGTGCATGAGCGACATCCGGTCTAGTACATATCATACCGTACATGATAGATCCTATTGCTGGAGCATAAGGAATCTTACTCACACAGTCTCTCCTCAGGTGTCTTTGGGGCCTGTTTCTTGGAGAGATGTATTCCATGGCACATCGGCATAAGATCTCTTTCGAAATCTTCCATACTAAACTTCTTTAGTATCGAGTCAATGTACGTTCATTGGGATAAGTCAATCATCCTTTTATATCTATCTCTATAGATCTTTATCCCTAAAGTATAGGATGCTTCTCCCAAGTCATTCATAGAGAAGTGTTTAAATAACCAGATTTTAATGAATTGTAGTATAGAAATATCATTACATCTTATGTTGTTCCAAGAAATAGGAAGCAAGTTTTTATTTTCCTATACATTTATCCATGCACAGTACAGGTAGGGCTGCACATCAGGCCTGATGCCCGTTGGACTGAACCGACCTAGCCTGAAAAAGTCTGGTTGTGCTTGGGATTGGTCTGGTTATTTAGATAAAAAATACATCCTATTTCCAAATGGACTCTTTTCTTTTAAGGCTTAAATATTAATTACTATCCTAAACTATTAATATTTTTTCACTCGAGTGATCAACCGTTCAATATTTTTTCACTCGAGTGATCAACCGTTCAATTTTTTCATCAAGATCATTAAATTATCAATTTTTTCACTTTCGTTCAATTAGATCTATTACGCCATAAATTGATGACGTAACTGCTGACTAGGCTAATCAACAATGCCTAAATAAATTTTTACATTTATTAAATGTCTAAGAGTAAAAAGGTCAACTCACTATAATAACCTTGTAATATTTCTCTCATTTTTCATCAAAGCAAAGTACAATCAAATGAAAATCTAGATCCAAACCAATGATCAAATGTTAACCCTGAATTGAACATAAGTGGAAAAATTATGAGCTTGATCATCTGATTGAAAAAATTAAAAGATCAATTACCGTGAAAAAGAGCAAAGAGTTTAGGGTAGTAATTTATATTTAAACCTTTCTTTAAAACAAAATACATCAGAATACAATATACTAAGTTAATCTAACAGTATGTAAAAACTAGGAACACCATAGTAGAAACCAACTCTGAAATTAAGAATGGGCAGTTGATACTTCGATTCATCCCGATTAAAGACCAATTTTGTTTCCAGGCTCATGTCAACAATATCTTATTTCACCCTTCTCCTCCTGTCCGTCTCTTTCTCTGCCTTTGTCCCTATCATCATCCCTCTCCCGGCTTCCACTCTTCTATCGGTCCCTTGCTCTTTCTAGGTCATGGGCTCTGTCTCTATCTGAGTGTCTTTCTTTATCTCTGACCCCGTCATTTTCCCTCTCCCTGTCTCTGTTAGATGATTTCCATTGGGGGCTTTCACTTCGACTCTGACTGCGGTGACGCTTCCTCGATGATTCACGGGACTCGTCTCTTCTCTCCCACCTCTCCCAATATAGTCTTTCTGCAGTTTTAAAAGTATTTGATATGCATATTCTGAAACATATACGTAAAAGCTTAAAAGGTCGGGAATTCTCTAAATTACTCAACAACACCACCGAATCAAAAGGAGAAGAATTCATAAAATAAAAGCACATTATACGGGAGCAAAGCCAAAGGTGAAGAAACCAGTTTTGAGAGTTTGAGACGACAAGGACAATCTAATACAATCATGGCAACCAAATTAGGCATAATTCATAACATGTAGGTTATATGCAGTTCAGATAAAGATTGTAGTCACGTCTCCCACTTCTCATCAAGTATTATAAAGATTTTAGCCATTTTTGTAGAGTTCTAATGTTGAATACCATTGAAGGTATATTTGCTTAGTTTTATGTCACGAAATATGATTTTCCTAAACTGTAGTATTACAAAAATTTCTCAAAGCTTTGTCATTAGCAATTCTTGACAAACTTACGAAGCTGAGCTCACAATTATGCGGAAATAAAGATTGAGACAAATTAGCACATGCTCGAATGAGGTAGGGCCGTAGAACCAAGCACAGGTGGATCCAGAAATCTAAGTTAATAGAGGCCAAGCTCTTTGGGTGAAATAAATTGAAAAACTATACATATATTTTTAGAACCATTGTATATCCACAAGGACCACAACGACGAAGAAGAATGTTAAAAAAAAGAATTTAATCTCATGAATCAAGTTATATACATATGCATACATACATAGATACATACATTATGTATATATGTATATATATATATATATATATATATACAATATATGTATATATATATATGTATATATTAAACAGTACGGGGTTAAGTCAGAATTTAACTCAAGGGGACCAAAAGTAAGCCCATAAAAATTTTCTAGACATTATAGACGACAATGCTTTGTGGATTTGACTCAAAATGTGGTTTAAATAAATTACTGATGCTCTCTTTCGAAACCGAAGACTTCTAGTTCCCCGGGTTGAAATCTACTACTGATTGAGGAGGAATCCGCAACCCAATACGTTGATGGATATTTCTAGGTTGAGCTTACAACAATATAGTTCACTTCAAGGAAAAAATGGGAGCCAAAGACCATATCAATCCACATCAAGTTGCCCATACAACCGATATGGGGTGATCCCATAAACAAATATTCATTAGGGAAACTATAGTAAAAATATGGCAAAACTAAATATTTAGCCACTGTAAGTAGTTGACAAGTTTTGCTTATTATACCACTAAACTTTAAATTTTTTAAATTACCCCCATTAAACTAACTATTATTTTGCAATTGAATCATTCTGTTATCTCTGAGCTAACGGCTGTTAAATCCTTTCAGCCATTATCCTACGTGGACGTGCAAAAGAAAAAAAAATGACATGACTTATTTTCTACATGAAATTGGTCTCTTTCTTTTAAATCTGTTTTGATTTATTTCAAATGGATTTAACTGAGCTTTCTGGTGTTTATCATCAGAAATCATATATATTTCGTCGATTTTAAGGTCTGATTTTCTTTTGATTTGTTTGATTGGCCGGATCCTGGGCCGTTATTATTCTCCTTGTTGCTTTGGATCAGTGTTGGATCTGGTTTGAAGGAGTTTGGATCTAGATCTGGGTAGTCATCGGATTCTGGACCTGGGGGGTTGTGTGGGTGATGATTGCTTCTGTTGCTGCTGATCTGATCTGGTTTGCCGACATGTTCGCCGGTGTTTTGCTGGTTAGGGGCAGTGCGTGGGAGTCCCTGTCATGGCTGGTTGGTTGCTTTTACTCAACAAAGATGCTTATTCACAAACAAGCATTCATACTTTTTTATTCTTTTCTCATAGTCAAATCCGTTCTCTCCTCAGATCCGTCGGAGTCCTCACCCAGTCCGTCGTCGGGACAAAGTACCAGCCCCCTCTTTCCTCCGCCAGAGGCCGGAGCACCATTCAGTCACTCGTCGTCGCTGCAACTTGATTCTCCACCAACACCTTCGCCGTCTACCTGGTTCATCGTCGGCGCCTGCTCCTCATCAACTTGATTCTCTCTTATATTCATAGATTTATACTATTTTTGATTAGTATTTCTATCTACATAGAAAAGATTGAGTTTAAAAAATGGTGATTTGTTAAATTCTTTAATGTTACAAAAACTTTTATTTCCATTGAATATTTATATTGTTCCAGTAGTCGAGTAATTATTGTACTTGAGTACTATTTAAGTTTGAAGTTTGATTATTATTTTTGTCTTAATTTTGTTACCAATGGCATTTATAAATTAGATTAATCCAGATTTTGTTGATACCTGGTAATATAATGGAGAGGAAATGTCAGAGTCAACGTTGAATTTTTAGGCTTCAGATTTAAATTTTTTAAAGAAATTGGTTGCTGAGTAATATGCCTTACTTTTTTCTTTTTTTTTGCACGTCCACGTAGGATAATGGTTGAAAGAATTTAACAACTGTCATCTCAGATATAACAGATGACACAATTGCAAAATAATAGTTAGTTTAATGGAGTAATTTAAAAAATTATAAGTTCAGTGGTATATTAAGTAAAACTTGCTAACTACAGTGGCTAAATCATTAGTTTTGCTGTAAAAATATATATCTAAAACAGTACATATGAATCTTTTAAGGAGTTGACTCAACATTAAAGGAGGAAGCCAAGGCATTCTGTTTTTCAGATATTTGCCTACTTTGTATTGATCACTCATATCCCACAGTGAATTCTAGGACAATATAGGTCATGTGTAGGAGTTGTTCAAAATATTCAGTTTTTTCGGTTTTCAAGATGAACCGGACAAAGAAAACCGGTTCGGGACCGATTCGGTACAAACCGGTTTTCGATATGGGTTCCGATTAGCAATTTTAAAGGTCAGGTATATACCGAACCGAACCAGTTGTACCGGTCCAAGCCCTTTCTAAAGAAATTTCTTGCTTAGCCTTGTAGAATTGGCTTAAAGTCTTCTTTAATCCCTCCTCTTTAAATACAATTAAAGGATGAAACTCTTAAATATGAGATTGGTCTGCAAGATGTACAAAACTTCATCCAAAATAAATAAATAGATAATTGAGTATAATTGCATAGTTGAACTACTGATGGTATTTCAATTAATAGAACAAAACAAAAATTTCAATCATATCTAAATCTATAATAGAATGCAATAGAACAAAAGGTCACATTTAGCAGATTCATATTTAAAATCCTTTTCAAATTGAGAACAAAGCACAAACAAGAAACAACTATGGAAATTTGTAACCCATTAAAATTATAAGAATGTGATATCACCCAATCCTATCTTCTAATAATAGCATACTTAATCTACCAAAAACAAATAAGCTTTTACTTACTGTTGTCAGGAGCATTTTCATTAGAATCTAATAAACCGAATTCAGATTGTAGCCGCTTCCGATGGACCTCAACTTTTCTCTCAATTTCACCCAAACTTTTGATTCCCCTCTCCTCGAGAGATTCACGATATTCAATCAAAGCAACCTCAAGGCGTCTTAACTTTTGTCTGCAAATAGAGAATCAGTCAAACACCAAACAAAAAACAGCATGAGTGCATGTTCCAAGGTGTTCCATAACCTAAATCTAGAAGACTTGGGTAGAGGGGAAGATGCAAATGATATCTCCAAATTTTATTTAAGATAATATGTGAAGTAAAGATCAGTTTGAATATAGATTATCCTGAACACCCAACCTCCAAGAAAATAAAGCAGAATTGAACACAATGTCAGCACCCAACAGCGATAACAAGAACTTGACTATTCAGTGATATGGTAATATCAATAATTCGGATCATCCCACCTACAAGTGGACTAACGAGAATCAATTTATGCAACAAACCTAACCCAGTTTGAAGTAAAAAACTATAAACTATAGAACCTTATGATGGTATATATGGAAAAAAAGAAATAAAACATCTCATTAAATGCCTGAAATCAACTATTGGTAGAAACAACTAAATTATAGCATCAGACATAGTATGCAGAATATCAAACCTCAGTTCTTCATTGATTCCACTTTCAGGATGCACTGGACTGCTTGCATCAGTTGCTAGCTCCACCTCCACAGCCTTACTAAGATTGTCACCCGCATTCTCACTCCCAGAAGATGAATAAGTTAGCCCCAGATCCCTAGTACTTGTCTTTTGTTCATCGTCACTTTCATCGTCCTCTCTAGCCCACTTTGACGCGGTCAATACAGGCTCATTTTTCCCTATATTTGTGAAGGCTCTAGGTTCAGGTTGTGGGATAGGAATGGATGAATTAAATAGTCCAGAATCTTTGCCTTGTGATGTCAACTCATCCTCTCCATTACGAGTCCATTTTGACAAACCAGCTGCCTCCACTTCAACGTTTGTTTCTCTCTGGCCACTAGGGTATCTACCAGAACTTGAATGTCTGTGTGCATATTTCAAGTTATCATTGAGTTCATAGCCCCTCTGTTTTTCTGCCTCTTCCAGATAAAGCAATCGCGCAACCATTGTTTCTCTACCACCAACAAGAGATAATCCATTGTGTCTGCAGCGTCTTTCAAGCTCACCAAGCTGAAGGCTTAACAGCTCCTTCATAGCTGCTCCCTTTCCCATTGCCAGTGCCCCATCTTGGTTGGTCTTTATTCCATCACTAGCATCGTCAGGGCTATTTTTGTTTTCTAGCTCTGGTGCATCGCCACAAATGGAATGGAAAGGGATCACCCCACTGCTCCCAGATCTAAGAAAAGTAGCTCGTAAGCCATTCACATATGCATCCGAAAATAGAAACCAGTCAGCCCATACTTGAAGAATTTTGAGAACTCGTTCCTGCAGAATGAGAGGCAACATTACTCTTAAATCCAACAACAAATCAAAAAGCAACCAAGATATAATAAACATGGGGCAGCCAATTGGACAATACTTACTTTAAGCGCCTCAGCAGTGATTCTTCCTGAGATACTACGATACAAGTCGTTGAAGCTCTCCACCATGTCTGGTAAAGTTACTTCAAATTTGGTGCGGTAAGCAGATGCATTCTTTACAGGAGCGCTACTATTGTGAAGAATGTCGGAGACAAGCATGAGCCTTGCGACTTTAGTCGGAATGGGAGTTTCTTTAAGAGTCAAGGACTCGGTTAAAACTTCAATAATCTGCAATGCATGAGAACTGTATAAGGAACTTATTCAAATCCCTCCAATATTTGACCCTAGATTCCTCTATTTTCTTTTCTTTGGTTAAATTCTAATTTCTTGGAAGTATGGCTCAAATATTCTTTAAAGAGAAGCAAACACGTGGCATTTTATATGTTATCATTAGCATGCCATTCCAAAATGAAATTGAGATTAGAAGGTGGCATTAGATAAACAATGGTTCAGTGAAGTTGATAAATAATACTCCATTTGTTCCACAAAAAGAGTCCCATTTGCTAAAAAAAATTGGTCCACATAAAGAGTCGTCTTTTTAGTGATAGTAGTATAAAATGACAAAATGTCCCCAAGTTTGCCATCATAAGTTCATTATCACGCCATCACTACTAAACTAACTTACAATTTTAAGGGTACATGGAACAAAAATACATCCTGAATATTTGAAAATTTTGCAAATAGAACTCTTTTTGTGGATTGGAGGTAGTAGAAAGTATCATATCAAAACATGTATCAATAGAAAATTGAGTGAAAAATGATTACTTAAACAATAGGTCCACCCATATTAACCTGATCCTAGTAAGCAAACAGAAACGCATTAGTATCGCTATTACCTCTCCAGCAGCATCAGCATTATCCAATGCAAAACCCATAGCTTCCTTTATCTGACTTCTTTCTAATGTCAAGGCACGGAGCATATCCTCAAATTCATCTCGCTGTGCATCTGTCAGTGATCGTTCGGGCTCTACACGCTATAGAAGTTTATTGGAATTAGGGATTGCAATATTGGAAGAAAAATCTCCTCTTGTAATAACATAATGACGGATGGAAATTTTGTTTATCCAAAACAAGCTGAACAGAGTACAACAGGATGAAAGATAAAAAAAATACCCTGCTTCTACCGGCAGCATATGTAGACCCAGACTCCTCATGCTCTGGGCTTTTTGCTATTGGCAGAGAGGGTGGTATCCATCTGAATTAAAACAGAATCATGGAGTAAAATTATATGAAGTGGTCCATGGTATTTTTCTGAAAACTGAAAGACAGTAAAAATCTGAAGTAACTCTAGTTTAAAAGCAAAGGCATTTAGCAAAACCTAAAAAAATTATGTATTACCTCCCGCTACCAGTTATCATGATGAAAGGCTCAGTTCGCCACCGCTGAAGCGTATCACCCTGAAATTATATAAAAACCAAATTTCTTCATTAGCATTTAACTACACATCAAATAAACACAAAGAGAACTATTTGAAATCTCAACACAATAGGAAAAATAGATATGTATAACTGTTATATTTGATGACTGTTCACTGATAATAAAGTATATGCAACCTCTAAGTTATGACCCATAACATTATGAAAGTTAATAGCGAACTTGAGCTATGTTGTATTTGAACCATCGAACACTAAAATGGCTTTTCGTTTAATTTTGTACTGGTTTATTGCTACAGAATGTACTTGAACAACAAATAATTCTCTGTATAAACTACAGCGAATCTCCTGGGTTGGTAAAGTTGAGTTTCAGCAGGCTTAGTTGCACATGTCTCTTCCGCTTCCCGCCATTAGAAGTGGTCCATGGACTTTTACACCCAAGGATGCATTTACTTAACCCAGATTATTAATTCTTGCATACCATGCCAGGTTTTGTGCATGTCTATTCTAAATTAATTTTTACCCTTTTAGACAAAAGGAGAAGATTTGATTGAAGATGAAATAAAGGAATTACAATGCAGCAGGAGGACAAGATGTACTCCCTAATGAAAACCAAAAGAAAGCAAAACAAGTTGAAAAAGTATCCTAGTGTTACTTAAGCACCACCGCCAATCCCTATCAGATCTAACAAAGGAAGTCCTTGACAAGCTCCCACGTGTGAAACGAAATAAAAGTAAACACACACTGTCACAAAGTGAATCAAAAATCATTGTTAAACATGCCTATTTTTACATGACCCGCTTTTGTTTTCTTTGTATACCTTACTTGTGCAGATTACTCATGTTTCAAAAGTGGTTTCCTAAACTAAAAGGTAAAAGAATTTCTTGGAATGGCAGTAGATCAGTGTTTTCCTCTTCCTGATTTTCCAATTATACATGTGCATTGATACACACACACACACATACAAATACATATTTATATGTTTGTCTATATAAATTTGTGTCAGAGAACTTTTTCTTTATATTCCCTCCGTCATCATGTTCGACAATTCGAGAAATTTTCAAATAGGGTTGTAAATGGAGTCCGAAATATCCGAGCTTCAAAAATTCGTATCCGTAATTGCGTCAAAACGGATATTCTCCATATAAAGAAAATATTATTCGTATTTGTTTTTGTCTTTGTCCAAAGAGGATACAGATATATGCATATTCGTATCCGTTATTATCCATAATATCAATATACATATACATATATAAATCCCTTACTTAGTATTGGTATACAATATATGAAAATATTAGCATCAATTGATTATACATTTTTATGGCTATTTTATGAAATACGATATAAAAAAAACTATATATGGATATTATATCTAGTTTTATTATTTTATTTAATTGATTATACATCATTTCTATTATTAGTTGATTAAGTGAATAACTTTTTGGTTATATTTTAAAAACTAAAATTGTGCAAGAATTTTAAAAACTAAAATTAAACTTTAAAATTTTATTTTGAACCGATGCAAATATACGAATATTTTATATATTTATCCATATTATATTCTGCAAAACGAATATGGATAATATCAGTATTAGAATATTATACATCGGATACGAATATGGATATTTTATATCGCACATCCATCAGATATACAAATACAAATACGAATATTAAATTTTTTTTTCCCCCAAATACGGATGCGGATATACGGGATATACCTATATCCGCATCCGAAAATATCAATTTACAACCCTATTTTCAAATACAAAATTGATGTTATTCGTTTAACTTTGAAAATAATAAATTTCGTAATTAGTAATACTTTTTAGATAGTTTATAAATTTCATGATTGTATTGTCTAAACTCTAAAGTTAAATGGATCAATAATTTAATATCAATTTTGAATTTGATAATATCTCAGATTTACTTAAAAAGTCAAAATTGATCCTATATTTTGAAACGGAGGGAGTAATATATGTATATATATGAGAACTGTTATGAGCAGCGATGCTAAGTTGAAACATGTCCGGGATAGTTAACTGTTACATAATGAGTTTTGAAAAAATAAGGTGGAGAGCTTACTCAAGTAACTCAACTGACTTGATGCTTTTGTTGGTTTCATTAGGGAATGTATAAATGGTTGATTGAGTTAGTATCTTATTAAATGAATGATAAATTTGCTAATTATTTCAAAAGCCAAGCTTAGAAAAATAAAACGTCTACTACATTTTAAATAACTTTCAGTGTAAATCTATCAAGTGAAAACAAAGAATAGAGGAAAGGAAGCAAAGACATTCATTCCCTAATGTTGTGTTTGGATTACATATATCTAAGTGGGAATGGAATTGCTAATTCCCATGGAATGAAAAAAAAAAATTGTTTGTTCCATAAGAATGGAATGAATGATGAGGGTATTAAGAGGTGTTTGGGTATGAACCTTGAGGACCGAGGAGGCCTTGGGGAGAAGGTAGCACATTAATTCCATCCTCCTTTCCTGCCCCTCGGTAGAGTGAGTCTACTTAGCGAACTTCTCATTCCTACCAAACTGATGTTTTCATTCCTTAAGAGGAGTTGTGGAATGACTCATTACATTCAATTCCCTTCTCTATTCCATTCCTACATTGATTCCATTCCATCAATCCAAACACAGCATAAAAGACTAATATGGTGCCAATTAGGATGTTAAGCCATTAGGAGACACTGACACAGGTAAATATGTTTGATGTTTTGAGATGTCGAGGGTTTTACATGTAGCTATACTGAAACACATTAAGTCAAATGTAATGAACCCCAAATGAAAATAATATTATGATAATAGTTACAAATACAACAGTTTTTATCTTTGCCAGTTTACCTCACAAACTAAGATAAACCACCAAGTCTCTATTTCAAGAGATAATAATGAGATTTAGGGGAAGAAAAAGCTAAGACTCCTATGGAATTGCAAAGCATGTACATCAGTTTCCGGATAACAGAATGTACCTGAGCAAAGGAATAAAGCCTCCAAACATAGTATGTATGCTCCTTCGATCCAAGCTCAAACAAAAAAGTGAAAAGAGCATTACCACGACCTCTCTCCATTATAGCTTGCTCAAAAGCACAACCTCCATCAAGAATGTAGAGAGCCATTGTATCAATTACATGGCGAAGATGATCATCATCAGGTGGAACAACAGTGATATCAGGCACGTTAGGAGTAAGTACCTAGAAACCAAATAAAGTGATCAATAACAATTTCATTCTAAAAATAAGAAGTTTTAGAATAAATTACTAAATCTACTTATCAATTCTATGTGGATTATAAAATTTCAAAATGATATTATGTTTCATATGGAAAACATATATAATCAGATATATCCTTAAAAAAAATGTGTTGGGGTATTCTTTAATTTTCTACACAGACAAGTTACGTCTTTATTGACATATCCTCACCAATATAGTATTCTACGTTTACAGAAATTACCCTGCAAGTCTATTGTGATACACCGTGTATCAGTGTCCATGCTTCTTAGTAAATAAATATGAAAACATCAAGTACTAAGAACCCAGTGGCTGAAGGAGAAAATGTTTTACAATATTTCTATTCTGGTATATGTAATAAGAACACTATTTTTAGCTCTCTTTCTTTTATTTAATCTTTAGTTAGAATATAATTTTCAATTCTTCCCCTCATACAGATGCCATTAATCTTTATCATCCATGCAACAAGTACAAGAACATGGGTAAAAAGATCCAGATTTCCAAATTCAGCACCAATCCAGTATAGGATACTAATTTACTGGTTAATGGTCAGTCTTTCAGAAGGCATACAACTGCATGACTCCACGTTACTTGTTAAATTAAAACTAAAAAATAAAGATGAGTAGAGTAACCAAGTTAATATACCAGCTCAGAGTTCTGGCTTGGAACAGAAGTCACAGGAGGGCCAGATGGACCGGACAATATAACAGTTGCACCCTGTCAATCACAAAGTATATATCCTTAGCTTTGTATCATAAGCCACAATGTACAACTTGCCATATGTTTTATACAACCAAAAATATTACAAAAATATGGATTAAAATCATTTATCAAATTGAAAAGAAAAATTTATAAACATCTAATATTAGTGAAGGGGAAAACAATGCATATGGTATATGTGTGAATTTATAAATTAAATAGACCAAATGTAACAAACCTCTTTACTCCTGATAGCCATATGTCCTGGCGGTGGAGCAGGTAGTGCTTGTGATGGAAGCGAGACAGATTTACCCCACCCGATCTTCAGCTCATATTCATAAGCAACCACTCCTGTATTTCAAAAGTAGTATTTTTACGTACGTAAACACATCATTACTCCCTATTTTTTCTTTTACTGTTTCCCATAACTGCGATATGTCAAATGCATTTTATGTCCATATACAAACAGATGATAAAGCCACTGAACCAGATAGACAACAATTATCTTATTCTGAAGTGTTCAAAACTTATGTTCTAATGAATTACAAACACTTTAGTGACTTAGTCAAGTATGTCAGTAGGTTCTAACAGAAACCAAATGCATCCATTTTTCTTCAATTTGTAGATATAATTTTATCTCATCCGTTGGATAAGTTTTCTATATCCATTTCAATTATGCACATTAATGTGCCAATTTCTACATATTAATGTACTAAATTTTAATTGACTAGATTCTTTCCAGAGTTACTGTCAAGAAAAAAAACCTCAATAGTAATGGATCGTAGCATTTCGAAATACTTTGTCAACTCTATTTCAGATTCATAAACTCATTTGTTTCCAGGTTCTACAATTGTTAATATCAAAAACATAATTCGTTAGAATAGGGAAGAAGATTACATTAGTGGAGGATAACAAGTCCTCCAAAATGGAAAGCAGAAAATTCAAAGAAATTAAAAACGCAGAATTATATCCCAGGAAAAGTGTGAAGCCCCCAAGTCCTCTAAATGATTGCAGAAGCCCAAAGCCATGCAAGAAAATGAAGCAAAGTTCTTTTAAAATGTCCGGTGATGGTTGAAATATATTGAAACAGAAGGAAGTTTGTCCAACTCAATTAACAAGAGCTAAGAATGATTAATGACATTTCCCATCCTTCTGTACAAGAATGACATATGTTTTGAAAGTAGAAGTTGAGGATTGAAGCCCATAATCAAAACAAGGCATTCTAATTCTTATGGTAAGAGTTCAGAAGAAGCTAGAGAGGAAGGGTAAATTAGGTAAGAGAAAAGATAATCAAATAGTCGCTGATTATTATATTAGCTTGTTAATTCTTAGACTCGGTTTGGAATTCCTCTTGAAACAACATATTAACATACCCACTATACCAATACGTAATTCATGTATAACATGTGAAAGTTCTACATTAGTTACCTTCTCTTTCATTTTCTAGGAGATCAACTGGTGTCTCTCTATGCCTCAGCTATGGGAGAATTTATAGGACAGATGTTCACCGGAAGTACTCGTCTTTATTTGAATATTTCCAATATTTAATTTACCCATTTGCCCTTAAGGTGGATTCTTGTAATCATTAATGTACCTTTTCTCTCCCTGGCAACATTTTGAAAATTAAAAAAAAATCTATCAGAAGAAAGGATCTTCATACTTAATTAGTTGATTTATCTTATAAACCACAACATAATTTGAGAATGTTCTAAAGACTTGTTTGTCATTCTGTTTACTCCTAAACTAGAGTCCTCTTCAGCTGAAGATCAATGCATAAGCGTGAGATATTCAAGTAACAAGTTATTTGTATTTTCACTATTTATAGATTTCACTTCATGTTTCGACATGCCAATTTTTTTGTCATCTGCACCATGAATTCTTGAGCCAATCAAAATGGCACTAAACAAAAAAAATTCGATCATTGGCAGAATGCATGAAGTTAATTTCCCCTTCCGCTAGGTTAAATCAACAAACAATTGCAGTGTAAATTGAAAAAAGGTAAAGAGGTTTAACCTTGCATCTCATCTTTAGCAGCCTGTCCATCAGCTCTGTTCATGAAAGCTACAAAACCACAATTTCTTTGTCGTCTCCGTTCCTCTTCTGTCCGGGGCCACATAATTTTCACACTAGCAATAGGCCCAAATCTTCCAAAAGTACGCAAAAGAAAATTCTCGTCCACCTAGATTATGGTTAACAACATAAAAAGATTAGCTTTCTATTTTTATTATCTGTAGCAACAAAGCATCAAAGAACAAATGTATAAGAAAATCAAATTTTAAAACATTAGTTAACCTGGGGTGACAGATTCCCAACATAAAGGTTTGTAGTTTGTGGATCTCCATCATCAAATGAGCCAGGCTTTCCACTCGGATCAAAATCATCGGGTAGCTCATCAAATCTGCTAGATGGCTGAGAAAGATTGGGAAATATGGATATAAGCATAATATGCTGAAGATAAACATTATAAAAATTAAAATTAAAAAAATCTACACACAAAATGTCATGTCAACTCCTTCCAAATGATCTGAGAATCCATAGAGAACTTCTCCAATCAATAAGCAAGAAGCTAACCTTGTAGCAATGTACATCTATACAAATTAAAGCAAAGAGGAAACATAGTTGTTAAGGTGTCGCCTAGGCGACGCCTAAGCGTCCAGACGATGAAAAAATGATACGACAATGGGCACCTTGAGTTGGAGCTGCTAAGGCACGACGCCTTGGCGACGCCTTGAGACGCCATGATGCACACGTTAGTAGCTCTGGCTCAATCAAAGTATTTTACAGTTATGATCCATTAACCCATGACCCATCGATTAAAAACAAGGGAGAAAGGAAATAAAACCCTAAAAAACTTATTAGTAATCGGATTCAACACATCTTTATCAGACTACATATTTATGATGGTTGGTTGCAACTTTATTTTCTATGTGGTGTTTGTTGAATTCTTCATTTCTTTTACTAATTTTTAATATCAAGTGTTTTGTCTTTAGATTATTATTACTAAGTATTTACATAATTATGCCTTTAAATGTTATCCCATAGTGTAATGTTTTGAGTTTTAATGTATATGAAATTTTATTGTCAATATACTTATTAAGTAAAATAAATAATATATAAATTGCACATTATAAACGACTTATCGCCATACGGACGCCATGACGGTCGCATAGGCGTCCAGGCAATCGGCTACCGTCATGACTCGCCGTGACAACTGATAGACATGAAATTCATACATTTTATTATCCCTAATTTTGTCCTTTTAATTATATTAGTTTATTAAATTAATATGTTTTATTTTATTTTGTAGGATTTAATATTTGTTGCAATAAAGTCAAAATCTTGGCGATCAAGCGATATTTAATGCTCTTATTCATGTAAGGAATATCCAAGAAGAATCCTACAAGGAGAAGGAAAGAGGTTGAACAATCTTGGTGTGCAAGTCAAATCCAACAAGAGAAAGGAAAGTTTATCTAGAAGATCTTTTTGAGAAGTTGATTACCACTAGGAAATTGAAACATACATGAAAAGGGAACAAAAGTGTCCAAGTTCAATGAATCTAAATTAGGGTTCAAAGTTATTTTTTCTATAAATAGGTGTCTTGTTTTAGAGAGAAGGGGATTAGGTATTGTATTACTTTAGGTTAGGAGTAGGAGTAAATTAAATTACGTTTCATTGTACGTTTGTTGGAGGATCGTGAATAAAGGGAGTTTTCTTATTTATTTTCAATCTTCTACTTCTTCTTTATTTTAGTTAGTTTATTTATTTTCATGTCTAGTTAATTTCTTTAATTTAGGATGAAGATGAAATTAAATAATTATTCGTAATAATATTTTTCATCTCTTCTATTATTTATGTTTTTATGCTTAATTGATTTCGCCTTCATGTTTCGTTATTGAAATACCTTCGTTTTATAGTTTTTATGTGATTTTAAATTAATTAAGAGGTTTTGATAGATTATTATTAAGATATGAGTTTTTCATAATCCATGCTTGCTCAAAAAAGTTTTGATGGGTTATAGTTAATCCTTAAATTTTCATAGTCTATGATTGTCCACGTTAATTGTAAATTACTAAATTAAATTAAAGGGAAGGGAGATCAAAATCATAATTGAGTTATAAAAATAGAAGAGATTGAATTATATGTTATGTTTATTATCTAATGGATTGGGATTCCTAGATTGTTTACTCATTATTTGTTTTCATATTCTAGTTAATTAATTCTCAATCTTTATTTCTAATTCGCCTAAAATAGATATTAAGGAAATATTAAAATTAATCTAGTATTTGACTATCTATGGGTTCGACCTGTACTTGCCAGTTCTTCAATTCGACATTGTGCACTTGCAGTACATATTTTTATCACATCAACAACTATAAGAGGAAATACAATATAGAGATTTCACATCATTTTTCAGATAAAAGAATAGTAGAAATGGGATACGACCTGATCATATGTAACAGTCTTATACAGGGAAAAAATAACAAAAAACAAGAAGAAGAAATTACTTACAGCAGAGATATCACTATGACGGCCGTCACGCCAGTTTTCACGCTCTTGATTACGTTTTTCCCTCATTTCTTGCTCATGCTTCAACTCTTCCATGAAATGATCAATATTCCGTGACTTCCCTTTCTCTTTCTCTTTCTCTTTCTCCTTTGGCCTCTCCTCCTCCTGGAAATGTCATATAACGAAAAATAATGGTAAGCCATAGCCCAGCTAGTCCTCTATGGAACAAAAGGAAATTATGCAGTAAATTCATCAAGCACAATTACCTTTTTCTCATAATCTTTTCCCTTGGTTGCCATAGGAGGTGGTATGAAAGACGGAACATACCTGCAGAAACGGAAGGAACTGCTCGCTAAAATCTGAACATACCTTTTTTTTTCAAATCTTCAAAGGATCACATGTAATGTTTATTTATATGTTAAACAATTAACCACTTTATCATGCTTTTTCAAAATGTCTACGCAATAGTACACGTGATCCTGTTTTACCAAGAAGTCAAGAACATGCTGTTCTCTCATGCATATTTAAATATTCCAATGCTTTTATAATGCCAAAAATTATACTAAAAAAGAAATCAAAGCAAAATAATGGCATACTCCATTTGCCTTGTGAGTTTTACCTAGCCTCAACTCAACAATGCCGTTTATCTCAAACAGAGTAAAATGTCTTGGTGGTATTGTGGAGTTGTGCTTTGTTTGCTATTATTTGAGACATTTGGATAGAAAGGAGTGGTAAAAGTGTTTGATGATAGTCATCTCTCTCTCTCCTGTTGCTTTGGGAGAAAGTTTTCTTCCTGGCTTCGCTTTGGGCTATTGTTATGGGTGCTTTTAAAGGGGTGGCATTGTTGGACAGTCATAGAAATTGGTCTTCTCTATATTATCCGTTTAAATTTGTTCCGCTTTGTATTTCTTGGAAGATTCCTTGTCCTCCCTCTCTGTAACTCTTCTATTTTCTAATAAAATTTCTTTTTTTATATAACAAAAAATTTCTTAGTTCTTACAAGGCAGAAAATTTCTTCCTGGCTTCACTTTGGGCTATTGTTATGAAATTTATGGGTGCTTTTAAAGGGGTGGCATGGTTGGATGGTCATAAAAATTGCTCTGCTCTAAATTATCCCTTCAGTTTTGTTCCACTATGTATTTCATGGAAGGCTCCTTGTCCTCCCTCTCTGTAACTTCTATTTTTTAATAAAATTTCTTCTTTTATATAACAAAAAACTTCTTAGTTCTTACAAGTGTTACCAAACCTAACAGAGTAAAACCACTTATAATCTCTTGGATAACCTTATCAAAATGTTATACACACAGATCACCAAACTATTAGGTCTAAAATCGTTGACACTAATCGCTTTATCCTTCTTCAGTACAAGAGAGATAAAGTGGAGTTGATGCTCTTATAAACCACCCCCTTCGCATGAAATTTATTGGGGAGAAAAAACAGAGTCAAAGGATCCCAAACCAAATCCTAACCAAGCACTCGTACCCATCGACATAGGAAACTAACCCCCCCCCCAAAAAAAAAAAAAAAAAAAAACCTTCACCGAGTGCGACTCTAATATGCCAGCATTGTAGCTTATAGAGAGATTCAACATATTCGACTATAATCAAGAGAAGCTTATGCATGCAAGGACTATTTCTCAATGTCATGGTTCTAAGAAAAGGCAGTGTTGCCAAAAATAATGGAAACTTGATTTGGTTTCTTTAGCCACAGTCCACTAACAATATGCAAATTGTAAATATCAACATATCTTCCATCAAAGTTAGCCATACCCAATCCTCCCTTAATACTCCAAAGGAGAGCTCCAAAAGCCCCAATCAACATGACTATGCAGAAATAAAATAGCATGCGTCTCATTACTCTGCATGCACATATAACAAATGTCCAAAGGAAGCCTTATAAGGCCCAGAACCCTTATATAGATCATTAATGTTTAAACTTTGTAAAACCCGAGACCACACAAACACCTCAAATTAGAAGGAGCTTTGTTTTTACAAATGTATGAAGCCAAAGGGAACGGATTGGAGCAAGTTGGATCGAGAGTCCAAATACGCTTTTATCATAAGAGGAGCATAATTGTACAAAACCAAGCAATAAAAGCAAAGATACAAATTCAATGGACTCCACATCCCCGAGATATTACTAAAGGAAATCCTAAGAAGAAGAGTTCTCACGTTTTATAAAGCTAGAAATTGGAGCATTATGCAATGAAAAAATGCAAAAGAGGCGATTAAAGATTAGAGACTTGGTTCTCTCCCACCCAATAATCCTCCCAAAACAAATTTTAAGACAATCCCAATCCCAAATCTCAAATGCCAAAGAAAAGAAGAATATCCTTGAAATGAATTTCTAAGGACTTGCTTACGTGATAAATACTGACCTAGCATCCCACCCATTTAGCTACATATCGAACCTACTCAATAACCATATGTCAAAGGGAATAAAATTCCAAAGAAAATCGCCAAAGGCAAGGTCCCAAAACACCTCCTAATTGGACCGACATACCATATCCCACCCTACCAAAAGATTCTTCCTCATCTCCTAATCACTACCAAAGAAAGTCTCTCATCCACCTCTCTAGAGAATCAACAACACCAACTGGGTCCTAAATAAGGAAATATAGGATACACTAGACAAAGCAAACTTAAATCAAAGTAATTCACCCCCCCTAAAAAGAAATAAGCACATTTTCACTTATCTACTCGTTGGACAACTCTCTCTACCGCCGAATCCCAAAATGAGACAAAACTAGGAATCCCACAGAGGTGTACCCCAAGATAAGTAAGTGGAAAACCCTCGATCACATAACCAATAAGAGAGGAATAGGCTAAGTTCTCCTCTATCTATGTTAATCCTTGCTACAGAACACTTAAGTTAACCATCATCCCTGAATTAGTCTCGAACACTAGAAGAATATATTGACACTAATCCTTGAAATAGACTCAAAACACTTGAAGAATAAATTACCCTCATCCCTTCTCCAACATTTGAAGAATTAATAGCACATCCCAAAGATCCAAAGGTTCTTATTAGTTTATTCTTGGGATTAGGTTGCTTTAGAGCCCCTCCGCAAGAGAATAGTATCATTAGGAGATTGGAGATGAGAAACCCTCACTTCCTCGCGCTCCACTGCACAGCCTGTTAGGATTCCATGCTCCTCTCCCTGCCTACATCATGCTAAGAACAACTAAAGTAAATAACATAGGAAACAAAAAGATCACCCTACCTCAAACATCGTGATGCATTAAAATGGTTAAACCGAGACTTACTCTTCATTAACAATCACGAAAAAATGAGAAGAAACAAAACACATTTTCATCCAAGAACGCCATATATCCCCAAATCCTTTCCTGCAGTACCTTATAAGATTCCCAACTAACCCTATCATAAGCTCAAAATCCAACTCAAGCACAAAAACCTTTGTTCCTCTCCTATCCACAATTTCATTTTGAGATTCCATCCCCAATAATATTAACCAATCTCTTAGAAAGAATTCTATAAGAATTTTATACAAACCAGAAACGAGGCTAATGGGTCTAAAATATTTCACCTTAATAGAGCAATTCTTTTTCTGGTCGAAGGTAATTAAGGTGGAAATATTGTTTTTCCTAATAAACCCCCTGTTGCAAAGAACTCCCGCAAAACTCTAGTGCGATCATCCTTAACCACTTCCAATTTTCCTGATTAATGTAGGACAAGGGAGGTGTGGGGGAATTAAGTAAAAAACAAGGTCATCAAGTCACTAAACTCAAAATTCTCAAATCAATTCATGTTCAACAATTTGAATAATAATGAACGATTACAATACTTTGATAAAAAACTTTATACTTGGAGACCAAGTAAAACCTTGTGAACAACTTGTAATTCTATTCTACTTCTACAATAAACTTCTAAAATAATAAAATTAATATAATAATTACTAATTACAATATCTTTATCTTTAATAATAATATAAAATAATAAATAACTAAGCTCTTAGTTTTGCTCTGCATCATCACTAATACTAGACTAAAATACACTTTGCACTCCAAAACTATACACCATTATTGAGGTTTGCACCCAAACTCGAAAAGGTGCCTAAATATGCCCCAAACTTCATTTCGTCTAAACAAAACGCACAATTTTTGGACTTAACCGGTCAAAAGTAATTGGGACTCGCCCACTGTGGATTTGATGGGGGTATTTTTGTCTTTTCCATCTCTTCTTCTCCTTTCCGCGTCTAGAACAACTTATGAAAGCCCTAATTTCATCAATAGCATCAATGCAGCTCGATTAGGATCTAAATCCATCAAATTCGCTCAAGAAAACTAGGGAAAATTAGGGTTCATTGGTCGAAATTGCTTGTGTATGAAGAATTCAGTAATGAAGACGGTTTCGAGAAGCTCAAACAATGCGAGAAGAAGATTTCTTAGTTATCCAAATTGGTGTGAAGATGGGCACGGTGATTGTAATTTCTTCGCTCGGGTTGATCCTCCAATGTGTAAGCGTTCAAGGGTAGTAATACCTGGATTAATTAAAAGATTAGAGAATGTGGATGCTGAAATCAAATATCTGAAAAATGAACTGAAGGAGTGCAAAACTAGGGCAAGGTGTGCATGTCTCTTGATTGTAACTTGGATTTTTATTTATAATTACATGTTCATCTCAACAAAGGATGAAATACCTTGATTACAATTTTCTAGGCTATCTATGTAATGGTAGAAATTAGATTTCTGAGCAGCTTTTGTGATTAAAGTTCTGTGCAATTTTTATGAATGAAGATGATATAAATTCATTCATTGAGTACAGGTTGAAGTCAATCTACTATCGTAGAGTAAAGAAGTAAAGTACTTAAAGATAACTATAAGATCGTTGAGTGGAATACCAGTTTATAGAATTAAGGCTGAAGTCACTCTACCATCGTAAAGTAAAGAAATAAAGTCACACAACTATTGTAGCGTAACGAAGTAAAGTACTTGAAGATAACTCTAAGATCATTGAGTGGAATAACAGTTCGTAGAGTTCACTCTACCATTGTATGGTAAAGAAGTAAAGTCTAGTATCGTAGAGTTAAGACATTCTACGATTTGAGAATTTACTCTACGTTTCTACATTGAAATTTAGAAAGACCAAAATTGTAGAGTTAATTTGTTTGTAAAAAATACTTTTTTAGTCCAATTCATCATTGAATTATAGTTCCTTTTGGACTAATTAAATAATTTGAGTCATAGGAAAATAAGAAAGTAAAATAATATATAAATTTTGTACCATGTAATAAAAAATCCTATGGAGAGGATTATATCCTAATTTTTCTAAAAACTTTTAATTCTTATTTTGTTTTCGTCAAAACAGCAGAATAATTTAGACCATTCAACGCCAACATGTTTAAATTTCAACAAAACTTAAATGCACACCAAACAACATTAATACACCCAGCATACTAGGCCATAAACACTTGCACACCGAGCCAAACTGCTATAATTTTCCAGTAATAATTGTTTCCATTCAACAAAGGTAATGTAATTAATTAACAGTAGAAAAGATTAATCCCAATTGCAATTCAAAACACAAACATTATCAGACCAATTATCAAACATTATCAATCCCGGCCAATTCATAGTACTAACTAATAAACACCTTGCCATAAGCAGACCTATTTATCTATTTATGTGCAATTTTCTACACCAAAAAAAGGTCAAAAAGGTCCCTAAATTAAGTTCCCAACACTATTTAAATAGGCCCTCCACTTGTTGGTTTCCTAAATTGGAGCTTCTCTCTTTTGGATCTTGTTGCAGCATGTAGTGATCTTAGTGTTGTACATTGTTTTCCCTTCCACATGTAGGTATTTGGCTTGTAATATATCAGCCGCGTCATTTCTTTGACTACCCTCATTATTCCAAAAATTTAAAAACTAGAATAAAACCAAAATATATACTTGTGATATTCTGGGACACCTTTCACTCCATAAACATCGTTGTCAGCCAAATCCCTCAAGAATCTGTTGTTGTTACTCATTTTCGCACCAATTCTGTGCGTCAAATAGCGAGCTCTATGTCAACTGATTTGGGGATTTGGATAAGGCCAGTTATGTGCTTCAAATCGCAATCCCTACGACAACTGATTTGGGGATTGTCTGATAAGACCACACGAGTGAAGATTAGTTAAATAACTCCTTCAACTTCAACTTCAAAGTCATCTACCCAAATTACCCCTTTATACTAGGCTTAGCCAGTCACTTTTGACCCGTTAAATCCAAAAAGTGTGCATTTTGTTTAGACGAAATAAA
The DNA here is from genome assembly GCA_020205605.1 of Panax ginseng. NCBI lineage: Eukaryota > Viridiplantae > Streptophyta > Magnoliopsida > Apiales > Araliaceae > Panax > Panax ginseng. The sequence goes on from CM035139.1 coordinate 71,938,626, forward strand.
GTTTGGGGTGTAATTGGACACCTTCTCGAGTTTGGGGTTCAAACCTCAACAATGGTGTAAAGTTTTGGAATGAAAAGTGTATTTTAGTCCTAATACTAAGTCATCATAATGTCATCACAACTAGGAACCTTCTCTCTATCCATCTCAAAAGCAACCCTTTTTTGTTCCTCCTCAGACTGTCCATGTGCTTTGGGATGAAGTTTATTTTATGCCTCTATGTGGGCTTCTGCAATGGTCTCCTTTAATGGTGTCTTACTCTAATTTATATCAAGATTGGAGGAATGTTCTCTATTGATTCTAATTACAGATTGGTATGAAACAAGGATAGTAAAAACTAAAAAAGAGATGACAAGAAATCTAAGCAACAAGGATACGGGTGAGGGATATGGGTGCACGACACGGGGATTTGGGAGTTCATCAAATCTTAAAAAATGTGGATTCGGGTGCAGCGGGGATACATCAAATATTTAATTATTTAATATTAGTAAATATGTATATATATATTTAGGCTTTTCAAAAAAAATATTTGCATATATTTGATTTCTAGGGACTAATTTTTAAATGTAAAATTACTGACTTGGGGACTATATACTGAATTGTACAAAACTATGTGGAGTTGACTGTAATTTGGCAAAATATTTAAAGATAGGGCTCTGTTTGTTCACACGACACATCTTGAGAGAAAAGAGAGAGGAGAGGAGAAAGAAAAGAGAAAAGAAGAGATAGACAGAGAAGGGATCGATGTTGGCAGCCACCAACATCGCTCAAACGACGTCGCAGCAAGTATCTTTTCTTCTCCTCTTCTTCTTTTCTTCTTCTCCTTTCTTTTTCAGTCTTCATCTCTCTAACTGGGAAAAAACCCTAAGCTGCCTAAGCATTACAATAAATTTTGGGGATAAGGCAATAGCTGCACCCCGACAACCCCCGCACCCGCACCCCGCCTACGTCTCCTACTTTCCGCATCCCTGCTTCTTAGCAGAAATAATAGACGTATATTTCTATTGCACATTTCCAGCGAGTTAATACACTATCTGAAACTGAGCTGAACTCAAACATACATCTTCCAGTAACTTCACCCTATAGAATAAGGTTACAGACTTAAATAAGAATCTCCCTTTCACAATAACTTGACTAAATAGTAATCATCATATTATGTTCAATCAAATTGCAGAATCAATGTCCAATACAAGGGAAACCAACACAGTAACTAACACTGACAAGTGCAAGCAGTAACTTAAATGCGGAAAATATCTCAAGGTAAGATGATAACTTAAAATAACATTATAAGAGGGAAAAATTCACAGCTATGCAAATGCTTTCCTTAATTCAACACTTTAGGTTGCTACCTTAAGAGACAGATTATAAATTAAATCTTCATAATAAGAACTAATAATGACACTATCAATGGTATGCATATATTAACACAAAAGCTGCAACTACAGAAAATTAGCATCCTTGTTTCCTAAATTAAGCCGAAGAAATAGAAGCTGAATCCGAGAATATGATCACCATTTACTTTTGCCACTTAGGATGCCTTGTCATAAGAGCATTGTAACATGGTTAATCAAAAGCATTCATTTACCTACTCCCCTTCTTGGAACCAGATACCCCATCTTTGGAATTTCCACCTGCCATCCGTGAATGAATAGAAAGGTCCATGTTTTTATTAATGTATCCATGTAAAAGAAAAGCATTGATTTACTCCATAGTGTGTAGCAAAACAATAATAAAACATATGGAACTTTTAAAAAACTAATAATATTTAATCATTAATAAGAAACATAACATCTCCCTTTAAGTTCACTAACCTTCAGAATCCATCTTCAGTTTCTCATTGGGATTGATTGTCCCTCCTCTAACAAATGTCTTTGACCCTGGAATATTATCCCCTTGAAATGACTCCACAAACTCTGCATACAAACGAGCTGTTTCGTCCTCTGCCCTCTACAAAACAAAACCCAATGATGACCTTAACAGAGAGAACTTTAAGTTCGTATTAACCACAACTCTAAAAGATTTCAGTATCCCCCAACCTTCTTTTTCGCCTCTTCCTCTTCCCTGTGCTTCTGAAAGGGTGTCTTCTTCCGTGTAATTGAGAAGGAACTCATCTTTTCAATAAACGCTTTGAGCTGCAAACAACAAAAAGCATCCAGATTGAAAAATAGTACCACAGGTCTCCATAATATGCATCAGAATTCAAAAACAATATATTAAATATTAATCTCTACATTAAACAATAGAACTTATATGTGAAATCCAATCCTGTGGCATTATTACCCTAAATTCAGGACCAGAAAAGCATATAGCATAAAAAAATCGGCTTTCTATGCTATAGCGACGAAAAAAACCGTCGCTATAGCCAGTTCGTTCTTAGTTCGCTCCTTCCAGTTCGCTAGAGAAGCAGACTGTATATATATACATACCGACACACGTATAGAAAAATGATCCATGGCCACAGTTGCATAGACAGTCCTAGCCTTGCAACAGATTCTTACCATGTAAATTGTAATTGAATGGCTAGGTGATCACCGTTCGCATTCAGTTTGGGGGACAGTACCAAATTTGGTTTCGTCCGCACTTTAATTATGCGAAATTAAACATAAGCCAAATTATGAACGGGGAAAGACGGTGTTGTAAGAATATGCTATCTTTACAACTGGCTATGGATACATATACATGTTTGTGTATCAATCAAAACAAATCACCAATTACACACTCATAACCACAAAAAAAATGTTAAAACATTGAATACAAAACAGTCCGCTCTAAGTAAACTATTAAACCCATAATAAACAGAGAGCGATAGTGCCAAGCCCTAAAACGAAATTTCTAAATTCAAATTATAAACATCCAATTTGGGCTTCGTTGAATATTAACTGACCTTTGTAGAGATTTCAAAACCCCAATATATAATTTTTAGGAGGATAAACAATTTATTTATGAAAAAAAAAAAAAAAACATCCTCTAGAGAGAGCACTTACCAGCTAAAGCGAGAGAGAAAGGGAGGATTAGTCGGATCCGTAAGTAAATAAAAGAGGGTGATTCATAGGAGTTTTTCGCAAGCAGAATAGACACCGTAGAAAGATGTTGATTTTGATAAGAGAAAAAACGAGCTTGGAGTGAGCAAAGAAAAGGTGGGTCAAATCCTAATGACCAATGAAAGGAACATGTCCAAGGTTTAAGGGAAAATTAGAGTGTTGTATTTGACCACTCTATTTTCCAAACTATTGAAAATTACTATTGTTCCAAAATAAAAATTAATTTGTCTTTTTAAAGTTCAATTGATATATATATTTTTTTAAATATATATATATATTTAAATATTAAAAATAATAAATTTTATAATTAATTGTTTATTTTAAATTTTTTTATAATATTCAATTATATATTAAATGAAATTATATGAATTCGTATTAATTTTAAATTTAAAAATATCTCAAATTTATATATATATATATATATATATATATATATATAGATACATCTAAAAAGACAACAACGTGTGTTTTGGTTTTAGTTTTGGTTTTGTTCTGGTTGGACATTTAATGCATTCGATGAAAATTTTCTATAATCCACACCTAGGAGGGGGATAGTTGAATACTTGTTAATAATGTCAATTTAAAATTTTTTGGTTAAATAATTAGATGACTACAGACGACTAGAGGTGTTCATCGGTAAAAAATTGGACCGGATCGATCCGAACTGAATACCGAAAGTAGACAATTTCATGAACCGATCTAGGTATTAAAAAAAGCAGGAATCTGAGCAAATAACTTGGGTTCGATGCAGGTTTATACATGGTTTATACCGGTTATATGTAAAAAAAAAAATAACACATTCATGTACAATTACATTCATGTATAAAACTTGACCTCAATTTATATACGTAATGTACCTCGAGTGCACAGGCGTGAATAATGGACCCATTCATGACACCATAGTGATTAAACATAAAGTGATCATAAGATTATACATAAAGTGATCATGTTGTAACTTGCAAGGAAGTGACCACTGACTAGTGACAGTGAGCCTGTTAAGTCTTAACCATAGTATCAAACTATCAATAAAGGCTATTAATACAACTAGATGATAAAACAACTTCTCCAAAAAAGGACATAATATCAATATAGCTAGACTTCTCCAAAATAGGACATAACATCAAAACAAAATAATAAAACTTCAATATTGTAGTAGTAATAAAAGCGATGACACTCAAAGACTTGGCAAGAAGACCCGATGGCGATATCGATTATCATTGTGTCGACCACAAAAGCGATTCGAGCCACCATTCGGATGTTAAGGGAAGCATGATCCACCATTACTACAAAGTATAAATCCCAAATGTTAGCTTTGTAAACAAACATACATGACCATTCAGGAATAAAGACCAACTGATCTTTACAAAAATACATGACTATTGCAAACAAACATACATGACTATTGCAAACAAACTAATTTTTACAATCATCCAACAGTAATTAAAAAGACTAACTGAAATAGGAATAAAGACTAACTGAAAATTTGATCTTTTTTTCTGTTTCAAACACATTTCACCATCATATAGAGAAAGAAATGGCTAGTTCTACTACTATATTTGCTACAAGTTTCTGCAACTACACAGTTGCACTTGCAAATAACAATATGAATAGTCTGAAATAGACATTCTCTGTGACGCCCCCAAATTCGGGTATCTTCCAACCCGACATATGGTGCTCCACTGTACTAATATCCATACAATCATTCCATTGAAATACAACAAAATGAATGTAATTACTATCTTCTTATTACAATCAAAGTATAATCCTTCCTAGGTTCATAAACCAATTATATCGTTTGTTGTTCATAATGTATAATATATACAAACATACTAATCTATTACACGATGGCTAGGCATCCATCTTAGCTTTGCCTTTATCTCTTTTGGCATTCTCAGTACGTTCATCCTTAATTGCAGTTATATAATTCACGCAAGAAGTGAACATGACAGCTCGGCAAGTTTAATAAAGGATAACAGTAATACCACATTCGTGAATTATATAACAATTCATACATAACTGAACAATAGTTATGAAGTATCATGAAACAACAATACTTTAATAGTTCATAACATCAATTCCCAAGGTATAGAGTAGATTAGGAATTACAGGCCTAATTCGATAGACCATGAGCGATAACTTTCGGTTTTCATACTTGAAAAGGATTTCACATCACTAAGGTTATTACGCGTCGCATTACTTACGAGCACTTCTAGTGATCGACTATAATACTCTATGTTGATCGACACTCGTTCATTAAACGATATTCGTTTAATATTTTTAACAAACTTCATGTGCCCATCGAATAATCGATGAAAAATACTTTTGTTTGTTAAGTAAAAACCTTACCTTCACGTCTGTACCAATTACTTGGCATAGGATAAATATTAACATTTCTATATAGAAAGATATGAATCATAATCAATCTATATATTATGAATAGTCTGGCCGAGTTAAAATCTGGCATCGACCCTTTCTTTAAAACTAGTCGTGCAATTCAGTTCAATGAATCACATAAAACTTGGCTAACTAGAAAGTTAGACAAGCGTTAAAAAAACTTGCCTTTCAGCGTCTTCAAATAACTTAATCGACTGACCACAGCCTTTATAGAATCTACATGATATATTCACATAGCACACTGTAATTAGCTAACAAACAAATGTTCACATTGTTTTACCAACTTCTTTCTCTTCTATGTCTTAGTTAACTTAATATTAATAATAAAGTCAACTCGACTCATTACCCTTCGTCCCGGCTCATTACTCAACTAATGTTATTAACCGGACTCGAGTATTGTTGATAAAGTATCAACTTTGTTCATCATTCATAACCTATTAACATGCATTCAACTCCTAAATTCAATACCATATACCTTAGTATAGGTAGTATAAGAATAGCTTTAATACACTTATGAAGTGTACAAACATCACCCTTATAGGTCCCTGAACATTTGAAGTTCGAAACCTAAGTCACTATCCAAAGCCTTACACTCATGGCTGCTGCACGACCTCTATAATCTTAGGCTGAATTGCATGCAGCTGATTATAATAAGAAAGGCTTGGTCTCGTATTGCTGCCAATATGAGACGATGTATTCTGGCGCCATTTAACGATGGCTAAATACATCATGCAGCCCATGCACATTTAACACTACGTCTGGCGCCGCGGCGCCAGACCTCAATACCAGAATTTCAATAATTTTAAAAAAAATTGCGAAATTCCCGGGGCCGTAACTTCTTCGTTAAAGCCCGATTTGGTCCGTTCAAAAGCCTACACATCATAAATGACATACTCTACGCGTTCATATAAGAATCTGACACTTTCAAATCCAATAACTCAAAATTCACTATTCAGTTCAATTTCTAAACGTCCAGTAGCGTTAATGAAGCGTTCGATGCTTTCGTTTTCTTCGTTTTTAAGTCGAATCGGCGATTCTCGAACCCATAACTCTTAATTACCCTATCTCACGTGTTGACATTGAAAAACAACATTTTCAAGTCTCACGGTAACTTTCGACCTCCCATCCGGAATTCCAACATTTTTCAACGTTTAACGTCTAATTACGTGAAATTCGCCATAACTTCGTTACTAACATTCTCTAGGCCAAATCTCATGGAATACCCCATGGATTTCGTATCTACATCCTAACCAAGCAAGATGCATATATTAACATATTGATAGAGTTCAATCGTTTAAAAACAATCGATCTCAACAAACAATATTTTCATGGTTTGAAACTATAACGAACCCTATGATTCTTATGATCTCATGACTTATAGAGATTAAATCTATGGTAAGTCATCTTTAATCCACTATATAAGACATATACCACCCATTCATGATTCTCCAAGATAAAAGAAAAATCAAAAGAGATGGAAATGAAAGATAAGGATTATTACCTCAAGAACTTCTTATGAACTCTCTTGAAAACTCTAAGTCAAAGCTTCCAAAATGTATGATTTGTGTAGTCTAGCTCTCTTTCTCTCTCAATAATCTAAGTTGGGCAATTGAAAAACTCTCAAATGAACCAACCTAGCTTCTTATTTATAGAAAAATAGAATGGAGGGCAATTTGGACAAACTACCATCACCTCCTTACTATTTACTCTTGGTCACCAAGTAAAATGCTTGGTGACCAAGCCTTATTCTTGGCTTGCACACCAAGGTGGTCGGCCCACCCTTGCCATGGGTCATCCCATGGGTTGCCCCATGGGTTTTACCCATTCGGTGACCCACCGGTTCGATCCACGGTTCGGTTTTCATTCATTGGGCTTAACCAATCTAATATTGGGCCTTGAATTGGGCTTAACCAACTAATCACTTGGGCTTGTTCATTCAAATAATTGGACTAATTAATAATCCAACTCAAATGAATTAACATAAGACCTAACTTAATTCTATAATATGAATCGTATCCTATACGTACAATTCACGTATTCTCTCCGTATACTACTCATACAATAATCGTATTATACTTCGTATTTACTCGTCGTATTATACATAGATACTAAATAGTACCATAATTGTATAACACTCGCTTTAACTATAACGAAATTCTCTCTACTCGTTTCATTTCCTTCTCGAAAATCAATATACTCAACCCTTAGGTTTTAAGTCCGCAGGCGAAAACTGTGTTTGCCATAAATGAAATATTATTAGATATTCCATCTTATCTCAATATTCTATCATTACGCGTTTCTCGGAATTTCAAAATAATTCCCCGAACAGAAACGGATGAATAGTGTTTTTACGAAAATTTCTCGAAAAATATTTATTTTCGTCTTGAAAATTCCAAACAATTAATTCTAGCACGTAGCCAGATTACTAACCACGTTAGCACATTCTAGGTCATAAAATGACCTTCACATAGCTTACTCACATAATAAATCAATTAAATTCATTTAATTCACATAATCAAATAAAAATTTAATTGTCATAAAAATCCAATTTTCTCGGGCGTTACATTCTCTCCCCCTTATAAGGATTTTGTCCCCAGAATCTTAGCTTATAATTACATAAATAAATGAGGAAAATCTTCCTTCATTTTACTCTCGAGCTCCCACGTTGCTTCTTTAGCTTTGTGGTTTCTCCATAACACCTTCACTGAAGGTATTACCTTATTTCTTAATACTCGTTCCTTCCTATCAATAATTTGAATCGGAAGTTCCTCATATGATAAATCTTTCTCTATTTAAAATAGATTCATACTCTATTACGTGTTTATAGTCCGGTTTATAAGGACGCAACACTGATACATGAAACACATTATGAATGCGTTCCATTTCTGGAGGTAAAGCTACTTCATAAGCTGTCTCTCCTACCCTTCTCAAAATCTCAAAAGGTTCTACAAACCTTGGACTTAACTTCCCTTTCTTCCCAAAACATATCTTCCCCTTCCAAGGCGATACTTTTAGAAAAATAAACGATCCTACATCAAATTCTCTCTTTTCTCTGTGAGGATCTGCATACTTCTTCTGCCTATCTTGAGCAGCAACTAATCGAGTACGTATTAACTTCACCATGTTCGTCATCTGCTGTACCATTTCAGGTCCCAACATCCGACGCTTACCCACCTCATCCCAACATAATGGAGTTCGGCACTTCCTTCCATACAACGCTTCGTAAGGCGGCATGCCTATACTAAGCGTGAAAACTATTGTTATCATTTAAAATTCTACCAATGGTAGGTATTCATCCCAACTCCTTTGAAATCCATAACGCAAGATCTTAACATATCTTCTAGCATTTGAATTGTCCTTTCACTCTAACCATCCGTGCGAGGATGATACAGCGTACATAGTTATCTAGAAGGGGGGGTTGAATAGATATTAAAAACTTTTCTTTGTTTAAAAATTTGTTTTGATAAAGCTTTTAAGCACAGTGAATTATTGTTTCTTTGAAATCCCTTTTAGATAGCAAGTTAAAGAGAAAAAGCGATTATAGCGATTATAGCGATTATAGCGAGTTATAAATAGACACGATTGTTTTTAAGTGGTTGAGAGCACTCAAAGCTCTAGTCCACTCTTCTACTCCTTGGTAGGAAATCCACTAAGGATGTCTTTTACACTTTACGAATCTCACAGATTCCTTCTAGACCCGGTGATCTGGCACTTCTAAGTTCACTCTTGAACTCTTGAAGTCAATGAGACTTGGCTCTTCTGATTCACTTAGAACTCTTGAAGTCCTTGACTTGGAACTTCTTACTTGATAGATTGATAGTTGTTGAGTTGTGATTGAGGCTACTCGATTGCGATTAAGCACTTGTTGAAAAAAAATGAAGTAGGTGAAACAAGCTTCCTCTTTTTCTCTCGGATCGTAGAGTTGGCGTTGAGTGTTCTTGTGCGTTTTTGTTGAATACTTGCTTATCTCTCGTATATACGTATTACGTATATATGAGATCTTTGAAATCTATCCGTTGAAGTCATCGATGAAGCATTAAATCGTTTGACATTTACGAGCTTTGATGGAACATTTACGCACATCTTACGAATTGCATTACGGCCCTTGACACGGCGGTGCTTTCTCTTTAACACACGAAAAGGTGTTTTCCTCTGCCTTGATGGTCCTTTTCTTATCTTTTTGAACATGTTCCTTTTGATGAATACTAAGGATATCTTTTGTACCTTTGGGGTTGGTGAGATGCTTCAATGTTTAAATCCATTCCTCATTTGTTGGAATTTATCTCCAAATAGAAGATAGAGCTCGATGCTTCTAATATGAGAGAGATGACACTCTATCCATCCATATCGTGGTGTCTTGTCATATTGAGATACGAATAGAACACTACTGATTCCTTTCAGAGTTTGCACACTACTTTGATTGCTGATCTTGCTCTCGTCTTGCGACTCTCGTTTAGAGAGCACACTCTCGATCTACGAGTTAGCTTGACAAGCGTCTGGACCACTCTACGATTTACGAAGAGGTCCTTGGCGGAGATACACTACGATCTGTTAAGCTCTGCGATCCTGCCTTAGCTTCTGCAATTTGTTGATCAGTTTGATAGACTACGATTCTTGATGAAGCCTATCTATACTCTTCAAGTCATGGATCAACCTAACATCTTTGATCTCTTTATCTATACATTCATTTATGGAATGATGAACATTAAAAGCAAAGATCAACTAACAAATTTGATCTATCACTAAGCCCTTGTACATATATTCCTTGAAGGGCTTTACATATAATCATGAGTATTTACTTTAAACATCAAATCAAAATATGCATTCTTCCAACAATCTCCCCTATTTGATGTTGACATAACCAAGGAGATTTGTTGTCATGATTATCAAATCCTATATGGATTTTTAGCAAAGTAAATATGACTTAGTATTTGATGAGCAATTTGAAATTTCTTAGAGAATAAGCATGAATTTATTGATGTATGAGGATAGATATTACATTTAAGTTTGACTACATCATAAAAATTGAAATTCAACTTATCTCTATTTCTTGACCTTTTGCTCCTTGGAGGATTTGCATATTCCTCGACTCTCCTTTTTTTGCTTTCTTTCGTCTCTCTTGGCTAGATCTTCCGACTCACTTGGGCTTAGCCTTGGATTGTGATCATGCCTATTCATGAATCTGGGGATCTCGAATTGGCATTCTTAGGCTGTTGTTGTCATTTGTATGTATGAGTTGGTGGCTTGTCTAGACTCCTTAAAGGTTGAGCCATTAAAACTTCCTGTTGATCGGATCGTTGAGTCGATGGGTTTGGATCGTGGAGTCTCTTTGGTGGATTTGCCTTGCGGGAGGATTCCTTGAGGATTGAGGTTGGAATTGACCTCTTCCTTTTGCCTTTGCCTCCTGATCTCCTCCTTTACCTTTATTCTCCCCCTTTATGTCGACATCGAGGGTTGAATGTCGTCTGAAAGGCGATTCGGTCCTTGAACAAGCTCGTTGGTGACTCTTGGTCTGAGCAATGTCCTCTCTATTTTCTTGATCGAGCTTGAGACCTAGCTTCCGTTCTTTGAAGGATGGATAGAATGTTATCATTTCTTTGGCCATTCTTGACATAGAATTGTTGAAATTCTTTGTGATGATTTGTAGATTGAGGAAGCTTTCAATCATCGTTGATTTTGAGTCTCTTGGTTGGCTGTGCTAGGATTAGGATAGCTTCTTTGTGGTTCTTGGGCACTTTGAAAGTGAATATCATCCACATCTTTTATGCTTTGAAGCATTTCTTTGAGGATCTCTTTGAGTGTTTTAGAGAGCTCGAGCTTAGAGAGCTTGGGAAATTGTTTGCGGCATTGATCATGGATGTTAATCTCGGTTTGAATGAGTGCGATGTGATCCTCAAGACTTTCATCAGTTCCTTGACCACTTTCTTAGATATTTACGATAAATCGGTTTTGGTGGGCGACTCTGTGAAATTTCATCCAGTGTGGAAAATTTTGAGAAGGAGGAGGTTTGCTTTTGAATTTATCTTGCAATGAGGAGAGGCGAAATCAAGATTGAAACATTCATTTCTAGAGAAGAGGAATATCGATGGAGGGCACAGGTTTGGATGTTGAAGCTTGGTGACTCTACGATTTGAGGTGGATACTCTACCAGGGGGCTAGAGTCGATGATCGTAGAGATGGTAGGTATGTGGGGGAGCATTAGAGAGTTCGATCTTATTTGGTTCCTCGATTCTGAGAATTTTGGGATTACGCATGGCTGGAAATTGATTTATGGATGAAGAATCACTTCCAACCATTGTGGGAATTCATAAAATTGATTAAATGAGGATGATGGCAAGTGATTAACTTTGAAAGAGAGTTGGGATAGATAGTACCTCAAGTTTGTTCTTTGAGGAAGAAGCTTGTTGGTGAGAAGCTTTTGGCAAAATTGAATCTCTCCACAGGAATCCATTGGCTAATCTTTGAGATAGCGGGATACTCTTTGAAACTCGAAACATGTGATCCCAGAGTTGAATTTGAGCTTGGTGGAAAGGCATCATAGGAAGATATGCAAATAATTGCTCATAGTTGGCTCTTACATGCCCATCAATGCCTACTGACTATGATCTCGACCTCATCATCTTCTTCTCTGTGTTTTCCTTGGAGGATTCCATTATGTCAATGGCCTCATGATGTTACAGCATTTGGTTCTTCATCATCTCCTGCGAGAGTCTCTTTTTTGTTATGGAGGTGTCATGATCCTCCCCTCGGCTTGATCATCCTTTTGTAAAATCAATAGCTCCCCCTCAAATGGAGCATCTTCTTGCATGAGATCTTGAGGCATCTCCCCCTCGATAGGAGCTATAATTTCTTCTTTAGGTTCTCCCCTTGGTTCCTTTTTTAGCACTTTGATTCTTTGTTTGTCTTCCCTTTTTAGTGCTTCTCATTGACAAGAATGTATTTCTTGACCAATTTCCTTTTTGGCTTTCTAGGTTGTGCCTGACCTTCTCGGGACTTTCTTGATTTTGTCCTTGGATCGAGTTAAAATATTTGATCTGTTTTGCTCCTTGTTTGATGCAGTCTCTACGATCGGAAGAGACTCTACGATCGAAGAGGCCCGATGGCCTTTTTGGTCTTGTGGTGATCTTATTCATCTTGATGGTTGAGATATAGTTGCTCTATCTTCTTACCTTTCGCCTGCTTTATTCTTTCTTCTTTAGATCCTTAGAGTCTCGATATGCGAGGGGACTCTACGGGCTTATCGATGAGTGGATCCTTGAGGTTCTTCTATAGTTACGGCCTTGACTTCCTTTTCCCTTTGCTTTTTACGATTAAAGCAATGGGTTCTTCTTATTAACTTCTTCTTCTTCTTCTTCTTGATTTCTTTGACAACAGACATATTTCACAGGCACTTGATCCCTTTAGCTCACCGGTTCTTCCCTTTGGATTGAGACATCATCTTCACATTTTAATTTGGATTCCTTTTCGGTTTTCAAATAATTCTTTGGGTCGTTCGGCGATTTGGATTGATGGCTTCTCCTTCATCATCCTCAATTAAGTCACCAAGAAGCGACTTGTAGGATAATGCTTATAAATCGTCCAAGTAGAGCATCTTACGTGAGCTCTTTGTTTTCTTTGGTGATTAACCACTTCCCAATCCATTCAAGTAATAGAGCCCCCATAGTTAAGTTGTATTTTTTATAACATATAAGCGGTCATGAGTTTGAGTTGTACCTCATTCACGAGTCATGACTGAGCTCTTCTGACATATACATTTTCCAACAATATCGGCTAGAAACTTCATACCTCTGTGAAACTCCTTCTTCTTGTATCCTTTGACGGAGGGTGATTTCTTGTGATGCATCTTCTTGAGACCACTTATGGAAGTCTATGCCATCTAAGGATGGATACCCTTGATTTGAGGCCTAGGGGCTAGATTGATGTCTTGACCTTTAGTGCGATTTGAGCGTTCTGACTTTTCGCGGTGATGGTGTTGTTTTCAAATACCCGTTTATTGTAGAACTCTTTTACCAACTTTGGGTAGATCAATGTGTCCGTACCCAGGGCTTCTTGAGACTTTCGCTTCTTGATGCGACAACGTCTTGTGAAATTGGGGTTGGTTGATTTAAACTCGTCAAAAGCGAGTCTGTGGCGGGAGATAACACTTGGAAGCTGCCATTGATTTCTTTGCGGGGAGTGAGGCCCGGTGAGCTTCTTCTTGATTTAGGGTTTACTGTTTGAGAGAGGAAGAGAGATGATCTTTTGAACTTGATTTCAAAAGATGATTTTAATTTGTACTTGTAACTTCCCTCTCTTTATTTTGCTTAGTGGGACGGTGTGTCAAATTTTGCTTGGCTCTCTGAAATTTTGATGAGAGAAGGATTGTCTTGAATTGCCCTTAACTCCTTACGAGCTAATGTATTCTTGATTGGGACTACGATCGTTGAGATGGTCCTTGAAATCGTCGAGTCTGTCTACCATCATTGAGTCATGTGTGCGATCGTTGTGTTTGACACATATCGTAGAGTGCGAGCTGCGATCAAGTCGTAGAGTCGCGATTATGCGATCATTAGAGTCGAACTAGCGATCATTGAGTCGACTAGCAATCGTAGAGTCGATCAAGTCCTTGTGATGAACTTTTGACTTAGCATTCTTCTTAGATTAAGGTAGCTCGGGAAGGGCCAACCTCATTGATTGGATCGAGGGTCGGGTTTGTCCACGAGGTGCTTATTAGAGAGATTGCTTTGATTTATGCTTGATCATCATAGGGTGCTCCTTTGGTTTTGTTGATGTAGCTCTGCTGTTGTTGAGTCTGCACTACGATCGTTGATTCTGTTCAGCATTCGTTGAGTCTGTTCATCGTTCGTTGAGTTTTATGACACTTTGGCTCTACGATCGTGGACTTCCTTTGATCATGTATTTGATTTCGAACATAGCCCTTAAATCTGTATGGTTAGCACAAACTAAAGCACAATATTTCATGTTTGCAAGTTAAGCATGCCCAGCTCACTTATCAATTTGTTGAATCTGGATTCATCTAGTGGCTTTGTAAAAACACCAGCAAGTTGATTTTCAGTAGGGATATATTGTAAAGATATAGTTCCATTTTGTACATGATCCCTAATGAAGTGATACCTTATTTCTATATGCTTAGTCCTAGAATGCATGACAAGATTATGAGTTATAGCAATTGCACTTGTGTTATCACAATGAATAGGTATGGATTTGAATTCAAACCCATAATCTGCTAGCTGATTTTTCATCCATAGGATCTGAGCACGACATTTGCCCGGTGACAATGTATTAAACCTGCGGTTGAGGTGAATCTTGAGTTTTTGCTTCTTGCTAAACCGGGACACAAGTCTGTTACCTAGTAGTTGACAAGTGCCATTTGGTACTTTTTCTATCTATTTTGCGACTGCAAAATCGGCATCTGTGTATCTGTTAGCTCGAAATGAGGATTCCTTGGGATACCAAAAGCCCCAGTGGGGTGTACCTTTGAGGTACTGAAAATCCTTTTCTGACGATTAAATGAGATTCTTTAGGACAAGCACGAAATCTAGCACAAATGCATGTTGCAAACATTATATATCTGAGTCTCTTTGGCGATAAGATATAAAGAGAGCCTATCATACCTCTGTATTGAGTTATATCAATACTTTTACCTTTTTCATCTTTGTCGAAGCTTGGTTGCGAGGAGCAATTGGGGTTTTTTTGGGAGAGGTGATTCCATGCCATACTTTTTGAGTAAGTCTTTAATGTACTTGGCTTGGTTTATGAAAATTCCTTCATCGATCTGCTTTACTTGCGCGTCCGAGAAAAAAGTTCGACTCACCCATCATGCTCATTTCAATTTTGCTACTGCATAAGCTTGGAGAATCTCTTGCATAACTTTTCATCGGTAGAACCAAAGATAATATCATCAACATAGATTTGAACTAATAGGACCTTATCTTTATGCTTTCTAAAAATAGTGTGGTATCTACTCTACCTCTAGTGAATCCATTTTCAATAAGAAAGTTAGTGAGTGTTTCATACCATGCTCTGGGTGCTTGTTTAAGACCATATAAGGCTTTGTCTAATCTAAAGACATAATTAGAAAGAGATGGATTGATGAAACACGGAGGCTTGCTCTCTACATAGACTTCTTCTTGAAGTTCACCATTCAAGAATGCACTTTTGACATCCATCTGAAGAAGACTTTGAACTTCATGTGAAGCGGCAAAGCGAGGAATATTACGATGGCTTCTAGTGCAGCAGCAGTGCAAATGTCTCATCATAGTCGATGCCTTCTTCTGAGAGTAGCCCTTGGCCACTAGTCTAGCCTTATTCTGGTTATCACCCCATCTTCATCCATCTTGTTTACGAAGACCCACTTGGTTCCAATTACGGGATGATTCTTTGGTCTTGGAACCAATCTCCATACTTTGTTTCTTCTCTCGAGGCCAGATTAAGTTCTTCTGCATAGCCTCTATCCAGCTGGAGTCTTCCATAGCATCCTCTATCTTCTTCGGTTCTATTTGAGATAGGAAGCTTAGATAGAAGCATTCATTTTGAGTAGCAGCTCTTGTTTTGACTCTTGCATTCGGATCTCCAATGATTAGATCTTGAGTGTGATCTCTTGCCCATCTGCTTCCTGTTGGAACATCCATTCTTATGCCTTCTTGTCTTAGATCTTCAAGATCTATTTCTTCTTCTTGATGTGGAGGCTCGTTATCTGGCATAGGCCTCTCTACGATCTCATTCCCTTGCTTTCAGCGATTTCATTTGTGCGGTACTACGATCGTAGTATTGAGCTCGACGACCTCGTTCGTAGTGTCTGAACTATTAGTCGTAGTGTCTTGAGGCGTTGTTTTGTCTAAGTCTGTTTCATCAAAGATGATGTGAATCGAGACTTGACACTCGGTGTCTTCTTGTTGAACACTCTGTAGGCCTTCTTTATGCATGGCATATCCAAGAAAGATTCCTTCGTCTGATTTTGGTTGAAACTTTGTTAAGTATTGCTTTCCATTGTTAAGAATGTAGCATGCACACCCGAAGACATGAAACTAGCTGACACTAGGTTTTCTTCCTTTCCACGGTTCATAGGGAGTTTTCTTAATCGTAGAGTGTATGAGTGATCACATTACGAGTATAACATGCGGTGTTGGCTTACGCTTGAAGTACTCGGGCGGATGAAATTTCTTTACTAGTAGAGTCCTTCGACCTCTATTAATGTCCTGTTCTTTCTTTCAACAACTCCATTTTGTTGAGGAGTTAAGTGGGTGAGAAGTTGTGGTGATGCCATTGTCGAAGCGAAATTGGTCCATTTAGAAGTCAAATTCTCTACCATGATCACTCCTTATAGCCTTGATTTTCTCTCCTTTTTCGTTCATCCTGAAGCTTGAACATTTTGATCGGTTGGGCTTGTCTCATCTTTTGAGGTTAGAAAAGAACACCCGTATAAATCTGGTGAAGTCATCGACTACGACCGAAGTATCTCTTTCCTCTAAGGCTTGTTGTTGGAATTGGCCCAAAAAGATCCATGTGTAGCAGCTGCAAAGGCTTGTCAATTGAATTGACAGTTTTGCTCTTGAATGTGCTTCGATGTGCTTCCCAAGTTGACAGGCATTGCAAGGCCTTTCTTTAACAAAGTTGAACTTTGGTAGGCCTGCAACTAGATCTTTTGAAGCCAATTTGGACATACTTTTGAAGTTGAGATGAGATAATCTTGATGCCATAGCTTGACTCATTTCTTGGATGCTTTAGCGAGAAAGCATATTGTCTCTTCTGAGCTTAGTTTTCCAAGATTTCTTGTGTAGACATTTCCTTCTCTTGTTAGGTTAGCTTTCTGACGGATGTCTTGGTCTCGGACATGACATTGATTGTTGAGAAATGTTACTTGATGACCCTTGTCATGAGTTGGCTAATGCTTAGAAGATTGTGTTGTAGTCCTTCCATGGAGACCACTTTCTTTGAAGGATCTGCACCATTTCGGTGAGCCATAGCCTCTTGTCTTGCCAGAGCCATTATCTCCAAAGATGGCCAGGGGACCTCCTTCTCTATGTAGTTAGACGGAAGGGCTTTGTTCCCGGTCATGTGTCTTGAACATCCACTATCCGGATACGGGTTGTGTTAGTGGAGCTCTCTTCACGAGGTAACATTAAACCTTCATTTTGGTACCCATACTTGCATGGGTCCTATTTTGTTAGTACCCTTGGGGACCCAAATCTGCTTGATTTTGGGTCTCACATGCATGGAATTATAATGACAATTTGCGACCTTGTGGCCAACTCATGTGGCATCTGAAAGCATTTGATATGATGCATGTTAGTATGTGTGTGAAAGTTCTTCCTCCATTTGGACTTTTGTGGGTTATTGGTCATTCTCCTGCTAGGCTGATATTCCCTTTTCCATGTGTTCTCTTGTTTCATTAATTGAGAGGAGTATATCTTACTTCTCTGTGTATCTTCTGGTTGGTTAAATAGAGTTGATTTTATTGGACTCTCGATCCTTGAGGTTGATGAGTAGTAGCTAGATTACTTTTCTCTTTTCTAAAACCTAGACCAGCATGGGATCCCTTACTCTTGGGAATATGAATTGAATCAGCCGGGCAGGGTTCGACAGGCTCATCCTTTTGTGAGGATTTCACAAATATAATGCCTCTCTTTGAAACACGAGGCATTATCGATGCTAATTTCCTTTGCTTTTCCACACACTTAACTTTGGGTGATTCCCCAAAGCCTAACCTGTTACATCGGAGGCACTTCTGCGGTTAGAGATTAAGGAGTCCATGGATGAAGAGGATTTATTCAAGTAGAGGCTGTCTTTTCTAGATCCTCAATCTTGGAGGTTAGACTAGACTCTCTTTGTGCCTTTGAGCTCATTTTCTGTCTCGAGCTTATTCTCGACTTCAAACTTGGAGAGAAATCGATCTTGAGAAGGGTTGTTTCAGTTCCTCTTGAACTTTTTCTTTCTCCTTTTGAAGAAGTGAATAGTCTTTAGACGAACTCTAAACCACTTCATGTATTGATGCGGATCGGATGTTATCTTGTGTAATGCGATTCTAAGGTCATCAATATCTACATCGGGAGAGTTGAAGTCAAATACCTCGTCGATACTTACTTCATGTATGTTGGAGTTACATTTATCCCTTGCATTTTTGGCCATCGAGGCGATTAGCCATTTGAGGATCTTCATCGTCTCCAGTTACGGGTTGAGTCATTATCGAGTCACTCCACGATCCTCCGATTCTGAGGCCTTTGTCTTTCTTTCTTGGCCTTTTGTTGCCTTTGTATTCCTTCTTTGCATGTGATTTCTTTTGAGTTCTTCTCTGAGAGGTTTGTTGCGATTGGCAATGAAGTGACCCGGGTTTCTTGCGATTGTAGCATAGGTCATTCATTTGCTCTGGCTGTTGTAGTTGCCAACTTTCTTTGGCTTCTTTGGTTACGCCTTGTCTCATGAATCTTCTTAGTCTTTTAACTTGACATTGCAAAGTCCTCATCATCATCTTCATCGTGAGTGCGAATCAACTTGATGTTGACTTTGGAGGTGTTCTCGGTTACTTTGAGAACAACACCTTTATCCTTCTTTCTTCCTTGAGACAGCGTTTACGCTTTCGTTGTGTCGACTCCGATTAAGTATGTGAGGAGGTTGCCATATAAGCTGTTGAGCAGTCATTTCATGTAGATTCTTTGATTCTCTAATAGCGATGGGTTTGGCATCCCACTTGCTTGGTAGGGCTCTCATGAACTTTATGATCGGATCTTTGTTTGGATAGATCTTTCCATAGGCTCGTAGAGAGTTGAGCGAATATATTGAATCTCTCGTATGTGGCGGTGGCGTTCTCTCTCCTTGAGCGTGAGCAAACATCTCGTATTCTTTGAGTCGAGAGATTGTTTGTTTTCTCGACTTCTTACATCCCTTCATGCATAATGAGGTGCTTCCCAAACCTCCTTTGTTTGTTTTGCGATTGACCACGTTTTCAAACAGATCATCTTCCAGTGATTGGAATAAGATGTTTTTTGCTTTTTTGTCAAGCTGGACAGCTCTCTTCTCGTTCTCTGTCCATTCTCCTTTGACCTTGATCTGAACTCTGTTTGGGTCATCATAGTTAGTCTGCAAGCTTTGTAGGAGCGTAGGGCCCATTTTGAGCGATGTCAAATAGATCTTCATCTATTGAATCCATGTAAGCTTGCATCCTAACCTTCTAGTTAGCGAATTTATCTTTGTTGCACATGGGTGGCTTCTTTGCCTCCTCCGATCTTTGATTTGCTTGGTAAGTGTGCCATTGGATCTACTCAAGCTTTGTAGGCTATATAATAGAACACCTTTGATACCAATTGTTAGTTCAGGAGGCCTGATAGTTATCTAGAAGGGGGGTTGAATAGATATTAAAACTTTTTCTTTGTTTAAAACTTTTTTTGATAAAGCTTTTAAGCACAATGAATTATTGTTTCTTTGAAATCCCTTTTAGATAGCAAGTTAAAGAGAAAAAAGCGATTATAGCGATTATAAATAAATAGACACGATTGTTTTTAAGTGGTTGAACACTCAAAGCTCTAGTCCACTCTTCTACTCCTTGAGTAGGAAATCCACTAAGGATGTCTTTTACACTTTACGAATCTCACAGATTCCTTCTAGACCCGGTGATCTAGGCACTTCTAAGTTCACTCTTGAACTCTTGAAGTCCAGCCAGACTTGGCTCTTCCTGATTCATTAGAACTCTTGAGTCCTTGACTTGGAACTTCTTACTTGATAGATTGATAGTTGTTGAGTTGTGATTGAGGCTACTTTCGATTGCGATTAAGCACTTGTTGAAAAGAAGCGAGTAGTGAAACAAGCTTCCTCTTTTCTCGGATCGTAGAGTTCGGCGTTGAGTGTTCTTGTGCGTTTTGTTCGTACTTCCTTACCTCTCTCGTATATGCGTATTACGTATATATATGAGATCTTTGAAATCTATCCGTTGAAGTCATCGATGAAGCATTAAATCGTTTGACATTTACGAGCTTTGATGGAGACATTTACGCACATCTTACGAATTGCATTACATTGCCTGACACGACGATGCTTTTTCTCACTAACACACGAAAAGGTGTTTTCCTCTGCCCAATGGTCCTTTTCTTATCTTTTTGAACATGTTCCTTTTGATGAATACTAAGGATATCTTTTGTACCGTTGGGACTGGTGAATGCTTCAACGTTTAAATCCCATTCCTCATTTGTTGGAATTTATCTCCAAACAGAAGATAGAGCTCGATGCTTCTAATACAAGACAGACAACACTCTACGATCCATATCGTGGTGTCTTGTCATGCTTGGTCTGAATAGAACACTACGATTCCTTTCAAGAGTTTGCACACTACGATCTTTGCTTGCTCGTCTTGCAGACTCTCTTGTTTTCTAGAGACTTACACTACGATCTACGAGTTAGCTTGACAAACGTCTGGACCACTCTACGATTTACGAAGAGGTCCTTGGGCGGATACACTACGATCTGTTAAGCTCTACGATCCTGCCTTAGCTTACGCAATTTGTTGATCGATTTGATAGACTACGATTCTTGATGAAGCTATCTATACTCTTCAAGTCATGGATCAACCTAACATCTTTGATCTCTTTATCTATACATTCATTTATGGAATGATGAACATTCAAAGCAAAGATCAACCTAACAAATTTGATCTATCACTAAGCCCTTGTACATATATTCCTTGAAGGGCTTTACATATAATCATGAGTATTTTTACTTTAAACATTATCATCAAATCAAAATATGCATTCTACACAGAGACACACACTCGGTTGAATGTACTTCCTATCTAATAGTTCTTGTAATTGAACCATTAACTCCTTCATCTCTACTGGCGCCATTCGATATGGTGCCCTTGAAACTGGTGCCGTTCCCGGTAACAGATAAATTACAAACTCAACCTCCCTGTCCGGTGGAATACCCGATAACTCCTCCGAAAATACATCCGTGAACTCTTGCACTATAGGTATCTGGTCCAAGGATGTTCCCACTCTTTGGGTATCCACAACATGGCACAGATAACCTACACACCCTTTTCTCAACATCTTCCTAGCTTGTATCATCGACAGACAACAAGAGCGTCTCCTTGATTTACTCATCAAGAACACTACCTTGGTTTTCTTAGAAAGCCAAGGTTTACACTTTTCTATGGCAATCTATTATCGCCTTTATGGTTAACCAACCAATCCATACCAAGAATTACATCGAATTCTTTTAACCTTATCGGTACCAAATCTACCGATAACTTATTCCCTCTTATTTCTACGCAACAATCCTTATGAATATGTTCAATGGGGATTATCTCTTCGTTTGCTACCTTAACGTCTAAAGGTATTGGTAACTTCTCAGGGATTAAGCCTAATCGCTTAGCAATTTCACATGCTATAAAAGAACAAGTAGCACCCGAGTCAAATAACACATAAGCATTTATTTTATTGACCGAAATGATACCTGCTACCACATTCGTTGATGCAACCGCATCTTGGATAGTCATATTAAACGTCTGAAATGAGGTTTACCCAATTGATGGTGTTAGTCGATAATGGCTAATTTACCACTAGCAGAACCCTTATTTCCCTCTAAACCCTTCTTCAGGAAATTTCTTGCCATGTGATCCAATGACCCACAGATAAAACACCCCTAGTTCTTCTTAGGGTTAGGACAGTTGGGTGACAAATGCCCTCTCACCTTGTGCATTGTAGTAAAATGCTTTCCCTTTAAAACAGACTCCCATATGAGTCTTTCCGCATATCTTACATGCTTACATTCTTCGCTTGGGCTCTCCTGCTTTATCCCAAAGATTCGAGTGGTTAAAACTCTTCCTCTTTGGCAAGTTACACTTGGCCATTTGTCAATTTCGACCTTATTCACTCCCTCTAACTTACTCTTGTTCTTTCGCTTCTTTATAGTAATCGAGACAATGCCTCACCACCACCTTGACTATAATCGCCTTTCCGAATGGTCCGTAGGAAGCACTTTGAAAACCGATATCCTCTTCAGAGAGCCAAGGTTTTAAGCCCCGCTTTCGAACTGCGTGCCTTTCCTCTCCTCTCAGATCCACGGTGTGGAGCAAATCTCGCCAATTCATTGAACTTGGTGCATCTTTGAGAACTCATATCCCCTACTTAAGTTCTAGGAACTTAATCTCCATCCTACCTTGCATGCTAGTAGGAAAATAGTTCTCGAAGAAGACCTTCTTAAACTGTTCCCACGTAATAGCTTCTGTCCTAGCCCCACCCTGGTGAGCCTCCCACCAGTAGTTGGCTTCTCCCTTCATCATATAAGTCACAGAAGAAGTCTTCTGTGCCTCACCTACGTTTGTTATTACAAACGCCTTTTTAATCTCTTTCACCCATGTTTGGGCCTCTAAAGGATCCGTCGTTCCTCGGAACTCAGGAGGACCCACACTCTTAAATTCCTTAAAGGTAGTTGTTCTTACTACCCCAGGAGCTACAGGAATCCTACCCCCAACTTGGTTAAATGCAGCCGTTAATAAATTAATGAACTCTTGCATAGGGTTATCAGGACCCCCCTGATTCTCATTATGAGATTCAGCCTCTTGGTTACGTTGTCTCCTTCTTGGCGGCATAATTTTGATTAAATAAATAAAGCTTCGTTATTATCTATTTAACTACTTGGTTATCATTTTCAATCAACAACAACCATTCATACCACAACAAGCACATTTAATAAAAACTTCATTATATAAATATGCTTTCATAGTCAAAACTATTTACATCATGTTTCCTTAGCCAAAAGCTATTACATACTATCCATGCGATTGCTTACAAAATTGGGATTTACAAAAGACTACCCTTAATTATACAAAAGAGGGCTTTACGTCACTACTACATACAAAAAGATCTAATGATCTACTAACACTGTCAAACGACATTCTCATATTTCTGATTTGCCAGAATCGACACTATATCTCGACTTATGGTATGTCGAGTCTGTCCAGACTCAATGGAATAACAAGAAATTTTCAACTTGAAATCCTCATGAGTGCACTCGTGGATGTAAGACATCCTAGCTATCTTTTGGTCTTTTTCAACCAGTTTCTTTTGAAGTTCTAGAACCTTATCCTTATAGTCACGTGCTTTATCTGTCATAAGCACTTCCTCATGCTCTGACTCAAAATCTGCCTCTGTAGATTCCTTCGCCTCATATAGGGCGGTTATCTCCTCATTCTGAGTTTCCATCACAGTGCGCAGATGCACATTCCTATCCAACACAAACATATACAATGCTCTCATTGCATCCGGAGGTGTCGGCTCCTGAGTAGGCACCACCGTATTAACCGATGTCACCCCCATTTCCTCCTCTACGTCCATCATCTCATTAAGGTATGATGCTAAACCCATCGTCGCTTCAGAGTATTCCTCCTCAGAGATGTACTCCTCAATGTCTGAGTTTTCTAGTACAACTAACGGTACCTTCGCCACTGGCATTGGTACAATCTCAACTTGATTCACTGAATTCTCACTTATCATCTCCACGTTTCTAAACATCAAGCTATCGTTTGACATCTACAAAACACATAACATGTTGATTAGTACATAATACACAATAGTATAAGCACAAATCACATTTAATTTATTTAAGATTAATTTCCATCTTTTAATTCTTTCGATACTGAGTTACCTCAATACCTTAATAATTCAATGGACTTGAATTTCATTCTTCGGACTTTACCTTCCTTACGAGGTTATTAGCCTATGGTTTTCCCCCCTTAAGTTTTATAACCTAAGGCTTTGATACTCAACTCCGTGGCGCCCCCAAATTCGGGTATCTTCCAACCCGACATATGGTGCTCCACTGTACTAATATCCATACAATCATTCCATTAAATACAACAAAATGAATGTAATTACTATCTTCTTATTACAATCAAAGTATAATCCTTCCCAGGTTCATAAACCAATTATATCGTTTGTTGTTCATAATGTATAATATATACAAACATAGTAATCTATTACAGGATGGCTAGGCATCCATCTTAGCTTTGCCTTTATCTCTTTTGGCATTCTCAGTACGTTCATCCTTAACTGCAGTTATATAATTCACGCAAGAAGTGAGCATGACAGCTCAGAAAGTTTAATAAAGGATAACAGTAATACCACATTCGTGAATTATATAACAATTCATACATAACTGAACAATAGTTATGAAGTATCATGAAACAACAATACTTTAATAGTTCATAACATCAATTCCCAAGGTATAGAGTAGATTAGGACTATTAAAGTATTGTTGTTACGTCCGCATTACTTACGAGCACTTCCAGGTGATCAGCCTATAGTACTCTATGTTGATCAACACTCATTCATTAAACGTATTTACGTTTAATATTTTTGGCAAACTCGCGTGCCCATCGAATAATCGATGAAAAATACTTTTGTTTGTTCATAGACAAACCTTACCTTCACGTTCGTACCAATTACTTGGCATAGGATAGCGTTAACATTTCTATATAAAAAGATATGAATCATAATCAATCTATATCTTACGAATAGTCTAGCCGAGTTAAAATCTGGCATCGACCCTTTCTTTAAAACTAGTCGTGCAATTCAGTTCAATGAATCACATAAAACTTGGCTAACTAAAAAGTTAGACAAGCGTTAAGAAAACTTGCCTTTTCAGCGTCTTCAAATAACTTAATCGACTAACAACAGCCTTTATAGAATCTACATGATATATTCACATAGCACACTGTAATTAGCTAACAAACAAATGTTCACATTGTTTTACCAACTTCTTTCTCTTCTATGTCTTAGTTAACTTAATATTAATAATAAAGTCAACTTGACTCATTACCCTTCGTCCCGGTTCATTACTCAACTAACGTTATTAACCGGACTCGAGCATTGTTGATAAAGTTTCAACTTTGTTCATCATTCATAACCTATTAACATGCATTCAACTCATAAATTCAATACCATATACCTTAGTATAGGTAGTATAGGAATAGCTTTAATACACTTATGAAGTGTACAAACATCACCCCTATAGGTCCCTGAACATTTGAAACTCGAAACCTAAGTCACTATCCAAAGCCTTACACTCGCGTTGCGGCTCGGCCTCTATAATACTAGGCTCAAGCGCTGCGGCTTAAGCAAGGCTTTTGGTCTCGGCCTTCTGGTAGCGAGATAGTGAAATTACTGCGGCACGCCATTTAGCGATGGCCAAATACTGCTTGTGTGTCATTGACTGCGGGGCATTTAACACTACGTCTGCGGCAGCCACTTGCACCTCAAGATCTGAAATTTCAACAATTTTGAAAAATTTTGCAAAATTCCCGGGGCCGTAACTTCTTCGTTAAAAGCCTGATTTGGTCCGTTCAAAAGCCTACACGTCATAAATGACATACTCTACACGTTCATATAAGAATCCGACACTTTCAAATCCAATAACTCAAAATTCACTATTCAGTTCAATTTCTAAACGTTCGTAAACATTAATGAGCGTTCAATGCTCGTTTTCTTCGTTTTAAGTCGGAATCCGACGATTCTTGAACCCACAACTCTTAATTACCCCATCTCACGTGTTGACATTGAAAAACAACGTTTTCAAGTCTCACGACAACTTTTGACCTCCCATCCGGAATTCCAACGTTTTCGACGTTTAACGTCTAATTTCGTGAAATTCGCCATAACTTCGTTACTAACGTTCTCTAGGAAAAATCTCATGGAATACTCCATGGATTTCATAACTACATCTTAACCAAGCAAGATCCATATATTAACGTATTGATGGAGTTCAATCGTTTAAAAACAATCGATCTCAACAAACAATATTTTCATGGTTTGAAACTATAACGAACCCTATGATTCTTATGATCTCATGACTTATAGAGATTAAATCTATGGTAAGTCATCTTTAATCCACTATACAAGATATATACCACCCATTCATGATTCTCTAAGATAAAAAAAAATCAAAAGAGATGGAAATGAAAGATAAGGATTATTACCTCAAGAACTTCTTATGAACTCTCTTAGTAACAGTGTAACACCTATATGCCATATATAGAGAAATCGACATAAATAGAGAGAAATCAATCAACTAAATCTCAAAATAAACTCAAAATTACCTAAGAAAAATTTTGATTGAAAAGGCGAGTGCGAATTTGCGATGTTCGAGACTTCAAGATGGATAGATCGTATTCGTTGAGGTGATTCGAGACTTCGAGATGGATGGACTGGACTGGGATCGACTGTTCGTCATGTTCGAGACTCTGAGGAGAAGGCTGGGTTTGATTCGTTCGACACTTCGACTGTTAGAGTCTTAGAGATGGGAGAAGGTTTGGCTTTGGCGTATTTGGGAATAAAGTACGAAGACTGAAGAAAGATATACTAAATTACTATTTACTACTGACACTGAAGATAACCACTGAGATATTTTTATTTTCTAATATTATTAAATAAACCGGTACACCGGTTCGGTTCAGTATAAATCGATCAAACCAAATCTCCTACCGACACTTGCAGTCTGCAAGATCAAAATCCCAGACATACTGGGTTACGTGTCTCCGATACCAGACCAGATTACTATTTTTTTAACCAAATAAGTTTCAAACCTGGTTCGGTTTCCTAAAAACTGAATATACCATTTTTTAACACCCTACGCATTTACTATTTCTTTCTTGTTTTGTGAGTTTTGACTCGGTGAGAATGGATTGGATGGAATTGAATGGAAAGGGATGGGAAAAGAATGGAAAATTATTATTTTCAAAGATTTTGGAAAGAAGAACTTTTCTTTTACATCTCTTCCATTCTCTTTGAAGGAAAAATATGATTCATGTAGAGACATATTTACACAAAAATTGTAAATTAAATGCGTACATATAAGATCTTAATTTTTATGAATAAATATGAATTTTTTTCTCTAAATATCATGTTTGAATATTAAGTGTGGATTTGATATAATATTATAGTTGTGGGTAATATTTATAAATTTTGCAAAGTATGCAAGTTGTCATAAAATATTCGATTGGTCGGGGAATATTCATTTTAACAGGGAATATTCGTACGACGGCACATGTGACTCCCCCAAAATAGGTATACATCTCCCATTTTGAGTCGTCAATAACATGGTACAGAAACAACTACAACTTTAATAATACAACATATAAACTGTGAGTTTAAATACAAATATTATCTTCTAGACAATATCCATACTCAAATAAGTCCTCACTACAATTATTGGTACATTATTTTACAAAAATGGTGAGGACTACTAAAACAACTTTTTAGAACCTTCATTCCATACCCCGACTAGTACTCGCTACATTCTCGCCTCTCGAGAGAAAAAATGGAACAAAAAGGAAAAGGGTGAGCTCAACTAGCCCGAAGAAGAATATTATGACTAAGATAATATAGAACAAATTATCGTTAGTCTTCAACAGGAAAAATCGATAAGATACAATAGATAACAAGTTTTAGATCAATATTCGCAATGAAATAATAATTCATAGATGAGTTACGTAGAGAATGAAATCTACTATAATCTATGAATTTAAAAGTCCATCATCATTATTTTATCCTTGTAACATAAATCAATATTCATCTTGAATCAAATATTCATCTTTGCACAACAAGCCAAAGATATTCATCGATTGGTCATGTTCATCTCAACACTGCTTCATCTTTTGCACTACGGGCCAAGATATTCATCGAGAAAATCATTAATCTTTTTACTATGGGGGCCAAAGATATTCAAGAAATCATCATTTAGGATGAGGATGATGAAAAATATTTTAAAGAAAACGAATCCAAATGAAACAAAAGAACAAATATTAAGGATTACGTACTTTAAACAATCCAGTTCAAAAATACTTCATAAATAATCATAGTGGAGCAAAATTCAAGAATGATCAAAACATGGATACAATCAAAGCTAGTATCCATAATAGATATTTTGGACAAAAAACAAAATTTAATTTTTCTACGTGAATAGTCCGATTAAGTGAATAATCAGTATACATGAATAGTGCCGTATATGTGAATAGTAACCCCGACACTAAAAGACAAGAATTTTACAAGAAAAATACTATCA
Source organism: Panax ginseng (assembly GCA_020205605.1). Classification (NCBI taxonomy): domain Eukaryota; kingdom Viridiplantae; phylum Streptophyta; class Magnoliopsida; order Apiales; family Araliaceae; genus Panax; species Panax ginseng. The sequence continues at coordinate 71,967,104 of CM035139.1, forward strand.
ATATTCCGGCGTAATGATATTGGAAGAAATAATATCATTTTTTAAAAAAATAATATCCCTTACCTCGAAAAAGAATAGTACTTTTGGTTGAATATCGGATATAACGCTTTGAAGAACTTGCAGACCAGAGTATAGCAACACTCAAAGTATCAAAATACTCACAAGAATACGCTAGATAATATAGAGAGAAAACTTGGGCTTACGGTGTGATTTTCAATTCTAACCTAAGCACCTATTTATAGGAAATTGCTTAGAACACCAAAGTAGAAAATTTAATAAAATATTAATTTTATTTATTTAAATTCTTCACGCCACCTTGACCATCCGATTCAAATACCAACAAAAAAAAACGCTTTTGTTATTAAAAATAATTAAAACTTTCAAAATTAATTAATTATTTGAACTACTGAACTTCAATAATTCATAATAAATAGCCCTTTTATCGGAAAAATTCAAACCTTATGTCCTTTCCATAGGAAATTTCATTCTCTACAACTTTGCGAAGAAAAGTTTTTCCAAATTCCAAACAAAAATTGGCCAAAAATCCACATATACGGACGATTTCTGACCTTATAATCAAATTTCATCGAAGAAATGGGCCCACGGACATGTTTAACATGTTTTAAACAACTTTTGCAACAAAAATATTCTTCCTCCTCATATATTCATATATCCCACATTCATTTTAAAAATATCACCATTATTATATTATTAAAATATAATAATATATTTAAATGAATTATTTTATCGAAAAAGATAAAATATCAATTTTCAACAATTGTCATTTTAAAATTTTCTCCATCTATATCCACATAAAATGAATATTTTCCTTATCATATAAATCAATAATTAATTATTCACAAATAATATTATAGAATCACAATATCGACAACCGGTAGCTTCCGGAAAGAGGGGGGCTTTCGATAAGGATTTCTCCTTCTTGGGCGGCGTAATTAGGTGACCAAACCTCTCCTTAGATGCGAACTTTTAGACATTGCCAATAATGCTATCTAATAATATTATTCAAATAATATGAATTATTGATTCGATAAAGGAAAATCTTGTGTAATGACAATTATTGAAACAACAATAATATAAAATATCAACGTAGTAATTATTGAATCAATAAAATAAAATATTGAACGAGAATTCTTTGTAACAATTATTAGTAGTGCCTTCTTACGTAAGAATCAATAATTGGTGTAATACCGGTAAATGCTTCTTGTGTTTTAACCACCGTATTTTAACAATATTAATTGATAACAACTACGTAGTTATTTATAAACGACTTATACTTATCGTTTTCTTCATCCAAGCGCTTTCATGGGCCCAATATTAAAAAAATGCACACATACATACGAATATTCCCCGACAAGTAAGAATATTCCACGACCAAACTAATATTCCCGATAACAATGAATATTTTATAACCACTTGCTTATTTGAAATATTTAGCATTTTACCCATAACTAACCACATTAATGAAATCAACCCTTACTATTTCAAAATAATAAATAGAGGAAATTCAATTTCATTAATAATAAGTTGGGGTCTTACAACCTCCCCTCCTTATGAAATTTCGTCCTTGAAATTGACGTACGTACCTGGTGTTTTGAAAAGGTGAGGATACCTCACTTTCATTTCCGTTTCCAACTCCCAGGTCATTTCCTCAATAGCATGGTTCCTCCACAAAACTTTGACTTGTGGTATGATCTTTGTGCGTAGGACATGCTCCTTCCTATCCAAGATCTTGATAGGTACCTCTTCGTACATTAAGTCTTCGGCTATCTCGTCCGGTTCTAACTCAATAACGTGGTTCGGGTCTTTCACATATCTACGTAGCACAGATATATGAAAAATATTATGAACACGAGACATACTTGGAGGTAACGCGAGTCTATAGGCTACATTTCCTACTCGATCAAGAATCTGAAATGGACCAATAAATCATGGATTGAGCTTTCCTCTCTTCCCAAATATTGTAAATCCCTTCCATGGGGCAACACGCAACAATACATGATCCCCAATACTAAATTCCACCTCCTTTCGATGAAGATCCGCATAACTCTTTTGTCGATCTTGTGCCATTTGTATACGTTGTCGAATCATTTGGATCTTTTCTGTAGTAATACGTACCAATTCTGGTCCCAACAATGTTGCTTCACCCACCTCATCCCAACATACTGGAGAGCGACACTTTCTTTCATACAATGCTTCGAATGGATCTACCCCTATACTTGCCTGATAACTGTTGTTGTAGGAGAATTCCACCAATGGTAAATACTTATCCCAACTCCTTTTGAAGTCTAGGACCACGAGTCTTAATAGATCTTCAAGAGTTGAATAGTCCTCTCGATTGTCCGTCTGCTTTGAGGATGGTATCTTAAATCGAATCGTAAATCCGCTCCCATAGCTTTTTTGCAAGCTAACCCAAAATCGTGAAGTGAATCTTGGGTCACGATCCGAAACTATGGATACTGGCATGCCATGCAATCTCACAATCTCATTTACATACATATGAGCAAGACGTTCAAGGGAATAAGTCTCTCGTATCGGCAAGAAATGAGCAGACTTGGTTAATCTATCAACAATAACCCAAATAACATTTATACCTTGAGAAACCGTGGGAAGACCTATAACGAAATCCATGGTAATGTGTTTTCACTTCCATTTCGGGATCTCAAGTGGTTGCAATGGACCCTTAGGCACTTGATGCTCCGCCTTTACACGTTGACAAGTTAAACACCTCGAGATAAACTTTGCAATCTCTCTCTTCATATTGTTCCACCAAAATGTATGTCGAAGATCACGATACATTTTGGTATTTCCAGGATGGATTGTAAACGGTGTATTGCGTGCTTCCATCATGATCTTGTACTTTAAATCAGAGTCGTTAGGAACACAAAGTCTGGAGTGTACTCAAATTATTCCTTCTTCATCGATTCATGCTTCTGGAATAACACCTTCTTGTACTTTTTTCTTCATACGAATTAGCTCCGGGTCTGTGGCTTGAGCAACTTTAACTTCATCGATTAAAGTTGGTTCTATGCATATACTTGACATCATCGCACTCGTTCCTGCATAAGATATTCTACTCAACGCCCACGTTTGCTTTTCTAGGATGGTATTGAATGGTGTGGTCATAATCTTTTAACAGCTCGAGCCAACGTCGTTGCCGCATGTTGAGTTCCTTTTGGGTGAAGAAATATTTGAGGCTTTTATGGTCTGAATATATCTCCACTTTCTCCCCATATAGATAGTGCCTCCAGATCTTTAGCGCAAAAACGATTGCTGCCAACTCTAGATCACGAGTAGGATAATTCCTCTCATATTCCTTAAGTTGTCACGAGGCATAGGCTATGACTTTCCCATGTTGCATGAGAACACATCCTAACCCTTTGCCTGAAGCATCGCTGTAGATAACAAATCCATCCGAACCAGATGGTATTGTTAGAACAGGTGCTGAAATGAGTCTCCTCTTAAGCTCCTCTTCTCGCATTCCTCGCTCCATACGAATTTTGTATCTTTCCGAGTTAGCTGAGTTAATGGGGTAGCGATTCGAGAAAATCCTTCCACGAATCTCTGATAATAACAAGCTAGGCCCAGAAAGCTACGTACTTCGGTCACCGTCTTCGGTTGCTCCCAACTTTGTATTACTTCAATCTTCGCCGGGTCAACAGATACTCTATGTTTTGACACCACGTGCCCAAGGAATGCTACTTCCTCAAGCCAGAACTCGCATTTCTTCAAATTGGCATATAACTTGTTTTCTCGAAGCCTTTGGAGTACCAGCTTCAAATGGTACTCATGATCTTCACGGCTTTTGGAATATATGAGGATGTCATCAATAAAGATAACAACGAACTGATCCAAATAATCCTTGAATACTCGGTTCATCATATCCATGAAAGCCGCAAGAGCATTAGTCAATCCAAAAGACATAACTAAGAATTCATAATGCCCGTACCGAGTTCTGAAGGCAGTCTTTGGAATATCCTCGCCTAATCTTGACCGATGATATCCGTAATCGAAAATCGATCTTTGAAAAGAATTGTGCTCCTTGCAACTGGTCAAACATGCCATCAATACGAGGTAGCGGATACCTATTTTTGATAGTGACATGATTTAATTCCCGGTAGTCAATACAAAGTCGCATACTCCCGTTTTTCTTCTTTACGAATAAAACAGGAGCACCCCAAGGAGATGTACTAGGACGAATGAAACTGATGTCCAACAACTCCTGTAGTTGGACCTTTAACTCCTGAAGTTCAATAGAGCCATTCGATATGGGGTTTTAGAAATGGGCTTTGTACCGGTTTAAGATCAATAAAGAATTCAACTTCACGTTACGGGGTGAGCGGAAGTTCTTCAGGAAATACGTCAAGAAATTTACTAATAACAGGAATATTATTCAAATCTGACGTGTCTTTATTCAAATCCATAACATGGGCTAAGAAAGCTTCACATCCATTTTTCAATAAACGAATAGCTTTATGACTAGATATGACAGTGATTGATTTTAGTGGTTTAGTTGATTGAATTCGTACAATAGGTTGGTTAGGAATATGAAAACTAACAACCTTACGAAAACAATCAATTTTGGCATGATGAGTAGTTAACCAATCAAACCCTAAAACCACATTAAAATCAAGTATCTTTAAAGAGATAAGGTCAACAGGTAATGTGATGGTGCCAACTTGGATCAAACAAGATTTATAAACAGTGGATGTGATGAAAGTTTCTCCTAACGGAGTCTCCACAGATAAATCAAAGTCTAATTTCTCCAGAGTTAAGTTTAAACGTTGAGCATAAGCAGGAGAGATAAATGAATGGGTAGCACCGGTATTTAGTAAGGTATAAACTTCGCAAGAATTTATGATTAGCTTACCCATGATCACCTCGTTTGGGTTCCTCGTATTTTGACCAGTCACGACAAACGCTCTTCCAGGAATCGTTGACTTTGACTTTTCTGGGACAGCCTTTTGAGTCACCATCCCCGCTGGACTTGGTTTCGCTACCGTACAATCTCGAGCGATATATCCTTCCTTTCCACAATTATAACATACCTTGAACTGTTGTGGGCGGTTTGATGATATGTCCTCTTTCCCAGCATTTATAGCATACGATCGGTGGTCGTTTCGCTCCCTTAGAACCGATTCTTCTTTGGTCTTTGACGTCTTTGCATTGTCATTATTGAATCTTCTCTTTTAAAATCTCCCCGACTCGCTTCTTCTATTTTCATGGCCATGATTACCACCCGAGTGGTTCAAGCTTTTTTTCAGTATTTTTCTTTCTCCATTTGGTTATTGTTGTTACGATGATCATTTATCACATCACGGTATGATCCTGGTTGTGGTCCTCGGTTGAATGTACTCGTTATCTCTCTTTAATAATTGAGCCACATTGATAACATCCGAATAGAGAAAATTTATGAGAATGAGATATTGGCGTATCTTGGGTTTCAAACCTCTCGAAACATCCGCGTCATACGTTCCTCATTCTCCACCAAATGAGGTGCAAACCTGGATAACTCTGCAAACTTCGCCTCGTACTGGGACACCGTCATGTTATTTTGTTCCAATCTAATAAACTCCACTTCCTTCATATGATGAACACTTTTAGGAAAGTACTTGTCATTGAACAGTTCTCAAAATGTCTCCCCAAGACATCTTTGAGTCTTGGTGGATGGAGTACGCTTCACGATTCCCACCAATGTCGCCTCATTACTGGAACATAAAGGTGGCGAATGGAACCTTCGTTCCTCCGTGCATCCCAAGACATCGAATATTTTGGTAATTTGCTTGACCCACGTTTACGCTTTTAATCGGATCCGGCTTTCCCGCACTCGTGGTCCCAACTCTTTGAATCGCTTGTTGTAACAAACCGTCTGTTGTTATCATTTCCACTTGTATTTTGTGCACGAGTCTCCCTAAATGCGATTTTTGCATGAACTGCAAAAAGCTTCTAAACATTCCGTTGTTCATCGTCGATCGATGGTGTTGTTTACAGGAGGAACATTTCTTACTGCGTCAGACGTTCTCCTCGTTGGTGAGTAAAGGTGTCTCCACGGTCTCATTTACTCCCATCATAACATTCTCATCGACATTCTCAAATACTTCCATAAAACAAGGGTTAATTAAAAAATCAACATATCTATCCCTATATATCTCTTGACCAACCAACAAATAAGCTTAGGTAAGACACACTAGCGAAGGATTTACTCGCCTCCCCTCCTAGTTCTATTCCCAGATCTCCGCCGAGATCATATCCCTAAGCTCGATACCAATCATGACGCCCCCAAAATAGGTATACATCACCCATTTTGAGTCGTTAATAACATGGTACAAAAAAACCTACAACTTTAATAATACAACATATAAACTGTGAGTTTAAATACAAATATTGTCTTCTAGACAATATCCACACTCAAATATGTCCTCATTACAATTATTGGTACATTATTTTACAAAAATGGTGAGGACTACTAAAACAACTTTTTAGAACCTTCATTCCATACCCCGACTAGTACTCGCTACATTCTCACCTCCTGAGAAGAAAAATGGAACAAAAAGGAAAAGGGTGAGCTCAACTAGCCCAAAGAAAAGAATATTATGACTAAGATAATATAGAACAAATTATCGTTAGTCTTCAACAGGAAAAATCGATAAAATACAATAGATAACAAGTTTCGGATCAATATTCGCGCAGGAAATAATAATTCATAGATGAGTTACGTGAGAATGAAATCTACTATAATCTATGAATTTAAAAGTCCATCATCATTATTTTATCCTTGTAACATCAATCAATATTCATCTTGAATCAAATATTCATCTTTACACAACAGCCAAAGATATTCATCACCGGTCATGTTCATCTCAACACTGCTCATCTTTGCACTACGGGCCAAAGATATTCATCGAAAATCATTAATCTTTTGCACTACTGAGCCAAAGATATTCAAAAAAAATCATCATTTAGGACCGAGGATGATGAAAATATTTTAAAAAAAAGCGAATCCAAAGTGAAACAAAAGAACAAATATTAAGGATTCGTACTTTAAACAATCCGGGTTCAAAAATACTTCATAAATAATCATAGTGGAGTAAAATTCAAGAATGATCAAAACATGGATACAATCAAAGCTAGTATCCATAATAGATATTTTGGACAAAAAATGAAAATTTAATTTTTCTGTGAATAGTGCCGTATTCGTGAATAGTACCGTATACATGAATATTGCCGTATACATGAATAGTAACCCCAACACTAAAAGACAAGAATTTCACAAGAAAAATACTATCAATATTCCGGCATAATGATATTGGAAAAAATAATATCATTTTTAAAAAAATAATATCCCTTACCTCGAAAAGAATAGTATTTCCGTCGAATATCGGATATAACGTGAAGAAACTTGCACCAGATATAACAACACTCAAAGTATCAAAATACTCACAAGAATACGCTTCGATAATATAGAGAGAGAAAACTTCAGTTTCTGGTGTGATTTTCAATTCTAACCTAAGCACCCTATTTATAGGAAATTGCTTAGAACACCAAAGTAGAAAATTTAATAAAATATTAATTTTATTTATTTAAATTCTTACGCCCACCTTGACCATCTGAATTCAGCTACCAACAATGATAAAAACAAAAAAAAAACGCTTTTGTTATTAAAAATAATTAAAACTTTCAAAAATTAATTATTTCAGAACTACGGAACTTTAATAATTCATAATAAATAGCCCTTTTATCAGAAAAATTCAAACCTTATGTCCTTTCCATAGGAAATTTCATTCTCTACAACTTTGCAGAAGAAAGTTTTTCCAAATTCTAAACAGAAATTGACCGAAATCCACATACAGATGATTTTACAGCCTATAATCAAATTTAGTCAAGAAATGGGCCCACAGACATGTTTAACATGTTTTAAACAACTTTTGCAACAAAAATATTCTTCCTCCTTATATATTCATATATCCCACATTCATTGTAAAAATATCACCATTATTATATTATTAAAATATTATAATATATTTAAATGAATTGTTTTATCAGAAAAGATAAAATATCAATTTTTCAACAATTGTCACTTTAAAATTTTCTCCATCTATATCCACATAAAATGAATATTTTCCTTATCATATAAATCAATAATTAATTATTCACAAATAATATTATAGAATCACAATATCGACAACCAGGCCGTTCCAAGGAAAGATGGTGCTTTCTAATAAGGATTTCTCCTTACTGGCGCGCAATTAGGTGACCAAACCTCTCCTTAGACAGAACTTTCTAGACATTGCCAATAATGCCATCTAATAATATTATTCAAATAATATGAATTATTGATTCGATAAAGGAAAATACTGTGTAATGACAATTATTGAAACAACAATAATATAAAATATCAATGTAGCAATTATTGAATCAATAAAATAAAATATTGAATAAGAATTATCGTAATAATTATTAGTAGTGCCTTCTTATGTAAGAATCAATAATTGGTGTAATACCGTGTAGCACCGTATTTTAACCAATTTAGTATTTTAACAATATTAATTGTGAATAACTTCACGCCAAGTATTTATAAACAACTTATACTTGTCGTTTTCTTCATCCAAACGCTTTCCGTTATGGGGCCCACACAAAGCTGCGCCATCGTACGAATATTTCCCGACATTAAGAATATTCCACGACCAAACTAATATTCTCCGACAACAATGAATATTTTATAACCACTTGCTTATTTGAAATATTTGCGCATTTTACCCATAAGTAATCACATTAATCAAATCAACCCTTACTATTTCAAAATAATAAATAGAGAAAATTTAATTTCATTAATAATAAGTTGGGGTCTTACAGCACAATTATCGGTGGACCTTGAAAGTAGTATGCATACAAGCCAATCATGTATGATGATAAAACATATACTTTGTAATCAATCTTATTTATTTATTAATAAAAGAATTATTTATTAAAGCATTTATTATCTACATGATGCTATTTTAATAATATGTGATAAACCCTGTGACGCCCCCAAAACAGGTATACATCACCCATCTTGAGTCGCCAGAAAAATACACTATAAAAATTATTTACAACTGTCATGCAAAATACGACAACATGTATACTGTGAGTTTAAATACAAATACATATACCTACTCTGACTCATGTCACAATTGCACTTTACATAAAGGTACAGTCAAAAACTGTTTTAGAAATTAAAATCTTTGGAAAGTGCTAAAGGAAACCTTCGTACATAGGAGGCCATGATTCAAAGTTATGATAGATATCATATGTCCAGAGAATTATGCTTGGTTGACCCAGTAAACCCCAAAGAAAAACGAGAAGATTACTATCATGTTCCTTCCAATGGTGAGTCTTCTTTGACATATAACTATCTCCACTGTCTCCAAGTGAACATTATATTTCAAATAAACCCCAAGATCATATAGGTAGTGATCGTAGATATACTCAGCAAGTGGATGTGCACAACCCCGCTCTTATGATAACACGAGGTTGTATGTCATTAGACATCTTGTATGATAGTGACAAAACACCCTTCCAAAGTTGGGGTTCGCCACCCCTATTCGGTTCACCAAAATTAAATATTAAATGACGTATACAATACGACACACTTTAGCTAAAGTTCTCATTAAAATTATTTCCATACTATTTAGGAGAACCTCAATGACTATAGACCATCGTTTCTATTCCCCTCGTTATCTCCGCCGACCCAAATACACTCTTATTACCTGAAAGGAATTGTGAAGCAAAAGGGTGAGCACAACTAGCCCAGTAAAGAATATCATAACTAAAGATAATTAAATTATCAATAGCTTTTGTCAATAATAAATCAGAGATTTAGAACATATGGTAGATGATAAAACTTTTCAACCATAGTTGCAGCGGAACGAGCAATCCATTAAAAGAGTCAAATAGACCATCAAGTCTATTATCTTCTCCATGTTAAAAGTCCACCAATAATATTTTATCCCTGTAACATCAATCATCAATTCCTGTCCACAATCATATGAATAACTCATAATCATAATTGTGATTCTGAATTCCTTTTCTCACCCAGGACGAAGATAATTTTCATCACCTATCTTCACCTAAAATATCAAAAATCATGGTTATACCAAATCACAATCCCTGCTCATAATCATACTAATAAATTCATCTTTGCACTACGGCCAAAGATATTCATTAACAATTCATCTTTGCACTATAGGCCAAAGACATACAACTGTATTTTAGAAGAGTCAAGTAGAGCATGATATCTACTATCTTCTACGAATTTAAAAGTTTATTATCAATATTTTATCGCTGAGACTCAGCTTAATAAATAATCCATATCATCGAATCACCCCTGCACTATGGCCAATGATATTCGTTAATATCACATCCATGAATTATCCATGCACTATGACCAAGGATATTCATTATTATCACATCCTTGAATTAATATTTCATTGCTGAGACTCAGCTCAATAATTAATCCACATCATCAATTCATCCCTGCACTATAGGCCAAGGATATTCTTTTAGTATCACGACCACAAATTATCCATGCACTACGCGCCAAAGATAATCGTGTTTTCATCAATGGTACTCGATCATGCCATAAAATAATTCATCTTTGCACCCTCGTCAAGAGAATCCATAGCCATAATCATACCAAAAATCGTCCATCAATGCACTACTACTAACGAGGAGTTTTTCCACATCATTTCTAACATTACTACCATGATTATACCGAATAATCCTCGGTCATAGTCATACCAAGTCCATCTATGCACTACAAAGCCACAAATGACTTTCAACATAATATATATACATGAGGATGATGACAATGATATAAGTATTAATCAAACGAAAACAAGGATAAATATTAAAGACTTTAAATTTATCCAAATATTATCAATCACTTAATAAACTCATAATCAAATATTTTTAATATTATAATAATATTTTAATCACTTCTTAAACGTATAAACAATTTATTTTAATTGTTTATACTTTACCAAAATAATGTATTTAATTATTCAAAAATGCCATACTCATAAGATTTCATCACCAATGATCAAATCCTTTATCAAAATATCTGCATATACCCTATATAGGATTCCCAAGCCATAAAATCCTATTTACATATTTTCAACTTCATATAACATATTTAACTCATATACTCATAACTAGTGCATTTTCATGAAAAATACCAAATCAGTCCCAAAAATATTTCTTTTCAAGGATTTAGCAGAATATAGTCCCATATTGAACATATATTTTTCTTGGAATTTTTAAAATTCATTTACTATTTTTCAAAAATCATTTTCTAATTATTTCTTTAAGAAATTAGCTACCTCAAGTTTAACTCCAGAAATTTCCAAATCTTGGCAGGATCTTACACATGTTAACGTGATCTTCCAGCTTAAATTTCAAGGTCATCGGAGTTATAGAACTCCGGTTATAGCGTTTTTCGTCGAAAAAACCTAAATATTGAAATTGTCATAACTTGTTCATTTTAAGTCGGAATGAGCTCATTTTTGGACAGGAGGTTCTTTATACCATATACTTTCATGTCCCAAAAGGCCGAAAATTTTCTCATAAATTAAGTGGCCGAAAATGCCCGTTTAAAAATCTGGGTAGTAGCTTTTTCCCGTTTTTTACTTTTTCATGCTTTGCTAAAATCAGTCCACATGAAAATCTACAACACCTTTTCCAGTGATTCCAGTTGGATAAGTTAGGAAACTCATAGATCTAACTCTAGAACTTGATCACACTCAAAAATTCAAAATATAATAGGAGATATGGTCAATTAATTTCATGTTCCATTTTCACCAAAATTTGATTTTCAACCCTTTGTGATTTCTAAGAAACTTTCATGTTTTCATATAATAACCAACATAGCTCATCATAACACTTACTAATACTACATATACCCATGATTTTAATCACTCCAATGCTTTTATTATAACTTTCATCATAATCCACGTAAATGTATAATTTCCACAATTTAATAGGGAATGAATACAAAGGATCATTCACCATGCATGTGGTAATCCACATGACAAAAGTTATTCCAATGTAATAATAAAGAATGGAATAATGTAAGAATTCACCATGTGCATGATAGATCGCATGCATAAAAGTTATTCTCAATAGAATAATAAAGAATGGAAACCAAGTCAGCGTAATTTGCACCATGATAGATATTCCAATGTAATAATAAAGAACGAAACCAAATCGCATAATTTGCACCGATATTGTGGATATTCCAACAAAATAATAAATAATGGAACCGGTCGTCACATGTGTAAATGCCGCATGTGATATTCCAATGATGTAATAATAATACGCACCAACATCAATATTATTCAAGTAATAATAAAGAAGAATTTCACCAATTTACCATGCAGTAGATTTCCATAAATAAAAGTTATTCCAACATAATAATAAAGAATGGAATATCGAAGTTCTCTTCATGAATATGAAAGAAATAATACCCCTTACGAGTACAACAAATAATATCCCTTACCTCAAAAGAAGACTAGATACTAGAATAGTGAAGTAGTAGACTTCTCTTCCTCTTTCTCTCTATAATTTCTCTTTATAATAATGGCTCTAAAGCTTTAGTGAATTGGTGAGAAATGAAGGAAGAATGAGCTTCTATTTATAGAAAAATATAGTTTCGATAATTGCACGTTTTGGGGCTCGAAAATTACAGTACAATACCTCCAACTTTTCTTTCATTTTTAATTTAGTCCTACAAGTATTATCAAACTTGCACCACCTCCCCTAATATTAAATAATGTGAATAAATAATTCAATCATGTGACTCAATAGTTCTAGACATGTGAAAATACGAATTACAGTATAGTACCTCAATCTATACCTCCATTTTTAACTTAGTCATGCAAGTATTATCAATCTTGAACCAACTCCCCTAATAGTAAGTGAATGTGACTTAATAGTACACACATGTGAACAAATAGTTATATAAGCATGTGAATTAGTAGCAATAAATTGCTCATTTATCCGATAAATTACCCGATTTATCAATATAACCCCCAGACATCAATTATCATCGAAATAGATGTCGATTCCCACTAACACTAATAATCCCAACACAATGGAACTATTAAATTCATCTTTAATCAACACGAACTTATTCGTCATTAATATTATATAACTCACAATATTTAACAACCAAATGTCGCTCCTCGAAAGCAGGGGCTTTCGAATAAGGATTTCTCCTTATCATGCAAAGCAATTAGGTGACCAAACCTCTCCTCGGCGTAACTTCTGCACATTTATAAATATTGCAATTTAATAATATGAATAACTTTGTCGTCTCAATTATTGATTTAATAATATATCATATAATGCAGATGATACTGTGACAATAATTGAATCAATAATATGAGAGATATGATGCAAAGAATTATCGTAGCAATAATTGAGCTAATAAAACAAAACTTCATCATCACTTACTTTGAAAAATTTTCAAATGTCACCCTTAACTTTTAAACTTTTATCAATTTAACTATTCACCAAAATAGCAAAATTGAATACTTTTATTTCATAAAATTCGAGGTGTCACAATCTCCCCTCTTTATGAAATTTCACACCTTTAAATTTACGTCGACGCACTGTATTCAAAGAGATGAGAATACCTTGCTTTCTTTTCGGATTGTACCTTCCCGTTTATTTCTTCTGTATCATGATTTTTCCATTGCTCATCTCTTGTTTTTCAGATATCATTCTAGAATATACTTCGAAACAAAGGTTAATTGACATATCATAATTTGTCAACTTATCAAGTAAACAATTTTAGCTTAGGTAAGTCACACATTAACGAAGTATATTACTCGTCCCTCCCCTCCTAGTTCTAGACTCATATCTCCGCCAGCGACCATATCCCTAAGCTTTGATACCAAATGTGACGCCCCCAAAATTGGTATACATCACCCATCTTGAGTCGCCAAAAAAATACACTATAAAAATCATTTACAACTTCATTTATATAATTATCGTGCAAAATACGACGACATGTATACTGTGAGTTTAAATACAAATACATATAACTACTCTGACTCATGTCACAATTGCAGCTTACATAAAGGTACAGTCAAAAACTGTTTTAGAAATTAAAATCTTTGGAAAGTGCTTAAGGAAACCTTCGTACATAGGAGGCCATAAATCTAAGTTATGATAGATATCATATGTCTAGAGAATTATCCTTGGTTGACCCAATAAACTCCAAAGAAAAATAAGAAGATTACTATCATGTTCCTTCCAATGGCGAGTCTTCTCTTGACATATAACTATCTCCACTGTCTCCAAGTGAAAATTATATTTCAAATAAACCCCAAGATCATATAGTAGTGCTCGTAGATATACTCAAAGAAGTGGATGTGCAAACCACGCTCTTATGATAACACGAGGTTGTATGTCATTAGACATCTTGTATGATAGTGACAAAACACCCTTCCAAAGTTGGGTTCGCCACCCTATTCTCGTTCACCAAAATTAAATATCAAATGACGATACAATACGACACACTTATCTAAAGTTTTCAATAAAATTATTTCCATACTATTTAGGGAGAACCTCAATGTACTATAGACCAATCGCTCTATTCCCTCATATCCCCGCTCGACCCAAATACACTCTTATTACCCGAAAGAAATTGTGAAGCAAAAGGGGTGAGCACAACTAGCCCAAAGAAAGAATATCATAACTAAAGATAATTAAATTATCAATAGCTTTTGTCAATAATAAATCGTAGATTTAGAACATATGGTAGATGATAAAACTTTTCAACCATAGTTGCGTTTTGAACGAGCAATCCATTAAAAGAGTCAAATAGACCATCAAGTCTATTATCTTCTCCATGTTAAAAGTCCACCAATAATGTTTTATCCTCTCAGAACATCAATCATCAATTCCTGTCCACAATCATATTAATAACTCATAATCATAATTATGATTCTAATTCCTTTTCGCACCTAGGACGAAGATAATTTTCATCACCTATCTTCACCTGAAATATCAAAATCATGGTTATACCAAATCACAATCCCTGCTCATAATCATACTAATAAATTCATCTTTGCACTACTGGCCAAAGATATTCATTAACAATTCATCATTTTGCACTATAGGCCAAAGACATACAACCGCATTTTAAAGAGTCATAGAGCATGATATCTACTATCTTCTACTTAATTTAAAAGTTTATTATCAATATTTTATCGCCGAGACTCAACAATAAATAATCCACATCATCGAATCACCCACACACTACTGCCAAGGATATTCGTTAATATCACATCCATGAATTATCCATTACTACTACCAAGGATATTCATTATTATCACATCCACAATTAATATTTCATTGTCGAGACTCATTTCAATAATTAATCCACATCATCAATTCATCCCCACTATAGGCCAAGGATATTCTTTTAGTATCACGACCACGAATTATCCATGCACTATGGGCCAAAGATAATCATGTTTTCATCAACATGATCTTGATCATGCCATAAAACAATTCATTTTTGCACCCTTGGCAAGAAGAGAATCCATAGCCATAATCATACCAAAAATCGCCCATCAATGCACTACTACTAACAATGAGGACTTTTTCCACATCATTTGTAACATTACTATCATGATTATACCGAATAATCCTTGTCATAATCATACCAAGTCCATCTATGCACTACAGCTACTAATGACTTTCAACATAATATATATACATAAGGATGATGACAATGATATAAGTATTAATCAAACGAAAACAAGGATAAATATTAAAGACTTTAAATTTATCCAAATATTATCAATCACTTAATAAACTCATAATCAAATATTATTAATATTATAATAATATTTTAATCACTTCTTAAACGTATAAATAATTTATTTTAATTGTTTACACTTTACCAAATAATGCATTTAATTATTCAAAATGCCATACCCATAAGATTTCATCACCAATGATCAAATCCTTTATCAAAAATATCTCAGATATACTCTATATATAGATTTCAAGCCATAAAATCCTATTTACAAATTTTCAACTTCACATAACATATTTAACTCATATACTCATAACTAGTGCATTTTCATGAAAAATACCAAATCAAATTCCAAAATATTTCTTTTCCGAGATTTAGCGTAATATAGTCCCATATTGAACATATATTTTTCTTGGAATTTTTAAAATTCATTTACTATTTTTCAAAAATTATTTTCTAATTATTTCCTTAAGAAATTAGCTACCTCAAGTTTAACTCCAGAAATTCCCAAATCTTGGCAGGATCTTACACATATTAATGTGATCTTCCAATTTAAATTTCAAGGTCATCGAAGTTATAGAACTCCGGTTATAGCATTTTTCATCGGAAAAACCTAAATATTGAAATGGTTATAACTTGCTCATTTTAAGTCGGAATGAGCTCATTTTTGGACAGAGGTACTTTATACCATATATTTTCATGTCCCAAAAGGCCGAAATTTTTCTCACAAATTAAGTGGCCGAAAATGCCCTTTAAAAATATGGATGATGAGCTTTTTAAGCATTTTCACTTTTTCATCCTTTACTAAAATCATTCCACATGAAAATCTAGAACACCTTTTAAGTGATTCCACTTGGATAAGTTAGGAAACTCATAGATCTAACTCTAGAACTTGACCACACTTAAAAATTCAAAATATAATAGGAGATATGGTTAATTGAATTTCATGTTCTATTTTTACCAAAATCTGATTTTCAACCCTTTGTGATTTCTAAGAAACTTTCATGTTTTCACATAATAACCAACATAACTCATCATAACACTTACTAATACTTCATATACCCATGATTTTTCATCACCCAATGCTTTTATTATGACTTTCATCATAATCCACGTAAATAGATCATTTCCACAATTTAATAAGGAATGAATACAAAGGATCATTCACCATGCATGTGGTAATCCACATAGATAAAAGTTATTCCAATGTAATAAAGAAGAATGGAATAATGAAGAATTCACCATGCATGCGATAGATCGCGCATGCATGTGTTATTCTCTCATGTAATAATAAAGTTCTAACCAAATCAAAGTAAATTCAGACCGGCTGTGATATTCCAACAAAATAATAAAGAACCAGAAGAACAACATGAATCACAATAAAAGTAATTAATCGCATGCATGTGATTTTCCAATAGAATAATAAATAATGGAACTGTGTCAAAGCGTATAACGCATCGACAGTGATATTCCAAATGTAATAATAAAGAACGTAATAATAGAAGAATTTCACCATGTATGCGGTATTGCATATAAACAAAGTTATTCCAACATAATAATAAAGAATGGAATATCAAAAGTCTCTTCATGAATATGAAAGAAATAATACTTCTTACGAAGTACAACAAATAATATCCCTTACCTCAAAAGAAGACCGGATACTGGAATAAGTGAGTGTACAGACTTTTCTTCCTCTTTCTCTCTATAATTTCTCTCTATAATAATGGCTCTAAAGCTTTAGTGAATTGGTGAGAAATGAAGGAAGAATGAGCTTCTATTTATAGAAAAATATAGTTTTGATAATTGCACGTTTTGGGGCTCGAAAAATTACAGTACAATACCTCCAACGTTTCTTTCAGTTTTAATTTAGTCTTGCAACTATTATCAAACTTGCACCACCTCCCCTAATAGTAAATAATGTGAATAAATAGTTCAATCATGTAACTCAATAGTTCTAGACATGTGAAAATATGAATTACAGTATAGTACCTCCATCTATACCTCTATTTTTAACTTAGTCATGCAAGTATTATCAATCTTGCACCAACTCCCCTAATAGTAAGTGAATGTGACTTAATAGTACATACATGTGAACAAATAGTTATATAAGCATGTGAATTAGTAGCAATAAATTGCTCATTTATCCGATAAATTACCCGATTTATCAATATAACCCCCAGACATCAATTATCATCAAAATAGATGTCGATTTCCACTAACACTAATAATTCCAACACAATGGAACTATCAAATTCATCTTTAATCAACACGAACTTATTCGTCATTAATATTATAACTCACAATATTTAACAACCAGGTCGTTCCCAGGAAAGAGGGGGTTTTCCAATAAGGATTTCTCCCTATTGGCGTGCAATTATGTGACCATTAGGAGTTTCTAATTTGCATTCATTAGGAGTTGTGCATTTAGGAATCGAAATACATATAATTAAATAAAATAAGACTTGTGATCAAATTCCATGTCTTATATTTAATTGGGACATTGTCTATGGAAGGATTGAATTGTGCATTAACTATTAACTCAAAGGTTCTTTTATGATTAATGTTGAAATTTATATTATCCTCGGAAAGTCGTTAATCGCTGTAGAGGCTTATCCCTATTTTAGAATAAATATTATTTATTTAAATAAATTATTCGTTTAATTTATTTATTTAAATAAGATTATAATTGTTCTAATTGATTTATTCACAACCGATTTAATATGGAGAACCTAAAGGGTCACACCATAAAAAGAAGAATAATTATTTAAGAAGTTAATGGAATAATCGTAAAAATATTGTCGACGTCGGGATTTTTATTTGTTCCTTTTCGTTACTTGTTCTTTGGTCTTCTCATGTTAATGTGAGATTTATTTGAAAAAACAATTGAAAAAGGTCCGACATGTGTAATGTCGACGATTGGACTTTAAGAGTCGCCATTGGTGTTTTTAATCGGGTTGCACTAATGTGAATCAAAAGGTTTCAGACATTGACCCGATGATGTGACAACGCTAAACGAATTCTGGTGAAACCGAGATTCATTATGGGTTCGAGGGCTTGATTATGTGGAGGGAAGGTGTTAGGCACCCCCCGACATCTGTGTTGCCACGGTGACCGCCACTTCTCAAAGAAACTGTTATATGAATGTGTGTGTGTGTGTGCGGATCAATGTGCAATTATTTGAAAGTAGTGCGAGGCCTCGTTCACACCTATATACACAAGGTTTGAATTTATAGGAAAATTCTGTTTTAACCAAGATATAGCAATGAAGTTTTGTAAAATAGGTTTTTCAAACCTTGTGCTCAATAGTAATTGAGGCCTTTGATACTTCCATTTTATTGTTAAATGTTCAGCTTGTTTGCTTTTATTTTCGAGATACAAAGCATCTACGAGAAAATAATATACAACAAAGATCTTAGAACTCCTCATAGGCATAATGACCATCCAAGGAAATTCGTGACAACTGTAAATAATGTACAAGCTACATAAAAAAATGTCCATCACGAAATCAATCTCGATTCGAAAGAGACTCGAATCTGTGATAACATGATTCCTAGGCTCATATGATACTACAATTTGTATGGAAAGCAGTAATATAAAAGCGGTAAATATATATATGTATGTGCATGATCAGCCACCACGTAGGAACTCCATGGGGGATCAGAAATGTAAATAAAGCATTAAATGCCATCAACCGCCACAAGTAAACTCCGGTGGGACTTGAATGTAAATAAAGTTTAAAGCTATCAAGCGCCACAAAGTAAACTCGAGCGTGACGAAATGTAAAGAAAGGCGTAAAAAGGCCACAAGTAAACTCCAGGCATGAAATGTATATATATATATATAGTTGTTACGGATGAGCACGGATTTTATATCGATGCGTACTTGCTTTATATATATATAAAAGCAAGTAAACGCATCGGATATATAAATCGAGCTCATCCGATATGCCCGACAACAATTATATATATAAGTATATATATATAAAAGCAATTAAACGCCTCGCATCAAGTTCAGCTCAATCGAGGCATAACTTCGATAATGTTAGTCCACACATATATATATATATATATATATATATATATATATAAGTATATATCTGAGATAGAATGAAAACCACTAATCGAAGTCCTGCATACACACACAAGACGACTCTCGATGTGTAGTAGAATAGTGTGTGCGATGTAAATAGAAGGCTTTATAGAGTGTAAGAAGACTTATAGTGGTCGCCAAGGCGGATTTCTATGACTCTATATGGATGAATACTCGGCTCATTGTAAATTTATAATCGTATGTGGGCTAACAGTGTTTAAAAAGAGCAAACACTCAATATGGGGTATGTAAAAAGCAAATTGACAGGCTTCCTCGCTTTTTTTCCACACAAATGGTCAATTCCCAGCTCCATATTTATAGGCTATCACAGCAGACAGTGCACTCATTGTCATTCGAGCCGCACGGGTTCTCGCGGGTCCCGTCGTCTTGAAGTACGTGCACTCATGCACTGCAATGTCTGCACGAACTTGCAGAACTTCAATCCGAGCATCCGAACGAGGTATATGACCTTCTTGACTCGCATGTGTCGAGAGTTACGCAATGACATGGAATAGAGGTTGTGCAAGTCGGAAGGGGACCATGCCCATGATCTTCAAGCTTCAAAGTCTATCCGGTGTGCTATCACACGTAATAGTCACTCGGGATTGGATATCCTGGTTCTTGAAGGACATAGTTGTATGTATGTATGTATTGAAGTGTCGAGATGACGCGCAGATGTTGAGGTAGCAAGATGACATTTTGACTCCTCATTGGTGTTATCGCCGATTTGAGTTAAAAGCAGACGTTGCTCAGGGTTACATCTAAGATTGGACTGCTGCAAGTGTTGAATGCCGCAATTTCATCCTGTGGATACCTGTCAGCCCGGTGTTAGCTCCAGTGTCTGCGGTATGAGTGCCTCAGCAGGAGGTTTGATTGAAGCTGATCGCATGTATTTGAAACAAGCATTTTCGGGGTTATCGCCGGAATTGCAACAACATTCCTTGGGGTTATCGCTAAGGACAAAACTCGGGGTTATCTCCGAGGTTGGAAATGATGTTCCCGGTGTGTGGTCCGGGGTTGAGACTGATACTCCGGTAGTATCCGGGAAAGATGTGAGCTATCTTCCAGGGTTATCTCCGAAAGACGATTCTGCCCTCCTATAATGTTAGTAACAGTTGTGTAGAAAATTTCGAGTGTCTACATATGCCCCTCTTTATCATATTCATGCAATGCAAGGCATAGATAGGATAAAGAATCCTAGACACTTGAAATGCAACAGATAAACATGATGCTATGTGCAGCAACATGATGCAAATGTATGAATGAGATGATTGTCAGTTAATCCTGTTGGGATGACAATCACTGATGTCTTGGACATGCGATCCAAGTCTTCAAGGATGTTGATATTGGGGCTATCACCAAAGTCATGAATCCTAGACACAAACTTCATTCTCCATAGAGGTGCCTCTTGTGTATAAGAGATCTGTGGGGATAAATCTTTGTCTGTTTGAGGATGTGTATAACATATCCCACCATCCTCGCTCGAGTTCACGCCAGCAGTATGAACTTATCGAAATTTGTCGACCTTCGACGATGTGTGTATCATCGGATAAATCCCTGTTGGGAAAATCATCAAGGCTGCTTGATGTTCATTGATGTGTGTATCAATGATTGCATTGAGTCGTACCCCTTGTTGTGGATACACAAGCATGAATACTTAACCCGATGGATTTATACGCCACCTACAAATTTGAGATAACGTCAAGGTTGCTTGACCTTCATTGATTTGTGTATCAATGGTTGAATTGCGTTGTACCCCCCGCCGGGGATTGTTGTCATTGGTTCGTGACTTTGACGTTGTAACCCCCACTGGGGATTCGTCTTTAATTTGTAACTTCGGCGTTGTAACCCCTGCCGGGGATACGTCTTTAATTCGTGGATTCATAGATTCTGCGTGGTAACCCCCGCCGAGGATTGTCTTTAATTTGTAGCTTCGTAGATTCTGCGTGGTAACCCCCGCCGGGGATACGTCAGGGTTGCCTAACGTTCATTGTCGGCATCGGACCTTTGTGAGGTATCGCTTATAGCATGATTTATGAAAGCCGACTTTGGTATATATCGGTATACTTTGTATGCGTGTTGAGAATACCAATGTGGAACATGTGGAGCCAGAGTTTGACCCATGAACACCAGGATTTTGGGCTATTCCGCTCAATCGCGTAGCTCTTTTATTCCTAATTTGGCCTTTTTAGCTTGCAAGACCTCCTTTTTAACTCTAACTGGAGTGAGCCGGAGGTGTGGGACCCACAGAAAAGTGCCGCAGATACACCTGTAGCAGTGCAGCAGTGGACTCATGACCAATCATCTTCTCTAAAGCCAATGGGTTGCTTTCTTAAGTCATTTTCAAGTTGCACAACGAAGGATATCTGAGAGCTTTTCTTGATCTGGCGAGTTCGAGCAACTTTCTATATATTACGCCACCGTCTGTTGCGTTCTTCATCATCCCGGTAACATATGCATGTATTCTTTTCCAGTTTCTATCTGTTGGAAAATGACTTATCACATGAAATTCATTTAGACACATAGTAGTGAATATGCATGCTGATATGATTTGATAAAAAATATTCAACATAGTAAATGTTAGTATTAAACCATGCCGAACATAATGATGTGAAAAAATTTAACTTTTGAAACAGTCAAATTGGTACCTTTTACTATCATTTCTTATCCTATATGAGGACAAATGAGTAAAGGTAGAAAAGTAAAATAACCCTGGTAATCAGACTACACTTACGAATTTTCTACTGTGATGCATATAGGATATATATGACTGTTGGTAGGTGTGCTACTGAATGGCCACCTAGTCATGCCTATGGGCATGTGGATAGTCCCATTTACAAAGGGGCTATGGCAAAATTTTTCCAAAATGTAGGTAATGGATAGTCATGCATTTTTAACTCTACTGTAGATGTATGTTAAAATAATGCAAGCATGCATGTAGTCATAAGATGCATTTTGAAAAGCTCTAGGTAAGAATTTACCACACCCTTTCTCAGGTGATTTGGAGACTTGTTGTCCAGATATTATGGATCTGAATCAACCGAGCAGTTCCCGCAAGACCACTTCTGGTGTATGGAGGAGGGCTTCTGAAGTACCTTGACCCCGTTCTATTAGACAGGCTCGTCGTTTGGTGGAGGCAGTGATTCGTCCTATCCGGGTTGAAGTGCCGGATGTCGAGGACGAGGAGGAGGATGTCTGGAATTGAGGTTCCGCTCTCGCAACACGTGTTCCCGTGTAGGGAGTTTCCAGGTATTCAAGTGGTGAACCCAGATCTTCTGGGTGACTTGAGTAGGCATCCTTCAGCATACCTGCATGCAAACGAGGTATGAAGTTAGATCTTAATCTTCTTTGTTTCTTATTTGTGAGGAGTGAAGGGTTCTGATGTTGATATGCATTTGATGTAGGTTCTCGGCTTCACACAGCCTCGAGGGAACTGGTTCAGCATCCACTCTATGTATCAGGCCTTGCATGATGACTATAGAGAGATTGTCCATGGTCAGATTCGGACGTTCTTTTCTATCCTTCCCGTCATTGTCCACGGGTTACCTCGAGGAATTGTCAAGGCTACCGGTTTCACTGCACTTCACTCACTCCATTTGCCGGACTGTGAGGTGATGATGACCTATATTCTCATTTCCTGAAGAGAACAGTGAAAGAAAGGGTGAGCTCAACTAGCCCAGTAAGAAATATTATGACTAAGATAATGCAGAATAAATTATCATTAGTCTTCAACAATGTTAAACTGATAAAATACAATAGACATCAAGTTTAATCATAATGAACAAGCAATCCATTAGAAAAGTCAAGTAGAGAATAAAATCTACTATCTTCTATGATTTAAAATGTTTTCATCAATTTTTATCGCTGAGACTCAGCTTAATAAATAAACCACATCATCGAATCATCCCTGCACTACGGGCCAAGGATATTCTTTAAATCATCAATGGTCATGACTATACCAAATAATCCCTGGTCATAATCATACCAAGTCCATCTCTGTACGTAAGCCAAAGATATACAACCATAAAACCAATAATCAACAATCCATCTTTGCACGTAATCCAAAGATATATAATTCAATAAACAACAGTCCATCTTTGCACGTAAGCCAAAGATAACTTTCATCACCATATAAGCATGAAGATGATGACAATGATATAAGCATTAATCAAACTAAAACAAGGATAAATATTAAAGACTTTAAATTTATCCAAATATTATCAATCACTTAATAAACTCATAATCTAATATTATTAATATTATAACAATATTTTAATCACCTCTAAACTTATAAACAATTTATTTCAATTGTTTACACTTTACCAAATAATGCATTTAATCATTCAAAGAATGCCATACTCATAAGATTTCATCACCAATGATCAAATCCCTTATCAAAAATCTGCATATACCTTATATAGGATTCCCAAGCCATAAAATCCTATTTTCCAATTTTGTTACATTACATAACATATTTAACTCATATATTCAGAAACTAAACCATTTTCATGAAAAATACCAAATCAGTCCCAAAAATATTTCTTTTTTTCGGGATTTAGCGTAATATAGTCCCATAATGAACATATATTTTCTCTCGAATTTTTAAAATTCATTTACTATTTTTCAAAAATCAATTTCTAATTAATTCCTTAAGAAATTAGCTACCTCAAGTTTAACTCCAAATTCCCAAATCTTGGCAGATCTTACACATGTTAACGTGAGCTTCCAGCTTTAAATTTCATGGTCATCTGAGTTATAGAACTCCAATTATGGCATTTTTCGTCGAAAAACCTAAATATTGAAATGGTCATAACTTGCTCATTTTAAGTCGGAATGAGCTCATTTTTGGACAGAGGTACCTTATACCGTATACTTTCATGTCCCAAAAGGCCGAATTTTTCTCACAAATTAAGTGGCCGAAAACAACCCTTACAAAATTATGGGCGATTGTTTTTTGCTATTTTCAATTTTTCATCCTTTACTAAAAATAGTCCACACATGAAAATCTACAACACCTTTTCTAGTGATTCCACTTGGATAAGTTAGTAAACTCATAGATCTAACTCTAGGACTTGACCACACTCAAAATTCAAAATATAATAGGAGATATGGTCAATTGAATTTCATGTTCCATTTTCACCAAAATCGATTTTCAACCCTTTGTGATTTCTAAGAAACTTTCATGTTTTCTCATAATAACCAACATAACTCATCATAACACTTACTAATACTTCATATACCCATGATTTTCATCTTAAAGACTTATGCTTTTATTATGACTCTCATCATAATCAATGTAAATGATCATTTCCACAATTTAATAAGGAATGAATATTTCCAGGATCATTCACCATGCATGTGGTAATCCACACAATTTCATGGAGTTAGTCCAAAGCTTTAATAATAAAGAATGGAATAATATATGATTCACCATGCGTGCGAGATAGATCACATTGCATAATCTCATTTATTCCCACAATTTAATAATAAATAATGGAACTCATTCACCATCCCATGTGGTAATCCACATGTATGAGTTATTCAACGAATAATAAAGAATGGAATAACAACAAAAATCACCATGCATGCGATAGAGACCTTATGTATGTGTTATTCCAATAGAATAATAAATAATGGAACCAGTCCCAGGCAGTAAATGCATGCATAGATATATTCCAATGTAATAATAAAGAATGGAATAACAACAGAAATCACCATGTATGCGATGAGCGCATGCATATGCAAGTTATTCCAACGTAATAATAAATAATGGAACCAGTCCCACAAACGCATACGACGAAGATATTCCGCGAATAATAAAGAACGGAATAATAGAAGAATTTTACCATGTATGCAGATTGCATAAAATAAACAAGTTATTCCAACGTAATAACAAAGAATGGAATAATAGAAGAATTTCACCATGTATGCAGTATTACACATAAACAAAGTTATTCCAACATAATAATAAAGAATGGAATAACAACTCTTACGAGTATTGAAAGAAATAATTCTCTTCATGAATACGAAAGAATAATACCCCTTTACCTCAAAAATAAATCCCTGGATATAATAAAAAATCGGAATAATGGAGTAGAGTAGTAGACTTCTCTTCTTCTTTCTCTCTATAATTTCTCTCTATAATAATGGCTCTAAAGCTTTAGTGAATTGGTGAGAAATGAAGGAAGAATGAGCTTCTATTTATAGGAAAATATAGTTTCGATAATTGCACATTTTGGGACTCAAAAATTACAAAGACAATACCTCCAACTTTTCTTTCATTTATAATTCACCATCCAAGTATTATCAAACTTGCACCACCTCCCCTAATAGTAAATCATGTGAATCAATAGTAAATCATGTGACTCAATAGTTCTAAACATGTGAAAAAAATTAATTACAAGATATAGTACCTCCATCTATACCTCCATTTTTAACTTAGTCATGCAAGTATTATCAATCTTGCACCAACTCCCCTAATAGTAAGTGAATGTGACTCAATAGTACACACATGTGAACAAATAGTTATATAAATATGTGAATTAGTAGCAATTAATTGCTCATTTATCCGATAAATTATCCGATTTATCAATATAATCCCGCACATCAATTATCATCTAAATAGATGTCGATTTCTACTAACACAAATAATCCCAACACAATGGAACTATCAAATTCATCTTTAATCAACACGAACTTATTCATCATTAATATTATAACTCATAATATTTAACAACCAAAATCGTCGTTCCTGTGAAAGAGGGGCTTTTCGATAAGGATTTCTCCTTATCATGCGCAATTAGGTGACCAAACCTCTCCTTGACAGAACTTCTAGACATTGTAAATATTGCAATTTAATAATATGAATAACTTTGTCGTCTCAATTATTGATTTAATAATATATCATATAATGCAGATGATACTGTGACAATAATCGAATCAATAATATGAGAGATATGATGCAACAATTACTGTAGCAATAATTGAGTATAACTGAGTGACTTATCACGTAAGCATCAATAACCAATACCGTGTGCTACTATGCAACCACGCCAGACATCGTATTTTTTTACTACCGAGTAGTTCAACAGCTTTTAATTCGGTAAAACTTCCGTAGTTATTTTCATAAAAATAATTTCGCTGCGTTTTTATTACTACGACAATACTTCCATTGTGTGTTCACTAATGATTGTGTCATTGTCATTTGAATATTCCCAACAAAAAGAATATTCCCCGACCAAACGAATATTTTATAACAACTTGCATACTTTACAAAATTTATAAATACTACCCACAACTATAACATTATATCAAATCCATACCATAATATTAAAAAAAATATTTCGAGAAATTTAAATCTTTATTCATAAAATTTGGGGTCTCACAATCTCCCCTCCTTATGAAATTTCGCCCTCGAAATTTACGTCACGCACTGGTATGCCAAGAGATGAGGATACCATGACTTCATTTCAAATTCTAACTCTCAAGAGGTATAACCTTGAGTGTCGAATGTGATCCTTCTTATCAAAGATTTTAACACGTATCTCCTCATACGTTAAATCTTCCGCTATCTCGCCTAGTTCTAATTCAATAATGTGGTTCAAATAGTCCACATATTTACGTAATATCAAAACGTGAAATGTTATGAACACGCCATACTTACGGAAATAGAGTTTATAGGCCACGTTCTACTCGATCGAGGATTTCAAATGGACCAATAAAATTGAGGGTTGAGATAACGCCTTCTTGAACATTCTTCTTCATATTCATCAGCTCCGGGTCTATAGCTTGAGCAGCTTTAACTTTATCGATTAAAGTCGATTCTACTCGTATATTCGTTATCTTTACGTGGGTCCCTAGAGTCTTTAACTCTATCTTCATCATTTGTAAGTTATATGAAATAGGTCTTTGTGTTAACAACTTCACACTCATAAACGCATACGATCTTCTACTCAACACGTCAGCTACCACGTTCGCTTTCCCACGATGATATTTAATGGTACGATCGTAATCTTCAACAGCTCGAGCCAACGTCTTTGGCGCACGTTACGTTCGTTTTGGGTGAAGAAAAATATTTGAGGATTTTAGAAATGGGTTTTGTATTGGGGTCAATACAAAATTCGATTTCACGCTTTAAGTAGGCTAAGAAGTCTTCAAGAATACGTCAGGAAATTTATTAACAATAGAAATATCATTCAAAACTGTGACTCTCATCCAAGACTTGGATAACACATGTAATGAAGGTTTCTCCTAACGGAGCTTCAATCGATAAGTTAAAGTTTAACTTCTCTGGGGTGAAATTTAAATGTTGAACGAAAGCAAGAGAGATAAAATAATGGGTAGAACTGGTATCTAATAAGGTATAGACTTAGCAAGAAGAATTTATAATTAACTAACCCGCTAAATTTCGTTTTAGGGTTACTACGCTTTTGAGAAGTCACGAAAAACGCTTCTTCCCGAAACCACCGACTTTGTTTTGTCCATATCGCCTTTAGTGCCCATCGTCCAACCGGACTTGACTTTGGTGCATGATAAAATCAAAGCTAGGTGACCTTCTTTTCCACAATTGTAACATGCTTTGAATTTGCAATCACGCAGTTTGACCGATATGTCCCTCCCATCCGCATTTAAAACATACGACCGGGATTTGTTCTCCTTCCTTTGAAATAGGTGTTGATCTTTCATTGTCTTTCCATCATTATTGAACCTTCTTTCTTGGAATTTCCACTTCTATTATCTTGGCCATGATTACCAATAGAAGTGGTTACCATTCTTAGCATGATAATTTCCCCCACGAAGGTTATCATTGTTCTGATGGCCATTGCTACTGGTACGATTATTATCGTTGCCTTTTGGTTGGGCTGGTTAATTATCGCGCTCCAATAAGAGAGCCCTATTCACTATATCTGAATATAAACAAAGTTTGTGAGAAATGAGGTATTGACGTATATCGGGTTTCAAACCTCGTAGAAACATGCGCGTCATTCGCTTCTCATTATCGACAAAATGGGATGCAAACCGGGATAACTCCGCAAATTTAGCCTCGTATTGCGACACGGTTATATTGTTTTGCTCCAACTTGATAAACTCCACCTCCTTGATGTGACGAATACTTTCGGGAAAGTACTTGTCGTTAAACAGCTCTTGGAACTTCTCCCAAGACATCTTGAGTGCATCAGGCTGGGTACGTTTTATAGATTTCCACCAGTAATCTGCCTCTTCACGCAATATAAAGGTGGCAAAGGGAACCTTTTGCTCCTCTGAGCATCCCATGACATCAGATATCTTGGTGATCTGCTTTTACCATGTCTCCGTCTTAAGTGGTTCTGGCTTTCCCAAAAACTCCGGTGGTCCAAGTTCTTTAAACTGCTTAGCGGTGACCGATCGTGGGTTGATATTATTTCCACCTATATTTTGAACAGGAGTCTCTCTTAACTGATGTTGTATGAATTGCAAAAGGTCTCTGATCATCCCATCGTTCATCATTTGATCGGTGTTGTTATTTACCTGAGGATTATTGTCTTCCTGTTGCACATTATCCTAGGTATTGATCGTTGGTGACTCAACGGTCTCATGTACTTCATTGCTGATCTCAACATTTTCATATGCCATTTTCAAACACTGTCACAAAACAAGGGTTAATTAACATATCACATATTATCCTATACTCACCCAGACCAATTAATTACCAAATAAACTTAGGTAGGTCATGCTTTAGTGAAGGAATTCCTTTCTCTCCCCTCCTAGTTCTTGTCTCACATCTCACCAGGGATCATATCCCTAAGCTTTGATACCAACCGTGATGCCCCCCAAAATAGGTATACATCACCCATCTTGAGTCGCCAAATACATGGTACAAAAAATACAAATAAAACTTAATTATACAATTGTCGTGTAAAATACGACAAAACATAAGCCGAGAGTTTAAATAAGAATATTGCCTTCTCAGACAATATCCACTCTCAAATAGGAGTCCTCATTACATTTATTATCACACTATTTAACGTAATAGTGAGGATTACTAATACACTCATCTCGGACCATCACTCCGCTCCCCGACTAGTCCCAACCATATTCTCATTTCACGAAGAGAACAAAGAAAAAGAAAGGGTGAGCTCAACTAGCCCAATAAGAAATATTATGACTAAGATAATGCGAAATAAATTATCATTAGTCTTCAACAATGTTAAACTGATAAAATATAAAAGACATCAAGTTTAACTGCAGCAGAACAAACAATCCATTAGAAAAGTCAAGTAGAGAATAAAATCTACTATCTTCTATGATTTAAAATGTTTTCATCAATTTTTATCGCTGAGACTCAGCTTAATAAATAAACCACATCATCGAATCATCCCTGCACTACGGGCCAAGGATATTCTTTAAATCATCAATGGTCATGACTATACCGAATAATCCTGGTCATAATCATACCAAGTCCATCTTTTGCACGTAAGCTCAAAGATATACAACCATAAAACCAATAATCAATAATCCATCTTTGCACGTAAGCCAAAGATATATAATTCAATAAACAACAGTCCATCTTAGCACATAAGCCAAAGATAACTTTCATCACCATATAAGCATGAGGATGATAATAATGATATAAGCATTAATCAAATTAAAACAAGGATAAATATTAAAGACTTTAAATTTATCCAAATATTATCAATCACTTAATAAACTCATAATCTAATATTATTAATATTATAACAATATTTTAATCACCTCTAAACTTATACAATTTATTTCAATTGTTTACACTTTACCAAATAATGCATTTAATCATTCAAAGAATGCCATACTCATAAGATTTCATCACCAATGATCAAATCCCTTATCAAAAATCTGCATATACCTTATATAGGATTCCTAAGCCATAAAATCCTATTTTCCAATTTTGTTACATTACATAACATATTTAATTCATATGTTCATAACTAAACCATTTTCATGAAAAATACCAAATCAGTCCCAAAAATATTTCTTTTCTGGGTTTAGCAAAATATAGTCCCATAATGAACATATATTTTTCTCGAAATTTTAAAAATTCATTTACTATTTTTCAAAAATCAATTTCTAATTAATTCCTTAAGAAATTAGCTACCTCAAGTTTAACTCCAAAAAATTCCCAAATCTTGGCAGGATCTTACACATGTTAATGTGAGCTTCCATTTAAATTTCATGGTCATCTGAGTTATAGAACTCCCATTATGGCATTTTTCGTCAAAAAAAACCTAAATATTGAAATGGTCATAACTTGCTCATTTTAAGTCTGGAATGAGCTCATTTTTTGGACAGAGGTACCTTATACCGTATACTTTCATGTCCCAAAAGGCCGGATTTTTCTCACAAATTAAGTGGTAAAAAAATATCCCTTACAAAATTATGGGTAGAAGCTTTTTGCTATTTTCTACTTTTGACTCCTTTAAAAAAAAGTCCACACATGAAAATCTACAACACCTTTTCTAGTGATTCCACTTGGATAAGTTAGTAAACTCATAGATCTAACTCTAGGACTTGACCACACTCAAAAATTCAAAATATAATAGGAGGGTCAATTGAATTTCATATTCCATTTTCACCAAAATCTGATTTTCAACCCTTTGTGATTTCTAAGAAACTTTCAAGTTTTCTCATAATAACCAACATAATTCATCATAACACTTACTAATACTTCATATACCCATGATTTTCATCTGTCCAATGCTTTTATTATGACTCTCATCATAATCAATGTAAACAGATCATTTCCACAATTTAATAACGAATGAATACAAAGTATCATTCACTATGCATGTGGTAATCCACACAGGCAGGTTAGTCCAACAGAATAATAAAGAATGGAATAACAGAAGGATTTACCATGCGATGCGATAAATCATACACACAAACAGTTATTCCCAAATGTAATAATATAATGGAACCGGTCCCACAAACGCATACGAGACGAGATATTCCGGAGAATAATAAAGAATGGAATAACAACAAAAATCGCCATGCACCAGCGATGAATCCATGCATGCAGGGTATTCTAATAGAATAATAAATAATGGAACCAGTCCCAAGCGTAAATGCACGTAGAGGATATTACGGCGAATAATAAAGAATGGAATAACAACGAAATCACCATGTATGCGATAGGCCATACATGCAAAGTTATTCCAATGAATAATAAATAATGGAACGTGTCCCGCGTAAGCACGCATGTGATATTCGACGGAATAATAAAGAATGTAATAATAGAAGAATTTTACTATGTATGCGGATTGCCATAAAAAAAAGTTATTCTAATGAAATAACAAAGGTTGGAATAATAGAAGAATTTCACCATGTATGCGGTACTTCACATAAACAAGTTATTCCAACATAATAATAAAGAATGGAATAACAACTTTTATGAGTATTGAAAGAAATAATTCTCTTCGTGAATACGAAAGAATAATACCCCTACACCTCAAAAAGAAGATTTGGATCTTCGGAATAATGAGGTAGTAGACTTTCTTCTTCTTCTTTCTCTATAATTTCTCTCTATAATAATGGCTCTAAATCTTTAGTGAATTGGTGAGAAATGAAGGAAGAATGAGCTTCTATTTATAGGAAAAAATAGTTTCGATAATTGCACATTTTGGGACTCGAAAAATTACAGTACAATACCTCCAACTTTTCTTTCATTTATAATTCAGTCATCCAAGTATTATCAAACTTGCACCACCTCCCCTAATAGTAAATCATGTGAATCAATAGTAAATCATGTGACTCAATAGTTCTAAACATGTGAAAAAATTAATTATAGTATAGTACCTCCATCTATACCTCCATTTTAACTTAAAATGCAAGTATTATCAATCTTGCACCAACTCCCCTAATAGTAAGTGAATGTGACTCAATAGTACACACATGTGAACAAATAGTTATATAAGCATGTGAATTAGTAGTAATTAATTGCTCATTTATCCGATAAATTATCAGATTTATCAATATAATCCCAGACATAATTATCATCGGAATAGATGTCGATTTCCACTAACACTTATAATCCCAACACAATGGAACTATCAAATTCATCTTTAATCAACATGAACTTATTCATCATTAATATCATAACTCATAATATTTAACAACCAGGTTGTTCCCAGGAAAGAGGGGGCTTTCCGATAAGGATTTCTCCTTATTGGCGCGCAATTAGGTGACCAAACCTCTCCTTGACAGAACTTCTAGACATTGTAAATATTGCAATTTAGTAATATGAATAACTTTGTCGTCTCAATTATTGATTTAATAATATATCATATAATGCAGATGATACTGTAACAATAATCGAATCAATAATATGAGAGATATGATGCAACAATTACTATAACAATAATTGAGTATAACTGAGTGACTTATCACGTAAGCATCAATAACCAATACCGTGTGCTACTATACAACCACGCCCAGACATCGCATTTTTTTACTACCAAGTAGTTCAACAGCTTTAATTCGGTAAAACTTCCTACCGTTATTTTCATAAAAATAATTTTCGTCATTTATATTACTATGACAATACTTCCGCTGTGGTGTTCACCAATGATTGTCTTGTCGCATTTTGATATTCCCGACAAAAAAGAATATTCCCACCAAAACGAATATTTTATAACAACTTGCATACTTTACAAAATTTATAAATACTACCCACATCTATAACATTATATCAAATCCATACCATAATATTAAAAAATATTTCGAGAAATTTAAATCTTTATTCATAAAATTTGGGGTCTCACATACCGGACAGATAGGTTTTTCGATTTGGCACCCGAGAGTTGACTCCTACTCTGGAGGAATATGCACGATTAACGATGCTGCCATTGGACAGACCTTACGTGCAGATGGCGATTGGGGACATGAGTAGGCAGTTAATGACCCTCACTGACTTAAGGCATAGAGTGGTACAAGACGAGATTACTTCCGGCCACGTGATATCCCAGCTTTTTTTGTTTGACAGATTTGGCTATGAGGATAGTTATGCACGGCATTCCGGGGATTTCACCACACCAGAGGATCAGTGGCGTTTGGCCAGAGTAGATGTACTGCTGCTGTGCGTATTGTCATATGTCTACATGCCACGGTACATGGATGAGCTAGACATCGGGGTTTTTATGGCAGTGAAAGCTCTCAGGGAGGGTCATACCATCGTATCGATGATTATCGCAGAGACACTGAGGTCAGCTACATACTGCTTCACTTGTCCGGCAGGAGTATTCATAGGTAGCTCGGTCATGCTGTACGTGTGGTTTATTTCACACTTGGGACCGATTGGCACATTCAGACGGCATGGATATTGTTTCACCCATGATATAGCGATGTCGCATTCTTCCACTTTCATGGAGTGTATGTGATGTCGCGTCTTGGTTTGTTTTTCTGGCAGGGATGGGAGATCCATTCACTATATTGCCGTGTATAGGGCTTAGCTCACCCTACAGCTTCATTACTCATGCTCCGGGCATGTATTATATACCTCTAACAGGTTTGAGAGGGATGATCACTTACCACCCACTGGCCGTGATGTGTCAGTTTGACCGGGCTTTTAGGATTTTCACCTATATGAAGCGTTGATTCAAGTTTTTGCTTCTCGCCAATTATCATCAGCGGACAGATCCAAGTTGTATGCCTGTTGGGATCAGCGAGAGCTAGCTGATTTTTCCGTCCGCCATCCTGGTTGTTCTGTAGAGTATTCAGCATGGATGGAGACAGAGACTGCATCGGCTGCGGTGGTATCCACAGTGCAGGATATTGAGTCTGACGATGAGGAGCCTATGGAGGAGGCTAACATTTTCATCGATGGGGACTTGACTGATGGGCTGCCAGTATTTGTGATGGATTCTCCCACCAAAAAGCATCATTGCTACTCAATATTCTAAGACAACATTTGGAGTAGAGCTTACATCCGATGACTATGAGAGAGATCGGGCTAGAAATGCGATGTTGACACTCTTGATGGGAGAGACTCACTCATTAGAGAGGATGAGGCTATATCGGCCGAGGATGCATTGATCGAGTGGAGTGGGATGCCTCTATCTGCTAGGGATGTGGCCATTACGAGATAAGACCTCCGTGAGATCCCAGATGACTGACACTTTTGCTGATATGAGTGCATACATTGATGAGCATCAAAGCCATCTTGCAGCTAGCCTCGGATCTGCTAGCTCAGATAGATACCTCAAGCGTGAGCTTGCGCCTTTACTGCATCTTGGAGAGGGATGCTATGTTAGATCTGATAGTTCGTATACACAAATCCGTAGATAGCTTTGTATTTTCCTGTACAGACTAGCTTAGCCAATTTGTCATGTACATCAAAGATGTATATATCAAATAGTAGTATATATGGCAGAGAAATATATTTTGATTTACTTCCCTTTTAGTTGTGCCATGATATTTGCCTATTATTTACCTGTTTCTTCAGGGCCTTGTGATCTTGATGCATTCTGAACTTATCCTTGATATGTGGACATTGAGCCATCGCAGGATCTCTCAGAACGGATAATTGATCTGTATGAATCCCTACCATCTTTGGTGTCTTGGGACTGGTTTCTATATGAAATGTGAATAGGAGTGTCGCCAATACTTCTATTTATGAGAAGCCTAGTTAATTCCATCTTTTATGGATTGGTATTGCTCTTTGAGGCACAACCGCAACTTAGATGGTCACCGAATCTTATATTTGTGAGAAGAGGTTGGGTAATTCCATCCCTTTGGTCTGAAGCCAATGAAATGTGGTGGATTGAAGGTTGATCCCAATACCGTGTGACAAGTATTTTTGTTCTGGTAGGGGTTAGGATCGCACTACAAATGGTCGCCACGTCTCTTATCAAGAGGAGATCAAGTCCGCGTAGTTCGAACCTGGTGTAAGAGGTTCAACGTTGAATGTGAAAGGAAGACAGGTGTAGGAATGTTTTTGTTGTTTTTGTTTTTGTAGGGAAAGGGCAAAAATGTTTTTGTTGTTTTTTGTTTATTGCGACCGAGCCATATAGAATATGGTTGCCTACGTACCCCCGTGTATCAAGGAGATCAAGTCGACGTAGTTCGTCCCTCAAGATGAATTGTAGCTAAAGAGAAATGTGAATCCCGTGCGCAGGTTATACTACGGGGAAAAGAAAGTTTGATCCCATAATGGGGACAAATTGCAGATGTGGAAAAAAGTTTGATCATGTTTTCAGGACAAACTGCAAGCGTAGAAAAGTTTAATCCCGTATTTGGGATAAACTGCAGGTGTGAAAGGTTCAATCCTGTGTGTACGATAAACGAAATTGTATGAAGGTTTGAAATGAAGTGGAACCAGGCTGCTGATTCCAAGTGGGGTTAAACCAGGCTGCTGGTTTGAAGTGTTTGTTTCCCTGAGGGGCAGAAGAGTTTGTGAAAAGAGGGTAAAAAAACCGGAATGACTGGTGATTGGATGATCAATACCAGGATGTTTTCTTGATGATAACTTCAGACATAGTACCATTTCACGGTGTCCGAGTTGATAAGCTGTGGAAATTCATCGCCATCCACTTCCTGTAGTCTGAGAGCATCTCCTGTCAATACTTCCTTGACAACAAACGGGCCTTCCCAGTTAGGAGAGAATTTTCCCTTAGATTGATCTTGGTTGTCAATGATCTTCTTCAAAACCAAGTCATGTTGCTTGAATTGTTGTAGTCGGATTTTTCTGTTGTAGGATCGTGCGACCCTTTGCTGATATAATTGACCATGGAAGATTGCCGCAGTTCGCCTTTCATCTATCAGAGACAATTGGTGATATCTGTCTTGTACCCATTGGTCTTCATCCAATTGAGCATCCATCAATACTCTGAGGGATTCCATTTCCACTTCTATGGGGAGCACTGCTTCCTTCCCATAGGCTAACGAGTAGGGGATTGCCCCAGTGTAAGTTCGCATAGAAGTTCTGTAGGCTAATAAAGTCAGAGGCAAGAGGTCAGGCCACCCTTTGTGATTGGCAGACATTTTCTGCATGATCTTCTTGATATTTTTATTAGCCGCTTCAATAGTACCATTCATCTTTGGATGGTAGATGACGGAGTTAAGGTGTTTGATGTGAAATTTACTTCATAACTCCTCCATCATTTTGTTGTTGAGGTTCTTAGCATTGTCTGACACAATGACCTCTGGTTGTCCATATCGATAGATGACATTATTTCTGATGAAAGTAATGATGACTTCTTTAGTGACCTTGGGGAAGGAGGCTGCTTCTACCCACTTGGTGAAGTAGTCGATCATGGTGAATATGAATCTATGTCCATTACTGGCTTTAGGCTCGATGGGCCCGATCACGTCCATCCCCACATTGAGAAGGGCCATGGAGAACTCATATTATGGAGTTCCCTTGGAGGGGCGTGGATAGCATTCCCATGAATTTGGCATTGATAGCACCTCTTGACGTGATCATCATAGTCAGCTTTGAGTGTTAGCCAATAATGTCCTGTTCTGAGAATTTTCTTGACAAGTAAGGGGCCGCTCATGTGTGGGCCACATACTCCACCATGGATCTCATCTATGAGTCTCTGAGCTTGGTCTTTGTCCAGACATCTGAGGAGACCTAATCCTCGCATCTCTCTTTGTAGAGTGCATCTCACTTCCGTAGAATTTCATATGCTAAGTCGATGGATTCACCTCTTCTCAGTTAGGCTCGCCTCAGTGGGTGTAGATCAGTCTCGCAGATATTCCTTGATATGTTGATACTAAGGGTGGTGGACGGGAGGTAGCTCATCCGATACTTCTCCAACGTAGTTCCCTTAAGCTAGGGCTTTTTGTATAGCAAATGCGATGCTTGGCATGTTTTCCTTGTCAGGTATGTGAACTAAGGAGGCCAATGTTGCTAGTGCTTCCGCAAAATCATTCCTATTGCGAGGAATATATAGAAAGGAGATTTCTTCGAACTCCAAAGCCATCTGTAAAACTTGCCGATGGTAAGGAAACAAATGTAATTCTTTGGTTTGATAGATTCCCGTGGATTTTTTAATCACCAATTCGGAATCCCCAAAGACAGTTAACCGCCTGATGCCCATTGAACGGGCAAGTTTTACCCCCATGATACAAATTCTTCATAATTTGTGTGTTGTTGGTGCCGACAAATCGCAATTTAACTACGACGGATATCGCTTCCCCTCATCGGATATTAGAACCGCTCCAGCCCAGAGCCTTCAGTATTAATACTCCATCAAAATACATTTTCCATGTGTGGCATGCATTGTCTTGATGGTATTGTTGAATCGTCATTACCCTTCATCGGGAAGTATGTTTCCTAGGGTTTGTAGCCCCCTGCAAAAGCGGTGGCAGCTTGATCCACAATTCCTTGACCTTGATGCACTTTTAAATCACATAGATTTATGTCAAATTATCGTAGGATCAATCGCCATCCGGATAATCGATAATTCGATATGGGCTTCAACACATACTTGAGAGGATCCACGCGGGATATAAGATGGGTTGTGTGACCATGGAGATAATGTTGTAATCTCATGGAAGCCCATGTTAAAACACAACAAGTCTTCTCAATAAGAGTGTACTTGTGTTCACTGTGTCAATCTTTTCTCGAGGTAATAGATAGCTCGCGTTCTTGGCCTCTTTCGCCTTTTCTCGCTTCACAAGACAGCCCATGGCATTGTCATTAATGGACAGGTACATAAATAGGGGAACATCATACCTGGGAGGTACCAAAATAGGAGCATTAACCAACTGCTCTTTAAAGGTAAGGAAGGCCTTCTGGCATTCATCGTTCCATTTCATGGAGGAGTTCTTCCTTAATAGCTTGAAGATGGGCTCAAAGGTTGCTGTGAGTTAAGAGATAAACCTGCTAATGAAGTTGATTCTTCCCAAAATCCCGTGATTTCCTTCTCTCGCTCGAGAATGGGCATTTCCTTAATGGCTTAGATTTTGGTAAGATCCAGTTCAATCCCTTTGTGGCTGACTAGAAAACCTAGCAACTTGCCTGATTTGACACCAAAGACGCACTTAGCTGGATTCAACTTCAAGTTGTACTTACGTAACCTGTTGAATAACTTTCTGAGATGGTCTAGGTGATCTTCCTCCTTTAAGGACTTGACAATGATGTCATCCACGTAGATCTCTATCTCTTTATGCATTAAATCGTGGGAAAGAGCCATCATAGCTCGTTGGTAGGTTGCCCCGGCATTGATGAGGCCAAATGACAACCGTCTGTAGCAAAAAGTTCCCCAAGGCGTGATGAAAGCATTTTTCTCACGATCTTCCTCAGCACCCATAATTTGATGGTACCCCGCGAAGCAATCTGCAAAGGAGTACATGCCGTACTGAGTAGTATTATCAATGAGAATGTGGATAAAGGGCATGGGAAAGATATCTTTCAGGCAAGAATTGTTCAAATCCTGGTAATCCACACAAACTCACACCTTTCCTCCAGGTTTAGGCACGGGAACAATGTTGGATATCCACTCCGGATATGTAAACACCATGATGATGCCAGCTTGAAATTATTTCATAATTTCTTCTTTGACTTTCAAACTCCACTCAGGTTTTAATCGCCTGAGCTTCTACCTAACTGGCTTAAATCCTTCTGTAATGGGAAGGCGATGAAGAACAATGTCAGTGGACAAACCCACCATGTCTTCATGAGACCATGCAAACACATCCTGGAATTGGGTTAATAGCACAACCATGTCATGCCACTGGTTTGAAGTGAGGTCTGAACCAATCTGGATTAGCTTAGGGTCTTCTAAGGTTCCAAGATTGAAAGGAGTGGTTCGGTCAAGGTTGGGTTTAGGCTTATCTGCGACCCATTCCTTAATCTCCTGAGGTGTCTCAATGTCCTCTTGTATGTCCATCAAGTCCGAGTCCAACTTTGCATCAAAGTTCTGACCCTTGTGGAGAGAAGGCGATCACCAAAGAAAGACAGCACATCTAAATTCGTAGTCTTGAAATCAAAAGATGCTTTCACTTAATATATGAAATTGTTTAATCATACAAAGTGTTAGCATGTACTGATAAAATAACCGCTATACATGTATAGAAAAAGTAAGCAATTAAAGTTATCTATAGGGCAAAGGGATTTTCTGCCCATTTTACCCTCGTCGACCAATATATGGAGTGCTGCTCCAATTGTCGAGGGCAAAGTCCTGATGGACTGCAGTGATAGAGGGGTTGTCATTTCCTCCTTCTCCCGAATGATAACCATGATATCCGGCAATCATCGTCCCAGGGTATCGGTTTGTATGTTCATCATGAACAATGACGCAGAGTCTTGGGACATCATCAAAGCGATGTCATGTTTGCGTTTTGTTCCCTTTCTTCCACTTCAGGATCAGGAATTAGCACCTCTTTTGCTTTGAATGGTACTGGTTTGGGAAACAACATAGTCATAACATGTCTTTGCACCTTATCGAGACCGTCGATTACCATGAGGTGCAGATGGAAAACATCGCCATGTGGCGGAAGTTTGAGGAACCGACCTGTGTTTATGAGGATTCCTATGACTGGAACTGGCAGAATAGCCTAGTCCGGCTGTCCCAGTTTGATTGGACACTTGAATAGGGTGCTTAATACCCTGCTGATTTTTACCAATCCCTTGTCCAGGCTGATGACCCAATGACATCATTTCTTGAGTAGCCGACATAACCTCGGTAGAAATCTTGGGCACGGGAAGTGGTATTCCAATAGGATGATATTGAGTGTTACTCACTTCCAAAGTATGAAAACTGGTCGGCTCAACTTCAGAGTTGAAACTGATGATTGGCAGATCTCCTTGTTCAGGATACTTTGGCTCAGCATTGACAGTGACTAGATTGTTGTTGATAATGTATTTGAGTTGTTGATGTAATGTGGATGGAACAACTCCAGCCATGTGTATCCATGGTCTCCCCAATAGCAGGTTGTATCTTGAGTCTATCTTGAGGACGTGGAAGGATACATTGAATGTATTTGGACCAATCTCAATTGACAGCTCAATCTTTCCGACAGAATTTTGCTGGGATCCATCAAAAGGTTTGATCACCGTATGGCTACTTTGGATCTGCTCGAGATTGACATTTATCTTCACCAAGGTGGCATAAGGACAGATATTCAGAGATGAACCTCCATCTATCAAAACTCCAGCTAACATGTATCCGGAGGATAATACTGCGATGTGCAGTGGTTTGCAATGACTGGTCCCTTCGGGAATTATATCATCATCAGTGAAGGATATCACATTTTTGTTGAAAATGTGATCAACCATATGTTGAAATTTTTCACATCCACTGATTTTGGTAAGTAGGCTTCTTCCAAAACCTTGAGTAAAATCTTTTGATGATCTTCGGAAGAGAAAACCAAGTCCAGAATTGATATCTGATATGGATCTTCTCTTAAGCTTAGAACCACCTTGACTTCATTATGGCCCATAGTGCGGAGGGATTTTTCAATCTTCTCCATGGGAATCTTCCCCTTTGATTCGAGGGTAGGCTTGATAACCCTGTGAGGTAGATACAATGGATTATCCTTCGACACTGTAGCAGTAATATGAGACGTGGATCCTTCAGCTTCTCCATAATTCTATGGAACTTTGTGTAAGCTGACAACAGGATATTGTGGTCTGCAATGTAACGAAATTGGCTCGGGTAAGGCCACTTTCAAAGGATTGTCAGCTCCTTTGAGTTGAATTGCTTGAATGGGAAATGCTTTGATAGTCTTATCATCTTCGTTGGATATAACTGCTACCGATCCCTTCCATGCAATCCCACTTTCAAGTTTCACGGTATTATCGTCCGCCAGCTGCAGGATATCGCTATCAATGAGATTTTGAATGAGATGGCAGAGTGCCCAGCATTCGTCTGTTCTGTGATCGCGAGAATAAGAATGATACTGACACACTCCATCAGGGTTAAACCGTCCTGCACGGGGATTGATTGGAGGCAGAAGGGATGTAATTCTTCCTTCATTGATCAGCATTTGAAATATTTCCTCCATAGGTTGGCCCAGATAGGTGAACTCCCTCTCTCCCAGACAGACTTTAGCATTTAACTTTGCTCGCTTATCCTCCTTATCCTCCATAGCTTTCGTCAAGGTGAGGTGGAGCATTTATAACAAATGGAAGGAGATAGGCATGCTCCTGCTTGATTAATTGGCCTGTGACTTGATGCTGATGGGTCACCAGTTCTGCCAATTGCTCAATTTGTTTGCAAAGAGCTTTCATCTTTTGTTCCATAGTAAACTGGAACTTTGCGTAATTCCATTTGTCAACACCGTCTTTGATGGTTTGGAATGTTTCACCGTTAAGACTGGAATTCTGTCCAGCGCCCCAACTGATCATGTTAACCTCTTCTTCTTTGTGTTTCAAGGCCCAACAATCTTGAGTATCATGTCCAGGTGCCCCGACATGAAAAGCACACTTCTGAGTAGCATTAAAACCTTTCCCATTAGGGTTGGCTGGTGGAAGAAGACGTGTGATTTTCTTCTGAGTGGTCAGAAGAACAAGAATATTCTCGAGCGAGTCCCCTAAGGGTGTGAACGTTCGAGGTCGCTTTACTTCTCCACTTTTAGGCAATGGAGGGTTTGAAGATTGTGCTTGAAAAGGGGAGTAGTTTCTCCTCTGTATAGGCATGTTTTGATTGCCTTTCTGTCCTTTTAGTATCAAGGAAACATCCTCCTCTTTCTTTTTATGGACCCTCCGTGGGTTGTTTCCATAAGATCCGAACTGGATGTGCTCAGTAACTACTTTGAGAGTGGCTAGGTCTTGAATCTTACCAGACTTCAATCCCATCTCAGCCATTTCTTCGTGTTTGATCATTTCAGAGAATGGTTTGCCAATACCAGCTAGAACTCTTTCATAGAAAGGAGCTTCTTGTATATCTATGAAAGTCATGACCATTTCTGATTCTGTCATGGAAGGAATAACTTGAGAAGCCAGGTGCCTCCACCTTTGAGCATACTCTCTGAAAGACTCATTAGACTGTTTTTTGACCTTGGTAATTTGGTACCGGTCAGGAGTCATCTGAGATTGAAAACTGTATTGAGTGAGGAAGGCGTGAGCTAGTTCTTCCCAACTATGGATCTTTGAATTGTCTAATCTAGTATACCATGAACGGGCTTCACCAGTTAGACTTTTTTGGAACAGCTGCATTATGAGCTTTTTATCTTCCGCATAAGATCCAAGTTCTCCAATGAACACTTTTAAATGTGTATAAGGATCCCCTAATCCGTCATATTTTTCAAAATCAAGGGTTTTGAATTTCTCTGGATAATGAACACCAGGAAATATGCAAAGGTCAGCATATGAAACACTTCCATGTGTTCCAATCCCTTTGAGAACACGGATAGTTTCCTCCATTTGGAGGACCTTCTTCCTGATGTCATCGGTGTTTAGATCTCCTTTGAGATGGGTGTTTTCAGGGTCTTTGTTGGTCGTATCCAACTGAGGTTCTGGAATTGTTTTTTCCAAACCTTGGGCTCCCCCTTGTGTATAGGATTCTGTATGTGTAGGTATCTTTGTACCCTGAGTAGACTGATGCAATTCTTTGAGCAGAATAGCCAAGTCTGTGATTTGTTTACTCAATCCGTCAAATTCTTCTCGGGAAACCGTATTATACTGGTCAGAAGAAGACATGATTGGCTGTAGTCTTGTGGCCTTTTTGGATTTTGAGCGGGTAACAGGCCCAATTGCTTCCCTACAAAAAGACTTATGTAGTTTAGTCTTAGGGATAATGTAAATGTTATCAAAACCTGCCCGTTTTAGGAATATGGTTCTGCAAAACCGATTGTTAATTGATAACATGTCATGCATGCACAGATATTCTTCATATTTTCCATTACATATAAATGATCATGGAATGAAATTAAAAGTAAATTCTTTTTACAAGTAATTGAAAAATGGAAAGTATGAAGAGACTTTCCCCCGCGTTTGGATTATCAGAGGTTGACCTATCTTAGGTTACTCTCATTTGCTTTTTGGTATGAAGGTTCCCGCATCATCGCAATCTCATCGGACGGAAGTTAATCAGTTTGTTCAACCTGAGCGAACTGGTGGTGCCTTTCCCCGAGCCTCGTTGGAACTAGTCTTCCTATGAGTCCAAAGAATCAAACACCGACAGATAGCCTCTGAGTGGAGGACCACACAACATACATTCACATACAACGTGTCTCACCGCTTTATGCAAAATGATGACATGTGCAAGCACTAATATCACGAATAGATATTTAGCAAAGGCAAAGTAAGTAAGATGCATTAGTACACATTC
This sequence comes from Panax ginseng, assembly GCA_020205605.1. Taxonomy (NCBI): domain Eukaryota; kingdom Viridiplantae; phylum Streptophyta; class Magnoliopsida; order Apiales; family Araliaceae; genus Panax; species Panax ginseng. The sequence continues at coordinate 72,011,243 of CM035139.1, forward strand.
ATCATAAATGTAAATGCAACAATCACACACAAGCATATAACAGTTTTGAAAAGCTTGTAATAGCAGCTTAAGCCCTCTTACTGGAGTCCCCAGAAAAGTCGCCACCTGTCGACGTTGGGATTTTTATTTGTCCCTTTTCGTTACTTGTTCTTTGGTATAATACTTTGGTTATGGGTGAAATGTTCAAATTTTACAAAATAAGCAAGTGGTTATAAAATATTCATTTTTGTCGGGGAATATTCGTTTGGTCGTGAAATATTCTTATTGTTTGTGAATATTCAGACGACGGCACGCAAGCTTCATTTATGGGCCCCATAACTAAATAACGCGCCTGATGAAGAAAACGACAAGTTTGAGTTTTTATAAATAACGACGAAGTTGTTACTAAGTAACATTGTTGGATTACTCGGTGGTTAAAATCAAAGAATACTGGCGTCGTTACAAAGATACCTGCGGTATTAACGCAGATTTTTTTATTGATTCTTACGTAAGAAGGCACTACTCAATAATTGTTACAGTAATTACTGTTCAATATTTTATTTTATTGGTTCAATAATTGTTGCATTGATATTTTATATTATTGTAGTTTCAATAATTGTCACGACACAGTATTTCCCATTATCAAATCAATAATTCATATTATTTGAATAACATTATTAGATAACATTATTGGCAATGTCTAGAAAGTTATGTCAAGGAGAGGTTTGGTCACCTAATTGCGCGCTAAGTAAAGAGAAATCCTTATCTAAAGCCCTCTTTCTCGGAAACCACAGTTGTCATTATTGTGATTCTGTAATATTATTTGTGAATAATTAATTATTAATTTATATGATAAGAAAATATTTATTTTATGTGGATATAATTGATGGATATATTTATTTTATGTGGATATAAATGAAGGAATTTTAGCATGAAATAATTGTTGGAAGTTTGACATATTTTTGTGGAATTACAATTATTTCTCTCGATAAAATATTTATTAAAATATATTAAAATTATTTTAAAAATAAGGGTATTATATATATATATATATATATATATATATATATATATATATATATATATATATATATATATATAAAACAAGTGATAAAGGAGCGGAGTTAGTGGGCAAATTGTAAAAGGATTCTAATTTTCAAAAGTAATGCAGTAGCTATTTTTGTTTTTTTTCAAAGATGGTGTATTCTGCTTATGTTTTTCCTAAGTGGGTTGGTGGATGCTTTGTATTCCTTGTTGGTGGCTTGAATGAATTAATGTCAGCATAATGGTATGGGATTTTCCATGTGGACCTCACCTATAAGGAAGAAATGAGTGGTTAGTGTTTTGTTAGGCCATTTGTTGGTGAAAAAACGTTACATGCAAGCCTGTTTCAAAGGGTGGCCCCTACCCATATGAAAATAAAAGAATGTTAGGCATGATGTTAGGTAGAGGAGAGAAAAAGTGAAATGTTAGGCGCTCTACCTGTGTCTTTTTCCTTCCTCCGTTGCTATAAATAGGAGGGCAACCCTCCATCCTAAATCACACCAAAAAAATCTCAAAGCACTTTTACTATAGTATTGTGAGTATTTTTCTTGAGTATAAGAATATTTTGAGTGTAGTTTTTCTGCAAGATTTTCTCAGAATAATATTCGATATTCCATTCAAATCCAGCTTCTACAAAGGTAAAGGATATTATTTTATTGCAATACTCGTGAGAAATATTATTCTCTTTCATACTCCATATTATGTAAGCGATATTATTTCATCCTGTATTCCTAAATTTGAACTTACTATGGTAAGTATTGCTTCTATAATTCCTGAAATGATTAGAAACTTTGCTTCATCTAATATCATTTCATAGGAATATTGGTCTGAACTTTTTAATCAAATTTGGAACTTTTCATGACATGTACTGTTCATGGTTACTGTTCACGGGTACTGTTCATGGGTACTATTGTAAGACCCCAACTTATTACGAATAAAATTAAATTTTCTCTATTTATTATCTTGAAATAATAAAGAGTTAATTTGATATAATACTTTGGTTATGGGTGAAATGTGCAAATTTTACAAAATAAGCAAGTGGTTATAAAATATTTATTTTGTTTCCGGAATATTCGTGATGCGACGGTAAATGCATTCGTGGGCCCTCATAATGTAATAACCGCTTTGGATGAAGAAAACGATAAGTTTGAGTTTTTATAAATAACGGTGTAGTTGTTACCATTAACACTGTTGGAATACCCGACGGTTAAAATACATTAATACTTGTGGTTGCACAGTAGCACGCGGTATTGCATAGTATTTTTGAATTATTGATTCTTACGTAAGAATGCACTACTCAATAATTGTTACAGTAATTACTGTTCAATATTTTATTTTATTAATTCAATAATTGCTGCATTGATATTTTATATTATTGTTGTTTCAATAATTGTCACTGCACAGTATTTCCCATTATCAGATCAATAATTCATGTTATTTGAATAATATTATTAGATAGCATTATTGGTAATGTCTAGAAAGTTCTGTCTAAGGAGAGGTTTGGTCACCTAATTGTGCGGCAGTAAGGAGAAATCCTTATCGGAAAGCCCCCTCTTTCCTAGGAACGGCCTGATTGTCATAATTGTGATTCTATAATATTATTTATGAATAATTAATTATTGATTTATATGATAAGGAAATATTTATTTTATGTGGATATAATTGATGGATATATTTATTTTATGTGGATATAATTGAAGGAATTAATGTTGAGGTGTTTTTGTCGGAATGAAGGTATTAAAAATCAAATCACTATTCTTGAGATATATTGAGTGAGTTATAATTTTTAATCCGACCGTTGGATCGTTATGATTTTTGGATATGTTATACATATATAAGTTGAGTATATGTCCACAAATTTTGAACCGTTAAAAATGAACGTATGATTTATTATGAATTTTAAGAGGTGACTGGTTCAGAAATTGTTGAAGTTTCAGAATTTATCATTTTGGTGGAAAATTCTAGAATTCATGGGCCCCACTTGTGGTTGGTGAACAAATGTGTTGAATTTTATTTCAAATGTGGTTGGTGGAAATAGTAGCAAGTAAAGCCATCATGTAGCAGGTCAAGTCTATTTCGGCGTGCTAACATTTTCCTATAAATAGAGGGCTAAGTTAGAATTGAAAATCACACTAGAAACATAAGTTTTCTCTCTTTCTCTCTATATTATCGAGCGTATTTTGTGAGTATTTATATACTTTGAGAGTTGCTATTTAGTACAAGTTTTATTCAGCATCACATCCGACCTTTCATTCCGAAATACTGTTTCTTTGAGGTAAGGGATGTTATTTTCTTCTTAAATGATATTATTTTCTTCAATATCATTATGCTGAGATATTGTTATGAATTTTATTGTGGAATTTCTACCTTTTGTGCTCTGGGGTTACTATTCACGATATTTATACTATTCACAAATACGACACTATTCAATTTAAAAATGAAATTTTCTCTTTTTCATCCCAGATGTCTTTTATGGTTACTATCATTGATTGTATCCATGTTTTGTTCTTTAATTTTGAATTCTACTTCACACTTGGTTATTATGGAGTATTATTAAATTTGGATAAACCGAAATACGAATCCCTAATATTTGTCCTTCTATTTCACTAGATTCGTTCTCTAAAATATTTTTCATCATCCTTAGTCCTTAATGGTGATACTTAATGAATATCTTTGGCCTGTAGTGCAAAGATGTATGATTACCTGATGAATATCTTTGGCCCGTAGTGCAAAGATGAACAGGTGTTGAGATGAACATGACCAACTGGTGATACAAATGAATATCTTTGGCCCATAGTGCAAAGATGAATATTTGATGCAAGATGTATATTGATTGATGTTACAGGGATAAAATATTGATGATGAACTTTTAAATTCATAGATGATAGTAGATTTCATTCTCTACTTAACTCTTCTAATGAATTGTTGTTTCTGCTGCTGTTGTTGATCTAAAACTTGTTGACTATTATATTCTATAAGATTTTTCCCTATTGAAGACTAAGAATAATTTGTTGTATATTATCTTAGTCATAATATTCTTTACTGGGCTAGTTGAGCTCACCCTTTCCTTTTTGTTCCATTTTTCTTCTCGTAGCTAGAACATAGCAGAACCAATGGGGTATAGAGTGATGGTCCTGCATGGTTATTTTAGCGCACCTCACTATTTTTGTAAAATAAAGGCATCAATAATTGTAATGAGGACTTTATTTGGTGTGAATATTGTCTGTAAGACAATATTTGTATTTAAACTCACAAGATGTGTTGTCGTATTTTGCACGACAAATTGTATTAATAAAGTTGTAGTTGTTTCGACTATGTATTTGGCGACTTTGAATAGGTTGGTTGGATTGGACCTATTTTGGGGCGCCACAACTAGTATCAAAGCTATGGATATGATCCCCGGCCGAGATGTGAGACTAGAACTAGGAGGGGAGAGACGGGTAAATCCTTCGCTAGTGTGTCCTACCTAAGCTTATTTGTTGGTCGGTCATAATATAGGGATGTTATGTGATATGTTAATTTGTTTAATTAACCCTTGTTTTATGATAGTATTTAGGAATTGCAGCTGAGAACGTTAACAATGGAGTGTATGAGACTGTGGAAACACCTTTAGTCACCAATCAGGAGAATGTGCAACAGGATAGCAATATTCCTCCTGTAAACAACACTACCGAGCAAACGATGAACGATGCGATGTTTAGAAGCTTTTTGCAGTTCATGCAAAATCAGACGAGGGGGACTCGTGTACAAAATAAGGGTGGAAATGATAGCAACGTGCGGTTTGTCACAACCAAACAGTTCAAGGAGTTAGGACCACCAGATTTCTGGGGAAAGCCCCGATCCGATTAAGGCGAAACGTGGTTAAGAAAATTACCAAGATATTCAATGTCTGGTCGAGACGGAGGAACGAAGGTTCCATTCGCCACCTTTATGTTCCGTGGGTGAGACAGACATCGGTGGGAATCAGAAGCGCACTCCAAAGCAAGCAAAGACTCAATATGTCTTGGGAAACGTTTGAATCGTTCAATGACAAGTACTTTCCCGAAAGTATTCAATATATATGAAGGAGGTAAAGTTTATTAGACTGGAACAAAACAACATGATGGTGTCCCAGTACGAGGCGAAGTTCGTGGAGTTATCTAGGTTTGTACCTCATTTGGTAGAAAATGAGGAGCATATGATGAGGATGTTTCTGAGAGGTCTGAAACCCGAGATTCATCAATACCTTATCTCTCATAATTTTTTTTTTGTATTCAGATGTTGTCAATATGGCTCAGTTATTAGAGCGAGATAGTGAGTATGTTCAACAGAGGGACAACAACTAGGGTCATACCGGTGACAACTGTCATCGGAGCGATGATAACCATCGTGGAGGAAATTATCATGCCAGAAATGGTAACCACTTCGGTGGTAATCATGGCCAAGATAATAGAAGAAATAATTCAAGTGGAAATTTTAAGAAGAGAAAATTTAACGATGACGGGAAGACGTCGGCATCAGCACCAACAACAAATTCTAGGGGAGGAGAACGATCGCCAATTAGATGCTATAGATGCAGAGAGGAGGGACATATAAGTCCAAACTGTTCACAGACTTCCAAGGTAAGTTTTAGTTGTGGAAAAGACGGCCACATAGCTCAATTTTGTCCTGTAGCGAAATCAAGTCCAACAGGGACGGTGGCGCCAAAGGCGGATACGGATAAAACAAAGTCGACGGTTTCTGGAAGAGCGTTTGTCGTGACTGCCCAAAATGCGAGGAACCCAAACGAAGATATCATGGGTTAGTTAATTATAAATTCTTGCGAAGTATATACCTTATTAGATACCGGTTCTACCCATTCTTTTATCTCTCCTGCTTGTGCTCAACGTTTGAACTTGACTCCTGAGAGATTAGACTTTGACTTATTTGTTGAAACTCCGTTAGGAGAAACTTTCGTTTCATCCACTATTTAAAAATTTTGTTTGATCCAAGTGGGAACAATCTGTTAGAGTTTATGCCCTAGAGGCCAATTATTTGATATAATTGCTTAACGTTTTGATATTATATTTGATTGAATAAATATATGATTTTATTATGGTTTTATTTCTTTGCGTAATATAATTGTTAACATAATAAAATTCCTTAGAATAGTGATACAAATTATATAGTTTCAAGTATGTGACTTGAACATGAGATTATATATTACCATTAGTATCGGTGTTCTTAAATGTCCCTAGTCGAGTATCATTGTTGATGGGACAACAATGATGCATGAAGACTAGTATGTGGATTATTTGATGACCAAATCTCATTGGTCATAAATATATGAGATATTAAGTCGATGCATAGGTACATGTTAGAAGAACGATGTCTTTGGACGGACCCACCATGAGAATTCTATATGGAGCATTATGCGAAGTGTCATTAGCAATTCTCATAGTGACAATGATGTAATGGTCCTCCAGAGCACAAAATCGCTATATTACTACGAGAAATTTATGTACTTTGATATCATCAAATGTCACCTTTAATAGGGTGGACTATAAAGGTGATTATTGGGTTCATCATTAATCGTGTGAGAAATATGAGTGATCTAGATGGAATTTAACCATCCTATATATTATGGGTGATATCCATAGGCCTCTTGATTGAGTAGGACTATGAAATGCATAGCCATGCTCAAATAGTGATTTGTTTCATATAGTCTACTCATTGATCAAGAAAACTTCAGATTAAATTATGAAGAGTATGACACATTCCATGACTCGAGTTTAATCTAGGATATTAAGGTTAAAAGGATTAAATTACATTGAAACATTGGTCACGAAAAGGTTGCATCGAATCATCGATCTTATTATTACTTGGGTAGCGGTGATGCATTACTAGATGCCGCTCACTTTGTTTATAATTTTATAATATGATTTTAAAATTATTGCCAACGTAATAATAACCTATAGGTCACACACATAGAACGTTATTTAAAGGGAATTAATTTAAATTTTAAGGATTTAAATATATTAATATGATTAATAGTATTTAAATCACAATTTAAATTAAAAGGATAATTGTATATATGTATATTAATTAAGTAAGACTTAATTAAGAGATATATATATATATAAATTGATTTTATAAAATTAGGTTTTGATTTGATTAATTCCTTTTAACTACTATATATATGATATATATAGCGACTACTTAGGGTAAGATATCATAATTGAAAAACCTAGCCGCTCTTAGAGAGAGACTAGAGAAAAGCAGTTTGAAAAATCCATTCCTTTTGGTGGCTAGTCTGTGAAGTCCTTCTTATTGCGAGAATCGTTCGACGGTTCGTGCGGCGTTCGATATGAATCTTAGTAGAGGCGCAATCGGTTTGTATTGCGTTGGAGATTGAGCCTGATCGGTTTGATTCTCGTTTTTGTTTATATACGGTATAATCTCTAAACCTCTGAATTAATTGATTTTTCGCATGGATCTGTTTTTAGGGTTTGAAATTGCTTTAAAATTTTAATTTCATTTGTGCGTTTAAATCTTAGCGAAACCCAACGGTGGTATCGAAGCTACTTGCGAAAAGATTAATTGATTACGTGTTTTAATTGTATTCGATATATATGATATATGATGATGCATGTTCTACCGATATAAAATTGAATATATGATATTCCGTTGTATGTGTATTACGGTAATATATATGATGATCTTTTATTAATCGTATCTTTAATCGGTGGAATAACAATATAACTATTCTAATCGGATTAGAAGCATGAAGAATCGTTTTAATATGATTAATCGAAAATGGAAATATATGATAAATTCTACGGTTGTCTTGTTATTAGTTTTAATATGATTAAATCGAAGCTGAAATATATGATAAATTACAGATTGTCTTGTTATTACGTTTTAATATGATTAAATCGGCTGGACATATATGATTTGTTATTATGGGTGTTTTGGTGGATTAAAATGTATGATTACGAAGCTTATTATGGAAAAATTACGATTGAGAAGAGACCCCATGGACCCCAGGACCCCAATGGCGTGCCGATGGTGGTGTGTCCCCTATATTTTATATATAGTTTTCTTTAATTATATATAAATTGTTATGTGCTTATTGTGATATGCATGGTGCCTGATTATGGCCTTTTGACCCATAGGTTAGTGGTTTTGGTTTTGAAATACGGCTTGCATGTAGTGCCTTTCTATAAATTCTAATGTAATATTCTCTTCTCATCTAAATCCCCTCGAATGTAACTCGAGGTTTCTTTATGTCATGTAATAATCTGTAATTGATGAAGATGTCAAGATGGAGAACACAATGGAAAGATGATGATGGAGAGGAGGCGCATGCTAGAGGAAGATCCAAGGAAGTTATTTATTTTAAGATCTTTTACCACCTTAGATTGACCTTGATCTTTCATTAGCTTGAAAAGATTGACGATGGATTGGGCCATAAGCATGACACATTTAATTTTGCACTTTATTTATGCTTGTATGTGATATGATATGATTAATAATGTGCATGCTTAACAAGATTAAAATTGGTGAGATCTAAATTAATAAAATCCTCATTAAATTATTAAGTCTAAATCGGATGCCTTCCAATGAATAACACTCATCAAGACCTTGATCGATAGATGTAGGTTTGCCAAAAGCAAAGTACCCTATTTATCTAGGTAAGATGCGATAGGATAATTGTGATATCCAAACTATTAAAATCATTGGGCCCGACTTAACTAAGTTATCTCAATAGGATTGTGGACTTAGAGGCATAGAGTTTGGTTGGTACCATTAGATGGACTAGAAACAAATGTTGTTTACCAAACTATCCAGGAGTTATATATGATATAATTGACAAAGGGTTGTCTACCTAAATAATTATGTTTTGAGAGAATAGCCAAAAGCTAACTTAAGGCATAATGAAATATGGATCTTGGCTCACTAGAAAGATTTAATAGAAAATGCTTTCCGAATTAATGGTGAGGGCTATTAATTTGAATAAAATAGTGGGAGGTATATTTTGAATGTACTATTATCAATTATATAATATCAACTCGTAATTTGACTTATTATTGTTGCACTTATAAATTGTAGATATCAAATGGCAAACAACAACAACACAAATAGTCTTTCATTACGATCGGTCCTTGAAAAGGACAAGCTAAGTGGAATTAATTTCCTTGGTAGGCATAGGAACTTGAGGATTGTCCTCAAACAAGGCGTAAGCTATATGTCATGATGGGCCCATTCTGCGGACACCGGTATCCTTTGCACCGTCACGAAGCACAATGCTTACAAGAAGCATCAAGATGATGCTCTGGATGTGAGTTGTGTCATGCTAGCAACCATGAGCGGCGAGCTTGAAGCAACATGAGTTGATGGATGCTTATGAGATGATCGAGCATCTCAAGAAATTGTTCGAAGGGCATGCTCGACGGGAGAGGTATGATACAAGCAAGGCGTTGTATCAACGCAAAATGGGTGAGCGTGATCCGGTTGGTCCACATGTCTTTGAAAATGATTGGGTATATTGAGTACCTTGATAGGTTGGGTTTTCCAATCACTCAGGAAGCCCAAAGCCCGACCTTGTTTTGCAATCTTTGAGCAATGACTACTCTCAATTTGTTATGAACTATCTTATGAATGAAATTGAAACCCCTTCTTGAGTTGTTGAGCATGTTAAGAAGCTGCAGAGAACAACATGAAAAAGCGAGGACCGCTCCCATAATGATGGTGCAAAGGGGAATGCTAAGGGAAATGGAAAGGCAAGAAGAAGATAGGATCTAAATCTTTTGCCAAACCCAATTCCAAAACCAAGCAGGCTTTAAAAACCTAAAGGTGGGGTGGCTAAAGAAGGTGAATGTCATACATGGAAAACACAGACCTTTGGAAAAGGAAGCTGTCATGCTTATCTGGAAGAAGTGAAGAAAAGAAAAGGAAATCGACTTGATTCGGGTATATATGTTATAGAAGTCAACTTATCTACTTCTACATCATGGGTATTGGATCTTTGGATGTGGTTCTCACATTTGTGTTAATGTGGGGGACTCAGAAGGAGTAGAACTTTAAGCGAAAGGAGAGGTTGACCTCTGAGTTGGAAATAGAGCAAAAGTTGCTTTGCCTTTGGTAGTAGAACTTATCATTTATCTTTGCCCTTTGGGCTAGTTTTAGAATTAGAATTGTTGTTATTTTGTACTGCTATAAGCAAAAACATTATTTACATTTCTTGTTTGGACAAGAAAGGTTTTCATTATAATAAAGAACAATCGTTGTTTGTTTTACTTAAATGATATTTGTTATGGTGTTGCACAATTGTTTAACGGTCTCTATATTCTTGATTTAGAAATGCTATCTATCTATAACATAAATACAAAAGCGATTTAAATCAAATGATTCAAATCAGAGCATATCTCACGGCACTTCGTTTAGGCCATATAAATGAAAAGCGCATATCAAACTCCATAAAGATGGGTTCTTGGATTCATTTGATTTTGAATCATATGAGAAATCACGAGTCTTGTTTATTAGGCAAGATGACTAAAGCCCTTTCACTTTGGACACGATGAGCAGGGCTAGCGATGTATTGGGACTTATACATAGTGATGTATGTGGACCCATGAGTTAGTTAGCAAGAGGTAGGTTTTATTACTTCATTACATTTCTTGATGACTTTAGTAGATATGGATATGTGTATCTTATGAGACACAAATCCGAATCCTTTGAAAAGTTCAAGGAATTCAAGAATGAAGTTCAAAACCAATTTGGCAAAAGCATAAAAGCCCTTGATCCGTCGAGGAGGTGAATACTTAAGCCAAGACTTTGATGACCTTCTAAAGGGTGTGGTATTATATCACGACTCACTCCACAGGAACACCGCAATGGAATGGTGTATCTCGAGAGGAGGATCGAACCTTGTTGGACATGATACGATCAATGATGAGTCATCACGAGATCTTCGAATAAGCTTACGGGGTCATGCCCTAGAGGCAATTTGCATTCACATAACAGTGTTCCTACAAAGGCGGTTCGAAGAAGACACCATATGAAATGTGGGTGGGAAGCGTCCTAGTATATGGATTCATGAAGATTTGGGGTTGCGAGGCGTTAAGTAAAAGCGTCTGAATTACGACAAGCTCGGACCCAAATCGACAAATGTAATTTTGTGGGATACCCAAAGGAAACAAAAGGGTATTATTTCTACAAACCTTACGAGAACAAAGTGGTTGTTGCTCGAGCTGGTATTTTTCTAGAAAGAGAATTTGTCTCTAAAGGAAGCGATTGGGAGGAAAGTAGAACTTCGAAGAAATTCGAGAACCACAAAATATCATTGAACTGAGTTGGAACATGAGCGGGAACCACAAGAAATTGTGGAAAGTGAACTGCTCAAATTACACAAGTCATTAAATGAGATCTGGTAGGACACGCCAAGAGCACGAGAGATATTATGGATATCTTGTGACTCAAAAGCAGCGATGTGATGCTCATAGATCAAGATGAGCACTTTCCTACCAAGAAGCTATGAATGGACGAGATTACGAGAAATGGCTTGAAGCCATGAAATGCGAGATGGACTCCATGTATACTAACCAAGTATGGACTCTGGTTGATCCACAGAAGAATAAAACCAATCGGGTGCAAGTGGGTTTTCAAGAAGAAAACCAACATGGATGGTAATGTACAAACCTATAAAGGCAGATTTGGTAGCAAAAGGTTTCAAACAAATTCAAGGTGTTGACTATGATGAAACCTTCTCTCCGGTGGCAATGGTTAAATCCATCGAGGATCTTACTTGCTATTGCGACTTTTTATGATTACTGAAATCTGGCGGATGGATGTCAAAGCGCTTTCCTTAGCGAAAATCTCCTTGAGGATGTGTATATGACACAACACGAGGGTTTTGTCACTCAAAGGATCTTTGGAAAGGTATGTAGTACGACGATCCATTTATGGATTGAAGCAAGCCTCTCGGAGTTGGAATCTTGATTTGATGAAGCGATCGAAAGAATTTGGCTTTATTAAAAATGAAGATGAACCTTGTGTATATAAGAAGGTTAGTGGGAGTCACATTGTATTCCTAGTATTATATGTTGATGACATATTAATTATTGGGAATGACATTCCTTCCTTCAGTTTTGTAAAAACATGGTTAGGAAAATGTTTCTCCATGAAAGATTTGGGCGATCTTGCCTACATTTTAGGTATCAAGATCTATAGAGATAGATCAAGAAAATGCTCGACCTAAGTCAAAGTACATATATTGATAAAGTGTTGAAGCAGTTCGACATGCAAGAAGCGAAAAGAAAACTTACCCGTGACTCATGGTGTAAAGATCTCTAAGGCCCAATGTCCTAAATCACAAGATGATGAGGAAGCGTATGAGAAAGATCCCTTATGCTTGACAATTGGATCTATCATGTATGCAATGATATGTACTCGTCCGGATGTCTCGTATGCTTTGAGCATGACGAGGATACCGATCGAATCCGGTGAAGGTCAACTGGGCGGCGATCGAGAATATCCTCAAGTACACGAAAAGGACTAAGGATTCATTCTTGGTATATGGAGGTGAAGACGAACTAGCGATAAAGGGTTACCACGGATGCTAGTTTCGGTGACAATGATGACTATAAGTCTCGGTCGGGTTTTGTGTTTTGCCTTAATGGTGGTCTTTGTTAGTGGAAAAGTTGAAGCGAGAGGCGATGGTGATTCTACAACGGAAATTGAGTATATTCTTTGCTTCTAGTGCGACGAGGAGGGGCGTATGGATTAAAAAGTTCATCAACTTGAACTTGGTGTTGTTCCAACCATTGTTGATCCGGTTGCTCTATCTTTGTGATAATAATGGAGCCATTGCACGAGCTAAGGAACCCGGATCTCACCAATGATCAAGCATATACTTAAGCGGTACCATCTCATCCAGTGAAATCATTGATAGAGGAGATGTACATATAGGAAGAGTGCCAACAGATGATAATGTTGCGGATCCACTAACCAGGCTTTGTCGCATGACGAAACACGACGGTCACACTAGTTCCATGGGTATTAGATACATGAGTGATTGGCTCTAGTGCAAGTGGGAGGCTGTTAGAGTTTATGCCCTAGAGGCCAATTATTTGATATAATTGCTTAACGTTTTGATATTATATTTGATTGAATAAATATATGATTTTATTATGGTTTTATTCTTTGCGTAATATAATTGTTAACATAATAAAATTCCTTAGAATAGTGATACAAATTATATAGTTTCAAGTATGTGACTTGAACATGAGATTATATATTACCATTAGTATCGGTGTTCTTAAATGTCCCTAATCGAGTATCATTGTTGATGGGACAACAATGATGCATTGAGACTAGTATGTGGATTATTGATGACCAAATCTCATTGGTCATAAATATATGAGATATTAAGTCGATGCATAGGTACATGTTGAAAAGCGATGTCTTTGGGCGGACCCACCATGAGAATTCTATATGGAGCATTATGCGAAGTGTCATTAGCAATTCTCATAGTGACAATGATGTAATGGTCCTCCAGGCACACGAAATCGCTATATTACTACGAGAATTTATGTACTTTGATATCATCAAATGTCACCTTTAATAGGGTGGACTATAAAGGTGATTATTGGGTTCATCATTAATCGTGTGAGAAATATGAGTGATCTAGATGGAATTTAACCATCCTATATATTATGGGTGATATCCATAGGCCTCTTGATTGAGTAGGACTATGAAATGCATAGCCATGCTCAAATAGTGATTTGTTTCATATAGTCTACTCATTGATCAAGAAAACTTCAGTTAAATTATGAAGAGTATGACACATTCCATGACTCGAGTTTAATCTAGGATATTAAGGTTAAAAGGATTAAATTACATTGAAACATTGGTCACGAAAAGGTTGCATCGAATCATCGATCTTATTATTACTTGGGTAGCGATGATGCATTACTAGATGCAGCTCACTTTGTTTATAATTTTATAATATGATTTTAAAATTATTGCCAGCGTAATAATAACCTATAAGGTCACACACATAGAACGTTATTTAAAGGGAATTAATTTAAATTTTAAGGATTTAAATATATTAATATGATTAATAGTATTTAAATCACGAATTTAAATTAAAAGGATAATTTAATATATATGTATATTAATTAAGTAAGACTTAATTAAGAGATATATATATATATATATATATATATATATTTTTTTAAAATTAGGTTTTGATTTGATTAATTCCTTTTAACTACTATATATATGATATATATACTGCGACTACTTAGGGTAATATCCTATATCATAATTGAAAAACCTGGCAAATTCTTAGAGAGAGACTAGAGAGAAAAGCAGTTTCAAAAAATCCATTCCTTTTGGTGGCTAATACTGTGAAGTCCTTCTTATTGCGAATCGTTAATGACGGATTAGATGCGGCGTTCGATGTGGATACCGTAGAAGCGCAATCGGTTTGTATTAGCGTTGGAGATTAGAAGAGCTGATCGGTTTGATTCTCGTTTTTTGTTTATATCTGGTATAATCTCTAAACCTCTGAATTAATTGATTTTCGCATGGATCTGTTTTAGGGTTTTGAAATTGCTTTAAAATTTTAATTTTCATCCCAAAAAAAAGCAAAACGTTGTAGCTGACGCATTGAGTAGAAGATCGTATGCGAGTATGAGTGTGATGTTGTTAATACAAAGACCCATTTTGTACGACTTACAAAGGATTGAGATATAGTTAAAGACTCCAGGGACCCACATGATGATTGCAAATATACGAGTAGAACTGACTTTAATCGATAAAGTTAAAGCTGCTCAAACTACTGACCTGGAGCTGATGCGTATGAAGAAGAAAGTGCAAGAAGGTGTTATTCTGGAAGCAAGAATCGATGAAGAAGGAATACTTCAAGTCAAGTCCAAACTTTGCGTTCCTAATGATTCTAACTTGAAGCATAGAATCATGATGGAGGCACACAACACACCATTTGCAATCCATCCTGGGAGTACCAAAATGTATCATGATCTTCGACATACTTTTTGGTGGAGCAATATGAAGAGAGAGATCGCGGAGTTTATCTCGAGATGTCTAACTTGTCAACGTGTAAAGGCAGAGCATCAAGTGCCATAGGGTCCATTGCAACCACTTGAGATTCCAAAATGGAAGTGGGAACACATTACTATGGATTTCGTTACGGGTCTTCCCAAGGTTTCTCAAGGTATAAATGCGATTTGGGTTATTGTTGATAGATTAACCAAGTCTGCTCATTTCTTGCCTATACGTGAGACTTATTCCCTTGAACGTCTTGCTCGTATGTACGTAAATGAGATTGTGAGATTACATGGCATGCCAGTATCCATAGTTTCGGATCGTGACCCAAGATTCACTTCACAATTTTGGGTTTGCATGCAAAAAGCTATGGGCACGGATTTACGATTCAGTTCGGCATATCATCCTCAAACGGACGGGCAATCGGAAAGGACTATTCAAACCCTTGAAGATCTATTAAGACTCTATGTCCTAGATTTCAAAGGAATTTGGGATAAGTACTTGCCCTTGGTGGAATTCTCCTATAACAACAGTTATCATGCAAGTATAGGCATGGCTCCGTTTGAAGCCTTGTATGGACGAAAGTGTCGCTCTCCAGTGTGTTGGGACGAGGTGGGTGAAGCAACGTTGTTGGGACCAGAATTAGTACGCATGACCACAAAAAAGATTCAAATGATCCAGCAACGTATAAAGACCTCACAAGATCGACAAAAGAGTTATGCTGATCTTCATCGAAAGAACGTGGAATTTACTATTGGAGATCATGTACTATTACGTATTGCTCCATGGAAGGGAGTTACAAGATTTGGGAAGAGAGGAAAGCTCAATCCACGATTTGTTGGTCTATTTGAGATTCTTGACCGAATAGGAAATGTGGCCTATAGACTCGCATTACCTCCAAGCATGTCTTGTGTTCATAATGTTTTTCATATATCTATGCTTCGTAAATATGTGAAAGACCTAAACAACATTATTGCGTTAGAACCTGACGAGATAGCCGAAGATTTAACATACGAGGAGGTACCTGTCAAGATATTGGATAGGAAAAAGCATGTCCTACGAACAAAGGTTATACCACAAGTCAAGGTTTTGTGGAGGAACCATGCTATTGAAGAAATGACCTGGGAGTTGGAATCGGAAATGAAAGCGAGGTACCTCACCTTTTCAAAACACCAGTATCGTCGCCAATTTCGAGGGGCTAAATTTCATAAGGAGGGAGGTTGTAAGACCCCAACTTTTTATACATAAAATTGAATTTCCTATATTCATTATTTTGAAATAAAAAGGTGTTAATTGGTATAATACTTTGGTTATGGGTGAAATGTGCAAATTTTATAAAATAAGCAAGTGGTTATAAAATATTCATTTTTGTCGGTGAATATTCGTTTGGTCGTGGAATATTCTTATTATCGGGGAATATTCGTGATGCGCTAGCGCAGCGATCATTTAGGGCCCCATAACGTAATAATCTGCTTACGAAGAAAATGACAAGTTTGAGTTTTTATAAATAACGGCGTAGTTGTTGTCGTTAACACTGTTGGATTACCTGGTGGTTAAAATACAATAATACGCGTGGTTACATAGTAGCACACGGTATTGCACAGTATTATTTTTTTTATTGATTGTTACGTAAGAAGGCACTACTCAATAATTGTTACAGTAATTACTGTTTAATATTTTATTTTATTGGTTCAATAATTGTTGCGTTGATATTTTATATTATTGTTGTTTCAATAATTGTCATGGCACAGTATTTCCCATTATCAAATCAATAATTCATATTATTTGAATAGTATTATTAGATAACATTATTGGCAATGTCTAGAAAGTTTTGTCAAGGAGAGGTTTGGTCACCTAATTAAGCACCAAGAAGGAGAAATCCTTATCTGAAAGCCCCTCTTTCTGAAACCGCACGTTGTCATTATTGTGATTCTCAGTAATATTATTTGTGAATAATTAATTATTGATTTATATGATAAGAAAATATTTATTTTATGTGGATATAATTGATGGATATATTTATTTTATGTGGATATAAATGAAGGAATTTTAGCATGAAATAATTGTTGGAAGTTTGACATATTTTTGTGGAATTACAATTATTTCTCTGATAAAATATTCATTCAAATATATTATTATAATATATTAAAATTATTTTTAAAAAAAGGTTATATATATATATATATATATATATATATATATAAATATGTGATACAGGAGCGGAGTTAGTGGGCAAATTGTAAAAGGATTCTACTTTTCAAAAGTAATGCAGTAGCTGTTTTTATTTTTTACAAAGATGGTGTATTCTGCTTATGTTTTTCCTAAGTGGGTTGGTGGATGCTTTGTATTCCTTGTTGGTGGCTTGAATGAATTAATGTCAGCATAATGGTATGAGATTTTCCATGTGGACCTCACCTATAAGGAGGAAATGAGTGGTTAGTGTTTTGTTAGGCCATTTGTTGGTGAAAAAACGTTACATGCAAGCTTGTTTCAAAGGGTGGCCCCTACCCATATGAAAATAAAAGAATGTTAGGCAGAATATTAGGCAGAGGAGGGAAAAAGAGAAATGTTAGGCGCTCTACCTGTGTCTTTTTCCTTCCTCCGTTGCTATAAATAGGAGGGCAACCCTCCATCCTAAATCACACCAAAAAAATCTCAAAGCACTTTTACTATAGTATTGTGAGTATTTTTCTTGAGTATAAGAATATTTTGAGTGTAGTTTTTCTGCAAGATTTTCTCAGAATAATATTCTATATTCCATTCAAATCCAGCTTCTACAAAGGTAAAGGATATTATTTTATTGCAATACTCGTGAGAAATATTATTCTCTTTCATACTCCATATTATGTAAGCGATATTATTTCATCCTGTATTCCTAAATTTGAACTTACTATGGTAAGTATTGCTTCTATAATTCCTGAAATGAATAGAAACTTCGTTTCATCTAATATCATTTCATAGGAATATTGGTCTGAACTTTTTAATCAAATTTGGAAATTTTCACGACGCGTAGAATCGTCTTGTTCGCTTCTTGCTCACTGCAATTATTCACAAAAGAATTTTTTTTTTCCTTCCAAGTTATCCGTTGTGACCCTTATTCTTGAAATTGAATCCATGTTTTGATCTTTATTCTTGAATTTTACTCCATTATGGAGTATTTTTAAACTTGAAATATCTAAAGTACGAATCTCTAGTCTTTGTCCTTTTGTCTCACTGGATTCTGTCTCTGAAATGTTTTTCATCATCCTCAGTCTTTAATGGTGATACTTTATTAATATCTTTGGCTTGTAGTGCAAAGATGAATGATTACCTGATGAATATCTTTGGCCCGTAGTGCAAAGATGAATAGGTGTTGAGATGAACATGACCAACTGGTGATACAAATGAATATCTTTGGCCCGTAGTGCAAAGATGAATATTTGATGTAATATGTATATTGATTGATGTTACAGGGATAAAATATTGATCATGGACTTTTAAATTCATAGATAATAGTAGATTTCATTCTCTACTTAACTCTTCTAATGAATTGTTATTTCCGCTGCGAATATTGATCTAAAACTGGTTGTCCATTATATTTTATCTGATTTGTTAAAGGCTAACGATAAATTGTTGTTCTTTATCTTAGTTATAATATTCTTTACTGGGCTAGTTGAGCTCACCCTTTTCCTTTTTATTCCATTTTTCTTCTCAGGAGGTGAGAATGTAGCAGGAACCAGTCGGGGTAAAGAGTGATGGTCCTAGACAGTTGTTTTAGAAGTCCTCACTATTTTTGTAAAATAGTGTATCAATAAATATAATGAGGACTTATTTGAGTGTGGATATTGTCTAGAAGACAATATTTGTATTTAAACTCACAACATGTGTGTTGTCGTATTTTGCACGACAATTGTAATAGTGATGTTATAGTTATTTCTGTACCATGTATTTGGCGACTCAGAATGGGTGATGTATACCTATTTTGGGGGCGTCACAATATATAATATTATATTATGCAGCAAAATCACGTTTAAAAAAAAAAGTTTCAGCGAAACCTTAGTCTTTTCCACCTAATCCGTGTGTGGATGTTATTTGATCTAAACTTATTTATCATACGGATATGTATGATTATTATATATATATATGATATTGCTTAACAGTGATAGATTTATAAGTATAGTATTAGTAATCATCTCCCAGGTCATAATATTCATATGGTTAACGAGCTCATTCACGTGATATATATATATATATATATATATATATATATATATATATTAATATCAATAATTTTATAATTAAAATAAAAAGTTTATTTTAATCTTGAAATTAGATTTCATGCAATTTAAAAATGCCCATTAAATGATATTCACATATATATGGAATGATTTTATTTATTGATATATATGATGATATGTATGATACTAAATGAGATTGATTATGTACTATTGACCAATGTGATTGGATTTATTTTGGTTGGATGTTTGAATGAATGAGTTTTATTAAATGGGGTCTGCGTACCTCGTCTTTTCTGGTTTTCTTCTGATGTAAATTTTGTCTCTCTCCTATGTATTTCCCCTTGACTACTGATCAAGGTTTCTATTTAAATTAAATAGTTTAATGTAATAGAATTAGTTAGAATTTTTGAAGAATCGGAAATCAAGGACAAACGAGCGCTCGAAGACCCGTTTGTAATGGAGCCCGGGTTTAAATGTAATAATTATATTTAAATGTTTATTCTTGCACCCTAGGGTTTGACCTTTTGGTTCACTTGGTGGTTCTAGTGAATCAAACTAGAATAAAAGTCCATAATCAATCAGGGTAGAATATAATATTCTATATGTGCATGCTAGTATTATATATATTATATATTATGCAAACATGCTTCGCATGCTTAATAATATGATGCGATATATATATATATATATATATATATATATATATATATTTGCATGTGCGCTAAACAAGATGAGACTAAGAATAACAAACCCCTCAATGAAATTTATTAAATTGTAACGTTCAAAGATATTTGGAATATCGAACGTCGCCTTCTAGCATGATAAAAATAATAGAGCATTGAATATTTAATATGAGTTTGTTGTGCACACCACTACTAGAAATTTGACATATAACGACGAGCTATAGCGATTTGCGGTCGAGACAGGCATCCGTCGCTATAGAGTATCTATAAATGACGGTGACGCAATCGTCATATAGGGTATCTATATGACGGTCGGCAAGGAAATCATTATAGATAGAGGCTTTTTACATAAAACCCTCCCACTTAATTTCCCCAAATCATATATTCACCCTCTCTCTCTCTCGGCTCTCTCTGGCATTTTCTCATTGAATTCCTTCACTCCCTCCTCACTTTCTACCCTCATTTCTCATCTCCTCTCCTCTCTGTCGCTTTGCCTTGTCGTCTTTTGACGCAGCCATCTCAAAACATGTGATTGATCCGATAATTCAGCTCTGTGGCTCAAGTGAGGAGTCGGTATGCTTCTAAATTTGTACAGATCACAAACTAAAACCCTAATTTACAATTGATTTCGTTTTTTTTCGGCTTAGGGTTCGTTGTTTTTTTTGGTAGAAAGCGAGTTTTTTTGTCAAAGCTTGATCTTTATGCTTTTTAGTGTTTACAATTTGAAAACTTAGGGTTTTTTTTTATTAACTTAGACCAATTTCATTAGCCTCTAACTAATTTGTGCTTATGGGGGTCAAGTTAATCGCATCGCAAATCTAAAATATATATCTCCTTCGTCAGTAAGTCGCAAATCCTCTTAAACCCTCTATAATTTTGTTATGCAAAGAGAGCTTTTCTCTTTGCTTGTTTGTCGCCAATGAGAGCTTTTGGACTCGTGTCGATTACTTACATCGATTACTTTTTTTTTAATGTTTTCATAATCGCAAACCGATGTTCTATTAGGTTTTCGAACACATTAATCTCTTCGGGTTTACGTAATACATTTTTTTGAATGCCTTACATTTACTAATCTACCGGGTTTACGTAATTTCATTTTGATTTTTAAACATGAAATGTAGCATAAGATACCTTGGATAAATTTGGTGAGAATTTGAGATAATATGTATGCTAATATTTCTAGTTGTCGACTGATTTGATTTACTACTTAGTAGAGTAATGCTTCAAAATACGATTGTATGATTTTACGCTTCGCTGCAATATAAATTTTATCTCAGATTTTGATGGTGTAGATTGGTGAGCACATGTCGGTTTATTGATTCAATGCTAACTTACATATAAATTTTAGTCCATGATTTTGATGGTGTATTTTGATGGTATGTATTTGGTTGGCAAGCATTAATGAGTGGTTGCAATATATTTCCTATTTATGCATCTCACTTAAATTAGTACACCTCTCACAGTATCATTAAATTCTTTTTATTTTGTTAAGGGATGTCTAACATTGTTTGAAGTTTGTAGAAAATGTCTAACTTTATTTGAAAATTTATCAGTAGTTTTCGAATTTTAAAGTAAGGACATAATAGTAATAGATCATTTAGTTATACTTCAATAAAAAGTATGCAAATGTATGCAAGAAAGGATAAATGTGGAATATCTTGAAATTGGTATCTTTACTTTGGGAAATTGACTCTTTATTTACACACTCTAAATTGTGAATAAGGATTACATATTGAAAATGGGAATTTTTAAGTAGGTATTTCTTGGATACGTTATAATTTAGCAAAAGATACTATGCTCTTGGATTAACTTTGTATATAACATGATACAAAATGAGTATGCTTGTTCATGTCTGCAAATGCTTCTATATGAGCGTAGCTAGTGCGGTCATATGCACATGTGATTATGTGAGATACATTGCAAATGTATCTACTTTTGATAGGTGACTATGCATGTACTTATGCATACTAGTTTTTGTAGAGAAAGCCTATCTTTGATCTTTGTTATGCACTTCGGTTTTAATTGTATTCTCCCAAAATATCTTGCATATAACAATATAAAGGTGAAGAATATATTTCGGTTCTCCTTGATCATTATCAACTACTACATTTAGTGTTCTATATGAACTCCAGTTAGTAAGTATCTTTAGACAAACCTTTCATTGGGTCACAAGATATCAATTTTCCGATAATTATATTTGCTGTTTACGGTGATTATCACTCCTTAAATTGGAATTGAAATTTGGGGAAATGAATTAATTTTAGTTAAATTCTTCGATTTCTTCCCAAATCGCTAGAATTCAATAGTATTCCCATATTGTTCAAAGATGCTTTTATAGCATTTCATTAACTTTGGATTGGAATTATTTCTCATCTATATCTTCTCCTCAACCTCATAAGCACATAGTTTCTTTTGATTTAATTTCTTTGAAATTTCCTCGAGATATCTGGTTGTATATTTGCTCTTTCTGAATTGCGTACTACTTGTTTATCCTTCATTCATTATCTAGATACTTGTAAGATTGAATAGTTACATTTCATTATAGTGAGATTGCTAATAATTTGTATCATTTTTGTTGCATGTATGGGATGGACTATGGAGGACGACACTTACAATCGAGAGGTAAATCCTTAAAGTAGCATATGTAATATTTCTTGGTAGAAAAATTGCTTTGAATGAACACGTGCGATGCATCTGAGTGTTTCAATATTTCTTTCTCCTATTTATTATGTACGAAATTTATCTTTACCCCAAGTTTGTTTAACTATTTCTATTTGGAGTAGAGATGCTACTCTTGTATGCCCTTGGTGTTGGAGCATGTTTAAGAAATGCCTTAGATGATAAAGAGCTCAAATATGTTTACCATGAAGATGGGCGTAAATTCATTCAGTACTTTAAATTGGTTCAAATTTGTAATCTACACCCACTAGTTATAATATAAGTAGATTATGGGAGCAACCCCCCTTTGTCACAGCTTATTTCTTGGTTAGAAGCTTCAAATAGTTGAGGTCAACAACCGGAGTTGTCGGAGTTTCAACTTCATTTTTTAATTTATTAATTTTAAAACTAAATTAACTAGTGGAATTGTCATATGCTTTTTTTAGAGATGATTTTTGACTTACAATAATAAGAATGTTTCAAAGATGATTTTGACTTTAAATAAGAGGAATACTCTGTTCATTTTAATTTTGTATCAACTTCTTACTTGTAGGTCTTGCCAACTTTTTGCATTTTATTTTCTAATGGAACACATATTTCTAAATACCGGGTTGTCGTAAGTATTTGCATTACATTTTAAACTCAACCTCATTTCCTTGTCTGCATTTTACCTTGAATTGCGTAAATTTTATTAATTAACATCAACTTATATGTTGCCATATTTGATCCACGCCTTTTATTGCATGGACAAAGTAGCATAGAAATATACTGAGCCTTAGCCTACTTCATGGTTGTGTAAGGTTCTTGACTACAAGTTCGAATGATTCATTGTTTGCTTCTATTTGAATGCATGTTTACCTCTTTTTTTATTTCAATGGTATTTTACCTAAAATCCTTAAAATTCTTGCATCCGTTGAGAGCTTTTCAACTTTTATGACCCGCCAATCTAAATTTTTATCATCCTTTTCAATTCATAACTCTTATATTTTTCTTCCTATTCTCGACCATTATTATTTATGCGAATCTGAAAATAAAGCAAGCGTTGTTGGATTGCATGATAAAGGTTTGATAAAAGGAGAAACACCACTAGTTATTAGTATCTTTATTGTTCATCTGTAAAATCTATCTTGAGAAAAAGGTCAATCTCTCAAGGACCAAGAGAAAGACCGTGTAAGCGAGTTTCATTTGTTGCTACTCATGGTGGAGGACATTCTAGGTTTGTCTCATCCAGGACAAAATCTCAACCTGAATTTGGTCAGGCTTTGAAAGATGAACCACCAAGAAGTCATTGTGATGGTATGTGTAGTAAGATATCACATAATTGAATGAATCACAGATTCAGTGTTCATTTTCTATTATATTCTTTTCCTCAATCTTTACTTTGACCTTGTGTACCATGGTAAGGTTTTTCTGACTTAGCAACTAATGACCGAGTTATTTTTGCAGGAATTGATGTCTCAATTTGTAGATTGGGTTCAGTTTGTCAAGGTGGGTCTGGAGATGCTGTGGCGCTTCAACTGGTAGAACCCAAATCCCGGACAATAATGCAGAAAATGCATCATCCTTATTCATGAAGGATTTACCTAATAACAGTTCAAGCTGTAGGACTTCTTTATCTTGTTACATTTCACTGCTCCTCTTTCTTCCCCTCTCTCCCCTTCTCTTTCCTCTTTGTTCCTATATTGATTTGTACAGTACTTTTGGTGACAAATCTCTCTTCAAGTATGTAGGCACTTACAGGGTTTTAATCTCTCTTCTTTTTCAAGAGCAATGTTACAAGTGTTAGAGCCCAGGTTATTAAAACAAAAGGTCAAGATTGTAACATAAGAAAAAATTATTTCAATAATTTTTTATGTTTTATATTATATTGTATTTGTATTTGTTGGATAAATGTACAATTAATTTTTTAAATATGAAAAGAAGATAGCGATGATCATCGATCAGAAGTATAGTGTTCTATAAAACACATCCCTATAGCGGCAGTCATTCGTCACCGACCGTCGCTATAGACATCTATAGCTACTGGCCATGACCGTAACAATAACTCTCAACACTAGTTAGTAAAAGAGCAAATACACGATTTTTCTATGACCTATAGCTAGGGTCAGTGGCATCGTCGCTATAGGCCAAAAGACCGTCGCTATAGGCTTTCTTTATCGACGTCCTATGGCGATTGGTTTACGATTTGGTCAAAAACTTTTTAGCTGACCAGTCTACGACTCGTCATTAAAACTTTAGCGACGATTCGTGATACATCGCTATAAGTCGATTTTCTAGTAGTGCACACAAGGCGAGTATTAAATATTTGAGATGTTATTTTTATTACATTTGATGTTTATAAAGAATTGAACATTACCGCTTTGTTGTGCATACACAAGGGTTGTAGTTTTCTCTTCACTTATATGGAAATGTTGGGTATGACTTAAATTAAATCATTTTAGTTCGGATGTGCACACACTTGACCATTATGATTTAAGAGGTAAAATGTAAGGAGTTACATGATGATGTAATTGACAAGAGTTGTCTACCTATTTATTTATATATAGTTTGTTGTGCACACACAAGACTATATACATTTGAAATGTGATCCTTATTTTCACTAGCAAATCTTTAATTAGATATTCCAGAACTATATTCATGAGGGTAATATAGTTTGAAGAAAATAGTGGGAGATACCAATATAAAATAAGACCTAATTTATTTTAGTAATTAATTAAATGAATGTTTGCTAAAATATTATCTTTTTACATGCAGAATTTTGAAAATGTCACATTCACTAATTTCATTGTGTAGCATACTTGATGCCAACAACCTAATTTGGACCAATTACACTGAGACCGTTAAGGAATCACGAGAATTGTTCTTCTTCTTTGAAAAAGATTTCTTATGTCCTAAATTCGCCTGTACCTGCAAAAGTTGCAGAAATAGCCTCTAAGGAAGAGATTGCTACTTTTAAACAATGGCAAGATGATGCATTAGTGGCTCAATGCAACATGCTCGCATCCATGAGTAACGAGCTTCAGCGTCAGCATGAAAACATGGATGCTCCTACTATGCTACCGCACCTTCAAGAGTTGTATGGTGAGCAAGTAGAATCGCTAGATATGAAATATCTAAGGAGCTCTTAGATCTCGGATAATGAGAGGCACTACCATTGAGACTCATGTCTTAAAGATGATCAATCTGATTGAACGTCTTGGACAACTTGGGTTTGTCATGGATGGGGAGTTGAGTCAAGATTTAGTCTTGCAGTCACTCCCAGACACCTTCTCACAATTTTGTTGTGAATTTCCACATGAAGAAGTTAGATGTCAGCTTGCCTGAATTACTTTACATGTTGAAAACTGCTGAAGGTCACTTCCCATCCAATAAGAACCATGTCTTATTGGTGGATGATTCTTCCAAGAAAAGGAAGAGGCCCAAGGTATCTTTTGAAAAGAAGAAATCCAAGAAGGCTAAAGGAAAGGCGAAAGTTAAGGATCAAAAGAAACCTAATCCAGCTAGCAAAGGAATTTGCTTCCATTGCAACAAGCCAGGTCACTAGAAGAGGAACTGCAAGGATTATCTTACGGAACAAAAGCAGAAGAAGCTTGGAGAAGCTTCAAATCCTAATCAAGGTTTGTTTATGATTGAAATTAATTTTTCTGAAAGTCGATCTTCTACTTGGGTATTGGATCACATGGCTATGGTTCTCACATATGTAATAATATGGGGACCGGTGAAGTAGAAAATTTGAGCAAGGATGAGAAAATAGTCCCTACGAATGGGAAATGGAGCAAAGGTCAGTCGCATTAGTTGTAAGGACTTATTGTTTAGCATTACTTTGGGCAAATCCATTAGTTTAAATAATTGTTATTTTGTTCCGTCACTTATTAGAAACATTATTTCAATATCTGCATTGGATACGGATGATTTTGACATTATAATAAAGAACAATAGTTGTTCTATTTATAATAATAATGTTTTATATGGTGTTGGTAATTTACGAAATGGACTTTACATTCTTAACTTGCATGAAAATATACTTCAAATTGAACAAACTAAGAAAAGGAAAAGAGATGATGTTAATTATACCTATATGTGGCATTGTAGACTCGGTCATATTAATGATACAAGATTATCCAAGTTGTATAAAGATGGGCTCCTAGAGCTATCAGATTATGAATCATATCCAACTTGTGAATCTTGTCTCATGGGAAAAATGACTAAATCTCCTTTTAGTGGAAAAGGAGAAAGAGTTACAGAGTTGTTAGCGTTGGTACACACGGATGTATGTGGACCTATGACAACGAATGCACGAGGAGGGTATTCTTATTTTATTACATTCACTGATGATCACTCAAGATTTGGATATGTGTATTTAATGAAATACAAATCTGAATCATTTGAAAAGTTCAAAGAGTTTAGAAGTGAAGTAGAGAAACAAATGGGCATAACTATTAAGATTCTTCAATCAGATCGAGGTGGTGAATACTTAAGTAGTGAGTTTCTCAATTGTCTCAAAGAAAATGGTATAATCTCACAATGGACTCCACCAGGGATGCCACAGCTGAATGGTGTGTCTAAAAGGAGAAATCGAACACTGTTGGACATGGTTTGTTCCATGGTGAGTTTTACCGATCTTCCGGTATCCTTCTGGGGATATGCTCTAGACGCGGCTACATATCTACTAAATAAGGTTCCCTCAAAATCCGTCCGTAAGACTCCATATGAGATGTGGATAGGGAGGAAGCCTAGTCTTAAGCATGTTAAGATTTGGGGATGTCCAGCTTATGTGAAAAGATTTCAGAATGATAAGCTTGGGACAAGATCTGATAAGTGTACTTTTGTGGGATATCCTAAAGAAAGTTTAGGATATTATTTCTACAATCCTACTAAACAAAAGGTGTTTGTTGCCAAACATGTTGCCTTCTTGGAAAAGGAGTTTATCCTTGAAGGGGTCAGTGGGAGGAAAATAGATCTTGAAGAAATTCAGGAACCACAAACCACTACAGATCAAATGGATGAACCTGTCCAAGTAGATATTCCTTTTATACCACACCCTATTTGTAAATTTGGAAGAGTAACAAAGATACCTGATAGGTATGGACTTGTCATAGAAGATGACGATGAGGTACACATCATAAATGATGATGATCCATTGAATTACCAACATGCTATGAGTAGTAAAGACTCAGAGAAGTGGCAAGAAGCCATGAAATCCAAGATGGACTCCATGTATGAAAACCTAAGTATGGACTTTGGTTTCACCACCTGAAGGCATTAAGCCTATTGGGTGTAAATGGGTCTTTAAAAGAAAGACTGGAGCAGACGGAAAGGTAGAGACCTATAAGGCCCGACTAGTCGCAAAAGGTTTCAAACAAAGACAAGGAGTTGACTATGATGAAACCTTCTCACCAGTAGCAATGCTCAAGTCCATTCGGATTTCGCTTGCGATTGTAGCTTACCATGACTACGAAATCTGGCAGATGGACGTGAAAACGGCCTTCCTCAATGGGAAACTTGAGGAGGATGTGTATATGACATAGAAGCAGAGGATTTGTTTCAAAGGTTGGAACAAATCAAGTCCATAAACTTCTAACGATCCATTTATTGATTGAAGCAAGCTTCTCGTGGGTGGAACATCCGTTTTGATGAGACAATCAAAGAGTTTGATTTTATCAAAATGAGGATGAACCATGTGTGTACAAGAAGGTTAGTGGTATGCAAAGACCATTTCATTCCTCATATTATATGTTGATGATATATTCGATAGGGAATGATATTCTTATGCTACAATCAATTAAAATCTGGTTATCTAAACACTTCTCCATGAAGGACTTGGAAGAAGCATCCTATATTTTGGGGATAAAGATCTATAGAGATAGATCTAAAAGGATGCTTGGCTTGTCCTAAGGAATGTACATTGACTCGATGCTAAAGAAGTTTAGCATGAAAGATTCCAAAAGAGGTCTCATGCCGATGAGCCATGTAATACATCTCTCTAAGAAACAGGCCCCAAAGACACCTGAAGAGAGAGACCGTATGAGTAAGATTCCTTATGCTTCAGCATTAGGATCTATCATGTACAGTATGATATGTACTAGAACAGATGTCACTCATGAACTTAGTGTAACAAGCAGATAACAGTCAAATCCAGGATAAGAACACTAGAAGGCAGTGAAAAATATCCTAAAGTACTTAAGAAGAACTAAGGATGTATTTCTTGTCTACGGTGGGTCTGAATTGAAACTAGAGGGCTTCACGGACTCAAGTTTTCAAATAGACCAAGATGAATGATAAAATTAGTTTGAGGTATGTGTTTACCTTAAATAGTAGCGCAATGAGTTGGAAGAGTTGCAAAACAAACAAAGCGATTCTTTGATTCAATGATGAGGCGAGTACATAGCTGCAAGTGAAGTCGCTAAAAGAAAGTTGTTTTGGATGAAGAAGTTCATTATCGAACTTGGTGTGGTTCTAGCATTACGGGACCGATTGCCTTTATTCCAGCAACAACACCGAGTCATTCTTGAGCTAAGGATCCCGTGTCTCATCGAAATCCAAACATGTGTTGCGGCGATTTCATTTGATCAGAGAGATCATTGAAAGAGGATCGTCACCACAGAGCGTGTGGACTCTCAAGACAATATTGCGAGATCCATTTACTAAAGCGTTAACCTGCAATGACAAAGGTTTGATCGTCACTTAGAGAAGATGTGTATGAGATACCACGACGATTGAATTTAGTGTAAGTGGGAGATTGAAAGTAGTATGCATACAAGCCAATCATGTATGATGATAAAGCATATACTTTGTAATCAATCTTATATATTTATTAATAAAATAATTATTTATTAAAGGCATTTATTATCTACATGGTGTTGTTTTAATAATATGTAATAAACCCATAGTTTTAAGCAATGCTTTTAGAATCATGATGAGATTATGCTAATGAGATCTAAATTCTTAGATAACTTAAAACTAAAATGTTCCCAATCAATGAATTACTAAAAAGGGGATTAGTGAATTCAGATAGATTGGTACATACGTTGCTTGCTCATTGGATGAGGATGATTGATCTCATGATCATTTGTGTGGAGACATTAAAGCAAGTATGTAGGTGCTTATTAGAGAATAAGTTCAACGAGCGTGACTCGCTAAGAATACCTAATGGAGTTTTACTTGTCTCTGTCAATATGAATTCTGTAGTGATAGTAGTACAAATGATCCTTAGACTTGAGGTCATCATAGTATCTTATATATTATGAATTACACTTTGACTTATTATTTAAGACTTTTAGAGTATATCAAAGGGTATGCACAGGTGTAATAAGTTATATATAAAGATAGTGAATGATCGATAAAGAATCTACCACTTCTAGTAAAAGAAGAGAAATGTCCTATGTGATTCGATAAATGACAACCCGTGAATCCTTGGCGAGGTGGAATGAAATTAGAAAGTAGTTTCTAATTTACATTCATTAGAGTTATGCATTTAGGAATCGAAATACATATAATTAAATAAAATAAGACTTGTGATAATTCCATGTCTTATATTTAATTGGAACATTGTATGGTGGAAGGATTGAATTGTGCAGTAACTATTAACTTCAAAGGTTCTTTTATGATTAATGTTGAAATCTATATTTACGGAAAGTCGTTGATCGCTATAGAGGTTTATCCTATTGTAGAATAAATATTATTTATTTAAATAAATTATTAGTTTAATTTATTTATTTAAATAAGATTATAATTGTTCTAATTGATTTATTCACAACTTGGGTTTAATATGGAGAACCTAAAGGGTCACACCATAAAAGGAAGAATAATTATTTAAGAAGTTAATGGCATAATCGTAATAATATAGTTAAGTATATTTAATTTAATCTATGGTGATAGAATAAATTAAATAACTTAATATTATTATTTAATATTTTAGAAATATTAAATATAAATTAATAAGAGAGTCTTATTAATATTATTACAATTATTATTATTTTAATTTCTAAAGAGTTTAGGAATTAATTTAATATAAGTACTCTCATTTATTCCTAATAGGATTAGGAGAGAAAATTAGTTAAAGGAGTTTAATTAATTATCCCTAATAGGATTAGGGATCCCATTTAATTAAAAGAGTTTAATTAAATAAATAATACCTTATTTTAATAGGGCTACCTGATATCTGTATAAGTGGAGTCTTATATCAGATATCGAGTAATACGTAATTCCAAGTAGTTGGAGAGTACGCCCCCTTTTTCTATAGAGATAGGAAAAACTAGGGTTTGAGCCAATACACCATTCTTCTTGAAAATTCTTCTTCCTTGGTGGATCACCTCTAGAGGCCATACACTTGAGTGGCTAACATTGATTAAAGGAAGGAATCTACCCAGAGATTCAAGGAGATTGCGAAGAAGTAGGAGGTGAACTCATATCTGTGGAAGCTCGCATCTACAAGGGTATGATTCCATAACTTCTTGTTCTTCGTTTTAATTAATAATAAGCATAAAGGAATGAATAATGTGGCCCCAAAATAGGTATACATCACCCATTCCGAGTCGCTAAATATATGGTACAAAACTTAAATACAAACTTCATTTATACAATACGACAAAAACGTAATGAGAGTTTTACACATATTGTCTTCTAGACAATATCCAAACTCAAATGGAGTCCTCATTATAATTATTATCACACTATTTTATAAAATAGTGAGGACTACTACAGCCACCATCTCGGACCGTCACTCCATTTCTCGACTAGTCCCGGCTACGTTCTCATTTTCTGAAGAGAACAATGAAAGCAAAAGGGTGAGCTCAACTAGCCCAGTAAAAAATATTATGACTAAGATAATGCAGAATAAATTATCGTTAGCCTTCAACAATGTTAAACTAGAATAAATAAACAACAAGTTTAACTCACAGCGTGAAACAAGCAATCCATTAAAAGAGTCAAGTAGAGCATAATATCTACTATCTTCTATGATTTAAAAAGTTTATCATCAATCTTATCATTTGAGACTCATTTCTCAATAAATAATCCACATCATTTGAATTATCCATGCACTACGGGCGAGGATATTCATTATCCATATTAGTATCACGTCCACGAATTATCCATGCACTCACGGTTAAAGGATATTCGTGTTATCACCAATGGTCATGATCATGCCAACAATCGTCCATCAATGCACTACGAAGCCAATGAGGACTTTTACCACATCATTTGTAACATTACAGGTCATGATTATACCGAATAATCCCTGGTCATAATCATACCAATCAATAGTCCATCTATGCACTACGACCAAAGATGACTTTCATCACAATATAAGCATGAGGATGATGACAATGATATAAGAATTCAATTAAATGAAAGCAAGGATAAATTTTAAAGATTTATAATTTAATTTATCCGAGATTCAATAATGTCCAAATTGTCAACATGATCTTTGCTTTGTGGAGTAAAATTCAAGAATAATATTGTATCAAAAATAATTTGGACCAAAGAAAATCAATTTTTGTCATGAATAGTACCTCAATGTGAATAGTACTTCATGAATAATACCCACTTTGTGAATAGTACTTTATGAATAGTACTTATGAATAGTACTATTAAATGAATAGTACTTTGTAATAGTACCCCATAATATATTTAGTGAATAGTATCAATGAATAGTACCCGTGAATAGTACTCATAAATGAATAGTATGAAAAGCTTAAAATTTAACAAGAATGTTAGAAAAATATCCTTGTGAAACGATACTAGATGAAGCATGAAATTTCAATGATATTCTACTAATTTCACGAATTATAGAAGCAATACTTTAACAAAATGAGTGTAGAATTAGGAATACAAATGAAATAATATTACTTACATACTACAAAGTATGGAAGAAAATATTATTTCATAGAATATTGAACAAAAAATAATATCCCTTACAAATGTTGAATGAAAATAATATTCCTTACGAATATTGAGCGAAGATAATATTCCTTATGAATATTAAGCGAAAATAATATTCATTGCGAATATTAAACGAAAATAAAATTTCTTATGAATACGAAAAAAATAATATAAATAGCGAAATATGAAATAAATAATACCCCTTACCTTAGTAGAAACTTTGATACTATAATAGTGAAGTAGCATAATACTTCTTCTTCTTCTCTCTATAGTTTCTCTCTCTATAGTTGCTCTTGTGAGTCTTAGTGAATTGGTGAGAATGAAAAAGAAATGAGCTTCTATTTATAGGAAAATATAGTTTTGATAATTGCACGTTTAATGACTCGAATTATTACAGTTTAGTACATTCATCTTTGCCTCTATTTTTAATTTAGTCCTTCAAGTATTATCAATTTTGCACAACCTCCCATGCATGTGAACCAATAGTTCCATGCATGTAAACAAATAGTTATTTGCATGTGAACTAATATTAATTAATTGCTCATCTATCCGATTAATTACCCGTTTGGTCAATAATAACAAAACTATTACCAATCAACGAATTACCTCCTTTCGATAATAAAAAAACCAACCAATCACGAGGGTAATTGGGTCACAGAAGAATTAAAGAAAACTAAATGAACAAACATCTTTAATTAACACGAACTTATTCATCATTAATATTATAACTCACAATATTAACAACTAGATCATTCCTAGGAAAAAGGGGGGCTTTCAATAAGGATTTCTCCTATTATTAGCGTAATTAGGTGACCAAACCCCTTTCTCGACGAAACTTTCTAGACATCGTCAATAATGCAAATAATAATATGAATAACTTTGTCTTCTCAATTATTGATTTAATAATATAAAATATTATGCGAGATGATCTTTGACAATAATTGAATCAATAATATGAGAGATATTATGTGCAACAATTATTGTGGCAATAATTGAATAAAATTGAGTGACTTCTCACGTAAGCATCAATAATCAAAGATACTCATGCAATACTTGTGTCTTACTTATGCAATCACGCGTATTATTGTACTTTTACCACTAGGTATTTCAACAATTTAATGGTAAAACTTTTGCCGTTATTTTTATAAAAAGTTATTTACATCTTTTTCTAACTCGATGATAATTATGTTGTGGGGTCCACTAATGATTGTGTCTTCGTATTTACGAATATTCCCCGATAAAATGAATATTCCTGGAAAAAGAATATTCTTCGACCAAACGAATATTTTATGACAACTTGCTTACTTTGTAAAATTTTCACATATCCCCTTAACTTTAACCTTTTATCAATTTAACCATTTACTAAATAGAATAATAATTATAAGAAAATTTAAATACTTTTTTCATAAAATAAAATTGGGGTCTTACAATCTCCCCTCCTTATGAAATTTCACCTCGAAATTTACGTACGTTACTTTGGTATGTCGAAGAGGTGAGGATACCTACCTTTCGATTCTAACTCTTGAGGTATAACCTTTGAGCGTATAATATGTTTCTTCTTATCCAAGATTTTAACAGGTATCTCCTCATACGTTAAATCTTCTGCTATCTCGTCTAGTTCTAATTAAATAATGTGGTTCGAGTCTTCAACATATTTACGTAACATTGATACGTGAAAAATGTTATGAACACGTGACATACTTAGCGATAAGGCGAGTCTATAGGCCACAGTTTCTACACGATCAAGTATTTCAAATGGACCAATTAAATCGAGGGTTGAGATTTCCTCTCTTCATCAATTTTTGCTTCTAGAATAACACCTTCTTGCACCTTGTTCTTCACATTCATCAGCTCTGAGTCTGTAGCTTGAGAGGCTTTAACTTTATCGATTAAAGTCAGTTTTACTCGTATATTTAACATCATCACATGGGTCCCTAGAGTCTTTAACTCTATCTCCATCCTTTGTAAGTCGTACAAAATGAGTCTTTGTGTTAACAATGTCGCACTCGTAACCGCATACGATCATTTATTCAACGCGTCAGCTACCACGTCCACTTTTCCAGGATGATATTGAATGGTATAGTCGTAATCTTTCAACAGCTCGAGCCAACATCTTTGGCGCATGTTACGTTCATTCTGGGTGAAGAAATATTTGAGGGTTTTGTACCGGGTTTAAGGTCGATACAAAATTCGATTTCACGCTCTGGGTAGGCTAGGAAGTTTTTTGGGGAATACGTCAGGAAATTTATTAACAATAGAAATATCATTCAAATCTGATGTATTTTTGTTTAAATCCATGACATGGGCTAAGAAAGCTTGACATTCATTTTTCAATAAACGAATAACTTTATGGCTTGATATGACAGTGATTGACTTTAGTGGTTTGGTTGCTTGAATTCACATAATTGGTTGGTTAGGAATATGAAAACTAACAACCTTACAAAAACAATCAATTTTAGAATGATGAGTAGTTAACCAATCAATCCCTAAAATCACATCAAATGCAAGTATTTTCAAAGAGATAAGATCGACGAGTAACGTGAGGGTGCCGATTTGAATCAAACAAGACTTATAAACAGATGGATGTAATGAAGGTTTCTCCCATGGAGTTTCAACAGATAAGTCAAAGTCTAATTTCTCCTGAGTTAAATTTAAACGTTGAGCGCAAGTAGGAGAAATAAAAGAATGGGTAGAATCGATATCAAATAAGGTATAGACTTCACAAGAGTTTATGATTAGCTTACCCATGATAACTTCGTTCGGGTTCCTCGTCACGGAAAAAATCTCTCTTAAACTACCCATTTTAACTTGTTTGGGACATCCTTTGGCGTCACCATCCCAAATTGGACTTGACTTCACTACATGACAAAATCGAGCTAGGTGACCTTCTCTTCCGTAATTATAACATGCTTTGGACTGCATCGTGAAGTTTGGACTGATGTGTCCCTCCCCTCCGCATTTGAAGCATACAATCGGTGGTCGTTCTCCTTCCTTGAAAATGGGTGCTAGTGCTGCTGTCTTTCCATCATTGTTGAACCTTCTCTTCTTGAAATTCTACTTCTATTGTTTTGGCCATGATTACCACCGAAGTGGTTATCATTTCTGACATGTTGATACCCTTCACGTTTGTTGTCGCCACTTCAATGATTGCTACCACTAGTATTATCGATTTGCCGGCTGCTCTGTCTTGGTTGGGTTGACTCATTATTGCGCTCCAATAACTTAGCCCTATTCACAACATCTAAATACAAACAAATTTTGTGAGAAATGAGGTATTGACGTATTTCGGGTTTCAAACCTCGCAGAAACATTCGCGTCATTCTCTCCTCATTATCTACCAAATGGGATGTAAATTGGGATAACTCCGCAAATTTAGCCGCGTACTGCGATACGATTATATTATTTTGTTCCAGCTTGATGAATTCAACCTCTTTCATGTGACGAATACTTTCAGGAAAGTACTTGTCGTTGAACAATTCTTGGAACTTCTCCCAAGACATCTTGAGTGCGGCATCTTTGGGTACATTTTACTGATTCCCACACCATAATCTACCTCTTCACGCAACATAAAGGTGGCGAAGGGAACCTTTGCTCCTCCGAGCATCCCAAGACATCAAATATCTTGGTGATCTCGCTTAATCCATGCCTCTGCCTTAAGTGGCTCTAACTTTTTCCAAAAACTCCGGTGGTCCCAACTCCTTGAAGCTGCTTTAGCGGTGACCACCGTGAGTTGCCATTGACTCCACCCGCATTATGAACAAGAGTCTCTCTCATTTGGTGTTGCATGAATTCAAAAAACTCTCTAAACGTGCCATCGTTCATCATTTGGTCGGTGTTGTTGTTTACGAGATTATTGCCTTCGATGCACATTATCCTAGTTATTGATCGTCGGTGACTCAATCTGGTCTCATGTGCTTCATTGCTTATCTCAACATTTTCGGATGTCATTCTCAAACACTATCACAAAACAAGGGTTAATTGACATGCCACATATTATCCCTATATTACGGCCAGACCAATTAAATAACAATTAAGCTTAGGTAGGTCATACTAGCAGAAAGAAATTACCCGTCTCTCCTCCTAGTTCTAGCCTCACATCTCGACCAGGATCATATCCCTAAGCTTTGATACCAACTTGTGACGCCCCCAAAATAGGTATACATCACCCATTACGA
Source organism: Panax ginseng (assembly GCA_020205605.1). Taxonomy (NCBI): domain Eukaryota; kingdom Viridiplantae; phylum Streptophyta; class Magnoliopsida; order Apiales; family Araliaceae; genus Panax; species Panax ginseng. Next base: position 72,047,909 of record CM035139.1, read on the forward strand.
GTCACCAAATACATGGTATGCGAATTTAAATACAAACTTCATTTATACAATATGACAAAACGTAAATTTGAGAGTTTTGACATGAATATTGTCTTCTAGACAATATCCAAACTCAAATGGAGTCCTCATTACAATTATTATCACACTATTTCATAAAATAGTGAGGACTACTATAAGCACCCATCTCGGACCATCACTCCATTCCCACGACTAGTCCCAACTACGTTCTCATTTCACGAAGAGAACAATGACAGCAAAAGGGTGAGCTCAACTAGTCCAGTAAGAAATATTATGACTAAGACAATGCAGAATAAATTATCGTTAGTCTTCAATAATGTTAAACTGATAGAATACAATAAACAACAAGTTTAACTACATCGGACAAGCAATCCATTAGAAGAGTCAAGTAGAGCATAATATCTACTATCTTCTATGATTTAAAAATTTTATCATCAATCTTATCGCTGAGACTCAGCTCAATAAATAATCCACATCACAAATTATCCATGCACTACGAGCCAAGGATATTCATTAGTATCACGTCCATGAATTATCCATGCACTACGGGCCAAGGATATTCGTGTTATCACCAATGGTCATGATCATGCCAACAACTGTCCATCAATGCACTACGGGCCAATGTGAACTTTTACCACATCATTTGTAACATTACATGTCATGATTATACTGAATAATCCTTAGTCATAATCATACCAATCAATAGTCCATCTATGCACTATGGGCCAAAGATGACTTTCATCACAATATAAGCATGAGGATGATGACAATGATATAAGAATTTAATTAAATGAAAGTAATGATAAATTTTAAAGATTTATAATTTAATTTATCCATAATTCAATATTGTCCAAATTGTCAATATGATACTTCTTTGTGTAGTAAAATTCAAGAATAATATTGTATCAAAAATAATTTGGACCGAAGGAAATCAATTTTTGTCATAAATAGTACCTCGGGTGAATAGGATCCGAGGGAATAATACCCCTTGAATAGTACTTCGTGAATAGTACACCGTGAATAGTATTGTGTGAATAATATTGTCATGAATAGTATTTTATAAATAAATGTCAATACGTGAATAGTACCGTATAAATGAATAGTACCCATGAATAGTACTCCGACATGAAAAGCTTAAAATTTAACAAGAATATTCAGAAAAATATCCTTGTGAAATGATACTAGATGAAGCGCAAATTTCAAGAATATTCTACTAATTTCATGGAGTATAGAAGCAATACTTTAACAAAATGAGTGTAGAATTAGAATCGAAATGAAATAATATTACTTACATACTACAGTATATGGAAGAAAATATTATTTCTTACGAATATTGAACAAAAATAATATCCCTTACAACTGTTGAATGAAAATAATATTACTTACGAATATTTAAGAAGATAATATTCCTTACTTAATATTAAACGAAAATAATATTCTTGCAAATATTGAATCTAAATAAAATTTTTTATGAATACGAAAAATAATATCGTAAGCGAATATGAAATAAATAATACCCCTTACCTTAGTTGAAGATTGGATACTGCAATAGTGAAGTAGCAGAATACTCTTCTTCTTCCTCTCTATAGTTTCTCTCTCTATAATTGCTCTTGTGAGTCTTAGTGAATTGGTGAGAATGAAAAAAGAAATGAGCTTCTATTTATAGGAAAACATAGTTTCGATAATTGCACGTTTAGGGGCTCGAATTATTATAGTTTAGTACATTCATCTTTGCCTCTATTTTTAATTTAGTCCTTTAAGTATTATCAATCTCGCACAACCTCCCCTAATAGTACATGAATGTGAACCAATAGTTCCATGCATATGAACAAATAGTTATTTGCATGTGAACTAATAGCAATTAATTTCTCATTTATCCGATTAATTACCCATTTGGTCAATAATAACAAAATTAGCCAATCATAGAATTACCTCCTTTGAGGGTAATTGGGTCACGGAAGAATTAAAGAAAACTAAATGAATAAATATCTTTAATCAACACGAACTTATTCATCATTAATATTATAACTCACAATATTAACAACCAGATCATTCCCAAGAAAGAGGGGGCTTTCCGATAAGGATTTCTCCCTATTGGCGCGCAATTAGGTGACCAAACTCCTTTCATCGACAGAACTTTCTAGACATCGTCAATAATGCAAATAATAATATGAATAACTTTGTTGTCTCAATTATTGATTTAATAATATAAAATATTGTGCAGATGATACTGTGACAATAATTAAATCAATAATATGAGAGATACTATGCAACAATTACTATGACAATAATTGAATAAAATTGTTTGACTTCTCATGTAAGCATTAATAATCAAAGATATTGTATAATAATCGTTGTGCTACTATCCAACCACGCGTATTCTCGCTTTTTTTCCACGGGGTATTTCAACAATTTAACGGTAAAAAATTTTATCGTTATTTTTATAAAAAAGTTATTTATATCGTTTTTCTAACTCTCGTGATGATTTTTCAAGGGTCCAATTAATGATTGTGTCATCATACGGATATTCCCCGAAAAAAAGAATATTCTCGACCAAATGGATATTTTATGATAACTTTCTTACTTTGTAAAATTTTCACATATCCCCTTTAACTTTAACCTTTTATTAATTTAACCATTTACTAAACATAATAATAATTATAAGAAAATTGAATACTTTTATTTCATAAATTTTGGGGTCTTACAAACAATTGTTGTTTAAAAATGTGTTTTGTGAAGCCAAGTGAATTGAGATAAATTGAGAGAATTTTAAGAAGTATTTGTTGTAAATTTGACTTATTATTTGAACCCCCACTTATCCATTTTTCAAAACTGTCAGTAGAAGTTACTCAATTTTATTATATATATATATATATACATATTATATATATACGTATTATATATATAATGATTTTGGTGGGGGTGGGGGTGGGGAATTAAAAGTGGGGGGAGGAGGAAAAGTTGTCACAAGAGGAGTAAGAAATGGGTTGGCATGGAATGGAGGAATATATATATATATATATATATATATATATATATATATATATATATTTTATAAGTTTTGTTTTTATGAAAATAGAATATATTATATTTTATTATGTTTATTATTTGCATAGTATTTGCATAGTGACTGCATAGTAAAATCAAATTTCATTAAATTAAATCTGTGATTTTCCCCATCGCGTAAATCCGCTTTCTAAATAGTATCCTTCCATTCTCCTATAAATAGGATGCTTAGTTTAGAATTGAAAATCACACCAGAATCAGAGAACTCTTCTTCTATAATATTGAGCGTATTTCTTTAGATTTTAAGGAAGCTTTGAGTGTAGAAAACAGTGCAAGTTTTCTTCAACAATATCCCCGCCCTACAAGTCAGAAGTACTCTCTTTTTAAGGTAAGGGATATTATTTTTTGTTCAATATTCGTAAGAAATAATATTTTCTTCCATACTCTGTAGTATGTAATTAATATTATTTCGTTTCAGATTTCGAATTCTACACTCATTTTGTTAAGTATTACTTCTATACTCCTTGAAATTAGTAAAATATTCTTGAAATTAGTAGAATATCCTTGAAATTTGCGCTTCATCTAGTATCTTTTCACGAAAATATTATTATGAACATTCTTGATAATTTTTAATCTTTTCATGCCGGGGTACTATTCACGGGGTACTATTCCCGAATTACTATTCACGGGGTAGTATTCACTCGGGTACTATTCATGATAAAAATGGATTTCTTTTCTGTCCAAATCATTTTTGATACAATATTATTCAAGAATTTTACTCCACAAAGTAGTATCATGTTGACAATTTGGATATTATTGAATTCTGGATAAATTGAATTATAAATCTTTAAAATTTATACTTTGCTTTCATTTAATTGAATTCTTATATCATTGTCATCATCCTCATGCTTATATTTTTATGAAAGTCATCTTTGACCCGTAGTGCATAGATGGACTGTTGATTGGTATGATTATGACCAGGGATTATTCGGTATAATCATGACCTGTAAGGTTACAAATAATGTAGTAAAAGTCCTCATTGGCCCGTAGTGCATTGATGGGCAGTTGTTAGCATGATCATGACCATTGGTGATAACACGAATATCCTTGGCCTGTAGTGCATGGATAATTCAGTGATGTGGATTATTTATTGAGCTGAGTCTCAGCGATAAAATTGATGATAAACTTTTTAAATCATAGAAGATAGTAGATATCATGCTCTACTTGACTCTTCTAATGGATTGCTTGTTCCGTTGCAGTTAAACTTGTGATTTATTTTATTCTACCAGTTTAACACTGTTGAAGACTAACGATAATTTATTCGTCATTATCTTAGTCATAATATTTCTTATTGGGCTAGTTGAGTTCACCCTTTTGCTTTCATTGTTCTCATCAGGAAATGAGAACGTAGCCGGGACTAGTCGGAGAATGGAGTGACGGTCTGAGATGGTGGTTGTAGTAATCCTCACTATTTTATTAAATAGTGTGATAATAATTGTAATGAGGACTCCATTTGAGTTTGGATATTGTCTAGAAGACAATATTCGTGTCAAAACTCTTAGCTATATTTTGTCGTATTTTAAACGACAGTTGTATAATTAAGTTCGTATTTAAATTTTGTACCATGTATTTGGTAACTCAGAATTGGTGATGTATACCTATTTTGGGGATGTCACATAAATCTGGAGCGTGAAATAACTTGTTGGTGCGGAAAAATTTTATGGAATGAATTGTCCTAGATTTGCAACCCAACTACGTCTCCAAACTACTATATGAGAATGGAGCTCAAAGCTACGATTCGTAACAGTTAGGTTTTTCTCTGTATTGGGAGAGGCTATAATATTAGGATTTTTGGGTCAACTGATTAATATTGATTAATCGAGATATACTGAGGGAGAGGAGACGTGAGTCTTACAGGCAGAAGTAGGTGAACCACTTCCCTACAATCTCTCTAACTCTCCAACTCCAGTTACGTAAAAGGATTTAGTCAATCACATAAGCTGACTAATAAATCAAATGGGTCTGACCCTCCACATGCAACCCATTTGTATACCTAAAATCTAACATTTCTCACTCGCCCATGGCGGGAACGATGTAATCCTCATATCAGCCAAAACCAGCTCAAACCAAAATATGTAAACCTATAACTGTCGAACCGTGCGACCGTTGAGTTCACCTACAATGCGGGAGCTCTATATCAAACCCATTAAGGCTAAAATAGAGACATCAACCCTTCTAAAGAAAAACAATGAGGGAGCTCTCACGCCAAACTAAATTAGTTCGCGTAGAGGCTACAACCCATAAACTTAGAGTACCCCAGACACATTTTAATTTTCACTAAGTTAAGTATCTCTAATCCCTTAGAGAGCCTTACTTAATCACTTTTGGGCCCAAGTTCATTTCGTATATCACTTATTACTATATCGCTATCAAAGCGCTATAGTTGTTGACAATAAGTGCAAAACGATATGAAATCAAATTGTCTTCCCTTCGCCTTAATACTACTTAGAAATGAATCATCTGCTTTCCCAGAATCGGTCCTTTTAGTCTCATCAATCATGACCTTAGGAAGATAATCGACACTAAATGTAAGACCCCGAATTTTATGAAATAAAAGAAAGTATTCAATTTTTCTTATAATTATTATTTAGTAAATGGTTAAATTGATAAAAGTTTAAAGTTAAGGGTGATATATATAAAATTTTCAAAATACGCAAGTGGTTATAAAATACTCATTTCGTTGGGGAATATTCATTTGGTCGTGGAATATTCTTGTTGTTTGGAATATTAAATGCACCAGGGTAAAACCATTTTTGGGCCCCATAATAGAATAAGCATCGGATAAAGAAAATGTCAAGTTTGAGTTTTTATAAATAATCTACGTAATTGTTACCAAGTAACAACGTTGGATTACACGGTGGTTAAAATACGATGTCTGGCGTGGTTGGTTAAGAGATGGCAATACCACATTACATTACGAGATTTTGAATTATTGATTCTTACGTGAAGGCTCTACTCAATAATGTTACGGTAATTCTTTATTCGATATTTTATTTTGTTGATTCAATAATTGCTGCGTTGATATTTTATATTATTGTTGTTTCAATAATTGTCACGACACAGTATTTCCCATCAATAATTTATATTATTTGAATAATATTGTTGGATAGCATTATTGGCAATGTCTAGAAAGTTCTGTCAATGAGAGGTTTGGTCACCTAATTGCGCGCCAGTAAGGAGAAATCCTTATTGGAAAGCCATCTCTTGACTGGGAACCACCTGGTTGTCATTATTGTGATTATGTAATATTATTTGTGAATAATTAATTATTGATTTATATGATAAGAAAATATTTATTTGATGCAGATATAAATGATGAATTTATTTATGTGGTTATAAATGAAGGAATTAATGTTGAGGTATTTTATCAGTATTTTATCGGGTTGGAGGTATTAAAAGATAAAATCGGTGTTCTTAAAGCTCTATTGTGTGAGTTATAATTTTAATCTGACCGTTGGATCGTTGTGATTTTTGGATATGTTATACATATATAAGTTGAGTATATATCCACAAATTTTAAACCGTTAAAAATTAACGTATGATTTGTTATGAATTTTAAAAGGTATTGAAAATCGTCCGTTTGTGGATTTCGGATATTTTCTATTTGGAATTTGGAAAAACGTAAAGCTAGAAAGTTGTAGAGAATTCGATTTCATGTGGAATGGACATAAAATTCATATTTTTTTGATAAACGGGCTATTTTCAATAAATTACTGAAGTTTCAGAAAATAAAATAATTTTTATTAAATTTGGGTGGGACCAACTTTGGTTGGTGTAGAAAAAAAAACATGTACTGAATATTTTTCAAAGATGGCTTGATCAGATTGTTTAATATGTATGGGCGTAGAATTAAAAATAATAATAATATTATTTTATTATTTAGTTTCCTATGGCGTTCTAGCATTTTCCTATAAATAGGCGCTTAAGTTAGAATTGAAAATCACACCAGAAACAAGTTTTCTTTCTCTCTATATTGTCGAGTGTATTTTTGTGAATATTTAGATACTTGGAGAGTTGCTATTCAGTGCAAGTTTCCTTCGGCTTTACATCCGATATTCCAGTAAGAAAAACTGCTCTTTTGAGGTAAGGGATTTTAAGGGTTATCATGTTTTTCATGTTTCATAATTTTTATGACCTTCAAAAATTCTGGAAAAATTTGAAATGATAATTGGATGAGTTTTCTTGATTGTTTCCAAAAATGGTGATTTTTGGATGTATAGATTAAGAGTTATGGATTTTATGAGAAAAGACTATTTTAAAAGTAAACTCTTATAACTCCTTGTGGTTAACTCCAAAATTGAAGAAAGTTTTATTGGGAGTACATCTATATAATATCAGTATACCCTGTAAATTTCGGAAATTTTGGATAAAAGTATAATTTATGATAAATGTCTAAATATTCGGCAGTTTTGGCCATATGAAAAATAGTAAATAAATTTTGAAAATTCTGAGAAAAATATATGTTTAATATGGGACTATATTCTGCTAAATCCCAGAAAAGAAATATTTTTGGGACAGATTTGGTATTTTTCATGAAAATAAACTAGTTATGAGTAAATGAATTAAATATGTTATGTGAAGTAACAAAATTGAAAAATAGGATTTTATGGCTTGGGAATCCTATATAAGGTATATTCAGATTTTTGATGAGGGTTTTGGTGATTGGTGATGAAATATTATGAGTTTGACATTTTAGAATGATTAAATGCATTAATTAGTAAAGTGTAAACAATTAAAATAAATTATTTATAAATTTAAGAAATGATTAAAATATTGTTTTATTATTAATAATATTAGATTATGAGATTATTAAGTGATTTATAATATTTGGATTAAGGTGTTGTAAATATTGATATGGATATTATTGTGAAACTTTATCTTTTTGTGTCGGGGTTACTATTCATGAGTTACTATTCACGACAAAAATTGGTTTCTTTTTCTGACCAAATTATCGTTGATTTATGATTCTTACTCTTGAAATTAAATCCATGTTTTGATTATATTGTTTTTTATAACATTTTTATAATCTTGGAGATGATATTTCTCTTTGACTTGAGTGTAAATATGGGTAGATTATTGGTATGATCGTGACTATGGGTTCTCTTTGGCCAGTAGTGCAAAGTTGAATCGTTGACAGGTATGATCATGACCATTGAATTTACAATTGAATATTTTTAGCTTAAGTGAAAAGGTGAATTGATTAACATGGTTATAATTATGGTTTATATAAATTCTGAAATGATTATGTATTTCTTTGAGATATTAATATCTTTGGTAAGTGGTCAAAGATGAATTATTGATAAATATCTTTGGCCCTGTGAGTGCAAAGATGACTTGTTGTTGAATATCTTTAGCACTCAGTAGTGCAAAGTCGAATTCGCTGTTGAATATTTTTGGCTTTTAGTGCAAAAAGATGAATCTGTTAATGAATATCTTTGGCCCGTGGTGCAAAGATGAATTTATTAGTATGATTATAAACAGAACTGTGATTTGGTATAACCATGATCTTTGATGTATCGAGGTAAAGACAATGATGAAAATTATCTTCGTCACCGGTGCGAAGAGGAATTTAGAATCACAATTATGATTATGAGTTATTTATATGATTGTGGAAAGGAAGGCTGTTGATTGATGTTACAGGATAAAATATTTTTGGTGGACTTTTAACATAGAAGATAATAATAGACATTATGGTCTATTTGACTCTTCTAATGGATTGCTTCGTTCCGCTACCGAACTATGGTTGAAAAGTTTTATCATCTACCATATGTTCTAAATCTACGATTTATTCTTGTGAAAGGCTATTAATAATTTAATTATCTTTAGTCATGATATTCTTTACTAGGCTATTTGTGCTCACCCTTTTTGCTTCATAATTCCTTTTCGTGTAACAAGAGTGTAGTGGGTTGAGCGAGGTAACAGGAAATAGAATCGGTGGTCTATAGGCTGTGAGGTTCTCCTAAATAGTATGAAAATAATTTTATTGAGAACTTTAGATAAGTGTATCGTATTGTATCGTCATTTGATATTTAATTTTGGTGAACCGAATAGGGTGAGGCGAACCCAACTTTGGAAGGGTGTTTTGTCACTATCATACAAGATGTCTAATGACATACAACCTCGTGTTATCATAAGATAGGGTTGTGTATATCCACTTGCTGAGTATATCTATGAGCACTACCTATATGATCTTGGAGTTTGGTTAAAATATAATTCACAATTGCAGACAGTGGAGATAGTTATATGTCAAGAGAAGACTCACCATTGGAAGGAACATGATAGTAATCTTTTCGTTTTTCTTTGGGGTCTATTGGGTCAACCAAGGATAATTCTCCAGTCATATGATATCTATCATAACCTAGACGCATGGCCTCCCATGTACGAAGGTTTCCTTGAGCACTTCCCAAAGATTTTAATTTCTAAAACTGTTATTGATTGACTGTACCTTTATGTAAGGTATCACTGTGAGATGCTGTCCACGGTTGGGACATGAGTTACAGTTGGTATCAGAGCTTAGGGATATGATCTCTGGCGGGGATCCGAGATTAGAACTAGATATCCTTCGCTAGTGTGTGTCCTACCTAAGCTAAATTTTCTTACTTAAGTCGACAAATTATGATATATCAATTAACCTTTATTTTGAAGCTATATTCTAGAATGATATCTGAAATATAGGAAATGAACAATTGAGAAATCATGATACTGAAGAGCTGATCTGGGAGATAGAATCTGAAATGAAAGCAAGGTATTCTCAACTCTTTGAAATACCAGGTACGTAAATTTCGAGGATGAAATTTCATAAGGAGGGAGATTGTAAGACCCCGAATTTTATGAAATAAAAGTATTCAATTTTTCTTATAATTATTATTCAGTAAATGGTTAAATTGATAAAAGTTTAAAGTTAAGGGTGATATATATAAAATTTTTAGAATACGCATGTGGTTATAAAATACTCATTTCTGTTAGGGAATATTCGTTTGGTCGTGGAATATTCTTGTTGTCGGGAATATTCGTATTTACGGTAGCGACCATTTGTGAGCCCTATAATGTAATAACCGTTGGATGAAAAAAAATGACAAGTTTGAGTTTTTATAAATAACGGTAGTAATTATTACCATTAACACTTGTTGGATTACACCGGTGGTTAAAATACGATGAATACGTGGTTGCATAGCGAAGACACCATTATACATAAAGATTTTTGAATTATTGATTCTTACGTAAAGAAGGTCACTACTCAATAATTGTTACAGATAATTACCGCTCAATATTTTATTTTGTTGATTCAATAATTGCTGCGTTGATATTTTATATTATTGTTGTTTCAATAATTGTCACGGGACAATATTTCCCATCACTAATTTATATTATTTTAATAATATTGTTAGATAACATTATTGGCAATGTCTAGAAAGTTCTGTCAAGGAGAGGTTTGGTCACCTAATTGCGTGCCAGTAAGGAGAAATCCTTATTGGAAAGCCTCCTCTTTCCTGGGAACCACCTTGTTGTCATTATTGTGATGCTGTAATATTATTTGTGAATAATTAATTATTGATTTATATGATAAGAAAATATTTATTTGATGCAGATATAAATGATGAATTTATTTATGTGGTTATAAATGAAGGAATTAATGTTGAGGTATTTTATCAGTATTTTATCGGGTTGGAGGTATTAAAAGATCAAATCGGTGTTCTTAAAGCTCTATTGTGTGAGTTATAATTTTAATCCGATCGTTGGATCGTTGTGATTTTGGGATATGTTATACATATATAAGTTGAGTATATATCCATAAATTTTGAACCGTTAAAAATTAACGTATGATTTGTTATGAATTTTAAAAGGTGTTGAAAATCGTCCGTTTATGGATTTCAGATATTTTCTTTCTGGAATTTGGAAAAACTTAAAGCTACAAAGTTGTAGAAAATTCGATTTCATGTGGAATGGACATAAAATTCGTATTTTTCTGATAAACGGGCAATTTTCTATAAATTACTGAAGTTTAGAAAAATAAAATAATTTTTATTAAATTTGGGTGGGGCCCACTTTGGTTGGTATAGAAAAAAAAACATGTGCTGAATATTTTTCAAAGATGGTTTGATCAGATTGTTCAATATGTATGGGCGTAGAATTAAAAATAATAATAATATTATTTTATTATTTAGTCTCCTATGACGTTCTAGCATTTTCCTATAAATAGGCGCTTAAGTTAGAATTGAAAATCATACCAGAAACAAGTTTTCTTTCTCTCTATATTGTTGAGCGTATTTTTGTGAGTATTTAGATACTTGGAGAGTTGCTATTCAGTGCAAGTTTTTTTCGGCTTTACATCCGATATTCCAGTCAGAAAAACTGCTCTTTTGAGGTAAGGGATTTTAAGGGTTATCATGTTTTTCATGTTTCGTAATTTTTATGACCTTCAAAAATTCTGAAAAAATTTGAAATGATAATTTGATGAGTTTTCTTGATTGTGTCCAAAAATGGTGATTTTTGGATGTATAGATTAAGAGTTATGGATTTTATGAGAAAAGACTATTTTAAAAGTAAACTCTTATAACTCCTTGTGGTTAACTCCAAAATTGATGAAAGTTTTATTGAGAGTACATCTATATAATATCAGTATACCATGTAAATTTTGGAATTTTTGGATAAAAATACAATTTATGATAAATGTCTAAATATTCGACAGTTTTGGCCATATGAAAAATAGTAAATGAATTTTGAAAATTCTGAGAAAAATATATGTTCAATATGGGACTATATTCTGCTAAATCCCAGAAAAGAAATATTTTTGGGACTGATTTGATATTTTTCATGAAAATGAACTAGTTATAAGTAAATGAATTAAATATGTTATGTGAAGTAACAAAATTTGAAAATAAGATTTTATGGCTTAGGAATCCTATATAAGGTATATGCAGATTTTTGATGAGGGTTTTGGTTATTGGTGATGAAATATTATGAGTTTGGCATTTTAGGATGATTAAATGCATTAATTAGTAAAGTGTAAACAATTAAAATAAATTGTTTATCAATTTAAGAAATGATTAAAATATTATTGTAATATTAATAATATTAGATTATGAGATTATTAAGTGATTTATAACATTTGGATTAAGGTGTTGTAAATATTGATATGGATATTATTGTGAAATTTATCTTTTTGTGTCGGGATTACTATTCATGAGTTACTATTCACGGGGTACTATTCACGACAAAAATTGGTTTCTTTTTCTGACCAAATTATCGTTGATTTATGAATCTTACTCTTGAAATTAAATCCATGTTTTGATTATATTGTTTTTTATAACATTTTTATAATCTTGGAGATGATATTTCTCTTTGACTTGAGTGTAAAGATGGGTAGATTATTGGTACGATCGTGACTATGGGTTCTCTTTGGCCAGTAGTGCAAAGTTGAATCGTTGACTGGTATGATCATCACCATTGAATTTATAATTGAATATTTTTAGCTTAAGTGCAAAGGTAAATTGATCAACATGGTTATAATTATGGTTTATATAAATTCTGAAATGATTATGTATTTCTTTGAGATATTAATATCTTTGGCCGGTAGTGCAAAGATGAATTATTGATGAATATCTTTGGCCTGAAGTGCAAAGATGACCTTTTGTTGAATATCTTTTGCCTGCAGTGCAAAGATGACCTGTTGTTGAATATCTTTGGCCTGTAGTGCAAAGATGAACTTTTAATGAATATCTTTGGCCCGTAGTGCAAAGATGAATTTATTAGTATGATTATAAACAGGAACTGTGATTTGATATAACCATGATCTTTGATGTTTCAGGTAAAGACAGGTGATGAAAACTATCTTCGTCCTGGGTGCGAAGAGGAATTTAGAATCACAATTATGATTATGAGTTATTTATATGATTGTGGAAAGGAACTGTTGATTGATGTTACAGGGATAAAATATTTTTGGTGGACTTTTAACATAGAGAAGATAATAGACATTATGGTCTATTTGACTCTTCTAACGGATTGCTCGTTCCGCTGCAACTATGGTTGAAAAGTTTTATCATCTACCATATGTTCTAAATCTCTGATTTATTACTGACGAAGGCTATTAATAATTTAATTATCTTTAGTCATGATATTCTTTACTAGGCTATTTGTGCTCACCCTTTTGCTTCATAATTCCTTTCAGGTAACAAGAGTGTAGCTTGGTCGAGCGAGGGTAACAGGGAAATAGAACGGTGGTCTATAGCTGTTGAGGTTCTCCCTAAATAGTATGAAAATAATTTTATTGAGAACTTTAGATAAGTGTAATAAGTATTGTATCGTCATTTGATATTTAATTTTGGTAAACCGAATAGAAGTGAGGCGAACCCAACTTTGGAAGGGTATTTTGTCACTATCATACAAGATGTCTAATGACATACAACCTCGTGTTATCATAAGATAGGGTTGTGTACATCCACTTGCTGAGTATATCTACGAGCACTACCTATATGATCTTGGAGTTTGGTTAAAATGTAATTCACAATTGCAGACAGTGGAGATAGTTATATGTCAAGAGAAGACTCACCATTGGAAGGAACATGATAGTAATCTTCTCATTTTTCTTTGGGGTCTATTGGGTTAACCAAGGATAATTCTCCAGTCATATGATATCTATCATAACCTAGACGCATGGCCTCCCATGTACGAAGGTTTCCTTGAGCACTTCCCAAAGATTTTAATTTTTAAAACAGTTATTGACTATACCTTTGTGTAAGGTATCACTGTGAGGTGCTATCCACGGTTGGGGCATGAGTCACAGTTAGTATATATTTGTTTCAAAACTCACAGCATATGTGTTGTTGTAGTAATAGAGTTGTAGTTGTTTTCTGTACCATGTATCTGGCGACTCAGAATAGGTTGGATGGATTGGACCTATTTTGGCAGCGTCAGACCAAAGTAGCAACATTAATCCATGTCTTTATAGTATAGTCAAATATCACATAGAGCACTTGATGTAGGAACAAAAAACTTATCTTATAGGACTCACACGGTGAGGAAACAAGGATTCATTCTCTCACCTCCTTTATATGGTCGCTAAACACATGAAACCCTCTCCCAACATACTATTTTATAGTCTTGTTGTACGGACCTTAGTATAGTCACTCCCAGAGTGCTTAACTAGAACATTTCAAATTGTTCGCTTATCAAAGCGCCACATTTGAAATTTCGCGTCTGGTTATCATGTCATGACAAAAAAATCTCATCTACATGAGCATATGTCCTAAGGCCATGCCGTACGGATCTTAGTTCAGTCCCTTCATAAGCGCCTAACTCGAATTTTTAGATTATTTGCTTTCCCAAGCGCCAATCCTGAAACTTCGCATCCAGCTATTAGTACAAGTTAATATAGATGGTGGGGCATACTATATTTGGTTAATCCAAGTTAACCTCATCTTGGCTCATGCCAGGGCGAAATCATATTCTTTTTGCTCACCACTAAGCGCCAATTGATTATTATCTAATGCATCAACAACTCGCTACTCAAAGCGCCAATAAATGAACTAACTCAACCTTGCTCGCTTTTCAAACTACCAAGGGTGATTACTCGTGTGAGTGAGTCAATCAATCTGTTGACATATATTTAGTGTGTGCATATCCAATATGCATAATAACTCCGTGAACTAGTAATATTTATCATATGCGCTAAAAAACACAATCATAAGTGGGAACAAATAAATCTCGCATAAATGATAAATATCTTAAAAAAATAATGAATATCTCAAATACAAGCCAAATAATGAGTGATATCCAAAGAAAAAAAATACATCAAACCCTACGAAGCCCTAACAAATCAACATGCCTACAAAAAGAATCTTTAATAATCGGCTTCGTCAAGGGATCAACTACCATAAGCCCAGTGGGCATGTAGTTCAATATCACCTCGTTATTTGCAATGTTCTCTCTAATGAAGTTCATCCTCAAGTCAATGTGCTTCTTCTTGTCATGATACTTGGGGTCCTTGATGTAATCTAGGGCCGTCGTGCTATCATAGAAAATAGTCACAGGATCTAAAGCATGAGAGACGACTATAAGATCCTCGAAAAGTCTCCTCAAACACATGGCTTCCTAAACAGCTGACGTACATGCTACAAACTCTGACTCCATCATCGAAAGAGCAAAACAAGTCTGTTTCTTGCTACACCAAGTGATGGCACCACCATGTAATAAGAATGCATATCCCAAGGTCGACTTGCGAATCCCTTAGTTACCTCCCCAACTGGCATCGGAGTAACCAATTAAATGCAGGTCCTGTCCTTCATAGCATAACATGTAGTCCAAAGTACCTTTTAAATACTGCAAGATCCTCTTAATTGCCCTCCAATGAGAAATCCTAGGGTTTGACTGATAACGACCAAGATAACCGACTGCATATGTTATATCAGGTCGAGTACACACAACTACATACATCAGCTTTCCTATAATATTGGCATACGGGTAATGTAACGACCCCAAAATTCATACAATTTAATTATTAACTTCGGTCGTTAATAATACGTCTAACTTCTGATTTTACATCATTATTCGATGTTAAACTTTATAAAATGCGGAATAATTAAAACTTTTATGTCTTCTTACTTTAATTCCCTGAATCAAAACCTTTATCATCTACATGTCTTTGAATCAATCTTATTTTATGATTCACTTTATCACTGTTATTATATAAAATTTTACATTTCAATCCGATAACCTTTACATATCAGATAACTCTAACTTTAGCTTTACAACTCAACATAAAACTATACATCATAAAACATTTATACATCTCATGAATTTTAATCATGGTATAAAGAAATAGTAACTTTAACTAAAATATTAATCTTCGTGTATTATTTCTGATCCACGTCATTTAAGTAGCACATAGTGTTACCTTCAATCCTTATCCTGCAAAAATGGTTATTTGCAAGGTTGAGCTCGACAGCCTAGCAAATCTAACAGTTTTCATGCATCACGTAGCACATAATAACGTGCTCAACATATATCTCATAAACATTGGACTAACATAACATACATGTTACAGTTCATATAACAAGTATAAAGATTGAGTTCCTTACTCAATCAACATGCTTTAATCAATCAACATAGTCATAAGTTGACTTTAACATTTTATACACTCAACATATATATAACACCTCATTCTCTTCGCAATAAAGATTTAAAACAATCAAATTCACATAGCAAATAAGAACTGAAAGACTTACCTTGATCGTTGTTTACCAATAACAGCTTTAATACCTAATGTATATCTCGCACTTCACGCCACTCTACACAATTATATAATCATTCACATTAACTATTAATCACATAGCAATGCATAGTAGTTGTAATATAAACTTTAATCTACATCCTATAACCCTTCCTATTAATCAATACACAATGTTCAATTTGATTGTGTTAACTTCAGACTTATAACTCACTATATTTCTTCTTAGTCAAACTCGAAGTTCATTCAAGTGCTTAAGTCTTGCTAGGACTACTTATTGGTTTTATATTAAAACCATTCCATATCTTATAATATTCATTTCAATTGAATTGAAACACTTTTTAAGTTCATTAACACTTGTCACGGCTGCTTGATCGCTCATTCGCCACATACCTTGGATCTGCCTCTCTTGTGTGTGCTTAATATGCTTATACAACTTATCTAATACATCATTTATTAATGTTAAACAACATTATATTAACTAGTATTCATGTTCTATAAATTAGGATAACATCTTTTATCGTCAGGAGCACAACATTTGCATATGTGCATTCCTGACGCCCTCCGATTGCCTCCTAATACATATCAGTCCCACAAATGACCATTTTGACCCCTGTTCCCAACCTCAAATTAAACAACTTAAAGAACAAAAGTTGTAGGTCTATTCGTCCTCGTTCTGGATCATCTTGAATCACCTCAATCGGAGTTTGTATGAAAATGTTATGGCCATTTTACTACAGGAGGTCAAAATTATCCGACCCAGACCACAATTCCAGTATTTGAAGCATGAGACAAAGGGCACCGGGCGCTAATTTCAAAGATCGAGGCACGAATTTCAAATACTGGGGCATGAACTTCAACAACAAAAGTGCGAGTTTTGGTCTATTTTTGGCTACCGAGGCGAAATTCGAGAGATGGGCGTGATTTTGGCGTTGGGGCGCCAAAACTTACAGAACCCAACCACGAAGAACATAACAACTAAATTCTGGACTGATTAACACTGATAACATCTAAATTAACACTTATAATTTATTTAATTTACACATAGTCATTACCAAGCCTACAAATACTAGTTTAACACAACTAAATAACGGTATTTAGAAAACTTAAATTCTTGAAAGCACTGTTTTAAAACCAAACTCCATTATTGATGTTGTTTGACAAAGTTTAAAACTGAAATTCCTATTATTCATCAACTTAGTCCATTCCAACTATAATCTCATCGTTTCTTACCTAGTTAATATAATTAGTGTTCAATTTCACCATTAATTCACCAACAAACTATTACAGACAATTACATTATATTAATATTTGGTATTTTTACTAATCATATTTGAACATCTATAAACTGCAAACAGTTTCTTCCTTTTTAAACGAGACTAGCGTACAATCCCTTATCTAAACATAAACTCCAGCATTACAATTACCTACAAGTGCAATTATTCAGTTTATACAACAATTCAAGAGAATTTTAACTTCATGAGAATTTGTAAAGAATTTTATACACTATGAAACTCATGAAAAATTATGTCAGAAGCATATATATTAAGGGTTATATAACATACCTTCAATTTGCTCAGACAATTCTTGCTAACTCTTGTAATCCTTGCTAAAATTGCCAGAAATTGCTTAAGTTCTCTCACAATTCTCTCAACTCTCTGTAATCTCTAGGCTAGCAAACTAGAATGCGTAAAAAAAATAACTGATAGCTTTAAGGCGAAAAACCAAAGCTATTAATCCTTAATACACCAAACTTAATAAAATAACAGTTACAAAACTAACGTATATAATATAAATATATTATATTTATTATTTTATTTATATTATTTATTTTATTGAAATTCAAAAATTAGAAATTCCAAAAGCCATAAGGCTTTGTTTAGCAAAACCCTTTAATTTTTAAAGAATTAATATATTAAGCCTTGTTTGGCAAATTAAATTAAACTCCTTAATTTATTTTAATAACTCCTTTATAGTATAGTTATTTGTCACACTTTATTTAATTAAGTTTTCATACTTAATTTAATTAATTCTAATAACAATTTATTGAATAATATAATAATTCATTTAATCATTATAAATTCTCTAACTTAATTATTAAATTAAATTAGAATATTATCTCATAACAATTAATTTCTTTAACCCATTAATTATTTATTAAATAAATAATTAACTAAATCAAATTAAACAAATATTTATTCAAGAACAAATAAATATTTATTCAACAATAAACACATCTATTAAATATTTATATAAATCAATAAATATTTATAATTACAATTAAAATTCTGGATTGTTACATTAATCACATCGCAATAAGAATTTTAATTATTAAATTATTATTTTAATAACTTATGAAAAATTCGGGTTGTCACAGGTAATGAGACATTTTCTCAATTTTCTCGTGAAAAGCATGGCATTGCTCGAGTCCAATGGCGTCACCTTTAGCGCTATGAGTGTCTATGGTTTTGTAGTTGTTCATTTAGAATTGCTCAAGAACCGTTTTAAGGTAAGTCTCATGAGACAAACCAAGAAGCTTCCTTGATCGATCCCTATAAATGTTAAATCCAAGAACATAAGCTGTGACTCCCCCAAAATAGGTCTACACAACCCATTCTGAGTCGCCAAATACATGGTACATAATTTAAATACAAACTTCATTAATACAATACGACAAACGTAAACTGCGAGTTTCAATACAAATATTGTCTCATAGACAATATCCAAACTCAAAATAAGTCATCATTACAATTATTATCACACTATTTTATAGAATAATGAGGATTACTATAACCACCATCTTAGACCATCACTCCATTTCCTGACTAGTCCCAGCTATATTCTCATTTCTTGAAAAGAATAATAAAAGAAAAGGGTGAGCTTAACTAGCCCAGTAAAGAATATTATGACTAAGATAATGTAGAATAAATTATTCTTAGTCCTTAACAGTGTAAAAACTAATAGAATATAATAGACAACAAGTTTAGATCAACAACTGTAGCGGAACAAGCAATCCATCAGAACAGTCAAGTAGAGCATGATGTCTATTATCTTCTATGATTTAAAAGTTCATCATCAATATTTTATCTCTTTAACACAACTAAATAAATATTCCATATCATCGAATTATCCATGCACTACGGGCCAAGGATATTCGTTAGTATCATCAGTGGTCATGATCATGCCAAACAATTGTCCATCAATGCATCACGGGCCAATGAGGACTTTCACCACATCATTTGTCTGTAACATTACAGGTCATGATTATACCAATATACAATTCCTGGTCATAATCATACCAATCAATATTCCATCTATGCACTATGGGCCAAAGATGACTTTCACCACAATATAAGCATGAGGATGATGAGAATGATATAAGAAATAAATCAAGTGAGATCAATGATAAATATTAAAGATTTATAATTTAATTTATCCAGAGTTTAAGAATGTCCAAATTGTCAACATGATAATTAATTGTGGAGTAAATTCAAGAATGATATTCAGGTATCAAAAATAATTTGGACAGAAAAGAAACTAATTTTTATCGTGAATAGTACCCCGGGTAAATAGTACCTGAGTGAATAGTACCCTGTGAATAGTACCCGAGTGAATAATATCCCGACATGAAAAGATTAAAATTTTATAAGAATTTTTAGAAAAATATTTCAATGAAACGATACTTGATGAAGCGCAAATTTCAAGAATATTCTACTAATTTCAAGGAATATAGAAGCAATACTTATCAAAATAAGTGTAGATTTAGGAATAAGAAACGAAATAATATTACTTACATACTACAAAGTATGGAAGAAAATATTATTTCTTACGAATATGAAATGAAAATAATATCCCTTACCTTAGTAGGAGAGTAATTCTGACTGGTATAGCGGAGATATTCTGGAAGAAAACTTGCACTATTTGCTACACTCAAAGTATCCTTATACTAGAAAGAAATACGCTCAATATTATGGAAGAAGAATTCTCTAATTCTAGTGTGATTTTTATTTATTAACTAAGCATCTTATTTATAGGAGAATGGTAGGGCACTATTTGAATATAATCACGGGTGCACAGTTTAGAAATCATAGATGAAGTTCACGGGCGAAATTTGGTGAAAAATTTTGATTTTACTATTCATTACTGTGCAATAAAATATTCTAATAAAACGAAAACTTTATATAAAATATAATATATTCTATTTATAATCTAATAAAAAGAATAACTTTATATATAATATAAAAAGTATTCTACTTTATATAAAAATTTTTCTATTTTATTACTATTATAATAATAATAAAACAAAACTAAGATAACTTTCTACCGATAATTTTGAAAAATGAGTAAGTGGGGGTCCATGTAATAAGCCAAACTTACAACAAATACTTCATAAAACCCCCCTCTATTTATATCAAAAATTGAATAAATATTTACCACAATCACTTATCTTTAATAAATACATTTTTAATCTTTAAACAATTATTCATTATTAATATTATAACACACAATATTAACAACCAGATTATTCCTAGGAAAGAGAGGGCTTTTCGATAGGGACTTCTCCTTATTGGTGCTTAATCAAATAACCTAACCCCTTTCCTCGACAGAACTTTCTAGACAACGTCAGTAATGCAAATAATAATATGAATAATTGTGTCATCTCATATATTGATTTAATAATATAAAATATTGTGCAGATGATACTGTGACAATAATTGAATCAATAATATGAGATACAATGCAACAACTACTGTGGCAATAATTGAATAAATCTGAGTGACTTCTTAAGTAAGCATCAATAATCAGAGATACTGTACAATACCGTGTGCTACTGTGCAACCATGCATATTACTGTACTTTTATCACCGGGTATTTCAACAGTTAATGGTAAAAGTTTTGCCGTTATTTTTATAAAAAGTTTATTTTTGTCGCTTTCTATATCCGATAGTTATTCCGTTGTGGGGTCCACAAATGATTGTGCCGTCGTACAAATATTCCCCGACCAAACGAATATTTTATGACAACTTGTTTACTTGCAAAATTTGCACATCCACACTTATTATTCAAAATAACATTTAGAGATAATTAAATCTTTATTCATAAAAAGTTGGGGTCTTACAACCTCCATTTCTTATGAAATTTCGTCCTCAAAATTGGTGTACGTACCTGGTATATCGAAGAGGTGAGGATACCTTGTTTTTATTTCAGATTCTAACTCCCAAGTCATTTTCTCAATATCATGGTTTCTCCATAAAACTTTGACTTTAGGTATATCCTTTGACCGTAGAATGTGTTCCTTCTTATCTAAGATTTTAACAGGTACCTCTTCATCCGTTAAATCTTCTGTTATCTCGTCTGGTTCTAATTCAATAATGTGGTTTGGGTCTTCCACATATTTATGTAACATAGATATGTGAAAAACGTTATGAACACGAGACATACTTGGTGGTAAGGCGAGTCCATAAGCCACAATTCCTACTCGGTCGAGGATTTCAAATGGACCAATGAATTGAGGGTTGAGCTTTCCTCTCTTTCCAAATCTCGTAACTCCTTTCCATGGAGCAACACGTAACAATACATGATCTCTAACATTGAATTCCACGTCCCTTTTATGAAGACCAACATAACTCTTTTGTCAATCTTGTAAGGTTTGTATATGTTGCCGGATCATTTGAATCTTTTTCATAGTTATACGTACCAATTCTGGTCCCAACAACGTTGCTTCCCCCACCTCGTCCCAACATACTGGAGAATGACACTTTCGTCCATACAACGCCTCGAATGGAGCCATGCCTATATTTTCTTGATAACTGTTATTATAGGAGAATTCCACTAATGGCAAGTACTTGTACCAACTTCTTTTGAAGTCTAGGACACAGAGTCTTAATAGATCTTCAAGAGTTTGAATAGTTCTCTCTCATTCGCTCAATCTGTTTGAGGATGATATGCGTAATCGAATAAGAAATCCGCGTCTATAGCTTTTCGCAAATTGACCCAAAATTGTGAAGTGAATCTTGGGTCTCGATCAGAAACTATGGATACTGGCATACCATGCAGTCTTACAATCTCATTTATGTATATACGAGCAAGACTTTCAAGTGAATAAGTTTCTCATATAGGTAAGAAATGAGCAGACTTGGTTAATCTATCGACAATGACCCAAATTGCATCTATGCCTTGAGAAACTTTGGGAAGACCAGTAACGAAATCCATGTTAATGTGCTCCCACTTCCATTCTAGAATTTCAAGTGGTTGCAATGGACCTTTTGGTACTTGATGCTCCGCCTTGACACATTGACAAGATAAACACCTTGAGATAAACTCCGATATCTCTCTCTTCATATTGCTCCACCAA
Source organism: Panax ginseng (assembly GCA_020205605.1). Taxonomy (NCBI): domain Eukaryota; kingdom Viridiplantae; phylum Streptophyta; class Magnoliopsida; order Apiales; family Araliaceae; genus Panax; species Panax ginseng. The sequence goes on from CM035139.1 coordinate 72,070,573, forward strand.
AATGTATGTCAAAGATCATGATATATTTTGGTACTCCCAAGATGGATTGTAAACGGTGTGTTATGTGCCTCCATCATGATTTTATACTTCAAATCAGAGTTGTTAGGAACACGAAGTCTGGAATTGACTCGAAGTATTCCTTCTACGTCAATTCTTGCTTCTGGAATAACACTTTCTTGCACTTTCTTCTTAGACGCATTAGCTCCGGGTTTGTAGCTTGAACAACTTTAACTTTATCGATTAAAGACAATTTTACTAGTATATTTGACATTATCACGTGGGTCCCTGAAGTTTTTAACTCTATCTTCATCCTTTGCAAGTCATACAAAATGGGCCTTTGTGTTGATAATGTCGCACTCGTACCTGCATGTGATCTTTTACTCAACGCGTCAGCTACCACGTTCGCTTTTCCATGATGGTATTGAATGGTATGATCATAATCTTTCAACAGCTCAAGCCAATGTCGTTGCCGCATGTTGAGTTCCTTTTAGGTGAAGAAATATTTGAGGCTTTTATGATCTGTATAGATCTCCACTTTCTCCCTATATAGGTAATGTCTCCAGATCTTTAGCGTGAAAATGACTGCTGCCAACTCTAGATCATGAGTAGGATAATTTCTCTCATATTCTTTGAGTTGTCGTGAGGCATAGACTATGATTTTCCTATGTTACATAAGAACACATCCTAAACCTTTGCTTGAAGCCTCGCTGCAGATGACAAATCCCTCCGAACTAGATGATATTGTCAGAACAGGTGCTGAAATGAGTCTCCTCTTGAGTTCTTGAAAACTCTTCTCACATTCCTCACTCCATCCAAATTTTATATCTTTTCGAGTCAGCTGAGTTAATGGAGTGGCGATTCGAGAAAATCCTTCCACGAATCTCCGATAATAACCAGTTAAGCCTAGAAAGCTACGTACTTTGGTTACTGTCTTAGGTTGCTCTGAGCTTTGTATTGCTTTAATCTTCGTCGGGTCAACTGATATTCCATGATTCGATATCACGTGCCCAAGGAATACTACTTCCTCATGCCAGAACTCGCATTTCTTCAACTTGGCAGCTTGTTTTCACGAAGTTTTTGGAGTATCAGTCTCAAGTGTTGCTCATGATCTTCACAGCTTTTGGAGTAAATGAGAATGTCATCAATAAAGACTGTGACAACTCAAAAAATTGGATTGTCCAGAATTTAAGTTTAAAGAATTAGTTATTAATAAAATGAATTTTTATTAATAATATTCCGTGCTATGTTTAATCGTTGTAGAACCTAGGATGATTATAATACAGGAGGATTCTGGCTACTAGCTAGACTGAACGAGTAAGAATTTTCAAGATGAAAATAAAATTTTTCCGGGAACAAAATATTTTCGAGGAAAAAGATGAAATATGCACTATTCACCCGACAAAACTCTAAGGGTTAGGGTTTGGATAACCTAAGCCTTTCTGAGAGTTTGGTATGTCGAAATGACATTCCATCGAAAGATTTGACGATATTATATCATGAAAAGTTAAGTAAGCCGATAAAATTTTTTCTCGAAAAACGTGCAAAAATTAGACGAAATAAAAATGATAAAAAGTATTGTTATGTACTTTTGATTCGTTTAACTACGTTAGGGGAAAACGTGAAGGAAAACGCTTAACATCAAAAAGTATTTTTCAGTTTTTCGGAGATCCGAAGAATATGTAAAAGTTAATCAGTAAAGGATCGACGAAATATCCAAAAATATTTGGATTCTGAGAATCGCAGTTTTCGAACTGTCGGACGAATTCCGCAAGAAGGAAGCACGAAGCTTCCAGGAGAAGCTTCGTGAATAGTAAGCAGGTGGAGTAAGGAGGTGGGAATAGTGACTTTAGGGGCAAAATGACTATTTTACCTTTAGCTTTCAAAATCTGTAAAAGGAAGCCTTAAATAATTTGTTGGTGATTTTGAAAAATCACCAATACTTGAGAGAGAGAGAGAGAGATTTCGGATGAGGAGGAAGAGGAAAAGCTTGCTCATGAGCAAACTTTGTCCAACGGGAGGAGATTAAAGAAGAAAGGTAATCCGAAACCTAACTTCTATATAAATTTTCTTTAAGTTTCTATGTTAAAAACATAGCTTAATGAGAATAGAAGTAAAGGATGTTAAGAATGATTTCATATGGTTGAAATCATGAGAAAATGAAGAAATAAGAATTAGAAGTTTAGTTTACAAATTTCATAAGGAAGTATAAGTTTCGTAATGAATTTGAACAATCTTAATGAATCATATGAACTATTCAGTGAAATAAGTAAGGAATGGTGTTTTATAACACCAAATTCCAAGAAAAAGTAAAATCATAATCAAAATATTGATTAAAAATGAAGAACTAACGAAGAACACGAAGAATACGTGAAGAACACGAAGAATGTTGTTGATGGACAAATTTAAAACCATCGTAGTGTAATTGTTTTTGATGGAAAAGTTTAAAACCATCGCGTATAAGTTAGTTTCTTATTTCTTGGTTAGGAACGGTAGAAACGTTCATGAAGAACAGATTAAAACTTAGCTTTAACGAAGTTATGGCAAAAATTTCGTAAAAGACAAACGAGAAGTAGAAAGTGTGTAAATGAACCCGAACGTGTAGGGTTTCATAAGAATATAAGAGAACGTAGAAAATGTGAGTCGTGGAATCAAGAACAAACAAGTTCCGAGTTCGGATGACTGAATTACGGACGAACGAAGAACGTTGATAACGTAAAATAAACGAAGGATAAAGATTAAGCCAATTGAATGGCATGTTAACAGATTCAGAACGAAGTTATGTCCATGGGAAGTTGAAGTACGTAAGATAAGGAAGAAAATGGCTTTTGAATGACCTTGTTCCGAGTTATAATGAATAAATTGTGAGATCGAGAAATAAGTGTCTCAAACAGGTTCAACACTTAGAATTTTTTTTGAGTTTTAGGCTTGGGTCATGCAGCCACCATGCCTCGGGAGGATGCGTCCTTGCAAATTGATGGCAGCAGTGGTTATTGCAGAGTGGTATACCGCAGTCGAGAGAAGAAGAGAAGGAACCCAAGACCGCAGATGTCGTCAGTGAGGTAAAGCCAGGAGAAGAGCTTTTAACTGCTCAACTCTTGGGAAAAGTGTAAGGGAAGATAAAGAACATAATGTTCACCTAAAGTAACACTTAATCAAGTGATTTAAATCTTTAATAAAGGTTGAACGAAAAGATTGAACGGGATTAAAAGATAAATAATGTAAATGCAAATTACGGAACCGATATTCGGGAACCGTAGTCGAGATTAAACGAACGTGTGGGATTTCTATGATTGTGATTCCTTAGACGTTGAGTGATGAGGGTAATGAATAACATTTTGATGCTATGTTGTAGTAATGAGAGATAAGTGTAAAGTGTATAAACGCTGTGAATGCAACGCTGTTGCGATGAACGATTGGTCTTAGCATACGGTGAATCATATGGCTTCGACATTAAGAAAGAATAATGAACGTGGGGTTCATGTATTGGATAACGAATGAAAGTGATTAAAACCTTGGTTGAAGGTTGAATATAATTAAGAGACGAGCAACGTGAACGCTAAATACGTAAATGATTCTTGTGAATCGTATTCGCGTCGGGCGAACGTTCTAAGTATACATTGGTTGTATAACTTAGACGTTGACAAAGGTAGTAAGATATGATTTATCAGGAAAGCCGTAATGAACAGTATCAAGATTAATAAAAGCCAAATGTGAGTCAGATAGAAAATGTTAGAATGAAATGTAAGCGTTTAACACTTTAGCCGATGTAAAGGTTGAGTGTACGCGAATATTAAACGGGTAGAACCTACACCCCATGTATGGTTTGACCGTAAGATAATGAAGACCAATGATTAAACCTGTGAACGGTGAAGAAACTGAATTAAAGACAATGACGTATAATGTAAAGAAGCCAAGTTAATGATTAACTTGGATGACGTTTCGAGTCGAATGAACTGGACGTTGTAAGATATGAATAAGGTAATGGTTAACGCTATAAACGCATAATATTGAAATTGAATAATCGTTCCGAGTATACAAAAGACTGTATGACTTAGACGATAAGAATGAATCCTGAGGTATGACATTTATTTTCCAGAAAGTCATAAGGAATAAGAAATTGACTTAACGAACATTATAGTTTTAATGGTTTGGATAAGTTAAGATGAGTTTAGGTTGTAGTACAATCATAACCTTTGATGGTTGACATATGGGAGTTGAGCTAAACAATTCCTTCAGAGAGCGGAGGTATATACAAAATTGGCAACCGATCTAACTCACTATGATAACAGTGTAGATGAGACGGGAACTTGTTTATTGGTTATTCGTGGGAAACCACTCAGAGTGCCATATGGACTACTAGCAGAGACACGATGTGTGCTGAGTCCTAGGAGAGTTATAAGAAGAAGATAAGAATGTGAATCATCAAAGATGATGATCGTATGAGTTAAGACATCTCCGTATGTCATGAAGCTGTAAACCGGTAAAGGAAGTTAATCGCGTAAACTTAGATTGAAAAAACGCGAACCTTAAGAAGTAAAGTTAAGTAAACCAATGTGTAAAGTCAAGTATATGACTAATTGGGGTATGTACTGTTTCCTTATGTGTTATATAGGGTTTGAAATGAGCAATTCAACGTAAACTATAAGTTGTAGCTGTGCGTAAGGCAAGTTTCCTAACATCATTCATATTTTAAATGACTGTTAGTTTCTTAAACTTCTTAGATGTTGAACTTGAGAAGTTCTATCTATGTGCAAATGTGTGATATTTGTACAAGGTGGTAGAACGTACGAGGCCTTGTGCCACAATTTTAACACTTTGGTGTTTCTATGAGATGAACTGTTCTATGGTTGAACTGTTCAATATGAGAATGTTCTGTTTATACATGAACCATTATTGTTAAGTCTGTAAGTAATGATTCTAGCAGATTGTGATGTATATATGAAAAGGTAGAAGAATGAAAGTATTTCAAAGTGAATGTGACTACTGTTGTAAAATGATAGGAATCAAAATTATTCCTATTATTCAAGCTGCTTCATAACCTTTGTTCGATTATTGAAGTCTTAAAAAAATGTTTAAATTCTTGAAGTTGTTTGTTCAACTTCTATGACCTGCTGAGCAATTGAATGCTCACACTTGCTTTATATAAAATTATTTTCAGCGAGCGATTCATTATATGAATGTGCGTGAAAATCAAGCCAAGACTTGTAATGTAGGATAATGTAATTAAACTATAGAATAGTTTAATGAACTATTATGTATCCTTGGTGGCAGATAAAAGTCACTTGTGTAAGATGTAACGCCCCAGAATATTGAGCAAATTGTAAAATAATTTTATTTGATTTAATAATGAATAAAATTAGATTATATGTGATAATAAGATGAAGGTCGTTCTATAACCTAGATACGTCGGAACGTCGTAGTATTTTGGCTACATGAATGAATTAAAGTGTTTGAATTTTCAAGACGAAAATAAAACCATTCCGAGAAATTTTTTTGAAAACACTATTCACGCATTTCTGCTCGGGAATTATTTTTCAACTTTCGAGAAATATGTAACGATAGAATATTGAGGTAAGGTGGATTATCCAATAATATTTCAGTTATGGAAAACGCAATTTTTCGCCTACGGACTTAAAACCTAACAGTTAGGGACAGTGATTTCCGAGAAGGAATTTAAATGTGTATAATGAATTAAAGCGATGATCGTATAATACGTGGGTATTGTACGAGGTAATGAATGCGAGTATGATACGAGGTATTATACGAGGATGTATGAATGATGATATGTCGTATATGAATAAGTATACGAGTTGGAATACGAGATGATTACATAAATTATACGTTACAAGGCTTTAAGCCAAATGAATTTGACTTGTAGGATTGTGTAGAACATTGTAATGAGAATTGATAAGGCCCAAATGTAGGAATGGATAAGTCCAATTGGAATTAAAGTTTAAGGTCCAAATATGAATTAATGAACAAGCCCAATGTTTGTTTAATGTAAGCCCAAAGTAAGAATTCAAAGGGTAAGTATGAACCATGGGGAAAACCATGGATGATCCAAAGTAGGGAGCAAGTATACTTAATGGCTATGTAAGTGTGGTAATCAAGTAAGCTTAATGGCTAAGTAAATAATGTGCTGGCCAAGCAAAGGAAGTAGGGAGCAAGTATACTTAATGGCTAAATAAATGTAGAGGCCAAGTTAACTTAGTGCTTAAGCTAGGAATAGTAAGGATGTGGAGTGGTTTTATGACCATTATACCCTCACTTTGAGATTCCTATAAATAGCCAGCTTAGGATTTCATTTGTTGGTTGTTTCATTTCATCCAAACATTATAAGAGCTTATTGGCTTGAGAGAAAAAGCTAGAAAAGCTAAAAAGTTAGACTTTTCAATTCAAGAAGCAAGAAGAAGAAGATTAAAGCTTAACCAAGTAATCTTCAAGGGTAAGACCTTAAACCATGAATCTCTTTCTCTTCATTTGCTAGAGAAGTGAGTAGTGGTAGGATTTGTATGCTAAGAAGAAGTAGGAATTGTAACAACCCAATATTTTCTATACAAATAAATTAGAAATTTTGCGTATAATTTTTTTTTTTTTTTTAATATGGTGTATTATGCCAAACCCTAGTTTATTGTGGGAAACCCTAATTTAAAACTCAGTTGTGAGTTTAAGTCTGTTATATAACTGTGTTATATGATTTATGATTAACCCTAATTAACATTTAGATTTATTAATTTTTTAAAAACCTAATTACCAAAATTATAAACCCTAATTGCTAAATTAGCAAGGATAATTATAATTATTATATAATAAACCCTAATGTTCATGTATGATTAGAACCCTAATCAAATTAAGAAAACCCTAATTATAAATTTTGCAAACTAATTATATTTATTTTAAACCCTAAATAAACAACTTGGGTAATATATATTAAAATTGTTAGGCTATGATTATTACATGGCCCAAAACAATTATGGGAGAAGCCCAAAAAGAAATCAAGTTCAAGCCCAAACTTAGCCCACATAATTAAGGGTATTTTAGACCTTTGATTTATCTAATTTATGCATTAAAATAAAAGCTAAATAAAGAAATTAGTAGGTATATACATAGCTGGCCACAATAGGCCTTTTAAGGCAACAAATTAGGCTAATCAAGTTTCCTTAAATAGCTAATGACCTTACTTTCTTACACAAAGTACAATGTTGTCTACACCTCATTGGTGGAAATCTCACTAAGCATACTTAAGAACAAGATCAGGAGTTTTGTCTAATGGACAACACAAATATGGGGGATAATAGTTAAATCCCACATTCATTTACAAGAGTTCTATAAATAGACTTAAAAGAGAGAAATAATCATTTGTTAGGCCATTTTATGTACAACACTCCTCTTATCTCTCTCAAGCTCTCACCAACTAAATTTGGTAGCATATCAGTCATATATCCAAGCCCCACTAACACATATCATTAATCAGAAGCCCAAATACAAGATAGATCAAAGAAAAGGTATAAAACCCTAGCTTGATTTCTGTCCATAAATTCTGTGTTAGATGTTATGTTTGAGTATTAGAATATGTTGGTTATAGTGTCTAATGGTAATCTGGGTTGCTAAATGTTGGATCCATAACATTTAGAAGCTCGAATTTGAAGATTTACAAAATCTGGAAAAACTTGGTTATGTGGTCTGACAACAAATGTCAGTGGCCACAGATCCTTTCTCGATTATGGTTTTTGTTGTTTTTAAGTTGTTATGTGTAGCTTGTAATGTGGTCTTTAATCTGCAAAAAGAATCTGGGTCATTTGATGTCTAGAATGGAAGTTATTAATGGTCAAATACTATTGTGGATGACATTATCGAAAAAAGAAATCTGGCAAATAAATTATGCCCATATCTGGTTACGACGACATGTTTGTGTGGCTAGATCCATCGTAGTTTTGCAAGTTCTGTTGTTGTTGTTGTTGTAGTAGTAATGTAGTTGTAATCTTGTATATGGACTACAGTTTAAAGCTTCCAGATCATCTAAATAACTTATATATTTGTTGTAGTGATCGGTCAAAGTAGGCAAAAGATCACAAGAACCGTTTTCTGGGTAACCCAGAAAACGTTTGTCTGATTGTTCGACAACCTTTGGTAGCTAATATCTCTGCTAGATCTTTTGATGTTTTGTTGATATTTTGTGTTAGATCTCTTCATTTACATACTGGCTACACACTAAAGTTTATAGAACACAAAAACATTTCACGATCAGAGTGTAGTGGAGGCTCAAAGTGTGACCCACGATCTGTTCTTCATTTCTGGGTTACCCAGAAATAAAGAACACCCTCGGACAACCACTTTGATGGCTTAGATCTTTCATTTGATGCATGATATGAACATGTTTGTTGCTGGATCTTATAGTCTTACATTAGCTCTACTAGATCTGACTAAAAATAAGTCCAGAAACACAACACACACTGATTTACACTTGGTCAAACCCACCCACTCGATAACTGGCTTGAAGATCTGGGTTTGCATGAAGAACACGAAGAACACCTATAGCGACGGTTATGTCGCTATAGGTGGTCTTTAGCGACAATTTATTTATAAAAATTATATTTTCATTAAATAATTATAGAAAATTAGTTTTTAATTATTAAAAATATAAAATAAATTACTAAAAATTATTTTAAAGACTAAAAATTATATTTTAATTATTTGGATATATTTCACAAATATTTAATATTTTAGAATATTAAAGATATTTAATTTATTTAATAATTATATTAAATAAATTATTTAAAAATGATTTTAATACTTGAAAAATCATTTAAAATTATATTATGGAATAAAAAATATTTTAAGTTATTTTTAATGACTTTTAATATTTTTGATGAATTTCATTAATTAATTAATATTAATGATATTTTAATTATTTAATAAATGAATTAAATAAATAGATTAAAGATGATTTTATTATAGTAAAATTATTTTAAATAATAATAAGGTATTTAAGAATATTTTAAGTTATAAAATATAACTTTCAATATTTAAAGGTGAATTTCATTAATTAATTATTATTAATGATTTTAATGTTATTTATTAAGTATATTAAATAATTAGTTTAAAAATGATTTTAATATTATAAAAATCATTTTAAATGAAAATAAAGTGTTGAAAGATATTTTAAGTTATAAAATATAACTTTTAATATTTAAAGAATAATTTCATTAATAATTTAATATTAATGATATTTATTTAATATTAATGATATTAAATTTATTTAATAAATAAATGGTTTAAAATAGTTTTATTGATTTAAAAATCATTTTAAAAGGATATAAATGAATTTAAAATATTTTAAGTTATAATTAATGACTTTTAATATTGGATAAATAGTACATTAATATTTTAATATTAATGGTAATTATTTAAAAATGATTTTAAATATTTTAAAAATCATTTAAGGGTAATATTAATACTTTAAAAATATACTAAGTTATTATAAATAACTTTAATATTTTAGGCAATGATTTTATTAATAGTTTAATATTAATGATAATAGAATTGTTTGATATTTAAATCATGTAATAATGATTTCGGTATTTGAAAATTCTAATAAATTATAATAAATGTTTATTGAGTCATTTAAAATAATATAGATCGATATTTACGTATATTGAGTTACGAATAGAGTCTTAGACTCGATAATTACCTATAAAGACCGTCAAAGATTACCTTTGACATATTTTAGGAATTGATCTGAACTTAGATATTTTGACTGTATTAATGTTTGTTTGTGATCCAATGACTGTTGAATATGTGTGACAATGTGATTAGGTTATGTGCTGACTGCGAAGTGTAGTACTATGTGTTATAGTATATTTTTCTAATCAAACGACTAATCTGATTAATGATAGGTGATTACATCAAAGATAAAACTAAGTTGTGTATTATAAGCAGCGCATCAGGCAAGTATCCTACCTTTGCATTTTCTTTATGCAATGGACATGAGTAAGAATGTTTCAGAATTATATTATTACTGTATAGATTATTAATCTTATATTATATACGCTCATTGATTATCAACATGTTAGTATATGGTAATTCAGATATGTATTCTGTTCGTTAATTTCTATAAATGGTTATACAAAAGTCCCCACTTAGATAATCATTGCATTTAACCACATGTTGATACACCTTTGTTAATTGCCCGTATATATATGTTGAATTATAGATTATTGTTGAACAAGATAAAACCTTTGGTTTGGAACCCCGACAAGTATGAACATCTCATTCATGGGAAAATTTTTATGTGCCCAAGGCAGCCAGAGTGGATGATAATATCATTCTCGTTATGTAGTATTGATCAATACAGGGTACAAAGGGCTGATCACCCCTGTGCCCGTAAGTTATGACGGTTTACAGATGAAGTTCTGTTTAACCTTTTCAAAAATGAAAACAATGTTCATAATATGTCCCCTTAACCTTATTTATAGTCAGTACGTAGTTTTAAAAATTTGAAAGAGGGTTGTTATGTTATTATTATTAGTTCAGATTACTTCACAACTATTGATTTGTTGTAGAAGAGTAGTATAAAGAAAACATTTAAATTCTTTTAGCTTATATATAATTGTTATTACTTGCTGGGCACTAAAATGCTCATCCTTGCTTAATTTAAATGTTTTCAGCTAAGTGTGAACAATCTGAAGGCTCTGCTAGAAACACGGGAAGGGGAAAGGTTGCTGAATGATTTCAATGTTATCTTATGTAATAGTTTAATATTATTAAGACAATGTTATATATTTATTATCATGTATTGTAAGGAATGATTAAAGGATACGTACTTGGGAGCTAGACTTTGATAGTTATGAAAATTAAGTTTATTATTATTATTATTATTATTAGTATTATTCTGCTCATAGAAATGGTATCGTGAAGCACTGAATTCGGGTTTCAAGTACCCGAGTTTGGGGGCTTTACAGGAATGACGAATCAAAGGACTTAAATCTTAATAAGCCGTGAATAAGCACTTTGTTCATAGATAAGTTATGAACCAAGGAAGAACTTGTAGGAACTTGTCTTATGTTTATAATAATGAAGTTGTATGATAATAAGAAGCAAGGATGGTGGTTAAAAGATTTAGACCATGAGAAATGGAATTATAAGTAGTTTATACTTTTATAAGTTATAAACTCATGAAGAAAAAGTAATAACTTTTCGTGAATATAAGTTAATGGTATATGTATATTAAGATGTTAGTATGATGGATTGAATCCATTTGAAACGGTTTAAAAATCATAAGTAACGAAGCTATGCCGAAATTCACATGATTAGACGATAATTGTCGAATTCGTGAAATTCTAAAAATGGAAGTCAAATTTTGACTTTGAGCTAGAAAATGTTGGTTTTCGATGGAGTATAGTCTTATTTGGCATTATAGAGTTGTGGACTCAAAAATGACCGAATTTTTACTTAAAAGAAGAAACGAGCGTTGAACGTTCACGAATGTATATCGTTTTTGTTAAAATGAACTAATAGGTGAATTTTTAGTTAACGGATTCGAAATTATAAAATTCTTGCATGAACACATAGAGTATGTGATTTGTGGACTAACGGCTTTTGAACGAGCCAATTCGGACTTATAACAAAGAAGTTATGAGCCCGAGAATCTCACATAAAAATTTGTCTGTTAAAATTTTTCTCGTCTGTCGAGGAGTGGCGTAGTAGCACCAAATAAAGGCAAAATATGTGGCGTAGCATGACCAAGAATGGTCGTGAACTCTCGATGTTTCACTTGTGCAGTAGCAGCGATTATCACTAAAACTCACTCCGCAGCGGTGAGTCCGGACCGTAGAAACCTAAGTGTGGCGTCGTAGTGCGGCATAGAGAAGGGAAGCTGGCACCGCATCGCCAACACTAGAATGTAGATAGAGTAGAAAGGTTTTGAATGTAAAGTGAAGGAGAAGTGAATGAAGAGTGAATTAAATTCTTAATCAATTTAATGTAACATCATTTAGGATGTTATAACCTTAAGTAATACACTAGAGGTTGAAGGAAAGATTAATTGAACGTAAGTTGTTGAAAATTACGTGAACATGAATGGTATGAAATAAAGTGTACTTAACCAATGACAATCGAGTTTCGATTAATAACGTAAGAACGTTAGTAAGTCGTGAGGAAGGATGATTAACTCGAAACGAGTTGTATTAATGAAATAATTTCGGTTAAGTTATAGAAGAGAAAGAAGTTGGTAAGAATGAAGTAAATAACAATGGCAAGCCGAAACCAATAATAACAAATCTAATACATGATTAGATTGAGAAGAAGGGTAAGATTCATTAGGAACCATGTATGTTCATTCATGACCTAATGTGGTATGTTATATGCTTATGTGTTGTAGAGATTGTAAAGACTTAAAGAGAAAGTAATTTTACTGTAGCAGACGTTGAAGGTAAGTTTTCTTATCAATTGTCTAACCTTCTTGTTAGACGGGCACGCGAGGTTGCCAAAATTTAAACGTACCTACTTTTAATGGATGTAGTGTTGATCAACATAGAGTACTATAGGTTGATCACCTAGAAATGCTCGTAAGCTATGCCGGACTTACGGACTTAGTGTCGGGATGTCCTTTTCAAAGAAATTATGAAATGCTCATGGTCTTGGACCAGGATTGATGCTTTACTGAATATTATCATTGTAAAACGTATTAAAGAAAAAGAAGTGCTATTTTGAATTAGTAATAGTACTTCGTAACTATTGTTTAGTTATTGAAGATATACGATTCCTATGTTTCAAGCATGTCGTTTAAAATGAAATTGTTGTACTTGCTGACCTTGTTATGTTCACTCTTGCTTGAACCATATGAATGCAGCTAAGACCGAACGGACCGAAGGATTCGACAAGGATAAAGGGAAGGCTAAGGCGAACCTGTAGATTACCAATGTAATAGTATAGGTTTGTAATGATAATATTTGATATTCTGACAAGAATAAATGTAATGATTATAAAGAACCTGGGGGAATTGGTAATATTGTTTTAGAATATATATAGACATATTCGTTCTTTTGGGGCATTTGAATTGAATGTTTGTGTGAACTGTAGCACCATGTAGCACCATATGTCAGGTTGGAAGATACCCGGATTTGGGGGCGTCACATAAGATGGAAAGAATAATGTAATTATCATTATTTGTAATGAACGGGGTTATACGGTATTCTACCTAGTATTTGAGAATGTATGTTGTTATATTTAACTATATAATGATATATGTTTAGAAGAAGATGAGATCGTGATGTACGAAATCCGGGTGTGAAAATAGACCGAATTTTGGGGCATTACAGACAACCACAAAATGATCCAAATATTCCTTGAATACTCTGTTCATCATATCCAGGAAGGCAACAGGAGCATTAGTTGATCCAAAATACATGACTAGGAATTCGTAATGCCCGTACCGAGTTCTGAAAGCAGTTTTTAGAGTGTCATCAGTTTTAATATTTAACTGATGATATTCAGAAAGAAGATCGATCTTTGAAAAGAATTTAACACATTGAAACTGGTCAAACGGGTCATCAATGCGAGGCAGCAGGTACCTATTTTTGATGGTTACATGATTCAACTCCCGATAATCAATGTAAAGTCGCATAGTCCCATCTTTCTTCTTTACGAATAAAATAGGAGCACCCCAAGGAGATGTACTAGGACGAATGAAACCGATGTCTAACAATTCCTTCAGTTGAGTTTTTAACTCCTGAATTTCAATAGGTGTCATTCGATATGGAGTTTTGGAATGAGTTTTGTACCGGGTTCAATGTCAATACAAAATTCAATTTCACGCTCTGGGGGTAGGCCAGGAAGTTCTTCAGGGAATACGTTAGGAAATTTATTAAAAATAGATATATCATTCAAATCTGACATATTTTTATTTAAATTTGTGACATGGGCTAAGGAAGCTTGACATCCATTTTTCAATAAACGAATGGTTTTATGGCTTGATATGACAATGATTGACTTTAGTGGTTTGGTTGCTTAAATTCGCATAATAGGTTGGTTAGGAATATGAAAGCTAACAACCTTATGACAATAATTAATTTTAGCATGATGAGTAGTTAACCAATCAATCCCTAAAATCACATCAAATGCAAGTATTTTCAAAGAGATGAGATCAATAGGTAATGTGAAAGTGTTGATTTGAATCAAACAAGATTTATAAATAGTGGATGTAATGAAGGTTTCTCCCAACGGAGTCTCAACAAATAAGTTAAAGTCTAATTTCTTTGGAGTCAAATTTAAACGTTGAGCACAAGCAGGTGAAATAAAAGAATGGGTAGAACCGGTATCTAACAAGGTATAGACTTTGCAAGTGTTTATGATTAGCTTACCCGTGATAACTTCGTTCGGGTTCCTCGCTTTTTGGGAGGTCACGTCAAACACTCTCCCTTGAACTATCGGCTTTGACTTGTCTGGGATAGCCTTTGGTGTCACCATCCCAACTGGACTTGACTTCACTGCATGACAAAATAGAGCTAAGTGACCTTCTTTTTCGTAATTGAAATATGCTTTGCATTGTTGCGTATACTTTGGACTAATGTGTCCCTCCTCTCCGCATCTCTAGCATACGACCGGTGGTTGTTCTCCATCCTTAAAAATGGGTGTTGGTGCTGCTGTATTTCCATCATTATTGAACTTTCTCCTTTTGAAATTTCCACCTGACTCATTTCTTCTATTATGTTGGCCAGGATTACCACTAAAGTGGTTACCATTTTCGACATGATAATTTCCTCCATGTTTGCTATCACCTCTTCGATGACTGTTGCCACTGGTATGACCATTATCGTTTTGCCGACTATTATCTTTTGGTTGGGCTAACTCATTATCGCGTTCCAATAGCTGAGCCCTATTCACAACATCTGAATATAAACAAACTTGTGAGAAATGAGGTATTGAAGAATTTTAGGCTTCAAACCTCGTAGAAACATTCGCATCATACGCTCCTTATTTTCTACCAAATGGGATGTAAACCGGGATAACTTCGTAATCTTAGCCTCGTATTGCGATACAGTCATATTATTTTGTTCTATCTTGATGAATTCCACCTCCTTCATGTGACAAATACTTTCTGGAAAGTACTTGTCATTAAACAATTCCTGGAACTTCTCCCAAGACATCTTCAATACGGAAAGATGAGTGTAGACACTTGAAATTTTCTTTTCCTGTTACTGACTATTCAGGAGGGAAAAAGCGTCTTTTTCACACTCTAGAGATAACCCTGGAGGACCACAACATCCATTTTAACCCCGGAGATAGCCCGAGAAATAGATTTTCCAACCCCGGAGATAACCCCAGGAAATCAGTTGTCAACCCCAGAAATAACCCCGGGAGATCAAGTGCAAAGCTTGGAGTCAACCCCTGGAGGTCAAGCCAACCTCAGAGATAACCCTGAGGACATTTAGAGTTAACAAAATGACAATCTCAAAGATAACCCTGAGAAAAGACTGCTACAACTGTGCAAAAATCGGAGATAACCCTAGGAGGGGCAAAATGGTCATTTTGCCAACTTAACTTCAAATCAAATCAAATACACTCATTCCAAATCATATTGCTTCAAAATAAGTCCCTCAAGAACCATATATTAACTTCCGAGCATAAACTACGCAAAATGGCTCAACGGACTGCCTGACGATAACCCGAAAATGCCATTTCGGTTATAGACCCATCTTTCTGGAATCAAAAAAGGGCAAATCCTATGTCATTGCATAGCTCTTGGAAAGAGCTTTTCGGAATGGTATGGCATGCTTCCATCGGACTCCCAGATTGAAAGTTATGAGGGTTCGAGCGAACAACGCATTGTTCGAGTGCACATACTTCGAGACAGCGGGACCCACACTGCCTGGGGCACCGGCAAATGGCAGTACACTCACTGTAGCCACAGGTAGGTACACTCACAGGTACACCTACGGCACCCCCCTCTATAAATAGAGGACTTGGGGTGGGCATATTTGCAAGAGAAAAGTGAAGGAAGCCCTGTCCAATTTGCTTTGTACGCACTGTAAACTGAGTGCTTTTTCATTTTAAACACTTGTGAGCTAATATATTGTCATATTTTTACCGGTGGGAGCCGAGTTTTCATCCACTTAGAGTCATAGAAGTCTTCTTTGGCAGCCCACTGTAAGCCTTCTTTCACACTATAAAGCCTTTCTCTTCATCTTTGCACACACTATTCTTCTCATTGAGAGTCGTGTTGTGTGCGTATGCCCTCAACTTCTCTATTCGTGATTTTATTTCTCATCCTGTATATATATATACTTATATATGTATATATTTATATATGGACTAACATTATCGAAGTTATGCCTCGATTTAGCCTGAGACTTATATGCTTATATATATTTATATATATATATATATATATATATATATATATATACATTTTACATCCCGATAGTTTACTTTGAGGCCTTTTACTGATGATTTACATTTAGTCCTTGGGAGTTTACTTACGTGGCGGTTGATATATATTATATATATTTATATTACATTTAGTCCCGCTTTGGAGTTTACTTAAGTGGCGGTTGATCGATTTAATGCTTTATTTACTTTTAGATCCCCCATGGAGTTTACTTCGTGTTGGTTGATCATGTCTATATATATATATATAGTTTACTTTGCTTTTATATATTTACATTTCGATCCCCCATGGAGTTGCTTCGTGGTGGTTGATCATGTCCATATATATATATATTTACCTTTTTATATATTTACATTTTTGATCCCCATGGAGGTGATTCGTGGTGGTTGATTATGTCTCAGATATATATATATTTACAACTTATATATATAACTAATTACTATCGCTTTTCATATAAATGCAGCAGATCATGTGAGCCTAGGAATCATGTGATCACAGATTCAATCCATCAATCTAGATTCGCCCGTGATGGACATTTTCAAATTGTAGCGCCTTTGTACATTATTTACGATGTCTTAAATTTCCTTGGATGGTCATTGCCCATGAAGAGTTCTAAGATCACAGATATTATTTTCTCAAGATGCCTCGTGATCTCAAAAATAAAAGCAAACAAGTCAACATTTAATAATAAAATGGAAGTATGAAAAGGTCTCAATTTCTATTGAGCACAGGGTTTGAAAAACCTCTTTTACAAAACTTCATTGCTATATTCTGTTTAAAACTGAATTTTTCTATAAATTCAAACCCTTTGTATATAGGTGCGAACGAGGCCTCGCACTACTTTCAAATAATTGCACATTGATCCACACACACACACACATTCATATATAACATTTCTTGAAAAGTGGCGATCCACCGTGGCAACACGAATGTCGGGGGTGCCTAACACCTTCCTCCGCATAATCAAGCCCCAAACCCAAATGAATCTCTTGCTTCACAGACTTCGCTTAGTAGTGTCACATCACTAGGGTCAATGTGCAAACCTTTTCTATTAAGCGTTGGTGCAACCATTAAAAACACCAATCGGCGACTCTTTAAAGTCAAATCGTCGACATTACACATGTCGAACCTTTTTCACTTGTTTTTTCAAACAAATCTCACATAACATGAGAACACCAAAGAACAAGTAATGAAAAGGGACAACTAAAAATCCCGACGTCGACAGGTGGCGACTTACTCACTGGGACTCCAAAGAAGAGGGCTTAAGCCGCTACTACAAGCTTTTCAAAACTGTTATATGCTTGTGTGTGAATGTTGCATTTACATTTATAATGAATGTGTACGAATGCATTTTACTTATCGCACCGCAAATATCTATCTCAGGATATTAGTGCTTCGAACATGTCATCATTTTCATAAACGGTGAGACACGCTTGTATGTGAATGTATGTTGTGTGGTTCCTCCACTCAGAGGCTATCCTGTCGGTGTTTGATTATCGGACTCGTAGGGAGACTAATTCCAACGAGGCTCGTGAAAGGCACCACCCAGATTCGCTCCAGCTTGAAAGACCGGATTAACTTCCCGTCAAGTAAATTGCGATGATCTGGGAACCTTCATGCCAAAAAGCCGCGAGAGTAAACCTAAGAAAGGTGAGCCTATGATAAACCAAACGCGAAGGGAAGTCTCTTCACACTTTCCCATTTAAATTACTTGTAATTTCAATTACTTGTCAATCTCAATGTAATTGAAAATATGAAGGAATATGTGTACATGCATATTAAAACCTGACATGATATCTTGTCTTATGAACAGCTTACATCTGTTTTACAGGATAATACTCCTAAAACGGATACGTCACATAGAATGTAACATTTATACATTCCCTAAGACTAAACTACATAAGTCTTTTTGTAGGAAAACAATTGATCCTGTTTCCCGTTCAAAGTCCAAAAGGGCATTAAGCCCACGATCAGACATGGATAAAAGTGCACAGCCTATTCCTACTCCTGTCTCTCACGAGGAGTTCGAAAGATTAAGCTATCAAATTACGAAGTTGGCTATTATGTTCAAAGAACTACACCAATCTACTCAGGGTCCACAAATACCCCTCCATATAGAATCCTCTGAACATGGAGGAATCCAGGGCCAAACAATGCCTATTCAACCAAATTCGTCCACACCAAGGGCCAGTCAAGGTATTGGCAAAAAGATAGAAACCCAGATACCTAAACCTCATTCCAATAAAGAAATCACAAATCTCAGGGATGATCGAGAAACTGGGGATATAAGAAAGAAAGTCCAACAAATGGAGGAGACCATCCGGCCAATCAAAGGACCGGAAACTATGGGAGTGTCACCTATTCAGATCTCTCAGATATTCCTCAGGGCTCGATATCCCGACAAATTCAAAGTCCCGTAGTTTGAAAAGTACAATGGGTCAAAGATCCCTATACGCATTTGAAAAGTGTACATCATGCGAACTGGGGTCTTATGTCAAGATGAAAGCCTCAAAATGCAACTTTTTCAAAAGAGTCTCACCGGAGAGGCTAAAGCCTGGTATGCCCGACTTGACAATGCCAAAATCCATAACTGGGAAGAATTGGCCCACGCCTTTCTAAATCAGTACAGTTTTCAGTCACAAATGGCACCGGATCGATACCAAGTGACTAAAGTCAAAAAGCAAAGTACTGAATCTTTCCGAGAATATGCCCAAAGGTGGAGACATCTCGCAGCACAAGTCATTCCATCAATGACGGAAACTGAGATGGTAATGACGTTTATTGACATTCAAGAGGTGCCTTACTATGAGAGGATCCTAGCAGGCATAGGAAAGCCATTCTCGGAAATGATAAACACGACGAAATGGCAGAGATGGGTTTGAAGGCAAGCAAGATTAAAGACTTCACTGCCTTGGAAGTAGTCGCCAAGCATATACAGACTGGAAAATATGCGAATGATCCCAAGGGTGTACCCGATAAAGGCATTGAAGATGTATCCCTTGTTGTAAAGGGGCAAGCTAGGAGACCAACCTACAGTCCCCCCATTCATAAAATGCAAGACAATCTGCCATTTCAACAACAGGCTTCATTTAACCAATTCCAGGACAGGAAAAGAAAATTTGAGAGAACGGAAAATCGGGTGTTCACTCCACTAAGCGATTCTCTTGAAAATGTATTATGATATTGATGGATCATAAGCAAATTATCGAACTGGCTCCACCTTTGGAACCGGGGAGCAAAAGATACAATCCAAGCCAAAGATGTGCTTACCACTCGGGGTCTCCAGGACACGATACACAATATTATTGGTCTTTAAAGCATAAAATTCAAAATCTGATCGAAAAGTGGCGATTGTGGTCCAACAACCTGATCAAAAAAATGTTAACACCAACCTTCCATTGCAACATGATACGAGGGAAGTAAACATGATCGGGTCAAGAAGCGCTGAAATATATCCAATTCGTAAGTGCATACGAAGGATAGAGGACTACCCCCAAAGGCACAAAACAAATGTCCTAAAGTGAGAAAACTCGGAGGAGGGTATCGTAGTAATGCAAAAATTAGAGATAATCTAGAATCAAGTAAATCTGCTAGCTAAGCTGATAGTGAACCAACATCAGGATACGAGGCAGTTTTTCACTCAACTATCAGAAGGCCAAGAAAAGGGGGATGGTAAAATTACTAGAAGACATCGCCAACGAAAAAATCGCTCGGGGGAATGTGAATTCTCAAAAAAGAAAGATCAAACAACCTCCACAAGAGTCCGAAAATTCACCCCTCTAAGCAAATCCAATGAAGAAATGCTACACTTTCTGATAAGCGAATGAAGGATTACTGAGTTGCTGCCTCCTATAAATCCCAAGATAAAGAGTTATGATTCCACCAAGATATGTCTCTACCATTCTAACTCACTTGACATACGAATCGAGGAATGCCGGTCTTTACGACATATAAAATACAGGATCTCATTGAAAATGGAGAGCTCGAGATAGAATTCCCCATGACCAAAAAAAAGGCAAAAAAGGAAATAAAAGCTTAAGATGTCCACTCAAGACATGCGCTCAGATGAGGTGAAGGCTATGAGCGATAATCCCGGCGAGAACACAAGATGGAGTGATCCTAATGCAGAAATGATGAGAGAGACACACGAATCCCCAAAGGATATTCCTTCGCCAACATCAAGCATCTTTTGGTCCAAAGATAGCATCCACGCTTCCTCGATTTTATAACCTTGGATGATGCAGAGGAAATACTAATCCTTTCCAAGGAAGAAAAGCCAAAAGAAAAGTTCCCTCGCAAGAAATGCAAACCACGCTCGAGGGGAGATTTCATAGTCAAATCCTCCTCAAGCCCAAGAAAAATGCAAAGGAACAGATGAAGGAAAAGGTGGTGAGGTTATCTGAAAGCCAACCAATCAAGAATCAGGAGTTCATCCCTTTTTACGATAGGTCCAGTTCAAGTGTCCCTGAGGAACGTATTGAATCAAGAAGTGATCAAGTTATGGCTATAAGTGAAGATATTCAGAATCAAGAGGTAACCTCTATCGCGAGCCTTGAAGGCAACATAACCACTGATAACTAGACTATCAAGCCTCCGCTAGCAAAGAAGGTGTAGATCTAGAGTACATAGTTGTGAGTTCCAAAAGATTTTGGGACGGTATCAATTTTTTTGCAGTATGCCTTTTATTTTCCATGCCTGTAAATATTGAAAAAAAAGAAAAAAAGAAAAAAGAAAAAAGAAAAAAAAAGAAGAAAGAAAAAAAAAAGAAAAAAGAAAAAAAGAAAAAAAAAGAAGAAAAAGAAAAAAAATCAAATCAAAAGTTTCATTTCATAAAGGCGAACTACGTCGACCTGATCTCCTTGATACCCGGGAGTACGTAGGCAACCATATTCTATATGGCCCGGTCGCAATAAACAAAAAAAACAACAAAAACATGTCTGCCCCTTCCTCTACAAAAATAAAAAACCACAAAAGTACTTTTAAACCTTTCTTCATCAATAAAGCTTCTACACCCATCCGCCTTTCACATTCAGTGTTGAACCTCTTACACCAAGCCTGAACTACAAAAGACCTGATTTCCTCTCCAATAGGAGTACGTAGGCAGCTATTTATGGTGCGGTCAAACCAAACAAAAACCCAAAAACCCAAACAAACACTTCTCAAACCGTTTATCTTATCAAGCAGGAACTACGCAGACCGATCTCCCCACACATACAGGAGTACGTAGGCAACCATCAAGCAAAGTCTCAACCTCAAAAGAAACATCCAAACCCAACCATCAATCCCAAGTCTACGCCCAAGAACAACCCTCCAAGTCAGTGACCCATGTGGAGAAGACCCAACAACACTTCAATGTCATTCCATCAATTTTGGAAGAAATCCCGTAAAAGAAAGAAACAAATGATACACTAAGACAACCAAAGAACGAGGACCTTCAAAGAGCCGACACCTCAATCACAAGTCTTCATCAAATCAAAGAAAATCATCAAAGCCGATCATACAAACAAGTCAGAACAATGATCGAGGGCAATCAAAGCCCAAATCTATTACCTGTTCACCATCTGATACAAATGTAAAAGCCTCTTGCGATCTCAACATCCTAGCAAAGCAACTATCCCAGACAACAAGCAAGGCTGGAGCAATTTCAACATTGGTAACAACCCGATATTGGGACCCTTTCAACAAGACTGGGGCAATCTCGAAAACTGCGATAACTCAACACTGGGGCATTTATTAACCATCTTAAAGAGGAAAATGCACCAACAACACCATCAAGATGGTACATCATCATCGAGCTTCCTCATATCATCTCACCGCGATTCGGATATTGTTCACTCCGCGATTTGGTCAACAAAGAGAGTTTCTCATATGAATAATACCGACATCAACATGCGAAAGGATCGGGCATTTTCCGATTCCAAGAAAGGGAAGGAGTTTAAGGCGAGATCAAGCCTCTCATCAAAAGAAAGGGAGAACTCCTATCACGGCGATATAAGTTTCCCCCTGCGTAAAAGGGGAAAATTCTCAAAAAGTTCTTAACTCAAAAGTAAAGGCCCAATGACAAAAGGTTTGGCGAATGAAATCTACACCATCAAACATGTTAACTCGTGGTCAAATCCTCATAAGTTGAGGCCTCTACATCAAGTTCAAATCTGGGTAAATAAAGAACGAGTTGCACCTTCCAGGATATCAACGGCATTTAGATCATCGAGCTCAAATTGGTTATGAATCAAACGCTCAAGGAAATGGGGCACAAGCACCCAACAAATGAAAGGAAACTCCAAATCACCTCAAAAAGGGTGAGAAAAATTCTACCCATACAAATTATAATCAGATCAACCTAGGACGATAGACTCCTAAGAAAATCTAGATCATCACATCATGCATGATCTGCACATGTGCAAATATGCTACATCAACGTACATCTCTATCAAGCATAACATCAGGCAGAGTCTAGTGAAGCAAACCTTTGGATCTTATTTCAATAAAGGTATCAGAAGATCCAGTATTCAAAACCATTGGCATCAATTTAGCGTAACATCAAGACAATTCTGTGATGAAAGTTTGTATACTACCGTTCGAGTGGGAACCGAAATAGTTTGGTGATGTCAGTATATTCAACTACGAGTAGGGTATGATCCGTTGTCAAACTACCATCAGGGTAGGCACCATTGTAAACTACCAGCATATACATCGGGAGGGTCCGGTGATCTCAGAACGTCATCCCTGTAGAGATGTAAAAAACATCTCAATTTCTCTTCATTAAACAGGCATCAGCGACACCGATAAAAAGCCAAACCGTTGTAGTCAACACCAGCATAGGCATCATTAATCCCTGATAAAGGTAAAGTGATTTGCAAAAACATTTTAAACATGTATCATAACATTCATTACATTGCAATTTACGATATGCGAAATGCGATGTGCGATTTTCATGAAATGCGAAAAAAGCAAAAAAAGAAGTAAATGCGAATGTGCGATTTATGAACAATCATTTTGAAAAAAATTTTTTAACATTCATCATAACATTCATTACATTTCAATTTGCATCATTAAAAATACCATGTCATATTTCAAGTGTCTACTAATCTTTATCATGTCCATTCCATTGCATTGCATGAACATGATAAAGAGGGGCATCTGTAGACACTCGAAATTTTCTTTTCTTGTTAGTAACTATGCATGAGGGCAAAAACATCTTTTTCACTCTAGAGATAACCTTGGAGGACCACAACATCCATTCTAACCCCGGAGATAGCCCGGGAAATAGATTTTCTAACCCCAGAGATAACCCCAAGAAATCAGTTGCTAAGCCCAGAAATAACCCTGGGAAAGTTAGTTCTAACTAACCCCGGGAGATCAAGTGCAAAGCCCGGAGTCAATCCTAGGGGGTTAAGCCAACCTCAAAGATAACACTGAGGACATTCAGAGTTAACAAAATGATAATCTCAAAGATAACCTTGAGAAAAGACTGCTACAACTGTGCAAAAACCGGAGATAACCCAGGGAGGGGAAAAATGGTCATTTTGCCAACTCAAATTTAACTCAAATAAAATACACTCATTCCAAATCATATTGTTTCAAAAGAAGTCCCACAAGAATCATATCTTAACTTCCGAGCACAAACTACGTAAAATGGCTCAACGGACTACCTGATGGAAACCAAAAATGCCATTTTGGTCATGGACCCATCTTCCCAGAATCAAAAAAGGGCAAATCATATGTCATTGTATAGCTCTCAGAAAGATCTTTTCCGAAATGGTATGGCACGCTTCCATCGGACTCCCGGATTAAAAGTTATGAAGGTTCGAGCGAACAACGCGTTGTCCGAAGTGCACGATTTCGAGAGACAAGGGGGACCCACACTTGCCTCGGGCACCGAACAGTACACTGCTGCAGTACTGCACTGCAGCACCCTCTATAAATAGAGGGCTTGGGGTGGCAATATTTGTAAGAGAAAAAGGGAGGAAACCTTGTCCAATTTGCTTTGTACACATTGTAAACTGAGTGCTTTCTCATTTTAAACACTTGCGAGCTCATATATTGTCATATTTTTACCGCATGGAGCCGAGTTTTTCATCCACTTAGAGTCATAGAAGTCTTCATTTGGCAGTCAATCGTAAGCCTTCTTACACATTATAAAGCCTTTCTTCTTCATCTTTGCACACACTATTCTTCACATCGAGAGTCGTGTGTTGTGTGTATATGCCTGACTTCATTTGTCATTTTCATTTCTTATATATATATATATACTTATATGTATATATTTATATATGGACTAACATTATCGAAGTTATGCCTCGATTGAGCCTAAACTTATGTCCGGAGCGTTTACTTGCTTATATATATATATATATATATATATATATATATATATATATATATATATTATATGTATATGAACCGTCAGGACATATCCTGATGAGCCCGGAGTTTTAGATCCTTGTGTTTACCACTTATATATATATATATATATTTTTCATCAGAGCTGGAGTTTACTTGAGGCTTTTACTATTTTATTTACATTTAGTCCTGCGTGAGTTTTATTTATGTATGGCTTGATCGATTTATTTATTTATTTATTTTTAGTCCTTACTGAGTTTACTTCGTGGTGGTTGATCGCATTTACTACTTTATTTACTTTTAGTCGATCCCCATGGAGTTGCTTTCGTGTTGGTTGATCATGTCCATATATATATATATATATATATATATATATATATATATATATATATATATATTTATCGCTTTTATATATTTACATTTCTGATCCCCCATGGAGTTGCTTCGTGGTGGTTGATCATGTCCATATATATATTTACCGCTTTTATATATTTACATTTTCGATCGCCCATGGAGGTGCTTCGTGGTATATCATGTCATATATATATATATATTTAAACTTTATATATATATATCGCTGGCTTTATATATAACTGCAGATCGGTGAGCCTAGGAATCATGTGATCACAGATTCAAGATATCAATATAGATTCGCCTCCGTGATGGACATTTTCAAATTATAAGCGACTTTTATACATTATTTACGTGTTAATCGAATTTCCTTGATGGTCATTATGACCATGAGGAATTCAAGATCATCAGATATTATTTTCTCGAAGATGCCTCACATCTCGAAAATAAAAGCAAACAAGCTGAACATTTAATAATAAAATGGGAGTATTAAAAGGTCTGAATTTCTATTGAGCACAGGGTTTGAAAAACCTCTTTTACAAAACTTCATTGCTATATCCTGTTTAAAACTGAATTTTTCTATAAATTCAAACCCTTTGTATATAGGTGCGAACGAGGCCTCGCACTACTTTTAAATAATTGCACATTGATCCACACACACACATTCATATAACAGTTTCTTGAAAAGTGGCGGTCACCGTGGCAACACGGATGTCGGGGGGTGCCTAACACCTTCCCTCCGCATAATCAAGCCCCCGAACCCAAATGAATCTCGGTTTCACAAACCCGTTTAGTAGTGTCACATCACTGGGTCAATTTGAAAACTTTTTTTGGTTGCGTTGGTGCAACCAGTTAAAAACACCAACTGGCGACTCTTAAAGTCAAATCGTCGACATTATACATGTCTGACCTTTTTCACTTGTTTTTTCAAACAAATCTCACATAACATGGGAACACCAAAGAACAAGTAACGAAAAGGGACAACTAAAAATCCCGACGTCGACAATGAGTACGTTTTACAGATTTCCATGAGTAATCTGCCTCTCCTCGCAACATAAAGGCGACAAAAGGAACCTTTTTCTCTTATGAGCATCCCAAGACATCAAATATCTTGGTGATTTGCTTAATCCACGTCTCTGCCTTAAGTGGCTCAGACTCTTCCAAAAACTCCGGTGGTCCCAGTTCCTTGAATTGCTTAGCAGTGACCAGCCGTGAGTTGCCATTGATTCCACCTGCATTTTGAACAGGAAACTCTCTCGTTTGGTGTTGCATGAATTTCATAAAGCTCCTAAACATCCCATCATTCATCATTTAGTCGGTGTTGTTATTTATATGAGGATTATTTCCTTCTTGGTGCACATTATCCTGGTTATTGATTGATAGTGTCTCAATGGTCTCATGTGCTCCATTGCTTATCTCAAAATTTTCAGATACCATTCTCAAACACTGCCACAAAACAAGGGTTAATTGACATGCCACACAATATCCCTATATTCCGACCGACCAATTAAATAACAAATAAACTTAGGTAGGACACACTAGCGAAGGATTTACTCATCTTTCCCCTCCTAGTTCTAGCCTCAGATCTCCGCCAAGGATTATATCCCTAAGTTTTGATACCAACTATGATGCCCCCAAAATAGGTCTACACAACCCATTCCGAGTTGCCAAATACATGGTACATAATTTAAATACAAACTTCATTAATACAATATGACAAAAGTAAACTGTGAGTTTCAATACAAATATTATCTCATAGACAATATCCAAACTCAAAATAAGTCCTCATTACAATTATTATCACACTATTTTATAGAATAGTGAGGACTACTATAGCCACCATCTTGGACCATCACTCCATTCCCCGACTTGTCCCAGCTATATTCTCATTTCCTGGAGAGAACAATGAAAGAAAAGGGTGAGCTCAACTAGCCCAGTAAAGAATATTATGACTAAGATAATGTAGAATAAATTATCCTTAGTCCTCAATAGTATAAAAACTGATAGAATACAATAGACAACAAGTTTAGATCAACAACTGCAGCGGAACAAGCAATCCATTAGAAGAGTCAAGTAGAGCATCGATGTCTACTATCTTCTATGATTTAAAAGTTCATCATCAATATTTTTTCTCTATAACACAACTCAATAAATATTCCACATCATCGAATTATCCATGCACTACGGGCCAAGGATATTCGTTAGTATCACCAGTGGTCATGATCATGCCAAACAACTGTCCATCAATGCACTACGGGCCAATGAGGACTTTCACCACATCATTTGTCTGTAACATTACAGGTCATGATTATACCAATATACAATTCCTGGTCATAATCATATCAATCAATAGTCCATCTATGCATTATGGGCCAAAGATGACTTTCACCACAATATAAGCATGAGGATGATGACAATGATATAAGAAATCAATCAAGTGAGATCAAGGATAAATATTAAAGATTTATAATTCAATTTTTCTAGAGTTTAAGAATGTCCAAATTGTCAACATGATAATTAATTGGGGAGTATAATTCAAGAATGATATCAGGTATCCAAACTAATTTGGACAGAAAAGAATCCAATTTTTGTCGTGAATAGTATCTCGGGTGAATAATACCCTGACATGAAAAGATTAAAATTTTATAAGAATGTTCAGAAAAATATTTCAGTGAAACGATACTAGATGAAGCGCAAATTTCAAGGATATTCTACTAATTTCAAGGAGTATAGAAGCAATACTTATCAAAATAAATGTAGATTTAGGAATATAAAACGAAATAATATTACTTACATACTACAAAGTATGGAAGAAAATATTATTTCTTATGAATATGAAATGAAAATAATATCCCTTACCTTAGTAGGAGAGTAATTTCGACTGGTATAGCGGAGATATTCTTGAAGAAAACTTGCACTATTTGCTACACTCAAAGTATCCTTATACTAGAAAGAAATACGCTCAAATTATAGAAGAAGAATTTTTTGATTCTGGTGCGATTTTAATTTCTTAACTAAGCATCCTATTTTTAGGAGAATGGCATGGCACTATTTGAATATAATCACGGGAGCACAGTTTAGAAATCACAGACGAAGTTCACAGGCAAAATTCGGGGAATGGAGTGATGGTCCGAGATGGTCGCTATAGTAGTCCTCACTATTATGTGAAATAGTGTGATAATAATTGTAATGAGGACTCCATTGAGAGGGGATATTGTCTAGAAGACAATATTCTTGTTTAAACTCTAAGCTATATTTTGTCATATTTTGCCCGACAGTTGTATAATTAAGTTTGTATTTGATTTCTGTAGTGTGATATCTGGCGACTCAAGATGGGTGATGTATACCTATTTTGGGGGCTTCACATTTGGTATCAAATCTTAGGGATATGATCCCTGGCTGAGATGTGAGACAAGAACTAGGAGGGGAGAGACGAGTTAATCCTTCGCTAGTATGACCTATCTAAGCTTATATGTTATTTAATTGGTCGGTCAGAATATAGGGATAATATGAGGCATGTCAATTAACCTTTGTTTTGAAGATGTATTCTAGAATGATATCTGAAATACAGGTGATGAGCAATGGGAAAATCATGATACAGAGGAAATATCCAGGAAGGTATAATCCGAAAAGAAAGCAAGGTATTCTCATCTCTTCGAACTACCAGGTACGTAAATTTTGAGGGCGAAATTTCATACTGAGGGGAGATTGTGATATCCCGAATTTTATAAAATGAAAGTATTCAATTTTCTTATAAATATTATTCTATTTAGTAAATGGTTAAATTGATAAAAGGTTAAAGTTAAGGGTGATATTTGAAATTTTTTCAAAGTAAGTAGGTTGTCATGAAATACCCGGTGTTAAAAGTACAGTAATACGCGTGGTTGCATAGTAGCACACAATATTGATTATTGATGCTTACATGAGAAGTCACTCAGTTATACTCAATTATTGCTATAGTAATTGCTGCATAATATCTCTCATATTATTGATTTAATTATTGTCACAATATCATCTGCATAATATTTATTATTATTAAATCAATAATTAAGACGACAAAGTTATTCATATTATTAATTGCAATATTGACGATGTCTAGAAAGTTCTATTGAGGAAAGGGGTTTGGTCACCTAATTGCGCGCCAATAGGGAGAAATCCTTATCGGAAAGCCCCCTCTTTCCTGGGAATGATTTGGTTGTTAAATATTGTGAGTTATAATATTTATGATGAATAAGTTCATGTTGATTAAAGATGAAATTGATAATTCCATTGTGTTGGGATTATCAGTGTTAATGGAAATCGACATCTATTTCGATAATAATTGATGTCTGGAGGTTATATTGACCAATCGGGTAATTGTGACAACCCGAATTTTTATAAGTTATTAAAATAGGAATTTAATAATTAAAATTCTTATTATGAGATGTTTTGAGTTTGAGTATGTATATATATACGTGCTATATATATATATTTTAAAATATGTGATCTGGTGTGAAGAGAAATATATATTCATATATTGGGAAAGTGAGGTTAAATAGTTGAGTTAACTATTGAAGAATTAAATGAATTTTGTAATTAATCTTAATTATTTATTGAATTGAATAAATATTTTAAATAATTTATTTATTGAGAAAAATAAATAATTTATGAAATTGTGGTATAATAATTTAGTTACGTGTGTATGATAATTAAATTAAAGTAAAGGTAAATTTTGTTCTTTGAAGATTTAATTTAATGAATTAATTAAATTAAATGAGTTGTTTAATATGAAAGAAAATAAGTATATTAAATAAAGTAATGTTTAAATCTAATTTATTAATTAAATTAGATATATGATTATTTATTAATCATCGAATAATTATAATAAAATTATAATTATTTTAGTTATTATTGAAAGTTATGAAAATTGGTTACATGTGTAACAAATAAAAACTATATAATATAATATTATTAAAATAATTCAGTTTGGGGGAATTGGTGTGTGGTCGAACAAGGCCTTGTGGCCTTTGACTTATCAGAATCGAAGTAGACGATTATTTTGCTAACAGAAGGATACGTGAGTGAAAGCCATATCAGTTATTCTTCGCGTCTTATTTCTAAGGCTAAATAGCAGAGAGAGAGAGAGAGAGAGCTTGATGAGGAAGAGATAAAATACAGTGGTTAAAAAAGAGGAAGAATGATTGCTGAAGCTTGTGACCATCTTGTAAAAAAATCAAGCATTGAAGGTATGAAAACCTAAGTTTATGTTCTAAATTTCTAATATTGGATTGTGTGAATTCGATATTATAATTGTTAAAATTAGTTTATGTAATCAATTGGTGGTTATCTATACATGATTGTAGTAAGAGAGTTCATGGAAAATGGGTTTGAAGAAGAGAAGTGAATATTAGTGTGTATTCATATGTTATGGCTTTAGAAAGTACAAAATTTTATGCCCAATATATGTTATAATCTGTAAATTGAGGTTGGATTTTGTTAATATGTGAAGAAACGAAAGCGATATAGTTTAAATCATGTTAATCGGTTAAGTAACGAATTCGTAGTGAATAAATTCGCCAAATGTGTTTAAAACATGAAAATAGAGTATGAACATGTGTTTTGGGTCAAATTTTAGGTTGGTTAATGTTTTTATAAATTGTTAGAATTCTATTATGTTGTAGTTCTATGAATTATGAATCCATAGAATCAAAAACAAACTAATTTGGATGTGTAAAACTCAAGTTATGAAGATTAGTACGAGAAAAGGGTTAAAAATTGCAAAACATCATTATGGGCGGTTTGTAGCATGGCGACCAAAAGTCTTGGCCTTGCCTTGATAAGGTTACTAGATGGCGCGGCCTTGCCGAAAAGGGGCGCCCACACCCCATGTGTTCTGGCGGGATTTTGGCTTCAACTGCTTTTGATAAAACGACCATAACCTTTTCATACAAACTTCGATAAAGGTGATTCAAGATGATCCGGAACGAAGACGAATAGACCAACAACTTTTTTTCTTTAAGGTGTTTAAGTTGAGGTCTTTAGGAAGGTTAAAAATAGTCATCTTTGTGACTATTACGTATTCGGAGGCGATCAAAGGGCGTCGGGTGAGCACATACGCAAGTATTGTGCTCCGGACAATGGATTATGTTATTCTAAGTAATAAAACTTGAATATGCATGATAATAGACATGTTATATGACTAAGATTACTTTATTCATAATGGGATGCTTAAGCATGACTTAGTATGTGTTTTAAAAAGAAACTTGGAGATTTCAAAAACAAACCTTGACGAACTTTAAGTCACTTGAGTTCTGACTTTGTAGTGAGCATATGGTGGAGTCATGCGAGCATAAAATGTGATCTTAAGTTACCTCGTATAAGATAACTTGTATATCTTGGATAATATGTGTTTTCAAAGAGAAATTTAAAAGTTTTAGAAACTAACTTTGATGAACATTGTTACTTGCATTATGACCTTATAAGCAAGCATGATAGAGTTATTTATGCCATTGAACATGAATGATATGTGCACTCAACTAGTCAAGCATGACATAAGTTATTTAAGCATGTTTTAAAAGTATGAACTATGCTATGTCTATATAAATGAGATAGATACATGTGAACATGTGTATTAAAGGTTGTAGTACCAATATAAGGTTTAAAAGCTTATAAACCTTGAACCTTCGTTAAAAGAAGTTGTTAAGCCTTGTTGATGTAAATAATTCAACATAGAAATATGTAATTCAAAACTAAATGATTTGAAAGGTGAACTTGAAGAAATATCAGAACCTACTTGATGTATGTTTATAGTATTTATCAGAACGCATAGTAGGTTAGGACTAAACTGTGCAATGAAAAGCTCAAGTCTGGTTTTAGTTGGGGGTAGCGCGGCCGCGTCACTCCCAAGCTTAAATGCAGCGCGGCCGCGCCGTTCTGCAGAGTGACCAAGAGCAGTTTGTTAACTGCATGGTCTTAAGTTATGTTTATATATTGTCTTTAAAGATTGCACGATATGAAACAAGATTGTTTAGATAAATATGATAATAGAATGAACTAGTCTCATGGTTATACTAAGTTCAAGTAAAAATGAAACCAAGTTAGGAAATAATGTTTGTTTTTATATTAAGAACGTATAAAATATATGACTAATGGATGTGAATCCATGATTATATAACTGTGTAGGAATACATGAAGTGCAGATAAGTGTTAAGCAGTTAAGTCGTAGTTCATAAACTACGAATCAGGCAAGTTTTTCAATTCCTATTTGCTATCTGAACTTGATGATTAACTGTTTTAAATCTTTATTTCAAAGAGCATGATGTGTTATTTACATGTTTAAAGTATGAAATGTTAAAGCCAATTTATGACTATGCTGACTGATTAAAGCATGCTGATTGAGTAAGGACTCAATCTTTATACCTATTATATGAACTGTAGCATGTATGTTATATGTTGAGTATGTTATTATGTGCTATGTGATGCATGAAGACTGTTAGATTTTGTTGGGTTGTCGAGCTCAACCTTGCAAATAACCACTTTTACAGGTTCAAGATTCAAGGTAAAGTTATGTGTTATTTGAAAGACATGAATCAGATGTGATACTTGAAGATTTATACACTTTGGTTGTGTTATTATTATTTGAACCATGTTTAAGGTTTCGAATAATGTATTAATGTTGAATTGTAAAATCGTTTTGCAATGCAAACTATTGTAGTGTTAAAATGATTTTGAGATATTTAGATGTAAAGGTTGAGGGTTTTGGGAACGAAGATAGTTTGTAATAGAAAATTTTAATTATTCCGCAAATTTCAATGGATGTATTATTGTTTAATGATGTGAAATTAGAGGTTGAATGTATTATTAACGACCGAAGTCGAGAATTAAATTGTATGAATTTTGGGGTCGCTACAGTAATTAATCGGATAAATGAGCAATTAATTGTTATTAATTCACATGCTTATAAGTATTTGTTCACATGTGTGTACTATTGATTCACATGCATGTAATATTAGGGGAGGTGATGCAAGATTGATAATACTTGCATGACTAAATTAAAAATGGAGGTATAGATGAAGGTACTATACTGTAATTATTATTTTCACATGTATAGAACTATTGATTCACATGATTGTACTATTGATTCACATGATGTACTATTAGGGGAGGTGGTGCAAGTTTGATAATACTTCCAGGACTAAATTAAAAATGAAGAAAAGATGAAGGTATTATCTCAGAATATTTTGAGCCCCAAAACGTGCAATTATCGAAGTTATGTTTTCCTATAAATAGAAGCTCATTCTTCCTTCATTCTCACCAATTCACTAAGACTCACAAGAGAAATTATAGATAAAGAAGCTATAGAGAAAAGAAGAAGAGTAGTCTGCTACTTCACTATTCCAGTATCCAGTCTTCTTCTGAGGTAAGGGGTATTATTTCTTTCATATTCATTAAGAGAGTTATTTTCTTTCAATACTCGAAAGGGTTGTTGTTCCATTCTTTATTATTCTATTGGAATAACCTGTCTACGCGGACTACCGCATGCATGGTGAAATTCTTCTGTTATTCCATTCGTTATTATTCTATTAGAATAACTTGTCTACGCGGACTACCACATGCGTTGTGGCTAACCCTTCATATTCATTCTTTATTAAATTGTGGAAATGATCTGTCTAAGTGGATTACCCCATGGCGGGTGAAAATCCATTTACAGTTTCGTATATTCTATTATACTCATATGAGATATCATTTCTTTTGTACTCGTCATGGAATATCATTTTTTTGGTATTTTTCTTTTACGAGTTACTATTCACAGGTTACTATTCACTCAATTACTATTCACTCTAGTATTTTTCACTCGGGTATTCGGGGCACTTTTCGTGCCGGAGTACTATTCACCCAGTTACTATTCACTCTAGTATTATTCACTCGGGTATTTGGGACACTTTTCATGCCGGGGTACTATTCAGGAGGTACTATTCCTGAAATAATATTCACAGGGTACTATTCACGGGGTACTATTCACCCAAAAAATATATTTCTTTTATGTCTAAATTATTTTTGATACATGAATATTATTCTTAAATTTTACTCCACGAAGCAGTATCATGTTGATAATTTAGATACTTTTAAACTCTAGATAAATTTGAAGTCTTTAATATTTATCCTTGATTTCGTTTGATTAATGCTTATATCATTGTCATCATCCTCATGTTTATATTGCGTTAAAAGTCATCTTTGGCCCGTAGTGCATAGATGAACCGTTGGTTATTGGTTTTATAGTTGTATGTCTTTGGCCTGTAGTGCAAAGATAAATTGCTGATTCATAGCTTTGGCCCGTAGTGCAAAGATGGACAGGTGTATGACATGATCATGACCACTGGTGATACTAACAACTATCATTGGCCATAGTGCAGGGATAATTCGATGATGTGATTGGCATGATCATGACTATTAGTTAATAGTTAAATGTCTTTGGCCGTAGTGCACTGACAGACAATTGATTGGTATGATCATGACCATTGGTTTTATAGTTGAATATGTTTGGCCCGTAATGCAAAGATATACAACTAATTGGTATGATCATTGTTATTACATTTGAATATCTTTAGCCTTTGGGGTAAGGATTTTGAGTAAAAGTTCTATTAAGACTTTGTGGCAAGGAGAAACTATTAATTTACATGATTATAAATATAAATTATGGATTTAACTATAATCTTTGATGGTTCAGGTGAAGACAGGTGATGAGAGTTCTTTTTTTCTTGGGTATAACAAAGAACCGTTGATGAGTATTACAGGAATGAAATATTAATGATGGACTTTTAATCTAGAGGAGATAATAGACATTATGTTCTACTTGACTCTTCTAATAGATTTCTTATTTTGCTGAAGTTATTGATCTAAAATTTGTTATCTATTGTATTTTATCAGTTGTTATACTGTTGAAGGCTAAGGACAATTTATTCTGCATTATCTTAGTCATAATATTTCTTACTGGGCTAGTTGAGCTCACCCTTTTCTTTTACTGTTCTCTTCAGGAAATGAGAATATAGTTGGGACGAGTCGGGGAATGGAGTGATGGTCTGAGATGGTGGCTATAGTAGTCCTCACTATTCTGTGAAATAATGTGATAATAATTGTAATGAGGACTCCATTGAGAGTGGATATTGTCTAGAAGACAATATTCTTGTTTAAACTCTCAGCTATGTTTTGTCGTATTTTGCCCGACAATTGTATAATTAAGTTTGTATTTGATTTTTGTAGTGTGATATCTGGCGACTCAAGATGGGTGATGTATACATATTTTGGGGGCGTCACATTTGGTATCAAGCTTAGGGATATGATCCCTGGCTAAGATGTGAGACAAGAACTAGGAGGGGAGAGACAGGTTAATCCTTCGCTAGTATGACCTACCTAAGCTTATGTGTTATTTAATTGGTCAGTCAGAATATAGGTATAATATGAGGCATGTCAATTAACCTTTGTTTTGAAGATGTATTCTAGAATGATATCTGAAATACAGGAGATGAGCAATGGGAAAATCATGATACAGAGGAAATAACCGGGAAGATATAATCCGAAAAGAAAGCAAGGTATTCTCATCTCTTCGAACTATCAGTTACACAAATTTCGAGGGCAAATTTTCATAAGGAGGGGAGATTGTGAGATCCCGAATTTTATAAAATGAAAGTATTCAATTTTCTTATAAATATTATTCTATTTAGTAAATGGTTAAATTGATAAAAGGTTAAAGTTAAGGGTGATATTAAATTTTTTTTCAAAGTATGCAGTTTTTCATGAAATACCCGGTGTTAAAAGTACAGTAATACGTGTGGTTCCATAGTAGCACACAATATTGATTATTGATGCTTACGTGAGAAGTCACTCAGTTATGCTAAATTATTGCTACAATAATTGCTGCATAATATCTCTCATATTATTGATTCAATTATTGTCACAGTATCATCTGCATAATATTTATTATTATTAAATCAGTAATTGAGACGATAAAGTTATTTATATTATTAATTGCAATATTAACGTTGTCTAGAATTTTTGTCAAGGAAAGGGGTTTGGTCACCTAATTGCGCGCCAATAGGGAGAAATCCTTATCGGAATGCCCCCTCTTTCCTGGGAATGATCTGGTTGTTAAATATTGTGAGTTATAATATTTATGATGAATAAGTTCGTGTTGATTAAAGATAAAATTGATAATTCCATTATGTTGGGATTATTAGTGTTAATGAAAATCGACATCTATTTCGATAATAATTGATGTCTAGAGGTTATATTGACCAATCGGGTAATTAATCGGATAAATGAGCAATTAATTGCTATTAATTCTCATGCTTATAACTATTTGTTCACATGTGTGTACTATTGATTAACATGCATGTACTATTAGAGGAGGTGGTGCAAGATTGATAATACTTGCATGACTAAATTAAAAATGGAGGTATAGATGAAGGTACTATACTATAATTATTATTTTCACATGTATAAAACTATTGATTCACATGATTGTACTATTAATTCACATGATGTACTATTAGGGGAGGTGGTGCAAGTTTGATAATACTTGCAGGACTAAATTAAAAATGAAAGAAAAGATGAAGGTATTATACTGTAATATTTTAAGCCACAAAATGTGCAATTATCGAAACTATGTTTTCCTATAAATAGAAGCTCATTCTTCCTTCATTCTCACCAATTCACTAAGACTCACAAGAGCAATTATAGATAGAGAAGCTATAGATAGAAAGAAGAAGAGTAGTCTGCTACTTCACTATTCCAGTATCCAGTCTTCTTCTGAGGTAAGGGGTATTATTTCTTTCGTATTCATGAAGAGAGTTATTTTCTTTTAATACTCGAAAGGGTTGTCGTTCCATTCTTTATTATTCTATTGGAATAACCTGTCTACGCGGACTACCACATGCATGGTGAAATTCTTCTGTTATTCCATTTGTTATTATTCTGTTGGAATAACTTGTCTACGTGGACTACCACATGCATGGTGAATGATCCTTCGTATTCATTCTTTATTAAATTATGGAAATGATCTGTCTACGTGGATTACCGTATGGCGGGTGAAAAAATACTCACAGCCTCGGTCAGTTCGAAGTGCCTTAACACTTTTATCCAACTATTTCTCAACCTCAATCAAATAACGTCCAAAGTAATCTAATGCTTTAGACTTATGAGAGATCAAGAAAGTTTACCCAAAGTGCATATAATCATCTATCATTGTGAGAAAGTAGGAACGTCTATACATTTCTTTCACATTCAAAGGGCCATAGATGTCTGAATAAATGAGTTGTAATAGTGTTTTTACCCTAGTTGCTTTACCAAATTGTTTTCTAATTGATTTCCTTGCTAAACAATGTTCATAAATAGGTAGATTGACCTTAGTGAGTGGGCCTAAAAGACCAGCTCGAGCTAACCTAGCCATTCTATCCTGTCCAATATGACCTAATCTAGCATGCCATTTAATTGAACTTTCATGATCATTTTCAACAAGCAAGGAATACAAATATTACTATTAACGCAAGAATTAATAGTATCTAAAATCATAAAACCATTAGAAATAAAACCATATCCAAAAATTTCATTCCCATGAGAAAATACAACACTGTTATTCTAAAAACGAATAGAGTAACCTACACTAAGAACTGCAAGAACAAAAAATAAATTCTGTCGGACATCTGGTGCATATAGTACATCATGAAAAATCAATGCAATGCATACTCACATCTCCAATTTGCAAGTGCCAATTCCTAGCACATCAAAACTAGAGTCATTCCCCATTAGTACTTTTCTATCAGCTGGAACTCGACGATACTCCACGAACTAGGTCCAATCACGCGCTATGTGGTCCGTTGCTCTAGAATCTATAATCCACACATAGAGAGAATGAGTGACGAAAACAGTGGAAGACACTAAACACATAGCTTGATCAAGATAAATGAGTTCCTTCTTCGACTCAGTGCAGTCAAGAGCGAAGTGTCCTACTGTGCCATAGTTGTAACAAATCAACTTGGCATTGTCCTTCTCAACACCCTCTGTAGCCTCCTGAGGCGCTTTAGCATTAGCAATCTCTATTTGTTGAGCCTTTAGGCATTCATCTTGTAGTCGTTTAGTCCTTAAACGCTCAATGTTGGGTAAAATCTAGATACGCACATCACACAAGTATACGTGGTCAACAAGTAATAAAGTGATGAGTAGAGTATCGTTCTCACAGCGAAAATAACTGCAATTTATCCTAACAACTACCAATTTTATATTATCTCAATTTTATTAAAAAAATAATCAAGTTGGTGAAATTTATGGAAATTGCTAATTAATTAACTATTAACTAACTTCCACAAGATTTAATCAAAATTTGGAGATTTAAGCCTACAACTTCACTTAATGATTCACTTAGATCGACATAATTCCTGTTAAACCAACTTAATTGTCCTGGATTGTTAATAAAGAACACATAAGTAGATATGACCATCTTTCAATGCATCATACTCATATAAACTTAAATCCAGAATTGATAGAATTAAATTGAACACCAAAATTAACTAATCCACTATATCTCTATGTGAATTAAAATTAAAGAGGATTTAGAGCACAAGTCCTTTTTCATATTACATGTGATGTATAAGTATATCTCTATCCTAGACACAAATCAATTCCAACACTATGCAGAAATCATAAAAACATGATAGTATGTGTCGATCGCCTGGATTTTCGAGTCCCTTTCACTACTTGTTCTTTGGTGTTCTCATGTTAATGTGAGATTTGTTTGAAAAAAAAGTGAAAAAGGGTCCCATATGTATAATGTCGACGATTTGACTTTTTAAGAGTCGCCAATTGGTGTATTTAATCGTTGCACTAAACGCAAATCAAAAAGGTTTGCACATCGACCCAAAGTGTTTTGACACCGCTAGACGGGTCTCATGAAACCGAGATTCATTTTGGGTCCGGGGCTTGATTATGCGAGGGAAGGTGTTAGGCACTCTCCACATCCGTGTTACTACTAAGCGACCGCCACTTTTCAAAGAAATTGTTATATGAATGTGTGTGTGTGTGTGTGTGTGATCAATGTGCAATTATTTGAAAGTAGTGTGAGGCCTCGTCACACCTATATACACAAGGTTTGAATTTTATAGAAAAATTCAGCTTTTAACCAAGATATATCAATGAAGTTTTGTAAAAGAGGTTTTTCAAACCCCGTGCTCAATAGAATTGAGACCTTTTCATACTTCCATTTTATTATTAAATGTTCTATTGTTTGTTTTTATTTTCTAGATGCAAGCATTCTCGAGAAAATAATATACAAAGAAGTCGTAACTCCTCATGGGCATGACAACCATCCAAGGAAATTCGCATAATCAGAAATAATGTACAAGTCACATAAATAAAATGTCCATCATGGGAACCAATCTAGATTCAAGAAATCAACTCGTGATCACATGATTCCTAGGCTCACATGATACCGCAATTTGTATGGAAAGCAGTAGTAGCTATATATATAAAAGTCAGAATATATATATATATATATACATATATGATCAACCACCACGTAAGCAACTCCATGGGGGATCTAAATGTAAATATATAAAAGCGATATATATATATATATATATATATATATATATATATATATATATATATATATCAACCACCACGGTAAAACTCCACGTGTGGACTCTGTGTGGGAAAATGTAAATAAAGTCAGTAAAGCGATCAACCGCCACGTAAGTAAACTCCAAAGCAGACGTAAATGTAAATAAAGTCAGTAAAAGGCCACGTAAGTAAACTCTGTGCCGTATAGAATGTAAATGTAAATATATATATATATATATATATATATATATATATATATATATATATATATATATATATATATATATATATATAAATCTGTGCTCTGATGTGAATCCCGTGCTCATATGATATATATCCGATATAATAATATATATATATATATATATATATATATATATATATATATATATATATATATATATATATATATATATATATATATATATATATATTAAATCATTCATATATATATCCAGCTCATATATATATATATATATATATATATATATATATATATATATATATATATATATATAATTAAACGCCTCCGCATCAAGTTCAGGCTCAATCGAGGCATAACTCGATAATGTTAGTCCATATATGAAATATATATATATATATAAGTATATATATATATATATAAATGAAAACCACTTTTAATCAAAGTCCGCAAAACACACTCACACGACTCTCAACGTGTACAACAAAGGTGTGCTAATATGATGAAGAAGGGCTTTATAAAATATGAGAAGGCTTACAAGGGCATGCCAAAGTAGACTTCTATGACTTTAAATGGATAAACACTCACCTCCCACGGATAAAAGATAGCTATATGTGAGCTAACTAGTGTTTAGAAGTGAGGAAACACTCAAAAGATGTGTATGCAGAGTAAAATGGATGTGGCTTCCTCGCTTTTTTCCTCCCTCTCTCTCTCTCAAAATGGTCAATTCTAAGGCTTGTATATATAGACGGATGGTCATAGTAGGTACTCGCAGCAGCAGCAGCTTGTACAATCGCTCCGGTCGTGGGTCGTGGTGCATCCGAGCCTCATGGGTCCCGGCTGTCTCGTAAGACGTGCACTCATGCACCGAATGTCCGCCAAACTTGCAGTAACTTCAATCCGAGCATCCAAACGAGGTATATCCGACCTTCTTCTGACCGCTTGTGTCGAGAGTTACGCAATGACATGGATTAGAGGTTGACGGGTCGAAGAGGGTCTATGCCCATGGTCTTCAAGCTTCAAATTCTATCCAAAGTATCGCCACGCGAATAGTCACCGGATTGTCAATCCTCGCCTCTCAGGGACATTGTTGGATGTATGTATGTATGAAGTGTTGAGACGACGTGCCATTGTCGGGAACAAGATGACGCTTGACTCTCGCCGGGTTATCGCCGGCTTGAGTTGAAAGTAGACGCTTGCTCGTGGTTACAACCGAGATTGACTACTTGTTGGTATGCCGCGATATCATCTTGTTGATATGGTAAGATGACGCCAGACTCTCACCGGGTTATCGCCGCTTAAGCGAAAAGCGACGCTGCTCAGTGGTTACATCCGAGATTGACCGCCGCTTGTTTGTATGTATCACCGCTATCCGTGGATGTTCCCGCCTCGCCTGCTGTCAACTCCGGTCCGAGGTGTGTGTGCTCGACAGATGTCCGAGGTCAAGTTTATCAGATATGTTTGAAACAAGCATTTTCGGGTTATCGCCGAATCGCAATGGCATCTCTCGGGGCTATCACCAAGGATGGGGTTGCTACTCCCAAGTTTCTCTCGGATCGAACCGAAAGCGTCATGGTTATTATCGCCGAGATGTAACTGCCCTCTCCGGTGTTGTTGCCGGCTTTTTGATCTCGCATATCTCGGGTTATCTCCGAGATTGAAAATGACATTCCCTGTGTGTTCCGGTTTGAGATGATGTTCTGCTTTGTGTTTCGGTTGAAATCGAACTTCCTAGTAGTATCCTAATGGATGTAAGTCGCCTTTCGTGGTTATTCCAAAAGACGAATCTACCCTCCCGCAATGTTAGTAATAGAGTGCAAAAAATTTTCGAGTGTTCATAGATGCCCCTTTTATCATATTCATGCAATGCAAGGCATGGATAGATAAAGAATACTAGACACTTGAAATGCAAGCAAGATAAACATGATGCTATATGCAAATAATATGATGCAAATGCATGTAGAATGCATGAATGATTGTCGTAATCCCGCTGGATGACAATCAATGATGGCTTGACATGCGATCCAAGTTTCCAAGGATGTCGACGCTGGGGCTATCACCAAAGTCTTGAATCCTAGATAATCGGCTTATATTCCATAGAGGTACCTCTCAGTGTAAGAGATCCGTGGGGATAAAGCTTTGTCTCGCTTTGAGGATGTGTATAACATATTCCCTCATTCTCACGAAAGTTATCGCCAATAGCTTGTTGTTATCGTGGTCATCTCGATCACCGATGTGTGTATCACCGATAAATCCCTCGCCGGATGCATTGTCAAGGCCGCTTGACCTTCATCGATGTATGTGTCAATGGTAGCATTATATTGTGAGCCCCGGCGGGGAAGGTTGCTTCGATGGGTTTACTTTGCCATCGGCCGACATGATGTCAAGGTCGCTTTCGACCTTCATCGATGTGTGTATCAATGGTCAGGTCAGATTATATTGTAACCCCGCCGCCGGGATACGTAGATGCTTGAAAGATGCGCATTGAGACTTCACGGGGATACGTGATAACTTGATACAGATGTTCGCCGGATACGATAGATGTTTGATAACTTCAATTTGTAAATCCTCACCGAGGGTTTTTGATATTTCGTGGTTTTATATCAGAATTCCTCACCGGGATACGCTGTGGTTTGCTCGACACTCATCGACTCAGATCGACCTTTGTGGGGTATTGCCGAGCATGATCTGTGGAAAGTCGAGCTCATTGGTATAAGATACCCCGCATTCAAAGCGAATACCTTTGAGACGACGGAGTTTAACTCGACCGACGAGAAACCAGATTTCAAAGCTATTCCGCCAATCGCGTAGCACTTTTTTTATTCCCGATTCGCCTTTTCACCTTGTGAGACCTCCTTTGCAACTCTAACTCGAGCGAGCCGAGGTGGGGACCCATGTAGAGTGCCGCAGTGTACTTTATAGGAGCCGCAGTTAGCTCATGGCCAACCGCGTTTATGTATAGCAACTGGTTGCTTTTTATAAGTCATTTTCAAGTCACAGCAAATGGCGAAATCCGAGAGCTCTTCTTCGATCATTGAAGTTCGGGCAACTTTCGTATATTCTCGCCACCGCATAAGCGCTTTTCACCGCCCCGGTAACACATGCATGTATTTTTTTCCAATTTCGTCTGCTGAAAATGACTTATCGCATGAAATGCATTTAGACACATAGTAGTGAATATGCATGCCGATATGACTTGATAAAAAATATTCAACATAGCAAATGTTAGTATTAAACCATGTCAATATAATGATGTGAAAAAATTTGACTTTTTGAAATAAATAAATTGGCACCTTTTACCGCCATTTCTTATCCTATATGAGGACAAATGAGTAAAGGTAGACAAGCAAAATAATCCCGTAATTAGACTACACTTACGGATTTTTTTTTTCGCAATGTATTGATGCATACAGATGTATATGATCGTATATAGGTGTGCTAATCGAATGGCCACCTAGTCATGCCTATGTGTATGTGGATAGTCCCATTTACAAAGGGCTATGGCAAAATTTTCCCAAAATGTAGGTATTGGGTAGTCATGCATTTTTAACTCTATCAGAGATGTATGTTAAAGCAATGCATGCATGCATGTAATCATAGAATGCATTTTGAAAAGACTCTGTAAGAAATTACCACACCCTTTCTCGAGGTGATTTGAGACTTGTCATCCGTGATATCATGGATCCGGATCACCCGAGTAGTTCCCGCAGACCACTTCGTGTACGGAGGAGGGCTTTTGAAGAGCCTCAACA
The DNA here is from genome assembly GCA_020205605.1 of Panax ginseng. NCBI lineage: Eukaryota > Viridiplantae > Streptophyta > Magnoliopsida > Apiales > Araliaceae > Panax > Panax ginseng. Next base: position 72,114,197 of record CM035139.1, read on the forward strand.
CCTGCTCTCAGTATGAACCTCGCCGCCGTCATGTGAGGCTGCGGATATACGCCCTATTCGTGTTGAAGTGCCGAATGTCGAGGACGAGGAGGAGGATGCACCGATCGAGGTTCCTCGCCTCCCGCCAGACGTGTTCCCCGTAGGGAATCGCCAGTATTCAAGTGGCAAACCAGCATCTTCTAGGTGACTTGAGTAGGCATCCTTCAAAGATACCGCACGCAAACGAGGTATGAAGTTAGATCTTTAATCTTCCTTATTTCCTATCATGAGGAGTCAAGGAGTCTCATGTCGATCTCAGATTTGATGTAGGTTCCCGCTTCACACAAATTTCGAGGGAACTGGTTTAAAGATCCACTCTATGTATCAGCCTCGCATGATGACTACAGAGCGATCGCCCATGGTCGGGATTCGGAGGTTCTTCTCCATTCTACCCCGTCATCGCCGTCCCCCGGGTTACCTCGTGGCATTGTTCTCGAGCGGTGGTTTCACCAACTCACCACCCATTTGGCCGGATCATGAGGTGATGATGACGCCGGCGGATCGCTGCGCTTATCATCACTGTATGGAGTTTGAGGGGAGCCGCGCTCGCACGCACGCGATATCACCCCTACCGCCGCCGATCCTTGTTGGGAGTTCCAATGAGGCGCCAAGGGCGTGGACTGCTCAGACAGTCCTTTGAGCGTAGATGCTATGAAAGCGGCCGCTGAGTGAGCCCATACCCGATGATGTGAGAGTCGTGGATCGCATTCTCCTAACGATTGTTCCTCGATGATCATTAGGGGGTCGCTTATAGCAGATAACTCTTCTACTACGTCCTTCGCTTTGATCACCACCACACTCACGTGGACCGATAGAGAGTATGATCGGGGTTCCTACACCTTTGCCTACTTCCTCGTGGGAATGCGATGCGATCGCAGGGGCTCGACCGAGGCGTGGTTAGGATTCTACCCATTTCTCCGGTGAGTGTTTCTCTTGTCTTTTCCCATGTATGGGTTAAGAGTGTCGACCGACAAAGATGTTTGCCTTTGTGTCAAGCGCTTTGGGCCTATGAGAGGCTTCCTTGTTTGCATCCCCCGAGCGCAGTTAGGTTTAGACACCTATCCACGAGGACGGAGATGGCATCATTCCATACCGCGTGAGGTCCCCTCAATCGAGGGGGTTTCACTCATTCGCGCCACAAATGAGTTATTGACAAATGATGTCATCACATGGATTCCCTACTCGAGAGAGCATTTGGGAGTTGGTTTTGAGGATGGGTACCACCGAGTCGAGTACGCGCATTTCCACCCGCAGGATTCCTCTCTTTACAGATGGAGGATGGGAGCTCTATTTAGAGAGCGCATATTAGGAGAGCACTACAGAGAGATTCAGATACCGATCTTGCCTCCCCGCCAGCGTTATCGGGCCTGCTTTTGCAGCCACCCGCCATCGACATCCCATTGATGGGGATCGACGGCTTTTACATTGTCGAGGGCCCCTGCTCTCGTGAGATGTTCCAAAGATTGGTGGATCCTCGCACGATTGGAGCTCGCACCGCCCACACAGCTTTATGGGGATATGGTTCCAGATCCGTGATGATGACGGATTGGCTAGCCTCGTGTCGTAGATCCGACTCATGTGACACAGATTGATGATCGACTTTAGAAATTGGACCGGGCACATCTTTTCATTCGCATTTGGGCGTAGATCCCGCAGAGGTAGATACTTTTGATCCTTCCAAATTCAAGCGCCGGGTCCCTCAGTGACCCATATGGTTTTGCCAACAGATCCTCCTCCTTTTAGACGGCCGACATCCCCAGTAGATAGAGATCCAAAGACTCAGAGGAGTTACATCAGTGGATGTGATCGATGATGTAGACATCGACACTCTCGACTTTTTCTCGATGTATTTCTCGCTATCTCTTTGATAGGCCTCTCATAGATGTCAGGTAGCTTCACCCCATTTCCCAGATATTTTTTAGTCAGACAGAGATGTATTAGATGATGATATACTTAGGAATGTATGTATGTAGCTTTTCCATTCCCTATATCATATTGCCATCTATCAGATCATGCATGTTATTATGTTATGCATATGTATGTATGTCCAGAGATATTCAAAGATCGACCGGATGGTCTTATGACACTACCCCATACATGATGTCTTCTTCGACAGCTAGTCAGATTGATCATACCCCACCATTTGTGGTGGTAGTAGCGTATGCGCCATGGTATGATAGTATATCACCATCGCATATGGTGATCGTAGATGATTTGTCAGCAAAGATACTATGACCCCTGCTGATGTTTCAGTGTTCCCACAGATTTGTAGAGGGTATGCTAGAGCACCGGGTATCGGAGAGACAGTTTTCCGATTTGGGACCTGTGAGTCGACTCCTACTTTGGAGGAGTATGCACGGCTGACGATGTCGTCCGCCACCGATGTACCTCATGCGCATATGGCTATTATTGAGACATGAGCAGATAGCCCATGACCCTCACCGGATTGAGACGAGAGTGGTCCAGACGAGATTACATCCGCCACGATATCCCAAAGCTTTCCTCGCTTGATGTGTTTGGCTCGAGGATAGCTATGCATCGCATATTCCGGGATTTCACCACACCGGAGGATCATCATCATGCTCAAATGTAGTAGATGTATCGCTTTCTATGCGATTGTCATACGCCTTCATGCCGCAGACATGGATGAGCCGGATATCGCCACCATTATGGCAAAGGAGAGCTCTCGTGGAGGGTCATACCATTGTACCGATGATCATTGCAGAGACTCCGAGGTCACCTACATATTGCCGCACTTATCCCAAGCAGAGTGTTTACAGTAGCTCTATTATGTCAGATGTGTGGTTTATGTCACACTTGAGACCGATCAAGCACATTTAGACGGTAGGGGTTTTGTTTCACCCAGAGATAGCCATGTCATACTCCTTTCACCGCAGAGTGCAGAGTGCATGATGTCGATCGTGGTCACTTTTCCGGCAGGATTAGGGATCCGCTTGCCATATTGCCGTGTTCAGTGGCTTAGTTCACCCTACAACTTTCATTACTCATGCTCCGCATGGATTATCTCCTCCGGCCGGATTGAGGGGCATGATTACTTACCACCCATCGGGCCGTGATGTGTCAGGCTTGACCAGCCCCAGATTTTCATCCGTATGAGGGGGCAAGAGTCAAGGCTTCGCACCACACCGCTTATCAATGGAGGATGATCCAGTGTTGTATGCCTGCTGGGATCAACGAGAGTCAATGAAGTTTTCTCGTCACCATCCAAAGTTGTTCTCAGAGTATTCCGCATGGATGGAGACAGAGATCGACGGCCACGTATGTAGTATCCACAAAGGTGGGGATTGATTCTCGACGATGAGGAGCCTATAGAGGAGGCTATTATTCCCACCGATGATTCGACCGGCTGGGTCGCCAAAGATTTGTGATGGATTCTCCCACCCCGAAAAGTGCCATCACATTTCAAAGATTCTAAGACAACATTTGGAGCAGAGCTTACATCCGATGACCTATGATAGAGATCAAAGCTAGGGCCGCTGGCGTCGATCGACAAATTTTTCGATGAGAGAGATACCGCCTCGTTGAGAGGGATGAGGCTAGATCACCAGGGATGTATTGATAGTGGAGCGATGCCGCTTTATCTCTCTAGGGATGTGGCCATTGCGCATAACACTTCAAAGAGATCCCAGATGATCCGCTACCCTTGCCGACATGAGTGCTTATATCGATGAGCATTATGCCACCATGCAGCTTAGCCTCCTCGATCCGCTAGCTCGTGTAGATACCTCTCAAGCAGAGCTTGCATAGCTTTCCTCCGCCTTCGTAGAGGGGATGCTATGTTAGATCCGATAGTCCGTATACACACACATCTCAGAGATAGCTTTGTATTTTCCTCGCATGCATCAGCTTAGCCATTTTGTCATGTACAACATGTATGTATATATCAAACAAAGATTATATATGGCAGGAAATATATTTTGATTCACTTCCCTTTTAGTTATGCCTTGATACTTGCTTGATGTTTGCCTGCTTTCTCCGTGGCCTTGTGATCTTGATGCATTCTCAACTTATCCTCGATAGATGGACATTGAGACGCCGCAAGATCTCTCGTAATCGGATCATCGATTTCTAGAAATCCTACCATCTTTGGTGTCTTCGGGACCGGTATCTCAGATGGAAAAGTGGAGAGGAGGGTGGTTTCTTCCTCTCTCGAGATCGACCGCACTACGATGGTCGCCAAGATTTCTATTTGTGAGAAGCCTAGTTAATTCCATCTCTTATGGGTTGGTATTGCTTTTTCGAGGCACGATCGCAGCTTTTAGATGGTCACCGAATCTTCTATTTGTGAGAAGAGGTCAGGGTAATTCCATCCCTTTGATCTCAAAACCGATGAAATGGGGCGAATTGAAGATTGATCCCAAAGATCGCAGACAAAGTATGTTGTTCGTAGGGGTTAGATCAAGACTATGAATGGTCGCCACGCACTCCTATTGAGAGAGAGATCAAGTCTCATGTAGTTCAAACCTAGTGTAGAGGTTCAACAACGAATGCGGAAGGCGTATGGGTGTAGAAGTATTTTTGTTGTTTTTGTTGTTTTGAGAGAAAGGGTAGAAATGTTTTTGTTGTTTTTCTTTATTATGACCGCCATATAGAATATGGTTGCCACGCACTCTGTGCATCGTGGAGATCAAAGTCGACGAAGTTCGCCCCTCGTGACGAATCAAAGGCGAAGAGAAGTGTGAATCCCATGCAAAAGCTATATCATGGGAGAAGAAAGTTTGATCCCATAATGGGGACAAACCGCAAGTGTGTAAAAAGTTTGATCCCGCCCTCGACAAATCAAGAGCGAGAAAAGTTTAATCCGCCTTCGTGAAAACCGCGCGAGAAAAAGTTTAATCCCGCCTTCGTGATAAACTGCAGTGTGAAAGGTTCAATCCCGCCTTCGTGATAACCGAAATTGTGAGAGGTTAAATCCCGCCTTCGTGATAACCGAGATTGTATGAAAGGTTTGAAATGAAGTAAAACCAGTCACCGGGTTTGAAGTGTATGTTTCGAGGGGCGTAAGAGTATGTAGAAAAAAAGGGTTCAAAACCGAATGACCGGTGATTTGAGGATCAAAACCAGATGTTTGTTTGATGGTAACTTCGCATATATAGTACCGCTTCACTTGTCCGAAGTTGATAAGTCGTGGAAATTCATCGCCATCCATTTCCTCGCAATCTGAGAGCACCTCCTCGTCAATACTTCCTCGACAACAAATGGGCCTTCCCAGCTAGGAGCGAATTTTCCTTAGATTGATCTTTCGTTGTCAATGATCTTCTTCAAAACCAAGTCATGTTGTTTGAATTGTCAGTAGTCGATTTTTTTTTCATAGAGATCGCATGCGATCCTTTGTCGATATAATCGACTATGGAAGATTGTCGCGGCTCCTTTCTTTCGCCTATCGTAGACAATTGGTGATACCGCCTTTGTACCCATCGGTCTTCATCCAACCGAGCATCCATCAATACTCGAGGGATTCCATTTCCACTTCTACGGGGAGCACCGCCCATCCCATAGACTAATGAGTAGGGGTTGCCCCAAAGGAAGTTCGCATGGAAGTTCTGTAGGCTAATAAAGTCGAGGCAAGAGGTCGTGCCATCCTTTATGATCATGCGACATTTTCTTTCATGATCTTCTTCTTGATGTTTTTATTAGCCGCTTTAACAAAGACCATTCATCTTTGGACTGGAGATGACGAGTCGAGATGTTTGATGTGGAATTTTCTCGCATAACTCCTCCATCATTTTGTTGTTGAGGTTCTTAGCATTGTTCTACACAAATGACCTCTCGTTGTCCATATCGATGTATGACATTGTTTCGGCGAAAAATAATGATAACTTCTTTAGTGACCTTGGGGAAGGATGTCGCTTTCACCCATTTGGTGAAGTAATCGATCATGGTGAATATGAATCGATGTCCATTATCGCTTTGGGCTCGATGGGCCCGATCACGCCCATTCCCCACATCGAGAAGGGCCATGGCGAACTCATATCAGGAGTTCCTCGAGGGGCGTGATAGCATTCCCATGAATCTGCATTGATAGCACCTCTCGACGTGATCATCACAAATACTTTGAGTGTAAGCCAATAATGTCCCGCTCGAGAATTTTCGACAAGTAAGGGGCCGCCATGTGTGGGGCCATACTCCACCATGGATCTCATCCATGAGTCTCTCGAGCTTGGTCTTTGTCTAGACATCCGAGGAGACCTAATCCTCGCATCTCTTTTGTAGAGTGCATCTCCGCCAGTAGAATTTCATAAGAAGTCGATGAATCCGCCTTCTCTCGCTTAGGCTCGCGCCAATGGGTGTAGATCCATCTCGTAGATACTCCTCGATGCATTGATACCAAGGGTTGTGGATGGGAGGTAGCTCATCCGATACTTCTCCAACGTAATTCCCATAGACCGGGGCTTTTTGCAGAGTAAACGTGATGTTTGGCATGTTTTCCTCGTCCCAGATGTAAACCAAGGAGGCCAACGCTATAATGCATCTCGCAAAATCATTCCTATTACGAGGAATGTGTAGAAAGGAGATTTCTTCAAACTCCAAAGCCATCTCAGAAACTTGCCGATGGTAAGGCAAAGAAATGTAATTTTTTTTGTTTGATAGATTCCTCGTGGATTGCTTGATTACCAATTCGAATCCCCAAAGACAAGCTTAACCACCGATGCCCATCGAACGGCAAGTTTTAGCCCCATGATACAAATTTCATACTCACCGTGTTGTTGTTGGTGCCGATAAACTACAATTTGACGGACGGATATCGCCCCCCCTGCATCGGATATTAAAACCGCTTCCAGCCCAGAGCCTTCAGATTAATACCCATCAAAATACATTCTCCACGCATTTACATGTATCAGATCGATGTTGTAATCGAATTGTCATTACCCCTCTTCATCGAAAGTATGTTTCTAAGGGTTTGTAATCCTCAGAGCAAAAGCGCCAAGCTTGATCCGCAATTCCTCGACCTTTGATGACATTTTTTACATCACGTAGACGATGTCAAATTGTCAGTAGGATCAACTCGCCATCCGGATAAATGACAAATTCAAGATGGGCTTATCAAACACATACTTGAGAGGATCCATTCGGATATGAGATGGGTCAGGTGACCATGGAGGTAATGTCAGAACTCATGGAAGCCCATGCTAAAGCACAACAAGTTTTCTCAATCGAGTGTACTTGTGTTCACCGATGTCAATCTTTTGTCGAGGTAATAGATAGCTCGCTTCTCGCCTCTATTGTCTTTTTTCGCTTCAAAGATGCAAAATTCATGGCATTGTCATTTATGGATGTGTACATGAACAGGGGAACATCATCCCCGGAGGTACCAAAATAGAGCGCTAATCAGCTTGTTTTTTTAATGGTAAGGAAGGCTTTCGACACTCATCGCTCCATTTCATGGAGGAGTTCTTCCTTAATAAATTTGAAGATAGGCTCACAAAGTTGTCGTGAGTTGAGAAATGAATCATGCTAATGAAATTGATTCTTCCCAAAAATCCCCGTATTTCTTCTCTCGTCTCGAGAGGAATGGGCATTTCCTCGATGGCCTGGATTTTGGTAGATCCAGCTCAATCCTTTGTGGTCGACTAGAAACCTAGCAACTTGCCCGACTTAACACCAAAGGCGACTTTGGTGGATTCAACTTCAAGTCAGACTTACGCAACCTGCTGAAAAGTTTTGTGAGATGGTCTAAGTGGTCATCCTCCTTCCGGATTTGACAATGATGTCATCCACGAGATCTCTCTATCTCTTTGTGCATTAAATCGTGGAAAAGAGCCATCATAGTCACCGATAGGTTGCCCCAAATGCTGATGAGGCCGAATGACAACCGCTCAGAGTAAAAAGTTCCCAAGGCGTGATGAAAGCAGCTTTCTCACGATCTTCCTCAAATGACTATAATTTGATGGTACCCCGCAGCAAATCAAAAAGGAGTACATGCCGATTGAGCAAAGATTGTCAATAAGAATGTGGATAAAGGGCACGGAAAGCTATCTTTAAGGCAAGCTTTGTTCAAATCCCGTAATCCACGCAAACTCGCACCTTTCCCCGGTTTAGGCACGGAACAATGTTGATATCCACTCCGATATGTAGACACCATGATGATGCCAAACTTTGAAATTGTTTCACAATTTCTCTTTAACTTTTAAACTCCATTCGTGTTTCAATCGCCGAGCTTTTGCCTAACCGGCTTTGAATCCTTCTTTAATGGGAAGGCGATGAAGAACAATGTCAAGGGACAAACCCACCATGTCTTCATGAGACCATGCAAACACATCCTCGAATTGGGTTAATAGTGCAACCATGTCATTCCGCTGATTTGTGGTAAGGTCCAACCAACTGGATTAGCTTAGGGTCAGTTTAAGGTTCCGAGATCGAAAGGAGTGGTTTGATCAAGATTGGTTTGGGTTTGTCTCACACCCATTCCTTAATCTCCCGAGGTGTCTCAATGTCCTCTTGATGTCCATCAAGTCCGAGTCCAACTTTGCATCAAAGTTACAAATTTCTTGTGGAGAGAAGGCATGTCATCGCAAGATACATGCACATCTAAATTCGTAGTCCTCAAACAAAAGATGCTTTCACTTAATATATGCAACTCGCTCGATCATACAAAAGTGTTAGTATGTACTTGATAAAATAACTCGCTAGTGTCAGTAAAAAGAAAGCAAGCAATTAAAGTTATCTATGTAGGCGTAGGGATTTTCCGCCCCATTTTACCCTCGTCGACCAATGAATGGAGTGTCGCCCAATTGTCGAGGGCAAAGTCCTCGATGGATCGCAGTGATGGAAGGATCGCCATTGTCCTCCTTCTCCCCCATGATAACCATGACATCCGGGCAATCATCGTCCTGGGTGTATCTATTTGTATGTTCATCATGAACAATGACGCTAATGCCCGCCATCATCAAGGCAAGGTCATGTTTACGCTTTCGCCTTTTCTTCCACTTCGGATCGTGAATCAAACTCTTTTTTTGCTTGATTGGCACCGGTTTTGGAAACAAAGATAGCCACAACATGGGCCGGAACCTTTACCGAGATTGCATTAACTCATGAGGTAAAGGTATAGAAAATCGCCGCATGCATGGAAAGCTCGAGGAACCTCGCTTGTGCTTATGAGGATTCCTCAGAATCGAATCGCGTAATAGCCTAGTCCGTCCTACTGCTCCAATTTGACCATTTGACATTTGAATAGGTGCTTAATACCCCGCTTCTTATCTTTAAGCCCTTGTCCAAAGTTGACCCAATGACATCATTTCTCGAGTGGCCGATATAACCTCTAAGAAAATCTTGGGTACGGAAGTGGCGCCCAATAATGGTATCATGTGTTACTCACTTCCAGCAGTATGAAATCGCCGCTCAACTTCTTCAATCAAGTCGATAATTGGTAGAGTTCTCAGACAGACAATCCGCCAAATAAAGATGATAAAGATAGACTGTTGTTGATAATGTATTTGAGTTGTTGATGTAAGCGTGGAGGAAATACCCAACCATGTGTATCCCATGGTCTCCCAATAATAAAGTCAGATCCCGAGTCTATCTTGAGGACGGAAGGATACATTGAATGTATTTGGACCAATCTCAATTGGCAACTCAATCTTTCCAACGGAATTTCGCACCGGATCCATCAAAAGCTCATGACCGTGTGGTCGCTTTGATCCGCTTTGAGATTGATATTCATCTTTACCAAGGTGGCATAAGGACAGATATTTAGAGATGAGCCCCATCTATCAATACTCCCGCTAGCATATACCCTAAGACAAAACTGCAATATGCAAAGGCTTGTAATGACCGGCCCCTTCGGGAGGTATGTCATCATCATCGGAAGGATATCACATTGTTGTTGAAAAAATGTGATCAACCAAATGTTGAAATTTTTCCACGCCCACCGATTTTGGCAAATAGGCTTCTTCTAAAACCTTCAAAGAAGATCTTCCGATGATCCTCAAGAGAAAACCAAGTCCAAAGATCGAAATCAAAGGAGCTTCTCGCAAGCTTAAAACCACTTTGCTTCATCAGGCCCATAAAGTGCGAGGAATTTTTCAATCTTCTCCACGGCAACTTCCCCTTTGCTTCGCAAAGTAGGTTTAATAACCCGCCGAGGAAGATACAAAGGATTTTCCTTCACAATCGTAGAAAGCAAGAGTATGAGACGTGATCCTTCAAATTTTCCATAATTCCATGGAACGTCAGTGTGTCGACAACAACAGATATCAGTGGTCTCAAAGATAAAGAAATTGGCTCGTGCGCCACTTTCAAAGGATTGTCACCTTTTTGAGTTGAATTGGTTGTATGGGAAATACTTTGATAGCCTCATCATCCACTTTTTGATATAACTCACATCGATCCTTTCCATTTGGTAGGACATGCATTCCCACCCTCGAGTCAGACAAAGGTAATCATCTCGCTATTTGCAGGACACCGCTATCAATAAGATTCTCAATAAGATGGCGAGTGCCCAAAGATTCTTCTCGTGGTCGCGACCATGAGAATGTGAATGATATCGACACATTTCATCAGATTGAACCGCCTCGAAGCGGGATTGATGGGAGGGAGAAGGAAGGTAATTCTTCCTTCGCTGATCAACATCTCAGTAATATCTCCTCCATAGATTGGCCCAAATAGGTGAATTCTCTCCGATTGGCAAAAATCCCGACGGGCTTTAGCATTTGCTCGCTTCACAACCTTATCCTCCATAGCTTCGCTTTCAAGGTGGTGAGGAGGCATTCATAACAAAAGGAAGGAGATAGGCATGCTCCTCGCCTCGATTAATCAAGCGCGAGACTTTTGATGTCAGGGGTCACCAGCTCGCCAATTGTTCAATTTGTTTGAAAGAGCTTTCATCTTTCGCTCCATGGTAAACCGAAACTTTGCATAATCCCATTTGTCAACACCGCCTTTGATGGGTCGGATGATTCGCCGTTAGAATTGGAACCTTGTATAGTGCTCCAACCGATCATGTTGACCTTTCTTCTTTGTGTTGAGAGGAAGAGGGTTATCTTGCACATGAGGTTGATCTCGTTTAGTGACCACGATCTCACCGCTGTCTATTAGATCTTGAATCTTATGTTTCAAGGCCCAACAATCTTGAGTATCATGTCCAGTGTGCCCTGCATGATAAGCACACTTCCGAAAGTAAAGATTAAAACCCCTCCCATTAGGGTCATCGGTGGAAGAAGATGTAATTTTCTTCCGAGCAATGTAAGAGCAAGAATATTCTCGAGCGAGTCCCCTAAGGGTGTGAACGCTCGAGGTCGCTTTTACTTCCACTTTTTAGGCAATGGAGGGTTCAAGGTCAGGCCGAAAAGGGAGAAGTTTCTCCTCCATATAGCATGCTTGATTGCCTTTTTTGTCCTTGTAGTATCAAGGAAACATCCTCCTTTTTTTTTTTATGGACCTCCGGGGTTGTTTCCATAAGATCCGGATCGATGTGCTCAAAGAATGCCTTTTAAGAGCTGCTAGGTCTTGAATTTTACCGACTTCAATCCCATCTCACCATCTCACCGTGTTTGATCATTTCGTAAAATGGTTTGCCAATACCAAATAGAACTCTTTCATAGAAAGGAGCTTCTCAGACATCTATGAAAGTCATGACCATTTCGATTCTCACATGGAAGGAATAACTTGAGCAAAGAAGCGCCCACCTTTGAGAGCATACTCTAAATGACTCATTAGACTCGCTTTCTTTCGACCTTGGTAATTTGGTACCGGCCAGAGCCATCCGAGATTGAAAATCAGATTGAGTAAGGAAGGCGTGAGCCACCTTTTTCCCAAATATGGATCTTAGAGTTGTCTAACTGCATACCATGAACGGCTTCTCCAATGACTTTTTTTTTGAACAAATGATTCGAGAGCTTTTCATTTTCTCACGTAAGACCCAAGTTCTCCTATGAACACCTTTAAATGTGTATAAGATCCCCTAATCCGCCATATTTCTCAAAATCGTGGGTCTTGAATTTCTCCGATATCAACACCGTGAAATATGCAAAGGTCTCAGATATGAAACACCGCCATGTGTTCCAACCTTTGAGAACGCGATAGTTTCCTCCATTTGAAGGACCTTTTTCCCGATATCACCGGTGTCCGGATCTCCTTTGAGATGGGTGTTTTCGTGGTCTTTGTTGGTTGTATCCAACCGATGTTCGAACTATTTTTTTCCGCACTCTTGAACTCCTCCTCGTGTAGAGGATTCTCAGATGTGTAGGTATCTTCGCACTCGAGTAGACCGTGTAATTTTTTTTAGTAGAACAAATGCAAGTCTGTGATTTGTTTACTCAATCCACAAATTCTTCTCGAAACAAAGATTAGACCGATCGTAAGAAGACATGATTGGTCAGAGGCTTCGCGGGCCTTTTGGACTTTTGAACGGTAATGTGCCCAATTGCTTCCCTACAAAAGACTTACGAAGTTTAGTCTTAGGGTAATATAAATGTTATCATAACATGTCCGCTTAGGAATTTTGTCCCAAAACCTATTGTTAATTGATAACATGTCATGCATGCACATATATATTCTTTATATTTTCCATTACATATGAATGAACATGGAATAGAATTACAAGTAAATGTTTTTACAAGTAATTTAAAATGGAAAGTATGAAGAGACTTCTCGCGCTTGGTTTATCGTAGGTCGACCTATCTTAGGTTACTCTCGCGGCTTTTTGCATGAAGGTTCCTGATCATCGCAATCTACTTGACGGAAGTTAATCCTATTGCTCAACCGAGCGAATCTGAGTGGTGCCTTTCCCGAGCCCCGGGAATCATTCTTCCCACAAGTCCAAAGAATCAAACACCGACAGATAGCCTCCCCGTGGAGGGACCACACAACATACATTCACATACAACGTGTCTCACCGCTTATGCAAAATGATGATATGTGCGAAGCACTAATATCACAGATAGATATTTAGCAAAGGCAAAGAATTAAGATGCATTCAGACATTCATCATAAATGTAAATGCAACATTCACACACAAGCATATAACAATTTTGAAAAGCTTGTAATGGCGGCTTAAGCCCTCTTATCGAGTCCCCAGAGAGTCGCCACCGTCGACGCCGGATTTTTGAGTGTCCTTTTCACATACTTGTTCTTTGGTGTTCTCATGTTAATGTGAGATTTGTTTGAAAAAACAAGTGAAAAAGGTCCCATATGTATAATCGTCGATTTATTTGACTTTTAAGAGTCGCCAACAGGTGTATTTAATCGTCAGCACCAACGCAACCGGTAAAAGGTTTGCACATCGACCCAAAGAGTTTTGACACACATCGCTAGACGGGTCTCTATGAAACCGAGATTCATTTTGGGTCCGGGGCTTGATTATGCGAGGGAAAGGTGTTAGCACCCCCCACATCCGTGTTACCACTACTGACCGCCACTTTTCAAAGAAATTGTTATATGAATGTGTGTGTGTGTGTGTGTGTGTGATCAATGTGCAATTATTTGAAAGTAGTAGCGAGGCCTCGCTCGCACTATATATACACAAGGTTTGAATTTTATAGAAAAATTCAGCTTTTAACCAAGATATATCAATGAAGTTTTGTAAAAGAGGTTTTTCAAACCCCCGTGCTCAATAGGAATTGAGACCTTTTCATACTTCCATTTTATTATTAAATGTTCTATTTGTTTGTTTTTATTTTCTAGATGCGAAGCATTCTCGAGAAAATAATATACAAGCAGCGTCGAACTCCTCATGGGCATGACAACCATCCAAGGAAATTCGTACATCGTAAAATAATGTACAAAATACTTATAAATTAAAAATGTCCATCATGGGAACCAATCTAGATTCAAGAACTCAACCTCGTGATCACATGATTCCTAGGCTCACATGATACCGCAATTTGTATGGAAAGCAAGTAGCAGCTATATATATATAAAAGTCAGATATATATATATATATATATATATCAACCACCACGAAGCAACTCCATGGGGATCGAAATGTAAATATATAAAAAATATATGTATAATATATATATATATATATATATATATATATATATATATATATATATATATATATATCAACCACCACCACGTAAGTAAACTCTGTGGGACGAAAATGTAAATAAAGTCAGAAAAGCGATCAACTCGCCACTAAGTAAACTCCAGTGTGACGAAATGTAAATAAAGTCAGTAAAAGGCCACGTAAAAACTCTGTGCCCGATAGAAATGTAAATATATATATATATATATATATATATATATATATATATATATATATATATATATATAATATATCTGATATGTCTCACTCATATATATATATATATGTCCGACATATATAATATATATATATATATATATATATATATATATATATATATATATATATATAAGCAATTAAACGCACCGATATAAAATCTGTGCTCATCGATATAGTCCACTACATATTATATATATATATATATATATATATATATATATATATATATATATATATATATATAAGCAATTAAACGCCTCCGCATCAAGTTCAGGCTCAATCGAGGCATAACTCGATAATGTTAGTCCATATATGAAATATATATATATATATATATATATATATATATATATATATGTAATGAAAACCACTTTAACCAAAGTCCGCAAAACACACTCACACGACTTCAACGTACAACAACAAAGGTGTGCTAATATGAGAAGAAGGCTTTATAAATATGAGAAGGCTTACAAAGGGTCGCCAAAGTAGACTTCTATGACTTTAAATGGATAAACACTCAGCCCCACGGATAAAAGATAGCTATATGTGAGCTAACTAGTGTTTAGAAGTGAGGAAACACTCAAAAGATGTGTATGCAGAGTAAAATGGATGTGGCTTCCTCGCTTTTTTCCTCCCTCTTCTTCTCAAAATGGTCAATTCAAGGCTTGTATATATAGATTTGATGGTCAGCAGTACACCGCAAGCAATACCAAGCAGCTTGTACCTCGCTACCGGTCGTGGTGCATCCGAGCCTCATGGGTCCCGTCTGTCTCAGTAGACGCGCACTCATGCAATCGTAATGTCCGCTCAAACTTGCGTAACTTCAATCCGAGCATCCGAACGAGGTATATCCGACCTTCTTCTTCTGACCGCTTGTGTCGAGAGTTACGCAATGACATGGATTAGAGGTTGTACGGGTCGAAGAGGGGTCTATGCCCATGGTCTTCAAGCTTCAAATTCTATCCAAAGTATCGCCACGCTGTAATAGTCACTCGGATTGTCAATCCTCGCTCTTGTGGGACATTGTTGGATGTATGTATGTATGAAGTGTTGAGACGACGCGCATTGTCGGCGGAACAAGATGACGCTTTGACTCTCGCCGGGTTATCGCCGCTTGAGTTGAAAGTAGACGCTGCTCGTGGTTACAAATTGAGATTGACTACTTGTTGGTATGCCGCGATATCATCTTGTTGAGATGGTAAGATGACGCTGTGACTCCTCACCGGTTATCGCCGCTTTAAGCGGAAAAGCGACGCTTGCTCGTGGTTACATCCGAGATTGACCGCCGCTTGTTTGTATGTATCACCGCTATCTCGTGGATGTTCCCGCCGCCCGCCTGTTAACTCCGGTCCGAGGTGTGTGTGCTCTCGACAGATGTGTCCGAGGTCAAGCCGATCAGCATATGTTTGAAACAAGCATTTTCGGGTTATCGCCGAATCGCAATGGCATCTCTTGGGGCTATCACCAAGATGGGGTTGCTCTCCCAAAGGTTTCTCTCGGGATCGAACCGAAAGGTCGCGGTTATCGCCGAGATGTAACTCGCCTCTCTCCTGTTGTTGTTGCGGCTTTTTTTGATCTCGCATATCTCGGTTATCTCCTAGATTGAAATGACATTCCTGTGTGTGTCCGGTTTGAGATGATGTTCTGCTTTGTGTCCGGTCGGTGAACCGAACTTCCTAGTAGTATCCTAATGGATGTAAGTCGCCTTCGTGGTTATTCCAAAAGACAAATCTACCCCCCGCAATGTTAGTAATAGGAGTGCGTAAATCATCACCAAAATCCTTATCAAAAATGGAAACTCTTCTTTTTTGCAGACTATTCTGCCCCGGCGCATTTTAACCCATACAACATCCGCCCCGACGCAATAATAGCCCCACCGCAGATTATGTTGTCGATGTCGGGGAGATTTGTGTCCCTTTCTATGCTTGACCTTTTGTGTTCTCATTTGGCTGAGTTTTGTCTGAAAGACGAGTTTGAAAAGGTCCGACATGTGAATGTCGACGATTTGACTTTTAGAGTCGCCAGTTGGTAGATTTGAAATGATCGTACCAACTCAACCAATTTTAAAAAGGTTAACACAAAGGCCCAATGGTTGGACACTGTTTAACTGGCCTTGGAAACTGAGATTCATTAGGTTTGGGGGCTTGATTAAGTGGGGGAAAGGTGTTAGGCACCCCTGACTTCCGTAAAAACACGGTTCTCACAACTTTGTTTATTCATACTCAGTCTTTTGATGACAAAACATTTGTTTATTCATACTCAGTCTTTCTTTGACATCCATACCAAAATAATTTGGCAAAAGATAGCAACTTTGATAACATTTCGATAGATTATAAAGAATCCAATAAATACATTAAGTCTAGCCGAAGGAATTGGCTTCGACCTCATCATACATTAACTCATGCGTAAGAGACATGAATCACAAAGCTTATCCAGAATGAACATAGACAAGGGTTAGAACACTTGCCTTCAGCGTCTTCTACAGATTAAATACTTTTCCTTTTGAGTCTTTAAGGTTTCTACAATATATAACCATGTAACATACCATATTAGGTCATAATCAATCACATATGGTTCCTAACGTATCTTACCCTTCTTCTCAATCTAATCATTCATTAAATTATTTAACGTTCATTATGGTTTACCGTATTACATTGTGTTTACGTTTAAGTAATCTTTCGTTAACCTTCAGTTATAATTCTTAAGGTTATTAACATCTTTAATGATGTTACTTTAGGTGTATTAAGTATATAATTCACCATCAATCATCTGATATTTCTTTTGTATTCAAAAACTTTCTTTACTACCTACTTTATAGTATCAGCTGCTGGCCAATTTTCCTTATATAAGTCTCGTTACATGGCCATGAGTCTCCAAAGGTGTGTTCTGCGGACCAGTGTCATGGCTACCACTTTCAAGATAAATGGCAAATAACATGACGCCATTCTCCGTGAGGTATTGGCACGACTCAACACGCGGACGCCAAATTTTCAACCTCGTCAAGGCCGTGGACAACCCAAGAATTTAGACAATTTTACAAAATCTTAAATGATTGATTTAAGGTCAAATATTAGACCTAGATAGGAAATAAGTGTATGCGTTTGATGTTATTGGGAAGGAATTTTGAGGATTTCAAAATTTCATGAAGGATTAGTGAATTATTCAGATTAAGGATTTATGTGAATATGTTCTGTGTTTATGATTATGTATGTGTTCGTAATGTGGTTATGTCATGGGTCACCGATAAATTATATCTCAGAATAAACCCTAAATTTATATTAAGAACGACAACGCTCAGCTAGAAAACCCTAACGTCCCGATAAGAAAACCTAGAAATCGGCTTCGAAACCCTAGTTTCAGCCTCCGAATCCAAACCCTAATTCGGATATTAAAACCCTAAATGGGAAGCTAGAAGATAAGTATAGAGTTTCTATGTTATTAATTGTAAGTATAATTAGGGATAACCCTAATTGATTTATTTGGAAAGCCCTAATTTCTAATGTAAGAAACCCTAACATGCAATTAGAGAAACCTAATTATTAGCTTATAGAGTGTAATGTTAATTAGAAGCTTTAACCCTAATTAGCAAGCTTGAATGAGATTAGTAAGCTTTACTGTAAATTAGGAAACCCTAATCTAAATTAGGAAACCTAATTTCTAAATTTGAAAGATTATTTTCTATGTAAAATCCTAATTAATGGGTTATAAATTCTAGTGACCAATTATGATCCTAATTGCTAAATTAGCAAATTTATTTAGGGAATAATAATCCTAATTGGCAAGCTTAATTTATGATTAGGAAGTTGTAATATAATTATCAAATCCTAATTATAATTTAGAAATATAAATTTTTATTTTGAAAACTTAAATTGGAAATCCTAAAAATTTATTTTTTTTCCTAAGGGCTCAAACCCTAAACCCTAAGGGTTAAAACCTAGTAGTTATGGGAAATTACCAGTTGCCTTGTACCTTATGAGTAAAAAAGACCAAACTACCCTTCTTTATATTTTAATGGGGTGGAGTGTAGATCTAACCCTACTTGTAGTTGGTGAACAACTTTAGGCTAGCCATGTGGTCTAGAAAGTTCCTTTAATCATCAATTATCAGCCCCTTGAATCAGCCATTTCCAATTTGCAATCAACTTTATAAATAATTAAAGAAAGAGAAAGAGCCACTTTAGTTTCATTTTTCACCAAGTCATCCTCTCTCTAAAATTCGAGATTTGAAGTGAGAGAGAGTGGTAAGATAAGCTAATATCGTGAGTCGGCTTTTCCAAGAATGTATTCAAGGAGTCGTAATCAAAAAAAAAAAATCATAGCTAAAAGGTAGAAAACCCTAATTTTAGAAATCCTCTAATTTTATCTTATTTGTTGCAATTGATTGTTCAAGGTTGTGTAATAGGTGTCAATTGATAATCTGGGTTGGTAAATATTAGATCCATAACATCAAAGTGCTCAAATTTAAGTTTTTCAAAATCTGAAAATGTCATTTTTGTTCTCCGACAACTAATGTCGAGGTCAGATCTCACTGTTAAGTGTTTTTTGATGTTTAAAGCTTGTAACATGTAGTCTGTTATGTGGTCTTTAAGTTAAAAAAATAATCAGAGTCATATCATCTCTAGATCAAAAGATATGAACGGCCAAACATCGTCTGATCGATCACAATTTCGCTTCTCGAGCAAGCCCAAAATTGTTCCGCATCGCTCGACAAGCTTTTGAAGGCGCCATGAATCTTGGCCGCTTTGCTTGTTTGGCCATGTTAGTGATTGATCCTTGTAGGTCGACATGTTGTGTACATACTAAAGCCTTTACATCACCTAGATCTCGTAATGAGATAGTAGAAAATCAAGGTCAAACATGCGCCGACTGTCTGCTTTTGACAAATTCGAAATTTCCAGATTTTTGAAGAACACTTTTCCCGACAAAGATGTTTGACCTGGATAGATCTTGCACATGTGATGTTGATAAGATGATCTGAGAATTTAGAGTTTCTCTTTGGCATCTCTACTACATGTGTGAACCTTCAGATCACACAAAACAAACATAGAATGCAAGTTATAAGGACCCAAATTAGGTCCCTCAAACTGTTAAACCCAGATAGTTGTTGAAGAACATACTGATGGGTTTTGGAGAGCTTAGATCTCTCTGATCTGTTATGGAATGGCCATGATCTTGGTTTAGTGTTGTAGTATTACATAAGTACTACAACTTTAGTATGATTTCCAACCTAGAAAGCAACAAGAACAATGTTTTAATTGTGGTCAAAACTAGCCCCTCGCGTCTGACAGTTTTCTGGGTTTGGAGCTCAAGAACACCTATAATGATTTCTGTTCACGCTATAGGGCCCTTTAGCTTACACAGCTTAATTAGAAAATAATTATTTTTATTAAATAAATAGAAATAAATGGTTTTAATTATTAAAAATACATAGTAAATTTTGAAAAATTATTTTAAAGCTTGAAAAATAGTTTTTAATTATTTTGAGTATATTTCAAAAATATTTAATATTTTTGGAATATAAATGGTATTTATTTATTTAATTATAATATTAAATAAATTATTTAAAAATAGTTTTAATTCATGAAAAATCATGAAAAATTATATTATGGTGTTAGAAAATATTTTAAGTTATTCTTGATGACTTTTGATATTTTGTGATGAATTTCATTAATATTTATTATTAATGATAATTAGTTTATTTAATGAATATATTAGATAAATTATGGAAAATATAAAACTAATGCTTTAAAAATTATATAAAAATGATTTAAGTGTTATAAGAATATTTTGAGTTATAAAATATAACTTTTGATATTTTGTTATGAAAATATTAATATTTTAATATTAATAGCGATTATCTGGATAATGGATTTGATTGTTTAAAAATCATAGAAATATGATTTTAAGATATTAAAATACTTTGTGATGTTATAATTATGTTATGATTTTCATTAATATTTAATATTAAATAAATGTTAATGATCAAGGAATAATGTGGTATTTATATTAATATCAGTTATTGATTAATGTTTTTAATTACTTTAAAAACATTTAAAGGAAATAATAATGTATTGAAAATACTTTGAGATATTATAAATATGATATGATATTATGGCATGTAATTCATTAATGTTTAGCAATAAATAAATATTAATGACTAAGGAATTATGTGGTATTTAATTCATTTAAATACGAGTTTAATGATTGGAAAATCATGATAAATGATAATAGTTACTTGAAAATTTTTATGAGCCTATGGAAAATTATTCTGACTGATTAGAAAATTATCTGTGATAATTGTTAAGTGTTTAAGCAAGAGTTTAATTGAACTTAAACTCGAGTATTGTCCGATTAAATCATCGGGATGATAGAATTGTGTCATTTCCAACTCGGACTGAAATAGTCTGACTTGATGCTAAGTCTTATATGTTGTATAGACTGATAGGATTATGTGATAATGTGTTTAGGTTATTTTATACTGTGATGATATTATTCTAATATTTGGAGATTGGTATTATCTGTATTAGGTCTTCGGATAAAGCTAAGTTATATTTCGTATCGGTAATCAACGGAACAGGCAAGTTTGTTTTTCTTAACTCTACTAAGAGTGTTTCATTCAGTTATGCTTATGGTTAATCATTACTGATTGCAATGTAGAATTCTGTACATCTTGTATGTATAAGTTAGGTATGAAAGGCTGATCAACTTCATTACCAGTTGGTCCAGATATATATTGTTCATGTTTAATACTTGTTCAAATAAGGTTGTTAAATTCATGCTAATTCACAACTACATTGTGAATTATAGCCATTTGTTATTCGTGACTCTTTCAATTATGATATATCCTTAAATTGTATTTAAACTTGCCGGGCAACTTTCATGCTCACCCCTTGCTATATCATGATAAAACATTGCGATTAAGGTGAATGCGTTGATACAAGGAAAGTTAAAGACGCCCACTTAAAGTTAATGTGCGATTAGATTTGTAATAGTCTTGTATGATAATGATGTCAGGTGTTAGATAAGTTATGAATTGTGTGAGTTATGTTTATATCTTCTACAATAGTAGTAGAATGATTGAACCGGATCCGCGGTAATTTGGGGCTTTGATTCGGGCTCTCAAATATATTAAGTGACTCACAGCACCGTATAGCTTTGACAGTTTTCTTACTTAGTGAGATTCCCGGACTCATAAATTGTTCATTTTAAGTCCGAATTGGCTTGTTCAAAAGCCATTTGCTCACAAATCACATTAACTAAGTGTTCATATAAGAATTTTACATTTTCAAATCCGTTAACATGGAATTCACCGTTTAAGTCTGTTATTATGAAAACGATAAACGTTCATGAATGTTCATAGCTCGTTTCTTCGTTCTAAGTCGAAATTTGACCATTTTCAAGTCCACAACTCTAAAATACAAACTTAATATATTCTCCATCGAAAACCAACATTTCTAAGTTCAATGTTAACTTTTGACTTCCATTTTGGGAATTTAACGATTTCGACGATTATCGTCTAATCTCTTAAATTTCGCCATAAATTTGTTACTTAAGATTTTTACACCATTCCAAATGGATTCATTCCACTATCTTAACATAGACTATCTAAGTCAATAAATGATGGTTTTAAACTTGTCCATCAACAATAATATTACAATTCTTCAACGTCTTTCAATGGTTTATAACTTTTATACTTATGATTCACTTTCAACATGGTTTATTAAAGTTTACATCCATTAATAACCATCCTTATACTCCTTATCAAACATGCTCTACCACTACTCACTTCTCTATTAAATGAAGAGAGGGAGAATCATGGTTTAGGATGCTTACCCTTGAAGTTCTTTAGCTTAATTCTTCTTCTTCCTTCTTGATATAGAAAAGTTCTAGCTTTTCCCACTTTTCTCTCTCAATATAAGGTGCTGGTGGAAATTTAAACAAGCAAGAAATGAACTAGCAAGCTTCCTATTTATAGGATTTACAAGGCTAGGGTAGAATAGTCATTTAGGCCCTTCCACCTCCTTAACCCACCTCCTTACTATTCCTTACTTGGCCACCACTCCCTTTTCTTGGCCACCACACATGGTTAACCATGACTCACCTATGGGGCCCACATGGGTTGCCCCATGGGTTTTTCTTATCCGGTAACCCATCGGTTTGATCCACGGATCCGGTTCTTAGTTTGGGCTTAAGTTTTAATAACTTTAACTTAACCATTGGGCTTGCATTATCAAACATTGGGCTTTAACATTATTTCCTTTGGACTTGTACAATTCCTACACAAATCCTATAAATTCAATACCATTGGCTTAATACTTATAACGTATTGTCTACGTATTCTTCTCGTATGGTAATTCGTATACTCATTCATCATATACGATATACCATCATTCATACATACTCGTATAATACTTCGTATCATACTCGTATTCATTACCTCGTACAATACTTACGTATCATACGATCTTCGTTTACTAAATTTTCACTTTCCCTAACATTCTCGAATTTAGTACACGGGTGAAAAACTGCGTTTCTCATACTTGAATTATTATTACATAATCCATCCTTCCTTACTATTCTATCGTTACGTATTTCTCGGAAGTTCAAAAATAATTCCCGAGCAGATATTGATGAATAGTATTTTTCAGAAAATTTCTCAGAAAAATTTTATTTTCGTCTTGGAAATTCAAACACTTTAATTCTACCACATAGCCAAAATACTACGATATTCCAACATGATTAGGTTATAAAATAACATTCATCTTGCTTACTCATTATAATATAATTTTATTCGTTATTTAATCAAATAAAATTATTTTACAAATAATCTGATTTTCTCAATTGTTACATCCACCAGTTAAATTTTAGTATGTTGTAGAACATGAGCTTACAAGTGTTTAGAAAGAAGAATCACTCAGTTTGGAGCACTCTAGAAGAGGTTAAAGGCTGAAATAGACATAGTTTTATCTATTTTCATCTTTTTTTTTCTTTTTTAAAATGAGCTGCTGGGAGCTCATATTTATAAACCAAGGAGCCGCGGGTCAACCCGCGGCAGCCACGAGTACATGCACTCGGGCTATGCGTTGTCCGCTCGAACTTTCTTAACTTTTAATCTGGGCATCCGATAGAGGTGTGTTGTACCTTTTTGGAAAGCCATTGTCGAGAGCTACACAATGATATGTGATTAGAGATTGTCCAAAGCCGGGAAGATGGGTCTATGACCAGATCTCCAAGTCTTCGTTGTCTATCCGTTGTGTTGTCTTGTGCAGTTATCACTCCGGATTTGAGCTATGGTTTTTGTGGGACATCTTTGTACGCAGTTTGAGTTAAACTATGTTGAGACGACATTGATGTGATGTTGAGGTGGAAAATGACCATTTTGACCCTCCTGAGGTTATATCTGGCTTTGGCATAATTGTAGTAGTTTTTTCTCAGGGTTATCTCCGAGATTGGCCTGCTGTTGACTCTAACTGTCCTCAGGGTTATCTCTGAGGTTGGCTTCACCTCTCGGGGTTATCTCTGGGGTTAGAACTAATTTTTCAGTGGTTATCTTTGGAACTTGGACTAAATCTGTCAGGGTTATCTCCAAGATTGAAACTGGATCTCCCGGGGTTGGAACTAGATCTCTCGGGGTTATCTCTGAGGTTGGAACTGAATCTCCCAGGGTTATCTCTGGGGTTGGAACTGGATCTAACTTCCAAGGTTATCTCTGGAAGATGATTCTGCCCTCCGACAGGGTTAGTAATAGGAGTGCAAAATTTTGAGTGTCTACAGATGCCACTCTTTATCATGTTCATGCAATGTAATGGCATGGATAGGATAAAGACTACTAGACACTTGAAATATGACAAGCTTAAGATGATGCAATGTAATGCAGCATGATGCAATGCTATGTTGAATGTTGTTGTTGGAATGATTTCCAACGGGATGTGATAACTGCCTGCTCCCGCCGCTTCTGTTGGGGGATGGAGTTGTTAATGTAACGACCGAGAAAATCGGATTAATTATAAAATAATTTTATTTGATTAAATAATGAATAAAATTATATTATATGTTATTATTAATGAGTAGGCAAGATGAATGTTATTCTATAACCTAAGCATGTCGGAATATCATAGTATTCTGGCTACGTGAAGGAATTAAAGTGTTTGAATTTCCAAGACGAAAATAAAAGTTTTTCGAGAAATTTTTTGAAAAACACTATTCATCAATATCTGCTCAGAAATTATTTTTGAACTTCCGAAAATTACATAACGATAGAATAATAAGGAATGATGGATTATGTAATAATAATTCAAGTATGATAAATGTAGTTTTTTGCCTGCGTACTAAGTTCGAGAATGTTAAGGAAAGTGAAAAATGGAATAAACGATAGTATAATACGCAATTATTATACGAGGTAATGAATATGAGTATGATACAAGGTATTATACAAGTATGTATGAAAGATGGTATGTCATATATGATGAATGATTATACAAACTAGTATACGAGAAGAATACGTAGACTATACGTTATAAGCATTAAGCCAATAGTAATGGACTTGTAGGATTTGTGTAGGAATTGGGCAAGCCCAAATGCAAACTTGTTAAAGCCTAATGATATGAAATGCAAGCCCAAATGTTAAACTAAAGTTATTAAAACCTAAGCCCAAACCAAGAACTGGATCCGTGGATCGAACCAATGGGTTACTAGATAAGAAAAAACCCATGGGGAAACCCATGTGGGCCCCATGGATCACATGGCCAACCATCTTGGTGACCAAGTAAAGTGGTTTTACTTGTTGACCAAGATGGGAATAGTAAGGAGGTGGAATGACCTAAGTTACCTTATTGCCCTAAATTGGTAATTCCTATAAATAGAAGAGCTTTGTTAGTCATTTGTTGCTTGTTCAAAATTCACCAACAAACTTAGAGTTTATATATTAAGAGAGAAAAGTAAGAGCTAGACTTGCTATATCAAGAAGAAAAGAAGAAGAACCAAGCTAGAACATCAAGGGTAAGAATCTTTGACCATTAATCTTCCTCTCTTCAATTGCAGTTTGATAGAGAAGTGATGATTGATGGAGCATATGATAAGAAGAAACAAGGATGGTTGTTAGAAGACTTAAACTTTAATATGCCATGATTATAAGCGAATCATAATTATAAAAGTTATGAAATAGTGAAGAACATTGAAGAATTATAATGTTGTTATTGATGGACAAGTTTAAAACCATTATTTGTAGGCTTAAATAATATAAGTTGTGTTAATGGAATGAATCCATTTGGAACGGTGTAAAAATCTCAAGTAACGAAGTTATGGCAAAATTTATGAGATTAGATGATAATCATCAAAATAGTTAAATTCGCGCAATGGAAGTCAAAAGTCACCATTTAACTCGGAAATGTTGGTTTTCGATGAAGAATAGTCTAAGTTTGCATTTTAGAGTTGTGGACACAAAAATGGTCAAATTCTGACTTAGAACAAAGAAACGAGCTATGAACGTTCACGAACGTTTAGCATTTTTGTAATAAAGAACTTAATCGGTGAATTCCGTGTTAACGGATTTAAAAATATAAATTCTTATATGAACAGATAGTTCATGTAATTTGTGAGCTAACGGCTTTTGAACAAGCAAATTCAGACTTAAAATGAACAATTTATGAGCCCGGAAAGTTCACAGAACAAGAAAACTGTCAAAACTGCTGTCTAAAATTGTGGTCGGTGCCGCAGTAATACGCCTCATAAACTATAAAGTCGCCACAAAGACCAAAGGCCGAGCCCAAAACCTCTTCGAGAATGGCGCCGTAGTAAGCAAACCTATTAATCTTGGGCATGCCGCCGGAGCGCCAGAGCCGGGCAACATCTACTAGAGACTCGCACCGCAACGCGAGATATGTATAGGAAGCTGGCGCCGCAACGCCAACATTAGGAAGGAGCTAGAGAGGAATGTTTATGGATGTAAAAAATTTAAAAGTTGATTAATGGTGAATTAATACCTTAATAAACTTAAAGTAACATCCTTAAGAATGATAATAACCTTAAAGAATTACAACTAAAGGTTGACGAAAGATTACTTGAACGTAAATAAGAAGTAATGCGATAACCGTAACCAATGTTAAACAAATCTAATGAACGATTAGATTGAGAAGAAGGGTAAGATACGTTAGGGACCATACATGATTGATTATGACCTAATGTGGTATATTATGTGATTATGCATTGTAGAATCCCTAAAGACTCAAACGGAAAGTATTTAATCTGTAGAAGACGCTGAAGGCAAGTATTCTAACCCTTGTCTATGTTCATTCTGGACAAGCTTTGTGATTCATGTATCTTGTACATGAATTGATGTATAATGAAGTTGAAGCCAATCCCTTCGGCTAGACTTAATTTGTTTTGTAGATTTTCATATAATCTATCAAAGTTGCTATCTTTTGCCAAACTATTTTCGTATGGATTTCAAAGAAGACTGAGTATGAATAAGCAAACGTTTTATCGTCAATCGATAGGCACGTGAGGTTGCCAAAACTTAAACGTAAATACGTTTAAAGAAGAAGTGTTGTACAACATAGAGTACTATAGGCTGATCACTTAGACGTGCTCGTAAGATATACTGGACTTATGGACTTAGTGTCGGGTTGTCCTTTTAAAGATAGAATTAAATGCTCAAGGTCTTGGACCAAAATTTATGTTTTATGAACGTTGTTCATTGTGAAATGTTTTAAAGAAAAGAGAAGTGCTATTTTGAATTATCAATAGTACTTCATAGCTATTGATTCAGTTATAGAAGATATACGATTCCTATGATTCAAGCCCGTTGTTTAAATGAAATTATCATACTTGCTGAGCTAGTTATGCGCACTCTTGCTTGAACCATATGAATGCGGCTAAGATCGAATGACCTGAAGGATCGAATAAGGATAAAGGGAAGGCTAAGGCAGAAAATTAAGATGTCTTTGTAATAGTATAGTTCAAACGTTGTAATTACTTGATATTATGACCAAGAACTTATGTATTGGTTATAAAGAACCTGGGAAAGGGAATATTGTTTTGGAATATATAGAAGACATATTCACTCTTTTGAGTTATTTTAATTGAATGTATATGTGAACTGTAGCACCGTGTAGCACCATTTGTTGGGTTGGAAGATACCCGGATTTGGGGGCGTCACAGATTGGTATCAGAGCATAGGTTATAAAACTTAAGGGGGGTAAAAAGAACCTTAAGTCATAACCTTAAGAAGAGTTAAAGAAGTAAAAGCTGAAGTTAACCCTAAAAACGCATTATATGTGATATGTGTTTTTATTATTCTAATGATGTTTACTAATCAAACTAAATTATTTTGTTGTAGATGTTAGGAGATAGCATAATGTATAGGGATATACATGTCGATAGTGAGGAGTCTGTGAATTAAGTAAAGATTGTACCGTCACCTGTAGCAGAGTTGCCAGAAGTGGTGGTGATTGAGTCAGAAGACTCGAAAAACTTGGAATTCATGTCCTTGTTTGATGGGATGTCAAAGGAGGAGGTGGAGGTGGTTTTCTTTTAACACGGTAGCACTTGTAGAATAAATGACTCTGGGGGAGTCAATGAAAACATTGTTCATGACAGTATTGGATAGAAACATCCAGTATGGGAAGGAGGTGAAAGAATTGAAGGAGGAGCTCCATGATATCTTGGAGAACAAGAAAAGCATGGAGTCAATGTGGGAAGAAGAGCACAATGAGAAGCTGTTAGCCAAGGACAAGGTCCATGAGCTGAAACACGAGGTCTTTGAGCTCATGCAGGAGCTAAAGACCAAGAAGTAAAAGTTTGGTAGGATGTCCTATATATATAGAAGTTCTCACGGGGATTTTAAGCGGCAAGTGGCTGAGTATCCCGTGGAGGCAGGGCAGAACTGACATACTATCAGCCGAGATGTGATAGTCGGTCTTGCCAATGCCGAGTATAAGAATGCCATAAGGCAAATGTAATCTAGTTACTAGCTAGAGTAGAGCTAGATATGTAAATATGTTGTATCTATGTAGTGACATAAAACCCTCTTTTGTATAACAAAGGGTAGTCTTTTGTAAATCCCAATTTTTGGAAAGCAATGGAGGGAAAGTAATGTAATCAGCTAAGGCTGTGTAATGATGAACGATGTAGTACTACTATAAGGAAGAACGTATCAATATAAGCCTTTTATTGAAACATATTGTGCAATGAGTATGAGTTATTGTTTAATAATGAATAATAACTAATTAACAAGAAAGAAATAATAATGAAATGTTATTTATTTTAACAGAAAAATGACGCCAAGAAGAAGATAAAGAAATCAAGGAGCGAATGTGAATCAAACGGAAGGGGGACCAGTTAATCCGATGCATGAGTTTGTTACTTTATTAACGGCTGCTTTTAACCAAAAAAGAGCGAATATACCTGTAAATCCTGCGGTAGTACGAGCTACTATGTTTAAGAATTTTAAGAGTGTAGGTCCGCTGGAGTTCAAAGGAACTACGGACCCCATAGAAGCCCAGACTTTGGTGAAAGAAATAGAGAAAGCATTTGTTATTACAAATGTTGATGAGGGGAAAAAGGTTGCTTTTGCTACCTATATGATGAAGGGAGAGGCCAACTTCTGGTGGGAGGCAAACCAGGCTAGGGCAGAGATAAAGAATTTAATGTGGACACGTTTTAAGGAGATTTTCTTTGAGAACTACTTTCCCACGAGTATGCAAGGGAGGATGGAGATGAGGTTTCTAGAGTTGAAATAAGGGGAAATGATTGTTCCCCAATATGCTGCCAAATTAAATAAACTGGCGAGGTTTTCTCCACACCAAGTGGATACGAAGGTTAGGAAGGTGAGAAGATTCGAGCAGGGCTTAAAACCTTGGCTCTATAGTTGTATATCAGTGTTCCAAAGTACTTCCTTTGGAACCATTATGGAGAAGGCGATAATCGCCGAGGGTGGTAATGAGGCTCTAAGCCAATACCACAGAGAGAAGAAAAATAAGAATAAGGTAGATGGGGGAGTGAAAATTGAGGGAGCCAATGGTAGTGGCAATGGCCAGAAGAGGAAGGGTTTTAACTCTGGGAATACCAGAGTAAAGCAAGGAGATCCTAAGGAGAGGATGGAGGCATGCAAGAAATGTGGGAAGACTCATTTAGAAGTCTGTCTCAAGGGAAAGTCGGTATGCTACAACTGTGGATAGTAGGGGCATATTTCGCCTAACTGTCCAAGTTTGAAGAAGAACCATGGATGCTTCGTATGTGAATCAACTGACCACATAGCGAAGAACTGCCCAAAGAAGGGGATGGATAGGATTAAAGGCACTAATAGTGGTAAGTTAGATATTAGTGGTCCATCTTAGATGAGTAGGCCAATGGCCCGCACCTTTAACATAACGATCCAAGATTTAGTTGCATCAGGGGATGTAGTTGCAGGTATTATCCCGATCAATGATATAAATGCTTATGTGTTGTTTGATTCGGGTGCTATTTGTTCTTTTATAGCATGTGATTTTGCTAAACGATCAGAATTACGTCCCGAAAGATTGCCTATACCTTTGAATATCAAGGTAGCCAATGAAAAAATAATTCCTGTTGAAAACATTATAGGAGTTGTTGTTGTGTAAATATATGAGGTTATAAATTATCGATAAATTTGATACCGATAAAGTTGGGAGAATTCGATGTAATTCTCGGGATGGATTCGTTGTTTAACCATGGTGCAATTATAGATTTTCAAAAGAAATGTGTAAACATTAGAACATTGAGACAGCCTCATGTAATGTTTTACAATAATAAATCACAGGGATGTACGTGTTGTCTTACTATGACACAAACTAGGAAATTGTTGAGGAAGGGATGTGTAGGTTATTTGTGTCATGTTGTTGATACCCCTCTGGGAGCAACAATGGAACAAATACCTATAGTCAATGAATTCGTGGATGTATTTCCAAGCCAATTACCAGGTCTTCCACCAGATAAGGAGATTGAATTCGTAATAGATATTGTGCCAGGAGCGGCACCGGTTTTAAGGGCACCGTATCGATTGGCGCTTGTGGAGATGAAGGAGCTGATGGTTCAGTTATAAGAACTTTGAATAGAAAGTACATTCAACTGAGTATTTCTCCATGGGGAGCACTAGTACTGTTTGGGAAGAAGAAGGACGGATTGTTGAGACTTTGTATCGACTACCGAGAGTTGAACAAGTTAACGATAAAGAATAAATACCCATTGCCCAGGATCGATGATCTTTTTGATCAATTGAAAGGGGCAAAGTATTTTTCTAAGATAGATTTACAAATGGTGTATCATCAGTTGAAGGTTAGGAAGGAGGATGTACCTAAGACAACATTCAAAACTCGTTACGGTCATTACGAGTTTCTGATGATGTCATTTGGGTTAACAAATGTAGCAACTGCATTTATGGATATGATAAACAGAGTGTTCAAACAATATTTGGATAAGTTCATCGTAGTGTTTATCGATGATATTCTAGTCTATTCTAAAATGCCAGAAGATCACGCTGAACACCTAAGAATAGTGTTGGAGACACTAAGGAAAGAGAAGTTATATGCGAAATTCACTAAGTGTGAATTTTGTCTAGAAACGGTACAATTTTTAGGACATGTTATCGATAAGGATGGAATTTTAGTAGATCCAGCGAATGTGGAAGCAGTGATTAATTGGGAACAACCAAAAATGCCGACTGAAGTACGGAGTTTCCTCGGGTTAGCGGGATTCTATCGAAGATTTTTCTAAGATAGCTACTCCGTTGACTAATTTGACAAGGAAGACAGTGAAGTACGTGTGGACTGAGAAGTGTGAAGACAGTTTCCAAGAGTTGAAGAAAAGGTTAAGTGAAGCACCTATATTATCTTTACCCGATGATACAGGGAATTTTATAGTTTATAGCGATGCTTCGCATAGAGGACTTGGTTGCGTGCTCATGCAGCATTGTAAGGTCATTGTGTATGCATCACGGCAGTTAAAAGATTATGAGAAAGTTTATCCTACTCATGATCTGGAGCTGGCTACAGTAGTGTTTGCCTTAAAGATATGGAGGCATTACTTATAGGGAGAGAAATGTGAGATATACACAGACCATAAGAGTCTAAAATATATCTTCACACAAAAGGATTTAAATATGAGACAAAGGAGATGGCTAGAGTTGATAAAGGATTACGACTGTGATATCCTATATCACCCCGAAAAAGCCAATGCAGTGGCCGACGCCTTAAGTAGGAAGGGTCGGGAAAAGTTGTTTATGTTAACGGCTCAAACTGAGTTAATAAAAGAGATGGCTAGAATGGAGTTAGAGGTGAAGTTACCGAGTGAGTCCGAAAATAGATTATTTACAACGGAGATTCGATCTACCATTGTAGAAAGAGTCAAGGAGGTACAACTCAAAACTGATGAGTGTGACCAGATGAAGAAGTGGCTAGCAGATGAAAAAGAGATAAAGTATAGTCTTGATAATGAGGGGTTTTTAAGATTTGAAGGAAGAATTTGGGTTCCGAATGAGACGGAATTAAAGGAGGAAGTGTTACAAGAGGCTCATAGTTCGAGTTACTCAATTCATCCTGGTAGTATTAAGATGTACCAAGACCTTCGACAGAGTTTTTGATGGCCGAACATGAAGAGAGAGATAGCAGAATATGTGAGTAGGTGCTTAACTTGTCAAAAAGTTAAGGCCGAACATCAACGACCAAGTGACTTGTTACAGTCATTGGAGATTTCGGAATGGAAGTGGGAGTATATCATGATGGATTTTGTGGTGGGACTTTCGATTACACAGAAAAGGTACGACGCTATTTGGGTAATAGTGGACCGATTAACGAAGTCGGCTCACTTTTTGCCAATAAGGGTTAAGTATAACTTAGATTAGTTAGCTACACTTTATGTTAAGGAAATTATTTCCAGACATGGAGTACCAGTTTTGATAGTGTCAGATAGTGACCCACGATTCACATCGAACTTTTAGAGAAGTCTACAAGAACTGTTGGGAACGTAATTGAAGTTAAGTACAATGTATCATCCACAAACCGATGGACAGAGCAAAAGGACAATTCAGACGTTAGAAGATATGTTGAGATCTTGTGTCATGGATTTCAAGGGTAGTTAGGATGATCACCTACCATTAGTAGAGTTTGCGTATAACAATAGTTATCATGCAAGCATAGGCATGCCACCTTACGAAGCTCTGTACGGAAGGAAGTTCAAAACACCATTGTGTTGGGACGAAGTGGGAGAACGCAGAATGGTAGGACCTGAATTGGTGCAGAAAACATCTAATATAGTTAAGTTGATACGAATGTGTCTGGTAGCAGCTCAAGAAAGACAGAAGAAGTTTATGGATTTGCATCGAGTAAATCAAGAGTTTGGAGTAGGCTCGTAAGTATTTCTAAAGGTATCTCTCTGGAAAGGAAAGATACGCTTTGGAAAGAAGGGAAAGTTAAGTCCAAGGTTTATAGGACCTTTTGAGGTATTAAAAAGGGTAGGAGAGGTAGCTTACATGATAGCATTACCTCCAAACTTAGAATGAATACACAATGTGTTTCATGTATCTATGTTACGTCCTTATAAGCCAGACTATAAGCACGTAATAGAGTATGAGCCTATTCATATTGAGAAAGACTTGACATATGAAGAGATGCCAATTCAAATCATCGATAGAAAAGAGCAAGTTCTGAGGAATAAAGTTATACCTTCAGTAAAAGTGTTATAGAAGATCCACGATACCGAAGAAGCAACGTGGGAACTTGAAGAAAAGATGAGGAAGAATTATCCTCAGGTATTTGTTTAATATTTTAAGCGAGATTCTGGGGACAGAATCCTTATAAGGTGGGGTGAATGTAACGACCGAGAAAATTGGATTAATTATAAAATAATTTTATTTGATTAAATAATGAATAGAATTATATCATATGTTATTATGAATGAGTAAGAAAGATGAATGTTATTCTATAACCTAAGCATGTCAGAATATCATTGTATTCTGGCTACGTGAAGGAATTAAAGTGTTTGAATTTCCAAGACGAAAATAAAAGTTTTCCGAGA
The DNA here is from genome assembly GCA_020205605.1 of Panax ginseng. Lineage (NCBI taxonomy): Eukaryota > Viridiplantae > Streptophyta > Magnoliopsida > Apiales > Araliaceae > Panax > Panax ginseng. The sequence goes on from CM035139.1 coordinate 72,147,470, forward strand.
AATTTTTCGAAAAACACTATTCATTAATATCTACTCGAGAATTATTTTTGAACTTCTAAGAAATATATAATGATAGAATAATAAAGAAGGATATATTATATAATAATAATTCAAGAATGACAAACACATTTTTTCGCATGCGTACTAAGTTCGAGATTGTTAGGGAAAGTGAAAAATGGAATAAACGATAGTATGGTACACAAGTATTATACGAGGTAATGAATACGAGTATGATACAAGGTATTATACAAGTATGCATGAAAGATGGTATGTCGTATATGATGAATGATTATACGAACTAGTATACGAGAAGAATACATAGACTATACGTTATAAGCATTAAGCCAATAATAATGGACTTATAGGATTTGTGTAGGAATTGGGCAAGCCCAAATGCAAATTTGTTAAAGCCCAATGATATAAAATGCAAGCTCAAATGTTAAACTAAAGTTATTAAAACCTAAGCCCAAACCAAAAATCGGATCCGTGGATCAAACCAATGGGTTACCGATTAAGAACAAACTATGGGGCAACCCATGTGGGCCCCATGGATCACTTGGACAACCATCTTGGTGACCAAGTAAAGTGGTTTAACTTGGTGACTAAGATGGGAATAGTAAGGAGGTGGAGAAAGGAGGTGGAATGGCCTAAGTTACCTTATTGCCTTAACTTGGTAATTCCTATAAATAGAAGAGTTTTGTTAGTCATTTGTTGCTTGTTCAAAATTCACCAAAAAACTTAGAGTTTATATATTAAGAGAGAAAAGTAAGAGCTAGACTTGTTATATCAAGAAGAAAAGAAGAAGAACAAAGCTAGAACATCAAGGGTAAGAATATTTGACCATTAATCTTCCTCTCTTCAATTGTAGTTTGATAGAGAAGTGATGATTGATGGAGTATGTATGATAAGAAGGAACAAGGATGGTTGTTAGAAGACTTAAACTTTAATAAGCTATGATTACAAGTGAATCATAATTATAAAAGTTAGGAAATAGTGAAGAACATTAAAGAATTGTAATGTTATTGTTGATGGACAAGTTTAAAACCATCATTTGTAGGATTAGATAATATATGTTATGTTAATGGAATGAATCCATTTGGAACGGTGTAAAAATCTCAAGTAACAAAGTTATGGCAAAATTTACGAGATTAGACGATAATCGTCGAAATCGTTAAATTCTCGGAATGGAAGTCAAAAGTCACCATTTAACTTGGAAACGTTGGTTTTTGATAGAGAATAGTCTAAGTTTTCATTTTAGAGATGCGGACTCAAAAATGGTAAAATTCTGACTTAGAACGAAGAAACGAGCAATGAACGTTCATGAACATTTAACGTTTTTGTAATAAAGAACTTAATCAGTGAATTCCATGTTAATGGATTTGAAAATGTAAAATTCTTAAATGAACACATAGTTCATGTGATTTCTGAGCTAACGACTTTGGAACGAGCCAATTCGGACTTAAAATGAACAATTTATGAGCCCGGAAAGTTCACGAGAAATAAGAAAAGCTCACAAAAACTGTTTGAGCCAGCGGCAAGGCTGTACAAATGACCCAAGGTTATAAAGTCGGTAGCCAAGTAAGCTAGTCCGAGCCCAAAACCTACTAGAGAATGGCATTACAAATATGATTTATTAGTATTTGGGCATGGTAATGCAGCAATACTAGAGCCGGGAAACATCTACTAGAGACTCGTGTCACAGTGCGAGATATGTATAGGAAGTTGGCGCCGCAGCGCCAACACTAAGAAGGAGCTAGAGAGGAATGTTTATGGACGTAATGAATTTAAAAGTTGATTAATAGTGAATTAATACCTTAATAAAATTAAAGTAACATCCTTAAGGATGATAATAACCTTAAAGAATTACAACTAAAGGTTGACGAAAGATTACTTGAACGTAAATAAGAAGTAATGCGATAACCGTAACCAATGTTATAAAAATCTAATGAAAGATTAGATTGAGAAGAAGGGTAAGATACGTTAGGGACCGTACATGATTGATTATGACCTAATGTGGTATGTTATGTGATTATGCATCGTAGAATCCTTAAAGACTCAAATGGAAAGTATTTAATCTGTAGAAGATGCTAAAGATAAGTATTCTAACCCTTGTCTATGTTCATTATGGACATGCTTTGTGATTCATGAATCTTGCACATGAATTGATGTATAATGAAGTCGAAACCAATCCCTTCGGCTAGACATAATGTGTTTTGTAGATTTTAATATAATCTATCAAAGTTGTTATCTTTTGCCAAACTATTTTGGTATGGATTTCAAAGAAAGACTGAGTATGAATAAACAAATGTTTTGTCATCAATCGATAGGCATGTGAGGTTGCCAAAACTTAAACGTAAATACGTTTAAAGAAGAAGTGTTGTACAACATAGAGTACTATAGGCTGATCACCTAGACGTGCTCGTAAAATATACTGGACTTACGGACTTAGTGCTTGGTTGTCCTTTTTAAAGAAAGAACAAAATGCTCAAGGTCTTGGACCAAAATTTATGTTTTATGAACGTTGTTTATTGTGAAATGTTTTAAAGAAAAGAGAAGTGTTATTTTGAATTATCGATAGTACTTCATAGCTATTGATTCAGTTATAGAAGATATACGATTCCTATGATTCAAGCCTGTTGTTTAAATGAAATTGTCATACTTGCTGAGCTAGTTATGCTCACACTTTCTTGAACCATATGAATGCAGCTAAGCCTAAATGACCTGAAGGATCGAATAAGGATAAAGGGAAGGCTAAGGCAGATAATTAAAATGTCTTTGTAATAGTATAGTTCAAACGTTGTAATTATTTGATATTATGACCCAGAACTTATGTATTGGTTATAAAGAACATGGGAAAGAGAATATTGTTTTGGAATATATAGAAGACATATTCACTCTTTTGAGTTATTTCAATTGAATGTATGTGTGAACTGTAGCACCGTGTAGCACCATTTGTCAGTTTGGAAGATACCTAAATTTGGGGGCTTCACAGTCAATGATGGCTCCATTGAACCGCTTTGATGTCTACTCAAATGGTAGTTTACAAAGCTCTCATTACCGTAATCTTCCGATGCAACGCTGGGGTTGTCACCAGCGATTTGAAATGTCCATCAGTGCTACCTGAGCCTAATTTCCCGACTGGTCATAGAGATGTCTTTAAAATCCCTACAGTGGAGGTTTTCCAATGCTTGAGACCACTAGATGTTGACATTGGGGTTGTCACCAACGTCCTTGATCTTTTTAAAAATGCTTTCCACCGAAGACGTTCTTCTCTTTTACGAGCGACTCTTGGGGATTGTTGATGTTTCATCCAGATGATGGCTTGGCTTTGTGGCGACCATGGGATGTTTCTTGCCATTACGCTGGCATTATCACCATCGTTATGACTTTCTACCAAGTCGATGTTAATATTTCCTATGGGGATAGCGTTTTAACTACTGGGGATCTGTATAACAAATTTCATCATCGGTCCTCCCCGATGAAGATGGTTTTTCGTGGTTTGTTTCATCAGATTTCTTTGACGCTTCGCTGGAGTTATCGCCAACAGCTTGCAATATCAGATACCCTGATCTTCATTGAAGTAGCCTTCAACAACTTATATCACCGGATCATTTTTGATGCTTCATTGGAGTTATCGCCAATGGCTTGCCATGTCAGGGATGCCTGACCCATGTTGAAGTAACTTTCAACGGCTTACACCACCAAAACATTTTCGATGCTTCGTTAGAGTTGTCACCAATGGCTTGCAGTGTCAGGAATGCCTCACCCTTGTTGAAGTAGCTTTTAACAGCTTATGATGTCTGAAATCTCCGCTGGGGATGTATTTCTGACGAGCTATACTCTTGACGAGTTTGGATGCTTTTGATTGTAATCACAACCCTCGATTGATGGCATCGGACCTTTGCGATGCGCTGACAAGGGCTGTATTCAATAACTTTTATCATCAGCTTTATGAACCCTATATTTGGGCGAATAACGATGACTGACATGTAGACCCGTAGTTTGGACTCTGAATTCATGATTTTCAGCTTTTTCGCTTAATTACGTAGCACCTTTTTTCCTGATTTAACTTTTCAGCTTCTAAGACCTCCTTTGCAACTCAAATTTAGTCAAGATGAAGGGTGTGGGGACCACCCTGGGTAGCTGCAGGTAGACCAATGGCCACCCGTGGGTTATATATATCACCTCCCATCTCTTTCACAAGTCATTTTAAAGTTGAAGCCACACAGAGAATCTGAGATTTCTTCTTCAGATCTACTAAGTTCGGGTTGCTTTCTGTAAAAAATTTCACCGTACAATCGTTTTGCACTATCCTGGTAACATTTAGATGTTTTCTTTTCCATTCTTGACCGTTGGAAAGTGAGATATCATATAAAATGCTTTAAAACATATAGTAGTGACTATGAATGTCATATGACTTGATAAAAATTATTCAATGCAGTAAATGTTAGTCTTTTATCTTGCTAAATGTATTAATGTGAAAAAATTAACTTTTGAAACAGTCAATTGGCACCCTTTTCTGCTATTTTTTCATCCTATTTGAGGATAAATGAGCAAAGGTTTTGAAGCAAACCAATCCTAGTAATTAGGCTACCCTGATGGATATGACTTTGAGCTGGTGTGCTACTGAATGGCCACCTAGTCGTACCTATGTGCATGTGGATAGTCTTTTTACAAAAGAGACTCTGGCGAAATTTTTTCACGAGTCTAGGCATTGAATGAACATGCATTTTTAAGTCTACTGCAGATGTATGTTAAAGTAATGCATGCATGCATATAGCTATGAACTGAAATTAATAAGCTCTAGGTTAGAATTTTCCACACCCTTTCTGAGGTAATTTAGAGACTTTATTCCAGATATATGGATCCAGACCAGCCGAGTAGCTCCCGTGGGACCTCTTCTGGTGTGAGGAGGAGAGCATCAGATGTTCCTTGGCCTCACCCAGCCCGACAGCCTCGTCGATTGAATAAGTCAATGATTCGTCCTATCCGGATTGAGAGACCGGATGTCAAGGACGAGGAGGAGGACGTACCCATTGTGGATCTTGCGCATTCTTCTTCCATTCCCCATAGGGAGCTTCTAACTATAAATGTGACGATTTTTGATCTTTTGGATGATTTGAGTCGTCACCCTTCTATCTATCTTCACGCGAATGAGGTTATAGCCGTGTTGATCTTCCTTTTCCCGTTTGTGGGGGCAAGGGTTATGATTTTGATTTGCACTTTGATGTACGTTCTCGACTTTACGTAGCTTAGAGGGAACTGGTTTAGCATACATTCACTGTACCAGACTCTCCATCCAGAGTACCGAGAGATTATTCATTCATGGGGCTTCGAGGCTTTCTTTTCCATCCCCCCCATCGTTGTCCCTGGGGTTATCTCAGGGCTTTGTCTAAGCCCTGGTTTCACCAGACCCAGTCTCTCTATTTGTTAGATTATGAGGTGATGATGACACCGATATATTGGTAATTCATCACTAGATTGGAGTTTTCAGGGGCGCTAGTGCCTTTGGTTACTAACATTTCCCCGACCGCCCTCAAATACTTATTGGGAGTCCCAGCCACGGTGCTCAAGGGTCAGACTTTCCATTCTGGTCCTTTGACTGTAGATGCCATGAGTGGGGATCTGACTGAGCCATTGCCCGATGATCGGAGGGTTAGAGATCGCATCCTTCGGCGATTATTTTTGATCATCCTCAAGGGTTGTTTCTTGGTTGATAACTCTTCGACGGTATCATTCTCTTTAGTCAGCGTCACTCAGGAGGTGGACCGTATCAGAGAGTTTGATTGTGGCTCCTACACCTTTGCCTACTTCCTCAGAGGGATGCATCTACGCTCAGAGGGGGTGACGTAGGCTTGGTTAGGGTTTTACCCATTTCTGTTGGTGAGCATTTTCTCTTGATTTTTGATTTCCCTTGTTTGGGTTGTCAGTTTGATTGATCGCAAATATTTGATCTTTGTATTCGCAGTTTTGGGCCTACGAGAGGCTCCTATGTCTTCGTCCCGTTAGCATGCTAGGTTTGGACACCTATCCACGGGGATGGCGATGGCATTACTCCACTTTGGCAGAGGTTTTTGTATCTGGGGGTTTCACCCATTCTCGCCTACAGTTGGAGTTGTTGACCTAAGATGTCATTACATGGGTTCCTTACCCCGAGGACCACTTGACAGTTGGCTTTGAGGGTGGTTTCCCGACTGGTGTCGAGTATGTATTGTCCACCCATCAGATTCCTCTCCTTACTAACGGAGGGAGCTCTATTTGGGAGAGCGTGCTATCAGGAGCACCACACGAGAGATACACATTCCGTTCTTTCCTCCTGCCAGGCGTCATTGGCCTTTGTCTCAACCGATCATTGAGATCCCCTTGATGGGTGTAGACGACATTACTTTATCAGAGGGACCTTTCAGTTAGGAGGTTTTTTACCGCTGGTGGTTCCCTTCTACCATTGGAGCTCAGACCCGCGCCACACAGTTCATTGGGGATATGGTTCCTGGCTCTATCATGATAACATATTGGATTACTGGCGTCCGAAAGCTAACTCATTTGATGCAGATTGAGAGTTTGACCCAGCAGTTGGACCGGGCACATTTCTTTATCCGATATTTGGGCAGAGATCCATCAGAGGCTGATACTTTTGATCCTTCCCACTCTGGCACTGGACCTTCAAGTGGCCCATATTTTGATGGTTTTACTGACGCAAATCCTCCATTGTATCGACCTGATATCCCTTCTAGAAGAGATTCAATGACTGAGGAGGAGTTACATCAGATGATTAGATTGGATGATGTAAACTTCATTGATTTCTTCTGATGCATTTCTCATTATTTCTTTTGAGAGGCCTTTGTTAGATATTGGACGGCTGTGGCCTAGTTCTCGTTATATCTTTTGATAGGCCTCTGTTAGATGTTGGGCGGTTGTGCCCCATTTCCCAGTATTTTATTTTCCAGTTGTATATAGAGATGATATATTTATTAGATGATGTACTTAGGAATGTATGTATAATACTTTCTATTTTTTGGGTGATAGTTGATCAGTTGTTGAGGCATTCCATGACCCTCCTGACATTTCAGGTTCTACCGGGATTTATAGAGGGCATGCTTAATCATTGGATACAGATAGACAAGTGTTCAGATTTGATACCCATTAGTTAACTCCTATATTGGAGGAGTATGAGTGTCTTACAGACTTGCCATTGGATCGACCTTGCGCTCGGATGGCTGTCAGTGACATGAGCTGTCAGTTTATGACCTTGATAGGTTTGAGGCACAGAGTTGCCCTAGACGAGATTACCTTGGGGTAGTGGTGTCCATGGACTTCTTAATTGATAGTATTGGGTCATTGGACAGCTATCTGCGATATTCCAGGGATTTCACCATTTCTGAGGGTGATTGGCATGTCGCCCATGTAGATATATTCTTGATGTGTATTGCGCCCTATCTATACATGCCGTTGTACATGGACCATCTGGATATCGGCGTGATTATGGTAGTCCATGCTCTTAGGGAGGGTCATACAATCTTACCGATGATTTTGGCAGAGACCTTGAGGTCGGCCATGTTTTGACATACCCATTCAGTGGGGATTTTTAGAGGCAGTGTGATCTTATTGTACATGTGGTTTATGACACACTTGAGACCAATTGGCACCTTCAGACTTTATGGGTATTGTTTTTCCCATGAGATAGCCATGTCCTATTCTTTTCAGCAGGCTAAGTGTACAAATGCAGCATCATGGTTGGCTTTCTTGTCAGGGATCGAGGACCCATTTGCTATTTTGCTATATTAGGGACTCAGCTCTCCCTATAGCTTTATCATTCATGTAGTCGGCATGGACTAACTTCCCCTGGCCGGTTTAAGGGGGGGACCATATATCATCCACTGATTGTCATGGGATAGTTTGACCAGTTTTAGGATATTCATCCCTTTGACGGGGCAGTGGGTCAGCGATTGTCATTGCGACTTCTGTCAGCGGAGGATTTGACCAGGATTTATGATTGTTAGACTTGTCGAGAGAGGGCTAACTTTTTGACTAGCCATCTATGTAGCTCTTTAGAGTATTCTGCATGGATGGGAGGCAAAGATTGCATTGGCTAGGGTTATTTCCTTAGAGCCGGGTATTGATTTGATGATCGGGAGCCTATGTAGTACCCTATTTCTCCTATCTAGGATGAGCTATTTATTGGTTCGTTAGTAGCTTTTGTTGATTCCCCCAGTATTCCCACTGTTGTGGCTCCACCTTTTGTAGAGTATTTAGAGTAGAGGTTACATTTGATGACGTTTGAGAGGGATCAGATTAGGGCCTTGATGTTGACAGCTCTTTCTGATAGAGATGACACTTTTATTGAGAAGGATGATGCTTTAGCTAGCAGGGATACTGCTGTTGTTGAGTGGGATGAGGCTCTATCGTCTCGAGATGCAGTTGTTGTTGAGCGGGATGAGGCTCTAGCTTCTCGAGATGTTGCCACTACAGATAGTACTGCACTTAGATCTCATACTACTGGCATTATTGCAGAGATGAGTACATTCATTAATGAGAATGGTAGCACTATACAGATGGCCGTAGATCTCATGGATCGCATGAACACCCTAAGGCAGGAGCTTATAGATTCACCTCCATCTACTGAGAGGGATGCCATGTTGGACTTGATGGCTCGCTTATCCACGATTTTGTAGATTAGCTTTGATTTTCCTTCATAGACTAGGATAGTCATTTTTGTCATGTACCGGACACATTGTATACATCAAACAATATTATATGGCAAGGAAATATTTTTTGATTCACTTCCCTTTTAGATATGACTTGTTACTTGCTTGATAGTTGCCTTTTTCTCCAGGACTTACGATCTCGATGTATTCTAAATTCCTCCTTGGTGGATGGACTTTGAGATGTCTTAGGATCTTTCAGAATGGATCATTGATTTTTGGGCTTCTCAGCTGTTTGGTGTTTTGGGACTAGTTTCTGCATATGGTTATGGTTTGAGGAGAGAATTTTGGCTTTTCTCTCTGAGGGTGACCGTACCACAGATGGTCGTCGGTTTTCTCCCATTGATGAGGGGAGACCAAGTAGTTCCATCTCTTATGGATTAGTGTTTCTCTTTGTGGATTCAACCGCAACATAGATGGTCACCGGTGTTTCTCCCATTTGTGAGGGGAGACTAGGTAGTTACATCTCTATTGTCTAAGCCAATGAGGTGTGGTTTGACCGCACCAAAAATGGTTGCCAGTTGTTTCCCATTGATGAGGGGAGACCAGGTAGTTCCATCTCTTATGGTTTGCTTTGAAAGGTTGAAAGGGTGATCACAAAACCTTTAAAAGGGTTTTGTGATTTCGCAGGGGTGAGACCGCATTGTAAATGGCTGCCTACGTACTTCCATTGATGAGGGGAGATCATGTCTGCGTAGTTTGAATCTAGCGTGAAAAGGTTCGAAAGGTTGACAAAGTTGAAGGGTTTGGATTTTTTTTATTTTTATGGTTAGACTGCACTATATAAGGTTGCCTACGTACTCCCGTGTATAGGGGAGATCAAGTCTGTGTAGTTCCAGCATGAGCTAGATGGTTTGAAAGTTGTATGTGGTGAAGGGTTTTTTCTTTTTTTTTGCAAAGGTTAAACCGCACCATAAATGGCTACCTATGTACTCCTGTGTCTGGGGGAGATCAAGTCTGCATAGTTCACTCTTTAGGGTGAACTGATGTGGTTAGAAAGGTTTTGAAAACCTGAATTGACTGATGGATTGATGATCTAGAACCAGGATGCTGGTTTGCGGGTAACTTCAGACATAATACCTTTTTACGGTGTTTAAGTTGATAAGCTGGGGAAATTCTTCGCCATCCATTTCTTGCAATCAGAGGGCTCCTCCTGTCAATACCTCATTGACAATGAAAGGGCCTTCTCAGTTTGGGCCAAACTTTCCTTTAAATTGATCTTTTTTTTTGCTAAATTTTGACTGAAATAAAAGAAAGAATAAGTACAAAGTACATAGGTCCAACCCCAGTCAGTATATCATAGCCATCATAGGACAGACCCTATGATGGCCGTAGTAAACCAAAGCTAGTCACTAGCATACAAGGAATTAACAAGGAATAAAATTATAACTATAACTAACCAACAAACTGGCAAGACAATCTTAGCCGCCCAGCACAACAAGAATACAACTAGACCAAACAGGTGCAGCACCACCCAACAGGTGCAGTAGCCAGAATAGAAGTAACAAACAGCAGCAGCTGCAGCAAAAACCATTGCAGCAACACAGACCCAAACAGACTCGGTAGAAGCTAACAATAGCAAACCACTCAAGCACAAACTGCCCAGACAAGCATCTCATAAATTGCCCAGACAGACTAGCCAACATAGATCCCAAGTCTAAAGCAAAGCTGTAGAAGCAACCAAGTTTAGCCAGCAAAGAGGCAGCTGCAGCAACCCAGCAGCAACAACAATGCAGCAACAGAAACACAACTACTGCATTCCTAGCATAACTCACAACATGAAACATAGCATCTGGCGAGAAGTCAGAGCGAGAAAGCGATAAAGCCTAACATCGAAACATTTAACCAACTCAAATATAATCGTCTACTTAGCAATGTAAATAGTGCGTGAACACGGAACCAACCAACAAAGCAGCACTAGCTAAAATAGAAATATTCCAAAAAAAGCCAAAGATAACCAATTAATGCAATTTGTAGCTACAAAGACAACTACATATCTTAGACCGCAACAAAAGCAACCTAAACCAAACCCCTATTGCAACAGAGCAAATGAACTGAACATAGCAGCAGTAGAATTACAGATATTGAGCAGCTCCTACAACATTAAGGAACCAGATTCCAAGCATTTCCAAACATATGCTATCACAAGTAGTTTCAATAATAAGAATACAACATCAAGATATAATTGAACATGAAAAATGGTTGTGGCCTACCTTTCATCTATCAGAGATAATTGGTGGTACCGATTTTGCAACCATTGGTCTTCCTCCATTCGGGCATCTATCAACACTCTTAGGGATTCTATTTCTACCTCTATGGGGAGTACTGCTTCAATGCCATAGGTTAATAAGTAAGGGATTGCCCCAGTAGAAGTGCGCATTGACATTCTGTAGGCTAATAGAGTCAGAGGCAACAAGTCAGGCCATCATTTGTGATTAGCGGACATCTTTTGCATGATTTTTTTTATGTTCTTATTAGCCTCTTCAACAACACCATTCATCTTTGGTCGATAGATGACGGAATTGAGATGCTTCATGTGGAATTTGCTGCATAATTCCTCCATCATTTGGTTATTGAGGTTTTTGGCATTGTCTGATACAATCACCTCTGGTTGTCCATATCGATAAATGACACTATTTCTAATGAAACCAATGACCACCTGTTTGGTAACTTTGGGAAAAGAGGCTGTTTCTATCCACTTGGTGAAGTAGTCAATCATGGTGAAGATAAATTGATGACCATTATTGGCTTTGGGCTCGATTGGCCCGATTACATCCATTTTCCACATTAAAAAGAGCCACGGTGAACTCATATTGTGGAGTTCCCTTGGAGGGGTGTGGATAGCATTTCCATGAATTTGGCATTGATAACATCTCCTAACGTGATCATCACAGTCAACTTTGAGAGAGATCCAGTAATGCCCTATTCTTATGATCTTCTTGACAAGTAGAGGACCGCTCATATGTGGGCTGCATACTCCACCATGGATTTCATCCATGAGTATTTGGGCTTGGGCTTTGTCTAGGTATCTTAGAAGGCCTAGTCCTGCATCCCTTTTGTAGAATGCATTTTTGCTCAGATAATATTTCATGATCATTCTATGGATCCGCTTTCTTTCAGCTTGACTTGCCCTAGTGGGCGTAGATCCATCTCGCAGATATTCTTTGATGGAATAGTACCAAGGGTTTTGGATGGGAGGCAATTCATCTGATACTTCTCTGATGTAATTCCCATAGGCTGGTGCCTTTTGGCTGACAAATTTGATATTTGGGATGCCTCCCCTTTCAGATATGTTGATCAAGGAGGCCAAAGTTGCTAACGCATCCAAAAAGTCATTCCTATTCTGAGATATATGGAGGAAGGATATTTCTTCAAACTCCGAAGCTATTTGAATACTTTGCCGATGGTAAGGCAACAAATACAATTCTTTGGTGTGATAGACCCCAGTGGTTTATTTGATTACCAGCTCGGAATCTCTAAAGATAGTTAACCATTTGACACCCATGGATTGGGCTAGTTTTAGCCCCATTATACAACTTTCATACTCAGCTGTGTTGTTGGTGCTAACAAACTACAACTTAATAGCAATGGGATACTGTTCTCCCAAAGTAGACACCAGAACTGCTCCTGCCCCAACCGCTTCCATGTTTACAGCTCCATCAAAATACATTTTCCACGATCAGACTATATTCTCCTGATGGTGTTGTTGAATTGTCATGACCCCTTCATCGGGAAAATATGTTTCCAAGGGTTTAAAATCCCTTAATAGTGCTGCAGTTAGTTGATCCACAATTCTTTGAACTTTGATAGACTTTTGGGTCACGTAGATGATGTCGAATTGTTGGAGGATCAACTGCCATTTTGATAGTCGACAATTCAACAAGGGTTTGCTGAATACGTACTTCAGAGGATCCATGCGAGATATGAGATGGGTTGTGTGACCATGGAGATAATGTTGTAATCTCATGGAGGCCCATGCTAATCCACAACAAGTCTTTTCAATCAAGGTGTATTTGTGCTCACTAGTGCTAAATCTTTTGCTGAGGTAATAGATAGCTCTTTCTTTGCCTCTATTGTCTTTTTATCCCACCATGCAGCCCATGGCATTATCATTGATTAACATATACATAAACAGGGGAACGTCATCCCTTGGAGGTACCAAGATAGGAGCTTTGACCAATTGCTCTTTGATGGAAAGGAAGGCTTTTTGACACTCTTCGTTCCATTTCTTGGAGGAGTTATTCCTTAACAACTTGAAGATGGGCTCACAAGTTGCTGTGAGTTGGGAGATGAATCTACTGATGAAATTGATTCTTCCCATAAATCCCAGTATTTACCTCTCTGTCCGGGGCATGGGCATCTCAGTGATGGCTTAAATTTTGGTAGGATCCAACTCAATGCTTTTGTGGCTCACTAGGAATCCCAACAACTTGCCTGACTTGACGGCGAAGGGATACTTGGCCGGATTCAGCTTCAAGTTATATTTGCGCAACCGGTTGAAAAACTTTTTGAGATGGTCTATGTAGTCCTCTTCCCTTCGGGATTTGACAATGATGTCATCCACATAGACTTTTATTTCTATGTGCATTAAATCATGGAAAAGAGACATCATGGCTCATTGATAGGTAGCCCCGGAATTGATGAGGTCGAATGAGAACCGTTTGTAGCAAAAGGTTCTCCAGGGAGTGATGAATGCTGTCTTCTCCCGGTCCTCTTCAACAACCATGATCTGGTGGTACCCAATAAAGCAATTAACAAAAGAGTACATGTCATACTGAGCTGTATTATCAATGAGTATGTGGATAAATGGTACCGAGAAGTTATCTTTGAGATAAGTTTTATTTAAATCCCTATCATCCACTTATACTCACACCTTCCCTCTGGGTTTAGGTATGGGAACTATGTTGGACCACTTAGGGTATGTTGATACTATAATGATTTTGGCTTTGAATTGTTTCACAATTTCTTCCTTGACTTTCAAACTCCACTCAGGTTTCAATCACCCGAGCTTTTGTTTGACTGGCTTAAATCCCTCTTTAATGGGCAGGCGATGAATGACGATATAAGTTAACAAACTAATAATGTCTTTATGAGACCATGTAAACACATCCTGGATGTGGGTCAATAAAGAGACCATGTCATTCCTTTGGCTTGGGGTAAGGTCCATGCCAATCTGGATTTGTTTGGGGTTTTATGAGGTTCCGAGGTTGACAGAGTTGGTTTAATCAAGGTTTGGTTTGGGTTTATCTTCGACCCATTCTTTGATCTCCTCAGGCACCTCATAGTCTTCTTTCTTAATTTTCATCAAGTCGAAGTCCAACTTTACATCAAAGTTGCAGTCATTGTGAAGAATTGAAATTCCATCAACAAGTTTAGACAAACCTAACTCTAGAGTCTTGAATACAAAATGCTTTAACTTAATATATGAAACTATTTAATCATACAAAGTGTTAGCATGGCATGACAAAAGTAATTGCTAATACTATGCAACAAAAGTAAGAAGTTAATGATATCTACATGGCAAAGGGATTTTCTGCCCTTTTTACCCTTTTCGGAAAATACAAGGAGTGTTTCTCTAATTGCCTAGGGTCAAGTCCTGATGGACAGCTGTGATGAAGGGGCGACTATCATCCTCCTCCTCTTGGATAATGACCATGAATGAGTTCACATAAGCGTCAATATTTTTCTTTGATCTATTCTCCTTAGCCCTATTGAAGCGAGGGATCAGGATCTGATCATTTGGGATATCCTTGTTCATCTTTGATAATCGTCTTTTATGTCTTGTTTGCGTCGTTGATTCCTTTCCTCAATGTCTAGGTCTGGAATTAGGACTTATTTCCCACTAGCCAGTATGGTCTTAAGCATACCCGCCACGAAAACAAGAACTTTCCCTCGAAGCCGTACAGAATATGCATCTGTAGGTTTAGGCAATAGAATTGTAGATGAAGGAACTGATGTATACTTGTGTGGGTCCTGTGACTTGACCCAAAGGAATAGCCTAATTCGGCCTTCCCTATCTGGCTGGGAATTTGAATTGGGCTTTTGATTCCTTGTTGATTTTTTCCTAACCCTTATCCAGGTTGGAAACCCAAGGATATCATCTCTTGACTGGCCGACATTACCTCAGTGGAAACTCTATGTTTCAAAGTCGGAACCCCAATAGGTTGATAGTGAGTTTTGCTCACCTCAAGGGCTTGGAAGCTGACAGGCTCAACTCCTTCATTGAAACTAATTAGAGGCATATCACTTTAGACAGGATACTCTGGTTTAGCATTGACAGTGACCAAATTATCATTGATGATATACTTGAGTTATTGATGAAGAGTGGATAGGACGGTTCCCGCCATATGGATCCAAGGTGTTCCCAATAGTAAATTATATCCTGTAGTGATTTTGAGCACTTGAAAGGATATGTAGAAGGAATATAGACCGATTTCCACTGGCAATTCAACCTCTCCTATAGTATCTCGTCGAGACCCATCGAAGGCTCTGATGACTATGTGGCTGCTTTGGATTTAGTTGGGATTGATCTTCATTCTGTCTAATGTGGCATAGGGGCAGATGTTCAGGGATGATCCTCCATCTATTAGCACACCTCCGACCATATATCCGGAAGATATCACTGCTATGTGAAGTAGCTTGCAATGACACGTCCCTTCGGGGGGTATGTCATCATCAGTGAAAGATATCACATTGTTGTTGAAAATATGATATACCAGATGATGAAACTCTTCAACATCCACTATCTTTGGCAGGTGGGCTTCTTTCAATATCTTCATTAAGACCTTCCGATGATCTTTAGAAGAGAATACCATGTCTAGAATAGATATTTGTTGAGGTGCTTCTTTCAAGCTTTGCATCACCTTGGCTTCATTATCCCATTTTGCGGAGGAATTCTTTGATTTTCTCCTTGGACACTTTCCCCTTAGATTTGATGACTGGCTTCATCACTCATTGAGGGAGATACAACGGGTTTTCCTTGGATACCTCAACAGTTGTATTTGACGTTGATCCTTCAACCTCCTCATAGTTCCATGGGACTTTCTTTAGGCCGGTGATAGGATACTGCGGCCTGACTGGAAATACCAGTGGTTCTGGTGCAACCACCTTCAAAGGGTTTTCAACTCCTTTAGGCTTAATTGTTTGAATTATAAGAGGTGTTGCAGACAAGTCTCCCTTAGAGGATATGACTGCTATGACTTCCTTCCATCTTTGCGCTCCTGGAGGAAATATCTTCCCACTCTCAGGCAATATTGTGTCATTGCCTGCCATTGGCAGGTCACTGCTATCAATCATATTTTGGATGAAATGAGGAAGTGCCTAGAAACTTTCAGTGTTGTGACCACGAGTATTGGAGTGGTATTGACAGACCCCAGTAGCATCAAATATCTTTGAACGTGGATTGACCGGGGGTAGCAGTGCTGTGACTTTTCCCTCATTGATCAGCATCTGCAAGATTTCTTCCATCGGTTAGCCCAAATGGATGAACTCCCTTTGGTTAGCATAGTCCCGACGGGCTTGGGATCTTGCTTTTCTTACAAGGTTTTCCACCAAGGTTTCATTCTCTTGGGCTTGTGGTTGATTTTTTGTGATAAGGGAGAGGAGACTTACATGCTCCTGAGTGAACAATTGTCATGTGATTTGGTGCTAATGTATCACCAGTTCTGCCAGTTGATTGACATGTTCATCGATAAACTTTAATTCCCGTTCTATCATAAATTGAAACTCTGAATAATCCCACTTATCGGAATTAGCTTTACTTGTGAGACCCAAAATTTTACGAATAAAGATTTAAACTTCTCGAAATATATTTTTTTATTATGGTGTGGATTTAATAGAATGTTATAGTTGTGGGTAATATTTATAAATTTTGTAAAGTATGTAAGTTGTTATATAATATTCGATTGGTCGGGGAATATTCATTTTAACAGGGAATATTCGTACGACGGCACAATCATTGGTGGACCCCACAACATAATTATTATCGGATTGAGAAAACAACAAAAATATTTTTATGAAAATAACGACAGAAGTTTTACCGTTAATACTATTGAACTACTCAGTAGTAAAAGTACAGTAATACCCGTTGTTACATAGTAGCACACAGTATTTATTATTGATGCTTATGTGAGAAGTCACTCAGTTTTGTTCAATTATTGCTTTAGTAATTGTTGTATAGTATCTCACGTTATTTGATTCAATTATTGTCGATATTTTATATATTATTAAATCAATAATTGAGATGACAAAGTTATTAATATTATTATTTGCAATATTAACGATGTCTAGAAGTTCTGCCAAGGAGAGGTTTGGTCACCTAATTGTGCGCCAATAGGGAGAAATCCTTATTGGAAAGCCCCTCTTTCACAGGAACGACACGGTCGATTAATAGTGTGAATTATAATAATGATGATGAAGTTTTGTTTTATTAGTATTATTAATGTAATAAAACAAAAAAGCTTTTTATATAAAATGAATACTTTTATAAAGTTATTCATTTTATTAGATTATAAATAGAATATATTATATTTTATTGTAAACTAATACTGACCGTCTAGTTTAAAAGTAAATCAATCTGGACCGCTTAAATGAATTAGTTACTATTCAATCCATTATTCTATAAATAGAAGCACATTCCTTCATTATTTTAAACGAATTCACTGAAACTCTAGAGAGAGAAACTGTAGAGAGAATTCTTCTTCTATAATCTTGAGTGTATTTCTTTAGAGTTTAAGAAAGCTTTGAGCGTAGTGTAAGTTTTCTTCAAGTACATTCCCGCCCTACCCGTCGGAGTACTCTTCTTTATAAGGTAAGGGGTATTATTTCTTTCGTATTAATGAAGAGAACTTCTGTTATTCCATTCTTTATTATTCTATTGGAATAACTTGTATACTGCCGGGCTACCCTATACTTGGTGAAATTCTTACATTATTCCATTCCTTATTATTACATTGGAATAACTCGTATATGCAAAGTAATCGCATACATGGTGAAATTCTTCATTATTCCATTCTTTATTATTATGTTGGAATAACTTTGTATGTCTAAATCCGCATACATGGTGAAATTCTTCATTATTCCATTCTTTATTATTCTATTGGAATATCCCACTTGTGCATATTACGCTTGACTGGTTCCATTAATTATTATTACATTGGAATAACTTTTATCTATCGCGGTCTATCGCATGCATGGTGATTTACATTGTTATTCCATTCTTTATTATTCTGTTGGAATATCCTATCGGTCATGTAATTTTGCACGACACGGTTCCGTTCTTTATTATTCTATCGGAATATCACATGCGTAATGTTTCGCATGACCTCCATTCTTTATTATTACGCTTTGGGAATAACACATGCATCGATCTATCGCACGCATGGTGAATCCTACATTATTCCATTCTTTATTATTACATTGGAATAACTCGTGCATGTGGATCACCACATGCATGGTGAATGATCCTTTGTATTCATTCCTTATTAAATTGTGGAAATGATGCATATCGTGGATTACTGCATGGCGAAGCGGAAATCCATTTGCGATTTCATATATTCTATTATACTCAGGTTGGTTAAAGTTTTGACTTCTATACTCCATGAAATTAGTGGAATATCCTTGATATTTGCGCTTTATCCAATATCTTTTTTCATGGAAATATTCTTCCGAGCATTCTTGAATTTTACTCTACAAAGAAGTATCATGTTGACAATTTGACGTTATTAGTTCCTGGATAAATTAATTCTTGAACTTGTTTTTATTGAATTCTTATATCATTGTCATCATCCTCATGTTTATATTATGTTGAAAGTCATCTGTGGCCTGTAGTGCATAGATGGACTTGGTATGATTATGACCAGGGATTATTCGGTATAATCATGACCGTAATGTTACAAATGATGTGGAAAAAGTCCTCATTGGCCCATAGTGCATTGATGGACAGTTTTTGGTATGATTATGGCTATGGATTCTCTTTGGCCAAGGGTTCAAAGATGAATTATTTTATGGCATGATCAGGACCATTGATGAAAACACAATAATCTTTGGCCCGTAGTGCATGGATAATTTGTGGTCATGATACTAATGATTATCCTTGGCCGTAGTGCAGGGATGATGTGGATTATTTATTAAGCTGAGTCTCAGCGATAAAAATGATGAAAAACCTTTTTAAATCATAAAAGATAGTAGATTTTATTCTCTACTTGACTCTTTTAATGAATTGCTTGTTCCGCTGTAGTTAAACTTGATGTCTATTGTATTTTATCAGTTTAACATTGTTGAAGACTAATGATAATTTATTCTGCATTATCTTAGTCATAATATTTCTTACTTGGCTAGTTGAGCTCACCCTTTCCTTCACCGTTCTCTTTAGGAAATGAGAATATAGCTGGGACGAGTCGGGGAACGGATTGACAGTCCAGATGATAACAATAGTAGTCCTCACTATTCTGTTAAATAGTGTGATAATAAATGTAATGAGGACTCAATTGAGTGCGGATATTGTCTAGATGACAATATTTGTATTAAAACTCATAGCATATGTTTTGTCGTATTTTACACGACTGTTGTATAATTAAGTTGTATTTAAATTTTGTACCATGTATTTGGTGACTCAAGATGAGTGATGTATACCTATTTTGGGGGCATCACAGTTGGTATCAAAGCTTAGGGATATGATCCCTGGCTGAGATGTGAGACAAGAACTAGTTGGGGAGAGACGGGGAGTTCCTTCGCTAGTATGACCT
Source organism: Panax ginseng (assembly GCA_020205605.1). Lineage (NCBI taxonomy): Eukaryota > Viridiplantae > Streptophyta > Magnoliopsida > Apiales > Araliaceae > Panax > Panax ginseng. The sequence goes on from CM035139.1 coordinate 72,166,917, forward strand.
ACCTAAGTTTATTTGGTATTTAATTGGTCGGTCAGAGTATAGGGATAATATGTGATATGTCAATTAACCCTTGTTTTGTGACAGTGTTAGAAAATGGCATCTGAAAATGATGAGATAAGCAATGGAGCAAAATAATATGATCGTATCGTAGTACGAGGCTAAGTTTGCGGAGTTATCCCGGTTTGCATCCCATTTGGTCGATAATGAGGAGTGAATGACGCGAATGTTTCTAAGAGGTTTGAAACCCTATATACGTCAATACCTCATTTCTCATAAACTTTGTTTATATTCAGATGTTGTGAATTGGACTCAGTTATTGGAGCGCGATAATGAGTTAGCACAACCAAAAGGTAACGACCAACAACATGATAATAATCGTACCGGTGGCAACGTCCATCGGAACAATGATGACCATCGTGGGGGAAATTATCGTGCCAAAAATGGTAACCACTTTGGTGGTAATCATGGCCAAGATAATAGAAGTAGAAATTTCAAGAAAAGAAGGTTCAATAATGATGGAAAGACAGCAACACTAGCCCCTATTGTTAAGGAAGGAGAACGACCACTAGTTAGATGCTATAGATGCGAAGAGGAGGGACACATAAGTCTATACTGTTCACAGCCTTCCAAGGTATGTTTTAGTTGTGGAAAAGAATGTCACAGAGCCCAATTTTGTCGTGCACCAAAGTCAAGTCTAGCTGGGACGGGGGCACCAATGGCGGACACGGACAAAACAAAGTTGGTGGTTTCAGGAAGAGCGTTTTTCATGACTTTTCAAAAATCGAGTAACCCGAACGAAGTTAGCACGGGTTAGTTAATTATAAATTTTTGCGAAGTCTATACCTTATTAGATACCGGTTCTACCTATTCTTTTATCTCTTTTACTTGCGCTCAATGTTTAAATTTGACCCCAGAGAAGTTAGACTTTGACTTATCGATTGAAACTTCGTTAGTAGAAACCTTCATTTCATGTGCTATCCAAGTCTTGAATGAGAGTCACAGTTTTGAATAATATTTTTATTGTTAATAAATTTCCTGACATATTCTGGAAGACTTTTTAGCCTACCCTAGAGCGTGAAATCGAATTTTGTATTGACCCCAGTACAAAACCCATTTCTAAAACCATCAAATATTTCTTCAACCAAAACGAACGCATAATGTGCCAAAGACGTTGACTCGAGATGTTGAAGATTACGATCGTACCATTCAATACCATCGTAGAAAAGCGAACGTGGTAGCTAACGCGGTGAGTAGAAGATTGTATGCATTTATGAGTGTGAATATACGAACCTATGTGAAGATAACGAATATACGAGTAGAATAGACTTTTATCGATAAAGTTAAAGCCGCTCAAACTACACACCCGAAGCTGATGAATGTGAAAAAAAATAAGGTTCAAGAGGGCGCTATTCTAGAAGCAAGAATTGATGAACAGAGGAAATGTCAACCCTCGATTTTATTGGCCCATTTGAAATCATTGATTAAGTAGGAACTGTGGCTTATATACTCGTTTTACCACCAAGTATGTCGCGTGTTCATAACGTTTTTCACGTATTGATGTTACGTAAATATGTGGACGACCTGAACCACATTATTGATTTAGAACCGGACGAGATAGCAGATAAATTAACATATGAAGATGTACCTGTTAAAATCTTAGATAAGAAGGATCATATTCGACACTCAAAGGTTATACCTCGAGAGTTATAATCTAAAATGAAGTCAAGGTATCCTCATCTCTTCGGCATACCAGGTACGTACGTAAATTTCGAGGGCGAAATTTCATAAGGAGGGGAGATTGAGACCCCAAATTTTACGAATAAAGATTTAAATTTATCGAAATATTTTTTTTATTATGGTGTGGATTTAATATAATGTTATAGTTGTGGGTAATATTTATAAATTTTGCAAAGTATGCAAGTTGTTATATAATATTCGATTGGTCGGGGAATATTCGTTTTAACAGGGAATATTCATATGACGACACAATCATTGGTGGACCCCACAACAGAATTATTGTCGGATTGAGAAAACAACAAAAATATTTTTATGAAAATAACGGCAGAAGTTTTACCCTTAATACTGTTGAACTACTTTCTGTAGTAAAGTACATGCGATATGTCGGCGTTGTTGCATAGTAGCACACGGTATTGATTATTGATGCTTATGTGAGAAGTCACTCAGTTTTGTTCAATTATTGCTTCAGTAATTGTTGCATAGTATCTCACGTTATTTGATTCAATTATTGTCGATATTTTATATATTATTAAATCAATAATTGAGATGACAGAGTTATTAATATTATTATTTGCAATATTAACGATGTCTAGAAGTTCTGCCAAGGAGAGGTTTGGTCACCTAATTGTGCGCCAATAGGGAGAAATCCTTATTGGAAAGCCCCCTCTTTCCTGGGAACGACCTGGTCGATTAATAGTGTGAATTATAATAACGATGATGAAGTTTTGTTTTATTAGTATTATTAATGTAATAAAATAGAAAACTTTTTATATAAAACAAAATACTTTTATAAAGTTATTCGTTTTATTATATTATAAATAGAATATATTATATTTTATTGTAAACCAATCTGGACCGTCCGTTTAAAAGTAAATCAATCTGGACCGTTCATGAATTAGTTACTATTCAATCCATTATTCTATAAATAGAAGCTCATTCCTTCATTATTTCTTACGAATTCACTAAAACTCTAGAGAGAGAAACTGTAGAGAGAATTCTTCTTCTATAATCTTGAGCATATTTCTTTAGAGTTTAAGAAAGCTTTAAGCATAGTGTAAGTTATCTTCAAGTACATTCCCGCCCTACCCGTCAGAGTACTCTTCTTTATAAGGTAAGGGGTATTATTTCTTTTGTATTCATGAAGAGAACTTCTGCTATTCCATTCTTTATTATTCTATTGAATAACTCAGATACGCTGCTACCCTATACTTGGTGAAATTCTTCATTATTCCATTCCTTATTATTACATTGGAATAACTTTGATATGTCACAATCTGCATATATGGTGAAATTCTTCTGTTATTCTATTCTTTATTATTATGTTAGAATAACCTGTATATGTGAAGTACCGCATACATGGTGAAATTCTTACATTATTCCATTCTTTATTATTACATTGGAATATCACAGCTTGGTGCGTATTACGCGACACAGTTCCATTAATTATTATTACATTGGAATAACTTTTGTCTGTGCGCTTCTATCGCATGCATGGTGATTTCTGTTGTTATTCCATTCTTTATTATTCATTTGGAATATCCCGTCTTGGTCTTAATTTCACTTTGACACGGTTCCATTCTTTATTATTCTCGTGAGAATATCACGCCTGCAATGCGTTTACGTATGACTGTTTACATTCTTTATTATTCTGTTGGGAATAACTCCGTCGATGCGATCTATCGTGACGCATGGTGAATCCTTCATTATTCCATTCTTTATTATTACTTTGGAATAACTTTGTCATGTGGGTAACCGCATGCATGGTGAATGATCCTTTGTATTCATTCCTTATTAAATTGTGGAAATGATGCAGATACGTGGATTCTGCATGGCGAAGCGAAAATCCATTTGCAGCTTTCTATATTCTATTATACTCGGTTGGTTAAAGTTTTGACTTCTATACTCCATGAAATTAGTGGAATATCCTTGATATTTGCGCTTTATCCAATATCTTTTCATGGAAATATTCTCACGAGCATTCTTGAATTTTACTCTACAAAAGAAGTATCATGTCGACAATTTGGACGTTATTAGTTCCTGGATAAATTAATTCTTGAACTTATTTTATTGAATTCTTATATCATTGTCATCATCTTCATGTTTATATTATGTTGAAAGTCATCTGTGGCCTGTAGTGCATAGATGGACTTGGTATGATTATGACCAGGGATTATTCGGTATAATCATGGTCGTAATGTTACAAATTATGTGGAAAAAGTCCATATTGGCCCGTAGTACATTGATGGACAGTTTTTGGTATGATTATGGCTATGGATTCTCTTCGGCCAAGGGTGCAAAGATGAATTGTTTTATGGCATGATCAGGACCGTTGATGAAAACACAATTATCTTTGGCCCGTAGTGCATGGATAATTTGTGGTCGTGATACTAATGAATATCCTTGGCCGTAGTGCAAGGTTGATGTGGATTATTTATTAAGCCGAGTCTCAGCGATAAAAATGATGAAAAACCTTTTTAAATCATAAAAGATAGTAGATTTTATTCTCTACTTGACTCTTTTAATGGATTGCTTGTTCTGCTGCAGTTAAACTTGATGTCTATTGTATTTTATCAGTTTAACATTATTGAAGACTAATGATAATTTATTCTGCATTATCTTAGTCATAATATTTCTTACTGGGCTAGTTGAGCTCACCCTTTCCTTCACTATTCTCTTCAAGAAATGAGAATATAGTTGGGACGAGTCGGGGAACGGATTGACAGTCCAGATGATAGCATTAGTAGTCCTCAGTATTCTGTTAAATAATGTGATAATAAATGTAATGAAGACTCAATTGAGTGCGGATATTGTCTAGATGACAATATTTGTATTAAAACTCACAGCATATGTTTTGTCATATTTTACACGACTGTTGTATAATTAAGTTGTATTTGAATTTTGTACCATGTATTTGGCGACTCAAGATGGGTGATGTATACCTATTTTGGGGGAGTCACATTACTGGTTTGGGGAGAACCACCCACGTATCTGAGGTAATTGGAACTTTCTCCATTCCCTCTATTGATCATGTTGACATCCTCTTCCTTGTGTTGAGGGAGAGTGTTATCTTGAACATGTGGTTGCTCGGACTTTGTCACCACGATCTCACCAATGTCTATTAAATCTTGGATCTTATGCTTGAGGGCTTAACAATCTTGGGTGTCATGACCCGAAGCTCCAAAATGGTAAGCACACTTCTTGATTCTATTGAAGCCCTTTCCAATTGGATTGGCTGGTGGAAGGAGATGGATAATTTTCTTCTACGTTGTCAGAAGTTTGAAAATGTTTTCCAATGAGTCCCCTAAGGGTGTGAATACTCTTGGACATCTGACTTCTCCACTTTTTGGCAATGGAGGATTTGAAGATTGTGCTTGAAAAGGAGAATAATTTCTCCTTTGAATAGGCAAGTTTTGATTGCAGTGGAGTTTATCCTTGCAGCACTAAGGAGACATCCTCTTCTTTCTTCTTATAGACCCTCTAGGGGTTGTTCCATAATTTTCAGCTTGGATATGCTCAGCTACGGCTTTTAAAGCGGCGAGGTCTTGAATCTTCCCCGATTTTAACCTCATTTATGCTATTTCTCTGTGTTTGATCATTTCTGAGAATGATTTTCCTATGCCGGCTAGGACCCTCTCATAAAATGGATCTTCTTGAATGTCTATGAAGGTTATCACCATCTCAGTCTCTGTCATGGATGGGATTACTTGAGCAGCCAGACGCCTCCATCTTTGGGAATACTCTCTAAATGACTCATTGTTATGTTTCTTAACTTTGGTAATCTGATACCTATCTGGAGCCATTTGAGTTTGGAAGCTGTATTGATTGAGGAAATCATAGGCTAATTCCTCCCAGCTATGGATTTTGGAGTTATCTAAGCTGGCATACCATGCTCTGGCTTCTCCAGTTAGACTCTTTTGAAACAACTGCATTCTTAGTTTTTCATACTCGACGTAGGATTCGAGTTCTCCAATGAACACTTTTAAGTGAGTGTAGGGATCTCCAAATCCATCATATTTCTCGAAATCGAGAGCCTTAAATTTTTTTCGGATCATGAACCCTGGGGAAGATGTAAAGGTCTGAATAGGTAATGCTTCCGTGCATTCTAGTATTGGGACTTCAGGGGTTTTGTTGGACTTCTTAGTCTGAGACTCATGTATTGGGACTTCTGTGTTGTACCCTAGATTCCTCCCTGTGCAAAGGATTCGGTTTAGATGGGTATTTGTGGACCCTGAGTTAATTTGTTTAGTTCTTTCAGAAGAACAGCCAACTCTATTATTTGATTACTTAACGCTTCAAACTCCTCTCAGGAAACAGGAGTAGGATCAGGCTGGGCACTTGTAGCCATGTCTGACGGTGGGCTTAGTTCCTTTTTGGACTTTGAATGGGTAACGGGACCAATCGTTTCGTCCTGCAAAAAAAACTACATAGTTTAGTTTGGGAAAACATGGAGATGCTATATGCTATGCGATGTGTATGTTTTTAGGAGTGTTTTAAAATTCTCCTGCAAAACATATGTCAGTTATTTTGATGACAGGATATCATGACAGGTTTTGATATGAAAAAGGAATGAAATACATCTTCCTTTATATTTTCCATTACATTAAGATTGACATGGAATTGAAAGTACATGTAATTGAAAGGGGAAGGTATGAAGAGACTTTCGCGTTTGGTTTATCAGAGGCTAACCTATCTTAGGCTACTCTCGCGGCTTTTCAGCATGAAGGTCCCCAGATCATCGCAATTTACTGGATGGGAAGTTAATCCAATCTTTTAATTGGAGAGAATCTGGGTGGTCCCTTTCTTGAGCCTCGCGGGATTAGTCTCCCTTGAGTCCAGTCATCAAACACCGATGGGTTTGCCTCCTGGTGGAGGAATCACACAACATACATTCACATACATCGCGTCTTACCGAATGAAAATGATGACATGTGCGAAGAACTAATATCATAGGCAGATATGGTACGAAGAACTAAAGTGTAATAAATAAAACATTAGTACACATCCATTCAATGTAAATGCAGTATTCACACATAAGTAGATAAAAAAGTTTTATTTTGAAAAGGTTGAACAGCGGCTTAAGCCCTCTTACTGGATTCCCCAGCAGAGTCGCCACCTGTCGACGTCGACAAGATTTATTTCCCTTTATGTGCGTGTCCTTTTGTGTTCTCATTTGGCTGAGTTTTATTTAAAAAGACGAGTTTGAAAAGGTCCGACATGTGAATGTCAACGATTTGACTGTTAGAGTTGCTAATTGGTAGATTTGAAATGGTTGTACCAACTCAACCGATTTTAAAAAGGTTTACACAAATGCCCAATGGTTGGACACTGTTTAAATGGACTTGGAAACCGAGATTCAATAGGTTCAGGGGCTTGATTAAGCAGAGGAAAGGTGTTAGGCACCCCCCGACTTCTGTGAAAACACGGTTACCACAAATTTTCAATTAACTTATTTATCTGTATGTGTGTGTGTGTGTGTTTATTGGGCCTATGTGCAATTATCTGGAATTAGTGTTATGCCTCATTTGCACCTATATACAAAGGGTTTGACTTGTATAAAAGTTTAATTTTAGGCAAGATATAGCAGCGATGTTTTGGAAAACAGGTTTTCAAACCCTTATGCTCAATAGTAATTGAGACCTTTGATACTTCCATTTTATTTTGTATTCGGCTTGATTGCTTTTATTTTCAAGATGTGAAGCATCTTTGAGAAAATAAGATACATAGTAGTGCCGAACTCCTTATGGGAATGATAGCCATCCAAGGATATCCAAACATCGTAGATAATTTACAAGCTGGTTGCAGCTGGAAAATGTCCATCGTGGGAACTGAATCTAGATTCACAGGCTGAATCTTCGATCACATGATTCCTAGGATCACATGATAGATTAATATGTACAAAAGCTAGAAAGAGAACTAGATTTAAATAAATCTAAACCATTCGAGCTTCAACGGTTCCAGTTTAGTCACTTTTGAACTAGTTAGAAATACCTAGATTTAGACAAATCTAGTTCACAGGCTGGAAAATTAAATATCTACATTGCGAAAGTAGTTAGAGCATATATATATATATATATAAAGAAAGAAAAAGCTACGGATCGACGATCCGGGCGTAATTACTTAATGAGATTGTCGATATCGACATATATATATATATATATATATATATATTAAAGTAGTAGAAAGCTTAAAAATCTAAAAAAATCTTACAGTGGGTTGCCAAGAAAACTTCTAATAGTTTTTGACACCTGAAAACTCGGTTTCCACCGGTTAAATTTCAATATGTTGTAGAACACGAGCTTACAAGTGTTTAGAAAGAAGAACCACTCAGTTTGGAGCACTCTAGAAGAGGTTAAAGTTTGAAATGGACAGAGTTTTCTCTCTCTTTTCTTCTTTTTTTTTCTTTTTTCAAATGAGCTGCTAGGAGTTCATATTTATAGACCAAGGAGCCGCGGGTCAATCCGTGGGTCTATCTGCGACTGCCCGGGCTACCCCGAGCTTTGTAGGTCCCATTATCTCAAAGTACGTGCACTTGGACTTTACAATGACATTGGATTAGAGATTGTCTGAAGCCGAGAAGATGGGTCCATGACCAGATCTCCAAGTCTTCGTTGTCTATCCATTGTACTGTCTTGTGCAATTGTCACTCGGGATTTGAGCTATGGTTCTTATGGGACATCTGTGTACGCAGTTTGAGTTGAACTATGTTGAGACGACGTTTATGTGATGTTGAGGTGGAAAAATGACCATTTTGCCCCTCTTGGTGTTATCTCCGGCTTTGGCACAGTTGTACCAGTCTTTTCTCAGGGCTATCTCTGAGATTGGCTTGTTATTGACTCTGACTATCCTCGGGGTTATCTCTGAGGTTGGCTTGACCTCCCGGGGTTATCTCCGGGGTTGGAACTGACTTTCCCGGGGTTATCTCCAGAACTTGGACTGAATCTCTCAGGGTTATCTCCGATATTGGAACTGGATCTCCCAGGGTTATCTCCGGGGTTGGAACAAAATCTCCTGGGGTTATCTCCGGGGTTAGAACTGGATCTGTCAGGGTTATCTCTAGGGTTGGAACTGAATCTTCCGAGGTTATATCCGGGGTTGGAATTGGATCTGAATTTTAGGGTTATCTCTGGAAGACGATTCTGCCCTCCTATAGGGTTAGTATCAGGAATACAAAATTTTAAGTGTCTACATATGTATTGTAAAATTCACCCCGGTGGTCTTGTCTAACCATGAAGCTGCAATTACCCCTTGAAGTCCTGATTTTCCTATTTTCGCCAACCAAGCTAGTTCTTGTAACACAAACATGAAAAAAATGAATAAAATGATCCTAAATACACTCGAAGTAGCAACATTTCAAGCTTAAAAGGACACTGATTCATAGGTATAAAACTCCCTCATCAAATACCCCCAAACTTAAACCTTTGCTTGTCCTCAAGCAAAACAAAACAATGCAATGCAACACAAAACCAAACATTATTAATGCTCTAACAATCCTAGGAATCTGGCAACAATTCAATATGAATCAAAAACACAAATAAAATTGCAACTATCTACATGCTAACGAATCCAGTTGTTAGTCAGTATGAAATTCACAAACTTACCTCAGAGAAATCAACAATAGCTATGAACAATAAATCCAACCAAGCACACATTATTAACTCATATCAATCAATAAATCAACATCTGTTATCACTGATGTAGTGCATGTGTGCTCAATAACCATGACAACCAACTACAGTTCAAATATATCACATAATACGCTTCTTAGAAGGAAGGCCACAGTTTTAACTCAAGAAATTCTTAAAACAAGTAAGTTTTGGCTAAGACTATGCAATTACCAAGTTGGGAGTCATCACAAGGTTTATTTATACTTTTATTCTATCATGAGGGCATTTTGCTCTATCCTGTGTTTACACCTGACTATGCAAAGTCTAGTCTTTTTAGGCTTTTCAATGTTACCCATTTAGCGAGTTTTCGACCAATGACTCCCAAATTAGATGACTTTAGGGCACTGGTTGTAAAGACATCCCATAAGGCCTACTTACTCGAATAACAAAGACCACAAAACTAAACTAGTCAATGTGTTTATTCATTTTATTAATAGACATCTATCCCATATTTTCTCCCAAACTTAAGCTCTTACATCGTCCTAGCCTTTACTACCAGTTTACCAATTTTCCTTCATTAAAACCAAAGGTTCCCTCAAGAAGACAATTATGTGATTATTTTAACTAAGTTAATCAAAATGGTCAATATAATGTGCTATCTAGATGCATCAGTTTCAAACAGGAAAGGATTTATATCAAGCTATGAAATTACATATATGTCTTGGTTATGAAAACTATTCAATGTCTATGCAATTCCAATCTCATCATCAGCCAAGTCAACTTCAAACTACTAGACAAGCTGGAAACTGTTAGGAAAAATCTAGTTACGCACAACACGCAAGTATACGTAGTCAACAAGTAATAAAATAATAAGTAGAGTATCGTTCCCATAGAGAAAATAACTGAAAATTTATTCTAACAACTACCAATTTTATATTATTTCAATTTTATTAAATAAATAATCAATTGTATAAATTTTATGAAAACTACTAATTAATTAAAACTAACTAATTACCACAAGATTTAATAAAGAATTGGCGATTTAAGCCTACAACTTCCCTTAATATTTCACTCAGATCAACACACTTCTTTTTAAATTTAAATTAACTATTCCAGATTGTTAATCAAGAACACGACTGTAAATATAACCATCTCTCAATGCATTATATCCATATCAACTTAAATCCACAATTGATAGAATTAAGATGAACACCCTAATTAACTAACCCACTATATCACTATGTGAATTATAATTAACATGGGTTTATGCACAAGTTCTTATTAGATTACGCACGATGCATAGGTATATCTTTATCCTAATCATAAATTATGAATTCCACAATCAAGGAAAAATCACAATCACACACTACTATGATGAGATCTAAACCCATATTTCATCTCTCGATTTCATATATATTATCAAGTAATTGGTGATCAGGCAATTAAATAAATTAAGCATACATCATAGTAGACAAATTTGGAAATAGACTCCATGAATTAATATAGAATCATGTCAATCCTCGTTACACAAAAAGATTCATTGTAGACTTAAATAAGAAAATTAGTTCATCATCAATAAAATAAAACTCAAAATCCACAAATAGTTTAGCATTCTGAATACAAGATAAAAGATGAAGATAGAGAATTAAAACTAAAAAGTATTCTGCTGTTCCTCTCCACGTTCGTCTAGAATTCTTCACGCTAGCCTCCTTGCTTATTCTCTCCAATACGTAATCAAAACTAGGGTTGATTAGTTGTGTTAATGTTGCCAATCCCCATGCTTTTCAACCCTTCAAATCGCCTTTTATATGCCTCTGATTGCGTTCCAAAAAAGCCCCCAACAAAGCTGTCCAATCCTAATTACAACAGGAAACTGCAACTTTGCTTTGAGTACCCCCACCCCGGCGGCACTTTTTGGCTTTGGGACTGCCGCCCCAGCGGCATGTCTATCTTGAAAATTTCTTTTATGCCCTTTAAGCTCTTATTTCCTACTTTTCCATTCCAACATGTTCCTGCAATGAACAAACACGAAAATGCATTAAACCATACTAAAAACACTTAAGATAGCAATGATTAAAGCTTGAAAATTAACTGATTCGTAGGTATGAAACCCACTCATCAAATACCCCCAAACTTAAAACCTTGTCTGACGCCCCCAAATTCAGACACTCCTATCTCGAATTTGGTTCGTCACGTACTAATTCTAATAATAATAATTCAAAATTACATAATAGAAAATAGAATAATTTATATTATCATAACATAATTATTCTTGTCCCAAGGTCTCGCAATCGTTACTATAACATCTTAATAAATAAGTCTCCATACAACATAATAATAATAGATTCCTAGTACTAGGAAACAAAGCTATTCTGAAGCCTTATCTTTACCCTTGTCCTTGCTTGAGGGTTCACCACGTTCTGCCTTAACTGAAAGTTTTAGGGAAACCAAGGATGAGCAACAAACTTGCCCAAAAGTAATATCGCAATAAGGGTGAACAATTATAAAGTTCAAATCTCAAGGGTATGCCTATGAATAATAGTTCAGAAATTATCAACAATTCTCAATAAAGGTCACTATGGACTTAAAGATATCAATAAGATTCAAAAATACATCATATCAAGGTTCAGGAATAATGAACACTGAGCAGTCACAAAGGCCTAAGAACTTCTACTAGAATTAACAGTATTGCACTGAATATTCAATAAAACGAGCACAACAGGTGATCAACCTAAGTAACCTATGTTATGCATAACATTTAAACATGATAGTATGAGCGCACGTTGGTTCCTGGATAATTATATAATTTCCCCTTCAATGAGGGTTGTTCATCTCAGCGGTTTTAAGAGTCCACACCAAGTCAATTTGGTTTGGATAGCTTTCTAACATACGATAATAGTCTAGCCGAATCAATGGCTTAGACAACTTTTATAATGCATTTAAGAATGATATGTTTAATGCTTTCAACAACATCAAGATATAAAATTGATTTTTGAATAATAATAGATATTTGTTCGATGTAAGTATGATTGATATGGCAATAATTCAGAGTTATATAAAGTGTAAAGAGATTAGGAAACTTGCATTCAATATGAACATCAAATGAAGTTATAGAACTTGCACAAAATTCAAAGTTGTGTAATTTAGGGAACTTGCCTCAAGCGTAGGTTACCAACTTATAGCTTATCAACACTTTGAAATCTTATTGTAACGTAGTTATGTATACAACATATTTTTATTAGTTACTCAACTCTATAAGTTAATAATCTTATACATGTTTGATCACATAAGTCAATGATACACATTCATTATCATCTTAGCAACATAAATGGAAAACCACATTAACATGTTATCACATCATATAGCTATATAACCATCATGTATTTAGTTTGTACAAAAGAAATACGAAAGCTTGTATACATCTTTAGACTCTTGGTCGCACATGGCCATTATGTATTAAAATACTTTTAACATCATGGTTGTGGCACCCCCAAAATAGATCCATACAACCCATTCCGAGTCACCAAATACATGGTACAGAATTCAAATACAAAATTAATTTACACAATTATTAATTATCGTGTATAATATGACAAAACATAAGCTGAGAGTTTTAACACGAATATTGTCTCATAGACAATATCCAAACTCAAATGGAGTCCTCATTACAATTATTATCACGCTATTTTATAAAATAATGAGGACAACTATAGCCACCATCTTGGACCATCACTTGAAATTCAGATAAGGCACACTTAGAATGGGGGGTTGAATAAGTGTAGAAGCAATCTATGACCAATTTTTAAACTTCAAACCAAACTACCGAATTTAGCCTACTATATTGATGAATGCAGCTTGTTGAATTAATATGGCCTACCGAATTAACTGTTTGTTCTTAAGAATTTTTTTTGCTTAATTTATAACTTAGTGAAAATACTTGGTGTTAAAGAATTATCTTAAGACAATGCAAAGATTCAAATTTTAATAATTAAGATAATTAACTAACTTATGTGAGAAAATAAAGTAAAGCAAATAATAAAATCAACACCACGATTTTTTACGTGGTTCAGCTATTACCCTCTATAATAATAGCCTAGTCTACGTCCAATACCAACTAGTATTGGAGACTCACTTTTATTTCTTTAAATTGACCCTTGTTACAAAAATAGATTCTATCAACTTTGAATTACAATAATTCACTTGAGCACTCTTGCTCCTTGTTCACCAATGCACCCCTTAAGCACCTATGCTTCCTTAAATCTGTTTGTAAACAAACCTTAATCCACCTGGATTAAATTTCTTTAGACAACACTTAGTCTATAAAATATAAGATTACAAATATAGAAGTCTAATGATCAAAGTAAATAAGTAATTTAACAATGCAAGGCCCAACTAATGAATGCAATGATGAAGTAGTAAAAGAGAGAAGGAGAACATAGTAACTAACTAAAAAAAAGGCGAGCAAGGTTTCTTTCTGTTTTCTCTCTAGGTTTCTGTTTCCTCCCTAGGTTTCTGGCTCGCTCGTCCTTTTGCCTGCTTCCTTCTCTTTCTCTCATGCTCTTTATTCTTCTTCTACCCTTTCTCTATTCGATGGTTGATTTCTCTCACCTATCAGCTGGGAACTCCCTTAATGAATCTTTGGGGGACTTGTTTGTTGAGTTTGGGGTCTCAGTACCAAATTCTCTAGTCATTGATGTGGTTGCAATGGAAGAATATATTCTAGTACTGGTTGAGGTTATTGTAGGCTCGGATGCCTCTTCTGAAGAAAATAACAATGCTGATAAAATGTTAGGGTTTCAACTTGGATCCTTAATGAGTGAGATTTTTAAAGCTATGCAGCTTTTATCACAAAAAGGGAGTATTGATGCGGCTGATGAGCGTAGGAGATGTAATACCTTGATTAAATTTATTAAAGAAAAGGGGTTTACTCTCCAAAATGTAAATGATTTTACTTGCAAAGGAAAATCGATTAGGCAGGTTAGTGATCATGACCTATTTAATAATAGTCCTCATCGAACCCCCTGTTCTGTTATGGCCCATGTGTCTGGTTTGAATGGGGGAAATAGTGCTTTGGAAGAGGGCGAAATTTGCACCTTATTGAATAAGGATAATCTGGGGAATGTTGGGTTTACAATGCTTAAGGAAAGCTTAAAGGATGTCGTCTTGGCTGGAGTTCCTTCTGGGGCTGGTCTGGCTGTTGGTGGGAGTTCGCATCCAAATGTGGTTGCAGAGGGGTTGGAGTCCTCTATTTTGGGTGACCCTCAATTGGTAGGAAATTCGGGGATTGTTCAGTCGGCTAAGCCATCTTGGTCTTATGTTGTGGCTTCAGGTGAGTCCACTCCTGTCTTTAAGCTGGACTACGTGCGCCCCTCCTTCATCTGAACATGGTGCTATTCTGGTTCGTACTCCTTCTGAGGTGTTATTAATAGGAATTAGTCTCTGGAGTTCTAGTCCTATGGGGGGGTTCCTCCACTCTCGGTTACCTTTCAAGCTAGTTGAAGAAGCTGCTCACAATCTTTGGGACAAGTTTGGTCTTCAAAATGTTTTCCTATAGGATAAGGGTTTCTTTATCTTCAAATTCGCATCCTGTAAGGAGAGGGATAATGTGTTGGCCATGGGTCATTGGTATATTTCAAACAAACTCCTAAGCCTAAAGCAATGGAAGGAAGGCATGGACTTCCAATTTAACTCTTGTACTAAAGCCCTAGTCTGGGTGAAGTTCTTTAACATCCCCCTATCTTATCTTTCGGCAGTTGGTCTTAGTTATATTGTTAGTGCTGTGGGAGAACCCCTGTTTATAGATAAACTCACGGAAAAATTGGAACCGATGAATTTTGTAAGAGTATGCATTGAGATCTCTCCAACTCTACCTTGTCGAGCAGTATTGACTTCGTTATTATAGATGAAGAATCCAACTCAGAAATGATTATCTCAGTTAGAGTCAAATATCAGAACAAGCCTCAACTATGTTCCCACTGCAGGACTTTTGGACATTCCCTAATTAGATGCCCTAGAGCTAACTACAAATGGATCCCAAAAACCTAGGTTGTGGTAGCTCCTGCTGCTCATGTCCCGGGGCCATCTCCTGACCTTGGGCAACATGTTGGTCTTCCTCCTGCTCCTATCCTGGGCCCTTCTCCTATTCTATCACAAGATTGGACTTTGGTCTCTAAAGGTCCGAAGCAACACAATTTGTCCTATCCTATTATCGGTGTTGTTCTGAACTCTTTCTTGTCATTTTCCCCAAATCCGTGTATCTTTCAACCCCGATATACTATGGTCACACTGCGCTTCTGATTCATACATACATTTAATTGAAATGCCTCAAAAGAACGAATATGTCTTACATATATTCCAAACAATATTACAATTTCCCAGGTTCTTAATAACCATTACATTTGTTCTTTTCATAATATCATCATTCAACCTATACTATTACAAAAGCAATCTATAGATTCGCCTTAGCCTTCCCTTTATCTTTCTGGATCCTTCGGTCCATTCGGTCTTAGCTGTATTCATATGGTTCAAGCAAGAGTGAGTATAACTAGCTCAGCAAGTATGACAATTACATTTAAACAACATGCTTGAATCATACAAATCATATATCTTCAATAATTGAATAATAGTTATGAAGTACTATCGATAATTCAAAATAGCACTTCTCTTTTCTTTAAAACGTTTTACAATGAACAACATTTAGTAAAACATTAATTCCAGTCCAAGACCTTGAGTATTTCATACTTTCATTGTAAAGGACAACCCGACACTAAGTTCGTAAGTCCTAATTACTTACGAAAGACGCGTCTAGGTGATCAACCTATAGTACTTCTATGTTGTACAACACTACTTTCTTTAAACGTATGTGCGCTTAAGCGTTAGCAACCTCACGTGTTTTGCTGCTTGACGACAAAACATTTGTTTAGCATACTCAATCTTCATTTGAAAACCATACCAATATAGTTTGGAAAAACTTGACAACAGTTCAATAGATTATAAGAAATCCAAAGAAACATCTTAAGTCTAGCCGAAAGAATTGGCTTCGACTTCATCATACATCAATTCATATGTAAGAGACATGAATCACAAAGATTGTCTAGATTGAACATAGACAAGGGTTAGAACACTTGCCTTTAGCGTCTGCTATAGTATAATTACTTTCCCTTTAAGTCTTTAAGAATTCTACAACACATGATCACATAACGTACCACATTAAGTCATGTATAATAAAGTATGTTTACTACTATATCTTACCCTTCTTCTCAATCTAATCATGACTTAGATTGTTTATCATTGGTTTCGCCTTATCGTTATGTTTTACGTCGTTCTTACGTTCATGTTCGAGTAAGTTATCTTCAACCTTTAGTATATTACTTAAGGTTTATAACATCCTAATTGATGTTACATTAAGTTAATTAAGGATATGAATTTCCATTAATCAATTACCTCTTTCCTTTCATATACAAAAACATTCATTTCTAGGTCTTGCCTAGTGCTGGCGCTATGGCGCCAACTTCTCCTCTTTAAGCTGCGCTATGGTAGATTCAGCGAAGGTGGAAGCTATGATGAATTGGGAACAACCGAAAATGCCGATTGAGGTTCATAGTTTCCTAGGGTTAGCGGGATACTATCGAAGATTCATTCAGGATTTTTCTAAGATAGCTACTCCGTTGACTAATTTGACAAGGAAGACGATGAAATATGTGTGGACTGAGAAATATGAAGACAACTTTCAAGAACTGAAGAAGAGTTTAAGTGAAGCACCTGTTTTGTCATTGCCTGATGACACAAGAAATTTCGTAGTTTATAGCGATGCTTCGCATAGAGGACTTGGTTGCGTGCTCATGTAACATGACAAGGTCATTGCGTATGCACCACGGCAGTTGAAGGATTATGTGAAAATTTACCCTACTAATGATTTGGAACTGGCCGCGGTAGTATTTTCCTTAAAGATATGGAGATATTATCTTTACGGAGAGAAATGTGAGATATACACAGACCATAAGAGTCTAAAATATATATTTACACAGAAGTAGTTGAATATGAGTCAAAGGAGATGGCTAGAGTTGATAAAGGATTATGACTGTGAAATCCTATATCACCTTGGAAAATCCAATGTAGTTACTGATGCCTTAAGTAGAAAGGGTCGGGAGAAGTTGTCTATGTTAACGGCTCAAAATGAGTTAATAACAGAGATGTCTAGGAAGGAGATAGAGGTGCAGTTGTCGAGTGAGTCGAGACAAAGACTGTATACGACAGAGATTCAATCTACTATTATAGAGAAAGTCAAGGAGGTACAACTCAGAAATGATGAGTGTGACCAGATGAAGAAGCGGTTAACACATGAAAAAGATTTAAAGTATAGTCTTGATAACAAGGAGTTATTGAGATTTGAAGGAAGAATTTGGGTTCTGAATGAGACGGAATTAAAGGAGCAAGTGTTACAAAAAGCTCATAGTTCGAGGTACTCGATTCATCCTGGTAGTACTAAGATGTATCAAGACCTTCCATAGAGTTTTTGGTGGCCGAACATGAAGAGAGAAATAGCCGAGTATGTGACTTCTGATTACTTAGAAAGGGTATGATACGATTTGGGTAATAGTGGACCGGTGGACGAAGTTGGCTCACTTTTTGCCAATAACGGTTAAGTATAACTTAAACCAATTAGCTAAGCTTTATGTTAAGGAAGTTATTTCTAGACATGGAGTACCAGTTTTAATTGTGTCAGATCGTGATCCATGATTCACATCAAACTTTTAGAGGAGTCTGCAAGAGCAGTTGGGGACGCAGCTGAAGTTAAGTACGGCTTATCATCCACAAACCGATGGATAGAGCAAAAGGACAATTCAAACGTTAGAAGATATACTAAGATCTTGCGTCATGGATTTTAAGGGTAGTTAGGATGATCATCTACCATTAGTAGAGTTTGCGTATAACAATAGTTATCATGCAAGCATAGGCATGCCGCCTTACAAAGATACGGAAGGAAGTGAAGAACACCATTGTGTTGGGATGAAGTGGGAGAACACTGAATGCTAGGGCCAGAATTGGTGCAGCAGACATTGGATGTAGTGAAGTTGATACGGATGCGTCTCGTAGCAGCACAAGACAGACAGAAAAAGTATGCGGACTCACACCGAGTAAATAGGGAGTTTGAAGTAGGCTCCTACTTGTTTCTAAAGGTATCTCCCTGGAAACAAAAGATACGCTTTGAAAAGAAAGAAAAGTTAAGTCCATGGTTTATAGGACCTTTTGAAGTGTTAAAACGGGTAGGCGAGGTAGCTTATATGATAGCATTACCTCCAGACTTAGAACGAATACATAATGTATTTCATGTCTTTGTGTTACGTCCTTATAAGTCGGATTATAAGCACGTAATAGAGTATGAGCTATTCATATCGTGAAGGACTTAACGTATAAAGAGATGTCGATTCAAATTATCGATAGAAAAGAGCAAGTTCTGCGGATCAAAGTTATACCTTCAGTAAAGGTGTTATGGAAGAACCACGATGCCGAAGAAGCAACGTGGGAATTGGAAGAAAAGATGAGGAAGGATTATCCTCAGTTATTTGTGTAATGTAAGACAAGATTCTAGGGACAAAATCTTTATAAGGGGGGAAGAATGTAACGACCGAGAAATTCGGATTTATTGTAAAATAATTTTATTTAATTAAATAATGAATAAAATTATATTATATGTTATTATTATGTGTTAGCAAGATGAATGTCGTTCTATAACCTCGAAGTGTCGTAATGTCTTAGTATTTTGACTACGTGAAGGAATTAAAGTGTTTGAATTTCTATGATGAAAATAAAAGTTTTCCAAGAAATTTTTCGAAAAACACTATTCACTGATTTCTGCTCGGGAATTATTTTTGAACTTCTGAGAAATACGTAACGATAGAATATCGAGGTGTGACGGATTATGTAATAATAATTCACGTATGGCAAACAAAGTTTTTTGCCTGTGGACTTAATTTGAGAACGTTAGGAAAAGTAAAGCGTTAAGGAGTTAAACGATGATATCGTATGATAAATAAGTATTGTACGAGATAATGAATACGAGTATGATACGAGGTATTATACGAGTATGCTAAATAGTCTTATTTAGCATTCTAGAGAATAAGACTATTCTCCATCGAAAACCAACGTTTCCGAGTTAAATGTCAATATTTGACTTCCATTATGAGAATTTCATGATTTCGACGATTATCGTCTAAACTCGTGAATTTCGCCATAACTTCGTTACTTGAGATTTTTAAACCATTTCAAATGGATTCATTCCATCATACTAACATCGTAACCAATATATTTCATTACATCATATACATGATAAGTTCTTACTTGTTCTTCATGAGTTTATAACTTATAA
This sequence comes from Panax ginseng, assembly GCA_020205605.1. NCBI lineage: Eukaryota > Viridiplantae > Streptophyta > Magnoliopsida > Apiales > Araliaceae > Panax > Panax ginseng. The sequence goes on from CM035139.1 coordinate 72,186,627, forward strand.
AAGTATAAATTGCTTATTCATGGCTTATTAAGGTTTAAGTCCTTTGATTAGTCATTCTCATCACTTCTTAGCATACATACTCCACTAATCAACACTTCTCTATCAAACTACAATTGAAGAGATGGAAGATTAATGATATAGGATTCTTACCCTTGAAGATCACTTGGTTCTTCTTCTTTTCTATTTGGATTATCAAGGTCTAGCTTTTTTAGCTTTTTCTCTCTAACAAATAAGCACTTAAATGTTTATTGGTGGAATAACAAGTGAGAAATGAACTAGCAAGCTTCTATTATATAGGAAATCCAGGTGAGGGATTAATGGTCTTTAATCCCTTCCACCTCCTTAATCCACCTCCTTTAAACCACCTCCTTACTATTCATCACTTGGTGATCAAGTTTACTTGGTCACCAAGATCAACCATGTGCTCATGGGGTCCACATGGGTTTCCCCATGGGTCTTTTTTACCCATTGGATCGATTCACGAATATGGTTCATAATTTGGGCTTAAAATTTAATTAACTTAACTTATGCTTTGGGCTTACATTAAACTAACATTGGCTTGTTCATTAATTCACATTGGACTTAACCATTCCTACCATTGGGCTTGCATAATTCCAATTGGACTTTACAACTTCCTACCCAATCCTACAAGTCCATTACATATGGCTTAAAGCCTTAAAATGTATTGTATACGTTTTAATCTCGTATTCCAACTAGTATACTTATTCATCATATACTATATACCATCATTCATACATACTCATATAATACCTCGTATCATACTCGTATTCATTATCTCATACAATACTTATGTTTCATACGATATCATCGTTTAACTCCTTAACACTTTACTTTTCCTAACGTTCTCAAATTAAGTCCGCAGGCGAAAAGCTGTGTTTGCCATACGTGAATTATTATTACATAATCCATCTCACCTCGATATTCTACCGTTACGTATTTCTCGGAAGTTCAAAAATAATTTCCGAACAGAAATTAGTGAATAGTGTTTCTCAGAAAATTTCTCGGAAATTTTTTATTTTTGTCTTAGAAATTCAAACACTTTAATTCCTTCACGTAGTCAAAATACTAAGACATTCCGACACTTCTAGATTATAAAATGACATTCATCTTGCTAACACATAATAATAACATATAATATAATTTTATTCATTATTTAATTAAATAAAATTATTTTATAATAAATTCGAATTTTTCGATTGTTACATTATTCCCCCTTATAAAGATTCTGTCCCCAGAATCTCTTCTTACATTACACAAATAACTAAGGATAATCCTTCCTCATATTTTCTTCCAATTCCCATGTTACTTCTTCGGCATCGTGGTTCTTCCATAACACCTTTACTAAAGGTATAACTTTGTTCCGCAGAACTTGCTCTTTTCTATCGATAATTTGAATCGGCATCTCTTCATACGTTAAGTCCTTCTCGATATGAATAGGCTCATACTCTATTACGTGCTTATAATCTGGCTTATAAGGACGTAACACAAAGACATGAAATACATTATGTATTCGTTTGAAGTCTGGAGGTAATGCTATCATATAAGCTACCTCGCTTACCCGTTTTAACACTTCAAAAGGTCCTATAAACCTTGGACTGAACTTTCCCTTCTTTCCAAAGCGTATCTTTCCTTTCCAGGGAGATACCTTTAGAAACACGTAGGAGCCTAGTTCAAACTCTCTATTTACTCGGTGCGAGTCCGCATACTTTTTCTATCTGTCTTGTGCTGCTATGAGACGCATCCATATAAACTTCACTACTTCCGCTTTCTATTGCACCAATTTTGGCCCTAGCATTCGGCGTTCTCCCACTTCATCCCAATACAATGGTGTTCTGCACTTCCTTCCATATAAAGCTTTGTAAGGTGGCATGCCTATGCTTGCATGATAACTATTGTTATACGCAAACTCTACTAATGGTAGATGATCATCCCAACTACCCTTAAAATCCATGACACAAGATCTTAGCATATCTTCTAATGTCTGAATTTTCCTCTTGCTCTATCCATCGGTTTGTGGATGATAAACCGTACTTAACTTCAGTTGCGTCCCCAACTGCACTTGCAGACTCCTCCAAAAGTTTGATGTGAATCGTGGATCACGATCTGACACAATCGAAACTGGTACTCCATGTCTGGAAATAACTTCCTTAACATAAAGCTTAGCTAACTGGTCTAAGTTATACTTAACCCTTATTGGCAAAAAGTGAGCCGACTTCGTTAACCGGTCCATTATTACCCAAATCTCATCATACCTCTTACGAGTAATCGAAAGTCCCGCCATAAAATCCATCGTGATATGATCCCACTTCCACTCCGGAATCTCCAATGACTGTAATAAGCCACTTGGTTGTTGATGTTCGGCCTTAACTTTTTGACATGTCAAGCACCTACTCACGTACTCGGCTATTTCTCTCTTCATGTTCGGCCACCAAAAACTCTGTCGAAGGTCTTGATACATCTTAGTACTACCAAGATGAATCGAGTACCTTGAACTATGAGCTTCTTGTAACACTTGCTCTTTTAATTCCATCTCATTCGGAACCCAAATTCTTCCTTTAAATCTTAATAACTCCTCATTATCAAGACTATACTTTAAATCTTTTTCATGTGCTAACCGCTTCTTCATCTGGTCACACTCATCATTTCTGAGCTGTACCTCCTTGACTTTATCTACAATAGTAGATTGAATCTTCGTCGTAAATAGTCTTTGTCCCGACTCACTCGACAACTTCACCTCTATCTCCATCCTAGTCATCTCTGTTATTAACTCATTTTGAGCCGTTAACATAGACAACTTCTCCCAACCCTTTCTACTTAAGGCATTAGCAACTACATTGGCTTTTCCAAGGTGATACAGGATTTCACAGTCATAATCCTTTATCAACTCTAGCCATCTCCATTGACTCATATTCAACTCCTTCTGTGTAAAGATATATTTTAGACTCTTATGGTCTGTGTATATCTCACATTTCTCTTCGTAAATTTAATGTCTCCATATCTTTAAGGAAAATACTATCGCGGCCAGTTCCAGATCATGAGTAGGGTAAACTTTCTCATAATCCTTTAACTACCGTGATGCATACGCAATGACCTTGCCATGTTGCATGAACACGCAACCAATTCCTCTATGCGAACCATCGTTATAAAGTATGAAATTTCCTATGTCATCAGGCAATGACAAAATAGGTGCTTCACTTAACGTCTTCTTCAGTTCTTGAAAGTTGTCTTCGCATTTCTCAGTCCACACGTATTTCACCGTCTTCCTTGTCAAATTAGTCAACGGAGTAGCTATCTTAGAAAAATCCTGAATGAATCTTCGATAGTATCCTATTAACCCTAGGAAACTCTGCACCTCAGTCGGCATTTTTGGTTATTCCCAATTCATCACGGCTTCCACCTTCGCTGGATCTACTGAAATCCCCTCATGGTCAATAACATGACCTAAAAACTGTACCCTTTCTAGCCAAAATTCACACTTAGTGAACTTCGCATACAATTTCTCCTTCCTCAATGTCTCCAACACTATTCTTAAGTGTTCAACACGATCTTCTGGCGTTCTAGAATAGACTAGAATATCATCAATAAACACCACGACGAACTTGTCCAAATATTTTTTGAACACTCTGTTCATCATATCCATAAATGCAGTTGGTGCATTAGTCAACCCAAATGACATCACCAGAAACTCGTAATGACCATAACGAGTCCTAAATGTTGTCTTTGGTACATCCTCCTTCCTAACCTTCAACTGATGATACCCCGTCCTCAAATCTATTTTAGAAAAATACTTTTTCCCTTTCAACTGATCAAAGAGCTCATAGATCATGGGCAATGGGTATTTATTTTTTATCGTTAACTTGTTCAACTCTCGATAGTCGATATAAAGTATTAATGATCTGTCCTTCTTCTTTATAAACAATACAGGTGCTCCCCACGGTGAAACACTCGGTTAAATGTACTTTCTGTCCAACAGTTCTTGTAACTGAACCATTAGCTCCTTCATCTCCACTGGTGCCATATGATACGGTGCCTAGGAAACTGGTGTCGCTCTTGGTACAATGTCTATTACAAACTCGGTCTTCCTATCCGGTGGAAGACTCGACAATTCACTTGGAAATACATCTGTGAATTTTTTAACTATAAGTATTTGTTCCATGGTTGCTCCCACTCTCTAGGTATCAACAACATGGCACAAATAACCTACACATCCCTTCCTCAAAATTTTCCTAGTTTGTGTCATGGTAAGATAACATGAACGCCCCAATGATCGATTATTGTAAAATACTACCTGAGGTTGCATCAACGTTCTAATATTTACACATTTCTTCTGACAATCTATAATTGACCCATAGTTAAACAACCAATCCATTCTAAGAATTACATCGAATTCTCCCAACTTTATCGGTATTAAATCTACCGATAATTTACAACCTCGTATGTCTACACAGCAACTCCTATGAATATCTTCAATAGAAATTATTTCTTCGTTTGCTACCTTAATATTCAAAGGTATAGGCAACTTTTCGGGAAAAAATCCTAATCGTCTAGAAAAATCACATGCGAGAAATGAACAAGTAGCACCTGAATCAAACAGCATGTAAGCATTTATATCGTTGATCGGGATAATACCTACAACTACATCTCCAGATGCAACTGTATCTTGCACTATCATATTAAAGGTGCGGGCCATCGGCCTACCCCGCTGCGCTGGACCACCAATAGCTAACTTAATTAGCGCCCTTATTCACGTCTGTCCCCTTTCTTCAGGCAGTTCTTTGCTATGTGGTCATTTGACCCACATACAAAGCATCTGCGATTCTGCTTCAGACTTGGACAATTAGGCGAAATGTGCCCTTCATGTCCACAGTTGTAACATACGGCTTTTCCCTTGAGACAGACTCCTGAGTGAGTCTTTCCACAGGTCTTGCATACCTCCATCCTTCTCTTAGGATCCCTTTGCTTCACTTTGGTATTCCCTGAGTTAAACATTTTTCCTCTTCTGACCTTCGCCACTCCCGCTGGCTCCTTCAATTTTCACTCCCCATCCACCTTATTCTTGTTCTTCTTCTCCTTATGGTACTGGCTTAAAGCCTCATTCCCATCTTCGGTGATTATCGCCTTCTCTAATATGGTCCCAAAAGAAGTACTTTTGAACACAGATATTCGACTATAGAGCCAGGGTTTCAAGCCCTGCTCAAACCTTCTAGCCTTTCTCACCTCGGTCTCCACCTGACAAATCTTGCCAGTTCATTGAACTTGGCAGTGTATTGGGGAACCATCATCTCCTCTTGTTTCAAATCTAGAAACCGGATTACCATCCTCCCCTACATACTTGTGGGAAAATAGTTCTCGAAGAAAATCTCCTTGAACCGTACCCACATTAGGTTCTCTATACCAGCCCTAGCCTGATTTGCCTCCCACAAAAAGTTGGCCTCTCCCTTCATCATATAGGTTGCAAAAGAAACCTTCTGGCCCTCGTCGACATTTGCAATGACAAATGCCTTCTCTATCTCTTTCACCCACGTTTGGGCTTCTATGGGGTCCGTAGTTCCTTTGAACTCCGGCGGATCGACACTCTTAAAATCCTTAAAAGTAGTAGCTCATACTACTGCAGGATTTACAGGGATATTATCCCCATTTTTATTAAATGTGGCCGTTAACAAGTTAACAAACTCTTGTATTGGGTTAACCGGACCTCCCTCCAGTTGATTAACATTAGCATTTTGATTTCGTTGTCTCCTTCTTGGCGGTATTTTGCTGTTAAGATAAACAACACATCATTATTACTTTCATCTTGTTACTTAGTTATTATTCATGTTTAAACAATAACTTCAACTTATTACACAATATGTTCCATAAAAAGGCTTATATTGATTTGCTTCTTGTAGTATAATACTACATCGTTCACATTACACAGCCTAAGCTGATTACATTACTATCCCGCAATTACTTTCCAAAAATTGGGATTTACAAAAGACTACCCTTTGTTATACAAAAGAGGGTTTTACATCACTACTAGATACATCATATTAACATATTTAACTCTACTCTAGCGAATAATAGGTTACATCTGCCTTAAGGCATTCTCAAAATTCGCGTTAGCAAGACCAACTATAACATCACGGTTGATAGTATGCCGAGTCTGTCCTGCTTCTATCGGATACCAAGCTACTTCTTACTGAAAATCCGCATGAGAACTCCTATGTATATAGGACATTCTCCCAATCTTCTATTTCTTGGTCTTTAGCTCCTGCCTAAGCTCAAAGACCTTCTATTTTAGCTCGTGGACCTTGTCCTTCGCCAAAACTCTTTCACCATGCTCCTCCTCCCACATCAACTCCATACTCGTCTTATCTTCCAAGACAACATGAAGCTCTTCTTTATTTTCCAAATTTTTTATTACAGCCACCTGAGTTTTCATGGCCAGCTCATTACCAACTATGTATTTCATTAGAAACTCTTCCAAATCTATTTTCTTTTCGGGTTCCAAAACTAAATGAAATAGTTGATTTTGAAATCCAAGTGGGTATGTAGGTCATGGCGCTTGATGATGATTTTGATTATTGCTCTATGAAAAATTCAGGTGGTTTCTTGCCCCCGGATTGTAAGTGTTTTGATACGGATTTGGTGGCTGAGTGTAATTTCCCACATATTGTATTGTTGCCGGATTTATTGTATATTGTTTTGTCGGATGTTCCCCAACAAATTACTCGTATAAAAAAGTTACCTGTTAAACTTGTACTCCCGTAATGGCATCCATTTTCTTTGATAATGCAGATATTTGAGCTGCTAAAGCTATTACACCATCCACTTCTAAAACTCCAGTTGCCTTAGGTTGGGTCATCCTCGTAGTTGGCCACTGGTAGTTATTAGCTGCCATAGTCTCTATCAAGTCGTATGCCTCCTCAAACTTCTTAGCCATAAATGCTCCTCCCGAAGCTGTATTTATGCATGTGCGAAGATTACTACTTATCCCATTATAAAACCTGTTCATCTGCAGCCACTTGGGTAATCCAAGATGTGGACATCTTCTCAATAATTCTTTATACCTCTCCCAAGCTTCATAAGGTGATTCCCCGTGTTGTTAAAAAGTAGTAACCTCATTCTTAATTTTTGCTATTTTCACCGGTGGGAAGAATTTCACTAAAAACTTCTGGGCCAAGTCATTCCAAGTAGTAATAGAGCCTGGTGGTAATGAATAAAACCAATTTTTAGCCTTATCTCTCAGTGTGAATGGAAATAACTGAAGCCTCACTGCATCGTCTTATATCCCATTATAATTGAAGGTATCACATATTTCTAAAAAGCTTACAAGATGTTCATTCGGATCATCGTTAGACAAACCCCCAAACTGCACTGAGTTCTGAATCATCTGTATTGTACCATGCTTAATCTCAAAATTATTGGCAATAATGGCAGGCCTGGTAATACTCGACTGAATTTCAGTAACCTGCGATATGGCATAATCCCGTAATGCTTTCTGATCGTATGTAGCCATTTTATCTTGTCGTTCTAAGTTCTCTCGGGTCTCCTTTATCCACTTACTTAACTGCTGAAACCTTTTCTCGATATCATCCTCGTAAGGTACTAATTCTGGCTTCTTTGATCGAGTTTTCATGCACTATTCAAGAGAATAGAAAATAGGAAGTAAAATAGAAACAAAAAGAAAAGTGTTTAACTAAAACTGATTTAATTAAACTGATATTGAAAGTAATAAACATAGTTATAGTTCCCTGGTAACGGCGCCAAAAACTTGTTAGGTAAAATCTAGTTACACACAACACGCAAGTATACATGGTCAACAAGTAATAAAAGGATGAGTAGAGTATCGTTCCCACAGAGAAAATAACTAAAAATTTATTCTAATAACTACCAATTTTATATTATTTCAATTTTATTAAAAAAATTATCAATTGTATGAATTTTATAAAAACTACTAATAAATAAAAACTAATTAATTACCACAATATTTAATCAAGAATTTGCAATTTAAGCCTACAACTTCACTTAATGTTTTACTCAGATCAACACACTTCCTTTTAATTCAAATTAACTATTCCAGATTGTTAATCAAGAACACGTCTGTAAATATAACCACCTCTCAATGCATTATATTCATATCAACTTAAATCCACAATTGATTAAATTAAGGACAATGGGTTTTGTCATGGATGGAGAGTTGAGCCAAGATTTGATCTTGTATTCACTCTGGACTCCTTCTCATAATTGTTGTGAATTTTTCGTATGAACAAGCTAAAGATCAGCCTTTCTGATTTGCTTAACATGTTGAAAAATGCTGAGAGTCACTTTTCAACCAAGAAAGACCAAGTCTTACTGGTAGAGGCCAAAGGATCTTCTAAAAAGAAGAATGATTCTAAGAAGGTAAATAGAAAAGGCACAAACAAAGGATAATAAGAACAAAAATGATACGGATAGCAAAGGAGTTTTCTTTCACTGCAATAAGCCTGGACATTGGAAAAGAAACAGCGAGAAGCATCTTGCAGAGGCTAACCAAAAGAAACTTAGTGAAGTTTCGATTATAATATAGTTTTGTTCATGATTGAAATAAAAAAATTTTAAGTCAAGGTTCTACTTGGGTATTGGATACCAGATTTGGTTATCATAAATATAGATTTATGAAGGGACCAAGCAGAAGTAGAAAGCTAAACAAAGATAAGTAATCCTATGTGTGGGAAATGAAGCAAAGGTTGCTGTATTAGCCATAAAAACTATAGTTTAGAATTGCCTACGGGCAAATCTATTAAGTTAATAAGTTGTTTTTGTATTCCAGTTCTCGTTAGAAACATTATTTCCATTTTGTTGTTGGATAATGAAATCTTTGGTATTATATTTAAGAACAATTATTGTTCTATTTATAATAATAATGTTTTGTATAGAACTGGAATATTACTTAATGGATTTTGTATACTTGACTTACGTGAAAAATTATTTTGCAAATTGAACAAACTAGTATAAGAAACGGAGATGATCATTTAAAGAGTTGAATGTGTGTATTTGCAGAAATACAAGTGTGAATTATTTGAAAGGTTCAAAGAATTCAGAAGTGAAACAAATTGGTAAAGTATTAGTGTTCTTTGATCGGATCAAGGAATAAATACTTGTGCAATAAGTTTCTAGATCATCTCAAATGGTTTTCTCACAATGGACACCTCTTGATAAGCAATAATTGATTGATGTATCTGGAAAATAAATCGTACCTTGTTGGACATGGTACGGTCCATAATGAGTTTACCGACATTCCAGTATCATTCTAGGGTCATGCCCTAGAAATGGCTGCATATCTACGAAAAGGTAACCTCAAAATTCGGCCCCAAGACTACATAAAAGTTATGGACAAGGATGATTCCTAATCTTAAGTATGTTAAGATAAGGGGTTGTCCAACTTATGTGAAGAGGTTTCAAAAGGATAAGTTTGGGACAAAATTTGACAAGTACAGATTTGTGGGACATCCTAAAATTAAGTTTAGGGTATATGTTCTATAATCCTACTTAGCAAAAGGTGTTTGTTGCAAAAAACACGATGCCTTCAAAGATAAATATGTTTATCGTTGAAGGGGCTAGTGGGATGATAATAGATCTTGAAGAGTACAAGAACCACAAAACACTATAAGTCAAATAAGAGGAACCTGTAGATAGACCTATTGTACCACAACCGAATCAGAAATCTAGAATAGTACCAAGATACCGGGAGGTATGGATTCATCATAGATGATGATGATGAGGTACACATCATGTAAGATGATGATCCGATTATATACGATGAGGTAAGAGTTGTAGACACTCGCAGAGAAATGGATTGAAGCAAGCTTCGCAAATATGAAACATTAGTTTTGATGAGACAATCAAAAGAGTTTGATTTTATCAAAAATAAGAATGAACCTAGTGTGTACAAAAGGGTCAGTGGGAGCATCGTGAAATCTCTAGTATGATATGTTAATATATTACGGATAAGGAATGACATACTAATGCTACAATCAGTAAAGATAAAGTTATCTAAACATTCCTCCATGAATGATTTGGGAAGAGTATCGTAATTGGGGATAAAAATCTATATAGATAGATTTCAAAGGATGCCCAGCTTAACCCAAGGAACGTATAATCATTTGATGCTAAAATCGTTTAGCATGACAAACTCCAAGAGATGTCTCATGCTGATGAGTCATGGAGTGTATCTCTCTTAATAGTTCACATAGACTCTTGAAAAGAGAGATCGCATGAGTGACAATCATGTATACAATGAAATATACGAGACCTGATGTTGATCGGTCATATTCTGGAGACACTACAAAAAAATGGGCCTTTAGCAACGATTTTTTGTGCAACGACTTTATAAGTCGTTGCTAAAAGTATATGTTTAGCAACGAAATTTGTCGTTGTAGATTGTGTCAGACTTTCACTTTTTGCAATAAAATTCATAAGTCGTTGCAAAATTTCGTTATAATTCATTAATGGAAAAAATTCGTTAGAAATTGTCAGCAAAATTTTCTACCACTTGCTTTCCCGTCCATCGTAAGTAACGAAATTTTTTTTGTTGCTAAAAATGTGACTTTAGCAATGATTTTTCAGGCAACGACTTTATAAGTCGTTGCTAAAAGTGTATGTTTAGCAATGAAACTTGTCCTTCGTTGTAGATTGTGTCCGACTTTCACTTTTTGCAACGAAATTCATAAGTAGTTGCAAAATTTGGAAACAAAATTCGTTAAAAATTCGTTGAAAAATTTCTAACCACTTGATTTCTCCTCATCGGGCAATGAAAGAAAGTTTTTTGTTGCTATATTCCGTTGCCTAATATGGACTATTGCGTCATCAAGTAACAATTTTTATTTTCACAGATATTTTATATAACTTTTTGCAACGACTATTAAAATGTTGCCTTAAATAATAATAATAATAATAATATAATAATAACAATAATAACAATAATAGTAATAATAATAATAATAATAATAATAACAGCTTATAATAATAATAATAATAATAGTACTAATAATAATAATAATAATAACAATAATAATAATAATAATAATAACAACAATAATAATGATAATAATAATAATAAATAATAATAATAATAATAATAATAATAATAATAATAAGAATAACAATAATAATAATAATAGTAGTAGTAGTAGTAATAATAATAATAATAATAATAATAATAATAATAATAATAATAATAATAATAATAATAATAATAATAATAATAATAATAATAATAATTTTTATTTTATTTTACACGCGGACGGGCTGACGTGGTGAATATTAAACTCTATTCCAAAAAATATGTTAATGCATATATTCAAACCTAAGACCTCTAGTTTGGAATATTAATCCAATGACCATCCAAGTACATAAGACTAGTTACTATTATTTTGCAAGGAATAGTATTTATAACTGAACAAATCATTTCCTTCAAATTAAAACAGATACCATTTCCTTAGATTTGTTACGTATATACATAAATGTACATAACTAATTGCGTGATAATAATAATAATAATAATAATAATAATAATAATAATAATAATAATAATAATAATAATAATAATAATAATAATAATAATAATAATAATAATAATTTTTTATTTTAAAAATATGTTGATGCACATATTCAAACTCAAGATCTCTAATTTGGAATATTGATCCAATGACCACCCAAGTACATGGGCCTATTTACTATTATTTTGCAAGGAATAGTATTTATAACTAAAAAAAATCATTTCTCCCAAATTAAAATAGATCCCCTTTCCTTAGATTTGTTACGTACATACATAAATGTACATAACTAATTGCGTGATAATAATAATAATAATAATAATAATAATAATAATAATAATAATAATAATAATAATAACAACAACAACAACAATAATAATAATAATAATAATAATAATAATAATAATAATAATAATAATAATACAATAATAATAATAATAACAATAACAGTAATAATAATAATAGTAGTACTTATAATAATAACAATAATAATAATTGGCGTCACTTTAATTGGCGTTAGAATTTTTATTTTTATTTTTTTATATCTGAAGTCTTATATACTCCTTCATTTTCAACGTCGATGACAGAGAATAAATATAAAAAAATATTGATGTTTGTAAACAAGAACAAGAGATCAAAGAAATTAAAAAAAAAGAGATTCCAACGTCAGTTAAAGTGATGTTACATCTTACTCTTCTTTTTTACAAATTTGCTTTATAAAAAAATTTAAAAAAAGTTACAATGCCTGTTAGTTTGGCATTGGATCACATGTTTATTTTTTTTCAAATTTCTTTTAAAAAATAAAATCGTTTTAAAAAAATTAAGATAATTTTTTTTAAATTCATTTTTTTAAAAAATATTTTTTAAAGTGGCGTTGGTTGCCTTTCTGATTTTTAGCCAAAAAATATTCAAAAATTTAAGCGTTCAATAGTTTTTCCCAAATTAGATGTAAGAGCCTTTAATCCCAACGGTAGTCGTTGAATTTTTTTATTTTTTAAAAAATATTAGTTTAAAAATAAAATCTTTTTAAAAAAATTAAAACTTTTTTTTAAAAAATAAAGTTTTTTGTATTTTATAAAAATTATTCTTAAATTATATAATTTGGTTAAAAGAAGAGTATATTTCAAAAAAATTTGAACAAAAAAGATATAATTGAGAAATTTAAATATAATTTAGGCAATTCTGCTTTCTCCCCAAGTCTAGTCAACAAAAAAGTTAGGGAAAACCTAAAATTGAAGAGGTCCAGCCACCACGACCCACCGCCAGAGTTCGCGACGCCGGAGGTGGAGGATTAGTGTCAATAATTGCTAAGCGGCCGACCCTCAGGGTGACGTCGGAGTTTGACAGTGACAACTCGGTATATTTTCACGAGATATCGTGCAAGTTGTTGGAGAATCTGGCGAAACTAAAGCTAACGTTTCAGAACAACAACAAGGGAGAAGTGGCTGAGCCTCAATTGAGCTTCGTTTCCAAGTATCTTTCGCTCGATTACGATGTCGAGGAGAAGAATGCTCTTGTTAAGGGCTCGTTTGACCTTGGTCCTAGTTTGCACCTCAGAGCCACTCGCGATGTCAAGGTCTCTCTCTCTCTCTCTATAATTATATAATATGTATGCACATATGTGTTGTGTATTTATATGTTAATTTCTGTTTTATAAGAAAAGAAATTCTGTTTAACCAATTTTCTAGGGAATATTTGTGATTTTCCATTTGGATTAGCTTTCAATTCTATTCATTTTGAATTTATGACTGTAAATGGTGCCCAAAGATTTGATCTTTGGGAATTCTGGTTCATTGATTTCTATGAAAGTAAAGTTCTGCAGTTTATGTTCTGATTTTCAAAAGCTGGTAATGGTATCTTTGTTCTTATTCTGAGTTTTTATCATTAAGAAAGTTATTCTTTAATATGTAGAAAACAGCCTTAGCCCAATCACTCTCTGTCTAGGGTAATATCTTTTTGAACTGGATTCATCACAATTGGAGCTATTTCTTCTTATATTTGCTTCATTAACATATCAAAGTCCTCGTGCCGATTTGCGCATTTTTGTAATAAACATGATTAATTAGTATGAACTTAATGAAGTAATTTAAGTCGATGTAAATCAAACCGGAAATAATCATTCTACATTTTCTAAAGAAAGTACAAGAACTTAATGATTACTGTCTTTAGTATATCTTTTTACTTATGGCATGCTATTCCCTTTTAGTGATTGATAAAGATTATGGTATATTTTCCAGTCATAAACAATTGTTATACTCAATTTCTTTGTTCAATGTTGTGCAGGAAAATTTTCTCTCATTACTTTTGAAGAGTTTATTTCAATTGCACTGGATGCACCAGAGTAGTTGGAATATATCCAGAGATTAAAAATTCAGTACTGATCAACCAGCATGTGGGTAACATATTTCCTTCAATGCAGCTACAAAATATTTAGAAAGAAGAAAATGGCTGCTCTAAATTAGAAAATTGCTGATGGATCAACTAACTATATTATATCATAGATGGTGCTTTCTTCATTTCTAAATTTTTGCTGTTGCATTCAACAGGTAAAATGGCCAGGTGGTAAGAAATTTGAAGACAAATTTGTTGAGACACTTGAGAAGTATGGATACAGAGGCGCATATTTGTCAAAGCACTGGTTAAAACAACTTGCATTTATTCAGTCCTTTGCCCCGGCATCACTTATTTACATTTCAAACCAGACGGATATGCCTAAGATCTTCTTAATTGATGATGTAACTATTCCATGTCACGACACAAATCAGGTTTCTCTTTTCTGCTTTACTCTTGAGGTTACTATGCTTTGTTTATCGAGTAGACCATGGCTTGGTTATATCCACCAAGGGCATTTTTTGCTTACTCCCCTGTCATATGAGACTCTTGAATATGCAGCCTCATTTTCTTATGATCAGTGTGCTGAAGGTGTTGTTGTTGTTGCTGGAGATGCTTTAAGGGTTTTTACTATTGAGAGATTAGGAGAAACATTTAATGAAACTACAATTCCTTTAAGGTATACAACAAGAAAGTTTGTGCTTCAACCCAAGAGGAAACTTTTGGTTATCATTGAGAGTGATCAGGGAGCATTTGCAGCTGAAGAGCGTGAAGCAGCAAGAAAGGAGTGCTACAGGATAATGAAGCTGCCTTCAGTATATGCACAGTGAACTTCCATGATAAAGAGTATGGAACTCTTTTTGCTGTTGGTACAGCAAAAGGCATGCAATTTTGGCCCAAAAGATCTTTCTCAGCCGGATACGTTCATATTTATCGGTTTTTAAAAGATGGGAGGTCCCTTGAACTTTTGCCCAAGACACAAGTTGATGGTGTCCCTCTTGCGTTGTCCCAGTTCCTAGGAAGATTACTTGCCGGAATTGGACCTGTGCTTAGATTGTATGATTTGGTGAAGAGGAGATTGCTTAAAAAATATGAGAATAAATTATTCCCCAACACAATCACCTCTATTCACACCTATTGTGATCGGATTTATGTGGGTGATATTCAGGTGGTATACTCTCTTACGATATCTACACTTCATAATATATAATTGATTTTCTATTTTAACTTTAAGCTTTGATTTGGAGGATCTTGTATTGTCTCTTAGGAGCATTTGCATGTCCATGCCCAATAGCATATAGAGGATTCAATTGACCATGTGCTGCTTGTCAGACTCGCAATGACTTTATATTATTCGTCATGACATTTGCTGTAGTGCTTACTTTACTGCTTTATTGGCCTCTTCCCTCTAGAAGTTTCACTGGTTATATCCTTCAAATATCTTTTAGTTATCCTTTCGAGGCTTGCCTCTCATCCATCTAAGCACCCATCTCCGATATTTTCCTGTCCGCTTACTTACATTTTTCTTTAACAAACAAGTTGAGCAGCCCTTTATTGCAATATCATTATAATGTGAATTTAAGGTTGCCAACAAATTGAGTACAAGTTAAATTATGCTTCAATTCGCAGCTAAGCTATCTAACAGTTGTTCATTTAATGAATGTAATCCTCATTTTGCATCTGCCATTGTATAATGCATTCTCCTCCATTATAAATCTTCATCATCTGCATTTTTAACTTTTCCAAATAATGCATTCTAGATTATTTTAACTTTTTTTCTTTCAAAAGCATGTTTTTAATTTCTCTACAACAAAAATCTTCTAAATTCTTTTTGATTTTTTTTTCTTTCTATTCTCTCTCAAAATTTATTATATAAACATAATAAAGGAATTTTTTAGAAGAATGCATCCCATAATCTACACTTTAAAGACTCTAAACAGGGTCTATGCTAAAATACATGCAGTTAAATCCCCAGACATGCTTAAAAAAGAACTTTCCTTAACTGGCCTTAAGGCAGTTTCATTTTGATAGGAAGCAAGATGTTATATATTTCTACTTTTAAAATCTTAGAAGGTGAAGATAATAAAAATTCTCGATTTTTTATGTTGTTTGCCCTCAATTTGTTGCAACTCACAACTACTACTTCTGGTTTGAATTGATGCTCAAATAAATTATTATTTTTGCTTCTATATCTGTCTACTGATTGCACTATTTCTCGGTGTTTTCCATTCTTTACAGTCATTTCATTATTGCAAGTATAGATGTGATGACAATGAGATGTATATATTTGCTGATGATTCTGTCCCGAGATGGCTTACTGCATCATACCATATAGATTTTGACACCATGGCTGGTGGAGACAAGTTTGGGAATATCTATTTTGTGCGGTTACCACAGGATGTCTCTGATGAGATCGAAGAAGATCCAACTGGTGGAAAGATAAAATGGGAGCAGGGGAAGCTGAATGGAGCCCCAAACAAAGTGGAAGAAATAGTGTAGTTTCATGTTGGTGATGTTATAACATCCTTGCAGAAAGCATCCCTAATTCCTGGAGGTCAGGAGTCTTATCATTTATGAAACTGTGATGGGGAGCTTAGGGGCATTGGTCGCATTCAATTCTAGGGATGATGTTGACTTCTTCAACCATTTGGAGATGCATATGAGGCAGGAACATCCACCTTTGTGTGGAAGAGACCACATGGCATATAGATCCGCGTATTTTCCTGTTAAGGTAAGCTTTGTGTTTCCCTTGTGCACTGCACATTCAAGCACTCGTACTAGAGAGAATATCCATTTATGTGAACCAATATATGCATCATGTTTTACATCATCACTAGGGTCATCCCCACCACTAGTGAATTCGACACCTGTTTCTCCAACGCCAACAACGGCATCAAATGGAGGGGCTGCAGTTCCTGGGTAATGTTTTATATCCTTTGCTATTTCTTGGGTAGGTTTACTATCTTCACAATTATTAAAGCATTAAACCTTGATATTGTTTGGTCTAGTCGGTTAGGAGGATGACAGGAAGGATAGGAAGACTGATATGTATATGCATATGGACAAGGAGCTATCTTTTCCCTCTTGTTTGGTTGAGTTGGTGAGAGGGAAAAAAAATTCAAAGAAAAAAAAGCTTAAATTCTCATTTTCCTATCAATGAGAGAAATTTGTTCAGACCTCCTAATCCTGGAAAAAAAACCCCAATAAAATAGCTTCTCCGACCCTCTTTTTACCTTAGCTTCTATAGCCTGCTTAGTAAGAAACTAATACTTGCCATCACCTTTGTTCTTTCAACTTTTTGCAGCTCAGTTTCTCCTCCAATAG
This sequence comes from Panax ginseng, assembly GCA_020205605.1. NCBI lineage: Eukaryota > Viridiplantae > Streptophyta > Magnoliopsida > Apiales > Araliaceae > Panax > Panax ginseng. Next base: position 72,203,819 of record CM035139.1, read on the forward strand.
TGTTAAATGGAAGCAACCCTCCACCAGGCTCCCCAATAGGTTTTGGTGAAATTCCTCTCAACTGGTTTCGAAGAAAGCCCTCCAACTGTGAACGACACAACATCTATATCAACTAATTTTAAAACCATTCATCGGATGCATAATTTTGGAAACATTAATCATCACAGGGGGAATTCATTCTGGATATGTAGAGGACCAAGTCATCAGTGGATCAAAAGCTCATTGCTTCAACAACAAACTAGTTGCAAATCATATTAACTTTCGTTGCCAATATAAAGAAACGACAACATATAATGTCGTTGCTAATCGACAACTTTCGTTGCTATTTAAAAATAACCAAAGAATAAACATTTTCGTCAATGATTCAAAGATAATGTCGCTGCCAAATAATATAATCAAGAATTAAAATCGCTTGCTAAAAAGTTTACATTCCACAACGAAAAGCAAGCTTAGGCAACAATTTTCATAATTTCATCGCAAACGAAAAATGTCGTTGCAAAATGGTGTCAATTACAACGAAAATGCATGGTCGTTGCAAAAAAAAAGTGTTCATTTCGTTTCCAATTAGCAGCCGTTTGCAACGAAATGAGGTTTTTAGCAACGAAATTTTACTTATTCTGCAATAATACATTTTGTTGCTAAAGGATCGATGTATCTGTACGAAGCCAAATTTCATTGCAAAATGCATTACTTTTGGCAATGAAAAAAATACGTTCGTTGCGGAACAATTAGCAACGCTCATTGCGCAATGAAAGACGCAATGACAATAAAGTCGTTGTCAAAAATCGTTAGCAACGAAATTTGTCACCTTTAGCAACGAAAATCGGTTGTTGCTAAAGTCCCATTTTTTGTAGTGAGAAGATCACTATCAGACAGTGAAAAACATCTTAAGTACTTAACCGGTACTAAGGATGTGATTAAAATTTATGGTGGGTCTAAATTAAAACTAGAGGGCTTAACAGACTCAAGTTTTTCAGACAGACCAAGACGACAGAAAATCCACTTTAAGGTAAAGCGTTACCTTAAACAGTGGTGCAGTGAATTGAAAAGGTTCCAAACAACAAAGAGTTGCTGGTTTAGTGATAAAGATAAAGTATATAGCTGTAAATGAAGTTGCAAGTTAATTGTTTAGATGAAAAGTTCATTATAGAACTAGGAATAGTTCCTAAGTCTCATCTTGGATATAAACATGTGTTGTGGCACTTTCATTTGATTATAGGAATCATTGAAAGATGGGAAATAACTATAGAGATAGTGGAATCTCAGAAACAACATTACATATCGATTAACTAAATCTTATCCAACAGCAGGATAATCGTCACTTAGAGAAGAAGGGTATGAGATACCATGACGATTGGTTTTAGTGCAAGTGAGAGATTGAAAGTAGTATGAACGCAAGCCAATCATATTTGATGATAAAACATATACTTTGTAACAATCTTATTCATTTATTAATAAAAAATATTAATTTATTAAATGCTTTTAATTATCTACATGATGCTGTTTTATAATAGATGATAAACCCATATTTTTAAGCAATGCTTTTAGAATAATGATGATGATCATTCTAATGAGATCTAAATTCTTAGAAAGCTTAAAACTAAAATAGTTCCCAATCGTTGGATTACTAATTTGGAGATTAGTGAATTCAGATAGATTGGTACATATGTTGCTTGCTCATTGGATGAGGATGATTGATCTCATGATCATTTGTGTGGAGACACTAAATCAAGTATGTATGTGCTTATTAGAGAATAAGTTCACTGAATGTGGCTCGCTAAGGAATACCTAATGGAGGTTTACTCACCGCCAATAGAATTCCTCAGAGTGATAGTAGTACAAGTGATCCTCGACTCTTGAGATCATCATAAGATCTCATGTATGAGGAGTTATACTTTGACTTATTCCTTAAGACCCTTAGGGTATATCAAAGGGTATGTTTGGGTATAATAAGTTGTACATGGAGATAATGTTTGATCAATAAAGAATCTACCACTAATAGTAAAAGAAGAGAAAGGTCCTATGTGATTCGATAAATGACAACCCAAAGAGTCCTCGGCAGGTAGAATGAAATTAGAAAGGAGTTTCTAATTTGTATTATTTGGAGATGTTCATTTAAGAATCGAAATACATATAATTAAATAAAATAAGACTTGACAAGAATTCCATGTCTTATATTTAATTGGGACATCAGATGGTGGAAGGATTGAATTGCATTTCTGCGGAACTATTTACTCAAAGGTTCTTTTATGATTAATGTTGAAATCTATATTATCTGGAAAGTCGTTAATCGCTAGGGAGGTTTATCCCTATTGTAGAATAAATATTATTTATTTAAATAAATTATTTATTTAATTTATTTATTTAAATAAGATTAGAATTGTTCTAATTGATTTATTCACAATCGGTTTAATATGGAGAACCTAAATGGTCACACCATAAAAGGAAGAATAATTATTTAAGAAGTTAATGGCATAATCGTAATAATAAGTTAAGTATATTTAATTTAATCTATAGTGATAGAATAAATTAAATAGCTTAGTATTTATTATTTAATATTTTGGAAATATTAAATATAAATTAATAAGAGGAGTCTTATTATTATTATTATTACTATTATTATTATTTAATTTCTAAAGGAGTTTGGGAATTAATTAATAAAAGTACTCTCATATATTCCTAATAATATTAGGAGACTAATTAATTAATAAAAGTACTCTCATATATTCCTAATAATATTAGGAGACTAATTAATTAAAAGAGTTTAATTAATTATTCCTAATAAGATTAGGAGCCCAATTAATTAAATGAATTTAATTAATTAAAATAAAATCCAATTCTTTAATTGTTAAGGAGGGTTGTCTACATCTATAAATAAGAGGAGTCTACATACCACTAAGTCACGCCGCGACGTGACACAGAGAAGAAATGTCGGTTCCACAACACCAGCCTTAGGGTTTAGACGATGAAGAAGGTTTATTAGTGTAGCATGAATGGTAATTGATTTACAATGAACTAAGGAACTTAATGAAACATTGTTAAGGCATGTTTAAACCTTAAGTATGATCACTTAGGGTTGAAGTAACTCAATTGCATATGAATGTAAGAATGACGTAACAGAAAGCTGGAATCAATAAAAACAAATCTAAGTCATGTTTAGATTGAGAAGAAGGGTAAGATTCATTAGGAACTATGTATACTTACTCATGACCTAATGTGTTATGTGATGTGATTATCTACTGTAGAGACTTAAGGACTTAACGTGAACGTGTAATAACCGTAATAGACGCTGAAGGCAAATATTCTAACCCTTGTTTCAGTTCAATCTGGATAAGCTTTGTAATTCATGTATTCTTACGCTTGAAGTATTATAGGATGAAGTCAAAGCCAACTTTTTCGGCTAGACTTATATTATGTTTCTATCAAAGCATGGTCAATGTTTACTAAGTTATATTGGTATGGTTTTCAAATGAAGTGTGAGTATGCTAAAATGTTTTGTCGTCAAACGACAGACACGTGAGGTTGCCACAACTTAAACGTAAATACGTTTAATGAATGTAGTGTTGATCAATATAGAGTACTATAGGCTGATCACCTAGACGTGCTCGTAAGAAATATCGGACCTACGAACTTAGTGCCGGGATGTCCTTTTCAAATAAAGTATGAAATACTCAAGGTCTTGGTCCGGAATTTATGTTTTATTGAATATTGTTGTTGTAAAATGTTTTGAATGAAAAGAAGTGCTATTTTGAATTATCGATAGTACTTCGTAACTATTGTTTAGTTATTGAAGATATATGGTTCCTATATTTCAAACATACTATTTATTGGAATTGTTGTACTTGATGAGCTAGTCATGCTCACTCTTGCTTGAACCATATGAACGTAGCTAAGATCGAACGAACCGAAGGCTCCGACAAGGATAAGGGCAAGGCGAAGACGAACTCGTAGGATACTTATGTAAAAGTATAGGGTTAATGTTATAATATATTTGATATTATGACAAGAACAAATGTAATGGTTATAAAGAACCTGGGGAATGTTAATATTATTTTGAATATATAGAAGACATATTCGTTCTTTTGAGGCTTTTAAATTGAATGTATGTATGAATGGTAGTACCGTGTAGCACCATCTATTGGGTTGGAAGATACCCGGATTTGGGGGCGTCACAGGTTGGTATCAGAGCATTAGGTTATAAAACTTAAGGGGGGAATTAAAAACCTTAAGTCATAACCTTAAGAGCAGTTAATGAAGTAAAAGAAGAAAATAACCTTATAAAAATGCATTATATATGTTATGTGTTTTTATTATTCTACTGATATGTACTAATCAACTTAATTATTTTGTGTAGATGTCAGGTGTAAATGGAATATAGTTAGATGTACAAGTAGTTAGTGAGGAATCGGTTAACCAGATAGAGGTTATACCAAACCCCATAGCAGAAGAGCCCGAAGTAGTAGTAATTGAGTCAGGAGACTCAGAGGACCCCGATCTCATGTCAGTATTCGATGGCATGATATAAGAAGAAGTGGAGGTTGTGTCCTTCAACCTAGTAGCAATAGCAGCAGAGATGGCTTTGGGGGAGTCAATGATGTCGCTTTTTATGTCGGTATTGGATAGAAACATCCATTACTGTCAAGAGGTTAAGGAGCTAAAAGCAGAGCTCCAGGCTGTCATAGAAGATAAGATGGACGTGGAGTCCATGTGGGAGTAGGAGCACGATGAGAGGGTTTTAGCTAAGGACAGGGTCCTTGAGCTAAAACAGGAGGTCTTTGTGCTCAAGGAGGAGCTAAGGACCAAAAAGCAGAAGATAGGGAGAATGTCCTATGTTCATAGGAGTTCTCATGCGGACTTCCAAAGAATGTAAAATGGTTATCCCATGAGGCAGGGCGGATACTTTACATACCATCGACCGTGATATTGTCAGCTATCTTGCCAAGATTTTGAAAATGCCTTGAGGCAGATGTAATCTATTAGTGGGTAGATTAGTGTATGTATATAAATATTGTGTATCTAGTAGTGATGTAAAGCTCTCTTTTGTATAACAAAGGGTAGTCTTTTGTAAATCCCAATTTTTGGAAAGTAATTGCGGGATAGTAATATAATCAGCTTCGGCTGTGAATGTAACTGATGTAGTATTATACTACAATGAATGAATCAATATAAGCCTTTTTATGGAACATACTGAGCAATGGATGTTGAAGTTATTGTTTAATCTTGGATAATAACTAACTAATAAGAAGGGAATAATAACGAAATGTGTTGTTTGATGTAACAGCAAAATGCCGCCAAGAAGAGTACAATGAAACCAAGGGGCTAATGTAAATCAATGTGGGAGGTCGCTTAACCCTACGCAGATTTTGTTAATCTTTTATGTACGTGATTTAATAGAACCGAGGCTAATATCCTCAGAATTTCGAGTAAATGAAGCTACTACCTTTAAGGATTTTAAAAGCGTGGATCCACCGGAGTTCAAAGGAACTACGGACCCTAACAAAGCCCAAACGTGGGTAAAAGAAATCGAGACGGCATTTGTGATAACAAATGTCGACGAGGCCCAGAAGGTTGCCTTTGCAACCTACATGATGAAGGGAGAGGCCAACTTTTGGTGGGAGGCCAATCAGGCTAAGGCCGGAATAGAGAATTTGACGTGGGTAAGGTTCAAGGAGATATTCTTCGAGAATTATTTTCCCATAAGTATGTAGGGGAGAATGGAGATGCGGTTTTTGGATTTGAAACAAGGGGACATGACGATTCTCCAATACGCTGCCATGTTTAATGAATTGGCGAGGTTTGTTCCACACCAAGTGGACACCGAGGTTAGAAAGGCGCGATGGTTCGAGCAGGGCTTGAAACCCTGGCTCTATAACCGTATTTTTGTGTTCTAAAGTAAATCGTTTGGGACCATTTTAGAGAAGGCGATAATCGCCGAAGGTGGTAGCGAGGCATTGAGCCAATACCACAAAGATAAGGAGAACAAGGGGAAAGTGGATGGGGGAGTAAAGATAGAAGGAGCCAGTGGGAGTGGTGAGGGATAGAAGAGGAAAACGTTCAGCTCTGGGAATACCTGAGTAAGCAAGGAGACTCATAGAGGAGGATGGAAGCTTGTAAGACCTGTGGGAAGACTCATTTAGGAGTCTGTCTCAAAGGGAAAGCCGTATGCTACAACTGTCGACAAGAAGGGCACATCTCGCCTAATTGTCCAAGTCCGAAGAAGAATCATGGATGCTTTATGTATGGGTGAACTGACCACATGGAAAGAATTTCCCGAAGAAGGGGACGGATGGGAATATGGGCGCCAATAGCGGTATGTTAGCTATTAGTGGTCCAAAGGTAAATTGGGTAGTAATGGTTGTACCTTTAACATGATATCAAGATGCAACAGCATCGAGGGGACGTCGGCGTAAGTATTATTCTCGATCAATGACATAAATGCTTACGCTTTTGTTTGATTCAAAGCATTGCTACTTGTTCGTTTATAAAGATGTGATTTTGCTGAATTTATTAGGATTACTTCCTAAAAAGTTGCTTTATACCTTTAAATATTAAGGTAGAAAACGTAAGAGATAATTCTGTTGAAGATGTTCATAGAGTTGTTATGTAGAACATACGAGGTTGTAAATTATCTGTGAGATTTGCTACCGATAAAGTTAGGAGAATTCAATGTGATTCTCAGAATGGATTGGTTAGTAAACCATGGGGCAATTATAGATTGTCAGAAGAAATGTGTGAACCTTAGAACGTTAAAACAACCACATGTAGTATTTTACGGGAATAGATCGTCGGGACATTCGTGTTGTTTAACCATGACACAAACTAGGAAATTATTGAGGAATGGATGTGTAGGTTACCTGTGTCATGTTGTTGATACCCAGAGAGTGGTAGCAACTATGGAACAAATACCTATAGTTAGAGAATTCACCGATGTATTTTCGAGTGAATTGTCTGTCTTCTCGCTTAGGATAGGAGATCGAGTTTGTAATAGACATTGTACCAGATCTAAGACTAGCTTTCCGAAGCACTTATCGTATCGTATGGGCAATGGAGATGAAGGAGTTAATGGTACAAATCAGCAAGAACCTGTTGGATGTAAAGTACATTCAATCGAGTGTTTCTCCGTGGGGAGCACCGGTATTGTTTGTCAAGAAGAAGGATGGGTCGTTAAGACTTTGTATCGACTATAGAGAGTTGAACAAGTTGACGATAAAGAATAAATACCTATTGCCCAGGATCGATGATCTCTTTGATCAGTTGAAAAGGGCTAAGTATTTTTCTATAATAAATTTAAGAATGTGGTATCACCAATTGAAGGTTAGGAAGGAGGATGTGCCAAAGACAGCAATCAGGACTCGTTATGGTCATTACGAGTTTCTGGTGATGTCATTTGGGTTGACTAATGCACCAGCTGCATTTATGGATATGATGAACAGAGTGTTCAAACAATATTTGGACAAGTTCGTTGGGGTGTTTATCGATGATATTATAGTCTATTCCAAGACGCCAGAAGATCATGCTGAACACCTAAGATTAGTGTTGGAGACACTAAGGAAGGAGAAATTGTATGTGAAGTTCATTAAGTGTGATTTTTGGTTTGAAAAGGTACAATTTTTAGGTCATGTTACAGGACGTAGTAGTGTATTGTAATCACAACACCAGAATTATTGATTGTGAATTAGTTAGTTGTGAAAGTTCGTAATGTGATGTCAATTGAATTGGAATTGTTTTACAATCACCATGTCGTATACTATGATATAATTGAGAATTCAGTTTAGTGTTACGTGAATGAGTAAGATAATCAAGTCCTAAGTTAAGGATTATAGACTTGATTAAAATGAAAACTAAATTAATGAAATGGGTGTTAATGTAACTAATTGTTGTTGCGATTTCAATGATATATGTAGGGTAATTGGAAAATATTATTACTTGTGTAGCTTACATACAAGGCAAGTTTCTAAACCTTTACTCGTTACATTGAGCAAGCTTTCTAACTTCATCCTTTTGTTAATGAATGCAAGTTCCTAAATTTTATTGAGCAAGACTATTGATTCTATCCTTATGTATGATTGATTAAGCTCTTGTAACCTAATTCGTTACCTCGAGCGAGTTTTACTTTTCTAAACCTTGATATTATTATTCAAAGCATATATTATTCTAATACATCGCTTCAAATGAGATTGTTTTAACTCTTTTGGTTATAGCACTTTGCATGTATATCATGTTTATTCAATTATGTATTGTTGATATCTGATCTTTGACTTTGATAGCCTTGTTCAGTTATACATTCTTGTATTAAACCTTCAAGTAGTAAGAAAACCTTTATTGATGGAAATTGAATGGTGTTCTAAATTTCTAGAAACACTGATAAGCTAGTTCCAAACTAAACTTTCTTTAATGCGGAAATGTTAAATTCAAACTGAGACGAACAACCCTAACATAGGGAATTTTGTACGTGTAACGTTTAGATGTTTGTGCACAATACATGGTACAAATGGCTGATCCCCCTAAGTACGTTAAGAAGGGTCCGTATAGTCTAAATGACAATTAAGGTTGGGTAATAATACCTAAGCACCGGGGACATAGTTCATGGTCTTAAGACCCTCAGATATTAAAGTTCAAACTTGTTTTCTATTTTTGATTCGTAGAGCATGTTCATTATTGTTCAGCATTCGTTGTTCACTCTCATGTTGTTATCATTACTACTTTCTATATCAGTGAGTAATTGTTTGCACTCTTGCAATTAACACTGCAGCTAAGGTTGAAAGAGTAGATGAGCCATTTACTAGCAAAGGGAAGGGCAAGATGTCCAAGTGTTGAAGACTTATTGAAATTAATTTAAATGTTTTATGTTATGAGACTTGTTTTATTTTTATTCCGCAAACTTATGTAATAATTTTAAGGTTACATTACCTGAGATTACTTTTGAGTTGATGATGTAACCCTTTAATGAGAAAGATTATTGTTTAAGTTATTTAAATTATGTCTTTATCCTTTGATTATGGGCAGTTAGATGTAATGTTTTGGATAGTGAACACCAAATCCTATGGGAATGGAGTACCTGGATTTGGGGGTGTCACCGGTTGGTATCAAAGCCTTAGGTTATGAACCTTAGGTGGGGAAACCTTAGGAAGTAACCTTTAAGGAAATATAAAACATAAAGGTGTCCAACTCTTATCGAGTTTTAAGGAATAGATTAAGGTATCCATTGAAGCTAAACAATAAAAGACATTATGTGCTATGTGTTAATAACTTATGTGCTCGCGAGTATCAAAAATGTTAAGTGAAACTAAAAATATTTTGTTGTTAGGATGTCTAACGAAGGAGGATCCAATCCAGCTAGAGAAGTGATACCTCAGATACCTAGAGATGACGAACCTCGGGATATTCACATAGTACGGGAACAGTTGATCCAGGAGGATGAACCTGTGACCGATCCCGAGGAGGATAGTTCTGAGGAGATAGAGTAGGATGATGAGGAAGAGGACCTTGAGGAGTTTCCACCAAACTCCATATCAGCTGAGATGTATGACGCTCTATAAGACTGTAACACAGAATTACATGACAAAGTTGAGGAGCTGAAGGTGATGGTTGAGATGCATCACGCTTTGATGGAGCAGAAGGATGAGGAGATTCAGGAACTCGACTCACGCCTTGGAAACACGGAGTGGGACCTGGTTCATACAAAGGGTTAACATGAGGATTTGTTGGCAGTAAACGAGAAGATGAAAACTGACATGGAAAAATTAAAAGATGACTTCAAAGAGGAATCAGCTAAGCGTGCAAGAGCAGAGGATGCTTGGATGAAGGCGAGTCAACGTGCAGACCGTGCTGAGGCTAAAGTCCAAGAGAAGAAGGCCAAGATGAATGAGATGGATTACGCTTTTAATTCTGCGATTAATAGGGCCCAGAATCGAGTCTTTTATTATCCACCTCAGTTTGAAGACTCGCCGTGGTTCGTGATGGATCATAGAACGGCGTATCGTATTATAGAGGAGGAACGTCTAGAAGCCTTACGACGACTTAATATGCCTAGATAGAATAAGAGTGATAATAATATGTGGTTAATTATGTGAATAAATAAATTGTGAATCCCTTATTTGGAGAGGAATAAAGGGATAGTATGAGTATGTAATCTTGAAACTTGTCTAGTGCAGGAAAGTGAATGTTAATAGCAGTTATGCTATCCTTAATATGTTTTAAAATATCATGAATGAATAAAATATCAAAGTTTATTTGAAATGTTCTGTGTTATAGCTTTAATCTTGGAATGTTTAAGTTAAACTCCAAATACCCAAGAAGTTGAGTAATGAACTAATAAAGCATATATTTTAACAGAAAATGCCTGCTAGAAGAAGACAACCACGCCAACAACCACCTCCTGAGGGGTCTACTAATAATAACAACGAGGCCAGTGCTAATCCGGTTCAGCAGTTGGTAACTTTGTTGACGGGTGCACTTGCGAATCAACCGCAAGCTCAAGTCACGACCTTTAAGGAATTCAAAGTGGTTGGACCGCCAGAGTTTGAAGGGTCTATGAATCCAGTGGAAGCCCAAACCTGGATCATGGAAATGGAGAAGGTGTTCGACGTTGCTAGAGTCAACGAGGATCAGAAAACCGCGTTCACAACATTCATGTTGAAGTCTGAAGCTAACTACTGGTGGCAAGCAAATAAGGTTCGTGGGGGACAAGGAGTGATAGCGTGTGATAGATTTAAGGAGACGTTTTTTGAAATCTACTTTTCAAATGAGTTCTCAAATCGCTTAGAAGTGCAATTTAAGAGTCAAGCAAGGAATTATGATGATTGCGAGTAATATGTCGCGAAGTTTAACGAGTTGGCAAGGTTTGCTACTTATCAAGTCAATACCGACGAGCGTAAAGCAAGAAGGTTCAAACAAGGATTGAAACCACAGTCAGATAGCAAGGTTTCAATGTTTCAAATTTAAATATATTTGTGGTCGCATCGAAAAGGCAATTATCGTGGAAGGTGGAAGCGATGCCTTGACCAAGTACAATCAAGAACAAAAGAAGAGGTAGACTGAGAATGAGAATAAGGCTGGTGGAAGTAACATTGGAAGTAACAACCAGAAGAGGAAGTGGAGCGATAATTCAACTGCTGGAGAGGACAAAGAAGGAAATCAAAGAAAGAAAAAATTTGAAGCTTGTGCTTACGTATGGAAAGAACCATACCGGAGTATGTTCAAGGGAAAGCGGGTGTGTTTCAACTGTGGTCAGGAGGGACACATTGCACCAAACTATTTTAGTCCGAAGAAAGGAGCATGCTTTACCTGTGGTTCAAAAGATCACATGGCTCGTGATTGCCCTAAGAAGCCAACGGGATGTGCAAGTGGTGGAAAAGGAAATAACAACGGTGGTTGTGCATTGACTATCACTTGACCAAAGACAAATAAGCCGAATTCCATCATGAGGACTTTCAATATGACCGCGCGGGATGCTTTGTCATACCCTAAGGATGTGGTGTTTGGTATCATTCCGTAATGGTATTAATGCTTATGTACTATTTGATTTGGGTGCTACTTGTTCATTTATATCCGATGAATTTGTTCAGAATTTAGATATGCCTCAAGAAGAATTAGAATGTCTCTTAAGTATAGAGATTGCGAATAGGGAAGTGATTCCTGTAAATTCATATATAGGAATTGTAAAGTGGATATAAAAGGTCACGAGATTAGGGTAGATTTGATACCAATTAGACTTGGTGAATTTGATGTTATATTTGGAATGGATTGGTTATTCAATTACGGAGCAGTAATTGATTGCCAAAGGAAGTGTGTTAACCTTATAACTCTGTCAAAGGTTGTGTTCTTTGGCAGCAAATCACCTTGACAAGCTGTGAAGTCCACAAACCTGGGTCCCAAATCACCACAGATCTGGTAAACTATTTCTATTACTATTGCGGAAAATATAAACATAAATTGTTTATACAATACACTTTACACATTACCCCAAGGTCGAAAATGTAACGCTCCGAAATCCGGTCTATTTTCACATCCGGATTCTGTACGTCACGATCCCATCTTCTTCTAAACATACATCATTATATATCTAAATATAACAACATACATCCTCAAATCCCAGGTTCTAAAACCTTAAAACCTCTTTTATTCCAAATAATGATAATTACATTATTCATTACATCTTGTAAAAGTGAATTTTATCCGTCACCAAGGATACATAATCATTCATTAAACTATTCTTATAGTTTAATTCTATCATTCTATATTACAAGTCTTCGCTTGATCTTCACGCTCATTCATATAATGAATGACACTTCTTCTAGATATCGATCAGCTTGATCTTTACGGGATCCTTAAGTTCTTTCTAACATCGTTCGCTGAAAATATTTTTATTTAAAACAAGTGTGAGCATTCAATTGCTCAGCAAGTCAAAGCTGTTGAACAAACAACTTCAAGAATTTAAACATTCTTTTAAGACTTCAATAACCGAACAAAGGTTATGAAGCGACGAATAATAGGAATAATCTCATTCCTATCATTTTAAAACATTAGTTACATTCCTTTGAAATACTTTCATTCTCTACTCTCTTTCATACACATTCATGTCTGCTGAATCAATAAACATTGACTTAACAAAGAATTGGTTCATATATAAATAGAACATGCTCATATTGAACAGTTCAATCACAGAATAGTTCATATCATAGAAACACCGAAGTGCTCACATTGTGGCACAAGGCCTCATATATTTTAACACCTTGTACAAATATCACATATTTGCACATAGATAGAACTTCTTAAGTTCAACATCTGAGAAGTTTAGAAACTAGCATTCATTTAAAATATGAATGAAGTTAGGAAACTTTTTTACTTTACGCATACCACACTTATAGTTTACTGTTGAATCGCTCATTCCAATTCCTATGTAACACATAAGGAAATAACATATATACAAATTAGTCATATACTTGACATACGCATTGGTTTACTTTACTTTACTTCTTAGGGTTCACGTTCTTATAAACTAAGTTTACGCGACCAACTTCTTTTACCGGTTAACGGCTTTATGACATACGGTGAAGTCTTACTTAATACGTTCATCATCTTTGATGATTTACATTCTTATCTTCTTTTTATAACTCTCCTAGGACTCAGCACACATCGTGTCTCTACTACTAGTCCATATGGTACTATGAGTGGTTTCCCACAAACAACCAACAAACAAGTTCTCGTCTCATCTACACTGCCCATAACAGCGATTTAGATCGGTTGTCAGTTTTGTATATACCATCGCTCTCTGAAGGAATTGTTTAGCCCAGCTCCCATATGTCAACATCAAAGGTTACGATTGTACTACAACCTAAATTAATATTAACTTACCCGAACTATTAAACTATAATGTTCGTTAAGTCAATTTCTTATTCCTTATGGTTTTCTGGCAACTAAATGCCATACCTCAGGATTCATTCTTTATCGTTTAAGTCATACAATCTTTTGTATACACAGGATGATCATTCAATATTCATTCTACGCATTTATAGCGTTAAGCATTTTACGTTACCTTATTCTTATCTTACAACGTCCGATTTATTCGACTCGGAACGTCATCCAAGTTATAAACATTAACTCGGCTTCTTATACGTTATACATACTTGTCTTTAATTCAGCTTCTTCATCGTTCACAGGTTTAATCATTGGTCTTGATTATCCTACGGTCAAACCATACACAGAGTGTAGGTTTACCCGTTTAATATTTGCGTACACTGAACCTTCACGTCGGTTAAAGTGTTCAACGCTTACATTTCATTCTAACATTCTCATCCGACTCACATTCGGCTTTCATTAATCTTCTTATCGTTCTCTATGGCTTTCTAGATACAAAACGTATCTTACTTAATACCTTCGACAACGTCTAAGTCATACAACTAATATATACTTAGAATGTTCGCTCAACGTGAATAAGATTCACGAGGATTGTTTACGTATTCAACATTTACGTTACTTGCCTCTTAATTTTATTCAACCATCATCCAAGATTTTAATAACTTTCATTCATTACTCGTCACCTGAACCCCATGTTCATTAGTCTTTCTTAATGTCAAAGCTATACGGTTCGTTGTATGCTAAGACCGATCGTTCATCGCAACAGCGTTGCATTCACAACGTCTAAACGCTTTACATTTATCTCTCATGACCATGACATAACATCGAAATTTTATTCATTACTCTAGTCAATCAACGTTTAAGGAATCACAATTATAGCAATCCCTCACGTTCGTTCATTGTGACTAAGGTTCCCGGACATTGATTCCGTAACCCGCGTCTACATTCTTTATCTTTTAATCTGCTTTAATATTTTCGCTCAACCTTCATCAAAGGTTTAATACACTTAATTAAGTGTTACATTAGTTGAACTATATGTTCATACTTCTTTCACATCCCTCAAAGAATCGAGAAAGAAAATCTCATTTACGGGCATCGCCACTGCCGTGATCTTGCTGGTATGCCTTCTTCCCTTTCTTTTCATACGTTAACGCCACTTAGCAAGTAGCTAATGGCCCGAAGCTCTCGCTTGTGGTGTCGAATTTCAAGAGCACGACTTATTATTTACAGGCTGCCAAGCATGAAACCTAGAAAAATATTTCTAAGTCTTTTACAAGCTTAAGACGCTGACTTCGAAATCTCATATCTTATTCGTTATAACTCGGAATAAGATCGTTCCAAAGCCATTTTCTTCCTTATCTTACATACTTCGATTACCCCCAGACAAAACTTTGTTCTGAATCCGTTAACATGCCATTCCATTGGCTTAATCTTTGCCCTTCGTTTGTTTTATGTTATTAACGCTCTTCATTCGTTCTTCCGTAATTCGGTCATCCGAACTCGAAATTCGTTCGTTCTTGAGTCCACGACTCACGTTTTATACGTTCTCTTACATTCTTATGAAACCCTAAACGTTCGGGTTCATTTACTAACTTTCTAATTCTCGTTCTTCTTTTACGAAATTTTTGCCATAACTTCGTTATAGCTCAGTTTTAATCTGTTCTTCTTGAACGTTTCTAACGTTCTTAACCAAGCAATACGCAACTAACTTATACGCGATGGTTTTAAACTTGTCCATCAACAACAATTGTAACATTCCAGAATTTTAATTGTTATATTAAATATTTATTGAATTATTTAAGTATTTAATGGATGTGTTTATGGTTGAATTTGTAATTGTTCAAATTTGATTCGATTTGGTTAATTATTTGTTAAATAAATAATTAAGGAAATTAATTATTTTATTCTAATTTAATTTAATTATTAAGTTGGAAAATTTTGATTAATTGAATTATTATCCTTTTATTTGAATTTGTAATTCTAATTTTGCGGTATTGATTTATGTGTTGTAATAATTTAATAAAAAGGTGGCAAATAACCTTTTACAAAGGAGTTATTAAAATAACTTAAAGGAGTTTTAATTCAATTTTGCCAAACAAGGCCTATTGCTTATTAAGTCTTTATTCTAATTGTGTTTTACCAAACAAGGCATAAGGGTTAATTGATTATTTTTTTAGTGGTTAGCCAAACAAGCCTTATGGCTTTTGATTTTCAAATAAACATAACTGATGTCAGTTAAGTTAGTATTATATTATATATTTATTATTATTATTATTATTATTATTATTATTATTATTATTATTATTATTATTATTATTATTATTATCATACGTTAGATATCTAGTACGCTAGATAGAGTTAGGAAGAAAAGAAAGACTCAAAGGAAGAAGAAGAAGAAGAGAAGAAGAAAAGTGGGAGAGAAAAGAAGAGTGAAAGAAAGGCTAGAGAATTTGAGAAAAGAATTGGGAAAAAGAAGTTTGATAATCAAAAGGGATAACCATCATCTTCAACAATCAAGGTATTCTCCTACCCTTTTTTTAAGTTTTAAAGTTCTAGTTTTCTCTTCTCCTATTTCTCTGTAAAATTCTTGTGATAGGGTAAATTGTTGATTTTATGGGTATTCATATGATTAACTAATGTTGTAAAGTTATTTTCATAAGTTTTATATGATTATAATCAATGAATTGTTGTTATGTATGTAGTTTGTGAAGAAAATCTTTTTACAAAGAGTTTATGTGAATGAATATGGGTTAATTTAAAAATAGAAATTATGGGTTGTTTAGTTGTTTTATTGATAAATTGGCTATTCAATTTGTTAGAGTATGTATATACTTTGATAAAATGCTTTTAATTAATTGTTTTGGTTGAAAAACAAAATCACAGTATTGATTTTCATCAAAAATATCAAAAAGTAAATTTTTATCAAAAATAGTGAAATTGGATGTTTTAAATTAGTTGTTTATGTTGTTGTATGGGTAGAATCATGTTAGGAGTTCTTGAATTATGTTTACATGAAGTCTTTGTATGAAATATATGTGAATTAGACTGTTAGAAACGAACTTGTAGGCCAAAATTGGCTTTGTGCATATGATTTTTAGGTATGCCTAGAAGTTCTGCCAGAGTAGGCAGCAGTCAATGCTTGGCAAGATATATCTTATTATTTGTACCATTTGCCATTCATACCTTGTGAGCCTAGCCTCGTAGCTTATTTCTCGCGCCATGAATATCATCTCATCTCATGTAGCACACACAGATAAATCGTAAATGGTACTTGGCCATGAAAGTTAGCAGAATAGTCTAACAGGTACTTTTTTCTTTGGAATTTTAAGGAATAGTTATGTGATGATAGTAGATCAAAATGTTAATTTTAGTACTTCTATACTATGAATAAGTATGTTATTAACAATTAACTTGTGTTATAACTTGATTATATAATTAAATAATCAAACCTATATGATGAATGTAGTTAGTTAATTTGTAAAGTAGTAGTGACTAACTATGTCATGATGACATATATATATATATATATATATATATATATATATATATATATATATATATATATATATATATATATATATAGGTATTGTGATCCTAATTGATTCGGCTTTAGCCTACTGCAAAAGGCAAGTTTTCTAATTCTTTATCTTGTCGAACTATTTATTGTTTCAATTGATTACCTTATAAATGATGCAAGCTTTCTAAACTTTGTTTTTGATATTGAACAAGTTATTCTTATATTTAACTTGTTGTTTAGCATGCCAAATATATTTGAATAGATTATCATTCATATTGCTATGCATGCTTAGTACTCAATTCTAATTAACCTTGACTTAATATTGTTCAAGCAAGGCATGTTATAGTTATTCAAAGTATATGCTATTAGATTATTCCTAAAGCATGATTTTGGTTTACCATGTTGATTCAATTACGATTATTCTATAGTATGATGTTATTGGTTTTATTCAACTAATCCTTAGTTGATGTTCGTTGAATTCTAAATTACCCTGAAATGTATCCAAACCAAACTCACTTTGGTGCGGACTTGTACTCTAAATACTGAGATGAACAACCCTATTATTATGGGTAACTTACGCTTAGCGTTGAAATGTTTGTGCACAATACATTTATGCGAAGAGGTGATCCCCCAAATGCGAAGAGTCCCTATAGTCTTATACGATTTATTAAAGTTTAAGTTGAAATATTACTTATAACTATGGACATAGTTAGTGTGGTCTTAGGACCCTCGATTTATATACTTGAAATGTTGACAAATCATATTGTTTAAAATCCTATTGAGTCTCTTACCTAACATTTGTTGTAAAAAGTTTGTCATTCATTATTATTTCAAGTGAGCTTTGTTTGCTCACTCTTGCTTATATAACTATTACAGTTAAGGATGAGAAGGCTGATGTACCTAGCACCAGTAAGGGAAAAGGAAAGATGAACAAGTTTTGAAGACTTGTAATATGATAGTTTATTATCAGTTTTTGATTGAATGGTTGTAATAAAGATTATTTATTTTTCGCATTTGAATGATTGTGTTTAAAGGTTAGACAACCTGGGAGATTTTATTATATAACCCTTTAATGGGGGAAGTTTTATTTATCCAGTTTTATTGTGATTGGGTAGTTAGATATGAATGTTTGATTAAGTGAACACCAAATCCTGTGGAAATGAAGTACCTGGGTTTGGGGGTGTCACAACAATTATCCTACGATGGTTTTAAATTTGTCCATCAACAACATTCTTCGCGTTCTTCGTTTTTAATCGATATTTTGGATTATGATTTTAATTTTTCTTGGAATTTGATGTTATAGAACATCATTCCTTACTTATTTATCCTACTCATTCATAAGATTCATTCGGATCGCTCAAAATCCTTACGAATCTTATACTTCCTTAAGAAATTTATAAACTAAATTCCTAATTCTTATTTCTTCATTTTCTTACGATTTTAACCATATGAAATCATTCTTAACTTCATCTACTTCTTATCTTCATTAAGTTATGTTTTTGAACATATTAAACTTAAAGAAAATTAGAAGAAACTAGGGTTTGGATTACCCTTCTTCCTTAATCTCCTTCCGTCGGACAAAGCGAGCGCTCGAGAAAGCTTTTCCTCATTCTCTTCCTCTTCTTCTCCCATCCGAACTCTCTCTCTCTATCTCTCATAGGGTAGGATTTTCAAAAGCTCAAAATAATGAACTTAAGCTTTCTATTTATAGAAAACCAAGGCTTAGGGCAAATTGGTCATTTCACCCCCACCTCCTTACTATTCATGACCTAGACACCAAGTTTACTTGGCCACCAACCTTACTTGGTGGCCAAGTGGCCGTCCCACATGCCCATGGGTCTTCCCCATGGATTTCCCCATGGGTTTTACCCATCCGATGACCCATTGGTTTGATCCGCGGTTATTTTCTTGGATCAGGCTTAATTAAATCTAACACTGGGCCTTACATTAATTCTTACTGGGCCTAACCTAGGTTTGATTACACATTCCATTGGGCTTGATATAATCCAAGTCCAATTGGATTCTTCAAAGTCCATGAACTCAAAGCCCATTTAGACTAATCATATTCTACGCATTCCATTCTCGTATTCTCGTATTCTCTTCGTATATAGTTCGTACGATATTCGTATTATTACGTCAGTATTAATCTTCAGACTATACTGTATAATAACTAGTATTATACTCGTATTTCTCACGCATAATAACTCTAATTATTATACGAAATCATAAAATTCTCGGAACTCACTTTTCCTAACCCTTAGGTTTTTAAGTCCATGATGAAAACTTCGTTTTGCCATAACTCGAAATATTATTGAATATTCCATCTCGTTTCAGAATTCTATCATTACGCGTTTCTCAGAAATTCAAAATAAATCTCCGAGCAGAAACGGATGAATAGTGCTTATTTCGTCTTTTTCCCCGAAAATATCTTTGTTCCTAGAAAAATTTTATTTTCGTCTTGAAAATTCTTACTCGTTCAGTCTAGCTCGTAGCTAGAATCCTCCCGATTAATAATCATCCTAGGTTATAGAACGATTAATAAACACATAGCACAGAATAGTATTAATAAAAATTCATTTTATTAATAACTAATTCTTTAAACTCAAATTCTGGACAATCCGATTTTTCGGGTTGTCACATTCTTCCCTCCTTAAAAAAAATTCCATCCTCGGAATTTCTTAAAACCAAACCCTTACCCGGGTCCTCACATTCTCCCCTTCTTCAAAGAATTTCGTCCTCCAAATTTTAATTAACCCTTCTTCTCAACTTCTCTTCGAAGAAGTTCTTATCTTTCATACATTCCCTACCCTTCATAACTTATCAAGAATCATGAAGTGAAAGGAATAACTAGGAATATAAAGATTCCTTTAAAATATTTCATTCTTTTGATGAGGGGTCAAATTGACCATGAACTCTTACTAGGTTAAATGACCTTCGTCAGAAACCTTTCTTACACGGTAAGTTTACAATCACAAAGAAGGTAAACCACCTCTTCCATACGTAGGTGATCAACCTATCGTATAACCCCATTTCAGGGTATGTTCACCTCAGACTTAATTATTAGAATCCGCACCAAAACAATTTGGTTTGGCATAGCTCTTCAAAGAAAGCTCGATTTTCTTTTAATCATGACATACCATTCGTCTTAGCCAAATCAAGTAGCTTAGACCATACCAATAAATTGGACATCAACTTGAAACATTCGTCTAGTCAACTCACTTGACATCGACCAATTCTTTAAATTCTTTTGCAATACACCAAAACGTTTCATGACGTCATGATACCGCCGCACTTTTCACAGTACATTGAGGACTTCGTCAGTTTATGACTTCGTCATCATACATCATACTATAGCGGGTTGTTGATCCTAAGATCACTTCCAACACTAGGTTCAGTTGCATTAATAACTCCATCCTTTTACCATCTTTGCATCAAATGCACTGATGATATAAAATTCATTTTGATATTTTAAATCAATTTTTGTCTAGCCGAATCAACTAGCATAAACATATCAAGAATAGTTCTTTTAAAATCCATTGATTCCAAAAATTGAACCAATTCTTTCATTTTCCAAAATGCGCACTTCAACACGAATTCAAGAAACTTCGAAATCTAGCATAGCTAGATGACTTGGAATATCTTACCCTCCATCTTCCTTCATTGTCTTACTTGTGACAATACTTAGTCTTTTCTAGCACCTTCAATGCTAAAGTTCTACTAAAATAACTCATTTCGCCTAAACATTCCTATACCTTAGTAGATAATCCATCAACTTACCACACATTATGAGTTCAGAACTTCCACAATAATAATATGAGTTTAAGAACTATACCGCATGGACCATAAAGCGTCCATTCGCTGAGAAGTTCAAAATATACAATATAATTATGAGTCACGAACTTACTATAAGTATGAGTTTCAAGAACTCGCACCTACCTTATCATTCTCTACCTATCAAGTATATACATGAGAAAAGATTCACCTTCTCGTCATATACATCTTGATAAGCACGACCAATTTTAATGATTATCAACGTAATAAACCGAGTGGTCATGTTACACTAAAGCATAAACCTTCGCTTACTAAAGATTCATACAACTCACCTATCACATGAGTCCTCAATTGAAATCTTACAACTTCTAACTTTATCTTTACTTAATACGAATTTTCTTTAATTCGTATACTATCTTTTACAACTCAATCCGAGTTCTTCTTCCCGTACTACTTGTAGTACCATTCATTTATAGCATTAGCTATAAATCATTCATCGTTTAACAACTCGCCTGTTACTATGATTTACTATGATCATGTGGTGATTTTCTTATCCTTCTCTCTACGATTATAGTCTTAGGTACTCATACCTAAGATTTATAACCTATCAGCTTTGATACCAACCTGTAACGCCCCAAAATCCGATCTATTTTCACATCTGGATTCTGTACGTCATGATCCCATCTTCTTCCAAACATACATCATTATATATCTAAATCCTCAAATCCCAGGTTCTAAAACCTTAAAACCTCTTTTATTCCAAATAATGATAATTACATTATTCTTTACATCTTGTACAAGTGACTTTTATCCGCCACCAAGGATACATAATCATTCATTAAACTATTCTTATAGTTTAATTCTATCATTCTATATTACAAGTCTTCGCTTAATCTTCACGCTCATTCATATAATGAATGACACTTCTTCTGGATACCGATCAGCTTGATTTACGGGATCCTTAAGTTCTTTCTAACATCGTTCACTGAAAATGTTTTTATTTAAAGCAAGTGTGAGCATTCAATTGCTCGTTAAGTCAAAGCAAATTGAACAAACAACTTCAAGAATTTAAACATTCTTTTAAGACTTCAATAACCGAACAAAGGTTATGAAGCAGCTTGAATAATAGGAATAATCCTGATTCCTATCATTTTAAAACATTAGTTACATTCCCTTTGAAATACTTTCATTCTCTACTCTTTCATACACATTCTCATCTGCTAGAATCAATAACACGGACTTAACAATAACGGTTCATGTATAAATAGAACATGCTCATATTGAACAGTTCAATCACAGAATAGTTCATATCATAGAAACACCGGTGTTCACATCAGGGCATAATGCCTCATATATTCTAACACCTTGCACAAATATCACACATTTGCACGTAGATAGAACTTCTCAAGTTCAACATCCGAGAAGTTTAGAAACTAGCATTCATTTAAAATATGAATGAAGTTAGGAAACTTGCTTTCACGCATACAACTTATAGTTTATTTTGAATCGCTCATTCCAATTCCTATGTAGCACATAAGGAAATAACACATATACCAATTAGTCATATACTTGACTTACGCATTGGTTTACTTTACTTTACTTCTTAGGGTTCACGTTCTTATAAACTAAGTTTACGCGACCAACTTCTTTTACCGGTTAACGGCTTTATGACATACGGAGAAGTCTTACTTAATACTTTCATCATCTTTGATGATTTACATTCTTATCTTCTTCTTATAACTCTCCTAGGACTCAGCACACATCGTGTCTCTACTAGTAGTCCATATGGTACTATGAGTGGTTTCCCACAAACAAGGTCTCGTCTCATCTACACTGCCCATAACAGCGATTTAGATCGGTTGTCAGTTTTGTATATACCATCGCTCTCTGAAGGAATTGTTTAGCCCAGCTCCCATATGTCAACATCAAAGGTTACGATTGTACTACAACCTAAATTAATATTAACTTACCCGAACTATTAAACTATAATGTTCGTTAAGTCAATTTCTTATTCCTTATGGTTTTCTGGCAACTAAATGCCATACCTCAGGATTCATTCTTTATCGTCTAAGTCATACAATCTTTTGTATACACAGGATGATCATTTAATATTCATTCTACGCATTTATAGCGTTAAGCATTTTACGTTACCTTATTCTTATCTTACAACGTTTGATTTATTCGACTCGGAACGTCATCCAAGTTATAAACATTAACTCTATTCTTATAATGCTATACATATTTGTCTTTAATTCAGCTTCTTCATTGTTCACAGGTTTAATCATTGGTCTTGATTATCCTACGGTCAAACCATACACTTGAGTGTAGGTTTTACCTGCTTAATATTCGTGTATTACCGAACCTTCACGCTTGCTAAAGTGTTCAACGCTACATTTCATTCTAACATTCTCATCCGACTCACATTCGACTTTCATTAATCTTCTTATCGTTTCTATGGCTTTCTAGATACCAAACGTATCTTACTTAATACCTTCGACAACGTCTAAGTCATACAACTAATATATACTTAGAATGTTCGCTCAACGTGAATAAGATTCACGAGGATTGTTTACGTATTCAACATTTAAGTTATTTGCCTCTTAATTCTATTCAACCATCATCCAAGATTTTAATTACTTTCATTCATTACTCGTCACCTGAACCCCATGTTCATTAGTCTTTCTTAATGTCAAAGAAATACGGTTCGTTGTATGGTAAAACCGATCGTTCATCACAACAGCGTTTGTGACAAACCGAGAAATTAGACAATTTATTAAAATCTTAAATAATTGATTTAAGGTAAAATAATAGACCCAAACAGAAAATAAGTGTATGCGTTTGATATTATTGGGATGGAATTTTGAGGATTTCAAAATTCTGTGAAGGATTTAGGTGAATTATTCAGGATTAAGTGTATACATGACTATGTTTTGTGTATATGGTTATGTATGTGTTTGGAATGTGGTTAAGGCTCAAGGGTTGACCAGATAAATTTTATCAGTGTCGAACCCTAATATTATTAAGAACGTTAACGTTCAGTTAGAAACCCTAACGATATGTTCAGAAACCCTAATTCCTGTTTCGAGAATTCAAAACCCTAATTCGGATATTCAAAACCCTAATTTGAGAAATCAAAGGCTAAATATAATGGTTTAAGTATTTTTGATTATATATTAGGGATAACCCTAATTGCTAAATTAGAAACCCTAATGCTAAGTATAAAACCCTAAGGGTTAAAAGTTATGTGTGTAATGAATTTGAATATTATGTGATGGTTTATATTTTTTTGTAATATAAACAAATAAAAGAATTAAGTTACGTAACCTAATATATATGTATTGGGTGTGATAATTAAATAACTTAAGAGGTTATGGTATGGGAGAATATTATTATTTATAATATATACTAATTCTAAGAGATTTATTTTATACATCTCAATTAATTAATTTGATAACCTAATTATAGCAAGTCTAATTGGGTTAAGAAATTAAATGTGTATAAGTAAGGATTTATGTTATAATTAAGGAAATGAAAACCCAATTAAATAATTAGGGAATGTTAATATTAGAAGTGTTGCAAGATGTTATTGGTTTTGGCCCAAGAAACTAATTTGAAAGCCCAAAAGAATTAAAAGAGTGGCCCAACCTTTAGCCCAAGTAGGAGGGAACATGTTGGACATTAAGTAAGTTAATTAAAGCATTAGAAATAAAACACAATTGGGCTAGAATGAGGGGGAATTTCGGCCAAGGAAGAGGAGGAAAAGAGGGAATGAATGTAATGATTTTCCTCACCAACTCTCACTAACTCCTCACATGTGTCACTTGAAGGTTAGCCCACCTATTTTAACTAAAGCTACAAGTAATCTTTATCATCCAAGAAACCTTCTAATAAGTGAGAAAGAGAAAGCAAGAGGGAGTTGTTGGGAGATTAATATGAGATATACAAATATATCTACATATTTATTTGAGTAATGCTATGCAAATATGGAAATGGGACAGCTTTATTGGACCGATTTTTATTTTTTTTAATTTTTTTTTTTGCTAGTGACTCTAAAAAAATGTATAGTATTTATTCTAACAGGAATTTTTATAAAATATAATATTTTAGGTGTAAATTAGATACATATACAAATACAGGGTTATAAAGTCTGTATAACCCTGTATTTGTATATGTATTTAAATTACACCTAAAATATTATATTTTATAAAAATTCCTATTAGAATAAATACTATACATTTTTTGAGAGTTACTAGCAATAAAATAAAATAAAATAAAAAACCGGTCCAATAAAGCTGTCCCATTTCCATGTCCGCCCAGACTTATTCTATTTATTTTTACTAAACCACAAAAGCAAATTTATTTCTCTCTCATCCTATTACTTCTTATTAGCTATCAAAAACAAAACTAGAGAGAGAGCCTAAGAGTTCGACAACTATAAGAGGTAGAGGAGGGGAGATTTTGATCTTCCATGCCATCTAAGATCCATCACATAGTTTGGAAGAAAAAGATATGTCATGAAATCAAAGGTATAAAATCAAACCTAAGTTATCCTTTTATTTAAGTTATTTTGATGGAATAAAGATCTAAGGTTTCAAAACTCAAAAATCTTAGATCTATATGATTTAGAGTGTTTTATGTATAGATCTACTCATATTGGGTGTTGATTTGGTTGGAATCAAAAGGAATAGAAAAATAGAATTTTCCGGAAATATTAAACTTGAAAGTGTGATCTAGCTTTTGATTTTTGAAATCTATGATGGATATTTGTAATTTATTTGTAATTCATTACTCTAGTCAATCAACGTTTAAGGAATCACAATTATAGCAATCCCTCACGTTCGTTCATTGTGACTATGGTTCTCGGATATTGATTCCGTAACCCGCGTCTACATTCTTTATCTTTTAATCTCGATTAATCTTTTCGTTCAACCTTCATCCAAGGTTTAATACACTTAATTAAGTGTTACATTAGTTGAACTATATATTCATACTTCTTTCTTGCACATCCCCTAGTAATTGAAAGCAAGAAAATCTCATTTCGGGCATTGCCACCGTGCACAAGCCCGCGCGTACCTTTCCTTTTCTTTTATACTGCGACACCACTTAGCAAAGAGCTAATGGCCTGAGTCAGCGTGCAATGCAAGCCCGACCCCAAGGCACGACTTCATGACTGGCCAAGCATGAAACCTAGAAATTTTTTTTTAAGTCTTTTACAAGCTTGAGATGCTGACTTCAAAATCTCATATCTTATTCGTTATAACTCAGAATAAGATCGTTCCAAAGCCATTTTCTTCCTTATCTTACATACTTTGATTACCCTCGGACAAAACTTCATTCTGAATCCGTTAACATGCCATTCAATTGGCTTAATATTCGCCCTTCGTTCGTTTTACGTTATTAACGCTCTTCATTCGTTCGTCCATAATTCGGTCATCCGAACTCGGAACTCGTTCGTTCTTGAGTCCACGAATCACGTTTTATACGTTCTCTTACATTCTTATGAAACCCTAAACGTTCGGGTTCATTTACTAACTTTCTAATTCTCGTTCTTCTTTGACAAAATTTTCGCCATAACTTCGTTATAGCTCAGTTTTAATCCGTTCTTCGTGAACGTTTCTAACGTTCCTAACCAAGCAATAAGAAACTAACTTATACGCGATGGTTTTAAACTTGTCCATCAACAACAATTATCCTATGATGGTTTTAAATTTGTCTATCAACAACATTCTTCGCGTTCTTCATTTTTAATCGATATTTTGGATTACGATTTTACTTTTTCTTGGAATTTGACGTTATAGAACATCATTCTTTACTTATTTATCCTACTCATTCATAAGATTCATTAAGATCGCTCAAAATCCTTACGAATCTTATATTTCCTTAAGAAATTTATAAACTAAATTCCTAATTCTTATTTCTTCATTTTCTTACGATTTCAACCATATGAAATCATTCTTAACTTCATCTACTTCTTATCTTGATTAAGTTATGTTTTTGAACACATTAAACTTAAAGAAAATTAGAAGAAACTAGGGTTCGAATTACCGTTCTTCCTTAATCTCCTTTCGTCGGACAAAGCGAGCGCTCGGGCAAGCTTTTCCTCATTCTCTTCCTCTTCTTCTCCCATCTGAACTCTCTCTCTCTATCTCTCATAGAGTAGGATTTTCAAAAGCTCAAAATAATGAACTTAAGATTTCTATTTATAGAAAACCAAGGCTTAGGGCAAATTGGTCATTTCACCCCCATCTCCTTACTATTCATGGCTTAGCCACCAAGTTTACTTGGCCACCACCCTTACTTGGTGGCCAAGTGGCCGCCCCACATGCCCATGGGTCTTCCCCTTGGGTCTTACCCATCCGGTGACCCATCGGTTCGATCCGCGATTATTTTCTTGGATCGGGCTTAATTAAATCTAACACTAGGCCTTACATTAATTCTTCTTCGGGCCTACCCTAGGCCCGACATTACACATTCCATCACTTGATATAATCCAAGTCCAATTGGATTCTTCAAAGTCCATAAACTCAAAGTCCATTTAGACTAATCGATTCTATGCATTCCATTCTCGTATTCTCGTATTCTCTTCGTATATAGTTCGTACAATATTTGTATTATACGTCGTACTAATCTTCATACTATACTAATTATAATAACTAGTATTATACTCGTATTTTTCATGCATAATAACTCTAATTATTATACTAAATCATAAAATTCTAACTCACTTTTCCTAACCCTTAGGTTTTAAATCCAAGCATGCAAAAACTTCGCTTTTGCCATAACTAAAATATTATTGAATATTCCATCTCGTCTCGCAATTCTATCATTACGCTGCTTCTTAAATTCAAAATAAATCTACGAGCGTAAATGTATGAATAATGCATATTTCGTCTTTTTCCCCGAAAATATTTTTGTTCCCAGAAAATTTTTATTTTCGTCTTGAAAATTCTTACTCTTTCAGTCTAGCTCATAGCCAGAATCCTCCCGATTAATAATCATCCTAGGTTATAGAACGATTAATAAACACATAGCACAGAATAGTATTAATAAAAATTCATTTTATTAATAAATAATTCTTTAAACTTAAATTCTGGACAATCCGATTTTCCGGGTTGTCACAGAAAACCTTCACTTAATACACAATTCATTATCCTATCTGACATACAAAGATATTATCATACAATACTATTACCAATCTAGCTGCACACATTAATTTAAAGCTGGAACGGTCTTTAACATTTCCTTGTATCCAACGCATTCGCCTTAATCTGTAATATTTTATCATGATATAGCAAGGGTGAGCATGAACCCCAACAAGTTTAAATATATTTGAGGATATATTATGATTGAAAGAGTCTGAATAATAAGCTGGCTATAATTCGATAATATAGTTGTGAATTAACACGAACAAACTTTTGACTGAACAAGTATTAAACATGAACAAATATATCTAGACCGAAAGGTAATAAAGGTGATCAGGCTTTCATACCTGACTTATACATGCATTATGTACAGAGTACAATTCTATAATTCTTAGACATGGCAATCAGCAATGATTAACCATAAGCATATCTGAATAAAAAAACTCTAAGTAGAGTTAAGAAAAACTTACTTGTTTTCGTTGATTCATTATTCCAGAATTTATAACGCTGATCAAGACCTAATATATAAATAATATCGATATACAAATTAGAATAATATCTTCACAATATAATACTATTATATATATACATAGAATAACCTAAACACATAACATATAACCCTATCACTACAATACATACATAAAAACTTGATCAAGTCAAACTATTGCGTTTGGATTTGAACCCTATTAATAATTCTAATATCCCACATACGGCCTAGTTTACAATTCACGAGTTTAAGTTCAATTAAACTCTTCCTTAACACTTAATAATTATCTTAGATAATTATATTATCAGTCGAAATATTTTTCATAGGCTTGTAATAATTTTCAGATAATTATTACCATTTATCATGATTTTTCAATCATTAAACTCGTATTTATATGAATTAAATACCACAATATTCCTTTATCATTAATATTTATTTATTATTAAATATTATTTAAAATCATAACATAATATTATAATATATTTATAATATTTCAAAGTATTTTAATATCTTAAAATCATATGTATATGATTTTTAAACCTTTAAATCAATTATCCAATTATTGATATTAATATTAAAATATTAATATTTTCATGATAAAATATCAAAAGTTATATTTTATAACTTAAAATATTTTTATAACACTAAAATCATATTTATATGATTTTTAAAACATTAATTTTATTTTTCCATAGTTTATTTAATATATTCATTAAATAAATTAATCACCATTAATATAAATTTATTAATGAAATTCATCAAAAATATCAAAAGTTATTAAAAATAACTTCAAATATTTTCTTATACCATAATATAATTTTTCAAGTATTAAAATTTTTTCAATAATTTATTTAATAATATTATTAAAGAAATTAATACCTTTATATTCCAAAAATATTAAATATTTTTGAAATATATTCAAAATAATTAAAACCTATTTTTCGAACTTTAAAATAATTTTTAAGAATTTATTATGTTTTTTTATAATTAAAAATCATTTTTCTCTATTTAGTTAACAAAAATAATTAATTTTCATAATTAAGTGTCGCTAAAGGTGTTTTAGGCAACACAATCGTGACTAAATGTGTTCTTGGTGTTCTTGTTCAAACCCAGAAAACCCATGTCAGTGTTCGAGATAGGTGGTTTGACCATCATTTGATCTTAGTTCTAAAGGTTTTCTGGGAAGTCTAGTGCATTAATATTTTAGTACTTAAGTAATACTATAATCTCCAGCAAGTTTCATAGCCCAAACATATCAAATCATAAGATCTAGGCTCCGAAAATGATGTCGATGATGTTTCGAGTTTCGGGTTGCCTTAAACTCAAGCAAGCTATAAGGGTCGTCTTCTAACCCTTATTAATCTGGCTCCATGATCATGCTCTAAGTGGTTTTATGATACTAGATGGTAGTACATATGTCGTAGAGCAACATTATAACAATAGTTCAGTCAAACAACATAACAGGTGAGAGATCAAGGCCAGTCAAAATGATGTCAGGAGATATTCTTCACGAATCTAGGTTTTCCAGAAATGGAACCCAGGCAGTTGGTCAACCTATGTTTGACCATTCACAACTTTGATCTTATTTTGTTTCTGGGTAATCTAAGAGCATGAATGTGTAGTATTTACACCAGACTACAAGGTTAAAACAATAACATGACCTAAAAATCAAAGAGAAGCAAGATCAAGGACCTGCAAATACACTGTTAGACAAGATCTGGGTTTTTGGGTTGCCCAGAAACCCATTCCCATGACCGGTAAACGCAGTTTGACTGCTCATATCTCTCAATCTACTAATGATCTGGCCCTGTTTCTGGTTTCAGATCAAAGTCCTCATGACATAGAACACACTTATAACATAAAACAACAAATATCAAAAACAGAGAAAGATCTAGGGCCTCTGACATATGACTGTCAGGCAAAAAATTTCTAGTTTTCCAGATTTCTAAAAACTCAAATTTCGAGCACTTTGGTGTTATGGATCTGGGATTTAACAACCCAGATCACTAAATGACATCTTATTACACAACTTTAAACAATAAATTACAACATCTAACATAGAACACATGGATTTCAAAATTTAGTGTTTATACCTTCTTAAACTTTGATTTTTGGATCTTACTTTGTTGATCTGATCTTGTTAAGTTAAGGACTGATACTAGCTTATCCTATCTCACTTTCTCACTCTACATTTTTTGAATTTTAGAGAGAGAAGAGCTTTGGCAAGAATGAGAAATAAAGTGGCCAATTTCTCTCTCTCTAATCCTTATAAATTGATACAATGTATCTAAAATTTGCAATGTGTCACAAGTGAGCTGAGTTTGTTGAGATATGTGGCACAAGAGAAGTCAAAAGTTGGTGAACTACTACATCTTTGGTAAGATCTACACTCAACATATTAGAAAATATGACAAAAGGGCATTATAGTCATTTTAATTTTAGTTTTAATAGCATAATGGGCAATTGATCCAACCCTTAGGGTTTAGGGTTTAACCCTTTAGGTTTTTAAAAATAAATTATAGGATTTCCAAATTAGGTTTTCAAAATAGAAAATTAATGTTTCTAAATTATGATTAGGATTCTATAATTATATTAAAATTTCCTAATCATAATGCAAGCTTGCTAATTAGGATTATTATTTCTAATTAAATTTGTTAATTTAGCAATTAAGTTCATAATTGTACATTAGGGTTTATAATCCAAGAATTAGGGTTTTAAATAGAAAAATAATCTTTCTAATTTTAGAAATTAGGTTTCCTAATTACTTATAACTTGATAATTAGGATTAATGTTTCCTAATTAACATTAAAATTATTAAATTAACAATTTAGGTTTTCCCTAATTATAAATTGGGATTTCTAATCCAGAAATTAGGGTTTTCTAAATCAATTAGGGTTATCCCTAATTAGGTTATCATTAATAACGTTTAAACCTTATATCAGCATTTGCATTCCCAAACTAGGGTTTTCAATTTTTGAATTAGGGTTTCAAATTCCCAGAACCGAAATTAGGGTTTCAAAATCGATTTCTAGGGTTTCTTATCCATTTATAGGGTTTTCTAACTGAACGTTGACGCTCTTAATATATACCTAGGCTTTGACACTGATAAAATTTATCTGGTCAACCCTTGACCCTTAACCACATTCTGAACACATAAATGACCATATACACAGAACATATTCACGTATACACTTAATCCTGAATAATTCACCAAATTTTTTTTTAAATCGTTGAAATTTCTCCCCAGAAATGTCATACGCATATATTTATTTTCTGTCTAGGTTCTAATATTGAACCTTAAATCAATCAATTAAAATTTTAATAAACTGTCTAATTTCTCGGGTTGTCATATTCACCCATATCATCACATGCTACCATACAGCTTTGACCTTACACCTTACACCATACAGCTTACACCATTCACACATATCATCACATGCTACCCAATACACCGCTCACAAGAGTAAAAATTTTCAAATTGTGCTGAGGAGTCATATAGACTATTTGTCTGTCATTTTCGCAAAGGTTTTATGAAAATTCATTCACAAACCGTCATAACTTATGGACACAAAGGATGATTAGCCCGATATGCCTGTCTTCGCCAAGTAATCGATTTTATCTGCTTTCAAATCGCCATAAAGCACAAAATTTACCTCAGTCTTATTATATTCCGTACCAAAACAATTTGGTTTGGGAAATTTCTTTCAATGAACACTTAGACTTTTTATAAACATTAGTCTAGTTGAATCGAATAGCATAGACTCATATCAATTGTGACGCCCCCAAAACCGGTATACATCACCCATCTTGAGTCGCCAAATACATGGTACAAAATTCAAATTCAACTTAATAATAAAACTGTCGTGTAAAATACGACAAAACATAAGCTGAGAGTTTTAATACGAATATTGTCTTCTAGACAATATTCAACTCAAATGGAGTCCTCAATACATTTATTATCACACTATTTCATAGAATAGTGAGGACTACTAATGCTATCATCTGGACCGTCACTCCGTTCTCCGACTAGTCCCAGCTACGTTCTCATTTCATGAAGAGGACAATGAAAGCAAAAGGGTGAGCTCAACTAGCCAAGTAAGAAATATTATGACTAAGATAATGCAGAATAATTTATCGTTAGCCTTCAATGTTGTTAAACCGATAAAATATAACAAACATCAAATTTAATCTGCAATGAAACAAGCAATCCATTAGAAGAGTCAAGAGAGCATAAAATCTACTATCTTCTATGATGTAAAAGGTTTTCATCGGTTTATCATTGAGACTCGACTTAATAAATAATCCACATCATCAAATCACCCTCGCACTACTACTAAAAGATATTCTTTAGTATCACGACCACAAATTATCCATGCACTACGGGCCAATGATATTCGTGTATTCATCAATGGCCATGATCATTCCAACAACTATCCATCAATGTACTATGGGCCAATGAGGACTTTTACCACATCATTTGTAACATTACTACCATAATTATACCGAATAATCCTCGGTCGAAATCATACCAAGTCCATTTATGCACTTCAGAACCACATATGACTTTCAACATAATATAAACATGCGGATGATGACAATGATATAAGAATTCAATAAAACAAGTTCAAGGATAAATTTTTAAGATTTATAATTTAATTTATCCGTAAATCAATAACGTCCAAATTGTCAACATGATATCTTGCTTTAGGAGTAAAATTCAAGAATAATATTGTACCAAAAATAATTTGGACAAAAAATGAATCAATTTTTATCATGAATACTACCCCTGGTGAATAGTACTCAAGTGAATAGTACCCCATGAATAGTACTTCGAGAATAGTAACCTCGTGAATAGTACTCCGGCATGAAAAAGTTAAAACTTATCAAGAATGCTCAGAATAATATTTCCATGAAAAGATACTGGATGAAGCACATATATCAAGGATATTCTAATAATTTCATGGAGTATATAAGCCAAAATTTTAACAAAACATGTATAGAATTCGAAATCTGAAATGAAATAATATTACTTACATACTACAGAGTATGGAAGAAAATATTATTTCAAGCTAATATTGAACAAAAATAACATCCCTTACCTTGAAAAGATGAGTATTCCAACTGGTATAGCGTGGATATTCTTGAAGAAAACTTTTACTATTTTCTACGCTCAAAGCTTTCTAAAACTCTAAAGAAATATGCTCAAGATTATAGAAAAAGAATTCTCTGATTCTGGTGTGATTTTTAATTCTAACTTAAGCGCCTATTTATAGGAAAATGCTAGAACGCCATAGGAGACTAAAATGATAAAATAATATTATTATTTATACAAAATTTCTACGCATGCTTTGTTGAATTGTTGGGCAGCCATTTCTAAAATTTTTTTGTAACCCACATGTTAAAAACAAAAGTGGGTCCTACCCAATTTTAATAAAAATCATTTTATTTTCTGAAACTTCAGTAATTCATATAAAATAGCCCTTTTATCAGAAAAATACGAATTGTATGTCCATTCCATACGAAATCAAATTCTCTACAACCTTGTAGCTATAAGTTTTTCCAAATTCCAGACAGAAAATATCCAAAATCCACAAACAAAAGATTTTCAACACATCTTAAAATTCATAACAAATCATACGCTAATTTTTAACGGTTCAAAATTTGTGGACATATACTCAACTTATATATGTATAACATATCCAAAAATTACAACGATCCAACGGTCGGATTAAAATTATAACTCACACAATAGAGTTTTAAGAACACCGATTTAATTTTTTAATACCTCCAATCCGATAAAATACTGATAAAACACCTCAACATTAATTCCTTCATTTATAACAACATAAAATAAATATTTTCCTATCCATCATTTATGTCCACATAAAATAAATATTTCCTTATCATATAAATCAATAATTAATTATTCACAAATAATATTACGTAATCACAATAATGACAAACCGTGTAGCTCCTCAAGAAAGAGAGGCTTTCCGATAAGGATTTCTCCTTACTGATGCGCAATTAGGTGACCAAACCTCTCCTTGACAGAACTTTCTAGACATTGACAATAATGCTATCTAATAATATTGTGACGCCCCCAAAATAGGTATACATCACCCATTTTGAGTCGTCAATAACATGGTAAAGAAACAACTACAACTTTAATAATACAACATAAAAACTGTGAGTTTAAATACAAATATTGCCATCTACAAAATATTCACACCCAAATAAGTCCTCTTTACAATTATTGGTACATTATTTTACAAAAATGGTGAGGACTACTAAAACATCTCTCTAAAATCATCATTCCACACCCCTCACTGTAACTCGCTACATTCTCGCCTCTTTGAGAAGAAAAATGGAACAAAAAGGAAAAGGGTGAGCTCAACTAGCCTAGTAAAGAATATTATGACTAAGATAATATAGAACAAATTATCGTTAGTCTTCAACAGGGAAAAATCTGATAAAATACAATAGACAACAAGTTTCAAATCAATATTCGCAGCGGAATTAATAATTCATAGATGAGTTACGTAGAGAATGAAATCTACTATAATCTATGAATTTAAAAGTCCATCATCATTATTTTATCCTTGTAACATCAATCAATATTCATCTTGAATCAAATATTCATCTTTGCATTACGCACTCAAAGATATTCATCACCGGTCATGTTCATCTTAACACTTCGCTCATCTTTGTACTACTAGCCAAAGATATTCATCGAAAAATCATTAATCTTTGCACTACGGCCAAAAGATATTTAGTAAAAACATTATTTAGATCGAGGATGATGAAAATATTTTAAAGAAAACGAATCCAAAGGAAACAAAAGAACAAATATTAAGGATTCGTGACTTTTAAACAATCCGGTTCAAAATATTTCATAAATAATTATAGTGGAGCAAAATTCAAGAATGATCAAAACATGGATATAATCAAAGCTAGTATACATAATAGATATTTTGGATAAAAATGAAAATTTAATTTTTCTATGAATAAGGTCAGATTAAGATTAATATCAGATATACATGAATAATGTCGATATGCGAATAGTAACCCCGACACTAAAAAGACAAGAATTTCACAAGAAAAATACTATCAATATTCCTAAGATAATGATATTGGAAGAAAATATCATTTTTAAAAAATAATATCCTTACTCGAAAAGACAAGATTTCTTCTTCGAAATATCGGATATAGTCTCAAGGAACTTGCAGACCAGATAAAGCAACACTCAAACTATCAAAATACTCACAAGAATACGCTCGATAATATAGAGAGAGAGAGAGAGAAACTTCGCCTTGTGTGATTTTCAATTCTAACCTAAGCACCCTATTTATAGGAAAATGCTTAGAACACCAAAGCAGAAAATTTAATAAAATAATAATTTATTTTTCTTAACTTTCCTACGCACACCAATATAGTCTAGACATCAGCCACACCTCAATAACAACCAC
Organism: Panax ginseng; assembly: GCA_020205605.1. Classification (NCBI taxonomy): domain Eukaryota; kingdom Viridiplantae; phylum Streptophyta; class Magnoliopsida; order Apiales; family Araliaceae; genus Panax; species Panax ginseng. The sequence goes on from CM035139.1 coordinate 72,239,561, forward strand.
AAAAATATTTTTCTCAATTAATTCATTTAAAACTCCAAAAAAATAATAATTAATTAATCCAGAACTTCAATAATTCATAATAAATAGCCTTTTTATCAGAAAAATTCAAACCTCATGTTCTTTCCATAGAAAATTCTATTCTTTACAACTTTGCAGAAGAAAGTTTTTCCAAATTCCAAACAAAAATTGACCGAAATCCACAAACGGGTGATTTTACAGGCTATAATCAAATTTCGGTCAGGAAATGGGCCCACAGACATGTTTAACATGTTTTAAACAACTTTTGCAACAAAAATATTATTCCTCCTTATATATTCATATATCCTACATTCATTGTAAAAATATCACAATTATAATATTATTAAAATATAATAATATATTTAAATAAATTATTTTATCAAAAAAAAATAAAATATCAATTTTCAACAATTGTCACATTAAAAAATTTCTCCATCTATATCCACATAAAATGAATATTTTCTTATCATATAAATCAATAATTAATTATTCACAGATAATATTACAGAATCACAATCATCGCAACCAGTCGTTCCCAAGAAAGAGGGGCTTTCCAATAAGGATTTTTCCTTACTAGCGCACAATTAGATGACCAAACCGCTCCTTGATGTAACTTTCTAGACATTGCCAATATTGCTATCTAATAATATTATTCAAATAATATGAATTATTGATCCGATAATGGAAAATATCATGTAGTGACAATTATCAAACAACAATAATATAAAATATCAACGTAGCAATTATTGAATCAATAAAATAAAATATTGAACAAGAATTACTTTGAACAATTATTGAGTAGTGCCTTCTTCACGTAAGAATCAATAATTAGTGCAATACCGCAGTAGCTAACTTTGTGTTTTTAACCAATTTAGTATTTCAATAGTATTAATCAGTAATAACTACGCCATTATTTATAAACAACTTATACTTGTCGCTTTCTTCATTCAATCGCTTTTAGTTATGGGGCCCACAAGGTAACACTGAGTCAAATGCATTTAATATTCCCCACAGTAAGAATAATCCATGACCAAAACGAATATTCCCAACAATAATGAATATTTTATAACCACTTGCTTATTTGAAATATTTATGATTTTACCCATAACTAACCACATAAATCAAATCAACCCTTACTATTTCAAAATAATAAATAGAGGAAATTCAATTTCATTAATAATAAGTTGGGGTCTTACAAATATTATTCAAATAATATGAATTATTAATTTGATAATGGGAAATACTGTGCAGTGACAATTATTGAAACAACAATAATATAAAATATCAACACAACAATTATTGAATTAATAAAATAAAATATTGAACAGTAATTACTGTAATAATTATTGAGTAGTGCCTTCTTACGTAAGAATCAATAATTCAAAATACTGTGCAATACTGTGTGCTACTGTGTAACAATGCGTATTACTATATTTTAACCACCGGGTATTCTAACAGTTAACAGTAAAACTTTCGTCGTTATTTCATAAAAAGATAATTTTGTCGTTTTCTAACTCCGACAATAATTCTATTGTGGGGTCCACCAATGATTGTTTCATCGTACGAATATTCCCCGATAAAAAGATTATTCCCCGACCAAACGAATATTTTATAACAACTTGCTTTACTTTTCAAAATTTTCACATATCACCCTTAACTTTAATCCTTTTTATCAATTTAACCATTTACTAAATGAAATAATAATTATAAGAAAATTGAATACTTTCATTTCATAAAATTCGGGGTCTTACAATCTCCCCTCCTTATGAAATTTCGTCCTCGAAATTAGGGTACGTACCTGGTATGTTGAAGAGGTGAGGATACCTTGATTTCATTTCAGATTCTAACTCCCAGGTCATTTCCTCAACATCGTGGTTTCTCTACAAAACTTTGACTTGAGGTATAACCTTGGAGCATAGAATATGCTCCTTCTTATCCAAGATTTTAACAGGAACATCTTCATACGTTAAATCTTCCGCTATTTCGTCCGCTTCTAACTCAATAATGTGGTTCAGGTCTTCCACGTATTTACGTAACATAGATATATAAAAAAAATGTTATGAACACGCGACATACTTGGTGGTAAAGCGAGTCTATAGGCCACAGTTCCTACTTGATTGAGATTTCAAATAGATCAATAAAATTGAGGGTTGAGATTTCCTTTCTTCGTAGATTATTGCTTCTAGAATAACGCCCTCTTGAACCTTCTTCTTCACATTCATCGACTCTGAGTTTGTAGCTTGAGTGGCTTTAACTTTATCAATTAAAGTCGGTTCTACTCGTATATTCACTATTTTCACTTAGGTACTTGGAGCCTTTAACTCTATCTCCATCTTTTGTAAGTCATACGAAATGGGTCTTTGTGTTAACAACGTCACACTCATAACCGCATACGATCTTTTACTCAACTTGTCAGCTACCACGTTCGCTCTTCCACGATGATATTGAATGGTATGGTCATAATCTTCAACAGCTCGAGCCAACGTCTTTGGCGCATTATACGTTCGTCTTAGTTGAAGAAATATTTAAGGGTTTTAGAAATGGGTTTTGTACTGGGGTCAATACAAAATTCAATATCACACTTTGGGGGTAGGCAAGGAAGTTTATTCAGGAAATACGTCAGGAAATTCACTAATAACAGAAATATTATTCAAATCTGACGTATTTTTGTTCAAGTCCATGACATGGGCTAAGAAAGCTTGACATCCGTTTTTTAATAAACGAATGACTTTATGGCTTATTATGAAAGTGTTTGACTTTAGTGGTTTGGTTGCTTGAATTCGTATAATAAGTTGGTCAAGATATAAAAACTAACAACCTTACGAAAATAATCAATTTTAGCATGATGAGTGGTTAACCAATCAGTCCGTAAAATCACATCAAATGCAAGTATCTTTAAAGAGATAAGATCGACAACTAACGTGAAAGTGTCGATTTGAATCAAACAAGATTTATAAACAGTGGAGGTAACGAAGGTTTCTCATAATGGAGTTTCAATTGATAAGTCAAAGTCTAATTTCTTAGGGGTCAAGTTCAAATGTTGAGCGCAAGCAAGAGAGATAAAAGAATGGGTAGAACTAGTATCTAATAAGGTATAGACTTTGCAAGAATTTATAATTAACTAACTCGTGCTAACTTCGTTCAGGTTACTCACTTTTTGAGAAGTCACAAAAAACGCTCTTCTTGAAACCACCGACTTTGTTTTGTCCGTACTCGCCTTTAGTACCACCGTCCCAGCTGGACTTGATTTTGGTGCACAACAAAATCATGCTAGGTGACCTTCTCTTCTATTATTGTAACATGCTTTGGATTGCTGCATACTGTTTGGACGGATGTGTCCCTCCTGTCCGCATTTGAAGCATATGATAAGTGGTCGTTCTACTTCCTTAACAACGGGTGCTGGTGCTGACGTCTTTCCATCATTGTTGAATCTCCTCTTCTTGAAATGTCCACTCTTATTGTCTTGGCCATGATTACCACCAAAGTGGTTACCATTTCTGGCATGTTGATTCCCTTCACGTTTGTTGTCACTGCTTTGATGACTGCTACCATTGGTATTATAGACTTGTCGGCTGCTCTCTCTTGGTTGGGTTGACTCATTATCGCGCTCCAATAACTGAGCCCTATTTACAACATCTGAATATAAGCAACGTTTGTGAGAGATAAGATATTGACGTATCTCGGGTTTCAAACCTCTTAGAAACATCCGCATCATTCTCTCTTCATTATCAACTAAGTGGGACGCAAACCGGGATAACTCAGGAAACTTGGCTTCGTACTGTGACACGGTCATGTTGTTTTGCTCCAGCTTAATGAACTTTACCTCTTTCATGTGACGAATACTTTCGGAAATTACTTGTCGTTGAATTCTTCTTTGAACTTCTCCCAAGACATCTTCAAAGAGGCGGTGTTGAGTACGCTTTTACTGATTCCCCACCAAGAATCTACTTACGCCATAACATGAAGGTGACGAAGGGAACCTTTTACTCCTCGGAGCATCCCAAGACATCAAATATCTTGTTGATCTACTTTATCCATGTCTCCGCCTTAAGTGGTTTTGGCTCTCCAAAAAACTCCGGTGGTCCCAGCTCTTTAAACTATTTAGTAATGACCGTCCGAGAGTTGCCAGTGTTTCCACCTGCATTTCGGACAAGAGTCTCTCTTGTCTGATGTTGCATGAATTGCAGAAAGCCTCTGAACATTTCATCGTTCATCATTTGGTCAGTGTTGTTGTTTGCATGAGGATTATTGTCTTCCCGTTGCACATTATCCTGGGTATTCATTTGTGGTGACTCTACGGTCTCCTGTGCTCCATTGCTATTCTCAATATTCTCGGATGTCATTTTCAAATACTGCCACAATACAAGGGTTAATTGACATGTCACATATTATCCCTATACTCTGACCGACCAATTAAATACCAAATAAACTTAGGTAGGTCATACTAGCGAAGGATTTTCCCGTCTCTCCCCCCTAGTTCTAGTCTCACATCTTAGCCAGAGATCATATCCTTATGCTTTGATACCAACTGTGACACCCCCAAAATAGGTATACATCACCAATCTTGAGTCGCCATATACATGGTACAAAATTCAAATACAACTTAATAATACAACTGTCGTGTAAAATATGACAAAACATAAGCTGAGAGTTTTAATACGAATATTGTCTTCTAGACAGTATTCAAATCAAATGGATTCCTCAATATATTTATTATCACACTATTTTATAGAATAGTGAGGACTACTAATGCTATCATCTGGACCATCACTCCGTTCCCCGACTAGTCCCAGCTACGTTCTCATTTCCTGAAGAGGACAATGAAAGCAAAAGGGTGAGCTCAACTAGCCCAGTAAGAAATATTATGACTAAGATAATGCAGAATAATTTATTGTTAGCCTTCAACATTGTTAAACTGATAAAATATAGCAAACATCAAGTTTAACTGCAGCGGAACAAGCAATCCATTAGAAGAGTCAAGTAGAGCATAAAATCTACTATCTTCTATGATGTAAAAGGTTTTTCATCAGTTTTATCGCTGAGACTCAGCTTAATAAATAATCCACATCATCAAATCACCCCTTCACTACGGCCAAGGATATTCTTTAGTATCACGACCACGAATTATCCATGCACTACGGGCCAATGATATTCGTGTATTCATCAATGACCATGATCATGCCAACAACTGTCCATCAATGCACTATGGGCCAATGAGGACTTTTACCACATTATTTGTAACATTACGGTCATGATTATACCGAATAATCCCTGGTCATAATCATACCAAGTCCATCTATGCATTACATGCCACAGATGACTTTCAACATAATATAAACATGTGGATGATAACAATGATATAAGAATTCAATAAAACAAGTTCAAGGATAAATTTTTAAAGATTTATAATTTAATTTATCCAGAAATCAATAACGTCCAAATTGTCAACATGATACTGCTTTGTGGAGTAAAATTCAAGAATAATATTGTACCAAAAATAATTTGGACCAAAAACGAATCAATTTTTATCATGAATACTACCCCGGTGAATAGTACTCAAGTGAATAGTACCCCATGAATAGTACTTCGAGAATAGTAACCTCGTGAATGCTCAGAATAATATTTCCATGAAAAGATACTGGATGAAGCGCAAATATCAAGTATATTCTAATAATTTCATGGAGTATATAAGCCAAAATTTTAACAAAACGTGTATAGAATTCGAAATCTGAAACGAAATAATATTACTTACATACTACAGAGTATGGAAGAAAATATTATTTCAAGTGAATATTGAACAAAAATAACATCACTTACCTTGAAAAGATGAGTATTCCAACTGGTATAGCGGGGATATTCTTGAAGAAAACTTTTACTATTTTCTACGCTCAAAGCTTTCTAAAACTCAAAAGAAATACGCTCAAGATTATAGAAGAAGAATTCTCTGATTTGGTGTGATTTTCAATTCTAACTTAAGCGCCTATTTATAGGAAAATGCTAGAACGCCATAGGAGATTAAAATAATAAAATAATATTATTATTTATACAAAATTTTTATGCATGCTTTGTTGAATTGTTGGGCAAAATACCATTTCGAAAATTTTTTGATAAATTTCACATGTTAAAAACAAAAGTGGGTCCCACCCAATTTTAATAAAAATCATTTTATTTTTCGAAACTTCAGTAATTCATATAAAATAGCCCTTTTATCAGAAAAATACGAATTTTATGCCCATTCCACATGAAATCGAATTCTCTACAACTTTGTAGCTATAAGTTTTTCCAAATTCAAGACATAAAATATCTGAAATCCATAAACGGATGATTTTCAACACATCTTAAAATTCAGAACAAATCATACGCTAATTTTTAACTGTTCAAAATTTGTGGACATATACTCAACTTATATATGTATAACATATCCACAAATCACAACGATCTAATGGTCGGATTAAAATTATAACTCACATAATAGAGCTTTAAGAACACCGATTTAATTTTTTAATACCTCCAATCCGACAAAATACTGATAAAACACCTCAACATTAATTCCTTCATTTATAACCACATAAAATAAATATTTTCCTATCCATCATTTATGTCCACATAAAATAAATATTTCTTTATCATATAAATCAATAATTAATTATTCATAAATAATATTACAGAATCACAATAATGACAACCAGGCCGTTCCTATGAAAGAGGGGGCTTTCCGATAAGATTTCTCCTTCTTGGCAAGCAATTAGGTGACCAAACCTCTCCTTGATGAAATTTCTAGACATCGACAATAATGCTATCTAATAATATTATTCAAATAGTATGAATTATTGATTTGATAATCTAAATCATCGTGCGTTGACAATTATTGAAACAACAATAATATAAAATATCAACGCAGAATTATTGAATCAATAAAATAAAATATTAAACAAAGAATTATCGTAACAATTATTGAGTAGTGCCTTCTTACGTAAGAATCAATGATTCAAAATATTGTGTAATACCGCTGGTGTATATTAGTAACAACGCAAGCGTATTACTATATTTTAACCAATAGGTATTCTAACGATTAATCTGTAAAACTTCCACCGTTATTTCATAAAAAGATAATTTTGTCGCTTTTCTAACTCCGGCAATAATTACATTGTTAGGGGTCCACTAATGATTGTTTCATCGTACGAATATTCCCCGACAAAAAGAATATTCCCCGACCAAACGAATATTTTATAACAACTTGTTTTACTTTGCAAATTTTTTACATATCACCCTTAACTTTAATCCTTTTATCAATTTAACCATTTACTAAATGAAATAATAATTATAAGAAAATTGAATACTTTCATTTCATAAAATTCGGGGTCTTACATCAATAATTCAATTCAATCGAATTATTTAGGTATAACCAAACCCCGTTGGCAAATTAAAATTTTTGAAAATATTTTTGAGAATGACATCATGATGCCGTACTATATTAAAAGTCCATTTGAGGATCCCGTCATTGTATGACTTTGTCATAACACATCATACAGTAGTGGAATAATGATTTTTAGATCGAATTCACACTAAGTATTCCTATATTTACAACTCCATCAACTTTTTATCATCTCTGCACCAGGTTACATGGTACATGAGTGATAAATAAAATATATTTTGATATTTCAAATCATTTGTGTCTAGCTAAAATAAGTAGCATAGACTATACTTTAAACCGTTCCAAAAATGATTACGAGTCTACATATTTTTTTTAAAAGCATATAGTGCGTATTTAGCTTGATGTTAAAATTTCAAAATCTAGCATAGCTAGGAGTTTTGGAAAACTTATGTCTTCACTAATAATCATTTGCTTAAACAGTCTATCTATTCCTACAATCCTCAATTCTCCATTCACACATTAATTATACCCAGGTTAAATAAACCCACACTTATGAGTTCATAAACTTGTCACAATCATATGAGTTTAAGAACTTACCCTAGTCAGACCTTTGGCGTCCATTCACTGAGGGGTTCATAAACATTTCATATAACTATGAGTCAAGAATGTCACATAAGTATGAGTTTTAAGAACTCGTACTTAACCTTATATCCTCTACCTATAACCTATATATTTGTTATACACACGAGAAAGGAATCACCCTCTTAACATGCATATAGCAAATAGCGCAACACAAACATTTTAATGATTATCAGTGTAAGAAACTAAGTGGTTATTACACCAAGTACAATTCCCAGCCCATACAAGGTATCATACAACTCAGCTGCCGACATGAGTCCTCAATTGAAATCCCCACCTAGTCTTAACTCCCTTCTCAATACGAATTTCATTCAACTCGTATTCATAATCCTTCCCTGAATCTGTACTAATTGGTACCCATTGATACACGACAATCTTTCTCAGAAACTTTTCAATCAGTAGATTGATTCTTTTCCCTGCTATCACCTTATCAGATCACGAAGTGATCTCATCGTATATATTACGATTCATTTATATACTATGATCGTTTTGTTTTACGATCTCTTATCCCGATTCTTTTAGTTATTTAAACTCGATCTATTCATCACTAATGTTCAACTTTATTATCAGAGTTAGGGAACTCTATATCTTTTATAACCCACCGAGATTCATCTTTGAATCTTACCGACACACTAACTCGATATGAGTTAGATCTTATCCTAATCACTGTGGTTATTGGTCTCAGGTATTCCTACCTAAGGTTCATAACCAACAACTTTGATACCAACTGTGAATTCCCCAAATTCGGGTCCCAAATCACCACAGATCTGGTATACTATTTCTATTACTATTGCGAAAGATATAAACATAAATTGTTTATACAATACACTTTACACATTACCCCAAGGTCGAAAACCTTCACTTAACACACAATTCATTATCCTATCTGACATACAAAGATATTATTATACAGTACTATTACCAATCTAGTTGCACACATTAACTTAAAGCTGGAACTGTCTTTAACCTTTCCATGTATCCGACGCATTCGCCTTAATCTGCAATGTTTTATCATGATATAGCAAGGGTGAGCATGAAGGTTTCCCAGCAATTTTAAATATATTTGAGGATATATCATGATTCAAAGAGGCTGAATAATAAGTTGGCTATAATTTGACAATATAGTTATGAATTAGCACGAACAAACTTTTGACTGAACAAGTATTAAACATGAACAAATATATCTGGATCAAAAGGTAATGAAGGTGATCAGCCTTTCATACCTGACTTATACATGCATTATGTGCAGAGTACATTTCTACAATTCTTAAACATGGCAATCGCATATCTGAATAAAATAACTCTAAGTAGAGTTAAGAAAAACTTGCTTTTTCGTTGATTACTGTTACGCAATTTATAACGCTTTGACTGAAGACCTAATATATAAATAATATCGATATACAAATTAGAATAATATCATCACAATATAATACTATTATATATATACATAGAATAACCTAAACACATAACACATAACCCTATCAGTCTACAACACACATAAAACTCGGTACCAAGTTAAACTATTGCGATGCGAGTTGAACCTGAATACAATTCTAACATCCCGATTTGGCCTAGTGGATAATTCACGAGTTTAAGTTCAATTAAACTCTGCCTTAACACTTAACAATTATCTTAGATAATTATATTATCAGTCGAAATATTTTTCATAGGCTTGTAATAATTTTCAGATAATTATTACCATTTATAATGATTTTTCAATCATTAAACTCGTATTTATATGAATTAAATACCAATAATATTCCTTTATCATTAATATTTATTTATTATTAAATATTAATGAAAATCATAAATATAATATTATAACATATTTATAATATTTCAAAGTATTTTAATATGTTAAAATCATATTTATATGATTTTTAAACCTTTAAATCCATTATCCAATAATTGATATTAATATTAAAATATTAATATTTTCATGACAAAATATCAAAAAGTTATATTTTATAATTAAAATATTTTTATAACACTAAAATCATTTTTGTATAATTTTTAAAACATTAATTTATTTTTCCATAGTTTATTTAATATATTCATTAAATAAAGTAATCACCATTAATATAAATTTATTAATGAAATTCATCACAAAATATCAAAAGTTATTAAAATAACTTTAAATATTTTCTTATACCATAATATAATTTTTCATGATTTTCAAGTATTAAAATCATTTTTAAATAATTTATTTAATAATATTATTAAATAAATTAAATAGCTTTTATATTCCAAAAATATTAAATATGTTTGAAATATATTCAAAATAATTAAAAACTATTTTTCGGACTTTAAAATAATTTTTAAGAATTTATTATGTATTTTTTATAATTAAAAATCATTTTTCACTATTTAGTTAATAAAAATAATTAATTTTTGTAATTAAGTGTCTCTAAAGGTGTTTTAGGCAACACAACCGTGGCTAAATGTGTTCTTGGTGTTCTTGCTCAAACCCAGAAAACCCATGTCAGTGTTTGAGATAGGTGGTTTGACCATCATTTGATCTTAGTTCTAAAGGTTTTCTGGGAAGTCTAGTGCATTAATATTTTAGTACTTATGTAATACTATAATCTCCAGCAAGTTTCATAGCCCCAACATATCAAATCTGCAAGACCCAGAAACTCAAGTAGTTACAAGGGTCGTTCTTCAAACCCTGATTAATCTGGTCTATGATCATGCTCTAAGTGGTTTTATGATAATAGATGGTAGTCCTTATGTCGTAGAGCAACATTATAACAATAGTTCAGTCAAACAACATAACAGGTGAGAGATCAAGGCCAATCAAAATGATGTCAAGAGCTATTCTTCACGAATCTAGGTTTTCCAGAAATGGAACCCAGGCAGTTGGTCAACCTATGTTTGACCGTTCACAACTTTGATCCTATTTTGTTTCTGCGTAATCTAAGAGCATGAATGTGTAGTATTTTTACCAGACTACAAGGTCAAAACAATAACATAACCTAAAAATCAAAGAGAAGCAAGATCAAGGACCTGCAAATACACTGTCATACAAGATATGGGTTTTTGGGTTGCCCAGAAACCCATTCCCATGACCGATCAACGCAGTTTGACTGCTCATATCTCTCCATCTACTAATGATCTGGCCCTGTTTCTAGTTTCAGATCAAAGTCCTCATGACATAGAACACACGTATAACATAAAACAACAAATATCAAAAACAGAGAAATTTCTAGGGCCTCTGACATTTGACTGTCAGGCCAAAAATTTGTAGTTTTCCAGATTTCTAAAAACTCAAATTTCGAGCACTTTGATGTTATGGATCTATGATTTAACAACCCAGATCACTAAATGATATCTTATTACACAACTTTTAACAATAAATTACAACATCTAACATAGAACACATGGATTTCAAAATTTAGGGTGTATACCTTCTTAAACTTTGATTTTTGGATCTTACTTTGTTGATCTGATCTTGTTAAGTTAAGAACTGATACTAACTTATCCTATCTCACTTTCTCACTCTACATTTTCGAATTTTAGAGAGAGAAGAGCTTTGGCAAGAATGAGAAATAAAGTGGCCAATTTCTGTCTCTCTAATCCTTATAAATTGATACAATGTATCTAAAATTTGCAATGTGTCACGAGTGAGCTGAGTTTGCTGAGATATGTGGCACAAGAGAAGTCAAAAGTTGGTGAACTACTACATCTTTGGCAAGATCTACACTCAATATATTAGAAAATATGACAAAAGGGCATTATAGTCATTTTAATTTTAATTTTAATGGTATAAAAGGCAATTGATCCAACCCTTAGGGTTTAGGGTTTAACCCTTAAGATTTAGGGTTTAACCCTTTAGGTTTTTAAAAATAAATTCTAGGATTTCCAAATTAGGTTTTCAAAATAGAAAATTAATGTTTCTAAATTATGATTAGGATTCATAATTATATTAAAATTTCTTAATCATAATCCAAGCTTGCTAATTAGGATTATTATTTCTTAATTAAATTTGCTAATTTAGCAATTAAGTTCATAATTGTTAGGGTTTTTAACCCAAGAATTAGGGTTTTAAATAGAAAAATAATCTTTCTAATTTTAGAAATTAGGTTTCCTAATTAGATTAGGGTTTCCTAATTACTTATAACTTGATAATTAGGATTAATGTTTCCTAATTAACATTAAAATTATTAAATTTACAATTTAGGTTTTTCCTAATTATAAGTTAGGGCTTCTAATCCAAAAATTAGGGTTTTCTAAATCAATTAGGGTTAGCCCTAATTAGGTTATCATTAATAACGTTTAAACCTTATACCAGCATTTTCATTCCCAAAGTAGGGTTTTAAATTTTTGAATTAGGGTTTTGAATTCCCATAACCTAAATTAGGGTTTCAAAACCGGTTTCTAGGGTTTCTTATCCATTGCTAGGGTTTTCTAACTGAACGTTGACGTTCTTAATATATACCTAGGGTTTGACATTGATAAAATTTATTTGGTTAAACCTTGACCCTTAACCACATTCTAAACACATAAATGACCATATACACAGAACATATTCACGTATACACTTAATCCTGAATAATTCACCCCAAAAACTTTTAAATCGTTGAAATTTCTTCCCAGAAATGTCAAACGCATACATTTATTTTCTGTCTAGGTTCTAATATTGAACCTTATATCAATCAATTAAGATTTTAATAAATTGTCTAATTTCTCGGGTTGTCACACAAGTAAGTTGTCTAACGATGATGCAAGCTAAGAAGTTGTTGAGACAAGGATGTGTAGGATACTTAGCCTATATACTCGATACACAGAAGAAGAATGCGAAGTTAGAAGAAATACCGATCATAAGAGATTTTGCAGACGTATTTCCAGACGATTTTTCGAGTGTTCCGCCGGATCGACAAATCAAGTTCGTGATTGACTTCTTACCCGGAACAACCCCGATATCTAAAGCACCATATAGAATGGCCCCGGTAGAGATGAAAGAGTTGATGGTGAAATTACAAGAATTGCTTGACAAGAAGTATATTCAGCCGAGTGTATCGCCATAGGGAGCACCGATGTTGTTTGTTAAGAAGAAGGACGGATCGATGCGGCTCTGCATTGATTACCAAGAATTTAATAAGGTCACGATTAAAAATAAGTATCCATTACCTAGAATCGATGACTTGAGAAGTGGTTATCATCAGTTGAAGGTGAGGCCAGAGGATGTACTGAAGACAGCGTTCAAAACTCGGTATGGTCATTAAGAGTTTCTGGTTATGTCTTTTGGTTTAACCAATGCACCTGCAGCGTTCATGGACTTGATGAACAGGGTGTTTAATCCATTCTTATACAAATTTGTGGTGGTGTTTATTGATGATATATTGGTATATTCCAAAACCAAGGAAGAACATGTGGAATATTTAAGAGTGACGTTGGAGACGTTGAGAAAAGAGAAGTTGTATGCTAAATTCTCAAAATATGAATTCTGGTTAGAACGTGTACAGTTTCTCGGACACGTTATTTATAAGGACAGAATTTCGGTAGATCCATCAAAAGTGGAAGTCAGAATAAATCGGGATCACCAAGACACCGTCGAGTAAGGAAGTTTCTTAGGATTGGAGGGTTACTATAGGCGTTTTATTCAAGACTTCTCCAAGATTGCAACTCCATTGACGAACTTAACTAGGACAGTGATTAAGTTTGTTTGGACAGAGAAGTGCGATGAGAATTTTTGAGAATTGAAGAAGAGTCTGAGTTCAGCACCTATGTTGTCATTGCCTGATGATATAGGAAATTTTGTGGTGTATAGTTATGCATCACATAAAGGACTAGGCTATGTGCTTATGCAGAACGACAGAGTTATTGTGTATGCATCACGTCAGTTGAAAGATTAAGAGAAAGGGTATCCGACTCATGACTTAGAGTTGGCGGCGGTGGTGTTTGCCCTGAAAATTTGGAGACATTATCTTTATGGAGAGAGGTGTGAGATATATACCGACCATAAAAGTCTGAAGTATATCTTCACATAAAAAGATTTGAATATGAGACAAAGAAGATGGTTAGAGCTGATCAAAGATTATAACTGCGAAATTTTCTATCATCCCAGAAAAACGAATGTTGTTGCTGATGCTCTAAGTAAGAAGGGACGGGAGAAGTTAATGTTGTTGACTGCTCATGAGAAGCTAGTGTCAGAAATGACTAAGATGGAGTTGGAAATTAAATATCCGATAGAATCCGACGAAATTTTTTTCCAAATAGGAAATGGTTCAACATTAGTGGACAAGGTGAAGAATGCACAACTTCAGGTTGAAGACTGCGAAAAGATAAAACAGAAAATATCTATAGGCGAGGAAAATAAATTCAAAATCGATTCGGAAGGGTTACTTCGTTTCAAAGGGAGAATTTGGATTCCGCTAGTACCAGAAGTTAAAGAAGAAATTCTTAGTGAAGCTCATAACTCAAGATATTCGACTCACCCTGGGAGTACAAAAATGTACAAGGATCTCAGTCATCATTTTTGGTGGCCGAATATGAAAAAAGGATGTAGCCGAGTGCGTGGCAAAATGTTTAACATGTCAGAAAGTTAAAGCTGAGCATCAAAGGCCAAGCAGATGATTACAACCGTTGGAGATACCAGAATGGAAATGGGAGCATATCACAATGGATTTTGTGGTAGGTCTTCCAACGACCCAGCAAGGTTACGATGCCATCTAGGGGATTGTCGATCGACTGACAAAGTCGGTACACTTTTTGCCAATCAAGCTTTGTTTTACCCTAGATCGGTTAGCAAAACTATACGTGAAGGAAATTGTGTCGAGACACGGTGTAACTGTATCCATTGTATCAGACAGAGATTCACGTTTCACATCTAATTTCTAGAAACGATTACAAGAGTGCTTGGCGACACAGCTGAAAATGAGCACAACGTACCATCCTCAAACCGACGGACAGAGTGAGAGAACCATCCAAACACTAAAAGATATGCTCAGAGCATGTCTTATGGATTTCAAGGGAAATTGGGATGACCATTTACCGTTGGTGGAATTTGCTTATAATAATAGTTATCACGCGAGTATTGGCATGCCGCCTTATGAAGCGTTATCTCTACAGAAAATGCGAACTCATTATCTTTGGGATGAGGTAGGTGAACGTTAGCTATTGGGTCCAGAATTGGTACAACAGACTGTCGAAATCATCAAAGTTATTCGAGCAAGATTGATAGCCGCACAAGATAGATAGAAGAAATACGCCGATCAACATTGACAAAATAGAAAATTCGATATCGGTAGTTATGTTTTCTTGAAAGTATCTCCCTAGAAGGGGCAAATTCATTTTGGCAAGAAGGGGAAATTAAGCCCTAGATTTATAGGACCTTTCGAGGTGCTTCGACGAGTTGGTGAAGTGGCGTACGAGGTAACTTTGCCTCCAGAGTTGGAGCATATTCATAATATTTTCCATGTCTCGGTATTGAGACCATATAAGCCTGATTATAAGCATGTTATAGAATATGAGCCCTTACAGTTTGAGAAAGATTTGTCATATGAAGAAGTCCTTGTTCAAATTATTGACAGAAAAGAGCAAGTACTATGGAATAAGTTGATACCTTCTGTTAAGGTAATCTGGAGGAACCACAATGCTGAGGAAGCTACGTGGGAACTTGAAAGCGTTATGATGAATAATTATCCTTAGTTATTTGTTTGATTTTATATATCGATTCTAGCTATAGAATCTTGTTAAAGAGGGAAGAATGTAACGAATAAATTTTTCGAGTTGTGATTTTGGGGACAGAATCCTTTTAAGGAGGGAAGGATGTAACGATCGAGAAATATATAATTTAATTTGAATATTTATTGAATTAAATAAATATTTTAAATAATTTATTTATTGAGAAAAAAATAAATAATTGATGAATTGTGGTGAATTAATTTAGTAACTAAATTAATTAATGTTAATTAAATTGAAAAATGATAATTTTTTTTGAAGGATTTAATTTAAGGAAATAATTGAATTAAATCAATTGTTTAATATTTATAAAAATAATTAAATTAAATAAAATGTTGTTGATCTAATTTATTAACTAAATTAGATATGTAAGATTTATTAAGTATGTTGCAATGGGAATTATAATTATTATAATTATAAGTATGAGTTACTTAAATTAATTTAATGGTGTGACATGAAACTATATAATAAAATTAATATAAAAATAATCTAGTTGGGGGAATGGGGGTATGGCCAAACAAGGCCTTGTGGCCTTTGGTCTAACTTAACTGATGAAGGCACATTGTTTTTTTAACTGAAAAAGAACGTGGGAGAGTTAAGCCATATCAGTTTATTTTTTTTTCTTCGCGTCTTATTCTTCCAAGGCCAAAATAGTAGAGGGTTTAGAGAGAGAGTTTGGAAGCAAGAGATAAAACACTGTGATTTTGAGCTTCTGAGATTGTCAAGAGGAAGAAGGAGAATTTCTAAGCCTTGACACTATTTCACGCTATCAATCAATCGAGAATTTAAGGTATAACCTACCCCTAATTATAATTCTCAGTTTTGTAATTTTTATTTTCTAGAATTGGGTTTTTGACAAGTGTTGATTGTAAGATATGGGTTATGGGTGTGTGATGGTATTGTAGAACTTGTTATTGACATGTATATATAAAAGGGGTAGCAACCAAACACGTAAAATTGAATTGTAAGAAGAAAAATATAATAAATAGTGTCGATGTTTGAAAAATGGCTTCCGAAAGTACAAAATTTCATGGTTAATATGTATGATAATCTACGATTTGATGTTAGAATATGTTTGTATATTTAGAAACAAAAGCGGCGTAGTTGGAATCGTGTCAATTGATTGAGAAACGAGTTCGTGGTGATTGAATTCTCTAAAGGCGTCAAAATGAAGAAATTTGGAAAAAAAACTATGGTTTTGATTAGTTAAAATGATGTATATGTAATGTTTTTGTATATAGAATGGTGTATAACATGCTTACCTATGATATTACAAAGGTTTAGATGTTGAAGTTTGGTGAATTTCTGTGGAATTGAGATTTTTGGCCTATAACTCTTAGTCTAAGTTCGTTCTCGTAAATCTGAATCGATGTCGACCACGCCATGGCATTGTATACTTAAAAATCTGGCGGCAGCGCCAAGAATGTCGATCGAACCTAGTAATGAGTTGTTAACAGCATAGCTTGGAAATTGTTAACTTAACATATTTTAAGGATTTGTAAAGGACCTAAAACATGTTACAAGGCGTACTAGTGTATTATAATCACAACGCCAAACTTATTGATTATGAATTAATTAGTTGTGAAAGTTCATAATGTGATGTCATTTGAATTGGAATTGTTTTACAATCACCATGTCGTATATTATTATATAATTGAGAATTTAGTTTAGTGTTACATGAATGAGTAGGATAATCAAGTCCTAAGTTAAGGATTATAGACTTGATTAAAATGAAAACTAAACTAATGAAATGGGTGTTAATGTAACTAATTGTTGTTGCTATTTCAATAATATATGTAGGGTAATTGGTGAATATTATTACTTTTGTAGCTTACATGCAAGGCAAGTTTCTAAACCTTTACTCGTTACATTGAGCAAGCTTTCTAACTTCATCCTTTTGTTAATTAATGCAAGTTCCTAAATGTTATTGAGCAAGACTATTGATTTTATCCTTATATATGATTAATTAAGCTCTCGTAACCTAATTCGTTACCTCGAGCGAGTTTTACTTTTCTAAACCTTGATATTATTATTCAAAGCATATATGTTTCTAATACATCGCTTCAAATGAGATTGTTCTAACTTTTTTGGTTATAGCACTTTGCATGTATATCATGTTTATTTAATTATATATTGTTGATATTCGATCTTTGACTTTGATAGCCTTATTCAGTTATACATTCTTGTATTAAACCTTCAAGTAGTAAGCAAACCTTTATTGATGGAAATTGAATGGTGTTCTAAATTTCTAGAAACATTGATAAGCTAGTTCCAAACTAAACTTTCTTTAGTGCAGAAATTTTAAATTCAAACTGAGACGAACAACCCTAACATAGGGGATTTTGTACGTGTAACATTTAGATGTTTGTGCACAATACATGGTACAAAGGGCTGATCCCCCTAAGTACGTTAAGAAGGGTCCGTATAGTCTAAATGATTGTTAAGGTTGGGTAATAATACCTAAGCATCGGGGACATAGTTCGTGGTCTTAAGACCCTCGGATATTAAAGTTCAAACTTGTTTTCTATTTTTGATTCGTAGAGAAAGTTCATTATTGTTCAGCATTCGTTGTTCACTCTCATGTTGTTACCATTACTACTTTCTATATCAGTGAGCAATTGTTTGCTCACTTTTGCAATTAACACTACAGCTAAGGTTGAAAGAGTCGATGAGCCATCTACTAGCAAAGGGAAGGGAAAGATGTCCAAGTGTTGAAGACTTATTGAAATTAATTTAAATGTTTTATGTTATGAGACTTGTTTTATTTTTATTCCGCAAACTTATGTAATAATTTTAAGGTTAGATTACCTGGGATTACTTTTGAGTTGATGATGTAACCCTTTAATGGAAAAGATTATTGTTTAAGTTATTTAAATTATGTCTTTATCCTTTGATTATGGGTAGTTAGATGTAATGTTTTGGATAGTGAACACCAAATCCTGTGGGAATGGAGTACCTAGATTTGGGGGTGTCACAAGTTTCCTAGGGTTAACGGGTTATTATTGGAGATTCATCCAGGATTTTTCAGCGATAGCTACTCCGTTGACTAACTTGACAAGGAAGACGGTGAAATACGTGTGGACGGATAAATGTGAGGACAGTTTTCAAGAACTAAATAAGAGGTTGAGTGAAGCACCTTTTTTGTCATTACCCGATGATACAGGAAATTTTGTAGTTTATAGCGATGCTTTACATAGAGGACTTGGTTGGGTGCTGATGCAGCATGGCAAGGTCATTATGTATGCATTAAGGCAGTTGAAGGATTATGAGAAAGTTTATCCTACTCATGATCTGGAACTGGCCGCAATAGTTTTTGCCTTAAAGATATGGAGACATTATCTTTACGGAGAAAAATGTGAGATATACACAGACCATAAGAGTCTAAAATATATATTCACATAGATGGAGTTGAATATGAGGCAAAGGAGATGGCTGGAGTTGATAAAGGATTACGACTATGAAATCTTGTATCACCCTAGAAAAACCAATGTAGTTGTCGACGCCTTAAGTAGGAAGGTTCGGGAGAAGTTATCTATGTTAACGGCTCAAACTGAGTTAATAACAGAGATGACTATGATGGAATTAGAAGTGAAGTTGCCGAGTGAATCAAGACAAATACTTTTTGCGACGGAGATGCAATCTACCATCGTAGAGAGAGTCAAGGAGGTGCAGCTCAAAACTGATGAGTGTGACCAGATAAAGAAGAGGTTAACCAATGAAAAAGATACTAAGTACAGTCTTGATAATGAGGGATTATTAAGATTTAAAGGAAGAATTTGGGTTCCAAATGAGACGGAATTAAAGGAGCAGGTATTACAAGAGGCTCATAGTTTGAGGTTTTTGATTCATCCTGGGGAGTACTAAGATGTATTAAGACCTTCGACAGAGTTTTTGGTGGCCGAACATGAAGAGAGAAATAGCTGAGTATGTGAGTAGGTGCTTGACTTGCCAGAAAGTTAAGGCTGAACATCAACAACCAAATGGCTTGTTACAGTCATTAGAAATTTCGGAGTGGAAGTGGGAGAATATCACGATGGATTTTGTGGTAGGACTTCCAACTACAACGAAAGGGTATGATGCAATTTGGGTGATAGTGGACCGGTTGACAAAGTCGGCTCACTTTTTGCCAATTCGGGTTAAGTATAACTTAGACCAGTTAGCTAGACTTTATGTTAAGGAAATAATTTCCAGACATGGAGTACCAGTATCGATTGTGTCAGATCGTGATCCACGATTCACATCGAACTTTTAGAGAAGTCTGCAAGAGCAGTTGGGAACGCATTTGAAGTTGAGTACGTCGTATCATCCACAAACTGATGGACAAAGTGAGAGAACAATTCAGACGTTAGAAAATATGTTAAGATCTCGCGTCATGGATTTTAAGGGTAGTTGGGATGATCATCTACCATTAGTATAGTTTGCGTATAACAATAGTTATCATGCAAGCATAGGTATTCCGCCTTACGAAGCTTTGTATGGAAGGAAGTGCAAAACACCACTATGTTGGGATGAGGTAAGAGAACACCAAATGCTAGGGCCAGAATTGGTGCACCAAACAGCGGATATAGTGAAGTTGATACAAATAAGTTTAGTAGCAGCTCAAGACAGACAGAAGAAATTTATATATTCTCATCGAGAAATAGAGAGTTTGAAGTAGGCTCTTACATATTTCTAAAGGTATCTCCCTGGAAAGGAAAGATACATTTTGGAAAGAAGGGAAAGTTAAGTCCAAGGTTTATAGGACCTTTTGAAGTGTTAAAACGGGTAGCTGAGGTAGCTTATATGATAGCATTACCTCCGGACTTAGAACGAATACATAATGTGTTTCACGTATCTGTGTTACGTGATAGAATATGAGCCTATTTATATCGAGAAGGACTTAACGTATGAAGAGTTGCCGATTCAAATCATCGATAGAAAAGAGCAAGTTCTGCAGAACAAAGTCATACCTTCCATGAATGTATTATGGAAGAACCACGATGTTAAAGAAGCAACGTGGGAAAGAAGATGAAAAAGAATTACCCTCACTTGTTTGTGTAAAATTTATTTTATAGCGAGATTCTGGGGACATAATCCTTATAAGGGGGAGAGAGTGTAACGCCCCAGAAAATCGAACATTTTGTAAATACTTTTATAATGAATAAAATAATATTATTTGTTATTATTATGTGTTAGTAAGATGAATGTCGTTCTATAACCTAGAAACGTCAGAAAGTCATAGTATTTTAACTACGTGAATGAATTAAGGTGTTTTAATTTTCAAGACGAAAATAAAAGTTTTCCGAGAAATTTTCTGAAAAACACTATTCATCGATTTCTGCTGGGGAATTATTTTTGAACTTCCAAGAAATACGTAACGTTATAATATCAAGGTGAGATGGATTATGTAATAATAATCTAAGTATGGAAAATGCAATATTTCGCATGCGGACTTAGTTCGAGAACGTTAGGAATATTAAGCGTTAAGAAGAAAGTGTATTGATCGTATGATACTTATGTATTGTACGAATAAATGAATACGAGTATAATATGAATATGTATGAAGGATGAGATATCTTATATTGTGAATTAATATACGAGGGAATATGAGAATAATATGTAGAGAATTGGTAATAAGGCTTTAAGCCATTTGTAAATGAACTTGTGAATTATGTAGGATTTACAAGTCCAATGAGAATTGGATATTCAAGCCTAAGTGTTTTTTAATCAAAAGCCCAAAGTAAATTAATGCAAGCCCAAAATGAATAAGCTAAGTTAATTAACTTAAGTCTAGATAATGATCCAATGCGTTAAGCTTGATCCATGGAGCAACCCATGTTGATGTGGGTTAATCTTGGTGACCAAGTACTTTATGTGGTGGCCAAGAAATTAGTGTGGCTAGCAAGTTTACATAGTTGTTAAGTAGATGAATAGTAAGTAGGTTGTAAAAGAGGTGGATGTTTTAATGACCAATATGCCCTAACTTTGCCAATTCTATAAATAGAGAAGCTTGGATTCATTGGTTGCTTGTTATTTTTCAACCAACAACTTTCCTTACAAAGCAACTTAATTGTTAGAGAGAATAAGCCAAGAATAAGTCAAACTTTCCTTGTTATATTTCCAAGAAGAAGAAAGCTAGTCATCAAAGGTAAATGATCTTATGATCTTATATCTTCCATCTCTACTAGTGTAGGGTGATAAGAGAAGTGTTATTGAATGAACATGTATGCTAAGAAATCATAAGAAGTGAATAAGCAATGGATTTAAGCCGAATAAGTCATAAATAAGTAAGATAAACCTAATGAACTTATGATGAACTTATGATAAACTTGTCATATGAAGTTAGTATGATTTATAAAAGGTAAGAATGTTGGTTAAAGAACTTAAACCAATAATAAGTCATAAGGAATGAAAACTTGCAAATTATAATTTATTAAGCCATGAACTTATGAGGAATAAGCCAAAACATAACTTGAAAATAAGTTGTTGTAATATGTAAGTTGAAATGTCTATAAGATGAATTGAATTCATTTAATTTAAGTTGAAATGCTAATTAAGCGCGCAAGCTTATATATAATAAAGAGACTCATACTGCAAAATACGAGTCCCACCATATATCTCGCTAAGTCACGCCACCAAGATGACACAAAGAAGAAATTCCGTAATACAAATTTCCAAATTTTTGGGTTTAGACAATGAAGAAGGTTTATTAGTGTAGCATGAATGGTAATTGATTTATAATTAACTAAGGAACTTAATGAAACATTGTTAAGGCATGTTTAAACCTTAAGTGATCACTTAAGGTTGAAGTAACTCAATTGCATATGAATGTAAGAATGACGTAACAGAAAGCCGAAACCAATAAAAACAAATCTAAGTCATGTTTAGACTGAGAAGAAGGGTAAGATTCATTAGGAACCATGTATACTTAATTTAGTAACTAAATTGATTAATGTTAATTAAATTGAGTAATGATAATGTTATCTAAAGGATTTAATTTAAGGAAATAATTAAATTAAATAAATTAAATAAAGTGATATTTCTAATTTATTAATTAAATTAGATATGTAATTATTTATTAAATTATAAGTATAATGATAATAAGAATTTTATTATTATTATAAGTTATTTAAATTAACTAAACTAAAGTTATTTAAATTAATAAAATTAAAGTGTGACAAGTAGTAACTATATAATATAAATATTATTTAAATAGTCTAGTATGGGAATTAGTGTGTACCCAAACGTAGCCTTATGACATACGTGGGGTTGTGGCCAGTTATATTTTCTTTCGCGTCTATTTTTTTTTCTAAGGCTAAATTCAGAGAGAAGGAAACACAGAGTGTTGAGAGAGAGCTTGGAAGAAGAGAACACAGTGATATTGGAGGGTTAGAGAAGAAGGGTTTTGGGGAAATGATTTCTCTTAATTTGGCTATCATACCATCAAAGATTCAAGGTATAAACTATTCCTATTATTATTTTTAGTTTTGGTAGTATATGTATATATATATATTTTGATATGATTTGGAAATTGCGTGAATGGTGGAAGATATATGTGCATATAGTTTTGCAAAATCTGTTAATCATCATGTATACTTGATATTAGTTATCAAATTCGTGAGAAAGTGGGTTTGAGGAAGAAAATGAAATATTAGTGTTTATGTTCTTATTATGGCTTAGAAAGTACAAAAGTCCATGCTTAATGTGTGTCATAATCTTTAATTCGATGTTAGATTGTGATAATACGTTAATAAACGAAAACAACGTAGTTTAAATCATGTTAATTGATTAAGAAACGAATTCGTGGTGATCGAATTCGTTAAAAGTGTAAAAATGGAAGAAATTTGGAAAAATTATGGTTTTGATTTCTCAAAATGATGTTTATGTAATGTTTTGTATATGGAATAGCATGTGTAACTATAATATTACAAAGTTTTAGATATTGAAATTGGGTGATTTTCTGTGGAATTGGGATTGTTTGGTCTATAACAGAGTCTAAGTTCGCGTTCTGCAAAACTGAAACTTGTGCATCGCTGGGCAAGGTACCGTTCTACATGATATTTTATTGGCAAGGGCTTATTGTGGTAATGTCGCGTTAGCGTACTGTAATCGTTAAGGTAAAAGCGGTGCGGCCACGCTAATTGTTCAGCAGGCACCAGTCTTTGAAATATTAACAACATAGCTTGGAAATTGTTAGCTTAACATAATTTAATGGTTTGTAAGGACCTAAAACATGTTACAAGGCATCGTAGTGTATTGTAATCACAACACAAAAAATATAGATTATGAATTTGTAAGTTGTGAAAGTTCGTAATGTGATATCACTTGAATTGGATTATTTTACAATCACCATGTCGTATACTATGATATAATTGAGAATTCAGTTTCGTGTTACATGAATGAATAGGTAATCAAGTCTTAAGTTAAGGATTATAGACTTGATTAAAATGAAAACTAAGCTAATGAAATGGGTGTTAATGTAACTAATTGTTGTTATTGCGATTTCAATGATATATGTA
This sequence comes from Panax ginseng, assembly GCA_020205605.1. Taxonomy (NCBI): domain Eukaryota; kingdom Viridiplantae; phylum Streptophyta; class Magnoliopsida; order Apiales; family Araliaceae; genus Panax; species Panax ginseng. The sequence goes on from CM035139.1 coordinate 72,263,774, forward strand.
GGTAATTGCTAATATTATTACTTGTGTAGCTTACATACAAGGCAAGTTTCTAAACCTTAACTCCTTATATTGAGCAAGCTTTCTAACTTCAATCTTTTATTAATGAATGCAAGTTCCTAAATTTTTATTGAGCAAGACTATTGATTCTATCCTTATGTATGATTTAATAAGCTCTTGTAACCTAATTCGTTACCTCGAGCAAGTTTTATTTTTTTCTAAACCTTGATATTATTGTTCAAAGCATATATAGTTCTAATACATCACTTCAAATGAGATTATTCTAACTCTTTTGGTTATATCACTTTGCATGATTATCATGTCTATTCAGTTATATATTGTTGATATCCGATCTTAGACCTTGATAGCCTTGTTCAGTTATACATTCTTGTATTAAATCTTTATTGATGGAAATTGAATAAGTGTTCTAAAATTCTAGCAACACTGATAAGCTAGTTCCAAACTAAGCTTTCTTTAGTGTGGAAATTCTAAATTAAAACTGAGACGAACAACCCTATCATAGGGGATTTTGTACGTGTAACGTTTAGATGTTTGTGCACAATATATGGTACAAAGGGCTGATCCCCCTAAGTACGTTAAGAAGAGTCTGTATAGTCTAATGACTGATAAGGTTAAAGGTAATAATACCTAAATACCGGAGACATAGTTCGTGGTCTTAAGAGCCTCAGACAATTAAAGTTCGAACTTGTTTTCTATTTTTGATTCGTAGAACAAGTTCATTGTTGTTCAGCAATTGTTGTTCACTCTCATATTGTTATCATTTCTACTTTCTATATCAGTGAACATTTGTTTGCTCACTCTTGCAATTAACACTGCAGCTAAGGTTGAAAGAGTCGATGAGCCATCTACTAGCAAAGGGAAGGGCAAGATGTCCAAGTGTTGAAGATTTATGGAAACTAATTTAAATGTTTTACGTTATGAGACTTGTTTTATTTTATGATGTATTCCGCAAACTGATGTAATAAATTTAAGGTTAGATTACCGGGGATTATTTTGATGATGATGTAACCCTTTAATGGGAAAGATTATCGTTTAAGTTATTTAAATTATATCTTTATCCTTTATTATGGGTAGTTTGATATAATGGTTTTGGTAAGTGAACACCAAATCTTGTGGGAATGGAATACCTGGATTTGGGGGTGTCACAGGTTGGTATCAAAGTTTTAGGTTATGAACCTTAGGTGGGGAAACCTTAGGAAGTAACCTTTAAAGAAACAGAAGACATAGAGGTGTTCAACTCTTATCGAGTTTAAGAAATGGATTAAGGTATCCATTGAAGTTAAATAATAAAAGACATTATGTGCTATGTGTTAAATTACTTATATGCTTGCGAGTATCGAAAATGTTAAGTAAAACTTAAAATATTTTGTTGTCAGGATGTCTAATGAAGGAGGATCTAGTCCAGCTAGGGAAGTAATACCTCAGGTACCTAGAGATGACGAACCTCAGGATATTCATGTTGTGTGGGAACAGTTGATCCAAGAGGATGAGCCTGTGACCGATCCCGAGGAGGATAGTTCTGAGGAGATAGAGGAGGAAGATGAGGAAGAGGATCCTGAGGAGTTTCCACTAAACTCCATATCAGCAGAGACGTATGACGCTCTATACGACCGTAACATAGAATTACAGGACGAGGTTGAGGAGCTGAAGGAGATGGTTGAGATACATCATGCCTCGATGGAGCAGAAGGATGCAGAGATTCAGGAACTCGACTCACGCCTTGGAAACACGGAGTGGGACTTAGTTCATACCAAGGGTAAGCATGAAGACCTGCTGGCAGTAAACGAAAAGATAAAGACTGACATGGAGAAATTGAAAGATGACTTCAAAGAGGAATCAGCTAAGCGTGCAAGAGCAGAGGACGCTTGTATGAAGTAGACTCAACGTGCAGACCGTGTAGAGGCTAAGGTCCAAGTGAAGAAGGCCAAGATGAAAGAAATGGATTATGCTTTTAATTCTGCGATTGGTAGGGTCCAGGATCGAGTCTTTTATTACCCACCTCAGTTTGAAGACTCACTGTGGTTCATAATGGATCGTAGAACAGCGTATCGTATCATGGAAGAAGAACGTCGAGAAGCCTTATGATGTCTTAATATGCCTAGATAGAATAAAAGTGATAATATTATGTGGTTAATTATGTGGATAAATAAAATGTGAATCCTTTATTTTGAGATAAATAAAGGGATAGTATGAGTATGTAATCCTGGAACTTGTTTAGTTCAGGAAAGTGGATGTTAATAGCGGTTATGCTATCCTTAATATGTTTTAAAATATTATGAATAAATAAAATATTAGAGTTTATTTGAAATGTTATATGTTATAGCTTTAATCTTTGAATGTTTAAGTTAAACTTTAAATACCCAAGAAGTTGAGCAGGGAACTAATAAGCATATATGTTAACAAAAAAATGCCTCCTAGAAGATGGCAACCACGTTAGCAAGCACCTCCTGAAGGGTCTACGAATAATAATAATGAGGCCAACGCTAATCCGGTTCAGCAGTTGGTAACTCTGTTGACGGGTGCACTTGCGAATCAACCGCAAGCTCAAGTTATGACCTTCAAGGAATTCAAAGCGGTTGGACCGCCAGAGTTTCAAGGGTCTATAAATCCAGTGGAAGCCCAAACCTGGATCATGGAAATGGAGAATGTGTTCGACGTTGCTAGAGTTAACGAAGATCAGAAGACTGCATTCGCAACGTTCATGCTGAAGTCTAAAGCTAGCTACTGGTGGCAGGCATATAAGGTTCGTGGAAGACAAGGAGTGATAACGTGGGATAGATTTAAGGAAATGTTCTTTGAAATGTACTTTCCAGCGGGTTCTCGTAATCAGCTGGAAGTGCAATTTCTGGAGTTGAAACAAGGAGCGATGACGGTGCCAGACTATGTTGTGAAGTTTAACGAGTTGGCAAGGTTTGTCACATATCAAGTTAATACCGACGAGCGTAAAACAAGAAGATTTGAACAAGGATTGAAGCCCTGACTTTATAGCAAGGTTTCAATCTTCCAAATTGAATACATCATTACTTGTTTGTCTTTGGAGAAAAGCAATTATCGCAGAAGGTGGAAGCAATGCCTTGACCAAGTACAATCAAGAACAAAAGAAGAGGAAAAATGAAATTGAAAATAAAGTTGGTGGTAGTAATGTTGGAAGTAACAGTCAGAAGAGGAAATGGAGCGAGAATTAGGCTACGGGAGGACAACAGGGAAATCAGTAGAAGAAAAAGTTTGAAGCTTGCGTGAAGTACGGGAAGAACCATACTGGGGTATGTTTGAAGGGAAAGAGGGTGTGTTTCAACTATTTTCAGGAGGGACACATTGCACCAAACTATTTTAGTCTGAAGAAAGGAGCATGTTTTACCTGCGGTTTAAAAGATCACATGGCTCGTGATTGCCCTAAGAAGCCAGGGGGAAGTGCAAGTGGTGGAAAAGGAAACAACAACGGTGGTGGTGCATTGTCTATCACTGGACTAGCACAGTCAAGCCGACCTACTGCGAGGACTTTCAATATGACCGTGCAGGATGCTGTACAGTCTAAGGATGTGGTGTTAGGTATCATTCCGATTAATGGTATTAATGCTTATGTACTATTTGATTCGGGTGCTACTTGTTCATTTATATCCGATGAATTTGCTCAAAATTTAGATTTGCCTCAGGAAGAATTAGAATTTCCCTTAAGTATAGAGATTGCGAATAGGGAAGTGATTCCTGTTAGATTCATATATAGGAATTGTAAAGTGGTCATAAAGGGTCAAGAGATGATAGTAGATTTGATACCAATTAGACTTGGCGAGTTTGATGTTATACTGGGAATGGATTGGTTATTCAATTACGGAGCAGTAATTGATTGCCAAAGGAAGTGTGTTAACCTTATGACTCTGTCAAAGGTTGTGTTCTTTGGCAGCACGTCACCTCGACAAGCAAGTTGTCTGATGGTGATACAAGCCAAGAAGTTGTTGAAACAAGAATGTGTAGGATACTTAGCTTACATAGTCAATTTTGCGAAGTTAGAAGAAATGCCGATTATAAAAGATTTTGCAGATGTATTTCCAGACGATTTGCCGGGTCTTTTGCTAAATTGACAAATCGAATTCGTGATTGATTTACTACCAGGAACGGCTCTGATATCTAAGGCACCATACAGAATGGCCCTGGTAGAGATGAAGGAGTTGATGGTGCAATTGCAAGAATTGCTCGACAAGAAATATATTCAGCTGAGTGTTTCGCCATGGGGAGCACCGGTGTTGTTTGTTAAGAAGAAAGACGGATCGATGTGGCTTTGCATTGATTATCGGGAATTGAATAAGGTCACGATTAAAAATAAGTATCCATTACCTAGAATCGATGATCTGTTCGATCAGTTGAAGGGAGCGAGATATTTCTCTAAGATAGACTTGAGAAGTGGTTATCATCAGTTGAAGTTGAGGCCAGAGGATGTACCAAAAATAGCATTCAGAACTCGGTATGGTCATTACGAGTTTCTGGTTATGTCTTTTGGTTTAACCAATGCACTGCAACATTCATGGACTTGATGAATGTGGTGTTTAAACCATTCTTGAACAAATTTGTGGTGGTGTTTATTGATGATATATTGGTATATTCCAAAACCAAGGAGGAACATGTGGAACATTTGAGATTGACGTTGGAGACATTAAGAAAAGAGAAATTGTTCGCTAAGTTCTCAAAATGTGAATTTTGGTTGGAACGGGTGCAGTTTCTCGGACACGTTATTGACAAGGACGGAATTTCGGTAGATCCATCAAAGGTTGAAGCTGTAGTAAGCTGGGATTAGCCAAAGATACCGTCAGAAGTGAGAAGTTTCTTAGGATTGGCGGGTTATCACAGGCATTTTATTCATGACTTTTCCAAGAATGCGATCCCGTTGACGAACTTAACTAGGAAGGCGGTTAAGTTTGTTTGGACAGAGAAGTGTGAGGACAGTTTTCAAGAATTAAAGAAGAGGTTGAGTTTAGCACCTGTGTTATCGTTGCCTGATGATACAGGAAATTTTGCGGTATATAGTGACGCATCGCATAAAGGACTAGGCTGTGTGCTTATACAAAACGACAGAGTTATTGCGTATGCATCACGTCAGTTGAAAGATTACGAGAAAGGGTATTTGACTCATGACTTAGAGTTGGCGGCAGTGGTGTTTGCCCTAAAAATTTGGAGACATTATCTTTATGGAGAGAGGTGTGAGATATATACCTACCATAAAAGTCTGAAGTATATCTTTACACAAAAAGATTTGAATATGCGACAAAGAAGATGGTTGGAGCTGATCAAAGACTATGACTGCGAGATTTTCTATCATCCCGGAAAGGCGAATGTTGTTGCTGATGCCTTAAGTAGAAAGGGATGGGAGAAGTTAATGTTGTTGACTGCTCAGGAAAAGCTAGTGTCGAAAATGGCTAAGATGGAGTTGGAAATCAAATATCCGATAAAATTGGATGAAAAATTGTTCCAGATAGTAAACGGTTCAACGTTGGTGGATAAGGTGAAAAATGCACAACTGCATGACGAAGATTGCGAAAAGATAAAATAGAAGATATCTGAAGGTGAGGAAAACAAATTCAAAATCAATTCAGAAGGGTTACTTCGTTTCGAAGGGAGAATTTAGGTTCCGCCAGTACCAAAAGTGAAAGAAGAAATTCTGAGAGAAGCTCACAACTCAAGATATTTGATCCATCCTGGGAGTACAAAGATGTACCAGGATCTTAGACATCATTTTTGGTGGTCGAATATGAAGAGAGATGTGGCTGAATGCATGGCAAAATGTTTAACATGTCAGAAAGTTAAAGCTGAACATCAATGGCCAAGCGGGTTGTTACAACCGTTGGAGATACCAGAATGGAAATGGGAGCATATCACAATGGATTTTATGGTAGGTCTTCCAACGACCAAACAAGGTTATGATGCCATTTGGGTGATTGTCGATCGACTGACAAAGTCAGCACACTTTTTGCAATCAAGCTTCGATTTACCCTAGATCGGTTAGCAAAACTGTACATGAGGGAAATTATGTCAAGACACGGCGTACCTGTGTCTATTGTATCAGACAGAGATCCACGTTTCACATCTAATTTCTGGAAATGATTACAAAAATGTTTGGGGACACAGCTGAGAATGAGCAAAACGTACCATCCTTAAACCGACAGACAAAGTGAGAGAACCATCCAAACATTAGAAGATATGCTCAGAGCATGTATCATGGATTTCAAGGGAAATTGGGATGATCATTTGTCGTTGGTAGAATTTGCCTATAATAATAGTTATCACACAAGTATTAGCATGACGCTTTACGAAGTGTTATACGGCAAAAAATGCAGAACTCCGATATGTTGGGATGAGATAGGCGAACGTCAGCTATTGGGTCCAAAATTGGTACAACAGACTGTCGATATCATCAAGGTTATTTGAGCTAGATTGATCGCAATACAAGATAGACAGAAGAAATATGCCGATCTGCATCGACAAAATAGAGAATTCGATGTTGGTAGTTATGTTTTCTTGAAAGTGTCACCCTGGAAGGGGAAAATTTGATTTGAAAAGAAGGGGAAACTAAGCCCTAGATTTATAGGACCTTTCGAAGTGCTTCGATGAGTTGGTGAAGTGTTGTACGAGGTAGCTTTACCTCCAGAGTTGGAGTATATTCATAATATTTTTTATGTCTCGGTATTGAGGCCATATAAGCTTGACTATAAGCATGTAATAGAATATGAGCCCTTACAGTTTGAGAAAGATTTGTCATATGAAGAAGTCCCTGTTCAAATTGTTGACAGAAAAGAACAAGTACTGAGGAATAAGGTGATACCTTCTGTTAAGATAATCTGGAGGAACCACTGTGATGCCCCCAAATTCGGGTCTCTTCCAACCCGACAGATGGTGCTACACGGTACTACCATTCATTCATTCATTCAATTGAATAGTCTTAAAAGGACTAATATAACTTCTATATATCCAAAATAATATTACATTTCCCAGGTTCTTTGTAACCCATTCGTTTGTTCTTGTCATAATATCAAATATATTACAAACATTCAACTATTCTATTACATAGGCAATCTAAGGGTTCGTCTTCGCCTTGCCCTTATCCTTGCCTGAGCCTTCGGTCTACTCGATCTTGGCTGTGTTCATATGGTCAAGCAAGAGTGAGCATGACTAGCTCAGCAAGTACTACAATTCTAATAAATAACATGCTTGAAACATAGAACTTATATATCTTCAGTAACTGAACAATAGTTACGAAGTACTATCGATAATTCAAAATAACACTTCTTTTCATTCAAAACGTTTTCCAACAACAATATTCAGTAGAATATCAACTAAGGCTCGGAACTATGAGAAGTTCATAATTTCTTTTGAAAAGGACAACCCGGCACCAAGTCCGTAAGTCCGGCATAGCTTATGAGCACTTCTGGGTGATCAGCCCATAGTACTCTATGTTGATCAACACTACATTCATTAAACGTGTATACGTTTAAGTTGTGGCAACCTCACGTGCCTGTCGTTAAACGACAAATTTTTTTTAGCATACTTAGTCTTCGATTGAAAACCATACCAATATAACTCGGTAAACCTAAATCATGCTTGACAGAATCAAAATATAAGTCTAGCCGAAAGAATTTGCTTTAGACTTCATCGTTCAAAACTTCATATGAAAGAATACATGAATTACAAAACTTGTCTAGACTGAATTGGAACAAGGGTTAGAATACTTGCCTTCAGCGTCTGCTTACTGATTAACACCCGTACACTTTAAGTCTCTAAGTTTCTACAACACATGATCATATAACGTACCGCATTAGGTTATATATAATCAAGTATGTATACTATTATATCTTACCCTTCATCTCAATGTAAATCCTGACTTAGATCTACTATTATGGGTTTTCGGCTATCATTACGTAATTCATGTTTCATTCATCTTTGATTGATTATTAACTCTTAACCAACATACATTACATGTCCAACAATGCATTAACAATGTTATATTAACACCTTAGTTTATTACCAAAGAGTTCTCTTTTATTCTATACTTGTAATCATTCTTGTCCAACAAAACTCTAGGATCAAGGCCCATGACACCACACTTAACTCGCATCTCGCGCATACAAGATGGCGATTTATCAAGTCTGCACGGTTCCAAATTTATTTGCGATATGGGAGTTTTAAGAAATTTGTGAGTCAGTCATGCATGGCGCGGACTCATGCTTCGTAGATAGTTTGCAAAATTTTAAAAATTTTACGAAACTCCCAGACACATAACTTCTTCGTTATAAGTCTGAATTGGTCCATTCAAAAGCCTACGGTTCACAAATTACATACTCTAGGCATTCATGCAAGAATTTTATCTATTTGACTTCGTTTGCTAAAATTTCACCTATGAGTTCATTTTTAACGAAAACGATAAACATTCGTGAACGTTCGACGCTCGTTTCTTCGTTCTAAGTCGAAATTGGGTCATTTTCGAGTCTGCAACTCTATAATGCCAAATATGACTTGTCTCTATCGAAAACCAATGTTTCCAACTTCAAACACAAAATATGACTTCCATTCCGAGAATTTCACGAATTCGACGATAATCGTCCAATCATGTGTATTCCGGCAAAACTACATTCTTAATTATTCTAAATGGATTTCAATCAACATATGGTCATCACAAGTTACTTATTACACCTAACTTATAATCAAAGTAGGTTTTGACTTAATCTCATAAGTCAATGACTTATTTAACTTATGAACTACTAATTCTCATGCTAATGACTTACTATGAACTTAAGTCCACTAATCAATGTTCTCATGCTATAATCAACATACTAATCATCATATGAAAAACATATGACAAGTTCTTCAAGATTCTAACAACTTATTAGAGTTCAAGTTTCTTATTCAACTTATTCGGCTTAAGTTCATTCATTACTTAATTCTTATATGTTCTAGCATACATGTTCATTAATTACACTCCTCTTATCATCCTATAATGATAGAGATGGAAGAATATTGGACACAAGATCATTACCTTTGATGTCTAACTTCTTCTTCTTAGAAAATCTAACAAAGAAAGCTTTGACTTAAAAGTGCTTATTCTCTCTACCGATTAAGTAGCTTATATTTGAGAGGAAAGTTGGATGAAAATAACAACCAATAAAATTTAAAATGAGGCTTGTATTTATAGGCCACCAAAGGTTAGGGCATTTTAGACTTGAAAACATCCCACCTCCTTATTCCACCTCCTCATCCTCCACCTCCTTACTATTCATTCCTTGCTCATCACATCACTTGGTCACCACACAAAATCCTTGCCCATCAAGCTTACCCACTTCATACTTGGTTTGACCCATGGATCAAGGCTTCTCATTGGACTTTGTTAATTAATCTAACTACTTTCTTGTTGGGCTTATGCTACCATAGTTTGGACTCATGACTTATCAAACACTTGGGCTTGATTGTCACACTCTATTGGACATATACTATTAGGTTAATAATCCTACAAGTCCATTACCTTATATTTAACAACTTAACATAATATACCACGTATAATCTTCGTATGCTAGCTCGTATATTAATTTGTAATATACGTTATTTCATTCTCCATTCATTACCTTAATATAATGAATACACATTATACGATCACAACTTTTCTTCCTTTACGATTAATAAACCTAATGTTCCCAAATTAGGTCCAAATGCGAAATATTACGTTTTCCATACTTAGATTATTATTATATAATCCATCTCACCTTGATATTATAACGCTACGTATTTCTCGGAAATTCAAAAATAATTTCCGAGCAGAAATCGATAAATAATATTTTTCGGAAAATTTCTCGGAAAGCTTTTATATTCGTCTTACAAATTCAAACACCTTAATTTACTCACGTAGTTAAAATACTACGACATCCCGACGTTTCTAGGTTATAGAACGACATTCATCTTATTAACACGTAATAATAATAAATAATATTATTTTATTCATTATTAAAAGTATTTACAATTGTTCGATTTTAGGTATGCTATACTCTCCCCCTTATAAGGATTCTGTCCCCAGAATCTCGCTATAAAAAAAATTACACAAATAAATAAGGGTAATTCTTTTTCAACATTTCTTCTAACTCCCACGTTACTTCTTCTGCATTGTGGTTCTTCCATATCACCTTTACCGAAGGTATGACTTTATTTCGTAGAACTTGTTCTTGTCTATCGACAATTTGAATTGGCGTTTCCTTGTACGTCAAGTTCTTCTCAATGTGAATAGGCTCATATTCTATCACGTGCTTATAATCCGGCTTATAAGGATGTAACACGGATACATGAAATATATTATGTATTCATTCGAGGTCTGGAGGTAAGGCTATCATATAAGCTACCTCACCTACCCATTTTAATACCTCAAAAGGTCCTATAAACCTCGGACTTAACTTTCCCTTCTTTCCAAAACGTATCTTTCCTTTCCAGGGAGATACTTTTAGGAATACGTACGAACCTACTTCAAACTCATGATTCTCTCTATGTGGATCCGTAAACTTCTTTTGTCTGTCTTGAGCTGCTAGAGGACGCATTTGTATCTTCTTGACAATATCCGTTGTCTGTTGCACCAATTCTGGTCCCAACATTCGGCGTTCTCCTACCTCATCCCAATACAGTGGCGTTCTGCATTTCCTCCCATACAAAGCTTCGTAAGGCGGCATACCTATGCTTGCATGATAACTATTGTTATATGCAAACTCCACTAATGGTAGATGATCATCCCAACTACCCTTGAAATCCATGACGCAAGATCTTAGCATATCTTCTAACGTCTAAATTGTTCTCTCACTTTTTCCATCTGTTTCTGGATGATACGCTGTACTCAGCTTCAACTGCGTTCCCAACTGCTCTTGTAGACTCCTCCAAAAGTTTAACGTGAATCGTGGGTCATGATCTGACACAATCGATACTGGTACTCCGTGTTTAGAGATTATTTCCTTAATATAAAGTATAACTAATTGGTCTAAGTTATACTTGACCCTAATTGGCAAAAAAAGTGAGCCGACTTTGTCAACCGGTCCACTATAACCCAAATCGCATCATACCCCTTCTAGGTAGTCGGAAGTCCCACCACAAAATCCATCGTGATATTCTCCCATTTCCACTACGGAATTTCTAATGACTGTAGAAAGCCACTAGGTTGTTGATGTTCGGCTTTAACTCTTTGACAAGTCAAGCACCTACTCACGTACTCGGCGATCTCTCTCTTCATGTTTGGCCACCAAAAACTCTGTCGAAGATCTAGATACATCTTAGTGCTACCAGGATGAATCGAAAACCTCGAATTATGAGCCTCTTGCAATACCTGCTCCTTTAATTCCATCTCATTCGGAACCCAAATTCTTCCTTCAAATCTCAATAATCCCTCATTATCAAGACTATACTTAGTATCGTTTTCATTGGCTAGCCGTTCCTTCATCCGGTCACACTCATCAGTTTGGAGTTGTACCTCCTTAACTCTTTCTACAATGGTCGATTGCATCTCCATTGCAAAAAACATTTGTCCACCTTCACTTGGCAGCTTCACTTCCAACTCCATCCTAGCCATCTCTGTTACTAACTCAGTTTTAGCCGTCAACAAAAACAACTTTTCCTGACCCTTCCTACTTAAGGCTTCGGCAACTACATTGGCTTTTCCCGGGTGATACAGAATTTCACAGTCATAATCCTTTATCAACTCCAGCCATCTCCTCTGCCTCATATTCAACTGCTTCTATGTGAAGATATATTTTAGACTCTTGTGGTCCGTGTATATCTCATATTTTTCTCCATAAAGATAATGTCTCCATATCTTTAGAGCAAAAATTACTGCGGCCAGTTCCAAATCATGAGTAGGGTAAACTTTCTCATAATCGTTCAATTGCCTAGATGCATACGCAATGACCTTGCCATGCTGCATGAGCACGTAACCAAGTCCTCTATGCGAAGCATCGCTATAAACTACAAAATTTCTTGTATCATCGGGCAATGACAAAATAGGCGCTTCACTCAATCTCTTCTTTAGTTCTTGAAAATTGTCCTCGCACTTGTCAGTCCAACCGTATTTCACCATCTTCCTCGTAAAGTTAGTCAATGGAGTAGCTATCTTCGAAAAATCCTGGATGAATCTCCTATAGTAACCCGCTAACCCTAGGAAACTCCGCACCTCAGTCGGCGTTTTTGGTTATTCCCAATTTATCACGGCTTCCACCTTTGCTGGATCTACTGAAATCCCCACATGGTCAATGACATGACCTAAACACTACACCTTCACTAACCAAAATTCACACTTAGTGAACTTCGCATACAATTTCTCCTTCCTAAATGTCTCCAACACTAATCTAAGGTGTTCAACATGATCTTCTGGTGTCTTAGAATAGACTAGAATATCATCTATAAACACCACGACGAACTTGTCCAAATATTGTTTGAACACTGTTCATCATATCCATAAATGCAGCTGGTGCATTTGTCAACCCAAACGACATCACCAAGAACTCGTAATGACCATAACGAGTCCTGAATGTTGTCTTTGGCACATCCTCCTTCCTAACCTCTAACTGATGATACCTCGTTCTTAAATCTATTTTAGAAAAATACTTAGCCCCTTTCAATTGATCAACGAGATCATCGATCCTGGGCAATGGGTATGTATTCTTTATCGTTAACTTGTTCAACTCTCTGTAGTCGATACACAGTCTTAACGATTCATCCTTCTTCTTGACAAACAGTACCGGTGCTCCCCACGCGAAACACTCGGTTGAATGTACTTCTGGTCCAACAGTTCTTGCAACTGCACCTTCAACTCCTTCATCTCCACTGGCGTCATATGATACAGTGCCCTGGAAATTGGTGCCGCTCCTGGCACAATGTCTATCACAAACTCTGTCTCCCTATCCGATGGAAGTCCCGACAATTCACTCGAAAATACATCAGCAAGTTCTCTCACTATAGGTATTTGTTCCATGGTTGCTACCACTCTCTGGGTATCAACAACATGACACAGATAACCTACGCATCCCTTCCTCAATAATTTCCTAGTTTGTGTCATGGTTAGACAACACGAATGTCCCGACGATCTATTACCGTAAAATACTACCCGAGGTTGTTCTAACGTCTTAATGTTCACACATTTATTTTGACAATCTATAATTGCCCCATGGTTTACTAACCAATCCATTCCGAGAATTACATCGAATTCTCCTAACTTTATCGGTAACAGATCTACCGATAATTTACAACCCCGTATATCTACACAACAACTCCTATGATCATCTTCAATAGGAATTACTTCTTCGTTTTCTACCTTAATATTTAAAGGTATAGAAAACTTTTCGGGAAGTAATCCTAATCGTCTAGCAAAATCGCATCCTATAAACGAACAAGTAGCACCTAAATCAAACAGCACGTACGCATTTATATCATTGATCGGAATAATACCTGCGACGACATCCCCTGATGCGACTGCATCTTGGACTGTCATGTTAAAGGTACGACCCATCGGCCTACCCGGCTGTACTGGTCCACTAATAGCTAACTTATCGCTATTAGTGCCCCAGTTCCCGTCCGTCCCCTTCTTCGGGAAATTCTTTGTCATGTGGTCAGTTGATCCACACATAAAGCATCCATGGTTCTTCTTCGGACTTGGACAATTAGGCGCAATATGCCCCTCCTATCCACAATTGTAACAGGCGACCTTCCCCTTGAGACAGACTCCTAAGTGAGTCTTCCCACCAAAAGTTGGCCTCTCCCTTCATCATATAGGTCGCAAAGGCAACCTTTTGGGCCTCGTCGACATTTTCTATTACAAATGCCTTCTCTATCTCCTTAACCCACGTTTGGGCTTCAATAGGGTCCGTATTTCCTTTGAACTCCGGTGGACCTACACTCTTGAAATCCTTAAAGGTAGTAGCTCGTGCTACTCCTGGATTTATGGGGATATTATCCCCTGTTCTATTAAAGGTAGCTGTTATTAAATTAACAAACTCCTGCAGCGGGTTAACCAGACCTCCCTCCGGTTTATTTACGTTAGCACCTTGATTATATTGCACTCTTCTTGGCGGCATTTTGCTGATACAATAAACACATTTCATTATTATTCCTTTCTTTATTAGTTATCATTAATATTAACAATAAATCCAACATCAATAACTCATTACTTTCCATAAAAAGGACCTATATTCATTCTTCGTAGTATAATACTACATCAGTTACATACATAGCCTAAGCTGATTACATTACTTTCCCGCTATCGCTTTCCAAAAATTGGGATTTACAAAAGACTACCCTTTACTATACAAAAAAGGGCTTTACGTCACTATTACTTACAAAATATATATTATTCTAACTACCACTAGTCTACATCTGCCTCAAGGCATTCTTGAAATCTACCTTGGCAAGACCGGCAATAATATCACAGCTAATAGTATGCCGTGTTTGCCCCACCTCCACAAGATATCCAGTTACCTGCTGCTGGAAATCTGTATGAGAACTCCTATAGATATAGGACATCCTTCTTATCTTCTGTACGTTAGTCTTTAGCTCCTCCTTGAGCTCAAAGACCTCGTGCTTTAAATCCTAGACTTTGTCCTTAGCCAAAACCCTTTCATCATGTTCCTGCTCCCACATGGACTCGACATCAGTCTTGTCCTCTATAACCATCTGGAGCTCTGCCTTCAGCTCCTTGACCTCCTGATAGTAATGGATATTTCTATCCAACACTGACATGAAAAGAGACATCATCGACCCCCCAGGAGCTATCTCCGCTGCTATAGCCACCGGGTTAAAGGAGACTGTCTCTACTTCCTCCTCTATCATCCCGTCGAACACTGACATGTATTCAGCTTCATCTGAGTCTCTAGACTCAATAATCACTACATCTGGCTCTGCTGCTATAGGGTTCGGTATAACCTCTACTTGGTTCACCGATTCTTCACTAATGGTTTGCTGATTAACAAACATCTCGTTTACTCCTGACATCTACACAAAACAATTAAGTTCATTAGTACACGTCAGTAGAATAATAAAAACATATAACATAATCATAATGCATTTTTATAAGGTTAGTTTCCTTTCTTGTACTTCTTTGACTTCTCTTAAGGTTATGACTTAAGGTTTTTAATCCCCCCTTAAGTTTTATAACCTAATGCTTTGATACCAACCTGTGACGTCCCCAAATCCGGTTCTCTTCCAACCCGACAGATGGTGCTACACGGTACTACCATTCATTCATTCATTCATTCAATTGAATAGTCTCAAAAGGACTAATATAACTTCTATATATCCAAAATAATATTACATTTCCTAGGTTCTTTGTAACCCAATCGTTTGTTCTTGTCATAATATCAAATATATTATAAACATTCAACTATTCTATTACATAAGCAATCTAAGGGTTCGTCTTTGCCTTGCCCGAACCTTCGGTCTGCTCGATCTTGGCTGTGGTCATATGGTTCAAGCAAGAGTGAGCATGACTAGCTAAGAAAGTACTACAATTCTAATAAACAACATGCTTGAAACATAGAACTTATATATGTTCAGTAACTGAACAATAGTTACGAAGTACTATCGATAATTCAAAATAGTACTTCTTTTCAATCAAAACATTTTCCAACAACAATATTCAGTAGAATATCAACTAAGGCTCGGAACTATGAGCAGTTCATAATTTCATTTGAAAAGAACAACCCGGCACCAAGTCCGTAAGTCCGACATAGCTTACGAGCACTTCTGGGTGATCAGCCCATAGTACTCTATGTTGATCAACACTACATTCATTAAACGTGTATACGTTTAAGTTGTGGCAACCACACGTGCCTGTCGTTAAACGAAAAAAACATTTTAGCATACTTGGTCTTCGATTGAAATCCATACCAATATAACTCGGTAAACCTTAATCATGCTTGACAGAATCATAATATAAGTCTAGCCGAAAGAATTGGCTTTAGACTTCATCGTTCAAAACTTCATGTGAAAGAATACATGAATTACAAAATTTGTCCAGACTGAACTGGAACAACGGTTAGAATACTTGCCTTCAGCGTCTGCTTACTGATTAACACCCGTACACTTTAAGTCTCTAAGTTTCTATAACACATGATCATATAACGTACCACATTAGGTTATATATAATCAAGTATGTATACTATTATATCTTACCCTTCATCTCAATGTAAATCCTGACTTAGATCTACTATTATGGGTTTTCGACTTTCATTACGTCATTCATGTTTCATTCATCTTTGATTGATTATTAACTCTTAACCAACACACATTACATATCCAACAATGCCTTAACAATGTTATATTAACACCTTAGTTTATTACCAAAGAGTTCTCTTTTATTCTATACTTGTAATCATTCTTGTCCAACAAAACTCTAGGACTGGAGCCGCGGCGCCACACTTAACTCTGCATCTCGCGCCGCGACGCAATTTAGCAGTATGCACGGTTCCAGCCTCGTGGTGCGGTGCGAGCTTTAAGGCTGTGAGTCGCGCCGCGGCGCGGACTCTGTGCCTCAGATAGTTTGCAAAATTTTAAAAATTTTATGAAACTCCCGGACACATAACTTCTTCTTTATAAGTCTGAATTCGTCCATTCAAAAGCCTACGGTTCACAAATTACATACTCTAGGCATTCATGCAAGAATTTTATCTATTTGACTTCGTTTGCTAAAATTTCACCTATGAGTTCATTTTTAACGAAAACGATAAACGTTCGTGAACGTTCAACGCTCGTTTCTTCGTTCTAAGTCAGAATTCGGTCATTTTCGAGTCCGCAACTCTATAATGCCAAATATGACTTGTCTCCATCGAAAACTAATGTTTCCGACTTCAAACACAAAATACGACTTGCATTCCGAGAATTTCACGAATTCGACGATAATCGTCCAATCGTGTGTATTCCGGTAAAACTACATTCTTAATGATTCTAAATGGATTTCAACCAACATATGATCATCACAAGTTACTTATTACACCTAACTTATAATCAAAGTAGGTTTTGACTTAATCTCATAAGTCAATGACTTATTTAACTTATGAACTACTAATTCTCATGCTAATGACTTACTATGAACTTAAGTCCACTAATCAATGTTCTCATGCTATAATCAATATACTAATCATCATATGACAAACATATGACAAGTTCTTCAAGATTCTAACAACTTATTAGAGTTCAAGTTGCTTATTCAACTTATTCGGCTTATGTTCATTCATTACTTAATTCTTATATGTTCTAGCATACATGTTCATTAATTACACTCCTCTCATCATCCTATAATGATAAAGATGGAAGAATATTGGACACAAGATCATTACCTTTGATGTCTAACTTCTTCTTCTTGGAAAATCTAACAAAGGAAGCTTTGACTTAAAAGTGCTTATTCTCTCTACCAATTAAGTAACTTATATTTGAGAGGAAAGTTGGATGAAAATAACAACCAACAAAATTTAAAATGAGGCTTGGATTTATAGGCCACCAAAGGTTAGGGGATTTTAGACTTTAAAACATCCCACCTCCTTATTCCACCTCCTCATTCCACCTCCTCATCCTCCACCTCCTTACTATTCATTCTTTGCTCATCACATCACTTGGTCACCACACAAAATTCTTGCCCATCAAGCTTACCCACTTCATACTTGGTTTACCCCATGGATCAAGGCTTCTCATTGGACTTTGTTAATTAATCTAATTACTTTCTTGTTGAGCTTATACTACTATAGTTTGGACTCATGACTTATCAAACACTTGGGCTTGATTGTCACACTCTATTGGACTTATACTATTAGGTTAATAATCCTACAAGTCCATTACCTTATATTTAACAACTTAACATAATATACCACATATAATCTTCGTATGCTAGCTCGTATATTAATTCATAATATATGTTATTTCATTCTCGATTCATAATAGTATAATACGTCGTATTATACTTACATTCATTACCTTAATATAATGAATACACATTATACGACCACAACTTTTCTTCCTTTACGATTAATAAACCTAACGTTCCCAAATTAGGTCCACATGCGAAATATTACGTTTTCCATACTTAGATTATTATTACATAATCCATCTCACCTTGATATTATAACGCTACGTATTTCTTGGAAATTCAAAAATAATTTCCGAGCAGAAATCGATGAATAGTGTTTTTCTGAAAATTTCTCGAAAAGCTTTTATTTTCGTCTTAAAAATTCAAACACCTTAATTCACTCACGTAGTTAAAATACTATGACATCCCAACATTTCTAGGTTATAGAATGAAATTCATCTTATCAACACGTAATAATAATAAATAATATTATTTTATTCATTATTAAAAGTATTTACAATTATTCGATTTTTCGGGGCGTTACACTCTCTCCCCCTTATAAGGATTTTGTCCCCAGAATCTCTCTATAAAAAAAAATTACACGAATAATTGAGGATAATTCTTTTTCATCATTTCTTCTAACTCCCACGTTACTTCTTCTGCATTGTGGTTCTTCCATCTCACCTTCACCTTTACCGAAGGTATAACTCCCGCAATGCTGAGGAAGCTACGTGGGAACTTGAAAGTGCTATGATGAAGAATTATCATCAGTTATTTGCTTGATTTTGTATAGCAATTCTGGGGACAGAATCTGGTTAAGGAGGGAAGAATGTAACGAATAATTATTTTTTTTCGAGTTGGGATTCTGGGGACATAATCCTTTTAAGGAGGAAGGATGTAACGATCGAGAAATTTATAATGAAATTTAAATATTTATTGAATTAAATAAATATTTTAAAAAATTTATTTATTGAGGAAAATAAATAATTAATGAATTGTGGTGAATTAATTTAATAACTAAATTGATTAATGTTAATTAAATTGAGTAATGCTAATGTTATATGAAGGATTTAATTTAAGGAAATAATTAAATTAAATAAAGTGATATTTCTAATTTATTAATTAAATTAGATATGTTATTATTTATTAAATTATAAGTATAATGAGAATAAGAATTTTATTATTATTATAAGTTATTTAAATTAACTAAACTAAAGTTATTTAAATTAATCAAATTAAAGTGTGACAAGTAGTAACTATATAATATAAATATTATTTAAATAATCTAGTATGGCAATTAGTATGTAGCCAAACGTAGCCTTATGGCTTTTGGTTTATTTTAACTGATGTGAGCCTTTTTGTTTTTTAACCTGACATACGTGGGGTTGTGGCCAGTTATATTTTCTTTAGCATCTATTTTTTTTCTAAGGCTAAGTTCAGAGAGAAGGAAACACAGAGTGTTGAGAGAGAGCTTGGGAGAAGAGAACACAGTGATATTGGAGGGTTAGGGAAGAAGGGTTTTGGGGAAAGGATTTCTCTTAATTTGGCTATTCATACCATCAAAGATTTAAGGTATAAACTATTCTTATTTTTATTTTTAGTTTTGGTAGTATATGTATATATATATATATATATATATATTGATATGATTTGGAAATTGCGTGAATGGTGGTAGATATATGTGCATATAGTTTTGCAAAATCTGTTAATCATCATGTATACTTGATATTAGTTATCAAATTCGTGAGAAATTGGGTTTGAGGAAGAAAATGAAATATCATTGTTTATGTTCTTATTATGGCTTAAAAAGTACAAAAGTTCATGCTTAATGTGTGTCATAATCTGTAATTCGATGTTGGATTGTGATAATATGTTAATAAATTAAAATAACATAGTTTAAATCATGTTAATTGATTAAGAAACGAATTCGTGGCGATCGAATTCGTTAAAAGTGTAAAAATGGAAGAAATTTGGAAAAACTATGATTTTGATTTCTCAAAATGATGTTTATGTAATGTTTTGTATATGGAATGGTGTTTAGCATGTGTAACTATAATATTACAAAGTTTTAGATATTGAAGTTGGGTGATTTTTTGTGGAATTGGGATTGTTTGGTCTATAGCAGAGTCTAAGTTTGCTGACCCAGTGATGAGCTGTTAACAACATAGCTTGGAAATTGTTAACTTAACATAATTTAATGGTTTGTAAGGACTAAAACATGTTACAAGGCATAGTAGTGTATTGTAATCACAACGCCAAAATTATAGATTATGAATTAGTAAGTTGTGAAAGTTCGTAATGTGATATCACTTGAATTGGATTGTTTTACGATCACCATGTCGTATACTATGACATAATTGAGAATTCAATTTCGTGTTACATGAATGAGTAGATAATCAAGTCCTATGTTAAGGATTATAGACTTGATTAAAATGAAAAATAAGCTAATGAAATGGGTGTTAATGTAACTAATTGTTGTTGCAATTTCAATGATATATGTAAGGTAATTGGCGAATATTATTAATTGTGTAGCTTACATACAAGGCAAGTTTCTAAACCTTAACTCCTTATATTGAGCAAGCTTTCTAATTTCATTCTTTTATTAATGAATGCAAGTTCCTAAATTTTTATTGAGCAAGCCTATTGATTCTATCCTTATGTACGATTGAATAAGCTCTTGTAAACTAATTCGTTACCTCGAGCAAGTTTTATTTTTTCTAAACCTTGATATTATTGTTTATTGTTCTAATACATCGCTTCGAATGAGATTATTCTAACTCTTTTGGTTATAGCACTTTGCATGATTATCATGTCTATTCAATTATATATTGTTGATATTTGATCTTAGACCTTGATAGCCTTGTTCAGTTATACAATCTTGTATTAAACCTTTATTAATGGAAATTGAATAAGTGTTCTAAAATTCTAGCAACACTAATAAGCTAGTTCCAAACTAAACTTTCTTTAGTGCGGAAATTCTAAATTCAAACTGAGACAAACAACCCTATCATAGGGGATTTTGTACGTGTAACATTTAGATGTTTGTGCACAATACATGGTACAAAGGGATGATCCCCTTAAGTACGTTAAGAAGAGTCTGTATAGTCTAATGTCTGTTAAGGTTAAGGTATTAATACCTAAATACCGGAGACATAGTTCGTGGTCTTAAGACCCTCAGATAATTAAAGTTCGAACTTGTTTTCTATTTTTGATTCGTAGAATAAGTTCATTGTTGTTCAGCAATCGTTGTTCACTCTCATATTGTTATCATTATTACTTTCTATATTAGTGAGCATTTGTTTGCTCACTCTTGCAATTAACACTGCAGTTAAGGTTAAAAGAGTCGATGAGCCATCTACTAGCAAAGGGAAGGGCAAAATGTCCAAGTGTTGAAGATTTATGGAAACTAATTTAAATGTTTTACGTTATGAGACTTGTTTTATTTTATGATGTATTCTGCAAACTGATGTAATAAATTTAAGGTAAGATTACCTGGAATTATTTTGATGATGATGTAGCCCTTTAATGGGAAAGATTATCGTTTAAGTTATTTAAATTATGTCTTTATCCTTTATGATGGGTAGTTAGATATAATGGTTTTGGTAAGTCAACACCAAATCTTGTGGGAATGGAGTACCTTGATTTGGGGGTGTCACAAGTATGCTAAAATGTTTTGTCGTCAAATGACATGCACGTGAATTTGCCACAACTTAAACGTACATACATTTAATAAATGTAGTGTTGATCAACATAGAGTACTATAGGCTGATCACCTAGACGTGCTCATAAGAAATGTCGAACTTACGGACTTAATGTCGGGATGTCCTTTTCAAATAAAGTATGAAATGCTCAAGGTCTTGGACCGGAATTTATATTTTACTGAATATTGTTGTTGTAAAATGTTTTGAATGAAAAGAAGTGCTATTTTGAATTATCGATAGTACTTCGTAACTATTGTTCAGTCAGTGAAGATATATGGTTCCTATGTTTCAAGCATACTATTTATGAGAATTGTTGTACTTGCTGAGCTAGTCATGCTCACTCTTGCTTGAACCATATGAACGTAACTAAGATCGAACGAATCGAAGGCTCCAGCAAGGATAAGGGCCAGGCGAAGACGAACCCGTATGATACCTATGTAATAGTATAGGGTTAATGTTGTAATATATTTGATATTATGACAAGACCAAATGTAATGGTTATAAAGAACCTGGGGAATGTTAATATATTTTGAATATATAGAAGACATATTCGTTCTTTTTAGGCTTTTCAATTAAATGTATGTATGAATGGTAGTACTGTGTTGCACCATCTATCGGGTTGGAAGATACCCGGATTTGGGGGCGTCACAACGGCGCCAGCCCAAGGCTAAAAGGCGGCACTGCAACGCCAAGCCATGCCTAGAAGTTACTGCAGAGTCACGCCTAAGACTGACTAAAAGAATCGAGTGTGGTGTGCAAGACACCAAGACCGGCCTCAATACTACTAACTTTCGCCAGCGTGTGGCAACATAGAAAGATAGTCAAGGCGTCGCAGCCTTGACACTAGGGTTTGCATAGTAAAGAAAGCTTATGAAAATAAAAAGAAAGGCAGTTGGTTAATAATGAAGTACAACATTAATTAACTTAATGTATCATTGTTTAAGATGTTTTAAACCTTAAGTATTACACTAAAGGTTGAAGATAGGAAAATTGAATATGAACGTAATAACAAGGTAATGCATTAAGTAGGAACCAATAATAACAAATCTAATAAATGATTAGATTGAGAAGAAGGGTAAAATACATTAGGTACCATATATATCTGATTATGACCTAATGTGGTATTTTATGTGGTTATGTATTGTAGAAACTCTAAAGACTTAAAGGAAAAGTATAGTAACCATAGCAGACGCTAAAGGCAAGTGTTCTAACCTTTGTCTATGTTCAATCTAGACAAGTTCTGTGATTCATGTATTCTTACGCATGAATTGATGTAAGATGAAGTCAAAGCCAATTCTTTCGGCTAGACTTAAGATGTTTTGGATTTCTTATAATCTATCAAAGAATTGTCAATGTTTTTCTAAACTATGTTGGTATGGTTTTCAAATGAAGACTGAGTATACTAAACAAATGTTTTGTTGTCAAACGACAGGCACGTGAGGTTTCCATAACTTAAATGTACATATGTTTAAAGAAAGTAGTGTTATACAACATAGAGTACTATAGGCTGATCACCTAGACGTGCTCGTAAGTAATGTCGGACTTACGGACTTAGTGTCGGGTTGTCCTTTTCAAAGAAAGTATGAAATGCTCAAGGTCTTAGACTGGAATTGATGTTTTACTGAATGTTGTCATTGTAAAACGCTTTAAAGAAAAAGAGAAGTGTTGTTTTGAATTATCGATAGTGCTTCATAACTATTGTTAAGTTATTGAAGATATATGATTTTTATGATTCAAGCATGTTGTTTAAATGAATTTGTCATACTTGCTAAGCTAGTTATGCTCACTCTTACTTGAACCATATGAATGCAGCTAAGACCGAACGGACCGAAGGATCCAGAAAAGATAAAGGGAAGGCTAAGGCGAACCTGTAGATTACTTATGTAATAGTATATGTGAATGATGTTAATATTTGATATTATGACAAGACCGAATGAAATGGTTATTAAAAACCTGGGGAATGGTAATATTGTTTGGAATATATGTTGTGACACCCCCAAATCCAGGTACTTCATTCCCACAAGATTTGGTGTTCACTATCCAATCATTCGTATCTATCTACCCAAATAAAATAACATTTAACCATAAATCCTCCCTTTAAATAGGGTTACATTAATAAATAAAATCTTCCCAAAGTTATCAAACCTTTAAACATCATTCATGCGGAAATAAAATTATTACATCACATCATTATTAAAAAGTTTATGACCATTATAATAAATAAAGAAATTACAAGTCTACATCACTTGTACATTTTTCCCTTTCCTTTGCTAGTTGAAGGCTCATCTACCTTCTCAACTTTAGCTGTAATGACTGTATAAATATGCAAGAGTGAGCAAAAAAATTGCTCACTGGATATAACAATGAATCAATAGGAGAATAATAATAATAATAACTGCCAACAAATAGGCTCATCAAAACTGAATAGTACTCTAACAATGATAATTAGAAATTGGAATCCAAAATATGGAATATATATAACTGAGGGTCATAAGACCATGAACTATGTCCACAGTTGCGAGTAATCTATCAACTCCAACTTTAACAGTCATATGACTATAAGGACTCCTCGTACTTAGGGGGATCAACCCTTCGTACAATGTATTGTGCATAAACATTTCAACGCTAAGCGTAAATTATCCCCTAATAATAATAGGGTTGTTCATCTCAGTATTTAGAGTACAAGTCTGCACCAAAGAAAGTTTGGTTTGGATAAGCTTTCAAGGGTAATTTGAAGTTTAACGAACATCAACTAGAGGACTAGTTGAATCAATAGTGTTTGATAACACAATAGTTGTTTAATAACAACATAACATAGAACAATTGAGAATCATATGTGAACTGACTATACATATTAAACACATGCTTGAAATAACTATAGAGCATAAGTATTCAACAAAATGAATAAAATGGTAAACCTTTGCTTGAACAATAAATAAGCTAAGGTTAGGGTCTTATAACATTAGAAATGAAATTACTGAACGTACATTAACTGATAGCAAGCTGAAAACTAAAAACTTGCCCAACATAGTATTAACTCATGCAAAGAAACAAAACAACACAATAATAGAGACGAGAGTTAAAAAACTGCATTCATTATACAAGAATAGAACCTAAGAAACTTGCTTAACTATAAACAAGTTAGAATGAATCAACCATAATGAGAATTCCAATAACATTAAAGTTAAAGTTTGCTCAATTAAAAGTTAGGAACAATTAACTTGTTTAATAACAGTTTAAGATAGAAAACTTGCTCAATCAAAAGAATAAAGCTACACAAGGTAATAATAGAACTAGCTCAACGAAAATGGAGTTAGAAAGCTCGCTCAATGCAAAAAGAGAAGTTTAGAAACTTGTTGTGACGACCCCAAATTCGGGTATCTTCCAACCCGACATACGGTACTCATAACTATACAATCATTCCATTGAAAACACAATATAATGAATGTAATTACTATCTTCTTATTACAATTAAAGTAAAATCCATTCCCAGGTTCATAAACCGATTACATTCTTTGTTGTTCGTAACGTATAATACATACAAACATACTAATCTATTACACTATGGTTAACTATCCATCTTAGCTTTGCCCTTATCTCTCTTAGCATTCTCAGTACATTCATCCTTAACTGCAATCATATAATTCACGCAAGAAGTGAGCATAAAAAGCTCAACAAGTATAATAAAGGATAACAGTAATACCACATTCGTGAATTATATGACAAATCATACATAACTGAATAAATAGTTATGAAGTATTATGAAACAATAATACTTTAACAATTCATAACATCAATTCCCAAAGTATAGAATAGATTAGGAGTTCTGAACCGGTCGATAGACCATGGACAATAGCTTTCTATTTCCATACTTGAAAAGGACATCACAACACTAAGGCTGTACATTCGCATTACTTACGAGTACTTCTAGGTGATCAACCTATAGTACTCTATGTTGATCAACACTCATTCATTAAACGTATTTACGTTTAAGTTTTGGAAAACTCGCGTGCCCATCGAATAATCGATGAAAAATACTTTTGTTTGTTCATAAACAAACCTTACATTCAAATCCGTACCAATTACTTGGCATATGATAGCGTTAACATTTTTATGTAGAAAGATATGTATACAAATCAATCTATATCTTACGAGTAGTCTAGTCGAATTAAAACTGGCATTGACCCTTTCTTTAAAACCAGTCATGCAACTCAGTACAATGAATCACATAAAACTCAACTAACTTGAAAGTTAGACAAGCGTTAAGAAAACTTGCCTTTCAGCGTCTTCAAATAACTTAATCGACCCATACACGCCCTTTTACAGTAATCTACATGATATATTCACATAACACACTGTAATTAGCTACCAAATAATTACTCACATTGTTTCTACCAACTTCTTTCTCTTCTATGTCTTTGTTAACTTTAGTTCATTTAATAAAGTCAATTTGACTTATTACCCTTCATTCCGGATTATTACAAACTTACGTTATTAACCGGACTCTGTCATCATTGGCGAAGTACCAATGTTGCTCACCGAGTATGGTTCATTGACAACACGTTGTGTTCTTCGTTCATAAGTTAATAACACGCGTTCAATTCCTAAGTTTCATTACCATATATCTTAGTATAGGTAACATAGGAATAGTTTTAGTACACTTATTAAGTGTATAAACATAACTCATATAGGTCTCGGAACATTTGCAGTTCAAACCTAAGTTATCAAAAAAAGAGTGCGCTTTCGACGCCATGGCGTGACTTTTACTACACAAGGTCAAGGTGCCGGTTTGCCAAATTATAGACTAAGTCCTCGGCTTTGCAATATTGCTGAGATTCCTCCATACCAACATGGCCATGGCATCACTTTTCAAAGAGAGAGAAACACCTTTGTCTCAAGATCGCTGCGATGCGGCACTTTAAAGCTTTGTCCTGCGACGCTAGCCGCACTCACCTCGACCTGAAAACTTTGAAAAATGAATTTTTTTTGGTGAGTTTCTCGGATTCATAACTTCTTCGTTATAAGTCTGATTTGGTTCGTTCAAAATCCTACACATCATAAATGACATACTCTACGCGTTCATATAAGAATTCTACACTTTCAAATCCGTTAACTCAAAATTCACTATTAAGTTCATTTTTAAGCGTTCGTAAACGTTAATGAGCGTTCAATACTCATTTTCTTCATTTTAAGTCGGAATCCGACGATTATTTAGTCCACGACTCTTAAATACCCTATCTCACGTGTTGACATTGAAAAGCAAAGTTTTCAAGTCTCACGACAACTTTTGACTATCAATCCGGAATTTCTACGTTTTCGACGTTTAACGTCTAATTACGTAAAATTCGTCATAACTTCGTTACTAGTGTTCTCTAAGCCAAATCACATGGAATACTCCATAGATTCCATATCTACATCCTAACCAAGCAAGATTCACATATTTAAGTATTGATGGAGTTTAATTGTTCATCAACAATCAACCTCAACAATCAATATTTTCATGATTTAAACCTATGTCAACCCTTATGATTTCTATGTCTTCATGACTTAAAAAATTTGTATATATTATAAGTCATCCTTATTCCACCATAATAGACATACACCACCCATTTATGATTCTTCATACTTAAAGAAATCAAAAGAGATGGAACTACTATTAAGGAGTATTAACTTAAGGAATTCTTGGTGTTCTTGAAAAAAACTCTAAAGCCAAACTTCAAAGTAGATTGTTTGATTGAGTCTAGCTCTTTCTCTCTCTCAAAAAATATGTTGGCAACTTGAAAAACCCTCAAATGACCAACTCTAGCTTTCTATTTATAAGCAATTGAAATGAAGGGCACAAAGGTCATTATCCCCCACCTCCTTACTATTCCTCACTTTGTCACCAAGTAAAGTACTTGGTGACCAAGTAGTTTTCTTGTCTTGAACCCCAAGTGGTCGGCCCACCATACCCATGGGTTGCCCCATGGGTTTTACCCATTCGGTGACCCACCGGTTCAATCCACGGTTCGGTTTTCTTGGATCGGGCTTAATCATTCTAACATTGAGCTTTAGCTTGGGCTTAAACAATTAATTTATTGGGCTTACAAACTCAATTGTTTGGACTTGACATAATCCAAATCAAATGAATTCACATTAAGTCTTAACTTAATTCCATAATACCACTCATATTCTATACGTATAATTCACGTATTCTTTCCATGTAATACTCGTATGATAATCGTATTGTACTTCATAATTACTCGTCGTATTATACATAGATACGAAATAGTATCATACTGGTATAACACACTCTTTAACAATATCGCAATTCCCTCTACGTGTTTCATTTCTTTCTCGAAAATCATTGTACTCAACCCTTAGGTTTTAAGTCCACAGGCGAAAACTTCGTTTGCCATAAATGAAATATTATTAGATATTTCATCTTATCTTAATATTCTATCATTACGCATTTTCAGAATTTCAAAATAATTTTCCGAGCAGAAACGGATGAATAGTGTTTTTACGGGAATTTCTCGGAAAACATTTATTTTCGTCTTGGAAAATTTAAACAATTAATTCTAGCACGTAGCCAAATTACTAGTCATATAAGCACATTCTAGGTCATAGAAGGACCTTCACATAGCTTAATCACAAAATAAATCAATTAAATTCATTTAATTCACATAAAAATTTAATTATCATAAAAATCCGATTTTCTCGGGCGTTACATTCTCTCCCCCTTATAAGGATTCTGTCCCTAGAATCTCATTTATAATTACATAAACAAATGAGGAAAATATTCTTTCATTTTACTCTCGAGTTCCCACGTTGCTTCTTCAGTATTGTGGTTTCTACATAACATCTTTACTGAAGGTATTACCTTATTTCTTAAAACTTGTTCCTTCCTATCAATAATTTGAATCGGAAGTTCCTCATATGATAAATCTTTCTCTATCTGGATAGATCCATACTCTATTACGTGTTTATAGTCCGGTTTATAAGGACGCAACACAGATACGTGAAACACATTATGAATGCATTCCATTTCTGGAGATAAGGCTACTTCATAAGCTATCTCTCCTACCCTTCTTAAAATCTCAAAAGGTCCTACAAACCTTGGACTTAACTTCCCTTTCTTTACAAAACGTATCTTTCCCTTCTAAGGCGATACTTTTAAAAAGACAAAAGATCTTACATCGAATTCTCCCTTTTCTCTATGAGGATCTGCATACTTTTTCTGCCTATCTTGGGCCGCTACTAATCGAGCACGTATTATCTTTACCATGTCCGCCGTTTTCTGTACCATCTCAGGTCCCAACATCCGACATTCACCCACCTCATCCCAACACAATGGAGTTTGGCACTTCCTTCCATACAACGCTTCGTAAGGCGGCATGCCTATACTAGCGTGAAAACTATTATTGTACGAGAATTCCACCAATGGTAGATACTCGTCCCAACTCCCTTTGAAATCCATAATGCAAGATCTTAACATATCTTCAAGCATTTGAATTGTCCATTCACTTTGACCATCCGTCTAAGGATGATACACCGTACTCAATCTTAACTGCATTCCCATTTTCTCTTGCAAACTCCTCCAAAAGTTCGATGTGAATCGTGGATCACGATCTGACACAATCGAAACAGGTACTCCATGTCTGGAAATAATTTCCTTGACATACAGCTTAACTAACTGTTCTAGGTTATACCTAACTCCTATTGGTAGAAAATGAGCCGATTTCCTTGTTGTTGGAAGTCCCACCACAAAATCCATTGTGATGTGCTCCCATCTCCACTCTAGAATTTCTAACGGTTGCAACAACCCGCTAGGTCGTTGGTGTTCAGTCTTAACTTTTTGACAAGTTAAGCACCTACAAACATATTCTGTTATCTCCCTTTTCATGTTCACACACCAAAAGTTCTGATGAAGGTCTTGATACATGTTCGTACTACCGGGATGTATCGAATACCTCAAACTATGGGCCTCCATCATTATCTCCTCCTTTAATTCAGAATCATTTGGAACCCAAATTCTTCCTTCAAAATGAAGTAATCCCTCCTTATCGAGGTTATACTTAGTCTTTTCTTCATCTTCTATCCTCTTCTTCATCTGCTCACATTCCTCGTTACTCATTTGCACTCCCTTAACCCATTCCACTATGGTCGATTGGGTTTCCATGGAAAATAACATCTCCACTGCTTCCTCCGGTAACTTAACTTCTAACTCCATTCTTGCCATCGCTGTTATCAACTCATTTTGAGTTGTTAACATTGACAGTTTCTCTCTACCCTTCCTACTTAGCGCATCAGCTACTATATTTGCTTTCCTCGGATGATATAAAATATCGCAGTCATAATCTTTTATTAACTCTAACCATCTTCTGTCCAATATTCAACTCCTTCTGTGTGAAGATATATTTCAGACTTTTGTGATCTATGTATATCTCACACTTCTCACCATATAGATAATGCCTCCATATCTTCAAGGCAAAAACTACAGCTGCCAATTCCAGATCATGAGTAGGATAGGCCTTCTCATAATCCTTTAATTGACGTGACGCGACACGTTGATGACCTTGCCATTCTCGCATGAAGACGCAAACCACGCAACATTTTATTTATGCGAAGCATCGCTATAAACTAAAAAATTCCATGTATCATCTGGTAAGGACAATACAGGTGCCTCACTTAATCTCTTCATCAGTTCCTGAAAATTGTTCTCATATTTTTTAGCCCATACATACTTCACCAACTTTCTTGTCAAATTTGTCAGTGGAGTAGCTATTTTAGAAAAGTCCGGAATGAACCTTCTATAGTATCCCGCTAACCCCAGAAAACTCCGAACCTCGGTTGGCATTTTTGGCTGCTCCTACTCATTAACTGCTTCTACTTTTATTGCATCCACGGAAATGCCATCTTTATTAATAACATGTCCTAGAAACTGCACTCGTTCAAGCCAAAATTCACACTTTGTGAATTTCGCAAACAACCTTTCCTTCCTTAGTGTTTCCAACACTATCCTTAAATGTTCAGCATGATCTTCTGGCGTCTTTGAATAGACTAGAATATCATCAATGAACACTACAAAGAACTTGTCCAAATACTGTTTGAACACTCTATTCATCATATCCATAAATGCAGCTGGCGCATTAGTCAACCCAAACGACATTACCAGAAACTCGTAATGACCATAACGAGTTTTGAACGCCATCTTAGGTACATCCTCCTTCCTCACATTTAACTGATGATACCCCGTGCACAAATCTATCTTAGAAAAATACTTTGCCCCTTTCAACTAATCAAATAGATCATCGATCCTGTGTAACAGGTATTTACTCTTAATCGTTAACTTGTTCAACTCCCGATAGTTGATACAAAGTCTTATTACCCCATTCTTTTTCTTTACAAATAATACTGGTGCTCCCCAAGGAGACACACTCGGTTGAATGTACTTTCTGTCTAATAGTTCTTGTAATTGAACAATTAACTCCTTCATCTCAACTAGCGCCATTCGATATGGTGCCCTTGAAACTGGTGCCGTACCCGGTAACAGATCAATTACAAACTCAACCTCCCTATCCGGTGGAATACTCGGTAATTCCTCCGGAAATACATCCGCGAACTCTTGAACATGTCACAGATAACCTACACACCCTTTTCTCAACATCTTCCTAGCTTGTGTCATCGATAGACAACAAGAGCGTCTCAGTGATTTACTACCGAAGAACACTACCTTGGTTTTCTTAGAAAGCCGAAGGTTCACACTCTTCCTATGGCAATCTATTATCGCCTTATGGTTAATCAACTAATCTATACCAAGAATTACATCGAATTCTTTTAACCTTATCGGTACTAAATCTACCGATAACTTATTACCTCTAATATCTACGCAACAATCCTTATGAATATGTTCAATGGGGATTATTTCTTCGTTTACTACCTTAACGTCTAAAGTTATTTCTAACTTTTTAGGGATTAAACCTAATCGCTTAGCAAATTCACATGTTATAAAAGAACAAGTAGCACCCGAGTCAAATAACACATAAGCATTTATTTCATTGACTGGAATGATACCTGCTACCACATCCGTTGATGCAACCGCATCTTGACTTGGTCCATATTAAACATACTGGTGGGTACACCCATCGATGTTGTTGGTCCAAGAATGGCCAATTTACCACTACTGTAATCAGAATGCCCCAAATTCAGGTACTTAAAACCCGAACTTAGTGCTTTATGATACCATTTCTATGGACGGAAATAATAATATTATCATAAATATCTAACTTAATTTACATATCAAAGTTTTCTAAATCCCAGGTACGCGACCTTAAAATATTTCATTACATGATAAATAATAAAAATATAATCATCTTATTTAAGTCTAGCTATTACATAAGATAACACAAACTTATTCGGGTAGCTTTCCTTTCCTTTTGTTCTTGGCAGAGCCCTCTGGCCGATCATACTTAACTGAAAACATTTAAATTAAGCAAGGATGATCATTTAAGTGCCCAACAAGTAATAACAATTATAAATATTAACTGAAAGGATTAAATGTTTTCTTTGTACTACCCTTCTACAACAAATCAAAAGTTGTGAAGTAATCTGAACCTATAATAATAACATAACATCTCTCTATCAACTTTCTGAAACTACGTACTGACTATAAATAGGGTTAAGGTGACATACTATGAACATTTTTTTTTATTTTCGCTAAGGTTTAGTAGAACTTCATCCCCAAACCGTCATAACTTAAGGACACGAGGGTGATCTGCCCAATGTGCCCTGTATTGATCAATACTACATGCAAGAATGATATTATCGTTTACTCTGTCCGCCTTGGGCGCATAAAAGTTTTCCCATATTCGGGATGTTCATACATAGTCTGGAATCCAAATCAAAACAATTTGATTGGATACAAAAAGGGTTTTATCATATTCAACGATATTTCTAAATCTGTGTCTAGCTGAACAAATATCTTAGACGACTCTTTGTTATCGTATACATACGGGGATCAATAGGTATATAATTTTTAAATCATTAATTCTATTTTTCCATAATTTATTTAATACATTTATTAAATAAATTAATTACCATTAATATTAATTTATTAATGAAATTCATCACAAAATATTAAAAGTCATTAAAAATAACTTTAAATATTTTTTATACCATAATATAAAAATGATTTTTAAGTATTAAAATCATTTTTAAGTAATTTATTTAATATCATTATTAAATAAATTAAATACCATTAATATTCCAAAAATAATAAATATTAATGAAATATATTCAAAATAATTAAAAACCAATTTTTAGACTTTAAAACAATTTTTAATAATTTATTATGTATTTTTAATAATTTAAAACTAATTTTCTATATTTATTAAATAAATATAATAATTTTATAAAGGAACTGTCGCTAAAGAGTGCCTATAGCGACAGAACAGTCGCTATAGGTGTTCTTCATGTTCTTGAGCCTGTCAAAACATTTATGGCCAGTCACTAAGATACCTAGTTTGACCATAATTTAAACTATGATCCTAATGTTTTCTGAGCAGCTAATGATATCAATAATGTAGTATAAGTGTAGTACTATAATTAAAATCAAGTTACATGGTTAAACAACATAGCAACAAGGAGATCTAAGCCATTGAAAATCATGTCAGATCTGTTCTGGGTTTTCTGGGTAACCCAGAAACCCAGGCAGTTCATGGTGTCACTTTAACACTCGATTTTCTCTAGGTTCTGTTCATCACTTAAGTGTTTTCTTGATCCATACTTGTAGTATGAATGACAAGGAACAATTACATAACACCAAATCAGTCAAACAACATCACATATGACACATACTGGCTGGTCAAACCTTGTCAGGATGCCTGTTCTTCACAATTTCTGGGTTTTCCAGATTTCGTTCTAGGCAGTTGGTCAACTCTACTTTGACCCTTTATAAGTTTGATTCTATGTACTTTCTGGGTGATCTAAAGGTTTGATTGTGTAGTCCTCATATCAAACTACAATATGAAAATGACAACTTGGCCAAACAAACAAACAATAGAAAGAACTAGAGCTTCAAAAGTGGCTGTCAGAAATTCTGGGTTTCTGGGTTGCCCAGAAACTCAGTTTTTCTTGATTGGTCAACTCACTTTGACCACTCATATCTTGAGTTCTAGACATCATCTGGCCCTGTTTCCAGTTCCAGATCATAGTCCATATGACAAAGAACATATCCATAACATAAAACACACATAACACTTAACACAGAACAATCTAGAGGCTCTGACATTCATTGTCAGACCACAGTTTTAAACTTTTTCCAGATTTCTAAAAACATCAATTTCGAGCATCTAAGTGTTATGGATCTGAGTTATAATAACCCAGATCACTCAATAACATCCTATTACACAAATTTAAACATCTAAACACAAAGATTAACATGAATCATAAGGATTTCTAGGTTCAGGGTTTTTATACCTTTCTATGAACCAAATCTTGATCTAATGCTTCTGATCTGCTACAAGTGTTAGTGGGGCTTCATTAGTTACTGGTCTAGCACGAAAATTTTGGATGTTTGAAGTTGAGAGGGTTTTGGTTGAGTATTGTGATCAAATGAGGCTTGAATATGACATTCTCTCTCTCATAATCTATATATAATACTTGAATCTAGTGTACTTGTGATGCAAGATGGCTGAGATTGAATGATTAAAGCTTACTTCTAGACCACATGGCTAGCTAGAGTTGGTCACCAACTCCTTACTAGGGTTAGATCTACACTCCGCCTCATTAAAATAATAACAAGGGCAATTATGTCATTTTGGTGCTTACTTTTTGTGGCAAAGTTGTCAAATTCATTTCTAACCCTTAGGGTTTGACCCTAAGGTTCCATAAGCTCTAAATCTAGGATTGTGTATTAAGGGCAAAAATGGAAATCTTATTTTCTAAAAATGTTGATTAGGGTTCCCTAATCACACTAGGTTTCCTAATCACTTAGGTTTTGTAAATTAGCTATTAATTACCATTAACCTTGCTAAATTAATACTTAGGATTTATAACTTAGTAATTAGGGTTCTAATTTAGTAATTAGGGTTTTTAGATATTAATTAGGGTTTACCTAATTAACATAAAACATAATAAAGGTCATTAATTACATAACACACAACTTAACAAATCTTACAGTCATAATTGACTTATGTAACATAGTTTATCAGTAATGCTAAGGTTTATACTGTTTTACTATAACTAATCTACAAATTAACATTACACACATATCAGGCATATTTCTATTACTGAAATATAAATAATATTATATTATTATTCTCATTCCTTATTCATCCAGACTTAGGGTTTTGAATTCATATCTAACATAACCTTCATACATACCATCATTAATTAAGTTAAAATAATTAACCTAACAAATATAATAAAATACATATCATAATAATCCTAATAATCATATCATGTATACCATAATCATATTTTCATGGAAAATAAATAATAAATATTTTATTACAAAATTAATTTATTATAAGAATATAATCTATAATGATCAATAAGTTTAAAAGAAATTATTTACATCTAATAAATATTTTTATTTATCACATAGATACATACACTTTACTTTGCACGTATTCTCACCTTTATATATATATATATATATATATATATATATATATAAATAAATTAAATCGCAAAATTTCTTATTAAAAATATTGGGTTATTACAAGAACCCTTATTTCCCTATAACCCTTTCTTCGGGCAATTTCTTGCCATGTGGTCCAACTATCCACAGACAAAACACCCATGGTTTTTCTTAGGGTTAGGACAGTTGGGTGACAAATGTCCCTCCTGCACACAGTTGTAGCAAACTGATTTCCCCTTTAAGCAAACTCCCATGTGAGTCTTTTCGCATGTCTTACATGCCTCCGTCCTACGCTTAGGATATCCCTGTTTTACCCCAGTATCCCCAGGGTTGAAACTCTTTCTCTTAGGCATGTTACCACTCCCGCTGGCAACTTTTGCCTTACTTCCTCCCTCTACAATATTCTTGTTCTTCCTCTCTTTGTGATACTGAGACAATGGCTCACCACCACCTTCCACTATTATCGTTTTTCAAGAATGGTCCCGTAGGAAGCACTCTGAAATACCGATATTCTACTGTAGAGCCAGGGTTTCAAGCCCTGCTCAAACCTACGCACCTTCCTCTCTTCCGTGTCCACCTGATGTGGAGCGAATCGTGCTAATCCATTGAATTTGGCAGCATAATGGGGAACTGTCATATCCCCTTGTTTAAGTTCCAAGAACTTAATCTCCTTCCTACCTTGCATACTAGTAGGGAAGTAGTTCTCGAAGAACACCTTCTTAAACTGTTCCCATCTAACTACTTCTGTCTTAGCCCCACCCTGATGAGCCTCCCACCAGTAGTTGGCTTCCCCCTTCATCATGGAAGTCGCAAAAGAAGTCTTTTGCGCCTCACTTACGTTTGTAATTACAGACGCATTCTCAATCTCTTTTACCCAAGTTTGGGCCTCTAGTGGGTCCGTCATTCCTTAGAACTCCGGAGGACCTACACTTTTAAATTCCTTGAAGGTAGTTGTTCTTACTACCCCAGGAGCTACAGGAATCCCTCCCCCAACTTGGTTAAATGTTGCCGTTAATAAATTAACGAACTCTTCCATAGGGTTATTAGGACCCCCTGATTTTCATTATGAAACTCAGCCTCTTGGTTACGTTGTCTCCTTCTTGGCGGCATAATTCTGATTAAATAAATAAAGTTTCATTATTACTATTTAACTATTTGGTTATCATTCTCAAATAACAACTCATACCACAACAAGCGCATTAAATAAAAACTTCATTATATTAATATGCTTTCATAGTCAAAACTATTTACATCAGGTTTCCTTAGCCAAAAAGCTATTACATTACTATCCCGCTATTGACTTCTATAAAAATTGGGATTTACAAAAAGACTACCCTTTAATAATACAAAAGAGGGTTTTACGTCACTACTTATATACAAAAAGATCTAACGATCTACTAACACTGTCGTACGACATTCTCATGTTTCTGATTTGCCAAAATCGAAACAATATCTCAACTTATTGTATGTCGAGTCTACCCAGACTCAATGGAATAACAAACAATTTTAAGCTTGAAATCCTCATGAGAGCATTCATGGATGTACGACATCCTAGCTATTTTTTGGTCTTTTTCAACAAGTTTCTTTCGAAGCTCAACGGCCTCTTCCTTATAGTCTATTTCCTTATCCGTCATAAGCACTTTTTCATCGTGCTTTGACTCAAAATCCACCTCTGCAGACTCCTTCGCCTCATATAGGGTGATTATCTCCTCATTCGTACACTCACTTTCTGATGCTTGTGATGATGCATTCCTATCCAACACTGCCAGATACAACGATCTCATTGCATCCGGAGGTGTTGGCTCCTAGGTAGGCACCACCGTGTTAATCGATGTTACCTCCATCTCCTCCTCTACGTCAATCATCATATTTAGTTATAACGCTATCCCCATTGTCTCCTCGGAGTATTCCTCCTCAGAGATGTACTCTTCAATATCTGAGTCTTCTAGAACCACTAACGGTACCTCCGCTACTGGCATCGGTACTATCTCCACTTGGTTCACTGACTCCTCACTTATCACTTCAATGTCTCTAAACATCAAGCTATCATTTGACATCTGCAAAACACATAACACGTTGATTAGTACATAATACATAATAGTATAAGCACAAATCACATTTAATTTATTTAAGATTAATTTATTTAAGTTTTCTCAATACCTTATTAATTCGTTTGACTTGAATTTCATTCTTCGGACTTTACCTTCCTTACGAGGTTATTAGCCTAAGGTTCTTCCCCCCTTAAGTTTTAAAACCTAATGCTTTGATACCAACTTGTGACGTTAATGGTACTTTTAACCATAGCACCTCACAAGGGTACCTATCAATTTGCCACCGACTTGCTCGGCATCCCCATGTAAAGTCCGCTTTTGCATTCCCTTATAGGGACGTCACCAGCAAAAGGCTCGGGGTTCTTCACGCATTGCGCTTATAGCTTTGATACAAACCTGTGACGTCCCCAAATTCGGGTATCTTCCAACCTGACATATGGTGCTACATGGTACTCATAACTATACAATCATTCCATTGAAAACACAATATAATGAATGTAATTACTATCTTCTTATTACAATCAGAGTGAAATCAATTCCCAGGTTCATAAACTGATTACATTGTTTGTTGTTCATACTGTATAATACATACAAACATACTAATCTATTACACGATGGTTAACTATCCATCTTAGCTTTGCCCTTATCTCTCTTAGCATTCTCAGTACGTTCGTCCTTAACTACAATCATATAATTCACGCAAGAAGTGAGCATAACAAGCTCAGCAAGTTTAACAAAGGATAACAGTAATACCACATTCGTGAATTATATAACAAATCATACATAACTG
The DNA here is from genome assembly GCA_020205605.1 of Panax ginseng. Lineage (NCBI taxonomy): Eukaryota > Viridiplantae > Streptophyta > Magnoliopsida > Apiales > Araliaceae > Panax > Panax ginseng. The sequence goes on from CM035139.1 coordinate 72,301,788, forward strand.
AATAAAAAGTTATGAAGTATTATGAAACAATAATAATTTAACAATTCATAACATCAATTCCCAAAGTATAGAATATATTAGGAATTCTGAACCGGTCGATAGACCACGAACATCAGCTTTCTGTTTTCATACTTAAAAAGGACATCACAGTACTAAGGTTGTACATCCGCATTACTTACGAGAACTTCTAGGTGATCAGCCTATAGTACTCTATGTTGATCAACACTCATTCGTTAAATGTATTTACGTTTAAGTTTTGGCAAACTCGTGTGCCCATCGAATAATCGATGAAAAATACTTTTGTTTGTTCATACACAAACCTTACCTTCAAATCCATGCCAATTACTTGGCATAGGATAGCGTTAACATTTCTATATAGAAAGATATGTATACGAATCAATCTATATCTTACTAGTAGTCTAGCTGAGTTAAAACTGGCATTGACCCTTTCTTTAAAACCAGTCATGCAATTCAGTACAATGAATCACATAAAACTCGACTAACTTGAAAGTTAGACAAGCATTAAGAAAACTTGCCTTTTAGCGTCTTCAAATAACTTAATCGACTGACCACAGCCTTTACAGAATCTACATGATATATTCACATAGCACACTGTAATTAGCTACCAAACAATTACTCACATTGTTTCTACCAACTTCTTTCTCTTCTATATCTTTGTTAACTATAGTTCATTTAATAAAGTCAATTCGACTTATTACCCTTCATTCCAGCTTATTAAAAACTTACGTTATTAACCGGACTCTGTCATCATTGGCGAAGTACCAATGTTGCTCACCGAGTATGGTTCATTGACAACACGTTGTATTCTTCGTTCATAAGTTAATAACACGCGTTCAATTCCTAAGTTTCATTACCATATATCTTAGTATAGGTAACATAGGAATAGTTTTAGTACACTTATTAAGTGTATAAACTTAACTCATATAGGTCTCTGAACATTTGCAGTTCAAACCTAAGTTATCTAACAAAGAGTTCGCCTCGGCCAAGCACATGACTTTCTTATACAAGGTAGTATTGCGATGCCGGTTTAGATACCAAGTCCTTGGTCTCGTATTTGCTGACGCGAGATTCCTTCATACCAGTGACGCTGCGACACCACTTTCCAATAGGCACTGACAATGTACCGGCGCTACGGCGCGGCACTTTAAAGCTTTATGCAGCCATGGCTTTGGAACCTCAAAGACCGTAAAACTTTGAAAAATGAAATTTTTTTTGTGAGTTTCTCGGATTCATAACTTCTTCGTTATAAGTCTGATTTGGTCCGTTCAAAAGCTTACACGTCATAAATGACATACTCTACGCGTTCATATAAGAATTCTACACTTTCAAATCTGCTAACTCAAAATTTACTATTATGTTCATTTTTAAGCGTTCGTAAACGTTAATGAGCGTTCAATACTCGTTTTATTCGTTTTAAGTCAGAATCTGACGATTCTTGAGTCCACGACTCTTAAATACCCTATCTCACGTGTTGACATTGAAAAACAACATTTTCAAGTCTCACAGCAACTTTCAACTATCAATCCGAAATTTATATGTTTTCGACATTTAACGTCTAATTACGTAAAATTCGCCATAACTTCGTTACTAGTGTTCTCTAAGCCAAATCACATGGAAGACTCCATGGATTCCATATCTACATCCTAACCAAGCAAGATGCATATATTTAAGTATTGATGGAGTTTAATTATTCATCAACAATCAACCTCAACAATCAATATTTTCATGATTTAAACCTATGTCAACCCTTATGATTTCTATATCTTCATGACTTATAAAATTTGTATATATTACAAGTCATCCTTATTCCACCACAATAGACATACACCACCCATTTATGATTCTTCATACTTAAAGAAATCAAAAGAGATGGAACTACTATTAAGGAGTATTACCTTAAGGAATTCTTGGTGTTCTTGAAAGAAACTTTAAAGCCAAACTTCAAAGTAGATTGTTTGATTGAGTCTAGCTCATTCTCTCTCTCAAAAAATATGTTGGCAACTTGAAAAACCCTCAAATGACCAACTCCAGCTTTCTATTTATAAGCAATTGAAATGGAGGGCACAAAGGTCATTATCCCCCACCTCCTTACTATTCCTCACTTTGTCACCAAGTAAAATACTTGGTGACCAAGTAGTTTTCTTGTCTTGCACCCCAAGTGGCCGTCCCACCATGCCCATGGGTCATCCCCATGGGTTGCCCCATGGGTTTTACCCATTCGGTGACCCACCGATTCGATCCACAGTTCGGTTTCTTGGATCGAGCTTATTCATTTTAACATTGGGCGTTAGCTTGGGCTTAACCAATTAATTTATTGGGCTTACAAACTCAATTTTTTGGACTTGACATAATCCAAATCAAATGAGTTCACATTTAGTCTTAACTTAATTCTATAATACCACTCATATTCTATACGTATAATTCACGTATTCTTTCTGTATAATACTCATACGATAATTGTATTGTACTTCGTATTTACTCGTTGTATTATACATAGATACGAAATAGTATCATACTTGTATAACACACGCTTTAACAATATCGCAATTCCCTCTACGCGTTTCATTTCCTTCTTGGAAATCATTATACTCAACCCTTAGGTTTTAAGTCCGCAGGCAAAAACTTCGTTTGCCATACATGAAATATTATTAGATATTTCATCTTATCTTAATATTCTATCATTACGCATTTCTCGGAATTTCAAAATAATTTCCCGAGCAGAAACGGATAAATAGTGTTTTTACGTGAATTTCTCGGAAAACATTTAATTCCATCTTTGAAATTCTAAACAATTAATTCTAGCACGTAGCCAAATTACTAACCATATAAGCACATTCTAGGTCATAGAACGACCTTCACATAGCTTACTCACAAAATAAATCAATTAAATTCATTTAATTCACATAATCAAATAAAAATTTAATTACATAAAAAATCAATTTTCTCGGGCGTTACACTTGCCTCGAGCGTAAGCTATAAAATTAAACTCGCGACCACCTACACATAGGTTTAGAACCACAATATCTCTTAGACATACTAAAATACCACAACATATGCATTTCTAGTTAGACTTGTTACGTTAACACGAGTCTTAAGCTACTATTCAAATATCAGAAAAATCCAAGTGTTAATCTTCGCAACACCTATTTACTATTTATCATGCTTAATAAATCAAAACACGTCCCTTTCATAGTTTACCAATTTTTATAACGTTCGAATTACTAAGAACATTTCACTATGTTGTTGTAACCTTGTCATTACACATTTGACATGCTAACACAACCCTAACCCATGTTATGTTGCTATTCCAAGTCTGCAGCAGCAGCAGAAATCAGTATCTCAAACTAGGGTATGCATGCGCACCACATGTACAAAGGCACAGGACCCAAGGCAGTTTATATGCCATTTTTACCTTGGCACCGGTAGCAATATTCTTGCACGTGTGAAAGAAAAGAGGCAGAGACGGTTGATGAACAGTAACCAAATTTAACCCAACAAACATGAATTTCACCCACTAGACAATAATATCAACATGTACAATTGATACAAAACTATTGTAAACATGTTTGTTAACATTTTCAACTAATTATAACAATTTAACATCAAGTATACTAGTTTAATTATTCAAATTTCACATTTTCATACAAAACTCAATTTTCTTGACATTCATCCCAAAAATCAACACTGTGATTTCAATTCTTGATCAAATTGCTTCGTTCAAATTGCGTTATGCTTGTTTCTTAATGAACTAACATAAACAAGCCTAAGTTTGCAGTTTAGCATACAAATTGATCATCAAAATTAATACTTACATAAGCCATATGAAAAATACATATACTGTCAAAAATTTCCTACTGTTAACTAGAATTAGCATGCAACTTCCTTGTTTAAACATAAACTCTAGCATTATATCACATATAACCACCATAACTTAGTTACATAACAACAATTCGGAAGAAATAGAATTCATAGACATAGCATAACTTTGTCGTGATACACATAAACATATACATATATATATATATATATATATATATATATATATATATATATATATATATATATACAATACTAAGGTTATGTAAATATACCTTTAATTTGTTTGTAATCCTTGCTATCACCACTGATAATCACTATGAAATCCTTAGGTTTCCTCTCAACTCACTCTCAATTCTCTCTGAACTCAGACTTAGCCAATATCCAACTGACCAACTAGTATACGTAATAACAAAGATACAAAACTGATATGGCCATAATAAGCCTCATCATTACAACATATAACATATATATTATATTTATTATTTTATTTATATTATTTATTTTATTTAAATTCAAAAAATAAAAATTTAAAAGCCATAAAGCTTTGTTTGGCAAAACCCTTTAAATTTTAAAGAATTAATATATTTAAGTTTTGTTTGGCAAAAACTAAATTAAACCCTTTTTAATTTATTTTAATAAACACTTTAGTTTATAATTTATAATCACATATCATTTATTTGGATTTCCATATCCAACATTAACCCATTAAATTAATCACATGCCATATTTTAATTAAATATACCATTTTAGCAAATATCACAAAATTATAATTTTCATTATTACTTTATTTAATAATTTAATATACCATCTAAATTATTAAATCAAAACAACAATATAACATCTCATGTTATATTACGACTCTCTAAATTATAAATTAATTTAATTTAAAATATTATCTAATAAATTTAGACTCATAAAATATTTACTAACAACCATCACAACAATAAAATATTTATTTCATCAATTCAACCATAGACACATCAAATAAATATTTATATTATTCAATAAATATTTAATATTACAATTTAAAATTTTGGATTGTTACATCCTTCCCTCCTTACGAGGATTATGTCCCCAGAATCATAATTCAAACAATCAAATCGTCACATTCTCTCCTACTTACAATGATTTTGTCCCCAGAATCGAAGACACAGACTAAACAAATAACTCAGGGTAATTCTTCATCATATCCACTTCGAGTTCCCACGTAGCCTCTTCGACATTGTGGTTCCTCCATATCACCTTCACAGAAGGTATCACTTTATTCCTGAGCACTTGTTATTTCCTGTCGACTATCTGGATAGGAATCTCTTTATAAGACAAATCTTTATTGAACTGTAACGGTTCATACTCAATCACATGCTTATAATCGGGTTTATACGGTCGCAACACAGACACATGAAAAATGTTGTGCACATGCTCTAATTCTGGAGGTAAAGCTACCTTATAAGCTACCTCTCCCACTCTTCGCAGAATTTTGAAAGGTCCAATAAACCTTGGGCTGAGCTTTCCTTTCTTGTCGAAACGAATTTTCCCCTTCCAAGGAGAAACTTTCAGGAACACGAATTTTCCTGCTTCAAATGCACGACTCTGCCTGTGTTGATCAGCATACTTGTTTTGTCGATCTTGAGCATCTACCAGTCTTGCTCTGATGAGTTTTATAACTTCAGCGGTCTGTTGTACCAATTTTGGTCCTAGCAGTTGACGTTCACCAACGTCATCTGTTGATCGATTTCGCAATCAATGAATACGTGCAAGTATACACGGTCAACAAGTAATAAAGTGAAAGTAGAGTATCGTTCCCACGAGAAATTATTTAATAAAAATTACCAAATACTAACTCTTAACCAAATCAATTTTATTTAAACAACCAATAATTGTGATTTCTAGATTTAAGATAACTAAATTAAACAAAACAAAAAGATTATTCTAAAAGAAAGCAAATAAACAACTAAGAATTGATGGAGTTCAGATAAATAAGAATTATGACTCCAATATCCCCAATTATGAATTATAAATCAATTATTCAACTATTCCAATTATTATGTCTACTGAATTGTTAACAAGAATTCTCAAATGCTAAAAGCCCTTTCTCAAGTGATCCTTTGCCTTCTATTTAATCCAAGTTAATTTTGTTATATCCCTATGCAAAACAATTGAATTAAACTCACTACAATCCCAATTCCTTATGTGTTACATGCGGCAAATATATATTATCATTCTATTCACAAACCTAATTATTCACTGTGCAAATAACTAAGTCACATGTCACCATGACCAGTTCTAACCCTAGAATTCCTTTCCCAATTCCTTCTAGAGTAACAAGGTAATTACTGATCAGATAATTAATCAATAAGCATAAGGCAAGATAAACAACTCACTTTGACACAAATAATTGGAATAAATTAAATAACTAATTTATAGCCATAAAAGGTTCAATTGAAATCTTAATAAAAGAACTAGTTCATAATTAATGAATTAAAACCAAGAATCCACAACTGAATAGACATTAAAAGATAAAAGTATGATAAGAGAAGAGAATAGAATCTGTTGTCAGCAAATCTGTTGCTCCCCTCTTGCTCTTGCTCTTGATCTTCAGTGTTCTTCAATTTGCTTCAATCTTCAATGGCTAATTAAGAACTAGGGTTTAGATTCTAATTTAATGAAGAGTTTAATCTAGTCTAATCTATGTATTCTCCTTTATTTTATGCCTTACATCATGTATTTAAAGGTTACAAGTCCAATTTTTAGCTTAGGAACAAACCTAATCCAATTTGGAGTCAAAAAGGTGTCAAAATTTGCCCAAAAAAGCGTCCAGGCCATCACCAAGCCCTTTCCCAGTGCCCCAGCACTGGGGTTGACGCTCAAACACTGCTCCCCATCGCCCTGGCACTGGGCATAAGCCTATTTTGGGCGCCCCGGCGCTGGCACATGTTCTGACATTTTCTGCTCCGACGTCCTTTGAAAAAATGGTCATAACTTCTTCGTCCAAACTCCGATTTCGATGATTCAAGATGATCTGGAAAGAGGAGAAATAGATCTAAAACTTTCATTCTTTGAGGTTTTCAAAAAAAGGTCTGAAGAAATACTAAAATTGGCTCTGAAGTGACTGCTGTGTAAATGGCAAACTGAAAACGTGAATCTAGCCACCCTAAACGTCGATCCAAGTAACCTTTGTCCCAATTCCTACCAAACAACATAAAACATGCTTGAATGGACACAAACACTTAAAAACTATTCTAAGAGACTTGAGAACAACAATAAATTAAGCCCGAATGTATCCAATTCATGTGTATAAAACTCACTCATCATCATCCAATTATAGTGAAGTTTTGCATTTTCTGCCGTATAATGCCTCGTATGGCGGCATACCAATGCTAGCATAATAACTACTGTTGTATGTAAATTCCACCAACGGTGGATGATCATCCCAATTTCCTTTAAAATCCATGATGCACGCTCTAACCATATCTCCTTAATGTATAGTTTCGCCAGCTGATTAAGATTAAATCTAATCTTTATTGGCAAAAAGTTTGCAGATTTTATCAGTCTGTGCACTATCAGCCATATCGCATTGTATCCTTTCTGAGTCATTGGTAGGCCTACCACAAAATCCATTGTGATATGCTCTCATTTCCATTCTTGTATTTTCAACGGTTGAAGTAATCCACTTGGTCTTTGATTCTCTGCCTTCACTTTCTGACATGTCAAGCACTTTGCAACGCATTCTGCAACGTCTCTTTTCATATTTGGCCACCAAAAATGTCACCGCAAATCTTGATACATCTTCATACTTCCCGGACAAATCGAATATCTTGAGCTATGAGCTTCTGTCAAGATTTCCTCTTTAATATCCTGTACTGTTGGAACCTAAATTCGTCCCTCGGATCGCAGCATTCCCTAAGTATCACCCTTGAACTTCACTTCTTTTCCTTCTACCACACTTTCCTTTATTTTTCTGCATTCCTCATCTTGTAGTTGAGCGTTCTTCACTTTTTCTACTAAAGTTTGATTGGCTTCCATCTGGTACAATTTTCCATCATATTCTTTTGGAAATTTGATTTCCAACTCTAACCTTGCCATTGCTGAAATAAGTTCCTCCTTATCAGTTAACAACATCAACTTCTCTTGGCCTTTCCTACTCAAGGCATCTACATAAATATTTGATTTGCCTGGATGATAAAAGATCTCGCAATCGTAATCCTTTATCAATTACATCCATCTCCTTTGCCACATATTCAGGTCATTTTGAGTGAAAATATACTTTAGACTCTTATGGTCTGTGTAGATCTCACACTTCTCTCCATAGAGATAGTGTCTCCATATCTTCAGAGCAAATACTACTGCCGCCAACTCTAAATCATGAGTTGGATATCCTTTCTCGTAGTCATTCAATTGTCTTGATGCATACGCAATGACTTTGTCGTTCTACATTAGAACACATCCTAAACCCTTGTGTGAAGCATCACTATAAACCACAAAGTTTCCTATATATCTGGTAATGACAACACAGGTGCCACACTAAGCCTCTTCTTTAATTCTGCAAAAATTTCCTCACACTTCACCGTCCAAACAAATTTTACAGATTTTCTCGTCAAATTTGTTAACGGAGTGGCAATCTTGGAAAAATCCTGGATAAACCATCTATAATAACCTGCCAATCCCAAGAAACTTCTTACTTCTGATGGAGTTCTTTGTGGTTCCCAATTTATCACGGCTTCGACTTTTGATGGATCTACGAAAATCCCATCCTTATCAATTACATGCCCAAGAAATTGTACACGTTCTAACCAGAATTCACATTTAAAGAATTTCGCATACAACTTTTCTTTTCTTAGCGTCTCCAACGTTAGACGTAAGTGTTCTGCATGTTTTTCTTGAGTTCTAGAGTACACCCGAATATCATCGATAAATACCACCATAATATTGTCTAAGAATGGTTTAAACACCATGTTCATTAAATCCATGAACGCTGCAGGGGTGTTTGTTAAACCAAAAGACATCACTAAAAATTCGTAATGTCCATACCGAGTTCGGAATGTCGTCTTCGGTACATCTTCCTTCCTTACTTTCAATTGGTGATATCCACTTCTCAAATCTATTTTTGAGAAATATCTAGCACCCTTCAATTGATCAAACAAGTCATCTATTCTTTGCAATGGATATTTGTTTTTAATAGTGACTTTGTTAATTCTCTATAGTCAATGCAAAGACACATTGACCCATCCTTCTTCTTCACGAATAACACTGGTGCTCCCCACGGTGACACACTCGGCTGAATGTACTTCTTATCTAACAGCTCTTGTAGTTGCATCATTAGTTCCTTCATCTCTACCGGAGCCATTCTGTACAGGGCCTTCGATATCGAAGCAGTTCTTGGCGCTAAGTCAATCACGAATTTGATTTCTCGGTCAAGCGAAAGTCCTGGCAAATCTTTTGGAAACACATCCCCAAATTCCCTAACCATTGGTATATCCTCCAATTTCACACCCTTTTCCTTTTGAGTATTTACTATGTAAGCTAAATACCCTACACAGCCCTAACTCAACAACCTCGTGGCATGCATCATCGTCAGACATCTCATTTGTCTAGGCGATTTTCTACCATAAAAAATAACCTTTGACGGAGTCATAAGGTTTACACATTTCTTTTGGCAATCAATTATCGCTCCATAATTGAATAACAAATCCATTCCCAATATACCATCAAACTCTCCGAGTTTTATCGGGATTAAATCTACTTTCATAACATTCCCCTTAATGTTCACCCTACAGTTCTTGTATATGAACCTAATAGGAATCACTTCCCTATTCGCAATTTCTATTTTTAAAGTGAAATTCAACTCTTCACTAGGTATTTTTAACTTCTTAGCAAAATCATCAGATATAAACGAGCAAGTAGCACCCAAATCAAATAATACATATGCATTTATATCATTGATTGGGATAATACCTGACACAACATCTTTTGATTGCACCGCGTCCTGCACTATCATGTTGAAGGTTCTGGTTGTGGGCTTATTTGTTGATGTTGGCCCAACAATAGTCAGCGCACCTCTACTAGCATTTCCCTTGCTTCCATTTGCCTCACAAGATCTCTTCTTATGGCATTCACGAGAAAAATGATCCTTGGACCCGTACGTGAAGCAAACGTTCTTCTTAGGTTGATTGCAGTTTGGGGCGATATAACCCTCCTGGCCACAGTTGAAGCATACTCGTTTCCCCAGAAAGCACATTCCCTTGTGAAACTTTTCGCATGTAGCACATGCTTCGAACTTCTTCTTTTGCTAGTTTCCTTGCTGATTTCCAGCTCCCACATTTGCATTCCACTTCCTCTTCAAATTGTTGTTGCCATTTCTACTGTTACCACCACAACCATTCTTAGCTTCACCTTCACTTTTCTTCTTCCTCTGCTCTTGGTTGTGTTTTGTTACAGCCTCGCCTCCACTCTCAACGAGAATTGCCTTCTCCACCACTGCTGCAAATGTCTTCAATTGGAACAAGGAGACACTACTGTACAACTAGGGCTTCAGTCCCTGCTCGAACCTCTTCACCTTGCGTTCGTCTATGCTGACTTGATATGGCGCAAACCTTTCCAACTCATTGAATCTTGCAGCATACTCAGATACCGACATCGTTCCCTGCTTCAGTTCCAAAAACTGCACTTCTAGCTGACTCTTCGAACTTTCTAGGAAATAGGTCTCGAAGAACATCTCCTTGAACCTTTCCCAAGACATTACCCCTTGACCTCCTCGGGTTTTATTGGCTTGCCACCAATAACTCGCCTCTGCTTTCAACATGAATGTTACAAAAGCAGTCTTCTGGTTATCCTCTACCCTAGCAACATCAAAAACCTTCTCTATTTCCATGATCCAGGTCTGAGCCTCAACTGGATTCATGGTCCCATAGAATTCTTGTGGTCCAACCGCCTTGAAATCCTTAAACGTTGTACCTTGGTTCTGAGGTTGATTCTGCAAAGCACCCGTCAGTAACGTCACTAGCTACTAAACTGGGTTACCTTCCACATCATTGTTGTTGGTTTCCTCAGTGGTTCTCTGTTGGGGTGGTTGACGTCTTGGAGGCATTTTCTGTTAAAAATACACTCATCAGACTATTACTCCATTTCTTTAAGTATCCCTACTTAATTTACACACAAAATTTTATCACGTAACACATTACACTTTGAATAAAATAATAACTTTTATTAAATCATAATCTTAAAAAAAACATCAACACAATAGCATTACTGCTCTCTACATTATTTTCCTGAACTACAAAAGTTGTAGGATCACTTCATCATCATCACATCCCATTGGTTGCATTATACTCGGGATTTACATCTTATTTACCCATCAATTACATAATAGTTACATATCAACCTACGATGTCCTACTAAGATGTTGCGTAGCCTTACGACGCTCTTCCTCCATAATTCGGAACATTGTTCGACGATCTAATATGTATAATGGTAGCGCCTCGAACTGAATTGGATAACCCATGACCCGATCCTGAGCTCGATTGATCACGGTGTTGAATATGTTATTCATCTCTTCCATCTTCATCCTCTTTGCTTGTGCGTCCCTCTCTGTTATTCCGGCTCGTTGGTAAGCTTCATTGTACGCATCCCCAGCTCTTGCCCTCTCGGTAGATTCCTCCTTCAGCTTATTCTCCAGTTTTGCAATCTTCTCCATCAGTTGCTCGTTTTCCCCTTCCGTGCGGCTCAGCTTCTCTTCAACGTTATTCAGACATTCCTCTCGATCCTGGATCTCGTCATCCTTCTGTGCCATCAAGGTCTATTGTTTAGCTACTATCTCCTGCAACTCCTCGATGGTATCCTGATGTTCCACATTATGGTCACACACCTTTCCATACATACGACCAGCTATCGAGTTAAGTGGAATCTCTTCCTCCTCGTTCTCCTCATCCGACTGTGGTAGCTCCACGGGGTCCTCCTCATCCGTCTCTATCTCATCATCCTCATCAGGTACTCTCTCCTGCTCAACTACTGTGATCGACGGAACTGTTTCTCGTGGCAGTAGTTATTCCCAAATCACCTGAATATCTTGAGGCTCCTCCTCTCTAGGCATTTGGGATCCTTCTTCCCTATCCTGACTGGATCCTCCTATATTAGCCATCCTGTCAATCAAATTTTAAGTTTTAATTATTAATCATTACTACTCGTCACTCACGAGCACATAGGTTATAATCACATAAGTCTTTTATTACTTTTTCTTAACAACTCGATAAAAGTTTTATCATCACTATCTTTTCAAAGGTTACTTCCTAAGGCTTTTCCCCTCCTAAGGTTCATAACCTAAAGCTTTGATACCAACTTGTGACACCCCCAAATCCAGGTACTTCATTCCCACAAGATTTGGTGTTCACTATCCAATCATTCGTATCTATCTACCCAAATAAAATAACATTTAACCATAAATCCTCCCTTTAAATAGGGTTACATTAATAAATAAAATCTTCCCAGGTTGTCTAACCTTTAAACATCATTCAAGTGCGGAAATAAAATTATTACATCACATCATTATTAAAAAGTTTATGACCATTATAATAAATAAAGAAATTACAAGTCTGCATCACTTGTACATTTTTCCTTTTCCTTTGCTAGTTGAAGGCTCATCTACCTTCTCAACTTTAGCTGCAATGAGTGTATAAATATGCAAGAGTGAGCAAAACAATTGCTCACTGGATATAACAATGAATCAACAGGAGAATAATAATAATAACTGCCAACGAATAGGCTCATCAAAACTGAATAGTACTCTAACAATGATAATTAGAAACTGGAATCCAAAATATGGAATATATATAACTGAAGGTCATAAGACCATGAACTATGTCCATAGTTGCTAGTAATCTTTCAACTCCAACTTTAACAGTCATATGACTATAAGGACTCCTCGTACTTAGGGGGATCAACCCTTCGTACAATGTATTGTGCACAAACATTTCAATGTTAAGCGTAAATTATCCCCTAATAATAATAGGGTTGTTCATCTCAGTATTTAGAGTACAAGTCCGCACTTTTGAAAAGTTTGGTTTGGATAAGCTTTCAAGGGTAATTTAAAGTTTAACGAACATCAACTAGAGGACTAGTTGAATCAATATTGTTTGATAACACAACAGTTGTTTAATAACAACATAACATAGAACAATTGAGAATCATAGGTGAACTGACTATACATATTAAACTCATGCTTGAAATAACTATAGAGTATAAGTATTCAACAAAATGAATAAAATGGTAAACCTTTGCTTGAATAATAAATAAGCTAAGGTTAGGGTCTTATAACATTAGAAATAAAATTACTAAACGTACTTTAACTGATAGCAAGCTAAAAACTAAGAACTTGCCCAACATGGTATTAACTCATGCAAAGAAATAAAACAGCTCAATCATAGAGACGAGAGTTCAAAAACTGCGTTCATTATACAAGAATAGAACTTAAGAAACTTGCTTAACTATAAACATGTAAGACCCCAAATAATTAATAAATAAAATTTAATTTCCTCTAATTATTATTTTGAAATAGTAAGGGTTGATGTGATTAATGTGGATAGTTATGGGTAAAATACGCAAATATTTCAAAATAAATAAGTGGTTATAAAATATTCATTGTTGTTTGGGGAATATTCGTTTGGTCGTGGAATATTTAGACTTTGTCGGAATATTAAATCGACCCAGTAGCGACCATGTGTGGGCCCCATAACGAAAAGCGATTGGAGGAAGAAAACGACAAATATAAGTTGTTTAAAAATAACTCACGTAGTTGTTACCATTTACATCGTTGGAATACCCGGTGGTTAAAACACGGGAATACACGTTGTTGCCGCAGAAGACACCAGATTGCACCAATTATTGACTCTTCGTAAAGAAGGCACTACTCCATAATGGTTACAGAATTATCGCTCGATTTTTTATTTTATTGATTCAATAATTGTCTGCGTTGATATTTTATATTAACGTTGTTTCAATAATTGTCATTACACAAGATTTTTTCATTATCGAAACAATAATTCATATTATCCTAATAATATTATTAGATAACATTATTGGCAATGTCTAGAAAGTTACATCTAAGGAGAGGTTTGGTCACCTAATTGCGCCAAGAAGGAGAAATTCTTATTGAAAGCCCCTCTTTCCTGAGGCCCGCCTCGTTGTCAATATTGTGATTCTCGTAATATTATTTATGAATAATTAATTATTGATTCATATGATGAGGAAAATATTGATTTTATATGGATATAGATGGAGAAAATTTTTAATGTGACAATTGTTGAAAATTAAAATTTTATTTTTTCTCGATAAAATAATTCATTTAAAAATATTATTATATTTTAATAATATAATAATGGTGATATTTTTACAATGAATGTGTGATATACTGAGTATATACGAGGAGAAAGAGTATTTTTGTTGCAATAAATGTTTAAAACATGTTAAACATGTTTGTGGACCGATTTATTATTTGAAATTTGATTATAAATTTGAAAAATCGCTTTCGTTTATGGATTTCTCATTTTTACATTTGGGAATTTGGAAAAACTTTCTTTTACAAAGTTGTAAAGAATTGAATTTCCTATAAAAAACACGCGAGATTCAATTTTTCTTTACGACAAAAGTATGAATTATTGAAGTTCAAGAACCAAAATAATTGATTTTGGAAGTTTAAAATATTTAAAATAGGAAAAATGTTTTTTGTGTTGATTAGCCTCATGAAACACATGCTAGTGGTCAATTCAGATGATTCAAAGTGTGCGAGGAAATTGTAATATATATAATATTATTATATTAAATTTTCTTTGGTTAATTTTCTAAGCATTTTCCTATAAATAGGGTGCTTAGGTTAGAATTGAAAATTACACCGTAAATCAAGTTTTCTCTCTCTATATTATCGAGCGTATTCTTGTGAGTATTTTGAGTATACTTTGAGTATTGCTATATCGGTGCAAGTTCAAGTTATAGCCTATATCCAAGATTCCAAATGGTGAAAGTACCGATCTTTCGAGGTAAGGGATATTATTTTTTTCGTAATGATATTATTTCTTCAATATCATTATCTTTGATATTGATCTGAAGTTTTTATCAAATTTGGAACTTTTGGTGTCGAGTTACTATTCACGATTATCTGGCACTATTCATCGAAAAATGAAAATTTTTCTTTTAGTCAAAAATATCTATTGTGGATACTAGCTTTGATTGTATCCATGTTTTGATCATTCTTGAATTTTACACCACTATGATTATTTTTGAGGTATTTTTGGGCGTGGATAAAATAAAGTACTTAATCCATAATCCTTAATCCTTGTCATTTTGTTTCACCGGATTCGCTTTCTTTAAAAATATTTTTCATCATCCTCGGTCTTAAATGATGATATTATTGAATATCTTTGGCACAGTAGTGCAGAAGATGAATGATTTCGATGAATATCTTTGGCCCAGTAGTGCAAAGATGAATGATTTCGATGAATATCTTTGGCCCGTAGTGCAAAGATGAATGTGTTTTAGATTAACATGACAAAATCGTGGTGAATGTCCTTGGCACGTAGTGCAAGGATGAATATATGATTCGGATATATATTGATTGATGTTACAGGGATAAAAAAATAGACGATGAACTTTAAAATTCATACATAGAAGATAGTAGTTTGCATTCTCTACTTAACTCTTCTAATGAATTATTATTTTCGCTGCGAATATTGATTTAAAACTTGTTGTCTATTGTATTCTATTATATTTTTCCCTGTTGAAGACTAACGATAATTTTGTTGTATATTATCTTAGTCATAATATTCTTTACTGGGCTAGTCGAGCTCACCATTTTCCTTTTTGTTCCATTTTTCTTCTCAGGAGGCGAGAATATAGCGAGTACGAGTCGGGGTATGGAATGAAGGTTCTAGGGAGAGTTGTTTAGTAGTCCTCACCATTGTTGTAAATAATGTATCAATAATTATGATGAGAATTTATTTGTATGTGGATATTGTCTAGATGGCAATATCTGTATTTAAACTCACGCTTTTACTATTGTAATAATAAAGTTGTAGTTGTTTACATGCAGTGTATTGACAACTCGGAATGGGTGATGTATACCTATTTTGGGGGTGTCACAACTTGGTATCGAGCTTAGGATATGATCTCTGGCGGAGATCGGGAATAAAACTAGGAGGAAGAGACGAGTAAATCCTTCCCATAAGTGTGTCCTACCTAAGCTTATTTGTTAGTTGGTCATATATATAGGGATATTATGTGATATATTGATTTCCTTAATTAACCCTTGTTTTATAGATGATTTGAGAATGTCGACTTAGAATATTAATAGTGGAAATGAGACACGAGAGACCTTTGTACTCACCAACGAGGAGAACGTGCAACAGTGGTAATGTTCCTCCATGAACAACACCACGGAGCGAGAGATGATGAATGAGGGATTTTTAGAAGCTTTTTGTAATTCATGCAAAATCGATTTAGGAGACTCGTGTTCAAAACATAAGAGGAAATGATAGCAATTCACAGTTTGTCACAAATGCGATTCAAAGAGTTGGGACCACGAATTTAAGGAAAGCCAGATCCGATCATGGCGTAAAACATGGGTCAAGCAAATTACCAAGATATTCGATGTCTTGGGATGATGATGGAGGAATGAAGGTTCCATTTGCCACCTTTTATGTTCCATGGCGGCGGTACTCATCGGTGGGAGTCTGTGAGCGCGTACCCATCCACCGCTTTTCGATGTCTTGGGAGACGCGTTTACGAAACTATTTAATGACAAATACTTTCACGAAAGTGTTCATCATATGAAGGAAGTGGAGTTTATTAGATCGGCGAGAACAATATGGCGGTGTCTCAATGACGAGACGGCGAAGTTTGCAGAGTTATCCAGTTTGCACCTCATTTGGTGGAGAATGAGGAACGTGTGACGCGGATGTTTCTGAGAGGTTTGAAACCCGGCATACGTCAGTATCTCATCTCTCATAAATTTTCTCTTTATTCAGATGTTGTTAATAGGGCTTAATTGTTAGAGCGAGATAACGAATACGGTCAACCGAGGTACCACAATCAGGATCATACCGGAGATAGTAGTCAACAAAACAACAATAACCAGTGGAGAAAGAAAAAAAGACGGACAAAATGGTAACCACTCGGTGGTAATCATGGCCATGAAAATAGAAGAAGCGAGTCGGAGGAGATTTTAAAAGAGGAGATTCAACAATAACCATGTGAAGACGACGAAGTGCAAGAAGAATCGGGTTCCAAGGAGAGAAACGACCACCGGTCATATATCTATAAATGCGGGAAAGAGGGACATATCGGTCAAACGCCTAGCAGTTCCAAGTATGCTATAATTGTGGAAAGGAAGGACATATCGCTCGAGATTGCACGCGGAAACCCTAGTTCAATGAGACGGTGACTCAAAAGACTCTCCCAGAAAAGTCAAAGTCAACGGTTCCTGGAAGAGCGTTTGTTGTGACTGGTCAAAATGCGAGGAACCCAAACGAGGTGATCACGGGTAAGCTATTTATAAATTCTTGTGAAGTTTATACTTTACTAGATACCTAAGTACTACCCATTCATTTATCTCTCCTACTTGTGCTCAACGTTTAAACTTGACTCGGAGAAATTAGACTTTGACCTATCTCGTGGAAACTCCGTTAGGAGAAACTTTCATCACATCCACTTGCTTATAAATCTTGTTTGATTCAAGTTGGCACCATCACCTTACTCATTGACCTTATCTCTTTAAAGATACTTGCTTTTGATGGGATTTTAGGGATTGATTGGTTAACTACTCATCATGCCAAAATTGATTGTTTTCGTAAGGTTGTTAGCTTTCATATTCCTAAACAACTTTGTTGTATTTAATTCAAGCAACTAAACCATTAAAATCAATCACCATATATCTAATCATAAAGCTATTTGTTTATTAAAAAGCGGATGTCAAGCTTTCTTAGCCCATGTTATGGATTTGAATAAAGACACGCCAAATTTGAATAATATTCTGTTGTTATTGACTTTCCCGACGATTTCTTGAAGAACTTCCCTGTCTACCCCGAACGTGAAGTTGAATTCTTTATTGACCTTGAACCCGGTACAAAGCCCATTTCTAAAACCCCATATCGAATGGCTCCTATTGAACTTCAGAGTTAAAGGTCCAACCATACGAGTTGTTGGACATCGGTTTCATTCGTCCTAAGACATCTCCTTGGGGTGCTCTGCTTTATTCAGTAAAGAAGAAAGAGCGGGAGTATGCGACTTTGTATTGACTATCGGAATTGAACCATGTCACCATCAAGAATAGGTATCCTCTACCTCGTATTGATGACTTGTTTGACCGATTTGCAAGGAGCACAATTCTTTTCAAAAATCGATCTTAGATTACGGATATCATCACTAAAGATTAGAATCGAGGATATTCCAAAGACGCTTTTAGAACTTCGATGCGGGCATTATGAATTCCTAGTCATGTATTTTGGATTGACTAATGCTCCTGCGACTTTCATGGATATGATGAACCCGAGTATTCAAGGAATATTTGGATCGGATTCGTTGTTGTCTTTATTGATGACATCCTCATATATTCCAAAAGTCGTGAAGATCATGAGCACCATTTGAAGCTGGTACTACAAAGGCTTCGTGAAAACAAGCTTTATGCCAAGTTAAAGAAATACGAGTTCTGCCTTGAGGAAGTAGCATTTCTTGGGCATGAAACATGGAGTATCTGTTGACCCAGCGAAGATTGAAGCAATACAAAGTTGGGAGCAACCGAAGTCGGTGGATCAAGTCGTAGCTTTTTGGGCTTAATTTGGTTTATTATCGGAGATTCGTGGAAGGGTTTTCTCGAATCGCTACTCCATTAACCCAAATTAACTTCGGAAGGATACAAAATTCGTTTGGAGCGAAGAATGCGAGAAGAGTTTCAAGAGCTTAAGAGGAGACATATTTGACTGTTCTAACAATACCATCCGGTACGGATGGATTTGTTATCTCTGATGCTTTGAGCAAAGGGTTAGGATGTGTTCTCATGCAACGTGGGAAAGTCATAGCTATGCCCTCGCGACAACTTAAAGAATATGAGAGGAATTATCCTACTCATGATCTAGAGTTAGCGCAATCGCCTTTCAAGCGCTAAAGATATGGAGGCACTATCTATATGGGGAGAAAGTGGAGATATATTCGGACCATAAAAGCCTTAAATATTTCTTCACTCAAAAGAACTCAACATGAGGCGTTGGCGTTGGCTCGAGCTATTGTAAGACTACGACCACACTATTCAATACCATCCCGAAAAGCAAACGCCAGAGTGACGCGCGTTGAGTAGAAGATCATATGTAGGAACGAAAAGCGATGATGTCAAGTATACGCATAGAGCCAACTTTAATAGAAAAAGTTAAGGTTGCTCAAGCCACCGACAGGAGCCGATATGCGTGTGAAGAAGAAGGTACAAGAAGGTGCTATTCCTAAGGCGAGAATTGATGAAGAAGGAATACTTGAGTCCACTCCGGACTTTGTGTTCCTAACGATTCCGATTTGAAGTACAAGATCATGATGGAGGCACACAATACACCATTTGCAATTCATCTCGAAGTACCAAAATGTATCGTGATCTTCACATACATTTTGGTGGAACAATATGAAGAGAGAGATTGCAAAGTTTATCTCAACATGTTTAACTTGTCAACGTAAAGGCGGAGCATCAAGTGCCTAAGGGACCATTGCAACCACTTGAGATTCCGAAATGGAAGTGGGAACACATTACCATGGATTTCACATTCACGGTCTTCCACGATTTCTCAAGGCATAAATGCTATTTGGGTTATTGTTGATAGATTAACCAAGTCCGCACATTTCTTGCCGATACGGAGACTTATTCTCTTGAACGTCTTGCTAGTATGTATGTAAATGAGATTGTGAGGTTGCATGGCATGCCAAGATCCATAGTTTCGGATCGTGACCCAAGATTCACTTCAAGATTTTGGGTTAGCTTGCAAAAAAGCTATGGGTACAGATTTATTTGATCGATTCGGCATACCATCCTTAAACAGACGGACAATCGAGAGAGGACTATTCAAACTCTTGAAGATTTATTAAGACTCTATGTCCTGTAACTTCAAGGGCGCTTGGGATAAGTATTTACCATTGGTGGAATTCTCCTACAACAACAATGATTGTCGAAAAAGTATAGGTGTGGCTCCATATGAAGTATTATATGGACGAAAGTGTCGCTCTCCAATATGTTGGGATGAGGTGGGTGAAGCAACATTGTTGGGACCCGAGTTAGTACATATGACTACCGAAAAGATCCAAATGATTCGACAACGTATACAAACGGCACAGGATCGACAAAAGAGTTATGCGGATCTTCATCGAAAGGACGTGGAATTTAGTATAGGGGATCATGTATTATTGCGAGTTGCTCCATGGAAGGGAGTTATAAGATTTGGGAAGAGAGGAAAGCTCAATCCACGATTTATTGGTCCATTTCAAATTCTTGACCGAGTAGGAAATGTAGCCTATGTACTCGTGTTACCTCCAAGTATGTCTCGTGTTCATAATGTGTTTCATATCTGCATTTCTCAGAAATATGTGAAAGACCCAAACCACGTTATTAAGTTAGAACCAGACGAGATAGCCAAGACTTAACGTATGAGGAGGTACTGTCAAGATCTTGGATAGAAGGAGCATGTCCTACGCATCGAAGGTCATACCACAAGTTAAAGTTTTATGGAGGAACCATGCTATAGAAGAAATGACCTGGGAATTGAAAACGGAAATGAAAGCGAGGTATCCTCACCTTTTCGAAACACCAGGTACGTATGTCAATTTCGAGGACGAAATTTCATAAGGAGGGGAGGTTGTAAGACCCCAAATAATTAATAAATAAAATTTAATTTCCTCTAATTATTATTTTGAAATAGTAAGGGTTGATGTGATTAATGTGGATAGTTATGGGTAAAATACACAAATATTTCAAAATAAACAAGTGGTTATAAAATATTCATTGTTGTCGAGGAATATTCGTTTGGTCGTGGAATATTTGTATTGTCGGGGAATATTCATACGACGGCGCAGCCATGTGTGGGCCCCATAACGGAAAGCGATTGGAGGAAGAAAATGATAAATATAAGTTGTTTAAAAATAACGGCGTGAGTTGTTACCGCTTTACCTTTGTTGGAATACCCGGTGGTTAAAACACGTAATACGCGTTGTTGTTCAGACAAAGAAATATACCGCAGATTGCACCAATTATTGACTCTTACGTAAGAAGGCACTACTCCATAATGGTTACAAAGATATTATCGCTCAAAGATTTTATTTTATTGATTCAATAATTGTCATATTGATATTTTATATTCTTGTTGTTTCAATAATCATTATTACATAATTATTTTCATTATCGAAACAATAATTCATATTATCTCGAATAATATTATTAGATAACATTATTGGCAATGTCTAGAAAGTTACATCTAAGGAGAGGTTTGGTCACCTAATTGCGCCACAAGAAGGAGAAATTATTATTGGAAAGCCCCCTTTTCAGGAACCGTATCAGTTTGTCGATATTGTGATTACTGTAATATTATTTGTGAATAATTAATTATTGATTCATATGATGAGAAAATATCGATTTTATATGGATATAGATGGAGAAAATTTTAATGTGACAATTGTTGAAAATTAAATTTTTATCTTTTTCTCGATAAAATAATTCATTTAAAAATATTATTATATTTTTAATAATATAATAATGGTGATATTTTTACAATGAATGTGTGATATACTGAGTATCTGAGGAGAAAGAGTATTTTGTTGCAATAAATGTTTAAAACATGTTAAACATGTTTGTGGACCGATTTATTAGTTGAAATTTGATTATAGCACAAAAATCGCTTGCTTATGGATTTCTTTACATTTTCATTTGGGAATTTGGAAAAACTTTCTTTTACAAAGTTGTAAAGAATTGAATTTCTTATAAAAACATGCGAGATTCAATTTTTCCGAAGAACCGAAATAATTGATTTTTGGAAGTTTAAAATATTTAAAATAGGAAAAATGTTTTTTGTGTTGATTAGCCTCATGAAACACATGCTAGTGGTTTGAATTCAGATGATTCAAAGTGTAAATGTAGGAAATTGTAATATATATAATATTATTATATTAAATTTTCTCGCTTTAGTGTTCTAAGCATTTTCCTATAAATAGGTGCTTAGGTTAGAATTGAAAATTACACGAAATCAAGTTTTCTCTCTATATTATCGAGCGTATTCTTGTGAGTATTTTGAGTATACTTTGAGTATTGCTATACGGCAAGTTC
Organism: Panax ginseng; assembly: GCA_020205605.1. Taxonomy (NCBI): domain Eukaryota; kingdom Viridiplantae; phylum Streptophyta; class Magnoliopsida; order Apiales; family Araliaceae; genus Panax; species Panax ginseng. The sequence goes on from CM035139.1 coordinate 72,323,953, forward strand.
AAGTTATAGCCTATATCCATTATTCCGTGAAAAGTACCGATCTTTAAGGTAAGGATATTATTTTTTTTCGTAATGATATTATTTCTTCAATATCATTATCTTTGAAATATTGATCTGAAGTTTTATCAAATTTGGAACTTTTGGTGTGTGAGTTACTATTCACGTGATACTCAAGACTATTCATCGAAAAAATGAAAATTTTTCTTTTCGTCAAAAATATCTATTGTGGAACTAGCTTTGATTGTATCCATGTTTTGATCATTCTTGAATTTTACACCACTATGATTATTTTTGAGGTATTTTTGGACGTGGATAAAATAAAGTACGAATCCATAATCCTTAATCCTTGTCATTTTGTTTCACTGGATTCGTTTCTTTAAAATATTTTTCATCATCCTCGCCTTAAATGATGATATTATTGAATATCTTTGGCACCGTAGTGCAAAGATGAATGATTTCGATGAATATCTTTGGCACTGTGAGTGCAAAGATGAATGATTTCTGATGAATATCTTTGGCCCGTAGTGCAAAGATGAACAGGTGTTTAGATTAACATGACAAACTGGTAATCCTTGGCCTGTAGTGCAAGGATGAATATATGATTCCAGATATATATTGATTGATGTTACAGGGATAAAAAAATAGACGATGAACTTTAAAATTCATACATAGAAGATAGTAGTTTGCATTCTCTACTTAACTCTTCTAATGAATTATTATTTTCATTGCGAATATTGATTTAAAACTTGTTGTATTATTGTATTCTATTATATTTTTCCTCGTTGAAGACTAACGATAATTTTGTTGTATATTATCTTAGTCATAATATTCTTTATCGGGCTAGTCGAGCTCACCATTTTCCTTTTTGTTCCATTTTTCTTCTCGGAGGCGAGAATATAAATGCGAGTACTGCAGCCTGGGTATGGAATGAAGGTTCTAGGGAGAGTTGTTTAGTAGTCCTCACCATTGTTGTAAATAATGTATCAATAATTATGATGAGAATTTATTTGTATGTGGATATTGTCTAGATGGAAATATCAGATTTAAACTCACGCTTTACTATTGTAATAATAAAGTTGTAGTTGTTTACATGCTGCGTATTGACAACTCAGAATGGGTGATGTATACCTATTTTGGGGTGTCACAGCTTGGTATCGTAGAGCTTAGGGATATGATCTCTGGCGGAGATGGGGAATAAAACTAGGAGGGAAGAGACGAGTAAATCCTTCGCTAGTGTGTCCTACCTAAGCTTATTTGTTAGTTGGTCAGTATATAGGGATATTATGTGATATATTGATTTCCTTAATTAACCCTTGTTTTATGACAGTATTTGAGAATGTCGACTTAGAATATTAACAGTGGAAATGAGACACTGAGACTTTGCTGACTCACCAACGAGGAGAACGCAACAGTGGTGGTAATGTTCCTCCTGTGAACAACAATTACCTGAGCGAGATGATGAATGAGGGGATTTTTAGAAGCTTTTTATAATTCATGCAAAATCAGACGAGGGAGACTCGTGTTCAAAACATAAGAGGAAATGATAGCAATTCACGGGTTGTCACAGCCAAGCAGTTCAAAGAGTTGGGACCACCAGAATTTAAGGGAAAGCCAGATCCGATCATGGCGTAAACACGGGTCAAGTAAATTACCAAGATATTCGATGTCTTGGGATGCATGATCAGAACGAAGGTTCCATTTGCCACCTTTATGTTCCATGGCGAAGCGACTCATTGGTGGGAGTCTGCTAAGCGTAAGCGTACCATCGGCACTTCAAAGCATGTCTTGGGAGACGTTTAAACTATTTAATGACAAATACTTTCACGAAAGTGTTCATCATATGAAGGAAGTGGAGTTTATTAGACCGGAGCGAGAACAACATGGCGGTGTCTCAAAGACGAGACGAAGTTTGCAGAGTTATCCGTGTTTGCACCTCATTTGGTGGAGAATGAGGAACGTATATGTGCGGATGTTTCGAGAGGTTTGAAACCCTAAGATACGCCAAGATCTCATCTCTCATAAATTTTCTCTTTATTCAGATGTTGTTAATAGGGCTCAATTGTTAGAGCGAGATAACGAGTACGGTCAACCGAGGTACCACAATCAGGATCATCCAGGAGATAGCAGTCAACAAAACAACAATAACCAGGGGAGAAAGAAAAAGACGGACAAAATGGTAACCACTCTGGTGGTAATCATGGCCATGAAAATAGAAGAATCGAGTCGAGAGGAGATTTTAAAAGAGGAGATTCAACAACGACCATGTGAAGACGACAAAGTACAAAGAATAACGGGTTCCAAGGAGAGAACGACCACCCATTATATGCTATAAATGCGGAAAGAGGCACATATCACCCAAATCGCCCACAACAGCTTCTAGGTATGCTATAATTGTGGAAAGGAAGGACATATCGCTTTCGAGATTGCACTTGTAAGCGAAACCTAGTTCAATGGGGGACGGTGACTCAAAAGATCGTCCCTGAAAAAGTCAAAGTCAATCAGGTTCTTGGAAGAGCGTTTGTTGTTGATCAGTCAAAATCGAGGAACCCAAACGAGATGATCACGGTAAGCTATTTATAAATTCTTGTGAAGTTTATACTTTACTAGATACCAAAGGTATACCCATTCATTTATCTCTCTACTTGTGCTCAACGTTTAAACTTGACTCACGAGTAATTAGACTTTGACCTTATCTCGTGGAAACTCCAGTTAGGAGAAACTTTCATCACATCCACTGTTATAAATCTTGTTTGATTCAAGTTGGCACCATCACCTTACCATTGACCTTATCTCTTTAAAGATACTTGCTTTTGATGTGATTTTAGGGATTGATTGGTTAACTACTCATCATGCCAAAATTGATTGTTTTAAGTAAGGTTGTTAGCTTTCATATTCCTAAACAACTTTGTTATGCAATTCAAGCAACTAAACCATTAAAATCAATCACTGTCATATCTAATCATAAAGCTATTCGTTTATTAAAAAACGGATGTCAAGCTTTCTTAGCCCATGTTATGGATTTTAATAAAGACACGTCAAATTTGAATAATATTCCTGTTGTTATTGACTTTCCTGACGTATTTCCTGAAGAACTTCCCGGTCTACCCCCAGAACGTGAAGTTGAATTCTTTATTGACCTTGAACCTGGTACAAAGCCCATTTCTAAAACCCCATATCGAATGGCTCCTATTGAACTTCAGGAGTTAAAGGTCCAACTACGGGGAGTTGTTGGACATCGGTTTCATTCGTCCTAGTACATCTCCTTAGGGTGCTCTCTGCTTTATTCATGAAGAAGAAAGACGGGAGAGTATGCGACTTTAATATTGACTATCGGGAATTGAACCATGTCACCATCAAGAATAGGTATCCTACCCTCGTATTGATGACTTGTTTGACCAAATGCAAGGAGCACAATTCTTTTCAAAAATCGATCTTAGCTTACGGATATCATCATTAAAGATTAGAACCGAGGATATTCCAAAGACCCGCTTTAGAACTCTCATGCGGGCATTATGAATTCCTAGTCATGTCTTTTGGATTGACTAATGCTCCTGCGACTTTCATGGATATGATGAACCGAGTATTCAAGGAATATTTGGATCGATTCGTTGTTGTCTTTATTGATGACATCCTCATATATTCCAAAAGTCGTGAAGATCATGAGCACCATTTGAAGCTGGTACTATAAAGGCTTCGTGAAAATAAGCTTTATGCCAAGTTAAAGAAATGCGAGTTCTGCCTTAAGGAAGTAGCATTTCTTGGGCATGTGGTGTCAAAATATGGAGTATCTGTTGACCCGGCGAAGATTGAAGCAATACAAAGTTGGAAGCAAATCAAAGTCGGTGGTTCAAGTCACGTAGCTTTTGGGCTTAATGGTTATTATCGGAGATTCGTGGAAGGGTTTTCTCGAATCGCTACTCCATTAACCCAGCTAACTCGGAAGGATACAAAATTCGTTTGGAGCGAAGAATGCGAGAAGAGTTTCCAAGAGCTTAAGAGGAGACTTATTTCGGTACCTGTTCTAACAATTGACTTGTTCAATAACAGTTTAAGATTGAAAACTTGATCAATCAAAAGAATAAAGCTACACAAGGTAATAATAGAACTAGCTCAACGAAAGTGTAGAGTTAGAAAGCTTGCTCAATGTAAAAAGAGAAGTTTAGAAACTTTCCTCGAGCGTAAGCTATAAAATTAAAATCACGATCACCTACACATAGGTTTAGAACCACAATATCTCTTAGACATACTAAAATACAACAACATATGCATTTCTAGTTAGACTTGTTATATTAACACAAGTCTTAAGCTACTATTCAAATATAAAAAAATCCAAGTGTTAATCTTCGCAACACCTATTTACTATTTATCATTCTTAATAAATCAAAACACGTCCCTTTCTTAGTTTACCAATTTTTATAACGTTCGAATTACTAACCACATTTCACTATGTTGTTGTAACCTTGTCATTACTCATTTGACATGCTAACACAACCCTAACCCATGTTATGCTGCTATTCCAAGTTTGTAGTAGCGGTAAATCGATATCTCAACCTGTGGTACTACGGCCTTAAATTGTGCCATACAAAGGTTCGGGACCGGCGGCATTTGGCTTATTTTTTTTTCTTAGCACCAACGCAATGCATTGGTGGTGCCTGAAACGATGTGACTGGCGATGAGCGATGGCCAACTTTAGCCCAACAAACATGAATTTCACCCACTAGACAGTAATATCAACATGTATAATTAATATAAATTATTGTAAACATGTTTGTTAACATTTTCAACCAATTAGAATAATTTAACATCAAGTATACTAGTTTAATTCTTCAAATTTTACATTTTCATACAAAACTCAATTTTCTTGACATTCATCCCAAAAATCAACACTATGATTTCAATTCTTGCTCAAATTACTTCGTTCAAATTACGTTATGCTTGTTTCTTAATGAATTAACATAAAAAAGCCTAAATTTGTAGTTTAACATACGAATTGATCATCAAAATTAATACTTACATAAGCCATATGAAAAATACATATACTGTTAAAATTTTCCTACTGTTAACCAGAATTAGCATGCAACTTCCTTGTTTAAACATAAACTCTAGCATTATATCACATATAACCACCATAACTTAGTTACATAACAACAATTCAGAAGAAATAGAATTCACAGAGCATAGCAAAACTTTGTCGTGATACACATAAATATATATATATATATATATATATATATATATATATATATACAATACTAAGGTTATGTAAATATACCTTTAATTTGTTTGCAATCCTTGCTATCACCACTGATAATCACTATGAAATCCTCAGGTTTCCTCTCAACTCTCTCTCAATTCTCTCTGAACTCAGACTTAGCCAATATCCAACTGACCAACTAGTATGTGTAATAACAAAGATACAAAACTAATATGGCCATAATAAGCCTCATCATTTACAACATATAACGTATATATTATAAATATATATTATATTCATTATTTATTTATTTTATTTATATTATTTATTTTATTTAAATTCAAAAATTAGAAATTCAAAAGCCATAAGGCTTTGTTTGGCAAAACTCTTTAAATTTTAATGAATTAATATATTTAAGCCTTGTTTGGCAAAAACTAAATTAAACCCTTTTTAATTTATTTTAATAAACACTTTAGTTTATAATTTATAATCAAATATCATTTATTTGGATTTTCATATCCAACATTAACCTATTAAATTAATCGCATACCATATTTTAATTAAATACACCATTTTAGCAAATATCACAAAATTATAATTTTTATTATAACTTTATTTAATAATTTAATATACCATATAAATTATTAAATCAAAAGAACAATATAACATCTCATGTTATATTATAGCTCTCTAAATTATAAATTAATTTAATTTAAAATATTATCTAATAAATTTAGACTCATAAATATTTACTAACAACCATCACATCAATAAAATATTTATTTCATCAATTCAACCATAGACACATCAAATAAGTATTTATATTATTCAATAAATATTTAATATTACAATTTGAAATTTCGGATCGTTACATATATAAGACATATTCGTTCTTTTGAGTCATTTCAATTGAATGTATGTGTGAACTGTAGCACCGTGTAGCACCATATGTCGGGTTGGAAGATACCCGTATTTGGGGGTGTCACAAGTTGGTATCAAAGCATTAGGTTATAAAACTTAAGGGGGGGAATTAAAACCTTAAGTCATAACCTTAAGAGAAGTCAAAGAAGTAAAAGATGAAATTAACCTTAAAAATGCATTATAGATATGATATGTGTTTTTATTATTCTACTGACATGTACTAATCAAACTAAATTGTTTTGTTCTAGATGTCAGGAGAAAATGAAATGTATAGAGATATACAAGTAGAAAGTGAAGAATAGGTTAATCAAATAGAGATTATACCGAACCCTATAGCAGAAGAGCCAGAAATGGTGGTAATTGAGTCTGGAGACTTGGAGAACCAAGACCTTATGTCTGTGTTTAACGGAATGGCGGAAGAAGAGGTGGATGTAGTGTCCTTTAACCCAGTAGCACTTGCAGAAGAGACGCCTCAGGGTGAGTCGATGATGTCATTATTTATGACAGTGTTGGATAGAAACCTCCATTACTGTCAGGAGGTGAAAGAGCTAAAAGCAGAGCTTCATGCTGTCTTAGAAGATAAGACGAGTATAGAGTTGATGTGGGAGGAGGAACACGATGAGAGAGTTTTGGCCAAGGACAAGGTTCACGAGCTAAAACAGGAGGTCTTTGAGCTCAGGCAGGAGCTAAAGACCAAGAAACAGAAGATAGGGAGGATGTAACGACCCCAAAATTCATACAATTTAATTCTTAACTTCAGTCGTTAACAATACATTCAACCTTTAATTTTACATCATTAAACGATAATAAAACCATTGAAATTTACGGAATAATTAAAATTTTCTATTACAATTAAATTTTTTATTACAAACTATTCTCGTTCCAAAAACTTTCAACCTTTACATCTAAATATCTTAGAATTATTTTAATACTACAAGAGTTTACATCGTAAAACGATATTACAATTCAACATTAATACATTATTAAGAACCTTAAACATGGTTCAAATAATAATAACTCAGCCAAAGTATATAAATCTTCAAGTATCACATAACTTTACCTTGAATCTTTAACCTGCAAAAGTGGTTATTTGCAAGGTTGAGCTCGACAGCCTAGCAAAATCTAACAGTTTTTATGCGTCACATAGCACATAATAACATTCTCGATATAAATCTCATAAACATTGGACTAACATAACATACATGATGTAGTTCATATAACAAGTATAAAGATTGAGTTCCTTACTCAATCAACATTCATTACTCAATCAACGTAGTCATAAATTTACTTTAACATTTAATTCTTTCAACATTAATATAACACACCATGCTATTTGCAATAAAGATTTCAAACATTTCATCATCAAATTCATATAGCAAATAGGAACTGAAAGACTTGCCTTAATTGTTGTTTACCAATAACAGTTTAACAGCTTACAGTTATCTGCACTTCACGTGCCCTACACAATTATATAATCATTCACATCAACTATTAGTCACATAGCGACGCATAGTAGTTGTAATGTAAACTTTAATCTATATCCTATAACCCTTCTTATTAATCAATACACAATGTTCAATTTGATTGTGTTAACTTTAGGCTTATAACTCACTATATTTCTTCTTAGTCAAACTCGGAGTTCATTCAAGTGTTTAAGTCTTTCTAGGAATCATTATTGGTTTTTTATTAACCCCATTTCATATCTTATAATATTCATTTCATTAGACTTAAAACACTTTTTACGTTCATTAACACTTGTCACGGCGTTTCAACATTCATTCGTCACACACCCGATTTGTCTCTCTTGTGTGTGCTTAGTATACTTATACAACTTATCTAATATATCATTTATTAATGTTAAGCATCATTATATTTACTAATATTCATGTTTTATAACCTAGGAAAACATCTTTTATCGTCAGAAGCACTACACTTGCATACGTGCATACCCGACGCCCTCCGATTGCCTCCTAATACATATCAGTCCCAAAAATAGCCATTTTTACCCCTTTTCCCAACATAAAAATAAAAACTGAACAAAAGTTGTAGGTCTACTCGTCCTCATTCCGGAACATCTTGAATCGCATCAATCAGAGTTTGTATGAAAACGTTATGCTTATTTTAGTAAAACATGTCCGATCAGTTTTTTTTCTTCACAATTTTGCAAAACAGACCACCCCCCCCCCCCACCGGGGTGGGGGTTTTTACACTAGGGTAGCCCGCCGGGGTAGGGGTCTCTTCTGATAGTTCGCAAATTATGATCTTGAACACTAAAGAAAGCCAAATTAGGCCTACAAACTCTTTTCTAACAATCATACCAACCTACCCAAAGTGTAATATGTTTACAGAAACATAAACTAATGTTTCTAACACGTTTCTAATAACATAAACATCAAGATTAAAACCTTTAAATTTCACTATTTCTCTTATTTCCTCTTCTTTTGACATTCATAGCAAAATTCTTCACTGTGAATTCGTTTTACAACCAAAATAGTTGGTTCTAATTACATTGTTTTCGTTTCTTCATGTACTTTCACAATCAATAGCCAATTTATATATTATGCAATGAATTGAGTACCAATTTTGCTGCTAATTTAAACCATATTTAATATATATCAATGTAAACTCACTGTAATATGATTTCCTCCATAATAAAATATATTACATGAATCAATTTACTCTAAATCATCTATAAACCCTATGAACACAACTTATATCAACAATTATCATATAAAATCATATAATAAACAATTACCCCTTCACACTAATTTTACAAAAAACTTTTCATGTATATAAAATCTAGAAATTTAGAAGAAAACTAAAAATAAGAAAAGTAGGGTTTTACCTTGCCAGAAGATGATTACAACAACTTCTTCTTCTAAATTCTAAATTCACAAAGAATGTTCTCTTCTCCCTTCTCTCTTTTCTTTCTTTTTTTTCTCTTCTTTTTCTTCTTATTTGTTCTTTCTCCCTTCTCTAACTTACGTACTTAAGAAACATATAATGTATAATATAATAGATATAAATTATATAATATAAATATATATGTAACTGATATCACTTACATTTTTTTTTGAAAATCAAAAGCCATAAGGCTTGTTTGGCTAAACCATTTTAAAATTAATAACTTACTACCCTTATGCCTTGTTTGGTAAAACCAATTAAAATTATGACTTAGTCATTCCTTAAGTCTTGTTTGGAAAAACAAGATTAAAACAAGATTTTCAAAAGTTCTAAGGTTTTGTTTGGGAAAACCAAATTTAAAACTCTTTTAATTTATGTTAATAACTCATTTATCACATAGTTTTATTGTGACAATTTATTTAACAAATTCTCACTCCTCTAATTTAATTATTTAATTAAATTAGAATATCACCATTATACTCGCGTAATAAAATACGTATAAATCTTATCTATTTTATCACACTTAAATAAATTATCCCATAACAATTTTCATTAAATATTTATTTAATACCATAAATATTCATTTTATTCCATAAAGTTTTCAACTAAAATATTTAATGTACTTAATAAATATTTTACTAGCATTATACTAATATTTACATTTTCATGCAATATATTAGATTCTCACTTTATTAAATCAATTATACTTATATTAATTCACTATTTTAATTAATTGAATTATTCACACTATTTATGGCACTTAACTCATAATAATTTTCATTGCCCACAATGTATAACAATTAAAATTATATTATCTCATAATATAATTTTACTTAATTAAATTAACTAATATTATTTAATTTCTTTAATAGTTTAATTAACTATTAAATCTCATTTTCTCCCAACATATGAATATATAATTCTCTTCACACCAAATCACGTAATTCAAAATATATACACCTCAATAAGAATTTTAATTATTAAATTTTTATTTTAATAACTTATGAAAATTCGGGTTGTCACAGAGGATGTCCTATATACATAGGAGTTCTCATGCGGATTTTCAGCAACAAGTAGTTGGGTATCCGATAGAGGCAGGGCAGACTAGGCATACTATCAGCCGTGATATTATAGTCGATCTTGCCAACACAGATTTTGATAATGCCTTATGGCAGATGTAATCTAGTATTAGCTAGAGTAGAGTTAGATGTGTAAATATGATGTATCTAGTAGTGACGTAAAAGCCTCTTTTGTATAACAAAGGGTAGTCTTTTGTAAATTCTAATTTTTGAAAAGCAATTGCGGGATAGTAATGTAATCAGCTTAAGCTGTGTAATGTGAACAATGTAGTATTATACGACAAGAAACAAATCAATATAAGCCTTTTTATGGAACATATTGAGTAATGAGTTTTGAAGTTATTGTTTAATCATGAATAATAACTAAGTAATAATAAAAGAGTAATAATGATGTGTTGTTTATCTTAACAGCAAAATGCCGCCAAGAAGGAGAAAACGTAATCAAGATGCTAATATTAATCAATCGGAGGGAGGTTCGGTAAACCCAATGCAAGAGTTCGTTAACTTGTTGACGTCTGCATTTAATAGAAATGGGGCTAATATATCCGTAAATCCTGGAGTAGTACGAGCTACTACTTTTAAAGATTTTAAGAGTGTCGGTCCGCCGGAGTTCAAAGGAACTACAGACCCCATAGAAGCCCAAACATGGGTGAAAAAATTTGAGAAGGCATTTGTCATTGCAAATGTCGATGAGGGTCAGAAGGTTGCTTTTACAACCTATATGATGAAGGGTGAGGCCAACTTTTGGTGGGAGGCTAACCAGGCTAGGGCTGCTATAGAGAACCTAACGTGGGTACGGTTCAAGGAGATTTTATTCGAGAACTATTTTCCCACGAGTATGCAAGGGAGGATGGAAATGCAGTTTTTAGAGTTGAAACAAGGGGAAATGACGGTTCCCCAATACGCTGCCAAGTTCAATGAACTGGCAAGATTTGCTCCACATCAGGTGGACACTGAGGTGAGAAAGGCTAGGAGGTTTGAGAAGGGCTTGAAACCCTGGCTCTATAACCGAATATGTGTGTTCCAAAGTACTTCTTTTGGGACCATACTAGAGAAGGAGATAATCACCGAAGGTGGGAATGAGGCTTTAAGCCAGTACCACAAGGATAAGAAGAATAAGGGTAAGGTGGATGGGGGAGTGAAGATCGAAGGAGCCAGCGGGAGTGGCGAAGGTCAGAAGAGGAAGGGGTTTAACTCTCGGAATACCAAAGTGAAGCAAGGAGATCCGAAAAGGAGGATGGAGGCATGAAAAACCTGTGGGAAGACTCACTTAGGAGTATGTCTCAAGGGGAAGGCTTTATGCTATAACTGTGGACAGGAGGGCCACATTTCGCCTAACTGTCCAAGTCTGAAAAAAAACCATGGATGTTTTGTATATGGGTCAACTGACCACATAGCAAAGAACTACCTAAAGAAGGGGACGGACGGGAATAAGGACGCTAATAGCAGTAAGTTAACTATTGGTGGTCCAACAGCAGTAAGGTAGGTAGATGGCCCGCACTTTAATATAATGACGGCAAGATGCAACAGCATCCGGAGATGTAATTCAGTATTATCCCGATCAACGATATAAATGCTTACGTGTTGTTTGATTCAGGTGCTACTTGTTCATTTATAGCATGTGATTTTGCTAGACGATTAGGATTACTTCCCGAAAAGTTGCCTATACCTTTAAATATTAAGGTAGCAAACGAAGAGATAATTCATGTTGAAGATATTCATAAGAGTTGTTGCGTAGACATGCGAGGTTGTAAATTATCGGTAGATCTGATACTGATAAAGTTGGGAGAATTCAATATAATTCTTGGAATGGATTGGTTGTTTAACCATGGGGCAATTATAGATTGCCAGAAGAAGTGTGTAAATATTAGAACGTTGAGACAACCTTAGTTAGTATTTTACGGTAATAGATCGTCGCGACGTTAGTGTTGTCTTACCATTACACAAACTAGGAAATTATTGAGAAAGGGATGTGTAGGTTATTTGTGTCATGTTGTTGATACCTAGAGAGTGGGATCGACCATGGAACAAATACCTATAGTTAAAGAATTCACGGATGTATTTCCAAGTGAATTGCCGAGTCTTCCACCGGATAGGGAGACCGAGTTTGTAATAGACATTGTGTGTAAGACCCCGAATTTTTTTATATAAATAAAATTGAATTTCCTCTATTCATTATCTTGAAATAATAAGGAGTTAATTTGATATAATATTTTGGTTATGGGTGAAATGTGCAAATTTTACAAAATAAGCAAGTGGTTATAAAATATTCATCGTTGTCGGGGAATATTTATTCGGTCGTGGAATATTCTTACTGTCGGGGAATATTCGTACGACGGCGCAACCATTTGTGGGCCCTATAACAGAATAACTGTCGGATGAAGAAAACGACAAGTTTTAGTTTTTATAAATAACGACGTAATTGTTACCGTTAACACTATTGGATTACCTGGTGGTTAAAATACAATAATACGCGTGGTTACACAGTAGCACACGGTATTTCACAGTATTTTTGAATTATTGATTCTTACATAAGAAGAAACTACTCAATAATTGTTACAGTAATTACTGTTCAATTTTTTATTTCATTGATTCAATATTTGTTGTGTTGATATTTTATATTATTGTTGTTTCAATATTTATCATTGCATAGTATTTCCCATTATCAGATCAATAATTCATATTATTTGAATAATATTATTAGATAGAATTATTGAAAATGTCTAAGGAAGTTCTGTCTATGAAAAGGGTTTGGTCACCTAATTGTGCGCCAGTAAGGAGAAATCCTTATCGGAAAGCCCCCTCTTTCCTGGGAATGACCTGGTTGTCATAATTGTGATTCTGTAATATTATTTATGAATAATTAATTATTAATTTATATGATAAAGAAATATTTATTTTATGTGGACATAAATGATGGATAGAAAAATATTTATTTTGTGTGGATATAAATGAAGGAATTAATGTTGCAGTGTTTTATCAGTATTTTGTCAGAATTGAGGTATTAAAAATCGTCCGTATGTAGATTTCGGGCATTTTTCGTTTGGAATTTGAAAAAACATAAATCTACAAAGTTGTAGAGAATTCGATTTCCTATGGAATGGACATACAATTCGTATTTTTCTAATAAAAGGGCTATTTATTATGAATTATTAAAGTTTTTGATTATTGTTTAAATGGTAAAACATTTTTGAAATTTCTAGAATGGGTTGGCCCCACTTTTGGTTGGTGAGAAATGTGTTGAAATTTTATTTCAAAAGTGGTGGGCATAAATAGTAACAGGTAAAGCCATCAGGTAGCAGGTTAGTCTGCTTTGGCGTTCTAGCATTTTTCTATAAATAGGTGCTTAGGTTAGAATTGAAAATCACACCAGAAATAAGTTTTCTTTCTCTTTATATTATCGAGCGTATTTTTGTGAGTATTTAGATACTTTGAGAGTTGCTATTCAGTGCAAGTTTCCTTCAGCATTACATCTGATATTCCAGTCAAAAATACTATTATTTTGAGGTAAGGGATGTTATTTTCTTCGTAAATGATATTATTTTCTTTAATATCATTATGCTGAAATATTGATATAAATTTTATTGTTAAATTTCTACCTTTTTGTGTCAGGTTTACTATTCACGTATATGACACTATTCACCGAAAAATGAAATTTTCTCTTCTTTGTCCCAGATGTCTATTATAATTACTATCTTTGATTGTATCCATGTCTTGATCTTCGTTCTTGAATTTTACTCCATTATGGTTTATTATGGAGTATTTTTAAACTTGAATTATCTAAAGTACGAATCTCAAATCTTTGTCCTTTTATCTCACTGGATTAATTCTCTAAATTTTTTTTCATCATCCTCAGTCTTTAATGGTGATACTTGATGAATATCTTTGGCCTGTAGTGCAAAGATGAACGGGTGTTGAGATGAACATAACCAACTGGTGATACAAATGAATATCTTTGGCCCGTAGTGCAAAGATGAATATTTGATGCAAGATGTATATTGATTGATGTTATAGGGATAAAATATTGATAATGGACTTTTAAATTCATAGATGATAGTAGATTTCATTCTCTACTTAACTCTTTTAATGAATTGTTGTTTCCGCTACAGTTGTTGATCTAAAACTTGTTGTCTATTATATTCTATCAGATTTTTCCCTGTTGAGGACTAAGGATAATTTGTTGTACATTATCTTAGTCATAATATTCTTTACTGGTCTAGTTGAGCTCACCCTTTTCCTTTTTGTTCTATTTTTCTTCTCAGGAAGCGAGAATATAGCAGGAACTAGTTGGGGTATAGAGTGATGGTCCTAGACAGTTGTTTTAGCAGTCCTCACTATTTTTGTAAAATAGTGTATCAATAATTGTAATGAGAAATTTATCTGAGTGTGGATATTGTCTAGAAGACAATATTTGTATTTAAACTCACACTTTTATGTGTTGTAGTATTTTTCACGACAATTGTATTATGAAGTTGTAGTTATTTCTGTACCATGTATTTGGCGACTCAAAATGGGTGATGTATACCTATTGTGGGGGCGTCCCAATTGGTATCAGAGCTTAGGGATATGGTCTCCAAGCGGAGATCGGGGAATAGAACTAGGAGGAGAGCACGAGTAAATCCTTCGCTAAAGGTGTCTACCTAAGCTTATTTGTTGGTCATCATGATGATATTGGGATATTATGTGATATGTTAATTTGTTTAATTAACCCTTATTGTATGGCAGTATTTAAGAATGGCAGCTGAGAACGTTAACAATGGAGTGTATGAGACTGTGGAAACACCTTTAGTCACCAATTAGGAGAACGTGCAACAGAAAGGCAATATTCCTCCTGTAAACAACACTACCGAACAAACGATGAATGATGGGATGTTTAGAAGCTTTTTGTAGTTCATGCAAAATCAGACGAGGGAGACTCGTGTACAAAATACGGGTGGAAATGATAACAACGCGCGGTTTGTCACAGCCAAGCAGTTCAAACAGTTGAGACCACCAAAATTCTGGGGAAAGCCGGATCCGATCAAGGCAGAAACGTGGGTTAAGCAAATTACCAAGATGTTTGATGTTTTGAGATGCACGGAGGAATAGAAGGTTCCATTCGCCACCTTTATGTTCCGTGGTGAGGCGGTCTTCGGTGGGAATCATGAAGCGTACCTCTACCGCCACTTTTCAATATGTCTTAGGAAACATTTCAAAAATTGTTCAATGACAAGTACTTTCCTGAAAGTATTCGGCACATGAAGGAGGTAGAGTCCATCAAGCTGGGGCAAAATAATATGAACGTGTCATAGTACAAAGCTAAGTTTGCCGAGTTGTCCCGATTTGCATCCTATTTGGTTGATAATGAGGAGAGAATGACGTGAATGTTTCTGTGAGGTTTGAAACCCAAAATACGCCAATACCTCATTTCTCACAAACTTTGTTTTATATTCAGATGTTGTGAATAGGGCTCAGTTATTGGAGCGCGATAATGAGTCAGCTCAACTGAAGAATAATGACCAACAACTCGATGATAATTGAACCGGTGGCAACGGTCATCGGAACAATGATAACCATCGTGGAGGAAATTATCATGCTAGAAATGGTAACCACTTCGGTGGTAATCATGGCCAAGATAATAGAAGAAATAATTCAAGTGGAAATTTTAAGAATAGAAGATTTAACGATGACGGGAAGACGTCGGCACCAGCAACAAATTCTAGAGGAGGAGAACGACCGCAAGTTAGATGCTACAGATGCGGAGAGGAAGGACATATAAGTCTAAACTGTTCATAGCCTTCTGAGGTATGTTTTAGTTTTGGAAAAGACAGTCGCATAGCTCGATTTTATCCTATAGTAAAATCAAGTCCAGCTGCGACGTTGGCACCAAAGGCGGATACAGACAAAACAAAGTCGACGATTTCTGGAAGAGCGTTTGTCGTGACTGCCCAAAATGCGAGGAACCCGAACGAAGGTATCATGGGTTAGTTAATTATAAATTCTTGCTAAATCTATACCTTATTAGATACCAGTTCTACCCATTCTTTTATCTCTCCTGCTTGTGCTCAACGTTTAAACTTGACTCCGGAGAAATTGGACTTTGACTTATCTGTGAAAACTCCGTTAGGAGAAACTTTTGTTACATCCACTATTTATAAATTTTGCTTGATTCAAGTTGGCACCATCACATTACATGTTGATCTTATCTCTTTAAAGATACTTGCATTTAATGTGATTTTAGGGATTGATTGGTTAACCACTCATCATGCTAAAATTGATTATTTTTGTAAGGTTCTTAGTTTTTATATTCCTAACCAACCTATTATGCGAATTCAAGCAACTAAACCACTAAAGTCAAAAACTTTCATATTAAGCTATAAAGTTATTAGTTTATTGAAAAATGGATGTCAAGCTTTCTTAGCCCATGTCATGGACTTGAACAAAAATACGTCAGATTGGAATAATATTTCTGTTGTTAGTGAATTCCCTGACATATTTCCTGAAAAACTTCCTGGCCTACCCCCAGAATGTGATATTGAATTTTGTATCGACTTTGAACCCAGTACAAAACCCATTTCTAAAATCTCATATCGAATGGCTCCTATTAAACTTCAGGAGTTAAAAACCCAAGTACAAGAGTTGGTACCCGAGCCTCTATCCGGTGACTTCACTTTATGGACATGCAAAGCTGAACTCTCCATGGGGACTCTATATTTGTGCGCGATGGTAAAACGATAAGCTGCCATTGTGACGTCTTATCTAAGATCGGGATATGAATCACGGCTTGAGAGCAACCAAAGTCGGTGACCAAAGTACGTAGCTTTCTAGGCTTAGATGGTTACTATCGGAGATTCGTGGAAGGATTGTCTCGAATCGCTACTCCATTAACTTTGCTGACTCGAAGAGATAAAAAATTCATATGGAGCGAGGAATACGAGAAGATTTTTGAAGAGTTCAAGAGATTTTCTTTGGCACCTATAAATACCATCCCGGAAAAGCGAATGAAATTTTAAAAGATCGTATAAAGTTGATATTTTTTAAAGACCTATTTTATATAATTTACAAACCATAAAGATAGAAGTTAATGAATAACCCGAGATTTTCTATATAAAATAAATAAGTTTTAAGTAAATTTTTTTATTTAATGTGAAAGTGTCAAGTAAAGTGATAAATGCGAATACATTTATTACTTGAAAAATTAGAAATAATTTTGAATTATTAATTACCACAAATTATATGGTAATAAATTTCTATAAGTCAAAATGTTTTTATTAATTATTTTCCATGAAAACATGATTGGAAATAATATAAGATGTGATAATTAGATTTATACAATAAATATTTTATTATATGAATTGTTCGTAATATTTAAGTTAATTATTTTAACTTGATTATTGATGATGTGTACGAAGAATAAGTCGTATATGAGATCCAAACCTCGATTGGGATTGTGATCAAGAGATGAGAATAATAATATTATATTATTTTACAAAGCACTATAATTATGTAATCGGGTATGTGCGTGACAGATAATATCGAGCAATGACTACCAATTAGGTCATAGCATATTACCGTGTCAGTGAAACCCTAATTATTAAACTCGCTTATGGGATATTTCGAGTAGTGACCGTGTATATGAAGTTATCGTGAATAAGAATATCGATGAATTAAAGAAACCCTAATTATCGTTGTGACGTAGATAATTAGGACAAACCCTAATTATTATAACCCTAACCTATTGAAATTAGAAATCGTAACGAATCGTGTTAGAACATACACAGTATAATTAAAGAACTACTAATGGTCAATTAGAAACCCTAATTGATGACGCTTGAGAAACCCTAATTTTAATTAATGGGTTTAATTTCGATGTTATCAGATAAGTGTTTTAATTTACCAAAGGATAGAAGTTAATTGGTAAATTATAAGAATTAAATCTAGTGATTAAATATTACATTTAATTTCCTTGTACAAGATTGCCCATACACTCTTAAACAAAGCCCAACCATCACCCATAACAAATCGTAAGCAAGAATCAAGAATTTTTGGCAAAAGGGTATAAGAACACTAAACCTAGAAATCTTTTGATTCAATGTTATTTGATGCAATTGATTGTTTAAAGTTGTGTAATAGAATGTTAATTGATGATATGGGTTGATAAATCAAAGACCCATAACATCAAAGTGCACAAATTTGAAGATTTAAACAAGTTGGAAAAATCAATTTCAAGTATTTTTTTCACCAAATGTCGAGGCCATAACTCTTTGCTCGATCATGAGTTTTGTTCTTCAAAAGTTGTTATGTGTAGCCTCGATATGTGGCCTTTAATCAAAAAAAGAATCAAGTCCATATCATGTATAGATTAGAAGTTATAGATGGTCAAACATGGTTGACCGATCATGATAAACTGCTTTTACAGGTAGTCTTTAATGGGGCATTCTCGTCCACTTTTTTGTGCTTTAAAAGGTCTGGGCTTTTGATATGTTGTAGTGCATCGAAGTTAGGAAGCCATAGGTTTTGAATGACCTCATTCTCGACTTCGGATGAGGGAATTACGGATGATCGGAAGGAAATGTGTCAAATTTCTCAAAATTGAAAGTCAGCAGCGGATGTGCTATTCGAGACACTGTTTCGATCAGTTAATGTTTCCAAAACCTTCTGGGCTTTTGGTATGTTATAGTACACCGAATAAGTTTTTATAGACTCAAACGGACTAAATCCGATATCGGAGGAGAGAGTTATGACATTTCAAAGTAGTAGTGTCAAAACTTCCCAACAAGTGCGGTGCAGTCCATTTGAACGGAATTTCAATGATGTGTTCGAATTTGGAAATGGTCAAAGAATAAAAGTTGCAGCCCCAGAAGTTAGCTTCAAGGGGCTCAAGAATCGCCAAAAATGTTTTAAAATGAAAGAGTTATGACTGTTTTAGCGAAAGAGGGTAAAGCTGAAACGAGATTAAAAACTGTTATGAACGCCCACTTTTGACGACCGCTTGGGCTACCTAATGAACCCAATTGGGTAATTCGTATTTTTAAAAAATAGTCTTACATACCATGTATAATATATCCAAAAAATCGTATTAATCGAGTTATGAGCAATGCGTTAGAAAATCGCAAAGTGAGCTATTGAAAATTAGTATAAACCAAGTCTCACATCGACTAAATTGAGAACTTCACCATTTTCTAAACCTATAAATAGAAGGGCTTGGCCTTTGTTTCATTCACCAAACAATAAGGCCTCCAATTTTTGAGAAAGGCTTTGTTGTTGGAGAACTTTTATAAAGATCTCCTTAGTTAAATTTTGGCGTGGAAGTGCGATTCAAATTGTGGAATTCAGATTTCGGGTATGTTTTTATTTAATTTTTGTAATGTTATTATTTTTAATTGTTAGTTAAAGTTTGAATTTTTGAAGTTTAGTTAGTGTTGTTAATAAACTAGTTAGTTTACTATGTTTATTTTGGCTTGGAATTGATTATGTAAATGAGTTATTTGTGATGACTTTTAATATTTTGTGATGAATTTCATTAATTAATAATTATTAATGATATTAAAGTTATTTAATGATTATATTAAATAATTTAGTTTAAAATGATTTTAATATTATAAAAATCATTTTAAATGAAAATAAGGTATTTAAAAATATTTTAAGTTATAAAATATAACTTTTAATATTTAAATGATAATTTCATTAATAATTAAATATTAATGATATTAAGATAATATTAATGATATTTAATTTATTTAATGATTAATATTAAATAAATAGTTTAAAAATGGTTTTACTTATTTAAAAACCATTTAAAGAGGATATTAAGGATTTAAAAATATTTTAAGTTATAATTAATGACTTTTAATATTTGATAAATAGTACATTAATATTTAAATATTAATGGTAATTATTTGGGTAATATAAATGTTTTAAAAATAGTTTGTGTTATTATAAATAACTTTTATATTTTGAGCAATGGTTTCATTAATAGTTTAGTATTAATTAAACTATTAATGATAATGGAATTGTTTAATGTTTAAATCATTTAATTATGATTCTCGATATTTGAAAGTTATAATTACCAAACTAGTCGATTTGAGAACCGATTATGAAGTTCTCAATTTGAAGAAGAACACCTATAGTAATAAAGTTATATCACTATAGGCCCTTTAGTGACGAGATTTGAATTATTTTAAATTTTTCAATTTCCGAAATTGCGAAAATGATTAAAAAATAAGATGTCCGATATTTACAGATGTTGAGGTATAGAATAAGAGTCTTAGACTCAAGATTTACCCGATAAAGTCGCTTTACGATTTACAAATGTCGACCTTATAAAAGAAAGAAAAGACTACCGTAAGAGCATGGATGAGATATTTGAAAATGTATAAAAATATTTCAAGTATAGAATAGAACTAAAAGTATGATCACTATGATTATGTGATTAGACTACGTGTCAATCGTAATGTAGACAATTTTATGTGTTAAGATATATTGTTCTAATCGAACTAATGATCCGATTATTGATAGGTTGTGATAAAGAGATAAAACCTAAGTTGAGATTTGTAATCAAATAATCAAAAGTATCCTACCTTTGCACTTCCTTTACGCAATGGACATGAGTAAGAAGTTTCGTAATTATTCTATTCCCTGCATGCATTATGTACTCTTTGATTATCGATATGTTAGCTCGTATATATATTCTATTCATTGATTTCTATAAATGGTTATACAAGTGTCCCCACTTGGATAATCATGGCATTTGTTCACATGTTGATACACCTTTTGTCAATTACCCGTATATATATATTTGAATTACATATTATTGTTGAGCAAGATTAAAACCTTCGGTTTGGAACCGTGCATGTATAAACATCCCTATATGGGAAGATTTTTGCGCAAGGATAGAGTGAGCGATGAATTTCGCTCAAGTTATGTAGTATTGATCAATACAGGTACAACGGGGTCGATCACCCTCCGCGTCTGTAAGTTATAGATTTATTTGAGGATAGAATTCCGCTAAACCTTTTCAAAATGAAAAGAATGTTCATAGTATGTTTCTTAAACCCTATTCAAGGGTAGAGCCAGAGCCAAATTTAAAGAATTTGAAAGAGAGTTGTTATGTGAATTTTTATCAAGATGATTTACTTCACAACTTTCAATTCATTGTAGAAGTGTTATGTAAAGAGAATACTTATATTCTTTCACTTTTATATATAATTGCTATTACTTGTCGGCACACTTAAATGCTCATCCTTGCTTAAATTAAATGTTTTCGCTTATGTATGAGCAACCTCAAGGCTCAAAATGAACAAAGGAAAAGGAAAGTCGATCGAATAAGTGTGTATTATGAGTTAATGGTTATAGTTGTATTGGTATCTATTCAAGTATTGTAAGGAATGTATTTGAAGGTCACGACTGGGAAGTAAACTTTGATGTATGTAAATTAAGTTCGAATGTATTATTATTTAGTATTATTCAAATTTTAAAGAAATGGTATCGTGGAGAACCGAAGTTCGGGTTTCAAGTACACGGATTTGGGGTCGCCATAGTTTGGTATCAAAGTCATTTGGTTATGAAGCTTAGGTAGGAATACCGAGACTAATAACCGAAATGATTAGGATAAGTATTAACTCATATAGAGTTAGTTGGTCGATAAGATTCAAAGATGAATCTCGGCGAGTGTAAAGACACGAGTTCCCTAACTCTCGATTATAAAGTTAAAAACAAGAGGTGGGGAATAGATTGAGTCTAAGAGACCGAAAGTGCGCTTATGAGAGATCGTAAAATAAAACGATCAAGATATAGAACTAAATCGTAATATATACGATAAGATCACCCCATGATCCGATAAGGCTATATAAATGTAAGGAATCAACTGATGATTGGAAAGTTTACACAAGAAGATTGCTATGTATGAATTGTACTATCAATTGAGTACAGATCCGTAAGAGAATTATAAATACTGAATTAAATTGCATTATGGAGAATGGGGTTAGTGTTAGATGGGGATTCAATTGAGGACTCATGTCAAGTAAATGAGTTGTATGATTCTTCGTATGGGAGTCGAATTGTACTTGGTGTAAAAACCACTTAGTTTCTCGCAATCGATAATCATTGAAATGTATGTAATCGCGCTAATTGTTATATGCACATTAAGAGGATGACTCCATTCTCGTGTGTATAACAGTAGAATAGGTCATAGATAGAGAATATAAGATTAAGTTCGAGTTCTTAAAACTCATACCTATGAGACATTCTTGACTCATAATTATATGAAATGTTTATGAACCCCTCAGCGAATGGACGCCAAAGGTCTGACTAGGATAAGTTCTTAAACTCATATGATTGTGGCAATTTATGAACTCATAAGTGTGGTTTGATGAACTGGGTATAGTTTTGTGTGAATGGAGTGTTATGGATTACATGAACAGATAGATTGTTAAGTAAATGATTTTTAGTGAAGGTGTTAGGTTTTCCTAAACTCCTAGCTATGCTAAACTTCAAAATTTTTGACATCAAGCTAAATACGCACTATGTGCTTTTGAAAACAAAAATGTAGACTCGTAATCATTTTTTTGAAACATTTAAAGTACTGGGCCTATGCTACTTATTTTGGCTAGGACGCAAATGATTTGAAATATCAAAATTTGTTTTTAATTATCACTCATGTACCATGTAACCTGGTGCAGAGATGATAAAAATGTGATGGAGTTGTAAATACAGGAATACTTAGTGTGAATTTGACCTGAAGTCGCTATTCCACTATTGTATGATGTGTTATGACAAAGTCATACAATGACGGCATCCTCAACGGATTGTTAATACAGTACGGCATCATGACGTCATTCTCGAAAATGTTTTCAAAAGTTTAATTTGCCAATCTGGTTTGGCTACATCTAAATAATTCGATTGAAGTGAATTATTGATATGAGTCTATGCTATTTGAATCACTAGACTAATGTTTATGAAAACTCTAAGTGTTCATCAAAAAGAAATTTCCTAAACCAAATTGTTTGAAGCGGAATCCTATGATAAGACCGAGGTGAACAATGTTGTTTGGATAAATGATCCAATCTAATGGCGTAAATATTCGCTAGGTATGATTAATACGTTATGCATGACGTAGGGGTACAATAGGCTAATCACCTAAAAAGTACTATTAATGGTAGTTTACCTTCTTTGTGATTGTAAACATACCGAGTAATGTTTTGTTTTCATGGTATGAATACCATTAAAACTATGTGTTCATGGTCTATATGACCCCTCAAAGATAATTTGACAACTTTTACTCTTGTGAGAGGTGTATTGGGTAGCATGTGATGATATGTGTGAATGTTGTAAGCATAGATAGAGTTAATTTGAGTTATGAGGAGGTTGGAGCGGAGGGAGATATTCAGATAAGATAAATGAAGGTTGAAATAGAAGCCAAAGACACCAGATATATACCTTGATCGAGGGCTTTAGTCATCACCTTCATGCGATTCGATGCAGAGAGTGGATGGAGTCGCTTTTCGGCGCAGAGATAGCGTTGATGAGAATTGAATAAATTTATCGTCAATCAAAATAAGAGACAACATATAGAACTCTTGATTGTCGTGTATATATACTATATGTTAATCGTGGTAACTTATGTATGTAGATGTCCGTGTGAGAAAGATATGTGGAATAAGAAGCATCATATTCACACCCCGAGCTAATATCGAGGCCAATGTGATGAAATAGAAGCTCACTAGGAACCCAAATTGACGAGGTGGCTATCGTGGAAAAAGCGTAGCATCGCATCCGTAAATATTGGATTTGACAGATAGTGATTCAGACACTAAAGTTGAAGTCGCTCAAGCATCAACGGAGGTGCAGGATTTGGAGAACAAGGTTTCTTCATTGGAAAGGTTGTGGGAGATAGAAAAGTTGATGCGTCAAAGCGTTAATGGAAACAATGGAAGAAGCAGGATAAGCTCAAAATCCAAATCGACCGGATGGAGCCTCAAGTCGACACATCCGTGAAGGACACACCTCTCCTCGTTGCTCACTATAAGAAAGGTGGATGTTTTAATTGTGGGATGTAAGGACATCGAGCGAATGAATGTCCGAGAAAAGGCTTGGTAAATAAGTAGTATGGGTTATGTATGTAATATGTGTGATAAGTAATGAACTATTTTTAACTTTATGTTGGTTAAGATTTTAAATTCGACTTTAAGTAGTCACAAAGGGATAGCCGTTGATTAAAGCGAGGATGTCTTTGTGTAAATATTCGATAAATGAATATGAATCTAAGATTGAGAAATGAAACGAGTTTAATACATTAATCTTATGCAATAAGGTTTAAAATGTAAGGTATAATTTATGGTTTTATTTAACTGTATAATGCCGCCAAGACGTCAAACTCAACCCAAAGGATAGAAGAATCTACTAATCTTTGAGGAACGCAGCCAGAATCGATGCAAAACTTTTTGCAAACATGGTAGCTCGAAGCTATGCACAGGAACACCAATTCTATGGAAACCAAATAGACACAATCGCTTGGCAAAATTCAAAGACTTCAAAGCCAGAGTACCACCGTGAATTTAGAGGATCACCAATTTATAGAAGCCAGACTTGGGTGAATGAGATAGAGAAGGCGTTCAGAATCGCTAAAAGTAGATGAGGGGCAAAAGACCGCTTTTGCCACTTATATGATGAAAGGGAAGCTAACTTTTGTGGGAGGCAAATAAGACTCAAGCAGAGAAGAAGAAAAATTACTTGGGATAGGTTTAAGGATTTATTTTTCAAAACTATCTCTCTGTTAGTATGCGCCTAGAATGGAGGTGAGATTCTCGGAGTTAAAGCAGATAACATGACCATTACTTGAGTATGCCACAAAATTTAATGAGTTGGCTAGGTTTGCTCCACATCAAGTGGATACAGAGGCTAGGAAGGCAAGGAGATTTGAGTGGGCTTAAAACCTCGGCTCTCTGATAAGGTGTCAAGATCGCAAATTAATACTTTTACAAAGACTCATGGAGAAGGCTATCATTCACGAACAGGAAGTGAGGCCATGAGCCTCTACCATAAGGAGAAGAAGAACAAAAGCAAGTCGAGGAACAAGAAAGATAGAAAGTAGTAGTGGGAATAGGGGTGAGAAAAGAATGAGGAATTTTTCCAGAAAATGCAAGTAAAGCAGAAGGTATAAAGAAGGTAGTGCGGTGGCAAGAATCTGCGGGAAGAATCACTCAGCGCGAGTGTCTCAAGGGCAAGTTTGTATGCTACAAGTGCAAGTGGCAATAGGTCATATCTCTCCAACCGCCTAACTCAAGGATGATCAATGGATGCTTCATATGTGGATCGACCGAGCATAAGGTGAGGAACCGTCCCACAGAGGGGAATGGAGGCAGGAACGTAACTACACGGGAGAAGCAAGTGGGGCGTTAGCAATTTCAGGACCAAACTCAACCAAGAACTCCAACGAAAAGTAACTCCGAGGGTTTACAACATGACTACCAGATACGGTGGCACCGGAAGCAGAACTCCAAAAAGCTATTTGAATAACTTATATATCTTATATTTCGCTTAATCGGATAGACAAGTGTTATGATGAATAACTAAAGATCGATTCGATCAAGTATGATCGAGATCTACGTCGACAATGATTATATGCTATGTACCTTCCTCAGAGCATATGAGTTTTTAAAGCGGTGATTCCGGGGCTAATCCTTATAAGGAGGGTGAATGTAATAACCCGAGATTTTCTATATAAAATAAATAAGAAATTTTATGATAATTTTTTTTTTTATTTAATGACGAGACTAAGTGTCAAGTAAAGTGAACGATAAATGCGAATACATTTATTACTTGAAAAATTAGAAATAATTTTGGAATTATTAATTACCACAAATTATATGGTAATAAATTTCGTAGTTTAAATGTTTTTATTAATTATTTTCCATGAAAACATGATTGGAAATAATATATGATGTGATAATTAGATTTATATAATAAATATTTTATTATATGAATTGTTCGTAATATTTAAGTTAATTATTTTAACTTGATTATTGATGATGTGTACAAAGAATAAGTCGTATATGAGATCCAAACCCCGGATTGGGATTGTGATCAAGATATGAGAATAATAATATTATATTATTTTACAAAGACCATAATTATGTACTTTGGGTATGTGCGGACAGAATAATATTGAAGCAAATGACGCGGTCAATTAGGTCCTAAAGATATTACCGTCTTTGTGAAATCCTAATTATTAAACTCGCTTATGGGATATTTCACGAGTAGTAACTGTATATATGAGTTACTTGCGAATAAGAATATCGATCATTAGAAGAAACCCTAATTACTCACAGACGTCGATAATTAGGACAAACCTTAATTATTATAACCCTAACCGGTTGAAATTAGAAACCGTAACGACTGTGTTAGTAACATACATAGATAATTAAAGAACCACTAATGGTCAATTAGAAACCCTAATTGATGACGTTGAGAAACCCTAATTTTAATTACCAGGTTTAATTTCGATATTATCAGATAAGTGTTTTAATTTACCAAAGGATAGAAGTTAATTGGTAAATTATAAGAATTAAATCTAGTGATTAAATATTACATTTAATTGCATTGTACAAGATTGCCCATACACTCTTAAACAAAGCCCAACCATCACCCATAACAAATCAGAAGCAAGAATCAAGAATTTTTGGCAAAAAGGGTATAAGAACACTAAACCTAGAAATCCTTTGATTCAATGTTATTTGATGCAATTGATTGTTTAAAGTTGTGTAATAGAATGTTAATTGATGATATGGGTTGATAAATCAAAGACCCATAACATCAAAGTGCACAAATTTGAAGATTTAAACAAGTTGGAAAAATTGAATTCTGTTATTTTTTTTCACCAAATGTCAGAGGCCATAATTCTTTGCTCGATCATGAGTTTTGTTCTTCAAAAGTTGTTATGTGTAAATTCGATATGTGGCCTTTAATCTGCAAAAAGAATCAAGTCCATATCATGTATAGATTAGAAGTTATAGATGGTCAAACATGGTTGACCGATCATGATAAACTGTTTCTGGGCAGTCTGTAATGGGGGCATTCTCGTCCACTTTTTTTTCTTTAAAAGGTCTGAGCTTTTGATATGTTGTAGTGCACTGAGTTAGGAAGCCATAGGCTTTAGAATGACCTCATTCCGACCTCGGATGAGGGAATTACTGATTGGAAGGAAATGTGTCAAATTTCTCAAACTGAAAAGTCAGACAGGGATGTGCTATTCGGGACACTTTGTTTTCGATCAGTTAATGTTTCCAAAACCTTCTGGCTTTTGGTATGTTATAGTACACCGAATAAGCTTTTCATAGACTCAAAACGGACTAAATCCGATATCGGAGGAGAGAGTTATGACATTTCAAAGTAGTAGTGTCAAACTTCCCAACAAGTGCGGTGCAGTCCATTTGAACGGAATTTATGGGCTGATGTGTTCGAATTTGGAAATGGTCAAAGAATAAAAGTTGCAGCCCCAGAAGTTAGCTTCACGTGGGCTCAAGAATCGCTCAAAATGTTTTAAAATGAAAGAGTTATGACTTGTTTTAGCGAAAGAGGGTAAAGCTGAAATGAGATTGAAAAGCTGTTATGAACGCCCACTTTTGACGACTGTTTGGGCTACCTAATGAACCCGAATTGGGTAATTCGTATTTTTAAAAATAGTCTTACATACCATGTATAACATATCCAAAAATCAGATTAATCGGAGTTATGAGCAATGCGTTAGAAAATCGCAAAGTGAGCTATTGAAAATTAGTATAAATCAAGTCCCACGTCGATTAAATTGAGAAACTTCACCATTTTCTAAACCTATAAATAGAAGGGCTTGGCTTTGTTTCATTCACCAACAATAAGGCCTCCAATTTTGAGAAAGGCTTTTGTTGTTGGAGAACTTTTTATAAAGATCTCCTTAGTTAAATTTTAGGCGTGGAAGTCACAGTATTCATTTGTGGAATTCGTATTTAAATTATGTTTCTTATTTAATTTTTGTAATGTTATTATTTTTAATTGTTAGTTAAAGTTTGAATTTTTGAAGTTTAGTTAGTGTTGTTAATAAACTAGTTAGTTTACTATGTTTATTTTGGCTTGGAATTAATTATGTAAATGAGTTATTTGTGATGACTTTTAATATTTTGTGATGAATTTCATTAATTAATAATTATTAATGATATTAAAGTTATTTAATGATTATATTAAATAATTTAGTTTAAAATGATTTTAATATTATAAAAATCATTTTAAATGAAAATAAGGTATTTAAAAATATTTTAAGTTATAAAATATAACTTTTAATATTTAAATGATAATTTCATTAATAATTAAATATTAATGATATTAAGATAATATTAATGATATTTAGTTTATTTAATGATTAATATTAAATAAATAGTTTAAAAATGGTTTTACTTATTTAAAAACTATTTAAAGAGGATATTAAGGATTTAAAAATATTTTAAGTTATAATTAATGACTTTTAATATTTGGATAAATAGTACATTATTATTTAAATATTAATGGTAATTATTTGGGTAATATAAACGCTTTTAAAATAGTTTGTGTTATTATAAATAACTTTTATATTTTGACAATGGTTTCATTAATAGTTTAGTATTAATTAAACTTTTAATGATAATGGAATTGTTTAATGTTTAAATCATTTAATTATGATTCGATATTTGAAAGTTATAAATGCTACCAAACTAGTGACTTGAGAACCGATTATGAAGTTCAATTTGAAGAAGAACACCTATAAGAATGTGATTATATCACTATAGGCCCTTTAGTGACAGCTTTGAATTATTTTAAATTTTTTAATTTCTCGGAAATTACGAAAATGATTAAAAAATAAGATGTCCGATATTTACAGATGTTGAGGTATAGAATAAGAGTCTTAGACTCAAGATTTACCAAATAAAGTCAGCTTGAGACGACGACAAATGTCGAACCTTATAAAAGAAAGAAAAAGACTACTCGTAGAAGAGCATGGATGAGATATTTGAAAATGTATAAAATATTTCAAGTATGAATAGAACTAAAAAGTATGATCACTATGATTATGTGATTAGACTATGTCTTGAATTGTAATAGATGATTACTATGTGTTAAGATATATTGTTCTAATCGAACGAATGATCCGATTATTGATAGTTGTGATAAAGAGATAAAACCTAAGTTGAGATTTGTAATCGTGAATCAAAAGAGATCCTACCTTTGCACTTCCTTTATGCAATGGACATGAGTAAGAAGTTTCGTAATTATTCTACTCTACCTCACATGCATTATGTACTTTTGATTATCGACATGTTAAATCGGATATATATTACGCTCATTGATTTATATAAATGGTTACAAGTGTCCCCACTTGGATAATCATGGCATTTGTTCACATGTTGATACACCTTTGTCAATTACCCGTATATATATATGTTGAATTACATATTATTGTTGAGCAAGATTAAAACCTTCGGGTTTGGAACCGTGCATGTATGAACATCCCTATATGGGAAGATTTTTTGCATAAAAGCGGATAGAGTGAAGCGATGAATTTCGTTCAAGTTATGTAGTATTGATCAATCACAGGTACAATGGGTGATCACCCTCCGCGTCTTGTAAGTTATGACGGTTTGAGGATAGAATTCCGCTAAACCTTTTCGAAAATGAAAAGAATGTTCATAGTATGTTTCTTAAACCCTATTCAAGGGTAGAGCCAGAGCCAAATTTAAAGAATTTGAAAGAGAGTTGTTATGTGAATTTTTATCAAGATCAGATTACTTCACAACTTTCAATTCGTTGTAAAGTGTTATGTAAAGAGAATACTTATATTCTTTAAAACTTATATATAATTGCTATTACTTGCGGGCACTTAAATGCTCATCCTTGCTTAAATTAAATGTTTTCGATTATGTATATGCAACTTTGAAGGCTCGAGCATGAACAAAGGAAAAGGAAAGGTGATCGAATAAGTGTGTATTATGAGTTAATGGTTATAGTTGTATTGGTATCTATTCAAGTATTGTAAAGGAATGTATTTGAAGGTCACGTGCACAGGGAAGTAAACTTTGATGTATGTAAATTAAGTTCGAATGTATTATTATTTAGTATTATTCAACCTTAAAGAAATGGTATCGTGGAGAACCCAGTTTGGGTTTCAAGTACTGGATTTGGGGTCAAATCACGATTAAAGACTCTAGGGACCCACGTTATGATGTTAAATATATGAGTAGAATCGACTTTAATTGATAAAGTTAAAACCGCTCAGTTTTGCATAAATTTGGTCGATGAATATAAAGAAGAAGGTGCAAGAAGGCATTATTCTAAAGTAAGAGTTGATGAAGAGAAAGAAAGCTCAAACCTTGATTTATTTGAAATCTTCGATCGGTAGGAACCGTAGCTATAGACTCGCCTTAACGCTAAGTATGTCGCGTGTTCATAACATTTTTCACGTATCGATGTTACGTAAATATGTGGACGACTCAAACCATATTATTGTGTTAGAATCGGAAGAGAAAGCTGAAGATTTAACGTACGAGGAGGTACCTGTCAAGATCTTGGATAAGAAAGAGAATGTCCTACGCACAAAGGTTATACCACAAGTTAAGATTTTGTAAAGGAACCATGCTATTGGAAAAATGACCTGGGAGTTGGAATCAAAATTGAAAGCAAGGTACCCTCACCTTTTCGAAACACCAGGTACGTACGTCAATTTCGAGGACGAAATTTCATAAGGAGGGAGGTTGTAAGACCCCGAATTTTTTTATATAAATAAAATTGAATTTCCTCAATTCATTATCTTGAAATAATAAGGAGTTAATTTGATATAATATTTTGGTTATGGGTGAAATGTGTAAATTTTACAAAATAAGCAAGTGGTTATAAAATATTCATCGTTGTCGGGGAATATTCGTTTGGTTAAATGGAATATTCTTACCGCTGTGGAGAATATTCAGATTTACGACAGCATGACCATTTGGGGCCCCATAATGTAATAATTGTCGGATGAATAAAGCGACAAGTTTGAGTTTTTATAAATAACGGCGTAATTGTTACCGTTAACACTATTGGATTACCTGGTGGTTAAAATACAATAATACGCTACGTGCCGGTTACTGCGAGTACACCAGATTACACAATATTTTTGAATTATTGATTCTTATGTAAGAAGACACTACTCAATAATTGTTACAGTAATTACTGTTCAATTTTTTATTTTATTGATTCAATATTTGTTGCGTTGATATTTTATATTATTGTTGTTTCAATAATTGTCATTGCATAGTATTTCTCATTATCAGATCAATAATTCATATTATTTGAATAATATTATTAGATAGCATTATTGAAAATGTCTAAGGAAGTTGTGTCTAGGAAAGGGGTTTAGTCACCTAATTGTGCGCCAGTAAGGAGAAATCCTTATCGGAAAGCCCCCTCTTTTCAAGGAACGACCTGGTTGTCATAATTGTGATTTTGTAATATTATTTATGAATAATTAATTATTGATTTATATGATAAGGAAATATTTATTTTATGTGGACATAAATGATGGATAGAAAAATATTTATTTTGTGTGGATATAAATGAAGGAATTAATGATGCGGTGTTTTATCAGTATTTTGTCAGAATGGAGGTATTAAAAATCGTCCGTATGTGGATTTCGGGCATTTTTCGTTTGGAATTTGAAAAAACTTCAATCTACAAAGTTTTAAAGAATTCGATTTCCTATGGAATGGACATACAATTCGTATTTTTCTGATCAAAGAGCTATTTATTATGAATTATTGAAGTTTCTGATTATTGTTTAAATGGTAAAACATTTTGGAAATTTCTAGAATGGGTGGGCCCCTTTTTTGGTTGGTGAGAAATGTGCTGAAATTTTATTTCAAAAGTGGTGGGAATGAATAGTAAGAGGTAAAGTCATCAAGTAGTAGGTTAGTCTGCTTAGGCGTTCTAGTATTTTCCTATAAATAGGTGCTTAGGTTAGAATTAAAAATCAAACCAGAAACAAGTTTTCTTTTTCTTTATATTATCGAGCGTATTTTTGTGAGTATTTAGATAATTTGAGAGTTGCTATTCAATGCAAGTTTCCTTTAGCATTACATCCGATATTCCTGTCAGAAATACTATTATTTTGAGGTAAGGGATGTTATTTTCTTCGTAAATGATATTATTTTCTTCAATATCATTATGTTGAAATATTGATATGAATTTTATTATGAAATTTCTACCTTTTTGTGTTGAGGTAACTATTCACGTATACTGTGACGCCCCCAAATCCGGGTATTTGAAACCCGAACTCGGTGCTTCACGATACCATTTCTATAAGCTGAATCATACAATAGTAATATTACATTCAAACTTAATTTACATACATCAAAGTTTACTTCCCAGGTACGAGACCTTCAAATATATTCCTTACAATACTTGAATAGATACCAATACAACTATAACCATTAACTCATAATACACACTTATTCGATCAGCTTTCCTTTTCCTTTGTTCGTGCTCGAGCCTTCAAAGTTGCTTATATATAATCGAAAACATTTAATTTAAGCAAGGATGAGCATTTGAGTGCCCAAAGAAGTAATAGCAATTATATATATAAGTTTAAAGAATATAAGTATTCTCTTTACATAACACTTCAACAACGAAGCAAAAGTTGTGAAGTAATCAGACTTGATAAAAATTCACATAACAACTCTCTTTCAAATTCTTGAAATTAGGCTCTACCCATGAATAGGGTTTAAGAAACATACTATGAACATTGTTTTCATTTTCGAAAAGGATTAGCAGAATTCATCCAAGAAACCGCTTAGCTAATTACAGTGCGGAGGGTGATCTCAGATTCTCTACCCTTTATTATCATCAATACTATATAACTTGAACGAAATTCATCGCTTTCACTATATCCGCCTCAAGCAAAAATCTTCCCATATAGTGATGTTCATACATGCCCGGTTCCAAACCCGAACGCTTTTAATCTTGCTTTCAACAATAATATGTAATTCAACATATATATATATATATATATATATATATATATACTGAGTAATTGACAAAGGTGTATCAACATGTGAATAAAGCTATGATTATCCAAGTGGGGACACTTGTATAACCATTTAGAAATCAACTTAATGTAATATATATCCGAAGGCTAACATGTTGATAATCAAAGCGTATAAAAACAGACAGAATAGAATAATTAAAACTTACTCATGTCAATCATTGCATAAGAAAATGCAAAGGTAGGATACTTGCTCGATTCAACATTACAAATCTCAACTTAGGTTTTATCTCTTTATCACAACCTATCAATAATCGGATCATTCGCCTCGATTAGAATAATATATCTTAACACATAAATCGCTCTATTACAACAATTACATAGTCTAATCACAATCACAAATGATCATAATTTTAGTTCCTATTCTATACTTGAAATATTTTTATACATTTTTCAAATATCTCATCCATGCTCTACGTAAGTCTTTTCTTTCTTTTATAAGGTTCGACATTTGTTACAGGCATCAAACGCTTTTATCGAATTAAATACCGAGTCTAAGACTCTTATTCTATACATCAACATCAGAATATCGGACATCTTATTTTTAATCATTTTCGCAATTTCCGAAATTGAAAAATTTAAAATAATTCAAATCATTACTAAAGGGCCTATAGTGATATAATCTGCTACTATAGGTGTTCTTCTTTAAATTCGTAACTTCATAATCAGTTCCTCAAGTCAACTAGTTTGGGCTAGGCTATAACTTTCAAATATCGTAATCATAATTAAATGATTTAAACATTAAACAATTCCATTATCATTAATAGTTTAATTAATACTAAACTATTAATGAAACCATTGCTAAAATATAAAAGTTATTTATAATAACTCAAACTATTTTTAAAACATTTATATTACCCAAATAATTACCATTAATATTTAAATATTAATGTACTATTTATCCAAATATTAAAAGTCATTAATTATAACTTAAAATATTTTAAATCCTTAATATCCTCTTTAAATGGTTTTTAAATAAGTAAAACCATTTTTAAACTATTTATTTAATATTAATCATTAAATAAACTAAATATCATTAATATTATCTTAATATCATTAATATTTAATTATTAATGAAATTATCATTTAAATATTAAAAGTTATATTTTATAACTTAAAATATTTTTAAATACCTTATTTTCATTTAAAATGATTTTTATAATATTAAAATCATTTTAAACTAAATTATTTAATATAATCATTAAATAACTTTAATATCATTAATAATTATTAATTAATGAAATTCATCACAAAATATTAAAAGTCATCACAAATAACTCATTTACATAATCAATTCCAAGCCAAAATAAACATAGTAAACTAACTAGTTTATTAACAACACTAACTAAACTTCAAAAATTCAAACTTTAACTAACAATTAAAAATAATAACATTACAAAAATTAAATAAGAAACATACCTGAAAATACTTAATTCCACAGAATCAATAATGCACTTCCACGCCAAAATTTAACTAAGGAGATCTTTATAAAAGTTCTCCCACAACAAAAGCCTTTCTCAAAAATTGGAGGCCTTATTATTGGTGAATGAAACAAAGGCCAAGCCCTTCTATTTATAGGTTTAGAAAATGGTGAAGTTCTCAATTTAGTCGATGTGACTTGGTTTATACTTATTTTCAATAAATTCACTTTGCATTTTCTAACGCATTGCTCATAACTCCATTAATCTGATTTTTGGATATGTTATACATGGTATGTAAGACTATTTTTAAAAAATACGAATTACCCAATTCGGTTCATTAGGTAGCCCAAACAAAGGCGTCCAAAAGTGGACGTTCATAATGATTTTCAATCTCGCTTCAGCTTTACCTCTTCCGCTAAAAAACACTCATAACTCTTTCATTTTAAAACATTTTGAGCGATTATTGAGCCCACGCCAAGCTAACTTCGGGGCTACAACTTTCATTCTTTGACCATTTCAAATTCAACACATCAGCCCAAATTCCGCTCAAATGGACTGCACTGCACTTGTTGGGAAGTTTTGACACTACTACTTTGAAATGTCATAACTCTCTCCTCCGATATCGGATTTAGTCCGCTTTGAGTCTATGGAAAGCTTATTCGGTGTACTATAACATAACAAAAGCCCAAAAGGTTTTGGAAACATTAACTGATCGAAACAAAGTCCCAAATAGCACATCCCTCTGTTGACTTTCGCTTTGAGAAATTTGACACATTTCCTTCCAATCACCGTAATTCCCTCATCCGAGGTCGAATGAGGTCATTCCAAAGCCTATGGCTTCCTAACTCAGTGCACTACAACATATCAAAAGCCCGGACCTTTTACAAAGACAAAAGTGGACGAGAATGCCCCATTACAGATCGCCCAAAATAGTTTATCATGCTTCGATCAACCATGTTTGACCATCTATAACTTCTAACCAATACATGATATGGACTTGATTCTTTTTGCAGATTAAAGACCACATATCAAAGCTACACATAACAACTTTTGAAGAACAAAACTCATGATCGAAAGCAAAGAGTTATGGCCTCGACATTTGGTGAAAAATAATGTAATCTTGCTTTTTCCAACTTGCTTAAATCTTCAAATTAGTGCACTTTGATGTTATAGGTCTTTGATTTATCAACCCATATCATCAATTAACATTCTATTACACAACTTTAAACAATCAATTGCATCAAATAACATCGAATCAAAGGATTTCTAGGTTTAGTGTTCTTATACCCTTTTCCAAAAATTCTCGATTTCGCTTCGATTTGTTATGGGTGATGGTTGGGCTTTGTTTAAGAGTGTATGGGCAATCTTGTACAAGGCAATTAAATGTAATATTTAATCACTAGATTTAATTCTTATAATTTACCAATTAACTTTTATCCTTTGGTAAATTAAAACACTTATACAATAACATCGAAATTAAACCCTTGAATTAAAATTAGGGTTTCAACGCCATCAATTAGGGTTTCTAATCGACCATTAGTGGTTCTTTAATTATATGTGTATGTTACTAACACAGATCGTTACGGTTTCTAATTTCAATCTATTAGGGGTTATAATAATTGTGGTTTTGTCCTAATTATCGACGCATAACAAAGAATTAGGGTTTCTTCTAATTACCGATATTCTTATTCACAAGAATTTCATATACACAATACTACTACTCGTAAATATCCCATAACTAAGTTTAATAATTAGGGTTTCACAAAGACGGTAATATATTTATGACATAATCAATCGTCATCACTTCAATATTATCTCGTCTCTCACATACCCAAAGACATAATTATGGTATCAGAAAATCATTATATAAATAATATAATATTATTATTCTCATCTCTTCCTCACAATCCCAATCCGTGGTTTGGATCTCATGTCTAACTTATTCTTCGTGATTAATACAAGATCAATAATCAAGTTAAAATAATTAACTTAAATATTTTTGAACAATTCATATAATAAAATATTTATTATATAAATCTAATTATCACTTCATATATTATTTCCAATCATGTTTTCATGGAAAATAATTAATAAAAACATTTCATTACGTAAATTTATTACCATATAATTTGTGGTAATTAATAATTCCAAAATTATTTCTAATTTTTCAAGTAATAAATGTATTCGCATTTATCGTTCACTTTACTTGACACTTAGTCTCGTCATTAAATAAAAAAAAAATTATACGTAAAATTTCTTATTTATTTTATATAGAAAATCTCGGGTTATTACATATACGACACTATTCACAAATACGGAACTATTCACCAAAAAATGAAATTTTCTTTTCTTTGTCCCAGATGTCTATTATGGTTACTATCTTTGATTGTATCCATGTTTTGATCTTCATTCTTGAATTTTACTCTATTATGGTTTATTATGGAGTATTTTTAAACTTGAATTATCTAAAGTATGAATCTCTAATTTTTGTCCTTTTATCTCAATTGGATTCATTCTCTAAATTTTTTTCATCATCCTCGGTCTTTAATGGTGATATTTGATGAATATCTTTGGCTCAGGGTCAGGCAAGATGAATGATTACCTAATGAATATCTTTGGCCTCAGAAATGCAAAGATTAATCTGTTGAGATGAACATAACCAACCGGTGATATGAATGAATATCTTTGGCCCGTAGTGCAAAAGATGAATATTTGATGCAAGATGTTTATCGATTGATGTTACGAGGATAAAATATTGATGATGGACTTTAAATTCATAGATGATAGTAGATTTCATTCTCTACTTAACTCTTCTAATGAATTGTTGTTTTCACCGCAGTTGTTGATCTAAAACTTGTCAGCTCATTATATTCTCATCGATTTTTCCTCGTTGAGGACTAAGGATAATTTGTTGTACATTATCTTAGTCATAATATTCTTTACTGGGCTAATTGAGCTCACCTTTTTTCTTTTTGTTCCATTTTTCTTCTCAGGAAGTGAGAATATAAAGAGAACTAGTCTGGGGTATAGAGTGATGGTCCTGCATGTATTGTTTTAGCGCCTTTCACTATATTTGTAAAATAGTGTATCAATAATTGTAATGAGGAATTTATCTGAGTGTGGATATTATCTAGAAGACAATATTTGTATTTAAACTCACACTTTTATGTGTTGTCGTATTTTGCACGACAATTGTATTATGAAGTTGTAGTTATTTCTGTACCATGTATTTGGCACCTCAGAATGGGTGATGTATACCTATTGTGGGGACGTCACATTGTGCCAGGAGCGACACCAGTTTCCAGGGCACCGTATCATATGGCGCCAGTGGAGATGAAGGAGTTAATGGTTCAGTTACAAGAACTAATGGATAGAAAGTACATTCAACCGAGTGTTTCGCCGTGGGGAGCACCAGTACTGTTTGTAAAGAAGAAGGACGGATCATTAAGACTTTGTATTGACTATTGAGAGTTGAACAAGTTAACGATAAAGAATAAATACTCATTGCCCAGGATCGATGATCTCTTTGATCAGTTGAAAGGGGAAAAGTATTTTTCTAAAATAGATTTGAGAACGGGGTATCATCAGTTAAAGTTTAGGAAGGAGGATATACCAAAGACGACATTCAGAACTCGTTATGGTCATTACGAGTTTCTGGTGCTGTCATTTGGGTTGACTAATGCACCAATTTGAATTTATGGATGAATGAGCAGTGTTCAAACAATATTTGGACAAGTTCATCGTGGTGTTTATCGATGATATTCTAGTCTATTCTAAGACGCCAGAAGATCATGCTGAACACCTAAGAATAGTGTTGGAGACACTAAGGAAGGAGAAGTTATATGTGAAGTTCACTAAGTGTGAATGTTGGCTAGAAAGGGTACAATTTTTAGGTCATGTTATTGACCATGAGGGGATTTCAGTAGATCCAGCAAAGGCGGAAGCCGTGATGAATTGGGAAAAACCAAAAACGTCGACTGAGGTGCGGAGTTTCCTAAGGTTAGCGGGATACTATCGGAGATTCATCCATGATTTTTCCAAGATAGCTATTCCATTGACTAATTTGACAAGGAAGACGGTGAAATATGTGTGGACTGAGAAATACGAAGACAGTTTTCAAGAACTGAAGAAAAGGTTGAGTGAAGCGCCTGTTTTGTTATTACCCGATGACATAGGAAATTTTGTAGTTTATAGCGATTCTTCGCATAGAGGACTTGGTTGCGTGCTCATGCATCATGGCAAGGTCATTGCGTATGCATCACAACAGTTGAAGGATTATGAGAAAGTTTACCCTACTCATGATCTGGAACTAGCAGTAGTAATATTTTCGTTAAAGATATGGAGACATTATCTTTACGGAGAGAAATGTAAGATATACATGGATATGAGACAAAGGAGATGGTTGGAGTTGATAAAGGATTACGACTGTGAAATCCTGTATCACCCTGAAAAAGTCAATGTAGTTTTTTTTTTTGTTAAATTTAAACTGTATTAAGAAGAAGAAGAAATTACAAACCTCATGGAAACCCCAATCAGAATATAGCATAGACATCATAGGACATTCCCTATGATGTCATGACTATAAAAGATTATAGGCATAGTGCCCAACAAAGCTATTACAGAATTCAACCTATCATTTTATAAAAAGAGCTAATTTTCCATAGGTCTAAGGACAAGAACACATATGAGCCAAGAACATATGAGCCCCTCATAGTTAAAACCAGTTCAGGATCTCATCAGTTTCTAAACAGCAACAACGTGTAGCAGAAACCCGGCACCACAACTGCACATCAGATTTGCACAACTGCAGCAGGTACAGTTTGTCCAAAAGTGCAGCAGATCCCCCCATTGCAACAACCCTTTATAGATTTCCTCCAAAATTTATCCCATTGCAGTAACGCCCAAACAGCAGCATTGTTTAGGTATCCCAGATACATGCAGTCCAGCAAACAATAGCAGTCCATACCAACAATAAATAGACCAACAGTAGACAGAACTAAGATGGCTAGCAGCTGCACACAAGTAAAAGACCAGATGGTCTATACCATTCCAGCAGCAGTAGAATGTAGCCCCAGAATGCACAACCCTTTCTGCCTGTAGAATGCACAGCTGCAGCACATCCCGATCTGCCAAGGGACTCCCCAGCAGCCCCTAGACCAACCGTACTCATATAACAGTAGCAACAGCTTTGCAATAAAAACAACTGCAGAAATCGACCGCAAAAAGCCTGTAGCGACCCAGCAGTTTACAAGCAGAAATTATCAAAACAACAAAGCTGAGGCAAAGCCCAACATCTTAGCCCAGAAACAGATACGTTGAGCTACAATTAGATTAACCAAGGCCTCACTTTTACAAATTAGCAGCTGCAATAGTCCAAAATGTTTAAACTCTTTGACTCAAGATTAACTCAAGATTAAATGGCTAAACCAAGGACAAGTTTTAACTCTTTGAAACTTTATGGTAGTATGAATTTTGCATTTTAAAGAATGCATGATGTCACGTAAAATTGTTCGAATAGGAGTTGACTTATTTGCATAGATACGGGAGTTACGTTCACGCCAGATATGGTAAACAACATTTGCAAATCCTAAGTGAAGGATACCATGATGAACAGTGGAGGAAGTGCAAGATATCATGTAATTAGTAATTGAAGACCAGTTCCTAGCACTGCCCTTCCATCCACAATGCCTTAATACCGATATAAGCAGTTGGAAAGAAAACCCGCATTGAAAGAACAAATAGTTAAAAGATTCATTTTGGACGTTATAGAGAGTGCAAACAGGATTAACCATTAAACCATATGCTAGAAGTCTATCCATGGTACGCATTCCATTTTGAAATGCAAGTCAAAGGATAAAAGAAAGTCGTGGGGGGATGAATTTGTGCCAAACCAACTTTGACCAAAGCATAGGTGGCCCACTTTTCCTAATAGAGATCCAAATGGACGAAGTTGTTACCTTATTAGCCTGGGTATCATCACACCGGATAGTGTCTGAAGTGGCAGAGTTGCAATACGTTGAGGTGTCAAAATTCTTTCGAAATTCCATAATAGCATAATGGTTAGAGGCCGGAAGCTGCCAAGTTGAATTGCAAATAATACTACTGACCATAGCTTTAGGCCCCATAACAGAATTAGAAATCAAAGAGGATGATAGAGAATCAGACAGAGGCTTACAAGAGAGCTAAGGATCAAACCACAGCTTAGTTAGATTTACGTGCTGCGGGGCAATAGGTCAATAGTTTAGAATTTTTCGCCAAATCCATGAACAATCATTGGGAACCGGCATACACCAAAAATGCTTCCCCTTTAATGAGAAAGTTTACACCCAATTGGCCCATAGCGATGGGAGCGAGAAATTCATAATTTTCCATAAGCGCAATAAGATTAAGGCTTTATTCCAGTCTTCCAAACATTTTATACCCAGACCACCTTCAGATAAAGGGAGGGAAATTTTTCTCCAAGCCACTTTTGCTCCATGTTTCAAGAGAGATAAGCCTTTCCATAGAAATTGACTAATAGTGCTTTTAATAGCCTTCATAGCAGCAGCAGGCAAGATGAAATGAGTAGACCAGTAAGATTGAACAGCAAAAATCACAGATTTAATAAGTTGGAGCCTCCTAGACTAGGATAAAAACTTGATGGTTCATGAGACGATTCTATTTGTGATCTTTTCTAAGAAGGGAGCACAGTCCGCAAGATTTATCTTTGTGGTAATTAAAGGGACCCCTTAGAATTTAGCAGGGAAGGTACCCAACTGGAATCCCAATACAGAGATGATGGAAGGAACTTGATCAGGGGGAACATTGGAGACACAACACATGATTTTGGAAGCATTAAGCCGCAACCCAGAGATGGAGGTGAATAGGTTAAGACATCCTTTCATAACATTTACCGACCTGGGATCCCCGTGGCAGAATAAGATAAGATCATCAGCAAAATTGAGATGAGTGAGGCGAATTTGTTTTATTTTCCAGTGATGCTTAAAATCGGAAGATTCAGTCTCTTTTAAGATCAAAATGGAGAGAAATTCCATAGCAAGGACAACGAGGTATGGGGAGAGAGGATCCCCTTGCCTAAGACCTTTAGCCCCTTTGAAATAACCACATAAGGCACCATTAACTTTAACAGAGAAAGCTGAAGTAGTAATGCAAGCTTTAATCCAGAAAATGAATTTTGGGGGAAATTTGAAAAGCTTCAAAGCTTCGAATAAAAAATCTCATGAGATAGAGTCAAACGATTTCTGGAGATCAATTTTCATGGCACAACGCACAGGACCCAATGGTCTGTGCTAATTTCAAAAAAGCTCTTGAGCCAGAAGAATATTATCACCGATACTCCTCCTTGGGACAAAAGCAGCTTGACAAGAGGAAATAATCCCAGGTAGGACCCTTTTTAGTCTAGCCCCAATAATTCTAGAGATAACTTTATAGGTGGTATTGCAACAAGAGATAGGCCTATAATCATTCATTGAGGTTGGATTTTTGACTTTAGGGATTAGGGCAATTGCAGTTGAATTTGTGACACCCCCAAATTCCGGTACCTCATTACCTCAAGATTTAGTGTTCACTTGATAAAAACATTTATATCTATCTACCCAAATATGATAAAATTAAATCATTAATCCTCCCTTTAAATATGGTTACATCATTAAATAAAAATCTTCCCAAGTTGTCTAACCTTAAACATCATTCAAGTGCGGAAATAAAATTATTACATCACATCATTAAACAAAAGTTTATCATCATATCAATAAAATAAAATTACAAGTCTTCATCACTTGTACATTTTTCCCTTTCCTTTGCTAGTTGTAGGTTCATCTACCTTCTCAACTTTAGTTGCAATGATTGTATTTATGCAAGAGTGAGCAAAACAAATGCTCACTAGATATAGCAATGAATCAACAAGATAATAATAACTGCCAATGGATAGGTTCATCAAAACTGAATAGTACTCTATCAA
This sequence comes from Panax ginseng, assembly GCA_020205605.1. Taxonomy (NCBI): domain Eukaryota; kingdom Viridiplantae; phylum Streptophyta; class Magnoliopsida; order Apiales; family Araliaceae; genus Panax; species Panax ginseng. Next base: position 72,366,488 of record CM035139.1, read on the forward strand.
TGATAACCAAAGACTAGAATCAAAATATGGAATATATATATATATATATATATATATATATATATATATATATATATATATATATATCAGGGTCATAAGACCACAAACTATGTCCACAATTGTAAGTAATCTTTCAACTTCAACTTTAACAAATTAAGACTATAAGGACTCCTCGTACTTAGGGGATCAACCTTCGTACAAATGTATTGTGCAATAAACATTTCAACGCTTAAGCGTAAATTATCCCCTAATATTAGGGTTGTTCATCTCAGTATTTAGAATATAAGTCCGCACCAAAGTAAGTTTAGTTTGGTAACATTTCAAGGTAATTTAGAATTCAACGGTCATCAACTACAGAGTAGTTGAATAAAAAGGTAACAACTTTACGTTATGGAATAAATCATAACCGAATCGACATTGTAAATTAAGATCATGTTTTAGGAATAATCTAATAGCATACATATTGAAGAATATAACCTACCTTGCTTGAACAACGTTAAGCTAAGGTTAAGATCTTATAATTGAATCTTAAGCATGCATCATAAGCAATAACTTGAAAGATAAAACTTGTTTATCAAAATGAAAATTATTGCATGCTAGAATAACAAGTTTAGGTTTAGAAAAATTTGCATAATGTAATCGAACAAGAAACAATAACTTGCTACATAATAAACAAACTAGCTTCAACAAAAGTGTAAGCTAGCACAATGTAACAATAGATTTAGAGAACTTGCAAAATCGTAAATAAACTAACTCAACGAAAGTCCTGAGATGAAAACTCATTGCTTGTAGAAGCAAATCGTAACAATTCAATTCACAATATCCTAGTCATATGGCATTAAGACACAATAGCCACTACTCATAATACGTATCTATTTCATGTATGGTTTGATGTTTAATCACATAATCAAGTTACATCGATTAAAATAATAACAACACTCATTAAGTGTTAATTGTATGCTCATTAATAGTACTATAACAAATTTACATGTTAAAAAATCATCATATTGCATTCCATTAACAACTACAGACTTTTGTGAACAAGAAAATAATTTTCCGGCTATTCTCGGTAAGCTATGCTACCATAGATTGAAGCTAAGATCAAGCGTTCATGGCTACGGCCTCGCATCAACTATCACGCAAATTTCAAGTGTCTAGGTTGGCAATCAGAGAGGCGAGTTAAGCGCCATGAGCCGAAATGTCTGAAACCATGGCACAAGAGTAGGGTCAAGACTCTGATTTTGGAGCTGAGGCACCGAATTACAGAACCAAGCACACGAAGAACAGAACAAAGTAAACTTTGTTGTTATATCTTAATTTCTAACAACAATTAACATGCGTAATCCATGTAAAGTACACATAAATATTACCAAGCATATATGTACCAATTTAAAACAACTAAATTTTTTTTTAGAAAACTTAAATCCTTGAAAGCACTGTTTTTAAACCAACAAAACTCCATTTTTGATATTGCTTTACACAGTTAATTGTAATTCCACAATTATTGTCTAAATTTCTTCGTTCAAATTATGTTATCTTCGTTTCTTAATGAACTAGCACAATCAAGCCTCAATTTGCAGTTTAGCATACGAATTGACCATCAAAATTGATACTTTCATAAGCCATATGCAAAATATATACACTGTCATTATTTTTCTACTTTTAAAAATGAAATTAGCATACAATTCATGTTTAAACGTAAACTCTAGCATTATAAACACGTATAATCACAATTACCAACTATATATATATCCACAATTCAACAATTTGATTTCACAGGACATAAGAATTTTTTTTTCGTGAAACCCATATATGTATAATAAGGTTATAGAACATACCTTTTGTTGCTTAAAAGAAATCCTTGCTAAACACACTGCAATTGCCGTGAAATCCTTAGATTTCCTCTCAATCTCTCTCAATTCTCTCTGTCAAGCTCTAACAAGCTCTCTCTGAACTCTCAGTGTTCTTCCTAGGCAACTAAAGTTATGCGTAAAAACCCAAACTGATAATCAAGCGTAAGAAATAAAATTGATAACCTCAATACGCATACTAAACACAATATCAGTTACTACATCTAACGTATATGTTATAATTTATTATTTAATTTATATTATTTAAATTCAAAAATTAAAAATCCAAAAGCCATAAGGCTTTGTTTAGCAAAACCCTTTAAAATTTAAAGACTTAATATTTTTAAGCCTTATTTGGCAAAACTAAATTAAACTCCTTTATAGTATAATTATTTGTCACAATTTATTTAATTAAGTTTTCATACTTAATTTAATTAATTCTAATAACAATTTATTGAATAATATAATAATTAATTTAGTCATTATAAATTCTCTATCTTAATAATTAAATTAAATTAGAAAATTTCCTCATAATAATAAATTTCCTTCACACATTCATTATTTATTTCACAAATAATTAAACAAGTATTTATTCAACAATAAACACATCCATTAAATATTTATATAATTCAATAAATATTTAAAAAAATATAATTAAAATTCTGGATTGTTACATAATTAGTCCCCCTTAGTAGGCGGCCACGCTGGAAAAAAGATTTGAAAGCATGAGTGAAATCCCTTCCAACAATATCCCATGAAGAGATAAAGAAATTTACATTAAATCCGTCTGGGCCCGGGCTTTTTTTTTGCTTCATTGATTTTAAAGAATCATAAATTTCTGCCTCAGTTACATCTCTATCCAGTGCCTTTGCTTCCACGGGGGTAACCGTATTCACAAAAGATGAAGCCAGGAGGTGAAGACTCCTGTGGAAAGAAATAGTAGGAGTCCCCAAGAGAGCACTAAAGTGATCCACAATGATTTGCTTTACCTCATTATGACCAAATTTAAGATGCCCCTCATGATCTTCAATGGATAAAATTTTGTTTTGGTTCCATCTGTGCTTTACCTGGTTATGAAAGAACCCAGAATTTCTGTCTCCCTCCTTGAGCCATTGGATTCTAGATTTCTGCTTTAGAAGATTTTCCTCACACGTATAAGCATCCTAGAGATTCCTAGTTTGGGTTTTTTATAACTCCAAGAGATAAGTATCAGAAGCTCTAGTCGAGAGGGCATGCTGAGTAGTATGGAGAATAGCCCGAGCCTGATCCACATTTGAAGAGAGATTACCAATTGATTTATTGAGACTAATAAGAGCCCTCTTTACAGATTTTAACTTCCCAGCAAGAACTTGCAGAGGGTCGCCTGTGACAGGTTGTCCCCATGCAGAGGAGACCACGTGGTTGTAATTACCCAAACCCAACATATAATTGAAGAATTGAAAGGGCTTATGGATATGGGGCAACTTTAGCCCAGTATGAACTATAGTTGGGCAGTGATCTGAAAGATCCCGAGGAGAGAAAATAGCTTAAGAACAGGGAAATTCTTGCATCCAAAAAGAATTAATCATAACTCTATCTAACTTACGATAAATAGGATCTGAAAAACGAGAATCCCACTAAGTATGACATGGTCCGACAGCCCTAAGATCCACCAAAGACAAACCTTCAATGAAATCTTTAAAGTCTTGCATACCGCAATCCCAAGCCTCATGGCCACCATTTATCTCTGAGATGGACAACACTTCATTGAAGTCCCCAAGCAAGCACCATGGTTTATCAATGGAAGATTTTAATAACCCCAAATCCCTCCAAAGAATCTTTCTTTCAGCAAAAGTATTCAGACCATAAACAATGGTTACAAAATATTGAGTCTTAAGTTCAATAAAAAAACAAGGCACTGAATATATTGAGAAGAAGTAACAATAATAGAGATGTTCCGAATATTGGGGTCCCAACCAATCCAAATTCTCCCATTATTATGGTAATCATAATTGAAATGTCATTTCTAATTCCTGCATATAGCATGAGCAATAGTACTGGATTTGGGAGCTTTGACCCGAGTTTCAACAAGGCCAACAAAAGATAAAGAAAATTTACAGATGAGATCTTTAACACTAGCCTGCTTGGCCCTACTATTTACACCTCTAATATTCATAGAGCAAAAATTAACCATAAAGAATTGGTTAAGTTGGGGATTTAGAGCTCCCCCTCCTTTACTCTTTTTCTTTGAAGATAGACCTAATTCAAGATTTTTCCTAGTTTTTTTTTTTTTTTGCTTTAGGTCTTTTACTTCCTTTTCATTAATTTGCTTCAACTTTCCCACAAGGGGATTTGGGGAGGGGGTGATATCGATATCAGAAAAGACACCTGCCATAACCCCAGCCACTAGGGATAATAAGCAGAAGGAGTTTGTATCCACACCATAAGGATGGGGAAGAACATCCTTGGGACTAAGGGAGGGGAGCTGTTTGTCTAGGGCCTTTTTCTACCACAGTCCAACTATCAGCAGGGCTAGCTTTGCGATCAAGGTACGAGATAAGGCACAAATCAGCAGCAATCTTTTCAGGCAGAGGAATAAAAACAAGAGCCAGTCCTTTAGGAACCCATTTATAGTTTGCATTTAGTCACCTAACACGAGTATGACCGAAATTCTTATAGTGATCACATGATTGAGGTCTATTTTGATATTCCACTTTAACCATAACAGCTTTTTTAGAGTGTATCTCCTCATCCATAACAAAAACTTCCAAATAGTTAGGGAGAGAAGTGCCAGAAGATATTTTAATATAGATCCTGGCAAAAGCCATAGGTTCTAACTTTTCAGTAATCTTGTCAACAAAGAGAGGAAAACCAATCCCACTAGCTAAGTAGCTTAAACCGGCAGAAGATAGATATGACATCGAAACATTATGAAATTTTACCCAAACTAGAGCCTTTGTACATGATTCAAATTTGAAGTCCATGCCTTCCTTCCATTGCTTTAGACAAAGGAGCTTATTAGAGATATACCATGGGCCAAGAGCAAAAATGCTATCACGCTCCTTTGAGCTAGTAAATTTGAATATAAAAAACCCCTTATCTTGCAAGAAAACCTTTTGCAAACCATATTTGTCCCAAAAAGTATGGACTGTTTCTTCTACAAGCTTAAAAGGTAAACGGGCATTAAGAAAATTGCCAACTAGACAAGAATTCCATAAATTAATTCCCTGAACATGAACCTCAGGAGGAGGCCTAATTTGGATTACCCCATTTTCTGAAGTAGGAATAGCAGGAGGATAATAATCGAGCTTTAAACTGGAAGTAGGATCACCTTGCGCAACAACTGAGCTCCTGGATTTTTTTGCAGGCAAATTTTGCTTAGGGACCCCAGGAGAAACAGCCTGACTAGCCCTTTCCGCCTCATGCTTTTCAGCTCCTTCATTACCTAAAGTACCAGCACTAAATAGAGTATTTTTCTCACCTTCTTCTAGCACAACAATCACATGGGCCTTTAAACTGAAACCAGAACATGGAGTTCTCAAGGACCTTTTATCAAATAGGTCATGATCATCAATACTTCGAAACAACATTCATTTGCTAGCAAAATCATTCACATTCTGAATGGTAAATCCCTTTGCTTTTATAAAATCCATCAAAGTATTTCACTTCTTACGCTCATCAGCAACATCGATGCTCCCCTGTTGCGATAACATCTGTGCAGCTTTGAAAATCTCACTCAAGGGTGTGCCCAGTTGAAGCCCTAAATTTTCATCAGCAAAACTATTAGCTTCAAAAGACCCATCAGAGCCCACAATAACCTTATTTGGGATCGGAAAAGATTCCTCCATAACCGACTCATCTATGACTAGAGAGTTGGGTTTAGAGACCCCAAACTGAACAAATAGGTCCTCCGAAGGGCCGCTTAAGGAGTTACTCGCTGAAAGGTGAGGGAAATCAACCATCTAAAACAAGGAAGAGGAGACCTAGAGAGAGGAGATGAAAGAGGGAAGAAAGCGAGCAGAATCAGGAACCTAAGGAGGTAAAAGGGAACCAGAAAATATAGAGAGAAGGAAGAGAGAAAATCCTAGAGAGGGAAACATTTTGACAGTGTATCACTTACAACATGTTGGTGCTTTGCTGAAAGTCAATGTAGTTGGCGATGCCTTAAGTAGGAAGGTCGGAAAAAATTGTCTATGTTAACGGCTCAAACTGAGTTAATAACAGAGATGGCTAGGATGAAGATAGAGGTGAAATTGCCGAATGAATCGGGACAGAGACTGTTTACAACAGATATTCAATCTACCATTGTAGAGAGAGTCAAGGAAGTGCAGCTCAAAAATGATGAGTGTGACCGAATGAAGGAGCGGTTTACCAATGAAAAAGATTTAAAGTATAGTCTTGATAATAAGGGATTATTAAGATTTGAAAGAAGAATTTGGTTTCCGAATGAGACAGAATTAAAGGAGCAAGTATTACAAGAAGCTCAAAGTTCGAGGTACTCGATTCATCTTGGTAGTACTAAGATGTATCAAAACCTTCGACAGAGTTTTTGGTGGCCGAACATGAAGAAAGAAATACCCGAGTATGTGAGTAGGTGTTTGACTTGTCAAAAAGTTAAGGCCGACCAAGTGGGTTATTACAATCCTTGGAGATTCCGGAGTGGAAGTGGGAGCATATCACGATGGACTTTGTGGTGGGACTTCTAATTACAACGAAAGGGTACGACGCAATTTGGGTAATAGTGGACCGATTAACGAAGTCGGCTCACTTTTTGCCAATAAGGGTTAAGTATAACTTAGACCAATTAGCTAAACTTTATGTTAAGGAAGTTATTTCCAGACATGGAGTACCAATTTCGATTGTGTCTGATCATGATCCATGATTCACATCAAAATTTTGGAGGAGTCTACAAGAATAGTTGGGGACGTAGTTGAAGTTGAGTATGGCTTATCATCCACAAACCGATGGACAGAGCGGGAGGATAATTCAGACATTAGAAAATATGTTAAGATATTGAGTAATGGATTTTAAGGGTAGTTGGGATGATCATCTAACATTAGTAGAGTTTACGTATAACAATAGTTATCATGTAAGCATAGGCATGCCGCCTTATGAAGCCTTATATGGAAGAAAGTGCAGAACACCATTGTGTTGGGATGAAGTGGGAGAACGCCGAATGCTAGGGCCAGAATTGGTACAGCAGACAGCGGATGTTGTGAAGTTGATACGGATGTTTCTTGTAGCAGCACAAGACAGATAGAAGAGGTATGCGGATTCGCACTGAATAAATAGGGCGTTTGAAGTAGGCTCCTACGTATTTCTAAAGTTATCTCCTAGGAAAGGAAAGATACACTTTGGAAAGAAGGGAAAGTTAAGTCCAAGATTTATAGGACCTTTTGAAGTGTTAAACGGGTAGGCGAGGTAGCTTATATGATAGCATTACCTCCAGATTTAAAATGAATACATAACGTGTTTCACGTATCTGTGTTACATCCTAATAAGCCAGATTATAAGCACGTAATAGAGTATGAGCATATTCATATCGAGAAGGACTTAAGGTATGAAGAGATGTTAATTCAAATTATCGATAGAAAAAAACAAGTTCTGCAGGACAAAGTTATACCTTCAATAAAGGTGTTATGGAAGAACCACGATGCCGAAGAAGTAACGTGGGAATTGGAAGAAAAGATGAGAAAGGATTACCCTCAGTTATTTGTATAATTGGAGATGAGATTCTGGGGACAAAATCTTTATAATGGGGGAAGAATGTAACAACCAAGAAATTCGGATTTATTGTAAAATAATTTTTAATTAAATAATGAATAAAATTATATTATATGTTATTATTATGTGTTAGCAAGATGAATGTCATTCTATAACCTAGAAACGTCGTAATGTCATAGTATTTTGACTATGTAAAGGAATTAAAGTGTTTGAATTTCCAAGATGAAAATAAAAGTTTACCGAGAAATTTTCTAAAAACACTATTCATTGATTTCTGCTTGGGAATTATTTTTGAATTTCCGAGAAATACGTAACGATAGAATATCGAGGTGAGATGGATTATGTAATAATAATTCACATATGGCAAACGCAGTTTTTCGCCTGCGGACTTAATTCGAGAACGTTAGGGAAAGTAAAGTGTTAACTAGTTAATCGATGACGTATTATATGAGGTAATGAATACGAGTATGATACGAAGTATTATACGAGTATATATGAATGATGGTATGTCATATATGTTGAATAAGTATACGAGTTAGAATACGAGATTAATACGTAGATAATATGTTCTAAGGCTTTAAGCCATATGTAATGGACTTGTAGGATTGTGTAGGAAGTTGTAAAGTCCAATTGGGATTATGATTAAGCCCAATGCTAACTAAAGGTTACGGCCCAAATGTTTGTTAATGTATAAGCCAGTGTGGATTAATGCAAGCTCAAATCATAAGTTAAGCTAATTGAATTTAAAGCCCAAAGTAAGAATCCAATGGGTAAGGATGATCCATGGGTCAACCCATGTGGGCCCCATGATCACATGGGTGATCTTGGTGGCCAAGCAAAGGATGTGATGAGCAAGTAAACTTGATAGTTAAGTAATGAATAGTAAGGAGGTGGGATGGGTTTAATGACTAAATTACCCTAACTTTGGTTTTCCTATAAAAAGAAGACTTGCTAGATTATTCATTTGTTAGATTTCATCCAACAAACATTTAAGTGCTTACTTGTTAGAGAGAAAAAGCTAGAAAAGCTAGACTTTGATAATTCAAGTAGAAAAGAAGAACCAAGTGATCTTCAAGGGTAAGAATCATATATCATTAATCTTCCATCTCTTCAATTATAGTTTGATAGAGAAGTATTGATTAGTGGAGTATGTATGCTAAGAAATAAAGAGAATGGTTAATCAAAGGACTTAAGTCTTAATAAGTCATGAATAAGCAATTCGTTCATATATAAGTTATGAACTAAGGAAGAACTTATAAGAACTTATCATGTATATAAGTTAATGAAATATGTATGTTAAGATGTTGGTATGATGGAATGAATCCATTTGAAACGATGAACAAATCATAAGTAACGAAGTTATGGCAGAATTCATGAGTTTGGACGATAATCGTTGAAATCGTGAAATTCTCGGAATGGAAGTCAAATTTTGGCATTGAGCTCGGAAACATTGTTTTTCGATGGGGATAAGTCTTATTTGGTATTATAGAGTTGCAGACTCGAAAATGACCGAATTCTAACTTAGAACGAAGAAACGAGCATTGAACGTTCACGAACGTTTATCGTTTTCCTTAAAAATGAACTCAAAGGTGAATTTCGAGTTAACGGATTCAAAAATGTAAAATTCTTTCATGAACACTTAGAGTATGTGATTTGGATTCTGGGAAGTTCGTTGTGTAATAAAAACTATCAAATTATCTGGTGCACAGAGCTAGTGCCGTGGCGCCAGCCCAAGGCTAAAAGGCGGCGCTGTAGTGCCGAGCCATGCCCAGAAGCTACTGCAGAGTCACATCGCGGCATGGCCAAAAGAACTGAGTGTGGCGCCGCAACGCCAAGACCGAGCCTTAATATCGCTAACTCACACCGCAAACCTGATGCAGAGAAGGATAGATGGTATGCATAAAGGACAAAGATTAGGGTTTCGACAAGTAAAGAAAGCTTATGAAGATAAAAAGAAAGGCAGTTGGTTAATGATGAAGTACAACATTAATTAACTTAATGTATCATTGTTTAAGATGTTTTAAACCTTAAGTATTGCACTAAAGGTTGAAGATAGGATAATTAAATGTGAACGTAATAACAAGGTAATGCGTTAAGCCGGAACCAATAATAACAAATCTACTAAATGATTATATTGAGAAGAAGGGTAAGATACATTAGGTACCATAGATATCTGATTATGACCTAATGTGGTATGTTATGTGGTTATGTATTATAGAGACTCTAAAGACTTAAAGGAAAAGTATAGTAACCGTAGCAGACGCTAAAGGCAAGTTTTCTAACCCTTGTATATGTTCAATCTAGACAAGATTTGTGATTCATGTATTCTTACGCATGAATTGATGTAAGATGAAGTCAAAGCCAATTCTTTCGGCTAGACTTAAGATGTTTTTGATTTCTTATAATCTATCAAAGTATTGTCAATGTTTTGCCAAACTATGTTGGTATGGTTTTCAAATGAAGACTGATTATGCTAAACAAATGTTTTTTCATCAAACGACAAGCACGTGAGGTTGCCACAACTTAAACGTACATATGTTTAAATAAAGTAGTGTTGTACAACATATAGTACTATAGGCTGATCACCTAGACGTGCTCGTAAGTAATGCCGGACTTACGGACTTAATGTCGGGTTGTCCTTTTCAAAGAAAGTATGAAATGCTTAAGGTCTTGGACCGGAATTGATATTTTACTGAATGTTGTCATTGTAAAATGCTTTAAAGAAAAGAGAAGTACTATTTTGAATTATCGATAATACTTCATAACTATTGCACAGTTATTGAAGATACATGATTTGTATGATTCAAGTATGTTGTTTAAATGAATTTCTCATACTTGTTGAGCTAGTTATGCTCACTCTTGCTTGAACCATATGAATGCAGCAAAGACCGAACGGACCGAAGGATCCGAAAAAGATAAAGGGAAGGGTAAGGCGAACCTGTAGATTACTTATGTAATAGTATAGGTGAATGATGTTAATATTTGATATTATGACAAGAACGAATGTAATGGTTATTAAGAACCTGGGAAATGGTAATATTGTTTGGAATATATGTAAGATATATTCGTTCTTTTGAGTCATTTCAATTGAATGTATGTGTGAACTGTAGCACCGTGTAGCACCATATGTAGGCTTGGAAGATACCCGGATTTGGGGGTGTCACAACGGGTTGGGTCAGGCGGGCTGGTCAGCCTTCAACAACAATAATTTACAAAAATCATTTCGCGACCCAAACTTTGAGAAGCCATAATCCATATAAGTCCGATTTAGTCCAATAATATATCGCTGGAAAGCTTACAACAAGTACTATGCATAAATATTAATATCACAGAAATCAAATAATCACAAAAAAAAATTATGGCTGGTCAAAGTAGGTTATTTGATTGTGTTTTCAAGTTTTTAAAACATTCATCAATGGAGTTTTGTCTAAAGTTTCATATATGGCATAAATAATAATTATAATTAACCATGCTATGATAGAAATGAAGGAAAAATATGATCCATGTAGAGACATATTTACATAAAAACTGTAAATTAAATGCATACCTCTAAAGCGTGATATAACCTTTTTGTGCGGAAAAACTTTCTGGAATGGATTGTCCTTAATCTATAACCCAACGACGTCTACAAACTTTTATACGAGAATGGAGCTCAAATCCACGATTCATTACAGTTAGGTTTTTCTCTGTATTGGGAGAGGCTACTATATTAGGGTTTTTGGGCTAACTGAATACTGATTAATCGTGATATACTGAGGGAGAGGAGACGTGAGTCTTATAAACAGAAGTAGGTGAACCACTTCCATACAATCTCTCTAACTCTCCAACTCTCAGTTACGTAAAAGGATTTAGTCAATCACATAAGCTGACTAATAAACCAAATGGGTTGGACCCTCCATGGGCTCCCCATTTGGATACCTAAATTCCAACACTCCTCAAATTAAAATTCACAAACATAATGAAGTGATACTACTCTATATGCAGGGATATAACTTATTATATAATTGATAAGAAAATAAATTATGCAAGAATAGACAAGTTTATACTTGGTTCAATTCGACCCTTAATCCTTTAACTAATGACCTACATCAAAGATCACGTATCAATTGATATTAGTAGGTTTCTTTTAACTTTTATCAATCAGTTACAATAATATAAACTCCATGTACAATATAATTCCCAAAACTACTTTAGCACACAACTCCCTTGAGGAAACCTCATATGCTCTCTCTTAAGCACAAATCTTCCATAAAACTCTTCTGTTATAATATTAAAGGAAATACTACTTCATCTCGAAGTTTCCTTTTACAAGATAAGAAGAAATTGAAGATAAAGAAAATATAATTGAAACTAAGGACGTTAGCTAGAACAACATTAATCAAGGCTTTAGAAAATAGCTGAGAATGTATTGAGTATTTGAGCAAAGTAAGCTTGTGTGCTTCAGTTGAGTTTTCATTAACAAAGTAGCCTGATATTTATAGACTTTAAATGCAATGACTCTTTATTTTAAAAAAATAATAACTTTTTTGGGATAAGAAGATAAAAACCAAAATTTAGATTTTGTTTTAACCAAATGAATCCCTTGGGATTATGAAAATATGTTTTAGAAAATGTATCATGAGATGAGATCTGATTTTTGTTATCTTCAAAATCTAGTTGGAAAGATATATGTATCATATCAAATCTTTGTAGCTTACAAAAATATGTTTGCAAAATATATCTATCAATAAGTAAATATAACAAGGCTTTAAGAGATATAAAGTGAAAGATATCTCGATGACATTAACTGTGGGCGAGACTTTGGTGGAGTACCTCCCAATGGAGATAAATGAAAGTTTCAAGTATAAAGGTAACTCACCAAAGCACAAAGGTGCCAAGCCATGGGCATGCCAAAGGTGGGGTAGCAAAGGAAGGATCCAATAAGACATGTCGCCATGCCAACAAACCAAGGAAGTAGGGGCACAAAAGTAGCCAAAACAAGAAATACATGAATTCAAGGGAGGGATGTTTCTTTTGTGTCGGTCCTCACTAGGCTTGGGACTACCCAAAGCTCAAGTCGCTCACTGCTATATTTGAGCAGTACGATGACGAGCATGGGTTATCTTAAACTACTAAATATGTTAAAGGTCCAACCAACTACTCACCAGGCAGGTGATCAGAGCCTTATGCATGTGAAGGGTCGCGTGAATGGAAAGATCACCCAACTCATAGTGGACACTGGTGCGTCTTATAACTTTATGAGTCCCACAGAGGCGGAAGGTTAGAACTTAAAATGGTGGGATCTAAGGGTTGGAGAAAGACTGTGAATACACAAGCCAAACCCCATAGTGGTGTAGCTCATAATGTGGAGCTACAACTTGACCCTTAGCATGGAAAGGTAGATTTCTCGGTGACACCTATACATAACTTCAATATCGTCCTAGGTATGGATTTCATTAAGCATTTCAATGTTGTTCCTTTCTCTCATTTGAGCATGGCGATGATCTTGGAGGGAGCACCGTGCATGGTTCCAACAGTTACCCTGGCTAAGGACACTTTCACTAAAACTGAGTGTTATGCTTCTCTCCGCTATGTAAGTGGATAAAGGATTGAAGAAAAGGGATGAGACTTGGTTGGTTATTCTTAAGGAAGAAGGGGAAGATGGAAGCGATGATGATGCTATTTTCCTATCAATCCAAAATGTGTTGGAGGAATTCAAGGACATGATGCCACCCGAGTTGCCCAAGAAACTTCCACCAAGGTGTGATGTGGATTATTAAATTGAGTTAGAACCAGGATCCAAGCCACCTGCCAAGGCGCTATATAGAATGTCACCCCCAGAGCTAGAGAAGTTAAAGCATTAAAAGAAAGAGTTATTGTGATGCCCCCAAATCTGGGTACTTTCACACCCTGGATAAGGTGCTACACGGTACTACAACATACACGTATATCCAACTATATATCTTATTGATAGGAATATAATTACTATACTTATTACATCATATCTGTTCATTCTCCCATGTTTCTATAACCAGTACATTCTTATATTTTCATAATATTAAATATTACAAAACAATACTATTCTATTACATGATAATCTATTTATCCATCTTAGCCTTCCTTTTATCTTTACCGGATCCTTCAATCCGTTCGGCCTTAGCTGAAATCATATAATTTAAGCAAGGTATGAGCATTAAATTGCCCAACAATTATAATAGTGTAATAACAAAATAAAAAATTATATAATTATTAACTGAACAAATAGTTACGAAGTACTATGAATAATAAATAACACTTTTCTTTCCTTTAAAATATTTTGAGATGACATATCAGTCATTTATTCTGAGTTGGTCAAAAGACCAAGAACTTTTCTTTTTCTTTCTTTAAAAAGACTTCCGGTACTAAGACCGTAATTCCTTCTTTGCTTACGAGCACATTGACACCCCCAAATATGGGTACTTTTAAACCTTGGATAAGGTTCTACAGGGTACTCTAACATTCACGTATATCTAACCATATAAACTTAATGATACAAATGAAATCACTATAATATTACATCATATCTATTCCATCCCAGTTTCTTTAACCATTACATGTTCATAGAGTCATATTAATATTATTACACAATAATAATATACTACCATTACTCAGTTCATCTAGTTTCTTCTCTCCTTTATCCTTATTGGATTCTTCAATACTTTAGAATATTATTTTATCCTTCATCTAGCTAGAAACATATAGTTCAAGAAAGAATGAGCATTAAATTGCTCTACAAGTAAAACAATTTAATAACAACAAAATCATATGATCATATGATCATTGTTTAACAACTGAGATAATAGTTGTGAAGTATTATGAATAAAAAAAATACATTTTTCATTGCTTTAAAACATTTTTGAAACAACGAACTAGTTATTTCCATTGAAATGATCATAGGACCAAGAATATTATTTTTCTTTCATTAAAAAAGATAACCCGACATTAAAATCGTAAATCTGATATTACTTTTACGAGCAAGTCTAGGTGATCAACCTATAGTACTCTACGATTTACAACACTCATCCTGGTGAACGACTGTGTGTTCAATTCTATGGACACCTTGTGTGTTAGCTGATAAACTCGACTAAAAATAGTTATTTATTAAACCTTGTGCTTACCTTTGAATCCTTACCAAAACAATTTGGTTTGGACAGCTCTACTTAATAACAATAATATCTCCGAGATTTAATATCAAAGTGATAAAAACATTTCATTAATTGTCTAGCCGAAACAAATGGCTTTGACGCTTTCTTTAAATAGTTTATGTATATCGAACTTTTAAACTTAAACATAGTTTGAATACTTGTACAAATACCAAGAGATTTGCATAGGTATGGATTCCACACAATCATGTAAGATTTTTGTACATTTGATTTTTAAAATTTATCACATAGGCTTCGTAAGAATTTAATCAGATGAATTTAGAAAACTTGCCTTTAATCAGATGAAGTTAGAAAACTTGCCTTACGTGTCCTTCTATGTTTTATGTTAACTCAGTCTTTATATGTCCTACATGATATAATCATGATGACACACCAATTAGCCATAAATAGACTCTACATGTGGTTTACATTAACTGCTCTCTTTAACGCACGTTATCTGAATTATTAAGCTCAAATGTTCTTTAAGTTCATTAACCTTTGTTAAATCATGTATTACACACTCGTGAATGCTAACAACATTCCTTTTACGTGTATCCTAAATGTTTACTCATTTAAAGTATTTTTATGTTTACATTTGTTTTACTTTTCATTTTATTTAATCAACTCCCGACCTTCACTTAAAGTCTTAGATCACTTGTTATTGTGATACATTACTTGAATATTTTCGTGTTTAATTATTCGTTACATTCCCTTTGTTATTGTGTTCGCAAACAAACCTATATGTGCCTCGACCCGACCCGGCGTTGCGGCACCCGATTTGCCCTTGGTGTCGGCACTGCGGCGCCGGTCTGGGGCTTTTATTGCCCAAGTTCATTTTTTGCAAAAATGATCCTCGAGCTCACTTCGTAAACCCGTAACTTCATCATCCCACATCAGAATGAATTCGTTCCCATGCCAAATTCTAGCTTTCATTCCATACTTCAAATCCCCCCGTATAGAATATTTTTTTGGATTTCCTATCAAGCCTTTCAATTGGTGTAAAAATCACTTGTAACTCAGTTTTCCAAATTCGTGTTCTTAATGTTTTAAACTTTCAATTCTTCGTAACTTTCTCATTTGAAGTCAGAATGAGTTCATTCTTCAGCCCACGGCTCTGTTTTATTTATGTCTATATTTCCCCCATAAAATCTCATTATTCGAAATCATTATCTATCGTTAACAATTCGCTCAGAAACTGTATTAAACTACAACTTCAATATTTAGAGCCTTTTACTTAAGTTTCTGCCATAAATTTGTTATAGCTCGTTTTTAATTCGTTCCACATGGAATAATCTTATATTTTATTTAACAACCGAGAAAATTGAATTATTTGTAAAATAATTTTATTTGATTAAATAATGAATAAAATTATATTATAATTAGTAAGCAAGATGAATGTTATTCTATAACCTAAGAATGTTATAATATCGTAGTATTTTGGCTACGTGAAGGAATTAAAGTATTTGAATTTCCTAGACGAAAATAAAAGTTTTTTGTGAAATTTTTTGAAAAATACTATTCATCAATATCTGTTCGGGAATTATTTTTGAACTTTCGAGAAATACGTAATGATAGAATAACAAGGAATGATGGATTATGTAATAATAATTCAAGTATGACAAACGCAGATTTCACCTGCGTACTAAGATCAAGAATGTTAGGGAAAGTGAAGCGTTAATGAATAAACGATGATTGTATGCTACATAAGTATTGTACGAGGTAATGAATATGAGTATGATACGAGGTATTATACAAGTATGTATATATAATGGTATGTCGTATATGATGAATGAGTATACGAATTAGCGTATGAGAAGAATACGTAGACTATACATTAAAAGGCTTAAAGACAATTGTATTTGACTTGTAGGATTTGTGTAAGAATTGTACAAGTCCAAATGTTAAGCTAAAGTTATTAAAACCTAAGCCCAAACCAAGAATCGGATCTGTGGATCGAACCAATGGGTTACCGGATAAGAAGAACCCTTGAGGTAACTCATATGGGTCCCATGGATCACATGGCAACCATCTTGGTGACCAAGTAAAGTGATATACTTGGTGACCAAGGTTGAAATAGTAAGGAGGTGGAGAATGGAGGTGGAATGGCCTACTTACTAAATTGCCCTAACTTTGTATTTCCTATAAATATGAGAGCTTTGTCTTCATTCGTTGGTTGTTTATTTTCCACCAACATCTAGAGCTTATATTTAGAGAGAAAAGTAAGAGCTAGTTTTGCTAGAACAAGAGGAAGAAGAAGGACCAAGCTAGAACATCAAGGGTAAGCATCCTAAACCATGATTCTCCATCTTTTCATTTGATAGAGAAATGAGTATTGATGGAGTTTGTATGATAAGAAGGAACAAGGATGGTTGTTAGAAGACTTAAACTTTAATAAACCATGTTGAAAGTGAATCATAAGTATAAAAGTTATGAACCAATAAAAGACATTGAAAAATTGTAATGTTGTTATTGATGGACAAGTTTAAAACCATCATATGTAGGCTTAGATAATATATGTTGTGTTAATTGAATGAATCCATTTGGAATGGTGTAAAAATCTCAAGTAACGAAGTTATGACAAAATTTACGAGATTAGACGATAATCGTCAAAATTATGAAATTCTCGAAATAGAAGTCAAAAGTTAACATTGAACTCAAAAATGTTGGTTTTCGATAGAGAATAGTCTAAGTTTACATTTTAGAGTTGCGGACTCGAAAATGGTCAAATTCTCTGACTTAGAACGAAGAAACGAGCTATGAACGTTCACAAACGTTTATTATTTTCGTAATAACATACTTAAATGGTGAATTCCATGTTAACGGATTCAAAAATGTAAAATTCTTATATGAACACTTAGTTCATGTGATTTGTGAGCTAACAACTTTTGAATGAGCCAATTCGGACTTAAAATGAACAATTTATGAGTCCGGGAAGTTCACTAAGTAAGAAATCTGTCAAAGTTGTTTGAGGCACGAGGTTTGGTGACCAGTCATTGTAGTCCAGAGCTTTAAACACGTGCATCGCATGATGCGATAAAACCAATAATTCTCGAAGATTGGCGCCATGACTTGCCATTTGTTGTTACAACTCGGAAAATCGGATTGTCCAGAATTTAGGATTTAAAGAATTAGTTATTAATAAAAGGAATTTCTATTAATAATATTATGTGCTATGTGTTTATTAATTGTTCTAGAACATAGGATAATTATAAATCGGGAGGATTCTGGCTACGAGCTAGACTGAACAAGTAAAAAATTTCAAGACGAAAATAAAATTTTTTCAGGAACAAAATATTTTCGGGGAAAAAGACGAAATAGGCACTATTCACCTGACGAAACCCTAAGGGTTAGCGTTTGAATAATCTAAGCCTTTTCGAGAGTTAGGTATGTCGAAATAACATTTCGTCGAAAGATTTGACGATAATATATCGTGAAAAGTTAAGTAAGCCGATAAAAGTTTTTCTCAAAAACCGTGCAAAAATCGGACGAAATAAAAATGACGAAAAGTACTGCTATGTACTTTTCGTTCGTTTAACTACGTTAGGGGAAAACGTGAAGGAAAACGCTTAATATCGAAAAGTGTTTTTCAGTTATTTTCAAAGATCCGAAGAATACGTAAAAGTTAAACTGTAAACGAAACACAAATATCCAAAAATATTTGGATTAAAAGAATCGCAGCTTTTAAACTGCTTGACGAATCCCGAAAAGATTTAAACCACGAAACTTCCAAGAAAAGCTTCCAGAATAGAAAGGAGGTGGAGTAAGGAGGTGTGAATAGTAACTGGAGGGGGAAATGACTATTTTGCCCCTAGCTTGAAAAATCTATAAAAGGAAGCTTAATTTTCATTTGTTGGTGATTTTGAAAATCACCAACATTTGAGAGAGAGAGAGAGAGTTCGGATGAGGAAGAAGATGAAAAGGAGGAGGAAAAGCTTACTCGTGTGCAAACTTTGTCTGACGGAAGGAGATTAAAGAAGAAAGGTATCGAAAACCTAACTTCTGCATTAATTTTCTTTAAGTTTTATATGTTTAAAACATAGCTTAATGAGAATAAGAAGTAAAAGATGTAAGAATGATTTTCATATGGTTGAAATCATGAGAAAAGAAGAAATTAGAAATTAGAAATTAGAAATTTATTTTATAAATTTCTTAAGGAAGTATAAGATTTGTAATGAATTTGAGCGAACCAAATGAATCATATGAACGATTCGGTGAAATAAGTAAGGAATGGTGTTTTATAACATCAAATTCCAATAAAAAATGAAATCGTAATCAATATATTGATTAAGAACGCGAAGAACATGCGAAGAATGTTGTTGATGGACAAATTTAAAACCATTGTAGTATAATTGTTGTTAATGGACAAGTTTAAAACTATGGCGTATAAGTTAGATGCTTATTGCTTGGTTAGGAATGGTAGAGACATTCATGAAGAACGGATTAAAACGTAGCTATAACGAAGTTATAGCGAAAATTTTGTAAAAGACGGACGAGAATTAGAAATTTAGTAAATAAACCCGAGTGTGTGGGGTTTCATAAGATTATAAGAGAACGTAGAAAATGTGAGTCATGAACTCAAGAACGAACGAGTTTCAAGTTCGGATGATCGAATTACAGACGAACGAACGAAAAATGTTAAAAACATAAAATGAAAGAAGTACGAAGATTAAGCCAATTAAATGGCATATTAACGGATTTAGAACAAAGTTCTATCTAAGGGGGATTGAAATACGTAAGATAAGGAAGAGAATGGCTTTGGAACGACCTCGTTCTGAGTTGTAATGAATAAGTTATAAGATCGGGAAGTAAGCGTCTCAAACTGGATTTAACACTTAGAAATTTTTTCAAGAATTAAGGCTTGGCGCCGCAGCGCCAGCCATGCTTTGTAAGGTGGTACCGCAGTGCAAGTATTATTAAGGAGGGTGGCACCGCATCGCTAGTGGCACTACAGCGCGAAGATAGTAAAGGGAACCAGCGCCGCAGCGCTGGTGCAGGACAAAGCCCAATGATGAGCTTTTAACTGCTCAAATCCTGGGGGAAGTGTAGCGAAAGCTAATGAACGTGTAGTTCATCAAATATAACACTTAAACAAGCAATTTAAACCTTAGATGAAGGTTGAACAGAAATATTAAATGAGATTAAAAGACAAAGAATGTTAACGCGGGTTACAGAACCGATATCCGGGGACCGTAGTCACGATAAACAAACGTGGGGGATTGCTATGATTGTGATTCATTAGACGTTGAGTGACGAGGGTAATGAATAACATTTCGATGTTATGTGGTGGTATGAGAGATAAGTGTAAAGCATATAGACGCTATGAACACAACGCAGTTTCGATGAACGACCGGTCTTAGCATACAACGAACGGTTGGCTTCGACATTAAGAACGAGTAATGAACGTGGGGTTCATATTATGAATAACGAAAGTATTAAGTAAGATATGAATTATCAAGAAGGCCGTAATGAACGTTAATAAGATTAATGAAAGCCGAATGTGAGTCGGATAAAGAATGAATTCTGAGGTATGACATTTATTTGCCAGAAAGCCATAAGGAATAAGAAATTGACTTAACGAACATTATAGTTTTAATGGTTCGGATAAGTTAAGATAAGTTTATGTTGTAGTAAAATCGTAACCTTTGATGGTTGACATATGGGAGCTGGGCTAAACAATTCCTTCAGAGAGCGAAGGTATATACAAAACTGGCAACCGATTTAACTCACTGTGATGGCAGTGTAGATGAGACGGGAACTTATTTGTTGGTTGTTTGTGGGAAACCACTCAGAGTACGATATAGACTATTAGCAGAGACACGGTGTGTGCTGAGTCCTAGAGAAGTTATAAGAAGAAGATAAGAATGTAAATCATCAAAGATGATGAATGTATGAATAAGACATATCCGTATGTCATGAAGCCGTAAACTGGTGAAGGAAGTTATCGCGTAAACTTAGGTTGAAAGAACGCGAACCCTAAGAAGTAAAGTTAAGTAAACCAATGTGTAAGTCAAGTATATGACTAATTGGTGTATGTGTTGTTTCCTTATGTGTTATAGGGATTGGAATGAGCAGTTCGGCATAAACTATAAGTTGTAGCTGTGCGTAAGGCAAGTTTCCTAACTTCATTCATATTCTAAATGAATGTTAGTTTCTAAAACTTCTCAGATGTTGAACTTGAGAAGTTCTATCTATGTGCAAATGTGTGATATTTGTATAAGGTTGTAGAACGTATGAGGCCTTGTGCCACAATGTGAACACTTCGGTGTTTCTTTGAGATGAATTGTTCTGTGATTGAACTATTCAATATGAAAATGTTCGTTTATACATGAACCGTTATTATTAAGTCTGTGCTAATAATTCTAGCCAGACAGGATGTGTATGGAATAAGGTAGAAAAATGAAAGTATTTCAAAGTGAATGTGACTAATGTTTTAAAATGATAGGAATTAAAATTATTCCTATTATTCAAGTTGCTTCATAACCTTTGTTCGGTTATTGAAGTCTTAAAAGAATGTTTAAATTCTTGAAGTTTTTTGTTCAACTGCTATAACTTGCTGAGCAATTGAATGCTCACACTTGCTTTAAATACAAACATTTTCAGCAAACAATGTTAGAAAGAATTTAAGGATCCCGTAAAGATCAAGCTGATCGGTATCCAGACGAAGTGTCATTCATTAGATGAATAAGCGTAAAGATCAAGCGAAGAGTTGTATTGTAGAATAATGTAATTAAACTATAGAATAGTTTAATGAACGGTTATGTATCCTTGGTGGCGGATGAAAGTCACTCTTATAAGAGATAAAGAATAATGTAATTATCATTTGTAATGAACAAGGTTATAAGGTATTAGAACCTGGGATTTGAGAATGTATGTTGTTATATTTAACTATATAATGATGTATGTTTGGAAAAAGATAGGACCGTGACGTACGGAATCTGGGTGTGAAAATAGACCAGATTTTGTGGCGTTACAGAGTGGTATCAGAGCTGATAGGTTATAAATCTTAGGTATAAGTACCTAAGACTATAATTGTAGAGAGAAGGATAAGAAGATCGTTGAGTTAAACGATTAAGGAAGAAGATCACCACGTGATCATAGTAAATCATAAAAACAGATGATCTGTTAAACGATGAATGATTTATAGCTAATGTTATGAATGAATGATACTACGAAGTAGTACGGGAAAGAAGAACTCAGATTGAGTTGTGAAGAATAGCATACGAATTAAAGAAAATTCGTATTAAGTGAAGAGAAAGTTAGAAGTTGTAAAATTGTAATTGAGGACTCATGTATTGTATGAATCTTTGTTATGGGCAGAGGTTTGTGCTTTGGTGTAACAACCACTCAGTTTATTACAGTGATAATCATTGGAATTGGTCGCGCTATCAATATGTATATGACGAGAAGGTGAATCTTTTCTCATGTATATACTTGATAGATAGAGAACGATAAGGTAGGTGCGAGCTCTTGAAACTCATACTTATGGTAGGTTCATGACTCATAATAATATGGTATGTTTTTGAACTTCTCAGCGAATGGATGCCTATGGTCTGACTGGGATAGTTCTTAAACTCATATTATTATGGAAAGTTCATGAACCCATAATGTGTGGTAAGTTGATGGACTGTACTAAGGTGTAGGGATGTTTATACTAAAAATGTGTATTTTCAGTAAAATTAGCATTGAAGGTGCTAGAGAAGATTAAGTATTGTCACAAGTAAGACAATGAAGGAAGATGGAGAAATAGGATATTCCAAGTCATCTAGTTATGCTAGATTTCGAAGTTTATTGAAATTGGGCTTATGTGTGCGTATTTTGAAAATGAAAGTATTGGTTCAACTTTTGGAACCAATGGTTTTTAAAAGAACTATTCTTGGTATATCTATGCTAATTATTTCAGCTAGACAGAAATTGATTTGAAATATCAAAATAAATTTTATAACTTCAATGCATTTGATGCAAAGATGGTAAAAGGATGGAGTTATTAATGCAATTGAACCTAGTGTTGGATGTGATCTTAGGATCAACAACTCGTTATGGTATGATGTATAATGACGAAGTCATAAACTGACGAAGTCCTCAACGTACTGTGAAAAGTATAGTATAATGATGTCATAAAACGTTTTGAGGTATTGCGAAAGAATTTAAAGAAGTAGTTGATATCAATTAATTTGACTAGACGAATGTTTCAAGTTGATATCCAATTTATTGGTATGGTTTAAGCTACTTGATTTGGCTAAGACAAATGGTATGTCATGTTTAAAAGAAAATTGAGCTTTCTTTGAAGAAGTTGTGCCTAACCAAATTGCTTTGGTACGAAATCTAATGATTAAGTCTGAGGTGAACACACCCCGAAATGGGGTATTACAATGGGTTGATTGCCTACGTATAAAAGAGGTAGTTTACCTTCTGTGTGATTGTAAACTGATCGTGGAAGAAGGTTTACGACGTCATCCTGTTAAACCTAGTAAGAGTTCATGGTCAATTTGACCCTTCAGCAAAAGTATGAAATGTTTTAAAGGAATTCTTATATTCCTCGTTGTTCATCCTACTTCATAATTCTTGATAAGTTATGAAGGTGAGAGATTGTTTGAAAGATAAGAACTTCTGTGAAGAGAAGTTGAGAAGAAGGGTAGATTAAAATTTCGAGGATGAAATTCTATAAAGAAGGGGTGAATGTGATGACCCGAGAATGGGTGTGGTTTTAAGAAATTTTGATGACGGAATTTTTATAAGGGAGGAAGAATGTTACAACCCAAAAAATCGGATTGTCCAGAATTTAAGATTTAAAAAATTAGTTATTAATAAAAGGAATTTTTATTAATAATATTCTGTGATATGTGTTTATTAATCGTTCTAGAACCTAGGATGATTATAAATCAGGAGGATTATGGCTACGAGCTAGACAGAATAAGTAAGAATTTTCAAGATGAAAATAAAATTTTTTCAGGAACAACATATTTCTGGGGAAAAAAACGAAATATGCACTATTCACCCGACGAAACCCTAAGGGTTAGGGTTTGAATAACCTAAGCCTTTTCGAGAGTTTGGTATGTCTAAATGACATTCCGTCGAATGATTTGACGATAATATATCGTGAAAAGTTAATTAAGCCGAAAAAAGTTTCTCAAAAAACGTGTAGAAATCGGATAAAATAAAATGACGAAAAGTACTGCTATGTACTTTTCATTCGTTTAACTATGTTAGGAGAAAATGTGAAGGAAAACACTTAATGTCAAAAAGTGTTTTTCAGTTTTTTAGAGATCCGAA
The DNA here is from genome assembly GCA_020205605.1 of Panax ginseng. NCBI lineage: Eukaryota > Viridiplantae > Streptophyta > Magnoliopsida > Apiales > Araliaceae > Panax > Panax ginseng. The sequence continues at coordinate 72,390,471 of CM035139.1, forward strand.
GAATATAAAAAAGTTAAACTGTAAACGACAGACGAAATATTCAAAAATATTTGAATTTCGAGAATCGCAGTTTTTAAAACTGTCGGAAGAATCCCGAAAGACGGAACCACGAAACTTCTAAGGGAAGCTTCGTGAATAGTAAGGAGGTGGAGTAAGTGTAATAACCAAATATTTTCAATAAGAAATTTTGCGATTTAATTTTTTTTTATATATATAAAGGTGGGAATATGTGCAAGGTAAAGTATATGTATCTATGTAATAAATAAATTTATTTATTAGATGTAAATAATTTCTTTTTAGACTTATTGATCATTATAGATTATATTCTTATAATAAATTAATTTTGTAATAAAAATATTTATTATTTATTTTCCATGAAAATATGATTGTTGTATATATGATATGATTATTAGGATTATTATGATATGTATTATATTGGTTAAGTTCATTAATTTAACTTACTTAATGATGGTATGTATGAAGGTTATGTCAGATATTAATTCAAAACCCTAAGTCTGGATTTTGAATAAGGAATGAGATTAATAATATAATATTATTTATATTTCAGTAATATAAATATGCCTGATATGTGTGTAATGTTAATTTGTAGATCAGTTATAGTAAAACAGTACAAACCCTAGCATTACTGATAAACTATGGTACAAAAGTCAATTATGACTATAAGATTTGTTAAGTTGTGTGTTATGTAATTAATGACTGTTATTATATTTTATGTTAATTAGGTAAACCCTAATTAATATCTAGAAACCCTAATTACTAAATTAGAACCCTAATTGCTAAGTTATAAACCCTAAGTATTAATTTAGCAAGGTTAATGGTAATTAATAGCTAATTTATAGAACCTAAGTGATTAGGAAACCTAGTGTGATTAGGGAACCCTAATCAACATTTTTAGAAACTAAGATTTCCATTTTGCCCTTAATACACAATCCTAGATTTAGAGCTTATAGAACCTTGGGTTTAAACCTCAAGGGTTAAAATAATTGACAACTTTGCTAGGAAAAAGTAAGCACCAAAATGACATAATTGCCCTTGTTATTATTTTAATGAGGTGGAGTGTAGATCTAACCCTAGTAAGGAGTTGGTGACCAACTCTAGCTAGCCATGTGGTCTACAAGTAAGCTTTAATCATTCAATCTCAGCCATCTTGTATCACAAGTGCACTAGATTCAAGTATTATATATAGATTATGAGAGAGAGAGAGAGAATGTCATATTCAAGCTCATTTATACACCAACACTCAACCAAGACTATTTCAACTTCAAACATCCGAAATCCTCTTGCTAGACCAGTCCCTAATCAAGTCCCAAGTTCACCCATAACAGATCAAGAAGTCAGATTCAAGATTTTGTTCATAAGAGGTATAAACCTAACCCTGGAAATTTGATCTTTAAAGTCATGTTAGATGTTATGTTTAGATGTTTAGATATGTTGTTTGTAGTGTCTTTTAATGATCTGGGTTGCTAAATAGTGGATCCATAACATTTATATTCTCGAATTTAAAGATTTTAAAAATCTGAGAAATTTTGAAAATGTTGTCTGACAATGAATGTCAGACCTCTTTAATCCTTACATGTTCTGTGTTTTTGTTGTTTGAATGTTTGAAGTTGTAGTATGTCATAAGTAATTTAGTCTGGAAATTGAATCAGAGTCAGATCTATTGTATATTACAAGTTATTCATGGTCAAAGGTCGTTGACTGACCATGACCGAGTAGAATTCTAGGTAACCCAGAAAGTTTAGAACAGTGTCTGACAACATGTTTAAGCTCCTTAATCTGTCAGTCATGTTAGTGTTTTGATGATGTGTTGTATTCAGATTATAGCTTGAAATGTGGACCCTAGATCCATGCCCTTAGAACTCTTAAACAATCAATATATCGATCGTAGCAAGTGGTCAAAGAAGGCCACTCGCATTGATTGGCATTTCTGGGATTTTCCAGAAACATGAAGAACCTTATTTTTGACAGCCTTTGACTGGCTTTGATCTCGTTTCAGACAAGCTTTTAGGATGTATAATGGTATCTAGATTATAGTATGACATGCAAACTACAAGTACAAATCATTTCCAAACCTTAGAAAGCAACGGATCGATTATAGTAATCGATCAAAAGTCGTTGACCGTTATGTTTTACTTTCTGGGTAACCCAGAAAGTTAAAACAGTGGTCTGAAAAGTTCTTTAGGAACACAGATCTTGCATCTTGATGATTTGCAAACCTTATAAATGCTTGATTCGCATACTCTGCTAGTTACTATACACAGCCCGACGTCTAGAACACTTTTTCCATGAACTGATTGCATGCTAGAAGGCCATCAATAGCGTTGACCGGCCATGACTTTATTTTGTAGGCAGCCCAGAAATGTGATGAACAGTTCTGACAGCTTGTTCCAAGCTTTATAACTTGCTTGTTTGTTATGATCTGACCCAGATGTTAGTTGATACTTGTAGTGTTACATTAACACTGAAGATCCATCAATATGAATTGCCCGAAAACCATTTACACAAATAATTACACTTGGTCAAACGTGGCCACTTGTTAATCTTTGCATTTAAGTGTTCTTGGTGCTCAAGAACACTTTAAGGCGATGGTTTACGTCGATAAAAGCTATAAATGTGATTTATTAATTTTAATTAATTAAATTTCTAAAAAATCATTTAAAATAGTAAATAAATTCTAGAAATTATAAAATCAATTTTAAAAATTATTTTAAGTTATAAAATTAACTTTTAATAATTTTACATATTAGTAATTATTTGAATATTATTAATATTTAATTTATTTAATAAATGCATTAAATAAATTAACTAAAAATGATTTTCTAATATTAAAATCATTTTAAATGATAATAAGATATTTAATAATATGTTAAGTTATAAAATGTAACTTTCAATATTTTTAATGTAAATTTCATTAATTATTTAATATTAATGATATTAGATTTATTTAATTATTATATTAAATAAATTAGTTTAAAAATGATTTTAATATTATAAAAATCATTTTAAATGCAAATAAAGAGTTTAAAAGATATTCTAAGATAAATTTCATTAATTATTTAATATTAATGATATTAGATTTATTTAATAATAATAGTAAATAAATAGATTAAAAATGATTTTATTGATTTAAAAATCATTTAAAAAGGATATAAGTGGTTTAAAATATTTTTAAGTTATTATAAATGACTTTTTAATATTTTAGTGAATAATACTTTAATACTTAAATATTAATGGTAATTGTTTAAAAATAATTTTAAATGTTTTAAGAATCATTTAAGGGTAATAATTAATACTTTAAAAGTATTTTGAGTTATTATAAAATAACTTTGATATTTTGGTAAGGGTTGCATTAATACTTTAATATTATCTAAATATTAATGATAATAGAATTATTTAATATTTAAATCATTTAATAATGATTCCGAGTTTGAAAAATTATGATAAATTATTATAATTCATTTATAAATAATATGATTGATCTTTTAAATTATCCAGTTAATATTTGAATTACAGATTAGAGTTTTATCAATGATAAACTCGATAATTACCCGATAAAGCCTTTTATTTTAGAAATGTTACCGAAATTGATCAATACCTATATAGTTTGACTGTATAAGCGTTTGTTTGTGACCCGATGACTGTTGAACATGTGTGACTGTATTACGATATGCTATTCTAATTAGTAAAATGATCTTATTACTGATAGGTTGTTATACAAAAGATAAGAACTAAGTTGCGTATTGTAAGCAGCAGACCAGGCAAGTATCCTACCTTTGCATTTTCTTTATGCAATGGACAGAAGTAAGAGAGTTTTAGAATTATATTGTTATTATACCAGATTATTAACCCTATTTTTATATATGTTATATCCGATCATTGATTATCAACATGGTACTATATGGTAATTCAGATATATATATTTTGTTCGTTAATTTCTAAATATGGTTATTCAAGTGTCCCCACTTGGATAATCATTGTATTTAATCACATGTTGATATATATATATATATATATATATATATATATATATATATATATATATATATATATATATATATATACCTCTGAAAGCTATTTGATCATTTAGACACATATTTAGAAATATCGTTGAATATGATAAAACATTTTTGTATCTAATCAAATTATTTTGATTTGGATTCCCGACTATGTATGAACATCCCGAACATGGGAAAATTTTTATGCGCCCAAGGCAGACAGAGTGAACGATAATATCATTCTTGCATATAGTATTAATCAATACAGAGGGCACATTGGTAGATCACCCTCGTGTCCGTAAAGTTGTAGCAGTTTGGATGAAGTTCTCGCTAAACCTAGCAAAAATGAAAAATAATATTCATAGTATGTCACCTTAACCCTATTTATAGTCAGTACGTAGTTTCAGAAATTTGATAGAGAGTTGATATGTTATTATGTTCGGTTCAGATTACTTCACAACTTTTGATTTGTTATAAAAGGGTAGTACAAAGAAAACATTTAATCCTTCCAGCTAATATTTATAATTGTTATTACTTACTGGGAAATCAAATGCTCATCCTTGCTTAATTTAAATGTTTTTTGTTAAGTATGATCGGCCAGAGGGCTCTGCTGAGAACAAAAGGAAAGGAAAGCTACCCGAATAAGTTTGTGTTATCTTATGTAATAGTTAAACTTAAATAAGATGATTATATTTATTATCTATCATGTAATGAAATATTTTAAGGTCGCGTACCTGAGATTTAGAAAACTCTGATATATAAATTAAGTTAGATATTTATGACAATATTATTATTTCCGCTCATAGAAATGATATCGTAATGCACTGAGTTCGGGTTTCAAGTATCTGAATTTGGGGGTGTTACAATTTGGTATCAGAGCCATAAGCATGAAATTGCAAAGGGCCCCAAGCCTCTCGCAGGTGACTTCCTTGTGTGGAATACACCGAAGCCAGACTCTCCGTAGGGGACACCGAGCAAGTCGGTGGCAAGCTGATAGGTACCATATTGAGGTGCTATGGTTGGAAGCACCATGATAGTCACATTTTGGTATCAGAGCTTTAGGGTTAGAAGCCTTAGGTGGGGGTAGACCTTAGGCTATAAACTTAGAGCAGAGGAAAACATCGAAAGTACAAATAACTCACATAGAGTTTAAAAGGAAATGAATCGAATAAATTCATCGTCAAACAAAAATAAAAGATAACTTAAATAAAACTATAAATTGCTGTGTGTATATATTATATGTTAATCGGGATAATTTATGTGTATAGATGACAAATAGAAAAGGATTAGGATACCCTCAGATCGTAAAGAAGGAGTCAACCTCCATAACTAAGCTAATATCAAAGCTGATAGCTAAAATAGAGGCTCACATTGAAAGCAACCATGATGGGGTGATTATAATGGAAAAATGTAGTACCGGACCCAGAAACGATAGTATAACTGATAGGTAGAGTGTAGTTAAAGAATATAAGGACAAGCTCGAGTTCTTAAACTCATATATTTGTGGTGAGTTCTTAAACTCATAATGTGTGGTAAGTTTGACGAACTAGGTGTGAATGGATTATTGAGGATAATGGGAATATATAGAATACTAAGAAATTGATCCTTAGTGAAGGCGTAAGAAATAAGTAGTATTAGTTTAACTTGAATATGTATGATTATATGATGCGTACATGATAGGTATGTGGGTATAATGTAATATTCTTAACTTTTGTATAAGTTATGGCAGCGAATCCCGACTTTCGAGTCACAAGGGGATAGCGGATGTTTAAAGCAGTATGTTCTATGGTATGTCAAACGCTATGAATATGAATCTATGTTGGATTAATAAAATAAGTTGGTATAAAGATAGTAATTATTTATCTGAACACTGATTAATATAGTAACCAAGTTTACAAAATATAATATTTTGAATTTATGATTATTTGCGTAAAAAATTTTGCGCTATAGAAGGTAAGTCGATAAAAGATCAATTATGATCAGATAATGCCGCCAAGACATAAATGTAACCAAAGGGTAGAATAACATATCAACAAAGCTGGAGGACAACCAGACCCGTCTGAAATTTTACTGCGAATGTAGTCGCTCAAGATATCACGAGAATGGAATGCCGGTAGCGGGAAATCGGCTGAGACAATCGATTTGCGAACTTTAAAGATTTTAAGGCCATAGGATGATTTAGGATTTAGAGGGTCAACCCGACCTGTAGAAGTGGTTGTGATAACTAGGGTATAGCGGAGGGCAAAAGACGGCTTTTGCCACCTATATGATGAAAGGGAGGCGAATTTTTGGTGGGAGTCAAATCAAGCTAGAGCCAGAGAAGGGAGTAGTGGTAGTAGGGGATAGGAAAAAGGAAAGGAGATAATTAAGGAATACCAAATTAGGCGAAGAAGGGAAAGAATAAGGTTGTCGGTGTGGAAATTGGAAGGAATCACTTTCGGAGAGTGTCTTAAAGGTGAGTTAGTGTGTTATAAGTGTGGGCAGAAGGGACATATCTCTCCCAACTGCCCCAATCCTGTGATGAATAGAAGGTGTTTCAGGTGTGGATCAATGGAGCATAAGGTGAAGGATTGTCTGAAAAGGAGAAGGGATGCAGGAAGTGTGGTTACGGAGAAAAAGTGGCGGGGACTGACTGGCGACAATGGGACCAACTTCAAAGAAAACAACCCAATGAATTAACTTCTGAAGAGTCTTGATATGAATGAATTCAAGATCACAATGGCGAGATGGAGATGCAACTACAGGTATTATTCGAATCAAATTTTATTATATATGATTTTCGTATATATATAGTAAATTATTTTATAAAGAAATTTTGAAGGAGGAATTTGAGTTCTATTAGAAATCAAATTTCTGTTTAAGCAGATAGATAAACTTTATGCTGAATAGCTAAAGATCGGTTCGATCAATTATGATCGAGATCTACTTACAATATTTGTGTATGCTATTTTCCTTAGTGTCTATAGGCTTTAAAGCGGTGATTAGGGGACGGAATCCTTATAAGAGAGGGTGAATGTAATAACCCAATATTTTCAATAAGAAATTTTTGCGATTTAATTTTTTTATATATATAAAGGTGGGAATATATGCGAGGTAAAGTATATATATCTATGTAATAAATAAATTTATTTATTAGATGTAAATAATTTCTTTTAAACTTATTGATCATTATAGATTATATTCAGTATAATAAATTAATTTTGTAATAAAAATATTTATTATTTATTTTCCATGAAAATATGATTGTTGTTTTTATGGAATGATTATTAGGATTATTATGATATGTATTATATTGGATAAGTTTATTATTTTAACTTAATTAATGATGGTATGTATGAAGGTTATGTCAAATATGAATTCAAAAACCCTAAGTGCGGATTTTGAATAAGGAATGAGAATAACAATATAATATTATTTATATTTCGATGTAATATAAATATGCATGATATATGTAATGTAATGTTAATTTGTAGATCGAGTTATAGTAAAAGCAATGATACAAACCCTAGCATTCTTGATAAACTATGGTACAAAAAGTCAATTATGACTATAAGATTTGTTAAGTTGTGTGTTATGTAATTAATGGTACATTATTATATTTTATGTTAATTAGGTAAACCCTAATTAATATCTAGAAACCCTAATTACTAAATTAGAACCCTAATTGCTAAGTTATAAACCCTAAGTATCAATTTAGCAAGATTAATGGTAATTAATAGCTAATTTACAAAACCTAAGTGATTAGGAAACCTAGTGTGATTAGGGAACCCTAATCAACATTTTTAGAAACTAAGATTTCCATTTTTGCCCTTAATACACAATCCTAGATTTGGAACTTATGGAACCTTAGGGTTAAATTCTAAGGGTCAAACCCTAAGGGTTAAAAATGAATTGACAACTTTGTCGAAAAAAGTAAGAACCAAAATGACATAATTGCCCTTGTTATTATTTTAATGAGGTGGAGTGTAGATCTAACCCTAGTAAGGAGTTGGTGACCAACTCTAGCTAGCCATGTGGTCTACAAGTAAGCTTTAATCATTCAATCTCAGCCATCTTGCATCACAAGTGCACTAGATTCAAGTATTATATATAGATTATGAGAGAGAGAGAGAATGTCATATTCAAGCTCATTTATACACCAACACTCAACCAAGACTCTTTCAACTTCAAACATCCGAAATCCTCTTGCTAGACCAGTCCCTAATCAAGTCCCAAGTTCACCCATAACAGATCAAGAAGTCAGATTCAAGATTTTGTTTATAAGAGGTATAAACCTAACCCTAGAAATTTGATCTTTAAAGTCATGTTAGATGTTATGTTTAGATGTTTAGATATGTTGTTTGTAGTGTCTTTTAATGATCTGGGTTGCTAAATAGTGGATCCATAACATTTATATGCTCGAATTTAAAGATTTTAAAAATCTGGGAAATGTTAAAAATGTTGTCTGACAATGAATGTCAGACCTCTTTAATCTTTACCTGTTCTATGTTTTTGTTGTTTGAATGTTTGAAGTTGTAGTATGTTACGAGTAATTTAGTCTAGAACTTGAATTAGAGTCAAATCTATTGTATATTACAAGTTATTCATGGTCAAAGGTCGTTGATGAAACCATGAGTAAAGTAAATGCAGGTAACCCAGAAAGTTTAGAAACGATGTCGACAACATGTTTAAGCTCCTTAATCATCGGTCATGTTAGTGTTTTTGATGATGTGTTGTATTGATTATAGCTTGAAATGTGGACCCTAGATCCATGGCCTTAGAACTCTTAAACAATCATATATATCGATGCGTAGCGAGTGGTCGAAGAAGGCCACTTTCATGGCGATTAGCATTTCGGGATTTTCCAAAAATATGAAGAACCTTATTTCCGTGACCTTTGGCCAGAAGCTTTGATCTCGCTTCGACAAGCTTTTAGGATGTATAATGGTATCTAGATTATAGTATGACATATGCAACTACAAGTAGTACAAAGCATTTCCAAACCTTAGAAAAGCGGATCGATTATAGTAATCGATCAAAAGTCGTTGATCCGTTATGTTTTACTTTTTTGGGTAACCGGAAAGTTAAAGCGATGGCTTGAAAAGTTCTTTAGAACACGGATCTTGCATCTTGATGATTTGTAAACCTTATAAATGCTTGATTAGATGTACCTCGCTTGTTCTTATACACGACCCAAATCTCCAGAACACTTTTACCGTGAACCGATTGCATCTTTGAAGGCCATCAATAGCGTTAATGGCCATGACTTTATTTTTTCTTCTCAAGGCGGCCAGAAATGTGATGAAACGACTCACGACGACTTGTTCGGGCTTTATAACTTGCTTGTTTGTTATGATTTGACCCAGATGTTAGTTGATACTTGTAGTGTTACATTAACACCACAAGATCCATGTTATAAATTGCCCAGGAACAATTTACACAGCGAATTACACTTGGTCAAAACGTGGCCACTTGTTAACTGCATTTAAGTGTTCTTGGTGCTCAAGAACACTTTAGGCGACGGTTTCTGTCGCTAAAAGCTATAGCGACAGATTTATTAATTTTAATAATTAAATTTCTAAAAATCATTTAAAAATAGTAAATAAATTCTATAAATTATAAAATCAGTTTTAAAAATTATTTTAAGTTATAAAAATTAACTTTTAATAATTTTACATATTAGTAATTATTTGAATATTATTAATATTTAATTTATTTAATAAATGCATTAAATAAATTAACTAAAATGATTTTCTAATATTAAAAATCATTTTAAATGATAATAAGATATTTAATAATATTTTTAGTTATAAAATGTAACTTTCAATATTTTAATGTAAATTTCTTTAATTATTTAATATTAATGATATTAGATTTATTTAATAATTATATTAAATAAATTAGTTTAAAAATGATTTTAATATTATAAAAATCATTTTAAATGCAAATAAAGAGTTTAAAGATATTCTAAGATAAATTTCATTAATTATTTAATATTAATGATATTAGATTTATTAAATAATAATATTAAATAAATAGATTAAAAAATGATTTTATTGATTTAAAATCATTTAAAAAGGATATAAATGGTTTAAAATATTTTAAGTTATTATAAATAACTTTTAATATTTTAGTGAATAATACTGTAATATTTAAATATTAATGGTAATTGTTTAAAAATGATTTTAAATGTTTTAAGAATTATTTAAGGGTAATAATTAATACTTTAAAAGTATTTTGAGTTATTATAAAATAACTTTAATATTTTGGTAAGGGTTGCATTAATACTTTAATATTATTTAAATATTAATGATAATAGAATTATTTAATATTTAAATCATTTAATAATAATTCTAGAGTTTGAAAAATTATGATAAATTATAATAATTAATGATAAATTATTATAAGTCATTTATAAATAATATGATTGATATTTAAATTATCCAGATTAATATTTGAATTACATAAGAGTTTTATCAATGATAAACTCGATAATTACCCGATAAAGTCGTAAATGTTACTGAAATTGATCATTACATATATTGTTTGACTGTATAAGCGTGTGTTTGTGACCCGATGGCTGTTGAACATGTGTGACAATGTGATTAGGTTATGTGCTGACTGGAATAAGCAGTATTATGTATTACAATATGCTATTCTAATTAGTAAAATGATCTTATTACTGATAGGTTGTTATACAAAAGATAAGAACTAAGTTGCGCATTGTGAGCAGCAAACCAGGCAAGTATCCCACCTTTTTCATTTCCTTTATGCAATGGATAGAAGTAAGAGAGTTTTAGAATTATATTATTATTGTACCAGATTATTAACCCTATTGTTATATATGTTATATCCGATCATTGATTATCAACATGGTACTATATGGTAATTCGATATATATATTTTTGTTCGTTAATTTCTAAATATGGTTATTCAAGTGTCCCCACTTGGATAATCATTATATTTAATCATATGTTGATATATATATATATATATATATATATATATATATATATATATACCTCTAAGCTATTTGATCGGTAGACCTGATTTAGAAATATCATTGAATATGATAAAATCTTTTGTATCCAATCAAATTGTTTTGATTTGGATTCCGTATGTATGAACATCCGAGCGTGTGAAAACTTTTGTATGCCTATGGCGGGGCATAGTGAGCGATAATATCGTTCTTGCATATAGTATTGATCGTCTGAGGCACATTAGGCGAGATCACCCTACGTAATGCATGTAAAGTTATGACGGTTTATGGAAGAAGTTTTGCTAAACCTTAGCAAAATGAAAAACAATGTTAAGTAGTATGTCACCTTAACCACTATTTATAGTCGATCGTAGTTTCAAAAATTTGATAGAGAGTTGATATGTTATTATGTTCGGTTCAGATTACTTCACAACTTTTGATTTGTTGTAGAAGGGTAGTACAAAGAAAATATTTAATCATTTCAGCTAATATTTATAATTGTTATTACTTGCTGGGCACTCAAATGCTCACCCTTGCTTAATTTAAATGTTTTTCAGTTAAGTATGATCGGCCAGAGGGCTCTGCCAAGAACAAAAGGAAAGAAAAGCTACCCGAATAAGTTTGTGTTATCTTATGTAATAGTTAGATTTAAATAAGATGATTATATTTATTATCTATCATGTAATGAAATGTTTTAAGGTCGCGTACCTGGGATTTAGAAAACTCTGATATGTAAATTAAGTTAAATATTTATGACAATATTATTATTTCCGCTTATACAAATGGTATCGTAATGCACTAAGTTCGGGTTTCAAGTATCTGAATTTGGGGTCGTTACAGTAAGGAGGTGTGAATAGGAACCGGAGGGGAAAAATGATAAGGAGGTGTGAATAGTAACCAAATTCTGGTTGCGGTACTTAGGCGTTGTGGTTGGAGAGGGTTTAGCCGAAGTCGGACCTTTATTACTGATTTTATGACTAGCTGCTCTTGCCCCAAATTTCACCATGGTATTTTGCATTTTGGGTTTGCAGTTGTAGTCTATAGGATTTGGCAAGAACGGAATGCTAGGATTTTTACTAAAGTTACTACTACTGCCCAAGTCATTATTCTAGATATTATCCAGTTACTTAAATATGGTCTCCACACTAATGCTAGATTTCTCAGATTTAAATCTCGGTTATGTTATCAACATCTTGTATTGTAATTCTAATGTATTTTCACTTTGGTTCAGTGAATACCAAGCTTGGTTCAGAACTGGTCTGACTTTATGTGGAAAATCCTAAGGGTGGTTGTTGTTGTGGTTGGGATCTAGTTTATGCACAGGTTGGATGGTACTTATTGCATGTATGGGATGCATGGATATACGGGTTTCATACTGATTTTACAGCAGTAGGCGGGACTGCTAGTTCTGGGTTGATGGGTTGTGACTGAAATGCTTGCATTGGGCTGGGGCTGGGGTTGCTTTGGGTTATCATTGCTGTTGATATTCAGTTGAACTCTTCAGTTCATTTTGTTCTGCTGGGTTATGTGCCTTTTGCTGCTGGATACCTTTGCTGATTTATGGAATTCCTGTTATGGCCACAACCACAAATTTTCATTATCATAGGATGGGGCTGTTGTAGGGTGTGTATGTATGCAGGGTAGTCATTGCCGTTGTGGGCTGTGACCTATTTTGGTTTGCAGGATGTTGTTATGTTCTTGTTATGTGAGGCAGTTGCTGCATTTTATATGTTATTGATGGTTGTGTTGGCTTTGGTTAGGTTGAACCTTTTCTGGGTTTGGATTTACTGTTATGGGTTAGGATTTTTTGGTCTGGATAGGCAGTTCCTTTTTGTAGCTGTCCTACAACTGTTATGATGATCTGTTTGGGCTAGGAATGGTTTGTTGTCTATGAAGATTTGATGTTGTCTTTATCTATCTGCTTGGATTCTGGGTTTTTATTTTCTGCAGATTGCTATATTGGCCTTTCTTTGAGGTGGTTTCTAGGTCTTGTTCCTTTGCTTCTTGGCAGAAGGGTCATTTCTGCTGCTTTGGCTAAGCTTCTACTGCTTCATTGTGGTGGTGGTGTGGTGGGGTTTTGTGCTGGCTGCAGTTCTTCTTCATTTTTTTGGTCCCTAAGTTGTTCTGCTATTTCTTGGTAGTTGCTGCTTCCTTTCATGAGAGGGCTACTGCTATGCTAGGGATGTTAGGATGTTTTGGGGGCCTTTTTCCAGCTGTTATTCTGTCTGTTTTTTTTCTGTTGGCTGTTGCAGGATGGGGATTGTTTTGGAGGTTCTGCTGCTTCGATTCTGCTGGCATGTTCAACATGTAGTTGCCTATTGAATTGCAGCAAGTTTCTGTTGCTGCGTTGGTGATGTTTGCAGCTGGTTTTACTGCTGCTGTTTTTGATTAGCTGTTGTTTCAGATGGTTTGCTGATGTTGTTCCTGCTGTATTTGATGCTGATTTCTACTCGATTAGATCTTCATGGATTGTCCTGTGTCGCTTCTGGTTCTTTTCTGCTGATGCGTTGGTGATGATTACAGTTGGTATGCTGCTGTTGTTTCTGCTGGGTTTGCTGCAGTTGTTCCACCTTTAGTGGATTGCTGTTTGTCTTTGTTGCTTGTTGTTTGGTGAAGTGGACTATTTTGGGCCTGCTTCTGTTTTATGTCTACTGCTGTAGTCAGCTGGTTTGGTGTGCTACTGATGTAGAGAAATTAGGCTTATGTTGTGCTAGTATGCTTGTCATTTGCTTCTAGTATGCTACTGTTGTCATCTGTTACACCGTCTGTTGCTACTGCTGATGTTTGTTGTTGCTGCTGCAAACCGTTTTGGTTTCTGGTGGTCTCCGCGGTAACAATCCAGAATTTTAAATTGTAATTTTTAAATATTTATTAAATTATATAAATATTTAATGGATGTGTTTGTTGTTGAATAAATATTTGTTTAATTTGATTTTATTTGGTTAATTATTTGTTAAATAAATAATTAATGAGTTAAGGAAATTAATTATCATGAGATAATATTCTAATTTAAATTAATAATTAAGTTAGAGCTTATAATGATTAAATAAATTATTATAATGATATTTTAGTTTGAATTTATAATTAAAATGATGTGTTAATTTATTAAATAAAATTATAATTATAAAGAAAATTATAATTTTGTTGTATTGATTTACGTGGTAAACTAATTTAATAAATTGTTATTAGAATTAATTAAATTGAATATTAAAATTTAACTAAATAAAGTGTGACCATAAACTATGCTATAAAGGAGTTATTAAAATAAGTTAAAAGAGGTTATTCAGTTTTGCCAAACAAGGCTTAATGAATGTTAAGTCTTTAATTTAAATATGTTTTACCAAACAAGGCATAAGGATTAATTAGTTAATTTTAAGGTAGTTAGCCAAAAAAAGCCTTATGGCTTTTGAGTTTCAAAAATAAAATAACTTATGTCAGTTAATATATATATTTATATTATACAATTATTACATATTATGTCATATAAGTTATAATTTATGTACGTAAGATAGAAAGAACTCAGAAGAAGAAAAAGAAGAGAAGAAGAAAAGTTGAGAGAGAATTGGGAGAATTCTAAAAAGATTTTGAGAGAGGAATTTTGGGGAAGGAAGCATGATAATAAAAGGGTAACTATCATCTTCAAAAAACTAAGGTATCATCTTACTCTTAATTTTCAAAAAGTTTTAGTTTTATTCCATTCAAAAGAATTCTCTGCAAAAATTTGTGTGATGGTTAATTATTTGTTATATATATAGTTTCTATATGATAATTGGTTGTTATAAAATTGTTTTCATAAGATTATAGATGAGTTATAGTAAATTAATTCATGTTATGTATTTAGTTGTGAAAGAAATCATGTTACAATGAATTGGTATGAAAATATATGAAGATGGCTTAGTTTAAAGTAAAATTGAGGTTTAATTCTTTGTATAACATATCAATTGACTATTGATTTTGAAAGAAGATGAAGAAACTAAAATAAAGTATGTTGAATTAACTGTTTTGGTTAAAAAAAACAAAATCATAGTGATGATTTTCATTGAAATTGTCAAAAAGTGAAGTTTTAGCAAAAATAGTAAAAATTAAAGATTGTAATCTTGATGTTTATGTTGTTTAGGTGGTTACAAATGTGTTAGAAACATTAGTTTATGTTTCCATAAACATATTACACCTTGGGTAGGTTGGTATGGTTGTTATAAAGGAGTTTGTAAGCCTAATTTGGCTTTCTGTAATGTTCTAGATCATAAGTCGCGAAAACGTAGAAGGGACCCCCTACGTGAAAATCCCTAATGCAAAAACTCCATACTGACGGAAGGTAGTATCTAATAGCAATTTTGGAAAAAAAAACTGACCTGACATATTTTACTAAAATGAGCATAACTTTTCATACGAACTCCGATTGATGCGATTCAAGATGATCCGAAACGAGGACGAGTAGACCTATAACTTTTATTGTTTACGTTTTTCAATTTGATGTCGTTATGAAGTGTTAAAATGGCCATCTTTAGGACTGTTGTGTATTTGGAGGCAATCGGAGGGCGTCAGAATGCGCGAATGCAAGTGTAATCCTTTGTGTATTAGTATAACCTAATGATAACATGTAATAGGATGTTGTATCAAGTTGTTAATGTGTATATGGTGCAATGACATGATCACTTAAGTAGTTGTAATAAAGCTAAAATGTGATGCTCATAAAAAGATGTGATATTGTTTAAACTTAAACTTAATTAGTGTGCTATACTAGAAATGAGAAAGCAACTCGTGAGGCTAATATTAGTGTAACTAATGTGTATTGTCAATACATATGGTATGTGTTAGGTTTGTAATATTCATGAACGCAATCAAATTGCACAAAATAAGCGAAAACGTGTAAAAATCAAAGTTTAAAATTTTACAAACCATATACCCGGATCATCCTTTATGCACAATTATTAATTAAACGAAAAGATATGAAAAACAAGAATCATACCCTTGAAGATTCGAGCTTCCTCAGTCTGAAGTTCACCTCGATCCTTTTAGCGTTCAACTTGAATCCATCGGGTTTGGTTCCTTCCTTTGATCAACGTTAGCCACCCAAGTGTTTGGCCTCTAGAGGTGATCCACCAAGAAAGAATAAAGATTCAAGAAGAAGGGTGGTTGGCTAAACTCTAGTTTTCTATCTCTATAGAAAAATAACGTACTCTCCCAACTATTGGAATCACGTCTGTTGTGAAAAAGTCGACAACCACTACTCCACCCATAATAAGACTCCTCTTATTTATAGATATGGGCAACCCTCCTTAACAATTAAAAGAATTCGGTTTTATTTTAATTAATTAAAATCCTTTAATTAATTAAGCTCCCTAATCTTATTAGGGATAATTAATTAAACTTTTAATTAATTAGCCTCCTAATCTTATTAGGAATATATGAGAGTACTTTTATTAATTAATTTCCAAACTCCTTTAGGAATTAAATAATAATAATAGTAATAATAATAATAAGACTCCTCTTATTAATTTATATTTAATATTTCTAAAATATTAAATAATAAATATTAAGTTATTTAATTTATTCTATCACCATAGATTAAATTAAATATGCTTAACTTATTATTACGATTATGCAATTAACTTCTTAAATAATTATTCTTCCTTTTATGGTGTGACCCTTTAGGTTCTCCATATTAAACCGGTTGTGAATAAATCAATTAGAACAATTCTAATCTTATTTAAATAAATAAATTAAATTATTAATTTATTTAAATAAATAATATTTATCCTACAATAGGGATAAGCCTCCCTAACGATCAACGACTTTCCAGATAATATAGATTTCAACATTAATCATAAAAGAACCTTTGAGTAAATAGTTACCGTACAATTCAATCCTTCCACCATACAATGTCCCAATTAAATATAAGACATGGAATTACTATCAAGTTTTATTTTATTTAATTATATGTATTTTGATCCTTAAATGCACAACTTCAAATAATGCAAATTAGAAACTCCTTTCCAATTTCATTCTGTCTTGGCCAAGGACTACTAGGTTGTCATTTATCGAATCACATAGGACATTTCTCTTCTTTTACTAAAAGTGATAGATTCTTTATTGATCATACATTATCTCCATGTATAACTAATTATACCCAAGCATACCCTTTGATATACCCTAAGGGTCTTAAGGAATAAGTCAAAGTATAACTCATCATACACGAGATACTATGATGATCTCAAGTCCAAGGATCAGTTGTACTACTATCACTACAGGAATTCCTATTGACAGGCAAGTAAAATTCCATTAGGTATTCCTTAGCGAGCCACGTTTAGTGAAATTATTCTCTAATAAGCACCTACATACTTGCTTTAGTGTCTCCACACAAATGATCACGAGATCAATCATCCTCATCCAATGAGCAAGCAACGTATGTACCAATCTATCCGGATTCACTAATCTCCAATTTAGTAATCCAACGATTGGGAACTATTTTAGTTTTAAGCTTTCTAAGAATTTAGATCTCATTAGAATGATCATCATCATTATTCTAAAAGCATTGCTTAAAACTATGGGTTTATCACATATTATAAAACATCATCATGTAGATAATTAAAAGCCTTTAATAAATTAATACTTTTATTAATAAATGAATAAGATTGTTACAAAGTATATGCTTTATCATCAAACATGATTGGCTTGTGTGCATACTACTTTCAATCTCCCCACTTGCACTAAAGTCAATCGCCATAGTATCTCATACCCTTCTTCTCTAGTGACGATTATCCTGTTTTGTTGGATAAGCTTTAGTTAATGGATATGTAATGTTGTTCTTGAGAGTCCACTATCTCTATAGTGATTTCCCATCTTTCAATGATTCCTATAATCAAATGAAAGTGCCACAACACATGTTTAGATCCAAGATGAGACTTAGGAACTATTCCTAGTTACGTAATGAACTTTTATCCAAACAATCAACTTACGACTTCATTTATAGCTATATACTTTGTCTTTATCACTAAACTAGCAACCTTTTCTTTGTTTGGAACCTTTCAATTCTTGCCCCCTTTGTTCAAGGTAACCTTTTACCTTAAAGTGGATTTTTACGTCGTCTTGGTGCAGCAAAAACTTGAGTGCATTAAGCCCTCTAGTTTTAATTCGGACCCACCATGTATATGATCACATCCTTAGTGCCGGTTAAGTACTTTAAGATGTTTTTCACTGACTCATAGTGAACTTCTCCAGAATATGACTGATCAACATCAGGTCTCGTATATTTCATCGCATACTAATAGTTACTCATGTGATCTCTCTTTTATGAGTCTATGGGGACTATTAAGAGAGATACACTCCATGGCTCATCAACATGAGACATCCCATGGAGTTTGCCATGCTAAACGACTTTAGCATCAAATGAATATACGTTTCTTTAAGTCGAGCATCCTCTTAAATCTATCTATATAGATTTTATCCCCAATTACAATACTCTTCCCAAATCATTCATGGAGGAATGTTTAGACAACTTGATCTTTACTAATTGTAGCATTGGTATGTCATTCCTTATCCGTAGTATATCAACATATAATACTAGGAATGTCACGACACTCCCACTGACCCTTTTGTACACACTAGGTTCATTCTTATTTGTGATAAAATCAAACTCTTTTGATTTGTTTCATCAAAACGAATGTTTTATTTTTGAGAAGCTTGATTCAATCCATTTCTCTGAGTGTCTACGACTCTTACCTCATCGTATGTAACTGGATCATCATCTTTTATGATACGTACCTCATCATCATCATTCATGATGAATCCATACCTCTCAGGTATCTTCGGTACTATTTCAGATTTACGATTCGGTTGTGGTACAATAGGTTTATCTACAAGTTCCTCTTATTTGACTTATAGTGTTTTGTGGTTCATGAACTCTTCAAGATTCTATTATCCTGTCACTAGCCCTTTCAATGATAAACACCTTTTTATTAGAAGATAGTGTGTTTCGCAACAAACTCCTTTCGCTAAGTAGGATTATAGAACATATACCCTAAACTTACTTTAGGATGTCCCACAAATCTACACTTATCAAATCTTGTCCCAAGCTTATCCTTTGAAACCTTTTCACATAAGTTGGACAACCCCTTATCTTAACATATTTAAGATTAAGAATCCTCCCTGTCCATAACTTTTATAGAGTCTTAGGGCTGGATATTGAGGTTACCTTTTAAATGATATCGTGACCATTTCTAGGACATTATCCCAGAAAGATACTAGAATGTCGGTAAAATCATTATGGACCGCACCATGTCCAACAAGGTACAATTTTTCCTTTTTGATACATCAATCAATTATTGCGTATCGGGAGGCGTCCCTTATGAGAAAACCAATTGAGATGATCTAGAAACTTATTGCACAAGTATTTATTCCTTGATCTAATCAAAGAATCTTAATACTTTGCCAATTTGTTTCACTTCTGAATTCTTTAAACCTTTCAAATAATTTACACTTGTATTTCAGCAAATACACATATTCAACTCTTTGAATGATCATCTCCTTTTCTTATACTAGTTTATTCAATTTGCAAAATAATTTTCACGTAAGTCAAGTATACAAAATCCATTAAGTAATATTCCAGTTCTATACAAAATATTATTATTATAAATAGAACAATAATTGTTCTTAAATATAATACCAAAGATTTTATTGTCCAACAAAAAAATGGAAATAATGTTTCTAACAAGAACTGGAATACAATAACAACTTATTGACTTAATAGATTTATCCGTAGGCATTGCTAAACTATAAGTTTCTATGGCTAATGTAGCAACCTTTGCTTTATTTCCCACACATAGGATTACTTATCTTTGTTTAGCTTTCTACTTATGCTTGGTCCCTTTATAAATCTATATTTATGATAACCAAAGCCAGTATCCAATACCCAAGTAGAACTTTGACTTAAAGAAAAATTTATTTTAATCATGAACAAAAACTATATTTGTAACCGAAACTTCACTAAGCTTCTTTCGTTAGCCTCTGCAAGATGCTTCTCGCAGTTTCTTTCCAGTGACCAGGCTTATTGCAGTGGAAGCAAATTCCTTTGCTATCCGTATCAGTTTTGTTCTTATTATCCTTTGTTTTTGCCTTTTCTATTTACCTTCTTAGAATCGTTCTTCTTTTCAGAAGATCATTTGTTCCCTACTAGTAAGACTTGGTCTTTCATGGTTGGAAAGTGACTCTCAACATTTTTTAACATGTTAAGCAAATCAGCGAAGCTGATATCTAGCTTGTTCATATAAAAAATTCACAACAATTGTGAAAGGAGTCCGGGAGTGAGTGCAAGATCAAATCTTGGCTCAACTCTCCATCCATGACAAAACCTGTTGTCCTAATTGATCAATCAAATTGATACTGTTAAGGACTTTTATCGGCACTGTAGTGTCATCGGTCATTCTAGATCGGAAGATCTCTTTAGATATCTAATATATATTAGTCCTACTTTCCTCACCATCAACTACTTGACGTGCAGGAGTATAATAGGAGCATCCATAGTTTCATCTTGTGACGAGCTTGTTACTCATGGATGCGAGCATGATGCGATGAGCCAATCAGGCATCATCTTGCCACTTTCTAAAAGTAGCAATCTCTTCCTCGAGGCATTATGCGCAACCATTGCGAGGATAGGCGTATGGGACATAAGATAGCTTTTCAGCCATGAGAACTTTTCTCAATTTTCTTAACCAATCCATTTAATTTGGTCCGGTTAAATAACATCTAATATGTTTTGCAGTGATAGTAATTTAGACATTGTAAAATTCTGTAAATGAATTTATAATTAACAACATTTTAGCATACATTCTTTTATTAATTACCAAAATAAATTAGGTCTTGTTTTAAATTGGTATCTCCCACTATTTTCTTCAAACTATATTACCCTCAATATATATAGTTCGACAATATCTAATTAAAGATATGCTAGTGAGAATAAGGATCCCATTTCAAATGTATATATCCTTATGTGTGCACAACAAACTGTACACTCAAAATTTTCTGCATTTGTAAAATACCAAATTTTACGAATAAAGATTTCACTTTCTTGAATTTTTTTTTAATATTATGGTGTGAATTTGAGATAATATTATAGTTGTGGGTAGTATTTATAAATTTTGCAAAGTATGCAAGTTGTTATATAATATTCGATTGGTTGGGGAATATTCATTTTAGTAGGGAATATCGTCTGTGGTAGCGATCATTAGTGGACCCTAATCTAAAATTATTATCGGAATGAAAAATGACAAAAAATATATTTATGAAATAACGGTGGAAGTTTTCTAAGTTAAAAAGCATTGAACTACCCGGTAGTAAAAGGACGATGTCTGGCGTGATTGCATAGTAGCACACGGTATTGATTATTGATGCTTACGTGAGAAGTCACTCAGTTTTGTTCAATTATTGCTACAGTAATTATCGCATAGTATCTCACGTTATTTGATTCAATTATTGTCGATATTTTTTATATTATTAAAACAATAATTGAGATGACAAGTTGTTAATATTATTATTTGCAATATTAACGATGTCTAGAAGTTCTGTCAATGAGAGGTTTGGTCACCTAATTACGCGCCAATAGGGAGAAATTCTTATTGGAAAGCCCCCTCTTTCCTGAGAACGACCTGGTCGATTAATAATGTGAATTGTAATAATGATGATGAGTTCTGTTTTATAAGTATTATTAACGTAATAAAATAGAAAAGCTTTTTATATAAAACATAATACTTTTATAAAGTTATTCGTTTTATTAGACAATAATTAGAATATATTATATTTTATTATGCATAGTGTTGCATAGTGCCTGCATAGTGTTTTGCATAGTAAAATCTTTTTATATAAAATAGAATACTTTTATAAAGTTATTCGTTATATTAGATTATAAATAAAATATATTATATTTTATTTAAAGATTTATTTTATTAGAATATTTTATAGTAAATCAATACGGATAGTCTGTTTAAAAAAGTAAATCAATACGGACCGTTTCATGGATTAGTTACTATTCAGTCCATTCTTCTATAAATAGAAGCTCATTCCTTCATTATTTCTTACGAATTCACTGAAACTCTAGAGAGAGAAACTATAGAGAAAGAAGAAATGTATTACTTTACTTCACTACTTCTATATCCAGGTTTCTTCTTTATAAGGTAAGGGTATTATTTCTTTTCCGTATTCATGAAGAGAACTTTTGTTATTCCATTCTTTATTATTACATTTGGAACATCATGTAGGTTAAATTTACTTTGACTGATTCCGATTCTTTATTATTCTATTGGAATAACTTTTCACATGCTGAATACCGCATGCATGGTGATTTCGTTGTTATTCCATTCTTTATTATTCTGTTGGGAACATCATATACGGTGCGAATTTTGCCTCGACTTTGGTTCCGTTCTTTATTATTACATTGGAATAACTTTTGTATCACGTGATACCCTATACTTGGTGAAATTCTTACATTATTCCATTCTTTATTATTACATTGGAACATCCAGTCGGTGCAATTTACACTGACACGGTTCCGTAATTTATTATTTTGTTGGAATAACATGTCTACATCACGAATCTGCATGCATGGTGATTTACATTGTTATTCCATTCTTTATTATTACATTGGAATATCACATCCGGTGCGTATTCGCTTTGACTTTGGATACATCATTTATTATTCTATTGGAATAACCTGTCTGTACGATCTATCGCATGCTTGGTGATTTCTTTTGTTATTCCATTCTTTATTATACTCAGTTGGTTAAAGTTTGGACTTCTATACTCCATGAAATTAGTGGAATATCCTTGATATTTGCGCTTCATCCAGTATCTTTTCATGGAAATATTCTTCTAAGCATTCTTGAATTTTACTCTATAAAGAAGTATCATGTTGACAATTTGGACGTTATTAGTTCCTGGATAATTTAATTCTTAAACTTGTTTTATTGAATTATTATGTCATTGTCATGATGAGTTATGTTGGTTATTATGTGCAAACATGAAAGTTTCTTAGAAATCACAAAGGGTTGAAAATCAGATTTTGGTGAAAATGGAACATGAAATTCAATTGACCATATCTCCTGTATATTTTGAATTTTTAAGTGTAGTCAAGTTCTAGAGTTAGATCTATGAGATTCCTAACTTATCCAAGTGGAATCACTGGAAAAGGTGTTGTAGATTTTTTTTGTGGGTGATTTTTAGTAAAAGCAAAAACTGAAAAAATGGAAAACAGCTAGTGTCCATATTTTTAAAAGGGCATTTTCGGCCACTTAGTTTGTGAGAAAAATTCCTCCCTTTTGGGACATGAAAATATATGGTATAAAGTACCTCCTGTCCAAAAATGAGCTCATTCCGACTTAAAATGAGCAAGTTATGACCATTTCAATATTTAGGTTTTTCTGACGAAAAATGCTATAACCGGAGTTCTATAACTCCGATGACCATGAAATTTAAACTGGAAGATCACGTTAACATGTGTAAGATCCTGCCAAGATTTGGGAATTTGTGGAGTTAAACTTGAGGTAGCTAATTTATTAAGGAATTAATTAGAAATTGATTTTTGAAAAATAGTAAATGAATTTTAAAAATTAAGAGAAAAATATATATTCATTATGGGACTATATTATACTAAATCCCGGAAAGAAATATTTTTGGGAATGATTTGGTATTTTTCATGAAAATGCTCTAGTTATGAGTATATGAGTTAAATATGTTATGTAATGTAACAAAATTGGAAAATAGGATTTTATGGTTTGGGAATCCTATATAAGGTATATGCAGATTTTTGATAAGGGATTTGATCATTGAAGATGAAATCTGATGAGTATGACATTCTTTGAATGATTAAATACATTATTTGGTAAAGTATAAACAATTGAAATAAATTGTTTATAAGTTTAGAGGTGATTAAAATATTGTTATAATATTAATAATATTAGATTATGAGTTTATTAAGTGATTGATAATATTTTGATAAATTTAAAGTCTTTAATATTTATCCTTGTTTAAGTTTGATTAATGCTTATATCATTGTCATCATCCTCATGCTTATATGGTGATGAAAGTTATCTTTGGCTTACGTGCGAAGATGGACTGTTGTTTATTGAATTATATATCTTTGGCTTACGTGCAAAGATGGATTGTTGATTATTGGTTTTATTGTTGTATATCTTTGGCTTACGTGCATAGATGGACTTGGTATGATTATGACCAGGGATTATTCGGTTTAGTCATGACCATTGATGATTTAATGAATATCCATGGCCCGAAGTGCAGGGATGATTCGATGATGTGGTATATTTATTAAGCTGAGTCTCAGCGATAAAAATTGATGAAAACTTTTTAAATCATAAAAGATAGTAGATTTTATTCTCGACTTGATTCTTTTAATTGATTGCTTGTTCCGCTGCAGTTAAACTTGATGTCTACTGTATTATATCAGTTTAACATTGTTGAAGACTAATGATAATTTATTCTGCATTATCTTAGTCATAATATTTCTTAATAGGCTAGTTGAGCTCACCCTTTCCTTCACTGTTCTCTTCAGGAAATGAGAATATAGCTGGGATGAGTCGGGGAACGGAGTGATGGTCCAGATGATAGCATTAGTAGTCCTCACTATTCTATAAACAGCTATTGTTTATAAGTTTAGAGGTGATTAAAATTGTAACGACCCCAAAATTCATACAATTTAATTCTCAACTTCGGTCGTTAAAAACATATTCAATCTCTAATTTTACATCATTAAATGATAATACAACTATTGAAATTTGCGGAATAATTAAAATTTTCTATTACAAACTGTCTTCGTTCCCAAAACCTTCAATCTTTACATCTAAATATCTCATAATCATTTTAATACTACAATAGTTTACATTGCAAAACGATATTACAATTCGACATTAATACATTATTCGGAACCTTAAACATGGTTCAAATGATAATAACACAACCTAAGTGTAGAAATCTTCAAGTATCACATCTGATTCATGTCTTTCAAGTAACATATAACTTTACCTTGAATCTTGAACCTGCAAAAGTGGTTATTTGCAAAGTTGAGCTCGGACAAATTGAAAGAAAATCTAACAGTTTTCATGCATCACATAGCACATAGTAACATGCTCAACATATAACATACATGCTATAGTTCATATAACAAGTATAAAGATTGAGTCCTTACTCAATCAGCATGCTTTAATCAATCAACATAGTCATAAGTTGACTTTAACATTTCATACTTTCAACATATATACAACACCTAATGCTCTTTGCAATAAATATTTCAAACAGTTAATCATCAAGTTCACATAGCAAACAGGAACTGAAAGACTTGCCTTGATCGTTGTTTACCAATAAATGTTTAACAGCTTACAGTTATTTGCACTTCACGTGCCCTCGTGCGTAGATTACACTTAAACAAACTCGTTCTTTGAATTAAATCCTACATATCAATTACGTTCACAATACCAGTCAATAATAACGTACTAAACATAATAAGTTATCCTTTGTCTAATCTCGACTTCATAACCATACTTAGTCAAATTACCATACTTATTTTCACATAATATAGTATTACACAAACAACAAGTTAAATACATACTCAACGATTCAATTATCATATAGATGTCATCTTGACTAGGTAAAAACTCCTTTTAATATCTCATCATATTTTTATATTCATTAGACTAGGTTACTAATATATTTCTACACTTGGACATTATCAAAAACTTCGTTTAAGCCGTTCTCGCAAAGTGGTATTGGCTGGCTTTGCTAAACTATTCTTGGCCATTGTGACTGGTGGTACTGGTATAAGCATTGCGATGCGAAAAGAACTAGGA
Organism: Panax ginseng; assembly: GCA_020205605.1. Classification (NCBI taxonomy): domain Eukaryota; kingdom Viridiplantae; phylum Streptophyta; class Magnoliopsida; order Apiales; family Araliaceae; genus Panax; species Panax ginseng. Next base: position 72,416,294 of record CM035139.1, read on the forward strand.
GTTGGCGTGCATGGCCCGAGACTCCGATTCGATTTTAAATTCGCGAAAATTGTAGAACACGATAGTGATCATTTATCAAAGAATGACTCTGGCTATCAAATGATTGAACAACCGGGAGCAATTTCACCACCAAGGCATCTTGAAAGTGAATCATATTCCATGAATATGATATCTATCTAGTGTGATGTATGGAATATATGACAAAGGTGGAGTATTTCTATTGATCATCAACTTACTTTTACACGATTTAGACATACCCACATGCTAGAATTCATAAATAATCAATACTTAACATCTATGAAGTGATTTTCACCCATTAAAACACATAATCACAGAATTAAAGCATGCAATTTATACTGTTCTTGATGTTCTTGAACAAAAACATGGATTTTAATGCTACGGATTCGTTATAAAGCCAAATCCAACCATTCAAGTTTCATTTTGTTCATTTTAACATGCATAATCATATCAATGTGTGAATTTTGCAAAAAATAACTTCTATTTGACATATAAAAATCACGTATAAGGCCATATGGCCATATAACATACTCTGAAATCTTTTACTGTATAATTTCATGAAACTGAAGATATGGAAACCCATATAATATATATAAAACATGCTATGATGTTATATATTAACACATAATCACATAATTGTTACCCTTTCCAACTTCAGAACACTAGGCCATATTCATGAACACTTAAAAAGACATAAATTAGGAATTTGGGTTGGAGAGAATTACTCAAAGCGTAGAATATAACTTACTGAAGATGAATTCCCTCTCAATTCTTTACCAATCACACACTAATTACTCAAACTCTCTCTGTTACGCTTTCTAGACTTAGGCAAAAAAAAATGAAGAATAAAAGAAAAGACGTCTGATAAATAAGGAGAAGAACTGACGTAGTAATGGTCAGTTACCCCATCATGCTGAACCGCTAATAACTCCCCTTAGGGCCTCGTTTGTCTGGAATTAAAAGGTTTCAAAACTATCTAATTTAATAAAACCTTATAATATAGTTTAAGTAATGTCATGTCACACTCCTTTATAAAATAAATCAATATCTTATTTAATTTATTTTAAATAAAATATAATAATTTCTCAATAATGCACATAGTCACATAACTAAATTTCTCATTTAATAATAATATCAAATTATTAAATCTCTAATTAATAATTAAATTAATTAAAAATAACATTAAGCTTATTAAATATTTCTTTTAATACAATATGCTCACATAATCACATACTTGAATAAAAAAATTCTCCACTTTAACAAATATCACAAATTATAATTTTATTATAATTTTATTTAATAAATTAATATACCACCTTAAATTATTAAATTAAAACAACAATATAACATCTCATGTTATATTACAACTCTCTAAATTATAAATTAATTTAATTTAGAATATTATCTAATAATTTAGATTCATAAATATTTACTAACAACCATTACATCAATAAAATATTTATCTCATCAATTTCAATAATAAACACATCAAATAAATATTTATATTTTAATAAATATTTAATATTACAATTTGAAATTAGGATCGTTACAAAAATATTGTTATAATATTAATAATATTAGATTATGAGTTTATTAAGTGATTGATAATATTTGGATAAATTTAAAGTCTTTAATATTTATCCTTGTTTTAGTTTAATTAATGCTTATATCATTGTCATCATCCTCATGCTTATATGGTGATGAAAGTTATCTTTGGCTTACGTGCGAAGATGAACTGTTGTTTATTGAATTATATATCTTTGGCTTACGTGCAAAAATGGATTGTTGACTATTGATTTTATTGTTGTATATCTTTGGCTTACGTGCATAGATAGACTTGGTATGATTATGACCAGGGATTATTCGGTATAGTCATGACCATTGATAATTTAATGAATATCATTGGCCCGTAGTGCAGGGATGATTCGATGATGTGGTTTATTTATTAAGCTGAGTCTCATCGATAAAAATTGATGACAACTTTTTAAATCATAAAAGATAGTAGATTTTATTCTCTACTTGATTCTTTTAATGGATTGCTTGTTCCGCTGCAGTTAAACTTGATGTCTATTGTATTTTATCAGTTTAACATTGTTGAAGACTAATGATAATTTATTCTGCATTATCTTAGTCATAATATTTCTTACTGGGCTAGTTGAGCTCACCATTTCCTTCACTGTTCTCTTCAGGAAATGAGAATATAGTTGGGACGAGTAGGGAAACGGAGTGACGGTCCAGATGATAGCATTAGTAGTCCTCACTATTCTGTTAAATAGTGTGACAATAAATGTAATGAGGATTCCTTTGAGTGTGGATATTGTCTAGATGACAATATTCCTATTAAACTCTCAGTTTATGTATTTTTCGTATATTACACGACGGTTGTATAATTAAGTATATATTTGTATTCAGTACCTTGTATCTGGCGACCCAAGATGGGTGATGTATACCTATTTTTGGGGGCGTCACAGCATGCCTGTTACTAACATTGCAGGAGGGCAGATTCGTCTTTCGGAGATAACCCTAGAAGACAGTTTACATCCATCCCGGATACTACCGGAAGTTCAGTACCAACCTGGAACACAAACCGAGAACATCAGTTCCAACCCGGAACACAAATCAGGAACGTCATTCCAAACCCCGGAACACACACTTGCGAATGTCATTTCAATCTCGGAGATAACCCCAAGGTATGCGAGATCAAAAGGCCGTGAACAACACGGAGAGGCCGATTACATCTTGGCGATAACACCGCGATGCTCGGTTCCGGCCCATAACTAACAATCGTGAGTGGCGACTCCATCCTGGTGATAGCCCCGAGGATGCTTTTGCGATTCGGTGATAACTCGAATTATTTGTTCCAAATACATACGTCGACTTCAAGCTCGAGATCTCGCCTTGAGGCACTCATACCTTAGACCCGGAGCTAACAACGGGCAGACAGGCATATCCACAAGATGACCTTATGGCACTCAAACACTTGCAGCAGTCCAATCTCATAAGTAACCCTGAGCAACGTCTGCTTTCCGCTTAAATCGGCGATAACCCCGGTGAGGAGTCAAACGTCATCTTGCCACCTCAACACTTCCTCTCACAAGATGATATCGCGACATACCAACAAGTAGTCCAATCTCAGAAATAACCCTTAGCAACGTCTACTTTCAACTCAACCCGGCGATAACCCGGGCGAAGAGTCAAACATCATCTTGCCCCTTTCAACACCTGCGCGTCGTCTCAACACTTCATACATACATACATACAACAATGTCCCACAAGAACCGAGGAGTAACAATCCCGAGTAACTATTACGCGTGGCAGTACTTTGGATAGAATTTAAAGCTTGAAGACCATAGGCATAAACCCCTCTTCCTGACTTTGTACAACCTCTAATCCATGTCATTGCGTAACTCTCGACACAAGCAGTCCGAAGAAGGTCAGATATACCTCATTCGAATGCTCGGATTGAAGTTCTACAAGTTCGAGCGGACATTACAATGCGTGAGTACACGTACTACGAGACGACGGGACCCGCGAGGCTCGGATGCACCACGACTAGCCTCGGTACAATCCACAGTGCACGGTGTACCTGCTGACCATCTACATATATATATACAAGCCTTGGGGTTGAGTCATTTGAAGGGAGAGAGGAGAAAAAGGCGAGGAAGCCACATGCTCATTTTACTCTACATACACATCTTTTAAGTGTTTTCTCATCTTTAAACACTTGTTAGCTCACATATAGCTATCTTTTATCCGTGGGGGGCTGAGTGTTTATCCATTTAAAGTCATAGAAGTCTACATTGGCATTACCTTAAGCCTTCTCACATTATATAAAGCCTTCTTCTCATATTAGCACACATTGTTATACACATTGAGAGTCGTGTTGTGTAATGTTTGCGGGACTTAGGTCCGTAGTTTTCATTTACATGCGTATATATATATATACTTATATATATATGTATATATTTTATATATGGACTGACATTATAGAGTTATGCCTCGATTGAGCCTAGACTTCAGTCTGGAGTGTTTATTACTTATATATATATATATATATATATATATATATATATATATACACTTATATATATAATTGTTGTCAGACATATCTGATGAGCCTAGATTTTATATCCGGTGCATTTACTCGCTTATATATATATATATATATATATTATACATATAAGCATGTGTGGACATATCAGGTGAGCACAGATTCACATCCGGTCGTTCTTTATATATATATATATTTACATTTTAAATCTACTCGAGTTTACTTACGTGGAAGTTGATCGCTTTTCTGACTTTATTTACATTTAGTCCACACAGGTTTACTTCTTGGTGGTTGATCATATCCATATATATATTTTCCGCTTTTATATATTTATATTTTGATCCCCCATAGAGTTGCTTACGTGATGGTTGATCATGTATGCGTATATATATATTCTGACTTTTATATATATAATATAACTACTGCTTTTCATATAAATTGCGATTATCATGTGAGCCTAGGAATCATGTGATCCATGATTGATCTATTGAATCTAGATTCGGTTCCCATGATGGACATTTTTCATTATAGCGACTTGTACATTATTTTACGATGTTTGAATTTCCTTGGATGGTGTCATTGCCCATGAGGAGTTAACCTTCTTGTATATTATTTTCTAGAAATTCTTAGCATCTCAAAAATAAAAGCAAACAAATCGAACATTTAATAATAAAATGGAAGCATCAAAGGCCTCAATTACTATTGAGCACGAGGTTTTGAAAAACCTCTTTTACAAAAGCGACATTGCTATATCTTGTTTAAAAGCTGAATTTTCTATAAATTCAAACCTTATATATATAGGTGCGAGCGAGTACTACACTACTTCCAAATAATTGCACATTGATCCACACACACACACACACATACACACATTCATATATGAGGTTTCTTTGAAAAGTGGCGGTCATCATTAGTATCTACGGATGTCGGGGGTGCTAACACCTTCCCTCCGCATAATCAAGCCCCCGGACCCAAAATGAATCTAGATTTCCACAGACCCGTCTAGCGATGTCAAATCAACGAATTGATGTGCAAACCTTTTTCGGTTGCGTTGGTGCTGACGATTAAAAAACACCAATGGCGACTCTTAAAAAGTCAAATCGTGACATTATACATGTCGAGACCTTTTCACTTGTTTTTCAAACAAATCTCACATTAACATGAGAACACCAAAGAACAAGTAACGAAAAGGGACACCCAAAAATTCCGATGTCGACACAAACTATATATAAATAAATAGGTAGACAACTCTTGTTAATTACATCAACTATGTAACTCCTTGTATTTTGCCTCTTAGATCATAATGGTCATGTGTGTGCACATCCAGAACTAAAATGATCTAAGTTAAGTCATCTCTAGCACTTCCGTATATTGAAAGAAAAACAACATCCTTGTGTGCATAACAAAACAGCATTGTTTAGTTTATTTATAAGCATTAAATGTGATAAAACAACATCTTAAATATTTAATACTTGTCTTGTGTGTGCACAACAAACTCATATTAAATATTTAATACTCTATTGTTTTACCATGTTAGAAGGCGACGTTCGATATTCCAAATATCTTTGAACGTTACAACTTAATATAAAATTTTTGAGGGTTTTGTTATTAATTTGTCTCATCTTGTTTAGCGTGCATGCACATATATATATAAAATACGCGTCATATTAATTAACATGCGAAGCATGTTTGCATAATATATAATAATATATATAGTACAAGCATGCACATATAGAATACTATATTCTACCTGGATTGATTATGGACTTTTATTCTAGTTTGGTTTATTAAAGCCACCAAATGAACCAAAAGGTCAAACCCTAGGGGTGCAAGAATTAATATTTAAATATAACTATTATATTTAAACTCGGGCTCCACTACAAACGAGTCTTCAAGCGCTCCTTGTTCCTTGATCTCTAATTCTTCAAAATTAATTCTAACTATTCCTATTACAAAACTATTTAAAATAAATAGAAACCTTGATCGTGATCGATGGGAAGTACATAGGAGGAGATAGAATTTACATTAAGAAAAAATTAGAAGACAAAGTCTGTGATTCCATTTAATAAAACCCATACATTCATGCATCCATCTAAAATAAAATTCAATCACATTGGTCAATAGTCCATAATCAATCCCATTTATTATCATACAAATCACCATATGCATCAATAAATAACATTCATCTCATGAATTAGAAACATTCAATATATATATTGATATCATTTAATAGGAAAATTTAGTTAGTATAAAATCTAATTTTGAATTAAAATAAACTTCTTTATTTTAATCTAAATTTAAATCAAAATAAACCTCTTTTATTTTAATTTATCCAATTTTGAATAAAATAAACTATTTTATTTTAATCAAAATCATTAATCAAAATAAACTTATTTATTTTAATTAATTATCGAATCTAATTCCAAGTAAAAAAAAACTTCTTTATTAAAGGAAACACAGATTCTCTTTCTTATTCACAAATAAACTTCTTTATTTTGAATAATATGAAATCTTATTCCATATCTAAATAAACTTCTTTATTTAAGGAAATATGGATTCTCTTTCCTATTCACAAATAAACTCCTTTATTTTGAATAATATGAAATCTTATTCCATATCTAAATAAACTCTTTTATTTAAGGAAGCATGGAATCCTTTTCAACTCCAATTAGTTATCATGGAATCCAATTCAAACTCTAATTAGTTAGCATGAAATATAATTTTAAAATAAAATAAATTTTTTTATTTATTTTAATATTAAAATAAATCTTTTATTTTAAAATTAAAATAAATTTTTATTTTAATTATAAAATAATTAAGAATATTATATATATTTAACGTTATAATAAATATATATATATCCAACCATGAATCCTGCAAACTTTTGTTATTTACGGTACGGTAGTAACCATAATAACATCCTGCATGTTCGCATGTTCCTTGAATTAACAAAATCAAATATTAGTTAACCAAGCTGTGAGATATTCTTGTTAATTAACAGAATTCGTGAATAACAGGCTCACGTTTTTTTTTTTTTTTTTTAATTTTATACAACAAATTTTGTGCAAATAAATTATTCTAAACACATATCAATATATATATCAAATTAAAATAATTAATAATTCGCATAAAGGTTTGGCTATGATGCCACTGTTAGATTTATAATATTCATGAACGCAATCAAATTGCACAAAATAAGCGAAAACGTGTAAAAATTAAAGTTTAAAATTTTACAAACTATATACCCGGATCATCCTTTATGCACAATTATTAATTAAACGAAAAGATATGAAGACCAAGAATCATATCCTTGAAGATTGAAACTTCGCCAGTACAAGTTAACTCCAATCCTTTTTAGCGTTCAACTTGAATCCACCGGGTTTGGTTCCTTCTTTTGATCAACGTTAGCCACCCAAGTGTTTGGTCTCTAGAGGTGATCCACCAAGAAAGATTCAAGAAGAAGGATGGTTGGTTAAACCCTAGTTTTCTATCTCTATAGAAAAATAACGTACTCTCCCAACTATTGGAATCACGTCTGTTGTGAAAATATCGACAACCACTACTCCACCCATAATAAGACTCCTCTTATTTATAGATGTGGGCAACACTCCTTAACAATTAAGGAATTGAATTTTATTTTAATTAATTAAAATCCTTTAATTAATTAAGCTCCTTAATCTTATTAGGGATAATTAATTAAACTTTTAATTAATTAGCCTCCTAATCTTATTAGGAATATATGAGAGTACTTTTATTAATTAATTCTCTAACTCCTTTAGGAATTAAATAATAATGATAGTAATAATAATAATAAGACTCCTCTTATTAATTTATATTTAATATTTCTAAAATATTAAATAATAAATATTAAGCTATTTAATTTATTCTATCACCATAGATTAAATTAAATATGCTTAACTTTATTATTACGATTATGCCATTAACTTCTTAAATAATTATTCTTCCTTTTATGGTGTAACCCTTTAGGTTCTCCATATTAAACCTAAGTTGTGAATAAATCAATTAGAACAATTCTAATCTTATTTAAATAAATAAATAAATTATTAATTTATTTAAATAAATAATATTTATCCTACTGATAGAAATAAGCCTCCTACCAATCGCGATTTTTTCGGATAATATAGATTTCAACATTAATCATAAAAGAACCTTTGAGTAAATAGTTACTTAATACAATTCAATCCTTCCACCATACAATGTCCCAATTAAATATAAGACATGGAATTCTTTGTCCAAGTCTTATTTTATTTAATTATATGTATTTCGATCATTAAATGCATAAATCCAAATAATGCAAATTAGAAACTCCTTTTTAATTTTATTCTGCCTTGGCCAAGGACTACTGAGTTGTCATTTATCGAATCACATAGGACATTTCTCTTCTTTTACTAGAAGTGGTAGATTCTTTATTGAGCATACAGTATCTCCATGTACAACTTATTATACCAAAGAATACCCTTTGATATACCCTAAGGGTCTTAAGGAATAAGTCAAAGTATAACTCATCATACACAAGATACTATGATGATCTCAAGTCCAAGGATCACTTGTACTACTATCACTACGAGAATTGCTATTGACGGGCAAGTAAAACTCCATTAGGTATTCCTTAACGAGCCAATGTTCGGTGAACTTATTCTCTAATAAGCACCTACGTACTTGCTTTAGTGTCTCCACACAAATGATCATGAGATCGATCATCCTTATCCAATGAAGCAAGCAGCGTGATGTACCAATCTATCTGGATTCACTAATCCCCAATTTAGTAATCCAACGATTGGGAACTATTTTAGTTTTAAGCTTTCTAAGAATTTAGATCTCATTAGAATGATCATCATCATTATTCTAAAAGCATTGTTTAAAACTATGGGTTTATCACATATTATAAAATAGCACCATGTAGATAATTTAAAGCCTTTAATAAATTAATATTTTTTATTAATAAATGAATAAGATTGTTACAAAGTATATGCTTTATCATCAAACATGATTGACTTGTGTGCATACTACTTTCAGTATGTGTACGACTTGTGGTGAACGTGAGTAGTGATTGTTTAACCTATGCACGAGGCAAGTTTTCTAACTCTAAGCTTTCTTTGTGCAAGTTTCTTAACCCTAATTATATCGTGCAAGCTCCTAAACCTTATCTCTTGATATTGAGCCAATCTTTAACTTGTTATTTAGCATGCAAATTTCTACATTCTGATACACTAATGTTGAGCAATTTTTATCGTTCAACTTACTATTTGTTATGCATGCTTAAGACTCAACTCTAAATAAGGTTTTAACCTTAGCTTAACATTGTTCAAGCAAGGTATGTTACATTATTCAATAATTATGCTCTTAGATTACTCCTAAAGCATGACCTTAATATACAATGTCGATTCATTTATGATTTATTCCATAGTACATTGTTACTACACTTTATTCAACTAATCCTTAGTTGATGTTCGTTGAATCTAAATTACCTTGAAACTTATCCAAACCAAACTTACTTTGCTGCGAACTTGTATTCTAAATACTGAGATGAACAACCCTACTACAGGGGATAATTTATGCATAGCGTTGAAATGTTTGTGCACAATACATTGTACGAAGGGTGGATCCCCCTCAGTACGAGGAGTCCTTATAGTCTTATGACTGTTAAAGTTTAAGTTGAAAGATTACTTACAACTATGGACATAGTTCATGGTCTTTTGACCCTCAGTTATATATTTCAAATTTTGTTCCTGATTATTATAATTGTTGAAATACCTTATTCATTTTCTATTGAGCCTATTCATTTGGAAATTGATATGATATTTATTCATTGTCATTTTAAGTGAGCTTTGTTTGCTCACTCTTTCTTATATAAACATTATAGCTAAAGTTGAGAAGGTTAACGAACCTACAACCAGTAGAGGGAAAGGGAAGATAAGCAAGTTTTGAAGACTTGTAAAACTGTTGACTATTATATTGTTGAACTTTATTTTAATCTAATGATGTATTTATTTATTTTTTCCGCATATGATGTTTGTAATTAAAGGTTAGATAACCTAGGAGATTTTGTTGGATTTATTGATGTAACCCTTTAATGGGAAGATTTATTATTAAACTTTATTATGTTTGGGTAGTTAGATATGCATATGCTTATGTGATTACCACGTATGTGCTCGTGAGTGTCAAGTAGTAATGATTAGTAATGAAAACTTAAAAATTTTGGTTGTTCCTGGCTAATGTAGGAGAATATAGACAGGCTAGGGAGGAAGGATCCCAAATACCTAGAGAGTAGGAGCCTCAAGATATTCAGGTGGTTTGGGAACAACTACTGCCATGGGAAACATCTCCACTGGTCACAGTGGTTGAGCAGGAGAATTTACCTGATGAGGATGATGAGATAGAGATGGACGAGGAGGACCCCGTTGAGCTACCACAATTAAATGAGGATGAGGAGGACGAGGAGGAAGAGATTCCACTAAACTCGATCGCTGCCCGTATGTATGATGAAGTGTATAACCACAATGTGGAACTTTATATCATCGAGGAGTTGAGAGAGATAGTTGCTGAACAATAGACCTCAATGGCGCAGAAGGACAACGAGATCTAGGATCGAGATGAACGTCTGAATAATGTCGAAGAGAAGCTGACCCATAGTGAAGGAGAGAACGAGCAAATGACAGAGGAGATCGCAAAGCTGAAGAACAAATTGAAAAAAGGAATCTACTAAGAGGGCAAGAGCCGAAGACGCATATGAGGAAGCTTCACAATGAGCTGGGGTAGCAGAGAGAGAGGTACAAGTAAAGAGGATCAAGATGGAAGAGATGAATAGTGTTTTAAACACCGTGATCAATCGAGCTCAAGATCGGGTCATGTGTTATCCTATCCAGTTCAAGACGCTGCCATCGTATATGCTAGATCGCCGAATAATGTTTCGTATTATGGAAGAGGAGAGTCATAAGGCTATGCAGCATTTTAATAGGTTGGCATAAATGTAATTACTATGTGATTGATGAGTAAGTAAGATGTAAATCCCGGGTATGATATAACCAATGGGATGTGATGATGATGAAGTTATTCTGAAACTTTTGTAGTTTAGGAAAGTAATGTAGATAGCAGGGATGCTATCATGGTTGTGTTCTTTTTAAAGATGATGAATAAATAAAAGTTGGTGTTTATTCAAGATATTGTGTGTTATGTGGTAATTTTGTGATGTGCAAGTTGAATATATAATACTTAAAAGATTGAATAAAATCTAATGAGTATGTTTTAACAGAAAATGCCTCCAAGACGTCAACCACGACAGGGATCTACCAATAACAACAATCTTTGAGGCTAACCCGGTTCGGCCAATTAGTAGCGTTCTTAAGCGGTGCATTACAAAATCAACCGCAGAATCAAGCTACAACTTTTAAGGATTTGAAGGCGGTTGGAACACCAGAATTCCATGGGTCCGTGGATCCAATTGAGGCATAGACCTGGATCATGGAGATAGAGAAAGTTTTCGATGTTTCTATGGTAGGGGATAATTAGAAAACTGCTTTTGCAACATTCATGTTAAAAGTAGAGGCTAGTTATTGGTGGCAAGCCAATAAAACCCGAGGAGGTCAAAGGGTGATGATTTGGGATAGGTTTAAGGAGATATTCTTCGAGACTTATTTCCTAGAGAGTTCAAAGAATCAGATGGAGGTGTGATTTCTAGAACTGAAGCAGGGATCAATAACGGTGTCGGAATATGCCGTGAAATTCAACGAGTTAGCAAGGTTTGCGCCATATCAAGTCAACACGGATGAGCGTAAGGCTAGGAGGTTTGAGTAGGGACCCAGAAACCTGGTTTATGCAAAGATAGGGTCTCCTGTTCAATGAAGACATTTGCGTTGCTTGAAAAGGCAATTCTCACTGAGGGTGGAGGTGAGGCTGTGACAAAGTACAATCAAGAACAAAGAAAGAAGAAGAACGAGGGTGAAGGTAAGAATGGTGGTGGAAAGGGTAGCAATAACCTGAAGAAGAAATGGAATGGAAATGTGGGTTCTGGAAACCAGCAAGGTAACCAACAGAAGAAGAAGTTTAGAGCATGTGCTACATGCAGGAAGTTTTACGCGGGTGTGTGCTTAAGGGGGAAGCATTTATGATTTAACTGTGGCTAGGAGGATCACATTGCCCCAAATTGCAGTCAACCCAAGAAGAATGTTTGCTACACATGCGGGTCAAAGGATCATTTTGCTCGTGAGTGCCCTAAGAAGAAAGCTGAAGAGATGACGGAAAATAAGGGAGGTAGCAATGGAGGCACATTGACCATTGCGGGACCAACGTCATCAACGGACCCTACGACGAACCTTGACATGGCGGTGCGAGGATGCGGTCTGATCAAAAGATGTTGTGTCAGGTATTATCCCAATCAATGACCTTGATGCTTATGTATTATTTGATTCGGGTGCTACTTGCTCATTTATATCTGATGAATTTGCTAAGAGGTTAGGATTTCCTAGTGAAGAATTGAATTTCCCTTTAAACATAGAAATTGCGAATAAGGAGTAATTCTGTTAGGTTCAGTATCTGAAAATTATAAGGTGAACATTAAGGAAATGTCAGCGATGGTAGATTTAATTCCAATAAAAGCTGGGAGAGTTTGATGTTATTTTGGGAATGGATTGGTACATTCAATTATGGAGCGATAATTGATTGCCAAAAGAAATGTGTAAACCTTTTACTCAAAAGTCGAAGGTAGTTTTCTTTGGTAGCAGATCACCTAGACATGCGAGATGTCGGCGATTATCTTGAGCGAAGAAATTATTATGTGATAAGTGGATTTTATATCCACGAATTAATTTCTAGTTCAAGCTTATTTGTTGTTAATTCCTTGCTTTGATGTTCATTTTTACTTGTTTCTTGTTATTTTATGTGCAAGATGGTTGGTGTGGTAAATGAGTGAAAAAGGAGGCATTTGGAGCATTATTTTAACAAGTCAAGAGTTTTAGCAAAGTCAGTTTGCAGAAGGCTAGCTTCGGCAAAATGGAGCATTTTACAACCATTATCCTACTTGCAAGGTAGAGAGTCCCGAATTTTGATAGTCCTAAGTTGATTCTAACACTGTTGGAGCTCATGTTTGGGTGTTTGAATTACTTTGGGAGCCTTAATGGCATAGAATAAAGTTTATATTTCGTGTGTAACTATATATATCAATGAAAACACAAGATCAAGGGGGGAACGAAAGGCAATTATCAAAGATTAATACAAATTTTCATATCAAGCATTGGAGTGGAAATTTTGAAGAAACTTTCGTATCAATTGCGGATTAAGGCTAAAGTGAAGGGTGTTCTGCATTATTCTTTTATTTTAGTTTATTTGTAATTAAAAGGATGTTATCTTTAATTTATTCAATTATTATTTCATTGATGATGAACTAATTTACTTTTAGGCTTATGATGGATCTTTAAGTGAAACGATGATTATGTAACTTTGATTTTCAGTTTAATAAGCTATTATCCAGTTTATCTATATTAATTTGAGCTTGAATATATGAATTGCCTGATCAATAGTTCTTTGTGGACTTGTATGAATTCGAGAGAGGAAGTACGAGTCTAGACTTAGTTAATATAACATGTGTTCTTGAATTTTGTGAATGAACAGAATCTTGATGAATGTTAAGGTAGTGATATGCTTGACATCGCATGTAATCGAATAAAGGACTTAAACTTAAACATTCTTCAATTATAATTCACATAGAGATATAATGAGTTAGTTGATTAAGGTGTTTAACTTGTTTCTATCTAAATTATGGATTTGAGTTAATACAGTATTAGTACATCGAGAGGTTCCTAGTGCTACATACATGTTTTTGATTAATAAACGGGGATAGTGAATTAAACTAGAATAAAGGTGTAAAAATCAGAGTGAAGCTTAGGGTGAAGTCGTAAGCCTAATTCTCCAATAATTGTTTGAAATTTTAGTTTTTAATATTTGTGATTGTTTTGTGATCATAGTATTTTTAATAATTTGGTTTTAATAATTTTAATCATTAATTTGAATAGTTTAATAAAATTAGGATTAATAAGAAACTGATAATTGTGAAGTTAAATTCTTACTAAGTTTTCTTTGTGGGAACGATAGTCTACTTACTATTATATTACTTGTTAACCACGTATACTTGCGTGTTGTGCATAATTAGATTTTACCCAACAAGTTTTTGGCGTCGTTGCTAGGGAACAATTTTAGTATAAATTTTAATATTTTACGATATCAGTTTAATTAGTCCAGTTTTACTTAAACATTTTTATTTTTGTTTTGTTCGTCTTATTTCAGGTTTTTGAAGTTGGTTCATGCAAACGCGATCCAAAAATCCAGACTTGCTTCCTTTTGAGGACGACATTGAGAAACGGTTCCAAAGGCTAAGTAAGTGGATCATGGAAACAAGAGAAGAATTCAAAAACTCTAAAAAAAAGCGATGGGCTGGTGTAGAAGATCGAAAAGCGTTGAGGGATTTTGCTACACCCAGGTGGTAGAAATTGCGATCGAGTATCACTAGGCCTGCTATACCTACAAACACATTTGAAATCAAGCGTGGGATGATTCAAATGATTCAAAACTTGGTTCAGTTTGGGGTTTAGCAAATAATGATCCGAACGAACATTTAGTCAGCTTTCTGGAGATTTGTGACACCTTCAGGTACAATGGGGTGTCAGATGACACGTTGAGACTTCTCTTGTTCCCATTTACTCTACGGGATAAAGAAAAATGTTTGCTACACTCTCTACCGCCGGGATTAATAAATACTTGGGAAGACCTCGCTCAGAAATTTCTTACAAAATTCTTCCCACCAGCAAAAACTGCAAAAATGAGGAATGAGATAACTATGTTTGAATAGAAACACAAGGAGTCACTATATGAGGCATGTGAAAGATACAAGGAATTTCTTAGAAAGTGCCCGCATCATGAATTACCTAAGTGGTTGCAGATGAACACATTTTACAACGGATTGAACGAAAATCTTAGAACTAGTATTGATGCAGCTTCGGGTGGAGCGTTTATGGCTAAAAGTTATGAGGAGGCTTACGAATTGATAAAGACTATGGCAGCTAACAACTACCAGTGGCCCATAGCAAGAATGACACATGCGAAGGCAACTGGAGTGTTAGAAGTAGATGGAGTGACGACAATACAAGCACATATTTCAGCACTCTCTAAGAAGTTGGATGTCGTATATCGAAATGCGAAGCTGAGCAGAGTTGCGATTATTTGTGAATTGTGCGTGGTGAGCATCCTACAGATTAATGTGCAATCAACCCAGCGTCAGTGCAATTTGTGGGTAGCTACAACAGAATTCCACAGAATACGTACAAGAGTGCATACAATCAGGGGAATAGGAATCATCCTAACTTTGCGTGGAGTAATAATAAGCATCAACAAGCTCCACGACCATCATATCCCCAGAGTTCGAATCATCAACAACCGATTCAACATCGAGAGAAATCGATTTAGAAGGTTGTTGTCTAAGTATATAACAAGCAATGAGGCGAGCTGTGATGAAAAACCAAGCAATGGCCATCAAGAATCTAGAAAATCGGATGGGACAAATTGCCTTAGCATTGAACAATAGACCACAAGGGACTCTCTTAGAGTGACACCGAAAAGAAATCGAAGGAAATCATGAAGCGATGTCGGGAATCACTTTGAGAAGTGGAAAACATCTAGATGGGAAAAATGCAGAAAATTCAGCTTGAACGGATGACAAAAATGATGAGAACAAAGTGGTTGAAGAAAAATAGGGTGAGGATAACTAAATTGAGAAAACAAAGTTAGATGACAATCCAGTTGTGTACCCTCCACCGTTGTTTCAGCAGAGAGTCCAAAAATAGAAATTAGATAAGCAGTTTATGAAAATTTTGGAAGTTTTTAAGAAACTTCAGATTAGCATCCCGTTCGCAGAAGCCCTAGAGTAGATACCAAGTTATGCGAAATTCATGAAAGAGATTTTGTCCAGGAAAAAGAAGTCGGAAGATTTCAAAACAGTGGCATTAACAGAGGAGTGTAGTGTGGTTTTGCAGCAAAAGTTGCCACCAAAGTTGAAAGATCCAGGGAGTTTCACCATTCCGTGCATGATTGGGAGCATGGCATTCAATAAATTTTTATGTGATTTGGGGGCGAGTGTGAACCTTATGCCGTTATCAGTTTTTATAGAATTGGGTTTTCCAGCTCCAAAGCCTACGAACTTCTCATTACAGTTGGCGGATAGGTCAGTCATGTACCCGAGAGGCATTGTAGAGGACATATTGGTCAAGGTTGACAAGTTTATATTCCCCACGGATTTTATTATTCTAGATTTTGAGGAAGATAAGAACATCCCAATTATCCTAGGGAGACCTTTTTTGGCTACTGGTAGGATGCTCATCGACGTACAAAAAGGTGAATTAACTATGAGTGTCCAAGATCAAGAAGTAAAATTTAATGTTTTCAAGGCCATAAAATTCCCTACGGATGAAGAAGAATGTTTCAGGATAGATATCATTGACCAGATAATCAGCGAAGACATAGGTAAAAGTTTAGGTAACGATCCATTGGAAATAACACTATTGGGAGATGAAGAGTTCGATGATCCAGAATTTGTGGATTACTTGCAGATGCTAGACTCATTGCCACGAGTTAGCAGATTTAAAGCACCATTTGAACTATTGCACTCGGAGGAAAGATCCACAACCAGAATAAAACCATCATTGGAGGAGCCACCTTCTCTTGAGCTAAAGCCACTACCTAAACACCTCAGGTATGCGTAATTAGGCACTTCTAATTCTTTACCTGTTATTATTTCTGCTGTACTTAACGAATTGCAGGAAGAAAAGTTGTTGAGGGTGCTTAGGGAACATAAATCGGCTATAGGATGGATAATTATGGATATCAAGGGAATCAGCCCATCCTTTTGCATGCATAAAATTTTGATGGAAGACGATGTAAAATCAAGCGGTGGAAGCAATAGAGGCGGCTCAACCCTATCATGAAAGAAGTAGTGAAGAAGGAATCTTTGAAATGGTTGAATGGGGGTATCATCTACCCAATTTCCAATAGTAAGTGGGTTCGATCGATTCGGTTCGTGTCTTTGAAAAAGGAGGAATAATGAAGTGGTACAAAATGATGACAACGAGCTAATTCCAATAAGGACAGTGACTAGTTGGAGGGTTTGCATGAACTATAGGAAATTAAATAAGGCAACCCGCAAAGATCACTTCCCTTTGCCCTTTATCGATCAAATGTTGGACAGATTAGCGGGACACGAGTACTACTACTTATTGGATGGATATTTGGGTTATAATCAGATCGTCATTGCCCCTGAAGATCAAGAGACGACTACTTTCACATGTCCTTACGGCACATTCACATTCAGAAGAATGTCGTTCGATTTGTGTAATGCACCTGCTACCTTCCAACGGTGTATGATGGCCATTTTCTCAGACATGGTGGAGAAAAATGTGGAAGTCTTCATGGATGACTTTTTTGTCTGTGGAGACAATTTTGATGCTTATCTAGAGAATTTGGTGATGGTGTTACAAAGATTCACGGACACGAATCTTGTACTTAATTGGGAAAAGTACCACTTCATGGTTGCGGAAGGCAAAATTTTGGGTCACAAGGTTTCAACAAAAGGATTAGAGGTTGATAAGGCGAAGCTGGAAACAATTGAAAAACTTCTTCCACCAAAGTTCGATTAAGGAAATTGAAGTTTCTTGGGACATATCGGGTTTTATGAGACGATTTATAAAGACTTCTCTAAAATTGCAAAACCTTTGTGTGACCTTTTAGAAAGGATTTGATCTTCAAGTTTGATGAGGAATGTAATGTGGCATTGAGCTATTGAAGAAGAAATTAACTTGACTCCATAATAAATCGCATCGTTGGAATATGCCCTTGAGTTAATGTATTATCTGACGACTATGCGGTGGGGGGTACATTTTGAGTCAACAGAGAGAAGGTATTTCATGCCATATACTATGCGAGTAAGACACTTACAGAGACTCAATTGAATTATACAACTATAGAAAAAGAATTACTTGTAGTAGTATATGCATTCGATAAATTCTGGACTTATTTGATCGGAACAAAGGTGGTAGTTTATACAGATCACTCGGCTATTCGTTACTTAATTTCAAAAAAAGATGCTAAACCACGCCTTATCAGATGGATTCTCCTTCTTCAAGAATTTAATTTGGAAATAAAAGATAGAAAGGGTACGTAGAATCAATTTGCCGACCATTTATTGAGGCTGAAAAATCAGGATAAAAAGGAAGAGGACAGATGTGTAATTAATGAATCATTTCTCGATGAGCAGCTGTTTGGGATCAATACAAAATTTCCATGGTACGCGAACTTCGCCAACTATCTAGTTAGCAATATCCTTCCCCCTGATCTTACTCGTCAGCAGAAGAAGAAATTCCTACATGACGTCAAGTGGGACATGTGGGATGAGCCATACCTATTCAAACAGTGCGTCGACAAAATGAGTAGAAGGTGTGTGCCTTACAGCGAGGTGAATAGTATACTGGATGAGTGTCATTCGTCTGCATACGGGGGACATTGTAGTAGTGAGCAAATAGCGGAAAAAGTGCTTTAAGTTGGGTTTTATTGGCCTACATTGTTCAAGGACGCCCACCAGTTTGTTAAAAGTTGTGATAAATGTCAAAGGGTGGGCAATATATCAAAAAGGAATGAGATGCCACTACAAGTAATTTTGGAAGTTGAAATTTTTGACGTTTGGGGCATTAATTTTATGGGGCCATTTCCATCATCATTCGATGTCGATTACATATTGCTTTACGGATTGACTATATCAAAAATGGGTGAAGGCTGCGGCCTCCCAACTAACGATGCCAAAGTGGTCCTCAAATTTTTGCAAAAGAATATATTTACGAGATTTGGCACGCCAAGAGCTATCATAAGTGATGAAGGTAGTCACTTCTGCAATAGATCATTTACAACTCTCTTGGCGAAGTATAGGGTCAACCATAAGGTGGCAACAGCATATCATCCCCAAACAAGTGGACAAGCTGAAGTTTCAAACAGGGAGGTGAAAAGAATCTTGGAAAAGGTGGTGAACCCAAATAGAAAGGATTAGTCTCTCCGGTTGGATGATACACTATGGGCTTCTATCAATCGTGTATAAAAACACCAATTGGTATGTCACCATATCAATTGAGTCTATGGAAAACTTATCACTTACCGGTCGAGTTCTGACCTGAGGCCTATTTGGGCGATTGAAACTTAACTTCGATCGGCAAATTGTGGTTGAAAAGAGACTACTGCAATTAAACGAGCTCCACAAATTCCGACTTCAAGCTTATGAGAACTCTATGCTATACAAAGAAAAGGTCAAGAAATGGCATAAACAGAAAATCATGCATAGAACGTTTGAACTGGGGCAATCAGTACTACTTTTCAATTAAAGGTTGAGGTTGTTCCCGGGAAAGTTAAAATCAAGGTGGTCGGGTACATTCGCCATTAAAAGAGTTTTCTCACATGGCGCCGTTGAAATCTATAGTAGAAACCCATTGGAGACGTTCAAGGTCAACGGTCAACGGTTGAAGCATTATTAGGGTGGCGAATCTAACACGGATGTCATCGTAATCACATTATTCGATGCACCATAAACAAGGAGTAGTCAGGCTAAACGACTTAAAATCAAGCGCTAATTGGGAGGCAACCCAATCGTCTTTTAATTTTTCATATTTTATCCATACTAGTTAGATTGTAGTTTAT
Organism: Panax ginseng; assembly: GCA_020205605.1. NCBI lineage: Eukaryota > Viridiplantae > Streptophyta > Magnoliopsida > Apiales > Araliaceae > Panax > Panax ginseng. The sequence goes on from CM035139.1 coordinate 72,436,101, forward strand.
AATGTTAGTTAGTTTCGAATCAATTCTTGTCAATTCAATTATTAGTAGTTACAAATTTAAGTCATCTTTAGATAATTGCGTTACCATGTTAAGATTGCTCAAAATCTACTCATATTTATGTTTCATGGTTGTGCAGGAACCTTACATGCATAAGGATTGGAGTAGTAAGGAAGAAACATTCACAAAATCCTCAGTTAATAGAACCCACCCATTAGAGAAACCTTTTATGCTGTATACTCCCCGTCCAAAATAGAGGTCTCTGAGGTTCGAAAATAGAGGGCATGCTTGCACCCGTAGAAATGAAGTCCTCTATTTGAAAGCGGTTGCTTTCGTGATTACATGTTATGCCCACTCTTATTACTTCTTCCTCAAATAAACTTCCAACTTCCATCCATTACACCCACTCTCCCACGAATTTGGTAACTGTAACTCCATTACCCTACTCCATTACATTACCCATTACTTCATTCCATTACTCCAACCTCTAAGCCTTTCCATCACACCATCTCTATAAATTCACTCCATCATAACCCTTATTCACCAAACACTCTCATCTCCACCTACTATAACTACGAATTAGGGCTTTCATTGAGGTAAGTATATAGAAATTGAGAGTGACTGCCTTGTTTTCTAAATTCCTCCCTTCCAAGAACCATAATAGAAGCATAATTATCAACTTTTGTGGAGGATAAACCACTGTGCACACCACGTGTTGGACAGTTTGTGTGAACCAAGTTTGGGGAAGGAATTCGTGTTGTTAAGGATTTCTGAATTCAATGGCGTTGAGACCCACTTCAAAGAGGCACCGGGAGAGAGTTCCACAACAACACCACCATCACGAACTTTCGACTGACGCAAATTTGTAAGTGTCGCCACTGTCGACCGATACGATTACATGGTGATGAAAGCTCTTACACCGGAGCAGGGGTTGGCTTCGGATCCTGTCGACAGTGAAATGATGCAATAGATTTATCAGAAAGGGTAGAACAAGTTCATTGAGGAACCCGAGGCCGTAGTTGTCAGCGTGGTCAAAGAGTTTTATGCTAACGCTGAGGACAAAGCCCCTTTCAATGCTTTTGTGCGGGGTCGATTAGTCCCATTCAGTGGCGATGCCATCAACACCTATTATCAGTTACGAGTGCCTCGACAGTGCCAATATGCTCACTTACATGATTTTGATCCTGACTTTGAGGCTATTTTTAAAGAAATGACTAAGCCGGGAATAACATGGATCAAGGGTCAGAAAGGAGGCACAGTTTTTCACAGCAAAAATCTCAGCCGGTATGGTAAGATATGGTATGCCTTCTTATGTGCAAAATTGTTTCCATCCACACACACATCGGACGTGACCAAAGAAAAGGCACTACTTATATGCAATTGTGCAAGATTTCATCATCGATAAAGGCGCCATAATCTGTTTTTCCATTCGCCGATGCTTACGAGGAAATTTTTTGGGCAGCTTGCCACACCCATCACTCATTTGTGGGTTGTGTCGCCAAGCAAGTGTTAGATGGTCCGATGATGAACCCACTCAGATGCCGCTTCAGTTACTCGATTCCAGAATGATTGTGCGGTATTCGGGGTGGGCCTAGGGTGATTCCCATCCTAGAGGTCTAGGCTTTATTTTTCCATCGGCTTCGGAGGACGAAGTTGACACTGCAGACACCTCGAAGTATGATGATGCACCGATGGGAGATCAAGGAACAGAGCAGGTACCACAGTCTGAGGCAATATCTAGCCCTCAGTTCCTAAATTTTTAGCGCCAAGTGGATGAGCCCAACAAGCAAGCACGACGAGAGATGAGGAGCCTCGCCGCTAGGCAGGATCACATGTTTGAAGCAATGAACCTCTCATTTGCATCATTGAACACGACGCTCCAAAGTTTCAATCGTAATGCTCAATTTCCATATCAGCAACTGGCCCCACTGCCATAATTTCTACCAAGTGACTCCGATGAAGAAGAACACAACACACCACCACCTCAAGCTTAGTGATTACAGGGAAGTCCTCTTTTGTTTCTTGCTATATCTATACAATGAGGGCATTGTAATGTTCAAGTTTGGGGGATTTAAGCTAGGTTTGCATAGTAGTTTTTTTTAGTTTAGGCTAATCAATTGTTGCATTTACATAGTAGTTTAGGTGCATATTTAGTTTTTATTTCGTTATTTATTTATGTTTGCATTCATGTTATGTTTGCCTTATACATATCTAAAATATATATATATATAGTTAGAATTATGTTGTTTGGCATATATCCAACAATTATTGTAGTTCATTTTTATTGTAGCCAATGATGAGATTGGAATTAAGTAAACAAATACAGTACCCAATATTAGAATTATGATGTAGTTTTGAATTATGACTCAGATCTTGTGCTTATTTGAAAATGGTATAAAAAGGGTAGCACGTAATAACATCTGTGTTAACTGATTAGTTTGAATTGATACATAAATAGTTTCTAAAGGATAATGCTAGTGTAAATCATAGAATGACAAGAATAGGCAGTGAAGACGACAAATTAGGCAAGAACCTAAGTTTGGGGGAAAAGGTAGGGAATATAAGCTTTAGAAAAAGAAAAAGAAAATAATATCTAGTTGAGTCTTGTGGTTGGTTGAGAAAAAATACTCCCCATAAACACGAGCGTGAGATGGAGCGTAAAACGCACTCACCAACCATCTATCGGGAAAAAAAAGAAAAAAAATAAAGAAATACGGGAAATAAGGGCAAAAAGCCTCCGTCAATGAAAAGAAAAAAAAAAGAGAAGAAAGCATGAATATTCTATTTGGACCCCTAATTTTGGTAAATGTTTGATTTTTGTTGGAACTCTTCTGTTTTGAAATTTTTGAGTTATTTTGTATGGTTTCTAATAAAAAATTTATTATATGTTGAATTTGAATTAGAATTAGTTAACATAGATGTTGTTCACACACACACTATATCAATGATGACGGTCTAAGATTCGAGGATTGATAAGAAATTATTGAGTGGTTTCGATATGAAGTGTTGAAATGTTTGCTTGATTTTTCTGAGGCCGAAGGAATAAATTTGATTCTATGAAACTGTTGGATTCAAAGACATATAGTTTAGATGCATTACATGTCATTGTATTGCATTGTACAACATAGGATTTTGTTTTGTGCTCGAGGACTAACACGATTTAAGTTTGGGGGATTTTGATAAGTGGATTCTATATCCATGAATTGATTTCTAGTTCAAGCTTATTTGTTGTTAATTCCTTGCTTTGATGTTCATTTTTACTTATTTCTTGTTATTTTATGCGTAGGATGGTTGGTGTGGTAAATGAGTGAAAAAGGAGGCATTTGGAGCATTATTTTAGCAAGTCAAGAGTTTAAGCAAAGTCAGTTTGTAGAAGGCTAGCCCGCCGGGGTGGGCCTATTTAACCCTTACACCCCCGCCGGGGTGGGGGGTCTTCATGTTGAAAAGCAGTAGCCTAGCCCACCGGGGCGGGCATTTTACAAGCCATTACCCCCGCCGGGGCGGGGGGTCCTAAATTCTGATAGTCCTAAGTTGATTCTAACACTGCTGAAGCTCAAGTTTGGGTGTTTGAATTGCGTTGGGAGTCTTAATGGCATAGAATGGAGCTTATATTTCATGTGTAACTATATATCAATGAAAACACAAGGTCATGGGGGGAACGGAAGGCAATTATGTGACGCCCCCAAATCCAGGTCCCTTCGAACCTCGGATCCGGTCCGCCACGATACTACTATCGCCAGACTATTTATATTTTATATTCATAACTTAATAAATATAACTTTACTTATTACAATTTAGAATATAAATTCTTTCCATTTCCAGGATCTGTGTAATGACCCCAAACTTTTATAAGTTTTTAATCTTGGTCATTTACTGTTCCTGTTTTACATCACATTCGATGTTATACAAATATGCAGAATAATTTAAACTTTTTTTAATCTCTTTTGAAAATAAATCTTTTATTGATATCTTAACTAGAATCAATTATATATCCTTGAATCAAATTATGTTATGATTCAGTCTATTCGACTTACTGTATAAATATTTACATCTTAATTCGAATTTCTCTATGTATCACATAGTACCACTTAAAAGATATTACACATTATAAACTACTATCATGTACATCTACTAGAACCTAAACATGGTTCAAGAGCATCTAGTTAAATAATACTTCAATCTCCTTTGATACTATTGGACTTTATCAATCAAGTAGCACGTAACTTTTACCGTGTATCCTTAACCTGCAAAAGTGGTTATTTGCAAGGGTGAGCTCGACAGCCCAGCAATTCTAACAATTTTCATGCAGCAGGTAGCATATAATAGCATACTCAGTTCATGCATTCACAATCAGTTAATATTTACTGCGCATGTTACTTCACACATAACATGCATAGAGATTTACCAACATAAGCATATCATCAAAGATCAACTTTCATATTTCATACATATCTCATATGCATTTCATATATATAGATCAACATTTGCATAGCATAATATAGCTCGACTAACAATTATCGAATTTATATAACAAATAGGAACTGAAAGACTTGCCTGATTCGTAGTTTATCAACTACGACTTAACTGCTTAAAGCTTATCTGCACTTTGTGTATTCCTACACAATTATATAATCATGGATTCATATCCATTAGTCACATATTTCATACATTCTTAATGTAATAATGTTACATTATTTTCTAACTAGGTTCGTAAAACCTACATTTCACTTTCTCATCATACTCTTAGAATAGCTAGGTATGTCTAGGTATACCTTAGCTACACATGCTTCATATCAACATTCATAAATCTTTCTCACACACTTGACTCGCTATGTGTTCGACACATATTTAAAGTCTATAGATACGCGATCTATAACGTTCTTACATTTTGCAAACTATAAAAAAATTTAACAACTCTGTGTTTTATATAACCATTACATGATCTCATGCTTAAACATCATTTATGTCAAGTATTATAGCTTTAGACACTCATTACACACATGCTTTAAGGTTCAGATCAAAGTTAAAATAGTCAGGCTTCACTTCCTTGTGGCGTAGTTGCGCTATAATTAGGCCTGAGAGGGGCGCAGCTGCGTCGTCCCCTGGCCAGACCAAAATTGAGTATTTATTTTCTGGTTTCATTGGAGTCCTTAGCATGCATGACTGTTAACACATAACTAACCCACATGTTAAGAGGTCTTAGCCCAAGCTTGGTACCTCTTGTATTTACCTTAAGTTGTTTTACACTTTATAGCTTTATTGCCATTTATTTCACGATTAAGTAAGCTCATGCAACAAGGGTCTAACTATATGACCACTAACGAGGTTAAACAACTTTCAATATACATGCTTACATGTAATCGTATGACTAGCACAGTTTATGACTTGAAATCTTACCTTAAGACATGTATAGTTCATAATATATCTATCTAGTAGGGTGCACTTACTTACCATGCCTAAAGGCATAAAAGTCCTATTATGTTGCACATAAGATCAGAACACAAGTACTTAATGTTCGTCCCTCTTAGTTTCAAAACTTCAAAACTTTATTCTCAAAGTCAATGTCATACTAAACTAATCATGCAAGACAACTTCAAATCACACATCATACTTGTTTGTACATGTTTCTACGTACGTTTTCAAGGTTAAAATATAACCACTTCATGTTTATAAAACTTTGTTTGCAAATGATATATGAGCTTGCCTTTGAAATCATTTTAACCAAATCAAAGTAATCTAACACATCTATGATACAACTTTGAATCTTACATCATCCGTACTTAGACCTTATATATATGTCATCAAGGTCAGAATTAAAGGTACACAAGTTCGTCAATGTTTGTTTTCAAAATCTTTATATATCTTCGAAAAATAACCATCTATGCAACTCATAGTATACAAAGGTAGTCAAAGCCACGTGTCATACCTATTTATATGCATGACTAAACCCTTTACATATGCTACAAATATTAGAATTCAAAAGACTCAAGGTTCGTCTAAACTTGTTTTTAAAATCTAAGTTTCTTTAGAAACATACTCAATCATGCTAAGGTAATTCCTTATAAGTAAGGTAATCTTATATGTCATGTCTAATATCATGCATTTTCATTTTATATCACTTAGAATAACATATTCCATCATCGGGAGCACTATACTTGTGTATGTGCTCGCTTGACGCCCTCCGATCGCCTCCTATTACATAACAGTCACAAAGATGACTATTTTTACCCTTCCCAAAGACCTCCAATTTAAAACCTTAAAGAACAAAAGTTGTAGGTCTATTCGTCCTCGTTCCGTATCATCTTGAATCACCTCAATCGGAGTTCGTATGAAAACGTTATACCTAATTTACTACAGCAGGTCAGAGCAGTCTACTCAGCACTGAAGCCCGACGTAGCTACGCCCCAATTGGCCTTGGGGGCAGCGCAGTTGTGCCCTGAGAGGCAAAGACGCTTCGTAGGTTCTGCACTTCACAATTTTACAGACCAAACCTCCTTCCAATCATCATAATATGAGTTATACCCATCCAATTTAGTCCATTTTCGATTCTATGAGTTCGTAACTCATAAAACTACAACATACCAACTACCCAATAATTATCATAAACATTAACTAACCCAAAAATGAATCTATAACTCATGTTCATGCAAATGTTCATGTTTGGAAAAGTTTAGCGAATTCGTTCACTACGAATTCGTTTCTCAACCAAATTGGTTCGTTTAACTTCCGTTGTTTTCGCATATGACTATATTAACAATGTCTAGCATCAATTTATAGATTTTATCATGATTCAACCACAAACTTTTCAACTCAAAACAAGTATTTTAGTACTTTTTTAAGAACTTGCAAAAAAACTTGAATTTAAGAACATAGTTTAAGAGTTATACCTCTTGAAGCTAAATTGACAATCCTTGAATCTTAACTTCTGATTTCTCCCAACTTCTCAACCACTCACTCACTAGATTTCTCAGAATTTCAAATGTGAAGAACGAAGAAGGGGGTCTCTATTTATAGAAGAACCATGGACCAAGTTTGGGTTTTGCTCTATGAATCAAACCAAAGGAAGAAAGAAGAAGCTATTGGGTATAGAGGAGTTGGTCACCAACTTCCTCTTCCTCCATCACTCCCTTCATCATTTGGAAGCTATGAGTTTGAGAAGAAGAAGCAAGCTAGACTAGGCCAATAGCCTTTTCACGTGATAATGAGATAAGACACACAAAATGGGACAAAAGTTATAACTCAGCATTCCATATTATTATTATTATCATACTTAGGTTTATTTGATATTTGTCCACAAATGAGCATACATATACACCCACTCATACATTACACATAGAATTATATAATCCATGTACATTGGTTTAATTCAGATAATATTTTAATTAGGCTAATGATAAAATAGTTGGATATTCTCAATCCATCATTTTCCATAAAATTTATCATCTCAAATATACCCAATTATCATAATGATAATTAATATCAATTATTTATTAACTCCTCAATTATTTTTCCAATAATTCCCCATTTGATTTAACTTCACTAGTTATGCCACACAAGACATAATTATGTGAACTTAGTAATTAATAGTTCACAACCTTATAATGTAATCTCACAAAATAATATTATTCTTAACATTACATCTTATAATATGTACAACCTTTACACTTAGAATAATTAATATTACTCGATTGTCCTAAGATAACTTCTTCCATCTCTAACCAATAATTATTTATAACTATATTGGTCCTCTTCTTTTACTAACCGCTTATCTTTCAAATATTGCAATACTATGTAATATATTTAAAATATCAAATATTAATTAGCATATTTCTTTCATTCCTCTTATGCTAATTAATCCATTCATGGTCAACTAAATCACCATTTATGACCTTTATATGAGTCTCTAGCATTCATTCCTTGAAATTTAAATTCTATAGACTCACTCGAAATTTTCTGAGACCCAAGTAGCAATGCTTATTTGGTCACTGAGAACTTCTTCGTAAATGCACATTGCGCCATACCAAAATCAGAGGCAGACAAGTTTTGCCTTAGCATAAATGAAGCCTACACCTCTAAATACTTTACACATCCTCCTTAAGTGTTAACTCGTCTAATATCAGTGCCCTCTTTGATTCCACATCATGGGTTACTATTTTTCTTAACAATTTAAGGATCACACTTCGAGTTCTATAACTCTATTCTCTTATTAGTTTAACCAACTATAACATTTCTTTACGGTTTCTTCCCACCAAGTAACACAACACTCAAATATAACACATACATACATTCCTTTAATCTTAACTTGTCTCGTCGACAACGTACACGCATACAAGTCTAACCCTAGCACGCGTTGAGTCTTTAATAGTATTCAATATAGTAAACTGAGTAGTTTCCCACAAACAACCAACAAATTAGTTTCCATCTAAATACACTGCTTTGTTTTTCATAGTGAGTTAGATCGATTTCTTAATTCAGTATATACCTCAAGCTCTCTTAAGGAATTGTTTAGCCCAGCTCCTATACATCCACCATTAAAGAGTACGATTGCACTACCTTAGACTTGATACTCACTCACACATACTCAAGAAATTGGTGATTATCAAATATATTTTAACGTCACCAACTTACTATTATAAAATAATTTCACATAAATTATTTAATATCAATAGATAAATTTTTATCCATCTTCTTACTAATTCATCTCTACAATATATAATAAATATATAATAATAGTATATATTTATTAAACACAACATCATTTATCACATAGCTCACAATACCACATACGTCGTAACACACTTATATATTCTTGTTCGAACCCATCTCATGCTTTAAGAATTTTATCTACTAAATTCTTATTTTAATATTTTCTAAAAATTCGGGTTCTAACAAATTATCAGAGATTAATATAGATTTTTATATCAAGCATTGGAGTGGAGATTTTGAAGAAACTTTCGTATCAATTGCGGATTAAGGCTAAAGTTAAGGGTGTTCTGCATTATTCTTTTATTTTAGTTTATTTGTGACAACCTGGAAAATCGAATTGTCCAGAATTTAAGAGTTAAAGAATTAGTTATTAATAAAATAAATTTTTATTAATACTATTATGTGTTATGTGTTTATTAATCGTTCTAGAACCTAGAATGATTATTAATCGGGAGGATTCTGGCTACGAGCTAGACTGAACGAGTAAGAATTTTCAAGATGAAAATAAAACTTTTCTGGGAACAAAATATTTTTGGGAAAAAATACGAAATAGGCACTATTCACCCGACGAAACCCTAAGGGTTAGGGTTTGAATAACCTAAGCCATTTCAAGAGTTCGGTATGTCGAAATGACATTTTGTCGAAAGACTTGACAATAATATATCGTGAAAAGTTAAGTAAGCCGATAAAAGTTTTTCTCAAAAAACGTGTAAAAATCGGATAAAATAAAAATGACGAAAAAGTAATGTTTTGTACTTTTCACTCGTTTAACTACGTTAGGGGAAAACGTGAAGGAAAACGCTTGACACTAAAAGTGTTTTTCAGTTTTTCAAAAATCCGAAGAATACGTAAAAGTTAATCGGTAAAGGAAAGACGAATTATCCAAAAATATTTGGATTTCGAGAATCGCAGTTTTCAAACTGCCGAACGAATTCCGCAAGACGGAAGCTTCGTGAATAATAAGGAGGTCTATTGAGGAGGTGTGAATAGTAAGGAGGTTTGGGGAAAAATGACTAAAATACCCCTAGCCTTAGTTTTCTATATAAACAAGTCTTAAGCTCATTTGTTTGGTTTAGAAATTTCAACCAACACTTGAGAGAGAGAGAGAGAGAGAGAGTTCGGATGAAGATGGAGAGAATGAGGAAAAGCTTTCCCGAGTGCACGCTTGATCCGTCGGAACGAGATTAAAGAAGGAAGGTAATCTGAAACCTAGTCTTCTATAAATTTTCTTTAAGCTTTATATGTTAAAAACATAGCTTAACGAGAATAGGAAATAAAAGACGTTAGAAATGATTTCATATGGTTGAAATCGTAAGAAAATGAAGAAATAAGAAATTAGAAATTTAGTATATAAATTTCTTAAGAAAGTGTAAGATTCGTAAGGATTTGAGCGATCCGAATGAATCTTATGAATGAGTAGGTCAAATAAGTAAGGAATGATGTTCTATAACATCATATTCTGAGAAAAAGTGAAATCATAATCCAAAATATCGATTAAAAATGAAGAACACGCGAAGAACGCGAAGAACACACGAATAACGCGAACAACGTTGTTGATGGACAAATTTAAAACCATCGTAGGATAATTGTTATTGATGGACAAGTTCAAAACTATCGTGTATAAGTTATTTTCTTATTTCTTGGTTAGGAACGTTAGAAACGTTCATGAAGAACGGATTAAAACTGAGCTATAACGAAGTTATGGCAAAAATTTCATAAAAGAAGAACGAGAATTAAAAAGTTAGTAAATGAACCCGAACGTATAGGGTTTCATAAGAATGTAAGAGAATGTATAAAACGTGAGTCGTAGACTAAAGAACGAATGAGTTCTGAGTTCGGATGACCGAATTACGGACGAACGAACGAAGAGCGTTAAAAACGTAGAACGAATGAAGAGCGAAGATTAAGCTAATCGAATGGCACGTTAATGGATTCAGAACAAAGTTCTATCCGAGGGTAATCGAAGTACGTAATATAAGGAAGAAAATGGCTTTGGAATGACCTCGTTCCGAGTCATAATGAATAAGATATGAGATTTTAAAGTCAGCGTCTCAAGCGTGTAAAAGACTTAGAAAATTTTTCTAGGTTTCATGCTCGGCAGACCATAGAATACGTGAGCTCGAAGCCATCACCATCTTGAGTGGCACCACAAATGATGAAGAAAGGGAAGGACACGGTCTTGCACAGCCAATCAAAGGCAGGAAATGCCCTAAATGAGATTTTCTTGCTTTCGAATCTTTGGGGATGTGCAAGAAAAAAAATATGAACATATAGTTCAACTAATGTAACACTTAATCAAGTGTATTAAGCCTTTGATGAAGGTTGAACGAAAAGATTAATCGATATTAAAAGACAAAGAGTGTAGACGCGGGTTACGGAACTAGTATCCGGGGATCGTAGTCGCAATAAATGAACGTGCGGGATTTCTATAATGGTGATTCCTTAGACATTGATTTACGAGGGTAATGAATAACATTTCGATGTTATGTCATGGTAATGCGAGATAAATGTAAAGTGTTTAAACGCTGTGAATGCAACGTTGTTGGGATGAACGATCGGTCTTAACATACAATGAACCGTATGGCTTTGACATTAAGAAAGAATATTGAACATGGGGTTCAGGTGATGAGCAATGAATGAAAGCGATTAAAACCTTAGGTAAAGGTTGAATGAGAGATTAAGGAATGAACAACGTAAACGTTGTATACGTAAACGATTCTCGTGAATCATATTCACGTTGAGCGAACGTTCTAAGTATACATTGGTTGTATGACTTAGACGTTAACGAAGGTAGTAAGTAAGATATGAATTATCAAGAAATCCATAACGAACGGTAAGAAGATTAATGAAAGCCGAATGTGAGTCGGATGAGAATGTTAGAATGAAATGTAAGTGTTGAACACTTGAACCGACGTACAGGTTAAGTGTACGCAAATATTAAACGGGTAGGACCTACACCCCGTGTATGGTTTGACCGTAAGGTAATGAAGATCAATGATTAAACATGTGAACGGTGAAGAAGCTGAATTAAAGACAAGTACGTATAACGTAAAAGAAGCCGAGTTAATGTTTATAACTTGGATGACTTTCCGAGTCGAATGAACCGAACTTTGTAAGATAAGAATAAGGTAATGTAAAATGCTTAACGCTATAAATGCATAGAATAAATATGGAATGATTGTTCTGAGTATACAAAAGACTGTATGATGTAATAACCGTGAATTTTAAGTCACCATGTATGTATGTACATTTTTTTTAAACTTTGTGTTATATATGGATACATATATTTATGGATTTCATTAAAAATGAAAGCCTTGTGACCTAATTATACATTAGGTAAGGATATTAAATAACCTAAGGGTTATGGTAACACGAAAAAGTTAGTATTTTATATGTATACTAACTTAAGTGGGTAAACTTAGTATTTCAAGTGACTAATAATTTTAAACCTAATTCTTGTAAATCTAATTAGGTTATGAGATAAAATCATATGTATAAGTAATTAAACTTCATATGATTGGAGATGAAAGCCCTAAATTATCAAATTGGGTAACATTATTAAAATTGTTGGACTATGTTTTTATCTAGCCCAAATCAATTAAAAGAAAAGCCCAAGGAAAATAAAATGTAATCCAATACTTAGCCCACTTGATTGGGGGTATTCTAGACATTTGATTAATCAAAATTGGGCATTTAAAATAAAAGCTAAATGGTGGATATTATGAGGATCCTAAATGGAATAATTAATCTAGCTTGTCCATTAGTAGACATGAATAAACATAAGGACAATGTTGTAAGGCTCCCATTGGTTGCCACTCCATTATGCACATTTAATCATGTTTAGCCTAAGGTAAGTAATAATACAAAGTTTTTACCTAATGGGCAACAAAATAATTGTGGGAGAATTATTAATGAATTGGCCATTTCATTTTGTAAACACAATTCATTCTTCCAACATCTCATTCTTACAACATTTCATTTTCTCTCCATCTTCTTCTTCTATCTCTTGCTCCCAAGCTAGCCAACTTCAAAGAGAGAAAAGAGATAGAGAATTTCGTCCATAGAAAGAAAAAAATATAGGAGTGCTAGTTGTTTATGCCCCTAAGTTTATTAGTTACTTTGGAAAATCAAGGAAGGTAGCCACTAAGTCAAGGTATAATGTACCTTCATCTTCTTCTCTTACCTTGTTTTGATAGCTTGAGTTTTGATGGGGTTATGTACAACTACTCAAGATACACTAGTTATACATACCATCATGCATGGAACTAAGTATCTTGAGTGTTAGATCAAAGACTTAGAGGAAGAAAATGAGCATATGTTCTCCAAGGGTGAAAACTCTTGTTTTTCTTCCACTAAATCTTGTGTAACTCAAGTTCTACAACTTGGAATTATGATCCGTCGAAGGGGGGTGCTAGATACATGAGTTATCTAGTAAACCCAAGTGGTAGATCACAAATATAGCATGTTTTGAAACCTTTGAGATTTTTTTTTACAAAAACAGTCCACTTTATATGCTAAAGCCTTGAAATCCAAAATCAGCTACTGACTTGTTTTTCATGAGGCTGTTTCGGCTAGTTCCTTGTCTTGTAAAAATCTGGAAAAATATTACAGAGGTACCTTATGAAGTTATCTACGCCAGAGGAAAAAGAACGGACACGTTTCGAAAGTTATATATTGTGCGTAATGACTATTTCCGTAAAGGACTCCATAAATATTATCCTACGAATATATCATCACTGTATATACACTGGAAAATTCCAAAATTTTTACAGTAGCTTCATATATGTTAAGAGAGCATACCCTGAAAATTTCAGATTTTTCTGAGCAAAACTCAATGTTTTAAAAATAGAGCAAGATCTGAGTGTTTTGAGCACTTTAAAAATAGTAAATCATTTTCTAAAATTCTAGAAAAATTAGAGGATCATTGTTGGTTCATATTCTGTTAAAATCCAGAAGCTGAGAATTTTTGGAATCAGTGTGCTATTTTTCCTAAAAATGATTAGGTTGTAAATAAAAGGAAATAAATAGTTAAATGATGTCTTTAATGAGAAAAATATGATTTTTATGCTTGAATGCTCATAATATATTATATCATGACTATATTAGGGCATTTTGGTAATTTATAATAATAAATATTACTTATGACCTTTTATGGATATTAAATAAGAGGTTATTAAAGGATGAACAATTAGAATAAATTGTTTATTAATTTAATAAATCATTGGAATATTATTAAAATACTAATAATATTATAATATGATGTTGTTATGTAAATAAAAATATTAGATTAGAGTATTATTATTAAATAATAATATTCGAGATTAAATAAAATATTATTAAATGATTAATAATATTAGTAAGTGAATAAAATATTATTAAATGATTAATAATATTAGTAAGGGATAAAATATTATTAAATGATTAATAATATTAGTAAGTGAATAAAATGTTGGTAATGATTTAAAGTATTATTAGTGAACCAATAATACTAGAAGGTGAATTAATATTATCTAAGTTAATAATATTATGTGAATTAAAGGTAGTCGTTAATTAATAATAACACTATCTAGGCATGATAATGTTTATAAGAACTTCTCAGTAATGTATGATATCTATGTGATTACATAATCGATGTTATGCATTGACTAATTGAAAGACTAATTATAGGTTTCTCAAAGGAAGATAATTTAACTACATAAAGGATAGAAATTTATCTCGTGAAATCGTAACTCTACGATCGAGGCAAGTTTCCTAACTCAACATGAGTTATTATTTTCAAAGCATATTAGTGAATAATTATTGATGATTATTCACGCTTTATTGATTATTGAAATTGCACTTTGTGCAATTGAATTCCGCTTCTACCGCCATCGAATCGTGAATTAAATTAAAGTTCTTCATTTATGAATCTGCTTATGGGATAGATCTATGCTAATTGTATCACCAGATCAAGCATGTCTAAATTTGTTAAATCAAATGGATTTTAAATAACTGTTCTTATTAATTGATATGGTAAGAACTCTCGAATTGGTGAGAAATGAACAAATTTGATTAAGGCATGATATCAATGTCGGATTATTAAGTGTTTATGCATAAATCACGGGGTATGAAAAGTGATCCCTTGAATACCAAAACTTATTAAAAGGTCCAGCTTTAAATCATCGAGCACCTCGGGCAAATGTTCATGGTTATTCAAAACCACTCGGTTCATGTTATTCAACTATCGAATATTCAATTGTTGATTATTAATTCATGTTCCTTCACAATCTTATATTATTGTTGAACATCAAGGCAATATTTCTTTCTACGCCATGATATATCTCCTTTGTCTTTATAAACTTGTGAAGCAAATTAGTTGCTTACTCTTGCTATATCATGACCTCTATTTTCGATTAAGCTCAAGGATCTAATGCGAAGGACAAGGGCAAGGGCAAGATCCGTGAGTAATTCTAGAATGAATGTTAAATTAGTTATTATCTAATGGAATTTCTTGAGTAAACTGTTTGTATTATAAATGGTGTATTTAAAGTTAAGGTTAGAGAGACCTTGGGACCATGTTTTGAGACTTTTGTATAATGAACAATGTATGTTTATTATTTCGAAATAGTTATAGAATGCTTATGATGATGATAGGATCGTGAGCACTGAATCTGAGGTTAGAGAACCTGGATTTGGGGGCGTCACATATGATTTAAACGATAAAGAATAAATCTTGAGGTATGACATTTATTTGTCAGAAAGCCATAAGGAATAAGAAATTGACTTAACGAACATTATAGTTTAATAGTTCGGATAAGTTAAGATAAGTTAGGTTGTGGTGCAATCGTAACCTTTGATGGTTGACATGTAGGAGCTGGGCTATACAATTCCTTTAGAGAGCGAAGGTATATACAAAACTGGCAATCGATCTAACTTACTGTTATAGGAAGTGTAGATGAGACGGGAACTTGTTTGTTGGTTGTTTGTGGGAAACCACTCAGAGTACCATATGGACTGATAGCATAGAGATGATGTGTGCTGAGTCCTAAGAGAGTTATAAGAAGAAGATAAGAATGTAAATCATCAAAGATGATGAACGTATTAAGTAAGACATCTCCGTATGTTATGAAGCCGTTAACCGGTAAAGGAAGTTGGTCGTGCAAACTTAGTTGTAAGAATGTGAACCCTAAGAAGTATAGTTAAGTAAACCAATGCGTAAGTCAAGTATATGACTAATTGGTGTATGTGTTATTCCTTATGTGCTACATATGAATTGGAATGAGCAATTCAGCGTAAACTATAAGCTGTAGCTGTGCGTAAGGCAAGTTTCCTAACTTCATTCATATTTTAAATGAATGCTAGTTTCTTAAACTTTTCATATGTTGAACTTGAGAAGTTCTGTCTATGTGCGAATGTGCGATATTTGTACAAGGTGGTAGAATATATGAGGCCTTGTGCCATAATGTGAACACTTCGGTGTTTCTATGATATGAACTGCTCTGTGAGAATGTTCTGTTTATACATGAACCGTTATTGTTAAGTCTGTGCTATTGATTCTAGCCAGACATAATGTGTATGAAAGAGAGTAGAGAATGAAAGTATTTCAAAGTTAATGTGACGTATGAAATTCGGATGTGAAAATAGACCGGATTTTGGGGCGTTACATTATTTATAATTGAAAGGATGTTATTTTTAATTTATTCAGTTATTATTTCATTGATGATGAACTAATTTACTTTTAGGCTTATGATGGATCTTTAAGTGAAACGATGATTATGTAACTTTGATTTCTAGTTTAATAAGTTATTATCCAGTTTATCTATATTAATTTGAGCTTGGATTTATGAATTGCCTAATCAACAGTTCTTTGTGGACTTGTATGAATTCGAGAGAGGAAGTACGAGTCTAGACTTAGTTAATATAGCATGTGTTCTTGAATTTTGTGAATGAACAAAATCTTAAAGAATGTTAAGGTAGAGATATGCTTGACATCGCATGTAATCGGATAAAGGACGTAAACTTAAACCTTCTTCAATTATAATTCGCATAGAGATATAGTGAGTTAGTTGATTAAGGTGTTTAACTTATTTCTATCTAAATTATGGATTTGAGTTAATATGGTATTAGTACATCGAGAGCTGGCTAGTGCTACATACGTGTTCTTGATTAATAAACTGGGATAGTGAATTAAACTGGAATAAAGGTGTAAAAATTAGAGTGAAGCTTAGAGTGAAGTCGTAAGCCTAATTCTCCAATAATTGTTTAAAATTTTAGTTTTTAAGTGTGATTGTTTTATGATCGTAGTATTTTTAATAATTTGGTTTTAATAATTTTAATCATTGAGTTGAATAGTTTAATAAAATTAGGATTAATAAGAAACTGATAATTGTGAAGTTAAATTCTTACTAAGTTTTCTCTGTGGGAACAATACTCTACTTACTATTATATTACTTGTTGACCACGTATACTTGCGTGTTGTGCATAATTAGATTTTACCCAACATTGAGTCAAGGTTGTGTGGGTTATTTAGCTTACATAGTCTATACTCAGAGGAAGGGGGTGAAACTGGAAGAGATACCAGTGGTTAGGGAATTTGTAGATGTGTTTCTAGAGGATTTGCCAGGACTTCCGCCTGACCGAGAGATTGAGTTCATGATCGACTTGGCGCCAAGAACTGCTCTGATATCGAAGGCCCCATACATGATGGCTCCGGTAGAAATGAAGGAACTGATGGTACAATTGCAGGAGTTGGTAGACAAGAAGTACATTCAGCCGAGTGTGTCACCGTGGGGAGCACCAATGTTATTCATGAAGAAGAAGGATGGGTCAATGCGTCTTTGCATTGATTATAAGGAATTAAACAAAGTCATTATTAAGAATAAATATCCATTGCCAAGAATAGATGACTTGTTTGATCAATTGAAGGGTGCTAGATATTTCTCAAAAATAGATTTGAGAAGTGGGTATCACCAATTGAAAGTAAGAAAGAGGATGTACCAAAGACGGCATTCAGAACTCGGTATGGACATTACGAGTTTCTGGTGATGTCTTTCGGTTTAACAAATGCCCCTGTGTCATTCATGGATTTGATAAATAGGGTGTTTAAACCATTATTAGACAAGTTTGTGGTGGTATTCATTGATGACATTTTGGTGTACTCCAAATCTCAAGAAGAACACGTGGAACATTTACGTTTGACATTGGAGACACTAAGAAAGGAAAAAATGTACGCAAAATTCTCTAAGTTTGAGTTTTGGCTAGAACGTGTACAATTTCTTGGGCATGTGATTGACAAAGATGGGATTTCAGTAGATCCATCAAAAGTTGAAGTTGTAATCAACTAGGAACAACCAAGAACACCTTCGGAGGTGAGGAGTTTCTTGGGACTAGCTGGCTATTATAGACGGTTTATTCAGGACTTTTCCAAGATTGCCACTCCGTTAACAAATTTGACAAGGAAAGCTGTATAATTTGTTTGGACGGAGAAGTGTGAAGAGAGTTTTCAAGACTTGAATAAGAAGTTAAGTGTGGCACCTGTATTGTCATTAGCAGATAATACAGGAAACTTTGTGGTGTATAGTGATGCCTCTCATAAAGGTTTGGGTTGTGTTCTTATGCAGAACGACAAAGTTATTGCTTATGCATCAAGACAATTGAAGGACTATGAGAAAGGATATCCGACTCATGATTTAAAGTTGGCTGCAGTGCTATTTGCTCTAAAAATATGGAGACACTATCTCTATGGAGAAAAATGTGAGATCTACACAGACCATAAGAGTCTGAAGTATATTTTCACTCAGAAGGACCTGAACATGCATCAAAGGAGATGGATGGAATTGATAAAAGATTACGATTGTGAGATCTTTTATTATTCAGGCAAAGCGAATATGGTTGCAGATGCTTTAAGCAGGAAAGGTCGGGAAAAGTTGATGTTGATAACCACTCAGGAGGAGCTTATTTCAGTAATGACAAAACTAAGTTGGAAATAAAAATTTTGAAAGAAGTCGACGAACGACTATTCCAAATAAAAGCTAGTCCAACTTTGGTGGACAAGGTAAGGAATGTTCAACTACAAAATGAAGAATGTGGAAAGATCAAAGAGAAAGTGATTGAGAGTGGTGAAGTGAAATAAAAGATTGATACCGAAGGGTTACTAAGATTCAAGGGAAAAATCTGGGTTCCAGCAGTACCAGATATTAAAGAAGAAATCTTGACCGAAGCTCATAACTCAAGATATTCGATACACCCGGGAAGTACAAAGATGTATCAAGATTTACGACGATATTTTTGGTGGCCAAACATGAAAAGAGATGTTGCAGAATGTGTTGCAAAATGCTTGACATGTCAAAGAGTCAAGGTCGAGCATCAAAGACCAAGCGGATTACTTCAACCGTTGGAAATACCGGAATGGAAGTGGGAACACATCACAATGGATTTTGCGGTGGGTCTTCCAACTACTCAGAAAGGATACGATGCGATTCGGGAGATAGTGGATAGATTAACGAAATCATCACACTTTTTTGCCAATAAAGATTAGATGCAATCTTGATCAGTTGGCAAAATTGTACGTTAAAGAAATCATTTCGAGACATGGAGTTCCAGTGTCAATTATATCAGATAGAGATCCACGATTCACATCAAACTTCTGGAAGATACTACAAGAATGCATGGGAACACAGTTGAGAATGAGTACAGCATATCATCCGCAAATAGATGGCCAAAGCGAACGAAAAATCCAGACGTTGGAAGATATGCTTAAAGCATGCATCATGGATTTCAAAGGGAGCTGGGATGAATATTTACCATTGGTGGAATTTGCCTACAACAACAGTTACCATGCAAGCATCGGCATGCCACCTTACGAAGCATTATACTACAGGAAGTGCAGAACTCTATTGTGCTGGGATAAAGTCGGTGAACGTCAACTATTAGGACTAGAACTAGTACAACAAACTGCTGAGGTTGTTAAACTCATCAGGACAAGATTGGTAGCTGCTCAAGACAGACAGAAGAAGTATGCTGATCAACACATACAAGATCATGAATTCAATGTAGGAAATTTCGTGTTCTTAAAAGTTTCTCCTTGGAAGGGGAAAATTCATTTTGGTAAAAAGGAAAAGCTAAGCCCGAGGTTTATTGGACCCTTCAAGTGCTACTGAAGAGTAGGAGAAGTGGCTTAAGGTAGCTTTCTACCTCCGAGAGTTGGAAAACGCTCACAATGTTTTTCATGTTTCGGTGTTACGACCGTATAAACCCGATTACAAGCACGTGATCGAGTACGAACCATTGCAGTTTGATAAAGACTTGTCTTATGAAGAAGTTCCTATCCAGATAGTTGACAGGAAAGAACAAGTGCTTAGGAATAAATTAATACCTTCTGTGAAGGTGATATGGAGGAACCACAATGTTGAAGAAGCTACGTGGGAAGTCGAAGATAAAATAATGAAAGATTACCTTGAGTTATTTGTTTGATCTGTGTCTTCAATTCTGGGGATAGAATCTTTGTAAGGAGGGAAAATGTGATGAATAATTTGTTTGAGTTGTGATTCTGGGGATAGAATCCTTGTAAGGAGGGAAGGATGTAACAATCCAAAATTTTAAATTATAATTTTTAAATATTTATTGAATTATATAAATATTTAATGGATGTGTTTATTGTTGAATAAATATTTATTTAATTTGATTTGATTTGATTTGGTTAATTATTTGTTAAATAAATAATTAATGAGTTAAGAAATTAATTATCATGAGATAATATTCTAATTTAAATTAATAATTAAGTTAGAGAGCTTATAATGATTAAATAAATTATTATAATGATATTTTAGTTTGAATTTATAATTAAAATGATGTGTTAATTTATTAAATAAAATTATAATTATAAAGAAAATTATAATTTTGTTGTATTGATTTATGTGGTAAGCTAATTTAATAAATTGTTATTAGAATTAATTAAATTGAATGTTAAAATTTAATTAAATAAAGTGTGACCATAAACTATGCTATAAAGGAGTTATTAAAATAAGTTAAAAGAGGTTATTCAGTTTTGCCAAACAAGGCTTAATGAATGTTAAGTCTTTAATTTAAATATGTTTTACCAAACAAGGCATAAGGATTAATTGGTTAATTTTAAGGTAGTTGGTCAAACAAGCCTTATGACTTTTGAGTTTCAAAAATAAAATAACTGATGTCAGTTTAGTAGATATATTTATATTATACAATTATTACATATTATATCATATAGATTATAATTTATGTACGTAAGATAGAAAGAACTCAAAAGAAGAAAAAGAAGAGAAGAAAAAAAGTTGAGAGAGAATTGGGAGAATTCTAGAGAGATTTTGAGAGGGGAATTTTGGGGAAGGAAGCTTGATAATCAAAGGGTAACTATCATCTTCAAAAAACTAATGTATCATCTTACTCTTAATTTTCAAAAAGTTTTAGTTTTATTCTATTCTAAAGAATTCTCTGCAAAAATTTGTGTGATGGTTAATTATTTGTTATATATATAGTTTCTATATGATAATTGGTTGTTATAAAATTGTTTTCATAAGATTATAGATGAGTTATAGTAAATTATTTCATGTTATGTATTTATTTGTGAAAGAAATCATGTTATAGTGAATTGGTATGAAAATATATGAAGATGGCTTAGTTTAAAGTAAAATTGAGGTTTAATTCTTTGTATAACATATCAATTGACTATTGATTTTGAAAGAAGATTAAGAAACTAAAACAAAGTATGTTGAATTAACTGTTTTGGTTGAAAAACAAAATCACAGTGATGATTTTCATTGAAATTGTCAAAAAGTGAAGTTTTAGCAAAAAGAGTGAAAATTAAATGTTTTGATCTTGATGTTTATGTTGTTTAGGTGGTTAGAAACGTGTCAGAAACATTAGTTTATATTTCCATAAACATATTACACCTTGGGTAGGTTGGTATGGTTGTTAGAAAGGAGTTTATAGGCCTAATTTGGCTTTCTGTAGTGTTCTAGATCACGAAAAACGAAGAAGGGACCCCCGCCCCGGCAAGGCCCCCTAGTGCAAAAAACCTCACCCCGGTGGGGGGTTGTCTGGCCTAGCCAAATTTTGGAAAAACAAAACTGACCGGACATATTTTACTAAAATGAGAATAACCTTTTCATACAAACTCCGATTAATGCGATTCAAGATGATCCGGAACGAGAACGAGTAAACCTATAACTTTTATTCTTTATATTTTTCCAGTTGATGTCGTTATGAAGGGTCAAAATGGCCATCTTTAGGAATATAGTGTATTTGGAGGCAATTAGAGGGCGTCGGAATGCGCGAATGCAAGTGTAATCCTTTTTGTATTAGTATAACCTAATGATAACATGTTGGACATGTAATAGGATGTTGTATCAAGTTGTTAATATTTATATGGTGCAATGACATGATCACTTAAGTAGTTGTAATAAAGCTAAAATGTGATGCTCATGAAAAGATGTGATATTGTTTAAACTTAAACTTAGTTAGTGAGCTATACTAGAAGTGAGAAAGCAACTCATGAAGCTAATATTAGTGTAACTAATGTGTATTGTCAATACATATGGTATGTGTAGGACTTGTGGTGAACATGAGTAGTGATTGTTTAACCTACACACGAGGCAAGTTTTCTAACTCTAAGCTTTCTTTGTGCAAGTTTCTTAACCCTAATTATATAGTGCAAGCTCCTAAACCTTATCTCTTGATATTAAGCCAATCTTTAACTTGTTATTTAGCATGCAAATTTCTACATTCTGATACACTAATGTTGAGCAAGTTTTATCATTCAACTTACTATTTGTTATGCATGCTTAAGACTCAACTCAAAATAAGGTTTTAACCTTAGCTTAACATTGTTCAAGCAAGGTATGTTACGTTATTTAATACTTATGCTCTTAGATTACTCCTAAACTAAGACCTTAATATACAATGTCAATTCATTTATGATTTATTCCATAGCACATTGTTACTGAACTTTATTCAACTAATCCTTAGTTGATGTTCATTAAACCTAAATTACCTTGAAACTTATCCAAATAAAACTTACTTTGGTACGGACTTGTATTCTAAATACTGAGATGAACAACCCTACTACAGGGGATAATTTACGCATGGCGTTGAAATGTTTTTGCACAATACATTGTACGAAGGGTTGATCCCCCTAAGTACGAGGAGTCCTTATAGTCTTATGACTGTTAAAGTTTAAGTTGAAAGATTACTTACAACTATGGACATAGTTCGTGGTCTTTTGACCCTCAGTTATATATTTCAGATTTTGTTCCTGATTATTATAATTGATGAAATACCTTATTCATTTTCTGTTGAGCCTATTCATTTGGAAATTGATATGATATTTATTCATTATCATTTTAAGTGAGCTTTGTTTGCTCACTCTTGCTTATATAAACATTACAGCTAAAGTTGAGAAGATTGATGAACCTACAACCAGTAGAGGGAAAGGGAAGATAAGCAAGTTTTGAAGACTTATAAAACTGTTGACTATTATATTGTTGAACTTTATTTGAATCTAATGATGTATTTATTTAATTTTTCCACATATGATGTTTGTAATTAAAGGTTAGATAACCTGAGAGATTTTGTTGGATTTATTGATGTAACCCTTTAATGGGAAGGTTTATTATTAAACTTTATTATGTTTGGGTAGTTAGATATTCATGTGCTTATGTGATTACCACTTATGTGCTCATGAGTGTCAAATAGTAATGATTAGTAATTAAAATTTAAAAAATTTGGTTGTCAGGATGGCTAATGTAGGAGAATCCAGTCAGGCTAGGGAGGAAGGATCCCAGATACCTAGAGAGGAGGAGCCTCGAGATATTCAGGTGGTTTGGGAACAACTACTTCCACGGGAAACATCTTCGTTGGTCACAGTGGTTGAGCAGGAGGATTTACCTGATGAGGATGATGAGATAGAGACGGACGAGGAGGACCCCGTTGAGCTGCCATAATCAAATGAGGATGAGGAGGACAAGGAAAATGTTGACCATGTCTTACATTAATGATGTTGTCTGTTTGGTAGGCGATTTAGATTGATGTTGTTGTTGTTGATGTTGATGGCCTGCTGGGTTGTTGGGCATTTCGCCTTGTAATCTTTTAAAGTCATGACATTATAGGGCCTATTCTATGATGTCTATGCTATAATCTGATTGGGATTTCCCATGTTGTTTGTAACTTCATTTTATTTTATTACAGTCTAAATTTAGCAAAAAAATGACTATTTTGCCCCTAGCTTGGAAAATCTATAAAAAGAAGCTTAATTTTCATTTGTTGGTGATTTTAAAAATCACCAACATTTGAGAGAGAGAGAGAGAGAGTTCGGATGAGGAAGAAGAGGAAAAGGAGGAGGAAAAGCTTGCTCGTGTACAAACTTTGTCTGACGGGAGGAGATTAAAGAAGAAAGGTATCGAAAACCTAACTTCTGAATTAATTTTCTTTAAGTTTTATATGTTTAAAACATAGCTTAATGAGAATAAGAAGTAAAAGATGTAAGAATGATTTTCATATGGTTGAAATCATGAGAAAAGAAGAAATAAGAAATAAGAAATTAGAAATTAGAAATTAGAAATTTATTTTATAAATTTCTTAAGGAAGTATAAGATTCGTAATGAATTTGAGCGATCCGAATGAATCATATGAATGATTCGGTGAAATAAGTAAGGAATGGTGTTTTATAACATCAAATTTCAATAAAAAGTGAAATCGTAATCAATATATCGATTAAGAACGCAAAGAACGTTGTTGATGGACAGATTAAAACCATCGTAGTATAATTGTTGTTGATGGACAAGTTTAAAACCATCGTGTATAAGTTAGATGCTTATTGATTGGTTAGGAACGGTAGAGACGTTCATAAAAAATAGATTAAAACATAGCTATAACGAAGTTCTGGCAAAAATTTCATAAAAGACGGACGAGAATTAGAAAGTTAGGATGAACCCTAATGTGTAGGGTTTCAGAAGAATGTAAGAGAACGTAGAAAACGTGAATCATGGACTCAAGGAAAAATGAGTTCCGAGTTCGGATGACCGAATTACGGACGAACGAACGAAAAATGTTAAAAATGTAAAATGAACGAAGGACAAAGATTAAGCCAATCGAATGGCATGTTAACAGATTCAGAACAAAGTTCTATCTGAGGGGGATTGAAGTACGTAAGATAAAGAATAGAATGGATTTAGAACGACCTCGTTCTGAGTTGTAAAGAATAAGTTATGAGATCGAGAAGTAAGCGCCTCAAACTAGATTTAACACGTAGAAATTTTTTCAAGAATTAGGGCTTAAAACAGCAGCCACACACCATGCTTTTAAGATGAAATAAGCAACCGCATCAGACGCTAAGTTGAAGATCGAAAACTCGCACCGCAGCGCGAGTATTAGTATGGAGGGTGGCACCGCAACGCTAGTGGCACTGCAGCGCGAAGATAGTAAAGGGAACTGGCACCGTAGTGCCGGTGCAGGGCAAAGCCTTGTGATGAGCTTTTAACTACTCAAATCTTGGGGGAAGTGTAGCAAAAGCTAATGAACGTGTAGTTCATCGAATGTAACACTTAAACAAGCGATTTAAACCTTAGATGAAGGTTGAACGGAAATATTAAATGAGATTAAAAGATAAAAAATGTAAACACGGGTTACAGAATCGATATCTGGGGACCATAGTCGCGATAAACGAACGTGGGGGATTGCAATGATTCTGATTCCTTAGATGATGAGTGACAAGGGTAATGAATAACATTTCGATGTGATGTGGTGGTATGAGAGATAAGTGTAAAGCGTATAGACGCTGTGAACACAATGCAGTTGCGATGAACGACCGGTCTTAGCATACAACGAACGGTATAGCTTTGATATTAAGAACGAGTAATGAACGTGGGGTTCATGTTATGAATAATGAAAGTATTAAGTAAGATATGAATTATCAAGAAGGCCGTAATAAGATTAATGAAAGCCGAATGTGAGTTGGATAAAGAATAAATCCTAAGGTATGACATTTATTTGCCAGATAGCCATAAGAAATAAGAAATTGACTTAACGAACATTATAGTTTTAATGGTTCGGATAAGTTAAGATAAGTTTAGGTTGTGGTACAATCGTAACCTTTGATGGTTGACATATTGGAGCTGGGCTAAACAATTCCTTTAGAGAGCGAAGGTTTATACAAAACTGGCAACCGATCTAACTCAGTGTGATGGCAGTGTAAATGAGACGGGAACTTATTTGTTGGTTGTTTGTGGGAAACCACTCAGAGTACCATGTGGACTACTAGCAGAGACACGATGTGTGATGAGTCCTAGAGAAGTTATAAGAAGAAGATAAGAATGTAAATCATCAAAGATGATGAATGTATGAGTAAGACATCTCTGTATGTCATGAAGTCATAAACCGGTGAAGGAAGTTGTCTCATAAACTTAGGTTGAAAGAATGTGAACCCTAAGAAGTAAAGTTAAGTAAACCAATGTGTAAGTCAAGTATATAACTAATTGGTGTATGTGTTGTTTCCTTATGTGTTATAGGGATTGGAATGAGCAGTTTAGTGTAACTATAAGATTTAGCTGTGCGTAAGGCAAGTTTCCTAACTTCATTCATATTCTAAATGAATGTTAGTTTCTAAAACTTCTCAGATGTTGAACTTGAGAAGTTCTATCTATGTGCAAATGTGTGATATTTGTACAAGGTGGTAGAACGTATGAGGCATTGTGCCACAATGTGAACACTTTAATGTTTCTTTGAAATGAATTGTTTTGTGATTGAACTGTTCAATATGAGAATGTTCTATTTATACATGAACTGTTATTATTAAGTCTGTGCTAGTGATTCTAGCCAGACATGATGTGTATGGAATAAGGTAAAAAAATGAAAGTATTTCAAAGTGAATGTGACTAATGTTTTAAAATTATAGGAATCGAGATTATTCCTATTATTTAAGCTGCTTCATAACCTTTGTTCGGTTATTTAAGTCTTAAAAGAATGTTTAAATTCTTGAAGTTCTTTGTTCAACTGCTATGACTTGTTGAGCAATTGAATGCTCACACTTGCTTTCAATACAAATGTGACGTCCCCAAATCCGAGTTACCTGACCCCCGAGTTTGTTGCTCATAATCCATAATATAATAACATTTAACTACCCATTCATTGATTAATACAAACTTACATAACATTAGTTATTAAGTTAAAAACATCATCCAGGTCAACTAACCTTAACATTACAAGCTTACCCTTTAGATATACAAAAAGGGTTTACAAAACAACATAGTAAATATGCTTTTTGCCCTTGTTCTGCTTAGCCCCACTGGCCTCATCGTTCCTAGCTGAAATATTTTATTTAGCAAGGGTGAGCAACAAGTTTTCCCCGCAAGTTAAAATATATAATAAATGATATATATATATATATATATATATATATATCATGAATAGAAGAGTATAGCTTGTATAGAACTTCAGCAACAATCAAATGATTTCGAGGTAGCGGAATAATAATTCAATCTCAATAATAAAACTTTCTACTATCTCATACTGAATAACATATCCGAGATGAAAGAATATAATTCTTTCAAAGATTCAATAATATTCAATTGAATTAACAATACTGCATCATTATTCAATAATGTGGGATATACCCAGATTTCATGCTGAGTGATCACAGAGGATCACGAACTAATAGAGGAATCATTTAGTTATTAAAACTAAATTACCACAAGAATATAAATTAGTTATAAAAACTAAACTATACTCTTCTGCAAGTACCTGGAGTGGCCAACTCCTTCGTACCCTATATTATGCACAATACTCAATAATAGCGCATTAGTCGATTTATGACATTAAAATTTGTTCATCTCAGACTTACCTCACGAGTCCGTACCACAACAATATGGTTTGGATTACTTTCAAAGAAATACTATGATTTCAATAATTAATAACAATACTAATCTAGCCAAAATCAATGGCATAGATCTTCCAATAACAGTTCAGTTCATAATGAATAGAACATTTCATGCTTTAACAAATATTAATCTCGCCTAAACAATTAGCTGAGATATGATTTATAAGTAGTTCAAATAATAGAACAAGATTCAATTGCACTACGTGCGAATTATAACAATCATTACAGATGTGAATAACTATCAATAATTATTCACTACCATGCTGGAAAAATAGTAACTCAAGTTGAGTTAGGAAACTTTTCTTTCGCGTTGATTATTACTACACAAAATAATTAACTGCGTTCGTAAGACCTATAATTAATAATGTCGTTCTAACAATTAGTACAATATTTCACAATACAAATCACTGTAATTTACAGTCAAACCTGTTCTTAAGCACATTACCACA
This sequence comes from Panax ginseng, assembly GCA_020205605.1. Lineage (NCBI taxonomy): Eukaryota > Viridiplantae > Streptophyta > Magnoliopsida > Apiales > Araliaceae > Panax > Panax ginseng. The sequence continues at coordinate 72,464,136 of CM035139.1, forward strand.
TAGCCACATCAGTGTTTATAACCTATATAAACACTTATCAAGTCTAACTAGTTCAGTCTGGTTGGACTTCGGTCTATTTTCGGTGTTCTGGTCACCCTATTCGACAGTTAACACCGTTATTGTCAATTACACTTGGTCTCTAAGCTTCAATAATATATTAGATATGTGACACCCCCAAACCCAAGTACTTCATTTTCACAGGATTTGGTGTTCACTTAATCAAACATTCATATCTAACTACCCAGTCACAATAAAACTGGATAAATAAAACCTTCCCCATTAAAGGGTTACATAAAAAAATCTCTCAGGTTGTCTAACCATTAAACACAATCATTCAAATGCGGAAAATAAATAATCTTTATTACAACCATTCCATTAAAAACTGATAATAAAATATCATCAAATTACAAGTCTTCAATACTTGTTCATCTTTTCTTTTCCTTCATCGAAAGGGTACATCAACCTTCTCATCCTTAATCGTAATAATTATATAAGCAAGAGTGAGCAAACAAAGCTCACTTGATACAATAATGAATGAAAAACCTTTACAACAAATGTTAAATAAGAGGCTAAATAGATTTAAACAATTACGATTTGTCAACAATCAAGTAAATAACCGAGGGTCCTAAGACCACTTAACTATGTCCATATTTATAAGTAATGTTTCAACTTAAACTTTAATGAATCATATAAGACTATAGGGACTCATTACTTAGGGGGATCACCACTTTCGTACAATGTATTGTGCACAAACATTTCAACGTTAAGTTTAAGTTACCCCTAATAATAGGGTTGTTCATCTCAAGATTTTAGAGTACAAGTCCGCACTAAAGTGAGTTTGGTTTGATACATTTTAGGGTAATTTAGAATTCAAAAAACATCAACTAAGGATTAGTTGAATAAAACCAATAACATCGTACTATAGAATAATCGTAATTGAATCAACATGGTAAACTAAAATCATGCTTTAGGAATAATCTAATAGCATATACTTTGAATAACTATAACATGCCTTGCTTGAACAATATTAAGTCAAGGTTAATTAGAATTGAGTACTAAGCATGCATAATAGTTTGAACGATAAAATTTTTCGACATTAGTATAAATAGTTGTGCATGCTAAACAACAAGTTAAATACAAGAATAACTTGTCAACATCAAACCAAAGTTTAGAAAGCTTGCATCATTTATAAGGTAATCGAATTGAAACAATAAATAGTTCAACAAGATAAAGAATTAGAAAACTTGCCTTGCTCGTAGGCTAAATCGAATCAATTCGGATCACAATACCCTATATGTACATATATATATATATATGTCATCATGACATCGTTAGTCACTACTACTTTACAAATTTAACTAACTACATACATCATATAGGTTTGATTAATTAATCATATAATCAAGTTATAACAAAAGTTAATTGTTAATAACATACTTATTCATAGTATAGAAATACTGAAATTAACATTTTACAGTCCTACTATTATCCCATAACAATTTCTTAACATTTGAGTATAAAAAAAATTCACTGTCAGACCATTATGCTAACTCGTAACAAGTACGCCACACGCTTTATACTTTGGTGCGTTGCTATACATACATGAGATGAAATATGGCCATGAGACTAAATTTAGTAAGATTAAATATGCACATGAGATTATCGCTAAGTCACACCATGGGCAAGGTGAAATCAAGTAGCTTAATCGATTTACTTTCAAGAACAAGATAAGAAAAGGCCAATTTTGGCCTAAAAATTCCTTTCTAACAACCTAATTCACATGAAAATCATACAAAGACTTCATGTAAACCTAATTCAAGAATTCCTAACATGTTTCTATCCATACAACAACATAAACAACAAGTTTAAAACATCCAATTTCACTGTTTTTGATAAAAATTTACTTTTTGATGTTTTTGATGAAAATCAATACTGTGATTTTGTTTTTCAATCAAAACAGTGAATTTAAAGCATTTTATCAAAGTATATACATACTCTAACAAATTGAATAGCCAATTTATCAATAAAACAACTAAACAACCCATAATTTCTATTTTAACTAAACAATATATAATCACAAAAACTCTCTATAAAAAATACTTTTCTTCACAAACATATACATAATATAAATTCATGGACTATTCTCAATCATAGCTTAAGAAAATAGTTTAACTCACTATATTATCATATAAAATCACATACATAACAACTAATTTACCCTTACACAAGGATTCTACAGAGAATTTGGGAAGAGAGAAACTAAATTTTTAAAACTAAAAGAATAGGTTAATACCTTGAAGAAGAAGAAGAAGAAGATGATGATGATGATGATGATGATGATGATGATGATGATGATGATGATGATGATGATGGCTATATCTTTAATTCTCAAGCTTCTTTCTCCAATCTCCTAGCCTTTCTTCCTTTCTTCCTTTCTTCCTTTCTTCCTTTCTTCTTTTCTTCTTTTCTTCTTCTTCTTCTTCTTCTTCCTCCGAGTTTTTCTTTCTTCCTAACTCTAACTACGTATTTAACAATCTAACGATATAGGATATAATATATATTAATTATATAATATAACTCTAATTTAACCGACATCGCTTATTTTATTTTGAAAACCAAAAGCCATAAGGCTTGTTTGGCTAACCACTAACAAAAATAATCAATTAATCCTACGCCTTTGTTTGGTAAAACACAATTAGATTAAAGACTTAATAGGCATTAGGCCTTGTTTGGCAAAAATGTAATTAAAACTCCTTTAAGTTATTTTAATAACTACTTTATAAAAGGTTATTTGTCACACTTTTAATAAATTAAATTAATCTTAATAACAATATATTAAATTACTTTAACACATAAATCAATACTACAAAATTATAATTTTCTATATAATTATAACTTTATTTAACCAACTAACACATCCTTTTAATTATAAAATCCAATAAAAGAATAGTAATTCAATGAATCAAAACTCTCTAACTTAATAATTAAATTAAATTAGCACAAAATAATTAATTTCCTTAATTATTTATTTAACAAATAGCTAACCAAATTGAATCAAATTTGAACAATTATTTATTTAACAATAAACACATCCATTAAATACTTAAATAATTTAATAAATATTTAATAAAATAATTAAAAATTCTAGAATGTTACAAGATAAGTCAATTATCCTTTATAACATTTTTCTAAGCTTTTAATAATTTATAGACATTTATTATAATTTATAATAATTTTTCAAACATCAAATCATTTTTAAATGATTTAATTATCAAATAATCTTATCATCATTAATATTTCATAATATTAAAATATTAATGACATACTTGTCAAAATATTAAAGTTATTTTAATAACTTATAATATTTTTAAATCATCAATATTCTATTTAAATAATTTTTAAAATAATTAAAATCATTTTTAAATCATCACCATCAATATCTAAATATTAATGAAATTATTATCCAAATATTAAAAGTCATTAATTATAACATAAAATATTTTTAAATCATTTTTTCATTTTTAAATGATTTTTAAATCAATAAATTCAGTTTTTATTCATTTATTTAATTTAATAATTAATAAGTCTAACATCATTAATATTAATTTATTAATGAGAATTCTACAAAAATATTGAAAATTATATTTTATAATTTCAAACATTTTCTAATACTTTATTCTCATTTAAAATGATTTTTTTAAATATTAAAATCATTTTTAACTCATTTATTTAATATATTAATTAAATAAATCTAATATCATTAATATTAAATTATTAATGAAAATTCTCCTAAAATATTAAAAATTATTATATTTTATAATTCGTAATATTTTTAAATACATTTTTCTTATTTAAAAAATGATTTTTCATAATATTAAATCATTTTTCTCTAATTTATTTAATACACTAATTAAATAAATTAAATACCTTTAATATTTAAATTATTATAAATATTAAAGAAAAATATTCCAATTGGTCAAAAATTATTTTTCATAATTTAAAATAATTTTTAAAACTATTTTTAATAATTTTTATAATTTATTTCTATTTTTAAATAATTTCCAGAAATTCAGAAATTCAAAAATTAAATAAACCGTCGCTAATGGCTATAGCGACACAAAGCGTCGCTGTTGGTGTTGTTGAGCTCAAGAACACTGACAGCTTCGTGAACAAGGTCCTTGGTTTGACCACTTCTTAATCTCGATTCTTGCATCTTCTGTCCAATCTAAAAATTAGAAATTGTAGTGTTCATGTAAATCTACAAGTTTCAATTCTCAGTTTGATCATACAACAACATAACAAGACGATCTATGCCTTTAAAGATCCTCTCAGACAGTTTCTGAGTTTTCTAGAAACCCAGACAGTGTGAGTGGACACTTTCAAGCTCCATTTAATCTATACTCTGGTCATGATTTTGGTGGTTTAATGGTTCAAAGTTGAAGTTGTCCTTATGTCATAGAACATTCACATAGCAACACATCAACTAAACAACAACAGATCCATAAGACATGCCTCTCATTAAACCTCGTCGAGGGTCGATCAAACCATTTCCGAATTTCCGTAATCACCTTCATATCGTGTAGCTTAGTTTGACCATCTATTACTTCGATCGTGATTGTGATATAAAGGATCTTAAAGCATTAATCTATAGTCCAGACAACAGGCTACAAGTTGTATACAAAAACAGCATCATAACACTTACAACCTGACAGATCTATGCATTACAAAACCTTGTCAGACCAAGTTTTATACTTTCTGGGCTACCCAGAAAGTGACTTCATCAAGCGCTTTGGCCAACCCTCTTTGACCATGAATAACAACAAATCTAGACATCTGATGGCTATAACACCATTTGCAGATGAAAGACCTCATACCAGGCTATAGATCGAAAACATCAAACAACAAAAATCATAAATACACAAAGATCTACAGCCACTGACATTCGGTTCTCAGATTACCTTATGAGTTCAAGAACAGTTTTTGAAAAACATGGTTTTTACCCATTTTGATGCTATGGATCCATGATGGATCAACATAGATCATCTTAAAACAACTTTTAACACTTTATTAAACACTTTAACACAAATTTGACTTAAGCATACAAGATCAAAAGGCTTAGAGCTTTATACCTTCTTTGCTAAATCTTTGATCTTAGATCTCCAATATGTTATTTGGTGACCTAGGGGTTGTTTATGTGACTGAGAAACTTGAATATTTCGGAGGTTTTGTGAGAGAGAGGGTGAGTTAAGTGTTTGAGTGCAAATAATCAACTTTTTGATGACTTTCTCTCACTAAATCTCTTATATATACGGTGATAAAGTGTAATGGCTGATACAATGAACTGATTTGCTGTCAATTTGAAGTCACAAAGTCATGGCATTAGGTTACCAACTAAAGTTGCTAGCAAATATTGCAAGTTACCTATTAAAATATACTAAAAGGGCATTTTTGTCATTAGCATAATGATTTTAATGGTATACTAGACAAGTGTTCAAACCCTTAACCCTAAGGTTCTAACCCTTAGATTTTAAATCATTAGTTTCCAAAAAAATTTAAATTAGGATTTTCAAGATAGAAAATTAAGATGAAAAAATATAATTAGTGAATACTAATTACATTAAATGTTATCGAGCACATTAAGGCTTACTAATTAGAATTAGGGTTTCCTAAGTAGGGTTTAGGAATCCCGGATTTAAAATTAGGGTTTCCCGACGTACAATTAGGGTTTTTAACTGTACATTAGGGTTTTTATATCTGAGATTAGGATTTCTATCCCTTATTAGGGTTTACAAAGTTTAAATCCTATCCAGACAATTATTAGACATTAAATTTTACAAGATTCCACATACTCACGATTCTATGTATATTATAATCGCAATTTCGTTCGAATCCCTATCCGTAAATCGGGGTTAGGGTTTCTAAAGTCATAAGACAACTCTACTCTATTTTTCTCACCAATACACAAATTGACTAATTCTCAAAACTCAGATCACAGATATTAAAAAGGTAATATTAATAAATAATGTCAATATTAAATATAAAAAATTATTCAGAATTTTGGATTACTCAAACCCGAGTTATCACATTCACCCTCCTTAAAAAGGATTCCGCCCTCTAATCACCGCTTTCTTATTCTTTACAATCTTTTAAAGTTGTAGCATCAATTCATTTTATTAACACAATATTAATTTGTGTCTTATATTCTAACGTGTGACTTGGATTTATAAAAGAAAACCATTCACAACGATATATAACTAAGATTAGTCGCGTAATTTAAATTTTTAAACGAAATCATTACTCGCTACCACCTCCAGGCACCACCACCTCCTCGCTACCGTCGTTGAATGTACGGACTGGCTGGTCTTCCCGACCGAAAGGTGTCCTTTGATCGTCAGTGTTCCACTGGTGTTTCCTTTATTGTTGCTTCCTCTTTCTACATTCTTCTTTGGACAGTTACGAATTTGATGTTCTAATGATTCACATGAAAAACAACCTGATATCTTCTTTGGACTTGGACAATTTGGAGAGATGTGTCCCTCTTGTCCACAGTTAAAACATACTCCTTTCCCCTTCAAACATATTCCCGGATGCTTTTTACCGCAACTTGCACATGGCTCATCTCTTTCTCTATTATCTCCTGACTTGTCTCCGGATTCATTATTGTCCTTCCACTTACGCTTATTAGAATTACTTCCTCCACTGCTACCTCCTTCATTAGTCTTCTTTTTCTTTTCTTGATGATACCTTGACACAACTTCACTTCCTCCTTCGGAGATGATTGCTTTTTCCAACAGGGCCGAAAATGTCTTAATCAAAACACGCCTACCTTTGCTATATATTAATCGGGCTTCAAATTCATTCTTAAATCTTCGCTACTTTTCGCACCTCAAAGGTCCAATCGATGCGAGCAAATCACTTGACCTCCTTCATTATTTACCGAACGCTTCTTCTCTTTTGATTTCGATTCACATGCCTAAAGCGGTATGATCCGATTTAAATAAAAATCTTACATTAATTCTCTTCTTCAAAAATTTTTAATACAATAAGCATTCAACACATATTTCTCATATAATCGCATATTTATTCAAATAGCACATAGTACATTTAGTACTTAACACATATTACTATCCCTTTTTAATAAATATCAGGATTAACAACACAACTTTACACAGAAAGTTGCAATTCTCTATTCACACATAGCTATTCCCAGTTCGTCAAACTTACCACACTTATGAGTTCAGAAACTTACCACAATTATATGAGTGTATGAACTTATCCTAGTCAGACCTTTGGTGTCCATTCGCTGAGGGGTTCAAAACATTTCACATAATTATGAGTCATAAACTTACCATAAGTATGAGTTTTAAGAACGTACAAAGTAATCTTAATCTTATATTCATATAGAAAATAAAGATTTCATTCATACAAACATATAATTACATTTATGCAAATCATACATAGTACTTTTCAATACACTGCACATACTACTACAAACGGTTATTATCCCTTTGTGACAAACATCGGGATTCATTACTACAACTTTACACAAAAAGTTGAGACATACAAAAGTTATCTCCTATTCATAACAAAGCGAATATTATACTCCAAAAGATTATACTCCTCACACTTAATCTTTCTTCTGTCCACTTCCTCCATCTTTCTTCCTTTTAGGACAATTCTTAACCCTATGATACATTCCACCACATGCAAAACATCCTCCTTTCTTTGGTTTAGGACAATTTGGTGATAGATGTCCTTCCTGACCACAATTATAACACACATTCTTACCCCACACTTGCCACATACATTCCCCCAAATGGTTCTTTCCACACTTGCCGCATACTAGTTTCTTATTTGATTGTGAATTCTCTGTGTTGTTATCACTGTCATAGTTCTTTTTCCTTTTATTACCGTTCTTTTTCTTACTTACATCTTTAGATGATACACTATACTTAACCCTCATTCTATCGACTTGTGCCTTCAGATTATTTTGTTCTTCTGTCATCTCGCGTAATGATCTTTCTGCCTTCCATAATTCCTCGAGAATAAGTACTTTAGTCCTTGAGTCTTGAACTTCTGCAGATGTTTGACCTTCTTCGATTGCTACTTTGCCTTCTTCCCCATTTTTGATCTTTATTTTTGGCTCCACCTTCGTTTCTTTGGAATATACTTCTTCCTCTTCATCCAGCTCCATCTCGGGGTACTCGTCATGATCGCTTGTTAGATTTATTGCAGGTTCGTCTCTCAAAACTTTCTCATCTGATTAGTACTTCAGCTAATGGCACCTCAGCTAATGGCATTGGTGCAACAGCCGCGGGCATCTCCATACTCATCTTATCTTCTCCCGACATCCTACAATCAATTTAAACAACTTGAATAGTACTTCACCAATAAAAAATTCTCACACTATGAGTTCTCATATCTCACTATCAATACGCTTCGATAATCCCTCAATTAGTACTCCACATGAGTATTCTAGATTTCACTTATGGTTATAATCCTAGGGTTTCCCCACCCCACTTAAGGTTTATAACCCATGACTTTCGATACCAACCTCCATGACGCCCCAAATCTGGATTACACCGACCCCTAGTTTGGTGCTCACAATCCATAATATAATAACATTTAACTACCCATTCATTGATTAATATAAACTTACATCACACTAGTTATTAAGTTAACAACATCATCTCACGTCAACTAACCTTAACATTACAAGCTTACCCTTTAGATATACAAAAAGGGTTTACAAAACAACATAGTAAATATGCTTAGCATAAAACTACTCCAGCACTATGCCTTTGCCCTTGTTCTGCTTAGCCCCACTGGCCTCATCGTTCCTAGTTGAAATATTTTATTTAGCAAGGGTGAGCAACAAGTTTGCCCCGTAAGTTAAAATATACAATAAGTGATATATATATATATATATATATATATATATATATATATATATATATATATATATACACATCATGTGTGACGCCCCCAAAATAGGTCCAATCCATCCAACCCATTCTGAGTCGCCAAATACATGGTACAGAAAACAACTACAACTTTATTACTACAATTGTCATGCAAAATACGACAACACATATATTGTGAGTTTTAATTCCAAATGTGACTCATGTCCCAACCATGGACAACACCTCACATCGATACATTACATAAAGGTACAGTCAATAATTGTTTTAGAAATTAAAATCTTTGGAAAGTACCACTACTACAAAACAGTAAATAGACAACACTTAAGCCATAACGTTTTTTATAAAAATGTTGTGGGATTTTTTTTTTATAACGTTTTTAAAAAAAACGTTGTAAATATATATGTAAAAACGTTATCTATTTAAAAGGGCATTTTTTTGATTTTAATTAGATAACGTTTTTTTAAAACGTTGTCTATCAAAAAAAACACAGAGCTAAAAAAAAGACACGGAATTGAAAATTTGAAATTAAAGCAAATATACTTTCTTCTCTCCTATCTCTGTACTTTCTCTCTCTACGAAATGGGTGCCTTGCTCTCCTACTCTCATACGATCCAAACTTCGGCTACCACTGTGGCCATCAACTGAGGAGGCGCATACGATGTTTCAGTCGGAGATATTTTGATTCAAGTTAGAGAAGATCAGAAAACGCCTTTGACTACTGGTATGGTCTGGTCGGGTTCGATCAGACACAAAATTCTAGGGTTTTTGCTATGGCTGACGCTCTCTCAGCGATTCCTCATGTTACATATTACAAAATTCTAGGGTCGATCGATTACAAAAGAGAGGAGATCTGTTTAAAATGGCCACCAGCAATGCCAATAACAATGGGAGGCCTTCTCTACTTCCTGAGATCGGACCGAACGGTCTTCCCAGGGAATCTTCTGTCATCTCCTACACCGAAAAGGTCCCCCCCCCCCCCCAACTCTCTCCCTCTCATGTAGTGTGTGTTTGTGTCTGTGTTCCCCCCTGAATTTTCATTGATTAAGTTTTACTGTTTTGTTTCAGATAATTAAGGAAGAACAACTTCAATTGAGAAAGTACGTTCTGTTTGTTTTACATTGGATCTATTGTTACCTTCATTCTTCTGAATTAACTTCTGTTTCAATTCTTCTTATGTGTCCTTGTCTACTGCTATATTGAATTTGAAGGTTGCTTTCTCTTCAAATTTTAAATTGATCATATTATTATTATTTTTGGGTGTGAAAATGTAGAAGAATTGAATCTTAGCCTAGTTTATTACCTTATCTAAATTTGGTTGGTAAATTATTTTTCTCTTTGAAGAAGCTGAAAGCAGTTAACAACCTTTTATGTAATCTGCTTGTTCGTCAATGACTGTAGAAAGGGATAATTGAGAAAATTTGTTATACTTATGATCAATCTGGTTTGTTAGTAATCTACAGTTGAGTGAATTCGAAATCTGGGTTTATTTGCCCTTTGCATTCCGACAAATTAAGTTTTATGAAACTGTCTGAAGGTAATAATTTTAGATGCTAAGGAGGCTCGGTTGATAATAGGTTTCTTATAATGCAAACAGCTTCTTATATCCAGAAACTAAATAGGAAGCTTGTTAATGTAAGCATTGGGCTAGTATTCATGCTTTGCTGGCCACTGTTTAGGTAATCTACATTACCAAAAACAGAAGCTTTTCATTCTATCTGATATCTGCCAAGTGATAGAGCTAGTAATGATTGTTGCAGTTCCAGTCAAGGAGCACTTTGTGGTACATTTTGGGAAGTTGTTTGGGCGACTTGGTTGGAGGGGAGAAAGGCGTCCAGTCCTCTGCGCAAGGACGCTCCAAGTTGGTGTTGTGCTCCACTTTTTTTTTTGAACCAAAAGGTTGGTATTGAAAATTAGCAAGTTTTATTCTGCATTGAATATTGATCAGATATGATATCATTACCTGAATGTTCTGATAGAATGAAGCATAAGCTCAAGCATGTTCCTCATGTAATGTATAACATTTTCTTATTGTTAAATTTTGTCACGTGTAAGGAATTATTTCCACATTGGAGTTGATGGATTATATTTTTTTGGTGATGTGCAGTAAATGATTAGATGCAAGGAAATTACTAAAGTTCTGGATATACTTTTGACATGTTTTTTTTTACGATTTTGTGAATCCAATACGTCATGCCTTTTAAAGGTATCATACATTGTTACTCCTTTTTACTTGTCCTATTTTTGGTGACTTGAGATGTGATTAATCACATTCAAATGTGATTCATTGGATGACTTGAAACAGTTCTTTAAAAAACTGATCCTCTTTTCTTCTGAGTAAGAATGTCTACTACTAAGTTTCCCAATTGTTATTAGTGTTGTTCATTCCAACATATGACTTACACGGTAATAGGAAAATTTTTTATCCTCTTGCTTGTGCTTGGTTTATTATAAGCTTTGCTTTACCAGTTGCTTCTTCTGCGAAGCTAGGGCCTTGACTGCATTTGTTGCAACGGCTGATCTCATCACGTATGAAAGGCAGCTGGCGTTGAGTAAATGCTATGCAGGGCTGATCAACAGGTACGCAGACGAGCTATGCAGACAACAAAGGAGTTGAGATTTGAATGTACAGAGTTATTTATGAACTTATTGATGACATGAGAACTTCAATGGAGGGACTCTTGGAGCCTGTTGAGGTATATTCAGATTATTAGTCCTTTTCTATTCAGTTACTATTTTCAGTTATTTTGAAAAAGGCAGTACAGAGAAGAGCAACATGGTGTACAAGAAATGTCTTAATTTGTTACATGGAATTGGGCACAAGTTTATCTAGTTGTTGAAATTGGGTAGATACAAGTTTACCTTGTTGGAATCACGAACAGTTGAATATCAATCTCAAAGGAGTGTTTGCAGCTGTGTGCTGGTATGTGAATGATTCTTTAAGTTTTTATTTGTAAACATTCCTTTATCAATCATCTTTCAGCAATCCCCCTTTATCTGTTAGTTGATAAAGCGTCCACCTCATTTTATTTTTTGTTGATATGTAGTTATTTATGTTACAATTAGCTTCCGTTTGTGAATAAACATACTTTCTGTTGTGAGCGATCCCTTTGCAACTTATTTGTGTTTCAAAAGTTTTAATAGAGAAGACAAAATGGTAGTTGCTTACCTTTTATACATGAGTGAGTGTTTTCATCTGTCAATAATTACATCATCAGATGCTCAAATAAGTAGTCCTAATAGTTTAAGTGATTTTAAAAGAAAATGTGATCTCCAGCTCCTTGTCTACAGGTTTTTATTATTGGTCATGATTTTGGAGCCACAGTTGCTTACCAGTTTGCCCTTTGCCATCAAGAGAGGATCCTTGGAATTGCAATGTTGGGTGTGCCATTCATGACACCACATCTGCATGAAGACCTTAAAACGCTCCAATACGAGGTGACCATAATATCCTTTGCAGTATCCAATTGTTAGGGGGTGTGATAAAATATGGCTACTGAATACGTCAAAATTTGACCGTCAGATATTGAATCAATTTGCATGTCATGCAAATATTACAATCAGTATATAGGGACACCAACATATTCATATCGTAGAAAGCCTCATGCTAGGTCTTAACTTAGTTTGTATGATGTCTGTTTATTGGAACTGATTCTCTTGGAAAATGTGCTTGAATTCTTTGTACTAAGTGAAGCTTATAAGGCAGTCAGATTCATTGACTTCTACCTCTCTTATTTGACATTGTGAATGTCAATGCCCAATATTTTCAATGACTCATAGAGCTGTCCAGACATCCTATTTCACATTTTTACGGTATTGCTTCATAACTTAACATGGTCCTTCGATGTTTTATGCATGGTATCTTTAGTTTTTTTCCCTCCCCAAGATATATGCTTCAGTATTTTTAGGCTTCTGTGGGCCTCTGCTCTGTGCATGAGTGGCTTACGTTTCTGGTGTATGACATAGAGAAGTGTTAGTTTGTTTATTACTTTATATTTCTAGTCTTATCCATTGCTCTTTCTAGCGTTTTATATACTTGTTTGTTAATTCTGGTATATGTTTATGTGATAGCAGGCTGCCTTACTGTCACTAATACCAACCCAATTTTTTAAGATTTCAGGTCTCAAAACTTACTGCAACTGCTTTGGCTCCTCTAGTCAACTGGGTACAGCCTCCTCTAACCATCCCAGCTGTCCAGTTTCATATTTTAAACTTATTCCTATCTGTTAATTATTTGATTCCTTTTGCATCTTGCAGTTTCATAATAACTTCCGTGTCACAAGTCCAGGTGGTACAGAAAGATCATTTCAATCAGCTTTGGCATTGGCTCTTGAGATGCATGAAGGCACTGCAGAGGAGGTATTTTTTTTTGCTCTCATATGCATACATTTTATGTATTTATCGTGATCAAACTTCCTTGCGCATGTGTATATACATTGTATACTTGTTTTTATATGCTGGTTTGCAATTTGCTAAAATAGACTCCATAATATGGAAGTAAACGAGCTGTGTACTAGAGACCGGTACTGATCCTTGTTGGGTATTTTATTTTCTTCATAGTGAATGTTTGAGTGATTACTTGCTTCACTTTTACAGCAGACAGCTGGTCAGCTTAGAAAACGCAAGTCTGGGAGCTCTGGTGTGGCAAAGGTGACTGAACAAGGAGAAAGTATCACATTTTCTGATGTTGCTGGTATTGATGAGGCTAAGGAGGAGCTTGAAGAAATTGTAGTATGTTGAAAATTACTCATCTTCAATAATAATAATTGGCACTCATTTATCAACTTTCTTTTGTGGAAGATAATCTGTGTGATGTGAATTTGTGATGTATATATGGATAGTTTGGTATATATTTTGTGGATGTAGTAATTTGAAATTATAAACAAATGGTATTATTGGAATGTATTTTGAATGGTTGATACATTTTGGCTATATATCATGGCATTAGTATATTGCAGGTGCATTGGTAATATAGGTGAACTATATCTTTTTTTTTCTTTTTTTTATCTACAACATTTAAAAAACGTTGTCTGATATACTAAACAACAACATTTTTATCCAAAAAACGTTGTGGAATCATACCTTCTAAAACGTTTTTAAGCATCTGTTAATTTTTAAAAAACAAATTTACAACGTTTTTTTCTAAAAAACATTGTGTATTATGCTTAACTATAACGTTTTAAAAACGTTGTGTAAGGGTGTTAAATAGACAACACCCTTAGCCACGACGTTTTTCTAACTGAAACCACAACGTTTTTTTTACGTTGTCTATTTACTGTTTTGTAGTAGTGTACTCAAGGAAACCTTCGTACATGGGAGGCCATGCGTCTAGGTTATAATAGATATCATATGTCCACAGAATTATCCTTGGTTGACCCAATAGACCCCAAAGAAAAATGAGAAGTTTACTAACATGTTCCTTCCAATGGTGAGTCTTCTCTTGACATATAACTATCTCCACCGTCTATAATTGAACATTATGTTTCAACCAAACTCCAAGATTATATAGATAGTGCTCGTAAATATAATCAGCAAGTGGATGTGCACAACCCTGTCTTATGATAACTCGTAGGTCATTAGACATCTTGTATGATAGTGGCAAAATACCCTTTCAAAGTTGGGTTCACCTCACCCTATTCGGTTCACCAAAATTAAATATCAAATGACGTATACAATACGACACACTTATCTAATGTTCTTAATAAAATTATTTTCATACTATTTAGGAAGAACCTCAACAACTATAGACCACCGTTCTATTTCCTCACTTACGCCAACTCCAAATAAGCACTCTTTGTTACACCGAAAGAAATTGTGAAGCAAAAAGGTGAGCACAAATAAATGATAATAAAGAATATTATAACTAAAGATAATTAAATTATCAATAGCCTTCACAAGAATAAATCGTAGATTTAGAATATATGGTAGATGATAAAAATTTTCAACCATAGTTGCAAAGTGAACAAACAATTCATTAGAAGAGTCAAATAGTACCATGTAGTCTATTATCTTCTCCATGTTAAAAGTCCACCAACAATGTTTTAACCTCAGAACATCAATCAACGAGATCTTGTTCACGGTCGTGAATAACTCATAATCATAATTGTAGTTCTAATTTCTCTTCTCATCCAAAATGAAGATAATTTTCATCACACGCCTTTACTCTAAACATCAAAGATCACTTGTTATACCAAATCACGCCTCGCTCATAATCATACTAATAAATTCATCTTTTGCACTACGGGCCAAAGATATTCATCAACAGTTCATCTTTGCACTACAAGCTAAAGATATTCAACAACAGGACATCTTTGCACTACGGGCCAAAGATATTCATCAATAGTTCAACTTTGCACTATATGCCAAAGATATTCAATAACTGGTCATCTTTGCACTACGGGTCAAAGATATTTAACAACAATTCATCTTTGCACTACATGCTAAAGATATTAATATTTCAAAGAAATATATAAATATTTCAGAATTTATATAAACAATAATTATAACCATGTTGATCAATTCACCTTTGCACTTAAACTAAAAATATTCAATTGTAAATTCAATGGTCTTGATCATATTAGTCAGCAATTCAACTTTGCACTACTGACCAAAGAGAACCCATAGTCACGATCATACCAATAATCTACCCATCTTTACACTCAAGTCAAAGAGAAATTCCATCACCAGGGTTATAAAATTAAATGTTATATATGATGATAAAAATAATATGATCAAAATATGAATTTAATTTCAATAGTAAGATTCATAAATCAACGATTTCATAACACCTTAATCCAAATGTTATAAATCATTTAATAATCTCATAATCTAATATTATTAATAGTACCACAATATTGTAATCATTTTTTAAATTTATAAATAATTTATTTTAATTGTTTACACTTTACTAATTAATGCATTTAATCATCCTAAAATGTCAAACTCATAAGATTTCATCATCAATAATCAAAACCCTCATCAAAAATCTTCATATACCTCATATAGGATTCTCAAGCCATAAAATCCTATTTTTCAATTTTCTTACTTCACATAACATATTTAATTCATTTACTCATAACTAGTTTATTTTCATTAAAAATACCAAATCAGTTCCAAAATTATTTCTTTTCTGGGATTTAGCATAATATAGTCCCATATTGAACATATATTTTTCTCTGAATTTTTAAAATTCATTTACTATTTTTCATATGGCCACTATTGTCGAATATTTAGACATTTATCATAAATTATATTTTTGTCCAAAAATTCCAAAATATATAGAGTATACTGCTATTATATACATGTACTCCCAATAAAAATTTCACCAATTTTGGAGTTAACCACAAGGAGTTATAAGGGTTTACTTTTAAAATAACTTTTTCTCATAAAATTCATAACTCCTAATCTATACATCCAAAAATTACCATTTTTGGACACAATCAAGAAAACTCATCAAATTATCATTTCAAATTTTTTCAGAATTTTTAAAGGTTCAGAAAAATTATGAAACTGAAAAACATAATAACTTTTACAATCCCTTACCATAATAATGACAATGTCCCTTACCTCAAAAGAGCAGCACTTTTGACTGAAATATCGGATATGACGCTGAAAGAAACTTGTAGTGATTAGCAACTCTCAAAGTATCAAAATACTCACAAAATATACTCGATAATATAGGGAGAGAAAATTTATGTTTCTGGTGTGATTTTCAATTCTAATTCAGCACCTATTTATAGGAAAATTCTAACACCAAGGCACTTTCGACTCAAGCACCGATGGCTTTACCAAGCATTATTGCCACCCACCACATTTGAAATAAAATTTGAGCACATTTCTCACCAACCAAAAGTGGGGCCCACAAATGGTTGTGCCGTCGTACAAATATTCTCCGACAACAAAAATATTCCACGACCAAACGAATATTCCCTGACAACAAGTATTTTATAGCCACTTGCTTATTTTGAAAAAAATTCATATATCACCCTTAACTTTACCCTTTATCAATTTAACCATTTATTGAATAATAATTATAAGAAAAATTGAATAATTTTATTTCATAAAATTCGGGGTCTTACAATCTTCCCTCCTTATGAAATTTCATCCCCGAAATTTACGTACCTGGTATTTCGAAGAGTTGAGAATACCTTGCTTTCATTTCAGATTCTATCTCCCCGGCCATCATGATTTCTCCATTGCTCATCTCCTGTATTTCAGATATCATTCTAGAATACAGCTTCAAAACAAAGGTTAATTAACATATCACAATTTATCAACGTAAGTAAGAAAATTCAGCTTAGGTAGGACACACACTAGCGAGGATATTACTCGTCTCTTCCTTCCTAGTTCTAATCCCGGATTTTTGTCAGAAATCATATCCCTAAGCTCTGATACCAACTGTGACGCCCCCAAAATAGGTCCAATCCATCCAACCCATTCGAGTGCCAAATACATGGCAGTACGTAAAATAACTACACTTTTATTACTACAATTGTCGCATGCAAAATACGCACAACACATATATCGTGATTTTAATATCAAATGTGACTCATGTACCAAACCATGGACAACACCTCACATTGATACATTACATAAAAGTACAAATAATATAAGCTGCTTTTAGAAATTAAAATCTTTGGAAAGTACTCAAGAAACCTTCGTATACGGGGAGGCCATGCGTCTCAGGTTATGATAGATATCATATGTCCACGAATTATCCTTGGTCAATTGACCCAATAGACCCAAAAAAAACGAGAAGATTACTATCATGTTCCTTCCAATTGTGAGTCTTCTCTTGACATATAACTATCTCCACCGTCTATAATTAAACATTATGTTTCAACCAAACTCCAAGATTATATAGGTAGTGCTCGTAAATATAATTAGCAAGTGGATGTGAATAACCCTGTCTTATGATAACTCGTAGGTCATTAGACATCTTGTATGATAGTGGCAAAACACCCTTCCAAAGTTGGGTTCACCTCACCCTATTTGGTTCAACAAAATTAAATATCAAATGATGTATACAATACGACACATTTATCTAAAGTTCTCAATAAAATTATTTCCATACTATTTAGGGAGAACCTCAACAGCTATAGACCACAGTTCTATTTTCATGTTACCCCCGCTTGACCCAGCTACACTCTTGTTACCTGAAAGGAATTGTGAAGCAAAAGGGTGAGCACAAATAGCCTAGTAAAGAATATTATAACTAAAGATAATTAAATTATCAATAGCCTTCGTCAGTAATAAATCAGAGATTTAGAATATATGGTAGATGATAAAACTTTTCAACCATAGTTGCAATGAACGAAAAGCGATCCATTAGAAGAGTCAAATAGACCATAAAGTCTATTATCTTCTCCATGTTAAAAGTCCACCAATAATATTTTAACCCTGTAACATCAATCAACAGATTCTGTTCAAATTCATGTGAATAACTCATAATCACAATTGTAGTATATATTTTCTCTTCTCATCCAAAATGAAGATAATTTTCATCACGCGTCTTTACCTGAAACATCAAAGATCATAGTTATACCAAATCACAGTTCCTGTTCATAATCATACTAATAAATTCATCTTTGCACTATGGGCCAAAGATATTCATCAACAGTTCATCTTTGCACTACAGGCCAAAGATATTCAATAACTGGTCATCTTTGCACTACGGACCAAAGATATTTAACAACAATTCATCTTTGCACTACAGGCCAAAGATATTAATATTTCAATGAAATATATAAATATTTCAGAATTTATATAAACAATAATTATAACCATGTTGATCAATTCACCTTTGCACTTAAGCTAAAAATATCCAATTGTAAATTCAATGGTCATGATCATACCAAATAATAATTTAACTTTGCTACTCATCGCCAAAGAGAACACACCATCCGCATTATACCAATAATCTGTCCATCTTTACACTCAAGTCTAAGAGAAATTCCATCACCAGGGTTATAAAAATGTTATATATGATAATAAAAATAATATGATCAAAATATAGATTTAATTTCAAGAGTAAGATTCATAAATCAACGATTTCATAACACCTTAATCCAAATGTTATAAATCACTTAATAATCTCATAATCTAATATTATTAATAGTACCACAATATTGTAATCATTTCTTAAATTTATAAATAATTTATTTTAATTGTTTACACTTTACTAATTAATGCATTTAATCATCCTAAAATGCCAAACTCATAAGATTTCATAACCAATAATCAAAACCCTTATCAAAAATCTGCATATACCTCATATAGGATTTCCAAGCCATAAAATTCTAATTTTCAATTATCTTAATTCACATAACATATTTAATTTATTTACTCATAAATAGTTCATTTTCATGAAAAATAACAAATCAGTTCCAAAATTATTTCTTTTCTGGGATTTAGCATAATATAGTCCCATATTAAACATATATTTTTTTCTGAATTTTTAAAATTCATTTACTATTTTTAATATGGCCAAAGCTGCCGAATATTTAGACATTTATCATAAATTCTATTTTTGTCCAAAAATTCCAAAATTTATAGAGTATACTGCTATTATATACATGTACTCCCAATAAATATTTCAATAATTTTGGAGTTAACCACAAGGAGTTATAAGGGTTTACTTTTAAAATAGTCTTTTCTCATAAAATTCATAACTCCTAATCTATACATCCAAAAATCGCCTTTTTTGGACACAGTCAAGAAAAATTATCAAATTATCATTTCAAATTTTTCCAGAATTTTTAAAGGTTCAGAAAAATTATGAAACTGAAAAACATAATAACCTTTACAATCCCTTACCATAATAATGACAATATCCCTTACGTCAAAAGAGCAGTACTTTTGACTGGAATATCAGATATAACGCTGAAGGAAACTTGCACTGATTAGCAACTCTCAAAGTATCAAAATACGGTCGATAATATTGGGAGAGAAAACTTATGTTTCTGGTGTGATTTTCAATTCTAACTCTGCACTTATTTATAGGAAAATGCTAGCACGCCGAAGCAGACTTGACCTGCTACCTGATGGCTTTACCTGCTACTATTGCCACTCATCACATTTAAAATAAATTTTGAGCACATTTATCACCAACCAAAAGTGGGGCCCACAAATGGTTGCGTCATTGTACGAATATTCTCCGATAACAAGAATATTCCACGACTAAACGAATATTCCCCGACAACAACAAGTATTTTATAGCCACTTTCTTATTTTAAAAAAAATCATAAATCACCCTTAACTCTATTCTTTATAAATTTAACCATTTACTGAATAATAATTATAAGAAAAATTGAATAATTTTATTTCATAAAATTCAGGGTCTTACAATCTTCCCTCCTTATGAAATTTCATCCCCGAAATTTACGTACCTGGTATTTCGAAGAGTTGAGAATACCTTGCTTTCATTTCAGATTCTATCTCCCCGGTCATCATGATTTCTCCATTGCTCATCTCCTGTATTTCAGATATCATTCTAGAATACAGCTTCAAAACAAAGGTTAATTGACATATCACAATTTGTCAACTTAAGTAAGAAAATTCAGCTTAGGTAGGACACACACTAGCGAAGGATATTACTCGTCTCTTCCTTCCTAGTTCTAATCCCGGATTTCTTTCAGAAATCATATCCCTAAGCTCTGATACCAACTGTGACGCCCCCAAAATAGGTCTAATCCATCCAACCCATTCTGAATCGCCAAATACATGGTACAGAAAATAACTACAGCTTTATTACTATAATTGTCGTGCAAAATATGACAACACATATGCTGTGAGTTTTAATATCAAATGTGACTCATGTGCCAACCATGGACAACACCTCACATTGATACATTACATAAAAGTACAGTCAATAACTGTTTTAGAAATTAAAATCTTTGGAAAGTACTCAAGGAAACCTTCGTACATGGGAGGCCATGCGTCTAGGTTATGATAGATATCATATGTCCACAGAATTATCCTTGGTTGACCCAATAGACTCCAAAGAAAATCGAGAAGATTACTATCATGTTCCTTCCAATGGTGACTCTTCTCTTGACATATAACTATCTCCACCGTGTATAATTGAACATTATGTTTTAACTAAACTCCAAGATTATATAGGTAGTGCTCGTAAATATAATCAACAAGTGGATGTGCACAACCCTGTCTTATGATAACTCATAGGTCATTAGACATCTTGTATGATAGTGGCAAAACACCCTTCCAAAGTTGGGTTCACCTCACCCTTATTCGGGCCACCAAAATTAAATATCAAATGACGATACAATATGACACACTTATCTAAAGTTCTCAATAAAATTATTTCCATACTATTTAGGAGAACCTCAATGTGACTATGTAATCAACGTTCTATTTCCTCGTTACCCCATTCCAATTTAGCTATACTTTTGTTACCTGAAAGGAATTTTGAAACAAAAGGGTGAGCACAAATAGCCCAATAAAGAATATTATAACTAAAAATAATTAAATTATCAATAGCCTTCGTCAGTAATAAATCAAAGATTTAGAATATATGGTAGATGATAAAACTTTTCAACCATAGTTGCAGTGGAACGAGAAATCCATTAGAAGAGTCAAATAGACCATAAAGCCTATTATCTTCTCCATGTTAAAAGCCCACCAACAATGTTTTAACCCTGAAACATCAATCAACAGATCCTGTTCATAGTCATGTGAATAACTCATAATCTTAATTGTAGTTCTAATTTCCTTTTCTCATCCAAAATGAAGATAATTTTCATCACATGTCTTTACCTGAAACATCAAAGATCATGGTTATACCAAATCACAGTTCCTGTTCATAATCATACTAATAAATTCATCTTTTTGCACTCACGGCCAAAGATATTCATCAACAGTTCATCTTTGCACTACAAGCCAAAGATATTCAACAACAGGACATCTTTGCAATACGGGCCAAAGATATTCATCAACAGTTCATCTTTACACTACAGGCCAAAGATATTCAATAACTGGTCATCTTTGCACTACGGGCCAAAGATATTTAACAATAATTCATCTTTGCACTACATGCCAAAGATATTAATATTTCAAAGAAATATATAAATATTTCAGAATTTATATAAACAATAATTATAATCATGTTGATCAATTCACCTTTGCACTTAAGCTAAAAATATTCAATTGTAAATTCAATGGTCATGATCATACCAGTCAACAATTCAACTTTGCACTACTGGCCAAAGAGAACCCACAATCACGATCATACCAATAATCTACCCATCTTTACACTCAAGTTAAAGAGAAATTCCATCACCAGGGTTATAAAAATGTTATATATGATAATAAAAATAACATGATCAAAATACGGATTTAATTTCAAGAGTAAGATTCATAAATCAACGATTTCATAACACCTTAATCCATATGTTATAAATCACTTAATAATCTCATAATCTAATATTATTAATAGTACCACAATATTGTAATCATTTCTTAAATTTATAAATAATTTATTTTAATTATTTACACTTACTAATTAATGCATTTAATCATCCTAAAATGCCAAACTCATAAGATTTCATAACCAATAATCAAAACCCTCATCAAAAATCTGCATATACCTCATATAGGATTCTCAAGCCATAAAATCCTATTTTCTAATTTTTTTACTTCACATAATATATTTAATTCATTTACTCATAACTAGCTAGTTCATTTTCATTAAAAATACTAAATTAATTCCAAAAATATTTTTTTTCTGGGATTTAGCATTATATAGTCCCATATTGAACATATATTTTTCTTAGAATTTCTAAAATTCATTTACTATTTTTCATTAAGCCAAAACTGCCAAATATTTAGACATTTATCATAAATTGTATTTTTATCCAAAAATTTCGAAATTTATAGAGTATACTGCTATTATATACATGTACTCCCAATAAAAATTTCACTAATTTTGGAGTTAACCACAAGGAGTTATAAGGGTTTACTTTTAAAATAGTTTTTTCTCATAAAATTCATAACTCCTAATCTATACATCCAAAAATCGCCTTTTTTGGACACAATCAAGAAAACTCATCAAATTATCATTTCAAATTTTTCCAAAATTTTTAAAGGTTCAGAAAAATTACGAAACTGAAAAACATAATAACCTTTACAATCCCTTACCATAATAATGACAATAACCCTTACCTCAAAAGAGCAGTACTTTTGACTGGAATATCGGATATGACGCTGAAGAAAACTTGCACTGATTAGCAACTCTCAAATTATCAAAATACTCACAAAATATGCTCGATAATATAAGGTGAGAAAACTTATGTTTTTGGTGTGATTTTCAATTCTAACTCAGCACCTATTTATAGGAAAACGCTAACACGCCAAGCAAGGCATTTTGACACTTTACGGTGGCTTTACACTGCTATTATTACACCTTACCACATTTGAAATAAAATTTGAGTACATTTCTCACCAACCAAAAGTGGGGCCCTGAAATGGTTCAAGGCAAATTCTGAATATTCTCAAGCAATGAGAATATTCCATGACCAAACAAATATTCCCCGACAACAACAAGTATTTTATAGCTAGTTGCTTATTTTGAAAAAATTTCATATATCACCCTTAACTTTACTCTTTATCAATTTAACCATTTACTGAATAATAATTATAAGAAAAATTGTATTATTTTATTTCATAAAATCCGGGGTCTTACATCGTGAATAGAAGAGTCTAGCTTGTATAGAACTTCAGCAACAATCAAATGATTTTGAGGTAGTGGAATAATAATTCAATCTCAATAATAAAACTTTCTACTATCTCATACTGAATAACATATCCGAGATGAAAGAGTATAATTCTTTCAAAGATTCAGTAATATTCAATTGAATTAACAATACTGCATCAATATTCTATAATGTGGGATATACCCAGATTTCATGCTGAGTGATCACAGAGGATCATGAACTAATAGAGGAATCATTTAGTTATTAAAACTAAATTACCACAAGAATATAAATTAGTTATAAAAACTAAACTATACTCTTCTGCAAGTACCTGGAGTTGCCAACTCCTTTGTACCCTATATTATGCATAATACTCAATAATAGCGCATTAGTCGATTTACAACATTAAAATTTGTTCATCTTAGTCTTACTTCACGAGTCCGTACCACAACAATATGGTTTGGATTACTTTCAAAGAAATACTATGATTTCAATAATTAATAACAATACTAATCTAGCCAAAATCAATGGCATAGATCTTCCAATAACAATTCAGTTCATAATGAATAGAACATTTCATGCTTTAACAAATATTAGTCTCGCCTAAACAATTAGCTGGGACATGATTTATAAGTAGTTCAAATAATAAAACAAGATTCAATTGCACTACGTGCGAATTATAACAATCATTATAGATGTGAATAACTATCAATAATTATTCACTACCATGTTGGAAAAATAGTAACTCAAGTTGAGTTAGGAAACTTGCCTTTTGCGTTGATTACTACTACACAAAATTATTAAATGCGTTCGTAAGACCTATAATCAATAATGTCGGTCTCACAATTAGTACAATATTTCACAACATAAATCACTGTAATTTACAGTCAAACCTGTTCCTAAGCACATTACCACATAGCCACATCAGTGTTTATAACCTATATAAACACTTATCAAGTCTAACTAGTTCAAATGCAGGTTGACTTCTGGTCTATTTTCTATTATTTCGTCACCTTATTCAACAGTTAACACCGTTATTGTCAATTACACTTGGTCTCTAAACTTCAATAGTATATTAGATAAGTCAATTATCCTTTATAACATTTTTCGGAAGCTTTTAATAATTTATAGACATTTATTATAATTTATAATAATTTTTCAAACAACGGAATCATTTTTAAATGATTTAATTATCAAATAATCTTATCATCATTAATATTTCATAATATTAAAATATTAATGACATACTTGTCAAAATATTAAAGTTATTTTAATAACTTATAATATTTCTAAATCATCAATATTCTATTTAAATGATTTTAAAATAATTAAAATCATTTTAAATCATCACCATTAATATCTAAATATTAATAAAATTATTATCCAAATATTAAAAGTCATTAATTATAACTTAAAATATTTTTCTCATTTTAAATCAATAAAATCATTTTTAATTCATTTATTTAATTTAATAATTAAATAAGTCTAACATCATTAATATTAATTTATTAATGAGAATTCTCCAAAAATATTGAAAATTATATTTTATAATTTCAAACATTTTCTAATACTTTATTCTCATTTAAAATGATTTTTTTGAAATATTAAAATCATTTTTAACTCATTTATTTAATATATTAATTAATTAAATCTAATATCATTAATATTAAATTATTAATGAAAATTCTCCTAAAATATTAAAAATTATATTTTATAATTCGAATATTTATAAAAACATTTTCTTATTTTAAATAATTTTTCATAATATTAAATTATTTTTCTCTAATTTATTTAATACACTAATTAAATAAATTAAATACCTTTAATATTTAAATACTTATAAATATTAAAAAAAAATATTCTTCTTAATTAGGTCAAAAATTATTTTCATAATTTAAAATAATTTTTAAAACCATTTTTAATAATTTTTATAATTTATTTCTATTTTTAAATAATTTCTAGAAATTCAAAAATTCAAAAATTAAATAAACCGTCGCTAATGGCTATAGCGACACAAAGCGTCGCTGTTGGTGTTGTTGAGCTTCAAGAACAATTGATACTTTTCAAGAACAAGGTCCTTGGTTTGACCACTTCTTAATCTCGATTCTTGCATCTTCTGTCCAATCTAAAACTTAGAAATTGTAGTGTTCATGTAAATCTACAAGTTTCAATTCTCAGTTTGATCATACAACAACAGAACAAGACGATCTATGCCTTCAAAGATCCTGTCAGATAGTTTCTGGGTTTTCCAGAAACCCAGACAGTGTGAGTGGACACTTTCAAGCTCCATTTAATCTATACTCTGGTCATGATTTTGGTGGTTTAATGGTTCAAAGTTGAAGTCCTTATGTCATAGAACATTCACATAGCAACAAATCAACTAAACAACAACAGATCCATAAGACATGCCTCTCGGTTAAACCACATCGGAGAGGGTCGATCAAACCATTTCCACAAATTTCCGTAAATCGACTTCCGTTATCGGTAAACTTAGTTTGACCATCTATTACTTCGATCGTGATTGTGATATAAACGATCTTAAAGCATTAATCTATAGTCCAGACAACTGGCTACAAGTTGTATACAAAAATAGCATCATAACACTTACAACCTGACAGATCTATGCATTACAAAACCTTGTCAGACCAAGTTTTACACTTTCTGGGTTACCTAGAAAGTGACTGGTCATGCTTGATCAACCCTCTTTGACCATGAATAACAACAAATCTAGACATTTGATGGCTATAACACCACTTGCAGATGAAAGACCTCATACCAGGCTATAGATCGAAAACATCAAACAACAAAAATCATAAATACACAAAGATCTACAGCCACTGACATTCGGTTGTCAGACTACCTTATGAGTTCAAGAACAGTTTTTGAAAAACATGGTTTTTACCCATTTTGATGCTATAGATCCATGATGGATCAACATAGATCATCTTAAAACAACTTTTAACACTTTATTAAACACTTCAACACAGGTTTGACTTAAGCACACAAGATCAAAATACTTAGAGCTTTATACCTTCTTTGCTAAATCTTTGATCTTAGATCTCCAATGTGTTATTTGGTGACCTAAGGGGCTGTTTATGTGACTGAGAAACCTGAATATTTCGGAGGTTTTGTGAGAGAGAGGGTGAGTTAAGTGTTTGAGTGAAAATAATCAACTTTTTGATGACTTTCTCTCTCTAAATCTCTTATATATATGGTGATAAAGTGTAATGGTACGTCTGATGAATGAATTTCTTTGTCGATTTGAAGTCACAAAAGTCATGGCATTAGGTTACCAACTAAAGTTACTAGCAAATACTGCAAGTTACCTATTAAAATATACTAAAAGGGCATTTTTGTCATTAGCATAATGATTTTAATGGTATACTAGACAATTGTTCAAACCCTTAGGGTTGAACCCTAAGGTTCTAACCCTTAGATTTTAAATCAGTAGTTTCCAAAAAATTTTAAATTAGGATTTTCAAGATAGAAAATTAAGATGAAAAAAATATAATTAGTGATTACTAATTACATTAAATATTATCAAGCACATTAAGGCTTACTAATTAGAATTAGGGTTTCCTAAGTAGGGTTTAGGAATCCCGAATTTAAAATTAGGGTTTTCCGACGTACAATTAGGGTTTTTAACTTTACATTAGGGTTTCTATATCTGAGATTAGGGTTTTTAATCCCTTATTAGGGTTTACAAAGTTTAAATCATATCCAGACAATTATTAGACATTAAATTTATACAGTATCTCCACATACTCACAGTTACAGATATTATAACTGCAATTTCTGTCGAATCCCTATCCAGAAATCAGGGTTAGGGTTTCTAATGTTGTTAAGTACAACTCTACTCTATTTTTCTCAGTCAATACACAAATTGACTAATTCCCAAAACTCGTATCACAGATACACAGTGCAATATTAACAGCCAATGTCAATATTAAATATAAAAAAAATATTATTCGTAAATTTTGGATTACTCGAAATCCCGGGTTATCACAACAAACATTTTCAGCGAACGATGTTAGAAAGAATTTAAGGATCTCGTAAAGATCAAGCTGATCGGTATCCAGACGAAGTGTCATTCATTAGGTGAATAAGCGAGAAGATCAAGCGAAGACTTATAATGTAGAATAATGTAATTAAACTATAGAATAGTTTGATGACACTACAAGAACTCACACAAAAAATGACGCTAAAATTTGTCACATAAAATTCATTTTTCGTCACTAAAATAATTGGTACCGAATGTTAATCGTCATATAGACCGTCACCATATGAGCGTGGTATTAGGTTTATTTGACAATATTTGATGTCGTCACTAAATGTTTTAACTTATAGTGACGATCTACACCATTGTCACTATAATTAATTACTTTTAGTGACGTTAATAGCGTCATTATTTGAATGAAACTTTCGTCACTATATATTATGTTTCGTCATCAAAACTTAGTGCATTAAATGACGAAAATATTTTTCCGTCATTAAATGATATTGTTTTAGTGACGATAATATGTTACTCTATTTAAATCATCTAATTTTAATGACGATAATATTGTCATATTTATGATTATTCTTTCGTCATGTAGTGTTTATCGTCACCAAAAATAAGAAAATAAATGACGACAGAACAATTCATCACCTAATACTATATTTAACATGACAATTATGTCGTTGTCATTTCATATTTTAAATAATATTACAAAATAATTTGTCACCATAGAGTTACTTTTTGGGACACATTTTTCAATGTCACTAATTGAATACTTATGGTGACGATACTTCTCATCACAAAAAGAGTTATTAATAGTGACAAAATTATTTGTTGTGATTAAATGAAAAATTAAATATAAAATTATAGATCTAAAAATAAGAAAAAATATTACACCAATAATATTTAACCAAAATGATTGTAATGATAAAAAACACCAATAATAGAATAACTAAATTTCTATTTTCCATCATATTTAACTAAAATAGAAAAATTAGAATCCAAAGTATCATCCATTCTACTTAACATCAATAATTTATCAAGTATAACATTCTAAACAAAATATCCAACTTTTTAAAAATGACCATAACAAAAGTTCAAAAGTTTTGAACGTCAGACAAACTGATCAGAATTTGTTTTCGACTCTTTCTGTCCCTGGGCTAGTGCTGCCTTAATCAACCATATGAATTTTGGATTGTTTGCCAATTTGTTCTGAATTCCTGAGTTGTACAGTTCTGTCCCCTGTTCTTGTCTTCATAATTGTTCCTATAACAAAAAAACATGAAATACTGATAAATAACAACAAAACATGAGACCCTTAAAGAAACTATTTAAAAGCGAAACCTAGAGAGATTCAAAAATTTCCATAGATTCAAAGGACTATATATAATATGCTATATTAAGTTTGGATCAAAAATGACAACAACAATCAAGTAGTAAGGCTGAGAAATTATGCAGGGCTAAATTTATATCGTTTTGGATCCATATGCATCTCAAAAAGCCCTTAAGTTGGCATGTATAGAAGGCCTCTCTCCTCTACCTTGTAGTCACTGCATGCACAAGCATTAATCAAAGTTGGAAGAATTATGGAGCAAAGAGTTTACATTGCTGTATATGGCCACTACATTCGAGAACAGTGCAAGAATTATCAAAACAATGGGCAAAAACTTGTCTTTCCTAAGATATTTTTTTTGGGGGGGGGGGGGGTTCTTTTTCAGTAGGTAATCTTTAGTTACAATTTATAACTGCCCAATATGAAGTAACAAAGTTGTCAATAGAGCTGATGAAAATTTTCCATTGTTGATTTCTAGCAAAAAAAGTTGAAAGTCCATCTGAGATCATATCCTAAGGTAATAACAGAATATACCTCCCCTGATTGAACTCCCTCAAATGGAACAATCATTTCAACTTCTTTCCCACAAAATTCAGCGTGTTTGGCTATCACACCGGATTCTGCTCAATCTTAAAACATTGTAGAGTCATCTGCAACATTTTTCATCTGTGATCATCGGACATATACGTATGTATCAGATGGCAATGAAGTTTCAGAATCAAAAAGGGAAAGAGATTTAAAGTCGGTTGTGGGGTTTATATTCTTATGCGTTTTTGGTTATAGACATACTCATTTTTTTAATTTCTTTTTCGTGCATATAAATCCTAAATGTTGCGCCATACTGGATTGTCATAAATTCAATTCTAAATGTGGGCGCAGATGCTATGAACTACAAAAGTAAAATAAAGGAAAAATTCATTGATATTATGACACATATAAAAAGATAAATCACATAACTCAAAAGAATGAGACCAAGCCACAGCAGAAGTTCATACATATACAGTATTGGAATAAACTGACAGACTGGCAATACAATATGGTAAAGGTTCATATTGATATATAATCCACAAGTAACATAAAGAATTTTAAGAAAATCCAGAATCTGAATTACCTGACCCAACTTGATATATGTATCACCCATACGTTCAAACAATCTTCTCAAGTAAACTGGGGATAGTAATCCAAGCTGCAGCTGAGTTGGTAATTCAGTAGATGATTTGGTCGACTGCACATTTAAAGAATGTTACTAGGATATAGCATGTGATTTATTTAGGGAAAGTGTATTATCAGAAAAATAAAATTAGAATCATCAAATTTGATATAAACGGAAAATAAAATTGTTTCCATATATGAACAATGAGTGCATTCAAAAGTCGAGATCGATTATTCAATATACCTTATACGAGACAACATTTGATCAATAAACTAAGCATGCAGCATAAACTCCAAATTGATATTTCTATCCATTTGTTTAGAAATTGAATGGCCTTCACTACAAGGACGATTGACGATTCTATTCCTATAGGCCACAAGTAAACGAAAAAAGACCATTCCCTCACTAACACATGCAAAAACTAGAATCTCAACCACGCATAATTCCATACAACAGATTATGATATGACCAAATTACCTACAGAATTGTGAACTAATATGTATACCTGGTTTAACATTTTGATAAACATTTATCTATAGTTACCTTTTATACATCTGCCAGCCACTCACTACCTACTCCAACAACTGCTTGAATACCTTCAGCCATCCTTATTGCTCCTTGTGGACCTGTGTTAATAGATGTCTGAAGAATGTCCTCCACAAGTTTTGGCAAGTTCTCTATGCTGTCTGGAGGGAAACAAGTCAAAAAACTTTAAAATCAACTTTAAGACAAAATGATATGAAAAAAGTACTAAGACATCAATAAGTGAAACAAAATCCATACAACCTATTATGTTGTCCTAAAGTATATAAGGGACATAACGATTGTAGGGATAATTAGCATGAATGATTTTTCATCTAAATTATTGACAATGATTCAACCAAGTTCTTTCATACTGATGCCCACCAAAGAAAAAAGCCAAACTACTTTAGTTAAAAACATAAGAGCTCAGAGTAAGGCCCCAATCACCATTCAAAAAAATAAGGGTCCCCCATCTGCACACCAAAGAAGAAGTACAAAATGTTAGAGCTGATACATCAAACTGTTGGTCCTAAGAATCCACCAACATCACGTTGGGCCATTTCCTAACTGTGGCAGCTTTCACTCTTTTATTTGATTTCTAATTTTTTTCAATCATAGGTAGCTCTTGTCACAGGTGATAAGTAGGTTTTATACCTACTTATCCGACATCTATTACTTGAATTATTTGCTTAATCTCGTGTTTCTTAGTTACTTTTCATGCATTTTGTTTTTATTTTGTAGATTATATGCTTGGAAGCGGTATGAGCAACTACTGGTATAAAATTTGCAAGGAAAAACAATTCCGGATATCGTTCGAGTTTTAATGGTCATTTCATGTGTATTGCATGTTCCTGGCGTGGAACTTGAATTATGTTGTGGAACTTTTTCTTGGATTTTCAGAACGTCTTGCATCGTTCTAATCGGAAGTTTTGATGCGAGAGTATGGCCTTCTAGCAACAAAGACAAAGTTAAGAGTTGTTTCGGTTGTCATTACACAGTAGTAGCTGCTTCCAATGCAATTTCTACCTTCATCCATTTGTTATTTCTAAAAGATCAAAGAATGAAAGTTGTAGAGCTCGTCGATAGCTTCGATTTGATAGGTGGCAGGCCCCGTAGCTCTTCTCGGCTTAAAATTTATGGTAGTTTTAGCAGAGGAGGTTCCGATGAACAAATAATGGGCGGTTTCATAAAGAAGCTGGGCTTGCCCTTTTGTCTGTAGGGAGCAAGCCGGGCTTGGGTGCAAATGATTAGCAACAAGGTAATGGCAGGGCTTGCTCTTACAAAGGGAAATAACAAGCTGGGGCTTGGGTACTCGAAATTTAAGTCTTCTAGTTGGTTTCTAATGCTACAAACTTGGAGTTTTAGTGATGGTGATGACTTGGGACTTGTTGTTTTGGAATGGAATTGTAATCAAAATACATGTTGAAGTATATAATTAACAACAAACACTGAGATTAGAGTGACACAAGGAAAATTACGAAGATTAATCTTAGTTTTTCTAAGCAAGCGTTGGAGGAGTATTTCAAGGAGATTTTCGAGACGATTGCGATTCTAGGCTACGTGAAGGGTGTTTTTCAATATTCTTCGTCTTAGACTATTATTTATAATTGAAAAAATGATTTCCATGATTTATTCAGTATTTATTTCGTTTATTATGAACTAATTCATTTTTTAGGCTTGTGATGGATCCTTAAGTGAATCTATGATTTTGTAAACTTTGATTTCCAATTTAATAAGCTATTTCCAGTTTATCTATATTGATTTGTGCTTGAATCTATGAATTGCCTGATCAAGAATTCTTTGTGGAGTTGGATGGAATCGAGAGAGGATATTCAAATCTAGACCTAGTTGATATAGCATGTGTTCAGGATTTTGTTAATAGCTTAAACTTGATGAGTGTTAAGGTAGAGATATGCTTGACAACGCATGTAATCGGATAGAGAACTTATTCTTCAACCTTCTTCAATTGTAATTCACATAGAGATATAGTGGGTTAGTTGATTGATGTGTTTAACAGATTTCTATCTTAATTGTGGATTGACGTTAATACGGTATTAGTGCATCGAGAGGTGGTTAATATATACTACGTTCGTGTTCTTGATTAATAAACTGGGATAGTGCATTGAATTGGAATAAAGGTGTTAAAATCAGAGTGAAGCTTAGGGTGAAGTCATAAGTCTAATTTTTAATTAATTGTTTGAAATTCCAGATTTTGATATTTGTGATTGGTTTGTGATAGTTTAATTACTTTTTAATTTAGAATAATTATTTTTAATCATTGAATTGAATAGTTTAATAAAATTAGGATTAATAGGGAATTGATAATTGTGAAGTTAAGTTTCTTATTAAATTGTCTCTGTGGGAACGATACTCTACTTATCACTTTATTATTTGTTGACCACGTATACTTGCGTATTGTGCGTATATAGATTTTACCCAACAAGTTTTTGCACTTGGGAATAGGGGACTATTTAGTATAATTCTTAATAGTCTTACAATATCGCTTTAATTAATCCAGTTTTATTTAGACATTTTATTTTGTATTGTTTCTTCTTTTCGGTGAGGCGGTTTATACTGCAAACTCGGTCCAAAATCTAGACTTGTTGCCTTTTGAGGACGACATTGAGAAAAGGTTTCAGAGGTTGAGTAAGTGGATCAAGGAAGCGAGGCAAAATTGAAACATATGAAAAGGAAGATGTAACGATAATGGCAAAAGAGATTGAAAAGCATTAAGGGATTTGAAGAATACCCAAGATGATGGAATGCGATCAAGCATCACTAGGCCGACAATAGCGAAAAATACGTTGAAATTAAGCACAGGATGATACAAATGATACAAATTAAGCCTGGTCAGCTTTATGGAAATGTGCGACACTTTTAAGTTCAATGGGGTTTCGGATGAGGCGGTGAGACTTCGATTGTTCCCATTCTCTCTACGGGACAAGGCGAAGAGCTGGTTGCTTTCTCTACCGTCCGGTTCGATAACAACACGGGAGGATTTAGCTCAGAAATTCCTCGCAAAATTCTTTCCACCGGCGACTTAAAATCAAGCGCTCACTGGGAGGTAACCCATTTTTTTTTTATTAATTTTTTTTATTATTTTTCTTCATTTTTCTCTTCTTAAGTAATTTTATCCATGCTAGTGAAATGGTAGGTTAGAATAAAATTTGGTCTAGAATATAGTCATGTAGGATTTAAAGTATACTTGATAGCTAAATAAGCTTACCCTCCATGCTTGAATTTGCTCAATATCCACTTATGAGTATGTTTTCATGTTGATCAGAACTTAAGAAGCTATGGGATGCACCAAGGAGGCAAAGAAGAGGAAAATATAGTGCACTTGAGACCATTAGCAGAAGGGGCTTGCCATTTTTAACCTAGGAAGCAAGTCGGGGCTTGGGGTCAAGAGAACTAACAAAACAATGATAGTGTCGGGCTTGCCCTTAACATTAATTAGTAAGGCAGGGCTTGCCTCATGATGCCTTAACGTATCAATACCCCAAGCCGTGGCTTGCCCTCAGATGACACCAAGCAAGCCGGGGCTTGCTCCTCATATTGCAGTGATAAAATAGACCCAAGCCGGGGCTTGCCCCCTTACTGCATTAGCAGACCATAAGCAAGTCGGGGCTTACTTTTTTAATGAAGAAGAGGCAAGTCGGGGCTTGGTGTCCGAATTTCAAATAGCAGTTACGACAGTTACTAAGATGAAGCCATGATATCCCACTTCCATTCTACTTTAACTTCCTACAATCCAACTCCTGCACAACATACACCCACGACCTTCAGATTAATTCCCATCTCCTCACAACAATCAAATAGTTACCCACTCCAACAACCTAGTCACCCACTATTCCCTACATAAATTCCTCTCTATAAAACCACCCATTCACCACACAATCTAACAACCTTAATTCACACCGATTGGAAGTTCAAGGATAGGATTTGTTCAAATCTCTACAACCAAATTCGATATATATTGAAAGTAAGAAGTTGGCTTTCTAATTCCTCAATTTCTATCACCATAGTTCAAGCCAAATCACCAAGTTTATGGGAATTTCAAGTCTCGCACACCAAGTGCTCGACAAATTGTTGAAGTGAAGTTTAGGGGAAATTTTTGTTAAAGCTCATCAATTCCAAATCCATGGCACCAAAACCGGCATCAAAAAGGCAACGAGGAGAGAGTTCGGGGGCCAAACCACCTACACAAACCTTTGATAGGCGAAAATTCATAAGTCTTGCCATTACGCCTTCAGATCATGTCGACTATATGGTGACAAAATCACTCACACCGAAAGCGGGGTTGCTTTGAGCACAGTGGATGGTGAAATGATGTAACAAATATATCAAAAGGTTGGAATAAATTCAAAGCGAGCCAAAGCCGCATTGGTAAGTGTGGTCAAAGAATTCTATGCTTCTTGTAGAGGGATAAAATTTCTGAATGTTGTATGGGGTAGGTTAGTGCCTTTTCGATCTGGCAGCCCATCAACACGTCTTATCGATTCACGAGCAAGACAATGCCGGTACCAACACTTACGTGATAATGATCCGCATTATGAGGCTTTTATGCGAGATGACAAAAGCCGGTACCTCATGGAAAAATTAAATCATGGAGGCCTTGTCTTTCGCGATGAGGATCTCGATCGGTATTGGAAGATATGGTACACCTTTACGTAATCTAAAGTTACTTCCATTTACACGTCGCCGATGTGCCCGAGGATAAGCAGATGCTTTGTATGCCATGGTACAAGATTTCATCATCGGCGCGCATAGGGGCTATAATTAACTTTTCAATCCAAGAAGATGCCTTGAGGACCATACTCTGATTGCCACACACCATCACTCATTTGTGGGTTGTGTATCTGCGTGAGTCGTTGGTCGAGATGATGAGATAACCCGGATGTCATTTGCGGACACTCGACTCGAGAATGATTGCAAGATATGTTGTGTGGCCGGAGGCTGAGTCGCTTTTAGGAAGAGTAGGATTTGTATTTCCCTCGACCTCGGAGGATGAGGCCGATGAGACACCTCTCGGATGACGATGAGTTTCAGGGAATGCGACAATGGGAGAGACATCACAACAGTAGGAGTAATATCTAGCCCTCAATTCCTCAACCTTCGGACGACAAGTGGATGAGCACAACAAGGAAGCAAGAAGAGAAATGCGGAGACTAGCGGCAAGGCATGACCACATGTTTGAGGCCAAGGTTCCCACCCAGCGATTCCGATGAAGAACAACAACCACCACCAACCCAGACTTAGGCGATTACAGGGAAGTCCTCTCTTATTTATTGCTTTATCTATACAATGAGGACATTGTAATTTTCAAGTTTGGGGGATTTAGTTGCATGTTACATGTTTCATATTTAAATTCATTAGCTAGGTTGCATATGTTAGTTCATGGTTATGTTTAGGATTATTAAATGTTGCATTCAAGTAATCATGTAGTTGCATAGTAGCTTAGGAATGTAAATAGTTTTTATTTATCTTTGCAATCATGTTATGTTTACCACATATAGTTTTTTTTAAATAAAAATTCAAAATTCAAAATTCAAAAATAATAGTTAGTTAAAATGTTCATCTTGCACGAGTCCAGCTGTTTGATAGTTACAGTCTATTTTGGTCAATGATGAGAATGGGATTGGATAAACAAGTATAATACTGATTATTAGAGCTTTTGATATGATTTCTTGTTATGAGTTGAATCTTTTTCTGTTTGAAACTGGTATAATAAGGATAACACAGTAAAAACAACTTGTTGATTGATTGAGTTTAAATTGATACATAATGAGACTCTAAAGGATAATGCTAGTTTGAATGAAAGAATGACAAGAATAAGTAGTGATGGCTAAAGTTAGACAAGAACCTAAGTTTGGGGGAATATTTGGGGTATATAATCTATAAAAAAAAGAGAAAAAGAAGAAAAAAAAGTATGAATAAACACCGTGGCGTGCTTGTCTAGTTTTGTGGCCTTTGTTACTTGAGTAAGTAAGCCCGAGGGGATTGTCTTTACACCTAGCGCCCTAAGGTCTTAATGGTCTGGGAGTCGTTGGTTGAAAGCTCGTTAAGGTAACATTGAAAAGTCTAAGGGAATAAGACATTGCATAGCTATGTGTATAAAAAAAGAGAGAATAAAACGGGAAATAAGAGCAAAAAGCATAAGTATGATGCCCGTATATGAAAAATAAAGCATAAGTATCCCATGTTGACCCTCGATATTGGTAATTGTTTGATTTTAGTTGGATCTAGCTTGTTTTTGGATTTCTTGAGTTTACATTGTATGATGCCTTCGAAGAGACATGTTATGTATTAAATTTGATTTTATATCAATTAGCATGGTTGTTGAGCACACCCGTACTATACCAGTAATAACAGTTTAAGACTTGATGATTGACTAGGGAATTGTTGATTGGTTTTGATATGATGTATTATCATGTTTACTTGATTTCTCTGAGGTCGGTTGAATAGATTTGTGTTTATCAATATTGCTGGATTCGTAGGCATGTAGACTAGGGGCATTGCATTGCGTTGCATTTTGTTTTGTTTTTGCTTGAGGACAAGCAAAGGTTTAAGTTTGGGGGTATTTGATAAGTAGGTATAAAACCTACTTATCCGACATCTATTACTTGAATTATTTGCTTAATCTCGTGTTTCTTAGTTACTTTTCATGTATTTTGTTTTCATTTTGTAGATTATATGCTTGGAAGCGGTATGAGCAACTATTGGTATAAAATTTGCAAGGAAAAGCAATTCCGGATATCGTTCGAATTTTAATGGTCATTTCATGTGTATTGCATGTTCCTGGCATGGAACTTGAATTATGTTGTGGAACTTTTTCTTGGATTTCCGAAACATCTTGCATCGTTCTAATTGGAAGTTCGGATGCGAGAGTATGGCCTTCTAGCAACAAAGACAAAGTTAAGAGTTGTTTCGATTGTCATTACACAGAAGCAGCTGATTCCAATGCAATTTCTACCTTCAT
Organism: Panax ginseng; assembly: GCA_020205605.1. Lineage (NCBI taxonomy): Eukaryota > Viridiplantae > Streptophyta > Magnoliopsida > Apiales > Araliaceae > Panax > Panax ginseng. Next base: position 72,501,749 of record CM035139.1, read on the forward strand.
CCATATGTTATTTCTAAATGATCAAAGAATGAAAGTTGTAGATCTCGTCGATAGCTTCGATTTGATAGGTCGCAGGCCCCGTAGCTCCTCTCGGTTTAAAAGTTATGACAGTTTTAGTAGAGGAGGTTCCAGCAGACAATTAATGGGCAGTTTCATATGGCCGGGCTTGCCCTTTTGTGTTAGGAGCAAGCCATTTTGGGGTCCAGGTAGATTAGCAACAAGGTAGCAATCCGGGGCTTGCTCTTACAAAGGGAAATAGCAAGCTGGGGCTTGGGTACTCGAAATTTAAGTCTTCTAGTTGGTTTCTAATGCTACAAACTTGGAGTTTTAGTGATGGTGATGACTTGAGACTTGTTTTGGAATGGAATTGTAATAAAAATACATGTTGAAGTATATAATTAACAACAAACACTGAGATTAGAGTGACACAAGGAAAATTACGAAGGTTAATCTTAGTTTTTCTAAGCAAGCGTTGGAGGAGTATTTCAAGGAGATTTTCGAGACGATTGCGATTCTAGGCTACGTGAAGGGTGTTTTTCAATATTCTTCATCTTAGACTATTATTTGTAATTGAAACAATGATTTCCATGATTTATTCAGTGTTTATTTTGTTTATTATGAACTAATTCATTTTTTAGGCTTGTGATGGATCCTTAAGTGAATCTATGATTTTGTAAACTTTGATTTCCAATTTAATAAGCTATTTCCAGTTTATCTATATTGATTTGTGCTTGAATCTATGAATTGTCTGATCAACAATTCTTTGTGGAGTTGGATGGAATCGAGAGAGGATATTCAAATCTAGACCTAGTTGATATAGCATGTGTTCAGGATTTTGTTAATAGCTTAAACTTGATGAGTGTTAAGATAGAGATATGCTTGACACCGCATGTAATCGGATAGAGAACTTATTCTTCAACCTTCTTCAATTGTAATTCACATAGAGATATAGTGGGTTAGTTGATTGAGGTGTTTAACGGATTTCAATCTTAATTGTTGATTGACGTTAATACGGTATTAGTGCATCGAGAGGTGGTTAATATATACTACGTTCGTGTTCTTGATTAATAAACTGGGATAGTGCATTGAATTGGAATAAAGGTGTTAAAATCAAAGTGAAGCTTAGGGTGAAGTCATAAGTCTAATTTTTAATTAATTGTTTGAAATTCCAGATTTTGATATTTGTGATTGGTTTGTGATAGTTTAATTACTTTTTAATTTAGAATAATTATTTTTAATCATTGAATTGGATAGTTTAATAAAATTAGGATTAATAGGGAATTGATAATTGTGAAGTTAAGTTTCTTATTAAATTGTCTCTGTGGGAACGATACTCTACTTATCACTTTATTACTTGTTGACCACGTATACTTGCGTGTTGTGCGTATAGAGATTTTACCCAACAACAGGTCCTATTCAAACACAGCAAAAAGGTTATCAACCCTTTCAAGGTCTAAGCGGAGTGAATTTATGACAATCCAGTATGGCGCAACATCTAGAATAATCCACTAATATTTAATACTCATGGAAATTAATGATTAAGAAATAACTTCAAATTAACATTTGCCAAAGTAAAATCCTTTACCTATTTAACTCCTTATAATCCAAAATTGGTCAATCAAAGGCTTTTACTTTGCTATTGAGAGAATAGAAATAACCAAATTGAAAACCTAATCAAAATTAAAACCAAATCGTACCGTCTAACTAGGTAAGAGATTCATCTAGGGCATGCTTGGAATCTTCTTTGGAGAAGGAGACTGAAACCTTGATGATAGCATTGAAACCGTAGTAAAAAAATTCATATTAAGCTTCGAAGAAGGAGAAAGGAGTTGTGGATTTGAGAGAGAGTTGGGGAAGTCTGGAGTTGAGAGAGAGAGAGTCGGGAAGTCGGAGTAGTTTTCGAGAATCTTTATTATATTATTATAATAATATAATAAAATAGAACTTATTTTGAATCTTTCATTTGACAAAGCACAAGCACGGTTCAGATTCATTGTAACTTAATGCTTTCAACTTAATTTAAAAGCTCATATTTCTTTCCGCTCAAATCAAATTCACCCCTACACCCTACTCTCTCTCATGTTCACACACAAAATCTTTCTTTCTCCTCTCTTCTTCACACACACACACAAACAAATAAAAATAATAATAATAATAATAATAATAATAATAATAATAATAATAATAATAATAATAATAATAATAGTACTAATAATAATAATAATTATTATTATTATAGTACTACTAATAATAATAATTGTAATAATAATAATAATAATAATAATAATAATAATAATAATTGTACTAATAATAATAATAATAATTATTATTATTATTATAATAGTAATAGTAATAGTAATAGTAATAGTAATAGTAATCTATATAATAAAGATTCAGTTTCATTCTAATTGATTTGGGCGAGAAAGCACAACTATGGTTCAGATTCATGCTAATAATAACAATTATAATTATAATTATAATTATAATAACAATAATAATAATTATAATTATAATAACAATAATGATAATAATAGTAATAGTAATAACAACAACAACAACAACAACAATAATAATAGTAATAAAGTAATAAAATTTATAATAATAATAATAATAATAATAATAATAATAATAATAATAATAATAATAATAATAATAATAATAATAATAAGAACTGTGAGACCCCAAATTTTATGAATAAAAATTTAATTTTCTCAAAATATTTTTTTTATATTATGGTGTGGATTTAAAATAATGTTATAGTTGAGGATAATATTTATAAATTTTGAGAAGTAAACAAGTGGTTATAAAATATTCGATTGGTCGGGGAATATTTTTTTTATCGGGGAATATCTATACAACGACACAATCATTGGTGGACCCCACAACAGAATTATTGTCGGAATGAGAAAACGACAGAAATATCTTTTTATGAAAATAACGACGGAAATTTTACCGTTAACTGTTGAACTACCCGGTAGTAAAAGTACAGTAATACCCGTGGTTGCATAGTAGCACACGATATTGATTATTGATGGTTATGTGAGAAGTCACTTAGTTTTGCTCAATAATTATTACAGTAATTAATGTTCAATATTTTATTTTATTGATTCAATAATTATTGAGTTGATATTTTATATTATTATTCTTTCAATAATTATCACTGCACAGTATTTCCCATTATCAATAATTGTCACTGCACAATATTTCAATAATTGTTACTGCCCCCTCTTTCCTGGGAACGGCCTGGTTGTTATTTTTGCGATTCTGTAATATTATTTGTGAATAATTAATTATTGATTTATATGATAAAAAAATATTTTATGTGGGCATAAATGATAGATAGGAAAATATTTATTTTATGTGGTTATAATTAAAGGAATTAATGTTGAGGTATTTTATCAGTTTTTTGTCGGATTGGAGGTATTCAAAAATTAAATCGGTGTTCTTAAAGCTCTATTGCGTGAGTTATAATTTTGATCCAACCGTTGGATCGTTGTAATTTTTGGTTATATTATACATATATAAGTTGAGTATATGTCCATAAATTTTGAACCGTTAAAAATTAATGCATGATTTGTTATGAATTTTAAAAGGTGTTAAAAATCATCCGTTTGTGAATTTCGGATATTTTTTGTCTGGAATTTGGAAAAACTTTCTTCTGTAAAGTTGTAGAGAATTCAATTTTGTGTGGAATGGACATAAAATTCGTATTTTTCTGATAAAAAGGCTATTTATTATGAATTATTGAAGTTTCAGAAAATAAAATATTTTTGTTAAAATTATGGGCGGGACCCACTTTTGGTTGGTGTAGAAAACATGTGCTGAATTGGTGGGCTCAACTTGTGGTGGTTGAATTTTTGGTCTAGCTTGGCATGCGTAGAAATTTTGTATAAATAATAATATTATTTTATTATTTAGTCTCCTATAGCGTTCTAGCATTTTCCTATAAATAGGCGCTTAGGTTAGAATTGAAAATCACACCAGAAATAAGTTTTCTTTCTCTCTATATTATCGAGCGTATTTTTGTGAGTATTTAGATACTTTGAGAGTTGCTATTCAGTGCAAGTTTTCTTTGGCTTTACATCCGATATTCCGATCAGAACTACTGTTATTTTGAAGTAAGGGATGTTATTTTTGTTCAATATTCGCTTGAAATAATATTTTCTTCCATACTCTATAGTATGTAAGTAATATTATTTAGCTTAAGATTTCAATTCTATACTCATTTTGTTAAAATTTTGGCTTCATACTCCATGAAATTAGTAGAATATCCTTGATATTTAAGGCTTCATCCAATATCTTTTCATGAAAAATATTATTACGAGCATTCTTGATAAGTTTTAACTTTTTTATGTAGAGTACTATTCATGGGGTTACTATTCTAAAGTACTATTTACGGTACTATTCACTCGAGTACTATTCACGAGGTACTTATTCATGATAAAAATTGATTCGTTTTGGTCCAAATTATTTTTGGTACAATATTATTCTTGAATTTTATTCCACAAAGCAGTATAATGTTGACAATTTGGACGTTATTAATTTCTGGATAAATTAAATTATAAATCTTTAAAAATTTATCCTTGAACTTGTTTTATTGATTTCTTATATCATTATCATCATCCTCATGTTTATATTATGTTAAAAGTTATCTGTGGCCTGTAGTGCATAGATGGACTTGGTATGATTATGGCCAGAGATTATTCGGTATAATCATGACCGTAATATTACAAATGATGTGGTAAAAGTCCTCATTGGCCCGTAGTGCATTGATGGACAATTGTTGACATTATTAGTCCTCACTATTCTATGAAATAGTGTGATAATAAATGTATTGAGGACTCTATTTGAGTTAAATATTGTCTAGAAGACAATATTCGTATTAAAACTCTCAGTTTATGTTTTGTCGTATTTTATACGACAGTTGTATTATTAAGTTGTATTTGAATTTTGTACCATGTATTTGGCGACTCAAGATGAGTGATATATACTTATTTTGGGGGCGTCACAATAACAACAACAACAACAACAACAATAATAATAATAATAATAATAATAATTATTATGATTATTATTATTGTGTATTGTGGTGGTGTGATGAATTATGATAATTGTTATTGATAATTGTAAGTTTTGTAGACAAGTTTAGATTTTTCTGAATATCTATTTTTAAAGGAAAATTAATTACTGTGGTAGTGTGGTAAATTATGATAATTGTTATGTGTGATTATAAGTTATTTTAAGTTACAACAAGTCTTTAGGTAATATAATATTTTTCCAAATTTTAATCTAATTTTTCGTTACGCCGTGCCTTCAGACAAGTGCAATTACTAGTATCCTAAATAGCTCAACTTTCTAATTTACATCCAAATTGTTCAACTTTTCTAAGAATATACTACACTTCCAAATATGGATTGGCAGAATTTATATTTCAACGCCATTTAAATTTTATTTTTTTAGAGCAAATGTGGATTGGCAAAATTAAAAAAAAAATAAAATTATATACTTCGACGCCATTTGAATGGCGTTGGGATATTTTTTCCCCTTTTTTTTGAGCACATGTGATTGTCAGATTTGTTAAAAAAAATTAAAAAATTATATACTTCAACGCCATTTGAATTATACAATGAAAATGCTCAAAAAAAATTATCCCAATGTCATTTCAAATAGTGTTGAAGTATACAATTTTTTTAATTATTTTTTTTAACAAATCTAACAATCACATCTGCTCAAAAAAAGGGGAAAAAAATATACCAACGCCATTTGAATATTTGAAAGTTTGGTATATTCTTAGAAAAGTTGAACAATTTGGATGTAATTAGAAAGTCGAACGCTATTTAGGATATTATTCTCGGAAACTATTTCGGAATGTCGTGTAACAGATACATATTCAAACAAATACATACACAGTTGAAATTTTAAAGTATAATTTACTTTAAATTTGTTTATTTTGATTAAAGAAATAGTCTGTAAGTTACTTAAAAAAATATTATGTAAAATAAATTTTTTATTTTAAAAAATTAAATATATTTATATTATAATTTATATTTACCACAATTAATTCTAAAAATTTTACTTAGAACAAAAAAGTGATGAATTTTATCTCTCACAAAAAATCTCCGAGCAATAATATATAGTGAGTAATAATTTATTCACTAATAACTTTTTTCCTTACAAAATTTCATCATAATATTATCACTTATCCACTCATCTAATTAACGACACACTATTATCTCGTCATATAAAATTGGTATTTGTGACAATAAAAATTGTCATAATTTATTAATTTTCCGTCTTTACAAAATTTACCTCCAAAATTTCTTAATTTTTTGCCTCCAAATCAAATTGTGACGATATTATGTATGTTGTCACTAAATATAAGAATTTATGACGAATCATTTTTGTCACTTATCCACGCATCTAATTAGTGACGCACTATTATCCTGTCATATAAAATTGGTATTTATGACAATATAAATTGTCATAAATTATTATTTTTTTCGTCTTTAAAAAATTTCCCTCCAAAATTTTTCAGAAAATTTTTGCCTCCAAATAAAATTGTGATGATATTACGTACTTTGTCACTAAATATAAGAATTTATGACGAACCATTTTTGTCACTTATCCACTGATCTAATTAGTGACAAACTATTATCTCGTCATATAAAATTAGTATTTATGACAATACAAATTGTCATAAATTATTATTTTTTCGTCTTTAAAAAATTTCCCTCCAAAATTTTTAAGAAAAATTTTGCCTCCTAATAAAATTGTGATGAATTTATATTTGGCATCACTAAATGTGAACATTAGTGACGAAAGCACATTGTCACTAATTTTTCCAAATAATTAATGACAAACTATTATGTTTTCATCGAAAGAAATATTATGTGACAATAAATATTGTCATCAATTATTACAAAATATCACTAAAAAGTTTTCCTCCAAAATTTTGGTACGAAATTCTACCTCCAAAATAACTTGTGACGAAATTTTGTTAATCGTCATCAAATGTGTAAATTAGTGACGATATAAATGATTAATAGTGACATAATTAAAGGTCGTCACAAAAGTAAAAGTTTTAGTGAAGATTATGAATTTTGTAATTATTAATTAACAAATTATAACGAAATTTTGTGCGTGACAAAAAATTCGTCAAAAAATGTGTGATTTCCTGTAGTGTGAACGGTTATGTATCCTTGGTGGCGGATGAAAGTCACTCTTGTAAGAGATAAAGAATAATGTAATTATTATTATTTGTAATGAACAAGGTTATAAGGTATTAGAACCTGGGATTTGAGAATGTATGTTGTTATATTTAACTATATAATGATGTATGTTTAGCAAAAGATGGGACCGTGACGTACAGAATCTGGGTGTGAAAATAGACCGGATTTCGGGGCGTTATAAAATTTTCAAATTGAGGGCATAATGGTCTTTTTCTAACTTAACATAGCTTATCACACATTTGTTCTAGCATATTCTTAGAATTTGTTATATTTAACTTAGCCAAATGGAATATGCTTTGGCATATTCCTTTTTATACCTTTTTTTTTGCTAAATTTATTTGTATTAAAAGAACCAATAAACAATGGCTAAGGGGCATACCCAAGAATATAGTAACAAGGGGAGACGAGTAAAGCTCGGAGGGGGCAACGGTCCGCTCTATCTACTTCCCGACTATTTCCTCACAGGAAATAGAATAAGGGAAGACCTTTCTTATCTTACTTTTCTGTTGTTTTTCTCTTACTATCCTTTCTTGGTTGCGAGCTTCTTGCCTTATTCTTACTAAGATCTGCCTTATCACCTTATCTCAACCAGATGGTCTTCTTTAAGGGCTTCTTGGCATGTCAAATAGTAACTCTTTAGACAACAATACACTTTGCAATAGGACCCGAAATACGAGCCTTATTGAGCCTTGTATTGCTTGTAAGACTATTCGGAAGCCAACACTTGATTGCACGGTACTTGGCTGTCCGACCCGACCATCTAAGGATTAAAGATGAGGATACGATATAAGGACGAGATCCCTACCATCCTAGTGAGTTACCAACCAATTACAATAGTAATTAAAATTTGTGGCTTTGATGAAGGATTTACTAGAAGAAAGTCTTGATTTAAAAAGATTGATAGTGTCCTTTGCAAGAGTCCTTGGTGGAATGGTAGTACCCTTATGCATCTTTGTGTTCCTAGCTTCCCAAACTTTGTAGAAGCAAGTGACAACTGTGAGACTCAAAATGTTCTTGGTTAGTTTGGAGCCTTGGTAGTTGGTGAGATAGCTAATGAGAACATCCCATGTTAGTGGGATGGAAGTCCAATTTCCTAAGGCGAGTGCACTGGTTAGGATAACCGTAGGCTAGGCACAGTCAAAGAACAAGTGCTCAAAGGTTTCAAGGTGTTGGTTGCATAGCAGACAGTTCCACGTCCTTCCCGTGTAATGCTTGGTTCGATCGTTCGTAGATAGTTTCCTTAGAAGTCCCAGCCACATCATAAATGAGTATCTGGGAACATGAAGATTGTGCCAAAGGATTAAGCTCCATGGTACCAATGGGGTCCTAGTCCGAATAGAATCCCAAATCTGGTTTGCCTTAACCGAATAAAGTGCTTGAACTTCCCACAAAATTTTGTCGTTCTGTCTAGGAGGAATTGGAACTTGAAGAACTTGCTGCCGAAAAAGATAACATCATGATGATTGCTTGCCGGGAGATTCCATGAGGAGTCCAAAATAATGTGGCTAACCTTAGCAGTTGAGGGAATACCTGAGTTGGACAGTAAAGCTGTAGAGGGGTTGATGGAGCCACCATTCAATCGAGGATCATACCAAAGAGAAGTTTGATTATCATTCCCAATAAAGTACCTCAGATGTTGAAGAGCACATGGACAAAGCTTTAGGATTTGTTTCCATGTCCACGAGCAATCGTGGCCTGCCTTAAACTTCCAAATAAACTTATCTTTCAAGAGAGTGTTTTGGATCCATTGTGCCCAAAGTGACTTAGTATCATGATTGATAATTTGAAGGAAGTGTTGCATCAATAAGGCAATATTCCAGTCAAGGATGCTTTTAATGCCTAATCCCCCTTCACTCGTTGGTAATGTGAGTTGAGACCAAGCTACTTTAGCCCCAAACTTACACAAATTCGGCCCCTTCTACAAAAACCTGCTAAGGAGGGAATGAATCTCATGAAGTACAAACCTTAGGTAGCATGAAATGCTTGCACCGGTAGGTTTGGAATGAACAAAGAATAGACTTTTTCAGCTGAAGATGACCGGAGTAGGCAAGGACTTTGGAAGTCCAGGTAGAAATTCGAGAGGTTATCATTTGGACAAGTGGAACACAGTCGACATAGGATAGCTTTCGAGAGAGTGGTGGAACTCCAAGGAATTTAGAAGGTAGCGAACCTATCTGAAATCCTAGTAATGATAGAATACTATTCATGGTTGAAGGATCTGTATTTGAGAGATAACATTGAAATCCTAGTAATGATAGAATACTATTCATGGTTGAAGGATCTGTATTTGAGAGATAACATTGAATTTTGTGTGAATTAGGGATCAGACTTGAGTAAAGAGAGAACGATTGTATGCAAGAATGAATTATATTGACCGAAGGTAAGCTCATATGGCAGAAAACAAGGATGTCATCTGCAAACAATAGATGACTAAGTTGGCAAGCTTTGGCCTTCCAATGAAATTCTAACTCATCGGCAGAAGTCCCTGTTTTGAGTTTTAGTGAAAGCATTTCCATCACAAGAACAAATAGGAAAGGGGAGAGGGGATCTCCTTGAACAAACCGGGTAGGAAATGAAAATTTTCCTAAAATAAAATAATAATTAAAAGATTATTAAAAGATTATTTTGAATAAATATGATTAAACAATTAAAATAATTTTAATTAGGAATTGATAAATTATAATTAATCTAATATTAAGGATTTCTTTAAGAAATTCCTAAGCTATAATTAAAAAATTAAAACTAAAGGTGATTTTAATTGTGAAATTAATAAACAATTAAGATAATAGTTATTTTAATTGTGTATTAACAAAGCTTAAACCATTTGAATAATAATGTGGTTTAATAAATAGTAAACAATTACGATAATAGCAAGGACTATTTCTAATTGTAGAATTAATGAAATATAATCAATTAAGATGACATTAAGTAACTTTTTAATTGTGGAACTAATAATAAACAATTAAATACTTTTGAAGATTATTTAATTTGGACAAATGATACATGAATAATTAGAATGATATAAAGAAATATCTCTAAATCAAAGTAATAACTAAATTAGTTGTGGACTAATCAAGTATGAATATTAATGAAGAAAATTACTCGAGGAGTAATTAAATGTTAATAAATAAAGTAAGAATACTTTATGAATATAGTAAGGATAATAAGAGATTATCATATGGAATAAATGCGAAGATTAATAGTTAGAATAAAGGGAGTGATAAATAAAGAAATAATTAATAAAATAAATTATTTTGTGAAGTCTAAGTTATCTAAGGCTAGTAAATTAGATCGATTAAGATTTATATTTATGAGTTGATAGAGATTAACCGTTATGATAAACATAGGTTATTCAAAGGATAAGAAGTCGAGGTCAGATATAATCAACGACTCAGGCAAGTTCCTTAACTTACACAACCTTGTATATTGTGCAAGTTTCCTAATATATATTGAACAAGTACCTAAACTTGTATACTTATTGATCATATAAGCAAATTGTTCTATAGAATAATTTTTATGTTATCTAAATTCATGAAAATTATTATTCATACTCTGAAGCTTGATTTAAATCATACTTATATTTTTGAAAATGATTCTTTGAATCTTGTTGCGAACGCTAAACATATTAACTGTTCCTAAGTGTGTTGAGAAGAGCGTCTATGCCATTTGATTCTGCTAGACCAATATCTATGAATGAACAAGCGATCCAAACCAATTACTTTGATGCAGACTTTTATAATCTACTGAGATGAACAATAGAAGGGGAAACTATACAACGTCAAGGGACCAACATTTGCGTGAACAACATGGAGATGTTATGCATAACACCAGGTACTGTAGGCTGATCACGTATTGTACTTATTATTAATTTTTTTGCTAAATTATTGTACTTATTTGGGGTTGCCAGGAGTTTTCTCGGTGATTCTAGTAGAATTAGGCTACCAGAAACATTTTTGGTAATTCTTTTAGAAGTTCATGGTCCACAACGACTACTCAGTGTTCAATATTCATTAACTCAGAATTGTTAAAATCTTTGGATTCTTCTAATTATTCTTGGTCCATAGTGACCACTCAGTGATAAATATTCATTCACTTGAAATTGTTGAAACCTTTGAACTTCTTTAATAACTTTTCAGTCCATAGTGACTCTTTATTAAATTTCAAAGGATAGATTTGGAAGAATTGATATTTACTTTTTTCATAATATTCTTATTTAAATTCTTGAGCTATTAATTATCATTATAACCTTTGAGATTATGAACTTTATATATGGTCGTTCATATTTATTGTCATATTACTTGTTGAGCAAATTTGTTTCTCACTCTTACTTCCCTTAAACATTTCAGTTGGGATAGAGAAATGTTGGACCTCAGGAAAGGATAAGAGCAAAAATAAGGCTATAGAGTAGCTTTATTCTTCTATACTAGGATTTTATTCTTATGATGTATTAAAACTTAATTAATGTTATATATTTTGTATGTTATGGATTAAATTATGAAGTGTATTAGTAATGGTTACGAGATTTGGGATAAGAATATTTATGTTACATCAATGTAAATATTCTTGTTATTCCGCTATAAGTGTTAATAATATGTTGTATAAGTTAGATCGTTGAGCACCAGATTTGAGGTACAGGTATTTGAATTTTGGGGCGTCACAAGTTGGTATCAGAGCTGTAGGTTATAAACCTTAGGAGCGAGAATCCTTAGACTATAACCTTAGTAAAGAATTACAGAATAGAAGGAGATAAAACTCATATAGAGTTTTCTTAGAGGGTTAGTAACGTTTTAAAATATATTTTCATTCCATTCAATGAATTTATGTTTTATTGTAAGATACTAATAGAGTTGGTTTATTTTGTGTTTATGGTTGTTGGATTCTAGAGATAGGTGAACCTAGTAGGATCATGGAGGAGGAACCACGTAACATAGATGTGGTGTCCGAAACACCCGTTGTGGTTGAGCCTATTACGGCAGTAGCCATAACCTAGGAAGAGATGGAGTCAGAGGTGGAGTCGGAGCTCGAGCAGGAATCTATGGTGGAAGGTTTTGTCAGGAATAAGCATGTGAATGATATTCCTATTTTTATATGATTTGATTATGATATAAATGAATGAATATGCAAGTATGCTTGCATTAAGAAAAACTATAAAGTCCTTTGATAGATAATAGAAACATATATATAAGGACTTAGAAAGAATTGATCAAATATGTTAGGTTGATCTTATATAAGCAAAACAGCTTTGTAAAGTAATTAAGAAGAAATGATGTACAAGGACTATAAACATAGAAAGATCAAGCTTGTTAGGTTGATCTTATAATGTAATAGATAGGCATGTTTGATCGTCGATCACTGCACTAGAAATCGTAGTCTGCCAAGAGAGTCAAGGAAAGCTCGAGAACTATCAAGGCGGAATTGTAGTCTGCAAGATAGTAGATCTCGGAGTTCGTAGACTGCCAGGAGAGACGAGGAAGGATCGTAGTTTGTCGAGAAGAACTTCCTCAAAGTCGTAGTCTGTTGAGGAAGTCATGTTTAGAATCATAGAAAAAACCTGTCTAAGAGCCGATCGAGCATCTGCCAAAGCCAAGTCAAGAATTGTAGACCACACTCAGAATCGTAGAGTCTACTGATCAAATAAGAGGCAGGGATCGTAGTCAAGCAAGATCAGATGAAGACAACAAGCTTAAAGGCAAAAATCGTAGAGTATCAAGATCTGATCTCGGAGTCATAGTGTCTGCAGAATCCAAGAAAAATCGTAGAGTGTAGAACAAAGACTTCAACAGAAGTGCTCACAACACAGAGGAAGAATCGTAGAGTAAACACGATTCTCAACAAATGAGCACTCCCAGAATATTCAAAGGATGAAGCCTCTGGTCAGAGCTGCAAAGTTACACTCCACCTAAAGGAAACCAAAGAGCACTCAACGAATGGCTTGCAAGTTAACAGAAGTTCTAAGTACCAATCCAATCAGCATCCAGATTGAGTTGTAAAGCCATTCAAGATGAAGTCTTCTAAAAGTAGATCAAAAGAAGACTTCAGTAAAAGTGATTGACTAAGGAAAAGTTAGCAAGTGCAGTAGCTGTCAAATTAATAGAAGACAACGATCTTGGGGTCAACCAGGATCGTAGTGTTTGCCAAGCAAAGAAGGAACTAATATAGTTTACATAGAGATATTGGCCAACTTCTGACAAACAAGGATAAAGTGATTAAGCATGGGTAAGTCCATTGATGATAAGTGAACGGGAGATCACAAGGAAAAAGTGAGCTGGGCATGCCACAAATCTGAGGTGTCTTGCTATTCAGAAGAGACCAGAACAAGGAGTCAAGCTATCAGTTCCTGAGATCTGTCGAAGGCAAATAGAAGTGTTGAAGCACTGCACAAATGAAGGAAGAGGTGTTCTACATTGAAGATCTAATGAACACTCTTCAGGATCGTAGTGTTGTCTTAATCAGTCAAATGAGAAACATTCAAAAAGACACACTACGATCAGGTCCAAGAACATCTGCATCATAATCGTAGAGTTCGATCATCTAAAGATTAAAGCATTGACAATGGTTCTATCTGAAGTCTGATATTTGAATATTGCTAATTAAGAGCATCAATGCAAAAGGACAACATCTGATGTTCTAATCAAGAAGTCACAAAGAAGAAATAAAGATGACTACCTCCCTGACACTGAAAGATGATAACTCTAAGGCGGTAGGTAAGGTAGCAGACTGCGGTGTCAGTAAAGTCATAAAGGAGTTGTCACGTCACATCAAGCAGTCTGCACCAAAATAACTCGAGATCTACGAAGTAATTTAAATAACTTTCAACGGCTATATTCTAACGGAAAGATTGGGAAGGAGTATATATTAGCCAGAGCTTCAAAGATCAAGAGTTACTGAGAAAAAGGATCATTAAGTTGTTGGAATGCTAAACTTTTGACTCTACAAGTTCCATCAGAACTGAACTGATCAAGTCTTAGTGGTAGTGAGACTACAAAGGTGAAAGTGAAGCAACTTTGAAGAAGGACTTAAACAGACTAAAGCTTCACTCAACAAAGATGAGAATGCCACTGAAGATGGCTGCTAAGCTGAGAGCCGAGAAGGCAGAGAAGATAACATTTAAAAAAGTGGCAGAGCACAAAGAAGATCCAGAGAGCCACTCTACAAATCACCATGAACCAAAAGCTAAAACAGAAAAGATGCAGAACCATGTCTGTAAACCATTCAAGAAGGGTTTAGGGAATGCTAAGTGCCAGACGAAGGCTACCAAGAGCTCAAACACTTAGCAAACCCAAATGGTGATGGTGCACAAATGACATCAGATGAAGATGAGAAGAAAAGAGTGAAGATGAACTGCACCAGAGAAGATGTGGTCCAGACTCATAGCAAAATGCAAGAGGACCACGCCAAGCTGCTAAGTATAGAAGATGTTCAAGCTTAAAGACATCTTAGCAGCAAGGCACCAACAACAACAACATCAACACTAACAAGAAGCCAGGGCCTGAGGGGTCCTTGTTCGGAGGGACTAAATGAAGATCCAAGCTTGCTAGGCTTGAAGAGTTCCTAGGGAACTAGAGGAGTTCAAAGCCTGATGGGCTTGAAGAGTTCTTAGTGAACTAAAGTTCCAAGGCTGCTGGCCTTGAAGGAATCTTAGTGATTCAGGGTGCTGCCCTTCCTTAGTTGAATTCCTGCTAGTTAAAGCAGAAAAGTGGATTAGGAGCTTGAGTCTCTGAACCACTTAAAATCCCTTGTGTGTTTTACATTCTGTCATTTACTTTATGTACCTAACTGCTATAAATGCTATGTATGTATTAACTTCGTACCACTTAACTAACTCTACGAACAATGTATGTATGTTCATGGATATATCAATGAAGGGGATCTTTTACTTATTGTGCTGTTCTTGAAAAGATTCTTATGTTTGTCATATGTTGATTCGTTAGCAACACAAACTAAAAAGGAAAAGTATTTGAAAACAAAAAAGGATCTATTCAACCCCCCCTTCTAGATCTATTGTGTACCTACTGGGAACTAACAGGTTTCTTTCGGGATTAGGGCATGTATGAGTAACTTAGTATCTCAGAACTCATAAATGAAGAATAAGATACAATAGTTGGAGGTGAAAGTTTGAGACCTTCATATTAGTAACTAGTCGAAGTATACATAGTGAAAGGAAGGGTAGTTATGTAGTTTATTGGAATAAGTGTCGCGAATGAGATGATATAAATCTATATATGTGGGTTGTGTGCTGTAAATCCCAATTTTTGGGGATAATGTGTGAAGTATCCTTATAACCCCAACTTTAGTAGTACCCGTGAGGGGTATGTAATGAATGTAATCGAATGCTATATGATGTAATATGTTCTCAAGATGTGACGATTTTATCTTCCAACCCGACGGATGGTGCTATATCTTGTACAAACATTCATACATTCATTCAATTGAATAGTCTCAAAGAACGAACATAACGTCTATATATTAAAGGTAATATTTACATTTCCCAGGTTCTATACCCGTTACAAAGGTTCTTTGTCATAATATTCATTACATTACAACAATAGACCTATACCATTACAAGACAGCTTAATAATCTGCCTTAGCTTTTCCTTTATCCTTATTTGATCCTTCGGGACGTTCAGTCTTAGTTGCATTCATATGGTTCAAGCAAGAGTGAGCATAACTAGCTCAGCAAGTATAACAATTTCAATAACAACATGCTTGATACATATGAATCGTATATCTTCGATAACTGAACAATAGTTATGAAGTACTATTGATAATTCAAAATAACACTTCATCTTTCTTTCAAAATGTTTCACAATGAATAATATTGATTAAAACATTCACTCGGTCAAAGACCTCGGTATTCATTCTTTCTTTAAAAAGGACAACCCGGAAACTAAGTCCAGTAAGCGGGTATTACTTACGAGCACTTCTAGGTGATCGACTATTGTACTCTATGTTGATCGACACTACATCCATTAAGCGTATATACGTTTAATCATTTAGGCACCTCACGTGCACGTCGTTTTAACGAACAAAACATTTGTTTAACATTTGGTCTTCTTTTGAAAACCATATCAAGTAATTGACAAAAGATAATAGCATTTGATAACGAGATGAATAGATTATCAACAATCCACTCAATATGTTAAGACTAGCCAAAGGCGGCTTTAACTTCATTATACTTCAATTCATGCGTAAGATACATGAACTTCAAAAACTTGTTGATTGAGCGAGACAAGAGTTAGAATACTTGCCTTAAGCGTACGCTTCTGATGTAATTTACTTTACGTTCAAGTCTTTCAAGTCTCTACAATACATGATCACATAATGCCTTACATTAGGTCACACATAATCAAGTATGTATCGACTATATCTTACCCTTCATCTCAATCTAATTTGTATATTAGACTTGATTACTATTCATTCGATTTCATCATTCTTATTTGCATTCATAGATGGATGAGTTATTACCACTCTTTACACATTACTCTTAAGGTTTAACAATGCTTTAGCAATGTTATTTTAGGTTTCTTAAGGTAGGTTTAACTCGACCTAATAACCCTTTCTTGCTTTACATTCACAAATATTCTTCACTATCATTTGTCAAAAAAGGCTGGCATGGCTGCGGCTTTAACTTTTATACTCTCGTCTCATGTTGCGTGCCGAGTTATGATCAGGATAGCCCGGGACTTGGCGCTGCCTGCTGAGTCCTTGCTTCTTGGGCGCCTTGCTGTGCCAATTTCGATGTGACATAGGCCAGTTCATGGTATTGCGATGTGACTAATTGGTCTTTGGTAGGCCATGGCTGACTCTGTGCACCGAAAAAAAATTTCGATCTTTGAATTTTTGTGAACTTCCGGACGCATAACTCTTTCGTTATAAGTCCGAATTGGCTCGTTCAAAAGCCTATGGTTCACAAATTATGTAATCTACGCGTTCATGCAAAAATTTCATCTATTTGACTTCGTTTGCTAAAAATTCACCTATTGGTTCATTTTTAACGTAAGCGATAAGCGTTAAATGAGCGTTCGGCGCTTCGTTCTTAGTTCTAAGTCGAAATTCAGCTCATTTTTGAGTCCATGACTCTTAAATAGCCGAACATGACTTGTCTCCATTGGAAAATAACATTTAGAGCTCAAACTCAAAATTTGACTTCCATTCAGAAATTTTCTGAATTCGACGATTATCGTCTAATCGTGCGATTTAAAGCAAATCTTCATTCTTATGACTTGTTCAACATTACAAATGAATTTCATTCATCATGTGAACATATTAACCTACTTATTCAACAACTTATACTCATGGTTGGACTTTGACTTATTTCTTCATAAAACTTATAACTTGATAAATTTATAAACTACTTATGAACTTATCATTCATAACTTATGATGATTAAAGTTTCTTAATCATCATACATATATATTTCTCATCATATAGCTTTACTTATGTATACTTGATACATATGATCATAAAAGTTCATTTACTTCCATATTCCTTATATTGCAAAACTCATTATAAGTTCATAATTCCTTCACATAAGTTTATAACTTATGCTAGGCTTAAATGACTTATTACCAACTTATATGGCTTAAGTTCATTACTTACACATACTTCTTACTTTTTATCATTCATGTTCCTTAATCCAAACTTTTCTTATCAACCTATCATGTTAGAGATAGAAGATAATTGGAGAAGAGGATCTTACTTTAGAAGTTCTTGATAAATAGCTTCTTTCTTCTTCTTATGTAAGTAGCTTATTACAACTTACTCTTCCTAACAATTAAGCACTTTGAGAGAGAGTGTTTAGATTATTTGAACAACTAGCAAATGACTTGCCAACCTTCACTATTTATAGAACTTGCAAGGTTTAGGGCAATTTAGTCGATACACTAAACCACCTCCTTACTATTCATAACTTGATCAACACAAATCCTATCCTTTTGCTTGGTCATTACTCACCTAACTTGGCCATTACTTTATTTACTTGATCACCACTTATCTTGGTTATCACTTATCTTGATCACCACTCACATTAATCATATTACTATGGGTTTGCCCCATGGGTTAGACAACTCATGGAATCTAGCTTGGGCCTTAACCCTTAATTCATTTGAGCTTGTACCAATTATAATCAATCTTCGAAGTCCATTTTCATTACTTAATACATATACTTATAGTTTATGTATCATCATCGTATTATACTTATATATACTTCATAATATCGATATTTCTTCCTTCATACAAACTCGTATAATACCCGTATTATACTCGTTTTCTTTCTCGTCTGAATACTCACATATCATACGATTATCTCTTAGCATTAATTCTTCACTTTCCTTACATTCTTAATTTAAGTCATGGCGAAACATTACGTTTTCCATAACTAGATTATTATTACATAATCCGTCTTACCTTAATATTCTATCATCACGTATTTCTCGAAATTCAAAATAATTTTTCGAACAAATCTGGATGAATAGTGTTTTTGAAAAATTTCTCGGAAAACTTTTATTTTAAATGTCTTAGAAATTCAAACACTTTAATTCCTTCACGTAGCTCAAATACTACGACATTCCAACATCAATAGGTTATAGAACAACAACCATCTTGATATCACATAAAATATGATTTTATTATTATTTAATTTAATAAAATCATTTTACAATAAAATCAAATTTCTCGGTTAGGTTACATTCTTCCCCCTTATAAAGATTACATCCCCGAATCTCGTCTTACTTCTACTCAAATAGATGAGGAAAATTTTTCTTCATCTTTTCTTCTAATTCCGTTGCTTCCTCGGCATCATGGTTCTTCCATAATACCTTCTTGATGGTATTACTTTGTTCCTCGAGAACTTGCTCTTTTCTATCAATGATTTGAATCGGCGATTCTTCATATGATAAATCCTTCTCGATATGAATGGCTCATACTCGATTACGTGCTTATAGTCCGGCTTATATGGGCGTAATCTGAATCGTGAAAACACGTTATGTATTCTTTCTAGATGCGGAGGTAATGCTATCATATCGCTACCTCTCTACCCGTTTTAATACTTGAAAGGTCCTATAAACCTTGGACTTAACTTTCCTTTCTTTCAAAGCGTATCTTTCCTTTCGAGGGAGATACCTTTAGAAACTCTGTCTGAACCTACTTGAAACTCTCGGTTTAATCTATGCGAGTCCGCATACTTCTTACATCTGTCTTGGTATTTGAAACAAGGCGCATCAAATTAACTTAACCACATCCATTTGTTTGCTTTGCACAATTACGGTCCTAGCATCCGGCGTTCTCCCACTCATCCCAACCTGATGGTGTTACGCACCTTCTTAAATCTGAGCTTCATAAAGGCGGCATACCTATGCTTGCATGATAAGCTTTGTTATTATATACAAACTCTACCCGGTGGTAGATGATCATCCCAACTACCCTTAAAATCCATGACCTTGAAGACCTCAACATGTCTTCTAACGTCTGAATTGTTCTCTCGCTCTGCCCATCAGTTTGTGGATTATAAGTTGTGCTTAATTTCAACTGTGTTCCCAACTGTTCTTGCAAACTTCTCCAGAAGTTCGATGTGAATCGTGGATCACGATCTGACACAATCGATACTGGTACTCCATATCTGGAAATAATTTCCTTGATATAGAGTTTAGCTAACTGGTCTAAGTTATACTTGACCCTAATCGGTAAGAAGTGAGTCGATTTCGTTAATCGGTCAACTATTACCCAAATAGAATCGTACCCTTTTGCCGTTGTTGGAAGTCCCACCACGAAATCCAGCGAGATATGCTCCCACTTCCATTACGGAATCTCCGATGGTATAACAAGCCCTTTGGGTCTTTGATGTTAAGCCTTAACTTTTTGACAAGTCGAAGCACCTACTCACATACTCTGCTATTTTCTCTCTTCAAGTTTGGCCACCAAAAACTTCTGTCGAAGGTCTTGATACATCTTAGTGCTACCGGGATGTATCGAGTCTGCTCGAACTATGAAACTTCTTGTAACACTTGCTCTTTTAATTTTAAGTCTCATTTCGGAACCCAAATTCTTCCTTCAAATCTTAATAATCCTTCATTATCAAGACTATACTTAGTATCTTCTTTATCGGTTAATAGGCTCCCTCATTTGGTTACACTCATCAGATTTGAGTTGTACCTCCTTTACTCTTTCTACGATGGTAGATTGCATCTCCATCATAAAAGAGTATCTGTCCCATTCACTCGGCATCTTCAACTCTATCTCCATTCTAGCCATCTACATTTATTAACTCATTTGAGTAGTTAACATAGACAACCTTTCCAGACCCTTCTACTTAAAGGCGTCGGCAACTACGATGGCTTTCCCGGGATGATCTGAGTTTCTGAATCGTAATCCTTTATCAACTCTAGCCATCTTCTCTGCCTCATATTCAACTCCTTACGGTGAAGATATACTTTAGACTCTTATGGTTAGTATATATCTCACATTTCTCCCCATAAAGATAATGTCTCCATATCTTTAGGGCAAATACTATCATGGCTAGTTCGGATCATGAGTAGGATAAACTTTCTCATAATCCTTTAAGCTGTAAGTGATGCATCTGTGATGACTTTGCCATCTTTGCGTGAGCACGCTGACCAAGTCCTCTATCTGACATCATCGCTATAAACTACTGAAATTTCACGTGTCATCAGCGGTAATGACAATCTGGTAACTTCAATTAATCTTTTCTTGAGTTCTTGAAAACTGTCTTCACATTTATCCGTCCATCATCGTATTTCACGTCTTCCTTGTCAAGTTAGTCGGCGGGGTAGCTATCTTGAAAAATCTTGGATAAATCTTGATAGTATCCGTAACCTAAAACTCCTTTTCCTCGGTTGGCATTTTCGGTTGTTCCCGATTCATCACTTTATTCTACCTTGTTGGATCCTTTGAAATCCCTTCTTGATCGATGACATGACCTAAAAAGCTGTACTTTCTCCGGCCAAAATTCACACTTAGTGAATTTAGCATATAACTTCCCTTTCTTAGTGTCTCCAACACTAATCTTAAATGTTGACATGATCTTACGGCGTCTTAGAATAGACTAGAATATCATCGATAAACCTGACGACGAACTTGTCCAAATATAGTTTGAACACTCTGTTCATCATATCCATAAATCACGGTTGGTGCATTTGTCGACCCAAATGACATCACGAAAACTTCGTAATGACCATAACGAGTTACGAATGCTGTTTTTGGTACATCCTCCTTCTAACCTTCAGCGGTGATACCCGTCCATAAAATCTATTTTAGAAAAATACTTTTGCCCTTTCAAGTGATCAAAGATCATCGATCTGGGCAATGGGTATTTATTCTTTATCGTTAACTTGTTCGACTCTCGATAGTCGATCTGAAAGCTTAACGATCCATCTTTCTTCTTGACAAACAATACGGTTGCCCCATGGGAAACACTTTCGGTTGAATGTACTTCTATCCAATAGTTCACATAAGCTGAACCATTAGCTCCTTCATTTCCACGAGTAGCCATACGATCTGGTGCCTTTGAGGCTGGTTAAACTCACGGCACAATGTCTATTATGAATTCGATCTCCCGTCCGTTGGTAAACCCGGTAACTCACTTGGAAATACATCCATGAATTAGTTTACTATAGGTATTTGTTCCATGGTTGCTCCCACATCTTTGGGTATCAACAACATAGCACGAGATAACCTATACACCCCTTCATAAAGTTTTCTAGTTTGTGTCATCGTAAAAGACAACCACGAGCGTCCGACGAATTATTACTAGTAAAATACTACGGGAGGTTGTTTTCAGCGTCACGATGCTCACACATTTCTTTTGGCAATCTATAATGGCTCCATGGTTAATCAACCAATCCATTCAGAAATCACATCGAATTCTCCCCAACTTTATCGGTATTAAATCTCTGAGATAACTTACAACCACGTACATCTACGCATGACAACCCCTATGAATACTTTCAGCGGGGATTATCTCTTCGTTTGCTACCTTAATGTTCAAAGGTATATGCAACTTTTTGGGAAGTAATCCTGAGTCGTCTAGCAAAATCACATGCTATAAAAGAACAAGTAGCACCCGAATCAAATAACGCGTATGCATTTATGTTATTGATCGGATAATACATACTGTACTTCATCCCCCTGATGCCACCGCATCTTGGGCCGTCGTATTAAAAGTGCGGGCCATTGATCTACCCAGTGAAATTTGGACCACTAATAGCCAACTTCCGCTATTAGTGCCCTTATTTCCTTCCATACCCTTCTTGGGCAATTCTTAGCTATGTGGTCGGTTGATCCACATACAAAACATCCGTGGTTTTTCTTGGATTGGGACAGTTAGGCAAAATGTGCCCTTCTCATCCCTGATTATAACATCTTGCCTTTCCTTTGAGGCAGAGACTCTAAGTGAGTCTTCCCTTGAGTTTCTGAGGCCTCCATCCTTCTCTTGGAATCCCCTTGCTTTACTCGGTATTCCCGAGTTAAAACCTTTCTTTTCGGCCGCTTCCACTTTCTGGCTGGCTCCTTGGTCTTGATTCCCCCATCAACTTTACTCTTATTTTTCTTATCTTTGTGAGTCTTGGTGAGAGCCTCATTCCCACCTTGAAGCAATTATTGCCTTTTCTAATATGGTTCCAAAGGAAGTACTTTGAAACACCAGATCCGGCTATAGAGCCGGGGTTTCAAACCACTGCTTTCGATCTCTAGCCTTCCTCACTTGATGTCCACTTGGTGTGGAAGCAAATCGTGCAGTTCATTAAACTTGGCGACATCTTTGAGGAAGCTGTCATATCCCCTTGTTTTAATTCCGAAAACCTCATTTCCATTCTCCCTTGCATACTCGTGGGAAAATAGTTCTCGAAGAAAATCTCCTTAAACCTTTCCCGTTAGGTTTCTATATCGGCCCTAACTTTGGTTTGCCTCCCACCGAGAAGTTGGCCTCTCCTTTCATCAAATAGGTTGCAAAGGCAACCTTTTGACCCTCCTCAACATTTGCTTTATAACAAATGCTTTCTCAATTTCTTTTACCCAAGTGCAGGGCTTCTATAGGGTCCGTAGTTCCTTTGAACTCGGTGGACCTACACTTTTAAAGTCCTTAAAAGTAGTAGCTCGTCTTACTCCGAGAATTACGGTACATTAGCCCCGTCTATTAAATCGGTAGTTAAAAGATTAACGAACTCTTGCATTGGATTAACAGGACCACCCTCAGGTTGGTTAACATTATCGTCTTGATTTAGTTGTCTCCTTCTTGGCGACATTTTCTTTTGTTAAAAAACAACACATCATTATTACTTTCTTCTTGTTGATTAGTTATTATTTGCGATAAAACAATAACTTCATCATCTCATTACTCAATATGTTCCATAAAAGAGACTTATATTGATTCTTATCTTGTAGTGTAATACTACATTGTTTACATTACTCGACCTTAGGTGATTACATTACCATCCATAATTACTTTCCAAAATTGGGATTTACAAAAGACCACCCTTGATATACAAAAGGGTTTTACATCACTACTAGATACATAATATTTACATATCTAATCTACTCTAGCTATTGCTAGATTACATCTGCCGAATGGCATTCTCGAAATCTTTCTTGGCCAAACCGGCTATGACATCTCGACTAATGGTATGTCGAGTCTGCCCTACTTCCACTGGATATCCAGCTACTTGCTGCTAGAAGTCCACGTGAGAACTCCTATGTATATAGGACATCCTCTCCAACTTCTGCTGTTTAGTCTTTAGCTCCTGCTTGAGCTCAAAGACTTCACATTTCAGCTCTCGGACCTTGTCCTTAGCTAGAATTCTATCATCGTGCTCTTCTTCCCACATACCCTCCATGCTAGTCTTGTCCTCATGGACGACTTGGAGTTCTCTTCAACTCCTTCACCTCTTGGCGGTAATGGACATTCTATCCAATACTGACATAAATAGTGCCTTCATTGACTCTTTAGAAGTCAATTCTTCTGTAGGTGGAACCTGGTCAAAGGACATCACGTCCACCTCCTCCTCTAGCATGCCATCAAAAATAGACATATAGTCTAAATCGTCTGAGTCTCCAGACTCTATTACTACCACCTCTGGCTTAATCTCTACGGGATTGGATAGTATCTCTACCCGATTAACTGAATCCTCGCTCACTACATGTATATTTCTATACATATCATTTTCTCCTAGCATCTACAATAAAACAATATAGTTTGATTAGTACACGTCAGTAAAATAATAAAACACATAACATAATATAATGCATTTTTTTTATAAGGTTATCTTTCATCTTTTACTTCTTTATTAAGGTTATGACTTAAGGTTCTAATCCCCCTTAAGTTTTATAACCTGAGGCTTTGATACCAACTTGTGGCGCCCCCAAATCAAGGTATCTTCGGCTTGAAGCGGATGGTGCTTATCTTGTGTCAAACATTCATACATTCATTCAATTGAATAGTCTCAAAGAACGAACATAACGTCTATATATTAAAGGTAATATTTACATTTCCCAGGTTCTATACCCGTTACAAAGGTTCTTTGTCATAATATTCATTACATTACAACAATAGACCTATACCATTACAAGACAGCTTAATAATCTGCCTTAGCTTTTCCTTTATCCTTATTTGATCCTTCGGGACGTTCAGTCTTAGCTGCATTCATATGGTTCAAGCAAGAGTGAGCATAACTAGCTCAACAAGTATAACAATTTCAATAACAACATGCTTGATACATATGAATCGTATATCTTCGATAACTGAACAATAGTTATGAAGTACTATTGATAATTCAAAATAGCACTTCATCTTTCTTTCAAAATGTTTCACAATGAATAATATTGATAAAACATTCACTCGGTCAAAGACCTCGGTATTCATTCTTTCTTTAAAAGGACAACCCGGAACTAAGTCAAAGTAAGCTTGGTATTACTTACGAGCACTTCTAGGTGATCGACTTTATTGTACTCTATGTTGATCGACACTACATCCATTAAGCGTATATACGTTTAATCATTTAGCAACCTCACGTGCACATCGTTTTCTGACGAAAAAACATTTGTTTAACATTTTAGGTCTTCTTTTGAAAACCATATCAAGTAGTTGACAAAAGATAATAGCATTTGATAACGAGATGAATAGATTATCAACAATCCACTCAATATGTTAAGACTAGCCAAAGGCGGCTTTAACTTCATTATACTTCAATTCATGCGTGAGATACATGAACTTCAAAAACTTGTTGATTGAGCGAGACAAGAGTTAGAATACTTGCCTTAAGCGTACGCTGCTACGATGTAATTTACTTTACGTTCAAGTCTTTCAAGTCTCTACAATACATGATCACATAATGCCTTACATTAGGTCACACATAATCAAGTATGTATCGACTATATCTTACCCTTCATCTCAATCTAATTTGTATATTAGACTTGATTACTATTCATTTTGATTTCATCATTCTATTTGCATTCATAGATGGATGAGTTATTACCACTCTTTACACATTACTCTTAAGGTTTAACAATGCTTTAGCAATGTTATTTTAGGTTTCTTAAGGTAGGTTTAACTCAACCTAATAACCCTTTCTTGCTTTACATTCACAAATATTCTTCACTATCATTTGTCAAAGGCGGGTAAATGGCTGGCTTTACTTTATACTGCATCTCGTGTTTGCGTGTACGAGAGTTAACGATCAGGATAGCCCGGACTTGGCTTGAGCGGTGCCTTCCCTTTTCTTCTTGGGCGCTTGGCGCCAATTTCGATGTGACATAGGCAGTTCATGGCGGCTGCTGACGTGACTAATTGGTCTAGGGTTGGCCTAAATGGCTGACTCTGTCTCTGAGAAAAAAAATTTTAGATCTTTGAATTTTTGTGTGAACTTCCGGACGCATAACTCTTTACGTTATAAGTCCGAATTGGCTCGTTCAAAAGCCTATGGTTCACAAATTACGTAATCTACTGGCGTTCATGCAAAATTTCATCTATTTGACTTCGTTTGCTAAAAATTCACCTATTGGTTCATTTTTAGCGTAAGCGATAAGCGTTAAATGAGCGTTCGGCGCTTTCGTTCTTAGTTCTAAGTCGAAATTAGCTCATTTTGAGTCATGACTCTTAAATGATGAACATGACTTGTCTCCATTGGAAAATAACATTTTTGAGCTCAAACTCAAAATTTGACTTCCATTCAGAAATTTTCTGAATTGAATGATTATCGTCTAATCGCGATTTAAAGAAATCTTCATTCTTATGACTTGTTCAACATTACAAATGAATTTCATTCATCATGTGAACATATTAACCTACTTATTCCAACAACTTATACTCATGGTTGGACTTTGACTTATTTCTTCATAAGCTTATAACTTGATAAATTTATAAACTACTTATGAACTTATCATTCATAACTTATGATGATTAAAGTTTCTTAATCATCATACATATATATGTTCTTCTCATCATATAGCTTTACTTATGTATACTTGATACATATGATCATAAAAGTTCATTTACTTCCATATTCCTTATATTGCAAAACTCATTATAAGTTCATAATTCCTTCACATAAGTTTATAACTTATGCTAGCTTAAATGACTTATTACCAACTTATATGGCTTAAGTTCATTACTTACATACTTCTTACTTTTTATCATTCATGTTCCTTAATCCAAACTTTTCTTATCAACCTATCATGTTAGAGATAGAAGATAATTGGAGAAGATCTTCTACTTTAGAAGTTCTTGATAAATAGCTTCTTTCTTCTTCTTATGTAAGTAGCTTATTACAACTTACTCACCCTAACAATTAAGCACTTTGAGAGAGTGTTTTTAGATTATTTGAACAACTAGCAAATGACTTGCCAACCTTCACTATTTATAGAACTTGCAAGGTTTAGGGCAATTTAGTCGATACACTAAACCACCTCCTTACTATTCATAACTTGATCGAACACAAATCCTATCCTTTTGCTTGGTCATTACTCACCTAACTTGGCCATTACTTTATTTACTTGATCACCACTTATCTTGGTTATCACTTATCTTGATCACCACTCACATTAATCATATTACTATGGGTTTGCCCCATGGGTTAGACAACTCATGGAATCTAACTTGGGCCTTAACCCTTAATTCATTTGGGCTTGTACCAATTATAATCAATCTTCAAGTCCATTTTCATTACTTAATACATATACTTATAGTTTATGTATCATCATCGTATTATACTTCATATACTACTTCATAATATCGATATTTCTTCCTTCATACAAACTTCGTATAATACCCCATATTATACTCGTTTTCTTTCCTTCGTCTGATACTCACATATCATACGATTATCTCTTAGCGCATTAATTCTTCACTTTCCTTACATTCTTAATTTAAGTCATGGCGAAACATTACGTTTTCCATAACTAGATTATTATTACATAATCCGTCTTACCTTAATATTCTATCATCACGTATTTCTCGGAAATTCAAAAATAATTTTCGAACAAATCTGGATGAATAGTGTTTTTCGAAAATTTCTCGGAAAACTTTTATTTTAAATCTTAGAAATTCAAACACTTTAATTCCTTCACGTAGCTCAAATACTACGACATTCCAACATCAATAGGTTATAGAACAACAACCATCTTGATATCACATAAAATATGATTTTATTATTATTTAATTTAATAAAATCATTTTACAATAAAATCAAATTTCTCGATTAGTTCTGAAATTGAATAAGAAACCCTTACAACAATTGGTGAATCTAATAGTTGATAGAGAAATTGAATTCGTGATAGACTTAATACCATAGACTTTACCGATTTAGAAAGCCCCATATCGTATGGCGCGTGTAGAAATGAAGGAATTGATGATATACCTTCAAGTACTGCTAGATAAGGAATTATCTCCATGGGGAGCACCAGTGTTGTTTATCAAGATGAAGGATGGATCGATGAGGCTCTGTATCGACTGTCGAGAGTTGAACAGATAATTGAGAATATATATTCGTTGCCAAAAATTGATGACCTTTTTGATCAATTGAAGGGAGCGAAGTGTTTTGAAAATATAGATCTACGAATGGGTTATCATCAGTTAAAGGTATGAAAGGAGGACATGCTAAAGACAGCGTTTCAAACTTGATATGAACATTACAAATTTTTGGTGATGTCATTTGGGTTGACTAACGCCCCAACAACATTTATGAATTTGATGAACCGAGTTTTCAAGCCCTATTTGGATAAGTTCGTGGTACTTTTCATTAACGACATTCTAATTTATTTAGAGACCAAGGAAGAACACTCTAAACATCTGAAGATGGTATTGGAGAAGCTGAGAAAGGAGAAGTTGTATGCAAAGTTTCTATGTGCGAATTTTGGTTGGAGAAGGTGCATTTCTTAGGGCACATAATAGACAAAAATGGAATTTCAGTATATCTTACGAAGGTGAAGGCGGTGAATAATTGGGAGCAGCCAAAGACGCCGATGGAGGTGCCAAGTTTCTTAGGGTTAACCGAGTACTATCAAAGATTTATCCAAGATTTTTCTAAGATAACAATCTCATTGACCAATCAAACGAGGAAGATGGTGAAGTTTGTTTGGACGGAAAAGTGCGAAGAAAGTTTCAAGGAGTTAAAGAAGAGGTTGAGCGAGGCGTCTATATTATCATTATCAAATGATACGGGAGGTTTTGTGGTATATAGTGATGCATCACACAAAGGTCTTGGATGTGTGCTGATGTAACATGACAAGGTTATTGCGTATGCATCACGACAATTGAAGGATTATAAGAAGCGATAGCCTACCCAGGACTTGGAGTTGGCAGCGGTAATTTTTGCATTGAAGATTTTGAGGCATTGTTTTTATGGAGAGAAATATGAGATATATACGGACTACAAGAGTATGAAATATATCTTTGCACAAAAAGAGTTAAACCTACGACAAAAGAGGTGGTAGTAATTAATTAAAGATTTCGACTGCGAAATTCTTTATCACCCAGGGAAGGAAAACATAGTAGCCGACGCATTGAGAAGAAAAGGGAAGGAGAAGTTGCTTTCATTGACAGCTCAAGTGGATCTAATAAGAGAAATGAAGAGACTGGACATAGAGGTGAAGGGACCTAAAGAGTTCGAAAGGATGTTATTTGTAAAGGGAGCTCGTTCGACAATGTTGGATAAAGTGAACAAAATAATGGAGAAAGATGAAGAATGTGAAAGGTTAAATGTTACGCCCGAGAAAATAGAATTTTATGTGAATTAAATATTTATTTGATTATGTGAATTAAATAAATTTAATTGATTATGTATGTGAGTAATCTGTATGAAGGTCAATCTATGACCTAGAATGTGCGGATGTGGTTAGGATTCTGGCTATGTGCTAGAATTAATTGTTTTGAATTTTCAAGACGAAAAATAAAAGTTTTCCGAGAAATTTCTGTAAAAACACTATTTATCCATTTCTGCTAGGGAATTAAGTTTGAAATTTTGAGAAACGCGTAATGATAGAATTCTAAGATGAGATGGAATATCCAATAATATTTCAGTTCTGGCAAACGAAGTTTTTGCTTGCGGACTTAAAACCTAAGTGTTAGGGAAAGTGAGTTCCGAGAAGGAAATGAATGCGTA
The DNA here is from genome assembly GCA_020205605.1 of Panax ginseng. NCBI lineage: Eukaryota > Viridiplantae > Streptophyta > Magnoliopsida > Apiales > Araliaceae > Panax > Panax ginseng. Next base: position 72,531,582 of record CM035139.1, read on the forward strand.
TAATGATTAGGGTTAATATACGTGTGAAATATGAGTATGATACTAGTTAGTATATGAGTATAGTATGAAGATTATTATGATGTATAATATGAATATCGTACGAATACTATACGAAGAGAATACGTGAGTTATACGCGTAGAATACGATTAGTTCTTATTGAATTTTGATTTTATGGACTTTGTAGAATCCAATTGGACTTGGATTATGTCAAGCCCAATGCTTTATGAAATCAAGCCCAAGATAGGCCCAATATGAATTAATTCTAAGGCCCGATCTAAGAAATCGAACCGCGGATCGAACCAATGGGTCATCGGATGGGAAAAACCCATGGGACAACCTATGGGGGGACCCACAAGGCCATATGGGCCAGCCACTTGGTGGCCAAGTAAAGTAACTTTACTTGGTGGTTAATGTGATGCCCCCAAATTCAGGTACTTGAAACCCGAAGATACCATTTCTATGAGCGAAATAATACTAATAATAATAACAATAATATAGATTATCAAATTTAATTTACATATTATCAGAGTTTCCCAATTCCCAAGTACGAAACCTTTAATCATTCATTACATGATAATAATAATATATATTATCCTTAACCTAAAGTTAAACTATTACATCAGATAGCATAGAAATTCATTCAGCAACCTTTCCTTTCCCTTTGTTCTTGGTAGAGCCTTCAGGTTGTTCACACTTAGCTAAAAACATTTAAATTAAGCAAGGATGAACATTTGAGTGCCCAGCAAGTAATAGCAAGCAATAACAGTTAGCTGAAAGAATTAAATATTTTCTTTGAATGATACTTCTACAACTAATCAACAGTTGTGAAGTAAGCTGAACCAATAATAAACAACATATCATTTCGATTTCAAATTTTTGAAACTACGTACTGACTATAAATGAGGATCAGTTGACAGACTATGAACATTGTTTTCTATTTTTGAAAAGGTTAAATAGAACTTCATCTGTAAACTGTCATAACTTCACGAACGCGGGGTGATCAAATTTCATTATGCCTCATTGATCAATACTACATTCAAGAACGATATTATCGTTCACTTTGTTCGCCTTGGCGCATAAAAATTTCCCAATTTTGGGATGTTCATAACAGTCTTGAATCCAAACCAAAACAATTCGATTGGATAATAATAAAGTTTTATCTTGTTCAACAACAATTTTAAATTTGTGTCTAGCAGATCAAATAGCTTAGACGACTTTTAATTCAACGTGTACATACTGGACACCGATAAGTATGTATCAACATGTGATAGAATATATTGATTATCCAAGTGAGGACACTTGTATAACCATGTTTGGAAATTAACGAACAGAATATATATCTTAATCTACAATAACAGAATTAAGGAAATTGTCCCACAAATTATAATTTAATAATTTACTTATACAGAATCATTGCATAAGTATATACAAAGGTTGAAATATTTGAACAATGAAAAAGAATAGTTCAGATATTATCTTACGCATGTCCATTGCATAAAGTAAATGCAAAGGGTTAGATTCTTACCTTGTTTGCTACTTACAGTTATGCAACTTAGTTTTATCGTTTATATAGCAACCTATCAGCAATAATATTATTTTACTAATTAGCATAACATATCGTAACACATAATACTGCTTATTGCAGTCGGCACATAACCAAGTCACATTGTCACACATTTAACAATAATTGAATCACAAACAAACTTTAATACAGTCAAAATATCTAAGTCCAGATCAATTTCTGAAACATGTCGGTGTACCGACAACTTTACCAGGTAATTATTGAGTCTAAGACCTAAACAGTAGTTCAATATCCATTTAGATAACTTATATATCAGTCGCATTATTTTTCATGGCCTTATACTAATTTTTAAATAATTATTACAATTTATCATGATTTTTGAAACACCGAATCATTATTAAATGATTTAAATATTAAATAATTTCATTATCATTAATATTTAATTAATATTAAACTATTAATGAAACCATTGCAAAAATATTAAGTTATTTTAAAATAACTTCAAATATTTTTAAAGTATTTATTTTACCTTTAAATGATTTTTAAAACAATTAAAATTATTTTAATTAATTACCATTAATATTAAAATATTAATTTATTATTTATCCAAATATTAAAAGTCATTAATTATAACTTAAAATATTTTTAATTCATTTATATCCCTTTTTAATCGATTTTTAAATTAATAAAAATCATTTTAAAACTATTTATTTAATATAATTATTAAATAAATATAATATCATTATTATTAAATTATTAATAAAATCTACCTTTAAATATTAAAAGTTATATTTTATAACTTAAAATATTTTTATAACACTTAAATAATTTTTATATTATTTTTAAATCATTAACTATTTTTCCATAATTTATTTAATATATTATTAAATAAAATAATTATCATTAATATTAATTTATTAATGAAATTCATCACATAATATTAAAATTTATTAAAAATAACTTAAAATATTTTCTTATACCATAATATATTTTTAAATGATTTTTCATGTATTAAAATCATTTTAAATAATTTATTTAAGATTATAATTAAATAAATTAAATACCTTTAATATTTCAAAATATTAAATATTTATGAAATATATTAAAAATAATAAAAAACTAATTTTGGACTTTAAAATAATTTTAATAATTTATTATGTATTTTCATAATTAAAAACTAATTTTCTATAATTATTTAATAAAAATATAATTTTAATAAATAAACTGTCGCTAAAGACCACCTATAGCGACATAACCGTCGCTATAGGTGTTCTTCATGAACCCAGATATTCATGTGCAGTGACCGAGTGGGCATGTTTGACCATGATTAATTCTTCAAACAAAGTGTTTCTGGACATGTTGATCAGATCATGTAGTACAAATGCAACACTACAAGACCCAACAACAAACATGTTCAAATAACATTACAATAAGTAGATCTAAGCCTTCAAAGTTCTTTATCGAACCTGTTTTCATTTTTGGGTTACCCGAAATGAAGAACGATTCATTTTCGCCCACTTGGGCTTCCACAACTTGCAATCATTTTGATGTTTATGTGATTTAAAACTTTCAGTGTGTAGCCAACATGTAAGAGAGTAGGTCTATTGCATAAAACCACCATAACATCAACAGAATAGCCAGATCTTGTCCGGTCAAACCATGTCAGAAGTCACGATCTTGAGTTTTCTGGGTTACCCAGAAAACTCAATCCGTGATCTTTCTGCTTGGTTTGACCATCACCCAAATCCAGTCTGTTTGTAATATGTGATATATTAAAGCATTTATATGTAGTATAACTACCATACTATAGATTGAATACAACAACAAACACAATTTAACAAACACAAGAAAGATCATGGGGCTTGAATATGTTGTCAGTCCCTTTTTGGGCAGTTTCTGGGTTACCCAGAAATGCCAGTCATGGCCAGTCAACGACTTTTGACCACAAATATCTTTCAATATATATTAGATCCGACCCTGATTCAAGTTGTAGATTATTGATCTCATGACATACTACAAGTATAAACCTTTAAATCACCAAAACAATAAACAAGCACAGATCTACAAGGCTTGACATTCATTGTCAGACAACCAAAAACAAAATTTCTAGATTTTGTAAAAACTTGATTTTGAGCAGATTAATGTTATGAATCTAGCACGAGCCAACCCAGATCATTTAATTAGACTACATATAACATGTTTAAACAATAAAACCTAAGATCTAACATGGAATCAAAGATTAATTTTTTTAGGCTTAGGGTTATACCTTTCTTGATCAAATCCTTGATTTTAGGCTACTGATTTGTTAACGGTATTAGTGGGGCTTTGTTTGCGACTGATATACTTGAAAATTTTTGTGGGTTTTAAAGAGAGAGATAATGGTCGAGTGTTGGGACAAAAATAAGCTAACAAATGCAATTCTCTCTCTCTCAATCTATATATACAAGTCATAGATATATACATGAATGGCTGATATTGCTTGATTTGCTAGAGATTTTGGTCACATGGGGTTGTTAGTTTAGGTTACCAACTCTAACACTTGTCAAACTTTGCAATTTACATATAAAGAAATATCAAAAAGGTTATTTTGGTCTTTTTGCTCACAAATTTAATGGCAAATTAGTAATATGGCAAACCCTTAGGGTTTGACCCTTAGGGTTTAACCCTAAAGTTTTAGCATAAAAATGGCAGGATTTCTAATTAGGGTTTAAAATAAAAATTTTAGTTTCTAAAAATAAAAATTATAATTTCTTGATTAGTTTGGGTTTTCTAAATACTTAGACCCACAAATTAAGTTTTATAATCCAATAATTTACATTAGGGCTTATATTTAGTAAGTAGGGTTACCCATTTAGCATTTAGGGTTAATAACTTAATAATTAGGATTAACAATTTGTAATTAGGATTTCTAATTACATTATACATAGATATTAGGGTTTAAAGTCCACTAATTAGGATTTCTAATTACATTATACATAGATATTAGGGTTTAAAGTCCACTAACAGTGAGTTAGATCGGTTGCTAGTTTCGTATATACCTTCGCTCTCTGAAGGAATTGTTTAGCCCAGCTCCCATATGTCAAACATCAAAGGTTACGATTGTACCACAACCTAAACTTATGGTAACTTATCTTAACCATTAATTATAATGTTCGTTAAGTTAATTTCTTATTCCTTACGGCTTTCTGACAACTAATTGTCATACCTCAGGATTCATTCTTATATGACTTACCTTCGGCTTTCATTAATCTTATTACCGTTCATTATGACTTTCTTAATACCATTCGTATCTTATTTAATACTTTCGTTATCCATTACTTGAACCCCATATTCATTAGTCATTCTTAATATCGAAGCCATACCATTCGTTGTATGCTAAGACCGCTCGTTTATCGCAACATCATTGCATACATAGTATTTATACGCTTCACACTTATCTCTCATTATCATGACATAACATCAAAATGTTATTCATTACCCTCATCGCTCAATGTCTAAGGAATCACAACCATAGCAATCCTCCACGTTCGTTTATCGTAACTACGGTCCCCGGATATCGGTTCCGTAATCCACGTTTACATTCTTAATCTTTTACTCTCATTTAATCTTTTCGTTCAACCTTCATTAAAGGTTTAAAACACTTGATTAAGGGTTACATTAGTTGAACATTATGTTCTTTATCTTCTCTTACGTTTCCCCCAAGAGTTGAGCAGTTAAAAGCTTTTCTCTAGCTTTTTTCCTACACTGGCGCTGCGGTGCCACTCTCTTCTTTATCTCTCGTGTCTTGGAGCGAGTTTGTAGTACCCGGCTCCCTGGTCTGGCGCTGCAGCATCACCTTACAAGGCAAGGATGGCGTCACGGCGCCAAACCCTAACCCTAGAAAATTTCTCTAAGTGTTAAATCCAATTTGAGACGCTTACTTCCCGCTTTCATAACTTATTCGTTATAACTCAGAACGAGGTCATTCCAAAGACATTCTCTTCCTTACCATACGTGCTTCAATCCCCCTCAGATAGAACTTCATTTTGAATCCGTTAACGTGCCATTCAATTGGCTTAATCTTCACCCTTCGTTTATTTTACGTTTTTAACGCTCTTTGTTTGTTCGTCCGTAATTCGGTCATTCGAACTCAAAATTCGTTCATTCTTGAGTCCACGACTCATGTTTTCTATGTTCTCTTACATTCTTATGAAACCCTACATTTTTGGGTTCATTTACTAAATTTCTAAATTTCGTTTGTCTTTTACAAAATTTTTGTCATAACTTTGTTATAGCTAAGTTTTAATCCGTTCTTCATGAACGTTTCTACCGTTCCTAACCAAGAAATATGCATCTAACTTATACGTGATGGTTTTAAACTTTTCCATCAACAACAATTATCCCACGATGGTTTTAAATTTGTCTATCAACAACGTTCTTTGTGTTCTTCGCGTTCTTCGTTCGTTCTTCATTTTAATCGATATTTTGGATTACGATATCACTTTTTATTGGAATTTGATGTTATATAACATCATTCCTTACTTATTTCACCTACTTATTTATATAATCCACTCGGATCGTTCTAATTCATTACGAATCTTATACTTCCTTAAGAAATTTATAAACTAAGCTTTTAATTCTTATTTCTTCATTTTCTTACAATTTCAACCATATGAAATCATTCCTAACATCATTTACTTCTTATTCTTATTAATCTGTGTTTTGAACATAAAAACTTAAGAAAATTTAACTTAGAAGTTAGGTTTTAATACATTTCCTCTTTATTTTTCTTCCGCTAGACAAAACTGGCGATTTGTTTGCTTTTCTATTTCACGAACACTTTCGATCCGATCAATTATGCTCATGCTTTTCCTTCTCCCTCTCCATCCGAACCCTCTCTCTCTCTCTCTCTAGTTGTAGGATTTTCAAAATCTCATTTAAATGAAAGTTAGCTTCCTATTTATAGAAAATCCAAAGCTAAGGCAAAATAGTCATTTCACCCCCTAACCTCCTTACTATTCACACCTCCATACTATTCATGACTCAAGTGTTAAGTTAACTTAGCCCTTAAGTCTACTTAGCCTTTAAGTTACGTGGTTCCGTCTTTCGGGTTTTCATCTGACAGTTTTAAAAACCGCGATTCTCGGAATCCAAATATTTTTGGATATTTCATCTTTCCTTTACCGATTAACTTTTACGTATTCTTTGGATTTCTGAAAAACTGAAAAACACTTTTTGGTGTTAAGCGTTTTCCTTCACGTTTTTCCCTAACGTAGCTAAACGAATGAAAAGTACATAATAGTACTTTTCGTCGTTTTTATTTCGTCCGATTTTTGCACGTTTTTTGAGAAAAGCTTTTATCGGCTTACTTAACTTTTCACGATATTTTATCATCAAATCTTTCGACGGAATGTCATTTCGACTTACCGAACTCTCGGAAAGGCTTAGGTTATTCAAACCCTAACCCTTAGGTTTAAATCGAATTGAATAATTACCTATTTCGTCTTTTTCCCCAGAAATATTTTTGTTCCCGGAAAATTTTCATTTTCGTCTTGAAAATTCTTAATTGCTTAGTCTAGCTCGTAGCCATAATCCTCCCGACTTATAATCATCCTAGGTTCTACAATGATTAATAAATACATAACACATAATATTATTAATAAAAATTTATTTTATTAATAACTAATTCTTTAATCTTAAATTCTACACGATCCGAATTTTCGGGTCGTTACACTCTTCCCCTCTTATAAAAATTCCATCCTCGTAATTTCTTAAAACCACACCCTTACCCGGGTAATCACATTCACCCTTTCTTCACAGAATTTTGTCGTAGAAATTTTAGCTTACCCTTCTTCTCACTTCCCTTCAACAGAGTTCTTATCTTTTCATCATTCCTAACCTCCATAACCTATCAAGAATCATAAAGTAGAAGAATAACGAGGAATATAAAATTTCCTTTTAAAACATTTCATACTTTTGCTGAGGGGTCAAATCGACCATGAACTCTTACTAGGTTTAACAGCATGACGTCGTAACCTTTCTTCCACGGTCATTTTACAATCACAAAGAAAGCAAACTACTTCTTACCCATCGTATACCCCATTTTGAGATATGTTCACCTCAGACTAAATCATTAGATTCCGCACCAAAACAATTTGGTTTGGCATAACTTCTTCAAAGAAAGCTCGATTTTGTTTTAAACATTACATACCATTTGTCTAGCCGAATCAAGTAGCTTAGACCATACCAATAAATTGGATATCAACGTGAAACATTCATCTAGTCAACTCAATTGACATCGATTACTTCAGAAATTCTTTTACGCAGCAATACATCAAAAGCGTTTTATGACATCATGATTTCATACTTTTCACAAGAAAGAAATTTGACCTATAACGATTTAGATTTAGCGACGCCGCCTCGAACCGTAACAATAGGGTATCTATAGCGACGGGAATGAGCTGACCGTTGGTATAAAGATAAAAAATAACTCTAGGTAACGCAATAAAGGGATAAAATAGGCTTATACCGAGGCCTTTTATTTGGCCGTAGGTAATGGAAGCTTCAAGTTCCCTCCTAAATGAAATTATCTGCCAAAATCTACCTCCATTATTTTCACTCTCCCAAAATCTCTCATACCTATACCCTAAATTTCCAACTTCATCGCGAACATAAATCACAATTGGAAGAATAATTCTCTCTCATACCCAGCCCTAAATCTCTCGTACCCAGCCCCTAAATCTCCCGTACTCATCCCCTAAATCTCTCATACCCAGCCCTAAATCGCAATTGGACATTAGCGATACATCTCTGCCGTGTGGCTCCACAATGAGACATAACCGAAGCCGCAGCCCTAGAAGCCGCCGCAACCGGCGTCGATCGACTGACCTAGAAAATTCAGACGATAGCGAATATGAAAGAAAATGGGAGAGCAAGAAGAAGAAAAAGATTACTGAAGATGATATTACTGAGTATTTGGCCAAAAAGGCCCAGAAAAAGGTTGTTATTCAAACGAATTTTTTATTTTTCGTTTTTACTTTTTGTATTGTTTAATGTTAATGATAATGTGATGTTGTTTCATGATTTAGGCGTTGAAAGTAGCGAAGAAACTCAAGTCACAAATGGTTTCTGGATATGCAAATGACTCAAATCCGTTCGGTGATTCAAATCTTAATGAAACGTAAGTCAATTTTCGTTGGTTATAAGTTTTGATTTTTAATTTTGGCCCAATTGTCTTTACGGTTTAAGGGAGATGAATATATGTACTTTAAACAATAAATTATGGGAATGGTTGTCTACCATGTCCACTATTGCATTTTGGAAATTTGATGCACTCATTAGTGCGAGATTGAGTTCAGATGAATATATATTTATATATATATATATAATAATTTTATTTATTGCTTAATAACGTAGTGGAAGGTGCTGAATGAATTAAAACCCCAAAACTTAGTGAATACCAGGAACTAAACTCTAGATTGTATTGTTGTCACTATAACTCTTTTCATATTTTTATTTTTAAAGTTAGGTTTATAATTTTCTGGTTAATAATTTCAAAGTTCCTGGCTTTTATAATGTTAATGGTGTGCTTTATTTTATGGGTTTGATGTGAGCTATTGTGTTTTCTTTTCAGCCTCAGATATAATTAATAAACTCTTTATTATTTTTTGTATACATGACTTTGCAAAATCAGTAATATTAGCTAAAATATGAAAGAATGAAAGGAAGACTTCTTAGTGCTATAGTCAATAACTTTGTTTCATTAATACAAAATTTGATATTTGATCTGCAGAATTATTTGGCGAAAGAAGATTGAGCGGGATGTTACTCAAGGTGTGCCACTTGAAATGTTTTCAGTAAAAGAAGAGAAGAGGAGGCATAGAGAAAGAATGGTATGTAGCTGCAGGATCAATTTGTTGTCTGCGTTATTCTTTTCTGCCAGACTCTTATATTACAATTTTGAATATCAATATAACATCTAGCAAGTTGCTACTTGCTTATTGTTTGAAACTAATTTTTTATACTTCTTGTTTATTGTTTTATTTTCTGCCAGACTCTTATATTATACTTCTTCTTGTTCATCTTTGGATTTGGGCTGCTTTTATGGTGGAGGCGAAGGCATAACCAGCATACATTTTTTGATGTTAAAGGTTTGTTGAATTTGATGATGTTTGACTGGTTAAATGTATATTCCGCAACTAATTACTCTATTTGTGTCTGTCTTTGAATATCAGATCGGCATCATGAGGAAGTTTCCCTTGGAAATTTAAAGAGGTTTCCCTTTTTGAATTAATGTCAGTTATATATATATATATATAATTATATATATATATATATGTCATTCGTTTCTCTATTGAGTTGTTTATTTGATATGGATTTCCTTTAGTTTAACTTCTGAATTCCTCTGTCCCCAATAAGCTTTTTGGAACGATCTGCTTTTTTGGAGGACGATCTGCAATTGTTTATTCACTTGGACAGGATCTCTCTTCTCACCCACCTATGGGGATAATGTTAAGTTCACTTGGAGAGATCAATTGTTGAGAGGTTACTGAATTCATTAGACTTGCTTCTAATTCCATGATGCTTGGCCTTGGCGACATGGTAAAACATCTTTTTTCTTCAGTATGGAGCTGTAGTTCTGCTTTATGTAACTAAGTTGCAGCAAGATGAAGCATTTTGATTTAATCTTCCATCTCTTGTTAATTTATTAGAGGTGTAATATCTAATATTATATGCTATGTTATCGGACCATAATATCAGGGATTTACTTCTCTTTTTGCTTCTCTTGCTTTGTCATTCATCCTTAATTTCAAACTTCTCCGTAATCCTTAAGCAGTAATAGTTCTATCTCAAGCTCCCATGTTTCTTCGATTCACCTGTAGCTATGCATTAGTATCACTTTGTGTATGATTGTACTAGTGCCCACAAGTGAAAGTTTGCAATTAAGTACCAATGGCTGGCTGTGGTTGTGCTTATTGTCACTTTCTTGTTAACAGCTCATGCATTATTGCACTGAGCATGATTTGGAAGTTTTGATATCATAGCTTCCGATCCTCGATAGAGATTAATCGAGTTTGTTAATATGCCATACATACTATCTGTTACGCAAGTAATATTTATAAGACTTTAAACACCATTACCTTTCATAAAAACTGCTAAACTCTTGTGGTTTTGTTGTTTGGGCAGGCTATTCCGTCAATGCTCCTGGCATTAGTTCTCTGTTTTGATCATAGAAAGGGAAAAGTTATGCTAGTCCCTTGGATTTACCAGCTCATAAGGGGCATAAATATATCTGGTATGCCCTTTCTGGATATGCAATCGGACTGGTAATTGCTTTGGCAGCTGGCATTTTAACTCACTCTCCTCAACCAGCGCTGCTGTATCTGGTATGTCATTTGTTGGTGTTGGTTGTGATTATGCTATCCCCCAAACAAACCTGGTTGAATCTATATTATTCATATATGCCTACAACATATTTCATTTTTTAGGCTCGTGCATGAGGAAGAGTCAATATCTTAAATTTGCCATTCAAATACAAATTTCTCAAAATTGATCATTTATGTCTAGGACACACTCCGTTTTTATGTTCATGCACGAGGAAGAGGCAAGAGAGTTATTGACTTCTAAATCTGCAATTCAAATACAAAATTTAACAAATGTGTTGCTTCTTCTATTACTTGAATTAGTTGCACAAAAAAAGCCCACCAAGATGAATTTATGTTTGAAATCGTATACAGGAATTATTTATTGGGGGCACTTTGAAGCTCAGAAATTTGGATTGCTGATAAGATGCTTTTTGTATACTAAAAACTAAAGAGCAGATGTTAGTGGGTGTGAAAGTTTAAAGTGTTTTCTTATTGTTATTATAATTATATCCACAACCAAGGTCCAAGAGTGTGAACTTGGCCCATTAATAAGAAAGAAAGGAATGTGAACTTACCACTAATATTGCTTTGTTTTTGAACGAGTGTAGGTACCCTCTACTCTTGGACCTATAATCATCATCTCATGGATGAGAAGAGAGTTAACAGAGCTGTGGGAAGGAACACAGGCAAACACTAATGACAAAGCTCATTTAACAGAAGTTTGAGCTATAAGAGCCAACTGAAACATGTAAAATTTGCTCAAAGGATGATTTTGCCCTCGGTGGACAAGCTTAATAGTAGGAGTTATGGTTGACAGTCACATTACTGCATTCCAAGTTGAAAAATTGCTCATAATCTCAGTTAGCCTTCTCTGAAGAAGATTGTAATTATTGTAATTGTAATGTGAATGATTTTAAATCATGTATACAATAAGAATTTAATTTTTATTTTATATTGTATTTATATTTGTTGGATAAATGTACACAATTAATTTTTTTTTTAAATATGAAAAGGCTATAGCGACGGTCATCGACCGTAGCTATAGTGTTCTATAAAACACATCCCTATAGCGACGGTCACCAAGCGTCGCTATAGACATCTATAGCTACGGTCATGACCGTAGCAATAACTCTCAAATATTAGTAAAGAAGAGCAAATACACGATTTTGTCATGATCTATAGTTAGGAGAGCAAATAGGCAAAAGACGATTTTGCCATGACGTATAGCTAAAACTTTTAGCGATGGTCTTTTGCCTATATGATGACATCCGTCGCTATAGACCGATTTTTCACTAGTGTCCTTTTACCGTCAAATGCAATATATAAAATTCATTTTAATATTTCAAATCAATTTTTGTCGAGTTCAGAACTTTCCACAATAATATGAGTTTAAGAACTATTCGAGATGCACCGTAAGCGTCCGTCACCGAGAAGTTCAAAAACCTACCATATCATTATGAGTCACGAATGTACCATAAGTATGAGTTTCAAGAACTCACACCTACCTTATTGTTCTCTACCTATCAAATATATACATGAGAAAAGATTCACCTTCTCGTCACATATATCTTGACAGCGCGACCAATTTCAATGATTATCACTGTAATAAGCTAAGCAATTGTTACACCAAGCACAAACCTCTGCCCATAACAAAGGTTCATACACTCAGCTATCACATGAGTCCTCAATTGAAATTTTTACAACTTCTAAATCTTTCTTTACTAAATACGAATTTCCTTTAATTCATATACTATCCTTCACAACTCAATCTGAAGTTCTTCCCGCATTACTTGCTTAGCGATCTATAAATCATTCATCGCTTTATGACTCATCATACATTACTACGATTCACTATGATCACGTGGTGATATTCTTATCCCTCTCTCGACGATTATAGTCTTAGATACTCATACCTAATTTTTATAACCTATCAGCTCTGATACCAATCTATAACGCCCCAAAATCTGGTCTATCTTCACATCCAGATTTTGTACATCACGATCCCATCTTCTTCCAAAATACATCATTATATACTGAAATATAACAACATATATTCTAAATTTCCAAGTTCTAAAACCTTATAACTCCTTTCATTACAAATAACGATAATTACATTATCCTTTACATCTTACACGAGTGACTTTCATCCGCCACTAAGGATACATAACAGTTCATTAAACTAATGTAAAGTTCATTTATAACTTATTTTATATTACAAGTCTTCACTTGATCTTCTCGCTCATTCTCATTCTGAATGACACTCTATATGGATACCGTCAGCTTAATCTTTATGGGATCCTTAAGTTCGTCTAAAATCATTCGCTGAAAATATTTTTCATTTAAAGCAAGTGTGAGCATTCAATTGCCCAGCAAGTCATAATAGTTGAACAAACATCTTCAAGAATTCAAACATTCTTTCCTTAAAAGGATTCCGTCCTCGGAATCACTGCTTTCTTATTCTCTACAATCTTTTAAAGTTGTAGCATCAATTCATTTTTATCAACACAATATTAATTTGTGTTTCAAATTCTAACTTGTGACTTGAATCTATAAAAGAAAACAGTTCACAGAAATATCTGACTCATAATTCTCGCGTAATTAAATTTCTAAATGAAATCGTTACCTGTCAACACCTCCTGAGCAGCCACTGCATCCTGCGTCGTCATGTTGAATGTACGGACCGTTGGTCTTCCTGGCTGTGCAGGTCCTCGAATCACCAAAGTTCCGCCACCAGGTCCCTTGTTGACACTTTCCTTTTCTGCATTTTTCTTCGGACAGTTCCTAACCAAATGATTAGTCGATCCACACGCATAACAACCTTGAATCCTCTTCGGACTGGGGCAATTGGGTGACATGTGCCCCTCTTGCCCGCAGTTATAGCAGACTCCCTTCTTTTCAGTCATACTCATGGATGATTCTTCCCACAGTTCGCACAAGGCTCTCCTCCTTTCTTATTCCCTTCAGTTTTACTACCCGATTGGGTATTCTCACTCCATTTTCTCTTATTCGGATTACTACCACCACTGCTTCCACCATCATTGGTCTTCTTCTTCTTCTCCTGATGAAATCGAGACGCAACTTCGCTCCCTCCTTTAGCAATTAACGCTTTATCCAATAAAACCGCAAACGTAATTATCTGTAATACCGCTACCTTGTTGTATATCCCCGACTTCAATCCATTCTCGAATCTTCTCGCATTTATTGCTTCTGTGTCCACCTGATGAGGTGAAAATCTTGCTAATTCATTGAATTTAGCAGCGTATTCAGAAACTGACATATTCTCCTACTTAAGTTCTAAAAACTTGACTTCCATTCAAGCTTGCATACTTGTTGAAAAGTAATTCTCAAAGAATAATTCCTTGAATCTTGTCCAAGTCACTATGGCTGTACCAGCTCGCGCCTGATTCGTCTCCCACCAATAATTAACTTCTCCCTTCATCAGATATGTTTCAAAAGCCGTTTTCTGCTCTTCTGCCACCCGCGCACTGACGAATGCTTTCTCCATCTCCTTCACCCAAGTTTGGGCTTCAATCGGATTCGTGGTTCCCTTGAATTTCGGCGGTCCTACCGCTTTAAAGTCTTTGAAGTTAGCCAATCTATCAGGTGGCTAATTTCTCGCTCTTCCTCTTGCTGGAGCTCTATTTTCCATAGCTTCAGATATCATATTTGCAAAGTTTTGCATTGGGTCAGCTTGACCTCCTTCGTTATTCACTGACTGCTCTTCTCTTTGATTTCGATTCTGTCGTTTAGGCGACATGATCTGATTTAAATAAAAATCTTATATTAATTCTCTTTCTCTATACAAATTCTTAACACAATAAAAATTCAACACATAGTTTTTATGTAATTGCATATTTATTCAAATAGCACATAGTACATATAGTACTTAACACATATTACACAACTTTACACAAAAAGTTTCAATTCTCCAACTTTACACAAAAAGTTGTCATTTACCATATTCACATATCTAATCCCAGTTCATCAAACTTACCACACTTATGAGTTCAGAAACTTGCCACAATTATATGAGTGTATGAACTTACCCTAGTCAGACCTTTGGCGTCCATTCGCTGAGGGGTTCAAAACATTTCATATAACTATGAGTCATGAACTTACCATAAGTATGAGTTTTACGAACTCACAAATTAATCTTAATCTTATATTTATATAGAAAATAAAGATTTCATTCGTACAAACATATATATTTACATATGTTTACACATCATTCTCGATATTACAACACTTAATATCATAATTTTCTACCAAAAGATACTAACACTCATATCTAAGTTGTCTACCGACCACTCCCTTCACTAGTCTTCTTTTTGCTGGGACATTTATTGAATCTGTGACCCGTTCTTCCACACAAGAAACACTTCCTCAAATTCGGCTTAGGACAATGTAAAGAAATATGTCCTTCCTTCTTACAGTTGAAGCACACATTCTTCCATATCATGCATTCTCCCACATACTTGCTGCAAGCTTGCCTCTTCTTCGGGTTTGAATTTTCAGAGTTGTCATTGTCTTTTTCCCTCTTTCTCTTATTCTTGCCCTTCATGCTGGTTCCTTCAGACGATCCACCACCTTCAGTCTTCATCCTCTCCACCTGTGCCTTCAGCTCGTTCCGTTCTTCAGTCATTTCGCGTAACGCTCGTTCCGTCTTCCACAACTCCTCCAAGAGAAATACCTTACTTCGGAGTTCCTGGACTTCTACAGATAGTTGATCTTGTCCTCCTACTTTGGTCTTACTTTCTTTCTCCACCTTGGCTTCTTCAGACTCCGCCTCCTCATCACCACTTAGATTCATCTCGGGATAATCATCATGATCACTCTCGAGATTAACCATAGGTTCGTCTTTTCCCACCTCTTCATCGACTCGCTTCCAGGTTTGGCACCTCAAACCATCGGCACTGAAAGCGACAATGGTTGGCATCTCCATACTCATCATATCTTCTTCCGTCATCCTATAATCAGTTTAAACAACTTGATTAGTACTTCAATAGTACAAACTTCTCACGGTACGCGTCCACATATCTCACTATCGATACGCTTCGGCAATCCTTCACTTAGTACTCTATATGAGTATTCTCTATCTCGCTTATGGTTATAATCCTAGGGTTTTCCCCACCCCACTTAAGGTTTATAACCTACAACTTTACTATCAACTTGTGACACCTTGGTCACTATAGCTTTGATACCAACCTGTGACACCCCCAAATCCGGGTTACCTGACCCCCAAGTTTGGTGTTCACGATCCACAATATAATACTATCTAACTACCCATTCATATAGAAATAGGAATACATAACTCATTAACATAGATTGTTAATACATAAGTCCCATGTTTGCTAACCTTAACATTATAGACATACCCCTTACATATACAAAAAAGGTTTACAATACAACATAATAATAATAAAGTTCATTATACTAATTTATCATGATGCCTTTTCCTTTATTCTTCACTGCACCTTCTGTCACTTCATCCCTAGATGAAAAGTTTTATTTAGCAAGTGTGATCAACAAATTTGCCCTGCAAGTTAAGACATACAATAAATGTATAAGAATCAATAAGAACAGACTATCTAATTTGATAGAATGAAACCAAAGTTTGGGGAACTTTGAAATAGCTGAACAAATCTCCAATTTCTAACAAGTCTTCTCGTATTCTATACAACACAATAGTTTAATAATGAAAGAGTACAACACTTTCAAAGTTTCTACGATATTCAAACGAATAATCAAGAATCAATCCTACGCAATAACAAAGTGGAATGTTTTCCAGATTTATGCTGAGTGATCACACAAGATCTAGAACTTTTCTTCTCGAGTATTTATCAAAGATTTGCTTTGATATATACTCACGTGTATCAGACAACCATAAAGATTAAATCATACCCCTCTGCAAGTACTTGGAGCCGGCCAACTCCTTGTACCCTATATTATGCATAATACTTAATCATAGCGCAAAGTAGTTGTAAGACCCCAACTTTTATGAATAAAGATGAATTTTCTATAATTATCATTTTTGAATATTATGGAATGAATTTGATATAATGTTATAGTTGTGGGTAATATTTATAAATTTTTCAAAGTATGCAAGTTGTTATATAATATTCGATTGGTCGGGGAATATTCATTTTAACAGGGAATATTCGTACGACGGCCCAATCATTGGTGGACCCCACAACGGAATTATTGTCGGATTGAGAAAACGACAAAAATATTTTTATGAAAATAACGGCGGAAGTTTTACTGTTAACTGTTGAAACACCCGGTGTTAAAGTAAATGCGATAACGCTGGCGTGGTTGCATAGTAGCACACCTGCAGATTGATTATTGATGCTTACGTGAGAAGTCACTCAATTACGCTCAATTATTACTTCAATGGTTGTTACATAGTATCTCACGTTAATTGATTCAATTATTGTTGATATTTTATAATTGAGATGACGAAGTTATTAATATTATTAGTTGCAATATTAACGATGTCTAGAAGTTCGCCAAGGAGAGGTTTGGTCACCTAATCAAGCGCATGATAGGAGAAATCCTTATTGAAAGCCCCTCTTTCACGGAACGACACGGTCGATTAATAGTGTGAATTATAATAATGATGATGAAGTTTTATTTTATTAGTATTATTAATGTAATAAAATAAAAGCTTTTTATATAAAATGTAATACTTTTATAAAGTTATTCGTTTTATTAGACTATAAATAGAATATATTATATTCTATTATGCATAGTGTTTTGCATAGTAAAATCTTTTTATATAAAATGTAATACTTTTATAAAGTTATCTGCTTTTATTGTACAATAATTAGAATATATTATATTTTATTATGTAGTGTTTTCATAGTGGCTTTTGCATAGTGTTTTGCATAGTAAAATCTTTTATATAAAACATGATACTTTTTATAAAGTTATTCGTTTTATTAGATTATAAATAGAATATATTATATTTTATTGTAAACCAATCTGACCGTCCCGTTTAAAAGTAAATCAATCTGGACCGCTTCAGGGAATTAGTTACTATTCAAATCCATTCTTCTATAAATAGAAGCTCATTCCTTCATTATTTCTTACGAATTCAATTGAAACTCTAGAGAGAAACTATAGAGAGAAAGAAGAAAAGTGTTCGCTACTTCACCACTTCTATATCCGCTTTCTTCTAAGGTAAGGGTATTATTTCTTGCGTATTCATGAAGAGAACTTCTGCTATTCCATTCTTTATCATTATGTTGGAATAACCTATCTCTGCAATCTGCCGCATACATGGTGAAATTCTCTTTGTTATTCCATTCTTTATTATTCTCATTGAATAACTTTTGCCTACATGCTGGCACCGCATACATGGTGAAATTCTTCTGTTATTCCATTCTTTATTATTCTGTTGGAACATCTTGTCGGTGCGAATTTCGCCTGACCTAGTTCCGTTAGTTATTATTCTGTTGGAACATCTTGTCTATGCGTTTACGCATGACCTGGTTCTGTTATTTATTATTTTGTTAGAACATCCTGTCGGTGTGAAATATCCTATCTGTGCGGTTTATCGCATGCCTGGTGATTTCTTTTATTATTCCATTTCTTATTATACTCAGTTGGTTAAAGTTTTGACTTCTATACTCCATGAAATTAGTGGAATATCCTTGATATTTGCGCTTCATCCAGTATCTTTTCATGGAAATATTCTTCTGAGCATTCTAGAATTTTACTCTACAAAGAAGTATCATGTTGACAATTTGGACGTTATTAGTTCCTGGATAAATTAATTCTTGAACTTGTTTTATTGAATTCTTATATCATTGTCATCATCCTCATGTTTATATTATGTTGAAAGTCATCTGTGGCTCATAGTGTATAGATGGACTTGGTATGATTATGACCGAGGATTTATCGGTATAATCATGGCCGTAATGTTACAAATGATGTGGTAAAAGTCCTCATTGGCCCGTAGTGCATTGATGGACAATTGTTGGCATGATCATGACCATTGATGAATACACGAATATCCTTGGCCCGTAGTGCATGGATAATTTGTGGTTGTGATACTAATGAATATCCTTAGCCGTAGTGCAGGGATGATGTGGATTATTTATTAAGTTGAGTCCCAGCGATAAAAGTGATGAAAAACCTTTTAAATCATATAAGATAGTAGATTTTATTCTCTACTTGACTCTTTTAATGGATTGCTTGTTCCTCTGCAGTTAAACTTGATGTTTATTATATTGTATCAGTTTAACACTGTTGAAGGCTAATGATAATTTATCCTACATTATCTTAGTCATAATATTTCTTACTGGGCTAGTTGAGCTCACCTTTCTACTTTCATTGTTCTCTTCAGGAAATGAGAACGTAGCAGGGACTAGTCGGGGAACGGAGTGACGGTCCAGATAATAGCATTAGTAGTCCTCAGTATTCTGTTAAATAGAGTGATAATAAATGTAATGAGGACTCAATTGAGTGTGGATATTGTCTAGATGACAATATTTGTATTAAAACACATAGCATATGTTTTGTCGTATTTTACACGACTGTTGTATAATTAAGTTCTATTTGAATTTTGTACCATGTATTTGGCAACTCAAGATGGGTGATGTATACCTATTTTGGGCATGTCAACTTTTAAATTTAGCCTTCTAAAGGTCCCGCCCCGGCGGGTATGTCTACTTTTAAATTTGCCTGCACCCCTCGCCCCGGCGGGGGTTTTGTATATTGGAAGGCCCGCCCCGGTGGGGGTATCTTTTACTAATGGTCCATTTCTGCTCCTTTACTTGCCCAATTTCTTGCCAAATTGCACCTTAAGTCCAACCTTTTTATCCAAATACCACTCCACCAATCCTAAACACAAAACAAAGCTAAACAAGTAAAAAATAAACAATAAAACAAGGGATTAACACCGAATAAGCTTGAATTAAGAACCAATTCGTGGGTATAAAACCCACTTATCACCTTCTCAAAATTTCAAAAGGTCCAATGAATCTTAGACTCAGTTTTCCTTTCTTGTCAAAATGTATCTTGCCTTTCCAAGGAGATACTTTCAAGAATACGTGGCTTCTTACGCTAAAGTTTCGTTGTTGACGATGTGGATCAGCGTATTTCCTTTGTCGATCTTGAGATGCTTGTAATTGTTCATGTATAATTCTGATGGTTTCAGTAGTTTGTTGAATTATTTCATGTCCTGGCATTTGTCTTTCCCTGACCTCATCCCAACATAAAGGTGTTCTACATTTTCTCCCATATAATGCTTCATAGGGTGGCATACCTATGCTAGCATAATAACTGTTGTTATAGGAAAATTCTACTAAAGGTAATTGATCTTCCCAACTTCCTTTGAAATCAATGATACATGTTCGTAACATATCCTCTAATGTTTGTATGGTTCTCTCACTTTGTCCATCAGTCTAAGGGTGATAAGATGTACTCAATCTTAATTGTGTTCCTAAGTATTTTTGAAGGCTCTTCCAAAAAATTTGAAGTAAAACGTGGATCTCGATCTGATACTATAGAAACAAGTACTCCATGCCTAGAGATGATTTCATTAATATACATCTTGGCAAGGTGATCTAAGTTATGGGTAACTTTAATAGGTAAAAAGTGAGCTGATTTGGATAAACGGTCAACTATTACCCAAATGGCATTGTGGCCTTTTTGTGTAGCTGGAAGGCCTACAACAAAGTCCATGGTTATATGTTCCCACTTCCACTCAGGAATTGGTAAGGGTTGAAGTAAACCACTCATCTTTTGACATTCAGCCTTAACCCTTTGACACGTAAGACATTTGCTTACCCATTCAGCTATTTCTCTTTTCATATTCGAGCACTAAAAGTGTGGACTTAAGTCCTTGTACATTTTAGTACTGCCAGGATGTATGACAAATTTAGAATTATGAGCCTCGTTTAAGATTTCATCTTTTAAGGCTTGATTTAACGGAACCCAAATTATATCTTCATATCTTATTATTCCATCCTTATCTATTATGAATTTGTTATACTTAATATGAGTTATATTAGACATATACTTCTGACATTCTTCATCCTTTTCCTGTATCTCTTTGATTCTATCAAGTAGAGACGAAACCCCCTCTATAATGAATATTTTTTTTGGGTAGAGGTAGTTGGACATCCTACCGCAATTTCTAGTTTTTCAAAATCTTTCATTAACCTATCATTGGTGGTTATTGCGTTCAACTTTTCTTGATTCTTTCTACTTAACGCATCAAGCTACAGCGTTAGCTTTACCGGGATGATATAATATTTCACAATCAAAATCCTTTATCTGTTCTAACCATCATCTCTGCCTTAAGTTCAGTTCCTTTTGTGTAAAAATATATTTCAGACTTTTGTGATCTGTATATATCTCGCACTTCTCTCTATACAAGTAATGTCTTTAAATCTTTAAAGAAAAAACTACCGCAGCTAACTCTAGGTCATGAGTAGGATATCTTTTCTCATAATCTTTGAGTTTTCGTGATGTATAAGCAATCACTTTCCCATGTTGCATCAACACACATCCTAAATCTCTGTGTGACGCATCACTAAATACTACAAGGCCTCCTGTATCATCTGGTAAGGACAATACTGGAGTCATGCTTATTCGTTACTTCAACTCTTGGAAGCTTTCTTCACATTTATCTGTCAAGACATATTTCACCGTCTTTCGAGTTAAATTGGTTAATGGGGTTACTATTTTTGAAAAATCTTTTATAAACCAACAATAATAACCCGCTAAAATCGAGAAAACTTCTTACTTCTGTTGGAGTTGTTGGTTGTTCCCAATTCACAACCGTTTTGATCTTAGTTGGATCTACTGATATTTCATATTTATCAATTACATGACCCAAAAATTGAACTCTTTTTAACCAGAATTCACACTTGGAGAACTTTGCATAAAGTTGTTCCTTTTGTAATGTCTCAAAAATGACTTTCAAGTGTTCAACATGCTCTTCCCATGTTTTTGAGTATACTAGAATATCATCGATGAACACCACAACAAATTTGTCCAAGCATGGTTTAAACACTCGATTCATTAAATCCATAAATGTTGCCGGTGCATTTGTCCACCCAAAAGACCAACTTCAACAAACAACCCAACAAAATCAACCGCAAGAGTCTTCAGTATGACCGTTCAAGATATCATGGCCGATGGGGATGCAACTCCAGGTATTATTCGAAACAAATTTTATTTTCTTATATATGATTTTCGTATATATATATATATATATATATATATATATAGTAAATTATTTTATAAAGATATTTTGAAGGAGGAATTTGAGTTCTATTAGAAATCAAATTTCTTTTTAAGCAGATAGATAAACTTTATGCTGAATAGTTAAAGATCGGTTCGATCAATTATGATCGACATCTACTTGCAATATTTGTGTATGCTATTTTCCTTAGTGTCTATAGGTTTTAAAGCGTGATTAGGGGACGGAATCTTTATAAGGGAGGTGAATGTAATAACCCAATATTTTTAATAAGAAATTTTATGATTTAATTATATATATATATATATATATATATATATATATATATATATATATATATATATATATATATAAAGGTGGGAATATGTGCAAAGTAAAGTGTATGTATCTATGTTGTAAGACCCCAACTTTTATGAATAAAGATGAATTTTCTATAATTATCATTTTGAATATTATGGAATGAATTTGATATAATGTTATAGTTATGGGTAATATTTATAAATTTTGCAAAGTACACAAGTTGTTATATAATATTCAATTGGTCGGAGAATATTCATTTTAACAGGGAATATTCGTACGACGGCCCAATCATTAGTGTGGACCCCCACTACTTGGAATTATTGCCGGATTGAGAAAACGACAAAAATATTTTTATGAAAATAACGCATGGAAGTTTTACTGTTAATCGTTGAAACACCAGGTGTTAAAAGTGCGATAATACGAGGGTTGCATAGTAGCACACGGTATTGATTATTGATGCTTACGTGAGAAGTCACTTTCGGTTTTGGTCAATTATTGCTTGATGAATTGTTGCATAATATCTCACATTAATTGATTCAATTATTGTTATTATATTTTATATATTATTAAATCAATAATTGAGACGACGAAGTTATTAATATTATTATTTGCAATATTAACGATGTCTAGAAGTTACGCCAATGAGAGGTTTGGTCACCTAATTGCGCCGATAGGAGAAATCCTTATTGAAAGCCCCCTCTTTCACGAGAACGACACGGTTGATTAATAGTGTGAATTATAATAATGATGATGAAGTTTTGTTTTATTTGTATTATTAATATAATAAAATAGAAAAGCTTTTATATAAAACAGAATACTTTTATAAAGTTATACGTTTTGTTAGACTATAAATAGAATATATTATATTCTATTATGCATAGTATTTTGCATAGTAAAATCTTTTTATATAAAAGAATACTTTTCTAAAGTTATACATTTTATTAGACAATAATTAAAATATATTATATTTTATTATGCATAGTGCATGCATAGTGTTTGCATAGTAAAATCTTTTTATATAAAATGTAATACTTTTATAAATTTATTCGTTTTATTTGATTATAAATAGAATATATTATATTTTATTATAAACCAATACTGGACCGTTCAGAATTAGTTACTATTCAGGTCCATTCTTCTATAAATAGAAGCTCATTCCTTCATTATTTTTTTTACTTAATTCAATTTGAAACTCTAGAGAGAGACTATAGAGAGAAGAAAGAAAAGTGTTCGCTACTTCACCACTTTTATATCCAGCTTTCTTCTAAGGTAAGGGATATTATTTCTTTCATATTCATGAAGAGAACTTACATTATTCCATTCTTTATCATTATGTTGGAATAACTTTATGTCTACATCAATCTGCTTATACATGGTGAAATTCTTCATTTATTCCATTCTTTATTATTACATTGGAATAACTTTGTCATCTGCTAATCTTCGCATACATGGTGAAATTCTTCTCATTATTCCATTCTTTATTATTACATTTGGAACATCCTTGTGCATGTAATTTCACCCGACACGGTTCTCATTATTCATTATTACATTGGAACATCCCGTGCATGCGTTTAAGCATGACCGTGTTCCGTTGTTTATTATTCTATTGGAATAACTTGTCTGCGCGGTCTATCATATGCCTGATGATTTCTTTTGTTATTCCATTCTTTATTATACTCAGTTGGTTAAAGTTTTGACTTCTATACTCCATGAAATTAGTGGAATATCCTTGATATTTGCGCTTCATCCACTATCTTTTCATGGAAATATTCTTCTGAGCATTCTAGAATTTTACTCTACAAAGAAGTATCATGTTTACAATTTGGACGTTATTAGTTCCTGGATAAATTAATTCTTGAACTTGTTTTATTGAATTCTTATATCATTGTCATCATCCTCATGTTTATATTATGTTGAAAGTCATCTGTGGCCTGTAGTGCATAGATGGACTTGGTATGATTATGACCAGGGATTTATCGGTATAATCATGACCGTAATGTTACAAATGATGTGGTAAAAGTCCTCATTGGCCCGTAGTGCATTGATGGATAGTTGTTGGCATGATCATGACCATTGATGAATACACGAATATCCTTGGCCCGTAGTGCATGGATAATTTGTGGTTGTGATACTAATGAATATCCTTGGCCGTAGTGCAGGGATGATGTGGATTATTTATTAAGCTGAGTTCCAACGATAAAAGTGATGAAATTTTTTTTAAATCATAAAAGATAGTAGATTTTATTCTCTACTTGACTCTTTTAATGGATTGCTTGTTCCGCTGCAGTTAAACTTGATGTTTGTTATATTGTATCAATTTAACATTGTTGAAGGCTAATGATAATTTATTCTGCATTATCTTAGTCATAATATTTCTTACTGGGCTAGTTGAGCTCACCCTTTTACTTTCATTGTTCTCTTCAGGAAATGAGAACGTAGCAGGGTCTACTCGGGGAACGGAGTGATGGTCCAGATAATAGCATTAGTAGTCCTCAATATTCTGTTAAATAGAGTGATAATAAATGTAATGAGGACTCAATTGAGTGTGGATATTGTCTAGATGACAATATTTGTATTAAATGTGACACCCCCAAACTCAGGTACTTCATTCCCACAGGATTTGGTGCTCACTAAATCAAACATTCATATCTAACTACCCATCACAATAAAACTGGATAAATAAAACCTTTCCCATTAAAGGGTTACATAACAAAAATCTCCCAGGTTGTCTAACCTTTAAATACAATCATTCAAATGCAGAAAATTAAATAAATAAACTTCATTACAACCATTCAATTTAAAATCTGATAATCAAATATCAACACATTACAAGTCTTTAACACTTGTTCATCTTTCCTTTTCCCTTCTCAAAGCTAGGTACATCAACCTTCTCGTCTTTTAATCGTAATAGTTATATAAGCAAGAGTGAGCAAACAAAGCTCACTTGAAACAATAAGGAATGAAAATCTTTACAACAACTGTCAAATAAGAGGATCGAAAGAATTCAATAATATGATTTATCAACATTCTGAAGTATATAACTGAGGGTCCTAAGACCACGAACTATGTCCATAGTTATAAGTAATCTTTCAACTTAAACTTTAACAGTCATAAGACTATAGGGACTCCTTGTACTTAGGGGGATCAGCCCTTCGTACAATGTATTGTGCACAAACATTTCAATGTTAATCGTAAGTTACCCCTAATAATAGGGTTGTTCATCTCAGTATTTAGAGTACAAGTCCGCACCAAAGTGAGTTTGGTTTGGATACATTTCAGGGTAATTTGGAATTCAATGAACATCAACTAAGGATTAGTTGAATAAAACCAAAAACATCATACTATCGTAATTGAATCAACATGGTAAATTAAAGTCATGCTGTAATATTCCAGAATTTTTAATTGTTTTATTAAATATTTATTGAATTATTTAAGTATTTAATGGATGTGTCTATTGTTAAATAAATAATTGTTTAAATTTGATTCAATTTGGTTAGCTATTTGTTATATAAATAATTAAGGAAATTAATTATTTTATGCTAATTTAATTTAATTATTAAGAGAGTTTTGATTAATTAAATTACTATTCTTTTTATTGGAATTTGTAATTAAAAATGATGTATTAGTTGATTAAATAAAGTTATAATTATATAGAAAATTATAATTTTGTGGTATTGATTTATGTGATGTAGTAATTTAATAAATTGTTATTAAGATTATTTTAATTTAGTAAATGTGTGACAAATAACCTTTTATAACGGAGTTATTAAAATAACTTAAATGAGTTTTAATTCAGTTTTGCCAAACAAGGCCTAATGCCTATTAAGTCTTTAATCTAATTGTGTTTTACCAAACAAGGCGTAAGGATTAATTGATTATTTTTGTTAGTAGTTAGCCAAACAAGCCTTATGGCTTTTGGTTTTCAAAATAAAATAACTGATGTCAGTTAAATTAGAGTTATATTATATAATTAATATATATTATATCCTATATACGTTAGATTGTTAGTACGTAGTTAGAGTTAGGAAGAAAAGAGAAAAACTCAGAGGAAGAAGAAGAAGAAGAAAAGAAGAAAGGAAGAAAGGCTAGGAAATTGAAGAAAGAAGTTTGAGAATTAAAGATATAGCCATCATCATCATCATCATCATCATCTTCTTCAAGGTATTAACCTATTCTTTTAGTTTTAAAAATTTAGTTTCTCTCTTCCCAAATTTTCTGTAGAATCTTTGTGTAAAGGTAAATTAGTTGTTATGTATGTGATTTTATATGATAATCTAGTGAGTTAAACTATTTTCTTAAGCTATGATTGAGACTAGTCCATGAATTTATATTATGTATATGTTTGTGAAGAAAAGTATTTTTATAGAGAGTTTTTGTGATTATATATTGTTTAGTTAAAATAGAAATTATGGGTTGTTTAGTTGTTTTATTGATAAATTGGCTATTCAATTTGTTAGAGTATGTATATACTTTGATAAAATGCTTTAAATTAACTGTTTTGGTTGAAAAACAAAATCAAAGTATTGATTTTCATCAAAAACATCAAAAAGTAATTTATTTATTTTTTTTTATCAAAAACAGTAAAATTGGATGTTTTAAACTTGTTGTTTATGTTGTTGTATGGATAGAAACATGTTAGGAATTCTTGAATTAGGTTTACATGAAGTCTTTGTATGATTTGCATGTGAATTAGGATTTTAGAAAGGAACTTTTAGGCCAAAATTGGCTTTTTCTTATACCTTAAGTCGTTACCAATTAAATCGTAGCTTTAAGCTATGATTTTTCTTGTGGCAAAAAGACTTAATCGATATTAATTAATCTCATAGCATGACCACGCACTTACTGTAACGCAACCTTTTAATTTTATTCTCGCACTCATGAATATCTATCTCATGGCCAGGCCAAGACTTCAAGATAAATCGTGGTGCCACATATGAAGTTAAAGCAGAATGGTCTGACAGTGTACTTTTTGTACTCATATGTTAAGAAATTGTTATATGATGATAGCATGACTGTAAAATGTTGATGTTAGTATTTTTATACTATGAATAAGTATGTTATTAACAATTAACTTGTGTTATAACTTGATTATATGATTAAATAATCAAACCTATATGATGTATGTAGTTAGTTAAATTTGTAAAGTAGTAGTGACTAACTATGTCATGATGACATATATATATATATATATATATATATATATATATATATATATATATGTACATATAGGGTATTGTGATCCGAATTGATTGATTGTAGCCTACGAGCAAGGCAAGTTTTCTAATCCTTTATCTTTGTTGAACTAATTATGGTTTCCAATTCGATTACCTTATAAATGATGCAAGTTCTCAATCTATTTTATTGTTGAATCAATTATTGTTCCCAATATAATAATGCAAGGTTTCTAAACTTTGATTTTTGATATTGAACATGTTATTCTTGTATTTAACTTGTTGTTTAGCATGCCCAAATATATTTGAATAGTTTTATCATTCATATTGCCATGCATGTTTAGTATTCAATTCTAAATAACCTTGGCTTAATATTGTTCAAGCAAGGTGTATTATAGTTATTCAAGTTGTATGCTATTAGATTATTCCTAAAGCATAACTTTAATTTACCATGTTGATTCAATTACGATTATTCTAT
This sequence comes from Panax ginseng, assembly GCA_020205605.1. Classification (NCBI taxonomy): domain Eukaryota; kingdom Viridiplantae; phylum Streptophyta; class Magnoliopsida; order Apiales; family Araliaceae; genus Panax; species Panax ginseng. The sequence continues at coordinate 72,559,610 of CM035139.1, forward strand.
AGTATGATGTTATTGGTTTCTTTCAACTAATCCTTAGTTGATGTTCATTGAATTCCAAATTACCCTGAAATGTATCCAAGCCAAACTCACTTTGGTGCGGACTTGTACTCTAAATACTAAGATGAACAACCCTATTATTAGGGGTAACTTACGCTTAACGTTGAAATGTTTGTGCACAATACATTGTACGAAGGGCTGATCCCCTAAGTACGAGAGTCCCTATAGTCTTATATTCATTAAAGGTTAAGTTGAAACATTACTTATAACTATGGACATAGTTCGTGGTCTTACGACCCTCAGTTATATACTTCAGAATGTTAACAAATCATATTGTTTAAAATCCTATTAAGTCTCTTACCTAACATTTGTTGTAAAAGTTTGTCATTCATTATTATTTCAAGTGAGCTTTGTTTGCTCACTCTTGCTTATATAACTATTACAGCTAAGGTGAGAAGGCTGATGTACCTAGCACCAGTAAGGGAAAAGGAAAGATGAACAAATTTTGAAGACTTGTAATTTGATATTTTATTATCAATTTTTAAATAAATGGTTGTAATGAAGTTTAATTATTATTTTTTCACATTTGAATGATTGTATTTAAAGGTTTGACAACCTGGGAGATTTTATTATGTAACCCTTTAATGGGGAAGGTTTTTATTTATCCAGTTTTATTGTGATTGGGTAGCTAGATATGAATTTTTGATTAAGTGAACAGCAAATCCTATGGGAATGAAGTACCTAGGTTTGGGGGTGTCATACATGCTTTAGGAATAATCTAATAGCATACAACTTGAATAACTATAACACACCTTGCTTGAACAATGTTAAGCCAAGGTTATTTAAAATCGAATACTAAGCATGCGTAGCAATTTAAAAGATAAAACTGTTCAACATTAGTATGTATAATTGTGCATGCTAAACAACAAGTTAAATACAAGAATAACTTCTTCAATATAAAAATCAAAGTTTAGAAAGCTTGCATCATTTATAAGGTAATTGAATTGGAAACGATAATTGGTTCAACAAGATAATAGATTAGAGAACTTGCATCATTTATAAGGTAATCGAATTAGAAACCATAATTGCTTCAACAAGAAAATAGATTAGAGAACTTGCCTTACTCGTAGGCTAAACCGAATCAATTCGAATCACAATACCATATATATATATATATATATATATATATATATATATATATATATATATATATATGTCATCATGACATAGTTAGTTACTACCACTTTACAAACATAGCTAAGTACATTCATCATATAGGGTTTGATTTTCAATCATATAATCAAGTTATAAAACAAGTTAATTGTTAATAACATGTTCATTCTAGATATAGGAATATTAAAATCATAACTTAATAGTCTTATTATTAACACATAACCATTCCTTTAGACTTTGAGTACAAAATTAACAATGTCAGACCATTTTGCTAACTTCGTCGTTACTTACGGTGATGGCGTTATTGACGCCACATTTATATTTACACGGTTATGATGCGCATTGACTAATTCGCAAGATCTTTGATCGATGGCTTTTGGCAACAGTATGAACAAAAGCCAATTTTGGCCTACAAGCTACTTTCTAACAGTCTAATTAACATGTAATTCATATAGAGACTTCATATAAACATAATTCAAAGACTCTTAACATGTTTCTACCTATAAAACAACATAAACAACGAATTTACAACATACAATTCCACTGTTTTTGATAAAAACTCACTTTTTGATGTTTTTAATAAAAATAAACACTGTGATTTTGTTTTTCAACCAAAATAGTTAATTCAAAGCATTTTATCAATGTTTATACATACTCTATCAAATTCAATAGTCAATTTATCAACTAAGCAACTAATTAACCCTTAATTTCTACCTTAAACTAAACAATATATATTCATAAAAACTCTTTGTAAAAAAATAGTTTTTCTTCACAACTCATACATAATATAAATTCTTTGACTATTCTCAATTATAGCTTAAGAAAGTAGTTTAACAACACTAGATTATCATATAAAATCACATACATAACAAAAAAATTCAACTTCTACAAAACTTTTATGGAGAAAATTGGGAGAGAGAATACAATTATAACTTTGAAAAGAAAAACAATAATAGAGTTTAGATGATACCTTGTTTGAAGACGATGATGGCCAACCCTTTTTGATTCTCAAGCATCTTCTTCTTTCCAATTCCCTAGCCTTTCTTCCTCTCTTCTTTTCTCTTTGTAAACTCTCTTCTCCTCTCTATTCTAATTCTACGTCTTAGAATATAACGTATAAGATATAATATAATTATCAGTTATCCAAGTTTTGAAAACCAAAAGCCAAAAGGCTTGTTTGGCTAATCACTAAAAATAATAATTAATTAATCCTTATACCTTGTTTGGTAAAAACACAATTAGAATAAAGACTTAATAGACATTAGGCCTTGTTTTGCAAAGCTAAATTAAACTCCTTTAAGTTATTTTAATAACTCATTTATAAAAGGTTATTTGTCACACTTTTAATTAATTAAAATAATTCTAATAACAATTTATTAAATTACTTTAACACGTAAATCAATACCACAAAATTATAATTTTCTATATAATTATAACTTTATTTCATCAACTAACACATCCTTTTAATTACAAATTCAAATAAAAGAATAATAATTCAATTAATCAAACTCTAACTTAATAATTAAATTAAATTAGCATATAATAATTAATTTCCTTAATTATTTATTCAACAAATAATTAACCAATTCGAATCAAATTTGAATAATTACTTATTCAACAATAAACACCTCCATTAAATACTTAAATATTTCAATAAATATTTAATATAATAATTAAAAATTCGGAATGTTACATCATTTCCTCCTTACAAGGATTCTCATCCCCGTAATCACAATTCAAACAATTCATTCGGTCACATTCTCCCTACTTACAAAGATTCTGTCCCCGTAATCGAAGACACAGATTAAACAAATAACTCTGTGGTAATTTTTATCATTTCACCGAGTTCCCATGTAGCCTCTTCGACATTGTGGTTCCTCCATATCACCTTCATGTAAGGTATCACTTTATTTCGAGCACTTGTTCTTTTCTCGTCGACTATCCGGATAGAACCTCTTCATAGGACAAGTCTTTCTCAAATCGCAATGGTTCGTACTGAGATCACGCGCTTGTAATCGACTTATATGGTCGTAATAATCAAACGTGAAAAACATTATGAATATTTTGCACTGGAGGTAGAGCTACCTCGTAGTTTCCCACCTCTCCAACTTTTCGCAAAGACTTCAAGGGACCAATAAACCTCTGCTTAGTTTTCTCTTTTTACCAAATTGAATTTTTCCCTTCCAAGGTGAAACTTTTAGAAAAATGTAATTTCCTACGTCGAATTCACGATCTTGTCTGTGTTGATCGGCATATTTCTTTTGTCTGTCTTGAGCAGCTATCAATCTTGTTCTGATGAGTTTGACAACCTCAACAGTTTGTTGTACCAATTTTGGTCCTAACAGTTGACGTTCACCGACTTCATCCCAGCACAGTGGAGTTCTGCACCTCCTGCCGTACAATGCTTCATAAGGTGGCATGCCGATGCTAGCATGGTAACTGTTATTGTAGGCAAATTCCACCAACGGTAATTGTTCATCCCATCTTCCTTTGAAATCCATGACGCATGCTCTCAACATATCTTCCAATGTCTGAATAGTTCGTTCTCTTTGGCCATCTGTTTGCGGATGATATGTCGTACTCATTCGCAACTGTGATCCCATACATTCTTGTAGTCTCTTCCGTGTTTGATGTGAACCCTGGATCTCTATCCCACACAATTGAAACCGAACTCCATGTCTCGCCACGATCTCTTTAACATATAACTTTTCCAGCTGATCAAGATTGAATCTAATCTTTATTGGCAAAAAGTGTGCGGATTTTGTCAATCTGTCCACTATCACCCATATCGCATCATATCCTTTCTGAATCGTTGGGAGACCTACCACAAAATCCATTGTGATATGTTCCCATTTCCATTCCTAGATCTCTAACGGTTGAAGTAATCCGCTTAGCCTTTAATGCTCACCTTTGACTCTCGACATGTTAAGCACTTTGCAACGATTCTCGCAACATCTCTTTTAATATTTGGCCACCAAAATGTCGCCGCAAAATCTTGATACATCTTCGCATTTCCCGATGAATTGAATCTCTCGAGCTATGAGCTTCACAAGATGTCTTCTTTAATATCTGTATCATTGAACCTGATTCGTCCCTCGAATCTCAAAGATTCCACTCAGTGATCAACCTTGTATTTCACTTCTTTTCCCTCAACCACACTTTCTCTTATTTTTCTACATTCCTCATCCTACAATTGAAGCGTTCTTCACTTTGTCCACCAAAGTTGGACCGGCTTCCATCCGTGTAATTTTCATCTGGATTCTTTTGGAAATTTTATTTCCAACTCTAACCTTGACATTGCTATAATAAGCTCCTCCTTATCAGTTAACAGCATCAACTTTTCTCTGCCTTTCCTACTCAAAGCATCTGCAACCACGTTTGCTTTGCATGGATGATAAAAGATCTCACAATCATAATCCTTTATCAATTCCATCCATCTCCTTTGACGCATGTTCAGGTCTTTCTGAGTGAAAATGTACTTCAAACTCTTATGGTCTGTGTAAACCTCACATTTCTCTCCATAGAGATAGTGTCTCCATATTTTTAAAGCAAACACAACCGCCGCTAACTCTAAATTATAAGTTGGATACCCTTTTTCGTAGTCCTTCAATTGCCTTGATGTATACGCGATGACTTTTCCGTTCTGCATAAGTACACACCCTAATCCTTTGCGTGAAGCATCACTGTACACCACAAAATTTCCTGTATTATATGGTAATGACAACACAGGTGCCATACTTAGCTTCTTTTTCAATTCCTGAAAACTTCCTTCACATTTCTCCGTCCAAACAAATTTTACAGATTTTCTCGTCAAATTTGTCAACAGAGTGGCAATCTTGGAGAAATCCTGGATAAACCGTCTGTAATACCCTGCCAATCCGAAGAAACTTCTTACTTCTGATGGAGTTCTTGGTTGCTCCCAATTTATCACAGCTTCGACCTTTGATGGATCCACTGAAATTCCATCCTTGTCAATTACGTGCCCAAGAAATTGTACACGTTCTAACCAAAATTCACATTTAGAGACTTTTGCGTACAACTTTTCCTTTTTAGCGCCTCCAAAGATTAGACGTAAGTGTTCCACGTGTTCTTCTTGAGTTCTAGAGTACACCAGAATATCGTCAATAAGCACCACCACAAACTTGTCTAAAAATGGTTTAAACACCCTGTTCATCAAATCCATGAACGCTGCAGGGCGCTTGTCAAACCAAAAGACATCACCAAAATTTGTAATGTCCATACCGAAGTTCTAATGCCGCCTTCTAAGACATCCTCCTTCCTTAATTTCAGTTGATGATACCCACTTCTCAAATCTATCTTTGAGAAATATCTAGCACCCTTCAACTGCTCAAACAAATCATCTATTCTCAAAAATGGGTATTTATTCTTAATAGTGACTTTGTTTAACTCCCTATAATTAATGCAAAGACGCATTGACCCATCCTTCTTCTTTAAGAATAACACCGGTGCTCCCCACGGTGACACACTTGGCTGAATGTATTTTTTGTCCAACAGCTCCTACAGTTATACCATCAATTCCTTCATCTCTACCGGAGCCATTCTGTACGGGGCCTTCGATATCGAAGCGGTTCCTGGCGCTAAGTCGATCACGAACTCGATTTCTCTGTCAGGCGGAAGTCCTGGAAAATCCTTTGGAAACACGTCCCCAAATTCCCTAACCACTGGTATTTCTTCCAACTTCGCACCCTTCTTTTGAATATCGACTATGTAAGCTAAATAACCCACACAGCCTTGACTCTATAACTTCTTGGCCTGCATAATCGTCAGACATCTCATTTGTTTAGGCGATTTGCTACCATTGAAAACTACCTTTGACGGAGTCATAAGGTTTACACATTTCTTTTGGCAATCAATTATTGCTCCACAATTGAACAACCAATCCATTCCCAAAATAACATCAAACTCTCCAAGCCTAATTGGAATTAAATCTACCATCAAAATATTTCCCTTAATGTTCACCCTACAGTTCTTGTATATGAACCTAACAGGAATTACTTCCTTATTCGCAATTTTTATGTTTAAAGCGAAATTCAATTCTTCACTAGGCAATCCTAATCTCATAGAAAACTCATCAGATATAAATGAGCAAGTAACACCCAAATCAAATAATACATAAGCATCAATATCATTGATTGGGATAATACCTGACACCACATCCTTTGATTGCATAGCATCTTGCACAGTCATGTTGAAGGTTCTGGCTGTGGGTTTGTTTGATGTCGTTGGCCTAGTAATGGCCCAAGTACCTCCACTGCTACCTCCCTTGCTTCCTGTTGTTTCTCCAACTTTCTTCTTAGGGCACTCACTAGCAAAGTGATCCTTGGACCCGCAAGTGTAGCAAACATTCTTCTTGGGTTGATTGCAGTTTGGGGCGATGTGACCATCTTGGCCACAGTTAAAGCATACACGTTTCCCCATTAAGCATACACCCTTGTGAAACTTCCCGCATGCATCACATGCTTCAAACTTCTTATTCTGCTAATTACCTTGTTGATTCCCAGTACCCACATTTCCATTCCACTTTCTTTTCAGATTATTATTACCATTCCCACTACCACCACCTCCATTCTTCACCTCCACTTCATTCTTCTTCTTTTTCTGTTCCTGATTGAACTTGGTTACCGCCTCGCCGCCATCTTCAACGAGAATTGCCTTTTCCATTACGGTTGCAAATGTCTTCAACTGGAACAAGGAAACCCTACTAAACAACCAGGGCTTCAGTCCTTGTTCAAACCTCCTCGCCTTGCGTTCATCTGTACTGACTTGGTATGGCGCAAACCTCGCCAACTCGTTAAATTTCGCAGCATACTCCGACTCCGTCATCGTTCCCGGCTTTAGTTCTAAAAACTGCACTTCTAGCTGACTCTTCGAACTCTCTAGGAAATAGGTCTCGAAGAACCTCTCCTTGAACCTATCCCAAGCTATAACACCTAGTCCTCCTCGAGTTTTATTGGCCTGCCACCAATAACTAGCCTCTGCTTTTCAACATGAATGTTGCAAAAGCAGTCTTCTGATCTTCTCCTACTCCCGCAACATCGAACACTTTCTCTATCTCCATGACCCAAATCTGTGCCTCAATCGGGTTCATGGACCTAAGGAATTCTGGTGGTCCAACCGCCTTGAAGTCCTTAAACATTGTAGCTTGATTTTGTTGTTGGTTCATGCGGTGATTCTCAGAAGGCACTGTCAAGAATGTCACCAAATCTTTGAATGGGTTAGCTTCAAAGATCATTATTGTTGGTTCCTTCAGTGGTTCTCTGTCTGGGTGGTTGATGTCTTGGAGGCATTTTCTGTTAAAAATACACCCATTAGATTATTACTCAACTCTTTTCAAGTAATTTCTACTTAACTTGCCCCCATAAAAGTAATCACCACATAACACATAACACTTTGGATAAAAGGAGATAATAACTTTTATTCATTCTTAATTCTTTGAAAACATCATATCCATAGCATCACTTCTATTTACATTATTTTCCTAAACTACTAAAGTTTCAGGACATCATCATCATATCCCCTAAGTTGCATAACACTCGGGATTTATATATTATTTATCATAATATAAATCATAAATCAAGTACACTCCCTACGATGTCCTATTAAGATACTACAAAGCCTTACGACGCTCTTCTTCCATTATTCGGAACATGGTTCGACGATCTAGTATGTACGATGGCAGCGTCTCAAACTGAATTGGGTAACCCATGACCCAATCTTGAGCTCGATTGATCGCGATGTTGAACACGCGATCCATCTCTTCCATCTTCCTTCTCTTTGCTTGTGCGTCCTCTCCACTGCTCCAGCCGACTTGTTGATAAGCTTCATCAGACGCTGTCTTCTAGCTTCTTGCCCTTTTGCGCATTCTTCTCTCAACTTGCTCTTCAACTCTACAATCTCTCGCTCTCATTTGCTCGTTCTTCCTTCAAAGAATCGCCTTCTCTCAACATTGTTCACCGTTTTTTCGATCCTGGATCTCGTCATTCTTATGTGCCATCAAGGCTCATTGCATTACCTACTATCTCTTGCAATTCCTCGAAGTATCTTGAAGTTCCACATTGTGGTCATGCACCTCATCGTATATACTACCACCATCGAAAGTTAAGCGGAATCCTTTCCTCCTCATCCTCTTCATCCGTCCTCTGGAAGCTCCACGGAATCCTCCTCGTCTGTCTCTCTATCTCATCATCCTCATCAGGTACTCTCTCCTGCTCAACTACTGTGACCAACGGAACTGTTTCCCATGGCAGTAATTATTCCCAAGCTACCTGAATATCTCGAGTCTCCTCCTCCCTAGCTAGACTGGATCCTCCTATATTAGACATCCTGTCAACCAAAGTTTAAGTTTTAATACTAATCATTACTACTCGACACTCGCGAGCACATAAGTTGTAAACACATAAGCACATAAGTGTTTTATTACTTCTTCCTTAAAACTCGATAAGAGTTTATCATCACTATCTTTTCGAAGGTTACTTCCTAAGGCTTTTCCCCACCTAAGGTTCATAACCTAAGGCTTTGATACCAACTTGTGACACCCCCAAACTCAGGTACTTCATTCCCACAGGATTTGGTGCTCACTAAATCAAACATTCATATCTAACTACCCATCACAATAAAACTGGATAAATAAAACCTTTCCCATTAAAGGGTTACATAACAAAAATCTCCCAGGTTGTCTAACCTTTAAATACAATCATTCAAATGTGGAAAATTAAATAAATAAACTTCATTACAACCATTTAATTTAAAATCTGATAATCAAATATCAATACATTACAAGTTTTCAACACTTGTTCATCTTTCCTTTTCCCTTACTGGTGCTAGGTACATCAACCTTCTCGTCTTTAACTGTAATAGTTATATAAGCAAGAGTGAGCAAACAAAGCTCATTTGAAATAATAATGACTTGAAATAATAATGAATGACAAACTTTTACAACAAATGTTAGGTAAGAGACTCAATAGGATTTTAAACAATATGATTTGTCCAACATTCTGAAGTATATAACTGAGGGTCCTAAGACCACGAACTATGTCCATAGTTATAAGTAATTTTTCAACTTAAACTTTAATGTATCATAAGACTATAGGACTCCTCGTATTTAGGGGATCATCACTTCTTCATACAATGTATTGTGCACAAACATTTCAACGCTAAAGCGTAAGTTACCCCTAATAATAGGGTTGTTCATCTCAAAGATTTTTAGAGTACAAGTCCGCACCAAACTGAGTATGATTTGGATACATTTCAGGGTAATTTGGAATTCAACGAACATCAACTAAGGATTAGTTGAATAAAACCAATAACATCATACTATCGTAATTAAATCAACATGGTAAATTAAAGTCATGCTTTAGGAATAATCTAATAGCATACAACTTGAATAACTATAACACACCTTGCTTGAACAATGTTAAGCCAAGGTTATTTAAAATCAAATACTAAGCATACGTAACAATTTGAACGATAAAACTGTTCAACATTAGTATGTATAATTGTGCATGCTAAACAAGTTAAATACAAGAATAACTTGTTCAATATAAAAATCAAAGTTTAGAAAGCTTTCATCATTTATAAGGTAATCTAATTGGAAACGATAATTGGTTCAACAAGATAATAGATTAGAGAACTTGCATCATTTATAAGGTAATCGAATTAGAAACCATAATTGCTTCAACAAGAAAATAGATTAGAGAACTTTACTTGCTCGTAGGCTAAACCGAATCAATTCGAATCACAATACCTATATATATATATATATATATATATATATATATATATATATATGTCATCATGACATAGTTAGTCACTACCACTTTACAAACATAGCTAAGTACATTCATCATATAGGGTTTGATTTTCAATCACATAATCAAGTTATAAAACAAGTTAATTGTTAATAACATGTTCATTCTAGATATAGGAATATTAAAATCATAACTTAATAGTCCTATTATTAACACATAACCATTCCTTTAGACTTTGAGTACAAAATTAACAATCGCCGGACCATTCTCGCTAACTCTCTTCATGGCTACAAGCTTTATCATGATGGCGTTGCTATACACACATTTATATTTTACCACATTTAATATACAAGTTAAAAGTTGATCAGATTACATGACTGTATGCTAAATCTGCTGCTGCTAAATCTTCGATCGACGACATTTTCCAACAAATGAAACAAAAGTCAATTTTGGCCTACAAGGTACTTTCTAACAGTGTAATTAACATGTAATTCATATAGAGACTTCATATAAACATAATTCAAAGACTCTTAACATGTTTCTACCCATAAAACAACATAAACAACGAATTTACAACATACAATTCTACTATTTTTGATAAAAACTCACTTTTTGATGTTTTTAATGAAAATAAACACTGTGATTTTGTTTTTCAACCAAAACAGTTAACTCAAAGCATTTTATCAATGTTTATAAATACTCTATCAAAATCAATAGTCAATTTATCAACTAAGCAACTAATTAACCCTTAATTTCTACCTTAAACTAAACAATATATATTCATAAAAACTCTTTGTAAAAAAAAAAAGCTTTTCTTCACAACCCATACATAATATAAATTCTTTGTCTATTCTCAATTATAGCTTAAGAAAATAGTTTAACAACACTAGATTATCATATAAAATCACATACATAACAAAAAAATTCAACTTCTACAAAACTTTTATGGAGAAAATTGGGAGAGAGAATACAACTATAACTTTGAAAAGAAAAACAATAATAGAGTTTAGATGATACCTTGTTTGAAGAAGATGATGGCCAACCCTTTTTGATCCTCAAGCTTTTTTTTCTCTCCAATTCCCTAGCCTTTCTTCCTCTCTTCTTTTCTTTCTGTAAACTCTCTTCTCCTCTCTATTCTAATTCTACGTCTTAGAATATAACGTATAAAATATAATATATATTAATTATATAATATAAATATAAATATAACTGATATCAGTTATCCAAGTTTTGAAAACCAAAAACCATAAGGCTTGTTTGGCTAATCACTAAAAATAATAATCAATTAATCCTTATGCCTTGTTTGGTAAAACACAATTAGAATAAAGTCTTAATAGACATTAGGCCTTGTTTGGCAAAACTGAATTAAACTCCTTTAAGTTATTTTAATAACTCCTTTATAAAAGGTTATTTGTCACACTTTTAATTAATTAAAATTATTCTAATAACAATTTATTAAATTACTTTAACACGTAAATTAATACCACAAAATTATAATTTTTTATATAATTATAACTTTATTTAATCAACTAACACATCCTTTTAATTACAAATTCAAATAAAAGAATAATAATTTAATTAATCAAACTCTCTAACTTAATAATTAAATTAAATTAGCATATAATAATTAATTTCTTAATTATTTATTTAACAAATAATTAACCAATTCGAATCAAATTTGAATAATTACTTATTCAACAATAAACACCTCCATTAAATACTTAAATATTTCAATAAATATTTAATATAACAATTAAAAATTCTGGAATGTTACATTAAAACTCACAGCATATGTTTTGTCGTATTTTACACGAATGTTGTATAATTAAGTTGTATTTGAATTTTGTACTATGTATTTGGCGACTCAAGATGGGTGATGTATACCTATTTTGGGGGCGTCCATAAAGTATCAAAGCTTAGGATATGATCCATGACCGAGATGTGAGATAAGAACTAGGAGGGAGAGACGAGGAATTCCTTTCTTTTATTATGACCTACCTAAGTTTATTTGGTATTTAATTGGCTCACGTAATATAGGGATAATATGTGATATGTTAATTAACCCTTGTTCGTGTGGCGGTGTTTGAAAATGGCATCCAAGAATGTTGAGAACATCAATGGAGCACAGAGACCGCTGAGTCTCCACAGATCAATAATCGAGATAATGTGCATCGTGAAGGCGACAATCCTCGTGCAAATAACAACACCGACTCGATGATGAACGATGGAATATTCAGAGAATTTATGCAATTCATGCAACATCGAGGCAAGAGCGGCTCTGCCCAAAATGCGTGTGGAAACACTGGCAACTCGGGACGGTCATCCGCTAAGCGCTTCAAGGAACTGGACAAACCGAGTTTTTGGAGAGCCAAAACCACTTAAGGCGGAGACGTGGATAAAGCAGATCTGCAAGATATTTGATGTCTTGGGATGCTCCGAGGAGCAAAAGGTTCCCTTTGCCACCTTCATGTTGCGTGCAGAGGCAGATTACTGGTGGGAATCTATAAAACGTACTCAACCTGCCGCACTGAAGATGACTTGGGAGAAGTTCCAAGAATTTTTCAACGACAAGTACTTTCCCAAACGTATTCGTCACATGAAAGAGGTAGAGTTCATCAAGATGGAGCAAAACAACATGACCGTGTCGCAAAGATGCGAAGCCAAGTTCGCGAAAGTTGTCCTGTTTGCATCCCATTTGGTTGATAATGAGGAGAGAATGACGCGAATATTTCTAAGAGGTTTGAAACTCGAGATACGTCAATATCTTATCTCTCATAAACTGTGTTTGTATTCAGATGTTGGTAATAGGGCTCAGTTATTGGAGCACGATAATGAGTCAACCTAACCAAAAGAGAGCAACTGGCAAAATGATAATACTAGTCATAGCAGTCATCGAAGCGGTGACAATAAGCGTGGAGGGAATCAACATGCCAGAAATGGTAACCACTTCAGTGGTAATCATGGCCAAAACAATAAGAATGGATATTTCAAGAAGAGGAGATTCAACAATGGTGGAAAGATGTCAGCACCAACACCCGTTATTAAGGAAGGAGAATGACCACCTATCATATACTTCAAATGTGGAGGGGAGAGACACATCAGTCCAAACTGCGTGATGCCGTCCAAAGCATGTTATAATTATGGAAGAGAAGGTCACCTAGCCCGATTTTGTCGTTCACCGAAGACAAGTTCATCTAGGATGGATGCGCCAAAGGACGTCCCAGAAAAGTCAAAGCCAGTAGTGCAAGGGAGAGCGTTTGTCGTGACCTCCCAGAAAGCAAGGAACCCAAACGAGGTCATCATGGGTAAGCTTGTCATAAATTCTAGCGAAGTATATACCTTATTTGATACCAGTTCTACCCATTCTTTTATTTATCCTACTTGCACTCAACGTTTAAATTTGACTCCAGAGAAATTAGACTTTGACTTATCTGTAGAAACTCCGTTGGGAGAAACCTTCATTACATCCACTGTTTATAAGTCTTGTTTGGTTCAAATTGGTACCCTCACATTACCTGTCGATCTTATTTCATTGAAAATACTTGCATTTGACGTAATTCTAGGGATTGATTGGTTAACTACTTATCATGCAAAAATTGATTATTTTCGTAAGGTTGTTAGCTTTCATATTCCTAACCAACCTATTATGAAAATTCAAGCAACCAAACCATTAAAATCAATCACTGTCATCTCAAGCCATAAAGCTATTCGTTTATTGAAAAATGGATGTCAAGCTTTCTTAGCTCATGTCACGGATCTAAACAAAATATGTCGGTTTTTGAATGATATTTCTATTGTTAATAAATTTCCGACGATTCCTCAAGAACTTCCTGCCTACCCCCGTGAGCGTGAAATTGAATTTTATATCGACCTTAAACCTGGTATAAAACCCATTTCCAAAGCCCCATATCAAATGGCTCCTATTGAACTTCAGGAGTTAAAGACCCAACTACAGGAATTGTTAGACATTGGCTTTATTCGTCTTAGTACTTCTCCTTGGGGTGCTCCTGTTCTATTCGTGAAGAAGAAAGATGGGAGTATACAACTTTGTATTAATTATCGGGAGTTGAATCATGTCACCATCAAAAATTGGTACCCATTGCCACGTATTGATGACCTGTTTGACCAGTTGCAAGGCATCAAATTTTTTTCAAAGATTGATCTTCATTCCGGATATCACCGATTGAAGATTAGAACCGATGACATTCCAAAGAAGGCTTTCAGAACTCGGTACGCGCATTATGAATTCCTAGTCATGTATTTTGGATTGACTAATGCTCCTGCTGCCTTCATAGATATGATGAACCGAGTATTCAAGGAATATTTGGATCACTTTGTGGTCGTCTTTATTGATGACATCCTTATTTATTCCAAAAGCCGTGAAGATCATGAGCAACACTTGAGGCTGATACTCCAAAAGCTTCGTGAATATAAGCTTTATGCCAAGTTAAAGAAATACGAGTTCTGGCTTGAGGAAGTATCATTCCTTGGGCACGTAGTATCAAGTCATGGAATATCTATTGATCGAGCAAAGATTGAAGCTATTCAAAGCTGGGAGCAACCTAAATCAGTGACCGAAGTACGTAGCTTTCTCAGCTTAGCTGGTTATTATCGAAGATTCGTAGAAGGGTTTTCTCGAATCGCTACTCCCTTAGGATGTGTTCTCATGCAACATGGGAAAGTCATAGCCTATGCCTCTCGACAACTCAAAGAATATGAGAGAAATTATCCTACTCATGATCTAGAGTTGACAGCTATTGTCTTCGCACTTAAAATTTGAAGGCATTACTTGTATGGGGAGACAGTGGAGATCTTTACGGATCATAAAAGCCTCAAATATTTCTTCACTCAAAAGGAACTCAACATGCCACAGCGACATTGGCTTGAACTATTGAAAGATTATGATCATACCATCCAATACCATCTTGGAAAAGCAAACGTGGTAGCTGACGCATTGAGTAGAAGATCATACGCGCACGAAAGCGATATTATCAACGCAAAGGCCCATTTTGTATGACTTGCAAAAGGATGGAGATAGAGATAAAGACTCTAGGGACCCACATAATGATGACAAATATACGAGTAGAACCGACTTTAATCAATAAAGTTAAAGTCGCTCAAGCTACTGCACTGAGGTGATCGATATGAGGAAGAAAGTACAAAAGGTGCTATCTTAAAGCAAGAATCGATGAAGAAGGAATACTTCGAAATCAACTCCAGACTTTGTGTTCCTAACGACTCGATTTAAAGTATAAAATCATGATGGAGGCGCACAACACAGCGTTTGCAATCCATCCTGGGAGTACCAAAATGTATCGTGATCTTCGACATATATTTTGGTGGAGCAATATGAAGAGAGAGATAGTGCTTTTTATCTCAAGGTGTCTAACTTGTCAACGAGTCAAGGCGGAGCATCAAGTACCAAAAGGTCCATTGCAACCACTTGAAATTCCAGAATGGAAGTGGGAACACATTACCATGGATTTCGTTACTAGTCTTCCCAAGGTTTCTCAAGGCATAGATGCAATTTGGGTCATTATTGATAGATTGACCAAGTTTGCTCATTTCTTACCAATATGAGAAACTTATACACTTGAACGTCTTGCTCGTATTTACATAAACGAGATTGTAAGACTGCATGGTATGCCAGTATCCATAGTTTCTGATCGAGACCCAAGATTCACTACATAATTTTGGGTTAGTTTGCAAAAAGTTATGGGCATGGATTTACGATTTAGTTTAGCATATCATCCTCAAACGGACATACAATCAGAGAGGACTATTCAAACTCTTGAAGATTTATTAAGACTTTGTGTCCTTGACTTCAAGGGAAGTTGGGACAAGTTCTTACCATTGGTGGAGTTTTCATACAACAACTGTTATCAAGCAAGTATTGGCATGGCTCCATTCGAGGCGTTGTATGGAAGAAAGTGTCGTTCTCCAGTATGCTGGGATGAGGTGGGTGAAGCAATGTTGTTGGGACCGGAGTTGGTATGTATGACTACGGAAAAGATTCAAACGATCCGACAACGTATAAAAACCTCACAAGACCGACAAAAGAGTTATGCTGATCTTCATCGAAAGGACGTGGAATTCGATATTGGAGATCATGTGTTTTTACGTGTTGCTCCATGGAAAGGAGTTACGAGATTTGGAAAGAGAGTGGAAAGAGAGGAAAGCTCAATCCTTGATTTATTGGCCCATTTTTAATCCTTGATCGAGTAGGGACTGTAGCCTATAGACTCGCTTTACCGCCAAGTATGTCTCGTGTTCATAACGTTTTTCATATATCCATGTTACGTAAATATGAAGAGGTTCCTGTTCAAATCTTGGATAAGAAGGAACATATTCTACGCTCCAAGGTTATACCTCAAGTCAAAGTTTTATGGAGGAACCACGATGTTGAGGAAATGACCTGGGAGTTAGAATCTGAAATGAAATCAAGGTATCCTTACCTCTTCGACATACCAGGTACATACCCTAATTTCGAGGGCGAAATTTCATAAGAAGGGGAGATTGTAAGACCCCAACTTTTATGAATAAAGATGAATTTTCTATAATTATCTGTTTTGAATATTATGGAATGAATTTGATATAATGTTATAGTTGTGGGTAATATATATAAATTTTGCAAAGTACGCATGTTGTTATATAATATTCGATTGGTCGGGGAATATTCGTTTTAACAGGGAATATTCGTACGACGGCCCAATCATTGGTGGACCCCACAACGGAATTATTGTCAAATTGAAAAAACGACAAAAATATTTTTTTGAAAATAACGGCGGAAGTTTTACCGTTAACTGTTAAAACACCTGGTGTTAAAAGTACAGTAATACGCGTGGTTGCATAGTAGCACACGGTATTGATTACTAATGCTTACGTGAGAAATCACAAAGTTTTGTTCAATTATTGCTTCAGTAATTATTGCATAGTATCTCATGTTAATTGATTCAATTATTGTCGATATTTTATATATTATTAAATCAATAATTGAGACGACGAAGTTATTAATATTATTATTTGCAATATTAAAGATGTCTAGAAGTTCATCAAGGAGAGGTTTGGTCACCTAATTGCGCCGCTTGATAGGGAGAAATCCTTATTGAAAGCCCCTCTTTCCGGGAAATCGCAACTGGTCGATTAATAGTGTGAATTATAATAATGATGATGAAGTTTTGTTTTATTTGTATTATTAATGTAATAAAAGCAGTAAAAAGCTTTTTATATAAAATGTAATACTTTTATAAAGTTATTCTTTTATTAGACTATAAATAGAATATATTATATTCTATTATGCATAGTATTTTGCATAGTAAAATCTTTTTATATAAAACAGAATACTTTTATAAAGTTATATGTTTTATTAGACAATAATTAGAATATATTATATTTTATTATGCATAGTGTTTGCATAGTGCCTGCATAGTATTTGCATAGTAAAATCTTTTTATATTAAACAAAATACTTTTATAAAGTTATTCGTTTTATTAGATTATAAATAGAATATATTATATTTTATTGTAAACCAATCTGGACCGTCCATTTAAAAGTAAATTAATCTGGACCGTTTAGGAATTAGTTACGATTCAGTCCATTTTCTATAAATAGAAGCTCATTCCTTCATTATTTCTTACGAATTCACTGAAACTCTAGAGAGAGAAACTATAGAGAGAAAGAAGAAAAGTGATCTGCTACTTCACCATTTCTATATCCAGCTTTCTTCTAAGGTAAGGGGTATTATTTCTTTCGTATTCATGAAGAGAACTTCATTATTCCATTCTTTATCATTATGTTGAATAACCTCGCCTCATGCTAAGCACCGCATACATGGTGAAATTCTTCTCATTATTCCATTCTTTATTATTCTGCTGGAATAACTCGCCTATGTGAAGTAATCTATATACATGGTGAAATTCTTCTATTATTCCATTCTTTATTATTCATTTGGAACATCCTGCCTCCCGTATGCGAATTTCGCTTGACTCGGTTCCGTTATTTATTATTCTGTTGGAACATCTTGTCTGTGCGTTTATGCATGACCTAGTTCTGTTGTTTATTATTCTGTTGGAATAACCTGTCTGTGCGGTCTATCGCATGACTGGTGATTTCTTTGTTATTCCATTCTTTATTATACTCAGTTAGTTAAAGTTTTGACTTCTATACTCCATGAAATTAGTGGAATATCCTTGATATTTGAGCTTCATCCACTATCTTTTCATGGAAATATTCTTCTGAGCATTCTTGAATTTTACTCTATAAAGAAGTATCATGTTTACAATTTGGACGTTATTAGTTCCTGGATAAATTAATTCTTGAACTTGTTTTATTGAATTCTTATATCATTGTCATCATCCTAATGTTTATATTATGTTGAAAGTCATCTGTGGCCTGTAGTGCATAGATGGACTTGGTATGATTATGACCAGGGATTTATTGGTATAATCATAACCATAATGTTACAAATGATGTGGTAAAAGTCCTCATTGGCCCGTAGTGCATTGATGGACAGTTGTTGGCATGATCATGACCATTGATGAATACACGAATATCCTTGGTCCGTAGTGCATGGATAATTTGTGGTTGTGATACTAATGAATATCCTTGGTCGTAGTGCGTGGATGATGTGGATTATTTATTAAGTCGAGTCCCAAATGATAAAAGTGATGAAAAACCTTTTAAATCATAAAAGATAGTAGATATTATTCTCTACTTGACTCTTTTAATAGATTGCTTGTTCCGCTGCAGCTAAACTTGATGTTTGTTATATTGTATTAGTTTAACATTGTTGAAGGCTAATGATAATTTATTCTGCATTATCTTAGTCATAATATTTCTTTCTGGGCTAGTTGAGCTCACCCGTTTACTTTCATTGTTCTCTTCAGAAAATGAGAACGTAGCAAGGACTAGTCGGGGAACGGAGTGACGGTCCAGATAATAGCATTAGTAGTCCTCACTATTATGTTAAATAGAGTGATAATAAATGTAATGAGAACTCAATTGAGTGTGGATATTGTCTAGATGACAATATTTGTATTAAAACTCACAACATATGTTTTGTCGTATTTTACACGACTGTTGTATAATTAAGTTGTATTTGAATTTTGTACCATGTATTTGGCGACTTAAGATGGGTGATGTATACCTATTTTGGGGGCGTCACATATGTGATAAATAAAGATATTTATTAGATGTAAATAATTTCTTTTAGACTTGTTGATCATTATAGATTATATTCTTATAATAAATTAATTTGTAATAAAAATAATTATTATTTATTTTCCATGAAAATATGATTATGATATACATGATATGATTATTAGGATTATTATGATATGTATTTTATTATATTGGTTAGGTTAATTATTTTAACTTAATTAATGATGGTATGTATGAAGGTTATGTCAGATATGAATTCAAAACCCTAAGTCTGGATTTTGAATAAGGAATGATAATAGTAATATAATATTATTTATATTTCAGTAATAGAAATATGCCTATATGTGTGTAATGTTAATTTGTAGATCAGTTATAGTAAAATAGTACAAACCCTTGCATTACTGATAAAGCATTTAAAACAGTGGATTATAGTACAAAGCATTTCCAAACCTTAGAAAACAACGGATCGATTATAGTAATCAAT
Source organism: Panax ginseng (assembly GCA_020205605.1). Taxonomy (NCBI): domain Eukaryota; kingdom Viridiplantae; phylum Streptophyta; class Magnoliopsida; order Apiales; family Araliaceae; genus Panax; species Panax ginseng. The sequence continues at coordinate 72,579,191 of CM035139.1, forward strand.
CAAAAGTCGTTGACCGTTATGTTTTACTTTCTGGGTAACCCAGAAAGTTAAAACAGTGGTCTGACAAGTTCTTTAGGAACACAGATCTTGCATCTTGAAGATTTGTAAACCTTATAAATGCTTGATTTGTGCACCCTGCTAGTCACTATACACAGCCCGATGTCTAGAACACTTTTACCATGAACCGATTGCATGCTAGAAGGCCATCAATAGCGTTGACCGACCATGACTTTATTTTCTGGGCAGCCCAGAAATGTGATGAACAGCTCTGACATCTTGTTCCAGGCTTTATAACTTGCTTGTTTGTTATGATCTGACCCAGATGTTAGTTAATACTTGTAGTGTTACATTAACACTACAAGATCCATGTTATGGATTGCCCAGAAACCTTTTACACATCGAATTACACTTGGTCAAACGTGGCCACTTGTTAACTGTATTTAAGTGTTCTTGGTGCTCAAGAACACTTTAGGCGTGATTTTTTAAGCTAAAAGCTATAAGCTGACAGTTTATTAATTTTAATTAATTAAACTTCTAAAAATCATTTAAAAATAGTAAATAAATTTTAAAAATTACAAAATCAGTTTTAAATATTATTTTAGGTTATAAAAATTAACCTTTAATAATTTGACATATTTTCCATAAATATTAGTAATTATTTGAATATTATTAATATTTAATTTATTTAATAAATGCATTAAATAAATTAACTAAAATGATTTTCTAATATTAAAATCATTTTAAATGATAATAAGATATTTAATAATATTTTAAGTTATAAAATGTAACTTTCAATATTTTAATGTAAATTTTATTAATTATTTAATATTAATGATATTAGATTTATTTAATAATTATATTAAATAAATTAGTTTAAAAATGATTGTAATATTATAAAAATCATTTTAAATGCAAATAAAGAGTTTAAAGATATTCTAAGATAAATTTCATTAATTATTTAATATTAATGATATTAGATTTATTTAATAATAATATTAAATAAATAGAATAAAAATGATTTTATTGATTTAAAATCATTTAAAAAAGGATATAAGTGGTTTAAAAATATTTAAGTTATTATAAATGACTTTTAATATTTTAGTGAATAATACTGTAATATTTAAATATTAATGGTAATTGTTTAAAAATAATTTTAAATGTTTTAAGAATCATTTAAGGGTAATAATTAATACTTTAAAAGCATTTTGAGTTATTATAAAATAACTTTGATATTTTGGTAAGGGTTGCATTAATACTTTAATATTATTTAAATATTAATGATAATAGAATTATTTAATATTTAAATTATTTAATAATGATTCTAGAGTTTGAAAAATTATAATAATTAATGATAAATTATTATAAGTCATTTATAAATAATATGATTGATATTTAAATTATCCAGATTAATATTTGAATTACAGATTAGAGTTTTATCAATGATAAACTCGATAATTACCCGATAAAGCCGTCGGTACACCAAAATGTTATCGAAATTGATCAATACCTATATAGTTTGGCTGTATAAGCGTTTGTTTGTGACCCGATGACTGTTGAACATGTGTGCAATTGTGATTAGGTTATGTGCTGATTGCAATAAGCAGTACTATGTGTTATGATATGCTATTCTAATTAGTAAAATGATCTTATTACTGATAGGTTGTTATACAAAAGATAAGAACTAAGTTGCGTATTGTAAGCAGCAGACCAGATAAGTATCCTACCTTTGCATTTTCTTTATGCAATGGACATGAGTAAGAAGTTTCAGAATTATATTATAATTGTATCAGATTATTAACCCTATTGTTATATATGTTATATCCGATCATTGATTATCAACATGATACTATATGGTGAATTAGATATATATATTCTGTTCGTTAATTTCTATATGTGATTATACAAGTGTCCCCACTTGGATAATCATTGTATTTAATCTAATATTGATGCATATATATATATATATATATATATATATATATATATATATATATATATATATATATATATATATATATACCTATTAAACCCCAGATGTATACGTCAAGAAAAAGTTGTCTAAGCTATTTGACCAGCTAGACACGGATTTAGAAATATTGTTGAATATGATAAAACCTTTTTGTATCCAATCAAATTGTTTTGGTTTGGATTTCAGACTAAGTATGAACATCCCGAACATGGGAAAACTTTTATGCTACTTGGCAAGAATGAGAGTGAACGATAATATCGTTCTTGCATGTAGTATTAATCAATACAAGGCACATCGGGCAGATCACCCTCGTGTCCGTAAGTTATGACAGTTTGCGGATGAAGTTCTGCTAAACCTTAGCGAAAATGAAAAACAATGTTCATAGTATGTCACCTTAACCCTATTTATAGTCGATCGTAGTTTGAAATTTGATGTAGAGTTGATATGTTATTATGTTCGGTTCGATTACTTCACAACTTTTGATTTGTTGTAGAAGGGTAGTACAAAGAAAATATTTAATCCTTTCACTTAATATTTATAATTGTTATTACTTACTGGGCACTCAAATACTCATCCTTGCTTAATTTAAATATTTTCATTAAATATGATCGGCCGTAGGGCTCTCGCGAACAAAAGGAAAGGAAAGCTACCCGAATAAGTTTGTGTTATCTTATGTAATAGTTAGACTTAAATAAGATGATTATATTTATTATCTATCATGTAATGAAATGTTTTAAGGTCGCGTACCTGGGATTTAGAAAACTCTGATATGTAAATAAAGTTAGATATTTATGACAATATTATTATTTCCGCTCATAGAAATGGTATCGTAATACACTGAATTCGGGTTTTAAGTATATGAATTTGGGGGCGTTACAATAGGTATGAGTCTCTCCATGAACACATGACAGTCATGACTCTTCATCCTTTGCAATTTCCCACCTGTAACACACCTTACAATGTTTGACGCCTATCCATCTGGTAGTTTCAGAGTCTTTATCCATGTGCACACATCTTCAACCTGCTTTTTGGACAATGTGTACCTTGCATGCGGTTTGACCATCTTACCATTAGTAGATTCATAAAGTTCTAATCCGTGATGCTTACCCCAAAATAGGTATACATCACCCATCTTGAGTCGCCAAATACATGATACAAAATCAAATACAAACTTCTTTAATACAAGCTTTTCCTATTTCTTGTGTAAAAAAATATGACAAAACATAGCTTTGAGTTTTTACATGAATATTGTCTTCTAGACAATATCAAACTCAAATTCAATCCTCATTACATTTATTATCACACTTTAGTAGTGAGGACTACTAAAACAACCATCTCGGACCATCACTCCATTTCCCAGACTAGTCCATTTCGTTCTCATTTCTCAAGAAAACAATGAAAGCAAAAGGGTGAGCTCAACTAGCCCGATAAATAATATTATGACTAAGATAATGCGAGAATAAATTATCATTAGCCTTCAACGATGTTAAAGCGATAAAATACAATAAACATCAAGTTTAAGCTGCGGTGGAACAAGCGATCCATTAGAAGAGTCAAGTAGAGCATGATATCTACTATCTTCTATGATTTAAAAAGTTTTCATCCACTTTATCATTTGAGACTCGACAATAAATAAACCACATCATCGAATCATCCACTTCACTACGGGCCAAGGATATTCATGTAATCATCAATAGTCATGATTATCTTGAATAATCCACGGTCATAATCATACCAACAACTGTCCATCAATACACTACGGACCAATGAGGACTTTTACCACATCATTTGTAACATTACGGGTCATGATTATCTTTGAATGATCCACGATGCATAATCATACCAATCAACGGTCCATCTATACGTATAAGCGAAAGATGACTTTCATCACAATATAAGCATGAGGATGATGACAATGATATAAGCATTAATCAAGCGAAATCAAGGATAAATATTAAAGACTTTAAATTTATCCGAGTTTAAAAATATCAAATTATCGACATGATCTTTGCTTTGTGGAGTAAAATTCAAGAATAATATTCATGTATCAAAAATAATTTGGACAAAAAAAAAATATATTTTTTGGAATTGAATAGTACCCCATGAATAGTACTCCATGAATAGTACTTGAGAATAGTACCTGAATAGTAATAGTACCCCAACATGAAAAGTACCCCAAATACCCAGTGAATAATATTCAGATGAATAGTAACCGGTGAATAATAGTAACTATGAATAATAACTTCGTGAATAGTACTCGGCATGAAAAGTGTCCTAAATACTAGAGTGAATAATATTTGAGTGAATAGTAATCGGGTGAATAGTAACTCGTAAATAGTAAGTCGTGAATAGTATTTCGGTATGAAAAGATCAATAATTATCAAGAAATCTTAGAATAATATTTTCATGAAAAGATACTGGATGAAGCGCAAATATCAAGGATATTATACTAATTTCACGGAGTATAGAAGCAATACTTAAACAGAATGAGGGTATAATCAGGAATATGAGATGAAATAATATTACTCACATACTACAGAGTATGGAAGAAAATATTATTCCTTATGAATACTGAACAAAAATAATATCCCTTACCTCAGAAGAAGATTGGATACTGGAATAGTGAGGTAGCAGACTTCTCTTCTTCTTTCTCTCTATAGCTTCTCTCTCTATAGCTTCTCTCTCTATAATTGCTCTTGTGAGTCTTAGTGAATTGGTGAGAATGAAAGAAGAATGAGCTTCTATTTATAGGAAAATATAGTTTCGATAATTGCACGTTTTGGGGCTCGAAATATTACAGTATAATACCTTCATCTTTTCCTTCATTTTTAATTTAGTCCTGCAAGTATTATCAAACTTGCACCACCTCCCCTAATAGTACATCATGTGAATCAATAGTACATTCATGTGAATCAATAGTTCTATACATGTGAAAAAAATAATTCTGATATAGTACCTTCATACATACCTCCATTTTTAATTTAGTCATGCAAGTATTATCAATCTTGCACCACCTCCCCTAATAGTACATGCATGTGAATCAATAGTACACACATGTGAACAAATAGTTATAAGCATGTGAATTAATAGCAATTAATTGCTCATTTATCCGATTAATTACCCGATTGGTCGATATAACCTCCGAAAAATCAATTATTATCGAAATAAATGTCGATTTCCACTAACACTAATAATCCCAACACAATGGAACTATCAATTTCATCTTTAATCAACACGAACTTATTCATCATTAATATTATAACTCACAATATTTAACAACGGATCATTCCCGGAAAAGGGGGGCTTTTCAGATAAGGATTTCTCCTTATTGGCGCAATTAGGTGACCAAACCTCTCCTCGTGAGAACTTTCTAGACATCGTCAATATTGCAAATAATAATATGAATAACTTTGTCATCTCAATTATTGATTTAATAATATAAAATATTATTGATAATCTTGTGACAATAATTGAATCGATAATATGAGAGATATTATCGTGAATTCTTGTAGCAATAATTGAGTATAGCGAGTGACTTCTCACGTAAGCATCAATAATCAATACTTGTATGTACTACTTATGCGACCACGTATTATTCTTGTACTTTTACCACCGGGTAGTTCAACGGTTTAACGGTAAAACTTTCGTAGTTATTTTTATAAAAGATAATTTTGTCATTTTAACTAACTACGACAATACTTACATTGTGGGGTCCACCAATGATTGTGTTAGTCGTACGAATATTCCTGTTAAAATGAATATTCCCACCCAATCGAATATTATATAACCACTTGCTTACTTTGCAAAATTTATAAATATTACCCTGAACTATAACATTATATCAAATCCACACCATAATATTCAAAAATATATTTGAGAAAAATTAATCTTTATTCATAAAAAGTTGGGGTCTTACAACCTCCCTTCTTATGAAATTTCATCCTCGAAATTAGGGTGCGTACACGGTATATGTCGAAGAGGTGAGGATACCTTGACTTCATTTGATTTCTAACTCCCGGGTCATTTCCTCGACATCGTGGTTTCTCCAAAACTTTGACTTGAGGTATAACCTTGGAGCGTAGAATATGATCCTTCTTATCCAAGATTTTAACAATTACCTCTTCATATACGTTAAATCTTCCGCTATCTCGTCGGGTTCTAATTCAATAATGTGGTTGGGTCTTTCACATATTTACGTAACATAGATATGTGAAAAATGTTATGAACACGAGACATACTTGGCGGTAAAAGCGAGTCTATAGGCCCACAGTTCCTACTCGATCGAGGATTATAAATGGGCCAATGAATCGAGGATTGAGCTTTCCTCTCTTTCAAAATCTCATAACTCCTTTCCATGGAGCAACACGTAACAACACATGATCTCGATATTGAATTCCACGTCCTTTCGATGAAGATCAACATAACTCTTTTGTCGATCTTGTGAGGTTTTTATCGTTGTCGGATCGTTTGAATCTTTTAAGTAGTCATACGTACCAACTCGGTCCCAACAACGTTGCTTCACCCACCTCATCCCGACATCTTTGGAGAACGACACTTTCTTCCATCTGGCGCCTCAAATGGAGCCATGCCAATACTTGCTTGATAAGCTTTGTTGTTGTAGGAAAACTCCACTAATGGTAAGAACTTGTCCCAACTTCCTTTAAAGTCAAGGACACGAGTCTTAATAAATCTTCAAGAGTTTGAATAGTCCTCTCCATTTGCCCGTCCAGTTTGAGGATGATATGCGAACTAAATCGTAAATCCGTGCCCATAGCTTTTTGCAAACTAACCCAAAATCTTGAAGTGAATCTTGGGTCTCGATCGGAAACTATGGATCTTGGCATACCATGCAATCTTACAATCTCGTTTATATACATACTGAGCAAGGCGTTCAAGTGTATAAGTTTCTCGTATCGGTAAGAAATGAAGCGGACTTGGTCAATCTATCAACAATGACCCAAATCGCATCTATGCCTTGAGAAACCTTGGGAAGACCCGATAACAAATCCATGGTAATGTGCTCCCACTTCCATTCTAGAATTTCAAGTGGTTGCAATGGACCTTTTGGCACTTGATGCTCGCGCTTGACTCGTTGACAAGTTAGACACCTTGAGATAAACCCCGCTATCTCTCTCTTCATATTGCTCCACCAAAATGTATGTTGAAGATCACGATACATTTTGGTACTCCCAGGATGGATTACAAATGGTGTGTTGTGCGCCTCCATCATGATTTTATACTTCAAGTCAGAATCGTTAGGAACACAAAGTCAGAGTTGACTCGAAGTATTCCTTCTTCATCGATTCTTGCTTCCGAAATAGCACCTTCTTGCACTTTCTTCCTCATACGCATCAGCTCAAGTTCGTAGCTTGAGCAACTTTAACTTTATCGATTAAAGTCGGTTCTACTCGTATATTCACCATCATCACATGGGTCCACAGAGTCTTTAACTCTATCTCCATCCTTTGTAAGTCATACAAAATGGGCCTTTGCGTTGACAATATCTATCTTTTCGTACCGCGTATGATCTTACTACTCGATAAATCGACTACTACGTTCGCTTTTCCAGATGGTATTGAATGGTATGATCGTAATCTTTCAATAGCTCAAGCCATCGTCGTTGCTTGGCATGTTGAGTTCCTTTTGAGTGAAGAAATATTTGAGGCTTTTATGATCCGTATAGATCTCCACCTTCTCTCCATCTGGGTAATGCCTCCAAATCTTAAGCATGAAAATGACATTTGCCACTCTAGATCATGAGTAGGATAATTCCTCTCATATTCTTTGAGTTATCATGAGGCATAGGCTATGACTTTCCCATATTGCATGAGAACACATCCTAAACCTTTGCACGAAGCATCGTTTGTATATGACAAATCCCTCAAGAACCCGATGGTATTGTCGAAGCAGGTCTTTGAAATGAGTCTCCTCTTGAGTTCTTGAAAACTCTTCTCACATTCCTCGCTCCACCAATTTTTATCTTTTTGAGTCAATTTGAGTTAATGGAGTAGCGATTAGAAAAACCCTTCCACGAATCTCAGATAATAACCATTAAGCCGAAAAAGCTACGTACTTGATCATTGACTTAGGTTGCTCCCGACTTTGAATTGCTTCAATCTTTGTTGGGTCAACGGATATTCCATGATTTGATATCACGTGCCCAAGGAATGCTACTTCCTCGAGCGAACTTCGCATTTCTTGAACTTGGCATATAACTTGTTTTCACGAAGCTTTTGAAGTGTCGACCTCAAGTGTTGCTCATGATCTTCACGGCTTTTGGAATAAATGAGGATGTCATCAATAAAAGGCGACCACAAAGTGATCCAAATATTCCTTGAATACTCGGTTCATCATATCCATGAAGGCGGCGAGGAGCATTAGTCGATCAAAAAGACATGACTAGGAATTCGTAATGCCCGTCTGGGGTTCTAAAAGATCTTTGGAATGTCATCGGTTTTAATCTTTAATTGATGATATCCGGAGCGAAGATCGATCTTTGAAAAGAATTTGGCGCCTTGCAACTGGTCAAACAGGATCATCAATCGAGGTAATAGCGGGTACTATTTTTTGATGGTGACATGATTGACTCCAGATAATCAATACAAAATCGCATACTTCCATCTTTCTTCTTCACGAATAGAATAGAGGAGCACCCCAAGGAGGCGTACTAGGATGAATGAAATCGATGTCTAACAATTCACTGTAGTTGGGTTTTTAACTCCACGAAGTTCAATAGGAGCCATTCGATATGGGGCTTTGGAAATGGGTTTTGTCTTTGGATTCAAAGTCGATACAAAATTCAATTTCACGCTCTGGGGTAGGCGGGGAAGTTCTTGAGGGAATACGTCGGAAATTTATTAACAATAGAAATATCATTCAAATCGGCGTATTTTTATTTAAATCCGTGACATGGGCTAAGAAAGCTTGACATCCATTTTTCAATAAGCGAATAGCTTTATGGCTTGATATGACGATGATTGACTTTAGTGGTTTGGTTGCTTGAATTAGCATAATAGGTTGGTTAGGAATATGAAAGCTAACAACCTTACAAAAATAATCGATTTTAGCATGATGAGTAGTTAACCAATCAATCCTAAAAATCACATCAAATGCAAGTATTTTCAAAGAGATAAGATCGACGGAGTAGCGTGCGGTTCTGGATTTGAATCAAACAAGACTTATAAATAGTGGATGTAATGAAGGTTTCTCCCAACGGAGTTTCAACGGATAAATCAAAGTCTAATTTCTCGGAGTTAAATTTAAGCGTTGGCGCAAAGTAGGAGAAATAAAAGAATGGGTAGAAACGGTATCAAATAAGGTATAGACTTATTTAGAGTTTATGATTAGCTTACCCGTGATCACCTCGTTCGGTTCCTCACTTTTTGGGAGGAGTTCGACAAATGCTCTCCTTGAACTACCGGTTTTGTCTTATGGGGATGACCTTTGATGCCTCCATCCCAATTGGACTTGACTTTGGTGCACGACAAAATCGGGGCTAGGTGACCTTCTCTTCCACAATTGTAACATGCTTTGGATTCTTTGCGTACAGTTTGGTGATGTGTCCCTCCCTCGCATTTGTAACATATGATGATGAGGCGGTCGTTCTCCTTCCTTAACAACGGTCTTTGGTCTTGACGTCTTTCCATCATTATTGAATCTCCTCTTCTTGAAATTTCCACTTCTATTATCTTGGCCATGATTACCACCAAGTGGTTACCATTTACGGCATGTTGATTCCCTCCACGTTTGTTGTCACCTTTGATGGTACTACCACTTGGTATTATCGACTTGTCAATTTGCTCTCTCTTGGTTGGGTTGACTCATTATCGCACTCCAATAACTGAGCCCTATTTACAACATCTGAATACAAACACAGTTTGTGAGAAATTAGGTATTGACGTATCTCAGGTTTCAAACCTCTTAGAAACATCCGCGTCATTCTCTCCTCATTATCAACCAAGTGGGACGTAAACTGGGACAACTCGACAAACTTAGCTTCGTACTGTGACACGGTCATATTGTTTTGCTCTAGTTTAATGAACTCTACCTCCTTCATGTGATGAATACTTTTTTGGGAAAGTACTTGTCGTTGAATAGTTCTTGGAACTTCTCCCAAAGACATCTTTAGTCGCGGCGGTTTGAGTCGCTTTATGATTCCACCGATGTAATCTGCTCTCTCTCATGACATGAAGGTGGCAAAGGAACCTTTTGCTCCTCGGAGCATCCCAAGACATCAAATATCTTGGTGATCTGCTTTATCCACGTCTCCTTAAAGTGGTTTTGGCTCTCCCAAAAACTCACGGTGGTCCCGAGCTCCTTGAACTATTTAGCGGTGACCATCAGAGAGTTGCCGGTGTTTCCACACTGCATTTTGAGCAGGAGTCGCTCTCTCTTTGATGTTGCATGAATTGCATAAAGCCTCTGAACATCCCATCGTTCATCATTTGATCGGTGTTGTTGTTTACACGAGGATTATTGTCTTCTGTTGCACATTATCACAGGTATTGATGGTTGGTGACTCAGCGGTCTCATGTGCTTCATTCTTTGATCTCAACATTTTGGGATGTCATTTTCAAACAACTTTGCCACAAAACAAGGGTTAATTGACATGTCACATATTATCCTATATACTACGATGCCAGACCAATTAAATACCAAATAAACTTAGGTAGGTCATACTAGCGAAAAAATTCCCGTCTCTCCCCTCCTAGTTCTTGTCTCACATCTCGGCCGGGGATCATATCCTAAGCTTTGATACCAACTGTGACGCCCCCAAAAATAGGTATACATCACCCATCTTGAGTCGCCAAATACATGGTACAAAATCAAATACAAACTTCTTTAATACAACTATCGTGTAAAAATACGACAAAACATAGCTGAGTTTTTACATGAATATTGTCTTCTAGACAATATCCAAACTCAAATTCAAACCTCATTACATTTATTATCACACTATTAGTAGTGAGGACTACTAAAACAACCATCTCGGACCATCACTCCATTCCCAAAAGCTAGTCCGGCTACGTTCTCATTTCTGAAGAGAACAATGAAAGCAAAAGGGTGAGCTCAACTAGCCCGATAAGAAATATTATGACTAAGATAATGCGAGAATAAATTATCATTAGCCTTCAACGATGTTAAAGCGATAAAATACAATAAACATCAAGTTTAAGCTGCGGTGAACAAGCAATCCATTAGAAGAGTCAAGTAGAGCATGATATCTACTATCTTACATGATTTAAAAAGTTTTCATCCACTTTATCGGCTTTGAGACTCGACAATAAATAAACCACATCATCGAATCATCCACGCACTACGGGCCAGGATATTCATGTAATCATCGATGGTCATGATTATCTTAGAATAATCCACGGTCATAATCATACCAACAAGCGTCCATCAATGCACTACACGGGCGATGAGGACTTTTACCACATCATTTGTAACATTACGGGTCATGATTATACCAGAATGATCCACAGTCATAATCATACCAATCAATAGTCCATCTATGCACGTAAGCGAAAGATGACTTTCATCACAATATAAGCATGAGGATGATGACAATGATATAAGCATTAATCAAAAGCGAAATCAAGGATAAATATTAAAGACTTTAAATTTATCCGAGTTTAAAAATATCAAATTGTCAACATGATCTTTGCTTTGTGGAGTAAAATTCAAGAATAATATTCATGTATCAAAAATAATTTGGACAAAAAAGAAATATATTTTTTTAATTGAATAGTACCCAATGAATAGTACCATGAATAGTACTTTGGAATAGTACCTCATGAATAGTACCTCGACATGAAAAGTACCCCAAATACCCAGAGTGAATAATATTAGATGAATAATAACTTAAGGTGAATAGTAACCCATGAATAGTAACTTTCGTGAATAGTACTCAAGCATGAAAAGTGCCGAATACTAGAGTGAATAATATTTGAGTGAATAGTAATTGGGTGAATAGTAACCCATAAATAGTAACTCATGAATAGTATTTCGGTATGAAAAAAGATCAATAATTATCAAGAAAGCTCGAATAATATTTCCATGAAAGATCTTTGGATGAAGCACAAAATATCAAGGATATTCTACTAATTTCACGGAGTATAGAAGCAATACTTTAACGAATGAGTGTATAATTAGGAATATGAGATGAAATAATATTACTCACATACTACAGTATGGAAGAAAATATTATTCCTTATGAATCTTGAACAAAAATAATATCCCTTACCTCGGAAGAAAAAGGCGGATCTTTGAATAGTGAGGTAGCAGGACTTCTCTTCTTCTTTCTCTCTATAGCTTCTCTCTCTATATTCTCTCTCTATAATTGCTCTTGTGAGTCTTAGTGAATTGGTGAGAATGAAAGAAGAATGAGCTTCTATTTATAGGAAAATATAGTTTCGATAATTGCACGTTTTGGGGCTCAAAATATTACAGTATAATACCTTCATCTTTTCCTTCATTTTTAATTTAGTCCTGCAAGTATTATCAAACTTGCACCACCTCCCCTAATAGTACATCATGTGAATCAATAGTACATTCATGTGAATCAATAGTTCTATACATGTGAAAAAAATAATTACAGTATAGTACCTTCATCTATACCTCCATTTTTAATTTAGTCATGCAAGTATTATCAATCTTTTTACCACCTCCCCTAATAGTACATGCATGTGAATCAATAGTACACACATGTGAACAAATAGTTATAAGCATGTGAATTAATAGCAATTAATTGCTCATTTATTCGATTAATTACCGATTAGTCGATATAACCTCCGAAATCAATTATTATCGAAATAAATGTCGATTTCCACTAACACTAATAATCCCAACATAATGGAACTATCAATTTCATCTTTAATCAACATGAACTTATTCATCATTAATATTATAACTCACAATATTTAACAACGGATCATTCCCGAGAAAGAGGGGCTTTTAGATAAGATTTTCTCCTATTAGGCGATTAGGTGACCAAACCTCTCCTCGATAGAACTTTCTAGACATCGTCAATATTGCAAATAATAATATGAATAACTTTGTCGTCTCAATTATTGATTTAATAATATAAAATATTGATATTGTGACAATAATTGAATCAATAATATGAGAGATATTATGCAGCAATTACTGTAGTAATAATTGAGTATAACTGAGTGACTTCTCACGTAAGCATCAATAATCAATACCGTGTGCTTTCTATGCGACCACGCGTATTATTGTACTTTTTTTACCACCGGGTAGTTCAACGGTTTAACGGTAAAACTTTCATGTTGTTATTTTTTATAAAAGATAATTACATCATTTTCTAACTACGACAATACTTTCGTTGTTAAAAGGTCCACCAATGATTGTGCCATCGTCGTCTGAATATTCCTAAATTAAAAAATAATATTCCCCGACCCAATCGAATATTATATAACCACTTTGCTTACTTTGCAAAATTTGTAAATATTACCCACAACTATAACATTATATCAAATCCACACCATAATATTCAAAATATATATTTAAGAAAAAAATTAATCTTTATTCATAAAAGTTGGGGTCTTTTCCAAGGAGGTAAGTTATACGGAGTAACAATCACGAAAAGGTAGGAGTACTGGAGCAAATTTGAGTGGTAGAACGGGTTGAAACCATCAGTGGACAATCCAAGCCTCACATTTCTAGGTTCCAATTCAAACCCGGGAGGTGCAAAGTTGAAATCTTTTCAAGCCTGCCCATTTGCGGGATGGTTCAATTCTCCATCTTTGGTTGGAGATTTCTCATGCCAAGTCATATGTTCAGCTGTTCTTGAAGATATGTACAATCTTTTGAGTCGAGGTGTAATTGGAAAATACCTTAAAATCTTAAAAGGTATATTCGTCTTTTTTGTAGTCACGCCCTCTTTATTAGGCCTAAATCAATCATGACTGCAAAATGTGCACTTTGTCTTATGTTCATTTTCCTTATAAAACAACATGCAATCATTCGGACATGCATCGATCTTTTGATATCCAAGACCCAACTTTTTCACCATTTTTTTACAATAGTAGTAGTTATCGGGCAATTTTTCACTAACAGACAACATACTCTTAATGGGCCTCAAGAGTGACCCAAAACACTCATGGATCATGTTGTGATCAGCCTTGATGTTAAGTAATGTTGCCACTGCAGACAATGTAGTGTGCTTCGTGTAACCATGCCACAACGGTATGCTACCCTCGTCTAATAACTTAAAGAATGCTTTGGCATCAGAATTCATAGGTTACTCTCTGCCATGTTCCCAACCAAAATCTAGCCCTACTATATCATGAACCATGTCATTCATACGATGGGTAGTGCTGCCTGGATTGTGTACTTATGCGATGCCACTATCTCTTATTTGCCCATGTGCCCATCAACATTCTTCATAATTGTTCATGAACCCATAAACAAGTAAATGATAGTTTACTATATCACTGTCCATATAATTTACATTCTTACAATTCAAACAAGGACATCTTATCTTGTTCTGACCATTAACACATTCCGGGTGACTATACGCATAATCTAGAAATACTTGGCAACTAGCTTTAAATTTTGTTGTAGCACCTATCTGGGCACTTGACTTTCGTCGTCTCATCCAACTACGATCTGAATAGAGGTCCATGATACCACAGTACCTATGTTGACATGAATTATTGTATTCCCTTGTTAGAGATTTACAATTCAGCTCAATGCCATTTATGATGCTTATAAATACATATAGATGTATATGTACATATATAACATGATTGTGTATCATATATGATTATTCGGGAATTGAACAAGGATACATGCCAAAACAAATTTACACAGCTTGAGATCGACTACCCAAAGGCATGGTATATTATTATGGATCTTAAATTAGAATGAGGTATGATCTTATGTCATCCTACATATTTTAACTGATACCAACCTAAAGACAATAGATTCTTAGGGGTAGAATATGAATCATTGCATCATGCATGGTCTGCATATGCATTGGGACAATCTAAATTACCTGACCAACGAAAAAATTTTGGCAGAGTGTCCCCTATAATATGGACTATCCACATGCACGAGGGCATGCATACTTGACCATTTGTAGGCATATAAGAGTAACAAGAATGTGTAAGCAATTAACATAACATCACATATACTCATTGCCTTTATATATTCTAGGGTCCATATCTGAACACAACAAAAACTCTTCTACATAGGATAAGACATTAGGTGATGAAAATATCTTGATGGTCATGTTTGAAGAACAGCCAATGGACTTTCCAATGTGTTCTAGAAACTATAACGCTGCGTATATGAAGACTGCAGAAGAAGGCATACAATTAGTCCCTTAATATGGGACTATTAGTCCTATAAAGTCATTTGATACCCAAAACAGTCCAAAACATTACATACTTGACCATTTATAGGAATATAAGAGCAACAAGAATGTATAAGAAATTAACATAATGTCACATATATTAAACACCAAGGAAGTATAACACAACTGTGAATACGAATGCATATATGGCCATTGGACTTATATATGAAGATTTAGACAAGTATGGATATTTTGGAAACAACTCATTATTTTTATGAACATTAATCGTGTGATTGAAGTTATGGTGCTTGTGTTTCTGTTTGTACTTTTCATTTTCTTTCTAGAAGGCGAGTCAAGTTGTTTTTGGCTAGGAGGCACTCTAGGTTCTACAAGAGAAGGACTGAAATTGATTACTTATTTGTTTAAAATTGCTGGAATCTTGATCTCCTCGACTGTGAATTATGGATAAAACCTTCTTCTTGATTAAATTATGGATAAACTTAATTCCTAGTTATGTTTTATGTCATACTCATGTTCATGTTATTGGATTGGTATAATTATGATCATATATTGAGAGTTTAAGTAAAATACATAAATAATTAATAGGCCCACAGATTTTCAAATAATATGAAGTCCCAAATCAAAGGATGTGAATTCCAATTTTAGCAAAATTTAGTCCCAACAACAAAATAGAATGTGCACAACTATAATTCAAGGCATAATTTAGGAGAATACAATATTAGTAACAACAATAAGAAGCCTAAAAATTGTCCCAATTTCAGGAATATCAACAATAATTTATCTCAATTTCAGCAACAATATATTCAGTAGTAATGTTATATTTAAAAATTATCCAAATTTCAGCAAATGTTATTCAGTAATAACAAATTATCAAACTTCAGATAATCTCATATTAAAACACATATTAACCCTAAAAATAATTTAACCTAAAAATTTTAGTAATCTCATAAATCTCTTTGCAACAATTTTAGTAACAAGCTATAAATTTCAATAATCCCAAATTCAGTAATCCCAAAACAAAAAAAAAATTAACCCTTAAAATAAAAATTCGTAGCCTACATAACAAACAACAAACAAACAAAAAAAGAACAAACATAACAAACAACAAAACAACAAAACAACAAACAACAAACAATCAAAAGAAGAAGAAGAAGAAGTTGAAAAGTATTTCTAACCTCTAAAATTGGTCCCTGATTTGGAGAAGAATGAACACACGAATGAATGAACCAACCGTGCCTCCCTCTTCTCTTCTCCCCATTTTCCTTCTCCTCCCTCTTCTCTCTCCCTCTTCTTTTTTTCTTCTGCTGATCGAGCGAATGCCCGAGTCTGAATATGTTTAAGACAATCACGAGTAGCATCATCGTGACCGCGTCGGTCACGATTTTTTAATAACGTGATGGGCGTGTCGGCGACCGCAGCCAAAGGGCCGATAGAGATAAGTCGCAAAAAAACCGCACCAAGGTTTCGGACCAAATTTTTAGGAGGGAATTTTATCAAAGAATCGCATGCGTCACGATAGAAACTAATGACTAGAACCTCGTCTTCTGCCGCAGATGGCAGTCGCTATTACTAATATCAGCGACCGCGTAGGGCGGTCACTGAAAACTTTGGTCGCAGATAGCAATTAGGGTTGATGATGTTTATTAGTACCTAATTGAAGTTTAGTAATCATGATTAGGTGTTAGGATAACCTAATTAGGGTTTAGTTTAGTAAATTAGGGTTAAGGTTTGTAAATTAGGGTTAGGGTTTATAATCTAGGGTCCCTAACCTAGATTTTACACAAATCTTAATAAGCACGACAAAGCGTTTTGTCAGTGTAAGCACGACAAAGCAGCTTGTCAAAACAAATATACCGAAAAGTCCATTTTTAGAAGAAAATTTTTAAGCACGAGGTGTCAAGCACGTCAATTTTCGGACAAAAATTTATTTGACTAAATTTTTTAAACAGAGTATATATTAACACATAACACTTTCAGAAACGGAGAGATTTTATTAATATAACTGAATTTACATATCCGAGTCTTATTAGGGTTTTGAATTTTTACAAAAGTATTATACGAGGCAAAGAATACGAGTATGATACGAATTATTATACTAGTATATACGGAAGATGACATAACATATATGATGAATGATTATACGAATTAGTATACGCAAAGAATACGAGGATTATACGTTAAAAGCCATAAGCCAATTGTAATGGACTAATAGGATTTGTGTAGGAATTTGGAAAGCCTATTGCCTCCTTTTTATTCTTAACAAAAGGACTCTTGTAATACTCAAGAATTTTTACGTATTATTAAATGAATATATTATCGAAAATAATATTTATGTGAATATAAGTGTTATTGTTTTGTGAGTCGATTAATTCAAATTGATTCGTATTAGAAATGTGATTGACAATGAGAATTGTGTAATGTCTTGTGTGGCATAATGTGAAACGAGAAAATTCACTAAGTGAGTTAAAAAGGGAATTAGGAAGATTAATCATGTATGATCATGTGATTTCATATAAGTAATGAACACACTCTTAGATTAGCAAGATCACTCTTGTGGACATTAATTAATGTCGAGTAAAACAAGTTTGGCGAAGAAAGTTGACAATCGCCTCAAGCTAAGCTGGCGAGTAGTACCTACAGTTTCATGCGCCTTCAAAGTAGTACAAACACTACTACAAAACAGTAAATAGACAACGCGAAAAAAACGTTGTGGTTTCAGTCAGAAAAACGTCGTGGTTAAGAGTGTTCTCTATTTGACACCCTTACACAATATTTTTAAAATGTTGTAGTTAAGCACAATACACAACGTTTTTTAAGAAAAAACGTTGTAGATTTGTTTTTCAAAAATTAGCAGATGCTTAAAAACGTTGTAGAAGGTATGGTTCCACAACGTTTTTTGGATAAAAATTTTGTTGTTTAGTATATTAGACAACATTTTTTAAATGTTGTAGATAAAAAAAAAAGAAAAAAAAAGATATAGTTCACCTATATTACCAATGCACCTGCAATATACTAAATGCCATGATATATAGCCAAAATATATCAACCATTCAAAATACATCCCAATAATACCATTCGTTTATAATTTCAAATTACTACATCCACAAAATATATACCAAACTATCCATATATACATCACAAATTCACATCACACAGATTATCTTCCACAAAAGAAAGTTGATAAATGAGTGCCAAGTATTATTATTGAAGATGAGTAATTTCCAACATACTACAATTTCTTCAAGCTCCTCCTTAGCCTCGTCAATACCAGCAACATCAGAAAATGTGATACTTTCTCCTTGTTCAGTCACCTTTGCCACACCAGAGCTCCCAGACTTGCATTTTCTAAGCTGACCAGCTGTCTGCTGTAAAAATGAAGCAAGTAATCACTCGAACATTCACTATGAAGAAAATAAAATACCCAACAAGGATCAGTACCGGTCTCTAGTACACAGCTCGTTTACTTCCATATTATGGAGTCTATTTTAGCATATTGCAAACCAGCATATAAAAACAAGTATACAATGTATATACACATGCGCAAGGAAGTTTGATGCGATAAATACATAAAATGTATGCATATGAGAGCAAAAAAAAAATACCTCCATCTCAAGAGCCAATGCCAAAGCTGATTGAAATGATCTTTCTGTACCACCTGGACTTGTGACACCGAAGTTATTATGAAACTGCAAGATGCAAAAGGAATCAAATAATTAACAGATAGGAATAAGTTTAAAATATGAAACTGGACAGCTGGGATGGTTAGAGGGAGGCTGTACCCAGTTGACTAGAGGAGCCAAAGCAGTTGCAGTAAGTTTTGATACCTCTGAAATCTTCAAAAACTGGGTTGGTATTAGTGACAGTAAGGCAGCCTGCTATCACATAAACATATACCAGAATTAACAAACAAGTATATAAAACGCTAGAAAGAGCAATGGATAAGACTAGAAATATAAAGTAATAAACAAACTAACACTTCTCTATGTCATACACCAGAAACGTAAGCCACTCATGCACAGAGCAGAGGCCCATAGAAGCCTAAAAATACTGAAGCATATATCTCGGGGAGGGAAAAAAACTAAAGATACCATGCATAAAACATCGAAGGACCATGTTAAGTTATGAAGCAATACCATAAATATGTGAAATAGGATGTCTGGACAGCTCTATGAGTCATTGAAAAGCTTGGGCATTGACATTCACAATGTCAAATAAGAGAGGTAGAAGTCAATGAATCTGACTGCCTTATAAGTTTCACTTAGTACAAAGAATTCAAGCACATTTTCCAAGAGAATCAGTTCCAATAAATAGACATCATACAAACTAAGTTAAGACCTAGCATGAGGCTTTCTGCGATATGAATATGTTGGTGTCCCTATATACTGATTGTAATATTTGCATGACATGCAAATTGATTTAATATCTTACGGTCAAATTTTGACGTATTCAGTAGCCATATTTTATCACACACCCTAACAATTGGATACTGCAAAGGATATTATGGTCACCTCGTATTGGAGCGTTTTAAGGTCTTCATGCAGACGTGGTGTCATGAATGGCACACCCAGCGTTGCAATTCCAAGGATCCTTTCTTGATGGCAAAGTGCAAACTGGTAAGCAACCGTGGCTCCAAAATCATGACCAATAATAAAAACCTGTAGACAAGGGGCTGGAGATCACATTTTCTTTTAAAATCACTTAAACTATTAGGACTACTTATTTGAGCATCTGATGATGTAATTATTGACAGATGAAAACACTCACTCATGTATAAAAGGCAAGCAACTACCAGTTTGTCTTCTCTATTAAAACTTTTGAAACACAAATAAGTTGCAAAGGGATCGCTCACAACAGAAAGTATGTTTATTCACAAACGGAAGCTAATTGTAACATAAATAACTACATATCAACAAAAAATAAAATGAGGTGGACGATTTATCAACTAACAGATAAAGGGGGATTGCTGGAAGATGATTGATAAAGGAATGTTTACAAATAAAAACTTAAAGAATCATTCATATACGAGCACACAGCTGCAAACACTCCTTTGAGATTGATATTCAACTATTCGTGATTCCAACAAGGTAAACTTGTATCTACCCAATTTCAACAACTAGATAAACTTGTGCCCAATTCCATGTAACAAATTAAGACATTTCTTGTACACCCTGTTGCTCTTCTCTATACTGCCTTTTCAAAATAACTGAAAATAGTAACTGAATAGAAAAGGACTAATAATCTGAATATACCTCAACAGGCTCCAAGAGTCCCTCCATTGAAGTTCTCATGTCATCAATAAGTTCATAAATAACTCTGTACATTCAAATCTCAACTCCTTTGTTGTCTGCATAGCTCTTGTCTGCGTACCTGTTGATCAGCCCTGCATAGCATTTACTCAACGCCAGGTGCCTTTCATACGCGATGAGATCAACCGTTGCAACAAATGCAGTCAAGGCCCTAGCTTCCCAGAAGAAGCAACTGGTAAAGCAAAGCTTATAATAAACCAAGCACAAGCAAGAGGATAAAAAAATTTCCTATTACCGTGTAAGTCATAAGTGGAATGAACAACACTAATAACAATTGGGAAACTTAGTAGTAGACACTCTTACTCAGTTTTGTAAGAACTGTTTCAAGTCATCCACTGAATCACATTTGAATGTGATCAATCACATCTCAAGTCACCAAAAATAGGACAAGTAAAAAGGAGTAACAACGTATGATACCTTTAAAAGGCATGACGTATTGGATTCACAAAATCGTAAAAAAAACATGTCAAAAGTATATCCAGAACTTTAGTAATTTCCTTGCATCTAATCATTTACTGCACATCACCAAAAAAATATAATCCATCAACTCCAATGTGGAAATAATTCCTTACACATGACAAAATTTAACAATAAGAAAATGTTATACATTACATGAGGAACATGCTTGAGCTTATGCTTCATTCTATCAAAACATTCAGGTAATGATATCATATCTGATCAATATTCAATGCAGAATAAAACTTGCTAATTTTCAATACCAACCTTTTGGTTCAAAAAAAAAAGTGGAGCACGACACCAACTTGGAGCGTCCTTGCGCAGAGGACTGGACGCCTTTCTCCCCTCCAACCAAATTGCCCAAACAACTTCCCAAAATGTACCACAAAGTGCTCCTTGACGACCGGAACTGCAACAATCATTACTAGCTCTATCACTTGGCAGATATCAGATAGAATGAAAAGCTTCTGTTTTTCGTAATGTAGATTACCTAAACAGTGGCCAGCAAAGAATGAATACTAGCCCAATGCTTACATGAACAAGCTTCCTGTTTAGTTTCTGGATAAAAAAGAGATAGCATAAGAAGCTGTTTGCATTATAAGAAACTAAAAAGATTGTATGAATATAAGAGTATTGCAGATAGCAAGACTAACAAACCATAAACCCAAGTAAATATAATGTGTACCAACCGAGCCTCAAGTAAATTAAAACCATTTGTGCAGCATCTAAAAGCTAGCAATTACCTTCAGACAGTTTCATAAAACTTAATTTGTCGGGACTGCAAAGGGCAAATAAACCCAATAAATGTCAAGCAGCATTAAGATTTCCGAATGCATAATAGTAAGATTTGATGACTCCAACTATAGATTACTAACAAACCAGATCAATCCTGATCATAAGTATAATGCTCTAAATTAGAGCTTTCTCAGTTTCTCTTAGTCCATTATCCCCTTTCTACAGTCATTGATGAACAAGCAAATTACATAAAAGGTTGTTAACTGCTTTCAGCTTCTTCAAAGAGAAAAATAATTTACCAACCAAATTTAGATAAGGTAATAAACTAGGCTAAGATTCAATTCTTCTACATTTTCACACCCAAAAATAATAATAATATGATCAATTTAAAATTTGAAGAGAAAGCAACCTTCAAATTCAATATAGCAGTAGACAAGGACACATAAGAAGAATTGAAACAGAAGTTAATTCAGAAGAATGAAGGTAACAACAGATCCAATGTAAAACAAACGGAACGTACTTTCTCAACTGAAGTTGTTCTTCCTCAATTATCTGAAACAAAATAATAAAACCTAATCAATGAAAATTCAGGGGGAACACAGACACAAACACACACTACATGAGAGGGAGAGAGTTGGAGGGGGGGGGGGACCTTTTTGGTGTAGGAGATGACAAAAGATTCCCTGGGAAGACCGTCCGGTCCGATCTCAGGAAGTAGAGAAGGCCTCCCATTGTTATTGGCATTGCTGGTGGCCATTTTAAACAGATCTCCTCTCTTTTGTAATCGATCGACCCTAGAATTTTGTAATATGTAACATGAGGAATCGCAGAGAGAGCGTCAGCCATAGCAAAAACCCTAGAATTTTGTGTCTGACCGAACCCGACTAGACCATACCAGTAGTCAAAGGCGTTTTCTGATCTTCTCTAACTCGAATCGAAATATCTCCGACTGAAACATCGTATGCGCCTCCTCAGCTGATGGCCACAGTGGTAGCCGAAGTTTGGATCGTAGGAGAGTAGGAGAGCAAGGCACCCACTTCGTAGAGAGAGAAAGTACAGACATAGGAGAGAAGAAAGTATATTTGCTTTAATTTCAAATTTTCAATTCCGTGTCTTTTTTTAAAACCAAAAAAATAACTACATAAACCAAAAAAATAACGTTTTAAATAAATAACGTTTTTGCATATATATATTTACAGCATTTTTTTTAAAAACGTTATAAAAAAAAATATCACAATATTTTTATAAAAAATATTGTGAATTTAAAATCATTGCCTATTCTTTACATCGCTTTTATAATAAGAAATCAAAAGCAATGCTATGCTAGAGATCAGTTGAAGAAAATTTAGTTTTCTTCTGTGACAATAAAATGGGACACTTATGTATTAGGTGTGACATTAATAAAACTATACTATAGTAGTAGATTGCAATTAAATGAGATACCTAGTAGTACAATGAAATCATATAAAGATGTAATGTAAAAATGATTAATTATTTGAGTATTTTAGAAACTGAGAAAGGAATTCAATGTTTATATAAATATTAATATTAAATAAGGTTGTATTGTGGTTATGTGAGTGGTAAAGATAATTATGGAACTACCCGGGCAATAATGCCTAATTACGATATTTTATTACGTGTAGTTAATGTACATGGATTATATAATATGAGTATGAAATTATCTGTAAAGTCCTAATATGGTTACAATTGTACATTAATATTACATTATGGGAATTAAAAGGACCAAATCAAACCTTAGTTACTAAAGTTGCTGAGATTTTCTCTCTTGTCCCAAATTTAGTGTCACCAAGTACAATGAACAGTAACTTGAAGCTAAAACACGTATTCTCCAAAAAGGCTAAATCATATGTGATCATTTGCTAAGCTAAGTGGCTGGTGGAGTTGTTAAACTACTCTTTATTAACCTTTGTATCCTTCCATTGTACCATGGACTCCAAGTTTGTGTAATGCTAATGTCTCGTCCATGCCTCTTCTATAAATACAAGCTTAGTTTTAATTTTTGTGTTGTTTAAAATTTTTCTGGTGATTCTAAGTGGAGAGTATAAGTTGCTGAGCTACTATAGAAGCATATACAGAGTGTGGGAAGTCCAATTCAAGCTCAAGAAGGTATAAGTTCTAACCATGTTCTTGAAATGGGTCTTGTTTGATTCTTATAATTTCTTAAAATTCTATGTTAATCAAGACGAATTAACATCCTATAAGATGTTTAAGAAATTTTCTAGCATGTATGAACCCTTTGGTAATGGTTTAGAACATGTTTGAGCCAAGGGAAATGGAGTTGGGTAGCACTCTGCAAAAATAGAGTATGTTTTTGCTCCTGATACAGACATGGCGCAGCTACGCCATAATTGTTGTGACAACTCGAGAATTTAAAAATCTTAAATGATGGATTTAAGGTCAAATAATAGACCTGGACAGAATATAAGTGTATGCGTTTGATATTTTTAGAAAGGAATTTTGAGGATTTCAAAATTCTGTGTAGGATTGTGGTGAATTATTCAGAATGAAGTGTATACGTGAATATCTTCTGTGTATTTGGTTATGTATGTGTTCAGAATGTGGTTCAGGGTCAAGGGTCGATTGTGGATAAATTTTATTAGTGTTAAACCCTAATATTATTAAGAGCGTAAATGCGTTCAGGCTAAAAAACCCTAAAGAATGGATAAGAAACCACTGTAAACCTTTTGAAAACCTAATTTCAGTTCCGGGAGTCCGAAACCCTAATTCAGAAATTTAAAACCCTAGATTGGGAATGCATATGCTAGTATAAGGTTTAAACGTTATTAATTATAATTAATTAGGGAAAACCGAATGATTCACTTGAAAACCCTAATTAATTATTAGAAAACCCTAATACCAGATCTGGAAACTCTAATTTTAGATTCTGGGAATTTGAAACCCTGGGAACTTAAAGGATAATTATATTGCTTAATTGTTATTAATTATATGATTAATTAAGGTAAAACTTAATTAATTAGCAAACCCTAATTTCAAATTTTTGAACCTTAATTGTTCTATCAGAAACCCTAATGCACAATTGTGGATTTAATTGCTAAATTAGCGATATTAATTAGGACATATTAATCCTAATTAGAAAACTTGAATTATGATTAAGGAATTTTAATATAATTAGCGAATCTTAATTATAATTTAGAAGTGTTAATTTTCTATTTTGAAAACCGAAATTTGGAAATCCTAGAAAATGGCTTTTGGAAACCTTAGGTTTTAACTGTAAGGGTCAAACCCTAAGGGTTTGCATCAAATGACAAATCTAGAAATAAAAATTGTATGGAAATGACAAAAATACCCTTATGTCACATTTTTTTAATAACTAACTTGCAAAGCTAGCAAAGATGGGAGTTGGTGACCAACTCATTTGACTTGGTGACTCTATAAACTCCAAAGAAATCGATTACATAACATCACCAGTGAGCCAAATTCATTGCATCAAAATATTATAAGTGTTAAAGAGAGAGAAAGTCTAGAAAATTACTTATTTTGCACCCAAACTCTCACCAACTCCTTCTCTATCTAAACCTCCGAATTTGTGAAGTATTTCAGTCTCTACACAAACCTCTTGATCATCAAGATCATGATCAGAGATCAGAATCAAAGGATTTGATCTTAGAAGGTATAAACCCTAAATCATGTGATCCATGTTATTTGTTGTAATTGGTTGTTTAAAGTTATGTATTAAGGTTTTAATAAGTGATCTGGGTTGTTAGATCAAAGATCTATAACATCTAGATGCACGATTTTGATGTTTTGAAAAATTTGAAAAAAGTTCAAAAAGGTGGCCTAACAGTCATATGTCAGAGGCCTTAGATCTGTGTGTGTTTGATGTTTGGTGTACTTTATGTTATAGATCGGTTCTTTGATGTTAAGGCTTTGGTCTGAGACTTGAATCAACCTCAGAGCATGTTTAGATTACAAGTTATGATCGATTAAAGGCTAGATTAGAGAAACATTTAAAATTGGAATCTGGGCAACCCAGATTTTCAGAAATGGTCTGACAACATTTTGAGCCCTTAGATCTTGCAGTTGTTTGATAGTTAAGCCATGTTGTTGTATTGATGTTGTTGTCTGTCTTATGGACTACATATATAAGCTTTTAGATCACCTTGGTGTCTAACATTGATTTAAAGTCGCTTTCGAGAATATGTTTCAAGAACACCTATAACGCACGGTTACCGCATTATAGGGCCCTTTAATAACACTTTATTTTTAAAAATAATTAATTAAATAAATAAATAGAAAAAAAAGTTTTTAGTTATTAAAATTCATAATAAATTATGAAAAATTATTTTAAAGCCTAAAAAATAGTTTTAATTATTTTGAGTATATTTCAAAAATATTTAATATTTTTGGAATATAAAAGGTATTTATTTATTTAATTATAATATTAAATAAATTATTTAAAAATGGTTTTAGTTAATGAAAATCCTACGAAAAATTATATTATGATATTAGAAAATATTTTAAGTTATTTTTGATGACTTTTAATATTTTGTGATGAATTTTATTAATAATTTATTATTAATGGTAATTAATTTATTTAATAAATATATTAAATAAATTATGGAAAAATATAATTAATGATTTAAAATTATATAAAAATGATTTAAGTGTTAGAAAAATATTTGAAGTTATAAAATATAACTTTTGATATTTAGTCATGAAAATATTAATATTTTAATATTAATATCAATTATCGGATAATGGATTTAGTTTGTTTAAAAATCATATAAATATGATTTTAAAGTATTAAAAATACTTTGTGATATTATTAATATATTATAATATTATGTTATGATTTTCATTAATATTTAATAATAAATAAATATTAATGATTAAGGAATTATGTGGTATTTATATAATATAAATACAATATTAATGATTGGAAAATCCTGATAAATGGTAATAATTATCTGAAAATTATTACAAGTCTATGAAAAATATTTTTGACTGATAATAAATTATCTAAGATAATTGTTAAGTGTTTAGGCGGAGTTTAATTGAACTTAAACTCGATATTTGTCCGGATTAGGCCGAAATCGGGATGATAGAATTATGTTTAGCTTTCAAGTTAATTTGAAAATAGCTTGAACTGATGCTATTTTTTATGTGTATAATAGATTGATAGGGTTATGTGTTATGTATTTAGGTTATTCTATGTGTAAATATATATAATAGTATTATACTGTGATGATATTATTCTAATATTGGAGATCTATATTACTAATATTAGGTCTTCGAATAAAGCGATATAAATTGTGTAGCGGTAATCAACGGTTCAGGAAATTTTTTACTTAACTCTACTAAGAGTTGTTTCATTTAGATATGCTTATGGTTAATCATTGATGATTGCCATGTATAATTGTACTCTATACATATTGCATGTATAAGTCAGGTATGAAAGGCTGATCACCTTCATTACCAGTTGGTCCAGATATATTTGCTCATGTTCAATACTTGTTTAGTCAAAAGTTTGTTCATGCTAGTTCTCAATTATATTGATGAATTATAGACAGCTTATTATTCAGACTCTTTCAATTATGATATATCCTTAAATTGTATTTAAACTTGTTGGGCAACTTTCATGCTCACCCTTGCTATATCATGATAAACATTGTAGATAAGGCGAATGCGTTCGGATACAGGAAAAGGTTAAAGCCAAGTTCAACTTGGGATAAAATGTGCAACTAATTTGTGATAGTATAGTTTGATAATAATGTTATATGTTAGATAGTTTATGAATTGTGTATAAGTTAAGGTTACTCGATTTTGGGGAATAGTGTGTAAAGTGTATTGTATAAGCAGTTTATGTTTATATCTTCCGCAATAGTTATAGAATGATTGTACCAGATCCGTGGTGATTCGGGACCCGGATTTGGGGCTATCACAATTGTACGCCTCTAAGATCAGTTGAGCTTTCTATTTTATAACATGTTAAGAGATGATCAACTATTATGACATATACTAGTATGCAAGCATGTGTAAAGGGTATACATAGATTTATTAACCTAATGTGAGCATGTTTAGACTAGATTAGCATGAATAGCGAAAGTGTGGAGTTTAAAGTGACTTTATGACTTTAGAAACAAACTTGATGAGTATGAATAACATGTTTACATACTGACCTTGCGATCATATAGGTATGGCTTAGAAATGCATGAATAAACCATTTGATTGTGTTTGTGTGATTAGTAAGGAAGCACAAATATGTTGAACCTACTAGTAAGCTTTGAATGTGAATATTGCCAAGATACCTTGAGGGTTAGAATCTGATAACTGTGATCATGTTTGATGATACTCTTAGACTCACTCATGTAGCATAAACGTATATACATCATGCTTGTGTATCATATTTCAAGAAAAGCATAAACGAAGCATATTTTAAACCAAAGCAATGCTAATTTCACATATGTGTTATGAATACTCACATGTATGCCTAATATGTGAGTTTTATAACTATCTTGTATGTTTAGAAAGAAAGCATGATAGACTTTTTGGTTTCATGACCTTGAATGGCCTTGAATTGTTGAAATAATCAATTTAGAATTTTATTATGAAAAAAGGAACCTATATTGACTTGAGAAGCATGAGAAGGATTTTAACATGACAAATATATTATGTATGATTGTGTGTTCAAGTCGGATAGAAACCACAAGGCAGCAGTTGAGTCTTGGCTTAGCTGCAGGAATACAGCAGCAAATTTATCTGGAATCTGAAGCTTAGCCGTGGCAAGCATTCTTATATTTGGTCAGAATCTGAGATAGTGAATTTTGATTTTGGACAGTAACTTGTATGATGCCTATATATATGATGCATATATATATATATGTGTGTGTGTGTGTGTGTGTGAGGACTAAGTAATAAGTTAGTGTTTGCTTTATATAATGAATGTTCATAGGTGAAAAAGGACTTAACCTTGAGTATTCTAAATTTACTTATGAAATGACTAGGTATTTGATTCATGATTAATTTATAATTTGATTTGGACCATATGTGCATACTTGAATCGTGTCAAACTTGATTAATGAATGTGTTAGATAATGAGCATCTTGTACTTATAATACTCTATACTAGGATTCGAAAGTGTTGATTTATTAACGTGGATAAACTACGCTTAAGGCAAGTTCTCTAAGCTTACTCAAATCTATGTTGAGAAAGTATTTGAACCCTATTCTTATTATGCAAGTATCTTTGCATTACTTTATTCAACGAATACCGTAAGCAGAATATCTAAACCTTATCTCTTTGAATGCAAGTTATTTTATTTATTCCTTCAATTGAACAAGTATGTTTAGACTCTTATGAAAACTATTATTCATGTTGAACTTGGTATTGTTCTTGAATATTGTGAAAGGGTCGATGCCATTTGATTCGGCTAGACTATATGCATGTTTATAAAACAGCCAAAACCAATTGATTGGTGCCAAAATCTTGGAAACTGGGTTGAACAACCCTTATGGTAAGGGGAGTATATGCTGTTGGAAACCCCAACACATGAATGGATATTATCGTGGTGTTATGCATAACTTAGAGTATTATAGACTGATCATTTATAGTACTAGATTCTTTTGGGTTATTAGTTTAATATTTGTAACTCTAGTAGATGTTCAATAGTCTATAGTGACTACTCAGTATAAATTGTTTATCTAGTTGGATACATTGATAGTCTTTGAATTCATATATATCTGTTGATTTATATTGAATTATCATTCTTATTCCAAGAATTGTTGATATTCACTATTCATGATATTATTCTGATACTCTAAACTATTTTAGAGATGACACTTCGATAATTCAAACTTGTGATATTATATTCTTCACCCTTGTTTTATATTACTTGCTGGGCAATTTGTGCTCATCCTTGCTTATTTAAAACCTTTCAGTTAAGGTGGAACATGGAGGTGTCTCTAGAACAGACAAGGGCAAGGGCAAGGCTACCGATTAGCTTGTTTCTTTATGTTAAAATTTCTATGTTGTATTACGACTATTTTCAGACTATGTTTAAGCTTAAGTAGGATTATGTAATAAGTCCTTAGTCAATATTATTATGTAATCTATTAAGTACTGTACGTTGCGAGACTTGGGGAATAATTATAATAAATCATTGTATATTATTCTAAATTAGATCTTCCGTCGTGTAAGTGATATTTTAGTTAATTTTGTATGCCATGA
The DNA here is from genome assembly GCA_020205605.1 of Panax ginseng. Classification (NCBI taxonomy): domain Eukaryota; kingdom Viridiplantae; phylum Streptophyta; class Magnoliopsida; order Apiales; family Araliaceae; genus Panax; species Panax ginseng. The sequence goes on from CM035139.1 coordinate 72,609,207, forward strand.
GCACGTGATGAACCGAATTCGAGCGACTAAGTGGAGGTCCAAATTTGGGGGCGTCACAGGTTAGTATCAAAGCTATAGTTATAAACCTTAGGAGCTAGTGTCCTTAGATTATAACTCAGGAGAACTTAGAGGTTAGGAAGGAGATAAAACTCATGTAGAGTTTTCCTTGAGAGACTTAGTGTGTTATGAAATGTAATTTCATTCTATACAATGAACTTATGTTTGTTTAACATTTTGACGGAGTTGTTGTTTGTCTTATCTTATGTTGTTGATTGTAGGATGACTGACATAGAAGGACCTAGACGAGTAGTGGAGGAGTAGCCGCGTGACGATGAGGAAGAGGTGGAGTCTGATCCGGAGGAGGAGCTTTTGGAGGGGGAGCCCGAGCCTTTGGAGGACTCCGACGAGGCTACTTTTGAGGATCGGATGTTAGGGGAGTATGAGGAGTCGATTTTGGAATTAGGATGTAGAGTAGAGGAGCTTGAGGCTGAGGCTAAAGAGAGGGATTCTGCGTTCCAGAAGTTGAGGGACGAGGACCATCAGAGAAAATTGGCGATGTAGGAAATGGAGGTGGAAATTGCTCACTGTAAGGAGGCAGGGATCCAGATGGAAACCTTGTTTCACCGATCGGTGGGAAGAAATGTTGAGTTGGCAGGAAAGCTGGAGGAATTAAAACATAATATTTTGAGTGAGAGGACTAAGAAGGAGGCTCTCCGAACTTAGTTAGAGATGAAGGTAATGGATAGAATTCACTTCGAGGAGAAGTGGGAGGAAGCCAATGATAGGGTAGATGATTTAGAAGACGAGGTGCGGTGAAAGAGGAGGAAGATGAATAAGATGGGCTGTGCTCTACGCATGGCCATGGAGAGATTGATCGATGGGGTAAATCATTACCCAGCTAAGCAAGGACAGACCCGGTATACCATAAGTCGAGATATGGTGGTGCATATCACACAGAGGGAATATCAGAGCGCCATGGAGCATGGGATGTTAAATTGAGTCTAGAGGAAAAGCTCAGTAGTGTAGTATTTTATTTATGTGTTATTAATATGTTGTTGTAAATCTTAATCTTTTGTGTAAGAGGTGAGATGATGGTAACCCCAACTTTTGAAAAGTGTTAGAGGGGTAGTAAGCTAGTGTGTCCCCATCTTTTGTGATATTAGGGGATACGTGTTATCATTTATAGCAGTATGCTAGAAAAGAACATGTATTGTGATCCTTTGGCATATGAATATAAATGGTCTTATTTTAGAAACGTGTTTTAAACCTTTAGTTCTTTCTATTGAGAAATGTCTAAATATGATAATTATATAATAAAATGAAAATTTTGTGATGCAAAAAATGCCACCCAATTGTAGAATAACTATCCCAGAAGAGTCAGTTAATGATGAGAGGGGTCCAGTAGATCTGATACAAAGACTGGTAGATTTATTGGGGGAAGCTCTGAAGGGAAGAAACGAACCCGTACCACCCATTCCCCAAGTTGTCCCAGTAATAACCTTCAAAGATTTTAAGAGTGTAGGACCCCTGGAGTTCACGAGAACCACTAACCTGATAGTTACGCAAACCTGGATCAAGGAGATCGGGCCTTCACTATAGCTCACGTGGGTGAAGACTAGAAGACAGTATTTGCCACATATATGATGAGGGGAGAAGCGAACTATTAGTGGGAAACTAATTAGCAGAGAGCGGGAGAAGGAACGATAACATGAGAGAGCTTTACTACGTTGTTCTTCTAGAACTATTTCCCAAAAAGTATGAAGAGTAGGATGGAAGTGAAGTTCCTAGAGTTAAAACAAGGAGATATGACGGTGGCACAATACGCAGCTGAGTTCAATGAACTAGCGCGATTTGTGGAACACCAAGTTGTGGATGAGGAAAGAAATACGAGGATTATACGTTAAAAGCCATAAGCCAATTGTAATGGACTAATAGGATTTGTGTAGGAATTGGGAAAGCATGTTACCTCCTTTTTATTCTTAACAAAAGGACTTGTAATACTCGAGAATTTCCACGTATTGTTAAATGAATATATTATTGGAAATAATATTTATGTGAATATAAGTGTTATTGTTTTATGAGTCGATTAATTCAAATTGATTCGTATTAGAAATATGATTGACAATGAGAATTGTGTAATGCCTTGTGTGGCATAATGTGAAACGAGGAAATTCAATAAGTGAGTTAAAAAGGGAATTAGGAAGATTAATCATGTATGATCATGTGATTTTATATAAGTAATGAACACACTCTTAGATTAGAAAGATCACTCTTGTGGACATTAATTCATGTCGAGTAAAATAAGTTTGGCGATGAAAGTTGACACTGGCTTGAAGCTAAACCAGTCAGGGTATGGCGCAGCTACGCTAGAGATCAATTGGAGAAAATTTAGTTTTCTTCTGTGACAATGAAATGGGACACTTATGTATTAGGTGTGACATTAATAAAACTATACGATAGTAGTAGATTGCAATTAAATGAGATACCTAGTAGTACAATGATATCATATAAAGATGCAATGCAAAAATAATTAATTATCTGGGTATTTTAGAAACTGAAAAAGGAATTCAATGTTTATATAAACATTAATATTAAATAAGGTTGTAATGTGGTTATGTGAGTAGTAAAGATAATTATGGAACTACCCAGGCAATAATACCTAACTGCGATATTTTATTGCGTGTAGTTAATGTACATGGATTATATAATATGAGTATGAAATTATCTTTAAATTCCTAATATGGTAACAATTGTACATTAATATTACATTATGGGAATTAAAAGGACCAAACCAAACCTTAGTTATTAAAGTTACTGAGATTTTCTTTCTTATCCCAAATTTAGTGTCACCAAGTACAATGAACAGTAACTTGAAGTTAAAACACGTATTCTCCAAAAAGGCTAAATCCTAGGTGATCATTTGCTAAGCTAAGTGGCTGGTAGAGTTGTTAAACTACTCTTCATTAACCTTTGTATCCTTCCATTGTACCATGGACTCCAAGATTGTGTAATGCTAATGTCTAGTCCATGCCTCTTCTATAAATACAAGCTTAGTTTTAGTTTTTGTGTTGCTTAAAATTTGTCTGGTGATTCTAAGTGGAGAGTATAAGTTGTTGTGCTACTATAGAAGCATATATAGAGGGTGGGAAGTCCAATTCAAGCTCAAGAAGGTATAAGTTCTAACCATGTTCTTGAAATGGGTCTTGTTTGATTCTTGTAATTTCTTGAAATTCTATGTTAATCAAGACGAATTAACATCCTATAAGATGCTTAAGAAGTTTTCTAGCATGTATGAACCCTTTGGTAATGGTTTAGAACATGTTTGAGCCAAGGGAAATGGAGTTGGGTAGCACTCTTCAAAAAGCAGTATGCTTCGCTCTGATATGACGCGGCAATAATTGCGCCATAATTGTACTAAAGCTAGCAGTGCAATTACTATACCTCTGGGATCAGTTGAGCTTTTGTTTTATAACCTTATAAGAGATGATTAACTATTATAACATATACTAGTATGCAAGCATGTGTAAAGGGTACACATAGATATATTAACTTAATGTGAGCATGTTTAGACTAGATTAGCATGAATAACGAAAGTGTGGAGTTTAAAGTGACTTTAAGACTTTAGAAACAAACTTGAAGAGTATGAATAACATGTTTGCATACTGACCTTGTGAGCATGTAGGTATGGCTTAGAAATGCATGAATAAACCATTTGATTGTGTTTGTGTGATTAGTAAGGAAGCATGAACATGTTAAACCTACTAGTAAGCTTTGAATGTGAATATTTCCAAGATACCTTGAGGGTTAGAATATGATAATTGTGACCATGTTTGATGATACTCTTAGACTCACTCATGTAGCATAAACGTATACACATCATGCTTGTGTATCATATTTCAAGAAAAGCATAAACAAAGCATATTTTCAACCAAAGCGATGCTAATTTCACATATGTGTTATGAATACTCGCATGCGTGCCTAATATATGAGTTTTATAACTATCTTGTATGTTTAGAGAGCAAGCATGAAAGACTTTGTGGTTTCATAACCTTGAATGGCCTTAAATTGTTGAAATGATCAATTTAGAATTTTATTATAAAAGAAGGAACCTATATTGACTTTAGAAGCATGAAAAGGCTTTTAAAATGACAAATATATTTTGTATGATTGTGTGTTCCAGCCGGACAGAAACCACAAAGCAACAATTGAGTCTTGGCTTAGCTAGAGGATGGCGCAGCTGCGCCGGTCCTAGGCTTAGCCATGACATAGTTGCGCATCTGAGACAGTGAATTTTTATTTTGGACAGTAACTTGTATGATGCCTATGTTGCTAAAAGTTAATGTTTGCTTTATATAACGAATGTTCGTAGGTGAAAAAGGACTTAACCTTTAGTATTCTAAATTTACTTATGAAATGACTAGGTATTTGATTCATGATTAATTTATAATCTGATTTATACCATATGTGTATACTTGAATCGTGTCAAACTTGATTAATGAATGTGTTAGATAATGAGCATCTTGTACTTATAATACACTATACTAGGATTCGAAAGTGTTTATTTATTAACGTGGATAAACTACGCTTAAGGCAAGTTCTCTAACCTTACTCAAATCTATGTTGAGCAAGTATTTGAACCCTATTCTTATTTTGCAAGTATCTTTCCATTACTTTATTCAACGAATATCGTAAGCAGAATATATAAACCTTATCTCTTTGAATACAAGTTATTTTATTTATTCGTTCAATTAAACAAGTATGTTTAGACGCTTGTGAAAACTATTATTCATGTTGAACTTGGTATTGTTCTTGAATATTGTGAAAGGGTCGATGCAATTTGATTCGGCTAGACTATATGCATGTTTATAAAACTGTCCAAACCAATTGATTGGTGCGGAAATCTTGAAAACTGAGTTGAACAACCCTTATGGTAAGGGGAGTGTATGTTGTTGGAAACCCCAAAACATGAATGGATATTATCGTGGTGCTATGCATAACTTAGAGTATTGTAGACTGATCATCTATAGTACTTGATTCTTTTGGGTTATCAGTTTAATATTGGTAACTCTAGTAGATGTTCAATAGTCCTTAGTGACTACTCAGTATAAATTGTTTATCCAATTGGATACATTGATAGTCTTTGAATTCATATATATCTGTTGATTTATATTGAATTATCATTCTTATTCCAAGAATTGTTGATATTCACTATTCATGAAATTATTCTGAAACTCTGAACTATCTTAGAGATAACACTTCAATAATTCAAACTTGTGATATTATATTTTTCACCCTTGTTGTATATTACTTGCTGGGAAATTTGTGCTCATCCTTGCTTATTTAAAACCTTTCAGTTAAGGTGGAACAGGGAGGTGTCTCTGGAACAGACAAGGGCAAGGGCAAGGCTACCGACTAGTTTGTTCCTTTATGTTAAAATTTCTATGTTGTATTACGACTATTTTCAGACTATGTTTAAGCTTAAGTAGGATTATGTAATAAGTCCATAGTCGATATTATTATGTAATCTATTAAGTACTGTAGGTTGCGAGACTTGGGGGAATAATTATAATAAATCATTGTATATTATTCTAAATTAGATATTCCGTTGGGTAAGTGATATTTTAGTTATTTTTGTATGCCATAAGCACATGATGAACCGAATTCGAGCGACCAAGTGGAGGTTCGAATTTGGGGGCGTCACAACTCTAACTCATGCAAGCATATACGGGTCAACAAGTAGTACAGAGTAAGAAAAGTATCGATCCACGGAGAAAGGTTTTAAATTTAAATTATCATACACCAATCGTATCAGTATTTTTATATGCTTAAACGAATAATTCGCAATTATAATTAATTCTAAACTCAATTAATAATTAAAAACACACTACTAATTTAACGCAATCAAATTTAGAAAGAATGGGATTATAACTTCATTTCATACTTCATCTAAATATTATCATCATGCAAAAATTTTATATTTATCATGGAAAATTAGACAAGAGCACAAAAGTAGACATAACCATTTTCAATGAATTTTGACTTGTTTACATAACATCCACATGTGATAGAAATCATGAAATCGACAATATTACCAAAATCACTATATTTCTATGTGAAATTGCAGTAATAATGAATTAAAGCACATGCTGTTACATTACTACACACGGTGAAACAATATATCTCTATCTGGTTCACGAAATATAAAGCTAAACATCTCAGCCTCATAAATGTATGCTATTATGATTATAACCATACTCATATGTCATTTTTCAAGTCCATATAAGTACATATGGTGAATGTTGATCAAACATTCATACAATACGCTCAATCGTAATAAATAATCCAAAGATAAACATATAATCAAACAATCAGGCAAATAATTATAGACTACAAATCAAAATCTGTTAGAATCCCATAATGGAGTTTAGTTCATTTCTGAACCAAAAACCATTATGGGATTGTAGTAACACATGGAAAGTAAATATCATAATTGAGAGAAAGATAGAATTGATTAAACCCAATTCTACGAATTAGTTTCCAAAGTGTTGTCCAAATCACCGAAAATGTAAAGCCTCCAAATCGCAATTACTTGAAACTAACTCTAAGGTTTTCACGATACCATTTCTATGAGCGGAATAATACTAATAATTATAACAATAATATAAAGATCAACTTAATTTTCATATCATCAGAGTCTAATCCCCAGGTACGAGACCTTTAAACATTCATTACATAATATTAGATAATTAGATATCATAGTATTCATAATCTCAAAATATTACATAAAATAGTACTGCATTCACTCAGCAATAATCGCCTTCTCCATGAGTGCTGCAAATGTTGGGATCTACAACACTGCCACCTTATTATAGAGCCAGGGTTTTAATTCCAGCTCAAATCTCCTCGCCTTCCTAGCCTCCGTATCAACTTGATGTGGAGCAAACCTAGCTAACTCATTAAATTTTGTGGCATATTCCGCAACTGACATATCCCCTTGCTTTAACTCCAGAAATTTCACCTCCATCCTAGCCTGCATACTAGCTGAAAAATAATTTTTGAAAAACAAAGTCTTAAACCTAGCCCATGTAACTACACCTTCCCTTGCCCTTGACTGATTCACTTCCCACCAGAAGTTCGCCTCACCCTTCAACATGTAGGTGGCAAAAGCGGTCTTTTGCCCCTCAGCTACCCTAGCTATCACGAATGCTTTTTCAATCTCTTTAACCCAAGTTTGGGCTTCTACAGGGTCAGTTGTACCTTTGAATTCTGGCGGTCCTACAGCCTTGAAATCTTTGAAATTCGCGATATGATTATCCGTTTGGTTTCTCTTTACCGGTATTCCTTGTCGTAGCTTTGTCTTTATCATGTTTGCAAAGTGCTACATCGGGTCTGCTTGTTATTGTCCCTCAACGTTATTGACAGACTCTTCTGCCCTATGGTTTCGAGATTGATGTCTTGGCGGCATTATCTGGTTACGTAAAACCATATATTATTCTTTACATTCTAAATTTTATCATATAAGTTTAGTATATTAACTCATTTCATTACTCAAACTTAGATTCATATTCATTCCATGATTTCAAAATACTTTACATATCACAGTACATAGTGCTTTAAACATCAGCTATCCCTTTGTGACTACAAAAGTCGGGATTTACAACCTTAACCAACGCAAAAGTTGAGAATGTCACATTACACAAACATACTAAGCACACATATTACCTTAAACATACCTACACAACAGAACTTATACTACCTATTTACTAAGCCTTTTTCTTGGACAACCCTTCGCCTGATGACCTTCCAATCCATAAATAAAACATGCACCTGGTTTATAGTCGCGACAATACAGAGTGGTATGCCCCTCATAACCGCAAAGATAACATATTTTTTTCCTTTTCTTCTTATCAGGTTTTCCTAAATCATGGTCTTCTATCTTTCTTTTCCCCTTCTTGCTCGGAGCTACACATGAAGTGTTGCTTGGGGCTCCCATCTGATCAATTTGGATTTTAAGCTTATCATGTTCTTCCATTGTTTCTATTAACGCTTTGTGTGATTGACTATTAAGCATCTTTTCTATCTCCCATGCCTTTTCGGAGAAGAAACCTTGTTCCTCGGATCTCGCACCTCCGTTGATGCTTGATCGACTTCAACTTTAGTGTCCGAATCACTATCTCGTCACTCCACCATCTCCTGATCTGGTACTACATTTTCTACAATGACCACCTCATCCAAGTCATTCTCGTTGTGAGCTTCTATTTCACTATTGGCTTTCGATATTAGCTCTAGGTGTATAGGTTTGATCCTTCTTCATGCTATAAGCATATAACAAGCCTTTTCCACCCGCATATCTACACACATAAATTATCCTCGATTAGTATATACTATATACATCTGACAAATAATAGTTTTATACAAGTTATCTTTTATTTTGTTTGACGATGAAGTTATTCAATTCATCTCTTTTTTAAACTCTATCTCGAGTTATTTATATTTTCAACGCTTCCCTCTTTTCTAAGGTTATAGCCTAAGGTCTATCTCACCTAAGGTTTTTAACCCTAAAGCTACGATACCAACACAGAACTTTTATGGTGCTTCCAACCATAGCACCTTACAAAGGTACTGTCGATCACCCACACCGATCGAATCGGCGTCCCCTACGGAGAGTCCGGTTTGTGCATTCCACACAAGAGAGTCACCAATGAGAGGCTCGGGGCTCTTCAAGAAATTCATGCTTATAGCTCTGATACCAACACAAAGCCTCCAACCGGGTACTTGAAACCCGAACTTCGGTCTTCACGATACCATTTCTATGAGGCGGAATAATACTAATAATAATAACAATAATATAAAGATCAACTTAATTTTCATATCATCGAGTCTAATCCCAGTGCATCGAGACCTTTAAACATTCATTACATAATATTAGATAATTAGATATCATAGTATTCATAATCTCAAAATATTACATAAAACAATCTTTGCATTCACTTAGCAACTTTCCCTTTCCCTTGTTCTTAGTGGAGCCTTGGTTGTTCAGACTTAGTGAAAACATTTAAATTAAGCAAGGATGAGCATTTGAGTGCCCAAAGAAGTATTAACAATCATATATATATGGTTCGAAAGAATTTAAATGTTTTCTTTATACTATCCTTCTACAACAAGTCAATAGTTGTGAAGTAATCGATCCAAGGATAATAGTAACATAACAACTCTCTTTCAAACTTTTGAAACTACGTATTGACTATAAATAGGGTTAAAGTGACATACTATGAACATTGTTTTCATTTTTGAAAAGGTTAAATGTAACTTCATCTCAGAACCAATATAACTTACTTACGCACGAGGGTGATCATTGTTGTACCTCAGTATTGATCAATACTACATAACAAGAATGATGTGATCGTTCACTCTGGCTGCCTTGGGCACATAAAAATTTTCCCGTGAATGGGATGCTCATACATGTCGGGGTTCCAAACCAAAGGTTTTATCTTGATCAACAATAATCTATAGTTCAACATATAAATATATATATATATATATATATATACGGGTAATTTGACAAAGGTGTATCAACATGTGGTTAACTGCAATGATTATCCAAGTGGGGACACTTGTATAACCATTTTATAGAAATTAACAAACAAAATATATATCTAAATTACCATATACTAACATGTTGATAATCAATGGGCATATATAATATAGGGTTAATAATCATGCGACAATAATATAACTCAAAACATTCTTACTCATGTCCATTGCATAAAGGAAATGCAAAGGTAGGATACTTTTTCGATACGCCGCTACAAATTTGCAACTTAGTTTTATCTTTTATAAAATCACCTATCGTTAAATAAAATCATTTTATTGATTAGTATAACATATCGTAACATATAACACTTTGCCTATTTGATAAAGACATTACCTAATCACATTGTCACTTAGGTCCAATGGTCGTTTGGATCACAAACAAACATTTATCTAACCAAATTATCTAAGTCCAGGATCAATTTACAGGCATGTCGATCCAACGATGACTTTATCGAGTAATAATCGAGTCTAAGACTCTATCTAGAAGTTCAACATCCAGAATATCACTCATATTATTTTTAAATGACTTAATATAATTTTAAAACATTTATTATAATTTATCATGAATTTTCAAACACCTAATCATAATTAAATGATTTAAATATCAAACAATTCTATTATCATTAATATTTAATTAATATTAAACTATTAATAAAACTATTGCCAAAATATTAAAGTTATTTATAATAACTCAAAATATTTTTAAAACATTTATATTACCCTTAAATAATTTTTAAAACATTTAAAATCATTTTTAAATAATCATTATTAATATTCAAATATTAATGTACCATTTATCCAAATATTAAAAGTCATTAATTATAACTTAAAATATTTTTAATTCATTTATATCCTTTTTAAATGATCTTTAAATTAATAAAACCATTTTTAAACTATTTATTTAATATAATTATTAAATAAATTTAATATCATTTATATTAACTTAATATCATTAATATTAAATTATTAATGAAATTATCCTTTAAATATTAAAAGTTATATTTTATAACTTAAAATATCTTTAAACACTTTATTTTCATTTAAAATGATTTTTATAATATTAAAATCATTTTTAAACTAATTTATTTAATATAATTATTAAATAACTTTAATATCATTAATAATAATTAATTAATAAATTTAACCTTTAAATATTGAAAGTTATATTTTATAACTTAAAATATTTTTAAATACCTTATTATTATTTAAAATGATTTTAATATAATAAAATTATTTTTAATATATTTATTTAATTCATTTATTAAATAACTTAATTATCATTAATATATATTTATTAATGAAATTTACCATAAAATATTAAAATTTTTTAAAAATAACTTAAAATATTATAATATGATTTTAAATGATTTTCATGTATTAAAATTATTTTTAAATAATTTATTTAATATTATAATTAAATAAATTAAATACTTTTCATATTCCAAAATATTAAATATTTATGAAATATATTCAAAATAATTAAAATATAATTTTCGGACCTTAAAATAATTTTTAATAATTTATTTTGTATTTTTAATAATTTAAAACTATTTAATACTAATTATTTAATATAAAATATAATTTTTATTCAAAAACTGTCACTAAAGGCCACCTATAGCGACATAACCATCACTGTAGTGTTAGAGTTTATGCCCTAGAGGCCAATTATTTGATATAATTGCTTAACGTTTTGATATTATATTTGATTGAATAACTGAATGATTTTATTATGGTTTTATTTACTGCGTTATATAAATGTTAACATAATAAAAATCCTTAGAATAGTGATACAAATTATATAGTTTCAAGTATGTGACTTGAACATAAGATTATATAATTATAATTAGTATCATTATTCTTAAATATCCCTAGTCAAGTATCATTGTTGATGGGACAACAATGATGCATTGAGACTAAGATGTGGATCGATCATGACCAAATCTCATTGGTCATAAATATATGAGATATTAAGTCAATGCATAAGTACATGTTGAGAAACGATGTATTGGACAAACCCACCATGAGAATTCTATGTGGAACATTATGCGAAGTGTCATTAGCAATTCTCATAAGGATAATGATGTAATGGTCCTTCCGACCGAAATCACTATATTACTACACCGAAATTTATGTACTTTTGATATCATCAAATGTCACCTTTAATAGGGTGGACTATAAAGGTGATTATTGGGTACATCATGAATCATGTGAGAAATATGAGTGATCTAGATGGAATTTAACCCTCCTATTTATTAGGGGTGATATCCATAGGCCTCTTGATTGAGTAGACTATGAAATGCACGGCCATGCTCAAATAGTGATTTGTTTCATATAGTCTACTCATTGATCAAGAAAACTCGATTAAATTATGAAGAGTATGACACATTCCATGACTCGAGTTTAATCTAGGATATTAAGGTTAAAAGGATTAAATTACATTGAAACATTGGTCACTAAAAAGTTGCATCGAATCATCGATCTTATTATTACTTGGGTAGCAGTGATGCATTACTAGATGCCACTCACTATTTATAATTTTATAATATGATTTTAAAATTATTGCCAACGTGATAATAACCTATAGGGTTACACACATAGAACGTAATTTAAAGGGAATAAATTTAAATTTTAAGGAATTTAAATATATTAATATGATTAATAGTATTTAAATCACGAATTTAAAATTAAAGGAAAAGTTTGAATATATGTTTATTAATTAAGTAAGACTTAATTAAGTTATATATATATAAATTCGGATTTTATGAAATTAGATTTTGATTAATTCCATTTAACTACTATATAAAGGATATATAGCAGCTACTTAGGGTTAGATCATAACTTGAAAACCCTAGCCGCTCTTAGAGAGAGACTAGAGAGAAAACGCATAGCTTCATAAAGGTTCCTTTGGTGGCTAGTACCAAGAAATCCTCTTATTGCGTAATCGTTCGACGGTTCGCGCGCGGCGTTCGTTGGATACCATAGAGACGTAGTTTCGTGAGGAATTGCGTTAAGGATTCAAGCCGCTTCGTAAACACTTTCATTTTCGGTATAATATCTAAACCTCTCGAATTAATTGATTTTTCGCATGGATCCTCGTGGTCAGGTTTCTGATATTGCTTTGATTATTTTATTTCCGCTGCGTTTTTGTGCCGAAATCCCTACAGTGGTATCAGAGCTACTTGCGAAACGATTAATTCAGATTACGTGTTTTATTGCTTTCGATATATGATGTTACAATTTTACCGATCTGAAATTGATTATATTGTTTTCGATATATATGATATATGATGATACAATTTTACCAAGCTGAAATTGAGTATATGATATTTTGTAATCGATATATTTTGGTATTATAAATATCAGTAATTGATATTCATGTATATGATGTTCTATTAATTGAATATATGATATTCTGTAATCGACATAATCTGGTATTATGAATATCAGTAGTAGATATGCATGTATACGAAGTTCTGTTAATTGTATGGCGTAATAACAGTATAAAATTCTGTTCTAATTGGATTAGAGGCATGAAAATTTGATTTAATATGATTAATTGAAACTGGACATATATGATATGAACTGGGTGTATTGTTATTATGAGTATACAGGGTGGATTAAAATACGTGATTCTGAAACTATTTCAGAGAATCATTTGGAAAAATTCTCCAATACAGATTGTAGTTCGAATGTCAGCCGGACCACCACGGGGAGAGACTCCCCTTGACCCCCCGGCGTAAGCATTTATGGTCGTGTCCCCTATATGTTATATATAGTTTTCTTTAATTATATATGAATTATTATGTGTTTATTGTGATATGCATGGTGCACAGTTATGGCCTTTTGACCCATAGGTTAGTGGTTTTTTGGTTTTGAAATACGGCTTGCATGTCGTGCCTTTCTATAAATTCTAATGTAATATTCTCTTCTCATCTAAATCCCCTCGAATGTAACTCGAGGTTTCTTTATGTCATGTAATAATCTGTAATCGATGAAGATGAAAAGATGAAAGAAAGATGATGATGGAGAGGAGGCACATGCTTGAGGAAGATCCAAGGAAGCTATTTATTTTAAGATCTTTTACCACCTTAGATTGACCTTCAATCTTTCATTAAACTTGAAAAGATTGACATTGGATTGGGCCATAATCGCGACATTTTTAATTTCGCACTTTATTTATGCTTGTATGTGATATGATATGATAAATAATGTGCATGCTTAATTAAAATAAAAATAAAAACTGGTGAGATCTAAATTTATTTATAAAACCCCTCATTAAATTATTAAGTCTAAATCGATGCCTTCCAATGAATAACACTCATCAAGACCTTGATCAATAGATGTAGGTTTGCCAAAAGCAAAGTACCCTATTTATCTAGGTAAGATGCGATAGGATAATTATGATATCCAAACTGTTAAAATCATTGGGCTCGAATTTAACTAAGTTATCTCAATAGGATTGTGGACTTAGAGGCATAGAGTTTGGTAGGTACCATTAGATGGACTAGAAAAATTGTTGTTTACCAAACTATCCAGAGTTATATATGATATAATTGACAAAAGGGTTGTCTACCTAAATAATTGTGTTTTAAGAGATTAGCCAAAGCTAACTTAGGGCATAATAAAATATGGATCTTGGCTCACTAGAAAGATTTAATTGAAAAATGCTTTCCGAATTAATGGTGAGGGCTATTAATTTGAATAAAATAGTGGGAGGTATATTTTGAATGTACTATTATCAATTACATAATATCAACTCTGCAATTTGACATATTATTTTTTTGCACTTATAAATTGTAGATATCAATGGCAAACAACAACAATACAAGTAGTCTTTCACTACATCATCACCTTGAGAAGGACAAATTTGAGTGGAATTAATTTCCTTGATCGGCATAGAGCTTGAGGATTGTCCTCAAATAAGAGCGCAAGCTATATGTCATTGAAAAGCCCATTCCTGCAGCACCAGCTGATACTGCACCACGTGCGGAGCATAATGCTTACAAGAAGCATCAAGATGATGATGCTCGACGTGAGTTGTCTCATCGCTAGCAACCATGAACGCCGAGCTTCGAAGCAACATGAGTTGATGGATGCTTATGAGATAATCGAGCATCTCAAGAAATTATTTGAAGGGCATGCTCGACAGAGAGGTATGATACAAACAAGGCATCAGATCAACACAAAATGGGTGAACGTGATCCAGCTTGGTCCACATGTGCTTTGAAAATGATTGGGTATATTGAGTACCTTGATAGGTTAGGTTTTCCAATCACTCCCGAGGCCCAAATGATCTTGTTTTTTGCAATCCTGAATGCAGCCTATTCTCAATTTGTCATGAATTATCTTATGAATGAAATTGCGAAACCCCTTACTGAGTTGTTGAGCATGTTAAGAACTGCCGAGAACAACATGAAAAAGGCAGGACCCGCTCCCATAATGATGGTGCAAAAGGGGAATACTAAGGGAAAATGGAAAGGCAAGAAGAAGATAGGATCTAATTCTGGTGCCAAACCTAAATCCAAAACCAAACAGCTTTAAAACCTAAAGGTGGGGTGGCTAAAGAAGGTGATTGTCACTTTTGTGGAAAACCTGGACACTGGAAGAGGAATTGTCTTGCTTATTTGGAAGAAGTGAAGAAAAGGAAAGGAAGTGGGACTTCTGATTTAGGTATATATGTTATAGAAGTCAACTTGCTTACTTCTACATCATGGGTATTAGATACTGGATGTGGTTCTCACATTTGTGTTAATGTGCAGGAACTCCGAAGGAGTAAGACTTTGACAAAAGGAAAGGTTGACCTACGTGTTGGGAATGGAGCAAGAGTTACTGCACTGGCCGTAGGAACTTATCATTTATCTTTGCCCTCTGGGCTAGTTTTAGAATTAGAAGATTGTTATTTTGTGCCTGCTATAAGCAAAAACATTATTTCTGTTTCTTGTTTGGACAAGAAAGGTTTTTCATTTATAATAAAGAACAACCGTTGTTCGTTTTACTTAAAATGATATATTTTATGGTGTTGCACAATTGTTTAATGGTCTTTATATTCTTGATTTGGAAATGCCTATCTATAACATAAATACAAAACGATTTAAATCAAATGATTCAAATCCGACATATCTCTGGCACTGTCGTTTGGGCCATATAAATGAGAAACGCATATCAAAACTCCATAAAGATGGATTTTTGGATTCATTTGATTTTGAATCATATGAAAAATGCGAATCTTGTTTATTAGGCAAGATGACTAAAGCCCCTTTCACTGGACACAGTGAATGGGCTAGCGATATATTGGGACTTATACATAGTGATGTATGTGGACCCATGAGTTCGTTAGCAAGAGGTAGGTTTTATTACTTCATTACATTTACTGACGACTTCAGTAGATATGGATATGTGTATCTTATGAGATACAAATCCGAATCCTTTGAAAAGTTCAAGGAATTCAAGAATGAAGTTTAAAACCAATTTGGCAAAAGCATAAAAGCCCTTCGATCCGATCAAGGAGGTGAATACTTAAGCCAAGACTTTGATGACCTTCTAAAGGAGTGTGGTATTATATCACAGCTCACTCCACCTGGAATACCACAATGGAATGGTGTGTCTGAGAGGAGGAATCGATCCTTGTTGGACATGGTACGATCAATGATGAGTCATGCAGATCTTCCAATAAGCTTCTGGGGTCATGCCCTAGAGACAATTTGCATTCACACTTAACCGTGTTCCTACAAAGACGGCTCGAAAGACACTATATGAGATGTGGACTGGGAAACGTCCTAGCAGTGTGTCATTCATGAAGATTTGGGGTTGCGAGGCGCTTTGTAAAACGTCCGGATTCTCGACAAGCTTCGGACCCAAATCGATAAATGTAATTTTGTGGGATACCCAAAAGAAACAAAATGGTATTATTTCTACAAACCTTCGAGAACAAAGTGTTTGTTGCTCAATCGGGTATTTTTCTAGAAAGAGAATTTGTCTCTAAAGGAAACAGTGGGAGGAAAGTAGAACTCGAAGAAATTTGACAACCACAGAATATCATTGAACCTGAGTTGGAACGTGAGCAGGAACCACAAGATGTTGTGGAAAGTGAACCTGCTCAAATTACACAAGGAATTCATAGATCTGGTAGGACACGCCAAGAGCCCGAGAGATATTATGGATATCTTGTGACTCAAAACGGCGATGTGATGCTCATAGATCAGGATGAGCCTGCTTCCTACCAAGAAGCTATGAATGGACCAGATTCTGAGAGATGGCTTGAAGCCATGAGATCTGAAATGAACTCCATGTATACTAACCAAGTATGGACTTTGGTTGATCCACCCGAAGGGGTAAAACCAATAGGGTGCAATTGGGTTTTCAAGAAGAAAACCGACATGGATGGTAATGTACAAACCTATAAAGGCCGATCGGGTAGCAAAAGGTTTCAAACAAGTTCAAGGTGTTGACTATGATGAAACCTTCTCTCCGATGGCAATGGTTAAATCCATCGATCGTACTTGCTATCAAGTAGCTTTTTATGATTATGAAATCGCAGATGGATGTCAAAACTGCTTTCCTTAATGGAAATATCCTTGAGGATGTGTACATGACACAACCTGAGGGTTTTATCGCTCCAAAGGATGCTGGAAAGGTATGTAAGCTACAACGTTCCATTTATGGATTGAAGCAAGCCTCTCGGAGTTGGAATCTTCGATTTGATGAAGCAGTCAAAGAGTTTGGCTTTATTAAAAATGAAGATGAACCTTGTGTATATAAGAAGGTTAGTGGGAGTTATATTGTATTCCTGATATTATATGTTGACGACATATTAATTATTGGGAATGACATTCCTTCATTACAGGCTGTAAAAACATGGTTAAGAAAATGTTTCTCCATGAAAGATTTAGGCGATGCAGCCTACATTTTAGGTATCAAGATCTATCAAGATAGATCGAGGAAAATGCTTGGCCTAAGTCAGAGTACATATATTGATAAAGTACTAAAACGGTTCAGCATCCAAGAGGCAAAAAGAGGACACTTACCCATGACTCATGGTGTAAAGATCTCTAAGGCCCAATGTCCTCAATCACAAGATGATGAGGAGCGTATGAGAAAGATCCCTTATACTTCGGCAATTGGATCTATCATGTATGCGATGATATGTACTCGTCTCGGATGTCTCGTGTATGCTTTGAGCATGACGAAGCAGATACTACCGAATCCGTGAAGGTCATCGACATCGATCAAGAATATCCTCAAGTACCTAAAAAGGACTAAGGATTCATTCTTGGTATATGGAGGTGAGACGAACCGGCAAAGAAAGGGTTACATAGATGCTAGTTTCGGACCCGACAATGATGACTATAAGTCTCGACCGGTTTTGTGTTTTGCCTTAATGGTGGTGTTTGTTAGTTTGGAAGAGTTCAAGCAAGAGACAATGGTCGATTCTACAACGTGAGGTCGAGTATATTGTCGCTTCTAAAGTGCGACCAAGGAGGTCAGATGGATTAAAAACTTCATCCACGAACTTAGTGTTGTTCCAACCATTGTTGATCCGGTTTTTCTCTATCTTGTGATAATAATGGAGCCATTGCAAAAGCTAAGGAACCCGATCTCACCAACGATCCAAGCATATACTTAGGCGGTACCATGTCATCCGTGAAATCATTGATAGAGAGATGTACATATAGGAAGAGTGCCAACATATGATAATGTTGCAGATCCACTCGACCAAGGCTTTAGCGCAGGCTACACGACGGTCACACTAGTTCCATGGGTATTAGATACATGAATGATTGGCTCTAATGCAAGTGGGAGATCATTAGAGTTTATGCCCTGAGGCCAATTATTTGATATAATTGCTTAACGTTTTGATATTATATTTGATTGAATAAATGAATGATTTTATTATGGTTTTATTTACTGCGTTATATAAATGTTAACATAATAAAAATCATTAGAATAGTGATACAAATTATATAGTTTCAAGTATGTGACTTGAATATGAGATTATATAATTATAATTAGTATCATTATTCTTAAATGTCCCTAGTCGAGTATCATTATTGATGGGACAACAATGATGCATTGAGACTAATATGTGGATTGACTGATGACCAAATCTCATTGGTCATAAATATATGAGATATTAAGTCAATGCATAGGTACATGTTAGAGAACGGTGTACTGGACAGACCCACCATGAGAATTCTATATGGAGCATTATGCGAAGTGTCATTAGCAATTCTCATGGTGACAATGATGTAATGGTCCTCTGACCTGAAATCACTATATTACTACATGGGAATTTATGTACTTTGATATCATCAAATGTCACCTTTAATAGGGTGGACTATAAAGGTGATTATTGGGTACATCATGAATCGTGTGAGGAATATGAGTGATCTAGATGGAATTTAACCCTCCTATTTATTAGGAGTGATATCCAAAGGCCTCTTGATTGAGTAGGACTATGAAATGCATGGCCATGCTCAAATAGTGATTTGTTTCATATAGTACCTCATTGATCAAAAACTTCAGATTAAATTATGAAGAGTATGACACATTCCATGACTCGAGTTTAATCTAGGATATTAAGGTTAAAAGGATTAAATTACATTGAAACATTGGTCACTAAAAGGTTGCATCGAATCATCGATCTTATTATTACTTGGGTAGCAGTGATGCATTACTAGATGTCATTTCAACGCTTATAATTTTATAGTATGATTTTAAAATTATTTACCAACGTGATAATAACCTATAAGTCACACACATAGAAACGTAATTTAAAAGGGAATAAATTTAAATTTTAAGGATTTAAATATATTAATATGATTAATAGTATTTAAATCACGAATTTAAATTAAAAGGAAAGTTTGTATATATGTATATTAATTAAGTAAGACTTAATTAAGTTATATATATATATATAAATTTCGATTTTATGAAATTAGATTTTGATTAATTCCATTTAACTACTATATATAGGATATATAGCAGCTACTTAGGGTTAGATCATAACTTGAAAACCCTAGCCGCTCTTAGAGAGAGACTAGAGAGAAAACGTATAGTTTCATAAAGGTTCCTTTGGTGGCTAGTACCGCAAGTCCCTCTTATTGCATAATCGTTCGATGCCTGCATTTGCCGCTGTCGTGCGGCGTTCAGGATGAATCTGATAGAGACGTAGTTTCGTGAGGAATTGCGTTAAGGATTCGAAGCCGTTTCAGAAACACTTTCATTTTCGGTATAATAT
This sequence comes from Panax ginseng, assembly GCA_020205605.1. Taxonomy (NCBI): domain Eukaryota; kingdom Viridiplantae; phylum Streptophyta; class Magnoliopsida; order Apiales; family Araliaceae; genus Panax; species Panax ginseng. The sequence goes on from CM035139.1 coordinate 72,629,038, forward strand.
CTAAACCTCTGAATTAATTGATTTTTCGCATGGATCCTGTGTTGGGTTTCGGATATTGCTTTGATTATTTTATTTCCGCTGCGTTTTTGTGCCGAAATCCCTACATGTAGGTGTTCTTCGTGTTCTTGGCTAAACCCAGAACACCATGTTCAGTGATCGTGTGTGCTACTTTGACCAAGTGTATCTGACAACTCGTATAGCTTCTAGATGAAATAAGACTTCTATCTTGTAGTATTAATGGACGTCTACATGACCCAACAACAAAAATGATCATAACACATAACATAAGAGAGATCTGAGCCCTCAAAGAAACTGTCAGACCTGTACACTTTGGGTATCCACTACATGTTGATCGAGCATTGTTTTTGTGATCTATAAACTTCAGAATTTAAACCACATGTAGGACTAGAGATCTATAACAAAATATCATCATAATAACAACATATCAAGCATAAATAATTCGGTCAAACTACTGTCAGAAACAAGTTCATACGGTTTCTGGAAATGTCCAGAAACACAAATCCATGATCTCCTATGCTAGTTTGACCGAACATATCCTTCAATCTATTCATGATTTCAGGGATCTAAAAGTTTAATCTTGTAGTTAATATACCATTTTACAACATTGATACAAAAATTGAAACAAAATAACAAACAACCCAAAGATCTGGGCGTTACAAAAAGTTGTCAGACGCTGCTTTTCAATTCTGGGCTGCCCAGAGTTTTGACCTGTCATGATTGGTCAACGGACTTTGACCGTTAATAACTTCAATTCTAGACATCAATTTGTTACACTACCACTTGCAGATGAAAGATAACATAGCAAACTATAGATCCAAACAATAAAACATCAAAAACAACAATGAACAAGAATCATGGCTCTCGACATTCGTTGTCGGACCACGATTGAATTATTTCGATTTTTGAAAATCAACGATTTGAAGACTTAGATGTTATGGATTTGTATACTACCAACCCGGATCACTAAATTAGACTACAAACAACACATTACAACATCAAATCATAACATCTAACAATGAATCATAGTTCGATTTTTCGATAGGGTTTATACCTTTAAATGAGAAATTTACGATTTTGGCTATGAATCATTGAGTGGATTTCATGGGGCTTGAAAATGGGACTGAAATGCTACTATAATTCGTTGGTTTTAGTGAGAGAGAGGATTGGTTGGGTGTTTATGCAAAATGGCTAACAAATGCAAGCTTCTCTATCTCTCAATCTATATATAGAGCTTGCATACAATGGACTTGGCTGATTTAGAGCTGATTGCTGTTAATTATCATCACATGGGGTTAGTAAGGTTAGGTCACCAACTCCACTTATTGTCAAAACCTACATATTAGCTTCTTTAATGCTCAAAAGGGCATAGTGGTCATTTAGCTTGAGATGTTTATGGCACATTGGTCAATTAGAAAAATCTTAGGGTTTGACCCCTTAGGGATTAACCCTAAGGTTTAGCACATTGCATTTACAAGGTTTAGCAATTATGGTTTGTATAAAATAACAATTTTATTTTCCAAAATTTATAATTAGGGTTTTTGTTAATTAGCTTAGGCTTCTAATTATACATGCACATTAGGGTTTAATAACACTAATATAATTAACCTTGCTAATTATAACAATTAAGGTTTATAATTTTGGTAATTAGGGTTATCAAATTACAATTACGATTTTCTAATTATCAATTTAGGGTTCTAGGTTTTAGGGTTTTAATTTACTAATTAGGTTTACCTTAATTAGCAAATAAAATCTATCATACATGTTATTAATCACAGTAACACAATTTCTGACTGATCACAAACTCCAGTTTAGGTTTCAAATTAGGGTTTTTAATTTCAGGAATTAGGGTTTTCATTCATAATTATGGTTTTCCATAATAAGCATATTATTACAACATAAATCATATAACACAATTATATAACAGTCTTGAATTTCCCATTTAATTTTGAAAAACAAGGTTAAACCAATTAATGCTAGGGTTTGGTCAGATAAAACATAATTGACCAACCATCAACAGTACGTACATACAGTACATATTTATAGCACTAAAAAATCAAAATATATTTAATATTATAATATTATTCTCATTCATTGATCAAAACCTAGAACTAGGGTTTGGATTCTATATCTGATTTATCTATCGTAGTTAACCTTATTAATTAAGTTAAAATAATTAACTTAATAACCTGAACAAAATTTATATAATAAAATAATTATTATAATTATTCTAAAATCATTTCATATATTATTTAAATAATATATACCTATAATTTTATGGAAAAATAATTAATAAAACATTTCTAATATAAAATTAATTATTATAAGAATATAATTTATAATAATCAATATTTCTAAAATAAATTTATCTGCAATTATTCGAGTAATAAATAAATTTTATTTATCACACATATAATTATATACATATTATCTTGGCACATATCACCCATATTTATTTTAATAAATAAATAAATAAAAAATTATACGCAAAATTTATGATTTATGATTTATTTATATAGAAAATATCGGGTTGTCACATTCACCCTCCCTTATAAAGATTCCGTCCCCGGAATCACCGTTTTAAAACCTATACATACCAAGGTACATAACATACACAATCATTGCAAGTAGATCTCGATCAACTTTGATCGGACTGATCTTTACCTAATCACATAAAGCTTGTCTTTCTGATTAAACAGAAATTTGATTTCTAAAAGAACTCAAACTCCTCCTTCAAAATTTCTTTATAAAATAATTTATTATATATGAGAAAATCATAAATACGAAAATAAAAGTTATTTGAATAATGCCTGGAGTGCCATTGCTAGCTGCCGCTGTATCCTGCACTGTCATGTTGTAAACCCTCGCAGTAGATTTTGCTGGTTTGCTCGATGTCGTTGGTCCCGTGATGGTTAAAGTCCCGTTGCCCTTGCCAGTATTCATACTACCTGCCTCCATCCTCCTCTTCGGACAATCTTTCACCTTGTGTTCCATTGACCCGCAAATAAAACAACCACTGTTTATTCTAGGATTGGGGCAGTTGGGAGAGATATGGCCTTCCTGCCCGCACTTGTAGCAAACAAATTTCCCCTTCAAACACTCCCCTGAATGGTTCTTTCCACAAGTCTTGCATTGCACCGCCTACTTCTTGACGCCTTCTTGCTTCACCTGCACGTTTCCGAAGTAATTTCCCTTCCTCTTTTCATTTCCCCCCTTACTTCCACTATTAATTCTCACCTTTTTAGCTGCCTCGACCTTGCCTTTGTTCTTCCTCTCCTTGTTGTAGAGGCTCATGGCCTCACTTCCTTCCTCAGCAATAATCGCCTTCTCCATGAGTGCTGCAAATGTTGGGATCTGCAACACTGCCACCTTATTATAGAGCCAGGGTTTTAATCCCAGCTCAAATCTCCTCGCCTTCCTAGCCTCCATATCAACTTGATGCAGAGCAAACCTAGCTAACTCATTAAATTTTGTGGCATATTCCGCAATTGACATATCCCCTTGCTTCAATTCCAGAAATTTCACCTCCATCCTAGCCTGCATACTAGCTGAAAAATAATTTTCGAAAAACAAAGTCTTAAACCTAGCCCATGTAACTACACCTTCCCCTGCCCTTGCCTGATTCGCTTCCCACCAGAAGTTCGCCTCACCCTTCATCATGTAGGTGGCAAAAGCAACCTTTTGCCCCTCAGCTACCCTAGCTATCACGAATACTTTTTCAATCTCTTTAACCCAAGTTTGGGGTTCTACAGGGTCAGTTGTACCTTTGACTTCTAGCGGTCCTACAGCCTTGAAATCTTTGAAATTCGCGATGTGATTATCCGGCTGGTTTCCTGTGACTGGCATTCCTTGCTGCATAGCTTGTGCTATCATGTTTGCAAAGTGCTGCATCGGGTCTGCTTGTTGTATCCCTCAACGTTATTGACAGACTCTTCTGCCCTATGGTTTCGAGATTGACGTCTTGGCGACATTATCTGGTTACGTAAAACCATATATTATTCTTTACATTCTAAATTTTATCATATAAGTTTAGTATATTAACTCATTTCATTACTCAAACTTAGATTCATATTCATTCCATGATTTCAAAATACTTTACATATCACAAAGACATATAGTGCTTTAAACATCGCCTATCCCTTTGTGACTACAAAAGCTCTGGGATTTACAACCTTAACCAACGTAAAAAGTTGAGAATGTCACATTACACAAACATACTAAGCACACATATTACCTTAAACATACCTACACAACAGAACTTATACTACCTATTTACTAAGCCTTTTTCTTGGACAACCCTTCGCCTGATGACCTTCCAATCCACAAATAAAACATGCACCTGGTTTATAGTCGGGACAATACAGAGTGGTATGCCCCTCATAACCGCAAAGATAACATATTCTTTTCCCTTTCTTCTTATCAGGTTTTCCTAAATCATGGTCTTCTATCTTTTTTTCCCCTTCTGCAAACGAAGTGTTGCTTGAGGCTCCCATCTGATCAATTTGGATTTTAAGCTTATCATGTTCTTCCATTGTTTCTATTAACGCCTGACGTAATTGACTATTAAGCAGCTTTTCTATCTCCCACAGCTTTTCCAGAGAAGAAACCTTGTTCCTCAGATCCTGCACCTCCGTTGATGCTTGATCAGCTTCAACTTTAGTGTCCGAATCACTATCTGTCAGCTCCACCATCTCCGGATCTGGTACTACATTTTCTACAATGACCACCTCATCCAAGTCATTCTCGTTGTGAGCTTCTATTTCAGCTATTGGCTTCGATATTAGCTCGGGTGTATAGGTTTGATCCTTCTTCATGCTATAAGCATATAACAAGCCTTTTCCACCAGACATCTACACACATAAATTATCCTGATTAGTATATACTATATACATACAACAAATAATAGTTTTATACAAGTTATCTTTTATTTTGTTTGACGATGAATTTATTCAATTCATCTCTTTTTAAACTCTATCTGAGTTATTTATATTTTCAACGTTTCCCTCTTTTCTAAGGTTATAGCCTAAGGTCTATCCCACCTAAGGTTTTTAACCCTAAAGCTCTGATACCAACCTGTAACTTTTATGGTGCTTCCAACCATAGCACCTTACAAGGGTACCTATCAGCTTGCCACCGATCGAATCGGCGTCCCTACTACGAGAGTCCGGCTTTCAAGCATTCCACACAAGGAAGTCACCAGCGAGAGGCTCGGGGATCTTCGCAAATTCATGTTTATAGCTCTGATACCAACCTTAAAAGCCTCCAAATTCGGGTACTTGAAACCCGAACTCGGTGCTTCACGATACCATTTCTATGAGCGGAATAATAATAATAATAATAATAATAATAATAATAATAATAATAATAATAATAATAATAATAATAATAATATAAAGATCAACTTAATTTTCATATCATCGGAGTCTAATCCCCAGGTACGAGACCTTTAAACATTCATTACATAATATTAGATAATTAGATATCATTGTATTCATAATCTCAAAATATTACATAAAACAGTACTGCATTCACTCTGCAACTTTCCCTTTCCCTTGTTCTTAGTGGAGCCTTGAAAGTTGTTCAAGACTTAAGTAAAAAAATTTAAATTAAGCAAGGATGAGCATTTGAGTGCCCAACAAGTATTAACAATCATATATATATAATTCGAAAAAGAATTTAAATATTTTCTTTATACTATCCTTCTACAACAAGTCAATAGTTGTGAAGTAATCAGTACCAAGGATAATAGTAACATAACAACTCTCTTTCAAACTTTTGAAACTACGTATTGACTATAAATAGGGTTAAAGTGACATACTATGAACATTGTTTTCATTTTTGAAAAGGTTAAACAGAACTTCATCTATAAACCGTCATAACTTACGGGCACGGGGGTGATCAGCCCGTTGTACCATGTATTGATCAATACTACATAATAAGAACGATGTGATCGTTCACTCTGGCTGCCTTGGGCACATAAAAATTTTCCCGTGAATGGAATGCTCATACCTGTCGGGGTTCCAAACCAAAGGTTTTATCTTGATCAACAATAATCTATAGTTCAACATATATATATATATATATATATATATATATATACGGGTAATTTGACAAAGGTGTATCAACATGTGGTTAATCAGAATGATTATCCAAGTGGGGACAATTGTATAACCATTTTATAGAAATTAACGAACAAAATATATATACTGATTACCATATACTAACATGTTGATAATCAATGGGCATATATAATATAGGGTTAATAATGCATACGATAATAATATAACTCGAAACATTCTTACTCATGTCCATTGCATAAAAAAATGCAAAGGTATGATACTTTTTGATCTGATACGCTTACAAATTTGCAACTTAGTTTTATCTTTTATAAAATCACCTATCAGTAATAAAATCATTTTACTGATTAGTATAACATATCGTAACATATAACACTGCCTATTGCAGTCAGCACATTACCTAATCACATTGTCACTTAGGTCTAACAGTCATTGGATCACAAATAAACATTTATCTAACCAAATTATCTAAATCCATATCAATTTCTGAAACATGTCCGTCTACTGACAGCTTTATCAGATAATAATCGAGTCTAAAACTCTATCTCGAAGTTCAACATCTGTAAATATCAGTCATATTATTTTTAAATGACTTAATATAATTTTAAAACATTTATTATAATTTATCATGAATTTTCAAACACCGGAATCATAATTAAATGATTTAAATATCAAACAATTCTGTTATCATTAATATTTAATTAATATTAAACTATTAATGAAACCATTATAAAATATTAAAGTTATTTATAATAACTCAAAATATTTTTAAAACATTTATATTACCCTTAAATGATATTTAAAACATTTAAAATTATTTTTAAATAATCATCATTAATATTTAAATATTAATGTACCATTTATCCAAATATTAAAAGTCATTAATTATAACTTAAAATTTTTTTAATTCATTTTTATCCTTTTTAAATGATCTTTAAATTAATAAAACCATTTTAAACTATTTATTTAATATAATTATTAAATAAATTTAATATCATTATATTAACTTAATATCATTAATATTAAATTATTAATGAAATTATCCTTTAAATATTAAAAGTTATATTTTATAACTTCAAATATCTTTAAACACTTTATTTTCATTTAAAATGATTTTTATAATATTAAAATCATTTTTAAACTAATTATTTAATATAATTATTAAATAACTTTAATATCATTAATAATAATTAATTAATGAATTTAACCTTTAAATATTGAAAGTTATATTTTATAACTTAAAATATTTTTAAATACCTTATTATTATTTATAATGATTTTTAATATAATAAAATTATTTTTAATATATTTATTTAATTCATTTATTAAATAACTTAATTATTATTAATTTATATTTATTAATGAAATTTACCATAAAATATTAAAATTCATATAAAATAACTTAATATATTATAATATGATTTTAAATGATTTTTCATGTATTAAAATCATTTTTAAATAATTTATTTAATATTATAATTAAATAAATTAAATACTTTTAATATTCCAAAAATATTAAATATTTATGAAATATATTCAAAATAATTAAAATATAATTTTTGGACCTTAAAATATTTTTTAATAATTTATTTTGTATTTTTAATAATTTAAAACTAATTAATACTAATTATTTAATATAAAATATAATTTTTATTCAAAATCATCACTAAAGACCACCTATAGCGACGGCAAATCGTCATCAAATTGTGTTCTTGTTCTTAGCTAAACCTGAACACACCATGTTTAGTGATCGTGTGTGCTACTTTGACCAAGTGTATCTGACAACTGGTATAGTTTCTAGATGAAATAAGACTTCTATCTTGTAGTATTAATGCACGTCTACATGACCCAACAACAAAAATGATCATAACACATAACATAAGAGAGATCTGAGCCCTCAAAGAAACTGTCATACCTGTTCACTTTGGGCATCCACTACATGTTGATCGAGCATTCTTTTTGTGATCTATAAACTTCAGTATGTAAACCACATGGAGGACTAGAGATCTATAACAAAATATCATCATAATAACAACATATCAAGCATAAATGATCCGGTCAAACTACTGTCATAAACTAGTTCATACGGTTTCTGGAAATTTCCAGAAACACAAATCCGTGATCTCCTATGCTAGTTTGACCGAACATATCCTTCAATCTATTCATGATTTCAGGGATCTAAAAGTTTAATCTTGTAGTTAATATACCATTTTACAACATTGATACAAAAATTGAAACAAAACAACAAACAACCCAAAGATCTGGGCGTTACAAAAAGTTGTCAGACGCTGCTTTTCAATTCTGGGCTGCCCAAATTTTTGATCGGCCATGGTTGGTCAACGGTCTTTGACCGTTAATAACTTCAATTCTAGACATCAATTTGTTACACTACCACTTGCAGATGAAAGATAACATAGCAAACTATAGATCCAAACAATAAAACATCAAAAACAACAAATGAACAAGAATCTGTGGCTCCTGACATTCGTTGTCAGACCACAGATTGAATTTTTCCAGATTTTTGAAAATCAACGATTTGAAGACTTAGATGTTATGGATTTGTATACTACCAACCCAGATCACTAAATTAGACTACAAACAACACATTACAACATCAAATCATAACATCTAACAATGAATCATAGTTCAGATTTTCGAATAGGGTTTATACCTTTAAATGAGAAATTTTGATTTTGGCTTTATGAATGCATTAGTGGATTTCGTGGGGGGCTTGAAAATGGAATTTGAAATGCTACTATAATTCGTTGGTTTTAGTGAGAGAGAGGATTGGTTGGGTGTTTATGCAAAATGGCTAACAAATGCAAGCTTCTCTCTCTCAATCTATATATAGAGCTTGCATCTGATGGACTTGGGTGATTTAGAGTGATTAACATCAATTATCATCACATGGGGTTAGTAAGGTTAGGTCACCAACTCCACTTATTGTCAAAACCTACATATTAGCTTCTTTAATGCTCAAAAGGGCATAGTGGTCATTTAACTTGAGATGTTTATGGCACATTGGTCAATTAGCAAAACCTTAGGGTTTGACCCCTTAGGGTTTAACCCTAAGGTTTAGCACATTGCATTTATAAGGTTTAGCAATTATGGTTTGTATAAAATAACAATTTTATTTTCCAAAATTTATAATTAGGGTTTTGTTAATTAGCTTAGGCTTCTAATTATACATGCACATTAGGGTTTAATAACACTAATAATTAACCTTGCTAATTATAACAATTAGGGTTTACAATTTTGGTAATTAGGGTTACCAAATTACAATTACGGTTTTCTAATTATCAATTTAGGGTTCTAGGTTTTAGGGTTTTAATTTACTAATTAGGTTTACCTTAATTAGCAAATAAAATCTATCATACATGTTATTAATCACAGTAACATAATTTCTGACTGATCACAAACTCCAGTTTAGGTTTCAAATTAGGGTTTCTAATTTCAGGAATTAGGGTTTTCATTCATAATTATGGTTTTCCATAATAAGCATATTATTACAACATAAATCATATAACACAATTATATAACAGTCTTGAATTTCCCATTTAATTTTGAAAAACAAGGTTAAACCAATTAATGCTAGGGTTTGGTCAGATAAAACATAATTGACCAACCATCAACAGTACGTACATACAGTACATATTTATAGCGCTGAAATATCAAAATATATTTAATATTATAATATTATTCGCATTCATTGATCAAAACCCAGAACTAGGGTTTGGATTCTATATCTGATTTATTTGTCGTAGTTAACCTTATTAATTAAGTTAAAATAATGAACTTAATAACCTGAACAAAATTCATATAATAAAATAATTATTATAATTATTCTAAAATCATTTCATATATTATTTAAATAATATATACCTATAATTTCATGGAAAAATAATTAATAAAACATTTCTAATATAAAATTAATTATTATAAGAATATAATTTATAATAATCAATATTTCTAAAATAAATTTATCTGCAATTATTCGAGTAATAAATAAATTTTATTTATCACACATATAATTATATACATATTATCTTGGAACATATCACCCATATTTATTTTAATAAATAAAAAAAAATTTATACGCAAAATTTATGATTTATTTATATACAAAATATCGGGTTTTCACAAGAAATCTCCTAGTAAATGAATTGATTAACTATTTAATAATTAAATTCAAGAGAAGATGTAGAAAAATCTCCAACTTTTATCGAATCCTCTCTAAAACTTGTTCCAAAGCTTAGAACCCTAATTACTATCTTGAAAACTGATAAAAAAAAACCATAATCCACGTCTGGTGCCAACCAAAATAGTTTTAGATAAGACCAAGCGCTCAAATTTCAAATTTAAAAATAAGTCAACAAAAAGCTTCAGAGGACTCGAGCGGTACTTGCCATGAGATCCCAAAGACAAAATTAGCTTGTTCGATGAACGCTAGCACCTATTCGTGTTCTCGCACTCTAATGTACAACAAGGTTGCTTGTTGTTCTGTTGTTTGTCCTTTATCTTATCTTTTGTGCATAACACTCATCACTGCTCAGTTCCTTGTCTACACACGTTCCACTAGCCATGCCTTTGCTAGTCTCATATCACCTTGCCAATGCCGAACTATGCCATTTCCTGCATTTCCATACCATAGGACTTCTAATTACGATTATTGCAAAATAAACATAAAATGCAACTAAAAACATACCAAACTCTACTTGAGATAAGCATAATTCTCGTGAATGATATCCAATAAGTAGGTATAAAATACCTAGATTACTTATCAAATACCCCCAAACTTGAACTATTGCTTGCCCTCAAGCAATGCATACAACATTAAATAATGAAATGCAACTACATGCTATGTAACTAGATTACGATGCAAATGAATCCCACATTTTTTCAGCTAAAATAGAATTCCAATCCAATATGTCTCAGCGAATTATCCAGATTCAAGAATAAAAATTTAAACTAAGCTATAGACATAATATCATAAAATCAAATAACCCATATTTGCTATAAAGATGTTGTGTGTGTGTGTGTGTGTGTTGTGTTCTCCAAAACTTGACTAAGGCAAAGAATACACATGTTAAACTGCTCAAAACAGAAAATTGGAGTCTAAATTAAGATTCATGTATACTAATGCAACAAAAACTACTCTAACACATCAATACAAACTAAGGTTCAACAATTTGTTTAAACTGGTTTATTCTTACTCACGAGGGTGATTTTCGCTCTTTCCCGCGGTGTTTATATATATATATATATTTTTTATTCAGCGAGTGCGTTTTACGCTCCATCTCGCCCCTTCCAAAGATTCAATAATTTAGCTCAAGAAGGTTTCAAGATAGATTTTTCTTTTTCTTTTTTTATACAATAAGCATACCCATGTGTTCCCAAAGCTTGATTATCAATGTTTTTATAGCCTAAGTTCATTTTCCATATAATTCTATTTTTAAAAACCACATTTCCTATCAAGCAATAAAACAAATAACTCTTATACCTACAAGCATTTGTGAACATGTCAGTGCAAACCGAAAGCATTTATCGATCAGATGTTGGATAGACTAGCGGGTCATGAGTTTTATTGCCTTCTGGACGGATATTCAGGCTACAATCAGATTGTTATAGCTCCAGAGGACCAAGAAAAGACAACCTTTACATGCTCGTATGGTACTTTTGCTTTTAGAAGGATGTCTTTCGGTTTGTGCAATGCCCCAACCACCTTTCAGAGATGTATGATGGCTATCTTTTCGGATATGGTGGAGCAGAATGTGGAGGTATTTATGGATGATTTTTCAGTATTTGGGGATTCCTTTGATCTATGTCTGGAAAATTTAGTGATGGTTTTAAGAAGATGTGTTGAGATGAACTTGGTATTGAATTAGGAAAAGTGCCATTTTATGGTACAAGAAGGAATAATTCTGGGACACAAGGTGTCGAAGAACGGACTTGAGGTGGACAGAGCTAAATTAGAGACTATTGAGAATTTGCCGCCACCAATTTCAGTGAAAGGTGTTCGAAGTTTTCTAGGACATGCAGGTTTTTACCTCATATTCATAAAAGACTTCTCCAAGATAACAAAACCACTTTGCAGTTTATTGGAGAAGGATGCACAGTTCAAGTTTGATGAGGATTGTGTGACTGCATTTGAGCATTTCAAGAGGATGTTAACTTCAGCATCGGATTGGGACCTACCATTCGAATTGATGTGTAATGACTGTGATTATGCTGTGGGGGCTGTTTTGGGTCAGCGAAAGGAAAAGATTTTTCATGTGATATACTATGCAAGCAAGACCCTTACCGATGTACAGTTGAATTATAACACCACAGAGAAGGAATTACTAGCAGTTGTGTATGCTTTTGATAAGTTCTGAGCGTATCTGATTGGTATAAGGGTGATAGTGTACACGGATCATGTGGCAATTAGACACTTAGTGGCAAAGAAGGATGCAAAGCCTCGTTTGATCAGATGAATACTACTATTGCAAGAATTTGATTTATAAATTAAGGACAAAAAAGGAACTGAGAACCAAGTGGCGGACCACTTATCTCGACTGGAAAATCTAGGAAGGGAGGTAGATGACAAAACTGTGATTAATGAGTCCTTTCTAGATGAATAGTTGTTTGTGGTAAAAGGGGAAGTTCCATGGTTTGCAGACTATGCGAACTACTTGGTGAGTAGGATGGTCCCATCTGACTTAGTTGGTCATCGAAAGAAGAAATTTTGCATGATGTGAAGTGGTTTATATGGGATGAACCACATTTATTCAAAAAATGTGCTGATCAGGTGATAAGGAGATGTATCCCATACAGTGAGACATAGGGGATTTTGCAGGATTGCCATGCTTCATTATATGGTGGTCACTACGGTGGAGAACGAACAGCGGCTAGAGTGTTATAAGCAGGATTCTACTAGCCGACGATTTTCAAGGATGCTTATAATTTTGTCCAGAGATGTGATAGATGTCAAAGAGTTGGGAATATTTCAAAAATAAATGAAATTCAATTGAACACGATCCTCGAGGTGGAATTTTTTGATGTTTGGGGGATAGATTTCATGGGCCCTTTCGTTTCTTCATGTTGAAATCTATACATCTTATTAGCAGTTGATTATGTGTGAAAGTGGGTGGAAGTGGTAGCTCTTCCAACGAATGATGCCAAAGTGGTCCTTAGATTTTTACAATGGAGTATTTTTACAAGGTTTGGGACTCCAAGGGCTATAATTAGTGATGAAGGCAGTCATTTTTGTAATAGGCAGTTGACAGCTCTATTGGATAAGTATGGGGTAAATCATCACATTGTTATAGCCTATCATCCCCAAACTAATGGCCAAGCAGAGGTTTCAAATCTTGAAGTCAAGAGAATTTTGGAGAAAGTTGTGAACCCCACAAGAAAGGATTGGTCTTTAAATCTTGATGATGTTGTATGGGCATATTGGACTGCTTATAAGAGTTTATTGGGCATATCACCTTTTCAGCTGGTTTATGGCAAAGCCTGTCACCTTCCTATGGAGCTTGAGCATAAGGCATATTGGGAAATTAGGAAGCTCAATTTTGATTTGAAGGCTACAGGAGAAAAATGCCTACTCTAACTCAATGAGTTGGACGAATTTAGATTACAGGCGTATGAAAACTCAAAGCTTTATAAGGAAAAGGTGCAGAAATGGCATGATCACAAGATTTTAGAGAGAGTATTTGAGCCGGGACAAAGATTTCTACTGTTTATTTCTAGACTTAAACTTTTTCCTGGGAAGCTCAAATCAAGGTGGTCAGGGCCATTCACAGTGAAGACAGTTTTTCCACATGGGTGCTGTAGAAGTGTTCGATAAACTTTCGGACAAGCCGTTTAAAGTGAATGGACAGCGGCTAAAGCATTATTTTGGTGGCGAGGTTGACAGACAGAAAGTGACCTCCATTCTTTCTTCAACATGAAGTGTCAGAGATAGTCAAGCTAATTGACTATAACTTAGCGCTTGATGGGAGCCAACCCATTATTTCTATCTTTATCTTTTGTTTATTCTGTTTAGATTGTATTTGTTAGTTCATTTTCATGCTTAGTATTATAGCTTGCTGAGGGTTACATAAGTATTATGGGAGCTGAGTTGCATATGATGATATCTAAGTGTAGCGTAGAAAGTATTTTGTGAAGTTAGTCATTCTTATTTATTCAGTAGTTCATGCTTGATTATTGATGAATGTTGTTTGTGCAGGTGTTTTGGAGTTGATTCATTGTTATTTTGATGTATTTAGGATGCAAAATGGAAGTGCAGAATGCAGGGTCGCGCGGCCACGCCATGGTAGCCATACAAAACCGCATGCCCGCGCTATAAGTCTGTGCAGTAAGAGCAATCGCGCGCCCGCGCCATGTCCCCATTCAGAACACGCGCGGGCGCGCCCGAGACCGGGTTTTGAAATTATTATTTTTTAGAATTTAAAGACGTGAACAGCCATATCTCTCATATCAGTTGGAGTAATAGAGTGCGTATCCCTCTTCTTTCCACAAAATGCACGATTCTTCCTTCCCAAACTGTTCCAATTCAAAAGTGTAACTTCCCATCCCACTACGCGTACATAGCATCTGTTTCCTACCCACGTTCAAAGTCTTCATTGATAAAACTAGGGTTTTTCAGTGGGTGTGTGAAATATAAGTTTGGGAGTTCTCTGTTAATCAGATATTACATACACGATTCCATCAATCAGGTTTTTCTCTTCTTCAACAAATCAAATGGGTCCAAAGCGTGCTTGCTCTCGCATTCCTGAATCATCCTCTGGCAGTAGCCAAAGTGGTTATAATGTTGATTTCTCTAAGTTTGTCAACTTGGATGCTCAGATAGAGTACTACCGCATTATGGGAAAGTCATTTGTTCGCAAGCGCGGATTCAAGCCAGATGCGCAAGATGGGCAGTTAGTACAGATGATCAAGGAAAAGTGTTGGGCGTTACATTCTCCCCCCTTATAAGGATTCTGTCCCCAGAATCTCGCTTATAATTACATAAACAAATGAGGAAAATTTTCTTTCATTTTACTTTTGAGTTCCCACGTTGCTTCTTCAGCATTGTGATTTCTCCATATCACCTTCACTGAAGGTATTATTTTATTTCTTAAAACTTGTTCCTTCCTATCAACAATTTGAATTGGAAGTTCTTCATACGATAAATCTTTCTCTATCTGGATAGATTCATACTCTATTACATGTTTATAGTCTGGCTTATAGGGACGCAACACAGACACATGAAACACATTGTGAATGCGTTCCATTTCTGGAGGTAAAACTACTTCATAAGCTACCTCTCCTACCCTCCTTGAAATCTCAAAAGGTCCTATAAACCTTTGACTTAACTTCCCTTTTCTTCCCAAAATGTATCTTCCCTTTCCAAGGCGATACTTTCAGAAAAATATAAGATCCTAAATCGAATTCTCTCTTTTCTCTGTGAGGATCGGCATACTTCTTCTTCCTATCTTGAGCCACTACCAATCGAGTACGTATTAGCTTGACCATATTCGCAGTTTGTTGTACTAACTCAGGTCCCAACATCCGACGTTCCCCCACTTCATCCCAACATAGTGGAGTTCGACACTTCCTTCCATACAACGCTTCGTAGGGCGGCATGCCTATACTAGCGTGAAAACTATTGTTGTATGCAAAATCCACCAACGATAGATGGTCGTCCCAACACCCTTTGAAATCCATAACGCAAGATCTTAACATATCTTCAAGCGTTTGAATTGTCCGTTCACTTTGTCCATCCGTTTGAAGATGATACGCCGTACTCAATCTCAACTGCGTTCCCATTTATTCTTGCAAACTCCTCCAAAAGTTTGATGTAAATCGTGGATCATGATCTGACACAATCGAAATAGGTACTCTATGTCTTGAAATAATTTCTTTAACATAAAGCTTAGCTAATTTGTCTAGGTTATACCTAAGCCCTATTGGTAGAAAATGAGCCGATTTTGTCAATCGATCCACTATCACCCAAATAGCATCGTATCCTTTCCTTATTGTTAGAAGTCCCACCACAAAGTCCATTGTGATTTTCTCCCATTTCCACTCCAGAATTTCTAATGATTGCAACAACCCTCTCGGTCGTTGGTGTTCAACCCTAACCTTTTGACAAGTTAAGCACCTACTAACATATTCTGCTATCTCCTTTTTCATGTTCGGCCACCAAAAGTTCTGACGAATGTCTTGATACATTTTCATACTACCGGGATGTATCGAGTACCTCGAACAATGGGCCTCACTCATTATCTCCTCCTTTAATTCAGAATTATTTGGAACCCAAATTCTTCCTTCAAAACGAAGTAATCCCTCCTTATCGAGGTTATACTTAGTCTTTTCTTCATCTTCTATCCTCTTCTTCATATGTTCGCATTCCTCACTGTTCAATTGCACTTCCTTAACACGTTCCACTATGGTCGGTTGAGTCTCCATGGAAAATAACATCTACTCCACTTCATTTGGTAATTTCACTTCTAACTCTATTCTTGTCATCGCTGTTACCAACTCATTCTGAGTTGTTAACATTGACAGTTTCTCTCTACCCTTCCTACTTAGCGCATCGGCTACTACATTTACTTTCCCCAGATGATATAAGATATCACAATCGTAATCTTTTATTAGTTCTAACCACCTTCTTTGTCTCATATCAACTCCTTCTGTGGGAAGATATATTTCAGACTTTTATGGTCTGTATATATCTCACACTTCTCACCGTACAGATAATGCCTCCATATTTTTAAGGCAAAAATTACAGCTGCCAATTCCAGATCATGAGTAGGATAGGCCTTCTTATAATCCTTTAATTGACGTGACGCATACACAATGACCTTGTCATGTTGCATGAGTACGCAACCCAGTCCTCTATGCGAAGCATCGCTATACACTACAAAGTTCCCTGTATCATCTGGTAAGGACAATACAGGTGCCTCACTTAACCTCTTCTTTAGTTCCTGAAAACTGTTCTCACATTTTTCAGTCCACATATACTTCACCGACTTCCTCGTCAAATTTGTCAACGGAGTAGCTATTTTAGAAAAGTCCTGAATGAACCTTCTATAGTATCCGGCTAACCCCAGAAAACTCCTAACCTCTGTTGGCGTTTTCGGTTGCTCCCACTCATTAATTGCTTCTACTTTTGCTGGATCCATGGAAATGCCATCTTTATCAATAACATGTCCTACAAACTGCACTTGCTCAAGCCAAAATTCACACTTAGTGAATTTCGCATACAACTTTTCCTTCCGTATTGTTTACAACACTATCCTCAAATGTTCAGCATGATCTTCTGGCGTCTTTGAATAGACTAGAATATCATCAATGAACACTACAACGAACTTGTCCACATACTGTTTGAACACTCTGTTCATCATATCCATAAATGCGGCTGACGCATTAGTCAACCCAAACAACATTACCAGAAACCCATAATAACCATAACGAGTTCTAAACGCCATCTTAGGTATATCTCCCTTCCTCACTTTTAACTGATGATACCCTGTACGTAAATCTAATTTAGAAAAATACTTTGCCCCTTTCAATTGATTAAATAGATCATCGATCCTGGGTAACGCGTATTTATTCTTAATCGTTAACTTGTTCAACTCTCGATAGCCGATACAAAGTCGTAACGACCCATCCTTTTTCTTTACAAAAAATATCGGTGCTCCCCAGGGAGACACACTAGGTTGAATGTACTTCCTATCTAATAGTTCTTGTAATTGAATCGTTAACTCCTTCATCTCAACTGGTGCCATCTGATATGGTGCCCTTGAAACTGGTGTCGTACCCGGTAACAGATCAATCACAAACTCAACCTCCCTATCCGGTGGAATACCCGGTAATTCCTTCGAAAATACATCCGCGAACTCTTGAACTATAGGTATCTGGTCCAAGGATGTTCCCACTCTTTGGGTATCCACAACATGGCACAGATAACCTACACACCCTTTTGTTAACATCTTTCTAGCTTGTGTCATCGATAGACAACAAGAGCGTCTCGGTGATTTACTACCGAAGAACACTACCTTTGTTTTCTTTGAAAGCCGAAGGTTCACACTTTTCCTATGGCAATCTATTATAGCCTTATGGTTAATCAACCAATCCATACCAAGAATTACATCAAATTCTTTTAACCTTATCGGTACCAAATCTACCGATAACTTATTACCACTAATATCTACGCAACAATCCTTATGAATATGTTCAATGGGTATTATCTCTTCGTTTGCTACATTAACGTCTAAAGGTATTGCTAACTTTTCAGGGATTAATCCTAATCGCTGAGCAAATTCACATGCTATAAAAGAACAAGTAGCACCCGAGTCAAATAACACATAAGCATTTATTTCATTGACTGGAATGATACCTGCTACTACATCTGATGATGCAACCGCATCTTAGATAGTCATATTAAACATATGGGCTGAGGGTCTACCCAGATGGTGTTGGTCCAGTAATGGCTAATTTACCCCTACCAGAACCCTTATTTCCCTCTAACCCTTTCTTCGGGCAATTTCTTGCCATGTGGTCCAACGAACCACAAACAAAACACCCATGATTTTTCTTAGGGTTAGGACAGTTGGGTGATAAATGTCCCTCCTATCCACAGTTGTAGCAAACTAATTTCCCCTATAAACAGACTCCCAGATGAGTCTTTCCGCATGTTTTGCATGCATCCATCCAACGTTTACGATCTCCTTGTTTCACCCCAGTATTTCCAGGGTTAAAGTTCTTCCTCTTAGGCATATTGCCACTACCGCTGGCAATCTCTGCCTTATTTTCTCCCTCTACTTTATTCTTATTCTTCCTTTCCTTGTGGTACAGAGACAACGCCTCACCACCACCGTCAACTATTATTTCCTTTTACAGAATGGTCCCGTAGGAAGCACTTTGCAACACCGAAATCCTACTGTAGAGCAGGGTTTCAAGCCCTGCTCAAACCTACGAGCCTTTCTCTCTTCCGTGTCCACCTGATGTGGAGCAAATCTCGCCAATTTGTTGAATTTGGCGGCATACTGGGGAACTGTCATTTCCCCTTGTTTAAGTTCCAAGAACTTAATCTCCATTCTACCTTACATGCTTATAGGGAAGTAGTTCTCAAAGAATACCTTCTTGAACTGTTCCCAAGTAACTGCCTCCGTCCTAGCCCCACCCTGGTGAGCTTCCCACCCGTAGTTAGCCTTGCCCTTCATCATGTAAGACGCAAAAGAAGTCTTTTTCACCTCACCCACGTTTGTAATAACAAACGCCTTCTCTATCTCTTTTACCAATGTCTGGGCCTTTAAGGGGTCCGTCATTCCTCAAAACTATGGAGGACCCGCACTCTTGAATTCCTTAAAGGTAGTTGTTCTAGCTACCCTAGGTGCTACTGGAATTCCTCCCCCAACTTGGTTAAATGCTATCGTTAATAAATTAACGAACTCTTGCATAGGGTTATTAGGACCCCCTTGATTTTCATTATGAGACTTAGCCTCTTGGTTACGTTGTCTCCTTCTTGGCGGCATAATTTTGATTAAATAAATAAAGTTTCATTATTATCTATTTAACTTCTTAGTTATCATTCCCAAATAACAACTCATACCACATCAAGCACATTTAAATAAAAATTTATTATATTAATATGCTTTCATAGTTAAAACTATTTACACTTTGCTTACTTAGCCAAAAAGCTATTACATTGCTATCCCGCGATTGACTTCTACAAAAATTGGGATTTACAAAAAGACTACCCTTTAATTATACAAAAAAGGGTTTTATGTCACTACACATATACCAAAAAGATCTAATGATTTACTAACACTGCTGTACGGCATTCTCATGTTTCTGATTTGCTAAAATCGAAACAATATCTCGACTAATTATATGTCGAGTCTGCCCTGACTCAATAGAATAACTGTGATGCCCCCAAAACAGGTATACATCACCTATTCTGAGTCGCCAAATACATGGTACAGAATACAAATACAACCTTAAATATATAACATGAGCTGTGAGTTTTAATACAAATATAATCTTCTAGACAGTATTCAAACTCAAAAGAAGTCCTCAATACATTTATTATCACACTATTTCATAGAATAGTGAGGACTACTAATGTTATCATCCGGATCACCACTGCTCTCCCGACTACTCCCTCGCTATGTTCTCATTTCAAGAGAGAACAATGGAAGCAAAAAGGGTGAGCTCAACTAGCCCAAAGAAGAAATATTATGACTAAGATAATGCAGAATAAATTATCGTTAGTCTTCAACAGTGTTAAACTGATACAATATAACAAACATCAAGTTTAACTGCAGCGGAACAAGCAATACATTAGAAGAGTCAAGTAGAGAATAAAATCTACTACCTTCTATGATTTAAAAAGGTTTTCATCACTTTTATCGCTGAGACTCAGCTCAATAAATAATCCACATCATCCCTGCATATGGCCAATGATATTCATTAGTATCACAACCAAAAATTATCCATGCACTACGGGCCAAGGATATTCGTGTATTCATCAATGGTCATGATCATGCCAACAACTGTCCATCAATGCACTACGGGCCAATGAGGACTTTTACCACATCATTTGTAACATTACGGTCATGATTATACCGAATAATTCCTGGTCATAATCATACCAAGTCCATCTATGCACTACAGGCCACAGATGACTTTCAACATAATATAAACATGAGGATGATGACAATGATATAAGAATTCAATAAAACAAGTTCAAGGATAAGTTTTAAAGATTTATAAATTAATTTATCCAGGAACCAATAACGTCTAAATTGTCAACATGATACTGCTTTGTGGAGTAAAATTCAAGAATGCTTAGAAGAATATTTCCATGAAAAGATACTGGATGAAGCGCAAATATCCAAGATATTCTACTAATTTCATGGAGTATAGAAGCCAAAACTTTAACCAACTGAGTTTAATAGAATATATGAAACTGCAAATGGATTTTCGCCCGCCATGCGGTAATCCACGTAGACAGATCATTTCCACAAGTTAATAAGGAATGAATACAAAGGATCATTCACCATGCATGCGGTAATCCACATAGACATGTTATTCCAACATAATAATAAAGAATGGAACCATGTCAGCGTAATCCGCACAGACATGATATTCCAACAGAATAATAAAGAATGGAACCAGGTCATGCGTAATCCGCACAAACAGGATATTCTAACAGAATAACAAAGAATGGAACCATCCGCACAGATAGGATATTCCAACAGAATAATAAAGAATAGAATAACAATGAGATTCACCGTGCGTGCGATAGACCACCACAGATAAAAGTTATTCCAATGTAATAATAAAGAATGGAATAACAAAAGAATTTCACCATGTATGTACTATCACATAAATAGGTTATTCCAACATAATAATAAAGAATGGAATAACAACCCTTACGATCTTGAAAAAATAACTCTCTTCATGAATACGAAGGAATAATACCCCTTACTAGTATTGAAAGAAATTAATTCTTTTCATGAATACGAAAGAAATAATACCCCTTACTAGTATTGAAAGAAAATAATTCTTTTCATGAATATGAAAGAAATAATACCCCTTACCTCAAGAAGAAGAGTATTCCGACGGGTAGGGAAGGGATATACTTGAAGAAAACTTGCACTATTTTCTACGCTTAAAGCTTTCTTAAACTCTAAAGAAATACGCTCAAGAAGAAGAATTTTAAGAATTCTGGTGTGATTTCAATTCTAACTAAGCATCCTATTTATAGGAGAATGGAAAGGATACTATGCAATAAAATATAATATATTCTATTTATAATATATATGTATATATATTTATTTATTTTATTTAAAATCTAATAAAATAAATAACTTTATAAAAATATTCTGCTTTTATATAAAAAGATTTTACTATACAAACAAAGATGCAAACACTATGCATAATAGAATATAATATATTCTATTTATAATCTAATAAAATAAATAACTTTATAAAAGTATTCATTTTTTATATAAAAAGATTTTACTATGCAAACACTATGCAGGGCATTATACAAACACTATGCATAATAGAATATAATATATTCTATTTATAATCTATTAAAACAAATAACTTTATAAAATTATTCTATTTTATATAAAAGATTTTACTATGCAAATACTATGCAGCACTATGCAAATACTATACATAATAAAATATAATATATTCTATTTATAATCAAATAAAACAAAACTTTATAAAAAGAATTCTATTTTATTACATTTATAATAATAATAAAATGAATTTATAATATATATATATATATATATATATAAACTTCCGTGACTACTCTTGGATCCCCTTATTATTTTTAACAACATATATCATCATTATTATAATTCACAATATTAATCGACTGTGTCGCTCCTGTGAAAGAGGGGCTTTCTAATAAGAATTTCTCCTATTGACGCCGCAATTAGGTGACCAAACCTCTCCTCGATGTAACTTCTAGACATCGTTAATATTGTAAATAATAATATTAATAACTTCGTCGTCTCAATTATTGATTGAATAATATATAAAATATTGACAATAATTGAATCAAATAACGTGAGATACTATCGCAACAATTCTTCGTAGCAATAATTGAACAAAACCGAGTGACTTCTCACGTAAGCATCAATAATCAATACGTAAGTGCTACTATGCAACCACAGCGATATTCATTTACTTTTATTAACGAGTAGTTCAACGGTTTTAACGATAAAACTTCTATCGTTATTTTCATAAAAAAATATTTTTGTCGTTTTCTCAATCCGAATGATAATTGCGTTAGGGGGTCCACCAATGATTGTGTCGCCGTATTTAAATATTCCTGTTAAAACGAATATTCCCCGACCAATCGAATATTATATAACAACTTGCGTACTTTGCAAAATTTATAAATATTACCCACAACTATAACATTATATCAAATTCACTCCATAATATTCAAAAAAATATTTTGAGAAATTTAAATCTTTATTCATAAAATTTGGGGTCTCACAATAACAAGCGATTTTCTGCTTGAAATCCTCATTAGCATATTCATGGATGTACGACATCGAAGCTCTACTGCCTCTTCCTTATAATCCCTCGCCTTATCCGTCATCAGCACTTTCTCATCGTGCTCCGACTCAAAATCCGCCTCTGCAGATTCCTTCGCCTCATATAGGACGGTAATCTCCTCGTTCTGTGTCTGCACCATAGTGCACAGATGCACATTCCTACCCAACACGGCCAGGTACAATGATCTCATTGCATCTGGAGGTGTTGACTCCTGAGTAGGTACCACCATATTATTTGATGTTATCTCCATCTCCTCCTCCACATCTATCATCATATTCAGATATGATGTTATTCCCATTGTTTCCTCGGAGTACTCCTCCTTAAAAATGTACTCTTCTGGATCAGAGTCTTCCAGAACCACTATTGGTACCTCCGCCAATCCACTGGCATAGGTACTATCTCCACTTGGTTCACTGACTCTTCACTTATCACATGAATGTCTCTATACATCAAGCTATCGTTTGACATCTACAAAACACATAATACGTTGATTAGTACATAATACACAATAGTATAAACACAAATCACATTTAATTTATTTAGGATTAATTTCCATCTTTTAAATCTTTCGGTACTGAGTTTTATCAATACCTTATTAATTCATTTGACTTGAATTTCTTTCTTCGGACTTTACCTTCCTTACAAGGTTATTAGCCTAAGGTTCTTCCCCCCTTAAGTTTTATAACCTAATGCTTTGATACCAACCTGTGACGCCCCTAAATCCGGGTATCTTCCAACCCGACATATGGTGCTACACGATACTCATTACTATACAATCATTCCATTGAAAACACAACATAATGAGTGTAAATACTATCTTCTTATTACAATTATAATAAAATCCTTTCCCAGGTTCATAAGCCGATTACATCATTCACTATTCATAATGTATAATACAAATCCATACTAATATATTACATGATGGTTACCTATACATCTTAGCCTTGCCCTTATCTCTCTTAGCATTCTCAGTACGCTCAGTCTTAACTGCAATCATATAATTCACGCAAGAAGTGAGAATAACAAGCTCAGCAAGTTTAACAAAGAATAATATCAAAACCACATTTGTGAATTATATGACAATCTTCCATAACTGAATAAATAGTCATGAAGTATTACTAAACATTATTACTTAACAATTCATAACATCAATCCCAACGTATATAATAGTTTAGGAATTCTGAACCAGTCGAAAGACCATGAACAGTATCTTTCTGTTATCATACTTGAAAAGGACATCACAACACTAAGGTTGTACATCCGGCATTACTTACGAGCACTTCTAGGTGATCAATCTATAGTACTCTATGTTGATCAACATTTATCCGTTAAACGTATTTACGTTTAAGTTTTGGCAAACTCACGTGCCCATCAAACAATCGATGAAAAATACTTTTGTTTGTTCATAGACAAACCTTACCTTTGAATCTATACCAATTACTTCGCATAGGATAGCGTTATCATTTCTATATAGAAATGTATGTATACACATCAATCTATATCTTATAAATAGTCTAGCCGAACTAAAACTGGCATTGACCCTTTCTTTAAAATCATTCATGCAACTCAGTACAATGAATCACATAAAACTCAGATAACTCGAAGGTTAGACAAGCGTGCAAGAAAACTTGCCTTTCAGCGTCTTTAAATAATTTAATCGACTGCTCACAGCCTTTACAGAATCTACATGATATATTCACATAACACACTATAATTAGCTACCAAACAATCAATCACATTGTTTCTACCAACTTCTTTCTCTTCGATGTCTTAGTTGACTTTATTTCATTAATAATGTCAATTCGACTTATTACCCTTCATCCCGGCTTATTAACAATCCAATGTTATTAACTGGACTCTATCATCATTGGTGAAGTACCAATGTTGTTTACCGTTAACGGTTTATTATTAACACTTTGTGTTTTTCGTTAACAAACAAATAACTCGCGTTCAATTCCTAAGTTCATTACCATATACACTAGTATATGTAACATAGGAATAGTTTTAGTACACTTATTAAGTGTATAAACTTAACTCATATAGGTCTCGGAACAATTGAAGTTACAAACCTAGCTTCTCTAGCAAAACATCGCCTCTAAGGCCAGCATGGCCGCTATATACTATCTACATGGCGGTCTGACGCCCATCTGCAGTAGCTAAGTCCCTTGCTTAGGTCTGTCATGAACAAAACTCCTTCATATGAGTGGCGTTGCGGCGCCACTCTCTAGTAGGTCATTACATTTGTTTTGCTTGCATGCGGCGCGAATATTAAGCCTTGTCCAGCACTTCATGCGCCGGACCTCGACACCGTAAAATTTTTGATAGACAAAAATTTATTGAACTTCTCAGCTTCACAACTTCTTCGTTATAAGTCCGATTTAGTCCATTCAAAAGCCTACAACTCCCATTTTACATACTCTATGCGTTAATATAAGAATTTTATAATTTTGAATCCGATAACTTAAAATTCACTTCTAAGTTCATTTTCGAGCGTTCGTTAAACACTTTCGAGCGTTCAATACTTGTTTTCTTCGTTTTAAGTCGGAATTCAACGATTCTTAAGTCCACGACTCATAATTACCATGTCTCACGTGTTGATATTAAAAACAAACATTTTCAAGTCCCACAACAACTTTCGACTACTAATCCAGAGTTTCAACGTTTTCGACGTTTAACGTCTAATTCCGTAAAATTCGCCATAACTTCGTTACTAGTGTTCTATAAGCGAAATCAAATGGAACACTCCATTGATTTCATATCTAAATCCTAACCAAGCATGATGTTCATATATTAATACTGATGAGGTTCAATTGTTCATCAACAACCAAAACTATCAATCAATATTTCCTACGGTTTAAACTTACGCAAACCCTTACAATTTCTATTTTCACATGACTTATAAAGGTTTTACATATTAAAAGCCTTCCTTATTCCTCCATAAGAGGCATGCTCTACCAATTTATGATTCTTTATAATCAAAGAAATCAAAAGGATGGAAAACTACTATTAAGGAATATTACCTTACCGATGTTTACATTCTTGCTAAAATCTCTAATGAAAAGCTTCAAGGTGAGATGATGGCTTAAGTCTAGCTCTTTCTCTCTCTTAATATATGTTAGATGACTCTTGGAAAACCAAAAATAACCAACATTTTCCTTCTATTTATAGGCAATTCAAATGGAGGGTAATTTGGTCCTTTCTCCCATCTCCTTACTATTCACTACTTCATCACCAAGTAAAATACTTGGTGATCAAGTAGTGCACTTTACTTGGCCACCAATTGGTCATCCCCATGGGTTTTACCCATTCGGTGACCCACCGGTTCGATCCACGGTTCGGTTTCTTGGATCGGGCTTAATTAATTCTAACATTGGGCTTTAAATCATAATTCTTTGGGATTGATTACTTAATCACTTGGGCTTGATATAATTAATCACTTGGGCTTGATATAATCCAACTCAATTGGATTATACTAAGTCCTAACTCTAAGTCCATTACACCAATCATATTCTATACGTATAATTCACGTACTCTCTTCGTATAATACTAGTACGATAATCGTATTGTAATTTATATTAAATCTTCATATTATACTCGTATACTAAATAGTATCATACTCGTATAACTTACGCATTATCATTATCGTAATTCATTATACGTATCTCATTTCCTTCTCGGAAATCATTCTACTCAATCCTTAGGTTTTAAGTCCGCAGGTGAAAACTTCGTTTGCCATAAATGAAATATTATTAAATATTCCATCTCGTCTTCATATTCTATCATTACGCGTTTCTCGGAATTTCAAACTTAATTCCCAAGCAGAAATGGATGAATAGTATTTTTACAGAAATTTCTCGGAAAACTTTTATTTTTGTCTTAGAAATTCAAAACAATTAATCCTAGCGTGTAGCCAGAATACTAACCACATTCGTACATTCTAGGTCATAGAACTATCTTCACATAGCTTACTCACACAAATAATCAATTAAATTCATTTAATTCACATAATCAAATAAAAATTTAATTCTCATATAAATCCGATTTTCTCGGGCATTACATAAAGCAAGTGTAATTTGATTGAAGGTGAATTATAACCTTAATAAAATTAAAGTAACCTCATTAAGGATGATAAATAACCTTAAGAATTACAACTAAAGGTTGACGAAAGTTACGGGAATGTAAACACAATGTAATACGATAAATTGTAACGAATGTTAACAAATCTAATGAATGATTAGATTGAGAAGAAGGGTAAGATAGATTAGTGACCATACATGTTTATTTATGACCTAATATGGTGTGATATATGATTATGTATTGTAGAATCCTTAGACTCAAAGGAAAAGTGTATTAACTGTAGAAGACGCTGAAGGCAAGTGTTCTAAATCCTTGTATATGTTCTTTTGGACAAGCTTTGTGATTCATGTATTTTGCGCATGAATTGATGTATAATGAAGTCGAAGCCAATTCCTTCAACTAGACTTAATGTATTTTATGGATTTCCTTATAATCTATCAAAATATTATCAATGTTGCTATCTTTTGCCAACTATTTTTGTATGGATTTCAAAGAAAGACTGAGTATTAATAAACAAATGTTTTGTCGTCAAACGACAGGCACGTGAGGTTGCCAAAACTTAAACGTAAATACGTTTAATGAAGTAGTGTTATACAACATAGAGTACTATAGGATGATCAACTAGACATGCTCGTAAGATATGTCGGACTTACAGACTTTGTGTCAAGTTGTCCTTTTCAAAGAAAGAATGAAATGCTCAAGGTCTTGGACCAAAATTGATGTTTAACATATATTGTGTATGCTTAAGCATTTTAAAGAAAAAAGAAGTGCTATTTTGAATTATCTATAGTACTTCATAACTATTGATTCAGTTATAGAAGATATACGATTCATATGATTCAAGCCTATTGCTTAAATGAAATTTTTATACTTTTTGAGCTAGTTATGCTCACTCTTTCTTGAACCATACGAATGTAGTTAAGACCGAATGGACTAAAGGATCTAATAAAGATAAAGGGAAGGCTAAGGTAGACAAATAAGTTGTCTTTGTAATAGCATAGTATAAACTTTTTATTTATTTAATATTATGATAAAGAACATATGTAATGGTTACAAAGAACTTGGGAAAGGAATTATTAATTTGTAATATATAGAAGACATATTCACTCGTTCGAAGCATTTCAATTAAATGTATGTGTGAACTATAGCACCGTGTAGCACCATTTGTCAGGTTGGAAGATACCCAAATTTGGAGGCGTCACAATTGGTCAAATCAAAAGACATTACCAAAAACTCGTAATGTCCATACTAAGTTCTGAATGTCGTCTTTGGTACATCCTCATTCCTTACCTTTATTTGATGATACCCACTTCTCAAATCTTTCTTCAAGAAGTATCTAGCTCCCTTCAACTGATGAAACAAGTCATCTATTCTTGACAACGAATACTTAGTCTTAATAGTGACTTTGTTTAATTCCCTATAATCAATGCAAAGACACATTGACACATCCTTCTTCTTCAAAAATAACACTGATGCCCCCCCACGGCGATACACTTGGCTGAATATATTTCTTATCTAGCAGCTCTTGCAGTTGTAACGAACAAGATTTTTGTAATTTAATTAGAATATTTATTGAATTAAATAAATATTTTTCGATGATTTAATTATTGGGTTAAATAATTAATTGATGGATTTGTGGTAGATTAATTTAATTATATATGTTACATTGATTAAATTAATGTGGAGAATTTATTATTCAAAAGTATGTATCTAATTAAAGCTTATTTCATTAAATGAATTATTTAATAAGCATAATGTTATTCTAATTAATTTAATAATTAATTAGAGATTTAATGATTTGATATAATTAATAAATGAGATTTTAATTATGTGACTATGTGAACTAATGAGAAATTATTATATTTTAATTAATTAAATTAAATAAGATATTTGATTAATTACTTAAATCGGTGTGACATTATTAAACTATATAATAAGAGTTTGATTAAATTAAATGGGAAAGAGCCTTCTGCTAGAAAAACAAGGCCCTACGAGGAGTTGGGCAGTTAACCCACGAAGGGGATTAATGACCACAACGATGCCAATTATCAGTGCGTATTCATTAGTTTTTTTATATACTTACGTATTGTATTTTTTGATACTTAAAACTTTGAGAATATAGAGAGAATTAGAGAGAAAATTGAGAGAAATTGTGAGATTGAAGAAGAAATAGAGAAGAATTCATCATCCTTGAGTCATACACAAACTAACAGGGTAATCTCTTCAACCCAAACTTCAATTTACGGTCTTAAAGTTTATTTTAGTTCTCTGTAAACTAAAATTGATGGCCTATGTGTTAGGAAATTGATTATATATGTTTATTAGCATGCATAATTCAATTCTCTATGATTTATATGTGATTAGAGTAATCAATTTTACGTAAACATGCTATAATCAGAGTTTTTCCATTAACAGGTGTTTTGAGTTCTATGTAAAATAACTATTGTGATCAATGAATGAATTGATGATTTATGTGTATATACATGATAATATATAATCATAACATATTTTCTACCATCTATGTATGTTTTCAAAACATCAAATTCATATAAATATGTCGTAATTGGATTTTTGAAGTTACAGAGTATAAAAGTTGTATATATATGACACTTATGAGCAGTGGTATGTCATGAATTGTTGTTTAACTTGAAATTTAACAGTAGATTTTGATAATACATGTTAAAACGAAGAAAACAAACTTTGAATGGACAGATTCGGAGTTATAACGAACTCGTAATGTCAAATTTCATGTTTTTCTTCAAAACATTCAAAAAATACCAAGAATAGTGAAATTATGTGATTTTATTCAAGTAATTATATGATTTAAGTTGTTAAAATCATGCTAGAAAGGTTGGGTAATGATCATATATGAATTTTAGTATCTGGGTATGCTTAGATTAATGTATGAATAAAAAAATTGGAAGTTATGGCCTTGTTTTGTGTTTTTTCATGAACTTCGATTCTTGAATCAAGTGTCACACTCGCAGTCATCCATCTCGTGCTTAAAATCTGAAACAGCAACGCACTTAAGCCTATAGTCCGAGCCAGCATCGCCATTCCTCAAATTATTTGGTGGAGTTAGAAGGCCACCTACCATGCAACGCTAGATCTTGATTCAAATGGTGGAGTCAGCTACCACTCTGTAATTTTTTCCCATAAATAAGATTTTTAATTGTTCAAGTCCAAGAAATGTAATTGTAACCTAATCTAATGAACATAAAAAGGTATTAGACATATAATGTGATGTTAAAATAGATTCTTAACATGTAAATGAGGTATTTACATGTTTAATTGATTTGTCGAATGTGTATTTAGCTCGTCGTTCATGAAGTCTAATAATGTGTGAGAATTAATGTTATAATCAGAGTTTGGTGAGAAGAAAATGAACTTGTGATGCGAGTTACGTTATAATTAACTAGTATTTCGAATGTAAATGGTATGTAGGATTAAATTGAGGAACGTGAATAGTTAATGTGTAATCTACACATGAGGCAAGTTTCTAAACCTTACCTCTTTACATTGAGCAAGTTTTCTAACTCTAAACTTTATTTGAGCAAGTTCTAGACTTATATTCTATATCGAGCAAGTTCTTATTATTTATTGATTAAGTTTAAGATTTCATATTAGATGTTATCATTCTTTTAAAGCATGATTCCTGTTATACAATAATTATTCTATTGTATACCTCTTGAGTTTATTGTTCAAACTGAATATCATTTATTATTGAATCTTGTAAGCCTAGCGAACCCTTATTGATTCGACTAGTCCATAGTTGATGAACGTTATAACACCCTGAAATACGGTCTATCTTCACACCCGGATTCTGTACGTCACGGTTCCATCTTCTTCCAAACATACATCATTATATAGTGAAATATAACAACATACATTCTCAAATCCCAGGTTCTAATACCTTATAACCTCGTTCATTAAAATAATGATAATTACATTATTCTTTACATCTTACAAGAGTGACTTTCATCCGCTACCAAGGATACATAACAGTTCATTAAACTAATCTATAGTTCAATTAAACTATTCTACATTACAAGTCTTGGCTTGATATGTACGAACATTCATATACTGAATGACACTTCTTCTGGATACCGGTTAGCTTGATCTTAACGGGATCTTTAAGTTCTTTCTAACATAGTTGGCTAAGAATATTTTTATTTAAAGCAAGTGTGAGCATTCAATTGCTCAGCACGTCATAGCAGTTGAATAAACAACATCAAGAATTTAAACATTCTTTTAAGATTTCAATAACCGAACAAAGGTTGTGAAGCAGCTTTAATAATAGGAATCATTCTGATTCTTATCATTTTAAAATATTAGTTCTACTTTGAAATACTTTCATTCTTCTACCTTTTCCATACACATCCTGTCTGGCTAGAATCATTAGCACAGACTTAACAATAACGGTTAATGTATAAATAGAACATTCTCATATTGAATAGTTCAATCACAGAACAGTTCATCTCATAGAAACACCGAAGTGTTAAAATTATGGCACAAGGCCTCATACATTCTACCAACTTATACAAATATCACACATTTGCACATAGATAAAACTTCTCATGTTCAACATCTGAGAAGTTTAAGAAACTAGCATTCATTTAAAATATGAATGAAGTTAGAAAACTTGCCTTATGCACAGCTACAACTTACAGCCCTATATAATACATAAGGAATAAGCACATACACCAATTAGTTATATACTTGACTTACGCATTAGTTTACTTAACTTTAGTTCGTAGGGTTCGCGTTCTTACAAACTAAGTTTACGCGACCAACTTTTTTTACCAGTTTATGGCTTTATGACATACGAAGATGTCTTACTCATATGATCATCATCTTTGATGATTTACATTCTTATCTTCTTCTTATAACTCTTCTAGGACTCAGCACACATTGTGTCTTTGCTAGTAGTTTATATGGTACTCTGAGTGGTTTCCCACAAACAACCAATAAACTAGTTTCCCGTCTCATCTACACTGTCTTTCACAGTGAGTTAGATCGGTAGCCAGTTTTGTATATACCTCCACTCTCTAAAGGAATTGTTTAGCCCAACTCCCATATGTCAACCATCAAAGATTACGACTGTACCACAACCTAAACTTATCTTAACTTATCCAAACCATTAAAACTGTAATGTTTGTTAAGTCAATTTCTCATTTTTTATGGCTTTCTGGAAACTAAATGCCATACCTCAGGATTCATTCTTTATCGTCTAAGGCATACAGTCTTTTGTATACTCAGAACGATCATTCAATATTAATTCTACGCATTCATAGCGTTAATGTGATGATTTGATTGTTTTTGATTGTTTGAGTTGTGATTCTGGGGACAGAATCCTTGTAAGGAGGGAAGGATGTAACAATCCAAAATTTCAAATTTTAATAGTAAATATTTATTGAATTATATAAATATTTATTTGATGTGTTTATTGTTGAAATTGATGAAATAAATATTTTATTGATGTGGTTGTTATTATTAAATATTTATGACTTTAATTTATTAAGTTGTAATCCTAAATTAAATTAATTTATAATTTAAAGGGTTGTAATATAACATGAGATGTTATATTGTGGTTTTGATTTAATAATTTAAGATGGTATGTTAAATTATTAAATAAAATTATAATGAGATTATAATTTTGTGATACTTGTTTAAGTGGAAAATTTATTTAAAATATAGTATGTGATTAATTTATTTGATTAATGTGGATATGGAAATCCAAATAAATAATATGTGATTATAAATGATAAACTAAATTGTTTATTAAAATAAATTAAAGAAGTTTAATTTAGTTTTGTCAAACAAAGCTTAAATATATTAAGTCTTTAAATTTTAAAGGGTTTTGCCAAACGGAGCCTTATAGCTTTTGGATTTTTGAATTTTGAATTATAAATAAAATAATTTAAATAATAAATAAAATATAATTATAACATATACGTTTAGTTTGTAACTGATATTATAATTAGTATGCATATTAAGGTTATATCAGTTTTCTTTTACGCAATAGTTAGTCTATATTGGCTATACTGAGAGTTCAGAGAGAAACTTGAGAGAGATTGCGAGAATTATGAGGAAGTTCTGAGTTTTCAAAGTAACTATCAGTTTATTAGCAAGGATTTCCTAAGCAACAAAAAGGTATTTTTACATAACCTCAGTGTGTGTGTGTGTGCATATATATATATATATATATATATATATATATATGAGTTTATGACAAAATTTTGTTTATGTTCTATGAATTCTATTTCTTTCAAATTGTTGTTATGTAACTGAATCATGGTGGTTATATGTGATATGATGTTAGAACTAGTGTTTAGACAATGATTATTATGCTAATTTCGTTTCAAAAGAACAATATATGCTTTGAATAATAATATTAAGGTTTAGAAAAGTAAAACTCGCTCGAGGTAACGAATTAGGTTACAAGAGCATCGTACATAAGGATAAAATAAATAGTCTTGCTCAGTAAAATTTAGGAACCTGCATTTATTAACAAAAGGATGAAGTTAGAAAGCTTGCTCAATGTAAAGAGTTAAGGTTTAGAAACTTGCCTTGTATGTAGCTACACAAGTATAATATTCTCCAATTACCCTACATATATCATTGAAATCGCAACCATAATTAGTTGTATAAATATTAGCACTATGGGTTTTTAACCCATCATTTAGGTTATAACCTTAATTTAGCACCTAACCATGTTGGTTAACATCTTTAACGCCTCTGAAATCTCATTACGTTCTAACATAACTTAATCATTCATTTCTAACTTTTGAAAACATCACATTCGTTTTCATTATATAACTCAATTAATAATCACTTAAAAATCTTTTACACTTTGTATTACAACACCTTACAATCTGTTATTGTAGTTTCTATTATGTCTTAACATCATTAACATGCTTTCTTAGCTAACATAAGTCTATTACACATGACCTGCAAATAAAGCGTAGTCACTTCGGTCTCGAGACTACGACAAATTGCTTGCTTATCCTTTGCTTTGGCACCGTTAAGAAATTGTATATAGTGTTCACTCACAGAAACCCGATTAGTGGACGCTCGCCATTTCTGCACTTCATGTGGTGATTTGGTAAGAACAAGGCCACAACACCGTGACACGAAATCAGAAAAATAAATTACATACACTAACAAAAACCCAATTCAACCAATTCCTACAGAAATCATGAAACCTAGTGTGACTCTCCCAAAAATAGGTATATATCACCCATCTTCAGTCGCCAAATACATGGTACAAAATTCAAATACAACTTAATAATACAGCTGTCGTGTAAAATACGACAAAACATAAACTGAGAGTTTAAATAGAAATATTGCCTTCTATACAATATCCATTCTCAAATAGAGTTCTCGTTACATTTATTGTCACACTATTTAACAGAATAGTAAGGACTACTAATGCTATCATCTCGACCGTCACCCGCCGCTCTCCGACTGCTTTCGGTATATTCTCATTTCCTGAAGAGAACAGTGAAAGAAAGGGTGAGCTCAACTAGCCCAGTAAGAAATATTATGACTAAGATAATGCAAAATAAATTATCATTAGTCTTCAACAATGTTAAATTGATAAAATACAATAGACATCAAGTTTAACTACAGCGGAATAAGCAATCCATTAGAAGAGTTATGTAGAGCATGATGTCTACTATCTTCTATGTTTTAAAAAAAATGTTGTCACCAATTTTTTTTTATTTTTCGCTGAGACTCAGATTAATAAATAAAACACATCATTGAATCACCCCTGCACTATGGGCCAAGGATATTCATTAAATCATCAATGGTCATGACTATACTGAATAATCCCTGGTCATAATTATACCAAGTCCATCTCCGCACGTAAGCCAAAGATATACAATTCAATAATCAACAATCCATCTTTGTACGTAAGCCAAAGATATACAATTCAATAATCAACAGTCCATATTTGCACGTAAGCCAAAGATAACTTTCATCACCATATAAGTATGAGAATGATGACAATGATATAAACATTAATCAAACGAAAATAAGGATAATTATTCAAGACTTTAAATTTATCCAAATATTATCAACCACTCATAATCTAATATTATTAATATCATAACAATATTTTAATCACTTTTTAAACCTATAAACAATTTATTTTAATTGTTTACACTTTACCAAATAATGCATTTAATCATTCAAAAAATGTCATACTCATAAGATTTCATCACCAATGATTAAATCTCTCATCAAAAATCTGTATATACCTTATATAGGATTTTCAAGCCATAAAATCCTATTTTCCAACTTTGTTACTTCACATAACATATTTAACTTATATGCTTGTAACTAAATTATTTTCATAAAAAATACCAAATTAGTCCCAAAAATATTTCTTTTCTGGGATTTAGCAGAATATAGTCCCATAATGAACATATATTTTTCTTGGAATTTTTAAAATTCATTTACTATTTTTCAAAAATCAATTTCTAATTAATTCCTTAAGAAATTAGCTACCTCAAGTTTAACTCCAGAAATTTCCAAATCTTGGCAGGATCTTACACATGTTAACGTGAGCTTTCAGTTTAAATTTCATGGTCATCGGAGTTATAGAACTCCGGTTATAGCGTTTTTCGTAGAAAAAACCTAAATATTGAAATGGTCATAACTTGTTCATTTTAAGTCGGAATGAGCTCATTTTTGGACAAGAGGTACTTTATACCATATATTTTTATGTCCCAAAAGGCCGGAAATTTTCTCACAAATTAAGTGGCCGAAAATTCCCTTTTAAAAATATGGACAGTAGTTGTTTTCTATTTTTCAATTTTTCGTGCTTTGCTAAAATCAGTCCACACGAAAATCTACAACACCTTTTCCAGTGATTTCACTTGGATAAGTTAGGAAACTCATAGATCTAACTATAGAACTTGATCACACTTAAAAATTCAAAATATAATAGGAGATATGGTCAATTGAATTTCATATTCCATTTTCACCAAAATCTGATTTTTAACCCTTTGTGATTTCTAAGAAACTTTCATGTTTTCACATAATAACCAACATAACTCATCATGACAATGACATAATAATTCAATAAAATAAATTCAAGAATAAATTTTAAAGATTTATAAGTTAATCTATCCTAAATTCAATAATGTCCAAATTGTCAACATGATATTTCTTTGTAGAGTAAAATTCAAGAATGCTCAGAAGAATATTTCCATTAAAAGATACTGGATGAAGCGCAAATATCAAGGATATTCCACTAATTTCATGGAGTATAGAAGTCAAAACTTTAACCAACTTAGTATAATAAAGAATATATGAAACTGCAAATGGATTTTCACCCGCCATGCGGTAATCCACGATATGCATCATTTCCACAATTTAATAAGAAATGAATACAAAGGATCATTCACCATGCATGTGGTAATCCACATGATAGTGTTATTCCAATGTAATAATAAAGAATGGAATAATGTAAGATTCACCATGCGCATAGATAGATCATACGCATGTGTTATTCCCAATGAATAATAAATGATGGAATCCAGTCCCACGTAAACGCACGCATGTGATATTCTCAAAGAATAATAAATAATGGAACCGTGTCCCACGTAACGCACAAACAGGTGATATTCTCACGAATAATAAATAATGGAACCAGTCCCACGAAAATGCATGCAGATGTGATATTTTGACGTAATAGTAAAGAATGGAATAATAATGAAATTTCACCATATATGCGGTATTTACGCAGATGTATGTTTATTCCAACATAATAATAAGGAATGAAATAACAGAAGAATTTCACAATGTATGCGGTACTTCGCATAAACAGGTTATTCCAACCTAATAACAAGGAATGGAATAACAGAAGTTCTCTTCATGAATACAAAAGAAATAATATCCCTTACCGTAAAAGAAAAGTATTCCTACTGGTAGGGCGAGGATATACTTGAAGAAAACTTGCACTACGCTCAAAGCTTTCTTAAACTCTAAAGAAATACGCTCAAGATTATAGAAGAAGAATTCTCTCTCTAGAGTTTCAGTGAATTCATAAGAAATAATGAAGGAATGAACTTCTATTTATAGAAGAATGGACTGAATAGTAACTAATCCATGAACGGTCCAGATTGATTTACTTTTAAACGGACGGTCCAGATTGATTTACTATAAAATATTCTAATGAAACAAATCTTTTAAATAAAATATAATATATTCTATTTATAATCTAATAAAACGAATAACTTTATAAAAGTATTCTGTTTTATATAAAAAGATCTTACTATGCAAAACATTATGTAAGCACTATGCAATACTATGCATAATAAAATATAATATATTCTAATTATTGTCTAATAAAGCGAATAACTTTATAAAAGTATTCTGTTTTATATAAAAAGCTTTTACTATACAAAACACTATGCATAATAGAATATAATATATTCTATTTATAGTCTAATAAAACGAATAACTTTATAAAAAGTATTCTGCTTTATATAAAAAAAACTTTTCCTGCTTTATTACGTTAATAATACTAATAAAATGTAACTCATCATCCTTATTACAATTCACATTATTAATCGACCAGGTCGTTCCCAGGAAAGAGAGGGCTTTCCAATAAGAATTTCTCCCTATTGGCGCATTAAAAGGTGATCAAACCTCTCCTTGGCAGAACTTCTAGACATCATTAATATTGCAAATAATAATATTAACAACTTGTCATCTCAATTATTGATTTAATAATATAAAAAATATCGACAATAATTGAATCAAATAACGTGAGATACTATGCAACAATTACTATAACAATAATTGAACAAAACCGAGTGACTTCTCACGTAAGCATCAATAATCAATACAGGTAAAGCTATGCAACCATGCCAGACATCAGACTTTTTTACTACTGGGTAGTTCAATGTTTTTAATTCGTAAAACTTCCACTATTATTTTCATAAATATATTTTTGTCATTTTCTCATTCCGACAATAATTCCGTTGTGGGTCCACTAATGATTGCATACGCCGTTATTTAATATTCCTCGCTAAAACGAATATTCCCCACCAATCGAATATTATATAACAACTTGCATACGTTGCAAAATTTATAAATACTACCCACAACTATAACATTATCTCAAATCCACACCATAATATTTAAAAAATATTTCGAGAAAATTAAATCTTTATTCGTAAAATTTGGGGTCTCACACCTAGCAACTAAAACTTTGTAATAGCATAGATACACATGTTATCCATCATTCTATATATAAAAACATTACATAAACACAAATTTGAAGAATCAAAACCATATTTTTCCAAATTTCTTCAATTTTGACACCTTTAGCGAATTCAATCACCACGAACTCGTTTCTCAATCAATTGACATGATTCCAACTACACCGCTTTCGTTTCTTAATATACAAACATATTCTAACATCAAATTACAGATTATCATACATATTAAACATGAAATTTTGTACTTTATTAAGCCATATCATATGAGCATATCACTGTTATTTCCTTCTTCTTCCTAAAATCCCAATCCTCATGAATTTGACCACAAGTATCAAGTATTACTCATATATGGTTATTAACAGTCAATAAACCATATATACAAGTATATATATATATATATATATATATATCAATCTAATCATAACTATAAATTTATAGGGAACAACCACAAAGAAATCAAAACATATGAATTATAAGAAATTTTATACCTTAAACCTTGATTTTTAAAGAAATTGATATATAGTGGCTCCAATTCTTTCCCCTTCCACAGCAAAACCCTCAATCCCTTAGCAATTGTTCTTTGTGTTTCTCCCTTTCTCACCAACTCTCTGCTCTTCATTATGTTCCTCTCTTCTCTGACTATAGCCTTAGGAGGAAAAAAACACGTAAAAATATATTGACTCCCAATTTCCCCACTAACGTCAAGTAAAAACTCAAAAAGTTTGCGTCAGTTACCAATAAGCCAAAGGCCACAAGGCCTTGTTTGGTTACCACGTAATTCCCATACCAGATTATTTTTATATTATTATATTATATAGTTTCATGTGTCCCACCTTAATTTAGTTAATTTAAATAACTTTAGTTTAGTTAATTAAAATAACTTACAATAATAATAATAAAAATCTTATTATCATTATACTTATAATTAATAAATAATTTTATATCCAATTTAATTAATAAATTAGAAACATCACTTTATTTAATTTATTTATTTCCTTTAAATTAAACAATTCATTTAATTTAATTATTTTCTTAAATATTAAACATTTGATTTAATTTAATTATTTCCTTAAATTAAATCCATCAGATAAAATTATTATTACTCAATCTAATTAATACTAATCAATTTAGTTACTAAATTAAGTCACCACAATTCATCAATTATTTATTTTTCTCAATAAATAAATTATTTAAAAATATTTATTTAATTCAATAAATATTTAAATTAAATTACAAATTTCTCGATCGCTACATCCTTCCTTCCTTAAAAGAATTTTGTCCCCAGAATCACAACTTAAAAAATTTATTCGTTATATTTTTCCCTCCTTAACAAGATTCTGTCCCCATAATCGCTATACAAGATTAAGCAAATAACTGTGGATAATTCTTCATCATAACGCTTTTAAGTTCCCACGTAGCTTCTTCAGCATTGTGGTTTCTCTAGATTACCTTAACAGAAGGTATCACCTTATTCCTCAGTACTTGTTCTTTTCTGTCAACAATTTGAACAGAGACTTCTTCATATGACAAATCTTTCTCAAACTGTAAGGGCTCATATTCTATAACATGCTTATAATCAGGCTTATATGGCCTCAGTACCGATACATGGAAAACATTATGAATATGCTCCAACTCCAGAGGTAAAGCTACCTCGTACGCCACTTCTCCAACTCGCCAAAGCACTTCCAAAGGTCCTGTTCCTCCTTGGTTTTAGAATATACCAATATATCATCAATAAACACCACTACAAATTTGTCCAAAAATGGTTTAAACACCATGTTCATCAAATCCATGAATGTTGCAGGTGCATTGGTTAAACTAAAAGACAAAACCAGAAACTCGTAATGACCATACCTAGTTCTGAACGACGTCTTTGGGACATCCTCCGGCCTCACCTTCAACTGATGATAACCACTTCTCAAGTCTATCTTCGAGAAATATCTCGCTCCCTTCAACTGATCGAAAAGATCATCAATTCTAGGTAACAGATATCTATTTTTAATCATGACCATATTCAATTCTCTGTAATCAATGCAGAGTTGCATCGATCTGTCTTTCTTCTTAACAAACAATACCGGTGCTCCCCATGGCAACACACTTGGCTGAATATACTTCTTGTCGAGCAATTCTTGCAATTGCACCATCAACTCTTTCATTTTTACTGGGGCCATTTTGTATGGTGCTTTAGATATCGGGACCGTTCCTGGTAGTAAGTCAATCACGAACTTGATTTGTCGATCCGGCGGAAGACCCGACAAATTGTCTGGAAATACATCCGCAAAATCTCTTATAATAAATATTTCTTCTAACTTCTTACTCTTCTTTTGTGTATCGACAATGTAGGCTAAGTATCCTACACATCCTTGTCTTAGTAACTTCTTGGCTTGCATCATCGTCAGACAACTTGCTTGTCGAGGTGACTTGCTGCCAAAGAACACAACCTTTGACGGAGTCATAAGGTTAACACATTTCCTTTGGAAATCAATTACTGCTCCGTAATTGAATAACCAATCCATTCTCAGTATAACATCAAACTCACCAAGTCTAATTGGTATCAAATCTACCATCATCTCTTAACCCTTTATGACCACTCTACAATTCTTATATATAAATCTAACAGGAATCACTTACCTATTCGCAATCTCTATGCTTAAAGGAAATTCTAATTCTTCCTGAGGCAAATCTAAGTTCTGAGAAAATTCATCGGATATAAATGAACAAGTAGCGCCCGAATCAAATAGCACATAAGCGTTAATACTATTAATCTAATGATACCGACACCACATCCTTAGGACCTGCATAAAGATCATCAAGACGGTCATATTGAAAGTCCTCGTAGTAGGTCGGCTTGACTGTGTTGGTCCAGTGATAATCAATGCACCACCACCGTTGTTGTTTCCTTTTCCACCACTTGTACTTCCCGTTGGCTTCTTAGGGCAATCACGAGCCATGTGATCTTTTGAACCGCAGGTAAAGCATGCTCCTTTTTTCGGACTAAAACAGTTCGGTGCAATGTGTCCCTCCTGCCCACAGTTGAAACACACCCGCTTTCCCTTCAAACATACTCCAATATGGTTCTTTCCGCACGTAGCACAAGCTTCAAATTTCTTCTTTAGTTAACTTCTTTGTTGTCCTCCCGCAGTCGAATTCTTGCTCTACTTCCTCTTATGATTTTTTTTTCCAACGTTACTTCCACCAGCCTTGTTTTCATTCTCATTCTTCCTCTTCTTCTGTTCTTGGTTGTAGTTGGTCAAGGCATCACTTCCACCTTTCGTGATAATTGCCTTTTCAGTACAGCCACAAATGTATTCAGCTGAAACATTGAAACCTTGCTATACATCCAGGGTTTCAATCCTTGTTCGAACCTTCTCGCTTTACGCTCATCAGTATTGACTTGATAAGTGGCAAACCTTGCCAATTCGTTAAACTTCGCAGCATATTCTGGCACCATCATTGTTCCTTGCTTCAGCTCCAGAAGTTGCAGTTCCAACTGATTCTGAGAACTCTTTGGAAAGTACATTTCGAAAAACATCTCCTTAAATCTATCCCACGTTATCACTCCTTGTCCCCCACGAACCTTATTTGCTTGCCCACCAATAGCTAGCTTCAGATTTTAGCATGAACATTGCGAACGCAGTCTTCTGATCCTCGTTAACTCTAGCGACATCGAACACCTTCTCCATTTCCATGATCCAGGTTTGGGTGTCCACTGGATTCATAGACCCTTGAAACTCTGGCGGTCCAACCGCTTTGAAATCCTTAAAGGTCGTGACTTGAGCTTGCGGTTGATTCGCAAGTGCACCCGTCAACAGAGTTACCAACTGCTGGACCGGATTAGCGTTGGGCTCGTTATTATTATTCGTAGACCCCTCAGGAGGTTCTTGCTGACGTGGTTGTCTTCTTCTAGGAGGAATTTTCTGTTAAAATATACGCTTATTAGTTCATTTCTCAACTTCTTGATTATTTGAAGTTTAACTTAAACATTCCAAAATTAAAGCTATAACACATAACATTTCAAATAAACTCTAATATTTTATTCATTCATAAAGTTTTAGAACATACTAAAGATAGCATAACCGCTATAAACATTCATTTTCCTGAACTAGACAAGTTTCAGGATTACATACTCATATTATCCCTTTATTTATCTCAAAATAAGGGATTCACAGTTTATTTACTCACATAATTAACCGCATATTATTATCACTCTTATTCTATCTAGGCATATTAAGACGCCATAAGGCTTCTTGACACTCTTTTCCATGATACGATACGCCGTTCTATGATCCATCATGAACAATGGTGAGTCTTCAAACTGAGGTGCGTAATAAAAGACTCGATCCTGGGCCCTATCAATTGCAGAATTAAAAGCGTAATCCATCTTGTTCATCTTGGTCTTCTTCACTTGGACCTTAGCCTCTGCACGGTCTGCACGTTGAGTTGCCTTCATCCAAGCATCCTCTACTCTTGCACGCTTAGCTGATTCCTCTTTGAAGTCATCTTTCAATTTCTCCATGTCAATCTTCATCTTTTCGTTTACTGCCAATAGGTCTTCATGCTGACCCTTGGTATGAACTAGGTCCCACTCCGTGTTTCCAAGGCATGAGTCGAGTTCCTGAATCTCCGCATCCTTCTGCTCCATCGAGGCATGATGCATCTCGACCATCTCCTTCAGCTCCTCAACCTTGTCCTGTAATTCTATGTTACGGTCGTACAGAGAATCATACATCTCAACTGATATGGAGTTTGGTGGAAACTCCACAGGATACTCCTCCTCGTCATCCTCCTCTATCTCCTCAGAACTATCCTCCTCGGGATCGGTTATAGGCTCATCCTCCTGAATCAACTGCTCCCGTACTACGTGAATATCCTGGGGTTTGTCATCTCTAGGTACCTGAGGTATTACTTCCCTAGCTGGACTGGATCCTCCATCGTTAGGCATCCTGACAACAAAATATTTTAAGTTTTACTTAACATTTTCGATACTCGTGAGCACATAAGTTATTAACACATAGCACATAATGTCTTTTATTATTTAGCTTTAATGGATACCTTAATCCATTCCTCAAAACTCGATAAGAGTTGGACACCTCTACGTTTTTTGTTTCCTTAAAGGTTACTTCCTAAGGTTTCCCCACCTAAGGCTCATAACCTAAGGCTTTGATACCAACCTGTGACACCCCCAAATCCAGGTACTCCATTCCCACAGGATTTGGTGTTCACTATCCAAAACATTACATCTAACTACCCATAATCAAAGGATAAAGACATAATTTAAAAACTTAAACAATAATATTTCCCATTAAAGGGTTACATCATCAACTCAAAAGTAATCCCAGGTAATCTAACCTTAAAATTATTACATAAGTTTGTAGAATAAAAATAAAACAAGTCTCATAACATAAAACATTTAAATTAATTTCAATAAGTCTTCAACACTTGGACATCTTGCCTGTAACACCCGAGAAAATCGGATTTATATGATAATTAAATTTTTATTTGATTATGTGAATTAAATGAATTTAATTGATTATTTATGTGAGTAAGCTATGTGAAGGTCGTTCTATGACCTAGAATGTGCGGATGTGGTTAGTATCTTGGCTATGTGCTAGAATTAATTGTTTTGAATTTCCAAGACGAAAATAAAAGTTTTCTGAGAAATTCCCGTAAAAACATTATTCATCCGTTTCTGCTTGGGAATTAAGTTTGAAATTCTGAGAAACGCGTAATGATAGAATATAAAGACGAGATGGAATATCTAATAATATTTCATTTATGGCAAATGAAGTTTTCGCCTGCGGACTTAAAGCTTAATGGTTGAGAAGAATGATTTTCGGGAAGGAAATGAGATACGTATAATGAATTACGATAATGATTGTGCATACGTTATACGAGTGTGATACTATTTAGTATACGAGTATAGTGTGAAGATTTAATACGAAGTACAATACGATTATCGTACGAGTATTATATGAAGAAAATACGTGAATTATACGTGTGGAATATGATTGGTGTTAT
This sequence comes from Panax ginseng, assembly GCA_020205605.1. Lineage (NCBI taxonomy): Eukaryota > Viridiplantae > Streptophyta > Magnoliopsida > Apiales > Araliaceae > Panax > Panax ginseng. The sequence goes on from CM035139.1 coordinate 72,673,526, forward strand.
GGACTTAGAACTAGGACTTAATATGATCCAATTGGATTTGGATTATACCAAGTCCAAGCAATAAGCCCAATGAATTAAGTGGTCAAGCCCAATTCAAGGCCCAAAGTTATGTTTAATTAAACCCGATCCAAGAAACCGAACCGTGGATCGAACCGATGGGTCACCGAATGAGTAAAACCCATGGCGTAACCCATGGGGATGACCCATGGGCATGTGGGTCAGCCACTTGGTGGCCAAATAAAGTGAACTACTTGATCACCAAGTATTTTACTTGGTGATGAAGTAGTGAATAGTAAGGAGGTGGGGGAGAATGACCATAAAGTTCTCCATTTGAGTTTCTTATAAATAGAAGGCATACATGGTCATTTGGTGGTTTCCAAGAGATCATCCAACATTTATTAAGAGAGAGAGAAATAGCTAGAAACAAGAGATCATCTCACTTTGAAGCAAAACCTTAGAGTTTTTAGCAAGAACATCAAGAACGGAAAGGTAATATTCCTTTAATGATAGTTTCCATCCTTTTGATTTCGTTGATTATAAAGAATCATAGATTGGTGGAGTATGCCCCTTATGGAGGGATAAATATGGCTTGTAATATGTAAAACCTTTATAAGTCATGTGTAAATAAAAATCGTAAGGGTTTACGTAAGTTAAAACTGTAGGAAATACTAATTAATGAACTTTGTTATTGATGGACAAATTGAACACCATCACTATTAAGATATGTGCATCTTTCTTGGTTAGGATGTAGATATGAAATCAATGGAGTGTTCCATTTTATTTGGCATATAGAACACTAGTAACGAAGTTATGCAGAATTTTACGGAATTAGACGTTAAACGTCGAAAACTTAGAAATTTCGTATTAGTAGTCAAAAGTTGTCGTGTGACTTGAAAACATTGGTTTTCAATGTCAACACGTGAGATAGGGTATTTAAGAGTCGTGGGCTTAAGAATCATCGAATTTTGACTTAAACGAAGAAAACGAGTATTGAACGCTCGAAAGCGTTTAACAAACTCTCGATAATGAACTTAAAAGTGAATTTCGAGTTAACAAATTTGGAATTGTAAAATTCTTATATGAACGCATAGAGTATGTAATTTATGTGTTGTAGGCTTTTGAACGGACCAAATCGGACTTATAGCGAAGAAGTTATGAAGCCGGGAAGTTCACTAAAAATTCTATCCAGTAAAAAATTTACGTGTTGAGGTCCAGCTGCCACACAAATAAAACTTGTTGTGTCAAATACAAATACAGTATAGTGTAATGACCTACTGAAGAGTGGCATCGCAGTGCCATTCACAGGTATAGGTCTCACGTCATTCTTGAGACCGGCAAGAGCTTAGATACACTGATGTGCCATGACGCCAATTAGTTAGTATAGATGCCACAGATGCCATGATTGCAAGCGGTGAATTTGTTAGACAAGTTAGGTTTGAAGTTCAATTGTTCTGAGACCTATATAAGTTAATTTTATATACTTAATAAGCGTACTAAAACTATTCCTACGTTACATATACTAGTGTATATGGTAATGAACTTAGGAATTGAACGCGAGTTGTTAGTATGGTAACAAAGAACACAATGTGTTAATAATAAATCGTGAACGGTAATCGACATTGGTACTTCACCAATGATGATTGAGTTCGGTTAGTAACGTAAGATTCTTAACAAGCCAGGATGAAGGATAGTAAGTCGAATTGACATTATTAATGAAATAAAGTCAACTAAGACATAAAAGAAAAAGAAGTTGGTAGAAACAATATGATTGATTGTTTGGTAGCTAATTACAGTGTGCTATGTGAATAAATCATGTAGATTCTGTAAAGGCTGAGAATAGTCGAATAAATTATTTAAAGATGTTTGAAGGCAAGTTTTCTTAACGTTTGTCTAACCTTCATGTTATTCAAGTTTTTTGTGATTCATTGTACTGAGTTACATGAATGATTTTAAAGAAAGGGTCAATGCCAGTTTTAACTCATCTAGAATTTTCATAAGAGATGGATTGATTTGTATACATATCTTTCTATATAGAAATGATAACGCTATCCTATGCTAAGTATTTGGTACGGATTCAAAGGTAAGTTTGTCTATGAACAAACAAAAGTATTTTTCATCGATTATTCGATGGGCACGCGAGTTTGCCAAAACTTAAACGTAAATACGTTTAATGGATGAATGTTGATCAACATAGAGTACTATAGGCTGATCACCTAGAAGTGTTTGTAAGTAATGCCGGATGTACAGCCTTAGTGTTGTGATGTCCTTTTCAAGTATGAAAACAGAAAGATACTGTTCATGGTCTTTCGACCAGTTCATAATTCATAAACTATTATATACTTTGGGAATTGAGGTTATGAATTGTTAAGTATTAATTTTTCGTAATACTTCATGACTATTTGATCAGTTATGGAAGATTGTCATATAATTCACGAATGTGGTATTGATATTATTCTTTGTTAGTTTTGTTGAGCTTGTTATGCTCACTTCTTGGGTGAATTATATGATTGCAGTTAAAGCTGAGCGTACTGAGAATGCTAAGAGAGATAAGGGCAAGGCTAGGATGGATAGTTGACCATCTTGTAATAGATTAGTATAGTTGTATGTATTATATTTACGAACAATGAATGATGTAATCGGTTTATGAACCTGGGAAGGATTTTATTATATTTGTAATAAAAAGATAGTGAATACCTTCATTGTGTTGTGTTTTCAATGGAATGATTGTATAGTTATGAGTACCGTGTAGCACCATATGTCGGGTTGGAAGATACCCGGATTTGGGGGCGTCACATTGCCCTTCCTTTTTCTAGTAGATGGCTCATCGACTCTTTCAACCTTAGCTGCAGTGTTAATTGCAAGAGTGAACAAACAATTGCTCACTGATATAGAAAATAGTAATGATAACAACATGATAGTGAACAACGAATGTTGAACAATAATGAACTTGCTCTACGAATCAAAAATAGAAAACAAGTTCGAACTTTAATATCTGAGGGTCTTAAGACCACGAACAATGTCCTCGATGCTTAGGTATTATTACCCAACCTTAACAGTCATTTAGACTATACGGACCCTTCTTAACGTACTTAGGGGGATCAACCCTTTGTACCATGTATTGTGCACAAACATCTAAACGTTACACGTACAAAATCCCCTGTGATAGGGTTGTTCGTCTCAGTTTGAATTTAGAATTTCCGCACTAAAGAAAGTTTAGTTTAGAACTAGCTTATCAGTGTTTCTAGAATTTTAGAACACCATTCAATTTCCATCAATAAAGGTTTGCTTACTACTTGAAGGTTTAATACAAGAATGTATAACTGAACAAGGCTATCAAAGTCAAAGATCGGATATCAACAATGTATAATTGAATAAACATGATAAACATACAAAGTGTTATAACCAAAAGAGTTAGAACAATCTCATTTGAAGCGGTGTATTAGAACAATATATGCTTTGAATAATAATATCAAGGTTTAGAAAAGTAAAACTCACTCGAGGTAATGAATTAGGTTACAAGAGCTTAATCAATCGTACATAAGGATAGAATTAATAGTCTTGCTCAGTAAAATTTAGGAACTTTCATTAATTAACAAAAGGATGAAGTTAGAAAGCTTGTTCAATGTAAAGAGTTAAGGTTTAAAAACTTGCCTTGTATGTAGATACACAAGTATAATATTTGCCAATTACCCTACATATATCATTGAAATCGCAACCACAATTAGTTGTATGAATATTAGCACTATGGGTTTTTAACCCATCATTTAGGTTATAACCTTAATTTAGCACCTAACCATGTTGGTTAACATCCTTAACGCCTCTGAAATCTCATTACGATCCAACATAACTTAATCATTCATTTCTAACTTTTGAAAACATCACATTCATTTTCAGTATATAACTCAATTAACAATCACTTAAAAATCTTTTACACTTTGTATTAAGACACCTTACAATCTGTTATTACAGTTTCTATTATGACTTAACATCATTAACATGCTTGCTTAGCTAACATAAGTCCATTACACATGACCTATAAATAGACAGAAGTCATTTGCTTTGGCTAAGGACACGGCCATGCAGCAATTGCGATGTCCTCGCCTTAACACCTACTAAGAATGCTACTGGTGCTCACCGCAGAAAATCCAGATTAAATACAATGCTTCATTTCACTTTACTGGGTGACAACAAGCGCATACATACACAGATAAAAATCTAAAGAAGCATTTCTACTACACTAACAAAACCCAATTCAACCAATTCCTATAGAAATCATAAAACCTAGCAACTAAAACTTTGTAATAGCATAGACACACATGTTATCCATCATTTTATATACAAAAATATTACATAAACACAAATTTGAAGAATCAAAACCATAGTTTTCCAAATTTCTTTAATTTTGACACCTTTAGCGAATTCAATCACCATGAACTCGTTTCTCAACCAATTGACACGATTCCAACTACGCCGCTTTCATTTCTTAACATACAAACATATTCTAATATCAAATTTTAGATTATCATACATATTAAACATGAAATTTTATACTTTATTAAGCCATATCATATGAGCATATCACTGTTAGTTCCTTCTTCTTCCTAAAATCCCAATCCTCACGAATTTGACAACAAGTATCAAGTATTACTCATATATGGTGATTAACAGTGAATAAACCATATATACAAGTATATATATCAATCTAATCATAACTAGAAATTTTTAGGGAACAACCACAAAGAAATCAAAACAAATGAATTAGAAGAAATTTTATACCTTAAACCTTGATTTTTGAAGAAATTGATATATAGTAGCTCCAATTCTTTCCCCTTCCACAGCAAAACCCTCAATCTCTTAGCAATTTTTCTTTGTGTTTCTCCCTTTCTCACCAACTCTCTGCTCTTCATTATGTTCCTCTCTTCTCTGACTATAGCCTTAGGAGGAAAAAAACACGTAAAAATATATTGACTCCCATTTTCCCCACTAACGTCAAGTAAAAACTCAAAAAATTTGCGTCAGTTACCAATAAGCCAAAGGCCACAAGGCCTTGTTTGGTTACCACGTAATTCCCATACCAGATTATTTTTATATTATTATATTATATAGTTTCATGTGTCCCACCTTAATTTAGTTAATTTAAATAACTTTAGTTTGGTTAATTTAAATAACTTATAATAATAATAATAAAAATCTTATTATCATTATACTTATAATAATAAATAATTTTACATCTAATTTAATTAATAAATTAGAAACATCACTTTATTTAATTTATTTATTTCCTTTAAATTAAACAATTCATTTAATTTAATTATTTTCTTAAATATTAAGCATTTGTTTTAATTTAATTATTTTCTTAAATTAAATCCATCAAATAAAATTATCATTACTCAATCTAATTAATACTAGTCAATTTAGTTACTAAATTAATTCACCACAATTCATCAATTATTTATTTTTCTCAATAAATAAATTATTTAAAAATATTTATTTAATTTAATAAATATTTAAATTAAATTATAAATTTCTCGATCCCTACATCCTATCATAAACTGTTATTAAACAAGTCATTTATTTCTAAATTTCATTTGAGCAAGCTTTAACTCTAATTTTATTGGAATTCTCATTATGGTTGATTCATTCTAACTTGTTTATAGTTAAGCAAGTTTCTTAAGTTCTATTCCCAGTATAATGAATCTAGTTTTAAACTCTCATCTCTATTATTGAAATTTCTTTTTATTACTTTTGCATAATTTATTATCATGTTGAAAGTGAGCTTTATTTCCAAATTTTGTCATTAAATTAGTGTACATTTAGTAATCAAATTTCTAATTTGACAAGATCATAGACCTAGCATATTATTATTCAAGCAAAGGTTTATCATGTTATTCAATTTATCCAATGCTTATGCTCTCTAGTTATTTTCAAGCATGAGCTTAATATATATAGTCAATTCACCTATGATTCTCAATTGTTCTATGTTATGTTTTTATTAAACAGCTGTTGTGTTATTAAGCATTGTTGATTCAACTAGTCCCCTAGTTGATGATCATTAAACTTTAAATTACCCTTGAAAGCTTATCCAAACCAAACTTTCTTTGGTGCGGACTTGTACTCTAAAACTGAGAAGAACAACCCTATTATAGGGGATACGCTATGTGTTTAGATGTTTGTGCACAATACATGGTACAAAGGGCTGATCCCCCTAAGTACGTGAAGTCCCTATAGTATAATTGTTAAGGTTAAAGTTGAAAGATTACTTGTAACCGTGGACTTAGTTCGTGGTCTTATGACCCTTAGATATATATTCCATATTTTGATTCCAGTCTTTGGTTATTATTGTTAGAGTACTATTCAGTTTTGATGAGCCTGTTCATTGGCAGTTATTATATTCTTGTTGATTCATTGCTATATCTAGTGAGCATTTGTTTTACTCACTCTTACATAAATATAATTATTGCAGCCAAAGTTGAGAAGGTCGACGAACCTACAACTAGCAAAGGAAAGGGAAAAATGTACAAGTGATGAAGACTTGTAATTTCATTTATTGTTATGATGATAGACTTTTAATTAATGATGTGATGTAATAATTATTTTCCGCACTTGTATGATGTTTAAGGTTAGACAACCTGGGATATTTTGGATTTAATTATGTAACCCTTTTATAGGAAGGATTTATGGTTTAAATGTTAATTTATTTTGGGTAAATAATATGAATGTATGGAAAGTGAACACCAAGTCTTGTGGGAATAAAGTACCTAGATTTGGGGGTGTTATAATTAAGCATTTTACGTTACCTTTATTCATATCTTATAACATTCGGTTCATTCAACTTGGAACGTTATCCAAGTTATAATTATTAACTCGGCTTCTTAACGTTATATGTCATTAATTCAGTTTCTTCACCGTTCACAGGTTTAATCATCATTCTTCATTACCTTACAGTCAAATCATACACAACGTGTAGGTTCTGCCCGTTTAATATTCGCGTACACTCAACCCTTACGGTGGCTAAAGTGTTTAATGCTTACTTCATTCTAACATTCTCTATCTGACTCATATTCGGACTTTCATTAATCTTATTACTATTCGCTATGGCTTTCTTGATAATTTCATATCTTACTTACTACTTTCATTAACGTCTAGGTCATACAACCATTGTACACTTAGAACGTTCGTCCAACGCGAATATGATTCACGAGGATCGTTTACGTATTCTATGTTCACGTTGCTCACATCTTAATCTCTCATTCAACCTTTAACCAAGGTTTTAATCACTTTCATTCGTTATCCCTTACATGAACCCCGCGTTCATTATTCTTTCTTAATGTCAAAGCCAATACGGTTCATCGTATGCTAAGACCAATCATTCATCGCAACTACGTTGCGTTTACAGCGTTTATACGCTTTACATTTATCTCTTATTACGACATCATAACATCAAAATGTTATACATCCTCCTCGTCACTCAACGTCTAAGGAATTACAATCATAGCAATCCCACACGTTCGTTTTATCGCAACTACGGTCCCCGGATATTGGTTACTTATTTAGTGATTATATTGCTTATCTTTTAATCTCGTTCAACCTTTATTAAAGGTTTAATTTACTTGATTAAGTGTTAAATTATGTGAACTATATTTAAGGTTTAAATTATGTGAACTGCACTATTCAAGGCCGCCGCTTCTTTCTTCTTTCTCATTTGCGGCTTTCACTCTAGCGTAGTTGATTGCCCGTTTAGTCTTTGCTGCCGCCCTCCCAGGCTTAATCGCACCGCAGCAGCGCTTAGGCCTAAAACTTTAAAAAAAAATTCGAAGTCATGGAACTAGTTTGAGACGCTTACTTCACAATCTCATAACTTCTTTGTTATAACTCGGAACGAGGTTGTTCCAAAGCCATCTTCTTAATATCGTTACATATTTTAACTTCCTTTGGACATAACTTCATTCTGAATCTGTTAACTTGCCATTCAATTGGCTTAAATTCCCTCCTTCATTCGTTTTACTTTATTAACTTCTTTTTTCGTTCGTCCGTAATTCGGTCATCCGAACTCAGAACTCGTTCATTCTTGAGTCCACAACTCACATTTTCTATGTTCTCTTACATTCTTATGAAACCCTACACGTTCGGGTTCATTTACATAATTTCTACTTCTCGTTCGTCTTTTACAAAAAAATTTCCATAACTTTGTTATAGCTAAGTTTAATCCGTTCTTCATGAACATTTCTATCGTTCCTAATGAAGCAATAAGAAACTAACTTATACACGATGGTTTTAAACTTGTCCATCAACAAAAAGTTATACTACGATGGTTTTAAATTTGTCCATCAACAACGTTCTTCGCGTGTTTTTCGTGTTCTTCATTTTAAATCGATATTTTGATTATGATTTTACTTTTTCTTAGAATTTAGTGTTATAAAACACCATTCCTTACTAATTTCACCAAATCGTTCATATGATTCATTCAGATCCTTCAAATTCATTACGTAATTCATACTTCCTTAAGAAATTTATAAACTAAACTTCTAATTGTTATTTCTTCTTTTTCTCATGATTTAAACAATATGAAAATCATTCTTAACATCTTTTACTTCTATTCTCATTAAGCTATGTTTTTAACATAGAAAACTTAAAGAAAATTTATATTAAACTAGGTTTTAGATTACCTTTCTTCTTTAATCTTCTTCCATTGGACAAAGTTTGCACTCGGGCTAGCTTTTCCTCTTCCTTTTCCTCCTCATTCAAACTCTCTCTCTCAAGTGTTGGTGATTTTCAAAATCACCAATAAAAGAAGTTAAGGTTCTCTTTTATAGAAAACAAAGGCTAGGGGCAAAATAGTCATTTCATCCCAAAGTTACTATTCATTCCTCCTTACTACTCACACCTCCTTACTATTCATGAAGCTTCTCTTGGAAGCTTTGTGGTTTTGTCTTTCGGGATTCATCCGATAGTTCGAAAAACTATGATTCTCATAATCTAAATATTTTTGGATATTTCGTCTTTCTTTTATAGATTAACTTTTACACATTCTTCGGAACTCCAAAAAACTGAAAAACACTTTTCAATGTTAAGCGTTTTCCTTCATGTTTTCCCCTAACGTAGTTAAACAAATGAAAAGTACATAACAATACTTTTTAAATCATTTTATTTCGTCCAGACAGATGCGTTTTCGAAAAAGTTTTATCGGCTAACTTAACTTTTCACAATATTTTATCGTCAAATCTTTCGATGGAATGTCATTTCAACAAACCAAACTCTCGTAAAGGTTAGGTTATTCAAACCCTAACCCTAAGGGTTTCATTAGATGAATAGTGTCTATTTCGTCTTTTTCCTCGGAAATATTTTTGTTCCCGAAATTTTTTTATTTTCGTCTTGAAAATTCTTGATCGTTCAGTCTAGCTCGTAGCTAGAATCTTCCTATATTTATAATCATCCTGGATTCTAGAACGATTAATAAACACATAGCACAAAATATTATTAATAAAAATTCATTTTATTAATAACTAATTCATTAATCTTAAATTTTGGACAATCCGATTTTCCGGGTTGTCACATTCTTCCCCCCTTATAAAAATTTCGTCCTCGGAATTTCATAAAACCACACCCATACCCAGATGCTTTATTCCTACAACCTTTAGCAAAGGTTTAATCTTAATTCGTCCTTCTCACAAGGATCATTTGACAACCTGGAGAACCGGGTTGTCCAAAATTTAAGTTTAAAGAATTAGTTATTAATTAATAAAATAAATTTTTATTAATAATATTATGTGCTATGTGTTTATTAATATTTCTAGAACCAGGGATGATTATAATACGGGAGGATTCTGGCTACAAGCTAGACTGAACGAGTAAGAATTTTCAAGACGAAAATAAAAAATTTTCGGGAACAAAAATATTTCCGAGGAAAAGAATGAAATATGCACTATTCACCCGACGAAACCTTAAGGATTAGGGTTTGAATAACCTAATCCTTTTTGAGAGTTCGATATGTCGAAATGACATTCCGTCGAAAGATTTGATGATAACATGTCGTGAAAAGTTAAGTAAGCCGATGAAAGTTTTTCTCAAAAAATGTGCAAAAATCGGACGAAATAAAAATAATGAAAAATATTGTTATGTAATTTTCATTCGTTTAACTACGTTAGGGGAAAACGTGAAGGAAAACACTTATCATCAAAAAGTGTTTTTCAGTTTTTCAAAGTTCTGAAGAATGCGTAAAAGTTAATCTGTAAAGGAAAGACGAAATATCCAAAAATATTTGGATTCTGAGAATCGCAGTTTTTTGAACTATCGGACGAATCCCGAAAGACAGAACCACGAAACTTCTAAGATAAGCTTCATGAATAGTAAGGAGGTGTGAATAGTAACTTTGGGGGTAAAATGACTATTTTACCCCTAGCCTTGGTTTTCTATATAAGGAGAGCCTTAGCTCATTTGTTGGTGATATTGAAAATCACCAACCCTTGAGAGAGAGAGAGAGTTCGAATGAGGAGGAAAAAGGAGAGGAAAAACTAGCTAGTGTGAAAGCTTTGTCCAACAGAAGAAGATTAAAAAAGAAAGGTATTCAAAACCTAACTTCTAAGTTAATTTTTTTTAAGATTTCTATGTTAAAAACATAGTTTAATGAGAATAGAAGTAAAAGATGTTAAGAATGATTTTCATATGGTTGAAATCATGAGAAAAAAGAAGAAATAAGAATTAGATGTTTATTTTATAAATTTCTTAAGGAAGTATAAGTTTTGTAATGAATTTGAACGATCCGAATGAATCATATGAACAATTCAGTGAAATAAGTAAGGAATGATATTTTATAACACCAAATTCTAGGAAAAAGTGAAATCATAATCAAAGTATCGATTAAAAATGAAGAACGAACGAAGAACGCGAAGAACACGAAAAACGTTGTTGATGGATAAATTTAAAACCATCATAGTATAACTTGTTGATGCACAAGTTTACATTGCGTATAAGTCAGTTGCATATTGCTTGGTTAGGAACAATAGAAACGTTCATGAAGAACGGATTGAACTTAACTATAACGAAGTTATGGTAAAAATTTCGTAAAAGACGAATGAGAAGTAAAAAGTATGTAAATGAACTCGAATGTGTAGAGTTTCATAAGAATGAAAGAGAACATAGAAAACGTGAGTCATGGACTCAAGAACGAACAAGTTCCGAGTTCGGATGACCGAATTACGGACGAACGAACGAAGAATATTAATAACATAAAACGAACTAATGATGAAATTTAAGCCAATCAAAAGGCATGTTAACTGATTCAGAATAAATTTATATCTGAGGGAAGTTAAAGTAAGTAAGAAAAGGAAGAGAATGGCTTTGGAACGACCTCGTTCTGAGTTATAACGAATAAGTTATGAGATTGTGAAGTAAGTGTCTCAAATATGTTCAACACTTAGAAAAAAAAATTGAGTTTTAAGCCTGGCACCGCAGCGCCAGATAAGCCTTGGGTGGAGGCGGCGCAACGCCAACTCGCCAGAAACCAATCATCGCTAAGTATACCGCACGATGAAGAGATAAGAATGAACTCCTAGCCGCAGTCACGGCAAAGCAAAGCCTAGAGAAGAGCTTTTAATTGCTCAACTCCTGAGGGAAGTGTAAGCAAAGATAATGAACATATAGTTCACATAATGTAACACTTAATCAAGTGAATTAAACCTTTAGTAAAGGTTGAACGGGATTAAAAGACAAACAACGTAAACGCAAAATACGTAACCAATATCTAGGGACCGTAGTTGCGATAAAACGAACGTGTGAGATTACTATGACTATGATTCCTTAGACGTTGAGAGATGAGGGTTGAGTGTATGCGAATATTAAACAGGTAAAACCTACACACCGTGTATGGTTTGACCGTAAGGTAATAAAGAATGATGATTAAACATGTAAACGGTGAAGAAACAGAATTAATGACGTATAATGTTAAGAAACCAAGTTAGTAATAATAGCTTGGATAACGTTCTGAGTCAAATGAACTGGACGTTATAAGATATGAATAAGGTAACGTAAAATGTTTAACGCTATGAACGCATAGTATTGACATTGAATAATCCTGCTGAGTATACAAAAGACTGTATAACTTAGACGATAAAGAATGAATCGTGAGGTATGGCATTTTGTTACCAGAAATCCATAAGGAATGAGAAATTGACTTAACGAACATTATAGTTTAATGGTTTGGGTAAGTTAAGTTAAGTTTAGGTTGTGGTACAATCATAATTTTTGATGGTTGACATATGAGAGCTGGGCTAAACAATTCCTTTAGAAAGCGGAGGTATATACGAAACTGGCAACCGATCTAACTCACTATGAAAGACAGTGTAAACGAGACGGGAAACTAGTTTGTTGCTTGTTTGTGGGAAACCACTTAGAGTACCATATGGACTACTAGCAAAGGCACGATGTGTGCTGAGTCCTAGAAGAGTTATAAGAAGAAGATAAGAATGCAAATCATCAAAGATGATGATCGTATGAGTAAGACATCTCCGTATGTCATGAAGCCGTAAACTGGTAAAGAAAATTGGTCGCGTAAATTTTGTTTATAAGAACGCGAACCCTAAGAAGTAGAGTTAAGTAAACCAATGCATAAAGTCAAGTATATGACTAATTGGTGTATGTGTTATTTCCTTATATGCTATATAGGAATTGGAATGAGCGATTCAAGGTAAACTCGTAAGTTGTAATCAAATGTAAGTGAAAAGTTTCTAACTTCATTTATATTTTAAATGAATGCTAGTTTCTTAAACTTCTCATATATTGAACATGAGAAGTTTTATCTATATGCAAATGTGTGATATTTGTATAGGGTGGTAAAATGTATGAGGCCTTGTGCCACAATTTTAACACTTTGGTGTTTCTATGAGATGAATTGTTCTGTGGTTGAATTATTTAATATGAAAATGTTCTATTTATACATGAACCGTTATTGTTAAGTCTATGCTAATGATTCTAGCCGTACAGAATGTGTATGAAAAAGGTAGAAGAATGAAAGTATTTCAAAGTGAATGTGACTAATGTTTTAAAATGATAGGAATCGAGATTATTCCTTTTATTCAAGCTGTTTCATAACCTTTATTCGGTTATTGAAGTCTTAAAAGAATGTTTAAATTCTTGAAGTTGTTTATTCAACTGCTAATAGTTGCTGAGAAATTGAATGCTCACACTTGCTTTAAATGAAAAACATTTTCAGTGAACGATGTTAGAAAGAACTTGGGATCCCGTAGAAAGATCAAGTTTAATTTATCCGTAAGAAGTGTCATTCAGAATATGAATGTGCGTGAAGATCAAGCCAATACTTGTAATGTAGAATAGTTTAATTAAACTATAGACTAGTTTAACGAATTGTTATGTATCCTAGGTGGCGGATGAAAGTCACTCTTGTAAGATGTAAAGAATAATGTAATTATCATTATTGGTAATGAATGAGGTTATAAGGTATTAGAACCTGGGATTTGAGAATGTATGTTGTTATATTTAACTATATAATGATGTATGTTTGGAAGGAGATGGAACCGTGATGTACGGAATCTGGGTGTGAAGATAGACCGGATTTTGGGGCGTTACAGATCATTTGTTAACATAATCGTCATTAGTTAAACCTCACGTCTAACTATGCTTTCAATCTCTCGAGTAATCACATTCACCCCTTCTTCACAGAATTTTGTCCTCGAAATTTTAATATACCCTTCTTCTCAACTTCTCTTCAAAGAACTTCTTATCTTTCAAACATTCCCTAACCTTCATAACTTATCAAGAATCATGAAGTAGAATGAATAACGAGGAACATCAGAATTCCTTTAAAATATTTCATACTTTTGCTGAGGGGTCAAATCGACCATGAACTCTTACTAGGTTTAACAACATTTCATCGGAAACCCTTCTATCACAGTCAGTTTACAATCACCCAGAAAGTAAACTACCTCTTCCATACGTAGGTGATCAACCCATTGTATAACCCCATTTTGGGGTATGTTCACCTCAAACTTATTCATCAAATTCTGCACGAAAACAATTTGACTTTGCATAACTTCTTCAAAGAAAGCTCGATTTTCTTTTAAACATAACGTACCATTTGTCTTAGCCAAATCAAATAGCTTAGACCTTACCAATAAAATGGACATCAACTTGAAACATTCGTCTAGTCAAATCAATTGACATCGACTACTTCTTTAAATTTTTTCGCAATACATCAAAACGTTTTATGACGTTATGATACTGTACTTTTCACAGTACGTTGAGGACTTCATCAGTTTATGACTTCATCACTATACATCATACCATAGCGGGTTGTTGATCCTAAGATCACATCCAACACTAGGTTCAATTGTATTAATAACTCCATCATTTTACCATATTTGTATCAAATGCATTGATGATATAAAATTTATTTTTATATTTTAAATCAATTTATATCTAGCCGAAACAATTAGCATAGACATATAAAGAATAGTTCTTTTTAAAATCCATTGGTTCCAAAAGTTGAACCAATTCTTTCCTTTTTAAAACGCACATATTAGCACGATTTCAATAAACTTCAAAGTCTAGCATAGCTAGATGACTTGGAATATCCTATTTTTCCATCTTCCTTCATTGTCTTACTTGCGATAATACTTAAATTTTCTTTAGCACCTTCAATTCAAAGTATACAGAAAGTACTTCGTTTTCAGTCTAAACATTCATATACCTTAGTATAGTCCATCAACTTACCACACTTTATATGTTTAGGAACTTTTCACAACCATATGTGTTTAAGAACTTATTTTCACAATATGTAATCAAAGAACAAATCAAGGACTATCCATACGCTTAGGGCTCTAAAACATAGCATATAACTATGAGTTTCAAGAACTCGTACCTATTTTAACATTCTGAACTTATCAAATATATACATGAGAAAATATTCACATTCTCATTATATATATATTGATAGCGCGATATACTATTCCAATGATTATCACTGTAATAAGCTAAGAAGTTGTTACACCAAAGCACAAACCTCTGCCC
The DNA here is from genome assembly GCA_020205605.1 of Panax ginseng. Classification (NCBI taxonomy): domain Eukaryota; kingdom Viridiplantae; phylum Streptophyta; class Magnoliopsida; order Apiales; family Araliaceae; genus Panax; species Panax ginseng. Next base: position 72,688,547 of record CM035139.1, read on the forward strand.
ATAACAAAGGTTCATATAACTCAGCTATCATATGAGTCCTCAATTGAAATCTTACAACTTCTTACTTTCTCTTTACTTAATACGAATTTTCTTTAATTCGTATGCTATCCTTTACAACTCGATCTTCATCATACATCGTTTAACAGAACATCTATTATTATGATTCAATATGATCACGTGGTGATCTTCTTTCTTAATCGTTTAACTCAACGATTTTCTTATCCTTCTCTCTACGATTATAGTCTTAGGTACTCATACCTAAGGTTTATAACCTATCAGCTCTGATACCACTTTGTAACGCCCCAAAATCCAGTCTATCTTCACACCCGGATTCCGTACGTCACAGTTCCATCTTCTTCCAAACATACATCATTATATAGTGAAATATAACAACATACATTATCAAATCCCAGGTTCTAATAACTTATAACCTCGTTCATTACAAATAATGATAATTACATTATTCTTTACATCTTACAAAAGTGACTTTCATCCGCCACCGAGGATACATAACAGTTCATTAAACTAATCTATAGTTCAATTAAACTATTCTACATTACAAGTCTTGGCTTGATCTTTATGCACATTCATATACTGAATGGCATTTCTTCTGGATACCAGTTAGCTTGATCTTTACGGGATCCTTAAGTTCTTTCTAACATCGTTCGCTGAAAATGTTTTTATTTAAAGCAAGTGTGAGCATTCAATTGCTCAGCAAGTTATAGCAGTTGAATAAATAACATCAAGAATTTAAACATTCTTTTAAGACTTCAATAACCGAACAAAGGTTGTGAAGCATCTTGAATAATAGGAATAATTCTGATTCCTATCATTTTAAAACATTAGTTATATTCACTCTGAAATACTTTCATTCTTCTACCTTTTCCATAGACATCCTTTCTGGCTAGAATCATTAGCATAGACTTAACAATAACGGTTCATGTATAAATAGAACATTCTCTTATTGAACCGTTCAATCACAAAATAGTTCATCTCATAGAAACACCGAAGTGTTAAAATTGTGGCATAAGGCCTCATACATTCTACCACCTTGTACAAATATCACACATTTACACATAGATAAAACTTCTCATGTTCAACATCTTAGAAGTTTAAGAAACTAGCATTCATTTAAAATATGAATAAAGTTAGAAAACTTGCCTTACGCACAGCTACAACTTATAGTTTATGCTGAACTATTCATTGCAAACCCTATATAACACATAAGGAAATAGCACATACACCAATTAGTCATATACTTGACTTACGATCGGGTTTACTTAACTCGACTTCTTAGGTTCACGCTCTTGCAAACTAAGTTTACGCTACCAACTTTATTTACTGGCTTTACTTACTTCATAACATACTTGAGATGTCTTACTCATACGCATCATCATCTTTGATGATTTGTATTCTTATCTTCTTCTTATAACTCTTCTAGACTCAAAGACACATTGTGCCTTTCGCTAGTAGTCCATATGGTACTTTTCTGAGTGGTTTCTCACAAACAACCAACAAACTAGTTTCCGTCTTCGCTCTATTAATCGCCTTTCACAATGAAGTTGCATCACCATTGCGCTTTGTATATACCTCCACTCTCTCGAAGGAATTGTTTAGCCCAGCTCCCATATTTCAACCATCAAAGATTACGACTGTACCACAACCTAAACTTATCTTAACTTATCCAAACCATTAAAATTATAATGTTCGTTAAGTCAATTTCTCATTCCTTATGGCTTTCTGGCAACTAAATGTCATACTTCAGGATTCATTCTTTATAGTCTAAGGCATACAGTCTTTTGTATACTCAAAACAATCATTCATTATTAATTCTACGCATTCATAGCGTTAAGCATTTTACATTACCTTTATTCATATATTATAACATTCGGTTCATTCGACTCAGAACGTTATCCAAGTTATAATTATTAACCCGACTTCTTAACGTTATATGTCATTAATTCAGTTTATTCACCGTGCACAGGTTTAATCATCATTCTTCATTACTTTACGGTCAAACTGTATCGCCCCCATATCTATACTCCCACGGTATCCGATATGGTGCTTACCACGAGTCAATATATATAACGCATTTAAATCTATGCTTATATCTGATTGATTGACTATACAATTTATAACCAGATATAATTCCCATAGATCCAAGATTCACAGTATCCCATAACAGATGACAATTCTCAAGAGAACTATTACTGTGCTTGGATACCCTCACTTGGATAGATGAATTATATTTGTGAATAGTATCTAACTATTCAAATTCAGAGTATCAGTAATAACATGAACAGTCCATATTACCAATACCCTCACTCAGATGTATAGTCTATGTCATGTGAATTACACTATCATATCGATAGTACCTATTTATCTGAAATCCAGAGTATCAACAACAACATGAACAGTCCATGTTATCAATACCCTCACTTAGATAAATAGTTCCCAAGGTTCTCAAACTAGATTGATGATTATAAATTACATCTATATATGTAAGAAAACACGGTTGCGGAAGTAAAAGATGTTATATATCATAAATATTAAGGTTCGATTACATGATTCTTCATAAAGAATTTCTTATTACAAAGTATTCAACTAGACAGTAATATAAGCTAATCTAAGTAGGGACACCTCCCTTTATCTACTCCAGATGTACCATGGTTACCATCTATACTGCAAAGGGAATAATTTGCAAAGGTGAGCTATAACATGCTCAGCAGGTTTTATATTTATAACAATATATGATTTGAAAAAGTATAACAATTCAAAATTTAACTGATAGTTGCTACCATTTCTGGAATTTCTTTTTTAACCATTTTTGGAGTTTTTATTTCTGTCAGTCACACAGACTTAGAAACTTTGTTTAGATATGAGATAGGGGATCAACCTACTCAATATCCTAGGAGTATGCATCTCTTCCTACTATAGTGCTCATATGCACCCAAATGTCAATATATTATTGACCAAATCTCGATCCCTTACGAGATACACAACTTTAGAATATGATGTCTTACCAAAGCAATTTGGTTTGACACAACAGTTTATGCTCAATAAATAATATCATATGTGACGCCCCCAAAATAGGTCAAATCCATCCAACCTATTCTGAGTCGCCAAATACATAGTACAGAAAATAATTACAACTTTATTACAATTATCGTGCAAAATACGACAACACATACTGTGAGTTTAAATACAAATATTATCTTCTAGACAATATCCACACTCAGATAAAGTCCTCATTACAATTATTGATGCACTATTTTACAAAAATAGTGAGGACTGCTAAAACAACTGTCTAGGACCATCACTCTATACCCCGACTGGTTCCTGCTATATTCTCGCTTCCTAAGAAGAAAAATAGAACAAAAAGGAAAAGGGTGAGCTCAATTAGCCCAGTAAAGAATATTATGACTAAGATAATATACAACAAATTATCCTTAGTCTTCAACAGGGAAAAATCTGATAGAATATAATAGACAACAAGTTTTAGATCAACAACTGCAATGAAACAACAATTCATTGTAAGAGTTAAGTAGAGAATGAAATCTACTATCATCTATGAATTTAAAAGTCCATCATCAATATTTTATCCTCAGAACATCAATCAATATACATCTTGCATCAAATATTCATCTTTGCACTATGGGCCAAAGATATTCATTTGTATCACCAGTTGGTCATGTTCATCTCAACACCTATTCATCTTTGCACTATGGGCCAAAGATATTCATCAGGTAATCATTCATCTTTGCACTACATGCCAAAGATATTCATCAAGTATCACCATTAAGGACTGAGGATGATGAAAAACATTTTAGAGAACGAATCCAAAGAGAGATGTAAGGACAAATATTAGGATTCATACGCTTGGTTATCCAAATTCAATAATACTTCATAATAACCAAGTGTGAAGTAGAATTCAAAAATAAAGATCAAAACATGGATACAATCAAAGATAGTAACCATAAAAGACATCTGGGGACAAAAAAGAGAAAATTTTATTTTTCGGTGAATAATGTCGTATTCGTGAATAGTGTCGTATACGTGAATAGTAACCCCGACACAAAAAGGTAGAAATTCCACAATAAAATTCATAACAATATCTCAGCATAATGATATTGAAGAAAATAGTATCATTTAAGAAGAAAATAACATCCCTTACCTCAAAGAAAAACAAGATTTTTGAATGAAAGGCTCTGGATGTGATGTCGAATCTAAACTTGTAATCAATAAAGCAACTCACAAAGTATCTAAATACTCACAAAATATGCTCGATAATATAAAGAGAGAAAGAGAGAAAGCTTATGTTTCAGGTGTGATTTTCAATTCTAACCTAAGCACCTATTTATAGGAAAATGCATGCACGTAGAAGTAGACTTGACCTGCTACCTGATGGCTTTACCTGCTACTATTGCCACCCACCACATTTGAAATAAAATTTGAGCACATTTCTCACCAACCAAAAGTGGGGGCCACCAATTCTAGAATTTTCCACCAAAATGATAAATTCTAAAACTTCAACAATTTCTGAACCAGTCACCTCTTAAAATTCATAAAAAATCATACGTTCATTTTTAACGGTTCAAAATTTGTGGACATATACTCAACTTATATATGTATAACATATCCAAAAATCACAACGATCCAACTATTTGATTAAAAATTATAACTAACGCAATATATCTCAAGAACACTGGTTTGATTTTTAATACCTCCAATCCGACAAAATACTGATAAAACACCTCAACATTAATTCCTTCAATTATAGCCACATAAATAAATCCATCATTTATATGCACATCAAATAAATATTTCTTTATCATATAAATCAATAATTAATTATTCACAAATAATATTACAGAATCACAATCATGACAACCAAGCAGTTCCTAGGAAAGAGGGGGCTTTTCAATAAGGATTTTTCCTTACTGGCGCGCATTTAGGTGACCAAACCACTCCTTGGTAGAACTTTCTAGACATTGCCAATAATGTTATCTAATAATATTATTCAAATAATATGAATTATTGATCTGATAATGTGAAATATTGTGCAATAACAATTATTGAAACAACAATAATATAAACTATCAATGCAAAGAATTATCAATCAATAAAATAAAATATTGAACAAAGAATTCATCAGAATAATGATTGAGTAGTGCCTTCACGTAAGAATTAATAATTCAACAATACATCGCTCAATACCGTGCTGCTATTGTGAAACCACGCCAGACATCAGATTTTTAACCACCGTGTAATCCAATAAGTGTTAATTGTAATAATTACGCTCAATTATTTATAAAAACTCATACTTTGTCGCTTTTCCTTCATCCAACCGTTATGGGGCCCACAAATGGTTCAAGCAAGGCCGTCAGACGGATATTCCCTCGACAAAAAGAATATTCCACGACCAAACGAATATTCCCCGACAACAATGAATATTTTATAACCACTTGCTTATTTTGCAAAATTTGCACATTTCACCCATAACCAAAATATTATATCAAATTAACGCCATATTATTTCAAAATAATAATTAGAGGAAAATTTAATTTTATTTATAAAAAGCTGGGGTCTTACAACCTCCCCTCTTTATGAAATTTCATCCTCGAAATTGACGTACATACCTGGTGTTTCGAAAAGGTGAGGATACCTCGTTTTCATTTCCAATTCCAACTCCCAAGTCATTTCTTCAATAACATGGTTCCTCCACAAAACCTTAACTTGTAGCATAACCTTTGTGCGTAGGGCATGCTCTTTCTTATCCAAGATCTTGATAGGTACCTCCTCGTACGTTAAATCTTCGGCTATCTCGTCTGGTTCTAACGCAATAATGTGGTTTGGGTCGTCCACATATTTACGTAACATCGATACGTGAAAAACGTTATGAACACGCGACATACTTAGCGTTAAGGAGAGTCTATAGGCCACAGTTCCTACTCGATCGAGAATTTTAAATAAATCAAAGGTTTGAGCTTTCTTCTCTTCATCGACTCTTAATTCTAGAATAACGCCTTTCAGACCTTCTTCTTTATATTCATCACCCAAAGGTATAGCTTGAGCGGGTTTTAACTTTATCAATTAAAGTCGATTCTACTCGTATGTCATCATGTGGGTCCCTAGAGTCTTTAACTCTATCTCTATCATTTGTAAATTATACAAGATAGGTCTTTGTGTTCAATAATATCGCATTCGTACTCGCGTACGATCTTCTACTCAATGCGTCAGCTATCACTTTCGCTTTTCCAGGATGGTATGGTTAGAACATGTGCCAAAATGAGTTGCCTCTTGAGCTCTTGGAAGATCTTCTCGCATTCCTCGCTCCATGCGAATTTTGTATCTTTCCAAGTCAACTAAGTTAATGGAGTAGCAATTTGAGAAAATCCTTCCAAGAATCTCCGATAGTAACCAACTAAGCCTAGAAAGCTACGTATTTCGATTACTGACTTAAGTTGCTCTCAACTGTGACTCTTATCTCAATCTTGGATTGCACGTCACAATAGCACCGATCGTTTTACCACCACACGAATATAGAGTCCCCTACGGAGAGTCTGGCATTGGTGCATTCCACAAAGGAAGTCACCAGATAGAGGCTCGGGTACCAACTCTTGTACTTGGGTTTTTAACTCCTGAAGTTCAATAGGAGCCATTCGATATGAGATTTTAGAAATGGGTTTTGTAACCGGTTCAAAGTCGATACAAAATTCAATATCACACTCAGGAAATTTTTCAGGAAATACATCAGGAGATTTACTAACAACAGAAATATCATTCAAATCTGACGTATTTTTGTTTAAATCCATGAAATGGGCTAAAAAAACTTAACATCTATTTTTTAATAAACGAATGGCTTTATGGCTTGATATGAAAGTGTTTGACTTCAATGGTTTGGTTGCTTGAATTCGTATAATAGGTTGATTAGGAATATGAAAACTAACAACCTTACGAAAACAATCAATTTTGGCATGATTAGTGGTTAACCAATCAATCCCTAAAATCACATCAAATGCAAGTATCTTTAAAGAGATAATATCAACAGGTAATGTGATTGTCCCCACTTGGATCAAACAAGATTTATAAACAGTGGATATGATAAAAGTTTCTCCTAACGGAGTCTCCACAGATAAGTCAAAGTCTAATTTTTCCGGAGTCAAGTTTAAACGTTGAGCACAAGTAGGAGAGATAAAAGAATGGGTAGAACAGGTATCTAATAAGGTATAGATTTTGCAAGAATTTATAATTAACTAACCCATGATACCTTCGTTTGGGTTCCTCGCATTTTGGGCAGTCACGACAAACGCTCTTCTAGAAACCGCCGACTTTGTTTTGTCCGCATCCGCCTTTGGTTCCACCGTCCCAGCTGGACTTGATTTCGCTAAAGGAAAAAATTGAGCTATGTGACCGTCTTTTCCACAACTAAAACATACCTTGAAAGGTTGTGAACAGTTTGGACTTATATGTCCCTCCTCTCCGTGATCTCAGAGATCTAATCGCGGCCGTTCTCCTCCCCAGAATTTGTTGTCAGTCGGTGTCACGCCAACGCCTTTCCCGTCATTGTTAAACCTTCTCTTCTTGAAATTTTCACTTAACTCACCTCTCCTATAATCATGGCCACGATTACCACCCGAGTGGTTACCGCTTTTCTCCGTATTTTTTCCTCCTCATCGTTATTATCATCGTTCGATGATCGCCGCCACCGATATGACCCCGGTCAGGTCCCTCAATTGAATATACTCACTATCTCGCCTAATAATTGAGCCTTGTTGACAACATTTGAATACAGAGAAAAATTTGTGAGAGATAAGGTATCGACATATTTCGGGTTTTAGACCTCTCAAAAACATCCGCGTCATATGTTCCTCATTTTCTACCAAATGAGGTGCAACCTCGATAACTCGCGAACTTCGCCAGATCGGACACCATCATGTTGTTCTCTTCACCTAATAAACTCGACCTCCATCATATGACGAATACTTTCAGGAAAGTACTTGTCATCGAACAATTTCTAAAATTTTTCCAAGACATGCTGAAAAGCTACCGGTCAGTACGCTTCACAGATTTCCACCAATAATCTACCTCACCACGGAACATAAATGTGGCGAATGGAACCTTCTGTTCCTCCGTGCATCCCAAAATATTGAATATCTTGGTAATTTACTTTACCCATGTTTTCGCCTTAATCGGATCCGGCTTTCCCCAGAAGTCTGGTGGTCCCAACTCCTTAAACTGCTTGGCTGTGACAAACCGCGCGTTGCTAACATTTCCACCCGTATTTTGTACACGAGTCTCCCTCGTTTGATTTTGCATGAACTGTAAAAAGTTTCTAAACATCCCATCATTCATCGTTTGCTCGTTAGTGTTGTTTACAGGAGGAATATTGCCTTCCTTTTGCACGTTCTCCTGATTGGTGACTAAATGTGTTTCCACAGTCTCATACACTCCATTGTTAACGTTCTCAGCTGCCATTCTTAAATACTGCCATAAAACACGGGCTAATTAAACAAATTAATATATCACATAATATCCCTATATTATGACCGACCAACAAATAAGCTTAGGTAGGACACACTAGCGAAGGATTAACTCGTCTCTCCCCCCATAGTTCTAGTCTCACATCTCAGCCAGGGGTCATATCACTAAGCTCTGATACCAACTGTGACGCCCCCAAAATAGGTCCAATACATCCAACCTATTCTGAGTCGCCAAATACATGGTACAGAAAACAACTACAAGTATATTACAATTGTCGTGCAAAATACGACAACAAATGCTGTGAGTTTAAATACAAATATTATCTTCTAGACAATATCCATACTCAGATAAAGTTCTCATTACAATTATTGATGCACTATTTTACAAAAATAGTGAGGACTACTAAAACAACTGTCTAGGACCATCACTCTATACCCCGACTGGTTCCTGCTATATTCTCGCTTCTTGAGAAGAAAAATGGAACAAAAAGGAAAAGGGTGAGCTCAATTAGCCCAGTAAAGAATATTATGACTAAGATAATATACAACAAATTATCCTTAGTCTTCAATAGGGAAAATTTTATAGAATATAATAGACAACAAGTTTTAGATCAACAATTGCAAATGAAAACAATAATTCATTAAAGAGTTAAGAGAGAATGAAATCTACTATCATCTATGAATTTAAAAGTCCATCATCAATATTTTATCCTCAGAACATCAATCGATATACATCTTGCATCAAATATTCATCTTTGCATTACGGGCCAAAGATATTCATCAGGTAATCATTCACCTTTGCACTACAGGCCAAAGATATTCATCAAGTATCACCATTAAGGACTGAGGATGATGAAAAACATTTTAGAGAACGAATCCAAAGGAGATGTAAGGACAAATATTAGGGATTCGTATTTCGGTTTATCTAAATTCAATAATACTCCATAATAACCAAGTGTGAAGTAGAATTCAAAAATAAAGATCAAAACATAGATACAATCAAAGATAGTAACCATAAAAGACATCTGGGACGAAAAAGAGAAAATTTCATTTTTCGGTGAATAGTGCCGTATTCGTGAATAGTGTCGTCTACGTGAATAGTACCGTATACGTGAATAGTAACCTCGACACAAAAAGGTAGAAATTCCACAATAAAATTCACAACAATATCTCAGTATGATGATATTGAAGAAAATAATATCATTTAAGAATAAAATAACATCCCTTACCTCAAAGAAACAAAGATTTCCGGAATGAAAGGCCTGATGTGATGTCGAATCTAAACTTGTACCGAATAAAGAACTCTCAAAGTATCTAAATACTCACAAAATACGCTCGATAATATAACGAGAGAAAGAGAGAAAGCTTATGTTTCTGGTGTGATTTTCAATTCTAACTTAAGCATCTCTTTATAGGAAAATGCTAGCACGCCGAAGCAGACTTGACCTGCTACCTAATGGCTTTTCCTACTACTATTTCCACCCACCACATTTGAAATAGAATTTGAGTACATTTCTCACCAACCAAAATTGGTGGCCACCAATTCAAAAATTTTCCACCAAAATAATAAATTCCGAAACTTCAACAATTTCTGAACCAGTCATCTCTTAAAATTCATAACAAATCATACGTTCATTTTTTACGGTTCAAAATTTGTGGACATACATTCAACTTATATGTGTATAACATATCCAAAAATCACAACGATCTAATTGTCGGATTAAAAATTATAACTCACGCAATATATCTCAAGAACACTAGTTTGATTTTTAATACCTCTAATCTGACAAAATACTGATAAAACACCTCAACATTAATTCCTTCAATTATAGCCACATAAATAAATCCACCATTTATATCCACATCAAATAAATATTTCCTTATCATATAAATCAATAATTAATTATTCACAAATAATATTACAGAATCACAATCATGACAACCAGGCAGTTCCCAGGAAAGAGGGGGCTTTCCAATAAGGATTTCTACTTACTGGCGCGTAATTAGGTGACCAAACCTCTCCTTGACAGAACTTTCTAGACATTGCCAATAATGTTATCTAATAATATTATTCAAATAATATGAATTATTGATCTGATAATGGGAAATACTGTGCAATGACAATTATTGAAACAACAATAATATAAACTATCAATGCAACAATTATCGAATCAATAAAATAAAATATTGAACAAAGAATTCATCAGAATAATGATCGAGTAGTGCCTTCTTACGTAAGAATTAATAATTCAACAATATCGCAAATACCGTGTATATTAGGCAACCACGCCAGACATCGATTTTAACCACCGTGTAATCCAACAAAGTTGTTAATCTTAATAATTACGCCGTTATTTATAAAAACTCATACTTTGTCGCTTTCCTTCATCCAACCGCTTTTCCGTTATGGGCCCATAAATGGTCAAGGCGTCATCGCATTTAATATTCCCGAATAAAAAAAAATATTCCACGACCAAACGAATATTCCCCGACAACAATGAAACATTATATAACCACTTGCTTATTTTATAACCACTTGCTTATTTTGCAAAATTTATGCATTTCACCCATAACCAAAACATTATATAAAATTAACACCTTATTATTTCAAAATAATAATTAGAGAAAAATTCAATTTTATTTATAAAAAGCTGGGGTCTTACATCATAGGAATAAACAATTCATTTCTTAGTTATGCTGAAGCTATAGCAATAACATTACAATAAGTGGTAATTCAAGTTTAGGTTTGGTATATTATATTAACAGCAATTCAAGATAGAATTCTTGTTCAACGAATAAACAGGGTTTGAGAAATTTGCGTAAGTAATAACTTAATTATTAATAATATCCTAACAAAATAAAATATTTATTAAATTTATATAAAAATATCAAAAGTTAATTATATTAACTTAATATAATTTTTAAAACTATTTTTATATTTTTTTTATATTTATTTATTAATTATTTCTAATTTTTATTAATTAATTTCTAAAAAAAAAATTATGTCTATCGCTAAAGCCCTATAGTGATAGGAAGTGACGTTTATAGGTGTTCTTGAATTTCTGGGTTTTAGTCGGTCATGGTCTAGGGACCACTTTGACTATAATCTACTTTTACATCATAATGATTCCGAGTCGGGATGTACGGATGTTATAAGACTATACAAGAGATGCAACATCGACAAATTTCATGCTTTAACCTACATATAACAAGAAGTTATAGAGGCTCAAAGACACCTGCCGAAAGCCGTTTTGAGTTTTTGGTAACCGAACCTGTAATGCTGGTCACGGCCTCACCAACAATTTTGTGGCTTTCATATCTTTGAATCTGTGTAATAGATTTGTGTTGTGTTTGTTGTAATAGGTAGTCTATATGTCAAGGTACAAAATAAAACACTGGTTTGGACAAAGAATAATTCTAAGGTCTCGATCTATGTTGGTCAAAGTACAACCAAAGACCGTTTTCATGTTCATCTGGCTTTTCTAGGTAACCCGTAAAAACTTGGTCAAGCTTCGATCAACGACTTTTTGACCATTAATTCCAAAGAATCAGATGAATTGTTTAAGCAATTTAAGGTCATAGATATGTAGTATGTATATCAAGGTATTAATTCATTATAAAAAGTTATTAAAACAACAAATGTAGTTTATTAAAAGGTCGGGTCAAAGTAGTTGGTTCAACATGTTCTCGAAGTTTTCCTGGGTAACCCAAAAATAGAATCTCGTGATCTAATAACCACCTTCACCACCAGATCTTGTAATATATGGTTCTAATGAACTCCGCTTTTCTTTCCGATTAAAGACCTCATGTCATACTACAAATAACACACAAGTAACAGAACTAATTATTAACATACATGGATCTACAAGCTCTTACATTCAACTGTCAGGCTTGTTTTTCCAAAATTTCCAGATTACTTAAAACACTAATTTGAGGCATCTAGATGTTATGAAAACATGTTCTATCAACCTAACATACTTTCTAACATGCTATTACACAAATCTAAATATCTAAACAATAATTTGAACAAAGCATCAAAGATATAGCTATGAATTAGGGGGTGCACCTTTCTTGCTTGATTTTTGATTTCTGGCTATTTAATCTGTTGTTGTTATCACCGGGGCTTGTATAGGCAGGTTATATGAGTGTATTGGCTTATAATTTTTGTGGGTTTGCTCTGAGCTAGGTTTCCTTTTATAGAATTTTCTAACTTGGCTTTTTGGTTATTTTTCCACCCACTTGCCTTCTAAAAGATCAGATCTATGACTCTTCTGGTGCTTGGGAGTTTGGAAGCATGTCATGTGATGTTTTGGAACTTGTGTGGATGACTCTCAACCTACTTGTGAGCTAGTTGACCAAATTAGTAGCTTAATTATCCCCTAATCCTCACTAATCTTGATTAGGGTTTTGTTTTTAATTAAAGATTAAGGTTGCTTAATAATGTTTATTAGTACCTAATTGAAGTTTAGTAATCATGATTAGGTGTTAGGATAACCAAATTAGGGTATAGTTTACAAATTAGGGTTAGGGTTTATAATCACTACAAGAAAATAGGGATGTAGTGAAGGAAAATTTGTGAAGGAATTCATTCCTTCATATGAGGAGTTTTCTAGCGAGGGAATAATGAAAGAAAAAAAATTAGTGACAATATAGTTATTATGAAGGAAACATTCTTCACAATTTAAATTTTTTTTCTTTTGCAAAATTGAAATGATAGAAAGATGTTTAGCGCCAATTTTTTTTTGAAAATTTGCGAAGAAAAATATTATTAATGAAGAAATTATTACTCACTATATATTATTGGTGAGAGATTTTTTGCGAGGGATAAAATTAGTCAATATTTTTTTAAAATAAGTTTTTTAGAATTAATTGTAGTGAATATAAATTGTATTATATATCAATAAATTAATTTTTTTATAATAGTAAATGTGATAACCCACAAGTGTAAATTAAATTAATCATTTGGTTAATGAATATATATATATATATATATATATATATATATGAATAAATTGTTTTGAAACAATTTATGAAAAGGAGCAAATTTAATTTAATTGTATAAATTAAATGTGTTATTTAAAATAATTAATGAAGGATATATTAATCATTTAAATTAGTGATTCGTTACATTAAAGTGTTTACATTAATTATGAATTTAATTTCATAATTAATGGAGGAATTTTTTATACATATTATAAAGTATAAATATCTAAGTTTGATTAATAATAAAATGAAAAATAAAAATAAATAATAAGTAAAAATAATATGTGGGATTTTGGATTGAATCAGCAGCATGTGATGAGGCTAAGCTCCTTTAATTTAATTTTATTTTTTTAATGTTTTCAAAGGATCAAGAAGTGTGATAGAAGTTTTCTGTATATAAGTATATATAGATACACCTACCTTGTGCTGGAAAAAAAGAGAGCAGTAGAGGCGATAAAGAGAAAAGAAAAGAAAACTCTAATCGACTCACTGAAAGAAAGAAGATCGAGGATAAGATATGAAGAGAAGCTATATATTCCTACTTCGTTGCAAAACTAAAGGTAAAAATCTCTTTCCGTACTCTCTATGTTCATAGTTTTGTAACGTAAAAATTGAGGGAAAAGTTTCTTTTACTTGTTAATTTTTTTAGCCCAATTTGAAGATTTGGGTGGTGATTAACTGATTATTTATTTGTGATATGCTGGATTGAAATCAATTGTTAATTTTGAGCTTAATTTGAAGAATTGCGTGGTGATTCCTCCTGTTCTTTAACTGATAATATCGATTTATGGTTTTCATGTGCCATTAATCTCTTTCTTTGTAGGGTTTGAATTTTTATGGGAAATCACAACTACCAATTAGAGGGGTAATTTAAGTAAGAACATAGACAAATTGAGGGCTTACAATTTCGAATCTACGATACAGAAACCAACTCTTTTTAATCTTTTGTTTAATGAAAACATGTAAAGGTTGTTTTTATTTAAACCCAATTGGATGTTAAATGTATTCGGTAATAATGTAAGAGGATGAAGGTTAGATAATTAGTCGCTGATAAGTAACCTGAGATTTCTAGTCATACACTACATCATGTAATTGGATGCTTTAAGCATATTGTCTTGACTTTTTATTCATGTTCTGTTCAGTTGGGAATTTCTGTGTTTTCAAATTAGTTTTATTTTTTTTTGTGTATGTGTGTGTGTGTGTGTATATATATATATATATATATATATATATATATATATAATATTGAGGATGGCTTGGTATTGAATTGACTTGGGCAATTTTTTTTAAAAAGTTTTTGTTCAATTAGTCAGTGATTCTTTATAATACTGAGTTGAATATGGGTTTATGAACAAACAGTGGTTCCTTATGTATCATTTAGAACAATTGAATATTAATATATGAACAATCAGTGTCCATTGTGTGAACAAAATATGTGTTATATCTTTTTTCTTCTCTTTCGGCAAGTTTGGGTGTTATGTCCCCTATACTAAATAATTATTTTTCTCTTTTATTATGTTTTGTGAAGCTTTCTCTTAGACACCCCCAAATCTGGGTATCTTCCAACCCGACATATGGTGTTCCACGGTGCTACAGTTCACATAAACATTCAATTGAAATGCCTCAAAAGAACGAATATGTCTTATATATATATATATATTCAAAAATAATATTACCATTCCCCAGGTTCTTTATAACCATTACATTTATTCTTGTCATAATATCAAATATTATCATTACAAACCTATACTATTACATAGGTAATCTACAGGTTTGCCTTAGCCTTTCCTTTATCCTTACCAGATCTTTCGGTTCGTTTGGTCTTAGCTGCATTCATATGGTTTAAGAAAGAGTGAGCATAACTAGCTCAACAAGTACAACTATTCCATTTAACAATATGCTTGAATCATACGAATTATATATCTTCAATAACTGAACAATAGTTATGATGTAACGCCCCAGAAAATCGAACCTTTTGTAAATACTTTTATAATGAATAAAATAGTATTATTTGTTATTATTATGTGTTAGTAAGATGAATGTCGTTCTATAACCTAGAAACGTAAGAAAGTTGTAGTATTTTAACCACGTGCAGGAATTAAAGTGTTTGAATTTTCAAGACGAAAATAAAAGTTTTCCGAGAAATTTTCTGAAAAATACTATTCATCGATTTCCGCTCGGGAATTATTTTTGAACTTCTGAAAAATATGTAATGTTATAATGTTAAGATGGATTATGTAATAATAATCTAAGTATGGAAAATGCAATATTTCGCATGCGGACTTAGTTCGAGAACATTAGGAAAATCAAGTATTAAGAATCTAATGTAATGATCATATGATATGTATGTATTGTGCGAGGTAGTATATACGAGTATGATACGAAGTATTATACGAGTATATGTGAATGATAATATTCCGTATATTATGAATTAGTATACGAATTAGAATACGAGAATTATACGTATAGTATATGTGATAAGGTTTTTAATTAAATGACATGGACTAGTAGGATTGTGTAAACAATTGAATAGCCAATAAACATTAGGGTGTAAGCCCAAGTGGTGGTGAATGTGAAGCCCAAAACAAATTAATGCAAGCCCACAAGAATAAGCTATGTAATTAAACCTAAGCCCAATGTATTGATCCAATGGACTAGCTTGATCCATGGGGCAACCCATGGGTAATCTTGATGACCAATGATTTGTTGTGGAGGCCAAGTAATTAGTGTGGTTAGCAAGATTACTTAGTTGTTAAGTAAGTGAATAGTAAGGCGTTACTAAGGAGGTGGGATAACATAATGACCAATATGCCCTAATTTGGAGAAGTCTATAAATAGCAAGCTTAAAATTCATTTGTTGGATTGTTATTTTTCATCCAACATAAAGCAACTTAAGTGTTAGAGAGAATAAGCACTTTTAAGTTAAACTTCAATTGTTAGATTTTCAAGAAGAAAAGAAGAACTAGTTCATCAAGGTTAAGACTCTTGTCCTATAATCTTCCATCTCTTCCATGATAGCTTGATAGTGAAGTGATGGTCTTGTATGTTAAGAATGATAAAAATGAATAAAATAAGGACTTAAGTCCTAATAAGCCGAGAATAAGCACTTTGTTCATAGATAAGCTATGAATTAAGTAAGAACTTGTAAGACTTGTGTCATGTTTGCATGAATGTTGTTAACATGATTAAAGTATGTAAGAATGTTGAAATGGAATCTAGTAGTTTATAATTTGTTAAGTTATTAACTTATGAGGAATAAGCCAAATCATAACTTAAAAATAAGTTGTAATATGTAAATTGAAATGTCTATAGAATGAATTGAATTCATTTAAAACGATGAACAAATCCTAAGTAACGAAGTTTTGTCGGAATTCACACGATTGGACGATAATCGTCGAATTCGTGAAATTCTCAGAATGGAAGTAGGATTTTTTGTTTGAACTTGAAAACATTGGTTTTCGATGAAGACAAGTCTTATTTGGCATTATAGAGTTGCGGACTCGAAAATGACCGAATTCTGACTTAGAACGAAGAAACTATCGTTGAACGTTCACGAACGTTTATCATTTTCGTTAAAAATGAACCAATAGGTGAATTTTTAGTAAACGAAGTCAAAAATATAAAATTCTTGCATGAACATGTAGATTATGTAATTTGTGAACCGTAGGCTCTTGAACAAGCCAATTCGGACTTGTAACGAAGAAGTTATGAGCCTGGGAGTTTCACAAAAATAAAAATTTGTAAAAATTTCGTACACGAGTCAAGGCCAAGACCAAACCAAGGCCAAATAGGTGGCGTTGCAGCACCGAGTAGCATGGCCGAGAGGATGCTGTGACTCATCAAGTGTGGCGCGCAGTCATTTCGAACCGGGAAAAAGCTATCATGGCGAGTCGCGCTTACCATGGGTCGAGAAGAAGTCAAATACATAAGCCAAATTTTTTAGGATTTTGACATCAAGAATGGTCAGTAAGAAGAGCATGAACAATAGCTTAATTACAACACTGTTAAGACATGTTTAAACCTTAGGTATGATCACTTAGGGTTCAAGTAACTCAATTGCATATGAATGTAAAAATGACATAACGGAAAGCTGGAACCAATAATAACAAATCTAAGTCATAATTAGATTGTGAAGAAGGGTAAGATTCATTAGGAATCATGTATGCTCATTCATGACCTAATGTGTATGCTATGTGATCATCTATTGTAGAGACCTTAAAGACTTAACGTGAACGTGTAATAACCGTAACAGACGCTTAAGGCAAGTATTCTAACCCTTGTTTCAGTTCAATCTGGACAAGCTTTGTGGTTCATGTACTCTTACGCATGAATTGATGTATGATGAAATCAAAGCCAACTCTTTTGGCTAGATTTATATTATGTTTCTAACAAAGCATGGTCAATGTTTACCAAGTTATATTGGTATGGTTTTCAAACGAAGACTGAGTATGCTAAAAATATTTTGTCATCAAACAACAGGCACGTGAGGTTGCCACAACTTAAACGTACATACGTTTAATGAATGTAGTGTTGATAAACATAGAGTACTATAGGATGATCACCTAGACGTGCTCGTAAGAAATGTCGGACATACAAACTTAGTGTCGGGATGTCCTTTTCAAATAAAGTATGAAATGTTCAAGGTCTTGGACAGGAATTGATGTTTTACTGAATATTGTTATTGTAAAATGTTTTAAAGAAAAGAGAAGTGTTATTTTGAATTATCGATAGTACTTCATAACTATTGTTCAGTTATTAAAGATATATGTTTTCTATGATTCAAGCATATTGTTAAATAGAATTGTTGTACTTACTGAGTTAGTCATGCTCACTCTTGCTTGAACCATATGAATACTGCTAAGACCGAACGAACCGAAGGATCTGGCAAGGATAAAGGAAACGCGAAGACAAACCCGTAGAATACTTTTGTAATAGTATAGGTTTAATGTTGTAATATATTTGATACTATGACAAGAATAAATGTAATGGTTATAAAGAAGTTGGGGAATGTTAATATTATTTTGAATATATAAAAGACATATTTGTTCCTTTGAGGCCTTTCAATTGAATGTATGTGTGAATGGTAGTACCGTGTAGCACCATCTGTCGGGTTGGAAGATACCCGAATTTGGGGGCGTCACAGGTTGGTATCAAGTGCTTAATGTACATGTGAGAGTTTCTATTTATCTAGCTGATGTATATTTTTAAATTACGTAGTTATAAAAGTTATTTGGAAATAGTCCATGCCAGTTGGTAACTAAATATGAATATAGAGGTAACCATTTTATTTTAGATTTTGCAACCAAATTTACATAAAATGTTTCGTATCAGCTTACCAATTGTTCAATGTATATGTTTACTTTATATTGATAACTCATGATGGAATCAAAATTAAAATATTAATCAACAACAATTTTGGTTATCAGACACCATCAAAAATATTACCAACCATGTGATTTATAGTTACTAGCAAAGAAACAATTATATATTCCTCAGTAATAATTAAATTTGTTGTGATTGGTTATCGCTCTCCATTGCTTACAACAACCTGAATAAACATTGTAAAGTAACCAAGTCAATATTAGACAGTAACCAAATTACATAATCTTAGTAACCAGAATATAAATCACATTTTTACATGCAATTTTGAACGCCTAAATGATGAAATTTGACCAAAAAACCCTGCAGTTCACCAGCAAAGCTTGTGACTTTTGATCATTGACCCATTTCCAATGAAATTAGGCTCCGAAAACGTCAAAATCTGACACTCCAAACTTGATAAAAATTGTCAAATTGTCACTGCAACTAAATAAACATTATACTATAACCAATTAAATAGTATACAACAACCAATATATATAATCAGATTAACAGTTGTATGAAGGTAACTAATGTAGTCAATAAGTAACCACCAATATAAAAGAAACAATTATAAAACTCAATAACATTATAGAGTAACCAAATAAACACCTTACAAAGATCTAAATACATATTATACAAAGAATTAAGATATATGTAATTAGTAGCCAAGATTATAAAAAATATTTTTACATTCATTTTACAACCAAAACAATCAAGAATGACTTTGTTACAAATTAAAGACTAACAAGTGTAATGAAGGTAACTCAGTGATAGCCTCGAATCCCGTCCTAATCACCACGGATCGGTGCACTATTTCTATAACTATCATGAAGATATAAACATAAATTATTTATACATTAAACATTATACACTATCCCCAAGGTCGAGTAACCATAACTTATACACTTTTCATATCCCATCTAACATATAATGTTACTATAATAAATTACTTTTACAAATCTAGTCGCATTACATAGTCTCAAGTCAAGGCTTTTTATCTTTCCTTATATCCGACGATTCACCTTGATCCGCAATGTTTTATCATGATATAACAAGGGTGAGTATGAAAGTTGCCCAAAGAAGTTTAAATACAATTTAAGGATATATCATGATCGAAAGAGTCTCGAATAATAAGTTGGCTATAATTCACAATGTTGTTGTGAATTAGCATGAACAAACTTTTTGATCCAACAAGTATTAAACATGAACAATATATATCTGGACCAACTGGTAATGAAGGTGATCAGCCTTTTAAACCTGACTTATACATACAAGATGTACAGAGTACAATTCTACATGGCAATCAATAATGATTAACCATAAGCATAACTGAATGAAACACTCTTAGTAGAGTTAAGAAAAACTTGTATGCACCGCTGATTCTCAAGTTATTTAAATATAACTTAGCTTTATCCGAAGACCCAATATAGATAATATCAATCTCCAAACATTAGAATATTATCATCACAGTATAAAATAACCTAACACATTACCACATAATCTTATAAGTCTATACAAAGACATAAGACATACAAGATCAAGTCAAACTATTTAAGTCCGAGTTGGAACCGACACAATTATATCATCCCAACTATTTAATGGATTTAATATCGAGTTTAAGTTCAATTAAACTCTACCTAAACACTAAACAATATCTTAGACAATCATATTATCAATTGTAATAATTTTCAAAGATTCATAAAAATTTTCAAGTAATTATTACTTTTATCACGATTTTTCAATCAATAATAACGATTTAAATACCACATAATTCCTTAATCATTAATATTTATTTAATACCAAATATTAATAAAAATCATAACATAATATTATAATATATTTATACTATATCAAAGTATTTTTAATACCTTAAAATCATATTTCTATGATTTTAAACAATCAAATCCATTATCCGATAATTAATATTAATATTAAAATATTAACATTTTCATGACAAAATATCAAAAGTTATATTTTATAACTTAAAATATTTTTATAACACTTGAATCATTTTATATGATTTTTAAATCATTAATTTATTTTTCCCATAATTTATTTAATATATTTATTAAATAAATTAATTGCCATTAATAATAAATTATTAATAAATTTATCACAAAATATTAAAAAGTCATCAAAATAACTTAAAATATTTTCTAACACTATAATATAATTTTTCATGATTTTTCATGAATTAAAACCATTTTTAAATAATTTATTTAATATAATAATTAAATAAATAAATACATTTTATATTCCAAAAATACTAAATATTTTTTTGAAATATACTCAAAATAATTAAAACTATTTTTCAAGCTTTAAAATATTTTTTCGTAATTTATTATGTATTTTTTAATAATTAAAAACCATTTTTATCTATTTAATAATAATAAATTTCTATTTTTCAAATTAAGTGTCGCTTATAGGGGCTTTATGTGACAAATCTGTTCTTTGTTGGTGTTCTCGAGTCTCAAGAACACCGATACTTTCGCGTGATCAATATGCCATGTTTGACCATCCTTAAATTTCGATACAAACTGCTTCGAAATTTCTAACCATGATCTTGTAGATAATATGTAACACTACAACTAGATACCTGCTTTCTAAATCAAAAAACAAACACACAATTAGATCTGGACAATCAAAATGCTTGTCAGAACATGCCTGGGTTTTCTGGGCAACCCAGAAACCCAAGGCAGTTCGTGTGTCTACTTTTGAGCTCAAATTACAAAGTGTTCTGGTAATTATTTTGCTTGTTTCTTGGTTTATAACCATAAGACACATGACAAAGAACAACGAGATAACAAGATCTCAAATCCATAAACAACAAATCCATAGGTTATGACACGGTACCAAAGTTCGACAGAATCGTGGTTCTTTAGAAATCTGGGTTTTCCAGATTTCTACAAAAGCTGGTGGTCAACGCAGGTTTGACCCTCAATAACTTGAATCCTACACATGATCTGGGTATGTTGGTTGATTTCATAATCAAAGCAAACGTGCAAGTATACACGATCAACAAGTAATATAGTGATAAATTAGAGTATCGATCCCTCAGACAATTCTAATTAATAAATTCCAACTACTAGTACTGTATTAATCCAATTTTATTTAAACAACCCAAAAATTGTGATTATTAAAGTTAAGAAAACTAATTGTAAATATAACCAAGAAATTATGCTAAAAGAAAACAAGAACAAATTAAAATTATTTGAATGCAGATGAATGATAATTAAGACTCCAATTTCCCCAATTATGATTACTAAATCAATTATTCAATTATCCCAATTATTATGTCTCTTCGAATTGTTAATGAATTCTCAAATGCCAAAGCCCTCTCGAAAGTGATCAATTGCCTTCTATTTAACCTGCATTAATTTTGCTATATCTCTATGCAAAACAATTGAATTAAACTCATTACAATCCCAATTCCTTATGTGTTACATGCTAAAATAGATATTCTCATTCTATTCACAAACCTAATTATTCACTATGTAAATAACTAAGTCACATGTCATCCTCGCTTTCTAGCTTCTAACCCTAGAATTCCTTTCTCAATTCCTTCTAGAGTAACACAATTAATTATCGGCGATAATTAATCAATAAATCCAAAGCACGATGAACAATTCACTTTCACATAAATAATTGGAATAAATTAAATAATCTATCCATCACCATAAAAGGTTCCATTGAATCTTAATAAAAATATTAGTTCATTTACTTTAAATAAAACCACAAATAATTGATAAATCATCCTTAAGAAGTTACACAATTTAAAAGAGTAAAGAAAAACTCCAAGTTGTAGCCTTCAGATCTGATCTTGCTCCTTGCTCCTTGCTCCTTGCTCCAATCTCCAAAATATATGTAGAATTTTCCTTCCCCATTCGATAAAAAGAATCCATTTATATTTACTTGCCCAATTCCACAAATCCTAGTCCAAATAGGCTTCTAAAACACACCAAATTAGAGAGTCAAACGATGGTCAAAGCCCAACCCTCGTCTGCTCCACACGCCATGAGCCCAAGTCGAGTCAATCGGACGACTAATACTTCAACAATGCTTGTACCTTTGCACAATACCTTGCTATTGAAAGCGTAAAATGAATTCGCCTTTTTAGCCCAATTGCTTCCAATTGCTTCAACAACGCACAATCAACTCGCCACAACACAACTTAAACGAGTAAAATAACTCTAAAACGCTCAACACACAAACAAATTAAGGCTAAACGTAATCAATTCACGGGTATATTACCAATCATCAAATACCCCCAAACTTAAATCAATCATGGTCCTCAAGCAACAAAACACAAAAACACGAATAACTAAACATCATGCAAATGCAAACTAACTAAAGGACCTTAATTCCAAAGAATTCAATAGTTAACGAATATCCATAGCCCTCGTAAAAAATCACAAAAACATGCTAATACCTCATGTTAAAACAGATCAACAATATCCCAACAATCAATCAATCAAAATCATATTATTGATATTGTGAGTGTGTGTTCAATCAACCATGTCAATTAAACGACAAGCAAAAATCAAAGATAATAAAGTTCTTAATAAGCTTCATACATACTTCAACTCAAGAACGCATCAAATAAACTAGATTCAATCAAATTAAACAATCACCAAAGTTCAAGATTCAACATGGAATACTTGTGTTTGTTTTTTTGCTAAACTAGGGGCATTTTGCTCTTTTCCCGCTTTTATTGTCTTTTTTTTTAACCACGACTGCAGTAAATGTCTCATTCCATTAGGCTAACAAGGCTACCCTTAGCGAAGCTTTCAATTAACGATTCCTGCACTATATAAGACCTTAGGGCGCTTAGGTTTTAAGATACCCCTTGGCATTTCTTACTCAAGTAACAAAGGCCCCGAAACGAGACTAGTCATGATATATATATATATATATATTTTATATATTTTTTTTCCCAGCTAGCTCAAAGCTTGTATACTCCATATATTTTTCCCAAACTTAAGTTCAAATCTAAATTCAGTCTTCACTAGCTACTTAACTTGTTCCTTCATTTCACTAGCATTCATCCTTTAGAACTCTACTATCTATCTATTTAAACTATCATAGCTAACATGGTCATCTTTCCAAATGTGCTATCCTTGAAACATCGTCAAAACAGATAGGATTCAAATCATGTCAAGAACATCATATTACCGACTCAACAATCCTTACTAGACTAGTTCATGCAATTTTAAGTTCATCATCGGGCCTTCAAATATACTCACTATCAAAAGTCGGAATTAACATGCAATCCTAAATGCAACATAAAAAAAAACTAAAAACAAGTTTACTCATGCAACTAAGAAAATAAAACTTAACAACCACCCCCAAACTTATCTAGAAAGCAATGTCCTCATGCGAAAGATAAAACAAAATAAAAATGAGAGGACTCCCGATGAGCTTAAGCGTCCGAATCATCATCATCCTCGCCATTTCTAGACCAGATTTGAGGAAAACCCGGGGGATCGGAGCAGATGGAAACCGACCGAGACTAACATTTGAAATTCACTGGGCATTCATCGCGATCTCAAGCAAACCTGTCAACCAAATACTTAAAGATAACGCTCAAGGCCAGACAAAGTGACATTTTGGGCTTCAAGATTGTAGAACCAACTATTGATTTCTCTTTGAATGCCTTCGAACCACACCTCTATACGCGGCATTTGAGGGACCGTATGTAGATGGAGCCCGGACTATGGAGCTTGAGATTGTTTAGCTTGGGGAATTATGAAACCCAATCCCTAGGGTGGTTTGCTCCACCATCCATACTTTGTACCCTACCGATCAACTTGTGGTCCAACACCGGCATAAAGCTTTTGGGTCATCTCGTCACGACTTCCATTTGACGCCTTTAACTTGTCACATAACATGCAGATGAGAGACGGATGTGGTAATCCTCCGGTGGTACTCCCACGAGATGCTCGGAGGACAGATTGCAAGATGAGATGGCCCACATCAATTTTGAATCCTTTGAGGATTGAGTATAAAGCCAAGACGTTCCCCGCAACATGCCTCACATGGGTGCATGGCACGAAGTTTTATGCGAATGAATGATACCATGCCTTCCCATATAAGTTCGAGATTCGCTAATGGGAAGGTCATGTTTCGCGTTCTCGACCGGCCCATGGGTGCCCTACCGACAAAGCTCACGAATTATCTTCTCATAATCGCCCATCACTCACAAACCGTGCATATTCGCTGCTCAATCCTCGAGTGGCGCTTGATAGCACCCGTTGAAGTCCTTTCGCCAAATCCAACCGTTTTTGCCCTCGACGAATACCGTAGTAGTGATCATGCTCGCACACGTTGGCGTAAAATTCTTTTACCATTGCAATTATCATGGATCGGGCCGTATGCGGTGAGTGTGAACCAATTTCTCTCGGCTTATCACGACCGCCATGTCGCCATCTTTTGTTGGATCGAGACTCAACCCACGCTCCGAACCAATAATCGAAGTAAAATAATCGGTCAGATCTTCCTGAACCATGCAAGATCGACAAATCGGCAATTTTCACAAAACCTCGGAGGTGGAGTTGAGGCGGTCCCTGATCTTTCACCACCCTGACGTTTCGATGCCATAAAGCGAGTCTGCAAGTACAAGCATATATATATATATATATATATATATATATATATATATATATTAGTATTGAACAAATTTTTGAATTGCAATAAACTTATATATGACTCAACCCCCAAACTGTGAAAAATAAATGGACATCGAGCACATTTTGTGAGGGGTGGTGTTGACACAAGAATATATATGATATGCATAAGTATGCCGATTGAAGTCATGGGCTCATCCGTTAATAGAGTTGGCACACGCAACACAAGAGATGCCCAAAAGAGTTATTATAGAGTGCGTGAGGAGTCACGTATGGATCAATATAGTCTAATTCTCCCCACCTAATTCACTTTATGTGTGATGGTAACCAAGAACAAGTGCTACAAAGAGATTGAACTCATTGTGGTGGCACATGGGTCTCAGAGTGATAGTGCTTGGACATAGTGATAAGTGTGCGTGTGGAAAAGATCCTTCACTCGGAAATTCATCAAACATCTAAGAGGCAACTCATCAATTACTTAGATTTGTACTAAGTTATCATCGAATTCATACCTCTTATTAAACAAAAATATCCCATTGATGCAATCTCTGCTTTCAAGTAAGCAATTTATGGCCATTATACAATTTTGTTTTTGTTCTATCTCTAGATGAGATACACATCCGAATGTAGAACACTTACCAAATAAATCAATACCAAGGCTTGTTGCACAAAAATATAATTAAAACATTCAACATACCTTGGTAGATGATTGTGAGAGAGATGAGAATTGTGTCACTATTGGAGGATTGAACCCTAGAATTTGATAATAAGCCTTATAATTTTTCGGTGTATCCAAGTGAGAGAGAGAAGGAGATCGTGTAGGAGATGGAGGGGAAGGAGACGTGTGCTAATAAAAGGAAGGAGCGTAACCGATTAGCAGTTATAACCAAATTAGGACTCTTGTCGACCTCTAAATAATGGGCGTCAGATTTGTATGGGGAAAAAGTCGGTGGCGCCTTGGCAAGAGAGTTCAGGAGGCCCTCATCACGGGCGCTATATTTAAGCTTAGGAATATAGCGCCGAAATTTCGTGGCAGAATCTTCATTAACGCTTTAAGCGTTTGGCACTATTTTTGTATTTGCAACAAATAATGGGCGCCTAGGCTTGGCAGCCTTGATGAATTCCTCGCTCACACCTCCGATCACCGCAACATGGAATTTAATTAACCACCCACCACGATGAGTAACTCTACTTTCTAATACTAAAATAGAGACATGATATGCAATAGATAAGAAGAATAACTAAAATACTCCAAGAAATAAAATAAAATAAAATAAAATTGATTGGGTTGCTTCCCAATAAGCGCTACCGGTTTCTTGTCGACTACCTTTTTGCTAGTTTGCTCAATTGTTCACCGGGTCGGAGAGATTTACTGAACGTAGTTTGCCTTTCAATAGGTCCACTCCAAGAATGTTTGAGTGTCGCCGACCGCTAACCTTGAATGTGCAATTTGAATTTGGTTTTTCGATCTCAATGTTACCATGTGGGGCAACAGACACGATCGTAAAAGGTCCCGACCAACGTGATTTCAGTTTCCCTGGAAATAAACGCAATCTCGAATTGAAGAGCAAGACTTGTTGGCCCAGTTGAAATGTTTTATCGAGAATTTTCTTATCATGCAAGCTTTGACTTTCTCCTTGTAGAGTTTTTGCGCTTTTTACACGCGTAAAGCGGAATTCATCCATCTCGCTCAATCTGCAGTAACCTTTGCTCACCATTGCTTTGTTCATCAAAATTGAGCTTCCGAATGGCCCATAGACGCACTATGTTCTAGCTTTCATTTGGGAGGTGACACGCTTTTCCATAAACCATTCGATAAGGTGACATACCGATCGGATTCTTATATGTTGTCACGATATGCCCATAGAGCATCGCCAAGACGTAGCGACCAATCTTTTCGAGACGGATTGACCACCTTTTCCGCAATTCTCGACCTCCCTATTCAAACCTCGACTTGGCCATTGGTTTGGGGGTGATACGCAATTTAGCGATTTTACGGCGAACCCCATACTTCACTAGTAACTTTGTGGATCGCTTGTTGCAAAAATGTGTTCCTCATCACTTATTATCGCCTCGTGGAGTCCCAAATCGTGTGAAAATATTTTCTTTAAAAATTGCAAGACGACGTTAGCATCGTTTGTGGGCAAGCTGCGGCTTACCCATTTGGAAACATAATCCACCGCCAATGTAATATACCGATTATTGAAAGATGAGGGAACGGTCCCATGAAATCAATGCCCCAAACGTCGAACAATTCTACCTTAGAGTTGAGTGGCATCTCATTTCGCTTGGAGATATTACCAACGCGTTGACATCTCGTCACGCTTTAGCACATAGAGATACACATCCTTGAATAACGAAGGCCAAGAAATCCAGATCAGAACACCTTGGCCGCAGCTTCGATCACCGAATAATGCCTCCATAGTCGGATGAATGGTAATGACCTAAGATATCATCCCATCTCTTCACGAGGTATACAACGCCTAATCATTTGATCCGCTGCGGGCTTTAAACAAGAACGGTTCATCCCAATAGTATTGCTTCACGTCACGGAGGAATTTCTTTCGTTGTTCGCGAATTCAAATCGAGGTAATACCTTAAGCAACCACATAGTTCACATAATCAACATACCAAGGCAATGTTGTGGTCACTTTCGTAGAAGTTGTTCGTCTGTAAATTTCTCGTTAATCGAATGCATTGTCTTTCCTCTCGCACCTCATCATTTTCAATACGAAAGATGATCCGCTACTTGATTTTCTTCAGATCCTTTCTATCCGGATCTCCAAATCAAACTCTCAAGCAAGAATACCCAACGGATTAACCTTGGTTTGGCATCCTTCTTTTCGATCAAATATTTGATTACAGAATGATCCGTGTAGACAATTACCTTGGTTCCGATGAGATATGCTCTAAATTTGATCAACGTCTTGCTTGAGTAATAGATTGTATGGAAAATTTTGTTGAGACGTTGACCCAAAAACTCGCTCCCATCAGATAGTCAGCCGCTGCGTCGCATTATCAATTCGAATGGTGTACTAATCCATCTAGCGCCACAATGATTGGAGCGGATACTAGCTTCTTTCTTTAAAATCTCGAATGCCTCGATACATGATCGATCTATTTTGAAAGGCACATCTTTCTCTAACAAGGAACACAAGGGTTTTGAGATTTTGAAAAATCTTTGATGAAACGTCGATAAAAACCCGCGACGTCCCAAAAAGCTCAAATTCCTTCACGGATGATGGAGGTGGTAATTTCTCAATAGTCTCAATCTTTGCTTTATCCACCTCTAGTCCTACCGCAGAAACCCCGTGTCTTGAGAATAATCCTTCTTTCACCATAAAGTGACATTTTTCCCAATTAAGAACCAGATTAGTCTCCACGCATCGTTTCAATACTAACATTAGATTTTTCAAGCACAGATCAAAGCTATCACCAAACACGGAAAAATCGTCCATAAATACCTCCAGATTTTTCTCGACCATGCTCGGAGAAGATCGCCATCACGCATCATTGGAAGGTTCTTTGATGCGTTAGATAAACCAAAAGACATTCGCCGAAATGCAAACGTACCGTATGGGCATGTGAATGTCGTTTTCTCTTGATCCTCAGGTACAATAGCAATTTGATTATATCCAGAATAACCATCCAAGAGACAATAAAATTGATGTCCCGCTAGTCTATCCAACATCTGATCAATGAATGGTAAGGGAAAGTGATCCTTACGTGTGGTTTTATTTAGCTTGCGGTAGTCCCATTTTACACTTCTCCATCCTCAGAATCGTCGAGTAGGGATGAGCTCATTCGCTTCATTCTTCACCACTGTCATACCCCCTTTTTTTGGTACGCATTGGACATGACTCACCCATGAACTATCTGAGATCGGGTAAATAATGCCAACATCCAACCACTTTATTATTTCCTTTTTCACCACCTCCTTCATGATGGGGTTTAACCTTCTTTGCATCTCAATGGTTGGTTTCGCCCCTTCCTCCATTAAGATTTTATGCATGCAGAATGATGGGCTAATACCTCGAATGTCTCGCTATAGTCCACCCATTCTTTGTTTTTTGAATTCTCGCATGAAACCCGTAGCAATTTTTCCTTTTACGATCACCAATTCTCGGGAAACAATAACCTGGTAGGTCTCGTCTTTTCCTAAATAAGCATATTGCGTATGGGGTGGTAATGGCTTTAACTCTAGCACCGTGGCTCTTATATCGACGGTTTGAACTTTTTACCTTCAACTTGGGCCTCTCTATGGTGTCAAGGATCGAGTGCTTTTAGGAACAACTTCTTTGGTGTGTCTAGCCATTTAGCGTATTCGATATCTTCTTGATGCCATATTAAATCTCGCTTAAGCAAAATAAATTCAAGTGGGTCCTCCAAAAAAGTTGTCCTGAATTTATGATTCACCAATTCCTTCATGATATCAACCCTCATACATTCACCTTTTTCTTTAGGATACGACATCGACTTGAAGACGTTAAAAGTGACTTGTTAATCTTTAACTCGCATTGTCAATTCACCTTTTTGAACATCAATCAGTGTTCTGCCTGTCGCCAAAAATGGTCGCCCAAGAATGATCGAAATCTCACTGTCCACTTCACAATCTAGAATAAAGAAATCCGCGGGGAAGATAAATTTATCCACTTTTACTAGCACATCTTCAACTATACCTCGTGGATATGTACCGATCTATCCACTAGCTGCAAACTGATATTTATTGGGCGTGGAGCCTGAAGTCCGAACTGGCTGTAGACGGATAATGGCATTAGATTAATACTGGCCCCCAAATCACACAAGGCTCGTCCAGAAAACTGATTTCCAATCTCGCACGGTATATTAAAACTACTTGGATCCTTGAGCTTTGGCGGTAACTTATTCTGAATGATAGCACTGCATTCTTCCGTCAATGCTACTGTCTCGAATTCACCCAATTTCCTTTTCTTTGACAGAACCTCCTTCATAAACTTCGCATAACTCTAAGATCTCGCTCCAATGCTTGGCCAAGGGATGTTGATGTCTGCAATTTCTTGAAGATATCCAAAAATCGAGAGAACCGCTTATCTAACTTGGATTTCTAAAATCTCTGCGATACTGATGGGGGGCATTATGCAGTTGGTTCCAAATTTTTCTCGCCGTGTGAGGTCTCCTCTTGATGCTTTTCGATATCCACCACTTTCTCAATTTCAATTTGTACCTTGTCCTCCTTTTCCTTATCCGTATCGAAGTCTTGTAGTTCTTTCCCACTCGTGGAGATTACCGCTTTACAATGCTCGTCTACTCGCCGGGTTTTTCTTTGGTGTCGCTTGAAGTGTTCCAAGTGGTTTGCTTATTCAACGACGTGCCATTTGCCCCATTTGATTTTCTAGGTTTTTGATCGATGCAGTCTGACTTTGTATACTCAACTCCACTTGATTCAATCTTTTATCACTCTCCTCACTTTTTTTCTCAACTGCCTTAACAAATCTTTCCAAGGCTTCTTCCCAGCTTGCTTTCCGCACGGGTTGTTGTGTCTGGTTTTGAAACCCGAAATTGTTTTGTTGTCTCGGTGCTTGTTCTGCAGCTTGGTTGTTACTCCATGAAAACCCAGGATGATTTCTCCAACCCGGATTATATGTACTTTGATTCGGATAAGGCTGAGTAGACCGACTATAACTTCCCACATATTGTGCTACTTCAGCATTGATGCACATTGATCCGTAGTATGACCCCCAGCACAAATTTCACAGACCATAGCTATCTGCTGAGTGGATTGTGGACGCAATAATTCTATCTGCTTAGCCATTACTGTCATTTGCACTTGTAAAGATGTTATTGCATCCACATCATACTTTCCCGCTGCTTTCGGAGGATTAGACCTCGTCATGGGCCACTGATAATTGTTGGTGGCCATCGTCTCAAACAACTGAAATGCCTCATCAAGGTTTTTAGACATAATTGCTCCTCCTGCTGCTGCGTCAATACTTGCCCTTGTGGATGCTTTTAACCCATCGCAAAATATCGCTAATTGCATCCACTGTGGAATTCCATGGTGTGGGCATTTGCGGAGCATATCCTTAAACCTTTCCCACGCCTCATACAACGATTTCGAATCAAATTGTGCGAAGGTATGAATGTCATTCCGTAGTTTTGCTTGATGAATTTGGCGGAAAAATTTAGCTAGAAATTTTTGAGCCAAGTCGTCCCAAGTGTGGATTGAGTCGAGGTCGAAGGTATAACCAATCAAGTGCTTTGTCTTTCAAAGTGAATGGGAACATTCTCAACCTCAGAGCATCTTTCGGCACATTGTTGAATTTGAAGATGTCGCAAACTTCCAAGAAGCTCAAGATATGCTCATTCGGATCATCTAATGGACCACCCCAAACCGACATCGATTCTCAAGCATTTGAATGGTAGCCGGTTTGATCTCAAAATTGTTAGCATTGATTGTTTGGTCTCCTAATGCTCGATCAGATATCCGTGACATTCGGCATGGCATAGTCCCTAAGTGATTTCTGATTGTTCCCTGCCATGTTCACTAGAATTTCTTGATCCGCCAGTTCTTCTTCCTCGGGTGTTACCGCACTAGTCGATTGCCCTTTCCGAAATTTCCTTTCAATCTCGTCGATATAAGGAAAAAGTTCCCTTCGTGCCCTTGATCTAGTGTTCATACACTTGCAAAGAATTCTCGCGAAAACAAGAAAAAAATAAGTAACGTTTAAATTAAGACCTAATTGATTATAACTAATATAGAATTAATATTAACAAAAGAATTCCCGAATCTACTAAAAACTTGTTGGTTGATTTCACAATCAAAGCAAACGTGCAAGTATACACGATCAACAAGTAATATAGTGATAAATTAGAGTATCGATCCCTCAGACAATTCTAATTAATAAATTCCAACTACTAAGATCAGATTAATCCAATTTTATTTAAACAACCCAAAAATTGTGATTATTAAAGTTACGAAAACTAATTGTAAATATAACCAAGAAATTATGCTAAAAGAAAACAAGAACAAATTAAAAATTATTTGAATGCAGATGAATGATAATTAAGACTCCAATTTTCCCAATTATGATTACTAAATCAATTATTCAATTATCCCAATTATTATGTCTACTGAATTGTTAACAGGAATTCTCAAATGCCAAAAGCTCTCTCTCGAGTGATCAATTGCCTTCTATTTAACCCAGATTAATTTTGATATATCTCTATGCAAAACAATTGAATTAAACTCGTTACAATCCCAATTCTTTATGTGTTACATGCGGCAAATAGATATTCTCATTCTATTCACAAACCTAATTATTCACTATGTAAATAACTAAGTCACATGTCATCCTGCCCAGTTATAACCCTAGAATTCCTTTCTCAATTCCTTCTAGAGTAACACATTAATTATTGGCCAGATAATTAATCAATAAATCCAAAGCATGATGAACAATTCACTTCAACATAAATAATTGGAATAAATTAAATAATCAATCCATCACCATAAAAGGTTCCATTGGAATCTTAATAAAAGAATTAGTTCACGACGCCAAAATAAAACCACAAATAATTGATAAATCATCCTTAAGAAGTTACACAATTTAAAAGAGTAAAGAAAAACTCCAAGTTGTAGCCTTCAGATCTGATCTTGCTCCTTGCTCCAATCTCCAAAATATATGTAGAATTTTCCCTCCCCATTCGATAAAAAGAATCCATTTATATTTACTTGCCCAATTCCACAAATCCTAGTCCAAATAGGCTTCTAAAACACACCAAATTCGTAGTCAAACGATGGTCAAAGCCCAACCCTCGTCCGTTCCACACGCCACAGCCCAAGTCGAGTCAATAACGGACGATAAGCGCCGACGCCGTTTTGTACCTTTGCAATAATACTTCGGCGCTTATTGAGCGGTAAAATGAATCTTGCCCCTTTTTTAGCCCAATTGCTTCCAATTGCTCCAACAACGCACAATCTTGCCACAACACAACTTAAACGAGTAAAATAACTCTAAAACGCTTCGAACACACAACAAATTAAGGCTAAACGTAATCAATTCATGGGTATATTACCCAATCATCAGGGTATTCTAAGGACTCTAGTGTATAGTCTACATACCAGTCTATAATGTCTAACCAACAAGATAACCAAAATAACAAATTAACAGGAAGATATAGTGCCCGCAAAACGTTGTCGAAATTGCGGGTTTCACGGAAATTTTCCGGGTTTTCTGTAAACAGTTTTGTGTTCTATCAACGATTTGACCATTAATAACTTTTGATCTATACACGATCTAGGCTTGATTCAAGTTTCAGAGCAAAGACCTTACAACATAGAATAGATCTATAACTTTAAACACAACAAACAACTAGCACATATGAATCTATGGGCTCTGAGATTCTCTACTGTCAGCCACTTTTTTTCCGTATTTCGATTTTTAAAATCATCAATTTCGAGCATCTAAGTGTTATGGATCCGTGATATTACAACCCGGATCACTAATATATACTACACCCTACACATTTAAACATAAAATCACAACATCAAACATCGGATCTAAGGATTTCTAGAATTAGGGTTTATACCTCATAAATGCTCAATTTTGAATCGATCTTTGGTGTTTGATCCTGCAAGCTAAAGGTCGACTTTGGTTTTGTTTCTCACTCACTTTCACTCTCAAAATTCTCTATGGAAGAGAGAAATGGACTTGGCTCAAATGAAAATAAAGTAAGCTTTGTCCTACTTTTTAAAGCTCTTAGATTTTTAATCTATGGTCACAATTGATGCTAAGTGGCAATGAGATCCGATTTTTTGAGAGACATAGGCACATGGCTAGCTTGGGGTTGGTTACCAACCATTTACTAGAGCTAGATCTACACTCCATCTCAATATAATATTAGAAAGGGTAGTTTGGTCTTTTGGCTCATAAAGTGCAAGGCAACTTGGTAATTTCCCATAATCATTAGGTTTCAACCCTTAGGGTTTAGGGTTTAACCCTTTAGGTTTTGACAAATTGATTTCTAATAATTCCAATTTAGGTTTCAAAAATAGAAATTTAATATTTTCTAAATTGCAATTAGGATTCTATAATTATAACAAGATTTCCAAATCACGTAAATTCAATCTTGCTATCGAGGATTATTATCTCTTAATTAAAATTGCTAATTTAGCAATTAGGGTCAAAATTGTATGCGTTAGGGTTTATAACGCAAGAGTTAGGGTTTAAAAATAGAAAATAATACTTCTAATTTAGAAATTAGATTTCCTAATTAGATTAGGGTTTTCTTATAACTTGAAAATTAGGATTAATGTTTCCTAATTAACATTAAAGTTATTAAACTAACAAATGGTGTTTTTTTTTCCTAATTATAAATTAGGGTTTCTAATCAATAATTTAGGGTTCCAAATTCGAAATTAGGGTTTGCTAACTAATCAAGCTTTACCCTAATTAATATTATGATTAATAGCACTTAAGCATTATAATTCTCCTTTATGTTCCCAAATTAGGGTTTCAAATTACCAATAATCAAATTAGAGTTCCCAGATTTGGTATTAGGGTTTCCTAATAATCAATTAGGGTTTCAAGTGAATCATTAGGTTTTTCCCTAATTAAGTTATAATTTAATAACGCTTTCAACCTTATATCAAGATTGCATCCCCAATCTAGGGTTTTAAATTTTCAATTAAGGTTTTAAATTCTTAATCGAACTTAGGGTTTGAGAACCTGCTTTAGGGTTTCTTATCAATCATTAGGATTTTCTAATTTAACGTCGAGGCTCTTGGGGTTTGTGACTAATATAATTTATCCGTCAACCTCGACCCTTAACCCCATACTATGCACACATAATACCATATTCACATAACATAAACACATATACACTTAGTCTTGAATAATTCACCTAAATCCATCACGAATTTTGAAATCCTCAAAATTCCTCCCCAAAAACATTAAACGATACACTTATTCTCCGTCTTGGTTCATTATTTGATCTTAAATCAATCATTTAAGATTTTAATAAATTGTCTAATTTCTCGGGTTGTCACATTCAATTTTTCTTCTAAAAAAAATTTCGTCCCCGAAATTTACCTTTTACACCTTACTCCTTATACCATGCGCTTATACACCATTCATACACATCATCACATCGCTACCCAATACACCACTCGGAAGAGTAAAAGTTTTCAAATCGTCTTTGAGGGTTATATAGACTCATGAACTACTTGAGGTTTATAGGTATTACTACCGCTACCTATTTCCATTAAGAAAAAGGTAATCTACCCCTTCATAAAGGTTAACAAGAGGGTTTACAATCACGAAGAAGGTAAACTACCATTACTAAGTACTTTAGGTGATTAGCCTATCGTGATTTTACGCCATGGATAACGGATTAATCATGTCTAGCGAATATTTACACTACTCGATTGGATTATTTATCCAAACAACATAGTTCACCTCAGTCTTATCGTAGGATTCCGCACCAAAACTATTTGGTTCGGGAAATTTCTTTCAATGAACACTTAGAGTTTTCATAACATTAGTCTAGTTTAATCGAATAAAGATAGACTCATATCAATAATTCAACTCAATCGAATTATTTAGGTGTAGCTAAACCCCGCTTCATTGGCAAAATTTAAATTTTGAAAACATTTTAGAATGACGCCATGATGTCGTCATCAGATTAATAATCCGCTTTGAGGAGGCCATCATCGTATTTACTTTGTCATAACACATCATACAATAAGTGGAATAGCGACTTTAGGTCAAATTCACACTAAGTATTCCCCCCGTATTTACAACTCCATCACATTTTATCATCTCTCGCACTGTGTTACACGGTACATGAGTGATAAATAAAATAACTTTTGATATTTCAAATCATTTAAGGCTCTGGTTTGAAATAAGTAGCATGATCGTATTTTTTAAATCGCTTCAAAAATGGTTACGAGTCTACATTTTTTTTTTAAAAGCACATATATGATTTTTTTTTTGATGTCAAAATTTTCAAGTTTAGCATAGCTAGGAGTTTAGAAA
This sequence comes from Panax ginseng, assembly GCA_020205605.1. Taxonomy (NCBI): domain Eukaryota; kingdom Viridiplantae; phylum Streptophyta; class Magnoliopsida; order Apiales; family Araliaceae; genus Panax; species Panax ginseng. The sequence goes on from CM035139.1 coordinate 72,725,009, forward strand.
AACCTAATGCCTCCACTAATAATCATTTACTTAACAATCTATCTGCTCCTATAATCCTCCATTTTCATTCACACATAACTATACCCAGCCTTAAATAAACCACACTTATGAGTTCATAAGACCACAATTATATGAGTTTAAGAACTTACCTAGTCGCAGGACCTTTGGCGTCCATTCATTTGAGGGGGTTCATAAACACTTCATATAACTATGAATCAATAATGTCACATAAGTATGAGTTTTAAGAACTCGTGATTTAACCCTATATTCTCTACCTACGACTCTATCTATTTGTTATACACATGAGAAAGGAATCACCTTCTTCACATGCGTATAGTAAATAATACGACACAACATTTCAATGATTATCAATGTCGAAACTAAGTAGTTTTTACACCAAGTACAATTCCACTACCATACAAGGAATCATACAACTTAGTTCGGTTGACACGAGTCCTCAATCAAATCCCCACCTAATCTTAACCCCCATTCACAATACTGAATTTCATTTAATCTGTATTCATAATTCATAACTCTTTCATGAGTTTTCATAGTACAATTTCATAGTACAACTTACAACATCTTGATGTAACTTTCCAATCATCAAATTGATTCTTCTCCATACTATAACCTTATCAGATCACGGGGTGATCTCATCGTATATATTACGATTCATTTCTATATCTTGATCGTTTTGTTTTACGATCTCCTATCACCGCATTTTTTAGTCTTTTTAGACTCTATCTATTCATCACAACCTGTTCACCTTTATTATCGAGTTAGGGAACTCAGATCTTTATAACTCGCCGAGATTCGCTTTTGAATCTTACCACACACACTAACTTTCTATGTGAGTTAGATCTTATCCTAATCATCATGGTTATTAGTCTAAGGTAACTCTACCTTAGGTTTATAACCAATGACTTTGATACTAATCGTGATAGCCTCCGACCAGGTCCTAATCACCACGGATCCGTGCACTATTTCTATAACTATCATGGAAGGTATAAACATAAATTGTTTATACATTAAACATTATACACTATCCCCAAGGTCGAGTAACCATAACTTATACACTTTTCATATCCTATCTAACATATATAATGTTACTATAATAAATTACTTTTACAAATCTAGTCAGACATGTAGTCCCAAGTCAAGGCCATCTTTATCTTTCCTCAGATCCGACGCATTCGCCTTGATCTCGTAATGTTTTATCATGATATAGCAAGGGTGAGTATGAAAGTTGCCCAAAGAAGTTTAAATACAATTTAAGGATATATCATGATTGAAAGAGTCCGAATAATAAGTTGGCTATAATTCACAATGTCGTTGTGGAATTAGCAAGAACAAACTTTTGATCGAACAAGTATTAAACATGAATAATATATATCCGGACCAACTGGTAATGAAGGTGATCGAAATTTTCATACCGACTTATACATACAAGATGTACAGAGTACAATTCTACATGGCAATCAAGAATGATTAACCATAAGCATAATCGAATGAAACACTCTTAGTAGAGTTAAGAAAAACTTTTCGCACCGCTTGATTCATCAAGCTTCTTAAATATAACTTAGCTTTTATCCGAAGACCTAATATAGATAATATCAATCTCCAAACATTAGAATATTATCATCACAAAGATAAAATAACCTAACACATTACCACATAATCTTATCACCATACAAAGACATAAAGACATAACATCAAGTCAAACTATTTAAGTCCGAGTTGAACCGACATTAATTCTATCATCCCGACGATCTAATGGACGAATATCGAGTTTAAGTTCAATTAAACTCTACCTAAACACTAAACAATATCTTGATAATCATATTATCGATCGTAATAATTTTCAAAGACTCATAAAATTTTCAAGTAATTATTACTATTTATCACGATTTTTCAATCAATAATAACGTATTTAAATACCACATAATTCCTTAATCATTAATATTTATTTAATACCAAATATTAATGAAAATCATAACATAATATTATAATATATCAAAGTATTTTTAATACCTTAAAATCATATTTCTATGATTTTAAACAATCAAATCCATTATCCGATAATTAATATTAATATTAAAATATTAACATTTTCATGACAAAATATCAAAAGTTATATTTTATAACTTAAAATATTTTTATAACACTTGAATCATTTTTATATGATTTTTAAATCATTAATTCTATTTTTCCCATAATTTATTTAATATATTTATTAAATAAAAATAATAAATTATTAATAAAATTTATCACAAAATATTAAAAGTCATCAAAATAACTTAAAATATTTTCTAACACCATAATATAATTTTTCATGATTTTCATGAATTAAAATCATTTTAAATAATTTATTTAATATAATAATTAAATAAATAAATACATTTTATATTTCAAAATACTAAATATTTTTTTGAAATATACTCAAAATAATTAAAAATTATTTTCAAGCTTTAAAATATTTTTTCGTAATTTATTATGTATATTTAATAATTAAAAATTATTTTTATCTATTTAATAATAATAAATTTTTATTTTTCAAAATTAAGTGTCGCCATATAGGGGCTTTATATGACAAACTGTCATTGCTTGTTGTGTTCTTGAGCCTCAAGAACATCGATAAATTTTCGTGATCAATACGCCATGTTCGACCATCCTTAAATTTCGATATAAACTGCTTTCAGAAATTTCTAACCATGATCTTGTAGATAATATGTAACACTACAACTAGATACCCGTTTCTAAATCAAAAAAACAAACACACAATTAGATCTGGGCAATCAAAATGCTTGTCAGAACATGCCTGGGTTTTCTGGGCAACCCAGAAACTCAAGGCAGTTCGTGTGTCTACTTTTGAGCTCAAATTACAAAGTGTTCTGGTAATTATTTTGCTTGTTTCTTGGTTTATAACCATAGTACACATGACAAAGAACAACGAGATAACAAGATCTCAGTCCATAAACAACAAATCTATAGGTTATGACATGGTCAAAGTTCTGGACAGAATCGTGTTCTTTAGAAATCCTGGGTTTTCCAGATTTCTACAAAAGTTGGTGGTCAAAGCAGTTTGACCCTCAATAACTTGAATCCTACACATGATCTGGGTATTCTAAGGACTCTAGTGTATAGTCTACATACCAGTCTATAATGTCTAACCAACAAGATAACCAAAATAACAAATTACAAGAAGATATAGTGCTGAAAAGCGTTGTCGAAATTCGGTTTCTCGAAATTTTCCTACGGGTTTTCCGAAACAAGTTTTGTTCTGGTTAACGATTTTTGACCTTTAATAACTTTTGATCTATAAACGATCTAGCTTAATTCAAGTTTCAGAGCAAAGACCTTCTGACATAGAATAGATCTATAACTTTAAACACAACAAACAACTAACACATATGAATCTATGGGCTCACGAGATTCTACTGTCAGCCACTTTTTTTCCAGATTTCAGTTTTTAAAAACATCAATTTCGAGCATCTAAGTGTTATGGATCCGTGATATTACAACCCGGATCACTAATATATACTACACACTACACATTTAAACATAAAATCACAACATCAAACATCAGATCTAAGGATTTCTAGAATTAGGGTTTATACCTCATAAATGCTCAATTTTTGAATCGATCTTTGGTGTTTGATCCTGGCAAGCTAAAGGCTGACTTTGGTTTTGTTTCTCACTCACTTTCACTCTCAAAATTCGGATGGAAGAGAGAAAATGGACTTGGCTCAAATGAAAAATAAAGTAAGCTTTGTCCTACTTTTAAAGCTCTTAGATTTTTAATCTATGGTCACAATTGATGCTAAGTGGCAATGAGATCGATTTTTGAGAGATATAGCATACATGGCTAGCTTGGGGTTGGTTACCAACCATTTACTAGGGCTAGATCTACACTCCATCTCAATATAATATTAGAAAGGGTAGTTTGGTCTTTTGGTTCATAAAGTGCAAGGCAACTTGGTAATTTCCCATAATCATTAGGTTTCAACCCTTAGGGTTTGACCCTTATGGTTTAGGTTTAACCCTTTAGGTGTTGACAAATTGATTTCTAATAATTCCAATTTAGATTTCAAAAATAGAAATTTAATATTTTCTAAATTGCAATTAGGATTCTATAATTATAACAAGATTTCCAAATCACGAAATTCAATCTTGCTATTGAGGATTATTATCTCTTAATTAAAATTGCTAATTTAGCAATTAGGGTCAAAATTGTACGTTAGGGTTTATAACCCAAGAGTTAGGGTTTAAAAAAATAGAAAAATAATACTTCTAATTTAGAAATTAGATTTCCTAATTAGATTAGGGTTTTCTTATAACTTGAAAATTAGGATTAATGTTTCCTAATTAACATTAAAGTTATTAAACTAACAAGCAGGTTTTTTTTCCTAATTATAAATTAGGATTTCTAATCAATAATTTAGGGTTTCAAATTCTGAAATTAGGGTTTCAAATTCTGAAATTAGGGTTTGCTAACTAATCAAGCTTTACCGTAATTAATATTATGATTAATAGCACTTAAGCATTATAATTCTCCGTTATGTTCCCAAATTAAGGTTTCAAATTACCAATAATCTAAAATTAGAGTTCCCAGATTTGGTATTAGGGTTTCTTTAATCAATTAGGGTTTCAAGTGAATCATTAGGGTTTTTCCCTAATTAAGTTATAATTTAATAACGTTTCAACCTTATATCAGCATTTGCATCCCCAATCTAGGGTTTTAAATTTTTCGAATTAAGGTTTTAAATTCCTTAATCGAACTTAGGGTTTCAAGAACCTGCTTTGTGGTTTCTTATCAATCATTAGGATTTTCTAATTTAACGTCGAGGCTCTTGTGGTTTGTGACTAATATAATTTATCCGTCAACCCTTGACCCTTAACCCCATACTATGCACACATAATACCATATTCACATAACATAAACACATATACACTTAGTCTTGAATAATTCACCTAAATCCTTCACAGAATTTTGAAATCCTCAAAATTCCTCCCCAAAAACATTAAACGCATACACTTATTCTCTGTCTAGGTCTATTATTTGATCTTAAATCAATCATTTAAGATTTTAATAAATTGTCTAATTTCTCGGGTTGTCACATAACCAATGTAGTTAATCAGTAACCATCAATATAAAAAAAAATTAGTATAAAACACAGTAATATTATGTAGTAACCATGGTAATCTATCTAATAAAATACAAATGATTTTGAATATTTCGCTCACTCAATAAATCATCTGGGCCGTCCAAAGTTTGAGATAAATCCCACCATCCATCTATCTAATCTATCTATCTATCTATCTAATCTATCTATCTATCTAATAAAATACAAATAATTTTGAATTTCTCGCTCACTCAATAAATCATCTGGGCTGTCTAAAGTTTGAGATAAATCTCACCGTCCATACAGTGCCGGAGGCACGGGACACATCTAGTATTATACAGTAAACAAGTCCGCATTATATACTAACCAAATCTAGATTAGACAGTAACCAACATATATTTACTTAGTATCCATAACATAAAACATATTTGACATGCATTTTACAGCAAAAACAAATAATATAAAAAACATCAATATGTACTTAAAGATCCAACACTTGTAGGAAGGTAACTAATGTATTTAATAAGTAACCATCAATATAAAAAACATCAGTAGAATATACATTTAAAGTATACAGCAACCAAATAAACATTATACAGTAACCAAATCAATAATAAACAGTAACCAATTTCTATGTTCTTAGTAACCAGAATATAAAACATATTTTTACATTCATTTTAAATCAAAACAGTCAGTATACTGACCTTGTGACCAATCAAAGAGCGAAAAACTTAAGAAATGTAACCAATATACGAGTATATAGTAACCACGGGGTAACCAAATAAACATTTAAAGTATACATCAACCAAATAAACATTATACAGTAACCAAATCAATAATAAATAGTAACCAATTTCTATGTACTTAGTAAACAGAATATAAAACATATTTTTACATGCATTTTACAATCAAAACAAATTGATAATCTTGACTTTTGACCAATTAAAGAGAAAAAAACTTAAGAAAGGTAACCAATATACGAGTATATAGTAACCATGGGGTAACCAAATAAACATTTAAAGTATACAACAACCAAATAAACAATATACAGTAACCAAATCAATAATAAACAGTAACCAATTTATATGTATTTACTAACCAGAATATAAAACATATTTTTACATGCATTTTGAAACCAAAGCGATTAAGATATCGACTTTGTTACCAATTAAAGAGCGAAAAAACTTAAGAAAAGGTAACTAATATCTTACAGTATATAAGACCCACGGGTAACTATATGCATATAAACTTGAAACTCCAAGTTGTTACAGAGGTTGATTACTGATCTTGAAGTTGTTGTTGATCTTGTTGAAGTTGTTGTTGATCTTGAAGTTGTTGTTGATCTTCTCCTCTATTATCTGATCTTAGATCGTTGCATCTCGTCTTCTCCGATATGTCATTGCTCTGTTGTTTCTGATCTCCAAGTTGCCTTTTTTCTTCATTTGCGTGAATTTAGGACCAGTAAGTTGAAAATATGAAAGTCGGTAACTGACGTGTGGGGAGTTAATGACGCGTAATTTTTACAAGGTAATATTGTGTTGCGTTATTTTTGTAATTATTTTGTAGATGTTTTGTTTTTGTAATTACTTTCTAATTGTTGTATATTAGTGTTAAGGACCCTTATTTTTTTTTCTCCTTTTCGTTGCGCAGCCGCACTAGTCTCTCTCTCATTCAATTTGCATAGATAATTAGGTTTTATTTATTATTTATATATATCTTATTATTTCTCTTAATTTGAATAGAATTTTAATAGTACACAAATATAAATTTGACCCAATTACTTTTTTAAAAAAAATCTAAATTTTATCAAATTAACTTATCCATCACTTATTAATATTTATTAGTTCACATAAATTAAATGATTAATTTGACCCAAATAAAAGATAAAATCCAATTAAAATATTTAAAATATAAATTTAAATATTATTTATTTATTATTTTATTTTTCTGGTATTACAAATTTGGTCTTTAATATCTAAATCATGACCCCTGAGTGTCTAAATGCTCACCATTTTAGATCTGAATATTTCAAAAAATCACTAACTCATCTTTAAATTGAAGATTTGAATTCCTTTCCAGACTGTTACAATGTCTAAATTGGGCAAAAGACAAAGCGATTGAAATTACCATGACATACTATTTGTTATAGTGGAGTATCTAGAAGCCGTCGGAGATGGGTCCTTCATCTCCATGATCAGCAGCGGGGTTATTTTCCTTCGTTTCCGGAAGTAATTTTTCCCTCCATCTAGTGCTAGACCTTGTGGTGCGACGCATGTGAGATGATAGATTTTGGGGACAGATCGTTGTGTTATGATATTGGTTTAAAGCAATGATTTTGTGGGAAAAAGAGAATGACGGTGAACATGGAAGACATTGAGACGGTAGGTTCTTTTGCTTTTGTTTTGTTTTTTATTTTTGTTTTTTGAAAAATCTCACCATATGTAGACGTGCTCTTGGTTTAATTAAAAATTGATAATAATGATAATATTGAGTAATACTACTAAAAATATATTAATTGTAATCGTGTAATTATAATTTGAGTAATAGTATAAGTAAATTACTAATTATTAATGTTTATAATAATATTTTCTCTATTTTAAATTAATAAAAATAACTTTATTAAAAATGTATGTAATGGGTGGGTAGTGGGTAGTGGGTAGTGGGTAGTGGGTAGTGGGTAATGGGTGGGTTTAAATGGGTTAACAGGTGGGTAGGTAGGTGTAGGGCTGAACAAGGAACCAAATTGGAACCGAAATCGCACCAAAAATTGCACAAATCGTACCAATTAAAATCGCAACAACGATTTCGGCGTATGTGACAGTTTTAGATGAGTTGAAAAATCAAATTTATGGTTTCGATTTGGTTACTAGTCAAAATTGCACGCATTAAATCGAAACCGTACCAAATAATCATCATATTTTCTCAAATTTGCTACAAGTATATATAATTTCTCTACTATAAAATATTCTTCTCATTTTATTTTAGAAGACATATATTGCAGGGTTGAATGAGGAATAAATAGTAACAATTATGTTTGCAAATCAAGAGTAGCTTGATATTTACTAAATCAAATGTGATAACATAGTATTAATCAATCATATAATAGTTGATGCCTAGAACTATTTTGCTAAATTAGCTTCATGATTGTGTTTATTGCGTAATACGTTTGCGTGAATGATTTTGTTAACAATTTTACGGGTTTGTTATTTCAATTGGTTTTGGAACCGAAATCGCACCAAATGAAATCAAACCGCACAGTTCAAAATCGCACCACACCAATCACAAACGGTTTCATATGCGATTTTGGATTTTTTAAACAGCATCTAAGCGGTTTTGTGTGTTGTTTGAGTTTCAAACCGTACCATGCTCATCCCTAAGTAGGTGACATGTAAAAAAAAAGAATTTACAGTAATAATATAATAGATACATCACTGTGCTGTCATTTTTTCGTTATATTTTTAACACTTGAGATGGAATTTCAAATTTTTATTAAAAAAAATATTAGTGAGTTAACTGTAAGAGAAAAAATTAAGTTAGTTAATTATAAATTGACCTAAAATAGAGTGATAAAAAAATATTTATCTGAATAACCGTCAAAATTGACTTTTATTTTATATATATATATATATTATCTATTTGAAGAACTGTCAAAAGACTGAAATTTTGTATTTATTCCTAGGATTGAGGAAAAAGTGGATATAACCGAATTACCGAACCGAACCGAAATAATGTAACCGAATTTTTTTGATAATTCGGCTATTTTCACTTTCGGTTATATCCGATTTTTTTTACGGTTTTCGGTTAGCTTGTATGGATATTACTTTTGGGTTATTCGGTTAAACCGAATAACCGAACAACACTTTACTAAATTCTCAACGTCTCAGACTCTCAACCGGCCCATTCATTAATCATTACTAATTTAGCCCATTTAATTTAGACTACAGACTACTGCTCAGTCCTTCTCCACTCCAGTTCTCCTTCTCGTCCTTATTTAATTACTCCTTACCTAGTTAGCCCATTACTATTTAGTATTTACTAATACACCAATTACAAATTTAAAAAAAATGTTCAAAAATTAAGTGTGACTTATTCTTTCAATTTCAGATCCGAGATCTCGGTATCTCACGATTCTCACTCTTTCAACTCCCCTCTGCAGCCTCAGCTTTGATCTCTCGCCCGGCGAATTTCTCATATCGTCGTTGCTCATCTTCTGGTCGACTCCTCGAAAATTCAACTCATCTTTCTTGCATTGACGGCCATGCATGGTGGAGATCGACCACCAAATGAGGCAAAATGATTTAGCGACTCTTGAGATCTCCCTCCGTTGAAACAACACCTATATATTCTTGGTAATCTATGAGAGGTCGCTTGATTTTTACCAAAACCTTCTTGGTAATCCCCATTTTTTGTAAAAATTATATGGAGTACGTGGCTGTGGGTGGGTTCTGAGATGATTCATTTGATGGAGCTTCAAATCCTCGACCCTACATTGACTACCGAGTGAGCATGGGGGCGAGATCGTCAAACTTGTATTGCAATTCGGGATGTGTCTAAGCTTAAAGTAATTCTCGATAAGGCTGGTAATAATTCTTATTGCCATTTTTTACTTGAATGCAGAAAAAGTTGTGGCCCTTACAAATTCTCCAAACACGTGTACTAAATGAAATGAGCCTTGATTGCTTAAATGTTTTTGTAATGGCACAATGTATTTCTGAAAGTTTTTTGAAATGAGCCTTTTTTCTTTTTGTTTTCTAATATATTTCTTAATTTTGGTTATTACCCGAACAACTGAATTGTAAATTCGGTTATTCGGTAATTCGCTTATTCGGTTAATGGGTAATTCGATTACTTGTTCGGATATCAAAAATGAACAAATTTCGATTTTCGGTTATAACCTAATAGCTTATTCGGTTCGGTTATAACCGAATGATCAGTCCTATTTATTCTAATCATCTGCTACAAAAAAAAATAATACTTAAATGAATTTCTTTCATTCAGAAAGTGGGCACACGAAAAGTAAGTGAACTTCTGTCATCAAAATTGACTACTACTATTTTATAATATAGATAGATAGATAGATAGATAGATAGATAGATAGATAGATAGATAGATAGATAGATACACATTTATTTGTCTTTTGTGATCAGATTAATCTTTTTTAAAATTAATAAACGTGTCTAGTTATATATTGTTAAAATTTTCGGTTAAATTATAATTATAACGTATGTACGTACATGAGATATGTATAAATTAAGAATGAGCTCACTTTAATTTATTTTATTATATACACTTCCATATTAGTCGTAATCTAATTTTATCAAATATTTATCCACATCCATTCATTTACCTTAATAAATTTAGCATATTTCTTTAAAATTTTCTGATTACAGACATAGGGATTAGTACTAAATTATGTTGTAATCTTTTATGGTCACTACACCTATATTTACAACAAGTTGTACACATATTTGATTAGAAAAATGGTCAATATGGCATTAAAATTCAGAACATATAATTTGAGACAAAGTTAAAATTTAGGACATATATATAATATGAGATCAAGGTAGTACTAATTACAAGATTATTGGTCATAATATTTAAATAAATCATATCAATTTTAAATTTAAAATATCTTAAATTTGATTTTAAAAGTCAAAATTGCTCTCATTTTGTAATCATGGAGTATTTTCTTTTGAAATGAACTGAAATTTCAATTCAACTTTCAGGGAGTGGTTATGTAACACCCCCTTCCCGAATAGGAAAAGGAGGTCACGCACAAAGCACAACAAATCTCAAAATTAATAAACAGAGCACTAATGACTTCAAAATATTAATAATATATTTATCAATGAAGTACTAAATACAATTCTCCAACTATAGTTAAAATAATCAAAACCAAAAATCGAATCAACCTAGATGGTCAAAGGCAACACTCTCATCACACTAGCCCTGAATCACCCCTGCAAACATGTCAAAAGAAAAACATAGTATGAGCCAATTGTGTTGGGAGATTGCATATTTAAAATTTGATGTTGAAAGTAAATATTCATGATTATATGTAAAGTCCTTCAAGAAACACATGTACAAGGACTTAGTGGTAGATCAAACTTGTTAGGTTGATCTGAGCTTTAATGTTTATCATTCTGTAAATGAATGTATAGAAGAAAAGATCAAAGCTGTTAGGTTGATCTATATCTTGAGATGTAATAGATAGGCATCGGCATAATAGTAGTATGTCGAGATGATCAAAAGATTGCAGAAGCCAAGGCAGAATCGTAGAGTATCGAGAATCGTAGTCTGTCTGCTTTGGAGGGTCTCTCCTGAAATCGTAGAGTGATCCATACGCCTACCAAGTCAAATTCAAGAATCGTAGAGTGCTCTCGGAAGCGTAGAGTCTGCAAGACAAGCAAGTGAAGATCGTAGAGTACCGAAACTTAAGAGAAATTGTAGTGTCCTGATTCTTCAGTACCAGATCAAGCTTTAAGGTGGCAAGACACCACGATCAGGATCGCAGTGTATCATCTGTCTGCATCAGAAACATCGAGCAGTGTCCATTATTTTAATTATAAAGGTTAACACATATGGAATGGGTTATAAACGTTGAAAGTATCGGGAGTCCCAATGACACGACAGTCATCCTTAGTATGTAACAAAGAAACGTATTGAAGAAGCTAAGGAAAGTACTATAAGTCAGCAGAAAACACCTTTTCAGGTGTTAAGTGAGATAGCAGTCTACAGTGTCAGTGGGCCAGACGGTTGGACATAAACTTTTCAAAAAGTCACCATCAGTGCTTAGAAATGTCAAATACATTTAATGCTTCAACGGATGTCTTCAAATGGATAGATTTCAAAAGCATCATATATATAAAACATAAGCAGATGAAAAGATTAAGAAAACAAGTAAGCAAAGAACGAAAACGCTGAAGAACACTCAACGCTTAACTCTAAGATCTAAAAAAGAAAGCATGTTTCACTACCCATTTTCTTTCAACTCAAGTCTAAACGAAAACCGAGTAGCACCATTCAAAAACTCAACTACTATCAAGTTAAGTAAGAAGTTCCAGTTAGAAGAACTTGAAGAGTTCTAAGTGAACTGAGGAGTACCAAGTCTGCTGGACTTGAAGAGTTCAATAGTGAACTAAGGGGGTGTTTGTTTAGAGCTGAATGGAGCTGAATCTGAATGGCTCAATCGGTCAGTACGTTTGTTTTGGTCTGAATGGGTTTGAATCGATAAGATGGGCCGAAATTTGAATGGTTAAGTCGATTTTTTAAATTTGAATGGTTGAATGAGCAGCTGAATGAAGTAAAAAATTTTAAAAAAAATAAAAAAATAAAAAAAAATTAACTATTATATTAAGTAATATTAAATAAATTTACAATAATTTTGAATTTTTTCAAAAGGGAAAAATAATAAAGTTTTGTCATTCAGATGTTTCAGACATGTTAATTATCAAATAGCTTTTTTTATTCAAATTTAACTCATTCAGATTCAGATTCAGATTTAGCTTATTCAGATTCATTCAATTTTTATCAAACACCCCCTAAGAAGTTCCAAGACTGCTAGTCTTGAAGGAATCTGTGAGATTCGAAGATTGTAAAAATATTCTTAGTGGATTTCCTACTCGAGGAGTAGAAGAGTGGACTAGGAGCTTTGAATGCTCTGAACCACTTAAAATCACTGTGTTTATTATATTCCTGCCATAACTGCTATAACTGTCATAAATGCCATAACTGCTTAGCTCATATTAGCTCGTTATATCTTAAAGGAAAAACAAATAAATCTCAAATCTATTGTGTTTAAATCATTATCAAAACTAACAAGTATTTTGAAAAGAAGAATTTAAAAATATCTATTCAACCCCCTTCAGATAACTTTTGTGCCTCACGGGAACTAACAATTAGTATCGAGCGGAGTTCTATCAAACAGCCTACAAAGCTTAAGTAGATCCAATGGCACATCTGATAAGCGAATCAAAGACTAGAGGAGGTAGCAAGCCACCTATGTGCAACAAAGATAAATTCACCAACTGGAAAGTTCGTATGCAAGCCTACATGGATTAAATAGATGAAGATCTATTTGAAACTGTTCAAAATGGACCCTATATTCCTACCAAGCTTGCACCTATGGCAGACGACCCAAACAGAATTCAGATCAAGGTCAAAGAAGAATGGACTGACAACGAAAAGAAAGTTGTCCAACTCGACAAGAAGGCCAAGAATATTTTGTTCAAATCGTTAGAAGACGATCTGTTTGAAAATGTGGTCAACAACAAAACAACAAAGGAAGTATAGAAGGCATTGCTCATCATGCATGAAGGAACAGAAGAAGTTAGAGAGAACAAACAATCTCTTCTGACTCAGCAATATGAAATGTTTGCTAACATTCACGGAGAAAATATCACTTCCACTATGAAAGATTTAATGTTACCTTAACTCTCTTGAACTTTTGGAAAGTGTTAGTTCCCGGAGGCACAATAGTTATCTAGAAGGGGGGGGGGGTTGAATAGATATTTAAAAACCTTCTTTAAATACTTTGTTATTTTTGTTAATGATTCAAACACAGCGGAATTAAGATTTGTTTGATCTCCCTCTTAGATATGGTGAGTTAATGAGAGTGAGACAGTTATAACAGTTATAGCAGTTAAGTAATAGACATAGCAGTTTTAAGTGGTTCAGAGCACGTAAAGCTCCTAATCCACTCTTTTACTCCTTGAGTAGGAAATCCACTAAGGATATCTTTTACACTTTCTGAATTTCACAGATTCCTTCTGACCCGATGAGTCTGAAGCACTTCTTAGTTCATTTTGAACTCTTGAAGTCCAACAGACTTGGTTCTTCATATTCACTTAGAACTCTTCAAGCCCTTCCGACTGGAACTTCTTACTTCACTCGTCAGTAGTTGATGAGTTCTTGATTGGTGCTACTCATTGTTAGTAAGCTCTTGTTCGAAAGAACTGAGTATCTGAGCAAGCTTTCTCTTTTTCAGATCGTAGAGTTGAGAGTTGAGTGTTCTTTAGCGTTTTGTTCAATGCTTGCTTGTTATCTTTCATCTGCAAATTTTTTGCATATATGTGATCCTTGAAATGTATCCACAAGCATTAAATGCGTTTGACATTTCTGAACTTTGATGGAGATTTTTCTGCACATCTTCTGATTAATAGGCCCACTGACACAAAAGACTACCATTTCACCTAACACCTGAAAAGGTGTTTTCCTCTGACCCATGGTACTTTCCTTAGCTTCTTCAATACGTTTCTTTGTTGTATACTAAGGATATCTTTTATGTCATTGGGACTGGTGAGTACTTCAACGTTTATAACCCATTCCACATTTGTTGGGATTTATCTTTAAACAAATGGGCAAGGCTTGATGCTTCTGACATACATATGATGCTCTACGATTCTGATCGTGGTGTCTTGCCACCTTGATGCTTGATCCGATACTTAGCAAACAAGAACACTATGATTTCTCTTAAGGACCTGGCACACTACGATTTTCACTTGCTTGTCTTGCAGACTCTACGTTTTCGAAAGCACACTATGATCTCTGAGTTGGCTTGGCAAACGTTTGGACCATTCTATGATTTCTGGAGAGGCCCTTCAAGGCAGACACGCTACGATCCTTGATGCTCTTTGATTCTGCCTTGGCTTCTGAAAACTCTCGATCAGCTCAATAGACTATAATTTTGTTGAAGCCTATCTATTACATCTCAAGACATAGATCAACCTAACATCTTTGATCTCCTCATAAATACATTCATTTACAGAATGATAAACATTAAAGGCTTAGATCAACCTAACATATTTGATCTATCACTAAGTTCTTGTACATATATTCCTCGAAGGACTTTACATAAAATCATGAGCATTTACTTTAAACATCAAATCAAAATATGTAGTTTCCCAACAATCTCCCCCTATTTGATGTTGACATAACCAAGGAGATTTGTGCCATGATTATCAATTTCTAGATGCAATTGCTAGAAAGTAAATATGACTTAATATTTTAGTGAACAACTGAAATTTCTAGAGAATAAGCATGAATTTATTGATGTTTGAAGATAGATATTACATTTAAGTTCAGATACATCAATAGGAATTTAAATTTCAACTTATCTCTGTTTCTTCGGCCTTTTACCTCGTGGAGGATTGGCATACTCCTTAGCTCTTCTTTTCCTGCTTGCTTTGTCTCTCCTTGTTATTTCTTCCAGCTCACTTTGACTTGGTCTTTCATTGTGATCATGCCTATTCATGAATGCAGGATCTCTAATTTGCATTCTTAGGCATGTGGTGGTCACTTCTTGTGAGCTGGGAGTAGGCTCTTGACTCCTTAATGGTTGAGCCATGATAATTGGCTGCTGATCAGATCGTTGAGTTTGGTAGCCAGATTGTGGAGTCTGATGGTAAGACTTCCTTGGAGGAGGACTCCTTGATGATTGAGCTAAGAATGTGCCTCTGCCCTTGCCTTGATCTCCTTTCCCTTTATTCTCCCCCTTTATGTCAAAGATCGAGGGTTCAATGTCTTCGGATAGCGGTCATACCTTGAACAAGCTCATCGACCTGACTTTGGGATTGAGCAATGTCTTCATGGTTCTCTTTAATGAAAGCATCAGATCGAGCTTACCTTTGTTGGAGGATGACCAAAATATTATCGGTTTGCTTCATATGGCCCATGGAGAATTCTTGAAATTCTTTTAATACAGTTTGTAGATTTGTGATGTTATTCATCATAAGGTTGTTCTGAGATTCCTTAGTCTTCTGTAAGATCAGAACAACATCCATATGTCTCTTAGCAGCTTGAAAGTGGATCTGATCCCAGTCATTTATGCTCTGAAGCATTTCTTTTATGATTTCCCTAAGTCTTTTTGTGAGCTCAGAACTTTGGGTGCCTGGAGAGCATTGGCAGCATTGATCATATTAGTCAGTCTTATTTGAACGAGTTTAGTGTGATCTTCAAGACTGTCTTCTATGTCCTTGGTCACTTTCTTGGACGCTTCTAACAACTCAGTTTTGGTGGGCAGATCTGAAATGAGTTCAATGAGTTGTGGACTGTTTGGAGGAGGGGCCCTTGTGTATTGATCTTGCAGGGTGTAGAAAGCAAGATCAAGGTTAAAATATTCATTTGAGGACGAGGAAGGAATATCTGATGGAGGGGCTGGTGTTTGGGCATCATGAGAAGGTGACTCTACAGTTTGAGCGTGTGACTCTACGATTGAGCTCGAGTCAGTAATCGTAGAGATGATAGGAGATTGGATCAAAATAAAGTTGGACAAATTAGGTTCATCAGTTATAAAATGTTGGGATTCTGTAACTAGGAATTGATTAAGTGGATGTAGAATCACTTCCAACCATCTTGGCAGTTCATAGAATTGGTTGAAGAATGATGGTGGACAGTGATTACTTCTGAAAGAGATTGGGATAGATTGTACCTCATGCCTATTCTTTGAAGAAGGGCCATTTGTGATCAGCTTTCTGGCAAGTTAAGGTTGTCTGGAAATCCATGAGCTAGCACTGAGATTACTGGATATGCTTTGAAGCTCCAGAACATGTGATCCCAGGAGTTTAGAATTTGAGCTCTATGGAAGGGCATCATGGGTAGATAGGAGAACAACTGATTGTAGTTGGCTCTCCTATACCCATCACAGCTCACATCTATAATTTCTACCTCATCGTCTTCTTCTTCTTCATTATCTTCTTTTGAGGACTCCACTACATCAATTACCTCTTTTTGACTTTCTTGCTATGGGCTCTCTCATTCTCTTTAGGAGCAACTCCTTCTGACATAGGGATATCATGAGGCTCCCCCTCAACATGATCATCCATTTGCATTTCGAATGGCTCCCCCTCAGCTGGAGCACTCTCTAGAAGTGAGAATTTTAGGTAGCTCCCCCTCAGCTGGAGCTTTATCCTCTTGTCTTGCTTCGGATAGCCCCTTCTCAGTGGCTATCTTTTTGTTTTCTTCTTTAAGTACTTCTTTATTGACAAGAATGTACTTTTTTCACCAATTTCTTCTTGGTTTCTGGGCTAAGCTTGCTGACCCTTGGGACTTTCTCCACCATTTCTGATTGGTTGATCAGTCTGAGAATCTGTTAAAACAACTTCTTTGGGAGAGTTGTCCTGTCTGGTCTCTACGATCGGTAGAGACTCTACGATTGAAGAGACAGAGGGCCTCTTGGATTTGTGACTGTGTTTACTCTTCTTCAACAACTGAGATATGGTAGCTCTGTCTTCATCTACCTCAGCCTGTTGTTATTTCCTTCTCAAGATCCTCAGAGTTTCAATGTCAGAACATTCTTGAGGTACATCAGTGGTTGACCCCTGGGGTTCCTCTGTCATTTGAGCCTTCAGCTTTCTTTTGCCCTTGCTTTTTCTGACTAAAGCAATGGATTCTTCTTTGTTGATCTCTTCCTCTTCTTCTTCAGTTTCCTTGACAACAAACATGTTTCCTGGAATCCCTGATTCCTTTGCATCACTTGTCCTTACTGGACTTAGACATCATTCTTACATTCTGTGTTGGATTCCTTTTCCAGTTCTTGAATAGCTGCTGAGTCATTCTCCTGTTTGGATTTATTGATTCGCCTTCATCATCCCTAATTTTCTTTCCCAAAACAGACTGTAGGATGATGTTAATGAATCGCCCATAGAGCATCTTTCCAGAGCTCTTTGATTTATTCGAGCTTAGTATCTATTTCCCAATCTAGTCAAGTAGTAGAGCTCCATAGTTGAGTCAATCCTGAACTTATGGTCATTATGAGCTTGAAATTTGCACTTCGATTACAGAGTCATGGCTGGAGCTCTTGCAGCATATGCATTTCCCAACAATGTTTGCCAAGAATTCATACCTCTGAGGGAACTCTTTCTTCTTCTATCCTTTGACAGTGGGGAACTTCTTGTGGTGCATTCTCTTAAGTCCTTCATGGAAATCAATGCCCTCTATGGACAAAAACCCTTTCGAATTGAAACCTAGGGCTAGATTTATGTCCTCAGCCTTGAGCTTGATTTCCACGTCCCTGACCCTCGTAGTGATGACGTCATTCTCGAACGCACCATTTCTATAGAATTTGTGACAACCCAGAAATCCGGATTGTCCAAAAATTAAGATTTAAAGAATTAGTTATTAATAAAATGAATTTTTATTAATATTATTCTGTGCTATGTGTTTATTAATCGTTCTATAACCTAGAATGATTATTAAATAGAATGATTCTGGCTTTGAGCTAGATTGAACGAGTAAGAATTGTCAAGACGAAAATAAAAATTTTCCGGGAACAAAATATTTCCTGGGAAAAAGACGAAATAGGCACTATTCACTCGACGAAACCTAAGGGTTAGGGTTTGAATAACCTAAGCCGTTTTGAGAGTTCGGTAAGTCAGAAATATTTGAAATATTTGACGATAATATGTCGTAAAAATTTAAGTAAGTCGATAAAAGTTTTTCTCGAAAAACGTGCAGAAATCGGACAAAATAAAAATGGCGAAAAGTACTGTTATGTACTTTTTATTCGTTTAGCTACATTAGGGGAAAATGTGAAGGAAAACGCTTGACACCAAAAAGTGTTTTTCATCTTTTCGAAAATCCGGAGAATACGTAAAAGTTAATCAGTAAAGGAAAGATGAAATATCCAAAAATATTTGGATTCTGAGAATCGCAATTTTTAAAACTGTCAGACGAAACCCAAAAGACGGAACTACAAAACTTAAGGGCTAAGCAAACTTGAGGGCTAAGTTAACTTAGTCCTTAAGCCTTGAATAGTAAGGAGGTTAGGGAGGGCAAAATGACTAAAATGCCCCTAGCCTTGGTTTTCTATATAAACAAGCCTTGAGCTCATTTGTTTGGATTCTTGAAAATCCTACACTTTGAGAGAGAGAGAGAGAGAGAGTTCAGATGGGAGGAAGAAGAGAAAAGGAAGAGGAAAAGTTGGCTCGTGAGCAAACTTTGTCCGACGGAAGGAGATCAAAGGAGAAAGGTAATCCGAAACCTATTCTCTTAGAAATTTTCTTTAAGTTTCTATGTTCAAAAAAATAGATTAATGAGAATAAGGAGTAAAAGATATTGAGAATGAATTCATATGGTTGAAATCGTAAGAAAATTAAGAAATAAGAATTAGAAGTTTATTTTATAAATTTTTTAAGGAAGTATAAGATTCGTAAGGATTTTGAGCGATCCGAATGAATCTTATGATTGATTAGGTTAAATAAGTAAGGAATGATGTTCCATAACATCACATTTCAAGAAAAAGTGAAATTGTAATCCAAAATATCGATTAAAAATGAAAAACGAACGAAGAACACGAAGAACACGCGAAGAACACGAAAAACGTTGTTGATGCACAAATTTAAAACCATCGTAGTATAATTGTTGTTGATGGACAAGGTTAAAACCATCGCGTATAAGTTAGATGCTTATTTCTTGGTTAGGAACGGTAGAAACGTTCACAAAGAACGGATTAAAACGGAGCTATAACGAAGTTATGGCGAAAATTTTGTAAAAGACGAGCGAGATTTAGAAAGTTAGTAAATGAACCCGAACGTGTAGGGTTTCATAAGAAAGTAAGAGAATGTATAAAACGTGAGTCGTAGACTCAAGAACGAACGAATTCCGAGTTCGGATGACCGAATTACGGACGAACGAACAAAGAACGTTAATAATGTAAAATGAATAAAGGGCGAAGATTAAGCCAATTGAATGGCATGTTAACGGATTCAGAATAAAGTTCTGTCTGTGGGTAATCAAAGTACATAAGATAAGGAAGAAAATGGCTTTGGAACGACCTCGTTATGAGTTATAACAAAGAAGTTATGAGATCGGAAAGTAAGCGTCTCAAAATGAAGTTAACACTTAGAAAAAAATTTCGAGAAGAAGGGCTTGGCGCCGCGGCGCTAGACATGCCTTGTAAGGTGGCGCTGCAGCGCCAGACCGAAGAGCCAGACACTGCTAACTCACACCGTAGTGCAAGTCTTAGTGCAGAGAGTGGCGCCGCAGTGCCGGTGCAGGGCAATGCCTAGTAATGAGATTTTTATTGCTCAATTATTGGGGGGATGTGCAAGAAAGAAATAAGAACATAATGTTCAACTAATGTAACACTTAATCAGGTGAGTTAAACCTTTAATGAAGGTTGAACGAAAAGATTAAACGAGATTAAAAAAAGGTGGACGCGGGTTACGGAACCGATATCCGGGGACCGTAGTCGCGAGAAACGAACGTGAGGGATTGCTATATTGTGATTCCTTAGACGTTGAGTGACGAAAGTAATGAATACCATTTCGATGTTATGTTGTGGTAATGAGAGATAAGTGTAAAGAGTATAGACGCTGTGAGTGCAACATTGTTGCGATGAACGATCGGTCTTAGCATACAATGATCTGTATTGCTTCGACATTAAGAAAGAATAATGAAAATGAGGTTCATGGGATGGATAACGATCGAAAGCGATTAAAACCTTGAGTAAAGGTTGAATGAGAGGTTAAGAAATGAGCAAAGTGAACGTTGAATACGTAAACAATCTTCGTGAATCATATTCGAGTTGGACGAACGTGCTAAGTATACCCTGGGTGTATGACATAGACGTTGACAAAGGTAGTAAGTAACATATGAATGGTATCGAGAAAGCCGTATCAAACGGTAATAAGATTAATGAAAGCCGAATGTGAGTCAGATAAGAATAAGTCCTGAGGTATGGCAATTACTTTCCAGAAAGCCAAAAGGAATAAAAAAATTAACTTAACGAACATTATAGTTAATAGTTCGTATAAGTTAAGATAAGTTTAGGTTGTGGTACAATCGTAACCTTTGATGGTTGACATATGGGAGCTGGGCTAAACAATTCCTTCAGAGTGCGAAGGTATATACGAAACTGGCAACTGATCTAACTCACTGTGATGGCAATGTAGATGAGACAAGAACTTGTTTTCTGGTTGTTTATGGGAAACCACTCAGAGTACCATATGGACTACCAGTAGAGAAGTGATGTGTGCTGAGTCCTAGAAAAGTTATAAAAAGAAGATAAGAATGTAAGTCATCAAAGATGATGAATGTATTGAGTAAGACATCTCCGTATGTCATGAAGCCGTAGAACGATAAAGGAAGTTGTCGCGTAAAATTTGGATGAAAGAACGCGAACCCTAAGAAGTAAAGTTAAATAAACCAATGCATAAGTCAAATATATATGACTAATTGGTGTATGTGTTATTTTTTTTATGTGCTACATAGGAATGGGAATGAGCAACAAAAGTACGTTACATCGCGTAAGGCAAGTTTCCTAAGCAGGTATGTCAAGCAAAATCTTTTAGACACAAAGGAACAGGTAGCACTCGAATCAAATAATACATAGGCATTTATATTATTGATTGGGAGAATACCTGACACCACGTCCTTTGTAGTCATTGTGTCTTGGACAGTCATGTTAAAAGTTAGGGCAGTCGGTCGGTTGGATTGCGTTGGTCCGCCGATCATCAGCTTGTTGCCCCCTCCCTGTTGGCCGCTTCCTCCGTTGTTCCCCTTCTTTAGGCAATCCTTGATCTGATGCTCGGTTGAGCCACACGCTGAAACATCCTCGATCTTTTTCGGCTTTGGGCAAATGGGTGAAATGTGCCCTTCGCCACAAGATTGTGGCGATGTCTTTGCGCCCTTCTAAAGCATTCCCTCGATGGTTTTTCCCACATTTCGAGCAAGCTTCACTTCTTTTCTTAAACCCTCCTTGATAACTTTCTGACTGGTTGATGCTTCGGTTATTGGTATTGTTGTTGTTGTTGCGGTTATCCCATTTCCTCTTTCCCAGATAACTTCCACCATTGCTACTCCCTCCACGAGTTTCTCCCCCAGCATTCTTGTTCTTCTTCTCCTTGGTGTATTGGCTCAATGCCTCGCTACCTCCCTCAGCAATTATCGCCTTCTCCAACAATGTGGCGAACGAGTCAATTTGAAGGACCGACACCTTGTTGAACAACCAAGGTTTTAGTCCAAGTTCGAAGCGTCGAGCTTTCCTTTCTTCGGTGTCTACTTGATGTGTTGCAAATCGTGCGAGTTCATTGAATTTGGCCGCGTACTGCGCCACCGTCATCTCCCTTTGTTTTAGTTCTAGAAACTTTACCTCCATCCTATTCTTCATGCTTTTCGGAAAGTAATTCTCGAAAAACAAGGTCTTAAACCTCTCCCAGGTTATAGTCCCTTCTCCCACCCTCTGTTGATTTGCTTCCCACCAGTAGTTTTCTTCTCCCCTCATCATATATGTAGCGAACACGGTTTTCTGGTCTTCACCCACACTAGCAATAACGAAGGCTTTCTCCATTTCCTTGATCCATGTTTGCGCTACGATAGGGTCGGTAGTACCCACGAATTTCGGAGGTCCTACGCTCTTAAAGTCCTTGAAGTTTGTGACCGGAGCTACTTAGGGAATGGGTGGTACTGGTTCATTTCTGCCCCTAAGAGCTTCCCTTAACAAATCTACAAGCCTCTGAATGGGATCTACTTGTCCTCTCTCATCATTAACCGACTCCTCTGGTGCAGTTAATCTACGTCTGGGCGGCATTTTTCTGCATCAAAAAACTTCCATTTTTAGTATCTAATTATATTACTTAAACATTGCTCCATAAAAGGAATGAGGTTTCATAATACATTCCAGAATAAGATCATTTATATTCATATGCCAAGTTGTTACATTACATGATTAGCTCTCGCATACTTCTATAAACGACACAACTTATCCCCTAATATCACAAAAGATGGGGACAACCATTAACATATTACCCCTCTAATATAACTCAAAAGTTTGGGGCATACAACTATTACATAAAAGACTGAAATTACAACAACAGATAATATACCACATAACAAACTACAACTACTAACTTTTAACGCCTAGACTTAATCTATCATTCCGCGCTCCACAGCGCTCTGGTACTCCCTCTGAGTAATGTGTACCACCAAATCTCGGCTTATGGTGTGCCGAGTCTGTCCCTGTTCTGTCGGGTAGTGGTTTACCCCATCAATCAGCCTCTCCATGGTCGTGCGCACCACATAGCCCATCCTGTTCATCTTCCTCCTTTTGCACCTCACCTCATCTTCTAGATCGTTAGCCCTATCATTGGCTCCTTCCCACTTCTCAAAATGGATCCTATCCATTACTTCCATCTCTAATTGAGTACGGAGAGCTTCCTTCTCTGTCCTCTCGCTCAACTCCCTCTGCTCCATCTCTTCCAACTTCCCTGCCAATTCTACATTCCTAGCCACCGCCCTGTGAAACAAAGTCCCCATCTGGATCCCTGCCTCCTTACAGTGAGCAATCTCCACCCCCAACTCTTGTATCACTAACTTTCTCTGGTGGTCATCATCTCTTAGTTTTTGGAACTCGGACTCCCTCTCTCTAGCCTCAGCCTCTAACTCCTCCACTCTACATCCCAACTCTAGGATCCGCTCCTCATATTCTCCCAACATATGATCCTCGAAAGTAGTCTCGTCGGAGTTCTCTATAGGCGCTCCTCCTCCATAGGTTCCTCCTCCGGATCAGATTCCTCAGGTAAGGGCTCCATCTCCTCCTCCTCGTCATCATCATCAATAAGGGTCAATGCTGATATGGACTCCACTATCGATGGTGCCTCAAATACCACGTGTATGTCACGCGGTTCCTCTTTTACTACTCGGCTAGGTCCTCCCATGATAGTCATCCTACAATCACCAACATAAGACAAGACAAACCACAACTTCATTAGAATGTTAAATAACATAAGTTCATTGTATAGAATGAAGTTATAATCTATAACACACTAAGTCACTCTCTATGAGAACTCTATATGAGTTTCATCCCTCTCTATCTTCCAAGTTCTCCTAAGTTATAATCTAAGGACTCTCACTCCTAAGGTTTATAACTATAGCTTTGATACCAACCTGTGACGCCCCCAAAATTCGGACACCCATATCACGAATTTGGTGCATCACGTGCAACTTCGAATATCATACTAAAAACATCAACAACAGAAATAATAGAATAATTTACATTGATATAATATAAATATTAGCGTCCCAAGGTACCGTAACCATTACTACGACAATTCAGTGATTAAACTTAAACATAACTTAATCATCCTTAAATACATCATAATAAACATAACAATAATAATACTACTTCTAATCTTAAAGGACTAAGTTATTCTGTAGCCTTGCCCTTTCCCTTGTCCTTTCCTGAAGTATCGCCTTGCTCTGCCTTAACTATAATGTTTTTAGGGAAGCAAGAGTGAGCAACAAGTTTGCCCAACAAGTAGAATAGCAAGAAGAATAAACAGTTATAACACTTGTATCTTTAAGGGTATAACAATAATTGATAGTTCAAGGATATTAAGAAATATCAAGAGTATTCATTAGGTGTCATTATA
This sequence comes from Panax ginseng, assembly GCA_020205605.1. NCBI lineage: Eukaryota > Viridiplantae > Streptophyta > Magnoliopsida > Apiales > Araliaceae > Panax > Panax ginseng. The sequence continues at coordinate 72,749,499 of CM035139.1, forward strand.
GACTGAAGAATATCAACAAAATTTCAGGATTTATTCATTTCGAGGTTCAATAAAAATGAACACTAAGCAGTCACTAAGGACTAAGAACTCTTACTAGAATTAACAGTATTATACTGCAATCCAATATAAACGAGTACAACAGGTGATCAGCCTAAAGTACCCTACGTTATGCATAACATTTAATCATACTCATGTGCGCACGTCGATTCCCCGACAATATAAAATTTCCCCTTTTTAAGAGGGTTGTTCATCTCAGTAGATTTACAAGAGTCCGCACCAATCGATTGGTTTGGATAGCTTTCTTAACACATGATTCTGGTCTAGCCGAATCAAAGGCTTAGACCATTTTTATAATGCATTTATGAACGCTAAGTCCAATGCTTGTAACAATGTTAAGGCATACAAATGATTTCTGAATAGTAATAGATGTTTGCTCGATATAAGTATGGCAACAATTCGGGTTATACAATATACAATGTAAAGATCTTAAAATACTTGCATTTAATATGAGAATCAAACGAAATTCGAGAATTCGCACAAAATCCAAAGTTGTGTGAGTTAAGAGACTTGCCTTTAGCGTTGATTACCACTTATAGCGTAAAATCACCTCAATGAACTATGTTATCCTATTTATGTATGTATAGGTATTCATTAGATACACACACTTGATATACATATTTGCATACTTTCATCACATATATCTAAATTCATATAGGCTACACACTCATAGATGCGTAATTCACATTGATTTACACCTTTAAAATCTTTAGTACCAAATGCTCATCTTTTATTTGTATTTGCCAAACAACTTCTTTCTACACATGCTTGCATATTTTATAAAATGTCTAACTAGATGCGTGAACATGTCGATTATCTCTAGAGGCATAAGCATCCTATCCTAATTTGTTCAAAAGTTCACAATTAAGTCATAGAGTTTTCAACTCAATTGGTTTTCAAATATTAAGATGTCATGTCTAACAATCTATACATGCAAGGTACGTTGAGTCCACATTTCAGATGTATTTACAAGACTAACTAAGCTATAAACATATGCTCAATAGGTTAGATTCAAAAAGGCGTAAGGTTTGATAACATGGTTTTCGTCTTTTAACTTTTCTTTCCAAAAGTTCATAATTCAACTAAAACATCTTGCAACCTTCGTTAATACATGTTTAAGAAGTATGTAGGTTAAGTGAAGCAATACTCCTTGCATCAAACAATCAAAATAACAAACTTATTCATAGCAAAGACACCCCTTCAAGGCGAGCATTTACTTCACAAAACCTCACAGCTTGGCATGTATAGCTCCTGATAAACATCCCCCCTGCTATGAACCTTCAGGAAATTTTCAACTCAACAACCAACCAAACAACAATGTAATGATGTATAATTGATATAAACTTGCTATGAAATATCCCTAGCATGCTTCTAACACTTCCAAACGTACAAACAATTAAATTCATGGATCAATTCAAGGTTTTTGCCATTTTTCCAAAGTTTAACACATTTAGCGATTCTCTTCATTACGGATTCGTTACTTGACCAATTTACTTCGTTTCACTTTCGTTGACTTCGCATTTAACCATATTAACAACGTCTAGCTTCAAGTTACACATTCTAGCATGCTTCAACCATAAACTTTTCAACTCAAAACAAGTATTATTGTACTTTTCTAAGAACTTTACAAATACCTGAATGTAAGAACATATAGAGGAATATTACCTTTGGTGGAGTTGAATTGCTACTCTAGCTTCACTTTGTAGATTATATAAGCTCCACCCAATCACACTCACACATACTTGAAGTTTTGACAGAGAATTTGCAAAATGGTTATGAATGTGAAGGGCTCCATTTATAGGAAAGCTTGTGACCAATCTAGGCTCTACTCAATGAATTAAACCATTGGAATGGAGAAGAAGTTGATAGTTATGAAAGATTTGGTAGAAGAGTACCATATAGGCCACTCCCCTTCTCATAGTTTGCTAGCTTTGTGTTTGGTAAGGAGGGACTAGGCCAATGGCCTATTACGTGAAGAAGAAAAAGAGTGCCACTCAATTTGGGACACTACCAGTACTCAGCATTTGCAAGCCATTACTTAGCATACTTAGGTTTATTTTCCAATTGTCCAAACAAAATGTACATACATATACACCCACTCACATAATACATAGAATCATATACTCCATGTACATTGATTTATTTCAAATAATATTTACCCTAGACTAGGATATAATTTAATTTAATTGGGTACCAATATTACTTCCTATTCCAATCCTACATAATCACTTATTATTAATTATTTATTTAATCAAAGTTGTTTTCTCTCATAGGTCTAGAATAACATTTAAATATCCCTACACACAACATGGGGTCACATAAGACTCTTTTTCACATAACTTAATAAATTACATTAGCTAAGCTTACTTTTATCATATAGTTTTATATAATAATTCCAATGTCACACCTCATCTTATATTGAATGAAAAACCTTGTTATATAAGATTTCTTCTTACATGCTATTACTCATAATAATTAATGAATGCCAATTAGACATTATTTATTTATTAATAGCACTAATTAATTTAATCCATTTCATCATTAATTAAATTAGTACTTTCTCATTTCACCACTTTGCCACACTAGGCATAAATTCCACAAGCTTATACTAAGCTTCTTATTACTTTTGCTACCTTGCTTAATTATCACATACTTAATCAATTATATTAATTTCCACACTCATGCCAATACTATATATATTTATATTCAAATAAATATTCAAACAATCTTCATTCTCCATATTATAATTTATTAAAATTCACGGGTATTACACCGGTGGTCCCAGCTCCTTGAACTGCTTAGCGGTGACCTTCCGAGAGTTTCCAGTATTTCCACCTGCATTTTGAATAGGAGCCGCTCTCGCCTGATGTTGCATGAATTGCATAAAGGCTCTAAACATCCCATCGTTCATCATTTGATCGGTGTTGTTGTTTATCTGAGGATTATTGTCTTCCTATTGCACATTATCATGGGTATTGATCATTGGTGACTCAACGGTCTCATGTGCTTCATTACTGATCTCAACATTTTCATATGTCATTATCAAACACTGCCACAAAATAAGGGTTAATTGACATGTCACATATTATCTCTATACTCTGACCGACCAATTAAATACCAAATAACTTAGGTAGGTCATACTAGCGAAGGAATTTCCCGTCTCTCTCATCCTAGTTCTTGTCTCACATCTCAGCCAGGGATCATATCCCTAAGCTTTGATATCAAATGTGACACCCCCAAAATAGGTATACATCACCATCTTGAGTCTCCAAATACATGGTGCAGAAATCAAATAAAAACTTCTTTAATACAACTATCATGTAAAAATACGACAAAACATAGCTGAGTTTTTACATGAATATTGTCTTCTAGACAATATCCAAACTTAAATTCAATCCTCATTACATTTATTATCACACTAAGTAGTGAGAACTGCTAAAACAACCATCTCGGATCATCACTCCGTTCCCCGACTAGTCCCGACTACGTTCTCATTTCCTGAAGAGAACAATGAAAGCAAAAGGGTGAGCTCAACAAGCCCAGTAAGAAATATTATGACTAAGATAATGTAGAATAAATTATCATTAGCCTTCAACAGTGTTAAACTGATAAAATACAATAAACATCAAGTTTAACTGTAGCGGAACAAGCAATCCATTAGAAGAGTCAAGTAGAGCATGATATCTACTATCTTCTATGATTTAAAAAGTTTTTCATCCACTTTATCGTTGAGACTCAGCTTAATAAATAAACATCATCAATCATCCCTGCACTACAGGCCAAGGATATTCATGTAATCATCAATGGTCATGATTATACCGAATAATCTATGGTCATAATCATACCAACAATTGTCCATCAATGCCCTACGGGCCAATGAGGACTTTTACCACATCATTTGTAACATTACGGGTCATGATTCTACCGAATGATCTCTGGTCATAATCATACCAATCAACAGTCCATCTATGCATGTAAGCCAAAGATGACTTTTATCACAATATAAGCATGAGGATAATGATAATGATATAAACATTAATCAAACGAAATCAAGGATAAATATTAAAGTCTTTAAATGTATCCAGAGTTTAAAAATATTCAAATTGTCAACATGATACTGTTTTGTGGAGTAAAATTCAAGAATAATATTCATGTATCAAAAATAATTTGGACAGAAAAGAAATATATTTTTTTGGGTGAATAAGACCCGAAATGAATAATAAGGCCCCGTGAATAGTACTTGAATAATAAGACTCGTGAATAGTACCCCATATGAAAAGTGGCCCAAATAATTTTAGAAAGTGAATAATATTTAAGTGAATAGTAATCGTGAATAAGAACTCGTGAATAAAGATCAAGATGAAAAGTGTCCCTAATATCCGAAAGTGAATAATATCCGAGTGAATAGTAATCGGTGAATAAGAACCCATAAATAATAACTCATGAATAGTATTTCTGTATGAAAAGATCAATAATTATCAAGAAAGCTCGTAATAATATTTTCATAAAAAGATACCGAATGAAGCGAAATATCAAGGATATTCTACTAATTTCACTTTATAGTATGTAAGCATATTTTAATGTAATGAGGGTATAATCAGAATACGAGACGAAATAATATTACACACATACTACTAGAGTATAAAGAAAATATTATTCCTTATGAATACTTAACAAAAATAATATCCCTTACCTCAGAAGAAGACTGGATACTGGAATAGTGAGGTAACAGACTTCTTTTCTTCTTTCTCTCTATAGCTTCTCTCTCTTTAGCTTCTCTCTCTATAATTGCTCTTGTGAGTCTTTGTGAATTTGTGAGAATGAAAGAAGAATGAGCTTCTATTTATAAAAAAATAGTTTCGATAATTGCACGTTTTGGGGCTCAAAATATTACAGTATATAATACCTTCATCTGTTCCTTCATTTTTAATTTAGTTCTACAAGTATTATCAAACTTGCACCACCTCCCCTAATAGTACATCATGTGAATCAATAGTACATTCATGTGAATCAATAGTTCTATATTTGTGAAAAAAATAGTTACAGTATAGTACCTTCATCTATACCTCCATTTTTAATTTAGCCATGCAAGTATTACCAATTTTGCACCACCTCCCCTAATAGTACATGCATGTGAATCAATAGTACACACATGTGAACAAATAGTTATAAGCATGTGAATTAATAGTAATTAATTGCTCATTTATCCGATTAATTACTCGATTGGTCAATATAACCTCCAAAAATCAATTATTATCGAAATAAATGTCGATTTCCACTAACACTAATAATCCCAACACAATGGAACTATCAATTTCATCTTTAATCAACACGAATTTATTCATCATTAATATTATAACTCACAATATTTAACAACCAGATCATTCCCAAGAAAGAGGGGGCTTTCCGATAAGGATTTCTCCCTATTGGCGCGCAATTAGGTGACCAAACATCTCCTCGACATAACTTTTTAGACATCGTCAATATTGCAAATAATAATATGAATAACTATGTTGTCTCAATTATTGATTTAATAATATAAAATATTGATATTGTGACAATAATTGAATCAATAATATGAGAGATATTATGCAACAATTACTGTAGCAATAATAAAGTATAACTGAGTGACTTCTCACGTAAGCATCAATAATCAATACCGTGTGCTACTATGCAACCACGCGTATTACTGTACTTTTACCATCGGGTAGTTCAAAAGTTAACGGTAAAACTTTCGCCGTTATTTTTTGAAAAAAATAATTTTGTCGTTTTCTAACTACGACAATACTTCCATTGTGGGGTCCACCAATGATTGTGTTGTCGTACGAATATTCCCTATTAAAACGAATATTCTCCGACCAATCGAATATTATATAACCACTTGTTTACTTTGCAAAATTTGTAAATATTACCCACAATAATATTATATCAAATCCACACCATAATATTCAAAAATATATTTCGAGAAAAATTAATCTTTATTCGTAAAAGTTGGGGTTTTACACTCACTCTTTTATTTTACATACCATACTCACCCCCTTTGACGACGGACCGGGAGATGGTTCAGTCCGTCGCTATATCAGAGAACCGTTGTCTTAATTTTTAGCGATGGACAACATATGATGACAGACAACATATAACGATGGACCGAACCGTCGCCCGATCCATTGCTAAAAAAGGTATGCAAGCTTCAAGAGATAAGCCATTGAGCCTTTATATATGTGTGTGTGTGTGTGTATATATATATATATATATATATATATATATATATATATATACAGAGCCGTTCAAAAACGGCCCTATCCCACGGACCAATTGACGGACCAAATAAAAAAGGAAGAAAAAAGACGCGCGATCACAAATAAAAAAAGGGGGAAGAAACGCGGGTCACGGCCGGGTAAAAAACTCAATTGAAGAACGTCATTCTCTCTTCCCATCTGCAGACGATACTGCTCCATCTTCTTCCCTCCCTCTCTCACACGATAAATTAGTAGACGGAACCCTCCCTCTTTCACACACACGTATTACTGGCAATTTTTTTGGGTGGAAATCTAAAAGTGGATTTGAAAATTTTTCAGTGAAAGTTGGAATACTTGAATTTTTGAAGGGAGTCGGGAAAGGGGTGGAAACCTACGCAGAGAAGCTTGAAACTGGGATTGGGGACTTTCAGAAGCTGCTCGTCACTCGCACTCTGAAGCTCAAGCAACTTGGTGTTGAATCCTACAAACATGTAATCATTTGAAAATACCCTTTTTTCTAATAATAATAATAATGGTTTTCTTGCAATTTATTAGCTTACATGGGAATTTTCTTATTGTAAATATTGAACTTTGATGTTATGTATACATGTTTGTGGGTGTGTGGGTGTTGAATTCTAACTGCTTTGGAGGTGTTGATATAAACTGGATGAATATAGTATACTTGTGCTGGTGTAATTTTGGGCTTCTGAGAGTCTAGGAGTGTCTAAGCTTTTATTCCAGAAATTTGGGACATTGTCACATTACGACACAGGAGCAAACCTGTTTGAGTAGTACCCATTCTGTAGAAATTTATAAGATACTTAGTTGATCAGGAGTTTCCTTTTTGCTAGGGGAAAAGTTTGTAATCATTTAGATTGCTTTTGCATTGTAATTAGTCATTGCAAAACTGATAATAAATAGGCTGATGACAGCCAAAACTGAAGTTGACCTTGCATCTAAACTCTTACAAGCTTTATCTTAGAATTTATCACGGTTGACAGTTTTATTCTTGTTTTGAGCTGTTTTGTATTAATTTATTTAGAGAGTTAAAGAGTGCCATGTTTTACTACCATGATATGCACTTTGCTTTGGATGCATCCCTTTACAGATCATACGAATTCTTTAAATATATGAACATCATGGGAGCGAAATGTTGAATGAACACAGTCCAACTCTTGATTCTTTCTCTCTCGCCTTTTAAGCACTGGACTGGCCATTGGCGCATGGTGATATTTTCCAGTTATGCTGATTTGGAGTTTGGATATTGAATCATCCCTGTGAATTATCAAATTACTTTTATGCCGAGTGCTGCTCAGTAGCCAAGAGTCGTGTGATTACTGTACTTGGAGCTGGGCTCCGAACTTGAAGTTGTGCACTTTTTGTGACCTGACTGATACTCTTGCAGATGGATGAAAAACTCACCATCGCAGCAAAGGATCTTGTGAAGAGTCTACGCGCAGCTCTCAAACAGCAAATTATTTTCTGTAAGGTTCATTTTTAAGGAGAGTTTTTTCTACAATTTTTTTCAAGGTTAACTTGTTAACCATGTTAATCACCCTACTGTTGTAAAGCAATGGCCTTATGGCTTATCTTAGCTTCTTTTTATTTATTTATTTTATGGTAGGATAAAGGGGTATTTTTATTTTTTGGGGTGGATGAAGAAGCAGACCTTTGTATCCGTGAAGTGTTATGTCAATGTTTTAGAGTCCACTTGAAATATCTCTTTGGTCTCTTTGTAATTTCATTTACCTTGTAATAGTCTGGTTTACATTATTAATGAAATACCTTTTCACAATTCCCTCAGTATGAACTTTTTTTATTCATACTTTTTTTATCTTGGAACTTGAATAGACTGCCTGTGATAAGCAGGAGCATTTACATTATTAGTCGACATGAATTATCAGCAACAGACTTTAGTCCATTTTGTAATTGATTTCAGAAATGTGGGAGTTAAAAAGCAGATCAAAAAATCTACTCCCTTCGTCCCAACCTATATTACCTTCACTTGAGAGTATTAATTTACTTTACAAGACTATTATCAATCTATGTCAATGCGCAAAAGGTATAAATCTGAATTTACCTTGTGTAAAAACCAAACATTATTTCTCTTTGAGTAGTACAAGAAAGTTGAAAAAAAGAAGAAGAAAAGATACATTGTTTCTCCTTAATAGTACAAGAAAGTAAGAAGACAAGAAGAAAGAAAAGCTTTATCGTGTTACATATGAAAGAAAAAAGCAGTACATGTCCATTATTGATTCACAGATCTCTTCAATGTGCATCCGCTTCCACTTGGGTGAATATTCAGAGTAATCACATTTTGTTAGAACCATGGATCTTGAATTCCAGATGAATGAAAGGGAAGTAGTTTGGGAGAAAAAGTTATTCTCAAGGTTCAGTCCTTGACATCAGTTACTCCTTCAGCACAAATTTGAAACCTTGCTTCAGCTTCAGGCAAACATGATCAGGATTACATATCAATTTTTCAACAAATTAAGGCATGAAACCAAAATAAGGTGAAAAATAGAGACGCACCTAGTTGTAGAAGCATTGAATAAACACCATGGCTATAATGACATTCTAGTAGATAACGACAAAACAATTTTGGTCTTATATAAGGGATTAATGCCCCAAGCAAAGTCACTAAAATCTTTGTTCTTAATTCATCACTCATGTGATGTTTTTCTTTGTTGCGTGCAGGCTATGACAAGTGTTTGTATATGATAGCAGGGTATGTTTAGCATCTAGAGCATTTTACTATTTTTAGTTATTTAACTATTTATTGAATTTTAGCCATATTAATAATGATGGACTTGGCTTCTTAATTAATTCCACAGGAGGAACAAAACTGCTGCAACTAACGTAACAACACTACCTTCAACTTCTTACTCTGCACTGATTCCATAATGATGCACATATGTGGCTGGTTGAAAAAGTATGTGTTGCACAAAATCTTCTCTGAGATACCGGAAGGGCCATTCTGCATTATTTACATGAATAATGTTGTACACTTGTTTCCTTTTGTCACAGTATAAATGAAGTATGATAATATGCAGAGATATATGCATTACCCATACTACTTTCAAAACCAACAAGCCTGGTTTAAGTGTTATAGTTTTGAATATAAATTGTTAACAATTTGGCTTTCTCGAGAGGTAAATTTCAAGAGCCATCCAATAAGTGTTCGGTTGGTTTCTCTGAATTGAACAAAATATGAGAGAGTAGAACTCTTCCTTAATCTCATTGTTCCAAAAAGAAAAAGCTAAAAACACAAACCCCATTAAAAGTTAAATTCATCAGGCCAAAAGTTAGTATCACTACAATTTAACAAACGCCCAACAAAAAATACCACAATCCTACTCCCAAAGTCAAACCTAGTTGAAAAAAACAAAACTTTAACAATATCTATAAATCAAATGAATCAAAACCAAATTTCTCAAAATAAAACTCTAAACCCCACGAAAATTCAACACTTCCCCACTAAAATTGAACAAATATAACATAAAATCAAACTCTAAAACCCAAAACCCAAATCAAAACAACTTAGCAAAAACAAAACAATTCTCAAAAGGGTACTAAAGAATAGGGATCTTACAAAGCAATCATCGTCAATGGTGAAGATATCCTTATACTGTTAATAGTGAAGATATCCTTATACAAAGCGATCTGTTTGCCTCTGCTTTCGATGAGCTATTCCGTCTACTACTTTATTGTGTGAGAGAGGGAAGGAAGAAGATGGAGCAGTATCGTCTGCAGATGGAGAGAGAGAATGACGTTCTTCAATTGGGTTTTTTACCCGGCTGTGACCCGCGTTTCTTCCCCCATTTTTATTTGTGATCGAACGTCTTTTTTCTTCCTTTTTTATTTGGTCCGTCAATTGGTCCGTGGAATAGGGCCGTTTCTGAACGTCTCTCTCTCTCTCTCTCTCTCTCTCTCTATATATATATATATATATATATATTTATAGCAACCTAAGGTATATTCACAATACTTATATAATATTTTAACCGTATGTAAGATTTCTTCTGAATGAATGAGTACTACCTTAAATTCAATTGAATACATAAATTAATTGGGTGTATTCATCATGTATGTGATACCAAACCAACACATACATGTACTGTTCATTATTAAAAACTTACTTGATAAAAGAACCAAATTATTTTTTGGCTTAATTACATCTATTAGTACATTTTTGAAAATAATTACAAAAATCATACATTCATAAAATAATTACAAAAATACTACACTTCATCATTTTTATTTTCAATACTAATACAATTAAAAGTTTTAAGGGATTAATATTAATGGGCTGACATAGAAAATTAGTTTTCATCTTCCTTCGGTTTCTCTCTCTTCTCCCTTACTACTTCTCTCTCTCCCTTACTACTTCTCTCTCTCATCTCGAAGCCACTAGTCGTCATCTTCTTCCGCCGTCGCCGCCGCAACACCAGTCTCTCAACTCTGACAGAAAATTGAATACGTGACTTTCAGGCTATGTTTTCAGGCTAATACGTGACTTTCTCTCTCCAACTCTGACAGTCGAATACGTGATTTTCTCTCTCCAACTCTCTCACAACTAAAAGGATTCTCGCTTTCTCTCTAAGGTTCTGCTTTCTAATTTCATTAATTCTCATTCTACTAATTAATTATCAATATGATCATATATATACGCTATGTTTCTAACAGAATGGGGTATTGATTGTTTGAGTTTGTGTTGTTTTTATGTTTTATATAGAATGGTTGATACAGAGGGTGATTCTATTAAGGAATTGAAGAAATTTGTTTGGGTTTGTGCAGTTGGATTCTGATTTTGATGTTCCTGTAGTTAAGACAGAAGCTCAAGTTCATAGCCGTAAGATATTTCCAACCCAAAAATTTTAAAGGTGTGCTAATTTAAATTTTGTTATTGTTACTATCATATAACCTGCTTTTATTACTATACGATTATGTTTTGCTATCTTGTAGTAACTCAATATTTTCAATAAGAAATTTTATGATTTAATTTATATATATATATATATATATATATATATATATATATATAAAGGTGGGAATGTGTGTATGTAAAGTGTGTATGTATCTATGTGATAGATAAATTTATTTATTAGATGTAAATAATTTCTTATTAGATTTATTGATAGTTATAGATTATATTCTTTTAATTTTGTAATAAAAATATTTATTAATTATTTTCCATGAAAATAGGATTATGGTATATATGATATGATTATTAGGATTCTATGATATGTATTTTATTATATTCAAGTAGGTTAATTATTTTTAGCTTAATTAATGATAGTATGTGTGAAGGTTATGTCAGATATGAATTCAAAACCCTAAGTCTGGATTTTGAATAAGGGAAGAGAATAATAATATTATATTATTTATATTTTAGTAATATAGATATGTTTGATATGTGTGTAATATTAATATGTGGAACAATTATAGTAGAACAGTAGAAACCCTAGTATTACTAATAAACTATAGTACAGAGTTAGTTATGACTGTAAGATTTGTTAAGTTGTGGGTTATGTAATTTATTACCCTCATTATATTTACTGTCAGTTAGGTAAACCCTAATTGATATCTAGAAACCCTAATTACTAAATTAGAACCCTAATTGCTAAGTTATAAATCATAGGTATTAATTTAGCAAAGTTAGTAGTAATTAATATATTATTAAGGCTAATTTACAAACCCTAGGTGATTAGAAAACCTAGTGTAATTAGGGAACCCTAATTAACATTTCAAAACTAAGATTTCTATTTTTCCTTAATACACAATTTTAGATTTAGAGCTTATGAAACCCTAGGGTCAAACCCTAAGGGTTAAAAACCTAATAGGTGTGAGAAGTTACCAAAGTACCATGCACTTTATGAGTCAAATGACCAAAATGCCCTTTAGCCTTATTTAATAAGATAACTTGTAGAACTTGCCATAACTTTAGTTGGTGACCAACCTTTCTACTAGACATGTGGTCTAAGTACTAGCCTTTAATCAATCAACAACTCACATGATCATCCATCGTGCATATGATCACTATATAAATAGATCAAAGAGAGGAAAAGTTACAAAACCAAGCTCAATTACTTCATAACACTCAACTATTCCTCTCTACTCTAACCCACGAAATTATAAGACAAACTAGTCCCAATACCAAAATTTCACCTAACAACCTCATTAAAATCGTGCTTAGAATCGAGATTGTTCATCAAAGGTATAAAACCCTAGTTTGAATTTCTCATCCATAACTGTTGTTAGATTTTGTGTTTAAGTGTTAGAATATGTTTATTATAGTGTCTTATGACGATCTGGGTTGCTAGATGTTAGATCCATAACATCTAGAGGCCTCAGATTTGAGTTTTAAAGAAATCTGAAAAATCGTAGCTTGAGGTCCCATAATGAATGTCGAGCCTCTGATCTTTGGTGTTATGTATTTTGTGTGTTTGATGTTTTAGACTTGTATTATGCTATATGGACTTTGCTTCTAGACTTGAAATCGTGCTTAGACCATGACCGTAACAACGTTATTCAAGGTCAAACTCACCGACCGAAAGCATGACCAAAAGTTTCGGGCACCCCTCAAACTCAAGAATGTTGTCCCACAACACTTCCCAAGGCCTATAACCTGTCGGTGTTAAATGTTTTGTTGATGTTGTTGTATCTAGCTTGTAGCCTTTTAGTTGTACTCGGATCTATGCCTTTAAATCCCTTAAACAATCAATATATTGTAAGTAGTGGATGGTCAAAGTAGGTCTCTCGGATTGACTTACAGCTTCAGGTAACCTGTATCTGCTTCTTCAAATTCTGACAAGATGTTCATGAATACGATCTTGCTTGTATTTGTCAATTAGATTGTGTTGTTGCAAAAAAGTTATAGTATTGTAGATGGACTATAGAATGATTCCTTTAGATCACCTAGATAACAAACAGATCGAAAGATATTGGTAGTCAAACTAGCCTTCTTGATCACAGTAGCAGTTTTGTGGAAAACCCAGAAAACCGTATGAATGTTATTTCTGACATGCTTTGACCTATTGCTAGCAAGATGATTTTGATGTTGTTTGATTGACCGATGATTGATAATTGAAACTTGTCATGTATACTACAACCTCGAGCCATTATATCACATTAACACTAACCGGAATTCGAGAAATTGGAGCATCAAAAGGGACCTGGAAGTCATGCTCGATTTCTGAAAACCCGTAAAAGTCCTCGACAACATTTTTGGAGGCTCGGATCTCGTTGGTTATAGGTTGTATGAACTTGGTTTCTGCTTGAATCTTGTTGTCGTGCATTATTAGTACTACAATCTGTGACCAACAACTTGCTTAGAAACACAACACACAATCGTTATAATTTTGGTCAAAGTAGTCCACTCGTTAATCGCCATGAATTTCGGGTTTGCATGATGAACGCGAAGAACACCTATATGATTTGCGCCTGTCGCTATATAGTATCTTTTTAGCTTACGCTTTATTCATGAAATTATTATTTTTATTTAATAATTAGTATTAAATAGTTTTTAATTATTAAAATACAAAATAAATTCCTAAAATTATTTTAAAGTCGAAAAATGAGATTTTAATTATTTTGAATATATTTCATTAATATTTATTATTTTTGGAATATTAATGGTATTTAATTTATTTAATTATAATATTAAATAAATTACTTAAAATGATTTTTATACTTGAAAAATCATTTAAAATTATATTATGTTATAAGAAAATATTTTAAGTTATTTAGTGATGATTTTCATTAATTTAAATAATATTAATGATATTGATTTAATTTTTAATATTATGGTAATTATTTAAAAATGATTTTAAATGTTTTAAAATCATTTAAGTGGTAAGATAAATGTTTTAAAAATATTCTCGAAGTTATTATTAATAACTTTAATATTTTGGCAATGGTTTTATTAATAATTTTATATTATTTAGATATTATTGATGGTAGAATTATTTGATATTTAAATCATTTTATAATGATTCCTTGTTTGAAAATTTGTGATAAATTATAATAATTATTTAAAAATTATTATGAGGCTATGAAAAAAATAGTATGACCGATATTTAGGTTGTCCGTAATAATATTAAGGGTATTGAATAGAGTTTTAGACTAGATAAGCATTGATACGTATGCTTCAGACAATCGGCTACGTGTCTTTGAAATTGATCATGGACTTAGATAGTTTGAATCGTATATGTGTTTATTTGAGATTTAATGATTGTAAAACATGTGTGCCAATGTGATTAGTGATGTGTTTGATCGCAATAAAGGCAAGCATGTGTTATAGTATGTTATTCTAATCGATCAATGATTTTATTAATGATAGGTTGTTGAATTAGAGATAAAATTAGTCAAGATTATAGCGTGGAGACTGTGCAAGTATCCTACATTTGCATTTCCTTTATGAATGGACATGAGTAAGAATATTTAAGAATTATACTATTATCGTATGATTATTGTTAAACCTATATTATATACGCCTCATTGATTATCAACATGTTAAGATATGGTAATTCAGATATATATTTTGTTCGTTAATTTCTATAAATGATTATACAAGTGTCCCCACTTGGATAATCATCATTTTTAATCACATGTTGATACACCTTTGATATACATATATGTTGAATTATAGATTATTGTTGGATAAGATAAAACCTTTTGTTTGGAACCTCGACAAGTATTTAACATCCCTAACATGGGAAAATTTTTATGCTACTTACTACGGATAAAAGGATGAACGATAATATCGTTTCTAGCAATGTAGTATTGATCAATACAGGCACATTAAGCGTATCACCCTCGTGTCCAGAAGTTAGTTATGCGGTTTGCATGATGAAGTTCTGTTAAACCTATTCGAAAATGAAAATAATGTTCATAAGATGTCACCTTAACCCTACTTATAGTCAAGACGCTGCTTTGTAAATGTGATAGAGAGTTGTTATGTTATTGTTATCGGTTCAGATTACTTCACAACTTTTGATTTGTTGTAGAAGGGAAGTACAAAGAAAATATTTAATCCTTTCCGCTAATATTTAAAATTGTTATTACTTTCTGAGCACTCAAATGCTCATCCTTGCTTAATTTAAATGTTTTCAGTTTAGTATGATCGATCAGAGGGCTCTGCCAAGAACAAACCCGAATAAGTTTGTGTTATCTTATGTAATAGCTAGACTTAAATAAGATGATTATATTTATTATCTATCATGTAATGAAATGTTTTAAGGTCACGTACCTGGGATTTAGAAAACTCTGATATGTAAATTAAGTTTGATATTTATGATAATTTTATTACTTCCGCTCATAGAAATGGTATCGTAATGCACTGAATTCGGGTTTCAAGTATCCGAATTTGGGGGTGTTACAGTTACTGTTAGTTTGTGATTCGGATACCATTTTTGTTACCTTGATTTGGTATTTTGGTTATTTTTTTATGTTGTTATGGTTACCATATATTTGCTTAATATACATGGTTGACTAAACTGGCTTTGGTGTACATGTTGTTTATGTATTGGCTACAACAAAAACATATTTTGGTTACTATCATATAAATATTTGGATACTTCTTTAGTATATTTTTGGTTATTGTTAGTTTCTGATTTGGATTCTATTTTTTTTTCCTTGAGTTGGGATTTTGGTTACTATTTTTTGTTGTTTTGGTTACCATGTATTTGCTTAGTATATATGGGTTGACTAAACTGTGTTTGGTCTATATGTTGTTTATGTATTGGTTACCATTAATATATATTTTGGTTACTAACATATAACTGTTTGGTTACTTCATTAGTATTTTTTTTGTTAGCTTATGATTTGGATACCATTTTTCCCTCAATTGGGATTTTGGTTACTTTTATATGTTGTTTTGGTTCCAATGTATTTGCTTAGTATACATTGGTTGACTAAACTGGGTTTGGTATACATGTTGTTTATGTGTTGGTTACCATTAAAACATGGTTTGGTTACTATCATATAATTGTTTGGTTACTTCTTTAGTATATTTTTGGTATACATCTTTTTGTTTTGGTGTGACCTTTAAATTATGTTTTGGTTAATATTATATATAATCGTTTGTTTACTACATAAAATGGTCTCAGTATTTACATGTTGTTTATATTTTGGTCACCATTAGATTATATAATATAACTTTTTGTTGTCGCTTTATTATGGTATGATTAATGTTATATTATGATATGATAACTATTATTGTGCACCAATGTGGGATGTCAAGTTATTTGTTATAGTCTATTTTGGCCATCGTAATTGTTATATTATGTTTTGGTTAGTATGCTTTTATTTGTTGGTCACTACGTAACTGTTTATGTTTTAAATATTGTTTATATCGGGTTACTAATGACTGTGTAAATTTGATTTTATTTATTTGCAGTTATGGGATCTTTACTATGAGGAATGCAATAGAAAATTCACTGGAAAAGTTATATATTGGTGTGACATGGAAGTCCTCAGCATTATTACCAAGAAATTGAACCCAAGTCAGTTGGAGAAGTTTAAGGCATCATTAGTTTGTGGATGTATTATTTTTGTAAATAATAAACCCAAGTCATAATAAACCATGTATTTGCTTAGTATACATTGATATATTATTTTTATAAATTCCTTCAAATATATTCTACAAGGGTTATGCTCTTCTAGAAAATTCATTGAAAAAGTTATGGTTAAATGTACATGTGAGAGTATATATATGGGTCATTTAAACTTGGTTGATATACAAGTTGTTTCGCTTTTGGTTACCATTAAAACATGTTCGTTACTTTCATATAACTATTTGGTTACTTTATTTATTATGTTTTGCTATCATACCTTTATGGTTTGGCTACTATTATTGTGTCCTTAATGTGGGATTTCAGATACTTTTATTTTTTATTCTGGTTAATATGTAATTGTTTAGTATACATGGATTGCCTAAACTGGGTTTCATTACATGATGTTTCTGTTTTGGTTACCATTAAAACCTGTTCTGGTTACTATCATATAATTATGTGGTTACTGTTTTATTATGTTACATTATGGTTACTGTTATTAGTAACCAGATAGTTACAAGTTTGTATCAGGACAAACATCAATTGTTAAATGTATATGTGTGAGTGTCCTATTTATCTACAAGTTTCTTAGTAACTAGATAATTATCATAGATAATTACAAGCTTGTTAGTAACCAGATAATTATAAATGTGTATCAAGACTGTTATAAAGTGTTAAATGTATATGTTTTATTTATATCCTATCATCATGATAGAATAAGAAACTCCAATTAAGAGTTCTCATTTATATATATGATGGTCACTTATAGATCTCATATTAAAATAAAAATAGCTTAAGAGGTGCAATTGGTAACCAAACCTGCATATAAGGGTAATCATTTTAGTTTTTGTTAGTAACCAAATAATTAAAAACTTATATCAGAACAATTATCAAGTGCTTAATGTATATGTGAGGGTTTCCATTTATCTAGCTGATGTATATTTTTAAATTACGTAGTTATAAAAGTTATTTGGAAATGGTCCATGCCAGTTGGTAACTAAATATGAATATAGAGGTAACCATTTTATTTTAGATGGGTAACCAAATTTACATAAAAATGTTTCGTAATGCTTACCAATTGTTCAATGTATATGTTTACTTTATATTGATAACTCATGATGGAATCAAAATTAAAATATTAATCAACAACAATTTTGGTTATCAGACACCATCAAAAAATGTTACCAACCATGTGGTTAATAGTTACTAACAAGAAACAATTATATATTCCTCGTAAACAATTAAATTTGTTGTATTGGTTATCGCTACCTCCATTGTCTAACAACCTAATAAACATTGTAAAGTAACCAAATCAATATTAGACAAAGAACCAAATTACATAATCTTAGTAACTGTAATATAAATCACATTTTTACATGCAATTTTGAAGGCTAAATGATGGAATTTGACCAAAAAACCTGCATAGCTTCACCAAAGAAAGTCATGACTTTTGATCGTCAATTCGCTTTCTAATGAAATTAGGTCTCAAAACGCCAAAATCGACACTCCAAACTTGATAAAATTGTCAAATTGTCAACGCAACCAAATAAACATTATATCAGAACCAATTAAATAGTATACAACAACCAATATATATAATCGATTAATAAATTGTATGAAGGTAACTAATGTAGTCAATAAGTAACCACCAATATAAAAGAAATAATTATAAAACTCAATAACATTATAGAGTAACCAAATAAACACCTTACAAAGATCTAAATACATATTATACAAGAATTCAAGATATATGTAATTAGTAGCCAAGATTATAAAAATATTTTTACATTCATTTTACAACCAAAATAATCAGTAATGACTTTGTTACAAATTAAAGACTAACAAGTGTATGAAGGTAACCAATGTAGTTAATCAAGAACCATCAATATAAAAAAAATCAAGATAAAACACAAGAATATTATGTAAGAACTATGGTAATATTATACAAGAAATAAGTCAAAGATTATATACTAACCAAATCCAGATTAGACAGTAACCAACATATATTTACTTAGTATCCATAACATAAAACATATTTGACATGCATTTTACAGCAAAAACAAATAATATAAAAAACATCAATATGTACTTAAAGATCCAACACTTGTAGGAAGGTAACTAATGTATTTAATAAGTAACCATCAATATAAAAATATCAAGAATATACATTTAAAGTATACAAAGAACCAAATAAACATTATACAAGAACTCAAATCAATAATAAATAAAGAACTAATTTCTATGTTCTTAGTAACTGTAATATAAAACATATTTTTTACATTCATTTTATAATCAAAACAACAAGATAATCGACCTTGTGACCAATCAAAGAGCGAAAAACTTAAGAAATGTAACCAATATACGAGTATATAAGAACTACTTGGTAACCAAATAAACATTTAAAGTATACATCAACCAAATAAACATTATATTGTAACCAAATCAATAATAAATAAAGAACTAATTTCTATGTACTTAGTAAACAAAAATATAAAACATATTTTTACATGCATTTTATTAATCAAAACAACAAGATAATCGACTTTCATGACCAATTAAAGAGTTTAAAAACTTAAGAAAGGTAACCAATATACGAGTATATAGTAACTACTGGGTAACCAAATAAACATTTAAAGTATACAAACAACCCAAATAAACATTATACAAAGAACTAAATCAATAATAAACAGTAACCAATTTCTATGTACGTAGTAACCAGAATATAAAACATATTTTTACATGCATTTTTGAAACCAAAACAGTCAGTATACTGACTTTGTTACCAATTAAAGAGCGAAAAACTTAAGAAAGGTAACCAATATACGAGTATATAGTACCCATGAGGTAACTATATGCATATAAACTTGAAACTCAAAGTTGTTACAGAGGTTGATTACTGATCTTGAAGTTGTTGTTGATCTTGTTGAAGTTGTTGTTGATCTTGAAGTTGTTGTTGATCTTGAAGTTGCTGTTAATCTCCTCCTCTATTATCCGATCTTAGATCGTTGCATCTCGTCTTCTCCGATCCGGGTTGCTGTTCGTTGTTTCGATCTCCAAGTTGCTTTTTTCTTCATTTATGTGAATTTAGGACCGGTCGGTTGAAAATATGAAAAGTTTCAGAATCGACGCGTGGGGAGTTAATGACGCTGTAATTTTTGCAAGGTAATATTGTGTTGCAAGTATTTTGTAATTATTTTGTAGATATTTTGTTTTTGTAATTACTTTCTAATTGTTGTATATTAGTGTTAAGGACCCTTATTTTTTTTCTCCTTTTCGCAAGCAAGCAAATTACACTAGTCTCTCTCTCATTCAATTTGCATAGATAATTAGGTTTTATTTATTATTTATATATATCTTATTATTTCTCTTAATTTGAATAGAATTTTAATAGTACACAAATATAAATTTGACCCAATTACTTTTTTAAAAAAAATCTAAATTTTATCAAATTAACTTATCCATCACTTATTAATATTTATTAGTTCACATAAATTAAATGATTAATTTGACCCAAATAAAAGATAAAATTCAATTAAAATATTTAAAATATAAATTTAAATATTATTTATTTATTATTTTATTTTTTGGTATTACAAATTTGGTCTTTAATATCTAAATCATGACCCCTGAGTGTCTAAATGCTCACCATTTTAGATCTGAATATTTCAAAAAATCACTAACTCATCTTTAAATTGAAGATTTGAATTCCTTTCCAGATTGTTACAATGTCTAAATTGGGCAAAAGACAAAGCGATTGAAATTACCATGACATACTATTTGTTATAGTGGAGTATCTAGAAGCCGTCGGAGATGGGTCCTTCATCTCCATGATCAGCAGCGGGGTTAGTTTCCTTCGTTTCCGGAAGTAATTTTTCCCTCCATCTAGTGCTAGACCTTGTGGTGCGACGCATGTGAGATGATAGATTTTGGGGACAGATCGTTGTGTTATGATATTGGTTTAAAGCAATGATTTTGTGGGAAAAAGAGAATGACGGTGAACATGGAAGACATTGAGACGGTAGGTTCTTTTGCTTTTGCTTTTGCTTTTGCTTTTGTTTTGTTTTTTATTTTTGTTTTTTGAAAAATCTCTCCATATGTAGACGTGCTCTTGGTTTAATTGAAAATTGATAATAATGATAATATTGAGTAATACTACTAGAAATATATTAATTGTAATCGTGTAATTATAATTTGAGTAATAGTATAAGTAAATTACTGATTATTAATGTTTATAATAATATTTTCTCTATTTTAAATTAATAAAAATAACTTTATTAAAAAATGTATGTAATGGGTGGGTAGTGGGTAGTGGGTAGTGGGTAGTGGGTAATGGGTGGGTTTAAATGGGTTAACAGTGGGTAGGTAGGTAGGTGTAGAAATTTGAACAAGAACCAAATTGGAATCAAATCGCACCAAAAATCGCACAAATCGTACCAATTAAAATCGCAACAACGATTTCGGCGTATGTGACAGTTTTAGATGAGTTGAAAAATCAAATTTATGGTTTCGATTTGGTTACTAGTCAAAATCGCACGCATAAAATCGAAACCGTACCAAATAATCATCATATTTTCTCAAATTTGCTACAAGTATATATAATTTCTCTACTATAAAATATTCTTCTCATTTTATTTTAGAAGACATATATTGCAGGGTTGAATGAGGAATAAATAGTAACAATTATGTTTGCAAATCAAGAGTGGCTTGATATTTACTAAATCAAATGTGATAACATAGTATTAATCAATCATATAATAGTTGATGCCTAGAACTATTTTGCTAAATTAGCTTCATGATTGTGTTTATTGCGTAATACGTTTGCGTGAATGATTTTGTTAACAATTTTACGGGTTTGTTATTTCAATTGGTTTTGGAACCGAAATCGCACCAAATGAAATCAAACCACACAGTTCAAAATCGCACCGCACCAATCACAAACGGTTTCATATGTGATTTTGGATTTTTTTTAAACCGCATCTAAGTGATTTTGTGTGTTGTTTGAGTTTCAAACCGTACCATGCTCATCCTTAAGTAGGTGACATGTAAAAAAAAAGAATTTACAGTAATAATATAATAGATACATCACTGTGCTGTCATTTTTTCGTTATATTTTTAACACTTGAGATGGAATTTCAAATTTTTATTAAAAAAAATATTAGTGAGTTAATTGTAAGAGAAAAAATTAAGTTAGTTAATTATAAATTGACCTAAAATAGAGTGTTAAAAAAATATTTATCTGAATAACCGTTAAAATTGACTTTTATATATATATATATATATATATATATATATATCTATTTGAAGAACTGTCAAAAGACTGAAATTTTGTATTTATTCCTAGGACTGAGGAAAAAATGGATATAACCGAATTACCGAACCGAACCAAAATAATGTAACCGAATTTTTTTGATAATTCGGTTATTTTCACTATTTCGATTATATCCGATTTTTTTTTACTATTTTCGGTTAGCTTGTATGGATATTACTTTTGAGTTATTCGGTTAAACCGAATAACCGAACAACACTTTACTAAATTCTCAGCGTCTCAGACTCTCAGCCGGCCCATTCATTAATCATTACTAATTTAGCCCATTTAATTTAGACTACAGACTCATTGCTTTCACCCTTCTCCACTCAGCCTCCTTCTCATCCTTATTTAGTTACTCCTTACCTAGTCAGCCCATTACTATTTAGTATTTACTAATACCCCAATTACAAATTTAAAAAAAATGTTCAAAAATTAAGTGTGACTTATTCTTTCAATTTCAGATCTGAGATCTCAGTATCTCATAGTTCTCACTCTTTCAACTCCCCTCTGCAGCTCCGCTTTCGATCTCTCGCTTCGACAGCTCTATCGCCGTCGTTCATCTTCCTGGTCGACTCCTCGACAAATCCAACTCATCTTTCTTGCACGACGACGACGCATGGTGGAGATCGACCACCAGCGAGGCAGCGACTTAGCGACTCTTCAGATCTCCCTCCGTTGAAACAACATCTATATATTCTTGGTAATCTATGAGAGGTCGCTTGATTTTTACCAAAACCTTCTTGGTAATCCCCGTTTTTTGTAAAAATTATATGGAGTGCGTGGCTGTGGGTGGGTTCTGAGATGATTCATTTGATGGAGCTTCCAAATCCTGACCCCTACATTGGACGGCCTGAGCATGGGGGGGCGAGATCGTCAAACTTGTATTGCAATTCGGGATGTGTCTAAGCCTAAAGTAATTCTCGATAAGGCTGGTAATAATTCTTATTGCCATTTTTTACTTGAATGCAGAAAAAGTTGTGGCCCTTGCAAATTCTCCAAACACGTGTACTGAATGAAATGAGCCTTGATTGCTGAAATGTTTCTGTAAGGGCACAATGTATTTCTGAAATGTTTTTGAAATGAGCCTTTTTTCTTTTTGTTTTCTAATATATTTCTTAATTTTGGTTATTACCCGAACAACCGAATTGTAAATTCGGTTACTCGGTAATTCGGTTATTCAATTAATGGGTAATTCGATTACTTGTTCGGATATCAAAAATGAACAAATTTTGATTTTCGGTTATAACCGAATAGCTTATTCGGTTCGGTTATAACCGAATGATCAGTCCTATTTATTCCAATCATCTACTACAAATAAAAATAATACTTAAATGAATTTCTTTCATTCAGAAAGTGGGCACACGAAAAGTAAGTGAACTTCTGTCATCAAAATTGACTACTACTATTTTATAATATAGATAGATAGATAGATAGATAGATAGATAGATAGATAGACATTTATTTGTCTTTTGTGATCAGATTAATCTTTTTTAAAATTAATAAACGTGTCTAGTTATATATTGTTAAAATTTTCGGTTAAATTATAATTATAACGTATGTGCGTACATGAGATATGTATAAATTAAGAATGAGTCTCACTTTAATTTATTTTATTATATACACTTCCATATTAGTCGTAATCTAATTTTATCAAATATTTATCCACATCCATTCATTTACCTTAATAAATTTAGCATATTTCTTTGAAATTTTCTAATTACAGACATAGGAATTAGTACTAAATTATGTTGTAATCTTTTATGGTCACTACACCTATATTTACAACAAGTTGTACACATATTTGATTAGAAAAATGGTCAATATGGCATTAAAATTCAGAACATATAATTTGAGACAAAGTTAAAATTTAGGACATATATATAATATGAGATCAAGGTAGTACTAATTACAAGATTATTGGTCATAATATTTAAATAAATCATATCAATTTTAAATTTAAAAATATCTTAAATTTAATTTTAAAAGTCAAAATTGCTCTCATTTTGTAATCATGGAGTATTTTCTTTTGAAATGAACTGAAATTTCAATTCAACTTTCAGGGAGTGGTTATGTAACACCCCCTTCCCGAATAGGAAAAGGAGGTCACGCACAAAGCACAACAAATCTCAAAATTAATAAACAGAGCACTAATGACTTCAAAATATTAATAATATATCTATCAATGAAGTACTAAATACAATTCTCCAACTATAGTCAAAATAATCAAAACCAAAAATCGAATCAACCTAGATGGTCAAAGGCAACACTCTCATCACACTAGCCCTGAATCACCCCTGCAAACATGTCGAAAGAAAAACACAGCATGAGCCAATTGTGTTGGGAGATTGCATATTTAAAATTTGATGTTGAAAGTAAATATTCATGATTGTATGTAAAGTCCTTCAAGAAACACATGTACAAGGACTTAGTGGTAGATCAAACTTGTTAGGTTGATCTGAGCTTTAATGTTTATCATTTTGTAAATGAATGTATAGAAGAAAAGATCAAAGCTGTTAGGTTGATCTATATCTTGAGATGTAATAGATAGGCATCGACAGAATCGTAGTATGTCGAGATGATCAAAAGATTGCAGAAGCCAAGGCAGAATCGTAGAGTATCGAGAATCGTAGTCTGTCTGCTTTGGAGGGTCTCTCCTGAAATCGTAGAGTGATCCATACGTCTACCAAGTCAAATTCAAGAATTGTAGAGTGCTCTCGGAAGCGTAGAGTCAGCAAGACAAGCAAGTGAAGATCGTAGAGTACCGAAACTTAAGAGAAATCATAGTGTCCTGATTCTTCAGTACCAGATCAAGCTTCAAGGTGGCAAGACACCACGATCAGGATCGCAGTGTATCATCTGTCTGCATCAGAAGCATCGAGCAGTGTCCATTATTTTAATTATAAAGGTTAACACATATGGAATGGGTTATAAACGTTGAAAGTATCGGGAGTCCCAATGACACAACAGTCATCCTTAGTATGAAACAAAGAAACGTATTGAAGAAGCTAAGGAAAGTACTATAAGTTAGCAGAAAACACATTTTCAGGTGTTAGGTGAGATAGCAGTCTGCAGTGTCAGTGGGCCAGACGGTTGGACATAAAGTTTTCAAAAAGTCACCATCAGTGCTTAGAAATGTCAAATACATTTAATGCTTCAACGGATGTCTTCAAATGGATAGATTTCAAAAGCATCATATATATAAAACACAAGCAGATGAAAAGATTAAGAAAGCAAGTAAGCAAAGAACGAAAACGCTGAAGAACACTCAACGCTTAACTCTAAGATCTGAAAAGAAAGCTTGCTCAGCTACCCAGATCTTTCGAACTCAAGTCTAAACGAAAACTGAGTAGCACCATTCAAAAACTCAACTACTATCAAGTTAAGTAAGAAGTTCCAAGTTAGAAGAACTTGAAGAGTTCTAAGTGAACTGAGAAGTACCAAGTTTGCTGGACTTGAAGAGTTCAATAGTGAACTAAGGGGGTGTTTGTTTAGAGCTGAATGGAGCTGAATCTGAATGGCTCAATCTGTCAGTACGTTTATTTTGGTCTGAATGGCTGAATCGGTAAGATGGACGAAATTTGAATGGTTAAGTCGATTTTTTTTTAATGAATGGTGAATGAAAGCAATGAATGAAGTAAAAAATTTTTTTAAAAAAAATTAAAAAAATTAAAAAATATATTAACTATTATATTAAGTAATATTAAATAAATTTACAATAATTTTGAATTTTTTCAAAAGGGAAAAATAATAAAGTTTTGTCATTCAGATGTTTCAGACATGTGAATTATCAAATAGCTTTTTTTATTCAAATTCAACTCATTCAGATTCAGATTCAGATTCAGCTTATTCATATTCAGATTCATTCAATTTTTATCAAACACCCCCTAAGAAGTTCCAAGACTGTTGGTCTTGAAGAAATCTGTGAGATTCGAAGATTGTAAAAATATTCTTAGTGGATTTCCTACTCGAGGAGTAGAAGAGTGGACTAGGAGCTTTGAATGCTCTGAACCACTTAAAATCATTGTGTCTATTATATTCCTGCCATAACTGCTATAACTGTCATAAATGCCATAACTGCTTAGCTCATTTAGCTCGTTATATCTTAAAGGAAAAACAAATAAATCTCAAATCTGTTGTGTTTAAATCATTATCAAAACTAACAAATATTTTGAAAAGAAGAATTTAAAAATATCTATTCAACCCCCCCTTCTAGATAACTTTTCTGCCTCTGGGAACTAACAATTGGTATTAGAGCAGGTTCTATCAAACAGCCTACAAAGCTTAAGTAGATCCAATGGCACATCTGATAAGCGAATCAAAGACTAGAGGAGGCAGCAAGCCACCTATGTGCAACAAAGATAAATTCGCCAACTGGAAAGTTCGTATGCAAGCCTATATGGATTCAATAGATGAAGATCTATTTGAAACTGTTCAAAATGGACCCTACATTCCTACCAAGCTTGCACCTATAATAGACGACCCAAACAGAATTCAGATTAAGGTCAAAGAAGAATGGACTGACAACGAAAAGAAAGATGTCCAACTCGATAAGAAGGCCAAGAATATTTTGTTCAAATCGTTAGAAGATGATCTGTTTGAAAATGTGGTCAACAACAAAATAACAAAGGAAGTATAGAAGGCATTGCTCATCATGCATGAAGGAATAGAAGAAGTTAGAGAGAACAAACAATCTCTTCTGACTCAGCAATATGAAATGTTTGCTAACATTCCTGGAGAAAATATCACTTCCACCTATGAAAGATTTAATGTTCTGTTTAACTCTCTTCGAACTTTTGGAAAGTGTTAGTTCCCGGAGGCACAATAGTTATCTAGAAGGGGGGGGGGGTTGAATAGATATTTAAAAATCTTCTTTAAATACTTTGTTATTTTTGTTAATGATTCAAACACAGCGGAATTAAGATTTGTTTGATCTCCCTCTTAGATATGGTGAGTTAATGAGAGTGAGACAGTTATAACAGTTATAGCAGTTAAGTAATAGACATAGCAGTTTTAAGTAGTTCAGAGCACGTAAAGCTCCTAATCCACTCTTCTACTCCTCGAGTAGGAAATCCACTAAGGATATCTTTTACACTTTCTGAATCTCACAGATTCCTTCTAGACCAGCAGTTTAGGCACTTCTTAGTTCATTTTTGAACTCTTCAAGTCCAACAGACTTGGTTCTTCACAGTTCACTTAGAACTCTTCAAGTCCTTCTGACTTGGAACTTCTTACTTCATTTGGTTGGTAGTTGATGAGTTCTTGATTGGTGCTACTCAGTTGCCGTTAAGCTCTTGTTCGAAAGAACTGAGTAGCTGAGCAAGCTTTCTCTTTTTCAGATCGTAGAGTTGAGAGTTGAGTGTTCTTTAGCGTTTTGTTCAATGCTTGCTTGTTATCTTTCATCTGCAAATTTTTTGCATATATGTGATCCTTGAAATGTATCCGTTGAAGCATTAAATGCATTTGACATTTCTGAACTTTGATGGAGATTTTTCTGCACATCTTTTGATTAGTAGGCCCACTGACATAGAAGACTACCATTTCACCTAACACCTGAAAAGGTGTTTTCCTCTGACCCATTGTACTTTCCTTAGCTTCTTCAATACGTTTCTTTGTTGTATACTAAGGATATCTTTTATGTCATTGGGACTGGTGAGTACTTCAACGTTTATAACCCATTCCACATTTGTTGGGATTTATCTTTAAACAAATGAGCAAGGCTTGATGCTTCTGACATACATATGATGCTCTACGATTCTGATCGTGGTGTCTTGCCACCTTGAAGAGGAACGGATTAAAACGGAGCTATAACGAAGTTATGGCGAAAATTTCGTAAAAGACGAGCGAGATTTAGAAAGTTAGTAAATGAATCCGAACGTGTAGGGTTTCATAAGAAAGTAAGAGAACGTATAAAACGTGAGTCATAGACTCAAGAACGAATGAATTCGAAGTTCGGATGACTGAATTACGGACGAACGAACAAAGAACGTTAATAATGTAAAATGAATAAAGGGCAAAGATTAAGCCAATTGAATGGCATGTTAACGGATTCAGAATAAAGTTCTGTCTATGGGTAATCAAAGTACGTAAGATAAGGAAGAAAATGGATTTGGAACGACCTCGTTCCGAGTTATAACGAAGAAGTTATGAGATCGGAAAGTAAGCGTCTCAAAATGAAGTTAACACTTAGAAAAAAAATTCGAGAAGAAGGGTTTGGCGCCGCAGCGCCAGACATGCCTTGTAAGGTGGTGTTTGAAGGCGCCCGCATCAAGAGCTAGATAATCGCTAACTCGCGCATGCAAAGGCGAGTCTTAAACGCGTAGAGTTGTGCCTTGATCTTGGTGCAGAGGCGATGCCTAGTAATGAGATTTTTATTGCTCAATTACTAGGGGGATGTGCAAGAAAGAAATAAGAACATAATGTTCAACTAATGTAACACTTAATCAGGTGAGTTAAACCTTTAATGAAGGTTGAACGAAAAGATTAAACGAGATTAAAAGAAGGTGGACGCGGGTTATGGAACCGATATCCGGGGACCGTAGTCGCGATAAACGAACGTGAGGGATTGCTATGATTGTGATTCCTTAGACGTTGAGTGACGAAAGTAATGAATAACATTTCGATGTTATGTTGTGGTAATGAGAGATAAGTGTAAAGGGTATAGACGCTGTGAATGTAATGTTGTTGCGATGAACGATCGGTCTTAGCATACAATGATTTGTATGGCTTCGACATTAAGAAAGAATAATGAACATGAGGTTCATGGGATGGATAACGATCGAAAGCAATTAAAACCTTGAGTAAAGGTTGAATGAGAGGTTAAGAAATGAGCAACGTGAACGTTGAATACGTAAACAATCTTCGTGAATTGTATTCGCGTTGGACGAACGTGCTAAGTATACCCAGGGTGTATGACATAGACGTTGACAAAGGTAGTAAGTAACATATGAATGGTATCGAGAAAGCCGTATCGAACGGTAATAAGATTAATGAAAGCCGAATGTGAGTCGGATAAGAATAAGTCCTGAGGTATGGCAATTACTTGCCAGAAAGCCAAAAGGAATAAGAAATTAACTTAACGAACATTATAGTTAATAGTTCGTATAAGTTAAGATAAGTTTAGGTTGTGGTACAATCGTAACCTTTGATGGTTGACATATACGGAGTCAATAAACAATTCCTTCAGAGTGCGAAGGTATATATGAAACTGGCAACCGATCTAACTCACTGTGATGGCAGTGTAGATGAGATGGGAACTTGTTTGCTGGTTGTTTATGGGAAACCACTCAGAGTACCATATGGACTACCAGCAGAGAAGTGATGTGTGCTGAGTCCTAGAAAAGTTATAAGAAGAAGATAAGAATGTAAGTCATCAAAGATGATGAATGTATTGAGTAAGACATCTCCGTATGTCATGAAGCCGTAGAACGATAAAGGAAGTTGTCGCGTAAACTTTGGTTGAAAGAACGCGAACCCTAAGAAGTAAAGTTAAATAAACCAATGCATAAGTCAAATATATATGACTAATTGGTGTATATGTTATTTTTCTTATGTGCTACATAGGAATGGAATGAAGCGATTCAAATAAAATCGTCATTGCATCTTGTAAAGCAAGTTTCCTAACTTTATTCATATTTTAAATGAATGCTAGTTTCTAAAACTTCTCGGATGTTGAACTTGAGAAGTTCGTCATCTATGCAAAATGTATGATATTTGTGCAAGGTGGTAGAGTGTATGAGGCCTTGTGCCCTGAATGTGAACACTTCGGTGTTTCTATGTTATGAACTATTTTATGATTGAACTGTTCAATATGAGAATGTTCTGTTTATACATGAACCGTTATTGTTAAGTCTGTGCTATTGATTCTAGCCAGACAGAATGTGTATAAAAGAGAGTAGAGAATAAAAGTATTTCAAAGTGAATGTGACTAATGTTTTAAAATGATAGGAATCGAGATTATTCATATTGTTCAATCTGCTTCATAACCTTTGTTCGGTTATCGAAGTTCGAAAGGAATGTTAAACTCTTGAAGTTGTTTGTTCAACTACTATGACTTGTTGAGCAATTGAATGCTCACACTTGCTTTAAATGAAAAACATTTTCAGCGAACGATGTTTAGACAAATTTAAGGATCCCGTAAGGATCAAGCTGATGGTATCCAGATGAAGTGCTATTCAGAATGTGAATGAGCGAGAAGATCAAGTGAAAACTTGTAATGTAGAAAGATGAAAATTAAACTATAAACTAGTTTAATGAACGATTATGTATCCTTGGTGGCGGATAAAAGTCACCCTTGTAAGATGAAAGGAATAATGTAATTATCATTATTTGTAATGAGAAAGGTTATAAGGTTTTAGAACCTAGGAAATTTGAATGTATGTTATTATATTTCAGTATATAATGATGTATGTTTAGATGAATGATGTACTCGTGATGTACGGAATTCGGGTGTGAAGATAGACCAGATTTTGGGGCGGTACAGGTTGGTATCAAAGGTATGAGTACCTAAGACTATAATCGTAGAGAGAAGGATAAGGAGATCACCACGTGATCATAGTAAATCGTAGTAACAGATGATCTGTTAAACGATGGATGATTTATAGCTAATGCTATGAATGAATGGTACTAAGAAGTAGTACGGAAAGAAGAACTCAGATTGAGTTGTAAAGGATAGCATATGAATTAAAGAAAATTCGTATTAAGTGAAGAGAAAGTTAGAAGTTCTAAGATTTTGATTGAGGACTCATGTGATAGCTGAGTAGTACGAACCTTCGAATGGGAGGGGTTTTTTGATTACTTAGTTATTACAGTGATAATCATTGGAATAGTATGTCGTGCTATCAATATGTATATGACGAGAAGGTGAATCTTTTCTCATGTATATACTTGATAGGTAGAGAATGATAAGATAGGTGCGGGTTCTTGAAACTCATACTTATGAAAAGTTTGTGACTCATAGTTATATGCTATGTTTCTGAGCCCTAAGCATATGGATAGTCGTTGATTTGTTCTTGGATTACATATTGCAAAGATAAATTCTTAAACACATATGGTTGTGGAAAGTTCCTAAACACATAAAGTGTGGTAAATTGATGAACTATACTAAGGTATAGGAATGTTTAGACTGAAAGTAAGTATTTTCAGTAGACTTAGCATTGAAGGTGCTAGAGGAGATTAAGTATTGTCGTAAGAAAGATAATGAAGGAAGATGGAGAATAGGATATTCCAAATCATCTAGCTATGCTAGATTTTGAAATTTCTTGAAATCGTGCTAATGTGCGCGTTTTGAAAATGAAAAAGTTGGTTCAACTTTTGGAACCAATGGATTTTAAAAGAACTATTATTGGTATGTCTATGCTAATAGTTTTGGCTAGACAGAAATTGATTTGAAATATCAAAATGAATTTTATATCATCATTGCATTTGATGAAAAGATGGTAAAAGGATGGAGTTATGAATGCAATTGAACCTAGTGTTGGATATGATCTTAACATCAACAACACGTTATGGTATGACGTATAAATGACAAAGTCACAAACTGACGAAGTCCTCAACGTAATGTGAAAAGTACGGTATCATGACGTCATGAAACGTTTTGATGTATTGCGAAAGAATTTAAAGAAGTAGTCGATGTCAATTGATTTGACTAGACGAATGTTTAAAGTTGATGTCCAATTTATTGGTATGGTCTAAGCTACTTGATTTGGCTAAGATGAATGGTATGTCATGATTAAAAGAAAATCGAGCTTTCTTTAAAGAGTTATGTCAAACCAAATTGTTTTGGTGCGAAATCTAATGAGTAAGTCTGAGGTGAACATACTCCGAAATGGGGTTATACGATGGGTTGATCACCTACGTATGGAAGAGGTAGTTTACCTTCTTTGTGATTGTAAACCCGGCCATAGTGGAAAGAAAGGTTACTGAAGGCCATCTTTGTAAATCTAGTAAGAGTTCATGGTCAATTTGACCCATCAGCAAAAGTATGAAATGTTTTAAAGGAATTCATATATTCCTCGTTGTTCATTCTACTTCATAATTCGTGATAAGTTGTGAAGGTGAGAGAATGTTTGAAAGATAAGAACTTCTTTGAAGAGAAGTTGAGAAGAGGGGTAGGCTAAAATTTCGAGGATGAAATTCTATGAAGAAGGGGTGAATGTGATGACCCGAGTATGGGTGTGGTTTGAAGAAATTCCGATGACGGAGTTTTTATAAGGGGGGAAGGATGTGACAACCCGAAAATCCGGATTGTCCAGATATTAAGATTTAAAGAATTAGTTATTAATAAAATTAAGATTGTCCAGAAATTAAGTTTTTATTAATATTATTCTGTGCAATGTGTTTATTAATCGTTCTATAACCTAGAATGATTATTAAACAGAAGGATTCTGGCTTCAAACTAGATTGA
This sequence comes from Panax ginseng, assembly GCA_020205605.1. Taxonomy (NCBI): domain Eukaryota; kingdom Viridiplantae; phylum Streptophyta; class Magnoliopsida; order Apiales; family Araliaceae; genus Panax; species Panax ginseng. The sequence goes on from CM035139.1 coordinate 72,782,058, forward strand.
ACGAGTAAGTATTTTCAAGACGAAAATAAAAATTTTCCGGGAACAAAATATTTCTGGGGAAAAAGACGAAATAGGCACTATTCATTCGACGAAATTTAAGGGTTAGGGTTTGAATAACCTAAGTCGTTTTGAGAGTTCGGCAAGTCAGAATGACATTTCGTTAAAAGATTTGACGATAATATGTCGTGAAAAGTTAAGTAAGCCGATAAAAGTTTTTCTCGAAAAACGTGCAGAAATCGGACAAAATAAAATGATGAAAAGTATTGTTATGTACTTTTTATTCGTTTAACTACGTTAGGGGAAAACGTGAAGGAAAACACTAGACACCAAAAAATGTTTTTCAGTTTTTCGGAAATCTGGAGAATACGTAAAAGTTAATCGGTAAAGGAAAGATGAAATATCCAAAAATATTTAGATTCCGAGAATCGCAGCTTTTAAAACCGTTTATCTAAAAACCAAAAGATTTTAATCAACTAAACTTAAGGGCTAAGCAAACTTGAGGGCTAAGTTAACTTAGTCCTTAAGCCTTTAATAAAGTAAGGAGGTTAGGGAGGGCAAAATGACTAAAATGCCCCTAGCCTTGGTTTTCTATATAAACAAGCCTTAAGCTCATTTGTTTGGATTCTTGAAAATCCTACACTTTGAGAGAGATAGAGAGAGAGAGAGAGTTCAGATGGGAGGAAGAAGAGAAAAGAAAGAGGAAAAGTTGGCTCGTGAGAAAACTTTGTCCGACGGAAGGAGATCAAAGGAGAAAGGTAATCCGAAACCTATTCTCTTAGAAATTTTCTTTAAGTTTCTATGTTCAAAAAAATAGATTAATGAGAATAAGGAGTAAAAGATATTTAGAATGAATTCATATGGTTGAAATCGTAAGAAAATTAAGAAATAAGAATTAGAAGTTTATTTTTTAAATTTCTTAAGGAAGTATAAGATTCGTAAGGATTTTGAGCGATCCAAATGAATCTTATGATTGAGTAGGTTAAATAAGTAAGGAATAATGTTCTATAACATCAAATTCCAAGAAAAAGTGAAATCGTAATCCAAAATATTGATTAAAAATGAAAAACGAATGAAGAACACGCGAAGAACACAAAGAACGTTGTTGATGGACAAATTTAAAACCATCGTAGTATAATTATTGTTGATGAACAAGTTTAAAACCATCACGTATAAGTTAGATGCTTATTGCTTGGTTAGGAACAGTTGAAACGTTCATGAAGAACGGATTAAATCGGAGCTATAACGAAGTTATGACAAAAATTTCGTAAAAGACGAGCGAGAATTAGAAAGTTAGTAAATGAACCCGAACGAGTAGGGTTTCATAAGAAAGTAAGAGAAGATATAAAACGTGAGTCGTAGACTCAAGAACGAACGAATTTCGAGTTCGGATGACCGAATTACGGACGAACGAAGAACGTTAATAATGTAAAATGAATAAAGGGCGAAAATTAAGCCAATTAAATGGCATGTTAACGGATTCAGAACGAAGTTCTGTCCATGGGTAATCAAAGTACGTTAGATAAGGAAGAAAATGGCTTTGGAACGACCTCATTCCGAGTTATAATGAAGAAGTTATGAGATCAGAAAATAAGCGTCTCAAAATGAAGTTAACACTTAGAAAAAAATTTCGAGAAGAAGGGCTTGGCGCCATGCGGTGCTTACATTCCTTATGAGTATGTACTGCTGACTGCATCGGAGAACCAGAGACATCGCTAATCACGCCGCGCAGCGTGAGTCTTAGTGCTGAGAGTGGCCAGAAATACGGCAAGTGGCAGGCAATGCCCAGTAATGAGATTTTTATTAATCAATTATTTGGGGATGTGCAAGAAAGAAATAAGAACATAATGTTCAACTAATGTAACACTTAATCAGGTGAGTTAAACCTTTAATGAAGGTTAAACGAAAAGATTAAACGAGATTAAAAGAAGGTGGACGCGGGTTACAGAACCGATATCCGGGGACCGTAGTCGCGATAAACGAACGTGAGGGATTGCTATGATTGTGATTCCTTAGACGTTGAGTGACGAAAGTAATGAATAACATTTCTATGTTATGTTGTGGTAATGAGAGATAAGTGTAAAGCGTATAGACGCTGTGAATGCAACGTTGTTACGATGAACGATCGGTCTTAGCATACAATGATCTATATGGCTTCGACATTAATAAAGAATAATGAACATGGGGTTCATGTGATGGATAACAATCGAAAACGATTAAAACCTTGAGTAAAGGTTGAATGAGAGGTTAAGAAATGAGCAACGTGAATGTTGAATACGTAAACAATCTTCGTGAATCATATTCGCGTTGGACGAACGTGCTAAGTATACCCTGGTTGTATGACATAGACGTTGACAAAGGTAGTAAGTAACATATGAATGGTATCGAGAAAGCCGTATCGAACGGTAATAAGATTAATGAAAGCCGAATGTGAGTCGGATAAGAATAAGTCCTGAGGTATGGCAATTACTTGCCAGAAAGCCAAAAGGAATAAGAAATTGACTTAACGAACATTATAGTTAATAGTTCGTATAAGTTAAGATAAGTTTAGATTGTGGTACAATCATAACCTTTGATGGTTGACATATGGGAGCTTGGCTAAACAATTCCTTCAGAGAGCGAAGGTATATACAAAACTGGCAACCGATCTAACTCACTATGATGGCAGTGTAGATGAGACGGAAACTTATTTGTTGGTTGTTTGTGGGAAACCACTCAGAGTACCATATGGACTACCAGTAGAGAAGCGATGTGTACTGAGTCGTAGAAGAGTTATAAGAAAAAGATAAAAATGTAAGTCATCAAAGATGATGAATGTATTGAGTAAGACATCTCCAAATGTCATGAAGCCGTAGAACGGTAAAGGAAGTTGTCGCGTAAACTTAGGTTAAAATAACGCGAACGGTAAGAAGTAAAGTTAAATAAACCAATGCATAAGTCAAATATATATAACTAAATGGTTATATGTTATTTTTCTTATGTACTACATAGGAATGGGAATGAGCAGTTCAGTGTAAGCTGTTGCTGTGCGTAAGGCAAGTTTCCTAACTTCATTCATATTTTAAATGAATGCTAGTTTCTAAAACTTCTTAGATGTTGAACTTGAGAAGTTCTGTCTATGTGCAAATGTATGATATTTGTGTAAGGTGGTAGAGTGTATGAGGCCTTGTGCTACAATGTGAACACTTCGGTGTTTCTATGATATGAACTGTTTTATGATTGAACTGCTCAATATGAGAATGTTCTGTTTATACATGAACCGTTATTATTGTTAAGTCTTGCTATTGATTCTAGCAGACATGAATGTGTATGAAAGAGAGTAGAGAATAAAAGTATTTCAAATTGAATGTGACTAATGTTTTAAAATGATAGGAATCGAGATTATTCCTATTGTTCAATCTGCTTCATAACCTTTATTCGGTTATTGAAATTCCAAAGGAATGTTAAACTCTTGAAGTTGTTTGTTCAACTGCTATGACTTGCTGAGCAATTGAATGCTCACACTTACTTTAAATGAAAAACATTTTCAGCGAACGATGTTTAGACGAATTTAAGGATCCCGTAAGGATCAAGCTAATGTTATCCAGATGAAGTGCTATTCAGAATGTGAATGAGCGAGAAGATCAAGTGAAGACTTGTAATGTAAAAAGATGAAAATTAAACTATAGACTAGTTTAATGAACGATTATGTATCCTTGGTGGCGGATAAAAGTCACTCTTGTAAGATGAAAGGAATAATGTAATTATCATTATTTGTAATGAGAAAGGTTATAAGGTTTTAGAACCTTGGAATTTAGAATGTATGTTATTATATTTCAGTATATAATGATGTATGTTTGGATGAATGATGTACTCGTGACGTACGAAATCTGGGTGTGAAGATAGACCGGATTTCGGGGCGTTACAGAATTCCTTTATCATCTTAGGGTATATCCACGTGCTCGTACCCAGAGCCTCTTCAAGAAAAACTTTCTTTATCAGAGAGAGTTTTGAGAAATTTAGGATCAGCTATCTTGAACTCATCAAAATAGAGTCTATAACCAGAGATGACATTTGAGCTTTCCATTGATTTCTTTGCACTGAATATGGTTGTTTGAGTTTTTTGGAAAGTTAGGGTTTCTGCTGGTAGAGAGAGAGATGTGTTTTTTGAACTTGTTATTTCAAAAAAGGTGTTTCAAACTATACTTGTAACTTCCCTCTCTCTATTTGCTTAGTGGGGCATGTGTCAAATTCTGCTTGGCCCTACGAATTTGACTGATGAGGAATATACTAATTTGCCCTTAGCTCCTTCTGAGCTAATGTGTCCTTTGGGAGGACTACGATCGTTGAGGTAGTCTTTATGATCGTCGAGTATGCACTGCAATTGTCGAGTTTGTTCTGAAATTATCGAGTCTGCTCTGCATTCATCGAGTCTGTACTGCGATCGTTGAGTCTGCCCGTGTCCTTGTGATGAGCTTTTGACTTAGCATTCTTCTCGGTTTAAAGTAGCTCAGGAAGGGCCAACCTCATGGATTGAATCAAGGGTTAGGTTTGTTCCTGAGGCGCTTATCAGAGAGATTGCTTTGTTTTGTTGAACTTTGTTATCACTGGATGCTCCTTTGTTTTGTTGAGCTCTGCCATTGTTGAGTCGGCACTGTGATCATTGAGTTTCATTTCACTGAAGCTCTACAATCATGGACTTCTTTTGGTCATGTCTACGATTTCGAGCATAGCCTTTATATCTGCATGGTTAGCACATACTAGAGCATAGATTTCATGGTTTTAAATTAAGCATGCCTAGCTCACTTATTAATTTGTTAAACCTGGATTCATCTAGAGGCTTTGTAAAGACATCAGCAAGTTGATTTTCAGTATGGATATATTGTAAAGATATGGTTCCATTTTGCACATGATCCCTAATGAAATGATACCTTATTTCTATATGCTTAGTCCTAGAGTGCATGATAGGATTATGTGTTATTGCTATGGCACTTGTGTTATCACACAAAGCAATGTATAGATTTGAATTCAAACCCATAGTCTGCTAGTGATTTTTCATCTAGAGGATCTAAGACAAAGAAATGCCAAAGAATAATGTATTCAACTTCCTGCGGTTGAAGTAGATAATTGAGTTTTGCTTCTTGCTAAACCCAGACACAAGTCTGCTTCCTGAAGTCGACAGTGCCATCGTACTTTTTCTCGTCTATTTTGCAACTTGCAAAGTCGACATCTCAGATATCCTGTTAGTTCAAATGAGGACTCCTTGGGATACCAAAGCCCCAAGTGAGGTGTGCCCTTGAGGTGCCTGAAAATCCTTTTCACAGCAGTTAAGTGTGATTCCTTAGGATTAGCTTGAAATCTAGCACATATGCATGTTGCAAACATTATGTCTGGTCTACTGGCAGTCAGATATAGAAGAGATCCTATCATACCTCTGTATTGAGTTATGGCAATACTTTTACCTTTTTCATCTTTGTCAAGCTTGGTTGCTGGAGCAATTGGAGTTTTCATGGGAGAGGCTGATTTCATGCCATACTTTTTAAGTAAGTCTTTAATTTACTTAGCTTAGTTTATGAAGATTCCTTCATCAGTCTGCTTTACTTGCAGTCCAAGGAAGAAGTTTAGCTCACCCATCATGCTCATTTCAAACTTGCTCCCAATAAGCTTGGAAAATCTCTTGCATAACTTTTCATCAGTAGATCTAAAAATAATGTCATCAACATATATTTGAACTAATAAGACTATCTTTATGCTTTCTAAGAAATAATGTGGTATTTATTCTACCTCTAGTGAACCCATTTTTAATAAGAAAGTTAGTAAGTGTTTCATACCATGCTCTAGGTGATTGTTTGAGACCATATAAGGCTTTGTCTAATCTAAAGACATAATTAGAAAGAGATGTATTGATGAAACCTGGAGGTTTCTCTACATAGACTTCTTCTTGAAGTTCACCATTCAAGAATTCACTTTTGACATCCATCTGGAATACTTTGAACTTCATGTGAGCAGTAAAGGCAAGGAATATTCGGATGGCTTCTAGTCTGGCAACAGGTGCAAATGTCTCATCATAGTCAATGCCTCCTTCCTGAGAGTAACCCTTGGCCACTAGTCTTGCTTTATTCCTGGTTATTACTCCATCTTCATCCATCTTATTTCTGAAGACCCACTTGGTTCTAATGACAGGATGACTTTTTCGTCTTAGAACCAATCTCCATACTTTGCTTCTTTCAAACTGATTAAGTTCTTCCTGCATGGCTTCTATCAAGCTGGAGTCTTCCATAGCATCCTCAATCTTTTTAGGTTCCATTTGTGACAGGAAGCTTAGATAGAAAAATTCATTTTGGGTGGCAGCTCTTATTTTGACTCTAGAACTAGGATCTCCAATGATTAAGTTTTAAGTGTGACCTCTTGCTCATCTATTTCCTGTTGGGACATCTGTCCTGATTCCTTCTTTTCTGAGATTTTCAAGATCAATTTCTGCTTCTTGATGTGGGGGTTCATTGTCATGCGTAGGCCTCTCTACGATCTCGTTTCCTTGCTCAATGATTCCACTGTCTGGAACTACGATCGTAGTTTTGAGCTTGATGACCTCGTTCGTAGTGTCTGAACTGTCGTTCGTAGAGTCTTGAGGCACTGTTTTGTCCAAGTCTGCTTTATCGAAGATGATGTGGATTGAGATTTCAATGCTCATTGTCTTTTTGTTGAACACTTTGTAGGTCTTACTGTCTGTGGCATACCCAAGAAAGATTCCTTCATCTGACTTGGGTTGGAACTTTGTCAAATACTTCTTTCCATTGTTGAGAATGTAGCATGCACAGCCGAATGCATGGAAGTAGCTGACATTTGGCTTTCTTCCTTTCCACAATTCGTATGGAGTCTTCTTAATCATTGAGTGTATCAGTGATCTGTTCTGAGTGTAGCATGCAGTGTTAACAGCTTCTGCCCAGAAGTACTCAAGCAGATAGGCTGCTGCTAGTAGAGTTCTTCTAGCCTCTATTAACGTTCTGTTCTTTCTTTCAGCCACTCCATTTTATTGAGGAGTTCGTGGAGCTGATAAGTTGTGATTGATGCCATTGTCTGTGCAGAACTGGTCTATTTTAGAGAAGTCGAATTCTCTGCCATGATCACTCCTTATAGCCTTAATTTTCTCCCCTTTCTCGTTCATTACTAGTCTAAACATCGTGATCAGTTGGGAGCTTGTTTCATCTTTCGAGGTTAGAAAGAACACCCATGCGAATCTGGTATAGTCGTCTACTACGACTAGTGAGTATCTCTTCCCTCCAAGGCTCATTGTTGGAATTGGCCCAAATAGATCCATGTGAAGTAGCTGCAGGGGTTTGTCAATTGAGTTTGTAGTTTTGCTTTTAAATGAGCTTCTAGTCTGCTTTCCAAGCTGACAGGCATTACAAGGCCTTTCTTTGACGAAGATAAACTTGGGCAAGCCTGTAACTAGATCCTTTGAGGCCAGTTTAGACATGCTCTTGAAGTTGAGATGAGACAGTCTTCTATGCCATAGCTAGCTCATTTCTTCAAATGCTTTAGCCAGAAAACATATTATCTTATCTGAGCTTAGTTGACCAAGATTTACTGTGTAGACATTTCCTTCTCTTATTTCGGTCATCTTTATGGTGGATGTCTTCAGATCTCTGAATTGACATTGATTGTTGAGGAATGTTACTTGATGACCCTTGTCATAGAGTTGGCTTATGCTCAGAAGATTGTGTTATAGTCCTTCCATATAGGCCACTTTGCTAAAGGACATTGCACCATTTCCTGCTAATCCATATCCTCTTGTCTTGCCAGAGCCATTATCTCCAAAGATGACCGAAGGGCCCTCTTTTTCTATGTAGTTAGACAGAAGGGCTTTGTTCCCAGTCATGTGCCTTGAGCATCCACTGTCCAGATACCAGGTTGTGATCGTGGAGCTCTGTTACTATGGTAACATTAAACTTTTATTTTGGTACCCATACTTGCATGGGTCCTACTTTGTTAATACCTTTGGGAACCCAAATCTGCTTGATTTTTGGTTTCACATGCGTAGGATTATAACAGCATATTGCAGCCTTGTGACCAATATTATTGCACACAAAACATCTAATATGATGCATGCTTATGTGTGTATGAGGATTCTTCCTCCATTTGGACTTTTGTGGGTTATTATTCATCCTTCTGTTAAACTGATTCTCCTTCTTCCATATATCCTTGTGTTTCATGATTTGAGATGAGTGTACCTTTCCTCTATTGTTTCTTCCCAGTTGGTTCATGGAGTTGATTTTACTCGACTCTACGATCCTTCGAGGTTGAAAATTAGTGGTTGATTGGGTTAGACGGGTTCTTTCTTTTGTGAGGATTTCACAAATATAATGCCTCTACTAAAACTTGAAGCATTACTAGTGCTAGTTTCCTTTACCTTTTCCACACATGGCTCTGAGATGGATTCCCCAAAGCCTAATCCTGTTCGGTTAGAGACGCTTCTCTGGCTAGAGATCAGGGAGTCCATGGATGAAGAGGATTTGTTCCATGTAGAGACTGTCCTTTCTAGTTCCTCAATTTTAGAGGTTAGACTTGACTCTCTTTGTGCATTGAGCTCATTGGTCTATTTTAACAGCTTATTCTTAGCTTCAAACTTGAAGAGAGAGTCAGTACTTAGAAGGGTTGTTTCCAGTTCTTCCTGAACATTCTCTTTCTCCTTTTGAAGAAGTGAATAATCTTTGGACAGAACTCTGAACCATTTCATGTATTGATGCAAATCAGATGTTATGTCATGCAAAGCAGTTCTTAAATCATCAATGTCTACATCAGGAGAGTTAAAGTCAAATACCTCATCTATACTTACTTCATGAATGTTGGAGTTCTTTTTATCCTTTGCATGCTTGGCCATTAGGCAAAGATTTTCCACTTGAGGATCTTCATCATCTCCAGATTCGGGAGTTGAGTCATTGTCTGAATCACTCCACGATCCTCCAGCTACAAGACCTTTTTCTTTCTTCTGAGGCCTTTTGTTGCCTTTGAATCCCTTCTTTGGATGTCTCATCTTTATTTCTTCTCTAAAAGGTTTGTTGTAGTTTTCAATGAAATGTCCAGGCTTCATGTAATTGTAGCATAGATCATTTATCTGCTCCTGGTTACTGTAGTTGTTGACTTTCTTTGGTTTACTGATTCTTCCTTGACGCATGAACCTTCTGAGTCTTTTTATTAGCATTGTAAGGTCTTCATCATCATCTTCATCATAGTCAGAGTCATTTTCAGTGTTGACTCTGGAAATGTTGTCAGTTTCTTTGAGACAACTCCTTTATCCTTCTTTCTTCCTTCAGATAAAGTTTCTGCTCGTTGAGTTAGCTCCAGTTTATATGTAAGAAGATTGCCATATAGCTGTTGAACAGTAATTTCATGGAGATTTTTTGACTCTCTGATAGCAGTGGTTTTGGCATCCCACTTGCTAGGTAAGGCTCTCATGAACTTTATGATCAGATCTTTATTTGGATAGATCTTTCCATACGCTCGTAGAGAGTTGAGCAGTACGTTGAATCTTTCGTAGGTGGAAGTGACGTTTTCTCCTTGACCATGTGCAAACATCTCATATTGCTGAGTCAGGAGAGATTGCTTGTTTTCTCTAACTTCTTCTGTTCCTTCTGTTCTGCTATTGACCACATTCTCGAACAGATCATCTTCTAAGGATTGGAACAAAATGTTCTTAGCCTTTTTATCGAGTTGAACAACTCTTTTTTTGTTGTCTGTCCATTCTTCTTTGACCTTGATCTGTATCATGTTTGGGTCGTCTGGAGTTGGTGCAAGCTTTGTAGGAACGTAGGGCCCATTCTGAACAGTTTCAAATAGATCTTCATCTATTGAATCCATGTATGCTTGCATCCGAACTTTCCAGTTGGCGAATTTGTCTTTGTTGTACATAGCTGGCTTGCTGCCTCCTCCAGTCTTTGATTCGCTTATCAGATGTGCCATTGGGTCTACTTAATCTTTGTAGGCTGTTTGATAGAACCTGCTCTGATACCAATTGTTAGTTCCAGGAGGCACAATAGTTATCTAGAAGGGAGGGGGGGTTGAATAGATATTTAAAAATCTTATTTAAATACTTTGTTAGTTTTGTTAATGATTCAAACACAACGGAATTAAGATTTGTTTGATCTCCCTCTTAGATATGGTGAGTTAATGAGAGTGAGGCAGTTATAAAAGTTATAACAGTTATAGCAGTTAAGTAATAGACACAACAATTTTAAGTGGTTCAGAGCACTTAAAGCTCCTAATCCACTCTTCTACTCCTCGAGTAGGAAATCCACTAAGGATATCTTTTACACTTTCTGAATCTCACAGATTCCTTCTAGACCAGCAGTCTACGCACTTCTTAGTTCACTTTTGAACTCTTCAAGTCCAGCAGACATGGTTCTTCACAGTTCACTTAAAACTCTTCAAGTCCTTCTGACTTGGAACTTCTTACTTCACTTGGTTGTTAGTTGATGAGTTCTGGATTTGCTACTCAGTTGTCGTTAAGCTCTTGTTCGAAAGAACTGAGTAGCTGAGCAAGCTTTCTCTTTTTCAGATTATAGAGTTGAGAGTTGAGTGTTCTTCAGCGTTTTGTTCAATGCTTGCTTGTTATCTTTCATCTACAACTGTTTTGCATATATGTGATCCTTGAAATGTATCCGTTGAAGATATCCATTGAAGCATTAAAGGCGTTTGACATTTTTGAACTTTGATGGAGACGTTTCTGCACATCTTCTAATTAGTATTATGACCCACTGACACAACAGACTTTAATTTCACCTAACACCTGAAAAGGTGTTTTCCTCTGTCCCATGGTACTTTCTTTAGCTTCTTCAATACGTTTCTTTGTTGTATACTAAGGATATCTTTTGTGTCATTGGGACTGGTGAGTACTTCAACATTTATAACCCATTCCACATTTGTTGGGATTTATCTTTAAACAAATGGGCAAGGCTTGATGCTTCTGACATACATATGATGCTCTACGATTCTGATCGTGGTGTCTTTCCACCTTGATGCTTGATCCGATACTTAGCAAACAAGAATATTACAATTTCTCTTAAGGACCTGGCACACTACGATCTTCACTTGCTTGTCTTGCAGACTCTACGTTTTTGAGAGCACACTACGATCTCTGAGTTGGCTCGACAAACGTTTGGGCCATTCTATGATTTCCGGAGAGGCCCTTCAAGGTAGACACACTATAATCCTTGATGCTCTTCGATTACGCGCTTGGCTTTTGCAAACTCTCGATCATTTCAATTTTGTAATTTAATTTTAATATTTATTGATTAAATAAATATTTTTTCATGAATTAATTATTAGATTAAATAATTAATTGATGAAGTTGTGGATAGATTAATTTAATTATATGTGTTATATTTATTAAATTAATGTGGAGAATTTTTATTATTCAAGTATGTGATTATGTGAGCTTATCAATTAAAAGAAATATTTAATAAGCCTTATGTTATTTTAATTAATTTAATTATTAATTAGAGATTTAATAATTTGATATTATTATTAAAAAGAGAAATTTAATTATGTGACTATGTGAATTAATGAGAAATTATTATATTTTATTTAAAGTAAATTAAATAAGATATTAGATTTATTTTATAATGGATGTGACATTATTTAAACTATATAATAAGGTTTTATTAAATTAAATGGTTTTAAAACCTATTCTAACTAGCCAAACATGGCACTAAGGGAAGTTAAAACTTTAGGCGCTACCCATGACCGGGTAACTCACCACCAACGCCGCCGCTTTCTTTTTTTATTATACGCTTTCTTTTCCTTTTCTTTCATTTTTTTTCCTAAGTCTAGAAGAGAGAGAGAGAGAGAGTTTCAGAGAAATTTTTTTAGAGAGAGATTGAGAATTGTGATTGAAGAGAGAGAGAGAATTCATCATCTAGTAAATTATATTCTACGCTGGGTAATTCTTCAACCCAATTTATATATTTTACGCCTTTTTTAAGTTTCATGAATATGGCTTAAGTCTTCTCGTAATCTTCAGAATTGGAAAGGGTAATATTATGTGAATATATGTAATAATTCGATCATATAAGATGTTTTATATATATTATATGGGTTTTCCATATCTTCGCTTTCATGAAATTATACAAGAAAAGATTTCAGAGTATGTATGTTATATGGCCATATGGCCTTATACGTGTTTTTTTAGTATGTCAAATATAAATGGTTTTGCAAAATTTCCACTTGATATGATTATGCATGATAAAATGAACAAAACGAAATTTGAATGGTCGATTTGGTCTTATAACTAATCTATGGCGATGAATTTTAGAATTTATGTTCAAAACTTCAAGAACATCAAGAATAAATTAATTTTCATGTTTTAATTTATGATTATGTGTTTTAATGGATTAAAATCACTCCATATATGTTAAGTAATGATTATGTATGAATTTTAACATGTGGGTATGTTTAATTTGGTGAAATTAATGATCAAGAGTGTTTAATTCATTAATTCGTGTTCTTCGCGAATCGAATTCAAATTAATCTGGAGTGTCGCACGCTGCCAACTCCGTAATCCTGTCCTGTCACAAAGTTACAATCATACCAACCCCAAAGATCGATGTTCAAGTATACACAACAACATAATGCAATATAGCAACAAGCACAAGACCAAGACATAAAGATAGAGAAAAAGTGAAATACAAATACCACTTAGCGTAATGGTCGAAATGAGTTTTTAAAAGTGTACAAGTATGGAAATGTGATAAAGAACTTAGTCTAATGATTATAAAGACTTGTTAGACCTATAATGAGATGTTAAAATAAATTCTTAACATGTCCATAACACAATTACGTGTGGATTGAATGATCGAATGCATAATTAGTTTATTTTTTTCGTGAAGTCTTAATTTTACACTAAGTGTAATAATCGACTAAGTATAGTCATGAATTCGAAGTTAAACAAAGAGTAAAGTTATGATGTTAGTACGTTATTATCGACCGGTATTGTGAACGAATTGATATGTAGGATTTAATTCAAAGAACGAGTTTGTTTAAGTGTAATCTACGACGAGGCAAGTTTCTAAACCTTATCTTGTTACATCGAGCAAGTTTTCTAACTCTACATTTACGCTGAGCAAAGTTTCTTACCCTAAACTTTCATTGAGCAAGTTTCCTAACCCTACTTGTTATCGTTATATAAGTTGATTAATTCATCTTTCGATATCGAGCAAGTTCTCATTATTATCGATCAAGCCTGCCTTTGATATTAAAGTTTATTAATCTTCAAGCATGATGTTGTTATACAATAATTATTCTATCAGATACCTTTTGAGATGTTATTCAAGTTAAATATTCATTTATCGTTAAACCTTGTTAGACTAGCTAACCCTTATTGATTCGACTAGTCCATAGTTGATGAGCGCTCTAAATTTCGTAACCCTCGATGAATTATCCAAACCAAACTTCCTTTGGTGCGACTCAATGTCAAACCGAGATGAACAACCCCAGATAGGGGATTATTTACGCTTTAGCGCTAAGATATTGTGCATAAGATGGTACTAAGGGTCGATCCCCAAGTACGGTAGAAGAAGAGTCCATAGTCTTACGATCATTAAAGGTTTCAAGTAAAAACACTTGACAACCTAGACATAGTTCAAGGTCTTATGACCTCGTAATTTCTTTTTTGATTCTTGTTATCCATTCTTGATTCAAAAGTCGAGCTTTATATCGGGTTATTATTTCTCTCGCATGTTATTATTCATTGTTATATTGTTATACTTGTGGGCAATCGTGCTCACTTCTCAAGCGTAATAATAACATTGCGCTAAGAACGAAAGAGCGTATTTAACCTTCCACTAGTAAGGGCAAGGGCAAGCTTAAGCAAGTAATGAAGACTGCTTTATTAATGTGGTTATGTAATGATATTAGAATTGATGTTACTAAGACTTATTTGTTTATGTTTTCCAAGATGATGTTTTAAGGTTAGAGTAACTCGGGATTTATTATTATTCAATGATGTAACCCCATAAGGGGAGAGATTTATTATTTATTTATTCTATCGCATGGTTTGCATTTTATTTATGGGTAGATAGATAGATGATGTTTGATAAAGGAACACCAAACTCGTGGAAATGGAAGTACCGGATTTGGGGGTGTCACAGTTGGTATCAAAGTCAGAGGTTATGAACCTTAGGGGGGGAACAACCTTAGGTAGTAGCCTTGTAGGAGATCGAGAACATAGTAGTGGTAAACTCTTATCGAGTTCTAAGAAATGAATTTCTAAATTCATTAAAGATAATAAAAGACTTTATGTGCTTATGTGTTAATCTATGTGTTCGCTAGCACGGATTAGTAACTAAAACTTAAAATTTTGTTGTCGTGGATGTCTGATGTTGGAGGAGCTAGTCGAGCTGGGGAGGAGGAACCCCGATTACCTATAGAGGAGGAGCCCCGAGACATTCATGTCGTCGGGGAACATCTTGTACAGAGAGAGTCATCTCCGATGATCACCATGTCTTGGGTCAAGAGCATGAGCCGAGACTGATCCAGAGGAGGATCCTGAGGAAGAGGAAGAAGAAGAGAAGAAGAGGAGTTCCCACCAACTCCATTGATGCAGAGATGTATGATGCACTCTATGATCGTAACGTAGAGTCAGCAGGATACTGTTCGGATCCGACGAAAGCAAAGCGCTAGTCAAGCCAGATTACTATCGAGCGTAAGGATGAGAGAGATTGTGACTTTTCACACACGCTTGGGAAACGTGGAGTGGGATCTGTTCACGAGAAGGGTCGACCGAGGATAAGTCCGCAGAAAATAGAAAGTTAAAGAAGGATCTCAAGGAGAGCTCGTAGAGGCTTGCCATAGCAGAGGAGAGGGTCAGGTACGAGAGTCACGCCAGTGTTGATCGTGCGTAAGATGATCGCTGCCGCGAAGAAGGCTAAACTTGAGGAGACGACTTACACTACAAAATGCAATGGATGCGGTCCAAGATCGAAAGTTAGAAGTATCCAATCCAGCTTTGAGGATCTACCATCATATATGCTAGATCGCAGAACGATGTCTCGATCATCATGGAGGAGGAACGTAGCAAGGCTATCCAAATACTTTAATGCATAAAAGGATAGTATTAGTTTAAATATGTGAAAACTATTTGATAGTTAATGATGTAAATTCGATATGTTCATAAACAAAGGAATATTGTGATGTTTTAAACTCGTAGATTCTTTATCTCGGATAGTTGATGTAAATAGCAAAGTGATGCTATCTTATGATGTAAAGACTTTTGAATTAAATGAAATGTCAAAGTTTATTTGAAGTAATGTGTTAAGTGAGTTATGATTAAATGTTTAGTTAAGTCTTAAATGTTTTAGAGATTGAGTAAAGATCTAATAAGCATATATTCTTAATAGTAAATATGCCACCTAGAAGACAAAATCGCCGCAAGAAGCCCAGAAGGGGGTCAACAAACAATAATAACGACGCCAATGCTAACTCCGCTCAAAGAATTGGTAAACCTTTAGCCGAGCACTTAATAATCAACCCCAAGCTCCACCAAATACTTCGCTTAAGGACTTCAAGGCATGGGACCGCCAGAGTTTAAGGGTTCCATAAACCCAATCAAGCTCGACGGGTAATGGAGATGGAGAAGGTGTTCGATGTTGCTAGGTAAGGGAAGATCGTAAGACCGCTTATGCAACGCTTATGTCAAGTCCGCCGCCTATTGGTGGCAGCAAAACAAAGTGAGAGGAGGTGAAGGTGTAATATCCTCGGGAAGATTCAAAGAGATGTTCTTCGAGATGTATTTTCCGACTAGTTCACAAAATCGATGGAGGTTCAGCTTAGAGTTAAAACAAGGAATATGTCAAGAAATCGATTATGCAAGAAGGTTTAACGAGTTGGCTAGGTTCGCCACATACCAAGTGCACACCGATGAGAGGAAGGCAAGATGATTTTTGAGCAGGATCAAGCCCTCGTTGTATAAAGCAAAGTGTCAATGTTCCAATTGAACACTTTTGCCGGAGTGTTAGAGAAGGCCATACTTGCCGAGGGTGGAAGCGATGCAAGAACGGGTATAATCAGAGCAAAGAAGAAGAAGAAGAGTGAGAAGGAAGGTAATAACAAGACCGGTGGGAGTAGCACTGGGGTAATCACAATCAAGAGGAAGTGGTCTCGATAATTCATCACCGAAGTCAACAGGAGGGCGTAAGAAGAAGATTGAACTGCGCCCAACTCCGCGAAAAAACGATTGGGGAGTTTGTTAAAAGGGAAAAAGTGTGCTACAATTGTGGTCGAAGGCCACATAAAGACCAAACCGTCCAACCCAAAGAAGGGTGCATGCTTCACATGTGGATCAAAGGACCATCTTGCAAGAGATTGTCCTAAGAAGGGATCGGAGGGACGAAGTTCAGAGGAAATAGAGGAAATACCGGTGGAAGCACTCTAACCATCAGTAGACCAACCGCAACCAATCGACCAACAACCCGTAACGCTCAATACGACAAAGGCAGACGACGCAGACAGCCTCGCGATGTGGTGTCGTATCATTCATTCTCGATCAATAAAGTTAATGCTTATGTGTTATTTGATTCGGTGCTACTTGCTCATTTATATCCGGCGACTTCGCTAAGAACTTAGAATTGTTTAAGGACGAAGTTAGAATACCCCATGAACATAGAAATTGTGAATAGAGAAATTATCCTCATTAAGTATGTGCACAAGAACTCAGAGTAGATATTAAGGGTAATATCATGAACGAGATCTTATCCCTATTCGACTTGGAGAATTTGATGTTATTTTGGGTATGGATTGGTTATCCAATTATGGGGCCAGAATCGACCGCCGTAAGAAGCGATAACCTTACGACTCACCAAAGGTTGTGTTTTATGGTAGCAAGTCGCCTGACAAGCGAAGTTGTCCGACGATGATGCAGCCAAAGATTGTTAAGGCAAGGCCGTAGGAGGATATCTAGCTTACATAGTCGATAGTCGTAAAGAGAATCCAAAATTGATGAGATTCCAGAGAGAGATTTCGCAGACGATTTCCTGGATGATTTGCCGTGACTTCCTCCGATAGAGCAATTGAATTTGTGATCGATTTGGCTCCGTGAACGGCCCCAATATCGAAGGCACCGCATCGAATGGCACCGGTAGAGAGAAAGAATCGATGGTCCAACTACAAGAATTATCGGACAAGAAGTATATTCAACCAAGCGATCACCGTGGGGAGCGCCGCTTTTATTTGTGAAGAAGAAGGATGGAACAATGCGACTCAAGATAGACTACTACAGAGAACCAATAAGGTCACGATTAAGAATAGGTATCCATTACCGCTAATCGATGACTTTGTTCGATCAATTAAAGGGAGCAAGATATTTTTCAAAGATAGATTTGAGAAGTGGTTATCATCAACTCAAGGTGAGACCAGAGGATGTACCAAGACAAATATTAACAACACGATACTACCACTACGAATTTTTGGTAATGTCATTTGGTCTAACGAATGCTCCTCGCAAAGATTTATGGGCTTAATGAATGGAGTGTTCAAGCCGCTTTTGGACAAATTCAGTAGTGGTATTTATAGATGACATTTTGGTATATTCAAAACCAAGGAAGAACACGAAGAGCATTTGAGGTTGACATTAGAGACATTGAGAAGAGAGAAGTTGTATGCTAAGTTTTCAAAATGTGAATTCGGATCGAAAGAGTACAATTTCTTGGACATGTGATCGATAGAGACTTTTAATTTCTGTGATCCTCCAAAGTCGGTCGCGATTAATCGGGATCACCAAGACGCCGCCGCTTTGTAAGTAAGAAGTTTTCTTGATTAAGCAAGTTATTACGTAAGATTTATTCAGATTTTTCCAAGATCGCAACTCCGCCGATTTAATTTGACTAGAAATCGGTGAAATTTGCTTGGACGAGAAGTGTGAGGAAAGCTTTCAAGAATTAAAGAAGAGGTTGAGTTCAAAACACCGTGTTTATCTCTTCCTGATGACACAGAAATTTTGTGGTTTATAAAGATGCATCGCATAAAGGACTTGGCCGTGTGCTTATGCAGAATGGCGAGAGTCATCATGACGCGCGCCACCACAAACCCAAAAGATTATGAGAAGGGGTATCCCACCCATGACTTGGAGTTAGCTGCCATAGTGGTTTTTGCTTTGAAAATCGGAGGCACTATCTCTATGGGGAGAAGTGTGAAATATATACATCACAAGAGTCTCAAATATATTTTTACACAAAAAGACTTGAATATGCGCCAAAGAAGGTGGTTGAGTTATTAAGGACTACGATTGTGAGATTCTATACCATCCGGTAAGGCAAATGTGGTGGCCGACGCCCCCAAGTAGAAAAGGTCTGAGAAATTGATGATGTCGACCGCCAGAGGAGCTAATTTTAGCAATGGAAAAGCTAGAATCGAAGTGAAGTATCCTATGGAGATTGACGAGAAGTCGCTCCAGATGCAAGTCGGTACAACTTTACCGGATAAAGTTAAGGAGGCTCAACTTCGTGACGAAAGAATGTGAGAAAGTGAAGAAGAAGATATCTCAAGGGACCGAACCGAGATTCAAAATAGATAAAAGAGGGACTACTAAGATTTGAGAGCGTAATTGGGTACCGCCAAGATACTGTAGATTAAGGAAGAAATTTTGAGCGAGGCTCACAACTCAAGATATTCGATTCACCCTGGTAGCACCAAGATGTACCAAGATCTTCGACAACACTTTTGGTGGCCAAATTTAAAACGAGAGGTTGCAGAATGTGTTGCCAAATGCCTGACATGTCAGAAAGTGAAAGCAGAACATCAGAGACCGAGTGGGTTGCTACAACCTTTAGAGATTCCAAAATGGAAATGGGAACATATTACGATGGATTTCGTGGTCGGCCTACCACAACTCGTAAAGGCTACGACGCAAATATGGGTTATTGTCGACCGATCGATTTAAATCCGCACACTTCCTTCCGATCAAAATCGATTCAACCTAGATCACCGGGCAAGGTTATATGTGAAAGAGATTGTTTCAAGGCACGGAGTTCCGGCACAATTGTTTCGATAGAGATCCGCTTTTTACGCCGAACTTCCGGAAACGCTCTACAGAAATGCATGGGTACATAGCCATAATGAGCATAACATATATCACCCTCGCATGTATGGACAGAGTGAAAGAACAATTCAGATATCGGAAGATATGTTAAGAGCTTGTATAATGGATTTTAAAGGAAATTGGGATGACCATTTACCGCTTGTAGAGTTCTACATAACAACAAGCTACCACGCTAGTATTGAATGCCACCCTATGAAGCTGCTATACTAGAGAAAGTGCGTAACTCCACTATATTGGGATGAAGTCACGAAAGACAATTACTAGGACCAAAATTGGTACAACAAACAAAGAGATATAGTCAAAGTGATTCGAGCAAGATTGATAAAGAAATTTCAAGATGATGTAAGAAATACGCCGATCCACACCGCAAGAAGAATGTTGAATTCGAACCCAGTTATGTGTTCTTAAAGGTCTCTCCTCGAAGGGAAAGATCGATTCTAAAGAAAGGAAATTTGAGCCCAAGATTCATCGGACCTTTGAAGTTCGAGAAGGGTCGAGAAGTTGCTTATGAGGTAGCCTTTACCTCCATCTCTAGAGAATGTCCACAATGTTTTCCATGTCTCACCCCCACGACCCTACAAACCCGATTATAAGCACGTGATTGAATATGAACCCCTACATTTCGACAAAAAGACTTGTCTTACGTAAGAAATTCCTGCTCAAATTGTCGAATCAAAAGAACAAGTTCTCGAGAAATAAAGTAATACCTTCCGTTAAGGTAATTTGAGGAACCACAACGTCAAGAAGCTACGGGGAACTCAAGAGAATATGATGAAGAATTATCCTCATTTATTTACTTAGATTGTTATATGCGATTCTCGGGGACATAATCTTTAAGGGGGGGAGAATGTAACGGACGATTATTTGAAAGTTGTGATTCGGGGACGTAATCCTTTTAAGAGGGAAAGATGTGACAACCGTAATTTTGTAATTTAATTTTAAATATTTATTGATTAAATAAATATTTTTCGATGAATTAATTATTAGATTAAATAATTAATTGATGAAGTTATGATAGATTAATTTAATTATATGTGTTATATTTATTAAATTAATGTGGAGAATTTTTATTATTCAAGTATGTGATTATGTGAGCTTATTGAATTAAAAGAAATATTTAATAAGCCTATGTTATTTTAATTAATTTAATTATTAATTAGAGATTTAATAATTTGATATTATTATTAAAAGAGAAATTGAATTATGTGACTATGTGAATTAATGAGAAATTATTATATTTTATTTAAATAAATTAAATAAGATATTAGATTTATTTTATAATGGATGTGACATTATTTAAACTATATAATAAGGCTTTATTAAATTAAATGGTTTTGAAAACCTATTCTAACTAGCCAAACATGGTGGCACTAAGGGAGTTGAGGCGCTACCCATGATCGGGTAATCCACCACCAACGCGCCGCTTTTTTCTTTTTTATATACGCCTTCCTTCCCTTTTCTTTATTATTTTTCCTAAGTCTAAAAGTGCTCGTAGAGAGAGATTCAGAGAGAGAGAGAAAAATTTTGAGAGAGAGAGAGATTCGAGAGAACTCGTGAGAGGAGAATTCATTTCTCATCAAATTATTAATCTACGCTTGGGTAATTCTCTTCAACCCAATTTATATATTTTACGCCTTTTTAAGTTTTCATGAATATGGCTTAAGTCTTCAGAAATCTCTCAGAAATTGGAAAATTCAGTTATGTATAAGAATATATGTGATTATTCGAGTTAATATATAACATCATATGATGTTTATATATATTATATGGGTTTCATATCTTCGATTTCATGAAAATTATACAAGAAAAGATTTCAGAGTATGTTATATGGCCATATGGCCTTATACGTGTTTTTTAGTATGTCAAATATAAATGGTTTTGCAAAATTTCCACTTGATATGATTATGCATGATAAAATGAACAAAACGAAATTTGAATGGTCGGATTTGGTCTTATAACTAATCTATGGCGATGAATTTTAGAATTTATGTTCAAAACTTCAAGAACATCAAGAATAAATTAATTTTCATGTTTTAATTCTGTGATTATGTGTTTTAATGGATTAAAATCACTCCATAGATGTTAAGTAATGATTATGTATGAATTTTTAACATGTGGGTATGTTTAATTTGGTGAAATTAATGATTAGATGTGTTATTTTCATTAATTCTCGTGTTCTTCGCGAATCGAAATTGAATTGAGAGTCAGCATCGCGCCATGCGCCAACTCCCAATCATTTCTCATATCAAATACACGTCACTACACAAGATTGATGAGTCACTCACAACACCGCACAAAAAGCCAAGAAGATACAGAAGATAAAAGTAAATAAGCCACTTAGCGTAATGGTCAAAATGAGTTTTTAAAAGTGTACAAGTATGGAAATGTGATAAAGAACTTAGTCTAATGATTATAAAGACTTGTTAGACCTATAATGAGATGTTAAAATAAATTCTTAACATGTCCATAACACAATTACGTGTGGATTGAATGATCGAATGCATAATTAGTTTATTTTTCGTGAAGTCTTAATTTTACACTAAGTGTAATAATCGACTAAGTATAGTCATGAATTCGAAAGTTAAACAAAGAGTAAAGTTATGATGTTAGTACGTTATTATTGATCGGTATTGTGAACGTAATTGGTATGTAGGATTTAATTCAAAGAACGAGTTTGTTTAAGTGTAATCTACGCACGAGGGCAAGTTTCTAAACCTTATCTTGTTACATCGAGCAAGTTTTCTAACTCTACATTTACGCTGAGCAAGTTTCTTACCCTAAACTTTCGCTGAGCAAGTTTCCTAACCCTACTTGTTATCGTTATATAAGTTGATTAATTCATCTTTCGATATTGAGCAAGTTCTCATTATTATCGATCAAGCCTCGCCTCTTGATATTAAAGTTTATTAATCTTCAAGCATGATGTTGTTATACAATAATTATTCTATCAGATACCTTTTGAGATGTTATTCAAGTTAAATATTCATTTATCGTTAAACCTTGTTAGACTAGCTGAACCCTTATTGATTCGACTAGTCCATAGTTGATGAGCGCTCTAAATTTCGTAACCCTCGATGAATTATCCAAACCAAACTTCCTTTGGTGCGGACTCAATGTCAAACCGAGATGAACAACCCTCAGATAGGGGATTATTTACGCTTTAACATTAAGATATTGTGCATGTGATGGTACTAAGGGTCGATCCCCTAAGTACGAGAAGAAGAGTCCATAGTCTTACGATCAAGTAAAGGTTTCAAGTAAAAACACTTGACAACCTAGGACATAGTTCAAGGTCTTACGACCCTCGTAATTTCTTTTTTTGATTCTTGTTATCCATTCTTGATTCAAAAGTTGAGCTTTATATCGGGTTATTATTTCTCTCGCATGTTATTATTCATTGTTATATTGTTATACTTGTGGGCAATCGTGCTCACTCATGCGTAATAATAACATTGCGCTTAAGAACGAAAAGAGCGTATTTAACCTTCCACTAAGTAAGGGCAAGGGCAAGCTTAGCAAGTAATGAAGACCGCTTTTATTAATGTGGTTATGATGTAATTAGAGTTGATGTTACTAAGACTTATTTGTTTATGTTTTTCAAGACAGATGTTTTTTAAGGTTAGAGTAACTCGGGATTTATTTATTTTTATTCTATTACATGGTTTGCAATTTATTTACCCCATAAGGGAGAGATTTTATTATTTATTTATTTCTATCGCATTGTATGCATTCAATTTGCCTCAATTTATTTATGGGTAGATAGATAGATGATGTTTCAAATAATAACAATATTCACAGACAAAAGTAACACCAAATCCTCGTGGAAATGGAAGTACCGGATTGGGGTGTCAAATTCATGCGTAAGATACATGAATCACAAAGCTTGTCTAGATTGAACATAGACAAGGGTTAGAACACTTGCATTTAGCGTCTGCTACTATTTTTATACTTTTCCTTTGAGTCTTTAAGGTCTCTACAATACATAACCACATAACATACCACATTAGGTCATAATCAGATATGTATGGTTCCTAACGTATCTTACCCTTCTTCTCAATCTAATTATTTATTAGATTGTTTAACATTTGGTTCTTGTATTCAATTAATGTACGACCCCAAATTTTTATAAATAAAATTGAATTTCCTCTAATTATTATTTTGAATAATAAGGTGTTAATTTGATATAATGCTTTGGTTATGGGTGAAATATGCAAAATTTATAAAATAAGCAAGTGGTTATAAAATATTCATGTTTGTCGGGGAATATTCGTTTGGTCGTGGAATATTCTTGTTGTTGGGGAATATTAAATATTTACGGTAGCCGCAGCCATTTGTAGCCCCATAATGTAATAACTTTCGATAAAAAAAATGACAAGTTTGAGTTTTATAAATAACGATGTAATTGTTACTGAATTAACATTGGATAACCCGGTGGTTAAAATACAATATTACGCGTGGTTACGCACAAGAAGCATTACCAGTATTACACAATATTTTTGAATTATTGATTCTTACGTAAAAAGCACTACTCAATAATTGTTACAATAATTCTTGCTCAATATTTTATTTTATTGGTTCAATAATTGTCAAGGTTGATATTTTATATTATTGTTGTTTCAATAATTGTCACTGCACAGTATTTCCCATTATCAGATCAATAATTCATATTATTTGAATAATATTACTAGATAACATTATTGGCAATGTCTAGAAAGTTCTGTCAAGGAGAGGTTTGGTTACCTAATTGCGCGTCAGTAAGGAGAAATCCTTATCGGAAAGCCCCCTCTTTCCTGGGAATGGCCTGGTTGTCATTATTGTGATTCTGTAATATTATTTGTGAATAATTATTTATTTCTTTATATGATAAAGAAATATTTATTTTTTTTTGTGGATATATATGAAGGAAATATTTATTTTTATGTGGATATAATTGAAGGAATTAATATTGAGGTATTTTATCAGTATTTTGTCGGAATGGAGGTATTAAAAATCATCCGTATATGGATTTCGGACATTTTCTGTTTGGAATTTGGAAAAACTTTATTCTGCAAAGTGGTAGAGAATTCGATTTCCTATGAAATGGACATAAAATTCGTATTTTTTCTAATAAAAGGACTATTTATTATGAATTGTTGAAGTTTCAAAAATTAAATATTTTTATTAAAATTATGGGTGGGACCCACTTTTGTTAAAAACATGTGGGCTGCAAATTTTGTTCAAAGGTGGTTGGTCTTGATTGTCCAACTTAGCATGCGTAGAAGAAAGAAAAATAAATAATAGTATTTTATTATTTAGTCTCCTTTGGCATTCTAGCATTTTCCTATAAATAGGGTGCTTAGTTTGGTCATTAAGCATCCCACCTCCTTAATTAACATCCTTATTATTCATCTCTTAGCCATCAAGTTTACTTAGTCACCAAGATCATCCATGTGCTCATGGGGCCCACATGGGTTGCCCCATGGGTCATCCTTACCCATTGGATCGATCCATTGATTCAGTTCTTAATTTGGGCTTTTAGTTTAATTAACTTTACTTAATCTTTGGGCTTCCATTTATCCACATTGGGCTTGTACATTAATTCCAATCTGGACTTAACCATTCCTATACTTGGGCTTGCATAATTCTTAACAAATCCTATAAGTCCAATACACTTGGCTTAAAGCCTTATAACGTATAATCTACGTATTATTCTTGTATACTTATTCATCATATACAACATACCATCATTCATACATACTCGTATAATACCTCGTATTATACTCATAATCATTAACTCGTACCATACTTACGTATCATACGATCATCGTTTAACTCATTAACGCTTTACTTTCCCTAACGTTCTACAATTTAGTCCACAGGTGAAAAACTATGTTTGCCATACGTGAATTATTATTACATAATCCATCTTCCCTTGATATTCTATCGTTACGTATTTCTCGGAAGTTCAAAAATAATTCCCGAGCAGAAATCAATGAATAGTATTTTTCAGAAAATTTCTCGAAAACTTATTTTCGTCTTGAAAATTCAAACACTTTAATTCTATCACGTAGTCAAAATACTACGACATTCCGACATATCTAGGTTATAGAACAACCTTCATCTTATTAACACATAATAATAACATATAATATAATTTTATTCATTATTTAATTAAATAAAATTATTTTACAATAAATCTGAATTTCTCGGTCGTTACATTCTTCCCCCTTATAAAGATTCTGACCCCAGAATCTCGTCTTACATTAAACAAATAATTGAGGGTAATCCTTCCTCATCTTTTCTTCCAGTTCCTACGTTGCTTCTTCGGCATTGTGGTTCTTCCATAACACCTTTACTGAAGGTATAACTTTGTTCCGCAGAACTTGCTCTTTTCTATCGATGATTTGCATCACCATCTCTTCATACGTTAAATTCTTCTCGATATGAATAGTTCATACTCTATAACGTGCTTATAATCCGGCTTATATGGACGTAACATAGATACATAAAATACACTATGTATTCGTTATAAGTCTGGAGGTAATGCTATCATATAAGCTACCTCTCCTACCCTTTTTAACACTTTAAAAGGTCCTATAAACCTTGGACTTAACTTTCCCTTCTTTCCAAAGCGTATCTTTCCTTTCCAGGGAGATACCTTTATAAATACATACGAGCCTACTTTAAACTCCCTATTTACTCGATGCGAGTCCGCATACTTTTTCTGTCTGTCTTGAACTGCTACGAGACGCATCCGTATGAACTTCACTACATCCGCTGTGTGTTGCACCAATTCTGACCCTAGCATTCGGCGTTCTCCCACTTCATCCTAACACAATGGTGTTCTGCACTTCCTTCCGTACAAAGCTTCGTAAGGCGGCATGCCTATGCTTGCATGATAACTATTGTTATATGCAAATTCTACTAATAGTAGATGATCATCCCAACTACCCTTAAAATTCATGACGCAAGATCTCAGCATATCTTTTAACGTCTGAATTGTTCTCTCGCTCTGCCCATCAGTTTGTGGATGATAAGATGTACTCAACTTCAACTGCGTCCTCATCTGTTCTTGCAGACTCCTCTAAAAGTTCGATGTGAATCGTGGATCACGATCTGACACTATCAAAACTGGTACTCCATGTCTAGAAACAACTTCCTTAACATAAAGTTTAGCTAAGTGGTCTAAGTTATACTTAACCCGTATTGGCAAAAAGTGAACCGACTTCGTCAACTGGTCCACTATTACCCAAATCGCATCATACCCCTTCTGAGTAATTGGAAGTCCCACCACAAAGTCCATCGTGATATGCTCCCACTTCTACTGCAGAATCTCCAATGACTGTAATAAGCCACTTGGTCGTTGATATTCGCCCTTAACTTTTTGACAAGTCAAGCACCTACTCACATACTCGGCTATCTCTCTCTTCATGTTCGTCCACCAAAAACTCTGTCGAATGTCTTGATACATCTTAGTACTACCAGGATGAATCGAGTACCTCGAACTATGAGCTTCTTGTAGCACTTGCTCTGTTAATTCCGTCTCATTCGGAACCCAAATTCTTCCTTCAAAACTTAATAATCCCTCATTATCAAGACTATACTTTAAATCTTTTTCATCGGCTATTCGCTTCTTCATCTAGTCACACTCATCATTTCTGAGTTGTACCTCCTTGACTCTTTCTATAATAGTAGATTGAATCTCTGTCATAAACAGTATCTATCACGATTCACTCTGAAACTTCACCTCTATCTCCATCCTAGCCATCTCTGTTATTAACTCAGTTTGAGCCGTTAACATAGATAACTTTTCCCGACCCTTCCTACTTAAGGCATCGACCACTACATTGGCTTTCCCCGGATGATACAGGATTTCATAGTTATAATCCTTTATCAACTCCAGCTATCTCATTTGTCTCATATTCAACTCCTTCTGTGTGAAGATATATTTTAGACTCTTATGGTCCGTGTATATCTCACATTTCTCTCCGTAAAGATAATGTCTCCATATCTTTAAGGCAAATACTACTACGACCAGTTCTAGATCATGAGTAGGGTAAACTTTCTCATAATCCTTCAACTGTCGTGATGCGCAATGACCTTGCCATGCTGCATGAGCACGCAACCAAGTCCTCTATACGAAGCATCGCTATAAACTACGAAGTTTCCTGTATCATTGTGTAAGACCCCAACTTATTATAAATGAAATTGAATTTCCTCTATTTACTATTTTGAAATAGTAAGGGTTGATTTGATTAATGTGGTTAGTTAAGGGTAAAGTGCGCAAATATCTTAAATAAGCAAGTGGTTAAAAAATATTCATTTTTATCTGGGAATATTCGTCTGGTTGTGGAATATTCTTCCGCTCGGGAATATTCGTATTGACGGCCAAGCACCTTGTGTGGGCCCCATAACGGAAAGCGATTGGATGAAGAAAACGACAAGTTTGAGTTTTTATAAATAACAACGTAATGGTTACCGTTAACACTGTTGGAATACCCGATGGTTAAAACACGAGTCTGCGATTGTTGCATAGAAGACACCACAGATTGCACCAATTATTGATTCTTACGTAAGAAAGCACTACTTAATAATTGTTACAGTAATTACTGTTCAATATTTTATTTTATTGATTCAATAATTACTACGTTGATATTTTATATTATTGTTGTTTCAATAATTGTCACTACACAGTATTTTCTATTATCAGATCAATAATTCGTATTATTTGAATATTATTATTAGATAGCATTATTGGCATTGTCTAGAAAGTTTTGTCTAATGAGAGGTTTGGTCACCTAATTATGCACCAGTAAGGAAAAATCCTTATTGGAAAGCCCCCTCTTTCCTCGGAACGACTTGTCACATCGATATTGTGATTCTGTAATATTATTTGTGAATAATTAATTA
The DNA here is from genome assembly GCA_020205605.1 of Panax ginseng. Taxonomy (NCBI): domain Eukaryota; kingdom Viridiplantae; phylum Streptophyta; class Magnoliopsida; order Apiales; family Araliaceae; genus Panax; species Panax ginseng. The sequence continues at coordinate 72,810,010 of CM035139.1, forward strand.
TTGATTTATATGATAAGGAAAATATTCATTTTATGTGGATATAGATGGAGAAAATTTTTAATGTGACAATTGTTGAAAATTGATATTTTATCTTTTCTGATAAAATAATTCATTTTAAATATATTATTATATTATAATAATATAATTATGGCAATATTTTTTACAATGAGTGTGTGATATATGAATAAATGAGGAGGAAGAGTATTTTTGTTACAAAAATGTTTAACACATGTTTTGTTTGTTGGTGGGCCCCATTTTGTGACTGAAATTGGATTATAGCCCGTAAAATCGTCCGTATGTGAATTTCGATCAACTTCTGCCTGGAATTTGGAAAAACTTAAAACTACAAAGTTGTAGAGAATTGAATTTCCTATGGAATGGACATAAGATTTGAATTTTTCTGATAAAAGGGCTATTTATTATGAATTATTGAGGTTCCAGAATAATTGATTTTTGAAGTTTTAATTATTATTTTTAAGAAAAACATTTTTTTTTCATTTTGGTGGGCCCCACATGTGTGGTAAATGAGCTGAAATCAGATTTCTAAGGTGGGCGTGAAAATTTTAATATATATTAATATTTTATTAAATTTTTTGCTTTGGTGTTCTAAGCATTTTCCTATAAATAGGGTGCTTAGGTTAGAATTAAAAATCACACCAGAAACTGAAGTTTTCCCTCTCTATAATATCGAGCGTATTTTTGTGAGTATTTTGATACTTTGAGTGTTCTTATACGGTGCAAGTTCCTTCAGCACTATATCCAGTATTCTAGTCAGAAGTATTGTCTTTTCGAGGTAAGGGATGTTATTTTTTTTATAAATGATATTATTTCTTTCAATATCATTATGCCAGAATATTGGTAAGATTTTTCTTGTGAAATTCTTATTTTTTTTGTGTCGGGGTTACTATTCACGTATACGGTACTATTCACGAATACGACACTATTCACAGAAAAATTAAATTTTTCGTTTTTTCTCCAAGATATCTATTATGGATACTAGCTTTGATTGTATCCATGTTTTGGTCTTCATTCTTGAATTTTACTCCACTATGGTTATATATGAAGTATTTTTGAACTTAGATTGTTTGAAATACAAATCCTTAAAATTTGTTCTTTTGTTTCAGTGAATTCGTTTCTTTAAAAATATTTTTCATCATCCTCAGTCCTAAATGATGATATTACTGAATATCTTTGGCCTGTAGTGCAAAGATGAATGATTTTCTGATGAATATCTTTGGCCCGTAGTGCAAAGATGAACATGTGTTTGAGATGAACATGACCAACTGATGAATATCTTTGGCCTGTAGTGCAAAGATAAATGATTTACTGATGAATATCTTTGGCCTGTAGTGTAAAGATGAATATTTGATTCAAGATGAATATTGATTTATGTTAAAGGGATAAAATTTTGATGATGGACTTTTAAATTAATAGATGTTAGTAGATTTCATTATCTGCTTAACTCTTCTAATGAATTGTTATTTCCGCTGCGAATATTGATCTGAAACTTGTTGTCTATTATATTCTATCAGATTTTTCCCTGTTGAGGACTAACGATAATTTGTTCTATATTATCGTAGTCATAAAGTTCTTTACTGGGCTAGTTGAGCTCACCCTTTTTCTTTTTGTTCCATTTTCTTCTCAGGAAACGAGAATATAGCGGGGAATAGTCGGGGTATGGAGTGATGTTCCATGGAAGTTGTTATAGTAGTCCTCACTATTTTGTAAAATAGTATATCAATAATTGTAATGAGGACTTTATTTGAGTGTGGATATTGTCTAGAAGACAGTATTTGTACTTAAACTCACATTTTATGTGTTGCCGTATTTTGCAAGACAATTGTACTAATAAAGTTGTAGTTATTTCTGTATCATGTATTTGGTGACTCAGAATGGGTGATGTATACCTATTTTGGGGGCATCACAATTGGGTAATGATAATTCAAGTGCTTCACTTTATCTTTTCTTCAGTTCTTGGAATCTATCTTCGCATTTCTCAGTCCATACGTCTGTGACGCCCCCAAATCCACCTTACCCTTATTCTTCTTATCCTTGTGGTACTGGCTTAAAGCCTCATTCCCACCTTCGGCAATTATTGCCTTCTCTAGTATGGTCCCAAAAGAAGTACTTTGGAATATAGATATTCGGCTATAGAGCCAAGGTTTCAAGCACTGCTCAAACCTTCTAGCCTTTCTCACCTCAGTGTCCACCTGATGTGGAGCAAATCTCGCCAGTTCATTGAACTTGGCAGCGTATTGGGGAACCGCCATCTCCCCTTGTTTCAATTCCAGAAATCGCATTTCCATCCTCCCCTGCAAACTTGTGGGAAAGTAGTTCTCAAAGAAGATCTCCTTGAATAGCACCCACGTAAGGTTCTCTATACCAGCCCTGGCCTGGTTTGCCTCCCACTAAAAGTTGGCCTCTCCCTTCATAATGTAGGTTGCAAAAGAAACCTTCTGCACCTCGTCGACATTTGCAATGACAAATGCCTTCTCTATCTCTTTCACCCACTTTTGGGATTCTATTGGGTCCGTAGTTCCTTTGAACTCCGGCGGACCAACATTCTTAAAATCCTTAAAAGTAGTAGCTCATACTACTGCAGGATTTACAGGGATATTAGCCCCATTTCTATTAAAAGCGGTCGTTAACAAGTTAACGAACTCTTGCATTGGGTTAACCGAACCTCCTTCCGGTTGATTAACATTAGTATCTTGATTTCGTTGTCTCCTTCTTGACGGTATTTTGCTGTTAAAATAAACAACACATCATTATTAATTTCTTCTTGTTAGTTAGTTATTATTCACAATTAAACAATAACTTCAACCCATTACACAACATGTTCCATAAAAAGGATTATATTGATTTACTTCTTGTAGTATAATACTACATCATTCACATTACACAGCCTAAGCTGATTACATTACTATCTCGCAATTGCTTTCCAAAAATTGGGATTTACAAAAGACTACCCTTTGATATACAAAAGAGGGTTTTACGTCACTACTAGATATATCATATTTACATATCTAACTATACTCTAGCGAATACTAGGTTACATCTGCCGTATGGCATTCTCAAAATATGTGTTGGCAAGACCAGCTATAACATCTCGGCTGATAGTATGCCAAGTATGCCCTACTTCTATCGGATACCCAGCTACTTGCTGCTGAAGATCTAAATTAGAACTCCTATGTATATAGGACATCCTCCCAATCTTCTGTTTCTTGGTCTTTTGCTCTTTCCTGAGCTCAAAGACCTCTTGTTTCAGCTCGTGGACTTTGTCCTTTGCCAAAACTCATTCATCATGCTCCTCCTCCCACATAGTTTCCATACTTGTCTTATCAGCATGGAGCTCATCTTTTAGCTCCATAACCTCCTTACAATACTGGATATTTCTATCTAATACCATCATAAACAGTGCCTTCATTGGCTCCCCCGAAGTTATCTCTTCTTCTAGTGCTATGGCGTTAAATGACACCACCTCCACCTCTTCCTGAGACATGTCATCGAACATAGACATGAGGTCTAGGTTCTCCAAGTCTCCAGACTCAATAACTACCACTTCGGGCTCTTCTGTTATAGGGTTCGGTATAATCTCTACTTGATTAACCGATTCCTCACTTACTACATGAATATCCCTATACATTTTGTTTTTTCCTGACATCTACAACAAAACAATTTAGTTTGATTAGTACACGTCAGTAGAATAATAAAAACACATATCATATATAATGCATTTTTAGGGTTAATTTCATCTTTTACTTCTTTAACTCTTCTTAAGGTTATGACTTAAGGTTTTAATTCCCCCCTTTAGGTTTTATAACCTAAGGCTTTGATACCAACCTGTGACGCCCCCAAATCCGGGTATCTTCCAACCCGACATATGGTGCTACATGGTGCTACAGTTCACACATACATTCAATTGAAATGCCTCAAAAAAATGAATATGCCTTATATATATTCCAAACAACATTACCATTCCCCAGGTTCTTAATAACCATTACATTTATTCTTATCATAATATCAAATAATAGCAACATTCACCTATACTATTACAAAAGTAATCTATAGGTTCTCCTTAGCCTTCCCTTTATCTTTATCGGATCCTTCGGTCCGTTCGGTCTTAGCTGCATTAATATGGTTCAAGAAAGAGTGAGCATAACTAGCTCAGCAAGTATGACAATTCCATTTAAACAACATGCTTGAAACATACAAATCGTATATCTTCAATAACTGAACAATAGTTATGAAGTACTATCGATAATTTAAAATAGCACTTCTCTTTTCTTAAAACGTTTTACAATGAACAACATTCAGTAAAACATCAATTCCGGTCCAAGACCTTGAGCATTTCATACTTTCTTTGAAAAGAACAACCCGACACTAAGTCCGTAAGTCCGACATTACTTATGAGCACGTCTAGGTGATCAACCTATAGTACTCTATGTTGTACAACACTACTTTCTTTAAACGTATGTACGTTTAAGTTGTGGCAACCTCATGTGCCTGTCGTTTGAGGAAAAAACATTTGTTTAGCATACTCGATCTTCATTTGAAAACCATACCAACATAATTTGGCAAAACATGATAATAGTTCGATAGATTATAAGAAATCCAAAGAAACATCTTAAGTCTAGTCGAAGGAATTGGCTTCGACTTCATCATACATCAATTCATGTGTAAGATACATGAATCACAAAGCTTATCTAGATTGAATATAGACAAGGGTTAGAACACTTTCCTTTAGCGTCTGCAACTATTTTTATACTTTTCCTTTGAGTCTTTAAGGTATCTACAATACATAACCACATAACATACCACATTAGGTCATAATCAGATATGTATGGTTCCTAACGTATCTTACCCTTCTTCTCAATCTAATTATTTATCAGATTGTTTAACATTTGGTTCTTGTATTCAATTAATCTTTCGTCGACCTTTAGTTTTATTACTTAAGGTCTTTAACATCATTTAAGGATGTTACTTTAGGTTTCTTAATGTATTAGTTCATTACTAATCAACCAATTTCCTTTGTATCTTTATAAACCTTCATTACTATGCTTGGTCTATCTTTGGTCTTTGCATGGCCATGACTTCCTTCTCTATCTCATATTTACATACTGAGTCAAGATGTTGAGAGACGAAGCCTTAGTCTTCTTTGCTTCAAGGCCACGCTTAGTTCATTCGGCCATGTTGCGGTGCGAGACTTCAGTAGCTCATAAACATGTTTGGTATTAACGCATACATATTCTTGTGCCTTGACCCTCTGCACCAAAAAAAAAAAAACTTTGACTAATTTTCTACTTTGGGAACTTCCCAGACTCCTAATTGATCATTTTAAGTCCGAATTGGCTCGTTCAAAAGCCATTAGCTCACAAATCACATACTTTAAGTGTTCATGCAAGAATTTTAAATTTTTGAATCTTTTAACTCAAAATTTACCTTTTAGTTCATTTTAACGAAAACGATAAATGTTCGTGAACGTTCAACGCTCGTTTCTTCGTTCTAAGTCGGAATTTGGTCATTTTTGAGTCCACAACTCTAGAATGCCAAATGAGACTATTCTCCAGTGAAAACCAACGTTTTTGAGTTCAATGTCAAAATTTGACTTCCATTCTGAGAATTTCACGATTTCGACGATTATCGTCTAATCTCGTGAATTCCGCCATAACTTCGTTACTTGAGATTTTTACATCATTTCAAATGGATTCATTCCATCATACTAATATCCTAACCAAACATATTTCAATAACTTATGCATGATAAGTTCTTACATGTTCTTCATGAGTTCATAACTTCCATTATTGCTTATCTTACAACATGACTTATTAAAGCTTAAGTCCTTTGATTAGTCATTCTCATCACTTCTTAGCATACATGTTCTACCAATCCACACTTCTCTATCAAACTACAATTGAAGAGATGGAAGATTAATAGTCTACGATCATTACCTTTGAAGTTCAAACTTTGTTCTTCCTTGTTCTTCCTTGAATTATGAAAGACTAACATTTCTAACTTTTTCTCTCTAACAAATAAGCACTTATAATGTTGGATGAAATTTAACAAGTAACAAACGATCTAGCTCATCTCTTATTTATAGAAAATCCTAGATTGGGGTAGTTTGGTCATTAAGCATCTCACATCCTTAATTAACCTCCTTACTATTCATCTCTTGGCTATCAAGTTTACTTGGTCACCAAGATCATCCATTTGCTCATGAGGCCCATATGGGTTGCCCCATGGGTCATCCTTACCCATTGGATTGATCCACGGATTCGGTTCTTAATTTGGGCTTTTAGTTTAATTAACTTTACTTAATCTTTGGGCTTCCATTAATCCACATTGGGCTTGTACATTAATTCCAATTTGGACTTAACCATTCCTACACTTGGGCTTGCATAATTCTTAACAAATTCTACAAGTCCAATACACTTGGCTTAAAGCCTTATAACGTATAATCTACGTATTATTCTCGTATACTAACTTATATACTTATTCATCATATACGACATACCATCATTCATACATACTCGTATAATATCTCGTATCATACTCGTAATCATTAACTCGTACCATACTTACGTATCATATGACCATCGTTTAACTCATTAACGCTTTACTTTTCCTAACGTTAGTCCGCAGGTGAAAAACTGTGTTTGTCATACGTGAATTATTATTACATAATCCATCTTCCCTTGATATTCTATAATTACGTATTTCTCGGAAGTTCAAAAATAATTCCCGAGCAGAAATCAATGAGTAGTGTTTTTCGGAAAATTTCTTGAAAAACTTTTACTTTCGTTTTGGAAATTCAAACACTTTAATTCTATCACGTAGTCAAAATACTACGACATTCCGACATATCTAGGTTATAGAACAACCTTCATCTTATTAACACATAATAATAACATATAATATAATTTTATTTATAATTTAATTAAATAAAATTATTTATAATAAATCCGAATTTTTCGGTGGTTACACGGAGGATCGTGGAGTGATTCAGACAATGACTCAACTCCCGAATCTGGAGATGATGAAGATCCTCAAATGGAAATCTTTGTTTGATGGCCAGACATGCAAAGGATAAGAAGAGCTCTGACATTCATGAAGTAAGTATAGATGAGGTATTTGACTTTAACTTTCCTGATGTAGATATTGATGATTTAAGAACTGCTCTACATGGCATAACATCTGATCTGCATCAATACATGAAATGATTCAGAGTTCTGTCCAAAGATTATTCTCTTCTTCAAAAGGAGAAAGAGAAAGTTGAGGAAGAACTGAAATAGCTCTTCTAAGTGCTAACTCTCTCTCTAAATTTGAAGCTGAAATTAAACTCCAAAAACAGACCAATGAACTTAATGCACAAAGAGAGTCAAATCTAACCTCTAAGATTGAGGAGCTAGAAAAGACGATCTTTACATGGAATAAATCCTCTTCTTCCATGGACTCTCTGATCTCTAGTAAGAGAAGTACATCTGACAGAACATGATTATGTTTTGGGGAATCTATCTCAGAACCATATGTGGAAAAAATAAAGGAAACTAGCTCTAGTAATGTTTCAAATTTTAATAGAAGCATTATATTTGTGAAATCCTCACAAAAGGAAGAATCAGTTCATCCCTGCTCTTCTGATCCAATCCATGCCTCAAGGCACAATGTGTAATAACCCGATATTTTCTATATAATTAAATAAGAAATTTTGCGTATAAATTTTTTTATTATTATTTATTTTAAAGGTGGGAATATGTATAAGGTAAAGCGTATGTATTTATGTGCTAAATAAAAATTTATTTATTACATGAATAATTGAAAATAATTTTTTTAAAGGAATTATTGATTAGTATAACTTATATTTGTATAATAAATTAATTTTGTAATGAAAATATTTAATTATTTATTTTTATGAAAATATGATTATAATATTATTTAATATATGAAATAATTATAATAATTATTTTATTATATGAATTTATTCAGATTAGTTAAGTTAATTATTTTAGCTTAATTAAAAATTGGTATATATGAAAGTTATGTCGGTTATGGATTCAAACCCTAATTCTGAATTTTGAATAAGGAATGAGAATGTTACTATAATATTAATTATATTTTAGTGCTATAAATATGTACTATATGTGTAGACTGATAATGGTTGGTCAATTATGGTGTAACAGTACAATCCTAGTATTACTGTGATAAACCCTAGTTCAACAGTCAAATACGACTTTAAGAATAGTTAAGTCCTTATGTAACGTGATAACTAACCGGTATTATAGAATATAACCCTAATTAGTAATTAGAAACCCTAATTACTAAACTAGAACCTTAATCGCTTAATTATAAAGCTTAATGTTAATTAGGGAAACCCTAATTATCAAATTAGGAATTCTAAAATGCTAAGTTATGAACCCTAATCGCTAATTTAGCAATCTTAATTATAATTTGTAAATATTAAATCTAATTTTCATGTTCTATGTAATTAGGAAACTAAGTATGTTTACAACACCCTAATTTGGAATTTAGGAAACTAAAAGTTTTATTTTGGCCCTAATTAGAAATCCTAGAAAAAAATTCAAAATTTGTGAGACCTTAGGGTTAAACCCTAAGGGTTTACCAAGTTACTTATTATCCATTAAAATCACAAGTCAAGTGACCAACTTGCCCTTCTTGCATTATTAGTGGATAACTTGTGGATCTTGCCATATATGGAGTTGTTTACCAACTTTAGATTAGCCATGTGACTAAATGTAACATATATCAACTATAAACTTCAGCCATACACATTACATACATAATATATAAGGATCAAGAGAGAGAAATGTACACAAAATAGCCCATTTGTTCATCATATACTCAACTTAAACTTTCTTTCTCCACACCTACGAAAATCTTAAGAATTTCAGTCCCTTATCAAGTCCCCACTACCTCCACAAACAGATTAGAAGCCTAGAATCAAGCAACATTCAAGAAAGGTATAAACCCTTAGAATCTGATCTTGTTGGATATGTTAAAAGTTTTGTTTTAATGTTTAAATATGTTGTATGATGTGTAACTAAGTGATCTGGGTTGGTATATGTTAAATCTATAACATCTAGATGCTCGAATTAGAAGTTTTTGAAAATCTGGAAAAATTTAAAAATGTTGTCTGACAACGAATGTCAGACCCCATAGATCTCTTTATGTTTATGTTTTTGTAGGTTTAAAAGTTTGTACTTGTAGTATGTTGTGAGATCTTTGATCTGGAACTCGAATAAGGGTCATATCTGGTTTACATTTCAAGTTATTGATGGTTAAACTATGTTGACCGGCCATTACTCGACCATTCTTGGTAACCCAGATTCTTGCCCAGAACCGTCTGACAAGAAGTTTATGGCTCTAGATCTGGCAGGTTGTTGTTGCTTTGTTCTTGTTTTTGTATCTATCTTGTAGATTGGTATACGGACTGTTGATTCATGCTTTTAGATCACATAAATATCAAATAGGATGGATTTAGTGGCTGGTCAAAGAAGACCAGACAATCATGTTCATCAGTTTTCTGGGTAAGCCAGAAAATTGATGAACATGATCTCTGACAGACTTTGATCGGCATAGATCTGTTTGTTCTGTTATTGTTATGTTGATTTTATGTAATAGATTTGTTCTCTTACATGTTAGCTACAACTTGAAACCATTAAATCCCAAAACCATTGCAAGGATTACAAGTAGTGGAGGCCCAAATATAGCCAGTCCAACTGTTCTTTATTTATGGGTAACCCAGAAAATGAAGAACAGCTCTGCCAGCTATTTTGCAAGCCCAGATCTCATTCATTTTATGTTGTATGATCATGATTGTTGTTGTATCATGTAGTGTTACACTAGTACTACAAGTTGTGATCAATAGATAGCCCAGAAATATCATATACAATGAATTATTCATGGTCAAACTAGCTAACTTGATAACTGTCTATGAATGTTCTTGGTGCTCAAGAACACCTAAGGCTACACTTTCTATCGCTAAAGGCTCTAGCGACAGAATTATTAATTTTAATTAATTTAATTTCTAAAAATCATTTTAAAATAAAAAATAATTTTTGAAAAATTATAAAAATTATTTTAAGTTATAAAAATTAATTTTTAATAATTTCACATATTTTTCATAAATATTAGTATTTATTTGAATATTATTGATATTTAATTTATTTAATAAATACATTAAATAAATTATTTAAAAATGATTTTATTATATTAAAAATCATTTTAAATGATAATAAGGTATTTAAAAATATTTTAAGTTATAAAATATAACTTTTAATATTTTTAAAGAAAATTTTATTAATTATTTAATATTAATGATACTAGATTTATTTAATAAATATATTAAATAAATTAGTTTAAAAATGATTTTAATATTATACAAACCATTTTAAATGAAAATAAAGTGTTTAAAAATATTTTAAGTTATAAAATATAACTTTTAATATTTAAATGATAATTTCATTAATAATTTAATATTAATGATATTATATTTATTTAATAATTATATTAAATAAATAGTTTAAAAATGATTTTGTTGATTTAAAAATCATTTAAAAGGATATAAATGATTTAAAAATATTTTAATTTATAATAAATGACTTTTAATATTTTGATAAATAATAAATTAATATTTAAATATTAATGGTAATTATTTAAAAATGATTTTAAATGTTTTAAAAATCATTTAAGGGTAATATTAATACTTTAAAATATTTTGAGTTATTATGAATAACTTTGATATTTTGACAATGGTTTCATTAATATTTTAATATTGTTTAAATATTAATGATAATAGAATTATTTAATATTTAAATCATTTAATAATGATTCCAGGGTTTAAAAAATTATGATAAATTATAATAATTGTTTAAAAATTATTATAAGTAATTTAAAAATAATATGACTAATATTTAAATTATCTAAATGAATATTAAACTACAGAATAGAGTTTTAGACTCTATAATTACCCGATAAAGCCGTCGGTACACCAAAATATTTTAGAAATTGATCTGGACTTAGATAATTTAACTAGATACGTGTTTGTTTGTGATCCAATGACTGCTAAACATATGTGATAATGTGATTAGGTTATGTGCTGATTGCAAATAGCAGTACTATGTGATACGATATACTATTCTAATCGAAATAACAATGTAACATTCTAGAATTTTTAATTGTTATATTAAATATTTGTTGAATTATATAAGTATTTAATGGATGTGTTTATGGTTGAATTTGTAATTGTTCAAATTTGATTCGATTTGGTTAATTATTTGTTAAATAAATAATTAAGGAAATTAATTATTATATTCTAATTTAATTTAATTATTAAATTAGAGAGTTTTGATTAAACAATTATTATATTTTAATTTGAATTTGTAATTAAAAGGATGTGTTAGTTGATTAAATAAAGTTATAATTATATATATAATTATAATTTGGTGGTATTGATTTATGTGTTAAAGTAATTTAATAAATTGCTATTAGAATTAATTTAATTAATTAAAAGTGTGACAAATAACCTTTTATAAAGGAGTTATTAAAATAACTTAAAGGAGTTTAATTTAGTTTTTGCCAAACAAGGCCTATTGCCTATTAAGTCTTTAATCTAATTATGTTTTACCAAACAAGGCATAAGGAATAAATGATTATATTTTTAGTAAGTAACCAAACAAGCCTTATGGCTTTTGATTTTTAAAATTTGTATAACTGATATCAGTTATACTTATATTTAGATTATATAATTAATATATATTATATCTTATACATTATATTTCTAATACGTAAGATTAGAATAGAGGGGTAAGAGAGAAGAAGAGAGTTTACAAAGACAAAAGAAGAGATGATTGAGAGAAGGCTAGAAAATTTGATAAAGGAATTGAGGAGAAGAAGCTTGATAATCAAAGGATAGCCATTATCTTCCAACTCTAAGGTATCATCTAAACTCTGTTATTGTTTTTCTTTTCAAAAGTTATAGTTGTATTCTCTCTCTCTCAATTTTCTCTATAAAAGCTTTGTAGAAATTCAATTTATTGTTATGTATATGGCTTTATATGATAAACTGGTGTTGTAAAACTATTTTCATAAGTTATATATGAGTATAGTTAATGAAGTTATGATATGTATGTAATTTGTGAAGAAAACTATTTTACAGAGAGTTTATGTGAATGAATATGGTTTAGTTTAAGGTAGAAATTAAGGGTTAATTAGTTGTTTAGTTAATAAATTGACTATTGAATTTGATAGAGTATGTATAAATATTGATAAAATGCTTTGAATTAACTGTTTTGGTTGAAAAACAAAATCACAGTGTTGACTTTCATTGAAAACATCAAAAAGTGAGTTTTTATCAAAAACAGTGAAATTGGATGTTTTAAATTCGTTGTTTATGTTATTTTATGGGTGGAAACATGTTAAGAGTCTTTGAATTATGTTTATATGAAGTCTCTATATGAATTACTTGATAATTAGGATGTTAGAAAGTAGTTTGTAGGCCAAAATTGGCTTTTGTTCATCTTTATTCTTGAAAAGTCATCTGCTAAAGTCTGCGGTTTAGCAGTGCATAGCCTAGCGACCCTATGATACATTTGTCATGTCATGGCCTTGGCCATTGATATATTTGCCTGGCAGTCACCTAAATGAATTAATTTTATGGCATGAACCCAAACCAAATATAAAGCGTGGCCTTGTGTGCTGAGTTAAGCGAAATGGTTACATTGTGTACTTTTTGTACTCAAAATCTTAAGGAATTGTTATATGTTAATAGTAGAACTGTTAAGTTATGATTTCAGTATTTCTATACCATGAATGGGCATGTTATCAACTTGTTTTGTAACTTGATTATGTGATTAAAAATCAAATCTTACATGATGAGTGTACTTAGTTATGTTTGTAAAGTGGTAGTGACTAACTATGTCATGATGACATATGTATATAGGATATTGTGATTCGAATTGTTCGGTTTAACCTACGAGCAAGGCAAGTTCTCTAATCCATTATCTTGTTGAACCAATTATTGTTTCCAATTCGATTACAATATAATGATGCAAGGTTTCTAAAACTTTAATTTTGATATTGAGTAAGTTATTCTTGTATTTAACTTGTTTACCATGCAAATTTATATATAATAATGTTGAACAGTTTTATCATTCAAATTGCTATGCATGCTTAGTATTCAATTCTAAATAACCTTGGCTTAATATTGTTCAAGCAAGGTGTGTTATAGTTATTCAAGGTGTATGCTATTAGATTATTCCTAAAGCATGATTTTAATTTACCATGTTGATTCAATTACGACTATTCTATAATATTATGTTATTAGTTTTATTCAACTAATCCTTAGTTGATGTTCGTTGAATTCCAAATTACCTTGAAACGTATCTAAACCAAACTCACTTTGGTGCGGACTTGTACTCTAAATATTGAGATGAACAACCCTATTATTATGGGTAACTTACGCTTAGCGTTGAAATGTTTGTGCACAATACATTTATCTGAAGAAAATTTGATCCCCCTAAATGCGAGGAGTCCCTATAGTCTTATGATTTGTTAAAGTTTAAGTTGAAAAATTACTTATAACTATGGACATAGTTAAGTGGTCTTAGGACCCTCGGTTATATACTTGAGATGTTGATAACTCATATTGTTTACTTCTATCGAGCCTATTATTTGACAGTTGTTGTAAAGATTTTTCCATTCATTGTTGTTTCCAAATGAGCTTTGTTTGCTCACTCTTGCTTATATAACTATTACAGTTAAGGATGAGAAGGTTGATGTACCTAGCACCAGTAAGGGGAAAGGAAAGATGAACAAGTATTAAAGGCTTGTAATATGTTAATATTTTATTATCTGTCTTAATGAATGGTTGTAATGAAGTTTATTATTTTTTCCGCATTTGAATGATTGTATTTACAGGTTAGACAACCTGGGAGATTTTATTATGTAACCCTTTAATGGGGAAGGTTTTTATTATTCAATTTTACTGTGATTTGGGTAGTTAGATATGAATGTTTGATTAAGTGAACACCAAATCCTGTGGGAATGAAGTACCTGGGTTTAGGTGTGTCACAAACAATCTTATGTATGATAGGTCTTGATATAAAAGATAAAACTAAGTTTCGTAACTGTAAGCAGCAGATCAGGCAAGTATCCTACCTTTGCATTTACTTTATGCAGTGTACATGAGTAAGAAAGTTTCATAATTATATTATCATTATGCCAGATTATTAACTCTATTGTTATTGATTATGTATCCAAACATTTTTATTTATACAAGTTCTTAAATTATCCGATCATTGTTTATCAATGCAGTATTATTGTACAATCTTGATATTTATTCTGTTAATTAATTTCTAAGCATGGTTACAAGTGACCTCACTTGGATAATTATTGTATTTAATCACATGTTGATACATACTTATTAGTTTCCAGTATGTATAGGTTAATTAAAAAGTCGCCTAAGCTATTTGACTCAGCTAGACACAGATTTAAAAATATCGTTGAACATGATAGAATCTTATTGATATCCAACTAAATTATTTTGGTTCAGATTCTAGACTAAGTATGAACATCCCGAATATGGGAAACTTTTGTGCGCTTAAGGCGGATATGCTGGACGAAAAATATCGTTCGAACATGTAGTATTGATCAATACAGGGCATAACGGGCTGATCACCCCCATGCCTGTAAGTTATGATGATTTGCAGATGAAGTTCTGTTTAACCTTTTCGAAAATTAAAAATAATGTTCATAATCTGTCGACTGATCTCCATTTATAGTTAGTACGTAGTTTCAAAAATTTGAACTAAAATTTATATGTTATTTATGGTTGCTTCAGCTTACTTCACAACTGTTGATTCGTTGTAGAAGTGTCATTCATAGAAAACATTTACTTCCTTCAGCTAACTTTTATTGCTTGTTATTACTTGCTGGGCACTCAAATGCTCATTCTTGCTTAATTTAAATGTTTTCAGTTAAGTGTGATCAACTTAAAGGCTCTGCCAAGAACAAAGGAAAAGGAAAGGTTGCATAATAAGTTCTACACTATCCTATGTAATATTTAGACTTTATTAATACGATGATATTTAATTATTATCAGACATGTAATGTAATGTACTAAAGGTCGCATACCTAGGATTTAGACAACTCTGATATATGTAAATTATGTTTGATATTTATATTATTATTATTATTCCGCTCGAAGAAATGGTATCATGAAGCACCGAGTTCGGGTTTCAAGTACCTGAATTTGGGGGCGTCACACAATAGATCCCATGTTGGTCTAGGATTCAGAAAAGAAAAAAGTAACTTAGACACTACTCTCCAACCTCGAAGGATCGTAGAGTCGAGTAAAATTAACTTCACGAACCAACTGGGCAAGAACAGTAGATTCAAGTTTCACTCTTCATAAATCATGAATCACAAGAATACATGGAAGAACCAGTATAAAGGAAGGATTGCTAAGAATCCACATAAGTCCAAATGGAGGAAGAATCAACCTACACGCATAAATATGCATCATATTAGATGTTTTATATGTAATAATATTGGTCATATGGCTTCAATATGCTACCATAATCCTATGCATATGAGACCCAAGGTCAAGCAAATTTGGGTTCTCAAGGGTACTAACAAAGTAGGACCCATGCAAGTATGGGTACCAAAATGAGAGTTTAATCTTATCGTAGGAATAGAACTCCACGATCACACCCTCGTATCTGGACAGTGGATGTTCAAGGCACATGATCGGGAACAAAGCCCTCTTGTCTAACTTCATAGAGAAGGAGGGTCCGTTAGTCATTTTTGGAGACAATAGCTCTGGGAAAATAAGAGGATATGGCTCAGCTGGGAATGGTGCAGTATCTTTCAGTAAAGTAGCCTATGTAGAAGGATTATAACATAATCTTCTGAGCATAAGCCAACTCTGCGACAAGGGTCATCAAGTCATCTTCCTCAACAATCAATGTCAAGTCAGAGATCTGAAGACATCTTCTATAAAGTTGACCGAAACAAGAGAAGGAAATGTCTACACTATTAATCTTGGTCAACTGAGCTTTGACGAGACAATATGTTTTCTGGCTAAAGCATATTAAGAAATAAGCTAGTTATGGCATAGAAGACTGTCTCATCTTAACTTTAAAAGCATGTCAAAACTGGCCTCAAAGGATCTAATAGCAGGCCTACCCAAGCTCAGCTTCGTCAAAGAAAGGCCATGCAATGCCTGTCAACTTGGAAAACAGACCAGAAGCTCTTTCAAGAGCAAAAATGCCAACTCAATTGACAAGCCTCTGCAATTGCTTCACATGGATCTATTTGTGCCAATTCCTATGACAAGCCTTGGAGGAAAGAAATACTCATTGGTCGTAGTGGATGACTACACCAAATTCACATGGGTATTCTTTCTACACTCAAAAGATGAAACAAGCTCCAAACTAATCAAAATGTTCAGACTAGTGATGAATGAGAAAGGGGAGAAAATTAAGGATATAAGGAGTGACCATGGTAGAGAATTTGACTTCTCTAAAATGGACCAGTTCTACACAGATAATGGCATCAGTCACAACTTCTCAGCTCCAGGAACTCCTCAGCTCCAAGAACAGAATGTTGATAGAGGCTGGAAGAACTCTACTAGCAGCAGCACGTCTGCCTGAATACTTCTGGGTAGAAGCTGTCAACACTACATGCTACACTCAGAACAGATCTCTTGTACACTTTACGTTAAAAAAGACTCCCTACGAACTGTGGAGAGGAAGAAAGCCAAGTGTCAGCTACTTTCATATGTTTAGTTGTGCATGCTATATTCTCAACAATGGAAAACAGTATCTGACAAAGTTCCAACCCAAGTCTGACGAATGAATCTTTCTCGGATATGCCATAGACAGTAAGGCTTATAGAGTGTTCAACAAGAAGACACTAAGTGTTGAAGTCTCAATTCACATCATCTTTGATGAAATAGACTCGGACAAAAAAGTGTCTCAAGACACTACGAACGACAATTCAGACACTATAAACGAGGTTGTCGAGCTCAACACCACGATCGTAGTCCCAAAAAATGAAATCGTCGAGCCAGGGGAGGAGATCGTAGAGAGAACTACGCTAATCAACGAACCTCCACATCAAAAAGAAGAAATTGATCTTGAAGATCTCAGATAAGAAGGCATCAGGACATATGTTCTAACAAGAACTAGATGGGAAAAAGATCACACTCAAGACCTAATCATTGGAGATCCAAATGCAAGGGTCAAAACAAGAGCTGCCACTCAAAATGAGTGTTTCTATCTAAGCTTTCTGTTACAAATGGAACCTAAGAAGATAGAAGATGCTATGGAAGACTCAATTTGGATAGAAGTTATGCAAGAAGAACTAAATCAGTTTGAAAGAAACAAAGTATGGAGATTAGTTCCAAGACCAAGAAATCACCCAATCATTGGCACCAAGTGGGTCTTCAGAAATGAGATGGATGAAGATGGGGTAATTACAAGGAATAAGGCAAGACTAGTGGCTAAAGGCTACCCTCAAGAAGAAGGCATTGACTACAACGAGACCTTCGCACCTGTTGCCAGATTAGAAGCCATCAGAATATTTCTTGCCTTTGCTGCTCACATGAAATTTAAAGTATTTCAAATGGATGTCAAAAGTGCATTCCTAAATGGTGAACTTCAAGAAGAAGTATATGTGGAGCAACCTCCAGGTTTCATCAATCCAACTCTATCTAATTATGTCTATAGATTAGACAAAGCCTTATATGGTCTTAAACAAGCACCTAGAGCATGGTATGAAACACTAACTAACTTTTTTATGAAAAATGATTTCACTAGAGGTAGAGTAGATACCATATTATTTCTTAGGAAGCATAAAGACAAAGTCTATTAGTTCAAATATATGTTGATGACATTATCTTTGGCTCTACTGATAAAAAATTGTGTAAGAGATTTGCCAAGCTTATGCAGAGCAAGTTTGAAATGAACATGATGGGTGAGCTGAATTTCTTCCTTGGATTACAAGTAAAGCAAACTGATGAAGGAATCTTCATAAACTAAGGCAAGTACATTAAACACTTACTTAAAAAGTATGGTATGAAATCAGTCTCTCCCATGAAAACACCAATTGCTCCAGCAACCAAGCTTGACAAAGATGATAAAGGTAAAAGTATTGATATAACTCAATACAGAGGTATGATAGGCTCTCTTCTATATCTAACTGCCAGTAGACCAGACATAATGTTTGCAACATGCATATGTTCTAGATTTCAAGCTAATCCTAAGGAATCACACTTGACTGCTGTAAAAAGGATTTTCAGGTATCTCAAAGGCATACCTCACTTGGGACTTTGGTATCCCAAGGAGTCCTCCTTTGAACTAACATGATATCTGAGATCTTTGATTTTGCGGTACATGAAGATCGATAGAAAAAGTACCAAATGGCACATTTGTCGATTGCTTGAGAAGCAGACTTGTGTCCTGGTTTAGTAAGAAGAAAAACTTAGTATCTACCTCAATAGCATAAGTTGAATACATTGCTGCTGGCGGCTGTTGTGCTCAAATCTTATGGATGAAAATTAGATAGCAGACTATGGGTTTGATTTTAAATCTATAGTCATTGTGATAACACAAGTACCATAGCAATAACACACAATCATGTCATGCATTCTAGTACTAAGCATATAAAAATAAGATATCATTTCATTAGAGATCATATTCAAAATGGAACTATATCTTTACAGTACATTCCTACTGAAAATCAACTTGCTAATGTGTTTACAAAGCCTCTAGATGAATCCAGATTTAATAAATTGATAAGTGAGTTAGGCATGCTAAATCTACAACCTTATACTCTATGCTATAGTTTATGCTAACCATGAAGATATAAAAGGCTTTGTTCAGAATTATAGGGATGACTGAAGATGGACGACGATCGTAGAGTTCTCTAGACATGTCAATGAAGCAACCTGTGATGAAAAAAATTTCAACAAATCCAAGCAATCCCTCTGATGAGCGTCTCAGGGACAAACCTAACCCTTAATTCACTCTAAGAGGTTGGCCCTTCCTGAGCTACCTTAACCCAGAAGGAATGTTGAGTTAAAGTTCATCACAAGGACCAGGGCAGACAACGTTCGTAGAGCAGATTCAGAAGTGAACTCAACGATCGTAGTGCAACCTTGACGATTGTAGTCCTCCCAAAGGATACACTAGCTCAGGGGGAGCTAAGGGCGGATCAGTATTTTCCATATCATTAAAAATCTTAGAGCCAAGCAGGACTCTACACATGCCCCACTATGCAGATCGAGTGGAGGGAAGTTACAAGCACAGTTTAAAAAGGGCTTTTTGAAAACTCACCTCGGAAGTTCAAAAAGCTTATTTCTCTCTCTCTCTCTCTCTCTCTACCAGCAGAAACCCTAGCCTTCAGAAACGATCAACCACTTTAGTGCAAGAAAATCAATGGCGGCTTCAAGTGTTATCAGTGGTTATCGACTCTATTTTGACGAGTTCAAGACAGCTGACCCTAAATTTCACAAAATTTATCTTTTGTAAAGAAAGTTGGTCTTGAAGAGGCTCTGGGCACCAGCACATGGATCTACCCAAAGCTAATAAAGGAGTTTTATAGCAATGGAGTTTTTAAGAACGACACCATCACCACAAGGGTCAAGGGAGTACAAATTAAACTCAAGGCTAAAGACATAAACCTAGCCCTTGGTTTTAAATCAAAGGGACTTCTATCGATAGAGGTCATCGACTTCCATGAAGGACTGAAGAAGATGCATCACGAAAAGAATGAGACCGTCAAGGGATACAAAAAGGAGTTTCCCCAAAATTATGAGTTTTTGGTTGACATTGTTGGAAAATGCATATGCTGCAAAAGCTCTGGCCACGACTCCGTAAATGAAGTACAACTGAAGTTGATGACAACAATCTGCTATGGGATTCAACTCAAATTTGGGGCCCTACTCATTGATTGGATTGAGAAATGGATACTCAGTTCAAAGAAATCAAAGACATCTGGAAAGATGCTCTACGGACGATTTATAAGCATCATCCTGCAATTAGAACTAGGTAACAAAATTGGAGATAATGAAGGAAAGTCTATCAATCTCAACAGAATGATGACTCAGCAGCTGTTTCAAAACTGGAAAAGAAATCTAGCAGAAAATGTCATGATGATATCTGAGTTAAGTGGAAGAACTGGTGAAGCAAAGGAGTCTGGACTGCCAGGAAATATGTCTATTATGAAAGAAACTGATGCAGATGAAGAAATCAATAAAGAAGAGCCTATTGCCTTGGTCAAAAAAATCAAGGGAAAGAGAAAAATAAAGGCTCAGATAACAGAGGAACCTCAAGGCTCAACCACTAATGCACCTCAAGGGAGCTCAGGCACTGAAGCTCAGGAGGAAAGAAAGAAAAAAGAGGAGCAATCTGAAGAAGAAGAAGAAGAAGAAGAAGATAGAGCCACCATCTCTCCTCTGCTTAAGAAGGGAAAACACAGCTTTAAAACAAAGAAGACTTTGTTCTCTTCGATCGTAAAGTCACTACCGATCGTAGAGTCCAGATTTGACTCCACCCCAGAAGAGGATCTTTGCGGTAGCTTCTCGGCCTTAATCAAACCTTCCTTGTTGGTGAAGAAATCTTGAGGTTGTGGTTCAGCCTAAGAGAACAAAAAGGAAGCTTGTCAAGAAATACATTCTTGTCAATGAAGGAGTGTTAAAATAGGAAGACAGAAGAATAGCTGCTGAGAAAGGGTTACCCAAAGCAAGTAAGGAGAATAAAGCTCGAGTTGAGAGAGAGCTTCCTAAAGTTGTTGCTCTAGAGAATGCTCCAACTGAGGGGGAGCAGCTTGAAATTCAAATGGATGATCAAATTAAGGGGGAGCCTCACAAGTTCCCTATATCAGAAAAGACTACAGCTGAGGATGAATTGTCAAGAAGACATCCTGAACCCCCTTCAGTCCCTCAAGAAATCTTAGCTTCTGAAACTGAAGAAATGGAGAAGGTTCAAAGCTATAGAAATGGAGAGTGTAGAAGAACAAGGGAGAGATATAGAAATGCTTGATGTAGTGGAAATCTCCAATGAAGATAGGGAAGAAGAAGAGGATGATGAGGTTGAGATAATTGCAGTGGGCTGGGATGGATACATGAGAGCTAACTATAATCAACTATTTTCTTACTTACCTATGATGCCCTTTCACAGAGCCCAAATCCTCAACTCCTAGGATCACATGTTCCGGACCTTCAAAGCTTATCCAGAAATCTCTGGGCTAGCTCATGGATTTCCAGGCAACCTCACTTTTGCCCGAAAGCTAATTACTAATGGTGCCTCTTCAGACAATGGGCGTGAGGTACAATCTATTCTCATCTCTTTCAGGGTTAGTCACTGTCCACTATCAACCTTCAACAAATTCTATGAACTACCAAGATGGTTCGAAGTGATACTACATCCACTCAATCAATTTCCAGCTACAGAATCCCAATATTCTGTAACTGATGAACCAAATGTGCATAATTTTGTATTGATCCAATCTCCTACCATCTCTCACTCTACGATTACTGATCATAATCCAATCGTAGAGTCACCTCCTCTTGATACTCAACCACACACACACATGTTCCTCCATCAGACATCTCTTCCTCCTCAATAAATGACTATTTCAATCTTGATCTTGTTATCTACAATATGCAAGATCAATATACAAGAGCCTCTCCTCCAAATAATCAGCAACTCCTTGAACTCATATCGGATCTTCCTACCAAAACGGAATTATCTGAAGCATCTCAGAAGGTGACCAAGGACATACAAGAAGATCTTGAAGTTCATTCAGATCTTGTTCATATGAGGCTGACTCATTTAATTGATGCTGCCAACACCCTCCCCAGCAATCTAAGTACTAAACTTACAAAGAAGCTGAGGGAGATCATAAAGGAAATGATTCAAAGCATCAATGAAAGGGATTAAATTCATTTTTAGGCTGCCAAAAAGCATAAGGAAACAGTTCTTCTTCTGCAAAAGACTCAGGAATCTCAAAACAAGCTTATGATGGAGAGTCTTACAAGTTTACAAACCCAAATGAAAGAATTCCAAGCTTTCTCCACGGGTCAGATGCAAAAATAGAAACTGTCTTGGCCATTCTCCAAATGAGAGAATCTCGAACTGATTCTCTGATCCAAGAAAATTGTGCAGACATTGCTCACTCCCAGAATCAGCTCCACGAGCTCGTACAAGGCATGATTAGACTCTCTAAAGATATTCGAACTCTTGATGCTGACATAAAGGGGGAGAATAAAGGGGAAGGAGAAAAAGGAAGAGGCAAAGGCAAAATTGCTCAATCTTGGAGTCCTTCGCAGAAGACCTCGCCATCGGACTCCACGATCCGAACAACAAAGAAATTCTCATGGTTCAACCACTAAGGAGTCAAGGGCCCTCTCCCAGCTCACAAGAAGTGACCACCACAGGCCTAAGAATGCCAATTGGAGATCCTGCATTCATGAATAGACACGATCATTTGGAAAGGCTAAGTCAAAGCGAGATGAAAGATATAGCATGGAGAGACGAAGTCAGCAGGAGAAGAAGAGTTGCAGGGTATGTTAATCCTCCAAGGAGCAAAAGGCAGAAGAAATAGAGATAAGTTGAAACTCATTTCATATTAATGTAACTAAGCTTAATTGTAATATATGTTTTCACAAACATCAATAAATTTATGCTTAATCTCTAGAGGTTTCAGTTGTTCACTGAAACACTAAGTCATATTTACTTTCTAGCAACTGCATCTAGATAATCATGAAACAAATCTACTTGGTTATGTCAACATCAAATAGGGGGAGATTGTTGGGAGATTGCATATTTAAAATTTGATGTTGAAAGTAAATATCCATGATTATATGTAAAGTCCTTCAAGGAACACATGTACAAGGACTTAGTGGTAGATCAAACTTGTTAGGTTGATCTGAGCTTTAATGTTTATCATTCTATAAATGAATGTATAGAAGAAAAGATCAAAGCTGTTAGGTTGATCTATATCTTGAGATGTAATAGATATCAGTAGAATCGTAGTATGTCGAGCTAATCAAAAGATTGCAGAAGCCAAGGCAGAATCGTAAAGTATCGAGAATTGTAGTCTGTCTGCTTTAGAGGGCCTCTCCTAAAATCGTAGAGTGATCCATACGCCTGTCAAGTCAAATTCAAGAATCGTAGAGTGCTCTCGGAAGCGTAGAGTCTGCAAAACAAGCAAATAAAGATCGTAGAGTACCGAAACTTAAGAGAAATCGTAGTGTCCTGATTCTTTAGCACCATATCATGCTCCAAGGTGGCATGACACCACGATCAGGATCACAGTGTATCATCTGTCTGCATCAAAAACATCGAGTAGTGCCCATTATTTTAATTATAAAGGTTAACACATATGGAATGGGTTATAGACGTTGAAAGTATCGGGAGTCCCAATGACACGACAGTCATCCTTAGTATGAAACAAAGAAACGTATTGAAGAAGCTAAAGAAAGTACTATAAGTCAGCAGAAAATACCTTTTCAGGTGTTAGGTGAGATAGCAGTCTGCAGTGTCAGTGGGCCAGACGGCTGGACATAAAGTTTTCAGAAAGTCACCATCAGTGCTTAGAAATGTCAAATACATTTAATGCTTCTACGGATGTCTTCAACAGGATATATTTCAAAAGCATCATATATAAAAAACACAAGCAGATGAAAAGATTAAGAAAGAAAGTAAGCAAAGAACGAAAACATTGAAGAACACTCAACGCTCAACTCTATGATCTGAAAAGAAAGCTTGCTCAGCTACTCAGTTCTTTTGAACTCAAGTCTAAATAACAACTGAGTAGCACCATTCAAGAACTCAACTACTATCAAGTGAAGTAAGAAGTTTCAAGTTAGAAGGACTTGAAGAGTTCTAAGTGAACTGAGAAGTACCAAGTCTGCTGGACTTGAAGAGTTCAATAATGAACTAAGAAGTTCCAAGACTGCTGGTCTTGAAGGAATCTGTGAGATTCGAAGATTGTAAAGATATCCTTAGTGGATTTCCTACTCGAGGAGTAGAAGAGTGGACTAAGAGCTTTGAATTCTCTAAACCACTTAAAATCATTGTGTCTATTATATTCCTGTCATAACTGCTATAACTATCATAACTGCCATAACTGCTTAACTCATATTAGCTTGTTATATCTTAAAGGAAAAACAAACAAATCTCAAATCCGCTATGTTTAAATCATTATCAAAACTAACAAGTATTTTGAAAGAAGAATTTAAAAATATCTATTCAACCCCCCCTTGTAGATAACTTTTGTGCCTCTGGGAACTAACAAATGATTATATCTCCATTGCCATCATAGGGCATGTCCTGTGATGGCTATGGTTTTCTGCTTGGGGTTTGACCCTCGTACTTCGTACTTATTCTTTCTTTTATTTCAGTCTAAATTTAGCAACAAAAAAAACTAATAAATTGCCTAGTACGGATATAGATGTACAACTAGTATACGAAATCAACTGAGACAAAATATTGAACAAAGCTTCAAGCTTAAATACCGATGAAAATATACTCTCCAAATTTCTGAATAAAATATATCTGAATCAACAGAATTAACGAAACAAACAGAAGAGTAAAGAAATAATGAACATATGTAACTAACTTCATTAATTAAACTGAACAGAAACAAACAAAATTAATACAATGAAATAATAGGCTAAATCAAATGGTTAGGTGTTATTTCATACCGATTGAGCTCACAAATATACATTATCACACAGGCAAGTTAAAATAATGTCACACAGGCAAGCCACACATTGGATCGTGGATCCAAATGTATGCAAATCGGATAGATGTGTTTGGCATAACATCACCAATCCGTATAACAGAAACTAGGGTCGACCCATACGCCTCTCACAACAAAACACCAAATAGCCCACTTACTCCGGAGCTGAAAATGGAGACACTGTGGACTAATCACACTGCCACGGAAAGTGTATGCCTCTCGTGCCAAGACGACATGTTGCGGTACCCCCACAGGTGGTTATAGCTCAGGTATACCCTACGGTATATTCTGTTAGAGTTTATGCCCTAGAGGCCAATTATTTGATATGATTACTTAACATTTTGATATTATATTTGATTGAATAAATGAATGATTTTATTACGGTTTTATTTACTGCGTTATATAAATGTTAATATAATAAAATTCCTTAGAATAGTGATACAAATTATATAGTTTCAAGTATGTGACTTGAACATGAGATTATATAATTACAATTAGTATCATTGCTCTTAAATGTCCCTAGTCGAGTATCATTGTTGATGGGACAACAATGATGCATTGAGACTAGTATGTGAATTAACTGATGACAAAATATCATTGGTCATAAATATATGAGATATTAAGTCAATGCATAGGTACATGTTAGAGAACGATGTCTTTGGGCATCTACCACCATGAGAATTCTACCTGGATCAGTATGCAAAGTGTCATTAGCGATTCTCATAATTACAATGATGTAATGGTCCTCCGACCTAAAATCACTATATTACTAAACGGGAATTTATGTACTTTGATATCATCAAATGTCACCTTAAATAAGGTGGACTATAAAGATGATTATTGGGTACATCATGAATCGTGTGAGGAATATGAGTGATCTAAATGGAATTTAACTCTCCTATATATTAGGGGTGATATCCATAGGCTTCTTGATGGAGTAGGACTATGAAATGCATGGCCATGCTCAAATAGTGATTTATTTCATATAGTCTACTCATTGATCAAGAAAACACAGATTAAATTATGAAGAGTATGACACATTCCATGACTCGAGTTTAATCTAGGATGTCAATGTTAAAAGGATTAAATTACATTAATACATTGGTCACGAAAAGGTTGCATCGAATCATCGATCTTATTATTACTTGGGTAGCAGTGATGCATTACTAGATGTCGCTCACTATTTATAATTTTATAATATGATTTTAAAATTATTGCCAACGTAATAATAACATATAGGGTCACACACATAGAACGTAATTAAAAGGGAATTAATTTAAATTGTAAAGATTTAAATATGTCAATATGATTGATAGTATTTAAATTAATAGGATAATTTATATAGATATATTAATTAAGTAAGACTTAATTAAGATATATATATATATATATATATATATATATATATATATAAAAACTCGGATTTTATAAAATTAGGTTTTTGATTAATTGCTTTTAACAACTATATATATGATATATAGCAGCCATTTAGGTAATATATATCATTAACTAAAAATCCTAGCCGCTCTTAGAGAGAGACTAGAGAGAAACAGTAATCGGTATCAATTCTATTTTCATAATAGGTATAATTTCTAACCACTTAGTTAATTTGTTTTTCGCATGGATCCTGTTTTAAGGTTTCAAAATTGCCTTTAAATTGGTTAATTTCCGCTACGTTTTATGTGCCGAAACCCTTCATATTCTAACAAAAATATCATATCACAACACATGCGACATAATACCAATAAAAATAGATACCGTGCACAACACATGCGACATAAAACCAATAAAATAGATACCATGCGACACAATATCCACAGAAATGGGGTTCTAATGTATATGTTGAACCAGATCAAATCATAATGTCTCCAAAAAAAGGTAACAACATATATCGCTCTACAAATATCAAAATAAATACTAGACATGATAACCTAATTCAAAGAGTATAAATACGAGTCCAATGTATCAACTCCAAAATGAAACTAATATATGAATTTCACAAAAAATAATTATGTGAAATCATAACAGAATTAAAAACAAGGATCAAAATGAACAAATCAAATTTAACAAGAATATCGCTGAAAGAGTACGGAATCCATACCTGAATATACTATCGAAAAAATTCACCGAACCCAAATATCATACCGCTAGACCTCTTCAATTTGATCTATATAATCACCAAATTAATACAATACTTTAAATTGTATCACTAACTTACAAAGTTTATATTTTTATAAATTCAACCACTTTAATATTAGTAGAAATACAACCTATAATAAAATAAATATATTTTAATATACAATATAACTTAATGTTATATTAATTATAAAATACAATTTTATTAGTTTTATGAACCTTACATGCTACTGACTTGATAATCTAAAAAAATGTGATCTTTGTTTATCAGCCATCATTCACGTCATATATATATATATATAGAGAGAGAGAGAGAGAGTCTCGATCAGGTCAGGGAGCCCTGATTTTAACTAAAATCTGAACTTTGAGTTTCAGCCATTGGATGAAATCCAATGGCAGAAAAGGAAATGGACGGAAATAAAAAACACGCGGAGCTCCATTTCGAATGGGTAACGGGTTTAGAATATTTGGAGTCCATTTCTTCACAAAATCATCGCGTCTCTCTTTCACAAAGTTCCGGACGAAATCATCGCATCTCTGTCACAAAGAGATTCTGGTTGAAGCTAAACACGAACTAATTCCCTCTATCGCTGTCTCCCAAGATTCCGACCGAAGTTCTTCACAAACTGATTTTCTATGTCTGTCTCCCAAGATTACGGCCGAAGTTGAGCACGAACGGGTAAGGGTTTAGGGTTTTTGTACTTTTTGTATATGAATCTTGCTGCATTGGCTTCTTTTTGTATAATATTTGCCCAACCCTTATAATTTTTTGTATTTATGATTCTGCAGGGTCTTTAGCAATTACTATTATAAACTACTATTGTTATATTAGGTAGATCATGTTAAACTTTTATGTCATAGTGATAGAAATTTAATTTGGTTCAGTATAAATATTTAATTGATTGAGTAAAGGTTAAAACTTTATGGTTAGTAGTGAATTTTCAACTGGGTTCTGTCCATAGAATTTAATTGATTGACTATAAGGTTAGAGCTTTGTGGGTTAATAGTTAATTTTCAATTGGGTTATCTCGAATGAAAATAAACTGATTGCTGGTTTGAAGGAGTCTTTTGCTTGCATTTGTGGCAATGGCATGAACACTAGTATAAATTGATTTAGCAGA
Source organism: Panax ginseng (assembly GCA_020205605.1). Lineage (NCBI taxonomy): Eukaryota > Viridiplantae > Streptophyta > Magnoliopsida > Apiales > Araliaceae > Panax > Panax ginseng. The sequence goes on from CM035139.1 coordinate 72,838,032, forward strand.
GGCTAGTGTTCATTCCTCAGGATTATTACTTGTGTGTGTTTTTTAACTCATATATGTATATATATATATATATGTATGTATTTCTGATATATGCTTGATTTTGATTCTAAGTTGTATACTTGTTGGGTTTGAAGAATGCAGCATTGTGTAGAAGAGACAGAAATGGCATCATCTGGTAATTCTTCTCAATAACTTTACACTCCGCAAGTTAAAAACGAGTTGATACCAAAAATTGGGAAACATTTTCACAACTTAGGCGATGTTCGCGACTTTTATAACAACTATGGTAGAGAAGGTGGATTTAGTACGCGGTTAAATTCTAGTAAGAAGAGTCCTAACGGTGAAATAATTAGAAAAAAAAAATTGTTTGTTATAAAGAAGGGTTGAGGAGAATTGTGCCCAACAAAACTCAACAGATTGTATGAAAACGGGGCCTAACTAGAGCTGATTGTGGTGCGAGAGTGGTAGTTATGAAAGACCGGGCCGTCTTGGGGGGGTTGTTATTAGACAATTTGTTGAGGGTCATAACCATCCTCTTATGACCCCAAGAAAAGTACATTTGTTGCACTCTCATCGTGTAGTCACACTTGTCAAAAGAAATTTAACAGAATAACTATCAAAAGTTAATGTGCCAACATGGCAACAAATGAGTATTTTAGAGATGGAAGCTGGAGGTCTTGAAAATGTTGGATGTACAACACGAGATCTTTATAATGCTGAAAGAGATAAGAGGAGTGCTTTAAAGGGACATGACGTTAATATGTTGTTTGAGTATTTTAAGGAACATGAATCTTGCTTCATTGGCTTCTTTGTATATAATATTTGCCCAACCCTTATAATCTTTTGTATTTATGATTCTATAGGGTCTTTAGGAATTACTATTATAAACTACTATTGTTATATTAGGTAGATCATGTTAAACTTTTATGTCATAGTGATAGAAACTAAGGAGATAGGTTGGGTTGAGGAGTAATAAGGAGGATATAATGGGTTCATGATATAAACCAATGGTTGTGAAATTGATAGCCTAAAATTGTGCCTACCAACTGTTTGATAAAAGTTCTAAAAGAACTGTTTTGATTGAAAACTAAATATTAGACCAAAGTAAAGCTTGGGCTTGATTTATTAATCATATGTGATGTTAACTAGAGGGTTTGAGTGTGTCAAGCTAGAACGAAACTCAATTTCTAGTTAACAATGAAAAGTTAGACTTAGTATGTCAAGTCATTTGGAAACTCTGTTTTGGGCAGCATAGTAAGACTGAAATGGAGGGGTTATATAAGCTCAAAATACTTCCATACACTATGTATATTATATCTAGAATTGGGTGTAAACTAACCTATGGATCAAAGTTTAAAAAAAGAGAGAAATGAAATTTTTGGATGGTTAAACCTCTAAGTTGCCCAGCTATACTCTTATACTATAGCTATTGGGTGATATCCATAACATAATTAAAATAAGCTAAAAATATGGGGTTTAAGGTGTAATAAAGTAAGGAGTCAAAAGAAAGGGTTCTTGCCTTTGGCGGCAGCTAGAATCAAGACGTCAAAAGAAAATAAATAACTTCTATAAGTTCTTTTTATGCATGGAGAATCAAGCAGTTGTTTTGTAATGTAATATAGTTTGGCTAACATATCTCCTAAAAATAACTGTAACACTAAACTATTTTTGTTCATGTGTGACTCTAATGATCTGTGGATTACCAACTGTGGAATGTCTCTAAAACATTGCAATCTTATGGTGGTTTTGGCAGATAAGGTTCAACAAATGCATGTTTACTTCAAGCAACATGAGCATTCAAATTCATGATACCCAATTTCGAAACAAGATGTGTTATTGTCGCTTGAGAGCTACTGTGAGAATATCTGAATCAGAGAAAAATCTTGGAAAACTCTACTATGACTGTCCAAGGGAGAAGGACAAAGGAAAATGTAAGTTTTGGGACTGGTGCAATCTAATTGGGTATGACAAACCCAATTCCGTTGTTGAAGCACACGTGCATCTGCGCATCTCGACTTGGAGTCATTGAAATCAATGTGGCAAATCTTAAACACATCGTCAATATCATCGTGTTCTTTTGTGGGCTAGCCTTGGTAGTGTCGGTCATGGCACTTGTCAAGTGATTGTAATGATTGTGTACTCTGCTACCCTAACTGTAATGACTGTTTTCATTGTCTTGTTAAGTTATTGTAATGATTGTAATGATTGTCTTGTTGCAACTGAGTTAAGAAAGCACTGGATGATATGTCAGTTGTTTTCAAATTTGAATAAAAATGTGTTTTGGTATGTCAGTGAATAAAAATGTGTTTTGCTCATGGGTATGTTGCGTTGCTTATCTTTGGATCCTCCAATGAGCCTGGGTGCAACAGCAGCCAAAACACATTTAACTTTGTAAAATAGTAGAGTATGCTAAAGTTGATTGATGCAAGTCTGCAACTGCTCCTCTGGTATATCATTTTAGACCATTTAACAATTTCACCATGACTGACTGGTAGTTCTAGAGAAAACGAAAGTTAAAAGTTAGAAGAGAACAAATCTAAAATAAATAAAAAAGTATAATTACAACCATGAACGATGACAATTTTATTGGGTACTCCTTGGCTATCACAACCATTTCTAAAAGACAACGTGGAATCATAAATTCATTAATTATATTTTATTGGGTACTCCCTTTGCTTCTATAGAAGATTTGTTGAGTGAACTTTATTATCTCACATTTGCCTTTAGAGGAGAGAAATAAACAAAAGGTATACTACAAGGGATTTGAAAATGAGTCCAACTAAGGAAGTTTTATACTGTATTAGCGAGTTTAGCAAAAGTTTTATGCCGAATTAGGATGTACATAGATATGATTATAATAAATTTGGAATAAACTATACCATAAGTTTCCTGTACTATATTTTACAAACTAATTTCATCTGATTATTATACAATCTTCTTAACATGAAGCGTCAAAGCATTCTTCCATTATATATATAGCATAATTGCAGCCACATTATCATCAAGATCATACCTCAACTATAATGTGTTTTAAAATACATGTCCTTCTAAATGTAAAAAAAGCAAACAGAGTTAAAGAAGCAAGATTCGGATCTGCTAAAGATAGTAAAATAAATGGCATGAAACCTGATATCAGCAATTTGATACACAACAATAATAGCTTATATCAGTAATTTGGTAGATTACAGACTTCGTAGATCCACACATCAAAGAAACTAATTAAAATATAGAAAAAATTCAAATTCCTAAACAAGCACCAAAGAAACTAATGAAAGCAGCCCCTGCCACAAAGACTCCCATCCTGAAATACGAAAAATGTCATCAATGTCAACTACAAGATGGAGACAAAATTGCAATAAGGAAAACAATCAAACAAAGACTTACAATCATCGTTAATGTCAACGTCCTCCTCATCGTACACTCCAACAGGTTTTGAACAATTTCTTTTGCCATGCGACACTCCAACAATCCCACAACCATTGCATTTCCTAGCCTTCTTGATAGCCTTCTCTTTTCCTCCCTTAAGTCGTTTACCACAACCCTTTGTCCTTACCGAAAATGGTTCTTTGAGACTTAGTTGTTGGCTCTCAAGAGAAATGGGCATGTTGATACTCCCTTCCACATCCATGCTACCATGATTCATGGCGGCAAACCTCCTTTGAGTTGATAACAACAATCTTTCAACTCTTTTGTATCATCTTCACTTAATGCAACTTCATCAATAACATTAGACACAATTTGGAAGAGACTATTACGCCTAAGTAACACAGAAGTATCACATATTTCACTCACCCTCCCACCCAAGTCATCCATAACTCTGTCAGATTTCACAGATTTTGTCCACCTCCGCAAGATGTACTGATTAGGTAATTCCATAACCTATTTTTTTTTGTGAAATATGCCAACATATGCCTACATGGAATTCTATCACTCTCAAACATCTGACAACTACATTTAACAAAGTTTGATGACTTGTCAAACGAAAGCTTACGGTCATACATACAGTTGTTGTCATCTTTAAATGTACGTGTTATCACATACTTGCCACTTTCAAGCAGTTGCTCTTGAAACTTGTAAAAAATATTATGTGTGTACAACTCACTCATCTGGTATTCCATGACCCGCCCAGTTAATGTTTGTGGCTTTTCATTGACATCCTTATGATCGAAATCTAGTTCATTATGTCGCATTTTTGCAAGTTCCCTATTAAACCGCGTCACAAAATCCAACATTGAGTTTTGAAGAGACACATACTTCTTGAAAAAGGCATGAGCCCCTTCAACTCTTTGGCTACTAGTCATGTGGGCAGAAAAAATGTCTCGAAAATGCCGGAACCTATCGCTCGCGGATTTCATACATCTCTTGTAACCAATCATTCGTGTCAAATGTAGCTTTCCCTACAACCTCCGCCCATCTTCTTTCAAACTCATCTGGGCTCTCAGATTTCCATATACAATAACTCAACTCGCCATAATGTTCTTTGTAGGGAATTGGACCTAATTTTTCAGAAATTTTTTTCAAAATGTGCCAAATGCAATACCTATGAAAAGTATTTGGCAGCATAGCATGAATTGAATTTCGCATGACCGGATCTTGATCAGTTATGATCATTTTGGGCGGGCTACCCGGCATCACTTTCAACCATTCCTTGAAAAACCAATTAAAAGCATCAATCTTTTCACCACTTAATAATGCACACCCTAAAAGAGTTGTCGGTCCATGGTGATTAACCCCTACTATAAGTGCGAAAATCAAATTGTAACGGTTCTTATTGTAAGTTGTTTCAAACACAACAACATCCCCAAAACTTTTGTATGACTTTCTACATGTTGCATCCGCCCAAAAACAATGATTCGTGACACCCTCCTCTTGCTCGAATGTAAAAGTAAAATCGGGATTCTTTTTTTTCTCATCCTTAAAATACTCAAACAACATATTAGTATCATGTCCCTTTAAAGCACTCCTCCTATCTCTTTCAGCATTATAAATATCTCGTGTTGTACATCCAACATTTTCAAGACCTCCAGCTTCCATCTCTAAAATACTCATTTGTTGCCATGTTAGCACATTAGCTTTTGATAGTTCTGTTAAATTTCTTTTGGAAAGTGTCACTACACGATGAGAGTGCAACAAATGTACTTTTCTTGGGATCGTAAGAGGATGGTTATGACCCTCAACAAATTGTCTAGTAACAAATCCCCCCGCATCGGTCCGATCTTTCACAACTACCACTCTCGCACCACAATCAACTCTAGTTAGGCCCCATTTTCGTACAATATGTTGAGTTTTGTTGGCACAATTCTCCTCAACCCTTCTTTATAACAAACAAATTTCTTTCTAATTATTTCACCGTTAGGACTCTTCTTACTAGAATTTAACCGCGTACCAAATTCACCTTCTCTACCATAGTTATAAAAGTCGCGAACATCACCTAAGTTGTGAAAATGTTGCCCAATTTTCGGTATCAACTCGTTTTTAACTTGCGGAGTGTAAAGTTGTTGAGAAGAATTACCAGATGATATCATTTCTTTCTCTTCTACACAATGTTGCATTCTGCAAACCCAACAAGTATACAACTTAGAATCAAAATCAAGCATATATAAGGAATATATTTATATATATATATATATATATATTTATATATATATATGAGTTAAAAAAACACACACGCAAGTAATAATCCTGAGGAACGAACGCTAGCCTCTGCCAAAGCAATTTGTACTAGTGTTCATGCCATTGCCACAAATGCAAGCAAAAAACTCCTTCAAACCAGCAATCAGTTAATTTTCATTCGAGATAACCCAATTGAAAATTAACTATTAACCCACAAAGCTCTAACCTTATAGTCGATCAATTAAATTCTATTGACAAAACCCAGTTGAAAATTCACTACTAACCATAAAGTTTTAACCTTTACTCAAATCAATTAAATATTTATACTGAACCAAATTGAATTTCTATCGCTGTGACATAAAAGTTTAACATGATCTACCTAATATAACAATAGTAGTTTATAATAGTAATTTCTAAAGACCCTGCAGAATCATAAATATAAAAGATTATAAGGGTTGGGCAAATATTATACAAAAAGAAGCCAATGCAGCAAGATTCACATACAAAAAGTACAAAAACCCTAAACCCTTACCCGTTCGTGTTCAATTTCGACCGGAATCTTGGGAGACAAAGATAGAGAGAATCAGTTCGTGAGGAACTTCGGCCGGAATCTTGGGTGACAGAGAGAATCAGTTCGTGTTCAACTTCGGCCGGAATCTCTTTGTGACAGAGACGCGATGATTTCGTCCGGAACTTTGTGAAGAGAGACGCGATGATTTTGTGACGAAATGGACTCCAGCTCTTCTTAACCCGTTACCCGTTTGAAATGGAGCTCCGCGTGTTTTTTATTCCGTCCATTTCCTTTCATGCCGTTGGATTTTATCCAATGGCTGAAACTCAAAAGTTCGGGTTTTAGTTAAAATCAGGGCTCTCTGACCAGATCAGGACTCCCAGACTATATATATATATTATTACCGATACTATTTATATAACATGCAGACTCTAATTAAATGTGATAGTCTTTGTAATTTGTATAGGATTAGATGTGACAAAATTTAGCCTAAAACTATATGCAGTAATACTACTTTATAAACCTGTATTCATATATATCATTATAGTTTATACAAATTAATGCTTCCTAAAAAAGAACCTGAACAGGAGTATTATTATCTTATAATAAACAAACTTTATATTATATGTGATTGTATGATTGAATTAATATTTATTAATTGTCATATCAATCCACTTCTCTAAAGCCTACAATTCGCAATGACCACTTTCCTTTAAACTCCATCTCAATTTAGGTTTTACTTCTTTATTATTATATGTTATTACTTCTCCTAATTTTAATACTATTTTAATATTACAAAAATATAAATTAGACCCAATTAATTTAAAACCTAACTTATCAAGTTAATTTATCTATCACTTATTAATATATTATTAGCCCATATAAATTAAATGACTATTTTAATCTAACTAAAAGACAAAGTCTAATTAAAATATTTAAAATATTAATCTAAATGTTATATATTTATTTTATTTTATTTTATCTTTTCTTTACTTTTTTTCTTGGGTATTACAGGTTAGCATGAAATTAATTTTGATCAATTGACCAATACAATATCAACATTCAAATCGTGAGGTGATCTGTATTTGATTAATTGACCAACTTATAAAATTAATTTCATGTTAACAGGATTCCAACTTTCATATTTCACGGTAAGATGTCCATGCCACAGCAGAAGGGAGACCAACTTTTCTTTGGAATCTGTCATAATTACACTTGCTTCCATATAAAGTTCAATTGGAAAAGACTGATATTTTGCAACCAAATCATGTGGACTTTTATTGCGAGTAGACACACCAATTATTTATCCATGTATTTGTATTAATTTGCAGACTATGCCATTGAATCTAATCGCAACAAGAGTTCGCAACATATAGGACTCAAGTTCAATATAGACATCTTTGGATAACAATATTTCATTGCAACTTTTCTCCCGAATCTGTCAATGTTACACAAGTTACAAGTATATTCATATGATACAAAGTTCTGCTTCTCAAAGTTTCATACACCCCCTATTTCTTTCTTCTGCTTGTATACTTCTCGGGAGTGTTGGCTATAACAAACCCTGCAAAAACCTGAAACAGGGCCAAGTAGTCAAGAACTTGTCGAGAAAAAACGATTATAATCACTTAAGTAATACTCCCTCCATTCCAAAAAAAGTCTCGTATACAAAAAATTTTAAATATCAATGACCCTATATCCTACAAGAAATTCTTACCCCTAAAAATGATTAATTGTTAGTTTAGTATTTGTGCGTGATATAGAAATGAGTGTTGCCATATATGACGATAACAGATCAATTCATGGTTCTAATTTCTTGTAAGTATATTGATATGTGTATACATATATATTCCTTTCATTGTAAAATTAGAGTATACTTTTAAAATATAACTACTTTTAGTAAATATTTAATTTTCAAACATATCACCAAGAATTGATGAAAATGTAATAGTAGTGGTATGATAATATTGATCTACCTAAAATATAAGTAATAGTATATTAGAAATTTCAAGTCACTTAATTGTCTAAAAATATAAATGTTTCTCTAATTTTAGAACGGATTAAAAATACTCTCAAATTTTAAAATAAAGAGAGTATTAAAGTTAGTTAACTTGGTCTGTTTATTTCTATTTTATTTATTCAAAGTTACTTAAAAGTTGAATAGTTTGATTCATTTATATTTCTAATTGAAAACTTTTGGTTAATTTCTTATAATTGTTAATTTTGTGGGATATTTATATTAAGTTGATTAAGTAATATATTTTCATTTAACTTAATTTTTATAATTCTTTTTTAATAGTTAAAAATTTGTCCACCCTTAATTAAATCCCTACATCCTCACTGTTCATGTCAATGTAATATAGAGACATAAAGAAGGGACCCACATATTAGCTTACAGTTCCATGTTAGGCGCAATCCATATTCTATATAAAATTAGTCGACATATAGATCTGGTTTCGTTTTATTGGAATTAAGAAAATACCCGACTTTACTCATTTTGTTTCCAAAGTAAATCACTTTCCTATGGAAACTATGATGGCAAACTTTTGGAAATTGTAATTTCTTTACTACTGCTTATATAAAGAGGTTTTTTTTTAAAAAAAAATTGGGTTGGAAAATAGGACTTTTTTTTTTGTAAAACAGTGGGAAATACGAAGTAACTAAGATATTTGAGCATACCTGAAGACATCCAATAATATAGATAGCAGAGTAGTGTCGACCATGTATTACAATGTCAGCTATCATTGCAAGGGGTATTGTCAAGGACATGCCCAATGTCGCAACCAGTGGAGTTGTCCAAACCACGGAGAGAGCCCTGTTGCATTTTCCCAGTTAACTACTAGAATTTATATACTATATAATAATGAGAACAACCAAAAAGGTTAACTAAGTCAACTGATTTTTTGGTTGGTCATGAATTGACTCAGGAAATGAATTTTTTTTGAGTTATTTATGAAAATAAACTCTAAGAACCTTGTCCAAAAACTAAAGCATACTTATCATATTAAAAACTCGTATTATCTCCCCCAACAAGAGTTTTCCTTTCTTTTCTTTTTGTGTAGATTTTATATATTGTAAAATCATATCAATTTTAAATTTGAAATTTCTCAAATTAATTTCCAAAAAATCAATAATAATCAATAGAGGTTTAAATTTTAAAGTGCATTTTAGTTTATTAGCAAACAGCCCATAAGATATTGATGATTTAACAAATTAACAAAAAAGATAAAAAGATAAAATTCACCAGGTTCGGATTCAAAATATATATGACCTATGAAGTCATTCGAAATTCTAGATTAATATTGTGGTACCACAAGAAACCTTTAACATAACTTATTTATCCTTTTTAAACAAAATATCAAACATGCTAAACCGAATTATTTTAATTTTTCTGGAAAATTGTGTTCCGATGCCAATCGAAAAACCTAATTCAAAACTTTCATGAGCTAAGAGAAACCTGCAAGTATGTGAATGCTGCTCAACATACCAGAAGTAGTCGGATAGAACACTACCCAAAAGACCATTTAGCAGAACAATTTCGCCAACCGACACTGAATGTGGAAATGCAAATTGAGGTTCTATGCCCACAGCATTTAGCGGCCATACTGCATTCATAATGTAATGTTAAGGTTCTTATAATAATTAAAAAGAGTTTCCAATAACTTAAAAAAACACCAAATTTACAATCTTTAGAACTAGTTGAAAAACAAAGAACAAAGAAACAATTGAAATTTGAAAGTGGAATGAAGATCGTAAATATGTATGTACGGCGCATAAAGAACTAATTGTTCTGATGTTCATCATTATAACCTTGACAGAATGTGCATCAGATTAGGTGTACACCACAAGTTTTCTAACCATGCATAAACTTAAACCTCTTTAACATGATTTGGCCCACAAAAGGGGACAGATCAAACATCTAAAGCAAGAAACCACATGACATCACATCGTTCTCTCATAAGATTAGCCAGTAATTTCTGCTTTAACGCGGTTTGAGGACGAAAGTATTTCCTTCAGACAATTATTAGCAAAAAGCTAGAACAACCTCGTCTAACCTCTCGTCACCTCAAGCATGGCCGCATGGGCATGGCCAACACAGGATAGCACTAACACATAGAGCTTCAATTTACTTTAATTTTTACTTCTACCAGGAATAATTGAAACATTTTGTGTGCATAGGGTCTTATTTATAACAAAAGGATTACTTATCTTTTATTGATGTCCCAACTCCAAGGATACATTTGTCAACTTTAGTTGAGCTTACTTGGAAAACTAAGCAAGCCAAGATCAACCAAAGGACTACAGAGGTTGCAGTTGTATTCAAGTTGTTTCCAATCCTATCAGAAAGAAATTATTCTAACTTTGCAACCTATCATTTATGTATTACTTTTATTCTAACTACCATGAAGAATTCCTCCCATTTTATGAGCTATTGATGTTGCCGTCCCTGACCTCGAAGAAAGGGAAAAGAGAAACAATCGAGCAGGCTCAACACATTTATCCTTCAGATACAGCCATATAGGCCTATTCGATGAGAGTGCTCTACCTCAAATTGATGATATCATCAAATATTTCTGTTTCTAATTTAATATGTCTATTACTAGGATTTTCCTAAGACCAAAGTTTGCAAATTTGCAAAGGAAAAAAGTGAGATCGTTGGTCCTCTTACCAAGCCACCAAAGGCCAAGAAGAGCAAACAGCCCGATGTACCCGAAGAACTTTTGCAAATCAACCTTGTCTCCTTCTGATCCTGCAGACTTCTTCAGCAGCACTGCACTAAAATATGTGTTAAATAAAGAAATAATATCAAACTGGAAATAGATAAATGCAGTTGTCATTTAAAGCACAAAAGTTCATTCCAACCCGGTTGTGGGTTTTCTACCTGTAAATAATCCATATGAAACAGCTGAGAGAAGACCAAAAATGTCCCCGATGATATTATGCTTTTTAGCCCTTTGAAAGGAAAAGGATAAATCAGTTATTTAAATGAAAAGGAAATTTAAGCAAGTTAGTGAATAAATATAGATAAAGGTTGAAGGGTTCACTGTAATGATTGCAACGATCGAACAATTTTTGTAAATAATATTATATAAATAAAATGAGATTTTATTGATAATTTGAGTTTTATGCGACTTATAGTCCTTATTTGAAGGCGCTACGATACAGTATAATAGTGTTTAGAGGGTAAAAGTGAAAAATAAAAAAAATTCACTAAAAAACGAAAATAAAAACACTATTCATAAAAACGCAGAAAATACTAATAAACGTTCTTTTTGAGAATTTCGAAGTTCGTTATAGCGTTTAATTGAGAAGAGGAGATGAAATCTCTAATAAAAGTTTTTTTCGGAAAAAAAACCATAAAAAAACTATTCACGCTAAAAACGCAAAACTCATTTTTCGACTTTTCGAATTACAACATAGCGTTTCTTCGAAAAAGGGGGATCGGGGGCGAAATCGGATTTTTAAAACTCGAAAGTCTATTTTTCGGCTAACCAAGCATTTTACGAAAAGTAACTAAAAACAAGTAACTAAAAACCTAGCTGAATAAGAAATGTCTAACTAGAATTTAGTTAGACTAACTAAGTCTAAATGTTTAATGGCTTGGTTAGAGAATTTCAAGGCTTGATTAATTTTGAGCCAATGGGAAAAGAAGAAAGCCAAGCCAAGCCAAGGTTAGGATGGCTTGGCTATGAGTGAGCCAAGTGGGAAGCCAAGTCCAAGCCAAGGGTTTCATGGCTTGGCTTAGGGTTGAGCTAGCCAAATCCTTAGTCTTGGAGCCAAAGAAAGAAAGAGGGAGCATGCTAGCACAAGGTTAGCACATGGACTAAGGCACAAAGAAGCACATGGAGGCCACATGGGAGCACATGGGCCTCCAAAGGGCTGGCCAAAGGAGAAGAAAGGGAGGAGCTTGGTGATTTTTAAAGCTAAGGTGGCAACACAAATTAAGTGCTTGCTTATCCAAACTATCCACCCAAACCAAGTGCCTTGCTCTCATTGGTTAACCTCACATGAGTTAACTTAACCACATGAGTTAAGTGGTGGAAAAGTAAGATCGAATCCCCAATACTTGGTCATTTCATTGTTTATCAAATTGCAAACAAAGAAAGAGAGAGAAAACTAAAGAGAGAGAAAAAAAAAAGAAAACTAGAAAGCTAGAAAGGAGGACGAGTTGGCCGGATATCAAGGAGAAGAAAAGGAGTAAGATCAAGTCCTAACCAAGCTTAGACAAGGCTTAAGGGAGGAGAGCTAGCAAGGTAAGAACATCAACCACTCAAATCATCTTTTTCCTTTAAGTATTTTTCTTGATTTATTAATAGAAGTGCATGTTGGTGGTTGGTTAATTGATGGATAATTGAAGGATCTTGGAGAGATAAAGTTTAAGTGTTTTATATCATCAAAGCACCTTAAAATGTTACATGTCAAGCAAACCAAATGACTAAAAGATTTAAGCCCTAGCATGAGGATGGAAAATGAGACTAATAGTGGACTTTAATTGGACTATAATGGATTTTATGGTGGTAAATATGTAATTCCGGAAACAAGGAATTATAGCATGTTATGTAAAGGTTCCAATTGGAACGGAGTAAAAATATGCCATAACAAAGTTATGGTGAATATTTCTGTAAAAGATGTTATATGTAAGAAATATGATCAAGAGGGGGGTTTTGAGCTAAATTCCTAGAAAGTTAGAAAGCCGGAAAAATTATTCTGTCAGCGGGATTTAAAGAGCTTATGACGAGGAAGAAATAGGCTTTGAAATGAGGTCATTCCGATCACGTACCAAAAAGTTACGTGATTCAGAAGTAGCCGTGTTAAAACGAAAGAACAAAAGAAATTGGCCTGGCGCGGCAACGCCACAAGCCCAGATTTGCCTTGGTCGAGCCAGCGCGGCAGCGCCGAGCTACTGTCCCTTTTTGGATTTTTGATTTTTTGCTCGGGCTTCGAATGTTTGTAGTTCCTTTGTACATTGTCTATAATGATTGTAGAACATAATTCTATGCATTGGAAACCAAGATTAAAGCAATCTAAACGCGATATAAATTCTAAACGCATTTTTGCCCAAGTTTAAGCATGAAACTTGAACGAGGGTCAAGTTAGGTTGTGTAATTGACATATATGTGTTAATTAATCCTTGCATATACTGTCAAAGGTAAGAAGTGGTTTAATTCTTATGAAGCGAACGTTAGAAAACTTAAAAAGAAGTAGAGTAAACCACATGCGACGTTTAACGAAGCTAATTATGTTTATGTGTATTGAATATATAGGATTATTGTAAGGCAATTAATGCTAAAGATTTCGAGACTGCTAAGGCAAGTGTTCTAACTTCATTCAATTTCTATCTTGAATGTAGTTTTTAAACACTTAGCTATGTTATAATGCATCAATTATTCAAGCTTTGCTTATTGATAAGATATGTATGCAAATTCCAGACTTGTGCAAATTTTTGGTATTTGTATAAGTGTTTCAACTTTGCTATAATGCATGAACTGTTAAAGAGTAATGTCAATGCCATTTGTATCGACTAGACACATGTTAAAATCTTTCAATGATCTAGTTACGATCTTTTGATTTGTTATGAAGCAAATTTTTACTTGATGCAAATTCAGTTTGAGAATGAACCCTAATATTGGGAAAACATTTTAATATTGCTGGCACATAAATGTCGGGTGACGGAAGAACACATAAATTAGTCATTCGCCATGTAGTATTAATTCAATACAGGGTACAAAGGGCTGATCACCCAATGTACCAATTAGTCATGTCGGTTTACAGCGGAATAACTGTTCAAACCTTTTCAAAAATGAAAATGAAAGTTCGAGGTCTTACGACTGCTCAGCTAAAGTCACTACGTTGTTTCAAAAATGTACTTTGAAAACAAAGGAAGTAATTTCTTGTCATTTGAGATCTCTTCACAACCTTTACCTTTGTTCGGTTGTTGAAGGTTTATTATTATGAAAACATGATTCTTAACTTTGTTGTTTTATATAAAATTGTTATACTTGTTAGGCATATAAATGCTCATTCTTGCTTAAATTACATGTTTTCAGCGAAAATTGAGTGTGTCGAAGGGTCCGGGAAAGACGAAGGTAAAAGAAAGATGAACGAATAGAAGCTGGGAGACCCTCTCTGTAATAGATAGGTTTATTGTAAAATTATTAATGTTTTACTTATAAGATGGTATGAAGGTCATAGAACATGGGTATGTAATAATAGAATTGTAATTAGTAATTACTCTCCTATTACTTGTGACTGAATGAGTAGATGTATATTATGTTAGTACTGTGGAGCACCATATCCGAAGTTTAAAGATACTCGGATTTGGGAGCGTCACATTCACCCCCCTTTAATATATCAACAGCAATTAAATATGAGAAAACTGGAGCCGAATAACGTAGGTACGCAACCCAGATAAAACGACGACACATTGGCTTAAAAATATAAGAACTCTTCTTCTACTTACTTTCCATACCGACAGCATGTTCTTTTACCCCTTCCCTTCCATTCTTCTTCGCTTTACCTTCCATGCCCCGACAACGAGTTAAAAGAGAGGAATCACAGCGAAACCCAGCCCATGGCAGTACACAACTTTGTTTCTTAACATAAAAATTGGTCTTTCCTTTCTGTTATCTTAATTCTCAAATCAACAACTATTCATCCCTTCTCTCTCTTGCACAACAATGGAACCCAAATTGGAAAAGATTGTATTAAATTAGCAAACCAACACATGAAGTCCTCCAGCACCAAAATTGCAACTATGGCAGCGACATACAACTGTTGTGACTCCTATGGTGGCGACATACAACTGCTCCAAATCAAACACATCTGTCATGGGATTTCAGTGTCGGCGGCGGCATGGAAAGCAAAGGGAAAGAGAACTCGCTGCCGGCATAAGAAAATACCGAAGACACAGTTTTAAGGGCTGTGTAAATATGTTAGGCGCGGGGTACCGCAGCTCCAGTTCTCTCATTAAAAATAACCTAAAATTGGCAAAGATGAGAAGAGTTTATAGTTCAAGAAATCTTCATGACATTGATAAAAGTTGGGCTCTTCAAATACAAAAAGAATATGCTTTATAAGTATAAACATACAGTGCAAGAATTTGCTTTATTAGGGTATGTATGTATACAATAATAAAGTATATGATTTATTAATGTACGTATATAGACATTACATATATGTATAGTCTCAACAGCCTACCAGAAAATATAGAATATCTAATTTAATTTTACAACATGTTATTAATACCATTATCGATTATCAAAGTGTTCGAGAAACAATACTGCAATAAACCAAGTATTCCTTCACTTAATAACTTCTATTTTGAGGAACTATACATTACGTTTAGGAAAAGAGAGAAACAGCCTCATTTTGTGGCCGGTAATATCTGACCTTCACACTTGTACAGGACTAAGCTTGTACCTTACCACTGGGCCACCCGCTTACTTTTGTTATTCTATAATTTGTGAGGCAATATGAAGATAATAATTCAGCTTCTAATCAATACCTTATATATAAAAGCAAGGAAAGAGATAAATCAATTTAACCATCCGAGTTAACTCATCAATTAGAACTCAATCTAATTGATGAGTTAACTCGGACGATCATTATTATATTTAAGATCTGTAAAAATGAATTTGGAATGGGAAATTGGTTCAAAATATTACATAATAATTCTATACATTCATCTGTACAAATGAATTTGGTATGGGAAATGGGTTCATCCACCTCTTCGATATTTTTAAAAATATAAATATTCTATACATTCATATGTACAAATGAACGTATCCATGCAACTAAAAGGTTTTATCTAATTATGAGTACATACAAAATTGTTCACCTTCTAACGTAAAACTTCAATTAGTATAAATAGCACCAGCCACAGTTAGACAGATACCAAAAAAATGGAACAATCATCAACAAACTGCAATAAAAATTGATGCTTAATATACAAGTATGGCTTATATGTATAAAAATTGATGCTTAATTTGTATATTAAACTATAAATTGATGATGGATTATGTTTATACATTAAGAAACAAAAAGAATGCAAGTTTAATGGACTGATTTGGTGTAGTAACGAATCTGTTATGTGTGATTTCATTAAACTTGAAGAAACTTTGATAAAATGGCAAAAACCATAATTTTGGGTCCTTAAATTTCTGTTTTATGTGGTTTATGATGTTAGAAGCATGCCAGAAATCATGGGTTATGATTCTATGCGATTTATAGTGTTTGGGTATGATTAAATTATTGTATGGACAAAAAAATTGGAAGTTTATGGTTTATTTGTGTTCATTCGCGTTCGTCAGAATCTGTTTCTGAGTCGCAGCGCCGCAAAGCCGGTTCCAAGGGTAATTCTGGCGCCCCAGCGCTAGAACCAGGCCGCAGCGCCTCTAAGCAGTTATGCTTGGAGCTACAACGCCAGGTCCGCGCTGCAGCGCCGGATCTTAGGCTTTTAGGCGGCAGCACAGTGCCACTTGACAGATTTGCTCAGAAAATTCTATTTAATTGCTCAAGTCCAGAAAATGTAACTGTAACCTAATCTAATGAACATGAAAAATGTATTAATCATATATTGAGATGTTAAAACAGATTAGTAACATGTCAATGACGATTTCAAGTGATTAATCGATAATTGGAATGCGTACTTAAACTCATTGTTCGTAATGTGTTTAAGAGTTAAGGCTTGTGTATGTGGTTAGTATAGTTAGATTTAGAGCTAAGTTAAGTTAAAAGAAAATATACGCATGATGCTAATTGTGTTATAATTAATTGGTATCGTGACTTTAAATGGTATGTAGGGTTAACTGGAGAACGAGAATTGTAATTTATAACTTATGCACGAGGCAAGTTTCCTTACCCTAACTTGATTATTATTACACAAGTTCCTTAACTCTAAACTTTCATTGAGCAAGTTCTTAAATCCTATTCGTATATTGAGCAAGTTTCATATTCTTATTTATAGCTATTCAGAGCTTAATTTATTCAAGTTCATTATTCCAAATGAGATGTTCTAACTCTTTTGAAATAATACTTTGACTATACAATGATTATTCAATTGTATAGTTGAGATTCAATCTTTGATTTAAATACCGATTACATTATTGTATTGAACCCTTGAATGGCTAGCGAACCCTTACTGATTCAACTAGTCCATAGTTGATGAGCGTTCTAAATTCTAAAACTTTTATTGAAGTTAATTCAAACCAAACTTCCTTTGGTGCGGACTCTTATGTCAAAATTGAGATGAACAGCCCTATTATAGAGGATTATATTACGTGATAGAGTTAAGATGTTTGTACACAATACATGGTACGAAGGGCTAATCCCCTTAAGTACGAGAAGTAAGGTCCATATAGTCTTATGGTCGTTAAAGGTTTAAAGTAGAAATACTTGATAACTTAGGACATAGTTCATGGTTTTGCGACCCTCAGATGTACTTTTGATCTTGTTTTCTAATCTTGATTCAAAAGCCGAGCTTTCTTTTATCCAGTATCCATTGATACTCCCATATGATTATTATTGCTATTGTTATACTTGTGGGTAATTGTTTGTTCACTCTTGCATAATAACATTGCAGCTAAGGTTGAAAGAATCGACGAGCCGTTCACTAGTAAGGGTAAATACAAGATGAACAAGTGATGAAGATTTGTTTAATTATTTGAAAGATGTTTATGTATAAGACTTACTTTTAATTATGCTTTGTTTTTGCATTTGATGTATTTAAGGCTAGACAACCTGGGATTTAGTTATGATGTAACCCTTTAATGGGAGAATTTCTATTTAAGTTATGAGTTTCATTTATATCCTTATTTATGGGTAGTTAGATGTGATTTAATTGGACAGTAAACACTAAATCATGTGGGAATGAAGTGCCCGGATTTGGGGGTGTCACAAATTCACTAAGCCTAAATCACTTGACTATACCTATTCCAATATCCGCATCCTGATCCTAGGTAACCGTGATTCATTAACATAACCACAGCTAGACCTCCTCAAGCCAAAATAAAATGGAAGCCTACTAATCTTTGCAAAATGCAAAACAAAATAATCACATAACCATGAGCTAATCAGCTAATGTAAGAAGCAAGAACGCATAATTTAAGCTGGAAATACTTTGATGGTATTATTATAACCCATGAACTCTCAATGTTGGTTTTATGGGTTTTCTAATAGCAGTAAAGAGTAGTCGATAGAAAATTATAAATACTCTAGTGAAAGCATGTAACCTTGGGTGAAAGCTTACAACAACAAAGAAAGTAAGTGTTGGACTTACTCTGCTGCACTCAGCAACTCATCAGGTGCCCAAGTTTTTCCTACTGTAGTCAGTGCTACACCAGTCATACTGATACAAACAGCAACGACCTTAACAATATTTACAGAGTCTTGGCCAATAAGTGCTCCGAAGAATAGAGTGAAGAGTCCTGATGTCGAAGTCAATACTGTTGTACTTGCAACACTAGTGTTTGCCAGTGCAGAGTTCGATAAATACTGCAAGTCATTAAACCAATGAATGTAGTGACTTCAAAACACACACAAAAAAAAGATTTATTTTGGGCAGGCAATTAATGGAAAGAAAATAGGCCCTATTCATCCTATTTGGTTCAAATCCCGCCGACCTTCGCTAGGAGCAAGACATGAAAACAGGCTACAAGCAAACTGCATAAGACCAGCTTCAGTGCATAGCATTAATCTCTATACGACCCCTCCTATCGAGACGGTTAATCGTATTAAATTACTCAGCATAAAACATTTTATTCTTATGGTTCATCTTATGCAACACTACTAACAAACAGAAAATGTAACTGAAGATAAGTCTGGAAGATCACTTGGCTCTTGAGACTTAACTCCACTAAAAGAGCTAGTTCAATCATTAAATATTAAAGTACATGGTAACTTTAAAAAGTATTTACGAAGTAACCACTAAGCTTTTTTAATGCACAACCATTTAGAATAAAGCATAGGATATTACCAACTGAGCAAATCCAGAGGCTTTAAAATTATATCTAATATTAACTATCGACACACATGCACAAAGTACAAACATTGAATCACATATACTTGTTGAACTTAAAACATATTATTACAGGTCCATCAAGGGTGACTACTATACACTTACTTCACGTACTATGAACTATCCATTTTGAAATTTTTATCCATTAGTAGATTCTATCTTCCACCAATACTATCTCCACCCAATAAAAAGATAAAAGACAAAAGGAAGAGCAATTATCATTTCCTCGGGGCTAACCACGGTCCTTGGACATGGATTTAAACTTTTTTACATTCCAACTGAGATGGGTTGTGGGCAGCGCAAACGGGTTTTGAGTTGTTCGTAACTTTATCCCATCCTTGGTTGCATTATCAAATAATCTACAAGTTTCTAGCGTCTCAAAAAACCATAACGCTACATTTGGATTGTAGGAATTGAATTGGTGAAGGAATGGAATAGAGAAGAGAATGGAATAGAGGAGAGAATGATTCATTCCATTCCTGACTGGAATGAATCATTCCACCCCCTCCCCTAAGGAATAAAATTAACAAATTTGGCAAGAATGAGAATTGTTCATTCCATTCCAATGAAACCAAACACAATTTTTTTCATTCCATAGGAATAAGTCATTCCATTCCCACCTTAATTCCTGCAATCCAAACGTAGAGCCGAACCGGATTTTCTTCTTATTAGTGTCCACTACAAGTACTATTTATTAAAATGAAAAGTCCACCAGTGCCGAAGAAGTTACCTCAGTCAGAAACCATATCGGTGCAAGATAAAGGCTACATTTAGCAATTTCCCATGAATTAAGTTCACGGCTTTGTTCAAGCATGTAGAACTCATCATCATGATTTGTATTTATCAACGGCCACCCTTGTTCTGTTTCAAGGTCCATGTCAGCAATTAGTTCCAAGGCTTCATCTGTGCAATTGTGCAGTTCATTGACCCGAAGAGGAACAGTTAGTCCAACTGAAGAGCTCAAGAGAGAGCTACCACCGTAAATTTTCTTAAGCGAACTCGTGTCCAGTAAGCGGCAAATCAAATCTTTAAGAATTGCTATTGGCAAGAAGATGACCATAAGAGAGACTCCCAGATACGTGATCGCGAACGGCTGTTTATACTCCACAAAAATGTTCTGCAAAACATGAACCTCATTAACTTGAGTTTTGAAAAGAAGAATCATGGAAATAAATTAAAGTCTATGAGTACTTATAAGTGATGCAAAGAAAAGTTCTATAACGAGATATCTAGTGAACAATATAACACAGAAGCATCAGAAAACAAACACAAGATAAGCCACTTTCAGCGCATGTCCTGAAGCTTCAACAAATTTCTGCAGTGTTATAATTTGTAATTTAACATGTTATCTTCTACAAATCCCATCCCCCTCAGAAGGAAACCTAAGAAAGTTTACAGAAAATATTTGTGAATCTTACGAGCTCTAGATTGAAATCTAAGTGGAGGTTCACTAGGCTTCATCCTGTGCACGTCACAGCTTCTAACTTCATTATGGAAGTCTGACTCGATCCTGATTTCTTTGCACAGACAATAAGTTGTCAGCTACTAAGACGCTCAATAGATGGGAGATAACATCATTGGAAACACTAACCACTAACCTGAACAGGGAGTGGTGCCAGTCCACATTAATTTCACACCTTGGGCAATGAACACCTAGATAAGTGTATCCATAGTTCCTTTATAGTGCTGTTCTGCAGAGTAGTCAATATTGGCTTTCTTTCCTAGACAACAAAGAACCAACCCCCACAAAAAAAAAAAAAAACCTCAAAAAGGTTTAAGAAACTCGAACCTGATTTCTATTAGCACGGGCAATAAGTTGTCAGCTATTAAGATACTCAATCTATGGGAGATAATTTGAGCATCACTGGCAATGTAAACCCCTTAACTGAACAGGCTGGGCCTGTCCACAGCAATTTCACAGCTAGGGAAATGGACGCCTATATAACCATATCCATAATTTCTATATATTTGTAGTACTGGTCAGCAGAGTAATCAATTCTGCCTTAATAAACAAAAGATGCTGTTAAATACAAGTACAGAGCCAAACTCCAATGGGGTCAGATGTTCAAGCTAAATCTCTAAACATGAATAAGTTGGGTCTTGGTATTTTTTTTGAAAAAAGAAAGGTGAGTGATAGTATCCCATCAGGCATCAATATTTTTTTCTGGTCCAAAGACACCTTATTTTCTCTGTTGATGTTGTGTTGTTATCAGAGGCTCGGATCACCGGGATCAGGTTATCTGGGTTCTAGCCTGCACAAATGAGAGTACCGGAGTGCTTGACAGCTTGGGGTGCCTAAGGATACCTCCCGTGTGATAATCAGTATAGAACCAGAGATACTATCAGCAATGGGGGCATTTAGGGTTTCAGTGATAAAGATGTGATCATCTTTCTATTGTTGAAGATGATTGATATTTATAGAGCTTCCCCTTTAGCCTCGTGTTCGACACATGCGGTATAATGGCGACGCGTCATGCCTTACTGTATTTGGCTCACCCCGATGTGCCAAGATCCTTCCTTGCTAGAGGTGAGATTAATCTCTGCTAAAACAAAATTCTAACCAGGAAAGAGGGAGAGCACATGCTCTCACCACCGTACCTGCTTGAACCACTAGGGGACACGTCACACGTGTTATACGTCTGCTGCTTCAGGTTAGAATTGTAGCTTGGGGTTGGTCAATGATGATCAACTAGGTCCATTTCTGAGTGTATCCCAAGATTGCAATGATGGTCTAAAGCCCTTTTCCAGGTATATCCTAGCATTCTCTTTTCACTCTAAGTTGCTCTCATGTATATCCTCAGTAATTACATAGGTATGAGTTCCAAGATAGATCATAACCCAAACATTTACACCAGAAATGGTTAGAACAGTAAAGCTAATACAATCAAATGTATTTCTTACCATTTACCACCATTCAACTATTTTCAGAGTTTTTAAATTTCTAAAATTGGGATACTGGTTCTTACAAAATTTAAAATTACTATTGCCAGTTGTTAGATAATTCCACTTGAAAATGACTTATGTCACTCACTAATGAAGGACGGATTTAAGATAAAGAATTAACAAAAAACTATGGAAAAATAAACTAAGAATTAAACTCCACATTTAAATCATTAGGGTCTCTTATCAACTCCGCGAATCAACACTAACATGGATAAAATACCTCTACGGTAGGAATAATAATAATAAACTTCAATATTAATAATTTGTAATCTAATTAACTTGTGGGGATTACATCAATATTTATAAACTCAATACCCTAATATTACTTGGGAAATAATGAAAGTATAAAAGACTAAAATACCCTAACTAACTATTAAAATCCTAAATCACTATTAAATTCCTAAATTCCCTACTAAATAAATTAGATCAATTACTCTTACATTAAATATAATAAAAAATTAAAATAATAAATATGAAAAATCTTTGATTTTCTCTTTGACTTGTGATCCCCTTCATTCTCCCCTTGTATAATGATAAAACTGAGAATAGTTTTATTTCATTGAAGTAATTTCCTTCTGTGACGATCCGAGTTTTCGAAAAATATTAAAATAAGAATTTAATATATAAAATTCTTATTATGCGATAAGTTATGAAAATTAGATTGCATAAGTGGATATAAATTGTGTTATGTTGTGACAACCCGATAATTCGTGTAATCTATTATTTGGGTTCATGAATATGAATATCTAATAAAATAAAATTTTATGGATATTATTATGTGTAAATGTGATTTTATGAGATTTAAGGTCTTATTAAAACGTAGTATGTGTGTTATGTGATTATGTGTATGTGTTGTAATTTCATAAACGAAATAAAAATATTTTCAAAGAAAAACGTCAAGCTTAAAAATAAAAACGTCAAGCTTAAAAATATTTTCACCGACGAGCTTCTCAGTATATTTACGAAAAACTGCTTTGTCGTGCTTAAACTGATATAGTGATTTGTCGTGCTTCCAAGTTAATTAACTTGTAAGCTACTTCGGCTTCATGATTAAGTAACTAAGAAACCACATTGGACCAATCGGATTAAAGGACATGGATTTGGTTTTCTATAGCTAGTCAAAATCTAAAGCATGGTACAAGTAGTTTGCCACTAATCAGCCCCACAATCAACCAAAAATTCTGACCTAGCACGAGGTGGTTAATTATAAGCATTGCCAAGCTAAAACCTAGCACGAGGTGGTTGATCATTAGCATTGTCAAGCTAAAATCTAGCACAAGGTGGTTAACCATAAGCATTGTCAAGCTAAAACCTAACACAAACCTAACACGAGGTGGTTAACCATAAGCATTGTCAAGCTAAAACCTAGCACGAGGTGACTAACAATAAGCTTTGTCAAGCTTTTAACCTAGCACGAGGTGCCTTGTCAAGCTTTTAACCTAGCACAAGATAGCACAAGATGGCTGACCATAAGCCTTGTCAAGCTAAAAACTAGCACGAGGTGGCTGACTATAAGCCTTATCAAGCTTAATTTAGCAAGAGGTGTCAGGATTTTTAAAACATAAGACCTAAGGGCTAAGTCTTGAGTTGTCTATAAATAGGACCTTCCTTCTTCACTTAGAACTCACCAATTCACCAAAACTAAGAGGGGAAACTCTAGCAAATTGTGAAGAAAAGAGGAGAGTTAGCCGAATCAAGAGGGAGAGGAAGAAGATCAAGATCAAGGGGTGATTAAAGCTAAGAAGAAGAAGAAGAACGCTTAAGGCAAGTCTTCCAGTTCCTATTTGCTACATGAATTTGATATGGATTGTTTATAAACTATATTGCAATGAGCATGTCATATTTCATATGGTGTGTGTATGTGAATCTAGAAAGTCAAATTATGACTATATTTGGTTGAGTTATGGAACTCAATTTGTGATATGTGATATATCAGGCATGTGAAAATTATATTTATCTTAGACTGATGTTTATGGTGAGCATGAAATCATGTGTTATATGATGCATGAAAACTGTTGGAGTTGCTGAGCTGTCGAGCTCAATCTTGTAAAAATAAACTTTTTGCAGGTTAACGATAGAATGCAACATTATTTGCTACTTGGATGATGAAGAATGAATGACATGTGGAAGAATACACTATCTTAAATTAGAAGCTAATAGTTTTGAATTGTATAAACCAATAATTGTGTACAGTTTGATAAATTCAATAAAAAAGGGAATGTTTATTTTGAATTGAGAATGTATTGTGGTAATTGATTGTATGTAGAATTACATGTAGAACATTAATATATAAAGATGATAAGCATTGCTACTTGAACTTTCATAGTTCACTTACTTTGGTAATATGGGGAATCGTAAATGTTGCGATTTTGGGAACGCAAGAAAGAAAGAAATATATAAAAATAATTAATTATTCGCAATTTCAGCTGTCATATCATCTTTGCATGATGTACAACTGATTCGAGATAGTATTGAACGCACAAGGTCGAGATTAATTTTAATCCTAATATTGGATTAAGTTGGTCCCGATTTTGGGGTCGTCATAGAGTGATCAAATCTATGAGTTATGAACCTTAGATAAGTATATCCTAGGCTATAACCATAAACAAGATAGATGGCAAAGAAAAGGAATGCTAAGTTTAAATTTGAATGATCTTAAAATGATATTAAAATTCATAAAGAATGCGATAAGATGATACGCAAAGATTCAAAGAAGAATCTTGAAAAGACGAAGGATCAGGGAGCACCTGACCTAATTTATAGGAAAGATCACTACGTGATCATATTAAGTCATAAAAAGGGCTAATGATCAATCGAAGAATTGAAAGTCTATGACAAAATGCTATGCAGGAAAGATACTATGAATAAAACTCAGAAAGAGTTAAAAAGATTATGAAATACGAATTAAAAAAAAAATCGTATTAAGGCAAAGAACAAGATAAGAATAAGATAGGATTGGGTGCGATTTCATTGAGGACTCGTGTGATGGTTAAATTGTGCAAACCTTTGTATAGGCGGAGGTTTTGTGCTTGGTTTAACGACCACTTAGTCTATTATATTGTCGGTGTCGCGCTATCGGTACATGTATGGTGAGAAGTTGATTCTTTTCTCATATTTATATTTGATAGTAGAGAATATAGGACTAGGAATGAGTTCTTAAAACTCATACTTATGGCAAATTTGTGACTCATAATTATATGGAATGTTTTGAATCCCTAAGGTATGGACAGTCCCTGATTGGTTCTTGGACTACGTATTGCTAGGACAAGTTCTTAAACTAATATTTTTATGGCAAGTTCCTGAACACATAATATGTGGAAAGTTTGATGAACTATACTACGGTATAGGAATATTATAGATTTAGAACTGATTATATTCAGTATTAGTGATAGGATTGCATGATGAAGCTATGGATTTATAAGGAAAGCTGAAGCAGATGAAGGAAGACATGGATACTCTCAAATCTTCTAGCTTGCTAGATCTCGAAATTTTTGAAATCAAGCTAATTTGCACTGATGTGCCTTTAAAAATACAAATGAATTTTTGTTATCGATAACACACGGTGACAAGGTTATGGATGCGGACTTTGAGCCACTAACACATCGTTAACTGTTGCAACATGGTAACACTAAAAAATATTTTCAATGGTTTTAAACCGTTTTAAAGAAGAGTCTATGCTAATTGTTTTGTAGACAAAAATTAAAATTTTCAAAATGTACTATAGTCATCACTGCATCATTAATATGATGTAGGTGTGACAAATAATTGAGTCATTAATGCAGTCTCACCTAGTGTTGGATGTGATATATGGATTGTCATTCCACTATGGTATGATGTAGCATGACGAAATCATAAAATAACGACATTCTCAATGGGCTGTTAAAAACAGTGCGGTACTATGCGTCATAAAATGATTTCCAATATTTTAAATAAACTAAAGCAGTGTCAAAGCCATTTGAATCGGCTAGATACAAAAATTTCATTGTTAATATTAAACCTTTAAACTATCCAACTAAATTGATTTAGTATGGATTCCAGAACATCCCTGAGTTGGGGAAAAATTTTATACGCATGATGAATGCGAATGTCGTTCCAGCAAGAATCAACACAGGGCATGGTAGGTTGATCACTTATGTGCCCATAAGCAAGATAAGCATGACAGTTTGCAGATGCATATCTGTTAAAACCTTTTCCAAATAAATTTCGTAAAAGCTCATCCTAAGTGAATCGTTTGAATTCTTGAATTATTTATATTTGCCTCACAGTTACTGGACAATTGTGAAGGATTTCTATCCTGGCAGTTGAGTTTAGCAAGAATGAAGTTCTATAGCACGAGGTGGTTGACCATAAGCCTTGTCAAGCTAAAACCTAGCACGAGGTGGCTGACTATAAGCCTTATCAAGCTTAATTTAGCAAGAGGTGTCAAGATTTTTAAAACATAAGACTTAAGGGCTATGTCTTGAGTTGTCTATAAATAGGACCTTCCTCCTTCACTTAGAACTCACAAATTCACCAAAACTAAGAGGGGAAACTCTAACAAATTGGAGAGAAAAGAGGAAGAGTTAGCCGAATCAAGAGGGAGAGGAAGAAGATCAAGATCAAGGGGTGATTAAAGCCAAGAAGAAGAAGAAGAACGCTTAAGGCAAGTCTTCCAATATCTATTTGCTACATGAATTTGATATGGATTGTTTATAAACTATATTGCAATGAGCATGTGATATTTCATATGGTGTGTGTATATGAATCTAGAAAGTCAAATTATGGCTATATTTGGTTGAGTTATGAAACTCAATTTGTGATATATGATATATCAGGCATGTGGAAATTATATTTATCTTAAACTGATGTTTATGCTGAGCATGAAATCGTTTAAATTGAGAGAAATGTTGAGCATGAAATTATGTGTTATATGATGTATGAAACTGTTGTATTTGCTGAGCTGTCGAGCTCAATCTTGTAAAAATAAACTTTTTGCAGGTTAACGATAGAATGCGACATTATTTGCTACTCGGATGATGAAGAATGAACGACATGTGGAAGAATACCCTATCTTAAATTAGAAGCTGATAGTTTTGAATTGTATAAATCAATAATTGTGTACAGTTAGATAAATTCAATAAAAAAAAGGGAATGTTTACTTTGAATTGAGAATGTATTGTGGTAATTGATTGTATGTAGGATTACAAATAGAACATTAATATATAAAGATGATAAGCATTGGTATTTGAACTTTCATAATTCACTTACTTTGCTAATATGGGGAATCGTAAAGATTGCAATTCTGGGAACGCAAGAAATAAATAAATAAATAGAAAATTTTAGATATCCGCAATTTCAGCTGTTATATTATCTTTGTATGATGTACTGCTGATTCGAGATAGTATTGAACACACAAGGTCGAGATTAATTTTAATCCTAATATTGGATTAAGTTGGTCCCGATTTTGGGTGCGTCATACATTTTATTACATTGATTGATATATATACACAAGTATCCTAATTACAGTTATGGTAATTCTTAAATTGGCAAAACTAAGGGTTTAATCATTGTAGTTGGCAAGTTTTACTGATTACACCATTTAACTTTTAATTTTTAAAATTACCCCATTAAACTAATTATTATTTTGAAATTGAGTTATTCTGTTAAACTGATTGAACGTTCGTAAGCTTTTTTTCTTATGAGGATTTTAAAAGAAAAGAAATGACATAGCCTATTACCCAGCAACCAATTCTTTAAAAAATTTAAATCAGAAGCCTAAAAATTCAAGGTTGACTATGATCATTTCCTCTCCATTATATTACCAAGAATTAACAAAATCTGGTTTAATCTAATTTATAAATGCGGCACAGTGGTAACAAAATTAAAACAAAAATAATAATCAAACTTCATACTCCCTTCGTCCCTATCTAGATAGAAATACTAATTAAAAAGTAAAAAATCTATGAATATAGGAGAATCTTCTAGAACATCTTATTAGAGATACTCAGCTTCTTAGACTTGGTCTTCCATATCAGATTGTATAATTCAAATCAGATAGATTGTTTAATTCAAATGTATTTAGTTGTCATCTGTAGTTATAGGTATTAAGTTGTAACTATCCTACTTTGTAGGATATTCAAATCTTCCTTGCTTATCTTCTGATGTATTTATATAGTTGTTCAATCAATATAAAATAGTAGTCTGTACAACTCTTTCATGGTATCAAAGCAAAAGGAGAGATAACCAATTCCAATTTTATTTTTATTTTTTTTCTCCTAGCAGTATTGAACAGCCATGTCCACCTCTTCCTCTTCTATTCCCAACACCAATGAATCCCACAACTCCCTTATAAGCATTAATGCAGCTGCCCAAACCCCACTCAAACTCACCTCCACCAACTACCTATCATGGAAACTGCAATTTACCACTCTTCTCTTTGGGTATGACCTCTTAGGCTATATTGATGGCTCCAAGCCATGTCCCACTGCCACACTCACACAAACTGACAACCAAAATGCTACACCTCCATCCAACCCTGCTCACAATCTATGGATTCGACAAGATCAGTTAATATTGAATGCAATCATTGGCTCTCTCTCCCGCACTATCATACCATTTATTGCACAAGCCAAGACATCTCGTGAAGCCTGGACTATTCTGGCCACCACCTACGCAAATCCCTCTCGTGGCCGCATCAAACAAACCAAAAGCCACCTTAAGATGATCACAAAAAGGCTCGACAGCAGGTGTCACACGGTTCACTGCAATCCATCAAGGCAAAGGCTGATGAACTTGCCCTCCTTGGAGCACCACTAGATACCGAAGATCTCACCGACATGATACTTGATGGCCTTGGCGATGAATACAAAGAACTCACTCGTGCAGTCCAAGCCAAAGACATGCCCATCACCTTTGATGAACTACATGAAAAGTTACTCAATTTTGAGGCCTCGGTGATCCCATCGAAACCTGACCCACTACACTTTCCTGCCACTGCTAACCCCACGAGTAGAAACCCGGCACCATGGCACTCCCCTGCTCCTTCAGGCAACCCCCATCATCCATGGCGCTCCTCCAACAGTCACCAAAACAAATTTACTACTACACCACCCAGTGGACAAATCCCATCTCATGGTAATCGCCCATCTCAGCCCTACCTAGGTTATTGCCAAATCTGCAGGATACAAGGACATACAGCAAACGATGTCCCTCTTTTCGCCTAGTTCCAATCCACACATCCAACAGTTCTTTTCCTACTTCGACCAATCACTCTGCTATCCCATGGCAACCAAAGGCTCATTTTGCTTCAAATACTCCCGGCCCTACATCTTGGCTCTTGGACAGTGGAGCGTCTCACCATGTTACAGCTGATCTGCACAATCTTTCCATGCATGCTCCATGGCACGGATGACATTATGATTGGTGATGGAACGGGTCTCCCTATTACTCATACTGGTTATTCCTCTCTCCACACAACTAATAATACCTTTCAATTGAATAATGTCTTATGTGTTTCTACTATGAAAAAGAATTTAATTTCCATTTCTAAATTTTGTTCCTCCAATAATGTCTCCATTGAATTCTTACCCACTGCTTTTCTTGTAAAGGACATTCACACGCGGGAGGGGGGGGGGGGGTCACACTACTGAAGGGCCAAACTAAAGATGGCGCGTCATGAGTGGCCTAGATATCTCACCCTTGCTTGCTTTTTCCAGTATCAAAACAACCTTGTCCGAGTGGCATCACAGATTAGGACACCCAGCTTTTCACATTCTGACTCAGATTGTTTCCAAAAATAAGCTAGATTTATCTTCTTCGTTATCCAATAGTTTTTCATGTAATGCTTGTCTAAGTAATAAAAGTCACAAATTCTCATTCTCTCAATCCACACTTGTTTCTTCTCAACCCCTTGAAACTATCTTTTCTGATGTTTGGACATCTCCAATTATATCAACTAATGGATTTAAATACTATGTCATTTTTGTGGATCATTTCAGCAGATATATTTGGTTCTATCCTCTCAAACACAAATCAGAAGTCCAAGCCATTTTTATTAGATTTAAAGCCATTGTGGAAAAACACTTTACTCTGACAATGGTGATGAGTATAAAGCACTTGCCCAATTTCTGTCAACAAATGGAATTTCTCATCTCACTACGCCACCTCACACACCTGAACACAATGGTTTTTCTGAACGACGACATCGTCACATTGTAGAAACTGGCTTAACATTACTCTCTCATGCCTCTCTTCCTTTAAGTTATTGGACTTATGCCTTTGCCACAACAATTTATTTAATAAATCGCATGCCAACTCCTACACTACATCTTTCTTCTCCATATGACACTATTTTTACAACAGCTCCTAATTACTCAAAACTCAAAATTTTTGGCTGTTTATGTATCCCTGGCTTAGACCTTATACAGCCCACAAACTAGACACTCGATCCAAACCATGTGTCTTTCTTGGATACTCTCTAAGTCAAAGTGCCTACTACTGTCTTGATCCATCCACTTCCAAAATATGTCTCTAGCCATGTTCGGTTTGTTGAGTCCGTTTTCCCCTTCCATAATCTCTCTGCTTCCTCCTCGTGTCCTCCATCAACTTCCATTGATACTTGGATTCCACCACCAATTAAACTTCCCACCTTGCCTTTGGTACCGCCACTCAATCCGTCATCTGCAGTTGACGCTCAACATCAATCCCCTGTGCAGCTTCACCACCAACTCTCTCACCGCCATCACGTGAACCCTCCACTACCAACATTATTCCCCAACCGCCACCACATATAAGTTCACCCGAGCCTCAGCCACAACCCACCCACACCATGATTACTAGAGCCAAAAACAATGTACGCAAACCCATCGCCAAAATGAATCTTCACACCCAATTAATCACAGGTGATGATCATGAACCATCAACCGTGACCCAAGCTCTCAAAGATCTTAAATGGCGTCGCGCCATGTCTGACGAGTATGATGCTTTAGTCAAGAATGGCACCTGGACTCTAGTTCCCCCGGATACAATTCAAAATCTAGTTGGATACAAGTGGGTTTTTCGAACTAAACGTAAATCTGATGGTTCTGTTGACAAGTTCAAGGCCCGATTGGTTGCCAAAGGCTTCCACCAACGTCCTGGCATAGACTATCACGACACTTTCAGTCCGGTTATAAAACCTACTACAGTTCGAATTGTTCTCAGTTTAGCAATCAGTCGTGGTTGGTCCTTAAGACAACTTGATGTCAACAATGCTTTTCTTCAAGGCCATCTATCAAAGACTGTATACATGTCACAGCCCCCCGGGATTTGTTGATAATGATAATCCCACTTATGTCTGCAAACTCCACAAAGCAATATATGGTCTGAAACAAGCCCCTTGGGCGTGGTATCATGAACTCAACTTTTCTTCTCGAATTTGGTTTTCAGAATTCATATGTTGATACTTCACTGTTTGTTTTTCATGCTGATGGTCACACAATGTATCTTCTTGTATATGTTGATGATTTAATTCTCACAGGAGACAATAATACTAAAATTGATCACTTCATTGCCCTTCTAGCTCAAATGATTTTCTATCAAAGACCTTGCTTGTTAACTTACTTTACGGGTGTAGAAGTTATCCCAAACAAACATGGTGTGTTACTCTCCCAAAGGCGATATATTATGGATCTCCTCATTCAAACCAAGATCTGAAGATGCCAAGCTTCGTTTTACTCCCATGCCAACCAATCCACCTCTCATGTTAACCTCCGGTTCTTCTTTGTCTGACCCAACTGAGTATCGTCATGTAGTTGGGAGCCTCCAATATTTGCTAATCACAAGACCTGATATTGCATTGCTGTCAACAAACTGTCACAGTATATGCAATGTCCAACAACTGAACATTGGTCCTTTGTCAAACGGCTCCTACGTTATCTTGTTGGCACCATTAATGATGGTTTACAGGTTTACACAGATTCTACTCTTAGTTTGCATGCTTTCTCGGACAAATCTCTTAGTCTACACGCTTTCTCTAACGCTGATTGGGCTGGGGACAAAGACACTTTTTGCTCAACCAGTGCTTATGTTGTGTATCTTGGTAAAAATCTAATCTCCAGGAGTTCTAAAAAGCAACGCACTGTTGCTCGCTCCTCCACTGAGGCAGAGTATCGCTCGGTTGCAAACACAGCTACAAAACTTAACTTCATTTGTTATCTCTTGAATGATCTTGGTATTTTACTTCCCTACTGTCCGGTCATTTACTGTGACAATATAGGTGCAACTCAGTTATGTTCCAATCCAATTTTTCATTCTCGTATGAAGCATATTGCAATTGATTTTCATTTTATCCGGGATCAAGTACAAAATGGTGCTCTTCGTGTAGCACATGTCTCTTCTGAAGATCAACTTGCTGATGCTCTCACCAAGGCACTTCCGCGCCATCGCTTTCTCCATCTTAAACACAAGATTGGACTTCTCTTCCGACCTCCATCTTGAGGGGGCATATTAGAGATACTCGGCTACTTAGACTTGGTCTTCCATATCAGATTGTATAATTCAAATCAAATAGATTGTTTAATTCAAATGTATTTAGCTGTCATCTATAGTAATAGGTATTAAGTTGTAACTATCCTACTTTGTAGGATATTCAAATCTTCCTTGCTTATCTTCTGATGTATTTATATAGTTGTTCAATCAATACAAAATAGTAGTCTGTACAACTCTTTCACATCTCTCCTGGCGTCGTACCCATACTGAGATTGTCGGACGTTACTGTGACAACCCGAAAAAATCGGATTGTCCAGAATTTAAGTTTAAAGAATTATTAATTAATAAAATGAATTTTTATTAATTATATTTTGTGCTAGATGTTTATTATTCGTTCTATGACCTAGGATGACTATAAAACGGGATGATTCTGGTTACGAGCTAGAATGAACGAGTAAGAATTTTCAAGACGAAAATTAAAGTTTTTCGGGAATAAAAATATTTTCGAGAAAACGACCAACTCTAAGGGTTAAGGTTTGAATAACCCAAGTCTTTCCGATAAATCGGTATGTCGAAATGACATTCCATCGAAAGATTTGACAATAATAAGTCGTGAAAAGTTAAGTTAGCCGATAAAAGTTTTTCTCGAAAAACGAGCAAAAATCAGACGAAATATAAACGACGAGAAGTATTGTTATGTACTTTTCATTCGTTTAGCTACATTTTGGGAAAATGTGACGAAAAACACTTCATCAAAAAGTGATTTTCAGTTTTTGAAATTTCTGAAGAATGCGTTTTTTTAATCGGTAGAGAAAATACGGAATATACAAAAATATTTTTATTCTGAGAATCGCAGTTTTTCGAACTGTCGGACGAATTCTGAAAGACGGAACAACGAAGCTTCAAGGAGAAGTTTCGTGAATAGTAAGGCGGTTTGGCCAAATGACTAAAATGCCCCTAGCCTTGAAAAACTTTTATAAACCAAGTTTAAGCTCATTTGTTGGTTAATGAAAAATCAACCAACACTTGAGAGAGAGATTTCGGAAGGGGAAGAAGGAAAGGAAGAGAAAAAGCTAGCCCGAGAGCAAGCTTTGTCCAACAGAAGAAGATTAAAGAAGGTAATCTAAAACCTAACCCTAATCCATTTTTCTTTAAGGTTTTATATGGAAATCATATAGCTTAACAATTATGGAAGTAAAAGATGTTAAAAACGATTTCCATATGGTTTAATCATAAGGAAGTGAAGAAATAAAAATTAAAAATTTAGTTACAAAAATTTCTTAAAACCTTTTCATAGGAACTATGATTTGCAGGATGAATTTGAGCGATCCGAATGAATCATGTGAACAATTCAGTGAAATAAGTTAGTATTGGTGAGTTATAACAACAAATTCCAAGAAAAAGTAAAATCGTAATCGAAATATCAATTAAAAATGAACGAACGAAGAACACGAAGAACGCGAAGAACGTTGTTGATGGACAAATTGAAAACTATCGTAGTTAGAGCTTGTTGTTAATGGACAAGTTTAAAACCATCGCCTATAAGTTAGATGTTTATTGCTTGGTTAGGATTTAGAGAAACGTTCATGAAGAACAAATTGAAATTAGCCTATAACGAAGTAATGGCGAAATTTCGTAAAAAACGAACGAAAAAGTAGAAAGTAAGCTAATGAACCCTAATTAATAAGGTTTCATAATTATGTTGGAAAACATTGAAAACATGAGTCGTAGACTCAAAAACGAACGAATTCTGAGTTCGGATGACCGAATTACGAACGAACGAGCGAAGAACGTTGATAACGTAAAACGAACGACTGATGAAATTTAAGCCAATCGAATGACATGTTGACGGATTCAGAATAAAATTCTATCTGGGGGAAGTTGAAGTACGTAAGATAAGAAAGAAAATAGCTTTTTGGAACAAATCCGTTCCGAGTTAAAACGAAGAAATTATGAGATTACAAAGTATGCGATCCGTACGTGGAAGAACACTTAGAAAAATTCTAAAAAAAATTCAAGAGAATGAGTCGGCCTTTGCAGTACGGCCAAAGCATGAAATGGGCGCATAATACCGAGGCCCGAGCTCAAACTTCGATCAGAGTTGTAGAGAGTTGTCTTGCATGGCAATAACATAGCAAAGGGAGCGCCGGTAGGTGTAAAACAAACCCGAAATGAGTTTTTAACTGCTCAGTTCTTGGGGAACGTGTATGGGAAGATAATGAACATAAAGTTCACATAATGTAATACTTAAACAAGTGATTTAAACCTAAAGTAAAGGTTGAACGGAAAGATTAAACGAAATTAAAAGACAATGAGTGCGAACGCAAAATACGTAACTGTTATTCGGGGATCGTATTAGCGTTAAATGAACGTTTGGGATTACAATGGTTGTAATTTCTTATACGTTGAAATGTTATAAGTCCTTATCTTCATTCATGTTTAATATGAATGTTAGTTTCTTAAACTTCTCAGATGTTGAACTTGAGAAGTTTTACCTATGTGCAAATGTGTTATGTTTGTACAAGGTGGTAGAATGTATGAGACCTTATGCCACAATTTTAACACTTCGATGTTTCTGTGAAATGGACTGTTCTATGATTGAACTGTTCAATGTGAAGAAGTTCCGTTTATACATGAACCGTTATTGTTAAGTCTCGTATAATGATTCTAGCCAAGAAAACGTATGAAAAAGGTAGAAGAATGAAAGTATGTCAAAGTGAATGTGACTAATGTTTTAAAATGATAGGAATCAGATTTATTCCTGTTATTCGAGCTGCTCCATAACCTTCGTTCGGTTATTGGAATTTTTAAAAGAATGTGTGATTCTTGAGTTGTTATTTTTCAACTGCTATGACTTGCTGAGCAATTGAATACTCACACTTGCTTTAAATAAAAACATTTTCAGTGAACGATGTTAGAACGAACTTAAGGATCCCGTAAAGATCAAGTTGACCGGTATCCAAACGAAGTGTCATTCATTACATGAATGAGCGTGAAGATCAAGCCAAGACTTGTATTGTAGATTAGCTTAATTAAACTATAAATTAGTTTAATGAACTGTTATGAATCCTTTGTGGCGGATGAAAGTCACTCTTGTAAGATGTAAAAAATAATGTAATTGTGACGAACGAGACTTTTGTAATTAATTTTAAATAATTATTGAATTAAATAAATATTTGATGAAATGTTGTAGATTAATTTAATTAAATGTGTCACATTAATTAAATTAATGAGAAATAATTTTATAGTTCGAAGTTATAATTATTTGGGATTATTAAATTAATTGAGTTGTTAATAATCATAATGTTGTTCTAATTAATTTAATAATTAATTAGAGGTTTAATGATTTGTCATAATTAATAAATGAGAATTTTAATTATGTAATAATTTGATTTAATGAGTAATATTGGCATTTATTTAATTGAATTTGAATAATATTATTTGATTAATTATGGTGTGACAAATAAACTATATAATAAACAAGTTAATTAAAATAAACTAAAAAGGATTATTTTATAGCCAAACCAAACATGGTCTTAAGAACATAGAATCAATTAAGGTCATGATGCGCTTAACTGATACCCATGTTGTGTCAGTTATTAATTATACACATTGTAATATATATCAGTCTTATATTTTCACGTACTCCATTCCTAAAGCTAACTCAGAGAAATCACAGAGAAAAAGAGAACTTGAGAGAAATTGAGATTTGAGGAAGAAAAATTGGAGAATCAAGAGGAGCATTCTACCATCTTTGTGTAATCCAAACAAGAAAGTAAGGGTAAACACTTGAATTCAAGTTTTAATTTACATTCTTAAAGTTCTTCACGAAAATTAGTTTTTTAACTCTCTGTAATTGAAATTTTATGGATGATTGTTGGAAATATGGTGTTGTATGTGTTTATAACATGTTTTATATCGTCTATCCATGATTTAGATTAATCAAAATCCATGAAATCTGTTAAAGCATGAAGAAATTGAGTTTAGATGATATATATATACAATATGTATGATTTTGATGTTAAAATTGGGGTTTTGGTTGATGAATTGATTAGATAGTTGTTAACATGTATATATAATCTGTTATATGTGATTTAGAAACGATTTTCAGAAATCAAATTTGTATGAAATAGGTTTTAAAGTAAAGATTCGAATTTTGTGAAAATATGTACAAAAAAGCTTATTTTAAAGTCAAAATTAGTGTTCAATTCATGTTGTAATCTATTAATTGATAGTTGTTATTGTTAATACGTTCAAACACGAAAACAATGCATGTTATACGAACTGATTTAATCAAGAAACGAATTTGTGGTGAGATGATTCGCTAAGGATATCTAAGAATGAGGTTTTTAGCAAGAACATGAATTTAAAGGGTTAAATTTGATGAATATTGTTGTTTTGTTGTTTAAAATCAATGTATGCATGCTTGGTGATGATTATGTGAAGTCTATGCCATTTGGGTTTGTTAAATTTACTATTTGTACGTGAAATTCGTGAGTTTTGGGTCGATGAACAAAGGTCGATCATGAATCTAGAGAATCGATTACAGGTAAGCCGCCTCGGCTGGTGTTACCAGCTTCAAATTGTGCTTGCTCATGGGTATCCAAAGTTGAGCAGTTTTGGTTTTCTTTGTGTTCAGTCCATCGTATGTTAGTTTAACGGGTTAAATGCTTTTGAAGTCACTCTAATATAGGTTAACTTACAAATGGGTCATTGAACTTGTTTTTCTTACAAATGGGTCATTGAACTCTTATTTATTTACAAACCGTTATAAAATCAGTTAACTTTAACCGGTTTGCCACGTAAGCAGCTGACTTGTGAAAAAAAGAAGCTTATGTGGCAAGAATTATCCCATGTGGCCTTGATGTAGATTTGGAAAAATTTATGGAGTAAATAAAAGAATTATTTTAAAGTAAAATATAAATTATAAATAAATAAAAATATATTTAATTATTTTAAAATTAATCTGTTAATTTTTTTATTAAAAAAAACTATGCTTTTTTTTTTTTATTAAAAAAATGCATTCTTTTTATTTTATTAAAAAAAGTGCAGTTTTTTTTAATAAAAAACGAAGTTTTTTATTTTTAAAAAAAGTGCAGTTTTTTT
This sequence comes from Panax ginseng, assembly GCA_020205605.1. Classification (NCBI taxonomy): domain Eukaryota; kingdom Viridiplantae; phylum Streptophyta; class Magnoliopsida; order Apiales; family Araliaceae; genus Panax; species Panax ginseng. Next base: position 72,875,666 of record CM035139.1, read on the forward strand.
TTAATAAAAAACGAAGTTTTTTATTTTTAAAAAAATGCAGTTTTTTATTTTTATTAAAAAAGTGCAGTTTTTTTAATAAAAAACGCTTTTAATATTAAAAATAAAAAAAAACTGTTTATTTTAATAGCTTTTTTTTTAATTTTATTAAAAAAATTAAAAGCAGTTTTTTTAATAAAAATAAAAAACTTCATTTTTATTAAAAAAAATTAACTGCTTTTTTTTTATATAACTGCATTTTTTTTTAATATTAAAACGCGCTTTTTTTATTAAAAAAAAACACTTTTTTTTTTAAAAAAAAAATGCACTTTTTTTTTATTAAAAAACTGCACTTTTTATTAAAAAAGCTTCATTTTTTTATTAAAAAACTGCACTTTTTTTAATAAAAATAAAAAATGCTCTTTTTAATAAAATAAAAAAAAATGCTGTTTTTTTAATATAAAAAATTAACAGATTAATTTTAAAATAATTAAATATATTTTTAATTTATATTTTACTTGAAAATAATTCCTTTATTTACTCCATAAATTTTTCCAAATCTACATCAAGGCCACATGGGATAATTCTTGCCATATAAGTTTTTTTTGTTCACAAGTCAGCTGCTTACGTGGCAAACCGGTTAAAAGTTAACGGATTTTTTAACGGTTTGTAAGTAAATAAGAGTTCAATGACCCATTTGTAAGAAAAAAAGTTCAATGACCCATTTGTAAGTTCACCTATATTAGAGTGACTTCAAAAGCATTTAACCCGTTAGTTTAACCTAGTCTAATGAACATGATAATGTGTTGGACATGTAATAATATGTTATATCAAATTGTTAACGTACATGTGAAATTGCATGATGATTTGATAAGTTGTACAAGGGCTAAAACGTGATGTTCATGAGAGAATGTAATGTTGTTTAAACTTAAGATTTGAGACTTCAGTCTTGTAATATGTGATTGATAGTAATGAGCAGAACTTAAACTAAGTTAACAAGTTGTACTAAAAGTAGGAACTAAACCTATAAGGTTAATATTAGTGTAACTAATGAATGTTTTGAATACATATGGTGTGTAGGACTAGTGGTGAACGTGAGTAGTAATCGTTTAGCCTACGCACGAGGCAAGTTTCCTTACCCTATCTCGATTACAATTACGCAAATTTTATAACTCTAAACTTTCATTGAGCAAGTTTTTAAGCCTTTATTATTGTTGAGCAAGTTTCATTTCAAACTGTTCAAAGCTTAATTATTCAAGTTCATGATTCCAAATAAAATGTTCTAACTCTTTTGAAGTACTACTTCTGTTATACAATGTTCATTCAATTGTATAGAGTTGAGATTCAATCTTTGATTTAATTATCGATTACATTATCGTATTGAAACCTTGAATGGCCGGTGATTCCTTATTGATTCCTAATCCTTAGTTGATGATTATTGAACTCTAAATTACTCTTGAAGTTAATCCAAATCAAAGGAATTTGGTGCGGACTCTAATGTCAAAGTTGAGATGAACAACTCTGTTACGGGATATAATCGATAGCGTTAAGATGTTGTGCACATACATGGTACTAAGGGCTGCTAAGTACGAGAAGTAAGGTCCATATAATCTTATGACTGTTAAAGCTTTAAAGTAGAAATACTTGATAACCTGGGACATAATTCTAGGTCTTGTGACCCTCAGATGTACTTTTGACTCTTGTTTTCTATTCTTGATTCAAAAGTCGAGCTTTCTATTATCCAGTATCCCTTGTTTATTCGCATATTATTATTATTGTTATACTTGTGGGCAATCGTTACTCACTCTTCCATAATAACATTGCAGCTAAGGTTGAGAGAGTCGTCTACTACTAAGGGCAAAGGCAAAGCAAACAAGTGATGAAGACTTGTTTATTACTATTTGAGAATGTTATGTTTCAAGACTTATTTAAATTATGTTATGTTTCCGTATTGATGTATTAAGGTTAGATTATCTGAGATTGATTTGTTTAAGCTGTTGTAACCCTTTATTGGGAGGATTTCTATTTCAATTGTATTGTTATCTTTATTGCCGGTAGTTAGATGTTATTTATTTTGGTGAGTGAACACCAAATCTGTGGGAAATTCGAGTACCTAGATTTGGGGGTGTCACGGTAACTATTATTATTTGTAATGAACGAGGTTTTAAGGTAATGGAACCTGAGATTTTAGAATGTATGTTATTATATTTAGTCATATAATGATGTATGCTTGAAATGAGATGTACTCGTGATGTACGGATTGTGTGAAAATAGACCAGATTTCGGGGCGTCACAGATTGGTATCAGAGCTGATCGGTTATAAACATTAGGTATGAGTACCTAAGACTATAATCTAAAAGAAGAGTAAGAAAATTGTTGCGTTAAACGATAAAGAAGAAGATCACTACGTGATCTCATTAAATCGTGAATAATAGATATTCTGTTAAACGATGGATGATTTATAGCAAACGCTATACATGAATGGTACTATGAAGTAATACAAGAAGAATAACTCAAAAGAGTTTTAAAGGATAGAATACGAATTAAAGAAAATTCGTATTAAGTAAAGAGAAAGTTAGAAGTTATAAGATTTCAATTGAGAACTCATGTGATAGTTGAGTTGTATGAACCTTTGTTATGGGTAGAGCCGTAGAGGTTTGTGCTTAGTTTTACGACTACTTAGTCTATTACAATGATAATCATTGAAATAGTAAGGTCGCACTATCAATATACATATGGCGAGAAGGTGAATCTTTTCTCATATATATATTTGATAGGTAGAGAATGATAAAGATAGTTAGGAGTTCTTGAAACTCATACTTATGAAAAGTTTGTGACTCATAGTTATATGCTATGTTTCTGAGCCTCTAAGCGTATGGATAGTCCTTGATTTGTTCTTGGATTACATATTGCGAAGATAAGTTCTTGAACACATTATTGTGGAAAGTTCCTAAACACATAAAGTGTGCTAAGTTGATGAACTATACTAAAGTATAGGAATGTTTACACCGAAAACAAGTTATTTTCAATATAAGTAGCATTGAAGGTGCTAGAAGTTAGGATTGTCGCAAGAAAGACAATGAAGGAGGAAGAAGAAGAAAGTAAGTATTCCAAGTCTTCTAGCTATGCTAGATTTCGAAATTTATTGACATCGTGCTAAAGTGTACATGTTTAAGAAATATTGAATTCAACTTTTGAAAACCAATGGATTTTAAAAGAACTATTCTTTGTATGTCTATACTAATTGTTTCGGCTAGACAGAAATTGATTTGAAATATCAAAATGAATTTTATATCATCAGTGCATTTGATGCAGAGATGGTAAAGAGATGAAGTTATTAATGCAATTGAACCTAGTGTTAGATGTGATCTTTAGATCAACAACCCGCTATGGTATGATGTAGAATGACAAAGTCATAAACTGACGAAATCCTCAACATACTGTGAAACAGTACTGTATCATGACGTCATAAAACGTTTTGAAGTATTGTGAAAAAAATTTAAAGAAGTAGTCGATGATAATTGATTTGACTAAACAAATGTTTTGATTGATGTCCAATTTATTGGTATGGTCTAAGCTATTTGATTTGGCTAGAAAAATGGTATGTCATGTTAAGAGAAAATCAAACTTTCTTTGAGATGTTGTGCCAAACCAAATTATTTTGGTACGGAATCTGAATGAACAAGTCTGAGGTGAACAAACTCCAGGAGTTGGAGTTGTACAATAGGTTGATCATCTAACGTACCGAAAGAGGTAATTTATCTTCTTTGTGATTGTAAACAGATCGATCAAGAATGGTTTTACGATGAAATATTGTTAAATCAAGTTTAGAGTTCATAGTCTATATGACCCCTCAACAAGAATGTAAAATGTTTTAAAGGAATCTTTATATTCCTATTTATTCGTTCTACTTCATAATTCTTGATAGATTGTGAAGATTCTGGAATGTTTGAAAGATAAGAACTTCTTTGAAGAGAAGTTAACAAGAAGAGTATGTTAAAATTTCGAGGACAAAATTTTGTGAAGGGGTGAATGTGATATTCCGAATGATTGAAAGAATAGTTAGACATAGTTTAACTAATGACGATTATGTCAATAGATGATTCTTAGGGAAAAAGATGTTTATGAGTTAAGTAAGATTAAAACCTTTTAAAGAGGTTGTTAGACGAAGAGCATATGGGTAAAGGTGTGATTTTAGAAATTCCGAGGAAGGAATTTTTATAAGGGAGGAAGAATGTGACAACCCGAAAAAATTGGATTGTCCAAAATTTAAGTTTAAAGAATTATTAATTAATAAAATGAATTTTTATTAATTATATTCTATGTTAGATGTTTATTATTTGTTCTATCACCTAGGATGACTATAAAACGGGAGGATTTTAGCTAGAATGAACGAGTAAGAATTTTCAAGACGAAAATAAAAGTTTTTCGGGAGAAAATATTTTCGAGAAAACGATGAAATAGACACTATTCACCCGACGAACACTAAGGGTTAGGGTTTGAATAACCTAAGTCTTTCCGATAGATCGGTATGTCAAAATGACATTCCGTCGAAAGATTTGACGATAAGTCATGAAAGTTAAGTTAGCTGATAAAAAAATTTCTCGAAAAACGTGCAAAAATCGAACGAAATATAAACGACAAAAAGTACTGTTATTTACTTTTCATTTGTTTAGCTATGTTTTAGGAAAATGTGACGAAAAACACTATTCATCAAAAAGTGTTTTTCAATTTTTGAAATTTATGAAGAATGCATAAAAGTTAATCGTTAGAAGAAAGACGAAATATATAAAAATATTTGTATTCCGGGAATCGCAGTTTTTCGAACAGTCGGACGAATTCTGAAAGACGGAACAACGAAGCTTCCAAGAGAAGCTTCGTGAATAGTAAGGAAGTGTGAATAGTAAGGCGGTTTGGCCAAATAACCAAAATGCCCCTAGCCTTGAAAAGCTTATATAAACCAAGCTTAAACTCATTTGTTGGTTAATGAAAAATCAACCAACATTTAAGAGAGAGAGAGAGATTTCAGATGGGGAAGAAGAAGGAAAGGAAGAGGAAAAGCTAGCCCAAGAGTAAGCTTTGCCCAACGGAAGAAGATTAAAGAAGAAAGGTAATTTAAAACCTAACCCTAATTTTTCTTTAAGTTTTTATATGGAAATCATATAGCTTAACGATTATGGAAGTAAAAGATATTAAAGAACGATTTCCATATGGTTTAATCATAAGGAAATGAAGAAATAAGAATTAGAAATTTAGTTATAAAATTTTTTTTAAATCTTTTCATAGGAACTATGATTTGCAGGATGAATTTGAGCGATCTGAATGAATCATGTGAACGATTCGGTGAAATAAGGATTGGTGAGTTATAACACCAAATTCCAAGAAAACGTAAAATCGTAATCAAAATATCAATTAAAAACGAAGAACGAATGAAGAACACGAAGAAAGCGAAGAACGTTATTGATGGACAAATTGAAAACCATCGTAGTTAGAGCTTGTTGTTAATGGACAAGTTTAAAATCATCGCGTATAAGTTAGATGTTTATTACTTGGTTAGGATTTAGAGAAAAGTTCATGAAGAACGGATTAAAATTAGCCTATAACGAAGTTATGGCGAAATTTCGTAAAAGACGAACAAAAAGTAAAAAGTAAGCTAATGAACCCTAATTAATAAGGTTTCATAATAATGTTGGAAAACATTGAAAACGTGAGTCGTGGACTCAAGAACGAACGAATTCCGAGTTTGAATGACCGAATTACGGAAGAACGAGCGAATATCGTAAATAATGTAAAACCAACGAATGATGAAATTTAAACCAATCGAATGGCATGTTAACGGATTCAGAATAAAATTCTATCCGAGGGAAGTTGAAGTACGTACGATAACGAAGAAAATGGCTTTAGAACGAATCCGTTCCGAGTTAAAACGAAGAAGTTACGAGATTGCAAAGTATGCGATCCGTACGTGGAAGAACATTTAGAAAAATTCTAAAAAAATTTCAAGAGAATGAGTCGTTATTTGCAGTCACGTGCCAAAGCATGAAATGGGTCTCAGCACCTCGACCCGAGCTCAACCATCGCAGAGTTAGTGCAGCAATAACAAAAAGCAAAGGGAACCAAATACGGCAGGAGCAAAGTTCAGAAATGAGCTTTTAACTGCTCAGTTCTTAGGGAACGTGTATGGGAAGATAATGAACATATAGTTCACATAATGTAACACTTAAACAAGTGATTTAAACATTTAGTAAAGGTTGAACGGAAAGATTAAATGAGATTAAAAGACAATGAGTGCGAACGCAAAAGGGGACTGTATTAGCATTTAAATGAACGTTCGGGATTACAATGGTTGTAATTCCTTAGACGTTGAAAGAAAATAAGGACTTGTAACATTTCGATGTTATAAGGTTGTAATGAAAGTTAAGTGTAAAGCGTATAAATGCTGTAAATGCAAATTTATTGCGATGGACGATCGGTCTTAGCATACTACGAACCGTATGGCTTAGACATTAAAAGATGATTATGGACGCAATATTTATGTAATGAATCGCTATTAAAAGTGGTTGAAACCTTAAGTAAAGGTTGAATAATGGAAGTTTAAAAGACGAGTGATGTAAACGCAACAAAGTACGTAAACGACATACAGTAAACTGTATTCGTGCCGAACGAAAGTTCTAAGTCATACATTCTAAGCATACATTGGTTGTATGACTTAGACGTTGATAAATGTAGCAAGTAAGATATGAAATTATCAAGAAAGTCGTAACGAATGGTAATAAGATTAATGAAAGTCCGGGTGTAAGTCGGATAAAGAAGGTTAGAATGAAACGTAAGTGTTAAACACTTTAATCAACGTGAGGGTCTAACCTACACACCGTGTATTGTTTGAACATAATGTAATGAAGAGATATGAGTGACGTGTAATGCGTGAAGAATCCCAAGCCTCTCGCTGGTGACATCTCGGAATGACAATGCACTACAGCTAGACTCTCAGTAGGGAATACCGAGCAAGTCGGTAATAAGTTGATCATTGTAAGTGTTATGGTTTTAAGTACCATGTGCGTTACAATAACTTGAATAATCAAAAACGTTTAACGTTAAAAAGCTGAGTTAATGATTATAACTTGGGGAATGTTCTGAGACAAGTAAACCGAACGCCGTAGAATATGAATAAGGTAATATAAAATGCTTAACGCTATGAATGCGTAGTCTTAAAATTGATTTTTTGTTCTGAGTATACAAAAGATTGTATTACTTAGACGGTAATGAATAATCCTGAGGTATGACATTTAGTTGTTAGAAAGCCATAAGGAACGATAATTGACTTAATGAACATTACAGTTGTAATGCTTCGGACAAGTTGAGTTAAGAAGAAGGAAATGGTAATGTAAATATATCGTAGATGATTGAAAGAAATAAGACACCTCTGAATGTCATAATGCCGTAAAACGGTAAAGAAGGATGGTTACGTGAACTTAGGTTATAAACGTGAACCATAAGTAGTAAAGTTAAGTTTAAACCAATCCATAAGTCAAGTATATGACTAATTAGTATGTGTTATTTCCTTATGTGATATATAGGGATTGCGATAAACAGTTCAGCGTAAACTATAAGCTGTAGTTGTGCTTAAGGCAAGTTTCCTAACTTCATTCATGTTTAATATGAATGTTAGTTTCTTAAACTTCTCAGATATTAAACTTGAGAAGTTTTACCTATGTGCAAATGTGTTATGTTTGTACAAGGCGGTAGAATGTATAAGGTCTTATGCCACAATTTTAACACTTCGATGTTTCTGTGAAATGGACTGTTCTATGATTGAACTATTCAATGTGAAGAAGTTCCGTTTATACATGAATCGTTATTGTTAAGTCTGTGCTAATGATTCTAGCCAGACAAAACGTGTATGAAAAAGGTAGAAGAATGAAAGTATGTCAAAGTGAATGTGACTAATGTTTTAAAATAATAGGAATCAGATTTATTCCTGTTATTCGAGATGCTCCATAACCTTTGTTCGGTTATTGGAATTTTTAAAAGAATATGTGATTCTTGAGTTGTTATTTTTCAACTGTTATGACTTGCTGAGCAATTGAATGCTCACACTTGCTTTACATAAAAACATTTTCAGTGAACGATGTTAGAACGAACTTAAGGATCCCGTAAAAATCAAGCTGGCCGATGTCCAAACGAAGTGCCATTCATTACATGAATGGGCGTGAAGATCAAGCAAGACTTGTATTGTAGATTAGCTTTAATTAAACTATAAATTAGATTAATGAACTGTTATGAATCATTTGTGGCGTATGAAAGTCACTCTTGTAATATGTAAAGAATAATGTAACTATCATTATTTGTAATGAACGAGGTTTTAAAGTAATGGAACCTGGAATTTTAAAATGTATGTTATATTTAGTCATATAATGATGTATGTTTAAAATGAGATGTACTCGTGATGTACGAAATTCGGGTGTGAAAATAGATCGGATTTCGGGACGTCACAGTTATCCCGTCATTTCTTGTACAATACTCCTCCAAATATCACAACACATGCTCTGGCAATAATGGAAACAGATTGACCTCGTCAGAAATTTTTGACAATTGCTCAACTCAAGTTCCAATGGTTCAACAAATGACTTCAAGTAATTGGGCTAAAATATGTTCAAAGATACTTAATTTGGAGCTCAATTTAGGTGGGCCGAGAGCGGAGAATCAATTATGTGATTTGGAATTGCTAGATACAATCTATTTGGTGAAACAAAATCAACGCAAGCCAAGTCATCAAATCCGAGTTCATTTGTGTTACCTAATTTTCAACAAAGTTATGTTTCAATTCAAGGAGGGATTAGCAATTACACAATATCACAAGGTTGCAATGCACGGAACAAAGAAGAACCACATTCGGGACGTAAAGACATCGAGGGGCAAATTCTGGACAACCGGCGCACCCCGCGCTAGTTTAGTGTTGGAGTTGGCACGCCCCACACCAGGGTGCCAGGAAGACTTTGGATGTGCAAGACGCCCATGCCGCTTTAAAGCGGGCAGCCGAGGCGCCTTGAGCCGGTGGTGATGATTTTAGCGCATGATTTTTGAGGCAACGCGGCTTTGACTATTTGACTAGATTTCTTTCCATGTTTTTAGGGGATCTTCCATATCTTTCATATTTCTATTGTATCTAGGAGTTATGTTAGGTAGGATTTGATTTCCATTAAGCCAATTTTAATATTTTATCTTACATTTATCCAAACAAAACAATAATATAAAGCAAAACAATCTATAATAAAGATAATAAAGGCTTTTGCTTAAAGTTCAAACACATTTATATACTGCTAATGTCAAAGTTCAAACACAAACATGCAATTGTTCAAAATTCAAACATTTTTTTAACATATTAGTTTTATTCATAAACAAGATTACTATTAAATAATAAAATTTAAAATTTCAAGAATTTAATTCAATATTAAAACTTAAGAAACTAAACATAAATTTAAGAATTATATTGAATTAAACTAAATATTAAAAATGTAGCATCATTTATATAATTTGAAGTTGGTACAAGTTCAAAAAATTATAACTATAATAAAATTATCTATTTTGACTTAATATTGTTCACTTCTTGTTGTGATTTGATATGCTACATGTATTATGAATATGGTAAATCATTAGAAAAATAAATATATTAAGATCCGATTTGGGTAATTATTAAAATAAAAAAACCTCTACGTCTAGACCCGCCTAATTTCCTGGAGGAATTTTTTTACCGCCTTGGACCTAGGTGAGGCGCCAGGGAGGCCTAGCGCTTAGGCAAGGACTAGACGAACCTAGGCGGGAATTTTTAGAACACTGATTGCAAAGGACCAAGATCTTTGATCTCAAACTCTTTGGTCACTCACTTTGAGATTAACTCTCTCCTCTATTATTCTCTCTCACCACAATGTCATCAACATAAACAATAAGAATGGTAGTCTTACCTTTTATCTATTTGACAAATAGAGTATGATCTGCTCGACTCTGTTTGTACCCAAATCTTATCATTGCTTTGTGAAATCTACCAAACCAGGCTCTGGGAGATTGCTGCAAACCATATAAAGCCTTTCACAGTTTAAACACCTTGCCCTTGGTGACAGATGAAGCAAAACCAGAGGGTACTTTCAAGTATACTTCCTCTTCCAAGTTACCATGAAGAAACACATTTTTTACATTCAATTGCTGAATATCCCAGCCAAAGTTTGTTGCACATGAGATTATGGTACGAACAGAGTCCATCTTTGCCACAGGAGCAAATGTCTCCTGGTAATCAATTCCATGAGTTTGAGTATACCCTTTTGCAACTAGTTTGGCTTTGAGTCTCTCAACTGTCCCATCTGGCTTCTATTTGACTGTAACCCAATTGCAACCAACTAGTTTTTTTCTGTAAGGAAGAGTAACTAGTTCTCATGTATCATTCTTTTTCAGGACATTCATCTCCTCAATCATAACTTGTTTCCAATTCTCATCACTAATTGCTTCTCTCCGCCTCTGAGGAATAGATATTGAAGACAAGGAAGAAATACAGGAGTGGTAGGATGCAAATCATTTATTATAAGCTAAGAAATTAGAGATAGGATGTTAAGTACAAGATCTAACCCCTTTTCTAAAAGCAATAGTAATGTCAGTATCATCAACCATTAGCATCATCAATACTAGGTTCTGAGCAGCGTTGGTGTAGTAGTGCAGGAACGGTGACTTTATTCTTACCTCTTCAAACATAGGTCCTCAACTCAGACTCATTTTGTTTAGAATATGACTTGTTACTGTAACTACCCTTGTGTAGAATTATCAGAAACAACAACTGGAACAGGAGAAGAATTTATACGATAAGACAGTATAGTAGAACTTGTAATACCAGCTTCAGGAGAAAGCTTCTCCCCGTCAATAACAGCCTCCCACTGAGGAGAAGGTGTAGAAGAATAAAAAGGTTCTAATTCTCAAAAGGTTACATCCCGAGTTACAAAAACTTTGTGTGACGGAGGATGATAACATTTATAACCTTTTTGAGTTGGGGAATAACCAATGAAAACACTCTTTAAGAGACTTGGGATCTAATTTTCTCTAGGTAAGAGATTTATCATAAACATAGCACACGTAACCAAAAACTCGAGGCGAAGGAGAAAGACTTGTCGTGTTGGGGAAAATAGATTGGACTTTTGTTCCCAAGAATTCTAGAAGTCGGTTATCAAAAATGCAGCAGTCAAAACAGCATCTCCCCATAAAAATTTAGGAGTGTTCATAGTGAACATAAAAGTGCGAGCTACTTCTAGCATGTGTCAATTTTTCCTTTCTGCTACCCCATCTTGTTCGGGAGTTTTGTCAAAAGAGGTTTGAAAAATGATGTCATGCTGAGAAAGATAAGATGCAAAAGCATAATTGACGCGCATAAGGGGGTCAGAATTTTCCAACAATCTTTCGATTCAAGCTCCAAGGGTTCAACAAATTATTTCAAGTGATTGGACTAAAAACTACTCGAGAATATTTATTGTGAAGTCCAATGCAAGGGAACCGTCCAAACATTCATCAAAGCATTCATTGTGGAATATGATTCTTAGTTCAAAGGTTTGGCTCATAAAAAGGTTGGAGTTTGATGGAGGTATTAAAGGATGGACTAAGGATCAAGTTTGGGATTTAAACACGTCACAAGTGGCCAAAGAAAAGGTTCTGATCGGCGCGCGCCACGCCAAGGCATTATTGAGGTTCTGCAGTGCGGTGCTGCTGTCATGCTACAGATTTTAGCATTGACGGCAATACTCGCTGCCAGGAGGCCGAAGCCTTAGCTTAGCGACCTGACGAAGCGCACGCCGGTCCTTTGTAATTGTGCCCACATCATCGGCCGTAAATGCGGCATAGAAATCGAGGAATGCGGATTTGACTATTTGACCAAAAAATTTTTCCATATTTTTAGGGGATCTTTCATATCTTTCCATAATTCTAATGTATCTAGGATATTTATTAGATGGGATTTGATTTCCATATTGATTTGTTAGCTAGGATTTCTATTTCCATTCAAATTCTTATTCCTTATAGGAAAAATAGAATTAAGATTTCTTATTATTAGTATAAATATGATACATGGTTTATGTAATAGTTAGACAACTTTGATAAATAAAATTCTTGTGAGATTATTCTCCTTTTGGTTTTCTAAGAACTCATGAATTGTTTATAGTTCTTCTGTGAGATTCATTATCGACTTATCAGACAACAATTTATAGTTGTGTGTGGCGTCTTCTACCATACATAAATCGTCGATTGTACTTTTGGTTCTTGTCTCGTTATAGACATTGGGTCAAGGTGTCGGTGGTGTTCCATTCAACGCAACTTCCTTGCACGATCGATTGTGTCAAGGTTATCGTCTCAATAGACGTTGGGTTGAGGTGTCGTGAACGTTCCACCTTACGACTTTGCTAAAAATGATCCGGGCGACGACCACCTCACGCAAACGTGTCGTGGAGTCCTATAAGTTGGTATCAGAGCTAGGATTTTCTAGCGAGTTACTTATCCTTAATTTTCTGTCGAAATATATATTGTAAAAAAAACCGTGAAAAAAAAGAGGAAAAAAAAGTATAAAAGAAAAATTTTGAGATTCTATTTCTACTGTGCTAACCAAACTTGTAGCACATCATTCTACCATCCGATCATTCTATCATTTACCATTTATCATCAATTGACGAAGCGACATCATAACTTTTCGGAGAAAGCATAAAGCAAAATTTTAAGGGTTTACAAAGAGAGTACAAGGCGATCACCCATAATATTTTGTGGTATCTCGACAATCACACCTTCTATATTTATTCTTGATAAGTTACTTTTGAATTGTATTGTAAAACTGTGAATTTATTTGGTGAATTCAAATAGGGGTAAAATGCAAGGTTGACCACCGAACTTTAGGGGTTTTTGGGTATTGAGCCCTTTTTTTTTGGTCAACGCATTTTGAGCCCTTTTCTATTAAAAAATTTGGACTTCGAGCCCCTATTGCTAGATATGCGTTGACTTGCTCACGTGGCGCCTACGTGGCACACGTGGAATATATGACGTGGATATTTTAATTTTTATTTTACACAGGCATATATGGCGTAAGCGCGATATTGGACTTCTACCCAAAAATTTTGTTGTTGCTCAGATTTGAACTCTAGACCTCCCACTCAAATTTCAATACACTTGACCACCCGAGCACCACGAGTTTGCTATTATGTTTTTGCAAGGATTATACTTTATAACCAAACAAAGAATTTCCCCAAAAAAAATTATACTAATACTAATAATAATAATAATATTGATAATAATAATCACAATAATAATAAAATAAAATAAAAAATATAATAAAATAAAATAATAATAACAATTTTGGGAAATGAGCATTTTTCAGATCTGCCAAGTCTCGTTTACGTTAATATTCTTTGCATTTATTAAGTACTATTAAGTATTTTTAAATCTGCTAAGTCTTCGATCTCGCTTAATAATAAATACGTTCTTATTCTGTATTATTAAGTATTTTAAATTAATAAATATTTATTTATTTTAAATAACTTATTTTTTATAATAATTTATCTATAATATTTTTAATATTATTAACTTAATATAACTTAATATAAATAACTTATTTTTAATATTTTTTAATTTTAAATAACTTAATATAAATAATTTTATTATTTTATTTCTTTTTAATATGCATACAAAGTTAATCAGAAATTAATAAACAATAATAATAATAATATAAATCAAATGAACTGAACAGTCGATCAAACCATGTACTGATCTGATCAACAAGCCTCATCACAATCAATCAAAGGTGAAGTAAAAGGTGAAGAACTTCATCTCAGATCTCTACAGCAAAAATCCTAAGTAATAATAATCATAATCAAAGTAACTCCAAAATCCTAAAGAATAATAATCATAATCAAACTCCGGCACAATAAATTAAAGTAAAAGGTGAAAAACTCCATCTCAGATCTCTCTGACAGAATCATGGCCAGATCCAACCACTATAACTCTGCTTGGCCGTGAGTTACCAGAGTGGAAGTTGGAGAACCACCGAGGGAGATGAAGTCTGAGTGCGATCGGATGGCGCAGTGGAGAAGTGGTCGGAGTAGAGGCCGGTGGTGAGGCAGTGGGAGAAGAAGTAGGAGGCGGCGAGACGGTGGTGTTACAACTACAGGGAGGTTTAGTCGAGTAGCATTCTAGCAGATCTCGAGAAAAAAGCTTGAGTACGCTTAGATCTGAAGCGAGCACATCCACCCACCAAAGCGAAGATTACCACCAAACAAAGCTTGAGTACGCCAGATCTGAGAGAAAGCTCGTTTATGTTAATGGCGGAAAGAGAACGAAAATGAGAGACTCAGCAGATCTGAGAAAAGAGGTTTTGTTTTAATTTGGGAAAAATTATTTGTTTAGTTATAAATCATATTCCTTGCAAAAATAAAACAGTTAACCCGTGGTGCTCGGGTGGTCATTGAGTTGAAACTTTGAGTTAGAGGTTTGGAGATCGAATCTGAGCGGCAACAAATTTTTTAGTTCAAAGTCCAATATTTGCCACGTCACATGCCAGGTGTAAAATAAAAATTAAAATATCCACGTCATATATTCCACGTGTGCCACGTAGGCGCCACGTGAGCAAGTCAACGCATATCTGGCAACAGGGGCTCAAAGTCCAAATTTTTTAATAGAAAAGGGCTCAAAATGCATTGACCAAAAGAAAAGGGCTCGATACCCAAAAACACCTAAAGTTCGAGGGTCAACCTTGCATTTTACCCATTCAAATAGGGGATAAAAGCTTGAGTGATACACGAGCGTATAATTTAGCGATATATTGTTTTGAGCGAAACACGTAAGGGAGTGTGCAAGGAAAAATTATTTTTGTTACTAACCCTTGTTTTGCAGGAAATATGTCTAGCTCAAAGGACATCTTTTATACTAGATTTCTAGTGCAAGAAAAGATGTGCATTGTGAAAATTGATTGTGATATTGGTACTAACATTGCTAGCAGTACAATGGTGGAGAAACTACAGTTTTACATCCTCGGCCTTACAAGTTGCAAGGGATTGTCGATTGTGAGGAGGTAATGGTGACTAGATGAGTGTCAGTTTCTTTTCGCATTGGTAGATATAAAGATGAAATATTATGCGATGTAATTCCAATCCATACTTGCCATTTGTTACTAGGGAAGCCATGGAGATACAACAGGCGCGTGAAGCATAACAGTTGTACGAATGAGTATTCGTATTCATTGGTACACAATTGAAAAAGAGTCAGGCTTTGACCTATGACGTCCGAGCAAGTTCATGACGATCTAATGTACTTGCAAAAAAATCGTGATCAAAAGAAAGAAAAAGATCGATAAAAAGAAATTGTTCAAAAGATTGATACTGAGAAAGAAAAGTTTGAAAAGAATGAGAGAAAAGAAAGGGAGAATGAAAAGATTGAGCTTGAAAATAAACGCGAGAAAAACAAACGAAAGGGTGAGCAAAATGAAGAGAGTGAGTTGAAAAGTGAGTTGTATTTTGAAAAGCCAATGATTGTACATTCGTACAAGACGGCGCTTTTGAATACTAACACTAATGATTCTTCTTTGTCTAGTTTTGTTTTGTCTCTTGTACAGGTTGTTGATAATATACCCCGTGCGATTATTCCATACCGATCAGCTGATACTATTCCCGAGAAGACGAAGGAGTTACCGAGGCAGGTTGGAGAGTTGGTGAAAGTGGGTATCGTGGATGAAGACATGAGTTCGTGTGCTGTTTATGAGATCATAGTACCTAAGGAGGATAAGACATCAAGCTTGTGCATCGATTTTGAATTGGTAAACAAGTATCGTTATTTTCTTTACTTATATAATATGCTTCATAAATTGCATGGTACTTGTGTTTTATCTACACTTGGAGATGATAATGTGATGACAATACCTAATCAAATTAGCATTGCGTGACTGTGATAAGTGGGAAATTGTGTTAACATGTGAATTATATAGATGGATAGTTATTTCTGTTAGATTAATTGATGCATCTAGTGTTTTCATAAGTTATTTAAAACATGTTTTGCATGCGTCCATTGGAAAATTTGTGTTTAGCTATTTTGAGAGTAGAATCGTCTTTATCATAAACTATGGTGGATATTTGATATTAGTTGAGTTAGTTTATGATCATGATATGTTTTGTCGTTCTCGATGTGCTTACTTACATGAAATTCGTCCATATGTTGAGTTAGGTTTTCATGCTAGTCAATTTTTACATGAGATGTCGATAATTGACAGTGGTAGTAATCATGTTGTTTCATTAGAGCAATCTTCATTGCATGATTCACTATCATATGGTTTTGATTTGAAAAGTGTTTATCACCAAGAGGAATTGAGATATGAGTTGCATGTATGTTTAGCCAAATCATTTGGATTAAATAAGGCATTGCATACTTCCATGAGATTGTTTAATCATATTTTGCCTTCGTTCATGGGAAAACTTGTTATTAGTTATTTTGATGGTATTCCGACTTTTGTCAACACTTTGGAAAATTCTTTAGCATGTGTTGAGTTTATTCGAGATCGTGATAAAGGTGTTATTGAGTTTTCAACTGGTGAGTGTGACCTTTTTATTCCATTGGTGCTATTAAATGATTTTGATTGTGTTAATGCCCATGGAAAGGGAAAGGTTGGTTGTGTTTTGCAGATTCGTGATGGGATCATATTTAACGAGGGAATCATGGATCGTGCAATTCAATTCGGACATTGCATTGAGAGTTTACAGGGAAGTGTTTTGAATATTGTTCTAGTAGACTATGCATGTGATTTTGAGTTATTTGATTTCTTTGTGATTAGACAAAAAGATCTTATTGATTTGTTTTGTTTTGTGTTTAATCCAGGAATTTAAGAGAGTTTGCGTGAGAAACATTGCGAATTTATATTTGACCCATGTGCATTGACGAATGTGTTTCTGCGAAGGATCGTGATCATTAGATTGACTTTTGATCCGGGGATTCGTCATTGTGAGAATCTACCACAAGAGAGTTCTGGGTGATGGTTTTTGATCTAGGAGGATATAGGACTTTTCAGATTTTTTCTTACTTTGCATTCATTTAGTAGATAATAGATTAGTTTATATAGTTAGTATTTTGGAAGTAACTGGTCTACAAGTGGAAGGGCATCGTGTTGCTTTGTTCTTTAAGGGAGTTGGAGCTTTTAATGATTTTTCTCATATTCATACTTGCATTATTAATATTTGTTATATATTTCATTTGCAAGTTAAGATTGGTGCGTGTGATTTGTTTGATGCTACTGACTTAGTGTGTTTGGGTGTATGATCAAATTTGTGGACAAATTTTTTTGAGAGGAGGCGCCAAATTTGAGGACAAATCCTTTTGAAGAGAAGGGGAATGACACGCGCATGAGGGGGTCAAAATTTTCCGCCAATCTTTCGACTCAAGCTCCGAGGGTTCAACAAATTATTTCAAGTGATTGGACTAAAAACTACTTGAGAATATTTATTGTGAAGTCCAATGCAAGGGAACCGTCCAAGCATTCACTGTGGAATATGATTCTTAGTTCAAAGGTTTGGCTCATAAAAAGGTTGGAGTTTGATAGAGGGATTAAAGGATAGACTAAGGTTCAAGTTTGGGATTTAAACGCGTCAAAAGTGGCCAAAGAAAAGTTACGATCGGCCGTGGCGCCTGCTACGTTTTTATCTTGAAGTTAAGCGCCCGCGCAAGGCATCGAGGAGGTTATCACGAGGTCAGTGGCGCCCATGTGCGATTTTTATACTAGCAAAGAAGACACGCCAGCGCCGGGAAAGGCCGAGCTGCAAAAGAGCAACGCATGCCCACGCCAGGTCCTTTGTAATTCAAGCGCACCCTGCGCCGTCACGTGGCACAGAAATCGAGGAATGCATATTTAACTATTTGACCAGATTTCTTTCGATATTTTTAGGGGATCTTTCATATCTTTCCATAATTCTAATGTATCTAGGATATTTATTAGATGGGATTTGATTTCCATATTGATTTGTTAGCTAGGATTTCTATTTCCATTCAAATTCTTATTCCTTATAGGAAAAATTGGGGTTTTGATGTTTTATTCCTTATAGAATTAAGATTTCTTATTATATAGAATTAAGATTTCTTATTATTAGTATAAATATGATACATGGTTCATGTAATAGTTAGACAACTTTGATAAATAAAATTCTTGTGAGATTATTCTTCTTTTGGTTAAGAACTCCTGAATTGTTCATAATTTTTCTGTGAGATTCGTTATCGACTTATCATACAACAATTCATACTTATGTGTGGCGTCTTCTACTATACATCAATCGTCGATTGTACTTTTGGTTCTTGTCTCGTTATACACATTGGGTCAAGGTGTCGTTGGTGTTCCATTCAACGCAACTTCCTTGTACGATCGATTGTATCAAGGTTCTCGTCTCAATATAGACGTTGGGTTGAGGTGTCGTGAGCGTTCCACCTTACGACTTTGCTAGAAACGATCCAGGCGACGACCACCTCACGCAAGCGTGCTGTGGAGTCCATCAATGATTATGTCTATATTCACGTCCATTATCACTATGGAGAATTTTAACTTGACTAAAAGACAATTTGCACCCCAAATTTTACACCATTGTTGACTTTTGCTCCCCAAACCGAAAAAGATGTCTAAATACACCCCAAACTTCATTATACGTAACAAAACGCACACTTTCTTCACTTAACCGGTCAAAAGTGACCGGCTAAGGCTATAACACAAGTTTGGGGTGCAAATTATCTTTTAGTCTTAAAAATTGGCAAAAATAATTAATTTTAAATAAAATAAAATAATTTTAAAATAATTAATTTTAAATAAAATAATTAGTTTTAAAAACAAAATTTTTAAAAATAGAATTTTTTTTTAAACAGAATTTTATTTAACTTGTAAAAAAAATTCTGTTTTTAAAAATTTTGTAAAAACATAATTTTTTTTAAAACAAAATAAAATTCTGTTTTTAAAAAATTTTGTTTTAAAAAGAATTTTATTTTTTACAAAATTCTGTTTTTTGAAAAATTCTATTTTAAAAATTTTTGTTACTCGTAATAATTTCTAATTTTATTTCTCATATTAAAGTCATCAAACTTAATTAATATATTTTAGCTTTACTTTATTTTTATCTTTATTTCTCGATTAGCGATTTTTTGAGTTGATAGACTTTACACATAATTGTTTTATTTTAAAATAATTAATTATAAGTTTTAGTCTTGATATTTAATTATAAGGAAAAAAATGTCATTATCATTCACAAATAATAACATGAAAAATAAAGAAAGTCTTAATACATATCCTGACAAATATATGTGAATAGTAAATACATTATGCATACATGAAATATTTGAGAATTAAAATGATTCACTCTCTTGATTTTATCTTATCATTTTCCACGTTAATCGTAATTTAAATTTCTCATTATATTAATTAGTGGACAAATAAACAAAATTTTGTTTTTGTTTTTTAAACAGAAATCTTTCAAAACAAAATTTTGTTTTTAACTTGTAAAAAAAGTCTGTTTTTACAAAATTATGTTTTAAAAATTATGTTTTTGTTTTAAAAAAGAAATTTTTTAAAACAAAATAAAATTCTGTTTTTAAAAAATTTTGTTTTAAAAAAATCTGTTTTTTACAAAATTCTGTTTTGAAAAATTCTATTTTTAAAAATTTTGTTTTACAAAATTTTGTTTTAAAAAACAAAAACAATTTTTTTTATGTGGCAAAAATGAATTTTTACAAGTTAATGATTTTTAAACCGGAATGATTAATAATTAATTTTAAAATAAAAATAAAATAATCATGTTACAAGTTAATGATTAATTATTAATCATTAATTCCAAATATTTATTTTAATTTTATTATTTTAATTATTTTATTTTAAATTAATTATTTTATTTTTAAAACTAATTATTTTATTTAAAATTAATTATTTTAAAATTATTTTATTTTATTTAAAATTAATTATTTTTGACAATTTTTAAGACTAAAAGACAATTTGCAACCCCAAACTTGTTATTACGACTTTAGCCATTCACTTTTGACCAGGTTAAGTATGAAGAAAGTGTGCGTTTTGTTACGTATAATGAAGTTTGGGGTGTACTTGGGTACACCTTTTTCGATTTGGGGTGCAAAAGTCAACAATGGTGTAAAATTTGGGGTGCAAATTGTCTTTTAGTCTTTTAACTTTAGCGTCAAATTGAGTTTGAATCATTTTATAAAATTATTAAAAATAATCAAACACCTCATTTGGGCTTGAATCATTTTATGAAATTATTGAAAACAATCAAACACCTCATTTTTGGAACGAAAAAGATAAATCAAGAGACACGAGACTTCAGCACAGAACAATTGGAGAACGATGCTTAAGAAAGGCCAGGATACAAATAAACTATTGGAAAAAAAGAAGAAGAAAAGTCCAGCATATATAGAACCTACATGGTACTGACATGCATAGGCACCACAGAACGCCAGGAAACAAGAACAATAATCAATTATGAAGAATGTTGAATACAAGAAGACATTAATTCTGCTCTTTTGTTTCAACAATAAAACAACCTACATAATTATAAATAGATAAATCTGATAAAATGTTGATTAGGGTATCTTCTAATATACAGTAGACATCACAACGCTATCTTCCATTCTTTTCCTTTTTATTTACTGTACAAGACATCACGGATTTATCTTGTAAACTTGTACAATAAATATCACCAAATCATAACCCCTAGAATAATAAGCCTATGCATATGTCTTCTTTTATTGGCAAGTCAACAGTTATAAAAGGGTAAATGAACTCATAAAAACCCCAAGTTCTGGGGTTGCAAACTCCACCAAAAATTAAAAAAAATAAACCAATATTTCTGAAATTTTCAGAACTGGGTTTCATTTCAACTCCAATTCCAATCAAATTCACATCTTTTTGGACCCTCCAAACCCATAATCGCATACCAAATTCAGCTGATAAAACAGTTCTTGGGTTCACCAAAAAAGAAAAAAAAAAAACAAAACCAGTCATCAAGAACACAAGCAAACAGTAGCAGAAGCTTATAAATACACATTTATTTAGTAAAAAAATGAAAAAGTTTACCTGAGTAATCTCTGCAGAAGTGACCCATATGAATACAAAAGTGCCAATCAAACCCAACCCAGCTTTGTACTTCCAACCCATTACCCAAAAAAGCACAAAAAGAAATTCCCAAATTTGTATGAATAAAGAAAATTTTGTCTACAAAATCTTCATGTTTCTCTCTTTAAGCTCTCTAGCATATAAGGGGTCAGTAAAAGTATATTTGGGAGATTTGAAGAGCTTCATTCAATGTTCGGTTTTGAGTTTTGACCGCTGAGTCGGTGACTCCAAGAAAATGACCAAATTGGTATCAAACCTTCACGACCTGACTAAATAACATATGACCTGACTAAATAACATATGACCCTCCTCCTTGTTATGTTTTTGCTAAATTATTTCTTAAACTTTTTTTTAGCACAGCTATTCTTCAATAATACATTAATTATGCAAAAGTTTTCCTCCACTATTTTTGGTCAATTTTCATTAGTCAAACAAGATATTTTCCGTTAGTCAAATATTTCCCCAAACTTTTATCATTTTCATTTAATTTGATCTAATTAATTAAATTATGAACTTGTCCAATAAATAACATAAATGTCAAAAAATAACAAATATTCATTTTATCAAGAAAATAAATTCATACACTTTTGCTAATTAAATTTCTCAAATATTAAAATTTTTGTAATATACATTCAAACATAATTTTCTCTAATGTAAAAATAAAATTTTAATCCATCTAAAAAGTGTAAATTAACACAAAAAAAAATATATTTTTTTTTTCTAAATATTAAAATTTACGTAAAAAAAAATTAAAATATTGTTACGTAACGAATCTTATAATTCATATAAAAAATTGTTAAAAATTGTGTTAATTATTTTTTGATTTGATGTTTGCGCATGTGCGTGTGATGGGTGCAGCCAGTACCATCAACTCCCACACGATTTGTATTACTCTGTATTCACAGAACCCAAAAGAAAATGCAAAATCAACATTACTGTAAGAAAACAAATAAAAACATCAAATCAAAAAGTAATATAGAATTATAACATAAATTTAAATACTTTAATAAATGAATTATATGATTCGTTTTGTAACAAGTATTTCTCTAAGTTTGTTTTACGTAAATTTTAATATTTAGAAAAAAATATAATTTTGTTGTGTTAATTTGGGAAATTAAAATTTTACTTTTAAATTAGAAAAAATATGTTTGAATATATATTACGAAAATTTTTAATATTTAAGAAATTTAATTAGCAAGAAGTGTATGAATTTATTTTCTTGATAAAATGAATATTTGTTATTTTTTAATATTTATGTTATTTATTGCACAAGTTCATAATTTAATTAATCAGATCAAGTTAAATGAAAATGATAAAAGTTTGAGAAACATTTGACTAATGGAAAACATCTTGTTTGACTAACGGAAATTGACCAAAAATAGAAAAGGAATACTTTTGCACAACTAATATATCATTGAGGAACAAATAGGAGGGTCAGATATGCTATTTAGTCTTCACGGCCATAAATAATACAAAAATAAAAAGTTGGACTTTTTGTCTTAGAAATCAATTTTGTTTTAAATTAACGCATCTTATGTAATACCCGAAAAATATATATTAAATAAATAAATAAATAAAACTATTTTGTTTTAAAACATATTAATTGAACTTTGTCATTTATTTGGGTCAAAATAGTCATTTAATTTATGTGGGCTAATGTATTAATAAATGATTAATAAATTAGGGTCCTTAACACTAATATACAACAATTAGAAAGTATTTACAAAAATAAAACATTCATAAAATAATTACAAATATAACAAAACACAGTATATTACTATTCCTAAAATCACGTATCATTAACTCCTACATGTCAGTTATTTTCCTTTCATATTTGTAACCAACCGCACCTAAATTCAAGCAACTGATGAAACATGCAACTCCAAATCAATCGGAATAACAGATCAACGCCAAATCAATCGGAGAAGCCAAAATCTTCTATCGCGACCTGACTCGGATATCGGAGAAGACGAAGCTTCTGTCATGTATTTAACTCAGAATCGGAGAAGATTTAAACTTGTTGTCGCGACGCATCTCTAAGATCGAAAATAGTATACAAAATCAACAAGGCTTTCGAGTTTAGTAACCAAAAACTTAATTACTGCAGTGATTGTTGAATACAAGATCAACATCAACTTCGATACAAACACTGAGGTATTTGAGTTTAAAATTTATAAGCATATAGTTACCTATTGTTACTACAAATTACTATATTGGTTACCTTTCTTAAGTTTTTCGCACTTAAAATTGTCACAAAGTAAGAATTCTGAATGTTTTGATTGCAAAATGTATTTCAAAACATGTTTTATATTATGGTTACTAAGGTTAAATAAATTGGTTACTGTATACTGTTGTATTGGTTACTGACTATTCTGTCTTGGTTACGTGTAACATTATATTGTCTAATGTTGTATTAGTTACTGACTAATGTTGTTTTGGTTACTGCATAATATTACTAATTAATGTTGAATTGGTTACTGACTAATGCTGACTTGGTTACTATGTAACATTCTTTTGGTTACTAACTAATGTTGACTTGCTTACTGTGTAAAACTATAATGGTTACTGACTAATGCTGACTTGGTTACTGTGTAAAATTATAGTGTTGACTTGGTTACTATGTAAAATTATTTACTGACTAATGCTGACTTGGTTACTAACTAATGCTGACTTGGTTACTGACTAATGCAAACTTAATTACTGTAATGATTAATTGGTTACTGTAATATTGGTTGCTGAAGCATATTAATGTACACTTCTACTTGTGTTTTTTATATTAATGGTTACTTGTTAGCTACATTGGTTATATTTTTACAAAATTTTGTCTTTAGTTGGTAACAAACAAATTATACTGGTTATTTTTTACTATAAAAATGCAATGGAGAATGTATTTATCTTGTGGATACTAAGTAAATATATGTTGGTTACTATCTAATTTGGATTTGGTTAGTATATAATGCTGACTTGGTTACTGTGTAATATTACCATGGTTACTGCATTATATTATTGTGTTTTATAATGATTATTTTATATTGATGGTTACTAATTAACTACATTGGTTACCTTCATACATCTGTTAATCTTTAATTTGTAACAAAGTCATTACTGATTGTTTTGGTTGTAAAATGAATGTAAAAATATTTTTTATAATCTTGGCTACTAATTACATATATCTTGGTTACAGTATAATATGTATTTAGATACTGTAAGGTATTTATTTGGTTATTCTATAATGTTATTGAGTTTTATAATTATTTCTTTTATATTGGTGGTTACTTATTGACTACATTGGTTACCTTCGGACAACTGTTAATCTGATTATATATATTGGTTGTTGTATACTATTTAATTGGTTACAGTATAATGTTTATTTGGTTGCAGTGACAATTTGGCAATTTTTGTCAAGTTTGGAGTGTCAAATTTTGGCGTTTTCGGAGCCTAATTTCATTGAAAAGCGAATTGAACGATCAAAAATCACCGACTTAAATTTGGTGAACTACAGGAGGTTTTTGGTCAAATTCCATCATTTAGGACTTCAAAATTGCATGTAAAAATGTGGTTTATATTCTGGTTACTATGATTATGTAATTTGGTTACTATCTAATATTAATTTGGTTACTTTACAATGTTTATTCAGTTGTTAGACAATGGAGATTGACAGTAACCAGTACAACAAATTTAATTGTTAACAGGAATATATAATTGTTTACTGCTGGTAACTATTAACCACATGGTTGGTAACATCTTTGATGGTGTACAGTAACCAAAATTGATGTTGATTAATATTTTAATTTTGATTCCATCATGAGTTATCAATATAAAGTAAACATATACATTGAACAATTGGTAAATCTGATTCGAAACATTTTATGTAAATTTGGTTACCCATATAAAATAAAATGGTTACCTCTATATTCATATTTAGTTACCAACTGGCATGGACCATTTCTTTATAAATTTTATAACTACGTAATTTAAAAGTATCCATCAGCTAGATAAATGGAAACCCTCACATGTACATTAAGCACTTGATAATTGTTCTGATATAAGTTTTTAATTATTTGGTTACTAACAAAAACTAAAATGGTTACCCTTATATGCAGATTTGGTTACCAACTGCACCTCTTAAGCTATTTTTATTTTAATATGAGATCTATAAGTGATCATCATATATATAAATGAGAACTCTTAATTGGAGTTTCTTATTCTATCATGATGACAGGGTATAAATAAAACATATACCTTTAATACTTTATAACAGTCTTGATACAAGTTTATAATTATCTGGTTACTAACAAGCTTGTAACTATCTATGATAATTATCTGGTTACTAACAAGCTTGTAGATAAATAGGACACTCACACATGTACATTTAACAATTGATGTTTGTCTGATACAAGCTTGTAACTATCTGAAGTCAATAATAATAAATAACCATAATGTAACATAATAAAAGCAGTAACCACATAATTATATGATAGTAACTGAGCAGGTTTTAATGGTAACCAAAAACAAAACATCATGTAATGAAACCCAGTTTAAGGCAATCCATGTATACTAAAAACAATTACATATTAACCGAATAAAAATAAAAGTATATGAAATCCCACATTGAGGACACAATAATAATAGTAGCCAAACCATAAGGTAACATGAACTAAAACATAATAAAGAAGTAACCAAATAGTTATATGTAAATAACGCAACATGTTTTAATGGTAACCAAAATGAAAAACAACCTCATATATCCAACCAAGTTTAGGCAACCCATGTATACTCACATGTACATTTAACCATAACTTTTCCAATGAATTTTCTAGAAGAGCATAACCCTTGTAGAATATATTTGAAGGAATTTACAAAATAATACATTAATGTATACTAAAGCAAATACATGGTTTATTATGACTTGGGTTTATTATTTACAAAAATAATACATCCACAAACTAATGATGCCTTAAACTTCTCAACCGACTTGGGTTCAATTTCTTGGTAATAATGTTGGGGACTTCCATGTCACACCAATATATAACTTTTCTAATGAATTTTTCATTGCATTCCTCATAGTAAAGATCCCATAACGCAAATAAATAAAATCAGTTTACACAATATCATTAGTAACGGATATAAACAATATTTATAATATAAATAAATATTCGTAGTGACCAACAAATAAAAAGCATACTAACCAAAACATAATATAACAATTACACAAGAGCCAAAAGCAGTATAACAAATAACCAACATCCCATTATCGACCGCATAATAATAGTTATCATATCATAATATAACATTAATCATACCATAATAAAGTAGTAACCAAAAAGTTATATTATATAATCTAATGGTGACCAAAATATAAACAACATGTAGTACAGACCATTTTATATAGTAAACAAACAGTTATATATAATATTAACCAAAACATAATTTAAAGGTCACCAAAACAAAAATATGTATACCAAAAAATATACTAAAGAAGTAACCAAACAGTTATATACTAATAACCAAACCATGTTTTAATGGTAACCAACACATAAAACAACATGTATACCAAACCCAGTTTAGTCAACCAATGTATACTAAGCAAATACATTGGAACCAAAACAACATATACAAGTAACCAAAATTCCAATTGAGGGAAAAAAAATGGTATCCAAATCATAAGCCAACAAAAAAAATATACTAATGAAGTAACCAAACAGTTATATGTTAGTAACCAAAACATATATTAATGGTAACCAATACATAAACAACATATAGACCAAACACAGTTTAGTCAACCCATATATACTAAGTAAATACATGGTAACCAGAACAACAAAAAACAGTAACCAAAATCCCAACTCAAGAAAACAAAAATAGAATCCAAATCAGAAACTAACAATAACCAAAAACATACTAAAGAAGTAACCAAATATTTATATGATAGTAACCAAAACATGTTTTAATGGTAACTGATAAGTAGGTTTTATACCTACTTATCCGGTATCTTTTACTTGAATTAGTTGCTTATAATCATGTGTCTTAGTTACTTTTCATGTATTTTGTGTTCATTTTGTAGGTTATATGTTTAGGAGCGGTGTGAGCGACTATTGGTAAGGAAAAGCAAGGAAAATGCAAAGAAAAGCAATCCGGACATCATTTGGGCTTTCATGTTCATTTCATGTTCTTGGCTTGGAACTTGGACTATATTGTAGAGCTTCTTCTTAGCTTTCCCGAATATCTTAAATCATTCCCTTGTTTTCATTCGTTTAAATAAGATTGAGTTGGTTACGGGTTAGTACTTGGTGATTTTTATTAAATAATTCTCTGTGGGAACGATACTCAACTTATCACTTTATTACTTGTTGACCACGTATACTTGCATGTTGTGCGTAATTAGATTTTACCCAACAAGTTTTTGGCGCCGTTGCCGGGGAATTAATTTAATAATTATTTACCAATATTAATTTCAATCAAATTAGTCTTAATTTAAACATTTTATTTTAATTCTCTTCCTATATTTCTCTTTTTGAGTACCATGGATGACTTTATGTATCAATGGCCATACCTGAAACATGACTCACCCGAGGGGAGCAGAGATTGACAGACTCGCGACACTTTCTCGCAACGTCGGCCTGATTTGAAGACATTTCGAGGAGGTTGGACGTTATCGCAACCCAACAAAAAGTCGAAGGATGGAAATTATGTGTGTATTGTCTTTGTAACCATCCGAGTCATCAATGCACGCGAATTAGTTTTAGGGGACAACATGGTGGTGTATACATCAACCAAGATGCATATGATAATTACCATCAAGTTTGGGGTATCACCCGATTCGCTCGTGGAGCTACAATTATGAAGACCAATACTACGCTCCAAATCCAACATACACACCGGAATTTTCATGTAAACCTCCATTGCCACAAGAAGAAAAGTCAAATTTGGAGGAATTACTGTCAAATTTCATAGCATCAAATGAGGAGAGGAGGATTAATCAAGAGCGGTCAATTCAGAATCAAGAGATATCAAGGCAAATCTGCAGAACCAGGTGGATCAAATACTCAAAGACTTGAACAACTGTCCTCAAAACAATTGGTGTTATGATGAGGATTCCGAGATTAATGAAGTGTCCGAGCCAAATCTATAACTAGATGAGCCACGAGATGTTGAAAAAGAGGAGACACATGGGGATAATGAAAACAAGGCCGGTAAAGAACTAATTGTGAGAACCAACGATGATGAGCCGATGTTATTTATGCCTCAAGTGCCTTCTCCTCCACAGTTTAAGAATCCGGTTAGACTTGCAAAACCTTGTCCGATTGGTAGTCATGTCGTCGGCAATACTCCTTGTGACGTAAAAGCAAGTACAACTTCGAAGCCATAGTGTGATGAGCTGGAGAAGATAGAAGAAGAGATTGTTGTGTCTGACAAGCCTCAATGCCAGAATCTATTCACAGACACAATGGAGAAAACACCTAGATGTTGGACGTTCTTGAATGTATTCTTATCTAAAGAAAGCATGCTAGGTGAGTTTAATACAATGGCTATCACAAATGGGAACCTACCAAAAGCTATATTATTTCCGATGGATGGAGGGTTCCTCAACTTTTGAAGAGGAATTGGATAGCATTGACCAGACAAAGTCAGGCTGAAAGACTATAAATCAAGCGCTGACTGGGAGGCAACCCATGAATTTTTATATTTATATGCTTTACTAGTTTATTTAGTAGATAGGAATTAATTTGCTTATTAAGCTCTCTTATATTCTAATCCACGTTGTTTCTTCATTGCAGGTATTGGAGGTTCAATGGATAGGAAAATAATCGTTGCCGCCATCGCCACCATCAACTCACGCTTAGCCCTTACCGCTATATTCTTACAATGAGGACATTGTAATTGCTAAGTTTGGGGGAGTTTAGTTTAGTTCGTTATTGCATGTGTAGTTTCATGTTTATGTTATGTTATTTTGCATATGTTGTTAATTTAGTTTAGGTTTATTATTTAAAAAAAATCAAATCAAAAATTCAAAAATAATAGTTAGTTACTATGTTCATCTTGCATGATTCCAACTGTTAGATAGTTCAGTTTATTTTGGCCAATGATGAGATTGGAATTGAGTAGACAAGTATAGTACTGACTATTAGAGCTTTGATGTGATTTCTTGTTAGGAATTGAGTCTTTTTCATGAAAACCGGTATAATAAGGATAAAGACAAAGTAAAAACAACTTGTTGATTGATTGAGTTTAAATTGATACATAATGGGACTCTAAAGGATAATGCTAGTTTGAATGAAAGAATGACAAGAATAAGTAGTGATGGCTAAAGTTAAACAAGAACCAAAGTTTGGGGGAATATATGGGGTATATAAGCTATTGAAAAAAAAGAAAAAAAAGTATGAATAAACATCGTGGCGTGCTTGTCTAGTTTTGTGGCATTTGTTACTTGAGTAAGTAAGCTCGAGGGGATTGTCTCTACACCTAGCGCCCTAAGGTCTTAATGGTCTGGGAGTCGTTGGTCGAAAGCTCGTTAAGGTAGCATTGAAAAGCCTAAGGGAATAAGACATTGCATAGCTATGTGTATAAAAAAATATTAAAAAAAATGAATAAAACAGGAAATAAGAGCAAAAAGCCCCCGTAGGTGAAAAATAAAGCATAAGTATCCCATGTTGACCCTCGATATTGGTAATTATTTGATTTTAGTTAGATCTAGCTTGTTTTTGGATTTTTTGAGTTTACACTGTATGATGCCTTCAAAGAGACTTGTTATGTGTTAAATTTGATTTTATATCAGTTAACATGGATGTTGAGCATACACGCACTATACCAGTAATAACAGTTTAAGATTTGATGATTGATTAGGAAATTGTTGATTGGTTTTGATATGAAGTATTATCGTGTTTGCTTGATTGCTCTAAGGCCGAGAGAATAGATTTGATTCTATCAAATAATGCTGGATTCATAGGCATATAGATTAGTTGCATTTCATTGCATTGCATTGCATTATGTTGTGTTGCTTGAGGAATGACAACCGGTTTAAGTTTAGTATTTGATAAGTAGGTTTTATACCTACTTATCTGATATCTTTAACTTGAATTAGTTGCTTATACTCATGTGTCTTAGTTACTTTTCATGCATTTTGTGTTCATTTTGTAGGTTATATGTTTGGGAGCGGTGTGGCGACTATTAATAAGAAAAGCAAGGAAAATCTGAAAAAAGCAATCGGTACATCATTTGGGCTTTCATGTTCATTTCATGTTCTTGGCTTGGAACTTGGACTATATTGTAGAGCTTCTTCTTAGCTTTCCAGAACATCTTAAATCATTCCAATCGGAGTTCGGATGAAAGAGTTATGACATTTCTACCAACGGACGTCGTTGAACTTCATTGTTTTGGGTGGCCATTTGCATAGCAGTCACTTCCAGTCCAATGTCGACCTTCATCTGTTCGTTATTTCTCAAAACTCAAAGAATAAAAATTGTAGATCTCGTCGATAGCTTCGATTTGATAGGTGGCAGGCTCCGTAACTCCTCCCGGTTTAAAAGTTATGACAGTTTTAGCAGAGGAGGTTCCGGCAGAAAAATAATTGGCAGATTGGGGGCAAGCCGTGGCTTGCCATTTTGTGCTTTGATAGCAAGCTGGGGCTTGGGGTCCTAGGCGTTAAATCAGTAGCATAGCAAGCCGGGGCTTGCTATTTACAAAACAAATAACAAGTCCGAGCTTGCCTGTCTTATGAGAATGAGTAGTTTTGTTCAAATTTGAGTCAAAAAAGGATTGTTTCGAGTTGTTTGATTCAAGGACTTCCAAGAGGACTTAAATACATATAAAGAGCATATAAAAGGAGGAGAATTACAAGGATTAGAGAGAAGTTTTTGGAAGAATTCCATTAGATTAGATTAGAGTAAATTAGATCAAAACCCTAGTTCTAATGAGTTTTGGAGATTGAAGCAACTTGGAGACCATTGAAGATTCAAAGTAGGAGCAAGGAGGGAGCATCAAATCTACAGAAAATAGATTCTATCTTCTCATCTTCTTCTATCTTTGTCATTTATTGTTTATTCAATTGTGAATTCTTAGTTTTTATTCAATAATCATGAACTAATTCTTTGTTTGAGATTACAATGGATCTTATTGTGTAGTTTATTTTAATATGCTTCGTTATCAATTATTATGTTCTATTGTGAGGATTGTCTATTATGATTTGAACTTAATTGTTTAATTGATTGGCCATCAATTACCGTGATAATCTATATGAACTCGAGAGATGAAGTATAGATTTAGATCTGATTATGATAGCATGTGTTCATGATTTTGTGAATAAACTTGATCTTGATGAATGTTAAGGTAGAGATATGCTTGACATCGCATGTAATCGGATAGAGAACTTATTCTTTAACCTTCTTGATTGTAATTCACATAGAGATATAGTGGGTTAGTTGATTAAAGGTGTTTAACAATTTCTATCTTAATTGTGGATTAGCGTTAATACGGTATTAGTGCATCGAGAGGTGGTTAATACTACTTTAGTGTTCTTGATTAACAATTCGGGCTAGAGAATAATTGATGAGAAGTGTGTTAACTTAAATGAAGCAATAGGTGAAGTTGCGATCTTAAATCTCCGTAATCTTAATTTAACTAGTGGAATTTAATAGTAGTTTAATTTATATAATTTGAAATTCATTCATTTAAATAAGATTGAGTTGGTTACGGGTTAGTACTTGGTGATTTTTATTAAATAATTCTCTGTGGGAACGATACTCAACTTATCACTTTATTACTTGTTGACCACATATACTTGCGTGTTGTGCGTAATTAGATTTTACCCAACAGTAACCAATACATAAATAACATGTACACCAAAACCAATTTAGTCAACCATGTATACTAAGCAAATACATGGTAACCATAACAACATAAAAAAGTAACCAAAATACCAAATCAAGGTAACAAAAATGGTATCCGAATCACAAGCTAACAGTAACCAAAACATAATGCAGAAGTAACCAAACAGTTATATGATAGTAACAATAACAAAATTTAAATTAGCACACCTTTAAAAAAAATTTGGGTTGGAAATATCTTCTGGCTATGAACTTGAGCTTCTGTATTAACTACAGGAACATCAAAATCAGAATCCAACTGCACAAACCCAAATAAATTTCTTCAAGTCCTTAATAGAATCACCCTCTGTGATTCTTTTCCTCTTTCCATCCTTCTTCCTTGTATCAGCCATTCTATACAAAACATAAAAACAACACAAACCCAAATAATCAATACCCCATTCTATTAGAAACATAGCGTATATATATGATCATATTGACAATTAATTAGTAGAATGAGAATTAACAGAAATTAGAACCGGACCTTAGAGAGAGAAACCGAGAATCCTTTCGGGGCCAGAGAGAGTTGGAGAGAGAAATCACGTGATTCATTGCACGAGTTGGAGAGAGAAAGTCACGTATTATCCTAAAAACATAGCCTGAAAGTCACGTATTCAATTTTCTGTCAGAGTTGAGAGACTATGGTGTTGCGGCGGCGGCGACGGCGGCGGAAGAGGACGACGACGAGTGGCTTCGAGAGGAGAGAGAGAAGTAGTAAGGGAGAAGAGAGAGAAATAGTAAGGGCGGATAGAGAGAGACCGAAGGAAGATGGAAACTAATTTGCTATGTCAGCCCATTAATATTAATGCCTTAATTTAAGGAATTTTAATTGTATTAGGATTGAAAATAAAAATGATGAAGTGTAGTATTTTTATAATTATTTTATGAATGTATGATTTTTGTAATTATTTTTAAAAATGTACTAATATATGTAATTAATCCTTTAATAAAACCCATTCATTCAAACATCCAACCAAAATAAATCCAATCACATTGGTTAATAGTCCATAATCAATCCCATTTATTATCATACATATCATCATATGTATCAATAAATAAAATCATTCATCTTATGAATTATAATCATTCCATATATATATATATATGAGTATCATTTAATCGGCAATTTAAGTTACATGAAATCCAATTTCAAGATTAAAATAAACTCTTTATTTTAATTATAAAATTATTAAGAGTATTATATATATATATATATATATATATATATATGATATTAACATAAGTAATTATACATCTGCATATTGGATTTACAGTTATATATATATTATATATATAATCTAAATCTGCTCCAAAAGGAAACACGTGATTCAGCGAAATCGATTACCGTTTTTTCTTTTTTCTTTTTAAATAAATTCTATACAACAAATTATGCCCAATAAATTATTCTAAATACATACCCACACAAATATGGAATTAAAACAATTAACAATTGGCATAAAGTTTGGCTCTAATACCACTGTAAGGTTTTGTGAAGATCAAAGTAACAATCAAATTGCAAAATTAGCGGAAGAAAAGTAAAATAAGATTTTAAAATTTTTCACAAACCAATTACCCGGATCATCCTTTATGCATATTATTAATTAAAACGAAGAACAAGAAGTTATGAAATCATACCCTTGTAGATACGAGCTTCCACAGGTACGAGTTCAACTCCTACTTCTCTGTGATCTCCTTGAATCTTCGGGTAGATTTCTTTCTTTGATCAATGTTAGCCACCCAAGTGTATGACCTCTATATATAGCTGATCCACCAAGGAAAAAGAATTTTCAAGAAGAAGAGTGTATTGGCTCAAACCCTAGTTTTTCCTATCTCTATAGAAAAAGGGGCGTACCCTCCAACTATTGGAATTACTTATATTTGATATATGATATAAGACTCTTCTTATAAAGATATCAGGTAACACTATTTAATTAAAAATAAGGTATTATTTAATTAATTAAACTCATTTAATTAATTGGGCTCCCTAATCTTATTAGGGATAATTAATTAAACTCCTTTAACTAATTTTGCCTCCTAATCCTATTAGGAATAAATAGAGTACTTATATTAAATTAATTCCTAAACTCTTTTAGAAATTAAAATAATAATAATTTTAATAATATTAATAAGACTCCTCTTATTAATTTTTATTTAATATTTTCAAATATTAAATAATAAATATTAAGCTATTTAATTTATTCTATCACCATAGATTAAATTAAATATACTTAACATATTATTACGATTATGTCATTAACTTCTTAAATAATTATTCTTCCTTTTTATGGTATGACTATTTAGGTTCTCCATATTAAACCGATTGTGAATAAATCAATTAGAACAATTCTAATCTTATTTAAATAAATAAATTAAATAATTAATTTATTTAAATAAATAATATTTATTCTACAATAGGGATAAGCCTCCCTAGCGATCAATGACTTTCCAAATAATATAGATTTACACATTAATCATAAAAGAACCTATGAGTAAATAGTTACCGTACAATTTAATCATTCCACCGTACAATGTCCCAATTAAATATAGGACATGAAATTACTGTCAAGTCTTATTTTATTTAATTACATGTATTTCGATTCCTAAATGTACAACTCCTAATGAATGCAAATTAGAAACTACTTTCTAAATTCATTCCACCTTGGCCAAGGATTCCTGAGTTATCATTTATCGAATCACATAGGACATTTCACTTCTTTTACTAGAAGTGGTAGATTCTTTATTGATCATTCATTATCTCCATATATAACTTAGTACACCCAAGCATACTCTTTGATATACCCTAAGAGTCTTAAGGAATAAGTCAAAGTGTAATTCATTATATATAAGATACTATGATGATCTCAAGTCTAATGATCATTTGTACTACTATCACTACAGGAATTCCTATTGACAGGCAAGTAAAACTATATTAGGTATTCCTTAGAGAGTTACGTTCAGTGAACTTATTCTCCAATAAGCACCTACATACTTGCTTTAGTGTCTCTACACAAATGATCATGAGATCAATCATCCTCATCCAATGAGCAAACAACATACGTACTAATCTATCCGGATTCACTGATCCCCTTTTTAGTAATCCATTGATTGGGAACATTTTAATTTTAAGCTATCTAAGAATTTAGATCTCGTTAGCATGATCTCATCATTCTAAAAGCATTGCTTAAAACTATGGGTTTATCACATATTATTAAAACAGCACCATGTAGATAATTAAACGCCTTTATTAAATAATTCTTTTATTAATAAATAAATAAGATTGATTACAAAGTATATGCTTTATCATCATACATGATTGGCTTATATGCATACTACTTTCACAAAGAGATAGAAGTTTATGTGGATGACATCATTGTTAAGTCCTGAAGGGAGGAAGACCACATAGACTATCTTAAAAAGCTCTTCATCCGGTTGTGTAAGTACAACTTGAAGCTAAATCCGGCCAAGTGAGCCTTCGGCGTCAAGTCAGGCAAGTTATTGGGATTCCTAGTGAGCGAAAAAAGCATTGAGCTGGATCCTACAAAAATTCAAGCTATTATTGAAATGCCCATACCCCAGACAGAGAGGGAAATACGATGATTTCTGGGAAGAATCAACTTCATCAGCCGATTCATTTCCCAACTCACAGCAACCTGTGAGCCCATCTTCAAGTTGTTAAGGAAGAACTCCTCCAAGAAATGGAACAAAGAGTGTCAAAAAGTCTTCCTTTCCATCAAAGAACAACTAGTCAAAACTCTTGTCTTGGTACCTCCCAAGGATGGCGTTCTGTGAGACTCCGAATTTTATAAAATAAAAGTATTCAATTTTTCTATTTTGGTGAATAGTTAAATTGATAAAAGTTTAAAGTTAAGGGTGACATTTGAAAATTTTTCAAAGTAAGTGATGATGAAGTTTTGTTTTATTAGTATTATTAATGTAATAAAAGCAGAAAAGCTTTTTATATAAAATAGAATACTTTTATAAAGTTATTCTATAAATAAAATATATTATATTCTATTATGCATAGTGTTTTGTATAGTAAAATCTTTTATATAAAATGTAGAATACTTTTATAAAGTTATTCTATAAATAGAATATATTATATTTTATTATGCATAAATGTTGCATAAAGGCTGCATAGTATTTTGCATAGTAAAATCTTTTTAATAAAACAAAATACTTTTATAAAGTTATTCATTTTTATTAGATTATAAATAGAATATATTATATTTTATTTAAAAGATTTTGCTTTAAATATGGACCAAATGTCGATTAAAAGTAAATCAATCTGACCATTCATGAATTAGTTACTTATGTACCCATTCTTCTACATAAATAGAAGCTCATTCCTTCATTATTTCTTACGAATTCAATCTGAAACTCTAGAGAGAGAAACTATAGAGAGAGTTCTTTCTCGTAATCTCAAGCGTATTTCTTTAGAGTTTAAGAAAGCTTTGAGCGAGAAGATAGTGCAAGTTTTCTTCATATATTCCCGCCTCCCTATTTAATACTCTTCTTTCAAAGGTGAAGATAGGTGATGAAAATTATCTTCGTCCCGGGTGTGAAAAGGAATTCGTAATCACAAGTTATGATTATGAGTTATTCATATGATTGTGGACAAGAATTGTTGATTGATGTTATAGGGATAAAACTTTATTGGTGGACTTTTAACATGGAGATGATAATAGACGGATGGTCTATTCGACTCTTCTAATGGATTGCTTGTTCTCACGCGCAACTACTTGCTGAAAAGTTTTATCATCTACCATATGTTCTAAATCTCGATTTATTATGGATAAAGGCTATTGATGATGAAAAATATCTTTAGTCATGATATTCTTTATCAAGCTAGTTGTGCTTCACCCTTTGCTTCACAATTCCTTTCGTAATAAGAGTGTAGGCGGGTCAAGTTTGGGACAACAGGAAATAGTGAGATGGTCCGAGACTCTTCAAGTTTCTCAATACATTATAAAATGAAAGATGACATGCAATATATAATTGCATTGAGGACCTAAGATGTGTGTGTCGTATTTTATATGTCACTTAATAATTGATTTTGGTGAACAACAATAGGTGATGAGAACCCGACCTTGAAAGCGTCAAAAGTGCACCGCATTAAAATGAAGAGAACAGAAATCTTCTCGTGTCCCTTTGGAGACTTGAAATATTTGTTGCTGTACTTTATATGGCATGTAATAATTTGAGTATGAATATTGTCGTATTATATACATTTCAATATTTGTATTGAAACTCACAATATATATGTCGTCGTATTTTGCACGACAATTGTATAAATGGAGTTTATAATTGATTTTTGTACCATGTATTTGGCGACTCAAGATGGGTGATGTATACCTATTTTGGGGGCGTTACACGTTCCCCTGTTTATGTACCTGTCAATCACTGACAATTCCAATGGGCTGCATGCTAGGACAAAAAGATGATAGAGTCCAAGAAATAGTTATCTATTACCTCAGTAAAAGATTCAGCATCAGTGAGCACAAGTATACTTTGATTGAGAAGACTTGTTGTGCATTAGCATGGGCTTCCATGAGATTACAACATTATCTCCATGGTCACACAACACATCTTATATCCTGCATGGATCCTCTTAAGTACGTATTCAGCAAACCTATGTTGAATTGTCGACTATCCAAATGGCAGTTGATCCTCCAGCAATTTGACATCATCTACGTGACCCAAAAGTCTATCAAGGGTCAAGGAATTGCGGATCAACTGGCCGCAGCACCATCCGGGGATTTCAAACCCTTGGAAACATATTTCCCCGATGAAGGGGTAATGACAATTCAGCAACACCATCAAGACAACACACCCTTGTCATGGAAGATGTATTTGGATGGAGCTATAAACATGGAAGGTGTAAGAGCTGGAGCAATTTTGGTATCTATGTTGAGAGAACAATATCATGTTACCATCATATTGTAGTTTGTCAACACCATATAGCTGAGTATGAAGGCTGTATAATGGGGTTGAAGCTAGCCTAATCCATGGGCGTCAAACAGTTAACTGTCTTTAGAGATTCTGAACTGGTAATCAGATAAACCACTGGGGTCTATCACACCAAGTCACCTAGGAATTACATTTGCTGCCTTACCATCGACAAGTTATCCAGATGACTTCAGAGTTTGAAGAAATATCCTTCCTCCACATTCCTCGGAACATGAATGATTTTGCTGATGCACTAGCAACTTTGACCTCCTTGATCAACATATCTGAAAAGGGAAGCATTCCAAATATCCTCTTTGCCAGCCAAAAGGCTCCAGCCTACATGAATTACATCAGAGAAGTATCGGATGAGCTGCCTCCCATTCAACATGTATGACCCCGACTTTTATGAAATAAAAGTATTTAATTTTTCTTATAATTATTAATCTATTTAGTAAATGGTTAAATTGATAAAAGATTAAAGTTAAGGGTGATATGTGAAAATTTTTCAAAGTAGCAAGTTGCCATAAAATATTTTTTTGTGTCGTGAATATTAGGCTTGGTCGCGAATATTCTTTTTAATCGGAAATATTCATACGATTTGCCGCAATCATCATCAGGACCCCATAACGGAATAAATTTTTGGATAATGGCAAGACTTTTACCGTTAAACTGTTAAAATATCCGTTAATAAAAGTACAGTAATACGCATTATTGCACAGTAGCATACGGTATTGCATAATATATCTAATTATTGATGCTTATGTAAGAAGTCACTCGGTTTTATTCAATAATTATCACAGTAGTTGCTACATAGTATCTCATATTATTGATTCCATTATTATCATAGTATCATCTGCATAATATTTATATTATTAAATCAATAATTGAGACGACACAGTTATTTATATTATTATTTGCATTATTGACGATGTCTAGAAAATTTTGTCGAGGAAAGGGGTTTAGTTATTTAATTATGCACCAGTAAGTAGAAATTCTTATCGAAAAGCCCCCTCTTTCCTGAGAACGATCTGGTTGTCAATATTGTGAGTTATAATATTAAATGATGAATAATTGTTGAATGATTAAAAATGTGTTGATTAAAGATAAGTGATTTATGGTAAATATTTATTCAGTTTTTGATATAAATAGAGGGAATTATCATGCATACCAATTATGGTCCCAACAACGTTGCTTCACCCACCTCATCTTAGCATACTGGAGAACGACACTTGCGTCCATACAACGCCTCGAATGGAGTCATGCCGTTACTTGCTTGATAACTATTGTTGTAGGAGAATTCCACTAATGACAAGAACTTGTCCAAACTTCCTCTGAAGTCTATGAAACAGAGTCTTAATAGATCTTCAAGAGTTTGAATAGTCTTCTCCAACTGTCCGTCTGTTTGAGGATGATATGCCAAACTAAATCGTAAATCTATGCCCATAGCGTTTTGCAAACTAACCCAAAATAGTGAAGTGAATCTTAGGTCTTGATCAGAAACTATGGATACTGGCATACCATGCAGTCTTACAATCTCATTTATGTATATACGAGCAAGATGTTCAAGTGAATAAGTTTCTCGTATAGGTAAGAAATGAGCAGACTTGGTTAGTCTATCGATAATAACCCAAATCGCATTTATGCCTTGAGAAACCTTGGGAAGACTAATAATGAAATCCATGGTAATGTGCTCCCACTTCCATTCTGGAATTTCAAGTGGTTGCAATGGTCCTTTTGACACTTGATGCTTCGCCTTGACACGTTGACAAGTTAGACATCTTGAGATAAACTCCACGATCTCTCTCTTCATATCGCTCCACCAAAATGTATGTCGAATATCACGATACATTTTGGTACTTCCGGGATTGATTGCAAACGGTGTGTTGTGCTCCTCCATCATGATTTTATACTTCAAATCAGAGTTGTTAGGAACATAAAGTCTGGAGTTGACTCGAAGTATTCCTTCTTCATCGATTCTTGCTTCCAGAATAATATCTTCTAGCACTTTCTTCTTCATACGCATCAGCTCCAGGTCTGTAGCTTGATCAGCTTTAACTTTATCGATTAAAGTTGGTTCTACTTGTATATTTAACATCATCACATGGGTCCCTGGAGTCTTTAACTCTACCTCCATCCTTTGTAAGTCATACAAAATGGGCCTTTGCGTTGACAATATCGCATTTGTACCCAAGATATGATCTTCACTTCAATGCGCGTCACCATTACGCTCGCTTTTCTAGGATGGTATTGAATGGTATAATCGTAATCTTTTAACAGCTCGAGCAAATGTCGTTGCCGCATGTTGAGTTCCTTCTGCGTGAAAAAATATTTAAGGATTTTATGATCCGTATAGATCTGATGTAACGATTCGAAATTTCAAATTATAATATTAAATATTTATTGAATAATATAAATATTTATTTGATGTGATAGTTATGGAATCTAAAATTTATTAGAGAATTTTCTAAATTAATTTAAATTATAATTTATAGAGTTGTAATATGACATGAGATGTTATACTGTTGTTTTGAATTAATAATTTAAGTTGATGTGTTTAATTATTAAATAAAATTATAATAAAAATTATAATTTGGTGATATTTGTTTAAATGATATATTCAAATTAAAATTTAGTATGCGATTGATTTATTTGATTAATGTCATTATAAACTAAAGTGTTTATTAAAATAAATTAAAAAGGGTTTAATTTAGTTTTTGCCAAACAAGGCTTAATATATTAATTCTTTAAAAATTAAAGGGTTTTGCCAAACAAAGCCTTATGGCTTTTGGGATTTCTAATTTTTGAATTTAAATAAAATAAATAATATAAATAAAATAAATAAAATAATAAATATAATACATATTTATAATTTAAGCGTTATAACTGATATTACAATTAGTGGCTTATTAAGGTTTAGCAGTTTTGGTTTTACGCCTTAAAGTTACTAGTTGGTTTTTATGCATTCTAGTTTTGCTAGCCTAGAGATTACATAGAGAATTGAGAGAGTTTGAGAGTGAAACCTGAGAATATTGTCTTCAATTGCAAGGTTGTGCAAGCTAATTTGAAGGTATTTTATCTAACCTTTGTATTATATATATATGAATATACATGTATGAATTTACGGCATAGTTGTTTGTGTTCTGTGAAATCAAAATTTATGAATTGTGGAGACATACTTGGTAATTGTGATGATACATGCTTATAATGTTAGAATTTGTGTTTAAACCAGAATTGCATGCTAAATTCGTTGACAGTAGGAAGAAAATAATGTCAGTATATGTATTTTCATATGGTTCATGAAAAGTATCAATTTTAGTGGCTAATTAGTATGTGAAATTGTAAATTGAAGTTTGTATGTGTTAGTTTAGTAAGAAATAAGCATAATGTAGTTTGAATGGAGTGATTTGGCCAAGTATTGAATTCACAGTGATGATTTTTGGGATGAATATTAAAAAAATTGAGTTTTATATGAAAAACATGGAATTGAGAAATTAACCTAGCTTAAATTGTTGTTAAATTGTCTTAATTAGTGGAATATGTTCACAAATATGTTTGTGATAGTTCTATACCATTTTTACATGTTATTATTACTGTTTGGTGGGTGAAATTCGTGTTAGTTGGCTTAAGAAAAGTTCCGTAGCTTTGTTACGCAAAATCGGAATCAGATGAATGCGTACCAAGATAGCATATAGCCACTGGCGGATGTGATGATGAGTTAAAGATAAAATCTGGCGCCGCGCCAAAGGTTCTCGTCTCAGAATAGTGAAGTCTGCTAATTCTGCAGACTTTGGTCGTTCAATGTAACTTAGCTTAATGTTCGGTTAATGTGAGAACCATGTAACAACAAAGTTAAACAGAATCGTGTTCTGTGTATTGTAAATTCAAAGTTGTAGAAATGATTTATAAGTCACGAACACGTTATGTGATAACTTAGTATACATAATGAATGTTAGACAAGTGTTGCGAAGTAAAGCACTTGGAGTTTTTGAAATGTAATTGGTAATGAAAGACTTGTGCTAAAATGATAAGATTAGCTAGAAATGTACATGTTGTGGTATGTTAGCATATCTAATAGGTATTGTGGTTCTAAAATTATGTGTAGGTGATCGTGAGTTTAATTTTATAGCTTACGCTCAAGGCAAGTTTCTAAACGTTTCTTTTTACATTGAGCAATCTTTCTAACTCTAC
The DNA here is from genome assembly GCA_020205605.1 of Panax ginseng. Classification (NCBI taxonomy): domain Eukaryota; kingdom Viridiplantae; phylum Streptophyta; class Magnoliopsida; order Apiales; family Araliaceae; genus Panax; species Panax ginseng. The sequence goes on from CM035139.1 coordinate 72,917,780, forward strand.
ACTTTCGTTGAGCTAGTTTCATTATTACATTGTGTAGCTTGATTCTTTTGATTGAGCAAGTTTTCTATCCTAACTGTTATTAAACAAGTCAATTGTTCCTAAATTTCATACGAGCAAACTTTAACTCTAATGTTATTTGAAATTCCCATTTCGTTGATTCATTTTAATTTTTTTTTATAGTTAAGCAAGTTTCTTAAGTTCTATTCTTGTATAATGAACGCAGTTTTTGAACTCTCGTCTTTATTATTGAGCTGTTTTAATTCTTTGCATGAATTAATACCATGTTGGGCAAGTTTTTAGTTTTCAGCTTGCTATCAGTTATCATACATTCTATAATTTCATTTCTAATGTTATAAGACTTTAGCCTTAGCTTATTTATGGTTCAAGCAAAGGTTTACCATTTTATTCATTTTGTTGAATACTTATGCTCTATAGTTATTTCAAGCATGAGTTTAATATGTATAATCAGTTCACTTATGATTCTCAATTGTTCTATGTTATATTGTTATTAAAACATCTGTGGTGTTATCAAACATTATTGATTCAACTAGTACTCTAATTGATGATCGCTAAACTTCAAATTACCCTTGAAAGCTTATCCAAACCAAACTTTCTTTGGTGCGGACTTGTACTCTAAATACTGAGATGAACAACCCTATTATTATTAGGGGATAATTTACGCTTAACGTTGAAATGTTTGTGCACAATACATTGTACGAAGGGCTGACCCCCCTAAGTACGAGGAGTCCTTATAGTCTTATGACTGTTAAAGTTGGAGTTGAAAGATTACTTGCAACTGTGGACATAGTTCGTGGTCTTATGACCCTCAGTTATATATATATTACACATTTTGGATTCTAGTTTCTGATTATCATTGTTAGAGTACTATTCTGTTTTGATAAGACTATTCGTTGGCATTTATTATTATTATTCTCCTGTTGATTCATTGTTATATCCAGTGAGCAATTGTTTTGCTCACTCTTGCATAAATATTATTATTGCAGCTAAAGTTGAGAAGGTAGATGAGCCTTCAACTAGCAAAAGAAAGGGAAAAATGTACAAGTGATGATGAAGACTTGTAATTATGATTATTGTTATGATGTTAGACTTTTGAATTTGATGATAGACTTTTATATTATGATGTGATGTAATAATTTATTTTCGCACTTGAATAATGTTTTAAGGTTAGATAACCTGCGAAGATTTTTATTGATTAATGTAACCCTATTTTAAGGGAGGATTTATGGTTTAAATATTATTTTATTTGGGTAGATAGTATGAATGTTTGGATAGTGAACACCAAATCTTGTGGGAATAAAGTACCGAGATTTGGGGGTGTCACAAGTTGGTATCAGACTTAACTGTCTGAGACTGGGCACTGGCGCAAGTTTTCTATCCTAACTGTTATTGAACAAGTCAGTTGTTCCTAAATTTCATACGAGCAAACTTTAACTCTATTGTTATTTAAAATTCCCATTTGGTTGATTCATTTTAACTTGTTTATAGTTAAGCAAGTTTCTTAAGTTCTATTCTTGTATAATGAACGCAGTTTTTGAACTCTTGTCTTTATTATTGAGTTGTTTTAATTCTTTGAATGAATTAATACCATGTTGGGCAAGTTTTTAGTTTTCAGCTTGCTATCAGTTATCATACATTCTGTAATTTCATTTCTAATGTTATAAGAATCTAGCCTTAGCTTATCTATTGTTCTAGCAAAGGTTTACCATTTTATTCATTTTGTTGAATACTTATGCTCTATAGTTATTTCAAGCATGAGTTTAATATGTATAATCAGTTCACTTATGATTCTCAATTGTTTTATGTTATGTTGTTATTAAAACATCTGTGGTGTTATCAAACATTATTGATTCAACTAGTCCTCTAGTTGATGATCGTTAAACTTTAAATTACCCTTGAAAACTTATCCAAACCAAACTTTCTTTGGTGCGAACTTGTACTCTAAATATTATTATTGCAACTAAAGTTGAGAAGGTAGATGAGCCTTCAACTAGCAAAGGAAAGGGAAAAATGTACAAGTGATGATGAAGACTTGTAATTATGATTATTGTTATGATGTTAGACTTTTGAATTTGATGATAGACTTTTATATTATGATGTGATGTAATAATTTATTTCTGCACTTGAAAGATGTTTTAAGGTTAGATAACCTGGGAAGATTTTTATTGGTTAATGTAACCCTATTTTAAGGGAGGATTTATGGTTTAAATATTATTTTATTTGGGTAGATAGTATGAATGTTTGGATAGTGAACACCAAATCTTGTGGGAATGAAGTACCGAGATTTGGGGGTGTCACAAGTTGGTATCAAAGCTTTAGGTTATGAACCTTAGGTGGGGAAAAGCCTTAGGAAGTAACCTTTGAAAAGATAGTGATGACTCTTATCGAGTTTTAAGGAAGAAGTAATAAAATACTTATGTGCTTATGTGATTATAACTTATGTGCTCGTGAGTGTCGAGTAGTAATGATTAGTAATTAAAACTTAAAATTTGATTGACAGAAAGGCTAATGTAGGAGGATCCAGTCAGGCTAGGGAGGAAGGACCCCAGATGCCTAGAGAGGAGGAGCCTCGAGATATTTAGGTAGTTTGGGAACAACTACTGCCATGGGAAATAGTTCCGTCGGTCACAGTAGTTGAGCAGGAGAGAGTACCTAATGAGGATGATGAGATAGAGACGGATGAGGAGGACCCCATGGAGCTGCCACAGTCGGATGAGGAGGACGAGGAGGAAGAGATTCCACTTAACACGATAGATGGTCGTATGTACGACGAGATGTATGACCGTAATGTGGAACTTCGGGATACCGTCAAGGAGTTGCAGGAGATAGTAGCTGAACAACAGACCTCAATGGCACAGAAGGACGACGAGATCCAGGATCGAGAGGAACGTCTGAATAACGTTGAAGAAAAGCTGGTTCACACCGAAGGAGAGAACGAGCGTATGATAGTAGAGATTGCAAAATTAAAGAATAAGCTGAAGGAGGAATCTACTAAGAGGGAAAGAGCTGAAGATGCATAGAATGAAGCTTACCAACGAGCCGAAATAGCGAAGTGGGACGCACAAGCAAAGAGGATGAAGAAGGAATAGATGAATAAAGTATTCAACACCGCTATCAATCGAGCTCAAGATCAAGTCATGGGTTATCCCATTCAGTTCGAGACTCTACCATCATACATATTAGATCGTCGAACAATGTTCCGAATTATGGAGGAAGAGCGTCGTAAGGCTACACAACATCTTAGTAGGACATCGTAGGATGATATGTAACTATTATGTGATTGATGAGGAAATAAATGAAATGTAAATCCCGGGTATGATATAACCAATGGGATATGATGATGATGAAGTAATCCTGCAACTGTTATAGTTCAGGAAAGTAATGTAAATAGCAGTGATGCTATTGTTTTGATGTTTTTAAAAGATTATGAATGAATAAAAGTTATTATTTTATTCAAAATGTTATGTGTTATGTGATAAGATTTTGTGTGTAAATTAAGTAGAGATACTTAAAGAAATGGAGTAATAGTCTAATGAGTGTATTTTTAATAGAAAATGCCTCCAAGACGTCAACCACCCTGACAGAGAGCCACTGAAGAAACCAACGATAACAATGTGAAAGGTAACCCAGTTCAACAGCTAGTGACATTACTGACGGGTGCTTTGCAGAATCAACCTCAGAACCAAGGTATAACGTTTAAGGATTTCAAGGCGGTTGGACCACCAGAATTCCGAGGGTCCATGAATCCGGTTGAAGCACAAACCTGGATCGTGGAGATAGAGAAAGTGTTCGATGTTGCAAGAGTAGGGGAGGATCAAAAGACTGCTTTTGCAACATTTATGTTGAAAGAAGAGGCTAGTTATTGGTGGCAGGCTAACAAAACCCGAGGAGGTCTAGGGATTATGACTTGGGAAAGGTTTAATGAGATTTTCTTCAGGACTTATTTTCCAGAAAGTTCGAAGAGTCAGCTAGAAGTGCAGTTTTTGGAATTGAAGCAGGGAACGATGTTGGTGTCTGAGTATGCCGCAAGATTCAACGAGTCGCCGAGGTTCGCGCCATATCAAGTCAGCACAAACGAATGTAATGCGAAGAGGTTTGAACATGGATTGAAGCCTTAGTTGTATAGTAGGGTTTCCCTGTTCCAGTTGAAGACATTTGCAGCAGTGATGGAGAAGGCAATTCTCGCTGAGAGTGGAGGCGAGGCTGTAACAAAACACAACCAAGAACAGAGGAAGAAGAAGAGTGAAGGTGAACCTAAGAACGGTGGAAATGGCAACAACAATTTGAAGAGGAAGTGGAATGCAAATGTAATGGAAATCGACAGAGGAAACCAAAGAAAAGAAGAAGTTCGAAGCATGTGCTACATGCGGGAAGTTTCACAAGGGTGTGTGCTTGACGGGAAAATGAGTATGCTTCAATTGTGGCGAGGAGGGTCACATTGCCCCAAATTGCACTTAACCTAAGAAAAACGTTTGTTTCACGTGCGGGTCCAAGGATCATTTTGCTCATGAATGCCCTAAGAAGGGATCTGGTGAGGCAAATGGGAGCAAGGGAAATGCTAGTGGAGGTAAGCTGACTATTGCTGGACCAACATCAACAAATAAGCCTATAGCAAGAACCTTCAACATGACGGTGCAGGACACGGTGCAATCAAAAGATGTCGTGTCAGGTATTATCCCAATCAGTGATAAAAATGCATATGTATTATTTGATTCAGGTGCTACTTGCTCGTTTATATCTGATGATTTTGCTAAGAAGTTAGAAATACCTAGTGAAGAGTTGAATTTCCCGTTAAACATAGAAATTACGAATAGGGAAGTGATTCCTGTTAGGTTCGTATACAAGAACTGTAGGGTGAACATTGAGGGGAATGCTATGAAAGTACATTTAATCCCGATAAAACTCGGAGAGTTTAATTTGATATTAGGAATGGATTGGTTATTCAATTATGGAGCGATAATTGATTGCCAAATGAAGTGTGTAAACCTTATGACTCCGTCAAAGGTAGTTTTTCATGGTAGCAGATTGCCTAGACAAATGAGATGTCTGACGATGATACAGGCCAAGAAGTTGTTGAGTCAGGGCTGTGTAGGGTATTTAGCTTACATAGTTGATACTCAAAAGGAGAAGGGTTTGAAACTGGAGGAAATACCAGTTGTTAGGGAATTCGTGGATGTGTTTTCGGAGGATTTGCCAGGACTTTCGTCTGACCGAGAGATTGAGTTTGTGATCGACTTAGCTCCAGGAACCGCTCCAATATCGAAGGCCCCGTACAGAATGGCTCCGGTGGAGATGAAGGACCTAATGGTGCAACTGCAAGAACGGTTAGATAAGAAGTATATTCAGCCGAGTGTATCACCGTGGGGAGCGCCGGTGTTATTCGTGAAGAAGAAGGATGGGTCAATGCGTCTTTGCATTGATTATAGAGAATTAAACAAAGTCACTATTAAAAGTAAATATCCATTGCCAAGAATAGATGACTTGTTTGATCAATTGAAGGGTGCTAGATATTTCTCGAAAATAGATTTGAGAAGTGGGTATCATCAATTGAAAGTGAGGAAGGAGGATGTACCGAAGACGGTGTTTCGAACTCGGTATGGACATTATGAATTTTAGTAATGTCTTTTGGTTTGACAAACGCCCCTGTAGCATTCATGGATTTGATGAACATGGTGTTTAAACCATTTTTAGACAAGTTTGTGGTGGTATTTATCGATAATATTTTGGTATACTCTAGAACTCAAGAAGAACATGTGGAACATTTATGTCTGACGTTGGAGACCCTAAGAAAAGAAAAGTTGTATGCGAAATTCTCTAAATGTGAATTTTGGCTAGAACGTGTACAATTTCTTGGGCACGTAATTGACAAGGATGGAATTTCAATTGATCCATCAAAGGTCGAAGCTGTGATAAATTGGGAACCACCAAGAACTCCATAAAAAGTAAGAAGTTTCTTGGGATTGGTAGGTTATTACAGACGATTTATCCAAGATTTCTCCAAGATTGCCACTCCATTGACAAATTTGACGAGAAAAACTGTAAAATTTGTTTGGACGGAGAAATGTGAGGAGAGTTTTCAAGAATTGAAGAAGAAGCTCAACGTGGCACCTGTGTTGTCATTACTAGATAATACATAAAACTTTGTGGTGTATAGTGATGCTTCACACAAGGGCTTAGGATGTGTTCTAATGCAAAATGGCAAAGTCATTGCGTACACATCAAGACAATTGAAAAACTACGAGAAAGAGTATCCAACTCATGATTTAGAGTTGGCGACAGTAGTATTTGCTCTGAAGATATGGAGGCACTATCTTTATGGAGAGAAGTGTGAAATCTACACAGACCATAAGAGTTTGAAGTATATTTTCACTCAAAAGGACCTGAATATGAGGTAGAGGAGATGGATGGAATTGATAAAAGATTACGATTGCGAGATCTTTTATCACCCGAGCAAAGCTAATGTGGTTGCAGATGCTTTGAGTAGGAAAGGCAGAGAAAAATTAATGTTGTTAACCGATAAGGAGGAACTCATTTCAGCAATAGCAAGGCTGGAGTTGGAAATCAAATTTTCAAAATAATTCGATGAAAAATTGTACCAGATGGAAGCCAGTCAAACTTTAGTAGACAAAGTGAAGAACGCTCAACTACAGGATGAGGAATGCATAAAAATAAAAGAGAGTGTGATTGAAGGAAGAGAAGTAAAGTTCAAGGTTGATACTGAGGGAATGTTGAGATTCGAGGGACGAATTTGGGTTCTAGCAGTACATGATATGTGATAACTCAGAATTTCAAATAATCCAAAATTTACGAATAATTTTTTTTTTTATTAAATATTGATTGTTAATATTGTACTATGTATTTGTGATACGAGTTGTGACGCCCCCAAAATAGGTCCAATCCATCCAACCTATTCTGAGTTACTAAATACATGGTACAGAAAATAACTACAACTTTATTACTACAATTGTCGTGCAAAATACAACAACACATATACTGTGAGTTTTAATACCAACTTTGACTCATGTCCTAACTATGGACAACACCTCACAGTGATACCTTACATAAAGGTACAATCTAGAACTGTTTTAGAAATTAAAATCTTTGGGAAGTGCTCAAGGAAACCTTCGTACATAGGAGGCCATGAATTTAAGTTATGATAGATATCATATGTCTAGAGAATTATCCTTGGTTGATCCAATAGATCCCAAAAAAAAACGAGAAGATTACTATCATGTTCCTTCCAATGGTGAGTCTTCTCTTGACATATAACTATCTCCACCGTCTGCGATTGAACATTATGTTTCAACCTAACTCCAAGATCATATAGGTAGTGCTCGTAGATATACTTAGCAAGTGGATGTGCACAACCCTTTCTTATGATAACACGAGATTGTATGTCATTAGACATCTTGTATGATAGTGGCAAAACACCCTTCCAAAGTTGGGTTCACCTCACCCTATTGTTGTTCACCAAAATCAATTATTAAGTGACGTATAATATACGGCACACACATCTTAGGTCCTCAATACAATTATATATTGTATGTCATGCCGTTTTATAAGGTGTTGAGAAACTTTGATAGTCTCGGACCACTACACTATTCCCCTGTTATCCCCGCTTGACTCAGCTACACTTTTATTACCTGAAAGGAATTGTGAAGCAAAAGGGGTGAGCATAACTAGCCCAGTAAAGAATATCATAACTAAAGATAATTAAATTATCAATAGCCTTCATCAGTAATAAATCAGAGATTTAGAACATATGGTAGATGATATAACTTTTGAACCATAGTTGTAGCGGAACGAGCAATCCATTAGAAGAGTCAAATAGACCATAAAGTCTATTATCTTCTCCATGTTAAAAGTCCACCAACAATGCTTTAACCGTAACATTAATCAACAGATCCTCGCTTCATACCATGTGAATAACTCATAATCATAATTGTAGTTCTAATTTTCTCCTCTCATCCAAGACGAAGATATTTTTCATCACATGTCTTTACCTGAAACATCAAAGATCATGGTTATACCAAATCACAGTTCCTCTTCATAATCATACTAATAAGTTCATCTTTGCACTACGGGCCAAAGATATTCATTAACAGTTCATCTTTGCACTACATGCCAAAGATATTCAACAATAGGTCATCTTTGCACTACGGGCTAAAGATATTCAACAACAGGTCATCTCTACACTACGGGCCAAAGATGTTCATCAATGATTCATCTTTGCACTACAGGCCAAAGATATTCATATCTCAAAGAAATATATATTCATTTCAGAATTTATATAAACAATAATTATAGCCATGTTGATCAATTCACCTTTGCACTTAAGCTAAAAATATTCAATTGTAAATTCAATGGTCATGATTATACCAGTCAACAATTCATCTTTGCACTACTGGCCAAAGAGAACCCATAATCACGATCATACCAATAATCTACCCATCTTTACATTCAAGTCAAAGAGAAATTTCATCACCAGGATTATAAAAAATGATAATAAAACAATATAATCAAAACATGGATTTAATCTCCAGAGTAAGATTCATAAATCAACGATAATTTGGTTAAAAAAAGAAACCAATTTTGTTGTGAATAATACCCCATAAATAGTAACTCGTGAATAGTAACTCATGAATAGTAATTCATGAATAGTAACCCCGACATGAAAAAGGTAAAAATTCTACAATAAAATCCATACCAATATTTTGGTATAATGATATTGAAAGAATAACATTTCTTAAACATATAAACAATTTATTTCAATTGTTTACACTTTACTAATTAATGCATTTAATCCTCCTAAAATGCCAAACTCATAAGATTTCATCACCAATAACCAACAACCTCATCAAAAATCTGCATATACCATTTACTCATAACTAGTCCCTTTTCATGAAAAATACCAAATCAGTACAAACAAATTTTCTTTTCTAGGATTTAGCATAATATAGTCCCATATTGAACATATATTTTTTTCGGAATTTTTAAAATTCATTTACTATTTTCACATGGTCAAAACTGCCGAATATTTAGACATTTATCATAAATTGTACTTTTATCCAAAAATTCCCAAATTTACAGGGTATACTGATATTATATAGATGTACTCCCAATAAAAATTTCATCAATTTTGGAGTTAACCACAAGGAGTTATAAGAGTTTACTTTTAAAATAGTCTTTTCTCATAAAATCCAAAACTCCTAATCTATACGTCCAAAAATTTCCATTTTTGGACACAATCAAGGAAACTCATCAAACTATAATTTCAAATTTTTCCAAAATTTTTGAAGGTCAGAAAAATTATGAAACATGATATACATAATAATCCTTAAAATCCCTTACCTCAAAAGAGCAGTACTTCTGACCAGAATGTTGGATGTAAAGCCGAAGGAAACTTGCACTGAATAGTAACTCTCAAAGTATCTAAATACTTACAAAAATATGCTCGACAATATAGAGAGAAAGAAAACTTGTTTCGGTGGTGATTTTCAATTCTAACTCAGCACTCTATTTATATGAAAATGTTAGAACTGTAAGAGACTTGACTGCTACTTGATGGCTTTACCTGCTACTATTGCCACCCACCACATTTAAAATAAAATTCAGCACATTTCTTCACCAACCACAAGTGGGGCCCACTCAATTCTAGAATTTTCTACCAAAATCATTTATAAACCTAATTTTCTAATCAATCACCTCTTAAAATTTATAACAAATCATATGTTCATTTTAATTCGCTCAAAATTTGTGGACATATACTCAACTTATATATGTATAACATATCCAAAAATCACAACGATCCAACGGTCGGATTAAAAATTATAACTCACGCAATATATCGTAAAAATACTGATTTGATTTTTAATAACTCCATTCCGACAAAAATTCTGATAAAACACCTCAACATTAAATCCTTCAATTACAACCACATAAAATAAATAAATCCATCATTTATATCCACATCAAATAAATATTTCCTTATCATATAACTCAATAATTAATTATTCACAAATAATATTACAGAATCACAATTATGACAACCAGCCGCTCCTGGAAAAGAGGGGGCTTTCAAATAAGGATTTCTCCTCATCAAGCGGCAAATTAGGTGACCAAACCTCTCCTGACGTAACTTTCTAGACATTGCCAATAATGCTATCTAATAATATTATCCAAATAATATAAATTATTGATCCGATAATGGAAAATACTATGTCGTTGACAATTATTGAAACAACAATAATATAAAATATCAACGCAAAGAATTATTGAATCAATAAAATAAAATATTGAATAAAGAATTACTTGTAACAATTTATTGAGTAATGCCTTCTTACGTAAGAATCAATAATTCAAAAATACTGCAATACCGCAAAGCATCTTGCAACAAAGCGTACATTATATTTTAACCACCGTGTATTCCAACAATTAATAATAAGAATAACTACGCCGTTATTTATAAAAACTTAAACTTGTCATTTTCTTCATCCGACAGTTATTCTGTTATGGGGCCCACAAATGGCTGCGCCATCGTACAAATATTTCCCAACAACAAGAATATTCCACGACCGAACAAATATTCCCCGACAATAAGTATTTTATAGCCACTTGCTTATTTTGAAAAAAAAAATCATATATCACCCTTAACTTTACTTTTTATCAATTTAACCATTTACTAAATAGGAAAATTGAATACTTTTATTTCATAAAATTTGGGGTCTTACACGAGTCTCGAGAATTAGTCAATTTGTGTATTGACTAAGAAATTAGAGTAGAGTTGTGCTTAACAGCTTTAGAAACCCTAAACCTAATTTCTGGATAGGGATTCGACAGAAATTACAATTATAATATCAGTAACTGTGAGTATGTGTTTGTACTGTATAAAGTTAATGATTAATAATTGACTGGATAGGGTTTTATATTGTAAACCCTAATAAGGGATTAGAAACCCTAATCTCAGATTTAGAAAACCAAATGTACAGTTAAAAACCCTAATTGTATGCCGGGAAACCCTAATTTAAAATCTGGGAATTCTAAACCCTAATTAGGAAACCCTAATACTAATTGATAAGCTTAAAGTGTTTATTAAACACTAGTATGATTAAGAAAACCTAATTTAATTAGGAAACTCTAATTTTAGTTTTAAACTTTTAATTTTCTAATTTGAAAACCCTAATTTGAAAATTATGGAAACTAATATTTTAAAACCTAAGTGTTAGAACCTTAAGGTTAAACACTAAGGGTTTGAGCAATGTCAAGTATGCCATTAAATTTAGAAGGAAAAAAAGAACAAAAATGCCCTTTTAGTATATTTTAATATGTAACTTGCAATATGTGCTAGCAACTTTAGTTGGTGAACTACTATGTTGACTTTGTGACATAAAATCTAGAAAAATCAGTCCATAACATCAGATCTAACATCAAGACAAGCAATATATATTAGATTGGAGAGAGAGAAAGTCATAAAAGAAATTTGTTATTTGCTCTCAAGCTCTCCATAACTCATTCTCTCTCTAAACCTCCGAATTCCTCAAGTATTTCAGTCACATATTACCTCTCTAAAACACCATTAATTGATAAGGAGATCTAAGATCAAGCATATTCAAGAAAAGGTATAAACCCTATCTCATTATAGATCTTGTATGCTAGGTTCAAAGTTGTGATTTTGTGTTTATGTTTGTGTTAAAAGGTGTTTTTAGTTGATCTATAATGATCCATGATGGATCCATAGCATCAAATGGCTTTAAAATGATATTTTTCAAAATCTGTCCAAGAACAAAATTTATGGTATGACAAGCTAATGTCAGGAGCCGCCGATTTTTGTTCGTTTGTTGTTTTTGATGTTTTAAAGTTGTAATTTATAGTTTGGTATATGGTCTTTACTCTGCAAGTGGAAGCAGTATCGTTTGATGTTTGGATTGGAAGTTATTCATGGTCAAAACCCGTTGACCGGGCATGACCATGAACTTTCTGGGTAACCCAGAAAGCCTTTTACAGTGTCTGACAACTTTTCGTGAGGTCTGGATCTGACAGGTGTTAGGTTTTTTGATGTTTTGTTTGTAACCATGTTGGGGCCTGTAAGATGGACTTTAGATCCATGCTTGTATAACATTAAAAAATTCAATAGATCGATCGTGAAAGGTGGTCAAAGTAGACCACCCGAACTGATTTTACCTTTTTGGAAAACCAAGAAAAAATAAGAACATCATTGTCTGACATACTTTGACCGTGTGATTCATGTTGATTCTGTTGATGATAAACTGATTTGTTGTTTTAGTGTTGTTCCTTGACATAAGGGCTATAACTTAGAACAATTAGATCACAAGAAATATGATAAGAACTTATATAAAATCGATCATGAAGGTGACTGGTAGAACTACCTAGGTTTCTGGGAAAACCTAGAAACAGTTTGACAAGAACTTGCAAAGCTCAGATCTTGCATCTGAGTTGTTGTTGGACCAAGATGTTGATTGTTAATGGTAGGATTACATACCTACTACAAGATCCATGCTCAAACAAGCCCAGAAACCATTTTTCTCTGAGAATCTAAGGCAATCAAACCATGACCCTTGATCACTGTCTGACAGTGTTCTTGAACACCAAGAACACCTAAGACGACAGAAAGTGTTGCTAAAGGTCTTTAGCGACGGTTTTATTAATATTTATTTTTTGATTTTTCAAAAATTATTTAAAAAATAGAAATAAATTATAAAATTATCAAAAATGGTTTTAAAAATTATTTTAAATTATGAAAAATAATTTTTGACCAATTGAAGTATTTTTATTTAATATTTATAATTATTTAAATATTAAAGGTATTTAATTTATTTAATTAGTGTATTCATAAATTAGAGAAAAATGATTTAATATTATAAAAAAAATCCTTTTAATAAGAATAATGTATTGAAAAATATTTTGAGTTATAAAATGTAACTTTTAATATTTTTAGAGATTTTTCATTAATAATTAATATTAATGATATATAATTTATTTAATTAATATATTAAATAAATTAGAGAAAAATGATATTAATAATATAAAAATTATTTTAAATGAGAATAAAGTGTTAGAAAATATTTTAAATTATAAAATATAATTTTCAATATTTTTAGAGAATTCTCATTAATAAATTAATATTAATGATATTAGATTTATTTAATTATTATATTAAATAAATGAATTAAAAATGATTTTATTGATTTAAAATCATTTAAAATGAGAAAAATGATTAAAAATATTTGAAGTTATAATCAATGACTTTTAATGTTTTGATGATAATTTTATTAATATTTAAATATCAATGGTGATGATTTAAAATATATTAAGTTATTAAAATAACTTTAATATTTTGATAAGTATGTCATTAATATTTTATATTATTAAATATTAATGATGATAAGATTATTTGATAATTAAATCATTTAAAAATGATTTCGATGTTTGAACAATTATTATAAGATTATAATAATTGCTTATAAATTATTAAAAGCTTCCAAAAAATATTATTAATGATATTTGACTTATCTAATATAATATTGAAGCTTAGAAACCGAATTTAATTGACAATAACTGTGTTAATTGTCGAATAGGGTGAGCAGAATACCGAGAATGGACTAAAGTCCAACCAAACTGAAATAGTTAGACTTGTTATGTGTTTATATAGGTTATAAACACTGATGTGGCTATGTGGTAATGTGTCTAGAGAAGTTTGATTTGTAGAATACAAATGATGCGTGTTATGAATTATTGTGCTTAATTGTGAGACCGATATTATTGGTTATAGGTCTTTCAAAAGCAAATAAGTTTATTGTAGCTATAATCGCCAGAAGAGGCAAGTTCCCTAACTCAACCTCGAAAGTTATATTCATTCAATTATTATGGTGGTTAATTATTGCTAATTATACCACGCCCGTGGATTATTGTTTGTGACGCCCCAAAATAGGTATACATCACCCACCTCGAGTCGCCAAATACATGGTACAAAATTTAAATACAACTTAATTATACAACAAATGTAATATACGACAAAATACATCTTTGTGAGTTTTAATACAAATATTGTCATCTAGACAATATCCACACTCAATTTAGTCCTCATTACATTTATTATCACACTATTTAATGTATATAGTGAGGACTACTAAGACACCATCTCTGACCATCACTCCGCTCCCCGACTAGTCCCTTTACGCTCTCATTTCTTGAAGAGAATAGTGAAAGAAAGGGTGAGCTCAACTAGCCCAAGAAGAAATATTATGACTAAGATAATGCGAATAAATTATCATTAGTCCTCAACAATCATTAAATGATAAAATACAATAGACATCAAGTTTAACCTGCAATGAACATGCAATCCATTAAAAGAGTCAAGTGGAGAATAAAATCTACAATCTTTTATGATTTAAAAAGTTTTCATCACTTTTATCACCGGACTCAAATTTTAATAAATAATCCATATCATCCCCACACTACTTGGCCAAGGATATTCATTAGTATCACAACCACAATTTATCCATGCACCACGGGCGAAGGATATTTGTGGTATTCATTAATGGTCATGATCATGCCAACAATCGTCCATCAATGCACTACGGGCCAATGAGGACTTTACCACATCATTTGTAACATTACTACCATGATTACAATCAATAATCCTCAGTCATAATCATACCAAGTCCATCTATGCACTACTGTGCCATACGATGACTTTCAACAAAATATAAGTATGAGGATGATGACAATGATATAAGAATTCAATAAAACAAGTTCAAGAATTATTTTATCCAGAACTAATAACGTCCAAATTGTCAACATGACACTTCTTTGTAAAGTAAAATTCAAGAATGCTCGTAAGAATATTTCCATGAAAAGATACTTTGGATGAAGCGCAAATATCAAGAATATTCCACTAATTTCATGGAGTATAAAGTCAAAACTTTAACCAACCGAGTATAATAAAGAATGGAATAACAATGAAATCACCATGCATGCGGTGCTTGATAGACAAAAGTTATTCCAATGTAATAATAAATAACAAAATCAGTCCCATGTAAAATGCATGCATGACGGGATATTCCAATGAATAATAAAGATTTTAACCAGTCCCATAAAAACGCATGAGCATGATGTTCCAATGTAATAATAACGAATGGAATAACCAAGTTCTCTTCATGAATATGAAAAAATAATACCCCTTACCATAAAAGAAGAGTATTCAAATTTAGGTAGCGAGGATATTCTTTAAGAAAGTTAGCACTACGCTCAAAGCTTCTTAAAACTCTAAAGAAATACGCTCAAGATTATAGAAGAGAATTTTCTCTGAATTTCTGGTGTGATTTCAATTCTAATTAAGCATCCTATTTATAGGAGAATTGAAGGGGTACTGTTTAGAAAATATCACGGACGCAATAATTTTATAAATCACGGATGTCCTTTGCAATAATCGGTGTTTGAATTTCAAAGCCATTATTGAGTAAAACAAAATATAATATATATATATATATATATATATATATATATATATATATATAACACATGGTTTTAAAAAACCATCCATAATTCATCCACCTATCACTATCATCAGAACACTTTCCCACCATTAATTCAACTTACACACACTCCTACACACACGGTACACACACACACATTTTCCAATTCTACCCCCACAAGTCCCTTTCATACATATATATATATAATATATATATATACTCTACCGATTATTTTGAAAAATGGATAAATGGGGGTCCAAATAATAAGTAAAAGTTCACAACAAATACTTCATAAAATTCCTTCAATATTTTTAACAACATTTATCATCATTATTATAATTCACAATATTAATCGACCAGGTCGTTCCCAGGAAAGAGGTGGCTTTCCCATAAGGATTTCTCTCCTATTGGCGGCAATTAGGTGACCAAACCTCTCCTCGCGTAACTTCTAGACATCGTTAATATTGCAAATAATAATATTAATAACTCTGTCATCTCAATTATTGATTTAATAATATATAAAATATCGATAATAATTGAATCAAATAACGTGAGATACTATGCAACAATTACTGAAACAAAACTGAGTGACTTCTCACGTAAGCATTAATAATCAATACCGTGTGCTACTATGCAACCACGCCAGACATCGCTTTTACTTTACTACCGAGTAGTTCAACAGTATTAACGGTAAAACTTCCGCCATTATTTTCATAAAAATATTTTTGTCGTTTTCTTCATCCGACAATAATTCCGTTGTGGGGTCCACCAATGATTGCGCCGTCGTACGAATATTCCCTATTTAAAACGAATATTTCCCGACCAATCAAATATTATATAACAACTTGCGTACTTTGCAAAATTTATAAATATTACCCACAACTATAACATTATATCAAATTTATTCCATAATATTCAAAAATGATATTTATAGAAAATAAATTTTTATTCATAAAAGTTGGGGTCTTACATTGTTGATTATTCGCAGTTAGTGCATGTTTAATAATTCAAATTGAATTACTGATTCGTAAAATATACGTTCGTAGAATAACTGTTGTTGGATATTCATATCCGTAGAAGCTAATATTAACAGTACAAATAATTCCTGTTTATTGTCGAATTATGTTGAGAAATGTCCTAGCCAATTATTCTGGTTAGACAAACATTTGTTAGAACTTGATAGGTTCGAGAAAAGAAGAGAAGATAATTTAATTATTATTGATAGATCAATGCCAGTTTTTTTTGGCTAGATCGAAAAAGAAAACTTAATAGGTTTGAGAAGTGAAGAGAAGAGAAGCAAATAGAATTTGAAATCACAACATTTCTTTGTTAAATCAAAATCTTGATCCTGAGACTGAGAAGAACAACCTTTTATATAAAGGGAATATTTTTGATCGTATATTAGATCTTTGCGCGCGACTTAAGTATTATGCATAATATAGGGTACAAGGAGTTGGCCAGCTCTAAGTACTTGCAGAGGGGTATGATTTAATCTTTATGGTTATCTGATACACCTGCAACAAGTGTGGGAAGACTCATGTGGGAGAATGCATGATGTGGAAGAACGTGTGCTTCAATTGTAAGAAGGAAGGACATATTTCTCTACATTGTCCTAAACCGAATATGAGGAAGTATTTTTCATGTGGGAGAATGGGTCACGGATTCAACAAGTGTCCCAACAAGAAGAAGATTGGTGAAGGGAGTGGTCGGTAGACAACTTAGATATATGTGATAGTATCTTTTGGTAGAAGCTTTTGATATTAAGTGTTGTAATATCAAGAATGATGTGTAAACATATGTAAATATATATGTTTGTATGAATGAAATCTTTATTTTCTATATGAATATAAGATTAAAAATTAATTTGTGAGTTCTTAATGTTAGGTTTATAATATTCATGGACGCAATCAAATTGCATAAAATAAGAGAAACATGGAAAATCAGAGTTTAAAAATTTTACAAACTATATACCCGGATCATCCTTTATGCATAATTATTAATTAAACGAAAAGATAAAGAACAAGAATCATACCCTTGAAGATTCGAGCTTCCTCAGGTACGAGTTCACCTCCAAATCCTTTCGCGTTCAACTTGAATCCACTGGATTTGGTTCCTTCCTTTGATCAACGTTAGCCATCCAAGTGTTTGGCCTCTAGAGGTGATCCACCAAGGAAGAACAAAATTTCAAGAAGATGGGTATTTGGCAAAACCCTAGTTTTCTATCTCTTATAGAAAAGGAGCGTACTCTCTAACAATTGGAATCACGTTTGTTGTGAAAAAGTCAACAACCACCTCACCCATAATAAGACTCCTCTTATTTATAGATGTAGGCAACCCTCCTTAACAATTAAAGAATTGGGTTTTATTTTAATTAATTAAACTCCTTTAATTAATTAGGCTCTTAATCTTATTAGGAATAATTAATTAAAATCTTTTAATTAATTTATCTCCTAATCTTATTAGGAATATATGAGAGCACTTTTATCAATTAATTCTCAAACTCCTTTAAGAATTAAATAATAATAATAGTAATAATAATAATAAGACTCCTCTTATTAATTTATATTTAATATTTCCAAAATATTAAATAATAAATATTAAGCTATTTAATTTATTCTATCACCATATATTAAATTCAATATACTTAACTTATTATTACGATTATGCCATTAACTTCTTAAATAATTATTCTTCCTTTTATGGCCTGACCCTTCAGGTTCTCCATATTAAACTGGTTGTGAATAAATCAATTAGAACAATTCTAATCTTATTTATATAAATAAATTAAACTATTAATTTATTTAAATAAATAATATTTATTCTACAATAGGGATAAGCCTCCCTAGCGATCAACGACTTTCCAGATAATATAGATTTCAACATTAATCATAAAAGAACCTTTGAGTAAATAGTTACCGTACAATTCAATCCTTCCACCATACAATGTCCCAAATAAATATAAGACATGGAATTACTCACAAGTCTTATTTTATTTAATTATATGTATTTCGACTCTTAAATGCACTGACTCAAATAATGCAAATTAGAAACTCCTTTCTAATTTCATTCGCCTTAAGGACTCACTGGGTTGTCATTTATCGAATCACATAGAGATTTATCTTCTTTTACTAGAAGTGGTAGATTCTTTATTGATCATACATTATCTCCATATACAACTTATTATACCCAAGCATACCCTTTGATATACCCTAAGGGTCTTAATGAATAAGTCAAAGTATAACTCATCATACACAAGATACTATGATGATCTCAAGTCCAAGGATCACTTGACTTACTATCACTACAGAATTCCTATTGACAGCAAGTAAAACTCCATTAGGTATTCCTTAGCGAGCCACGTTCAGTGAACTTATTCTCTAATAAGCACCTACATACTTGCTTTAGTGTCTCCACACAAATGATCATGAGATCAATCATCCTCATCCAATGAGCAAGCAACGCATGTACCAATCTATCCGGATTCACTAATCCCCAATTTAGTAATCCAACGATTGGGAACTATTTTAGTTTTAAGCTTTCTAAGAATTTAGATCTCATTAGAATGATCATCATCATTATTCTAAAAGCATTGCTTAAAACTATGGGTTTATCACATATTATAAAACAACTTCATGTAGATAATTAAAAACCTTTAATAAATTAATACTTTTTATTAATAAATGAATAAGATTGTTACAAAGTATATACTTTATCATCAAGTATGATTGGCTTGTGTGCATATTACTTTCAATCTCCCACTTGCACTAAAGCCAATCGTTATGGTATCTCATACCCTTCTTCTCTAAGTGACGATTATCCTGCTGTTGGATAAGCTTTAGTTAATAGATATGTAATGTTGTTCTTGAGATTCCACTATCTCTGTAGTGATTTCCCATCTTTCAATGATTCCTATAATCAAATGAAAGTGCCACAACACACGTTTAGATCCAAGATGAGACTTAGAAACTATTCCTAGTTATGTATTGAACTTTTCATCCAAACAATCAACTTGTAGCTTCATTTATAGTTATATACTTTGTCTTTATCACTAAACTAGCAACTCTTTGCTGTTGGAAACCTTTCCAATTCACTGCACCACCATTCAAGGTAACACTTTACCTTAAAGTGGATTTTCTGTCGTCTTGGTCTGTCTGAAAAAACTTGAGTCTGTTAAGCCCTCTAGTTTTAATTTAGACCCGTCATGAATATGATCACATCCTTAGTGTCGGTTAAATACTTTAAGATGTTTTTCACTGACTCGTAGTGAACTTCTCCAGAATATGACCGATCAACATCAGGTCTCGTATATTTCATTGCATACATGATTGTCACTCATGCGATCTCTCTTTTCAGGGTTTTATGGGGACTATTAAGAAAGATACACTCCATGGCTCATCAACATGAGACATCTCTTAGAGTTTGCCATGCTAAACGACTTTAGCATCAAATGAATATACGTTCCTTGGGTTAAGTCGAGCATCCTCTTAAATCTATCTATATAGATATGTACCCCAATTAAGATACTCTTCCCAAATCAATCGTAGAGGAATGTTTAGATAACTTTATCTTTACTGATTGTAGCATTAATATGTCATTCCTTATCCATAGTATATTAACATATAATATTAGGAATGTCACAACGCTCCCACTGACCCTTTTGTACACACTAGAACTCTTACCTCATCGTATGCAACTTTTGATCATCATCTTCTATGATGTGTACCTCATCATCATCATCTATGATGAATCCATACCTCTTAGGTATCTTTGGTACTATTCCAAATTTACGATTCGGCTGTGGTACAATAGGTCTATCTACAGGTTCCTCTTATTTGACTTATAGTGATTTATGGTTCTTGAACTCTTCAAGGTCTATTATCCTCCCACTAGCTCCTTCAATGATAAACACCTTTATCTTAGAAGGTAGCGTGCTTCGTAACAAACACCTTTTGCTAAGTATGATTATAGAACATATACCCTAAACTTACTTTAGGATGCCCCATAAATCTGTACTTTTCAAATCTTGTTCCAAACTTATCCTTTAAAACCTTTTTCACATAAGTTGGACAACCTTTTATCTTAACATACTTAAGATTATGAATCCTCCCTGTCCATAACTTTTATGGAGTCTTAGGGCTAGATTTTGAGGTTACCTTTTCGTAGATATGCAGCCATTTTTAGGACATGACCCCAGAGGGATAGTGGAATGTCGGTAAAATCATTATGGACCGCACCATGTCCAATAAGGTACGATTTTTCCTTTCAGATACATCAATCAATTATTGTGTATCAAGAGGCGTCCATTGTGAGAAAACCATTTGAGATGATCTAGAAACTCATTGCACAATTATTTATTCCTTGATCTAATCAAAGAATCTTAATACTTTGCCAATTTGTTTCACTTCTAAATTCTTTGAACCTTTCAATAATTCACACTTGTATTTTAGCAAATACATACATTCAACTCTTTGAATGATCATCTCCTTTTCTTATACTAGTTTGTTTAATTTGTAAAATAATTTTTCACGTAAGTCAAGTATACAAAATCCATTAAGTAATATTCTAGTTCTATACAAAACATTATTATTATAAATATAACAACAATTGTTCTTAAATATAATACCAAATATTTCATTGTCCAACAATAAAATGGAAATAATATTTCCAATGAGAACTGGAATACAATAACAACTTATTGACTTAATAGATTTGCCCGTAGGCATTGCTAAACTATAAGTTTCTATGGCTAATGTAGCAACCTTTGCTTCATTTCTCACACATAGGAGTACTTATCTTTGTTTAGCTTTCTACTTCTGCTTGGTCCCTTCATAAATCTATATTTATGATAACCAAAGTCGGTATCCAATACCCAAGTAGAACTTTGAATTAAAGAAAAATTTATTTTAAATCATGACCAAAATTGTATTTATAACCGAAACTTCATTAAGCTTCTTCTGGTTAGCCTTTGCAAAATGCTTCTTGCAGTTTCTTTCCGAAGTCCGAAGCTTATTAGCAAGGGAAGCAAACTCCTTTTCTATTCAGACGCTTTTATTCTTATTATCCTTTGTTTTTGCCTTTCTATTTACCTTCTTTGAATCGTTCTTCTTTTCAGAAGATCCTTTGGCCCCTACCAGTAAGACATGGTCTTTCTTGGTTGGAAAGTGACTCTCAACATTTTTCAACATGTTAAGCACCTCAGCGAGGCTGATATCTAGCTTGTTATGAAAAATTCACAACAATTATGAAAGGAGTCTGGGAGTTAGTGAAAGATCAAATCTTGGCTCAACTCTCCATCCATGACAAAACTCGTTGTCCTAATTGATCAATCAAATTGATAATGTTAAGGACTTTTATCTATACTGTAGTGTCATTGGTCATTCTAAATCGGAAGATCTCCTTAGATATCTGATATCTATCAGTCCTACTTTCCTCACCATCAACTACTTGATGTGCAGGAGTATAGTAGAGTATCCATAGTTTCAGTCGACGAAGCTTGTTACTCATGGATCTGAGCATGATGCATTGAGCCAATCATGCATCATCTTGCCACTTTCTAAAAGTAGCAATCTCTTCCTCAAAGGCATTATTCTGCAACCATTACGAGGATAAAGCGATTAAGGACATAAGATAGCTTTTTCACCGTGAGAACTATTCTCAAATTTCTTAACCAATCCATTTAATTCTATCCCAGGTTAAATAACATCTAATATGCTTCATGTTGATAGTAATTTAGACATTGTAAAATTTACAAAACTAATTTGTAATTAACAACATTTTAGCATACATTCTTTTATTAATTACCAAAATAAATTAGGTCTTGTTTTAAATTGGTATCTCCCACTATTTTCATCAAACTATATTACCTCACTTATATAGTTCAAAGAAAATCTAATTAAAGATTTGCTAGTGAGAATAAGGATCCCATTTCAAATGTATATAGCCTTGTGGTGACACAACAAACTATATATAAATAAATAGGTAGACAACTCTTGTCAATTACATCAACTATGCAACTCCTTGTATTTTTTCTCTTAGATTATTTTGATCAAGTGGTGGCACATCCGAATCAAAATTATCCAAGTTAAGTCCAACCTAGCACTCCATATATTCAAAAAAGAAAAACATTGTCCTTGTGGTGACACAAAAAAATAATATTGTTCAATTTTCTTTATAAGCATCAAATGTGATAAAATTAACATCTCAAAGAATTAAGATAAGCCTTGTGGTGACACAACAAACTTATAATAATTAATTGATACTCTATTATTTTTTTTTATCATGCTGGAAGGCGACGTTCGATATTCCAAATATCTTTGAACGCTTAGGACTTAATATAAAATATTTGAGAGGTTTGTTATTAATTTGTCTCATCTTGTTTAGTGCACATGCACATATATATATATATACAAAATACGCGTCATATTAATTAACATGCGAAGCATGTTTGCATACTATAATATATATATATATATATATATATATATATATATATATATATATATATATAGTATAAGTATGCACATATAGAATACAATATTCTACCTAGATTGATTATGGACTTTTATTCTAGTTTGGTTCACTAGAGCCACCAAGTGAACCAAAAGGTCAAACCATAGGGGTGCAAGAATTAATATTTAAATATAACTATTACATTTAAATTCGAGCTCCATTACAAACGAGTCTTCACGCGCTCCTTGCTCCTTGATTTCCAATTCTTCAAAATTAATTCTAACTATTCCTATTACAAAACTATTTAAAAAAAATAGAAACCTTGATCAGCAGTCAAGGAAAAGTACATAGGAGGAAGATAGAATTTACATTAAGAAGAAATTAGAGAAGACGAGGTACGCATACCCCATTTAATAAAACCCATTCATTCATGCATCCAACTAAAATAAAATCCAATCACATTGGTCAATATTCCATAATCAATCTCATTTATTATCATACACATCACCATATGCATCAATAAATAACATTCATCTCGTGAATAATAAACATTCAATATATATTGATATCATTTAATGGGCAAATTTAGTTAGTATAAAATCTAATTTTGAATCAAAATAAACTCCTTTATTTTAATCCAAATTTAAATCAAAATAAACTCCTTTTATTTTAATTTATCTTATTTTGAATAAAATAAATTATTTTATTTTAATCAAAATCTTTAATCAAAATAAACTTATTTATTTTAATTAATTATGGAATCCAATTCCATGTAAAAAAAACTTTTATTAAAGGAAACACGAATTCTCTTTCCTATTCACAAATAAACTCCTTTATTTTGAATAATATGAAATCTTATTCCATATCTAAATAAACTCCTTTATTTAAGGAAACATGGAATCCAATTTTAACTCCAATTAGTTATCATGAAATCCAATTTCAACTCTAATTAGTTAGCATGAAATTTAATTTTAAAATTAAAATAAACTTATTATTTTAAAATTAAAATAAATTTTTTATTTTAATATTAAAATAAAACTTTTTTATTTCAATTATAAAATTATTAAAAATATATATATTAGTACTTCCGTGAATAAGTATATATATATATATATATATATATATATATATATATATATATATATATATATATATATATATATATAAAACATTCCATCGATTAAAGTGAATCAAGATATATTATATGATTTCCTCAAATCCTGCAACCACGTGAATGCTTTCATGTTGTTGATTCTCCGTGAAGATACAAGCTTATGGGTTATTAATATATTACATAATATTAACATGATTAAATGAATCTCATTCATTATCCGGGCCACGTCCGTAATCATATATATATATATATATATATATATATATATATATATATATATATATATAAGTATTAATCCACATAGCGTTTCTTTGTGGAAAATATTCTTCCTATACTTCATGCATTGTTTAAACTAATTCTTCTCTCCTAATACTTCTGCCATGTGGCCGATCAATTAATCTAAAAATGCGTCTTTAATTTACTTTTTACTTTTGTTTCACCTAGTATGAGGCTAGTAGCGAGAACTTTACCTTACTTTCTGAGTTCTGACACCATTAGTTATTACCATTACAATTATTGCATTACAATTATTATTCTAATATTCACATATTATTATTATTATTATTATTATTATTATTATTATTATTATTATTATTAATAGTCTAATAATAAAAATAAAATATTAATATTAAACATAATAATAAAAACATAATATTAAACATATTAATATTACAATTATTATTGTAAAACATACTAATATTACATAATATTAAACATATTAATATTATAATTATTATTGTAAAAATATTAAACATATTAATATTTTTATTTTTACATAATTATAATATTTTATAATTATAAAAAATTAATATGTTTAATATTTTTACAATAATAATTATAAAATTAATATGTTTAATATTTTTACAATAATAATTATAATATTAATATGTTTAATATTATGTAATATTAGTATGTTTACAATAATAATTGTAATATTAATATGTTTAATATTATGTTTTATTATTATGTTTAATATTAATATTTTTATTTTTATTATTAGACCTGTTATTAATAATAATAATAATAATAATAATAATAATATGTGAATATTAGAATAATAATTGTAATGCAATAATTGTAATGGTAATAACTAATGGTGTTGTAACTTGTAAGAAAATGGAAGTTCTTACCATTACTAGCTCATGATGTAAGGATATATAAAGCAAGAAGAAGGTAAATTAGCACGCATTTTTGGAATTAATTGACTGTCGCTATAAATGAGCGCAGGAGAGAAGAATTAGGTTGAACATCGCCGCCACAAAATTGTAGCCAGAATTGAATTTTTTCACAAGAAACGCCATTGTGGATAAATACCCTATATATATATAGTAATGGTGGCCACCTGATTCACGAAAAAGTAAAACGGGTTTCATAATTCTTTTTTTTTTTTTTTAATTTTATACAACAAAATTATGCCCAATTAAATTGTTCTAAACACATATCAATATACATATTAAATTAAAACAATTAATAATTCGCATAAAGGTTT
Source organism: Panax ginseng (assembly GCA_020205605.1). Lineage (NCBI taxonomy): Eukaryota > Viridiplantae > Streptophyta > Magnoliopsida > Apiales > Araliaceae > Panax > Panax ginseng. Next base: position 72,943,344 of record CM035139.1, read on the forward strand.
GGCTCTGATGCCACTGTTAGGTTTGTAATATTCATGGACGCAATCAAATTGCATAAAATAAGCGGAAACGTAGAAAATCAGAGTTTAAAAATTTTACAAACCATATACCCAGATCATCCTTTATGCACAATTATTAATTAAATGAAAAGATAAAGAACAAGAATCATACCCTTGAAGATTCGAGCTTCCTCAGGTACGAGTTCACCTCCAAATCCTTTCGCGTTCAACTTGAATCCACCGGGTTTGGTTCCTTCCTTTGATCAACGTTAGCCGCCCAAGTGTTTGGCCTCTAGAGGTGATCCACCAAGGAAGAACAAAATTTTAAGAAGATGGGTGTTTGGCAAAACCATAGTTTTCTATGAATCACATCTATTGTGAAAAAATCAACAACCACCTCACCCATAATAAGACTCCTCTTATTTATAGATGTAGGCAACCCTCCTTAACAATTAAGGAATTGGGTTTTATTTTAATTAATTAAACTCCTTTAATTAATTAGGCTCCTAATCTTATTAGGAATAATTAATTAAATTTTTTTAATTAATTTATCTCCTAATCTTATTATGAATATATGAGAGTACTTTTATTAATTAATTCCCAAACTCCTTTAGTAATTAAATAATAATAATAGTAATAATAATAATAAGACTCCTCTTATTAATTTATATTTAATATTTCCAAAATATTAAATAATAAATATTAAGCTATTTAATTTATTCTATCATCATATATTAAATTAAATATACTTAACCTATTATTACGATTATGCCATTAACTTCTTAAATAATTATTCTTCCTTTTATGGTGCGACTCTTTAGGTTCTCCATATTAAACCGATTGTGAATAAATCAATTAGAACAATTCTAATCTTATTTATAAAAATAAAATAAACTATTAATTTATTTAAATAAATAATATTTATTCTACAATAGAGATAAGCCTCCCTAGCGATCAACGACTTTCCAGATAATATAGATTTCAACATTAATAATAAAAGAATCTTTGAGTAAATAGTTACCGTACAATTCAATCCTTCCACCATACAATGTCCCAATTAAATATAAGACATGGAATTACTGTCAAGTCTTATTTTATTTAATTATATGTATTTCGACTCTTAAATGCACAACTCCAAATAATGCAAATTAAAAACTCCTTTCTAATTTCATTCTGCCTTGGCCAAGGACTACTGGGTTGTCATTTATCGAATCACATAGGAGATTTATCTTCTTTTACTAGAAGTGGTAGATTCTTTATTGATCATACATTATCTCCATGTACAACTTATTATACCCAAGCATACCCTTTGATATACCCTAAGGGTCTTAATGAATAAGTCAAAGTATAACTCATCATACACAAGATACTATGATGATCTCAAGTCCAAGGATCACTTGTACTACTATCACTACATGAATTCCTATTGATAGGCAAGTAAAACTCCATTAGGTATTCCTTAGCGAGCCACGTTCAGTGAACTTATTCTCTAATAAGCACCTACATACTTGCTTTAGTGTCTCCACACAAATGATCATGAGATCAATCATCCTCATCCAATGAGGAAGCAACGCATGTACCAATCTATCCGGATTCACTAATCCCCAATTTAGTAATCCAACGATTGGGAACTATTTTAGTTTTAAGCTTTCTAAGAATTTAGATCTCATTAGAATGATCATCATCATTATTCTAAAAGCATTGCTTAAAACTATGAGTTTATCACATATTATAAAACAACATCATATAGATAATTAAAAGCCTTTAATAAATTAATACTTTTTATTAATAAATGAATAAGATTGTTATAAAGTATATACTTTATCATCAAACATGATTGGCTTGTGTGAGATTACTTTCACTTAAAACTCATACTTATAGTAAATTCATAACTCATAATTATATGAAATGTTTCTGAATCCCTCAGCGAATGGACACCAAAGGTCTGACTAGGATAAGTTCATACACTCATATAATTGTGGCAAGTTTCTGAACTCATAAGTGTGGTAAATTTGATGAACCGAGAATAATTATATGAAAATGGAAAATGGAAACTTTCTGTGTAAAGTTGGAGAATTGCAGCTTTTTGTGTAAAGTTGTGTTGTTAATCCTGAAATTTATTTAAAATGGGATAGTAATATGTGTTAAGTACTAAATGTACTATGTGCTATTTGAATAAATATACGATTACATGAGAACTATGTGTTGAATTCTTATTATGTTAAGAATTTGTATAGAAAAAGAGAATTAGTATAAGATTTTTATTTAAATCAGATCATGCCGCCCAGACGACAGAATCGAAACCAACGAGAAAAATAGTCAGTGAATAATGAAGGAGGTCAAGCTGACCCGATGCAAAACTTTACAAATATGATAGCTGAAGCTATGGAAAATAGAGCTCCAACAAGAGGAAGGGCGAGAAATCAGCCAGCTGGCAGATTGGCAAACTTTAAAGACTTTAAAGCGGCAGGACTGCCTAAGTTCAAAGGGACCACGGATCTGATTGAAGCCCAAACTTGGGTGAAGGAGATGGATAAAGCATTCGTCGTGGCACGAGTGGCATAAGAGCAGAAGACAGCTTTTGCAACATATCTGATAAAGGGAGAAGCCAATTACTGGTGGGAGATGAACCAAGCGAGAGCTGGTACAACCATAGTGACTTGGACAAGATTAAAGGAATTATTCTTTGAGAATTACTTTTCAACAAATATGCAAGCTCGAATGGAAGTCAAGTTTCTAGAACTAAAGCAGGAGAATATGTCTGTTTCTGAATACGGTGCTACAAGATTTGCACCTCATCAGGTGGATACGAAATTGCGGAAAGCGAGAAGATTTGAGAATGGATTGAAACCAGGGATATACAACAAAGTAGCTGTGTTGCAGATAAATAAGTTCGCGGCTTTGTTGGAGAAAGCTTTAATTGCTAAAGGAGGGAGCGAAGCTGCATCTCGATTTTATCAAGAGAAGAAGAAGAAGACCAATGACGGAGGTAGTGGTGGCGGTAGAAACCCGAACAAAAGAAAGTGGAGTGAGAATACCGAATCGGGTAGTAGGACTGAAGAGAATAAGAAAAGAGGAGAGCCTTGCGCGAACTGTGGAAAGAACCATCCAAGAGTATGTCTGAAGAAGAAGGGAGTCTGCTATAACTGCGTGCAAGAGGGACACCTATCACCCAACTGTCCCAGTCCGAAGAAGATTCAAGGTTGTTATGCGTGTGGATCGACTGATCATCTGGTCCGAAAATGTCCGAAGAAGAATGCGAAGAAGGAAAGTGTCACCAAGGGACCCGCAGAATTTAACTTTGGCGATTCGAGGACTCAGATATGCCAGGAAGACCAACGCCCGTACATTCAATATATTTCTTTCAGGATACGGTGGTACGCCAGAGATGGTAGCAGGTAACAATTTCGTTTAGAATATAATTACGCTAGTAATTCTGGTTAAATATCGTTGTGAATTGTTTTCTTTTATGAATCAAAGTCACATGTTAGAATATAAGACACAAATTAATATTGTGTTGATAAAAATGAATTGATGCTACAACTTTAAAAGATTGTAGAGATGAAGAAAGCGATGATTCTGAGGATGGAATCCTTTTAAGGAGGGGTGAATGTGATAACCCGGGATTTTAAATAATCCAAAATTTACGAATAATTTTATTATTATTAAATATTGACAGTTAATATTGTACTGTGTATTTGTGATACGAGTCTCGAGAATTAGTCAATTTATGTATTGATTGAGAAATTAGAGTAGAGTTATGCTTAACAGCTTTAGAAACCCTAACCCTAATTTCTGGATAGGGATTCGATAGAAATTACAATTATAATATTAGTAACTGTGAGTATGTGGTTGTACTGTATAAAGTTAATGATTAATAATTGACTGGATAGGGTTTTATATTGTAAACCCTAATAAGGGATTAAAAACCCTAATCTCAGATTTAGAAAACCAAATGTACAGTTAAAAACCCTAATTGTACACCGGGAAACCCTAATTTAAAACATGGGAATCCTAAACCCTAATTAGGAAACCCTAATCCTAATTGATAAGCTTAAAGTGTTTATTAAACACTCATATGATTAAGAAAACCTAATTTAATTAGGAAACTCTAATTTTAGTTTTAAACTTTTAATTTTCTAATTTGAAAACCCTAATTTGAAAATTATGGAAACTAATATTTTAAAACCTAAGTGTTAGAACCTTAGGGTTAAACCCTAAGGGTTTGAGCAATGTCAAGTATTCCATTAAATTTAGAAGAAAAAAAGACCAAAAATGCCCTTTTAGTATATTTTAATATGTAACTTGAAATATGTGCTAGCAACTTTAGTTGGTGAACTACTATGTTGACTTTGTGACATAAAATCTAGAAAAATCAGTCCATAACATCAGATCTAGCATCAAGACAAGCAATATATATTAGATTGGAGAGAGAGAAAGTCATAAAAAATTTGTTATTTGCTCTCAAGCTCCCCATAACTCATTCTCTCTCTAAACCTCCGAATTCCTCAAGTATTTCAGTCACATATTACCTCTCTAAAACACCATTAATTGATAAGGAGATCTAAGATCAAGCATATTCAAGAAAAGGTATAAACCCTATCTCATTATAGATCTTGTATGCTAGGTTCAAAGTTGTGTTTTTGTGTTTATGTTTGTGTTAAAAGGTGTTTTTAGTTGACCTATGATGATCCATGATGGATCCATAACATCTAATGGCTTTAAAATGGTGTTTTTAAAAATCTGTCCAAGAGCAAAATTTGTGGTCTGACAAGCTAATGTCAGGAGCAGCCGATTCTTGTTTGTTTGTTGTTTTTGATGTTTTAAAGTTGTAATTTGTAGCTTGGTATGTGGTCTTTAATATGCAAGTGGAAGCAGTATCGTTTGATGTCTGGATTGAAAGTTATTCATGGTTAAAACCTATTGACCGGGCATGACCATGGACTTTCTAGGTAACCCAGAAAGCCTTTTACAGCGTCTGACAACTTTTCGCGAGGTCTGGATCTGACTGGTGTTAGGTTTTTTGAGGTTTTGTTTGTAACCATGTTGGAGCCTGTAAGATGGACTCTAGATGCATGCTTGTATAACATTAAAAAAGTCAACAGATCGATCGTGAAAGTGGTCAAAGTAGACCACCCGAACTGATTTTACCTTTCTGGAAAACCCATAAAAAATAAGAACATCATTGTCTGACATACTTTGACCATGTGATTCATGTTGATTCTATTGATGATAAACTGATTTGTTGCTTTAGTGTTGTTCCTTGACATAATGGCTATAACTTAGAACAATTAGATCACAAGAAACATGATAAGAACTTATATAAAATTGAGCATGAAGGTGACTGGTAGAACTACTTGGGTTTCTGGGAAAACCCAGAAACCGTCTGACAAGAACTTGCAAAGCTCAGATCTTGCATCTGAGTTGTTGTTGGACCAAGATGTTAATTGTTAGTGGTAGTATTACATACCTACTACAAGATCCATGCTGAAACAAGCCCAGAAACCATTTTTGTCTGAGAATCAAAGGCAGTCAAACCCTGACCCTTGATCACTGTCTGACAGTGTTCTTGAACACCAAGAACACCTAAGACGACAGAAAGTGTCGCTAAAGGTCTTTAGCGACGATTTTATTAATATTTATTTTCTGATTTTCTGAAAATTATTTAAAAAATAGAAATAAATTATAAAAATTACCAAAAATGGTTTTAAAAATTATTTTAAATTATGAAAAATAATTTTTGACAAATTGAAGTATTTTTATTTAATATTTATAATTATTTAAATATTAAAAGGTATTTAATTTATTTAATTAGTGTATTAAATAAATTAGAGAAAAATAATTAATATTATAAAAAATCCTTTTTAATAAGAATAATGTATTTAAAAATATTTTGAGTTATAAAATGTAACTTTTAATATTTTTTAGAGATTTTTCATTAATAATTAATATTAATGATATTTAATTTATTTAATTAATATACTAAATAAATTAGAAAAAATGATTTTAAAATTATAAAAATCATTTTAAATGAGAATAAATCATTAATATTTTAAATTATAAAATATAATTTTCAATATTTTTTAGAGAATTCTCATTAATAAATTAATATTAATGATATTAGATTTATTTAATTATTATATTAAATAAATGAATTAAAATTGATTTTATTGATTTAAAATCATTTAAAATGAGAAAAATAATTTAAAAATATTTGAAGTTATAATTAATGACTTTTAATGTTTTGATGATAATTTTATTAATATTTAAATATCAATGGTGATGATTTAAAATGATTTTAATTATTTTAAAAATTATTTAAGTGGAATATTGATGATTTAAAAATATTTTAAGTTATTAAAATAACTTTAATATTTTGACAAGTATGTCATTAATATTTTTATATTATTAAATATTAATGATGATAAGATTATTTGATAATAAATCAATTAAAAATGATTTCGATGTATGAACAATTATTATAAGATTATAATAATTGCTTATAAATTATTAAAAGCTTCCGAAAAATATTATTAATGATATTTGACTTATCTAATATAATATTGAAGCTTAGAAACTGAATTTAATTGACAAAAACTGTGTTAATTGTCGGATAGGGTGAGCAGAATACCGAGATTAGACTAAAGTCCAACCAAACTGAAATAGTTAGAATTGTTATATGTTTATATAGGTTATAAACACTGATGTGGCTATGTGGTAATGTGTCTAGGAGAAGTTTGACTGTAGAATATAGTGATGTGTGTTGTGAATTATTGTGCTAATTATGAGAACGATATTATTGGTTATAGGTCTTTCGAAAGCAGATTAAGTTTATTGTGTAGCTGTAATCAGCAGAAGAGGCAAGTTCCCTAACTCAACCATTAGTTATATTCATTCAATTATTATGGTGATTAATTATTGCTAATTATACCATGTCCAGGGATTTATTGTTGATTATTCACAGTTAGTGCATGTTTAATAATTCAAATTGAATTATTGATTCGTAAAATATACGTTCATAGAATAAGCATTGTTGGATATTCATATCCGTAGAAAGCTAATATTGACATGCATGTATAATTTACATTTTGTTATTGTCGAATTATGTTGAGAAATGTCTTAGCCAATTATTCTGGTTAGACAAACATTTGTTAGAACTTGATAGGTTTGAGAAGTGAAGAGAAGATAAGCAAATAGAATTTGAAATCACAACATTTCTTTGTTAAATCAAAATCTTGATCTTGAGACTGAGAAGAACAACCTTTTATATAAAGGGAATATTTTTGATCGTATATTCGATCTTTGCGCGCGACTTAAGTATTATGCATAATATAGGGTACAAGGAGTTGGGTAGCTCTAAGTACTTGCAGAGGGGTATGATTTAATCTTTATGGTTATCTGATACACTTGAGTATATATCAAAGTAAATCTTTGATACCCAAGAAGATAAGTGCAAGATCTTGTGTGATCACTCAACATAAATCTAGAAAACATTCCACTTTGCTATTTCGTAGAATTGATTCTTGATTATTCATTAGAATATCGTAGAATGTTTGAAAGCGTTGTACTCTTTCATTATTGAATTGTTGTGTTGTATAGAATACGAGAAGACTTGTTATTGAATAACGATTTGTTCAGCTATTTCAAAGTTCCACGAACTTTGGTTTCATTCTATCAAAATAGATAGTCTGTTGTTTTGAATTCTTATACATTTATTGTATGTCTTAACTTGCGGGGCAAATTAGTTGCTTACCCTTGCTAAATAAAACTTTTCAGCTAGGGACGAAGTGGCAGGAGGTGTTGTGTGACGCCCCCAAAATAGGTATACACCACACCCATTCTGAGTCGCCAAATACATGGTATAGAAAACAAACTACAACTTCAATAATACAATTGTCGTGCAAAATACGACAACACATACTGTGAGTTTAAATACAAATATTGTCTTCTAGACAATATCAACACTCAAATAAGTCCTCATTACAATTATTCATACACTATTTTACAGAAATAGTGAGGACTGTTAAAACATCTTTCTAGAACCATCACTCCATACCCCGACTCGATCCTGCTATATTCTCACCTCCTGAGAAGAAAAATGGAACAAAAAGGAAAAGGGTGAGCTCAACTACCCCAGTAAAGAATATTATGACTAAGATAATATACAACAAATTATCCTTAGTCTTCAACAGGGAAAAATATGATAGAATACAATAGACAACAAGTTTTAGATCAACAACTGCAGCGGAAACAACAATTCATTAGAAGAGTTAAGTAGAGAATGAAATCTACTATCATCTATGAATTTAAAAGTCCATCATCAATATTTTATCCCTGTAACATCAATAAATATACATCTTGAATCAAATATTCATCTTTGCATTACGGGCCAATGATATTCATTTGTATCACCAGTTGGTCATGTTCATCTCAACACCTGTTCATCTTTGTACTACGGGCCAAAGATATTCATCAGGTAATCATACATCTTTGCACTACAGGCCAAAGATATTCATCACGTATCATCATTAAGGACTGAGGATGATGAAAAACATTTTAGAGAACGAATCCAGTGAGATAGAAGGACAAATATTAGGGATTCGTATTTCAGTTTATCCAAATTCAATAATACTCCATAAAAACCAAGTGTGAAGTAGAATTTAAAAATAAAGATCAAAATATGGATACAATCAAAGATAGTAACCATAAAAGACATCTGGGACGGAAAAAGAGAAAATTTCATTTTTCGGTGAATAGTGCCGTATTTGTGAATAGTGGCGGTATACGTGAATAGTGCCGTATACGTGAATAGTAACCCCGACACAAAAAGATAGAAATTCCACAATAAAATTCATAACAATATCTCAGCATAATGATATTGAAGAAAATAATATCATTTAAGAAGAAAATAACATCCCTTACCTCAAATAAATAGTACTTCGGAATGAAAGGTCGGAAGTGATGCTGAATGAAACTTGTACTGAACAGCAACTCTCAAAGTATCTAAATACTCACAAAATATGCTTGATAATATAGAGAGAGAAAGAGAGAAAGCTTATGTTTCTGGTGTGATTTTCAATTCTAACTTAGCCCTCTATTTATAGAAAAATATTAGCACGCCGAAATAGACTTGACCTGCTACCTGATGGCTTTACCTGCTACTATTGCCACCCATCACATTTGAAATAAAATTCAGCACATTTCTTCACCAACCACAAGTGGGGCCCACTCAATTCTAGAATTTTCCACCAAAATCATTTATAAACCTAATTTCTGAATCAATCACCTCTTAAAATTCATAACAAATCATACGTTAACTTTTAACGGTTCAAAATTTGTGGACATATACTCAACTTATATATGTATAACATATCCAAAAATCACAATGATCCAACGGTCGGATTAAAAATTATACTCACGCAATATATCGTAAAAATACTGATTTGATTTTTAATACCTCCATTCCGACAAAAATACTGATAAAATACCTCAACATTAATTCCTTCAATTATAACCACATAAAATAAATAAATCCATCATTTATATCCGCATCAAATAAATATTTCCTTATTAATAATTAATTATTCATAAATAATATTACAGAATCACAATAATGACAACCGAACGGTTCCTCATGAAAGAGGGCTTTCCAATAAGGATTTCTCCTTACTGCGCTGCAATTAGGTGACCAAACCTCTCCTTAGACAGAACTTTCTAGACATTGCCAATAATGCTATCTAATAATATTATTCAAATAATATGAATTATTGATATGATAATGAGAAATATTGTGCAGTGACAATTATTGAAACAACAATAATATAAAATATCAACACAACAATTATTGAATCAATAAAATAAAATATTGAACAGTAATTATTGTAACAATTATTGAGTAGTGCCTTTCACGCATAAATCAATAATGCAATAATACTGCAATCAATAAGTGCGCTAACTTGGCTTGTGCAACCACGCCAGACATCGTATTTTAACCACCGGGTATTCCAACAAAGTTAATCTGGTGAATAACTACTGCCAGTTATTTATAAAAACTCAAACTTGTCATTTTCTTCATCCAGCATGAGTTATTCCGTTATGGGGCCCATGGAAATGATCTCTACCATTGCATAAATACGGATATTCCCGACAAAAAGAATATTCCACGACCAAACGAATATTCCCCGACAGAAATGAATATTTTACAACCACTTGCTTATTTTGTAAAATTTGCAAATTTCACCCATAACTAAAACATTATATCAAATTAACTCCTTATTATTTCAAGATAATGAATAGAGAAAATTTTAATTTTATTTATAAAAAGCTGGGGTCTTACATGTTACGAAGGATAAAGGCAAATGCATAGTTATTAATTAGTTATGTTGAACATTATTATAATTATGTTGTATTGTAAACTCTTTTTGTTTATCTGAAGGGTAATGTTGTAATGTTAAGGTTAGAAAACCTGGGACTTATGTATTAGGATCATATGTTAATGAGTTATGTATTCCTATTTATATTTGGATGGGTAGTTAGATGTTAATATATTGTGGATCGTGAGCACCAAACTCGGGGGTCAGGTAACCCAGATTTGGGGGCGTCACATGATATTAAAGAGAAAATCTTGACAGAAGCTCATAGCTCAAGATATTTGATTCATCTGGAAAGTATGAAGATGTATCAAGATTTGCGGTGACATTTTTGGTGGCCAAATATGAAGAGAGACGTTGCAGAATGCGTTGCAAAGTGCTTGACATGTCAGAAAGTGAAAGCCGAGCATCAACGACCAAGCGAGTTACTTCAACCGTTGGAAATACCAGAATGGAAATGGGAGCATATCACAATGGATTTTGTGGTAGGTCTTCCAATGACTCAGAAAGGATACGATGCGATATGGGTGATAGTGGACAGATTGACAAAATCTGCACACTTTTTGCCAATAAAGATTAGATTTAATCTTGATCAGCTGGCGAAATTATATGTTAATGAGATCGTGTTGAGACATGGAGTTCCAATATCTATTGTGTCAGATTGAGACCCGAGGTTCACATCAAATTTCTGGAAGAGACTACAAGAATGCATGGGAACGCAATTGAAGATGAGCACAACATATCATCTGCAAATAGATGGGCAAAGCAAACGAACGATCCAGACGCTTGAAGATATGCTTAGAGCGTGCATTAAGGATTTCAAAGGAAACTGGGATGATCATCTACCGTTGGTGGAATTCGCATACAACAACAGTTACCATGCAAGAATTGGTATTCTGCCATACGAGGCGTTTTATGACAAGAAGTGCAGAACTCCACTATGCTGGGATGAAGTTGGTGAACGTCAACTGTTAGGCCCAGAATTAGTATAGTAGACTGCTGAAGTTATCAAACTCATCAGAGCAAGACTAGTAGCTGGTCAAGATTGACAGAAGAAATATGCTGATCAACACAGGCAGAATCACGAATTTGAAGCAGGAAATTTCGTGTTCCTGAAAGTTTCTCCTTGGAAGGGGAAAATTCGTTTTGGTAAGAAAAGAAAGCTCAGCCTAAGGTTTATTGGACCTTTCGAAATTCTACGAAGAGTGGGAGAGGTGGCTTATGAGGTAGCTTTACCTCCAGAATTAGAGCATGTGCACAACATTTTTCATGTGTCGGTGTTGCGACCATATAAACCCGATTACAAGCATGTGATCGAGTATGAACCGTTGCAGTTCAGTAAATATTTGTCTTATGAAGAGATTCCTATCCAGATATATAGTCGACAGGAAAGAACAAGTGCTCAGGAATAAAGTGATACCATCTGTGAAGGTGATATGGAGGAACCACAATGTCGAAGAGACTACGTGGGAACTCGAAGCTGATATGATGAAAAATTACCCTGAGTTATTTATTTAGTCTGTGTCTTCGATTCTGGGGACAAAATATTTGTAAGTAGGGGAGAATGTGATGTTGTGATTGTTTGAATTGTGATTCTGGGGACAAAATCCTTGTAAGGAGGGAAGGATGTAACGATCCAAAATTTTAAATTGTAATATTAAATATTTATTGAATAATATAAATATTTATTTGATGTGTCTATTGTTGAATTGATGAAATAAATATTTATTTGATGTGATGGTTATGGAATCTAAAATTTATTAGAGAATTTTCTAAATTAAATTAAATTATAATTTATAGAGTTGTAATATGACATGAGATGTTATACTGTTGTTTTGAATTAATAATTTAAGTTGATGTGTTTAATTATTAAATAAAATTATAATGAAAATTATAATTTGGTGATATTTGTTTAAATGATATATTCAAATTAAAATATAGTATGCGATTGATTTATTTGATTAATGTCATTATAAACTAAAGTGTTTATTAAAATAAATTAAAAAGAGTTTAATTTAGTTTTTGCCAAACAAGGCTTAATATATTAATTCTTTAAAAATTAAAGGGTTTTGCCAAACAAAGCCTTATGACTTTTGGGATTTCTAATTTTTGAATTTAAATAAAATAAATAATATAAATAAAATAAATAAAATAATAAATATAATACATATTTATAATTTAAGCGTTATAAGTGATATTATAATTAGTGGCTTATTAAGGTTTAGTAGTTTTGGTTTTACGCCTTAAAGCTACCAGTTGGTTTTTACGCATTCTAGTTTTGCTAGCCTAGAGATTACAGAGAGAATTGAGAGAGTTTGAGAGTGAAACCTGAGAATATTGTCTGCAATTGCAAGGTTGTGCAAGCTAATTTGAATGTATTTTATCTAACCTTTGTATTATATTTATATGAATATACATGTAAGAATTTACGGCATAGTTGTTTGTGTTCTGTGAAATCAAAATTTATGAATTGTGGAGACATACTTAGTAATTGTGATGATACATGCTTATAATGCTAGAATTTGTGTTTAAACCAGAATTGAATGCTAAATTCGTTGACAGTAGGAAGAAAATAATGTCAGTATATGTATTTTCATATGGTTTATGTAAATTATCAATTTTAGTGGCTAATTAATATGTGAAATTGTAAATTGAAGTTTGCATATGTTAGTTCAGTAAGAAACAAGCATAATGTAGTTTGAATGGAGTGATTTGGCCAAGTATTGAATTCACAGTGATGATTTTTGGGATGAATATCAAAGAAATTGAGTTTTGTATGAAAAACATGGAATTGAGAAATTAACCTAGCTTAAATTGTTGTTAAATTGTCTTAATTAGCGGAATATGTTCACAAATATGTTTGTGATAGTTCTATACCATTTTTACATGTTATTATTACTGTTTCGTGGGTGAAATTCGTGTTAGTTGGCTTAAGAAAAGTGTCGAAGTGGCTACGTTACGCAAAATCGGAATACAAATGGCGTGCCGATGACATGACCCCTTGGCGTGTATAGCGTGGTGAGCCGATATAAAAGCTGGCGCGGTCGCGCCAGTGCCCAGTCTCAGATAGTGAAGTCTGCTTATTCTGCAGACTTTGGTCGTTCAATGTAACTTAGCTTAATGTTAGGTTAATGTGAGAACCATGTAACAACAAGGTTAAACAGAATCGTGTTATGTGTATTATAAATTCAAAGTTGTAGAAATGATTTATAAGTCACGAACACGTTATGTGATAACTTAGTATGCACAATGAATGTTAGACAAGTGTTGCGAAGTAAAACACTTGGAATTTTTGAAATGTAATTGGTAATGAAAGACTTGTACTAAAATGATAAGATTAGCTAGAAATGTACATGTTATGGTATGTTAGCATATCTAATAGGTATTGTGGTTCTAAAATTATGTGTAGGTGATCGTGAGTTTAATTTTATAGCTTACACTCAAGGCAAGTTTCTAAACTTTTCTTTTTACATTGGGCAATCTTTCTAACTCTACACTTTCATTGAGCTAGTTTCATTATTACATTGTGTAGCTTGATTCTTTTGATTGAGCAAGTTTTCTATCCTAACTGTTATTGAACAAGTCAATTGTTCCTAAATTTCATACGAGCAAACTTTAACTCTAATGTTATTTGAAATTCCCATTTGGTTGATTCATTTTAACTTGTTTATAGTTAAGCAAGTTTCTTAAGTTCTATTCTTGTATAATGAACGCAGTTTTTAAACTCTCGTCTTTATTATTGAGCTGTTTTAATTCTTTGCATGAATTAATACCATGTTGGGCAAGTTTTTAGTTTTCAGCTTGCTATCAGTTATCATACTTTCTGTAATTTCATTTCTAATGTTATAAGACTCTAGCCTTAGCTTATTTATTGTTCAAGCAAAAGTTTACTATTTTATTCATTTTGTTGAATACTTATGCTCTATAGTTATTTGAAGCATGAGTTTAATATGTATAATCAGTTCACTTATGATTCTTAATTGTTCTATGTTATGTTGTTATTAAAACATATGTGGTGTTATCAAACATTATTGATTCAACTAGTCCTCTAGTTGATGATCGCTAAACTTCAAATTACCCTTGAAAGCTTATCCAAACCAAACTTTCTTTGGTGCGGACTTGTACTCTAAATACTGAGATGGACAACCCTATTATTATTAGGGGATAATTTACGCTTAGCGTTGAAATGTTTGTGCACAATACATTGTACGAAGGGCTGATCCCCCTAAGTACGAGGAGTCCTTATAGTCTTATGACTGTTAAAGTTGGAGTTGAAAGATTACTTGCAACTGTGGACATAGTTCGTGGTCTTATGACTCTCAGTTATATATATATTCCACATTTTGGATTCTAGTTTCTGATTATCATTGTTAGAGTACTATTTAGTTTTGATAAGACTATTCGTTGGCAGTTATTATTATTATTCTCCTATTGATTCATTGTTATATCCAGTGAGCAATTGTTTTGCTCACTCTTGCATAAATATTATTATTGCAGTTAAAGTTGAGAAGATAGATGAGCCTTCAACTAGCAAAGGAAAGGGAAAAATGTACAAGTGATGATGAAGACTTGTAATTATGATTATTGTTATGACGCTAGACTTTTGAATTTGATGATAGACTTTTATATTATAAAGTGATTTAATAATTTATTTCCGCACTTGAATGATGTTTTAAGGTTAGATAACCTGGGAAGATTTCTATTAATTAATGTAACCCTATTTTAAGGGAGGATTTATGGTTTAAATATTATTTTATTTGGGTAGATAGTATGAATGTTTGGATAGTGAACACCAAATCTTGTGGGAATGAAGTACCGAGATTTGGGGGTGTCACATCTGCACCTTCTCCCCACACAGGTAATGCCCCCAAATTTTTAGTGCGAAAATGACTGCTGCCAAATCTAGATCATGAGTAGGATAATTCCTCTCATATTCTTTGAGTTGTCACAAGGCATGAGCTATGACTTTTCCATGTTGCATGAGAATACATCCTAACCCTCTTCCTGAAGCATCACTGTAGATGACAAATCCCTCCGAACCAAATGGTATTATCAGAACAGGTGTTGAAATGAGTTTCCTCTTGAGTTCTTGAAAACTCTAATCACATTCCTCGCTCCAACTAAATTTTGTATCTTTTCAATTCAGCTGAGTTAATGGAGTGGTGATTCGAGAAAACCCTTCCACGAATCTCCGATAATAACTAGCTAAGCCTAGAAAGCTACGTACTTCGGTCACTGACTTAGGTTTCTCCCAGCTTTGTATTGCTTCAATCTTCATTGGGTCAACAGATATTCTGTGATTTGATGTTTCGTGCCCAAGGAATACAATTTCCTCAAGCTAGAACTCGCATTTCTTCAACTTAGCATATGACTTATTTTCACGAAGCTTTTGGAGTATCAGCCTCAAGTGTTGCTCATGATCTTCACGGCTTTTGGAGTATATGAGGATGTCATCAATAAAGACAACCACAAAATGATCCAAATATTCCTTGAATACTCAGTTCATCATATCCATGAAGGTAGCAGGAGCATTAGTCAATCCAAAAGACATAACTAGAAATTAAATGAATTATAGCATACCTAAAAGGATTTTCCGAATTTAAGTTTAAAAAATTAGTTATTAATAAAATGAATTTTATTAATAATATTATGTGATATGTGTTTATTAATCGTTTCTAGAACCTAGGATGATAATAAGTCGGGAGGATTACGACTCTGAGCTAGACTAAGCGATTAAGAATTTTCAAGGCGAAAATGAAAATTTTAAAGAACAAAAATATTTAGGAGAAAAAGACGAAATAGGCACTATTCACCCTCTGAAACCTAAGGGTTAGGGTTTGAATAACCTAGGCCATTCTGAGAGTTCGGTATGTCGAAATAACATTCCGTCGAAAGATTTGACAATAATATGTCGTGAAAAGTTAAGTAAGCCGATAAAAGTTTTTCTCAAAAAACGTGCAGAAATCGGACAAAATAAAAATGACGAAAAGTATTGCTGTGTACTTTTCACTCGTTTAACTACGTTAGGGTAAAACGTGAAGGAAAACGCTTAACGCCAAAAAAAAGTATTTTCAGTTTTTTCGAAATTCAAGAGTACATAAAAGTTAATCGAGTAAAGGAAAAGGCAGAAATATCCAAAATATTTGGATTAGAGAATCATGATTTTAAAAGCTGTCGAGATTTAAAACTTCGAAAGATGGAACCACGTAACTTAAAGGCTAAGTAGACTTAAGGGCTAAGTTAACTTAAAACTTAAGTAATGAATAGTATGGAGGTGTGAATAGTAAGGAGGTTAGGGGTGAAATAACTATTTTGCCCTAGCTTTGGAAAATCTATAAATAGGAAGCTTATTTCATTTAAATGAGATTTTGAAAAATCCTACACTAGAGAGAGAGAGAGAATTTGGATGGAGAGGGAGAAGGAAGAGCATGAGCATGAATGTTCATGAAATGGAAAAGCTAGCAAATCGTTGGTTTTGTCTAGCGGAAGAAAAATAAAGAGGAAAAGTATTAAAACCTAACTTCTATGTTAGATTTTCTTTAAAGTTTTATATGTTTAAAACATAAGTTAATGAAGATAAGAAGTAGATGATGTTAGAGATGATTTCATATGGTTGAAATCATGAGAAATAAGAAAATAAGAATTTGAAGTTTAGTAAATAAATTTCTTAAGGAAGTATAAGATTTGTAATGAATTAGAACGATCCGAGTGGATTATATCAATAAGTAGGTGTAATAAATAAGGAATGATGATCTATAACATCAAATTCCAATAAAAAGTGAAATCGTAATCCAAAATATTGATTAAAATGAAGAACGAACAAAGAACACGAAGAACATACGAAGAACACGAAGAATGTTGTTGATGGACAAATTTAAAACCATTGTAGGATATTTGTTGTTGATGGACAAGTTTAAAACCATCGCATATAAGTTAGATGCATATTGCTTGGTTAGGAACGGTAGAAATGTTCATGAAGAACAAATTAAAACTTAGCTATAACGAAGTTATGGCGAAAATTTCGTAAAAGACAAACAAGAATTAGAAAGTTAGTAAATGAACCCGAACATGTAGGGTTTCATAAGAATGTAAGAGAACATAGAAAACGTGAGTCGTGGACTATAGAACGAATTAATTTCGAGTTTGGATGACCGAATTACGGACGAACAAACAAAGAGCGTTAAAAACGTAAAATAAACGAAGGGTGAAGATTAAGCTAATTGAATGGCACGTTAACGGATTCAGAACGAATTTCTGTCTGGGGGTATTGAAGTACGTAAGATAAGGAAGAGAGTGGCTTTAGAATGACCCCGTTTTGAGTTATAACGAAGGAGTTATGAGATCGGGAAGTAGCGTCTCAAAATAAAGTTAACACTTAAAAGAAATTATCAAGAATTAGGGCTTGGCACCTCGGCCAACCATGCCTTATGGTATTGCTGTGCGCATGTGACAGAAGGGTAGTCGCAAACTCGTCAGCGACGTGAGAGATAGAAGGAGAGTGGCGCCCGTAAGCGCGATGTAGAGAAAAAAGCAGGAGAAGAGCTTTTAAGCGCTTCAACTCTTGGGGAAAGCGTGCGGAAGATAAAGAACATATTGTACAACTAATATAACACTTAAACAAGTGAATTAAACCTTTAATGAAGGTCGAACGAAAAGATTATATGAGAGTAAAAGAGAAAGAATGTAAACACGGATTACGGAATCGATATCTGGGGACCGTAGTTACGATAAACGAATGTGGAGGATTGCTATGGTTGTGATTCCTTAAATGTTGAAGCTTGAGGGTAATGAATAACATTTGATGTTATGTCATGATAGTGAGAGATAAGTGTAAAAGCCGTATAGATTATTACTAAAGCATAGCGGTGTTGCGATATACAAGCAGTCTTAGCATACAACGAACGGTATGGCTTGGACATTAAGAATGACTAATGAATATGGGGTTCAAGTAATGGATAACGAAAGTAATGAACGGTAATAAGATTAATGGAAGTCGAATGCGAGTCAGATGAGAACGTTAGAATAAAATGTATGCGTTGAACACTTTAACCGACATGAAGGATTGAGGGTACGCAAATATTAAACGGATAGAACCTATACCCCGTGTATGGTTTGACCGTAAGATGATGAAGGTCAATGATTAAACCGTGAATGGTAAAGAAGTTGAATTAAAGATAATAACGTTTAACGTAACGAAGCTGAGTTAAGGATTAAAAGGGAATGATCGCTCTGAGTATACAAAAGACTGTATGACTTAGACGATAAAGAGTGAATACTAAGATGTGGCATTTAGTTGCCAGGAAGCCATAAGGAATGAGAAATTAACTTAACGAAGATTATAGTTAAATAAGTTCGAATAAGTTAAGATAAGTTAAGTTGTGGTACAATCATAACCTTTGATGGTTGACATATGAGAGCTGGGCTAAACAATTCCTTCAGAGAGCGAAGGTATATACGAAACTGGCAACTGATCTAACTCACTGTGATGGCAGTGTAGACGAGACGGGAACTTGTTTGTTGGTTGTTTGTGGGAAACCACTCAGAGTACCATATGGACTACTAGCAGAGAAATGATGTGTACTGAGTCCTAGAGAAGTTATAAGAAAAATATTAGAATGTAAAACATCAAAGATGATGAGCGTATAAGTAAAGACATCTCAAGTATGTCATGAAGCCGTAGAACCAGTAATGAAAGTGGTCGCGTAAACTTAGGTTACAAGACGCGAACCCTAAGAAAGTAAAGTTAAGCAAACTAATGCATAAGTCAAATATACATGACTAATTAGTGTATGTGTTGTTTTTTCTTGTGTGCACATAGGAAACTGTGAATGAGAAGTTCAACAGATATCTTTATAAATTTGTCACGTAAAGGCAAGTTTCCTAACTTCATTCATATTTGAAATGAATGCTATTTTCTTAAACTTCTCAGATGTTGAACTTGAGAAGTTCCGTCTATGTGCTAATGTGCGATATTTGTGCAAGGTGGTAGAACATATGAAGCCTTGTGCCACAATATGAACACTTCGGTGTTTCTATGAGATGAACTGCTTACGTGATTTAAGCATTCAATAAGAGAATGCTCTGTTTATACATGATCCGTTATTGTTAAGTCTGTGCTAATGATTCTAGCTAGACAGAATGTGTATGAAAAAAGTAGAAGAATGAAAGTATTTTTAAATGAAAGTGAATATTGTTTTAAAATGATAGGAATCGAGATTATTCCTATTATTCAAGCTGCTTCATAACCTTTGCTCGGTTATCGAAGTCTTAAAAGAATGTTTGAATTCTTGAAGATGTTTGTCAACTGTGATGACTTGCTGGGCAATTGAATGCTCACACTTGCTTTAAATGAAAAACATTTTCAGCGAACGATGTTAGAAAAACTTAAGGATCCCGTAAAGATCAAGCTGACGGTATCCAGATGAAGTGCCATTCAGAATGTGGATGAGCGAGAAGATTGAGCGAAGACTTGTAATATATAATAAGTTAAATGAACTTTAGATTAGTTTGAAGAACTGTTATGTATCCTTGGTGGCAGATAAAAGTCACTCTTGTAAGATCAAATGAATAATGTATTTATCATTATTTGTAATGAAAAAGGGTATAAGGTTTTTAGAACCTGGGATTTGAGAGTATATGTTGTTATATTTAGCTATATAATGATGTATGTTTGGAAGAAGATGGGATCGTGATGTACGGAATCCGTGTGTGAAGATAGACCGGATTTCGGGGCGTTATAGATTGGTATCAAAGCTGATAGGTTATAAATCTTAGGTAAGAGTATCTAAGACTATAATCGTAGAGAGAGGGATAAGAACATCACCACGTGATCATAGTGAATCATAGTAACATGTGAGTTATTAAACGATGAATAATTTATAGTACTATGAAGTAGTACAGGAAGAAGAACTCAGATTGAGTTGTAAAGGATAGCATACAAATTAAAGGAAATTCGTATTAAGTTAAGATAGATTTAGGAGTTGTAAAATTTCAATTGAGGACTCATGTGATAGCTGAGTTGTATGAACCTTTGTATGGGCAGAGGTTTGTGCTTGGTGTAACAACTGCTTAGTTTATTATAGTGATAATCATTGGAATTGGTTACACTATCAAGATGTATATGACGAGAATGTGAATATTTTCTCATGTATATACTTGATAGGTAGAGAACGATAAGGTAGGTGCGAGTTCTTGAAACTCATACTTATGGTACGTTCGTGACTCTTAATGATATGGTATGTTTTTGAACTTTTCAAATGAATGGGCGCTTATAGTGCATGCAGGATGGTTCTTAACTCATATTATTGTGGAAAGTTCCTGAACTCATAATGTGTGGTAAGTTGATGGACTGTACTAAGATAGAGGGATGTTTAGACTGAAAATAAGTTATTTTCAGTAGGCTTAGTATTGAAGTTTCCAAAGTCCCATACTTCCATCTTTCTTCGTATTGAAGGTGCCAAAGTCCATATTTCAGTAGGCTTAGTATTGTTTTCACATAATGTGTGGTAAGTTGATAATCAATACAAAGTCCCATACTTCCATCTTTCTTCTTTACGAATAGAACAAGAGCACCCCAATGAGACATACTAGGACGAATGAAACCGATTTCTAACAATTCCTGCAGTTGGGTTTTTAACTCCTGAAGTTCAATAGGAGCCATTCGATATGGGGCTTTGGAAATAGGTTTTGTACCGGGTTCAAGGTCGATACAAAATTTGATTTCATGCTCTGGGGGTAGGCCAAGAAGTTCTTTAGGGAATACGTCAGGAAATTTATTAACAATAGAAATATCATTCAAATTTGACGTATTTTTGTTTAAATCCGTGACATGTGCTAAGAAAGCTTGACATCCATTTTTTAATAAACGAATAGCTTTATGGCTTGATATGATAGTGATTGACTTTAGTGGTTTGGTTGCTTGAATTCACATAATAGGTTGGTTAGGAGTATGAAAGCTAACAACCTTACGAAAACAATCCATTTGAGCATGATGAGTATTTAACCAATTAATCCCTAAAATCACATCAAATGCAAGTATTTTCAAAGAGATAAGATCGACAGGTAATGTGAGGTTGCTGATTTGAATCAAACAAGATTTATAAACAGTGGATGTAATGAAGGTTTCTCCCAATGAAGTTTCAACAGATAAGTCAAAGTCTAATTTCTCTGGAGTTAAATTTATACGTTGAGCGCAAGTAGGAGAAATAAAAGAATGGGTAGAACTGGTATCAAATAAGGTATAGACTTCGTAAGAGTTTATGATTAGCTTACTCGTGATAACTTCGTTTGGGTTTCTCATCACGAAAAATATTCTCCCTTAAACTACCGACTTTAACTTGTCTAGGACAGCCTTTGGTGTCTCCATCCCAGCTGGACTTGACTTCACTGCACGATAAAATCGGGCTAGGTGACCTTCTCTTCCGCAATTATAACATGCTTTGGACTACTGCGTATAGTTTGGACTTATGTGTCCCTCCCCTCCGCATTTATAGCATACGATCGGTGGTCGCTCTCCTTCCTTAACAACGGTTGCTGGTGCTGATGTCTTTCCATCATTATTGAACCATCTCTTCTTGAAATTTTCACTTCTATTGTCTTGGCCATGATTACCACCGAAGTGGTTACCATTTCTGGCATGTTTATTCCCTCCACATTTTTTGTCACCGCTTTGATGACTGCTACCACTGGTATTATCAATTTTTCAGCTCTTCTCTCTTTGTTGGGTTGACTCATTATCGCGCTCCAATAATTGAGCCCTATTCACAACATCTGAATAGAGGCAAAGTTTGTGAGAAATGAGGTATTGACGTATTTTGGGTTTCAAACCTCGCAGAAACATTCATGTCATTCTCTCCTCATTATCAACCAAATGGGATGCAAACCGGGATAACTCCGCAAACTTAGCCTCATATTGCAACACGGTCATATTGTTTTGTTCTAACTTGATAAATTCAACCTTTTTCATGTGATGAATACTTTTGGGAAAGTACTTATCGGTGAACAGCTCTTGGAACTTCTCTCAAGACTTCATTAGTGCGGCAGGTTGATTACGTTTTACAGATTCCCACCAGTAATCTGCCTCTCCTCGTAACACGAAGGTGGCAAAAGGAACCTTTTGCTCCTCGGAGCATCTCAAGACAACAAATATCTTAGTGATATACTTTATCCACGTCTTTGCCTTAAGTGGTTCTGGCTTTCCCAAAAACTCTGGTGGTCCCAGCTCCTTAAACTGTTTAGCGGTGACCATCCGTGAGTTGCCAGTGTTTCCACCTATATTTTTAATAGGAGTCTCTCTCGTATGATGTTGCATGAATTGCAGAAAAACTCTGAACATTCCGTAGTTCATCATTTGGTCGGTGTTATTATGTACATAAGGATTATTACCTTCCTGATGCACATTATCCTGGTTATTGATCTATGGTGGAACAGTCTCCTGTGCTACATTGCTTATCTCAACATTTTCAGATGTCATTTTCAAACATTGCCACAAAACAAGGGTTAATTGACATGCCACATATTATCCCTATATTCTGATCGACCAATTAAATAACAAATAAACTTAGGTCAGTTATACTAGCGAAGGATTTACTCGTATCTCCCCTCCTAGTTCTAGTCTCACATCTCAACCAGGGATCATGTCCCTAAGCTTTGATACCAACTGTGACGCCCCCACAATAGGTATACATCACCCATTTTGAGTCACCAAATATATGGTACATAATTTAAATACAACTTCTTTTATACAATACGATAAAAATGTAGTTGAGAGTTTTAATAAAAATATTATCTTCTAGACAATATCCAAACTCAAATGGAGTCCTCAATACAATTATTATCACACTATTTTATAAAATAGTTAGGACTACTACAGCCACCATCTCGGACTGTCACTCCATTCCCCGACTAGTCCCGGCTACGTTCTCATTTCCTGAAGAGAACAATGAAAGCAAAAGGGTGAGCTTAACTATCCTAGTAAGAAATATTATGACTAAGATAATGTAGAATAAATTATCCTTAGCCTTCAATAGTGTTAAACTGATTGAATACAATAAATAACAAGTTTAACTGTAGCGGAACAAACAATATATTAGAAGAGTCAAGTAGAGCATGATATCTACTATCTTCTATGATTTAAAAAGTATATCACCAATTTTATCGCTGAGACTCAGCTCAATAAATAATACACATCACCGAATTATCCATGCACTACGGGCCAAAGATATTCATTAGTATCACATCCACGAATTATCCATGCACTACGGGCCAAGGAGGACTTTTACCATATCATTTGTAACATTACAGGTCATAATTATACAGAATAATCCATGGTTATAATCACATTAATTAACAGTCCATCTATGCACTATGGGCCAAAGATGAATTTCATCAAAATATAAGCATGAGGATGATGACAATGATATAAAAATTCAATTAAATGAGAGCAAGGATAAATTTTATAGATTTATAATTCAATTTGTCCAGAATTCAATAATTGTCCAAATTGTCAACATGATACTACTTTGTGAAGTAAAATTCAAGAATAATATTGTATCAAAAATAATTAGGATAAAAAAAATCAATTTTTGTCATGAATAGTATCCCAGGTAAATAGTACTCGAGTGAATAGTACCTAGTGAATAGTACTTCGTAAATAGTACCCCGTGAATAGTACTTCGGCATGAAAAAAATTAAACTTTAACAAGAATGTTAAGAAAAATATTCTTGTTAAACGATACTAGTTGAATCACAAATTTTAAAGAAATTATACTAATTTTAAGGAGTATAGAAGCAATACTTTAACAAAATGAGTGTAGAATTCAGAATCTGAAACGAAATAATATTACTTACATACTACATAGTATGGAAGAAAATATTATTTCTTACAAATATTGAACAAAAATAATATCCCTTGCCATAAAAAGAGAGTACTTCTGACTGGTAGGGCGGGGATATTCTTGAGAAAAACTTATAGTGTTTTCTATGCTCAAAGCTTCCTTAAACTCAAAAGAAATACGCTCAATATTATAGAAGAAGAATTCTTTGATTCCGGTGTGATTTTCAATTCTAAACTAAGCATCCTATTTATAGGAGAATGGAATGATACTATTTAGAAAATAAAATCACGGAATCACAGTAAAGGTTCGAACGAATTCACGGGCGTCGGCTGAAAATTTTTAATTTACTATGCAAATACTATGCATAATAAAATATAATATATTCTATTTTTCATAAAAAATAAAACTTATTATAATACGTATATATATATAACAAAACTGAGATAACTTCTACCGATAGTTTTAAAAAATGGGTAAGTGGAGGTCCAAACAATACGTCAAACTTACAACAAATACTTCATAAAAATCCCCTCTATTTATCTCAATTCTCTTGGCTTCACAAAACACATTTTTAACAACAATTATTCATCAATAATATAACTAGCAATATTAACAACCAGATCATTCCCAAGAAAGATGTGGCTTTCCGATAAGGATTTCTCCTTATTGGCGCGCATTTAGGTGACCAAACTCTTTTTCTCGATAGAACTTTCTAGACATTGTCAATAATGCAAATAATAATATGAATAACTTTATAATCTCAATTATTGATTTAATAATATAAAATATTGTGACAATAATTGAATCAATAACGTGAGATACTATGCAATAATTACTGTGACAATAATTGAATAAAACTGAGTGACTTCTCACGTAAGCATCAATAATCAATACCGTGTGCTATTATGCAATCACACGTATTACTGTACTTTTATTGTAACGACCGAGAAATTCGGATCCTTTGTAAAATAATTTAATTTAATAAAATAATGAATAAAATTATATTACTTGTTATTATTACGTGTTAGTAAGATGAATGTCGTTTTATAACCTAGAAACGTCGAAACTTAGTATTATTTTGACTACGTGAGAGAATTAATGTGTTTGAATTTCCAAGACGAAAAATAAAAGTTTTCCGAGAAATTTTCTGAAAAATACTATTCATAAATTTCTGCTCGGGAATTATTTTTGAACTTCTGAGAAATACGTAACGATAGAATATCGAAGTGAATTGGATTATGTAATAATAATTCAAGTATGGAAAACGTAATTTTTTGCATGCGGACGTAATTCGAGAATGTTAGGAAAATAAAGCGTTAGAAGTTAATGTAATGATCATATGATACGTTTGTATTGTATGAGGTAACGAATACGAGTATGATACAAAGTATTATACGAGTATGTATGAAGGATGGAATATCGTATATTATGGAATATCGTATACGAGTAATAATTTTCAAGACAAAAATGAAAATTTTTCGGGAACAAAAATATTTCCGGGGAAAAAGATGAAATAGGCACTATTCACCCGATGAAACTTAAGGGTTATGGTTTGAAAAACCTAAGCCTTTCTAAGAGTTTGGTATATCGAAATGACATTCCGTCGAAAGATTTGCCGATAATATATCGTGAAAAGTTAAGTAAGCCGATAAAAGTTTTCTCAAAAACGTGCGAAAATCGGACACAAATAAAAAGCGACAAAAAGTAATCTTTGCATGTACTTTTCACTCGCTTAACTATGTTAGGAGTAAAAGCGTGAAGGAAAACGCTTAACGCCAAAAAGTGTTTTTTAGTTTTTTAGAAATCCAAAGAATACGTAAAAGTTAATCGGTAAAGGAAAGACAAAATATCCAAAAATATTTGGATTCCGAGAATCGCAGTTTTTGGAGTGTAAAGTGATTATGCTTAAGAGCTAAGTAAAGGATAAGTTACTTAAGGGTTAAGCAAACTTAAAGGCTTAGTAAACTTAAGGGTTAAGCAAACTTAAAGTCTAAGTAAGCTTAAGGGTTAAGCAAACTTAAGGGCTAAGTAAACTTAGTCCTTAAGAAATGAATAAATAAGGAGGAGTTAAGAGGGGCTAAAATATTTTATTTTGCCCTAGCTTTGGATTTTCTATAAATAGGAAGCTAACTTTCATTTAAAGGAGATTTTCGAAAATTCTATAACATGAGAGAGAGAGAGAGAGAGCTTGGAGAAGATGAAGAAGGAAGAGAATGAGTATGAATGATCGGATCGAAGGTGATCGTGAAATAGAAAAGCTTGCGAATCGCCGACTTTGTCTAGCGGAAGAAAAATAAAGAAGAGAGGTAACCTAAAACCTAGTCAAATTTAAATTCTCTTTAAGTCCTATATGTTTAAAACATAAATTAAGGAGAATAAGAAGTAGATGAGGTTATGAATGATTTCATATGGTTGAAATTATGAGAAATAACGAAAATAAGAATTTGAAGTTTAGTAAATAAATTTCTTAAGGAAGTATAAGATTCATAATAAATTAGAACGATCCGAGTGGATTATATAAATAAGTAGGTGAAATAAGTAAGGAATAATGTTCTATAACATCAAATTTCAATAAAAAGTGAAATCGTAATCCAAAATATCGATTAAAATTAAGAACGAATGAAGAACACGAAGAACATGCGAAGAACATGAAGAACGTTGTTGATGGACAAATTTAGAACCATCGTAGGATATTTGTTGTTGATGGACAAGTTTAAAACCATCACGTATAAGTTAGATGCATATTTCTTGGTTAGGAACAGTAGAAATGTTCATGAAGAATGTATTAAAACTTAGCTATAACGAAGTTATGGCAAAAATTTGGTAAAAGACAAACGAGAATTAAAAAGTTAGTAAATGAACCCGAACGTGTAGGGTTTCATAAGAATGTAAGAGAACATAGAAAAAGTGAATCGTGGACTCAATAACGAATGAATTCTGAGTTCAGATGACCGAATTACGGATGAACAAACGAAGAGCGTTAAAAATGTAAAACGAATGAAGGGTGAAGATCAAGCCAATTGAATGGCACGTTAACGGATTCAGAATGAAGTCTTATCTGGGGGGTATTGAAGTACATAAGATAAGGGAGAGAATTGATTTAGAACGACCTCGTTCCGAGTTATAATGAATAAGTTATGAAAGCGGGAAATAAGCGTCTCAAATTTGATTTAACACTTAGAGAAATTTTCTAGAGTTAGGGCTTGGCGCCGTGGTGCTAGCCATGCCTTGTAAGGTGGCGCCATGGCGCTGCACCGAGGCCGGGTCTCGCAAACTCGTGCCTTAATGAGAGAGATAAAAGAAGAGAGTGGCGTCACGCCAGCCGGTGTAGGAGAAAAAAGCCAGAGAAGAGCTTTTAACTGTTTAACTCTTGGGGGGAAACATAAGGAAAGATAAAGAACATAATGTTCAACTAATGTAACCCTTAATCTAGTAAATTAAACCTTTAATGAAGGTTAAACGAAAAGATTAAATAAGAGTAAAAGATAACGAATATAAACGCGGATTACGAAACTGATATCCGGGGACCGTAGTTACAATAAACGAACGTGGAGGATTTTTATGGTTGTGATTCCTTAGACGTTGAACGACGAGGGTAATGAATAACATTTTGATGTTATGTCATGATAATGAGAGATAAGTGTGAAGCGTATAGACGCTGTGTACGCAACGTTGTGTATGCTATGCGTAAGGCAAGTTTCCTAACTTCATTCATATTTGAAATAAATGCTAGTTTCTTAAACTTCTCATATGTTGAACTTGAAAAGTTCCGTCTATGTGCTAATGTGTGATATTTGTGCAAGGTGGTAGAACATATAAGGCCTTGTGCCACAATATGAACACTTCGGTGTTTCTATGAGATGAACTGTTCTGTGATTTAACTGTTCAATAAGAGAATGCTCTGTTTATACATGATCCGTTATTGTTAAGTTTGTGCTAATGATTCTAGCTAGACAGAATGTGTATAAAAAAGGTAGAAGAGTGAAAGTAATGAAATTGAATATTGTTTTAAAATGATAGAAATCGAGATTATTCCTATTATTCAAGCTGCTTCATAACATTTATTCGATTATTGAAGTCTTAAAAGAATGTTTGAATTCTTGAAGATGTTTCTTCAACTGTTATGACTTGCTGGGTAATTGAATGCTCACACTTGCTTTAAATGAAAAAACATTTTCAAATGAAACGATGTTAGAAGAACTTAAGGATCCCGTAAAAGATCAAGTCGACCAGTATCCGGATGAAGTGCCATTCGTAATGTGGATGAAATGCGAGAAGATAGAGAGAGACTTGTAATATAAAATAAGTTAAATGAACTTTAGATTAGTTTAATGAATCAAGTTATGTATCCTTAGTGGCGCGATGAAAGTCACTCGTGTAAGATGTAAAGGATAATGTAATTACCGTTATTTATAAAGAAAGGAGTTATAAGGTTTTAGAACTTGGGAATTTAGAATGTATATTGTTATATTTCAGTATATAATGATGTGTGTTTGGAAGAAGATGAGATCGTGACGTACGGAATCCGGGTGTGAAGATAGACCGGATTTCGAGGCGTTATAGATTGGTTTCAGAGCTGATAGATTATAAATCTTAGGTAAGAGTATCTAAGACTATAATTGTAGAGAGAGGGATAAGAAGATCACCACGTGATCATAGTGAATCGTAGTAACAGATGAGCTGTTAAACGATGAATGATTTATAGTACTACTATGTAGTACAGGAAGAAGAACTCAGATTGAGTTGTGAAGGATAAAATATGAATTAAAGAAAATTCGTATTTAGTAAAGAGAGATTTAGAAGTTATAAAAATTTCAATTGAAGACTCATGTGATAACTTAGTTGTATGAACCTTTGTTATGGGCAGAGGTTTGTGCTTGGTGTAACAACTGCTTAGCTTATTACAGTGATAATCATTGGGATTGGTCGCACTGTCAAGATGTATGTGACGAGAAGGTGAATCTTTTCTCATATATATACTTAATAGGTAGAGAACAATAAGGTAGGTATGAGTTCTTGAAACTCATACTTATGGTACATTCGTGACTCATAATGATATGGTAGGTTTTTGAATTTCTCAGCGAATGGACACTTATGGTCTGTCTGGGATGGTTCTTAAACTCATATTATTATGGAAAGTTCCTGAACTCATAATGTGTGGTAAGTTGATGGACTGTACTAAGGTATAATAATGTTTAGACTGAGAACAAGTTGTTTTCAGTAGTCTTAGTATTGAAGGTGCTAGAGAAGATTAAGTATTATCATAGTAAGACAATGAAGGAAGATGGATAATAGGATATTCCAAGTCATCTAACTATGCTAGATTTCTAAGTTTATTGAAATCGTGCTTATGTGTTCGTATTTTGAAAATGAAAGAATTGGTTCAACTTTTGGAACCAATAAATTTTTAAAAGAACTATTCTTGGTATGTCTATGCTAATTGTTTTGGCTAGATAGAAATTGATTTGAAAAAAAAATCAAAATGAATTTTATATCATCAGTGCATTTGATGCAAGGATGGTAAAAGGATGGAGTTATTAATGCAATTGAACCTAGTGTTGGATGTGATCTTAGGATCAACAACCCGCTATGGTTTGATGTATAATGACGAAGTCACAAACCCATTAAAGTCCTCAACGTCTTTGTGAAAAAATGCAGTATCATGGCGTCATAAAAGCTTTTGATGTATTGCGAAAAGAATTTCTGTATAGTCGATGTCAATTGAGTTGACTAGATGAATGTTTCACGTTGATATCCAATTCATTGGTACGATCTAAGCTACTTGATTCGGCTGGACAAATGGTATGTCATGTTTAAAAGAAAATCGAGCTTTCTTTGAAGAAGTTGTGCTAAACCAAATTGTTTTGGTGAGAAATCTAATGATTAAGTCTGAGGTGAACATATCCCGAAATGGGGTATACGATGGGTAAAAGGTAGTTTTCTTTCTTTGTGATTATAAACTGACCGTGGAAGAAAGGTTACGACGTCATGCTGTTAAACCTAGTAAGAGTTCATGGTCGATTTGACCCCTCGGCAAAAATACAAAATATTTTAAAGGAATTCTTATATTCCTCGTTGTTCATTCTATTTCTTTAAAGAGAAGTTGAGAAGAGGGGTAGTCAAAAATTTTGAGGACAAAATTCTGTGAAGAAGGGGTGAATGTGATGATGCGGGTATGGGTGTGGTTTTAAGAAATTCCGATGACATAATTTTTATAAGAGGGGAAGAGTGTAACGACCCAGAAATTTGGATTTTTTCAGAATTTAAGTTTATAGAATTAGTTATTAATAAAATGAATTTTTATTAATAATATTATGTGCTATTTGCTATGTGTTTATTAGGGGCGAAATGACTATTTTTCCCTAGCTTTGGATTTTCTATAAATAGGAAGCTAACTTTCATTTAAAGGAGATTTTCGAAAATTCTATAACATGAGAGAGAGAGAGAGAGAGAGAGAGAGAGAGAGAGAGAGAGAGAGAGAGAGAGCTTAGAGAAGATGAAGAAGAAAGAGAATGAGTATGAATGATCGGATCGAAGGTGATCGTGAAATAGAAAAGCTTACGAATCGCCGACTTTATCTAGCGGAAGAAAAATAAAGAAGAGAGGTAACCTAAAACCTAGTCGAATTTAAATTCTCTTTAAGTCCTATATGTTTAAAAAATAAATTAATGAGAATAAGAAGTAGATGAGGTTATGAATGATTTCATATGGTTGAAATCATGAGAAATAATGAAAATAAGAATTTGAAGTTTAGTAAATAAATTTCTTAAGGAAGTATAAGATTCGTAATGAATTAGAACGATCCGAGTGGATTATATAAATAAGTAGGTAAAATAAGTGAGGAATGATGTTCTATAACATCAAATTCCAATAAAAAGTGAAATTGTAATCCAAAATATCGATTAAAATGAAGAACGAACGAAGAACACGAAGAACATGCGAAGAACACGAAGAACATTGTTGATGGACAAATTTAAAACCATCGTAGGATATTTGTTGTTGATGGACAAGTTTAAAACCATCACGTATAAATTAGATGCATATTTCTTGGTTAGGAACAGTAGAAACGTTCATGAAGAACGAATTAAAACTTAGCTATAACGAAGTTATGGCGAAAATTTCGTAAAAGACAAACAAGAATTAGAAAATTAGTAAATGAACCCGAACGTGTAGGGTTTCATAAGAATGTAAGAGAATATAGAAAACGTTAGTCGCGGACTCAAGAAAGAACAAATTCTGAGTTCAGATGACCGAATTACGGACGAATAAACGAAGAGCGATAAAAACGTAAAATGAATGAAGGGTGAAGATCAAGCCAATTGAATGGCATGTTAACCAATTCAAAATGAATTCCTGTCTGGGGGGTATTGAAGTACATAAGATAAGGGAGAGAATGACTTTTGAACGACCTCATTCCGAGTTATAACGAATAAGTTATGAAAGCGTGAAGTAAACGTCTCAAATTGGATTTAACACTTAGAGAAATTTTCTAGTGTTAGGGCTTGGCAAATGCCATGCCGCCTGTAAGGTGATCTTTGTGGCGCGCGCACCGGTCGAGTCAATCGCAAACTGTCGCTGACATGAGAGATAAGAAGAGAGTGGAAATACAATGGCTCGATTGTAGGGAAAAAGCCAGAGAAGAGCTTTTAACTACTCAACTCTTGGGGGGAAACATAAGGAAAGATAAAGAACATAATGTTCAACTAATGTAACCCTTAATCTAGTAAATTAAACCTTTAATGAAGGTTGAACAAAAAGATTAAATAAGAGTAAAAGATAAAGAATGTAAACGCGAATTACGGAACCGATATTCGGGGACCGTAGTTACAATAAACGAACGTGGAGGATTTCTATGGTTGTGATTCCTTAGACGTTGAACGACGAGGGTAATGAATAACATTTTGTTATGTCATGATAATGAGAGATAAGTGTGAAGCGTATAGACGCTGTGTACGCAACGTTGTTGCGATAAATGAGCGGTCTTAACATACCACGAACGGTATGGCTTGGACATTAAGAATGACTAATGAACATGGGGTTCAAGTAATGGATAACGAAAGTATTAAGTAAGATAGGAATGGTATTAAGAAAGCCGTAATGAACGGTAATAAGATTAATGAAAGCCAAAGGTGAGTCGTATAAGAATGAATCCCGAGGTATGACAATTAGTTGCCAGAAAGCCGTAAAGAATAAGAAATTAACTTAACAAATGTTATAGTTAATGGTTAAGATAAGTTACGATAAGTTTAGGTTGTGGTACAATCATAACCTTTGATGGTTGACATATGAGAGCTGGGCTAAACAATTCCTTCAGAGAGCGAAGGTATATCTGGCTGGCAATCGATCTAACTCTTTGTGATGGCGGTGTAGGCAGAGACAGAACTTGTTTGTTGGTTGTTTGTGGGAAACCACTCAGAGTACCATATGGACTACTAGCAGAGAAATGATGTGTACTGAGTCCTAGAGAAGTTATAAGAAAAATATTAGAATGTAAAACATCAAAGATGATGAACGTATAAGTAAGACATCTCCGTATGTCATGAAGCCGTAGAACGGTAATGAAAGTGGTCGCGTAAACTTAGGTTACAAGAACGCGAACCCTAAGAAGTAAAGTTAAGCAAACTAATGCATAAGTCAAATATACATGACTAATTAGTGTATGTGTTGTTTTTCTTGTGTGCTACATAGGAACTGTAATGAGAAGTTCAGCGTATGCTGTAGCTGTGCGTAAGGCAAGTTTCCTAACTTCATTCATATTTGAAATGAATGCTATTTTCTTAAACTTCTCAGATGTTGAACTTGAGAAGTTCCGTCTATGTGCTAATGTGCGATATTTGTGCAAGGTGGTAGAACATATGAAGCCTTGTGCCACAATATGAACACTTCGGTGTTTCTATGAGATGAACTGTTCTGTGATTTAACTGTTCAATAAGAGAATGCTCTGTTTATACATGATCCGTTATTGTTAAGTCTGTGCTAATGATTCTAGCTAGACAGAATGTGTATGAAAAAAGTAGAAGAATGAAAGTATTTTTAAATGAAAGTGAATATTGTTTTAAAATGATAGGAATCGAGATTATTCCTATTATTCAAGCTGCTTCATAACCTTTGTTCGGTTATTGAAATCTTAAAAGAATGTTTGAATTCTTGAAGATGTTTGTTCAATTGTTATGACTTTCTGGGCAATTGAATGCTCACACTTGCTTTAAATGAAAAATATTTTCAGCGAACGATGTTAGAAGAACTTAAGGATCCCGTAAAGATCAAGCTGACGGTATCCAAATGAAGTGCCATTCAGAATGTGGATGAGCGAGAAGATAGAGAGAAGACTTGTAATATAAAATAAGTTAAATGAACTTTAGATTAGTTTAATGAACTGTTATGTATCCTTAGTGGCAGATGAAAGTCACTCGTGTAAGATGTAAAGGATAATGTAATTACCGTTATTTGTAAAGAAAGGAGTTATAAGGTTTTAGAACTTGGGAATTTAGAATGTATATTGTTATATTTTAGTATATAATGATGTATGTTTGGAAGAAGATGGGATCGTGACGTACGGAATCCGGGTGTGAAGATAGACCAGATTTCGGGGCGTTACAGAATGGACTTATGGATTGTTTAGCAATTTGTTGAGTCCAATGGAATAAAATGTGCAAGCCCAAGTGTGTATAATGTTAGAGCCCAAGTGGTTGTTAATGAGAAGTCCAAGTAAGTTGGTAATACAAGCCCAAAGCTTATGTTAAGAATTAAATCCAAGCCCAAGCTAGGATCCAATGGGTTAAGGTAACACATGGGGCAACCCATGATCATTTGATTATCTTGGTGACCAAGACAATTATGTGATGACCAAGATATTAGTGTGATGGCCAAGTATTTAATTTGGTGGGCAAGTTAACTTAGTATCTAGGAAATGAATAGTAAGGAGGTGGGTTTGGTGTATTATCTAATATGCCCTCACTTTGGTTTTCCTATAAATAAAAAGCTAGGATTTCATTATTTGCTTGTTAATTTTATCTAACATAATGAACTTATTGGTTAGAGAGAATAAGCAAGAATAAGCTACTTTCATTTGTTAGAAAGAGAAGAAGAAAGCTAGTTCAACAAGGGTAAGCCTTTCATGTCATTAGTCTTACATCTCTACCATTGTAGGTTGATAAGAGAAGTGTGGATTAATGATCATGTATGCAAAGAATGATAGGAAGAAATAATCTAAGGACTTAAGTCCTAATAAGCCGGGAATAAGTACTTTGTTCATGGAAAAGCTATGAACTAAGGAAGAACTTGTAAGACTTGTAACATGTTTACATGGTTGAAGTTAGTATGATAAAAGTATGTAAGAATGATGGTTAGAAGATTTAAACTATCATAAGTCATGATACTTGAATAATAGGTAGTTTTTACTTTAATAAGTTATAAGTTCATGATGAATAAGTCAAAACTTATCATAAAAATAAGTTGATGTAATATGTAAGTTGAAATGTCCATATGATGGATAGAATTAATTTGAAATGATAATCAAATCGTAAGAAATGAAGCTATGCTGGAATTCTCACGATTGGACGATAATTCTCGGATTCGTGAAATTCTCGGATTCAAGGTCGAATTTTGATATTGAGCTTGGAAACGTTGGTTTTCGATGAGTACAAGTCTTATTTGGAATTATAGAGTTGCGGACTCAAAAATAGCCGAATTCCGAATTAGAACGAAGAAACGAGCGTTGAACGTTCACGGACGTTTATTGTTTTCGTTAAAAATGAACCAATAGGTGAATTTTGAGTTAACGAAGTTGAAAATATAAAATTCTTGCATGAACATGTAGAGTATGTGATTTTTGAGTTAATGGCTTTTGAACGAGCCAATTCACACTTAAAATGATCAAATTTGGAGTTCGGGAAGTTCGTTATGCAAATCAAAACTGTCAATTGTTTGGTGCCAATGGTGGCATCATGGCGCTTGATGAAGGCATAATGGTGGCTTCTTCTTGCCGTATGCAATACTGGACCTTCTATAGTCTCATGCCGCGGCGAGGCTTGAAGAGTAAAGAGTGGCGTCAAGAAGACCGAAGTTTGACCTTCATTTATTCAAACTCACGCCATGCATATGAGTTGTATAAGATGATTGGCGGCCGCATTACAAAATTTTAAGAAATGCACAGTAAAGAATGGTTGCAAGTATGGAATGAATGGTAACCCAATAGCAAAGAGTAAAGCTTAATTATAACATTGTTAAAGCTTTGTTAAACCTTAATTATGATACAGGAAGGTTTAAGATAAGTAATCAAACATGAACGTAATGACGATGTGAATTATAAACAGAAAGCTGGAACCAATAGTAACAAGTCTAGTACCTAATTAGATTGAGAAGAAGGGTAAGATTCTTTAGATACCATGTATGTTCTATCATGACCTAATGTATTATGTGATGTGATCATCTATTGTAGAGACCTTAAGGGCTTAAAGTGAACGTATAATAATAGTAGCAGATGTTGGAGGCAAGTATTCTAACCCTTTTCTATTTTCAATCTAGACAAGCTTTGTGGTTCATGTATTCTTACGCATGAATTGATGTATGATGAAGTCAAAGCCAATTCTTTTGTCTAAGACTTATGATATATTGGATTTCTTATAATCTATCAAAGTATGGTCAATGTTTTACTAAGTTACATTGGTGTGGTTTTCAAATGAAGACTGAGTATGCTAAAATGTTTTGTCATCAAACGACAGTCACGTGAGGTTGCCACAACTTAAACGTACATATGTTTAATGAATGTAGTGTTGATTAACATAGAGTACTATAGGCTGATAACCTAGACGTGCTCGTAAGAAATGCCAGACTTACAGACTTTGTGCCAGGATTTCCTTTTTCAAAGAAAGTATGAAATGCTCAAGGTCATGGATTGGAATTGATGTTTTACT
Source organism: Panax ginseng (assembly GCA_020205605.1). Lineage (NCBI taxonomy): Eukaryota > Viridiplantae > Streptophyta > Magnoliopsida > Apiales > Araliaceae > Panax > Panax ginseng. The sequence goes on from CM035139.1 coordinate 72,979,461, forward strand.
GAATATTATCATTATAAAACGTTTTAAAGAAAAGAGAAGTGCTATTTTGAATTATCGATAGTACCTCATAACTATTGTTCATTTATTGAAGATATATGATTTGTATGATTCAAGCATATTGTTAATAGAATTGTTGTACTTGCTGAGCTAGTCATCCTCACTCTTGCTTGAACCATATGAATGCAGCTAAGACCGAACGGACCGAAGGATCCAACAAGGATAAAGGAAATGCGAAGACGAACCTATAGATTTAACTATGTAATAGGTTTGTAATGATAATGTTTGATATTATGACAAGAACAATTGTAACGGTTATAAAGAACCTGTGGAATGGTAATATTGATTTGCAATATATATAAGACATATTCATTCTTTTGAGGCTTTTCGATTGAATCTTTGTGTGAACTGTAGCATCGTGGAGCACCATCTGTCGGGTTGGAAAATACCCGGATTTGAGGGCGTCACAGGTTGGTATCAAAGCATTAGGTTATAAAACTTAAGGGGGGAAATTAAAACCTTAAGTCATAACCTTAAGAGAAGTCAAAGAAGTAAAAGAAGAAATTAACCTTATAAAAATGCATTATATATTTATGTTATGTGTTTTTATTATTCTACTGACGTGTGCTAATCAAACTTAATTGTTTTGTGTAGATGTTAGGTGGAAATGAAATGTATATAGATGTACAGGCAGTTAGTGAAGAATCGGTTAACTAGATAGAGGTTATACCGAATCCAATAGCAGAAGAGCTAAAGATAGTAGTGATCGAGTCTGGAGACTCAGAGGACCCCGATCTCATGTCGGTATTTGACGGCATGTTAGAAGATAAGGTGGAGGTGGAGGTGGTGTCCTTTAACCCTATTACACTTGTAGAAGAGACACCCCAAGGGGAGTCTATGATGTCACTATTTATGGCAGTGTTAGACAGGAACCTACACTATTGTCAGGAGGTGAAAGAGTTACGAACAGAGCTCCAGGCTGTCTTACAAGATAAGACAGATGTGGAGTTAATGTGGGAACAAGAACACGATGAGCGGGTCTTAGCCAAGGACAAGGTCAATGAGCTAAAGCATGAGGTCTTTGAGCTCAAGGAGGAGCTAAAGACCAAGAGGCAAAAGATAGGGAGAATGTCCTATATCCATAGGAGTTCTCATCAGGATTTCCAGCAGTAGGTAGCTGGATATCCAATAGAAACTAGGTAGACTCGGCACACTATCAGCTGGGATGTTATCGCTGGTCTGGCCACAATAGATTTTGATAATGCCTTAAGACAGATGTAATCTAGTAGTAGCTAGAGTAGTTTTAGATATATAAATATTGTGTATCTAGTAGTGACGTAAAACCCTCTTTTGTATATCAAAGGGTAGTCTTTTGTAAATCCCAATTTTTGGAAAGAAATTACGGGATGGTAATGTAATCAGCTTAGGCTGTGTAATGAAACGATGTAGTATTATACTATAATGAATGAATCAATATAAGCCTTTTTACAGAACATATTGAGTAATGGATGTTGAAGTTATTGTTTAATCTCTAATAATAACTGACTAATAAGAAATGGATTATAACGAAATGTGTTGTTAATTGTAACAGCAAAATGCCGCCAAGAAGAGGGCAACGAAATCAAGGCACTAACGTAAATCAACCAAAAGGTGGTCCGGTTAACCCAATGCAGGAATTTGTTAACTTATTAACAGCCGCGTTTAATAGAAATGGGGGCTAATATCCCCATAAATCTGGGAGTAGCATGAGCTATTACTTTCAAGGATTTTAAAAGTGTCGGTCTGCTGGAGTTTAAAGGATCTACGGACCCCATTGAAGCCCAGATATAGGTAAAGGAAATTGAGAAGGCATTTGTCATAGCAAATGTCAAAGAGGGTCAGAAGGTTGCCTTTACAACCTATATGGTGAAAGGTGAAGCAAATTTTTGGTGGGAGGCTAACCAGGCTAGGGCGGGTATAGAGAACCTAACGTGGGTGAGGTTCAAGGAAATATTCTTCGAGAACTACTTTCGCACGAGTATGCAGGGAAGGATGGAGATGCGGTTTCTGGACTTGAAACAAGGGGATATGACGGTTCCCCAATATGCTGCCAAGTTTAATGAACTGGCAAGGTTTGCTCCACACCAAGTGGACACCGAGGTTAGAAAAGCTTGATGTTTCAAATAGGGCTTGAAACCTTGGCTCTACAACCGTATATCTATGTTCCAAAGTACTTCATTTGGGACTATTTTAGAGAAGGCGATAATCGCCGAAGGTGGTAGCGAGGCTCTAAGACAATACCACAAAGACAAGAAGAATAAGGGGAAGGTTGATGGGGGAGTAAAGATAGAAGGAGCCAACAGAATTGGTGAGGGACAAAAGTGGAAAGTGTTCAACTTTGGGAATACCAGAGTGAAGCAAGGAGATCCAAAGAGGAGAATGGAGGCCTGTAAAACCTGTGGGAAGACTCATCTGGGAGTCTGTCTCAAGGGGAAGGCCGTATGCTACAATTATGGACAGGAGGGGCACATTTTGCCTAACTGTCCAAGTTCGAAGAAGAACCACGGATGCTTTCTATGTGGGTCAACTGACCACATAGCAAAGAGCTGCCTGAAGAAGGGGATAGACGAGAATCGGGGCATTAATAGCGATAAATTAGCTATTAGTGGTCTAGCGCAGCCAGGTAGGCTGATGGGCCGTACCTTTAATATGACAGTCCAAGATGCAATTGCATCAGGGGACATAGTCGCAGGTATTATTCTGATTAACGACATAAATGCTTACGTGCTATTTGATTCGGGTGCTACTTGTTCATTTATAGTATGTGATTTTGCTAGACGATTAGGATTACTTCCCGAAAAGTTGCCTATACCTTTAAATATTAGGGTAGCAAACGAAGAGATAATTCCTGTTGAAGATATTCATAGGAGTTGTTGTGTAAACATACGGGGTTGTAAATTATCAGTAGATTTGATACCGATAAAGTTAGGAGAATTCGATGTAATTCTTGGAATGGATTGGTTGGTTAACCATGGGGAAATTATAGATTGTCAGAAGAAATGTGTGCATATTAGAACGTTAAGACAACCTCAGGTAGTATTTTATGGGAATAGATCGCTGGGGCGTTCGTGTTTGTCTTACCATGACACAAACTAAGAAATTATTGAGGAAGGAATGTGTAGGTTATCTGTGTCATGTTGTTGATACCTAGAGAGTGGTAGCAACCATGGAACAAATACCTATAGTTAAAGAATTCACGGATGTATTTTTGAGTGAATTGTCGGGTCTTCCACCAGATAGGGAGACCGAGTTTGTAATAGACATTGTGCCAGGAGCGGCACCAGTTTCCAGGGCACCGTATCGTATGGCGCCAGTGGAGATGAAGGAGTTAATGGTACAGTTGCAAGAACTGTTGGACAAGAAGTACATACAACCGAGTGTTTCATCGTGGGGAGCACCGGTACCATTTGTAAAGAAAACGGACAGATCGTTAAGACTTTGTATCGACTATAAAGAGTTGAACAAGTTAACGATAAAGAATAAATACCCATTGCCCATGATCGACGATCTCTTTGATCAATTAAAAGGGGCTAAGTATTTTTCTAAAATAGATTTAAGAACGGGGTATCACTAGTTGAAGGTTAGGAAGGAGGATGTACCAATGACGGCATTCATGACTCGTTATGGTCATTACGAGTTTCTGGTGATGTCATTTGGGTTAACTAATGCACCAGCGGCATTTATGGATATGATTAATAGAGTGTTCAAATAATATTTGGACAAGTTCATCGTAGTGTTTATCAATGAAATTCTAGTCTATTCTAAGATGCCAGAAGATCATGCTGAACACCTAAGAATAATGTTGGAGACACTAAGGAAGGAGAAGTTGTATGCGAAGTTCACTAAGTGTGAATTTTGGTTGGAGAATGTACAATTTTTAGGTCATGTTATTGACCATGAGGGGATTTCAGTAGATCCAGCAAAAGTGGAAGCCGTGATGAATTGAGAACAATCAAAAACGCTGACTGAGGTGCGGAGTTTCCTAGGGTTAACGGGATACTATCGAAGATTCATCCAGGATTTTTTGAAGATAACTACTCCGTTGACTAATTTGATAAGGAAGACGGTGAAATACGTGTGGACTGATAAATACGACGACAATTTTTAAGAATTGAAGAAGAGGTTGAGTGAAGCGCCTGTTTTGTCATTACCCGATGACACATGAAATTTTGTAGTTTATAACGATGCTTCGCATAGAGGACTTGGTTGCGTGATCATGCAGCATGGAAAGGTCATTGCGTATGCATCAAGGCAGTTGAAGGATTATGAGAAAGTTTACCTTACTCAAGATCCATGTCGGCGCGATGAATTTTTACATTAAAGATATGGAGACATTATCTTTACGGAGAAAAATGTGAGATATACACGGACCATAAGAGTCTAAAATATATCTTCACACAGAAGGAGTTGAATATGAGACAGAGGAGATGGCTGGAGTTGGTAAAGGATTACGACTGTGAAATCATGTATCACCTTGGAAAAGCCAATGTAGTTGCCGATGCCTTAAGTAGGAAGGGTCGGGAGAAGTTATCTATGTTAACGGCTCAAACTGAGTTAATAACAGAGATGTCTAGGATGGAAATAGAAGTGAAGTTGCCGAGTGAATCGGGACAGAGACTATTTGCGACAAAGATTTAATCTACCATTGTAGAAAGAGTCAAGGAGTGCAGCTCAAAACTGATGAGTGTGACAGGATAAAGGAGCAGTTAACTAATGAAAAAGATATTAAGTATAGTCTTGATAACGAGGGGTTATTGAGATTTGAAGGAAGAATTTGGGTTCCGAATGAGATAGAATTAAAGGAGCAAGTATTATAAGAGGTTCATAGTTTGAGGTTTTTGATTCATCCTGGGAGTACTAAGATGTATCAAGACCTTCGATAGAGATTTTGGTGGCCGAACAGGAAAAGAGAAATAACATAGTATGTGAGTAGGTGCTTAACTTTTCAGGAAGTTAAGGTCGAACATCAACGACCAAGTGGCTTGTTACAGTCATTGGAGATTCCGGAGAGGAAGTGGGAGCATATCACAATGGACTTTGTGGTGGGACTTCCGACTACAACGAAAGGGTATGATGCAATTTGGGTAATAGTGGACCAGTTGACGAAGTCGGCTCACTTTTTGCCAATTAGGGTCATGTATAACTTAGACCAGTTATCTAAACTTTATGTTAAGGAAATAATTTCCAGACATGGAGTACCAGTATCGATTGTGTCAGATCGTGATCCACGATTCACATCGAACTTATAGAGGAGTCTACAGGAGCAGTTGGGAACGCAGTTGAAGCTGAGTACGGCGTATCATCCACAAACTAATGGACAGAGAGAGAGAACAATTCAGACATTAGAAGATATGTTAAGATCTTGTGTCATGGATTTCAAGGGTAGCTGGGATGATCATCTACCATTAGTAGAGTTTGCATATAACAATAGTTATCATGCAAGCATAGGTATACCGCCTTACGAAGCTTTTTATGGGAGGAAGTGTAGAACACAATTGTGTTGGGACGAAGTGGGAGAACACCGAATGCTAGGGCAAGAATTGGTGCAGCAAACAACGTATGTGGTAAAGTTTATACGAATGCGTCTCGTAGCAGCTCAAGACAGATAGAAGAAGTATGCGGACTCGCATCGAGAAAATAGGGAGTTTGAAGTAGGCTCTTATGTGTTTTTTAAAGGTATCTCCCTAGAAAGGAAAGATACGCTTTGGAAAGAAATGAAAGTTAAGTCCAAGGTTTATAGGACCTTTTGAAGTGTTAAAACGGGTAGGTGAGGTAGCTTATATGATAGCATTACCTCCAGACTTAGAACAAATACATAACGTGTATCACGTATCTGTGTTACGTCCTTATAAGCCGGATTATAAGCATATAACAGAGTATGAGCCTATTTATATCGAGAATGACTTAACGTACGAAGAGATGCCAATTCGAATTATTGATAGAAAAGAGCAAGTTCTACGGAACAAAGTTATACCTTCCGTGAAGGTATTATGGAACAACCACGATGCAGAAGAAGCAACGTGGGAATCAGAAGACAAGATAAGGTAGGATTACCCTAAATTATTTGCGTAATATGAGACGAGATTCTGGGGACATAATCTTTATAAGGGGGAAGAATGTAACGACCGAGAAATTCGGAACCTTTGTAAAATAATTTTATTTAATAAAATAATGAATAAAATTATATTACTTGTTATTATTATGTGTTAGTATGATGAATGTCATTTTATAACCTAGAAACATTGGAACTTAGTAGTATTTTGACTACGTGAGAGAATTAAAGTGTTTGAATTTCCAAGACGAAAATAAAAGTTTTCCAAGAAATTTTCCGAAAAACACTATTCATAAATTTCTGCTAGGGAATTATTTTTGAACTTCCGAGAAATATGTAACGATAGAATATCGAAGTGAATTGGATTATGTAATAATAATTCAAGTATGGAAAACGTAATTTTTTGCATGCGGACGTAATTCGAGAATGTTAGGAAAATAAAGTGTTAGAAGTTAATGTAATGATCGTATGATACGTATGTATTGTACGAGGTAACGAATACGAGTATGATACAAAGTATTATACGAGTATGTATGATGGATGGAAAGAATTAGTATACGAGAATAACGTAAATATATAAATGGCTTTTATCCCAATGGAATGGACTTATGGATTGTTTAGAAATTTGTTGAGTCCAATGGAATATAATGTGCAAGCCCAAGTGTGTATAATGTTAGAGCCCAAGTGTTTGTTAATGAGAAGTCCAAGTAAGTTGGTAATACAAGCCCAAAGCTTAAGTTAAGTTAATTAAATCCAAGCCCAAGCTAGGATCCAGTGGGTTAAGGTAACTCATGGGGCAACCCATGATCATTTGATTATCTTGGTGACCAAGACAATTATGTGATGACAAAGATATTAGTGTGATGGCCAATTAATTAATTTGGTGGGCAAGTTAACTTAGTATCTAGGAAATGAATAGTAAGGAGGTGGGTTTGGTGTATTGTCTAATATGCCCTCACTTTGGTTTTCCTATAAATAGAAAGCTAGGATTTCATTATTTACTTGTTAATTTTATCCAACACAATTAACTTATTGGTTAGAGAGAATAAACAAGAATAAGCTACTTTCGTTTGTTAGAAAGAGAAGAAGAAAGCTAGTTCAACAAGGGTAAGCCTTTCATGTCATTAGTCTTACATCTTTACCATTGTAGGTTGATAAGAGAAGTGTGAATTAATGATCATGTATGCAAAGAATGATAGGAAGAAATAATCTAAGGACTTAAGTCCTAATAAGCCGAGAATAAGTACTTTGTTCATGAAAAAGCTATGAACTAAGGAAGAACTTGTAAGATTTGTAACATGTTTACATGGTTGAAGTTAGTATGATAAAAGTATGTAAGAATGATAGTTAGAAGATTTAAACTATCATAAGTTATGATACTTGAATAATATGTAGTTTTTACTTTAATAAGTTATAAGTTCATGATGAATAAGTCAAAACTTATCCTGAAAATAAGTTGATGGAATATGTAAGTTGAAATGTCCATATGATGGATATAATTAATTTGAAATGATAATCAAATCGTAAAAAATGAAGCTATGCCGGAATTCTCACGATTGGACGATAATCGTCAAATTCGTGAAATTCTCGGATTCAAGGTCGAATGTTGATATTGAGCTTGGAAACGTTGGTTTTCGATGAGTACTAGTCTTCTTTGGCATTATAGAGTTACAGACTCGAAAATGGCTGAATTCCGACTTAGAACGAAGAAACGAGCGTTGAACGTTCACGAATGTTTATCGTTTTTGTTAAAAATGAACCAATAGGTGAATTTTGAGTTAACGAAGTTGAAAATATAAAATTCTTGAGTGAACACGTAGAGTATGTTATTTTTGAGCTAATGACTTTTGAATGAGACAATTTAGACTTCAAATGATCAAATTTGGAGTCCGGGAAGTTCGTTGTGCAAATCAAAATTGTCAATTATGCTGTGCATAGAAATTTGGTCTTGTACCAAAGAATGCATGTAAAATCGAACCTTTTGTAAATACTTTTAATAATGAATAAAATAATATTATTTATTATTATTACGTGTTGATAAGATGAAGGTCGTTCTATAACCTAGAAATGTCGGAATGTCGTAGTATTTTAACTATGTGAATGAATTAAAGTGTTTGAATTTCCAAGAAGAAAATAAAAGCTTTTTGAGATTTTTTTTGAAAAACACTATTCATTGATTTCCGCTCGGAAATTATTTTTGAACTTCCGAGAAATACTTAACGTTATAATATCAAGGTGAGATGAATTATATAATAATAATCTAAGTATGGAAAACGCAATATTTCGCATGCGGACTTAATTTGAGAATGTTTGGAATATTGAGCGTTAGGAAGCGATTATATTGACTATATGGTACGTAAGTATTGTATGAGGTATTGAATACAAGTATAATATGAAGTATTATACGAGTATGAATGGAGAATAGAAGAACGTATATTACGAATTAATTCTAGAATACGATAATTATACGTATAGTATATGTAATAAGGCTTTAAGCCACTTGTGAATGAATGTATGGAATATGTAGGATGTATAAGTCCAATAGGAATTGATGTGCAAGCCCAATTGTTTGTTAATCAAAAGTCCAAACTAAAGTAATGCAAGCCCAAAATGAATAAGCTAAGTTAATTAAAGCAAGCCCAATGTGACGATCCATTAGCTAATTAGGATCCATGGGGCAACCCATGGGTGAACTTGGTGACCAAGTACTTTATGTGATGGCCAAGCATAGGATTTGTTTTGTGATGGCCAAGTAATGTGAGTGGTTAACAAGTAAACTTGGTAAGTAAGGAATGAATAGTAAGGAGGTTAGTAAGGAGGTGGGATGTTCTAAATGTCCATAGTGCCCTATCTTTGCCAAGTCTATAAATAGCAAGCTCACAATTCATTTGTTGGATTGTTAACTTTCACCCAACACAAAGTAACTTATTGGTTAGAGAGAATAAGCACACATAAGTCAAACATCATTTGTTAGATCTTCAAGGAAGAGAAGTACTATTTCTTCATGGGTAAGACTCTAATCTAATAAATCTTCATCTTTATCATTGTAGGGTGATAAGAGAAGTGTAACTTAATAAGCATGTATGCTAAGCAATCATTAATGAATGGACTTAAGTCGAATAAGTCATGAATTAGTAACTTTAACCTAAATAAGTTATAAACTTATGAAGAACTTATGATGAACTTGTCATATGATTGTCATATGAAGTTAGTATGTTTGATATGATTTGAGAACATTGAGTAAAGGACTTAAATAAATAATAAGTCATAAGGAATGAAAATTTGTATTTTATAAGTTGTTAAGTCATGAACTTATGAAGAATAAGTCAAAACTTACCTTGAAAATAAGTTGATGTAATAAGTAGTTTAAAATGTTCATATGATGGTTAAAATCCATTTAGAACGATGATCAAATCGTTAGTAATGAAGTTTCGCTAGAATTCACACGATTGGACGATAATCGTCGAATTCATGAAATTCTCAGAATAGAAGTCGAATTTTGTGTTTGAACTCAGAAATGTTGGTTTTTGATGGAGAAAAGTCATATTTGGCATTATAGAGTTGTGGACTCGAAAATGACCGAATTCCGACTTAGAACGAAGAAACGAGTGTTGAACATTCACGGACGTTTACCGTTTTCATTAAAAATGAACTAATAGGTGAATTTTTAGCAAACGAAGTTAAATAGATAAAATTCTTGCATGAATGTGTAGAGTATATAATTTGTGAACCGTAGGCTCTTGAACGAGCCAATTCAGACTTATAACGATGAAGTTATGCGTCCGGGAGTTTCGCAAAATTAAAAGTTTGTCAAATTTTTTTGAGGCACAGAGTTGGCCCCGTGGCGCCAACCCAAGGCCAAATGATGGCGCTGGAGCGCATGGCACAGTGTCTCAACCTACTAGAGTTTCACGCCGCAACACGACATGAAGGACAAAGACTCGCGCCACAGCACCGAGTCCGGTCTTTAGCCACTGAAGAGTGGTGCCGCAACGCGGCTTAAAGAAGGAAGGGTGGCGCCGTAACATCAACCCTAGGGTTTGGACAGTAATGAAGATTTACAAGTATGGATTGAACAGTAACTCTTTGATAATGAACTAAGGAACTTAATAAGGTATTGTTAAACCTTATTTGTGTTGTCTAAAGGTTGAAGATAAGTAACCAAACATGAATGTAATGTATATGTAAGAACGACCTAACGAAAAGCCGGAACCGATAAGAACAAATCTAAGTCATATATAGATTGAGAAGAAGGGTAAGATACATTAGGAACCCTATATGTTCATTCATGACCTAATGTGTTATGTGATGTTATCAATTACAGTAGAGACTTAAAGACTTAAACAAGAACGTGTTATAACTGTCGCATACGCTAAAGGCAAGTATTCTAACCCTTGTTCTAGTTCAATCTGGACAAGCTTTGTAATTCATGTATCCTTACGCATGAAGTCTTGTATGATGAAGTCAAAGCCAATTCTTTCGGCTAGACTTATATTATGTTGCTATCAAGCATGGTTAATGTTTACCAAGTTATATTGGTGTGGTTTTCAAACAAGGACTGAGTATGCTAAAAATGTTTTGTTGTCAAACGACAGGCATGTGAGGTTGCCACAACTTAAACGTATACACGTTGAAGGAATGTAGTGTTGATCAACATAGAGTACTATAGGCTGATCACCTAGACATGCTCGTAAGTAATGTTGGACTTACAGACTTAGTGCCGGGATGTCCTTTTCAAAAGAACTTATGAAATGCTCAAGGTCTTGGACCGGAATTGATGTTTTACTAAATATTTTTGTTGTAAAATGTTTTGAATGAAAAGAAGTGCTATTTTGAATTATAGATATTACTTCGTAACTATTGTTCAGTTATTGAAGATATATGATTCCTATGTTTCAAGCATGTTGTTTATTAGAATTGTTGTACTTGCTGAGCTAGTTATGCTCACTCTTGCTTGAACCATATGAACACAGCTAAGATTGAATGGACCGAAGGCTCCGGCGAGGATAAAGGCAAGGCGAAGATGAATCCGTAGTATACTTATGTAATAGTATAGGGTGAATGATTGTAATATATTTGATATTATGATAAGCATAATGTAATGGTTATAAAGAACCTGGGGGAATGTTAATATTATTTTGAATATATAGAAGACATATTCGTTCCTTTGAGACTTTTGAATTGAATGTATGTATGAATGGTAGTACCGTGTAGCACCATCTGTCGGGTTGGAAGATACCTGGATTTGGGGGCTTCACAGGTTGGTATCAAAGCATTAGGTTATAAAACTTAAGGGGGGATTAAGAACCTTAAGTCATAACCTTAAGAGAAGTCAAAGAAGTAAAAGAAGAAAATAACCTTATAAAAATACATTATGATTATGTTATATGTTTTTATTATTCTACTGACGTGTACTAATCAAGTTAATTGTTTTGTGTAGATGTCAAGAGTAAATGGAATGTATTTAGACGTTCAAGCAGTTAGTGAAGAGTCGGTGAATCAAATAGAGGTTTTATCGAACCCCATAGTAGCAGATCCTGAGATAGTTGTCATTGAGTCTAGAGACTCAAAGGATCCTGACCTCATGTCAGTATTCGATGGTATGATAGAGGAGGAGGTGGAGGTAGTGTCCTTCAATCTAGTAGCAATAGCAGCAGAGATAGCTCCTGGGGAGTCTATGATGTCACTTTTATGTCAGTATTGGATAGAAATATCCATTACTATCAGGAGGTTAAGGAGCTAAAGGCAGAGCTCCAAGCGGTCATAGAAGACAAGAAGGACATGGAGTCCATGTGGGAACAAGAACACGACAAGAGGATTTTGGCTAAGGACAAAGTCCACGAGTTGAAGCATGAGGTTTTTGAGCTCAAGGAGGAGCTAAAGACTAAAATGCAGAAGATAGGGAGAATGTCCTATATTCATAGGAGTTCTCATATAGATTTCCAGCAGCAGGTAGCTGGTTATCCTGTAGAGGTGGGGCAGACGCGACATACTATCAGCCGTGATATCATTGCCGGTATTGCCAAGGCAGATTTCAATAATTCCTTGAGACAGATGTAATCTAGTAGTAGATAGAGTAGTTTAGATATGTAAATATTTTATACTTAGTAGTGACATAAAGCCCTCTTTTGTATAACAAAGGGTAGTCTTTTATAAATCCCAATTTTTTTGGAAAGCAATAGTGGGAAAGTAATGTAATCAGCTTAGGCTGTGTAATGTAACCGATGTAGTATTATACTACAATGAATGAATGAATATAAGCTTTTTTATGGAAAATAATGAGCAATGGATGTTGAAGTTATTTTTTAATATCAAATAATAACTAATAAAGAAAGGAATAATAATGAAATATGTTGTTTATTGTATCAGCAAAATGTCGTCGAGAAGAGTACAACATAATTAAGGAGCTAATGTAAATCAACCGGAGGGAGGTCCGGTTAACCCTATGCAGGAGTTTGTTAATTTATTAACAGCTGCATTTATGGGCTAATATCCCCGTAAATGTAGGAGTAGCACGAGCTACTACCTTTAAGGATTTTAAGAGCGTGGGTCCGCCGGAGTTCAAAGGAACTACGGATCCTATCGAAGCCCAAACGTGGGTGAAAAAAATAGAGAAGGCATTTGTGATAGCAAATGTCGACGAGGCCCAAAAGGTTGCCTTTGCAACCTATATGATGAAGGGAGAGGCCAACTTTTGGTTGGAAGCCAATCTAGCTAGGGCTGGGATAGAGAATCTGACGTGGGAGAGGTTCAAGGAGATATTCTTTGAGAACTACTTTCCCACGAGCATGCAGGGAAGGATGGAGATGCGGTTTCTGGAGTTGAAACAAGGGGACATGACAGTTCCACAATACGCCGCCAAGTTTAATGAACTAGCGAGGTTTGCTCCACACCAAGTGGATACCGAGGTTAGGAAGGCGCGACAGTTCAAGCAGGGCTTGAAACCCTGGCTCTATAACCATATTTTGGTGTTCTAAAGTACTTCATTTGGAACTATTTTAGAGAAGGCGATAATCGCCGAAGGTGGTAGTGAGGCTCTGAGTCAATACCAGAAGGACAAGAAGAATAAGGGGAAAGTGGATAGGGGAGTAAAGGTTGAAGGAGCCAGCGGTAGTGGCGAGGGACAAAAGAGGAAGGCGTTCAGCTCTGGGAATATCGGAGTGAAGCAAGGGGACCCAAAGAGGAGGATGGAGGCCTGCAAGACCTATGGGAAGACTCATTTAGGAGTTTGTCTCAAGGGGAAGGCCGTATGCTACAACTGTGGATAGGAAGGGCACATGTCGCCTAACTGTCCATGTCCGAAAAAGAACCACGGATGCTTTGTGTGTGGGTCAACTGACCACATGGCAAATAATTGCCCAAAGAAAGGGACGGACGGGAATCGGGGCACTAATGGTGGTAAATTAGCTATTAGTGGTCCAGCGCAGCTGGGTAGGCCGATGGGTCGTACCTTTAACATGACAGTCCAAGATGCGGTTGCATCAGGGGATGTCGTTGCAGGTATTATTCTAATCAACTACATCAATGCTTAAGTGTTGTTTGATTCAGGTGCTACTTGTTCGTTTATAGCATGTGATTTTACTAGATGATTAGGATTACTTCCCGAAAAGTTGCCTATACCTTTAAATATTAAGGTAGCAAACAAAGAAATAATTCCTGTTGAAGATGTTCATAGGAGTTGTTGTGTAGATATACGGGGTTGTAAATTATCGGTAGATTTGATACCAATAAAGTTAGGAGAATTCGACGTAATTCTCTGAATGGATTGGTTAGTTAACCATGGGGCAATTATAGATTGTCAGAAGAAATGTGTGAACCTTAAAACGTTAAAACAACCACATGTAGTATTTTACGGGAATAGATAGTCGGGACGTTCGTGTTGTCTAACCATGACACAAACTTAGCAAATTATTGAGGAAGGGATGTGTAGGTTATCTGTGTCATGTTGTTGATATCCAGAAAGTGGTAGTAACCATGGAACAAATACCTATAGTGAGAGAATTTGTCGATGTATTTCCGAGTGAATTGTCGGGTCTTCCACCGGATAGGGAGACAGAGTTTGTAATAGACATCGTGCCATGAGCGGCACCAGTTTCCAGGGAACCGTATCGTATGGCGCCAGTGGAGATGAAGGAGATGATGGTGTAGTTATAAGAACTGTTGGACATGAAGTACATTCAATCGAGTGTTTCGCCGTGGGGAGCACCGGTACTGTTTGTCAAGAAGAAGGACGGATCGTTAAGACTTTGTATCAACTACCGAGAGTTGAACAAGTTAATGATAAAGAATAAATACCCATTTCCCAGGATCGATGATCTCTTTGATAAGTTGAAAGGGGCTAAGTATTTTTCTAAAATAGATTTAAGAAAGGGGTATCATTAATTGAAGGTTAGGAAGGAGGATGTACCAAAGACAGCATTCAGGACTCATTATGGTCATTACGAGTTTTTGGTGATGTCGTTTGGGTTAACTAATGCACCAGCTGCATTTATGGATATGATGAACAGAATGTTCAAACAATATTTGGACAAGTTCGTCGTGGTGTTTATCGATGCTATTCTAGTCTATTCTAAGATGCCTGAAGATCATGCTGAACAACTAAGGAAGGAGAAGTTGTATGCGAAGTTCATTAAGTGTGAATTTTGGTTAGAAAAGGTATAATTTTTATGTCATGTCATTGACCATGAGGGGATTTCAGTAGATCCAGCGAAGGTGGAAGCGGTGATGAATTGGGAACAACCAAAAATGTGAGACCCCGAATTTTATGAAATGAAAGTATTCAATTTTCTCATAATTATTCTATTTAGTAAATGGTTAAATTGATAAAAGGTTAAAGTTAAGGGTGATATGTGAAAATTTTGCAAAGTAAGCAAGTTGTTATAAAATAATCGGTGGTAAAATACGCGTGGTTGCATAGTAGCACACGGTATTGATTATTGATGCTTATGTGAGAAGTCACTCAATTATACTCAATTATTGCTATAGTAATTGCTGCATCATATCTCTCATATTATTGATTCGATTATTGCCACAGCATCATCTGCATAATATGATATATTATTAAATCAATAATTGAGATGACAAAGTTATTCATATTATTAAATTACAATATTTACAATGTCTAGAAGCTCTGTCAAGGAGAGGTTTGGTCACCTAATTGCGCGCCAATAAGGATAAATCCTTATCGGAAAGCCCCCTCTTTCTTGGGAACGACCTGGTTGTTAAATATTGTGAGTTATAATATTAATGATGAATAAGTTCGTGTTGATTAAAGATTAAGTTGATAGTTCCATTGTGTTGGAATTATTAGTGTTAGTGGAATCGACATGAGTTTAAATACGTGCGATATTGCCATCTAAACAATATCCACATACAAATAAATCCTCATCATAATTATTGATACATTATTTTACAAAAATGGTGAGGACTACTAAACAACTCTCTAAAACCATCATTCCATACCCCGACTCAGTACTCGCTACATTCTCGCCTCCCGAGAAGAAAAATGGAACAAAAAGGAAAAGGGTGAGCTCAACTAGCCCAAAGAAGAATATTATTATGACTAAGATAATACGTAACAAATTATCGTTAGTCTTCAACAGGAAAAATTTAATAGAATACAATAGACAACAAGTTTTAAATCAATACTGCAGCCGAAAATATTAATTCATGTAAGAGTTACGTAGAGGATGAAATCTACTAATATCTATGAATTTAATAAATTCATCATCAATATTTTTATCCCTCGTAAACATCAATCAATATATATCCGAATCATATATTCATCCTCGCACTACAAAAGCCAAGGACATTCACCAAATGTCATGTTCATCTAAACACTGCTCATCTTTTGCACTACGCCAAAGATATTCATCGAAATCATTCATCTTTGCACCACAATATTCCAAAGATATTCATCGAATCAATCATCATGCACTATGTGCCAAAGATATTCAATAATATCATCATTTAAGACCGAGGATGATGAAAATATTTTTTTTTTAACGAATCCAAAGAAACAAAATGACAAGGATTAAGGATTAAGGATTCGTATTTGTTTTATCCACGCCCAAAAATACCTCAAAAATAATCATAGTGGTGTAAAATTCAAGAATGATCAAAACATGGATACAATCAAAGCTAGTATCCACAATAGATATTTTGACTTAAAAGAAAAAATTTTCATTTTTCGATGAATAAGGTCAGATTCGTGAATAAGTATCAGATACGTGAATAAAGGCCAGATACGTGAATAAAATCTCTACACCAAAAGTTCCAAATTTGATAAAAACTTCAGATCAATATTTCAAAGATAATGATATTGAAGAAATAATATCATTACGAAAAAAAAAAATATCCCTTACCTCGAAAAGACAAGATTTCTAATAAACACCTGATATAAAGCTATGACTTGAACTTTCACCGATAGCAATACTCAAAGTATACTCAAAATACTCACAAGAATACGCTCGATAATATAGAGAGAGAAAACTTCAGCCGTGTAATCTTCAATTCTAACCCAAGACCCTATTTATAGAAATTGCTTAGAATACCAAAGCGTAAAATTTAATATAATAATAATATATATAATAAATCTTCTACGCACACTTGAAATCTGATTTCAGCTCAATAACCACATGCCACCTTCTAGAAAAAGTAAGAAAAAACGTTTTTCTAATTTAAAATAATTTAAACTTCCAAAAATCAATTATTTCAGAGCTTCTAACTTCAATAATTCACAATAAATAGCCCTTTTGTCGTAAAATTTCAATCTCGCTGAGTTTTTATAGGAAATTCAATTCTCTACAACTTTACGTAAGAAAGTTTTTCCAAATTCCAAATGTAAATTGACCAAATCCACAAACGGGTGATTTTAGAGGCTATAATCAAATTTCAAATAATAAATGGGGTCCACCGACATGTTTAACATGTTTTAAACATTTATTGCAACAAAAAAATACTCTTCCTCCTCGTCAGATACTCATATATCCCACATTCGTTGTAAAATATCACCATTATTATATTATTAAAATATAATAATATATATTTTAAATGAATTATTTTATCGTAAAAGATAAAATTTCAATTTTCAACAATTGTCACATTAAAAATTTTCTCCATCTATATCCATATAAAATCAATATTTTCCTCATCATATGAATCAATAATTAATTATTCACAAATAATATTACAGTAATCACAATATCGACAACCAAAGCCTCCTGTGAAAGAGGGGGCTTTCCAATAAGAATTTCTCCTTATCATGCGCCGCAATTAATTAGTGACCAAACCTCTCCTTAGATGTAACTTTCTAGACATTGCCAATAATGTTATCTAATAATATTATTCAGATAATATGAATTATTGCTTCGATAATGGAAAATACCGTAATGACAATTATCAAACAACAAAGAATATAAAATATCAATGCAAAGAATTATTGAATCAATAAAATAAAATATCGAATAAGAATTATCGTAATAATTATCGAGTAGGCCTTCACGTAAGAATCAATAATTGGTGCAATACCGCAAAGCTACCGCTCAACAACACGACAAAGGTGTTTTAACCACCGGTATTTCAACAAAGATAATTCAGAATAACTACGCCAAGTATTTATAAACAACTTATATTTGTCGCTTTCTTCATCCAATCGCTTCCGCTATGGGGCCCATAAAAGATCGCTACCATCAGCATTTAATATTACTCGACAAAGCATTTAATATTCCACGACCAAACGAATATTCCCCGACAATAAAGAATATTTTATAACCACTTGCTTATTCAAATATTTTATGATTTTTACCCATAACTATCCACATTAATCAAATCAACCCTTACTATTTCAAAATAATAAATAGAGGAAATTCCATTTTTATTTAAAAAAATTCGGGGTCTTACAACCTCCTCCTTATGAAATTTCGCCTCGAAATCGACGACGCACTCGTGTTTCAAAAGATGAGAATACCTCGCTTTCATTTCCGCTTCCAACTCCCGTGTCATTTCCTCAATAAAGATGGTTTCTCCACAAAACTTTAACTTGTGGTATAACCTCAGACATAGGACATGTTCTTTCCTATCCAAGATCTTGACAGTACCTCCTCGTGACGTTAAGTCTTCTACTATCTCGTCCCTGCTTCTAACTCAATGACGTGGTTCGGTCAGTCCACATATTTACGTAACATCGATACGTGAAAAAAACGCTATGAACACGCCATATACTTGGCGTAAAAACGAGTCTATAGCCACAGCCCTATTCGATCGAGAATTTCAAATGGATTAATAAATCAAGGTTCGAGCTTTCTCACCTCACCGATTCTCGCTTTTGAAATAACAACTTCGCACCTTCTTCTTCAAATTCATCACCTGTGTAGTGTGTAGCTTGAATAACTTTAACTTTATCGATTAAAGTCGATTATACTCAGATATCATCACGCAAGGTACCTAGAGTTTTCATCTCCATCTCTATTATTTGTAAATTATACTGAAATGAGTTTTTGACAATATCGCACTCAGATTTGTATACGATCTTCTACTCAACACGCCGCCTACCACGCTCGCTTTTCCAGATGGCATGGTCGTAACACGTAATTAAATGAGTCTCCTCTCGAGTTCTTCAAGCTCTTCCCACATTCTTTGCTCCATTCGAATTTTGTATCTCTACGAGTCACCAAGAATGGAATAAATGATTCGAGAATATCCTTCAACGAATCTCCGATAATAACCAACTAAGCCTAAAAAGCTACATATTTCGATTACCGACTTAGGTTGTTCTCAATCGTGACTCATATCCCAACCTTGATAAGACATTACAATGACACCTATCACCTTTACTATCGCACGAATATGGTGTCCCCTACGAGAGAGTCCGCTTTGCAGCATTCCACAAAGGAAGTCACCAGATAAAGGCTCGTATCAACTTCTATAAATTGGTTTTAACTCCTCAAGTTCAATAGAGCCATTCGATATGAAATTTTAGAAATGGGTTTTGTACCGATTTAAAGTCGATACAAATTCAATATCACGCCTCGAGTAGGCCAAGAAATTCTTCAGAAATACGCCAGAAAAATCAATAACAACAGAATATTATTCAAATCGACGTGTCTTTATTCAAATCCATAACATGGACTAAGAAAACTTGACATCCGTAATAAACGAATGACTTCATGGCTTGATATGAAAATGTTTGACTACAATGGTTTGATTGTTTGAATTCAATAATGTGTTGCTTAGAAATATGAAAACTAACAACCTTACGAAAAGTAATCAATTTTGCATGATGAGTAGTTAACCTTAAAATCACATCAAAAGCAAGTATCTCTATAGAAATAAGGTTAATGTGTAATGTGATAGTGCCAACCTCGAATCAAGCAAGATTTCTAAACAACTGATGTAATGAAAGTTTCTCCTAACAGAGTCTCCATAGATAGGTCAAAGTCTAATTTCTCCGTAGTCAAGTTCAAACGCTGAGCGCAAGCAAAGAGAGATAAAAGAATGGGTAGAACCCAGATTCAGTAAGGTATAAACTTCGCAAGAATTTATAATTAACTAACCTGCGTATAACTTCGTCGTGTTCCTCGATTTTGACCGGCCACGACAAACGCCTTCCAGAACCGCTGACTTCGACTTTTTCTCGGACATCCTTTTGAGTCACCATTCCTCACCGGACTGGGTTTCGCTACCGCATAATCTCGAGCTTATATGTCCTTCTTTTCCACAATTATAGCATACCTTAAACTGCTAGGCGCTTGAATGATATGTCCTCTTTCCGTGATTTGTAACATACGACCGGTGGTCTTTCTCCTCCTCGAACCAAATACATCGGGCACGACGCTTCACATGGTCGTTGTTGAATCTCCTCTTTAAAATCTCCTCCCGACTCGCTTCTTCTATTTTCATGGCCACGATTACCACCCGAGTGGTTACCGCTTTGTCCGTATTCTTCTTCTCCGCCGGGTTATCATTATTCGATGATCGCTATCTTCTAGATGATCCTCGTTATGGTCCCTGCTTGAACGTATCGCTATCTCGCTTCTAACAATCGAGCCCTCGCTGACAACATCCTAATAGAGAGAAAATTTATGAGAAATGATATCGACGATGACCGGCTTTCAAACCTCTCGTAAACATCCGCTGCCATACGCTCCTCATTCTCCACCAAATGAGGTGCAAACTCGATAACTCCGCTAACTTCGCCTCGCATCGGGACACCGCCATGTTATTCTCGCCCAGCCTAATAAACTCCACTTCCTTCATATGACGAATACTTTCGTGAAAGTATTTGTCATTAAATAGTTTCAAACGCTCCCCAAGACATGCCGAAAAGCACCGATGGGTACGCTTCACGTATTCCCACCAAGAATCCGCCTCACCACACTAACATAAAAGTAGCGAATGGAACTTTCTGTTCTCCGCATCCCAAGACATCGAATATCTTGGTAATTTGTTTGACCCATGCTCCGCCTTTAATCGGATCCGCTTTCCCTTAAATTCGGGTGGTCCCAACTTTCAAATCGCTTGGCCGTGACAACCCGTGAATTGCTATCATTTCTCCTATATTTTGAACACGAAGTCTCCTCGTCTCGATTTTGCATGAACTCGCAAAAAGCTTCTAAACATCCCCTCGCTCATCATCTCGCCCGCTGGTGTTGTGTTCACAGAGAGAACATCGCCACCACTGTACGCTTCTCCTCCTCACTGGTGAGTACAAAGCATCTCCACTGGCCTCATTTCCTCCATCATAATATTCTCAATGACATTCTCAAATACCGCTATAAAACAAGGGTTAATTAAGGAAATCAATATATCACATAATATCCCTATATACTCGACTAACTAACAAATAAGCTTAGTAGGACACACTAGCAAGGATTTACTCTGCCTCTCCTCCTAGTTCTATTCCCCGATCTCCGCCAGAGATCATATCCCTAAGCTCGATACCAACCGTGACGCCCCCAAAATAGGTCCATTCATCCACCCATTCTCGAGTCGCAAATACACTGGTACAAAAACAACTACAACTTTATTATTACAACAAGAAACTGTGAGTTTAAATACGATATTGCCATCTAAACAATATCCACATACAAATAAATCCTCATCATAATTATTGATACATTATTTTACAAAAATGGTGAGGACTACTAAACAACTCTCTAAAACCATCATTCCATACCCCGACTGCACTCGCTACATTCTCGCCTCCCGAGAAGAAAAATGGAACAAAAAGGAAAAGGGTGAGCTCAACTAGCCCAAGAAGAATATTATGACTAAGATAATATACAACAAATTATCGTTAGTCTTCAACAGGAAAAATTTAATAGAATACAATAGACAACAAGTTTTAAATCAATACTGCAATGGAAAATATTAATTCATGTAAGAGTTACGTAGAGGATGAAATCTACTAATATCTATGAATTTAATAAATTCATCATCAATATTTTTATCCCCGTAACATCAATCAATATATATCCGAATCATATATTCATCCTCGCACTACAAAGCCAAGGACATTCACCACTTGGTCATGTTCATCTAAACACTGCTCATCTTCTGCACTACGCCAAAGATATTCATCGAATCATTCATCTTTGCACTACAGCCAAAGATATTCATCGAAATCATTCATCTTTGCACTACAGCCAAAGATATTCAATAATATCATCATTTAAGACCGAGGATGATGAAAATATTTTTTTTTAAAGAAACGAATCCAAAGGAAACAAAATGACAAGGATTAAGGATTAAGGATTCGTATTTTGTTTTATCCACGCCCAAAAATACCTCAAAAATAATCATAGTGGTGTAAAATTCAAGAATGATCAAAACATGGATACAATCAAAGCTAGTATCCACAATAGATATTTTGACGAAAAAGAAAAATTTTCATTTTTCACGAATAAGGTCAGATTCGTGAATAAGATCAGATACGTGAATAAAGGTCAGATACGTGAATAAGAATCTCACACCAAAAGTTCCAAATTTGATAAAAACTTCAGATCAATATTTCAAAGATAATGATATTGAAGAAATAATATCATTACGAAAAAAAATAATATCCCTTACCTCGAAAAGACAAGATTTCTAATAAAAACACCTGATATAAAGCATGACTTGAACTTTCACCGATATAGCAATACTCAAAGTATACTCAAAATACTCACAAGAATACGCCGATAATATAGAGAGAGAAAAACTTCAGCTTCGTGTAATCTTCAATTCTAACCCAAGACCCTATTTATAGAAATCGCTAGAACACCAAAGCGTAAAATTTAATATAATAATAATATATATAATAAATCTTCTACGCACACTTGAAATCTGATTTCAAATCAATAACCACATGCCACCTTCTAGAAAAAAGTAATAAAAAACGTTTTTCTAATTTAAAATAATTTAAACTTCCAAAAATCAATTATTTCAGAGTTTCTAACTTCAATAATTCACAATAAATAGCCCTTTTGTCGAAAATTCAAATCTCAGTTTTTTATAGGAAATTCAATTCTCTACAACTTTGCGTAAAGAAAGTTTTTCCAAATTCCAAATGTAAATTGACCAAATCCACAAACCAGTGATTTTAGAGGCTATAATCAAATTTCAACCAATAAATGGGGTCCAATTTATATGTTTAACATGTTTTAAAACATTTATTGCAACAAAAATACTCTTCCTCCTCAGATATACTCATATATCCCACATTCGTTGTAAAAATATCACCATTATTATATTATTAAAATATAATAATATATATATTTAAATGAATTATTTTATCGTAAAAGATAAAATTTCAATTTTCAACAATTGTCACATTAAAAATTTTCTCCATCTATATCCACATAAAATCAATATTTTCTCATCATATGAATCAATAATTAATTATTCACAAATAATATTACGTAATCACAATATCGACAACCAGCAGCTCCCTCAGAAAGAGGGGGCTTTCCAATAAGAATTTCTCCTCATCGGGCGCCGCAATTAGTGACCAAACCTCTCCTTAGACATGTAACTTTCTAGATATTGCCAATAATGTTATCTAATAATATTATTCAGATAATATGAATTATTGCTTCGATAATGGAAAATACCGTAAATGACAATTATCAAACAACAAAGAATATAAAATATCAATGCAAAGAATTATTGAATCAATAAAATAAAATATCGAATAAGAATTATCGTAATAATTATCGAGTAAAGGCCTTCACGTAAGAATCAATAATTGGTGCAATACCGCAAAGCTACTGCTCAACAACACACGATAGTGTTTTTTACCACCGGTATTTCAACAAAGATAATCTGTGAATAACTACGCCAAGCTATTTATAAACAACTTATATTTGTCGCTTTCTTCATCCAATCGCTTTCCGCTATGGGGCCCCACAAAATCATCATCGCTATTCACATTTATTCCATTTAATATTCTCCGACAAGAAAGAATTAATATTCCACTTGCTTATTCAAACGAATATTCCCCGCTAATAATCCAAATATTTTATAACCACTTGCTTATTCAAATATTTTCATGATTTTACCCATAACTATCCACATCCATGTGCATTAATCAAATCAACCCTTACTATTTCAAAATAATAAATAGAGGAAATTCCATTTTTATTTAAAAAAATTCGGCACCTGACTCACCGTATATATGGTGAAATTCTTCTATTATTCCATTCCTTATTATTATGTTGGAATAACCTGTCTATGCGATGTACTGCATATATGGTGAAATTCTTCTATTATTCCATTCCTTATTATTATGTTGGAATAACTGCCTATGCTAATCAATCGCATACATGGTAAAATTCTTCTATTATTCCATTCCTTATTATTATGTTGGAATAACTTTGTCTATCATGCAATCTTGCGCATATATGGTGAAATTCTTCTATTATTCCATTCCTTATTATTATGTTGAATAACCTCGCCTATGCAAAGTAACGCATACATGGTGAAATTCTTCTATTATTCCATTCCTTCTTATTATGTTGGAATAACTTTGCCTATCAATCGCATACATGGTGAAATTCTTCTATTATTCCATTCCTTATTATTATCTTTGAATAACTCGCCTATAATGTAAGTAATCTTGCATACATGGTGAAATTATTCTATTATTCCATTCTTTATTATTCTGTCAGAAAATCCTGTCTGTGCATTTACGCATGACCTGGTTCCATTATTTATTATTCTGTTGGAATAACCTATTTGTGCGGTCTAACGCATGCATGGTGAATTCTGTTGTTATTCCATTATTTATTATTCTGTTGGAATATCCTGTCGGTGTGGATTACGCCTGACCTAGTTCCGTTATTTATTATTGTGTTGGAATATCATGTCGGTGCGGATTACGCCTGACCTGGTTCCATTATTTATTATTCTATTGAGAATAACCTGTCTGTGCGGTCTATCGCATGCATGGTGAATTCTTCTGTTATTCCATTCTTTATTATTTTGTTGGAATAAACTGTATATGTGGATTACCACATGCATGGTGAATGATCCTTTATATTCATTTCTTATTAAATTGTGGAAATGATCTGATTACGTGGATTATTATGAAAGTCATAATAAAAGCATTGGACTGATAAAAATCATGGGTATATGTAGTATTAGTAAGTGTTATGATGAGTTATGTTGGTTATTATGTGAAAACATGAAAGTTTCTTAGAAATCACAAAGGGTTGAAAATTTATATTTTGAATTTTTGAGTGTGGTCAAGTTCTAGAGTTAGACCTATGAGTTTTCTAACTTATACAGGTGGATTCACTAAAAAAGGTGTTGTAGATTTTCGTGTGGAGTGATTTTAGCAAAGGAGTCAAAAACTGCAAAGTACCAAAAAGCTACTGCCCAGAAATTTAAAAGGGCATTTTCGGCCACTTAATTTGTGAGAAAATTTTCGGCCTTTTGGGACATGGAAATATATGGTATAAAGTACCTCCTGTCCAAAAATGAGCTCATTCCGACTTAAAATGAGCAAGTTATGACTATTTCAATATTTATGTTTTTTCGATTTAAAAATGCTATAACCGGAGTTCTATAACTCAGATGACCATGAAATTTAAACCGAAGCTCACGTTAACATGTGTAAGATCCCCGCCAAGATTTAGGAATTTCTGGAGTTGAACTTGAGGTAGCTAATTTCTTAAGGAATTAATTAGAAATTGAATTTTGAAAAATACTTAAGGGAGTTGAAAAATTATAAAAAAATACTTGTTGTGTATGAAATATATGTATATATGTTTGAACAAAGGATAGAAAAATAATAAGTTGATTTAGTAATTTTTCATGAAAATGGTTTAGTTATAAACATATGAGTTAAATATGTTATGTGAAGTTGAAGAATTGGTAAATAGGATTTTAGGGCTTGAAAATCCTATATAAGGTATATGCAGATTTTTGATGAGAGATTTGATAATTGGTGATGAAATCTTATGAGTCTGGCATTTTTGAATGATTAAATGCATTATTTGGTAAAGTGTAAACAATTGAAATAAATTGTTTATGAGTTTAAGAAGTGATTAAAATATTGTTATAATATTAATAATATTAGATTATGAGTTTATTAAGTGATTGATAATATTTGGATAAATTTAAAGTCTTTAATATTTATCCTTGTTTTCGTTTGATTAATGTTTATATCATTGTCATCATCCTCATGCTTATATTATGATGAAAGTCATCTTTGGCTTACGTGCATAGATGGACTGTTGATTATTGGTTTTACAGTTGTATATCTTTGGCTTATGTGCAAAGATGAACTATTGATTGATGAGTATCTTTGGCTTACGTGCATAGATGGATTGTTGATTTTTGATTTTACAGTTGTATATCTTTGGCTTACGTCCAAAGATGAACTATTGATTGATGAGTATCTTTGGCTTATGTGCATAGATGATCTGTTTATTGGTATGATTATGACCAGGGATCATTCGGTATAATCATGATCCGTAATGTTATAGATGATGGGATAAAAGTCCTCAGTGGCGTGTAATGCATTGATGGACAGTTTTTGGTATGATTATGACCAAGGATTATTCGGTATAGTCATGGCCATTGATGATTACATGAATATCCTTGGCCGTAGTGTAGGGATGATTCGATAATGTGGATTATTTATTAAGCTGAGTCTCAGCGATAAAATATTGATTATACACTTTTAATTCGTAGAAGATAGTAGATATCATGCTCTACTTGACTCTGTTATAATACAGTTGTATGTCTTTGGCCTGTAGAGCAAAGATGAATTGTTAATGAATATCTTTGGCCCGTAGTGTAAAGATGAATTTATTAGTATGATTATGAACAAGAATTGTGATTTGATATAACCATGATTTTTTGATGTTTCAGGTGAAGATAGGTGACTAAAATTATCTTCGTCCTGGGTGCGAAGAGGAATTTAGAATCACAATTATGATTATGAGTTATTCATATGATTGTGAACAGGAATTGTTAATTGATGTTACAGGGATAAAACATTATTGGTGGACTTTTAACATGGAGAAGATAATAGATCTGATGGTCTATTTGACTCATCTAATGGATTGCTCGTTCCGCTGCAACTATGGTTGAAAAGTTTTATCATCTACCATATGTTATAAATCTCTAATTTATTACTAATAAAGGCTATTGATAATTTAATTATCTTTAGTCATGATATTCTTTACTGGGCTGGTTGTGCTCACCCTTTTTGCTTCATAATTCCTTTCAGGTAATAAGAGTGTAGCTGGGTCGAGCTGGGTAAGTGGAGAATAAAACTATGGTCTATAGTCATTTGAGGTTCTCCCTAAATAGTATGGAAATAATTTTATTGAGAACTTTAGATAAGTGTGTCGTATTGTATACGTCATTTAATATTTAATTTTAGTGAACCGAATAGGGTGAGGTGAACCCAACTTTTGAAGGGTGTTTTGCCACTATCGTACAAGATGTCTAATGACATACAACCTCATGTTATCATAAGACAGGGTTGTGCACATCCACTTGCTGAGTATATCTACGAGCACTACCTATATGATCTTGGAGTTTGGGTTAAACATAAAGTTCAATTGTAGACAGTGGAGATAGTTATATGTCAAGAGAAGACTCACCATTGGAAGGAATATGATAGTAATCTTCTCATTTTTCTTTGGGGTCTATTGGGTTAACCAAGGATAATTCTCTGGACATATGATATCTATCATAACTTAGATTCATGACCTCCTATGTACGAAGGTTTCCTTGAGCATTTCCCAAAGATTTTAATTGACTATACTTTTATGTAAAATACCTTTGTAAGGTGTTGTGATCGAGGCACCATGAGAGTTAATAGATTTTGTATTAAAACTCACATCTTATCTATTGTCGTACTCTGCACGATAGTTCAACAGTTGTATAAATGAATTTTGTATTTGATTTTTATGGAGTGATATCTGGCGACTCAGAATGGGTCGTGTGGACCTATTTTGGGGGCGTCACAGAAAACGCCAACTGAGGTGCGGAGTTTCCTAGGGTTAGAAGGTTACTATCGAAGATTCATCCAGGATTTTTCGAAGATAGCTACTCCGTTGACTAAGTTGACAAGGAAGACGGTGAAATACGCATGAACTGATAGATGCGAGGACAGTTTTCATGAACTGAAGAAGAGATTGAGTGAATCGCTTGTTTTGTCATTGCCCAAAGACACAGGAAATTTTGTAGTTTATAGCGATGCTTCGCATAGAGGACTTGGTTGCGTGCTCATGCAGTATGGCAAGGTCATTTCGTATGCATCTAGGCAATTGAAGGATTATGAGAAAGTTTACCCTACTCATGATCCGGGCCAATTCATATGATAGTTTTTGCTCTAAAGATATGGAGACATTATCTTTATGGAGAAAAATGTTAGATATACATGGACCATAAGAGTCTAAAATATATCTTCACACAGAAGGAGTTGAATATGAGGCAGAGGAGATGGTTGGAGTTGATAAAGGATTACGACTGTGAAATCCTGTATGACCCTGGAAAAGCCAATGTAATTACCGACGCCTTAAGTAGGAAGGGTCGGGAAAAGTTGTATTTGTTAACGGCTCAAACTGAGTTAATAACAAAGATGGCTAGGATGGAATTACAAGTGAATTTGCCCAGTGAAGCAGGACCAATACTATTTGCGACGGAGATGCAATCGACCATTGTAGAGAGAGTTAAGGAGGTGCAACTCAAAAATGATGAGTGTGACCGTATAAAGGAGCGGTTAGCCAATGAAAAAGATACTAAGTACAGTCTTGATAATGAGGGATTATTAAGATTTGAAGGAAGAATTTGGGTTCCGGATGAGACAAAATTAAAGGAGCAGGTGTTACAAGAGGCTCATAGTTCGAGGTTTTCGATTCATCCTTGTAGTACTAAGATGTATCAAGACCTTCGACAGAGTTTTTGGTGGCCGAACATGAAGAGAGAGATAGCTGAGTATGTAAGTAGGTGCTTGACTTGTCAGAAAGTTAAAGCCGAACATCAACGACCAAGTGGCTTGTTACAGTCATTGGAGATTTCAGAGTGGAAGTGGGAGAATATCACGATGGATTTTGTGGTGGGACTTCCAACTACAACGAAAGGATATGATGCGATTTGGGTAATCGTGGACCGGTTGACGAAGTCGTCTCACTTTTTTCCAATTAGGGTCAAGTATAACTTAAACCAGTTAGCTAGACTTTATATTAAGGAAATAATTTCCAGACATGGAGCACCAGTATCGATTGTGTCAGATAGTGATCCACGATTCACATCGAACTTTTGGAGAAGTCTACAGGAGTAGTTGGGAACGCAGTTGAAGCTGAGTACGACATATCATCCACAGACTAATGGACAGAGCGAGAGAACAATTCAGATGTTAGAAGATATGTTAAGATCTTGCGTCATGGATTTCAAGGGTAGTTGGGATGATCATCTACCATTAGTAGAGTTTGCGTATAAAAATAGTTATCATGCAAGAATAAGTATGCCGCCTTACGAAGCTTTGTATGGTAGGAAATGCAGAACACCACTGTATTAGGATGAGGTAGGAGAACGCCGAATGCTAGGACCAGAATTGGTGCAACAAACAGTGAACATTGTCAAGTTAATACAAATGCGTCTCTTAGCAGCTCAAGACAGATAGAAGAAATTTACAGATTCGCATCGAGAAAATAGAGAATTTGAAGTAGGTTCGTATGTATTTCTAAAGGTATCTCCCTGGAAAAGAAAGATACGCTTTGGAAAGAAGGGAAAATTAAGTCCGAGGTTTATAGGACCTTTTGAAGTGTTAAAACGGGTAGGTGAGGTAGCTTATATGATAGCATTACCTCCAGACTTAGAACAAATACATAACGTGTATCACGTATCCGTGTTACGTCCTTATAAGCCGGATTATAAGCACGTGATAGAATATGAGCCTATCCATATCGAGAAAGACTTAACGTATGAAGAAACGCCGATTCAAATTGTCCATAGGAAAGAACAAATTCTGCGGAATAAAGTTATACCTTCCGTGAAGGTGATATGGAAGAACCACGATGAAGAAAAAGTAACGTGGGAATTGGAAGAAAAGATGAAAAAGAATTACCCTCATTTGTTTGTGTACTTTTTTTTATATAGCGAGATTCTGTAACGATCCAAAATTTTAAATTGTAATTTAAATATTTATTGAGTTATATAAATATCATTTAAGGTGTTTATTGTTAAATAAATATTTTATTGATATGATGGTTGATGAATCTAAATGTATTAGAGAATTTTCTAAATTAAATTAATTTATAATTTAGAGGTTTGTGTTATAACATGAGGTGTTATGTTGTTGTGTTGATTTAATAATTTAGATGGTATGTTAAATTATTAAATAAAATTATAATTTGGTGATATTTGCTAAAAGGCTATATTTAATTAAAATATAGTGTGTGATTAAATTAATGGGTTAATATTGGATATGAAAATAATATGTGATTATAGTTTATAAACTAAAGTGTTTATTAAAAATAAATTAAAAAGGGTTTAAATTAGTTTTTGCCAAACAAGGCTTAAGTATTTTAGTTCTTTAAAATTTAAATGGTTTGCCAAACAAGCTCTATGGCTTTTGGAATTTCTAGTTTTGAAAATCAAATAAAATAAATTAGAATAATAATTATATATATACGTTAGTTTTTGTAACTGCCATTTTATTTAAGTTGGCGTATTAAGACTAACAATTTATTTCCTACGCTAGCTATCAGTTTTGTATTTTGGTTATTACGCATTCTATTTTTCCAAGTGTGAGAGTACTGAGTTTTGAGAAAAATTGAGAACTTGAGAGAGAATTGGAGAGGAGTCTTGGAATTTTCTTGTCAATTCTAGTGTGTTTAACAAGGATTGCAAGCAAATTCAAGGTATTTTTACACAACATTAGTATTATATTTATATATATATATATATATATGTTTATAATGATAGAGTTTATGCCTAAACAATAATTGCATGCTAATTTCGGTTTACAGTAAAAGAAAAGTTCGACAGTGAATGTTTATATGTATTTTTTTTCATATGTTCATGAAAAATATCAATTTTAGTGGCCAATTATTATGTGAAGTCATAAATGGAAGCTTGTATATGTTAGTTCTATGAGATAAGAGCATAATGTAAATTGAATGAGGTGTTTTGGCCAAGTATTGAATTTATAGTGATGAATTTTGTTATGGATGTCAAGAAAATGGAGTTTTTCATAAAAACGTGAAAATTGAGAAATTAAAATAGTTTTAGTGGTTGTTAAATTGTGTTAAGAGGTTGTATATGTTAGCAATCATGTTTATGATAGTTGTATATTTATTTTACGTGTTATTATCACTGTTTGGTGGGTGAAATTTTTGTTTGTTGGGCTAAAGTAGGCTACGGTTCATTAGCCTCTCTGCGTCTATCTGAACAATCGCAAAGAATCGCTCGCCAAAGGCTAAGGCAAAAATGGCACAACATTTGTGGCCGTCCCAAGCCTTTGTATACACAACCGCGCACCATACCTGGTTTGAGATTCTCGTTTCACTGCTGGCTTCTGCATTTGAGGTAGCAACATGGCATGGTCTGAAATTATGTTAGCATGTTAAATGGATAATGTTAAGGTTAACATAACATAGTGAATTGTGATTAGTAAGTTCAAAGTTGCAAAGATGATTAGTGAATCAAGAACGCGTTATGGGATAATCTAGTCTATATAATGAACATTAAACAAGTGTTGCGAAGTAAAACACTTAGAGTTTCTGAAATGTAAATGGTAATGAAAGACGTGTGCTTAAATGGTAAGTTTAGCTATAAATGAACATGTTATGGTATGTTAGCATATCTAATAGGTATTGTGGTTCTAAAATTATGTGTAGGTGATCATGAGTTTAATTTTATAGCTTACGCTCAAGGTAAGTTTCTAAACCCTATCTTTTTACATTGAGAAAGCTTTCTAACTCTACACTTTCGTTGAGTTAGTTCTATTACTACATTGTGTAACTTTATTCTTTTGATTGAGCAAACTTTAACTCTAATGTCATTTGGAATTCTCATTTGCTTGATTCATTCTAACTTGTTTATAGTTAAGCAAGTTTCTTAAGTTCTATTATTGTATAATGAATGTAGTTTTGAATTCTCGTCCTTATTATTGAACTGTTTTAATTCTTTGCATGAGTTAATACCTTGTTGGGCAAGTTCTAGTTTTCATCTTGCTATCAGTTAATGTACGTTCAATAATTTCATTTCTAATATTATAAAACTCTAACCCTAGCTTATTTATTGTTCAAGCAAAGGTTTATCATTTTATTCATTTTGTCGAATACTTATGCTTTATAGTTATGTTAAGCATGAGTTTAACATGTACAATCAGTTCATTTATGATTCTCAATTGTTTCATGTTATATTGTTATTAAACATCTGTTGTAATTATCAAACATTATTGATTCAACTAGTCCTCTAGTGGATGTTCATTAAACTTCAAATTACCCTTGAAAGCTTATCCAAACCAAACTTTCTTTGGTGCGGACCTGTACTCTAAATACTGAGATGAACAACCCTATTATTACTAGGGGATAACTTACGCGTAGCGTTAAATGTTTGTGCACAATACATGGTACGAAGGGCTGATCCCCCTAAGTACGAGGAGTCCTTATAGTCTTATGATTGTTAAAGTTGGAGTTGAAAGATTACTCACAACTGTGGACATAGTTCATGGTCTTATGACCCTCAGTTATGTATATTCCATATTTTGGATTCAGTTCTTGATTATCATTGTTAGAGTACTATTCAGTTTTGACGAGCCTATTCGTTGGCAGTTATTATTGTATTCTCATGTTGATTCATTGTTACATTCAGTGAGCAATTGTTTTGCTTACTCTTGCATATTTTTAAACTCTTTGCAGCTAAAGTTGAGAAGGTAGACGAGCCTTTAACTAGCAAAGGAAAGGGAAAAATGTACAAGTGATGAAGACTTGTAATTATGATTATTGTTATGGTGACTAGACTTTTAATTTGATGGTAGACTTTGATTATAATGATGTAATGTAATAATTTAATTCCGCATTTGAATGATGTTTAAAGGTTAGATAACCTGGGTTGTTTTTGAAATTAATGATGTAACCCTATTTAAGGGGAGATTTTATGGTTAAAATATTATTTTATTTGGGTAGATAGTATGAATGTTTGGATAGTGAGCACCAAATCTTGTGGGAATGAAGTACCTAGATTTGGGGGTGTCTCAGATTCTGGGGACAGAATCCTTATAAGGGGGAGAGAGTGTAACGCCCTAGAAAATTGAACCTTTTATAAATACTTTTAATAATGAATAAAATAATATTATGAAGGTCGTTCTATAACTTAGAAATGTCGAAATGTCGTAGTATTTTAACTATGTGAATGAATGAAAGTGTTTGAATTTCCAAGACGAAAATAAAAGCTTTTCGAGAAATTTTTTGAAAAACACTATTCATTGATTTCCACTTGGAAATTATTTTTGAACTTCCGAGAAATACGTAACGTTATAATATCAAGGTGAGATAAATTATGTAATAATAATCTAAGTATGGAAAACGCAATATTTCGCATACGGACTTAATTTGAGAACGTTAGAAATATTGAGCGTTAGGAAGAGATTATATTGACTATATGGTACGTAAGTATTGTACGAGGTATTGAATACAAGTATAATACGAAGTATTATACGGGTATGAATGGAGAATAGAATAACGTATATTACGAATTAATATACGAGCTAGAATACGAGAATTATACGTATAGTATATGTAATAAGGCTTTAAGCCACTTGTGAATGAATGTCTGGAATATGTAGGATGTATAAGTCCAATAAGAATTGATGTGCAAGCCCAATTGTTTGTTAATCAAAAGTCCAAACTAAAGTAATGCAACTAATGTAATGTTCAACTCTTGGGGGAAACATAATGAAAGATAAAGAACATAATGTTCGACTAATGTAACCCTTAATCTAGTAAATTAAACCTTTAATGAAGGTTGAACGAAAAGATTAAATAAGAGTAAAAGATAAAGAATGTAAACGCGGATTACGGAACCGATATACGGGGACCGTAGTTACGATAAACGAACGTGGAAGATTGATATGGTTGTGATTCCTTAGACGTTGAGTGACGAGGGTAATGAATAACATTTTGATGTTTATGTCATGATAATGAGAGATAAGTGTGAAACGTATAGACGCTGTGTACGCAACGCTGTTGCTATAAATGAGCAGTCTTAGCATACCACGAACGGTATGACTTGGACATTAAGAATGACTAATGAACATGGGGTTCACGTAATGGATAACGAAAGTATTAAGTAAGATAGGAATGGTATTAAGAAAGCCGTAATGAATGGTAATAAGATTAATGAAAGCCAAAGGTGAGTTGTATAAGAATGAATCCTGAGGTATGATAATTAGTTGCCAGAAAGCCGTAAGGAATAAGAAATTAACTTAACGAACGTTATAGTTAATGGTTACAATAAGTTACGATAAGTTTAGGTTGTGGTACAATCGTAACCTTTGATGATTGACATATGGGAGCTGGGCTAAACAATTCCTTCAGAGAGCGAAGGTATATACGAAACTGGCAACCGAACTAACTCACTGTGATGGTAGTGTAGACGAGACGGGAACTTGTTTGTGAGAAACCACTCAGAGTACCATATGGACTACTAGCAGAGAAGCGATGTGTGCTGAGTCCTAGAGAAGTTATAAAAAAAAGATAAGAATGTAAAACATCAAAGATGAAGAACGTATAAGTAAGACATCTCCGTATGTCATGAAGCCGTAGAACGGTAATGAAAGTGGTCGCGTAAACTTAGGTTGCAAGAACGCAAACCCTGAGAAGTAAAGTTAAGCAAACTAATGCATAAGTCAAATATACATGACTAATTAGTGTATGTGTTGTTTTTCTTATGTGCTACATAGGAACTGTAATGAGCGAATTCGAACAGAAGTTGTAATGCTGTCGTGAGGCAAGTTTCCTAACTTCATTCATATTTGAAATGAATGCTAGTTTCTTAAACTTCTCAGATATTGAACTTGAGAAGTTCCGTCTATGTGCTAATGTGCGATATTTGTGCAAGGTGGTAGAACATATGAGGCCTTGTGCCACAATATGAACACTTCAGTGTTTCTATGAGATGAACTATTCTGTGATTTAACTGTTCAATAAGAGA
The DNA here is from genome assembly GCA_020205605.1 of Panax ginseng. NCBI lineage: Eukaryota > Viridiplantae > Streptophyta > Magnoliopsida > Apiales > Araliaceae > Panax > Panax ginseng. The sequence goes on from CM035139.1 coordinate 73,014,208, forward strand.
ATGCTCTGTTTATACATGATCCGTTATTGTTAAGTCTGTGCTAATGATTCTAGCCAGACAAAATGTGTATGAAAAAGGTAGAAGAATGAAAGTATTTTTAAATGAAAGTGAATATTGTTTTAAAATGATAGAAATCGAGATTATTCCTATTATTCAAGGCGCCTATAACCTTTGTTCTAAGTTATTGAAGTCTTAAAAGAATGTTTGAATTCTTGAAGATGTTTGTTTAACTCTTATGACTTGCTGGGCAATTGAATGCTCACACTTGCTTTAAATGAAAAACATTTTCAGTGAACGATGTTAGAAGAACTTAAGGATCCCGTAAAGATCAAGCTGAAGGTATCCAGATGAAGTGCCATTCAGAATGTGGATGAGCGAGAAGATAGAGAGAAGACTTGTAATATAAAATAAGTTAAATGAACTTTAGATTAATTTAATGAACTGTTATGTATGTGGCAACCGAGATTTTGTAATTTAATTTTTAATATTTATTGGATTGAATAAATATTTTTTGATGAATTAATTATTAGATTAAATAATTGATTGATGAAGTTGTGGTAGATTAATTTAATTATATGTGTTATATTTATTAAATTGACGTGGAGAATTTTATTATTCGATGTACGTATTTATGTGAGCTTATTGAATTAAAAGAAATATTTAATAGCCTTTGTTATTTTAATTAATTTAATTATTAATTAGAGATGTAATAATTGATATTATTATTAAATGAGAATTTGAATTATGTGACTATGTGAGAAATTATTATATTTTATTTAAAGTAAATTAAACTAGATATTTGATTTATTTTATAATGGATGTGACATTTTTTTTAAACTATATGATAAGGTTTTATTAAAATAATGGGTTTTGAAACCTAGTATGCTAGCCAAACATGGCCTTAATGGGAGTTGAGGAAAGTTACCCATGACTGGGTAATTGACCACAACGCGTCAGTTGATTTTCTTTATTACGCCTTCTTCTTCATTTTTCCTAAGTATAGAAAAATAGAAACAGAGAGAGTTTCAGAGAGAGATTGAGAAGTGTTGAGGGAGAATTGTGATTGAAGAAGAGTTTAGAAGGAATTCATTCACACACTAATCTACGCTTTACGCTTGGGTAATTCTCTTCAACCCAAATTTTTATTTTACGTCTTTTAAAGTTTTCATGAATATGGCTTTCATTCATTCTGTAAGTCTCTGTAATTGGAAAATGGTGTTGTTGTAGGAATATATGTAGTAATTCGAGTAGCATAACATGTTTATTGTATATTACATGGGTTTCCATATCTTCAGTTTCATGAAATTATACAGTAAAGGATTTCAGAGTAGGTAATATGGCCATATGGCCTTATACGTATTTTTTTTAATATGTCAAACATAATTGGTTTTATAAAATTTCCACTAATGTGTGATTATGCATGCTAAAACGAACTAAATGAAAGTTGAATGGGTGGATTTGGTCTTATAACAAATCTATGGCGTTGAATTTTAGGATTTATGTTCAAAACTTCAAGAACATCAAGAATAATACAATTTGCATGCTTTAATTCTGTGATTATGTATTTTAATGGGTTAAAATCACTCTATAAACGTTGGGTATTGATTATATATGAATTCTAACATGTGGGTATGTTTAATTTGGGGAATTAATGATCATGTAGTGTTTAATTAATTTGAACTCTATGTTCTTCGCGATAATCGAATCAAATTACGGAGTGTCGCGTCAATGGCGCCAACTCGAGGCTGATGTCCCATCATATGTACACATCATGCATTAGCGCCAATGCCCCAACCTGAAAGATGTAGCCTGTTCTGTCAGCATGGCGCATGACGTGATACCAATACAAAAAGTGGTGATAGTGGCAAATACCAGCCCAGCGTAATGTCCGTAAAATGCAAATTTTTAATGTTCAAGTATAGAAATGAGTTAGTAACCTAGTCTAATGATTTTAAAGACTTGTTAGACCTATAATGAGATGTTAAAATAAATTCTTAACATATCCATAACACAATTACATGTGGATTGAGTGATCGAATGCATAATTAGTTTATTTTTTGTGAAGTCTTAATTTTACACTAAGTGTAATAATTAACTAAGTATAGTCATGAATTCGAGTTAAACAACGAGTAAAGTTATGATGTTTAGTACGTTATTATTGATTGGTGTTGTGAACATGAATGATATGTAGGATTTAAATCAAAGAACAAGTTTTATTAACGTGTAATCTACGCACGAGGCAAGTTTCTAAACCTTATCTTGTTACATTGAGCAAGTTTTCCAACTCTACATTTACGTTGAGCAAGTTTCTTATCCTAAACTTTCGTTGAGCAAGTTTCCTAATCCTATTTGTTATTGTTATATAAGTTGATTAATTCATCTTTCGATATTGAGCAAGTTCTCATTATTATTGATCAAGTCTGTCTTATATATTAAAGCTTATTAATCTTCAAGCATGATGTTGTTATACAATAATTATTCTATTGTATACCTTTTTAGATGTTATTCAAGTTAAATATACATTCACTGTTAAACCTTGTTAGACACCCTTATTGATTCGACTAGTCCATAGTTGATGAGCGTTCTAAATTTCAGAACCCCTTGATTAATTATCCAAACCAAACTTCCTTTGGTGCGGACTCGAATGTCAAAACTGAGATGAACAACCCTGTATAGGGGATTATTTACGCTTTAGCGTTAAGATATTGTGCACAGTATGGTACTAAGGGCTGATCCCCCTAAGTACGAGAAGAAGAGTCCATAGTCTTATGACTGTTAAAGGTTTCAAGTAAAAACACTTAACAACCTAGGACATAGTTCAAGGTCTTATGACCTTCAGAATTTCTTTTGATTCTTGTTATTCATTCTTGATTCAAAAGTTGAGCTTTATATCAGAGGTTATTATTTCTCTCGCATGTTATTATTCATTGTTATATTGTTATACTTGTGGGCAATCGTGCTCACTCTTGCGTAATAATAACATTGCAGTTAAGAACGAAAGAGCAGATGAACCTTCCACTAGTAAGGGCAAGGGCAAGCTTAGCAAGTAATAAAGACTGTTTTATTATTGTGGTTATGTGATGTAATTAGAATTGATGTTACTAAGACTTATTTGTTTATGTTTTCCGCACAGATGTTTTAAGGTTAGAGTAACCTGGGATTTATTATTATTCAGTTGATGTAACCCCATAAGGGGAGAGAGTTTATTATTATTTCTATCTATTGTATGTTTTGCATTTTATTTACGGGTAGATAGATAAATGATGTTTGTACAGTGAACACCAAATCCTGTGGAAATGGAAGTACTGGATTTGGGGGTGTCATAATGTATCCTTAGTGGCGGATGAAAGTCACTCCTGTAAGATGTAAAGGATAATGTAATTATCGTTATTTGTAAAGAAAGGAGTTATAAGGTTTTAGAACCTGGGAATTTAGAATGTATATTGTTATATTTCAGTATATAATGATATATGTTTGGAAGAAGATGGGATCGTGACGTACGGAATTCGGGTGTGAAGATAGACCGGATTTTGGGGCGTTACAGATTGGTATCAGAGCTGATAGATTATAAATCTTAGGTAAGAGTATCTAAGACTATAATTGTAGAGAGAGGGATAAGAAGATCACCACGTGATTATAGTGAATCATAGTAATAGATGAGTTGTTAAACGATGAATGATTTATAGTACTACTAAGTAGTACAGGAAGAAGAACTCAGATTGAGTTGTGAAGGATAGAATATGAATTAAAGAAAATTCGTATTTAGTAAAGAGAGATTTAGAAGTTGTAAAAATTTCAATTGAAGACTCATGTGATAGCTGAGTTGTATGAACCTTTGTTATGGGCATAGGTTTGTGTTTGGTGTAACAACTGCTTAGCTTATTACATTGATAATCATTGGGATTGGTTGCACTGTCAAGATGTATGTGACGAGAATGTGAATCTTTTCTCATATATATACTTGATAGGTAGAGAACAATAAGGTAGGTGCGAGTTCTTGAAACTCATACTTATGGTACGTTCGTGACTCATAATGATATGTTAGGTTTTTGAACTTCTCAGGGAATGGACGCTTATGGTCTGTCTAGGATAGTTCTTAAACTCATATTATTGTGGAAAGTTCCTGAACTCATAATGTGTGGTAAGTTGATGGACTGTACTAAGGTATAAGGATGTTTAGACTGAAAACAAGTTGTTTTCAGTAGTCTTAGTATTGAAGGTGCTAGAGAAGATTAAGTATTATCGTAGTAAGACAATGAAGGAAGATGGAGAATATGATATTCCAAGTCATCTAGCTATGCTAGATTTTGAAGATTATTGAAATCGTGCTTATGTGTTCGTATTTTGAAAATGAAAGAATTGATTCAACTTTTGGAACCAATAGATTTTTAAAAGAACTATTCTTGGTATGTTTATGCTAATTGTTTCAGCTAGACAGAAATTGATTTGAAAAAAAAAATCAAAATGAATTTTATATCATCAGTGCATTTGATGCAAGGATGGTAAAAGGATGGAGTTATTAATGCAATTGAACCTAGTGTTGGATGTGATCTTAGGATCAACAACCCGCTATGGTATGATGTATAATGACGAAGTCACAAACTGACAAAGTCCTCAACGTACTGTGAAAAGTACGGTATCATGATGTCATAAAATGTTTTGATGTATTGCGAAAAGAATTTACAGAAGTAGTGATGTCAATTGAGTTGACTAGATGAATGTTTCACGTTGATATCCAATTCATTGGTACAATCTAAGCTACTTGATTCGGCTAGACAAATGGTATGTCACATTTAAAAGAAAATCGAGCTTTCTTTGAAGAAGTTGAGCCAAACCAAATTGTTTTGGTGAGGAATCTAATGATTAAGTCTGAGGTGAACATATCCCGAAATGGGGTATACGATGGGTAAAAGGTAGTTTGCTTTCTTTGTGATTGTAAACTGACTATGGAAGAAAGGTTACGGTATCATGCTGTTAAACCTAGTAAGAGTTCATGGTCGATTTGACCCCTCAGCAAAAATATGAAATATTTTAAAAGAATTCTTATATTCCTCGTTGTTCATTCTATTTCTTTAAAGAGAAGTTGAGAAGAGGGGTAGTCTAAAATTTCGAGGACGAAATTCTGTGAAAAAGGGGTGAATGTGATGACCTGGGTATGGGTGTGGTTTTAAGAAATTATGAGGACGAAATTTTTATAAGTGGGGAAGAGTGTAACAACCCGGAAATTTGGATTTTTCCAGAATTTAAGTTTAAAGAATTAATTATTAATAAAATGAATTTTTATTAATAATATTATGTGTTATGTGTTTATTAATCGTTCTAGAACCTAGGATGATTATAAGTCGGGAGGATTCTGGCTACGAGCTAGACTGAATGAGTAATAATTTTCAAGACAAAAATGAAAATTTTCCGGGAACAAAAATATTTCTAGGGAAAAAGACGAAATATGCACTATTCACTCGACGAAACCTAAGGGTTAGGGTTTAAATAACCTAAGCCTTTCTGAGAGTTTGGTATGTTGAAATGACATTCCGTCGAAAGATTTGCCGATAATATGTCGTGAAAAGTTAAGTAAGCTGATAAAAGTTTTCTCAAAAAATGTGCAGAAATCGGACAAAATAAAAATGACAAAAATACTGCTGTGTACTTTTCACTTGTTTAACTACGTTAGGGTAAAACGTGAAGGAAAACGCTTAATGCCAAAAAGTGTTTTTTAGTTTTTCAGAAATCTGAAGAATACGTAAAAGTTAATCGGTCAAAGAAAGACGAAATATCAAAAAATACTTGAATTCCGAGAATCACAATTTTCGGACTGTAAAGTGTTTATGCTTAAGAGCTAAGTAAAGGATAAGTTACTTAAGGGTTAAGCAAACTTAAAGGCTAAGTAAACTTAAGGGTTAAGCAAACTTAAAGACTAAGTAAACTTAAGGGTTAAGAAAACTTAAGGGCTAAGTAAACTTAGTCTTTAGACATGAATAGTAAGGAGGTTAAGAGGATTTTGCCCTAGCTTTGAATTTTCTATAAATAGGAAGCTAACTTTCATTTAAAGGAGATTTTCAAAAATTCTATAACATGAGAGAGAGAGCTTGGAGAAGATGAAGAAGTAAGAGAATGAGTATGAATGATCGGATCGAAGGTGATCGTGAAATAGAAAAGTTTGTGAATCGCCGACTTTGTCTAGTGGAAGAAAAATAAAGAAGAGAGGTAACCTAAAACCTAGTTGAATTTAAATTCTCTTTAAGTCCTATATGTTTAAAACATAAATTAATGAGAATAAGAAGTAGATGAGGTTATGAATGATTTCATATGGTTGAAATCATGAGAAATAATGAAAATAAGAATTTGAAGTTTAGTAAATAAATTTCTTAAGGAAGTGTAAGATTCGTAATGAATTAGAACGATCCGAGTGGATTATATAAATAAGTAGGTGAAATAAGTAAGGAATAATGTTCTATAACATCAAATTCCAATAAAAAGTGAAATCGTAATCCAAAATATCGATTAAAATGAAGAACAAACGAAGAACACGAAGAACATGCGAAGAACACGAAGAACGTTGTTGATGGACAAATTTAAAACCATCGTAGGATATTTGTTGTTGATGGACAAGTTTAAAACCATCACGTATAAATTAGATGCATATTCTTGGTTAGGAACAGTAGAAACAATCATGAAGAATGGATTAAAACTTAGCTATAACGATGTTATGGCAAAAATTTTGTAAAAGACAAACGAGAATTAGAAAATTAGTAAATGAACCCGAACGTGTAGGGTTTCATATGAATGTAAGTGAACATAGAAAATGTGAGTCTTGGACTTAAGAACAAACGAATTCTGAGTTCGGATGACCGAATTACGGACGAATAAACGAAGAGCGTTAAAAACGTAAAATGAATGAATGGTGAAGATCAAGCCAATTGAAAGGCATGTTAACGGATTCAGAATGAAGTCCTATCTGGGGGGTATTGAAGTACATAAGATAAGGGAGAGAATGTCTTTTAAACGACCTTGTTCCGAGTTATAACGAATATGTTATGAAAGCGGGAAATAAGCGTCTCAAATTGGATTTAACACTTATAGAAATTTTCTAGAGTTAGGGCTTGGCACCGTGGTGCCAGCCATGCCTTGTAAGGTGGTCTTTGCGATTGCGAGAACAAGGAGCCGATGCTTCAAAAAACTGCATCATGAGCGAGAGATAAAAAAGAAAGAGTAGGTAGCAGCAGCCACCAATTGTAGGAAAAAGCCAGAGAAGAGCTTTTAACTACTCAACTCTTGGGGGAAACATAAGGAAAGATAAAGAACATAATGTTCAACTAATGTAACCCTTAATCTAGTAAATTAAACCTTTAATGAAGGTTGAACGAAAAGATTAAATAAGAGTAAAAGATAAAGAATGTAAACGTGAATTACGAACAGATATCCGGGGGATAGTAGTTACGATAAACGCAACATGGAGGATTGCTATGGTTTGATTCCTTAGGCGTTGAAGCGATGAGGGTAATGACTAACATTTTGATGTTACGTATCATGATAATGAGAGATAAGTGTGAAGCATATAGATAATGTATGTATACATTATTTGCCGCGATAAGCAACGAGAATCTTAGCATACCACTTAACAAAGATGGCTTGGACATTAAGAATGACTAATGAACATGGGGTTCAAGTAATGGATAACAAAAGTATTAAGTAAGATAGGAATGGTATTAAGAAAGCCGTAATGAACGGTAATAAGATTAATGAAAGCCAAAGGTGAGTCGTATAAGAATGAATCCTAAGGTATGACAATTAGTTACCTGAAAGCCGTAAGGAATAAGAAATTAACTTAACGAACGTTATAGTTAATGGTTAAGATAAGTTACGATAAGTTTAGGTTGTGGTACAATCGTTACCTTTGATGGTTGACATATGGGAGCTGGGCTAAACAATTCCTTCAGAGAGCGAAGGTATATAAAAAACTTGTAACCGATCTAACTCACTATTATGGGCAATGTAGACGAGATGGGAACTTGTTTGTTGGTTGTTTGTGGGAAACCAATCAGAATACCATATGGACTACTAGCAGAGAAGTGATGTGTTCTGAGTCTTAGAGAATTTATAAGAAAAAGATAAGAATGTAAAACATCAAAGATGATGAACGTATAAGTAAGACATCTCCGTATGTCATGAAGCCGTAGAACGGTAATGAAAGTGGTCGCGTAAACTTAGGTTGCAAGAATGCGAACCCTAAGAAGTAAAGTTAAGCAAACTAATGCATAAGTCAAATATACATGACTAATTAGTGTATGTGTTGTTTTTCTTATGTACTACATAGGAAGCTGTAATGAAGCGATTCGGCGTAAAACGTCAATAGTCATGCGTAAAGGCAAGTTTTCTAACTTCATTCATATTTGAAATGAATGCTAGTTTCTTAAACTTCTCAGATATTGACCTTGAGAACTTTCGTCCATGTGTTAATGTGCGATATTTGTGCAAGGTGGTAGAACATATGAAGTCTTGTGCCATAATATGAACACTTCAGTATTTCTATGAGATGAACTGTTCTATGATTTAACTGTTCAATAAGAGAATGCTCTGTTTATACATGATCCGTTATTGTTAAGTCTGTGTACTAATGATTCTAGCAGAGACAAAATGTGTATGAAAAGGTAGAAGAATGAAAGTATTTTTTAAATGAAAGTGAATATTGTTTTAAAATGATAGAAATCGAGATTATTCCTATTATTCAAGCTGCTTCATAACCTTTGTTCGGTTATTGAAGTCTTAAAAGAATGTTTGAATTCTTGAATATGTTTGTTCAACTCTTATGACTTGCTGGGAAATTGAATGCTCACACTTGCTTTAAATGAAAAATATTTTCAGCGAACGATGTTAGAAGAACTTAAGGATCCTGCAAAGATCAAGCTGACGGTATCCAGATGAAGTGCCATTCAGAATGTGGATGAGCGAGAAGATAGAGAGAAGACTTGTAATATAAAATAAGTTAAATGAACTTTAGATTAGTTTAATGAACTGTTATGTATCCTTAGTTGTGGATGAAAGTCACTTTTGTAAGATGTAAATGATAATGTAATTACCATTATTTGTAAAGAAAGGAGTTATAAGGTTTTAGAACCTAGGAATTTAGAATGTATATTATTATATTTCAGTATATAATGATGTATGTTTGGAAGAAGATGGGATTGTGACGTACGAAGTCTGGGTGTGAAGATAGACCAGATTTCGGGGCGTTATAGAATGGACTTATGGATTGTTTAGCAAATTGTTGAGTCCAATGGAATATAATGTGCAAGCCCAAGTGCGTATAATGTTAGAGCCCAAGTGGTTGTTAATGAGAAGTCCAAGTAAGTTGGTAATACAAGCCCAAAACTTAAGTTAGGTTAATTAAATCTAATCCCAAGCTAGGATCCAATGGGTTAAGGTAACCCATGGGGCAACCCATGATCATTTGATTATCTTGGTGACTAAGACAATTATGTGATGACCAAGATATTAGTGTGATGGCCAAGTATTTAATTTGGTGGGCAAGTTAACTTAGTATCTAGGAAATGAATAGTAAGGAGGTGGGTTTGGTGTATTATCTAATATGCCCTCACTTTGGTTTTCCTATAAATAAAATGCTAGGATTTCATTATTTGCTTGTTAATTTTATTTAACATAATAAACTTATTGGTTAGAGAGAATAAGCAAGAATAAGCTACTTTCATTTGTTAGAAAGAGAAGAAGAAAGCTAGTTCAACAAGGGTAAGCCTTTCATGTAATTAGTCTTACATCTCTACCATTGTAGGTTGATAAGAGAAGTGTGGATTAATGATCATGTATGCAAAGAATGATAGGAAGAAATAATCTAAGGACTTAAGTCCTAATAAGCCGAGAATAAGTACTTTGTTCATAGAAAAGCTATGAACTAAGGAAGAACTTATAAGACTTGTAACATGTTTACATGGTTGAAGTTAGTATGATAAAAGTATGTAAGAATGATGGTTAGAAGATTTAAACTATCATAAGTCATGATACTTGAATAATAGGAAGTTTTTACTTTAATAAGTTATAAGTTCATGATGAATAAGTCAAAACTTATCATGAAAATAAGTTGATGTAATATGTAAGTTAAAATGTCCATATGATGGATAAAATTATTTTGAAATGATAATCAAATCGTAAGAAATGAAGCTATGCTGGAATTCTCACGATTGGACGATAATCGTCGAATTCGTGAAATTCTCAGATTCAAGGTCGAATTTTGATATTGAGCTCAAAAACGTTGGTTTTCGATGAGTACAAGTCTTATTTGGCATTATAGAGTTGTGGACTCAAAAATAGCCGAATTCCAACTTAGAACGAAGAAACGAGCGTTGAATGTTCACGGATGTTTATTGTTTTTGTTAAAAATGAACCAATAGGTGAATTTTGAGTTAATGAAGTTGAAAATATAAAATTCTTGCATGAACATGTAGAGTATGTGATTTGGGAGCTAATGGCTTTTGAACGAGCCAATTCAGACTTAAAATGATCAAATTTGGAGTTTGGGAAGTTCGTTTTGTAAATCAAACTCCAATTATCTCGGTGCCTGTGGTCCTTGTGGCCTGATCAAGGCATAATGGTGGCATTGCAGCACCGTGTGCAGTGCCTCGACCTTCTGTTGTCTCATGCCACGGTGAGGCTTGAAGAGTAAAGAGTGGCGTCGCAGCACCGGGTTTGACCCTCAGCTACTTGAAACTCACGCCGCAGCGTGAGTTGAATAAGGATGACTGGCGCCACATCGCCAGCCTTAAGAAATACACAGTAAAGAATGGTTGCAAGTATAGAATGAATGGTAACCCAATAGCAAAGAGTAAAGCTTAATTATAATATTGGTAAAGCATTGTTAAACCTTAATTATGATATAGGAAGGTTTAAGATAAGTAATCAAACATGAACGTAATGACGATGTGAATTATAAACAGAAAGCCGGAACCAATAGTAACAAGTCTAGTACCTAATTAGATTGAGAAGAAGGGTAACATTCTTTAGATACCATGTATGTTCTATCATGACCTAATGTATTATGTGATGTGATCATCTACTGTAGAGACCTTAAGGGCTTAAAGTGAACATATAATAACAGTAGCAGATGCTGGAGGCAAGTATTCTAACCCTTGTCTATTTTCAATCTAGACAAGCTTTGTGGTTCATGTATTCTTACGCATGAATTGATGTATGATGAAGTCAAAACCAATTCTTTTGGCTAAGACTTATGATATATTGGATTTCTTATAATCTATCAAAGTATGGTCAATGTTTTACTAAGTTACATTGTTGTGGTTTTCAAATGAAGACTGAGGATGCCAAAATGTTTTGTCGTCAAACGACAGTCACGTGAGGTTGCCATAACTAAAATGTACATACGTTTAATGAATGTAGTGTTGATCAACATAGAGTACTATAGGCTGATAACCTAGACGTGCTCGTAAGAAATGCCAGACTTACAGACTTTGTGCCAAGATGTCCTTTTTCAAAGAAAGTATGAAATGCTCAAGGTCTTGGACTGGAATTGATGTTTTACTGAATATTATCATTATAAAACGTTTTAAAGAAAAAAGAAGTGCTATTTTGAATTATCGATAGTACCTCATAACTATTGTTCAGTTATTGAAGATATATGATTTGTATGATTCAAGCATATTGTTAATAGAATTGTTGTACTTGCTGAGCTAGTCATCCTCACTCTTGCTTGAACCATATGAATGCAGCTAAGACCGAATGGACCGAAGGATCCAGCAAGGATAAAGGAAAGGCGAAGACAAACCTATAGATTTAACTATGTAATAGTATATGTTTGTAATGATAATGTTTGATATTATGACAAGAACAATTGTAACGGTTATAAAGAACCTGTGGAATGGTAATATTGATTTGTAATATATATAAGACATATTCATTCTTTTGAGGCTTTTCGATTGAATGTTTGTGTGAACTGTAGCACCGTGGAGCACTATCTGTCGGGTTGGAAAATACCCGGATTTGGGGGCGTCACTGGTTGGTATCAAAGCATTAGGTTATAAAACTTAAGGGGGGAAATTAAAACCTTAAGTTATAACCTTAAGAGAAGTCAAAGAAGTAAAAGAAGAAATTAACCATATAAAAATGCATTATATATTTATGTTATGTGTTTTTATTATTCTACTTACGTGTGCTAATCAAACTTAATTGTTTTGTGTAGATGTTAGGTGGAAATGAAATGTATATAGATGTACATGCAGTTAGTGAAGAATCAATTAACCAGATAGAGGTTATACTGAATCCAATAGTAGAGGAGCCAAAGATAGTAGTGAACGAGTCTGGAGACTCAGAGGACCCTGATCTCATGTCGGTATTTGACGGCATATTAGAAGATGAGGTGGAGGTGGAGGTGGAGGTGGTGTCCTTTAACCCTATTACACTTGCAGAAGAGACACCCCATGGGGAGTCTATGATGTCACTGTTTATGGTAGTGTTAGACAGGAACCTACACTATTGTCAGGAGGTGAAAGAGTTACGAACAGGGCTCCAGGCTGTCTTACAAGATAAGACAGATGTGGAGTCAATGTGGGAACAAGAACACGATGAGCGGGTCTTAGCTAAGGACAAGGTCAATGAGATAAAGCATGAGGTCTTTGAGCTCAAGGAGGAGCTAAAGACCAAGAGGCAAAAGATAGGGAGAATGTCCTATATCCATAGGGAGTTCTCATCGAGATTTCAATGACAGTAGTCGGATATCCAATAGAAACTGGGTAGACTCGACACACTATCAGCCGGGATGTTATCGCTGGTTTGGCCACACCAGATTTTGATAATGCCTTAAGACAGATGTAATCTAGTAGTAGCTAGAGTAATTTTAGATATGTAAATATTGTGTATCTAGTAGTGACGTAAAACCCTCTTTTGTATATCAGAGGGTAGTCTTTTGTAAATCCCAATTTTTGGAAAGAAATTACGGGATGGTAATGTAATAAGCTTAGGCTGTGTAATGAAGCGATGTAGTATTATACTATAATGAATGAATCAATATAAGCCTTTTTACAGAACATATTGAGTAATGGATGTTGAAGTTATTAATTAATCTCGAATAATAACTAACTAATAAGAAATGGATTATAACGAAATGTGTTGTTTATTATAACATCAAAATGCCGCTAAGAAGAGGGCAACGAAATCAAGGCGCTAACGTAAATCAACCGAAAGGAGGTCCGGTTAATCCAATGCAAGAATTTAACTTATTAACAGTCGCGTTTAATAGAAATGGGGATAATATCCCCGTAAATTTGGGAGTAGCATGAGCTACTACTTTCAAGGATTTTAAAAGTGTCGGTCTGCTGGAGTTCAAAGGAACTACGGACCCCATAGAAGCCCAAACATAGGTAAAGGAAATTGAGAAGGCATTTGTCATAGCAAATGTCAAAGAGGGTCAGAAGGTTGCCTTAGCAACCTATATGATGAAAGGCGAAGCCAATTTTTGGTGGGAGGCTAACCAGGCTAGGGCGGGTATAGAGAACTTAACGTGGGTGAGGTTCAAGGAGATATTCTTCGAGAACTACTTTTGCACGAGTATGCAGGGAAGGATGGAGATGCAGTTTCTGGACTTGAAACAAGGGGATATGACGGTTCCCCAATATGCTACCAAGTTTAATGAACTAGCAAGGTTTTCTCCACACCAAGTGGACACCAAGGTTAGAAAAGCTCGATGTTTCGAGCAGGGCTTGAAACCCTGGCTCTACAACCGTATATCTAGGTTCCAAAGTACTTCATTTGGGACTATTATAGAGAAGGCGATAATCACCGAAGGTGGTACCGAGGCACTAAGCCAATACCACAAAGACAAGAAGAATAAGGGGAAGGTTGATGGGGGAGTAAAGATAGAAGGAGCAAGCGAAAGTGGTGAGGGACAAAAGCAGAAAGTGTTCAACTCTGGGAATACCAGAGTGAAGCAAGGAGATCCAAAGAGGAGAATGGAGGCCTGCAAAACCTGTGAGAAGACTCATCTAGGAGTCTGTCTCAAGGGGAAGGCTGTATGCTACAATTGTGGACAGGAGGGGCACATTTTGCCTAACTATCCCAGTCCGAAGAAGAACCACGGATGCTTTCTGTGTGGGTCAACTGACCACATAGCAAAGAACTGCCTGAAGAAGGGGACAGACGGGAATCGGGGCACTAATAGCGGTAAATTAGCTATTAGTGGTCCAGCGCAGCCAGGTAGGCTGATGGGCCGTACCTTTAATATGACAGTCCAAGATGCAGTTGCATCAGGGGACGCAGTCGCAGGTATTATTCTAATCAACAACATAAATGCTTATGTGCTGTTTGATTCGGGTGCTACTTGTTCGTTTATAGTATGTTATTTTGCTAGACGATTAGGATTACTTCCCGAAAAGTTGCCTATACCTTTAAATATTAAGGTAGCAAACGAAGAGATAATTCCCGTTGAAGATATTTATAGGAGTTGTTGTGTAGACATACTGGGTTGTAAATTATCGATAGATTTGATACCGATAAAGTTAGGAGAATTCGATGTAATTCTTGGAATGGATTGGTTGGTTAACCATGGGGCAATTATAGATTGTCAGAAGAAATGTGTGTATATTAGAATGTTAAGACAACCTCAGGTAATATTTTACAGGAATAGATCGTCGGGGCATTCGTGTTATCTTACCATAACACAAACTAGGAAATTATTGAGGAAGGGATGTGTAGGTTATCTGTGTCATGTTGTTGATACCCAGAGAGTGGTAGCAACCATGGAACAAATACCTATAGTTAAAGAATTCACGGATGTATTTCCGAGTGAATTATCGGGTCTTCCACCCGATAGGGAGACCGAGTTTGTAATAGACATTGTGCCAGGAGCGGTACCAGTTTCCAGGGCACCGTATCGTATGGCGCCAGTGGAGATAAAGGAGTTAATGGTACAGTTACAAGAACTGTTGGACATGAAGTCCATACAACCGATTGTTTCGCTGTGGGGAACACCAGTACTATTTGTAAAGAAAAAGGACAGATCGTTAAGACTTTGTATAGAATATAGAGAGTTGAACAAGTTAACGATAAAGAATAAATACCCATTGCCCAGGATCGACGATCTCTTTGATCAATTAAAAGGGGCTAAGTATTTTTCTAAAATAGATTTAAGAATGGGGTATCACCAGTTGAAGGTTAGGAAGGAGGATGTACCAATGACGGCATTCAGGACTCGTTATGGTCATTACGAGTTTCTGGTGATGTCATTTGGGTTAACTAATGCACCAGCTGCATTTATGGATATGATTAACAGAGTGTTCAAACAATATTTGGAAAAGTTCATCGTAGTGTTTATCAATGAAATTCTAGTCTATTCTAAGACGCCAGAAGATCATGCTGAACACCAAAGAATAATGTTAGAGACACTAAGGAAGGAGAAGTTGTATGCGAAGTTCACTAAGTATGAATTTTGGTTGGAGAAGGTATAATTTTTAGGTCATGTGATTGACCATGAGGGGATTTCAGTAGATCCAGCAAAAGTGGAAGCCATGATGAATTGGGAACAATCAAAAATGCCAACTGAGGTGCAGAGTTTCCTAGGGTTAACGGGATACTATCAAAGATTCATGCAGGATTTTTTGAAGATAGCTACTCCGTTGACTAATTTGACAAGGAAGACGCTGAAATGCGTGTGAACTGATAAATGCGAGGACAATTTTCAAAAACTAAAGA
The DNA here is from genome assembly GCA_020205605.1 of Panax ginseng. Classification (NCBI taxonomy): domain Eukaryota; kingdom Viridiplantae; phylum Streptophyta; class Magnoliopsida; order Apiales; family Araliaceae; genus Panax; species Panax ginseng. Next base: position 73,029,913 of record CM035139.1, read on the forward strand.
AGAGGTTGAGTGAAGCGCCTATTTTGTCATTATCCGATGACACAAGAAATTTTGTAGTTTATAGCGAAGCTTCGCATAGAGGACTTGGTTGCGTGCTCATGCTACATAGAAAGGTCATTGCGTATGCATCAAGACAGTTGAAGGATTATGAGAAAGTTTACCCTACTCATGATCTGGAACTGGCCGCAGTAGTTTTTACATTAAAGATATGGAGACATTATCTTTACGGAGAAAAATGTGAGATATACACGGACCATAAGAGTCTAAAATATATCTTCACACAAAATGAGTTGAATATGAGACAGAGGAGATGGCTGGAGTTGATAAAGGATTACGACTGTGAAATCATGTATCACCTTGGAAAAGCCAATGTAGTTGCCAATGCCTTAAGTAGGAAGGGTCGGGAGAAGTTATCTATGTTAACGGCTCAAACTGAGTTAATAACAGAGACGGCTAGGATGGAAATAGAAGTGAAGTTGCTGAGTGAATCGGGACAAAGACTGTTTGCGATAGATATTTAATCTACCATCATAGAGAGAGTCAAGGAGGTGCAGCTCAAAACTAATGAGTGTGACCGGATAAAGGAACAGTTAACCAATGAAAAAGATATTAAGTATAGTCTTGATAACGAGGGGTTATTGAGATTTGAAGGAAGAATTTGGGTTCCGAATGAGACAGAATTAAAGGAGCAAGTATTACAAGAGGTTCATAGTTCGAGGTTTTTGATTCAATCTGGGAGTACTAAGATGTATCAAGACCTTCGACAGAGATTTTGGTGGCCGAAAGTTAAGGCCGAACATCAACGACCAAGTGGCTTGTTACAGTCATTGGAGATTCCGGAGTAGAAGTGGGAGCATATCACGATGGACTTTGTGGTGGGACTTCCGACTACAACGAAAGGGTATGATGCAATTTGGGTAATAGTGGACCGGTTGACGAAGTTGGCTCACTTTTTTCCAATTAGGGTCATGTATAACTTAGACCAGTTATCTAAACTTTATGTTAAGGAAATAATTTCCAGATATGGAGTACCAGTATCGATTGTGTCAGATCGTGATCCAAAATTCACATCAAACTTTTAGAGGAGTCTACAGGAGCAGTTGGGAATGCAGTTGAAGCTGAGTACGGCGTATCATCCACAAACTAATGGACAGAGAGAGAATAATTCAGACGTTAGAAGATATGTTAAGATCTTGTGTCATGAATTTCAAGGGTAGTTGGGATGATCATCTACCATTAGTAGAGTTTGCATATAACAATAGTTATCATGCAAGCATAGGTATGCCGCCTTACGAAGCTTTGTATGGGAAGAAGTGCAGAACACCATTGTGTTGGGATGACGTGGGAGAACGCTGAATTCTAGGGCCAGAATTGGTGCAGCAAACAACGGATGTGGTAAAGTTTATACGAATGCGTCTCGTAGCAGCTCAAGATAGACAGAAGAAGTATGCGGACTCGCATCGAGAAAATAGGGAGTTTGAAGTAGGCTCTTATGTGTTTTTAAAGGTATCTCTCTAGAAAGGAAAGATACACTTTGCAAAGAAAGGAAAGTTAAGTCCAAGGCTTATAGGACCTTTTGAAGTGTTAAAACGGGTAGGTGAGGTAGCTTATATGATAGCATTACCTCCAGACTTAGAACGAATACATAACGTGTTTCACGTATCCGTGTTACGTCCTTATAAGCCGGATTATAAGCATGTAATAGAGTATGAGCCTATTTATATCGAGAAGGACTTAACGTACGAAGGGATGCCGATTCAAATTATTGATAGAAAAGAGCAAGTTCTGGGGAACAAAGTTATACCTTCCGTGAAGGTGTTATGGAACAACCACGATGCAGAAGAAGCAACGTGGGAATTGGAAGACAAGATAAGGTAGGATTACCCTAAATTATTTACGTAATGTGAGACGAGATTCTGGGGACAGAATCTTTGTAAGGGGAAGAATGTAACGACTGAGAAATTTGGAACCTTTGTAATATAATTTTATTTAATAAAATAATGAATAAAATTATATTACTTGTTATTATTACGTGTTAGTAAGATGAATGTCATTTTATAACCTAGAAACGTCGGAACTTAGTAGTATTTTGACTATGTGAGAGAATTAAAGTGTTTGAATTTCCAAGACAAAAATAAAAGTTTTCCAAGAAATTTTCCGAAAAACACTATTCATAAATTTCTGCTCGGGAATTATTTTTGAACTTCCAAGAAATACGTAACGATAGAATATCGAAGTGAATTGGATTATGTAATAATAATTCAAGTATGGAAAACGTAATTTTTTGCATGCGGATGTAATTCGAGAATGTTAGAAAAATAAAGTGTTAGAAGTTAATGTAACGATCATATGATACGTTTGTATTGTACGAGGTAACGAATACGAGTATAATACAAAGTATTATATGAGTATGTATGAAGGATGGAATATCGTATATTATGAATTAGTATATGAGAATAACGTAAATATATAAATGGATTTTAGCCAAATGGAATGGACTTATGGATTGTTTAGCAATTTGTTGAGTCCAATGAAATATAATGTGTAAGCCCAAGTGTGTATAATGTTAGAGCCCAAGTGTTTGTTAATGAGAAGTCCAAGTAAGTTGGTAATACAAGCCCAAAGCTTAAGTTAAGTTAATTAAATCCAAGCCCAAGCTAGGATCCAGTGGGTTAAGGTAACTCATAGGGCAACCCATGATCATTTGATTATCTTGGTGACCAAGACAATTATGTGATGACAAAGATATTATTGTGATGGCCAAGTATTTAATTTGGTGGGCAAGTTAACTTAGTATCTAGGAAATGAATAGTAAGGAGGTGGGTTTGGTGTATTGTCTAATATGCCCTCACTTTGGTTTTCCTATAAATAGAAAGCTAGGATTTCATTATTTACTTGTTAATTTTATCCAACACAATTAACTTATTGGTTAGAGAGAATAAACAAGAATAAGCTACTTTCATTTGTTAGAAAGAGAAGAAGAAAGCTAGTTCAACAAGGGTAAGCCTTTCATGTCATTAGTCTTACATCTCTACCATTGTAGGTTAATAAGAGAAGTGTGGATTAATGATCATGTATGGAAAGAATGATAGGAAGAAATAATCTAAGGACTTAAGTCCTAATAAGCCGAGAATAAGTACTTTGTTCATGGAAAAGCTATGAACTAAGGAATAACTTGTAAGACTTGTAACATGTTTACATGGTTGAAGTTAGTATGATAAAAGTATATAAGAATGATGGTTAAAAGATTTAAACTATCATAAGTTATGATACTTGAATAATAAGTAGTTTTTACTTTAATAAGTTATAAGTTCATGGTGAATAAGTCAAAACTTATCATGAAAATAAGTTGATGTAATATATAAGTTGAAATGTCCATATGATGGATAGAATTCATTTGAAATGATAATCAAATCGTAAGAAATGAAGCTATGCCGGAATTCTCATGATTGGACGATAATCGTCGAATTCGTGAAATTCTCGGATTCAAGGTCGAATTTTGATATTGAGCTTGGAAACGTTGGTTTTCGATGAGTACAAGTCTTATTTGGAATTATAGAGTTGTGGACTCGAAAATGGCTGAATTCCGACTTAGAACAAAGAAACGAGCGTTGAACTTTCACGGATGTTTATCGTTTTCGTTAAAAATGAACCAATAGGTGAATTTTGAGTTAACGAAGTTGAGAATATAAAATTCTTGAATGAACACGTAGAGTATGTGATTTTTGAGCTAATGGCTTTTGAATGAGACAATTCGAACTTCAAATGATCAAATTTGGAGTCCGGGAAGTTCGTTGTGCAAATCAAAATCACAATTGTGCTGCGTATAGAGTCGGTGCCGCTGACGCTGTAACGCCTCGTAAAATCGAACCTTTTGTAAATACTTTTAATAATGAATAAAATAATATTTTTTATTATTATTACGTGTTGATAAGATGAAGGTCGTTCTATAACCTAGAAATGTCGGAACGTCGTAGTATTTTAACTATGTGAATAAATTAAAGTGTTTGAATTTCCAAGACGAAAATAAAAGCTTTCTGAGAATTTTTTTGAAAAACACTATTCATTGATTTCCGCTTAGAAATTATTTTTGAATTTCCGAGAAATACGTAACGTTATAATATCAAGGTAAGATGAATTATGTAATCATAATCTAAGTATGGAAAACGCAATATTTCGCATGCAGACTTAATTTGAGAACGTTAGGAATATTGAGCGTTAGGAAGAGATTATATTGACTATATGGTACGTAAGTATTGTACGAGGTATTGAATACAAGTATAATACGAAGTATTCGTATTATACGAGTATGAATGGAGAATAAAATAACGTATATTACGAATTAATATACAAGCTAGAATACGAGAATTATACGTATAGTATATGTAATAAGGCTTTAAGCCACTTGTGAATGAATGTATGGAATATGTAGGATGTATAAGTCCAACAGGAATTGATGTGCAAGCCCAATTGTTTGTTAATCAAAAGTCTAAACTAAAGTAATGCAAGCCCAAAATGAATAAGCTAAGTTAATTAAAGCAAGCCCAATGTGATGATCCATTAGCTAATTAGGATCCATGGGGCAACCCATGGGTGAACTTGGTGACCAAGTACTTTATGTGATGGCCAAGAATAGGATTTGTTTTGTGATGGCCAAGTAATGTGAGTGGTTAACAAGTAAACTTAGTAAGTAAGGAATGAATAGTAAGGAGGTTAGTAAGGAGGTGGGATGTTCTAAATGTCCATAGTGCCCTAACTTTGCCAAGTTTATAAATAGCAAGCTCACAATTCATTTGTTGGATTGTTAACTTTCATCCAACACAAAGTAACTTATTGGTTAGAGAGAATAAGCACACATAAGTTAAACATCATTTGTTAGATCTTTAAGGAAGAGAAGTACTATTTCTTCAAGGGTAAGACTCTTGTGTAATAAATCTTCATATTTATCATTGTAGGGTGATAAGAGAAGTGTAACTTAATAAGCATGTATGCTAAGCAATCATTAATGAATGGACTTAAGCCGAATAAGTCATGAATAAGTAACTTTAACCTAAATAAGTTATAAACTTATGAAAAACTTATGATGAACCTGTCATATGAAGTTAGTATGTTTGATATGATGTGAGAACATTGAGTAAAGGACTTAAATTAATAATAAGTCATAAGGAATGAAAATTTATAGTTTATAAGTTGTTAAGTCATGAACTTATGAAGAATAAGTCAAAACTTACCTTGAAAATAAGTTAATGTAATAAGTAGTTTAAAAAGTTCATATGATGGTTAAAATCTATTTAGAACGATGATCAAATCGTTAGTAATTAAGTTTCACCGGAATTCACACGATTAGACGATAATCGTCGAATTCGTAAAATTCTCGGAATAGACGTTGAATTTTGTGTTTGAACTCGAAAATGTTGGTTTTTGATGGAGACAAGTCATATTTGGCATTATAGAGTTGTGGACTTGAAAATGATCGGATTCCGACTTAGAACGAAGAAACGAGCGTTGAACATTTACGAACGTTTACCGTTTTCGTTAAAAATGAACAAATAGGTGAATTTTTAGCAAACAAAGTTAAATAGATAAAATTATTACATAAATACGTAGAGTATGTAATTTGTGAATCGTAGGCTCTTGAACGAGCCAATTCAGACGTATAACGAAGAAGTTATGCGTCCGGGAGTTTCGCAAAATTAAAAGTTTGTCAAATTTTTCTGAGGAACAGAGTTGGCGCCGCGGCGCCAACCCAAGGCCAAATGATGGCACTGTAGTACCGGGCACAGTGTCTCAACCTGTTAGAGTTTCACGCCGCAGCGCGACATGAAGCATAAATACTCGAGCCGCAGCGTGACATGAAGCACAAAGACTCGCGCCACAGCCCGAAGTCCATCCTTTAGCCATCGAGTAGGCGCTTAACGCCATTAAAGAAGGAAGGGTGATGTCTAGCAGCATAACCCTATGGTTTGGACAGTAATGAAGATTTACAAGTATGGATTGAACAGTAACTCTTTGATAATGAACTAAAGAACCTAATAAGGTATTGTTAAACCTTATTTGTGTTGTCTAAAAGTTGAAGATAAGTAATCAAACATGAACGTAATGTATATGTAAGAACGACTTAATGAAAAGCAAGAACCGATAAGAACAAATCTAAGTCATATTTAGATTGAGAAGAAGGGTAAGATACATTAGGAACCCTATATGTTCATTCATGACCTAATGTGTTATGTTATATTATCAATTACAGTAGAGACTTAAAGAATTAAACAAGAATGTGTTATAACTGTAGCATACGCTAAAGGCAAGTATTCTAACCCTTGTTCCAGTTCAATCTGGACAAGCTTTATAATTCATGTATCCTTACGCATGAAGTCTTGTATGATGAAGTCAAAGCCAATTCTTTTGGCTAGACTTATATTATATCGCTATCAAGCATGGTTAATGTTTACCAAGTTATATTGGTGTGGTTTTTAAACAAGCATTGAGTATGCTAAAAATGTTTTGTCGTCAAACGACAGGCACATGAGGTTGCCACAACTTAAACGTATACATGTTGAAGGAATGTAGTGTTGATCAACATAGAGTACTATAGGCTGATCACCTAGACGTGCTCGTAAGTAATGTCGGACTTACGGACTTAGTGTCGGGATGTCCTTTTCAAAAGAACTTATGAAATGCTCAAGGTCTTGGACCGGAATTGATGTTTTACTGAATATTGTTGTTGTAAAACATTTTGAATGAAAAGAAGTGCTATTTTGAATTATCGATGGTACTTCGTAAATATTGTTCAGTTATTGAAGATATATGATTCCTATGTTTCAAGCATGTTGTTTATTAGAATTGTTGTACTTGCTGAGCTAGTTATGCTCACTCTTGCTTGAACCATATGAACACAACTAAGATTGAACGGACCGAAGGCTCCGGCAAGGATAAAGGCAAGGCGAAGACGAATCCGTAGTATACTTATGTAATAGTATAGGGTGAATGATTGTAATATATTTGATATTATGACAAGAATAATATAATGGTTATAAAGAACCTGGGGGAATGTTAATATTATTTTGAATATATAGAAGACATATTCGTTCCTTTGAGGCTTTTCAATTGATTGTATGTGTGAATGGTAGTACCGTGTAGCACCATCTGTCGGGTTGGAAGATACCCAGATTTAGGGGCGTCACAGGTTGGTATCAAAGCATTAGGTTATAAAACTTAAGGGGGGATTAAAAACCTTAAGTCATAACCTTAAGAGAAGTCAAAGAAGTAAAAGAAGAAAATAACCTTATAAAAATGCATTATGATTATGTTATATGTTTTTATTATTCTACTGACGTGTACTAATCAACTTAATTGTTTTGTGTAGATGTCAGGAATAAATGGAATGCATTTAGATGTTCAAGCAGTTAGTGAAGAGTCGGTGAATCAAATAGAGGTTTTACCGATCCCCATAGCAGCAGATCCTGAGATAGTTGTCATTGAGTCTGGAGACTCAAAGGATCCTGACCTCATGTCAGTATTCGATGGTATGATAGAGGAAGAGGTGGAGGTAGTATCCTTCAATCCAGTAGCAATAGCAGCAGAGATAGCTCCTGGGGAGTCTATAATGTCACTGTTTATGTCAGTATTGGATAGAAATATCCATTACTGTCAAGAGGTTAAGGAGCTAAAGGTAGAGCTCCAAGCGGTCATAGAAGACAAGACGGACGTGGAGTCCATGTGGGAACAAGAACACGACGAGAGGATTTTGGCTAAGGACAAAGTCCACAAGTTGAAGCATGAGGTTTTTGAGCTCAAGGAGGAGCTAAAGACTAAAATGCAGAAGATAGAGAGAATGTCCTATATTCATAGGAGTTCTCATACAGATTTCCAGTAGAAGGTAGTTGGTTATCCTGTAGAGGTGGGGCAGACGCGACATACTATCAGTCGTGATATCATTGCCGGTCTTGCCAAGGCAGATTTCGATAATGCCTTGAGACAAATGTAATCTAGTAGTAGATAGAGTAGTTTAGATATGTAAATATTTTATACTTAGTAGTGACATAAAGCCCTCTTTTGTAGAACAAAGGGTAGTCTTTTGTAAATCCCAATTTTTTTGGAAAGCAATAGCGGGAAAGTAATGTAATCAGCTTAGGCTGTGTAATGTAACTGATGTAGTATTATACTACAATGAATGAATGAATATAAGACTTTTTATGGAAAACAATGAGCAATGGATGTTGAAGTTATTGTTTAATATTAAATAATAACTAATAAAGAAAGGAATAATAATGAAATGTGTTGTTTATTGTATCAACAAAATGCCGCAGAGAAGAGTACAACGTAATTAAGGAGCTAATGTAAATCAACTGGAGGGAGGTCTGGTTAACCCTATGCAGGAGTTTGTTAATCTATTAATAGCTGCATTTAATAGAACAGGGGCTAATATCCCCGTAAATCTAGGAGTAGCACGAGCTACTAACTTTAAGGATTTTAAGAGCATGGGTCCGCTGGAGTTCTAAGGAACTACGGACCCTATCGAAGCCCAAACGTGGGTGAAAGAAATAGAGAAGGCATTTGTGATAGCAAATGTCGACGAGTCCCAAAAGGTTGCCTTTTCAACCTATATGATGAATGGAGAGGCCAACTTTTGGTGGGAAGCCAATCAAGCTAGGGCTGGGATAGAAAATCTGATGTAGGAGAGGTTCAAAGAGATATTCTTTGAGAACTACTTTCCCACGAGCATGCAGGGAAGGATGGAGATGCGGTTTCTGGAGTTGAAACAAGGGGACATGATGGTTCCCCAATACGTTGCCAAATTTAATAAAATAGCGAGGTTCGCTCCACACCAAGTGGATACTGAGGTTAGGAAGGTACGAAGGTTCGAGAAGGGCTTGAAACCCTGGCTCTATAACCGTATTTTGGTGTTCTAAAGTACTTCATTTGGAACTATTTTACAGAAGGCGATAATCGCCGAAGGTGGTAGTAAGGCTCTGAGTCAATACCATAAGGACAAGAAGAGCAAGGGGAAAGTGGATGGGGGAGTAAAGGTTGAACGAGCCAGCGGTAGTGGTGAGGGATAAAAGAGGAAGGCGTTCAATTCTGGGAATATCGGAGTGAACCAAGGGGACCCAAAGAGGAGGATGGAGGCCTACAAGACCTGTGGGAAGACTCATTTAGGAGTTTGTCTCAAGGGGAAGGCCAGATGCTGCTGACAACAAAGGATGGGAAGGGCATGTCGCCTAACCGTCCAAGTCCAAAAAAAAGAACCACTTGATGCTTTGTGTGTGGGTCAATTGACCACATGGCAAAAGAATTGCCCAAAAGAAAGGGATGACAGAAATCGGGGCACTAATGGTGGTAAGTTAGCTATTATTAGTGGTCCAAATGGCCGGGTGGCGGCTGGGCCGTACCTTCTTTAAACATGACAGTCCAAGATGCGGTTGTATTAGGGGATGTCGTCGCAAGTATTATTCCAATCAACGACAGCAATGCTTACATGCTGTTTGATTCGGGTGCTACTTGTTCGTTTATAGCATGTGATTTTGCTAGACGATTGATTACTTCCTAAAAAGTTGACTATACCAAATAATTCCTATTGAAGATGTTCATAGGAGTTATTGTGTAGATATACGGGGTTGTAAATTATCGGTAGATTTGATACCAATAAAGTTAGGAGAATTCGACGTAATTCTCGGAATTGATTGGTTAGTTAACCATGGGGCAATTATAGATTGTCAGAAGAAATGTGTGAACCTTAAAACATTAAAACAACCACAGGTAGTATTTTATGGGAATAGATCGCCCAGACGTTCGTGTTGTCTAACCATGACACAAACTAGCAAATTATTGAGGAAGAGATGTGTAGGTTATCTGTGTCATGTTGTTGATACCCAGAGAGTTGTAGCAACCATGGAACAAATACCTATAATGAGAGAATTTGTCGATGCATTTCTGAGTGAATTGCTGGGTCTTCCACCGGATAGGGAGACAGAGTTTGTAATAGATATCGTGCCATGGCGGCACTGGCCTGTCGAGCACCGTATCATTATGGCGCCAGTGGAGATGAAGGAGATGATGGTGTAGTTACAAGAACTGTTGGGCAGGAAGTACATTCAATCAAGTGTTTCGCCGTGGGGAGCACCGGTACTGTTTGTCAAGAAGAAGGACAGATCGTTAAGACTTTGTATCAACTACCGAGAGTTGAACAAGTTAATGATAAAGAATAAATACCCATTGCCCATGATCGATGATCTCTTTGATAAGTTGAAAGGGGCTAAGTATTTTTCTAAAATAGATTTAAGAAAGGGGTATCATCAGTTGAAGGTTAGGAAGGAGGATGTACTAAAGACAACATTCAGGACTCATTATGGTCATTACGAGTTTCTGGTGATGTCATTTGGGTTAACTAATGCACCAGCTGCATTTAGGGATATGATGAACAGAGTGTTCAAATGATATTTGGACAAGTTCATCGTGGTGTTTATCGATGATATTCTAGTCTATTCTAAGACGCCAGAAGATCATGCTGAACACCTAAAATTAGTGTTGGAGACACTGAGGAAGGAGAAGTTGTATGTGAAGTTCACTAAGTGTGAATTTTGGCCAGAAAAGGTATAATATTTAGGTCATGTCATTGACCATGAGGGGATTTCAGTAGATCTAGCGAAGGTGGAAGCCATGATGAATTGGGAACAACCGAAAACACCGACTGAGGTGCGGAGTTTCCTAGGGTTAGAAGGTTACTATCAGAGAGTCATCCAGGATTTTTTGAAGATAGCTACTCCGTTAACTAATTTGACAAGGAAGACGGTGAAATACGTATGGACTGATAGATGCAAGGACAGGACTATAGAAGAGATTGAGTGAAGCGCTTGTTTTGTTATTGCTGTCATTTATACGTGAAATTTTGTAGTTTATAGCGATGCTTCGTGATAGAGGACTTGGTTATGCTGTCTCATACAAAGATGGCAAGGTCATTGCAGTATGCATCTAGGAAATTGAAGGATTATGAGAAAGTTTACCCTACTCATGATCTCAGGCGCCATGATAGTTTTTGCTCTAAAGATATGGAGATATTATCTTTATGGAGAAAAAATGTGAGATATACACGGACCATAAGAGTCTAAAATATATCTTCACACGTATGAGTTGAATATGAGGCAAGAGGAGATGATGGCGATGTTGATAAAGGATTACGACTATGAAATCCTGTATGACCCTGGAAAAGCTAATGTAATTGCCTACGCCTTAAGTAGGAAGGGTCGGGAAAAGTTGTATTTGTTAACGGCTCAAACTGAGTTAATAACAGAGATGGCTAGGATGGAATTAGAAGTGAAGTTGCCCAGTGAAGCAGGACCAATACTATTTGCGACGGAGATGCAATCTACCATCCTAGAGAGAGTTAAAGAGGTGCAACTCAAAACTGATGAGTGTGACCGGATAAAGGAGCGGCTAGCCAATGAAAAAGATACTAAGTACAGTCTTGATAATGAGGGATTATTAAGATTTAAAGGAAGAATTTGGGTTCCAGATGAGACGAAATTAAAGGAGCAGGTGTTACAAGAGGCTCATAGTTCGAGGTTTTCGATTCATCCTGGTAGTACTAAGATGTATCAAGACCTTCGACAGAGTTTTTGGTGGCCGAACATAAAGAGAGAGATAGCTGAGTATGTAAGTAGGTGCTTGACTTATCAGAAAGTTAAGGCCAAACATCAACGGCCAAGTGGCTTGTTACTGTCATTGGAGATTCTGGAGTGGAAGTGGGAGAATATCACGATGGATTTTGTGGTGGGACTTCCAACTACAACGAAAAGATATGGTGCGATTTGGGTAATAGTGGACCGGTTGACGAAGTCGACTCACTTTTTGCCAATTAGGGTCAAGTATAACTTAGACTAGTTAGCTAGACTTTATATTAAGGAAATAATTTCCAGACATGGAGCACCAGTATCGATTGTGTCAGATCATGATCCACGATTCACATCGAACTTTTGGAGAAGTCTACAGGAGCAGTTGGGAATGCAGTTGAAGCTGAGTACGACATATCATCCACAGACTAATGGACAGAGCGAGAGAACAATTCAGACGTTAGAAGATATGTTAAGATCTTGCGTCATGGATTTCAAGGGTAGTTGGGATGATCATCTACCATTAGTAGAGTTTGCGTATAACAATAGTTATCATGCAAGCATAAGTATGCCACATTATGAAGCTTTGTATGGTAGGAAATGCAGAACACCACTGTATTAGGATGAGGTAGGAGAACGCCGAATGCTAGGACCAGAATTGGTGCAACAAACAGCGAACATTGTCAAGTTAATACAAATGCGTCTCTTAGCAGCTCAAGACAGATAGAAGAAATTTACAGATTCGCATCGAAAAAATAGAGAATTTGAAGTAGGTTCGTATGTATTTCTAAAGGTATCTCCCTGGAAAAGAAAGATACGCTTTGGAAAGAAGGGAAAATTAAGTTCGAGGTTGATAGGACCTTTTGAAGTGTTAAAACGGGTAGGTGAGGTAGCTTATATGATAGCATTACCTCCAGACCTAGAGCGAATACATAATGTGTTTCACGTATCCGTGTTACGTCCTTATAAGCCGGATTATAAGCACGTGATAGAATATGAGCCTATCCATATCGAGAAAGACTTAACGTATGAAGAAACGTCGATTCAAATTGTCCATAGGAAAGAACAAATTCTGCGGAATAAAGTTACACCTTTCTTGAAGGTGATATGGAAGAACCACGATGCAGAAGAAGCAACATGGGAATTGGAAGAAAAGATGAAAAAGAATTACCCTCATTTGCTTGTGTAATTTTTTTTTATATAGCGAGATTCTGTAACGATCCGAAATTTTAAATTATAATTTAAATATTTATTGAGTTATATAAATATCATTTAAGGTGTTTATTGTTAAATAAATATTTTATTGATATGATGGTTGATGAATCTAAATGTATTAGAGAATTTTCTAAATTAAATTAATTTATAATTTAGAGGTATGTGTTATAACATGAGGTGTTATGTTGTTGTGTTGATTTAATAATTTAGATGGTATGTTAAATTATTAAATAAAGTAATAATAAAAATTATAATTTGGTGATATTTGCTAAAAGACTATATTTAATTAAAATATAGTGTGTGATTAATTTAATGGGTTAATGTTGGATATGAAAATAATATGTGATTATAGTTTATAAACTAAAGTGTTTATTAAAAATAAATTAAAAAGGGTTTAAATTAGTTTTTGCCAAACAAGGCTTAAGTATTTTAGTTCTTTAAAATTTAAATGGTTTGCCAAACAAGCCCTATGACTTTTGGAATTTCTAGTTTTGAAAATCAAATAAAATAAATTAGAATAATAATTATATATATACGTTAGTTTTGTAACTGCCATTTTATTTAAGTTGGCGTATTAAGACTAACAATTTATTTCCCTCGCTTCTATCGATTTTGTATTTTGGTTGGTTACGTTATTCTATTTTTCCAAGTGTAGAGTCTTGAGTTTGAGAAAAATTGAGAACTTGAGAGAGAATTGGAGAGGAGTCTTGGAATTTTTATGTCAATTCCAGTGTGTTTAACAAGGATTGCAAGCAAATTCAAGGTATTTTTACACAACATTAGTATTATATTTATATATATATATATATATATATATATATATGTTTATAATGATAGAGTTTATGCCTAAACAATAATTGCATGCTAATTTCGGTTTACAGTAAAAGAAAAGTTTGACAGTGTATGTTTATGTGTATTTTTTTCATATGTTCATGAAAAGTATCAATTTTAGTGGCTAATTAGTATGTGAAGTCATAAATGGAAGCTTTTATATGTTAGTTCTATGAGATAAAAGCATAATGTAAATTGAATGAGGTGTTTTGGCCAAGTATTGAATTTACAATGATGAATTTTGTTATGGATGTCAAGAAATGGAGCTTTTCATAAAAACGTAAAAATTGAGAAATTAAAATAGTTTCAGTGGTTGTAAATTGTGTTAAGAGGTTGTATATGTTAGCAATCCTGTTTATGATAGTTGTATATTTATTTTACGTGTTATTATCCCTGTTTGGTGGGTGAAATTTGTGTTTGTTGGGCTAAAGTTAGTTACTGTTCATTAGCATCTCTGCGCTCTGCGAACAAAGACTGGCAAATGCGGTACTATGCAAGGTAGCAAAAACGACGCAATTGCGCATACCATACCCCAGTTTGAGATTCTAGTTTACGCTATTCACGTGCATATTTGAGGTAGCAACATGGCATGGTCTGAAATTATGTTAGCATGTTAAATGGATAATGTTAAGGTTAACATAACATAATGAATTTGTGATTAGTCAGTTCAAAGTTGCAAAGATGATTAGTGAATCAAGAACGCGTTATGGGATAATCTAGTATATATAATGAACATTAAACAAGTGTTGCGAAGTAAAACACTTAGAGTTTCTGAAATGTAAATGGTAATGAAAGACGTGTGCTTAAATGGTAAGTTTAGCTATAAATGAACATGTTATGGTATGTTAGCATATCTAATAGGTACTGTGGTTCTAAAATTATGTGTAGGTGATCGTGAGTTTAATTTTATAGCTTACGCTCAAGGCAAGTTTCTAAACCCTATCTTTTTACATTGAGAAAGCTTTCTAACTCTACACTTTCGTTGAGTTAGTTCTATTACTACATTGTGTAACTTTATTCTTTTGATTGAGCACACTTTAACTCTAATGTCATTTAGAATTCTCATTTGCTTGATTCATTCTAACTTGTTTATAGTTAAGCAAGTTTCTTAAGTTCTATTATTGTATAATGAATGTAGTTTTGAATTCTCGTCCTTATTATTGAACTATTTTAATTCTTTGCATGAGTTAATACCTTGTTGGGCAAGTTCTAGTTTTCAGCTTGCTATCAGTTAATGTACGTTCAATAATTTCATTTCTAATATTATAAAACTCTAACCTTAGCTTATTTATTGTTCAAGCAAAGGTTTATCATTTTATTCATTTTGTCTAATACTTTTGCTTTATAGTTATGTTAAGCATGAGTTTAACATATACAATCAGTTCATTTATGATTCTCAATTGTTTCATGTTATATTTTTATTTAACATTTGTTGTAATTATCAAACACTATTGATTCAACTAGTCCTCTAGTGGATGTTCGTTAAACTTCAAATTAACATTAAAAGCTTATCCAAACCAAACTTTCTTTGGTGCGAACTTGTACTCTAAATACTGAGATGAACAACCCTATTATTACTAGGGGATAACTTACGCATAGCGTTAAATGTTTGTGCACAATACATGATACGAAGGGCGGATCCTTAAGTCTGAGGTCCTTATAATCTTATGGTATTAAAGTTGGGTTGAAACATTACTCTGGCCTGTGGACATAGTTCATGGTCTTATGACCCTCAGTTATGTATATTCCATATTTTGGATTCAGTTCTTGATTATCATTGTTAGAGTACTATTCAGTTTTGATGAGCCTATTCGTTGGCAGTTATTATTGTATTCTCATGTTGATTCATTGTTACATTCAGTGAGCAATTGTTTTTCTCACTCTTGCATATTTATAAACTCTTTGCAGCTAAAGTTGAGAAGGTAGATGAGCCTTCAACTAGAAAAGGAAAGGAAAAAATGTACAAGTGATGAAGACTTGTAATTATGATTATTGTTATGATGACTAGACTTTTAATTTGATGGCAGACTTTGATTATAATGATGTAATGTAATAATTTAATTTCGCATTTGAATGATGTTTAAAGGTTAGATAACCTGGGTTGTTTTTGAACTTAATGATGTAACCCTATTTAAGGGGAGGTTTTATGGTTCAAATATTATTTTATTTGGGTAGATAGTATGAATGTTTGGATAGTGAGCACCAAATCTTGTGGGAATGAAGTACCTAGATTTGGGGGTGTCACGGAGTTAGTATCAAAGCATTGGTTATGAACCTTAGGTGTGGAAAAAGCTGAGAAGTAACCTTTGAAAGATAGTGATGATAAACTCTTATCGAGTTTTAGGAAAGAGAAAGTAATAAAACACTTATGTGCTTATGTGTTTACAACTTATGTGCTCGTGAGTGTCGAGTAATGATTAGTAATTAAAACTTAAAATTTGGTTAACAAGATGGCGAATATAGGAGGATCCAGTTATGCTGGAGAGGAGGAGCCTCGAGATATTCAGGTGATTTGGGAACAACTAATGCCACGGGAAACAGTTCCGTCGGTCACAGTAGTTGAGCAGGAGAGAGTACCTGATGAGGAGGATGAGATAGAGACTGATGAGGAGGACCCCATGGAGTTTCCACAGTCGGATGAGGAAGACGAGGAGGAAGGGATTCCACTTGACTCGATAGATGCCCGTATGTACGACTAGGTGTATGATCGTAATGTGGAACTTCAAGATACCGTCGAAGAGTTACAGGAGATAGTAGCTGAACAACAAACCTCGATAGCACAAAAAGAAGATGAGATCCAGGATCGAGAAGAACAACTGAACAACGTTGAAGAGAAGCTGGTTCATACTGAAGGAGAGAATGAGCGAATGATGGTAGAGATTGCAGAGTTGAAGAGCAAGTTGAGAGAAGAATCTGCAAAAAGGGCAAGAGCTGAAGACGCGTACAGTGAAGCTTATCAACGAGCCGGAACAGTGGAGAGGGACGCACAAGCAAAGAGGATGAAGATGGAAGAGATGAATAACATGTTCAACACCGCGATCAATCGAGCTCAAGATCGGGACATGGGTTACCCAATTCAGTTCGAGACACTACCCTCATACATATTGGATCACCGAACAATGTTCCGAATTATGGATGAAGAGCTTCGTAAGGCTACACAGTATCTTAGTAGGACATCGTAGGTTGATATGTAACTATTATGTGATTAATGAATAAATATGATGTAAATCCTGGGTATGATATAACCAATGGGATGTGATGATGATGAAGTAATCCTGCAACTATTATAGTTCAGGAAAGTAATGTAAATAGCAGTGATGCTATTGTTTTGATGTTTTTTTTAAAGAGAATGATGAATGAATAAAAGTTATTGTTTTATTCAAAGGTGTTAAGTGTTATGTGATAAACTTTTATGATGTGCAACCTAAGTATATAATACTTAAAAGGTTGAATAAAAAAAACTAATGGGTTTATTTTAACAGAAAATGGCTTCAAGACGTCAACCACCACGACGGAGAACCACTGAGGAAACCAACAACAACAATGTGGAAGAAAATCATGTTCAGCAGCTAGTGACGTTACTGACGGGTGCTTTGTAGAATCAACCTCAGAATAAAGGTACTACGTTTAAGGGTTTCAAGGCGGTTGGACCACCGAATTAGGTGGGGTCCATGAATCCAGTTGAAGCACGCAGACACTGGATCATGGAAATCGAGAAGGTTTTGATGTTGCTAGGGTAGAGGATAACGGAAGATGTTCGAATATCTTAAAAATTCAACGAGTTGGCGAGGTTTGGCGACATATCAATCGGCAGATAAATACAGCGCCAAAGGCCGAAGAGGTTTGAAAAAGTTGAAGCCTGATTGTATAGTAGGGTTTCCACATACTTTGAAGATGTTTGTAGCGTGATAGAGAAGGCAATTCTCGGCAAAGTGAAAGTGGGCAAATGAATAAAAACATAATCAAGAACAAAGGAAGAAGAAAAGTGAAGGTGATGCTAAAAATGGTGGTGGTGGTAACGGTGGAAATGGCAATAACAACTTGAAGAGGAAGTGGAATGCGAATGGGGGAGCTGGAAATCAGCAAAGAAACCAACAAAATAAGAAGTTCGAAGCATGTGCTACGTGCAAAAAAGTTCACGCGGGATTATGTTTTACGGGAAGCGAGTATACTTCAATTGTGGCCGGAGGGTCACGCCACCAAATTGCACTCAAGCTAAGAAGAATGTATTAGCTTCGTGTGGATCCAAGGATCACTTTGCTCGTGAATGCCCTAAGAAGAATCTGGTCGGACAAATGGGAGCAAGGGAAATGCTTTAGTGGAGGTGCTTGCCATTGCAGTTAGACCAACGTCAACAAATAAGCCCATAGCTTGTAACCTTCAACATGACGGTGCAGGGCGCCAGGCAATCAAAAGATGTCATGTTAGGTATTATCCAAATCAATGATATAAATGCATGTGTATTATTTGATTTGGGTGCTACTTGCTCATTTATATCTGATGAATTTGTTAAAAGATTAGAAATACCTAGTGAAGAGTTGAATTTTCCTTTAAACATAGAAATTACGAATAAGAGAAGTGATTCTGTTAGGTTGGTATCTGAAGAATTGTAGGGTGAACATTAAGGGAATGTTATGAAAGTAGATTTAGTCCCCGATAAAACTTGGAGAGTTTGATGTTATATTGGGAATGGATTGGTACATTTTAATTATGGAGCGATAATTGATTGCTAAAGAAGTGTGTAAACCTTTTCGACTCAAAATCGAGTAGTTTTTCATGGTAGCGATCGCCTAGACAGATGAAATGTCTGACAATGATGCTGGCCAAGAAGTTATTGAGTCAGAGCTATGTAGGGTATTTAGCTTACATAGTCGATACTCAAAAGGAGAATGGTATGAAATTGGAGGAAATACCAGTGGTTAGGGAGTTCGTGGATGTGTTTCCGGAGGATTTTCCAGGACTTCCACCTAACCGAGAAATCGAGTTCGTGATTGACTTAGCGCCAGGAACAGCCCCGATATCGAAGGCCCCATACAGAATGGCTCCAGTGGAAATGAAGGAACTAATGGTGCAACTGTAAGAACTGCTGGATAAAAAGTATATTCAACTGAGCATGTCACCGTGGGGAGCTCCAGTGTTATTCATGAAGAAGAAGGATGGATCAATGCGTCTTTGCATTGATTATAGGGAATTGAATAAAGTCACTATTAAGAACAAATATCCGTTGCCAAGAATAGATGACTTGTTCGATCAATTGAAGGGTGCTAGATATTTCTCGAAAATAGATTTGAGAACTGGGTATCACCAATTGAAAGTAAGGAAGGAGGATGTACCGAAGACGGCATTTTAAACTTTCGGTATGGGCATTACAAATTTTTGGTGATGTCGTTTGGTTTGACAAACACCCTTACTGCGTTCATGGATTTGATGGTAGATTGTTTAAACCATTTTTGACAAATTTGTAGTGGTGTTCATAGAGATGATATTCGGTGTACTCTAAAACTCAAGAGGTACATGTGGAACACTTATGTCTAACATTGGAAACGTTAAGAAATGAAAAGTTGTACGCGAAATTCTCTAAATGTGAATTTTGGCTGGAACGTGTATAATTTCTTGGACATGTAATCGACAAAGATGGGATTTCCGTGGATCCATCAAAAGTTGAAGCTGTGATAAATTGGGAACAACTAAGAACTCTATTAGAAGTGAGAAGTTTCTTGGGATTCGCAGGCTATTACATACAGTTTATTCAGGATTTTTCCAAGATTGCCACTCCGTTGACAAATTTGACAATAAAATCTATAAAATTTGTTTGGACGGAGAAGTGTGAAGAAAGTTTTCAAGAATTAAAGAAGAAGCTCAGTGTGGCACCTGTGTTGTCATTACCAGATAATACAGGAAATTTTGTGGTGTATAGTGATGCTTCACACAAAGGATTGGGTTGTGTCACTTATGCTCTCTGGAATGGCAAGGTTATCGCATATGCATCAAAGCAAATGAAGGACTACGTAAAAGAAATTATCCGAGCTCATGATTTAGAGTTGGCGGCGATTTGTGTTACGCCTTTGAAGATATGGAGACACTATCTCTACGGAGAAAAAATGTGAGATCTACACGGACCATAAAAAGTCTAAAGTATATTTCACACAGAAGGATCTGAACATGCGGCAAAGGAGATGGATGGAATTAATAAAGGATTACGATTGTGAGATCTTGTAACGCCCTAGAAAATTTGGATTTTTGAGAATTAAATTTTTATTTTTATTAAATGAATTTAATTCATTATTTATGGGAGTAAGCTATTCGAGGGTCGTTTTATGACATAGACATAGTGGAACGTCGTAGTATTTTGGCTACGTGATAGAATTAAAGTGTTTGAATTTCCAAGACGAAAATAAAAACTTTCCGAGAAATTTTTCGAAAAACACTATTCACGCATTTCTGCCTGGGGATTATTTTTTTGAACTTCCGAGAAATACGTAATGATAGAATATCGAGGTGAGATAGAATATCCAATAATATTTCAGTTATGACAAACACAGTTTTTCGCCTGCGGACTTAAAACCTAACGATTAGGGAAAATGAATTCCAAGAAGGAATTTAAATTTGTATAATGAATTAAAGCGTTGATCATTATAATACGTTAGGTATTGTACGAGGTAATGAATACTGAGTATAATGAGGGTGTTATCTGATATGAATGAATGATGGTATGTCGTATGTGAATAAGTATCACGAAGTGGAATCTGAGATTAATCCGTAAATTTTACGTTATAAGGCTTTAAGCCAAAAGTAATGGACTTGTAGAATTGTGTAAGAAATTGTAAAGTCTAATAAGAATTGATAAAGCCCAAGTGTAAAAATGGGTAAGTCTAATAGGAATTAATGTGTAAGCCCAATGCAATCTAATGGTAAAGCCCAAACTATTGTAATCAAGCCCAACAAGGAATAAGCTAGATTAATTAAGTAAGTCCAATATAATGATCCATTGGATAAGTAGGATCCATAGGTGCAACCCATGGCAGGTAGACTTGATGGGCAAGAACTTTGTGTGATGAAAGCAAGAAGATTTAAGTGATAAGCAAAGGATAAGTTAAGTAATTTAAAGGCTAAGTAAAAGTACTTATGTGGGATAAAGTAAGTAAAGTGCTTATGTGTGATTAGCAAAGTATACTTAATGGTTAAGTGTTTTAGATGACAAGAAAGAGTGTGGAGGCCAAAGTAACTTATTTGGTGAGCAAATAAACTTAAGATTGAAGTAATGAATAGTATGGAGGTTTAGTAAGGAGGTGGAGTGGTCTTTATGACCATTATATACCCTAACCTAGAAATGCTTTATAAATAGAGAGCTTGGATTTCATTTTTGGGTTTACATTCATTTCACCCAACAAGTTGAGAGCTTATTGGTTAGAGAAAAAAGCTACAAAGCTAGAATAAATTAGTTTTTGAGAAATCAAGAAGAAAGGAGGAAATTAAAGATTAACCAAGTGATCTTCATAGGTAAGAACTTAAAACCATAATTTTCTTTCTCTTCAATTGTTAGAGAAGGGGGTAGTGGTAGAACATGTATGTTAAGGAATGATAAGAATGATTAATCAATGGACTTAAGCCGTTTAAGTCATGAATAAGTAATTCAAACTTAATTAAGTTATGAATTTTTAAAGATTTTATATGAACTACTCATATGTGTTCTTTAATAAGATGGTATGATAATAAAAAGTAAGAATGGTGGTTAAATGACCTAAGCTATGATAAGTCATGCAAGGTGAATTCATAAGTAGTTCATACTTTTATAAGTTATAGACTAATAACTAACAAGTAATAACTTATCATGTTAATAAGTTAATGAAGTATGTATGTCAAGATATTAGTATGTTGGATATGATATGAGAAAATTGAGTAAAGGACTTAAATCAATAATAAGTCATAAGTAAATGAAATCATAAAGGTTATAAGTTGATAAGACATGAACTTATGAAGAATAAGTCAAAAACCTAATTTGAAGTAAGTTAATGTAATAAGTAGCTTGAAATGTTTATATGATGGTTAGAATCCATTTAGAACAATGATGAAATCGTTAGTAGCAAAGTTATATCGGAATTCACACGATTGGACGTTAATCATCGAATTCGTAAAATTCACGGAATGGAAGTCGTATTTTTTGTTTGAGCTTGGAAACATTGGTTTCAATGGAGACAAGTTATATTTGGCATTATAGAGTTAGTGAACTGAAAATGGCCAAATTCAAACTTAGAACGAAGAAACGAAGCGTTGAGCGTTCACGAGCGTTATAGTTTTAGATAAAAAATGAACTAATAGGTGAATTTTTAGCAAACGAAGTTAAATAGATAAAATTCTTGCATAAGCGTAGAAGTGTGAAATTTGAACCATAGGCTTTTGAGCGGACCAATTCGGACTTAAAAGCGAAGAAGTTATCGTCGAAGTTTCTTAAAATTTCAAACCGTACCCAAAGCTATGCGAGCCTGAGTCGGCGCGCATGGCGACTCCAAGCCTAAAAGCCAGCGCTACCGCATGGCTAGGAACCCTACTACATATCTTACTTTCAGCATACAATGGCAGATGCACGAAATAATTAATGGCCTTGCGCTGGCTTCCAGTCAGAATGTTGACGATGAAAGAATGTTTTCAAGTGTAGAATGAAAGGGAACTTGATAGTAATGAACTAAGATGTAATCATACCATTGTAAGGTACTTGTAAGACAACTAATGCATGTTGATTAAGGTTAATAATCAGCTGAAGATGAGCATCTAATGAGAACAACGTAATGTGTTGAAGCTACGACTATAGAAATTTGTTGACTAAGTTGATTATGAATCCGATGGTTTGCAATCTTAGTTATGGGTTATGTAGTTACTAATAAAGACATGATAAGACCTTTCCTAAATCACTATTATAGTGATGACTTTAGAATTTAATGTTGTTTAATGAGTAGTTAAGCGACGAGCGTAAAGTATAAGGAGCATGAACACGTATTCAATAATGATAAGAGACTATAACGTTAAGGTTACAACTAAAAGTTGTTAAGTAATACGTGAGCGTAAGCGATATGCAATAAAGAAGTACTTAACAAATGATGATCGAGTTTAGATTAATAACGTAAGGATGTTAGTGAAAGTAAGCGGGTAGGAAGGATAATTAACTTGAAACGAGTTGGATTAATGAAGTAAATCTCGTAAGGCATAGAAGAAAGAAGTTGGTAAGAATGATGTAAAGATAATGGCAGATAGGAACCAATAGTAACAATCTAAGTCAGGATTTAGATTGAGATGAAGGGTAAAGATTCATTAGGAATCATGTAGATTCATTCATGACCCTAATGTGGTATGTTATGGGTTATATATTGTAGAGGCCATAAAGATTGAAAGGAAAAGTTATTATCTTGTGGCGGAACCATCGAAGGCAAGTTTTTTAAGCGCTTGCATCTAACCTTTCTGTGTTAGCTTGAGTTTTACGTGATTCATGTTATAAGATGCATGAATGATTTTTAAAGAAAGGGTTCGATGCGGTTTTTGACTTCGGCTAGACTAATCTTGAAGATTGATTGATTTATTTACAAGTCTTTGAATATAGAATTGTTAACTCTATCATACCTTGATTGTTTGATGCGGATTCAAGGTAAGCTTCGAGTTTGAATAAACAAAATGTATTTTTCATCGATTATTGATGGAGCATGCCGCGAGTTGCCAAAACTTAAAAACGTAAACACGTTTAAACAATGTAGTGTTGATCGATATAGAGTACTATGGGCTGATCACCCGAAGTGCTCGTGGTATAATCCTGGACTTCACGGACTTAGTGTGGGTTGTCCTTTTCAAAGAAATTATGAGCTGCTTATGGTCTTGAGCCGGATGTTTTCTTGAATATTGTTATTGTAAAATGTTTTGAAGGAAAAGAAATGCTATTTGAACTATTGGTAGTACTTCATAACTATTATCCGGTTATTGAAGATATCTGATTCTATGTTTCCAAACTTGCATTTGTTTAAAAGAAAATTGTTGTGTACCTTGCTGGGCTTGTTATACTCACTCTTACTTGAACCATATGAGCGTTAGATTAGGATAAGGAAACGGCAAGAAGATTTGACAAGATAGAGGCAAGGCAAGAAATTTGAGCGATTAGTTTACCTTATAATAAACTAGTAAGTTGTATATATATAGAAATCGATGAACAAAAGAATGTAATGGTTTTTAGAACACAGGAGCGAGATGTAATATTATTATTGTAATAAGAAATATACGTTGATTCACACATTTTGATATCTTTTTCAATAGAATGGATGTACGAGCTTATGAGTGCAGTGTAGCACCATCATTAAAGGGTTGGAAAGACCCCGGATTTGGGGAAGCGTCAAGATCTTGCTATCATCAGAGATGAAAGCTAATGTTGTTATTAGATGCCTTGAGTAGGAGGAAGAAAGAGAAAAGTTGATGTTGTTAGCAGATAAGGGAGGAGCTTATTACCTGTGTGTGCTGAGTTAGAGTTAAATCAAATTTCTAGAAGAGTCAGGTGAAAAATTGTCTAGATGGAAGCCTTGAAACTTTGGTGGATTAGAAAGTGGAGAATGCACGACTTCGGGATAATAGATGTAAGAAAATAAAGCAAAGTATAGTTGAGGGTGAAATAAGCGAAGTTTAAGGTTAATCTTGAGGAATCTGCGATTTAAAGGGGCGAATTTGGTTTCAATGATGCAAGGGATATTAAAGAAGACATCTTAGCGAAGCTCATAGCTCAAGATATTGAATTCATCCGAGGGAAATGCGAAAATGTATCAAGATTTGCGGCATAATTTTGGTGGCCGAACATGAAAAGAAATGATTTGCGAATCACGTTCTTGAAGTGTTGACGACTCAAAGAGTCTTGGTCGAGCATCAGCGACCATAATGATTACTTAATGAATGGAAATACGAATGGAAGTGGGAGCATATCATCGATGGATTTGTGGAGTTCTTCCAACGACTCGGAGAAAGAATCGATCGATTTGGGTGATAGAAGACTGATTAACAAAATCACACTTTGTCTTGATAAAAGATTAGATTTAATCTTTGATCGGTGTTGACTATCGTTAAAGTCGTTTCAAGACACTGGAGTTCCGATTAAATAAAAGTATCGGCGAATCAGGGAGTTCGTGAAATTTACGGAAGAGACTACAGGAATGCATGGAACACTGATTGAAGATGATCACGGTGATGTGGCGCCCAAATAGGTATACAACACTATTTTGAGTGCGCCAAATACATATGGTCTGAGGAAAACTATAACTTCATTATTACAGTTATGGGTCTTAATCGACCAACACATAACTATATTGCCATTTTATTTAAGTTGGCGTATTAAGATATGATTCCTTACTTATACTGGCCTCAGATTTTGTATTTTGGTTATTACGTATTCTATTTTTCCAAAGTGTGAGGAGTCTTCACGAGGATTACGAGGAAAAATGGCAGAACTTGAGAGAGAGGAATTGGAGAGGAGTCTAGGAATTTTTCATCAGCAAGATTTCCGATTGTGTTTAACAAGAGTTGCAAGCAAGAATTCAAAGTGTTTTTTACCTAGCATTAGTATTATTATATATATATATATATGTATGATTTATAATGATTAGAGTTTATGCCTAAACAATGGTTGCATGTGCTAATTTTGGTTTCTGATGAAGAAAGGATTAATGATGTATGTTTATATATTTTTCGTATATTTTTGAAAAGTATCAATTATAGTAGCCAATTAGTATGTGAAGTCGTAAATGGGAAGCTTTTATATATTGGATTACATGAGATTAAAGCATAAATATAAAATCGAGATGAAGTGTTTTATTGATGTATTGAATTCACATTGATGAATTTTTATTGTTACGGATATCAAGAAAATACGGGTTTTTCATAAAAGCGTAAAGAATTTAAGAAATTAAAATAGTTTTAGAGTGGTTTGTTAAATTGTATGTTGGGAGTTGTATGTATTGTAAATCCTATTTGATGATAGTTGTATATTTATTTCGTTATTTATCAACCTTTATTTGGTGGGTGACATTTTTGTTTGTTGGGCTAAAAAATTAGGATTCTTTGCTTCATTAAAATCTATGCGTGCATGCGAACCATAATGGCAACAACACTTGATAATTGCACAACTTGTGCAGTACGCCCGTACATTATAGTTTAAGATTCTAGTTTCTTGCTATTCTTTAAACTATGGGAGGTAACAACATGGCATCAGTCTCACAGAGAAATTATGTTAGCATATTAAATGGATGACCTTAAAGATTAACATAGCATAATGTGAATTGTGATTAGTCGGTTGAAAGTTGCAAAGATGATTGAAGTGAATCGAGCGGCGTTATAGAGATAATCCTAGTATATACGTAGAACATTAAGCAACAGTGTTGCGAAGTAAAACACTTAGAGAGTTTAAGAAATGTAAATATAGTATTATTGAAGGCGTGTGCTTAAATGTTAAGTTGAGCTATAAATGAACATGTTATGGTAGCATTAGCATACCTAATAGAGTCTTTGTGGTTCTAAAATTATATGTAGGTATTCGTGGGTTTAATTTTGTAAAAACACGCTCGAAAGCAAGTTCTAAACCTATCTTTTTTACATTGAGAAAGCTTTCCTAACTCTACACTTTCATTGAGTTAAATGCGTTACTACATTATTATGGCTTATTCTTTTGGTTAAGCGAGCTTTAACTTTCAAAAATGTCATTTAGAATTCTCATTTGCTTGATTCATTCCCCAACGTGTTTTATAATTACATCAAGTTTCTTAAGTTCTATTGTTATTATAATGAATGTAGTTTTGAATTCTAAATCACCCATTGTTAATTTAGTACCTTTTAATTCTTTTGCATGAGTTCATACCTTGTTAGGAAAGTTCTTGGTTTTAACTTCTTATTAGATTAATATACGTTCGATAATTTCATTTACAATATTTATAAAACTCTAACATATGAAACATTTATTGTTCAAGCAAAAGGTTTATCATTTTATTCATTTATTAAAGAATACTTTTTGCTTTATAGTTATATTAAGCATAAGGTTTATTAGCTACCAATCGATTCATTTATGATTCTCGAACATTTAAATATTATAACATTATTAAACGTAAAACATAATTATCAAGCACTATTGATTCAACTTCAATTACTCTAAATGGATGTTGAATTAAACTTCAAATTACCCTTAAGCTTATCGAACCAAACTTTCTTTGAGCATGCGGACTTGTACTGTCATCTTGAGATGAGCCACCCTAGTATTCTTTGAGGGGATAACCTACAGCGTGGCGTTAAATATTTATGCTACCTGATGAGTAGATGAACTTCGAATCCCCCTAAGTGCGAGGGTCGCATATAATCTTATAGTACATTAAGTAGGAGTTGAAAGATTACTCACAATTGTGGACATAGTTAACGGTCTTATGACCCTCAGGTTATGTATATTCCATGTTTAGGATTCGATTCTTGATTATCATTGTTAGAGTACTATTAGGTTTGTGCAGGCTGTTCATTGGCGGCTGATTATTGTATTCTCGTATTTGATTCATTGTTACATTGATTTAGGCTTGATTTGTTTTTGCTCACTCTTGCGTATTATAAATACTTTCCGACTAAAGTTGAGGAAGGTGAATGAGCCTTTAACTAGCGAAAGGAAGGGAATAATGCAACAGTAAATGAAGACTTATGATTATGATTATTATTATAGTGGCTAGACTTTTAATTTGATGGCGGTTTGATTATAATGATGTAATGCTTAATAATTTTAGTCTGCATTTGAATGATATTTAAAGGTTTAGATAACTTTAGGTTTGTTTTGAACTTAATAGTGTAACCTTTTATTTGTAGGAGAGTTTTGTAAACCAATATTATTTTATTTGGGTGATCAAGTATGAATGTTTGGATAGTATTTCAAATCTTGTGAATGAAGTACCTAGATTTAGGGGTGTCACAGATTACGGGACATAATCCTTATAAGGGGAGAGAGTGTAACGCAGTAAAATCGAACCTTTTGTAAATACTTTTAATAATGAATAAAATAATATTATTTATTATTATTACGTCTTCATAAGATGAAGGTCGTTCTATAACCTAGAAATGTCGGAACGTCGTAGTATTTTAACTATGTGAATAAATGAAAGTGTTTGAATTTCCAAGACGAAAATAAAAGCTTTTAGAAATTTTTCAAAAACACTATTCATTGATTTCCACTGAAATTATTTTTGAACTTCAGAAATACATAACGTTATAATATCAAGGTGAGATGAATTATGTAATAATAATCTAAGTATGGAAAATGTAATATTTCGCATGCGGACTTAATTTGAGAACGTTAGAAATATTGAGCGTTAGGAAGAGATTATATTGACTATATGGTACATAAGTATTGTACGAGGTATTGAATACAAGTATAATACAAAGTATTATACGAGTATGAATTGAGAATAGAATAACGTTTATTACGAATTAATATACAAGCTAGAATACGAGAATTATACGTATAGTATATGTAATTAGGCTTTAAGCCACTTGTGAATGAATGTATGGAATATGTAGGATGTATAAGTCCAATAGGAATTGATGTGCAAGCCCAATTGTTTGTTAATCAAAAGTCCAAACTAAAGTAATGCAAGCCCAAAATGAATAAGCTAAGTTAATTAAAGCAAGCCCAATGTGATGATCCATTAGCTAATTAGGATCCGGGAAACCCATGGGTGAACTTGACCAAGTACTTTATGTGATGGCCAAGCATAGGATTTGTTTTGTGATGGCCAAGTAATGTGAGTGGTTAACAAGTAAACTTGGTAAGTAAGGAATGAATAGTAAGGAGGTTAGTAAGGAGGTGGGATGTTCTAAATGTCCATAATGCCCTAACTTTGCCAAGTCTATAAATAGCAAGTTCACAATTCATTTGTTGGATTGTTAACTTTCATCCAACACAAAGTAACTTATTGGTTAGAGAGAATAAGCACACATAAGTCAAACATCATTTGTTAGATCTTCAAGGAAGAGAAGTACTAGTTCTTCAAGGGTAAGACTCTTGTCTAATAAATCTTCATCTTTATCATTATAGGGTGATAAGAGAAGTGAAACTTAATAAGCATGTATGCTAAGCAATCATTAATGAATGAACTTGTCAATAAGTCACTGAATAAGTAACTTTAACCTAAATAAGTTATAAACTTATGAAGAACTTATGATGAACTTGTCATATGATTGTCATATGAAGTTAGTATGTTTGATATGATGTGAGAACGTTGAGTAAAGGACTTAAATCAATAATAAGTCATAAGGAATGAAAATTTATAGTTTATAAGTTGTTAAGTCGTGAACTTATAAAGAATAAGTCAAAACTTACCTTGAAAATAAGTTGATGTAATAAGTAGTTTAAAATGTTCATATGATGGTTAAACTCCATTTAGAATGATGATCAAATCGTTAGTAATGAAGTTTCTCCAAAATTCACACGATTGGACGATAATCGTCGAATTCGTGAAATTCTCGGAATAGAAGTCAAATTTTAGTGTTTGAACTCGAAAACATTGGTTTCGATGGAGACAAGTCATATTTGGCATTATAGAGTTACTGGACTCAAAATGACCGGATTCCGACTTAGAACGAAGAAACGAGCGTTGAACGCTCACGACGCTTATCGCTTTCGCTAAAATGAACTAATAGGTGAATTTTAGCAAAACAAAGTCAAATAGATAAAATTCTTACATGAATGTGTAGAGTAGGTAATTTAGAATTTGTGATTGAGCGATTGGACTCTTGAGCCAATCTTGCGTCCAAGGAGTTTGTCGTCCTTGGTCAGTTTCGTCATGACGCCCAACCCATATTAATGACGTATACAAGACCGTATTACAGCATCAAAACTAACTCTTTGAGTTTTAGCAGCAGTGCATGACATGAAACACAAAGACTCATATTCTGTACTGCAAATACCAACCTTATAGGGTTTCGATAGTAATGAAGATTTACAAGTATGGATTGAGAACTCTTTGATAATGAACTAAGGAACTTAATAAGGAATTGTAAGGTATTGTTAAACCTTATTTGATTTGTCTAAAGGTTGAAGATAAGTAATCAAACATGAACGTAATGTATATATAAGAACGAATTAACGAATAGCCGGAATCGATAAGAACAACTCTAAGTCATAATTAGATTGAGAAGAAGGGTAAGATAAATTAGGAACCTTATATGTTCATTCATGACCTAATGTGTTATGTGATGTTATCAATTACAGTAAAGACTTAAAGACTTAAACAAGAACGTGTTATAACTGTAGCAGACGCTAAAGGCAAGTATTCTAACCCTTGTTCCAGTTCAATCTGGATAAGCATTGTAATTCATATATCCTTACGCATGAAGTCTTGTATGAGGAAGTCAAAGCCAATTCTTTCGGCTAGACTTATATTATGTTGCTATCAAGCATGGTCAATGTTTACCAAGTTATATTGGTGTGGTTTTCAAACAAGGACTGAGTATGCTAAAAATGTTTTGTCATCAAATGAAAGGCACGTGAGGTTGCCACAACTTAAACGTATACACATTTAAGGAATGTAGTGTTGATCAACATAGACTACTATAGGCTGATCACCTAGACATGCTCGTAAGTAATGTCGAACTTACGGATTAAGTGTTGGGATGTCCTTTTCAAAAGAACTTATGAAATTCTCAAGGTCTTGGACCGGAATTGATGTTTTACTGAATATTGTTGTTGTAAAACGTTTTGAATGAAAAGAAGTGCTATTTTGAATTATCGATGGTACTTCGTAACTATTGTTGATTATTGAAGATATATGATTCCTATGTTTCAAGCATGTTGTTTATTAGAATTGTTGTACTTTGAGCTAGTTATGCTCACTCTTGCTTGAACCATATGAACACAACTAAGATTGAAACGGACCAAGGCTCGGACAATGATAAAGGCAAGCGAAAACGACTCGTACTATACTTATGTAATAGTATAGGGTAAATGATTGTAATATAATTGATATTATGACAAGAAGAATGTAATGGTTATAAAGAACCTAGGGAATGTTAATATTATTTTGAATATATAGAAGACATATTCGCTCCTTTGAGACTTTTCAATTGAATGTATGTGTGAATGGTAGTACCGTGTAGCACCATCTATTGGGTTGGAAGACACCGGATTTGGGGGCGCCACACAAATTTCAATGCATAATGGTATGCAAGACTGCAGCAAAGGTTCGACCTTCAGTAGTCTCACATCGCAAAGAAGACTTAAAGAGTAAAGAGTCAGTTCGAAACCCTCACCATCGGAAACTCGCGTCAAAGACGAGTTGTATAAGAATGACCGGCACATGAGCCTTAAGAAATGCGATAAAGAATGGTTGCAAGTATAGAATGAATGGTAACCCAATAACAGCAAAGAAGTAAAGCTTAATTATAACACATAAAGCTTTGTTAAAC